>OX387379.1:14655482-20427130 GCA_947563715.1 Lycia hirtaria | reverse complement strand
AGGATCTGGCATACTTTATAACGCAAGAATTAGGCGTTACAATAGTAGTGAAATGTGTTTGAAAATTAAACGAAATTACCCAGTGAAATTTTGTGAATACAATTTTTAGTTTCAAACTAAACGAGCAAATACAATTAAAAATGAATAAATAAATGTAATTAAAAAAAATAAAGCAACTTCAAACTAATCTAATTATTGAAAAGGGAGAAATAACAGAAAAAAAACAAAACTGGGCGTCTACCTAAGTAGGTACGTAAACCAACTATTTTTGATGTCGGTGTCTGATAATAGGACTTTACTTTTTTATAAGGGGCTAGTGCCTTTATTAACTACAACAAAACAGACTTAACTAACTAAACTACTACACAAAAAGCATATCGATTACCCCAGACCGATAAAGGTCTAAAGACAATCCAAATGCTCAAACACACTACCAGTTGGCAGCGTACCCAGCATGCGATTACTTGATGATAGTTTAGGGCCTGACACCGATCTCAAAAATAGTTGGTGTACGTAGTATCTACATATGTAGACGCTCAGTTTTGATATTTTTCGTGTTATCTCCATTTTCAGTTAATTAGATTGTTTCGAAGTCTGTTTACTTTTTCAAGTTACTTTTATAAACACATGAACTTCCATGTTACAAAGACACGGTTAACAGACGAGATTTTAAATGATCTTTCGGGATTTTGAAGTGTTAAAATAAATAAAAAAAACGGGAAATTCGGTTGAAATAATTCGGATTATAGATAGGTAACTGTTTTTCCATATTTAAATTTCTACAAATTTATAGACTGTTCAAAAATGTCACATCTAGCAGGACATCAGATGATCCACTGCTGGGCATAGGCCTCCCCCATGGATTTCCAAAAAGATCGGTTGGTAGCGGCCAGCATCCAGCGTCTTCCTACCACTTGCATGAGGTCTTCTATCCACCTTGTAGCTAGTTTTCCGTCAAATGTGAAATTTGTATGTCTCTAGGAGGACGGACCAGTGAACCAGCTTGATAGCACAATAATCTAGTATAAATAAGATTTGTGACAACATAGAAGACAACTAATGATATTGTTATTTAAATGAATGTACTGGTGCTTTGAAATACATTTGACACAATTTCATAATGATATTATAAAAGCTAATTTTGTTACCTTTACACACTCAAACGGTTGAACCGATCGTTATAAAAATTAGTATAGAGATAGCTTTGGACCTGGAGACGGACATAAGGTACTTATCATCATCATAATCATCACCGTTTTTCATAACTACGCGAGTGAAACCGCGGAACACAGCTAGTCTATAAATCAGGGATTATTGTTGATCTATGATTTTTAGCTATTTTCCTATCATAATTTCAAAGAATCCTCCCAGTTGCAAATACTGTGATCAGCTCCTTACAAACGGATTTATTTTTACTAGACTACAAGGTTGTGCTATCGGGACATATATCGATCTCGATAGATTTGTCCCCGTGATACGTCTGAGTAGTTATTACTAGCGACTTCGTACGCGTACGAAAAACTACCATAGTAAAACTAAAAATAATTATTTTTACACCACCTGCGTTCCTTTACAATCACCGACCCAAAAAGTAGGGTTTATTATAAGTTTAACGTATGTATATCTGTGCATGCATCGATGCAATTGGACCGATTTTGATATAGTTTTTTGTTTAAAAGAGGATTTCATCGAGAGTTTTCTTAGTTATATTTTAAAACGTATATCGTTATAAATTGGTTCAACCGTTGTTATTTTTCGGGGGTTATTGAGTTTTCTAAACTTATACCTACTTGTTAAAACACGTAAAGAGAGTCTTAAGTACGGTGTTTAAGCCCGAAGGCTTTAATATTTCTTGTATGGAATTTTATTAGATCACACTGAATATTGTGACTTGAATTTGGAACATAAGCCTTCTACGTTAAATGAATACTTCTACCATATAGGCCCACAGTAAAAATAACTAGATTTAAAATTGAATTGGAAACCGAGAATAAATCATAATAATTTTTCTATTAAGAAACCGACTTCAAACGCAACTTACTGAATACTACACGATTGTAAATTTTTTAAAGTGACCTCTTTTCACTCGTTCTTTTTTTCTTTTGTCAAGAATGCTATTTGTAATTTTTATTGCTTTTTTTTTAAAGATGTTTAGCCTCAATTCTTCAATGAGCTAAGCAAAGCTTGTATTTCAGAGAAATGCGCTCCCCATGTCTGGTGACAGTATAGAAAAGGCTATATAAAAAGCTTAGTTTAATGTAGTCATTAGGAATAATTTTGATAATATTTGACAAAATTAAAATCTAAATTCAATAGAACATTACCTTTACATAATTCATCATACCTAATATATAAATTACTATATAATTTAGACTGTGGTGTTGTGTGCATGTGCGTGTTTGTGTATTACTGGTGTGTATGTGGGGGTTGAGTGTGAGTGTGGGGTATTATTCATCTCAATCACTTTAAAACAGAAACGAGGTCCTCAGTTTCCTGATAGGAAAGGCTCTGTAAAATGTTTGTGACAGTTTTTTTTGAGTGAATAACTATTAAGAGATCTCAATTCAGTTTTTGCTGAGAGTTTATTATATATATGACCACCCAAAAAGCCATAAAAATTATGTTTGAAAAAGGTTCTAGATCTAGGTAACTCGAAAACCTTATCTACACGATGTTTCTTTGATGTTGTGTCTGGTAGACATAATTTGTGCTGCTTTAAAACAATCCTTAGCAAAAAGAGCTGTCTGACTGTTAGTACACCAGTTACGGAGTAAAGATTTATAGTAGGATATCTGAATGGTAGGAAATTGCTAACCTCAAGTATGGCTCTTAGGGCTTTCTCCAAGGGTAACAGATTGGTTTTTGAAGTTCCGCCCCATGCTTCAATCTTTGTTTCTTCAATCATTTGTCATTGAATGTTAAATGCTCGTCTTCGAAGATTAGAAAATGTGCAGATGTTTATACGATAATCCTTAATATTTGACACTCTTGCAAAGAAAGACATGTAAGTAGGTGGAACTCTGCGATTCTATACTAATCTGACGCGCTTACTCAGGAATACAATAAAAATATTTTATTTTTTAGAGATTATTCAAAAAGTAACCCTTCTCACAATGAGAAGATGGCCCGTTCCCAGCAGTGGGACAGTTTGTACAAACAGGGCTGATAAAAAAATTAAATCAAAAAGTAATAAAGCGATGTTTATAAAATAATTATGGGACCAACTTGGGAGCTTTCTCTATACACAAATTCAGGAATCACAAAAATTGGTTCTCGAATGGCAAAGTAATTCGTGTACATACATAAAAAAAAATACGGTACGAATTGATAAACTCCTCCTTTTTCGAAGTCGGATAAAAAAGGAAAAACAGGCAAGAAATCTGCAACCGAAGAGGATGTAATACAGTACAACATTTAATTGCCGATATCTTGATATTGTAAGTACCTGTAAGAGGGTGTTTTTTTTTAAATATTTTTTAACTGACTTCCAAAAAGGAAGTTCTCAATTCAACTATATTTTTTTGTATGTTTGTTACGCGATTACTCCACCAATTATGACTTGATTTTGACCCTATCTAAAGTCGGTTATCATATCTCGACAACCACTTGACCAATTCTGTTAATTTTTACCACAAGTTGTAATAATTGTATACTTTATCTACCTAACAAATATCGTTAAAATCGGTTGGTAATTAACGCCGCAAAAAACTTCCCCCCTTCTTATGGGAACCACCCCTTCTAACAAACATCGCCGTCGAAAAAAATAATTAAATAATCCATAGAACCTATACGCCAAGTTTCATCAAAATCGGTTCAAAATTACGCCCTGTGCGCGAGTAGGTACGAACATACAAACAAATCACAAACTCACAAACTGACAGACGAAATAAAATTTGGCCAGTTGATGCAGAGACGCTTCGCTCGCTCAGTCAAGGCCCCATACACACCGAAAAAAATTACAAAATTACAGATAAGCTCCCTGACCGTATTCTATCACTATCTATAGTTAATATAGTACCTAATCGTGAATTTATCGTTCCAGTATATATACATAGCAGAACGTACCGGTGCGCGCTCTCGTAAAATCACTTTAGTATTTATTTATTTTTAAATTATTCAATATTGTTCATGTATAAGAGTGGACTGTATATGAAGGAATAGGGGAGGACACACCATTGCATTCTTTCTTGATGTAAGCCGTGTTTGCTGTTCAATCCTTGGTAGTGTTGATGATGGCTATAATGGTTGTTGATGGTCTTGATTTGTCGTAATGTTTTGTTTTCCAAGTATAACCGATTGATTACTTCGTCTTCGTGTTTTTAGGGTTCCGTACCTCAATAGGAAAAAACGGAACCCTTATAGGATCACTTTGTTGTCCGTCTGTCTGTCCATCCGTCCGGGTGTCAAGAATTTCATCTCAGGAACGCGTGAAGGTATCGAGGTGAAATTAAAACCATATACGCAGATCTATAGTATCTTGCTGCAGAAAGAAAAATAAAGTTTCTAAGTTTTCGTAAAAAAATGTTACAGCCGAATATATCGTAAAAACGCACATTTCGACACTCACAAGGGAATCAAAACCTATGGGGTACTTCCTGTTGACCTATAGAACAATGAAATTTGGCAATAAGCATTGTGTTAGAGTATATAGGGAAAAATCCGAAAACTGGTCATTTTTAATTTTATCACAAAAAATAGTGTCTTTATGCAAGGAATGAAGCACCAAATTGTAAAGTGAATTAATCGTATCATGTGAAATATTCAGTAGCATAAGCTAATACAGGTTTTTAAATATTTTTACGATGTAGGTATATTTTTCGGTTTATGAAGGAAAATAGAAAAAAAAATATGATTTCCCCCTTTTATCTACTAATTTGTACGGAACCCTCGGTGGGCGAGTCTGACTCGCACTTGTCCGGTTTTATTTTTTGGTATTTGCACTTTGTTGCGAAGACGCGTATTGGGAGCGTGCCGGCCGGTAGTTGTTCGCTCCAAGACTATTCGTTTCAATGAATGCATGAATGAATGAGTGAGTAAAATGGATGTGACGGAAAGGTAGGCCGCCACACTTTGACTTTTGTCTCGTTCTTCTTATAGTTGTAAGAGCAGGACAAAAGTCAAAGTATTTGAACTTCGATTACTTTTAGGGTTGTGGTAACCCCGCAGATCGAGACATGCGGGTTCTTCTCCCGTCGGATGTGTGATTTTTGAACTGTCCATAAATTCGTAGATACTTAAGTGTTTAAAAAACTCAAAAATATATTTTAAAATATTTATGTGCGACATATTATGTATCTTGTCAGTCTGTGGAACCTACCCCCGTACCACAAGCGTTCAAGCGTCTTACTCATCATCATCATCATCATCTCAGCCATAAGAAGTCCACTGTTGGACATAGGCCTCCCCCATGGATTTCCAAAAAGACCGATTGGAAGCGGCTTGCATCCAGCGTCTTCCCGCCACTTGTATGAGGTCGTCTGTCCATCTCGTGGCTGGTCTTCCTACGCTGCGCTTGCCGGTACGTGGTCTCCACTCGAGAACCTTTCGGCCCCATCGGCCATCAGTTCTGCGTGCTATGTGCCCTGCCCACTGCCACTTCAACTTGCTAATCCGCTGTGCTATATCGGTGACTTTTGTACGTCTACGTATCTCTTCATTTCTGATTCGATCTCGTAGAGAGACTCCGAGCATAGCCCTCTCCATAGCTCGTTGCGTGACCTTGAGCTTCCTTATAAGGCCCATAGTTAGGGACCACGTTTCAGTGCCGTATGTCATCACTGGTAACACACACTGGTTGTAAACTTTCGACTTGAGGGACTGGGGAATATTGGACGAGAAGACGCTTTTAAGTTTCCCGAACGCTGCCCAGCCGAGTTGGATACGACGATTGACCTCCCTCGTAAAGTTGGACCTGCCTAATCGGACCGTCTGTCCTAAGTAGACGTATTCGTCAACAACTTCAAGAGTGAAGTTCCCCACAGATATTGGGGTGGGCACTACATGGGCGTTCGACATAACCTTCGTTTTGTCCATGTTCATTTTGAGGCCCACCCGTTGGGAAACTCTATTGAGGTCTTCGAGCATCGTACTGAGCTCTTCCATCGACTTTGCCATGACTACTATATCGTCGGCAAACCGAAGGTGAGTGATGTACTCGCCGTTAATATTAATGCCGAGCCCTTTCCATTCCAGAAGCTTATAGGCATCTTCCAAACCGGCGGTAAACAGTTTCGGAGAGACAACGTCTCCCTGCCTCACGCCTCTTTTCAATGAAATTGCCTCTGAGTTCTGGTCTTGTACTCGGACTGACATGGTGGCGTTGTTGTACAAGCACTTCAGCACTTCGACATACCGATAGTCAATACGGCATCGCTGGAGAGCCTCAAGCACCGCCCAGGTCTCGATCGAATCAAAGGCTTTCTCATAGTCCACAAACGCTAAGCAAAGGGGCAAGTTATACTCTTCGGTCTTCTGTATCACTTGCCGCAGCGTATGGATGTGGTCTATGGTACTATAGCCTTTTCGGAAACCGGCTTGTTCGGGAGGCTGGAAGTCATCAAACCTGCGTTCAAGACGATTCGTGATGACCCTTGAAAACAGCTTATAGACATGGCTCAGAAGCGAGATGGGTCTGTAGTTCTTCAGCAAAGTGTTGTCTCCTTTTTTGAAGAACAGCGCCACCACGCTTCTGTTCCATGCTTCTGGCGTTGTACCTTCAAGCACGACGGAATTAAAGAGCCTCTGAAGGACTTTCAGTACCGGTGTTCCACCCGCTTTCAGTAGCTCTGATGTAATTCCGTCGTCGCCCGGTGCCTTGTTGTTCTTGAGCTGTTTCAAGGCCATCCTAATCTCGTACAGGCTGATGTCCGGGATATCTTCGGTATAATGTCGAGTCAGTTTGGCTCTTGGATCTTTGCCCAAACTGCTAACAGGTTTTGCGACCGATGTGTATAACTGTCCATAGAACCTCTCGATTTCCCTCAAGACTTCTGCTTTGGTCGACGCTATACTGCCATCTTCCATCTTAAGCTTCGTCAACTGGCTCTGCCCAATAGACATGTCTCTTGCGAACACTTTGGAGCCTTTATTCCGCTCTATCGTCTCTTTAATACGATTAGTATTAAAGGTACGGATGTCGTGTCGCATAGACTTTGATATGAGTCTATTGAGCCGCCTATATGACTCGGCGTCACCGGAAGACTGCAGTTGCAATGAGCGTCGTTCAGCCATGAGGTCGAGGGTATGGCTCGAGAGCTTTTGCGGTCTATTTGTACGGTGGGGTTTATAAAACTTCGCGCCCACCGTACGGACAGTTTCCACAAACCTGTTATTGACGTCTTACTACAGCAAGACAATGGTCAAAGTAATATTGAAATAAGATTGCTATTAAGATTGTGGTGTACAGGTTCTTGCTGAGTAAGCTGCTCAGTTGCGCAGCGAGTGTGTGGGAGCGTCATGAGAACGGTTTTAATACGCGTACGAAGTTGCGGGTAACTAGTTGTTAGTTACGTATAAAAGCACAGCGAAATTTAAATAAGTACCTGCTTAGCAAAATTATTCGATACTAAAAACACTATCGAAAGAAAGTATCGAGTAGATCCCAATCTACAAATCTTGGCTGCACACATGAAATTTGAGAATTAAAAAACTAGGCTAAGGGCCATGGCTAACATAGAAGGTACGGTGCGATACTTCTGTGTGGGAGCATCAGAATGAGATAACAGCATTTGCCAATGTCGTGAGTTTTATTATCATATAGTACATTAAAGATTAATCTAACCACACTTCGTATATTAAATCAGTCTAGCCGTTTAGGCTGTAGGAAGTAGGAAATAGAAAAACAACCTCCTTCTTACGCAGTTGGGTAAAAATAACAAAGTCAATTAAGAGTAAACGGATCCTTATAAAAAAACGACAGCATCGTGTTCATATTACACTTTATTTTCGACAAGATTAAGAACATCAACAAATCTCTTAATAATTACAATAACGAACCTAATTCAGGGCACAGCAACATCCGGACAGCTGCTTTACTACAATATTTACATAAGCTCTTTGGCCTGTACAAAAACATATACACAAAACAAACATATTCGCGATAAAATACCTAAACAAAAGGTAACGTAATTAAAATTAACAATTTCTCATAACAGCGTAATCAAAAAACAAAATTACAATTTAAAAAATCGTGCATGACAAAAATGATGCTAAAGTGCGTATATACATCTCAATAAATTCAATACTGACCTCGGTAAATGATTTTATTGCTAAAAATTACAAAAATCTAAAAATTTCAATATCAAAATTGAAATAACAATAATTTGAAAGTACAATTTTTTTTTAAACTGACAAGTGTAAAAAATGCGAAAATTTTCACTAGATGAAAAAAAACTTTTTTATTGAAAGCTTAAATTTATTAATTGAAAGGAAAAATTTTGAAATTACGATACAAATGAATCATAAAAAACTTGTGTCAATCGAGGAAAACTCACAAGACCATATTATCATAGTTAAAAATCATATTGGAAATCATTTTAAAGTACATCCTCTCTTACTTGTTCAAAGTTATAAACAAATATGGCGTACATTTCACCAAAATAACGGTTCTATTTGGTCGATATTCCGCCATTGTTGCTTATATCAGTGGACATTTAAAGGAAACCAGACTTTAGACAACTAAATGCACAAATACTACTGTATCCTATTTGTAATTTTTATATTATGCGAAGATGGTACATTTTAGTACACATACCAGATAGCTATTTAACAAATAAAAAAATACGATTTACCGCTTTTCATGTGCGTTATTTTTACTAGCCAATCAATTAACATTGTATATTCTGCCGATGAGGACTCGTAATTTTGTAAATAAGAGCTGTCATTGGTGGCCTGTCCGCCAAAACTGTATAGGGTTTACACTACATATTTTACATACAATGCAGCTAAAAAAAAAACGAGTGGATTATCATCATAGAGATAATAATTTGAAGACTAATTTTAAATTAGATTTTGTGCAGACCGTACTGAGATGAATTAAGTTAACAAAGAATAAAGTCACAAACAAACATTTTAGAAAATGCATCATGTTTTTTTTCTTCCTAATAAAGATAAGAAATATTATAAACACAAAGTAGCCGTTTCTCTGCTACTTTGTTTGATCCCCTTCACGGTCAAATGCTTGAGCCTATCGTTATGAAAGTGTATAAAGATAGCTTAGAACCTGGAGACGTATATGGCTACATAGGTTAGATTGTATCATCATCACCATCATCAGCTTTTCAACACTACGCGACTGAAAAATCCAGTATTAGTATAATTTTGAAACAACCTGCATCATCATGCGCCCCGAAATGAATTCAGTAACTGAGAGAACCTTTCTCAGTATATAATCTAGGTGTCTTTAAACAGCGAGTGAGTCGGTATCTTATAGGAAAGCGCCATTCTTCGTAACTCAACGTTAAGATGATATATTTGCGGTTGTATTGGCGGTCAAGCGCAACCTGTTCTTATTTTTTTTTACCCATCTCCGCATAATGATTGTGTAACTACATAATACGCGATTTACACATTACAATTTACAAACAATTTGGGGGACGCCCAATAATAGTCTAGGAGCCTATAGAACATGACACAGTAGAAAATATCTCACTAGCTCCTGGTATTATTAGGAAATAGACTACGATTCTTTGCTAGAGAAATGCTAAATGCATTTACACATTTAGTCATCACTACAAAAAAAACAGGGTTTTTTTCTTATTTACCAAAATAGTTCTATGTTATGTGTTGGTCTATGGTATTTTCACAATATTCTGTAATAATCAACGCCGAAAATAAAAATAAATAAATTATGTATTTTCTCTATTTATCGAAATGTCTTTTATAATTTCAAGTTCAATGATCACCCAGCGTTTACTCGTTAGCAGTAAATAAACAACCAATCACAGACCGTGAAGACATCGTCATGCATCGCTGTGATTGGGCGTCTGCTGATTGTATTTTTTCTATGTAATTGTAATCCAAATATCGTATATTCCACAAATTTACTGTGAAAAAAATATTTAAATCATTTTTAAATAAGAAAATATTTTTTTTTTCGCATTTCACTAGCCAAGTGTCGTACAAAAAGCGTAACTAACTAGTAGAGTAGGCACGAAGGGGTCGATCAGTACATTTGGCTTAATACGGGAAACCTTAAGTATATCACATTAACTATTATATCATTTATATACCTTGGGCGATGTAATGGAATGTATATACAAAACATAATTATTCTGTAAGTTAGACGACTCTGTAAACCACTTTCAAACGGCTGAAAACACACAATACAGCAAATGACATACAGTACGAAAAAAAATACGGAATTTCCGTGTTTTTGTCTTTTAAGTTTCTAAACTATTACGTACAAATTCACGATTATTAAGCACAGTGTTAAACAAACTATATTCCATTTTTTCATTTCGATTGAAACCAAAATTGACGTTTTGTGTCTCTTTCTATTTTATTTTGCGAGAAAACGTGATAGTATTTTGAAGCTGTCCGGAAAACAGTTTACAGAATCCGAATCATATAAACGTTACCCTCTTACTTGGTTGGTCGGGTAAATAAATAATTTAAGTACAAGCGATGTCATGTGCACATTATAGACACAGTATACAACAACTGATAGTAGATACACTTTCTTTCACATACAGACACATTTCAGAATTCTAAACAAGCTTACCCGTCATATAATGAATTAACAAGGGCTAGTGACCAATCAAAGCATGTAATTTCAATAAGGCTTCGTTGTTTCGTTCATTCGCCCATTCTTAATAGCTATTTAAAACAGACCATAAGTTTTTATCAACTGATTTTTTTCCCTGACGCATCGCTAACCCAAAGCGGTGAATGAAGACACTTGTTATTGATTTGAAAACGATTTATAATAAATTAGCAATGCTGTATTGTATTTCTGTATAATAAAAACAAGAATGATCTTTTATATAGCAAAGAGACTATTGACCACGTCAGTTTTCAAACAAAATTTTCGTTTAAAGCATCCTACTATAAATTATTTATACTGTGACAAATTATAAACCTAATTTATAAAATTAAAAATTAAACTCGTGCATTCATAAAAATATAGTCATGTGATAAAAATATATAATAGAATTTAAAAACAAAATTTAAACTTCAAATCGTCAAAGAAATAGATTTACACAAGTTGAAGCAAAAAGAGTATGCTGCACCAAAAGGAAGAAACAGCAATACTCATATTGTGAATTTTAGGATTAACCTCAAAACAGAAGTCATTCATGCTCATCAGTGACACAAAAACATTTCGTTTCTCACAAAAATGTTGGCTAAGCATACCCTTTCCAACTAACCCTATACAAAAACAAACGTCACAAATTCAGGTGAAAATCCACCCAAGGCGTTAGGGTAAAGCGATAATTAATTACCACTAAATATTACTTCTATTCATACCCTACACTATAGCGTTGAGCTGAGATCTCGCACCCTAAACAAATAAATTATTTTTACCCTATCATTTATATTTATTCTATTTTAGTCTAAAAATACGTATCATGAAAATTTTTGACTCGAAAATAGCACAGAAATGGAAATAGCGTCACGAAATATGTCATTGCTTGCGATGATAAAGAAAAGCGCCATCTATTGGTGAAACGACGATAAATAAAATACAGATTAATTAAAATGCAAATAATAAAATTTAAAAACACGCATCCTTTTCAATTACTAATATCTTGACCAACTTCATTTTCAACCTTAAATTTTAGTTAGTTTAAGAATATAAAAATAAGTACAAGTATAAATTTCATTGAAGATAGTATTCCTTACTTCGAAGGTATGTTTCGTAGGTCATTAATTGATATCAGATTCTAAGCATAGCAACATTAACATTGTAAACAAACAATATAAGGACATATACATTTCTTTGTTGCAGAGTATTTATATGGGTAGATATGTCTTTCCCACGTTTAATTGTTTCTTGTATAACCAAAAAGGTTCTAGGTACATAAAACCAAACGAAGACGTTTCCGTTACATAACGTTATTGATTCCGTTAAATCCAGGGTAAAAATATTAGGAATTTGGACATGAAATTTGGATTTACGCATCTTTAATACAGCACCTTGTAAAAAAACTAAATGCAAAAAATATCATTGTTAAACATTTTACTTATCATGCTTCTAAGTATGTATAAACTAAACGGCGGTCAAATTTTCATGTTACGTCTAATTTTCTGCTCAAATATTCGATAAGTTATAAACCTATATAACTACTTATTATAAGCTAGATGATAGCAGAAAATTAGCAAAAATTTCGTATAATTATTATACTAAACTAATGTGCAAAATGGTTCAGGGATTTGATTCTACTAAAAAATCTTTCTATTTTTTCTAACCTACCAAAATAAACGTATAATTTGAACTATTTCATCGGATACGTGTAAAAACAGGATTTCGTTAATGAGAAATGATTATAATATAATAATTTTTCATTAATTTTTAATTAACATTTTTAAATTGACGATACGAATAATTTTGCTATTTTTATTTTCGTTATACAACACGAAACGTTGTATGACTTTGTTAAGAATTATAATTTACGTATTTTTACGTACTTGAATCGTAATTTCACCAAACTTGCCCCACACACTATCAATTCAGACTGACATCACATAAATTAACATCAAACAAATTAATATGCGTCAAACATCATCATCCGTCTGTATTGACGGTTCATGAGGAATTTTTAACTGAGTTATGAAATCAGTAATTTAACCATACGTTATCTAAGTGTTTTCGTCTTTTTTTATCTATACAAAGACATTTTTTAACATGGTAACTATGTAACATGAGTTTTCGATTATATTTTTTTCAGTCGAAACGTTATAAACATATGTTACTCCGTGTAACACTTAGTGCATAGTACACTCAACACACATTCTTAAAATCTCATCACGAACTGATAATATTTTTTACACGTAATTTTTATTTTTTTTATTTTTAATACGACTGATATTTTAATTTATTCATTACAGATTTTTTCCCTTTACGTTTTCACAAATATTGTATAAACTAATCTGTATGTGTAAAAAAAAAGATGTAAAACATTCTGTTAACTTCTCACTACCGATGAGATGTGTCAAATGCGAAAAGGAGACATTATAGTTTACATAAACAGGCTTATACGAGTAGAACGCTGAACACAATCTGAAACATTATATTCTCTACCTTTCGAAACTTATTTTACTTTTTTTTCAACGATGATATAAAATAAAATTTGAGTTGAAAAATTTATCGTTTAATTCTTTTTGTGTGTCCAAAAAAGATATAAATAGAATGTCCTCCTCTCACCCATATGTTACATGCATTCCTTGTAACGAGTACGCGAGTGTACATCCTTCATCCATCAATCTTTATTTAAATAAGTGACTACACTTGAAGATGTTCCCACTTTTTTTTTTTAAATAAATACAACTTTTAATGCTCCCGTAATATTCTTTTTAATTCTTTTTTTACTATAAAACCATTTAAAATTTTAACTAAAAACGGTACATTTTAGATAAAAACATACCATTTCTAGGCTAAAAATAGACAGTTTTAGACTATAAATTTAGTGATTTTTGACTAAAAATACGTTTTTTATTTAAAATAGCCCATTTTCAGAAAAAAAATACCTTTTTAGACAACACATAGACTAATTTTTAAGCTAAAATAGGCTAGTCAATTAATCTAACCGACCGAAGACCTTCTTCGACTAACGTAGCCAATTTTAGACAAAAAAATAGATATTTTTCCGGCTAAATTAGCCAATTTTACATTGAAAACAGACCTATTTTTAAAAATAGACTATTTTTAGTTTAAAAACAGCCCGTTTCCCCTAAAGTAACATATCTCAAGACAAGCATACATTTCATAATGAAACATACATATTTAGACTATACTGGCGCACTTGCCGTTAGTGAGCGAGAGGTTGTTAGAGGGCGGTGAGGGCGCCACCGTCGCGTGTCCGTACGCGTGCGGCGCGCGCCCGTGTCCATTCATGTACTGGTTGTTCTGCAGCGCTATCAGCAGCTCGACGAGCGCGTTGGCGGCGCTCTGCGCGTTCAACAACTCGAATATGATGCAGTTGCACTCTGGCTCCGGGTTTTTCAGCGAGCTCTTTGTGCTCGAACTAGAGCTCGTCGAGTTCGTGCCTGAAACACGTATATACAAACTTTCTTCAAGGAGAGGAGGATTTCTACCAACGATACAAACTTTTTTGCTGAGGCTTCACGACCCTGAAGACTTCAGTGGGGTATGTAAAGATAATATTTTTGGTATTTTTTTATATATTTTTATTTGGTAGATTGGGTCATTTAAAAGAACTAATTTCAATATTTTTGAATTCTACTTGGTAGTTTTTTTAAAGAAAAAGTCATGATGACGTCACAAATTCGTCTGAATATAATAATATCATGATTATCTACTAAAAATATGTTACTTAACATTTAAAATAATTTTTAGGAAAAAAGACGGTTCTGTGACGACATTTAAAGGTCGACTATACGGTTCCATCCGTTTAAGAGCTACGAAGCCACAGACAGACACTTAGATACACAGATACACACGTATAACACCCCTATTTTTTGGTCGGAGGCTAAAAATATAAGTTTGTGTGAGATTATATGTATGTGGAACTGACCGGATCCGTTGTGCGCGTGCGGTGGGCTAGGATGCAGCGCGCACGCGAGCTGCAGGTTCTTGGGGTACTGCGGCGGGATACCGGCGAGGTGTCCGGCCGCCGCGCGCGCGTAGAACACGCACCCGTGACCGTCCGCGTCCGGGTAGTTAGGGTTGCCGTTGTGCTGAGGAGATGTAGACAAAGTCAAAGTTATTTATTTATAAACATTTGTTTACAAGTCAAGGAGAATACAATAATAATAAAAACATGTCAAAACGTGTATACATATTTGTATTAAATTAAATTAAATTTTCATATCATATTGGAAGAAATAAAGGTCTAAAGTTATTATTTATTTCCCATCAATATTGATTTTCAAGAAATCATTATAGTTGTAAAAGGTTTGCTCGATGAGCCGTCGCTTCAGTCTGCTTTTGTAGCAGTTCATGTTTGGAGCGACTGTTACTGTATCCGGCAGCCGATTGTACACCTCCGGTCCCATAATATGTAGGCATTAATTTTATACGGGATTAAGGCGTAAATTGTGTAACTTTGATACTATTCGGACAATATTATCACCAATTTTATAGATTTTCTTATAGTCCGCACCGAGGTAGTTCGGGTTGCCGTTGTGCTAAGGAAATGCACGCTTTATCACATACGGGTTAAGGACGTAAATTGGATTGTATAACTTAGATACTATTCGGTCAATTCTCACTTGCATTACGGGTTTCCCCGAAGTTTGTATCACGCACCCGTGTCCGTCCGCGTAAGTTGTGTTGCCGTTATGCTAAAGGGATGTAGGTTTTAGTTATACGAGGTAAGGGTGTAAATCGTGTAACTTGGATTCTATTTGGTCAATTATCATCATGGTATAAAATTTCTTAAAGTTCGTAAAACGCATCCGTAATTGGCAAGTTCGGGTGCCGTTGTGCTGAGGGGATGTACGCTATCATTCAATGATTTTAACTTGGATCAAAATGAAATTTTTGATGAAAATTTGTGATGTCGCTTTCTAATGCATGATGATTTTTTTTATAAGTTAATTCAGTAATTTTAAATCGTAGTGATGCGCGAGAGATATAGGTGTCGTCGAGCGTTATGTGTGAGGAGGTGCCAGTTCAGTAGAGGCTCACCCATATGAGCAGCTGTGCAGCGGCGAGGTGTCCGGCGGCGGCGGCGGCGCGCAGCGCCAGCGACCGCTCGGCGGGCGCGGGCGCGCGGGGCGGGGGCGCCGCCAACATGCGGCACAGCGCACCCACCTGTAACACACACACACACACTATTTATTTATTTACTTATTTTTTTATTGGTTTAGCAAAACTTGACATATACATACAATAGAAACTTAAATGATATTTAAATGGAAACATATTAAAAATGCATACCCCCTTCTCGTTGTAAACACAGCATGCTTTAAGAATCATAATCATCATCATTACATATGCGATTATTCGATACGATTGATACTTGCATCGCAGAATTGCATCTATGGTGTGTTTTCTCGCCAGCAAAACGTCGAAAGCACTCACTTCACCAGTAAGCCACTGAGTGAGGTGCGGCGCTCTCGCCGCAATTGAATGTAACAAAGTAGCTATGAGTGGTGTCTGCTCTCGTACGTTACGTACATACAGCTCAATTAAAGTTTTTTTTTTTTTTTTTTTATATAAAATAAGCACTGTATATAACTACTTTTGTGCATCAGTGGCCCACAGTCAGTGAGGATGTACTTAGGTGTTTCGTCAGCTTCGTGACAAAGCCACACACAGACATACAATCAACACTAATATACTTTAGTTACGGAGTAGATAAAGCATTAATTGACGACACATTTGCCCGTACTTAGAGAGATGGAAGGGAGAGGGTATTGGAGGGTAAGATGTACAAAATGTTGGCTTGTAGTGATTGCAGTGACAAGAGGTCAGCCCATCGCGTACATAAACACCAACTACCCTCAAATACTTTAATTGTATTATACAATGTTTTTATTTTTCTCTCAGACCAACACGCAAGAGTTATGTTTCCTATCTTATGTGTATCTCGATACACTCCTGTGTAATTTATTATATTAGTGTAATTAGCTTAAGCTCATTTTCTAATCATCATCATCATCACTTTAGCCAAAAGAAGTCCTGCTGGACATAATTGTCTCCACAATGGATTTCCAGACCTAAGGGAAGCGACTTGTATCCAGCGTCCTGCCATCTGTATGAGATCTTCTGTCCACGTTGTGGTTGGTCTTCCTACAAACCATTTTCCAATAGACCATGTGAATTACCGCGTAAAACTACACTACACTACAAAAGAAGTGGAGAATAGGACTAAGTAAGCCGGTGTATGTAGGTATGTATGTACCTGTCCGCGCGCCGCCGCCCCCTTGAGTGCGTCGAGGCTGGTCACCACCTCGCAGGAGGAGAGGAACGCGCGCCGCTCGTACTTCAGCCGGATCCACCTGTCGATGTGCTCGCATATATATATATATATACTTGTAATACTCAAGTTTATGTCTATTTATACCACACACACATGTATGAAGTGAGGGTCTGATTGCCGCTCGCTCGTGACGTCAAGTAGGTCTCCGAGACAAATTTAGGAAGCATATTTTACGCTTTCTGAGTAGGTATTTCACAATAGATATAATTTGGATGCCTTGAAATCGCTTCTAGGTGAACGCGCTCCATCGTGGACCGCAACCTCGCATAACATCAGTTGAGGTTATCAAGTGCAAGGTAATAAATAACAACAATAAAAAAAACTAATACATGATACAATAAAAAAACCGACACGAAAAATGATATTCAGTTATTAATTCACTAGTAAGTTTAGAAAACTAAAAAAACCCCCGACACAAAACGGCTAAACAGATTTTGATCAAAAATAGCTAAGAACACTCTCGATCAAATCCTCTACAAAAAAAAACTAGATCAAAATCGGTTCATCCATTTGAGAGCAAAGATGTCAAAGACGGATACGCAGATATTCATATTCATATTCATATATTTATTGATAAAATATTATTTTACACATCAAGTTTTTACAAATACTAATAAAATATTAAGTATAAGCTTACAACTATTTGTAAGCATAAAAACAAAACAAAGAATACTATGTAAATAGTATAACACATTACAATAATAATAATCATGTCAAAAAGTAAAAAATAATTAGATTGAATTATTAAATGATACACTCGTCAGAACCTGTAAGGTCATTACCGGTCGGGGGGTTAAAAGAAAGCTGAGTACCTATATATGAGTACTATTTACCGTTATATATGAGTAGTATTTACCGTTCCTTCTCCTCCCTGGAGGAAGAGTGCGTCGGCTTGCTGTGTCCGCGCAGCTCCGCCTCCCAGATAGAGTTCGCCAGCGCGTTGCCTATCGACACCATCACGCTCACGTGCCCCAGACTATCGATACATAAATACAGACATAAATATATTTTTTATATTATTAGGAAAACTTACAGACAAAATATTTTAAAATAACTATAAATTTAGATAAATTACGAGTCCAATTGCAAGTTTTCGCCTACAGCTTGGAAACATGAAATAAAGCTTGAAACTGTACGCGTTTATCATCCGATCATAACAATACTTACTCTTGAAAAGATACTGAGAGGAAAAAATGAAGATCGGTTTAAAGTAATTTGTACATTAATGGAGTTTGTGAATTAAAGAATTCTATATAATATTAGTAAGGGTGTAGTAAGGGAGGTGGAGCTATAGTTAGAAAGTAAAGGCGTGTTTGTATACTGACGGCCACTCGTCGAGGTCGAGCGAGCGCACCCGGGACACGTGGCTGCCGAGGTTGCGGTGCACGCCGGAGCACTCGATGCAGATCAGCACGCCCAGGTTCAGGCTCGCCCAGTCAGGGTCTGCGGGACGTCATCAACTCACTTACTTACTCCTACACATACTTATTGACTACGGTAAATAACTGACACGTCACATTGAAGAAAATATAAAATTATCAATTAATAGATGGCCATTGCTGGAGACTGGGTAGTTGGGAGCGGAGGCCAAAGGCCTGATAACTGACATTGGGCGCCGTATTGCAGATAACGGTGGTGACGCTTGCTCCGGTTCGTTCCTGGTGCGAAGGCCATTACATTCAGCGGGGTAATGCTACAGCATTATGGACACCTTTGCGCCAGGATCGATTCGGGGCGGGTTATTCGAATAATTTTTATGACTTGCCGTCTTACTTCTAAACGCTGAATAAGCGTATTTTAGTTAAACAGTGTTTTGTTCCGTTCTCGCACGTGACATTTCCCGTCTGACAGAAAGTGACAAGTCCTTACTCAGTGAATAAGATTTTAACATGCGTTTATAAGTAAGACGCTTGATGTGTAATTCACAATTTATTTATTTCCAATAATTGACTGGAATATTTATTAGCATTATATTTGCAAATAAACCATTAATAGGTGATATGCATGAATGTTGCTTCAACTCGTATATACGGTAAATATGAAGCTGTAATGCGTCTATTGGTGTGATAATGTGGTGTTGAACCGTGAGTGTATCTTACCGGGCGCTCCGCAGTCGCAGCACTTGTCGTTCCCGTAGACGCGCCGGATGTAGTAGGTGGCGCGCACGTCGCCCGTGGAGTTGGCGCCCGTCGGCTGCGGCAGCCGGGACGTCTGTGTACGGAACGTAACGTCACTGCTTACATAAATACATACATCATATCAACATACCTACAATATACAAGTACAAGTTTACAAAACTCAAAAACCCCCGACGAATAAAAAATACGGCTGTACCGATTTTGATGAAACATAGCTAAGAACACTCTCGATGAAATCCTGATTCGAACAAAAAAAAATAGATCAAAATCGATCCCTCCATTTGAGAGCTACGATGCTACAGTCAGACAGATATACAGGTACACACTTCAAACTTATAACACCTCTCTTATTGGGTCGAGAATTAAAAAAAAAATTCAGGTGCCCAAAACAATACAGTAGAAAACCTACAAATGAATAGTATTAAATTAATTTTTAATTTGATGTTCATTAAATTTAACGGAATAATATAAATAATCAAGACCGTGTGGCCGTTTGACGGGAGAGAGGATTAGAGTGTAATGTTGACTTGCAGTGACTATCGTCTACATGAACGAATATAAGCTCACTTAACAGTTGTATACACACCAAGTAAATAATGATACATTATATTCATTATATATACTTCGAACCACTGTTGGATATAGGTCTCTTCGTTATAACTCCGAAGTTAAAAAAATAAATAAAGTTATGATTTTGAAAAACCAAACCGTAAAGGCATAAATATGTATAATTATAATTACAACCACATAAAAATACCTTGATTTCAAGTTTCAAAAACGACATAAACCATCGCAACTTTATAACATTTGATATTACGTGCAAGCGGGCCAAACACAGTCTACTACCGGCTCGACCGGACACTTCAGTACTTGGTCACGTGATACACGATACACCGAAATGTAATCTTTAGGTGCCTATAGACTAATATACGATTATTATTATTATTTATTTTTTTAAGCATACAGTGCCTGTGCAAACTGACTTGCGCCTTATTGCGTCGCAGTAAGCGTTGCCATGCCATGTATCGCACGGTGTTGTGTTACTGACCCGTCCCTGCAGCGAGGCAAGTATCTGCGCCTCGACGGCGGCGACCCAGGCGTCGCGCTCGGCGCACCCCGCACTCCCCGCGCCCCCCGCACTCCCTCCGCCCGCTCCCACCTCCCACCGCCACCGCTTGCCGTCCAGCGATACTATAGTGAACTCGCACGACGTGTACTCCTCTGTAACACGGACAGATATAACATTATATGTATACTGTAGTGCACTCGCACGACGTGTACTCAGAGAGTCAGATAAATGGCATTCTATAAGTAGTTTCGTGAACGCCAATAGAATAGAAAAGTAAATATATGGGACTGATATTATCTTAACATTTTGATAGAATTTCGTAGCGTTGTTTGTATAAATAGAAACGTTTGTCAGTTGTGTAAGCCTGGTGAGTATTGTGTTGAGTTACCTTCGTCTCCGTCCTTCCTGAGCGCGCCGCTCTTCACCCGCCGGTGCCGTTTCTTGACGTGCGGCGTGTCCCTGTCGGCAGTCTCGGGCTCCGCTGTCGGCTGTCTGCTGCCGCCCTCCTTCATCGTCTCGAACGCTGACAACAGCGCTTTCTCTGTCGTTGTGCGGCTCTTCTCTTTGTTCGTGTACCCTGCATTGTAAGGCATTTGTTTTTTACCCGATTACACAAGGATGATTACAAGTTCCACTTGAAAACTTATATTTATCGCTATTTATAAAGTATGTGTATGACCACCGACTTGTTCGTTGGATAGCGACGATAGTCGAAGTCGAAGATGAAGCAAGTGCAGTCAAGGAAGTCGATAGTTCGTTCTATTATTTAGCTATACAGATTAGAAACGTGATATGAAACCGTTAAATTCGAACCTCAGGTAAATCCAATATGTCTGGGTAGTAGTCTGCCGAGTTTCCACTTGTCCTGCAGACTAGTTAGTGACCAAACACGGTGTGTAAAACGCACAAAAAAAATTGAACAGTTCGCGTTGACGTTTATCAGATGTGAAACATCAACATCCAGTCTGACAAGCATATATCTATCTCATTATTTTGTAGAGCGCTGTCTCTGTTTTAAGAAGCCGTGTCGACAGGCGGTCTGAGCCGGCGCTTACCCAAAGATAGTCCCCCGATGCTGTCGTGTATGTCCAAGCTCTGCGTGTGTCCGTTGTACCCCGGGACGGTCGTGATGATGGACTTGGAGCCCCGCGGCTTCTGTCCCGGCACTTTCACTGTCACGTACTGTAGGGATATCTCTTTGCCATTCACGTCTTCCATATAGTCCTGGAAATAAGATTCAAACTAGGATAATTAAACTTGCAACTAAACAAGAAAAAAAAGTATTACAACATTTTTTAACAAAAAAAGTATTACAACATTTTTGTAACAAGAAAAATATTACAACATTTGACAGATTATTTTTTTACCGATTTAAAAAAAGAAGTTAACAATTCGGCTGTATTTGTGTTCTTATTTATGTTTGTCACTGTAAAATTTCCTCATTTATAAACCGATACCAAAAATTATGTTTTCACTCCTCTTGCTCAAAAAGTCCATCATTGTTGCGTACTAGTCCGAGGAAAAATAGCATATTTTGCTCTAGGGTAAAACGTTTTTTTTTTATCTGTTACCAAAAGAACATCATATTTTTGAAAATGGAACTAAAAACGGCGATCTCTTTGGAGTATATTTACATTTTCTTTGCAAACATCTCATTAAATATCCAGAATTGTAGAAATTGTAGATTTCATTTTTAATAAAATAAAATTATTGTATTGGATTATTTTATTATCTCGCAATCGTAGTGAAGAGTAGAGAGTAACACACGGCACTAAAAATCCATTGTAACTCAGTTTCTATGGAAAAATCTACCTCGTTACAATGGGTATTTTAGCCCCCTTGTATAACAATCTACTATTTGTTTAAAAGGACATACTTTCAGATTGGTCCCATAAAAATTTCATCAAAATCGGTTCAGTAGTTTGGTTTTCAAAACGGCATGGCAAATTAATATCGTAAATTACGCAGTTTGAAGTCGGTATTCAGCTTTTTAAACTATATTTATTATAATTTACGCATTTTTCAGTTTTGTGGTGGGGAACGCTACGACGTCAGATGCTAGTAAAAACACTACTCACATGTAAGCTAGGATGATAGGTCAGTCTACCGTCGTCGCAGAGCGTCACGTATTTCTTCTTCCACTCCTTGTTGAGCGCCTTGCTGCTCTTTTTGTATAGATATCCCTGTTTCAATGGTATCGCACGACCCGACCCTGGAAACAATATTATATGTAACGAGACAAATACGAAAACTTTTTAGGCACAAGATTTTATTAATACAATAAAACGTGCTTACGGTAATAAAAACATGAGCATAAACTCGTCTTAGCAAACCGTCAGGGACTGATCTTTGTAGACCATTTAAAAGTAACCAATTTAATATTTTACAATAAACTTGCTTTATGCAATGAACTTACTTTATATTGACCAAAAACAAAAAAGAAAATAATAAACAAACTTTTGTCACAACCCGGCTCCAGCTCAGCAAGGCGCTAGTTAGACTGGTCTTCCGCCGGGACCGGCAGGTGACGTCACGTACGGGTGTACAAACAAGGCGAGCAAAATACCAAGAAAAACTATAATGATAGTCTATTTCTACAAGCTGTCCAGTCCCCGTAGCACAAGTATGCTTAGTTTCTGGCTAGATGGCGCTGTGTGAAGATATCTACCAACATTTGTTATTCAGCGAACATCCAATCACTAACCACACATTTGACCTTGCTTAGAGTGTTAGATGGAAGAGAGAGGATATTAGAGGGGTGTGTTAATATTCACCTAGCTCTCCATTCTTGAGCCTGTCATCCTTCTTGGAGGGCGTGAAGAGGTTGGATCTCCGGCGCGACTTCCTCGAGGTGGTGGGAGTAGAGGAGGGAGTAGGGAGGTCTTTCTCCCTGGGCAGCGTGTCGAGACAGTGCGGCGCCGTGAACTTCACGTTGTTGTTCTCGGTCGCTATCGACACCAGGCCGGACGAGGAGCCGTGGCTGCCTGGAATACGCAATTTGGAGATTAGTTTTGGTATTGGTGAACACGTCGTCGCCTCTTACAAATACTATGCAATTTTTATTCAAAATATGAAATTGCCAGTGATAAATTAAGTAGTGAGAAAGTGAGTGGACAATAGTGGACATTCACTCACTTTTTATCTAGATATTTTTAACTCCCGATCTAAAAAGGGGGGTGTTATAAGTTTGACGTATGTATCTGTCTGTCTGTGGCATCGTATAGCTCTCAAACGGATGGATCGATTTTGATATGGTTTTTATTTATCTGAAAGAGAAGATGAACGAGAATTTTCTTAATTGTTTCATCAAAATCGGAACAGGGGGGTTTTTAAGTCGAGTTAATTTGCATCTCAGGAAAAGGATCCTAATCTTTTGTTCTGAACTTGATATAACTAAAATATGCGTACTGTTCCGAGGTCTCAAAAAGACTTGCGTATTGTGCACGAAAATTATATATATTTGTAATCATCTCATCTTAGCATCCTAAGTCCATTGCTGGACATAGGCTTCGTCCAAAGATATTAAAAAATACCGGTTGCGCTGGATGCAAACACCCTTCGTGTTTGCATCCAGCGTCTTCCACCTCGTGTCTGGTTTTCCTGTGCTTAGCTTCCCAGTGCATGGTGATCCACCGTGGTATGTGGTATGCCACCGGCACCAGTACAAGTAGAGACCTGTGTAGTACCTAACGAGTTGCCCCATCTTGAGGAGGTGTCGGACCCGTTGTTGCTGTGTATCTCGACGACGTGCGTGGACGAGATGCCGCTACTGTTGGAGGACGCGTCGAAGGAGGAGGCGGCGCGGTGCAGGTGGTGGGATGACGCGGACAGCGTGTGCGCGTGCGCGTGTCGCTCGCGGGGGACCGACTCCTGACACACACACGACACTATCAGTTTTATACATCCCAAACAAAAAAGACGGCTGTTGGCGAACATAGATCTTCGCATCAACAGGTAACGTTTTCTTTCTTTTGTCCGGTAATAAATAAAAAATATAACGTGTGCCAACAAACATCCGGACAAAAGAAAGAAGATTTTATCTGTTGATTCAGAGGGGTGTTATAAGTTTTAAGAGTGTATCTGTGCATCTGTGTGTCTGTATGTGGCATCGTAGCTCTCAAACGGATAGACCGATTTCGTCTAGTTGCTTTTGTTTGATATAAGATTTGATCGAGAGTGAGTGTACTTAGCTATGTTTCATCAAAATCAGTTCAGTCGTTTTTTAGTTTTCTAAACTAACTTTTAACTCAGCGAAATGAATTCAACATTAATATTTACTGATAAAACTCACCGGGATAGATTGCTTCATCTGAATCATGTAATTGGCGAGTTACCGGTCAAGCAGAAACCTATTTCTACATTAAAAAAAAAATGGTGACGATAAACTAGGTGCCAAGAACCTACTCAGTCTCGAACATCGTAAAGTAGCGTGTCTGTTTGTATTCTACTGAATTCATTTCGGCGAGTGTGCGCGAAGGCTTCACGACCTTATAACATACACCCAAAAAAAAGTTTTTTCAAAATTATTCATTTAAAATTACAGGCACAGAGACAGACACACAGATACCGAGCCTCACGAATAGATTCCCGCACCCTTAGTACGGAAGCCTAAAAATCAAATTAAATGTAGCGATAACAGGATTCCGTTTTGAGGTCGGGCAACATGCAGTGTTACTAATGTTAGTGGAATAGCTAATTAGGGCACTGCTTCCTACACAGATAGGGTTTCGGGTGAAATAGATTCACTTGCTCCTAAAATGTTTCACTATTTTTGTAAACTAGCTGCGCCCCGCGGTTTCACCAGCGCAGTTGCGAAAAAAGATGATAATTATAACGTAGCCTATGTCTGTGTCCAGATTTCTGTACCAATTTCATACGATCGGTGCAGCATCTTAATCGTGAAAAGGTAAGAAAGAGACAGTTATTTTCGCTTTCAAATATTTATTTGAAAATGGGTTATCCATGGCTTATCCAAATTAAACTATAATATTTTTTTATTCATTTCTAGGCTTGTGCTTGACCGACAGCTCACCTGATGTTGAGCGGCGCTGCGGTATACGATGGAGCACGCTTGCCTATTAGCAACCTAAACATATTCGGTCGTGATTTAATGACCAAACCCTCCAACCCGTGTAACTTATAGTAACCCAAATGCTATACAGCAAGTAGCAGGACGGGCGCGGTTTAGTTATTCGTCTAGGGCGGCAGAAATACTCGGCGCGCTGTGTCTACGACGGAGAAACCAGTTACCTCGCCCTCTAAAGACACCCACTGTTATTACACCACATTGTACATGCGGACAAAGGTCCATTAGGGAACCGTATTATTGGGATTATAATAAGCACCGATCTGATTGCAATTCAACCGAACCAACTACCGCGCTATTTATACATTAATTTGTTTCAAGTTATTATAATGTTTGATGTTTCATTGTAAAAACATAACCCTCCTTACGCAGTCGGGTAAAAAAAGCCTAACATTACGAGTATGTACGTACTACGTAATAATCGAATGCAGTGAAAGTGACAATTTAAATAACGTTGATTGCTTACAAATGCTATAATTAATGTTTTGACACTTTTATTCGCTATTTCTATTTATTAAGCACTCTTGCATACATTTTTTTGTAATAGTTTATGAAAGTGGTGTATTATGTAACGGTTAGAATATTATTTAAGGTGAATTCAACCGTTTCCAGTCTGGAGTGAGAACAGGCTCACAAGTGCGACTGCCGGAACGGATTGACAATAGATTTGCCACAAAAAATCAGCCTATCCAACAAAAACTCTCTACAAACTAGAATCCCACTCCAAGGTTATCCAGATCTATCTTTAATTCGATTCGTAGGCGCCATATCAATATACATGATAAATAAGTTTTTGACAGTTGTTAATAACCAAGCGACTAGATAAGCAAGACGCCTCATCATCATCATCCACAGCCCTTTCTATCACACTGCTGGGAATATGGTTGTCTGATGCCATCTGGCTCGTTCCTGTGCCCATCGGGTCGAGGGGGGTTAGACAAATGGCATTCTGATTTCGAGAATGCCAGCAGAATATAATACAAAACTAAAAGTATGGGATTGACATTAGCTACAGACGAAATGTCACGTGACGACATGTCACAGCTTCTTAGCATTGTTAGACATTAATCTAGATATCTTCAAAGTGCGAGTGAATTGGTTCCTTATGGTAACAGCTTGTCTACCATAATACTATCTAAGAAGGAGCGGATGACAACGTCATCGTCGACGCTAAGTCGCTGGTAATGTTCACGCCTATTACTATAACTACAATTAGTCAATACCCGACAGGATTCGAACCCGCACCTTCCACATCAACACCAACCATGTCTCTTTATCAATTCGGCTACGGGCGTAAGCAAGCGAGCAGTAGGCGTTGTGGGTTATCTTCTGGGCAAACTTTTTTGTGTTTAGCGAAGTTTAACCAACCGAGCGTTGGTTGAGCCCAGAAAAGTTGAGCCATTTTTTATCCGCTAACAAGTCCTATACCGTCGTCGTGGTGTACAAATGTAAATCATTCCGCATCATTCAGTGAGCAGAACCTCGTATCTACGTAATTGAATTTATCAACACAATGAACTGTAATTGCCGTAATAGAAGCAGCCCTGAAACGCTAACACTTGAAATGCTATGATTAATAACACAAAACAAGGCCCTTCGATCACCGATATTATTATTAGCTATGTAGACATACCCATGGGCGTATATAAGGGGGGGGTCCGGACCCCCCCCATGGCATTGGCCGAAAAAAATAATGAAGTGCTATCATAATGCCGGATTATCGCGGATGGCACGGATGTTACAAAATAATACATAAACACCTAATGCGCGGTTGTCATAACGACAGTTTTGCTAGAGATGCAGTATGACCTTAGTCCATCCTTCGCCCGCGCATACTACAAACGCGCATAACAAATAGAAACTATATATTTTTACTCGACTGCATAAGAAGGAGGGTAATGTTTTTCGAGTGTATGTACGAGTATGTTTGTATGATTCTATATGACAGCCTACAGCCTGAACGGCTTGTCCGATTTTGATGTGCGAGGTGTCATTAGATTTGTCTTCGCTTCCAGAATGTCATAGGCTATAATTTTTGTAATAATAATAATACATCTCTTGCAAAAATTAAAAAACGTTTTTTCGTAACCTCTAACGAATTATTTCGTAATAAACAAGTGTTTTTTTTTAATTATTATACAGAATGTGCATTTGTAATCTTTTACAGTGATTTTACGCATTTTTATTCTTACAAAAAACTTACATTGTTTAAGTATGTTTTTGAAGCATTAATATGCTTCAAAAATTTTCGCGCTCGCTTCGCTCGCGCATAGCCACATTTTAAAGATATGAAATAACTGAATAAACTCATAAAAAAACGTCCTTCGTAAAACTAGAAAATAACATCGTTAAACATCAGGCGAGCTGGCAATCAGTCGTAGATCTATCTTATGTAAACAAAAACACAAATATTCCACAAAAATTTCAATTCGATCCAAGCCAATTTTATATAAAAAATATTTTTTCGTTAATAAAATCGAACAACTCTTAACATGCTGTGCTAATACAAGCAAATACTTCACCAAAAAATAATCACTAACCAAAAAATATTTTCCACCTGCAAGAGAGTACCGCGTAGGTATGTTTGTAATTTTCTATAAAATCATATGTTTAAATTTAGAAATAATAAACTGGCAATCAATGCATTAAAATGGTTGTATATATAATTTTTGATAGCGTAAAAGTCACTCTTATTCAGTTGGGTATTCCATTTTTTCTTTTAACACATTAGTATACTTGTTTGGTTCATCTGGGCCACAAACACCTAGGCTCGCTAACACGATTAATGAATCAAATCACTTCCAAGATTTCATTTTAAAAACCTTAAAAATTTTTGCGCTCGCTTCGCTCGCGCATTGTTACTATTTTACCATAGAAGTACTGTGGGCTCACTAATACGAGAAATAAATCATGTTACTATAAAAACACTACAACAATTTTCGCGCTCGCTTCGCTCGCGCATACTTATTACCTGTGATTTTTTTACTTGGGTCATGCAAATGTTGAGCGCTCTTTAAACTAATTAAAACGGGTGAAATCATATCTAGTAATGTTCCGACGTTACTTATACACTTTATTTACAGTTATACGTTTGTCCGTAGCTTAATTTTTGTGTATTTTAATGTTTTTAAACTAAGATTGACATATAGAAACCAGTACTCGTCTGCGTATAGTCTGCGCAAATAAAGAGGCAAATAATAGTAAATTTTTGTACCCGTGGACCCCCCCCATGAGAAAGTTATAGCTACGCCCATGGACATACCGTATAGAATATACAAGAATTTAAGGGCCCGTGTGGTAAGAAGAGAATTCTGATTCAACGACCATCAATGTGTCACCAGTATAATGAGATTCCTAAAGATTATCGGGATTCGATTGATATTTTCGGCGGTAGTTTACTAAAATTCAAATTTGATGCCAGAAAAAATATTTTTTCCAATCACTAACCTTTGAAAACTTTAATTGATAAATTGTTAAACAGTTTTAACCAATAACTTTTAATAATATTCATCATCATGATTTACTAACCACCTACCAAATTTTATATTATGTATTTTGTTATACTTAAGTACTGCTCGTAATGCTGAACATGTTGTGTGCACATTGTGTTGGAATATGGTTTAGATCAAAACTTATCCCATTCTTTTACTTATATTTAATATCAACTATATTCTGTTTTGTGTACTAAATAAATAAATAAATAAATGTACATTTGGGCTCGGCCTCACTAGCTACTTTTAGCATCCGCGAATTTTCAACTGCATCGTGTTTTGGCTATTCTGAGTCGATCGCGTACGTTGGTGACTACAAGACACTAAGGTGTTCGAACTCTGTCTGCATCCTAAAGAGATAAGTCCGAGACGGATAGCAAGTCGCAAACAGCAGCCGCAGGCCGCAAGCGACTCTATTGGTTCCTATGAATGTCTATGAAAATGATTCCGAGCAGGGCGACATTGCAGCCCGCAGCCACGGCACATAGCTGCGGCCGGCCATTGCCGAGGGATGTGTGGCTACAGGCCGCACTATGGCCTAAACATGCAGACCCTCTTTCTTGGGCAGTATGATGAAGCAGAAAATCGTCAAACGAGAAAGATGAGGAGAGAATACGCGGCCCACAGTAAAGTTGATATAAAAGATATCTGTTTCCTTTCATATGATTACCCAATAACCAGAGACAGATAAAGTTAATCTAGCGATTAGATAACCGGAGTCCGAGAGTTTGTTTACGTTGAATCGGGAGGAAAACGGCACCGAATACATGCACTTGAATACGTTTCAAACGTGAAATGAAAGATATTGAAGATTTCGTATCAAAATTATTGGCAGTAGCAGCAGGCGGGTAATATTCTATCGGATTCATTTCGATGAGTGCACAAAAGCTACCTCGACCACGACCACACTCCACCCTCCCCATTCCACTACAAGATAAGCATACCACAATCCATATCTAATTGCAGAATTCAAAATCCGTACATAACGATTTAGGTCCACATTCTTGATGCGTACTGCACAGCAGTGGAATTTTCTGCCGCCGACTCTTGTTGTCTGGGAGCTCGTATATTTAACTATACGACGTCATAGTGCAGCTGATGATGATGATAACAGACTCCATAAAATTTAACAAGTACGTTTTTGGCATGCACACAACATCAACAATAGTGAAATCAAAATTCAAATCGAGAATCAAAAAATATTGAGAAAATTTTAAATTACATAATTATGAACAAAGGCAAAATTTTGTGACAAAATTTTAAGGACAGCTAAATTTTTACGAGATGAAAAGGGGTCAAATATTACAAGGATGATGATTACACGACAATTATCAAAACAAGTCAAAAAGTTGTAACAGACATGCGCAAACATTTTGATTGAGAAAATTTTAGCGATTAATATTTTTTAAAAGACAATACACCAAGAAAAACAAAGGAGGGTTCTAATTAAAAAAAAAAACCCTCACGAAGTTAACTGACGCCCCTCTCGGAATCCGGCCTCTACCAGTGGTTGGTTCATTGTGGATGAAACTTGGTTCACTTGGATCACTGAATGTCTGTTCCAAATAACGTTGAATTAGCATCAGAATTTTAAATAAGACTTAAAAAAAAAATTACAAACCTAGGGAAAATTCGGCATAGGTTGGTAAGTATGAAAAAGGTTATATCATTTATGTGGCTAGGTTTACATCACCAACATAAGGTTCAATCTTGGATTCATTTTTGGATTGGATCAAAAATGGAAAAGTTATTCTCACAGAATATATCAAATAAAATCAATGTCTTCGAAACTATTAATATGTCTACTGGAATAGATTTAGAAGTGCTCTGGGGTTGAGACTGAAGAAATTATTACAAAGGGCTTGATTATGTCACGATTCGTAGACAGATGATGGTTTAAGAAAGCTATAGAGCTCTAAAGCCAAACAAGGTGTTAACAATGAATGCCAGACATACTTTAGGAATGTATTTCACTTCACACATTATTATTAATGTTTTCTTCTTACATCTAAGTTCCTATAATATTTCTGTAAAAAAACAAAAATACTATAAAATCCTAACACATTTCCACTGTCAGCGTGTCCGCTGACAGATTACTGTCGGTAGGGGCTAGATTCTTAATACAATGACCCTATAAAAAATGTCTGCCTTCACTGTAACTGTATAATTGAGTAAAGATGTATCATCTTATAACTCATTGAGCTAAGCTAAACAAAGGTGTGGGAGACAAACAAACAATATACAAATAGTTTTGATATCGACAAATACATTTGTTTACAAACGCGAAACGACACAAGGGGTGACGAAAGGGGTGAAATTTTTAAAATCTCACAAAATTGATGGAAGTCCCTCGTGGCATCTGGCCCCTGAGTCTAGAGCTGCAGAACTCTTTGTACTTCCTGCTTTTTGATGGCTCACTGTTAAACATCTGGCCAAAGTAAAAGGTATGTAAGTACCTATACTATTGTCACAGAGACATTAATAGAATTACACATACAGAATGGACACTGTCTTGTTTGTCGGAATTTGCGGCGCGGTTGTCAGATTTACCGCGTATATTTTACAAAATACACTTTGCAGCATCCGTGGTCACAGGTGAGACTAGATTATCATATAATATGCCAATGCTTCCTCATTAGGTAACTCCTCAATGACTAGTAGCATGGATATGACATTTAATACACAGATCAAATATTTGTTATAGTACAAGGCACAAATAAGAGGATGTTTTAAATATAATAATTGTTTGTATTTATTTACCTGATAAATTTTGTAAACAAACTGTCCTGTCTGTAACCTTTTCATCACAACAGTTTGACTGACCTTGATGAAATTTAATAGGAATAAAATCAAAATCATAGACAAAATTAACAGGACCCAGGCGATTCTCTATAGGTTATAGGTAGTTAAATCTAGGAGCGGCAAGTGGCGATGTGGCAATCAATAATAAGAATTCAAATGCCATGCCTGTCAATATTATTACCTTATAGCTATCATAATGAGAATCTGTAAACATCTGTTCTCAACAGACTTGATTTTCTCGTTTTCTATTATAGAGTAGACAAACAAGATGATAATATTATAATGGAGGTTTAAAACTTGGGTTTATTTTAAAAGATAGCATAATCAGTCGATAGCTATAATTATTTTGTAATAGTTGTTCTTAAATCAAGTACAAAAACGATTATACTCCTGCACAGACTTGGGCAATATTTATTATGAAATAAATAAATAACACTTTTTTAAGAAAACTATTAAGAATGCAATTTTTACAAATAAATACGTTACACATTTCTCATAAAACAGGAGAAAACTATTTTCTACCCACTACTAAATATTATACAGCTTGGATTTTGCTTTTTTGTATGGTTGGAACTGTAAACAGCTAGGGCCATATTTTACTATTTGCAATGTCAGTTATAACTTTAAATTTTACATGTCAAGAAAACTTAAAAAATCCCAACTTAAAAAACAAGTGAGCCAATTTTTATAAAATATGAGGATAAAATACTCTCAATCATATCCCCTTTTAAATAAAAAAAAAACTAAATCGCTATTCGCTAGTCACCGCAGTAGGATTTACTGTGTTGCAATGACTAGGGCATATTTAGAGGCAGAAAACAGTTTCCTCATGTTGTATAGTAAAATATGCAGTGTGCTGGTGAAATGCAGAGTCTCAATGATTATTTTATATAGTTATACTAATCTCCATCACACAATTTATAAAAATATCCTTGTAGTACAACCAGTAAAATCAGATTGTACTAAATAGATAAGATACGGAGATATGTATCTGACTTGTCTTGCCTTATTAGCTTGCCGGATCAACTTTCTTTCTTAAAACTATCCAACTGCTGAGCATGTAAAATAAATAAACATTTGTGGAGATTTCACACAACACCGTCTAGCCCAAACTAAGCAAAGCTTGTACTATGGAACAGGATGGCTGATAGCATACATATATACTTTTTTTTGTTCTAAATATATACATAGAAACACCCAGACACAGAACAAACATCCATGCTCATCACACAAATGTTTGCCTTGGGTGGGGATCGAAACCACAACCTACAGCAGCTTGGCAAGCAGACATACTGCCGATTGAGCTACAAGGCCAGTCTATGTATTATATGAAAGGAATGCTATAGTTCTCCATACTAATCTAGTGCAGGTTGATTTTTCATATCTTCCAGAATGGGAAGAACTCTCAAACACACAGACTTCTTTTTCAACTAATTGTCTACTTAAAGTTAATTGAAAGTACTGTATGTATTCATTAGAAGATCAGCTAGATCAATATCAATTAGCTTTGCATTAGTATTAATGTAAATTGTAAGATGCAGCTAAAACCAGTAACTGTAAATTAAATTCAACAATCTATAGATGGTAACAAATAACTATTACAGGCTGTGTCCTCATGACCATAACAATACATCAGGCGCATTAATTACAAATACCTACATGTAGTTTATAAACAAAGGCTCTGGCTGGCCCTTGGAGAATAAATGACTCATTTATCTTATGATAGACAAGGAAAAGTTTGTATATTTTCATGTTCTCAGCCTTCATTAGATTAGTTAAGTATTTACATGAGTTTCCTTTAGATCGGTTGCCTGGTTTGTGTGTAATATACCTAAATACTTACTTATGAAAGATAGTCTATGTAAAATTATAAATTAGGGTGCCCAAAGATACTGACATAGACATGTCAGGCCTCATGGCTCAGTGGTAGAACGTCTGCCTCTGAGCTATAGGTTGTGGGTTCAATCCCCACCAAGGGTAAACATTTTTTGTGTGATGAGCGTGGATGTTTGTGTTCTGTGTTTATATCTATCATAAGTAGGTATTTACAAAAATATATATATATGTTTTCTATCAGCCATCTGGTTCCCATAGTACAAGCTTTGCTTAGTTTGGAGCTAGATGGTGTTGTGTGAAAATGAAAAAAAAATGTCTTCCTGTTCTACTTCTTTTTTTTTTTGTATTAGACCCTGTGATAAGCAATTTGCCAGTGTCAAATATTGAAATATTTTCTTGAATAATACAAGATAAATAGTGTTGAAAGTCAAAGTCTAGGTTACATTCAAATTTGTCAAATTCAAACAGTCATTTTCAAATTTGAGTCTTGCCTTAGTAAAGTGATGGCGACTACTAGATTGTGTATTTATATTCTCTTTCAATTCCTCACTGTTTTCAAAGAATTTAAAGGCTCAACTGTACTTTACCTGCCGCTAAGTTGGGGACTGATTTATTTTTTATAGAAAGCTTACTTTATAAGAAGTCTTCAGTTAAAGTTTTAACGCTAGAATATTTGAATTCTTGAATTTTGGTTTTGAAGAAATAAATTTTTAAATATTTTGGTTGTTTGGCAAATTTTATAAGAATTGTAGCCACAAATTAAGAATTTAGCAGTAAAAAATCTCTGTAAATAATATATTTGCCCAAAAATTAGGTTAGGTTATGTTAGAACATTAAAAACACATTGCGCTAGCCGAGCGAGCGCAGCGAGCGTGCCGCGGCAGCGGCGGGCGAAGCGCTATATAATACGTTTTTGTACTTAACCTCAAAAACGATTTGAAAAAATGGTGATAAAAATAATAAATTCATTAATTTATTTCTCAGAAAAAAATTGAAGCCAAAATATTAATATACTTGTTCTAAAGTCCTTCCGAGATTTTGGTGTTTTTGGTGTGTTTTTCACTTTCCCTTGGGTTTTCGCACCCCCCCCTTTTGGGGGGGAGTGTCCTACACGCTCCCGCCTTACTCTCTCCCCCTGTCGACCCCTTCCCCTCAACAGGAAAACAAAAAGTACTGAAAAAAATAATGTATAATTCATATCTCGGAGGGGGGGGGGGAAGAATCTAGCTTCCCCCCTTCTCAGGGGGTATCTACATATCCCCCCTCCCCCTCCCCCCACCCTTAAATTGACGGCAGGTAAAGTACAGTGCTACCATATTTTTAAAACATACACAATACATATAGAAGTGTCTTACCAAAGGAAAGATTATGTTTGGCTCCTACCTGTGACAAAACTATAACTTAATTAATAGGACATACAAACTTACCTATATTTATTGACATGTTGTATTTAAGTATTATGTCAAGGACAGCCAGTTATCTTACCTTGTAAAGAAACGATGAATGGTTGTGGCTTGGTGAATTTGCCAGGGGTTGCGGCGTAACCGGCCTGGAGCCCCCAGAGAGACACTGTGAGGAGGCAGACAGTCGCGTCCCCACAATCTTCTGACACGCTGGAAAAACAACACCATCCGTGAGCACATAAACAAAAACATTCACAAAGAAATTTATATCAGTTTCAGCACTCTAAAACAATAAAATATTCACGCACATTCGAACTTAGCCGATTTCCTACGATCGCGTTCTTCTGCTCTTTGTATGTTGTAACAAGAACTCCTACGCCTCAAACTGGATATCGGTGACATGTTCGATTTGAAAATGAGTGTTCTATCCATCGTTCCATTCAGAATGCGAATAAACTACGATAAAATAACACACAAAACAAAGCATTTGCAAGCGTCGAAAAAATGTAAACAACACGTTTGCCGAACGAATGAACAGGAACGAACGATACGACTGCTCGGCTGGGGGCCGGTGTTGCCACTGCCCGAGCTACGGCTCCCCGCGGCGCAAACGAGATCTAGACGCGCCTACTAGCTCATCGCCCGTAAAATCACGCGAGACTTACTCGTTAAAATCTCAATTGCGTAATCTTAACTCTCTGTCAATGCATTCAATCTCTACAGTTTTGTAGAACACGAGGTGAGTGCTCTGACTTAATTAGGTATTTGTTTCGGTGCAGCGATAACAACATCATTATCATTATATAGATAACGCACCTAATCTATTTAATGACAAATAATGATTTAGAACTAATTTATTTAACTAAATCAAGTACCTATATTAGAATACTTTATAGCCATATTTGAAAAATAGCAAACTAAGTATTCAAATATAATATAATACATATATATAGTATGCATTTTTATTTATTTATATATTATATAAATAAGTTCTAGTCAAGGATACTTATAAAATACCTATATTGAACCATGGTACCTAGTACACCCATCCTTATATTCGATGAATGGCCGTATAAAAATAGGCCGTAAAAACTCTGTGGCGAAGATGAGCAAACTAGAGGGCAAAATCGAATTATGTTTAAGTGTATCACTGTACCAACTTTACTATTAATTAGGTAAGCTCAATTGCGAACAAGTAAGCATTAAATTTAATTTCACATAAAATTGCATTCCTATTCAATCCTTCTTTCTAGCAAAGCACAAATTAATTAAAAATTAAATTGCAGAAATAGCCCAGACATTCCCGATAACAAATCGTGGCAACAACTCATGAAACAGCTAACGTAGTTCGAGTTCAGACTGAACAAATATAGGTATTCAATCAAGCACAACAATGCGATGCGATGTGAACGAGTCAATGCAAATGGGAAACGGTAACAACATTCCGTATCCACGGCCACAGCAAAAAAACACTACGTGTGTCTGACATCATCAGGATTCAAATATTTCAACGTTTTAGATCATTTCATTACATTGCTGGGCAGTTATAAAACATCGAGTGTAACGTTATTTCCTCCGAAATGTGTATTACATATTTTTTTATCAGCCCTGTTTGTACAAACTGTCCCACTGCTGGGAACGGGCCATCTTCTCATTGTGAAAAGGGTAAGGCCATGGTCTGCCACGCTGGCCAAGTGCGGGTTGGCAGACTTCACACATCTTCAAGATCATTGAGAACTCTCAGACATGTAGGTTTCCTCAGGATGTTTTCCTTCACCGTTTGAAATTGGCGGCAATCAACATTACGCACATAACTTCGAAAAGACAGAGGTGCGTGCCGTGGGATTCATACCCAGGACCTGCGGATCGCAAGTCACACGGTCTCCCGACTAGGCTGCCGGAAACTTACATTACGTTCTACAAAATATAAATACAAATTACATTTCTATGATAAGAGGAATAGGTAAAAATGTAACCGATGAATACTCAAATCTAACATTAATTTTAAAATAAGGTATATCCAATAAAATATGAAGCTTGAAATACCTATTATTATATGTACAAGTTAAGCGTGTGTTATCTTGTAAATCGTGTAAACTAAGACATATGTCTTAGTTTACACGATTTTAGACATTTATTTTAGACATATGTCTTAGTTTACACGATTTTAGCTCAAAGATTATGTTCCACTCACCGTCTTGGAAGACTCTCTCTACGTTGAGGCCGTACGTCGCGCAAGTCTCGTAGTAGGAACATCTTCGCAGCTCATTGGACAGCTTGCGAGCTCGGTTGTCATCCACAACGCGTGGACTACTTTCACTTATGGCATCTGGAGGAGCGACCAATCATGTTATAGGAAATACGTCTAAGCGTGTGCGCAATTATGTAAATTGCCTTCTAAAATTCCAATATACTATGAAGAATTATTCAGTTAATAACATTCTCTAAAATCAAAAAGTACATAATAGTAATGTTTTGCCAAATCTATTTCACCAAAGTATTTTATATCATTGTACATAACTCGCTCTCGAAGTCTCCCCAGGCTCTCGCCAGACTCTGGCCTGGTCCGAAAAACTCGCGATATTATTGGTTCAAGAGTCTTGAACCAATAATATCGCGAGTTTTTCGGACAGGGCATATACTCGTACACTGTTTTTATCACACATAAATACATAAAAAGAAAGATACATGAGATCAGTAGAAACCGGTACAATATTACTTATAGACAACAATGCATGCAATAATCGATGTATCCTCTTAAATTAAGAGTTCTGGATCATTAAATAAAATATTAGCAGTTTGTTGCTCGCTAAAATAACAAGTAACAACCGAAAGGTCGTGTCTTCAATTCAAAGTGTAGGACAAAGGGTGTTTTAGGCTAGTGATCTTGCATTGAACTCCAACAGACCAAAAGTAAAGTCAATGAACCATTTGTTATGACTGAGCAAAAATAAAAGATAAAACTAAACGTGATAAAAAATTGCATGTGAGTCACTAAGATAGAGAATTTCACACAAATGATTTTACAATTGTGCAAGACGCGTCTTCAAGTATAAGTAGAACAAATAACTATAATCATATCAGCTCCGCGAAAATATAAGTAAAGTAACTACTCAATAGTGATCTAATCAATCCGGTGTGAGTCAGGGTATGGGGTTCCAGATACGAGTATCATTGATAGATTGGATGGAATCTCCAATAAACTCACCTTGGGTCCCGACCAATATGATTGGAATCTCAGCGGAATTCCGATAGTGGGACATCTTATTGAAATAGTTCGACACGGTATTATAACTGATTTCGTTCTCCAGACTGAAAACGAATATTACCGCGTCCACCCACGCCGTGAACTGGAACCAAAGAGAAGAAGTCGTTATCATATTTTACGCAAAAACATATGAATGCTAACTTTACAGTTTGGTATCCCGAATGATTTTTTAAACGAAAAGATTTTATTTTTGTTGGTCATATTTAATTAATGTTATAAAATGTTGTTGAATTAATATTATAAAAGTAACTATCTCTTTGTCTGTTTGTTACCTCGATCAATCACCTACGATCAAACGCCTAAAACAGTTGTAATGAAATTCGGTACAAAAGAAAAAATAATATTAATTGTAAATTTGGAGACTGACACAGGTTTATCATCACCATTAGATATCACAATTTTTCAAAACTACACGGGTGGATCCGTGGGGCACCGCTAGTATTATATATTGGGAAATAAATATGTCCATTTAATTAATTTAGTTAGACAGTTATCTATCTTGACAGAAAGAGCAGCCTTAGCAGAGGATCAACAAACATGGATATAGCTTCACAGAGCTATGATCTTATATTATGTTAAATGAATGGCACAAAGTAAACTAGTAGTATCCATAGTATACGCGAAATAGTACGACATAATATACAATAAAACTATAAGGTAGGTAAATAAAGATGGGTACAGAATAGTCTTCCTTTTAGAAAACCCCCGACAATAAGAAACGGCTGAACCTATTTTGATAAAGAACACTCGACAAAATCTTCTTTCAATAAAAAATCTAGATCAAAATCGGTTCATCCGTTTGAGTGCTACAATGCCACAGATAGACACACAGACACATAGATACACACGTCAATCTTATAACACCCCTCTTATTGGTTCTGGGTTAAAAATATAAAAATCATAAGGTTATATCGTGTTTTTGCTGCTCCTATAAAAAACTCCCTAACGATAGTAGCCCCACTATTGCAAAATTGCTTCGTAAGGAAAAAACCGCACCCTACCTTTAGTAATTACTAGGGGTAATTTCGTGCAGTCGTAGGGGTTTCTAACCAAAGGGTTACCTAAGGGTTATGTGATACTGTACTTTTACCATAATAATATGCAAGAAAACACGTAACTTAACGAGTTTTTAATTAGACGTGAATGTATCAGATTACGATCTACACTATCGTAACATTTGACGAATTAATATATGGATACAGTCCATAAACTTAGTGAAGAGATTAACGACTCCGTCAAGTTATGGGACGAGCGCGCGAGGTATAAACCAGCCTATCACAATCTGAATAAACAGTCAACATAAACAACTTTATTAGATAAAATCTTTGGATGAAAATATCCGTTCTCATTATTTAGCGTGCGTGAACGACAAAGTGTGTAGGACTCAGCTTCCACTTGAATGGAGATACTTGCGTGGGAGGGTGTCAGCCCCTTCCTCTCTATAACAATCGACAGCACGAGGAGCGTCATCCGGCGACAGAGTGCGTGACTAGGGAGGAAAGTCTTGGGAAAAACCTCTTTTGCTTGGGGCCACGTACCACGCTCATATGAAAACTAGCGTGTTTAAACTAACAAGGGTTGTACCGTCCGTTTTTATTATGCTCTTGTGTTTTAAATAAAATATATCTAAGGGTTCTTCAGTCTATTAAGTTCTAGATCATCCCAGACTTGCTGGGCAAAATAAATTTTCGTCAACAAGAACAAACAAGTATCTATATTAAAAGAAAAACAAAGTACCCAACCGCAGAAAATAAATTTTGCAGTCTTACTTATGATTTCGTTACGCTTGATATGATGTTGTGTACGATTTTTGTGAGAAAGTATGCTTAAAATCGCTGTAAAAGATTAAAAATCCACATTTTTTTGAATAATATCTAGTAAAATCAATTGTTTATCACGAAAAAAAACGTTGGAGGTTTTGAAAAAATATAAAAATGTATTTTTTATGCATTCTCCTCATTCCATTACCCTATTTCTTTGTGATAATTTTAAATGTATAATTATATTAATATTATATTTTTAAATGTACATATTACGTGATAAATATATGAAGTGATGTACAGTATTCGGCTTTCTTTCCTTTATGTGTAATTTATTACTAAAATAACTCCAAGTAAACATTTAGTGCTAAAATATTTTTTGTCATATATGGGCTATTAGTTCCCATTGTGACATTAAATCTTGTAACCATTTAACGGAAATCATAAAAATAGACATAAGTAATTTTGCAAGCGCCACTACTTTGCAATTATATGACTGCTGTTTGTTACCGATATGTACCTATCCGTACCGTACTCCTACCATACCGTGTTCTACCGTATGTTGATAACTATAAAATCTTAAGTGATAAAGATACATGTTGCTTGGTTGGATCTCCAGAATAAGAGTTGATTTTTTATTAGAAAATATTTATAATGTATTAATATGCTAGTATATGTAATAATATGTTAACTTATATAAAACCTAGTGTGCGTTTATTTATATCTCACCTAAATTCTTAATGACTCATTTATTTTGATACAAATTATATAAAATGCACCTCATCGTGCTGCGTAATACACGTAGACGTAGATCGCAGGTGGTATGAAAATAGTATATCTATTTTTTTTTTTTTTTTTAGAAACACCAACAGTATACATATTACATTGACTTAGTAGGTAACCTCTAATATAAGTACCGATATGCATACCTTTAACAGGTGTCTACATCATCGTCTATATCCATTCAGGATAAAATATAAAACCAGAAGTTACAGCGGAATCGCGTATAACATTTTATTTGTGAAAATCTTAGTACAAAAGATGTTATGTCCTACCCGCAAAACGAAATGATCTAAACGATGTGTCAAGTGGCTCTTTATTGTATCTTATGAATTTAAAAAGCTTTTCATGATCATCAAAACTTCAATCATTATATTATTAACTAGCTGCGCCTTGCGGTGTTACCCGCTGTTGTATATAAATTATATCAAAGGAGTTATTATTTTTCGGGATTCAAAGTAGCCTATGTGTTAATCCAGGGTGTCAGCTACCTCCATACCAAATTTTATAAAAATCGGTTCAGCTGTTTGAGCGTGAAGAAGTAACAAACATACAAAGACTAACAAACTTTCACCTTTATAAGATATGAATAGTGTGATATAAATATAATTCAAATAAACTTTTATTTTCCTTTTGATTGAGTTACCTTAAACGCGAGATGTATTCTTTTATAATTTCAACAGAATAATTAAAATAAATGATAGACGAGACCTTCATATTTTTTACACAATTTTATAATTATAGATATATAATTGTAATCGGAAAGTGTTTAAGCTTTACTTTTTTATGCAATCTTAAAAATAATTAAATCTAAATTAGGATTGGCGTCGTTAAATGTCAATGCTTAAATATAGACAGGTAACAGTTTTATCTGTTTTATTTCAGCTACTCAGATTAGCTAACGATAACAATGTAATTAACTTACCAATCATTTGATTTAACACACATACACACGATTGATAATAAAAACTACGAATATAGACTAAATTTAGACTTCGTTCCGATGGTTTAATAAATAAAATGACATTTAAATCTGATATCATTTGAGAAAAACGCGATGTACATTCTGTGCGGCGAACCAACGCTCACTGGGCGGGCGGGTCTCTTCGTTTGGGCGGTGAAGCCTTACGTCATTCCATTTCACTCCCTCATATTATTTTTACACAGTCAAGAGAGGGATGCAAAATAAATGCAACGATGTTACTTGCAAACCTTGCGATTTTTCTCGAATTTATTGCGTAAATTGTCTGCGAATTGCATTCAATAATGCAATTATTTTTAATGTTTTTTTTTCAGGTAACGTTGTATTTTTCGTAAATAAAACGTGAATACTTGAAGTTACACATGTAAGGTTAATGCTTGTTTTATTACTAGCTTATAATGTTTTTCTAACATTGAGAAACAATGGCTTGGTATTGGTAATTTCATTGAATGCCATTGTTGAACTCTTTGGCATTAAAATTTAAAATGTCATTGTAACTTACTTACAGTAACTATTGTAGATAAATTATGAAGATATCGTAATGATGGCTTAAATGTATACAAATAGTATAAAATTCAATTACAGTATGAAAGGTATAAAAATACATACCTCATATTTTAATCAATTTAACTATATTCTATAATCGTTTGCCAAAAAGTATCATTTTTAGGGTTCCGTACCTCAATAGGAAAAAACGGAACCCTTATAGGATCACTTTGTTGTCCGTCTGTCTGTCCGTCGGATGTCAAGACTTTTATCTCGGGAACGCGTAAAGGTATCGAGTTAAAATTAAAACGATATACGCAGATCCATAGTAACTTCGTAACTTCCTGTAGAAAGAAAAATAAAGTTTTTAAGTTTTCGTAAAAAAAAGTTACAGCCGAATATATCGTAAAACACGCACATTTCGACACTCACAAGGGAATCAAAACCTATGGGGTACTTCCCGTTGACCTAGAACAATGAAATTTGGCAAGAAGCATTGTTTTAGAGTACACATATACGAAAAATCCGAAAACTGGACATTTTTAATTTAATGACAAAAAATTGTGTCTTTACGCAAGGAATGAAGGTCCAAATTTTAAAGTAAATTAACCGTATCATGTGGGGTATCATATGAAAGAGCTTCAGTAGCATAAGTTAATTTTTAAATATTTTTACGATGTATATTTTTCGGTTTACGAAGGAAAATATAAAAAAATATATGATTTCCCCCTTTTATCTACTAGTTTGTACGGAACCCTCGGTGGGCGAGTCTGACTCGCACTTGTCCGGTTTTTTTTAATATAAAAAGCTTAGATAAAAAGATTCAAATATTTATTTAATAATAACTTTTGAGGCCATGACCTCCGTAATTTGAACTGACGAAATCCAACTCTAGGTTGTAAGAGTAATGCTCCGTTCCAGACCTTGGGCTCGGAGAAGGCTCACGAACTGTAATAGTTGAATGTCCTTAGAGACAAGGTCGTATGGTGTCAAAAACAAAACCTTTACATCTAGAGCAGCGTTTTTTTAGGTAACTTGTAAAAATGGCCTTTTATATCATTTGAGGCTTAAGGATCTAGGAATCCAAATATTTAAAAGATATAGATGTACTAAAGCTTATTTACTTGATAAACTAGAGAATAAATAAAAATTTCCAATTAATATATATTGTATGCTATAAAAGAAAACCTTATCGTAACTAATAGAAAGAAAAAGGAAAAGATTGGTAGTGTAATTGCAGCTTATAACGCACTTTCATCTTCGATCAACGTATACATGTGGAAGCGAAATTACGAGGAAGTAAACGTGGCTCGCGCGTCACGCGCCCGCCGTGCGTGCGGCGACCGCTATGCAGTGGACGGAGCGACCAGCGCGGCGCGACGACACTCCAAAGACAATATATGTGATTTCCCTGACATTTAGGGAAAATTCCTGAAGCGAAAACTTATACTGGCGAGAAAGAAAAAAGTGGAAAAAAAGTAGTGATGCTAAACATAGAGTTCTATTGTGGCAAAAAAGAGGAACTAGTGTCTAGAAGTTATTAGCCACCTATCCGTCCATGTTCATTCATTTTATCTCAGATTAGTAGGTTAAGTCTGTTCCATCTCACTGCTGGGTAAAGGCTTCTCTAAAATACTTCGTTCCATGGCTTTGCTGACATACCCCGAGAGCGAACTTTGATGTTTTGTCAAAGATCACGTTTGAGCACCGTAGGTGAGAAGGTGTACTAGACAGACTACATGTAGTAAATAGTAATGGTTTCAGGGACCTAAGATGCCAACTTTACTTACTGAATTCGACTTTTTTTATAAAAAAAACCAGACAAGTGCGATTCAGACTCGCCCACCGAGGGTTCCGTACAAACTAATAGATAAAATGGGGAAATTATATATTTTTTAGGGTTCCGTACCTCAAAAGGAAAAAACGGAACCCTTATAGGATCACTTTGTTGTCCGTCTGTCCGGGTGTCAAGACCTTTATCTCGGGAACGCGTGAACGTATCGAGTTGAAATTAAAACCATATACGTAAATCTATAGTATCTTGCTGCAGAAAGAAAAAAAAACTCAGTTTTCGTAAAAAAAAGTTACAGCCGAATATGTCGTAAGAAATGCACATTTCGACACTCACAGAGGAATCATAACCTATGGGGTACTTCCCGTTGACTTAGACTCTGAAATTTGGCAAGAAGCACTGTGTTAGAGTACACATATAGGAAAAAATCCGAAAACTGGACATTTTTAATTTAATCACAAAAAATAAGTGTCGTTATGCAAGGAATGCGGGTCAAAATTTTAAAGTGAATTAACCGTATCATGTGGGCTATCATATGAAAGAGCTTAATTAGCAAAAATTAAAACAGGTTTTTAAATATTTTTACGATATGTATTTTTCGGCATAAAAAGGAAAATAAAAAAAAATATGATTTCCCCCTTTTATTTACTAGTTTGTACGGAACCCTCGGTGGGCGAGTCTGACTCGCACTTGTCCGGTTTATTTTATATTTTCTTTCATAAACCGCAAATTACACATCATAAAAATAATTAAAAACCTGTTTTAGCTTGTGCTAATGAAACTCTTTCTTATGATACCCCACATGATACGGTTAATATACTTTAAAATTTGGACCCTTATTCCTTTTATAAAGACACTATTTTTTGTGATTAAATTAAAAATGCCCAGTTTTCGGATTTTTTCCTATATATGTACTATAACACAATGCTTCTTGCCAAATTTCATAGTTCTAGGTCCACGGGAAGTACCCCATAGGTTTTGATTCCCTTGTCAGTGGCGAAATGTGCATTTTTTTTACGAAAACTGAGAAATTTGATTTTTCTTTCTGCACCAATAAACTATGGATCTGCGTATAAAGTTTTAATTTCAACACGATACCTTCGCGCATTCCCGAGATACAGGCCTTGACACCTGGACCGGACGGATGGACGGACAGACGGACAACAAAGTGATCCTATAGTTCCTGGTTCCGGTTTTTCCTTTTGAGGTACGGAACCCTAAAAATACCAAAAGTGAATAAAATATGTAAATGATATATTAATGTATGAAATTTACAAGAAAAATAGTTATGTAAATATCATAAAATAGTTATAATACTTTCATGGAACCCAGCATTATTTATCCACTACTATGTAGGTATGTAGAGCATCTACGAGATGTTCGTAGATGCTGTGTTATCCCAGTCACAACTATCTGTTAGTAAAATTATTTCACCACTGTTCGGTTCATGTTTTATTTATCTTTTGAGGGCATTGCCCTAGAAATGTTGCTCGCTTGCAAATGATAACACGTATCCTGCAAGTTCCGGTGGACAAAACAGTCTATTCACGGAGCGAGTAACACTCAACAGACAAAATGCAATATTTTTATGTTTTATTTTGCTCTCTCATACACTTCATAACAATGCAGTATAATTTTAGCCTATTGTGTTTCATGGACTCGAAACTAGTTTCCAAGCCTTCACAAAATGGTTTTAAACAAAGGGTTCTAAGGTTATCTTGTGGTCATGCAGGGTTGGTTAAATTCTTTTTATTTATTGTAACTTGAGTATAACTTGTATGTATACGAAACCTTATCTGGGCCCGAGTTACAAAAGATATTTGAATTTAAATTTACTTTTTATTTAATGTTTAATTTTATTACATTAAAATAAATTTAATTATTTATTTAAATATTCATTTATTTTAAACAAACACAAACAACGTATTTTATTGATATATAAAAGTGCAACAATTAACAACAAAAAACAACAATTGTTCTTAAAATTAAGTAAATCTCATTATACAAAAGTCCTCAGTGAATGTATTTTTCCGAATACATAGGGCTCTGAAATTTCGCACGTAGGTTTGTTTGTAACTATAATATAAGCAAAAAATCTTAGATCATTCGCTAAATTTTATAAAATACCCGTAAGAAATGTTAGGAAACTGCTACAAATTAGCTGATTCTGATTTGTTTACTTTTTAGGATTCCGTACCTCAAAAGAAAAAAACGGAACCCTTATAGGATCACTTTGTTGTCCGTCTGTCCGGGTGTCAAGACCTTTATCTCGGGAACGCGTGAAGGTATCGTGTTGAAATTAAAACCATATACGCAAATCCATAATATCTTGCTGCAAAAAGAAAAATAAAATTTCTTGGTTTTCTTAAAAAAAAGTTACAGCCGAATATGTCGTAAAAATGCACATTTCGACACTCCCAGGGGAATCAAAACCTATGGGGTACTTCCCGTTGACCTAGAACTATGAAATTTGGCAAGAAGCATTGTGTTAGAGTACACATATGGGAAAAAATCCGAAAACCGGACATTTTTAATTTAATCACAAAAAAATAGAGTCTATATGCAAGGAATGAGGGTCCAAATTTTAAAGTGCATTAACCGTATCATGTGGGGTATCGAAAGAGCTTAATCAGAATAAGTTAAAACCGGGTTATAAATATTTTTACGATGTATATATTTCGGTATAAGAAGGAAAATATAAAAAAATATAAATGAATTCACCCTTTTATCTACTAGTTTGTACGGAACCCTCGGTGGGCGAGTCTGACTCGCACTTTTCCGGTTTTTTTATACATAATATATGAATACTACTCACGAGAATTCTCTTTCGAACTGCATAATAATGGTATACTTAGTCAGATACTCACTTTACAAATTCTAAAGAGCAACGCCATCGTGTCTTATGGCTATTGAAAGAGGTAAAACGTGACTGAAATAGCTGCAGACATCGGTAACGCCGGTTAAATAGCCATCGAGTCTTTTGTTAAAATAAGCCCATGGTAATAAACCTTATAATCGCTTAACACGTTCTAAAATGCTCATAAAATGACGTGCTAAATAAAATTTATAGAAGGGAACTCTCTGAATTAGGTAAATAAATAATATTTTGTGTGAAACTGTTCGCAAATTTTACTTACAATTATTGATGCTGAAACAAATTTGCACCCAGTACAAGAAATTGATATTAAATTAAAATTTCACCTACTAAAAACAATGCAAGCAAGTTTTGTACGCAGTTTAAACTGTAATCATATTATTATTACATGACTCAATAAAGTCCATTTGTATCTAATTACAATTAAACAATGTAAATCGTCGTGTCTTTAAAATTAATCACGCAGAATTTGAAGACTTTAATACAATCACTATCAAATATATATTTGCATGAAAAGATTCACCGCAGTATAAGAATTTATTAAGATTCCTTTATTTCGATCTTCTAATATCGGGTAAGTTTTTATATGAAATAACAACTCATTAGAGTAAACTATCAAAAATGAAAATATGTGAAACGGAAACACTTGCAGTTAATTTAGGGTAATTAGAATATCTGGTATCACAGATATATTGTATAGGTCAATTAGGGTAAGTTATAATACTTAAAACAGCATGACATTTTTGCATTTTGTGTTCTTTAATAAGTATATTATTTATAACGAATAAGATAATTGTTTATGATAACACAAATATGTTATTTTATTAATATGTAGACGCCTAGACATTTCAACATGCCACATAAGTTATATACAGTATATTAATGGACAAATACAAACCCAAGCTGATACTCGAACTTGTAGAATATACCAACGAAGTAAGATTTACAATAAAGTAGCCTAAGTAAATTAAAGTCTGACTTAAACTAAAAAGTTACAAAGTAAACATAGTTAAGATTCAAAACATGGCTCAGCAACGGAGCCTTAGTCGTTACATCTATCACAACTTCAAATATTTAACCTCCAATACGCAGCTTTGCGAGTGAACCGAGGATTGGTGACCTATGAGAGCAACGCACTTTCAATGTGAAATAACGGTCTCTTGTTTAGAGATGCCATTGTGTTATGCTTAGGAAATTGATTTGATCAACCTTTTATTGGCCGCTTTTGAAACGTCAGTTCAAATTTAAAATGCAGGGTTTGTGCTGATCTCAAATTATTGAGAATTCATTTCTTAATCATTATTTTATTAATAAGATTCATAATAGTTCACAACTTCAAAATAATTTCCCACTACCCCATACAAGGAATGTCTAGAAAGAAAATATTAACCATGAAATCACTGGTTAAGATTAAGACATCTTGTGTGTAAAGTATACAGCAAAAGTTCATAGAATAAGTATAATATCTATTATTGTAGATATACTTATGTATGTAATATCGATAATTACATAGAAAAGAGCCAAGAGCCAAACTGACTCGACATTATACCGAAGATATCCCGGACATCAGCCTGTACGAGATTAGGATGGCCTTGAAACAGCTCAAGAACAAAGAGGCACCGGGCGACGACGGAATTACATCAGAGCTACTGAAAGCGGGTGGAGCACCGGTACTGAAAGTCCTTCAGAGGCTCTTCAATTCCGTCGTGCTTGAAGGTACAACGCCAGAAGCATGGAACAGAAGCGTGGTGGCGCTGTTCTTCAAAAAAGGAGACAACACTTTGCTGAAGAACTACAGACCCATCTCGCTTTTGAGCGATGTCTATAAGCTGTTTTCAAGGGTCATCACGAATCGTCTTGAACGCAGGTTTGATGACTTCCAGCCACCTGAACAAGCCGGTTTCCGAAAAGGTTATAGTACCATAGACCACATCCACACGCTGCGGCAAGTGATACAGAAGACCGAAGAGTATAACTTGCCCCTTTGCTTAGCGTTTGTGGACTATGAGAAAGCCTTTGATTCGATCGAGACCTGCCCCCGTATTCTGAACCCATTCGGCTTCGGAATCGATTCGATTTGTATATCTCCGTCTCTGTCATTCTCTATGGAAATGACAGAGACGGAGATATACAAATCGAATCGATTCCGAAACCGAATGGGTTCAGAATACGGGGGCAGGGCGGTGCTTGAGGCTCTCCAGCGATGCCGTATTGACTATCGGTATGTCGAAGTGCTGAAGTGTTTGTACAACAACGCCACCATGTCAGTCCGAGTACAAGACCAGAATTAAGAGGCAATTCCATTGAAGAGAGGCGTGAGGCAGGGAGACGTTGTCTCTCCGAAACTGTTTACCGCCGGTTTGGAAGATGCCTATAAGCTTCTAGAATGGAAAGGGCTCGGCATCAATATTAACGGCGAGTACATCACTCACCTTCGATTTGCCGACGATATAGTGGTTATTGCAAAGTCGATGGAAGAGCTCAGTACGATGCTCGAAGACCTCAATAGAGTTTCCCAACGGGTGGGCCTCAAAATGAACATGGACAAAACGAAGGTTGTGTCGAACGCCCATGTAGTGCCCACCCCAATATCTGTGGGGAACTTCACTCTTGAAGTTGTTGACGAATACGTCTACCTAGGACAAACGGTCCGATTAGGCAGGTCCAACTTTACGAGGGAGGTCAATCGTCGTATCCAACTCGAATGGGCAGCGTTCGGGAAACTTAAAAGCGTCTTCTCGTCCAATATTCCCCAGTCCCTCAAGTCGAAATTTTACAACCAGTGATGACATACGGTACTGAAACGTGGTCCCTAACTATGGGCCTTATCAGGAAGCTCAAGGTCACGCAACGAGCTATGGAGAGGGCTATGCTCAGAGTCTCTCTACGAGATCGAATCAGAAATACGTAGACGTACAAAAGTCACCGATATAGCACAACGGAATAGCAAGTTGAAGTGGCAGTGGGCAGGGCACATAGCACGTAGAACTGATGGCCGATGGGGCCGAAAGGTTCTCGAGTGGAGACCACGTACCGGCAAGCGCAGCGTAGGAAGACCAGCCACGAGATGGACAGATGACCTCATACAAGTGGCGGGAAGACGCTGGATGCAAGCCGCTTCCAATCAGTCTTTTTGGAAATCCATGGGGGAGGCCTATGTCCAGCAGTGGACTTCTTATGGCTGAGATTTAAACTTTTTAATATTAAAAACAAAATATATAAAAAAATCAAATCGATCCAGGTGTCTTCGAGTAATTGGGGAACATACACAAAAAACCGACTAATTGACAACCTCCCCCTTTTTGGAAGTCGGATAAAAAGAACAAAAAAAATGTATCTTTGTTATTTAACGCCGATGACATCGTTCTCAATTCTATATTTTTCAAAAAACGTAAGTAATTCAAAGTTATTATTTTCATAAGATTCGTCTAAAACAGCGCCCGTCCAATATTAAAAGCTTAAAATATACTTATTTACTTAGCTTTAACGAAATTTGAAAGTTTACAATCAAATAATACTTAGATTTTTTTTACAAAATAATATTAAGGCCTAAGTATCTCAATCTGTCTTATAATATAAACAACAGTGGAGGTTGGATATTAATTAGAGTTGTTATAATTTTCCAAATTACAAGCTGACATTATTCGCTAGTGCACCATTGTTTCTTGCACTATATTTTATAAGTCAAGTAAGGAACTACGGATTTTACGGGTAATTTGTTTATATTAGTTTAAATAGCGTACATTATTATGTAGTGCTTACTACTTTTATTCCGACAAGCAGACTTAATTTGACAAACAGCCCTACACCCTTTGTTAGTCGACAGAGTGGCGCCACACGCAAGTAACACCCCGACTCGGTGTTGAAATTCGGTATGTTTACCCTACATGACAAGTTGACAAGTACATACAATCCTATTCACTCAATCGTTCATTCTTTCACATATTGATAATTTTTCGTTTCGTTCGAACCTCTTTCGTCATTCGAGTTTTATTACCTGAACTCTATTTGCTTTATTAAATTGTAAAATATTCGGTTTGTTTACTTGGGTTTTGCTAAGTTTAGCTATTATTAATTATTCTGTAGATTTCCTTATATACAAGAACTAGCATAAAAAAAATCTCTTAAGAGTCAGATAACGTAGGTATTTTATGTATTTTATCATTTATGTATCATAGAGTTTATTCAATACTAGAGCCGAGCTTTGCCTAGTAGGTATCTACATCAGTAACTATGAAGATGTAACAGCGAAAAAAAAAACTTGGTCTTATCTTAGATTCAATTCAATATGTCCCCATTGTCAAGCTTTTATTTTTTATGATAATAATAATTCTCCGTCAAGGCGTCAACAGCTTTTAAATTATGTTCAAGTAAATAAAGAATAATAAAATAATTTATTTTTGCCTGATTTTCTTTTTTCAACAGAAAAGCAGAATCATATGCGCAAAAGCGCTCAAAAATAGATGCGAGTGTCCAAGAAACTAAAAATAGTGATAAATGCATCATATCCACGAATCTAGTCCTCATTCGCGACTTTCGCAACGGCTATGTAATTCAAATTAGTTCACAGGGCACACGTATGTACATGACATGCCAATTTGCTTGTATAACATAAAACTTGTCCGGTCTTTTTAATCAAGGTCAATGCCCTAAGCCCAAAAACCATAGATTAAAATATAGAAGTGCCATCCAAGTGCCATCCTTCATTATTGTACCGAACACTACAATTTCATGGCCTTATAATCACACGTACCACAGAGTATAACAACCTCTAGGGTTGAACGGCAGCTAATTTGTTTCTAGCGATGGCATGAAATATAAATCGTACACGCATCAAAAGGGGAAACTTCAAAGTAACGAAAGTACCATGAATAAATGATAGACTAGGTTTGTCCTGAATAGCTGAGTTATTAGATTTTCAGTGAGAATCTTCATTTATTCAACGGCGTCAACGCTAAAGTTTATTATTTTGAGAAAACAGTCACTGAATTTAGCAGGTGACGCGCATAGGTATCTTCCAGGTAGGTATAGGCATTGGTATAGGTATCTTTCTCGCACATGACAGCATTTTTAAACATGTACAATCATAGGTTATGGATATTAGCGAAGTGAGAAATGTATTTGTTTATTTAGACATGTTAAAGGATTTCTTTGTTATCTTTTAATTATATATTAATTAATTAAGCACTAGATCATTTTCTATAGGTCCAGTTACGAAAAATAAAAGCGCTAGGCATATAATAGTGATACACTTTGATCTTAGCCAAAAGGCCGAGAAGCGATCATATATAATAGTGGTATTAGAGCAGCGAAGCAGAGAAAGACAACATTTTATTATCCAAAAACAATAATTATATGATGTATGAACTCAATACAAAAATAATAACATTCTTATTCTCAAAGGACCCTTGTGAGGCAAGAAGAAACTTGCACTTGTGAACATTTCTCGAGAGAATAACCTTGCACTAAAGTAAATGGACAAGGGATGTGCCATATTCAGTACACATACTATATATATAATAGAAATAATTTCCAGACAACTTTAATAAGGAAACAAGCGTGGTTGTTATTCAAATATTTTGAATCGAAAACTAAACCTATGGTTTCAACAGCATGCGACGGTCTATTTCAAAAGAAGTCATTCTCGGTTCATTCCTTTCAGTAGTGATGTATTTTCTTTACTTCATCGTAGATATTCATATCTACATTATCACTGGTCTACAGTGGTTTTGTTGCCCTAGATATAAGATTGATTTTGGATATATTTATGCTCACAATTCATGAAACTATCAATGCTTTTGTAAGATTTGCTGTCGTTTTTTAGTCTTTATTGTCATTTCACAAAAATCGAAAAACAAGAAACAAAATAACAGATATATTTATAATGTCAGTTTTGTTTTTAAAAATTAGGATATATCGAAAGAAAATGTCGAAAACATATGTTATATTTCCATAAAACGTCTTTTATGAACATTTTTTAAAAGCCTAATCATAACTGGGAAAATAAATTTGACTACTACTACTACTACTAACAAGCCGATAATTGTACAAAATATAAGTTATGTATAATTTCATAAAAAACGAGAGCACATTCAGTACTTTCATGAATATATTCGTAATCTGGGCACTTGAAAACATAAAAATTTGCAAAAATATCCAGGGCAACAAAAAAAATTTTTTTTGTAGAGCTGTGAATCATGCCTGACGTCCTTTACGGGGTAGGCAAAGGATCAAAGAATATCGGGCCGTTAGACGCCACATTTGACCGTGGTCAGAGGTCAGAGTGTTAGATGGAAGGGAGTTTTTAGAGAATAATTATAGAGTTAGAGGGAAATACAAGAAATGTAATATTTGGCTTGCAGCGACAGAGGGTCAACCCATCGGTCTAAATAAACGCCAATTTCCCTCAAGTTCTTTAAATGACCTTTACAGTATGCCCGGAAAGAGAAGCAGCTGGTACATTCTATGTTTTTCTCCTTCTCCCAGTCCAGGATAATGTAATAAATAAATTAAATATTGCTAGACATTTCACACAACATCATTTTCATTTTTTCTTTAGGTTTTTGTATACTTACTTATTGATTTTTTCCTCTTATTAGGATATTAGACGATTAGCGCACCTATTTGCCTATCTAGTAATAAAATTCATTCAAGTTTCTTATACTTACTCTAAATTTACTCTTTCCTAGTAAGAGTCAAGGCAAATAAGTCATGATCAAGTCATGTCTCACTTGTCTCATTCAAGTGATTGAAAGTAGCTTTAAAAAGTTTGTGAGCAGTCGTTTATTCAACAGACAACCTGATAAATGAACATGACGTATTGTCCACAACTTCAATTGCCTGAATACATACCTAAGTGAAAATCCAACACTACAATTTGTTACATCTTATAGCTGAAATATGAAAGTGCATGAAAATAAAAGAACCGCAACATGATTCTTCCACATTTCCGCCGAAACCCCTATGACTGTGTGTGTGTGCGCGCGTTTCACCATAAACATCTCATCTATGAAAAGAGACTAATGCTGTACCATTTACCCTGACCTTTTTTTCTAGCCCCGTGCTTGCTCCCCATGTTCTATTTCAGTTTTAGCGCTACCATCCTCCATTCCAATTTGTTTCAAATGGACTCGAAGAGGTGTGGACGTTTTATGGGGGATAGGGTGACCATTCCTGGGCATTTTGCTGTAAACATAACGATTATAGCCGGCAATAGTGGTAAATGTGGTGACATTGTTATGGCTCGCCAGCTGTTCATTGTTTGTTTTATTGCTGTTTCTTTAGAAGGAAGAAGCTTTTCAATTAATGTTTGATGCAGGTTGCAAAACAAAGGAAATACTATTAGAATATATAAAATAATCAACCAATCAATTGGTTATAACATAAAGTAATAACGAAATACTGACACTAACTATAGTTGTTTAGTGGAGGCATATTACATTTATATATATTATTTTACACCAAAATCAATATAGTATTGTTATTTTTGACACTATTGGGAATACAGTCAATTTAGCGAAAACTGAAGTAAAATAAGTCTTCGCCTAAAAATATTACTAGATTTATTACTGAATAAGTTTCTCAAATATACTAGGTACTTTAAGTTAAGAACAATAGAATAAAATATCAAACCCGTTGTACTAGCGTGTCCTACAGAAGGACTATTTCTAAATCTAGTTGACCGGCCATTTGACCGGGTGGCCCAGACACATTTGAGATTTCTATTTCTTTCCTAAGTTGAAAAATACGATCTGATCGAAAGTACGGATTACAGTTTAATCTATCAAATATAAAGTGTTTGTTTGACACTGGAATTATGATGGATTTTCATCTATACACTACATATTTGTCTTTTATCTCCAAATGGGAAAAATAGTACATTATGATACAAGTGTAATGACCATAATGCACACGCGTTTCATACGACGTTTTTCAACACACTTGCGAGGTTAAAAACACCCGTTTATAACTGAAATATTTAATTTAAGTAAAAACTCTTTATTGACATTGAAAAAACTGCAAAGTAAAGACACTAGTGCGTAATAGAAAAGTGAAAAGCACGGGTTTTTTTTTTTTTTTTTTTTTTTTTTTTATTTATTTATTTTAGGTCGTTTTTTAACATCTAAGGTCATTAGCGACCTCGGTTGACATTTTTATATACATAATACACATATATTATTACATTGACTTTAACCTTATCCTAAAGTATCGTTTTGCCATCCACTGCTGGGCATAGGCCTCCCTATACCATTTTATACTAGTTTATAAATATTCAAAACAACGCGTATTTTATAGGATACTTTTCGGCCATAAAAACGGTTGAATAAGGGCCACATTACGAGCAAATGTGTTGAAAATATATATTATATAGATTGGGACAGCTATAATATTTCATTTGAGGCAAGATAAAACAATGTTGTTTTGGCGGGTCGACGTCGACGACGACTATTAAAAGTTATTATAATATAAATTATCTAAATTTGTATTTTAATTTTACTATAATTTAATTTATATGATTTTTTTAAATATTTTTTCTGTCTCAAAGGTTTCCCCTAATTCCATCCATAAATCTTGCTTCATCGCTATTTACTTCCTACCAATCCTTCCGTAATTCGCCAAGATGACCACAACAGCATTTTCTATACCTATTAGAACTAAAGAATTCCTCAAGATAGAAAGCTGTTGGCACTTCGATCAGGATCTCTTATCTCATACCAGCCACGTGGCCCACTTAATTATTTTTAAACTTTTAAGTTTAAAACAAAAACCTGTTTGGCAGACTGTGACTATTATTATAGAATACTTTGCTAAGAACAAATACTTTTTTTTTAATTGAAAATTTTTATCTCCACAGACTCCAGGGTGCGTGCCTTTTATAAGCTATGTAATACATTTAATTTTTTAACTAAGTTTACATATTTTTTTATATACATACACATACTTGTTTGTCAATATACATATTGCAGGTAAGCTAGCTTCAAAACTATTGCATTTAGCCTGAAATTGCAAAAATTTGTCTCGCCTTGAGGAACAAGGACGAGTTGTATTGATTGTCTTAGTTTTGTTTGTTCACTCGAGGCCACTGTTAATACGACTCCACTGCTCCAGTTAGTACTGCATTTTAAAATAAGCTTGTTTCATCTCAAAGGAAATCTAGGTATGTATCTCATTCTTTAACAAATACTTTAATTACTTTTTTATTTAAGGCCACTACATGGTGTCTTCTGTCCTATCCGTGGATGGTTGCCTGAAAGAAATCGCTCTAAGCGATAAGGCCGCCAATTAAAAACCTATCCATAGTAATATTCTCACTGTACTTAATTATTCTATTTGTATTCAATTTGTTTTTTATTGTTAATTTAATGAACCGTTACAGAGAGAATTCATTTTTTTAAATCGTTTGTGCTGACGACAATTTTATATGACACTTTAACTGGAAGGAATGTTTTTTTTTGGTGGCTAATAACTTGAAACTTGTTGTTGTAAGCAAATTATTTGGTAATGGCATTAAATACATCTACAATGGACTTTGTCCTGACTTAGAGATAATGTACAGCCATACTTACAAATCGCTGCAAATTGCAAATACATTAAATTTTTCGGATGCATTCTTTTTGCGGCGGCGGCAGGATTGCAGATAAATTGCTCTCAAAAGAATGAAAAAGATATAGATATGCTTTTTCTGTACAAAATAGTTTCGTGTTTCACATCTACCAAGCATCTAGAAACAGCTAATTTTTTGAAGCATTTATAGATCACGATAAAACAGCGAGATGATTTCATAGTACATTTCTAAAGACCAATTCCAAACAAATCCTAGAGGCCATTCGAAGGCTTTCTCACATCGTCCGCAGTGTCCGCACGTCGCGCCATAGTACCACGAGGTCTATATGCGGACGTTGGGAGCTTTATATTGGGACAATCAGGTCGCGGGTCAGTCCCGGGTAATGTGATGACGTCATCCAGCCCTGTGACGTAATATTGTGATCCCGGTGCGGGTAAGGGTTGCGTGCCTCTGGGCTGATTAACGCCGGGTTTGGCAAATTAGGCGCGTTGTGAATGACTTTGTCAAGATTCTAGGGGGTTTGTTTATATTTAACTTAAAAATGATAATATGTTACTTTTGCTAGTATATGCTTCTTCGCAGAAGTTATGGTACCTACTTAAAGTTGAAATTGATAACATTTTTTATAATTTGGATAGATCATGAATTGTGGACAAGGCAAATTTTATTAATTGATTCAACCAAATTGTTATTACTTTGTTATAAGCTGCATATTCAAAAAAACTTTTCTTGGTGATTACGTATATAAACTACAAAATGTATAAAATTGTGATACTATTTTATGATAAAAATTATATAATTTCAATGTTGTAGACAGCAAAAAATTTCAACAATCAACGGAACCCAAACCTGCCCAGCTCTATCGTGTGTCGGAATTTTTGAACCATCTCTAACATTGACTACGACTGCAATTCCATACTTTAATTCTAGAAGTGGATTATCCATTAAAATCACTCATGCACGTGGTAATTTAAAAACCTCCCTCCCTCGCAAACAAACAGAACCGATCCAAACCAATTCCCCTCTCAAACCTGCCTTCATTTGTTTGCTCGGCAAACTATTGTCGAGTTTCGATCACTAACTAATGAACGCAAGTCGACTCGACGGTTTGGTGAGTGTCGTGGAATCGATTTGCTGTGGTTTTCGATCTTGGAGAGTGCATGGACAGCTCTTGTCTGGTAATAAAATAAAATGGTAGTCTGTCTGGTAAGTTTGGCGGTTCAATTTGATCAGAAATCAGAAATCAGAATCATTTATTGAACAACTGTCAGTGAATTATAAAATAATTAAGATGCTTATGAGTAAATACACTGTTTTGTAACTATAGCTGTTAAATGACGATTAAGATGGATTTTAGCATGAATGATTTTTCAATAAAAAAAAAATAATTGGTAGTTATCGGTAAGAGAAACTGAGTCTGTTAGTTAGTAGGTACTTACTGTGGAAATAGAGTTCTGTATAAACTGGCTAAGTTTTTCGATCTATTTTATTAATAATGTATAAATATATTAGTTATTTTTGTATGAAATAGATCTTCGAATGACCACCAACATGCCTGATACAGATTAGTCACACCTAAATTACAGTTAAGTACAGAAGAAAAATAATATCTATCGGGTGGAAAACAGGCTTATTTTCGCTAAAGCTGTAGAGTTCTCCCTATTGCTAATGTCTTGGTTACATAACTGTAAATCTCTGAATAATTTTAAATAAATAATTATAGTAAAAAAAAAAACATAATTCAAAATACGCAATTTGTTTACTTCGATAACATATTTTTCCAGTCCATAATTGGCAAAGTAATCGCTTTTCCTTTTTGGAAGTTGGTTAAAAATAGACAAAATCTTCCATATTAGAAATCCGGAGAGAACCCTATGTCCGGACTTCTTATGGCTGAGATGATAATGAATAATATATTGATAGGTACGCGAGAAAGTAATAAACAAACGATGACACCAAACGTTGGCAAGGCAACCTTTAGAAAGAAAGCGGAAATACGGAAACATAAACGACATTAAACGAAGGAAATGTCGTAACCGGGCGCGCCATGCCGCCATACCCACATCTCAATCGGACACCACCTACTGTCGTATATGGAATTAGGGACAAGTTAACAAATTGTCTCTTCCTCATTTCTATGCAGTTACATCAATTTGACAAATAAAATGAGGTGCAAACTGTTGCTATGAATCATTTTATGCTCCACAGCAGCTAAGGTACAATTAGACATAATGAATGTACATAATTATTTATTGCAATATGTACAAAGTAAATTTATATACACTAGGTACATAATATACCCTTTTATATGGCGAATATTAGTTAGTTTTGCTGTTTGTTACATAGATTTTAATGGATCCGGGATACATTTTGAGCATTGATTGGTTATAGAATAACTCTCAACCCTAAAAAAGAAAACGAATAAATAGCATAAATTGCGAAGTATTTTCAATATTATGTTTTTACATACAAATACAAAAACATTTCACCACCAACTTCCCCGATGGTAAGTGGCGATATGGCCGTGGGGCGAGTATGGAGCGTCAATCTGCAATACATCTATACAATCTAGAAAATTCCATGATTGTAGTAGTCAGGAAACAGATAAGGCGCCAAGGAGTTCCATTCTTGTGCAATACGTTTTATAGCAAGCAATGGATTGAAATAATTGTGTATGTACCTACGTAGAATAATATTACATTTATCAAAAAGTTAGTAAAACCTACTTAGACTCAACCCAAACCACGTACCTAACCCAAAGTAGATATTAGACACTAAGGGCTTTACCGAAAAACGTTACTTAACTTTAACCATCGTCTTAAATTCTCTGTCTTCTTTCCGTAAGTGTCATTACGTGTCAGCGAGAAGTTGACAAAATATGTTAAGCAATGCTTAAAGTTAAGTAACGTTTTTCGGTAAGGCCATAAGTAGATATTTATAAGAGTTCTAAAATTTAGAAGTGAACCCTTAACGAGGCACAAGGCCTGTGTTATCTTGCTCGAATGCGTACTGTTAGCATGTTCAAATTTTACAGTTACAAATAACAACAAATCAAATTACGCACTGTCTATGCTTTGTTTCGGATTGTATTGCTATTGGAAGTATCGTGTTCTTCTGTTCTTACAAAATCGAAACATTTTAGAATCGTAAAACGTCATGTTATGGTAAACATCGTAAAACCGCTAAACTGCTTGTAAACTGTAAGCGACATCTACCAGGGGCGTATTTGATGACTAGTTACTTCAGGGGTATTACTCCTTTTATTGTTATGTGCATTATTTATGTGGAATTACTCACGTCATTGTCTCACAAAAGTGAAGACAAGGTCTAATGTAGACCACGCTTGTTTCAGGCACACAATTCAATGTATTATTTTTTTAATATGAAAATATATTTATTAAGTTTATAAAATATTGAAGTACTCAATTCATTCAATCACACGCGAGTTAGCGATTGCTAGGGAAGACATGATAGCACAGCAAGCGCAGGGTAGGAAGACCAACCACGAGAATGAGCTCATACAAGTGGCGGGAAGACGCTGGATGCAAGCCGCTTCCAATCGATCTTTTTGGAAATTCATAGGGGAAGCCTATGTCCAGCAGTGGACTTCTTATGGCTGAGATGATGATGATGAAGACATGATATTTCAAACAGTTGTTTAGTTTCAATAAATATATTTTGCTAAGTAACCTGGATGTCTTCAAATAACGTAAGCAGGTAATATTTTACTTTTAGTTATTTTTTTTTTCATGCGTTAGTCCTTAATACGCCTCTGGTGGCCGGAAGGTTTTCCCTTGTAAATGGCACGTCTATTAAACTGTAGTCCCCCTTTATAGCACGAATCGATGACGCGTCCTCACCCGATCGACTTGCCACGGTCTCATACGGTAGGTACGCTCCATTTATTCGTCATTTCTACCCTTTTTGTGCAGTTTTACTCACAATTGCGCTATATTTCCACTTTGTGGAACATAAAAGTAGATGTGTTTATTTTATTCATAAAAAAGTCGTATCAGTAATTAAATAATACTCTCCATTTTCTTCTGTGGCTTTTTATATTGTATCCAAAGCCGTTTAGTCAATTATTAGTAATAAAATAAAATAATATATTTTTTTTTTATATAAAAACTATCTTACTTTGCAAAATTTAAATATATTCTTCATTGGGAAAACATTCAACCTTGAAAGTTCTCATTCTTATGACTATGATAGATTAGACTAGATAGATTAAATTGATGTACCTAAATATCATTCGAGACGCGCGATCCCTTTTGATCGAGTAACCCTAAACGCAAGATGCCAATGAAGGGATTTGCCTAAAAAGCTGTTTGCCCTAAACGACATGGGCTATTTAGTATAATCATATATCGATTGTATTCCTTTAACAATCAACTGTTTAATCACTATTATGTCTATACACACGCGACGCACAAAATAGCATGAAATTACTATTCGAACGTTTTATATTCGAATAATTTGACTATCGATATTATATAAAGATTTTTCGATGTGTGTGGCAGCCCTGAACGCAGGTTTAATAATAGTGCGCTCTTTCTGTTTTTGAATAATTTAACATCTACAGAACGATTTGAACGTCTATCGATTTTATTAATGTATAGTAGAGCGACAACTCGGATCACGTAGGAAAACCAATAGTTGGAAAATTTGTTGTAGATTTTATTTATATCAGTTTAGTTATAAATGCCGAAAAACAAAACAGTCACAACATAAAAATGAGTAGTGACATAATTTACATCCCACATATTTAAAAATTAATGACACTGGCATACGTACTATAAGATAGAAGCGGAAAAATAATTGTGATTTCAAATCAAAGTTACCACGATCATCTACAGTGAAGCCTGGAAGAATGAAAACATAGCCCTTCATGCCGACCGCAGATATCTTCCAATATTTAGATAATTTACAAAATCAATCAAGTTGTCACTCTGTACCTATCTTCTTGATCTATGATAGGTATAGTTGAAGTATTTACCTGCATTTCAGGAGATCCGCCCTCATCCCTTATGAGCAGAAGGTAGCTGTGCCCATCGATGATAACTTCCTTCTTAAACCGACCTCCTGAAAATGGGAAATCATGGGTTAAAAAGATTTGGTTTCAAAAAGTATGTATTTACTTGCAAAGGTTTCTATTTATTTTCCTTCGCACAAAACAGCGCCATCTATAACAGGTATTATGAAATAATTTGTTCCTGCCATCTACCGATACAAAAGTAAACTACAAAGCGGTTGGAGTTGGAAAGCTTGGACCACAATGTATATGACTATGGTTTGTGATGCAGTACTTTGAAAGAAATCCAACAGGTGGCAGTATTACACATTATTTTAAAAATAAAAATAATGAGTATATTTTGATGTAAACATTATTTATCATACGTTACATATTTATTCATATTTATCCTCACCTTCTGGACTTTCTTCTTGCATATACGCCCCTGTCAAATACCGATGTACAAGAGCTGATTTCCCACTGTCCGGAGAGCCTAGGACACCGACCCGCAGTTCCGTGACTCCCCGAGCAGCCGTCCATTCTTGACTATTGACGAATGAATCTGGAACAAAGAAAAATTAAATAAATAACTATTTATGTTTTCCTTAAACTCTATTTTAATTTGTTTTACTCATTTTTGATGCCCATTTATATATATTTTTTTTCATCAGCGCCATCTATGGACGAGTAGCAAAACTAACAATTCATATAGACGTAAATTGTAAAAAGCACATTCAACTAAATTTTCGTTCGCTAACAACTACGTACATTTTTTTAATTATTTCGCAACAAAAAATATCCATGGCACAATTTTTCACAGATATACGTTTGAAGGATGCACGATGCACACATAGAAAATGCCGTATTTATCGAAAAACTAATTGCTTAGTTCCTTAAATAATCCGCAAGGCTGTTGGAGGCGCTGGCTGTATATTAACCAAGTACCTACCTAGATTTCAAGTCTCGGTGTTCTGCAAAATAATTACTGCTGTTACCATTTCGTTCATTATAAATCTGCTGCTATAGGCCACATAATATTTCTATGGGTAGTGTCCACGAGCAACTGACATAAAATAAATAATTATTTGTGGACATTTCACACAATACCTACCATAAAATGAAAAATGAAAAAAAATTAAATTAAAATAAGTTTAGGTACCTACCTACCTATTGATTTGGACGTTTTCCGCGTTGTAGAAGTATTGATATAGTGATATAGTAAATTAAATATATAGTGATATAGTGATAAGGCTGATATCTCAAAATATCAGCTTAACTTATTATGAACAAATACCTATAAAGTTATTGTAATTAATACAAATCACAAAAACCTAAAAAACTTCTAATAAATAGTAGTAGGTACCTACCTACCTATTTATCAATACCTAAATGAATGATCGTTCGGCAAATCGTGTCCATTGTAGGTAGGTAGGTATGTAACCAGCCAAGCGACAAAACATGGGTAATGTTGTGTCAACAGAGAAACCGACTACAACACACAGTTTACCTAATACACAAACAAAACACTGCGGTTTGTAAATTATGTAACTATAATTGGTTACGCTCAGCGGTTTAAGCGCTACATTTTTTTAACCTCCGACGCAAAAAGAGGGGTGTTGTAAGTATGACGTGTTAGGTGTCTGTGGCATTGTAGCTCTCAAACGGATGGATTTTAATATATGTAGTTTCTTTGTTTTAAAGAGTCTTTTGCTTTCATTAAAATCGGTTCAGCCGTTTTTCTGATATCTCCTAAATTGACATCGTGATATCTTTTAACTTGAGTGAGGTGCAGGAAATTCTACCCTGTCGCCAGTATAAGTGATATGTGAATAAAACTTATTTATAAATATTTCTCCTATCAAAAAAAACAAATTCAGTTCTCAATTTTTTAGTATCCCTAACCAATGATTTTATATGATTAAAAAGGTTGTGAAGTGCGAGAGAGATAGCTGCGCGCTTTGTCCGCCTTCTAGACCACAGAAAAGAGAAGGCCTTCTTTTTTCTATGTTCTAGAGTTCTAGACAGTAGTAGGTACGCGAGGCGACGGCGACGCGTGCCCGGGGTTGCGCAAGAGTGGCGAGTGCTGTCATTTGTTGCACTTCACCAGAGTTCACCAGGCAGCGGCGGGCTACGAAACTGGCGGGTTGGAGTAAAACATAGTGATTTATTTTTTGACCATGATCTCTTATTACTGTACAAAGTTGGATCGCGCTCGCTTTGAAGACAAAAGTCAAAAGAGATACAAATTAGATAGGTATTAACTAACATTATTAAAGTATTCTATAATCTGATAAAATTAAATTTGATTTGATCTGATTTAGCGCGTTATAAAAATAAATTACAAAGAAAGAATGTTATCTAATTTCCGCAGCTCATTTAAACCAGTGAAACAACAAATTGAAATAATGAAACATGAATGAAACAAAGTCGTGTTCCATCTCTAACCGCGCCGCCCGCGCCGCGACGCCCGCGCCCGCGCCTCCGCCACGCCAAATTGGCCACAAAGCCTCGGTTTGCCGTAATGAGCGTGGCTGAGGCCATCAAAGCTTACTGCCACTACATTACGTGCCGAAAGTGATGGCCACTCTGTATAAGAACTATTTACAGTTTCCGAAACGCAAGAAAAATACTATCAATCAATCAGTAACACTTCATTGACACCACGGAAAGTAATAAAATAACAAAAATATACACACAAGGGAATGGCACAAAGGGTGGTCTTATCGCTAACAGCGATCTCTTCCAGACAACTTTATGAAATCGTGAGATAGTGGATGGGCGGTGGTGTTTGTATACTACACTTATAACCTAAGCTGATAACCTGTACACTAATAACCTAAGCTTGCATAAATATTTCTAAAATTATACTAACGCGTTTGTTATGGTATAATTTCTTCGATTTTGCAGTTTTTGGGATCGTACATAGATATAGGCGCATGGTCCCAAAAACCGCGAGAATCGAAGTATCACGAGCGAGTAAGACTACAAACTACAATACGTAAGTAACAATAAGTGCGACAAAGACGCCTGCATACGTCTTTCGTGTTGAGTTCTTTTAGTTGATCTGTCATTCAAAGTAATATATATATATCTAATGTAATTTTGGCGAGTTTCGCCAACCTAATATTATATCATTGTTTATTCAGTTTTTTTCTATGAGTTGAGTAAGAAATATTGTATTGAACATCAACATTATACATTTTCTCCAAAAACTTGTATGTTGTCATCGATTTTTTTTTTGACGCTTTTATGAGCTTCACCTGTATGCATGTTTGTTTGTTTGTTTGTTTGTAACCGACTCCTTTGGACTTGATTTTGACCCACTTCAAACGGTCAGAATTCATTCAAACTTTGTAGACTTATCGAGGACCGATGACAATACAATAATTTGAAGCGTGTTTTTTTAGTTTTTTAAACTGTAATTATTGGAAACACCTATCATGCAGTCTCACAATTATAGTTTAAAAAAACCGATAACATAAGAACTTGTAACATAAGAACTGTGCTGTACACTATAAAGAAGATGAAATAATATTTTAGTATATAAAAATAAATATTGCCATTTTCATTGTTATAACAAAATACGAAATATTCCGAGGGCGTTATTTTCAGCGTAACAACCGCAAGGATATTCGAGCTGAATTAGTCCATAATTCTACGACCTTACGATCGATATTTCGTTCCTCGTCCAACGACTTGCTAATTTTGACGACCTGTGCAGCCTTAGAAGTCAGTGCAACTGGCAGGTCTAGACTTACGAGGCGTGCGTGACTACTCCACCTTACAAAGTAGTTGATTCTGTGAACATTGCTTGTTGTGTGAGTGTGACATGCGCGCCGTTACATTCTGTAATAATTATAACTGAGTTACATTGTGTAACGACATATTATGAATTACGATGTAGCATCGGGTCTAATAAATTTTCACATGTTTAACTACTTTGTTACAAGTTTGATGAGTTATTTTGAGTTTACGATTGTCTCTCTCTTCATTGTGGTAGATTGTCCACAGAATATGTGTTAGATACAGACTAGATAGCAGGTCCGTTCTGTTTATATTTTCATGGGTAGTTAGCAAAGCTTAATTAGTACATTAACAACGATAAAAGGAATGAGTACAAGAAATATAATACATATAATATATGGCATAGTACGTATCGTGGCACGCGCAAAGTAGGGTTCCGTAATTGCATTGCACATCATATTTCTTTTACGCAAGATAAATTGACCACAAACTCCCTTGATAATAAGCGACACGGTGTGACCTTAAAACAGGATCTTCTATTTGATACTATGAATTAAAAAAAAGTAAACCAATATATTTTATTCGATATCTTTTAAATAAGTTTACAATTACATAAACATGTAATGTGTACTAATATGTACTATGAACTTAGAGTTAACCCATGTTAGATTAAATGAAATTTGCACAAAATTTAATTTCTCACTTCTCTGAGTACAATTTTAAGGTTCCGTACCTCAAAAGGTATAAACGGAACCCTTATAGGATCACTTTGATGTTCGTCTGTCTGTCTGTCAAAACCTATCTCGGAAACGCGTAGAGGTATCTAGGTTAACTGTCATCTAGTGTCAAAATTAAGCAATATTTAATATATTATATTTTAATGAGTAGCAATCTCGAAAACCTTAGAAAACATTGAAATGTTTTTGGTGGGATATATGTACTTACTTGTAACAAACAGCAGATTGCGTCCGGATTGGCTATAAAGTTTGTCCGTTGGTGTAATCCTAGTATACAGCCATTATCGCATTCTTACAAGCGTGGCATCTTTAATAACGAAGCTGTCACGAGCCTCGCTCTTACAAAACCGATATTATGCGTACTTATATAAAAATATCGAATGTTTTTCTAGTTATCGTGGTTTTTGTGCGCTCGCGCCGCGCCGCCGCCCGCGCCGCCGCGCCGCCGCGCCGGTCTGGTGGAAATATTAGCGTTGTGCCAAGCTAGTTTATTATTAAGAAATCATGTAGAAGTGCAGCATTTATTTTTTTATTTATTTAAGACCAACAGCTTATAATTTACAATAAAGGAACTAATAATTACTAAATTTAATACAATTAGCCATTAATAAGTATATCTTAGTAAATTTACTTAGTATGAAATTATTTCTAAAGAAATGGGCGGAGAGAGAGTTAAAAGACAAGTTAAAAGTTAATGAAAATTATAATAATTTTAACAAGAAGTTGTCAACAAGAATAAGAACTTTACTATTAAAACTATACTCTAACTATACGGTTATCACATTTTTAAAACAAAATTATGGGCCAAATGTACCCATATTTTAAGACGAAAGTTACAACTACAGTTTGAACCACATTCGGTGGTCTTTTTACCCGACCGCGTAAGGGGGGATTAACAACTCTCTATATTAAAAGAAAAAGAAAATATCCGACTGCAAAAGAAAGATTTTTGCAGTCTACGATTTCATTAGGCTTGTCATATGCTATTGAATGTAGTATTGAGTGTTTTATGTGAGAAAGTATACGCGAGGTCGCTTTTAATGGTAATAAATGCGTTAAAATCACCTATTTATTACGAAAAAGTTCGTTGGAAGTTACGAAAAAGCGCATATTTATTTATTTTTGCGGGTTTTATTATTATTGTTGTAATATTTGTATCCTATAACACACAGGGAGGAAAAACTAATCTAACGACACGTCGCACATCAACATCTGTCAAGCCGTTTAGGTTGTAGGCGATCATATAAAAACATACCTACATACTTACATATATACAAACATGCATACACTCGAAAAACATAACTATCCTTCTTACACAATCGGGTAAAATACATTCTTCCCCTATACACTTCTACTTGAAACAGAATTCGAATTATTAATAGGAATAAATTCTCTTATTAAGGCAACCGCAAAGTACTCTTAAAATTATTATACAAGTAAAAATAACCTTTGATGTATAAAGTTTTTTTTTTATTTCAATAAAAAATAAGATTATATATTAAGGTCTTCTTACATCAGCATCAGCAACTGGTTTCCAACAATCATCAATTAACTCTATTTTATGTCACATTATTTTTATCTTTCCTAAAATAAGCCGGCGTCCTTTGATTCCAGACACCGAGACATTTATCACCCCAGATTTACAACCGACAAACATGTTCAACAACGTTCAACCCTTCACAACCGTTCGATACATTATCATTCAACTGACTTTATTACCAACCTGACATGTATGTTGCGGGATTACATGAAACCAGGGTTTTGACTAAACACCTAAACTTTTAAGCAACACCAGAAATGCGATAAAACAACGACAGTAATTGAAATCAAAAAACTTTTTCTCGATTATATTTTACGTAATTTTAAAGACGGATGCTGTAAAGTGTACGAAACGTGTAGTCCTAAAATTATGTAAAATATACGCAATAATGCATGACTTACCAACAAACATGTACTATTAGGAAAATGACATATTCACATTTATCAAATGTTAAATTTTTTGCATGCCATTAGGCGAAGTATGGCGTTCTCACGTCCGTTATTATTTTATCCAACTACTCTATTAAATCTCAGAATTTGCTCAGAAATATGGATAAATGACATCGTTTCATAATATCCCGACTTTGTACAAAATCCTGATTTCACCATAACCCTGCGACATATAAATCAAAAGTTAAATACAGGGTCTATTTGATCCCAAATCGCGTGAGGTTATTTTGACCCCACATTAGCCTTCACTGGTCTGTCAGGCCTGCTACTATTGCAAGGAGTTCAACGAGCTTGTAAAGGTGTAAAATGAGCGACTTCGTGTTTTGCCACTCGAAATCATTGTGTTTATTTTTGTCTGTCATTATTTTTGCTTGTTTGTAGTGAATAGGCACAAGCGCAATCTGCTGGTTAACGTTTTATGACTTAAGAATAAAAAGTATTATGACAGGACTTGAAATTGTACTTTGTTATGGTCTCACCACAACAAGTATCTATAAAAATACCCGACTGCATAAAAGAGATTTTTTGCAGTGTAACTTACAAATTCGTTACGCTTGATATGCTATTGAATGTACTTGTTTGTGAGAAAGTATGCGTAAAATCGCCGTAAAAGATTATAAATGCGCTTTCTTTAGAATAATTATATTCTAAATTACAGCATAGTTAGGGAACACGTGTCTCGACACGATCTTGGACACTTTACTCTTTCTAGTGGATTCTAGACTTACGTAAGCAATGAGGTGATAGTCTTCACCCAACCCAACCCAAGTCCGACAGATGCGGCGTCTCAATCGCATTCCGGCCATACATACTATTAATATATTCTGTGTTCCGGCGGACAGTGGCAGGCCTGTCTTTAGTTCCAAATTTCGTCATCGGACTTCAATGGTGGCGCGGAGTCTAGCGTGATAATATAAAGAATACTCTTAGATTGTAGCAAACATTGTGATCATTTACAATAGATACCTGGCCTGGCCTGCCTACAAGGAAAAAAAACGGACAAGTGCAAGTAAGACTCGCCCACCGAGGGTTCCGTACAAACTAGTAAATAAAAGGGGAAAATCATATTTTTTTTTATTTTCCTTCTTATACCGAAAAATATTTAAAAGCCTGTTTTAACTAATGCTAATTAAGCTCTTTCATATGATACCCCACATGATACGGTTAATTCACTTTAAAATTTCGACCCTCATTCCTTGCATAACGACACTATTTTTTTGTGATTAAATTAAAAATTTCCGGTTTTCGGATTTTTTCCTATATTTGTATTGTGTACTCTAACACAATGCTTCTTGCCAAATTTCAGAGTTCTAGGTCAACGGGAAGTACCCCATAAGTTTGATTCCTCTGTGAGTGTCGAAATGTGCGTTTTTTACGACATATTCGGCTGTAACTTTTTTTTTTTACGAAAACTGTTTTTTTTTCTTTCTGCAGCAAGATACTATGGATCTGCGTATATGGTTTTAATTTCAACTCGATACCGTCACGCGTTCCCGAGATAAAGGTCTTGACACCCGGACGGACGGACAACAAAGTGATCCTATAAGGGTTCCGTTTTTTCCTATTGAGGTACGGAACCCTAAAAAAACTGTTTGAATTAATTCCCGCCGTACGTGTGATGCTACAACTTCAATTTCGTCGCTCAGATTTACAATTAATTTCGTAAATTAATGAGAACATGTCGAGGTCACACGTTATGGACATATGGTAGCCTTGACCCTGCCTCTAATGGAAATGGAAAGGAAACACAGTGTTATGATATAATCTACACCGCTCTTTATTATATTTCAAAGGCAAGGTCGACGAGGAATGGAAATTTCGTAGAAATTTCATTTTATAATTCAGGTTTGTGTTTTAAGCTCCTTTCACATTACACGAGATAATCACGAGTTACGCGGTTGTCGCGCTGCTTGTGACCTAATGTGATGGGAGCCTTATAGTTTAATTTTGTGTATCAGTACGTTTTTCTACAAATATATGTATATATGTACCAAGGAAATTCTACGATCTCTTTTCGTTAAAAGTTAATTCGCGCTCGCTTTTATCTTGTAAGTGATTGATTGGTGACAAATAATATACAGTCTAAATCACTGGTCCTGGAGACATTCTTTAAAGTGGAGAAATTGACTGGTCTTACCTTTTTACCAACTTCAACAAAAAAGCTTAACAATTCGGTTGTATTTTTTTTATTGTTTGTTAACGCACAACTCCGCCATTTACAAACTGATTTGAAAGGCTTGGTTCTTTTCTGTTTGAAAGGATATTCTTTCAGATTTTTCTCATTGAAATTTCATCCAAATCGGTTAAGTAGTTTGGTTTTAATAAACATTTGTGTGTTTAGCATGAGTGTTTCTATGTATTATAAGTATGTATATACAAATAAAATGTAAGTAGTCTATCAGCTTTCAGGTTCCTGTATTACAAGCTTTGTATAATTTGGAGCAAGAAAGCGCGCAATTGTCTACAATAACGTATGTAAAAAAATATTTATATCCCGAAAAAAAAACGGGATGCAGCTAGTAAATAAAGCCTTATTTTAGGGCTTATGACACTTAGTTCAGCAGTTATCCTTCCGGTGGACAAGCGGCCGGAGGGCGTCCGATGTCACGGGAAGTGACCGCCTCGATATGGCTTCCGTCCGCCAGAAGGCGCTCCGGCGTCCACGGCGAGCTTTGGTTGTCTACGGGTTAAATGGTTATTTAATAAGTTATTGTTCTTAGTAATTTAAATTTCTTGATATGTGAAGTTTGGGTTGAAAGTGATTGAATACCCATTTTAACAGATTTATCGCGTACACTTCCCGATTTATCACCATTGGACAAATCTAAGATTTATCCAATGGTTTATTAAGTTTTCACTATCATATATATCATCACTATCATAGCTATATTCATAGCTCTAATGTCGATCCAAGTAGTCGCTTGAACTATTATTGTCTCTCAACTGTAAAAAGAGTTAGAATTGTCAAGTTTTTGACTCCTGGTACGCATTCTGTTCAAAATTTAGCCCAAAACATTTCATTACGTTATTGTTGTCAAAATTTCTTCTTGAAAATATCAACAAGTCCGTAGGCCGTCCTGAGATAGTACCTCCGTGAATTGTGAACCTCTATGCATGACATAAAATGAATGTACTATTGATTTGCATCTGATTTTCAAGATATCGCTTTCAAGATTTGGTCACCATTCTGTCGCTTGTTCATTGTTTTTGTCAGATAAGGAGGCTTACCCAATGACATTAACAACAAGTGCAAGCACAAAGTTGGAGACACTATACCGAGTCCACTGGACTCAGCGGGGGACACGTTTGATCGCACTTCGACCATTGCCGTGAACGCTTTTCTCAACTACTTTTGAGGGTACCTACCTTATTACCTTTGTCTACATGTTGTTTGACATATATGTGAAAATAAAAGTTTCTTCCAAGTTTTTTGTGTACTATCCAAGCATGTCACACGTCTCCCAATAAATAATAAGTTAATAATGTCATTGGGCCTACCACAATGTTCTCTTTTTGTTGGGATTTAATAATATACTCATACTTAAAATATCGTAAAAGTAGTTGGAATCCATTAGTGAACTAAATAACGCGCGTGTTACGTCCTACACCGTTCATTACTATAATTATAATAATCACTGCACATTATAACGCAGGATATGGCGACAGTCACGCCACTGCCAAGGTTAAAAACATTCGCCATGGGTTATGGCTTAGATATGGCTCGACTCATGTCGTATTTTAGTGCCTTTGTAATTGTTTCTTTCTTTGGTTACTGTATTTGGACAGTAGGTACGCCTGCCTACTATATAAACGGAATTGCAATGATCCAAAATGTAATAAAAAAATATTTTTTTACGTAAGCGTTTTTTATTTATTTATCGTCAATATCATCATCATCATCTCAGCCATAAGAGGTCCACTGATGGACATAGGCCTCCCCCATGGACTTCCAAAAAGACCTATCGGAAGCGGTTTGCATCCAGCGTTTTCCCATTCATCAATATACATTCACTAGATTTCCACTACACTAATTTATAGTATTTGTTATTACTTATTTTTATATGTTCTGTGGTATTGGGTATAAAGTAATAAGCTTAATGCAAGTCGCCTCCAGCGACTACAGACGCTACAATTACTTAGCTAATTATATTTTTTTTAACTTAGTAAAAAAAACAATAAATTTAATTATTTTGTTTTTCCTTTTTTTTGTGCCTGGTTGTACTATAAGTTATTACGTATGTAATCAAACTACATAATCTTCTCTGCTCGAATTTACCCACTCACCGAAAAAGAGAACTGTTTTATTCCTCACTGCGGTCCGAATCGACCTATTCCAAAATGCTGTTGATCGATTTGCACCGCGGTGCGAAAGGACCTATTCAAAAAGAGCTCTTGAGTGATTCTGACAGCGGTTCGAACCGCTTGCGGTGCGAAACGCCCAAGTACCCCACAAGACAGGTAAGCAACATTTGACACAATTACACTTTTAAATCTGTGAAAAAAACAGCGTTCAAACGCTCATGTGCATGTCAGATAGGTATATGCACGCAAATTACTTAATAGATGTTTGGCTTCATCTTTGAACGGAATTTGGTATCCTTCGACTTATTATATGTTATGTGCTATAACTCTGTATCAATACTCGAAGCCCACTAAGGTATTGGGTAAATTTTACCAAATGCATGGATTTTGTCTAGAGTTAAATAAGTTTAAGTTTAACCAACGGGGTGCTTGATTTTCATAGCAATAAGTTAGGGAGGAAATGAAGCGATTCTATTGGTTGAATTCAGTGGCGTCCGTACCTACTTAGCTTAACTTAGTTTAGGTGGAAACATATTCTATGTAAATTAGGTGTTTTCCTTTATCTAGTTCAATTATGAAATTTCACAGCGGTGACCAATGAGTTGACGGAACAACGCAATGAAAACGACTAAGCAAATAGATGAGGAATTATGAAATATTTTTATTCTCTTACTTTCATATAAAACGTTCCAAAGATATGAACTCTATCAATGAAAAAACGAAGACGCAACATTTATACTATTTTGGATTGTGTAACATTTCTTTCTCGCAAGAAATGTTACACAATTCAAAATATTCCTTTTTTTGCCCCTCGTACCTCCGATTCGACTTCGTAGCGTTTTTCATCGCGCGTTTCAAGGTATATTACAAATAACAAATAAATAACTATTGAAAGCAGATCGTCGAGGTTGTCGTCTGTTTGCCGAGGTGAATGGAGCCTAAGAAAACGTCGGAACATCTGTCTCATGTCATAATTTTTTTTCTTTCGAGTGGACACGTGCCAGTTTTATTATAATCAATGCAGAATAGGTAATTGTTGTGTTACTAGATGTTTTAGTAGTCCGGGTATGTTGCATTCTAGCTACTGCGCAGTGACCGACATGTGAAGAACCTTTCGTTTGATGCGTGATCAAATATGTGTACTTTGATTGTACTAAATAGAACATGTTCAGTGATTGTAGCTAGCAAGATATATTGTAAAATTTTATAAAATCCACCATTTTGAATTTACAGTGATATCATTTTGTCTATTCGAGTTACCTATCTATAATCCGAATTGTGAAAAACCGATTATCAATTACTCCGAAAACGATTTTTTTTTCAAGGGCACTTTATCAAAATCTCGAAAACTCTTTTGACAATACGTATGATAACCGAATCTTTGTAATAAGAAAATTTACGTGTATAATAAAAAGAAACCTAACAAATCTAATAATTGATATATATGTATCTGATTATCGAACCTTTGTAAATAGGAAGATTTTTTGATATAATAAAACAGAATAATAAATGTAACAAATGATGTGTAACAAAGTAACAGATGAAACAGATGGCTAGATAATCGATTTTAGTGAACATATGTACGTACACATATTGTCATAAATTACCGGCTATTTCTCTTGAAATTCCAAAAATCCGTAATCAGCGATATCGGTTCACGTTCTTGATGCGTACTGCACAGGAATGGAATTCTCTGTCGCCATCTATTTCCTGAGAACCTGAACCTGATCTTGGAGTGCATAGATAGATATCTTCTAGATCGACAAGCTCCATCCTCGGCCACAACGTTTAACATCAGGCGAGTTGGTGTTCAATCGTAGATCTATATTGTGTAAAAAAATAGGTCTGACAATGTCCAGCCTGTCGACGTTAAAACATAACCCTCCTTTTTGTCTGGTCGAATAATAAGTAAGCCACAGTCCCGGAATATTTAATTAAACAAACACACTAAAATATTTGAAAGCCGTTTCCTAAGGCCTTACTGTACACAATGTAGACACTTCAAAAGTTCTAACAATGGTAAAGGTCAGATAGGTGACCGAGAAAAGAAGACAATGGCGTAGAACTCAAACAAATTTAGGGATTTCCTCTTAAATGTTATGTCACCCGGAAGAGGAAAAAAGTTGTATTAAAAAGACACAAGCATCTGTTTTAAAAGAAAAACAAAATATCTTATAAGAGCCATTTTCGTGTAAATAACTACACTTAATGTAATGTAGTGTTCATTTTTCGCAACTTTGTAAAATCATTTGTCACAGGGGCTACGTAAAAGTACAATTTAGATTTATATGCTAGAATTTTATTATTTTACAAAACGTAGCTTATGATACTTGGGAAATGAAAACAAATCTAACGACATGGACGTCAAAATCGGGACTATAGGATTTAATATATAAACATAAATACAACCTCACATACATTTATTATACATAAATACCCGACAAGATTACCCTTCTTGTGTAGCTGATAAAAGATTTACGAAAGAGCAACATTTCACGGTGAATATACCAAAAATCCAAACGAAGCATTTTGGTTTCACTTTTATTAAGTATACCAATTTAATAAAAGTGAAACCAAATTGCTTTTAATAAGTATAAATAAATAAATAAATAAATAAATAGTATTCTTAGATTGACTAATAAAATATCGTAAATCGTGCTTGCGCCTGCCACTGTACCATGGAACTGCATACGTATAGATAGTACAGGGCCGTCGCAAGGTCTCTCCGATCTACCGATAAAGATAAACCATTGTTCCGAGGAGGCAATCTACCAGAAACTATCTGGGTTTTATAACTGTGTCGGTTCGCTGACGAGAATTTGATTGGTTCATTGGATGAATAGTTACCTATTTTGTTAAATGATTTGACCGCAAAATAACCACAAACGTCAGTGGTTTGACGAAAACTTCTTATCCGACTGTGCAAGAATGAGAGTAATGTTTTTAGAGTGTAGTTTTTATTGATATATTACGTCCTACAGCTAGACTGATTTTGCTTCCCGAATGTCACAGGCTACATTCCTTTGTAATAACAATAATACAACTTTAGTACAATATCATTTTTTTTTATGTATTATATTTTATGTTAAAAGAAAAACAAAATACCCAACTGCAGAAAAGGAGTTTTTGCAGTCTAACTTGTGAGTTCAATACGTTTGATACGCCGTTGAGTGTACGTTTTTTATTAGAAAGTATACGTAAAATCGCTGTGAAAGATTATAAATCCGCATTATTTACAAATAACTCTAGTAAAATCACTTGTTTATTACGAAAAGGTTCGTTGGAGGGTACGAAAAAATGCATTTTTTTATTTTTGCGTGAGATGTATTATTACTATTACAAAAAATATAGCCTATGACACTTAGGAAGTGAAGGCAAATCTTACGACACCAAAATACATCGCATATCAAAATCGGTCAAGTTGTTTAGGCTGTAGGCGATAGAAACATACATACACATGTACATACTCCTACATACAAACATACATCCACTCGAAAAACATAACCTTCCTTCTTATAGAAACAACTGAAATTATACATTTATTGCGTATATTTTCCAGATCTAACGTATCGAAGAGTATATCTTCTGTGATCACAGGTAAAGATAAAAACAGTAAATATCCCGAAAAAGTTATAAATAAAAAATCGTATAAATGAATTGTACAGTGGCTCTGCGTATAATTTCACATTTGGACAAATAAATGAGTGTTGAACCTCATCAACACACTGTTAATCCAGTTACCCTGGACAATGAACTCCAAATCTGTTCGTTCAGTTACCATCAGCGATATCTGCACGCTGCATTAAACAATTATACAGCTAATTAGTCCCATAACGATCTCGTACGCGACGTAGCGGCGCGGGCGCGCCGTCTGTGCGACGTAAGGGTGCGTTTCCACTGGAGATGTGGAAGGAAGTTGACGGCTGCGAAGCTGCGTGATTTTGAAATGATATACATCCTGTGTTATCGTAGTGATGAAAAATGTCGAATTCATATTGCTATGAATATGGAAACAATGTCGTGGCAAATTCGTTGTTCGTCCGTGGCAAATTTAGTTTGCAACTGATTCCAACGAATACGAGTTTGTAACCACCCAAACCAGAAGGTTTTTGAATCCTAGCATGAATGTAGAAAATGAAATAACATGTTTTTTTACTAAACTACACTCACCCACTCCTGGGCAAAGGTTCCCCCTACTTTCTTCCATAAATTTCGCAAATTGATCCTAGTTCTTGGTTTTGAAGAAAATTCAAACTTCGCCTTCATCTAGGATCCGATTATTTTGCCTTTTTTTTAAAGGAAAAAAACAGACAAAATGTCAACGGTTATAATCATAGATAAATATTTATTTACATTGATAGTAGTAGGATAGCGGAAAAAAATCATCTATGTATAACCATCCATAGACGATTTTTTTCTGCTCACAGACTTACTAGGTGTAAAGTGTCCAAGCAAGTAATGCTAAATATAACTTGTATAAGCACTAATGAACAGTTTCTTAGTAATGCGCGTACATTGCCAAGTGTGGAGCGGAGCGCTGTACTCGATAAAAAAGGTTAAAAGTAACACTTAAGTGCTGATTTAATAAATGCAGTGGACACCAAACATTTTGGAATTTGTTTAAAAATAGAACTTCTAAGAACGTGACTCACACTGTTACACTGATGGGTCCTATGTAAATAGGGCGAATTCTGTGCACTGATGTTATAAAATCGAAAGTAACGTTACAAAGTTCTTCTTACATTCTGAATATTCTTCGTAAATACACAATATTTGTAATGTGCACACGACACCAATACTCCGTACAACCGTCGAATAATTATCATTTGAAAAACTGAAACAACCGACGTCAAAATACGCAATTTTGTTTTAAAATCAAACGCTGAACCAATTTTATGTTTCGGAGAATTTTTGTCAAACCGAAATCGCGCGACTCATTTGACTCGACTCATAATTAAAAAAAAAAGCGCTTGTTTGGCTGAGGCCTTAGGTTTAATAATATTAATATAATATATATTAATAATACGAATAACTAATAGTAAATTATTTTAATAGTAACAAAGCATACAGGGGCCATTTGTGTAACATGCTCTCTCTAAATTAGCAGGCCTAAATCGAGCCTACGGTTTCTGACTACCGCAATTAGAAAATGTCAGCATGTGTTTTTAACCGACTTCGAAAAAGGAGGAGGTTATCAATTCGTACCGCATTTTTTTTTATGTATGAACACGAATTTCTCTCTCATTCTTGAACCAATTTTTATGTTTCGTGAATTGGCATATAGAGAAAGCTCCCAAGTTGGTCCCATAATTATATTAGAAACATTGCTATTACTTTTTCAATAATCTCTAAAAGTAAAAATATTTTCATTGGATTCCTGCGTGAGTGCGTCAGATTATAGAATCGCAGAGTTCCACTGACACGTTTTTCTTTACAAAAGTGTCAAATGTTTAGGTTTTTCGTATAAACATCTGCACATTTTCTAATCTGCGACGACGAAGCATTTGACATTCAATGGCAAATGTCATGCTTGAAAAAAAAAACGAGTGGGTGAAGAGAGGTCTCTTTAAAAAGTTTACAATCGTGAGAGATTTATTGCGCTTGAAAAGTAAAACCTACATACTCCTCATCCAATGTGTATAAGGAGAAAATAGAGTTACTTCAACGCTTGAGCGCCTTGTTTCATTATTATCCTTACTAATATTACAAATAAACGAAATAACGTACTTCGAAGGCGGTTGTTTCAGTTTTTTAAGCTATAAAATTATTGTCTTGCCAATTTTATATTAAACGGTTGTACTTAGCTTACCCTGTTTGTTTGGGTCAAATTTAGTAACCGAAATTTGACCCTCTTCCCTTTGACAGATTGATCTGATATTTGGTACACGCCTTTAATTTAAATGACAATACAATGAAATATATTGAGTATCATTCTAAATTCAAAAGGGCCGCCGCCACGAAATGGTGGTTTTCAAATTTTTTCACAACCTCCTACAATATGGGAATCAAATATGAAAGGGCTTCTCTAGTAGAATACAGTAAATACATTACCTATATCATTATTCTCTATCTTCTCTAGTAGAATACAGTAAATACATTACCTATATCATTATTCTCTATCTTCTCTAGTAGAATACAGTAAATACATTACCTATATCATTATTCTCTATCTTCTCTAGTAGAATACAGTAAATACATTACCTATATCATTATTCTCTATCTTCTCTAGTAGAATACAGTAAATACATTACCTATATCATTATTCTCTATCTTCTCTAGTAGAATACAGTAAATACATTACCTATATCATTATTTACCTTTCCAATAAAACCGTTTAACTTAAAAAGTTTTTTAAGTACTTATTATCATCTGAACCCTAAAAATATCTAGCGTAAGTAAAAGTGTATAACTTGCGTCACAAGTTCCATAAGCGGTCGCTGGCGGCGCCACCTGTCACTTGTCGCGCCGACACTGATTTATTGACATGATCGCATCGCGCGCTGTCAAGCGCTGCGCCCGCGCATTTAAAGTACACACGCTTGTATTTTAACATGATTTACTGTATCTTTGATTTATTGTTTCAGGATTAAAGTATCTTTATCGATTTCTTTACTAAGTATTCTGAGTAAGTACATCCCACTTGATATTGACGATGCCACAGTACACTTAGCTTATTGGAATAGGAATAGGCTCACAAATAAGGCTAACGTATCATAGGGCTAGGTCATTGAACATTATAATCGACGGCTTGTCGGTAGTGTTTAAGCCCCTCCCCAAAAAGAGGGATGACGTGTGTATCTGTTTGTGGCATCGTGCGTAGTTCGCAAACAGATAGACTGACATTGATCGATTATAGCGTTCTTAGCTGTTTCATCGAATTTGTTGATTGTTTGATCGGTTACGATTACGGGTTACAATCGGTACGATTAAAGTATCATTTCAATTTCGATTGCTTGCCAGTTCGCTTGTTTGTCGATTGGCTTGCTCTGCTCGTCGTCGATGGATTGTGAATTAATCTCATTAACCACTGAACAATGATTGCTATTCCTATATCTTTGACTATGTAATTACTATGTGTCCTATATAAAACCCCTATAGACGTAGTTCAACTAGAACCTTATCCTACCAAAACAAAATGCTTTACTTATTAATTATATACGACCAGAAGACTTATTTAGATTCTATTCTAGTTTGTCATTAAGCAACTTGACTCTAAGTAATTTTAAGTTGCGACTTACAAATTAAAACTTGAACTCTATTGAACAACGCTAGAGTAACTTGTTTTAACTTAAAAGTAACTTAACCGTAAAGTGTAGTCAGGTACGTAAAGTGAGTAAAATCTAAGAGTTGTTTTAAAAAGAAAAGCAATTTACATATTCTACATGAATTTTATTTTTACTGACTTTAAAAAGAAGGAGGAAATAAAGAAGGTATAAAAGAAAAACAACACAAACTACAGCCGAATTGTTATATATTTATAAACCGATTTCAATTTTTTTTTTTTTATTTGAAAGGATATGCTTTCAGATTAATAGTAGAATTGTTATCAAAATCTGTGTAGAAATTTGGTTTTTAACCAAATTTGCGCAAATTTCCAACAAAATTGCGCAATTCGAATTCAGTTTTCCAGTTTTTTTAACATAATTATTAGTAATATAGACGTAGGAGTAACTTTAGGCGTTACTTAACATTGAATGAGGGTAACATTGAACTACGAACAAATTTCAAAGGGAAGATTATACTCATCATTGTGAACAACTTTTACATAAAACTAATTTGAAATCGCGAAAAAATCAGCTGGTCAAGGTCAGTGAACTTTAATATGCGACAGATAATTTTTGTACGATTTTATGTTAGGGTCCATAGCAGAAGTTGCTAGAGATCACTCCAATGATCCTCATCAAGCATAATTTATGACACATTTTTTCTCCTGGAATAAAATTTGGTAAAACAAAACCTTCAGAATCGTTATAATTATAGATATATTATATTGAAAACAAACTTACAAAAAGTTTTAATGTAGCTCTTTAGGTAAAAAAGAATATATATATGTATATATTCTTCCAAACAAACCATTTAAGGTTTCGCTCAACGCGCGCAGCTATCTCTCTCTCTCGCATCACAACATTTTAAACATTAAAATCATTGAATAGGGATATTAGAAAAGTGAGAAATAAATTTGTTTATTTTGATACGAGAAATATTAATTGTAAAAAAAAGGTTTTTCTTTAATATCTTTTAAATTGGTTGAGGAATAAGAAAATATGTTTGCGCACAATATATGTATATGTGTATGTATGTATGTTTGTTTTGTTTGTTTGTTTTATTCCTCAGCAAATTTAAAAGATCAAAGAATAACTTATTTTTCCTATCTAAATAAATATATCCGTTTCTCACTTTTCTAATATATCAAATTACTGGCCAATAATTTTATATGTTTAAAAAGGTTGTGATGCGTGATCTACCTCATCGAGCGAATAATCTCTCTACCTTAATAGAAAAACTTTATAATTCTCTCTATACAGCCAGCGTTTGCACCGAATTCAAATTTAAAAATAGAATGCTAAAAAGGCGACTTGAAAAATAATATTAAAAAGATGTCTTGAGTAACGGACTCTTTGAAAGACAATGTAAAAGAAACTGTAGTTTCGATTTTGAATAGTTACACTTTTTCAATCTAAATCCAAATAAAAAGAGGGTACCTCATAAAAAGGTGTCACGTTTTGCGCGAAACTCTTTGAAGCGTGAAATGAAACTGGCATAGAACGTCGCGGCGGCGCGCGGCGCGCGGCGGGGCGGGGCGTAGGGGTGACACTCGGTTCTATTTCTTGATGGCACATTAAAATAATAATATGAATAATTATGCGTAAAAATTTGTGTCCCGTGGTTTTACAGCGTATTAATGAAAATCGGTGATGATGGTGATGATGATCCTAAAGAATATCTGTGCCAAATTTTATAACTATGGGTTCAGTTAGGTTCCAATAAGATTATATTATCTATTTTAGGATTCTATAAATATGGGGTTTATATTTTTCTCAAATGAATATTGGTTTGGAATTAAAAATCAATTCATAATCACTTAAAGTGTTTTTTTGCATTCTGGAAAATTTAGTTGAGAACTATGTTTACTAATTCATATTGTTGTTAGAATGTAATTTTAAAATGTATGAAATACAAGCTGAATAATATTCTTGAATTATAACTAGGAGTATTCGATCAGATCACCTGCAAACCCAAATCAAAAGTGGTTCTATTTTGGGAGACACTATTCAACGTACAAACATACAGATTACTTAGATAAATAAAATTTATAACACCCTTCTATTTGCCTCGAGGTTAAAAATTGTACCTGTTATTTTTTCTTTCAATATAAACAAATATCCTGACTAACTGTTCAGGATATTCACAGTTGAAAGAGTTATTATATAAGTGAAATTAGCTGTCTGTCTGTCTCTCTGTATGTTTGTTACCTGTTCACGATTACACGGTTGAACAGATAGACAGGTTATGACATTTGGTACAGAGATAGCTTAGAACGTGAAGACGGACATAAACTTAATTTCATCATCATCATCGTTTCCCTCTTTCATCAGTACGCGGGTGAAACGCGGGGTATAGTTTGTGAGCAATATATTTCTGTAAAATCAACGTAACTACAATAAAATACATACAAATCTAATTACTAGTTTTAGTTAGTTTAGAAAGTTATGTAACAACATCGTAAGTCACAAAAAACAGTTCATTCGCAATATGCTTACAGTCGTCTCAATCTCAAATTACAATTTTCTTACATTTTTTGCCACAAAATTTCTCGAACTTGCAAACTATAAATAATTTAATTAAATCTGTACAAAAGTAGCTTCGGTCTGTCTGTACATTGTTCCAGCATCTGCCGCGCTCCAATTTGAGGCAAACATCTGCTCACGATGCTTTTGTGCGAGCCCTTGCAAATAGATCATGCCAAGGCTTTGTACGGAAAGAACTGCGAAACCCTAATCTTGAGTAGGGAGTTGTTTGAGGTTGTAAGTATCGACGTTTATTTTTTTATCGACAAATTGCACGATACTCAACTCTTCACTTCAATTATATGTAGTTATATGCTTTTTTGAAGAGTGTGTTTATAATAAGATAATCTAAAACAAATATTAAGGGACGGTAATCCGAGAATGTAGCGCGTCAAATTTCAAGACCTTTGTTCATTATAACCTTGAAAATTTCAAAATTGTAGCTCTCAGGAAATAGAGTTTGACTCCTGTGCAGTACGCATCAAAACTTTAGACCAAAATCGTTGTAAATCTTTATTGTATTTTAATTATTGTGTGTTTGTTTGCTTATATTTGTGTTAGACTAGCTTAGATTTAGTGTAAGCGCATTCGAACGATATATAGTCCATAAATATACCATATGATTCAATTTAGGTGAGTGGAGCAATTAATAGTCTGATATCACAAATCACTTTACGGCTATCGTAAATGATACTAGTAAAACAAAAGAATGAAATCGAAAACAACTGACAATCCGATGTACCGATTCTACATCTAATAATAAGTACATACTAGAACATTATCGTTGCCTTATTGTAACACTTTACGAGGTCGTTGTCTGGATAATCTTATCGATAGATAAATAAAGGGAAGTAAACATCGTATCGTAAACGATAAAGGACTCAAGTTATGTTTCTTTACATTGCAATCAATACGTTAATTTTCAATCTTATCGTCACTACTCTGAATTTAATTACAAAAATATTTCTGTTGTTAATAAAGTTGATCTTACAATTTTCACATCCCTATTCCTTTCTATTCACATATTCTGTTCTGGTATATTTTAAAGCCATAATTGTATGTTTTCCGATATGTGAATTTGTTCGGTCTGGATAATTATTATGTCATTTATAGTCGGTTACCATGGTAACGCCTACTTTTTTTAAATTTTCTTCATGTGAAGTGAGTTTCGAGTAATGTTTTATTTTGACTGTGTTTTTGTTTGTAATGCTAATAATTTGTGTTGAGATTATAATTAATTTTGACATATGTCATACTGGTGTATGTCATATGTTAAAATTAATTGTCTTGTTGAGGTCATGCTACAATAAAGTTATATTTTTTCCTTCTCACAGTGTTTTCTGTTTTTTCTCACATAAAGGATTATTCTCACAAAAAGCTTATTTACGCAGCAATTTAATACATATGTAAGGTACTTTGAGCATAGATTATATAATCTATGCTCGAAAGTCAGGTGTCTCCCGTTTGACGTAAACTCTTTGCATAAGTACATATCGTGATATGTACTTATGCAAATGAGTGATAAGGTATATAATTTGTGATATAATCACAAACTTAGATTATATACCTCTAGATTCCGTGTTCAAATACTAGGCGCATCGTTCAATTTGAAGCAAAAACGTTTTACGTGTGTGAGTGAGCCGCCTATCGAGGGTGTATTGCTTACACCATTTACATTTGTGTGCACGATGCTTGTGATACCAGTGCATAGATATTTCCCCAAAACATAGAGACTTAAAAAAATATTTGGAGTCGATATTATTCAACCGGAAATTTAAACCTAACATTACTGTTTAAAGCATGAAAGTCCAAATTAGGCTCGTTTGCTTTGGTGTCTTAAGCACTTTCTGTTTCAGATGATATCTGACGAAGGTATCAGATGATTGCCACTGGAACACCCTGATGGAAAGGACTAAGACAGTCCAGTTTGGGCTCGTTTGCTTTGGTATCTTAAGCACTTTCTGCTTCATATGATGACGAGAGTCTGACGAAGGTATCAGATGATTGCCACTGGAACAACCTGGTGGAAAGGACTAAGACAGTCCAGTTTGGGCTCGTTTGCTTTGGTGTCTTAAGCACTTTCTGATTCATATGATGACGAGGGTCTGACGAAGGTATCAGATGATTGCCACTGGAACACCCTGGTGAAAAGGACTAAGACAGTCCAGATTGGGCTCGTTTGCTTTGGTTTCTTAAGCACTTTCTGCTTCATATGATGACGAGGGTCTGACGAAGGTATCAGATGATTGCCAATGGAACATCCTGATGGAAAGGACTAACACAGTCCAGTTTGGGCTCGTTTGCTTTGGTGGCTTAAGCACTTTCTGCTTCATATGAAGACGAGGGTCTGACGAAGGTATCAGATGATTGCCACTGGAACACCCTGGTGGAAAGGACTAAGATAGTCCAGTTTGGGCTCGTTTGCTTTAGTGTCTTAAGCACTTTCTGCTTCAAATGATGACGAGGGTCTGACGAAGGTATCAGATGATTTCCACTGGAACACCCTGGTGGAAAGGACTACCACAGTCTAGTTTGGGCTCGTTTGCTTTGGTGTTTTAAGCACTTTCTGCTTCATATGATGACGAGGGTCTGACGAAGGTATCAGATGATTGCCAATGGAACACCCTGATGGAAAGGACTAACACAGTCCAGTTTGGGCTCGTTTGCTTTGGTGACTTAAGCACTTTCTGCTTCATATGATGACGAGGGTCTGACGAAGGTATCAGATGATTGGCACTGGAACACCCTGGTGGAAATTACTAAGACAGTCCCGTTTGGGCTCGTTTGCTTTGGTATCTTGAGCACTTTTTACTGCATAAAAGTAAGTAAGTAATTACGCTTCAAAAAATGTATTTACAGTGTGCTGGTTTTCAGAACAAGGTTTACGGTGCCATTTAAAAGAAAAACAAATAATATCAGAAACATGTTCTATAAGAATAAGAATAAGAATAAGAATAAGAATAAGAATAAGAATAAGAATAAGAATAAGAATAAGAATAAGAATAAGAATAAGAATAAGAATAAGAATAAGAATAAGAATAAGAATAAGAATAAGAATAAGAATAAGAATAAGAATAAGAATAAGAATAAGAATAAGAATAAGAATAAGAATAAGAATAAGAATAAGAATAAGAATAAGAATAAGAATAAGAATAAGAATAAGAATAATATGATTGTATAAGATTTCATTGACAGTGGAAATCATCTGATACCTTCGTCAGACCCTCGTCATGATATGAAGCAGAAAGTGCTTAAGTCACTTAAGCAAACGAGCCCAAACTGGACTATCTTAGTCCTTTCCACCAGGGTGTTCCAGTGGCAATCATCTGATACCTTCGTCAGACCCTCGTCATCATATGAAGCAGAAAGTGCTTAAGACACCAAAGCAAACAAGTCCAAACTGGACTGTGTTAGTCCTTTCCATCAGGGTGTTCCATTGGCAATCATCTGATACCTTCGTCAGACCCTCGTCATCATATGAAGCAGAAAGTGCTTAAGAAACCAAAGCAAACGAGCCCAAACTAGACTGTCGTAGTCCTTTCCACCAGGGTGTTCCAGTGGAAATCATCTGATACCTTCGTCAGACCCTCGTCATGATATGAAGCAGAAAGTGCTTAAGACACTAAAGCAAACGAGCCCAAACTAGACTGTTTTAGTCCTTTTCACCAGGGTGTTCCAGTGGAAATCATCTGATACCTTCGTCAGACCCTCGTCATGATATGAAGCAGAAAGTGCTTAAGACACTAAAGCAAACGAGCTCAAACTGGACTATCTTAGTCCTTTCCATCAGGGTGTTCCAGTGGCAATCATCTGATACCTTCGTCAGACCCTCGTCATCATATGAAGCAGAAAGTGCTTAAGACACCAAAGCAAACGAGCCCAAACTGGACTGTGTTAGTCCTTTCCATCAGGGTGTTCCATTGGCAATCATCTGATACCTTCGACAGACCCTCGTCATCATATGAAGCAGAAAGTGATTAAGAAACCAAAGTAAACGAGCCCAAACTAGACTGTTTTTGTCCTTTCCACCAGGGTGTTCCAGTGAAAATGATCTGATACCTTCGTCAGACCCTCGTCATCATATGAAGCAGAAAGTGCTTAAGACACCAAAGCAAACGAGCCCAAACTGGACTATCTTAGTCCTTTCCACCAGGGTGTTCCAGTGGCCATCATCTGATACCTTCGTCAGACCCTCGTCATCATATGAAGCAGAAAGTGCTTAAGACACCAAAGCAAACAAGCCCAAACTGGACTGTGTTAGTCCTTTCCATCAGGGTGTTCCATTAGCAATCATCTGATACCTTTGTCAGACCCTCGTCATCATATGAAGCAGAAAGTGCTTAAGAAACCAAAGTAAACGAGCCCAAACTCGACTGTCTTAGTCCTTTCCACTAGGGTATTCCAGTGGAAATCATCTGATACCTTCGTCAGACCCTCGTCATCATATGAATCAGAAAGTGCTTAAGAAACCAAAGCAAACGAGCCCAAACTGGACTGTCTTAGTCGTTTCCACCAGGGTGTTCCAGTGGCAATCATCTGATACCCTCGTCAGACCCTCGTCACCATATGAAGCAGAAAGTGCTTAAGACACCAAAGCAAACGAGCCCAAACTGGACTGTCTTAGTCCTTTCCATCAGGGTGTTCCAGTGGCAATCATCTGATACCTTCGTCAGATCCTCGTCATCATATGAAACAGAAAGTGCTTAAGACTAAGAGTCAATAGGTACCTAATAAAACTCTTTCGTCACTTTTCAATTTTTGGCCAAAAACAAAGCTTATCATTGGTAAATATATTTTATACCCTTGGCAACACCAAGCATTATGGCGCTATATTTCAATATTTTTTAATTCATTTTAAATTTCGGTTTGTCATTTTGATAATAAATACATCAGAAAATTGAATATTTACTTAAGAAATGTGATGTTTACACACTTTTCTTTTTTTCCTGGATGTTTTTTACAGGATTTTACAGCACAAACTGATATTTTTTTATTAAAACATTTATATTCGTAATGTCATCACGCGGCGAGCGCTCCTGAATGACTGATTGGCAATTGGCGGGGGCCGGGAGGGGGGTCGATCGGAGATGTCAATATCAGTGCCTTTTTAGTGGAAGTTTTTACTGAGCGCTTACTAGGCATCTAGACAATATATAATCTAAGATCACAAATTATATAACAAATAGTTATATAGAGTAATAAATAGTCATGACTTTGACTTGAATACAATGATTTGGTAATCACATTAGGAGCTTGTTTTTGTTATATTCATATTCATTTATTCATACTACAGGTATACGTCAAATATATAAATAATATAATAGTATTGGTAATAATTAATTAGACAACAATTAATGACAAAGGTGTTAAATACACGCTTCTATAGGTAGATACAAACTAAAAAACCCGAATTGGTTTGATATAGGTCAATGACCAAAATAATCCCGTTTAAATTTAGAATTCCAGTTTTTAAGTTACACGCAAAACCAGTCATATTTTTAGATTTCCAGATATTACGTTACACGCAAAACCAGTCATATTTTTAGATTTCCAGATATTACGTTACACGCAAAACCAGTCATATTTTTAGATTTCCAGATATTACGTTACACGCAAAACCAGTCATATTTTTATTTCAATCCCATTTCAGCTCTAAACATCATCATGGTCATCCTAACTCACCATTAGCCTGCATCCCCGTTACTGTGCGGAACACTCAGTTGTAAAGACAACTGGACAAGTTTAAATTTGTCGTTCCGCTCGTTACCGTTAAATGTTATGGGTTTACAAGAATTGCAGTTTGTGGCACGTGAACATTGTGGGGTAGCCAGTTTTAGTGTTTTATATCTTGATGGATCTAAAGATGAGAAAGCATTTTTTTTACCGAGTGAAACGCGCGATTTGGGCAAAGAAGCGAGGCAATGATAGCTCAATCTTTTTTAGGATCCGTTACGGAGGAACCTTTATAAATTCGCCGTGTCCGTCCGTCTGGCTGTCCGTATGTCACAGTCATTTTACTCAGAGACTATCAGTCCTTCATAAACGAAATTGGACAGTTGGATTTGTTCTGTAGACCGCTATAAAATGCCGTAATCAAATTTTCAAAAAATGAAAAATAGTGTTGGCACTTACGTATGGAGTGCATACACACAAGTGATGAATTTTTTTCAACCCCATCCTATCGTGTGGGGTATTATTAAAATAATACAACTTTCGAAGTTTTATTATAACATTTGCTACTCAGATGTGATGTGTGCGATATATAGCCCACCAAAGGTTAAATAATTGTGTCCCCAACCACATTTATAATCTTATAACACAATTAGAAATTCATGATTAACTATAGTAGTCTACTACTATGGTTTATGTTATAGTTTATGTTTGATATGATCTATCATATCAAACATAACCTATGCGTGTCTTGACACGGTCTTGGCTACTTATTATTTAGTTAAATGGGAATTTAGACTTATTCTATTTTACTTGCACTTTAGGCTCTGAGTGTGTTGTTTAAATTAAATCTACAAAGATTCTGAAAATTAAACTGCACTAGGCCTGAAACTACGTCAGAGGCAGACCGCTCGGAACTCCAAACAAGGCAACTGGGACAATCAATAGAATCGTTTACTCTGACAATACATCGTTACGTTAAGTGTCCCCTGCTTACAGAATGTCACTTACGTCAATCGCTTTCAAGACCGAGTCGCGGTGTTTGGAAGCTATAATCAGTGTTGCCAGCTATCCGACACACATTCCCTCAAATCTTACTCAGAATTAAAATAGATTTAAAGTAAAATCTCCTAATTTAAAAAAATATATACGCTACGAATTGATAACCTCCTCCCTTTTGAATTCAGTTAAAAAGATGATCTAATCCAGAATGATGACAGGTTGTCAGTAAATATAAACTGTTCAGCTCTTTTCCTCCCAGTCAGAAATTTAAGATTTAAAGTATATATTTTTGATATGAAATAGATCGTACGTTTGACCACAAACTCGCCTTACAGTAAGCGATTTACAGTTGTGTAATATGTAGTAATAAAATCCTCCCGATTATTTCAAAGTTTTTACTCTCTAACAAGGATAAAAGAGTTAACTTTTTCAAAATTACAGTTTTAGTAGATTAATGCATCTAACAACAGATTTTTTTCTCTTCTCTCAGAAACCCCCTTCCCCAAATTTACTTTTATAGCTCTCAGATTCCCTAAAATTTGGAGGGCAACCTCCTATCTGGCATCAATAGCTATAATGTGTTAACCTTATGACGTCAGTATTACGGTCAGCGCGAATCGTATCACGTACTATTTCTGTTCATTCATGGAATGACTCATTCATTCATTTTAGCACGTTGAACTATATAACGTTTTGGACGTAACCAACTGAATTATTTGCCCAATTAAGATCAGAGTGAGTTTTTAAACGATGATAGCTCAGTCGTTTGGGTGATAGATTTCCGTGCCAAAAGGCGTGGGTTCGAAGACGGTGAGGTTTTAGTTAGGAAAAACATTGTGAGGAAACTAGGCACAGAATACAAATATGTTAATATTCACATCATCAATTTACTTACTTTGATTTCCAAAAAGTTTATAGGTGCATCCGGGAATTAGACCGCAGATGACATTATTACTTCCAACACAATCACGAAAGTAAATTAATCATCACTATCATCAACCCACATAGCTCAAAAAAATAATTAAATAGCTCTTCAAACATTCAGCTTATTTGCTTATGGTCCTGTGCTATGCTACCATTTATCTTGAGGAGGTCTAATATTTGAGATGTTATTCAAAAAATTTATTAGTAGCGCTGCTACTTTCACGGCACATTTACAAACTTTTTAAATCAACATTTTCTACCTCCAACCTTATTTTAGATATGGAAGTTGCAGTGATGGCTTATTTTAGCCCGTTCACTCATTCACCGGAACAGCAATTCGCGGTATTTTTCAAACATGGAACGCGCTAGAGTTGTGAAAACTCACGCGCGCTCGAGAGCTCGCATTCGATCAGCGGTTTACGATTCAAGTCACGACTAAACAATAGCTTCCTCTTCCTGTCTGGCGAGCCACGTGCGCGGTTCTACTTAGCTTTTTAATGAACGTACATTTTGGGATGTTTAAAGAGTCATGATATGGTATTCTGCTGTATAATGCATTATTATAGTAACATCATCATCTCAGCTACAAGAAGTCACAGCTGGACATAGGCCTCCCCCATGGATTTCTAAAAAGACCGGTTGGAAGCGGCTTGCATCCAGCGTCTTCCTGCCACTTGTTTGAGGTCATCTGTCCGCCTTGTGGCTGGTCTTCCTACACTGCAATTGCCGGTGCGCGGTCTCCACTCGAGAACTTTTTTTGGGAACCATGGACAAGCGTGAAGCTGGAGAGCGATTTTCTCGTGTCCTCACTAAGTTGAATGGACGGATCGGTCAATCTTCGGATGGGTGACCGTGAGTAGCATTCTTTCTGAGCGTTGCAGTGGGTCGTATGACACGTTAAATTGTAGGTCTCGGTAGTTTGTTCTTAAAAACAATAATCGCCAAGCCAGGTCCGAGGCCTTTCGGATGCTTAATAAGTCTGACATTCGGGCTGGCCACTCAGTCTATACGAACTTACTTACTAAGTTGTATCTATATAATACATATCCACACTTTACAGCTTTACAAGGAAGACAACCTTCCATATATTTATTTATTTCATAAGTGACTACAAGAATGGCGCTACATCTCAATCGGTAATCTAAATATTTTTCGCAATATTTATTGATTTTCGGTTTGCACAAACATTTTCCATGGGATATCCAAAAATAATTTTGGATACCCGAACTAATAAATAATCTTAATTATAAATAATATATTATTCAAATAAGTTTTTATAAACTGCGATGACATTCACCTGATATTTTAAAAGCACCAAAATAAAATTATCCCATCCTTTTGATACCGATTTGTTTTGGTTTGTACTCAGTAGCTTCCAATCGAATATTAATTTTAGGTCGATGATGCAAAGGTTAGTCATAAAAACGAAATAATAAAATCGAAATATCGCAAGTTCAGACCGGACCAACAATTTTCTGCGACAGGTATTACGAAGAAGAAAAAAAAAACAAAGATGTTACGGTAGCTTGAGAGTCAAAATTAATTTTCATTTCTTCACGAAGATCAAACGAGAGTTCTCTTAAAGAGAAATCTCATCATTAGGTCTCATCACAAATTAAATAAAACCGGCCAAGTGCGAGTCGACTCGCGCACGAAGGGTTCCGTACCATTATCTACAAAAACTACAAAAAATCACGTTTGTTGTATGGGAGCCCCTCTTAAATTAATATTAATCAGTTGTAGTTACACTTGTAACAGTTGTATAAAAATACCTAGTGCTCATAATAGGAAGTTACATTACACTTTAGTCATTTAGTTAGTAACATTCCAATGTTGCTAGTCAGTAAAGTAATGTTTCCTAAACGGAGCGCAAATTGTTTTCAGCGCTTGCAGCCGCTAGCCGGTCCGCTGCCGGACTCTGTAGCTGCAGCTCAATATTGCACTTGATTTGTTGCCAACTGACGTAGGGTTGCTATAAGCCTACTTCCTTCTAATTTTTTTAAATGAAAAATAGATCTACGTCTGACCACCAACTCGCCTGATGTTAAGCGACGGTGTGGCCGAGGATGAAGCACTCGTTAAAGGATTTTATTTATAACATTATTTTTTTAACATGCAAGGATGAAGCACGCCGTCTATATTCATGATTTTAATTCTTAGACAAAACAATTATATCCTTCAATGCCTATAACAAGAACATTTTAATTTGATTTCAATAATATAATAACTTACAAAAAATATAAATCTGTTAGTATTTATAGTATAATTTTTTTCTTACGTGTGTAAGTTTTGAAAATTCAAAACTTTCGACAAAAAAACGGCTGAACCGATTTTGATACAACATACCTACCTATGAACACTTTCGATAAAATCCTCTTAAAAAACTAGATCAAAATCGGTCCATCTGTTTGAGATCTATTACGCCACAGACAGACACACAGGTACACATGTCAAACTTATAACACCCCTCCCTGAGTTGGGGGTTAAAAAACATACTGATTACACTTGCGCCATAACCGATACTCTTAACAGATATAATTCAATTGCTACAGTAGCTTTTGTACTAGTTTCAACATGCTTCAGCTGCTATAATTGCAATTTAAAACATGATATCACTGGCAGAGAATGACTAGACCATATGGTACCTATAGTTTAGTTTTTATCACTTGTAATGCTGATTTTACGAATAAAATATAATTCATAGTTATACTAGCTATTATCAGAAACATACAAATTAAAAATATTTTTGAACAAGTAAATCAGAATTTGTTAATTATATTTTGAGTAATTGGTTATTAGGTATTTTAGTTTTTTTGTGAATAAGTATAAAAACATAATAATCAACATGAGCCCAATATTTTCATGTCCAATCTTCATTCCGATCCTGTGTGTGCTACACTACGCATCTGCGGGTATTTTTTATTCGTAGATAGGCTGACGTCGCTGACCGTGCTAACTGACCGCCAAATCGCTTGATTGCGGTTTACGATGGGGCGCGTTTCTAGACGAAATCGATTCACTCGCGATTTAAGGACTCTTACATTATTATTACTTGCACATGGGGAAGATCCAACCATATACCAAATCCTCGAAAATCAATTTAGTTTCAAATCATTCATAGTATTAAATGCCATAAGTGTCATGAAGTTCTCCCAACCGTTACAGCCGGTCCACACGGCGTGTTGCGTCGTCGCTAAGCAAATATTTTGACGCATAGATGGCCACACGGGCGCTGCGCCATCGCAGCGTTACTACGACGCAGTCGTAACGTTCCATCGTCGCAGCGGCGACGCACAGTTGCGGCGAGCATTTTGTAAAAACATCGTAAAACGAAATGAGTTTGCGTGTGTCTTACCTATTAACGCACAAACAAAACAACTGAGCGCTGGCCGTTCCAGCGTCGCAATGAATACACCCCCGCCCGCTCCGTCTCGGGGGCTGCAGTTCAGTCGTGTGTGCTATGCGTCGACGCAGCGCACCGTGTGAACACTATCACAGCGACAGCGCTACGTCGACGCAACGCGCCGTGTGGACCGACTCTAATGTGCCAGCAGCCCTGACTTCCCGCGCTCGCCGTATCCGCTCGAGTTTTATTTGCTTTCAAACTCATATGTATGGGAATTTACGTAATGGATTGTTTTTATTTCTTATTCTTTACGAACGGCTTATTTGGTACTTACGTCATTTATGTCTGTTATTGTATTATAGGCAAAAAGTAACAACATGGCCGAATGTAACATCGAGTGTTGTTATTTTAATAGAAATATCTAGTTTTGAAATTTGATGGGCGTCAGCACAAAACACGTCAACACATTTAAGTTTATATTTATTTTTGTAGTCGATAGACTAGGTATTTGACCACAGATCACCGGATTTATATCACAAGCGTATAGCCTAATCGTCAAAGATTCCTTTATCTACGAGAAACGGTAGATAGCAAAATAGATAAGATATGAACACAATAAAACAAACAAATACAATTAATTAAAAAAAACAAAATCTTAACTATGTGTAACTAAAAAAATTAAGCTAATTTTTTTTTGTTTGTATCCATGGTTCAAGTTTTTAGCGAGAGAGGAATTCATTAATTGTGAAAAAATGAAGCTATGATAGTCGAGAGGTCCAACCTTCATCCTGCGCGATCGGGTAAAAATCTCTCTAATTGGTTTATATTTCCCAACAAACGAGCGCGCAGTAAATAGAGGTAGGCTCTATTATGTCCCTAACGAGTTGCACCGAGGCGGGCAATAAAAAGGGATGCAATCTCCGAAGTAGGTCACCCGGGGACCGGGGAGGCTTCACGAGGACAGAAACACAGATTAAAGAGTTTAAAATGAAAAAAACAGTATACTCTCAAGCAAAATATAATTATTTTGTTCGAGAGTATACTGTTTGATATAATTGCAGATGGTTACTGAACGACTCAAGCAAAATTCATAATCTTTTTATGAGACTGAATGCTATATGCAATCCAATGCAAAAATTATTTTCTAAATCGGTAAACAATTACTAAACGGAGAAATCTATGAAAATAGATTTAAAAAAACATAAACACGGTAGAACATAAAACCTCCCCTTTTTTTAATCGATTGAAAAAGAAAAAGGAATGGAATTAAAATAAATATAAATAAACAGTTTGTGACAAACTTTGAGTATAAATAACTATGGTGACAAATGTCATTGCATTTTACCCCTCTATGCAAACAGAGGCGTGTCATAAGTTAAAAGGGTGTATCTGTGAGTGGTATACTTAGCTCCTAAAAATATAATTAAATCAACGATTTATTAATATATTGTCAATTAATATACTTTGAATTCTTTGGATTCAATTTAGTTTTTTTTTTAATTTTAGCTACGATTCATGATTTTTTTTAAATCAATAATTATTATAAATAAACAGTCATATTTTAACGACTTTTGAAGATTTCATTTTTTTATTTAAACACAAGACTAATAAAACATTACTTGGCGCCATATTTTTGCTGTTTAAAACTACTTTAAATCTTTTTTTGTAACTGACGCATTTTTTAAGATTTCTTCAATTCATGCTTATTTTTCCAGTCATTGTGAAGTACCTACTTTTGAATTCATAAGTGGACCTTTTAACAATATTTCTTTTAGTTTAAATTTGACTAAGTTTAGGTACTGTTTTTATAAGTTATTTTTCTCAGCAGCAGGCTTCGTAAATGGCTTTTCCGATTGCCAGCGACCTATATAGCGGCTTGCGTCGGCGGCGCTGAAAGCACAACTTGAAAGAAAAGCTTTTAGCCTGTGACAACAACCGGAATAGATGCTACGTCGTCGACACGTCCAGGAACTAACGTGGTTGTGACGTCACGTGCTACCTAAAAATCATGATAATTTTATCTAGGTAGCAATTTTTTTATCTGGCAGACATTTCGGCTTACATTTCGCTGAGTGTGCATCTGATTTGCATGATTTTATTCTCCCCTGCCATTTTTTCTATCGGACAGCAAGAAGGACGAAAAATCGACAATGTTTATGGTGGATATCCCAAAGACTCGAACTAAGAGCTTTAGTTCCACTTTTATTGTGCGTACCGCCAAGATGTAGAACACGCTTCCTATTTGGGTCTTTCCTGATGAATATAATCTGGGTGTCTTCAAATTTCGAGAGAATAGGTTCCTTCTAGGCAAGCACGCTCCACCGTAGACCCTCAACTGTCGCTTAACATCAGGTGAGTTAGCTGTCAAGCGCAAGTCAATTATCCAATTAAAAAAAAACTAGATTGGTGTTAAACGTGACAGTTCACAATAGAGAACTTAAACTTGCCTAGTATAAACCTTATTACTTGTTTTTACATTACTTTAAAAATTTACCTATATGCTTCCTGAATCCTGACTTACTCTGTCATATAAAAAAGTATTTGGGTGAATGTCTAGTGAATTTATTTCTTTATGGTAAGCAGACTCCATCATTAAGTGAGTAGCTGATCATGCTCAAGCCTATTCTTGAATAAAATAAATATTAAAGACACCCAGACTATAAGTATCGGGGAAAAACATATAAAACTTACATATACATACAATTTGATAAACTCATGGCATAATGTTGTGCTATGCATTGCTATTCTAACAACAACATCATAACCGTCAATGCTATGACTATTACTGATAAACTACTACAAACTAACCTGGAGCCTTTCAAAATAACTTCCTTTTCATTATTCATGTCGGAAAATTTGTATAAACACGGCCATCGAAAACTCTTAAAATCGAATGATTTAAGCACAAAAAACCAGCACAAGAAGTATCGTCTGCGCAGTTTATTTCATAAGGTCACTTGTCGGTCGGGCCATGAAACTCAATGTCACCCCATGAGTCAGTGTCTCGATACGATTGTGAGTGTAAAATAAACGATGTTCTCATCTGATAAAGGTTTTTTTGTAATTTAAACATGAGGCACCCATATTTGCAGATAATTTTGCAGATGGCACAAGAAAAAATTACGAGTATGTTTTCAGTGTTGCAACTTTGGACACTGGCGATAAGGACTTGTCTTGTCTTGTCTATTGTCTATTATATTAAATAGTCAGCTCCTTAACGGCCATACAAAATTCATTGTTCTATTTTATAAGTACAAATGCCAGTATATTATATATACTTATATAACGCTTTGCTCTTAGTGACTCACTAGCAGACAGCATACAGCCTAAACAAACTATATTATTTTTATCGTTAGAATCGTTAGTATCCAGACTTACAGCCCTGAGAATAAAAAATAAAATCATTCTTAAATTCGCTGTTTCGTCTACCCTTCTCTCTAGTCTAAGAAATTTTCTTAAAATTTCTTTAAAATAACTTGGTCGAGTATGTTTCAAGTTGCAAGATATAGCGTAAAGTTGCAGTAGTGGTCGTTAGATAAAGTCCCATCGGAATCGCACAACAGACCAAACTCATAACATATTCATTTGACGTCGTCTCATAGCGGGAACTACAGAGGTCTATGTCACAGGCGGTAGCGGTAATAACACAGGGCTAATGGAAAAAAAATACACCATAAACTAAACTTAGCTTTTTTATGATTATATTATAGCTATATCCAGTGTCTCTGCTATTGCACACCCGCTTTACTTTTTCTATGAATTGATCTCCATACCACGGTTGCCTGGAAGAGATCGCTTTTAGCGATAAGGCCGCCGGTTGTCACACTAGTTTTGTAAGTTTCTCTGTTTTGTTTTTTGTTTAATAGTGTACAATAAAGAGTTTATCTATCTATCTATCTTAGACGTGGCTTAGACACATGGACAATGTATAAGTAGACTTAATTTTCTTTTTAACCGATTTCTAAAAGGAGGAGGTTATCAATTCGTAGCGTATATTTTTTGTAGATAACTGTCATTATTATTAGTCATCACTTCAACCAATAATATTTATAAGACTTCTTCCATTATCAGAAATTGCAAAGCGCGCAGCTATCTCTCTCGCGCATCACAACATTTTTAAACATTTAAAATTTGTTTAATTTTGTTTATTTAGATAGGAGAAATGTTTGATATTTTTTTCTTGGATATCTTATAAATTGGCTCAGGATTTGTTATTATTTATTCTTTCACTGCTCCGTCGGCAATATAAATGATATCTGAATAAATATTTTTCTTTAGACCTCCTACTATCTAAATAAACAAAATAATATCTCACTTTTCCTAATATCGCTACTAATATATTTAAAAATGTTGTGATGTGCGAAAGAGATAGCTGCACGCTTTGAGCCAATCCTTATACCGCACACAAACCGTGCCTTCTTCCAATTTATAGGGGTCAGTCGGGGTGTTATTGAATACCTCGACCTAGCGTTACACCATCGCTCTCTGGAGACTGAACCCGGGGGATAGGAGAGGGCTACAGGGTTGTTGTGGAACAACTGTAGGGATAGGGGTGAATTACAAGAAAATGCAGGGTGAGAGTGGCGATGGCGTACATACATATAATTCCAAAAAAAAGTCTAGGAAAGTGTTTATTGAAACGTGATTAGAATTTGTCTGTAACTTAGTTTATTTGACTTTGACTTCATTGTCGTAACTATAATATTTATAAATTATAATTTGAAAATGGCAAAAGCGCAAATCGCTTGAGTCCAATATCTCTAAGAAGAGAAAAAAATAAAAAACTTAACATTAATAAATACAAGTTACCATTTTAAAGAGGCACAAATCGCGCCAGTCCAATAGGAGAATCATGAGAAACTTAGTCACTATCTTTACTGTGTCTTTAAGTTACTATTATCTTCTATGATGATCTAACCATCGTTGTTATTAAAATTAAACCATAATATGGGTCTGAATATATCAAAACATTGTCAAGTCTAATCATGCTACATTTGGAGAGTGTCCAAAATGTAGACAGTTCGGGCACTCGGCCAGATGGTGCAAGATATCAGACCATTCGACAATAGTGGACTAATTTAGAATTTACCTTGACCTCTGTATTGTAGTCAACTATTTCTAATAATACAATTTATTTATAACTTTGAAGTATACATTTCAATTCCGTAGACGAGGATACAACCATATTGATTTCTGATCTACTTATAATGTTATAAAAGCGAAAGTAACAATAATGGTACCTAAAACTGATCATGATAAAATTTGATACACAAATAGCTAAGGCTACGGAGAAAGACATACCTAAGTACAAAAGACTATTCACCATTTAGAAGGACAAATATATCATCGTTGACGGAAACAGCTAGTTTTCTATAAAACTTTGAAAGACCTACAAAACGTGGATGCTTGAGGTATGCTAATAGTCTTATCGTGATACGGTAGGGTCATGGGTTCCCATCGCATGGAATCCTATGGTCCTATCAGTAGGCCAAATTGGTGGGGCCATGGATTAAGGTTTAAGTAAGGTAGCTAATCGCAGAAAAACTAATGCGCTGTCTGTTGGTAGTCGAAACGACACAGTAATTTTAATTCAATGATAAATTTCTTTACCAGCTTGCACAAGCATACCAATCGATACTGAAATTACTGACCACTCTTAATAGTAAATATTATAACCATTTAGGAGTTCGTTACCATAACCTCTCGACCATGACGACCTTACTCTATAATTAAATGGAATTGCTTCGAGTGCACCTGGCAAGCGCGTGCCGAGTCAAATGTCACATATATACGTTGCACACCGGTACGATTTGAATTTAGAACAGAAAAATACAACAGTAAAGTGACCGAACAAAACTTAAACGAACTGAATAAAATAATATACATCCTCCTAAACAAGAAAATACAATAGATGAATTTAAAGCAAAACAAAATAATAGTAAATTAACTAACCCAGCAACCGAAAAATGTAAACTTAGGGGAAAATTAAATAATAGTAAAGTGACCAAATATCAATAAAAAGAAATAATCGACCAATCAACCGAAAAAGCACACCATAAACATCGAAAAAAAAACAACGCAAGCAAGCTCAAATAGATAAACTATGAAATCTATGAGAATACGTTTAACGCATGTGTTCCCGCTCATATTTATTACGATGGTGATTAAAAAATCAATAAAATTCTGAGTTATACCTTGAAAACAATAAATTAAATTATGGTACAGTTAGAAAACTAAATACTTTTACCTTCTATGCACTTTCATCAATTCTATTTCTCCTTTCAATTATAATTATAAGCTAAAGGTAATTATTATTATTGTGAAAACTGATATTATGCTATACATAATTATGTAGATACAATTTACCTTATTTTATGTTAAATGTACTATGAAAGAATAATACTCTATCAGGAAACAATAAAATATTCCCCACTCATCATAAATAACATATTTATTATAAAATAATAATAAATATTTCATGACCATGCTAATAAATTATTTTAATTAATGAAATAATACTGATATAATATCTAGTTAATTTTTCGAGTCAATTAACTGAAATGAAATCTAATAAAAAATCTTAATCTCCTATTCACATTCTGTCGAAATCGATTCCAATTTTCTTTACGCAAGATAGATCTACGATTGACCACCAACTCGGCGACGGTGTGGCCGAGGATGGAGATATCATCTAGATTGACGCTAGATGATATCTATTCACTCTTTTGAAAATTCCAAGATTGTAATTCTCAGGGAAAAGAAATGGCGGCAAAGCATTCCATTCCATCATCATTTCATTCATTCTTCATTTTATATATTTATCTAACATTTAAATTCAGAATGATATAGAAGATGTAGATTCCGAATTTTATGGTTTGTAAATAGTTATACAGGAAGTATCATATATGTACATTGCGTCATCTTAGATAGGTCACATCTTGTTACCCGATGAGGTGGGTAAACATACGGCCCGCTCCTAGTCTATTATGATTCGGACCAACGAGGTCCTAAACTTGTTGCCAAGATTTTGAAATACAACAGGGAGTTAAAAATGAAAACGAATCACTTGAATAGTTATAAATAATGTCAATCTAAATAAAACTTATAAAAATAAAAACAAAAGGCAATTTGGCAAGAAGCGAAAATCTAAGTTTGGCGTCTTGCCGATTGCAAAATGCATACGCGCATCCACTGATGACGCAGACAAACTGTATGTAAAAAATGTAGGTAACTATTGAATTATGTGTAATGTTTTCGAGAATGGAAAATATTGGGAAAGCCAATAAATATTTATAAAATGTATTTAGTTAATATGTTATGCGAATTATACTACTTTCACATAACAGGAATTGTGGATAAATAATTGTTTCAGAATATGCTGTAACTAATTAAACTAAATAAATGACAACACATAGGCATAATACACATCTGACGTCGGTCTAGTCGGATGACCGTTCGACTTGCGTTCCGCAGGGCCTGGGTACGAATCCCGCGGCACGCACCTGTCTTTTCGAAGTGAAGTGCGTATTGTCGATTGCGCCAACTTCAAACGGTGAAGGAAAACATCGTGAGGAAACCTACATGTCTGAGAGTTCTCAATGATCTTGAAGATGTGTGAAGTCTGCCAACCCGCACTTGGCGAGCGTGGTAGACTATGGCCTCACTCTTCTCCCAATGAGAAGATGGCCCGCGCCCAGCAGTGAGACAGTTTGTACAAACAGGGCTGATATAAAAAAAAACTCTCACATCTTTCACCCTTTATGACAGTTTATGAATTTGTCATGTTCAGAGCAGAAGGTGGCTAAAGATCCTTTTTAATCGACTTCAAAAAAGGAGATTATGATTTTTATATTTTCTATGTCTTTTTTTCTCATTCACTAAGTCTTATACTTCTTAGTAAGTCTTTTTATCTATCCAGTTTATTAATTTTATGCATTTTCAACACCACATTTCAAATTCCTCAAGCCATTCTCATCGTCCAGATCACACTTTCATTGACTGCATCTTTGCTTCTTTGACTGCAAAGCTCTAAAAACTTTTATTTGACGTTTCTTTAGTTATCTAATATTTGGCTTTAATATTGTAATATTTGTTAACAAATTACACCTTGTGCATTTTGTCAATTTTAATTAAATGCAATTATCTGATAGCAAGGTTGATTACCTCTCAGATCGATTGAGCGATAAAAGACCTCGGCGTCGGAGGACGGGCGGCCGCCAACCGATGCATTAACTAATTGGAATTAGTTTTGTCAAAAACCATGTTTTCTCTAATTACTACAATTTGTCATTAGGTGCTAATATTTTAATTAGTTACTTAATTGACTACAATTCGTCTTGTAGGTTCAACTACATTTGAACTGTCTTGGGCAATTCTATTTTGAATCGTACGTATATTATGTTTTATAGCCAGTTGTGAACAGATTTCGATGACTCTTGTTGATTTATCAGAAAGATAAAGTATCGTTCCGATAAAAGTAGTGTTTAATCAGCTTCAACTACATGCATATATGGTCTAGACGTTTCGGCTGACGAAATAAGCTTTTCATTACGTTTTTTTTTAAATGTTTTGTTGGTCATTCAATCATACAAACTTAAATCTCGCTATAATAGTGGAAAGTACGAGTCGACTGGTGAAATTTTTGATACTTTAACTTCGATGCTACAAACAGTATCTACGAATAAAAACAATACCCAATTGTGTAGCTATGAGAGCGACTTTCGTAATTAAGTTACGTTTATGTGACGCTTGATATTATATTCTTTGTACGTATTCACGAGAAAATATGCGTAAAAGCTATGTAAATATACTTTAGTATGTTTTACAATATTTTTTGTAAAAACACTTAATATTAGTTGGAGGTTTCAATAAATGCTTTTTTTTTTTTTTGGGAGAGTTGTATTTTTTTCATATAATATTTCAGTAAAAATTATACCCATACAAAAAATATTAAGTTGTGCTTCTTCCACAACTGATACGAATTTAATGATACTTCATAATTGTTAAAATCCGTCAAACAGTTTAGGCTTTAGAGCGTTTCAAAAAATTACATATGTAATTATGTACGCTTGAAAAACTTCACCCTCTTTCGGCAGTTAGGTAAAAGCTCGAACATTTAAATTGTATACAACCTTTATAATGTGAGAATCATGTCACAATGTGACTTTAAAACAAACCCAAATGTGCTCAATAAAGTACACATAAAACATAATGTGCATTTGAAGCCACACGTGACCCGCGCAATGGCCTATAAACATACATAAGACGCGACTTACTGCTTTTTTACTACACATTGTCTGTAATAGTAATCATACTTCAAAAGAACAATGTAAAGAACATAGCGCATGTTTTGAAAATAAAAGAAGGATCCTTTGTAAAAAGAATTCTTTAAGGAGGAAATATTTAATATTTTTCTAATATATTGGTCTAACATTGCTATGTAAAGGTCACTTTATTCATGACTCATTTATACATTTCAAAATATAAAAGAAATGTACGTAAAAGTACTATTATTGTTTGTCAGCATTTTGATAATATCTGTGATTTTGGCAAACACAAGTAGTATTTAGTAACCAGAATTTCAAAGAGCAAAATCAGTAAAATAGGTCGTGAAGTGTCAGCTATGAGTACATAAGGTTTGATAGTTAATGGTACTCTTCTAGATTACCATGGTTGTTTCCGAAATAATCGTTTTTGTATCACATTTTTTGCAAAAAAGTTTGTGTTAACGAGGTCTACTATATCACCAAACTACTACCTACCTATTATGAAGGAATTATACCTGAAGAATTAGTGACAAAATGGATCCAAGCCACAAAAGTTTCCGTACGTTAATTTCCATCAAGATCGAAGATATCAATTTTTCAACCCGTTCAAAAAAGTAGGAGGTTCTCAATTCGACTGTTTTTTTAATGTTTGTTACCAGAGAACTTTCGACTGGGCGAACCGATTTTGAAGGTTTTATATTTATTTGAAAGCTGGCGCTTTCCGTATGATCCCATTTCAATTTGGTCCAATTCTGACAATGGCATCCATGAGAAGTCGATGCTTCAGTTTTTAAACTATAATTATTTAAAACAGCGTTTAATTTTATCGATAGTACGATCCGCAAAACAAGCGTCACTGCAGCATGGACGAGCTGCTACATTGCATTTAATACCTTGATTACCAATTGTAATTTTACGGAATACTGATGTGCGACTGAACGCAACTAATTGTTGTTACGTGGCGATATATCGTGCTATTAATTATTTATCCTTGGTTTCTAATCATTATTCTATACATTAGTTTTAGCACAAAAATATTTGACTATTTCGCAGAGCCTGAATCTAGGGGTATTTCACATGATATTGACAAAACTAATATCTTTGTTCAACAACAAAACAGATAAAGAATAGGTAACACGTTTATGTAAATAACTAACTTATGGTTGTGTTGTGTTTTACTCTGGCCCGTCTAGCGTTTTTTTTTTTAATTTTGAATTTCTTGCGATACACATTTAGCAAATCCTTTTTAGGCCTGCATTTACACTTCCCCATAAATATACCTACCGTCGCCCTTAGATTAATAAGGATTTATTAATCGAAGCCTTTGCCAAATTTCAAATTTGTACAAAGGTATACTACTAGTAAAGGTAAAATACTGTATTGTTAAAATTACTTGAAAATAAATAGTTCATCGCCGTCAATCAAAATTTAAGTCATAATTGTTTTAGTAAATGTTGCTCAAAAAGAGTGTTATTTATTTATTAATAATAATATAAAATAAATAAAAAAGAGTTATTTTAGCACGGTTGTTATGTTTATGGTTAGTTGTTTACTAACATTTTGTGCGATTCATTTTGAATACTGACTATTTAGTAATTTGTTATCGATAAATAACTCTTTTTTACTTATTGTAACTATTCTTAACTGAATATCGAATTCTCAGCTAATTAACAGAATACAGTTGTTGGATCCTTCCACAGTTAATTTGTAGTAAGTATTAATTAGTTAATTATTAAATGCTAATTGCTTAGTGTACGTCAGTAGCGACGTCGACTCTAGTAGATTGATATTCCAAGTAGACATATTTAATACTCATTACGTTATCTGTTATTTGAATTCGCCTTATTTTATCAAGTCTACTGCCTATAAAGTGCTTATAACATAATATTACTCAATTACTTTTTCATAATATAGTTTAATATTTTTATTCTATTAAAATTTTCTGATATCGAATTTGAAGATGAAATTCGAGTAACTCCAAGTCTAGTGTTGTTCAAAGAAAATTCATCACTAAGAATGAATTAGTTTAATTCATTGCATAGTTCACTTAGTTCTTTAATTATATCATATTTTATTACAGCAACTATAATTTTGGATGTGTCTTTATCATAATAAATTCTTTAGTCATATATTAATAGAAATAATTTCTTATGTTTAATAACTACATAATTTATTCTTAACTTACATTGCAAAGTCACAACAGCGACAATAGAAATACGATAAAATAAAGATTTTATAGCACATTGTTACTTTTATACTCTTACGACATAAACATCACACAATATAATATTTTACACAATTTTATGGCCATAATCTGTGATACAGTATATGTATAATTACACGTCTTTGTTAATATTTGCTATATTCTAGGTATAAGTACGTTTTATCTCACGAGAAACATCGCTATCAAGCATCGAACTACGAACAAAGATAATAAAATCTTCATCGTCCGCATAATTTAACCATCAAAATTTGTCCTCTTCTTCAAAAACAATAGATTTTTTTTAAAGTTAAAAGGCAATACTCTACCACTCACCAGATTTCCTTTTCTCATTCACAAGTACAAGAGATTTAGTCCTTTTCACTCTTAAAGACCTCCTCCTTATAGATCTCATCAAGGCCTCCGGCATCCGCGAAAACCTCGGAGAGTCAACTCTCTTCTCCGGCATAAAAAAATTCTTCACCGCTAGCATCGTCATCGTAACTCAATATATCCTCTTCACACGGAATCAATTTACAATTCACTCGATATTATTTCCGCATCACTATTGCTAATTCCATTTTCAAATGAAACTTTTTAAAAGACACTTCACAAGGTCGCTCAAATTCGTTCGCTTTTGAAAGACATTACGTTCCTTATTTGAAAAGTGTCACTAATCACTATTGTTTATGCTCATCACTATTCGTCACGTGTCACTATTTGCCCGAATTCATATTTGGAATTGTAGAAGTGTAGAGCGCGACGCGTGTCGACTTCTCAAAGGCCGATCGAGAACTGGCTGCCTTTAGCATTTTACGAAGGCAAGCAAGGGGGAGCGAGTTTTCGAATACGTAATATTTTCCACGTTATACCTATTTGCTTGTTATCAGTCAGGTAGCACTTTACCGGCCTTTATAGATCAGTTTTATGGAACGATCCGGTCGTAGCTTGTACGGTTACCGTGAGTAGTATTTACTGTTATTAAACGCTATTGTTTAATTTGTATACTTTGCGAATGACATTATAAAACTTTTCATATTACGTTGGTAAATAGGTAGGTATATAAATATTTTTGAAAATATTTATACGGATACTTACATAAAAAAAATCTGTAGATTTATGATAGATAAAATCTGTACAAGAATATGCAACATACCAAAAATATATAGATTGTAGAATTCTCACATATAATTTTTTTATATAGGTAGGTACCTAGCTAGTCCCCATTATTCAAGATCGCTTCTACGAGCATCAAGCAACACGTCTGCTCATTTGCATGCCTATATCATATTTAACAAAGTTTTACCAGAATTTAGTCATCCAATTCGCAAAAAGCAATTCAGATGAGGTGTAGTTAAAATTATGACATATTTTTTTTTATTAAATTAAAATATGTTTTTACTATTTTGATATCTCTACTTCATTAGATAGATAACTCTTTATTAAAAGACCACAGTATACACGGAAAAAGATACATAGAAAAATAAGATTATGGCTATTAGAGCGATCTCTTCTAGGCAACCATGCACGGATTGGAAAGACGGCACAGATAGTGGCCTTTGAAAACTTAACTACTATCTAGACAATACAACTAATTACAATAACATAAATAGGTACCCTATTTATGTTATAAGAAATAAAATATATCTTAAATGTCAACTAAGTGCTTATATATATATATGTATATATATATATAAACATACTTAATAAATAAATATCACAATATGTGTAATAATATTCATTGACTCGATTATAACTATATTTAAACAGTAATCGATATTAGAATTTTTGTAGTTTTATAATTCGATAATGATAATAAAGAATTAACGGTATCATCTAAAACTAAGTTAAAAACGGATAATTTTATTGTTATTTTACGAAACGTCTAATCTATATTAAATGTTATTATTATATCTCTTCTTAAATGATTTCATAAAAGAGATCGTACACGCCGCAAATTAAAAAAATATTAAGTAATCTAAATATATGAAATTCGTTGTCTTGGCTGATTGACTACATCAGCGTACAGTCTAGACTAGACAGTGTCTTGAGACATTTAATATTGTGGATTTGTGGCTTTCCTAGCGAACACCTCGCTAGGAAAGGTTTTCTTGACGAGTAAAGTCGCGGGATGCAGCCAGTACGTTGTATTTTTATTTGTTTTTTTATATCTATATATCTTATTACCTTCCTATTTCATAGGTATTTGTTTTAAAACCAATTCTTACTCGTTTCTGTTAGCGTGCTAATGGTAGATAATTTTTCTAATGGAAGTAGCTAAAATATGAGCAGTTTCCAGCAACACGAACCTCGAAATACCAACATTAACCCTGAGATCATATTCCTTTGTGCCTATTTTATATTCCGTGAAACGCTTTTATAAAGTTAGCCGCTTCAGCGCTTTCAAAGCTTTGACAAGACTTACCTTTGACAAACTTCTGCTTTATTTTTACTTTTGGCTATTCACATTTCTGGATTAGACTTTAAAAGAGGTGTCATCTTAAAGAATTTATGTTGCTTATAATTAAAACGCTTATTCTAAAAGCTGTACTTCTTTTTAATTTTTACACATTTATTAGGATCATCTTTTTTAACTTTAATATTAACAAACAATTATGATTTTAATCAGATAAGAAACATTGATATTGGATAATGTTTAGGAGTAAAAATTATTTTTCTCCTTATGTCATAAAGATTTTCTTGCTAGAATTGAAATGTGTTTTTTACCATAATATTGCTGCTCTATTAAAAGGATGTCAGTGGCAAGCACAGAGCGTAGGACGACTAGCCGTAAAGTGTGAGTGTATGTATGTATGAAAGTATGTTTCTATATGAGCCCCTATAGCCTAAACGGTTTATTTATTTATTATTAATTTTTATTTATTATTCGTTTAAGTGTCATATGTTAATTTTTTGTAATAAGTAATAATAATACATCTCTCGCAAAAATCCGCATTTTCGTAACATCCAACGAACTTTTTCGTAAAATATAAGTGATTTTACTAAAATTATTATTATACAGAAATCCCATTTATAACTTTTTCAGTGACTTTGCGCATACTTTCTCACATAAAAGTAGCAACAGCGTATCAAGCGTAACGAAAACGTAAGTTAGACTACAAGAATCACTCTTTTGCAGTCGGATATTTTTTTTAATACATATACATGTTTGTTGGAAATCCAAGGCGGCGGCCTACGTCCACGGTCCAGTCCATCTATGGACTTCTTTCAACTCAGTTGTTGTTGATGATTAAAATGAAAAACTTAATTACATTGCTTTATGCTATCAGGAAAGCGCTGTCTAGCTATTTTCCGTCAGCCGTGGTAGCTCAAGTCGTGCAGATGGTTATCGTGTTTTCTAAGCGCTGCACGATGCAAGTCCATTCTGCCTTCTCCTTCAGATAAGTACGTAACAAGTTATAACTTAATGTTACGGTTTGCTATTCAAGATAATACAAGCCTATTATTATTGCTAGCGTTTACTTAGTTGCACCTGTCCCGGTGTCTGAAAAGAAAATGATGTGAATCCTTAGATATATTTTGCTGTATCCTAACAAATATTATAAAGTAATACGATGGATACAATCTGGGTGTCTTTAAATCGCGAGTGAATCGGTTTCTTCTAGGTAAACGCGCTTCATCGTAGACCGCAACATCACTTAACATCAGATGAGTAGGCGGTCAAGCTCAAACCTATATTGTATAAGTATAAAAAAAAGTGAAAGTAACTCTGTCGTCTGTCTCTCTGTCTGTTTGTTACCTCTTCACAGCTAAGCGGGTGAACCAATCGTTATGAAATTTGGCAGATATTCTTTAGGACCTGGAAAAGGACATAGGCTATATTTTATCATTATCATTATCACCATTTTTCATCGCTTCTCGGGTGACACCGCGAGGTGCGGCTAGTACATTCTTTGGAACCAACAAAATCTACAAAATCCTGTGGACACACGTATACGTTTAGACTATTTTATTATCTGTGCCGCGGCTTAAATGTCATAATGACAGGTACAGAATGCTGTCACGCCCACAAGGGACCGGACCATAGAATATAGTATAATAGCAATAAGATCATTGACATATTTTATATCAAAGATATGCCAATTTTTAGCTTATCCTTGAGAACTAACCCCTAATAATCATAGTTAAAAATAAACTAATATCTATGAATTTCAGTAGCAGTTACTTATCTGAACAAAATTTTAATATAATTTATAGCTGGTAAATTTACAGACAATCAAAGTTGTGTCATCATTTATTATGGGTTTCCAAAAAGATTAGTTGGAAGCGGCTTGCATCCAGCGTCTTCCTGCCACTTGTATGAGGTCTTCTGTTCACCTCAATCAAAGTTCTGTAATTGTCTATTAATTTTACGGGACCACCCCTGAAATGTTTCTTTTTAGTAAAAAAAAAAAGTAATGAAGTCAGTTTACTTCCGATGAAAATAAATGGATCATGTCAGATGACCCTATCCTCACATTTACATCAATGACTAATGTAGACCGGTCACACTCAGCCACAAACTCATGTACAGGTGGTCAAAGGATAGAACTAAAATTTATTATGAGATACTATTGTATTTGCTTAGAAATTACGATCATGGCGCCTGCAACAGATGACTAATCTTTAAGTTATTGATAACGAACCTTCCTCAACATTAGTGTGTGGGATGATGTAACCGCTGGTACAATGTAAGAAACAGGAAAGAAAGTAGGCACATGTGTCCAGATGTTAGGGAGGACGTGCTAGTAACAGATCAAGTGCCCTTAGCGAACCTTTTACGCACCACTTATGATGAAAGTAAATCATATAAGTAGCTAGAGGAAGAATAACTGTAATATAAAATATTATATAAGTATTAATGAATAAGTAGTTCTATCCTAGAACTTAAACTAGGGACCTTGGCTCAATATTAATTTAAAAAAAACGTAAGCTTGGCGATACAATAGAAAGATAGGTGAAAAAGGAACAGCAGCGCCTCTGAAAATTTGTCAGAAATGAAATTTTTTCTAGGTTTACACTTTTAAAGTTACATTCGGTTTGTGTAGTATCGTAACATGTACCGAACATTCAGTAACTGGTCAAGGTCTGGCTTGTTGTAAGGTCTCCTAGATTCAACAATATAATAAAAAAAAAACCGGACAAGTGCGAGTCAGACTCGCCCTCCGAGGGTTCCGTACAAACTAGTAAATAAAAGGGGCAAATCATATTTATTTTTTATTTTCCTTTTTATACCGAAAAATATATATCGTAAAAATATTTAAAAACCTGTTTTAATTAAAGCTAATTAAGCTCTTTCATATGATACCCCACATGATACGGTTAATTCACTTTAAAATTTCGACCCTCATTCCTTGAATAACGACACTATTTTTTTGTGATTAAATTAAAAATGTCCAGTTTTCGGATTTTTTCCTATAATTATGTGTACTCTAACACAATGTGCTTCTTGCCAAATTTCAGAGTTCTAGGTCAACTGGAAGTACCCCATAGTTTTTGATTCCTCTGTGAGTGTCGAAATGTGCATTTTTTACGACATATTCGGCTGTAACTTTTTTTTACGAAAACTGAGAAATTTTATTTTTCTTTCTGCAGCAATATACTATGGATCTGCTTATATGGTTTTAATTTCAACTCGATACCTTCACGCGTTCCCGAGATAAAGGTCTTGACACCCGGACAGACGGACAGACGGACAACAAAGTGATCCTATAAGGGTTCCGTTTTTTCCTTTTTAGGTACGGAACCCTAAAAAGAACACCGCAAAAGGTCAATGACTTTTGTACTACATTGAAATTTGTTGTGCAGCATTCAAAAATAATCTTTATTGACAACTTTAGGATAATCATGCATTTTATTTTATTTCCCTTCCGCCTTCTCTGTTTCCTGAGAACTACTTTTTGGAATTTTCAAGGCAGAAGTGTATATAATATATCTTCTAGATCACGATAACTTACGTTGAAAAAAATATATCCTCTCTTTACTTTACATGTTCTCCTTCCTCGTTTTTATTACAAAATTATTATTTACTGTTAATAGTCTCTGAATAAAATGACTACGGCGGACAGACAAACAGACACAATGAAGAAATTATATGAGTTTGTCATACTGCATAACCCTTAAAATTGACCCTCCTTTTCTTAACTAATACAATTCAGTTATTATTATATCGATATTATAATACGCTAAAGCTCTACAATCTCTACATATAGTACTGAACACTAAAATTATATTTCATACTTGACAGAACAGAATTGGTAGAAAACTGAGTATATTCGTGAAAGGCTCTAGGGACGACATTGGCGGCGGAGGCTGGGAATATTATTATTATTTTACCTAGAGATAGCTAGAGGCTTTATTCCTGACGTGGGTTCTAACTGACTTCAACAGGCAGTGTTCACCGATCAACCGTTTATTGGGAGGTGTAACGATATTAACACGCTTTTATTAGGTCGACCTGTATGTAACTAACTATGTAATGAAATCTAAGGTTAGTTATATTTACTAGAGATAGCTAGAGGCTTTATTCCTGACGTGGGTTCTAACTGACTTCAACAGGCAGTGTTCACCGATCAACCGTTTATTGGGAGGTGTAACGATATTAACACGCTTTTATTAGGTCGACCTGTATGTAACTAACTATGTAATGAAATCTAAGGTAACTAATTTAACCATCTTCCAAGGATCGTAGCGTCATGAAAATTGGCAGCTGTATATAGTTCCGATGACAATACAATAATATGGTACTGTCGAACTGATCTGATGATGGAGCCGGAAGATATGAACTAGAACTTCATGATGGAACATCGGATCATAGCTGTGTTTGGATTTGTTAGAAAAGTATTGTAATGAACTTTGACCACAATAATTTGTAGCGAGTTTTTTTGTTTTTTAAACTGTTATTTATTTTGAGAGATCTACTTATCTCTTCATAACAACTCCTAATCTGTCACTGAAATTTTCCGACGCCTATTTGATTTTTTTCAGCTTAGAATATTTCCCGTTGCATATGTACTAAATTTGAGTCTGCAATAGGAATTGTTTTTAATTTTCTTATTTTTTATATTCGACCAAAGCAATTAACAAACGTTAGCTAAACTGTGTTTAAAAGCTTATCTTAACAATCATAAATAAATTAAATAAAGATGTTATAATAAAAAAAAAAAAAACTTAAAAATTATTAAATCTTAACTGGTTTTTGTTTTTATTTATTTGGCAAGAATAATTTTGTTGCACATTAGTTTAACGAAGTTAAATATACCATGTTACTGATAACAAACCATGTTAATAAATTAAAAAAGTTATGAATATTTTTATACAACATATTTAGAACATCAAGAATACATACTAATGAACAATCTCCGGACATCTCTTATCTTTTGTCTCCAAATCTAGGTACCAATTTCTTGTGTCTCCATCTGGCAACACTGTCTCTAGGCTATCTCTGAATAAAGTTCTCTGTTTCAATTAACATTCATAGCTGAATCGTTCCCCACATTGTTTGAATTACTTCAAAGTTCTGCCTTTACGAAAAACAAAGCCCTTTTCAAGTCGTTTCCATATTCAATTAAAAGCAGAACATTTCATGAATAACATAAATTAGAAACTGTCTATTTTAACAACCCACGTCTAAACAAAGCAATGAATGTACACTTATGACCTTTCCTTTTTCGATTCCCAACATTAAACAAGAATACATAGCCCAAGGATACCAGCTTTATCTATCCTACGCATCTGTCCTCCTACTATGATCTATCTCTTTCTATCTAGTGAGATAATAGTCCGAAAGAGTAGGACAAAAGTTATAGACGTATAATAGAATTAGTGCAGGACCTAGAACTAAGCCTTGTGGTATGCCGTGTAGGCTGAAATCAATGTTAGCACAACCTTAATCTGTCTTAGTTTTTTGTTAGAAGTTGTTAGTATTCTATTTGATAGCATATTATGAATATTGAATGAGAAGAGATGAAAAGGGAAAGTTTCGCGAAAATATAGTGTTAACAGAGTTTAATAGTACTACAATTATACTTCGAAGATACAGATGTATTTTACAAAGCTTTTCGATTTAAAATCGGCAATATTTTTTTCGAGAAATAAAATACCTCAACCGTAGACCAATACGCTCAAACCGCTGCAATAATTTATTACCTGAAAAAGAAATAAATTCAATGTTAACACCATTGTCACACATTAAAAATAAATATAAAACTCATAAACTCGAAAAAAAATGATGACATCGTAGACGTAAATTAAAATGACATCCAGAATGATGTTTTAAGTGTCATAAAGTGTTAAGATACTTTTGAGAAAAGCTTGGTTTTTGATGTGAAAAATTTAATGGCTAGGGTCGCGTCAGGACAGGGCGTCGACAAATTTTACGATTTTGGTGAGAAGTTGTAAATTTTGGTTGATATAAACGGTACACTAATAAAATATAACACAAAAAAAGTATTGCGTAAGAGACTATGGGAAAAGTGGGAAAACTGAAATGAAATGTACTTTTTACCGGTTATGTTTTTATGGTATACCTACATATGTATATATGTGTGTATATAAGTATACATTGTTATGCATTTTCTTTTAAAATGAATAAATAATAATTCATTTATTTTCCAATTATAACGGCAAAAGTATGTTATGCATAATGATAATGATTAGTGACAACATAATATAAAGAGAAAACGGTCATTGGCGCGAGAAAGTGAAAAACACAAAAGCGGAGTGCCATCTATCAGAAGTGCATTAACCTGAATGACATCTCACTTACTGCGGGAAAGAGTGACGATGACGATGATGAAGGTTTGAAAACGGGAAATATTTCATTGGGAACATATTATAATTAACGCGCATTTGATATTACTGATTGAGCGACCAAAGCGTCTTCACTTCTGTATTTGATTCAGAATCTGTCAGATTCGGATTCCGTTCGGGAAATAGGCATAGATATCTTCATCTTTGTCTGACAGAGATGAAGAAAATATTACGTTTACTTTATTTGAAATCAATTACCTAATTATAATACACATGTACAATACAGCTATAATAGAGCTTGTTGCAACATTAAAATTCTGCATGGCCCCGAGTCGAGAATAATTCAATGTCCTGAAAATAATATTACGTACTTAATACAAAATAATTACCGGGTGATTTACTTTTAACATAACTTCATTTCATACCAAATCGATGACTCAGTGAAGCGAAACAGCTGTCTAAATATGCTAACGAAGGTATATTATCTTTGTTTAATTTTTGACTTTTGTCTGTAAAATTACTATTTCAATACGGCGATTTTTAATTTAATGATTCAAAAACTGTAACTTTATGTGTTTGTTAATTCTTGATTGAAGAGTTTTGGTGAAGGAAGCCAAATTTTTGCTAAATATACGCAAAATGGTCTTATCACAGGATATGACACACCGAGCTGAGCCAAGAGACTCACCCGATACGCTTCTTTGCTGGAAGGCGCAAGTTCAAATAGCATCAATAATTTGGATTTTTCGTTCAAGAAAATGATTTTTCGATGAACACAAATACACGTACATTTTTGAAGCTAACACGTAAAAGCTAACAAGCTAACACTGCGTGGTACGTGGCTGCTCTGGATACGAAATCCAGAGCAGCCACGTACCACGCAGCGGCTCACAGCCAGAGCAAAGGGCGACTGACGTCATAAGTCAGTAAACTCCTAAATTATAAATAATATTGGCCATTACCATCGACCTGCTCCAAATACTTGGATTATTATATGCTGCAATATATTACATAAATTAGGTGCAAATGTTATTTCCTGACAAAACACTGTAATTAACGTTTTTGGAAAAAGCGTAATAATGTCACGAAATTACATTTTTCCACCACGAAACGCAAGTCACCAGATCATTTGTTAGGAAGCGACGATGTGGAAAAATATTAAGCTCTCAGACCTAGAAAAGGACTTCATGAAGCCCAATGAAACCGACTTTTTGTTCCATTCCTGGCTGTTTGAATCAGAAACACGGTGGTCGAAACAACTGCAAAAAACATTTCAGTTCAATTTCATTACTAAAATTTAACCTTATTTCAATTCAATGCATTTTTAATTTTTTTCTCATGATTGCTAAACCGGGCATGATGATGCTAAGAGATGAAGTGGTTCAAAAACGTGAGAATGTGTAGTTTAATATGGTGACTTGATTTAAAATATTAAAAGAGACAAGTGTATGATATAGATATATAATAATGTCACTAGATAATAATCAGTTACAATATTATGTAATTACATCAAAAGTATTGTAACGATTCCTGGACTCGGTCGTAAGTAGAAACCCGACACTGAATGAAACTGACGTCAATTTCCTATAAATAACATTATTAAGAACGCGAAATTTAAATAGGTCACAACCTAAAAATTCAAGGCATGAAAACATATTAACGGTAGACACCCACACTCATGATTAACAAAATGGTACGAAAACCCGATGAAAAAACTGACTCATGTTTGTACTAGTTGGTATTTTGTATTCGTGTTATCAAAACATAATTAGCTTATTTAGCTTAATTGAAATGATATGGGCTTACAACGCACAAGTGGGATACGGCAATTAACATATGGGTGATAAGTTAAATTACCATGATTTCTATGAGTGATAAGTTATATATTCATAATTTCTATGGGGATTAGTTAATTTATAATTTCTATCCTGATTTTATACAATTATCAGGAACCAAAATAATTTATGTTATTGTTCTAACTTTAATTCAGTACTAGCTGACCTTCGTATCACCTATCAATGAGTGAACCCGATATTTTATCAACGTTTAAACCTTTCCTGAACTACGACAAACATTTCAAAACCAAAATCAGCTAAACCGGCCCAGTCGTTCTCGAGTTTTAGCGAGACAAACGAACAGCAATTGATTTATATATATATATATATATATATATATATATATATATATATAGATATAGAGATTAATAATGCTTTGTTTTTGGTTTGCTTTTGCGATTTTGATAAACCTTACCGACAAATGAAAATAGCATGCCATCCGCACTCGGGACTACTCGAATGCGATTCCAGTTTGACACGTATTTCATACATTTTATCCTCGGGCCCATCGCACCGTGTGCGAGCAAGTATGGCGGCAACTTACAAGTGACGCGTACGATACGCTTATCAAACTCGAATCGTCTACCGAGTAGCCCCGTGTGCGGAACGTCTAAGGCACGCCTTCAGTTTTTCCTATAATACTTATTGCATTATCAGCGTTGCGTTGAAAAAAAATGATGTGTCAGTTTGTGACTTATTTAGTGTGACTCGTTGGTAATTCACCTAAAAAGACGAAAAAGCATTTCTAAAGGTATGTGTTTGTTATTTTCCCGGAATGAGTAGGTCACCCCGTACCAAAACAATGTCCTCATTTGGCAAAGTACGAACTTGTGTTGAATCCAATTCGTATCCGAATGGAATGAATAAATTACTCGGTGGCTGATAAATTCAAACGTATGTGGGTCGCATCGAGTTCGAGGTGACAGGTGAATACGGGCCAAATTTGGCGTATTTTTGGTGTATGGCAACTGCATTTGGTTGTTTGCTCAAATAACGTTTTTTAGATCGGCTACGACTTTAGGCCTGTGTTTGACCATAAATGAAGTTGGAGATGTAGCACGCTTGCCTAGTAGTTATATTCAATTTATTAGTTTTTGTTATTCACATCAAAAATGAAGCAAAAGAGCAGAAACAACTTCACGATCGTGTTACTGAAATTAAAGCATTGCTGGTTTTAGAGATATCGTGACTAGCTTTTAATGAAGCTTAGAAGACTAGACAATTGAACACATCATCACTAAGGGAGGCCTATGTCCAGCAATGGAATCCTTGTCACTGAGATGGTGATGATGAACAGACCATGGCTTTCCGAGGTTAATTACCAGTGTTTATAAACAAACTAAAATATAAGGATACCGGATAAAAATATATGTTATATAAATATATATAAAATATAAATAACAAGTATTTATGCAGCATTTGAGTAGTAGCTAGTCAATGGGGCATTAAAAATGCCTTACTATCATGCTTTCTTTTCCTCGCAAGATTCACTTTCACAAAAAGTAGATCATGTTAGGATTCATACCTGGCGCGGAATTCCACCACACGACTGAGTTGTCTACTGCAACATCCCCAAACTTCGACAAAAAACTACGCACAACACTAACAACCATGTAATATAATCGCTTACCACATAAATTAGCTAGCACAATGTGGTATCATAGTTCAGAGGCTCCTCGCCGGGGCCCGAGCTCTTTACGATCCAAAACTAACGACTATTTACGATCCACGGCCCTCGTGTTAACGATTAGTGACGATCCACTGAATACCGATCGGTAATATCGATTATCGAGATTATTTATTGGGGAAATCGATCAGGCGTAATCGGTGAGTGGAGAGAGGAGATAAGGGTTGGTTTAGTTACTTGTGATCGCTGACTATGAAGATGTCATAACGTCACATGACGTCATGACGTCACAATTTCTATATGTATTGCGCTATTTGTGTGTTTCTAGTGTGTTTCTTATAAGTATCTAATATATCTTATGTTATAACATTTTGTACAAATGTAATCTTAACACCGCCAGAATTTATGTACTTATTTTTTTTCTCCTCGATCATCCAAACGTTGTCTGGAAGAGATCGCTATTAGTTATAAGGTCCCTTATTGTACCTCTTTAATGACTTTTTATTTTCCTACTTACATATTTGTGGTGTCAATAAAGTGTTTTCGTATTTTATTGTAATTCACGTTCTGTGACGATGTCGCTGCTAATATTCTGTCAAATCCAGATTATTCAAAAATTAAGTAGGAGGAAAAAAATACATACTGCCGAAAATAGAACATCCTCCTTTTTTGAAGTCTGTTAATAAAGAAAATCCTATCGCAAGAGGAAAAGAAAGTTTTTTTTTTGCAAAATGTGAATAAATCAACCAGCATCTCTCAATCTAAGTCAATGGTTGCATCCAGTTTTTGTAGTGTCGAGTTTCTCACGAGTTTTCATTGTGTCATCGATCTGCGATTATCATCTACTTGATTGATAATTTAATTAATAACTACAATTTACAATATTTTAAACAAAAATACTTTTATTTGAGCTTACGCGACTTACAAATACGGCAACCCGTACAGGGTTCAGACTTCGGCTACAAAATCTTAGAAATTATTTAGAAGTTCCATTGGTTTGATCTCGCTCAGATTTGGTGTAAGTATAATTATGTGGAACAGCTCAGTGTTATAGACACCGGGGTGACCTGATCTGATGATGGAGCCGAATAATTGATTCTGGAGTGCAGTAGACAGTTATAAGCACACATCTACTATATGTATATTATGTTTGCTATTGATAACATTTAGTAGGTGTTATCGACTTCGTATAGTGGCATATTATTGCATTGTCCAACCAAGGTAACCAGTACGAAACGTAGACAAAATAATGATAATGTCCCAAGCACTAAGGTGGTCTAAAAATTGAAATCTAAGCGGTATGTGAATTTAGTCTGACTGGCCTTGTGGACAGTTGGTAGTATGTCTGCGTGCTGGGCTTTAGGTTGTGGGTTCGATCCCCACCCAGGACAAACATTTGTGTGATGAGCATGGATGTTTGTTCTGTGTCTGGATGTTTCTATGTCTCATATGTATATATTTATAAAAATAAAAATATAAGTATTTTATCAGCCATCTAGTTCCATAGTACAAGATTTGCTTAGTCTGGGCTAGATGGTGTTGTGTGAAATGTCCGCAAATATTTATTAATTTATTATTTATTGTTATTTCAGTTTTCCAGTAATAATAATCCAAAGTGTGACCATAAGTCTCACGTTGATTGCAGTTGTAGAGAAATCACGGATAATTGCACGACTTTCCATTCGAAGTGAAGCCGGAAGGAGAGGTCTAGACTTTCACTGGCCTGAAGTACAGAAAAATTACCTTTTTATCCACTGCACGAAAAAGATCGTACGTATTTATGGGGTGTACATATGTAAATACCTCATAAATACTTTAAAGAAAAGAGTCTTACCGGCGCCTTGGCTTCGTCCTACGGAATGCTAGAGACTTTAAAAAATCCTGAAGTAATTAAAACGTTATATAATTCCTTAGTTAGAAGCAAACTTGAATCGAGTGCTTGTGTCTGGAACCCCTATCATGTCACCTTCGCGCGAATGCTTGAAAACGTCCAAAAGATTTTTAAGATCGCTGTATAAGAAAATGTATGGTTACTATCCGTTTCTGTACACAACTAAATTCCTGCTCGGTCAGCTTGGTTACAACTCTTTGGAAGTTAGAAGGATGTTAGACCAGCTAACTATCTGCTGTAAGGCGCTTAGGGGGTCCGTCGATTCTATACGTCTGCACGACTTGCTATGCTGTTCGTACCGGACGAGCCCAGGGTTCCAGCAAACAGACGTGGTCGTGGTCACACTGTAGCACGTTCTATGTCGCCTCTGAATCGTGCCCGTCGCCACATAAACGCACTCCTTGCTGCCAACCCTGTCATTTTTAATGATAACTGGAAGACTATTTTAAGTAGGTACCTCCTTGACTTATTGTGAAAATTTAATGGATCAATGGGATGGGTGTAAAAATCCTGACGATTCATTGGATATGACGGTAACCTTTGAGTTTATTGACTTGGTACTCTGAGTACTTACCCGACCGGTATATTTTACTTTGTTTGATATATCTTTTTTGTATTGACATGCTAGGCGTATTGCCCATTTGACATTTTTGTATTGACATTTTAAACAATATTGTATTTATATAATGAATATTTTGTAATTTTAAGACATGAATTGTTTAAGAATAATTTTTGAATATTGTGAGATAATTGTAATTGGTCTTTTTCCGTTTTTATCTCAATAAACGAATTTGAATACTTCCTTTCCGTACGATTATTCTGTACTTTTTGTTTCATTTATTATTTTGTATAAGCTGAAACAAGGTTATTTGTCTATATTGATTGTATGATGTCGTTATTCATTATTAACAACGTTAACTGTGGGAATAACTCAAAATTCGCAAAAAAATATTATTTGTTTCATAGAAACGCATAGTTCGCTAAAATGTTTCCTTAATTATGATTGATTTTACATAAACATTTGGTAGGCTTATGGCTAATATAAAACAATTTCGAAATCAATTAAAAACAAATTGAGGGTTCACAACGTAGGGTTCTTTTTGACATCTGGTGGTTTCTAAGTGTAAGTTATAAGAGTACAGCGAGTTATTAACCTGATAAATTGTGTGTAATCACGAATGTCTTAGGGTGCAACCGGACTAAGTATATGTTGTATTTACTATCTCCACTCTAGCCATATCTCACCTAATGGAGGGTTCCCAAATTTACAAATACATCGGAACCCTCTTGACCACTACGAACCCAAAGTAGGTTTTAACAACAAACATGAAAAACCGATACGCACAGACATAGTAAATGGAGCGTGCGACTTCATTTAGTACCAAACCAAATAATATGAAAACCTTGCGTGCCACATTTTTGGTACCGACTGTGACGTCACAAACGATTTTGTGATGGAATGTTCCATCCGCGCGAAATCTATACATTCCAATGCATCCGTGCGCTTGTACGCTAGTTGGCAAAATATCGAATCGGAAGTATAAAAATAATATATATCACCTAAAATTAAATAAATCTTGGTCGTCAACTGCGATTTTTTATCGTACTTGGCACGCTCGTTTTGACACGCTAAGTACATACACTCGAGGTATCTATAGAAGTCTATGATCGTACGCTCTATAGGCCTGGGTTTATGGGGCAGTGGCTTATCATCTAATCAAATAAGTTGATTAGTTGGAAGGCACGCTGGACATAGCGAAATTTTATATATAAAAAGTATCTCAAAGTGTCAAGCAGTGCATTACCAAATGGGGTTTGTATTTTTTGACAGAGCTATAAGCGTATCACTTAAACCGTTTAATATTTTGTAGTATAATATCACGTGGTTCCTCAGCTACTCAAGCTTGAAAATTGTCACGGCGGCCGCGTCCGGCGCTCCGGCGGTCAAGGAGAGGCCGGACGGCCAAACGGTTCATAAATAACATTTTGATACAAATACACCTATCAAGCTGTGACGCGCTAACGCAAAGTCCGTTCAGATATTGTGGTCCAGACAGCGCTATAATCGCATTATACAACGTGTCGCAGAAAGTTATTTATAATACTTTAGTGTGTCTATAATAGTAAATGTGTAATGTGTAATCTCAAGTGAATTGGTTTCTTCTAAGCGCGCTCCATCGTAGACCGCAACATGAGTTGGCGGTCAAGCGCAAACATATTACAGCATAAAAAAATGTGATCAACCTTTACTATGGGACCAAATCTGGAATTGTGAAAAAAATACATGACTCTTGACAAAATACTTATACTGAACAGCTGGTGTTTTTTCGCGATTTCAGTTTCCACATATTACACACATTCAAAGTTTGATCGTGAAATTTTCACGGCGGCTTCACCCGCGTAATGATGATAAACAATGATGATCATAAAATAAAGCCTCTGCGTACCAAGTTTCATAACACTCGGTTTAGCCGTTTGGTCGTGAAGAGAGATGGGCTCAACATTGTGTGTGTTTTTATATCAGTTAATCTAATTTATCTATCTAATTTAATTTAATTTTGTATATGGTTTGTTTATGGCCGAAATAAAGATTATTATTATTATTATTGGTACATATATAAATATGAAATACATTAGGAATAAATTAATTTGTTTTCTAATATCCCTAACCAATGATTATGATTAAAAATGTTGTGATGCGCGAGAGAGATAGCTGCGCGCGCTGAGCTCCACCTTCATTTCGTTTTATAACATTAGTCAAGAAGTTAGAATACCGAACACGATATTTATTTATTTACACATTAGGTACACAAAACAAAACACTCTCAATAACAAATAATAAAATATTAACAAAAGTTTAGAACTGGAAAGTGTCTCTAAACATGTGCACACAGCATGGTTAGCAGTTAAGTACATATAATTTTAACAAAGTTTTAATTACAAATACAAATACAGAAGCAAAGTTTGGGGTAGCAATCAAAATAATGTAGTAAGAGAAATACTAATCTAATAGATAAGTAGGTAATATTTAGTAATAATAATAGTTACGGTGCCCTCAGAGAGGACGCTCAATCGCGCCGGACTCAGAGGACAAAATAGCCAATGATCATCATCATTGCCGATGATCTATCAATAAGATTTTTAATGGAGTTCATCGCCTTAAGCTGGTACTTTCGAACCATCCCATCTTATTAGGTAGTTGGTAACGAGATACTTATGTCTCATATTTCAAATTCTAACTTTAAACTTAGTTACTTTACAGTTTCCCAAAGTTGCGTCTCCGCGAAACTCCGTAAGAGCTCTTTGCGAGTCGGTTAATAGACACTCAGAGGTAAAGTTTGGGAAACGCAATTTATACACATTACGAGAAAATCGGAATCTGTGGAACATTTATAGGAACTGGCCCTAGGCCTCAAGTGAAGTTTTTGAAAAAATCTTTAGGTGTTTGGTAACTGATTTTCAATTTAATGGAGGCAGGAAGCGGTCAAAGATCTATAAGTAAGTACTCTACAAAAAACACTCACGACCAAGATAATTAGAACATACTGGATGTACTACTGATATTTAAATATATAGGTACAACCCGTACAATATTCCTAATTTGTGAACAAATTATCTTATTAAATTACTAGAAAAGCTCAATGAGATTTTATCTATAGAGAAGTTATATTCTTTGAATATGAAGTAAAAGCATGGCAAATCTCAGATCTCAGCACTTTTGAGGATAAGACTCATATATCCTTAAGGCCTTTTAGTATCTTGTCTTTATATTTCTTGGTGTTGCATTTTCGAAGGACACAGGATGGCATTGTCGCCGTTTACAAGTTACGACACGCGTCTAACTGCCCGACGACGCGGTGACGTGTCGCGACACTCGCGAATGCGAGTCGGTCGATCACCTTACTTGAGGCTTGCCACGCAGAGGTGGGGAAAACCTATCTACATATAATACATCATTGGAAAAACTCCTGAATTTCTACATTTTGTAATGCAATAATGTGATAATAACAAATGTAAGTAAGCCCATGGTCTGATTTTCTAACTAATACCGTAATTTTTTATAAAGGGCTCTCAGTGTTGGCTTCTTGTGCACTTTAGAACAATATAATGTTGGTTACATAACAAACATTTTCAAAAACAAGTTTTATTTTTACTTTAATCTCTTTTCAACTCGCGTAATGCATCATTGAATCAGACTTTTCACTCCACGCTTTGCTGTTTTAAGTAGAGAAAAATATGTCTGTGCTTATCCAAGTAAATTCCTTTCTCGAATATCTACAGATTGACAGAGTAATCCATCAGATCAATATTGGGGAGAGTCTACACTATAATGGAGATATTAAATTGCACCCCTGCATCTGACGCCCGCGCCGTGACGCCACATCACGGGGAGGGACGTCACTTTACGTAGAGGGAATTGCGAGGGATGGACCCTCTCACATCTCAAGAGAGAATCATTAATGTCGGATTAGATTATAGTTTCTTTTTTTTTGAAGTTATAATTTTAATTTTAAGTCTAAAGAATGTTGACGACGAACATTTCACGACTGCGCACCAGCAAGCGCGCCGCAGGAAGACCAACCACAAAATGTATGAACGACTTCATAAAAGTGGCTGGGAGTCGCTGGCTAGGTGCAAGTTGCTTCCATCAGGGAAGCCTATTCTTGTAGATGAGGTGATGATGATGATGATTTCACGACAATTTGCAACATAAATGTATATATATAGGTATGATACATTAATTTATATTATTTGCATAGTAGGGTAAAAACACTCGCTCGCTTCGCTCACTCATTTGATTAAGTACCGTTTAGTGAAAATCATTTTTATTTTTAAATTGTTCCACATTTGCAACCTAAAGCGTAGTGTACAATTACGCCATCGTTCGCATATCGCATCGCAATTGCATCGCGATCGCGAAAGAAACGTGGTCTGCATACATCGCTACTCGTACGAGTGTGTGAATATGTGCGATTTGTCTCGAATATAAATAATACTACAAAGTGAGAAATAAACTACCGCTTAATGTATGGAACTTAACCGCAACACTATCTGAATACATAAATAAAGTTTAAGATGAAAAAAAATAAAAATGTGCATTAAAAGAAAAAGAAAATATCCGACTGAGAGTTATCTACGAGTATGTAGTCAAACTTCTTCTTCTTTTTTGTATTGGACCCGCATTAAAGCATTTGCTAGTGTCAAGTATTAGGATTTTCAAGTTTCTTGAATAAAACAAGTTGTAAATGTTCTAGTCACAATCTAAGTCACGTATACAGTCAATTTATAAGTCGAGTCCTGCTTCAGTAAAGTGATGGCGACTTTACTAGAAGCTTCTATGGAGTTTTGCCGACAACGTAAAATCACACGTTTCACTGCTTTATTTCACTTGCCCACACTCACGCAAATTATCGAACACTTAATGAATAAAACACCACCATTTTTATAGCATTAATGTTCAAAACAACACAAGTTTAGGAAAATAAAACAAAGCAACAACACGTTACTAAGATGTTCCCGCCAAAAACTCAGGTAGTCTAACTTACTCTTGATTATTGTTGAGATACATTCATGTTCATCACACGATGAAGGTTTATTTATAACTGTATTGTTTGGTCTATTATTTGTCATGCACAATTGTTTCTCTTATTTATCATGTTATGTATAGAATTATTCCAATTACGGCTGTACAATGCGCACAATTAGAATATTTCTAAAGGGGTTTCTATTTCTATTTGTACTTATTATTGTTTACTAGTGTCACAATTAGATCAACCCTGGAATTGAGGAAAATATTATAATCTCGTTTAAACTAAGTGTAAACGACTTTGTTGCGAATTATTATTTATTACCTGGTATAGTCTAAATGGTTTAATTAATTTAGATGTGCAAAGTATCTTTAGATTCTTCTTAACTCCCAGAGTATATATATATTGACAGTTAAAAGGTAATAGGGTATAAGCGACATTTTAGTCAAAAATAGACACAGCAGTAGTAGTGCAATAGTGTATTTTTCTTTACTTTCTTCTTTACGCATGTAGTGTTCACTTCTAGAAGGTCGTTACATCCTCATGCGGTCATGCCTTTGTAAACTTGTGTTCTAAGAATACGTAATTTATGTTTGTTACGACCAGTTTAGTGAACCAAATAAAAAAAAAATTATGAATACTAAATGAAAAAGCGGAAAATTTTAAGTAAGATAGCATTTATAACTCATTTTTGACCAAAATGTCGCTTATACCCTATTACCTTTCGACTACAATATCGCTTATATAATACATTTTAACCGTCGATATAGTTTTAGAATAATTATAACAAAACTCTCACATAAAATAAAAAAATTAAATCATACTTATTCTTAGTCTCATCAAACAAATAAATTACTTTATAAGGATTGTTCTAAAAGAAGAATTCGAAAAATTCGTACATTAATTCGTACCTAAAAATTGGTTGGTAGTATGTCTGTCTTCTTAGCTGTATGTTGTACGTTCAACCCACACTCGGGATACACATTTGTGTGATGAGCATGGATGTTTGTACTGTGTCTGGGTTTTTCTATTAGTCATAAGTATGTATTTACAAAAAAGTAAAATATGTATTCTATCAGCTAAGTACCCATAAACAAGCTTTGTTTAGTTTGGTCTAGATGGTGTTGTGTGAAAACCTTCACCAATATTTATTCATTTATTTTATTCCATATATAAAATAAATAAATATAAACTCATTTTCCATAAAGTTAAGCAAATCATCGCAATGTAAAATCTGCTCTCGAACGAGTGGCGAGTAAGTCGAGCGAGTGAACCGATACTGGATCGTAATGCGATCTGCAATGCTTCAGACGATGTGCATCGCACGCTTCGAATCGCAGTTATTGAACTTTAGCGACCTTAGACCGTGTGTACATAGCTTATAAGATACTATGAGTAACTGCACCCGCGACCCGCGCCTTTCTGTGTCACGCGTGAATCTAAAAATCTGATTCTGGAACTTTATATTTTTGTTCCAAAGCAGACTTGCGCTTGACCACCAACTCCATTGCGGTCTACGATGGAGCGCGCTTGTTGTTAGTGGTTGTGAATTGAAGCCATCCAGATTACCTATACTATATTTCTATACTATATAGCAATAAACATTTATCGATCTTATTTTTTTCTTTATCAGAAAGTTTGAATATAAACAAACTTTTAGCATTTTACCTAAACTGCATATTGCGCCTGGCCTACCTATATCCTTAGTCAAACTGTATAATTTACGAATATGAAAACCGTTTTAAAAAATAATATACCAGCAATGGGATAAGGGCTGGGGAGACTGTTGATAATGATGATGATATGGAAAATATAATATATATCTAGTATACTTGACGGTTAGATTAACTAATGAAATTACCCAGTCAGTCAGTAGAAGGCTAATTAAAATAGTCTCATAACTTTCAGACCCCGAACTACTAGTTTCTATTTAGTTGTAAGTATTTCGTAACTAATACCTACGTTGTTGGAACGGTCTACATAGAGAACCAAAACTATAAGTAATATTACATCAAATCTGGTAGTTTCGTTCCTAGAATATAACCTTTTCTGGCTTTCATTATCAAATTCATTATGAGCTTAAATATATTACATAAAGTTATACGACCGAGTGAGCGAAGCGAAAAAATAATCTCTGCATCAACAGGCAAAATTTTCTTTCTTTTGCCCAGATGTTCGTTGGTACTTACTCTCGTAAGGTCGTACACATCTGTCAATCGATTTTATTATTATTTTATTTTTATTATCATTATTATTGGTTTACAATTTTATTTTTATTTTTTTGACGACAGAGATTTTTGACTCAGATGTTCCCCAAAAATGGGGAAGTTTTCTGTAGGACCATTTACTTATTTTGATAATATGTATTTGCTACAAACATTTGGTACTCAATTCTAAACAGTCAAGAGGTTGTCGAGACAAAAGGTGATACGAGGCTACTATAATTTGTCGGCCGATTTTAATAATATTGGGCAGAAACATTCGATACTCAATCATGAATAAGAATGTCGGTGAAATTTCGAATACGAACACAGACTTTTTTGCGATAATACTTACTTGTTATAAAAAAAGCCAGTACTCGCTAGGTCTACTGTTCGTAGAATTACTAGTGATTATAAATCTATGGTCACACCCCCGCATTCGAGGCGACAGAGTGGCACCGCACGCGACCCCAGCGCGTTGTGATTTACCACACGTGTGTTACACCCCTTACCACCAGACTGCGGGTGTAGATGTGTAGATCGCGTGTTTGCGTGGAGGATTAGAATTGTTTTTTTTTTTATATAAAGTGAATAATTAGGTAAGTAGCATGAAAGGGTCGTGTTGGAAGTCAATGTCAAACATTCGCATAAAATTATATGATTTAAGTAAAAGTACTAACATGACCCTACACTACCTATATACAAGTCTTTATATTAAAATTAAAACAATATTCGACTACAGAAGTGCGATTTTTGTAGTCTAACTTACGATTATCTTACGATTGATACGTTATTGTGTGTACGTTTTTTTGTGAAAAAGTATGTGCAAAGTCGTAGTAAACAGTCAGAAATGGATTTTGTTAAATCACTTAGATTTTACTAAAAAGGTCATAGAAGGTTACAAAAAACACGTTTTTATATTTTTGCGGAAGTTGTATTATTAAATGGAAATTGTATTAATAGTTATAATATATAACTATTAATAAATGTAGTAGTATATTTATTAGTAGTTATTATTAAAATAAGTATAGCCTATGACACTCAGGGAGTGAAGACGAATCTAACGACCGACACGTAATAAACGAAACCTCGAAAAACATAACTCTATTTGCGCAATCGGGTAGATAGAACACTACACTGCGGGTTATTAACACGACACGCAGTTGACCGGGTTATAATTTCTCACAGCAACTCAACTTTCTGCCCTCGAGTGTTGCCACACAATAAGACTTGTACAACTTAATTACCAGCGTTATGTGTCGAAATGCATAATGTGACCACTCACCTTGCCTGAAAAAAAAACTTCTTTTTTGTTTGCATTTTTACTACGTTCAGATTTTTTAGGTGCGAAAATAAATTGACAACTAAGTCATTTTTAATTGGGTTTGCTGTTTGCTTTGTATTTTTACACTTTTAATTCTAACCGTATTTTTAGGGTTCCGTACCCAAAGGGTAAAAACGGGACCCTATTACTGAGACTCCGCTGTCTGTCCGTCCGTCCGTCCGTCTGTCACCAAGCTGTATCTTATGAACCGTGATAGGTAGACAGTTGAAATACTCACAGGTGATGTATTTCTGTTGCCGCTATAACAACAAATACTAAAAAACAGAATAAAATAAATTATTAAGGGTGCTCCCATACAATAAACGTGATTTTTTTGCTCGTTTTTGCTCAATATTGATAACGGCAAAAGGTAGACGCTTGAAATATTCACAGAATATTGAGTTATATTATTCGCTTTAAAAATTAATAATTAAATTAGAATAAAAATAATATTTAAGGGGGAGCTCCCATACAACAGACGTGTTTTTTTGCCGTTTTTATAGATAATGGTACGGAACCCTACGTGCGCGAGTCCGACTCGCACTTGGTCGGTTATTTTAAACTTAGTAAATACTTCTTAGTATACAAAGGAAGGTACTTACATTTATTCTAGTGGGTACACATGATTCTCCAATCTTTGTTGTTACTCGTACTAAAATGTTACAAACAAACAGTATTATGGAAAACAACTAGTTTTGAAAACGGGTAAAAACGCGTAGCGCCTTTTTACCCGTTTCAAGAGATGCCCGTCTCTAGGTTCTCAGCTCTACCAAAATTCTTAACAATCCGTCTAGTCAGTATAGTTATATTCTCTTTGGTTTTATTATAAAGCCGCGGATGGACAAACAGACATGCGGACATCGTGAAACTATAAGGGTTCCTTGTTTATTACGGGACCCTAAAAAGCGGCAACAGTTTTTATAGTAAATACTCGCTCTCTAACATTTTTTCAGTACACACCACTACACACTTTTGCACTATGTATTATCATTAATCTAAATTCCAACTAACAAAAAATACTGAAATGGTTCAGAAATGATCAATGATGTGCTACATTTTAACACTCAATTATTCTATAAAATGTATCAACATAATATACAAAAAAAAAAAACAACATTAAAAGAATGTCAGACACAATTTACTTTGACAACAGCGTTTCAACGGTTTTGAATGTACTCTAATGTAGTTTAGTCAAGTCATTTCGGAGACGATATTTCTTAGTTCGACGTAAATGGAGCGCGCGAGTACGCGAAATGACACACTTTGTAGGAACTTTTATAAAGTGAGATTAATAGTAGTGTTAGCTAACAAAATTTGGTGGTTTATTGTCATTTCAACATCATTCCTTATTCTTACGCAGATCCGTAGTCACTTGCAGCTGTGAAAAAAATCAAACTTCTCAGATACAATAAATAAGCTACAGCCGTTGATGTCGCAAAAAACCGCATAAGTATTTCGACACTCACTAGGGAATCAAAACTTATACATATAGGGTATAGAACTAAGAAATTTGGCAAGCAGCAATGTCATATAGTACACGTAAAATAAATATCAGAAAGAAATAAAAGAAAAAATCCGAATGTACATTTTTAATTGAATCATAAAAAATAGGGACTTTAAGAATGAGAGTCCAAATTTTAAAGTGAGTTAAACTAAAAAAAAACATAGATTAAAATCGGTCTATCCGTTTGATAGCTTCAATACCACACAGATATACAGATATAAAGAAACACAGATACAACACACGTCAGACTTATAACACTCCTCTTTTTGGATCGGGGGATAAAAAATGAGAAAGTGAAGATAAATTTGAATTTGATTTTTGGATGATTTTTTTAATAATAAGCACGTACTTATGAAAATAATCAATCAAAGAAAATAAATATTTCGATCTAAATTTGACTCACACTGAGATTATTACAAGAAGTAAGTGCTACCAAAATCACACAAAATCCAACAAAACCAAAAAAAAAACTAACCCCAAATTGAATTTGAAAAGCCAAGACCCCCTGTATTATTTATTAGCAAAAGTGAATGGCCAAGCAATGAAGTTGCAATCTTATGTAACACCCATTGGACAGACTGGGAAGGGAGACACCCAAAAAACTTAAAAGGGCGGATCTGACAAAATGCTGCTTAGAATAATTTTTGAGATTTTGAAGTTGTTTTGTAAGACTACGTACTATACAGACTTCAGTGGATCAAACATGTACGAACAAAATTATTTTTAACCTTTTATTAAGGCTAAATAATTTGGCAGTTAAGAGACAAGATCAGTAAGTCCAACAAACACAGTACACAGTTTGACAATAAATGATATTGATTGATTTATTGAAGTCCACTATTTGTAAGTGTTAAGTTTCCTTATAAAAGCATTTTATTAAAGCGAATAAGTCCGTGTTTGACTCCCAACTCGCATGCTGAAAAGCAACGATGTAGTCAAAGATGATGCACGCAGAATAAAAGACAAAGAAGCCATTAATTAGATCCACTTTTTGACTGTTTGAATTAGAAAAGTAGAGTTAAACAGTTTAATACCAATCTACGCTTAAATTTACATTTGCATCACAACTGCGTCATGAACTGATGATAAATCTATTAACTCCATTCAAAATAATCATAAATTTATAATATAATAAATAATTATGATTGACATTTCAATTAACTGACAATTAACTAAAGTTATGGTATTGATATTCCAATTGTCACTCTGTATTCAATGAAAACTTCTTATTTCAGTTCTATACTATTGTGTACATAATTTTATGTAAGTTAATTATATTATTATATGAACAAACTCTATGACTTTCTTGCACTCTTCTTCCTCCCCTGGTAAATACTGCAAAAGACCCTACCACTGTGCATAGTCAAACAATGAAATATCATCTCTTTTATCATCTTTAAGCTTTCAACCCAAAAACAATACCTATCATAAATCAAAATAACACGCACCTTTCATGCGCACACGCACATCTACAATAGCGTCTCCTTCTATCGCTGCATTTAACTCAGCACCAAAGGCATGAACAAATTTATGATCCGTAACACCACATTAGAATTATTCAACACCATATAAATCATAGGAAACGTATTGTAATTTTTCGCTCCTAAGATTTGGATCATTCGGTTATGGGTCGTTGGACTAATTTGAGAAAGGACAGAAATGGTAGAGAAAGTCTTTTAACAGACCATGGAACGAATTTTATTGCTCAGCCATTGGGATTGCTAAATGTTGTAACAATTTTAACTGATTTGGAAAAATAGAAACGAAATATTGTATACAAAGTTAAAGGTTTCAGAACAATAGTCCTAAGAAAAGTTTGGATTAAAATTATATATTTTTAAACTGTGATAAAGGACAATGCTAATGCTATTATTAATTATTAGGTTAATTAGGTACTTAATAATGTGCCAACAGCAACGATCATGAAAGTATCATAAAAATAATGATTGTTTAATTACAGTAGGCATTTAAATGAAAATGAATTTTAAGGGTCGAATCAGGGTGGAATAAGGATACTGTAAAGGTCATACAGGTATGAACTTGAACAGAAACACACAAAAGAATTCATTCTTCAAAATCAAAACACGTCAAGAAAGTTTGACAAGGCTCTAACAATGTCCATCATGCATCATAATATGGATGCAGCGTCAGTCCCAAAAGCTGACAAAACACAAAAGTGCGTTAACAAAACGAATCCGACAGATGTGGAGCATTTTGAAGTTTTGGGAAGAAACAGGAATCGGAAGATTAACTTCCTGGTTGCAAAACCGGTATTTTTAAATGTTTAACTGTTCATAAGTGCACGCACCCAGATCATGGGAATTTCTGACGATGGTGAAAAGTAAAAGTAAAGGTTCTGTGAGAATTCTCATTTTTGATAAAGAAAACAATAAAGACTTGCAAATGGGATTTCATTAAAGATAAATCTATTGACGCCACGCATTGCAACATTTGTAAAAGCATTTCTGTAATAATCTATAAAGAAAATAATATATAACAAAATACCCTATATTCTAGGTATACGAAGAAAATTAAACAATACTACTTTAATTTAATAAAAATACATCGAGCTGATAAGGATGATGAATTCTAATTAGTAAAAAAAGCGTAATATAATAAATATTCACTAATGAAGGAAAATCGAAAATAACCATAGCTTTCTTTAGAAAAACGTACACTATTTAATAAATACATTTATCACTGTCAAAATATAATGGAAAAAATATCCAAATATATAAAGAAATATATGTAAGTCTCTAAGATTATGTTTGCCAACTCTTTATCTATTAAAAAAATAACGTAATCTGACTTGCATAATACAACTCTGACTGCTGACACTAATAACAAGATCTAATAAAACAACAATAAGATTAGTCAATGATGCTGTTTAGATATAATCAAATCTTTATACACTGATCTAAATGAGATTATAAATATTACAATAGATAGTTGTATAACTATCGAAAATCCTAAACGATTCAACCTGAAGAATGTTGTTAACTATAGCGACCTTAGGGTTGAACCCTTTGTGAAAAACAATGTTCCAATATTTGAGACGCAAGCTGTCAACTTGTCATGTCATGTCAAAATGGCAAAATGCAATTTAATAAGGGACGTATTTGAATGCAACGTAGGGGGCGAAGTTTCACACGAAAGTGTCTTGAGCAAGGCTCTTGATTCAATTGTAATTGATTGACATGACACTGATTACATATTTGATATGGATATTGATAACATTGATATGGATATTGATAACATTGATATGGATATAGTGTGTCACTTTTAATAAACTTGATGTATTTTTTTTTAAATAGGTAAACTAGGTTGCATTTGATTGCAATCAGAGAATCAGACTGCTGATAGCAAGTGACGATGAGATCTAAAATGATGCTTGGTTAGGTAAATTTTTAATTTAAAGTTTATCTTCGTTATATTCTTCAAAAATATATTTCAAATTCTGGTATCTCTAAAATAGATGTTAGACAGTATAATAAAAAAATAAACAAGATGTGTCAATGTATTTCAAAATCCATGAAGCGTATCTTAGCATTTTCAAAACAAAAGAAAAAGTACAGAGTAACAAATTATGTCTTCCAAAAATGTATAACATTTACCTGTGCATATAAAGTATATCATTTTATTTCACACGTCGAATTCATTGTTTAGAAAACATCTCCGTTTTCACCTCAACCATAAACATCCAGTTTTATCTCACAAAAGACTTTGTTACTGAGCTCACCAGCGTCTTTGGTTTTCAATAAACAAAACAAACAAACGTTCCCACACGACTTTATTATCTATAGAATCCGCAAATATGCTTGTCGTGTCATCAAAACTATATCAAACACGGAGAAATATACTACAACTGTTGGGATTTCTTTTAAAAAGCAAGAAGTTTTTTTTCTGGGAATGGATTATTATTCTACTTTGGTCTTAAATATATCTGCGTAAGGTGTATTTCACTATAAAGTTTTATGTTTTCTGTTCAATACCTTGAAAGTAAATCAAAGAGATAAAGTAGAGGGTTGGCGATATTCAATGAAGGCCTCGAGGATACCACCATAATCGTAAATATTTGAACAGAATTATTCCGATATTTGGTCGGGTTTGGGTACCAATAACGCTCTTTTGTTAGAAGTTTATGTATATTACATTTTTACATATGGAATTTGTTTATTTAGGTGGGCAGAAATGACGTGGACCATAAGTTTCGGTGTTAAATAATACTGTTCATTGTTTTGTAACAAGTAGGTAATTATAGTTTGAAAAACTGAAACTCCAAAACGCGCATTTTATTTCAAAAATCAAACTACTGAACCGATTTAGATGAAATTTCTATGGGACCATCTGAGAAGTATAACTTTTCAAATAAAATAAAAAAAAACAAACCGGCCCAGGAGTATTCGAGTAATCCAGGAACATACATAAAAAAAGTTTCTGACCAATTGAGAATCTCCTCCTTTTTGGAAGTCGATTAAAAACGTGGTAGTTGTTCTAAATAACTTAAATGAAATGTCAAATATATTTATACTACAGCGGCTCGAAAAGTATACTATAGGAAGCTTGTTGACTTCATATTAAGTTAAGTGGCATATTATTGTGAACAAAATTCGTTGAGATTTATAGGTTTTACCGAAAAACTTTGAGTAATGCTCAACATATTTTGTCAACTTCGTGCTGACACGTAATGACACTGGCGGAAAGAAGAAAGAGAATTTGAGACGTTGATCAAAGTTAAGTAGGTAACGTTTTCTAGCGCATGGCGTTACAGACTTATATTATAGTTGGATATTAGTGAAAAAGTAAATCTTATTTTTGTACGCGTAGTGTTAGAATGGAACATCGTTCAACAAGACCGAATAAGCCGTTTAACTTACATTTGAAAAACATTACCTCCATTCTCAGATGTTGGTTGAAATACAAATAACCTATCAAAGTATTGAAACATGGGAAGACTTTTCAAAAAGTGAGACCTAACAAGCTGAGATAAAAAAAAACAAGATTAAACAGGATGTACCAACAATGGAAATTAATACCAACAAAAAATTACAGAAGTTGCCGAAGAGTAAATAAACCTCGCCTCAGGGCTTAGTCTACATTTGACGCGTAAGAGATTTTTGCGCGAAGATCTATTGTGTGTACTAGCTTAGTTTACATTAGAAATAATTATGGACCCTTGGTAAGGGCGGATTTTGGAGCAACAATAGCCTGAGGTCACAGATCGTGGTAACATTTTCAAGGTTGCTTTTTATGGTTCCGTACCCAAAGGGTAAAAACGGAACCCTATTGCTGAGACTCCGCTGTCTGTCCGTCCGTCCGTCCGTCTGTCACCAGGCTGTATTTCATGAACCGTGATAGTTAGACAGTTGAAATTTTCACGAATGATGTATTTCTGTTGCCGCTATAATAATAAAAACTAAAAAACAAAATAAAATAAATATTTAAGGGGGCTCCCATACAACAAACGTGATTTTTTTTGCTTGTTTTTGCTCGATATTGATAACGGTAACAGGTAGACGCTTGAAATTTTCACTAAATATTGAGTTATATTATTCACTTTAAAAATAAATAATTAAATTAAAATAAAATTAATATTTAAGGGGGGCTCCCATACAACAAGCGTGATTTCTTTGCCGTTTTTATATATAATGGTACGGAACCCTTCGTGCGCGAGTCCGACTCGCACTCAGCCGGTTTTATTTTTTTAATATATTGAATGAAGCGTTGCCTAGTCGAACTTCATCTTTAGAAGGTAATTTAAATATTTTTGTTTAACTTTTTGAAACAATTTGTTTCAGGTTACTTTTTAGGGTTCCGTACCACAAAAGGAAAAAAAACAGAACTCTTAGAGGATCACTTTGTTGTCCGCCCGTCCCACTGTCCGTCTGCCCCGACTCAACGCGTGGAGATAAGTATAGAGTTGAAATTAAAACACTGTAGTCTTTTGCAGCTGTTAAAAATCAAACTTCTCAGTTATTGTAAAAAAAAAGCAAAAAAGCCGTTTATTCTGAAATTATCTAAAAAGCTAAGCTAAATCTAAAGCCATTTATCTACATATTTATAGACAGTTCAAAAATAACTCACCATCCGACGGGGCTTGAACCCGCATTATATCGAACTGTATCTGGGAGCCTTTACCATTTTGGCTCCCAGGCTTGACAGGAGTTGTTCACTTTCAATGAGTATTAATCAAGAAAACCTAAGAAATCGTCGAATTAGGCTGTCATCAGAGCTGCGCAAGCATACACAATTTCATACGTAAATTTGGACAATGCTAAAGATACTAAAGTACTAAAGATATACACGTGAAGTTAATAAAACTCTTCAAAAATCTCACTTACAAATAAGTACGTTGGCAAACATGTATCATTTGTTCCTCAAACCCTTTCATTTCCAACAAGAATCTTAAGTAGAATAACTAACTCGGACAATAGTGACATGAGTTGAAGCAAGCCAATCAAGCGGTTCTGAATCAAGCGGGCTGGTTGCGAACACAATTTGCAACCGCGAGGGGCGCGATCCGAACAAACTATACTTACACGGTCTCATCTTTATTCATTATGTTGTATGTTGCTGGCGTGTGTGGAAATTAGAGATTAGAAAAGTGTCTTACATTTCAAACAATCGATCAAAACAATCAAATCAAGCATTAATAGGTTATCATGGAACGGCTACAATCTTGTAACTCGTCTTAAAGAGAGTTGCCGATTCATGGTGGATATGCCAAGATACTGCAAAAATGTGAAATACGATACGCCTCTTTAAACGCGACTGAATCGGTTTCTTATAGTAACGCCGGTGGTAAAGCGCTTCATCGTGGGCTGCTACGTCACTTGTTTAACCGACGAAAATGTCGAAGCAGTGGTTTATATTTGATATGTTATGTAGGAAAGTTATAAAACCATGAAACATTTTTATATACTTTTATTCAAGTAAGACTTTTTTCTTGCAGTAAAATATAAAAAAAAACTCACACTAACAGAAGTTATATATTTTTATTAACAAATTACAAGCAAGTATTTTGAACCTATTGAGATAATTTTACGTATTAAGTATCGGTCTCTCCGTATGTCTCTTTATCACTCTCTCTGGCCAGAGATCTATCTCTCTCTTTTTTTATGTTTGTTACCTTTTAAGACTAAACGACTGAACGAATCATGAAATTGGCGCAAAGATAGCACAAACAATGGTTAATGATGTCATTCAGGTCATGATGATGCCGAAGGTCAAGATACCGAAACATAGCCGATGATCGACTTTTGAAAAATATCCGTATAATAAATTGTACAAAAAATTAATCGTATGTGTCAAAAATTCAGGCTTTAAGATAAAATCTTTATTTTACTCCTTCCGGTGACACGAAACACGCGTGAAATGTAAGTAGGTACCATCAATGTCTTATACAGGTCTAACTGACCCCCAGTCCGTTTGACCCCCGTCTTGACCATAGGTGTAAAGCTTTGTACACACTGTATACCGTTCGAACGTCATTGGATAGCCTCCTAATAAAGCGTTCCGTGTACGTCTATTTTCTTTTTTGCCTGAAAATACTTCTGGTTTGTACTAATTAAAAAACTTATTTATTATTTTACATTAGACAGATCTACGATTGACCACGGACTCGTCGTGTGGCCGAGGATGGAGCTTGTCGATCTAGAAGATATTCATATCTATTCACTCTAGTATTGAGAAAATTCCAAGATAGAAACTCTCAAGAAACAAAGAAGTGCGTCCGGGACCCGTTCGACCCGACCCAGTGTTCGCGTAATATAAAAATGTTACGTTACACCGTCTGTACACAGCTTTAGAATTCTGGTTTCACGTACGAATTGATATCTGTTTTTTTTTACCGATTCACGATCAGGGGTTGGGGTGATAATGTATTACGGCCAATATTATTTTATACACCAATAATACTTTGTAGAGTTCTGTGAACTGTAGTTATTGGGAGTATCATCGTTTTTGCCGAGTTCAGCAACCAATTAGCAATTTGTTAAATTTATATAAATTTAAATTAGCAATAAAATATAGTTTAGCATTGGGTACTGGATATTTCTGGCAAATATCAGAAGCGGCTGATAAATTATGTCAGAACAATTCTCCCTAATAATTTATTAACTTTAATTCGTTGAAAAACGCCGCGGTAGCTTAAATGGGTTAGGAGCTTTAGGACTACATCTCAATATGACTAAACGGCAGATATGACTAGATCGTTTTAAGACTAAATCTCGATATGACTACATCGCGTTAGGGCGAACTAGCTGACCGACCATATATTATGACTACGCCATTTTATCAGGTCGACTGAATATAATATCTTGAAAAGATACGGCCTTACCGAAAATCGCTACTTCGATCAACGTCTCAAATCCTCCGTCTTTTTTCCGCAAGTGTCATGACGTGTCAGCAAGAAGGTGACAAAATATGTTGATAGCTCAGAGTAACGTTTTTCGGTAAGACCCTTAATGTGAAAGTGAGTAGGTAGAGGAAAAATATGTACGTTGTATTTAAATACATCATAATATTTTTAAGTACCTTCATCACTGCTGGCCTCGCAGCTCAGTCCTTTGGTAGTATGTATGCCGGCTAAGCTGTAGGTCATGGGTTCGATTCCCACCCAGGGCTAACATTTGTGTGATGACCATGGATATTTTCTTCTGTGCCCAGGCGTTCCTATATATCATAAGTATGTATTTACAAAAAAAAAAATATATATGAATTATATTTACCATCTCGTAGTCCCATACAAGTAGTACAAGCATTATTTAGTTTGGGCTACATGGTGTTGTGTGACATATCTATCAACAATTTGTTAACAAACTTCAGTAAAATAATTTATGTAAACTACACACATTTAAAGAACTAAATTATTAAACAATTAAAATATACCCTACGAATTTATGACTTCTCACTCCTTTTTGACGTTGGTTAAAAAAGCAAATAGATTATCTCTGCAGAAGAGTGGAGGTGTGACGTCAGTAGTATAGTATACATTTCATTTTGTTGAATAAATTTCCATAGGGTTATTTTGTCACTCTCGTCAGCGCTCCGGTAGCCGTGATCGTCTAGTGGTTAGGACCCTACGTTGTGGCCGTAGTAACCCAGGTTCGAATCCTGGTCACGGCAATGTGCAAACATTGTCACGGTGGAGTCTATTTTTGCAGTTTTTTTTTCAATAGTTTTACAATTTTACGAAATAGACTTACATGTTCAAATTTATTCATTTTAATAAAAATTGATTTTTTTCTTAATATATTTTTAATACTTTTGCTACATAGTATATGCGACGCATGGTGTTGAGTAGCAAACAAATAATATGGTACGTTATTAGTTATGCAACTCACTAATAGGTGGCGCTTTCACAACTTGCTGGTTAAGAATTCTACAAGAAATCACAGATGGCGCTTTCGTCATTCTATATAGTTCTCATAGATGTCGCTATGCTACCACAAATGATAACCAAATCATAGTACCTACTATGAATTTTTAACATTTGCTAAACATACTGGGCAAGATACCTACACGATAATGTTTTATAGGGTTCATGAAACGATTTCTTCCTTCGTTTTCTTTCTTTTCTATTATTACGTCTTGATCCTCTGCTGCACAGTCTGCCACTTGCCAACAGGTGAAATAGTAGTCAAACCATAGAGAGAAAGAAAGAGTCAAATATATATCTCACGAGCGCGCTAGCTTTTACATGTAGTAGGTATTCGTGTAGCATTTGTGTACATGAACATTGTGTTAGTATGTATACGGGGGAGTTTGTACCATTCACACATAGACAAATATGACTTAAAGTCGCATGCTGCCATGCTGCCATGCTGCCAAGCACCCAACTGCCCAAATAGAGGGAAATATATTTTGAAAAGTATACTCACATTACACATCTTAGAAAATGATTATACTCACATATTCAAAGTATGTGAGCTTGTATGTTACTTCGTCTTTACCTACTATGTTTTGCAGTCGCGTTTTTTTTAAATACTTAGTACGTTTTCTAGTGTATTAGCGGTTACATCAGGGAGTTAGCTGTCAAGCGCAAGCCTATTTTCTAACAAAAAAAATGGTTGTCTGTAAAGTCCGTTTACGGACGATAATTTTACGTGATAACGATGCGTCACAAGCCGATCGTGTGTGCAGCCGGCGTTCATCGATTTATAAGATGTTATTACGTCAAAAAAATAGTAATAATTTAATTACTTATGTACCTACGAAGTTCCCGGCAGCCTAGTCGGGAGACCGTCTGACTTGCGATCCGCAGGTCCTGGGTTCGAATCCCGCGGCACTCACCTCTGTCTTTTCGAAGTTATGTGCGTATTGTTGATTACCGCCAACTTCAAACGGTGAAGGAAAACATCGTGAGGAAACCTACATGTCTGAGAGTTCTCAATGATCTTGAAGATGTGTGAAGTCTGCCAACCCGCACTTGGCCAGCGTGGCAGACTATGGCCTAACCCTTCTCACAATGAGAAGATGGCCCGTTCCCAGCAGTGGGACAGTTTGTACAAACAGGGCTGATAAAAAAAAATGTACCTACGAGCGTGAAAAATGAATGCTATTTTCACTCCACTTTTCCCATTATCTCATACACGGGAAAACAATCGTGGCATCTCACAAGTCTCAGGAACGCGTAAATAACGTAAACGGGCCGTTACGTTTACGTGTAATCTCGCATACATAGTTAATACAACGGAGAATTAGGCGAGCCGGGGGCGGACTAGGGCGCCGCGTAGGGGCTGCTTTACCCAACTACCCAGAATGTTATTTTTACCCAGTAATTAAAAATGTCCTACCCTTACGGGATGGTTTCCGTACCAGGCCCAGGAACAGTCAATTATTTCAACAAAAAGTAGAACTAATCGGAGACAAATAATAATAATAATAAATAAATAATAATAATAATAATAAGTCCCCTAAAGACCAACCAAGCGTCCTGATCCGAACACCAGGATCACGCGGGGGGCGGTAACGCACTAAGAAATTACCGGATGCGGCTAAGATGGCTCTGGCAAGTAGGTTAGGTTAGTTATAAGTAAGGAATAGTTAAAGTAATTAGTGAGTAGAAATCAATAGACGTAAGCCATAGTTAAGTGAATTAGTAGAAGCATATTAATAAGTAAATATAAAAAAAAAAAAAAAAAAAAAAAAACGAATGTAAATATAATATAATCATTAAAAAAACATGCATGTAAAGCGTAAGTAAATACGTAAATAAGAGAAACAGGAGTAAGAATCAATAAGGACAAAAGCTATCTCGAGCTCGAGGATGTCAAGATCCTCAAGAGGTCTAGGTAGAACAGGCGACATTAGTGTAGGATGTTGACTTAGGGTGGCAGCGGAGGAGTATGTATGTATGTACCAACGGTGGCGCCCATAAGCTCAGTTAGGTTAGTTTACTACACGTCTACACGCTCTGGACAAGCAATGTAGGCTCTCTAGTCCAATATATTTAATTATGAATAGCACAACAATAAACAAGCCCCAAGTGCCCGGGGACTCTACGGGGGAGGCTGATGACAGTAGGTTACGACCTCGTAGGGTCAGGGGCCAGATGAATCTCCGGGTGGGATTCTTAAACTGTCAAACGACTATTACTAGAAATGCGCGTAATATGGACTCCGATTTAAGCATTACGACACAGGCCGAGGACGTTGTGCCAGAGATTAGTAACTCTGCACCCACCACGGCAAATCAACATGCTCGCAAAAAACGAGCTTATACGAAGGGTAGAGGTAATGTCACAAGGACTACAGGTGACAGTAGAAACGAAGATGAAAATATAGAAGCAGTAACACCAGCCGAGGATGTTTCGCAGGAGGCAATTGCCACTCAACCTACGACCACCAAAGCTGGCAAACCAAGAGTGCGCATGAAATGGAGTGATGAAATGAACCTATTTATCATGCGTACATACTACTACATAACTAAATTAGAAACGGACAGGACTATGCATTGCAAAAAATTACACGACAAATTTATGCAAAAATATCCGGAATTAAACGTATCTGCGCAAAGAATAGGTGACCAACGACGAGCCATAATTAGAAATAAATTACTATCAAACGAAGCAATTGACAACATAAAAAAAGAAGTAGCTGAGCAAATTAATAGAGAAGAAACAGAAAATATTATTACAGATACATTCAATCCATCACCAAACTCATTAGAATCCCAGACTGATCAACTACAGACACCTCATGACATTACAAACCTATCACCACAAGCATCATTAAGTGCCTTATCACATTACACATCTACCTGTACACTCGCATCCATGCAATCACCACACACGGCAGTACAAATTAATGCAAATTATTCTAACAACACACAGCAGTCATCAGAAGAACCGAACCTAGAAGTCGAAAATATAGACGCACTTACACAAAAACTTATTGACACACTAGACACGACACTCACAAAATATACTGAGATAGATCCAGCGGCTCGTCCAAAACTTCCAAGATTAAAAGGTACTAAAGAGCTTTATGACTACGTAGCTATTTTTAACAAACATATTATAAGGCGCTACATCTCAGATAACACTGACATTAATACCATACACACGCTGATATTCTGTACTGCACTGGTGATAAGCGAAACGCTAGGATACAAGATCAAAGACAACAACACAGAACAGCACGACAAACGGCGAAAAACATACACACCACCATGGCAGATAAGAATAGAAAGAGACATCAAAAAATTAAGAGCTGACATTGGAAGACTGACTCAATACATAAAGGGTAATAGGGCACCAAATTTAATTAAAAAAGTAGAAGAAATATATGAAAGAAATAAAATACACTCCACACATGAAAACAAAAATAGTAAACCTGAAGAATATTTAGATACCATGAAACAAAAACTAGCATTAAAATCACAGAGATTAACTAGATATAAAAAAGCACTTTTTAGGAAAGAAGACAATAAACAATTTTTAAACAACGAAAAGGGATTTTATAGAACTTTAAGAAATGGAACTGAAAAAATTGACAGTGATATCCCCCAGCCCGAGGAACTCCAAAGCTACTGGACTGATATCTGGAAAGAACAAGGAAACCACAATGAACAGGCTGAATGGATACAAGATGAAGAGCGACGATGGAGCGGTATAAAAGAAATGGAATTCCATGACCTTACACGTGAGGATATAACAGAAATAACAAGAAAGCTAAAAAACTGGAAAGCTGCAGGAATTGATGGAGTGCATAATTTTTGGTACAAAAAATTGTTCACTCTTCATGACACGCTAGCTAAAAACATAACAGAGATTATTAAGGGACACCAAGAACTACCAAAATTTCTCACAAAAGGGATCACATACATGCTTCCAAAAAGTAACGACACCAAAAATCCTTCGCAATACCGACCAATAACTTGTTTGCCAACGCTATACAAATTAATAACATCGTGTATAACTCGGAGAATCAACATTCATCTCACACAACACAACATCTTATCTGAAGAACAAAAGGGATGCAGACAGAACCATAAAGGGTGTAAAGAACAGCTTACAATAGATGCCATAATTTTAAAACATGCTAACACCAATAGACGAAACTTAAATATTTCATACATTGACTATAAAAAAGCTTTTGACAGTGTCCCCCATACTTGGCTATTAAAAGTCATGCAAATCTATAAAATTGATCCTGTTATTATATCTTTTCTGAGGAATGCCATGGATGAATGGAGAACCACTCTTCATCTATCTAACAACACTACCACTATTAGAACCGATGAAGTCCCGATCAAAAATGGCATCTTTCAGGGAGACTCATTTAGCGCCGTATGGTTCTGTCTTGCTCTGAATCCACTTTCCAACATGTTAAACAACACCAATTGCGGCTACAAATTAACTTCAACTGCATCTTTGACACACCTGCTATACATGGATGATATCAAACTCTTTTCTAAATCACAAAAAGATCTAAAAACTTTATTGGAAATAACAACACAATTTAGCACAGATATTAACATGACTTTTGGTTTAGATAAATGTCGAACTTTGCACATAAATAAAGGTAAAATCACAACAACCTCCTCTGAAACAGTAGAACATAATACTTTTGCAGAAATGGAGCCTTCAGACACATACAAGTACCTTGGCATACACCAATCCAATTTGATCAATCATACTCAAATCAAAAAGAATTTAAGTACCGAGTACATCCGTAGACTAAACATGATATGTAAAAAACAGTTACATGCAAAAAATCTATTTAAAGCAATAAACACATTTGCAATACCAGTTTTAACATATTCTTTTGGAATTATTAAATGGACAAAGACAGACATTAACAAACTTGAAATTAAAACACGCGCAACTCTCACCAAACACAACTACCTACACCCAAAATCAGCAATCGAAAGGATCTCGACAAAAAGACAGAATGGTGGAAGAGGACTTATAGATCTAAAGCAGTTATGGGAAAAGCAAATACTATGTTTGCGAATGTTTTTCTATGAAAAATCAACCACCAGTCAAATTCATGCTGCAATAATATCAATAGATGACAAATTTACTCCGTTAAACCTATTAGACTTAGAAAAACAATTCGACTCAGAGAAATCCCAAGAACAGGAAAAATTAAATAGATGGCGGGCTAAAGAACTACATGGTAGACATATCAAAGATCTAGAACAAGAGCACATAGACTTAGAAGCTTCTAATAAGTGGTTAAAATTAGGTTATCTTTTCCCCGAAACAGAAGGCTTCATGATTGCTATACAGGACCAAGTTATTAACACAAAAAACTACAGGAAACATATCATAAAAGATCCTAATGCCCAGAATGATAAATGCAGAAAATGTCATCGTCTACCCGAAACTATACAACACATCACAAGCGCTTGCCAAACTCTCACACAAACTGATTACACACACAGGCACAACCAGGTTACACATGTAATTCATCAGAAACTCGCAATAAAACATAAACTCATTAACAGCTCTACTAAACCTTATTACCAATACGCACCTCAACCTGTACTAGAGAATTCTACCCACAAGATGTATTTTGACAGAGCTATATTAACAGATAAAACTATACACAACAACAGACCAGATATCACATTAACAGACAAATTGAATAAAACCGTATATATAATAGATATAGCAGTACCCAATACACATAACTTACAGAAAACTATAACAGAGAAGATTCATAAATATACAGAATTAAAAGAAGAAATAATCAGAATATGGAAGATGGAAAAAGTATATATAGTACCGCTGGTGCTCTCCAGCACAGGAGTAATACCCAAATATCTTCACCACAGCATTAATCTATTAAACTTACCTAAAAACATCTACATAACAATGCAGAAAGCTGCGATCCTAAATACGTGCCGCATCGTACGAAAATTTTTGCAAGAAGAAGCACCTACATTAGAAAATGAACACCACTTGGTTTAGGCCCGTGGTGATTTCATGCTACCGAAATTGCTTAAATTTCGAGATAAAAAAATAATCTGATAATAATAATAATAATAATAATTAATATAAACCTGACATCTGTTGACAACTGTCAAGTATTTGTAAAATATAAATAACAAGCAAAATACATGATAACACGGCGAAGATTAGGAAAAACCACAGCGGATTCCACAAATGCGCACCTTCCACCACCGCCCGCCCCATCGTCTCCGAGCTCGTCGTCGGGAGACGAGTATCAAACCTCCCGCGACATCTCCACGTCGAGTGATGGGAGCGGGCCGACGCCGCCGCCGCCACCAAGATCTGCGCGACGGAGTCGTCCACCGCCGCCAGCACGCCTGGGGCCTACAGCGGGGTCCACCCCGCTACCTTCGGCCTCCGCTACTGGCGGAGTAGCGCGTCGCATGAGATGGTCTTCACAAATCAATGAAAACGTCATGCGCGCCTACTATGGGGCGACAGAATCAGAAACCAACTTGACGGCGTACCGGTCTAGAATACTGCCTTTGTTTCAGACTCTTGAGCCGACCGTCACCGTGACTGTTCAACGATTATCGGATCAAGTGCGAGCTATCCAGCGACTCAAGTTGCTGGATCAGTCCGTGCTCGATCGGCTTCGCCTGGAAGTGATGTCTGCTCGTCCAACCCCCGTGTCGGCGAGGGATCCGTCGCCTGTCGCGTCGTCTGCCCCGTCATTGGCTTCAATGCCGACCACGGTTGCGACACTTGTGACGCCGGCTGACCCCGCAGCCGAGGAGGGGGACGTTACGAGTAGTGTTTCTAACCAGGTGAGTGAGCAACTGAGGAGCACTCTGGAAGACGTGATTTCTCAGTACAGATTCGCACCTGACTCTAGGCCACGTTTACCACGCTTGCCTACCCATAGAAAAAATCTAGCACTGATGGGAGCCTTGAATGCATTGCTAGTTCCGTATATTCAAACTAGTAGAGATTTAGTTGATACTCACTCGATCTTATACTGCGGTGCCATCGCGGTGTGTCGAGTCGCACGTGTTAAATTTCCGGACATTAGCCGTGCACCGCGACGCACCGGAGATGTACCCGCGTGGCAAGTGAGAATCGAGCGGCGTATTAACACATTCAGGACTCTCATTGCGAAGCTGATCTGCTTCAGACGGGGGAATAATCGCCCCCGAGTAATGCGTTTTGTGACTCAGGCATTTGCCGGGACCGGTATTAGGCCGCAACACTACCTAGCCAATGTCACGGAACGCATCGACTATCTGAAGCAGAAAGTCTATGCATGGGCGAATCGTATTCGTCGCTACAGAGAACGTGTGGATAGATACTGGCAGAATCGCCTCTTCCAAAGTGACCAAAGAAAGGTGTACCGAAGCTGGGAGGGAACTGAGCAACGTATGAGCGACGGACAGCTACCAGATTCTGACGCCATGACTAGTTTCTGGCGTGGTATTTGGTCGATGCCCGTCGAACATACGGAAGACGAGTGGATGAGAATTGTCAAGCGTGAGTGCGAAGACATTGAACCCATGGGGTCTATTTTAATAAACCCTTTAGACGTTAGCTGTGCGATCCGTACGACACAGAACTGGAAAAGTCCTGGGCCAGACGGTTTGCACAACTTTTGGATAAAATGGACTCGATGCTCACACGATCGCTTGGCTACCCAATTCCAAGATGCCCTCGAGCTCGGTTCTCTTCCTGCCTTCATGACCACCGGGGTCACCTTTCTGCTCCATAAGTCCGGTAGTACCACGGAACCAAAAAACTACAGACCCATCACATGCTTACCAACCATCTATAAGCTCCTTACATCCATTCTGAGAAATAAAATTTATACGCACTTAGTTGCGAACAACGTTTTGGCCTCTACTCAGAATGGATGTAAGGTTGGGTCCCGTGGTACTAAAGAGCTACTCCTCATTGATACGGCTATTAGCCAGCAAGTCAAGCGGAATAAAGGGGCCCTCTCTGCTGCTTGGATTGACTATAAGAAGGCCTATGATTCGGTGCCTCACTCATGGCTTGAGAGGATCTTAGAGTTGTGTAAAATTGATGCAACTTTGAGATCCTTCTTAGTCACATGTATGAGGCAATGGACCACAGTCCTTCGTCAACCAGGCAGTAGAGATGGCTCCTTTACACCGCAGGACTTGATAAGGATTGACCGTGGCATTTTCCAGGGTGACAGTTTGAGTTCATTGTGGTTTTGCCTGGCACTGAACCCTCTCAGTATTCTGCTGAAGGATTCAGGTCTAGGCTATCGGCTTCGTAGGGGGGGGTGAAGTTATTTCTCACCTGTTGTACATGGATGACCTCAAACTTTTTGCATCGAAACGACAAGACTTAATGACGTTGTTAAAAACAACAGAGGTTTTTAGCAATGCCATTAAGATGGAGTTTGGTGTAGACAAGTGTGCGGTCGTTCAGGTAGAGCGAGGGAAAGTTGTAAATTCTCCGAATTTGCAACTTTCTGAGACAATGACTCTCAGGTCCCTCTCCGAAGCCGACACCTACAAATACCTTGGTATGTCAGAGTCGTTGGGTATTGCGGTAGAGGATATAAAAAAATCGATGAAGGAGCGTTTCTTTTGCCACCTGTCAAAAGTTCTTAACAGTCTTTTGTCTGGCGGCAATAAGTCACGCGCCTTCAACGGTTGGGTGATGCCTCTATTGTCATACTCCTTTGGCATACTAAGGTGGACTCAAACTGAGCTGGACGCCCTGGATAGAAGGGTCCGTCAGCAACTGACATTACATCGCATGTTACACCCACGTTCGTCTGTTATGAGACTGTATATTCCGCGGAAGTGGGGGGGTCGTGGCTTTTTAAATGCCAAGAACCTTCACAACCGTGAGGTGTGCAGTCTCAGGGATTATTTCCGCAACAACGAATGTGGGATGCATTGCGATGTAATGGCAGTTGACAAGGGCCTGACGCCTCTCTCCTTGGCAAAAGAGAACTGGCGCAAACCAACGGTGCTCAGCATGGAAGATCGTAGGGACGTATGGAAGGGCAAGGAGCTACACGGGAGGTTCTACCGGTCCTTAACAGGACCCGATGTAGACCTTCTTGCGTCGGTGAACTGGTTACGCTTCGGTGACCTCTTTGGTGAAACTGAAGGGTTTGCTTGTGCGATTGCAGATGAAGTTATCAAGACGAACAACTATCGGAAATATATCATGAAAGACGGTACGGTCGACATTTGTCGGGCATGCCACCGTCCCGGAGAGTCTCTCCGACATATTATTTCCGGTTGTTCGCATCTTGCTAACGGCGAGTATTTGCACAGGCACAATCAAGTAGCCAGGATCATCCACCAGCAACTTGCTCTTCAATACGGCCTTGTTGAGTCCGAGGTGCCGTACTACCAGTACGCACCAGCGCCGGTTCTTGAGAATGGCCGTGCTTTGCTCTATTGGGACCGTTCTATTATCACAGATAGGACTATTGTTGCCAATAAGCCTGATATTGTGATCGTAGATCGTTCCCAGCGCCGGGCAGTGCTCGTCGATGTCACCATCCCACATGATGAGAATCTCGTGAAGGCTGAGAAGGACAAGCTCAGCAAGTACCTTGACTTGGCTCACGAGATAACCGCCATGTGGGATGTTGACTCGACGACCATTGTTCCGATAGTCGTATCGGCAAACGGTTTAATAGCGAAGAGCCTTGACCAACATCTTAAGAGGCTCTCGCTTGATGGTTGGATCAAGGGTCGGATTCAGAAGGCGGTCGTCCTAGACACGGCACGAATTGTCAGGAGGTTTCTGAGTCTGTAGCCCCTACCGCCAGCAGCTTAGGCCCTGCCCCGCTGTTGGCGGCATTCTAGGTTTAAGTTTTTATAATGTTTTTATTGTTTTTTATATAAATATTGTAAAAACTTAGGCTTAAGATTAATAAATAAATATGTGGATAATAATAATAATAAAAAAAAAAAAAAAAAAAAAAAAAAAGTCACCGCTGACGCAAGACGTGTCATTTTTAGCCCGTGTATATTTTATTTAATTTTATTGGTTTATTTTACTTTTTTCTAAATCACAATACCACAATAATAGAAGAAAAATACAGGAAAATGGATTATAAACTACATTTACGAAAATCAGTACAAAATTGGACCAAAATGTACGTATTTGGCTTGTGACAACTACTGTCAAATATATCTTACAAGAAATAACAACAAATACGTTACTATGAAACATGATTACACGGGCACAATCACGAAAAAAGACAGCGGATTCACATAACGCACGTTCTCCACCACTACCCGTTCCCGCCTCGTCATCCAGCACGTCATCCAGTGGTGAGGAGTACCACACCCCACGTGATAGGAGCAACACGAGCGATGGAAGCGGGCCAACGACGCCGCCGCCGCCAAGAAGACCAGCGCGGCGTGGGCGTCCACCGCCGCCGGTACGCCTGGGACCTTCAACGGGGCCAACCCCGTTATCTACGGTTCCTGCTGCCGGTGGAGTGCGACGTATGCGATGGAACACACAATTGAATGAAAATTGCATACGTGCGTATTATGGGGCCACAGAGGGGGGAACTAACCTGTCTGCGTATCGTTTCAGAATGCTGCCTTTGTTCCAGGCCCTTGAACCTACCGTCACCGTTTCAGCCCAACGATTATCGGATCAAGTGCGGGCTATCCACCGGTGTAAGCTGCTGGATCAGACCGTGCTTGATCGGCTCCGCATGGAGGTGCTCTCTGCTCGTCTGACTTCTTCGTCGGCGCGTGACGCGTCGCCTCTCGCGTCGTCGCCTCGGATACTGGCCACAGAGCCGCAATCGGAGGTGACACTTGCGACATCGACGCACCCCGTTGTTGACGAGGGAGATAGTGCGGGTACGACTGTTTCCATTCATGTGAGTGAGCAATTGAGGAGCACTTTGGAAGACACGATTTTACAATATAGATTCGCGCTCGACTCTAGGCCACGTCTACCACGTTTGCCTACTCATAGACGTAATTTAGCGTTAATGGGAGCCCTGAATGCTCTGTTAGCTCCGTATCTGCGGACTAGCAGAGATTTGGTTGATACCCACTCGATTTTATACTGCGGTGCCATCGCGGTGTGCCGTGTTGCACGCGTTAAATTCCCGGACATTAACCGTGCACCACGTCGCGCCGGAGATGTACCTGCATGGCAAGTGAGAATCGAGCGGCGTATTAACGTTCAGGACTCTCATTGCAAAGCTGATCTGTTTCAGCCGGGGGAATACTCGCCCCCGAGTAATGCGTTTCGTGGCGCAGGCATTTGCGGGGACCGGTATTAGGTCCCAGCACTACTTAGCCAATGTCACGGAACGCATTGACTACCTGAAACAGAAAGTCTATGCATGGGCAAACCGTATTCGTCGCTACAGAGAGCGTGTAAATAGATATTGGCAGAATCGCCTTTTCCAAAGTGACCAAAGGAAGGTGTACCGAGGTTGGGAAGGAACCGAACAACGTATGAGCGACGGACAGCTACCGGACGCAAGCGCCATGACTGATTTTTGGCGTGGTATCTGGTCGGTGCCCGTCGAACATACGGAGGGTGATTGGATGCGGGTTGTCGAGCGCGAGTGCGATATCATCGAACCCATGGGGTCTATTGTAATAGACCCCGTAGACGTTAGTTGTGCGATCCGTACGACACAGAACTGGAAAAGTCCTGGGTCGGATGGATTGCACAACTTCTGGATAAAATGGATTCGATGCTCGCACGATCGCTTGGCCACACAATTTCAAGAAGCCCTCGAGCTTGGTTCTCTACCAACCTTCATGACCACCGGGGTCACTTTCCTGCTCCATAAGTCCGGTAGTACCACGGAAGCTAAGAACTATAGGCCCATCACATGCTTACCCACCACCTACAAGCTCCTTACATCTATTCTGAAAAACAAAATTAATGCGCATTTAGTCGCTAACAACGTTTTGGCCTTTTCTCAGAATGGATGTAAGGTTGGGTCCCGTGGTACTAAGGAGCTTCTCCTCATCGATACGGCTATTAGCCAGCAAGTCAAGCGGAGTAAGGGAGCACTCTCTGCTGCTTGGATTGATTACAAGAAGGCTTATGATTCGGTGCCTCATTCATGGCTTCAAAGGATCTTAGAGTTGTGTAAAATTGATACAACTCTACGATCCTTCTTAGTTGCATGTATGAGGCAGTGGACCACAGTACTTCGCCAACCGGGCAGTAGGGATGGGTCCTTAACACCTCAGGACTTGATAAGGATTGAACGTGGCATTTTCCAGGGTGACAGTTTGAGCTCACTGTGGTTTTGCCTAGCACTGAACCCTCTCAGTATTTTACTGAAGGATTCAGGGCTAGGCTATCGGCTTCGTAGAGGGGGTGAGATCATTTCTCACCTGCTGTACATGGACGACCTCAAACTTTTTGCACCGAAACGACAAGATTTAATGACGTTGTTAAAAACTACAGAGGTTTTTAGCAACGCCATTAAAATGGAGTTCGGTGTTGATAAGTGTGCGGTCGTGCAAGTACAGCGGGGGAAAGTTGTAAATTCTCCGAACTTACAACTTTCTGAGACAATGACCCTCAGGTCTCTTTCCGAGACCGAGACCTACAAATACCTTGGTATGTCAGAGTCGTTGGGTATAGCGGTAGAGGACATTAAAAAATCGATGAAGGAGCGTTTCTTTTGTCGCCTGTCAAAAGTACTTAACAGTCTTTTGTCAGGTGGCAATAAGGCACGCGCCTTCAACGGTTGGGTGATGCCTCTACTGACATACTCCTTTGGCATATTAAGGTGGACTCAAACTGAGCTGGACGCCCTGGATAGGAGGGTCCGTCATCAACTGACACTACATCGCATGTTACACCCACGCTCGTCTGTTATGAGACTGTACATCCCGCGGAAGTGGGGGGGTCGTGGCTTTTTAAACGCCAAGAACCTTCACAACCGTGAGGTGTGCAATCTCAGGGACTATTTCCGAAACAACGAATATGGTATGCATTGTGATGTAGTGGCAGTTGATAAGGGCCTGACGCCTCTCTCCTTGGCAAAAGAAAACTGGCACAAACCAACGGTGCTCAGCATCGAAGACCGCAAAGACGTATGGAAGAGCAAGGAGTTGCACGGGCGGTTCTACAGGGTGTTATCAGGACCTGATGTAGACCTGCCTGCATCGGTGAACTGGCTGCGCTTCGGTGACCTCTTTGGGGAAACTGAAGGGTTTGCCTGTGCAATTGCAGATGAAGTTATCAAGACGAACAACTATCGGAAATATATCATGAAGGACGGTACGGTCGACATTTGTCGGGCATGCCACCGTCCCGGAGAGTCTCTCCGACATATTGTTTCCGGTTGTTCGCATCTTGCTAACGGCGAGTATTTGCACAGACACAACCAAGTAGCCAGGATCATCCACCAGCAACTTGCCCTTCAATACGGCCTTGTCGAGTCAGAGGTGCCGTACTATCAGTACGCACCAGCGCCAGTTCTCGAAAATAGCCGTGCTTTGCTCTACTGGGATCGTTCTATAATCACGGACAGGACTATTGTTGCCAATAAGCCTGATATTGTGATTGTAGATCGGTCTCAGCGCCGGGCAGTGCTCGTCGACATCACCATCCCACATGATGAGAATCTCGTGAAGGCCGAGAAGGACAAGCTCAGCAAGTACCTTGACTTGGCTCACGAGATAACCGCCATGTGGGATGTTGACTCGACGATCATTGTCCCGATAGTCGTTTCGGTGAACGGTGTCATAGCGAAGAGCCTCGACCAACATCTCCAGAGGCTCTCGCTCGATGGTTGGGTCAAGGGTCTGATACAGAAGGCAGTCATCCTGGACACGGCACGCATTGTCAGGAGGTTCCTCTCTCTGTAGCCCCTACCACCGGCAGCTTGAGCCTCGCCCCGCTGCCGGCGGCACCCTAGGTTTAAGTTTTTTATAATATTTATATTTTTGTATCTCTATTGTAAAAAACTTAGATTTAAGATTTAAAATGAATAAAGTGTATAATAATAATAATAATTTATTTCCATAAATACATTTCCAAAATATTACATAAATAGGAGTACATAGATTAAGAAATTGAGCTGGGAGACAGAATTACTTACGGGCCCCAAACTAGGCAAGCCTGTCTTTTGGGCACCCTGTGGCCAGTTATACAGTAAGACATTGTGCGCTGAGGGCTGTACACACTATTACTATTTTCATTACATTATTTAAAATGTTACAAAATAAGTTAAATTATAATACAATGAAAAGAAATAATATTATAATAAATTAATTATTTATATGAGGAGAGAAATCGAAAATTATTTTAACATTAATTCAAATTTAAAATATTTTGTGATTTAAGTATCCTCATAGTCTTAGGTAAGTTACCTTTTAACATTTCCAAATCTAAAAGACTTCCTAGGGTTACGTGTGTGTGAGTGTGTGTGTGTGTGTGTGTGTGTGTGTGTGTGTGTGTGTGTGAGTGTGTGTGTGTGTGTGTGTGTGTGTGTGTGTGTGCGCGTGTAAGTGTGTGTGCGTGTGTGTGTGGTGAGCGCAAAGTGTGTAAGCTGGGAGTTATGTCTTGTGCTAAGGTATGTGTTGTGTGTTAGTGAAGAGAGGGCGTTGTGTAGAACTTGGTACGCTGAGTGGGTAGGTGGCTTTATAAATCATCTCGCTGAATTTTACTAATTTTTCAGTTTGCTCGAATGAGAGAGATATAAGCCATTTTTTTATTACATGTTTTGATTGAGAGAATGTTGAGTGCTGGATGTCAATGTTTCTACAAACCGAGTTGTACGTGAATATGTGGACATATTTCGGTAATCGACTGGCAAATACTGTATTAATCCTAGGAAGACGAAGATCTCTATGACGTTTCCTTTTTGAAATCTCCTGGGAAGCCGATAAATAATGAGTTTTAGCGATAGCGCGTAAAACAAAAAGCTGGCGGACTGTCAAAACCGAGGTTTCTTTAAATAGCGCCTCCGTAGAGTAACGTCGTGGTTTCCCCATCAGGACTTTGAGCACAGCTCTTTGCGCACGCTCCACCTCAGCCATGTGTGTGGTAGCTGCTCCTCCCCACACACCAACACAGTATTGGAAAAGAGACTGGCACAGTGATTTATAGACCAGCATCTTCGTGTCGTAAATGGCTGCTTGTCGCAAGGCTTTCATTATGTAGATGAGTTTACGAGCTTTTTTCGCAATGTAGCTTATGTGTTTTTTGAAAGTTAGATTCTGGTCCACTATAATCCCAAGGTATTTTGTGTGTTCCACTCTTGTGATTGATATACATTGACAGTTTGTTGTTGTAGCATTGGTTGCTGAGACATTTCTACAATTGCTATTGTGGATGCACAATTTTGTGAGATCTGTGTCTGTGGCTCCAGTTATATGAAATGTCACAAAGTTGGTCTTTCTGGTGTTCAATGTTAGCAAGTTATTATCCAGCCATCCAGACAACTCAGCCAATCCTTTCTCTGCTTCCTTGAGAGCTGCTTCCCAAGTCCTGCCGTGAAAGATGGCCGCGGTATCATCAGCGTAACAAATTATTTCAGCGTTTGAAAGGTTAAGTCTGAGGATTCCGTCCACGTAGATCGTGAACAGGATTGGTGCTAGGATACTTCCCTGCGGCAGGCCGAAGTCGATATTCATCTCACTACTTCTGCATTTACCGATTCTGACGTATTGGCGCCTGTTTGAGAGGTAGCTGCTAAACCAGTTCAGAGCAATACCCCTGATACCAAACCGTTCAAGCTTTTCCAGTAAGATTTTTGTAGAAAGAGAATCGAACGCCCTTGCCAAGTCAAGGAAGACCCCTATGCATCTTTGTCCACGATCCAAGTGAGAAGAAATGGTTTCCGTTAAGAATTGGACGGCGTCTTCTGTGCTCTTTCCGTGTCTGAAACCGTATTGATGATCGCTTAGAAGTGAGTGCTTATCCAAAAAGTCCGTTAGCCTCTTGTTGACTAGCTTTTCCAGGATTTTGGATAGAATGCTAAGTAAGGCAATAGGCCTGTAATTATCCGGGCATGTTTTATCCCCACTTTTATGTACCGGCGTGATAACTGCAATCTTCCAGCGATCGGGGAATGTACCAGAAGCCATACTGAGGTTACAAATATGTGTCAATGGCTCAAGAAGAGCTGACCTGGAATATTTCAGCAGAAGTGGAGTTATGTTATCTTCTCCTGGGGCGCTGCTAAGTTTGAGTTCCTGGATTATATTAATTATCTCTCCATTGTCAGTGGGGGCGAGGTAGAAAGAATTTTGACAACAGCTACCGAGTGCGATTTTTTTACATAGAACTGCTTGCGTAGTCTCCAGTTTTTTTAGTATGTTTGAGGCCAGCTTTGATCCTGTAGTGGCGAAGTGTCGGTTGCAATTATCTATTGCATCCTGGTGATCGGAAGTTCTACTAATGATTTCATCAGCATCGCTTTTGCGGATCGGAAAGTCACATACACTTTTTATGGCTTTCCATAGCTCTCTAGGATTTCCACTGCTTTGGGCTAGTTGTTTGTTATTGTGTTCAACTTTCAGTTTCCTAAGTAAGTTGTTGCAAAAATTTTTGTAGCGATGATATGTGAGTTTCAGGACTTCGTGTTTTGGATTTCGTCTTAGTTTCAGGTGCAAGTTGTCGCGATGGCGGATACATCTCAGCAGGCCTGGTGTGATCCAGGCTTTTAGTACGTATTTTGAGCGACTTATTTTTCGTTCTTGAGTGTGCCTATTAATACAGTCGGTAACAGTTTTGTGTAGTTCATTAGCAGCAACATTTACGTCATCCGTTTCCAATAAAGCTTTCCAGTCTATATTTTGCAGATCCTTTGCAACGTTGTGGTAGTTAGTTTTAGTAAATACCTTGGTTTTCTCCTTACTATTTTTTAATTTTGAAGTCAGTCCCACTAATAGTAGGTCGTGGTCAGTCACAGAACATTTACAGATTAGGCCAAGTGCTTTGTTTTTAGTTCGAATATACGCGTGATCTAGACATGCCTTCTTGCGGGTAGCCTCGGTAATTGCCGGAAGAAAGCCATTTTCTGCCATAACACATTGGTACTCTTCATTGCCTCTGCTCGGGGGTTCCTGAAGCAGGTCTATATTCATATCCCCAATTACCAAAACAGTGGGGCAATCTTTGGTAGAACTTAGTAGATTTCCAAGTGACTCATTAAAGTTTTCGAGGTTATTAACAGCAGGTGACATGTATATCCCACATACTTCCAGACTTTTTGCGACATTCACGACGAGACAATTGGCATCTTGGAAATTGGGCTCATAAGCGGTTGAAGACCAGCAATCTTTTACGTATATGGTAACCCCTCCGCACTTGTTTAATGGTTTTTCCGTGTGATAAACATTGTACCTGGGAGTTTTCCTGGAGCCAACACTCCGAAAAGACCAAGACGTCATATTCACTTTTTAAACGAATTAGATATGGAAGCAATTTGTCAAAGTTTTGATTCAGGCTCCGTATGTTAAGAGCTAGCACTTTGAAGTTTAGTGATTGAATATGATTGTTACAAAGTTCAGGCGTATCGATGGTGCGACATTCTACCTTAAGCGTCTCTTCTAATATATCATGAACATCAAGATTAGCCATTTTCAAAAGAAGTGAAGTAGTTAAAACGCGTGCATTTAGTGAGTGAAAGTGTCGCACCAGTGTGAGCCCGATAGGTGTGTGTATATGCTTTATGACCTGAAAAAAGTCTGGAATTCTTAGGGCATGGGCAAGCAGAGTGACTAGAATTTGTTTTGAAACCTGCATCGACATTGGCCCGGTAATCAGTATTAAAGTACTTACTCACGACGAGCTTTAAACAATTTGTAGGTGTATGAGTAAAACGATGTGTGTATATATAGTGTAAGTGTACTATTAGTGGTGAGTATTCTGTATGTATTTGTTTCAGATCGTTGAATGATTTATCTTGTGTTAAATGTCTGCATGAACATTGAGCGATTCTAGTGGAGTTAAAAGAAAGAAACACTACACTATTTTTTATTATTAAAATTAATAGTTTTGCAGTCTTTATAGAGTTGAGGAATACTTTGACTATATTATTGTTTTGTACTAAAATTATAGAGAGAGTAGAAACTATTAGAAAATAAATTCTTATAGCTAACAACGACATTTGAGCAGAAACATCTAAATGATAACATGGATTTTCTTTAGGCATGCTGGTCATAGGTGGTAGGTGTTGCTTGGCAATTTTTTTCAAAGTTGCTTGGCAGAAGGCGATCGAGGTCCGTCTGCGTTTTAATCGGTACTGCCGGTTTTCCCTCTTCCCTCCGCAGGTGTATTTTGCCATTGGAGACCCAGCAGAAGCGATAGCCGGCGGTTTTTGCACGAGCTCTAGCAGCGCGAAATAACAGCCTGTTGGACTTAGAGAGGTGCTCGTTAATATACATTTTCTGGGGCGGGTTCGGCAGCCCAAGATCCGCTGTCGTTAGAACGTGGCGACGGGCTCTGCCGGCTTTCAGAATCTCATCTCTCTTGTTTTTCCTGACTAGCCTGACGACAATCGGCCTAGGATGGGTTACGGCTATGCCATTATTACTAACATATTTAGGTCCAGCGCGTGTCACCCAATCCAGATCGATTTCAGAGAGGTTAACTCCGATCTTCGACGCTGTCACCATGGTGATATGTTCCAGGTTCTCGTTGGGAGTATCTGGTACATCTAAGATTTCTATTTCCTTATTGAGCGTTATTTGCATTTGATGGTTTAGTTTCTCGTTCAGCTGGGACACTTCTTCTCGTAGCGCTGATAAAACAGCATCCCTCTTTTCGAGTGCTTGGATTCTTGAGTCGAAATCATCTAGTCGAGCGGTACACGACGCCACACCGTTAGATAATGATTGAAGACAGGATTTCATATCCTCCATGCCAAGCCGTATCAGTCGAAGTTCAGTAGCGATGTCGGGGTAGTCGTCTTGCGTAATACTTTGTGTGCATGGCGAGCTAAGGGCCGGTCGCTTGTGTGCGCGTGGTGTCGCCGCATTATTCTCAGACGGGCTCTCGAGGCGGTCGCTTACAAGCGCAGGAGTATTTAAGTTACAATTTCGCGGTTCGCTGGCGCGGCACGATGGACATTTCCAGTCTTTGATTTTAGAGGTGTCTGACGATGTTGCCTTTACGCAGATCGGGTGGTAACATTCCACACACTCGTCGCATTTTATGACGCTCGTAGACATGATCGGCTGTTTGCAAGCTGCGCATGTTCGTGCAGTATCCATTTTAGTAGAATTCGATAGTAAATATTTATCCATCTAATAGCGGTGTGACTCAGCACGTTTTGTATCTACAGGAACAAATGCACGCGAGCGAGCAGTGGCGTTACAGCATAAGGCAGCGGTGCGAGCGAGATGGATGTATGCGTCCAGCCACTGTTGCGCATGAGTCACCGCCAGTGACGGCCGCTTTGTTCAAATTTTGGGCGGTTAGATAGAATCAGCTGTTATTTTGATTTTGATTTCGGAAACACTATCTTATCAGCTGAGAAAATATACGTAGCAAATATCTGACTAGCGTACCTTATGTTGTTTTCCGTGCTCTTTCGATTGGTGTAACTTGTGTCGCGTTTCTGGCACTATGCACTTATATTTTGATTTTTGAAACACAGTGACACGTAAGTGTGTGCATACACTAGCGCACGCAAGTACGCAATCGGCAAATAAGCAATGTTCAAGTATTTTATTTAGACTATTTTTATTTTAGTAGCTATTATTTTATTTATTGGTAGTCAAGCCTGCTTGATCGCACGATTTTGTGAAATAAAACAGTTTTTTTCGGTTTATTATAATGTCTACCACTAAACGACGACCGCTGTTTTAGTTGATGTCATATTTTTTGCCTTTAGGCTCATAATAGGCAACCATACCTAGTTGTATTTACAAAACTTCAAAATCAACATAAAATATATTTTATTGTTCCGGAGTGCCCCACAAGTTTGCATCCTAAGTCCATTCCTGAACCAACCGAGAGCAATTTCAAATGTTTAGGGAATTACAAGTAGGTATGTGAGAATACTTGAACAGATGGGAATTGTAACAGTATCATATAAATACTTGTGCTATGGGTAGAAGTGACTCGGTGAGATAAATATTTCATTCTGGCTTTTTTGGGGACAAATACGAGGAAATACTTTAAGTATGGTTTTTTTTTACAAATGAATTTGAAGTAAGCACTACATATGTATATTAGTACCCTAATAAACAAGCGTATACCTAGTCCTACAGCTGTGCTAAGCCGCTAAGTAAAATATTCCTAAAATGTATGGATTTATATGAATGACCTTAGTCATTTGACCACTGCTTACTTGTCGTTATAGAACCACTATTCATAGAGTATTTTTCCATACAACACCTTGCCTATAACATTATACAATGATGCAAAATTGGATTTGTCTGTTAAGTGAATATAACTACTAAATATAGTTTATAAATTAAACGACTTCAAAATACGTAATTTCGTTTACTTGGATAACAACGGTTTTTCTAGTTATTCTGTTTAAAAATCCAAACTACTGAACCAATTTTGATGAATTTTCTATGGAACCAATCTAAAAGTTAATTTTAAAATTCGGCTACCTAATAATAATTTATGATAAAAAAAATTATGAGCTATGAGGTAACAAACCTATAAAAATTCAAGCCAATTGATTAACTCCTACTTTTCTGAAGTCTGTTTTAAAATATCTAGATCTGCGCGCTTCATCTTCGATCATAATCGTTGCGGGTCGTCAAACGTGGACTTACGCCAGTAAATGACAATGTTAAACTTACTTTTAAGAGAGTATTTTCCCCTTTAGTATACTTTGCATATATCGAACGAAGTGATATCAGTGTTACGGTTACCTGAAAAGAAACAAAATAATAATTAGTTACTAATACAGGGGAAATATTCTGAAATAAAATGTATATAATAATACTTTAAGCATGTGGTAATTAATTATAATATAATTATCAGAAACTTACTGCCTATACTAGAATCTGCCTATCTAGAATATGCCTACTGCCCATACTAAATCACAGAATTCAAGGCCCTATGAATAAATAAAACCTTTTATTTTGGATATTATTTATTTTCGACTATCCCTCTTGGGCTCAACTGTGAAAATAACCGGCCAAGTGCGTGTCGGGCCACGCGCAATGTAGAGCTCCGTATTTAGTTGCACATCATAATTTATGTGCACTTAAACGGAGTCTCTTATTGGATACTATGAACATACGAGTTAACTTTGGCAAATGAGCAAGGAATTTTCTTTTCTTATTTCTTTAAGTACCTAAGTACATTTTTAAGTAGATGGACTATTACGTGTCCCAAAAATCTTTTTGTTTCAATATTTTATTCTACCATTTTCTCGGCATAACTAATATGTATCTTCATGCCAAATTACAGATCTATAGTACTAATAAAATTTGAGTAAGGCCGTAGACAGATAGACAGACGGACATGACGGAACTAGGTATAAGGATTCATAGTTTACTACGGAATCCTAAAAAGTAAACTTGACAACTACGTCACTGACTGACACACATCGATTATTCAATTGTATGGTGAACACAAATAAACATGACACACTCTCGTGAAATGCAACCAATGGTCCATTCAAACCACGAGTGTGTGTGAACTGTGCTTGTACGTGTGTATCTTGTATTACACAATCAAACAAAACTGAGACGCGGCCGTGAAACGCAACCAATAGCTCATGCAAATCACGAGTGTGCGTGAACATTGCTTGTGTGAGCTCATGTCATAAAAGCGTATCGTGTTAGTGTGTGTGCTAGCACGAACTCGCTCACTACCTCAGTCGCACGCGAGGCTTCGTTCGAATCGTTCGTATTTAAACGCGCCGTTCACAAAGTACCGTCAGCATGGCAGAACCTACAAAGAAACGCAGAGTTATTAAAAGTGAAGTAAGTTAATATTATTATTTGGTTAATATTGTACGCTTTTTTAATGCGATCGATGAATAACATAGTACATGGCTTGTTTTATGACGGTATGCGGTGACGTCACAGTGAACCATTTTGAAAGTTCGCTCCCGACCGACTAGTGATGAAATAAACTCTAAAAGCACTACTTATAAGTACTAGTGTAATAGTATATTAGTACTTTTAGAGTTTATATCGTTACCTGAGGTATATGTTGTACAATCGTACACTAAGATCAAATAGATTATTCATATTATTTGTTCGCAGGGTCGTGAAATGATTGCAAGAGTATACCATTTTCTCAAAGACGAATACAATTTCATGAAGACGTTTAATCACGACCACTGTGATTTAAGCCCTTTGGCTAAATTGATAAGTCGAACAGCAAATGCCACAGGAGTCAGTGAACGTACTGTCACACAAATATTAAAAGAAGAAAAAAATTTAGCTAACACAAATGGCAAGTTTGTCTCACCAATGGAAAGGCGACGCAAAAGAGCTGGCAAATTTGATTTCGATAGCTTCAATATTGATCTAATTCGAAGTACGGTTGAAAATTATCAGTCTGAATTTATGGAAGAGCCAAATTTAACCAAACTCAGAGTAGTTCTTAGAAATAGAGTAGGGTTCGATGGATGTCTAAATAGTTTACGCACATTGCTTTTAAAGCTGGGTTACAAATTTGAAAAAATTGATAAGAAACGTGTTTTAAAAAAGGTAATAAAGAAGGAAAAAAAAGTAGAAGCACAGCCACAACAACAGCCACAACAACAACAACAACAGCAACAACAACAACAACAACAATATGAAGCACCAAAATCTGACATAAAAAATGAAACGAAAAAGAAATCGGAAGTGAAATGTGAAGACTCAAAAGCTCAGATCAAAATAGAAAAACTGTGAATAATATGAAATCAACAAACAAATACTAAAAAGCCAACGCCAGAATTGTAACAGAACTAAAATTATCGTTGTAGTTTTCTATTAAACTATTGTGAAAACCAAATTAGTCTTATCTTAGATGCTCTCAAATTAGTCTTTGCAAATCTATTTAAAATAATATTGTAACGTTTTTAAGCCGCGACAAATTGCAGAGCTAACAAAAGACTTACAGATTTTATGTCGTTGCTAAAGTTTAGCCAACTTCGAATCTAAAGTAAATCGAAAAGATTTGTTTTTCCATGGTACTTGCAAGCCCATGCCTTGCTTGCATCAATTTTGTCGAGAGTGTAGGAATGTAGGAGAGCCTATCATAGTATTAGAAGTAAAAAAATGTTATCATTGCTTATTTAAAAAAAAAAAACATACTACACTTAGTATGTTGGTCTATAAGTTTATTAGTCAATAAAATTATTATAAAATATATAATTGGAGTATCTTTAAATTGCGACTGAATCTTTTGCTTCAATGTAAGCGCGCTCGATCATAGCCGGCAATGTCGCTTTGAATATTTGGTAACAAAAATTAAGTTCAAAAACTAAAACCCGACTACTAATATTTATTACATTTTCTTGATTCATACTTTTTAGAGCGTGATTTTTTAGTAGTCTGGTTTTAGTTTTGAACTTATTTTTTATTTAAAGTATTTTGGGGTTTATGACAAATAAACATAAATTCATACATGCATATATATACACATATATACACATGCATATATAGCGATCAACAAACATATAACACATTTGCTTCTTTACGACGCCATAAACGATTTTCATGATTTTGACGGGTTATATCTCGTCAACGGTACGTTTGATAAAAGTATGATGTACAAACCCTACCTTTATTTTAAAATCCCTGTTCAATGATACCGCACATGATGGGGTTTGATACATGATGGGTTTTTCTTGACTTCGTAGAGGGCGCCATATTTGATTTAATGTGACGTCACATAGCCTATAACCAGCAGACAAACAAGACGCTTCTAACGACACTCATTTGTCAGATTATAATAAGTAGTTTAGAAGTTATGAGGGAACAGATGAACATACAAATACATAGATAGATCGATAAACTCTTTATTGTGACATATCGGTCAAAAACATACCCTTGCTTCGCCGTAGTCGGGTAAAAATTGCCTTAAAATAATTTGTTCAGACAATATACGTAATTTAGAAGTTTCCCTGCTATTCTACAAAATCAATTAATTTTTTGGTATAAAAAATAAGCTGTTTGTCTTAACAAAATACATATTAAGCTATGCAAATTCATTTTGCCGTTTTAGCGCGAAGTAGTTACAAACATACAAACAAACTTATGTTCAAACCTTCGTATTCATATTAGTGATATAAAATGTTTTTATTTTGTAATAATAACATTTTTCTGCGCATCGTACTTCGAGTAACGTATACACATTTACACACACTAGCGAGTCGCACCGACGCGCACTTGTGAAGTCGTGACTTGCATGAACGGTATGTGTTTTTAATCACACAAACGAGTAGTTGCCGAGTCGGTTATATTGTATGTATTTTTATCGCTAGATAATATATATAATCTGGCAAAATTAACTAAGACCTCACAGCGGGTAGCGTGAGAGAGAAGGCAGGTAAATTGGTCCTGAGAGCTGGTGTGGGAGCGAGGCAGCTGCATAAGTTGCACCACCTTTAGAGAGAGAAACCTGTTTTCTACCCCAAAATCAAACCATACAAGCGTAGCCACTTAGCATTCCAATTAGATAAAACATATTCCAACGAATGGGCAACCTTTTCCTTTTTGGAAGTCGGTTAAAAAGTAGCATAGGAAAACGATAAATTTAACGCAATGTTGTTGGCTGTATAAAATGTTCAGAGGTGGCAAATGCGAAAACCGCATATCATGAAGGGAAATAAGTCATCGAAACATGTTGTTGCTTTGTTTTATTGCTAAATCCTAAACTTGCTATTTTGAATATTAATGCGATAAAAATGGTGGTGTTTTATTCATTAAGTGTTCGATAAAGTGCGTGAGTGTGGGCAAGTGAAATGAAGCAGTAAAACGTGTGATTTTACGTTGTCGGCAAAACTCCATAGAAGCTTCTAGTAAAGTCGCCACCACTTTACTGAAGCAGGACTCGACTTATAAATTGACTGTATACCTGACTTAGATTGTGACTAGAACATTTACAACTTTAATACTTGACACTGGCAAATGCTTTAATGCGGGTCCAATACAAAAAAGAAGAAGAACAAAGGTGTACATATTAAAAAAAAAAACATAAATTAGAGGGCGCTAGCTGGTGTACAAAATTAAGGTTACAATAATTATTGGTGTTGAACAAGGAAGTTTTTTTTAGTATAAAACGTGTCCTCTTCATTCCGACTTTGCGTCAAGTTACATTGCAATACCTACATTGCGTCAAGTTGGAGTCACGTGAAGATAAATTAATTGCTAAAATACGTAATAATTGAATGCATCGCTTTATGCCAACTAATGATGCATTAAAAGGCACGTACAAAAATATGGACATATTTTTATAACCGCTGCCAGAAATATTTATATTGCCTATATTTTTGGTAAAAAAAAAACAGTGAACATGTTCTGCAACACCATACATTCCATCGATTGAGCGTAGAGTAAAATTCTTAATCTATGGTGTTCAGGCACTGAAGAAATTTAGTGTACTACATAGTTCCGGGAAGGGGCGCCACTATCGCAGTGTCTGAATAAAACCTTGATAGATATGTTACATTACAACGCCATCTATGTTAATTGAAATGAACTCATGCCACAAATGCTTGTCCTGGTTGAGGATCAAACCCACGACCTGTAGGGCCACCCAATAAACACAATTTATATTTATGACTAAACAAGTAGTTTGGAAAGTTTGTTGATTTGCACCAGCCATAAGTCCACCCAAGGATTCCGTAACACTTAGTTATTGTACAAAGCAAACACACTATAAGTATACTTAGTAGTAAAATATCTAAAAATAAATTATTAAATTATAAATATGAAGAATAAGTCAATAAGATAAATTAAATAAGATGAATAAATAAATAAGAATTAATTATTATCAATTAATATTATTATTATTTAAATTATTAATTTTAATTTTATCATAATAAATAAGATGAACTGGACGCATTCTGCAAAGACTGGACACAAAAATCATTAGACTGAGAAGAATGGAAACAGGATAGGGAGGCCTTTGCCCAGTAGTGGGACGGAACAGGCTCTAATTAATAATAATAATAATAAATATATATATTATCACAAAATTAGTTTGAAAAAAATATTGTTACCCACAAAATACCGTTTGGTCAATATGGTTGAACAGCTCTATATTTATTTGAGCAGGGGGTTACGCTCACTTCGTATGCAAAGTAGGGTTGCGCTCGTTTATATGATGGGTTTTCTGCAATTAAGAATATAAGACAAAAGTTCAAATGATTCGACTTTCAATTGTGATATTTTTAACAACCGTTTCAAATTTTATGTCTCATTGCGACATTGTGTGTATTTTATGTCAAATTGTGTGTGTTAGCTTTTTAGTTAGTTGCAGAAAAAGCAAGACAAAATCGGGCGTGAGCCAACTTTGCATTGCTATATTGCTATACGAGATGAGCGTAACCCCCCTGGTCTCTCGTGTCACTCTTTATCGATAATTTTCCGATAATCGAAGTTAGCCGATGATCAATAATTTATCTGGAACTACTACGGTAGGTTTCTACATGTCTTTACAATACCTACTCGTTACAAAGTTCATTCAACTACATATACATAAGAAAATAACCAACGATTTAGTCCTCAATTTATTTTGAGCAAGATACCCCGAGTTATCATATTCCCATAATATCTAATATAGCGGTTTCTATATTGAATAAATTGATCCGCCCAAACGGCGCTCGACTCGAATCGAATAGGCGGGCGGCTGCGCGGCGGCGGCGGGCAGGTGTTTCTACTATCAAGATTGATTTGTTACTCTTTTTGGCCTTTTTAGGGTTCCGTACCTCAAAAGGAAAAAACGGAACCCTTATAGTTTAGACACTGGGTTGCTGTAGAGGGTTGTAAATGAGTCGTGAATAAGAAGCTATGTAAATTACTAGCTGTGCCCCGCGGTTTCACCCGCGTAGTGATGAAAAACGATGGTGATGTCGAACGGTGATGTTAATGATAACATGTCCATCTCCAGGTTCCCAGCTATCTATTTTATAACAATCGGTTCAGCCGTTTTGTAGTGAAAATGTAACCAACAGTCTTTTATAATGCCGGAAAAGAATAGTTTGAAATTTATTTAGACTTGCGCTTGACCACCAACTCACCTGATGTTAAGCAACGTTATAGTCTACTATGGAGCGCTCTTGTGAAGAATAAACCGATTCTCCGGCGATATTAAGATTGTGTGTAAGATGTACAATATAATCTTGAGATTGCTTCCAATAGATTCTTTGAAAGTACACCAACCTCAGGATTCAAAAGTTTACATTTGCTATTCACGCACTTGTTTCGATAATTTCTCATTGTTAATATTTGAACCTACACCTCTCATGTTGAATATCGAATACCATTACCACGCGGCCATTCTTACAAATCTAAGTCAAGATATTGAAGCGCAATAAAAACTACAACAGAGTATCTTCGCATCACAGAAAAAATATCCTCCCAACACTCTGCATCAAAATATTTGAGGAAAATCCTAACAGATCATCCCGACACCTACAATCCTGTTTATTGAAGGACCCTTCCTTTACAAAGGTTCTATGTAAAGCCGGTTATACGTGGTGGCTGCGCCAGCGAGAGCTGAGGCTGTTGGACAGCCAATATGCCCAAGCCATAGCCATAACCAACATGAGCGTCGTCGTGGACGAGAAAATATACGGCAATAGATATAGTCTATGACTACATGTTTGTCAAATTTGATCGAGCACACATTGACATAGTTAAAAACCTTATCCTCCTTCTCACGCAGTCGGGCGAAAAACAAGTTTCCTGAAAACTATAACCCGGGTGTCTTCAAGTCTAGAGTGAATAAGTATCTTCTAGGTCTACGTGCTTCATCTTCGGCCACAGTATCGCTTTCTATCAGGCGTGCTGGCGGTCAAACGTAGAGCTATTCTATATAAAACAAAATGTGCAAGAGAGCATCTTTGATTTATGTATAAAAACTGATACAGTAGTGATATTATAAAGAAGCGTGCTCCATTGTGGACCGCAACACCGTTTAACATCAGGTGAATTAACGACAAATGCAAGTCTATGACTGAAAAAAAAAATACATAAGTGTGTTCCAGCACATGATGCTTTGTGAAAAATACAACAAACGAGCTGTAACTTTTATAGCTTGACATACATTAACTCCGTTGAGGTGGGATGACATCGACCAATGCCAAGACTAGGCAAGATGGCTATTTACACATTGGTACTGGCTTGCTAAACGAGCTATATATGGCCAACATTGTAGAGCCGGCTTTACCATTGATGCTGTAACAAATGGAACCTTATCGCTTTAAGTGGGCCATCAGACGCGAACGCCTCTATTATATGGCATCTTTGATGGTATTGTCACATTCCTGGCGCAAAAAATGTGATATCGGGCGACCCTGCTTTGCCTATTTTGATAAATAAGGAGACAAACAAGAGCGTGTCGAGCCTTTTCATCTTTTAGCGTCTATTCGTTCTTGAATTTCTAATATACAAGTGTAAGTTTAGAAAATATAAGCCCCCGACATAAAAAACGGCTAAACCGATTTTGATGAAACATCACTCTCGATAAAATCCTGTTTTAACCAAAATAACTAGATCAAAATCGGTCCATCCATTGAGAGCTACGATGCCACAGACAGGTACAGATTTACAAATACACAGATGCACACGTCAAACTTAAAACATCATCTTTTTGGGCCGGCGGTTAAAATGGTAGCAGACACAAAAGTAGATAGAAAGGATAATATAAACATGTATACCCACATACATACACATACGTACATGTGTATAAACGTGTTGTACCCTTCTCCACAATGAGAAGATGGCCCTTTCCCAACAGTGGGACAGTTTGTGCAAACAGGGTTGATAAAAAAAAAAACATGTATTGTATCAGTGAACGACGGACAATTTTTTTTTAACACAAAATCACAAACAACAAGACTTGAGGAAGTCAATCCAATTGTTGTGTTAAAAGTTAGAAATTTGAAATAAATACCTTAGCTACTCATTTAAAAAATCCTGACGCAAAACATCATCGTAATCAGATATTTAGAGGTAGAAAAAGTTTCCTTCCGTTGTTTGGAAAAATGTGTACTGTTCGAATGAAAATTGTAACCTCAAAGATTTTTTTTATGTTAAAATTCGATTTCCTTTTGTTTTAGCTAGCGTGTAAGCTCTATCATGTTAATTAGTGTCTTAGTATAGTGGTGTAAAGAATAAAGAGTTTATCTATCTATCTAAAATTCGATTGTTATAAACTTTGGTACAGAGATAGCTGAGCAAATGGAAACGGCCATGGGCTAATTTTATTTCATCATCATCACCTTTTCCATCACTATGAGAGTGAAACCGCGGGCCGCAGTGTCACCTGTACTTACCTATGGGAAGATAACCCACGTTAAAAAAAACGTAATGTTAGTTAAAGCAACAGAAGGGTAGGGTTGCATGCCTCCAAGCCGAGGGTTGTCAATCCTCTACCAAGTGGCATGCAAGTTGTATGACCTTCCTTATTTCCCTCGAGGTCGCGACTTAGTTCCCGCTTCGGATGCATTCGATCAAATTATAACGTGAAATGGTTTCAAGGATGTTCACGTTTTATTGAAGATATTTCGTCCAAATAATTGAACTGAACGAAACGATCGTCTCTTTTTTAACCGACTTCAAAAAAGGAGGCGGTTATCGATTCGGTTGTGTTTTTAATGTTTGTTACCTCATAACTCCTTCTGTTATATGCAGATTTTTTATATTTGAAAGGATATATTTTCAGATTAGTCTCATAGAAGTTGGTTTGATTTTTAAAACCAAATAGAAGAAAATAAAAAATCATCCAAGTAAACGAAAAGTGGTCGCTAGATGGCCATTTCGCATGAGGTCTACTGTTCACAGAAACTTTACTGACTGGGAATCAAACTTTTTAAATTTGAGGCAGTCATGCTGCCACTACACTGTGCCAGACAATAGTCTAAGCCCTCCAAATAGAATAAGCTCATAAAATGATAAAACATCGAAATAAATCGTAATGAATAGCCATTAAAAGTCATTAGTGACTATTCTGGTACAGAACGGTTGTCATAAAGTCGTAACAATCGCGGTTTTAATGCTTTTGTATCATCGCAAACGTACCTTTGTCACGCAGCAGGACAGGGACAGTCTGCGACACAAACCGGATTGGATATTACTTATTGCGAGCGAAGCGTCTCTGTATCAACTGGCCAAATTTTTCTTTCATCTGTCAGCTTGTTTGTGAGTTTGTGATTTGTATGTTCGTACTCACAGGGCGTAATTTTCAACCAATTTTGATGAAACTTCACGTATAGGTTCTATGAATTATGTTTTTTTGGCGTCGGCGATTTTTGATAGGAGGGGTGGTTCCCATAAAAAGTGGGGAAGTTTATTGCGGCGCTAGTTACCAACCGATTTTAATGATATTTAGTAGGTAGATAAAGTACACAATTATTACAAGTTACAACTTGACGTAAAAATAAACAGAATTGGTCAAGAGGTTGTCGAGATTGAGATCAACTTGAGACTGCGTGTAACAGTGAGGGCGCGTGGATGTGCTTGATGCATTTTAGCACTGAATAATTTTCTTGATTTTACGTTTTCTCCATTTATAAAATTAGGTAAAATGTAGATATTATGTACAGATGACACAAGGTGAGCTGCCAATAAGCGCTCTCGCGAGGTCTACTATTCGTAGAACTACTAGTTTTATTATTATCATAATCATGATTTCAGCCACAAAAAGTCCTGGACATAGGCCTCCCCCATGAATTCCCAAGACCGGTTGGAAGCAGCTTGCATCCAGCGTCTTCCTGCGACTTGTATGATGTCTTCTGTCTACCTCGTGGCTGGTATTCTTACGGTGCTCTTGCAGGTTGAGAATTTTTTTGGTCCCATCGGTCATCAGTTCTACGTGCTATGTGCCCACTGCTACTTCAACTTGTTAATCCATTGTAACATATCGGTGACGTTCGTACGTCTACGGATCTCTTCATTCCTGATTCGATCTCTCGGAGAGACTCCGAGCATACCCCTCTCCATAGCTTTAATAAACCGAAACAACGGACTTCAAAATACGCAGTTTCGTTTAATATATACTTGGATAACATATTTTCCAGTTATATTGTTATACAAATCAAACTACTGAATCGATTGTAATACAAATTTTAGTAAAAATATATTTATAACCGAATTAATAACCTCTTCCTTTTTTCAAGTTGGTTAAAAAGGAGGAGATTCTTTCTTTATGTTTGTTACTTCATAAATCCGTCATTTAAAAATAGGTTTGGAAAATTCTTGTTTCTATTTGAACAAACGCGTTAGCGCAGACGTTCTTCTTGAGTGACGTCTGCGCTGCTCCTTTTGAAAAAGACCGACGCATGCGGTTGAAACTATAGTCAGAGAATTCGGCTCAAAAATTGATGTGAGTAACCCGTTTGTTCAAATAAAAATGTGTAACCAGAACCACGTTAGTTTCATGATAAACTTCTTGTTTTGTTTAAAAATATATACCTAATTTCAGATTTGTCCCATAGAAATGTCATCAAGAAGAAGAAGAAGAACCATAAAAAAAACATCCAAATAAACGAATTTGTGTATTTAGATGTTGGTTGTTCCAGTTTTTTAAACTATAATTATTTGAAATCGGTTGAAAATAGATATGTGGTGAACTGTACCTGTGATGTAGCCTTCATGGTGACTGGAGATGATCTATTCTATGGTGTATGAGTGATATAATGGTGAAATTACACTAGACGTGCTACAAGAGCCGCACGCGCCGCATACATCGCAGTTTATTAAACTCCGATCCAAAAAGAGGGGTGTTATAAGTTTTAATTGTATATCTGTGTGTCTGTCTGTCTGCATCGTAGCTATCAAACGAATGAACGATTTTGATCTAGTTTTCTAGTTGTTACAAAATGTAATTGAATGAATTTGTATGGTCACTTGGTTCACTTATCCGCTCTGAACGAATCTCTTTTCTTACCCAATGGCAAAAGAAGGAAGGTATTTTTTTCGGGTGTAGTATGTTTGTATGTATGTACCTACATAATTATGTATGTTTTTTATATTACTTACTACACAAAGTAATATAAAAACATGCATTGTATTTCCCTAGTATAAGAATAAATAAATATAATATTGCCTTTCGTCTACAGCCTAAACCTTGTACATAAAAATCAGTTCAGCCGTTTGGGCTGTAGGAGTTAATATAGAAAACAAAGATACACCCGAAAAACTCTCTTACTTGCGCTGTCGGATAAAATAGTACCTTTCTAGTAGATTCTTTGAACGATTGTTCAATTACAAAAACCTTTATTCCATAAAGTAGCGAAATGAGAATATTTGAAATAAACCTGACGTTTTATTTCCGGTTTATTAACCCACTTCCCCCCACTTCTACCCGCTTCTGACCACTTCCTGTTTATATCGGGATCCCGTGAAGCCTGAGGAAAAGCCAATTTATTGACTTCTTTGGAACTTTTATTAGATGTATTTGGGTTTCGGATCAGTTCTGTTTTTGCAAGCGTTTAATTAAGTTCACATAGTATTTGTAATGTCAAGAGGAAAGAAAATTTCACTATGCCCGTTAATTCTATTGATCTATCATCCTTCTATGTTTGCGCAATACTACTAGGTTGAACAACTAGCAAAAGATTATTACTTTTCGAAGTGACTTCTACATAAGAGTCCTACTATTTCACTATACTCTTGTGAAAATACTATATACAATGAGTAATTTCATAGGTGGTCCCATAAAAATATCAATATTCGTTGAAATTAAATAATATTTATGATTTATCACGTATATTTAATTAATAAATTGTTGTGCCAGTTGACTGATGGCCGATGGGGCCGAAAGGTTCTCGAGTGGAGACCACGTACCGGCACGCGCAGCGTAGGAAGACCAGCCACGAGATGGACAGATGACTTCATACAAGTGGCGGGAAGACGCTGGATGCAAGCCGCTTCCAATCGGTCTTTTTGGAAATCCATGGGGGAGGCCTATGTCCAGCAGTGGACTTCTTATGGCTGAGATGATGATGATGTTCGAGTTTATTTTATTTCTCGCGTGTTTAATTACAATGAATAACAATATTTTATAAATTATATCAAACTTCGGTTGAGTAATGTTTATCCAATTTCCAATTATATAATTGATTAATAATACAACACATTATAAAATAATCTATACATTACTATCTACACATTAAGACCATTAAAAAAAACAATTTTTAAATATATATATACAGAAAACAAATAAAATAAAAACTTACTCAAAAAGTCCACTGGTAGTGGGAAAAGTGGCAAGAATACTGGCAACGTTGGATGGCAATGCTTACTTTTTGAGCAAAGTAGGAGCCAGCATTCTGGTCACTTGTCACCTCTACCAAGCGTTTCGCTATTTCCCTGTATAAACTCTGAGCGGCTGGACCCCATGAACCTAATGTTTCGACCCCAAACGGCACAAACATGTACATCCGGTCTAAATATGCATATTTGCGTCGTTTGAGGTTTTCTGCTTTTGTTGCGGCAGCACCAGCTTGTTTGCTAGTCTCTGAAAGATGGGACGGCGCCAGTGTGTCAACACAAGTAGCATCCCAGACTATCGGCTGACCCATCTTCCAAGGGATAAGTGTAATTCCATCAGGCCTCTTGCCGTCGTCTCGCATAAGACCGTTGGGCTCTAAGACTAATTGATTAATTATGTTTTATTATAAAAACTAACGTGGTTGTTACACATTTTTTATTTCGCATTTTTTTGAAAAAGGCCGCCGTATGCGGTTGAAACTATAGTCGGAGAATTCGGCTCAAAATAGACGTGAGTAACCCGTTAGTTCAAAATAAAAAAATAAACGTGTTCAGTTAATTGAAGTTTTCCAGTTTATTTAAAATCTGATTTTTTTACCTTATATGACCGCGCCGTGATTGGCCGCCGTTATTCGTTATCCGTTATTGGGTCGTGTCGTAGAGAGCCGCTCGCAACCCGAGTGGAGAGCGCTCGACGCCCGCTGGGGTTGAGTGTGTGTATGTGTGTCTACACTACACTATACTACACTACTCACACTCCATAGCTCGTTAGAAAGTTAACGACGAAAACTGAACACGTGTCAACGATTTACGACGTAGATAAAGCTATTTTTAACCCCCAACTCAAAAAGAGGGGTGGTATAAGTTTGTCGTTTGTATCTGTGTGTCGGTATGTGGTATTGTAGCTCTTAAACGGATGGACATAGTCTTGATCTAGGGTTTTAGGCTTCCATACTATAAGTAAGACGGTGTCTGTCTGTCCTACACTTATCTGTATCTTTCGATAGGATTCATTTTGGTGTAAAACAACAAATATTTTTATTTTAGGTATATGTAGTGATACATGCCGCACAGTCATCTTGTTTTATAAAAGTCACACTAGATGGCGCTTTCATTAATAATTTCTTTAGATATGCCTACCATTTCTGAATATTTCTACTGTATAGAAAATTTCATATAAAATTACATTTAATATTCATAGATTTATAGCTCAATTTGCAAATTATTCCTGTTTTCTGTGTTCGTAACTATGTTGGATGGGAGTATGGAAGCCTCGGTGTGCGAGTGAAACTCGTAATTTGCTGTTTTTTTTTGAAAGAGGATTTCATTAAGAATGCCCTAAGTTGAAATCGGGATGCCTGGGCTGAAACTTCCTGATGCAAAGAAAAAGTTGTCGATATTTGGCTCGTCAGTTTTTTGCTTCTGTATCATTCATAACACAATATGATAACGAGATCCTGGAACATCTTGCATTGACGCTTATCTTTTTACCCGACTGCGTAAGAAGGAGGGTTATGTTTTTCGAGTGTATGTATGTTTCTATAAGATCGCCTACAGGCTAAACGGCTTGACCAATTTTTATGTGCGAGGTGACGTTAGATTTGTCTTCACTTCCAAAGTGTCATAGGCTATATCTTTTTGTAATAATAATAATACATCTCTCACAAAAATAAAAAAATACGTTTTTAGTAACATCCAACGAACTTTTTCGTAGTACCTTAACAAGTGATTTATTTTATTTTATTTATTTATGATTTATTTTATTTTATTTATTTATTATTTATTTTATTTATTTATTATTTATTTTATTTTATTTTACTAATATTATTCTAAAGAATGCGCATTCGTAATATTTTACGAATACTTTCTCACAAAAAATATTCACTCAACAACGTATCAAGCGTAACGAAATCGAAAATTAGACTGCAAAATCTGCTTTTCTGCAGTCGGGTAGTTTTTCTTTTAACATAGATACTTGTATTATCTGGGTTACACATCTTACATCATCTATCTTATAAATCTGTGATGTGTGTAGGTACCAGAGTCAGGTTCTAAATATTTTACTCGGAGTAGAGCAGTTTGTCGCAGTTCACACCTTACTACTCGAAGTACTACTCGTACCTACTCTGATGTGCCTGTAAGGTGACCCCACACGATCGTCGTCTTGTTGCTACTGTTCTCTACCTCTAGTTACTATTAATTCTGTCTTTCTTTCACTGTACAGTGCGATTATGGGCTCAGCGCGATCTAATGTATGTATGGTGGTTCTTAGAGAGTGGCCACCGTAGTACGGATTACTTGAACATCTGGAAAAGTTACGCAAGTGCGATAGTGGGCAAGATGCGACGTTATCCTATATTGTGATTTAATTTGAAATATGTCATCGGTTTTTTTTAACACGAATAAGTCCACGTTTGACCACCAACTTGCCTGTTAGAAAGCAACGATGTGATCGGAGATGAAGCACGCAGAGTTAGAAAATACAATTTCACTCTGACCTTAAAAAGACCAACGTTGTAACTCTCACGGAACAAAGTAATTAATTTAATAATAATTATTAATTAATAATAATTTGTAATTTGTTTCACTCTTTTGTTGTTCCGATTAGAAACGTTAACCCGAGATTAACCCGTTAATTAAACCGAGAGTTAAACCGTTTAATACGAATATTGGGTAAAGAGGGAATTGGACAGACCATCTCAGGTACTTTATAATTTTGGAAACTTTTGGAAAATTAAAATTTTGAAACCGACATACATACGAGTATAAGGCCCGATCGATAGGTACGTCACATATAATATTACAGAAGTGAAAGTATCTAGTTTAGTTTCTTATCTTTTATCACTGACCGGAGCAACATTTCTTCATTATTAGAACTTCTTATGATCACTCAAACAGAAAAAAACCCGGACAAGTGCGAGTGAAACTCTCCCGCCGAGGGTTCCGTACAAACTGGTAGATAGATATAAGGGAAAAATTAAATATTTTTTATATTTTCCTTCATAAGCCGAAAAATATACATCATAAACATATTTAAAAACCGGTTTTAGCTTATGCTAATGAAGTTCTTTCATATGATACGATTAATTCACTTTAAAATTTGGACCCTCATTCCTTGCGTAAAGACACTACTTTTTGTGATAAAATTTAGAATATCTACTTATTTCGGATATTTTCCTTTATGTCTACTATAACACAATGCTTCTTGCCAAATTTCACAGTTATAGGTCAACGGGAAGTACCGGGTTTTAATTCCTTCACGAGTGTCGAAATATGCGGTTTTTTGCAACATATTCGGCTGTAATTTGATTTTTCTCTCTGCAGCAAGAGACTATGGATCTGCGTATATGGTTTTAATTTCAACTCGATACCTTCACGCGCTCCCGAGATACAGGTCTTGACAGACGGGCGGATGGACAGACGGACAACAAAGTGATCCTATAAGGGTTCCGGTTTTTCCTTTTGAGGCACGGAACCCTAAAAATGATGTTTTATTTCTACAACAATATGTTGTTTTTTTTACAAATAAAACATTAACATTTAGAACATTTATAAATATTTTGATAAAACTATAATGAAATGTTTCATATACAACAATTTTATTGTGTTTAATTCTATGTTTTTCTTTACCTCCAGTCCAAAAAAGTCAAGATCAGTGGTCATCTCCTTCCATTCTAGATTATTACCGTCGAACAGGTCATGACTTAACAGTAAGCTATGGTCAATCACCTAGTTGTGAACATTAAAACAAGTAAGGCCCGGCTAGTCCGCAAAAGCAGTAAAACAAAGCTTTTTGGAAATTTACAAAAAATACTTGTATTATTAGTTCAAGCTCAAATTTTTGTATGTAAAATTTCGATCTGTTGGCTAGGTTTCGCTAGAAACAAAAACACGATTGCTGAAAAAAATCTCGATAGCTTTATTTTTTGAAAAATATGCCATTTTATTTATTTTTCCCATTTATCTCTAAAGTGTTTAAAGCCATCAAAACCAAATTTACCATGTTAAGTAGCTATTACATTTTTTTCGTGTTCTCTAGAATTACATTTTTGATACGTTTAGTGCATTATTTTATAGTAATTTATTTTACAATAAGTTTGCTCGCGAGCAACCGTCCCGCCGCCTTGCTCACCCGCGCCAGTCTGTCGGTGACCACTGTCAGCGACGGTACTGTGTCGGATTGCATCGCGCGCCAAATAAAACAAATTACTATGGAAAATCATAGAACAAAGAAACCAAAAAATAAGCGAACGCGTAAGCGCAAAATTTTGGCTCATATAGAAATGATGCGATCCCGAAAAAGGTAAATATCCAGTTGCAAGTTATTATTTCCTAGAAATATACATGTAAGTATTTATATAGATCACTTGCACTCGCAGTTCATAAACCTATGAGTTCTATTCATACTCGTATAAAGAAAATGTACTTACTCTTACCTGATGTTCAAATATTACAGTTATGATAGATGTGTGAATTCTGCCAACCCGCATTTGGCCAGCGTGGTAGATTATGGCCTTACCCTTTTTATAATGAGAAGATGGCCCGCGCCCGGCAGTGGGACAGTTTGTACAAACAGGGCTCATAAAAAATAAATGTATACATAAACATACATACACATGCTAGCTGCATCCCGCGGTTTCACCCGCGTAGTGATGAAAAATGGTGATAATAATATATATATATAAATAAATATTTGGGGACATTTCACACAACACCATCTAGCCCAAACTAAGCAAAGCTTGTACTATGGAACTAGATTGCTGATAGAATACATATATACTTTTATTGTAAATATATACATATGATACATAGAAAAACCCAGACACAGAACAAACACCCATGCTCATCACACATATGTTTGCTCTGGGTGGGGATCGAACCCACGACCTACAGCTTAGCAGGTAGACATACTACCAACTGAGCCACAAGGCCAGTCAATATATATATATTCTTTCTTTCTCCAGGTCCTAAAGAATTTCTGTTCCAAATTTCATAATTATTGGTTCAGCCGTTTAGCCGTTTAGGTAACAAACAGACAGAGAGACAGACGACAGACAATTTCGCTTTTATAATCTTATAAGATTCATACATTTGAAAAACATAACCCACCTTTTTGCACAGTCCGGTAAAAATACACCGCGGTCGCGGCAGGCGGCATATGGTGCGGCATCTTTGAACGCATCACAGACTTTGAGAGTACCTATATATACCGCCGTCTGTCGCGCGCCGCCCGCGCCGCGCGTAGGTATGTAATTTTTACCCGATTGCGTAAGGAGGGTTGTTTATCGAGTATATGTATGTTTGTATTTATGTGTGTAAGGGTGTATGTGGGTGTATATCTATGTATGTACTATGCATATTTTTAGATTACCTCCTACAGCCTAAACAGCTTGACCGATTTTGATGTGCTAGGTGTCGTTAGATTCGTCTTTACTCCCTGAATATCATATGCTATATTATATTTTTTGTAACGCATTTTTTATACTCTTGCAAAAATATAATAAAATGTTTTTTCATAACCTAGAACTTCTTCGTGATAAACAAGAAATAAGTAATTTTACTGGAATAAAAAATACACACTACAACTTTTTACAGCGAATTTACGTATACATATATTACGTATTTGAGTATAAAATATTTTAGATAGGTAGTTTCATAACATTTATATTTCCACCACAAATACAGGGTGTTAGGTTAGTTAGGTACATTTATCAGTGATCGACCTTGTTAGCATTATTCTTGTATATTGCAGATCAAAGAAGCATCTTGAAGTAATCAACGAGTCTTTGATAACATTAGAGCCAGTTGATTTGAATACTTCTAGGATTGAGTGAGCACTACAACCTTATTTATTTTACAAAAAATGAGGTTTATGCACATATATTTTTGTAACTGCAAATTTGTATGAATTGGTAGGTAGACCAGCAATTTATGTGAAAACCCTCACGCAAAAAAGTAAAATAAATTATAATGCACCTGTTTGTATAATTAAAATATATCTTATGTGCATTAGCCTCGTTGTAATGATAAAATGTGTGGTTGCTACAACGTTTACTTTGATATTACAGAACGACCGTCAATGAAAACTCGCATAATCTGTCCCGTACTCCACCATGTGAGAGTAATAACATCGACATGTGAGTTGTGATAAAGTTGTGAGAATAGAACATAAAAAAGAAATAAAACAGGCACGAATACTGCAACCAAAGAAGATGAAATATGCTACAACTGAAAGATCTGTTAATTTTTTGATATTGTACTACGGTTGTTTTTTATATTTTTATTATGGGAAACTTTAGCTTGACCACTGATCCCGCTAGTTTTGAACGACGTTTACGGTCTACGATGGAGCGCGTTTGCTTAGAAAAACTCTATTCTAATTGCGATTGCGACGTTCTGTTACATAATGTAGGTATAATAATGTGAATCAAAGAAAATCCGTTCAGGTAGCGTATGCTGAAATTTTTCAAGTCTGTACGTTAAAAATAACAACAAAGCGCTCTGTTTTGTTAAATAATGTAGATTCAAACCCATTTCTTTCTATAATCACGCATTAGGTGTAAGAAGTAGAGTATGCACTTCGGGGATAAAGGTGTTTTTGTCTTGGGCGAGCTTGAATCCCTCGTTACACTCCGGATTCTAAATTTGTAACTCTGTAAATATGTAAATCTGTAAATATGTAAATCTGCAAATCTGTAAATCTGTTAATCAATAAACAAACAAAATAGACAACTTATTATTTATATTATTTGTAGTAAACTCTCTCAGGATCTTTTTAAAACCTACAATAATTGTAAGTTATTTTGTTATAAAAATCCAAAGTACCGATACTGATAAAATTTATATGGGACCACTTCTGAAATCACTTACAAAAGAAAAAATAATCTTCAAAATCGATTCACAATTGGTGGAGTAATCGGTGAACAAACATACAAAAAACATAGTCAAATTGAAAACCTTCTTCTTTTTGGAAGTCAGTTAACTAATGGTATTGCAATATAATTATAAAATTAACATTGTTGTGTCTGCTTGTGTTTATTACCTAACATCCTGTATAGACCTTTACATTATTGTCAAAGATATTTACGTGATATATTTGACCTGTAATATGTAATTCTAACCAATATTTATGAAATTTGGACAGGAGATTCTTCAAGACCTGGAGAAGGACAAAGGCTATATTTTATCATAATCATCATCGTTTTTCATCACTACGCAGGTTACACCGCAGGAGAATAGCTATTATTTTATAAATGTGATAATTTAGTGTTTTATGTGAGTTAGTGAGTTGGTTGTTGAATGGAGATAGATATACCCACTTAGTATGACATACTTAGGCTTTTATCCCGGAAAAATGAACGAGTACGAGTAGTAAATTATTATTTCATAGATTTTCAAGAAATAAGCTTATAGATTGATATCAGTATATCACAACTTACTTGCCACTACAATGTAATGAAGATGTGGCTCAGACGAGTCGCGCGCCGCGCGGCGAGACTCGCGCGCGGCGCGGCGCGCGGCGGATCGGTATCGCACTAAACCTACGCCACGTTTTGTGCGGACTTCGCGCTCTCATAAAACGCGGAACTATGCCGTAAACTGAGGTAGCGTAAAATACCTAAATTTCTGGACAAGCCTCGCCTTAATGTACACGCCGATATAAACACACATTCAATCTTATCTCGATAAACTCCAGTATTTTCTCTTCCTGTTGATGGATGGCATCCAGCGCTGCTGTGTGTACTGCGACACGCGTTTTGACTCTCAATCTGGATATTTGTATAGAGTGGATAAAACCTATAAAATACACTTTATTTTACCTACCAATAAATCAATATTTGTGGACATTTCACATAACACCATCTAGCCTAAACCAAGTAATAAAGTCTTCTGTGCCCAATTAAGCAAAGCTTGTACTATGATAATTAGATAACTGATACACACACACACATATATATATAAATATATAGTATGTATTTAAAAAATAAACACACATACACAATACATACTTATAATAAATAGAACTAAATAGATATAAACACCCAGACAAAACAAACATGTTCATCATATAAACTGAGTGATGACTCATCACTCAGTTTATATGATGAACATGTTTGTTTTGTCTGGGTGTTTATGCTCTATTATACTTCTTTGACTGGCCTCATCACTGATGAGGCCAGTCAAAGAACTGAAGATTTACTTCAGAATACATATTGCGCATCAGACATTGACGAAACTTCAAATTTATTGAAAAGCGTAACACACGAGCGAAATCGATTTTGAAAAATTCATAACAGCGGCGGGAAAACCTCTCAATTTGTATCTCGGAATTACATTCGCATACTCGTTTGTAAAAATATATATTTTTTTAGCAGAAATCACTAATATTAAGAGTTAATGAAAGTTTAAATACTGTATCAGTTACAATGCTAATATTATGTGTGGATTTGTTGTTTCATCCGCTCTATACGTATCTCGCGCGCGCAGTGTTCCGTACATCCGAACAAGCCCATTTGTTTCATCCTGCATATTATTTCGCCCGGCGGCGTATGATGTCGGATCAATTGATACAATAATTAGGCAAATAGGTATACAGGGTGTATCAGTGAACGAAGGAAACGTTTAAGGGGTCATTGTACCACCCCATTATGAACAAAGTTGTATAGCACCAAAATTAATATTAATTAATTGATTAATGTACAGTTCAGTAGATTGTATTTCAGCATTTTAAGTTGTGAGTAGTGGGTTCATATCCTACCAGGACAAATAAGTAAATATACTAAGTATTATATCAGCTGGTTCCCATAGTAAAAGCTTTGCCTGACTACATGACACTGTGATACAATTTCTATGAATAAATGATAATAACAAGTATCTATAATATTTAAAAAAATACTCGACTTCAGAAAAGATATCATTGCAGCCTAACTTACGATTTCATTATTCATTAGTGTACGTTTTATGTGAAAAAGTATGCGTAAAATCGCCGTAAAAGATTATACAAATGCGCATTCATTAGAATGAGTCAAGAGTGAATGAGTAAATCAGTTGTTTATTACGAATAAGTTCGTTGGGGGTTACGAATTTATTTTATTTTTTCGAAAAATATGTATCAATGTTATTGTAAAAAAATATAATCTATGACACTCAAGGAGTGAAGACAAATCTAACGATACCTCCCACATTAAAAAAAAAGAAACTAGAAATTCGGGCTTAAAACAGAAACATACATAAACCCGAAAACATTACTGTCGTAGTTGCGCAGTCGGTTAAAAAATACTTTATATATCCTCAAATAAACTCCAAATGGAATACCTCGTATAAATTACTTTTATTTAATTATGTCTGTTATAATGGTATCGTGAATTATTTAAATACGCGCCGAAACATCTCCATTCTCCATATTCGTACAAAAACAAACCCGAAAATTTTCCAACTAAAATAAATCAATTCTCCCCAATGTTATCTTAAAACTCTGAAAACACGAATAAAAAAATATTCAATGTTCCCCGAAACAGGGGTAAAAGAATAATACAATCACTCAGGTACGTTATCTCAAGGAAAACCTTACAAAAACGATAGTCAACCAACAAATAACAATTATTTACTCGAGTTGAAAATGGGGAAAAGGGGGGAATACGGGGCCTATGTCAATGTCGACCTCTTGTGAGGGTGACCAGCTAACATAATATTATGGAATTATATCTATTTTAGACAAGAAAATATTGTAAATTATAAGCTTTACCGAAAAACGTTACTTAACTTTAACGAACGTCTTAAATTTTCTGTCTTCTTTTCGCAAATGTGATTACGTTTTAGCGAGAAGTTGACAAAATATGTTAAGCATTAAAAGCATTGCTTAAAGTTAAGTAACGTTTTTCGGTAGGGCCGTTAATTATTGAAAATTCAAAACACGATCACGTTAATCCCCGCATATTTTCTTGTAAAATAATGTACCTATATAAACTTATATGATATATTTATGTAAAACTTTGTCTTTTTACTTTAACTTTTTTTAAACTTATTGTATGTATACAATTACTAAGAAATTACATAATAATAAAATAAATAAATAAATAAATAAAGAAACGTGCACAATAAAAATGAATCCAAAGCGTTTCGTACAGGTTTTTGAAATATCCACCATAAGTTAATGTTCCTTAATTCATACATATATAATCACGCCTGTTTTCCTTTACGGAGTAGGCAGAGCATCAAATACCATGACGCCGTTTGACGTGGCATTTGAACGTTATTAGAGGGTTAGATGGATGGGAAAGGGGTATTAGAGGGTTAGAAGGGAATAGAGGGAAATATGTAATATTGGCTTGCAGTGATAGGGGGTCAGCTCATCGCCTACATAAACGCCAACTTCCCTCAGTCCCTTCACTGACTTTTACTATATACCCGGGAAGAGAAGCAGCTGGTACATTCTATGTTTTTAGGGATCCGTACCCAAAGGGTAAAAACGGGACCCTATTACTAAGACTTTGCTGTCTGTCCGTCCGTTCTTCCGTCCGTCTGTCACCAGGCTGTATATCATGAACCGTGATAGTTAAACAGTTGAAATTTTCACAGATGTTGTATTTCTGTTGCCGCTATATCAACAAATAGTAAAAATCAGAATAAAATAAATATTTAAGGGGGCTCCCATCAGAGGCGCATCACGCGAGTAGAAAACACAATAGACAATATATTTATTGTGATAAAAACTTCTATTACAACAATAAACTATTGCAATACATGAAATGCATGAAACACTAGTACCTAATTATTTGTTTATAATTTAAAAATTATTTTGGTACATATATTCAGTTGTTATTGCATATCTTACATCTTACTCTCTGTTTCCGTAACTCTTCCAGCCTGGCTACACTACTCCGCTAGACGATTTGTTTCCCCTCACGTGGACGCGTACGCACGTTTGCCCATTGCATATTGAGGACATTTGCTGCTATAACAGGAGTTTTTATGGGATACCTTCCATTTTATCTTATTAACTGGCTGGCATGAGCACCTAGCAAATCTCCAGCTCCATGGGCAGATGGTATCGACAAAGCAGTGGAAAGTTGACTTGATTTGAATTGAAAGACAGTAGATGAGACTGGCCCGGGATTGGCAAAAGTGGCGCACTAAAGAGGAGGTCTATACTCCAACTGACAACGACATTGGATGGATAATGGTTGATGATGATGACGGCTGAGACTATTCAAAATTAAAACTTTAGAATTGCTATGAAATTGACATTTAAATAGTAGCAATTCCAGCAGCAAACTTTGCAAGAACATCTGAAATTACAATAGAATTACGACATGCTCGCTAGATGGCGCGCGAAGCTTTATTTTTAACCCCTGACCTAAAAGAGCACCCCTGTTTATAATTTTCATGTGTGTATCGTGTGTCTGTCTGTAGCATCGTAGCTCTCAAACCAAGGACCATTTTCGATATATTTTTTTGGAAGAGGATTTCATCAAGAGTGTTCTTAGCTATGATTCATCAAAATCGGTTCAGATGTTTTTATTATCGGGGAGTTTTTGAGTTTTCTAAAGTTATACTTGCTATACTTGGCAGGTTTACGCTTGACAGGTGAAATTGCGGTCTACGATGGGGCACGTTAAATAGAAGTAGCCGATTTAAAAGAATAAGGTACCGGTTCTATCCATCTTCTTCTTTATTTGGAGCAAGTAAAGATTATATTTAAAAGGAGCAGTCTCAAAGTTCGATGTGAGGTGTCAGTCAAGTTGTACAAGGTGCTAACAATGCCTTTAGATTTACTACTACAATCAATAATTATTACCTATTCTGTGCTTTAAGCCACAGCTCCAGTAGCAGTTAGTACGGTGCGTTCATTACCGCGCCGGTGTTCCGACAATCGCCGCGGTTCCCCCAGGATTTGATCATTGATTGCTTTGCCTCACCTCCCGGCGTTTGCATCCTTTTGTATAGTGCCTGAATAGTTCATCCTTGATCACTTCCCATCTCTCGAGGATAAAGCCGAGTTAGGTTTTAAATTATCTGAGGGGAGAATTAGCTATTATTTTATTTGTTGGCGATTTGTTTTTGTTTTTCTATCTTTTGACGATTGGTTGTTTGTTCGCATAATAAACTGTTTGTATAAATAATAATAGTAATGATGATATGAAATTATTAAATAAAATAATGATATGATCTAGATGTTAAAAAAAAATATGAGAAAAATTACATATTTTTTTCCAATGATTTTGTTCATAAACCAAAGTATTGAGAAGATTTTGATAAAATTTCTATGCGACATTTCAAAGAATATATTTCCTTTCTAGTTAAAAAATAATTTTACAATACGGTTTATACCTAAATGAGGGAGTTAAGAGGTAACAAAACTACAAAAAAAAATACAAACGAATTGATAACTTCCTCTTTTTTGAAGTCGATTAATAATAATCCAGGTAGAAACCAGATGAGATTGAGAGCTACGATGCCACAGACAGACACACAGATATACACGTCAAACTTAAACACCCCGCTTTTTGGTTCGGGGGTTAAAAACAGTCTGGTTTCTCGTATTCCCTATATTTAATAAAACATATAACAAACAACGCTTGTCAGCTCCTTTGCCAATGATCGTCACTCATGGTGGATAGGCAATAAGCACAGATTTTGTGCTGATTAAGCTTTTCCCGCGTCTCCTCTCCATAGTGACCGCACGTCATGACATTTCAGGAGTAGAGAGGGGTGCGTTGAGCTACGGGGTGCTAAATGCAATTTTGCACCCCATTGTCATCAAAATTCGCAGCAGGCTTCTCTCATATAAAGCCTTGACTGGTTACATACGGAATTATTTCATGAACGGTTCCGATACAATCGTGTAATTTATAAAAGACGCGTTAAAAAAAACCATTAATATGACGTATACTCTTTTTAGGGATCCGTAGTAAATACGAGGAACTTATAAATTCGCCATATCCGTCTGTCTGTCGGTATTTAACTCGGAGACAATTGTTTCTGCACTATATTACAAATAAAATGTTGCATGTGTTCAGTAAACCACTATAACATTATGTTGTAAAATTTAAAAAAAAGTGAATAATAGGAGTGGCGCTTCATAAATTAAAAGAAGAAGTGAAATATTATTTCTACCCCAACCCTTTCATATGGGGTATTGTTGAATAGGTATTTTAAAATAAAGCTAAAGTTTGTTATATCGTTTACTTCCCAGATGTGTGTGCAAGATATAGCCCGCCAAAGGAGGAACAATGTGTCACGGTTGTGTGTATGTGAGTTTTTTTTTATCTTATACTTGTCGTTATTTTAGTCTTCATCGGGTAGCTTCTGGACCACCGATTTTTTTTTATTACAAAGTACATGTAATGAAATGAAATAAACCATTTGTTAGAAGTGTTCCGTATGATTTTCAGAATTCAACAGGGCGTTTCTAGTGTCCGTCAGTCACTGCTGCGGACATTCTTACCCTTGCGCTGACGGAATGGGATAAATTATAAGATGAAGCGATATAAGTACACATACCTATACTATTTTTTAATTTGAAATTAATTCATTTTTTAATGCTTTTGGACTGATTACACAAAATCTTTGGGAAGCATTGCATATGGACAGTAATTTATTTTGTTGCTTTATTTCATAAAAAACAGTCGTTTTAAGCTTTATTTCTGAGTAGTTATATTTTTCATAGTTTTTATTAAAAAACAAATATGTTTTTAACTGTATTTTGCATTTATTTTCAATAATTAGGGTATATTAGGTGTACGAAACTAAACACACTTGTAAATAAACAAAACTAAAATAGCGCGTCAACAATTCCCCAATTTACCGAGGACTGATAATTTTGAACTCCATAATGATTTCTGGAAATATAAAAATTTCCTCCAAAGTTTGAAACATCAACACAATATTTTTACAGAACTTTGCAAACCTCAAAAAGAAAATAAATAAATAGCGAATCCCTTAAAATATTTCTCTAGTGTCTTTCACAACCAATTTGCTCCGAATCTATTGAACCAAATTTTGGTACACCGAACAACATTACGAGTACCTATATGAATATGAATATTTTGGTACCCTGAACAACATTAATTATTATGTTGTTCAGGGTACCAAAATATTCATATTCATAATGTACGGATATATATATTATAGATTTAGTAGTAGTATAGTTTGAGCGTGTCACAATAAACTGCAAAGTCGTTTAATATCAGGCGAGTTGGCGGTCAAGCACAAGAATACCAAAATTAAAACAATATATTTTTATTCCGCTACATCCTCCTAACTTGGTCCACGTTTCAAACTTCACATCTATTCACGGCGGGTGATAAGATTGCTGATAGCCCTTCAGCGGTCAGCATCTAAAGCCAGGACTACACCGCTGTATACCTCAGAGGTCTATACGACTATACCAATTCTATCAATAGTCTATTAAGGTCCTGCCCTCTCTACCCTCTCCCTTATCATGGCGAAGAAGTTATAACAACGGAGTCCTTAGCTTTAGACATAAAATTAAAAATATGTAATTTTTTACAGAAAAGCAACAACATTGCACTCATAAAGTTTGTCCAATATGCAGGTGATCGTGTATAGTTAAAAAAAAAACATTTCAATAGTCACTTAATTTTATTATTCAAAAGAAAAAAACATAATAAAATCTACACATTGAAAGCCGCTGGCAGGGAGGCAGCGTTCAAGTTGCCGGATGCCGATGTTAATGACGAGTACAGTGCATTGCTACCCAGGATCTTAAATTGAAGCCCAAAATTTTATGAAGCATCGGACTGTACTGGACAAGCATGGTCTTTAGCGTCAGCCGAGCGTGCTCGTCTTGTTACTTTATTATACAAAAATACATCCAAATTGTTTCCTCCTTCTTTTTCAAGTCGGTAAAAACCACCCCTGCTGGTAGTAAGGGTTACGAACAAATTGATACCTTTTCTATCTGATCCTTGACCTAAATATCTATTTATTTTATTAGTAACGGGGCTACTGTGTGGTCCCTGCTTAAAGGGAAATAACCAGCTCCATTTTCAAAGCTTTCCCAACATTTTCAACTCATTCTCTACAATTTTCAGATGTTTTTCTCAACTTTTCAGTTCTGGGAAGTTTATTAAGCTGTAAAGAATTTTCTTTGCTCTATTTTCTGAAGAATGGCTAGAGTTGTACTTACAAATGTTTCCGGATGTAGACTTTACGTTGATGTTTAATTTACCTGAAACAAAATTGTAATATTTAATTTACATAAGACGGAGTGACAAAATAGGGATAGTGGTGCTTAATCACTTTCCTTGTTTGATGATGGTTTGGATATACTTACATATGTCGTGGTATAGAAGATGGGTGAAAGAAGATTGTCGAAACAATATTGACAAGGTATGATGAGGTGTAAATTAAGTGTAATTTAGGATTTCGTTAAGCTTGATACGTTGTGCGTGTAGATATGTTTTTTGTCAGAAAGTATGCGTAAAATCGCTGTAAAAGATTTATGAATGTGCATTCTTTAGAATAATTCTAGTAAAATCACTTGTTTATTACGAAAAAGTTCGTTGGAGGTTACAAAAAACGCATTTTTTTTTTTATTATTTATTGAGAGATTTATTATTATTATTACAAACAAATATAGTCTATTACATTCATAGACTGAAAACAAATCTAACGACACCTTGTTCTCAAAATCTGTCAAGCCGTTTAGGCTCAGGCGATCATATAGAAATATACATACATACATCCCACATACGTACAAATATATACACACTCGAAAAACATAATCCTCCTTCTTACGCAGTCGGGTAAAAAGTATTAGGCCGCCATCTTTACTAGTCCGCCACACTGTGTTTGGATCAGTATCACTTCGCTAACCATTATCATTGTCATCCCAACGATCCAAAAATCCAATCAAATTATGCCTTCGGGGTAGGCCATCAAAGACCATCAGGCGATTTGACGCCACATTTGACCGTGATAGGAGGGTTAGATGGAAAGAAGAGTGTACTAGAGGGTTAAAGGGTATTAGAGATTCGAGTGAGATGTAATGTAATGTTGTCTTGCAGTGACAGGGGGTCAGCCTATCACCTATATAAACGCCAATATCCCTCTAGTCCCTTAACTGACTTTTTGTTGGTTGACGAAAGAAAAACTGGCTATAATGTATTTAAATGTAGTATTAACTTATTAACAAGGCAAGTTTAATTAAAAGCTTGTAAAAACTGAATGTAAAGACTAATATATCAAATCGCGAGTTGACCTTTGCACCACAGTTGAAGGGATCAATAAACTTTGCAAAATAACCATTATACAATAATAAAATAGCATAAAAAATAAGTTTTGTGAACAAATAAAGGAAAAAAAAATAAAAAAATATACGAATAGTTAACTGCTTTAAGATACTCAATTTTTCCCACGACATTATAAGTTCTGTAACTTACTCAAGAACTTAAATTTGCTAAGTTAATGTATTAACTTAACATCGCAGCGGATTTTTGAAGCTTTTTAAGACAAAGTAAGTCAACAATAGAATAAAAGTCAATTACGTAACTTCATTTACTCGGGTGACATGATTTTTCGAGGTATTTTGATTTGAACACTTAGCCAATTTTTGGATGAATTAATTAAAAATTGTCCAAATAGAACACCAGATTTCTGAGATACACAACATTTTTATACTTATTCGTTATCTCCACAAGTTATTTCAGAATTCTGTCAGGCGCTAGTCGGTTGTATAAGAAAATAAGAACCTCCTTCTTTTCGAAGTTGGATGAAAATTGTTATAAATAAAGTAGGTTTCAAGTAGGTAAAGCTAATCCATAAAACCGCTTATCTTAAAGCGGGAAATAGAATAAAACAAGGCTCTAAATCACGCCTTAATTGGAAGGATATTTAATTTAAAAGTTGTAACACAATGCAAATCTGGCCGCCTAATGCCGCCGCTTGTTAAATTCTCCAATTTATTTAAATACCCGCATTGTTCATTTATAGGATTTGTTTCTTTTTAACTTTCTTTTTCGATGGTGATACATTGTTTCTTCAAATATTCTTTCTTTCCGGGTATTGGAACCGCGCGATGAGCGCATTTTCCAGTAAAGTCATTTATTTAGTTTTCTTCATGTTTGATTGATATTAAATAATATATTTATGTTCTAGTAATAGGCTGAGCCAAGCCAATTAGTTACTGGAAGCTTCTACGGAGTTTTGTTGACAACGTGAAAAGATGAGTTTCGCCGTTTTATTTTTATTTCACTTGCCAATAAACATGATTTTAAACAAACACAATGTCGTTTTTAACCAATTAACATTAAAAATAACACAAGTTCAGGAAAGTAAATTGGAGTATTGACCTTATGACGTTCCTGCCAAAAACTCTAAAAATAGTTATTTATTGTACTAGGCTGGAAAGTTGTATTTTACCGTCGAGTGTCTGACAGTTGAATCCAGAGCAAGCGAAGGATCCTAGGTTTGAACCACGAGCGCAGCGAGTGGTTCTAGTGTAGAATCCTGAGCGTAGCGATGGATTTAAGAAGACACGAGATAAAATAACTTTACAGCCGAGTGCAATACAAAAATTTTCATCTTAACGTAGCGAGGAAATTTTTTAATTCACCTATTTTCTCGAGTAGAAAAATCTTCTTGGCATTTATGCAACTTTACTGGTCCTAAAGTTACATTATAATCACGTGAGTTCACTTACATGTACACATTTAATTAGTTTGAACATTATTTACAACAAAATTACGTAGTACAAAGTTTTTTTTACTCTATTTTTTTTCTTCTATTAGGCTCTTGACACAACTCGCATAGGTCGCATTCTTCTTTACTCATCCAAACCTTTTTCGTGTAAATGGTTCTAAAAATTCAAAACACTGCTAAGAGAAAGTACATTTTTATTAACATTTTACGTAAATATATAAAACGTCTAAGGTATTTTAATATAATATTTAGTGTTTCTTTAAGCTAAGATAGCAACCTCCTTGAATGGAACTATTTTTCTTCATTTTGTGAAGGTATTATACAAAGAGGTTGGAAATATTTTGTATTGAAATGTAGAGCTCCATCGTGTTCGAATTTTGAAATTACTTTCCACCCTAGGGAGGAAACGTAACTTTACGAGCTAGTAAGATGAAAAATATATTGCTTAGTAAGTACAACTTCAATGACCTTGTAACTTCTAGTTCAGTTTCTATTTTGTAGTACTATCACTGTGGGTAGCTTTGAATCCGTGTCAAACATAGTACATAGGTATTTTCGAATGTTCTCGATTTTTTCCCCAAAAAGAGTAGTGGTCGAAACGACTGCTAATTAATTAATTTGGTTATTTGACTACTTAGTTTTTAGATTTCGTTTTCTTCTAGGTAAGCGCGTTTCATCGTAGATCGCAACATCGCTTAACATCAGGTGAGTTGGCGGTCTGGTGAATTTCAGTTACCTTCTATGAACACCATGTAGTCGGATTATATTTTGTAACACCCAACCTAAAATGGAAGGGTGTTATAAGTTGTCTAAGTGTGTGTCTGTATATCTGTCTGTTTGGGGACCTATTTTGATCTAGTTTTTTGTTGTTTGAAAGTGGGTTTCATCAAGACTGTTCTTGGCTACACATACAAGTTTCATCAAAATCGGTTCAGCCGTTTTTTGTCGGTGGTTTATGTAGGCGTTGGGCTGACCCCCTATCACAGCAACATTACATTCTACCTTCTTATCCCCTCTCCCCTCCATCTAACCCTCTAATCACGGTCAAATGTGGCGTCAAACGCCCTTATTGGATTTTGATGCCTATGTAAGGGAAAACGATGTACTTAAGGGAAAACAGGTGTGATTTTATGTTAAATTATGTAGGTGTCGTACACTATCAATCTGTTAACAAATTGACAATCATGATTGACTGTTCACCTGGTCCTCTATCTATTGTTGTATCAGTAACCCTTCATCGAAGCCCATTACTGTCCACAAATAGACATCTAACACGAGGGTGTCACACTCCACTACCGAAGGTGTGGCGCCGGCTTTGAATCGCATAATGCACACACACTGAGCATTATGTTTTTAACCGACTGTGCAAGAAGGAGGGTATGCTTTTAACCGACTGTACAAGAACGAGGGAGTACCTACTGCAAATTGTCCTTTTGCGTACTTGAACGATTTAGTTACATACATCCGCGTTTATTTGTTACATAAGTAAATTTAGAAAATTAAAAAACCCCTGATATAAAACCGATTTTGATGAAACATAGCTCAATTCAATAGCATTCTCAATCAAATTCTCTAATTAATAAAAAAGTAGATCAAACTCGGTCGTTGCTACAGACAGACACACATATACACACATCAAACTTAAAACACCCCTCTTTATGGGTCGGGGTTAAAAATAACATCCGCGTTTAATTGTGACAAAGTTTATTAGAGAAAATATTATACATTGAAATGAAACTTTAACGCGTATATTTTACATAATTTTATGGCCTGACGTTTCGAACACTTTGCAGCGTTTGAGTAATAACCACGAAAACTTTAGAAAACATTAAAAAAATGCATTTTGGCATTATTAGCATTATATCTGCATTTATTCGTGACTTAGTTCGATTTAAATTTTTATTCAATATTAGGTAGTAAACATTATTTTGTGAGCGCACTTCCGTGCCCCCGCCATGTTTATTTTTTCCAGTTAATGTTATTTAATTCCATAGTGAAATAGACCATTCATTATAAATATTGTGGGTGTAATCCCGGGCGTCGCGATTCAAATTGGATCAAGGAGGCATTATCTTAATTTAAGGAAAATATATTTGGCCTATTTTTACTAAATGGTGGAAGAACGCTTTCACATTGGCGTATTGAACGCGATCGCAGCTTGAACGACTTGAACGAGTGAGTCGTTGTTTTCTCAGATCTTCTTGACACGTTTCATCTGAGTTCCGTGACCCAAACTGATACTCTGACTGGCAAATTAGAGGATAGTATAACCTAAAATACAAAGTAAACATAACTATCGCTCCAACGATGACAGAGTTAGACAAAAATTAAAGTAATTTAAAAATTAAGGTAATGTAACGTAAGTATGTAATGTAAGTATATATATATATGTTACTCGTTGAATCTCGTTGCACGCCCCGTCTAATTCATATTTTAAATTTATCTCCAACGCATGGTTGACTGGAAGCGATCGCTTTTAGCGATAAGGCCGCCTGTTGTTGCTCTAGTTTATTTAATCACTTTCAAGTGATTTTACTAAAATAATAATTCTAGTAAAATCATTTGTTTATTACAACAAACGTTCGTTGGAGGTTACGAAAAACGCATTTTTTTATTTTTGAAAAAAAAAAGTATTATTATTACAACATTCAGAGAGTTCAAACGAACCTAACGACACCTCGCACGCTAAAATCGGTCAAGCCGCTTACAAACATAACCCTCGAAAAAAAATTACCCTTCTTCTTAAGCAGTCGGGTAAACAAATCTGTTTTATGTTCGTACAACAACGACTAAATCGTTCAATGAGCGCATATTCGATTAAATACGCAAATGTGATAGCGCCTGCGAGGGAAAACTGAAAATGTATGCGAAATCGGTAAGGGGCGTATTATGAGGTAGGTAATTTATGGGGCCAATTCGCGATCGCACCTGCCCTCAGACAGATCTTAAGGGCTTATTAGGGGATGTGGAATACGCTCTTAAGTTATTGATTGATAGCCTATTAGGAGTGGGAGTTGTATGGCACTGATTGGAAAATGGGATCACGTGAAGGATTTCCGCTTCTAATTTGGAATGATTTTTGTTGGTATTTCATTTGTTATTCTAATATTATGTGACTAGCAAGCTGTTATATCGTGAGGAAACCTACATGTCTGAGAGTTCTCAATCTTGAAAGATGTGTGAAGTCTGCCAACCCGCACTTGGCCAGCGTGGTAGACTATGATCTTACCCTTCTCATAATGAGAAGATGGTCCGCGCCCAGCAGTGGGTCAGTTTTTACAAACAGGGCTGATAAAAAAAGGTGTTATGTTAAGTGTAAAAATCTTAACAAAAACAATTTTAAAATTATTACGGTCGTACATTAGAATCATTATGAAAGGGAAGATCATTATGAAGGTTTGCGTTTGTTTTGAGTCCTCGATATTTCGTTTTTTTTTATACAATAGGTATAGGTTTGCGCTTGACCGCCAACTCACCTGATGTTATTGTTCGTTAGGCGCAGTTTCACGCACCATTTTTACAAATAACCTATTTAAATAAATGTAATTGACAAAAGATGTAATTAGTGGTATCCTTAATATTTTTTTACCGACTTCCAAAAAGAAGTAGGTTCTCAATTCGAGTGTATTTTTGTATGTTTGTTCACCGATTACTCCGCCAATTGTAAATTGTTTTTGATGATTCTTTTTTTGTTTGGTAGGTGGTTCAGAGGTGGTTCCATATATATAAATTTTAACAAAAACGGTTCAGTATTTTGTTTTTTATAACAAATTAACTGGAAAATTCTGATCCAAGTAAACGAATTGCGTATTTTTTCAGTTTTTTAAACTATAATTATTAATTATTCCATACAAAGAGTAGGAAACATGGTTTTTGGAAATCCATGGGGGAGGCCTATGTCCAGCAGTGGACTTGTTATGGCTGAGATGATGATGATGATACAAAGAGTAGCAAACAGGCTTATCGATTGTCTGATTTCGTGGAAAACTTAAACTTGATATTTTCTACATTAGTTATAGTCTAGTAAAAATAAAATTTGTGACAACATAAAATACAACTAAGTATTTGTTATTTTTATTTATTTAAGTTAATGTACCTACTGGTGTTTTGAAATACATTTGACACAATTTCATTATGATATTATAAAAGTTAATTTTGTTACCTTTACACGCTCAAACGGCTGAAGCGGTCGTTATGAAAATTAGTAGAGAGATAGCTTTGTACCTGGAGACGGACATAAGCTACTTACATCCATCATAATCATCGCCGTTCTACGCGAGTGAAACCGCGGAACGCAGCTAGTCTATAAATCGGGGATTATTGTTTATTTATGATTTTGAGTTATTTTCCTATCATAATTACAAAGAATCCCCCCAGTTGCAAATACTGTGATCTGCTCCATACAAACGGATTTATTTTTACTAGACTATTAGAAGCTTAGAAGTACCTGGACTACCTGGGCGACCGAGCTGGGCCTACCTGGGCGGCCGAGCTACACTCAAATTTTTTATGACTGAAAATGCGAGAAAACCCGCGTTCACTAAAAATGAAACCTAGCAAGATCGATTTATCGTCCCCTAATCTACCTACAAACCAAATTTTATTAAACACGTTGGAGCCGTTTCCGAGATTCAGATTATAGAGGTATATACAAGAATAATTATTGCTCGTTTAAAGGTGTTAGATAGATATGTCCATATAGTCAGTATGTACATATATGTTGCGTTCAACTGGTCCATTAAAGGCTTATTGCACACGATGGTAATGGTTCTAATTGACTGGCGGGAGAGTGGCCGGCTCAGCCGGACTTTGTGAACAGGGTTGAAACTAAGTTAGGTATGTCTGTCGCACTTTGTCTGAGATATAATCACACTAATATATTAGAATGCATTATAGTGCAGCTGCAGGAGAATCACTCCGCAAATACTATTAAATAATAATTATAGTTTAAAAAAACTGGAAAAACCGACTTCAAAATACTCAATTCCTTTACTTGGACGACATTTTTTCAGTTTTTTTTTATCAGCCTTGTTTGTACAAACTGTCCCACTGCTGGAAACGGGCCATCTTCTCATTGTGAGAAGGGTTAGGCCATAGTCTGCCACGCTGGCCAAGTGCGGGTTGGCAGACTTCACCCATCTTCAAGATCATTGAGAACTCTCAGACATGTAGGTTTCCTCACGATGTTTTCCTTCACCGTTTGAAGTTGGCGGCAATCAACAATGCGCACATAACTTCGAAAAGACAGAGGTGCGTGCCGTGGGATTCGAACCCAGGACCTGCGGATCGCAAGTCAGACGGTCTCCCGACTATTAGGCTGCCGGAAACTTTTTTCAGTTATTTTGTAATAAAAACCAAAGTACTGAACCGATTTTGATAAAATTTATATGGGACCACGTCTGAGACGGACGGACCACGGGCCACCACCTATCTAATAAAAGAACCATCGAAAAAAAAGATAAATTGGTGGAGTTCTTCTTTTTGGAAGTCGGTTAAAAATAGAATCTTTCTACGACGGAAAAGGTGTATTTCTCATATTTTTATCTGACCATGCGCAAGAAGTGCGTGCATGTCAAACCTAGATACGCACACACGTTGTATATTATTTTATATGAACTATTTCATATAAAATAATATACAACGTGTGTTGTATATTATTTTAAGGTGTTGTATATAACATCTAAATTGACACCAACTCGCCTGATGGCAAGCGACATTGTGACCGACGATGAAGCACGTTGGTCTAGAAGATCTCTATCTATTCATTCTAGCCTAGAACATTCCAACACAAGAAATAGAAGGCAGGTGTAGGTGTGTAGTAAGAACGCAGACCTAAAACAATTCAATGAGAAATGGGTCGTAGTGTGCAGACTTTCTGTTAGTTCACAGAATGCCGTGAGAATTGTAGGTGAAATAATGGGAAGAATGGATGAAGGGAGATAACTTAGTCACCAATTTCTTCATAAAACAGATAAGAATTTCTCTAAAAACATTTAATTCACTAACATGGCTCCACAACGCCTTTTACTAATTATTTACTGAAATAAAACCGGATCACTATCGGATGAACTGTAATTTTATTCATAGAATTTTTCCAATTACCTTGTATTTAGAAAATTCTATTTACATTTGTTTTTTGGTCGATGATAAAATCGTGTATTTAAAGGACAGTTAATTTTCAGATATTGTAGTCAAATTATTATACGCCAACATGAAGGTCGCTTTGGTAAGTTTAAATTATTTTTTTATTTTTTTGTGTAAACGTACAATTATCCTATTTTGTTTTGTATCGTATCTTTACCTATAAAATGTTTAAAATGCTGTATTTGGGATAAGATATAGGTTGCAAAATAGAAACTCGAACGTCTTTATCGAAATTATCATGATATTTATTCTTAAACATATTTATACAAACATACCTATACTTATTATGGATATATATTTGGAATGTGTTGATATTATTAGTCAACTCGGCGCCTGTTAATATTCTTTTTACCCCACTGCGCAAGAAGGAGGATTATGTTTTTCGAGTGTTTGTATGTTTGCATGTACATATGTAAGTGATATGTATATTTCTATATGAGTCCTATAGCCTAAACGGCTTGACCGATTTTGATGTGTGAGGTGTCGTTAGATTCATCTTCACTCTCTAATTGTCATAGGCATTTATTATTTCTTAAAAATAAAAATAAAACGCTTTTACGTAACGTCCAACGAAGTTTTTCGTAAAAAATAAGTGATCTTACTAGAATTATTCTAAAAAATGCGCATTTATCAACTTTTACAGGAACTTTACGCATACTTTCTCACAAGAAACGTACACTAAACAGTATATTAAGCATAACGAAATTGTAAACTTATACCGCAAAAACCGTTATTATACAGTTGGGTATTTTGTTTTTCTTTTAATATAGATACTTGTGAGATTATGTAATGTAGTTCTAGTATTTCAAACTATAGTTTTTTAACCGTTAAGCATATTTCCCTTAGCTGGTCCTGTGCTTGTCTCTCGCTATCCTGTCAGTGTCCTGCTCGCCGAAGGGCGAGGCCAAAGCTGTCGCCGCCGGTAAACTAGGCGCAGCAGATGCAATCGTCATGAAGGACAAAAACGGCGAAATTGCCGCATCTTCAGCTATGGCTAGGGAAGGAGCAGCAGTGGCAATGTCTAGTGTAGATTAGGAGGATGAAAAGAAATAAAGAAATAAAAATTAATAAAAGCGTTTTCGTTTTTAATTTAAACTAACTTTAAATGTTTTTATTTCGTGAGTTTCTTCTATATTTCTCTACGAAATATATATATTTTTAGGGTTCCATACGTAAAAAAGAAAAAACGGAACCCTTATAGGATCACTTTGTTGTCCGTCTGTCCGTCAGTCAAGACCTGTATCTCGGGAATGCGTGAAGGTATCGAGTTGAAATTAAAACCATATACGCAGATCCATAGTTTTTTGCTCCAGAGAGAAAAAAAAACTTGAGAGGTGTCAAGGGACACCCGGATGGAACTAAGTTCCTTTCGATTAATTAGTGAAGGAATTGTAATAAAATGTTATTTATACTCTACTCTATTTTTTATTATTTATTATGTACAAAAAATCTGTATACACTCAACAAAAATAATTGTCGTGACACGACACTGTTCAATGCGAAATAGAAAGACGAAACGAAAATAACTGGCTTGCTTTCTATGAGAGAGAGAGAGAGAGAGGACGCCGCACGGCTTACAACTATAGCAAAAAAGTGTCGTTACAACTTTTGGTCTTAATTTTTTCCGTCTAGCCCCCTTTCGCAACGCGCGATAAGGAACTTCGTTCCAAAATCAAACTTCTCAGTTTTCATTAAAAAAGTTACAGCCGAATATGTCGCAATAAACGCATATTTCGACACTCGCAAGGGAATCAAAACCTATGGGGTACTTTCCGTTGACCTATAACTGTGAAGTGTGTAGAAGCATTGTCTTATAGTACACATAAAGGGAAAAATCCAGTAACTGTACATTTTTATTTTTAATCAAAAAAAAAAAAATGGTGTCTTTATTTTATGCAAGGAAGGAGAGTCCAAATTTCAAAGTGCTTTAACCGTATCGTGTGGGGTATCATACGAAAGAACTTAATTAGCACAAGCTAAAATAGGTTTTTAAATATTTTTACGATGTATATTTTTCGGTTTATGAAGGAAAATATAAAAAAAAAATGTAATCCCCCCCTTTTATCTACTAGTTTGTACGGAACCCTCGGTGGGCGAGTCTGGCTCGCACTTGTCCGGTTTTTTAGTCAATGTATTGCATGCGTATTTCCTATTACAAACTTTGTTATATACAGATTATTATGGAAAGATTACAGATTATTGTAAATTACTATGTTGTGTGTATACCGAGAGCAGATTAGCGACCCGCAAGCAGCACCCGACCACGGGTATGACGCATGTGTCAGCCAGTATGTGTGTGAATGATAGGAAAGAGGGAGAAAATAAATAAAGGATGTTGTTTCACCAGGATAAATAGAGAAATTAAGAAAAAGTTTACGCTTTACATTTGTCATATAAAACCGTTTTGAAAAATTCTTGTCATAAAATTGATTTGTCCCATAGAAATTTCATCGAAATCGATGTAATAGTTTGGTTTTTAAAACAAAATGGCGTAATTTAAAGTCAGTTTTTTAAACGATATTATTATCATTGAACACCAACTTAAATATTGTTTTGATCATTATTCCTATTTCCTATTCCTTAAAGGTATAACATTTAGATCAGCGCAGTTCAATACCACACACAAAACTGAGATCAAAACACGAAAACAAAACATTTCAACGTCACGAAGAAATACCTCACGTAAAAGAAAAACGAATCTAATACGGCGAACAACTAAATAAAAAATATCAATTTCAGAATGGGGCGGTAAATAAATACGCGTAAATAAAAAGGTAAGGTTCCGTACAAATTCAATATTTATGAAGTAGGGCGTACGTATCTACGGAGGCATGGCCAAGTGTGACACGGAGATAAGTCGAAAAGGTTCCCGATAGTTGAAGGGCGACGCTAATGTGTTTGTTTTTAGTTAGGGATTTTGAATAAATTAATAGTTTACGCAAGGGTTAGATTAGTGTTACTATATACGAATTTATAGTAAACACTTGCATTGGTTAGTGATACAAACTAGGGTTAGGATATCAAGTACGCATATTCATTAAATTTTAATATATTACACCAAAAAGTTATATGTATTTTAGCTGTTCAAAATTATTTTTTGTAGAAAATCAAGTTATACAACGATTTTTTACAATATTTTTGTATTTAAATACCCATCGATTTTTTTTATTGGATCTACGTCGTGTGGTGCGTGTTCAACACTGAACTTCCAAGAGACGGAATTTACACCAACTCAAACACTTTTTGGTTCATACCATAGGAAACGTTTGGGCATAAAGCGATGTGTCATGATTGTTTATTTTACTAAATAGTTAAAATCTTTACAAATAGACATTTCTTTACAAATAGATATTTTCATCTTGGGTATCTATAGATATTACTTGAATTTCTTCTAGGCAAGCGCTTTTTATCTTAGACCGCAGCCTCCGGTCAAGTGCAAGCCTATTATTATATAGAAAAAAAACATAACAAGAAAATGTTGTTGAATTAAGTATTCAAACCAATCGATTTAGTAAAATAGACGCCATTTAATTAAGGCATAGAAGATACCATATCATGCTACACGCATCTAATAACAATAAAAAAGTTTTTCCCTATACCAGTCTTAAAACGGAACCCTAAAACAATACTCGCAAACAAATCGCCCAAACGGAATAAGTAATGAGCTCTTGCAGCAATATTTTTCATTTTTTTTTTCTTTTATTCTCATCGTCTATTTAATAACACCCTTTGTACTTGCGCCGGTCCCTGGATGAGTATTATCTTTTCATTTTTAAGAGGTACAAACGGGGCAGGGCTCCAGGACCAATCTGGTACTTTCCTGAGAATTGTCCGGGACTTATCCTAACTAAGTTTCGTTAAAAAGTATGAAGAATTTGTGTAGTTCTTCTTGTTACTTCTGTTTTAGTCTAGAATTATTGCATTTATACTTTAAAAAACGTATATTAATAATAATAAATAACATATGACGCATATTTAAAAAAATAATTAACTATATACCTATATTGTATAAAACGTCTTGCGCTTGACCACCAACTCACCTGATGTTAAGCGATGTTGCGGTCTACGATGAAGCGCGCTTATCTAGAAGAAAGCGATTCACTTGCGATTTAAAGACACCCAGATTGTATCCATCAATGAAAATCCACTCAGGAAGTGTATCCACAATTTAGCGGCCCGTACGATAAATGTGGAATTAAAACGTTTCATTCGGCCATTTGGAATATCCACCATGAAACGATGACGCTTTTTCGTGTTTCTAGCCGTCCGATATAAAAAGGGCTAGAGGGTAATTAGGTCATGCAGATCAGATGCACACTCACCCAAATGGACTTATAATTGATAAATAAAAATTATTATTCCAAAAATATACTTTAACCATATAATAGTGCCTCAAATACTGTGCCTTTGACTCTCGAGTTAGGTACCTAAATAAATCTCTAAGCCCACGAAAACTTCCCCTAAAGAAAGAAACACGGCAGCGTTACCTACGGTTCTAATGTAAAATGAATTACCCTCAAAAAGTCGCGATCCTCCCCCAGGGAGAACCTCGGCTCTTCCAGACCGAGGCTTGGAGTCTGTTGATGTGTATAAACCTACGATATAGTCGCCTTTATTGACACCAGAAAAATAAATTACAAGATAAAAATATTATGGAAAAGTACTAAAGTTCCAATTAACTTACAGACATAATATTTACGCCACTACGAATGACAAATACCATGTCATGTATCTAGACTCTGAAGTGGCCCTACTTCAGAGTCGGGTTCATATACTTTCCCAAATATTACGTCAAAAACAGACCTGACCTTCTACAAAAACCCCGTAAATCTAATGTTATTTTATTATGGTGTCAATAAAGTATTTATGTACTGTATTGTAAATTAAATTAAACCAATTGAATTTACAATACCATACAATACAATATGACATTTTAGCTTAAGTACTTACGCCACGCCTATTTACTTCGTGATTTTTAATTGTTCCTGGACAGTATTCACGGTTACCATCCTAGACAGTGTTTAGGACGAGTTTGTACACTTTCCTAATTTATAATATCGTAATAGCATTATATTTTATCATCCTAAGATAATTGAAAGTGTAATGAACAATGACAAGGCAATCCATCTCGAAGGCAATCGTCACAAAGCCCGCGGGTAATGTTGTCATAACTAATTAATCACGGTACGGGTTTGACAGCCGATTAATTTTATACCCCTGAACAGGTGGGTCCTAAGGGTTGAAACAAATGACTGGAACTGTCTGAGTGGCGGGATGTACCGAGGGAAAGAATGGCGGGCAGTGTGATGTTGTGGAAGGGAAGATCGACGTACAAGTATAGTTAATTAGATAATTAGATAATCCAAAGCTAAATAAAAATCTGAAGGATTTGAATGAAGCAAAGTAGCAAGATAAATGAACTCTTTATCGTAATTGTTGTCTTTAAAGTACATTCCAACCTTTGATGTAAAACAATAAAAAGCGAATAAAAAATTGGTTGTCTGTAAAGTCGGTTTACGGACGATAGTTTAACGTGACAACGTCATAACAAAACATTTCATTGATGAAATGCAAACGTTACAATACGCGTAACGGGACAATTATTCATCCTTTTTCGTGCGTGCAGCGGTTGATTTATTAGACGTTGTCACATCAAAATCAGTTTATGACTTAAACTAGTAATAAAGTTGCGGTGTACGCATGCTAAATTAAATGTTTTGGCAAAGCGATCTTTCTGCTCACAGGATTGAAATATTAGGCATTGGAAGACTAGGAGAAGGATAGATGTTCAGGTGAGACTATCATGTTTTAGCATATTTGTATAAAATCGTACCAATATTATTAATGTTTTAGGAAAACATCAGAAGTAAAAAAAAACGTTAAAACAAGTTTTTTTTAAGTTATCAGTTAAGTTATCTATTTTAAATTGAATTCTGTTAGTAGTTTAGTAATCCAATCCTTTTTACACACTATTTGTATGAAACCTTAAAAATAATGGATTTATGCTTCGACAATTCTTTCAGCAAAAATAATATGTTGCTTGACCAACATTTTCGGACAAGAATATCAAACCAAACGCTTGTTCAACATCAAGCCCGTGTGTACCCAAGCAATACGTCTAAGAAATCGTGGCTGTTCATCTCAAGATCTCGATCTGTCCCAACTGGTGGTAATTTTTCAACCGGTGCCCTTTGACTGTCCTATCGCCGTTATCCATCTCTTTCCAATTGTTTGTCACGGAGAGAGATAGCGAACTGATTGAGATAGGTAACAATTGGTTTGGGGGTATCACTAATCTTATTGATCGCGCTTGGAATGTTTTTGGGGCGAGAAAGTTTGTGAATATTTTTGCGCTTGACTGAGTGAGCTTAGCGATTGTCTATAGACGAAGTATGAAAACGACTGTTCAATGAATTTACTATTCGTGTGTATCGGAGGCCAAGACACATTTTGGGTCGCTGCGCCAACATAGTTAGTTAGTTAGTGTGTCTGAGTGTGTGTGGGCAGGTAGACATCCGTGTTTGAATGATTGTATATATACTTTAAATTTCTTGGATAGGTATTGGTCGAGAAAAGGGCTCGAAGTGTTCATATCGAAAAGTCCACCACCTGTGAACTGTTACCTACCAAACAAAAAAAGAATCATCAAAATCAAGTCATAACTGGCGGTAACTGTAACAAACATACAAAAACACAGCCGAGAATCGCCTTCTTTTTTGAAGTCGGCTAAATTATCTAAATAAATTAGCTAAATAGTCAGATTACGTTTTGAAAGTTATTTTCTGCAACGTGTATCAGTTCTGTTCGAGGTAAGGTGGCAGTCATAACTGTCACTGCGGTCCCTGCGGATCTATTGTGATTTCCCATGAATCTGCAATTTAATAAATTTAAGTTGTAATTCTATAAAGTTTTATCAATGACATTCCTATCACAAGTTGTACACCAAAATGTTCGTTTTGAATTGGTTATCAAACCAAAAGATTCTATGCCTAGAATTGCGATTGCCATAACAAAATAAGATTCTTACAAATTAATTCTAATTCTCTAGGAATGACCGAAAAAGTCCAATTTGTCCCCTCGCAGCAAGTTTCTTTGCCTTAATAGCATCTAAAGAGATAAAACTGCAATAAACCCTCGACTCGAGATATCTCCTGATCTAAAATGGGTGAAAGCAGGTTTATGTTCTTACTAGTATGCGATTTTCCAGTTTTCCTGCGTTTTACGAAAAAAACGAATCTTATATTCTTCTTTCAGATGTGAAATGTTAAGTCAATCAACAAATAACATTAGAAAACTAAAAACTTCCGTAATAAAAAAACGGCTGAACAGATGAAACAGGAACATTCCTGATCTAATCATGTTTTACAAAACTTGATAAAAATTTGTTATTTGGTGTGATAGCATAGATGCCACAGACAGATAAATAACACCCCTTGTTTTATGTAAGTAGTTATAAAAACTTGACAATCTCTTAACCAGATTATTCTTTTATTCTAAATGTGTGTACTAAATAGAGCATCGAATATTTCTGCCAAAATCCTTCTGCAAAATTTTATTAAAATTGGTCGAGTTTCAGCACGCTTTCCTCTTTTTGAGACAAAACCCCAGAATCAAATCGAATTGCGGACCATAAACAAAAATCTATGATATGTCTTCACGTGAAAATGCTGTCAAGTTCACGAAAAGCCCTTAGACAAAATGCATCATGATGGGTTGGATTCTGCCATCAGATTTCGACATTATACACGACATACTCCCTTTTCCTTTATATTTCAAGTAAGTAATTATTAAGTTCAAGAAAAAACAAAATCCGCTCGCTTTAACAACCACGGGGGTGTCTCGGCGATCCATCATTTCATTATTGAACACTTTGCAATGATTCTCCACAAAATCTCACCAAAACAAGTATTTACTTTCACAAAACACATCCCGGCGCTCACCACGAGTTCCAGCGGAAAGGTGTTTTTAAAACGTGCATTTATACATCGCCGGGGAAAGCCTGAGTGTCGGCACGTGACCGCGCATATGAAAAGCAGTGAAAGGTGTACAAATTTTCAATTTCGCACAATTTTTTACGAGTGAAAAGAGCTTTTACTTCGCGGAAAATGTTTTGCATTTACATTGGAGTTGTAAGGATTTTTAAGGTGGGCCTATTTTGTGATTTTAGCTGTTTCATACAAACGAAGCGAATGGAACGCCGTGCTTTCTGTTTGACAAGATAGGCTTCTGACCTCAGCTGACGTTTTAATAAATTAATTTATAACAAATCCAACGAAACTAGCCTGCAAACTATGTAACAATTGGAAGCTATATGTACTGCTAAAGGTGATCTTTTCCAGGAAACTTTTATAATTTGTCTAAAGGTAGAATAATATAATACATACTTAATGTATGTTACATATGATCCGATGACAATGCAAAAATATGGTATCATGGCTGGTCTGATGATGGAGCCAGCAAATTGGTACGGGAACTTTCTGTTGGTATATAGTAGACTAGCTGAATATCTGAAATAAATTAAAATGTATAATACATTCAATTGAAATAATATGAGTAATATAACCACGACCGGGTCGAGTGGAGACCACGTACCGGCAAGCGCAGCGTAGTATGACCAGCCACGAGATGGACAGATGACCTCATACAAGTGGCGGGAAGACCAATCGCTTCCAATCGGTATTTTTGGAAATCCATGGGGGAGGCCTATGTCCAGCAGTGGACTTCTTATGGCTGAGATGATGATGATGAATATAAAGTTCATAAATTTCACAAATTACTTACATTTTTTTTTTGACGTGACAACGTCTAATAAATCGAAGAACGCCGGCTGCACGCACGAAAAGTATGACTCATTGTCCCGTTACGTTACGCTCATTGTTCCATTACATCATCATCATCAATGTTTTGTTATGACGTTGTCGCGTTAAACTACCGTCCGTAAACCGACTTTACAGACAACCAATTTTTTATTCGATAATAGGCTTGCTCAAGAGACCGCTAACTCGCCTGATGTTAATTGACAGTCGCAAATTCACAAGTTTTATTCATTGATGCTTGCATTATTGGTTGTAGGTATAACATAAACAGACTATTATAATTATCATCTCTACTATTTACATATTAACACTAAATAAAAAAATAAAAAAAAATAAAAAAAATAACTTTTTGTACATGTCCACTGGTGATGGGAAAATTTACTAGAATGCCAGCAGCATTGCCACATTGTACCTATAGCAATGCTTACTTTTGAGCAAAGTCACCTCCACCAAGCATTTGACTATTTCATTGAAAAAATTATGAGCAGCTTGACCTCATGAATCTAATATTCAAAATATATTATTATGTAAGTGTCATATCTTTGTAATCTAAAAGCCGAGGCTGGTCTTCCCACGCTGGCTTGCCGGTGCGTGGTCTCCACTCGAGAACTGTTCGGCCCCATCGACCATCAGTTCTACGTGCTATGTGCCCTGCCCACTGCCACTTCAACTTGCATATCCGCAAATTGGTAATTTGATTTTTATTGTACTTCATAAAATATGTCATTATATGATTGATTAAATTCTAATCCTTATAATTTTATTCTTTATTTCGCACAGAAAGCAAAAAAACAAACGCTAAAAGAGAAGAGTTGCAAAATGATACCTAAAATACCATTCTAATTGATATCTGCCCGAAATAAGAGTAGTAATGATACCCGAAATAGTCTGAACCGCAAAATACTGGGGAATCTAGACCCGATCCGAGGGAACCTTTTAGCTAAATTAACTAGTTACTTAGGAATACTCGTTACAAAGGTTACTAATTAGGACACAATTATTAATTAGAGAAATGAGGGCTTCTTTTAATAATATATTAGTAAACTTTGATCTGACAATTTAAAAAAATTATAATTTTAATAAGATTCTGCCATTTTTTATTTGAAATGATGATATAAAGAAGGCACAAAAGTCAAAGATGAGTTTTATATTGCCAATGAGACAAAATCGTCAAGTATTTATTTTATTTAGTAGATTTAAACAGAGATATTTATACCTGACTACGCAAGAAGGAGGGTAATGATTTTCTGGGGTATGTTTGTTTGTATGTGTGACGTATGTACATAATAAATGGGTGTGCATGTTTCTATATTACATCTTACAGCCTAAACGATTTTCAAGTGCGAGACATTGTTACATTCGTACATGATGCTCCATTTTCGACCATTTTGTCACTAACATATTATTGGTTGAATGCAAATCCTTATCGATCATCATTAATAATTATGCCAAACAAATCACACTCTTAAAATTCTATGCCACGTCTGAAGCTACATAAAACATCAATAAATGCTATACCTACTAATACTTGACTTTGTTACCAGTGTCGCCATCTAGTTTCGCTTCTGACCCAATATCCTTGACACTCAAGTACAAAGGGTTTTCACTAATCACAGTTTACAGTTTCTCTTCTAAACTTTGATCCCTGATCACACATTAACCTTTCTCTGGATAGTGTCCCCGCAGAAGGACATTCATTATCTTGCTTAGGGGCCTTTAAAATGTTATAAATGTTATCGAGTCAACACAAGCCAAATAATTTCCAAGTTCTCAGTATAAGGTTCTGAGTTATCTTTGATTCGTTAATTCCCGGTATCCAGAGGATACGCCAAATATTTTAGATCTAGAACTATTTAAAAAAATAAAATACATATACATATGCATAAGTAAAATATACGTTATGACAAAAACATAATTTCGATCATCGTAACATTTATAATTTTTAAGTAACATTTTGCTATTATGTAGGTATATTTATATTTTAAAAATCAAACTACGTAAACGAATAATTATTTGTTTAATAAATCAATTTAATTTAATTTCTATGGTATAAATTTGAAGGTACAACCTTTTAAATTAAAAAAAAAAGTACTTCTAATATTTTTTATAAATAACGGAGTTATGAGGCAAGATACATGGAAAATATGCATCCAAAATGATAATCTACTCCTTTGATAAAATCAGTGAACAATTTAATTACTAAATTTTAAATTAATTATTAAATTTAATGGACCCTTTTATATTCGATTCGTGTGTATTTTGTATAGCAGACAATTATGAGAAAGACTACAACTACACCTGTATAAATTATTTATGTAATCGTAAAGCTACAGGAAATAACCGTGTGCAGTCATTAAATACTTGTGATTGAAGACATTCGTGATGATTTTATAGATTCAGCCAAAAATACACTTGATATATTTTACCAGTTACACAAAATATGTCTGTGGTAGCCATTAGGTGACTGGCAATCTGACATAATATAAGCAGGAACATTCTTTGGCAACGTTTTGCTAACACCGATTCGGTTTTCAATTTCACGCCACGTAAATTCGTTTACCCCTTCGGACACGTTACGTATACGTATTTATACTTATCTTACTATATATATGAATACGAGTATCTAAGTATAGACTTTGTTTTAAGTTGAATTACGTTCGGATCATTGGCTGAAATACAAGGTTAAACATACTAATTTTACTACATTTCAGTGCCTAATTGGTTTATATCATTTCAATCAATTGTAAAGTGACTTTAAAACCTAATTAAACTATTAAATTTTTTTTTTCCTGTCCGGGCGTATAGGCCCGGCTTGCAAGCTAAGGGTACCTTAATATTAATTCTATTGAACTACTATAATGCATTATCTAGCTTACTATAATTTCTCGTTCATTGATTTATTAAAATTATTTTAAATATTATATAAAATATTAGCTATATCTTACAATTTCACCCACGTAGCGACAAAGAACGGTGATGATGATGATGACGAAATATAGCATATGTAATATGGGACTGGGCAATTATGTTTTCTTAAACATTTTTTTATCTTAAAATTAAATCATGTCGGCGAATAACCTATTACGTCCGTAAAATATTTGAGGACATTTTCACTCAACACTATCTAGCCCTAAACTAAATGTATTTATAAAACATACATGTCACATAAATAATAATCATTTACATTTTTGTAAATACATATAAATGATATATATAGACACCCAGATACAGATCAAACATCCATGCTCAGAAGATATGTTTCCCTTGGGTTCAAACCCACGACCAACAGTTCAGAAGGCAGACGTAGTACCACTTAGCCATGAGGCTTGTCAAAAAACCCTAAAGTAGATATATCACATAATATATGTAACAAAGCTAAGTTCTGCATGGACCCTCCATGTACCCGGCTCGTCACACGTCACAACAAGATTAATGCTCTACTAAAGGGATATTACCTAGTTAAGATAACTCTAGTAATGGACAGGAGACAATATTACGCCTACATCTGGGAAATAACATACAACACTGTTGAGTAGGAGTTGCTAAATATCATACCACACTAGTCCGTTTGATATCTTTTCATAGTTATACGGTTGAACGTTGTGAAATACGTTACGTTGTTGTATAGCGGAAAACATTATAAAATAAAATAAAAAAATGAATAAAACTTTTATGTTTCAACCATATTTTTAGTAGTTGTTTCTAATATTTCTCGAATGTCTTCCAAAACTGAAATTTACTGTAAATACAGGAACAAAAAATCATCAAAGTAAATGAAATAGGCGTCTTTTTGAGCCACACTAAAGTTGTACCATCTTGGTGAAAAATATCACCCATAATTACAAAATGTGGAGCAAACTACCCATTACTGAGGCACTTCCACAGCCGAGTGCCTCCAAAACTACGCGTTAGAATGAAAACTGAGCATTCATTAGCACCCGGTGGAGGTGTGACGTCATTTCCGCCAGCTTCCGGTGACGACGTCTAACGGCATCATGGCGCAAATGTGGAGTACACTTTGTATATAATAACAGCTGGCAAAATTCTGGTATAATATGAGAAAGATAGTCACAAAAAAAAAGTAAAGTGTACCATGATCTCTTTTCGGTTCAATACCGTAATGACCCATTACGCAGTCGATGTGTAATGCATGCACAATGTAATGTGCCTTATAAGGGACATTGCTTCTAAGTTATTGCAGACATAATTATACTAGTGGTCCTATCATTAAGCTATGCATTAAGTTAACAGCAAAGTTACCGGCGGCTAGTAGCTTGCTAATAATTAATGGGATGCGCTTAGGTGAAACTTAGAACGTAGCTTGACCAAAGCAACACCGGTAGTGTTTTTAGCTTAAACTACTTGTATTTGTATAGCTTAGATTCTCATAATTTTTATTTATTTTTCGTTTTCGTTTGTTTGACCGACTTATATTATTTTGTTCATTATTTTTAGAACCAATATTGTGACATGTACTCGTATACCGCGCATTTGTCTACGCAGAACGAGAAAATGGATTTCGACCCCTGAAAGTAATTAATTTCTTTTTGTCGTGGAACAATGTCGTTTTTATAAAACCTCGATAAATAAATGCATATAAAGATTAAATTGAAGAAAGGTATCTGGATATTTTTTTATAACAAAAATCATTTCATTTTATTGTATGGATATTGTAGTCAATTTTGAAAGCAACGCTAAACTAGTCAAAATTCTTAAAACCATTAAATTAAAAAAAGTAACGAAACTGTGTAACTGTAACTGTGTGTGTATAAAAATTATGTTGGTTTTTCGGATTTAGTTATTTTAATAAAACCGACCAAGTGCGAGTTGAACTCGCGCATGAAGGGTTCCGTACCAATTTCTATAAAAACGACAAAAAAACACGTTTGTTGTATGGGAGCCCCCCTTAAATAATAATTTTATTTTAATTTAATTATTTATTTTTAAAGAGTATAAATATAACTCAATATTCAGTGCATATTGCCGTTGCCGTTATCAATATCAAGTAAAAACGAGCAAAAAAATCACGTTTGTTGTATGGGAGCCTTCTTAAATATTTATTTATTCTTTTTGTTGTCATAGCGGCAACAGAAATACCTCATCTGTAAAAATTTCAACTGTCTTGCTATCACGGTTCATGAGATACAGCCTGGTGACAGACGGACGGACGGACGGACGGACAGACAGCGAAGTCTTAGTAATAGAGTCCCGTTTTTACCCTTTGGGTACGGAACCCTAAAAATGTAATTAGTTTAGTGGTGCCTTGACAGTAGGTCCCGTTGATTAAGTTGGCGACAGTACGGAAACAGTACTACCTATTACTATGAACCTAATAAATAGATGTGGCTAATAATATCTATATATGAAGGACTCCACCATCACACGGTACGCCAGCGTCTCGTGAAGCCTGACGACGCAACGATGGCTAGTATTGTTGTAATCCTATAGAAACAATACTATCAAAATAAAGAGAATCCTTTACATTCTCGTATTATTTCTACGACCTGTTGTTTATCTTGTATGCTGAGGGGAAACCTAAAATCTCCATCAGGCGTGTCTTTAGTTCTTTACTACTTTATATAAATAAGGACTAATATAAACAAAATTGTTATTTGTCAAATTTTTGTATATGTGGGCGATGGGCTGACATCCTGTCACTGGAGGGTAACATTACATCTTACCTTCCAACACCTCCTAACTATCTAATACCCTCTCTCTCCCATCTTACCATATAATCACGGTAACATTTGGTGTCAAACGGCTATGGTCTTTGATGTTCTTCCTACCCCTTATGGGAAAATAGGCTGTTTTTCTTCTAATCTCCTAAATTACTGACAAGACTTGATAAAGGAGGCGTTTACGTGTTTTAACACTCTACGTAACGTAGGCTATAATTATTATACGTTCTAATTAATGTTATAAAGATTATTGCGTCATTTTCAATCTAAAATGTATGTGAAATATTTATACAATCACTCGAGAGAGTGTGGATTCGATAACTACTATAAAATGCAATAAAAAAATCTAAAAACAAATAACCGTAAAAATGTCACGTAGGAGATTTTAAATTTGCAACGACGTTATAATATAAAAAAAACAATGGGCTGCACTCCGGGAGTGCTGGCAGAAGTGAAAACGTTAATAGAAATATAGAAAGATGTTACATCCTCTCCTACGCCCGCGCCGGCAGCGGTTCTACTCTCCCTCCGTCTTACGAATTTGGGGAATTGTAGTTAGTCTAAGATCCCGCTATAAGACGACATTCACCGAGCTGGTTAATGGATAAAAAGTATTTTATGTTCACTTAAATATGTTAATAAATATATTGCAAATGGGTTGTCTAAAAAATTTCAGTCCAGAATGATTAATTAATAATTAATTATTTTTTTAACATTTCACTGGTTTTGGTTAATAGACAAATTCCATACCAATCGAAAGTATGAAGCCCATAGAATATGCAAACGTTAGGTTGACTATTTTTTTCCCGTCACAACTCTTGGGTAGGCAGGTATAAACAGGTAAATCGATACTAGTAACTTGCACCGGTCTGGTTAATGAATTAAATTTAAATAAATATTATTTACACATCTATATGTAATATTGAATTTGTCTATTAAACAAACCAGTGAAATGCTTAAAAAATATATTAATTAATCATATTCTGGACTGAAATTTTTTAGACAACCCATTTGCAACATATTTATTGACATATTTAATTGAATATAAAATACTTTTCATCCATTAACCAGCTCGGTGAAGGTTGTATTAAAGCGGGATCTTAGACTAAGTTTATATTGTTATACGTACATATTACATACCTTGTATTTTTTATATGAGATGTCCTTTCATAATTATAAAAACTGAAAATAACGTATTTTTACTTTGTTGATATTAAAATTTTCTCTCTGACAGCTTAGAGAAGTGGTGTCAAAGCTTTAAATTTTTCAAAATTGTTATTTTTATTTTAAAATTTTCTAACAAAGAAAAATACCCATCCCAAAAATGCACAACGCCGCTAAAGAAGTTTTCACTTCAAAATACATCGTTTTATAGTAGATATTTTCAAAATTCCATCGAAATGCTTGAAGTCCTTTTATTGTGCGTACCGGCAAAATGTGAATTAACTGGTCTTCCCGAATATGTATAATCTGCTTGTATTTAAATTGCGAATGGATAAGTATCTAAAGCTCACTCCATCGTAGACCGGAAAAGTTGCTTAACATCAGGCATGTTATCAGTCGAATGCAAGTCTATTAGCGAAAAAAAATCTTTTGAGAACAGAAATGTTCAAAAATAGAATAACAAAAACAAAATTAGCAGGTACTACCTCGTAGGTACCTTCGTAGTTAACTTACTACGAAGGTACTACGGATAGGGAAAAATAAAATAACGATAAGTAGAGGTGCAAAACTGTATTGATAGTTGTCAGGGCACATGGCATGTTGTGGAGGTATTTGAAACCAGTCTCGAGAAATAACTCGGATCTACCACAAACAACGGGTTTTGGTATTGTTTTAAAACAACTTTCGGAGTTTTGTCTCGATAAAGTCGTATAGAAAATTACCATTCAATAGGGAAATAGAGGTGAAGAAAATTTTTTTGGCCATTGGATTTGGCACAACACAATATTATCTTCTACAGACAAATAACATTGAATGCAATAATTATGGTTAAAAAGAAAAATTTGGAAAAACCGAATTCGTTTATACTTGGATGACAATATTCTTCCAGTTATGTTGTTATAAAAACCAAAGTACTAGACCGCTTTCGATAAAATATATATGGGTCTGCTTCTGAAATACTTCAGATACTTAAATTTTAAATACTTTAATTCTTAAAAAAAACATTAAAATCAATTCATAATTGACGAAGTAATCGGTGAAAAAAACGTACAAAAAATACAGTCGACTTGAGAATCTTCTCCTTTTCGGAAGTCGGTTACAAATAATTACAAACATCTAGTCCATTTATCATCAGGTAGGAATTTAATACCTGAGCTTCAAACTTTGTTCGCAGGAAACTACAATCAATTTACGCGAGCGACTAATTTTGATAAACTTTTACACAATATTGAAATGAAATGAAATTTATATATTCCAGATATAAATCTACAAATACAAATATCTTTATTAACAAACCATTTGCGCAAATACAAAACACTATGAATCCCGCACTAGGAAAACCAGTATCGCGGGCGTCCTATTTGACGATAACACTGATGGCAGACTAAAACTAAGTACAAGTACATAAAATGCATGCAAAGATAATTAATTTAGCAAAAAAAATTGTGAAAAATGAATTTATGTTTATAATAAAAAAATTGTAAAAGTGATCAACCATCGGAATCTCTAATAGATGTGTGTTTGTGACTGTCAATGTGAGGGGGGATTGTGTGTGGGGGGGGGGGGGGGGGTTGTAAGAGAGAAGGGAGAGTGAGTTTACATGGGAAAGGGATTGGTTAACGAGACGAAGGTAATGGAATGAGAGTAGATGGGTTACAATATATTGTGCAAAAAATTACTTGTCAGTAAGTAGTCGTGAGCCATCTATATTGATTGTATTCATCATCAACATTGATTATATAATATTGTTGGAACTCGGGCCTGGAATTATGTTTGTAATGGTCTGGAGTTTACCTACATATATGGATTGTAAAGTGATACAGGAAGAAATAAGTTTATGTATACCTACGACAGAAAGAGAACCAAGAAGGTATGGATGGGGATAAAGTTTTTGTGTGATACGTAATGTTTTATTACCGGGCTGCGTAAGTGGGTTATGGTTTTTGAGTGTATGTTTGTTTGTATATATGTATGTACATATGTGGGTATGCATGTACGGACCGTCTACAGCCTAAACGGCTTGGCCGATTTTGATGTGCTAGGTGTCTTTAGATTCGTCTCCACTCCCTTAGTGTCCTCTTAGGCTTTATTTTTGTTAATAATAATGATGCGGCCCACTGCCCACCTAAAGACCGGGCTTGACCCGAGATTGTTGTTAAATAAAGAGAATAATAATACCACACTCGTAAAAATAAAAATGTGTTTTTTCGTAACCTCCAACAAACTTTTTCGTAATAAACAAATGATTTTACTAGAATTATCATAAAAAATGCGTATCTTTACAGCGATTTTATGCATACTTTCACATAAAAAAACATCGTGTCAAGCGTAACGAAATCATAAGTTAGACAGCAACAAGTAACAATGTTAAAAGAAAAACAAAATACCCGACTGCAGAAAAGAGGTTTTTGCAGCCTAACTTATGATTTTTTTTTCAATTTTGATGTACCCAGTGTCACTCTCACAACTAAGACGAATCTATTGACACCACTCACATCAAAATCGGTCAAGCCGTTTAAGCTCTAGGGCGTTTCAAAGAAATATACATACATACATACACTCGAAAAACATAACCCTCCTTCTTACGCAGTCGGGTAAAAACTGCTTTTCTGCAGTCGGGTATTTAATTTTTCTATTAATATAGATAATTGTTACATGTACTTAATTCACTTAGTTTTGCATGCAATTTCAAATTTTCATTAATATTTTGTAAGAGGAAAATTTATATAAAATAAGAGGATATGAGTAGGATGGATATATAGTAGGATAGAGAGGAGAGGAGCTAATCTCCTCTATTAATATCCTCTTGTTTTGTTAACAAACAAAACATTTTTGTTTCAAAAACCATAAAAAATCACAAAGAGTCAATTCAACCTGATAATCTCAGATAAGCTGCAGCCAAACATCAGAATTAACTCCTCACATTTTCATACGATTATTAATTAAATACTGTTAAATAAAAATAATAGCTGTTATCAAAATCATTTACTTTGCACATTTTGATGTGACCATATTTCCAAGAAACATTAAGTCTACCATTTCCATTATAATACTATATTAATAGTAGTGATAGTGGCAACACTGGCGCGCTATGTGCCCTCTTGTACCCGAGATTCGCGCGAGTTTTGCCATGCGCGACCAAGTTACGTGTTATTGTTACAATCATTTGCCGGGATTGGGGTAATTTTCAGATCTACATATAATACTAACTTAGAATACCTATTTACCGTGTTTGTTTTGTGCTTCAATAATAATCTGAATAACAATAAATTAATGATAAAAAATAATATTTGGTATTCTGAGATTTGGATACATTTGTCGAGTTAATTGTTGAGTTTTTATCATCATCATCTTCATCTCAGCCATAAAAAGTCCACTGCTGGACATAGGCCTCCCCTATGGATTTCCAAAAAGACCGATTGGAAGCGGCTTGCATCCAGCGTCTTCCTGCCACTTGTATGAGGTCATCTGCCCATCTCGTGGCTGGTCTTCCTACGCTGCGCTTGCCGGTGCGTGGTCTCCACTCGAGAACCTTTCGGCCCCATCGGCCATCAGTTCTACGTGCTATGTGGCCTGCCCACTGCCACTTCAACTTGCTAATCCTCTGTGCTATATCGGTGACTTTCGTACGTCTACGTATCTCTTTATTCCTTATTCGATCTCGTAGAGTGACTCCGAGCATAGCCCTCTCCATAGCTCGTTGCGTGACCTTGAGCTTCCTTATAAGGCCCATAGTTAGGGACCACGTCTCAGTGCCGTAAGTCATCACTGGTAACACACACGGTTGAGTTTTTATGTGATGACTTAAAACAATAACCTATTAAATTAAAACATTTCATACGGATACTTTTTTCATTCGAATTGATTTTTGAAGTTATTGATCCTTGTAGGTACACATGTACTGTATTGTGAAGTGTGTAAGTGTGGGACCACCCTTAAAATTTCATAATAATAATTCATTGACCCCTTAACGCATATAACATTATTTGTTACATCCACATACATATATTAATGTAGAGAAATATTTAAAATGTATCCTAGTATCATCGTTCCGAGACAAGCTCTGAAAAATAAACAAATGCGGTATATGTAAATATAAATAAATAGAAACAACATTCTTACGCTTCCACACGTTTTACTTATACGGTAAAGTAAAGAACGGGAATGGAGTACAAATCCAAAACCCACAGTGGGACTCAGCAGTGTAGTATGACACACGGTAGAACAAAATTGCGGATTTTGTGGCATATAATATTTATAAAAAAATTGGTTGTCTGTAAAGTCGGTTTACGGACGATAGTCGTGACAGCGACATAACAAAACATTGATGAAATGCAAACGTTACAATGAGCGTAACTGGACAATGAGTCATCCGTTTTCGTGCGTGCAGCCGGCGTTCATTGATTATTAGACGTTGTCACGTCAAAATTATTCTGAAAATTAAATTTATATGTCATAATTAAAATTAAAAACCAAGGTTTGACCATCATCTGGCCAAACTTCATTGTTCAGCATCGGAAGACCACAGTCAGCGACCCTGTACATTACATAACGGCATTGAAAGTGACAGTTTAGTACATCATTAGTCATTACGCTGAATCAGCACTAAGAATTTGACTATAGGAAGAGAAGGAATGAATGTTTATCCAAAAGATAGGTATTGATTTAATGGTTAAATAATGTTAAAACTAAGTATTAACACGCTAGTTTTGTAAAAATAACACGATTTTCGCACATATTTCAATTTGTTTTCATTGAAGATGCACGCGTGACATTTTTATTATATTAAATAAATTTACATTTGACCACCAATTCGCCTGATGGTAAGTGATGGCCGTGTGGCTGAGGATAAAGCACGTTGATCCAGAAGAAGTACCTACTTATTTAAACTTCTATTTTAATTTTATTGTGATGTCTGATAATGAGATACAATTCTAACTGAAAAGCTACCTTGCTTGACATAATAAACGAATAACTAAATTGTTATAAACTCGAGCGCTGCATTTGCTACACAGCAGCTGTGTTACCACAACTTGATTAAAATTCCAATCATAGCACTAGAAAAGAAACCTGGTCGAAACAAAGCGCATTTTGCTGCAAAAACTGAGGTTATTTTCCACACCTGAAATTTTATTAAAAGAAGTTGCTACCAGATATTTTTGTTCATGTAATTCCAGGCAGCCCACAGTGCAGCCGCTTTCGATCAGATTGCTAGGCGTTCACTAACATTTTTCAATTTGCTTCTACAGCCGTGGGCAGCTTGCATGAATATTGTATCCTACATGCAAAACTAACTACGTAGGTACTCGTATCTTGCTAGCCGTATAAGCCAAGTGTCTATACCAAAATAGCTGACTGTGGGCTCACTCGCTGAAACAATTGGTTCAATATTGAAACTCTAACATAATAATTATTATTAGAATAAACTAAGATTGTACATAATAGAACGAAGCGCTTTAGCTCCATTTTTAGGAGTACGGAACCCTAAAAATGGAGCTAAAGCGCTTCGCTTTAAGGAAAAAAAAAAAAAAATTTACTCTAATCACAAAAAATAGGGTCTTTATGCAAGGAAGGAGTGTCCAAATTTTAAAGTGCTTTAACCGTATCATGTGGGGTGTCATATGAAAGAGTTTCATTAGCACAAGCTAAGACAGGTTATCTATTAGTTTGTACGGAACACTCGGTGGGCGAATCTGACTCGCACTTGTCCGGTTTTTATTAAGCGTACTGACATAATGTGGAATACGCATCCTAAAATCCTGTATAGTACCAAGAATCTATTACGCCGACTAAGTAACAAATAAATCATAAACGAAGTTCACCCGTTAAGTAAACACACGCTATTTAAAATTTGTTTTTCAGTATACAAAACTCATCAATTCACATTAACATTTAAGCAAACCTTTCGAAATGCTCAGTCCAAGGTATTTAAAACTAAACCACCTAAAATAGAGTTTTGGTGGGAACGTTACAGGAATAAATAAATAAATATTTGGGGACATTTCACACAACACCATCTAGCCCAAACCAAGCAAAGCTTGTACTATGGAACTAGATGGCTGATAGAATACAAATATATATTTTTTTTTGTAAATATATACATAATATGATACACAGAAACACCCAAACACAGAACAAACATCCATGCTCATTACAGAAATATGTCGTCGCTCTGTTTCATTTTCCTAAACTTGTTTTATTTTGAATGTTAACGTTGTTTTCCATCCGCAAAAGCCGCACAGGCGCTTACCATCAGGCGGGTAAGTGGTCAATTGTAGATCTATCTTGCATTAAAAAAAATGGTGGAGTTTAATTCACAAGTGCATGACAAGCGGAACGTGTCTTTTCAATTTATCGGCAAAACCTTGAAGAAGCTTCCAGCAAAATCACCATCACTTAATAACTAAGTGTAAACTTAATACTCGCCCCTGACTTTACTTGAATTTTACTATATTGATGAAAATAAGAGAATAAAAGAAAAAATAAGAATTGGCATAAAGGAGTAGTATCCAATTGCCGTTAAACTTTTTAAATATCAGCCAGTTGACATAATGCCGAGCCACAACCGACTCCAGCGGCCTGGCTCGCATACAGCTGACCGAACCCATGTCCCTTCTCAAACATGGCTGACGCTGCAGTGTATACACGCCGATACAGGATCTGCCTCAGCACAACCCTCGTATAACCCTACCTGGTATTTATTATCGTTTAAAATTCGGTATGCTTTTGCTTGACTGAACAGGAAGGAGGGTAATCTTTTTCGAGTGTGTGCTATTTTTCGCAAAAACGTGTACTCAACGTCAATATAATGATGATGATGATAAAATGTAGCCTATATAATATATCATCAGATACGAGAAATATATAGAATATTTCTCGTATCTAAATGAACAAATACATTTTCAATTTTTCTAATATAACTACTACTATATAACCTATGATTTTATATGTTTAAAAAGGTTTTTTTTATAGAAGATAGATCTGATCTGATAGATCTACGATTGGCCAACTCGCCTGATGTTAAGCGACGGTGTGGCCGAGGATGGAGCTCGTCGATCTAGAAGATATCTATTCACTCTAGCCTTGAAAATTCCAAGATTGAAAGGTTGCGATGCGCGAGGTAGCCTCCCGCGTTGGAAGACCTATGTTGTCTATGTATCTTTCTAGGAATCAACAAAGAAACCGGCGGAATATAAACGTGAAATTAAACAGTTTAGTACAAACTTTAGGAAAATCCACATTATATGGGTAGTAGTATGCCGACTTTATATTCGGCCTGTAGTAGTTTTGTATGTTTATTCAGCGATTGCTCCGCTACTTCAGTTGTTTTTGATTATCCCTTTTTTGTTTAGTAGGTAATACCTCAGAAGTGATTCCATATCAATTATATCAATATTGGTTTAGTACTTTGGTTTTTATCAAAATAACAGAAAAAAAATCATCTTAGTAAATGAACTACGTATGTTGAAGTCGTTTTTTTTTAATTATAATTATTTAAATTCTACAGTTTGAATAAGGAAGCATAAAGTTCAGTTTTCATTTGTAAGTGTCACAGTCTTCATAAAGATAAAGAGATTTTCGGGTATGAATGTACAGTTTTTAGGTCATATTTGTATGAAAGTGAGATTGAATAGCCGTGATGGTTGAATGAGTGTGCGCCCGCCATACAAATTGGAAGCGATGCGTTGAAAAGTTTTTAATATAGCATACTGCAGTACTGACAGTTTAACAGCTTTTTTATTTATCACTTTTTATATGTATCTGTTGTAATGGGTGGTTATTAGGCTCTTTTGGTTCAATTCGATTTTGAATACGATTTTATACTCGAAATCTCGTCCTGGTCTATTCACTTTTTTCGTGCTAAATATATTTATTTTTAAGTTAAAATCAAGGCAAGGAAATAAATAAATAAATAAAATAAAACTTCCTTTCAGTAGCCGGTTAACGAATCATTGAGCATCATTTATTTATTTAATATAATAACTACACCAGTTGATACCTCATCAATCAGCACATATCGTCTTTGGGGTACCTCGCTCCGACGTGTGACGTCATCTCCCCCTCTCTGACGTCATCGTCCACCGATTCGCAACAATCTGCCGCGTCACTTCATATATCATTCTGACACGGCTCGGTAATAGTGAACATTGTTTCTTTAAGTAGGTAACTCTACTTTTCAACCGACTTCAAAAAATAAGATGTTATAAGAGATTTTTAATTCGGTTGTATTTTTTTATGTTTGTCACCTCATAACTCGGTCATTTATAAACCTAGCTAATTGGAACATTATTAGAATATTTTCGTTGGCGTTTTTTGATTGGGAGGATATTTTGTTTCCCCTGTTTGAGCGAAATAGCTCGTATACTTCCTTAAAAACAGAAATTTTAGTTGAGATTCCATTTCTCGACCGATTTCGGTTTTTATTTGACAAAATCAGAGCAAAATTAGTTTATAGGTTATTGAGACAAAAGGTCCGCCGTACCAGTTGTACCATTACATTAATGGTACAATTGGCACTTATTTGTTCCGCTAGTACCCTTGATGGTACAACTGGCACCGATTTATCCTACTAGTACCATTATACATGTAAAAGAGCAGTATGCTTGTCTCATATACAAACATAATTTCAAGTTACTTAACTTGTGAGGTCTCAGTTAAAAAGGAGAAGTTTCCTATGTCCGATTTCGACATTATTTGGCAGAAACATTTGGTATCCATTCAATGAATATGAGCGAAATCAGTCAAAAGATCAGATATCAGATATCAGATCATCAGATATCACGATAATGAGAAGCGTTGATTAGTGCTTTCTCTGTCTCTTAAAAGAACTACACTTTTTCAAAGTCAAAGTGAATAAATTACTTCTAGATCGACGTACTCCATTGTTTTGACTTTTGACCGGAATCCATGTATTTTTCTTTAAATTCGTGATTGAGTAGTTTGCGTGGCCGCGTCTTTTGTAAAATGCCACTGCATATAAATTATTAAATAGCTTCTCTTCGGAGTTGTCGACAAGGACAGATTAAAGATCGAACGGCAAGGAACCTGCCTTTTTAACTCTAAGTTCACGTTGCCTCGCGGTTAACGGTGCACTTTAATTATAAAATAAAGAAATAAAGAAGTTTAAGCGTGGTAACCTAACTTTTATTTCTACCATACCTTTTTTCTATTACAATTTTGGCGACCGTGACAGGACCATCGTCTCCTATCAGCTACATCGGTTACTAAAAATATATCACGTATTAAAAAATATTGGCATTGCTCCCTAAGACAGATGTTTAGGTAAATAAGTAGAGAGCATAGGAATAGTACAAATAGATCAAAACGGGCATCTGTAACCAGAGCACGTGCCTGGAAAAAAGCGGCTGTAATAACTCAAGCTTTTACCTATCCTTGGATCTTTGAAAGGTAAAGGTGAAAGTTTTATCTGAATCATTGGTTCCCAGCTTTAAAGATAATTGTTGTATGTTATATAATATTATTGGAAACTAGTTTTAGGTAGAATCCGGAAAAAGGGCGTAAGTACGTGAATGATTTTAAATAATGAAAATTTAAGATCTTAAAATCATTCTTCATGCTGAATAAAGAAAACTTTTTGACGGTGTGGCTAGTGTAAAAAAAAACTCTACTACATTGTCAGTCAGTCAGTCACAGATACCGCCTTTTATATACTTAAGTATATAAAAATACTTATATAAACTTCAAATAGCTGATATTATGTAATGTCACATGAAACTCACATAAAGTTAACAGCTGTAACTCGCTGAAGTGAGCGGTTACCATGGACCCACTCGCCCGCACATTAAACGTAGTAAAATGACAACACACGCGCGTCGTTAAAACTCTACCACTCCACACTAGAGCCGAACACGGATGTAGAGCACAGTGAAGAGAGAGAGCTGCCTATCGATGCAATAAACTATGTATGTATGATTCTGTATAAGCGGCTACAGCGGCTCACCGATTTTTATGTGCGAGGTGTTGTTAGATTCGTTTTCACTCTTCGAGTGTCATAGGTTATACTTTTGTAATAATAATTATACATCTCTCGCAAAAATAAAAAATAATGGGTTTTTACTTTTTCGTAACCTCAAACGAACTTTTTCGTTATAAGCAAGTGATTTTACTATGTAGAATTATTCTAAAGAATGCGTATTTATAACATTTAACAGCACATCTTTAATGCGTAAAGTTGCTGTTAAAGGTTATAAATACTTTCTTACAAAAATCTTACATGCAACAGCATATTATCAAACCTAACTAAATCGTCAAGTCAGATTGCAAAAACCTCTTTTCTGCAGTCGGGCACTTGTTTTCTTTTAATATAGATGCTTGTATTATTTATTACTGCAGATAACTTGAAAATACCTAATCGTAAGTATAAGTAACTGGCAACTACGGGTCACTCACACAAATTAACTTAGGGCATCATTTCACTAGCGTGGTCATTTTGTTTAGAGAATCGACATACAGGTTCGTTGTCAAAACAAAATAAATTACATCACTATTACCATGTCTAGAAAACATAGGTTTAGCGATAAGACCACATTTTGTATCATCCTATTATGTGCTTATATTTGGGATGAGTTAAGAAAAGGTTGAGATTTTGTGGGTCGAATACGGAACAAATCATATTTTGTTGTAGAATTTTGCGGTGTTAATAAAATATAATTGTTTGGTTGTTTGAAATTGATTTAGTAGTCAAATGCAGAGTATTTTTCGTTTAGAAAATACTTTTATCAAACATATTTTTAGACTTTAGTATCCAAAAAGGCATCCGTCGTCACTAAACTTATCTTTCCGTCTGTCTTTATTTTTCTAAAACGGCTTTGCATTTTGAGTCTGTTAAATATGTTATGAAATGTATTAGCGATATAACAGGCATGTTCTTTCAAAATCCATTATATATTTTTTATGAATTTTCGTGTTCCATTCTTTTCCCCCGACCAAAGAACTCTCCTCGTGTTGTAAGGTTCACGTGTGTATCTATATATTTGTGTGTCTGTCTGTGGCATCGTAGCTCTCAAACGGATGGAACGACTTTAATTTAATTTATATACATTTGAAAGAGGCCTTGATCAAGAGTGTTCTTAACTATATTTCATTAAAATCGGTTCAGGCGTTTTTTGACGTGACAACGTCTAATAAATAGATGAACGCCGGCTGCACACACGAAAAAGGATGACTCATTGTCCCGTTACGCTCATTGTAACGTTTGCATTTCATCAATGTTTTATTATGACGTTGTCACGTTAAACTATCGTCGGTAAGCCGAATATACAGACAACCATTTTTTTTTTAGTTTTCTAAACTTACTTGTTTAGCTTATCGCGAAAACATATCTTTATCTACTTGCGAAGACTATAGGATACATTTTTCGACCACATGTAACACAAAGCTAAGCTCATCTAGTTCATTTATATCTGTGTAATTCACTCCAGTCCAAACTCACCATCATGTAACATGCATAACAATATGACACAACAACATCAAAAATACAAACCTTATCACTATCACATAAGGTTCATATTCGTGTAATTGTTACACAGTATTATATGATGTCATAAGCTTTTTGTCTACAACTTCCTATAGAATAAAGTGAATAATGGACAGGATTAAGGAAGCTTCATTGATTTACTTTTATCAGGTATGCAGTAGAATGACAGGTACATTACTTATTTTTTACCCAACTGCTGAAGCAGGGTTATGTTTTTAACCACCGACCCAAAAAGAGGGGTGTTATAAGTTTAACGAGTGTATCTGTGTACCTCAATATTGTTAAAGAGGGTTTGATAGAGAGTGTTCTTATGTTTCATCAAAATTGGTTCAGCCGTTTTTTTGTCGGGGATTTTTGAGTTTTCTAAAGTTATACTTGATCGAGACTATGTTTATATATCTATAGACAATAGACATATTTGCAGAGGACACAAGAATATACAAAAATAAAACACAGACACACACAAACAAAAAATAAGTACCTACAATAAAATTAAATAGAAATAATATTGTATAATATAATTATGTATGTCGGTATATATGTATATTTGGCAAATGCGTGGATGGATTTCAACGTCATATGAAAGGAACAAGAAAAGATGGTGCGCACGAAAACAAAAGGAGAGGGAAGTACATATGTACGCCAAGAGTCTCGTCACGTTCTTTGGTCATATTTCCGACATTTGTGGTAAAATTGTAAAAACATTTTTTCACGTAGTCACACGTCAACTGTACTGTCAACGTGGGTAAGCTACCCACGTTGACAGTATAGTTGACGTGTGACTCCGTGTCAAACAGTACATATCTTTATTCGAAGGTTCTTTTCTTCCAAAAGGTTAGTTGTCAAATAACTTAATTAATTAGCAATAGTTTCGACTTCTAATCTTTTGGGTAAAAATATCACCAACCTTCGAATAAAGCTATGTACAATGTTTGACACGAAGTTAAAGTTACCAACGTTGACAGTATAATACTATCTTTTCCCTCTCCACTAAATAAGATTTTCTTTCAAAAAGTTAAAGCATATAATTTCTTGTACATTTCTTATTCATAAACAACAATACTAGGTCATAATATTTAATCTACATCCTAGACCAGGCCATTACCAGCCCCTATTAATGTGAGTGAATACATAAACGCGTTATAAGGGTCCCTCCAACCTCTAAAGGTATTATAGTACGGTTTATTACAATAACTACGGGACTATTTGTGGTGGTTTTAACGTGAAAAGATAAGGTATGAAATACCCCTAATTCTCAAAGGCAAAGGTTTTGTTATTTTAGGATTTTTGGGGAACATTTTGGGTCTTTCTTAAATATCCTCTTATAGTAAAAATAGAGTTGGGTAGGTTAAAAATCCTGGAGTAAATTTTAAGTTTTTTACCCGACTACGTGAAAAGGAGGACATTTAATTTCCATGACAATCATATTCAAACTTTCGCCAATAAATTACACGTTTTTTCTATAACTGAAGATTATATTATCAGATTTAATAATACTTTTTATAGGGTTTTTTAATATTTTCAAAATTTAATTTAATTTTTTCTAATCAGAAAAAAGCTACTGAAATAGGCCAAATCCAACATTACATCTTACCCTCTAATACCCTCTAACTGTCTAACACCTCTCCCTCCCATCTAACCCTCTAACCATGGTCAAATGTGACGTCAAACGTACTCACGTGTACCAACCAGTACCAACGTACTCATGGTCTTTAATCTGCCTATCCCGTAAGGAATAATTATAGTTTAAAAAACTGAAAAAATTGACTTCAAAATACGCAATATGTACAATACATATGTACGCGACTTGCTGTTCACTTTTTTAGAGGCATTTGGATGATATTTTACCAGTTATTTTGTTATAAAAACCAAAGTACTGCATCGATTTTGATAAAATTTATATTAACAACCTCTGAAGTATTACCTACCAAATACAAAATAAAACATCAAAATCAATGCACAATTGGCTGAACAATCGGTGAACAACATACAAAAGAGAAACATACAGACCGAATTGACAACTTCCTTCTTTTAAGAAGTCTGTTAAAAATGGGTATAATTTTATGTATGTATGTTGTAGATCCAATTATATTATGTGTATCTTGATAAGTTCTTGGCCAACATTACCATTATAGTCAGATAAATATTAACACTTTAAAATATTACAAATCTATAGGAAGCTGTCCATTCAGCCACCATTATAAAAGTCTTTGAAGTAGAAAAGTGCGTCAATTTTTCACTCGGACATTACTGGAGGCGGACTCTATCGAGCAATTCATTCTCTTCGGTGTTATAGCACAAGAGATGTCGGTCTGTTTGACTAGGGACTGTAAAAACTGGAAAATATAACATACTTAACATAACCGCGCGCTCCATCGTAGACCGTAACTGTCGCTTAACACCAGGTGAGTTGACGGTCAAGAGCAAGCCTACGTCGAATAAAAAATAAAAAACTAGCTGCGCCTGCAATTTCTCCCGCGTCCCACGTAGTAAGGAAAAACTATACTGATGATGATAAAATATACTCTATGCCCTTTTACAGGTTTTAAATAATCTATGTGCTAAATTTCATAAGCATTGGTTCAGCCGTTTAGTCGTGGAAAGTAACAACAGACAGAGTTACTTCCAATTTTATAATATTAGTTAGGATAATTATTATGTAATTTAATTGTCTGCCAACCCGCACTTGGCCAGCGTGGCAGAACGTGGCGTGGCGTGGCTTACCCTTCTCACAATGAGAACATGGCCCGCGCCCAGCAGTGGGACAGTTTGTACAAAAAGGGATGATAAAAAAAATTGTTCTTGTACATTTTTATTATCATTGTAGTTGTTTTTGTCACAAAATAATATGTCTATGTATATGTATAGATATCTCTGTCTATGTAAAATAAGATTATCACGTGATCGTCGGGGTACCAAAATGTGTTGAGCCCTCTATGATCGGTGTAAGTGAACGTAAACGGAACTAATTATGTTGGTTAAGGTTTCAAAAATAAGACTTTCTTAAAAGCTACATTATAAAAGATACATTTTACCTATTAAATCATACCAATCAAATATTTTCAAATATTCGAAAAATATTTTTCGTTAACACGGAATATTTAAAATATTTAATAACAACATATAGATATTACTTTCTAACTATTAAAGTCTTTTTACCCAACTATCTTAGACGGAGAGCAAAGTTTTAGGGTGTAACTTGTTACCAACCAAAAAGGAGAACAATCAATATATTTAGCACAGAATTCGCCCTATTACATAGGACCCAGAAGGATAATCTCCATACAAACCGCCTTTTAAATTCGGGCCAATTTTATTTTTTCAATTTGACACTTCATTTTTTTATAAATTTATTTTTAACCGTAGATACACGTCTATTTGCCAAATTTATCTACAAAGTTGCCTTTAAAAAGGATATCTCCCGATTTGATTGGGTAATCATGATTAAAGCCAGAATGGTCCATGGAAGATTCATACAATCATATAACTGAAATAATAGTAACTTTGAAGTCTGTTGTTTCAGTTTTTTAAACTATAAAATTATTATATTTGTTATTTTGACCGAAAGTTAGGTATAAACGTGAAAATTTTGTCGGTTACACGTTTATCACGGTCAAAATATCACATATAAAATAACAGCTACTGTTAATACATTGTAATAGTGTTCTTATGACTCTGAAATAAAAAATGAAATCAGTAATTTAAATAATTTTATATAGGGTGACGCGTGCGAGCGAAACAGGCAGCGGCGCCACTTTCATCACTTTATAAAAGAATCTAATGTATTTTTATTTTGTAAATAAAAAATACAGTTCATGATGATAGTATTTATTAAATAAGTTTATACATGCAATTTACAAATTGTGACGCCATATAACTGATGTCACAACGGCAATGAATCGACTAATACCTCATTCATAAAAAAATAACTCAGTAGCTCAATAGAAGTCATTCGCAGTTATTTATTCCAATAAACTTCATTTCATTTCAATTTGACTCTGATATGTCATATTTTATTTTAGTAAACTTTAAGCCGGCCTTAACACGGACTTTGAGTTGCACGATCTATTGAGAAGAATAAGAGTCAAAGTAATTGTGACTGGAAAGACTATATTTTTATGCTACGGTGAAACATACGTGTGTGTGTGTGTGTGTGTGCGTGATAAATGTGTACATAATGTAGGTTAAGATCACGAAGGTTCTTTTTGCTTTCGCATCAGTTGACAGTCAGGTAAACATATATTACGTTTTTTTTTGTTGGAGTGCAACGGTCCACGCCCAGCTATTTCATTCGGAACTTCATTTTTGAAAATAGGATAAAACAGCAAATATTTATTTTATTATAGCAGAGTTCCTACATTGTGGTTAACGTAGCACTATTTTTTGTCCTCCGTATTCATTACAGCCTCTCGAAATCTAATGGATTTATCACAATACTTAGATAAGTATGTCAATGGTTAATTCGTAGCACAAGTAATGGACCAAATTAATTTGATTAAATTCTACTGAATAAATAAATTTTCACACCTATTTACAAACAATATAGTAAATACAAATGATACAGGGAAATTGAGAAAACATATACTGGCAATACTGAAATAAATAAAAAAAAACCTAATGACGTTAAGCCAGAGATAGACCAAGAGGTATTAAAGTATCGATATCGATAAGTAATTATAGGTACCAATGTTTTCTTTTGATTTTTTTTGTAATGTTTCAAGAAACATCGTTTTATTAGGGTTCCGTAGTAACTACGGGGAATCCTTATAATTCCGTCATGTCCGTCTGTCTGTCTGTCCATATGTCACAGTCATTTTACTCGGAGACTATTAACCCTATAAAAACAAATTTTTATACATAATTGTGTTTTGTGAGCCGCTACAAAATGCCGTAGTAAAATTTTCAAAAAAAATAAAAATAGAGATTGGGTTTTTCATATATACAATAAAGACTGGATCATTTTTTTAACCCCCACCCTATCGTGTCTCAGATGTGATATGTGCGAGATATAGCTCGGTAAAGTTAAAAAATTGTGTCCCCCCCGCCCTCCCCCTGCATTTCTCAACTAAGACCTAAAAAATCATTAATAACCATAATAGTAGACCATATTAAATACTTTCAATGAAAATTATTTTGAACATTCTGTGATTCCAACTTCTCTATGGGACTATAAATTTAAATTTGAATAAATGTTATTAATGTCATGATTTTATAATTCAAAGTAACCTTTGAAGGTATTGCTCAATGTTGTAAACGCTGGCGCCCTGTTTTTGTAATGTATTTACATTTATTGTGGAAATTCACTGAACAAATTGTTAAGCGAGAATTCTGTTTCCACCAAGGATCATTTTGACTTCGCCTTACAATATCTGCCCAATGTTCTCTTGTACCTACAGCATCAACTAGAAAATCTAAACAGAATAGTTAGCATGGTACTGTGTTAGTTTGAGAATAAAAAAAAAAAACATTTATCGTAAAATCAAATATCATGTTTCACGTACAAATGTCACCGACATAGCACAGCTGATTAGCAAGTTGAAGTGGTAGTGAACGTAGAACTGATGGCCAATGGGGCTGAAAAGTTCTCGAGTGGACACCACGCCCCGGCAAGCGTAGCGTAGGAAGACTAGCCACGAAATGGACAGATGAACTTATACAAGTGGCAGGAAGATGCTGGATGCAAGCCGCTTCCAATCGGCTTTTATATAAATCCATGGGGGAGGCCTATGTCCAGCAGTGGACTTCTTATGACTGAGATGATGATGATGATTCACATATCATAATTATTATAGTTAACAAAACTAGAATAACCGAATTCAAAATTCGCAATTTTGTTTTAAAAACCAAACTACTGACCGATTTTGAGATTTGAAAGGAATTTTAAATCAATTTAAATGACGAAATCATGCTTTTTTCTTATATGTTACCCATATAAGAAAAATATAAGCTAACTGATAATCTCGTTTTTGAAGTCCGTTAAAATAATAATTGTTATCGATAACTTATATTACATCGACCCATCTCTAATTCTTTGCAGTAATTTGTATAAATAATAAAATAAATTTATGAAATGAAATGCATATATGCTTTTTATACTAATATTCGCGAATGTTATTTATTGGAATGAAATAAATTTCAACAATTTCATCGCGTATATTTCACATAATTTAAGACCCGATTTTTCAAACACTGGAGCATCCGTGGTCATAGGTGAGACACGAACATACGCTACAAATACGTAAAAATTTGTTTCATTTCGCTTTTTATACTGTTAGAAATATATTTTTGCTACTTAGAGATGGAAGGTGATAATGTTTTCCATAGTTTTTTAAAGAAGTTTGTAATTTTTACAAGATTGTTTAACACAGTTCACCCTAGTGGCACCGTAAGAATTGAGAAGTGATTGCGATGAGATGACGTTTAAGATTAAATGACGTTTGTGACCTGTCATTAGCAAACACCTGATTTTGGTGTTAAGTTTTTGGAACAATATTTTGTATCGCATTAGGAGTCTTGTAAGTCTTTGATATTTAGAATGTAAGTAATAAGTATGTTAGTAGAAGCCCAGTGTGCTATTTATCGTTAGACTCATCTTTACTGTGTATACCATGTGTATAGACATGTGATGTTTTGCAGTTGGGTATCTTGTTTTATTTAAATCATAGTTTTGCTCGAGACTTCGTACGCGTAAAATAACACTCCATTCCCGCCCAGCTCCCTATAGCTACCTGGATTTACATTCTTTCTTATATATTATGTGAGTATAAATAGCCGTCGGCTCCTAAGTTATATTTTCCCATCGGGCTCCGAATCTAATGGCGTCCAAAGGTTCCGAATTCTTTCGTAACAATTCCAGACCTTTCAATAGAGCTTTAGAATTCCGAGAATAAACTTCTGAACTGTAAATACAGGCTTTGTTTTACAAGTGCGAATTTGTTGCCATTTCTTTTGAGATATCCTTTTGAGCAAGAAATTTGCAAAAGTAAAAAAAAAACTTGGTAAGTTCTAATTTGGCTCGTGCACCGAGGTTTCCGTATCGCTCTCTCCCAGGCTTACACAAGTTCTTAAACCATAAAAATATGGTTCTAATGACAAAATAAACCAATACATTCCAATTACTGAGTAAGTTTGTAATCACAAAAATAAACATGTGATGTAACTACAAATTAACACTTTTTGATCTTTTCTTTTACAGGTAAGACCTTGCTAGTTGAGAAATTGTATAATTTTGGTCTAATTTTGTAGTTTATCAAAAGTTCCCTGTAGGTTTTATATACTTGCGAGTATTATAAAAGTCAGTCAAGGGACTGCAAATCTATATTGTTATATCAACTTAATACTAATATTTTTTTAATATAAATGAATATTTATAAGTTTTTGAAAATAAAATAAAAACTTAGGTATTACTTATGCGCGTTTCTGAGAAAAATGGTCTTGCCAGGTAGACATACAGATTGATAACGAAGTAATTCTTTAAAGGTTATGATTTTTTAAGGTACGGATCCCTAAGTATGATAAGGCATTTGAGGGAAATTGGCGTTCAGGTGGGGCAGGTGACAGGCTGACCCCCTGCAACTGCAAGCTAACATTACATCTTTCCCTCCGATACCCTCTAATACCGTAATACCCTCTCCCTTCCATCTAACCCTCTAATAACGTCAAACGTGGTGTCAATGTCAAATCACCTCATGGTCTTTGATGCTGTGCCTACCCTGTAGGTAAAGTAAAATAGGCGTGATTTTATGTATGTAAGTACGGATCCCTAAAATACGTACAAACTCGCCTGAAATTTAAGTATATTTTTTCTTCACAATCTGATTTTCACATTCTCTAATTAAATATGCAATTAATACAATTGTATCTTATTCTTGATTTAATAAAGCAGACGATTTTAATCATAATTACGAGAGTATTGAGTTTAATATCCCGCGGCACAAGATGGCAGATATGAATCGGTGCCATTAGCGCCCCACGCCGCCGTCTGCGACATTATACAGCTCATTCCACGAACACTTAGATGTTTAGATGGTCACAACAGGTTTTGTTACTTTGTTATTTATTACCACCCTGGTGGTTGGTTACCTGTTCGAGCCTCTACCTACTACCCTTATAATGCGGAAGTGTTTTTTTTTAAATTGGCACTTTGAGATTATTTTCTTTTCATCAGATCATATTGACACTGCGTTGCCTCAGTGCTTATTTGCCCTATCTACCATTGGTAAAATTTCACAGAAGAGTTTTTAATTTTTGAAGTGTTTAGTTTTTTCAAAAAGCTATATATTAATTAGCTGTAAGACTTGAAAGTCTTTTTTTATAAATGAGTATATATAATACATGCACAAAAAAGACTTTCAAGACTTACAAATATAGCTTTTTGAAAAAAAACCATTAAACTCTTCTCCTGTTAAATGTTACCAATGGTAGATAGGTCAAACAAGCACTGAGCCAACGACATCTTGCAAACAACGTTTTCTTTTTATCAAATAAGTGGTCAAGACCGTGTCGTGACACGTATATGGTAGGGATTTTCGTAATGTAATCTAAAAGACGGTCACTAAGCGAGTCTTGTTTGTTAAGACCACTTTGGGGCCATTCATTTATTACGTAAGACTATTTTTGCCAGGTTTTGACACCCCTCCCCCCCCCCCTATTATATAAGAAAAAATTAGAATAAACCGACATGGACATGGTCCGACGATAAGCCATGGTCGACCCCCCCCCCCCCCCCCTCTCCCTCTAAATCGTCTTACGTAATAAATGAATGGCCCCTTTGCAAAAAGGTCAATGACCTCTATACTTAAGTACTCTCTAAGTATGAATTAATCAATCAATCAATAACACCTTATTGACACCACAAGTGATTACAAACAACTTAAGACTTAAGTGACTTAAGTGTTTTACATAGTATGTATCTCAAAAAGTTGCAATCATAGACTGTTTAAAACAATTTTCATTGCAAGTTTGTGATATGGTCTACTATTATGGTTGATCATGAATTTCTAGATCTAATAATTTGCAATGCAAGCAAGTGGGTTGCATTGAGGTTGGCAGGCTATATCTCACACATATCACAGCTGACAAGAAAATGATGTATGAAATCATAGTCTTATTTCAAACGACTTATTCAACATAATGTGGGGCCTTTGAAAAATCGTTCCCGTTTATTTATTTATTTATTTATTTACTAGCGTTCCACAATGTTACATAGGTTTTAAATAAAATATTAGTTACAATTGCGGACCCCGTCGGGCACAGCTAAATAATGAAAGAGAGAGGGACAGCATTAAAATCTTATTTAATTTTATACATTTATAGTTTAATTTTATCTGCTAGGAAATCATTAACGCTATAATATGCTTTTTTTAGTAAAAAATCTTTTAATAATTTTGAAAAAAAAATATCTTTGGTTTCGGCTTTTATTAAGTTTGGTAGATGATTGTATATTTTTTTCATGCATGGAGTGCTACCCCTATTTTTTTAAATATTACTAGAAAAGAAAAGGAAGAAAATGTTTCATTTTTATACACCCACTATATTGTATTGTAGTGTATACTGTAATGTACATATATTCTTTCTTGAGAGAACTCATACACAATAGAAAAACATTGAAAATAAATAAGGCAATTGTGCCTAAAAAAATATACATTTGTTGCTGTAGTACCTAGTGGTTAAGAGGACATATCTACTTGTCTCATTTATTAAGATATGCTAGTAGTTAGATAGCAGAAAGGTATGTATAATATAGTTATTACAGATTTTATTTCTGTTGTATTTTCCATACGTACGAAGTAAACAGCTATTATCCCACTCCAAGACGACAAAATATGAAGCAGTATTACCGCCGTGTTGGGCGCCATAAACAAACTCATCGCTTGATGAACTTTTTGATGGTCAACCGTAAAGCTAACACGTTTACTTTGTCTATTTACTTAGTTGGATTGAGTGGGGTGGGGGTGGGCTGGGGGAAATCACTTTTAGATCATTTTGTTAATGATCTGAAAGTTTGAAAGGTTTTCTTTGCTAATGGTACTTTTATGACCCACAAAGTAATAAATAGAGAGATAGTTTCAATCAAAAATCGGTTCACAGATTAAGTCGAAAATTAATACATGTATGCGTGATCATTACGTATTTGATACATACTCAAGCATTTGAATAATGTTGCAAGTTTAATTAATTCGTAGGATCTGTAGATTTTAGCTTAGTAACAATTACTTACCACCTGATAGGTGTGGGTGTTATATCAGTGTATTTGAACACTTTGCAGAAACTATGATATTTACCTGAAACAAATAAACGATAGCTAAATAAGCACATATTATTATATATAAAATTATCTTGCAAACGACCTTTAGTTCCAATGACCTATGAAATAGAAACTTTTCAAAATTCCTGATATAAAGTTTTTTTTTTTTTTTTTATTAATCTATGCTGTCCCACTGCTGGGCAAAGGTCTTCCCCATTTCCCTCCACAAGTCACGGTCCTGCGCCATCTGCAGCCAATCTTTTTGGAATATGCCAAGATCGTCACGCCAGCGTTTCTTAGGTCTACCTGGACACTACAGCGTCGTTCATCTGGCGTCCACTGCGTGACGATCTGAGCCCATAGTTCTGGATGCATGCGAGCCACATGCCCCGCCCAATCTAAAATTTTAATTTGGCTGCTTTTTGACCGACATCAACTATACCTGTAATGGAACGCAGCATTGTGTTGCGGACTCTGTCTGTCCTCTTAATTATCCTTATCCTTAAGAAGATATAATGTATAATATAGGTTTTAAAATTAAAATAGGTTTTTACGTAAAAGGAAATTTTGATTGTGACCAACTTCTGAGGGACAGTATAAAGGTGGTTACTGACTACACGTGTCTGTGTTCGCGTGGTTAGTTACGCGGGTCGCGTACACACGCGCAATCTGTACCTGCAGCAACGGGTACAGTCTGTTTTTAAAGTTCTATCGTGGCAAAAAGAGGAACTAACGTCCCGAAGTATCTATACTATAGTAATCTGTGGTTTCACTTAAACAAAATAATGAAATAAGGACTATAGCGCCGCTCAATGCTAGATTAGTTCTCTAGCTGAACAGTATCGAACTGTACGTAATTATATAATCATGTTGGATATTCCAAAAATCCGAAAGAATCGTTTTGATTTAACTTTTTTTGGACGCACTTATAAATGGTGAGATACTTACATTATCTGAGTGAGTGTATAGGTTAAGGCGGCGATAGGATACCTGGTTATTCTTAAATCAACTAAATAGAATTACTTAGACAGGCGCTCTTCATCGTAACTTACGTTCGTTACGATTCGTAACGTTACTTCAGACAAGTTATCGGTTTAGCATAAGCCCAATAATTACAAAAATCTGTAATTTTTGTTCAGGACAGTACAGGACATTCTTACGTTTGGCCAACGAACATGGCGTACCTATGGCAACCCTAAAAAGTACGAGTTTAAAAATATTTTATCAGCTACCTTGTTTCCAAGTACAAGCTATGTTTAGTTTGGAGCTAAATTGTTGTGTGAAAATGTACACAAATTTCAAAATAGAAAATCTGAACGTATCCTTAAAAGGCTCGAAATGAGCAAGTTAAATTCAATTTAGGTTAGGCATTCTACGCGCGTTACTAGCCGCGAGCAGACGTGTCTATCGTCCGCGTTTTAATTACATTTTATAATTAAAATGCACGTCTAGCCGTGTGAGGGCGGACCTAGCTAAATGAAAAGAAAATGTTTTGGCTAAGCTTGGGATCCAATTTATTTTAAACTTCCCAACTATTTTTAACTCACGACACTAAAAGACTTTGACGTGTGTATTTGTGTAAGTGTGTATGTCTGTGGCACCGTAGATCTCAAACGGATGTACTGATTTTGATCTAGTTTTTTTTGTTTAAAAGAGGATTTCATCCAAAGTGTTTTATTAAATAAAACGGCACAATCAGGTGTCATCCTCAGGAGTCGGTTGAGCGCAAGAAGACTGTTCTTAGTTATGTTTCATCAGAATCGGTTCAGCCATTTTTTTTTCGCGGTTTTGAATTTTCTAAACTTATACTACTACTTTATTGATATGGACATAAAGGTAGCCAGGCTTGGAATGCGAGTCTTCTTTAGCTCAATGAAGCTTTGCCCGTCGTTACGCATGAGAGGTAAGCAAAATTGACACAATTTCACTTCCTAACCCTGTGACAAAGACTACTTACTTGAAACATAATTTGAATGCTCATATGTTTGACAAACAAAGTTATTATTTTTAAATGGACAAGTGCTTACAACAAAATAATATACAAACTACACATACTTAACTAAACTTACTATACAAAATGCAAATAGATTACCCCAGACCGATAAAGCTAAAGATAATCCAATTGTTCAAACTGTACTACCAGTTGGCAGCGTACCCAATATGCTACCAGCATTTCTACGTTGAATGGCAACGTTTATGCGTTGGGCTAGACCGCCAGACTAATAATAAGGTGACTGTCACTTAGATATAGGTATTAATATAGATTTTAGTGTTTAAGTGCCGACGCATCTTCGCTAAGATACTCAGATTTTTAGGTTTATCCTGGAGAAATCACAGCTTGGTGTTACTGTTAGGGTACTTTTTAACTAATTTCCTAAAAGAAGGAAGTTCTCAATTCGACTGTATTTTTTAATGCCACGAAGGCTATCTCAAGTTGAATTGTTGCCAAACATCTGTGTGTTCTGGCAGCTTTACTTGAGAGAACGTTCCCGTTCGAATCCAAGTCTACCTTAACTTAGAATACGTCAATAATTAACGTGATGTGAGCTGTGGTCAAACATCTAGCTTGTCTGTCAGAAAAAAACGAAACTTTTTTTAACTTTTTACTATACATATCAGAGACCACTATTAGTTTAGTAAATATATACTAGTATGTTTGATATTTACTGAAGTAAACAAAAACTAGAATGGAAGAGAAAAGAAAATACCGAGAAAATCGAGAACAGAAAAGCTTCTCAAATACAAATTTTCTATTCGCTGTCTAGAGCTTTGTAAACGACAAAAACAATACCTATTTACGATAAACTAGATAAAACAAAATTAAAGGTAAGAATACTGCAACATAACGAAGAAAATACACGTCTTTAGGTGATACGAAAAGGTTTAGCAGTAATGGAGTCCCGTACTGAATACTAGCTGCGGCATGTGTGCTCAACCTACTGGAATATGGGGCAGCTTTTTTTTGTTTTTCTCAAAAACATTTGTCATTTGGAAGCGGAATAAGAGGTGTCAACTAAGAATATTAATTATTTTTATGGGCTTGGCCAAAAGGGAGGGTAAGATTTGTTCCACCTTGTACTTACCCATATACGCAATAAATAATTATGAATTATGAATTATGATTTTTTGGGGATATAATTGCATATGTATTTGTAATATCTATGTTTTATATATCTTCGTGCAGCACAAATCTTATGACCAAAATTACATTTCTCAAAGAGTTGTTAGATTATTTTGAACCTGAGTATCATATATTTAACACACTTTTATTAAATTCATACGTATGTTAGTATATAACGAAACTTTGAACATGATTTTGACCCACTTTAAACGCTCAGATTTCATTCGATCTTTGTAGACTTCTCGAGGACCGATGACAATATAATAATTTGATAAGATTGAGCGTGTTTTTAGGGTTCCGTACCTCAAAAGGAAAAAATAGAACCATTATAGGATCACTTTGTTGTCCGTCTGTCTGTCAAGACGCAAGGGAATCAAAACCTATGGGGTACTTCCTGTTGACTTATAATTTTGAAATTTGGCAAGAAGCATTGTCATATAGTAAAGGAAAAATTCCGAAAACTGTACATTTTTAATTTAATCACATAAAATAGGAAGGAAAAGAAAAGGAAGGATCCTTGCATAAAGACCCTATTTTATGTGATTTTATGGGGTCCAAATTTTAAAGTGCTTTAACCGTATCATGTGGGATATTATATTAAAAAGCTTAATTAGCACAAGCTAAAACAGGTTTTAAATATGTTTACGATGTATATTTTTTGATTTATGAAGGAAAATATAAAAAAAATACTTCTTTTATCTACTAGTTAGTACGAAACTCTCGGTGGGCGATTCTGACTCGTTCTTGTCCGGTTTTTATTTAGTTTTTTAAACTATTTTATTTTTTCTTACTCCCTTTATAAAAAGAAAAGCTTGATGTACTTTTTTTTAGGCTTAGCTATTTTACGTTAAAATCTGCACTACTATTGGCGTCATTTAAAGTTAAAATTAAGACGCAATTGAAATTAAATCTACTTAAATCGACGCTTCTATATAGAAAAATAGAAGCTCTCTCTCTCCCTAACCTTCCATCTCTGACTTGGTCAGGCATTACCAAATTTTTAAGATATAAATTAACTGAATTTACACATTTGTACGTATCAAGAAGTCACGACAATAATATTAGAAATGTTTTAAATAAAAAATATTGGTTTTGTGAAATATTCTCAACATTATTTTTCTTCGATATTTTTAGTGTTTTACACATTTAAAATTTGTTAAATATCTACAAATTTATAGACAGTTCAGTTGTCTCAAGTACAGGGGGGCAATTCAGTTATTCAAACCCGATCCGTAACTGAACCTTTTGCGGAGCATTTCCTGTCGGCTGCTATCATTTTTTGATTTAGTAACGAGCTAAGGACGTGTTACGTTTCATCAAATGTGTCAATTGTATGACATAAATCAAAAAAACTATGGCGGCCGACGGGAAACGCTCCACATATGGTTCGGCTATGGAGCGGTCTTGAATAACTGAATTGGGCCCCAGGTCGGGATATGCGGGTTCAAGTCCCGTCGGGTGAGATTAGATTATTCTTCTAGATCTACGAACTCCATCCTCGGTCACACCGTTGCTTAACATCAAGCGAGTTGGTGGTCAATCGTAAATCTATCTTACATAAAAAAATGACAATTTACATATTAAAATATTGTGTATAATGCGTGAGAAGATATAATGTACAGAATTCAAATAGGCTTTTAATTCCATAGATATAATCTCCGGTTCGAATGTAATTCCGTCTCCCGGGCCGTAAGTTGAGCTCTCGTGGTCTAGACTAATAATGTCAGTCTGAGGTGAATCCCCTCATATTCCCGACATCGAACGCAAAGTCCGAACGGATTGAACATTTCTCTTTGCTGCGAAATGCTGGCTTAAAAACTTCATTAATTTCTTCTTAGGTGATGCTATTTGCCCAACTGTCAGGGAAGTTGAGAAACTTTTTTGCGGGGTACGTATAAATTAATATTTATAAAATACCTCCTGGAGCTTAAATGGTTTTTATAAAAAAAATCACACAGATACAACATGAGCAGTTACTAATGCTTTAGTACTAAGATTGCTTGCAACGGGTATCATGTTGAGTATACCAGGGGCCCAATTCAGTTATTCAAGACCGCTCCATAGCCGAACCATATGTGGAGCGTTTCCCGTCGGCCGCCATAGTTTTTTTGATTTATGTCATACAATTGACACATTTGATGAAACGTAACACGTCCTTAGCTCGTTACTAAATCAAAAAATGATAGCAGCCGACAGGAAATGCTCCGCAAAAGGTTCAGTTACGGATCGGGTTTGAATAACTGAATTGCCCCCCAGGTTATGACAAAAATTTGCTATTTTTTTTCTTTAAGTTGTTTTATTGTTTATGTTTTTGTTTCTTGTTTATTTTTGTGTCATAATAAAGTCTATTTCAAATTCCAAAGTTGTACGAAAAATTTCGTCACAGTATCCAAAGTAGCGAACTAAATAAACCGTTTGTACACAGAGCCCAGTATAAATCATGGAGGGTCGAAACTTCTGCCATAAATAATGTTTTGCATTAAGCGGCTGTAATAGCTCGTTTTGGATAAACTTGTTTCGAGCGAGATTTCGGCCTCGTTTGTGTCACGAGAACAAAATGAGAATATCAGACACAAGGTTTAACCTCAGGGCCTGATATTTGCCATGATTTTACAATTTTAAATTGAATATATCTATTCTAATTGAATATATCTACCAACTTGACTGTACCAATTTGATTAGTAGAAGCACGAGAGTCATCGACATGGCACAGCGGATTAGCAAGTTGAAGTGGCAGTGGGCAGCGCATATAGCAAGTTCTCGAGTGGACAAGCGCAGCGTAGGAAGACCAGCTACAATGTAGACAAACAATCTCATAGGTACAAGTGTTAGGAAGACACTGGACGCGGACCTCGCGACAAACGGTCTTTTTGGAAATCTGTGGTAGGCCTATGTTCAGCAGTTCTTGTGGCTGAAATGATGATGATTACATCTCAAATTTTGCTTCCATTTTTTTAAATTTTTTTTATCAGCCCTGTTTGTACAAACTGTCCCACTGCTGAGAACGGGCCATCTTCTCATTGTGAGAAGGGTTAGGCCAGTCTGCCACGCTGGCCAAGTGCGGGTTGGCAGACTTCACACATTTTCAAGATCATTGAGAACTCTCCGACATGTAGGTTTCCTCACGATGTTTTCCTTCACCGTTTGAAGTTGGCGGCAATCAACAATACGCACATAACTTCTAAAAGACAGAGGTGCGTGCCGTGGGATTGGAACCCAGGACCTGCGGATCGCAAGTCAGACGGTCTCACCACTAGGCTGCCGGAAACTTGCTCCATAATAGGAAGCTATTCAGAAAACTAAAGCAAAGGGAGATAGTAGATATTTTATAGCTACAAATATATCGTCTACATATATACAACATTTAATTATACCACGCCTTTCTGTTTCTTGAGAGCTATCGTCTTGGAATGTGCTAACTTTACTGCTAAGCCAGAGTTGTTTTATCTTCGACCGTACACTATGGAGTTACTATTAGGCATGTTGAGGATCAAACATCTATTTTGTATCGCAATAAAGTCTGAAGAATATTGGATCTGGTAAGAACTCTGTTAGTACAATTCCCAGTTCTTTCATTCCCAGTTAGTCTCAGTTTAGTATGCGAGGGGAGTTCCCGAAGGTGCTTTATTTAACGTTAACTCGTCAACTTATTTGCATCGGCGTGGTACAGAACACAGGCTACGAGCGAGCTCTTACTTTTGTTATTTTGTTTGAGAAAACTATTGAAGTTTTAGAGTGAGATTTATTGCCGAAAGTTATGCTCTCTAGTCTATGTCTAGATAATTTGCACGTATGTAGTGATAGTAAGTTATTAACTAGTTACATACATCAGGAATATAGAAAAAAAACAATACAAATTTTTAAAGCATTTAAATTATAGGGCATGTAAATACTCATTAGAATATGACGACTCTTGTAAATCTCACAGCATAACTTCCCTTGAAAAGCGACGAATTCTATTGGATATGACATTTTTGCATGGCTTGTGTAATGAATACATACATAGTCCAATATTGAGCAATAAGGTTCTGACTTTTTGTACGCCAGTATCACGCACCAGACATACTAAATTATTTTCGGTCGCACTTTCTCGCAGTAATTATGCACAAAATTCAGTTATTAATCGACTACTTAGAACCTACAATACAAAATTTCATCATGTAACCGACATTTTTCACACTAAAAAAGATTCCTTTAAAGGGGACATAGTTAAATTTTTAAATGACAATATCTAATTTATATATTATGTATGTATGCACTTCACACACACGACACACGTTCCTACATATACTCACCTCCCCTACCTCCTCACACACACACACACACACACATGCACACATTCACACATTCACCATCATACACTCACATCACGCACACGTTTAGTTTAAGCAGGGCTTATTTTTCTATTTAATGTAAAAGTATCTTCCTTTACTTTACGACTGTAATTGTATATGATTAAATATAAAATGTAAATCTATTATTGGCCTTAAGCCTTGAGTTATTTATGTATGTTATAAAGGGCTGTAGATTTTGTTAAATAAATAAAATAAAAATAAAATAAACTTATCTATTAATAACTTATTCTGTGGCCTGGTGAAAGTGGCTATACTAATGCGTAGACCGCGTATGATTTCGTCTGTCACAAAAATGTGATCTTGATTGAATTGTGAATCTTAATATTTTCGGTAAAAAACGGAAACGAAACTAAATGATTATTTATGTTTACATCCTAACAACTAGATAGTTGGTTTATGACAATAATAGGGTGGCGAATCAATCTAACCGAAACCGGATTATCAAAGTTAGAAAATTATTGAATTTGGTTTTATAATATTTTCTTATTGATGACGTATTGATGACAGTAATCTACAAAGTAAAAGACAATAATAGAAAGACCCAGTAACACTTAAGGAACTTAGATTGACAAATCTACTCATAAAAGTATAAGTATTTTACATATATCTACTCATATAAGTATAGTAAATACACAATTTTGGACCATTCCTCAAATTGAGACATAATAATCGACTGTTATATAGAACAAGGTCTAACTCCTGATAAAATGTATGGATCAGTTGATTAGTTTTCTTTTGCGGTTTCAGGAATCGTTCCTAAGTAAAATTTGTTAACTTTTATGGGTAGATTGACACACCTCTAAGTATTGTTGGGTCTTTCTGCGACAACTGTATATAATAAGTTGAGGCTGATCGACTAATACCCAAATGTTCTTCTCAGATGTCAAAATAATGTAACCCGCTAGATCTTGTAGCTTGCACCGCGTCCAATTAGCACATTTGACTTAGCAAGTTGCAATTAGAACACAGCTATTGCATTAAGAACAAGGGAGGAGGTGGCGCGAGCGCGATGTGTCTGGCATACGACACACCCGCGGAGGTGTTCTGGAGGTCTCTGGAGGGAGTTCCCGAAATTACCACGTGATTAGAGGAACAGACGGACTGCGTAGTTGAAACTTGTGTATGTTTTTCTATGTGGTATATGAGTAATACTTTTTAGTAGCTATTGAGATATGAGTAACTAGTAAAAAGTAGCTATTTTAAAGATTTATTTTATTTTTACACTAGCGTTGCTACGAAGACATTCATATGCATTTCCCATAAAAGCAAAATCGGATAGTAAGTTCGTATTTATGAGATCGTAAATTATCAGCATTTTTTTTATCTTTTTCACGAACTTTTCATTCTCGGGGTCTACTGTTCGGGAACTACTACATTGTAGTACTAGCTAGAAGGACATGCCTGTGGCTATATGTATAGTTGCTGTTCTTCTAGAGCTAGAGAAGAGAGAGAGAATGAGCTCAATAATCGAATTTAATTATATTTTAAATATATATGCGTGTATACTAGAACTATTAGACTATTTTATTCTTTTGGAGGAGTATAATCCGTTAAGAAATAACGAAGTTATTAAAGTTTTCTTTTTACCTCGTTTAAAAAGCGACCGCTTTGTGATTATGATCTGTGACGTCAAACGTGACAGCACACTCACTCACACTAAATTGATTAGGTATGTGTATGTGAGCACAGGTATATGAATAGTATGAAACTTGAATGAGCGAGAGGATGATTATGACATAATAGCATAATTGCTATCTCTTTTCATCTCAATCGCGCACCGTTTTTGCGTATGAATGGAATCGTTGTATCTTCGTATTTTTATCCAATTTTAATATTTTTTTCATAGAAATGATTGGATTATCAATCACAAAAAAATCTGCATGATAAATAAAGAATGTGCACGAACTTCATTAGCGACTGCCTTCGCTGTGGGATTGCGACTGAATCGTTGTAAATACTCGCGTGTGTTACCGGCCTAACATCTCATATTCTGACCCCCGAGAGTAGATTAGTTTGTACGGAAATTAGTTTAGAATCAGTAATCTAGTTCCGTCGAACTTAGCCGGGACAGTTTCACGATCAAATTGATTGCATTCACATAGATTCAAACATAATTTCACTATAAGTAGGCATGAGGAATTAAAGCATCCGTTTTCACCCGACTGCACAAGAAGGAGTATGCTCCTATTGTGTAGTCAAGTATTTTGTTATTTAACCCTCGACAAATATCTCAAAAACATCCGTTTCAACGCTAACAATAAAATCACAATACACGCGTCAATTCCAAAAAAAGCGCGCCTATATAAGGCTTCGCGAATATCCCATTGTGTCCCGCGCAGGAAGCTCCTGCCCTTATAAAGGTATGGCGTCGATTGTTCAGTGTAAAACTGCCTTTATGTGGGGTCGTTGACACTTTTATCGCGTCCTTTACAATCTTATTTCAATTCTTTCCTGTTACCTATTATTCGTATTCATTATGATTGGCCAAGAACGTGTCGAAACACAGGTATAGAAATAGGACATACGGACATACGGACAGACACAATTAGAGAGACGGACATGGCGAATTTATAATGACTCCTAGTGACACTACGGAACCCTAAAAACTGTATGTTTTGTCGGTCGTCCTTTCAGAAGCATTGATTTTGAAAATTTCAGCCACTTAAGTAATTAATTTTTAGAAATTAAATTAATTAATTAAATATAATAATTTATTAAATTAAATTAATTATTTAATTTTTAGAAGCCAAATGAGTAAACTATAGTTGGATCTGTAAAATAAAGTTCACGTACGGGTACGATAAAGTTATCTTCCAAGTTAATGTTGTATTTGTTGGTGCTAGTAATAACTTGCAGCTCGCAGTATAAACTCGCCGCGACATAATAAGAACAAACTTTACAGATATCGGAGGAATTTTACGAAGGCACTTTATCTTTCTACTGGCTTCACAACTCGATTGATATTACCATTTATCACAGAATACACAGAAGGGACTCAAAGACCCTCAAAGACTCTCAAATACACTCAAAGACCTCCAGACTCCGCACTAATCATCGGCGTGCGCGCTTAAAAATACTGGCAATATGAAATTGCAGTGCTTACATCCATTTTATCCATTTGGATCCTATGGTGCGCACCAAATTTTTTGTCAAATAGGCGAAATATCCAATGTTTTACGAATTTGTCAACACAAATAAACAAACCCAAATAACAAAGTGACAAAGTAACAAAGTGTGCGCTATTATCCTATCATAATATTATAATTAAAAAAACTGAAACAACCTACTCCAAAATACGTAATTTCGTTTGCGTAGGTTTACATTTGAATGGCATATTTATTATTTTTTTAGTTATTTTGTTTTGAAAACCCAACTACTGAATTAATTTTCATAAAATTTCCAATTCGAAAATCGGGCAAACTGAAAATGGAATGAGTCCTATCAAATAAAAATAACCAAATCGGTTTATAAATGACTTTGGGGTAACAAAAAAAATAAAAAAATAAGTAACCGAATTGAAAACCTCCTTTTCGAAGTCGATGAAAAAGCGAAAATAAGTTGTCTGTTTTTCTGTCTATTTGTTACATTTTCACGATAAAATAGCTGAGCTGATTATTTTGGATTTTGATCCAGAAATAGCTGAAAACATAGTATGAACATATCATAGCTAATATTATATAAGCGGAAGTAACTCTGTCTCCTTTTTATACATTTTCACGCATAGGGTAGGTACATTTCTGCATGATCGCAGTATCTCATCAGAACACGGGTGAAACCGCGCGGCGCAGCCAGTATAAAGATACAAGCTTACCCGGTCGTTGGTAGTGTGACGTCATTGATGACCGTAATTACGGCCAATCAGGGCCGTTCATACGTCGATTACGGCGTGATCGAGTGAGGGATGACCGAGTAACCCGATCTCGATTCGCCTCCTGATCGATTAGCGTGCGAGCTTTAAATAGTTATATACTCACACTTGACGGTTATTGAAATGTGGTCGGTGTTATGATAGAATAAGGGTGAATATTTTAAGTCGCTTTAGATTTTATACTATGCGACCTCCTTTGTACGGTTTAGCACTGGCCGCGTTATTCAAAAATTGAAAAATCAAAATTATTGGCTATGCAATAGGGCGAATTCTGTGATTATTGGGTTCTATATTGTTCTCATTTGTGTGTTGTTTTATATACTTCATTATTATATTCCGGATTAGAGTTTTTCACGTCGTACATTTTAATATATTTCTTTACTCCCAATGTAAATATTTTATTTATTGGAATAAGGCTAAAATGCCTTAACTATAATAATTTAGTAAATTATTGTCCTGTAATTTACATTTACAGATTTTGACATTTGCTTGTGTTGATCTTACGATTATCTGTTTGTAAGAAAAACACTTTCTTAACTATTTAACAGCGATTTCAGAAACTTGTTCACGATAACTTCTTGACCGATTTTGCTGATATTTAACATCTTTGTTTAGAATTAAGAACCAAATGTTTCTAGTAAATATTATATCATAATTAGTCAGTAAATGGCACCTCAGCAAAGTGATGCTCTTTTTGGGTGAAATTATTCAAAAATCCCTGGCGAAATAAAATATTTATAAGATTGTAAAACCTTTATACCAAGTTTTATTTTATATGTATTAGACGATTGACCACCAATTCGCCTGATGTTAAGCGAAGGTGTGGCCGAGGATGGAGCTCGTCGATCTAGAACATATTTGTTCACTCCTTAAAAGCCTTGAAAACTAATACTGTAGCTCTCAGGAAACTTAGATGGCGACAAAGAATTCCATTCCTATGCAGTACGCGTTAAAACGTGGACTGAGAAAACCACGAATACGAATACGAATTTTTAATTTTAATGAAAAATGGGTGGTAGTATGCCGACTTTCCGCTAGTCCAGTGGCTTCGTAAAGATCAGTTGAAAGACCTGTACGCGAATATAATAATTATAATTATTGTGTAACTATAATTATAGTTTAAGAAACTGAAAAAAACCGCCTTCAAAATGCGTAATTTTGTATTACAAACCAAACTAAGTACTACACCGATTTTATTGAAATTTCTATGGGATCAATCTGAAACCATACCCTTGCAAAATAAATCAAATCGGTTTATAAATGACCGAGATATGCGGTAACAAATATAAAAATCAAAAACCTCTAAAAAATACTAAAATACAGTCGAAAAGTTAACTTGAATCCGGTAGAAAACATCCGGACATCCCAAAGAAGAAATTTCTGCTAGTTCATGCCTTTGTTCGCTTCGCTCAATCGGTCTATTACTTATTCCCTTTGACAACACAAGAAATGTATAATACGTTACTGACAGAACACAGTTAACTAATAGCTTTAATTTCACCTGTCATTAATCTATTTGTTAATTAATTCTGAAGACAATACGGTGTCTCGCTTCTGGCACGTCTGCTTATTAGCTATGCTACATCGGTATATACAGCCATATATAGTAATTACATGTAACTCAATAGCAGGTTTGTACCTAGTTACCTCTATGTGTGATATCGATTTGAAGGTTTATTTCTGGATTAACTCGTCGCTTATTACCTGTGTTAGTATAACACCAAGCGAGCGAAGCAAGTTGAGGTCCCTTTTTTACGTGGGGAAATGCCTTCGCCAATGGAAATGCCATACTGCACTGCCACAGGGCGGGTCATGGATGCCTTTTAGGACTCCATCACATATGTTGTATGTTGACAATCGCATATCATAGCGTCGGTAATCGTCAAGTCAGGTCAGAGGTCTTCCGTAGGTTTATGAAGTCTGACACTAGGCTGACCACTCGGTCTATGTGGTCTTACTTAGTTATAGTCACACTAGACAGCTATTTACACACATAACAGATAAAATATCCTAGTTTAGTGCACTTAACACTTCAGACTAGGTGTATTTACTACCTTCCACCCATGGTGAGTGGTGGTTAAACACCTAGCTTTCATTCACGAATAAACTTGTTACTGTAAGACTTCTTAAGTTACTATATTGAGCCAATCTAATAAAACTTTATCTACGGTTATAAGCCAAGAGGTGTACATAATTTAAACAAGGGTATCTTTATAGACATTTGAAATAATAAATGTCTGTTTCAACAATGAATATTACACAACATATTGTCAATGTAACTTCGCTCACCATCAAGCGAATTGGTCAAACGTAGATCTATTTACTATAATAATAAAATTATAGTTAAAAACTGAAACAACCGACTTCGGATCATGCAATTTTGTTTGCTTGTATGACAATTTTTTTCTAGTTATTTCATTCTAAACCCATTCTGATTGACAGATAACATATAGTCTAACTGCTGCGCCTGAATATATTAAATTTGGAGAGGTGCCTTCTTTGTCACCAACTTCAAAAAGGAGAAGGTTAAAAATATGAAGCTGAATTGCTAATGGCATTTTTTTTTGTTATTGCATAACTTCGTGATTTATAAACCGATTTCAAAAATTTTTTTGGTTACAAAAAGGTTAGATTGGTCCCATAAAATTTCATCAAAATCGATATGAATCTAGTTTTTTTATTTGAATGAATATTTAATAGAGAGGTGTTCTTTGTGATGAATTTTCAAATTCGGTGCAGCCGTTTTTTATGTCGTGGGTTTTTTTTAAACATTCTAAGCTTAAACGACAAATGTACATAAAAATATACGTTTTTATTTAAAATATACTAGGTACTGAAATGAATAACTTTTAAATAAATAAAAAGATCCAAGTAAAAATGTAAAATACCGCAGGTACACAGAATAACCGCCACCTCTCTTCCTATAGCGGACGTGTCTCATCCGTTTGGTTTCAATCATAGAGAATGGTCCATTCGCGAGATTGATACCGGGCTCTCAACTGATTCGAGACTCAATATCATAAAAGGACAATACAACAAGAATACAATACACTTCTTTACAGTTTTGTGATGGAGTTAGTTTTTTGATGGAGTGTGCCATTTCACGACGTACTCTTGTAGTTTTGTAGGACTAATATAGATAGTATCCGTAACATATATCTAGATATGTTACGGGTACAAATAATTTCATAAATATATATCACAAGAAATACAAAGTACCCGACTACAATACTAAGATCGATGTCGAGGATGAAACATAATAAATAAATAAATATACATATTTGTGGACATTTCACACAACACCATCTAGCCCAAACTAAGCAAAGCTTGTACTATGGAACTAGATGGCTGATAGAATACATATATACTTTTTTTTTTGTAAATATATACATATGATACATAGAAACACCCAGACACAGAACAAACATCCATGTTCATCACACACATGTTTGCCCTGAAGCACGCAGACTTAGAAGACATAATATTTAGGTAAGTGATATTAAAAATGTGCAGAGCAGTTACACAATTTTAGAATAAGGCTTTCCGCACACGGGACATCTCGAATTCTCCTGTTTGACGCATACGCGACTGCGATGTATTGCATACATTTCATCATATTTCGACACATCGCATCGTGTGCGAACAACAAGGATATTGTATGGCTATTGATGGTTATCAACCTCGAGTCCTGTGTTGTCTCGTGTGCGGAAGGCATTAACTTGTAAAATCGTTATTTGTTAAATGAGATTATTAAATAGTAAGTTTATTTTTTATTTTTATGAGAAGATTATTTTCGATAAAGTATATCAAATTTGATCAAGCCATTTAGTTTAAACGAGGAAATACAAAAACATTATATACACCCGAAAGCATTACCTACCATATGTCTATCTAGCAGTCAAGTAAACATATTGAAGCTTCTGAGACTTTGCGAATAGGGTTAACCACACAAACGTAACAAGTAACTTTTACAATGACTCGTCCAATTTGATTTCGGCCAAGTTGGTAAAAGACGGTAGTGACGGGGGTTATCAAAGGCATCGAGAACATTCAATTAATTACTAAAGACCAATTGGTAAATTTAGTGGCGAAGCTTAGTGAACTGCACTCAAACTGTTGCCAGTGGATTGAAAGAAAGAAAGAAACATTTATTTTGACACACAGAAACAACACTAACAATAAAATATAACAAAACAAACACAAGCAAAAATCAAAATAACATAAGAAATAAGTAAACGAGAAAAACAAACATTAAATTTGCAGTGTCCTGTGCGACAAAAAAAGTGCTCAGCTATAATGTGTAACCCCCCCAAATCACCCCCCCTTACCCCTCTTAGAAATGCTCGACCAAACTTGATGAAACTTAAAATTTTGGGTAATTACTATATTAAGAAGATATCATACCCTACTGCCCTACCTTATTTTACTTATATTAACTTACAGTAACTTAAATATATGGCCAGTGATTCGTCTAGTGGAGGACCTACTTGTTGTGACGCAATAACCGCAGAAGGGGAATTTGAGTCGATACCTTTCCTATATCAATATATTTGACTTATCGTTAAAATACAAGGATTAACCTACCTAATATTATAATATTTGTGTTTACCTAGTTGCTGGTGATTGAGACACTCAATTGCAACATTATAAATAAAGTTATAAAATATAATAATTCACTATAGTGTGCCGTAGGTTTTATAATGTTAAGCGACCGATGAACATGAAGATGACCCTTACTTGGAACCAAGATAGTTTTACCTAACTGAAATAGGAAGGTTATGTTGTGGGAATCCTATTTCTCAATATATGATAGAGTGGACTTATGTTCAGAGAGATTACTTTTACATCTTTTGTCACTAATTAATAATATACTGTCAAGGTATATTTTGGAGCTAAGAGGTAGGGCTCCGCCTTCCGCCCTTGCGTACCACGAGGAAAACCAGCTAGCAATAACTAGTTATACCAACTAGTTGGTAAAAACCAGTCACACCAACCAGTTACCTACTAGGAACGCCCCATGTGCTGCGACCAGAGACTGGTTGGACTTTTAAGCACCCTGGCTCCATCAGAAACCTCCGGACTAACATCCTTTAGGAGGCCCTGTTTAGCAAATGGGAAATGAGTCTTTCTTGTACGTTTGTCAAAATTCCCTACTTTCTTAATAATGTAGCTAGACATGAGGACGCAAAATATTATCAAGTATGTCTGTGTTGGTATAGTATAACGTCAGGCCGAGATAGAAATAAGTTTATATCGGAAAACTACCCATTCCGCTTAGAACAGCAATGTAGAATCGGAGGCTTTCCTGTTGGCCCAAAACCTATGGAAAATCCTATCGAAACAAAGTGGTTTACTTTGTTATTGCAAAAGGTGAGATGGTTGATTCTACATCTAGTTGAAGTCTTAAGCAATGCAACAGTGACTTTACTGCCTAGGTACGTTCCTGCCTATAGGTTGAACTTCCTGGTTCCAATACTTAGGTCTATAGGAATTATTTATACTTTCAGTAGGTCTTAATCTTGACCTACAGAGATTCTTCAATTCTGCCAACAAGAATCAAATAATCCCTACTATAATTATTTCCCTACATGCGAAACCCTTTGTTTACCGCGATGGATCCTTAACCTTAAATCATAGGTGTATACTTTTGATGAATTTGTTGTCCAGACGATTCGCTAAACATCAGGAAGTATCAGTCGCCACATCAGGTATAATGTACCTATGTAGATGTTCTTCTTCGACGTTGTTCTCCCGCAGGGAATTTATATCTAACCCTGATAAGTGAGGCAGTCTTTGATATAGCTCGGTAGCATGTATGTAATATATAGGTACAAATACACTTCAACACTGCGTTATACAGCAATGACTACTCAAAATGCTGACACCTCTCTCTCGACAAGGTTAATCAGACAAACGGTTGGTCTTTCCTCACCGTTATAGAAATTACTGTAGAACTGGCGCATCCTGGCCAAAGGTTTTGTGTATCTAAACCTTAATTTAGTGTAGTGATTATAAACTCAGACATATCTCAGACTGCCCGACTTTTACAACAAAATCTAGCTTTTCATGCAAATTACACAATTCCTATTTGCATTATGTTGTTTGATACTTCCACTGAACTAAATGAGCATAGGTAGATTATGAACGAGATTCTTCCGTCCATTGTCAAATCAGAGACCAAGCATGAAGTAGGTACTTCCGAAACACAAAGGAATTTGAGTAGCTCATCCAATGAAGTATATGAAACAACAATGCTTACATTTTTATTCGTAATGTGTTAAATATTACGGGTAGGGTTTCGCTTGCCAAATTAATCTAAATTTAACTCTGGTTATTGAATTCAGTGATCCTTATTGTATGTGTTGTTCAGATCGCTGATGTCAAGATAAAATGGTTATAATATTTAAAAGTTATTGAATTGATTGTTCAAAACACTAATATACTATTCATAAGAAGAATTTACTCATCCATTTTGGTAGAAGTAACACCAATAAAACATAAACCTTTTAGAGATCCTTGTTGAATAAGTAGAATCTACCTACTTAACTGATAATATCCTACCTGAAACGTTAATTGTTAAGAACCCATTTTAACTCCTTATTTTATTGTATTGTTCAGAGTCAAGGGTCCCCCTGCCTATCACAAGACCTACCGACAAAATTAGAGAATTGAATTTTGTGCATGTCTTCTGGAACTCCATGGGGTTTCCAGAAGTTGTGTAAATGAGATGATGTGTGTGTGCTTCTTTGTGAAGTGTACTTAACCCTTCCTAATACGAATTAAAAGAACTACGTCCCTAGCTAACTACGTATTTGTTAATAATAGCTATCTTCTAGCTATTATAACAAATCTAACCACTACCCCACCGTGAACTCGGGTTCACACGGAACTGCTCCAAAGCTATAGACGCTTCCTCACGCCCGATTCCACGTCTACTAAGCTATACTACCAGTTTAGATGGCGAGTCTGAAATACCTACTGGCCCCTGGCTCCCTACAATCTCTCCAGCAACTTCATCGATAGTTACAAGGAGATTACCCTAAAACGCGAAGGGCAGTCAGGAACCAATTCTAACCAAAATTCTGGTGGAAATCCATCCGCGCACTACTTCTTTCTATGCTGCCAGAATTCGAGAAAGAACCAATCCCCGACCAGAGACCTCAAATCCTCTACTCCTGGTTGCGTCTCAAACAACCAGCCGCCTAACAAAACGTAACAAAAGGGGACAGCGTCGTATGGTCTCCAACTTGCGTTTGAAGCACATACGACACTAGCAATAACCACTTTGGGGTTATAATTAATAAGACTCCGCAGTTGCTTTCCCTAAACACCCACACCATGTTTAACCGGAGATTCATACTCAAGAATCATACACCAATCCGTGCATCTACTTTTCGGTATCAGCCGGACCAGCACACAATTCTATTCCGAACTCTCAGGCCAAACAGGACGCGCACACTCACAATAATTTATCCCCGCATCATCTCTAACAATAAGTAAAAATAATAATCTAACACAAAACGTTTTCAAGTAAAACGTTAGCAAATGAAATTAACGTAATAGAACACTTCAAAATAATTTAAGTTTAAAAGAAGACTCCCCGCAATCGTTAATCTAAAAATAATTCTATTTCCCAAATGAGCAACCAGCGAGAGTAACGTCTAACGCGAAAGCTACGAAGTCCTAGCGCCCAGTGAGCACCAGAACCCAGAATGAGTCAATCGACAAGAACCCCGCCGCGTTCGAATCGTTTCCTTTTACGTATCAATCCCCACCAAGTCACTACGCCTACTCGTCACGACTTAAGGCTTCGCGCGCACTCAACCTAAACATACACCGAACTTGCAAATGGCCGCCTTCCGAAATTAGTAAATAACAAAATACGCTTCCGTCACCCGTAATCAGTATCTGTATCTGTGGGCATACAATACTTAAATGACCGCTCCCCATTTTAACTCATTTTAGCAATATAATGATAAATTCCAGCAAAGTAGGTTTGGTCGTTCTACAATAACAGTTATAAATAAGGTGACAAAGTGCTGTAGACCAAAACATCGTCGCCATTAACTATTCCTAGATTACACATACATACACACGTAATTAGCAATACTACTTAGTAATACTAAAGCCCTTTTTACAACTGTAACCTTTCATTTATTTACCACTACCTTTGACTGTATAAATATTTAGGTAACTATGGTCGATATATCCGAATTACTGCATGAAAATATGAATTTCCGAGAAATAATAATAATATAATTATCTTAAAAGAGTAGTATTGGAAATTTGATATAAATACATATATTTTAATCTTTACATTAATTTTACCGTGACGTCACATATACGATGAATTTATAAAAATAAAATATTTAACTTCTGGAGTGTGCGCCGGCGCTTAGCCTTTTTCCAAGAACCGATCGTGCAAGTCTAAATATGGAACTGACAATAACAACAATTTTTAGGATCTACCCTCAACATTTTCTCATTAAATTATTCAACTAATTCAAAGGACTTTAAACTCTATTCTCATGACGTCTGTATACCAAATTGCATACTTGTACACATACTATCAAGAATGCAGCCTTCTTTCCATGAAACGCTTGTGCAAGTCTAAATATAGAACGAAATGCTCCAATACTTATTTAATTACTAAATGAAGGTAGCTCCAGTAAATAGTATTAGGTAATATGCTTCCCATTAAATTTGGTGTTATGTTTCCAAAACAGACATTCATAATAATATTATAAACCATTGACATCAAATATAACCTTGACTGACTAAATAGCATTATTTGGCTATTGTTAATGTTTTATATAACGCATCTTAAACTAAATTCTATAAATAATTAAAATAAGGGAAATACTTATAATTACAGATAAATTAATGTAGACGAGATAAGTTTATTTATTATCTTTATTCCATATTTTGAACATTTAGAGTTATGTTGAATACATGTGTAACGGATAGGGCTGGACCGTTACAAATGCTGCTTAATATATAGAAAAAATAAATACATATTTAAATAAAAACCACCGAATGCGGTTGAAACTATAGTCGGATATTTCGGCTTAAAACACACGTGAGTGACCCGTACTTTTTATTTAAAAATGTGTGAAAACCATGTTAGTTTCCATAATAAATACATATATGGTAAAATAAGTATATGATATAGAAAAAGTTTTTATTTTTACCTGACTGTGCATGAAGAAGGGTTGTTTTCGGGTGTTCATATTATGTTTGCTTGCATGTGTTACATATGTAGGCAAGTATGTATGTTTGTTTCTATGTTACCTCCTATAGTCTAATCGGCTGCATCAATTTCGATTTGCGACGTGTTAGATTCGTCTTCACTTACCGATAAAGAAACTGGAATCCATTTGGCATTAAAAAAAATACTTTTTTTTTTTTTTTTCAAATATTGATAACGTAACATTTTTATGTAGGTACTCACTTTTTCCAAGAACATTCCAAAAACATTTTTCGATAGTCAATAATATAATATCATAGCTTTAGCGTTAATGTTGATAAGCGTAGACTACGTTTTTAGGGTTTCGTAGTCATTTGAATACGTACCATCAATATACATTACAAGTTGCCGGCAGCCTAGTGGTGAGACCGTTTGACTTGCGATCCGCAGGTCCTGCGTTCGAATCCCACAACACGCACCTCTGTCTTTTCGAAGTTATGTGCGTATTGTTGATTGCCGCCAACTTCAAACGGTGAAGGAAAACATCGTGAGGAAACCTACATGTCTGAGAGTTCTCAATGATCTTGAAGGTGTGTGAAGTCTACCAACCCGCACTTGGCCAGCGTGGCAGATTATGGCCTAACCCTTCTCACAATGAGAAGATGGCTCGCTCCCAGCAGTGGGACAGTTTGTACTAACAGGGCTGATAAAAAAAATAAAAAAATATATACATTTCCATTTTTTTTTTTTATTAACAAATTTATTCTCCACAGACTCCAGGGTCCGTGCCTTTTATGAACTAATATATGCATTTATAACTACTTACATTTTTTTTTTAAGTTATGCAAGAGGAAGACAAAATTTTAATTTACACTTAACTAACATGCATGCGTGTATACGCCGAGCAGTCCAGCTCCCGCAAGCAGCACCCGTTCACGAGTTGACGCATGTGCCAGCCATCGCTCTCCTCAACCATGTTTGAGGGAAGAGGGCGACCCGCCACGCGACGCCGCCGCAAGAAGAAGCTTTTTAGTGAGCGTGAGTGCTCTGAGTATACACGATACATTTCCATTGATATGATATTTTTTTTTTTTTTTTTTTTTTTTTATAAAAAAAAATACATTTCCATTGAAACCGCAAAACAAATACGTAGGTACCATAATATGTCCGTCGAGTCGAGATGATATAGCGCCATAGTAGTCCATAAAGGTGATGCCGCGTCGTATCGCGAGATAAGCCCGCATTCAGCGAATAACTAAGGATTAGGCTCCTCGTTCCGGCCATTACCTGATTCGGCCCTTTGTTTCCCTTCGTTTGCCGCCGTGTTACCGCCGGCGTGTAACAGAAACCACACGGCGAAGGGCGACAGTTCTTTTACAACTACTTTTTTGACGTGATGACGTCTTATAAATCGATTAACGCCGGCTGCACGCACGAAAAAGTATGACTCATTGTCACGTTTTGCCTGAGCCAAGAGTGCAAGTGAGAGCGCGGCACGAGCGATAAAGAGGCACGTTCGGCCTAAGCGTTCGGCTTGTGACGCATCGTATCACGTAAAATTATAGTCCGTAAACAAACTTTACAGACAATCATTAAAAAATATATAATATATATTTATAATTATTGTAAAAAATTAAAAGTAAAAAAATTAAAAGTTAAGAAATATAAATAGATAAATAATAAATATCTTGTATGAAACAACGTAAACGTCCCCGTTGCAATAGAGTTTTCGACGTCGGTTCTTGTTTGCGTCGTCGGCCGTGGCTCGAAATAATCAACTTGTTGTCACGGTTACTCTGCTCTGAAATAGAGACCTGGACCCTGATCGCTTGGAAGACTTTTTGACTAACTACTTAATTACTACAGAAGAGATGAAGAGTTGGAGAAAGTTGGCACATGACTGAATAGGTGGAAAGCCAGCATACATTCTGGAGCATGAGGGAGAAATCATAGAACGAACGTAAAAATATTTTGTGACATTGTGATGAGCGCAGTGCGTTGCCACACAGAGTTTTGGACTTGAATTGTTATGGGCAATTGTGACACTTAACATCAGGTGAACGAGCATGAGCTCGTTTTATCATTTAGGTGTAAAAGTGAATCAGGGATCAATGTTTTCTATTTTTTTTAACTTTGGCTAGCGCTTGACCGCTAACTTGCCTGATCTTGAGTCTTGAGCGACGTTGCGGTTTTTTCGCGTTGGACCCACAAAATATCAAGCCTTAACATTATTTTCTACACTCAAATCCTTTTCTATTCTTAATTAGACCCAGAGTATTCGTAAAATATATGTTATATTCTACTAGATCCATTTTTTTACTATTATGCAATTAGTATCCGCTAAAAGTTATTTATTTTCAAATAATAGTAGCCAAAACGCAAGAAATAACTGTGAAATCAAATCCTATCATTCAATTCTAGAACTATCGATCATTGTCGGGCTTCCAACCCACACCTTCCATTACAGAAACCCATCACACAACCCTCTACGCTATCACTTCAAAGAGCCTACAAAATTATATCCTAGAATTAGAAGCCAATATCAACAAAGGGCACCGACCAAAAAGGCTTCAAAACAAGTTCCCTTTGTCTTCATCATTTCTATGTAATATAAAACGGTTAATTTAAAACAAATATCCCTTTGTACCTTTCACACAAAGTTTGATGTTTGCGAAGTAATTAAATGTTCCACTTTTTGAAGTAGGAACATTGCCATTAAATAAATACGGCACCGAGTCAATTATGAAATTGCCACAAGCAAATATAATTTTGGTGTCTAATTTTATTTTGACCAGTGAGCGAGGTGAGCTAAAAGATCATCTATCCATAGCACACATTCTGAAATATCGAATACCATTTCCCCGAAAGCGAAATATGTACTTATATCTTTTTAAATGACACTTTATCAAATCCCGAAAGCTCATTTGACAACTCGTCTGATATCCGAATTTATACTAAACGAAAGTTTTTGTGTGTAATGAACAGAAACTTAACGAACCCAACTTAGTAACTATTCGGGCAAATGAAACTTATGGCAAACAAACTTTAGTATCAGAAAATTCACGTTAAGTAAAACATCTGGAATCAGACAGTATAAATGCAGACGGCTCGCCTGATGGTAAGCGATAACTGTCACTTATGAACAACTGCAATACTATATTGATAATATAAGTATATTGATAATATATCAATGACAATACTTTGCTTGTAGACACCCTTTTTAAAACGCTCTTTGTTAAAGCTCGGAAAACCTCTCAGGAAGGACATTCCACATTTTGCTTGTTTGCGGGAGGAAGGAGCATGAGAACCTGACTGTATGGAATTTCCAGTTATGCAAAATGTGGGGGGTGAGCATTTGGCGGTTTTGGTGTTTTGCGGTTGGTGGAATACTAGTTATAATCATCATCATCATTATTCGAAGAGGCTTAGAAAATACAATCAAAGTGGTAGGAAGACGCTGGATGCAAACCACTTCCAATCGGTCTTTTTGAATATCCGTGGGGGAAGCCTATGTCCAGCAGTGGACTTCTTATGGCTGAGATGATGATGATGATGACGATGTTACAAGTTAAAAAAAATAATGGTGATTTTGGTTCTCAAGCACATTTTTTTCAACGATTTTCTTGGCGAAACATCAACACAAACGAAAATGACAAAGAAAAAGTACTTTAACAAGATTCTATCGCAAAATTTATTAATAGAATTCCTCAAGAGTAAAAAATACCTGGCCATTTGAAAAGTATGAAAAAGAAATACGAAATATTTACATTAAATTTTCGATTTAACACGAAAGAGCTGAATTATCACAAGACGCATTGAGACGAATCAATCAATTTATTTATGTCATACAATTTTAGACTTTATTTTGAGTACAGTAGAATAGTATTTGAATAGAAGGCTTATCTTAAGACTTGTGCACGGCTATTAAATTAATTCTGTCAAGCGATTATGTTTTGAAGGAAATGTGGATGGTTTGTTGTTTCTCGTGCTTTAGACATGTGATAATATTATATTATTCAGCCGAGTCGGTACACTGAATAGAATGGGATATACATTGACATATTACTTCATAGGACATGCTCGGGCTACGGTGTCCGTCTGTTTATTTGTCTTACACTTAAACGGCTGTATCTTTTGAACGGTAATAGATACAAGTCTTAGAATTGGCAAGATTGTACGGTTTACTTTGATAAAAAAACAATTAAATATTATAAACCTAGTTTATTTATGTTTTTGTTATCATGATTGATTTAACAGACTAAAAAAGTATTTTAACTTTTATGTGGATTTAAATAATTAATTTATGTCGCGTCTTAATATTTATAGTTTTTTTTTGTTTTTTTTTTATAAAAACAACTATTGAACCGATCGTGATTTATATGGGACTACCTCAGAGGTCATCTTCCAAACAAAAAAGAATCACTCCTTCTTACGCAGTCGGGTAAAAACAATTCATAATTGGCGGAGTAATCGCTGAACAAACATACAAAAAAATCTACAGTCGAATTGAGAACCTCCTTCTTTTTGGAAGTCGATTAAAATAAAATACTATGTAGTAAAGTCAAAATTAAACGTACTGTTACGTACTGTTACGTACGTGCTACGAGATCCATATACATACATCAATCAATGGTAATTTGTATTCCATATCGATTAGAAGTAAAATGAATTTATCTGTGGTTCAATCAAGTTGTCTTTGATTCAATATTGCGTTCTACAGTTTCTATTCAAATTAGATGAGTGTATGATGGCAATGTTGCGTGATGTCAGTTTATTGTCAGTTGCTTTTGTTGTAGTCATAGACATAGATTATACATACATTTATTTGTGGAAAACACAACAACAAAAATACATAAAATATAACAAAAATAATAATTTTAAAAAAAACTGTGTCCGCCATAAATCGTAAAGTTAAATCGAGTTGTCGGTAAAATAATGTAAATGGGATCAGTCAGTCAATCATATTTTTTTACTCGACTGCGAAGGAAGGAGAGTAAGTAATATATTTAGTGTGTATGTATGTTTACTTATATGTATGTTTGGGAGATTTTGATGGGTGTCGTTAGATTCGTTTTTACTTTTCGAGTGTCATAGCTTACATTGTTTTCTACTAATAATAATCAAACTCTCGCAAAAAATCGTAATTTCACTTTTCGTACTTTACAAATATTTTATTTTATTTTTATTTATTTTATTTTATTTATTGAGGAACAGTAAACAGCTGTATTATAAATTCTAATAATAAGAATACATAAAAGTCTTAGTAATAACACAGCCCACAGCACTATTCACAGATTACTGAAATGGATTAAATAACAAACACCATACCGTACATAACAAACAACAAAACAAAACAAAATTGGAACTAAAAACTGCAGAAAAAGTTAAGCCCAGATGTAATGTAAGATTAACCAGACCTTCCAATGTTATTCATACATTTGTTTTTTATTTTATAATATCAACATTGTTAAAGTTTGGGGACCAATTTTGAAGTACTGCCGCTTTGAATTTGCCTGCTGTACATGCAAAAATATCAATGTCTTGAAAGTTATTGTTATACAAATCCACCATCCGACGAGTAGGAATGCGCAAGCCAGCATTTGAGCGACATCTGCTCAACTAAGCTCCCTGCGCGAAATAAGTGGTAAATGATTGGTTACAATCTTATTATATGTACATATAGATGAGCTTGCGTATGGTCGACAAGCGAGCTACAATGGAGCACGCTTACCTTGAAGAAACCGATTTACTCTTCGTTTAAAGACACACACATTATATCTATCGGTAAAGATTCACCCAAGAAGCATATTCCACATTTTTGCAATACTCTTAGAATAGAAGCATTTCGTTCATTTAATCGATCGACTTTTAAAAAAGAAGAGTTTTTTTTTTTAAAGAAAAGCTAAATTTGGTAGTTTTTTTTTAATTGTTTGGTACGTCATAACTCCGTCATTTATACGTTATTTTCTTTTTTTTATTTGAGAGGAAAGCATACTTTTTGATTGGTTCTATTGAAAATTCATCAAAAACGGTTTACGCATAAATATAAGAGCATATTTACAACCAGCAAAATAAGGCAAATAAAAATACCCAACACAACCCACGCCACAAATAAAAAAAAAAACACTAAACCAACACACGTAAAAAATATATAAAAATAAATCATATCTGTGAATATTTCAGCCGAAGGGTCCACAAGTGTCATATTGGCTTGCTTAGGGGAAGCTTATGCCGCCGGTACATTTACCCCGGCTTCCCCTGAATATGGGGAAAAGGCATCCACCTGGAGTACATTTACCCCATTTTACCCCGGGAAATCACGTTCCGGGGATTACATATCCCTGATTTGGATGTTTAGAGGTAAAATGCGTATCCTTTTAGGATTGTGTGTTAATATTTTATTTTTGCGCGTACAGAAAGGATTTAATGTGCTTTGGGAAGCCGATCCGATCAAATTTCAATATTACTATTTTTAGTTTTATCTATAACTTTCGGATTGGTCCTGGGGCTACAAGTATCTTGTAATTGTGAGAAGATTTAGGCTCTTGTCCGTCAAGGGTGAGTTGGCAGACTTTAAAAATGTGTACATTAAATGTTTTTTTTAGATTCCTATTGCAGGAAGTAATCATATCGCTATAGAAGCCAAAACAATATTTTTTTGTCTGTCTGTCTGTACAGGGTCTTCGATAGACGCCGAACCTACGGGACTTATTTGGACGAAATATTACAGGTTTATTATATTTCAATGTCATGTGAAACTTTCTGAAACGTCAGTGAAGTTTAATTGAAAATTAAACGAACTAACAAAGTGAAGTTCAATGAAACTGATTTTTAGGTAAAAGCGCGGACGAAGCCACGGGTGTAGCTAGTTATGAATAAAGAATAAAATATATTCCATAAAGTATTCCAGTAACAGGGTTCCAGTTCTCTTCATCCCCGCGATACCAATTAGCGCGGGGTTCAAAACAAACTATAAACTACAAGTTTATTAATGTTTTCTGTTTGAGCGTTAGAAACTTTTTCTGTTTTAATTTTTTATTGTTAGGAAAATTTTGCATGTTTATGTTTTATAGAATTGCGTAATACTTACAAAAAAAAAAAACAATATTTTTATTCAAATAAAAAAATAATCTTTTTAGAGTTTCGTACCCAAAGGGTAAAAACGGGACCCTATTACTAAGACTGCGCTGTCTGTTCGTCCGTCCGTCCCTCCGTCTGTCACCAGGCTGTATCTCATGAACCGTGATAGTTAGACAGTTGAAATTTTCAGAGATGATTTATTTTTGTTGCCGCTATAACAACAAATACTAAAAACAAAATAAAATAAATATTTAAGGGGGCTCCCCTTAAACAAACAACAAACGTGATTTTTTGCTCGTTTTTGCTCGATATTGATAACGGCAACATGTGGACGCTTGAAATATTTACAGAATATTGAGTTATATTATTCACTTTAAAAATAAATAATTAAATTAAAATTAATATTTAAGGGGGTAGGATAGTTTAAACTAAATAAAAGCTTTAATAAATCCGTAGGCATTATTTTATGGCACAAGAATATTCACACTCGCTCATAGTTCGCAACAATGTTTATTTCATTGTTTACGTTGAAAAACTGCTGAAGCGCTATTACAATATTAAGTGAAATATTATGCGCGGTCACGTTACACTACCGCGATTTACTGCCTACGTAAACCGTACTACTTGTGAACCAGTTTTTCTATTATAATATCCTACAGCGTCATGAAACATTCTAACACGTGAGCAAAAATGTAACACGTGTGTTGGCAAAATAGTAACAATAATACACTGAGGACAAGCTCAGCTAGTACTTTGATTTAGCTCACGAAGTAAACGTGATGTGGGATGTTGAATCGTAGTCGTATCGGTGGATGTATCCTTGGGCGAATGCATCGTCTTAAAGCGAAGTGCCTCCACCAACAATCAGATTTCAATAGTTTTTTTTATTTTATTTATTTATGATTTATTTATTTATGAATATTCATATTAGATGTTAAATCTCTTTTATTCCTGGAAATTTCGCTGTAAATATCGCCTTCAAACCGAAACACGGTTGCGGTTGCTAAGCGGCTTTGGACGGAATACCAGGTAAAGATATGTTACAGCCTTAGGCGGGCTCTCAAATGAATATTCATCTCATTATCATAGAATCATCATCATCATCAGCCCATTTTAGTCTACTGCTGGAGTTAGGTCTCTCGCATTGAACGCCACTTAGCCCGATCTTCAGCGTTCCGTTTCCAGCCACTGCCAGCTGACTTCCGTATATCGTCGTGTCTGCGTCTTACTACATCGTGTCTAGAGGCATTGTGCACTACGCCAGCATGTCGTGTCTACTGTGGACCAAGTCTATCACAGTGGTTATCGGTTTTTCCACAGATATGGCCGACCTACTGCCACTATAGCCTGCTAATACACGCTGCGCTATGTCGCTGGCTTTAGTCTGGCGAATTACTCAGTCTAGGACACGGTCCGAAACATCGAGGACATTTTGTTTAGATAGCTCGCTGAGCGACATTTTTGAGCGACTGTGAGTGTCCACATTTCGGCACTGTAGGTCATGACTGTTAAGATACACTGATTAAAAGATTCACCTTGAAAATTTAAGGATAAACAAAACATGACAGGCCTCATGCCTCAGTGGTAGTACGACAGCTTCCTGAGCTATCGTGGGTTCGATCCCCACCCAGGGCACACATTTGTGTGATGAGCATGGATGTTTGTTCTGTGCCTGGGTGTTTTTATGTATCATAAGTATGTATTTACGAAAAAAAAACTATATATTTATTCTAACGACCATCTAGTTTCCATAGTACAAGCTTTGCTTAGTTTGGGCTAGATGGCGTTGTGTGAAATGTCCTCTAATATTTATTTATTTATTATTTATATTTCGCTCTGCGTAAGAAGGAGGGTTATGTTTTTCGTATGTATTTATTTATGTATATTTCTATATGATCGCCTGCAGCCTTAACTGCTTGACCGATTTTGATGTGCGAGATGTTGTTAGATTCGTCTTTACTACCTGAATGTCATAGACTAGTTTTTTTTGTACAATATATCACTTGCAAAAATAAAAATAAAAATGCGATTTTCGTAACCTCCAACGAACTTTTTCGTAATAAACAAGTGATTTTACTAGGATTATTCTAATGAGTGCGTATTTATAGTGATATTTAAACCGATTTTACGCATATTTTCTCATAAAAAACGTATCGACAGCGTATTAAGCGTAACGAAATCGTAAGTTAGACTGGAAAACCGTTTTTTAGCAGTCTGGGTTTTTTTCTTATATTAGATACAGATGCTTGTTTTCCCTCTATGTTCGAAGATCATCACAAAATCACCCATTGTTTAGGTTAAAAATGAAAATATAAGAGAGCAGTCGAGCACCAGTATGTCAGGGACGCTAACCAGCCAAACATTTAAACAAGAATACTTCAAAGGAAAGGATAAAGAATGCACATTACGCACACATGAAGCGATGTTTATTTTAGAGCTTAGTACACACGGTCGCGAAAACATTGGTGCGAATGTTCGGCCAGTGTCTACGCATATGCTGCGCAAATAAAATTATAAATCATGATTTTTTAGAGATCTATTCAACCATATCCGCTATGAGGTGGGGTTGAAAAACCAATTTCCTCCATTCTTTACAAGTGTGGAGTGGTACCCCTATATATATTTTTATAAATTCAGATACAGTTGACAGCAATTTGTAGAAGTTATTAATAACGAGCCAAATTTTTATTTGTATATGTTTATGTTTATTGTATATTTTATGTCCTAATAGTAAAATGGCTAAAATGGCTGTGACATACGGACAGACATGGACATGGCGAATTTATAAGGTTTCCTCGTAGTCACTACGGAACCCTAAAACTGCGTTGGTAAGCTGATCGATTGAGAATGGCTAGATCGATTATTCTAAATGAAAAAAGAAGTCTAAATTAGATATTTATATAAATATGGAAAAAATATCCGCTAATTTTCAAAGTCAATAAAAAGGGATATTAATACTTTTTTCTATATGTTTTCGTATGAAATTACCATTCGATCTTAGCGGATCGTTTTATAGTTCTAATTATTCATAATAACGTAATATTTATTTATGAAAGTCGAATGCAACAAAATTATACTAGTTATATTATGGCTCAGTGGTAGTACGGCTGCCTCCTGAGCTGTAGGTCGTGGGTTCGATCCCCACCCTGGGCAAACATTTGTGTGATAAGCATGGATGTTTGTTCTGTGTCTGGGTGTTTCTATGTATTATAAGTATGTATAAAAAAAAAGTATATATGTATTATACTAACCATCTAGTTGATTTAATTCATATTTACCATAGTACAAGCTTTGCTTAGTTTGGGCTAGATGGTGTTGTGTGAAATGTCCACAAATATTTATTTATTTATTTATTATAACATAATCAATGAAGATTATTACAGTATACAGGATACACCGGCTGGCGCCCGCCAGAGACCCGGTCGAGTAATGATAGTACATGCATTTTGTATGAAGCAATTCGCAGAACATGGGGCTGGAATGCAGCGCAAATTCAGACCTATGTACTGGGAGGCATCCTTTATAATACACTATTTTAACCCCCGACCAAAAAGGAGTGTTATAAGTTTGACGTGTGTATCTGTGTATCTGTGTGTGGCTTCGTAGCTTTCAAACGGATCGACCGATTTTGATCTAGATTTCTTTGTTTGAAAGAATGTTCAGAAGAATTAATCGAGACTGTTCTCAGCTGTCATACGTAAAAAAGATTCTTGGTTCGTAGAGCTTGAAACAATGTTCACCTTACATTCCAGCACGTCTGTACCAGGCTTTATTCCGCTTTATTTGGCGTGTGTACACTACAGTAGGAAAATATAAACGCGGCACTGTTTGAAGTATGCTGCATCTAAAATAGTGATGTGACTCACTTCCTCTTCCGTTTCTTTTAGATTTTTTTTTACAAAATAAATATACGTGTATGTTTTATGTGTAGTGCTAAGACTCTTTTTCAGTCTTCCTAGGGTATTCTGGGGAAGTACCATACCTTTGCTAGTTCTTCAACCAAGCTTTCTTTAATATTTCTAGTGAGGTTGAGTTTCGGGGTCACCTAGAGGCGAAAGCGAAACTTGCTTCAAAGAAGCTTGGTGTGCTCAACAGAGCCAAGCGGTACTTCACACCTAGTCAGCGGCTTCTACTATACAAAGCGCAAGCGCGGCCCCATATGGAGTACTGCTCCCACCTCTGGAATGGCGCACCTGCTTATCAACTTCAGCCTCTTGACTCCCTTCAGCGACGAGCCATTAGAATTGTTGACGATCCCAAGCTTACTAATAAGCTAGACTTACTTTGTCTGCGTAGAGATGTAGGATCCCTTTGCATTTTCTACCGCTTGTTTTTCGGGGAATGCTCTAAAGAGCTTTTTGAACTAATACCTGCTTCGGAGTTCCACCATCGTACTTCACGAAACCACCAAAAAGCTCACCCCCACATTTTGCATAACTGGAAATCTCATACAGTCAGGTTCTCACGCTCCTTCCTCCCGCGAACCAGCAAAATGTGGAACGTCCTTCCTCGGAAGGTTTTCCCGCCGAGCTTCAACAAAGAGCGTTTTAAAAAGGGTATCTACAAGCACCTTTCCGGGTTAGCAAAGCAATAGTAATGTCAGTGATGTTGCAGTTGTCCATAGGCGACGGTTATCGCTTACCATCAGGCGAGCCGTCAGCCTTTTTGCTTATCCTATTTTATAAAAAAAAAAAAAAAAGGCATATTGTGTTCCGGATTGAAAGAAATGAATGACGAGCCCAGTGCGTTACCAAATAGGGTCTGGTAACCCTGAGGTTTCATTAGTAGGTTAGGTACTTACTCAAGAATAAGTAGCCCATTGGCTAGCTCATGCTCATTTTATTGGTCGTATACCGTAAGTTTTTTTTTATTCGACGATAAGCTTGTGCTTGACCGTCAACTCACCTGGTGTTAAGCGACAGTTACGGTCTACGATGGAGCGCGCTTGCCTAGAAGAAACCTATTCACTCATCACACCTACTCATTCACCAGATTTGAAGGCACTTAGATTATTTTCCATTCGGAAAGACCCATTCAGGAAGCGCATTCCATATTTTGGCGGTACGCACAGTGAAAGTGGAGACAAAGCGTTTCGTACGTGTTTTCGGAATATCAACCATGTAACGATGTCGCTTTTTCGTGCTTCTTACTGTCCGATAGAAAAATGGGCATGGGGGAATGAGATCATGCAAAGCAGACGCAGACTCACCGAAATGTATGCGATCATACGAGTCATGTCGTTAGAAATTACTGCTTGTGTGGATATTTATATACTTAGTTATGATTTTAGTGGCTTTGAATCTTGAGTGAATTAGTTCTTATAAGCAAGCGTAGCCCATCCTCGACTGTACTGCATTAAAAGTTCAAAACCTAATACACCTTGTTGCAAAGTTATAGCATTAGAGCAAACTTAAGTTCTTGAGTTAGGTACAGAACTTATAATGCAGTATGCAAAAGTTTAGAGTTTGGAACTAAATCGACACTATCTCAAAGCAGTGAACTGTTCGAAAAGTAGCCTTGACATTCAGATTTTACGAAACAGGCCTTTTAATAACACTGGTCCATTAAAAAAAGTTTTTACGAACTTTTACTTAAATTTCCTTGTTCATGTATGTGTTTTTTTAATTACATACACTTACAATTATTTTTTATAAAATTTATAGCCTTGTGCTTGACCGCTAACTAAATAATAATAATATATTATTAACAAAAATAATATACATACAATAAAATAAAATGTTACATCAGAAGCTTCAAATAAAATAAAACAACAACACGTTTGACCAGCCAGAGTACAATTTATAATGACAATGGCAATAACAAAAAAATTGGTTGTCTGTAAAGTCGCTTTACGGACGATAGTTTAACGTGACAACGTCATAACAAAACATTGATGAAATGATGATGATGATGTAACGGAACAATGAGTTTTCGTGCATGTAGCCGGCGTTCATCGATTTATTAGAAGTTGTCACGTCAAAAAGTAAGTTTTCTTTTTGCAAGCAGCGTATTCGATTTTTATCAAAATTAAATCTAATCGATGACACTCGACAAGTAAAACGGGTAAAATTGATCACAATCTTGACCATCAGGGCCAAGATGGTCAAGATTGGTCATATACATGCATACACGCGTGCACGCCTACACACTAATCCACATAAGCACAAACGCACACATGCATAGATGTAAACCCCAAAAACCCTACCCTGGCACTCCTGGCAGACAGGTAAAACTCTAAAAGTATATTAAAAATATTAGCGACACAAAAATGCGGCGTGTTTCTGGTAAAATCTCGACTCAAATAGCGAAGAAACATGTTGAGTGGAAAATTTCATGAAATACAAACGATGGTTGCGGTTACTTTATCGCGGCTCGCCCGTAATAGCTTTTATGAAAGGGAAACTTTACGTGTACGTGCCCTTATTGGGAAATGTTTATTATGAAGTTTTTATTTCGCGGAATTTTTTTAGGACGAAGGCACTTATGGAAAGCTGCATGTGGAAAAGGATAATCATGGAACTGTTGTGGGTGATGGTAAAACTCAATAGAAGACGCATTCAATAATTGATATAAGCTAGTATATTTTTATGATTGTCAGGCCAGGTATTTAACCAAATTTTACTTGTTGTTAAATAATGGAATTGAATAAAACACATCTACTGTTGCATAAAAATTTATACATAAAATCACGCTTGTTTTAACTTAAAAGGTAGGCAGATTATCATAAACCAATAAGGTCATTTGAAGTATTATTTGACCGTCATTAGAAAGTTAGATATAGGGAAGAGGGTAATAGAGGGATAAATGGGATATTAGGGTAGGATATGGGACATCGCCTACATGAAAGTCAATTATCCACAGTTCTATGACGTCACAGTTCTATAGAACTAATGGGAGTTACCCTCAAGTACCTCAACTGACTTGTACAGTATGCCCAGGAAGAGAAGCTGGTATATTATTTATTTTTCTTTTTCTCCCAGTCCAGTTTGGTAGAGAAATTCAATTAATAAACCAAATATAATTACGTAAATTCAAAGAGGTAAGTAATGATATAGAAGCGAAAGTAACTGGATACTTATTCATGTATGGACTCAGTAATCATCATATTTTTTCTATATCACGCGATCGAATCCACGGGGCGCAGCCTATAATGAATTAATTAACAATAAATATGTTTACATTAATCTTATTTAAAATATGGTTCAACCTCTACAAGTACAGGTTGCAAATGGTGATTCGCAGAATGAGTGGAGAAAAATTATTCACATGAATGTGTCATCAACCAAAGATAACCCTTGAATTGGAGTTGCCTTGAGCAGAATAAACAGCAGGTCAAGGTCAAAGGTTTATCCGATTTGTTCTGGAAGATTAGATTTTTATTTGAGCAATGTTCCGATAAAGTTCCGTGAAATTTAATCTTATACCAACCATGACCAAGACGTTGGTATTTATAAGATGCAATACATTGCCATTCAATGTGATAATGGTAGAATGCTGCAAACTGGTAGATTTAGTATTTGGTCCGATGACATTCCCATTATCAAAAATTTGGTCTATGTTTAAACTAGTTTGGGGTAATTCAAATGTTTTTGGGGTATCAGTTTAATTTCTTTGTTGTTTTGTTGTGTTAAATAGAGGATATTTTTTGATTAATCACAATTACAGTCTGAGTGATGAACCTTGATCTCAAGTCTGCTAATGGTTAAGTTAAGGAAATTATGAAATCATCATCAATGATGATTAAAACATGAATGATGTTGATTAATTCATTTAATATGTAATAATTAAATTATTTTAATTATGTAATAATTAAATAATCAATTCATTTAATTTATTACCAAATATAAGCGACAGTTCTAATAATTTATAATGTAAAGTTCCGAAAGCCACGTTATCATTCATTAAAATGTTATTGGCTTATAGATAAGCTATTATAGTCTGATTGTTGAAATATTCACAGAAGATTTATTGACTGTTAAAATAACAATCTGGAAGCACTAAATTGATTTTAATGTATATCGAACTCAATTTCCAAAAAAAATAAACATTATTTCCTTTCTTGGAATAAAAGACCTTTATTAGAGTCCATCAAATAAATTATTATAGTTGCGGACTTAACGTATGTAATAAAAACTACATAATATATGAACAATTAAATACCGGCTCCTTTGAAAGGTCCCAGGCTCAGCTCATAGTTCAAACAAACCTGAGAAAGTTCTTCCCAAGCCTAGTTTCCGTTCGCCGTCCCATGCATAAATAAGCAACTTTTTATCGTAATTCTTGAAGTAAAGTAATGTTCGGCAAGGACAACAGCTATAACTCGAGAGTAAATTACTTTTTCCTCTGTAAATTATTCAGACGCCAAACGGGCCGAGTTGGCCGGCAATAATTATTAGTTAGCGGACCCTACTGAATAGTTAAGGTAACGGTGTCAGTATCTTGGAATTGCCTCGGGATATTCAGAAAGTTTTCATTGGCTGTTATTCCGTGTGGTCAGTAACTGAGCTCAGAGTTGAAAGACAGAATATACGTGCAAGTATTGGTAAGAACTTAAAGTAGGGAAGTTTGACTATGAACTGTCAGTGTTAGAACTCTATTCATATTTTATAACCTTCGTTAAACTGTTAACTGTTTGTAGAATTTATTATGACCTTCATCAGCTGAAATCACTTAAGAGTCAGTCCACACGGCCCGTTGCGTCGTCGCAACGCAAATATTGTAACGCATAGACGGCCACACGGGCGCTGCGCCATCGCAGCGTTACTACAACGCATTCGTGACGTTCCGTTTTCGCAGCGGCGACGCCGGAACGTCGAATGAAAAAACGAAATGAGCTTGCGTATGTCCCTATCAAGGCACAAACAACTGAGCGCTGTCGTTCCGGCGTCGCAATGAGTACACCCCCACCCGCTTCGTCTCGGGGGCTGCAGTTCCATCGTGTGTGCGTTGCGTCGACGCAACGCGCCGTGTATACACTATGATTATTTGTAAAACGAGGGAGCGACAACGCAACGCGCCGTGTGGACCGGCTGTAATAGTGTGATTTTATTTCAGTATCAGATAGTAGATATGTTATATATTATGTAGTATGATATTATCAGAATTTCTCATTAGCTAGTAATATTCGTACGTATGTACAGCGGATTACTAATAGACCAAAACGCTGTAAATTTGTTGTTGAAGGTTATATTTATCTACGCTATTACATTTTAAATTTTAGTCTCTAACCTGCAAATATTTAATATTCGGATTTATTAAATGTTTCCATGAAAATGAAATTTAAATTTGTTCGATAAAATGTTCCACATATTCCACCTTGTTTGCTCGGAATATGGAAACATGATTATAATTAAAAAATACTGTATTTACTTTGGCCAAGGTATAAATGTATGAACATTATTGAAACCGACCACCCGAGCCCATTGAGCTTGGCAATTTTAACCCGCAACAAAATATTGATATTGACAAACTTTGTTTAAAATTAAACAGCTTTCAACTCGCCCCGAGAGTCCAACTTTGAGCTTAAATTCGTCAGCATAAAGTTTAAATTAATCGAGCAAAAAGGTTTTATGGAGTTGTTTAATTTAGTCCCGGTTCACCTTTGTGCTGGATAATAAAATAAAAAAGGGGTTTCACTACGCTTCGTAACGTGCGATAGGTGACGTGAAAGAGTTTTCGAACGATTTTATTGAACTCAAGCATGCGTGAAGTGAAGAGCGTAAACTCTGAAACAACGAAGACCTTGACGACACATTTCGCTACTTTATTTCACATGATGACTAAATTCTGTCGAAAAAGTATAAACAAAGTTGCTGCATCAATATATGAAAATATATCAATCATTGCGAATATCAGAAGCCAAATCCTACTCAACAGAGTAACACAAACATTTTGCACATCTATTTGCATTCCAAAATTCAATGCGAAATCAGGATTAACTCCGAATATGGCAATCAAACGGCATTCACAATGGCTTTCGAATGATTCGCTCCCACTCGAATCGATTACCGATGCTAATTTCAGCTTTTAGTTCTAATGGAAATGGAAATTAACCCATCGGTGGCTATATACGAGATAGTTTTACTAGCTAAATCTGTTGTATGAATATTCTGCGGTTGTTTTGTAAAAGGGATGCCGCAAGGGTCAATCATTGGGCCAATATTTAATAGTCGTCTGAGTTCATATTGCGTACTATTAAGTAGTTAATTAGGCATTCAGGTTATATTGACATGATAATTAAATTAATCATTCGTACTCGCAATGAATCAATAACATTTCGCACATCATTTGCAGTCGTTTATATAAGTTCTCCCTTATTTTCTATTGTATTTTTTTTAGGAGGTACTAAGGAATAACAGAACGTTCTATTCATATTCTTGGAAACAAAAACAAATATAAGTATAGTGTTGTTTGTACTGACTAGTCTCTGGACAGTTACTAAGAGCCATGCCGGCTTGCAAGCGCCGGGAACGGGCGCCGGCGATAAATCTTCGTTTTGTAAGCACGGATGAGGAAAACTGGAGAATTTCTGATCAAAAACTGAAAGGATTGGTTGTCAAGTCTGATCTGTTATTGATTTTTATGGACTTTGGCAGTGAGAATGTCTGTTAGCTAGTATCCTCGCTTCCTGCGTTAACCTCGTGTCTAGTGTATTCAAATAAACAGGATTTAAACAAGCATATTTAACTCATTTCAGATTCAGATGATTCAAATATTCCTTTACAGGATTCCGTCAAACCATGCTGTAAATATTTGAGTTTAAATTCTTTATAGCTTAAGCCCATAGACGAAAAACGAATCTGTCCATATTTTTAGTTAATGTGGATAATAAAATATCCTTATTAATATGTTCATAAGTTCACTACCTCGCGTATCTGAAAATTCCATAAACTATTGAAATATAATAAGTAGTACACCGGTAGACACAGCTGCTAAAGCTAGTTCAGGCACAGTTTGGGTACAGTATTCTAAAATCCCCTGCATTGTATCAGATTTCGCCTCCAGGCATGAACATGCACGCTTTCAACTAAAATGAATATGGGGAGAATTTATCCGTATTACTAGCTACACTACGTACTTCATTGCACTGTACACAAATAATTGGGATTTTGAGAAATGAAACCTATATAATTATAAGACCTATACATATACCGTTTTAAACTAATTTAATTCTAAAGATGTACCTTTTAAAAATGTATTTAAAGAAGTATCTTATTTCTAAGTTGAAGTGAATGGTGAATTATTCTAACAATAAAAACACATTTAAAACGATAACTTCAAATGATTTTATACCCTCTTAATTGAATTTGAATTACAAAGTGATTGACATAACTTTGCCTTACTTATCATGCGAAATTTAAATTTTCAATTCATTTCTTTATTTGTCATTCTTCAGAGGTACTCCCATATAAATTTGATTAGCACTTTGGTTCAGTATTTTGCTTTTTAAAACAAAATAACTGGAAAATTATATCATCAAAGTAAATTAAATTGGGTATTTTGGAGTCGGTTATTTCAGGTTTTTAAACTATAATTTTATTATGTAGAACAAAATTAAACATCATTTGTACACTTAGATATATTGGCGTGATTGTTATTAAAAATTAAACTGGCTAAGTACGAGTCGGACTCGCGCACGAAGGGTTCCGTACCATTATCTATAAAAACGGTAAAAAAAACACGTTAGTTGTATGGGAGCCCCCTTAAATAATAATTTTATTTTAATTTAATTATTTATTTTTAAAGTGAAAAATATAACTCAATATTCAGTGAATATTTCAAGCGTCTACCTGTTGCCGTTATCAATATCGAGCAAAAACGAGCAACAAAATCACGTTTGTTGTATGGGAGCCCCCTTAAATATTTATTTTATTTATGTTTTTTAGTATTTGTTGTTATAGCGGTAACAGAAATACATCATCTGGGAAAATTTCAACTGTCTAACTATCACGGTGTTTGAGATACAGCATGGTGACAGACGGACGGACAGACAGCGGAGTCTCAGTAATAGGGTCCCGTTTTTACCCTTTGGGTACGGAACCCTAAAAACACTTTTCAGCCCACCTCGAAGATTAATACGTAGGTGGTTTTTCGTGGGCTATGAAATCTCAATAGTGAGGAGCCAATTGATTACACGGTACTCGCGTGCGGATTAGGTACAACTTGAACAGACAATCTGAAACTGATGCCATAAGGCCATAACACGAGGTCTTATGAGGTTGGTAACAGCCAATGCAAGTAGGTATGCTTTGTACTGAAGTCGATAGTTAGCCTTTTTAGGTAGTGCATTGAGATGCATTTAGTGTAACAACAAAATGGCGCTTACGTAAGGCTGTCGTTGTTTCGATTTTAGACTATAAGACAAAATTTATTATTTTGCATTTTTTTTTCGAAAACAAAAACCAATAAACCTCGATGTGAGTATAAAAAATTAGATATTTATAATTGCTATATATTTAATTGCCATATTTTCATAATAATTATACAGATCATATATTGTAAATTACATTTTAGAGATTGTTTCATGTTTTTTAGGGTTCCGTACCTCAAAAGAAAAAAACTGAACCCTTATAGTATCACTTTGTTGTCCGTCTGTCCGGGTGTCAAGACCTTTATCTCGGGAATGCGTGTAGGTATCGCGTTGAAATTAAAACCATATACGCAAATCCATAGTATCTTGCTGCAGAAAGAAAAATCGAATTTCTTAGTTTTCATAAAAAAAAGTTACAGCCGAATATGTTTATTTGATTATTATTGATGTAGCAACTAGACTTTATACGAATACATATTGGTAATGTCAGTAAAACCTGCTGAGAACCTATGGAGCACAATCTATTCAGATTGTGGGCTAGGCACAATACCTTACCTCGGTTTTGTTACTACACGGACGATAACATATAAACCGACAACATAAAGCTTGCGTCACATCATCGATTAAACATATTTTTAGGGTTCCGTACCTCAAAAGAAAAAAAACGGAACCCGTATAGGATCACTTTGTTGTCCGCCTGCCCGTCAGTTATTTAGAAATTTAGACACTATATAGTTCATCAAAATAAACACGTCAGATTTCCCTTGAACAAACATTAATTTTTGTTATTTTTTTTTTACAAGTTGTACTGTTTGTTTTGTATCTCCTCATGTATTTGAATAAATATCTGTTTGAGTGAAGCCTGTGAAATAGTATTGCCATGACGCATGTCACGTGTTTAAACTTCTGCCTAAACACAAATTTAAATTACAAATGACACCAGTAATGTCTAGTCTGTTTACTTATAGTTCTCTCACGGCAAAATAAGGAACTAACGTGTCGAAGTAGATACTACTATGGTATTCTGTGGTCTCCACTGAACAAAATATTGAAATAAGGACAGCAGCGCCCTCAACGCCACATTAGTTCTCTAAATGAACAGACACTAGATTCTGGTCATGTAGACTATTGTAGACCATTCTTTATTTTGGTTCGGTTGACAATACCGTAGAATAATCATTATTCCGGCAGTAAAGCGTGTATTATGTGATAAAACAGGTTGTGCTAGACAAGCTAATGATTTATTTTTTAATAAGTGAAAAAATATGAAGAATATTTGTACAAATTGGTCAACTCCATTTAAAAAACAGGTAAGCTAATCCTTATTTCAAAGTCTTTCCGATCGTACGCGCCGGTATCGTCAAAATTGTTATTGTTTATGTGGTCTTGCGATTTTTCATACCAATATATTTTCTTAGGTCACCTAACGATATATGATATCAGAGAAACATCGGCAATCAGTCCAAATTCCATATTTTCCGACCGCCTTTAAAAACAAGATTTATAATTTGGCTGATTTTTTTAGATTAATTATTAATTACAAAACTATAATACAATTAAATATTAAACTATAGTCAAATTGTTGAAAAAAATTTCTCGACATTATAACCATAAGGTCGAATGTTCTATTTTATTGATGAATGGGACATCCGACTTGATGGTTTTGATGTCGAGATTAGTGTTGTACACTCTTTCAACCAGTCAGCAACAATGCTGAGCAGCGAGCAGCTGGTTTCAAGTACAACAACGATGTAAATCAAAACACAACAAAGAACACGCGACGGACCACTTCTCTACACAAACAGACAGACAGCTAGACGTGAATAAATGCCTGTTTCAACGTCTGGACGAGAGAAATGGCTTTTGGGAGCACGTTTTTTCTGAGAGTACGCTTGAAGTTGCCTGTAAACAGGGTCGAAAACATTACTTTTCGTCCCTAGGGAGAATCGTTTTTCCGTGCTCTCCAACGAATTTACTATTGTTAAGTCGTTTAGGGCTGTCCAATTATTAGAAAATCAAATTCTATTTTGACATTCCTATTGAACCATGTCTAAACTTTTTTCTCCTTTTTTCCCTCACGACTGTGTGGATTCGATCGGTGAGCGCATTTGCCATTTTTAGGGTTCCGTACCCAAAGGGTAAAACGGGACCCTATTACTAAGACTCCGCTGTCTGTCACCACTCCCACCTTAAGGCTTTAAGAGCTGTATAGTACATAAGGTATATAGGTGGTGTTCGTTATTTCCCTGAGAGAAAACATGAAAGCGTCTCCATGAGGTATCGAGGTTTCTATAACGTCACGTAATTACAACCTGATGACGCTGCTTGATTGGATTTTTGCTTTGTATCGTGTTCAAAGGTTCCGGACCTAATAGAACTAAGTGGTCGTTCTGCACATCAGTTCTGACTTCTTAGGGTTCCGTAGTAACTGCGAAAAACCCTTGTAAATTCGTCATGTCACTACAAAATACCGTAGTAAAATATTTAAGTAAACAATACGGCACTAAACATGAAAATTAAGAAATGATATTTTTTCAACCACCGATGGGACCACCAACGCGATGGGAGGAGGGGCTCCCATCGCGTGCGGCATCGCTGAATATGTCTTTTGAAATAAGTATAAAGTTTCACACATTATTTTCTTCTCAGATATAATGTGTGTGAGATATAAAAAGTAAATAAAATTGTGTGTGTGCCCCCTGCGTTTCTTAACTATTTGACCTAAAAACTCATGATTAACCATAGTAGTAGACCATGATATCAAAAACTTTTAATAAATATTAATAATATTTTGAACACTGTACCTACAAGTTTCTCGAGATACTCATATAGCGATAAATATGTAAAAAAATTAAGTCATAGTACAGAGGTCATTGACCTTTTTGAAAAGTGGTTTTGTTTTAGATCATAGCATTGATTACGGAACCCTACCGAGTCTCGAGATGGTCTTGGCCACTTATTATACATAAGACAAATCTAAGATTCACCACCATCTCGCCTGTCGTGGCCGAGGATGAAGCTCGTCGATATTGGTGATACATGAAGAGACATGCGCATGACATACTTTTTTTTATGGTTCTTAATTAAATAATCATACGTATATTTTGACATGGCAAAAAATATTGACCACATTTAAATATATGAAAACAAAAATTGAATACATAAAAGTTTTCTTATTATTTATATAACTGAAAATTCTCCAGAAACCCTTTTATCTAGATATCATACTAAACACAAATGTGTAAGAAATACAACCTCCCCCATTACACTAACGAGAGCTTTGTACAGGATTTTATAAACACCGAGTAGGATATTTACAGAGTTACCTTGGAAGAAACAAGACAGCCGTATGTATTAGAACTTCAAATAAAATATGCTCATACGAGATGCATGAAACTAGCCGAACATTTCATGAAATGGCCATATTTCTTGAAATATTGAAATATTCAAGTAGTACTGAACTGACCATATCATGGAAAGCTCAAAATTTAATTATATATCCATCGCAACGGGGTTTTTCTCTCTATTCTTTCACATAACAAACGTATAGTGACGGTTTAACTAATATGATATAATTTTATAGTTTAAAAACTATAAAATTTGAGGTTTTACTTTTCAAGCGCAATAAATCCCTCACGATTGTATACTTTTTAAAAGACCTCTATTCACCCGCTCGTTTTTTTTTCAAGAATGACATTTGTTACTGAATGTCAAATGCTTCGTCGTCGCTGATTAGAAAGTGTGCAGATTTTTATACGAAAAACCTCAATATTTGACACTTTTGCAAAGAAAAACGTGTCAGTGGAACTCTGCGATTCTATAATCTGACGCACTCACTCAGGAATACAATGAAAATATTTTTACTTTTAGAGATTATTCAAAAAGTAATAAAGCAATGTTTCTAAAATAATTATGGGACCAACTTGGGAGTTTTCTCTAAACATCAATTTAAGAAACATAAAAATTGGTTCACGAATGTCGGAGTAATTCCTGTACGAATTACTCCGTCATTCGTGTACATACATAAAAAAAATATACGGTACGATATAACCTCCTCCTATTTCGAAGTCGGTTAAAAAACAAAAGTAATTTTTTGTACTAAGCCATTTTTCCGAGCTAGTAAGATGAAAAAGTAGTTTAGTATTATTTTCTCTGTGTATGTATGTTATAATGTTGAAATGATACAGGGATCGCTGAAATATGTAATGAGAAAAGATATAGAGTATATTAATTTCATTGCCATAATTTTTCATAATCATACATGTGAAACCACAAGGCACAACAAATAATTTAATATAGGTTCTTTCTTGGCAAGCATGCTCCACACTTGCTTCATCACAAACCGCAACGGTCGCTTAATATCAGGCGAGTTAGCAGTCAAGTGCAGGTTTTTTTTTATACATTATATATGTATCTATGATTTACCACCAACTCGCCTGATGTTAAGCGACGGTGTGGCCGAAGATGGAGCTCGTCGATCTAGAAGATATCTATTCACTCTACCTTTGAAAATTCCAAGATTGTAGGTTTCAGGAAACAGAGATAGCGGCAACGAATTCCATTCTTGTGCAGAACGCAACAGGAATGTGGATCGATATCGTTGAGTACGGTTTATTTGCAAATAAAAAAATGTACACATCGCTGTGCATGTACTGTAGTACTGTTTCCACAGAGCTGGTTCTTTGTACGTTTCTCTACTCTGTATTAGCGCAGATTAGTAAGTAGTTCAACATAACGTCGAGCTCTAGGTTTTACTCTAGTAGCGCACTTTAACCTGGCCTCCTTGAGTGGCGGGTTTGTACGCTACTTAGTATTTATTTATTACTCTGTGGTTCTTCTAATCATTTCAAAGAAAATAAAATACTTAGAAAGCAAGTCGAGAAGTACAAGTCATTTAGCATCAATGTTTATAATAAATAAATATTGGAGGACATTTTCACACAACACCATCTAGCCCTAAACTAAGAAAAGCTTCTATGGGAAACAGATGGCTGACAGAATACATACATACTTTTTTTTGTTGTAAATACATACATATGATACGTATAAACAATAGGACACAGAACACACATCTACGCTCAGCAGAAATGTTTGCCCTGGGTGGGAATCAAACCCACGACATACAGCTCAGAAGGCAGACGTTATACCATTTAGAAATGATCAGAAATTGTTTGAGTTGTTTACGTTAAACTTTTGTGTAATCAAATAAATACGTACAAAAATAGTTGCCGCCATTTTCCTCTTATAAGTAACTAGTTGCGCCCTGCGGTGTCACCCGCATAGTAATTAAAAGCGGTGATGATGATGATGATAAAGATAAAATATAGCCTATGTCCTTCTCCAGGTCCTAAAGAATCAGTGTCAAATTTCATAACGATTAGTTTAGCTATTTTAAATTAAAACTACGGGTCCCTCACGTCTGTTTTGAGTCGAAAAAAGACCGCCGAATGCGGTTGAAACTATAGCCAGATTTTTCGAGTCAAAACATACGTGAGTGATCCGTATATAGTTTTTTATTAAAAATGTGTGAAAACCACGTTAATTTCCATAGCAAGATTAGCCATGAAGAGGTATCAAACAGACAGAGAGACAGATGACAGACAGATTTACTTTCGCGATTATAATTATTTATTTATTTATGCATATACATACATGTACATTGGTGCTTATTTCTAAACCTCAATTAAATTACACATATGTACCCCGTTAATATAATTAAGATGTACATACTACACATAATTAAGTACATACGAAAAACATAACTCTTCTTCCTGCAGTTATAAAAAACAATGTAAAAAAATACTTTAGTATTATTACCTGACTGCACAGTGTTAGAGATACAACCTACCCTCAAATGTACGAACGTATCCAAAGAAGTCGAGAATTCATTTCACGTTGTTAGCGCGACCTAATTCTCTTCGCCGTTGGCTACTGCAACTACATTCTATTTAAAACCCGCCCTTAGCTCATCTGCGCTACCTACTAGGATTCTATGATATTAGCTTTTTTTAGGGTTCCGTACCTCAAAAGGAAAAAACGGAACCCTTATAGGATCACATTATTGTCCGTCTGTCTGTCCGTCTGTCCGTCCGTCGGGTGTCAAGACCTTTATCTCGGGAACGCGTGAAGGTATCGTGTTGAAATTAAAACCATAAACGCAGATCTATAGTCTCTTGCTACAGAAAGAAAAATCAAATTTCCCAGTTTTCGTAAAAAAAAGTTACAGCCGAATATGTCGTCAAAAACGCACATTTCGACACTCACAAAGGAATCAAAACCTATGGGGTACTTCCCGTTTCATCTGGGGGCACGGCAGTGGCCCCGCCAAGTCGAGCGACATAATATTTTTACGATGTATTATTTTTCGATTTATGAAGAAAAGTATATAATTTCCCCCTTTTATCTACTAATTTGTACGGAACCCTCGATGGGCGAGTCTGACTCGCTCTTGTCCGGTTTTATTTAAATATTTATTTATATTTATATCCCAAAACCTTTTAAATGTTACATCTCTAAATATGCTTTAGTTTGCATTATCTTATAAAAGCTTTACTTGTCTTCAAGTAACATACATTTTACTTAAAATAAATACCTTTGTAAATGACGTACGTGAGCCGACGCGACGCACAACACCAAATATAAATATTACCTGCAAAGAAAGGAAACATTTTAGTAATGGCACGCCAGCGCCTTAATAACGGCTTTTCACAAGTAATGCTTCAGATAAATCAGGTAACGTGAATTCTTCTGCTTACTTATTATCAATATTTACTTGTTAAAATGTGTTTATGTGTGTTTCCTATTTTAGAAGCTCCGAAAATACATTTACTTAACTAAATAGTTATTTGTTAATACGCAATAAAAAGCAAATCAGATTGCACAAGTGCTAAGGGCAGAGTCTTATATTCATCTTCAGAACAGACACAGCTTACAGAGTACATCCTGTTTTATCGTGTACCTCTTACATCTTCTGTTGCGCAGCAAGACAAGACAAGACAAGACAAGCCAAGACAAGTGGCATTTAATTTCATGTATGGATTGACTTGACATTCGCTAACGAAATGTCACGTGACAGTACGTCAAAGTTTCATAAGTTTTCAGTTTATTTAAGCGTAAGCGTTTGTAGAAATAAAAACGTTGCCACTTGTCTAAGCCTGCTGAAGTGTCCGGTCGAGCCGGCAGGTCGTATGTATTGTAGCATTATATCTAAGCTGCATACTGCATACTGCATCTGGGTTTGCCTCTGTGTCATTCTAATGATGATTTAGAATCTTTGACGGTTATTTCTTTGACTGTGTTTGAATGCCATTATGACTAGATTATTTCCACTTACCTCAGAATTATCTCATATGAACTATATAATATGGCGGTACCATAACAAATAGATACCTACACATGTAATAAATATGTAAAACACTTAAGTTATTATAATACAGAGGTCATTGATTTTTTTGCAAAGTGGTCTTAACAAACAATACTTACCGAGTGTATCTTCTTTTAGATTATAAAATTAGCTACGGAACCCTACCATATGCGTAGCACGACACGGTTTTCGCCATTTGTTTTGATAATTGATAAGATTGCCCTTGACCGCCAACTCGCCTGATGTTAGATAACGCTGCGATCCACGATGAACCACGCTCACCTAAAAGTAACTTAATGCCAAAGAACAAAGGAACCCTAAAAGACTATCGAAACAAAGGTTTCAATGCAGTATCCACAGGGTATACTTTATACAGCTATACAGTGTTGTAAAGACGCTGTAATTGAATCTCGCCGGATTCGGCCGACACATGCTCTGTACGACCTCCGGCACACGATGAAGCATCCCGATTTTACGACATCTGTAATTCTGGAACCGACTACAGGTTTACTGCGCGGGTAGTTTTATATTCCATTACTGGAAGATACCTATTGCTACATGGTTTATACATAGTACAATGTTGCGCAGGTATGATGTTGTATCATCATCATCTCAGCCGCAAGAAGTCTGCTGCTGGACACGCGTGGAGTGTGGAGCGCTATGGTTGGTCAGCGCTCAAGTCGAAAAACAAATTAAACAAGCAATATATGATGAAAGAAAAACCGAATACCCGACTGCATAAGGGTGATTTTCGTAGCGATTTCTGTAGGCAGTAATATAGAAACGTACATACATACTAGACGTACAAAAGTCACCGACGTAGCACAGCGGGTTAGCAAGTTGAAGTGGCAGTGGGCAGGGAACATAGCACGTAAAACTGATGGCCGATGGGGCCGAAAAGTTCTCGAATGGAGATCACGAACCGGCAAGCGCAGCGTAGGAAGACCAGCCACAAGGTGGACAGAAGATATCATACAAGTGGCAGGAAGACGCTGGATGCAAGCCGCTTCCAACCTGTCTTTTTGGAAATCCATGGGGGAGGCCTAAGTTCAGCAGTGGACTTCTTATGGCTGAGATGATGATGATGACATACATACAAACATATATACACATGAAAAACGTAATACTCCTTGAGCAGTAGGGTAAAAATAAATTCTAATAAGCTGACACTCTCTAAAGGCAGCTCTCCGTAAAGCCGTTTAGTTGGGTACTGTAGGAGATGGATGTTATCAAAGTGAAGCAAATTAACGAATGCGTAGATTTATTTATAATGGCCAATGGCCAATTACAGGCTTGCACTTGACCATCGTCTCAGCTGAGAGGTTACCCACTTAGCTGGGTCTAGCATGGAAGGTAGATAAACAATTTTTGTCCACGTTATGATATCAGTTGTGAATGTTAGTACATATACATATACTTTATTTCCTCTGAAAGGTGGATAAAACGGTGGAAAGACTTTGTCTACGTTCCACGTTAACCCTGCAGGAAGTGTATTCCACAATTTTGTAGTTCGCACGATAAAAGTGTAATTAAAGCGTTTCGTTCCGGTAAAAGCGTTCAAGTAAAACCGGTATGCGATCTTAATTTTTAGATAAATTACAAAAAAAAACAAGTGAAAAGATAGTGAAAATTATGAACGAAAGTTTACCATTTTGATGTTTGACAGGCATTTCATTGAACTGAATTCCTCAGTGCCTCGGGTACTTCGGCGTTTCGCACCGCATGTGATTCGAACCGCGGTGTTAATCGCCCGTGTACTGTTTCTGAATGGGCCCATTCGCACCGCAGTGGCGCTTTGCTATTGACAGGACAGGTCAAAATGACATAGTATTTTGAAAACATGAGGTCCACTCCACTCCAAGCTTTATTTTAGAAGTTAAGGTATAATAAGGTATGTAAAAGCATTCTAAATAATACGTAATTATAAATACATCCTCTTAGGCCTTGCAAAACACCAATAACTCTACAATTTTTAATTTAATTTAAAGTAAAGAACTGAAAATCGGTATTCCGAGCAGCAAGCGGCCGTCGCGCTTCAAACCGCCTATATCTGGTAAATTCCGGTCCAATCCGACGCAAATTGGATTGGACTGCACCACGCCGACTTTGCATTGCGACTTTGATTTTATACTATTTTCCTCTTGTCTAGGGGGTACCATTAGTTAAGGGTTGCTGAAAGCCCTTACATTACAGATTGGGGACTAGGAAATAAAGTGACGTCATTATGACAATAATAATAATTTTAATCGACTGAGCGCGCGAAGTCAACTAAGTTAGTTATCTATGCATCACCTGGCATTTATATTTCATCTGATTGGATATTTTTTGTTTAAACGTGAGTAATAATCACATAGACGAGTAAACGTATTTTTCAATCGAATTTTTACAATATTTATTTTTTGTAAAAGTAAAAGCAGCAGATTTTGTGGTATTGTTGCACTGTTTAAATAATAAAAACATTTTTTTAATAAATATTGATTGAAATTCTTTTTTTTTAATTAGTGGAATAATTGTTGTACCTACATAATATCTTAATATTATAAACGCAAAAGTAACTCTGTCTCTTTTTCTGTTTGTTACTTTTTCACGACTAATGAGCTGAATCAATCGTTATCAAATTTGGTACAAATATAACTGAAAGCCTGACAAACAGGCTACGGTTCATCATCATCACCGTGTTTCATCACTTTCAGGGGAGGATAAGGCCGCAGAGCATAACTGCTAGTAGAATATAATTGCAATAAAGTTGGAAAACTGTTTTTCGCCGTTTTTACCGGCGCGGCGGGGTACAACTAGTAATACATATGTTTCATTCTTGTTTCTCTCGAATCGCGTACAAAACCTATTTGGTAAATATATTAATATCGACTTTTTTTCTCCTAAGCCATTTTAACAGTTAGTCACCCCTACATGTACGTGGCTGGGTTCCGTAGAGCCGTCACTCCTATTTTGTATCATCCGACGGTATTTTATTACTTTCCTCGTCTCCCTCCGTCGTGAGATCTCGCTTGAAAAATTTAATTTTGCTCAAATATTTTGATGCTGATGGGTAATTTATTCGTCTGTATTTATAAACACCGTTGGAGCTGAGTTTGTTGTTTGCTGTGTGGTTATTATCATCTTTGTATCAGTGGCTCACAAAAATTTAATATGTTAGCTATTCATATTTTTCTTTTTGAACAATAGCTTAGCTTCACTTCGTGTTGTCTTCAATCAATTATATTCAATAACATTTTATTTACACCACAAAAGTAATAACATACAATAAAAAATGATACATAAGAAAATGCCATAAAAGGCAGTCTTATCGCTAATGGTGATTTCTTTCAGACAACCTTTCCTACCTAAGTTCTTGTTTTGTTTAAAACTTCGTTGTTATCAAACTGTTAGCTTAACCGCTAGCTTGTGTGACGGAACGATTGGAACCATACACACGGACGGGTGGAATAAAAAAATAATTGCGACAAAATAAAAATACATATTTACGAAATTCAAATCAAACACGCCTGTTCTACTGATAAGACTTTCATTTCCCACGAGAGAGAGCCTTATATAGTCCAGTTGCTACAGGAGAAGACCATTATCTTGACATCTCGTTTCGAGACTGCTCGCTTAGTCTGCTCTTGCTGAAAGATTTCAGAGATGCGATCTTCTTTTTAACCGACTTCCAAAACGGAATCGTCGTAAAATCTCGTCTCTTGTCTCGTCTCGTCTTCGTTGTACCTTTTTTTAGGGTTCCGTACCTCAATAGGAAAAAACGGAACCCTTATAGGATCACTTTGTTGTTCGTCTGTCCGTCTGTCCGTCCGTCGGGTGTCAAGACCTTTATCTTGGGAACGCGTGAAGGTATCGAGTTGAAATTAAAACCATATACGCAGATCCATAGTATCTTGCTGCATAAATAAAAATAAAGTTTCTAAGTTTTCGTAAAAAAAAGTTACAGCCGAATATATCGTAAAAAAACGCACATTTCGACACTCGCATGGGAATCAAAACCTACGGGGTACTTCCCGTTGACCTAGAACTTTGAAATTAGGCAAGAAGCATTGTGTTAGAATACACATATAGGAAAAACCCGAAAACTGGACGTTTTTAATTTAATCACAAAAAAATAGTGTCTTTATGCAAGGAATGAGGGTCCAAATTTTAAAGTGAATTAACCGTATCATGGGGTATCATAAGAAAGAGCTTCAGTAGCATAAGCTAAACAGGTTTTAAATATTTTTACGATGTAGGTATATTTTTCGGTTTATGGAGAAAAATAGTTGTTTTGGTGTGTGTGTGTGAGGGCGCGTGGATGTGCTTGATGCATTTTAGCGCTGAATAATTTTCTTGATTTTACGTTTTCTCCATTTATAAAATTATTATTTGTTTTTATAAGAATATACATTGTTTTTTTTTTAATTAAGGGCATATAAACTTATCTTATTTTTTGTATTAATTGTGTAAATTAAAAATTCTTGATCTTTCAAGGTGCTTAAACTTATGGAAAAAATGTTTTTTGACCGTGAAATAACATCTGTAAAATAACTTAAAATTGCGAAATCGGCCAAAATTTTACATACGGCCTCCTTTATGCCAACTTTATGTAGGTATTATGTACAGATGACCCAAGGTGAGCTGCAAATAATCGGTCTCGCGAGGTGCGAGGACTGTTCGTAGAACTACAAGTAAAATAACTGAAAAACATGTCATCCAAGTAAACGAATGCGTATTTTGAAGTCGGTTTTAATAGTTTTTAAACGATTTCTTATTGTCATTAAAACTTACTAAATGTACTGATGTACAACATACATAATAAGAAGTAAAACTGGAACATTATTACTATAGTACAAGCAATAGGCTACCTACAGTTGATTTGATTATTCCTCATTAATAATACCGAACCAACTCTGTATCATAAACAATGAACAAGCAATCTATTCAAAAATAGGGGCTTCAAAAGCTCTGCGTGGTATCTGCGAAGACAGACGTCTGTCCTCAGAAAGTATTAAGGTCAGTCTATTGTTCTTTTCTTTAAAGGGCTCATTGTTAAACTGCTTTGTTTCCTTTGAGGCGCTACTGGCACTACTGTTTTGTAGGAAAAGAAAGGTTCAGCGAGCGTAGACAAATTTTGGTATCCTTGAAGTCTAATGGAAAGGAATTGTAAATAAAACGACAAGTGCAACAAACGCAGTGAAAGTCTCTACACGACTTCCCGTTTGCTGATAGTAATGATATGTAACAAAAAACGCGACTGTGATTACGATTGAAATCGACGAGTCTAAATTTTTGAGGTAACTTTAACCTTACAACGCAGCTAGTTGTTAAATGACGGAAATTTCACATTATTACATTGACAAGATGCAATGGATTACTCATATGGTGAAATGATAACAAAGTTTTTTTTCAGTCATAAATGCATTACTACCTTTGAACAAAACCAAAATCTTCTATATTTATGTAGGTATAATTTCCTTCCGGCCCGCTAGGGACTTGGACGGTTCGACAAAAATAACACAATATAAAAATAAAACCGTGAAAACCGTTATCAAACCGTTCCGCTGTCAATTAACCTCTTGTTTATCCTTCCATTACTCCCTTAATCATATTTCGAAAAGTTCGCGACCGCTTGTTTTAAAAATGAAAAGCGAAAAGTTGAGCTGTCAAAGTTACCCGACAGGGCACTCTACGCGTCGCACCGTAAATTAAAAAGTCCATGTCATCTACATTCTGTCAACAGTATACCCTACCTACCATAAAGCTTCGTGCATTTTTGACATATGACTAAGCAACTGTTTTTAGGGTTCCGTACCTCAAAAAGAAAAAACGGAACCTTTATAGAATCACTTTGTTATCCGTCTGTCTGTCCGTCTGTCCGTCTGTCTATCCGTCGAGTGTCAAGAACTTTATCTCGGGAACGCGTGAAGGTATTGAGTTGAAATTAAAACCATGTATGCAGATCCAAAGTCTCTTGATGCAGAAAGGAAAATAAAATTTCTCAGTTTTCGTAAAAAAAAGTTACAGCCGAATATGTCGTAAAAAACGCACATTTCGACACTCACAACGGAATCAAAACCTAACTGGGGTACTTCCCGTTGACCTATAACTATGAAATTTGGCAAGAAGCATTGTGTTATACATATAGGAAAAAATCCGAAAACGGGATATTTTTTAATTTAATCACAAAAAATAGTGTCTTTATGCAAGGAATGAGGGTCCAAATTTTAAAGTGAATTAACAGTATCATATGAAAGAGCTTCATTAGCATAAGCTAAAACAGTTTTTTAAATATTTTTACGATGTATATTTTTCGGTTTATGAAGGAAAATATAAAATATATATGATTTCCCCCTTTTATCTACTAGTTTGTACGGAACTCTCGGTGGGCGAGTCTGACTCGCACTTGCCGGTTTTATTTTATTTTAATGTGACGAGACAACCAAATTGGGATTTGGTTGTCTCCATCACCAGGCTCACAGATTTCCAGAATAAGAAAGTCTGTGACCAGGGTTAGCATGGAACACAGACAAATAGTATTTCCACCGTTTCATCCACCTCCATCGTCAACTGAATCACATTAATCTCAACATTAAACTTCAAAGACTATCTTGAATCTAAGGCTTGGCTATTAAAAATGTTGCCATCCTCAATAAGGCGATACTTCTCACCGGAACAACTGCTTCATATGTATCAAGCACAGGTCCGATCGTGTATGGAGTACTGCTGCCACCTTTTGATGGTTCAGCCAAGTATCAGCTGGAAGCGTTGGAGTCGGTTGACCGGCGAGCTGTGAGGTTAATCGGTGACGATAAACTGATTGCCAAAAAGCTACTTAGTCTCGAGCACCATCGTTAAGAAGCTTGTCTGTTTATATTCTATAGGGTTCGTTTATTGTGCGCAAGAGCTTCACGATCAATTAATTCATAATTCGTACACAGCGATATTGGTCCACGTTATTGATGCGTACTGCACAGAAATGCAACTCTTTGCCGCTACCTCTGTTTCTTGAGAGCTGTAATTTTGGAATCTTCTAGAGTGAAGAGATATCTTCAAGATCGCCGAGGTCCATCTCGACCACAATGTCGCTTAACATCATGCAAAATGGAGGTCAATAGTAGAAATGTGCAGTACACATTAAGAATGTGGAGATAAATCTTTGAGAACTAACTAACTTTTCCATTTATGTAAGAAATGGGTGGTAGTGTGAAAGTGAAGCTATTGCGCACACGCACCGAAATTAATCCTATAGATAGAATATAGACAGACCACGCTATGTTACGCTAGAATCTGTGGATTATGTTTCGGACACAATAAATATTATTTTTTATTTAATGCAAAGCTTTGTGATTAAAATGATGAAAGGGACATTGACTTTATAAATGATATCAGATCAAATGTCACCATAACTCACCTTTCCAAAGACGCGGAGGGAATTTTAATGCCAGGGGGAAATAAAGGTAGAACGACAGATCTATTGACTTTATACTATACCATGGAGGGGTTTCATTTTGTATACAAGTATAAGTTTAGAAAGCTCAAAAAACCCCGATAATAAAACGGCTGAACCGATTTTTATTAAATGAACACTCCCGACTAATTCACCTTTCAAACAAAAAAAAAACAAAATCGAAATCGGTTTATTCGTTCGGGAGCTACGATGTCACAGACAGACACTCACACAGACACGTCGAACTTATAACACACCGTTTTTGCGTCGGGGGCTAAAAAGGCAAATATGTAAATGTTTATTTTATAACGCAAAAAAATGTATATCTCACAATACTATCATCATCATAAGAGATGAAACATAAAAACAAAATAGACACCTACGATGCTCTGCCGGCTTATAACCCACGACCCAAAAGAGGGGTGTTATAAGTACGACGAGTGTATCTGTGTATTTCGGTATATCAGTGTATCTGTCTATAGCATCGTAGCCCTCAAACGGATGGACCTATGTTGATCTAATTATCATTATAAATAATTATTAATATTTTGTTTGGAAGTGGATTTCATCGAGTGTTATCAGCTGTTTGACTAGCATTGTGGCTCAGTTGGTAGTATGCCTACCTGAAGCTGTAGGTCGTGGGTTCGATCCCCTCCCAGGGCAAACATTTGTGTGACGAACATGGATGTTTGTTCTGTATCTGGGTGTTTCTATGTACCTATCTTAAGTATATATTTCCAATAAAAAAGTACCTATATATTATATATTCTATCAGCCATCTAGTTTCATGGTACAAGCTTTGTTTAGTTTGGGCTAGATGGTGATATGTGAAATGTCCCCAAATATTTATTATAAAAAATATTTCTTCAAAATCGGTTCAGCCATTTCTTTTTTGTCGGGGGTTTTTGAGTTTTCTAACTTGTCATATTATCGTACTCGTTTATAATAGTAAAATTATTTAAATATGCCCAAGTATCATCTATACCGATCATACATTCACAATATTCGACTTTAATTAATGGAAGCTATACACTTTTGTCGCATTTCACAATAACCCGTGGGTACAGTATATTACATAGCAGCCATGGTTGCATATTTAATTTTCTCGTTAGCATCCTGTCATGAAGCTTAAAACGATGGCAGATGGTGTTACTGTTCGTGAAGCACTTACGGATACCGCGTGGATATATTTTTAACCGACTTCAAAAAGGAAGGGGTCTCAACTCAACTCTCTATTTTAAAATTAAGTTGAAAACACATTTTACGAATACACATTTTAACAATATAATTGACGGGTATATCTGATTGATTATTTAAGAAAACGGATATTTAACATGCTCTCCCATAAAAATATCATCAAATTTGTTTCAGTTGTTTAGTATTCAACTCCAATTATGTGATTTTACTATGGAAATTAACGTGGTTTTCACAAGACCGATAAAAAGACCGCCGAATGCGGTTGAAACTATAGTCGGATATTTCGGCTCAAAACAGACGTGAGTGACCCGTAGTTTTATTTAAAAATTATGTGATTGTTCTTATTAAAATTAGTTACTTGTTTTTTTAAACATAAAAGTCTCAGTAAATATTATTAAAATTATCAAGACATTTTATTGGACATCCAATTGATAAAATGAAAATAGGGATATTCGCTAAACAACAAAGCCGTTTGGGACAATCTTGAAGAATATAAAAGAGCCTTTGTCCAGGGCTAGAACATTCTAGGCCTTACAATGGACGCGGAAAATAAAAACCGAATGAATAGACGAATAGAAAAACTCACCAGTGAACTTTGCTTTATGTAAAACTATTCCTATTTTAAAAATTAAAATCACATCCATAAGGCTCGCTTTACAATTATCGAAAATTGCGAAAAATTTTGAAACTTTTTACTAAATTTTAGGTATTCTTATACTAATTTGCTATTAATGTTGTCACATAGTACTGACATGGCTCAAAAATATTAAGGATATTCCTGGCTACGGCCTTGCCTATCACCCTTTACATCTCAGCACAGTCACGCCATCACCATAAACCAGCAGTAAGTATCTATAAACACCGGAGAGAAAGAAACTGTTAGCGCGCCGTCAACTATGTGTTTAATGTGCTTTTTATTGTAATTGTCGGAATCTATTTAACGGGTACTTTTTAGAATTCCGTAAATTCTTATATTTTGAGAGTAGTACGAGCTAGACTTATAAACTCATCATGTCTGTCTGTCTGTATGTCGCTGTTATTTTATTACCTGACTACGGCGAAGCAAAGTGGAGATTTTTTGACCGGTATTATATGTATAAAAAGCTCAAAAAACGATTTTTGTAAAAAACAGAGCATTAGGCTGAACTCTGTTTCGTCAACCGCGGGGTGTTTCTAGCGCACGAGATAATATTCTAGCTTTTTTTGCTTGATTTTTTTTTTATATTTGATCTCCACAGACTCCAGGTTCCGTGCCTTTTATAAGCTAATACATTTTATATTTTTAACTAACTTTACATTTTTTAACTAGCAAACACTTGCTTGATGTTGACATCATGCTTGCACATTATCCATTCGTCGAGTTTATAATATTTTAGTTTCCCTCACCGTTAATATAAAGTGAAAGTCGAACGCTCTAGAATAGAGATGCACGATGTTGTTTACTCTTTTTAATGCGCATTTTAATATAATTGTGCGTCGAATTAATGTTCCATTTTACGGTGTTTAGAGGGCTGGCGAGTTATGATAACCGCTTCAAGAGTTCTGCCTGAAATTACTTCGTGCTTTTATACTTTTTACGAGAAAAGGCTTGCGCAGCCGGCTATTAAACAATAGCCGGCTGCGTTTTTATTTAACTTTTAACGGCCTTACCTGAACAAAACGATACTTATTAATGACCTTAAACTTAAAAAAAACGGTTATTAATGTCCAACAAAAGTATTAACTGCTCATCAATTTATTTATTTTTTCAGGCCGAGTAACATTAAGAACATTATAATTATTATTTTCGAATTGAAGCCGCAATAAAATTTAAAGCTTACGAAACTACGAAGTCGCGGCACGTGATGTTTGTAAATACTTTTTCTATCAAAAAGTAATAGATTAAGTACAAATTCTACAGCAAACGGGAACTGTCAGAAATATTTTCATCAATAAATTCAACATTTAATTTACAAACTAAGTTTCACTTCAAAGAAATACAAGTTGGAAAGCTGACTTATTGATGTTGAAAGTTTTGATTTGATTTCAATAAACAAACTTTAGTTATCGGTCAAATTGATTAAATATTTTCAACTGGTGGTGGGTTTGAGCATTTGGATTGTCTTTATACCTTTATCGGTCTGGTCTGGGGTAATCGATAAGTATTTTGTGTAGTTGTTTAGTAGTTTAGTTAGTTGAGTTTGTATATTGTTTTGTTGTAGGCAATAAAGGCACTTGCTATATATACCTAGTCTTGCCATAAATATTGTCACGAAGAAAAAAAATATTTTTTTATTGCAAATAATATTTATTACCTTTACAGTGTGTTAGTTTAATACATAAATATAAAACAATTTAAAATATAAAAGCTTATTCGAAGTGGTCTCCATTGGCTGCAATACAGTCCTTTAAACGTTGAGGCCAGTTATCAATAGAAGCACGCACTCTTTCCATGGGAAAATTATTCACTGCCAATCGTATGGATTGTTTTAGGGACTCCAAATTATCATGGCGTTTAGAGCAAGCCATACTCTCTAAAACTGACCATAAATCATAATCCAGCGGATTAAGATCAGCACTAGACGACGGCCAGTCTTCAGCTCTGATGAAGTCCGAAACGTTCACTTCCAATCAAGACTGCGTGGATCGAGCTTTATGACCTGGCGCCGAGTCTTGTTGGAAGGACCATACTTGGTTATTGAACATGGTGTTGTTAAGGGGCTTAACTACCTTCTCAAGAATGGTATTTTGATACACTAGTGCCGATGTTTTGATACCTTTTTCACAAAAATATGGCTCAGTCACTCCTTCATAGCTAACACCCCACCAAACCATCACTGAAGTCGGATAATGCCCACATTGCACTCTGTCGACTAATTGGGAAGCTTCCTTAGAGCTTTGAGCATAAATACGGTCATTTTGTTTGTTAAATTGTTGCTCAATTGTAAAGATTTTCTCATCCGTAAACAAAATTTTTCTGTGACCTCCCTTTGCGTACCGCTTCAGTAGTTGTTTCGATTTTACCACCCTATTCTTTTTTAAATTATCAGTTAAAAAATGACCAGTGCGCCTCTTATAGGCTGCAAGTCCTAAGTCATCTTTTAAAATACGCGACATGGTTCTGGGTGCTATCTTTATCTCCCGAGATAAAATCTTTTGCTTTCGGACAGGATTTCTTCGATTTCTTTCCCTTACTGCTTTGACCACCTTTTTCGTACGAACACTACGTGGACGGCCAGATCTTTTTCTGTCACAAACAGAGGAGGTCTCATTGTACCTATTAATAGCCCGGTACACAAACATTTGACTAATACCAAGCGTATGGAGAGTTTTAAAAATTGCATTTGGTTCCATACCAACTTTGTGTAATGCAATCACAGCGATTCGGTTCTCTTTATCACCCCACTCCATTTTAATATCGCAAAATATTGTATAATGTATTGGCGCCAAAATTAGAAAACTCAATGAACAATCGTATAAAAATGACAGATTCCAAATTCAAATCTAATATCTTTCTTATTTTTAACTGTAACAGTATTTATGGCCAGACTAAGTATATATAAAAAAAAAAAAAACTAATAATATTAGGTTAGAAATCCATGAGGGAGGCCTATGTCCAGCAGTGGACTTCTTGTGGCTGAGATGATTAGGATGCAAAACAATAAATTTGTAATGGGACAAGTCAGGGTTTGCGAGCTTGGTGAATAAATATATCGGCGATGTGCTGCCGCATTCCGGGAAATAAAAGTATGAGTTTTTAGTACGGATTTCATATGTCACTAGATATAAAATTATGTGAAATATTTCGATGAGTGTGCATTGTAAACAATTGTCGGGTGTAGGTACATATATATGTAAGTATACATGTTTGTATATATATATATTGTGATCTCCAATAGCTTAAACAATTTGACTGATTTTTGTTGCGTCTTGTCTTTACTTCAAGACTAAATTTTTGTGCTATTCTATAGAGAGCCTGTTTAAATGAATAATACAGAGACTCTACACATATATTCGCACTAAATCGTAGTAGTAAATAAATATAATATGCGTACACTCAACATCATATCAAGCGTAACCATCTTATTTCTTTTTTTACTCACTCGTATATTTTGTTTTTATTTTAATAAGATGCGTATGACATGATCAGATAGGGTAAGGTATCGGCGTAACTACATTACATGTTACCTTCTAATACCCTCTAATCCTTTAACACCGTCTCCCTCCCATCTAACCTTCTAACCCAAATGTGGCTTGAAACGGCCTCAACCGCCTCATGGTCTTTGATGCCACATTAACCCTACCCCGTATTGTTAATAGGCATCATTTTATATACGCATATATCTAATCTAATACCTTTAATCGAATACCTGTAGACGTACAAAAGTCACCGATATAGCACAGCGGATTAGCAAGTTGAAGTGGCAGTGGGCAGGGCACATAGCACGTAGAACTGATGGCCGATGGGGCCGAAAGGTTCTCGAGTGGAGACCACGTACCGGCAAGCGCAGCGTAGGAAGACCAGCCACGAGATGGACAGATGATCTCATACAAGTGGCGGGAAGACGCTGGATGCAAGCCGTTTCCAATCGGTCTTTTTGAAAATCCATGGGGGAGGCCTATGTCCAGCAGTGGACTTCTTATGGCTGAGATGATGATGATGATACCTTTAAACGAGCAATTCTCGTATGTATGTATGTATATAAATATATATATAATCTGAATCTCGGAAACGGCTCCAATGATTTTAATGAAATTTGATTTGTAGGTAGATTAGGGGACGATAAATTGATCTTGCTAGGTTTCATTTTTAGTGAACTGGGGTTTGCTCGAATTTCCAGTCATAAAAAATCCGAGTGGAGCTCGGTCGCCCAGGTACTGTAGTATTATATAATGTTCTCTGGTATATATCTAATGTTGTATAAAACTAATGTTGCAATTGGTTTGGTATTATTATGATAGACAAAAGTAACATTACTTGAGCAAGGAGCCGAGCAGTGGGGAACGTTAGCAGAAAGGTTTGTTATTTATTTATTTATATATAGGAAAATCAACAGCTTTATAACATATAATAAAAAAACATTGTAACAACAGAAAGCTAATTATAGATTTTCACGGATAGTGGCGGTTATCAGCACTATGTAAGTCAGTGAAAATGTTCCACTCAAAATTTAAACTTTAAATAAACTTTAGGATTTAGTTTTCTTTTTTTTATTGTTTATTATCAAATTACGCTTTGAAATTGCACTTTTATTACATGAACCTGCCAAAATCCATCGCAGTTTGTAGGCGGATGATTATACATTATATTAAATATACTATAGATGGCTAGTATCTAAGATGACGAAGATAATGAGCCCAAACTCAAATGTTGTAGAACTTTCAATCAGAAAGTTTCAATCCGTAGACCCCACTTCCAACTAACTACACATCAGCTCTATACCTACTTAGAAGAATCAATAAAATAATATTTCATCGTCATCCAATTTATATATATATACTTGTAATTGCAAAATTTCAGCTCAATCGGAAGTCGGGAAGTGAGCCAAATTTAACTTGCAAAATTTGATAGACACTGGGATAGGTGAACTACTGTGAACCTTATTAAAAACTAGTAATAAGTACATATACGTTTACTCAAAAACCCCCGATAAAAATGGCTAAACCGATTTTGATGAAACATAGCTAAGAACACCCCTAAATGAAATCCTCTTTCAAACAAAAAAAAAAAACTAGACCAAAATCAGACCATCCGTTTGAAAGCTACGATGTCACAGATACACACGTCAAACTTATAACACCCTTTTTGGGCCGTGGGTTAAAAACTGATTTATTTCACTTTGCCATCCTTCTTCTTCTTCTTCTTAATCGTACACTCTAGTCAGAGTGGTCGTGGTTGTAATGACGGTGGCTCCTCGCCGTCATTGCAACCACGACCACCGTCACTCTCCAGGGCAGCCGCTCGTCTCGCGATGCTTCTCCATTTCTGGCGGTTAGTTGCATTGCGCGTACACTCTAATACGGTGAACTGCGTAGCTTTTTTAATGAGGCCGCCATCCTATTTTGATTGATATTTAAGTGAGTAATTCTGTTTTCTGCTTACACTGCGCTGCAACACTAGGCTAGGCGTGGCATTAAAGGATGTGGAGTGGATTGGAGCAAATGTCAGATACTCACCTTTTGTGCCAATTAGCCTCGATCAGCTTCTATGCGGACGGTGCGAGGTGGCAATGAAACGCCTTGTTAATGACACTCTGTCGTTGATATTTTAATTGTTAGATGAGCTAAATGGCCTTTGAAATACCAAGGCCTCGGCCATAATCTTTTACGGGTTCCGTATTCAACCCATGAAATCTTAACCCATTTTAACTCATCCCAAATTCAAAAATACTAGTATAATTTTCTTAAGTCATCCGAATTCAAAAAGTATGGATAGTGCCTATAAAAGTGCCAATAAAAAAAAAATTTAACTTCGTCGAAGCGATTATATAAAAAAAACACCAATAAAATTTGGTTCACTTTGACTTTTGTCTCGCTCTAAAGCGCGATAAAATCCAAGTATATAAAGCCAACAATCTATAAAATGTAATTATGTACTTAATAATTATGTATGTATACTAAGTTTCGTTAAGATTAGAAAAAGATTGCAAAATTATTCTAAAAAAATATCTTAAATCTCAATTATTCAAATTGGGATTACCTCTTTCGCTGTAGTAAATACTTACACCCAAAAATATTACATAATTGCAGTCGAGTAAAATGGTGTATTATCCCTTTGACCATTTGCGTGCAGAAAATCAAGTGGCTATTCCTCAAATGATGTATAAAACTTGTTGAAGCAGCAGCCACAACAAACAATTATATTTATCCAGTGCTATTGAACTTCTATAGCTATTTATAGACGGAATGACCCCATCTTCATTACTACCATCAAAATTCGCTCCGGACAAGTGTTGGCTGCTTGCCAACCCAGTAAACTGCAACGACAGTACGCAAACTTCACACAAACTAGGGGGCAAGACTCACGTATATTGAGGGAGCGAGACTTATTGACTTGGAATGACAAGATTTGCTGAGATTAATGTAGTTATAATATTTGTTCATAGATTTATTGTAACTTTTTGTTACAATAAATTACTTGCAATTTTACATATTTACAAATTAATAATTAAGTATCTACCTTCTATAACGGGAAAAAGGCGTGATTGTAACTGTGAATATAAATATTAAAATATATATATATATATATATATTTATTAATTTTTCTACCTATTTGGGTGATAAACTTTATATTTTTTAATTGGGCCACTTCTGAAATATTCAATTTATTATAAAATCTTAGAAAGCAGTTCTGAACATATATTGGCATATAAAACCTTCTCATTTTTTTAGCTTGTAAATAAATATTAGAGGACGACGAAAACTTTTAAGGTCAAAACTCAAGATGCATTTAACATAAATTTATCATAAAATCGTCATCTATCGATTTTTTAACAGATCAACTTAAAGGTTATCAATTAATTTTATTGTAAGCGAAAAAACACAACCAACATATGACCGAGTATAATAATACATTGATTAAAAAATATATTACTTATTTATTCACACAACATGTCGAGGATTTCTAAATGTTGGCTCTGTCAAAATGAGTATAATGTACTTGTATTAGAGTACTATAATTCTAACTTATATCCCCTCAGGAGGCATTAAATACGCCAGCGTATTTCCCGCCATTGTGCGCTGGCTGGCATGCCATACGCTAGCGTATCGTTATTCCTCTCCTTGTTGTACTCCCCGCCAGTTAACTATGACATAATATTTTTTTCTGCTCTAACTCGTTCATAGACAGGCAAAATGACAAACTACCAATCAGATACGTTAGAATTGATACTTCCGAAATAAATTTCTGTGCAATATAAGGTACTGTCACAATCTACACCGTGCTATATCCGCCGGTTCCGGCAATCCAGCGCCGCAGCGCTTTGCAAGTAATGGACCGTGAAACGATAGACAGCCTAAAGCCGCTGCAGCTTATTGGCAAATAGATAACGGAGTATTGTCCAGAAATATTGTGGTAACGTGTGGTGCGGTGTCACTTCTGACGAGCAACAACTCCAGAGCGTTTTAACTAGAGGTACAGGTATAGAGAAAATATGAACTGTTTTTATATCGAACTAAATTAGTAAATTAAATAAATAAACCAACAATAAAATGTGTGCAGTTTTGATATATACAAATTGTTTTAGTAACCATATTTTTTTTAGAAAAAGAAACCGACATCTCTCATGAAAATGGTCATTTTATTTATATTCTTAGGACCATTTCGTTATTCGTCTGTCATGATAGAATGTCGAGAATACTGAAAAAAAAACCTCGATGTACGATACAAATTCGTACTTGGCGGGTGCTTTTACAGATTATGCAGTGATTAGATTTTTTCGTTTTTTAAATACTTAAAATTTTGATTTTTACAGTCGTTTTTATAAAGAAGGAGGGTTATGTTTTTCGAGTGTATCTATGTTTGTATATATGTATGTATGTGGGTATGTATCTAAATGAAAGCCTACAGTCTAAATGGCTTGACTGTTTGATGTGCGAGGTGTCCTTAAATTCGTTTTTACTCCCTAAGTGTCGTAGGCTATTTTTTTGTAACAATAATAATAAGACTCTCGCAAAAATAAAAAAATGCACTTTTCCGTAACCTGATCTTTTTCGTAATAAATAAGTGAGATTTTCAGAATTATTCTAAAGAATGCCCGTTTATAACCTTTAACAGCAACTATGCACTTACTTTCTATTTATTTATTCTAACAAAAGTATACACTCAATAGCGTATCAAGCATAATGAAATCGTAAGTTAGACTGCAAAACCCGCTCTTCTGCAGTAGGCTTTTTGTGGATACTTGTCTTACGAAAGCCACTTTTGTCATCGAGAATACTCAATGCAACTCAGGCGCGCGCGGTGTGCCAAGTCCCTCCTTGTGAGACGACGTGTTTAATAATATTTGTAAGTGATTCAGAGAGCTGTTAACTGGCAACTCTTGTGTTATCTGATTCATATCGAATTTCAGTCCCGATTTGAATGTCATTTCAACAGGTTCGTAAATATTATAGGTTTTAGGGGTGCTTAAAGTACGACTGGGCTCAGAACTCAATCGGTTGTAAGCTTGTAAATGTACCTTTTTTCTGTAGGTTGTGAGTTCGATTCCCATGTAAGACAAAAGATTGTAAAAAAATAAGTAATTAAAAATCAAACCAATTTTAGAAAAAAATATCATCTATATTTTTACCATAAAACATTTGTTATGGATAGGAGATAACGTTTTGTTTTGCTATTCAGATAGATATAAAAGCTATTATTTCAGAATAGCTAAAAATCGTTATCTTTTAAAACGATAACGAATTTTCGGCTATTCAGAAATAATTGATATTTTGACATATTGCAGTGTTGATCTGGGTGTGCGATATATTTTAGTAATTTTTATTCAATAGAAAAATATCCTTGCGCTTGACCGCTAACTCGTCTGACGATGGAGAGCGCTGGCCTAGAAGGAAAGACACCCAGATTATTAATCCATTCAGAGAGAATCATTCAGGAAGCGTGTTAACCATGTTGCTAAAATAGTCAATGTTGATATTTATTGACAATTGCATATGACCGAAGACGGTCATTTCGGTTGGTGTCCCTATAGAATTAGATCAACGGTAGGCAACAGGCGGACCGCGGTCCATTTGCGGACCGCGAGAGGTCGAATTTCGGACCGCCAAATATTGTAATGTATTGTAAACCAAGTATAAATAAATACGTAGATAAGGTATACTATACCGTTATTCATTAAAATAATATTTTTAAGCCACATAGAATCTAACTTAGTATGTACGTATTCTACATATTATTATATTTTAAGTTGCATAGTTAGCCTGTTTTACAAATACCTACCTACAACTGATATGGTTTGATTCGTTTCCTATCTAGCCTGTGTGTTTGTGCGAATTAGTTATAACTGATGTGATTTAAATATTTTTAAATCTTTGTTATGCACACGAAACATCCATAGATTGAACTACTTACGTATCATTTTTGTGGAAATATGGGAAATATGTGCAAAAGCATTTCACTGCGGCGTATCGTTCGAAATTAACGGATGCACCTAGAAGACACACTTCGAATTTGCTGCTTTTCTCGAGAACCAAACTATAAAAAATTGGCTCAAGACCGTCTGTGCATTTTCTTACATTAATTTTAGGTCTCGTGTTTTATAATTCAGAATTTTATTTGAAACCATTCAATAAATAGGTAGCACTTAATTATTATCAGTTGTTTTTTTCTGGACCTCGTTAAAAATTTCCCACAGTATTCGGACCCCACCTAAAACTACTTGACGACCCCTGAATTAGATTATAAAGTAAATATAGGTACTCACTAATTTATTTACATTTACATACTTTACAATATTAAGTCACATTCCCCAACCTAGTCTTCTAGATTAATAAATATTCCAGTAAACTTTTGTCGCAGCGTCCCAAAGCTGCATAAAAATAACTATTTGGAATGGAGTCGAAATTTGAGTTACCGACAGTTTCTGGAACTAGCGAAAAGTACTTGAAATTGCGGACTGTTACATATATATATGTAACTCATACGTATTATAATGTAGGTAAACCTGACTTCATTTTCAACACATACCTAGGTTGTTTGTTACTATCTTGTCTATTTTATGATGAATTGGGTGAAACAGATACCTATGTAGTAGTTTGAATACTTTATATATCTACATATAATTATGTTGGCAACGATCGATACATCGAAACATAACATACGTATACGTTTTCACGTGAAAGTATGTGATAAAGTTTTTTTTTTTTTTAATATTTATAAATATTTATGGACATTCTTTACAATACATACACATGTGTACTTTCCCTTATGTGATAGGCAGAGCATCAAAGATTTGTGACACATTTAACGGATGAATAAATAAACAAACAAAAAAATAATGTCCCTCCTTTCTAGTCAAGATTACCAGGACAAAAAGGTGGATACAAAAACCTAGACAATCTGTACCTAAAAATATTTAAAAATTTCCTCGCAGACAAATGTAAAGAAAAAAGTATTTCGAGTTTTCGAAGGAAACAGACGTAGTGCATCGTTAAATAACGTACAGTGCACATATCCACCTTCACATTACCGCAAGCTCGGCTAAACCCGCACAAATTCCATTGACATAAAGTCCTAATTTCAATGTAGATTGTAATTCTCGTGTATGGCTCACCTAAGCTAACAGAGTACAAAAGAGACCATGCCTGAGGGTGGGGCTGGACTCAGGACTTGAGTTCAGGGGCAGTGGTAAACGTGTGATTGAGAGTAGACGTGATAGTCATGAAGCATTGATATAAGAGTTTATTTATCAATCACATTTGAAATGTAAATACATATATACAATATTTTTGTATACATCTTAAGATGACAGACACTAAAAGCGATATTTTTCTGGTAAGTAAACTTCCATGCAAAAATTATTATATACAAAAACATAAATTACAAGAAAAATATAGAACTTTAAAAATTTTACGCCTTTAACTAAGAAGCTTTCGGACATGGCATACAAAGAAATATCATTTTGTTTAGGTTGCAAGTTAGATGTTCAGCTATATACATATCATCTAATTTTCCGTAACAGCCATATTAACAACGACGAACAACGCCATAGGAAGGCTAAATATTTACAAAAAATAATTTAATAGCGAATAAAAGCTTTTAGCGCAGTCATTAAAATTTATTCCCGAGGATTTTCTCCGAAATAATTCAGTTTTCTTCCTGTTCAAACACAGATTCTAAGAAATCTCAAGTTCAACCCCTATCATCTTCCTTGAATACGTCCACCTACGCGAGGGCCCATAATACTCCCCTAAATTCCGAGAGGGCTTAATTAAATACCTCCGCGACTGCCTCTTTGTTTCAAAGGTTCGTGGATTTAGGTGTGAAGAGTGTATGTACCCGTCATGTGTAAATAATGTTCACTCAAAGTAAACCTGGAGACAAGGCGGCTGGTTCCTATAAGAGGCTTTGTTTCTATCCATAAAGCTAAGGCAAGGAAAACTGTCGGTTTCTTTGTTTCCTTAATGATATATGATGAATATCTGGACGTACAGCAGTGACACCGGCTAACTTGAGTCGTGGCACTGCCATACCATCTCAAAGCCATCCAGGGCATATTCGACCTCCCAATCCCCTGTAACTTTGTTGTGGATATACCTACATACTCGTATTAGTACCTGGGCGACCGAGCTCCAATTTTTTTATGTCTGGTCGGGTCTGAAAATACGAGCAAACCCGGGTTACCTAAAAATGAAACCTAGCAAGTTCGATTTATCGTCCCCTAATCTACCTACAAACCAATTTTCATTAAAATCGTTGGAGCCGTTTCCGAGATTCAGATTATATATATACAAGAATTGCTCGTTTAAAGGTATGAGATATATGTCATAGGATGATTTCATAATGCGGATTTTCGCAAAAAATCTAGTGATATCGCGAAAACACGGATGCTGATGCGGACAATGCTATGACATTTCTCAATTTTACTGAGAAAAGATAGGTTTTTGCAAAAACGTCAGCCACCTTAGTAAGATTGCTAAAAGATTCGTCGGCTATTATGACCTAAGCACAATGATTGGTCGATCGGATCGCCCAAAACAACATCTTCTCTGATTGTTTGACGACTTGACTAGTTCACTTGTTAATCTATTCTGGTTCGTGCTTTAATTGCGATGTTTTGTTTGTTGTATTCGTTATTTTTTTTTGATAGTTTAAAATCTATTTGATAATTCAGTTATAACATGTCATTATCGTAACTAGTGATTCAAGTACATTTTTCTCAACACTAAGTATACGTAAGTTTACCTTAATAATAAGTTAAGCACCAATTTACAAAAGAAGGCTGATAATTGTGATCTTAGTTAACTTTCTGTGATTGATATGTACCTCTTAAAGGGCTCTAAATTTGTATTTTAGCAAATAAGTATGTCCAATAAAAAGTAAAGTTCCTATAGTATAGATAGACAAAGTTTTTTCTTACCCTTTAAACTTTATGACAAAATACCTCAAACCAATGAGGAAAAACAAGTAACCGATCACAATAAGAGTTGGCCTGTAAACCAAAATCAAGCGAATCAGAGTTAAGGATATTCAATTTACTAAAACAACTCGTGTTTTTGCAAAAACCCTATCTTTGTTCAGTGAGATTGAGAAATGTCTAATTATTATCCGTGTTTTCGCGATATTCTTAAATTTTTTTGCGAAAATTCGCATTATCAAATCATCCTACGGCATATATAACCAAAGTCACACAAGTTGATCGTAAAAAAAAGACTTCTAAATACGCAATTCGTTTACTTCGATGACATATTTTTCCAGTTATTTTTCAAGTTCAGTTATAAAAACCAAAATACTTAACCGATTTTGATAAAATTTCTATAGAACCACCTGGGAAATATACGTTTTATAAGTAAGTATACCCTTTAAAAAAAATTTTTCAAATCGGTCTAGGTGTCTTCGAGTAATCGGGGAACATACTAAAAATAAAAAAGATTCCCAAATTGAGAACCTCTTTTTTTTAAGTCGGTTAAAAATGTTGCATAGTACATCTTACTACGGAAAACACGAAAATAACGACGTCTTGTTACGACGTAATAAAGTGCAAGTCAGATTGCAAAGACGCTGTCTACTCACTCAAAGTGCTCTGCTCTAACGCATACTCGTATGTCTTTCGACTAACGGTATAGTACTGAATTGTCCGGCCGAGCCGACAGGTTGTACGTATGTGTAGTATACTTACATAAACTGTAGATGGCGTAAAGCCCGCTTAAGTCTCTTTAAAGTAATAATGAAAGGATATTATTGTAAGTTCTGTTTAAATATAATTTAAATGTCAAATCTATCATTTATGTAGTAAAATTGGTAAGTTTCAATAAATCATTTATTAAAATAGTTGACTTGCAAGAAAGCCACAACAGATCGATGGGCAAAGCATCGGAAACTGCAAAGTCAGGGGTCTGCAATTTAAGGTAAGTCGGGAGCACCAACCAACCGGAAATAGACCTTCGTCAGAGTAACCGCTACACGGGGATGTATGCCAACCCTTCACAATAACTATTTGTTATTAATATTGTGTCTAGCAAACAAGGGTGTGATGCGATCAGTTGATTTAGAATTCTGCTACCAAATATTTGCAAGATTAAATAAAAACAGAGACGATACATTTTAAAATTTAAATATTCATTATTAAAATTTTGAAGAAATAAAAGCTTTTTTTGAAGCTACTTAGTCTGGAGCACCACCGTAAAGTAGCATGTCTGTCTGTTTTCTACAATTCGGGGAATGTGCGCAAGAGCTTCACGACCTAGTTCCACCCTCCCCATTTCACTACAGGACTAGCAGAAAGTCGGCGAATTACCACTCATTTCTCGTTGAAATGCCAAAAATCCATACTCAGCGATATCGATCCACATTCTTGGTGCGTACTGCACAGGAGTGAAATTCTTTGTCGCCATCTCTGCTACCTAAGACCTACAATGTTGGAATTTTTAAGACTAGAGTGAATAGATATCTTCTAGATCGATATGCTCCATCTTCGGCCACACCGTCGCTTAACATCAGGCGAGTTGGTGGTCAACCGTAGATCTATCTTGCATAATTTTTTTTTACCGCTAACATGGTAACTATTATTATTATGTAGCGTTTATTTCAAGAGAATTTATATGCAGCGACAACGTGGAAACTGTGCTCTCACCTTTGAGTAATTTCTGTAAGGATCTCACATATTTTATTTATTTTTATGTTTCTTACGGAAACTTCAGTCTGGATAACATACATAGCCCTGCTCCTTCCGCAGTCGGGTAAAAGCCAGCGCTTGCAGCTGAAAGCCAACGAAACGTAGCTAGTTCCTCGTGAAGAAATGCACACGAATTCAATAAGTCTGAGTAGCACGTCGGAACACCACTTTAATCTTATTAAATTTCAAGTTTGTACCGCAACACAATCTGAGCTGTAAGGGGACTTTCACACTAAACCATTTAGAAGCGCGGCAAAGTAGAGCGGTAAGTAAGTAAGTTTGCATAGACTGAGTGGCCAGCCCTAGTTTCAGAGTTATTAAGCCGCCGAAAGGCCTTTGACCTGGCTTGAAGATTGACAAACAACCGGGACCTACAATTTAACGGGTCATCCGACCAACGGTAGCACTCAGAAAGAATTGCCACTCACGGTCACCCATCCGAAGACTAACCGGTCCGTCCATTGCTATTAGAGCGGTTGACGTTGACTAGGGACAATACTAAACATGACAGTGTCGTGATTCCATATCGATTCGATGTCGATTCCATATGACCATCGGCCGCATTACGTGGGTGTGTGACAATGAAAATTAGACTTTAGATCTTTAAACTTAAAGTTTAATTTTCATTGTCAACCAAACCACGTCTAGTCCACGTAACGCAACCTATGGTCACACGGAATAAGGCCCCTGGGCAGCAGGCGCACGAGTACGTCGTTCTGAATAGTCACTGCTTAGTGACTCGCGACCAGTCAGCGTTGGAGATTGGAGAAGTATATGTATAAATAATAGATGCAATAATCAATATTCATTCATTTTTACTGAAATGGCAGTTGTCACTCTCTTTCCACACACGCTTCACATTTTTCTGTATTTTGAGGGTTATTACAGCAGAATAGTGATGTATATACTGCTAATAGTGATCGGTCTACTGAAAACTATGTAATGACATCATTAGATTATAATTCAATGACCAATAACATTAAAGTTGATAGTTTGTTAAAAATATGAATCGCAGGTACAATTTCTTATGTCGCAATCGTCATAACATTGAAGAGTTGTTTTGATCAGTTATATAAATTTTTGATGATTTATTGTCAATTAAATAGGCAACACCAGTCTGCTATTGTCTAGGCAATAATAGGTCTGCGACCGCTATAACGCCATACCGCGACATTTTCATCCCCCCTATCTCGGAAAAAGTATTTTTGCTCTTCGATATCTGAGTGTAAAAGCCGTTTTTATCCTCTAGAGGATAAAGTAAATTCAAATTTAGAACATCGTGTGCTCTGAGTTTGTGAATTCAAAACATCATTAAACCTATTTACTTCTACCTCCATGGTGCTGAATTTATCATACAACCTTTTTTAATTTGTTTAAAACTCAGACTCGGAATCTTGTTGGTGTACTTTATTTTTAATTTGCTTTGCGGGCGCCATTTTCTTTTCACGACTTTGTTAGAATCTTAGGTTAAAAACAAGAAATTAGAAAACAAGTGAAAACCTAAAATGAGTGATTCTAGCGACGAAGAAGTTTAATTGACGCCAACAGAATTGACTGAAACTGTTAATAATGCGCAAATGAACTTTCTCCCTCAACAATCACGCGAGAAGTATTTGAAACAGTACATGTTTAACACGTGGCGACTAGCTACAGGAGCCAAAACTTTATCCGAAAACGTTTTGCTAGCATATTTAATTGAATTATCCGAGACCATGAAATCAAGCACTAGAGAGTACGTATTCAATGCTAAAAGCAACAATAAAGATGAAAAAAGACATACCTACATATCGACACCTATCCTAAATTAGTGGCATTTTTAACAGAGCCTCATACGGTCATCAAAATTGAGCACGCGGTCAAAAAGCAACTTTGCACTCTTGTTAACAAATAACTCTCGCTGCTTCAGCACTGCTATCGCACGTCTGAGGCACCTAATGTGAAAGCGCTTTAAAGCTTGCAACGAATTAACAGCTCAAGCGAAGCTATTTTAACTTCAACTTGGAGTTTAACCTCCCTTCCTGTTCTACTCGGTTTGGACAAGTTGTTAAATCTAAACTGCCGACAGTTTACGGCTCCTGTTATAAACGGACATTGAGTTTCTGTCAGAGTTTGATCATCTGTATGAAGGTATTATTTCATTTTGTGGCTTAATTTTCAGCACTATAGACTCAGTGTAAGAGCTACTGATATGAAATATAGGTATTTCGTTTTATGGCTTGATTTTCGGCGCTATAGACTAAGAGCTATTGATATGAAATATAACTTTTTGGTTAGGCACTTCAATACTCTGTCGAGCATCAACAAATGAGAGTTACATGAAAGAACGAGATGCAGTCTGTTTCTGACGATTAATATACAAGTAGGCATTTTCACTTGCGCAAGATGACTTGCGCTTTATTGCGCCGCAGCCAAAGTTGCTATTAATTTACGCTATGAATCTTTTTAATTTACTAAGTACTCTTAAAGGTAAGTATTTAAAATACACTGAAAATACACAACAAATTGATCATTGAAAAGTATTACTTAGGGTTCCGTACCTCAATAGGAAAAAACGGAACCCTTATAGGATCACTTTGTTGTCCGTCTGTCCGTCCGTCCGGGTGTCAAGACCTTTATCTCGGGAATGCGTGAAGGTATCGAGTTGAAATTCTTGAGTTGAAATAAAAACCATATACGCAGATCCATAGTATCTTGCTGCAGAAAGAAAAATAAAATTGCTCAGTTTTCGTAAAAAAAAGTTACAGCCGAATATGTCGTAAAAAACGCACATTTCGACACTCAGAGAGGAATCAAACCCTATGGGGTACTTCCCATTGACCTATAACTATGAAATTTGGCAAGAATCATTGTGTTAGAGTACACATATAGGAAAAAATCCGAAAACTGGACATTTTTAATTGAATCACAAAAAAATAGTGTCGTTATGCAAGGAATGAGGATCGAAATTTTAAAGTGCATTAACCGTATCATGTGGGGTATCATATGAAAGAGCTTAATTAGCATTAGTTAAAACAGGTTTTTAAATATTTTTATTATGTATATTTTTCGGTATAAGAAGGAAAATAAAGAAAAAAATGATTTACCCCTTTTATTTACTAGTTTGTACGGAACCCTCGGTGGGCGAGTCTGACTCGCACTTGTCCAGTTTTTTATTATTATTTTATTTTATACTATTTATTTAACATAAAGTCTGCAAAGTAATCTACCTAACTCTTATTTCAATCAATCGGCATATTCCGCCCACCTCGTCTCCCTTTCTTACCTTTTCATCTTTTCATGAAGGATAACGGAAATGAGGTTTGACATCACAAAGTGTCTGGATAATATTATGTATAGAAAGAAGTACTTATTGCTATAATTTTACTCTTAAATGAGAAAAACAACGTTTTGGGCTACATTCAATATAATAATAATAATAATTTTAAGGGAAATCACTACAAGAAAACAACACACATACTAGATGACTGTACCTAAACTACGACACAAAAAGTAATCTTATAAAGATCTAGAGATAGTCTAAATTATCAACTCACCACTGCGCGCCATTAGGTACCTAGCATGCTGCAGTATAGTGACGTTGAGTGGCAAATGGCAATGCTTATGCTTTGGGCCAGATAAGCTCGCGTTAATCAGGCTATTAGATGCATTTTTGTAAATTAGAAAATCTCCCGGCCCCCACAGATCTAAAGTCTCTAATCAAATATAGAAACATTATCGAGATTAACATATTTTCGCCGCTTGTGCTGCTCTTTTCTCCACGACTGGAAAAGCCTATCCGATCTATAATAGCAAAATTCTCTTGAGTTAAAAAGGTCATAAAGTAAAGGAAAAAATAATTTAAATTTCAAATTACATACATATTTACAATAATATACACTGTGTTCCTTAATAAACATAAACGAAAACATTTTACGCGCGTCAATTCTTCAAAGCCAAAGATGATCCAAAAGTTCCAAGAACCAAAGTCAATCCAATATTTCACTCTCAAATTGTTTCCCATTCAAATAGCGAGCGAAAAGAAATAAACTTGAACCGCCATCCATCCATTTTCCGAATAATCCCCGGGACACTTCATCCATTACGGGTACGTGTCTGTTTAGACCCGGGACGTATTGCCAGCAATCAAGGGAACATAAGGGAATATTTACCGAAAACTGAATGGCCATTATCTTTACTTACAGTATTTTTAGAACCAATGTAGTGATTTTGGGTATATTGTTGCTTAGTTTCGGCTTCAGCTTATAAAAACCTTTGATTTCTAATGTTTGTAGTGGGAGACGCAATTAAATATAAGAAAATTTAAAGGGATATACGTAATATGTGTGTTAGATTTTTTCCTTCGAATAATGTTATATTCTTCTTTCTAAGTAGTTTTCTAACAGAAAGTTCTTTTCACAATATTTTTATTTAGTTTTGGTCGACGTTCGAAATTGTTTTCACGATAATAATTCAGTAAGTAATTTACTTTGCCACGATTTATTTTCCAACTTTCTAAATCCTCAAAACGTTTTCTCTCGAATATGTATTTAATTGAAGTGGGAAAATGAAATATCAAGAAGAATATTAGCTACAAAATAGGTAATATTATTTATACGACTTCTCTAATTTATGATCGTTTTCCAAAGGATGCCTTTAAATTAATATTTGATCAACTCAAGTGTACAAGTTATATTTTATTTCAATAATTCTGATATATATCGTTCACAAAAAAAATGTCCTGGCCATTATAAATTGAGCTCTAGTAAATATAAGCGTCATTCATGCAAGAATCCTAGACAATTTGGGTATTGTAAGCTGAGTTGGGTTTGGTTTTTAAATTACAAGTATCTAAATTTGCTGAGCAGCAAACGTCCAGCGTGGCAGACTATGGCCTAACCCTTCTCACAATGAGAAGATGGCCCGTTCCCAGCAGTGGGATAGTTTGTACAAACAGGGCTGATAACAAAAAATGCTGAAGATATGTACTCTAAATTCAGACTCGAAATTTGCTGAACACAGTTCACATGCTTATTAGCTTTAGTCCCAAATTTTTCTGACTCAATGTCTAACAATGTAGATATGCTCGCTTATCCCCAGAAGTTGAGCTTAAATTAATGATGTCACCGCAGCAATTCTACAGGAATTATGATGCTATTTTGAGCATCTGAGAGCCACTCACAAATCAGATTGTTGCTTTAACAGCCGGGACAAGGGAATAAACGTCTGCTCTTTGACAAACGAGAGAAATCATTTAGTTTATTCATGTTTTGAAAATACGTACATGCTAGGATGTCAGTTATTTATTTTCATTCGCTTTTATTAACCTTTATTTACGTGACTATCAATGTAGATAACAAAATGTTTCAACGTCAGTTTTACTGATTTCTAGAAGTTCAAAACTTCTGTTTACTTTGAAAATATAGTTTACATACTTTCTTTTACATTTGCGTTACATATACTCGTAATGATGGCTGTAAAATGGAATGATAAGTTTCTAAAATACCCAGCATGTTTTAGTAGTTTTTTTTTAACTTTGTCCAAATAGCCAAATACGCAAAACGAAAGGTTATGGCTTTGTACTGTTTGATAGAAATATTGTACTGATGGTTATATAAATGAGGTATTAAATGTAAATAATAATATTTTACGAATAAAATGAATATGAATATTAACAATTAACGCATCTTAATAATCTGCACGTCATGACGTTACAGTTCAATATGGCGATTTTTTTTCAAGTTCAATATGGCATGTTATCAAATGAAAGGATTCAATGAATACATTAAACATATGTACGTTATATTTTTCTGGTTTCAGGTTTTCATTTATCTCACTAGCTTGTTTACTGAAACAATAAGGTGACATATCTGATTATTACCATTACCATTTAACCATTTAACGCATTAGGAAACTGCTGACATTAATGATTGCATTCTCTTCTGACATTAACATTGTATAATTGACGAAAAATACCTCTTCTTTTCCTCTAATCGACATCAATTTTAATATCAATTCTTGAATTTAATTTATTTTTTAACAATTTAAAATTTTAATATCAAATTGTATAAATTCACATTTAAATATTTGCACATCAGAAATGATCGAATGTAATGGAAAATTGTAATTATGTATATCTTAAGACCTTATTCACCTCTATTCTCGCAAATAAATAAATTTCATTTCATTTATTATTCATTATGTCAATGTCAGATCTTAAAATACACGCGATAGATCCTTTAAGAGTTTCTTTTTTGGCAAAATAAATATTATAGTCTGCTCTACAAATCTATGTTAGATTTAAGTTGTAATCATTAATTCGTTCTTGTTTCTCTTCTTATTCTGTTTCACAACCAATAACGTCTAACTTAGAATCATATTTATTTTCCTCTAAGTCGGGCTAGTCTGGCTACGAATTATATATCTGTCTATTCTTGTCTGTGAGTCAGTTTTTACAAATTGTATTTTATTCGTTATCATTATATATATCTATATATATTTGTACATTTATTTAGTCATAGTTATCTACTGTTTACCCATTACAGTTGATATATGAGTCGCGATTAGCTGTGTTCTCCGTTATCAGAGTTCATTGACTTCTTTAGTTTATCTATTACCTAACTTAGCGTGATGTGGCTTCTGTAATCGGCTGAGAAAGCTTTCCTAAGCACATGCAGTCACTTTGACGTAGATTTTATATTCTCTTGGATCATCACTTCTGATGTGATTTTATCACAATCGTAATGATGTGATGAAGCGAGTGAACGAAACTATAAACTAATAAAGGTGTCTAGATCCACTGTCATATTTTTTTCTGTCCGGATGTGTGTCGGTACTCGTGTACAAACCGTATTTTTTAACCAATCTTTACGAAACTACAGAATTAACAATTTTATAGTTTTTATTATTTTGGAGATTTTTGATAAGGAGGGTATTTCCCTAAAACAAGAAAAGTTTTTGTAGTACTGTTGACAGATTTTACAAGTACTTATTTTAAAAAAACTTTTTAAGTTAAACGGGTTTATTGAAAAGAAAGATAATGATGTAGGTAATGTATTTACTGTATTTTAGTAGAAAAGCCCTTTCATTTGATACCCATATTGTGGGGGTTGTGTTAAAATATGAAATCCGCCATTTTGTGTCATCGGCGGCCATCTTGAATTTACAATAATACAGAATATACTAAATTGTATTGTCATCAGGACTAAAGGTGTATACTAAATTTCAGATCGATCCGTCAACTACAAAGGGGTAAAATTTCAATTACTAAATTTGACCCAAATAAACAGGTCAAGCTAAATAAAACTATTTATTAAATAAAATATAAGCAAAAACGGTCAAGAGGTTGTTGAGGCAAAAAGTTGTGAAAGAGAAGTTTGTTACAAGTTCATTTATTGGTCGATTTTGATAATATTTGACAGAAACATTCGATACTCAATTCTGAATATTAATTTTGAATATAGGTAATAAAACTAGTGAGTACAGACTTTTTACGACAAGTATTGTTGCAAAAAATTTGTGCTCGTGAGGTCTACTTTTCTTAGAACTAACTACTAGTCTTAATTATAATTTCAAATACAATAATATTAAATGTGACTTTGTTTCTCTGTCACATTGTTTGTTATCTTTTCATGACTAAACACCTGAGCGGTTTCTTGTTAGTAGTACCTATAGTATAGCAGAAGCCTTGAAAAAATATACAAGCAATATTTCATCTGTATAACTCCAACTATAGAGAAAATGATATGGATTAGATATTACCTTTAATACTTGACACTGGCAAATCGCTAATCGTGGGGTCTAATACAAAAAAGAAGAAGATATTACCTTACTTTGTGTTTATTATAAAGGTAAAACAATAAAACAAAAAGTGACGGGAAAATATGGTATGCAAGGAAGAAATGACTCAAGAAAAAAACCAGAGACAGTAGTCATCAAAGATATGAAATATAAATTGAGTCAATTACCCACAGTATCTATACGCAAAACTATTTTATTTTTCATAAACGTCGAAGAAAAAAATAGCACGTATTATAAATAAAGAAAAAAATACACTTAAGGAATTTGGCAGGCGTCATGAAGCTTAAATTGATAATAGTTAACTATAGACCCGATTCAATTACTTTATGTCCATCTTCAGTATTCCTATATTAGGTAAGTATTAGTTATTATCATCATAAATGCTTATATTTTATTAGTGAGCTTATAGCAGAGAAACTAACAATAAAGAAAACAATGGTGTGTTATCATCATCACGAATCGTTCCCACAAAAAGAAAACTTATGTTTATTCCGAAACAAGGTCAAGAGCTGACGAAAGCTATAAAATCGGTTCATGGCGCAAAATAGAAGCCACTTGAAATGTTAGACTAGAGTTAGAATGAAGTGATGTAACTGTAATCAATTATGGTTAAACAGAATGATAAAGAACGATTCTTAAAATAATAATGTTGAGTAAACAAAACATATTTTTTAAGAGCGTCTATTTATGCTGTGTTTACCGGTACAAATAAAATTGGGTCTATAATGCATCCATGCTATTAGCAATCAAAGAGCTCCCTCGAGACAAATCTGGACGGTGTATTATATTGTGAACAAAACTGAGCTCACGTGTAAAATTTCCAAGTTGTAAATTGAGAGGAAGTAGTTGAAAAAAATATGCTTAACATGCATATACGGTATGTAGATGAAATTAATAATAAGCGTGAAACAAAAAGTTACTGTTAATAAAGTGTACTTTAGGGTAAACAACATAAAAAGGCTTTAAACTATACGTTATAATGTCTATAAGATGACGTATGAGGCGGACAAGTAGACGAATCTTCTATTCATTTATTCCTAAAATAGATGTTCAAGCTTTGCGCGTCATTTAACAAGCATGCACTATCTGAAAATTATACACATACATATATTGTAGCTATCTGATAAAAAACGCACTAGTATTAAATCATTTTGTATTTCTATCTTCACATTGATGGCATAACTATGATATTTTAGAGAATTATTAATAGGTATAACAAAAGTCTCCACTATGTAGTACAAAGTTATTACTAAGAATTCAAGCATTAGAATAAACTTGTCTAAGCTAAAAATTTTGCTGTGTTAACTAGATTACTGCCAGTAACTTAGCTACTTTCTCTGTAATCTGTTTTTAGAGTGGATGCTATAAGTTTCACTTAAATAGAGATACTTTACTACTCTCCATTTTTAGTTTATTTACTTCTTACTATGTCTTTTTAGTATTCAATATTTATTTTTAATGTAATGTGTACCAATACTACTTAATTTTGTGTAATGATCTGTGTAATAAATGAATTAGCTTAAAATAAGATTTAACCCCAGAATACTTGAATAGTACTTACATATTTTAACTTATAGTTGGACACGGTTCCGAATGAGCGACACAAACAAAAGTGAAGACAGTGAAATGGAGAGTTTTGGGAAAAATTCAAACAATACTCAGAAGTAATATTGTAGTAAAACAAGGAAAGTGGCAGTAATTAGCTCGCTCGAGTGTGATTTACAAGTTACCAACTGGAAGGGAAATGCTGGGGATTGAGGGAAACTTATTTCATTTTGGGGTGATTTTATTCAAATACCGGGGATTTTTCTAAGTTTTGGAACTTTTATAATGCTGTTAGCTGTAATTAGGTTTATTATTTTTAATGATTTTATGAAAATTTCAAACTTCTGATTAATATTATTAAAATTGGAACAAGTTTCTAAGTTGGATATCTCTTTATTTTCTTTGAGCAGTTAAATACCTAATAGAAAAATGTTGAAACTCTGTAAATATAAATCAGTTTTAGGGTTCCGTAGTAACTACGAGGAACCCGTACAATTGCGCCATGCCCGTTTGTCTGTCTGTCCTTATCACAGTCACATTACTTAAAGACTATCAGCCTTACATAGATGAAATTTGACATGTAGATGTGTTCCACGGACCGGTACAAAATGCTGTAGTGGAATTTAAAAAACTAAAATAAAAATAGGGGTGCTCCTCCATATTGGTATAGCCACACGTTGCCCGTAACAGCCCGCCAAAGGTGAAAAAGGTGTCCCCCTGTATTTCTAAGCTTTACACCTTCTTTTTTGTTGACGGGGAGGAAATCTTCTTAAGATAACCAGCTGTAATGTAGTGCAACTGGGTTATGTGGGATTGGGACCCACTAAAACCCCCGCGGTGGTCAGCCTCAGTGTTTTTCACGGAAGGCACCAGGTACTTAAGACCGCACCGATGTCTCCCTAACTATTTGCCGTGGAGGCAACACTCCTGAGGAACATCTTCTTTGTCTTTCTCCATGCAACGATGCATGCCACGGTGCGTCGTTACCTTCTCGAGGTTCGTGTATATATGTATAGGTTGTCAGACCCCAAAATCTGACTACCCACGACCTCAATAAAACTATTACACCTAGAAATTCATGATTAACCATAGTAATAGATAATACCAAATACTTTCAATAAAAATTGTTTTGAACAATCTGTGACTACAACTTTTCGAGATATAGCGATAAATATGTAAAATACTTAAGTCATTATAGTACAGAGGCCATTGACCTTCTTGCAAAGTAATCTAAAAAAACAATATTCGCCAAGTACCTAATTTATTTCATATTACAGCATTACCTACGTAACCCTACTAATGCGTGTCTCGACTGACATTAGGCTCTGCAAGTAGCAGTTTTTGCAGTCTAACTTACGATTTCGTTACCCTTGATACGCTGTTGAGTGTACGTTTTTTGTGAGAAAGTATGTGTAAAATTGCTGTAAAATATTATAAATGTGCATTCTTTAGTATAGTTCTAGAAAAATGACTTGTTTATTACGAAATAGTTCGTTAAAGGTTACGAAAAAAGTTTTTTTTTGCAATAAATGTATTATTATTATTACAGAATAATATAGCCTATGACACTCTGAAAGCGAAGACGAATCTAATGTCACCTCGCACATCATAATTGGTCAAGCCGTTTAGGCTGTAAGCAATCATATTGAGACATACACGCATACCCACATAATATATATATACAAACATTCATACACTCAAAAAACATTACCCTCCTTCTTACAGTCAGGAAGTTCTGCAGTCGGGTAAAAATATAATAATTGAAATTAGATGAAGCTTAGGCAATTGTTTAGGAGTAGAAAAACAGATTTGCTATTTGAAGAGCACACGAGAAATCACGATGACAAGGGAACACGACAAAATAAGAAAGATGATTAATTCCCAAAGCCCAATTATTCACATAATTAGATGCCAACGTCCCAACAGTATTCATTTTTCAAGATTTACCTTTCTGATATCCAATTTCAAAAGAAAGTCCAAATAAAAAGGCACCAAATAAAAGATTCATACAAGATTAGCTCTTAATATATATTTATTTCAGTACGCTTCTATCTGCCTTCGGGCTTCGCTGTAATTAGCCTCTGGAACGTAAAAGAACGGAGGAATAACGTAGCTAAAGTAAATAAACCTACATTTACGTGCACCGAGGGCAATAAATGTGAGTTAAAATATTCAAATGAAAGGAAACGAATGATATTTTAACTCTATTTATTGCTTTAGATACGTATATTGAAATGAATTTAAGGAGTTAGTTTAATATATTACATATTAGTGTTACAGTGTTTTTTTTTATCTAAAATAAATTAAATAATTTGTCTATCAACTTGTCGCCATGGTGTGGTCGAGGATAGAGCACGTTGATATAGAAGAAATCTATTCATTTTAGCTAAGATTGCCGTTAGCCCTTCGGAAACAAAGAAGGTAGCCGGGAGTTTAATTCCTATGCACTATATCAAGAATTTGGACCGAAATTATTGTGTTCGGATTTTGAGAATTTCAAATATGAATAGATGGTAGTGTGCCGACTTTTTACTTATTGGACCGTATTAGGATTTATCAAGAATTTGGACCGAAATTATTGTGTTCGGATTTTGAGAATTTCAAATATGAATAGATGGTAGTGTGCCGACTTTTTACTTATTGGACCGTATTAGGATTTCTTTTTTTTTGGTTCACATAAATTATTACAGTACAAATAGGATTTTAACTATAGAGAGGTTATAAGTACTTAATGAATATGAAGTAAAAGCGCGGCAAATCTAAGTTCTCAGCACTTCGAGGATAAGACACACCCTGAAGGTTTTTTAGACCTTATAAATCTTGGTGTTGCACTTTCTAAACACATAGGATGGCAATGTCACAGTTCACAAGTCACGACATAACTTAGCGTCTAACAGCGTTGCCCGACGTGACTGAAGACGTGTTGGGCGATTACCTTACTTGAGGCTTCCCACGCCGAGCTGGGGAAAATCTATCTACATATAATACGTCATTGGTAAAAAGACACTTAACAAGAATGACAAATGCTAAAGACGACCTTGACGAAATTATATTCTGCTGCTTATGCAATTTAAGATATTCAGACTTAGAGGAGTCTGAAATACAATTTCTATTGTAGTTGTAGTATGCAATAGTACTAAGCTTTGCCAAAAATAGTGTGTTGCCAGAAAAAAGGGCAAATTACATTATTTTTGCGTGATTTATCAAAACGTGATCTTATCGCACGAGTCAAAGAAGAAACGTAAAGTCACGACTTGATTTTAAGCCAAGTATCAAGCAAGCAAAGCAATTTTGAACTAAAAATCAAACCACTGATCCGATTTTGATGAACTTACTAAGGTACCAATCTGAAAGTAAGCTCTTTAAAAAAACAAATCAGTTTATAAATGACGAAGTTATGTGGTTACAAACATAAAAAATATGCAGCCGAATTGTTAACTTCCTTCTTTTTAAAGTCGGTAAAAACTAAATAAAAAATTAATACGTAAAATCAGCTAATGTAAAGTTCAGCTAATTCAGACATAAAACATCTAAGTACATAACATAGAGCGTGCGGAAGTAGTAAAATGGATGAACTAAAATTATCAATAACGAGCTACTGTTGTATTCAAACAATACGATTGTGGCTCCATCGCCAACGTCTTAACGTTTGCTTGTCTTACTGTATCTCAACGAGCTTCCTCAATGGTCCGCCAACTGTGAAACGTCAGATACCGTTGCGAAGAGTACCGCTGGTGCGGGTGTACTACTGATAATACAATTCTATCTGTTATATCGTCTGCTATAACTATTATTATTATTATCTTTTTAACTCCCGACACAAAAAAGGGGTGTTGGTCTGTGAACATAAAGTTTGACGTGTGTACAACTGTCTGTGTACACACGTCAAACTTACGTTAAACAACTTACTTGTTACTTTAATTAAGTTTTTACAGTAAAATAATATTTCTTTTTAACTTGTTTTTTTTTTCTTTTTCACCCTCGAACTAAGAGAGGGGTGTTATAAATTTGACGAGTGTATCTGTGCTTGTCTGTGGCATCGTAGTTCTTATACGGATGGACCAAATTTAATCAAAAATTTTTGTCTGAAAGAGGATTTGACCAAAAGTGTTCTTGGCTATGTTTAATTAAAATCGGTTCAGCGGTTTCCTTTTTTAGGAGATTTTTGAGTTTTCTAACTTTATAATTGTTTTGTATTTAATTATTTTACTTTTAACAATAGCAGACGTTTTCAGATTTACAATGAATATCTCGATTCATAAAAAAAAAATCAATTGATTTTAGCAATGTATCCCATACAAGACATGGAAAGTGTGACCCGTCTAAATAAATTCTTAAGTCACGTTTGAAGCAAAGATAAGGTAAAAAGCTCGAACGATATTTTTATAAAATGATGTCATTGATTCCAGTAACAATGGTGTACTACATACAAACACAGTTCTTATATCTGCGAAACTAATCTTTCAACACGTTTCTTTAGCTTTATTAACAAGGTACAAGTTTTTGCTCAAATTAGAAACAAAAAATCACACTACCGGAAGCATACGAACTAATAACACTTTCAAAAAATCATAATACATGTTCCACTACTAATTATAAACGAATCATCGATACAAATCTACGAAAAAAGACAATAAATATGGATCACAATGAAAATAAGCGTGACGAGTGAAGAATCATAAATAAATCAAAGAGTAATTTTTCTTGACACCAATCCATTTCCAGTACTATCACCGTCACGAGTGGCTTCGAGTGGATTGTATCATGATCCTTACATTTAGTAGATGAGTGAGAAAGTGTATTATGTTGCGAAAAGGTACGAGTCTTAGGTCCTCACAAAAGTCTAGTAGGGGTTACTTAGAAGTGGGCAGTAGCTGAAACATGATTCGTTTCCTTTCATGGAAGTACCCAATAAGGGCTTCTATAGAGTTGTAAGTGATTCTTTCTATAGAATTCGCCATTGGAAACAAGATTTCTTTTTGGTAACAATATACATTACTCTTTTATATTAGAGCTCTGAGTAAGCTTATTTTAATTTTTGACGGTAAGCGACGGTGTGGCCGAACATGCAACACGTTGCTATAGAAGAGATCTATTTGTTTTAGCCTTGGAAATTCAAAAAATGTAGTTCCTAAGAAACAGAGAGAAGCTGGCAGGAAGTCCCAATCTTGTGAACTACATCAGAAATGTGGACCGTTGTGTAATTAGATAATTAATATTTTCAACTACAGTATGTTTCAAGTATTTACCGCTTGTTCGACATTTTGTGTTTCTTTCTTACCTTTTGTTTCATATACGAGTATGACGGGCATATCGAGACGACCAATTATTTTTGTTTGAATTGTATCAAATAATTATATTATCGTTTGCATATAAAAGAAATAAATTATATTTTTACGTTTTGCAACCAAGTTATTCAATTTGCTTTTCACTAACCCTTCGTGAAAAGAATATTGGGTATTTTTGCATTCGTATAAGTTCAGATTACCACCACTAAGTATTACCTATAACAAAAAAGTCGTAAGAAGGTTTTCAACATGGCCGACACTTACACTTATGACAAGTACATAATAAGTTGAGAAAACTCGAAAACACCCGACAAAAAAACGGTTCGGCCGATTTTGGCGAAGCATAACTAACAACACTATCGATGAAATCCTTTTTTAAACAAAAAACTACATCAAAATCGTAATAATTTCTAAGGGTTTTGCAATTGTTATTCAATGATTACTATGAGGACTAGATGATATTTAATGATTACTATGAGGACTAGATGATATTCAATGATTACTATGAGGACTAGATGATATTTAATGATTACTATGAGGACTAGATGATATTCAATGATTACTATGAGAACTAGATGATATCCAATGATTACTATGAGGACTAGATGATAATTGTCTTTTTTGTTATGAAAATATTAATTACTACCGCCTATTATTTTTATGCAAAACGTTCACTATGCACGCAGAAGTCACTCACTGTGACAACAATACCACAGACAGACTTTGAGTCGGGGCTTAAAAATACTATTGTGACAAATTCATTTTAATGATTTCTAAGTTTTTCGCGATTGTTCCTCTTTGAAATCAAACAACTTTTAACGGGTTAAATTATTTTAATTATAATTGTTTTTAATAATAATAAATAAATAATCAGTACATCTACAGTAAAATTGATCATAAAATATCGCAATATTCATTTTTAGCTTCACATTCACACATTTTAGAAAAAATTGTCAAGGAAACGCCATAAATCATAAAATATCAATATCGGGCGAAATGTGAATTTTATACAAGAGTCGTAAAAATAACATCAGTCCCAATCAGCGGAGTATCGATAAAAATAACGATAATGGCCAAATCGATTTGCTAAATCGATATTTTAACGTCAACGTCACGAGAACCGAATTTTCTTTACGATTTAATGGTCTTACTTTGGAACTGATAGAATCAGACGCTATTGATCTACTGTGTTTTAAAACTATTCATCCGACTCGGATACTGTTAATTATTACTGTTTTTATCTTGGTGTATTACTTTTCAGATTCGCAGTATATTCGCATTATCGTTTCTTGGAGTTCTATTTTAATTGAGACTAAGAGTTATAGTATTATTATACATTCTGTGGTGTAAGTCTAGGTCAGTCGGTCTTATTATGAAGCTTATTGCTTTAACGCATTTATAAGGTATCTCATCCTTCACAGTATACTCGGTTCATTGCATCATTTCATTATAACCGGTGCTTACGTTGCTATATCAAGTTTCATCTTTTCTACAAGGTTACTGACCTGTAAATTTGGCGATAACTTGCGGTTTCCTTCAATTGACCTCATCAGAACAAGTTTCTTTTATCAGTTGAGTTACGAAGCCAGGTAAAATCACTTCTGTCTCATCCCGTGACTATAGCATTCGACAAAATTGTTTCTTATGGTAGTTATAATTAAGTTCAAATTCATAATCGGGACCGATGACGACATCTAGAGTATGGTCATCGGTACAGATTGAAGTGTAAAACACGTGGGAAGAACTGGAATATTCATACTTATAACAGCATAATATTGATACACACTTTTTTTCATATCACCAAGTTCTGTTATAAAGTATATCTTAAGACCGAGGTATAAAGTTCATAATTGAATATTATAATATCGACTACATCGAGCAGAATTTTATTGTGATTTCAAAAATAAATCTAGCGGTATGTGCACATAACAAAAGATGTAGCAACTCTGCTTTAGAGTACAAACATTAAAATGTTTTAGTTATCTTGATGACTTGTCGTTAACTTCAAATGCATTCCTTGAGCACGTTCCCAGAATGCTTCTATGGTATTTGTTATTTAGGTTAACAATTCTCATGAATGTATTCGTACAAAAATATTTCGATTGTTATTTTCTTATGAATAAAATATTACGTAGGTATAGGTTTATGTGAGGTACACGTTACATACAACGTTCAACTTTTTGTGAGTACAAAAATGAAGACTAGAAACTTTTTTATTGATTTGGGTGAGTATTTAATACTAAGAAGAATGAAGGACACTGTACTTATCATTATATACGAATTGATAACATCCTCCTTATTTGAACTTTTACTATGGGAATGACTCTGGAATAGTGAAACTAAATTTAGTTGCTTTTCACAAAAATAATATCAACCCGTGACAAAATGTATGGATCAGCTGATTTTTCGCGATAGGTTAAACGGTATATAAAAAGGGCTTGTTGAATTTTATACATTTTATTATCATCAGAAAAACATACGTTGTATAAGTACATGAGAAAGCAATAAAGAGGTACAATACAAAGCAAACTCTTCCACACAAGCTTTTGTTATGATAGGAATGAGGTTAATCGGTGACGATAAACTAGTTGCCAAGAAGCTACTTAGTCTCGAGCACCGCCGTAAAGTAGCATGTCTGTCTATATTCTACAGGATTCATTTCGGAGAGTATGCGTAAGAGCTTCACGAGCTAATTCCACCCTCCCCATTTCACTACAGGACTAACAGAAAGTCGGCGAATTACCACCTATATCTCGTTGAAATGCCAAAAATCCGTACTCAGCGATATCGGTCCACGTTCTTGATGCGTACTGCACAGGAATGGAATTGTTTGCCGAATCTTCAAGGTTAGAGTGAATAGATATCTTCTAGATCGACGAGCTCCATCCTCGGCCACAACGTCGTCAACATCAGGCGAGTTGGTGGTCAATCGTAAATCTATCTTGCATTAAAAAAGCACTCCTCATTAGTCGATTAGGAGAAACGAAGGAGAAACAACGTAGATCTAATTAATGCGTACGAAGTTTCCTTCACAAGTAAGAGAGCAGCTCGCGAGGAGCTCGTAATTGGCGAGGCCGGGGGCGGTACTCACTTCGTCACAACAGCTATGCCTTCTACGGCGACCTATGATAAACACGTCGACCATCTGCCGGATGATATTACAAATAAGTATTGTAAGTTTTTAACACAACTAAATGATAAGCAAGACGTTCGCTTGATGTTAAATGTCACGCTTGCTACTCTTGCTACTAACAATCTAATTCCACACAGAAATCAGGAGTTCAACAGTTTAAAATTCTGTATGGAAATACACTAAGCTCGTTACTGAGATATCAGATGTTCGATACATAGCCCCGTCGTAAACTTCCTATTTGTTTTCACCCCATTGAACCTTGTTTTTTTTGTTCTTCATATCATTCTTAAAACATCTTAAATATTTAGAATTTGGTACTTATATCTTCTACCAAAATTAAATAAAAATCGTATATATTAAATAGTATCGCAGCAAACCACGCTCTGGGAAAAATTACAACCAAAATCGCCAATATGGCAAAACTAAATGTCTCATTAAATTGACATTTTAATCAAGAGATTGTCAGTAAGCAATAAACTACCAGATCAAGACATACAGAAAGCTAAATTACAATCATTATCGATTTTAATACCTGTATTACGCACTTAATGCAGTTTATTCGTACTTAAGATGTTGGACGATAAAACAGCCTGTGCAAGAACCTCCAGTACAAGCAGAGATACAAATTCACGCAAGAAATTGAGATATAGTATTCTAAAATGCGCTTTTTTTACAACAAAAAAAAAACGTTTTAAATTCACGGACTGCTTATCTTATTAAAATACGGTTTATGCCTAGATTTTATAGCCTAAGCCAAGTTTAACGGTATTATATTCTAGTTCGTAAACTCTACAAAGTACAAGCTATTTTGCTGAGAAATTATTTTAATTTTAAATTAAGTTATATTGGAGTTTCAGTATTAATATAAAAATGTGGTATAAAAACGTATGTATTTTTTTTACAAAATATTTAAGAAAGCAAGGATTACCATAGGTCTGAAGCAGTTGGTATGATAAGAACAGGTGAGTTGACGGTCAAGCGCAAGCCTATTTTCTTATAAATAAATAAAAAATGTTGGTATGAGGAGAAATCGCAGTGTAGTGTCCATTCATAAAATTTAAATGTTATTTATTTATTTATTAGAAAATCAACAGCCTTAATAACAGATAGATAAGTTATTATAAGTATAATTAAAAAAAACTCGAACCAAAAAAATAGGTTTATATTTTTTTTTCATTAAATTATTACAAGTCCAATTTTTTGTTTCTGTTTGTTTGTTACGTGACAAATCAACACAATATAAATAAAGACAGATTAATTTGATACTAAATATGTTTGTACTAACCAACTTTTACCATACTGGCTGTATGTATGAATCAGTAAATTGTTTATGTCAATATTATCAAAGTCATGACTTGCAGCTCTGAATATAAAAACAGAGATCAAGATTACAAGCAAACTTACTTTTACATGGTCAAGTATGTTACAGCCGGTCCACACGGCGCGTTGCGTCGGCGTCGCGTGGACGTAGCGCTGTCGCTCCGTCGTTTTACATACTAATAATCATAGTGTTCACACGACGCGTTGCGTCGACGCAACGCACACACAACTGAACTGCAGCCCCCAAAACGAAGCGGGCGGGGATGTATTCATTGCGACGCCGGAACGGCAGCGCTCATTTGTTGGTGCGTTGATAGGTAGGGAGGAAAAACGCAAGCTCATTTCGTTTTGTTAGTCGTGACGTTCCGGCTTCACCGCTGTGACGACAGAACGTCACAACTGCGTTGTAGTGACGATGCGATGGCGTAGAGGTCCGTTTGGCTGTCTATGCGTTAAAATATTTGCGTTGTGACGACGCAACGCCGACGCAACGCGCCGTGTGGACTGGCTGTTAGCTTGTTTGGAAGTGTTGAAGTGGGAATTTAGTAACAAATGCCATATCTGAAACAATTCTTTAAGAACGATTACTTCAGTAATTCACACTCAATAAACTTAACTCAGACTTTTTCTTATTTGGTACTGTTATTAAGTTAGCATAATACTATGTTAATCTAACTCAATACCTAATACAATGTAATAGGGCGAATTCTGTGACCGTTTGTGTAGTTAAATAGAGTATAAGATTTTGTTATGTTTAGTAAAGGTAGATCTACACAACCACCGTTGTTTACGTAACAAACATACGGTGCAAGTTGTACAAAAACTGTGCTCATACATAATTCATAGCGCACGCGCACGTTCATTCTGTCGTATGATGCACGTGGCTAGCGATCACTCTTCATGTACAGTGTTACTTAGAAAAGTAATTTAAAAAAAACAACTTCAAAACAATTCAACGAACTAAAACTGACAAATAACAATATAATACAGAAAAACTAAAACAAAAGGCGTGCTAGGCGCCTACCTAAGTAGGTACGTTCTCGTACTAACCCCAACTATTGTTTTAAGGTCGGTGCCAAGCCCTAAACTATCATGAATATAGTCCTAGATACGCACAGACTTCAAAAAAAATAGTTTAGGTAAGTACTCGTACATACCTACTTAGATAGGCGCCCAGTTTTGATTAAATTTTTCGGTATTTTGTAACAGTTGTTATCTGTCCGTTTCAGTTAATTGAATTGTTCTGAAGTCGATTTAATTTTTTAATTACTTTAATTTACAAATTTTTATTGGTATTTATTAGTTTTGCGTGAAATAAAAAAATTGAGTATCCAAACTTCACTAGGTAAGTACGTTTAATTTTCAAACACACTTCACTACTATTGTAACACCTAATTTATTGGATAAAAAGTATGCCAAGTCCTTGTAGATAGTACATATGAGTAATAATCCGACCAAATCTCGTCCAAATCCGCTCAGTAGTTTGAAAAACATTTAGAAAACAGGCTAACATTCAACGTCCAATAAATACCACGTTATCAGTGCGACGTATCCGTCGCCAAAGCCATTGCAGTTCGTTTTCATCCCCACAACTGAATGGTGAAAAAAAAAACGGTGAATAACAGCGTTACTCGACAACATATCATGCGATAGCTGGACAGCGCAAATACGGTGCCGCTGGTGTAGACGAACTCAGGTGGGATGGGGTAGGGGACTTGCCCCCGGTAGGTAGATTTATCAAAAAGAAGAATGACTGCCCAAGCGATCGCGATGCTTCAAATAAACACATGTTACATTCCAACATGTGTTTACTTAAGGCATCGCTTGTTAAAAAAAATATGTTAGTAATTAATATTTACAAATGATTGAAATGGAACTTGGAAAAGACACTTGAGGCACTTTAAGCTATATGTGTTATAGACATGATTACATTTATACATTTGTAACACAAAAGAGATATTAGATAATTAATAATTATATAAAAAGAAGTTTACGAATGGTGAATGGCAAAAGTCTAAGTTTATATTGTTAAAAATCAAAATTTAAAACTTCAGAATGCCTAAAACAAAAGTAACGAACTTTCATAAAGTTAAAAATGTTTAAAAAGTACAAAATAGTTACTTATAAAAAGTTATCTATAATTAATGAAGTTTAGAGTTACGCAAAGGTGTGAAATATAAAATACCTCATTATTATTGAAGTCATCTTAAAATCAGCTAATCTCATTATTACAATAAAATTTATTAATGTCATAAATAAGTAGTTTAAGTATTTTTAGGTAAATAATTGGAAATATACAGACAAATACTATTGAAAATGGCTCAAGTTTTTGGGTACAATCTGGGTGTCTTTAAATCGCGAATGAATACGCTCGCTCCATCGTAGACCGCAACATCAGTTAACATCAGTCGAGTTGCCAAGCGCTAACGTATCTTGTTTAAAAAAATAAGGATTATATTTTATAATCAGTTTATTTATATCCCACTGGAGCCGCACAGGTGCGCCCTTGCTCCGTCCTCGGCTGTGCATTATTGATTTGTTGATATCGCAGGTACCTGACTTCAACTCATCGTACACAGGTTCCGTTATTCACGATTTATGGAAAGCTTTGAACGTTGTTCAATGAATTTTTATCTATCGTACAGATGGGTTGTTTCTATATCTGTCATGTACCTCCATGCAGTGGTACCTACAATCATTAGAAAATCATTCTATAGGAAAATAAGTTTCTTAACAAATATACTTTCTGTTCTAAATATCTAAATATTCCAAAAGTCAAAAAGCTTGTTCTTAATGTTTTAACCTCACGTCTTTTTAACCGACTTTCAAAAAAGGAGGTTCTCAATGTAAAAATTATAAATTGATTTTGATTATTATTTTTTTGTTTGGTAGGATACTTCAAAATGAGTCCCATATTTTAACAAAGTTCCTTTTAGTACTTTGGTTTTTATAACAAAATAAGTGGAAAAATATGTCATCCAAGTAAACGAATTGCACTTTTTTAAACTATCACGGTCATTCATTAAAACACTATTATTATTAACGGGATATTTACCGTGGTTCCAACGCGAACCACGGTAAATATCCCGTTAATAATAATAGTGTTTTAAACGAATTGCGTATTTTGAAGACTGTTTTTCTTCTTCAATTCTTTAAGCAGTAATTATTTTAAAAAACTCTTCGACAATGTTACAATATTATTTTCTGCTCTGAGAAATGTTAAATTATTTTTAGAGCATAATAAAATTTCGAAGAATCAGGTTCAACAGTCAGGTAAAAGTTGTAAGATTCTTAGAACTCAATTTTTACGTGGTGAGTTAGACGGAGTTCTTAAAGTTGGGCTCGAACAACTTTACAACCTGCTAAATGTTCGTGGATTTAATCTATGTTCGCTTGCTCTAGCACTTTACAGTTTTTTTTATCAGCCCTGTTTGTACAAACAGCTGACACAGTTTGCTGGGACAGTTTGCTGTAGAACTCTCAGACATGTAGGTTTCCTCACGATGTTTTCCTTCACCGTTTGAAGTTGGTGGCAATCAATAATACGCACATAACTTCGAAAAGACAGAGGTGCATGCCGTGGGATTCGAACTCAGGACCTGCGGATCGCAAGTCAGACGGTCTCACCACTAGGCTGCCGGAAACTGTTTTTTAATAGAAAAAATATTTTCTTTATCAAAACCTATAATTTCCGTTGACCTGGAACTATGAAATTTGGCACTAAGCATTGTCTCATAGTACACATAAAAAAAAAACGCAAAAAATAAGGCCTTTATGCAAGGAACGAGGGTTCAAATTTTAAAGTGAGTTAACCGTATCATGTGGGGTATCATTATGAAAGAGCTTCATTAGCACAAGCCAAAACTGGTATTTAAATTTTAATTAGTTTTACGATATGTAATTTTCAGATTATGAAAAATGTAAAAAAAAAACCCTACAATGACTCGCACTTGTCCGGTTTTTTATGTTCTATTCTCCGTTTCCAGTTCAATTTTAGAAATATGTATGTAGTTATTTTTGCTGCGGGCCTGTGTATTAGAAATATTCATTATTAGTTGAAACGTAGACAATCTATGTATGAGGCTCAGGTTCCAAATTCAAATCACGCTATATCACAGTGTGATATGTTGAAATCCCATACAATATTAAAGCCCATGGGCTTAAAATATGTCGTAATTTAGACCTTTACATGACGTAAAAAGGAACAGGTGGTTAGTTATTTATAGTACTAGGCTGGAAAGTTGTATTTTACCGTCGAGTGCCTGACAGTTGAATCCAGAGCAAGCGAAGGATTCTAGGTTTTTTCTAGTGTAGAATCCTGAGCGTAGCGATGGATTCAAGAAGACACGAGATAAAATAACTTTACAGCCGAGTGCAATACAAAATTTTTCATCTTAACGTAGCGAGGAAATTTTTTAGTTCACCTATTTTCTCGAGTAGAAAAATCTGCTTGGCATATATGCAACTTTACTGGTCCTAAAGTTACATTATAATCACGTGAGTTCACTTACATGTACACATTTAATTAATTTTGAACATTATTTACAACAAAATTACGTAGTACAAAGTTTTTTTTTACTCTATTTTTTTTTCTTCTATTAGGCTCTTGACACAACTCGCATAGGTCGCATTCTTCTTTACTCATCCAAACCTTTTTCGTGTAAATGGTTCTAAAAATTAAAAACACTGCTAAGAGAAAGTAAATTGTACATTTTTATTTACATTTTACGTAAATATACAAAATGTCTAAGTTATTTTAATATAATATTTAGTGTTTCTTTAAGCTAAGATAGCAACCTCCTTGAATCGAACTATTTTTCTTCATTTTGTGAAGGTATTATACAAAGAGGTTGGAAATATTTTGTATTGAAAATGTAGAGCTCCGTCGTGTTCGAATTTTGAAATTACTTTCCACCCTAGGGAGCAAAATGAACTTTTCTACGCCAATATAAGCCTTGGAAACGTAACTTTACGAGCTAGTAAGATGAAAAAAATCTTTGAAAGCTCTACTCACCACAAAATTTTTCTTACTAGGTATACATACATGACATGTGTATATATAATTATCACAAAAACATTTGGCTATGGTTCTAAATACTAAAACTATTATTATTTACCCTGTCCCGTTCATTCCTCAAATTCCAACACGTGTGCATTTTTTTCTTCGTATAAACATTCAAAAGCTCCGGTGGCAACGGAAGCTGGTCTTATTACCAAAGCTAAACAGTTACCACCTTTTGTGTGGCCGTGGCCTTCAAAACCAAATGCGTCGTCTCGACTTACTTTATTGTATGTCTCTCATACAAACCGGTTTTCAACAGGTTAGCGAGTTTGGGTTGCGGTGACACTCGTCGCTGGTCGGGTGTCAAAACTGAACCAGTTTGAGCTTTTTCGAGGGTTGTTCACACCGTTCTGTTTTTTATTCTATTGACAACTTTTTATACAGTCTCGTGCGTGTGACGCGAAGTCATTTGCCATACAATAGTTAAGTACTAAAAAAGTAAGTTCGTATCGCAGATCATAAAAACATAGTTTTTATTGTCTGTGATACAACAACCTTGTTTTTATGATCTGTGGTTCGTATAGATAGACTAAGTGGTCCTATGGCAGGCTACTAAGTCTTTATGAACTTACTTTTTTAGTGTCAGAGTTACCTGGCTTGTCGATTGACCCTAAGATGTGTGTTATAAATTTGACGTGTGTATCTGTGTGATGTTATTTACTGATGAATTTTAACTGAATATATTTATTTTTAATCAGTTTGATAATTAAAATGTTTATATTTTATTTGTTTTTTCTGTTACACTTTATTATGATCATGGTAGATGTGTATAATGCCATAATTTCTGTGGTATCTAAACTGATCATCATCATCATCATCTCAGCCACAAGAAGTCCACAGCTGGACATAGGCTTCCTCCATGGATTTACACAAACATCGATGGGCGCGCGGCTTGCATCCAGCGTCTTCCTGCCACTTGGATGACGTCATCTGTCCACCTTGTGCCTAAACTAATATTACATTAAATATTATTAAGTACCTACTTTGTTTGGAAGATGCCTATAAGCTTCTGGAATGGAAAGGGCTCGGCATCAATATTAACGGCGAGTACATCACTCACCTTCGGTTTGCCGATAATATAGTAGTCATGTCAAAGTCGATGGAAGAGCTCAGTACGATGCTCGAAGACCTCAATAGAGTTTCCCAACGGGTGGGCCTCAAAATGAACATGGACAAAACGAAGGTTATGTAGTGCCCACCCCAATATCTATGGGGAACTTCACTCTTGAAGTTGTTGACGAATACGTCTACCTAGGACAAACGGTCCGATTAGGCAGGTCCAACTTTACGAGGGAGGTCAATCGTAGTATCCAACTCGGCTGGGCAGCGTTCGGGAAACTTAAAAGCGTCTTCTCGTCCAATATTCCCCAGTCCCTCAAGTCGAAAGTTTACAACCAGTGTGTGTTACCAGTGATGACATACGGCACTGAAACGTGGTCCCTAACTATGGGCCTTATAAGGAAGCTCAAGGTCACGCAACGAGCTATGGAGAGGGCTATGCTCGGAGTCTCTCTACGAGATCGGATCAGAAATGAAGAGATACGTAGACGTACAAAAGTCACCGATATAGCACAGCGGATTAGCAAGTTGAAGTGGCAGTGGGCAGAGCACATAGCACGTAGAACTGATGGCAATGGAAAGGTTCTCGAGTGGAGACCACGTACCGGCAAGCGCAGCGTAGGAAGACCAGCCACGAGATGGACAGATGACCTCATACAAGTGGCGGGAAGACGCTGGATGCAAGCCGCTTCCAATCGGTCTTTTTGGAAATTCATGGGGGAGGCCCATGTCCAGCAGTGGACTTCTTATGGCTGAGATGATGATGATGATGATGATGGAGTACCTACTTTGATAAAGTGTCATTGACTTAGTACTTAATTTTTTTGTCATGCACGAGTATGCACAAAGTATAATTATGTATATGCAGATTTTCTTTATGAGTAGCGTATAATGGACTATATTTTTACCCGACTGCGTAAGGAGGGTAATGTTTTTCGGGTGCATGTATGTTTGTATGTGAGTGTGAATGTATATATGTATGTATTTCTATATGACAGCCTACAGCCTAAACGGCTTGGCCGATTTTGATGTGCGAGGTATCATTCGATTTGTCTTCGCTTCCAGAGTGTCATAGGCTATATTTTTTTGTAATAGTAATAATAGGTACATATCTTGCAAAAATAAAAAAATGCGTTTTTTTCGTAACCTCTAACGAACTATATCGTAGTAAACAATGATTCTATTAGAATTATTCTAAAGAATGCGCATTTATAATCTTTTACAGTGATTTTACGCATACTTTCTCACAAAAAACCTACGCTCAACAGCGTATCAAGCGTAACGAAATCGTAAGTTACACTGCAAAAACTGCTTTTCTGCAGTCGGGTATTTTATTTTTCTTTTAATATACATACTTGTTCATTTGATTCTTCTTCTTGAAATTATACTACTTAGAATATTTACTGTAGGAAGCGATTCAGAAAAAAATGTATTAAATCTTATTTACTGGATTTACTTCGTAAATATTAGCTAAACAGATTAGATAAAAAATAAATAAAATAAATAAATAAATATTTGTGGACATTTCACACAACACCATCTAGCCCAAACTAAGCAAAGCTTGTACTATGGAACCAGATGGCTGATAGAATACATATATAGTTTTTTTTTTTGTAAATATATACATATGATACATAGAAACACCCAGACACAGAACAAACATCCATGCTCATCACACAAATGTTTGCCCTGGGTGGGGATCGAACCCACGACCTTTCAGTTCAGCAGGTAGACGTAAACACACTACCAACTGAGCCACAAGGCCAGTCATAAGGTCTGAGCCATAAGGTTTGAAGTCTCGTTGTAAGCCCTCACCACAAAACTTCGAAGAATAATTTAGTTATATTAATATATTATCAAAACTCCTCCATCAAAAAAATTTTTTCTTCATTTCTCATTGAAATGTCTATAATCCGTACTCAGCTTTATTAGTCCACGTCCTTCATGCGTACTGCACAGGAATGGAATTCTTTGCGACCATATCTGTTTCCTATTCTAACTATACCTATCTGTTCTAAAACTTTGAATTTTCAAGGCTAGAGTGAATATATATCTTCTAGATCGACGAGCTCCATCCTCGGCCACACCGCTGCTTAACATCAGGCGAGTTAGTGGTGTTTGAAAATTTTACTAATAAAAAAAAACTGCTTTCCTCTATTTATAACAATGTGTAATCCGGTCTAAAAGTGAATTGTCACTATAAAGTAAATGGTACGATAGTGTAAACTAACTAAACGATATGTCATCTAAAGAAGCAACGTGTTTGTATTTTTTATTATCGAAATTAAGATCACTTTTTATGAGACGTCTTCCTCAGGTTTCAGTTACGATTCAGATACTGAACGGAGCTAACATTTTGTTTATATATTTATTTCATTTCGTTTTTTTTTTTTTATTAAATATGGAAAGTTGTAAATACCAACAAGTAAGAGATAGTGACAAAAATATTGAAAAAAATGTGCCAAAGTGTTTTAAACAGGTAACTTGTATAATATACAATACAATATAAAACTGGTCTATTTATCCAACTGCGCAAGGAGGGTTATGTTTTTCGAGTGTATGTAATTATGTATGTTTGTATGCATATATGTGGGTATCAATGACTTTCCTATCACGTGGACGTAAAGTCTGAAAGAAAATTCACGAATATAGTCTCCTGGGTTGACCTATACTCATATTCATATACCAATTTTATGACGTATTAAAATCTTTAGTGTTTGATTTAAACAATATATCGACACGCTAAAGATAGAAACTCTTTACTATCTATAAGATAGAAACTCTTTAGCTACACAACTACACACCTTAAAAGTAATAACAAAGTACTTAAATAGACAAGTGCAACAACAGGCGGCCTTATCGCTAAAAGCGATCTCTTCCAGGCAACCATGAAGCCTAATTTAGTTTGAGAAGTTAAGGGACATTTATTTTGCCGCTTCGAATTATTTCGAAAATCGAAATGATTTTAATCGTGTAAGCGGTTTAAAGTTGTCACTCTAGACCACACTGAGCTCGGACGTTTTTGAGCTCTGATGCTACATCCTGTTGATACTTTATCAAAGGTGGGTGTGTATGTTTATATATTGCTCCCTACAGCCTAAACGGCTTGACCGATTTTGATGTGCGTGTCATATGTCCCTGAGTGTCACAGGCTGCATTATTTGTAATAATAAGAATAAAATTATCACAAAAAAAAAAAATGCGCTTTTTAGTAATCTCAGACGAACTATTAGTGATTTTTACAAAAACAAAATATCTAAACAATGATCCCATTCAAATAAATTATACAGTAGCTTTGTGCATACCTTCTTGCATTAATTACACTCAACATAATATCATGCGCAGCGTAAGCATAACTTTCAGTTCGAAAGTTTTTCTTATGCAGTCGGATATTTTTTTAATAACAGTAACAGTTTTAGATCTTAAATTAAGCTCACAGACTTTTCTAGGCTTGTAAAGTATCAGCAACATAACTACTAGTAGTTCTACGAACAGTAGACCTCGCAAGAGAGCTTATTTGCATCTGTACATAATACTTACCTAAAGTTCGCTTAGGAAGCCGTAGCCGTAAAACAAAAAAAAAACATAGAACCTATACGCCAAGTTTCATCAAAATTGGTTTAAAATTACGCCCTGTATGCGAGTATTGCGAGTAAAACATACAAACAAACTGACAGACGAAAGAAAATTTGGCCAGTTGACGCAGAGACGCTTCGCTCGTTCGGTCAATTATCTGTAACGGCAACCACTACTTACTATCAATCGGATCGTCTGCTTACCGCCCTTTAATATAAAAAAGGCTAATCATCGGTCATTTCATTTGCCGCACGTCTTGCTCCAGAGAACACAAGGTCAAGTGCAAAGTTTCCGCGAAAGGTTTTCCACCGTAGTACGTATGTTAGTGATACTTCAGTAGTTGAACCGAGCTTACCTACATTATCTACTGATATCTAAAGATATAGTGAAATATAAATAAGATTATCAAAAGTATGGAAAAGTGTAAATATCAAAAAGTAAATAGTGATGAAACTGCCAAAGAAGATATAAATTGGGCAGGAACTTTTAAACAGGTATAATAATAATTTGAGAGGTTGTTTATTTTTATTTTTGTGACTTAAAATTGAATAATTTTGATGACATACCTACATTGAATATTTTTGGTGACTTACAATTTGTTGATATTTGTTGTATAAAATGCCGTAAATTTTATTTTAGTTAAAATTTGAGTTAAAATGACTGGCCACGATTTTTTTTGCAGCTTATAATTTTAAAATAATCGATTCAAAACAGACGTGAGTGACCCGTAGTTTAAAATATATTTAAAAATATAAGTAAAATTACTGTTTACATGCAAAGATTTAGTTAATAATTTATTAAAACGGTTTATTTGAGGCCTAGAGTCCTTAAAGAAACTATTAAAGTATTAGAGTTGGTTAGTTGTTGGTCTAACTTGTACTACTGTGTTTAGTCTTAGTTGTACTACTTTGGGACTACTTTTGTTGCTTTATAATTTGTTTTTGTTTGTTTCGTGTAAACTTAAATGTTTATCTATCCATTTAACGTCATGTAAATCAAGTGAATAAAACGTGACAAAAGTTGCAAAAGCAATAATTTGCCTTAAACTTTATATGTATATTTTCCGGTTATTTTGATTTGAAAACTAGTACTAATCGAATTTTTAATAAGACCAAACCGACAGCATAGAACATTAGGTATAATAATATACGGGCCGAAAATATGTGCTTTAAAATAAATAAAAAATATTTATAAATGACTGAGTTATTCTGTGGTAACAATAATAAAAAAACATAACCGAATTGAGAACATCCTTGAATTTTTAAATCTGTTAAAAGTGACACTTCCTGTTGTAGAGCAGGTGAAACCGCTGGTCACAACTGGTGTTACACATTACCGACATGGTTCCAGGTGTGGCTCGCATTCGGCGCGTCCCTGTTCTTCCTGATAATGGGCCTGGTGCGAGGGTACACCGCGTCAGCGATACCTTCCATCCAGCACCACGACCCTCACATCATCAGCCACAGCGAGCAGAAGTCATGGATAGGTATGTAGAGTAGTTTCACTGCTGACTGTAACCTCGCAGCCCAAAAAGCTGAGACTCAAAGCGCGCAACTATCTCTCGCGTTCCATTAAATTTTTAAACAATAATATTGTGAATATCATTGAGTTTTGAGTTTGAGGTTATTAAAAACACGGAATTGCTTATATTATTAGATAGGAGAAATAGTTCAAAAAAATATTCAAATATCATGTATATTGGCGAAGGAGTAGTGAAAAAACATTACGTATATTTTTAACACAACCTTAATAAAACGATATGTTAAAGATGAGTTCCACTCGATATAGGTTTGCTTCGTTGTATTTATGTCGCTCTGTCTGTCTATACGTCCGTCTGTCAATATGTCAATATTTAATTTTTCAGCAACAGCACAAAAAAGCAAAGAATTAGCCATTTGCTTCCATCAACCATTCTAAAATTAGAATCAAAGAAAAAATATCAGGGGCCATTCATTTAATACGTAAGACGATTTTTGCTAGTTTTGACCCCTCCCTACCCTATTTAAAAGAAAAATAAGAATCGACCGATCCCTTAAATCGTCTTACGTCTTAAATAAATGGCCCCTTAACAACAGATACAGGCCTTGTTTTATTTAGCCAAAAAATATGCTATATAGCTTTGTTTGATATAATAAATTAATTAGGAATAATATATATAATATAATATATTATAGGAATAATATATAATATATATATATATTATTCCTAATTTCTATTACTATTATCATAATTATTATTCTATTAGTATTATTTCATCATCCACAACTATAAGTAACGTAAGAGTAGACGGTGACAAGTTCTTATCTTATCTACTCATTACTTCCTATTTTATGACCTAGTTATATACAATATTAACATTAGGACTAGGAGCATAAAGCATTGAGACATATTTTTTTTCTTACAACTAGACTTTACTTTCTTTTTATAACATGTTATTAAAAGATAGCTATTAAAACATAATATGATATGCAACGCCAACATACATATCTTACGGTTTTATCTGTCATTTACAGGAACCGTGCTAATATTTTTATGAAAATTTCAGGCAGAAGTTTCTATTTCTACAAAGCTTACGATTCGAAATACAGAGAAACTGTGACGTGACATTTGGGCAGCTAATGTCAATCCCATACATTTACTTTTCTTTTCTACTTGCGTTCATGAAAAGAATGCCACTTGTAACCCCTCCAGGCCACATTTAACAGTTAGCAGTGGACGATAATCGACTGAAAATGACGATGACATTACATTAATTGACTTAGCAAAGCTACAACAAAATAAGTTTCTCTTTTAATTCAAGCCCCGTGTCTGTTATATATTAACGCAACTATTTGAAAAATAGTAGTTTAAAATATAAGTTAATAACGCTACTACTGGATTGTCAATAGATCAACCTTGAACAGTAAAAAAGATCGATTATTTTTTTATCTTCAGTACGTCAGTAGGCGAGTGGTTGGTTAATTTCAGTATCGAATACGTTCCGTGTTTTAAACTAAACACACAAAATGATATATTTATCTTTTGTTTTCTATTTTTATTTAACTCGTTTTGTCCCCTTTGTGATTATATTTTTTTACGAGCCCATTACAATCACTTGCACTTCCTGGATAATACCTTGAACAATAATCTTGAAATTTTTGTATTGCACTCCATGGCTCTCTGGAAAACCTTGAGTTTGATATTTTGAACTTTAGTTAAAGAGCAAGTTTGTGCCTGTAAGTCAATACGGGAAAATGGATACATCCGTTATTTTTTTTTCAGAGACGGTGGAAAGTCACCTTTCATAAACTCCTTCATAACACAATGGTGGCAATGTGTCGATTTACTGCTAGTTTTATAGCCCAATGGAAAGAGTGGAATAAGTTGTGAAGCTCTTGTGCACACTCGCCAAAATGAATCCTAATAACTGATGCTACTCTACCGCCATGTTCGTCGAGACTAAGTATATTCTTGGCAAACACTTCATTATCATCGATTAACCTAATAACGCGCCGGGCAATCGACTCCTAAGCTTCCTACTGGAACTAGGCTTCTCCGTAATATGTATCTTCCTTGTTTATATATATTTTTTACAATAATAGTTTCCCCACAGGTGCCACGCCGTCTCTAAGCGCGTTCCTGGGCAGCATGGTGTCAGGGTCTATGATGCAGACCCTCGGCCGCAAACGCACGCTCCTGATAACAGCGCCTCTCTGGGCTGGTAGCTGGCTCCTCCTGGGTTTCGCCAAGAGCTTCCCTATCATCATCCTGGGGAGATGCTTCACTGGAATCTGCGCGGGGTTCATGCTCGCCACTTCGCAAGTTTATGTTAGTTTTGATGAGCAATTTATCTTGGAAATTAAGAAAAGTATGATTTCAAGTATTCTGGGTAACCATGACAATGTGGTCATAAACCAAATATCCAAATGGTGGGGTAGCCAACCAAAACATTAGAAACAAAATGAAAGGAGTAATTAGCGTGCTACAGTTTTGAGATATACTTGGTGTATCCCCGTGGGATCATAATATACATAACGGAGTAGTTTAAAACTCAGAGCCACTGACACAGTCCAGGGTATTGTCAGGCCAACGTGGCAGCGGAACTGTAGTAAAACCAACAATAAGATTGCGTGTCAGCATAACACCCTAAGACACGACAGAGTGGACTAAAGTGGGCTGATGATGATAATGAATAAGGCCAATACAAGCTTGATATATAAACAGAATCTGTAGTTAATGTAATTTTATGCAAAGCAAGTTTCTGTGCTGCAGAAAGAAAAATAAAATATCTCGGTTTTCGTAAAAGAAAGTTACAGCCGAATATGTCGTGAAAAATGTACATTTCGACACTCCCAAGGGAATCAAAACCTATGGGGTACTTCCCGTTGACCTAGAACTATGGAGTTTAGCAAAGAAGCATTGTGTTATTTGTGTTAATCACATAAAATAGTGTCTTTATGCTAGGAATGAGGGTCCAAATTTTAAAGTTAATTAACCGTATCATGTGAGCTTAATATCATAAGTTAAAACAGGTTTTTTATAGATTTTTACGTTGTATATTTTTTGGTATAAGAAGGGAAATATAAAAAAATATATGACTTCACCCTTTTATCTACTAGTTTGTACTGAACCCTCCGTGGGCGAGTCTCACTCGCACTTGCCCGTTTTTTTTGTATTGGACCCCGCGATTTGCCAGTGTCAAGTATATTGAAATATTTCAAGTTTTTGAATACAAGTTATATAGTGTTCTAGTCACAGTCTAAGTCACGTAAACAGTCATTTTAAAATTTAAGTCTTGCCTCGGTAAAGTAATGGATACTTTACTAGAAGCTACTATGGAGTTTTACCGACAACGTAAAATCACACGTTTCACTGCTTTATTTCACTTGCTCACACTCACGCACTTGATCGAACACTTAATGAATAAAACACCACAATTTTTATAGCATTAATGTTAAAAATAACACAAGTTTAGGAAAATAAAACAAAGCAACAACATGTTACTAAGACGTTCCCGCCAAAACTATAGCTGTACTGTTAGGAGTTCTATGACAATACGTAAGTTTATTTACTTTGTAGAAAAAGGAGTTCTAACAGTTCTAACCTTTTTGTCGTACCGTTCCAGGTAAGTGAATGCTGTGACCCCGAGATCCGCGGCCGGCTAGGTTCCATGCCCACGCTCTCCATGTCGCTGGGTATCCTGCTCTCTTACGTCGCTGGCAGCTGGCTCTACTGGAGATACCTCGCATTCTTCTCAGCTATATTTTGTGGTATTTTTATTTATTTAATAATGCTAACTTTATCAGCGACATATTCACGTATGACAACTATTGCCTGAATGTTCAGCCGACGCAAGAGATAAAGACATGTTACCCAAAAAAGCCCGTCGGTCTGTCTGTCGGATCTTCACGCACGCTATCACGGATAATATTATTAGAATCTATTTCGAGCGGCGCTTCTCTGATAAACTAAAATATTAAATATGCAAAAATCACCGATTTCATACACTAAGTATACCCCTGATGTTGCAGCTGTCCATAGGCGATGGTTAGCACTTATTATCAGGTAAGCCATCTGCCTTTTTGGTGCTCATTTTAAGATCTCTGATATGACTTTATGTTTATGGATTTTAGCATGTAGTATTTTTTTCTATGTATTTCAGTTGGTACATTCATAATTCTCCTTCCGCTGCCCGAGTCGCCAGTCTGGCTGGAGAGGAAAGGCAGAGATGCCTCGCACTCCATCATGTGGCTGCGTCTCTCAGCTCGTGCCACTGCCTCCGTAGAGGATGATAAGAATGAGTATATAACTATGTTTTTTCTTCAATCTCAAAATTTCATAGCCTAGTTTTCAGACACCATACGTCAAAAATTCTGGATATGTACAAGTGACGACCTTGTGGGGAAAAGAGTATCTTTTTCATTAATTGGATTGACTTCCAACTTGCCTGATATTGTTGGTCAACGTTACGGTCCATGACAAAGCGTGGCTAAGAAGAGAAATCGATTCAATTCTAATCTAAAACACTTAGACTACACCTACAGATGCCTACTGGCATTGTAGTACAGACCCAGTTAAGAATTGTTAAATTGTAATCTTAGCGTACCTACATACATTATGTTCTAAATCCCTTAATTTTCCTTTGTATAAGCCAGGTGAGTTAAGAACAATGAGCTTATTTTTTTCTACGAATAATTTGTAAGATTTGTTATGAAGCGATAATGACCGTAATTTATGAGTAAAATTAATGATATAATTGCATCCGCAATCTGCCAGTTTCTCTTCCAATGCCGTTCTTTGGTTCCAGAAAGCGCGAAGACTTAGTTTCGGCCAGCTTGTTCTCCCGCGAAGTCTTCTGCTCGGCTGTGGTGATGAAGCCGCTGGTAGTCGTGTTCTCACTGCTGATCTTCCAACAGTACAGTGGGATTGATGCTGTCGTGTTCTTCACTGTTGAGATCTTCAAAAATGCAGGTGGGGATAGAATCAAGTAATTTTATAAATAAGCCAATAATAAGGATTACTGGGTTACTGGAAGTATTTTTATTTTATTTTATTATACAAGATAAATCTACGATTGAGCACCAACTCGCCTGATGTTAAGCGATGGTGTGGCCGAGATGGAGCTCGTCGATCTAGAAGATATCCAAAGTTGATCCAATACTACAATAATAGTAGAGAAATCATAACCCTAAATATAATCTTTACGATAAAGAAGACATTTCTAGTATACCTAATTAGAGATTTGTGAGTGTGCAAACTATTACCATGTTTCATAACTTTATTTTTATTTCAAAATCGAAATATATCGAAAAAATTATTCCATTGACACAACGAGATTTAATATCTAATTTGTCAAGGTCTGACTACTGTCACTACTGTCAAGGTGTGTTTGTTTGAGCTGTTGAAGTCTGAAATTATTTGAGTCATTGGAGTGTTATGGGCACAGACAATGGTTATGGGCAAATGTGACGCTTAATATAAGGCGAGCGTTTTGCTCGTCTTGCCACTTAGTTAACCCCATAAATAAAAAACGGTTCAGAACGGCTGAACCGTTTTTGATGAAACATAGGTAGAAATACGCTCTATGAGATCTTTTTTCAAACAAAAAAGAAACTAGATCAAAATCGGTCCATCCATTTGAGAGCTGCGATGCCACTGATACATAGGTGAAACTTATAACACACCTCTTTTTTTTTTCGTTTTCATTGCATTTGTTAATTTGGTGTACAATAAAGACTTTATCTATCTATCTATCTCTTTTTGGATCGTGGTTTAAAAAAAGGATAGCGAAACGCGAGTAACAAATAGTTATTTAGTAATTCTGTATTTGTTTTCCAGGAAGTACATTAGACGCGATGACAGCGACGATCGTAATAGGCGTGGTGCAGCTGATGAGCAACGCCGTGAGCACCCTGCTGGTAGACCGCACGGGACGACGGCCCCTGCTGCTGGTGTCGGCTGCTGTCATGTGCGCCTCCATGGCGGCCATGGGAGCCGCCTTCTACTTCGAGATAGAGTCGGGCTCTTGGCTTGGGTTAGATTTTGTGGAACTTAATGTCTAGACGAACTAGCTTCAGGTTGAAACGAAACTAGCTCGTATGAATAGGGAATATTTATCATTTATTTTTATTTGGTCATAAGAAAGTTAACTATAAATAGATTCATTGCATTGCACAAAACCAAAATTAAAATACCTTCAAATATAAGATAGTTGCAAACATTATAATTTCTTGTTAGACAGAGAACACACTATAGCGAATCATGACAATGTTCACCGTACAAATTCAATATAAACTGTTGTTTCGCGAGAGAGGAACAGAGAATCCTCTCATAACACTTTAAATGTTTATATCTCGGAAACTTTTTGAGCGATGGAAATATTTGTATTACATTTTAGTATGTTATCAATTAAAACTTGCTTGTTCCTTTATGAAATAAAATTCATGCATGTTCCTTCAATCTGGATCCGTGTAAGATTGGCTTCAAGGCGCGCAACTATCTCTCTCGCGCATTACAACATTTTTTTATACATAAAATCACTGAATAGGGATGTTATAAAAGTTGAGTAGTAGCTTTAGTAAAATAGTTAATGGTGGTTGCTGAAATGAACTTGGAACTCTACTCCAACTCAAATTATCCTATACTTTATATCCTCAGGTACCTCCCCATCTGCAGCCTGGTAGTGTTTATGGTGGGGTTCTCGCTCGGGTTCGGTGGGGTTCCGTTCCTGCTGCTAGGGGAGCTGTTCCCCGCCCACCACCGCTCGCAGCTCTCCGCTATGGCCAGCGCTGTCAACCTGCTATCCATGTTCTCCGTAGTCAAGTCTTACCACGCGCTTGAGGTTGGTTACAGTACCTGAGGGCTTACCACTATCGTAATAGCCAATATTACTTCGAACTTTGCTCTCGGTTACCTATCTATAATCAGACTTGTGAGATGCCGAATATCATTTCTGCGAAAATGAAATATTTTCTTTAACATACTATTCAAATCCCGAAAGCTCAACTCATCTGTTAACCGAATCTTTGTAGTACGAAGATTTATGTGTATAATATTATTTTAATCTCTTCTTTAAATATATAAAAATCAATTCATGTTCGTTTGTCTCGCTAAAACTCGAGAACGGCTGTCGTAGTCCAGGGAAGGTTTAAACGTTGAGAAAATATCGGGTCAACTCATTGATAGGTGATACGAAGTACGCCGGGTCAGCTAGTATCTGATAAATAAATCTATGGAAATAATAATGTAAAAGGTTTCTGGATATAATAAAACAGAAACCTAATGAACCTAACTATTTGGGAAAATGAAACAGATGGCTAATAAACTTATGGAAACTCGAGTCAAGTAAAACACATGGAATCAGGCAGTTCTATGAAATGTATTCGGGCAAGTAAATTTTATACAAATGTATATCGGATTATAGATAGGTTACCCTTGCTCTCTCAACTGTAGAAAGAGCGAGACAAACGTCAAAGTAATATTGAAATAAGGCTGCTTGAATGCTTGTGGCACGGCCCCTGTTATGATTATAAAGTTTATAAACTAGGCGTATAACTAGCCAAATATGTCAGCTCATCCAATATTAAAGAAAGGTGTCAGAGATTATAAAGTACATCTAGCTTGATGTGGTTGAATTAGTTAGCTTAGTTTTATCGCTCTGTTCTCATTGTATTTTATGGTGTGTACAATAAAGAGTTTATTTATCTATCTATATATACATCATACTACAAAATATATCTACAATAATATCTTTCTTGGTTTCACAGAACTTGCTAACGCCAGCCGGAACATTCTGGGCATATGCTATATTCAGCGCCATCGCCTTCTTTTTCGTCCTTTTCGTAGTTCCCGAGACGAAAGGAAAATCTCTTGCGGAAATCGAAGCTTACTTCCGGGGAAAGGACAGAGTCAACACTGGAAATATACACACACCATTGCAAGGCTAGCACGTATTTTGTGATAAGAAATAAAATTGAGTAAAATATGTTGATATATTATTTGCAGAAGTTGGTAGATTAATAGTGATCACGAAAGAGTAAATAATACTAAACAGTCCAGCGGACACTTTTGCTCAGAATTTTACAAGATTCGACAGTCTAAAATAACGCCTTTTCAAAACGAAATTTCTAATTTAGATTACAATGCATATCATAGGGGGGTTATAATAAATATAAATACAAGCCGAACATAATTCTATTTTATCATAAGTGGTCAATTCAAAACTAGGGCTTTATCAAAATATATTGCACCACATAGTCTACGAGCGTAGCTTAGGAATTAACATACTAATATTTTACTAATATTAGGATATAAACATGGAGTAAACAATTTAATCGTAAATATACTAGTATAAATACAAAGCAGTCTATAGCCAAATTTATGAACGTAAAATGTAAAGTTGCTATATCAAATTTGAAATTGAATATTCTCATGCATCATTAATCTTTAGCATTCATCCCACCCTCCGTCAAAATATGTATGTTGCTGGTAATTAATGTTGAATACTAAACAGGCATTATTCAAAATTCAATGTAATATGATATTACTGCGATTGTAGAACTTGCGAATAAAACTTGGAATTGTGCAATAAATTGTTTAATATTCTATCAACAAAGATTTTGTCAGTGATGATTGATTAATATATTCTCTACAATGACATTCCCATTTGGTACCTCCCCGGTTTCCTGAGAACAAAAATCTTAAAATTGTATAGTTTAGACTGAATGAGTTTCTTCTAAATCAACGTATTCCATCTTCGGCTACACCTTATCTTACTATCAGGCGAGTTGTTAGTCAAACGTTCATATATTTAATATAAATTAAAAATCACATTCTAGTAGTTCTGCGGTTATACTCGTAAGTACATCTAGCGAGCACAACATTTTCTGCAACATTTGTGTTGTCTGTGCTTGATTTGTCGAAGAAATAATTCCTCACTTATTCAAACACAGGCTATTTCGTATTATCCAAAGAAATGCTAGATATTTTAGAGAAATATACAGTAGTTGCACCGAATATTACAATAGCCATTGTATCTTTACTCTGAAACTTGGGCTCCGAGTTCTCTTTGATGATAAGTTCGTTAATGTGAATGATCCCGTATAACACAAAGCTAGTCCTGGAATAGGTACCTACTTTGAAGATTTGAGGAAAGTTTTGATTAGTTTAATAAGTTTTGGATTAATTTTCTGAATATATTTAATGTAGGTACTTAAGTAGTTTAAGGTTACAGCTTTTTCTTTTGGTTTGCAAAAACGGAAAAGTTTCTTCATATTTTTATGTAACAGGTAATGTTCTTATTTATAGTGTCTTTTTCTGTATGTTCACTTATAAAATTACTTTAAAATATTTAGTACGTTGTCCAATTTCAATGTGCTCTGTCAGTGTAGTCAGGTCACAATGCCATAAAAAATTAATTAGTGAATCAAAGTTTAGTAATTTATGAAATCATAATTATATATATGTTAGGGTGCTTCATGATATGAATTGGTTTTAAATTTTTTTCTTTGTGAGTTTTAGTAATTTTAGTTTTTAGTAAAAATGGTGCATGAAAATGGGAAAAAAATTCGGACTTAGTAAAACGTAGACATATCGTCCAACGTCATATCGTCAACGAATAGAACGATTTATTACACCAAAAAGAAGAAAAACGGCAAAAATATTTCCGGACAATATAAATAAATAAATAAATATTTGTGGACATTTCACACAACACCATCTAGCCCAAACTAAGCAAAGCTTGTACTATGGAACTAGATGAAAAATAAATTGAACTAAATTAAATTGTTTAACTTTTTATATTTATTGAATTGATATAAAGCTTTAACATAAGCTTCACAGGATGCCCGGTAACTTTTTGCTCAACTTGTCAAGGTAAACCAAGCATTTTTGATTACCATCTCTCCGAGTTTCTATTCCATTTACGTAAGTCCACAAAATGTAAACACATCTTACTTTATCCTGTTTATTGCAAATGTTTGACGAAGTTTATGAAACCCTTTTCAGATTCCACGGAACTTGGTACATTAATATAAATATTTATGAAATTGTTCATAAAAACTTCCACTCTCTATCGGATTCCTGTTACTTTAATACTCCGTTGAATTTCTATAGTTTCGATATTAATTTCAAATTAAGCGCTGTTTTATTATGATCCTTAAATTTTACTATTACAATATCTAATCTCTTGAAGAACTTCAAATCCATTGATGCATATTTTATTACCTTGATTCTAGTAACTTTGTTTAAGCGTACCTTGAAATGAAGGAAACCTTATAGTTTCTCTTCAATAAGATCGGCTACAGTTACTAAGTAAGCAATTAAATTGTTTCATTTTACCAGATTGTGTCAAATTTATATACCTACCTAGTTAACCTTTTATTATCTATGCTGTGGATTTACGTAAGTTTAAATAAATATTTAAAGATCTTTATATGGGATACAATTTTGTAGAGATCGAATCAGAAATGACATAAAACCAGACAAGTGCGAGTCAAACTCACCCACCGAGGGTTCCGTACAAACTAGTAGATAAAAGGAGGAAATCATATTTTTTTATATTTTCCTTCATAATCCAAATAATATACATTGTAAAAATATTTAAAACCCTGATTTAGCTTATGCTAATGAAGCTCTTTCATATGATACCCCACATGATACGGTTAATTCACTTTAACATTTGGACCCTCATTCCTTGAATAAAGACACTATTTTTTGTGATTAAATTAAAAATGACCAGTTTTCGGATTTTTTCCTTTATGTGTACTATAACACAATGCTTCTTGCCAAATTTCATAGTTATAGGTCAACGGGAAGTACCCCATAGGTTTTGATTCCCTTGTGAGTGTCGAAATGTGCGTTTTTACGACATATTCGGCTGTAATATTTTTTTTTATGAAAACTGAAAAGTTTGAGTTTTCTTTCTGCAGCATGAGACTATGGATCTGCATATATAGTTTTAATTTCAACTCGATACCTTCACGCGTTCCGGAGATAAAGGTCTTGACACCCGGACGGACGGACAGACGGACAGACAGACAGACAGACGGACAACAAAGTGATCCTATAAGGGTTCCGGTTTTTCCTGTTGAGGTACGGAACCCTAAAATTGAGAAAAGAGTAAGAAAACGAACTACAGTTATCGATAAAGCACAGCGGATTAGCAAGTTGAATTGGTAGTGGCAGAGTTAAGTACCTACATAGCACGCAGAAGCAGAATTGATGACCGATGGATTTGGAAAGTTCTCGAATGGAGACCGCGCATCGGCAAGCGCAGCGTATGACGATCAGCCACGAAGTAAGTAGGCGATCTCATACAAGTGACAGGAAAAGACCGCGCATTGGCAAGCGCAGCGTATGATGATCAGCCACGAAGTAAGTAGGCGATCTCATACAAGCGCAGCGTATGACGATCAGCCACAAAGTAAGTAGGCGATCTCATAGAAGTGACAGGAAAAGGCTGTTTGTATGCTACTTGCAATGCAATCGGTCTTTTCAGAAATCTATCGGAAAGGCCTTTGTCTAGCAGTAGAGACCTATGATGATGATGATAATGAATATTTTAAAACCCAAATAAACGTTTTTTAAACTATCACGGTCATTCATTAAAACACTATTATTAGCACTATTATATGCAGTGATATTGTGAGTGTGTTTTGTCGGGACTATCAATCGAGTTCGAGTGCCGGTGATAACGCTCTGCGCAGTAAAAGACAAAGAAAGAGGGTAGACAGATATGTCTGCTCTTAACCGTATCATCCACCCACATTCTTCAGTCTCCCGTGAACATGGTACATGTAACTGTGCTGAAATATCAGGAGATCAAAATTAACGCGAACCACGGTAAATATCCCGTTAATAATAATAGTGTTTCAAATTCACGTGCATAAATTGATTCTCCATTCCAATAATGACTCGGAAACAATAAAAACTGTTTTAAGAACAATCGTTTATAAAACAGATTATGAATTCACTCAAGCCGTTCTGGCACTCTCCGTAAAGAATATTGTCTGTTTTTGCGTTTAATACTTTTTCTTGTTTCACTTTGGTAGTAAAAAAATAAAACATTCGTAGCAGTCAAGGCATCTAAATGTCAAGAACATGGACGAGAGTGCTGAAATTCAACACTTGCGTGACTTGGCTTGACGGTTTTGGCTCTTGGTATTTTAAAGAAATGCCGAGTTACTATTACTTTACTGGCGGGATCGATAAATTTAGTGAACTCAGAAGCATAGGTATGATTCTTTTGTTATTCACACATATACATATTACCTTAAAATATACAAGTAGAGTTAATTAATAATTGTAGCATCAAAATCATCCAGCATGGTTTTACCCTTAATAACACTTCAAATTTGACAAAAAACAATTGTAATAATACGATAATTGCACATTTATAGTTATTCTGCTGTAAAGTTGCAACTTGTTTTTATGACACATGATGACTTAACCACAAGAAAAAAATACAATGATGTCTATAACATTTAGATCAAGTATATATATTTCGAGACGTCAGTTCCTTATTTTTGCCGCGATAGAACTATAAGTAAACAGACTAGGTACATGTCTCTGAGACTTTGATTATCTAAATATTTATTATATTAATTATCTTTCATTTAATACAGACTTTTAATTTTACAGACCAGCATACTTCTGCCCATGTCCTACCTGATGCATACCATAACTGGTCATTTTTCATTTGAGCATTTTGAAATAGACGTTTCGGAGAATACAAGCTATGTTTTATTTTTGTGGTGTTTTTTACGCAGTTATGAAATTATATCAGTTTAATATATAAAGTATCTCGATAGTGGGTGGATTCAGTTGCATGTATATAATCATATTAGCATCCGTTTAGTGAATAATCATCCTTCACGACCATGATAATGATATGTGTTGGTGTGTTTACACTAAGTAACTGACATGGTTCAAACATGTATTTATCACGTTGAATACTTTTTGAATTTTATGGTTCGTCCTTCTTTTTTGTAAACAGAGTTATATATTTTTTGTTCTATTTATATTTTATAACAAAATATAGTGATTAACCTTCTATTGTATGGTTTTGATATTACCTGAAAGGCCTACAAGCTGCGAGCTTTTATTGATTATCTTTTTTTCCAGGTCTCCCAACTTCTTTTTTTGTAGTTTTTTCACAATTTTTTTTTCATTATTTTGCTAAGCATCTAAGGTATATTCCTTTAAATAAAGTCAAATCACTTAATCAAATTACTAAAACTGCTTATTGTTTGTCTAAGATTATCATTAACTTTTTGAATTAATTCGTCAAGTTGGTGCTATCTTAATTTCATATCGCCAATTATTCATGATACGGGTATTATTAGTAGGTACATTAATTGAAATTGATATAATACGAAATAAGCGAGTATCTTATCTGTACTTGTTTACTAATAAGTATTTTAGTACAATACTTATGCATTGCGTTTACTCTAGCTTTTATTGTCTTCAACTCATAATACTCGGGTTAACTTTATAATTGAGCCGTGGCTTCTTCAATATCACTTCCAAGTCGCCCAGTTGTCATAATACGACCAGATAAGTTTTTGAAGCCAAGTTTGTCACGCGTTCTACGACTCCATTCTCCTTGGCTCCCCTTGTCGCAAACTTGTAAAACGTATGTACATACCCACATGCACAGCTACTTAGATACGTCTTTATCGATCTTTTACAAAGTTCACCTTGTCGGTAACTTTACCTTCTTAATCTTCACCTTCTTTAGCTTATTCACCTAATTGAATTTGCTGCACTCGCTCAAATGGTTGCTTGATTTTGTTTTCCTTTCCCCTTAGGTATACTAATTACCATTCACCCTTTTCATCTTCTGTTTGCGATATCTCTTGATCTTTTATTCTATCTGATTTGAAGCAAGCTTTGAAAATAAATGGATTTGGCAACTTACTTAATGTTTTCAGAACGAAAGAAAAGGAAGCTAACAAATTTTATTAAATCAATCTGAATACTCATCACTTTGGTTAATGATAAAAACAATAAACGAAAAACATCGAGCATCGAAACTATTATCATATACAATGATTCATTGGCAACGATCCAATTAAGTGAACCAGTTGAGTTTACGAAATAGGTTATCCAACGTGATTTATCAGCCGATAAACAGCAACGTCTCCTTAGAAACGGTGGGCATGTTCGCAAACGTAAACATGAGCGAAGCTGTTAACTGTACACTACTGACCTTCAATAGCCACGACGTGGTCCCGGATCTGCTGTGCCAGCAATGGATCAGGCACCATCTCAACTAGATCATAGAGAGCGTAGATCGAAGGGTGCACGCTCTCAAACCTCTGTATCTCTTGTCGGATCGACAGGGAAGTGTTGAGGCATGCCTGGGAATGCTGTCGGCTACACATGGTTCCTCTGTAGCCCAGCATGGCCAGAAATCCGATTAGTACACAACACAACACCGCTGCATTCTCAACGCTACGTGAGCGCGCCGATCAAAACTATAAAAACATTGAGAACATACACTTTTTAAACGACTCTATGTGATGAAAACAGCAACTGTGTATGGTAAACACTGGACACTGTAATCGTGGGGGTTGTGGTAATGATGTAAATAAAGTAAACAAGCAATCAACGAGCGATGTGGCGCGAACGTAAGTCAACCACCACGGTGGCGGCCATTACCGGACTGGCGTACGGCGCGTGTTTTAATTTCGAAAGGGCTCTATGTAGAGCTCTATCAGTTAAAATGTTGTTCAGCGCCATCTGTGAAATCTTTGTGAAATGATATCATTGAGAAGTTGGTAATGGTTTCACTAAATTCATGAATTTAGAACAGGTGGCGCTTTGGAATATTATTATTGCATAAGAAAAGTAAGTAGAGATAATACAAAAAGTGAAATAAAATTAAAAAATTTAAGAGATAAAGTTGAAAAGTAATCGAGTGATTGTTTCTCTCGATGTGATTACTTTAGTAAAGAAAACCAGAAAATATAAGAATAACAAAAGAGTGGTTATTGATTCATAAGGAGAATGTGACAAAATCGTAAAAGTTTTATTCCAAGGTCGTCTCTTAAAAGTTGTAATAATCGAAATAAGTAATAAGACAGAATTCAATGTTTGTTAATATTTTGATCAAAATTGTTTGTAACAGCAAGTAGTCACCTTTATCTTAGTCCAAAAACACTTAGGCAAAAATGGTTGCTGTACAACGCGTTTGGGCGTTGCTGTAATCATTTTTGCTTTTATAGTATAATAGATACACATTGCCGCTAACCTGATTGTAATGGCTTACCAATGGCTTGATGGAATACTTACAGAATTTTAGAACTTAATTAAATAATTGTACATTATATGCCATAGACCTATAGTTTACTTTTCTCGTCTCTGTGAGTAGCAAATGTTTTTATTACACAAAATACGGTAACTGTCTAGATAAAATTAAATATATACCCATAATTTATAAATTGTTCAAGACGACTTTACCGCAATGCGTGTTAATTACAAGGCATTCATAATATTTGCTCTTTAAACAAAATGCCAGCTGAAATTACGTCCGTTTTGGTTGCCTTTTGTTTGTTTGACGATTACAAAGCGTTGGCAATCTCTTTCGGTTTTCAGGATTCATTGGTAGTTCTAGCATTTACAAAAAATATTAAAATTCATATATTCAATTTATATTTAAAATTATATTTGTGAAAGATTGTAAAAACTGGTGCGCTTTTGTTAAACGACTTTTGTTAATTAAAAAAAATGTTGATTAGGTGTTAGGAGACACATTATTGAGATGATTTAAATTGTAATATCTCTATTTGTCATGGTTCTCTTTAATTTGCCACGGATATCTGGCAGTTTTGTTCATACACCATAGCTGCATCACAATATAAATCTTAAGTATTTTGACGATAATAATAGTCTACAGACGGATGACTGCAAGTAGTATTTTCAAGTAAGCGTTATCATGACTCAATTTTGTTATGTTACATTCTAAATCTTGGTTGATTTTTCTGTCGCAAGAGTCATAAAGCGGTATCCTAAACGTACTATAAATATTGTTTATAGTATAAATATTGTTTTATACGTAAACATGTATAAAACAATATTTATAACTATATGACATGTTAATGCTTCTTTTAATATAGACAGTATAGTTGGTCCACTTTTGCCTAAAATTCACTTAAAGAAAATCGACTCTAGTATCCACGCTGTACTTTCTTAGAGGACTCTGAATAAAAATGTTATCATTCGCTATTGATTCCAGAAATTATACTCGTATTATATATTATATACACCGTCAACATTATTGGCGTACACGTTTTGTGTGTTTGTTTATTCCATAATTACTATCAACATCTGAATTATAGAATTCGACTTGATAGCGCAAAAATTTAGAATTTGCCAGATTCTTCTCTTCCCAGGCTAACTGTAAAAATTTAACAATTAAAACATATTGAGGGAAATTAGCGTTAATATAGACTTTTATATATATTATTATTTCTTCACGTCTGTCTGTCCGTATGTCACACCCATTTTACTCAGAGAGGACAGAGAGTATCAGCCCTACATAAACGAAATTTAGCATGAAGATGAGTTCTGTGAACCGCTACAAAATGCCGTAATAAAATGTTCCTAATAATGTAAAACTAAAGGTGGCACTCCATACATAGAAATGATGATTTTTTAACCCCATCCCATTGTGTTGGTTATGGTTGAATAGTTATATTAAAATAAGACCAAGGTTCTACATATTATTATTTTTTCAGATGTTATTTGTGTTAGATATACTTAGCCAGTCAAAGGTAAAAAAATTGTGTCCCCCCCCCCCCATTTTTAAACTATTAGTCCTAGAAATAATATAATAAATAAACCTAGTAGGCATAATAAATAAAAATAGTAGACTATATAAAATATTTTCAATTAAAAATAATTTTGAACACTTTGTGATTACAACTTTTCAAGATAAACCTATAAATATGACCATGTCTCTCTTTTTCGAAATAAGCCAAGTGGCTCCCTATTCGTCTTCGCCGGGATACTCACATACTTTCTCTTCTCTATACAACTCTGTTTCACCCTTCTTCACCCTCTTACTTAAGTTCACGGTTTACCTTCGCCTGCGACACTCATGATAATAATCTCAGGTCATCAGTCAATTTAACTCTCTCTACCCCAACCCATTCTATTCAGTTTTATGGATCTTCGTTCTCGGTACGGACTGTTGTTCTTTGGAATGCTCTTCCGGTGAGCATCAGGCGTGCCCAGAGCATCGAGTCGTTTAAGACACTGATCAGAAACTATTATCTTTCATTGACTCAGTTTTTTCACATCACAATATTTTATGTTTAGTCTATGTAAGTTTATCTTTATTAGTATGTATATAATATACCTATTATGTAAGTACTATTTGTATGTAGTGTATTTTATGTTTATATATATATATATATATATATATATATATATATTGTATTGTATAAATACGTAAAATACTTAAGCCAATATACTCGTCACCAACAATAGCAAACAATATATTCTCGTCATCAATTTCAATAATAATTGTGAAATAAATATATATGATAAATAAAAATATAAGGTACAAGTTGTATAATTATATTATTTATTAATCAATCTTATATTAACAATAATTCAATGTCATGTCAAAGTATAATATTTAAAAAAAAGTCATTTATATATTAATAATTAGGACAGATTTCAGGTAGCTTCATAAAAGCGTTATTATTTGACTGGCCTTGTGGCTCAGTTGGTAGTGTGTCTACGTCTACCTGCTGAACTGAAAGGTCGTGGGTTCGATTCCCACCCAGGGCAAACATTTGTGTGATGAGCATGGATGTTTGTTCTGTGTATGGGTGTTTCTATGTATGTTATGTATATATTAACAAAAAAAAAGTATATATGTATTCTATCAGCCGTCTATTTCCATAGTACAAGCTTTGCTTAGTTTGGGCTAGATGGTGTTGTGTGAAACGTCCACAATATTTATTATTTATTTATTTATTATCATAAAATATTTGTTCAAGAAACCACGTGTTAAGCCTTATTTTAAAGGACGACGAGGAAGGTGCGTCTGGTTATATATCGAAGGTCCCGCGATGTAGACCGACCTCTCCGACCTCACGAGCCTGTGCGACGGCCTCACCAATTGATCTTTCCTCTTGTTACTTCGCAAGTTTCTTGTCTGGTTGACACCCTTCCTCTGGAATAGATGCAGGTTGTTGTGTGTAGATAGAGCCAGCTGGTAAATAACCTCACACGGCAATGGTAATGTAATGGTAATGGATTCGTTCAGGCAGTGTATCTCTAAAACGCTTAATTCGAATTTTGGGATATCAACCATGAAACGATGACGCTTTTTCGTGTTCATACCGTCCGATAAAAGAATGACTAGACTATAAGCATCCCTTGTCACCACAAGCAAATATTTTGTAGCGTCCTATTATCTATCCACCGTCAAATGTAGTGTCAAACGTCTTTTATGTCATAGTCTTTGATGCTCATCAGTCATCATACCCTAGGCTATGGGAATAGGCTTGACTTTATGCATGTGTGTTTTTATAATTATGGATTATTTTAATAGTGTCCAATCAAGCTGCAATACAAATTATGTGACTCTCGTCTCAGGTTATAACATCATGTCAAGTGCTCTAAGCTCTGAAATTGAAAAAAATAATCAACATAGACTACATTTATTTTGTATATTAGTGTATTCAATTTACTTTAGGGAAAATATACAGACGTTACATAATCAAATATACAAACCGATGCCTACAGAGGTCAATACCCTTCAATATCAGTCTTGTCACGTTGCTTCGGAACATCGGGTCGAAACTTACAAACTTTACCTCCTTAGGGACACATAGGGAAGCGAGAACCCCTTACAGCCAACCAGTTTACGTTATACGCTCCAATCACAGCGCCACTATCGCAATCACTTAATAAATATGATTGTAACTTTTCTTTCTTTAGTTATACCTTTCCGACAAACCGTTATTTAAGTTTGTCGTTTTGTTCGTATACCCAGTTTCATCAGAAATCTATTCAAGCGGTTGATCGAATTTGACACCCGAAATTTACCTTTTTAAGCAACCGCTAAAAGAGGAGTCGGTTTCATTTTACGTCACGTTCAGTTTACATTTGGTGACCTATTCTCAGTTTCTGTGATTTTTTTAAGGAATATTAGTGACTATAAGTACTATAAGTAAGTACTTATGTTTTTTCTTTTCAATTCTTGTAAGCACGTTTTTTATCGAAATTATATTTTATCATATACCTAACATTTATCTGTTTAATTTTACAGAAAAAAATATACGCAACCCTAAACACTATTCACATTCATTCATATTCGTTTATTGAGATAAAAACGGAAAAAGACCAATTACAATTATCTCACAATATTCAAAAATTATTCTTAAACAATTCATGTCTTAACATTAAGAAATATTCATATGCATTTACTATTACATATGTATTTACTATTTAATTTCGTTATTTAGAAATAAATTTATTGTATACCTATGAAAAAACAAAATTACCTACTAAAGTGTTTCATTTTGCGATCCACGTAAAATGGTGTCTAAAGCATAGACTCACTTAAACAATTTGTATTTAATGGAAACACGAGCCACTCGCAGATAATAGATATTAGCAACGGTTCGTTAATTACTTACGCTGAAATTTCATAAGCCTGAGCATTGAAATAATTTAGCCTATGAAAAGTCCAAATAATCTGCATGAAACCACTAAGTATAGCGAAAGAAAAACGTGGAAATAGACCTCGCTAAAAATTCAACTATTAAGAAAAAAATTGAAGTAGGCCTCGCAAAAAATTCAAGTACTAAGAAAAATTTAGAAATAGGCCTCGCTAAAAAGTCAACTACTAAGAAAAATTTAGAAATAGGCCTCGCAAAAAATTCAACTACTAAGAAAAATTTAGAAATAGGCCTCGCTAAAAATTCAACTACTAAAAAAAATCAAAAAATGACATTGCTAAAATCTAACTTGTAGAAAATATTTAGAACTAGTAGTTCTACGAACAGTAGATCTTGCGAGAGAACTTATTTTCAGCTCACTTTGGATTATCTGTACATAATGCCTACATAAAGTTGGCTTAGAAAGCCGTACTTACATAAAAAAAAATTGGCCTATTGATGCATCAAATATTAATTTAAAAAATGTAGAAAATGTAAAATCAAGAAAATTATTCCACGCTAAAATGCATCAAGCACATCCAATTAAAAGCCTAGCTATATTTATGTTTTCTCTGTATTTCTTTTTCTGTATGTGTGGTCTTTTAATAAAGAGTTATCTATCTATCTATCCACGCGCCATCACTGTTACACGCAATCTCAAGTTGGTTGTCATATCTCGACAACCAATTCTATTTATTTTTACGATATAATAATAATAACGTCAAGTTGTAATACTTGTGTACTTTATCTACCTACCAAATATCATTAAAATCGGTTGATAATTAGAGCCGCAATAAACTTCCCCTTATTTATGTGAGGAGGGGTGACTCCTATCAAAAATCACCAACGATATTTTTTTTAAATTATACATAGAACCTATACGCCAGGTTTCATCAAAATTGGTTAAAAATTACGAACTCACAGACAAACTGACAGATGAAAAACAATTTGGCCAGTTGATGCAGAGACGCTTCGCTCGCTCGGTCAAATATACCTCGCTAAATATAAAAATAATATGAAAATATAGAAATATATATCTCAAACAGTGCCAAAAGCTAAAAATCTTTATAACAGTGAGTTATGTTCGTCGCTTGGTGTATCTTAGTTAGGAGCTATTACCAGCTGCATTGTCTACTAATTTGACAGTGATGTATGCACACTGCTTATTTTAGCGGTTGAGTACTTCAGGAGGCAGGATGTGCTACTTCCCCAGTTGGATTCAGCCACATAATCCTGTCACTACAACACGAAATACTTTATTCATTTTATCAAACAAAGTAAACATCAGTATATATAGCATCTACTTATTTCCTCTTATTATCGTCTACAATTGTTTACATATCTCCTTATTTGTCGATGGATTTTTTGTATTACACATCTATGCATTCACATTCATAACTGTGCGAATCGTAATATTTGAAACATGCCAAAATTTTTACATACTTCGGTTCTGATTTTTTTCTCAGAAAAACGACTGCTATTAAAAAGAATAATTATGTTTAGTTCGAAACTAGTTACAAAAATTACAAAAAAAAGTATCAAACCGTTAGCTGCCAAAGCGCAATTAATTAGGTAATTAGGAAAATATCAAGAACCACCGAAAAAGGCTACGTACTCTGTTTAGTACAGAGTCAAAGTTATGCACGTTTATAATAGAAGTGGTTTAGCAATTAACTTATTTTAGTATATATAGGTCTTCACATAAGTTAAAAAAAAAGAACAAATATTGCCAAGAGTTCGTAGTAACTGTATAAAGTTGTATTTTTTTTGTAAGTACTTCACCATGCCACTATTTTGTAAACACACTTTATCCGGCCTTTATTTTATATTCACGCGTACTGAAAACTACTTTAAATAATAACTTTTTTACTTTGGTCAAGGTCAGCTTAAATTTGTATAAGTTTTTTTTTATATGTTCATATTTAAATTTTTAAAAGACTTTAATGAAGAAATACATACATACTCGTAGTTTCTAATAAAATTAAAATAGACTACGATAGTCAGCAATAATTATAGTTGCCTGACATCATAGTGGCATTCAATAAATAAAACATTACAGTACAGTATATAATAGTCATTTAACAAAGATCTATCTACGTCCAATTTTAATTGGATAGACATAATTTAAGAAGAGCACATAAATACGTATGTATTTTAACTTTATATACTATAAACGATAATACAAACAGTGGACTAGAGTGAGCTGATGAAGATGATACAATAATCGTGTTTGCTTTGTAATTTTTCGCGATATAGTCTCAACTATGACAAAGACAGTTTATATTTGTCTTTTGCTATGACCACGGACACTACAGCATCCAAAACGTCAGGTCTTAAAACTGAGTAAAATATACCTACACGATAAACTTGTGAAAACTTATTTAACTTCAAAATCACTTTCATTCTGATACACTACACTCCGACAAATCTAATTACTTAAATGGCTTTCAGAGTCTAGACCTTATTTCCTATTACTCCTTAGACTCCTAGTCTCCTTACCATTGTTTACATCAGCGACTACGTCACTTTAAGACCAATACACTTTCGCTGCTATCAATCTAGTGGTCTAATATCCTATGTGATGTCAGTCAGTATCAAAGCGACGCCCATACTAGTCGCACGCGTATAGTCTGTGGGCCCCGTAACGTGTATACTACATTGTGAACTAAATGTGAACTGGAGATGTCTAAATTCAAGGTAATTTTATTACTTTTTAACTACTTTATTGTGTAGATTCAATTAGATCTATATACAGATAAAGCCATTCTATCGTATCGCGAATTGTCGTTTGAAAATTGCACGAAAATTGTGTCGAGAAATTTGAAATGGGTAGAACTGTTTGAAATTACACATACATTTTAATATTTTAAAGTGTATTTAGGTGTTGGATGAAGGTAGTTTTACCAAACTTGTTTACTTACGATGCGAATAAGATCTTTAGTCACGTGTTGATACTTAAAGCTGGTTATTTAAGTAAATGCTTTTTTATTCATTTCGAAGTCAAAAAGGACGTATCTTTTTCTTTCAATTTTTAATATTTAAAATTTCAATGTGAAGTTATATTACTGTATGAATGTCTGATATACTTAGATTTCCTTATCAATTTATGGCCAAAATATAAAAAGGTTACAACGGAATATTTATTCAGTGCGGTATATTTGGATTTGGATAGTTTTGTTTTTCATGTAAGTTTGTAAGTGTAATCTGCCTTCAAATTGGATTAATGTTTGCTTTGAAGGTAGATTATTTAATGTTATTTAAATAGGCTGATGTTATTATCTTTTAATTGTTGTAGTAATCATGTCATGGTAAAAATGTAAATTTTGCTCTGTTACAACCATTTTATGTTAACATAATTATCTAATTTGATTAAATCCAAATGGTATATGTCCTTCTAAGCTCTTTCACCTTTGTATAATGAGTTGTGAGAAGGGTAATAGTCAAATAGTCAAATGCGGGTCAGCAGATTCCAAATTTCTTCGATAACTTTAGCAACTCTCAGATATGCAGGTTTACGTAATTTTATTTAATCTTTTGATTTATCATCAAGAGCACTTCAAATAATTTTAAGTAAATCAACTATTATTTTATTGCAATAGTCTGTGGATTCAATAACAATAATAATGATTGTATCATTGTAGCTATAATCCGCATCATTGATACTGATTTATCATTTTCAATTGGTCTTCATTTCGAATGACGAAATTTCACTTATAATAATTTATATGTTCTATTATAATTAGAAAATTTTCAATAATACTATGAAAATGTTCATAAAATTCTTCATAAATTGAACTATTGCGGTAAGTACCTACTCTAGTAATTTTATAATATTCAAACTTAAGTTCTTAAAAATATAATTAAGTGTTCGTAGTACGACCATCGTCCATCTCGCTCGCGCATACCCACATTTTTAGATATAAAATGACTGCATGAACGTAAAATAAAATTGTCGCTTGTAGAATTAGAAATACAACACAAATCATTTTTAGTTTTTTTTTCTTTTACATTATAGATCTACGATTGACCACCAACTCGCCTGATGTTAAGCGACGCTGTGGCCGAGGATGGAGCTCGTCGATCTAGAAGATATCTATTCACTCTAGCCTTGAAAATTCCAAGAAAACATTAACGCAACAATGATTTTTATGTATGATAATTGACTTGGATCAAATTGAAATTTTTGTCGAATATTTGTGAAGTTGTTTTCTAGTTTTACAAACGATGATTTTTTATAAGTTCATTCGGTCATTTCATTTCTTTTTTAAAAATGTAGGTAGGTTTGCGCGAGTTAGACGGATGATGGTCGGACTCCTCCTCTATTCGTTTGCTTACTGCTGAGCGTCGTAATGCTCCCGACCCTGGTGTGGCAGATGACGACAAATCTCTTTCCATCTCTGTCGATCCTCAGCCTGATGTATTGTATCAGAGATTTTTGTGCCCAGATTTTGTGACACTTGGTCGGACCATCTTATTGGGTTGCGTCCCCTGGTTCTTTTTCCTTCCACTTTACCGGTCATAATGAGTTTCTCCAGGTTGTCGTGGGGCTTTCGGGCAATATGGCCAAAATATTGTAGGATCCTCTGCAGACAGATACTTGACTGTCTCTTGGTGATGGTCGGACTACGGACTTTTAAATACAATTTAAATAATATAGATCATAATCATAGTTTCCGGCAGCCTAGTGATAAGACCGTCTGACTTGCAATCCGCAGGTCCTGGGTACGAATCCCATGGCACGCACCTCTGTCTTTTCGAAGTTATGTGCGTATTGTTGATTGTCGCCAACTTCAAACGGTGAAGGAAAACATCGTGAGGAAACCTACATGTCTGATAGTTCTCAATGATCTTGAAGATGTGTGAAGTCTGCCAACCCGCACTTGGCCAGCGTGGCAGACTATGGCCTAACCCTTCTCACAATGAGAAGATGGCCCTTTCCCAGCAGTGGGACAGTTTGTACAAACAGGGCTGATAAAAAAAAACTCAATGCACTCACGCCTATTCCATCCCATGACAATAAATAAAAAACCGGACAAGGCGAGTCAGACTCGCCCATTGAGGGTTCCGTACATACTAATAGATAAAAGGGGGAAATTATATATTTTTATATATTTTCCTTCATAAATCGAAAAATATACGTCATGAAAATATTTAATATAAATTTAATTTGTCGAGATCAAAGTTTTTGAAACCGCGGTTAAAAAGAGGAGAAATTTCCAATTTTTAATATTTGCCATTTCGCAAAAAAAAACAATACTCAATTCAGAATTGAGTATCGAATGTTTTTGCCAGAATTGACTATTCTGAATAAGAATTTAATAAAAATATATATGAACAAAACATGAGTACAGATACTACGCCATATACGAGTAGAATATTTGTACTCAAGAACGTAAATTATGTTACCCTCTTTTAGAAAGAAAGAAGGAATGAATGAAAATACATACATACGAGCGACACGTACAAAAATAAATTTATAAGACATAAATTTACTGATTGTCTTTTCACAGACAGACAGCGCCGGTTTTCTAATGAACCCTTTGATTCTCGGTTATACAAGAAAACAAATAAATAAAATAATAATATACATATATTACACATAAACACTACCATACGGTATACATATATAAACTTAACATCAGGCGAGTTGGCGGTCGCTTGACCGCAAACTTATTTCTATATATAAAAAAATTACAAAAAATACCTAACTACGAGTACATGCCTACATTAATTTTAGAAATCAAAATTAGTCATTATTAACCATAATAATTAAAAATACCTCTTCCATGCTGGACTGAGAGAAAACGAAAAAAATTGGTTGTCTGTAAAGTCGGTTTACGGACGATAGTTTAACGTGACAACGTCATAACAAAACATTGATGAAATGATAATGATGATGGTGTAACGGGACAATGAGCGTAACGCGTAAAGGGACAATGAGTCATACTTTTTCGTGCGTGCAGCCGGCGTTCATCGATTTATTAGACGTTGTCACGTCAAAACGTAGAATGTACCAGCTGCTTCTCTTCCCGGGCATGATGTAAAAGGGAAATTGGGATTTATGTAGGCGATGAGCTGACCCCTGTAACTGCTAGCCAATATTACATCTTTCCCTCTATTCCTATCTAACCCTATAATACCCCGCTCCCTTAAATCTAACCTTCCACAGTTAAATGTGCTCTGCCTATCCCGTAAGGAAAAACATACGTGATTATATGTATTTTATGTATAAGACATTTACCGCATTACAACATGACACTTGAATTAAGATTTGCAACTGTTTCATTAAAGTGATATTAAAATGGATTTAAAACCGGTTTAGTAGCATTTGTTAGTTAATTAGCATGACGTTGCTAACAATGAATCTTGATTCATTCTCGAATGTAACTGCTTTGTTCTTATTTTCGTAAACATATTCTGACGATTGTATGGGAACGTTTATGTACAGTAATTCCAGTAGTTACAAATAAAACTATATAAAAACATAAAATTGTGAATATTTTATTCATAAAACAGTCGACGTCGGTTGAATTAAAAAAAAAAAAGTTGTTTATTAAGTGTTTTTGTTGTTTTTTATTTTTCTTTCTGCAGCAAGAGACTATGGATCTGCGTATATGGTTTTAATTTCAACACGATACCTTCACGCGTTCCCGAGATAAAAGTCTTGACACCCGGACGGACGGACAGACGGACAGACAGACAGACGGACAGACGGACAGACGGACAGACATACAGACAAAGTGATCCTATAAGGGTTCCGTTTTTTTTCCTTTTGAGGTACGGAACCCTAAAAATATATAATTTCCCCCTTTTATCTACTAGTTTGTACGGAACCCTTGGTGGGCGAATCTGACTCGCACTTATCCGGTTTTTTTGTTTCTCAAATCGTTGATCACTGATTTTAATTTTATATTGGTAGTTTTCTATATCGATTCCCTCTTCTTGTTGCTTCCCTTCTAAGATGCCATTTGTAAGTTGATCACGTTTTATCCCGACTCTAATAAGTAATTTCCTCATCGCTATTGTCTTTGTATAAATAATTAGATCCTCAACGGAAATACTTACATCTTTACGAGTTGAATAACATTTTTTAGGGTTCCGTAGTAAATAAGAAACCCTTATAATTTCGTTATTACCGTCAGTCTGTCTGTCCGCGGCTTTGTTCTATTTTATTGTGTCTAGATAATCTCTGCAACAAATATTTTGAATTATTTTTGTTCTTTTCAATTGAAAAATAAAATACTTTCTTAGTAAGTAAGGTTGCTGAACCACATGAAGTATTTTATTTATATACTGCTTCGAAAATTTTAATTTAAAAATTATTACAGGCACTTAATAACGATAATTCTATTTTTCCACTTATTTTGTTTTAAAAACCAAATACTAAACTGATTTTGATGAAATTTCCATGGAATAGTTTAAAAACAGGGGTTGTTTCGCACTGGACACACAAAATCTCGGCCCATATCGTGATTTTCTTGACTTTACACCTTTTCTAGTAATTCTTCGACCCAGGTTTTTTTTAAAATTTTGTATTCTTAATTTGTTGTGTTATAATAATAATCTTCGTTCATTACACTCATGTAATTAGATATCAAACATCACAAGGTAAGTTCGTTTGATTTTTAACTATGCCGTAACAAATATAAAAATAAACAACCGAATTGAGAACTACCTTTTTTAAGTAGGTTAAAAAGATAAATAAAATACCTGCATAACACCGATTATTGTAGATGGTTTTCATATTGGAGATTTTGTGGAATGTTTTAGAGCCGTTGGATAATTTGTTCAAATGTAAATTATATAGAAAAACTTTCTAAAATCACTTATTTGTCACCAGGGAGCTACGTAATAGCACTTTTTGATTTTATAATTTAAAATAAAGTGCTCAGTGACCCTAAAGAACATAACAAAATACCCGACTGCAGAAGAACGAGTTTTGCTGTCTAACTTACGAATTTGTTACGCTCTTGAATGTACGTTATTTGCACAGACATGAAACTTTTTCGCTACGCTGTTTTTTGTGCGAAAGTATGTGCTGTTTAGGCTGTCGAGGTAGATAGATAGATAGATAGATAACTCTTTATTAAAAGACCACATTGAACAAACATATTAAAAGAAGACAATATTACTATGGCTAATCTTTCAATAGGTGGCCTTATCGCTTAAACCGATCTCTTCCAGGCAACCATGTATGTAATATAGAAACATAACACACATACATTCATACCCACATACAAACATACATACAATTGAAAAACATAGCCCTCCTTATTACGCAGTAGGGTAAAAAATAAAGTGCTCCCAAGTGACCCTAAAGATTTTTCTACTTAAAAAAAGAGCTCCGTACATCGTCCGCGCCCGAGTTCATATCTCTCCTTAAATCTGTGCCAGACGCCGTTTGACCAATAGAAAAATGCAAGTAAATAGAATAAGTGGCTTCACAAGTTTACGGCCGACAGACACGGACAGTCGGACACACGTTATCATCTTACGTAGGATATTATGTGATTAACACTAGTTATGCTCAATGGCTTCGGTTATGTTGATGTACCTAAACAAAGTTTGATTTCATTAGCCGCCTTCCAGAACGGAGGAAGTTCTCAATTCGATTTTGTTTGTGTATGTTTGTAACGCGATGACTTCGCTAATTATGTATTAATTTAGTTTTTTTTTTGTCTGGTAGGTACTTAGGTCAAAATCGGTTCAGTACTTTGCTTTTCAAAACAAAATTACTGGAAAAAATATGTCGTCCAAGGAAGTGTATGTCGTTTTGAAGTCAATTGTTTCAGATTATATTGCGTATTTCGAAGACGATTGTTTCAGTTTTTTAAACTGTAATTATTTATTAATACAAGCTTCACATGTATTTTATTAATAACTTCACATGTATGTTTATACTAAATGAAGAAATCCGGAAACTCACCAATATAGCACAGTGAATTAGCAAGTTGAAGTGGCAGTCGGCAGGGCACATAGCACGTAGAACTGATGGCCGATGCGGCCGAAAGGTTCTCGAGTGGAGACTACGCTCCGGCAAGCGCAGCGTAGGAAGACCAGCCACAAGGTGGACAGACGACCTCGTACTATTGGCAGGAAGACGTTTTATTCTAAAATGCGTTCAATATATTTGATATACCTATAGAAAAAGAATAACGTAATTGCGAATCTAAACGTTCACTATTGTACACCTTTAATAAATTGTAACTAGGTAGGTATATTTTATTTTATTTGTCACATTTTGTTTGCATTTTTTTTTATTCGACGATAGGCTTGCGCTTGACCGTCAACACACCTAGTGTTAAGCGACAGTTACGGTGTACGATGGAGCACGCTTGCCTAGAATAAACCTATGCACTCGCGATTTGAAGACACCCTAGATTATATCTATTCGGAAAGACCCATTCAGAAAGCGCATTCCACATTTTGATACGCAATACGCACAATGAAAGTGGAGCCAAAGCGTTTCGTACGTTTTGTCGGAATATCAAACATGTAAAATAACAACCTCCTTTTCGAAATTCAAGTAAAATTTACTGTGCAACTAAACATCCACGTCAAATTCATCAAAAACCTGCCGATATTTCCGATAGATTCCCGTCCTTGCCGCGTATTAACATCTGCAGCCAATTCAGAACCATTAAATATTCTTTTTGCGTCCAATTGAGTATCTGTAATGGCACAATGATCTCTACGGGCGGCACCGGCCGTGATCACGACCACGCCGTGCCGCTAGGTGACATTACTATTATTGGGATTACACATTGATGACAAGAAAATATTACTATTAACATATGTAATTATATTCATTCGTTACTTAAATGTAATTTATATAACTAGTGTTTCCGCTTCACAGACATTGTAGATGAAGCATGCGACTTCATTTATATGAAAACCTTGCGTGCCACATTTTTGGTATCGACTGTGACGTCACACATACGATTTTGAGATGGAATGTTCCATCTGTGCGAAATCTATTCAACCAAATGCATCCGCGCGCTTGTATACGCTAGTAACTAGTTAAATATCAAATCGGATGTATTGTATATATCACCTGAAATTAAATAATCTTAGGTCGTCAACTGCGATTTTTATCATGCTTGTTGACACGCTAGGTACATACACTTGGGGTATCTATAAAAGTCTATGTTCCGCTTCGACGTCTTCAAAACTGGTACTCTTGATTGCTTTGATGTCTTCAAGCTGGTAGTTATCTCGCGCGAGGTGAAACAAGTGTCGACAAGAGTACCAGCTTGACCACATCGAAACAGTCAAGAGCACCAGCTTGAAGAGTCGAAGCAGGCAAGAGTACTAGCTTGAAGACCTCGAAGCAGGCAAGAGTGCCAGCTTTAAGACATCAAAGCAGCCAAAAGCACTAGCTTGAAATCGTCATAGCAGACACGAGTACCAGCTTGAAGACCAAATCAGCCAAAACTATAAGCTTGAAGACTTCGAAGCGGAAACACAGTAGACATTTAAGTTAGATTTTAGTATTGAATATGAATTTCCGCAAAGTAACACCTGATTCAATAAATATTCATTCGTTATTAGAGATCCAGCATTTTGTCGGTGTTTTTTTTTTGATTTTCCGTCTTTCGCCAGCGGTTTCACTTCCCCGTACGTCATGACATTTGCCGTCTCTTTTATTTTCTCTAGGAGTGTTTTTTTACAGTATTTATAAATTCATAAGTCAGTTGAAAGACCTCCAAGCGGAGACCATGGTTAGTTTTGATGTCCAGTCATTGTCTACTAATTTACCTGTCCATAAATGCATTGAATCGTCAGAAGCAAGCTTGGCTGCGTGACAACCGGGCTTTTTAGAAATCCATGGAAATAGTTTTAACAAGCAATTCATTCCAATTCAGCATGGTCAATTTCAAAAATGTAAATTGTACTTCATTATTTCCATTCAAGATATAAACATAATATAAACACAAACATCACCTTACTTTCTGGTCACTTGGTCAATAAAGGTGTCTCTCGAAACCGTAGGGCTCTTTTGTAAGCAATATTAGTTAAGAAACTTTCAAATATTCTGTGGCATGGTGTGCTAACATTGCAGCTTTCCACTTTGTAATTGCGTCAAGTTCGTAACGTGCTGCTTAGCACACGAGTTTTACTTATTGATAGGCTTACGATTGACCGCCAGCTCGCCTGATGTAGAGCGATGCTGCAGTTTACGGAAGGCGCTTGCCTTGATAATATTGTTACGGGAAGTGGGTATAGGGATTGGAAGGAAACAACGATGTTATTTAAGCCCGTTTAATTCACTGACACGTGGTAAGGTAAATGTACACAAGTTCGAACATGTCCTAGAGCTCGAACGCTTTGCGGTTTTTTGTTTTTTAAACTTTCCTACTAATACTTAATAAGATTTTGTGAATGGCAAAAAATTTGTGGTTATATTCTAAACCAATATAGTAGCAACACTGAAAAATTGGTCTATTGGCGACCAGTCTACATTACAACAAAAGTGCGGTATTCGAAACTATTAAAAAAATTTCAAGTTTAGTTGCTACACTTCGTTGCCACCACGTCATTTAGTTTATTTTGTTTCTCAGTTCTGCGTAATGATACGGTAAGTGTGTTAGTTTACTAAGATACTTAAGAAAATTATCTAGCGATATAACCTATAAATTGAGAAGATTTTAATTGATTGGTTGTTATATTTGTGCGTTCGCCTACTAGTACACACTTAACCTCTAGATGACCCAATACTCGGACAAAATACATATTTTTCGTCCGAAGACTAGGACACACTTTAGCTTTTGGTATTCCTTGTACGTAAGTCCGTAATACATCTTTATTGCCTTGAAATTAGTTTCAATTTCCCTTAAACCTGTGGCAAATATCTTCCGAATGTTAGGACATATATCGATGGGTGCATTTATGTGTCTTATTACGTTGAATTTAGTTACATTTTTGTTTGGCTTAGTACGAGTAGATGAGATAATATATAGCTAATTCGATTTAATTGACATATAATAAGAATTTAATACAATTTATACTATAAAATATATAGATGTCTCTGAGTCTGAAACAAATTAATTTTGATTTGATTTGATACTTTCAAAGTCAAGCAAAATTTATAAAATAAAAATGCAATTATATTAATTTCGTATAAATTTACTCTGTATTTTTTCTTTATTTTTGTGGCTTGTAGTTTTTACTCAAAACTAGGTCTCAGTGACAAAGAAGAAAAGTTTCCTAAGAGTTTAGGTACTTATCGATCGATTTTGATAATATTTGGTACATTTTATGATATGATTTTTGATCTACGTGTTTTTTTTTTTTGCAATGATAATTATCTATGTTCAGTTTATGAAATGTTATATCTAGTAGTTTAACCTAAACAATTTTTTGATCTATATTATTTTACTTTATTTCTATTATAGTCCATCATAAACAAGAAGCGCGAGGCAATGTTTGAAGTCTTAGAGGCAGTCAATAAAGGAGCCACGGTTTCAGCTACTGCAAGACAGTACAATGTACCAAAGTCTAGATTTTTTATACACGACAAACAACGCGGACTCTCTGCTGTCGTAAGCTTCATGGGACCGCCGACGGTTTTGTGCGGGATTCGTAGCACGGCTTTCCGCTGGCCGACCGCAGTGAGTTGGGGGCCCAAGTACGCTAATCACACATGAAAGGCTGCCTCACCATATAGCGAAAAATCCTGGAACTGCTCCTTGATGCCGGTTGGCGACCGGACGAGAAGACCTCAAGGATTTTTGGGGGATTATGGGCGTCCCCGCAGTCTCTAAACTAGCCTCCTTATAGTGCGATGTCATCTCGTGTTTGTACCCTGGACTATGTGACTGGTGCCTCACCCAACTCCCGTTCTCCACACATCTATTCTTTCTACAATAGTAAGCTGTGCAATCAGCAGAAGCACACTCTCTCGCTGCGTGCACTTCTGCAATATATTCGATATTGGCGTGCGAGATCTGCACGCAAATATCGAACCAGTACGATACCATCTTGAAACTGAGAACCCGCACTTACTATCCGTCACGGAAACGCAAATCAGATGTCCTACTGACACAGCCTATCTCTCTTTCCCAGGCTATGTACTGGCATAGGTGGTCTGGTAAAACACGCGCTGGTATCTGCGTCTACGCACGTGATGACATCTTCTATAGGCGTCTCCGTGACCTTGAAAGTTCCAGATTCTCTATTCTGTAGATTTTGGTCGACACCGGCTTAGAAAAGACCCTACGCCGGCTTCTATCCCTCGCACACCGGGAACGAAGAGACAACTCTGCTGTTTCAGCAGCTCAGTGAAAAGGCAGATCTGGTTAAACGGCGATATCCCACAGTTCAGCTTGTTCTTCTGGGGGTTTTTAATGGTTATCACCGGAGTGGCTATTCCCAAACCAGAAGACAGACCACGCAGGGAGAGAGGCGTATAACCTAGCAATGTCATTAAATCTCACCCAACTGGTCAAGGAAGCTATGAGGGTACCCAAAGTTGACAGCCACACTGCCAACTGCTTGGACCTTTTACTGACGAATGATCCCGACAGATATTCCATATCGTCAGCACCACTTGATGGATCCGATTACTGTCTGATGAAAGTTGTATCGTCTAGCACATCTACAACATGCTTGAATCAATCGGCAATTGCCCAAGAAACCAATTTCAAATACATTTAACACAATTTCATAATAATATTTCAAGCGAATTTTTTTACCTTTATAAGATGAAATGGCTGAACCGATCGTTATGAAATTCGGTGTGAAAATAACTGTGAAACTGAAGACGGGCATAGGCTACTACTTATCATTATAACCGTTTTTCATAATTACGCGGGTGAAACCGCAGGTGCAGGTAGTTCAAAGTTAGTAGTATCAAATTATTGTTAATCTATGTTTTTAGGTATTTTTCTTTCATAATTTAAAAGAATCCCTCTAGGTTCATTTAATGTGATTTGGTCCATACAAATGGATTTAATTTTATTAGACTATATTTTTTTATACAAGATAGATCCACGATTGACCACCAACTGGCCTGATGTTAAGCGACGGTGTGGCCGAGGATGGAGCTTGTCGATCCAGAAGATATCTATTCACTCTAGCCTTGAAAATTCCAAGATTGTAGGTCTCAGGAAACAGAGATGGTGGCAAAGAATTCCATTCTTGTGCAGTACGTAACAGGAATGTGGATCGATATCGCTGAGTACGGATTTTTGGTATTTCAACGAGAAATGAGTGGTAATTCGCCAACATTCTGCTAGTCTTGTAGTGAAATGGGGAGGGTGGAATTAGGTCGTGAAGCTCTTGCGCACATTCCCCGAAATGAATCCTGTAGAAAATAGACAGACATGCTACTTTACGGCGGTGCTCGATACTAAGTAGCTTCCTGGCACCTAGTTTATCGTCACCGATTAACCTCACAGCTCGCCGATCCACTGATTCCAAAGCTTCCAGCTGATACTTGGCTGATCCATCAAAAAGGTGGTGATACAGTGCGTACTTTGTAAGACTTGTTATCATACTGTTTGCGCAGAAGTTTTGCCTAGTGAAATAACGTTTCGATGTATCTATTGTAATGTATCATTTGAAGAACAAAGTAAAGTTTGTTTATATTGGTTGATTATCTGTAAAACAATCACAAAAAATCCTAATTTCACTAGAATTTATTAAACTAAATTTATTATTGAACTGATTCTGAAACTAGGTAGTTTCGTCTATATTTTTTCAAAAGATGTTCCAAATAGGTTTCTAGGTAGGATAGGTATCCACCAAATATTAAATAAATAATTATGGCCCTAAATCTGCCCGTTGCTGGTCACGGGCCTCTCTTTAACTGCAAAATTAGTAAATGCTTTTCGTTTTTAAGTTGTATATGAAATATATTATTTCAATAGTTATTAAAATGTATTTTTCTTTCACGTGAAGTTCTTTACGCACTTTGAACTGAAATACTATTTTATTCGTAGTTTACGCATGATTTTTTCAGCTATGCCTAAAATTTTTTTGAGTAATGACGGGATTTTAAACTCTAAATTCAAGCAGATACAGTTCATATTTGTAAGGCGTTCGACTTCTGGGACAACATTCCGATTTCTAGTGCAAATCGTTCGAGCATTGGTACTTTAGGGTCTTTTTTTACTATTTGCTTATTAATTACTATTAAACCTCAAATGTATCCTAAACAACTTATTTTGAGATAAACTAGAATGTATACCCTATCTAGCAATTAAAATTTCATTTTCGTATTTTAACTAGTTTCAGTATGGTAGAGCAACAAAGTCAGCAAAGTTCAAAATCGTTCGATTATTGGGACGTTTACCTTATCTTCTACAGAGCACTCACAGTCTACAACACGAACACCGACAATAATTACAGAATCGTCGCGCTACAAACACACAGAGACCGTGTTCCGATTAACACACTACTACTATAACGTCTCTTCACTATACTGTTCACTTCAACACTTCACTTTCACATGTAACTTTTTCTTCTTTCCTGTATGCTACTTGTATCTGAACTGCCCTCTGTCCGCGACTGAAGCTCCTTATATACCCCGCAGAACCTTCTAGAAGCTTTTATTTCGATAGTCATTTCGTTCGTCATTTGTTTCGTTCCAGAATGTTCAATTTCGATCGTCTTTTCGCTCGTCTTTTGTTTTTATCATTTGTTTCGAACTTTCTAGAATGTTGACGAGATTCTTTATTTAAATAGTCGTGGAGCATTTCCTTCTAGAAATTTCACAATCTTCATCATCATCGTTACACTACCCCCTCCTTAGACATGCTCGTCTCGAGCATCATTAGAGCCGTAGTATTGTGCTAACCTATCCACATGCACAACTTTCGCAGGACTTCGTGACGTTTTCCGAATTCTGTAAGTTACGTCGTTGAGCTTTGTAATAACTTGATACGGTCCCTCCCAGCTTGGCTGTAACTTCGGTGATTTACCTAGCTTTCGCACAGGGTTGTGTAGCCAAACTAAAGAACCTTCTTCAAATCCTCTTGAGTTAACATTTCTGTCATATCGCGTTTTCATCCGATCGCTGGCATGCAAATTGGCTTCCCTCATGTGTTGATGTACGTCTTCCATACGCTTTCTTAGTTCATCTGCATATTCTGTGACACATCTTGGTGCATCCGGAGGACACCCTGCCAAAAGCGTTGCTGGAAGTCGAAGCTCTCTGCCAAAGTTCGCTCGAGCTGGCGTAGTACAAGTACTTTCATGAACAGCCGTTCTATATGACAAAAGGAACAGAGGAATATACTCGTCCCAATTTCTCTGATGTGAATCAACCACTTTTGCCAGATGCTGCTCCAAAGTTCGATTAAATCGCTCCACCATTCCGTCGGATTGTGGGTGATATGGTGTAGTTCGCGTTTTATGTATCCCCATTAACTTACAGATTTCCTGGAACACATGCGATTCGAAATTTCTTCCCTGGTCACTATGAATTTCAAGTGGCAACCCAAATCGACAGAAGACCTCATTCACCAATTTCCTCGCTACAGTGACAGCTTCCTGATTAGGTAACGCAAACGCTTCAGGCCATTTCGTGAAATAATCCATAACCACGAGAATATAACGATTTCCATTATTGGACAAGGGAAATGGACCGGTAACATCTATCGCTATCCGTTCCCAAGGAACTCCGACGTTATACAACCGTAACGCCCCTCGACTCCGTGTATGTGGTCCGTTAACCGAAGAACATCGTTCACATTTCCTGCACCAGTCCTCGAATTCATCCATCCATCATCATCATCCATCCATCCATGGTAAACTCTTAGTACTTCCGAAATTTTTGCTTTCGGTACAATAGTTTGTAGATGGGTGTCGTTTCCAGACACATTTTCCCATTTTCGATGCAAAACTCCATCACAGAGGACCAAACTATTCCACTGTGCCCAATAACTTTTAGTGATTGCGCTCATACCAGATATCTCACTCCACCCGGGACGAGGAGTTCCACTTGTCATCCAATCCAGGATTGGTTTCAAATTTTCATCCTCATTTTGAGCTCTACGCATAGCATCGTTGCTAAAGTCATCATCAAGGGCATCTGTTCTAATCAGTCGGACTGTAACTTCATCTCTTGCTTCCTGTCTTCCACAATGCTTACAATTCTCAGAACAGGGCCGTCTTGACAAAGCATCAGCGTTTCTATGAGAACTTCCACTTCGATGCTCTACCTCAAAATCGAATTCTTGTAGTTGCTCAATCCAACGTGCAACCTGGCCTTCCGGATTTTTGAACTGCAGTAACCACTTCAACGCCGCGTGGTCTGTTCTGACGTGAAACTTCTGCCCCAGCAAATACTTCTTGAAGTGTTGCAACGTTTTTACTACAGCTAGTAGTTCTCTTCTCGTCACACAATAGTTTCTTTCAGGTTTGGACAACGATTTACTGAAGTAGGCTATGACCACTTCCCCGTCCTGTGTCTTCTGTGACAATGTTCCTCCGATGCCCACATTGCTCGCATCGGTGTCAACTATAAAATCACCATTTGCATCAGGATATCCGAGAATTGGAGTTTCACATAGCCGCCCTTTCAGTTCATTAAAAGCTGCCTCACATTCTTGGTCCCAAACAAATGGCCGTTTTTCTTCTGTGAGTCTATGCAGTGGTTTGGCAATATCGGAAAAATTCTTTACGAAACGACGATAATACGAGCATAGTCCCATAAATGCTCTCACTTGAGTTTTATCGGTTGGAGTAGGCCAATCTTTCACTGCGGAAATCTTTGCTGGATCAGTTTCCACGCCCTCTTCAGATATAACATGCCCCAGATATTCAGTTCGACAACAGCCAAAAGCTGTCGCTTATATGCAGTCCATGAAGAGGTCCCATCAAATGTCGGAATTTTGAAACTGCCACCCAAAGCTGTGACTGGAGTTGGAACACCGCTTACTTCAAGCCTCCGGAGACGCTCTTCCGCTGATTCGAAACGGGTTTCGTGCTCGTTTACTCGATCTTCAAGCAGCTCCACATTCTTCCTTATTTCCGCGACTTTCACTGCCCCTTCAGAGATGGCCGTAAGGATACGGTCTTGCATAGTGCATTGCTCCTCCTGCAAGGCACGCAGCTGTTCTTCTTGACGATGTGCCTGTTCCGCCTGGTGGTGCTGGCGTTCCTCCTCACGGCGTGTCTGCTCCTCCTGCAAGGCACGCAGCTGTTCCTCTTGACGATGTGTCTGTTCCGCCTGGTGGTGCTGGCGTTCCTCCTCACGGCGTGCCTGCTCCTCCTGCAAGGCACGCAGCTGTTCCTCTTGGCGATGTGCCTGTTCCTCTTGGCGGCGTGCCTGTTCCTCCTGCAGGGCACGCAGCTGCTCCTCTTGGCGACGTGCCTGCTCCTCCTGCAAGGCACGCAGCTGTTCCTCTTGGCGACGTGCCTGCTCCTCCTGCAAAGCACGCAGCTGTTCCTCTTGACGGCGTGCCTGCTCCTCCTGCATGGCGCGCATTTGTTGCAATAGCACACCGAGGTCCACTGGAGAAACTGGAGCACTCACAGTAGCACTGGCAGAGGTTCCTTCATGAGGGTTCATTGGAGGAACCGAAGCACTCACAGTGGCACCGCCAGAAGTCCCGTCACCGGCTGCTTCACGTATCCGTGGATTTCCCGTGCTAGCGGCTTCCTGTTCTTCGCCGCTTTGTTGCTGAGCGGCTCCCCTTGAGCGGGTGTTTGGGCCTTCTCTGGGCATGACAGGCATCCTTCCTTCCAATCCCACTTCTGACACCAAATGTTACGGGAAGTGGGTATAGGGATTGGAAGGAAACAACGATGTTATTTAAGCCCGTTTAATTCACTGACACGTGGTATCTTCTACAGAGCACTCACAGTCTACAACACGAACACCGACAATAATTACAGAATCGTCGCGCTACAAACACACAGAGACCGTGTTCCGATTAACACACTACTACTATAACGTCTCTTCACTATACTGTTCACTTCAACACTTCACTTTCACATGTAACTTTTTCTTCTTTCCTGTATGCTACTTGTATCTGAACTGCCCTCTGTCCGCGACTGAAGCTCCTTATATACCCCGCAGAACCTTCTAGAAGCTTTTATTTCGATAGTCATTTCGTTCGTCATTTGTTTCGTTCCAGAATGTTCAATTTCGATCGTCTTTTCGCTCGTCTTTTGTTTTTATCATTTGTTTCGAACTTTCTAGAATGTTGACGAGATTCTTTATTTAAATAGTCGTGGAGCATTTCCTTCTAGAAATTTCACAATCTTCATCATCATCGTTACAATATCTAAAAAGTTGATTCTAACGAAACATTCACTCAGATGCGAAACTAAGAAGTTTTATTTAAGAAAACTCAAAAATCCCCGACGAAAATAAGATAACCGATTTTGATAAAACATAGCTAAGAATACTCTCTTGAAATCCTATTTCAAACAAAAACTTTATCAAAATCGGTCCATCCGTTTGAGAGCTATGATTCCTCAGACAGATATAAGTACAGATACAGTGCCTGACTGACCTACTTTTAGGATAATGTCGTTTAATATAGTAATTTTAGGATAACTATTTTCCTAGATGAAAATATATCTTACTTGACTAACTCATTTCCTTTTGTTTCCGCGATGATCCAATTAAATTTAAAATAATAAATCCGTCTCTCAAAACCGCAAATTGGGATGACCTTAATTAAATTACACGCCACGCTAATCCACATACCTAAACTGCAATGAGCAAAACCAACAAAAGCTTGACACCCGAATACTAAGCAAGTATCGGTCAGCGGCTGAATAACGTCGTTGTCCCGATCATTGCCACCAATTAAAAAATTAAAACAGTTCATTTAGATGGTTCGAGTTTTTTAGTTTTTGTTTAGCAGTTAGAGATCGGATGGTACTTTAGAAAATAACATAAACATAATACGGGCAGTATTTAAATTAATATTTTAAAAAAATAAATTAAATTAAAACATATTTTTAACCGACTTCAAAAAGTATGTTTTTTATGGCGCCGTACCCAAAAGGTAAAACGGGACCCTATTATTGAGACTTCGCTGTCTGTCCGTCCGTCCGTCCGTCTGACACCAGGCTGTATCTCATGTATCGTGATAGTTAGAGAGTTGCCACTATAAGAACAAATACAAAAAAATAGAATAAAATAGATATTCCATACAACAAACGTGATTTTTTGCTCGATATTGATAACGGCAACAGGTAGACGCTTGAAATATTCACAGAATATTGAGTTATATTATTTATTTTAAAAATAAATGAAGTTTCCGGCAGCCTAGTGGTGAGACCGTCTGACTTGCGATCCGCAGGTCCTGGGTTCGAATCCCACGGCACGCACCTCTGTCTTTTCGAGTTATGTGCGTATTGTTAATTGCCGCCAACTTCAAACGGTGAAGGAAAACATCGTGAGGAAACCTACATGTCTGAGAGTTCTCAATGATCTTGAAGATGTGTGAAGTCTGCCAACCCGCACTTGGCCAGCGTGGCAGACTATGGCCTAACCCTTCTCACAATGAGAAGATGGCCCGTTCCCAGCAGTGGGACAGTTTGTACAAACAGGGCTGATAAAAAAAAAATACCTTGCGCGCAAAGGCATTTCTCACACATCATTAATTAATCTAATGTAACTTTATTAGTAATGAAATGACATTGAATTTAAATTCATTTAATTATTGATTAGATATTTTAAATTCATTCGACTGGCCTTGTGGCTCAGTTGGTAGTATGTCTGTCTGCTGTGCCGTAGGTCGTGGGTTCGATCCCCACCCAGGGCAAACATTTGTCTGATGTTTGTTCTGTGTCTAGGTAATTCTATGTATATATGAATATATTTACAAAGTATTTATGTATATCAGCCATCTAGTTCCATAGTACAAGCTTTGCTTAGTTTGGGCTAGATGGTGTGTAAAATATTCATAAATATTTATTTATTCATTTCATATATTAATCTAAAATATCTAATCAATAATAAATAAATTAATTTAAATTCAACGTCATTTCATTACTAATAAAGCTACAAAAAAAAGAAAACAAAAAAAAATATCCAAGTTAATTTTCATGCATAAAAATCATTTTTAGAAATTACTAACGCAAAATTATTATTCTCTGTGAATTTATTTTCTTTTTTTGAAGTGAAATCTTCTTTAGCGGCGTTGTGCATTTTTTGGATGGAAAATGTTAAGGTACTGATACATTTTCCATTAAAAAGTATGCTTATTAGCGTATTATGCGTAAGAAATACATACTAGAAATGAGCTTGCTTATTTCTAGCAATGCTTTGACACATATGCTACTAAGTAGCAATTGCTCAATAATGGCATGCTTTTGTGCTAATAATGAGCATGTGTATCAGTACCTTTAAACTCGTGTCAGATCGAATTCGTAAGACGAAAATTCGTAAGACGGACGGATTATTTTAGTCAGAAACCTATTCTAACGTTCTGCATTTAAAGTTCATTATTGTATGTAAATTTTTATCAGTCTTTTTGCTATTTTACTTTTTAGTTTTCACTTCTGCCGGCACTCTCGGAGTACAACCGCCTTTTATAAAATTTATACATATTATATTTATACATTTCAAGTGTAATGTAATGTAGGTAACTCGAAAAGCCACAACATGGCACCATATACCGCATTTACATCAATTTAAAACGCCGGATCGCGGGCGCTGGGGTCAAATGTCACCGGAGTTTGTGTCACCAATGGCCGTGGAATGAGACTCGCGTCTTCTCAGCCGTCAGGGTTAACTCGCACAAAAAATATTAACGCACGACACTAAATTTTAATTTACTACACTTAACTAATCAAAAGATTGTGTTCACCAGTATTTGGTAGTAGAATTAATTACTAAAAAAAAATGATTTACTAAACTGTAAAATTATATATACTTTTAAAGATTATGCGTCCACGCACTGACAAGCGCAGCGTAGGAAGACCAGCCACGAGATGGACAGATGACCTCATACAAGTGCCAGGAGGATGCAGGCCGCTTCTAACCGATCTTTTTGGAGGTCTAGGGGGGAGGAATATGTCCAGCAGTGAACTTCTTGTGGCTGAGATGATGCTGATGAAGTTTCACAAAAATAAAATGCCTTTTTCTTAACCTCCAATGAACTTTATCGTAATAAACAAGTGATTTTACTAGAAATATAAAAAAAATGCGCATTTATAAATTTTTGTCATTTTACGCATAATTTCTGACAAAAAACGTACACACAACAGATAATCAAGCGTAACGAAATCGTAAGTTAGATAGCAAAAACGCTTTTCTGCAATCGGGTATTTACTTTTTCTTTTATTATAGAATTATAGATACTTACTTGTTATAAATCAAGATGAACATCAGAATAACGAAACGTAAGGCAGCCGTATACAAGAGACACAGTTAATGTAATCTAAAGCTAAACATTGGATTCATTTATTTATTATTCAAACCAAATCTATGCAATATTTCGTCGTCCTTGACTTTTGAGCTGCGTCCCAAAACTATTCTATTACCTCATCACACTTTCAAAATTCAGAAATCGAACAATTTCGATCGCTATTTGTAACTGTGTTGTTCGATTCGAACGAAACCTTCGCAATTTTGGCATTGATGTAGATGTAAGGATAGAGGAATACGTGACAATATTACTGGTACTTGATAACAAGGGCATGTATCGGAATCGTGTGTAAAGCTACGCGTTGTAGCGCATGAGATATCCATGTGTGCGTGATGTCTGTTCTTACCATTGTACCTAGGGTAAGTAGAACAAGTAATATTTAAAATATAACATTTAAAAAAAATGCGGCAAAGTACGAGTTTCACTAGTACACCGAGGCTTCAGTTACTGACACAAACTCTGACATCAGGACTGTCAGCTGGTTAGCTACCTCTTTGAAGTTAGATAGATAATATGTGGTTAAGCCTTTAACTGTGGCCTTACCCTTCTCACAATGAGAAGATGGCCCGCTCCCAGCAGTGGGACAGTCTGTATAAACAAGGCTGATAAAAAATAGCGTTAGAAATAAAGATAAGATTACACTGGTCTACAGTGGTGTTGTTGCCCTAGATATAAGATTGATTTTGGATATATTTATGCTCACAATTCATGAAACTATCAATGATATTGTAAGATTTGCTCTCGTTTTTTTAAGTCTTTATTGTCATTTTACATCACAAAAATTAAAACAAGAAACAAAATAACAGATATATTTATAATGTCAGTTTTGTTTTAAAAAATTAGGATATATCGAAAGAAAATGTCGAAAACATATGATAAATTTCCATAAAACGTCTTTAATGAACTTTTTTTTGAAGCCTAATCATAACTGGGAAAATAATTTTTATTACTAACAAGCCGATAATTGTACAAAATATAAGTTATTTAAAATTTCATTAAAAAAACAAGAGCACATTCAGCACTTTCATGGATATATTCGTAATCTGGGCACTTGAAAACATAAAAATTTGCATATCTGAAATAATAAGCCATAAGTCGTTTGATACATGAGATATGAAATATTATTGTTTTAGTTAAGTTAAGAAAACTCAAAAACCCCGACAGAGAAAACGGTTGAACCGATTTTGATGTAACATAGCTAAGAACATTCAATGAAATCTTCTTTCAAACAAAAAAAACTAGAAACAAAAATAATCGACTTCAAAATACACAAATTCGTTTACTTGGATGACATTTTATTTTTCGAGTGTGTGTGTTTGTATGGTATTAATGTATGTACATACATACAATCAGATAAACTCGAAAAACATAACGCAGTCGAGTAAAAATATAGCCTATGACACTCAGGAAGTAAACACGAATGTAACGACACATTTCACATCAAAATCGGTCAAGCCAGGCCATAGGAGGCCATTTAAGCTATTGGAGGTAATAAAGAAACATACAAACATACATACACTCGAAAAACATAATCCTTCTCCTTCTTACGCAGTCGGGTAATAAAACATAGACCTACATCTTCACATACAACTTAACACACCTTTGAGTCGAAGCTATTTTAATCGATCTTTGGTCATGTCCTCATTAATATGTCAATGTATCTGGTGTGTTTTCGTATTCAATCTTAGTATACATAATGGAAATAGTTTTCCTTATACATAAGTAAGATGTCCTCTGCCTGCCATAAATAAACCAAGGAAAACCACATCAGGGGTTTCTTCAGGAAAATTGCGGTATCGGGAAACTGTATATATACAAAAGTATTTTTGCCACTTACCGTGGAAAAGAGTATACGTTTTACAATGATATGGTTAGATAGAATATCTGGCTATATTTAGCAATAGTTAGCAAAAAGTTGACAAAGGTCACGGGCCCCGGTGTCTATGGAGCTAAAAATTAAATTAAAAAATAATTATCGGGCTTTATTGGCGGCAAATCACATTTGTTGGAAAAAATTAAAACCGGACAAGTGCGAGTCAGACTCGCCCACCGAGGGTTCCGTACAAACTAGTAGATACTTAAAATGGGGAAATAAAATTTTACTGAAGCTCTTTCATATGGTACCCCACATGATACGGTTAATTCACTTTAAAATTTGGACCTTCATTCCTTGCATACAGACACTATTTTTTTGTGATTAAATTAAAAATGTCCAGGTTTCGGATTTTTTCCTATATGTGTACTCTAACACAATGCTTATTGCCAAATTTCATTGTTCTAGGCCAACGGGAAGTACCCTATAGGTTTTGATTCCCTTGTGAGTGTCGAAATGTGCGTTTTTTACGATATATTCGGCTGTAACTTTTTTTCACGAAAATTTAGAAACTTAATTTTTCTTTCTGCAGCAAGATACTATGGATCTGCGTATATGGTTTTAATTTCAACTCAATACCTTCAAGCGTTCCCGAGATAAAGGTCTTGACACCCGGACGGACGGACAGACGGACAGACAGACGGACAACAAAGTGATCCTATAAGGGTTCAGTTTTTTCCTATTGAGGTACGGAACCCTAAAAAAGAGATAAATAGTAAGAATGTTAGGTAACTTAATTTTTGCTAAAAAAGTATTTAATTTAAGTTTGTTATTATTCTTTTATATGTTAAATAGCTCTACGTTTGATTAACCACCAGCACGCTTGATGGAAAGCGATACTGTGGCCGAAGATGAAGCACGTAGACCTAGAAGATACTTATTCACTCTAGACTTGAAGACACCCGGGTTATAGTTTTCAGGAAACAAGGACAGCGGCAAGGCATTCCATTCCCGAGCGAATTCCGGGGATTCCCCCCAGCAAAGACCGATATTAAATCTAAAGACATGGTTGCCTGGAAGAGATCGCTTTTAGCGATAAGGTCGCCTCTTGTTGCACTAGTTTATTGAAGTCCTTTGTTATTACTTTTAAGTTGGTAAAATACTTTTATATGTACCACCTTAACTATCTATCACAATGGATATATTTCTCACGTAAACACCCACACATCATGTTTCCGTTTTTAACCGATTTAAAAAAAAGGAGTAAGACAACTGTGTATTTTCATTGATTTTCTTCAAAAAATTTTAAAAATTATTTTAACGTTAGAATAAATTATACGAATATAAAAAATATACACGAGAAAGAATCGCGAGATTCTAAGAAAATATTAGTTAAAGAAAAAATAAATGGTTCTCTGTAAAGTCGGTTTTCGGACGATAATTTTACGTGAAAACGATATGTCACAAGCCGAACGCTTAGGCCGATCGTGCCTCTCTATCGCTTGTTCCGCGCTCTCGCTTGCACGCTCGGCTCAGGCGGAACGTGACAATGAGTCATGCTTTTTCGTGCGTGCAGCCGGCGTTCATCGATTTATAAGACGTTATCACGTCAAAATGCTACTTTTTCTTAACCAGGATAACTAGGTAAACTCGTTTTAAGTACTTAATGTATTTTCCTGTATTCGTGTCGTAAGTATTTATATCTAGGAACAAGAGATAATTGCTAGAGCGTGGTTAGTGGCGTTGCGTGCTTCATTCACGAATCAATCGGGACGGGTATCTGCCGGCTTATCAACAAGTACCTACCTTGCTGGCACCATCGCGGTCAAGCTCATCAGTTGTCTTGGAGCTTGGATGACACTGACCCATTTATGTTTGATGACGTATGAGAGGATTTTCCGAAATGCTCCTTAATATTTAGAATTTCGTAGTAACAACGAGGACCGTTGTTTATGTCCGTTTGTCTGTGTAAATTGAAAAAAATTGCTCGTTTTTTTTTTACAAAATAGATCTACGACTGACCACCAACTCGCCTGATGTTAAGCGACGGTGTGGCCGAGGATGGAGCACGGCGATCTACAAGATATCTAGTTCTAGTTAGATGTGTTCTGTAAACCGCAAAATACTGTAGTGAAATTACTAAAAAAGTAAAAATAATATAAGTAGGCATCTAAAGTTTAAAAAACCGACTTCAAAATGCGCAATTCGTTTACTTGGATGATATGTTTTTAGTTATTTAACAAAATAAAAACCAAAGTACGAAACCGAGGGGAGGGGGTTAAAAGTTGCTAAAAAAAAGCATCACGTGATTAATGTAAGACCCCTTTGCAGCGTTTTAAAATCTTAGAATCCTTATAGTGGTTCCATTTTTCCTTTGAGGTACGGAACTCTATAAACATCCAAAACACCACACTTTATTTGCTTACCTATTTATCTCCATAGCGTGAAGGCAATACCCAGTTTATTGGTTGTTCGTACGCCAATTTATTTTCTCGTTTGCAATGTGTTTGTTCCATTGTGTATACGTGAATACCTTGATAGCTTTTTATCTATCGGAAACTAACTAATAGCTATATTTGTAGTTGCACGCACGTGTAATTTGACAGATAATTAGTTTAGGACAGCAAAATAATTATTTTTTTATCGGACAGTCGGACTCGCGCGACTAGCGCATTTACCAGTGTCAAGTAAGTATATACTGAGATTTATCGGTAGGTGGAGAATTTCTCCTCAAGATTGGTAGTACTCCTCTGTCTGGCTTGCTCGTAGCAATATCTTTAAAAATATAAAACTTACGAAAAATCCTCTATGCAAATATTTTATAAAAATGTTACAAACACTTACTAAAAATTTATACACATTTATTTGGAATAAGAAAGTTTTTTTTTGCGAGAATTTTATTATTATAGTTACAAAAAATGTAGCAGATACATAGGAAGTAAAGACGAATCTAACGACACCTCGCACATCAAAATCGGTCAAGCCGTTTAGGCTTTAGGTGATCGCTTTCTTTATAACCGCCTACCTAAAAAGAGGGGTGGTATAAGTTTGTCTTGTATGAATTTGTGTTTGTCTGTGGCAAAGTAGGTCTAAAACAGACGGACCGAATTTAATCAAGTTTATTTTTTGAAAGAGGATTTATTGGATCGTGTTCTAAAATCATTGAAATTAATAGCTTATACATATGTTACATGATTTTACGACATGTCTTTTCGAATACTTGGCAGCGTCTGTGGTCACAGGTGAGACTGGATGGCAGTAATCTTTTTTACTATGAAAATATTAATGACTACCACCTATTACTTTTATGTACGAGTAAAACGTTCACTATGCACGCAGAAGTCGCCCACGGTGTCTTCCGGTATCGCAAAAAAATATATAAAATATAAAAAAATTAATAAAATAAACGCGACAAATCCGTTAAAATTTGTTTATTATCCATGAGTAACAATCGCGAAAACTTATTAACACATTAATGTTCTTAAATGTTTTCAACCGACTTCAAAAAAGGAGGAAGTTCTCAATTCGACTGTATTTTTTATGTTTGTTACCTCAGAACTTTCGACTGGTATGGGTGAACCAATTTTGATGATTCTTTTTTTATTTGAAAGCGCTTTTCAATTTCAATTTGGTCCAGTTCTGACAAAGGCATCCTCATGGATGTTATTGTCAGAACTGTCCTCATTTCTCATGAAGTTGGTTACTTCCGTTTTTTAAACTATCGGTTCAGCCGGTTTATTACGTCGAAGTTTCTTATTCTGGCTACTAAACCTACCTATCATAGGCGTGTCTCAGTCTCGACATGGTCTCGACCACTTATTTAGGTTGCTGACTCTCGATTCCACTGCTGTCCGTCCCACTAGCAGTATTGTACGTAATATTCACAACGTAAGTAACCAGTATTCCCACAGTAGTATGAAAGCACAATAAATCCGATTTATTACGTAATCACGTATGCTCGGTAATGAGCTCCGTCACACCCAACTGAAGGGAACAGAGAAACTCAATCACATTTTATGACTATTGCGTGAACTGTTTCACTTTATCATTGTCTTCAGCTCATTTTTAGGGTTCCGTACCTCAATAGGAAAAAACGGAACCCTTATAGGATCACTTTGTTGTCCATCTGGCCGTCCGTCCGTGTGTCAAGACCTTTATCTCGGGAACGCGCGAAGGTATCGAGTTGAAATTAAAACCATATACGCAGATCCATAGTATCTTGCTGCAAAAAAAAAAAAAAACTCCGTTTTCGTAAAAAAAAGTTACAGACGAATATGTCGTAAAAAACGCACATTTCGACACTCACAGAGGAATCAAAACCTATGGGGTACTTCCCGTTGACCTAGAACTCTGAAATTTGGCAAGAAGCATTGTGTTAGAGTATACATATGGAAAAAATCCAAAAACTGTTTTTTTTTTTTTTCATTTAATCACAAAAAATAGTGTCTCTATGCAAGGAATGAGGGCTGCCTCAAACGTTCGCTCGCTCGGATCCGAGTGGTGAGCAAGGAATGTGTTAAATATTTTTACAATGTACATTTTTAGGGTTCCGTACCCAAAGGGTAAAAACGGGACCCTATTACTAAGACTTCGCTGTCTGTCTGTCTGTCTGTCTGTCTGTCTGTCTGTCTGTCTGTCTGTCTGTCTGTCTGTCTCCAGGCTGTATCTCATAAACCGTGATAGCTAGAAAGCTGAAATTTTCACAAATGATGTATTTCCGTTGCCGCTATAACAACAAATACTAAAAATAAAATAAAAAATAATATTAAGGGGGGTCCCCATACAATAAACGTGTTTTTTTCGTATTTTTTTGCTCAATATTAAAAACGGTAACAGGTAGACGCTTCAAATTTTCACAGAATATTTACTTGTATATTACCTTTCAAAATAAATAATTAAATAACAATAAAGTAAATATTAAAGGAGAGCTCCCATACAACAAACGTAATTTTTAAGCAATTTTTACTCGATCTCAATTAAAAGGTAGAAACTTGAATATTTGTAAGTAAATATTTAGAAATATATTAACTATAAAAATAAATACCTAATCTAATACATAAAAACTCACAAAATGAAAATAATCCGTGCATCTAAACGCGGTGCGAGCGCCGGTTTAGCGGGGTAGGGGGGGAGGTAACATCACGGAGCGAGCCATAGCCGCGCGTATTCACGCGAGCGTCGTCATGCTGCCCGGATGTGTATCGAAAACCTACCTATAAGTTTGCAATTTACTACTTGGAATTTCGTTGATTTCTCGTTATTTTATAAACAGAACTAAACTTTGTAGTATTATAGATGATAGTACGGAACCCTTCGTGCGCGAGTCCGACTCGCACTTGGCCGATTATTCGGTTTATGAAGGAAAATATAAAAAAAAATATGATTTCCCCCTTTTATTTAGTTTGTACGGAACCCTCGGTGGGCGAGTCTGACTCGCACTAGTCCGGTTTTTTTAAATTATTTAGCATTACTTGGTATATTGCACTCCTAGATGATAAGTGGCATAACTCAAAAACATCAAGTTTGAAGAAATTGGTGGTTATGATTCAATAGATGACTCTTACTTCGTCCTTACAATTTGTAATCTTAATAATTACTATAAAAAACTTAAAAACACGCTTCAAATTATTGTATTGTCATCGGTCTTCGACAAGTCTACAAAGTTTGAATGAAATCTGATCGTTTGAAGTGGGTCAAAATCAAATCCAAAGGAGTCTGTTACAAACAAACAAACAAACATGCATACAGGTGAAGCTAATAAAAGCGAGTTGGCATGCGTGGCGTAGGGAGACGAACAAGATGGAGCCATGACCTCATACAAGTGACAGGAAGATGCAAGCTGCTTCCATCAGGTCTTTTTAGCAATCCATGGGGAAGGCCTACGTCCAGCTTGACTTCCTGTGGTTGAGACGATGAAAACCCAAAACACCTACATAATTATATTGTAAAAGAATATGATCCAAAATTGTTACCTTTCTGTGCGAAAGAGTTTGAGATTAAAGTTAGTCCTGCCATGAGAAGGCACTACTCAATCTGCTACGGAAATATCAAGGTTTTTTTGACTTATTGTGTCTGCTCTCTAGAATAGTGCGAAATATTTTACCAAGATTCCTTAATATTTTACCAAGTAAACCCAAGGTCTGTCAGAAGTAGGTATTATCGGGCCGGAAAACATCCGAAATGGCTTAAACCTAGCTATATTTGTTAATTACAAAAGCTCTGATAATTAAATTCATAAATAACCTTACGTAGATAAAAGGATCACTTTATCAGTAGCGAATCAACAAGTATCCAAAAATACTCGGCTGCAGAAGAGCGATTTCTGCAGTCTAACTTACGATTTCATTACGATTGATATACTGTTGAGCGTAGGTTATTTTTGAGAGAAAGTATGCCCATAGTCGCTTCTAAAGGTTAATTATAGGTAAATACGAATTCTCTACAGTAATGCTAGGAAAATAGCTTATTTATTACGAGAAAGTTCGATGCAAGTTACGAAAAGGCGCATTTTTTTTGCGAAAGCTTTATCATTGTCATATTTTTTAAAATTATATTTCTTTATTTATTTATTTTTTTACTATAAATTATTATAAAATTGATATATTATTATTACAAACAATAATGTAGCCTATGACACCCAGGGAGTGAAGATGAATCTAATGACACCTCGCACATCAAAATCGGTTAAGCCGTTTAGGCTGTAGGTGATCATATATGTAGAAACATAAATACATACATACATACCCACATACATACAAGCATACATACACTCGAAAAACTTAAGCCTCCTTCTAGTGTAGTCGGGTAAAAAATCTCACATAGGTACTTAAAATTTCCTGCAGAAAAACGATAGTAGCGCCACCGTTTTGTTACGAAGATAAACGCTTTCGTACGGTGGGTACCTACGTATTCTATTAATATTTATTCAGCGTTACCTACTTCTATTGAAAAGGCTCACGTGTGGCCATTTTGCTACTGGCTTGCCATTCTCGCTGCCATTACTGGCAACAATGCACCAGCGACTGCTATTATGGCAGTAATCTTGCTATTCAACCTAATAGCTCACTCTTTGCTGTTTACTCTGTAAAAAAGTTGTTAGTACGCAAAATAATGAAGTATTATAGACTTTATTGCTACTGAATACGGATTACTTTCTAAAAGACAACTGGACAGTTACGTTCTAAAAAGCAACTGTGAATTATTTTATCAAAATAACTATTGGTGCTAATGTTCAAAAAGCATGTATCCTTCTGTGCACAGGAGAAATCTGCCCCAAAATATCCCATTTCGGCAATTTTAAGCTACTGAATGACTAGTTTTTTTTTAACACATTTATTACATAAACATTTATTTAATACCTAGGTATTTAATTTTTAAAATAACTTGGGGCAAAAATCAGTTCCTCAGGTTAAAAATACTCGAAAACTGAACGTTATTTTATTTGCATCTTTATTCTATACTAATGTGTTTTTTTAGTTTATTTTCTTTTATATAATTGAATCTTATCTTTGTATATCTTTACTGCCATCTATCGGCGAGTAGTAATCGGTGACTTAGGATTCAAGCCTATACACTCATTGTAATAGAATAGAATAGGTAGGTATTTTTATTGCATAAAAACTGTGTACTTAAAGATGTTGTTAATAATAAATAGTCCATGGACAGTTTTACCCATTGCGGGCGTGCAACATTAGAGTAAGTACAATAATAACTATAACTAGGTAGGATCACAATAACAATTACTATAGGTACTACAAAATGCTTTCAAAGTAGGTATTACTTACACTTATTACTACATACAAAATCTTTGTAATAGTATTGTTGTTATTGTTGAGATTTTTTTTTTGACAAAAAGAAATTGAAGTAATAATATATATAAAGGTTTTTGTAATGGCAAAGCTGTTTTTCTATTTTGATAAAACAGTTTATTTTATATTAAAATATACATACATAGGTACACAGTGTTGCAATAAAAAGATTCCGATTATGAAGATTTGTCTTAATGACACATAATAGTTGTATTATCCGCCATCTGTACAAGTTATTAGAAAACGTATGGCAAATAGTTCATATAACCGTCACTAGATGGCATTAAGTGTATCTATTGCATTGCAATGCACCTTATTTTAGCAGGGCAAAAATGTTATAGATGCGTTTTATAACTACAATTATATGCAGTTACATATATGATTAATCCAATTTAGCAATAATGACTGCAGCGTTGTAATTACTTACTTCAAACAAGATGATTCAGGGCAATGACCTTTCCAATCAATCATTGACTAAAATAACAATAACGAACATCAAATCATAATAACCTACCTACTTAGCTTTTTATAACTAATATTACGAATTTACAAATGAAGACCTATTTATTATTTCGTAACAAACAGAAAAACGGGGTAGCTATTGCAGTTAAGTATATCGGGGTCGCACGTAATACATTTGATCGGTTAAAAAACTGTTATCTTGCAAAATTAGAAACTCGCTAGACAATTGTAATCAGCGCAATATAATATAAATTATATTCAGTTGCAGACATTTTTAATTTTCTATTTTTTATCAATACATGAAACCAGTTCTTCTCCGTGTACCAAATTGTGTTTGTATTCAAAATTCTTGTTCAGAATCCAAGGTGAAATATTCTGTAAAATATTTTCAAATTCCGCCGACTAATGGCAAATGTCCTAGCAAATTTATCATCTTTTTAAACGAGATTTCACAACCTTTAGCCCACCTTTGCTCATATTTTAAGGACCTATTTACTCACCAAACGTTTCTAGCAGAACCGATTCTTGTAAATCGTGCTACAGCTAACTCCCCCCTTTTTGGGGAGTATAGAAAACCCCCCTTAAATAAATATACCCTACAACAAAAATAATTTTACTATGGAAATTAACGTGGTTTTCACACATTTTTAAATAAAAACTACGGGTCACTCACGTCTGTTACACAAAAATAATATAAAATTACTTTAAGGAATCCAAAACAGGATAGGTTTTTTTTTATTATCTGTAGGTACTACATGTTCTCAATGTACGCCGAAATTAATAGACGGAATTGAAATTTCATAGAAATATTGCTCATTCTACGGAGAAGGAGTTAGCACACTATTTAGCCCAACAATTGTATGTGAAAAATATTTGTGACTTTTACGTGAAAATTAAACAGACTCACTAACGCTAACAGAAATTCGCAATTTTTTTAAAGAAAGCATGCGAATTCTCGGGAACTTACAGCTAGTTAGTGAATAAAAAAAACAAACTAAAAGAATATGACGAGAACATGTTGTATAGGTAAAATAGCAACAAAAATGTTGTATGAACGAACGTCTTTCTACAACAGGTTTCATAATAGAACATATAAAAATCTCGTCCAGACTGTTCATCGGGTTATAAACGGCAACAACTAGGTCTAGCTTTGAAAATAACACCAGTTTTAGGTAATTGAAATCAGTATGGAATGCAGGTTTATATTTTTTTTATCTTCCCTTCCTGGTCCGTGCTCTACTGTGAATGTGGAATCGTTTGTTTCATGTAGTTTTTCATACTCATTTTTATTGTCTCTTCTTACTGTTAAGAAATAGAAAAATAGTTCTCGCATACCTACCCCAAATATTATTGTTTTAAAAACATTTCAATACAGCTTTGAGATAATTGTCTTTGAGCTAATTCGCGGAGAGATGGATGGAAACGGACACGGCGAAAACATAAATAGAGGGTTCCTGGCTACGAAACCCTATAAACGAGCTGGATAGCGAACTCTATTCGCATAGCAAAAAATGTGTGACACCTTTTTTTTTATTTAATCTTGATTTATTTCTGAGGGTTTTATCTAAAAAATAATGCCACGCACCCTCGATGGTTCACTCCAAACATTATATGCACCCATATTATCTTAAACTACGTTTTATCCCTATCCTTACAATTTTATATAATTTCCTGGCTTCCTCTGACAACGGGGTACCCAGTACGCTGTTATATTCCAATATTATTTAAATTTAAATTGTATTCTAGTCTAAACAAGTATCTTTCGGCTTCGTTACGGACACATTCCGCCAGTATATGGGTGACGTCTTCTGGAATCTTACACTCTGAAGACCTGGGAGATTCAATCTTACCCGTTAAATGTGCAAAGCTGTTCAATGGGATGTGTGCGGATCGAAGCCTGAAAGCCGTTACAAAGTCAGCCCTGTGCAGAGCTGCCCCATCACACCAAGGGGAACGGGAAAAATGGGGTTGAATCGTTCTGTACCAGATGCCCTAGCAACGCGATCTTTCGTCGAAATACTCTTTCCACATACTAATACACTTTACTCGGACTATAGGGAACAGGTCGCTAAAATATGGCAAAAACTTTAGAATTACTCCATCAGAAATCAAGGCGATCGACTTCCTCGTTACCACTTAAACCTATATGCGACGGAATCCACTGCAAGACAATGTTTTTGTCGGATAGTTTACTGACAAACTTAAGATTGTATAGGCTATCAGTGTGCCTCGAAAATTCGAGGTGCAACGATCCAGGTGCTGCAGGCTGCAGGCCACTCTTTGAGTCTGTCAGTATTACATAGTTGCTCCACTCCAATATACTGATATAAGTCCAATATACTTGATGTTAAGAAATCTAAGCAACAGTATATAAGCAGTGAATTAAAACAAGTTTGCGAATGGTACCTACACCTCAACTATTCAGATTTTCATTGCATTTATACATAATATGATAGATAGTTTAATAAAATCTAGCAAATAATAATTCCGTTCTCATGAGTTCACAAAAACTGTTGAATATAGTGGTAGAGCGAGTCTGGTAGAGCGTGGGAGACTACATTCATTATTTACATGCCTACTTCTAATGTACATGCACGTATCGAAAGTGCTAACTTACTGCTGGCTTAAGCTACTAGGGTCTGTTTGCTTATATAATTCTATACGGTGGTAAAAAAGAGGAACTCTCGTCTTAAGTACATACTACTATGATATTCTGTGGTCTCGACTAAAGTCGACTCGACTAGTTTCTAAGTTTTTAATAAGTACGTTTTAAGTAGTTTGTAAGTTTTTAAGTTGTACTGAAACTTATTAGTTTCTCAACATGTAAATGCACTTAAACTCCTTCAAAAGTTGTATAATCTCAATGCAAATTATAATTATACAAACCGAAACAAAACACATGTATAACAACCTAGACATTTGATCTGGCGAAAATATGATAAAACGTGAAAGAATCCAGATGTGAGATCTGTTAACGCTCATTGGATTGGGTACAGTGGGTAGCCCTGTTTGTATACAACAGTTCCACTGCTAAGCGTGGGTCATCTTTTAATTGTGAAAAGGGTAAGGTTAAATTACAATCATCATCACCATCATAATCAGCCCACTCTAGTTCACTACTGGACTAGACATTGAGCCCAATCTTCAGCTTTCCGTTTCCAGTGGGGCTTGGCGGCCTTCGAATAGACCGACCTGGAGATTCTTTGGATAGGGAAAACCACGGCAGATCGTATTTACTTGTTTTGCTAAGCACAATTTAGGACATGTCGCTAGTTATGTATCTCGTAGTAACCAGTGTTTTTAAAAGTCTGGTAAACAGCTTCACTATCAGTAACTTTCTCCACTAAACAACGAGCCGTTACCATCCGCGCGACCATTGCCACAGATTCAGAATACACAGATGGAGAACTTTTACTCACACAACAAATGAAGTATGAATTTATATATTCAAAATTATAGATAGATAATAGGGATAAATTTATTGATATTTTTATATTTTCCTTCATATAAACCGAAAAATATACATCGTAAAAATAATTATAAACCTGTTTTAGCTTGTGTTAATGAAGCTCTTTAATGATACGGTTAAAACACTTAAAAATTTAGACCCTCCTTCTTTGCATAAAGACCCTATTTATTTGTGATTAAATTAAAAATGTACTTTTTTCGGATCTTTTCCCTTAATTTCAATGCTTTTTGCCAAATTTCACAGTTATAGGTCAACGGGAAGTACCTCATAGGTTTTGATTTCCTTGCGAGTGTCGAAATATGCGTTTTTTGCGACATATTCAGCCGTAACTTTTTTTATGAAAATGAGTTTGATTTTTCTTCTGATTGATTCTCTGCAGCAAGAGACCATAGATCTGCGTATATGGTTTTAATTTCAACTCGATACCTTCACGCGTTCCCGAGATACAGGTCTTGACAGACGGACAGATGGACAACAAAGTGATCCTATATTAAAGGGTTCCGTACCTCAAAAGGAAAAAACGGAACTAAAAATTGTATAATTATAGTTAGTCAATTTGTTTTTGTTCTTTTCTGTATGTGGATTTTAATGTATCGTTAAAAATAAAATGTATACCTATGCTAAATATTTGCCGTAGTATGTTAATGACCTAGCGCACAGCGAACGGAAACGGCCGTCCGAACTTATTCTTCTGCTCTTTCTTCATCCGCACCATTAGCCACTTCCTCAAGCATCAGTGGTCCTCCTTTTACGTACAGACACGGACGTGCAGCATGCGTTAAACGAATTACCCATTTTGAAGACGGTTTTTTTAAATTTTTTTACGCTATCCCAAAGTTTTTAAAAATATTCGCGTCGTTGAAATTTCTAATATATGTAGATAAACATAATATTTTTATTTGATACAATAGCTACCACGACAATAAACAAAAACAACAGTAATTTTGTCACAAGCCGGTTCCAACTCACCATCATCATCAACTTACGTAATGCTGGTTGGTCTTCCGTTTGTAGCATGTCAAGTACAGTTATTTTGAAAATCAAAATACGCTACTGTTAGTGAAAGAGAATGTGTTGAACTGTCTATGTCGGGTGCTAGTACGATTCAACAGTTCAACCTAAAATGATCATGGTGTGTTTTCGCGAGCGAGGAATCAGAGTTAAATAAAAACTGGCCAAGCACGTGTCAGGCCGCGCGCAGCATAGGGGTCTGTAGTAAAATATATGACGAGTTTATTTAATTTTGCACCATTTTTTTATTACTACTTTAAATACATTATTTAAGTTGATTGACTATTACTCGTTAAAACTTGTAATCCAACTAGTCTTGATACTTTTCCTTTTAATTTGATTTTTGAAGTACCTATTCAACGATACCCCACTATATGAGGTATGTTGATGAGAAAAAAATATCTTCACTTAATTTAAATAACGAAATTTGAAAAAAAAAACAAACAGTAGAGGCATAGACATTTATGATTTCAATCAGATAAAAAAAACAACATCGAAATCACTTAATGTTTAGGGGTCGAAGACAGATTTCTCCTAATTGTGTTATTAAGTTCCGAAGTTCAAAAACTAAAAGAATAAAATTTGAAAAAATAATGACCCAAATTGAATAATATTTAGGGGTAGAAAAAGTTTTCTCCTGTTGTATGAAAAACACGTGATTTTCAAAAGATCGCGCGATATCGATTCTTTTAAGCGATTTAAAGCGGTAGTCAAAAGCAGATCTCTTTTACAAAAGTTAATGAAAAGTTTTTCCTCTTTCGTAACTAACATTTAATTTTGTAACCAGTATCCAAGCGGGAAAAGTAATTCTTAGGAATTTAATAACTAGAGAAGCTGCACCCTCATACTTACCTGCACACTCACGCAATATTAATTTAGTTACATTCTAGTAAGTTGACTCATTCGTGCAGAACTAAAAGGATACCTACATTTAGGTATTATTTAAAATATACATTTTTATTGAAACCAGTTCCGAAGACTAGCTTCCCACAGTCTCATGTTGTATTACATTCATACAGGGTGTTAGGTTCAAAATGTTGTGTTTTAAATTTCTATTTAATTTGTATTTGGTTTTACTTTTATTTTAATATAAATCGATATCGATCCACGTTCTTGTTGCGTACAGCATAGGAATAGAATTCTTTGCCTCATCTCTGTTTCATGAGACCTACAATCTTGGAATTTTCAAGGCTAGAGTGAATAGATATCTTATAGATCGACGAGATCCATCCTCGACCACATCGTCACTTAACATCAGGCGAGTTGGTGGTAATCGTAGATCTATCTTGTTTAAAAAAAAAATAGCGAGCTAGGCCTGCGTTTGACCATAATCTCACCTTATGGGAAGCGATAATGATTTCTCAAAAGATGATAATGTTGTTTTAATTGTGTGTATGTATGTGTATGTATTACGTCATGCAGCTTAAATGGATGAATAAATATTGATGTGCGAGGTGTTCTTGAATTTGTCTCGAATATCAAAAGCTATAGGATTAATTTAGGAAAAGTATATTTTTTTACTAAATTCTAATACATGTTTCACTTCACCATAAATTGAACTCTTCATTATATCGCACTAGAGCCGTTTAATTACTTCAACAAAATTTTGCTGATATACACACATGTGGGTAGGTATTTAGATTTAAAAAAATATTGTATTCCTTTCGTCGACACCTTTGATAAAAACTGGCACATCGATACACAAAACCATCAAGACTTAAAATGTCGGGGGGAGGCCTTTGCCCAGCAGTGGGACACTACAGGCTAACAACAACAACAACAACATTGTATTCGTTGTAGAAACCTATTTGCGATTTAAAGACATGCAGATTATATTGTGTTTGTAAAGACCCATTCAGGAAGTGGTACGCAGAATTAAAGCGAAGCTTAAGTGTATTTTTCGAGTTTTTGGAACATCAACCATAAAACGGTGTCGTGTTTTAGATTTGATAGGTTGTGTTCTTATTCTAAGCCGTGTAATCTTGTCAGAATATTCGTATTTACATTAACATACGAGCGTATCGACATCAAGCGCCATTTTTTCATCTTTAGTCGCCCACCAAGGCTGTTGTCATATGATAATCTTATCAAAATTAAAATTAAAAATATTAGTCCAAACACCCTGCATACATTATCATAGCACTACAAGTCTACCTATAAGTAATCTTCCGTAATTGGAATCACCATAGATTAGTTAATAGTAGAGTGCATTACTTACATAGTAACTGTTGGTATTCTGTAACGGCATGACTCAACATTCACCGAGCGTGCTTTAAAGGTACGCTCGACGACAAAAAATGTTAACGTCGCTCATTTCATTACTTTACTTTGTAAATATTGCCTTATTTACAGACGTCAAATACAACATATATTATAAAAACTCGGAGACTATAGACGAAATGGCAAAAGTGGTCTCAAATAACAAGTATCTATATTAAAAGGAAACCAAATACCCAACTGCCGGAAAGCAGTTTTTACAGTATATCTTATAATTTAGTTACGCTTGATACGTTGTTGAGTGTGCGTTTTTTGTGAGAAAGTATTCGTAAAATCGCAGTAAAAGACTATAAAGATGCGCATTCGTTAGAATAATTCTAGTGAAATTTAAAATTTACTCCTTACTTACTTTATTTTTTACTTTTTTTTTTAAATTATTTTTTTGGGATTTATTACGAGAAAATTAGTTAGAGTTAACGAAATAGCTGTTTTTTTTTGCGATAAATCGTATTATTATTATTACAAAAATATAGCTTATATGATCTCAGGAAGTGAAGACGAATCTAACAGCATCTCGCACATCAAAATCGTTCAAGCCGTTTAAGCTGTAGGCGATTATATAGAAACATACAAACATTCATACACTCGTAAACCATAACCTTCTTACGCAGTCAGGTAAGAACAGAGGTATGTCTTAAAAGTAATGTATTTCAAAATTAAGTGTATATTAATACTTATTTAGATAATTTTTCTAAACAAGAATGAACGCTAAATTGTTTAGCTAAAATGGTAAAATAAAATTCACACGTACTGAGATATAAACTTTTAAATAATTGGGCTCCTTCTAGGCCAGTCGGATAAATACTTTTACAATACTATGTGTACAAATACTACTGCGTGTGCTAGAATCTCCCATCTGAGGTGAAATCAAGATATAGCACGTTTTTAGCAAGCATAATGAATATTTATAAATAGTACTATTTTTATAATAGGTATACATGTAAGAACAGACTATTCAGGAATGTTCATACAGACAAAATCAGTTATGGTAGAGACGTGAAATTTGGCCCCAACATTTCTGAAATGTCAACGTGGAAACATATTAAATTATGCATAATTTTGTAATAATAGTTTTCCAGTGCCAATTTGTATTTAACAATAGTTTGCTTTGCCAATGGTCACGGACCTCGGCCTCTTCGGGGCGGAAAATTAATTTCTCGGGATTTTTACCTGACTGAGTAAGAAGAAGGGTTATGTTTATGTAAGTATGTATGTTTCTATACGAGTACCTACAGCCTAAACGGCTTGATCGATTGTGATGTGCGAGGTGTCGTTAGATTCCTATTCATTCACTGAGTGTCGTAGGGTATATTTTGTGTAATAATAATAATACATCTCTTGCAAAAATTTAAAAAATGCGTTTTTTTTCGTAACCTCCAACGAACTTTTTCGTAATAAATAAGTAATTTTACAAGAATTATTCTAAGGAATGCGCATTTTACACATACTTTCTCACAAAAAACGAACATTCAACAGCGTATAATGCGTAATGAAATCGTAAGTTAGACTGCAAAAACTTCTTTTCTGCAGTCAGGTGTTTTGTTTTCTTTTAATATTTATTTATTACTTTTGAACTTTATTATCCCCTATTTAGTATTAGTGTTAGTTATATTTTATATGATCCCCTAGCACTCTAGGGAATGCTTTCATTTAACCTGTCGGTAATGAAGTTGCTTGGAACAATACCCAATTTTTCAAATTCTGCAGATAATTTAGAACTTAGTTACAAATGAACATATGGGCTGACATTATAACCTTTTTAATTGACTCCGAAGAAGGAGGTGGTTATCAATTCGGATGTATTTTTATTAAAAATATAGTTTAGGTCCAAATCATGAATTGTACATTGTAAAAATTGTAATGACTGTATTGTGTACCAATAAACAAAATAAATAAATAATATGTTTGTTACATCATAATAGGCTTGTTGCCACTAATAACAAATTGCTTGGTTTATAGTTTCTAATTATAAATGAAGAGACGTAGATAAGAAAAAAAAACAGTCTATTTCTCATAAAAGTTAAAGATTATTAATACTTTTAGAAAATAAATTCGTAAAAAATAGGCATAGTCACATGATAGTGAACACCAATCAGAAAGTGTTACGTCACGTCACGCAATTTGTTGTTGACGTTTTCCTACAACAGAGCAGGTTACTATGGTTACTTCGTATTGTTTTGACACTTGACACAGATGTAAACAGTTTGATTTCGCAAACTGTGACGTCATTCAAGACGCCATGACACTATTCATCGTTTTCAAGGGAAATCTAAATTGTTTCTTTTATATACAAAATACGTAATGTAAATATTACTTTTTCTTTAAAATGTAGTTTTTTTGGGATAAAATAGATATTAAAGTATATAATTAACCAAGTTTTCAAATTTAGGCAACTAGCCTATTCCGACATTTATAAACCGATTGGAAAAATCTTTTTCGTTTGATAGTATATACTTTCAGACTAGTCCTGTGGTTATAATCCTTAGTGGTTATTTATTTATTTATTATTTCATCGAAATCAATCCTGTAGTTTGGTTTGATTTGGCATCGATGACATAACCTTTGTGATGAAAATTGAAAAATTCATCGATATAAGCGAAATTGCATATTTCTGAAGTCGGTTGTTTCAGTTTTTAAAACTATAATCGGTAAAAGTCGGTAATTAGGTGTTCATTTTTCTACCTATATCGTTAATAATGGTTTATGTTGTTGAGTGTACTGCGCTGTGACAGGCGAGCTTGGAAGCTAGCACACAGGCGCACGCGCACTCAAGGCAAAGTGTGTATAACAGCAAAATACTCCGAGCCTGACATTGGGCGATTGCCAATAGTCGCATCGTTACTGGCTTAGGAATTGTGAATTGAGCGGCATTCTTGCGTTTACTTGTATCTTAATAAACTTATTTTGAGATACGATAATTATTTACTTAACTATAAAATTTATCAACAATACGTAACTACGTATGTCATTTATATGTTAAAAATGTTGTCGGAATTTTCATTGTAAAACCTATAAATAACTAGTTTTTATTTTAATAATTGTGAAAATATATATTAAAATGAAATTTACCTTGTGTGTGTAACTACATAAAGATACTAGATAAATATAGATATCCACTGTTTGTGATGTACAAAAAAAACATCAAAATTGGCATAGTCAAAAATTTGGACATAAATTAACAGTTTACTGCTATAAAATAACAAATGTAAGTGTTACTGTTTTGTTTTACTGATATATTACCTAGAGAAACGACACGGCAAGTAATTAAAAACAAAATCCACAACGGTACTTCAGATAAAACCGCTAGTCCCAAGCACAAAAGAAAAAACCGGCAAAACACGCATCTGCAATAATTGACAACCAATCAAATCTATGCCCGTATCGAATACACATAAATAGCACAGAATATAAAATCATGGCAGAGACTAACCTAACCTAACCTTCTACATAATACGCTCGCACACTGGAGCGGTGCATACAAAGATTGTGACATTACCAACACATGCAAAAAATAAAATTTGCATAAGTTGACATTATTATGGCATTAGTATGACACTATGTCCACCAGACTGTACCAGCATTGACCAAGACCGTAGCACGCTTGGTCCGGCAACTAATTGACGGATAGACTGGTTAGTTAGAACATTAATCTGGTGCGAATATACTCCGCATATACTTTAGGAATCCATTTTTATGAAAATGTACTCATATCAAGTGAAACGTAAGTGCAAGTTATGTTGAATTTTGATGTTGACTTATGATGAAATCTACAAAATATCTTGAATGCAGGTGTTTTTGTTTTAATATTGATACATAGAAAAAAAAATTACAAGTTTATAATATACAGACAAAATATGCTATGACTAGGATTTTAAATGGACGGCATTATTGCTTAGGGCGATCTCTTCAAGGAAACCATGAACAGATAGGAAAGACTGCACAAACAAAACGTAGCTAAAAACTAGAATACACAAAAACGAATATTACTTAGTATTTATGAAGTAGGTATCTATTTATAAGTTAAGAAATTTATAAAAATATTAAAATGCTACATATTTGTTGACTTAAACCTCTGTAAAGATCACATATTCTGTGACTGAATCGAGTTCGTATGTGTGAGTGGGCAGCTACGAGCGGCGCGCGCGCAGTCATTGTCCGGCCGTCCGCCGTTCTATATTCAAAAGCACGTATCTTCAAGTTCGCCAATCGCACGCGAGTGTATTGATAACGAAAAAAATATTTTTGAATGTACAATTTCCTCACATAGAATTGTAACAGCAGCCAGGTGAGTGTCACAATGTGTTTGTTTATATATGTCGTAATATGTACGTGGAACAATACGAAGTAGCACTTAAATATTATTTTATTGAGTGAACGTTGAAAAATAATATTTGGTTTGAAACTAAGAAAATTGAATGCTTGAAATATGTTCACTTAAGTTATATAGGTATAATGCTATACTTACAGAAGTGAAATGATTAAATGTAATTAAAATGTGATTAAAAATAGATTATAATTATTTATATACATAAAAAAGGATGTGGTGCGTGATACACCTGATTAGAACGAAGTTTTTTTGCCCTATATTATATTTAATGAAACAATAGATTTGTGGAAATAAAGAAACAATATTCAATAATCAAACAAAAATATAATATCATAGAATATATATCATATAATATATGTGATATATAGTTGAGTATTTGAGATTTATTAGATTGTAAATTGTATTATTCATAAATGATGAATGTATTTATTACATTATCGTAGGTGCTGAAGACTCCATATTGACAAATTTGACGACGATAAGTATTGTGAAGTACTTAATGTTGCTAAAAGCATCCTAATTTTAAAACCTGACGTTTCGAGGACTTGTACTTGAACACTCCGGAGTTAAATTGTAATTCTTAATTAATAAATTGTATTAAAATTAATTAAGAATTGAAATTTATTTAAGAAAATCACGAAATATGATGATATTTAGTATTGTAAATTTATATATTAGTATCACTTGATATACATCTATATCTATATTACATCTCTATCTATATTATTTAAAAAAAACTCCCTTTTGCTTCGCCGTAGTCGGGTAAAAATGTTGCCGCTATAACAAAAAATACTAAAAAACAGAATAAAATTCATATTTAAGGGAGGCTCCCATACAACAAACGTGATTTTTTTGCCGTTTTTATAGATAATGGTACGGAACCCTTCGTGCGCGAGTCCGACTCGCACATGGCCGTTTTTTTTGTATTGATAATTGATTTCTCATTCACCCAGTATCTGAAGTAACATCAAAAAACTTCGTTCTAAAAATGTACACAGAAAATATAAATTAAGATTTTAACAAAACTTTAATAAGTCAACCATATGCTAGATAAATAAACTTCGACATTCCGAGAAGTCGTCGTAACGGTAATCGATTTTGTAAAAATATTTATTTAAAATATTTTACTGTTGCGTCAACAAAAGACAATAATGTTTGGTGGATTAATTTTAAATGTGTGACTGAGGTAAACTTAATAAGCTTAACTTAATAACTTAAAAGCCTTTTATATTAACTGCATTGTCTAAAACACCAGTTCTTGATATAGTCGGGTTAAACAGTAAAATGTAAGTAATTACTTAACTTACTAAACATGTATAAGGTTAGAAAAGTCAAAACCCCTGATAATAAAAAGGCTGAACCGATTTTGATGAAACATAGCTAAGAACACACTCGATGAAATCTTTTTTTAAACAAAACAAAATATTAAAATCGGTCCATTCGTTTGAGTGTTACGATGCTATACACAGACACACATATACACACATCAAACTTATAACACCCCTCTTTTTGGCTCAGGGGTTAAAAAGTTATAAATGTTACAGATTGTGGGTGCTTGTCTTTTACGCTCAAATGGCGGAAACGACTTTAAAATTTTGTGGGCTAGTTTTTATCTCGAAAACGTAATAAGTTTTTGTAAGATAGTGGCTAGTATTACCATACAACTAAATAACTTTGAGAAATCTCTTATCGATAGTTGGATATTTCATGAAAAGGTATGTTGCTACATTTTCAGGTTTACCCTCTGTCTATTTCTCCTCTGTTTCAGTATTTTTGATTAGGAAAATTAGTTCGGCGGAACGTAATGTATATAATATTTTTTGACGTGATAACGTCTTATAAATCGATGAACGCCGCGCCGGCCGCACGCACGACAAAACATGACTAATTGTCACGTTCCGCCTGAGCCGAGCGTGCAAGCGAGAGCGCGGAACAAGCGATAGAGAGGCACGATCGGCCTAAGCGTTCGGCTTGTGACGCATCTATCATGCATGACGTTATCACGTAAAAATTATCGTCCGTAAACCAACTTTTCAGACAACCATTTTTTATTTCATAATAAGATTGCGCTTGAATGGCAGCTCTCCTGTTGTTATCAATTTACTATAGTCGGGCCCCAATTGAATCTATTGTTCATTGTTCGAAATAAGGCTATTTTTGGCATTTAATCAACTGAAATAAAGAAACGAGCAGATGCTCGTCTGATGTTAAGCGTCACGTTTCTCCATTACAGAAGCACCTCTGCAGAATTTTAGATACGAAACCCTAGTAGTAAGCGCAGTGAGTGAACGCGTAGTGAACTCACCCTATGGTAATGCGCTCAATCACTTCTAACTATGAAAAATTATATGAAACTCGTTACATTTGGAAATTGCATTGAAAAAAATGCACTTCAATTCAAAACGCAGTAATAATTATTCGGTACTGCTTGACGTCGACAATAAAATGTATTTCAATCGTAAAATAAATCGAAATCCGTATATAAATAATTTTATCTCAAGAAGTCGGGACTTATATACAAAAAATTTAATTAAATTTAATAAATTACATATGTTACAATAAAATAAGATAAAATATTAAGTTATCATTTGACTAAGAAGGGTCATTAGATCAAATAAATACACGTTACTAAGCCATGTCGAGATAAATTTGTAGGTAAAAGTTGACTTGAGTTTTTCGTGAGCGGCTTCTGTATAAAAATAAAATGAATTAGAAATGAAAAATATATAATTTTATCTTAAGAAGTCGGGACTTATATACAAAATCTTGAAATAATTTTAATAAATTACCTACGTTACAATAAAATAAGATAAGCTATTAAGTTATCATTTGACTAAGAAGGGTCATTAGATCAAATAAATACACGTTACTAAGCCATGTCGAGATAAATTTGTAGGTAAAAGTTGACTTGAGTTCTTCGTGAGCGGCTTCTGTATGAAAATAAAATGAATTAGAAATGAAAATAAAGTCACAGTCAAGGGGTACTACTTAGAATCGTAAAAATCTCGGAAAAAAATTACTTTGTGATATGTTCAGTTAACAGCTATTTATAAATATACCTACGTCTTAATTATAACCTGAATACAAATAAGCGACAAATAATTGTTCATCTCAATCATCTTTCATTTTATTATTTCAATCAAACGGTCTAGGCTTTGGAGCTGACCAAGAGATTAATAATACATAGATACATACATATGTTTTAAAATCATAATCCTCCTTTGGCAGTCGGTAATTGGTCGTTTTTCTTTCCAAAGGCACGTTGTCTTTGGAAAGAATTATTATTAGTAGGTAGAATATAAAATAAAATAATTAAATTGTTATTATGATGTTCAACTCAATTCAATTGTTTTGTCTAAGCATATTATCAGGCGATGATAAAACCAAAATGTGTACTTTTCAAGGTTTGTTATAATAAAAATATTATCGTCAAAAGATTACTGAAAAATTATATTTACCTCCTTAATTATAACAAATAACACTATGGAATTCTAATTAAAATACTTAGATTCTACTCACATATTTTAATTGAGGTTTGAGAATGAAAACAACGACTTTTTTGTGTAAAAATAAATGATGTTATTGTATATAAATTTACTATCGACAATTTTAAGCAGCTAACTGTATTCCAACCAATTATTATAAATAGACTAAATTCTTTCTTTCCGTTCGTTTTTTTTTGTTATTTTTAGGGATCGTGTCTAAGCTAATTTTGATGTTGCTTAGATAAAGATAAAAAAACAGACTGCATTTTCATTATAATTATTTTGATCACTTCGTGTGTGAAGTTGTGGGACAGAACTAGTTGGTTGTAAATTAAGCAAATTAAATTATTTCCGGCGCATGATTTCCTAACTCTCTCGAATATTTAAAAAAGAAAAATACCCACACTAACCTTTCCCAAACCTTTTCACTATTATTTCAATATGCGCAAACCTACTTCTACATAAAAAAAGAAAAACGTTTTTATCGTGTGTTTGTTGTGTTGCCGTACTAAATGAAAACTGATTTCTATTCATTCGATTTAAATAAAATGTGTGTGACTGGAAACATATTAAAAAAAAGTTTATAATTACATTTGAATAAATAAGATAAGTAATCTAAAATAAAAAAAATTACGTACAATTTTTTATAAATGCAAATAATAGTGCTTAAAAAATTATCACCAAATTGACTATATTAGCACTTTTTGTCTATGGGTTCCGTCTATACCTGGTGTAATGTAAGGCACACACAAAAACGTGAACGCGCGCATAATTGACTATAAAAAATTAAATGAAATAAAAAATTATAATTTTGGTAACCTTTATAAAAAAAATTTTTTTTTTAATAGGTCAAAATTTTCCAAATACACAATCTAATCTATCTTTCTTGTCTATCTTGACTTACATTACAACTTTCAAGAATTAGCGTGCCCCCATTTTTTTTTATCAGCCCTGTTTATACAAACTGTCCCACTGCTGGGCGCGGGCCATCTTCTCATTGTGAGAAGGGTTAGGCCATAGTCTGCCACGCTGGCCAAGTGCGGGTTGGCAGACTTCACACATCTTCAAGATCATTGAAAACTCTCAGACATGTAGGTTTCCTCACGATGTTTTCCTTCACCGTTTGAAGTTGGCGGCAATCAACAATACGCACATAACTTCGAAAAGACAGAGGTGCGTGCCGTGGGATTCGAACCCAGGACCTGCGGATCGCAAGCCAGACCGTCTCACCACTAGGCTGCCGGAAACTTGAATAATAATATAATACATAATATATTTATATCATTAATAATATAATATATAATATATTTATATCGTGAAATGACATAAAAAAACGATAATAACGAATCCATTTGTACTTCATTCATCAAATTAAAATTGAGATGAGTAGTATAAACCCTACGATTGAGTTTAGGTAAATAAATACTTTTATAAATAAATGAGTGAAAACGTTAGCCTTTGCCGTAGTTGGACAAAACGATAATATTTTTACTTCAATAAGTACTCATGATTGTGTTTTTACTTGACCAGATTGCATTCAAGCTGTAATAATGTCAAGGTCAGATTCCCGGTTCGTGTCAATGTCATTGTAAAGTTTTTATTCGTTTGTCGACGCTTTCTACATGTGCGGCGTGGAACGTGTTAAGTGTACTGATAGGTCACTAGTTTGGCTATTGGCATGGGCGGAGAGATTTTCGTACACAAAGTTGGTTTATAAGTTTTGTTAATTTTTTATTTATTTAAGTACTTGATTTCAAATAGGAGCAGTATTTTTAACTTAATGATAGGTTTGCTGGTCTTCCTACGCTGCGCTTGCCGGTGCGTGGTCTCCACTCGAGAACTTTTCGGCCCCATCGGCCATCAGTTCTACTTGCTATGAACCCTGCTAAACTGCTACTTCAAGTAGCTCTGTCGGTGATTTTCGTACGTCTACGGATCTCTTTATTAGATTCGATCACCGCAGAGAAACACTGAGTACTTATAGCCCTCTCCATAGCTCGTTGCGTCATCTTGTTATTAAAATATTCATAAAATTATAATTGTAAGTATGATTCACAATACTTGCAACCTTGTCATGTCATATTGAATGCAATACATATGCCTTATATAATACGAAATACATGGAAAAGCCCTTAAAACCCTCTCTGTTGACTTGTTGTTCAGTACGATAGGTATTCGTTAGAGTCCTACCTACTTTATGTAGCATTTTTAAATAAAAACTACGGGTCACTCACGTCTGTTTTGAGCCGAAATATCCGACTATAGTTTCAACCGCATTCGGCGGTCTTTTTCAAAGGAGCAGCACACACGTCACTCTCGGTCGGTGACGCGTCTAGCACTGCGTCAAAACAGACGTGAGTGACCCGTAGTTTTTATTTAAAAAAATTATGTAGCATATTAATTTACCGTTTAACATGAAACAAGTATCTATATTAAAAGAAATATTAAATTATCCAACACAAGAAAAGTGGGTTTCGCAGTCTCTAACTGATTTCGTTATTTTATACGCTTTTGAGTGCATGTTTCTCTGAGAAACTATGCGTAAAATCACTGTAAAAGTTTATAAATGTGCATACTTTAGAATAATTATAGTAAAATCACTTTCACACATTCATTATTTATTACGAACAAACGCATTTTTGGTGTTCCGTACCTCAAAAGGAAAGAAACGGAACCATTATAGGATACTTTATTGTCCGAATGTCAAGACCTTTTATCTCGGGATCGCGTATAGGTATCGAGTTGAAATTAAAACAATAACATTTCTATTATCGTTAAAAAAGTTACAGCCGTATATGTCGCAAAAAAACGCATATTTTGATACTCACTTAAGAATCAAACCTATGGAGTACTTGCCGTTGACTTAGAACTATAAAATTTGGCAAGAAGCCATTATCAGCCATTATTGGTATTTTTCTTCATCCTATGGTTGCCTGGAAGAGATCGCTTTTAGCGATAAGGCCGCCTGTTGTTGCACTAGTCTATTTAAGTACTTTGTTATTACTTTAAGGTGTGTACAATAAAGAGTTTATCTATCTATCTATCTATCTATCTATCAATAACATAAAGTATACATAGAGGAAAAATCTAAAAACGGTAGTTTTAATTTAATAACAAAAAATAAGGTCTTTATGCAAGGAATCAGGGTCCAAATTTTTAAGTTAGTTAATCGTATCATGTGGGGTAGGTATCATATTATGAAAGAGCTTCATTAGCACAAGCTAAAACTGCTTTTTTATTATTTTTAAGATTTGTAATTTTCGGATGATGACCAAAAATGATGTTTTTTTGTATGTTTGTTCAGCGATGACTCCGCCAAATATGAATCGTTTTTGATAAGAGGTGGTCCCCTAACTTTTATCAAAATCGGTTCAGTACTTTGTAACGTTATAACAAAATAACTTATAAAATGTTGTCCAAGTAAACGAACTGCGTACTTATTCTGAAGTCGATTTCTTCAGTTTTTTAAACTATAATTATTGAAACACTATTATTATTAACGGGATATTTACCGTGGTTCGCGTTGGAACCACGGTAAATATCCCGTTAATAATAATAGTGTTTTAATGAATGACCGTGATAGTTTAAAAAAGTGTTTTATAATTATTGATTAAACTTTTTCAGACAAAAATCTTCTATAGAATTTTATCTCCCTGAGTTCGAAACATCTGATATGTCAACAGCATATCAACTATTACCACATAAAGTTAATTTTATCAATAGAAATAATAATATCTTTATCTACCTCAGTTATAGAAAATATTTATTATTTATTTTATTATTTATTTTTTATTCACAAAAATCAATTAATAATAAATACCTTTGCACCAGGAACAGTCAGTGGCGGGTTATTTGACTGAGTCTAATTTAGTTCGTTGTTAGCTCTTTTATAAATTTGTGTTAATTAATTCAATGTACTTTATATCATATTACATAATCTACCTTATAATAAATTAATTAAAAATACTTGCGGCCACATTATGACAGGCGGGTAGATATATATTCTCCTAATCATAAATATGCGTAAAAAATGGTTTTTAGCAAATAATCGATGAGCGCACTGATACTGCAGCCGGATCTTAGACTATAAATACCCATACCTCCACGGCTTCACCTGAACACACCGTGTGCTGATACTAACTGATCAAACATGGTAATTTTAATAATTACAATCAAGTTTGTATTTCATTGTCATTATTATAAGTTTATGCAATTGTTTGACTAAAATTAAAATAATAATATATTTCAACGATATTATTTTATCGTTTCACGGTTAATATTCCGATAGCCTGAACGAAAAGTTTTAATATTATTAATAGGCATTAAAGACCGGCGACAAACTTTAATTAAAATAAAAAATAATGTAATTAGACTACGTGAATGCAGTCGCTGATAGAGTCCAATCAACCGGGGGACATACAACTTATCTGGGAACCCCGTCTAAAACAGGGCTTTAATAGTGAATGCATTAACAGACAAAATCGGACAAGTGCGAATCAGACTCGCCCACCGAGGGTTCCGTACAAACTAGTCGATAAAAGGGGGAAATCATATATTTTTTTATATTATCCTTTTTATACCGAAAAATATACATCGTAAAAATATTTAAAAACCTGTTTTAACTTATGCTAATAATTATTAAGCTCTTACATATGATACCTCACATGATACGGTTAATTCACTTTAAAATTTAGACCTTCATTCCTTGCATAAACACTATTTTTTTGTGATTAAATTAAAAATGTCCGATTTTCGGACTTTTTCCTATATGTGTACTATAACACAATCCTGCGTGCCAAATTTTATAGCTCTAGGTCTACGGAAAGTACCCCATAGGTTTTGATTCCCTTGTGAGTGTCGAAATGTGCATTTTTTACGACCTATTCGGCTGTACCTTTTTTTACGAAAACTGAAAAATTTGATTTTACTTTCTGCAGCAAGAGACTATGGATCTGCGTTTTCACGCGTTCCCGAAATAAATGTCTTGACACCCGGACGGACGGACAGACGGACAGACAGACGGACAACAAAGTGATCCTATAAGGGTTCCGTTTTTTTCTTTTGGGGTACGGAACCCTAAAAAATTGCTATATTGAAATAAGGATTATGTGTACATCCTGAGCATTCATGATCACCATCGAAGGCTCCTTCTTGCGGCGGCGTCGTGTGGCGGGTCGCCCTCTTACCTAACATATGGTTGAGGAGGGCGATGGCTGGCACATGCGTCATACTCGTGATCGGGTGCTGTTTGCGGATCGCTGGTTTGCTCGCGGTATACATACACACAACATAGCAATAAGTTACTTAAGTACATTAAAATAAAATAATATTCCCGTAACGATATGTAGTTAACACAATTTGTAATTCTGACAAAGGTCACGTGCTATGGTGTCTGCTGAGCTGAGCTAACAATTAAATTAAAACTTTTTACTAGAATTATTCTAAAGACTATGCATACTTTCTCAAATAAAACGTACACTTAAAACCGTATCAATCATAACGAAATCGTAAGTTATACTGCAAAAACTGTTTTTCTATAGTCGGCTATTTTGTTTATATTTTAATATAGACACTTGTTTTATGTTAGTTAGTGTATAACTCCGTCATTTATAATACACCTATTTGAAAATTTTGTTTTGAAAGGGAATATCCCTTTCAAATTATAAAATATTTCAGATTTGTTCCACAGAAATTTCATTAAAATCGGTTCAGCAGTGTGGTTTTTAAAACAAAATTACGTATTTTAAAGTCGGTGTTTCAGTTTTTTAAACTATAATTATTTACAAAGCAGATGTGCACCATTTTCACTGCGGTACAGTAATAAAAATATCTCCCCCGGTCCAACAAGCTAAGCGAGGCGGGCCGGTTCCACATCAGGCCATCGACTTCATCTTTTCGATACGATCGCATCGTTTTGCATTCAGCCGCTACATTTTTACATTATGCAAAGGATCGGTGCTTGACCCCTTGGAGGTTCATTCAACTAAGATTCGTCAGGATTCTTTTGATAAGTTCCGAGGATTATACTCATTCCGTCTTACTTAGAAATGCTTTTAGTTAAACAGTGTTTTGTTCCGTTTTCGCTCGTGACAGTTCCCGTTTGACAGACAGTGACAAGTCCTTATTCAGTGAATAAGATTTTAACATGCGTTTATAAGTAAGACGGTTTATCTACTAAGATTTTTATTAACCTAGCTACGTCAAGCGGTTCCACCTGTAATCCTGTAAATCCCAATAAAAAGTAGGAAATAACTAGTAGTTCTGCGAACAGTAAACCTTGTGAGCACAGTCTGTACTCGTCAGGTCTACCGCTCGTATTTGAAAATCTTGTTCAGATTTGAGCAACGAATGTTTCTGTTAAAATTATCAAAATCGGTCGACAATAAAAGGCCTTGTAGCATTTTACGCATATTTTCTCACAACAAACGTACATTCAACAGCGTATCAAGTGTAACGAATGTTAGTTAAGTGTAAATTAAAATTTTGTCTTCCTTTTGCAAAAAAATATGTAAGTAGTTATAAATGCATATATTAGTTCATAAAAGGCACGGACCCTGGAGTCTGTGGAGAATAAATTTGTTAAATAAATAAATAAATAAAGTGTAACGAAATCGTAAGTTAGACTGCAAAAATAGTTTTCCTGCAGTCGGGTATTTTGTTTATCTTTTATTATAGATGCTTTTTGCAAAGTGGTTATCAGCACAAACAATATTTGCCCAGTAATACTTATAGTTGGTTGCTTTCTTTTATTTAAGGCCACGTTTACCCGCAAAAGCAGCAAAAACAGCTTTTGAAAATTTACAAAAAATACTTGTACAATATAAAATAAAATCAAATAATAGCTCAAGTTTAAATACTTGTACTAATATTAGCTCAAGTTTAAATACTTGTACTATTAGATCAAGTTAGAAAAAAAACTATGCAAAATGTTGGTCTGTTGGCTAGGGTTCTAGTGCCAAAACACGATTGCTGAAAAAAGTCTCGATAACTTTATTTTTTGAAAAATATGCCATTTTATCTATTCTTTAAATATATCTCCAAGTCCACCAACACCAAACTAATCATATTAAGTAGCTATTACGTTTTTTAGCGTTCTACTAGTATACATTTTTGATACGTTTAGTGCACTATTTCATAGTAATTTATTTTACAATAATTTGGCGCGGTGGCGTCGTACGTACTTCTGTGCTGCGTACATGAAAATACCGCGCTCAAGAAGTGCGGGCTAAGGTACCGTAAAATACCTAAAGTTCTGGGGAAGCCTCGCCTTAATTAAGGACTCTACGGAGCAATGCTATACGTGTCTCGTCTTGACCATTTATTTATTTCTTAAAATATGATTTATTTTATATATTATATAGTATTAAATATATTAGTTAACATAATAAAATAAAATAATACAAATAGCCTAATTCCTAACTAATGTTACTGTAAGGCTGCAAGTCCCTCGCATGCAGACCCTGATCTGAAAGTCTCCATCACGCTCGCAGCATTACCGCGCTAAATGGCCAAGGAAAAGTGTTAATCAAGTCTTCATCAATGCTTTTAATTTCTTTAAAATCATTGACGAAGACAATGATGATGAAGATGTAAGTATATTAGTTCTGCGGATGTCACTCAGTCCTTGACGGTTTCGGTTCGTCGCGCATCAAGCCGGCTTGACGGTTTAGTCGCAGTTTGTGCCTTGTCTTACGTCTTACAAGCTGATTTATTGCTCTGCACCGACTATTGTAAGTGGTTTACAACCATCAATATTTATGTTTGCTTAGGTAAATAGGTGCTTATTATTATTATTATTATTATATTAGTTTTGGTATAACCAGTACATTATTCTTTGCCGCCATCTCTGTTTCCTGAGACCTACAATCTTGGAATTTTCAAGGCTAGAGTGAAAATATATCTTCTAGGCCGACGAGCTCCATCCTCGGCTACACCGTCGCTTAACATCAGGCGAGTTGGTGGTCAATCGTAGATCTATCTCGTATAAAAAAACATTCATGGATTGCTTTATGCGGATTATAATGTATTTCGTATGTTTTATGTGAGTATTAAGTTGCTATATTACTGTGGCCTAAGCGGTTTGACTGATTTTTATGAGTAAGGTTTTATTATCAACCCAAGGGTCAGGCATGCTCCTTTTTAGTGTATTACAATACACTAGCTGCGCCTCGGGTTGTCACCTGCGATGTAATACTGCGAGGATGATGATAAAATATAGCCGATATCCTTTTCCTGGACATAAATAAATCTGTGTGTCAAATTTCATAACGATTGGTTCAGCCGTTTAGTTTTTGAAAAGGTAACAAACAACCAGAGATACCGAAGACAGACAGAATACTTTCGCATGGACATAAATTACCTACAGCCTTTCCTATCTTTTTGGATCATCATCATCATCATCTCAGCCATAAGAAGTCCACAGCTGGACATAGGCCTCCCCCATGGATTTCCAAAAAGACCGATTGGAACCGATTGACCGATCTTTTTGGGTAATCCGCTAAAACGATAAATATAAAACAATAATATTTTTTTTAATACGATGTAGGTTTTCGCTTGACCGCCAACTCACCTGATGTTAAGCGATGTTGCGGTCTACGATGAAGCGCGCTTACCTAGAAGAAACGGATTCACTCGCGATTTAAAGACACCCAGATTGTCTCCATCGGGGAAATCCTCCCAGGAAGCGTATTCCATAGTTTAGCGGAAACGCAAAAAATAAAATCTCTTTTCTCGATAAAACTCAAAAGAAAGAGTAAAAAATTATAAAAATGAAACTGACTGCGTCAGTGTCATTTAAATGCCATCTTCGTACACATCTCTCGGAAGAGAGTACTTACACATTTTCATTGGTACACATTTTGCCTGTTTTTATAACAGTTGTTTACTTTAATTTTAGAGAAAATGATTGAATTTGTACACAAATATAAGTTTTTGTAAGAGGTAAAATGCTCAACATTTTATATTATTATTGTAAGAGGTAAAATGCTCAACATTTTGTATTATTATTGTAAGAGGTAAAATGTTCATTATTTGATATTATTAATTGCGTTTTAACCAATTAGTAATATTTATTTATTAGCTATTTAGTTTCCGGGAGGCGATTAAGTATGGCTGTTCAAATTTGGCTCGGGCGCGCATCTATCTTGCTTTTCTAGTAGACAAGATAGCGAGGCAAAGACAAATTGATAAATTTTTTGACGTGATAACGTCTTATAAATCGATGAACGCCGGCTGCACGCACGAAAAAGCATGACTCATTCGGCCTTACCGAAAAACGTTACTTAACTTTAACCATCGTCTTAAATTCTTTTTCTTCTTTCCGCAAGTGTCATTACGTATCATCGAGAAGTTGACAAAATATGTTAAACATTGCTTAAAGTTAAGTAATGTTTCTCGGTAAGGCCGATTGTCACGTTCCGCCTGAGCCGAGCGTGCAAGCGAGAGCGCGGAACAAGCGATAGAGAGGCACGATCGGCTTAAGCGCTTGGCTTGTGACACATCGTTTATCAAGTAAAATTATCGTCCGTAAACCGACTTTACAGACAACCATTTTTTTGTTTGAATTTTTGAAGTTGGCCAATGGGGCCATTGACATTGGGGCCGACAAGTTCTTGAGTGGAGAACACGCACCGGCAAGCGTAAGGTAGGAAGACCAGCCACAAGGTGGACAGATGATTTCATATACAATGAAGGAATATCGTTTCAATACCGATTCAGAGATCAAACACCGAATCACAAAGACAGTAGTGTTTTGCAATAAATCCGTTAAAATGTGTTTCATTTCAATTCTATAGTAATGATTATTTATAGAGATGCTGCACAACACGAAATAAAATCCTCCTATAATGATAGAGACAGCTCTTAGAACGTTTTCCCAATCCGACTGTCTTCGTAAGATTGTCTGACGCTCGGTCACCAATCGCCATAATTACGTCATAGACTCCATAGAACACCAAATAAGTAGCGCTGGCGTTCCGATTCATCAAAGATTCGTTGATTCGATGCCTACATAATATAGTTACGCATTTTTAAGTGATTGCACAATTCACTCACGTCTATTTTGAGTCAAGTAGTTAGTGCCTATAGTTTCAACTGCATTATGCGGTCCATTTCAAAGCAGAACGCATGTATTACTGCCACTTGCCGGTCTCAGGACGTACCGCATGTGTCATCATCATCTTCTTCTTCTTGAGGCACAAATTCCTACCGGAGGTTGGCTATCGTTGAGGCTATTTGTATCTTCGATACAGCAGCGTGGAACACGGATCTAATGCTCAGAATGAACCATCTTCTTAGGGGTATCATCCACGTCCATGTATCATCGGCTAAATATAATTAATCTCTGATAGTGAACTTGACAGTTATCTCTATCTCTCTCTACTCTAGACAATGCTGAAAATCGGTGGCGGTGCCGTTCTAATAGCGGCAATCGTCGCCGTATTCGTGGTCGCCACCCAGGGCCGGGACCCGGACCTGGAGGCGTTAGAACACGAGGGCAGAGCCTACATCCTGCAGCTGGACAAGACGATGGGGCAGAGGAAGAACCGTGCCAGTCTCGCCGAGTGGAAGTACACCTCCAATATCACTAAGGAGAATGAAGAGTTCCTGGTAGGTGCCCTCATATTAATTATAAGTCTTTGTAAATGAGGTATATTATAGTGGTCATTTAGAACTGCATAAGGTAGCTTCAGCTTCATCCTTGCTTACGACACTTCAGTGTCATATCTACCTACCAAATATCATTAAAATCGGTTGGTAATTAACGCCGCAATAAACTTCCCTCCTTTTTATGGGAACCACCCCTCCTATCAAAAATCGCCATCGACAAAAAAACCTTGAAAACTATACACCAATTTTCACCACAATTGGTTCAAAATTACGCCCTTTACGCGAGTACGAACATACAAACTCACACGCAAACTGACAGATGAAAGAAAATTTGGCTAGTTGATGCAGAGACGCTTCGCTCGCTCGGTCAATTACATTTAAACATCGTTAGATATAAAATATATCTAACGATACGGATACATATTAATTTGTAGAAAATTTCATTTTTCCTTATTCATTTTACGAGTTCTACATATTAATGACACATTTAAATATAATTCTGGAGTATCATTTTCCTCGTATCGAACAGAATTTCAAAATAATCTTATTTATAAGGAGGAAAAAATCACAAGAAAGGATTAGCACATAGGTATTGATTTTATAGTACGTATTTTTAATAAGAATTTGGGTTTGAGTTTAATAATGATGTTTGGATAATTGAGCGAAGTTGTCGAAGAATATGTCTACCTGGTATAAGTATCGAATCAGGCAGGCTTAACATTGAGAGACAAGACAACAGTCGAATTTAATTCGACTGGGCAGTGTTCGGAAAACTCAAAAGTGACTTTTCATTCTATACATATACTTTAATGCCTAAAGTCGAAACTTTAAAACACTTCCAATGTACGATTATTGTCATATACAGCGATGTGAATGTAACTGCATTTTCTTAATTAACATAGTTAGCCACCAACACAAGTGCTCCAATCCACGACGCGGTGCTGCTTACATAATCGTACAAGATAAAATAAAGCCTACTTAACCTACTATTTCTCTAATTCCAGCTCAAAGAACAGATAGAACTATCTAAGTTAGAGAAGCAATCATGGGAAGAGACTAAGATGTTCAACTGGCAAGAATTCCAAGACTTCACCCTCAGAAGGATGTTCAAGAAATACAGCCAGTTGGGGGTGTCAGCGCTACCTGATGACAAATATGCAGAGTTGAGGAGGAAGGTGTCGGCGATGGAGGCTAACTATGCGACAGCCAAGATCTGCTCGTTCAAGAACGCTTCGAAATGCGACTTGGCGTTAGAACCTGGTAAATTAATAATTAAAAGAAATAGAAAAAGATTTATTGCTAAATACGACTTTTTCCTAGCAGTAGCAAGATCTCTAGTCAGATTTTTGCCCATTGGGTAGAAAATATTTGGTACTAAGTATTAGGCAATGATTTCGAGTATAAGAAAAAATTGTGAAGAGGTTGTTGAGATATAAGGTCGTGACGCAGCAGATTGGGACAAGGTACTATAAATATTAGGTAAAAAAACAACAAACGTTTATTATGATTTTACAGGTGGTGGCTATTTTTTTGGTTACCATGTTTTATTCTGAATGATTATTATAAAAAAAAATAAGGCACAGAATCCACACAATCGTTGGGAAAAGTTCGTAATCTCGAGGTCCGTTTGCAACTAGTAAATGCACGATTATATTATAATTTCAGATATCACAGAACTATTCGCCAAAAGCCAAGACCCTGAAGAATTAGAGTACCTGTGGATAGAATGGCACAAAGTAGCCGGAGCGAGGGTGAAACAAAACTTCACAGATTACGTTGAGCTGTACAACGAAGCTGCCAAACTTAACGGTACGTCAACAAATACCTTAAAGACTTTATTAATCTGTGGCAAGGTTAAGGACCTTTCAATGAGTGCAGACAGGGAATGACGGCATTTAGAGCCAAACCCATTACGTCTAATGAGGTAGGAGCGCCTGTACGTTTATTTTGCTAGTATAGGCTTATCAAGCATGCTTAACATCGTATGATTATTACTGCACCTTCCGAAAAAAATTTTATCGTTTGAAGGTAGAAGTTATTAACAACATTTTTTTTGACGTGACAACGTCTAATAAATTGATGAACGCCGGCTGCCCGCACAGGAAAGGATGACTCATTGTCCCGTTACGCTCATTGTCCCTTTACATCATCATCATTTCATCAATGTTTTGTTATGACGTTGTCACGTTAAACTATCGTCCGTAATACGACTTTACAGACAATCAATTTTTTTTCTAAGGTTTTCTCATTTGTTACTCATTGAAATTGAAACAAATTTTAACGGATTTTTCGCGTATTCGAAACGTCAGGTCATAAATTATGTAAAATATACGTTTAATTTCAATGAATTATACATAATTTCCAAAAGGCAAGAGGTGCGGTCCTGGAAGTTTGATCCCAGATAGTCACACAGCCTTTGTAGACCATGAACCAGTAATGAAATGGTTTACAAAAATAGATATACATATAGTATAAATATCTACTCGTAGTAAAATGAACACACATTCTTTGCGCATTCATAGAATCGTGCGTGACTAATGCAAACATAGTCAAGATACGTGTGGTGGGTCACATAGATTCGATATTTCCTGGCTGAAATAGAACGAGAATGTGCTTGCAAAACAAATTTTGCATTTTACATAAAATACATTCTTTACTAAATAGCATGAAGGTTTTACACAAATTTCTACCATTGTTATCTTTTGTTTTATTCATTACAGGATATAATCTGAGACTTACCTACTTAGACTAGTATTTCTACGAACAGTAGACCTCGCGAAAGAGCTTATTTGCAGCTCATACAGTTTCCTCATCACAGTTTTACGATATACAAAAGAACTTATACTTGCTTTTGTGCAGGCGGTGGTTGGGATGCGGAACTAAAAATTTGATGATTTCACAATTTCAGGGGGCATGCTTACTCTTGAGATATATATGCTTACGATATATTTGATCATCATTGTTTTAATTATAAGAAATCCATTACTAGATTTAGGCATTTCTATGGATTATAAAAAAAATACTGTTATCAACGTCTTTTTAAAAAAAACGCGCCTATCCTCTTCGTGGCGTGAGAACTTTTAGGGTCAATCAGTTTTAGTCATTTATTTTGCGTGCTAACTCATAATTTCTGATTCGAATTCGTTGACAGTTGAGACACTTGTATGGCCTTATCCAAAGCTATTTGCTTAGTAAAACTTTTCGATATTTTGACGCACTTGTATGCATCATCTACATTATTCACAGGTTTACTTACTGGAAAATGTGGGTAGTGGGTAGTGGGAGGAAAAATTGAGAGAGATAGTTTAAAATGTTAGCCAGTTTAATAATAAGAGGCCTAACATATAATATTATGTGTTCCAGATTTCAAAGACGTGGCGGATTGGTGGCAATCAGAGTATGAAGTATCAGACTTCGAGGAACAACTGGCCAAACTCTGGGAAGACGTGAAGCCTCTGTACCAGCAATTACACGCGTATGTGAGGAAACGATTGAGGGACAAGTATGGAGACCACATTGTTCCTGCCAGGGGACCTATTCCTGCACATTTATTAGGTTACTTTCATCACTTATTACAAATATTTCCTTTTTAAAAAGAGGTGTGTTTGACGTGTGTATCTGTGTATCAGAGTGTCTCTCATTGCATCGTAGCTCTCAAACGGATGGACTGATTTTATATTTTTTTTGTTTGAAAGAAGATTTTATCGAGAGTGTTCTTAGCTATGTTGAATCGATATCGATTCACCCGTTTTTTTTGTCGCGGGTTTTGGGTTTCCTAAACTTATAATTGTTAAATTGAATTGTTTTGGTGAAACAAAACTGTAAGTTCATTCTTTGCTTGCTGCGTTTTTAGGGTTCCGTATTCCTAATAAGCTATTATTGTTTATCTATCGTTATTTAAGCTCATCAAAATCTTTAAATCAAACATTATTTAGAAGTAATCCTCGAAATAATGTCTAAAATATGTACCTAGTGGAAAAGAACATTAGTTCTGTTAATTTATTGATTCAGACATTTCTTTTGCAGAAATTCATCTTACGAACCAAATTTTTAATACATTTATGTTCTTTTTCATCTCATCTTACACAAAAAAGCGGCACACAAAAATTGTTATACAGCTAGATTTAATTATTGAAAATATATTTATAATATTCCAGGAAACATGTGGGCCCAAACATGGAACAATATCGAATCGTTCACCCGACCTTACCCCGACAAGAAAGAGATCGACATCTCAGCGGCGATGAAGGCACAAGGCTACACGCCGAAGAAAATGTTCGAAATGTCTGATGAATTCTTCCAGTCTTTGAACCTTACTGCGATGCCGAAGAAGTTTTGGGAGAACACTATTATGGAAAAGCCGACTGATAGAGAGATCGTATGCCATGCTTCAGCTTGGGACTTCTATGATGGAGAAGATTTTAGGTAAACGTATAGATATTTTTATTTCATAAACACAATACAAAAGCTATATATTATTTTCCTTTGGAATATTTACAAATTAAAAATAAAATAAACATATAGTACATAAAAAATAAATATAAAATAATAATAAACGTATAGTGTATATAGTGTAATGTAAAATGTACGATTGTAATGATATCCATCGAGATGAATTGATGATTACACTTACGACTGGCAAAGATTGTAAGAAGTGAAATTGGAATTAAAATATTTTTCATAAATATCTTATGACATTTAGGTGATAAAAGCAGGCTTTTTCCGTTCACTGCATTTAGGATGTCTGCGTGAAATTAAAATATGATTAATGATATGTTGATCATGTGCTACAATGCTAATTAAATAAAAAGATTAGAAGAAGATTTATGATATACCTAGTGGAGATAAGAAAAATACTAAAAATATATCCGTTAAAAAGTTGTAAAGAAAACATGTTATACATTAGAAAAACTATGTTAAATACTAACCAAATAACACATATATTTAATATCAAATTTTTGGTAAGTTTTCCCCCAAAAGTGTGTATAATTTTATACCTTAAATTGTATATTTCAACATTTTACAGTTTAATTGTTGCATTGCTAGATTGGGAGAAACAGAAAAATATAGAATGTACTAATTAATATTGCCTCCAAAATTGACGTTTTAAGTCTTGAAGAAATATTCACTATCGTTTGAATTTGGACAAATATTATTTCTTTTTAATATATATATATAAAAAGAAATAATATTAAGTAAATTTAGTGATGGCAATAAAATTTAGAAATTACTTCTCTAACTCAGAACTATTTGGCTTAATATAGGATCAAACAGTGTACGACGGTTGATTACGAGTACTTTGAAACAACACACCACGAAATGGGACATATACAGTACTTCCTACAATACAGACACCAGCCCCAAGTGTTTCGAGACGGAGCTAATCAAGGTAATCAGGTCATCAAGTAGATTTTAAAGTATATTTATTGATCCAGGATCAAAATGTGCTCGCGGATTGACAGCCAGATGTTCAAGACTATACATCACGAAATGGGCCATGTCCAGTATTATTTGCAATATAGAACACAGCCTGTTGTATTCAGAGAAGGTGCCAACCCAGGTGAATTTACATTTTGTCTGGGGAAACTTATTTATTTCGGGTGAATATTATATTTAAAATGGGCATTGCTATTTGAATCCATGCATTTTGAATTACCTTCTTATTATACAACATTCATATTGTGCTTTAGCATATTCTAAATACACAAGTATAAACTATACTATTCTTTCTTATGGCCACACATTTAACGTTTAATATTTTAACTATCTATATATCATAATAATATTAACACTCTTGAGTGTTCTTGCGCTGAACGTGTACCATTTTCTCTAATATGAGATCACATAATTGCATAATTGCTATTTCGTTTTGGCATAAGCGATTCTGCCTCATTGTTTCTGCATTCTCATCAACTGCAGCACCAATAAAAATTAAAATATCTGTAATTACTGCGATGTAGCTTTCTAGAATCACGTGTGTTAACATTTCTTCTTTGACATTTTTAGTTATATTATTTTTGTTTAAATTTTAAGTGCATATGTTTAAGGGTTTCACGAAGCCGTCGGTGATACAATAGCATTATCAGTGTCGTCTCCTAAGCACTTGCGTCGAGTTGGTCTCAGCAACGGAGACGCAGAGGATGAACAAACCGAGACCAACCAATTGTACAAAATGGTATGATGCCTTAAATTGACATTTCGTTATTACGTTTCTATGTTCTATCTACTAAAATATAACATACAGCGAAACAATTATTTTACAGTCTTCCTGATGTCATAAACGAGAGATGCTATTAAAAACCATGAATAGTAATTCCTCATTGTAATTTGTAATACACCGCTCATGTTATTTGCTTAATGTAATTTTACTGGACACATTTCTTTAGTATGTAAAACAGCGATGCCAATACTACAAGCAACTTTAATTAAATTTTTTGCAAAGATACTTTTGGAAAATTTACATTTATTGTATATTTTTCAAAGCGAGCTTGAAAAACGTTTCTGCCACAACAAAATTTTCCAGCATAAATGATATTGAGAATTGACATATTTGATATAAAACTGCAACATTTTAGAATCCACATTCCAAATATCCAAACGATATATTATAGTTTCACTTTCATTAAATGTACCACTAAATGTGGTATATGAGTCCTGGTCATTTCAAATAGATAAAGTCTTTACTTAGTCGCTGAATCGGTTTCGTTTTGGAAAACCTGCTTCATCATCGACCACAACGCTTAACGTCGAGCGAGTTAGTAATAGACTCAATGCCTATTTAAAAATATTGTAAAGTGTCTCATAAAATAATCTTTATCAAATTTCAGGGCCTTGATAAGATAGTGTTCCTTCCATTCGCATATACCCTGGATTTATTCCGCTACGGAGTGTTCCGGAAGAAGACTACTCCTGAAGATTATAATTGCCACTACTGGAGGTTGAGAGAAGAGTTGCAGGGATTGGAGCCTCCTGTGAATAGGACTGAGGAGGACTTCGATGCGGCTGCCAAATATCATGTGTCTGCCAATGTGGAATATGCGAGGTAAAGGTTCTTAATTTTTGCAGCTCATAAATCAAATCAAGTTTGTCATTTATTTGCTAGAATACATAATCATACAAAGTGTTCTTATTATTATTTTAAGACATTGTATTCAGTCTGCAAGCAGACGTGCAAATATTTTATTTAATTATATTATATTATGAGAATTAAGTCTATTATCTGTAGGTATTTGTATAATCAAAATATTCATTAACACTTGCATCTTGCATATAATTACTTTTTTTCAAACTTCAAACTATACTATAATTTGTGCTTTCCATATAAAATAGTTATTATTAGAGTTAATAAATCCATAAAGTGGTTATCACGTGGCATAAAAATTTGTAGCAAAAACAAAAGAAATTTACTTTGGAAATATAGACTGAATCCTACAAAAACTAATAAAAGTATCTTCCTTAATTACTCAAAACGTCTTAGAAAGATCATTGTTCTAACTAAACGGGCACAAAATAACTTTAAGATAAATTCATCTCATAACAAGTCAAAAACTGCATGGCAAATCATAAATAGTACCAAATTAAATTTACCTAAAGAAGCCATAACAAAAATTGAACAAGATAATGAAGATATAACGGATCCGATAGCTATAGCCAACGCATTTAATAATTTTTTCATATATAAAATAAAACCGGTCCCTGAGTCAGGATATAAAGTGACTGCTAATATAAATCATAGCAAAGATTCTATGTTCATGGCACCAAGCACGCCACAAGAAACAAGCAAAATAATACAAAACCTTAAAAACACTAAAAGTGTTGGTGATGACGAAATCTCAACTTTCATAATAAAATCAGTAAGTGAGTATGTATGTACCCCTCTAAGCTATATTATTAATTTGTGTATATCCACAGGCACATTTCCGAGTTCTCTGAAAACGACCATTATTAAACCTTTATTTAAAAAAGACAATAGAGAGAAAATGGAATGCTATAGGCCCATTGCACTTATATCGATATTTTCAAAAATTTTCGAGAAGTATGTTTATAATGAGTTAAATGATTATTTAGAGAAATAATATTCTATGCAATGAACAAAAGGGTTTCAGAAAAAATAGAAGTATTAATATGGCCATATACGATTTCATTAAAAACGTCTTAATATGTATGGATAAAAGCACTCCGGTGTGCGCCATATTCTGTGATATGACGCAGGCGTTCGATTACGTAGATCACAGAATCTTAGCTAGTAAATTAGAAGCGTATGGAATACGTGGCAACGTTTTAGATTTGATAGAGTCTTACCTAGCAGATAGAATACAAATCACGGAAATCAGTCGAGTCAATCTTAACACGAAAGCAGAAGAAATATATAGATCGTATGAACGCAAAGTGGCGTACGGAGTTCCACAAGGTAGTGTCCTGGGACCACTTTCATTCATAGCATACATAAATGACTTGCCTAATGCTACATCTCAACCTATGACATTATTTGCAGATGATAGCACTATCACCGTAGCATGTAAAACACTTGACTCTTATGAAAACGATATTGTTTAATCTTTGACCTCAGTTATATCTTGGCTTGACAACAATAACTTAAAAATTAACCTAAATAAAACAAATATAATGCATTTTAGACAAAGAGAAACAAACAAAGGTAATATTAATGTAGCATATGACAATAACATTATAAATGAAGTAGAAAGCTCAAAATTTCTTGGATTATATATTGACCGAAAATTGAATTGGAAATCACAAATAGAGCACCTTTCGAAAAGAATAAGTAGCCAAACATATGCCATCGCCAAACTAGCTCGTACTCTAAATATATAATCTTTACTTAAAGCTTACTATGGGTTAGTTGAATCAATTTTGAGGTACGGGATTATTTTTTGGGGAAATTCAACAAATAAAATTATTATTTTTAAAAGGCAGAAACGCTGTATTCGTTCAATGTTTAAACTCAAAAAAAGAGATAGTTGTAAGCCCTATTTTTTAAAGTATAAAACTCTTACACTTCCGTGTTTATACATTTTAGAAACGGCCCTTTTTGTAAAAACAAACCGGGAGCGATTCCCCACACTATCTGATACTACTGTAAGAAATAGGCGCGACCAAGACAAACGGCGCGTACATGAAGGAAAGACAGCACTGATGCAAAATAGCATCGTATGTATGGGTCCTAAAATCTACAATAAGATTCCTAAGTCAATAAGAGACCAGAATAGTAATTTATCTAGAAAAAAGTTGAAGGCATTGTTATTGCAGAAGTGTTATTATTCTATCAATGATTTTTTAAATGACAAATTTTAATTTTATTTGACATTATGTGTATCTTTTATTGCTTCTGCTTTGTCATATTATAGATATTTTTGGTTTGTGTATTAATCTAATAACAAATAATAATTATTATTATTTTATAATTTTTCGCATGTGCATGATGCTGTCTACCTGACATTTGTACGCCTAATCGGCACAACATTATTTTAAGCGACTAAATTTAGTGTAACATCTTTTATGCACTTGTTGTATAAAATTCTCGTGTTGTATGCAAATAAATTATCTTTATCTTTATTTATCTTTATCTTTACTAATAACACTATAAAAACAATGGCTAAGAAGCCATTCCGTCAAAGAATTTTTAAATCTATTTCCATTTAAAATTATAATATCATTAAAGGTACATTGTTATATATTTGTATACACATGTTTTAAGCGTTTCTTTTGTAGATATCTTTTCGGGCAGTAGGTTGATATAATAGGTTCATTTCATATATTATCATTCAATATATTTCATTTTATTCTAAAGGAAGGCACAATCAATCAATCAATAACACTTTATTGACACCACATATAGTAATAAGTCAATAAACACATAAGAAAATTGCACAAAAGGCGGTCTTATCGATAAAAGCGATTTCTTCCAGACAACAATGTGTTGGAAAAGTATATGTAAACAATAAGTCAGGTATAACATATTTTATTTAATTTCACAAATTTATTAGCTTCATCATCATCATCTCGGCCATAAGAAGTCCACTGCTGGACATAGGCCTCCCCCATAATACTATTAAATAATGTCTTCTGTGCTCTAATACATTATTTCCCTGTATTCCAGGTATTACGTATCGTTCATCATACAGTTCCAGTTCCACCGCACGTTGTGCCAGCTGGCGGGCGAGTACTCTGCCAATGATCCCACCAAGAAGCTAGTCGACTGCGATATCTTCCAGAGTGTCGCCGCTGGCAATAGTCTTGCGTGAGTTATCTTCTGTTTTTATACAAAATGAATGTAGGTTTGACCATCAACTCGCCTGATGGTAAGCGACGGTGGGGCCGGGGATGGAGCACGCCGATCTAGAAATTTTAAAAGATACACTCAACCTTGAAAATCCATAATTATAGTTCACATAAAACATAGGTGGCAGCGGGTTTCACACCAGTGTATTACGTATCTAGTGTACGTAGTACGAGAGTGTAGTTTCTAGTTCAACACATTGTGTTTTCTTATGTTACAATCAAATAAGTATCCTGATCGAACTTAACTGATGGTTGATGGGGTTGAAAAGTTGTCACAAGAGGGACAGGACAAACGACCTCATACAATTGGTTGAAATACGCTTTATGAAAGTCGCTTGCAACCGGTCTTTTTGGAAATCCATAGGAGAAGCATTTGCCCAGCAGTGGACTTATTGTGGCTAAGATGAGAAAATATCCTAATAGTTGATTTTGACCAAGCAAGCTCTGATTGTGTCAAAGCAGATTTGTTTATTTTTTTTTACGTTCTTTTCATGCAGGAACATGCTCAGGATGGGTTCTTCCAAGCCGTGGCCTGACGCGATGGAGGCGCTGACCGGACAGCGAGCGATGAAAGCTGACGGTCTGATGGAGTACTTCCGACCCTTGCTCGAGTGGCTCAAAGCTGAGAATCGGCGGACCGGAGAATATATTGGCTGGGAGCCTAGCAACAAACGTTAGTATTTTTTTTTACAAATGGTAGTAGTGACGCTGATGTCAGATATTGCACTACTGCTGCTGAGAACGAGAGAAGCTTCTTTGGTACTGATAGGGAAGGTGTAGGTTTGTTTGTTAGTTCCGTCGGTGTGCCAATTTGAATTGTCTATTAAGTGTAGTAATACATGTTAAATATTTGACCTCACGAATGAATGACGTGACCTGAGGTCTCTGCGTGAACTGACATGATATCATCTGTCTGGATGTACGTTTTTATTTTTTATTTTGACAGTGTTACTTGCGTGGCCACAGGTCATATTTTTGAATCCTTTTCAAAAATAAGCATATTTTGTCAAGAAGTTGTCGAGACAAAAGGTCAAGGGTTTTGTCAAGGAGAACGTTAATCAGCCATTTTTTAATATTTACTAAAAAAGAAAAAAAAAACGTAAATAACGCTGGTTTACTATTAAAGGCTAACTATCCTGCGTTCTTTTTACGTGACGAGAACTATACCTTCTTAATTCTCGCTTAGAATTTGGAAGTAAGTAGGCCTAGTCAGCACATCTGTGCCCTGTGCGCCATGTGAGCCAGTGGGTACGGCCGGGACTATCTTTTCTCGAAGCGATTCGTCGGATTTTGAGACTTTTTATTATATTATTGATATTATTTTGTTCAGTCTATGCATAATATATCTTATTACCTCGAAATGAGACTTCACGACCTTACATCATGCCAATTTCTTGGCCGACTTTTCTCAAAATATAAGGTCGAGGACTTAGTTCGAGACGAATACGACATATTATTATCATGGACAGACTAGTGAACATGGTCCAGTTAGTAACAGCAGGTGTGGTTGGTTCCAGAGTACTGCACGGCCGAGCAGGTGGCAGCACTGAACGCTCACAAGCACGAGGCGCAGCCCGCGGAGGCGTGACGTCACTATGTACTTACTACTTAGACTTATTTATAATAGGCAACACAGTATTCGTAATAAACGTTTTTAAGACTAGAGTGTGCTTTCATTTGTTAACAGACTTCAAAAAAGGAGAAGGTTCTCAATTCGCTTGTATTTTTATTTTTGTTATCTCCTAATTAATGTTGGTAGAATTCTGGTTAAATTAATCATGGAATGACCTTGCGGCTAAGAAGTAAAGTATGAGATATACGTAGGTATGCATGTTCCAAACAAACATATAAAAAGTAACTTATTTGTTATCGTTCAAGGAGCTGTTCAAGTGTTGGTAATCTTGGAGATAAACTTTATCACGTCTTTTATAAGTATTCATTTATCCCGTCTGTTTTGAAGTAGTTGTAAGGTGTTTGACGGTGGATAGAGCTGTTGGGTGAGATATTTACATACTTACTATTTTATTTAAATGTTACGGGAAGTGGGTACAGGGATGGGAAGGAAACAATGATATACGTAAACATGTTATTTATTTACAACCTTGTCGCTCTTCCGGCACAGAGTTCGCGTACGTACCGAGCGCGTCGAACACTCCTACACTGTCTCTTCACTACACTGTGCACTTCACTTTCATTTGTTACTTTTTCTTCTTCCCTTCTTTCCTATTAAACGCCTTGTAACTCAACTGCCCTCTGACCGCGACTGGAGCGCCATACTCCTTATATATCTCGATAAATAGCTTTTAGGAGCTTCAATTTCGATAGTCTTTTCGCTAGTCTTTTATTTTTGTCATTTGTTCCAAACTTTCTAAAGAATAATAGAAAAAGAATATTGACGAGATTCTTTATTTAAATAGTCGGGGAGCATTTTTTACTAGAAATTTCCACCAAAATTTCAAATGCCTTTTATTATAATTATGATGTCCGAGTGTGGGTTCGAATCCGGTGCCTTGCTTCGAAAAAAACAAAGCGATGTCTCACAATTCGTAAATAAAAATTGGTACCTAATTATCAGTATGTGTAAGTATGCATCAAAAAAGGATGAGGTTCTCAACTCTGTTGTATTTTTTAATGTTTGTTTCCTCCATATATTCATTCCCTTAGATTTCTCCTCCAAGGTTGCCTCATTACTCCGTTATTTAAAAACCGATTTGAACAATCTTTTTTTGTATGAATATACTTTCATATTGGTCTTATAATTTTCCGATTATCGGTTCTGTAGTATGGTTTTTAAAACAAAATTGCGCGTTTTGAAGTAGGGTTTTTAGTTTTGTTTTTAATCATAATTACCTATATAAAAAGAAAATATTACCGTTCGTTCAACTCGCAAAACGTAGAGCGTGTGGACACAGAACATATAATAAATGTGATTAAAAATTGAGGTGTAACATTTATAAGAAAGCTTCCAGAAGAATAAAGTTTATTCCAGAGATAACGTTGCTTAGATTGTAGTTCAAAGTCAAAGTCAAAGTCAAAGTCAACTGAAGTTGACTTTGACTTTGACTTTGACTTTAAAGTTTATTCCAGAGATAACGTTGCTTAAATTGTAGTTGTCAAAGAATAAGAATTACCCCCGTATTCATAGAGCCGAAATATTAACCTCCTTCTTTTTTGACATCCGTAAAAAGAAAACTTTTCTGTTATTAAACTCACACAATACCTAACTCACATACAAGCAAGTGTCTATTTACTAAAATGTAAGCCAGTTGCTCATCAATGCAAATTGATTGGTTCATACACTGAACCATGAGATGTCAATCAAATCTTAGAAAAATATCTGGTGTAGAAACGACCTTCTGTCTTCAAGTTGACAGGCAGGCTTCTTTTTAATCTGGGAAATGATGTTCAGTAGACTTTTCCGTACTCTTCTAGATGGTGCTTTTTAAACACGGTGAATTTTATAGTTTTGTGATATTTTTAGAACAATGGCGTACTCGTGTTTTGAAAGTGCTTTTATGGTATTATTTTTGATTAACTTAATATTATTCGTAGTATTAAAATAATATAGTTATATAATGTTATGAAAATCAGTATATAACTATAACATGATAGTTTCTTGAACTGGTGGCGGTAGGTAAAATAAGTTTCTTGTCGGAAAATGTATCAGTTAGAACACATTTCACGAAAGAAGTCCCACGATAAAACAGCGGAACTACTGTATTTCGTCGGTTAATATACCGTCACGCGATGACAGCGCCGTGTCTGTGAGACTTCTTTTATGAAAAGCGCCCTATGCGCGAGCGCAACGATAAGGAACATTTTTAACTCCTGCCTGCCGATACAAGAAGCTAAGTTTGACGTATGTACCTATTTGTTGACATTGTTTCAACAATAACTTTGAAAATAAATGCCGTTTGTTTATGTCCTAACTGAAACCCAAGATTTCCTTAGAGAAACGTTGTCGCACACTCTTCCATACAAATAGGATACAATTATTTTTTTACCTGGGAGACCGGGCTCTACTCTGATTTTTTTAACAGACTTACATAATGAAAGAGGTTATAAATTTGTTCTGTATGTTTGTTCACCGATTACTCAGCCTTTTGATGATTATTTTTGTATTTAATAGGTCATACTTCAGAGGTGGTCCTATATAAATTGTATCAAACTCGATGCAGTACTTTGGTTTTAAAAACAAAATTAACTGGTAAAATATCATCCAAGTGCATGTAGAAAGTGAACAGCAAGTCGCGTATGCAATGGTTTGCGTATTTTGAAGTTTTTTTTTAAATTTTGTAAACTATAATGATATGCTCCGTTTGCGAAATGTAAGTTGTAAAATGATAATGTTTGTTGAGTTTGGCTCCCTGCCAGCTATATTATGGTGTGAAAAGTCAGATGGCAGTTTATATGATATATATTGTGAATAAATAAAATTGCCAGCTGGCTTTAGCTCGGTGGAAAGATCGTCAGCTGATTCTTTGAAGGTGTAACAATCTTTCCACCGAGCTACAACCAGCTGACATTCACGAAAATTCATAATATCACTCTTTTAATCCTTAAACGAGTTGTCGTCAGGAAGGAAATTGGTCATGGAAACTCATTGCTAGCATGCGGTTATTTTTAGGGTTCCGTACCCAAAGGGTAAAAACGGGACCCTATTACTGAGACTTCGCTGTCTGTCCGTCCATCCGTCCGTCCGTCCGTCTGTCACCAGGCTGTATCTCATGAACCGTGAGTAGTTAGACAGTTGAATTTTTCACAGATTATGTATTTCTGTTGCCGCTATAACAACGAATACAAAAAAAAAACAGAATAAAATAAATATTTAAGGGGGCTCCCATACAACAAACGTGATTTTTTTTGCTCGTTTTAGCTCGATATTGATAACGGCAACAGGTAGATGCTTGAAATATTCACTGAATATTAAGTTATATTATTCACTTTAAAAATAATTCAGTAAATTAAAATAATAATCCCATACAAAAACGTGATTTTTTTGCCGTTTTTATAGATTCACGGAACCATTCGTGCGCAAGTCTGACTCGCACTTGGCCGGTTTTATTATACAACTGGAGAAAACTTTTTTCTACCCCTAAATATTATCAGATTTTGATAATTATGATTGTAACAATTGGTGGCTATGCTTCTATGATTTGCTTTTTCAAAGACTAATATTGTAAAAGCGAAATAACTCTATCTCTATTTCTCTATCTCTTTCGTTTGATCGTAAAAGGTGACAAACAGAAAAAGGTCAAGCCAATTATTCTGTTTCACACAGAGATAGTTAGGAACCTCGTTGTGGGCCTATTAAATATATTGACTCACTAACACATGTGCGCATGCACACACGCGCAGACGGACATACAAATTAACTGCTATTCATAATTCGAGTGTGACGTCATTGGCGTGACAAATAAAAATCGCTAATTACCATCTGAAAATCCAAATATTTTTATACTCAATTTGTTAACTGACTTTTCAATTAACCAATCGTACTTTGCTTCTTTTCTTAGTCTCCTTACGTGACTAAACAGAAGAAGTATAGTGATTTTCTGGAGCAAACAGAACTGCATCAATGAGATATTTAATTTCAGATTTTGATGTGCTAGTATTCGTAGAATTTTTCTTTGTAACCGAAATAATTATGTTTAATATTTGGAATAAACCTAATTAATAAAAAGGTAATAATTGGACATATAATATAACAATGTTATCATAATTTAAATTAATAATACGAGCTTTCCTTAGTTTGGGCTAGATGGTGTTGTGTGAAATGTCCACAAATATTTATTTATTTATTTATAACGGTGGAGTGGGAGTCTTCTGTTCTTTCCTTATTTCTATAGTCGAATTCACCTACAAATAAGATATAAATTTAGCTCACTTATTTGCAGTTATATTCTGTTTGTAATTTGTTATTCTTTTATTTGCTTATCAGAATTCCAGTACTCTACATTTAAGTTCCTTAACCTAATGTACCTTAAAAACTTGAAATTAAGTATTATTTGCAGTAGCTTCGACAAATATTGTGATTTCAGTTAATTTACCAAGCCTTGAATATAGACTGAAACGAAACCTTGAAATTAGAATCTTCATAATTATCGACAACCAATCCCAAAGTGACAAAATTAGTATGGTGTCGTTTGTACAGCTACATTCTTCCAAATTTGCTTCGGCTACATTAGACAATAAGGACCAAGCATCTTCGCAAGCATGACAGACAGACAAACAGATAATTCATTTGCATAATAATCAAAGAACTCCGTCGTTAAGATTATTTTTCAGTATAGCGAGAGGACGTCTCTAGTTTGACTGAATTTTGAGAACTGTGTGAAATTGTATTTTAAAAATGCCGTGTGGTTATTTTAGTGAAACATGGAAAAGGGCGTTTTATGTAAGTCTTCGCAGTTTTCAAATTATTATCGTTACCATTAACCGTCTTATCCTTTATCAATCCATAGCTAAACGTAAGGTTCTTCTTTTATAACCCACCACCCAAAAAGGGGGGTGTTATAAGTTTGACGTGTGACATCTGTGCATCTGTATAATCTCTGTATCTATGTCTGTCTTTGGCATCGTAGCTGTCAAACGGATGGACCGATTTGGATCTAGTTTTTTTTGTTTGAAAGAAGATTTCATCGATACTGGGGGTCAATTCAGTTAATCAAAACCGATCCGTAACGGAACCTTTTACGAAGCATTTCCTGTCGGCTGCTATCATTTTTTGATTTAGTAACGAGCGAAGAACGTGTCACGTTTTATCAAATGTGTCAATTGTATGACTTAGAAGTGACTGGATCAAAAAAATGATGGCGGCCGATGGGAAACGGTTCACATATGGTTCAGCTACGGAGCGGTCTTGAATAACTGAATTGCCCTGCTGTTCTTAAGCGGGTGATCCATTGGCGAGTAAAACGATTGGTACGCCAGCGAGCTGGCGAGCCAGAGATATAGCCACCAATGGAGCATCTACAAAACCGCGGCTTTAAAATAGCGCGGTTTGGCTCGTTGGCTCTTCGTGCATGCTTGAAATCCTAAGACCGCGGTATAATAAACCGCTCGTCGATCAGCCGAGCCTGCGAACCAACAGTTTTAACCAACAGCTGCCAGGAACCGGAGACACATAAGCGTTCATATGGTGAAATTGGTACACGACAAACTGTATGTTGTCTTTTTACTAAACACCAAACCCAGCAGCTCTATAAACACTTCCTCGGTCATCCTCATAATATATAATTTCGATAATCGTTTGGTTCACCAATAAGTTCTGTCACTTAATTTACGTGGGATAAGCGTTGTCTCTCTTGCAGTTAGTTTTTGACCCACACTTTGTGTCGTCTTTTCTTTTTCTTGTTGTAACAGTATACGTAAATAACAAAGTAACTCCGACTGGGAACACGCCATGACTCTGGCGATCGAGAGTCGACTGTTTGGTATGCCAATGGATCACCAACGCGAGTCGACAACCCAAAGAACCAACAGCTTAGCCATTCTAAGAATATCTTATCTCTACCAGCCATTTTTTATACAATATAGGTTTGCACTAGACCGCCAACTCAGCTGATGTTAAACGATCTTGCGGATTTGTCCTGAAATGTGCCCAGTTATCTTCAATTGAGACATCATATTAGGTCACAAATTGTAAACATTAAAAAGATATTTTAGATTTATTTATTTAAGAACTTATATTTTTAGAAGATATACAAGATCCGAGAATATATATTATTATAGTTGTTTTGTGTGCGGCCCACGGTATTCGCAATAAAAAGCATTCAAGAGCGAGAGTAAATATTTATGGGGAAAATATAAGTTAAGATTCAATACGTAAATACGCAAATACAAATCTTGGAAACGCTGATCACAGTTTTTCTTTCAGTTTTTCTGACCGGCTTTATATTTGTGAATTGCGTCAGTTATTAGTAGTTGCGTAGTTATTTATACATATTGTATTATCATTAAAGAAAACTGCATTTATTAACTACAACAAAACAATATACAAACTACACAAGTTTGCTAACTAAATACACACAAAACATATCGATTACCCCAGACTGATAAAGGTCTAAAGACAATCCAATTGCTCAAACTCAGTACCAGTTGGCAGCGTACCCAGCATTTTGAAGAAAACTTGTTGCAGGTTTAATATTCTTATCTTTACAGCTCTTCAGTTTTAACAATATATGTCTAAATCTTTTTCTCTCATTTGCGTCACTTCCTTGATATGACATTTACAACGCTCTTTTTGTGGCTAATAATGTAGCTCCAACGCTACCGTTTGTCTGTTTACATTTGACTTGTAAATGAACGTCTTTGACCAGTTAGTTTTTCTGTCACAATTATTATCTTGCACTGATGCGTGGCAATATAGATCGCATCTTATCTCCTTGACATCATGTTTTATGAAAGTTTTTGCGATTATGTTAACGTTATTTATTTAGTAGTTTTAATTTTATTTCATTTGTGTTTGGTTAAGCTTTGTGCAGTCAGGTAACAGTCTCGTATTTTTAGTCAGTGTTTTTTATATCTTAGAGTCTCTATCTATATACTGTATTATTTTCTTCTTATATTCTCTCTTTTCCATGCTATTCATCCCACATGGTGGTGGGGTCAGCCATTTCATTGTATTGTATTTGAATATTAATATTCATGTTTAGCGCTGTAGCCAATCGAAACTATTTACTTAGTAATTTGTTTTTCTTCGTTCCACGCTGTTTCTCCTACGTAATGATGAAAAACGATTGTGATGGTGAGCGGTGATGAAGGTAATATAACGTAACTTATATTCGTCTCCGAATTCTACGCTATCTCTGTTTCAAATTTTATCACTATCGGTCCAGCCGATGGGTCGTGCAAAGGTAACAAAAAGACAGAGAGTCAGAGAGAGAGAGAGAGAGAAACAGAGAGAGAGAGAGATAGAGACACAGAGAGAGAGAGAGAGAGAGAGAGATAGAGAAACAGACAGAGTTACTTAGGATAATGTTGGTTTGAGATATGTATAAAAGAACACATCGTGATAAATCCATAGCATGATGTTTGAGATTTTTTGCTAAGTTGTTTGTGAAGTTCTTCGTGGAGTTTCAAAGCGTTTCGTTTCCACTTTCCTAATGTAAACCGATCGAGAATGGAATGAATTTTCACTGTCCTTGTTTCGTGAAAACTATGATCCAGGTACCTCCAACTCTGGTCTTGGTATACGTGCTTCATCTTCGGCCATAGCGGCGCTTTCAAACAGTCGAGCTGGTGGTCAACTATATACTTGTTCTATATATTAAAAAACCGGACAAATGCGAATAGTACCTAGATAAAAAGATGGAAATTATGTGTACTATAATGTCAATGCTTCTTGTCAAATTTCACAGTTATAGGTCTACGGGAAGTACCCCATAGGTTTTGATTCCTTTGCAAGTGTCGAAATATGCATTTTTTGTGACATATTCGTAACGCTGTAACTGTTTTTATGATAACTGAGAAGTTCGATTTTTCTTTCTGCAGCAAGATGCTATAGATCTGCGTATATGATTTTAATTTAATCTGACAGACGGACAGACGGACAACAAAGTGATCCTAAGGGTTCCGTTTTTTCCTTTTGAGGTACGGAACCCGAAAAAAGATGCTATTTATGTAATGAATCTGTGATTCGGCAGTTTCAATCATCAATGAGATCCATAGATCTAGGATTTAAAAATTTAGATCTTGTAGGTAGCAATAAAACATTTTTCATTTATATTTAATGTTAACAATCATATAACCACTTGCATTCTTCTAAGCAACCTTTAAATCTTTCCGCAGATGATAATGAAGATCACGGGGGAGCTGGCTCTACTTGGGGCAATAGCCTCAGTATTCTTCGTGGCTGCTCGAGGAAGGGCTGCTGAAAAGGCGGCAGAAGAAGCTGCTGGTACAGACTACATGAGAACTTTGGATGTGCTCATGTCCAAAGCTAAGAACAAGAAAGTTGTAGCACAGTGGAACTACGAGACTAATATCACGAAACGCACCGAAGACTTTATGGTAAGTCTTTTACGTTGTAATTAGTATATATTTGTAATTTTGAATTAAACTATAATATTTTTATGACAATACAAACTTAAATAGTTAAATAAATAAATAAATATTTGTGGACATTTCACACAACATGGCTGATAGAATACATATATACTTTTTTTTTTGTAAATATATACATATGATTACATCAAAAGACCTATCATCATCATGGACCTTGCAAAAGTTTCCAAAATACTGGCAGCGTTCCTCTTTTAATGAAAAGTGATATTCTTTGCGCTAAGAACCTGCCAGAAGCGGGATTCTGCTTTTTATTCTTAAGGCCGTGACCCAAATCCAAAATAAATTTCCGAGCCTCAAAACACCATGCACCCGCCGTTTCGATAAGTATAGCAATACAGTATAATCCTTGAATTAAGTAATTTTAATACTGTGATCTACATAATGAGACATTACAAAGTGGGTTAAGTAATATTTTTTGTAACAATTGCAGACCTGAATTGGTTTTAAAAGTCATATTGATTAAGATTTCATCATCATCATTTCAGCCACAAAAAGTCCACTGCTAGAATAGGCTTCGGACCATGGATTTCCAAAAAGACCAGTTGGAAGCGGACTCCATCCAGTGCCTTCCTGCCACTTGTATGATTAAGAATTATAAGATGGAAAATGCTTGCGCAGTGCCTGTACGCCTCGATATACGAAACAAATTGGTGTACTTGATCAATATTATTATTTACTTGTCGACGATCTTGTGTTTAACTGCAGATTTTTCTGATGTTAAGAAAAAGTGACGATATACAATGAGTATGCTCATTTAGAATAAACCGATTACTTTTTATTTAAATCCACTCTGATACTTAACTTTACTTTACTTTACAATCGTAGGCTCAATAAAAAACAAATAAATACAATAATTAAATTTCTTTCCGTAGCTACAAACATCCCTCGAAGTAGCAGAGTTAGAGAAGGAATATTGGAAGGAGACGATGAGCTACCTCTGGCACGAGTACGAAGACGAAGACCTGAAGAGGATGTTCCAAAAATACGCAATGCTGGGAACATCGGCGCTGCCTGAGGACTTGAATGAGAGGCTTATCAAGGCTATCAACAACATGCAGACTACGTACGCGAAGGCTACTATATGTGACTACCATAATAGGGCGAAGTGTGATTTACACGTGGAACCAGGTGAAGTGAAATATGAAAGCAAACACATGGAATATTAATCTAAACGTGCGGCTTTACCCACGTTCTAGTAATCCTTTCTTACCTATCATGCAGTCAGTCCTTTCTTGCTACCTCTTCACAAGATATACATTTCACTAAATTTCTATTTTATACGTCCAACGGTTTAGGCTGTACTTTGTTTGACTGTCAGTCATAGTATATAGTCATAGTAAGCAAAATAAAATTTACTAATTAAGAAGCTTTATTATTCATTCATAATAAAGAAAATAAAAATTGTTTAGGAGTGTCGGTAATCGTATCAATGTATGTAAAAGTGACTCAATATCAATGCAAATTCAGTTTCTCAAAGTTTCTTAAAATATAATCATAATCATAATCATTTTATAAATAACACATGTTACAAGTCACAAAATAAGAGATAAATTACAATACATACATGAGTACAGTTTTGTACTAATCAGTACAAAAAAATATATCAAAAGATACATTTCAGTATCAGTTAATGATGACTCGATGAGTTATTGTAAGTGTTACGATTAGCAATGTAAATGTGCTATACATTTTGGTGTCTTTATTTTTAGTTAGTCAAACTTATTTGAGAAGAGAGAAGAGCAAATGAGGTCGCGTAAATGTAACCAGAATAAATGTTTAGCTGCAAGATAAAACAATGCATATAAATTGGTTTTCAGACGTGACCGATATCTTCGCAAAGAGTCAAGACCCAGAAGAACTGAAACACGCCTGGCTGGAATGGCATAAGGCAGCTGGTAGACCTTCGAAAGGAAACTTCACTGAATATGTGCAGATGAACAATGAGGCGGCTAAGTTGAATGGTACATTATTTTATTTAAATACTAAAGGGCAATATACAAACAAGAGAAAAGTTATTGGCTTTGACACCCATTCATACTGTGAAATCTGGATACTGGTTGTATGCATTCCAGAAAAACTGCAGTTTGTCTTAGTAACACACTGTCTCATATAAAATGGTGAGTATAACTAACAAATCGGCTTATCAATTCGATAATTTTTTTATCACACCAATGACTGTACGAAGTATTTTGAATGTTCAAAAATCTTGAGAGATCATCTTCTGTCAAGATTAGCAGAATAGTCTAGCAGAAATAAACGATCAGGAAAGCGTTTCTATATAGAAAAAGTATTCTGATAATTTTGGTGAGAGCAACCTAAGAAAGTATAGATGTATCTTACATGTCATGTGTGGGATAGGAATGTAGAGATGATGTCTGACGGAATTAAATGGCGAAAGAAAATATAATGTACCCACCCTACCCAAGCGTGTAGAGATGACGATTATGTCTTCAATTTCACTTATTATATTCGACCTCATTATTACTTACATTACTTACTAACTGATGACTTGGTAGCTAAGCAAAAACAATGTCACAATAAAATATTTTGTATCCTCTTTGTCAGTCACGTTGTTCTTTCTCCAGGCTATGACACCGTGGCAGAGTGGTGGCTCAGCGAGTACGAGTCCATAGACATCGAGGCGCAGTTCGCTGCGCTCTGGCAGCAAATAAAGCCGCTCTACCAGCAGATACACGCGTACGTGAGGAGGCACCTGAGGAACAAGTACGGGGAGAACGTGGTCTCCGCCAGAGGACCGATACCGGCGCATCTGTTGGGTAACATCTTGAAGATATGTTTATTAAATACTAGCTATTGCTGTACGGATCCACCTGCGTAGTGATGAAAAATGGTGATGACGATTATGGTTTTCTTTCATACATATCTTGTTCTGACAATCATGAAAATAACAAAACTAAAATCAAATCGGTCATTATATTTTTGAGTTTTAGCGAGACTAATTAAGAGATATTAATTTTTTTGTATTCAGAGAAGATGTTATTGAGCTATAATTTCTTATTACTAACCAGTATTTATTATCGTAATTCAAATACTTTAATAAGTCCGGCCCTTTTAGGATGGGAGACCGTGAGTGGCATTTCGTTATGTGCGCTACCGTGGGTCGGATGCCACGATATATAATCTGAATCTCGGAAACGGCTCCAACGATTTTAATGAAATTTGGTTTGTAGGTAGATTAAGAGATGATACATCGATCTTGATAGGTTTCAGTTTTATTGAACCCGGGTTTGCTCGTATTTTCAGTCATAAAAAAACCAAGTGGAGCTCGATCGCCCAGGTACTTTTTAATAATCGCTTCAATTTTGTGTTACTCTCTTAATTACAGAAAATGTAAAAGTAAAGCGGGCGCGAGACCACTTTGCACCGCTATAAGATGTGAGAGTAAGTCCCCAGATAATATTAGTGATACAGATTATAGAAGGCTGGAAAAATGAGTATGATTATGTCTATGGCACAAATAACAGGGAACCATTTTAGCACATCATGAAATTGATGTTAGACCATAAAGAAGAAAGCGGTTTACAATAAATTCCCCTATTGTAATGAAACGTCACCTTTTGTAGGAAATATTTGGGCCCAGACGTGGAGCAACACGGAGAAGTTTACGAGACCATACCCGGACAAGCCCGACATCAATGTCACCTCAGCACTCATCGCTCAGGTATTTTATGCTCAAATAACCATATTTAGTTTTGAAATGATACTAATATTATAAATTAAAAAGTGCGTGCCTGTAACAATAACTGTTCCAAACAGGAAAACGAGTGACGCTCTATCAGTTTAGCCAGAAATTACGGCATTTGACAACAATTACATTCCCATCACGTGGACGTAAAGTCTAAAACATAATTCACGAACATAGTGATTGACCGATATATACTGTAACGATGATGATGATGATGGTGAAATTTCTAGAAGGGAATGCTCCTCGACTATTTAAATAAAGAATCTCGTCAACATTCTAGAAAGTTCGAAACAAATGATAAAAATAAAAGACGAGCGAAAAGACGATCGAAATTGGACATTCTGGAACGAAACAAATGACGAACGAAATGACTATCGAAATAAAAGTTTCTAGAAGATTCTGCGGGGTATATAAGGAGCTTCAGTCGCGGACAGAGGGCAGTTCAGATACAAGTAGCATACAGGAAAGAAGAAAAAGTTACATGTGAAAGTGAAGTGTTGAAGTGAACAGTATAGTGAAGAGACGTTATAGTAGTAGTGTGTTGATCGGAACACGGTCTCTATGTGTTTGTAGCGCGTCGATTCTGTAATTATTGTCGGTGTTCGTGTTGTAGACTGTGAGTGCTCTGTAGAAGATACCACGTGTCAGTGAATTAAACGGGCTTGAATAACATCGTTGTTTCCTTCCAATCCCTATACCCACTTCCCGTAACATTTGGTGTCAGAAGACATTTAAGTTTGTCTTTGTTGGTATCAACAAAGACAAACTTAAAGATTTTGATTTAAACAATAGTCGCCGCGCTAAATCTTAATTTAAATTGTGAAGTCTAGAGATTTGCCGCTTCGAATTATTGTAAGAGGCTTGAGGTTGTCACCCTAGATCTCATTGAGCTCGGACGTTTTTGAGTACTGATGGTACATCCTGTAATAACTTTATCAAAGCTTGAAAAAGAGAATTTTCTTCTTAATGGTGACGTCTGACAACGCTTGACCAATATAATTTTTTTTAATGGAGGTTAACATAGCATTCTCGGTAATGTTAAAAATCCAACCGAACGTCAGTGAGTCCCTCTGTGTCCAGCGGACTCGGTTTTAACATTGTAATTGCATCACTAGTCTTCCTCTATTTAAAACTATATTTGACTTATAATATAAATTCGTATGAGCTTAAAATGTTATCGCTAAATAATAACGTTAAATGCATGTTTATACAATACAGTAATGATTCTAATTCCAGAACTACACAGCCTTGCAGTTCTTTAAGACAGCGGAAGACTTCTTCAAATCTCTAAACCTGATGGGCATGCCTGACTTGTTCTGGGAACGGTCGATATTTGAGAAGCCTAACGATGGACGGGAGATGGTCTGCCACGCTTCTGCTTGGGACTTCTTCGACGAAGAAGATTTTAGGTCAGTTCCCAATGTGGACGTTTATTAATTGGCGACGGAGGTAAATTGGCTTTTCTTGGTATGACGATAATTTTAGAATGGTTAAACCAATATTATGAAACTTTCGTAAGCTTAAAAACAATACAAAACCTCCAACGATCATGAAATTTTTGAAGTAAAAACTTCTTTAGCGGCGTTGTGCATTTTTGGGATGAGTAAAAAATGTTAAACTTGCGTCAGATCGTCAGCTCGTAAGACGTACAGTCATAAACCTATTCTAACGTTCTGCATTTAAAGTTCACTATTGTATATACAAGTTTGTCCTTCAAGCATGACGTCATTTCGTTGCGCCGAATGCTTATTTTCGACACATGCACGTAAGACTCGTTAGCTCAATAGGTTAGAGCACTGATATAAATTTCAATTTATCAATCGGAGGACGGAGATCCTTCACGAGTCAGTCTCTTTGCTATTTTATTTTTTAATTTTCACTTCCGCCGGCAATCCTGGAGTGCGGGTTGTTTTTTTAATTACTATCGTACTTAAGTGCGTATGAATGTAGATTCAAAATTTACCTAACCTTGACAAGGATAGAAACTGTTCTCAATTTTGATCTTCTTTCTATATGTAACCTTGATCTGTATTATACTGAAAAAATCGAATGTAAATGAGACTTTTTGATGTGCATTCCAGAATCCGTCAATGCACGTCAATCACAGACGCATTCTTCAAGACAACCCACCATGAGATGGGCCACATCCAGTATTACTTACAATACAAGGATCAGCCGGTCATTTACAGGGCCGGCGCCAATCCTGGTAAGAAATTGTACTAACCACTTACAAATACATCTACGTTTAATGAAGGACTCGTTTGAAGGTAAGCGATGGTATAGCCGAAGATATAGTAGGTTAGTCTATAATATCTTTTTAATATTGAAGCTTTGGATATAGAATTCTTCAAACACCAGGTAAGATCAGACATGTGACTTTCGAAGTTCTTGAATGGCAGTAGAATGAAAAGCTAATGTATGGGATAATAAAGCTAACGAAATGTCTCATATCTAACTCTAAGCGAATTTTTAGAAATAGAAATGGTTCGTAAGTTTGCCTCTTGTCGCTGGCCAGATGGAAATTTTGCTAGTTGATAAAATGACTCGTTTACTTAGCTTATTTGGTCATTTACAATCTTCAATCGATAAATAAACGTTGCGTAAGATATGCATGAACGAAAAAAAATTTATTTTGATTTTGTTTAAAATTATAAAAATCCTGTTCCAGGGTTCCACGAAGCCGTAGGAGACGTGATAGCGCTGTCGGTGTCAACTCCGAAGCATATGCGAGTGATGGGCCTCCTCGAGGACCACCCTGATGATGCAGAGGATAACATCAATCAACTATTCAAAATGGTACATTTTATGATACGAGTATGTATTATATTAGAATGAGGATTCATCATCATCTCAGTCACAAAAAGTTCACCGTTACACATAGGCCTCACCCAGGGATTCCCAAAAAGACCAGCCGGAAGATGTCTGCATCCAGCGTCTTCCTGCCACTTGGAAAATGTGTAAATCTTTTGGCTGGTTTTCCTATGCTGTGCTAGCTTGCCAGTTCATGGCATCCACTCGAAAACTTTTCGGTCACATTGGCTATCAGTTCCACGAGCTATGTGCCTTGCCCACGATTTTCGTACGTCTACGGTTCTCTTCATTTTTGATTAGATCTCGTAGTGACAACCTGAACCTTTCGTGATTTAGAGCTTCCTTGTAACATGCTCATGTCATATTGTTTTCTAAGGTTTTCACGATTGTTACTAGTTAAATTTAAACAATTTTCACGTTAACGTCAAACACCAAGTTATAAAATTATGTAAATTATACGCAATAAATCCGCTAAAAATGGTTAAATATCAATTCTCATGTCATGTTTTGCAACCAGTTCACAGTTCAAAAGCCTATAAACTAGCTATATACTGCGCTTGTCGTTTTGAGACACAAGTACAGGATATTTAATTTTGTTATACATGGAAAATGCACTGGGAAAATTGCTCTTCAATCTAAAACGTAATAAAGAACACTACATTTTTTTTTATCATGGATGTACTTGATACCAACTCATCTGACGTTAAGCGACATTGCGGTAAACGATTGATAGAAACTATTACTATTAATTATTAACGTAACCCTAAAAGGTAATATTCCGTATGTATCAACTTCCAGGCTCTAGAGAAAATAGTGTTCCTCCCCTTCGGTTACCTCCTGGACTTGTACCGGTACAGCGTATTCCGAGGTCACACCACCCCCCAGGACTACAACTGTCACTTCTGGCAGATGAGGGAGAGTCTCCAGGGTATCGAGCCCCCAGCGCCCAGGACTGAGGAGGACTTCGATCCAGCTGCCAAGTACCATATTGCTGCTGATGTGGAGTATATGAGGTAAAAAGATTGGATATTACCAAAAATTTGCAGAATATTTTAGCGTTTGCTAATATTACAGGAGCATAGGCGTTTCGACGTAACTACTTCTTTAAATTTTCATAGTGTGGTAAATCGTGAGATATCTATAGCTTGGTGTTGCAGCTACATAATTATCTATCACCTAAATCTAAAATTTTTGGACACCAATATCTAAAAGATCAAAGAATTAAGTTGAATGAAGACTGTGACGCATCTCGCGTGGCGCTGGGGGAAGTATCGTCATTTTGAAGTTGCTTCATGCAACGTACGTTACAGGTTTCCGTGTCCACGACATAATCACACCTTGATTTTTTGTTGTTTCTTAAAAACTTGATCATAAAAAAACAAACTAAGGATCCGATATTTTTTTTAGATAAAATAACTTTTATTGCTAAAACATTACATAGGTGTTACAAAATCTTGAATATTTTAGACACATTTATAGACAGTTAAAAAATTACACACACCGTTATAGGTGGCACCACCGATGCTTGATTGGTTTAAGCTAAAAAGACTGTTCAAAGTTTCGACCATCCCATGTGACACCTCCGTGGCCAAAATGCTAAAGGCTTCCAAGTACAGATCGGGATATGCGGATTCAAGTCCCGTCAGGTGGGTTTAATTTTTGAACTGTCTATAAAGTAAATTAATTAGTTGATAATTGGCCAATTTGTTTCCCCAGGTACTACATCTCTTACATCATCCAGTTCCAGTTCCACCAGACGCTGTGCCAGCTCGCAGGGGAGTACTCTCCAGGAGTACCTAGCAGCAGTAACACTCTCTCCAACTGTGATATTTACAAGAGCGCCGCTGCTGGGAAAGCATTAGGGTCAGTACGCAAGCTGTTAAACCTTTTTATCCGACTGCGCAAGAAGGTTAGGGTTATGTTTTTCGAGTCATCATCATCATCATCTCAGCCACAAGAAGTCCACTGCTGGACATAGGCATCTCCCATGGATTTCTAGAAAGACTGGTTGGAAGCGGCTTGCATCGTTTTTCGAGTGTTTGTATGTATCTGTGGGTGTATGTATGTTGGTAAGGGTGTATGTGGGTATGTATGTATGTGTGTTTCTATTTGACAGCCTACAAGCTAAACGGCTTGACCGATTTTGATGTGTGAAGAATCGTTTTGACTCCCTGAGTGGCATAGGATATTTTTTTTGTAATAATAAAATCTGTTTAACTTTCGTAAAAATGAATACGCTTTTTCGTAACATCCAACCAACGAACTGAAAAAAAAACCGACTTCAAAATAAGCAATTCGTTTACTTGGATGACTTATATATTTTTCCAGTTATTTTTTATAACAACCCTACCTAACCGACTTTGATAAAATTTACCTATATGGGTGGTCTCATATTGGTAAATTTAGGTAGGACATACTTCAGAGGTGGTCCCATATAAATTTGATCAAAATAAATGCAGAACTTTGATTTTTATAACAAAATAACTTCTAGAAACTCATATAAGTGCCTATAGAAAAGTGAACTGCAAGTCGCATACGTATTGTATTGCGTATTTTGAAGTCGGTTTTATTTAGTTTTGTAAACTATAATTATTTATTTACATTCTGTACACGTTGCCGTTGTGCATTCGATTATTTTATTCCCGTTAAAAAAAAAACTGTTTCTGGTATATTGTCTTTGCATGTGAAACAAAAGCAGCTAGTTTTCACGATACTTACGTCCCTTTCCAGAAACATGCTTAGGATGGGTTCCTCGAAACCCTGGCAGGACGCCATGGAGGCGCTGACTGGCCAGCGCGCCATGGACGCCCAGGGGGTGCTGGAGTACTTCCAGCCTCTACACGAGTGGCTCATCGAGGAGAATAAGAGGAACGGAGAGTATATCGGATGGGAGGATAGTAAAGTTCGTAAGTATATCTTGTTGAAATCTTATAGTTTTCAAATTTCACATCTGACGCGACAAGGTTCAACTTGGAAGCTTTTATTGGCTTGGCCACAGATATGTCACGTGACATGGATGAAACTTCCGAACCTTTTTTGCTTAAGTTAATCAAGCGTAGGTGGCGCCATCTTCAACACACGCTTAACACGCTTGTAGATACTTATGTGTAGTAAAAACACTTCAAAAATATTGAATAGCATCTCTTTTTGAGTTGCTGGTAGCAGATTTTTTGCTGGCGTGAGATGGAAGAAATGTTACTGATCATCAAGGAGTCCACTGCTGGACATAGGCTTTCCTCATAGATTACTATAAATATAGTTTTTTATTCTAAATGCCGTTACAAACAAACGTTTGTAATTCCAGCGTTCTGCACGGGTGAGCAGCAGTACATCATGGACACGTCAGGATTCAACTACAGGCTGAGGAAGTACGGGGGACAGTAATTAGTTTCATTTAGATTATTCACGTATCAAGTATTAATTATTATAATTAACAATAATATAAATAAATAAACAAGTTTATTAGTTATCGTTAGTTTATTTCAAAAGGTGTCGACTCCGACATTGACGCCGAGTTGAGTTGAGTTGACGTTGAGTTGACGTTGACGTTGATTTAAAGATTTTGATGGGTGAGGTGTCCGATTGCTTTGAAATTTGGTGTACTGTGACTTCTGTGCATTTCCGTGACATGGTAACCTTATTCTGATGCTGCAGCATCAAGAAGTCTGTGGGATGCCCAGCTCCTCGGAAACTGGCATGTTTCGGTAGAATGGTAACCCAAAATAGTTTACTCGCGAAGGCTCGCGAAGTGGCGCGCATGCTCGAGCATACGCGATCCGTCAGAAAATGCCCGAGACCGCACGAGCATTATTCCTCTCTGTCTGCGCTGAGCTAAGAGCGCTGGTACACGTCCGTTATTTTTTCCGGCGAAGGACCGATGTCCGCTGCGTCTACACACACTCATTATAAACCATACGCCACCGCGAATCCGGTGAAAAAGACGGTCCGTTGTCCGGAAAAAAAACGGACGTCTAAAAGCGCTCTAAGGCGTCATTTCGCCCCACCGTGCGGCGGCGGCGGGCGGCGCGGGCGCCGCGATGTACGACGCGGACGTGCTAAGTGCGACTTGAAGCCGCTCGCCACGAAGCGGTGCGGTGCGCTCGCATTCGCGCGCCTTCGGTACTCATTTCGAACAGATTACGAATTTGGGTTGCGGGGTAGCGCGAGGGACACTAGCCAATTCTCTGACGTCATACTATTTGAGCATAATACTCTTAAACGGGATTACAGGGTAAGATGTAATGTTGGTTTGCAGTGACAGCAGGTCAGCCCTATCTCCTACATGAACGCCAATTTCCCTCAAGTTCCTTAACTGGCTTTTACTGTATGCCCGGGAAGAGAAGTAGCTTTTGAATAAATGCAAGATAGGTCATAAAGATATGAAGAATAGTTACAAAAAAAGTTACCGCGTATAAACATAAAAATGTCCAATCGGGATTATAATGTGCGTCAAGCCTATTTCAATAGTCCATCAAACTTTAATCATTGGAAAATGTTGTCCAATAGCATTTTCGTAGATTTATAATAATGTTTCTATTAAAAAACCGACTTCAAACGCAACTTACTAAATCCTTCACGATTGTAAACTTATTAAAGAAACCTCTCTTCACTCGCTCTTTTTTAGGGTTCCGTACCCAGGGTAAAAACGAGACCCTATTACTGAGACTTCGCTGTCTGTCCGTCCGTCCGTCCGACCGTCCGTCCGTCTGTCACCAGGCTGTATCTCATGAACTGTGATTGTTAGACGGTTCAAATTTTCACAGATGATGTATCTCTGTTGCCGCTATAACAACAAATAAAAAAAACAGAATAAAATAAATATTTAAGGGGGCTCCCATACAACAAACGTGATTTTTTTGCTCGTTTTTGCTCGATATTGATAACGGCAACAGGTAACCGCTTGAAATATTCACAGAATATTGAGTTATATTATTCACTTTAAAAATAAATAATTAAATTAAAATAAAATTTATATTTAAGGGGGGCTCCCACACAACAAACGTGATTTTTTGCCGTTTTTAGGGTTCCGTATTATAGATAATGGTACGGAACCCTTCGTGCGCGAGTCCAACTCGCACTTGACCAGTTTTTTTTTTTTTTCTTTTGTCAAGAATGCTATTTGTCATGGTCATTGAATGTCGAATGCTCGTCTTCGAAGATTAGAATATGTGCAGATGTTTATACGATAATCTTCAATATTTGAAACTTTTGTAAAGAAAAACGTGTAGGCGGAACTCTGGGATTCGGAAACCTTTGCAAGCGATTGAAGATTGATTAGACATTGAAACAGCAGTCTCGACTCCCCGGTCAAATTGCTGTAGCTGCCGTGTTATGCACCTACTCACCAACTTACCTATTGTATTGACGCCTGAGTTCAATAGCAGGATGTGACACAATGGTATCCCAAGTCTCGTAACGAGGCAGCCCTGACCTGAAATGCGACAAAACGTTTCAATTCTTAAATAATTTGCGCTTGACCATTTATTTACGTTCCGTTTTACGAATAAGGAGCGAGCTTGTGCGTGAAAATGGACTTACGTCATGGCTTGTGTACTTGAAAATTAGCAATTAGGTACGTAACGGTTTCTCCTGTTCATTATTTTTTCGATCTAGTATGTTTGTTTATGTCAAATAGGGTAGGCGTTTTGACTACAGCTCATGTGATCATGACGATTCCTTTAGCCACTTTCACTTTATCATTTCGACTACTTAGATAAATCCAATGACACTAAAATAAATAAAATAAAAAGTTAAAATCCGTTAAAAGATTTAAGCTGCAGCACGGACAAAAAATGTATTCATACATACGTTCTAAAATAATTACCTTAGTTCGTAGTCAAGTAATAAAAATTAGTTCCAAAAAGTCTAAAGAAATAACAGTCAAATTCCCAGTGAACTTTGTATCTTGTAAATATGAATGTCACACAATATTATACAACATTACCACCATAATTGTTAAAAATTTAAGGTCATTCTCACAAGGAACAGCCATGAAGAGACTATCATTAAAAATGTATCATATCTTAACTAAATAGCAACGAAGGTGCTTTAATTATCAAGTTCATGCACGATTTAGATATCTACCCGAGTCTCACAGAAGTACAGTTACAGTACACAGAGGTACAGTTTGTGTGTATGTATGTACATTTATATTTTTACGAAATGCAAATGAATATAATCTGAATAAATTAAATGCTGTTTTATTCAAAATAAAATCAGATGCACGGCTCAGCTACTCCTATGCGGATTACACTAGTTATAAATTCGCTTCCATCGCCACTCAGTTGTGAGCCTGGCTTTTATTTACTTACATATATTGAATGTTTCTCAAGTAGTCCGAAAGTTTAAATAAATGGCCAAGTGCGTGTCGTGCCACGCGCAATGTACGGTTCCATAGTTACATATCATAATTTATGTGAACTTTAAGTTCAGGATCTCTTAATATTCATTTTTAACTTGTCTAAGTTATAATTTTAAGTTGATCGACTATAACTCGATAACTTGTAAAGCCTACTTAGCCGTGATAGTTTTCCTTTTAATTTCATCATATATGCTAAGCTTGATTTTTTTTATATCTCCAAGGTCAACCGTTTAGCCGGAGAGACACTTAACTTTAGCAAAAAATATCACTTTAAAGCTTAATATTTCGCAAACGGATTCCTACATTAAAAAATGGTTTTCACGCATCCCCAATGATTTTGATTGCCTATTCAACGATATCCCACTCGATGGGATAGACGAGAAAAAAATATTCATCCCCACTTTACGTGTTTTTGGTACCTCAAAAACATTTTTTTTTTTTTTTTAATATTCTACAGTTTTGTTGTCGTTATAATTATGTATAATAATCAATTAATCATACGAAATTACAGCTTTCTTGTACTTACAGTTTCCGCGCTAAGCCACGGACGGACGGACATGGTGAAACTATAAGGGTACGTAGTTGACTACGGAACCCTAAAAACTCATCAGAATACACGTCACTCTAACAATTGTTTGCATTTTGGAGCCACGCTCCAAATAAAAAATCATATAATTGAGACAAACACGGGTATAATGTTCTCGAATGAAGAAAACACCTAATAAGAGCGTAGTCACACCGGAGTCACACAACCGCGTTCCGCAGAGACAGAGTACAGTAGGTGGCGCCACAGTTTCATACCTTACTAATAGTATTTATATAGCTGGAACCTGGAACAATCCCTTCTGTTGCATAAAAAATTACAGACCTAAGAAGATGCGCACCGCTGCAAAATTTTCGCGAGTGAAAAAGGGATAGATTGATTTTTGTAATTTTTCCCCGTTCTCATACAAAGAGTTGAGATGATTTTGTCGCAACGCGCATCCAGGTTTTACATATTGACAAGTTTTTTTGCTAAGTTGAAAGGAATGTTTGGATAATTCCTAAGAGATAACTTAAAAATTGAGGACATAAAAAAAACTGTGATGAGAAAACGACCATTATAGTTTTTTTGCAGGTGAATAAAATCTAATCTATTCTAATCAATGTTTTGATTGGAAACTGATAGCTTAGTCATCATCATCATCTTTAAAGCATGCGAGTTTCAATTGTGAAATAACTACATAAGCTACCTTTTTAAATTTGTAAGTGTGATTATAAAAAAATACCTTTTTAAATGTAGTTTATGAAATAGGCGGTACGCCTGATGGTCTGCTTCTAAATCGTGTCAATGAACCTTTATGATCTATTGATATTCATCTTCTATTCATCTCAGCCAAAGGAAGTCGTCCCCTATGAATTTCAAAAAAGACCGGTGAGAAGCGGTCACCATCCAGCGTCTTCCTGCCACTTGTCTTGAGATCGTTTGTCTACCTCGTGGCTGGTCTTCCTTCGATACGTTTGTCGATGTGTGGTTTCCAATCGAGAAATTAGCCGAATCGGCCATCGGTCCTATCTCGCTAATCTGCTGTTATATGACGGCGACTTTCATACGTATACGGATTTTATCATCTCTTATTTGGTCTGGCAGAGCGACTCCGAACATAGACCTTTCCATAGCTCGTTGCGTAACTTTCAGCTTCCTAAAGTAGTGACTGATAACGTTTTAGTGCTATATATTGTCATTGTTAACACATGGATCGTACACTTCTTACATCTATTAATAATATGATATTGATAAATAATTTGCTAGCTGGGAGAGGTATTTGTAAATACCTGTTTAAAGAACCTTACCGGGAGATACTTTCGTTTTAAAACATTTCACATCATGCTGGCCCGTGACAAGAGCGATAAATCCTGACGGTATGAGATGTATACGTTACCTACGAAGGTAACAGAAAACCAATGACTTGCTCAATTCATCATTTTTTTAAATAGCGCATACAGTGGGCAGAAAAAACGCATCGTCTATCGTCTTTTTGTTTATACACATATTTTTTCCTGCTCCATATTTTCCGGTTCAATTACTTACCTGAAGCAAGGCTATTTACCCTTGATTGTCATTTGTCATTTTTAAATACACTGCGACATGGATCATTTTGAATGTTATAGAATTTTTTATAAAATCCGAATATAAAAACTAAAATATAAATAAAATGTTATAAGAGATAATTACAATTAATTTATTATTTATTACAATTACAACTTATAGATAAAAATGTATATTATAATTTTATATTGTATTTTTTACGCTAGATAGATCTACGATTGACCACTAACTCGTCTGATATTAAGTAACGGCGTGGTTGAAGATGGAGCTCGTCGATCTAGAAGATATCTATTCACTCTAGCCTTGAAAATTCCAAGATAGTAGTTTTCAGGAAACAGATGGCGGCAAAGAATTCCATTCCTGTGTAGTACGCATCAAGAACGTGGATCGATATCGCTGAATACGGATTTTTGGCATTTCAACGAGAAATGGGTGGTAATTCGCCATCTTTCTACTAGTCCTATAGTGAAATGGAAAGGGTGGAATAAGACCGTAAAGCTCTTGCGCACACACGTCCAAATAAACCCTATAAGTATAATTTTATACTTTCAAAAACTGAAAACCGACTTCAAAATGAGCTATTCTCTTTTAAAGACTCAACTACTTAACTGATTCTGATAAAATTGGTATGGGACCAAAATAAAAGTATATCCTTTGAAATATATAATTTAATCGGTTTATAAATGACGGAGACATGCGGTAACAATCCTCAGTGCTTGTTTGACCTATATACCATTGGTATTCCAGTCTTTTTTTATACATGAGTTTATATATTCATTATTGTGTGCCGCCTATCTGTATGTCTGTTCTACACTTAAACGGTTGTATATTTTGAACGGTAATAAATAAAAGTCTCAAAATTGCCAAGATTACAGGGTTTACTTTGATGTAAATTTAAAAATACTAAAAACTGGTCTTGAGCGGGACAAGCTTGCATAAATACTTTAAAAAAAATTGGAAATTATTGTGCAATAATAATTTGCCGGATTTTTTCTCTACTTATATCACTTATATCTGTGTCGTACTATACGTCCATGTTATGTCATTACCTGAAAAGCGTCATAAAACAGCCATGTCCAATAGTGGACAATGAGTCAGGGATGAATGATTTTATTTTAGATGCTTATACCTTATATTTTCAACAGAACTGCCCAAGAAGGAAGATCATGGTTTTCGAGTATGTGTGTAAGTATAAAAATGTTTTTCGATGTTCTCCTATATGTTTTTTGTTTAAAAAAATAAAATTCATTCTCATCGCCATATTAAGTTAAATTTTACTGTTTATTACTGTTAGCCGATTGGGACGAGTAATCGGCGTCCCATCTCTATGCATCTCAACTGCGCTCTGCTGTGTGCGCTCTACTGCGCTCTGCTACGTGCGCTCAACTGCGCTCTGCTGTGTGCGCTCTACTGCGCTCTGCTGCGTGCGCTCAACTGCGCTCTGCTGTGTGCGCTCTACTGCGCCTGGTAAATGCGATGCGATGCTGCGGCATCCGGTGTTGCTGTGTTCTGCTGTGCATGGTAGCGTCAATTCGCTACTGCAGCGGTTGGCGTTGATGCTCTGCTGCGCTTAGTAGCGCCAATGCGCTACTGCGGCGGCTAGCGTTGTTGCGCTGGGTGGCGCCAATGCGGTGCTACGATGGGCGCGACGGGTGGCGCTGATACGTGACGGTTGCCGTAACCGTTGCAGCGCTACGCGTCAGCAACAACGTCTGCAGGAGGCAACTTGGTGACATTCGCTTACAGGCGATGTCGGTAACACATACTAGGAGGTGGTATAATCTTCCTTACTATGCTTGGAGAACCGGAATAATTGGACGATGACGTATGCATAAATAAACATAGCACACTACTTAGTTACTGATGTTTTGCGTGTGCTTGTGAGGACATATTCTACGATTGATGCATAATATACAAAAAATAGCGTATGTACGTTTGGCAAAAAGCGAAGCTGTTTATACAAATTTGGATGTGCAAATGTTAAGCTGACCATTCGTGGTAGTCGATGCTTGATGGTTGCTGACCTATACTTATAAAGTATATTCGATCGAGTTCATATTCTCTGACATTAATTTATTGGATGCGCTAGTAATATTACCAAAGAATGAGCAACCTGATCTGACTACCGTTTACTATATCACCAGAGACGCTTGGCATAATACGCCATGTGGTCTCGGGCCTGAATGAGTAAGTTTTCTGGTTGCGCTTGTAACTAGAATTCATGTTTAATTTGAATATTGTCTGCATACAGTTTTGTTGGAGCTATGATGATCCAGCTCATTGAGTTGCTGGATGGAATGCTGTAAGGTCACGCGAGGACGCGTGAAGTGCAGGATGGCCGAACTGTTAGCCGATTGGGACGAGTAATCGGCGTCCCATCTCTATGCACGGGCGCATCCCTAGCTGCGCTCGAGTGCATACACTCGCGACCGGCGTCTCGTCAAGATGGCGCACTGTGATATTGTTATAATTGCATAATCTAATATATTGGCTGGTATTAAACGTAGGAGTGAATTGTAATGCAGTAATAATTTAACGATATAACTACCAATTGGGAGGGATTGAAGTTTTCCCTTCTAACATTACGGACACGTATTATGTAGGTACGTACTAGTTATTCTGTGACATTGTAGCGCTCGTGTTGTGGCTTGACTAGCTTTGCACATAATTATGTATGTATGTTTCAAAAGTTTCAGCCTAAAGTTTCAAAAGTTAAGCCTAAATGGCTTGACCGATTTTGATGTGCAAGGTCTCATTTGATTCGTTTTAATTTAAAAATAAACAGAATTTAAAAGAAAATTACTTGGCGAGTATTTTTTTGCTTAAATCACTTTGTCAAAAGGTCAAATGACCTCAGTACTATAATGATTTAAGTGTTTTATACAGATATAGATTTTATTGCTGAATCATTACAATATGTCACACGTCAAAAACACAAAATAATAACGAAATTATAAAAAATAATAACAATAATATTAGTACATATTATGATTCATTCATATACATGCTATTATGTCATTTGTTACTACACAAGTAATACTTTGCTCCGAAATATTATTTTAGTGAGTAGTAGGCGAACTTCTTCAGTCGAATTTTAAATATTTCAAAGGAATTTGATTTTCGTATTTTTATATTTATCGCTATATCTCGAAAAGTTGTAATCACAGACTGCCTTACCGAAAAACGTTACTTAACTTTAAACAATGCTTAACATATTTTGTCAACTTCTGGCTGACACGTAATGACACTTGCGGAAAGAAGACAGAGAACTTAAGATGTTGGTTAAAGTTAAGTAACGTTTTTCGGTAAGGCCCAGAGTGCTCAAATAAATTTGTGATGAAAATGCGTTTTTTCGTAACCTCCAACGAACCTTTTCATAATAAACAAGTGATTTTACTACAATTATTCTAAAGAGTGAATGCGCATTTTTAATTTATCACAACGACTTTACGCATACATTCTCGCAAAAAGCGTGCACTCAACAGCGTATCAAGCGTAACAAAAGTTTGACTGCAAACTGCTATTTTGCAGTCGACTATTTTAATTTTCTTTATAGATACTTGTTTGTGACATTGTGTACTTGTGTAGTGTCCATTGCTATGTCCACGTCCGACCTTGTCCTGTGCTATGGCTCGGAGAGCATTCGTGCGCATAATACACTACTTAATTTTGTTATTACGAATCATTTTATCACTTTATGCCAATTTTGTACACCGTTGAACTTCAACTGAGTAGTCATTACTGTGATAAGAAGAGGTAATCTGATTTAAGATTTTTGCAATATTTTTTATGGTTGTGTAACATTATGTAACTTTGATGACTATCACTATTATGCCTGAAGGTAAGAGTCAACATTGCCGAATAAAGCTTCGAGGATCTAAATTCTACATGATTATTGATGACATCTATTCAGAATTCGACGCCCTAATCAAGTCCAATATTGTGTGGATATATAAGTGCTATATTGTATATATATGTATATGTCCTATATTGTGTTGATATATATGTCCTATACTGTGTGGATATATATGCCTTATCATCATCATCATCTCAGCCACAAGAAGTCCATTGTTGGACATAGGCCTCCCCCATGGATTTCCAAAAAGACCGGTTGGAAGCGGCCTGCAGCGTCTTCCCGCCACTTGTATGATATCCTCTGTCCACCTTGTGGCTGGTCTTCCTACGGTACGCTTGCCGGTTCGTGGTCTCCATTCGAGAACTTTTCGGCGCCATCGACCGTCAGTTCTACGTGCTATGTGCCCTGCCCACTGCCACTTCAACTTTCTAATTCGCTGTGCTATGTCGGTGACTTTTGTACGTCTACGGATTTTTTCGTTTCTGATTCGATCTCGTAGGAGAGACCCGAGCATAGCCCTCTCCACAGCTCGTTGCGTGACTTTGAGCTTCCTTATAAGGCCCATAGTTAGGGACCACGTTTCAGTGCCATATGTCATCACTGGTAACACACACTGGTCGTAAACCTTCGACTTGAGGGACTGGGGAGAAGAAGGGTATGCCGTTTATTGTGTGGATATAAATATGTCCAAAATTATATTCTATTCCTGTGCGCCACACGTCAAGAACGTAAGTAAAACTCGATGAGTAAGGATTTTTCGCATTACAATGAATAAGTACTTAAAAAAACTTTTTAAGTTGAACGGTTTTATTGAAAAGAAAGATAATGATGTAGGTAATGTATTTACTATATTCTACTAGAAAAGCTTTTTCATTTGATACCCATATTGTAGGGGTTGTAAAAAAATATGAAATCCGCTATTTTGTGGCGGCGGCCAAATTGAATTTAGAATGATATTGAATATATTTCATTGTATTATCATCTAAAGGCGTCTACCAAAAATCAGATCAATCTGTCAACGGGAAGGTCAAATTTCGATTTCAAAATTTGACCCAAAACATAAACGACAACAAACAGGCCGTGCTAAATAAAACGGTTTAAACATGCTTAATTCCTGGGCGAAAGTTGACGCGACAGCTATGAAAGAAACAAAAAAACATACACAAACATATATATATATATATATATATATATATATTTTATACATTATAGATCTACGATTGACCACCAACTCGTCTGATGTTAAGCGACGGTGTACACCTACAAGATATCTATTCACTCTAGCCTTGAAAATTCCAAGATTGTAGGTCTCAGAAAACAGTGATGGCGGCAAAGAATTCCATTCTTGTGCAGTACGCAATAGGAATGTAGATCGATATCGCTGAGTACGGATTTTTGGTATTTTAACGAGAAATGGGTGGTAATTCGCCGACTTTCTGCTAGTCCTGTAGTAAAATGGGGAGGGTGGAATTAGGTCGTGAAGCTCTTGCGCACATTCCCCGAATGAATCCTGTAGAAAATAGACAGACATGCTACTTTACGGCGGTGCTCGAGATTAAGTAGCTTCTTGGCAGCTAGTTTACATACACATACAGTTAGATTTATAATCCTCGAAGTCGGGGACAAATTACGTAAGTTTCCCTAAAACCATGACATATACCAGCCCTCTATTTACATATATATGTATACACACCACAACTATGTTATGCGATGGTATACGCAATTTTCCTATTGTGCCACTTACCGTGAGAACTGACTTCGTACTTACAGACAAACACTACTTCGCTGCATAGCTGTATGCATGTTAAGCGTAGAATTAACATAAACTGTTCGTTTAATTTTATGTAGCTTGTTCTTCATTGCTACAAGTTCAAGCTCAAACTTCCATTACAGACAACAGCAGTTTAAAATTGAAAAAAGATTTAAACTGAAAAAATGATTTCAAAATGCGCAATTTTGCTTTAAAAACCAAACCACTGAATGTCATCATCATCATCTCAGCTGCAAGAAGTCCACTGCTGGACATAGGCCTTCATGGATTTCCAATAAGACCGGTTGCTGCGCGGCCTGCATCCAGCGTCTTCCTGCCACTTGTATGATTTCTGCTGTCCATCTTGTGTCTGGTCATCCTACGCTGCGCTCGCCGGTTCGTGGTCTCCATTCAAGAATTTTCGGCCTCATCGGCCATCAGTTCCACGTGCCATGGTAAACGATCCGACTAGGCAGGTTTAAAACTTTGCGAGAGGTCAATCGTCGAATCCAACTCGGCTGGGCAGCTTTCGGGAAACTCAAAAACCACTGAACCTATTTTGATAAACCTACTAAGAGACCAATCTGAAAGTATATCCTTTCAAAAAAATCCAAACCGGTTTATAAATGACGGAGTAAGGTGGTGGTGGTGGTGTGTGGTGGTGTTGTTTATTAAAACATAAAAAATACAACCGAATCGAGGACCTCCTTTTTGAAGTCGGTTAATAAATTAATTTCCACCGAGTGTCTAATTGATCTGTCATCTTTTATTTTGTTTTTGAAAATATAAACTGTCTGCTTTTTTGTATAGTCGGTTAAATAAGTCCAATTTGTAACCGACTGCGAAAGGAGGGTTATCCACTTTTTTAAACTATCACGGTCATTCATTAAAACACTACTTATCATTATTAACGGGATATTACCACCACCACCACGAACTACGAACCACGGTAAATATCCCGTTAAAAATAATAGTGTTTTAGGAGGGTTATGGTTTTCGAGTGTATATATGTGTGTGTATGTATGTATTCTAAAGAATGCGTATTTAAAATCTTTTAGTAATTCAGTAATTTTAAGCATTCACAAAAAACGTACACTCAATAGCGTATAAAGCGTAACGAAATCGTTAGTTAGACTGCAAAACTTGTTTCTGCAGTCGAGTAAAGAGGTAAGGTAACGCAGACAAAGGACACGTCAGTTTGTCCGTTTCCTTCTAACGGCTAACGTTAACGGACGGTTATCGCATCGCTTTCCCTTTCTTATCGCTCCTCTGCGCCTACTTTACTGACCTACATTCACGTCGCTTGTACCTATATAGAAGAAGAAAAAGAAGAGTCTAGAAGAGTTTTAAAACTACAAGTACTTACAAGTAAAAGAATTATAGTTAAAAAAACTGAAACAACCGACTTCACAATACGCAATTTAATTTACTTGGAAGACATATTTTTCCAGTTATTAAAAAAAAAAATACTGAACAGATTTTGATAAAATCAATATGGAACTACCTCAGAAGTATGACTTACCAAACATAAAAAAATCAAGATTAATTAATAATTGGCCAAAAAATCGCGCAAATAACATACAAAAAAAATAATACAGTCGAAGTAAAAACCTCCTCCTTATTGGAAGTTGGTTAAAAATTCGAATAATTCGACATAATTTTTAGAAATCCAATTCCTATTTCATTACGTTAACATCTTCGACCACAAAACCTTAACTAACCCGGCCTGCCCACAAAAAACCATGAAAATAATCAGTTACACAACACCTTAACTGTAAGGAACATACTAAGTTTTCCTTACTAATTGTCTAACGGTGTACTTCAAGGCGCGGTAGAGGCTTGTGCAATCCTTAAGTGTAGGTGGCTTATACAACTGAATTCATTATCTTAATCGGCGTTAGTCCTTAGGGGAAAACCAGGAACTTAGTGTTGTTTCATAACAACAAGAAGATTAACAATTTCAATACCGACACCTCGGAATTAATGTTTTACAGGTTTATGAAAAGGTATTTTTGTATTATATTTATCTAAACATCTAAATTTACATCTTTTATTTTCATAAAAATACATTAGGTAACAAGTATAAGTTTAGAAGATTTAAAAATAATCGGCTAAGTGCGAGTCGGACTCGCGCACGTAGGGTTCCGTACTATCATCTATAATACTACAAAGTTTAGTTCTGTTTATAAAATAACGAGAAATCAACGAAATTCCAAGTAGTAAATTGCGAACTTATAGGTAGGTTTTCGATACACATCCGGGCAGCATGACGACGCTCGCGCGAATACGCGCGGTTATGGCTCGCTCCGTGATCTTACCTCCCCCGCTACCCGCGCGTTCGCGCCACCACCACACCGCGGCGCGGCGCTCGCACCGCGTTTAGATGCACGGATTATTTTCATTTTGTGAGTTTTTATGTATTAGATTAGGTATTTACTTTTATAGTTAATATATTTCTAAATATTTACTTACAAATATTCAAGTTTCTACCTGTTAATTAAGATCGAGTAAAAATTGCTTAAAAATTACGTTTGTTGTATGGGAGCCCCCCTTTAATATTTACTTTATAGTTATTTAATTATTTATTTTGAAAGGTAATATACAAGTAAGTATTCTGTGAAAATTTGAAGCGTCTACCTGTTACCGTTTTTAATATTGAGCAAAAAAAAACGAAAAAAACACGTTTATTGTATGGGGACCCCCCTTAATATTTTATTTTGTTTAATTTTTAGTATTTGTTGTTATAGCGGCAACGGAAATACATCATTTGTGAAAATTTCAGCTTTCTAGCTATCACGGTTTATGAGATACAGCCTGGAGACAGACAGACAGACAGACAGACAGACAGACAGACAGACAGACAGACAGACAGCGAAGTCTTAGTAATAGGGTCCCGTTTTTACCCTTTGGGTACGGAACCCTAAAAAAGGCTGAACAGATTTTGATGAAATGTGACTAAGAATACTTTCGATGAAATCCTCTATCAAACAAAAAAACTAGATCAAAATTGGTCATCTTGTGAGAACTACGATGCCACAAACAGACACACACATACACGTCCTATATACGTTGGACGTGTATATATACAGATACACGTCCAACTTATAACACCCCTCTTTTTGGGCCGGGCGTTAAAACAATAATGGATAATCTTGAATCTAATCATAATGTATAATTATAAGTATATAATAATGTAACCTGTATCCGAAAAGAAATGTTTATTTTAGCTTTATATAATGCTTGATTTATATTCTCTTTGAAAAGATTTCAAAAAGGAACAGGTTTTCAATTCGTTTCATTTCTTAAAATATTGTTACCGCATAACACCGTCATTTATAGAACGATTTAGATATTTTTTTTATTTGAAAATATGTACTTTCTGATTCATCATAATCGGTTTAATAGTTTGATTTATAAAAGAAAATAACTAAAAATATGTATGAAATTACGTATTTTAAAGTTAGTGTTTTCAGTATTTTAATCATCATCATCGTCTCAGCCACAAGAAGTCCACTGCTGGACATAGGCCTACCTCATGGATTTCCAGAAAGACCGGTTGGAAGCGGCCTGGATCCACGTCTTCCTGCGAGTATTTTAATAAGCCATACTATTACTATTGCTCAAAGAGACACTAGAGTCACTAGATATTAACGTTGATTAATTATGTGCTTCTATTCAAAGTTTGTATCATATAATAATAATATTTATTGGGGAAAAATTATTTTCAAATCATGAAAAGTGTAAAAAGTATTATTTTATTTACTAAGTAGATACATGGATTTGACGATCTTCCAACTGCCAGTAACAAACTAGCAATACGAGAAACACAGTCTTATATTTACAAATTTAATTGGAATTATATAGATACTCTTTCAATATAAAAAGGCTGTTTGTGCCTTTTTATATTGAAAGAGTATCAATTAAGATGCTGTGAAATATATTATTAGATCTAAGTATATAGATTTTAATCATCAGTATATTATTATCAAGTTATTCCGCGAAATAACTAATTTTAAACCATTAACTCGTTTAATTATATTTTGAACAAACTTTTACTTGTAAAATTAATCAAAAACTCATCAATTTATTTGCCGCTTGATTAGGCTGAATAGTGATATACCACCATGACAAAATTCGGCACGCCTACATAATCCCAATGGCATTGCAATTTATCAGCTTCAATGTTTCTGAACTTGATTCCACGACCCTGGCGTAGACGGTGACGTAGTTGCCTACCATCTGAAGACAAAGCCGATTCACACGACTTGCCAGTTCATAGGCAAGCAGGCGGCACAGTCGCACCGAGCGGTCCAACCACCACGCACCATCGGTTGTCACTCGCGGTAAAAACTTAACTGGGTTATTTCACGCCCAGTTAACCATGGCCTGTCTCAAACACTTTATCAGTTTTCAACTTCAACTGGTTTTAACTTTGATTTTTACGTGTGAGGGTTCCCCACAATTGGATCTTCCTCGCACGCCTAGAAATGGTTTCGGCTTTTCGAGTACACCAACCTCTATCAACTCTCCTGGGAATCAGTATAATTTGAATAATAACTTCCAATACAGCACCGCTAGACCCGTTAGCCCTAATACTGCAGCAGCGTTCCCAGTGTCCTCGACTCCTTACAGCAGGCTCAATCCAGACATCAGCAATAACGGATATCCTAGCTTAGATTACGGAAACGGAAGAAATCCAAGCTCGACAGTTGGTTACGGGCCCAGCTCCTCAAGCCCCTATGATGGTAACAGAGAAGACAGAATTGACATCAATAACGATCCAAATTTTAGAAAAACCGATCCCAATTTCGTGAGAAATGATCCAAATTATGTGGGATCGAATCCTTATGATTTTAATAGAGGTGTGGATAATAATCAGATAGATAATAGGTTCCAGCAGGTGAATTTGCAGCAGATAAGGGATTTCTTGGCGACAGCTGACGAGCAGGCTTCGAAGGAGTGTACCAACAATGTGGCTGCACAGTGGAACTTCGAGACAGATGTCAGTGATGCAACTCAACACGCAGCTGTGAGTATTTCTATATTTTTCTTAGAATTAGTAAATACTCTGCTGATTGAGATTAAATTTTAGTTAACTGTCCAAGATTAACCTATGAAAAATATTTACAATATCTATAGAATAAAATTATAGAAAAAAACTTTACGTCCGTCGCGCAACTTTCAATTTTCAGGCAGTTTTTCATCTTTTTTTTCATATTTAATTTGACCTGATTATCGGTTCCATTACTGACCCAGTCATTAACAGAACAAAAATAAAACCATTACAGATTTATATTATTAGTAAGTATTATAATATAGCATTTTGAACTTAAGCATAAATAAATATTTTTTACGTTAAACTGTTTTTATATAAAACTTTCATTGAAACATGTAGTACAACAAATAATAGTTAGATCAATGACTTAGTTTAAAAATTATTTAAAACCAATTGAAGATCGTAGGTTTAAAGTAGTATTTGTGTGAAAATTTTGTAACAAATTTTATACTTAGTTATAAAATAAACACAGATTTAGGAAAGAATTTTGTCTTCCTAAGTCTGTGAAATCGTCACTGCGTGAAGAAAATTAGTCTGTTAATTTAGTAAATAACCTAGGACGAATCATTATCTTTTTCAATGCTACACCTGTATTCACAAACACACAGTATTATGTATGTGTATTTATTATAGTCATTAAACGCAAATGACTGGACAATTCGAGATTGTTATCAAATAAACAATGTGAGTACCGCGTACTTCACTTAAACACAAAAATGTGTTAAATACAACACCTTGTCACTATGAAAAAACTTGTTACTATCTTGACAGGTAAAGCAAAATGTATAAACCTTTATTGTGACAAGGTACCAAAATGTACACAAATAATTCTATTTGTTGAACATACTTAAAAATGACTTGGCGGCGAATATTATAAAGCTATGGGAATAGGCTTTGTTTTTTATTAACGGGTTAAGTTATATTAATAATGTTTTAGCATATTATGGTATTTGGGGTTAAAATACGCATTAATTTGATAAAAGATAAACATGTAAAAGAGTAGTGGTAGATATTGGAACGATAGAATTTTTTGTTTAATGAACAGCAAGTAAAGTTAAAATATGCGGTACAACGTATTAGAAAACGTTTGAAGAATTGTTCAAATAATTTCTCAGCCAATTGGGTGGCAGCAGCAACTATTATTTGTGTCATTTATATTTTTTCCAATACTATATCTCATTTACATAGTTTGTATAATTGTATATGAAATCACCTGACTCATATAAAGACACAATGGAGAACATAAAATAGTACTGGTACTACTTACATACTATAAGTAGTACGTAAGTACGGACAGAATCGCGGGTCGCAGTTAGTCATCATTGAATGGTTGTGCTTATATGTTATAATTATCAGGTATTGTGAACTGTTTGTAACAATTAGTAGTTAATTTATATTTTTTGATTGATTATTCACAATTTTCAAGAATTCAGTACATCATAAATTTTTCGTTATCTATTTTATTTTAACAACTCCAATTTCAAACGTAATCTTCGTAACTCATATTATAATATCTTTAGAATTATATTCATTTTATAAATCACAAAATCTATTCGTATTTAAACTAACATTATTTATTATTTCCCCTCCAAGCTTCTTCCCCTTTCATTAGCGTCTTCATTATAAGCTCGTCAGTCGCGGGCACTAACCACTTGACCTTTTTTGCAAAAAAAGAGAATTCTGGAATTATTGTTTTATATGTATGTACGTGTATCATAGTTTAACAAGAAATGTAAATTTCACAATTCGAATGTACATTATTTATCACAATTATATAAACAGTTGGAAAGTTCCGGGCACTGCGTTGTTCTCACACATAACAATGTATGGGAGACTGAGGTGCGTACTGTTTCTACATTCTACATTCAGGGCTAGCTTGAAAACGTTACAAGCGACTTGTACAAAACTTATCACTGATTAATAGTGTAGTCATATTATTACAGAGTTGCTTTATGCATTTTATACCGAATTTAAGCTGGAAAGTCAAACCTATCTAAGTCCAGTTTAACGTAAAACTGCAGTTAAATCCACAATATATATAAATATATATATAACAGAAATACATATGGCGAAAGCCATTTATACTGAAAAAAAATATATTGTTACACGAAGCTGCACAAAACAAAATTACAGTTGATTATCATATTTTTACGATAATTATATTAAATTTAAAAGCAATTTTTTTACACGATAGGAAAGAGGAACTTAACAAGAATTATTTCGCTCAGTAATAACCTAACTGAACTTAAAAAAAAAAAATTGGTAATAAATAAAATTACTTTTCAAACAACGAATTATAGTATTGTTAATTTGTTGTTTCCAAATTAAAATTAAGTAGGTAACTAAGTAAGCTCGTACCTATAGGCTGAGCGTCTAACCAATTTTAGGGTTAAGCCGCTGAAAGGCGGAATTACAATTTATCAGAACTGTAACAAAATCCTAGCAAGTAAAAATTTATCGGAGCGACAACTTCACAAGTGAAAAAATTTACAAGAGTTTGTGAGTATAGGGAAACACAACTAGATCTCGATGGGTAAGTTTTTGTTGAATGTTGAAGAGAGCGTATTGTGAGATACTGCGAGTAGTCGAGTGTGGGGAAGTTTATCGTAATTAACGATTATTATCGATATTAACGACAGTGATATCGATACAATACAGTTGACAATGTTACATACGACATGCTTTCTTATGAAAGTAATGTAATAGATATATGTTCAATATAGTCCCTGGTGACTTGCAAGAAAATGATGATGTCAATATAAAGAATTGGATTTTATTTATTGTTTATCTAGACTTAACAAGTAAATATATTTAAAGAATAACAAAATACCCGACTGCATAAAATCGATTTTTCGTACTGTAAATTACGCTTGCTATTGTTTGTACATTTTGTGAGAAAATACCTATGCACAGATCTACTAGCTATTTAAATGAACATTCTTTAGACTAGTTTTTTGTAAAATCACTTATATTTTGTTAGAAATAAGTTCGTCGGAGGTTACGAAAGACCGTATTTTTTATTTTTCAACAGTTTTATTATTGTTATTTCAAAAAATACGTTATGACACTCAAAAAGTGAAGACAAATCTAGTAACTTAAGGCTGGAAGGTATATAGAAAATAGAATAATAATACAACTTCTTGCGCAGTCGGGTAAAATTAATAAATAAATATTGGTGAACATTTCACACAACACCATCTAGCCCAAACTAAGCAAAGCCTGTACTATGGAAACTAGATGGTTGATAGAATACATATATTTATATATATATATTTGTAAATACATACTTTTACCTCATACAAGTGGCAGGAAGACGCTGGATGCAAGCCGCTTCCAATCGGTCTTTTTGGAAATCCATATGGGAGGCCTATGTCCAGCAGTGGACTTCTTATGGCTGAGATGATGATGATGATGATGATGAAATACATACTTATGATACACAGAAACACCCAGGCACAGAACAAACATCCATGCTCATCACACAAATATTTGCCCTGGTGGGATCGAACCCACGACCTACAGCTCAGGAGAAAGTCGTACTACCACTGAGCCATGATACCTGTCAAATACGAGTATGTTCAATGAACATAGTTTTCGATTGAAATACTTCCATTGTGAAACGTCGATAATATCTGCTATAAGGTATCAATATAAAAACTTGAACAAAAACTTTATACAATAAACAGGTACAAGTATATCGATAGGATAATTCTCACGAGAATATGCCAAAAAAATTAATTAGTTGGTACCTACTTGTCGATAACATTTTGTTTTTAGCCAAATACGAAAGCAGAGTTCTGTTTTTAACCGACTTCCAAAAAGAAATAGGTTATCAATTCGATCTGTATGTTTTTTTTTGTATTTTTGTTCACCGATTACTCAGCCAAATGTGCATTGATTTTGACGACTCTTTTTGTATTTGCTAGATCATACTTCAGAGGTAGTCCCATATAAATTTTATTAAAATGGATGCACTACTTTGGCTTTTATATCCAAATAACTGGTAAAATATCATCCAAGCGCCTATAGAAAAGGGAACAGCAAGTTGTTGAATGTGCGTATATTGCGTATTTTGAAGTCGGGTTTTTCAGTATTTTAAACTATAATTATTCGATGTAGGTATGTTTTTATTACCTTCTAGATTCCTACAGCCTAAACGGCTTGACAAATTTTGATGTGCGGCGAGGTTAGACTTGTATTTACTTTTGTGTAGACTACTTTAGCCTCCGACCCAAAAAAGAGGATGCTATAAGTTTCACGTGTGTGATTTGATTTTTTAATTTTTTTTTCCATTGCTGCATTCTTTGTTTTCAGGTTATAGTAATGCGTTTATTCATGATTATATTTATCAAAAAGCGACTCCAATGTCTGACCTGAACAAATGTTTGTAAAGGTGGGGTACACTGCTTGCCGTGACGATATCCTGATCGATTCAGAGTACCGACATCCGCCCTCGCAATACATTGTTGCCTGACAATGGTACATGATTTCGAGGTATTTTGTAACCTATGTAACGCTAAAGTGACCTAAGCAAAGAACAATAAATATCACCAGAGATTTCGCGTCATTGCTCAAAAACGTCCGATCTTAGTGAGGGCTGAAGCGGCAACCCTTATCCACTTACATGATTGAAATAATTTTAATCAAAATAGCTCAAGCGATAGAATAGATGTTTCTAAACTTCTTAATCTAAATTAGGCTTTAACCTAAGGTCGTTCCAAAAAGGGTAAATTGTATTCAGCAGTGGGAAAAGTAACGAAAAGTAACGAATCTAACGATAACTCTCATATCGAAATAGTTTAGACTCCTCCTCCTCCTCTCCTCTTTTTCGAGCAGTCGAGTAAACATTCAAATGCGCATCCACTGATCTGTCATCACCACTGGTAAAACGCAATATAAGTTTACAACTAGGTAGTGATATATAAATCCGTCACGCCCGTATTGATGTATTGATAGTCACGCCATTTTTGGAGGCACATTACTCGCCATCTACAGTGCTTCCTATATAACATATATCTATGTGTATATTTAAAATCATTCTTCACACACGATCAAACAATAAAATGCTATTCAAAATAGCCATTATATTGGAAAGGCGGAACCGATTTGCAATGACTAGGGGGTTTCGAATGCGCTTCTAATATTACGTTATGTTATTTATTATATAAACAGTCTCTTCTGGGGTTTTAAATATGCAAGGTCAAGTTATGTTACTGTATGTAATCATGCATGACAAGATCTTTCTGGATTTATTGTACTTATTTCACATTTAATAAAATTGCAAACTTTATTAAATTAAAAGTAATTGTTCGCGGCTAACTACACCATAAAATACCCACGAGGTAAGGACATGTGTTACCTGATATTTACTAGTAATGCTGCTTGTATGCTATTTGGGATACTATAGGTGCCAACTGTGCCAAACATATTTAATTATAATTTATGCGCTTATTGATCCATAACTCTAATCACCATAATTATAAGCAACCGACTTCAAAATACGCAATTTTGTTTATTTAGACGACATTTTTCCAGTTATTTTGTTACTTAGACGAAATTTTTCCAGTTATTTTGTTATAAAAAAACCAAAGCAGATACTGAACTGAGTTTGAAAAAAATAAATATGGGGCCACATCTGAACCTACCAACCAAATAAGAATCATCAAAACCAATTCACAATTGGTGAAGTAATCGGTGAACAAACACAAAAAAAGCATACAGTCGAATTGAGAACCTCCTTCTTTTTGAAGTTGTGAGTCAGGGCATATCTGAGACACGATGGAGTTCCGAATGTCGATATACGGACAGCAGTTGGCAGTGGCTGGATACGGAATGGCTGAATGGCGTTCAATGGGAGAAGCCTATCCAGCAGTGGACTAGAATAGTAGGTTGATGTTGACGATAATTAGAGACATTTTTAACTTACGGCTAAGAAGATAGGTATTTTATTTTAGATTAAATATATTTTTAATTCGGAGTTAAGTTCAATTTTTTTTATTATGCTTACGCTTGACCGCCAACTTTTCAAATTTCTTTAAAGGTTTTTTGTTTTTATTTTACACGGGTCGTTTTGCATTAACATCCGTTTAGTACTAAGAATTTGTTATTGAATGTACTATATTTGAAAGCATATAAGTTAGATATTGATAACATTATAGATATTTAAAGAATGTCACATTCGATGGCCTTGGAATCCACAAATAACGCTTTACGCAAAGACTGCTGAACTGAAACATTTCAGGACCCTACACTCCTGGTGTCTGTGAATAAATTGGTAAAACGGTCTTACTCGTAATACTAACATGGAGAGTATAGTCACATAATAATATTAAGAATAAGGTCTTTGAAAATCTCGAAATTCTAAATCCGCTCCATCTCCTATAAATCTGTCATTATAGGCGGAACTGATTCACCATGCTGCTGAAGTTCGGATCCATCTCAACCTGACCCATAAGGCATGGGCTCAAAACAATGAGATAATTCATCCCAAGGCCCTTGATTGTCTATGGCCCGTTATACCCATGGTGTGCCTGCGCATTCAAATAGTTTTGTGACCATAACTGGATGGGTTGCAAAATTTTATGTAAGGTTAGGGTAGTATAACCTTGGCAACGATCATTTGCAAAAATAAGACTGTAGCAACGCAGAATTTATATCTACAGGTTTGGTGTCAGGTTGACCTAAGTGTGTCTCATTTATGACTCTGGACATGGTTCTGACCGTTGTTAGACTATAGACACCCAATGAGTATTGATGAACTTCATTGAATCAACCAATCAAAACGGTTATGAAACCTAGAGTGAAATTGGCTCACGATGACCACGTCCAGTGTCATAAAACTTAGCTGATCGGGCCGCATCTCTCTAACTCTTAGTCTCTCTAACAAACATCCCCGGAAATTGACTTGATCAGCATATTTTATTCAGTGTAGAACCTACAGCTATCACTTCCTAGATAAACAACTTACTTTCCCGGTGGTATTCATAAAATAAGAAAACAACATTAAAAAAACACTTCGAAAATAGGAACTCGTAGTACATCGAATTTGGACTTGACCTGAACCAGTTGAAACCCTTAGTGTGCTCGTGAGATCTGCTGCCTGCAGAGGCACTACATTATAATATAAGTATATTATAATGATATATAAGTATATATAACATTAATAGCCTCTGATATATAACATTAATCAGTCGCTGATTAAAAGAGAAAGAAACAAACTCTCAAAATTCTGATATGAGTCGAGGTTATAGTATAATTGTTCTGAATTACATCGAAGTATAAAGATAAAAAATCACAATAATCTATGAATTGAACGTAATAATCTACATTTCTAATATAAAATTCAATACATTTATAACCTGAAAAAATATTAGAATCGATACAATAAGTTACGTGATACTGAAACTCGTAGTTACCTACGAGTACGTGACGACATTGAAATATTTTCACACAAAAAATCATCTGATCTACACCAGTTTTGTACAAAAATGTTTGCATTTCAATCAGACTTAGAAAAATAAGTTTGACTATATTTATTTACCCGACTACGCAAATGGGTAATGTCGTATGTTTCTGTATTACCTACTATCTACTGCCTAAGCGGCTTGACCGGTTTTAATTGAAATTTAATTAGATTTGTGTAGACTTCCCGATCGACATAGGCAATTTTATTTTCATGACAGCAATATTGATTACGTTTGAGGTATTATGTACTACGTAGATACGTATTAACGTACATTTATCTCGATACAACTCTCGTAAAACGTACGGTGTGTACTGTGGTTTTTATATGTACGTAGCTGACATATAAATGAAATGATTTTATATGTCAGCAGACGCTACGCGAATTGGCAGTCAAATAAAAAAAGTAAAGAAAATATTTAGAAAAAATTAAGATTTTAAAAATAAAACTGATAGAAATTGCGCTCTGAAACTGCTACCAACAGATTTATCTTTTCATGGCTTTTCACACAACCTACGCGAATTAGCTGCTCTGACGAAAGTCGATCCTGACCTTAACTTGCCGACTATATCTACAATTATCAACCCTATTCCAATCAAATAGGATGTATATTTATTACTGTCTGTTAGGGTACTCCATTTCGAACTTGCAAATTGGTTGCATGTAGTGTCAAAAATGTTGTGTACATTGGCTTAAAAAATTAGCGCTTTGTGGTTGGTGCTGATTGTACGTGTGTGCACTTGAACTAGATTGTTCTATGAATGAAGTGGATTGTTGCCTTGCAGCTCGTCTAGTGTTTATTTTGTTGATAATGCACTTTTGACCCCGAGTTTGTTTTTATGGATGCATTTTGATAAATTATTTTTCAATGCTAAGGATTTTACAAGACGCCAATCTTTGGTATAAACAAGTAGTTTGGTACCTCAAAAGTAATAAAAAACTCATAAACGATCACTTTGTTGTCTGTCTGTCCGTCCGTCTGTCAAGACCTGTATCTCGGGAACGCGTGAAGGTATCGAATTGAAATTAAAACCATATACGCAGATCCATAGTCTCTTGCTGAAGAAAGAAAAATCAAATTTCTCAGTTTTCGTAAAAAAAAGTTACAGCCTAATATGTCGTAAAACTCACATTTCGATACTCACAAGGGAATCAAAACCTATGGGGTACTTCCCGTTAACCTAGAACTATGAAATTTGGCAAGAAGCATTGTGCTAAAGTACACGACACATATAGGAAAAAATCCGAAAACTGGTCATTTTAAATTTAATCACAAAACATAGGGTCTGTACAAGGAAAGAGGGTCCAAATTTTAAAGTACTTTAACCGTATCATGTAGGGTATCATAAGAAAGAGCTTCATTAGTACAAGCTGAAAGAGGTTTTTAAATATGTTGACGATGTATATTTTTCGATTTATGAAGGAAAATATATAAAAAAAAAAACTCCGTTTTATCTACTAATTTGTACGGAACCCTCGGTGGGCGAGTCTGACTCGCACTTGTCCGATTTTTTGTATATAATTAAGCACCTAAAAGCATAAGCTTCTGAATGAGGTATGTGTTATTGTCCGTAGAATTTCTTCCGAATGAAGTACCATTATTGACTTGTCCTTTGATCACAACAAACTTGATGGTAATTTAACCGACGGTGTGACTGAGGAATTAGTACGTCGATCTAGAAGACATCCATTCGTCGCTCGTGTAGGCAGCCCTTCACACTGTCTCAAGCCGAACAACAATTTACCTGCGTCAATGCCGCCCCTACAATAAATATAATGACGCCGTATTAATTTCCCACATGTGGAGGACATTCCCATGCAGCTTCTGTTTGTTTCGCAACCGTGTGACGCCGTTTGAGGAAATACAATATTTTACTGAGACGTGTTTAATCAACAAGGCGGTAAATTTCAGTTAATTTATGTAATCACACAATATGCTCGGTATCCAGTTACAAGATTGAGTGAGGAGTTTTGGATAGGTGGGTATGGTGTTTGTGTGACTTCACTGTGGAAAATTGTTACCCGCCTGCGCAAGAAAGAGGGTTATGCTTTTCGAGTGGATGTATGTTTGAATGTATGCATGTATGTATGTGTGTTCCTATATTACCTTTTACAGACTAAACGGCTTGAACGATTTTGATGTGCGAGGTGTCGTTAGATCCGGCTTCACTTCCTGAGTGTCATAGGGTATATTTCTTGTAATAATAATAATTCGACTCTCGCAAAAACAAATATGACGATAAACAAATATGTCGGTAGCGTCCAATGAACTTTTTCGTGATAAACAAGTAGTTTTAAGAATTATTCTTAAGAATGGCATTTATATATTTTTTACAAAGCTTTTACAGCAGTTTTACGTATATTTTCTCACAAAAAAGTATACTCAACAGCGTAACAACCGTAATGAAATCGTAAGTTATACTGCAAATGCATCTTTTCTCCAGTCGGGTATTTTGTTTTTCTTTTATTAAGATACTTGTTTTATCGGTCTATTCCAAAAACCGGAATGAATCGTTTTTGTCCTACTTCATTACACGAACCTCTAAACTGTAGCATATACTAGAGTAGAAGCATTCTAAAGCTGAACGCTCCTCTACCAAAACAAATTATTTCAATGTGTGAGAGAAAATATTTATTCCAATCCTTTTATACTCCAGTCTAACCTGCCTGATAGTTTCCCCGATACAGATATAAAATGGATGTCATAAAATTATGAGAAAAATGTTTTTCTTCTAGGCAAACGCGCACCATCGTCGTCGTCGCATCGCTCTACATCAGGCGAAGTAGCGGTCACTTGACCGCTACTTCGCACGCCTATCAATGAATAAAAAAAGATATTTGCACCATTTTGCACCAACTGATCAAATTTACTTTGATTTGTTCGGTTTTGATTAATGAAATTTGGAATACAGTTTTTAAGCTTTCATAGATTTTTAGCTGTCGGCCATTTTTTACTATAAAATAAATAAATAAACAGATCATCATCATCATCTCAGCCACAAGAAGTCCACTGCTGAAAATAGGCTTCTTCCATGGATTTTAAAAAATACCTGATGCAGCTTGTATTTTCCTGCCACTTGTATTTGAAGTCGAATGCTCATGTTGTTGCTGGTCTTCCTACGCTGCGCTTGGCTGCGCGTGTGTCCAGAGAAATTTTCGGCCCCGTGAGCCAGTTCTACAGTAAATGGATAATAAGCAAATCGACCAAAACCTTCAAAGCAAAAAATATCATCGATAAGTCAAAAAGACAAGAAAACATAACGCTACTGAAATAAAAAAATCTTTACCGCCATCTCTGTTTCCTGAGACCAACAATCTTGGAATTTTCAAGGCTAGAGTGAATAGATATCTTCTAGATCGACGAGCTCCATCCTCGGCTACACCGTCGCTTAACATCAGGCGAGTTGGTGGTCAATCGTAGATCTATAATGTATAAAAAAACCCTCAGAACTAAGATGACTAATCAATTGAGATGCAAATCAATGTTATATAAGAAAAGGGTTCCCACGATATGGATCTGTTGTTGAACTTGAATGGTCAGTACCTAGCCGTACCTACTTGTCTTGTTAATTATTTAAAGTAGCAAGTACTTGAGACGGCGCGGGCGCACCTTGTCACGGATAAGGAAAATGCTGTTCGGAATAGTAGGCTGTATGGTGTTCTGTCACAGAATGGTTTTCTAGCTCTACGAACAATAGTCCTTGCGAAAACAAACTTGCAAAATTATTTTATGTAAAATGTATACTGGTCATCTTAGCTGGTATCGTTTCGAGGGTCTGTGGATAGGTGACGCCGGAACAGTTGCTGGCACTACACCAAGTACAAGTTCTGTCGTGCATGGAGTACTGTTCGCACCTTTGAGACGGATCTACTAATTACCAGCTCAAGATGTTGGAATCCATTGAGAAACGTGCTAAGAGGCTCATTTGTAACGATTCCCTTGTTCGGGCTAAGCTCCAAAGCCTGGAGTATCGTCACAAAGTTGCTAGTTTATCGGTTTTTTTATTGAATACATTTCGGTGAGTGTGCATCTGATCTGCATGATCTTATTGAACGCTCTGTGTTTACAACTTTTCGGGATATAACGATATATATGTAAAACATTTAAGTCGTTATGGTACAGAGGTCGTTGATCTTTTTGCAAAGTGGTCTTAACAAATAACACTTGCCAAGTGATTTACTTTTACATTATATTTGGTTTTGACGATTTATTTTTATAGACAAGAATTGGACAGGTTACGAATTCCATAGCCTACCTATGGAATCCATTACCTGTTCAATAAGTAAGGATCGCTAACCTACAGGGGCACCAACAAACGAGGGTGGTTCTCAACTATCGGATAGCCAAGGGACCCAAGAAAGTATCCGCCATACTGTAGCTTCATAACAATTCGATAATATTGTTGCTTCATAACAAAGTTTTCCTTCACCCAAAGCTCAGGTTCATTCTTAGTACTCGACTTCCTGCGCGAAAGTTCATCCCACAAGCACCTGCACTATCGTCGCTTCAAAATAAAATCTTTGTTTGGATATAAATGTATTTTAGTCTCAATTAATTTTGTTTCTACAGAGTCTTAATTTGAAGCTAATTATTTTGTTCTAAAGTCAAATTACTGCGATAGCAATCACTCGATGCGAACAGCCGTGAAGATAGCTGATGAATTTGAGCAAATTATTTCGTCAGGGTCGTACGAAACGCTTTGACTCCACTTTCATTGTGCGTACCGCCAAAATGTGGAATGCGCTTTCTGAATGGGTCTTTCCGAATAGATATAATCTAAGTGTCTTCAAATCGCGAGTGAATAGGTTTCTTCTAGGCAAGAGCGCTCCATCGTAGACCGTAACTGTCGCTTAACACCAGGTGAGTTGACGGTCAAGCGCAAGCCTATCGACGAATAAAAAAATGGTTTTATGTAGATTCACCGCCATATGGTAGCGAAACTGGCAATTTTATACACGATCCACTTTCTTCTTTCCGTACTAAGGCTGTGAGAGACTATTCGTGAGGCTATGGTGTCTGCAGAGACTATTTATGGGTGTCTGTTAATATTATTATAAATATGTACAGTACAGTGCCTTTATTAACTACAACAAAACAATATACAAACTCAACTAACTAAACTACTACACAAAAAACATATCTGGGTGTCTGTTTGATTGTATATTTTGAAGGGTAATGTCAGTAATAGATACAAGCCAATTTTAATCTTAAATCTTTTAATCTTAATCTTGAGATTATAGGATTTACCTTGATGTAAATCTACAAATACTAAAAACTGGTCAAGAGCAAAATAAGCTTGCCTAAATATTTTTTGTAAAAATGGTAAATTATTGTGCGAGATAAAACCTCCATGTTGATTCCACAAAAAAAGAAACGAAAATGACAAGTGAACGTTTCGTTGACATAAGCCTATAGTAAACAAACGGTAGTATTGAAATCTCTTTGGATAAAGAAAATAGGTCTGTAACACTTGAATATTTGTACTTGATATTTTATGTGGAACGTCTAGCATTTTAGGCTATTCCTACTGTAGAAAATATGTGAAATTACATATATTCTTATATACTTATACATAAAGCGCATTTTGCTGAGTAATTAGCCTTGGTGTCAGTATATATCTACCAAAACATCAGTCTTCGGATACGTATTCTAGTTAACGAATTCAAAAGCATAAACCAAATATACCTAGCTACCATAAATACAATTTACAATACTAACTTCTAAGTTGTGAATTACGTTACATATGAGCAGTCTAATCTGAGTGTCTTTAAATCACGAGTGCGAATTCTAGGCAAGCGCCCTCCATCGTAGGCAGCAGCGTCATCATCAGGCGAGCTGGCGGTCAAGTGACATCCTATCACAAAAAAAAACAATCTACATGCATTGCTCGGTAATTAAAAAAAAAAATCAACCGTTTCGACATTTCGAACATAATGCTTCCTGGAACAGTTAAGAAGATATGGCTTGAAAATCTCGCTACTAGAGATTGCAACCCGGTATGTTTCTCAACCCGGCCGGGCCCGGTATCATCCGTCGTCAACCCGGCCGGGCCCCGAGGGCCCGAGCCGGCGTCATGATCGGATGACGCCGGCTCGGGCCCTGCTGGGCTCAGCCCGGCCGAGCCCGGTTTGCAATCTCTACTCGCTACGCAAGTGCCTACGGTACTACGAAATCTCTCATTAATTATAATTATACTCGCTTGTTTTGACGTATCAAGCTAGAATCAAGGCGTTAAAAAAGTGTGAACTTACCAAAATGCTAGTCACGGTCTCGAATTAAAATTAAATAATCGTATAATTACTGTTTCCAGTTCATAATTAACCGGATTCATGAGATAATTTGCATTCAATGAAATCTTTGAACTTGAGGTCGCGCCGGTCAAACCACAGAAAAGAAAAAAACTAGAATAAAACTGAATAGTTTTTAGAGCTATAGAAAAATAATTTATTTTCGGAACTAAAAACTATTCATACACTCTAATTAACAAATAAATTATTTTACTAAAAAAAACAATTTAATCAAACTGGATGAGTACCAGTTGTCATCTATGAGTTCCATGTCCCTTACTCGGCTTCCTCACCAGAACCCAGTATCAATTATGTACTATCTAGAGGTCTCGTTAGCTTTTTAGGGTTCCGTAATAAAGAAGAAACCCTTAGTTTCGCCATGTCCGCCGAGTGGTAAGCTAGAAACGAGCAAGCTAGTTAGCTATAGATACAACTTGACAGCACTGTAACGATGATTCATAACAAACATTGTCATCAGCGTCACGCTAGGATATCTGAGTCATCTGTGTATAAATCTGTAATTACATAAAAACTGTAATTTCGTGGTCTTCGCGGACTGACGTCTTTCTGATGTCATCTCATTTTAACATGCTGTTAATAAAAAAAAATGAAATTAATTGTTACAATTAGTCATCAAAAATAATGATACAAAAAAAAAAACAATTAGTTTTAATAACGCATTTCATTGCCATACATAATGTTGAAGAGATGAAGTCTATAATTCCTATAATTCCGTAGCCTAAGACTATTTGTACGCAAACGTGAATATTAAGTTAATTTCGTCAAACATTTGTTCAAGTAGTTTCATAGTGGGTATTTCAAAATCTCGAACGAAACGAAATCTCCAAAAATTAAAATCTCCACTTTATTATGTGTACTACTAAAACATGGAATATGCATCTTACGAATGGTAATAATCTTGTTGCCTTCAAATCGCAAGTGAATACATTTTGTCTAGTCATATACAAGTGTATTCATCATCATCATCTCAGCCACATGAAGTTCACTGCTGCACACATGCCAATTATTTCCAAAAATACCAATTGGAATTGGCTTGCATCCAGTGTCTTCCTGCCGCTTGTATGAGGTTTGGCTTGCCTGTGCGAGCTCCTCGAAAACTTCGACCCCATCGGCCATCAGATCTACGTGCTATGTGCCCTGCCCACTGCCACTTCAACTTGTTAATCCGCTGTGTTATGTCCGTGACTTACGTGCGTTTACTCTTCATTTCTGATTCAATCTCGCACAGAGACTCAAAGCATAGCCCTCTCCGTCTCCACAGCTCGTTCTATGACTTTGAAGTTTTTTATAAGTGTGTAATTAAATAGTAATAAGATGAACCACTCAAAACAAATCTTGATACAACTAGATACGTCAACGATTTCCTAATTTATTTACAATCCTTTACTTGTAACAATTTTGTTTCTCAAAAAACTTCCGCTCTTTGAAGCCTAAACCCCTAAATGCCTGCATAACAGGTCAAGTCCCACGACCTCTGAGCAATCTTTCAATGTCCACTTTTCAATTGAACATGACGACAAAAAACAAACAATAAGTTCTGAGAAGTCAGCCAGGGTCGCTCGTCGGTGCAATGTCGCGGTAAGTGGTGGACCATTTGTCACCACCGTGTATGGTTGTGGGGCATTTGATTTGCATAATGGGAGATACGTGGTAGGAATTATGGCTGTATGGTGGTTTATAGCCTTGATGATGTCTCCATGTTGTCACTCTGAGTCTGAGATTTTTAATAGGAATTTGATGTCTGATTTACACATAGGTATAGATAAGTCTGAGATAAGTGCTCAAGCGCAAGTGAAAGTGAAATTTTTATATATAAACATTGATATTAATGGGATATGTGTAATTTAAAGAAGCACTTACAAAACTTTGCATCTTATTTGAAATAAATTATTTTCACAAGCAGTATTATTTACGGGCAACCATTTAAAATATTTCTCTATGCGGGCAACTCCTCTTTACTTGGCAATTTGTCAAGTTCCCGATGCAACGGACAGATAGAAAAATGCGAATAGAAAAAGTTAAGAGCAGGCTACTCGGTCTACCCGCTTTCTTTGTCTGATCTTCTCAGAAACAGAATCTGAAATCTGAATCTAGAGCTAGCAAAGTTTTAATTCTACTGTTATCGTGGGGTAGTGGATACAAACTGCGATTTTTTTTAATCGGGCTGAATCGATTTCTTCTAGGTAAGCGCGCTTTATCGTACTTACATCCGAACATCACTTAACATCTAGTAAGTTGACGGTCTAGCGTCCTTCCTCCTTCTATCGTGTTATCCAAGCGAAAACTAGCGAAATCGGGGGTGGAGCAGAAGACCACGAAAAATCGACATCGTTACATGGTTGATATTCAGAAAACCCGTACGAAACGCTTTGGCTCCACTTTCATTGTGCGTACCGCCAAAATGTGGAATGTGCTTCCTGAATGGGTCTTTCCGAATAGATATAATCCAGGTGTCTTCAAATCACGAGTGAATAGGTTTTCTACTAGGCAAGCGCGCCCCATCGTAGACTGTAACTGTCGCTGAACACCAGGTGAGTTGACGGTTAAGCGCAAGCGTATTTTCGAATAAAGAAAAAGACCAGCGCTGGTTATTTACAACTAGCATTATGCTGAGCTGGGGCCGAATTGTGACAAAAATATTATTTAGTTATTTATTTTGTGTGTATGGTTTTATTCTCTGTTGTATGTTTTTTGCTACAATAAATGTATGTCTATGTCTATACTGTAAAAAATCCTGTAATCAGCAATATTAAAGCTAGTAAGAACATACTATAAATATAATAAACAGAAAGCTTATAAAAAATGTTTCGTTTCATTTCCAGCTGGACGCCCAACAGCGGTACACGCTGTTCCAGCGCGGCCTTTGGGAAGCAGCCCAGCAGCTGCCGCGAGGAGCTGTCCGGGACTTCGCTACCTTCAGGCAGTTGAGGCTGCTCTCCATCATCGGACCTGCTGCCTTACCGCCGGATCAACTAGATAGAGTAAGTTATGATATTTAGTAATAAAAAAATGCTGAATCTCGTTATGGTACCTTCTGATAAGTATGCCTAGCCTTGCCTAGAATGCTGCATGATAGATTTGTTTGTGAAATGCATCCAGTAGGACGGATTGTGACGGAAAAAGAAGTAACTAATTAAGTATCAACTGAAAATAAAAGTCGCCTTACTTTTAAAGGAAAGCAAAGTTGTTTTCAGCATGTAGTATCGTTTATGCTATATTTTTTTTTTTTTCAAAATTATAACAAGAAATAGTTTATCTTTGCCCGTCCCATTTTATTTTAGATTCTCGTTAAATTGGTGCTAGGGGGCCTGAAGATGGTGGAATAAAATTGCCAATTTTAGCCATTTTCAGGGGCTCCTAGTTCTAATAATAATAAATTATTGAACAAAATAAAGGGAATAAATGGGAGAGACATAGTGTAAGCATAAATAATTTTTATATCACAAAAAGTTATCATCTAGAGTCATTTTCCAGGGAGAAAACTTAAAAACTCGTTTGTATGGAAAAAAAACCCACTGTCCCTTGCTATTAAAATTCTAATATTACAACAAATTTACTCAAGATGATTTCATAAACTAGGGGTAAGCTTTCAGCTTAATAATTTAATTGAAAATACTCAAGATAACGCGATTTATTAATTAAACTTTACATACACACTACTACATATTTAAAATTATATCTAAGTATTACCCGAAACAATTTCAATTCCAGTACAACCGCATCATCAACGACATGCTAGCAGTGTATAATACAGCTGAAATTTGCGCCTACAACGAACCCTTCAAATGTGGACTACACCTCCAACCCGAGCTACAGGTCATCATGTCCCACTCTCGGGACTGGGATGAGTTGCAGCACGTCTGGACTGAGTGGAGGAGGAACACTGGCAGACGAATCAGGGACCTGTACGAACAACTCGTTGATCTGACCAATCAGGCAGCTAGACTTAACAGTAAGTTAGATTTTAAGTTTATATTCAAGTAATCTTAGTTGTAATTCATCTGGTCATACTCTCGGAACTAGGATGAGTTGCAGCATGTTTGAACTGAGTGGAGGAAGAGCACTGGCGGACAAATCAGGGACCTGTACGAACGGTTTGTTGAGCTGACCTATTAGGCAATAGGCTTAACAGTAAGTTTGATTTTAAGTTTATAATCAAGTAATCATAATTATATTGTAAATCATGCTCCACTTTTGGCACTGGACTGAACTGCAGCATATCTGGATTGAGTAGAGGGAGACGATTAATCGAGGAAGAGATCTGATTAATCATGCAGGCAGCTAAGCTAAATAATAAGTTCAAGTCAAGTATGGTAAGTCGTATTGTATTATTTAAAGCATTATAGTTATTCGTAATGTCCCTCTCTTTAAACTGGGATGAGTTGTACCATCTCTGGACTGCGGGGATAAGAAAATAACAAAACAAATATCAGTATGAACAGTTTGACAAACCAGGGAACTAGGCGTTTGATATTCCATAAACGTAGCTTTGTTTCGTCATGTTTCATTATCTTACATGAAGTCTGGGATAAAAACCAGGACATGTAAATTTAGTAAAGGGAGAAATTTAAACAGATGATTTTTCAGCCTTGTAAGTAGTAATAAGTTGTTGTTGTTTTAGCCTGTAGTATCCCACTGATGGGCAAAGACTTGTAAAGTAATAAGTTTTTTTTTTCCAAATCTGTGACTGCGAAATGTCATATTTCGGTTGATAATTAGAAATATCTCATGTGCTAAACATTTGTTTTCCCAGAAATTAAACAAAAATGATATAGATCTTTTTCATTTCCAGATTTCACCGACGCTTCTGCATATTGGATGTTCCCATACGAATCACCGAATATGAGACAAGAAGTTGACGAAGTTTGGGAACAAGTAAGTATTATACTTGTATAATAGTTTTGTCAATAAGCTATTAAACTGTTTAATTCAACAAAAATATCGAATTACAACAATGTTTATATAGCTAGACATACTTTTTACTTTATATTATACCGAAGCTGTCAGTACTTTGCGCTGAGTGACTTTGGTTTTTTAACAAAATTTTAATGAGGGTAGAAGAACCGCGATCTAATTTTTCAGTGAATATACATCAATGTCAGCCTGTGACGATACGTCGTATCAATCAGTTAAATCATCATTCCATGTCGTGCGTAGTACATAGGTAATATTCTCTTTGAATCCATGTGTCTTACATATGTAGGTACACAGGTAGATTTTCAACACCCAGCTTATAAGTAAATACTTAATATCTTAATTTATGATTATTTATATCTACAGATCAAGCCTCTCTACGAGCTCCTCCATGCCTACGTTCGCCGTCGTCTCCGAGAAGCCTACGGCCCCGAGCGGATCTCCCGCTCCGCCCCCATACCAGCGCACATCCTGGGGGACATGTGGGGACAGAGCTGGGCTGGCATCGTGCCGATCACTCTCCCATACCCGGGGAAGAAACTGGTGGATGTCACGCCGGAGATGGTCCAGCAGGTAGTCATGTATTTTTAATGATAATTGCTTTTTGGTTACTAATTTGGTTTCTTACCCGTGGTTCGTCTAGGTGTTTCACGGGCACCTTTTTGCACCTGTGGTCCACGTAGGACGTGAACCACGGGTAAAAATAAAAAATGTAGTGCCCTTGCTTGCCTCAATTGGTGAAACATGGGTATGGGTAATTACATAAAGGACCAGGGGGTCGGAAGAGGTTATATTTGATTCGTTTGGTGTCGAGACTTTGAGTCCGTGGGGGTCGGGAGTTCATCAAAAATTTATGTAAGCTGCTGAACATAATTTGTATTTTTTTGTTGTTTTAGATAATAAATGTCTTTATGTAATGTTTCAGTTGCCTCGAGTAAAGTACACAAAATAATAATATCGTTGTAAATTATTACCACCATATCATCATTATGAAAATAACAGATCTATAGATCATATATCATCTATAGATCTATAGATAGATTAGAGTTATCTATCTATCTATCTATCTATGAACAGATGTGAAGCTAGCTGCTGGTTGTATTTTTTCCTGTGAATCTTTTCTTTATTTGGTATTAAACTGTCCTCCACGTTGTTTCCAGGGCTACAACCCGACCACGGTCTTCCAGCTGGCGGAAGAGTTCTTCGTATCCATGAATATGTCCGCCATGCCGCCTGACTTCTGGGCGCTCAGCGTCCTCGACCAGCCTCTGGAGAGACATGTGCACTGCCAGCCCTCGGCGTGGGACTTTTGTAACAGGCACGATTACCGGTGAGCCAACTTACAAATATATTAGTTATTATATTAGTCAAATACAATAGTTGGAGTATGGGAATAAAATACCAAAGATTAAACCAGGATCTCTTTCGCACTCGCTATTTGATTTTTCTGCATCGAGACAAAAGATACTTAAAGCAAGCCATATTTGAAGGGTAATGAAAAATAAAAGATCGTATTTGCGGATAAAGGTAAGTGCACTTTAGCCAGAAATGAGAACTGAAACAAGTGATGTTAGCAAAGCAGATTTGCAACTTCAGATACCTACCTATCTACTAAACGCGGTTGAGCCCAGCAAAGAATACCTACCTACGCTGTAGTCATGGGATCTTATTTACTCACGTACGAACCTCAATCCAACAATCTCCATTCTCCTCTCCTATCTTCTCCAATCTCCATCTCAACAAGAATGGAATTATTTGCCGCCATCTCTGTTTCCTGAGACCTACAATCTTGGAATTTTCAAGGCTAGAGTGAATATATATCTTCTAGATCGACGAGCACCATCCTCGGCCACACCGTCGCTTAACATCAGGCGAGTTGGTGGTCAATCATAGATCTATACTTAATGTATTAAAAAAAACCTTTAGCCGACCGCGTTAAAGCCATTTACACTCTTAATTTCCGATGTTAGATTTTTTGTTAATTTACTTAAAATTCTTGTTGTTTCTATTTCAGCATAAAAATGTGCACTCATGTGGATCAAAAGGATTTGATAACGGCTCATCACGAAATGGCTCACATCGAGTACTTCTTGGCGTACAGGAATCAACCGAAAGTGTTCCGTGATGGGGCTAACCCTGGTAAGTTACTTTTCATCACCTCAGTATAATTTTATTATTAGTTAGAGATAATTTGAAACTTGTAGTAATTTTTATAATCAGAAATAGTGGCGAATGACATCTACACTTAAGTACTCTGTAAATAATTATTAGTCCGATACTTTAAATTTTTTACTAAAAAGTATCAAAGTAACATACCTATTTTCTCAACGTAATCTCATTTATTTTAGCTACTAGTATTATCTTACAAATAGTGTAACCCTATATTAGACAAATAAATAACAAAATTGAAAACAGCGTCATCTGTCCATTGCGGTGCGAAGCACTACCGTTACACAGGTCGGATTTGCAAGCGCAGTACGTAACGTAAACTTCTCCAACTCCGGTCACGCGCCGACAGGTGGCGTTACTAGAAGCTTCTTCAATATATCCGCATTTTCGAACCACGCGCGTGTCACCAAATACTGCAATTAATAAAATTGAAATTAAACTTGACTATTGCCTGAAAGCACAGTATTCTTATATAAGTACACTAATAAAATAGTATAAAAGAAAAATAATAAAAACTACATTTGAACAAAATATTTAGCTGATTATGAAGAAGATTATGAGAAGTTAAGGAGTGGAAGGCTATCCTGGTATGGACACGTCATGAGAAGGGAGGATAGCCATGTATGCAAGAGGGCCCTAAATATGATGGTAAGCGGCAGGGCCGGGAGAGGGCGACCAAAAAAAGTGTGGATGAACTGTGTGAAAGAGGATATGTGTGTAAGGGGTGTGAATGTAGAAATGACGGCTGATAGAGTGAAGTGGCGAAAGGAAACATGCTGTGCCGACCCCACCCAGTGGGATAAGGGCAAGGAAATGATGATTTAGCTGATTATCAAATTTCGTAACCTAAGTAGGTAAGTACTTATAACTTGTTACGCTTGTCTGTATATATATACAATTTTGTTGATTGTATATTTTTCGTGAGAAAGTATGTGCATAGTAGTTGATTGTTTAGAATACGTAATTTTGTTTTTCTCAAATCACTTATTTGTTACATTCATGGGGCTACGTAAAAGCATACTATTAATTTCATCTGTGCTGATAAAAGTAGGTAGGTACCTACACTGGCTATTTTTTGCGAGAGTTTTATTACTATCAAAAATTGCCTATGACACTTAAGAACACTAACCAATAACATAACACTCAAGAAGTAAAAACGATCCACCTGAAAAGATATTAGGTAGATACATATATATTTCTTGTGTAGCCTCAGAAAAGGACAAATTTATTCTAAGAATAATTTTATTCTAAAATAATTTTAAATTATTAGAAATTGTTTTGTTTAAAAAAAAAGAAATGTACCTAATATTTCCGGACACAAACTATACCAGCACTGAAATGTCATATTATAAGTAAACTACATTATGAAAATCTTTGCTATGGAAATGTCATTGATGAAAATATTAAAAGGACATTTTGAAAAGGGAGAATTTCTTTCTGAAAATGATACGGACTTACTTTCCATCTTGATAGTCCTGCAGACAGTGGGCTCGGTATAGTTGAGGTGATCCGGGGGGTCCTGCAAGGAACAGTTCACTACCCCCAGGCTGAAGGGGTCGAACTCAGGCCCGCAACGGGGGTCGAATGCGCTGTTGCAGTCGTAGCAGAATATTGACGACGCTGGGAGGATAGGAAAATTTTATTTACGAACTATGTTATAACCGGTGAATTCAGGAACTGCTGCTTCCTGATGCTCGTTATCGAAGGTACCTTTTATTACATATGACAACGAAGGTCTGAAAATGGAGCCGATAATTGTTAATGGACATCCTAGTGGAAAATGCAAAATTAGGTAAATTTGATTTGTAATTTTGAGTAGCATCCATTGCACATTATAACGAGGGTCTGAAGGAAAATACTAGACTGGCACTGAGCCTTCATGACAGAAGTGCTAAAATATTCAAGTTTATATATTTTTTTATTAGGTACCGTAAGTTCTTTTTTCTGTATATTAATGCAACAAAAGCTTTTTGTTATTTTTTTTTAGATTATATTGTTCTACCGTTGATTTTAATTGATGAACATCATAGAGTCCTATTCACAGAGTTCAGATTTATTCCTCCAAGGTCCTATTACATTTATGATAAATCTATTTCCCTTACGAGGTAGACAGAGCATCAATACAATCAATCAATCAAGTTGTAGTTTGAAGCCACATTTGACCATGGTTAGAGGGTTATATGGAAGGGAGAAGGTATTAGAGGGTATCAAAAATGTTGAATAGAATGTAGGTACCAGCTGCTTCTCTTCCCGGGCATATCGGGGCGATCCCGATTTATAGTACTTTTACAGTACGCCCGGGAAGAGAAGCAGCTGGTACCTACATTCTGTTTTAATTATTTTCCCAGTACCATTTAATTCTTAATACTAAATTAACTAAAGTAAGTTCTTGCAAAGTTTTATTTATCTAAAAACAGGATTTTAAATAGCAGAGTAAATATTTATCTACAAAAGACACGTGTACAAAATTAACCTTGTCTAGTTCAAGTGAAACTAAACTCTTGTAGCAGAAGTGGTATGGTATCTATTGGGTACCACCGCTTTATAAGGTTTCTGTAATAAGCTTATTCTGGCCCACTTTTCACACCGGATTGGGACATTTGGGACATTCTCCTTTATATTTTCCTAACAATATTTTCCTAATATTTTTTTTTTTGTATTTGTTCAACTATTTAATTTACTTATTGATTTACTTTTAGGGTTCCGTAGTAAACAAGGAACCCTTATAGACTCGCTATGTCCGTCTGCCTGTCCATCATTTTTGTTAGAGACACTTTTTCCACCTCCCTCTACCGACTAAACGGTTGACTTTGGGGATATAATCCGTTCTAGAGAATAAAATGCGGCTTTCTACCCTGGTTTTCTACTCTGGTTTAATTTGGTAAAAGCGAACTTTACGAGCAGTGAGATGAAAATTTTGAATATTACAATACATTTTTAAAACAGCCTAAGTATAGCGAGCGTGTCAAACGCACAACCTATCTGATTGGAAGGGTAAAAGATGTAGAGATGTAGGGCCTTACCGAAAAACGTTACTTAACTTTAACCAACATCTTATGTTCTCTGTCTTCTTTCCGCAAGTGTCAGTGTCAGTCACGTGTCAGTCAGAAGTTGACAAAATATGTTAAGCATTGCTTAAAGTTAAGTAACGTTTTTCGGTAGGGCAGGTATTCACTATTTCCTGAGCCAGTTCGGATTGAGGGCCCATCGGATGTGATATAAATGACCCGTGATACGACTTTAATAAATTTATTTGTATGGAATTAACGGGAAAGAAAAAGATCACAACAATATTTATTTAAAAACAAACTCGCTGTCTCTCTGTCTTTCCTCTTAATGGTGTGGCGGACCCATATTTTTTTTACTGTTGTTTCACTTCCACCGGGTTCACCATAGAAACAAAAACTAGCCGTACCTCACGCTACTACTTCTCTTATTTTTAACCGATTTCCAAAAAGAAGGAGGTTATCAATTCAGTCTGTATGTTTTTTTTGTAAATCTCTTATTTTATTTTAAGGTGTAAACAGTGTTATTTATCTATCTATCCCTCAGAAACTTTAATATTCTCATTTTTCTTAATAAAAATTATGCTAATTTTGATTATGTATAAGCTATATCCATATCAAATTTCATTCTAATCAGCTTACCGTTTCCGCACGATAGATTACCAAAAATCCTTATAAAAATTATCATATAAAATTAGTCTATTAATATTCTTACCAAACTGCAGGGAATTCAATAATACCACAAGTAAAGAAAACCAAATAGAATGAAACAAGAACATTATAGTACACACTGGACCACCTCTCGTGCTGATACCACCACACTGGATTAGTTTGGTGCCAAGGGAGGCTTTAATTGAGTTAGGGAAGACGTACTGCCGACACTGGAAGCAAAAGTATAGATTTAGGACAGGTTGCTGCACAAGCAAATAGTGTTTTGAACTGGGTCAAAAAAATTGAAGCGGGTGTTAACTTATGGAAGGAAGTTTCTCACGTTTACTCAGCAGGGGGGCTGAATAGATCGATTCATAAATTAAAAGACGCACAGCACAGTGGTTGCGCGATGGATTTTTGTGTTGTCGAGCGGAGGTTTGAATGTCAATAACCCAGCGATATCGGTCCACATTTTTGATGGGTCCTGCAGAAGAATGGAATTATTGACTGGCCTTGTGGCTCAGTTGGTAGTGTGTCTACGTCTACTTGCTGAACTGAAAGGTCGTGGGTTCGATCCCCACTCAAGGCAAACATTTGTGTGATGAGCATGGATGTTTGTTCTGTGTCTGGGTGTTTCTATGTATCATATGTATATACTTAATTACAAAAAAAAAGTATATATGTATTCTATCAGCCATCTAGTTCCATAGTACAAGCTTTGCTTAGTTTGGGCTAGATGGTGTTGTGTGAAATGTCCACAAATATTTATTTATTTATTTATTTCCGCCATCTCTGTTTCCTGAGGGTAACCAACCGCAGCCGAAGCCTCCCACCAGAGATTTGCTGCCTCATTTGTACCACCCAGGGGCCGCGTGTAGGGAATCAGTGTTACCGGGTATTCTCCTACGGACGCGGGCGGCTCAGCCTCCGAAGTCGGTTAAAAAAGGAGTTTGAATATAATATGAAATATTTCTCGATATGACTAGTTCGAAGTCGGGATTTCGGTAATTAAATTAAACGGAATCGGGCAGGATATATATTATGTGTATTACTAGGCGGAGTGATGTCAGGTGGATTACGGTTCTGACGGAGTGGCAGACCAGGTTCGGGAAACGCAGCGTAGAATGTCCAGCTGTGACGATATTTTACCTAGTTATTGTAGGCTGAATCTGGACTCGAATCGAACAGGGCCAAACCAGTTGGCATTATAAGATAAGAGAGAGGTTTATAAAAGCACACCACAAGAATCATAAGCTGGTAAACTGCCAACTGGTACTGGGTTTGAGCATTTGGATTGTCTTTAGACCTTTATCGGTCTGGGCTGGGGTAATCGATATGCTTTTTATGTAGTACATAGTTTAGTTAGTTTAGTCTGTATATTGTTTTGTTGTAGAATCATCGATATCTGACATGTTAAATCCTAAACTCTACCGGCACAGCGCTGATTAACTCTTTATAACAACATCTTGCAGTCATGTTTTTTTTTTCGTGAAAAAAAGTAAACATAAGTATAAAATATCCTACACTAAAAGATATTTTACGTCAGATAAATAGTGTTATTACGCGTATAAATTACAGGAAATTCAGTAATAGTACTGTCGTTAAAAGATACTCGTAGTTGTAAGCTGCGGTATGGAGTTATGTAACTTACGCCCATCTCAGGTTTGAACACTGTGCTCTGTACACAGCTGTATTGCTGCAAGAAGTGACAGCTTTTCAACAAGATGCGAAAAAGTTAACTACTAATAAGTTAAAATACTAATCAAACTTCAGAAGGTAAATATTGTACGAAATATTGCTTCTTTCATATTAAGAGAAGCGTTGTAGCTCTCTCTCTTCTATAAAAAGGAGTAATTTTTTTTGCCCTGAAAATTGTCTGATTTTGTTAATTATTGTTTATCTGATTGGAATCAGCAATGGCTTACTTTATCAGTAACCATACGCGTAATGTTTTGTCGTGACAACTATGCCCCTGAACATTTTAATACTAAAGTGTGAGAGGGTTTAAAAATCAGGGAGCGACATAACTAAAAATCAAGTAAAGAAATCTAAACATTGTTTCCATCAGTTACTTTTTTTTTTTGAATAACTGTATATCACTGTACTACAACTTCCGTGAGGTAATCTGACGTGAGAAGAGAACATGGTTCCTAAGGTGCATGTGTACCCTCAGGGTTGAGGAAGGGGATCTGACAGTCCCGAGAGCGGTTTTTCGACCGGTTTCGGGACTGTCAGATTCCTATTCCAGAAACCGGTCGAAAAACCGCTCTTTCGACCGATTATTATCGTGTTTTTTTTCCGGTTAGTCAAAAAATGATATATGTAACTGTCTTTAACGTATCGGACTCTGCAAAAGAACCTACGTTTATTAAAACGTGGTGAAAAAAAAGTTGGTTCTAGTTTCTACGAAAATTGTATTATATTTAGGTGTTAGGGATGAAACAATTGACACAGGGTTTTAGAGTTAGTTTTCGAGTAAATCTACAAATAGCGAACAGCAAGCGACACGGAGGCAAAGTTTCTAGTAGGTTCTAAATGTTCAAAATCACGGGAAACAGTTACATAGTATTATTACTAGCCACATCTAGAACAAAACGTATCTTCGTCAACAAACTTTTTGTAGCAGCTTCGTCGAATCGCGGCCAAGTTCAGCGCTCGTTCCAGATTCCTCTCAGATTTCCTGCAGCGCGGTCGAGCTACACCAATCATCTACACTGATTGACTCGACCTTAGATAATGACGTTACATTAAATATGAATCAATTTATAGCAATTTATGTGTAGGCCTAATTTTTTATTATTTTATTTTAATTATCATTTATCATTTAAGTTTCATTATCATGAAACTGGGCTTTTACAGGGTTTTTTGTTAATTATCTCAGAAAATAATCATGTTTTCTCTACCAAAATTTTAAATTTCCATTTCACAGCTGTAGATTTTCATTAGTCCACTGTCTTTCACGTCGTCAAAATCTTTGTATAATACCCAGCTGCATTGGGGTACAACTGGGTTATGTTAATTTGGAGCCACTAAACCCCCCTCGGTGGCCAGCCTCTGTGATTTTGACGGAAGGCATCATTTGCTGAAGTCGACACTCCCGAGAAAAGAAACATCTTATTCTTGATCTCTGCAGCGACGCATGCCACTGCGTCGCTGCCTTCTCGAATTAAACAACCCTAAAATAAAATAAATAAGCCGTAGGTTAATCTCGTATTTTTTGTATAATTTAAGACCTTTTTCTTTATTCGATAATAGGATTTGGCTTGACCGCTAATTCGCCTGATGTTAAGCGACAGTTGCGGTCTACGCTGGAACCTATTCACTAGCGATTTGAAGACACCCAGATTATATCCGGAAAGACACATTCAGGAAGCGTGTTCCACATCTTACCTGACGGTTGATAAGTGAGAATTTAATCTATTATGTTTTAGGGTTCCGTAGTAAGTTCTTGCAGTTTCGCCATGTCTGTCAGTCTTATACATACAGGTATTTCAGAACTTTTTGGACCTTATCTTTCCACTTGTATTTAGTATAGGGTCTTCGACCTCTCGATAATCCCAGCAAGTCCTTTTTCAACCGACTTCAAAAAAAGAAGAAGTAATCAATTCGGTTGTGTTTTGTGGAAAAATCTTTTTTATTTAAAAGGATATACTTTTTTTGTTGTAGTTGCTCCCATAGAAATTTCATCAAAATCAGTCCAGTCGCTTGATTTTCAAATTAATAATAACTGGAAAAAAATATGTCATACTTACTTAAACATACTTAAACAAAATTGCGTATTTTGAAGTCTGTTGTTTCAGTTTTTTTTTATAATCTCTATTATTGTATATATATTTAAATATATAAATCAATTGCTGTTCGTTTGTCTCGCTAAAACTCGAGAACGGCTGGGCCGATTTAGCTGATTTTGGTTTTGAAATGTTTGTCGTAGTCCAGGGAAGTTTTAAACGTTGAGAAAATATCGGGTCCACCCATTGATAGGTGATACGAAGTACATAGAATAAGAAGTACAGGGTCATCTGGTAGGTAATAATTCTGCGCGATCTTCACCTGCACTTTCTAAAAAAATATATTTTAATTATATATATTTTTTTTTTAACAGCCCTGTTTGTACAAACTGTCCCACTGCTGGGAACGGGCCATCTTCTCATTGCGAGAAGGGTTAGGCTATAGTATTTGATTAATAAATGACAATAAAACGTAGGTTAGAAATGGAATCTGATTAGGTGCGCACGCGCAGGCGAGAGAAAGCGTGCGGAAGTAGACTCACTCCCGATTGATAATGCTGACGTAACAACTGGTGCGGTGGTAACTGGCTCACAAGTGTACAGATCATGATTAGAAAAATATTAAGTTACTGGTTATCCTTGCGACTACCTCCGCATAGGAAAAGCTACCGAATTAGAGATAACTAAGGTAGTTCAACTGTAAACATCGTCTCATAAATCATCTACAGATTTTCTAAGTAATTAATTAAAAAAAGTAATAAATAGGAGATTATTTGTTATTATTTCGAAAAAGCATAATTTCGCAAGTGTATTAGTGTAAAAAGGTTTGTGTGTGGTGAATTTTATAAAAATCTACTATCAAAACAAACCGCGGGTGCGGTCAGCTGTGTTTGTGTTGCGTCAGACATAACAATATCTCGCTCGCACGCTCGGCAACAGCCATCTTGCCGTCTCGGTCACACATCGGGAACATACTTTTACAAAGGTTTGGAATATATCTTTGTTTTAATCAAGATCTCGTAATAAAATTGCAATGACGGACACATGTAACGCGTGCCGAGGATCAGTTGATACTAAATCCAAGATAAAATGCTCAAATTGCGATTGTATTTTTCACCTAACCTGTGCAAAGGTTACGCAAAAGGAAGCTACAGTGGAACTTCGAACGTCCTGGGTTTGCCCAAATTGTCGTAATAAAGAACAAAAGGTGGATAAACCAAGCAATCCCATAAGCTTAACTACCTCGAAACCTATTACGGACCGCCAAAAGAAGATCGCGGCGGGCGGTTCCACGGGCAGCATCAGCGCCGTGACAACCACCGTTGTCACGGCCAAGGTCGCCAACGACGGCTCCCCTGCTACTTCTTCGGCGCACCAGGATAATCACGATCCACCAGTCAGCATGTCCCTTATCTTAAAAGAAATTCGGCTTTTGAGAAATGACATGAACGAAGTAAAACAACAACTAAAAGAAGCAACGGACAAATGCAACCGTAGGATTGACGAGCTAGAAATATCGGTATTCGCAGCAGCTCATAAATTAGCAGAATTTGAGGTAATCCAGGGTGACCAGGTGCGTCTGAATGAGCATGTCAACAAAATTGAGGAATTAGTACAATCACAAATACAGGCATCTTTAAGGAATGAATTAGAATTAGTTGGGATCCCAGAAACTCCAAATGAAAGTCTAATGCACCTGGTCCAGGTGATGGCCACGAAAATTGGAGAGAACTTACAAGAAAGCGACATAGATTGGGTTGACAGAGTTGGTCCAAAGAAATACAAAAATGGCAACAGTCACGTTCAACAGTCGCGTCTTGTTGTGATACGCTTCCTTAGACGCGCTAAGCGTGACTCTTTCTTGAAAGCTGCAAAAGTAAGACGTAACCTAACTTCAGACGACTTACACCTTGAGGGAACAACACATAGGATTTTCGTAAACGAACGTCTAACAAAACTTGGCAGGCAGTTGTTTCAGGAGGCGCGTCGTAGATCTAAACTATCTAATTTTGCTTACTGCTGGACCAGGAACGGATCTATATTCGTCCGAAAAGCAGAGGGACGCCCTGCTATATCCATACGTAATCAAGCTGACTTGGACCACCACCTCAAACAAGCCAGCCCCAGTGATGAATCGGAAACAGTATCACATTAGAATTGGCATACTTGTAATAAGTCATAAAAGTTTAATTTTTCTTTGTCTTGATATGAATAGATTTAATAAACCATACTTTATTTTTTATACTGTGTTAACTTACAATTTTACTAAAAGATTATATCGTTACCATCTATTTAGAAAAAATATCGTACTAAATAATTATTTGATAGGTCTGAAGTTTATTTTTTCAATACATAATAATCAAATTTGTAAAATAAATAACAACTTCACTTATCTTTTGTATAATATCAATGCACACAACACACACACTAAGACGTACAACTCACCACCGCCGCTGCATCCATCACACACAAACACATACAAATGGCTCGTTCTGCTTGCATACTACTACCTCGTTTCAGTCAGTTTTACACAATTAGAGTTTTTAATACCTTGTCGCTCTGTGGTCAGACTCTTTCAACTTATAGCACTTTCTCTTGCATATGAAAATGTCGCTTTATATATAGTAGCAAGTGATCATATGGTTAAATTTTGCTTGCGGTCAAGACGCAGTAGTAACTTGTTCGTCATTGTTTTAAAATGACAGATATTTTTAATAATTTAGACAATTCGTTTGAAACAAAGTGCTACGCATCAGAAAGCTTGGAAGAGTGTAAACGTTTTGTGACGAGTAATTATAATTTTAGAGTGCTGACCATCAATATCCGCAGTATACGAAAAAACTTTAATTGTCTCCTGGTTGCTCTATTGCGATTGACAATAAAAATAGATGTACTTATATTAACAGAGTGCTGGTGGAACTCTGACATTCCTATACCTCAATTACCTGGGTACGACTCATTTAATACTACTAAATTTATCAATAAATGTGGTGGGGTTACAGCTTATGTCCGAAATAAATGGTCACCGAAGGTGTCTGAACCAAAAGTTTGTGACTGTAACTGTCTTAAAATAAGTATTGGGGACGAATTTGTGATATTTGGCATATATCGCTCTCCAGCTTTCAAAGACGTTACAAATTTCTTATCCACCCTTAATGACGTAACCGCGGCATCTCGCAACAACAAATGTATTATATGGGCAGGAGACCTCAATATAAATATCATAGAAGACGCTCAAGGTAATGATTGTTCTGAATACTTAAGTCTAGCAGCTGAGCATCAGCTTCTCCCCGTTATTACTAAGCCTACCCGAGACAAGGCTTGCCTTGACCACATTTTCGTAAAACAAGGCTTTGAAGTTGTTGGAGTCGTTTGTAACTCTGCTATCACTGATCACAATCTCTGTATTTTGGGTGTAGCTAATTCAGGTAAATATTCATTTCCCGCGCCTCGCTCTAAGCTTAAAATAGACTATTCTGCTGTGGTAAACGAATTGCAGAAGGTTGACTGGTGTCATGTTACATGTAAAACGGACGTAAACCAGGCGGTTAATGAGTTTCAGACAATCCTCTCGTCCTCTATATCTACCCACAGCCGCCAAGTAACAATTAGCCGATCCTGCCTTAATATAAAGCCGTGGGTCACACCGGGACTAATTAAATGTCAAAAAAACCGTGACATGCTTCATTTAAAAGCGAAAAAAAATCCTAACAACGAAATAATTCAAATTACATACCGTAGATACCGAAACTTCTACAAAGAATTACTTCGGCGCGTCAAGACAGAATATGAAAGAAAAAAACTTATCGAGAATAAAAATAACTCTAAAAAGCTATGGCAGACTATTAACGACATCTGTGATAAATCAAAAACACAAAATAGCTCCACCGAATTATTGACGAATCACCAAGACCCAGTCCAATCTCTTAATATATGTAATAAATATTTTGTAAATATAGGCAAAGAACTTGCGGAGAACATTCTTGTGAATGGCAACCCTACTGAATATACCTCGACAGACACATTTAAAAGTAAGGATACATCTTCGCATTCTTTTTTCATGACTCCTACTGACATACAAGAAGTTAACAGACTTATCTCAGACCTTAAAGAAAACAGTGCTCCCGGTTATGATGGTCACACTGGTACGCTAATAAAACATATAAAGCCATATATTTTAGAACCACTAACTTACATATGTAATTTAAGTATTGAGTGTGGTCATTTTCCCAGTAGCTGGAAACTTGCAGTGGTAGTGCCTATTCACAAGGATGGCCCTAAGGAGATTCCCGGCAACTACAGACCAATTTCCCTGTTAAGTATTTTTTCAAAATTACTAGAGAAAATTGTTAGTATTAGGCTGATAGACTATTTGGAAGCAAAACTGTTTTTGTCCGAAAGACAATTTGGTTTTAGACGTGGCAGATCTGCGGAAGATGCTGTAGTGTTACTCACGAATCTGATCTCTGGTGCAGTTGATACAAGGCTACAATGCATAGGGATCTTCCTAGACCTCGCCAAGGCCTTCGATACGGTTTCGATCCCGACCTTAACAAAGAAACTTGAGGCAGCTGGAATTAGAGGAATTGCTCTAGAGTGGTTCCGAAGTTACTTAAGTGAACGAAGGCAACGAGTTAGGGTCGGGTCGAGTCTTAGCGATGAGCTTCCAGTGAGTATCGGCGTTCCCCAGGGAAGTGTCCTTGGACCAACCCTTTTTGCCATCTATATGAACGATTTACTGGACCTTCAAATCCCTGGAGCAGATATTATATGCTATGCAGACGATACAGTGGTTGTCTTTAGAGATACGACGTGGGAAAAGGTAACATACGTAGCGGAGAATGGTATCAACCGGGTAGCAGCATGGCTAAATGATAACCTTTTGACCTTAAACGCGAAGAAAACTAAGTTTATGACGTTCTACAATACTCGTAGATCAGCACCCCAAATTTATTTAAATATAAGGATTCATTCCTGTACATCTAGAGGTCGAAGCATCTCACCTACCTGTGGGACCAGTGCGACCTGCGAATGTATTAGCAGGGCTGATAAGATACGTTATCTCGGTGTTGAATTGGATGAATCGCTAACCTTCAAGTATCACATCTCGAAACTAGCAGGTCGCGTCCGAAAGCTTATTTATGTGATGAAGGGCCTACGCTTTTCATGTGACTTGAAGACTCTCCAAATGATTTACATATCTTTATGTCAGTCTATACTGTCGTACTGTAATCTAGCTTGGGGAGGTGCAGCTAAGACAGTTATGCTGGCACTAGAAAGGGCTCAACGTGCCGTTTTAAAGGTTATGTTGTGTAAACCTTTCAGATTCCCAACTGCTAATTTGTTTGAGATGGCGGGGGTTCTGACAGTTCGGCAACTGTTCATATTAAAAGCTGTAAGGACGACTCATAACGTCACCATTAATTCAACCCAGCTTGCAGAGATAAAACACAAACGAGTTTTCAGAGTGCCAATATACGGTGTTAAGTCTGCTTTTGCAAACCGTCATCCAAACTCCCTTCTTCCACGTGTATACAATGAGGCTCTTAAAGCTATACCTAACCTAAAAAACGAGAGAACGTCCAAAGTGAAAACGGCAGTTCGGAATTGGTTATCAACACTATCATATGAGGATACTGAACATTTAATTTCTCGGATTCGCACTGAACAATGATCCTCATGTCATGCCATTACAGCATCCATATACTTACACATAATCAGTTTGTGGAAGACACCTCCCCCTCGAGACACCTCACCCACACACACAAACACACACACACACTCACTCACACACACACACTCACTCACACACACACACTCACTCACACACACACACTCTTTCACATGTAACCTACCTAACACACTGTCACCCTCTCACGCATCACATGTATTATGCTCACGAGTTGTTGTATCGTATGTTTTTATTATAACTTTATATACCTCCAATCTATATGAATGTATAATAGTATTGTGTACTCTGGTGTCCTTGGCTCCACAATACGGGCCTTTGAGCCTAGTGTGGAACCGCAGATTAGAATATTTCAACAAATATTTTGTACTCATAGTTATGTTTATTGCTTTTTCTGTACTGTTTGTAATATTCTATTCACTGTATTGTTGTCGTTTCTGTATTATTAAATTATTATTATTATTATTATTAAGAACCAATAGTACCTAATTATTCACAAATCTAGAGTTCCATATCTCTTGAGAAAAAAAGTTAATCCCTCATTTAAGACCACTTTTTGGCTGTTCATTCAACAATCTATCTGTTTCATCATCAATGCCATTTTCTCGAGAAGGTATGAAGTTTAAATTAATATTAATTAACTTTTCGTTGAAGATGTAAAAACGGAAATATCGAAATACGAAACGAATACGTACATGGCCAAATTTTTTATATAATTAAGTAACAAGACGATTAAGATGCTCGCCTGCAATAACCGTCCTAACGCCAAAAAAACCTGAGTGGTACTTCAACAATTCTAACCCCTGCAAGGGTAGTTTCACAGGATCTTACCGAAAAACGTTACTTTAACCAACGTCTTAAGTTCTCCGTCTTCTTTCCACAAGTGTCAACACATGTCAGCCAGAAGTTGACAAAATATGTTAAGCATTGCTTAAAGTTAAGCAACGTTTTTCGGTAAGGCAAACAGTGTTTATGATCGTGTGATCCATAATTCGCAATTCCGTAATTCCGTACTTAGGTGATAGGTATATTTTCTCTAGTTACTTTTAAAAACCTTATTAGTGGACCGATTTTGATAAAATACTATGGGACCAATCTGAGAGTATACCTAATATCATTTGAAATAAAAATAATAATAATTTAGACATCGATTTAAAAATGAAGTTAAAATACAATTCAATTAAGAACCTCCTCCTTATATTTGTTACCGTATAACTCCTTTGTTGGTTACCGCCTAACATCATTTTTGTTGTTTGAAAGATTAAAGGAACTATCAGTTTGGTCCCATAGAAATTTGTTAAAAATCGGTTCAGTAGTTTGGTTTTTCAAACAAAATTGCGATAAGAAAACCGTGTCTGTGTGACGTAACGTCCACCCGTTTTGAAGCGAGACGGCTGCGCCGGCGCCGCGCCGGTCCGTGTTCAAAATGTTGACCAAACGAGTAAAAACAAAGCAATTGTTGCATTGCTATAATACTGCTAGATAAGTAATTGGTTGTGCATTGTTTTACGCCCTAGTTGCGATGACGGCAGGGGTGGGAGGGGAGAGGAACAACTTTATTTGTTTAGATCTCTAGATAGATAGAATTGTCACACAGGAGATTGTATCATCTGAGAATGAAACGAGATTTTTGAATGTTTGTTTAAAACAGTTGGGTTAGTCGAAAACTCGACTGGAAGTACTGGAACTTTTAACAACACAAGAGTCTTTCTTTTAACCCAACACAACTTAACCTACTATTTTAATATTTTTATTTACTTACTGTATTAATAAAGTTTTTTGATATTATCGTCATCAATGTAGTGATATATGACGAAGCACACCTGTTCAATACACCCAGAAATATCAAAGACACCCAGGATTTTACCGGGACACACTCTAGCAACGATATTATATCTGTGGTTATTATTTACTTTTACACGCTTGATAAATTAGGTATATCCAGCACCAGATTTCTTGTATCTGAGATTACGTTTTTTTTTTTTTTTTTTTTTATGAAATTAGTAATAACTTTTAAATTAATTATTATTAGCTTTAAATATACAATTTTAAACTTTTCAGACCCTTTACAGACTCCCGCAAATATCTACTATATCATGTATCATCTGATCAAGAAATGATTTTGTTTTGTCTCCAGGTTTCCACGAAGCCATTGGTGAAGCTATAGCCCTCTCCGTGTCCTCCCCCCGCCACCTCCAGACCCTGGGCCTCATCCAGCGCTCGGTGGACGACACAGCCCACGACATCAACTATTTGTTCACCCAGGCCATGGACAAGCTGGCCTTCCTACCGTTCGCGATGCTGATGGATCGCTGGAGGTGGGATGTCTTCACGGGGGACGTGAGGAAGGAGCAGTATAACTGCCATTGGTGGAGATTGAGGTTAGTGTCTAGACCTGGGGGTGTTGTTATTAGGCAAGAGTCCTGAAGGTGAAATCGAATCAGTAATGAAGAGATCCGAAGGTGAACGAAAGTCGTCGATGTAGCCAGTGGTCAGGGCACATAGCACGCAGAACTTATGGCTGATGTGACCAAAAAGTTCTCGAGACGAGACCATGTACCTTCAAGTGTATGACCAGCCACTAGGTGAGCAGATGATCATATAAGTAGGAAGAAGATGCTGATTTCGGGCCGTGCACCAATATTTTTGGAAATCCACGGAAGAGGCCTAAGCCCAGCAGTGGACTTGTAACAGAAGCACCAATCGATCTTTTTGGAAATCCACAGAAACGAAAATGGAATGAAGTGTGTTACTTTATTTGATCTTCTTTACATAGATACTGAGCAATGGTATCTGGTCATGAAAGCCACCTTAGATTGATTTCTTAGTTCAAGGTGGTCAAACTTAGATAGAAGCCAATATTCTTATTCGTTAATATAGATTATCAAATCATCAAGTATAAACGAATCCATAATAATCCATGGTCACTCTGCTGTGAATTGAAATAAAAGTACATAGTAAACATAAGGTGTACTGTACAAATAAATAGAGAGAGGTACTCTCAACTCCAGTCATAGAGAAGAGAACCCGACATCTTCCGTCTAGTCCAGACATAGTATCTTACCGATCTTGTATAAGTAGGTGTACATACTTATGTGCTGTAACTGCTGGGTATCTTTCAAATATTTCATTTCAAACTCTACTTCCCGATAACAAAAAAAAGGTTCTTTAAGACTAGATTGTGTGTCTTAGATTTGTACCCCTCATATCGTCAAAAAAAAACAATGTAAATAAAATAAAAAACATCTAACTAACGAACTATCATGATCTCAATAAAACAAAATTATATTAAGTAAATATATTAAACTCGTAGTACAGTATTTCATAGTAATTAATTAATTATATTTAAGAATATTAATTTTATTCTATATATATATTATAATCAAAAACTTATGTTTGCAACGGCCTAACAGGGTATGTACCTAGCCATAAGATGTTCTGTACATATAGCAATGAATAAATAAATAAATAACCAACCAGTACAGAAATAATATTTTACTTAATACGAAGATTAAGATAAACAACATGCGCTTGCATGAACATGAATAGATTTACAACGTTCAGAGCGCCTGCCGCGTATAAATAGTCTAGTATGTGTTCACTTACACCTACTACACTTCAGAAAAAAAAAACAGATTGGCAACTTTTTGTAGCGAAACTTACTTAGATAGATAATCTAGTCTATTAGATAGATATCTGAATACAGTACGTAGTACATACAGCAGTATGAAGTTGATGGCTTCAAAATATTGCTACAAATTATGATATTTAAAAAACATGTAATAAAATTTTGAACATATAGATTAATTTAAGAAAGGATTCTTCCATTTCCTTTCTTCCAAGTTTTATGTACATAAAAATGTACATGAATAAAACAGACGAGCCTTTAAAAATATATACAACTTTTAACAGATCCGATAAAATATATCTAACAAATAGCGAATGTTTGTCATTATAATTTTAAGACCAGACGTTTCAAACACTTATCAGTCTTCACTTGGCAAAACTTGGCCTAGTCTAATAATATAATTATGTGGACATGCCTGTGACCACGAACAATAAAAAGTTTAAAACATAGAATACACAATACACAAGTTTAATTTCATTCAATGCGTTAATGTAAGAAACAAATAGAGAAGTACCTACCTAAATAAAACTACCTAATAAAATCATAGAGCCGATTCTAACGTCAGCAACTTTTGTACTCTCTACTGGCAACAAAAGTCGCTCGTCTACATTTCTAATTCTAACACATAGTTAGCTCACGTAATGTATGACATAACAGTCACAGTCTGATGCTCTCCCAAATTATGCGTAGCGTTCTAGGTCATTGAATAATGCAGTAGGTTAGTTACCTGTCGGTTGCAGGAGTACACGCGTTACCACGCACGGTAGGTGCTCGGCGTGTAATATTTGATCATCGTCGTTAATGTCATAATGTAGCGAGTATATACAAGTTGGAATGACAGACAAAATAGATTAAGTTTTGTTTACTTTATCATTTTAGGGTTCCGTAGTATTTTAATATAAATTCCCATTTTACTCATAGACCATGAGCTGTGTTTAATGAACTGCTATACAATTCCGTAGTTATTTTTTACAAAAAAGTTATAAATAAGGGAGGCCCTCTATACATATATAACAAGTACTCACTTAAAAAAGTTAAGCGGTTTTATTGAAAAGAAAGATAATGATGTATGTAATGTATTTACTGTGTTTTACTAGAAAAGCCCTTTCATTTGATACGCATATTGCGGGGGTTGTGTTAAAACCAGCCGCCATTTTGTGGCGGCGGCCATCTTGGATTTACAATAATACAGAATATACTAAATTGTATTGTCATCAGTACTAAAGGTGTATACCAAATTTCAGATCGAACTGTCAACTAAAATTTCAATTACTTAATTTGACCCAAACAAACAAATAAATAAACAAACAGGTCAAGCTAAAGAAAACCGTTTAAAATGGTTACATTTATGTATCGTTGAATAGGTTTTTTTTAAATAGATTTTTTTAAAGTTGGTGGTAAATAAAATAGCGGAAGCTAATCGAGCGCATTCATCACTCAGCACTCTTAGCATCATGCATTAGGGACTACAATATGCTACAAAGTAATCACACGCTTCACGTCCCAGTGCCAACCTTCGTTTAATAACTAAACATAACATTAACAATTAACAGTTATTAGACATTATGATAAAAACAAGCTGTTAATGATGCTATAAAAAAGTATATTTAGTGTTTTTCTATGGTGTATACAGTATCTACCAAATAAATTGCACAATTTATTTATTTATTTATTTTTGTCGATTATGAATCCACAAAAATCTTTCTTGCCATGTATGTCTCTCTCCCCAGCTTGGCTCTAAATATCTTAGTGTTATAAAGCTGTAATTTGGCTTGGGTAAATTATTACATCACGAAGGAAAACTATTACACCTAAGTAGGCTATACAATTTAACGAGTGAAAGTCATCCAACTTATAAATGTACTTTTTTGGTGGATATTTCATACAACACCATCTAAAACACTGTTATTATTAACGGGATATTTACCGTGGTTCGCGTTAATTTAACACCATCTAGCCCAAACTAAGCAAAGATTGTACAGTTACTATGGCACTAGATGGCTGATGGAATACATAATATACTTTTTATTTTTGTAAATACATAATTGTGATACATAGAAACACCCAGACACAGAACAAACATCCAAGCTCATCACACAAATGTTTATCCTGGATGAGGTTCGAACCCATGACATACAGCTTAGCAGGCAGAATACTATCGACTGAGCTGCGAGGCCAGTCAAAGTACTCTGAGAAATAACCAGGAAAATTTGTCTTAATTCAAATTATACTGTGAACTCAATATATTCATAGTTTCCAATAAAAAGACGCCTTAGTGGGGTCGATGAGTCCTGCACTGACTAAAGTCTTGCTTGGAGTTAATTATGCATTTCCCCCGCTAGAACCCGTATCACCTTAACTCCTTAAAATACCGTAGCAAGGTTTTATTATGTTACTACAATAACTCCCCAAAAGGGAGCTTCCCTTTTATGTGACGGTCAGCTACGGAACTCTACAATGCGCGTGGCCCGTCACCCGCTTGGTCGGTTTTTGTATAATTCGTTTGTTGTTGGACTACATTATTATTAAAATGTATCTGTTCTCCATAAAATTTACGTAAAAAGCCAAATATAGAATACTTGAATTAAAATATTGCTACTGAATTCATCTTTCACTTGTGTTACTTTCCTTTTACGGGCCGGTTGAGTGGTTGCGGGGAGCGTCTGACGGCCTTGACTTCAAGAGTAATGGGTTCAACTCTCGATGAAAATAAGAGTTGTTTGGTGCAAGGCTTGGGCGGGAGCGGACTTCTTTTAAGGGAGTTTAAAAAAATATATACGTGTCAAACAAGCTGGTGCTTAGTTTAAGTACCTCACCGTATTTTACCGGAATAAGAATATTTATTTTTAACAAGATATAAAAGATAATTATTTTTGATCGATTTTCTATTTGCGACGTGACACATTCCACTTTACTTTTTAAGTGTCATCACCTTTAATTAATTTATATAAAATATCGAATACCAAATTAAAATAAATAATACTTACACGATTATAATCGCGTCGGGACGGTCGAAAAACATAACCCTCCTTCTTACGCAGTCGGCTAAAAACGTACACTCAACAACATAGCAAGCGTAACAAAATCTTGGTTTTTAAGTAAGTACTTGTATTACACCCACTAGGCTTCCGTTCAAGATCATCAAGACATCCACACCGCTTCAAAACGGAGTTTTGAATCGCTCATAGCGTTTCTTCTCACCGCCGCGTACTACTACTGAGCTACTATTACACATTATAGAATGCGTTCAACCAACATTGCTCAACAACAAAATCACGTATGGATTAACAAACCGTACATTTGTGAAACAGTTACATTAAAAACACATCTAGCATTGCCTGTCTGCAATATTGTATGTTGTAACACCTTATATCTGTTTATTTTCTTAATCAATACGCAGAGAGTTAAAAATATAGTTTCTATCGCTAACTATTAAAATATATTCTGCAAAGTTTATTGCTTCACGTGTGTTGTATGTAAAATATTTTGCAAAATGCATTGCTTCACGTACATCGAAATAATTCTGGGACAAATAATTGAATAGATACTTTTGGTATCGCCTAATGTCAGTCTAGAGATAGACGTGCTTTTAACAACAGCTTGCAAATCAAAATCTGTCAAATAATTTAGGCTGCAGGAGGCATCATAATGAAGAAGATACATTAACTAGTCTCATTGCTCAGCCAGAAGTATGCCTGTCTTCTCGTCCCCCAAAGTCATGCCTGACTATATGATCAGCATAGGACTTGGGAGGTGCTATAACGAAGCAAGAGATGTAACAATAGATCTGCAAAGTCGCAGTGACTCGCCAGGGCTCATAAAGCTCGTTTAGCCCCCTAAATTTCGAATAAAAATGAAATGCCTGCCTTCTCAGCTGTAGGTCGTCGGTTTGGTTCTTCCTCAGGAAAAATATTAATATGTGTGATGAGTTTGGAGATTTTTCTGTGTGCAGGTGTTTCTGTGTATCATATGAATGTATTTACAAAATAAAGTGTATCAGCATTCAATCACTTTTTTAATGGAATTTGGGCCCACTTAAAGTAGTGACAAGTCTTGAAGAAATTAAGTTATAAATATTGTAATTAAAATACTTACAATGTAAGTCACGTACACAGTCATTTTCAAATTCGAATTATGCTTCAGTAAAGTGGTGGCGGCTTTTCTGAAAGCTTCTATGAAGTTTTGCCGACAACGTGAAAAGACACGTTTCGCCGCTTTATTTCACTTGCCCACACTCAAGCACATGATCAAACACTTATTGAATAAAACACCACCATTTTTATAGCATTAAAATTCAAAATAACACAAGTTTCTAAGACGTTCCCGTCAAAACTCAATTCAATTAGTTATCTAATTCCCATAGTACGAGCTTTGCTTAAATCGGTGCTAGATGGCGTTTTGTAAAAATGTACGTCATCGCCTCGTTGACACATTAAGTAAGTGTGATAAAGACGACAATATAAGGCTATGACATCTCGTGCCAATATTGCAACTCATGGCAGATGTTTCTGGTATGTCGCAAACTCATATCTCTCATTATTTCACTAGCTAGGCAGAGAAATAAGGAAGTAAATATATTAAAAATTTTGTCTAATCGATTGACGCTTACTATCAGGTCAACTGTCTGTTTATTTACTGATCGCTCTATTTAAAAAAAAGTTAAATATTTTAAAGTGGTTTAATTGGCATCACTTGAATGTGGACAGGATATGTGCAAACTTCAGTATGTCGCAAGTTTTAAAACCGTTTCAAATTCACGCACTTTATGCTTCCTCTGGTTCACTTTACTGCGGAAGTTAAGTAAGGTTTATGCCTATTATATTTTTATTAAATACTTGTACTGTTCTAGTAATGCGTAGTATATATTTAGTAGAACAACCACTCACGTCCGGTCCGCGGCTTGTGAAACTGACTAATTCAACTAATAGTCTCACTTGAGAAAGGTTGATATGGGTTGGAGACAAAAATAGTCTTTCCACCGTTTTATCCACCTTACAGGGGCCGTACCACAGGCGTTCAAGCAGTCGTATTTCAATATTGTTTTGACTTTTGTCTCGCTCTTTCTAGTTAGGAGAGAGCAAGACAAAGGTCAAAATAATATTGAATAAAGTTACTATTGCGATTGTGCTAGCCTCCCAGAGGAAATATAGTATGTACTGACATTGACATCTGACATAACAACGTAGACAAAAACGGTTTATCCACCCTTCGTGGAGAGTAGGGGTCTACTCCAAGTCCTTATTTGTTTCTCCTGGTAATGGGTTCATTGATATAAAACGTACAGAATGAGTTATTCTGGTGTAATTTTTATTCGCCCATGACATTGTGCTTATCTTATCGGAGTGGATAATACTTCAAAACATATAACGTTTGCCATAGTCAATGTACGGAGAGTACATTGAATTTCTTTTTGAAAGGACGAAAGGAGAACAAATATTTTTATAGATTTATAAAACAAGGAACAACAATCTGAGCTGGCTTTGGTAATTTAAAATATTTGCCGAGGATGGAGCTCGTCTAGAAGTCTCGTCTCGTCAAACTAAAAGATATCTATTCACTCTAGCCTTGAAAATTCTAAGATTGTAGTTCTCAGGAAACAGAGATAGTGGCAAAGAATTCCTTTCCTGTGCTCTACGCATCAAGAATGTGGATCGATATCGCTGAGTACAGATTTTTGGCATTTCAATGAGAAATGGGTGGTGATTCGCCGACTTTGTGCTAGTCCAGTATATTTACCGATATTTTTATTGGTTGTTATTTTGTTGTGTATTTTTTTTTGTAATCAACTCCACATGGCTTCTCTTGGTCCGTTAAATCCTCCACGCCAGCGAATTGAAAATTAGCTTACTTAATGTTATAAATGGTTTTTTTTGTGTGTGTCGCAGGGAGCAGTTCCAAGGCATCAAGCCGCCCGTGCTCCGGTCTGAGCTTGACTTCGACCCAGGCTCCAAGTACCACATACCAGCCAACATCCCCTACATAAGGTAAGTTTATAAATAGATAAAAAAAATGCAAATAATGGATAATAGACTAATTTAAAGAGATAAAGAAGAGACATTGAATAATTACATTCATGAAGTGATGGATTTTAATTTTATTGTTTTTGTTATGGGGGCTTTGAGGTTAGACTGTTAGTCTATCTTCTGAATTAATTATTAAAAACTACTTTCAGCATCTATGTGATCATAGTTATTTCATTGAAATATAGGTACTATTTTTTTCATTCAAACTCGATAAAAGAAGAAACAAATTCAGAAACAGAAAAAGGTTTTTGGCAGTCAATGACATTCCCATTATCAAAGTAGGGAGTGGTTAAAAATTGTGCTAAAACTAAAATCCAAAGTTAAAAAGACTTATTATGAAGAATTTATATTGATTAATTATAGTGCTGATTTATACTGTCTTACTTCGTGAGATATTGTTGGACTGTTAGTACTGGCATCATAATTTATATCTATTCTATGTTCATATTGGGTATTAAGATTCCGTAATAAATATGATAATAATTTATATTCCTAAAATTACTACTACACTAAATTATTACTTGATTCATTTTATCTTCAGCTAATATTATTCCAGACTTTATCGCTTTAAATAGAAAATGAAATATTATTTTACCTTAATAACCTCACAAGCGTGAACAATTTATATTACAAACATATAATTGAGCATCAGTATAAAATACTCGTATAATTATAATAAAAATTGGGCGCCAAATTATTAAATCTTAACTCTCACTACGCATAAATCTAAATATACTCGTAGATACGAAGCGTTTAGAACGAGATTGATACTTAGCTACTCGGATTCTTACGTACTCTTACGTAATATTACGTAAGAAGTATGGTTTTCTTGATTCCAGCAAAGTCTAGGAAGGCTCATGTCCAGTTTCACAGGTTTAAAGTTATTTCAATTAGCTAGTTATGACAGGATAATCAACTGATAGATTAGATATTAGGTAAGCTAAGTTGTATTATAAGTTACGGGGTGAATAATCTTCAGTAATTCAAGAAGCGATAACATAATAGTTCCGTATGTATTTGTAGAACAATGGCCTGCGTGCGTTCGAATGTCTAGTATTTACGGCGTAGATGCGTCGCGACTTCATGCGTGTCACACATTAAAATTCCATCTACCAAGGTTCCATTTGCCGCGGTTGCATCTTTTTTAGATTCGTAGCATGTAATACGTCCTATACTTGTTATATTTTAACTTCCTTGTTGTGTAGCGTCTTCATGAGAAGTGCATTGTCCTACTTAACAATAATGGTGCAATTAAGCCTTTTCTTGGAGCAATAAAAACGTTGTGACGAAACCGTGCGTGTGTAATTCACTTCTAAGCATTTTATTATTCACGAAATAGCCAAAAGCGTGAGTTACTATGATTGGGAAATGCTCTCTTGTTTCTGGGCCGATTTATCACATGATAATGCGAAAGTTTTTGAGTTTTATAGCTTTTTTTGTTGAAATGGCTGAACTGTTTTGAACAAAATGTGTAATAGGAAAAGCTTCTATTTTGAACTAGAGTTTAATTATATTAAAAAAAAATAAAGTTTTACTACATCAGATTAAATCCAGGGCAGCTATGACTTGAACTGTAGATTTTCATTTAATTTCAGTGAATTAAGAGGTTGGGTCGGTTAAAAAGATATGTATCGGTTAACTTATGAATTAAAAAAGACATCTAGTGACCGGTTAACTTAAAAATATGTAAACTTGTCGTATTTATGTAATAACATAAACTTACTTGACCTCTAGTTATGTCATAAGTCGATTTGTTTCACCTTTGACGGGTCAGCGGTCGTTATAACCGTTTGTTTTCGTGTTGTCTAACAATAAAACAGCTTTGAACAATATTTATCACGAATTTTAATACTTTTGTCACTATTTACAATCACACGTACAATACCAGTCATTTAAAACGATACCCTGCTCGGGCAGTCGGGTAAGACATAAAACAATACTAAAGACAAGATAACATTTAAAGCTAAATAGGAGAGATCAGTTCTGTTAATGGTGATGGTGTTCGTGGCCACCTTCGAAACCATGGCTCTCTTCGTGGTGGATCTCGTGACCGCCTTGGTGTTCCTCATGACCATGGTGATCATGGTGCTCTTCGTGGACTACTGGGACTGGTATCTTAACTGTGTACGGTACGTGTTTTTCTACATAGTGGGGTACGTGCTTCTCCAAATGCACTGGAACGGGATGATCCACAGGAACATGCACTGGATACGGAACCTTCTTCTCTACAGGGTAAGGTATAATTTTCTCTACCGGGTACGGGTGAGGTACGGGTACCTTTACGGGGTAAGGCACTTTCTTTTCAACGTGCACTGGTACAGGATTATCGACGTAAACTTTCACGGGGTAAGGTACCTTTTTCTCTACCGGGTAAGGTACAGGCTTTTCGACGTGAACAGGTACTGGCTTATCAACGTGGACTGGCACAGGATTGTCAACTTCCACCTTCACTGGATAATGTACCGTCTTCTCCACTGGATAAGGTACGTATACCTTGACGGGTACTTTCACTGGGTAAGGTACCTTCTTCTCAACGGGGTATGGGTGAGGTACAGGTACTTTCACAGGGTAAGGTATATGTTTTTCTACAGGGTACGGAACCTTTTCGTATACTTTGACAGGTACAGGGTTGTCAACGTGCACTTTGACAGGGACTGGCACGTGTTTCGTCACAGGGTAGGGTTTGCGGATGTACTCGGGCACTTTGATGGTCTCCTTTACAGGGAAGTGTATAGTCTTGACGACGGGGTAGGGATGTGGTACCGGTACCTTTACTGGGTAAGGTACACGCTTCTCAACTGGCACGTGAATTTCTTTCTCCACCGGGTATGGCACTGGCACTTTCTTCACGATGGTGATTGTTTTGTGGTGCTCTTCGTGGTGGTGACCTATATCGCCGCCTCCTTCACTGCCAAAGCTCTCGTGACCTCCATCTCCGCCAAAGCTCTCGTGACCTCCATCTCCGCCGAAACCTCCAAAATCACCGTGACCTCCGAAGTCTCCTCCAAAGTCTCCGTAGTACTCCGACAATCCTCTTTTGTCCTGCTTCTTGGACTCTTCTACTGGTTTCTCTTCAGCCTTCTTGCTCTCAGCCTTCTCCTCTGCCGTGACCAGGCTTATAGCCACGGCCAGGAATAAGGAGGATCTCTGGAAAAGAAAAAAACAATGTATGCTCATAAAATCTACCAAAAATATGACTACAATGTTTGACACTTTCGACTAGAAATTTGTTACTGTTCTATTATGATTTAAAGATTGAAACACCAAAGCACGCCAAAACCTATAATTTAACTTTTTATCTAAACGACGTTACGAATACTAATTGTTATTTGTAAATACATTTACACAATTTTCTAGCACACATTTTGATTCATAGCACACGCCAAATCTGTCACTTATTTTTTTTAATACGAATACTTTTAAACACATTATTTTTAAATCTTAATTTCTAGAAAATCACACTAATTAATTAGCAACACAAAAATAAAACAATAATCAACAGTTCTTTCAACTCAACACAACACATCCTTGTCACTTTTTCTATTTCTGGCTTCGCACGTTTATTTACTTAACCCGATCACTCTATTTTTGATACACACTATTTTTGATTTTTTCGCTTGTTTTTATTTACGTTTTTTTTGTTATTTCGATACTAACCAATAACTTCATAATCGCTTCGCTTGTTGTGCAGCGAATCTAGCGCCGGAGTGTGGTGGTAACTTGCAGCAGTCAGGTTATATACTGCGTGGTGAGGTTCGGCCTGTGGTGTTGTAAACGCTTTCGCTGGCTTTCGATCTTTGTGCGCGATTTTTTTTTCTCCCGAAGATGGGATTTCAATGTCGTAGATATGTAGGGCGGTTGAGTAAGGGATGATGGGCTGTAATGTTTCATACGTTCATAAGTATATGATGTGGCTTTTTGTCTACAGTGATTGCTGCATTTGATGGTCTATCATTTTGTGTTCACTTATTATTACTGTGGTATTTCTTTGTTTTTCTTTTCTTTATATTATATACGTTGGTTTTGTATCTAACTGCTATTATTGTAGCATTATCAAATATTAAGATATATTGAAATAAACTCTTTTTGTTTAGACTTTATAACACAAATTTATAAGAAAAATTTACCTGCTAGTGAAACAACAGGCAGTTTCATCACTAAAAGCGATATATTCCAGGCAACCTTGTGATGGAGATGCGAAAAGAAGGACAAGTGTATGTTTAGAAAAGTCAAAAACTCCCGACAAAAACAACGGCTCACCCAACTTTAATATAACAAGAACACTCTCAATGAAATCGTCTTACAAACAAAAAAACTAGATCAAAATCGGTCCATCCGTTTCAGATTTGAAAGCTACGGTGCTACAGACAGACACACAGATACAGATTCACAGATAACAGATACGTCAAACTTATAACACCCCTATTTTTGGGTCGGGGGTAAAAAATAGATGACGGGGTATTTATCGGGAGTATAAACGAAATGCTTTGAATGTCAACTGTCATTTCGATAATCGTGCTCCATCGTCGACTACAACGTCGCTTGACATTTTTTTTTACTATATAGATCTACGTTTGACTAACAACTCACGTGGTGGTAAGCGACTATGAGGCCGAAGATGAAGCAAGTTAAATTAGAAGAAATAAATAAAGTCACATCAGGTGAGTTAGCGGTCAAGCGCTAGATCAAAAATATATACAAATAAACACAAAAAGTCAGATATACATAAGATATATAAAAATCAATAAATAAAATAAATAAATGTTACGTTATCCAAATATGAAACAGAGGTTTTTAATTTTAAGAGTATAATGAGTACTGAAACTTGATGAAAACCCTCTATGTAGTGTCCAATCGTGTCTGAAGCTGCTGCCATCTTTTTGACGTATCATCTAAATACCAGCAGGAAGTTATAACTCGGTTGACCGTCGAGCCAAGAGGTTAATTCGTGATGATAAGCTAAATCTAAGAAGCTACTTAATCTCGAGCATCGCCGCAAAGTAACATGTCTGTCAATATCCTGTCGGATCTATTTCGGCGAGTAGTGTGCGCAAGAGCTTCACGACTTTATTCCCCCCTCCCCATTCCACTACAGGACAAGTAAGTGTCATATTACCATCCATTTCTCATTGAAATGTTATTTTTTTTATGTACACTCGATTTTAAGACACTCGGATTATTACTATCTATATTCTTAGACGAAACCACTTTTGTTGCATCCCAATTGGTACAGCCATTTTAGGTGAATAATTAATGTCCAATGCACGCATAATAACTAATACAATTTAAGGGTCTATAGCTATCTGCTTTTGTCTTACGGAATTACATATTTAACAGTTTACGTTTCGTTGTTGCGTGTGTATTTTTATTTAATTTTAGAATTAGTATATGTGGTAATAAAATAAGTTCAAGTTTAGAACCTAATTTTCAATATTCCATAAAAGTTTAAATTTTTAATGGTTTTAGCACGAAACTTTAGATAATTATACATTATAGTTTGGGAGGTGCAACGAAACATATAACAGATTTATTAATAACAGTGCACTGGAAGCAGCGTACTATTTATACAGTAATAAACTATTTCCCAAGATAATTTTATCATTTCGTTGATCACTAAAAATCGTTGTGTTTAAAATTAACCTCCTAGCGGCTAGTTGAACCTTCAACCTCTAAGTTTAGGCATAAAAGCAGGTTGTTCTCCAGATAGTAAGTGATAACGACCGGCTACTTTGCTAGATATAATTCTCAAGAATAAGTTTAGAGAACTCAAAAACCCCCGACAAAAAAGTCTATAAACCGATTTTGATGAATCATAGCTAAAATGACAAAAAACAGACAATGGCCTTACCCTTCTCACAATGAGAAGATGGCCCGCGCCCAGCAGTGGGACAGTGTATAAATAGGGCTGATAAAAAAAAAATTGCTAAAATACTCTCGATGAAATCATTTTTCAGATAAAAGAAATAGATCAAAATCTATCCATCCGTTTGAGACTACAATGCCACGGACAGATTCACAAATATACAGATACACCATACGTTAAACTTACTCGTATATCACCCCTGTTTTATCGGAATCCTAGGTTTGCGAGACATATTCGTCCTTGACTGTTTTTTTTAATAGAAAACACTTATAAAGCTATAAATTTTGTTATTACAATTTCTAAATTCAAACTCAATGCCAAGTTTAATGCCATGATTGATTCTAATGTGCGCAACGCCGCTCGCAAAATGTGTCGTGGCTATAAAAATATATCACACATTGTGATCTCGAGGTCAAAAACATATGTAACTGTTACCTATTAAATTTTATGTGTAACAATTATGTCTGGTTACATGTGAAACCGATTTTACTGATTGACTGTAATTTATGGAGCTTTCACTAAGTTTTATAGTTTTTACAACTTACGGATAAATTTTATCTGCCGGATTTTTGTGTGATTTTTTTCATTAATTTTGTTATTTTTAATTTATCTTTCGTAATCTTTGTTTTCGATAAATAAAATAGTTTAATTTAATTTTATAATTTTAAAAATAGTTCGCTTTCAAACGATTTTTTTAAATCGTACGGAGAATCGTATGTGTAATTGGAAGAGATTGCTCTCAATGAAAAAACCGACTGTTGATACATTAATTTTGTAAAGTGTTTTATAGTCGTTATTTTTGTTCAATCGGTGCACAATGTAACAAATAATTTACTATTTTTTTAACTTATTTAAGCAATGATCTTCTTGTGGTTAAGGAGTTGTGAATGATGGTGAAGAATTTCACCACCGTTCACCATGTGTTAAATGGTAATGCATGTAGTTCATAATGGTAATGCATATCTAGCTGGAATAGGAACTAGTTCTCAAATGATACTGCTGAAACACATCTTTATGCCGTGGGGTACCGGCTTAGAATAGTACCTCCCCCTCTCTTCCCGTGGGTGCCGTAAGAACCGGCTAAGGGAAATACTACCAGAGATGGGCAGCAGCATCCTCTGCGGAAAACGCTACCCACTGCGCTCGCCAACCCGCATGCCAAGCGTGGCGAGTAATGGCAAAACCCCCCCTATGACAGACGACAAAAATACCAGGCCCCCAGTCCCCGGCAGCTCCGCTATTCCGGACTACGGTAGCGGTCCCGGTCACGGCGGAGCAAGGGGTGCTAAGAATCTCCGGAAGAGATCCGGCTACCACCCCCTGCATAAACGACGACTGGCCCTGGTAACACACAATATTCGCACGATGAGGACAGACGAGAAGCTAGCTGAGCTGGAAGAAGAAATGAGTAGGTTACATTGGGATATCCTGGGGTTATCGGAAGTCCGACGAGAGGGTGAGGACACGATAACCCTGAAATCCGGTAACCTACTATACTACCGGGAGGGCGACCAACAGTCCCAAGGTGGTGTCGGGTTTCTCGTCCACAAGTCCCTTGTTAGCAACATTCTTGCCATCGACAGTGTATCGAGCAGGGTTGCGTACCTGATACTCAGAGTATCCAAGAGATATTCGTTGAAGGTCATCCAGGTATACGCACCGACCTCGGCACACTCGGATGATGAGGTGGAGGTGATGTATGAGGACATTAGTAGGGCCATACACACTTCTGAGACCTATTTTAATGTTGTTATGGGGGACTTCAATGCGAAGCTGGGCAGGAAATGCGAAAGTGAGTTGAGAGTGGGGCAATTTGGATATGGACAACGGAACCCCAGGGGACAGAGGCTGGCCGACTTTCTGGAGAAAGAGGGACTCTTCATGATGAACTCTTTCTTCCAGAAGCCACCTCATAGGAAATGGACCTGGTTGAGTCCCGATGGTTCTACGAGAAATGAGATAGACTTCATCCTGACCACCAAGAAACAAATATTCAATGATGTCTCTGTGATCAACATGGTTAAAACCGGAAGTGATCACCGAATGGTACGAGGCACTTTGAATATTAATGTTAAACTGGAGAGGTCCCGTATGATGAAGTCTACACTCCGACCCACTCGCGCCCATATCCAAAACCCCGAGAGCTTTCAGCTCGAACTATCAAATCGCTTTGAGTGCCTGGAGAGCTGCGCATCGGTGGATGAGATCAATAACAGGTTTGTGGAAACTGTCCGTACGGTGGGCGCGAAGTTTTATAAACCCCACCGTACAAATAGACCGCAAAAGCTCTCGAGCCATACCCTCGACCTCATGGCTGAACGACGCTCATTGCAACTGCAGTCTTCCGGTGACGCCGAGTCATATAGGCGGCTCAATAGACTCATATCAAAGTCTATGCGACACGACATCCGTATCTTTAATACTAATCGTATTAAAGAGACGATAGAGCGGAATAAAGGCTCCAAAGTGTTCGCAAGAGACATGTCTATTGGGCAGAGCCAGTTGACGAAGCTGAAGATGGAAGATGGCAGTATAGCGTCGACCAAAGCAGAAGTCTTGAGGGAAATCGAGAGGTTCTATGGACAGTTATACACATCGGTCGCAAAACCTGTTAGCAGTTTAGGCAAAGATCCAAGAGCCAAACTGACTCGACATTATACCGAAGATATCCCGGACATCAGCCTGTACGAGATTAGGATGGCCTTGAAACAGCTCAAGAACAACAAGGCACCGGGCGACGACGGAATTACATCAGAGCTACTGAAAGCGGGTGGAACACCGGTACTGAAAGTCCTTCAGAGGCTCTTCAATTCCGTCGTGCTTGAAGGTACAACGCCAGAAGCATGGAACAGAAGCGTGGTGGCTCTGTTCTTCAAAAAAGGAGACAACACTTTGCTGAAGAACTACAGACCCATCTCGCTTCTGAGCCATGTCTATAAGCTGTTTTCAAGGGTCATCACGAATCGTCTTGAACGCAGGTTTGATGACTTCCAGCCTCCCGAACAAGCCGGTTTCCGAAAAGGCTATAGTACCATAGACCACATCCATACGCTGCGGCAAGTGATACAGAAGACCGAAGAGTATAACTTGCCCCTTTGCTTAGCGTTTGTGGACTATGAGAAAGCCTTTGATTCGATCGAGACCTGGGCGGTACTTGAGGCTCTCCAGCGATGCCGTATTGACTATCGGTATGTCGAAGTGCTGAAGTGCTTGTACAACAACGCCACCATGTCAGTCCGAGTACAAGACCAGAACTCAGAGGCAATTTCATTGAAAAGAGGCGTGAGGCAGGGAGACGTTGTCTCTCCAAAACTGTTTACCGCCGGTTTGGAAGATGCCTTTAAGCTTCTGGAATGGAAAGGGCTCGGCATTAATATTAATGGCGAGTACATCACTCACCTTCGGTTTGCCGACGATATAGTAGTCATGGCAAAGTCGATGGAAGAGCTCAGTACGATGCTCGAAGACCTCAATAGAGTTTCCCAACGGGTGGGCCTCAAAATGAACATGGACAAAACGAAGGTTATGTCGAACGCCCATGTAGTGCCCACCCCAATATCTGTGGGGAACTTCACTCTTGAAGTTGTTGACGATTACGTCTACCTAGGACAGACGGTCCGATTAGGCAGGTCCAACTTTACGAGGGAGGTCAATCGTCGTATCCAACTCGGCTGGGCAGCGTTCGGGAAACTTAAAAGCGTCTTCTCGTCCAATATTCCCCAGTCCCTCAAGTCGAAAGTTTACAACCAGTGTGTGTTACCAGTGATGACATACGGCACTGAAACGTGGTCCCTAACTATGGGCCTTATAAGGAAGCTCAAGGTCACGCAACGAGCTATGGAGAGGGCTATGCTCGGAGTCTCTCTACGAGATCGAATCAGAAATGAAGAGATACGTAGACGTACAAAAGTCACCGATATAGCACAGCGGATTAGCAAGTTGAAGTGGCAGTGGGCAGGGCACATAGCACGCAGAACTGATGGCCGATGGGGCCGAAAGGTTCTCGAGTGGAGACCACGTACCGGCAAGCGCAGCGTAGGAAGACCAGCCACGAGATGGACAGACGACCTCATACAAGTGGCGGGAAGACGCTGGATGCAAGCCGCTTCCAATCGGTCTTTTTGGAAATCCATGGGGGAGGCCTATGTCCAACAGTGGACTTCTTATGGCTGAGATGATGATGACATCTTTACGTGCTTCAGCTAAAAGATTGTAACACATTTATAGTGTATTTATTACGTTATCGTTTCCTCAGTGTTATTCATCACCTCTTCACTTAAATGGAATATGATTGATTGTGTTTTTTATTTTTTTTAAATGTATTTCATCACCGTATTTTTTCTATCCAGCTAATATTCACACAAGTACACAATACATGCTTCCTACGTATTTAAAAAGACAACGCTCGAAATGTTATCTAACAGATAAAACTATCAGCAGGTAGTGAAACCGGACTTGCATATAATATCAGAACACTTTGAATAGCACATAATCGTTATTTCGTTATTCGTTATGCGCGATTATCTCATTTCCAGCAGTAACGATTATTATTATCAGATCATAACCGCTGTAAGTTTATACCAGTGTAACACTACAGCGGATAAGATACTTACATACTCACAACTTACTTACAGCGTGACACAATACATTAGGCAATGTGATGAAAAAGCTTTGAAAATGTGATATAAATTCGTAGGTATGATATCTGTATTGAATATAGAGTAAGAAATACCGGAGAGATATATCTGTCCCTGATTTAAGTAGTAATTTTGATAAAATATTTCTTTTTCGCGTTCAACCGCGCTTTTTCCTCCATATCCGACTGCGTAAGAAAGAAGGTTATGTTTTTCGTGTATATGTATGTTTATAGGCCCTATGTGAGTATGTCTGTATCATATTTATGTGGGTATGTATTTGTTTCTATAATACATACTACGTCCTAAACGATTAGATCAATGTCCGAATGTCATAGCCTATTTTTTTTGTAATAATAATAATATAATGGTCACAAAACTTAATGCTTTTTTTCGTAACTTCCATCGAACTTTTTCGTAACATATAAGTGTTTTACAAGAAATTTACTAAACAAAGCTCATTTTACTAGAAATATTTATTATATACTAGAAATATGCAAATTTGTACGAAGTCATCCAATTTTTTTCCCAAAACGATCAGATAACCAGATAAACCTAAGATATGAAAATAGATTAATTTTACCGACATCGCGCCTCACACTCCACTCGACTAGTCCCTTCGTAATGGCCATTAAAATATACAATCATCTACCAAACTTAATAATATATTTTATATTTTGCCAGAGATATTTTTTTTTCAAAATAATTAAAAGATTTTTTACTAAAAAAAGCATATTATAGCGTTAATGATTTCCTAGCAGATAAAATTAAATAAACTATAAATGTATAAAATTAAATTAGATTTTAATGCTATCCCTCTCTCTCTCTTTCATTATTTAGCTGTGCCCGACGGGGTCCGCAATTGTAACTAATATTTTATTTAAAACCTATGTAACATTGTGGAACGCTAATAAATAAATAAATAAATACTTTCTTGTGAAAAAATACCGTATATGTTTTTTTAATAAAAATGTTTCATTGGTTGATAGGCGAGATATTTGACCACAGCTTACGAGATAAGTGGCTTGCGTTCGACGATGACACACCTAGCCTGAAACAGGAAGTGGTTCTTAGGTCAGGACATACAATCAGGCAACATGGCGACAATGTTTGTACTGGATAGTGGTAGCTGTCCAACTCTACAAAGTATATATAAGTACTAATTTTTTATCACGATAGTCAAAAGCGCTATGATTCGAACGCGCCTTCCGCCACGGAAATGGATAAAATTGCAGAAAGCCCAAACAAATTCTAATAAATCCAATTTAAATTCTATGACCGTTTCACGTGGCCAATAAGAATACACTTAGAATATCAAGAAGTAGTAAATACGTGTCTGTCTGTTAGTAGAGCAGCGGGCGGCATTCGAGGGCGGTAGATACCACTCTCGGCATATTTTAACTATTTCGTTATGTCACAGTTTCCTAATCTCGCTTCCTGAGAGTTGCACTTAGCTTTTATAGACAGCATACATACATACACAAAATCACACCTATTTTAAGTACTTGGGAAAATAATAAAAACGTTCCCTGCTCTTACTTATTTTTTACGCATTCTAATGTAGTCTGGAAGAGATCGCTTATTGTTCCACTTTCCTACATATATATTTTGTTACTACATTGATACTTTTTGTTGAATCAAAATAAATTGTTATTGATTGATTGAATAAACATAAGGTAGGATTGAGAACCTTAGTTTTTTGAAGTCGGTTAAAATGAGATAGAGGCGCGTGCTTACATTCACTAATTGCGAGACACGGGTACCTCGTGTATCCCAATTATTTTACTGTCAATTAAGCCTGTTCATTGCTTCATCGGATTTTATAACCAGATGTTGAACAATCGCACTGCAATAAGGCCTAATTTGCAATCAATGTTTTTAAGTACTGCCTGGTGTGGTATTAAAGTAGGCATAATATACGTCAACCATCTAACGGTGTGTCCCGGACACCTCATTTGAGAGCCAGTTTCTGTTCCTGGCTATGTGTGGTTATGATTACTATCAAGAAAGGATCTTGCAGTTAAAAAAAAAACATACCCCTAAGGTCTACCAAATCATAGCTATGAATTTAGTTGCAGTGAAGGTTTTTTTGATACCCACTTGATCGATGAAAATATGTTGGCCATTGCTATTCAAAGTGGTAATGCCGCCAGTCTTATGGGAATCTTTGCACCGGATACGGTCAGAGGCGGGTTATTTGGTTCACAATTTTATATTTTAGTTTGTACAATAGTGTAGATAATCAAGTTATTTTACGTTTCCTCTTTTAAACTTATAGCAGAAGACTTAAAAGACTTTTTGATATCATTAAAATTGGGTAAGGAGTTCGAAAATACATGTTTTTCTCAAAGCTCGGTCACCAAGATAAATGATAACTGAATGAGTACAATCATAAAATTATAAATATGTAAACCTATCGGAAAGACCACCACCGGCCCGATGGTCAGATGGCATCGCAAAGCACGTCTGCTGTCAGTGGATGAGGCTCGCACAGGACCGGAAAGGATAGCGTGAACAAGAGGAGGCCTATACCCATCAGTGGGTAGTGGGTACAGGATGAATAGATAAATAAATATATAAATATTTGGAGACATTTCACACAGCACCATCTAGCTCAAACTAAGCAAAGCTTGTACTATGGAACTAGATGGCTGATAGAATACATATATACTTTTCGTTTTGTAAATATATACTTAAGATACATAGAAACACCCAGATACAGAACAAACATCCATGCTCATCACAAATGTTTTCTCTGGGTGGGGACCGAACCTACGATCTACAGTTTAGCAGGTAGACATACTACCAACTGAGCCATAAGGCTAGTCAAATAGATATATACATAGACTACACCTTGCTCATAAAATTGGTCGATGTTGCCTTGAAAGTGCTGAGAACTGAGAATTGTCATGTTTTTACTTCATATTCAATGAGTATAACCTCTCTAAGTATAAATACAATCTCATTGGATAATGACGATGAAAATATTGCTTATGTCCATTTCCAGTTTTCCGTTTATCTTTGTACCAAATTTGATAACGATTGGTTTATCCGTGTGATCCTGAAATAATAATAAGCACAGAGACAATGAGACAAAGCTACTTTCACGTTTATATTTATTACTTAGAAATAGATAATATAAAAAAGAAATGGCATAGAAAACGTCAGGAAGTGGAAGGTGGTCCATAAAACATCTGATGAATGGCGATCTTCCACTAACACTGAAGTGCCAACTCAACCTTTTAACCTATGGTGAACAGACCTGGTCTTTGACTGGAGCCCAGAAGTCCAAACTCGAGGGTTTTCAAAGAGCAATGGATCGAAGTACAGAGCTTACGAAGTGAAAAGAACAGCCTAAATACGCTTAGCTTACGCTTACGCTGAGCTTAGTTCCAGAACCGGCATCACAGATGTGGGTTAAAAGACTGCAAAACTGAATGGGGATTAGTATAGACTTATGTCAAATGGATCCGGATTGGTGGGCATAGGTCCTCACGCATTGGATGACTGAAGATGGGGATACACCCCAGGAAGGCTCCGAAAGCATTGGCGAGATGAATTAAATATTTTTTTGATTGGTTCCAATTAGCATTGGAGCGACGCATCGCTGACGTGAGGAATGGAATTAAATGCAATGCCCTTTGCTAAAATAAAAATATAAATTAAATTGCGAGTAAAACCGAGTAATCAGAGAGTAGTATAATAATTGCTAAAAGCAGGAGTCTGGATTACATGCAATTAGCTAATAATATAATGATCCTCATTAGTTATGCTATGGGCATGCTGTAACATTTTCGATGCAACTCAACCGGTTCTGCATGTAATATGATAGATTGATAGATACGTTAATGTCTGGTTTACGATATGCAAACTTGTTTTACGAGATATAATATGTGGTGAGTTATCACATAAATAAATGACCTATAAGTACTATAATCATGAATACCCGACTGCGCAAGAAGGAGGGTTCTTGGAGTTACATATGTGTGTTTGTATGTACATATCTACGTAAGTTTGTATGTTTCTAAATCATCACTTGCAGCCGTTTAGGCATGACCGATTTGGATGTGCGAAGTGTCGTTAGATTCGTCTTCACTCCCACTGCCATAGGCTATTTTTGTACTAGTAATAATAAAACTTTCGCAGATATTTTTTTCTAATATTTTTTATAAAATCATTCTTAAATGTTTGTACGAGCAGAAAGAATCAAATGTAATGTTATTTTATTTACCAACATTCCTCCAAACATCTTATAATGTATGTATATTTGTAGTATTATAATTTGGTATTGTATAATACAATATCACAACTTAGCTGCTATTAGAGTGTTATAAAATAACACTTTGTTTATTTGCATACAAATTAAGAGATTCTTTTACCACACAAAAAAATCTTTTAATTTCCCGATCAAAAACGCCTGAAAATCCCAGATATTAAAAAAAACTCAATAATTTATAAGTTCAGTCTCAATCAAGTCATTTTTTTAGAGAATAAATACCTCTTCTTTGCCATATACAGACTCATACAGGTCAAATTTACAATACACTTCTATTATAAATACGCTTAAAAACGTTTCTTAAGTTAACTATTTTAAATAGTCGTACTAAAAACATTAAAATACTAAATCAAAATCAGTAGATTTCTAATTAGGCAGTACTTATCCAGTTTCAGAACCTCCGTAGAATTTTTGAATCGCAAGCAAGTGTGAGTGATGAACATGTGAATTTGACCGACTTTCTAAAAATATCAACAAAACTGACATAATTTTTTAAGAAAGAATTGAAATTTGAATGGTTGAGACGACTCTTTGCGTTAGCGAGTAATGTGAATGATGAACGAGCGACTTCTTCAATATCGTTCGAAAAAAAAACGTAGCCGTATGCGATAACTTACGAGCAATTAAAAAATTGAGCTTCTGTGGGGTAGGAAGTAAAAATTTTACTAAAAAAATCACGGATGTGTGCAGGCTTAGACAAGTGGCAAAGGTTTCTATTTCTACAAACGCTTACGCTTCGAAATGCTAAGAAACGGTGACTTGGCGTCACGTGACATTTCGTTAGTTAATGTCAATCCCATACAATTACCTATCTATCTATCTACTGGCGTTCATTTACCTATCTATCTACTGGCGAAATTAGAATGCCACTTGTTTACCCCCCCCCCCCCCCCCCCTGAAATGCCAATTTACAATCAGGGAATTTTCAAGTGTCAAAACCGCGTACTGAACGTTACTCTTAAGTAGATTGTTTTAATACCTAAGTTTTCGTAGTTATTTTCGTTTCTGTTATTTTGAAGTTACGCGGGTGTTGAAAAATAATATAAGTAGGTATTATGCAGTCACAGTGAATTAGATAATTAATGGTTATATAGTTTAGTAATACTTGGCTCACAGTAATAAACATCTCCATCTAGTGCAACATTTTTAATATCATATTAACCGATTTTAGAAATAGTTTATTTTAGAATTATGTTGTACTTAGTCACATTGTTAACCGACATTAAAGATGGTATAGGTTCTATGTTCGACTATAATATGTTTTTTTTTCTACGTATGATTGATTTTTCCGTCTAAAAAGGCCGAGACAAATAATTAATATCTTCAGCTGGAACTAATCGGTTCGTTTCCACCTTCCTGCGAATCGCTCGGGAATGTAACGGTACATAAGGCAGTCTTTTTTTCCTGAAAACTATAACCTAGGTATATTTAAGCCTAGATTGAATAGTACTTTAGCTATATGGATATTTTTTTATTAAAAACCACACACACTTGTTCACTTGCAAGGTGTTCTAACATTACTTATATTAAAATAAAATAAAAATAAAACACATTGCAATTACGTTTCATTCTTATAGGAGAATAATTCCAAAGATTAACAAACCCAGCTCCAGTGATTGTGATACTTGCGATATAACAATGACTCGCATTATACTTATCCTGCAGAGCTTGATTGTATTGCTCCAGGGTTGACGCGTGGTTCCAGTGACAGCGATTTACAAAGATTAACAAACCCAGCTCCAGTGATGGTTGCGATACTTGCGATATAACAATGACTCACATTATACTTATCCTGCAGAGCTTGATTGTATTGCTCCAGGGTTGACGCGTGGTTCCAGTGACAGCGATTTACAAAGATTAACAAACCCAGCTCCAGTGATGGTTGCGATACTTGCGATATAACAATGACTCACACTATACTTATCCTGCAGAGCTTGATTGTATTGCTCCAGGGTTGACGCGTGGTTCCAGTGACAGCGATTTACAAAGATTAACAAACGCAGTTCCAGCGATGGTTGAGATATAACAATGGCTCACATTACACGTTACCTTCCGAGCTTTATCGAATTGCTTCAGGATTGAGGTGTGGTGCGAGTGATAGCGTGTTACAGAGAACACAAATGATATTTTCTGTTTTGTCTGTTTTACCCGATTGTCAAATGTCGGTGGGTAGGTATATAATGTTTTTCGAGAGATCTTTATCGTTTGACATAATTCAACATAATTATGAAGGAGGTGAGGATTAGATTCGTCTCAGTTGTAGCAGAGATAAAGGGTGTTATTTTATTACAACATCGTAAGTAAAACAAATGTATATTTCTACATTTCGCAATCAGTTATTGTGTTTTCTTAATCACAACCCAACGAAGTGAGTTGAAGTCTCAGCATCCAGATGTTTATTGTTTGCTTATGTGGTATTATCGCGTAAGTACTACTAAGTACTCGACTAACATACAAACGTTCAAGGTTTTAGATATTGGCGTCATAATTATGAATATTAGTTACATTTAGAATTCATGATCATCAACATTTCAGCCACAAGAAGTCCACTGCTGGACATAGGCCCATGGATTTCCAAAAAGACCGGTTGGAAGCGGCCTGCATCCAGCGTTTTCCTGCCACTTGTATGATATCTTCTATCCACCTTGTGGCTGGTCTTCCTACGCTGCGCTTGCCGGTTCGTGGTCTCCATTCGAGAACTTTTCGGCCCTATCGGCTGTCAGTACATTTAGAATTATTTACTCGCTACTCGCTAAAGCTGCGACTCGGCCTTGTGCTAATAATCTTATCTTACACAATTGGTCGCTATAATTTTGCCAAGAATATTCTCGATTTCTGTGCTTTAGTCATTCTTTCCACAATTCACCATAATACTGATTATAGGTAAAATAAATTACCTCAGGAACCTATTATTGCAGTTGAGCTTATGACAGTATTTATATACAAATATTAGTTGTAATCATGACTTCGTGTATTGTATGTGATCCTGAAGATTCGTTTCACTGAACTTTATTTGGTAAGAACCCTTCCGGGGCGGCTTAGTAACCTGAGTTACCAACGGTTACACGGTTAGTGACTCAGTCTATGCAAATAAAAAAAAAAATCAGATAATGTACATCCATAGAACAGACACATGAAATTAGTTAATCTGAAAATTAAAATTCTAAAGATTCCAATAAACAATTTTTTTTTATACACTATAGATCTACGATTGCCCACCAACTCGCCTGATGTTAAAGCGACGGTGTGGCCGAGGATGGAACTCGTCGATCTAGAAGATATCTATTCACTCTAGCCTTCAAAATTCTAAGATTGTAGGTCTCAGGAAACAGAGATGGCGGCAATGAATTCCATTCTTGTGCAGTACGCAACAGGAATATGGATCGATATCGCTGAGTACGGATTTTTGGCATTTCAACGAGAAATGGGTGGTAATTCGCCGATTTTCTGCTAAGTAGTCCTGTAGTGAAATGGCGAGGGTGGAATTAGCTCGTGAAGCTCTTGCGCACATTCCCCGAAATGAATCTTGTAGAAAATAGACAGACATGCTACTTTACGGCGGTGCTCGAGACTAAGTAGCTTCTTGGCAGCTAGTTTATCATCACCGATTAACCTCACAGCTCGCCGGTCCTCTGATTCTAAAGCTTCCAGCTGATATTTGGCTGATCCATCAAAAAGGTGGCAGCAGTACTCCATACACGATCGGACCTGTTCTTGATACAGATGAAGTAGTTGTCCCAGTGAGAAGTATCGCCTAACCTTATTAATGATGCCAAGCTTTTTACTAGCCAGCTTAGCCTTAGATTCAAGGTAAACCTATTCTATATGTTAAAAATATCCCGCCAAATTAAAACAATTATAAGTATACAACGTCTTTGTATACAAAAAGCCTAAGAAGCACAATGTCAATAATACAAATAGCAAAAAAGTTCAAAACGTCAAATGTATAAAATAGTCATGAAGCCTAAAATAGCCTGTTTGGTACCAAAAATTTCACGACCAAACTGTAAGAATGCGATTACCAGCGCGATTACTGTAAATTATGCCAAAATCATCCGTCCGAGATGCACCAGAAACAAAAATATGTTCGTTGTTTTATTGACCGTGATGTGTAACATTTCGCCTTGACCGCAGCCGATGCAGTCATTCACCGCATATATTAGAAAGATAACATTTTAGGATTATGTTGGATTTAGTTCATGTCAAATTAGATGCGCTAAGATATTTTAATACTTACAAATAAATTAGTCTTTGCATATTTTTTCGGCAATATGTTCTTTTTTTGTTTATTTGTAATTTATAATTATGATTTATGTGTATATTGTCTCTTGTCTATGGACTCCATGGAGAGGCTTATGCTAGGGGGAATGGAATTAAATGCAATGCCCTTTGCTAAAATAAAAATATAAATTAAATTGCGAGTAAAACCGAGTAATCAGAGAGTAGTATAATAATTGCTAAAAGCAGGAGTCTGGATTACATGCAATTAGCTAATAATATAATGATCCTCATTAGTTATGCTATGGGCATGCTGTAACATTTTCGATGCAACTCAACCGGTTCTGCATGTAATATGATAGATTGATAGATACGTTAATGTCTGGTTTACGATATGCAAACTTGTTTTACGAGATATAATATGTGGTGAGTTATCACATAAATAAATGACCTATAAGTACTATAATCATGAATACCCGACTGCGCAAGAAGGAGGGTTCTTGGAGTTACATATGTGTGTTTGTATGTACATATCTACGTAAGTTTGTATGTTTCTAAATCATCACTTGCAGCCGTTTAGGCATGACCGATTTGGATGTGCGAAGTGTCGTTAGATTCGTCTTCACTCCCACTGCCATAGGCTATTTTTGTACTAGTAATAATAAAACTTTCGCAGATATTTTTTTCTAATATTTTTTATAAAATCATTCTTAAATGTTTGTACGAGCAGAAAGAATCAAATGTAATGTTATTTTATTTACCAACATTCCTCCAAACATCTTATAATGTATGTATATTTGTAGTATTATAATTTGGTATTGTATAATACAATATCACAACTTAGCTGCTATTAGAGTGTTATAAAATAACACTTTGTTTATTTGCATACAAATTAAGAGATTCTTTTACCACACAAAAAAATCTTTTAATTTCCCGATCAAAAACGCCTGAAAATCCCAGATATTAAAAAAAACTCAATAATTTATAAGTTCAGTCTCAATCAAGTCATTTTTTTAGAGAATAAATACCTCTTCTTTGCCATATACAGACTCATACAGGTCAAATTTACAATACACTTCTATTATAAATACGCTTAAAAACGTTTCTTAAGTTAACTATTTTAAATAGTCGTACTAAAAACATTAAAATACTAAATCAAAATCAGTAGATTTCTAATTAGGCAGTACTTATCCAGTTTCAGAACCTCCGTAGAATTTTTGAATCGCAAGCAAGTGTGAGTGATGAACATGTGAATTTGACCGACTTTCTAAAAATATCAACAAAACTGACATAATTTTTTAAGAAAGAATTGAAATTTGAATGGTTGAGACGACTCTTTGCGTTAGCGAGTAATGTGAATGATGAACGAGCGACTTCTTCAATATCGTTCGAAAAAAAAACGTAGCCGTATGCGATAACTTACGAGCAATTAAAAAATTGAGCTTCTGTGGGGTAGGAAGTAAAAATTTTACTAAAAAAATCACGGATGTGTGCAGGCTTAGACAAGTGGCAAAGGTTTCTATTTCTACAAACGCTTACGCTTCGAAATGCTAAGAAACGGTGACTTGGCGTCACGTGACATTTCGTTAGTTAATGTCAATCCCATACAATTACCTATCTATCTATCTACTGGCGTTCATTTACCTATCTATCTACTGGCGAAATTAGAATGCCACTTGTTTACCCCCCCCCCCCCCCCCCCCTGAAATGCCAATTTACAATCAGGGAATTTTCAAGTGTCAAAACCGCGTACTGAACGTTACTCTTAAGTAGATTGTTTTAATACCTAAGTTTTCGTAGTTATTTTCGTTTCTGTTATTTTGAAGTTACGCGGGTGTTGAAAAATAATATAAGTAGGTATTATGCAGTCACAGTGAATTAGATAATTAATGGTTATATAGTTTAGTAATACTTGGCTCACAGTAATAAACATCTCCATCTAGTGCAACATTTTTAATATCATATTAACCGATTTTAGAAATAGTTTATTTTAGAATTATGTTGTACTTAGTCACATTGTTAACCGACATTAAAGATGGTATAGGTTCTATGTTCGACTATAATATGTTTTTTTTTCTACGTATGATTGATTTTTCCGTCTAAAAAGGCCGAGACAAATAATTAATATCTTCAGCTGGAACTAATCGGTTCGTTTCCACCTTCCTGCGAATCGCTCGGGAATGTAACGGTACATAAGGCAGTCTTTTTTTCCTGAAAACTATAACCTAGGTATATTTAAGCCTAGATTGAATAGTACTTTAGCTATATGGATATTTTTTTATTAAAAACCACACACACTTGTTCACTTGCAAGGTGTTCTAACATTACTTATATTAAAATAAAATAAAAATAAAACACATTGCAATTACGTTTCATTCTTATAGGAGAATAATTCCAAAGATTAACAAACCCAGCTCCAGTGATTGTGATACTTGCGATATAACAATGACTCGCATTATACTTATCCTGCAGAGCTTGATTGTATTGCTCCAGGGTTGACGCGTGGTTCCAGTGACAGCGATTTACAAAGATTAACAAACCCAGCTCCAGTGATGGTTGCGATACTTGCGATATAACAATGACTCACATTATACTTATCCTGCAGAGCTTGATTGTATTGCTCCAGGGTTGACGCGTGGTTCCAGTGACAGCGATTTACAAAGATTAACAAACCCAGCTCCAGTGATGGTTGCGATACTTGCGATATAACAATGACTCACACTATACTTATCCTGCAGAGCTTGATTGTATTGCTCCAGGGTTGACGCGTGGTTCCAGTGACAGCGATTTACAAAGATTAACAAACGCAGTTCCAGCGATGGTTGAGATATAACAATGGCTCACATTACACGTTACCTTCCGAGCTTTATCGAATTGCTTCAGGATTGAGGTGTGGTGCGAGTGATAGCGTGTTACAGAGAACACAAATGATATTTTCTGTTTTGTCTGTTTTACCCGATTGTCAAATGTCGGTGGGTAGGTATATAATGTTTTTCGAGAGATCTTTATCGTTTGACATAATTCAACATAATTATGAAGGAGGTGAGGATTAGATTCGTCTCAGTTGTAGCAGAGATAAAGGGTGTTATTTTATTACAACATCGTAAGTAAAACAAATGTATATTTCTACATTTCGCAATCAGTTATTGTGTTTTCTTAATCACAACCCAACGAAGTGAGTTGAAGTCTCAGCATCCAGATGTTTATTGTTTGCTTATGTGGTATTATCGCGTAAGTACTACTAAGTACTCGACTAACATACAAACGTTCAAGGTTTTAGATATTGGCGTCATAATTATGAATATTAGTTACATTTAGAATTCATGATCATCAACATTTCAGCCACAAGAAGTCCACTGCTGGACATAGGCCCATGGATTTCCAAAAAGACCGGTTGGAAGCGGCCTGCATCCAGCGTTTTCCTGCCACTTGTATGATATCTTCTATCCACCTTGTGGCTGGTCTTCCTACGCTGCGCTTGCCGGTTCGTGGTCTCCATTCGAGAACTTTTCGGCCCTATCGGCTGTCAGTACATTTAGAATTATTTACTCGCTACTCGCTAAAGCTGCGACTCGGCCTTGTGCTAATAATCTTATCTTACACAATTGGTCGCTATAATTTTGCCAAGAATATTCTCGATTTCTGTGCTTTAGTCATTCTTTCCACAATTCACCATAATACTGATTATAGGTAAAATAAATTACCTCAGGAACCTATTATTGCAGTTGAGCTTATGACAGTATTTATATACAAATATTAGTTGTAATCATGACTTCGTGTATTGTATGTGATCCTGAAGATTCGTTTCACTGAACTTTATTTGGTAAGAACCCTTCCGGGGCGGCTTAGTAACCTGAGTTACCAACGGTTACACGGTTAGTGACTCAGTCTATGCAAATAAAAAAAAAAATCAGATAATGTACATCCATAGAACAGACACATGAAATTAGTTAATCTGAAAATTAAAATTCTAAAGATTCCAATAAACAATTTTTTTTTATACACTATAGATCTACGATTGCCCACCAACTCGCCTGATGTTAAAGCGACGGTGTGGCCGAGGATGGAACTCGTCGATCTAGAAGATATCTATTCACTCTAGCCTTCAAAATTCTAAGATTGTAGGTCTCAGGAAACAGAGATGGCGGCAATGAATTCCATTCTTGTGCAGTACGCAACAGGAATATGGATCGATATCGCTGAGTACGGATTTTTGGCATTTCAACGAGAAATGGGTGGTAATTCGCCGATTTTCTGCTAAGTAGTCCTGTAGTGAAATGGCGAGGGTGGAATTAGCTCGTGAAGCTCTTGCGCACATTCCCCGAAATGAATCTTGTAGAAAATAGACAGACATGCTACTTTACGGCGGTGCTCGAGACTAAGTAGCTTCTTGGCAGCTAGTTTATCATCACCGATTAACCTCACAGCTCGCCGGTCCTCTGATTCTAAAGCTTCCAGCTGATATTTGGCTGATCCATCAAAAAGGTGGCAGCAGTACTCCATACACGATCGGACCTGTTCTTGATACAGATGAAGTAGTTGTCCCAGTGAGAAGTATCGCCTAACCTTATTAATGATGCCAAGCTTTTTACTAGCCAGCTTAGCCTTAGATTCAAGGTAAACCTATTCTATATGTTAAAAATATCCCGCCAAATTAAAACAATTATAAGTATACAACGTCTTTGTATACAAAAAGCCTAAGAAGCACAATGTCAATAATACAAATAGCAAAAAAGTTCAAAACGTCAAATGTATAAAATAGTCATGAAGCCTAAAATAGCCTGTTTGGTACCAAAAATTTCACGACCAAACTGTAAGAATGCGATTACCAGCGCGATTACTGTAAATTATGCCAAAATCATCCGTCCGAGATGCACCAGAAACAAAAATATGTTCGTTGTTTTATTGACCGTGATGTGTAACATTTCGCCTTGACCGCAGCCGATGCAGTCATTCACCGCATATATTAGAAAGATAACATTTTAGGATTATGTTGGATTTAGTTCATGTCAAATTAGATGCGCTAAGATATTTTAATACTTACAAATAAATTAGTCTTTGCATATTTTTTCGGCAATATGTTCTTTTTTTGTTTATTTGTAATTTATAATTATGATTTATGTGTATATTGTCTCTTGTCTATGGACTCCATGGAGAGGCTTATGCTAGGGGTCTTTTCGCGAGATCGGAATCAGAAATGCTTAGACGCACCAAAATCACCCACATAGCACAACGGATTAGCAAGTTGAAATGGCAGTGGGAAGGGCACATAAATATCTGATGGCCGATGGGCCCGAAAAGTTCTTGAACTCGAATTTAAGGTGGCTCTCAACGTGCGCAGCTATCTCTCTCTCTCTAGAAATAAATTTGTTTATTTACGTAGATAAATATTAAAAAAACGTTTTATTCAGATATCACACTGAAAATGAATGCGGCTGAATGGTGAAAAAACAAATATTATATTTTCCCAATCGTCAGCCAACTAAAACAGTTAAGTCGTTATGGTACATACTACATACGTCATTGATATGCAAAGTAGTACAAATAATTCTCGCCAAGTGATCTTCTTTTCAATTATAACATTAACTATGCGTGTCAACACGCACTTGAACATCTATTATATACAGTTTTGCTTATATTTTGTGCATTACTAATATGTACAAATCAGTTTATTCTTGATGATTATTATAAATGCCAGAGTGTGTTTTTGATTAGTTGTCCCACTTTCACGCAATAAATAACCAATAGGTTAATACATAGTAATTTTTGCAAAGGGCCGGAAAAGGGCAACAGTACTGTACTTCGTGGTATATTCACACCAAACTAATATACAGATTTCTATAGATTTACGGATGAAACTGCGGGGCACAGTTAGCTTGTATTAGTATTTAAAAATGTATGGCTGGCGTAATAACTGAAACATTTGAATTGTTTAACAAAAAATATGTAAATCTAACCTATGTCTGAGTATTATGAAGTACATACCTACTTTATAAAACTCTTAATTTTTTATTTTTCTTTATTTTTAAGACATCTTGAAAATAAATAACAATAATCACGATAATATTGTGAATATCTTATTTGGAAGTCCGTCGACAAGAGCAGGGCGTCAGCGCACATACTTGCGGGCAACAACTAGACATAAACAAATGCTAAATCATAACACTCACGGTCTTACCGAAAAACGTTACTTATCTTTAAGCATTGCTTAATATATTTTCTCAACTTCTCCCTGACACGTAGTGACACTTGCGGAAAGAAGACAGAGAATTTAAGACGATGGTTAAAGTTAAGCAACGTTTTTCGGTAAGGCCGTCAAAGACTAATAATAAGAAACCTAATTATTTAAAAAACGCAGCTAAGTATGTGAACACACATTTGCATAATCAACGTGAACACTCGCGATACTTGCTTGTTTTTATACAGTCGATAAAAACGATCGCAACGTAAGCGCCGCACTACACGTAATAATAGTGTTGGCTATTTATGTACGATAAAGATGTCGACATTTTAATATATTTTATATTAATGTTTAAGACCTGACCCAAAAGGAGGGGTGTTATAAGTAAGTATGACGTGTGCACCTGCACTGTGTGGCTCTCAAACAGATAGTTCGTTTTCCAAAAAGTTTTTATTTTCAAATTTTCAAATTAATTTAGAACAAAGTCATGAGATGGCTTCATAATTATATAAGATATAGTTGTCCTATGTAAAAAAAAATAAACAGTATTTTAAACTTCTACTGCGTCTATTAGAAATTTTCTCAATACTGTACTTATAATATATGAATGTTACAAACTCATAATAATATTTTAAAATATAAATATTTATTCATACAAAAACTCAATTTTGCATATGACCGATGCCCATGATCATACAAGTGAAATAATATACGTCTTTGCCCGTACTTGCTCAAGTCACACTTTGACAGTTATTTTGTGTCATAGCTCTATCTTACGGTTCAAGTTTTTAACCAAGATATTAGTTACCTTTTTCCAATCTTTATTCAAATTAAGCGTGTAAGAGTTATATTTTTTTATAAAATGTGTATGTGACTAGCTACACAACAACATGCAAGATGGTAAGGAACAGTGTAGCCGAGGATGGATCACACTGTATAGAAGGAAAGAATCTTCTTCTGTTTCCTGAGACCTATAATCCTGGAATTTTCAAGGCTAGAGTGAAAAGATATCTTCTAGGTTGACGAGCTCCATCCTCGGCCACACCGTCGCGTAACATCAGCCGAGTTGGTGGTCAATCGTAGATCTATAATGTACAAAAAAAATATATTATTATTCATCTATTCTTTAAAAAATTTGCATGTTTCTTTTTTTAAATATATATTATTTAAAATATCATAAAAGTAACTTATTAATTTATTGAATCAGTTCGGTTTTTAACTGTTCATTAAACAAATTTAAACTTTTGTTTAATTCCACTTCTCACAACAAATACAACATATTTAACTTATTCTATTGCTTAAGCAGATAGCAACACTAAACGAACAAACAACTCATAGACCGTTAACATTCATAACCATCCCTGTTCTAAAATAACGTAACTGCTCTAAACTTAAGTTAATCCAATTACTTAGCTATGCAATATTCTTATCTCGATAGTTTATTTTATCGATGAAGTAACAACACTAGCTCTAGTTATGTAACGATGCAGAGATGGCGGCCGACACTCGTTCTTCCGTTAAATTTAATTATCGATGTTTTTGTGAAGATGTCGGGGCACTAATTAGTAAAATATTTTTAAAACTTGTTCTCAATTTTGACATTATGATTTGCTGAGTATTGCGGATCATCTCAAGGTCAAAAAATCTAGATTAGATACTTATAGTTAAAAAAACTGAAGCAACCGACTTCTCCTGGATGCTATTGTCAGAACTGGGCCAGATTGAAATGGGACCACACGGGAAACACCAGCTTTCAAATAATAAAAGAATCCTCAAAATCGGTGCACCTAGTCGGAAGTTCTGAAGTAACAGACATAAAAAAATACAGTTGAATTGAGAACCTTCTTTTTTGAAGTCGGTTGAAAATATGAAAAAGGAGGATGAGAGGAGAAGGAGGAGGAGGAGGAACCGATATTTTTTATTCTTTTATTTCTTATGAGTACACAATTGAAGGGTTGTAAGTCTAAAGGGTCTAAGTGCCATACTTTATATATATATTTTTTTTCATTTGCATATTATCAGACATGGCATATAGATCGTATTTATAATATTGTTTATGTTTTTTTTTGGCAATTACAACCCTTCAATTATACTTAATTAAATCAACCAAGTGTATGTTTGTTATTCAAAAATAGGCTTGCGCTTGACCGCTAACTCGCCTGATGTTGAAAAAGCCTCATCGTTTCATGGTGGATATTCCAAAAAGCCGAAAGAAACGTTTCAATTATACATTTATTGTACGGACTGCTAACTTGTGGAATACGCTTCCTGAGTACCCACTCAGTTCCATCGTAGCAGAAGCGCGCTCCATCGTAGGCCGCAACATCACTTAACATCAGGAGAGTTGGCGGTCAAGCGCAAACCTATCTTGTATAAAAATGTTGAGAGACGGTCTACGATATAGCGCGCTTGCTCATGCTCAGAAGGAACCCACTCGTGATTTGAAGACACGCAGATTTTATCTATTCGAGAAGAGCCATTCTGGAAGCGTATATTCCAGATTTATTTTATTTTATCTAAAATTGCGATACCTAAAGTCGTTAAATTAATTAAAATTCATACTCCAATAGTACATCCAATGAGATTTTATCTATAGAGAGGTTATACTCATTTAATATGAAGTACAAGCAGGCTAAATCTTAGTTCTCAATACTTTCGAGGATAAGACCACATACCTAAGGTCTTTTAGTATCTTGGACATATATAGCTTAGTGTTGCACTTTCTAAAAATACAGGATGGCATTCTCATTGTTCACAAGTCACGTCACGACACGCGTCTAACAGTGTTACCCGATGGTCCGCGACTGAAGACGAGTCCGGCAATTATCTTACTTGAGGCTTGTCTAGCAAAGCCGGGGAAAACCTATCTACGAATCATACATCATCATATACATCATTGACTACTTCCCATTTCCCGTTTTTTATCGACAAACGGGCTACATAACAACTAGTTCCCATAAGTCGATAAACTGGTTTTAACTATCATATTTCCCATCACTACTTCCCGATTTCCTTACTTTGTTACAGTAACCCAATTAATTAGATGATAGCTTTCTTGTTTTTACGTTATGTTTACGTTTGTAAGTAATTTTTCTGAAATTAACTATTTGCAAGTAAATTACTATTGCGTGTTCAATAAAATCAAAATGATGTGAAATTATTTGTTTAGTAATTTGCTAGCACATTTTTTTACTTAGGTAGATAGACCACAAAGATATTGATCAGATAATTCCGTTCGTGCTGTAGGCTGTAGGTACTCGTCAAGAATGTGGGCCGAAATTTCAATTTTCGACGACATTTCAACGATAAATGTTTGGTAGTGTGCCGACTTTCTGCTATCTTTCTGCTTTTTCTTATAATGTAATGGGGAGAGTTCAATAAGGTCGTGAACCTTTTGTACTCACCGACTTACGTTGACCTCTACATTGAATTTTGGAGCTTATCTCAACTCTAAAGCTAAACTGGCTAAGAAACTTCTTAGATTAGTATCAGGCAAAGGTCAGGGCCTCAAGGCTGTGCAATAAATGTCGCGCCTTCTTTTTTCTAGGTCGGGCAATTTTAGAAATGTTTAATGAGCCTATTCATATATGGGGGACAGAATACTCCATACAGGATCTGGGCCTCAAGGCTGCTAAGTGAACATCACTCGCTCGCCGCTCGCTGATACGATTCAAAGATAATTTTGACAAGTTGTTAATCTATTTAGGTATATAATAATAGAGATCCTGTATGGAGTATTCTGTCCCCCATATATGAATAGGCTCATCAAACATTTCTAAAATTGCCCGACAAAGAAAAAAGAAGACATGACATTTATCAGTCGATTTTGATAATATTTGGTAAAAACATTCGATACTCAGTTCTGAATATTAATTTAATATAAACAGTAGACTTCGCGAGCACAGATTTGTTGCAACAAGTATTGTTTAAATAGTTCAGTCTGTTTAAATTTAATAATGTGGTTTTGTAACAGCGGCAGCTTTGTAGATTGTCACTTACATGTCATATTAGCCCATTGACGTTAGCAAGACGTTGCATGCTGCTTAAGAATCGAAGCTTACGCCTACATTATTACGTATCCAGCTGAGAAACCTTAGCGCTCACTTGTCCCTTATAAAAGTAGAAAATTGTCTCTTTCATTCATCATCATCATCATCTCAGCCACAAGAAGTCCACGGGACATACGCTTCTCTCATGGATTTCCAAAAAGAACTGATGGTAGTGGCTTGCACCCAGCGTCTTCCTGCCACTTGTATAAGATCGGCTGTCCACTTTGTGGCTGGCCTTTCTATATACGCTGCGTTTGCTGGTGCGTGGTCTCCACTCGTGAATTATTATCAAAAACATAAATGGCGGAATAATCACATTACAAACATACAAAAAAAACAGTCGAATTAAGAACCTCCTTCTTTTTGGAAGTCGATTAAAAACGCGTAATAAACTGGAGAATAATTTAATCTCATTGATTCTCTTAAGAAATACTTAGCCGAGCTAGTATTTATTTATGATTAGTAAGCCGCCGACTCGATGTTATTTGTTGCCAAACGGCTTCCTGGACTCTAGAACTGTAAATCATGGTTTGTCCAACCAAACCAAGTATTTGACTGTCTTCATAGAAGCTGAAAGTACAGAATGGATTGGAATCTAGACTTTGTAGTTCGAATTGTATTGTGTAAACTAGAATTATTTCATCATCATCATCATCTCAGCCATAAGAAGTCCACTGCTAGACATAGGCCTCCCCCATGGATTTCCAAAAAGACCGATTGGAAGCGGCTTGCATCCAGCGTCTTCCCGCCACTTGTATGAGGTCATCTGTCCATCTCGTGGCTGGTCTCTCTACGAGATCGAATCAGAAATGAAGAGATACGTAGACGTACAGGAGTCACCGATATAGCACAGCGGATTAGCAAGTTGAAGTGGCAGTGGGCAGGGCACATAGCACGTAGAACTGATGGCCGATGGGGCCGAAAGGTTCTCGAGTGGAGACCACGTACCGGCAAGCGCAGCGTAGAATTATTTGTGATACTAGAATTATTGGTGAAGAAATTGTAATTTTTTACCCTCGACGCAAAAACGACGGGGTGTTATAAGTTTGACGTGTCTGTGTGTGTGTCTGTCTGTGGTATCGTAGCTTCCGAACGAATGAACCGATGTTGATTTTGTTTTATTTCGTTTGAAAGGTGAATTAGTCGGGAGTGTTCTTAGCTGTTTCAACAAAATCGGTTCAGCCGTTTTTTTGTCGGGGTTTTTGAGTTTTCTAAGCTTATACTTGTACCTAGTATTATTAAAGCGGAAGTAACGTCTATCCCTTTGCAAGTTTTATTGAACTTACTTCGTATGTGTGTCAAACTTTGTATCTGGATTACACTTAAATCGCCGACATACTGAACTGAAATTTTGCATACATTTGGTTTGGATGATAATGGTATCAGTTGTTAAGGTACCACTAAACTAAACTAATTAAAATTCTTAAAATATTTAAAAAATGAACGAAATTCCCATACGATTTTCGTTCCTTTTTAACCGGCTTCAAAAAAGAGGAGGTTTTCAATTCAGTTGTTTTTTTTTTATACAAGATAGATCTACGATTGACCACCAACTCGCCTGATGTTAAGCGAAGGTGTGGTCAAGGATGGAGCTCGTCGATCTAAAATATATCTATTCACTCTAGCCTTGAAAATTCCAAGATTGTAGGTCTCGGGAAACAGAGATGGCGGCAAAGAATTCCATTCTTGTGCAGTACACAACAGGAATGTGGATCGATATCGCTGAGTATGGATTTTTGGCATTTCAACGAGAAATGGGTGGTAATTCGCCGACTTTCTGCTAGTCCTGTAGTGAAATGAATATTTTTTTATGTTTGTTATAAATCGATTTGAAAAATATGTTTCCTTATTTGAGAAGACAATGCTTTCAGATTGGTTCTAAATTTCATTGAAATCATTCTTTTTCAAACAAAATAACTGGAAAAATATGCCAAATAAACGAAATTACGTATTTTAAAATAATACATTTCAAAACTGAAACAATTAGGTACCTATTACTAGACTCTATGCCAATAATGATAAATAATTGTAAGTACTCTAAATAGCAAATGTTTGATATGGCATACACAAAGTATAGAAAGATCTAGAATACATTATACTTATTACATAATAATTACATACAAACACACAGTACGATCTATACATATTAACACGGAACGGCCTGAATACTTGATAGCTAAAAACATTTGTACAGTAATTACTTAACAAGAACATCTAATATTCTAAGTCATTCAACTTCAAGTTATTGAGTAAACAGGTAATAATTTTACGAAGGGCGTTTTACCACATTTTATGAGAAAGGTGCATGGTTGACAAAACTGGAAAAAACTCACTCAAAACAAGGTTAGTTAGTTTTCGGTTTCGGAAGTCAGAGTGTTATTCTCAGGGTACACCAAAAAAGTATATTAAATTCATAGAGTTAAATAACTCTATGATTAAATTATATAATTATAATATATTATGTAATGCCGAGTTGTGTATTATAAGGTTCTTAGTAGTGTAAGTATATCTAAGTAATTTTGAGGTGGCGCCAAAAATTACTTTAAATTTAAAGAAATAACCAAATCAAATGAAATCTCCATCAATAAACATTGACATTCCAAAAAATGCGCTCTCCGCACGAGCACTCGCAACGCAACGTATCACGTTGGCGCCGACTCAAAATTACTTAGGTATACTTACGTTACTTTAAGGACTTAGTTATTAAAGTTAAATAAAAAAGGTTTATTATTTTATGCTTTTCAGTTTTTTCGGAGGTTGTTTTTTTTTTGTAAAAAGTTTTTATCTAAATTTCACTCTATTCCATGGTTTCCTGGAAGAGATCGCATATATTATCGTTATTACACTAATTTATTTCCATTTGTACTTTATTGTTAATTTCAAGGTGTGTCAATAAAGAGTTTATCTATTTACATCTGGGGCCACGGCAGTAGCCCAGGCCAAGACGAGTAGGTATGCTTTTCTGGAGTCAGTCGACGCCGTCTGTCAAACCTGCTGTTGTAAGAGATTGTAGTCTCTCCAGATAGAGCGCTGTTATCGCATTTTGTATGAAATGTTTCTAACAAGAATATTGTTGTTTTCTTGTGATCAACTAAAACTTCATGTTCAAGTTATCTCATGGATATCGCTATCCGAAAAATCATCGAGGCAACGACTACTTTGATAACAAGTAAACAATAAGAAATTGATTGTTCTATTTAAAAATTCGCATTGTTTGACAATGACATCCATGTTTTTTTTTTATGATCGGACTCAATATTAAGTTAACGTGTTTCCCTCGATGTCATAATCAAAGTTGGTAAATATCGTTGTTATCAAATTTGCCCTTGGGTTGGTGATTCTTGTGGAAGTACTGAAAAATTGTTCGTTGTTTATACGATTTTATTGTCAATTTATTAAACCGATTTTATTGTCAATTATTCATGTTTTTTATTTATTTTGTTTCAGGTAAGTGTCAAAATATAGTCTCTGAAAAGCTACAGTTGTAATCTACAATGACAGTAAAAATAAAGGTAAATAGCATTGGCATTGAACTATTACAGCATATAAATAAAAATGAAAATATTATTATTCTAGGCCAAGATTTCTTCCATTACCTACGTTCTTTTCAAGCAAGGAAGCCAGAAACTTTGCTTGTCGCTATTCAGCTGTATAAAACGTAGGGCTTTCTTCCTACTCTTCGGTCATAATTATATTGTGTTAATTAAGTACCAAGTCAAAAAAATTGCTAAAATACGTGATAATTTAATGAATTACTTTATACCACCTAACTGTTATAGGTATGCGTCTATCACAACTAAAACGCACGTATAAAAATATGGAAATATTTTAGACCAGTGAAACACTAGTCTTCCATCTTCCATCTATTGAGCGTATCCAAAAATTCTTTATCTATAGTTTCAAGCAGCACCACTAGCGTCGGCAGGGCATAAAATAATACGGAAAATCATTGAACTATTTTTTATTATTCTTACACGCTTGTAGCTTATGTGTACATGTGTTCCCTTTCACTTTTTTTTTGCCTCGCATGCATATTACACGGTACTGATTTAGTTAAACATTATTTTTGCAGATGGCGCTAGTTGTAAATAATTTAATAGAATTTCTGCTTTACATTTTTTCTCACACGCTTAATAAAAAATCAATGTCAAAAATTAACATCGTTGTATCAGGCATTCTCAACAGATGGCGCTTTAGAGCAAATGCAATTAAGTTTGTATTGCTTAGTTAATACTGAACAATTTAAGTTTGAACGTTTATTTTGTGTATGTAACATAACGATACAAATTTCATTTGATCCAATGACAACTTCATGACATTGTTTTGATTAAAGGTAATTTTCATACCAATATTTTTTTGTTTTATCTTTATTTTTTTTATTATAATGTAAAATTTATTTTTATAAACCATCTTTTGGGGTACTTTAGTCCTAAGTAAATTTTCTATGTTTCAAGTTCTTCAGAACACTCTTGTTTTTACTACCGTGACAAAACTATATTCATACAATACTTAATTGCTTTTGTTTCATACACATCCGTTGAACATTTAGCAAACTAACTGCTCTATAAAGATCGAAACATTACAAGATGAATAATCGTTAAATAATTTCACTAATAACCGTACAGAATTGATGCAGTATGGTAACTCAAACAAGGTCAAGGTCGCGAATGAAAAGGCGTAACAAAACCGACAATGTCACGAATGACCGTAACAATTAAGATAGTGTTCGTTCAATTCAAAGTGTTATTTGGCTGTCACCGTCAAGCTTATTAAATACGTGAACTAAATTTAACAGAACGATAAAGTTGCCATTGTTACAGGTTGTTTCATCTGTTATCATAGTTATCGTAATCTCAGTGATTTGTTTGTTAATTTTAATTAAACAATTTTAACGGATTTGTCGCTTATATTTTTTTTTATGACCTGACGATTCGATCACTTTGCAGCGTCCGTGGTCACAGGTGAGAGTAGATGGCAGTTCTGGTCTAGATAGATAATTTAATCATGAGATTGAAGCTTTTTATTTTGTAAAATTTCAAAATATTTTTTCTACGAACACTTGACATAAAATAGTATATTTACTTACAGCATTCTTGCCTGTAGGAAACACTATCTCTGAGAGGATAATTTTTAGTATAGTATCATATGGCCAAACACACATACATATACATACACCCGAATACATACACCTCCTTCTAGTGCAGTCGGTTAATCAAAAATAAGAAAACCATACAGATGTTGTCAGTATGAGAAGTCTGTATTGTGTAACGCGTTGCAACAAGGTCACGGTCGCGAATGAATGGCCGTAATGAAACTAAGAGTGAACGTCACTGAGTGATAGTGAGAGCGGGATGTACACGCAGCATTATAACTCTATACAAGAAAATTTGATCAGTAATTTTGATGCTAAGTCATGGTTTATTTATTATTAAAAGACTCAACTCTTTTTATCCGACTGCGTAAGAAGGAGCGCTATCATTGAAAAATCAAGTGTATGTATGTTTGTATGCATGCATGTATCTATATTATGTTTCTTTATGATCGCCAACAGCCTAAATGGCTTGACCAATTATGATGTGCGAGGTATCGTTATATTCGTCTTCACACCTTGAGTGTGATATGCTATTCTTTTTTGTAATAATAATAATACGGCTCTCGTAATAATAAATAAGTGCGCTTTTTTGTCTCTTCCAACATACTTTTCGTAATAAATAAGTGATTTCACTGGAGTTATTCTAAAGAATGCGCTCTATATAACCTTAGCGATTTAACGCACACTGTCTCACAAAAAACGTACACTTAAAAGCGTATCAAGCGTAACGAACTGCGAAACCTGATTTCTGGAATCGGGTATTTTGTTATTGTTTTAATAAAGAGGCTTGTTAGAAACCCTTTAAAAGATGTGTGATGATGTACCATGAAAATATTATTCTTAACGAAATCTTCGTAAGCCTTCGTAAGCAAAAATCAAGTTTTCACTAAATCAAGTTTTTTTAAAACTATATGTACATAGATTTACATTCGACCATTAACTCTACCTTGATCACTAACTTAAGGCTAAGCAAAAATTTGGTCGAACATGGAGCAAGTGTATTTATAAAATACAATTTTTTCACTCTAGCCTTGGAAATACAGGATTATGATTTTCAGTAATCAGAGAGGGATTTTTTTAAAGAAATATAATGACTAATTACACAGCAAGTTAAATTATTATATTTCAGAAATATAAAAATTTGTAATATTGCTACGGCCATGATTTTTGTAAGTAGTTAAATAATTAGATAAAAAATAATTACGACCAAGTTGTTGAATACTTAGGTGTTTTGATGTGTAATACTGAATACTCTGAATTATAACTTGGTTTTAGGTGAGATCAAACAACTTTTTACAGTGGAGGGACGGCATATAGAAAGAAACTATTTTTTTTTACATTCTATGTTTTTTCCGAGACATATTGTACACTTAGCTTCATTTATCTCTGGCAGATTATCGCCATTAGCTATTCCTATGGATCTACGTAATCGTGTACACATTTTATATTGTTGTCGTAAGCAACTACAAACGTAAGTAAAAGTGTTTGTGACGTCACAAGTCATTTCACCTTCACTTGAATGAAAGTGAATCTTGATTGTTTCCTTTTATGTGAGCGGTGAGTAGATTCAATTTGTAGAAATAAAAATGGAAGTAATTGTTATGTTGATCGGTCTTTTTGGAAATCCATAGGGGAGGCCTATGTCCAGCAGTGGACTTCTTATGGCTGAGATGATGATGATGATGATGATTTAATAAACCAGTCGTTCTCAAACTTTGTGACGATGGATCCTTTTTTTGGAAAACTAAATATTTGACGCAGCCCTATCTTGATCAATAGCTAGTTTGATTCTCTTTTCATTTTTATTAAAAATATTAATTATATTACAATTAATATGAATAACATTTTCTTAACCTGTCCCGGCAATTTACTGCATTTTTATTATTATTTATAGAATAATTAACAAGGTATATATCACGGAATATTTCTGATACTTTGACGTAGTTTCATGCATAATATTTAGCGATAGACTGGCTTTCATCGAATGTTATCAGACCAGAAAGAAATGAGTTTTTAGCCTGCTAAAATAATATATTTTTTTTTTATCAGCCCTGTTTGTACAAACTGTCCCACTGCTGGGAACGGGCCATCTTCTCATTGTGAGAAGGGTTAGGCCATAAGTTCCCGGCAGCTTAGTGGTGAGACCGTCTGACTTGCGATCCGTAGGTCCTGAGTTCGAATCCCACGGCACGCACCTCTGTCTTTTCGAAGTTATGTGCGTATTGTTGATTGCCGCCAACTTCAAACGGTGAAGGAAAACATCGTGAGGAAACCTACATGTCTGAGAGTTCTCAATGATCTTGAAGATGTGTGAAGTCTGCCAACCCGCACTTGGCCAGCGTGGCAAAATAATATTAATTATATATTATTAATTGTAGTTAATTAGTCGGAAAGGTACATTTGCTGATTTCAAGAATGTCCGAAAAATCCCAGATTAATCGTAACCACCCTACTTTCAACCAATTTAATAATATAGTTATGTACGCGAATATTGCGCACACGTGAATCTAGAAATTTTAATCTTCTCTAACCTTGAATATATATGCGAACATTTAATCACATTACAACACCTAATTTCCAAAACAAACATTCAAATCTATATCCATAAACTATCATCGCACCCTAAGACTAGAAAAATTCTAGACAGAGTGAACAAAATTCTAAAGTAACATCGGTTTTAGAGAGAAGTATACAAAATCGAACGTATGCCAGGCTTACATATAATTTTCTGAAGTCAGGTCTTAATTATGTAGTTTTTTTTACATTTAATATATGACTTTTCCCGAGTAACTAAAAAACTGACAAATAACGCTGTATAGCGCTAAACTGCTGGACATAAAATCATAAAATTAGGAAGTTGCTAAAAGTGTACTAATAAAGGATACTTTCTTCATTACGAGTAAAAATGTGAATGCAAGCCGCGCGATAACTGGTCTTTTGGAAAGCTACGGGCTGCCTATGTCAAGCAGTGCATTTCTTGTGGTTGAGATGACAATGATGAAGATGCTGTAAGATTTCGTTTCAGAAACTTTGCTTCACTTTTGAGTTCCTTGCGGCCCGTCTGCCTTTTCTAGTCTGAGACCGTGCCAATATTAATGAATAGCAAGATGAATGAAGCCTTGAAACTCTTGATTGAAACTAACAATTAATTCAGCTATTAAAACGGTGTGTAATCGACATTTACAAAAATTATAGCAAGCGCTTGTTATCATACTTCTTTGAGGTACGATCATTCATTATCTTGCAATCGGACGTCCATTACAGAGCGCCCCGTGTGGCGCTTTAGGGCTGCTAACGCAATCCGGTCGTGACTTCGCGTTAGGTTAGTAATTTAGTGAAGTAGCAAGTAACCTGAGTTAGCACACTGTGACGTGAATAGCTTTATTTCAACGATTGCATAGCGCTTATAAAAACAATAAGATAAGAATTACACGACTACTGAAAACATTTCTAAATATATGTACTTATTAGTAGTTTTGTAAAGCATTATATCTCGTGATTTTCATAATAGACAATAGACATCGCTTACTGTGACAAAAAATAAAACGAGAAACATACATAAAAAAAATATTCAATAATGGAATCAATGCATGCAACTTCAAAACTTTAATTGCAGTATTAATAACTATCTTAGAATATACTATAATAATCGTTTCAATTTCTAATTAATTATAAATTTTGTTTTTTTGTTGTTAATTTAGCATGATTCTAATAAAACTACATAAATAATCGGCCAAGTGCGAGTCGGACTCGCGCACGAAGGGTTCCGTACTATCATCTATAATACTACAAAGTTTAGTTCTGTTTATAAAATAACGAGAAATCAACGAAATTCCAAGTAGTAAATTGCAAACTTATAGGTAGGTTTTCGATACACATCCGGGCAGCATAACAACGCTCGCGCGAATACGCGCGGCTATGGCTTGCTCCGTGATGTTACCTCCCCCGCTACCCGCGCAGCCGTTGCTTAGCAACCGCCTCGCGCTCGCGCCACCACCACACCTCGGCGCGGCGCTCGCACCGCGTTTAGATGCACGGATTATTTTCATTTTGTGAGTTTTTATGTATTAGATTAGGTATTTATTTTTATAGTTAATATATTTCTAAATATTTACTTACAAATATTCAAGTTTCTACCTGTTAATTAAGATCGAGTAAAAATTGCTTAAAAATTACGTTTGTTGTATGGGAGCCCCCCTTTAATATTTACTTTATTGTTATTTAATTATTTATTTTGAAAGGTAATATACAAGTAAATATTCTGTGAAAATTTCGAGCGTCTACCTGTTACCGTTTTTAATATTGAGCAAAAAAATACGAAAAAAACACGTTTATTGTATGGGGACCCCCCTTAATATTTTTTTTTTTTTAATTTTTAGTATTTGTTGTTATAGCGGCAACGGAAATACATCATTTGTGAAAATTTCAGCTTTCTAGCTATCACGGTTTATGAGATACAGCCTGGAGACAGACAGACAGACAGACAGACAGACAGACAGACAGACAGCGAAGTCTTAGTAATAGGGTCCCGTTTTTACCCTTTGGGTACGGAACCCTAAAAACCATTGGTTAAGCACAGCCCTAGTAAATGGCAACCCTAGTATTGCAAACTTCCAACAAAACAATTGGCAAGTCAGTGACCCGTGACACGGCGCGGGCGGCGGGTGAAGGTCGAGTTTACATGCGTTACTGTTACTACTGCACTGTGTGCAGATACAGTACACGGCCGACACGCTATGTGAGATATAACTACTTGTTGTACCATGAAGAGGCTATGGACATTTTCTTGATTTCGTACTCAATACAAGGAACCCTTATAGTTTCGCCATGTCCATCTGTCTGTCCGTCCGTCTGACCGTCCGTCCGTCTATCTGTTTGTGCGTCTGTATGTCTGTCCGTATGCTTACTTTTACGACATAATGAAGCCATGAAGCCATATTATCATAGCAACTAGATGTTTCTACTGTAGTAAGTGTGGTCACAATAAGACCAAATCTAGAACAGTAAAAACAATATAACTCGGTCTAAAATATTTTTAATTAATGTTTTAGCTTGATTTTACCCTGAAGCATTCCCGTTTCATGTTTTGCGCAATATTTTTGATGAAATACGGATTTCGCTGCACTCATATTTCCGCAAACCTTGTAGATCACATCTTACAGTCAGACAAAAATACAAAATGATACTAGTGAATATGCGGCACTAGACCTTGCGAGCACAACAGTTCCCGAGCAAAATTGCAACTACTGACTTATCCAAAGTTAACGAATAATAATAAATTTTATTTACTACCTACTTGATCTTATGGTTATTATAGACACTTTATTATTTCCCTCACGAAGTCAATTACTTTTGCGTTTGTACCAACGGTTTTTTGAGGATACCTAATTATCACTTAAAGTGGCAAAGAGGTTGTATAAATTGATTTTTATCGCCCATTTTACAAATTGTATTGCATCTTCACTTATTGTGTCGCCATAGCAACCTTTCAGTGACCTACCCTTCACTGGACACGATCAATCCGTCGAACCTAAATGCCAGGAGATATAATAAAAATCATCCATTTGCACACTAGGTACAGATTGAGAGATTAAGAAATTGCAGGTTTTTTGTAGTAACACCAGACAATCACAATTATCCGGATTCGGAATCTAATCGGAAACTATATTTCCATCACTGTCATTTCCATTCAAAGTGACAGAGATGGACATAATTATAGTTTCCGATCCGACTCAGCGCCTCAGCGCCTATGACTTGCAAAACTGGCAAAATGACTTGCGCTTTAATGCGTCGTAGCAATTCACTATTTAATTAACTGTGTTTACGGAGTGAGTCTTCTATATTCATCGTTATTAAATAATATACGGTAGTAACTCTCCGTTTATACTAAGGCGTCGTGAAATATGAAAATAAAATAAAAAAATGCTGACCATCCGTACGTGGATTATGAAAATAAAAACTTTTTTCTGACCGTCCGTACGTGAATTATGAAAATAAAAACTTTTTTACTGACCGTCCGTACATGAATAATGAAAAGTTTTTTTTTGCTGACTGTAGTTATTGTTCGAACTAAACTATGACACTGTTAACCGACAATGGATTAGCAGATGTACACCTTCGTGCGACATCTAGCGAACATACATTAAACTATTTGAACATGATCTGTGTGCTCACGAAGTCTACTGCTCGTAGAGGTTATATTACAAGTGAAGTTAATACAAAAATCTATAATTATTATCTATTTAGAAACCATCAAATTGAATGACATAGACATAGAGATAATTTTATTGTAACAAAAACACACAAAAAATGGTTTAAAATCTTAGTTTTTAACCTCCTAACAATAAAGGGGGGTAGGTTTGACATTTGTATCTGTGTGTGTTTGTAGCATCGTAGGTCTCATACGGGTGGACTGATTTTGAATTTGTTTTTAGATGTTTCATCGAAATTGGTTCAGCCGTTTTTTATGTTTTCTAAACTTGTTACATGTATAGATCATTGTTTTATCCAAATTATGGTACCTATTTAATGTCCATTTCTCAACGTCTGCCAGCTCATGCAACTTTCGTCGCTACTTGCCCACCATTGTATATAAATGTCATAATGTTGTGGTAACTTGCACGTTTCATGATTAGCACACTATATGCTAAGTGCTAAATTAAATCTCGTTTGCTAGTTGCTTAAATTTTAATTCTAATCACATATTTATATATTGTAATCTATCAAATTAATTTGTTTTGCGAAAGCCTTATTCAAAATACGTATATCATTAAAATAATATCTTATTCATGCATTTAATAACTTATTTTAATGGCCGCATAGCTAAATACATATCGTGAAATTGCATAAATCTGGACGGGCGATATTAGAACTTACATTAATTTGATTGCTATTCTAAATAGAATAAAAAACTGTTAAAATTATGTATTGTAACATTGGATTAATTTGTTCGATCCACTTTAAAAGCTTAGCCTAATTTGAATTATTTCTTTTCTTAAAAAAAAAATACATTCATAATGTATCAAATTAAAATTGCAATCTAAGATTACTACATATTTGTTTGCATTTTTAAACAAAAACATTAAATAAGTAAGTTAAACTATAGCCTTGCAGCCTTGATATGTTAAATCTATTCCAGTTAGAGTGCAAGCCGCATTCAAATCCGCCTGTAGACCTCTATTAGGGCTCAGTAGATAATCTAAGTGAACGTAATTTCAAACCTTTCTTACGCAAAATAAAGATCGCACACCACATGCATACTCGTATTGTCAAGTGAAAATGTACCTTGTTTCAACACGAGCCGTCCGGCCGTAGCCGGGGCGGGCAGCGCGGCCGCTTACGATGCCTTACCTATCTGGGTCGTATTACGCATTTCGCAAATTACTCACTTACCGCTCACAATCCATATAATAACGCGTTCTACATAATTACCCGACGGGAAAACAAAACAACACGTTACACGTTACGTTTTGGCAGCGCCAAACTTTATTTGTCCGCTACTAACAAACATTCCAAGAAAATTTACCATTTGTCGAGAGGTTTCGCCTTAAAATTAACAGGTACATAAACTCAAACGTAACACCGATTTCAATAAAATCACAAACAACATAAAAAAATAGAGACTATATAAAAAAAGAGTATTGTCAGTGCGTTTCGATCGCGGATCGTGGAATACGCAGCCCGAGGGATCTGGAGCTGAACCACTATCTGTCGGGGTATTACACGAGCCTCGTTCATATTAGTGCTAAGCTTATCATTATATATCACATTCAGGGAGCTACTTCCTGCAGCCTCTAGTTCCAGCTTTCATGATGGCCGTGGTACTCGTGACCGTGACCGTGGCCGACGACCACCGGGACGGGCACTTTCACGGGGTAGGGGACGGGCTTCTCGATGTGGACGGGCACGTGCTTCTCGATGTGCACGGGGTACGGCCTGTCGACGGGCACCTTCACGGGGTACGGCACGGGCTTTTCTACCGGGTAGGGAATGTGCTTTTCGACGGGGTAAGGGGCGGGCACGGGGACCTTGACGGGGTAAGGCACAGGCTTCTCTACATGGACGGGGTAAGGCCTGTCGAAGGGAACCTTCACGGGGTAAGGTACGGGCTTCTCTACTGGGTAAGGAACGGGCTTCTCCACTGGGTAGGGAACAGGCTTGGGCACATGTACGGGGTAGGGCCTGTCGACGTGGATCTTGACGGGAACATGGACTTCCTTGTAGACAGGGTAAGGAGCGGGCACGTGAATGGGAACCTTCACCGGGTAAGGAACCTTCTTTTCAACAGGGTAGGGGGCGGGGACGGGCACCTTAACGGGCACATGGACCTCTTTGGTAACTGGGTAGGGTTGAGGCACGAACACCTTAACGGGAACGGGCCTGTCGACTGGTACGTGTACGGGGTAAGGAACCTTCTTCTCCACTGGGTAGGGTTGGGGAACGTGGACGGGTACTTTCACGATCTCCTTAACTGGGTAAGGTACGTGTTTGACGACAGGGTAGGGCTGGGGTACATGGACTTTCACGGGATAAGCGATTTTCTTCTCTACCGGGTAAGGAATATGCTTCTCTACTGGGTATGGGACGGGGACGTTTTTAACAACCGTGACGGTCTTGTGAACCTCATGACCGTGTCCGATGTCTCCACCCCATCCGCCGCCAAAACCACCGCCGAAACCGCCGCTGTAACCGCCGCTGTAACCGCCGCCACCGTGTCCGTAACCGAGCCCGATATCCCACAGACCCCTCTTCTCGTGCTTCTTCTCGTCACCGGCTACGGCATTATCGACCGCTGCCACTTCTTTTTCTGCTTTCTTGGCTTCCTCAGCAGATGCGAAGGCCAGAAGAGCCACCAGACTGGCGGCCACGAGCTGCAAGAGAAACGAAACCTTGAAAATACTGTAATTACGATCAATTATGTCTAAAACTGGGGCGAATGTGATCGTCCAATTCGATTGAAAGTTATTATGGTTGACTAATTAGCCGGTATGAAAATAGTTTGAGGCTCGTTGCCTTTAATGACTGGTCGAGTTAACATCGCGACACACAAAGCGTACACGCAACGGTTTCCGTATTACGCAAGTTGAAGTAGGACAAGGGGATTTGATGTAATCCAGGCTGCATATCCTATCGGCACTTATATCGAATGCACTTCCAGGTTTGATCACTGTCACTTTGAAAATCGAACGAGCTTTAATGGTAACGTTTATTTTTAATGAACACACCATATGCCTCATGATGCTGCGCTTGTGGGTTGCACTGAAGCCAGCGAAGTCCTGAATGCGAATGATGCGTGCTGGTCCGAAGCTTCGCTATATATATGAGCGGTACAAGCGGCCGAGCGAAGAGAAAAAAATGGCCGCTCCATAGGACTATGCTACACTTTCGCTTTCAGAGGGGTTTGCTCGGAGCCAAAATACTATATCTGTCTACAATATTTGCAATGACCGGTTCTGGTATTGATTGTATACATTTATGTAATCCAGAGAGTTAAAACCTTTCGCGGATTCCTTTGGGTGACAATTCTTGAAAATTATTTCGTTGAAGGTCATTCTGCTTTACATCAGTCATGAGTAAACGTGGAAAATACAACGTATCAAGTTTTTTTTTCGACATTTCATAACGATATATGCGTTGTTTTTTCTTAAGAATTATAGACATAATTATGTTGTAATCATATGTAGTTAAGTAAACGTTATAGGTAATGTTTTGTCATTGTGAACTGTTCTTTTTCTGTGTGTGTCCAAAGAAAATCAAGGTTGCGGGTGATTGTGCGATGGTGGACCTAATTTTGACATATAATGCAGTACTTAAATTGGATCTTTTTTGTGAGAATTGCATTTTAACAGTGCAGGGTTCGTTTTAGAACTTCGGGAAATCCGGTAACAGTTAGTCACACACAACTTACCTTCTACTTGTTAATTTTTTGCGGTTTGTTGTAATGTTAAATTGCAACTTGAATCGAACAATGGTAGATCATAGACAAAGTGTATCATTTTCATGGTCTGTTATTTCCATAGAGGTACTAAGTACTACTACGGGATTATACTACGATTATTTATTAATAATTTTCATCATTATTTTTTATTTATTTATAGACTCTACGCTTGGTTACTATTTCATTTCAAGTGATATAATATAAAGGATATTTTCGGAATGAAAATATCTTATCTATGCTTTACTCTGTTGCTTTATAGCTTCGATACCGCAAAGTTTCATCAAAATCTGATAAGTACCTTCTGCGTGATTTACAAACATTAGTCGTTTATCACAGATTTTTGCAATGTTATTAGAAAAAGTGTTAAGTACCTAAACTATAAAACAAAATTAAAATATAAATAATATTAATCTTAATTAACGATATAAAATATGTCATAATAAATCACATGCTATAAAATATAATTATCATCATAATTCTTAATGAAATTTTGGTTTTCCATTCGTTTCCTATTATTTTTATACAAAATAGGTATTGGATGATATCTTCCATCTCATTATAATTGTGGTCAAGTGCGAACTATTTTTAATCGACTTCCAAAAAGGAGGTTCGCACTTCGACTGTATGTTTTTAGGGTTCCATACCTCAAAGGAAAAAATGAAACCCCTATAGGATCACTTTGTCGTCCGTCTGTCCGTCCGTCCGGGTGTCAAGACCTATGGGGTACTTCTCGTTGACCTAGAACTATGAAATTTGGCAAGAAGCATTCTGTTATAGTACACATATAGGAAAAAATCCGAAAACTGGACATTTTTTATTTAATCACAAAAAATAGGATCTTTATGCAAAGAAGGAGGGTCCAAATTTTAAAGTGCTTTAACCGTATCATGTGGGGTATCATATGAGAGAGCTTTATTAGCACAAGCTAAAACGCTTAATCATTTTTACTATGTATATTTTTCGATTTATGAAGGAAAATATAAAAAAATATATAATTTCCCCCTTTTATCTACTAGTTTGTACGGAACCGTCGGTGGGCGAGTCTGACTCGCTCTTGTCCAGGTTTTTTAAAATTATTTTAGTATGTTTGTTACTGGATTACTTGGCTAATTATGATTTTGATGATTCTCTTTTTGTTTGGTAAAACATACCCCAGAAGTGGTCCCGTATAATTTTTATCAAAGTCGGTTCAGCATTTTGTTTTTATAACAAAAATAACTGGAAAAATATGTCATCCAAGTAACCGAATTGCGTATTTTGATGTCGGTTGTTTGAGTTTTTTAAACTAAAATTATATTGTAAAATAAATTTTAAAGGGATACACATTGAGTACTGTCACAGAAAACATACAGAACGGACATTCTCCGCCTCCCGCCAATCTCGGGTTCCTCACCCGCTCCGCGCGCTCGCCTTGTTGTTTGCCGGAGTTTGCGGCGCGGTTGTCGGTGGAGACAAGCGTCACGGGTTCCAAGCGTTCGAATTCCAACTGACGTCACGAGCGCCAATCAGACGATCATAACTTCATACATGTGCATGTGTTATATACAGACGTCACTTGTGTATGTGTCCCTAATTAGCGTGCCGTCGTATGGAGTGTCCGACGTTGCCTAAAATGTATTTTATAAATTCTGCTAAAATTTAGTAACATGATTATTGTTCGAGTATTTGTCTATAACCTTGATCTAATGGATGACATTTAAATATTTTCCTTGAGACGGTACCTACTTTTGATATTATGGGCGCAGTAAAATTATACATTTATAATGTCCTAATGCATTAACTATTAACAAATCATGTTATGTGCATCCTACGCGATCTATAAATTATATGTTGGAACTACAGTTTATCATAAAATCAAAAGTTTTGCACATCTTATTCGTTTGAAATGAAATAATAATTGATAGTTTGTGACAAGAAAATGCGTCTTTATTTTAAATAGGTGTTTATAGCTTTTTCTATTTTATGAGCAAAATATTTAAGTACAATAGATAATACTAGATAAACCTGGCGATAATATTCGAATTAGTTTTTTTTTTTTTTTTTTATGAGTTTGATCTACAATTGACCACCAACTCGCCTGATGTTAAGCGACGGTGTGGCCGAGCTCGTCGATCTAGAAGATATCTATTCACTCTAGCCTTAAAAATTCCAAGATTGTAGATCTCAGGAAACAGAGATGGCGGCAACGAATTCCATTCTTGTGCAGTACGCAACAGGAATGTGGTGAATAGATATCACTTGATTTGAATTTACACTTAGGCATTCAAATCCTTGGGACGCTTAGAATTTACTTAGTCTCTGAACGATCGCGACCACATTTTTACTGCTGAGAATTTACCGCCGTAGATCGTAATTTCATTCAAAACTAGCGAGATCGGTGGTCAAGATCAAGCTTCCCATTGTAAAGTTATAAAAAAAATACCCTCAGTACAATATCAATAAATCATCAAATGTCGCGGTTGTAGCGTGTTACACCAGATTGCACCAGATACACAGATACACACATGAAATTTACAATACCCCTCAGGGGTTAAAAATGGCAAATACCATCATAGAGCGAGTCCAATATTCGAGAACAAGATGAAGCGATACAGACGTATAAGATGTTTCGAAACGTACATAATATTCTTCGGTTGCAGTATCTTCGGTTTGCTTCAAGCCCGTTTTTTTTTAAATTCTCGGTTGCCAGATCGATTTTAAAACTATACTTGAATTTTTATTATACGGAGTAAACTGACAGACTGAAATGTCACTTTTCAAAATAATGATACCAACTCTCAAATCATAGTGCTGGGATTTGAGTCACATATAGTTCAAAAAAGGTCAGAACACGGAATGAAAATACCTAATATAAAATTAATAAATACATCTTGAAACGTTTATGTCAGCGAATCGCTTTTATTGAGTTAGAGTTAAGCAACAACCTTAGAAGAAGAGGAATGTATTTTACTGGTTTTTCTGAGGAAACTCAGGAATTAAGAAGTGATTCCATAACTGTATCACTACAATAGACATTAATATAATATTATTATTACACTATAACTGTGTCTCCGTATAGTTATAGTGTAATAATTATTTCCTAAGAAACGTATAGGAACATCATGGTATGTAATAGTTTAGTTTGAAATCTTTGATATCTATTACTAGTTAACAAATACACAATTTAGACAATCATTTCGATTTTTAGGAAGATCTAGAGTACAACGTAATGAAATAGATCACTTATATGAATTAGTTCATTTGAATAGCTCTTTTTAGCGCAGCACTATTTTCATATCATAAAAAAGTGGTAACATTTCATCTGTCAATTTACTTACTCCGTTTAGTTAAAAATCCAAGTATAGTTATTTTTGATGTATGATTGTAGAAATATTCAATTGAGTTAGTTGAGACGTAGTCAATCTGGCTAAAGACGTAGTCAATAGGCTTAGGTTCCAAATTCAAATCACATTATATCACAGTGTGGTATAATGAAATCCTATAAATCCTATGGGATTAACTTTAAATAACTTTAGACCCCATCGAGCATAGATTATCTATGCTCGAAGTTAGACCCTCCTTACATGAAGCAAAAAGGAATATTACCTATTGATCAAGTGGTGTAAAAAATGTATAACTTTTATTTCAATTTTCTTTAAAGTTACTTGAAAAATACGAGCTATACGCGTGTACCAACATCCAATCAAACAAAATACGAGCTATACGCGTGTACCAACATCCAATCAAACAAAATACGAGCTATACGCGTGTACCAACATCCAATCAAACAAAATACGAGCTATACGCGTGTACCAACATCCAATCAAACAAAATACGAGCTATACGCGTGTACCAACATCCAATCAAGCAAAATACGAGCTATACGCGTGTACCAACATCCAATCAAACAAAATACGAGCTATACGCGTGTACCAACATCCAATCAAGCAAAATACGAGCTATACGCGTGTACCAACATCCAATCAAGCAAAATACGAGCTATACGCGTGTACCAACATCCAATCAAGCAAAATACGAGCTATACGCGTGTACCAACATCCAATCAAGCAAAATACGAGCTATACGCGTGTACCAACATCCAATCAAACAAAATACGAGCTATACGCGTGTACCAACATCCAATCAAGCAAAATACGAGCTATACGCGTGTACCAACATCCAATCAAACAAAATACGAGCTATACGCGTGTACCAACATCCAATCAAGCAAAATACGAGCTATACGCGTGTACCAACATCCAATCAAACAAAATACGAGCTATACGCGTGTACCAACATCCAATCAAACAAAATATAAACACCGTACACTTCGCTTGCTCGGTCAGTTATTGTCTACCATATTATTAACTGTTGCTTGCAATAATATTGACATACCGGCACATGCACATTACATCGCATTCCGCTAAACCAATGATGGCTGAAATAATACACATAATCTGGATTTAATATTGAAATCCAGAAATGGATGCTTGTTTCAAAAGTAAAGCACCATTCTAAATTTCAAACATCCAGAAGCAGCGGCGACTGTGCGTTGCTGTAAATTTATAAGTACAATACTCAGTGAATCTGAGTTTTGTAATGTTCTAAAATATATCTGCAGTGTAAAATGTCCACCAGTATTTATTTATTTGTTAGTTCGGTTAGGAAGATTATTTCTATGTGAAGTAAGTAACAAGTATACGTTTAGAAAACTAAAAACCCACGACAAAAACAAATGGCTAAACCGATTTTGATGAAACATAGCTAAGAATACTCCCGACTAATTCACCTTTCAAACAAAACAAAAAAAAAAAACTAAATGAAAATCGGTTCATCCGTTCGGGAGCAGTACAGAGAGACACACACACACAGACACGTCAAACTTATAACACATTCCGTCGTTTTTGCGTCGGGGGTAAAAATGTAATGTAACGTCGCAATGATGTTTGTAAGTATCCTTATTTTATACAGCTATAAAAACTATTCATTCTTATCAATAACCTAAATACACAAACACAAATTATAAAACAAAATTCACGAACAAACTGCCCCGAGTTGACCGATACTCATACATACACAATATAATCAGGCCTGTTTAGGCGCGTCGCCCACACGAGCTGGAGTCGAGGCGGCGTCGAGGCACGGGCGCACAAGCGGCGCGCCGCTTCTACGTTTCCTTCAGGTTCAAATGGCAGTGCGCCCACACACTAGAGTCGCGTCGCAGGCGTGGAGTCAAGGCGCGGTCGCGGCGGCGTCGCGGCAGGGGTGCAGTGCGCGACCACACCGCGACTCCACCGCCATTTTGTTATTTTGTTTCGTGCGTAGATGTGTTTACACTGTAATGTGTGAAGGAATCATAGCCATACGCCTCGACTCTAACATAAACACCACGCCTCGACTGTGCCGCGACGCCGCCGCGACCGCGCCTCGACTTACCAGTGAGCGACGCGCCTTACGGTGTAGGCAGAGCATCAAAGACCATCTGGCCGTTTGACGACACATTTGACTGTGGTTTGATGGAAGGGCGTATTAAAGGGTTAGAGGGAAATAGAGGGAAAGATGTAATATTCGCCTATATAAACGCCAGTTTTTCTCAAGTCCCTCTTTTACAGTATGCCCGGGAAGAGAAGCAGCTGGTACATTCTATGTTTTTATTTTTCTCCCACCAGCATGGAAAGTACTAGCATACTCGTACCAAAAATGACGAACTTGAAGATTTTGATTTAAACTCTATGTTGATTTAGATTGAAAAATTTAAACATCTATTTTGCCGCTTCGAATTATTTTGAAAATCGAAATTATTTTATAATCGTTTAAGTGGTCTATAAGTTGCTGCTTTAGACCTTATTGAATTCGAACTTTTTTGAGCGCTAACATTAAATCCTTGTAGATAATAATATCATACTTGTCGTTCTACGAACAGTAGACCTCGCGACAACATTTTTGTAACATTAGGTACTTCTCAGTATCGACTTCTAGACCATACCAACACTGCGCACTGTTTATTGCATTATCATCGAAGTTACCTAAATATGCCATATCTCGAGTACGGAGTGGAAGCTGTTGAAACACCGGTTGCAAAGTTTGAAACAAACAAACATTACGTAGGATTGTATCGATACATATATAGGGTAGAGCTAAATAAAAACTTATCGAAAAAATAACAGTTGCTTACATCAATACTAGCTGCGCGTTTGCGCGAATCATCATCATCATTATCCCCTCAGCCATAAGAAGCCCACTGTTGGACATAGGGCACTTGTATGAGGAATTGGTGATGAATAAAATTGCCATGTCAGGCTAATTCTACTGTAGAAAATATTTGAATTTACAAATATTCTTAGGTATAAAGCACATTTTCTTGAGTAATTAACCGTGGTGACAGTGTTCATGTCCATTATTTGTGTCATGAATAAGTACGGAAACCTCGGTGTGCGAGTGAAACTCGTACTTTGCCGGATTCATTATAAGTAGGTAATATTACTATGGAGTAATGTTTTTAAATTTTCCACTTACGGCCTTAGGATTCATATATTTTTTACAGTTTTGTTGGATGCTTCCTTAGTAACACGAAGGTGAGTTATTTCAATTATTCCAGTTGACCCCTAAAATTCGAAGAGTAAAGGAAGCCAAGTGACCTTTCGTATGTTTTATCTGAACCATCAATATTGTCTATAGTGTGGGAAATTTCCCTTGTAAGTAACTATTATGACCGGAAGTGAAGTTCTTGAGAGTATTTTGACGGCCCTCGATCGGATGTGCTGCAAAATGTCAACCGACCATCACTATAAAACTTTATTTAGCATTATTATATGTAAGAGTTAAAAGTTACCGGTGTAAAAACATGGACAAGAAAATCGTAGGACGTGTGTCTCGGCTTAAAATATAGGAAATGAAATCAAATAAGTAATAATTTTTGAAAAATTACGGGGATCTTATCGCGCCAATAGCACGAGTACCTAAATAGGTCTTTCACCCGAGGTAAACATTCTGCTTTTCATTTGGAATATAAGGAAAGTAGCAAAAAACTCAAACTCAAAACTCCAAACTCACAAAAACACAGACCAAAAAAAAAGAAGGAAAAACGTTTCGATATGGTTCAATAGAATGTCAAAAATATAAACTCGACAAATGGCAAATGTGCAAGCATGATGACAATATCAAGCAAAAAAAAAATTTCAAAAATAGAACGTGATTTTCAATAATTTGACAGCACGGAAAAACGATTTTCCCTAGGGACGAAAAGTAGTGTTTCGGCCCTGTGTACAGGCAACTTCAAACAAACTTTCCGCGTATGAGAAATAAAAATTAATATAAGCATGTAAGTAAAAATGATAATTAAAGGTTTGTACAAACAATTACAAACTGGACTAATTTTGCGTGTGTGATTGTTACAGTGGCGTGTTATTATAAAAAATGCAGCGGTACAAGTACCTAGCAAGTACACGTAGTTGGTACAGTTGTGGTGTCGCAAGCTCTCTAAGCTGCCTCCAAGCTCACTCCAAGGTCCATTCTATTTCGTTGTTATTGTTTTTTATTAGGAGTATAAATGTCCATTTTATTTTGTAAGCGGAAACGCACACACACGCGGTCTTAAAACATTCACGTACTTACACATCATTAGAAATATTAGAATACTATGTTAGAATGTTACAATATTAACTTATTAACTTGCTTGCCTCGTCTGATTTGTATTTTCCTTCAGCCCATGGTTGCCTGGAAGAGATCGCTTTTAGCGATAAGGCCGCCTGTTGTTGCACTAGTCTATTTAAGTACTTTGTTATTACTTTTAAGGTGTGTACAATAAAGAGTTTATCTATCTAACTTCGTTAATATGGGTCAAATTTTGCAATTGCGTGTATCATAAACCATTTGTTCTGAATCCGTTTGAAACAGTTTTTTTAATCAATAGCTTTAATAAGTTTAACTAAGGCAAACAAACAGCTTCAAAAAAATCAGGCGAGTTGGCGGTCAAACGTAAAAATTGTTCTACATAAAAAAAGCTTGGATCCCAAATAAGCCTTTATTAATTATTAACTGACTTACAAAAAGCAGGAGATTCTCAAATTCAACCGTATGTTCGCTCTCCGCCAATTATGAATTGTTTTTTTTTTTTTTTTTTTTTTGTTAGGCAATACCTTAGAGATGGTTCCATATAAATTTTATCAAAATTGGTTCAGTACTTTGGTTTTGATATCAAATTAACTGAAAAAATATCATCCAATTAAACGAATTGCGTATTTTGAAGTCGGTTTTTTTTTTTACTATAATTATGATATTTACTAATCTGATGATTTGCTGATTGTGTTACACATTTTCTCAAAATATTTTTAATTTTTTATTCATAACATTGATTTCTATGATGATCATGATCTATTTCACATAAATAATAATTATTAATTTCTTATAATTTCTTATTTAGCTCTAAAAATACTAAACTATACAAAATGACAGCTGTCGCAGCTATCGACCATATTTTACGAATAATATTATGTAAGTTAATTGAGGCTGATGTTCAAGCACAAGCCTATTTCAAATAAAAGAAGTTGTAGGTAATTATTTCAGATCTTTAATGATCCATGTCTCGCAATCAATTCGTCCACGCTTATTACCTGCGCCTGCGTACACCCACTGACCTACCCACGATATGTCATCAAATTGAAATTTAACGGATCAGACTCGTGGTTTAAAAAGTATTTTTATAGGTTCAACGAATTCTGTCTGTCTACTTGAGATGAGCTCAATAAATATAAAGAAAATAAAATTTCGCAAGAATGTGTTTACATCGGAGAAGTAGTGGTGCGAGGGAACCGTTGCGGAGATTTGAAATGTGCGACTGCACACGTCGTCTGAGTTAATCTTTTGTTTCACTCCACCAACATTTGCCTACATTTTTGACATATAAAATCTTTGAATGAACTTACTGTGTTATTTTTGTTCTAGTTTATTGTACAACATTTTTCTTATAATTCCATGCTTTTATTCACTCTATTTATCTTCTGAAATGCCAACAGATTCCGTTTGCGTGAGCGGGACAGAAAAATCTTATCTGCCACGGCAAATTACTTTCTGTTAGAACTAAGCTACTATGCTACTATTATGCCACTGAAATTTATACAGGGTGTATAATAAGGCATGTCTTTAGTAGCCCTGAATTACCACGTACAGCTTAGGGAATATTATAATTCTATACCTGTATAAAAGTTCTCGAGTGGTGACCACGAATGGCGCGGCGTAGGAACACCAGAGACCATACCACAAGGGTTCAAACAGTCTTCTTTCAATATTATTTTGACTTTTCTCTCGCTCTTTCTTCAGTTGATAGAGCAAGACAGAGGTCAAAGTAATATCGAATTGTTTGCTATTAAGATTGAGGTAACCCCCCCAGTCACAGGGTGGACAGAAGACCTCATAAAAGAGGCAGGAAGACACAAGATGCAGGGTGCTTCCAACCAGTCTTTTTGGAAATCCAAGGAGGAGGCCTATGTACAGCAGTTGTGACTTGTGGCTGAGATGATGATAATGATAAGGGTTCATAGGGTTCATAAGGGTTATTTCTGATAGAAAATCTAATTATAACTGTTGCTCCTAGAAAAGGAGGATGCCTTCTTTGTGAAGTGTAAATATTTAAGATTTAAAGTAAAACCGTAAGGTGCGGCTAGTCGACCAATAAGATCGCTGTCAATGCACTTCGTTAGTTATTTCTAAATATTGTCTCATTACGGGCTAATCGTACATGATTGGTGGAAACGCACCCTTACCGTGGTAAAATACGTATTTCTCAAGAGTGTGTTAGTCACAGCACAACACATACACACTCTCGTTGTGTGGTAACACGTAATGATGCCGATATTATGCATAATAATAAAGAGTTTGCTCACGGAGTAACACTATATCCTTGCTAATATTTATATAGATAGGTATTATAAGCAACACAGTTGGCGAGGATGTTCTGAATGTTTATAAGCCGGTTTCACAGCTACTGATCTTCGGGTTTTTTTGCTTGATGTTGGCATCATGCTTGCACATTTGCCATTTGTCGAGTTTATGATCTTCGGGTTACTAACAATCTCATATATTTCAACAAACTCCGTATTACTCTTTACAAGTTTTTTTTTATTTGTACTAGAACCACCTCTATCTTAATAATACGTGTGCTAGTGAATTCTATAATGTGACGTTGAATTTGAATTTGAAATTATTTTTTCTATTAAAAACCGACTTCAAACGCAACTTACTAAATCCTTCACGATTGTAAACTTTTTATAGAGACCTCTCTTCACTCGCTCTTTTTTTCTTTTGTTGATTTGTCATTGAATGTCAAATGCAATTGCAGATGTTTATACGATAATCCTTAATATTTGACACTTTTGCAAAGAAAAACTTGCATGTGGAACTCTGCAATTCTATAATCTGACACACTTACTCAGGAATACAATGAAAATATTTTAATTTGTAGAGATTATTCAAAAAGTAATAAAGCGATGCTTATAAAATAATTATGGGACCAACTTGGGAGCTTTCTCTATACACCAATTCAGGAAACACAAAAATTGGTTCTCGAATGGCGGAGTAATTCGTGTACATACATAAAATATATATATATACGGTACGAATTGATAACCTCCTCCTTTTTCGAAGTCGGTTAAAAAATGGTTCGAAAATGTTGGCTTCCATCTTGGACTGGGAGAAAAATAAAATCGGACAAGTGCGAGTCAGACTCGCCCACCGAGGGTTCCGTACAAACTAAATAAAAGGGGGAAATCATATATTGTTTTATATTTTCCTTCATAAACCGAAAAATATACATCGTAAAAATATTTAACATATTCCTTCCACTAGGATCCGAGCAAGTGTCCCGTTTATTTTGTAGTAGGCAGTAAACCACCGGCGTTTGAGGCAGTTAACGTTGCTTTGCGCGGCCACTCTGTACTTAATCAAAATTCGCCTAAAAAGTTTTGGTTCCCAGCTGAAGTGCAGGGGGCGAAGAATGTGTTAAAAACCTGTTTTAGCTTATGCTAATGAGGATCTTTCATATGATACCCCACATGATACGGTTAATTCACTTTAAAATTTGGGCCCTCATTCCTTGCATAGAGACACTATTTTTTTGTGATTAAATTAAAAATGTCTAGTTTTCGGATTTTTTCCTATATATGTACTCTAACGCAATGCTTCTTGCCAAATTTCAGAGTTCTAGGTCAACGGGAAGTACCCCATAGGTTTTGATTCCTCTGTGAGTGTCGAAATGAGCGTATTTTACGACATATTCGGTTGTAACTTTTTTACGAAAACTGAGAAATTTTATTTTTCTTTCTGCAGCTTACTATGGATCTGCGTATATGGTTTTAATTTCAACTCGATACCTGCACGCGTTCCCGAGATAAAGGCCTTGACACCCGGACGGACGGACAGACAGACAGACGGACAGACGGACAACAAAGTGATCTTATAGGATCACTAGGGTTCCGTTTTTTCCTATTGAGGTACGGAACCCTAAAAAACCGGCCAGTGCGCGAGTCCGACTCGCACGAAGGGTTCCGTACCATTATCTATAAAAACGGCAAAAAAACCATGTCTGTTGTATGGGAGTCCCCCTTAAATATTAAATTAATTTTAATTATTTATTTTTAAAGTTAATAATATACTCAATATTCTGTGAATATTTCAAGCGTCTACTCATTGCCATTATCGAAAACGAGCAAAAAAAAAAACACGTTTGTCGTATGGGAGCCCAACTTAAATATCTATTTTATTCTGTTTTTAGTATTTGTTTTTATATCAACAGAAATACATCATCTGTGAAAATTTCAACTGTTTAACTATCACAGTTCATGACAGACAGACAGCGGAGTCTTAGTAATAGGGTCCCGTTTTACCCTTTGGGTACGGAACCCTAAAAACATAGAATGTACCAGGTGCTTTCTTCCCAGGCATACTTTAAAAGTCAGTTAAATACAGCGTGTTTTATCGCTTTATATAAACAATCTTTTATCTATTTATTGAAATATATCATGTCCTTAGTTCTATTACAGCCATTAAAGCTGAGTTGTCCACATAAATCCGGTTTCGATACAGATTCGGTGGCAAAACTTCATTGTTCAGGTAATAGGCGTTTAGAATGTACCACTAGCCGCGTTCTCACGATGTACCTAATGATCTAGATCGGACAGCATATCAAGACAACTTGTGCAGAAATGAGCTTTAATACATTTCTGGCTTTTGTTGTATGTGTCCGTGTTATTTTTAGAACAGTGAGGTGATTTTCATTCAAATGTGATAAAATGTACTTACTGAAAACATCTGCTCTAAAATAATCAAACGACTGAAGAGGGTGAAGAAGTTATTGTTGCCATAAAAAAAACAAGTATTTCCATTAAAAAAATATACACTTTACAAATAGCACAGTAAGTTAAAAACAAAATGTAAACTTCCTATTTTTAACCACCGACCGAAAAAAGGGGTGTTTTGACGTGTATATGTAAGTATATCTGTGGCATTGTAGCTGTCAAACGCATGGACTGATTTTGATCTAGTTTTTTTTTGTTCGAAAGAGGATTTCATCGTTCTTCATGTGTTCTTAGCTATGTCTTATTAAAATTGGTTCAGCCATTTTTTCGGGGGTATTTTTAGTTTTCTAAATTTATACTTGTCATCAAATCAGTTCGATAAAATCAAATAACAATAAATTGGTTCCATCGGATATTGCTAACATTTGCAGTTTTAAATGGGTACGACAAATTAGAAGTTGGCTTTTTAAATGCGAAATTTGTTTGCATAGACAGTTAGCTCAAGTATAGATATCAAAAGCTCAAGTATAAATATAAAAAAATATATAATCATTTGACATTCCACCTGTCAAAATCAGCTCAGTAGCTCAAAACATGAAAAAATACATGCACTATTAAAATCATACTTTTATTTGCATAGTCCGTTAACAATAAAACCACCAACCAGTAGCGTGTGTGTATATGTATAATGTATCAATTTATTACTTCACATTTACCTTCACGGTGCGATGGTGTGCGTGTGAGGCAACACTGAGATGTCCACGTCACACGTATGTAGAGCAAGACCGGCGCGGCGGCGCGTGCGCACTGCGTCTGCTTCTAGATTAGATCATTGGACTATACTAATTATTACAATAGCATTATTTTCATTAGTATTTGGTGCTTATGTTGGGACAATATTAAAAGATAAACAAAATATTCGACTGCAGAAAAACAGTTTTTGCAGTCTAACTTACGATTTCGGTACGCTTGACACACTGTTGAGTATACGTTTTTGTGAGAAAGTATGCGTAATGCCAGTAAAATATTATTCATATTGGGTAGGTGCGAAATCCAAATTAGGGCTCTGTTTGTGAAGTATTAAATTTATTAATTATAACGTGATAATTTCTATAAGAGTCAAGTGTACTAATGTTTATTGTGTTTGATATGTAACTACAGAACCAAACTTTGCACGTGGCTCGACACGCGCTACCCGTTTTTTAGTTCTTAACATCAGGTGAGTTGGCGGTCAAGCGGAAACCTATATTGTGTCGTAACGTTTAACTAACTTATTTTTTTTTTACATAAGTATAAAAACAATAGTTTGTTAAATGTTCTTAAAACAGTAGATAATCATAAATTAAAGAAAAACAATCTACCTACGCTCATTGACGATTGGTTAATATTAATATCATAAAGTGATATACAATTTGAGATAACTGCAATTACTGTGATGCAACTGTTATTGTTATGGACTCAAATGGGGCTGTTACGATACTTAATAGAAAATTAGAAGCCGTATTCTAAGCGACTATCTTATGATCAAATAACGTTGCAAGGCACACGCCGCTATTTGGCTCTGGCTACAATTGAATAGTATAGTAGACTAACTCCTCAAACGCATTTAATTAAATAGTATTTGTTCCTACGACGCAATAAAGCACAAGTCAGCTTAGCAAGGCGCTAAGTGCTTATGTCATGGTTGTGATCAAAGCGCGCATCTATCTCTTTCGTGCATCGCAACATATTTAAATATATATTATAAATCTATATCTATACAATCTCGCCCTCTCTTACGGGGCCTGCCGAGTGCCCTCACCGAGTTGGGATGCCACTTGGTAGTAATATTGGCCCAGAGCTCTTCTCATTCTCAGCTGTGGCTTTTATGAGCAGTTTTTGATCAATGACTATCTGGAGACACAAAAATATCAATTTTGTTTCAAATATTTTACTGAAATATAATTTGATCAAATGATTATCGATAAATCATAAACCTGATAAAATAAAATAACTATTACGTAAAAATGTATCATAGATCACACACCACAGGTTATTTGTATAAAGTTCTGTGTCATACAAAGTGATGAGGTATAATAAAATAATCTCCCTCCAAGTCGCATCTTCCTTGAGGTCTAACGTATGCCTCGAGCCTTGAGAATACGGGTGCTCGTGTGAGTGTCAGTTATTTCCCAAGAGTTAGTGGATCAAGAGACAAGGTCACCTCAGATGATGTTAATATTGTAAGTTTGCATGTGACTTCTATAATTATGTAAATAATTCCGTCAGTTGCGTTGTGTTGCTATTTTTAGAGATGCTATTATGTAGTTTTGTCTAATGTATACAAGCCTAAATACCTAAATTTACTAACATGGTATTAATATGTAATAAGGGTATTGTACATATTATTAGTATTGTTGGGTATTGCCTTCTCACAATGAGAAGATGGCCCGTTCCCAGCAGTGGGACAGTTTGTACAAACAGGGCTGATAAAAAAGGGTATTGTACTTTGTTTTCTAAGATTTGGCAAAAAAAAAATTTGATAAAAAACTGAAATGTATTGTATGATAAAATAAATCGTTATAAATAACATTTATTATAATAATAATATGGTCACAAAAACCCTAAAACACGAAAACTGTTTCGACGTGTTGATGGCAATAAACAAACCTTGTTTGTTTCCCAAACTTTATTTTCCCACAATGATTTTTCTCCCGAATTTCTCCTTAGAACTTTAATCACCCAATATTTGAGGGAGTTTCCTCCATCCTGGTATCAGTGAGGCGGACTGTAAGTGCCCACGTTTCGGCATATAATGCATTCGGGTTATGCATTGCATAATATGTAAATATGAGTAAAATTTAAAAACCCCCGACATTTAAAAACGGCTGAACCGATTTTTATGTACCATAGCAAGAACTAAGAGTAAGAACGATCTTGATCAAATCCTCTTTCAAACAAAAACTAACACGATTAAAATTTGATCATCTGATACACAGATACACAGGTCAAAATTAACAAACTTAATCAATTACACCTCTCTTTTTGACTCAAAGATTAAAAACGAACTGAATTAAAGACTTTCGCCTTGAATGTGCAGCATAAAAAAGATTCGACTTGGAGTTTGGTGAACGCTGCGCATTCCAACTTTAATCTTCTTTTGATTTCTTTTCATTATTTGAATTACATTAAGTGTCTATTCATAAAAGTGTGATGTTATATTCACAAGCATCCAAACGTAGTTTTTGTAACTTCCACGTAATTGGGCAGCTGTGGTTAGTTACAACAAAATGATGATAGTGATAAAACCCTGGATCTAACAAAATACGAAAGGAACAGAGAGTGAACTTGAGAATAAAGATAGCTTTTCGTTATTTGTTTCAGGTAAGTCGATAGATAGCTATATTCTACAACAGCTGTAAGGAAAAATGTAAGTACACGTGCCTCTATTATTGTATCATAAAAATTGAAATTTCCTTGAGTAACATTTTAAACGGATCATAACTGTCAACATTATATATATGCGATATATTATATATATGAAAGTCATGGAATTATTTAAAATTTTGCTATAGTTTCACCTACGTGCAAGTAAGTATGCCTGAAAGAGATCATTGCAAGTAGTAAGGCAAATTTGATAGCCTAATAATATTTCACTGTGTTTATTATATCTGTTTAAAAATATATATATGTATATTTAAAATATACGCGGCAGTTCTGCTACATAAGCCTATCAAACTAATTATATAGTCATGTTCTTTAACAAAATTATCCAAAATCCATACAACAATTCAGGTTTTGAATAAGAAAACCCCTACTTAATCCCTGTCTATGGTTACTCTGTAATATTTTGTAATCGGGACTTTCTTTCTTCAGAGCCTAAATTTCTTGTGGGATCTGGTTAAAATTTGTGGGGAACGCGAGTGCAACATCTGCCAATATTGTTCGATGCACCCAACGGTAGAATTTATTGTAAGTTTGACTTCTGGTATGTTTCGTCTGCGCGCACGTTTTCTTGCGTGTGTGCTCTGGAGCGTATAGTTTTGATGATTGGATGCATAATTCGTAAAATCTCTGATAATAGTTTGCACGATATACATAATGCTAGGTAGTTATGTTAGTACTCATAACAAGATCTAGAAATGTAGTATTGACTGGTCTTGTGGCTCAGTTGGTGGTATGTCTGCTTGCTGTGCTGTAGGTCGTGGGTTCGATCCCCACCCAGGGCAAAAACTTTTATATGATGAGCATGGATGTTTGTTCTGTGTCTGGGTGTTTCTATGTATCATATGTATATATTTACAACAAAAAAAAGTATATATGTATTCTATCAGGCATCTAGTTCCATAGTACAAGCTTTGCTTAGTTTAGGCTAGATGGTGTGAAATGTCCACAAATATTTATTATTTTATTTATTTATTACAACATTGAGCTGTATGTGGTGTCTGCTCTCGTACGTTATTTACGTACGAGACTACACTCATTAGCTACTCTGTTACATTCAACTGCGGCGAGAGCGCCGCACCTCACTCAGTGGCTTACTAGTGAAGGAATGCATTCGACGTTTTGCTAGCGAGAAAACAAATCATTTATGCAATTCTGTGCTCCAAGTATAAATCGTGTGTATAATCCTTCCTAAATAGACGATGTAATTATTATTCCAGCGCTGTAACGCTGTTTTGTTTACTTTACCAAAAAATATGAGAATATTTATTCTTCATATAGCTCCTCTGGTACGTAAGTACATACAGCTCAATGTATTACAACGAAACTATAAAAGCACATGTCTGTTGTAAGACAACAACAAAATAAGCTTTTACTGAGAAAAAAAAGTACTTGATAAGTTAAAGAGTTGGTAGTATTTCGCCCCGATTGAGTTGATATTGTCAATTTCCAGAAATTATCTATCACTCATCATCATCATCTCCTTGCCGCTACGTGAGGTTGGCGCACTGTTTCCTTTCGCCATGACTTCACTCTGTCAGATGCCATCTTTACATTCACATCCCTTCACACACAAAAATAATTATAAGCAGTTATAAAACTGACTTCAAAACAAGTAAATATATAAAAATAAAAACAAAATATCCTTTCACACAAAAAGGTTTTTTTCGAATGCGTTCATAAAAGACAGAGTTATGTGGTAACAAATATAAAAGAAAAAATGTTAACATAAATACATAGAACTATAAAAAAACCTTAAAACTAATAGAGGATGAAAATATTATTTACAAATAAAACCATATCAAAAGTATATATATATAACTTCTCATAAAACAAATACGCCGTCCAATATTCCACCGTGCGGTAGGGTTCCCAGAACACGGGCAGCGTTTCCTCGTTGTATGGCTAAACTTAGCCTTTGAGCAAAATACGCGCCAGCTCTGGGATCCCCCGAGGCGAGAACAAGCCCACAATACCTATTTTATCTCCTTCTTTTTGAAGTTGGTCAAAAATATATGACCACGTGTAATTTACATGAAACTATATGCAAAAAAAAGTCAAAATCGGTTCACCCTATGTTACCACTATCCACACTATAGAACCACCGTCTTATAAGAAGTCATTTAAAAAAAGAAAGGCGTGGGATATGCAAATGCAATGTTTCGTCTTTAGCAGTCTGTGTATTTTGCAGTAATTAATACTTTGTGGCAAAGCTATCAGTCTTCTAAAATTTCAAGCATTGTCTTGGGTTACACAACAGTCTAAACCAAATGCCATAGAAACACTAACACCAACTTTCAAAATGCCTTGACTAAGTCTAGTATTACAGTCATATCAAATTCATTTTTGAAAGTTGCAAAATGATGAGTTGCAATGAAAAAAAAAGAACCAGACCGCAGCGCAAGAGCCGCTCAAAATATCGTCTGCTTTTGACCGCAGTATTGTTTCAAAACTAGGTTTTTTCTTTCTTTTTTAGAGTCCCGTAATAACTATTAGGAACCCTTATAAATTTGCCATGCCCGTCCGTCTGTCTGTCCGAATGTCACAGCTATTTTACTCTGAGACTATTAGCATTAATTAGGTACATAAAAAAATTGGCAGCTAGATGTGATTAATAAACTTAAACCCGCTACAAAGTAGTAAAGTAAAACAAAATAAGGGTAACACTTCATAAATGTAAAAAATACAGTTTATTTTCAAACTTAACTCCTCGTGTGGGTTACTTATTGTTAAAAGGTCTTATAAAATAAGACTTAGGTTTTATAGATGACTTTCTTACCCGATGTGATAATATTATGTGCGAGATAAAACCCCCCAGAGGTGAAAAATGGTTTCCCCGCCACCTGCATTTCTAAGTTATTACACCTAGAAATCTATGATTAACCATAGTAACAGGCTTTAATTATCAAAAATTAAAAAAAAACGTTTTGAGCACTCCGTGATCACAACTTTTCAACAAAAATGTATACTAATGAAGACATTATAATACAGAAGTCGTTGACGTTTTTGCAAATTACTTGCCAAGTGAGATTTTAAATCGAGAGTTTTAAATTATACCATTAGCTACGGAACCCTGCCACATGCGTGTGTCGATACGGTCTTGACCTCTTATTTGTAAAGATCAGTACCTTCCTACATGCGAGTGGTGGGGTAAATATATAAATTCAATTACCAAGGAAATAATTTTACTACTAATATTCTTTTACTTACTTACTACTGATTACTTACTTGAAAACTCCTGGACCTATTTCAAAAAATATTTTTGTTTGAAAGGGTGGTCCCATAGAAATTTTATTAAAATAGGTTCAGTATTTTGGTTTTTATAACAAAATAACTGAAGAAATATGTCATCCAAGCAAACGTATGGCGTATTTGGAAGTCGGTTTTTAATTTTTTCAAACGATTACTTGCGTCCAACAAAAAGTAACCAAAGAAATGGATAGTTTAAATAAAAAACACATGAATACACTTACAATTTTATTTTTCATCACGAATAAAAAAAATATAAAAGATTATTCTTCAAAGGGAAATTAAACAAAAGTTACATCCTACAAATTTGATTCAATTTTTTATCGAAAAAAGGAAAGTATTAACATATCAATATGATCTAAAATCTATTTTTAGTTGTACAAATAATTAGCCTGAGCTATGCAACAGCGATATCAATCAAGTTGTTGGTTACGTCTGGGACTAGTGTTAGGTATTATATTATACATATGTATCTATTAGATCCGTCTGAACATACAACTAATAAGCTTAGAATGCGAATCGAGGCCACTTTTGAGATGCCTTTTAAGAATGGGCTTTACTCGCGCAGCTATCTCTCTCGCGCAACACAACACTAAACAAACGTATAAAATCATTGGTTAGGGATTAAAAAAAATTAAGCAATGAATTTGTTTATTTAAATGGATGCATATTTAGTTATTTTTTTATATCTTTTAAATTGGATGAGGAGAAGGAAAATATATGCTTTTCACTACTCCGTCGCCAATATAAATGATACCAGAATAATTCTTTCTTTTTTTAATATAAATAAACGAATTCATTTCTCACTTTACAAATATTCCTAGACAATTATTTTATATGTTTAAAAATGTTGTGAAGTGCAAGAGAGATAGCTGTACGCGTTTAGCCAACGTCACTATGCCCGTCGCTACAAACGACAGGTAAGTAAGCACAGTTTCACTTCTTGAAACATCATTTGAACGCTCATGTGCATGTTAAAGACAGTAAATACGTGATGGTCATGTACACATTTTGATATATTTTTGGCTTCACCTATGAACAGAATTTGAATGAAACTATCACTCTAAGCGTATCATTAATCTAAGCGTCTGACCGGTGTTCAGATGCAGCAGACGTTGCGTTGGTAATCTTGATAAACCAGCTATGACCATGTGGGCGTTGGACGTTGTAATTTATTTTATTTCATAATCATATTACGTGTATGTTCTACAGAATCACGCTATTTATAATTACATATATATTGGACTGGTAGCATCTTGGAGTTTTACTGTGATCGAGAAATACTCGCCGATTTAGAAAATATATATTCAGTCTATCCTTGAATATTCCAAGGTTATACCTCTCAGGAAACAGATAAGGCGGCAAAGAATTCCATTCCTGCGCAGAACGCATCAAGAACTTAGATCGAAATCGTTGAGTACGGAATTTATAAGAGTTCATCTTAGTTACTACCCTAAAATTCGTGAAATAATATTATGTATCTATTCACAAAATTAATGCGATTTTCAAAACCTGATTTGCCAGTTGAAATACCTAAATTGAAATAATTTTAAATTTTTAAATAAAATTAACATAAAACATATTATTACAGAAACCACAAAAAGTGTTGCGGTAAATTTGCATACATAATTATGTTATCGAGCATGCATATGAAACTTGCTTTTTAAGCTAGGTTAATTAAATATCAATATAGAACACAAGTATGTTTATTATTTATTATCTGCTTAAACAATTGTTACTGGCTTATCACAGACTAAACTGTTGTTCATAGAGGCAACGGAGGCCACATAAATATATCTCTTGAAGTATTGTCATCGTGGGTAACTTTGAATCTATGTCAAACATTGGACATAGGATTTTTGGAATGTTTTAGATTTTTCCCCAAAAGACTAGTAATTCACGAATACACGACTACTAATTGATTCATTAAGTAATACTACTAATTTTTTGGACGAAACGTCAAGATCCTTCGAAAAAAGCTATGTACTTACAATGTTTGACACGGATTCAAAGTTGGTATACCCAACCCACGGTGGTGGTTGGTAAACCCAACCCCAAAGATGGTTAAGGTAACCCATGGTGACTGTACTAAAAGGCTTCTCTATTTTCTCCTCCTGGAAAAAAAACATTCTTTTCGACCAAGACCAACTCAGAAGAACACTTGTCGTCTTCTAAGATTCCGAGTATTTTAATTTTGAGAACAAGAGATGGAAGAATAGCTATATACCCTTGAGGTACTTTTACCCCGAATACTAAACCCTATATCATCTCGGCTACAAGAAATCCACTGCTGGACATAGACCTCCTCCATGGGTTTCCAAAAAGACTGGATGGAAGAAGCTATTAGATCGTGTATCCACCTTGTGCCTGGTTGTCTTACGCTGAGCTTGCTGATGTATCTATGTGTAGCCATCATCATTGGCCATCAATTCTACTGCTACATGCCCAGTATTGCCCAACCCGCTGCTAGTTCAAATAAACTGTAAGTAACTTTAAAGTATAAATCCGCCTAAGTACGAGTTTCACTCGCACTTTTAGCAAATTGTGCTATAAATCTATGAATATTTATTATTTCACATATATTCTATAGTACCTATATGTAGTAGTAGAAAAATTCTGAAATGGTAGGCGGACTTTGGTAAACGTAAACTACCTAAAGAAAACATATTATATCGATGAAGACGCGAGTGAACAAGTGACACCTTCTAGGTTCACTCGTTTATGTCCTACGAGAACGTGGACATTTGTTTAATTTTTAAAATGACAAAATACTGATAATGTCGATGTTTGTTACTTAATTATTATTTGTTGATTTACATCAAAGTGAACCCTATAATCTTGCAAATTTTGAGACTTGTATCTATTACCGTTCGAAAGAACATATAAACAAAGAAAGAGTATAGAACATACTTAAAGACACCCTATATAGCCTGACGAATACACGGGCGCACGCGCACCCTTACGGAAGCCTAAAAATTAAGTGAAACCGAGGCACATCTAGCAATGTCGATAAATACCAAAACATAATACATAATTCGTGGATGTAGCGAAACTGGCTTAGTTCTTTCGTAAATTTCTTGTGTAAAACTAGGTATATTCTTTTATTAATTTATGTAATTTATGTAGTGAATGTAGATTATTATGTAAAATTCAAATATGTGTAATATTTGTACTGTTTTATTAGTTTATGTAAGCTAGTGTGGAATTTTGTTTTATTTTTAATGTTGAAAACTAATACATTTATTTATGCAAAATAAATTTATACATTACAAAATTTAATTATTATTTTATATTTTTTGGCAGACACAATTTTTCTATTTTTATTTTAAATTGACGATATTAATTTATGAAATTGATGATTTAATAAAATTGGAAATGTGACTATTAATATTCAAGAAATCTGACTTTATTAATTATAATTATTGTAACTACTAATAATCTTGAAATAAACATATTAATTATAATTATTGTAACTACTAAGAATCTTGAAATAAACATATTATTATTAGTATATATAAATTATATATATTATTAAAACCATGCGTCTGAAAACCTAGTGCGTATAAAAATACGATTTTTATATAGACGGCGGGATAGACTACGAATTTGACAATAGCTTACTCATATTCTCTGATGATCGAAGATGATAGACATAACTAATCAATTTCAAACAGATTTTAAGCAAATAATCTTATAAATATGTACCCAAAAACATGACAATGTTTGAAACATAATGTTTTTGCAACAAACATGTAATTTTTTTTGTAAGGTGGCCACCTTAGTTGCAGAAGGTTCCGGGTATGATTCCCGGCAGTGTAGATGTTAGAAGGATGAATGAAACACTTGCTTTGTGTCTGGGTGTTAATTGATCTTGTCATTGCATGTGGTCCGTGGCATCCCCGACACAGGGAGTCCAAGCGTGGTTCTATTTTATGAATGTGAATCATAAAAAATATTCTTTATACATCCGCTGTTTCCATTGTTTAATCCCTGTAATATTTCAATACTTCAACATAGAAACATAAAATTACGATGCGATCAGATTTGATGGAGAGTTTTCTCAACTATTTTTTATCAAGATTGGTTTAGTCGTTTTTTATATCGTTATAAATTGATATATATTAATTATCCAACTTAGTTACACAACATGAACTCACTTTATATTAAGTATCACTCATTCCCATACCACACAGAAGTATGGATATTAACAGCCCAAGATCTCGTGTGGTAATGCACTGCGCTAATCACTGTAAGTTATTTTTTTCTCCAATCCAATAATGATGAATTGGTATCGTGGGACGGCCGTTAGAGATTTATATTTTTAATCCATGTTAAATGAATTAAAATTTGTTCTATCCATCAATCAAAGTCTTAACATCGCTACCAAGTGGTCGTGAAAGGCGATGTCGAACTCAACATGTAGACAAAAATAAAAAGAAAAAATATATCTTAATTTATCACATTCTAAGTTACGAAACAACATGCGCAATAACTTAGACTACTTATTGATGATAATATTTGGCAATGTTTGATGATAGTTTTAGGGATCCTTGAATAAAGCGATGGAAAGAAACCCTTAACCCGAAGTCCCGAACACAAAAAAAAACTTTTTTTTGAAAAAAAAACAAAACATAAATTATGAATACTTAATTAAAATAGCTTCTTTACTTTTTTTAGGCACTAAATAGTTGGAAAATCCGTAAAATTTTAGTTTAGAACTTTTTAATTCAAATATTTTTCTATAATTAACTAACTAGCTGTTACTCGCGGTTTCCCCTGAATTCTGTACCATATATCGATCTATTCTTATGGATCTTGTAAGGTTAATATACACAGAGGGGAGTTACTTTCGGTATACGTGAAGTACCAAGATAAATTTAATTTATGAAGAAGAAAAACCTTTATATTTAAGGTTTTTTTTTTGTTTACAACATCTTCAAATCTGATTTACTACTATTTATGTTTGGACGCAATACGCGAATTTATGATGTGTTAAAATATATATATAATAACAGCCGGCTTATCAGCGAAATGTCAATGTCAAATTATAATGACCACAGTTCTGTTGCCTAATGTATAATGTTTATTTTCGTGCCATGACGAAAACGAAAACGTAACGGCTTGTGGGTGCAGCGACAAGAGGTAAACGTAACGGCTTGTGGGTGCAGCGACAAGAGGTAAACGTAACGGCTTGTGGGTGCAGCGACAAGAGGTAAACGGCGTCACCCCTCTTTAAATTGTATATAGATATAAATAATATACACAGATATTTTTTCACTTTTTTATCCGAAAATAGGCTTGCATTTTACCGTCAACTCACCTGGTTTTAAGCGACAGTTACGGTCTACAATGGAGCGCGCTTGCCTAGAAGAAACATATTCACTCGTGATTTGAAGACACCTAGATTATATCTATTCGGAAAGACCCATTCAGGAAGCGCATTCCACATTTTGGCGATACGCACGATGAAAGTGGAGCCAAAGCGTTATAATATATCTGGGTGTAAGTACATCCAATATAATATATCAAAATCATGGTACATATCAACATCTCAGGTATAGTTTCATAAACTGAAGTAGGTAACCGACTGCCATAGTCAGAAGTGGACCAAATTGAAATGGGACTACACGACAAGCACCAGCTTTCAAATAAAAAAAGAATCATCAAAATGGGTTCACCCAGCCGAAAGTTCTGAGGTAATAAACATTAAACAATATACAGTCAAATTGAGAACATCCTTCTTTTATGAAGTCTGTTGAAAACTCAAGATATTGTTGGACATATTTTTCCCCCATGGATTTCCAATAACACTAGTTGGAAGCGGCTTGCATCCAGCATCTTCCTGCCACTTGTCTGTCACGAGATCGTATGTCCATCTTGTGGCCGGATCTACGCTGACCATGTTTATTACTAGATATCATTCAGCTAAGATGCAATTTTAGGTGAATTCATTAACATTCAAGCGCACATAACATAATGTTAAATTGAAGTTAATGTATTTTTAAGCGATTGATCCTACTAATTTTATGGCACAAAATTAATCTCGGAATCGTATTAATCTAATCTTAGATACAAGTAGTTAAGTCGTAAAAGTGATACAATAAAATCTATAATGGATTCAGATTGAGATAAAACGCGCTGCTAAGCGCTCATCTAAGCTATATATACAAGCATTTAAAAAAGTTAAAGTATCCATGTCTGTAGCAATGATATATACGAAGATAGGTTTTCCCCGGGTCTGAGTGGCAAACCTCAAGTAAGGTAATCGCCCGACTCGTTTTCAGTCGCGTCAGACAACACAGTTAGACGCGTGTCGTGATTTGTGAACAGTAACATTGCCATCCAAGATACTAAAAAGCCTTAAGGATGTGTCTTAACCTCGAAAGTGCTGAGAACTGAGATTTGCTATCCTTTTACTTCATATTCAATGATACCTCATACCTCTCTATAAATAAAATCTCACTGGTGTTTAGCAGATTTTTTTTCACTAGATAGATCTACGTTTGAGCACCAACTCTCCAAATGGTGCAGCTATAATCGAAAATATACATATATCAAATAGCGTGTCCGGACCATTGGAAGTCATATATCGTTTCCAAGATTTTTACATCGGACGTCCGCCCTCACAAATAAGACGTTAACCTAAATAAAAGGATGTAATAAACGTATTACTATTCAAATGTATATCTGTACGCTGTATCATTAAATATTATATGTTAATAATATTGGTTTGTAACAGATTTGAATTTGAGTGTTCATCTGATCTGCATGTTCTAATTGCTACTTGCCCTGGTTGCATTAACCTATGCTCTCGATGCCTGTTTGCTTTTAATGCTTCCGACTAAAGGTGCTCCGAGCCTATTCGTGAGGCTTCGGTATCTGTCCGTCTGTCCTATACTTAAACGGCTATATTTTTTAAATGGTAATAGATACATTATATCTATTACCGTTATTTGAACTTAATGTGTGCTCTTTCACTGGCTCTTTCTCGATAGATACCGATACTGGATCATTTTCGTCTAGGTAAGCGCAAGTAGAAGTTCCCGGCAGCCTAGTGGTGTGACCGTCTGACTTGCGATCCGCAGGTCCTGGGTTCCGATCCCACGGCACGCACCTCTGTCTTTTCGAAGTTATGTGCGTATTGTTAATTGCCGCCAACTTCAAACAGTGAAGTAAAACATCGTGAGGAAACCTACATGTCTGAGAGTTCTCAATGATCTTGAAGATGTGTAAAGCCTGCCAATCCGCACTTGGGCAGACACAATTTTCTGAAAAAAAAATTTGTTGGAAAATTAATAATTATGGGACCAACTTGGGAGCTTTCTCTATACGCCAATTCATGAAAGACAAAAATCGGTTCTCGAATGACGGAACAATTCGTGTACATACATAAAAAAATATACACTACAAATTGATAACCTCCTCCTTTTTTGAAGTCGGTTAAAAACAGAATTTAAACAAGACTATAAATAAAGTTTAAACAAATAAACAAGTAAATATTTATAATTATTCTTATTTCATTTAGATCCCCTGAGGTTTGCATTGGGATGTGCATCAAGTCTAAAACTAAGTTTTTATTCACTCACATAAATGATTTAAAGAGGCAGTTGTAAATAGCAGTTTTGATAAGTTAAAAATTATAAATGGCACGTTTAATAACTAGTTCAGCAGTTAAAACTAAGCAGTAAAGTAAACAAAATGAGTAATAAAAAATAAAGAAATGGATCAGTGATTATATAATTGAGCAGGAAAATAATTAAATGGGCGGTAAAAATTATTATCTATAAATTTGTATTAAAAAAAACCATAACCTAATCTCTGAAGAAATTATTGCTTAGACCTATATACATAGATAACTTTCCATCATTTTTACCGCTCATTCAGTTATTGGACTGCTCAATTATTTTTAGAATTGACATTGTATGATAAAATAACCGACTAATTGATTTTTTATTACTGTCCATGTTTTACTGTCGCAATAATTAATTAACCGCTATTAAATTAAATAACTGCTCAATATGTTTTTGAACTGATCATAATAACATCTCGAATATTTAAATAACAGCTCAAAAGATTAGTTCCCTTATTTTAATGCATGATCTCACGTAGCCCTCTATCGGTGGTTTTGTGAACTTAAACTATTCGTTTATGTAGTACTTTCTAAAACAAATGCAACCTACAATGCTACTTACAATCAGTGTGCACATGTATGGGTGCAGATGGCGCCTCACACAAACGTACAAGCAAAGGACAAATAGGTATACAATTTTACTAGTATGTAAGTCTTTTCTTATAAGGTTGCGTTCGTAAACGGGTAAATATTACTCGAGAAATGTCAAAATTTACTCCAGGCCGTTCGGAAACCTCTCAGGAGAATTTTCTCCGACGTTTACGAACGGCACAGATAGGGTAATAATTACTCTGACAGGAGTAAATATTTACTCGACAAAAATCAGGGAGAAAATTCACCCGGCTGTCAAAATACTTTGAGAGAACGCGAACTTGAATACGTTAATAATAAAAAAATGGCCGCCTCTATCAAAAAATCCAGGAATTCCATGATTTTTGCTACTCTGAGTACAGAAATTTCGTGATAAAAGCGTTTCTCTAGTCAAATTTATGGTAAGTGTGAAGAAAACCACTTCGTTTTACTATTTATATTACGGCGAAAGATTATGGTGTGTAATACTATATTTTTGACCCCAAAGACTAAATTCGGTATTGTAACCATTCCTTTAAGTAAAATCCACTAATTATCAATGTTTTCATAAAATTTTGTGAATGTGTAAGTGAGGTTCTGTGAATTATGTATGATAAGCTAGCCAGTGTTTTCACATGTATTCGATTGCCTCCTTATTCCTACTACCCATTAATTATTTGCGTCCAAATCAACATTAGGCGTGTAAGTGTGTTAAAATAGGTAGCTATAATTATATGTAAATTGGTAATATTTAGTCATTATATAGCTATGTGAATCCCATTAAACTTTACCGTTTTTCTTCCTAATACTGGTGAAAAACGGTGATGACTATGATGAAATATGTACCTATCCTATATGGAGACTACACAGCCACATAGTGGACAGTCAACCTCATACAAGTGCTAGGAAGATGTATGCAAGCCACTTCCACAAGTCTTTGGAAATCTATGGGGAATGCTTATGTCTCGCAGTAGACTTCTTTTGGCTGAGATGATGCTGATGTAGCAGATCCATTACCAGATCTGCGTTCTCTGTTCTAAATTTAGACAGTATAAAACGACAGCTACTTGAAGCTAGGTTAAATTTAAATAAGATTATATTCTATTATTCTATTTAATCAACTTACAAATTTATAATTATTTTTGCAGCACCCCGAGGTGTAAGAAGACAGATGAGGATGGAGAGGGTTGTAGGGCGCTGGGAGGCAGAGGAATTTCAGTATGAAGGCCGCCAATGAGAAGATGCGAGAGCGCAGCGCTATGAAGAATTAATTAGGCTTTTGAAGAAAAGCAATGATACTTAAGAAAGATTAATGGAGCTATTAATCGACAAATTATAACATCTCTTGCAATTCGTCAATTATTTGCTGTCGATTCTCTAGACAAATGGTCCCATCTTAATTTTGTAACTTTATGATATGTAAGACTGGAGGGTAATAATTTTTGAGCAGATAGAGGAACATTCATTCATTTTACAAAAAGCAAATCATAGAAGTATAGCTTTAAGTAATTCCAAACAGATAAATGTAAAGATTTATTGTAAATATATAAATAGGGGTAGAAAACAGTTTTCTTCGTTTTGTATACGGAAGAGCTCTTGTATAATAAAATATTTCTCTTAATTTTTGTAAAAGTATGTATTACGTACTTAATAGAAAAGTAGTATTGATAATTAAAAACTTATTTGTGAACAAAGAGTTTTGTTTCAAATTGAATATTCCAAAAACATTATGGCCTGCACCGCACCCCACCCCACCCACATCCCAAGATGTATATTATTACATACACATCCATAACATTTTGTATTTAATCTAATTTACTATTCTTAAAATAGTATGGGGATACTACGTCATAAATCAAGAATAATGAAACTAACAAACCGAAGTTGAGTTTTGGCGGGAACGTCTAAGTAACGTGTTGTTGCTTTGTTTTATTTTCTTAAACTTTTGTTATTTTGAACATTAATGCTATAAAAATGGTGGTGATTTATTCATTAAGTGTTCGATAAGGTACGTGAGTGTGGGCAAGTGAAATAAAGCAGTAAAACGTGTGATTTTTCGTTGTCGGCAAAACTCCATAGAAGCTTCTAGTAAAGTCGCCACCACTTTACTAAAGCAGGACTCGACTTATAAATTGACTGTATACGTGACTTAGATTGTGACTAGAACATTTACAACTTGTTTTATTCAAGAAACTTGAAAAATCCTAATACTTGACACTGGCAAATGCTTTAATGCGGGTCCAATACAAAAAAGAAGAAGAAGAAACCGAAGTTAAATAATGTCAAACATGACAGGAAAAATTTTACCAAGCCTGATTCTCAAACAACGAACATAGATTATGTTGGTCTCTGTCACACTCGAAACATTCATAATAATAGAGATCACAATCGAGATTAATCTCGAAGGCGTCAGCATAGCGAGATAAATTTTAGCGTTCGTAAACAGAATACGCTCAGAGTGTTTATTACCCTAAATAACCCCGTTCTAAAACCACATATTTATCCGATAAATTTTACCGGGTAAATATTATCTGCTTACGAACGCAACCTAAATTGTTATTTAACTAAGATGTAAACGATAAAGAGTTTTATCTATCTATTGTAAAGATTGAAAGACAATACAAATTTAATTAAAATCAAACCGCTGATTAGAAAATATGTTTTTGACATCGCATAAAGTAGACAGATATTTTCGAGTAAGTAAGGTATTAGATATTTCTGGAATAAGTACTTAAAAAACTTTTTAAGTTAAACGGTTTTATTGAAAAGAAAGATATTGATGTAGGTAATGTATTTACTGTATTCTACTAGAAAAGCTCTTACATTTGATACCCATATTGTGGAGGTTGTGAAAAAAAAACCGCTATATTGTGGCGGCGGCCATATTTAATAAAATTTTGAATGATAATGAATATATTTTATTATTATTGTCGTCTAAATTAAAAGCGTGTACCAAATATCAGATCTGTCAAAGGAAAATGAATAAAATTTCGATTACTAAATTTGACCCAAAAAACATGAACAACAACAAACAAGGCGTGCTAAATAAAATCTTTTAAAAATATAACCTAGGACACCCAGTCAGGCCGTTTAAGCTAATGTTTACGCTAATGGAAATAATATACAAACCATTAAATATGCAGGTTTCTTCTAGGTGTCTTCAAATCCCGACTGAATAGGTTTCTTCTAGGCAAGCGCGCTCCATCGTAGACCGTAACTGTCGCTTAACACCAGGTGAGTTGACGGTCAAGCGCACGCCTATTTTCGAATTTAAAAAAAGTGCGCTCCACCGTAGACCGTAACTGTTGCTTAACACCAGGCGAGTTGACGGTCAAGCGCAGGCCTATTATCGAAAAAAAAACCTTATTTATATAGTCTTGATACGTATATTTAACCCCTTTATCGGGTATTGATGCAATAAGCCAGTTGCAGCTTGCAGTCTGCAGTTTGCAGATCAGCCTAGACCCAAATTTCCGAAAGTATCAGAGCACGAAGTTATTCGAAACCGAGTCTAACCGAGACATACTCGTAACTCTGTGTATCTGATAACATCTATATAATTAACGCAATATATTTTGCGCACATTGCGAAAATCCTTCAGGCTTCCTGCTTGCCCTGATTCTCTTTCGTGAGCGTTTCCACGGGTAGTTTTATCTTCAAAATCAGTTGCGTGAGAATTTTGTTGCGATTTTCGCAATTTTCGTGTACGTTTTGTTGTTCTTGTCTTAGTATGCTGAATTCTGTGGTTTTGCTACTGAAAAAATGCCCTTTAATTATAAATATAGGAATATATATATATATATATATATATTATAGAGGTTTTTCCCGCCGAGCTTCAACAAAGAGCGTTTCAAAAAGGGTGTCTAGAAGAAGCACCTTTCCACTCTCTCCAGGCTAGCAAAGCGACAGTAATGTCACTGATGTTGCAGTTGTCCGTAGGCGTCGGTTATCGCTTACCATCAGGCGAGCCATCTGTCTTTTTGCTGCACCTTTTTATAAAAAAGGATGTGTATAGGTATATAATTAGACGTAAGCTTTCATTAATTCGTTAGATTTTCATAATATTTGACAGAGACATTCTATACTCAATTCTACTGGTAAGCAAGAAAAATAATTATAATTTTATAGGGTTTTTACGATTGTTACTCGTGGAAGTTAAATATTTTTTACGAATTTATTGTGTATATTTGACACATTTTTATGACCTAGTACATTAAATTATATAAAGTAAACTCGATAAATCCTTTAAAAATAATTATCTTTCAATGATTAATATGAGCAAAAACGAAATCAAGTAAACGTAGTTTAGAGCGTACAATATCAAATTTCGTCGCTTCCAACCGGTCTTTTTAGGAGGGATGGTGGACCTCTTGTGGCTGAGATGATGAACCAATCAAACTCGACACATAGGACATTGTTTTGCACATCTATTTGCTTTTAATTTCATTCTGCATTTTTTTTTGTTTTGTTAATGCGAACAATAAAATTGTTTCTCTCCAGTTTTACACGTGAATTGTATAGATCTAAGCATCCAAAAGGATATGAAAACGTGTGTGAGTGTTAACAACAATAGTACAATAAATGCTTTGTTTCTACTTATAAGGTGTGAATACAACACAACGATACAATGAATTACACACATAATATATTACTGGTCAGAATTTTGCAGGTCCAAAACGTATTTTTTTTATTTTGATCTAAAATTTGAAAACTTAAAAACATCCGACAAAAAAAAACAGCTAAACCAAATTTGATGAAACGTAGCTAAGAACACTTGGTTAAATTCTCTTTCAAACAAAAACTGGAACAAAATCGGTTCATCCGTTTAAGAGCTATGATGCCAGATACAGACACACTGATATAAAGATACTCAGATACATACATCAAACTTTTAACCTTCTTTTTGGATCGTACCTGATTTTACTCATTTCTAACCATTGTTTATTTCGATTTAACAGCCGACTTGTTTCTTATTTTTGTGTTACTTAAATTTAACATGAAGCTAGTAAAACTTCATACGATTTAGTTTGATCTGATAGGTGTTTTAGCTAGCAATAAATTGAATTAAAATTAAGGAATAAAACTATGGAATTAAAAGTTTTAAAAGAACTGTTGCAATCCGTAATCTTAGCACTTTTTCCAGCAAATCCGTTTAGTTGTTTTCAACTAAAAAGATTTGCTAGAAACGAGAATTAGGTCAACAAAAAAATAATACAAGCCATTGCCAGTTGTTCTTAAAAACTGAAATGTCATAAGCTCACTTAGTAATCAGTCTTCTCATATCGTTGTAATCTTGACTTACCCATAACCGTACAAAGTAGGGACCGGCTTGTAATGTCAATAAAACCTGCAGATGCACGGTGGGGTCAGTCGGTTACTCCACTTTACGGTGACCTTAACAAACGGTTATGTAACGAGCGCGTTACCGGCGCCTGCGCAGCGTGAGCTTACTTGTCAGGGAACCACGTATTGTGGAGACTTGACGTAAACGAATGGCCTAGTGGCTCAGTTGGTAGTATGTCTACCTGCTAAGCTGTAGGTCGTGGGTTCGATCCCCTCCCAGGTCAAACATTTGTGTGATGAGCATTGATGTTTGTTCTGTGTCTGGGTGTTTCTATGTATCATGTGTATAGTATATATTTACAAAAAAAAGGTATATATATGTATCAGCCATCTAGTTCCATAGTACAAGCTTTGCTTAGTTTGGGCTATATAGATTGGTGTTGTGTGAAATATCCAAATTTATTTATTAAACGTCTACTCTGTGCGTAATGTGTTATTGTTTTTTTTTATAAAATTAATCTCTACTGACTCCGGGGTCCGTGTCTTTTATACGCTAATATATGTATTTTTAACTACTTACATATTTTTTATAATTATTCAAGAGGAAGACAAAATTACACTTGTATTTTTAGCATCCAACACAAAAAGAGAGGTTTTATAAGTTTGACGTGTGTCTATCTGTTAGCCTGTCTGTGTCATCGGAACTCTCAAACGGATGGACGGCTTTTAATATAGTTTTTTTGTTTGTTTGAGATATTGCTTGCTCGAGAGTATTCTTAGATTCATCAAAATCAGTATAGCCGTATTTTTTTCTAAACATACCTGTATTGAATTTGTCTGCGAATATAATGTCAAAATCAAAATCACATCGTCGATATCAAGTCAAAATCACATTGACAATGTGATTTTGACAAATGTGTTGGCATGACATTTTTTTAAATGCATACATATGTTACATAAACACCCAGACACAGAACAAACATCCATGCTCAGCAGAAATGTTTGCCCTGGGTGGAGATGGAGATCGATCCTACGACCTAGAAGGCTAGAAGGCAGACGTACTACTACGGCTCAGAAGGCAGACGTACTACCACTGAATCATGAGGCCTGTCAACTATTATCAATAATAACTATTCAAATAGAAATAATCCCGAAGGTAATATAATAAGTATAATAATTAAAAATTAAACTTCCTCATTAAATAAAAAAATAGTCTACGATCTCTTTTGATTGTATTTGTTTATGTCAATTTCAATTTCTGTCAAATTGAGAACAGTGTTTTTAAATTGTTTGACATGCTAGAGTTTGACGTCTTTCTACAACTATTCCTATAAAACAAATTATTTTCTTGTGATTTCTTTAAGTTCAAACTCTAAATAACATGAATAACTTAATCTTTCATCATTAGCAATTCAGAGAATTGTTATTTCATAACTTAGGATGTTTAGAAACAGAATATTCTAGTTTCCATACTCTATAATCATTCAAATACTTAGGTCTTGTCGATTGGTTTCTCAACCGCATTACATAGATTATCTAGATCTAGGTGTTTCTAATATATCTAGGCTTTATCTAATAGTGTTTAGCAATATTTACATTTGTTATTCAAATTAGTACTGAACAAGTCCGAATTAGAATTTGTTGCATTGTTGCATCCTATGTGAAAGTGAAACGAGTATTGCGTTTTTGTCGTAATTGTAGTTGCCTTAGTTTCTTGATTATCTTCTAGAATTTACTGCTAATATATAATAGGTTACATTTTACATATAGCGTTTTATTATTTGAAAGTATATATTTTTGTTTATGGTGTAAATAAAAAGTAGTAGAGTACAAATCTCTTAATGTTTTGCTCTCTAAAATATTATTTTATTTTAATTTATTGCATCAAGTTCCTAGTTTTCGTGTTCTTTTTATACGTAGCTCGGCTTTCACGCGAACAAATCTTTTTACTATTTGTTGTTATCTAACAAACTACCGAGTGCTGAAGCGTGAAGGTCAATCATTGTTGCTTCGGACACACCTTTTTCAATTCTTCCTTCTCTTTAATTAAAACACTTCCGTCAACAAAAACAAAAGACAAAACTATTTTTAACATTTTATTCTCATTATCATATCTTTACATTCAACTTAAACTAAAATTGGTAACCTTTTAATATCACTACGTACACGTACGTCCATACATGACAATATATACAAAGAGAATGATCGCTTGCTGGTGTCCCGGCCGTCATCCGAGATTCATAAATAGCCTATACTCCTGAGAAACTCTCGATAATACACTAAACTATTCTAGTGGCTGTAGTAAGAACCGCCGTAGCTGCTGCTGTCATAGTGGCCGTCGTAGTGGCCGTCGTAGTGGCCGTCGTAGTGGCTGTGGTCATTCACCAAAACGGGCACTTTGACGGGGACGGGGTAGGGTTTCTCTACCGCAATAGGAACGTGCTTCTCAATGTGCACGGGGTAGGGCCTGTCAACGGGCACCTTTACGGGGACAGGGTAGGGCCTGTCGACTGCGTACGGGACGTGCTTGTACACGGGGTAAGGCTCAGGAACTGGGACCTTCACGGGGACAGCCACGGGCTTCTCAACGTGGACGGGGTAAGGCCTGTCTACGGGCACGTGCACGGGTACGGCCACGGGTTTCTCAACATGTACAGCGTAAGGAACAGGCTTCTCTACAGGGTAGGGAGCGGGTACGTGAACAGGGTAAGGCCTGTCGACGGGCACTTTCACAGGGACACCAACATGCTTCACGACGGGGTAGGGCTGAGGCACGGGCACTTTCACTTCGACTGGGTATGGCACGTGTTTCTCCACGGGGTAGGGTTGAGGGACGGGTACCTTCACTGGGTACGGGATGTGCTTCTCAACTGGGTAGGGCTGAGGTACGAGGACCTTGACGGGGTAGGGCCTGTCAACGGGAACGTGGACGGGGTAAGGAACCTTCTTCTCAACGGGGTAAGGAGCTGGTACATGTACGGGAACCTTGACGTATTCCTTGACGGGGTAAGGCACGTGTTTGACGACCTCGTAGGGTTGCGGCACGGGGACCTTCACTGGGTAGGGGACGTGTTTCTCGACGGGGTACGGGACGGGTCTGTCGACCGGCACAGCGACTGGGACGCCCTTCACAAGGGTGATAGTCTTGGTGATATCGGTGTGGTGACCAAGGTTGAGTCCGTAGCCACCGTGGGCGTAAGCTCCTTCATTGATAACGTTGTAAGCACCACCGAATCCGTGTCCATGGCCAATGTAGCCGATGTCCAGCCCGTCTATACCGTACCCGTAGCCGAGGTTCAGAAGTCCTCTTTTGTCAAGCTTCTTGTCCAGCGTCTCCGCTTTTTTATCTGTCGTCTTCTTCTCACTGGCAGCCGCTGCGGCTACCAGCAGGAAAACTAAGCAGATCTGAAACAATATCAAAAGAACAATTAAATATTTTCTAACATTGCAATCATCTTAATCATGACATTCATTTTAAATAGTTCCACTAATCTAGTCCGTGTTTAACCCACCTAATCTATCATTATAATAATCTTAATCATGACATTCATTTTAAATAGTTCCACTAATCTAGTCCGTGTTTAACCCACCTAATCTATCGTTATAATCATCTTAATCATGACATTCATTTTAAATAGTTCCACTAATCTAGTCCGTGTTTAACCCACCTAATCTATCATTATAATTTCCTAGTAATCAGATTATGCTCGATGCAATGTGAATCATATTTCACAACGTAACAGCTGTTAAGCTAAAACATAATTTTTGATTTATTAACTCTCATCTATGGTTAAGTAACATAACAGTTCAAGTGTGTAAAGGAATCCAGTCAAAAAATTGATCGTATCATACCTATCTAGCGTAACAGAGTTCGAATAACTAATTGACTTTGATGTTGTAATATCTGCGTAATGCTCAAATCAGAATTAACTGCAGGAAATAACTCCAACTTTAGCCTATATACTACATACCTAGGTAAACTTGTTCTTTAGTTCCGTCGTTATAATTATGTATTTCAATTGGTCAAAAGCTTTTGACTGGCCTTGTGGCTCAGTTGGTAGTGTGTTTACGTCTACCTGCTGAACTGAAAGGTCGTGGGTTCAATCCCCACCTAGGGCAAACATTTGTGTGATGAGTATGGATGTTTGTTCTGTGTCTGGGTGTTTCTATATATCATATGTAGTAAAAACAAAGTATATATTATGTATTCTATCAGCCATCTAGTTCCATAGTACAAGCTTTGCTTAGTTTGGGCTAGATGGTGTTGTGTGAAATGTCCAGAACTATTTATTTTATTTATTTATTTTTTACTGTTTAATTGGTCTGTACATTTGTAGTTTCGTCAACGAATGAAATTAAAATTGGCATCTCCAAAACTTCTTCATTATTTTGTCGCAAATATAAACCAATATTTGAAACCCGACCTTGTATATATTTTTAGTTGAAAAGTAAGAAGTTTTCTGAAAATTTAATTTAGTTCTCACAAAAGTCACGTCGCTTGTTTTGTGCGTGAGACTTCAACAATTATGTAAATGTGATGACAATCACTTAGTTCGATGGTCTCTTTACGTTTGTAATACTATTGCAGTCCAAATACTCAAACAATTTGTATTTACTTTTGGTTAGTAGTTGCTACACAATGTGTTGTACTTATTAATATTTACGAAGATGAAATACTGAAGTAAAAACATTTTCGTTACAGAATAATATAATTCTGTAATCCTAGTATGACTTTTGTTAGAGTTTCAAAAATGTCTATTTAGTGAAAATCATTACCGGTTAGTGTAGGATATTGTTATCTCTCAAATATTAATTATTAATGCGTATGAATAGAAATGTGTTCTAAAAATGTCAATTTTTAAATTGTTTAAAGTATCACAGAATTTAAGAAACAGGAAAATCACAAAATCGTAAATTAATAATGCACGCTCGTTAAGTTTAAGGCAATCAAAAACTAGTCCGATTGGCATCAGTTGTATTGGTGTCCGATTGGTACCGACTGCCAAACAATTGATTTGCACAAACCAATTATAACTTTCAACTAGTTTCCAATGAACTCACGATGACAGAGATTGACTTATAACCAATCGACCCAAATACCGAAATAAACCGGTTGGACGAGTTAATCGATTAATGAAATTCGAATATTCTTAATCGAATAACTAGGTTCATTTACAGGTTAGTGTTCTCGGTGACCGTAACCGTATCACTAGATGTTATATAAATGTTACACATATTCGTTCGTTAATTTTGCAAACCTGTTTTCTAACACTAACTTTCATTGTGCATGCCATTAATTTGCTCTACAATCTATGTTGTAAAGATAATTCGAAAAGGTTACCACGTATTTGTTCCAGTTATCCAGTTCTTTCAACATAAAACAAGTTTGGAGAGAAAGAAGATGCACCGTGTGTCGCGTCATACGTTTTGAAAGTTTTTTATTGGTAATTGTAATATTTAAAAGACAAAAACAAAAAAAAAATACAGATAATGCCATGCAAAATCCAACCATCACTTCACTTCATATTTGCAACCCTTCTACATATCCATCAAACTATCCATTGATTATAAATAAAAAAAACTTCTTTTTCATCGTTCACAATCGATGTTACTCTATCTACATGCACTACATTGTGAATTAATTTACTAGTAAATTTTGAACAGTCACATATTTTTATAGCAGTTTAATTTGATAGATAAAATTAACAATGACGATATAAATAAAGTATTTTCTGATGCTAGAGCATCTTTCGGAAACACACCACCTCTGTTTGAAACAATCATTTAATTCCAGGACATTTTCTACCATGACGTGATTGAGACGTCAATAAACATTCATACGCACAATAATTGCATCCTATCGCGTTTGTAAATCGATACGCATTGCAAACACGGATGATGACAGTTTATCAACGTTGCGCAACGAGTTGCAAGACCAGTTGCAAGTTGCAGCTCCCGAGGGTATTCCGATGTCGTCAGGCTGCTAACGTGAGAACTAGTGATTAGCTGCCGACTATGCAGCTGGTTTACTTAAGTGTTAGATACATTTGTTCATTTGATGATTGCCTTGAAGTAAGCAATAATACCATAATAAAAAAAAATACCTTGCCTTGCATTTTTATGTCAAAGAATGCTTAGAATATGCCTTCATATAGTGAAAACTTAAAAAGATACACGAAAATACTATTAAACTTAATTGAAACCACAAGCATTTGTGTGATCTTGACTTTTGTGAATGAAAACACTAAAAATCAAATAAACATTGCAAAAATCATAGAAACGATACCTACGCTATATTATTTGCATGCGTATTACAGACCTATTGTAAAATACGGAACCCTAACTATAGAGTAAACATTACGAAAATAGCCAGAGAACGTGAAAATTATCGAGTAGATGCTAGAAGACCCAGATAATGTCCCAATTCAAATTTTCATTCTACGTTGTTTGTAATGAATGGGCTTGATGCAACTGAGTAATCTTCTATAAGAAGATAATTGGCCGAAATTTAATAGGTACAGGCACTATTTGCTATCACTGATATGCAAGCGGCCGGGTATCTATTTTCTGATTTGCAGAAAATTTTGAAGTGCAAGAAGAAGACGTTTCTGTTAGTAAAAATTATTTTAGTTTAGAATGGGGCAAACATTTATTGTTGACTAAGACAAGATTTAAGTGGCGCCAGCTTGAATAGAAGACAATTAATTCTCTATTTTCAATATTTTAGACATTAATCATTTTTTTTAATGACAAACTAGGCCTGCGTTTGACCACAATCTCACCTGATGGGAAGCGATGATGAGGTCGAAGATGTAGCATGCCTGCCTAGGAGATACCTATTCACTTTTTTCTTAAGCGACCCCGGGTTGTATTTCATAGGGAACACCGACTCTGGAAGAGTATTCCACATCTCTGCCGTTCTCACCAAGAAATTGGATCGGAAACGCTTGGAGCGGAATGGAACGGAATCTCTACAGTGAGAGGGTGCCTCTTGTATGACCATCTGGTGTTTACATTATAGAACGGCGATGGTTTGATCAGGTCATGCAGCTCCTGTGCACACTCGCCGTAATGTATTCTGTAGAATACCGACAGGCTAGCCACTTCTTGTCGGTGAGCCAAGCACTGCAACTTGAAATCAACCAACGAGTCATATTGCATGAAATTTGGTTTTACCGAAAGATAAATAAAAGTACTCGTTTATATTCTCATTGGTAATAAATACTGAGATTAGTCAGCATCTTTTATGCGTTGACCTTGTTTAATGCTGACAGTAACCTACTTTATATAAAACAGCTCATTTGTATTATATTGCGACGAAAATGTCACTATTTATGTAGTCACTTTCGTAAGATGAACATCTGTCGCAATAGATGTAAATATTTACAGACAGTGACCATGAAATTGAGAAAATGGTTCTAATTAAGTATTAAATGCTCTAAAGTTGGGTTCAAGAGATCAAATTTATGTGTCGAACTTGTGTGAATTACAAAGTTAAACGACGTTACAAAGTCTGCATTTATTCATACATTTACGATTGTACCTATTTCAAGGAATCTGATGTAGATTTGTTCTTTTAACATTTAATTACTCCTTAAATGTAATATTATAAACAGAATAATTTGAAATTGGCCAATTTTTTTCCGTTTTATATCCTTCAGTTTTCTGTAGTATGTACATATATTTGTAGAAATATTTATATTAACTTTACCCTTAATAACTTTTAGGACATTTATCTTAACCAATCGATGTACTGTCAAAATTTCGTTTTTTCTCAAGGATAAACAAATCATTCCTAACTAGCCATAATCATACCCTGCAGTCTTTAGTCTAGCAACAGTGGTGCAACATTTTCTCCCACAGTTGATGACGGTGTCTTTGTTAGACATTTCCCATGGTTTTTATTCAGGATTCTGAGTTGCCTCACATAACTGTAGATGTGTGATAATACAGCTATTTTCTGTTTTCCTAGAAGTAATCACATACTTATTAAATATGGGACTTATCTCTTTGTTAACATGCTTATTACCTATGGCTTTTATCACGTCATTTGTTTCAATATAAGAACGATTCACTATTTTAAGAACATCATAGTTAAAATCACTAAGTCCTAAATATGTTAATGAATGTTATTGACCTCTCAGTGACCTCTAAAATACCTATAAAATGATCAAAACATTGCTACACATTTTCGAATATTCATTTCATCCAATTAATTTTGGTAAACCTATTTTTATGGGTATATTAAGACGTGATCATCTTAAAACAACATAATTATCATTTAACAGTTTAATGTCAGTTTAGTATGTCTTGGCATTTTATAAGATTACAAACGACTCCAAGTATTTTAATTAATATATCTTTGACTATTAAACGGTAGCATGTCTGTAAGTAGTCATATTCATAAATCAATTATAAAAACCAACAAGCTGACTCATTCCAAATTTACATCATGATTCTGGTATTAACTTCAACTGTGCTTCAACACGGACAAATGAGATTCTGGTTTGTTTGAATATGTTAACTACTTGAGTTATTTTCGACACGTGCTTTTGTTTGTTTATTGTAAAATTCGTAACTTTACGTGCACCATTGTTATATAATATGTGTAAAGATTGTACAAACACCATTCTGGCTCACGTAGCTTTTGTTTGTACATTTATATTTGTTTTATTTGTGCTCGTCATTCTGCATGCTACAGTTGAATTTTTGCACATGTTATTGGCTAATCTGCTAATTTAAAAAATACTTATATAAGATTTTGTTTTTACATAAAACTGTTATAACGTCCCTAATTCATGCTACGCAATATCTAGTTCTGTTTTAACTACAAACAAACGTAAAGACAAAAGCTTTGTTCCATACAAACGATGCTAATCATAAAACAAAGTAACCGAGGTCAAATCGCCTTCGCTTATGGTGGACTTTCGAAATCAAGTGGCTACATATCACAACGCTACCAAAGTGCCCTTGTGGAGGGCCTTTGGCTCCATTGACTGGCTAATCATAATGATTGCGATAACTAACATAGTATAGACTAATGATATATTCATGGAAATTGTAGTTCCAAATACGTATTAATTGAGTGAAACTTTGTCTGTAGCTTTGGTAATGTAATTATTTATTGTAACGTGTCAATCTATCTTATTATGAAAACTTGTGAATGCGGAAAACCGAAAATCGAGGTTGATGATTATAATATAATAACTAGAGAGATCTACTAGTTTCCTACTAAAGATACATGAGACTAGTTTCATATTAAATACTTTGTCAGAATCAGAAGGAACATACAAGAAGCTTATTCTGTATTGTAGACGCTATATATTTCGACACAATTTTAGTTCTAGGTAAATCATCATTACTTATTACGTGGTTAAATCTAGGTAAATACTAAGTAACGTAGGCGTACTAGTTATCCCTAACTGGTATGGGATCCAATAACTTAGTCCGTTTAAGGCGAACTAGGAAATTTGTTATGTACTTGTTTGCATTTAAAATTATTTGTGTTTCAGTGAATGTTTTGTAATTGAATTTTTGTATGTTGAATCATTAGTGGGCTAATTTTTATTGGTTTTTAAATATGTTTTTGGAATGTAACACACTTCAGTAAAACTCTTTCATTTCTAGAACTTATTTTTTGTGAAATAGAAGTTTTTCTAACGAATTTATAGTGACTTTACTTTTTAAAATCCTTTATTTTGATTTCCCTACATATTTTCTCTGCCAAAATATTAAAAACCTCAATAAGTATTCTTGTGTATTTAAAATTTTAAAAATTTGACTAATTTATGTAATGTGAATATTATGTAATGTCCTTATTAACCAACTTCCAAAAAGGAAGAGTTTCTCAATCCCTCCGAATCTTTTTCATGTATGTTCCCCGATTACTCGAAGACACCTGGACTGATTTGAATATTTTTTTTATATTTGAAAGGGTGGCCAGGTGGTCCCATAGAAATGTTATCAAAATAGGTTCAGTGTTTTGGTTTTTATAACAAAATAACTGGAAAAATATGTCATCCAAGTAAATGAATTGCGTATTTTGAAGTCGTTTTTTTAGTTTTTTTAAACAATTACTTGTTTTACTTTAATCCAATTCATTGTCTTATTTTTATTATTACGAATTTATTACCTCATATTCCAATGTAATAACTTCGAGATCACAAGCTACTTTTTATCAAAATAACTCCGTTCAAGGCGTAATATTTCCTAGATTCCCTTACTAGTTGCTAGACCTGTGTGTGTACTCGTCTAGACTTCTAGTGAAGCAGTCTTTGTGACGTAAGACCTGAAACTGTCGGTGCGCTGTAGGGTTACTTTTCACTGCAAATTGTTGCGTACTCTGGTACTGTGGTTAACAGTATACTGTTGTATATTCTAGTAGACTTTTATTATAGAGTATGAACGTATGTGTAATCAAGCCTTTAATATGGTATTTCGCACGGCTGTGTTACTTATTCAGTTTTGTTTACATATATAGTTTTATTTTGTTTTTAATTTTGATTTAGATATTGATCATACGAGTGTTTTTATTACTATGACTAATCTTTGGATTTCAATCTCGTTCATACAATTTATTGGCAATCTTTTTAGATTTAACAACTGGTTGGTAGGAAAAACCGACAATAATCAATTTAGGGATTGTTATTTAAATTCCGAAACTATTCTGGATAATCTATCAAATTGTGTTAATCTTTTGAATCCCATAATTTATGTAAACGAATGAAATGACTCAATTCACATAAAACATTAAAATTTAACTTCAAATTTAGTACAATACTCGAAGCGTTGACTTCAAAAGTGTATCATATCCTTTCAAAGATTAAGAACACAATAACAACTTATTCAAAAACTCCCATCAACCTATTTTAAATTTAGATAATAATCTAGTTTTCACATTTGACACTTTTCATGAAATTAAAAGTTACATCAGAATAGGTATATGGGTTATTTTTGAATAAGGGCACATGTCCAATCACTAAATCCGAGACACTACACTTTTTTGAAGTCATCACTCCACAACACTGCACTGTTTCTATTTCACTTGTCACTTTTTGTTTTTCTTCACTCACCGTTGTTTTCATAATGCCTCTTCAACGGTGTTGGGCGGGAATCGTACTGGATACAGTCTGAGGCGAGTTGTGTGTTTTTATAGTTGGTTATTTGGTGATACTTTCGCCATTGCCCCCCGTTTACTGGAATAGGCCGCTAGTACAGTGCGCGCGAGTCCTTGCGTATTCGGCCGCCCGGTGACCGTAGACAGACGCGTCGTGCGATTCTTTATTTAAATTATCTGTTTTTTTTAACTGCGTCGAAATATTCTTGTATTCTGAAATCTTAGAAACGGTTATTAATTCATCTATAACACTGCTTTCGATATTTAAATTTGTTTATTTTTTTAAAACGCCGGTATTTTAGTTTGTTTTGAACGGATTGATATTTTATCTAAAAATTTTATAATTTTCTTTTGGTTTGAAAGTGTAACGACTAATGAAGAAAGGTTTAGTTGATGTTATTGCAAATATTATTGTTTTTCTAAAGATATCCATTTTTAATGATCAAATACAACTAAAGTTTTAAAAACCTTTCTTTCAACATTTTGTTTGGTTTGATAGTTTGTGAACCAACTTTAATCTAAGACGTTGTTTGGTCGGTTTGACGAATGTTTAGTCGTTTTCATATAAATAAGTATTATATTATTTAACCGCATTTTAAACCTCATTGTGAATATAGTTTAAATATATATATATTAGTCTAAATAATAGATAAAATTTTGCTGATGCCAAGCCTCTCCATTTTCATTAAGTAATTTTTTTTTTTATTGTTGCATATTTTTATCATCTGTCATTCGATCAAATATCTAAATACAATACAATACAATACAAAAATCTTTATTTGACCCAATGTTTTAACTAATTGATCTAGTTTAAAAATTGATTAAACTATAAAATCTAAAAATAACACACCAATTAAAATATACGATAAAAATTTACTACAAGTCCTTAATAGTGTTTACATAACCAAATAAATATTCTATAGCCCGTTAGTGTTTCAATATTTCATCGATGGTACAAAAATAGAACTCGAAGAATCTACATTAAAATGACATAACAATAATTTTGTCACATTGCAAATGATTGAAACTGATAAGTTAATGCATTCATTAATTATTAATGAATCTGCATCACTCTTGACATAGATGCATCTTATTTTTATGGTATTACATTTTTTTTTAAATGAAATATGCTGACACCCACGTGTTTAACTTAAGTTTAAGTCAATTGTAGTTGTTGTTCTCTCTAAACTTTTTTCATTTGTTTTGCTTGACTGTTTTTTTAACTAGCTAGACTTGCTTCTATTTCCAATTCATTTTCATCAATATCACAAACTTAAATAATATTTCAATAAAATTTTACTAAAATAATAACCATGAATAAAAAGACATTAATTACTGCCATTAATCCTTCAATATCCCGAATAAAATATATTCTCGCCTTATTTTTCAAACATTTTATTTTTCGAAAATTAATTTTATTATGGTGTTGCTATTCAAGACTAAACATTAATGTGTCATAATAGTGTTCATTTTAAAGATTATAAATGAACAGTTTATCGCGGTGTGAATAGATAGCGATCTTAGTAGTCTGTTTATGACTTCCGGAATATACAATTTTATGACTTCGTTGATCTTACTCATGTACTTGAAAATTAATAACTTATCACGTAAATTCACTTGAGTTTATTTAAAACCTAATTTACTAACATCTCTTGTCTTTCTGGCTTTTGAACTCCTGTTTTCATTAGTACTCTAATTTATTCAATCTTATTCATTACTTTACTTTACTTTTTTTCTATTCTATTGATTCATTAAATTACATTAAGATTAATCTTCTTACTAGGTAGGAAACAAAATACACAGTACCATATCAATCACATCTGATTTTAGCAATTCATCATCATCATCATCTCAGCCATAAGAAGTCCACTGTTGGACATAGGCCTCCCCCATGGATTTCCAAAAAGACCGATTCGAAGCGGCTTGCATCCAGCGTTTTCCCGCCACTTGTATGAGGTCGTCTGTCCATCTCGTGGCTGGTCTTCCTACGCTGCGCTTGCCGGTACGTGGTCTCCACTCGAGAACCTTTCGGCCCCATCGGCCATCAGTTCTACGTGCTATGTGCCCTGCCCACTGCCACTTCAACTTGCTAATCCGCTGTGCTATATCGGTGACTTTTGTACGTCTACGTATCTCTTCATTTCTGATTCGATCTCGTAGAGAGACTCCGAGCATAGCTCTCTCCATAGCTCGTTGCGTGACCTTGAGCTTCCTTATAAGGCCCATAGTTAGGGACCACGTTTCAGTGCCGTATGTCATCACTGGTAACACACACTGGTTGTAAACTTTCGACTTGAGGGACTGGGGAATATTGGACGAGAAGACGCTTTTAAGTTTCCCGAACGCTGCCCAGCCGAGTTGGATACGACGATTGACCTCCCTCGTAAAGTTGGACCTGCCTAATCGAATTTTGGAATTTTAGCAATTGTGCTAGTTAAACTTTAATTTATATTGAATATGTCTTAAACAAAATCGATATTATTCAATCAAGAATTAGTGAGTCTTCGAAAGGTTCTGTGACTATCTCTCATCCTCAGGACACACAGATCCGACAGTAGGTAAATATTAGTCATATACGTTATAAATTTAAATTTGTCAAAAATATTGAGTGCTATAAATTTAATGCAAAATACAGCCACTACGTCAATTACCAGTTAGTCATTCAGGAAACGCGTTTTTTGCGAGAATGTTTCTACTCGTAGCATTGAAAAGGTTTCTGGAGTCCTTGCACGACGCACGTGTCCAAATATCGAGACACGGAAACGATCGGTTTGTAAAATTATATCTCTGTATATCTCAGCTTAGTGGAGATTAAAGAGGTTGTTGATTGCCGCCAACTTCAAACGGTGAAGGAAAACATCGTGTGGAAACCTACATGTCCGAGAGTTCTCAATGATCTTGAAGATGTGTGAAGTCTGCCAACCCGCACTTGGCCAGCGTGGCAGACTATGGCCTAACCCTTCTCACAATGAGAAGATGGCCCGTTCCCAGCAGTGGGACAGTTTGTACAAACAGGGCTGATAAAAAAAAACTCAGCTTACCGTCGATTCAGCCGCAGCCAGTTGTAATCTGTTACTACATTTTGTATAGGAGCTCACACTGTTGGTACTACGTGTATGACGCAAGTTACGTTATAATTTTCTGTCTGGTTAAGTATTTTGTTTATCTTCAACTTTGTGATATCAAAATTAAATAAGTGTTTGTATGTTCTTTTAAAATTTAGCTATCAAAACTTTTAGCTTGATCAAATATTGGCAGGTTTTATCTGCAATAATTAGATTACAATTTGTCAGAAGTTTAGTCAGAGTTGGCTAAAGGTTATCCATATAAAAATTAAAATAATATTTCCTATTACAAAAATGATATGTGTTTAACTGTACAATTAGAAGTCATCGAATTGTAACCTTTTAAATAGGTTACAATTTTCCAAGTAATAAGGATTAGAAAAATATTTTTTCGAGTTCTATAAGCAATAGTTTCATCTTCATCTCGCCATCCTTTCCTGTCCTATTCTAATTTTATCTACCGTTTACTACAACTTGACGTCTGTGGTCACTTTCTGTATAGCTGCTTGAACCCATCATCCTTCTTCCCTCAATATAATTGATTAACAATCTGAATTCTGAATCTAAATTCAATGCAACCTATGCGTAAGTATTACCGACATCTTTAAATACCGCAGGAAATTATCATGTGCAATTAACTAACAATCCTAACCAGTTTTGGAGGAAATAAGTAATACAAATTATTATAATTTTATGTAAGCAACTTTAGGCTAAGTGCTTGACCGTGCGTCAGTATCGAAATATTGAACTACCATATTGTTATATGATCCATCATAAAGTATATTAAACATATTTAATGTCTCAAATCCACATAAAATTCAAACTCAAATACCTACAGATCTACTAAAATCTTTTAAATTTTCAAGGTTAGAGTGAATAGATTCTTGATCGACGATAGACGTGCTCTATCCTCGACAATATAGTCGTTTATTAACAGGCAATTTCACTTTTTAGCCCTGTTATATGTCTTCTCACTTTAAACATCATTCAAACGCTCGTATGCATATCATCATCGTCTCAACCATAAGAAGTCCACTGATGAACACAGGCCCCCATGGACTTCCAAAAAGACCGATTGAAAGCGGCTTGCATCCAGCGTCTTCCCGCCACTTTTATGAGGTCATCTGTCCATCTTGTGGCTGGTCTTCCTACGCTGCGCTTGCCGGTGCGTGGTCTCCACTCGAGAACTTTTCGGCCCCATCGGCCATCAGTTAATATCAATCATACATGTACATATCAAGGACATTAAATATGTGATGATATGATGAATACACATAATATTTTGATAGATTTTTGGTTTCATTTTGAACGGAGTTTTAAATGAAACTATCACTCTAAGCTTTCACCTGAAAGACATAACCTTCCTGCTTGCACAGCCGGGGAAAAATAGATTTCATAATTTACATATTTACTAGCTAGTGATATAACCCGCGTAGTGATAAAAAACGTTGGTGTTGATGGTGATGATGATAAAATATAGCCTATGTCCTTCTTCAGGTCCTAAAGAATCTCTGTGCCAAATTTCATAACGATTGGTTCAGCCTTTTAACCGTGAAGAGGTAACAAACAGACAGAAATACAGAGGACAGAAAGAGTTAAGTAGGTACTATCGCTTTTATAATATTATAGTTAAGATAGGTTATAGTACTCGTAGTAAATAAGCTACATAAAATCACGTAAAAACTCAGCTCAAAAACATTTAGTAGATTAAGTTTTCTTTTAAAGAAATCGCTATTTTTTCACGATTTCAGGATAGGTCTCATTGTAAAAGTTACATTTGTACGGTTAACCTTAGACCATTAGCCACTACATAACCAAATTAAAATTTCCAGCATTGCGGTATTTGCTACGGCATTGCTTGCCGGAAATATCGTCTATAGATAAGGTATATTTTTACGCTAAAAAATTATGGCGTACTATATTTGTATGTAAATATTATCTTTTTGTAGACGTATGAAAGTAATCGATATAGCACAGCGGATTAGCAAGTTGAAGTGGCTGTGGGTAGGGCACATAGTACGTAGAACATGGGACCGAAAAGTCCTTGAGTGGATACGATGCACCGGCAAGCGCAGCGTAGGAAGACCAGCCACGAGATGGACAGATGACCTCATACAAGTGGCGGGAAGACACTGGATGCAAGCCGCTTCCAATCGGTCTTTTTGGAAATCCATGGGGGAGGCCTATGTCCAGCAGTGGACTTCTTATGGCTGAGAAGATGATGACTATCTTTTTCCAATATTTTTTTTGCCGTACGTAAATCCGATATAATATATAAATAACGAATGATTCTGTTTGTTCTAGGTAAGCGCACTTCATCGTAGACTGTAAAGTCACGTAAACGCAAAGTAAGTACTTACGCTGTCAAGCTCAATTCTTAGATTGCAAAAAATGCTTTGTTTATAGGAGAAAATTTAAAATAAATGTACAGATATCACTTATACTGGTGACGGAGTAGCAGAAGTAGAAAAATTAAAAACGTATATTTTCGTGTTTCTCAGCCAAGTTAAAAGATATCCAAGTTTATTTTAAATATCTCTCTTAACTAAATAAATAAATTCATTTCTCACTTTTATAATATCCCCAACTATCCCCAATGATTTTAGAAAAGTGAGTAATGATTTAAATGGTTTAAATTGTTATGATGCGCGAGAGCGAGTTAGCTGCGCGCGCACAGACATGTGCGCGCGTTTAGCCCGCAAGTAACTAAATTGCATATCAATACCATATCACAATAGATTGATTCAAACAATCAATAGTATGAGCAAACAGATACCAATCAACATAATCTTATGTCAAGATTTCGTATTCCACTACATAATACACCAGAAGAGGGTGTTGTGGGTAACGTACTTGCAGATATACATATGCTGGATATTTGAAAGGTGCTCGAGTCAATGAAGCGTGTAGTTACTATGTAGTAAGCTGTGGTGAGGTAAACCGATCGCGGTTTTAGGCATAGAGCTAACGGTAGAATTTTATTAATTTCGTATAATCTTATTTTGTCGGATTCTTCTAAGCAAGTTCATTCTTCATTCATTCGTTCATTCTTCTCCATCGTAGACCGCAACAGTCGCTTATCATTGTGCAAGTAAATATCTACTATAACAATAATATCTACTAATATTAAATATTCTATACAAATTACTTTAATATTCTATACAAGTTACTATCGTTCTGCCGTTAAATTATAGCAATTTAATAAAAAAAAAAAATGAACACTATGCCCTGATATAATAGAGTCATCGAGTTTGTCATAAAATAAAGTTCCTTAAAATAAAAGACTAATTTCAATTGGAATATTTAATGTTCAGGTGAATAATTAACTTGAAATATTGGTCTAATCGAACATGGTAAGAATCTTTCTTTTTTAAAGCTTAGACACACGGATTTCAAGATTCATGCCATTTAAAAAAACTATTACATGCATGTTCAATATTTTTTAAAGTATAACTACACTTAGAGGCTTACATATGTGTTGATAGTGCAAAAAATTTCAACATCTGATGGGAATCGAACCCAATCAGTACTTGGGAGCTTCTATTTATCCACGGAAGTTAATTATAAAAGTATCGAAAATCTATGAACTATCCTTTTTGCAGCGTTAGTGGTGGTATGGTATGCATTTTTCAAATTTCGTTATTTACAAAAGAGCTATTATAAGAACTGTCATGAATAAAAGCGTTTGATGAAAACAGTGGAGATATACGTACAGCGAGCTGAGAGAAGAACAACTAATTTTACCACAACTCCATAGCTTATTTTAACAATCATGATCAGCGCTTTTTATTCGCAAGAATCTTTGTATTTGTGAGTATTTCATGTTGTCTCCAACTCAGGTCATCTTTACTTAGAACTTTGCATAAACGTAATTCTACTTTTAATTATCAACAAGATCAACTCATATCCGCTTACATTGCGACACTTACAACCAGATCAGATCTAACGAAAGCGTTAAACGGCGACAGCGGCAAATTATCATAATTTTACAATCTAATTACATAAAGAAATCTCAAAGGTCGAGTCTTCCAAGGTCTTGGCTTACTACGCCGCAGCTATACTTAAATCCGCACTTTCAAGCAGTTGCCATTTATCTTTGCTGAGCTAGAGACTAATTACATTACAAGTATAACAATAAAATTAAAAAGAATTATATTAAAAAAAAATTGTTAACATGTAAAAAAGCAAAGCGCATTTTGATGTTTTTTTTTATACAGACGTACCACTAAACTTAAGCTTAATGAGCTTCAATTTTTAACAGAAGCAGCTGTTTTGTTTTCTGCTTTGTAGAAGTGCCGTTTTAGAGTGATGACACAGGCGGTCTCCGTAAAACACTCACATCTTTGTCGTAACGTATGTGATAAAATGAAGCACTATCTCCCGGACTAAAATCAGCCGGTTCCGGTAGAGCGACCTTGAACTCGAATGTTTCCCTGAAGTAGGTATTCGGTAGGTGTCAAATAAAAACATAATTCTGTTCTATTCGCCTGATTGGATTAGAAATAGTACGAAAACCTCCTTAGTATTTTTAACCTCCGACCCAAAAGATGGGTTATAAGTTGAGGGGGGTGTTATAAGTTTGACGTGTGCATCTGTCTCTCTGTCTGTAGTATCGTACGTATCTCTCTTACGGATGGACCGAAATTGATCTATTTTTTTTTTTTGTTTGAAAGAGAATTATGTCGTGAGTGTTCTTATCTATGTTTCATCAAAATCGGTTCAGCCGTTTTTTATTGTCGGGAGATTTAGAGGATTTCTCAATAGAGTTGTATTTTTCTAATGTTTGTTACAGCATAATTCCGTCATTAATTATTAAGGCTATGTTTTCAGATTGGTCCCTTAAAAAAATCATCAAAATCGGTTTAGTAGTTTGGTGTTTAAAACAATCTTGTTTCAACTAGAAAAAGTACTCGTATGTCATCCAATTAAACGACATCATGTATTTTAAAATGGGTTGTTACACTTTTTCAAGCTATAATAATACAATTATTGTATGTAGATTATGTTATAGGTATACGTAAAACTTTTAACAGTTACCACAGAGGTTACAAACGTTTATCCAGTTTCCAATGCCAGGTAAATGCGTTATTGTCAGTATTACGTGCAGTTACGACGCAAGGTCAATGGACTTTAAAAATAACTTGAACTTGTGAACGTTGCACCTTTCTAAACTGGCTTTATGGTGGTTTTTTTTTTTACTTAACTCAATATGTTTTTTTTTTACATTTCCGTATCTCAAAAAGAATAAATGGCCAGTGCGTGTAGTGCTACGCGCAATGTAGGGTTCAGTATTTACACATCATAATTTATGTAAACATAAAAAGGGTCTGTTATTTGATATTATGAACATACGCGTCAATTTATGTTTAAATCAAATATTTATTTTTGACTTTTCTAAGTACTTACATTTAAGTATTTTGTAGTATTACTTACTTTACTCTAAGTATTTTGATCGACTATTACTCTTTAACTTGTAAAGCCTACTTAGCTGTGATAGATTTTCTTTCAATTTCATCATTTCGCAAACGGATCCCGAAATTGTACGTATAAATAATGTTTTTTGATTACCTATTCAGCGATACCCCACACGATATTTTTATTTTTTCTCATCGCCACAGGGTTGTTGAGTAAAAATATTTCATCCTCACTTTACGTATAGTACCAAAAATAAAAAATAAAAATTCAAGATTTTATCTACAACTTTTTCGGCTAGATTAATTAAAATAATTATTTAGGTATGTCCATACCAAATTACTTATTATTGTTACAAAACCAAACACGTTGTACGCAAGGGCGGATCCAGGGGGGGGGGGGGGGGTCATGGGGGGTCAAAGCTGGATCCGCCCTTGGTTGTACGTTGTTGTTTGTTACCAAATTACTTATTGTTGTTGTTTGTTATTGTTACTTTTTATTCTAAGATTATTAGTACTAGAAAACTAATAATCTTTGAACAAATCCGCGGACAGAACTGATAGACAGATGGACATACCGACATGGCGAAACTATATGGGTTCCTTATTTACTGCAGAATCCTAATAAACGGTACCCTTACAAGATCTCATTCTTGTCCGTCTGTTTTTTTAACTGTCTTGAAAAAAGGAGGAGGTTATCAATTCTTATTTTTTAACGTTGTTTACTTTATGAACCGATTTGCTAAATATTTTTTTATTTGAAAATTTATCAAAATATGTAGTTTGGTTTTTAAAACAAAACAACTGGAAAACTGTGTCATTCAAGTAACAAAATTGCGTGTTCTGAAGTTGTTTTTTTTTTAGTTTAATAAACTTACTAGCTGCATCCCGCGGTTTCACCCGCGCAGTGATGTAAAACGGTGATGATTATCATAAGTTGTAGCCTATATCCGTCCAAATTTCATAACAATCGGTTCAACCATTTAGTTACAGGTTTAGTTTAGTTACAGAGAAAAGGTAACAAACAAACAGACATATATATATATATATATATACATAAGTTGTTTTACGGACGAAAAGTAGTGTTTTCATCCAGAAAAAAAAAGAAGAGAAATGAAAAATACTTTTTTTTGGAACTCTATGGGACCACTTTCTTATTATTTCTTCTTTAAATCGCGAGCAAATTGGTTTCTTCTAGGTTATCGTTAACAGCAGGTGAGTTGGCGGTGAAGCGCAAACCTATTATCGCGCTCCATCGTAGACCGCAGCTGGCGGTGAAGCGCAAACCTATTTTTACATTTAAAAAAACTTTCAAAGGAAAGATGTTCCTCGTTGATCATGCTTGAATCAATGATTGCTTATTTCGAAGTTACGCTGCGAGAAACATTTTAATAAATATGTAGAGCCTTCATTATAACTCAAAATTAAATGGATTCGAAAACGGTGAGTGACCTCAGATATCTGGGTTAATGTCAGAAGCGTTATCTGTATCAGAGTTTCTGCTTTAATTTTATTTATTATTTTCATTAGTTAATAACATTTCTGTCACATCAAACGTCGGATTTGTTAACTTTGATTTATGAATAAATTAATATATTGGTTAATTATACCTGTGAAATTAATATGGATGGAGGGGCATTCAATATGAAAAGCTCATTGCGATGCCACACATTATGAAGTCCAAACTTCTGTATAACATTGTTTTATTGAGTGCTTTCACATTAACCGATAACGACACCGATCCGATATTGAGATCCGATCGGATCCAATATCGTGGGACAGGGCATTTCGCATAATATAATTTTATATAGTAGTAGTTTACCAATATCGTCAATGTCAGCGGCTGATACTGATATTGTCATCAATACCGGAGATAACAAAGCATAATTGCCAAAATAACTTACGTAATGGCATTTTTCTTGAATACAAAGGCTTATATTAGATGCGTACGACTAATGATGTCTAAGTTTCCACTTTCCACGTTTGTTAATTATTGAAATTAAACAACTGTTAACGAATTCAGTCAAATTTTAAAATTACGCAAAATATAGATACCTACACGATAAATCTGTCATCATTACATAAGACTATGCTAAGTACTGAGCACGACTTGTGTGGTTAATTACGTCATTCAAACGACACCGATATCTCAGTCTATCATATCGGTATCGTATCGGCAAGTGTAAAGCCTCCATTATTGGGCAAATGTGGCGCTTCCATCATGCAAGTGTTTTTTATTTTCATTGTTTAAACAATTTATTTTTATAGCTTCAGATGCAAAAAGAGGGGTGTTATAAATTTGACGTATACCTACGTGTACGTCTGTTTGTTCCGATTTTAGTTCAGTATATTGTAAGAAAGGTAACTTAATCGAAGGTGTTTTAGCAATGATTCCAAAAAAGTGTGTTTTCTTATCGTTCATCTTAATTTTCAATTATTTAAATAATGAAAACAGCTAGTTTCTTTACGTCCCACGTACTAACTAGCTTCAAGATGATCAAAGACGGCGAGATTCGTTTCATAAAACACGACAACAGCGAGAGCGTTGTTGCGCTATTAATTATTTTTAACACAGCATACCAAATTATTACAATCATCTCCACCGCAATCTGGGCCACATATCCACATAAGTATGTATATTATATAGTTATTTTGCCCGCAATCGGACCTTGGCTCTTGGAACAAAGAGTTGCAGAAAGAAATTAGACTCTGTGTCGAAAGTCTTTGGACGCGCGTACTCTGTGGTATTTTCATGAAACCTGAATTTTCAATGTGGAGATTGCAAAAGCTTCGCACGGTTTGTTTATTTTGATGTTGGCAAAATAAGTACTTTAACTGTGTTGTGGAACTTAACCTTTTGTTATTTTACACACCTTCAAGCAAAGATATTATTGCAAACAAGTGAGTTTCAACCGAGTAAACGAATTGCATATTTTGAAGTCGGGTTTTTTTTTTAAAGTTTTTTAATCTATATTGATTAAACATATAAAAACACTGAGTAGAGATACTAGAAAAGTGAGATAGAGAATTGTTTATTTAGATATGAGATATATTTAAAAAAAAGTTTTTTCACTCCTCTTGCTCAAAAAGTCCGTCATTCTAGCTTACTAGAGCGAGGAAAAAATAGCATATTTTGCTCTAGAGAAAAAAGTATTTTTTTTAATTTTTATCTGTTACCAAAGAGCCTACATAAACGAAACAGTCTTTATTCAAAAGTAGAATAGTCCTATATAAAGACTGGACTGTTTCATAAAAAAGAAAAACATCATATTTTTGAAAATGGAACTAAAAACGGTGATCTCGTTGGAGTATATTTACATTCTCTTTGCAAACATCTCGGTTAACTATCCAGAATTGTACACATTAAACATTTCATTTTTAATAAAATAAACTTTGAATTATCGTATTGGATTATTTTATTTTCTCGCAATCGTAGTTAAAAGTTGAGTGTAACACACGGCGCTAAAAACCCATTATAACTCGGTTTCTATAAACTCCCTCGCTAAAGCTAAAGCTAAACTTTTCTAATTTCTATACTCAGTGATTTTATATGTTCAAAATTATTGTGATGCGCGAGAGAGATAGCTGCTCACGTTTATCTCCGCCTTAAATTAAAAAAAGACGTGTGGCACTCGGAGACTGCCGCGGTAAAGCTATTGCATAGCATTTTTTATCAACTTATGTAATTATTGTTATTTATTTATTTTATTTATGCAGTATTCCTAACACCCCCCACTCCGACCGGCACAGCGGTGATACTTTTTAGTTTTGCCATATATCGATGAATAGCAGAACTTTTAATGACTTTTTGAAATATCACGCTTGTCTCTTTAGTTCTGCAAATCGCCTCTAGGTGGCATTGGTTGTATCGGCGTTACTGCGTTAGGTTATTTTCGTTACGGAATTTCTGGATTCGGTCTCCACGCTCAAGGCCCGCGATAGAAGCTATGCAATAGCTTAAAAATAATCAATATACTCAACTCATAAAACTTATGTATTGTTTCATCCATTACGCAAGCTGCCTGAGAAAACTGAAAACAAAAGGGCTATTAGTACATTGTATGGACGGCCTTGATACGTGAGATACTGTATTGATTCCAATACTAAACGTTCCCGTTGGCGCGTGTTCTCTGATTTAAATGAAGTCAAAAATGGAATGAATACTATATTGTTATATTTTTAACTTTAAAATTTTAAAGCTTGCCTTGTTTCGTAGCCTTTTATTTTAATTTTATTTCGATATTAATTTAATGTTTGGAATGTTTGAATTCAATCCACTTTACATGATGTTGAGCATATATTTTTAGAGAAATTATGTGCAGTGTGCAGTGTAGCTGTAGGTACAGGTTATCATAATGAGCATTATTTAGAGTAATTCTTGTATGATCACTTATTTGTCAAAGGTTGCTACGTAAAAGTTGAATATTTAATTTTTGCGAGAGACATGATTATTATTATTATTTCAAAAATACAAGTAAAAATAATTGGTTGTCTGTAAAGTCGGTTTACGGACGATAGTTCAACGTGACAACATACGTCCGCGCGCGAGCTCCGAGGAATGATATTTGAAGCGACGCGGTCCGCGGAGTCGCGGACGCGGACGGACGGGCGCGGCGCACACCCGCCCGCTTCCTCAGCCACCGCAAACGCGCGCGCGTAACGGGACAAGGAGCGTAACGTAACGGGACAATAATTCATACTTTTTCGTACATGCAGCCGGCGTTCATCGATTTATTAGACCTTGTCACGTCAAAAATAAAAAGCCACTCTAGAAGTAAGTAAGAAAATAAAGATACCTCGCACATCAAAATAGTTCAAGCCAGTTAGGCTGTAGAATACATTCATAATTTCTGGTCATAATGAGATAATACCTCAGAGTGATAAGCAGCGTGCATTACCACACATGATTTTTAACCCCCAACCCAAAAAGGGAGGTGTTATATCAGTTTGACGTGCGTATTTGTATTGTCTTTGTCTGTGGTATTCGTAGCTCTCAAAGAGATGGACCGATTTTAATCTTTTTTTTTTGCGTTTGAAATAGGATTTTATTGAAAGTGTTCTTAGCTATGGTTTATAAAAATCGATTCAGCCGGATTTCTTTTGTCAGGGGTTTTTGAGATCTCTAAACTTATACTTATTAATTGTTGAAGTGCATTTATGGGCAAGCGTGGCCCTTATGATGCCTGATGTCATTTACTCCAATAAAATACGTTCATGCGCAGTCCGGTAAAAACACTAGTATCAGAACACAGCGAGGAGGGTACACTAGGGCCGACTAGTAGCCTCCGGGCTCACGGGTTATGGTGGCGCGGGTAACGCAACATCCGGCGGCGCACGCGGCCTTCATTCATACTATTACTACTGCGCCGTTTGAGATACCTGAATGGTGTCCTGCTCGAGTCGAACGTACCACGAAATAACTACTCTATGTATATCTCTAGATATGTATAGAGCAAGTAGTATGTGTGTGATCAACGGCGTAAACATTCTCTATATCATTCATTCTATATTCTCTATATTGGACCGACTACTTCTTGACTGATTTTGGTTAATAAGGTTAGGCCCAAAGTTCGCAGCTATCTCTTTCGCGCATCCTAACATTTATAAACATATAAAATGGATGAGTGGCATGTTAGTGAGACAGCGATTTGTTTATTTAGGTAGGAGAAATGTTTTAATAATTTTTTTTTCAATATCTTTTAACTTGACTGAGGAATTAGAAAATATTATATTATATTTTTTCACACAATTCCTAAATCTATAAATAATATCTGATTAAAACTTTTTTTTAAATTCTTCCTTTCTAAATAAACAAAATCATCTGTCACTTTCACAATATTCCCACTCATTTTTTTTTTCAATAGTTTGAATATGTAAAGCTGGGTACTCACTTAGCAGTGTAGCATCTCATGTATCAGATACGGTATCAAGTGAGTACGTAGGCACGAGCCCGCTGCGAGCCGCTCGCGCGTGGAGCGCTGTAAGCTCGCAGTGACCCGCCGAGTGGCGGTATCACTGCGAACACAAAGGCGGCTCGCAGGATCCGGCAGCTCGTAGTAGTTAGATACGCGGTGGACCGTGGACGAGCCGTACCCACTTGCAAGGTTGATACAGTATCTGATACGTTACATGCAACACTGCTAAGTGAGTATCCAGCTTAATGCTGCGCGAGGGAGATAGCTGTGTGCTTTGAGCCCAACCTTAAGAGGTTGTTATTTTATTATCGAAATTGGTTAGTACCTAAATGACGCTGCGGCACACTTTTATCTTTATGGGAGAAATACTCATTAATCAAATATGTCAATTTTATTTATATAAAAGTATAGAACTTGTATATATTTCTTCGCTTCGCTCCTCGGTCAATTTTTAAGCTATTGCATAGCTTCTATCGCGGGCCTTGAGCGTGGAGACCGAATCCAGAAATTCCGTAACGAAAATAACCTAACACACCGCGCGTAAAGCTATTATGCAATAGCTTTACCGCGGCAGTCTCCGAGTGCCACACGTCTTTTTTTTTTTGAAGCAGCATTACAATGTTTTAATATCTAACCAAGAAGTTATTTTCCCAGTATTCTTACAAAGAATTCAATGTATTCGTAGTATTTTCTATTTTTTATCACCTTTAGAAAATGTCAGACAGATTTCGATGAAAACTCTTAGTTGGAATATTTATTGCGTCGTGGGCTACTAACCTAAAATGCGATGATTATTATTATAGCTTAAAAAACTAAAACAACAGACTTCAAATATGCAATTTCGTACGTGGTTAATTTTTATTTTAGTTGTTTTGTTTTAAAAACCAAACTAGAGACCGATTTGTATGAATTTGAGAGTATATCCTTTAAATTTTTTTTTTTTAAATCAGTTCATAAATGACAGAGTTTAATTAAGAATCTCCAATTCTCCAATAAAAAAAAACATAATACGATCTACCGGCTTGGCCGGAAATATCAGTACTTTGTCACATGTTGAAATAAATAAGTGCTACATGATAAAATGATAATATGAACTCTGTGTCCGTAGCGCCTGTGCACACTGACTTGCGCATTGTGACGTCGTAGCAAAGATCTTTGTTTAGTTAAATTTGTTTGCTTTGTGATCTTTTCTGTATTTGCAATTAAATATTCTGTGGCTTCTTTACGTTGATCCACTAGCTTAGCGAGATTTTGGTAAAGTATAATATTGTGAGCTAACTGTAGAATAGTTTTAATAGTTTCAAATAGTCATGAAATTAAACAAAATTTTACGGATTTATAGCGATAAATTACATAAACACCGCGAAAATCTTAGAAAGCATAATCGTATATCTTATTCCCTCTCTCATATTTATTATTGTTTAATTTAAGTTACTGTCGCAAAAATAGGTTTTCAGTTTTAAATGCTCAAAATGTCAAGGTTTTCTTTTTAGTGCGGAAATGCCTTAAGCCTTTCGTTTACAGTTTTATTACCTAGTACCTAATAAGAACTGCTTTCAATGTTAATTTGTATTTTGTTTTCTTTTTAAGCATTATATATACTACTCGATGAATTATATGTGTCGGCTGTTACACATACAATGTTAATATTGCTAACCTCATTGCCGTTATATTTACTGTAATTAGTATAAGTTTAGAAAACTCAAAAAATCCGACAAAAATCGGCCGTATCGTTTTTGATGAAACATAGCCATGAACATCGTCAAAAACCTCTTTCAAACAGAAAAAAAACTAGATCAAAATCGGTCCATCCGTTTGAGAGCTACGATGCCACAGACAGACACATAATCAAACTTATAACACAATAAAATAAAGATGTGTAATATTGTGGTCACTGTTAATGTTGGTAAGTAGGTAACTAATTAGATAAAAATTTGTAACAAAAGAAAAAATAAAAAAAAAAAAATACAAAAACAGGCTTTTATTTAAATGCTCTAAAAAGAAGAAAACCCTTTTTTTATTTTATTCGTATTCTTCGCAGTAAATCCTTTCATTTGATATCCATATTATGGGAACACATGAAAATTGCTAGTCAACCGTCTTGGGCGGTCCGCCATATTGGATTTACAATGACGTCACTTACCTTAACCCATCATCCAAATTAAACGCGCAGCATTCCATCTCGATCGGTTGAGTATAAATCTTTTAAAATTCCGTTTCAAGAGTTGAACCGTACATATACACACATTATAATATGTTCGGTTCAACTCTTGAAACGGAATTTTAAAAGAGTTGAACCGAACCTAAAAATATAGAACATACTTAAACACACATTTGCTCTGATATTTTAAGGAGCTAGGCTGGCTCGGGTGATGCTGGTAGGGGGAAATGCACAATACACCCCAAGCGTGACGTCAATGCAGGCAGGACCCATCGCCCCAACCTTGAATAAGAATAAGATAGGTACACACATTGCAAATTAATAAAAAGCTTGTCGTTAAAATATGCAGGTATACTAATTTTAAACAAATTCTCGTAGATCCGGGATCTTAGCATATTACAAATCCGATCTTTTATTTATCTCAAAACTAGTCTAAAATATCAAAACAACTTTAAACTGATGTGATGAATAATATAAGTATTATAAAAGAACGTGAATCACAGTTGGGTGTGACTAAAACTGCAATTTATAGTTGAATGTATGCAAGTGTTGAGAGGTATACTGGTTTACATTTCCTGACACGAGATCTACGATCTTTAGAACAGGATTTCACGGATTTATAATTTGTTATTTGTCAATTAAACCAATCGTCGTCATCATCATCAGCCAACTCTAGTCGCCGTCAACATTTGTGCCTCGTCCTGCCCAGTCCAGCGTCTTCAACATTGCAATTGTTATGGACGATTTCGCAGAACAATATTACTAGTAAAACAATTTTAATAATTTTCCTATTAAAAACCGACTTCAAACGCAATTATAAATCCTTCACGATTGTAAACTTTTTAAACCTCTCTTCACTCGCTCTTTTTTTCTTTTGTCAAGAATACAATTTGTCATTGAATGTCAAATGCTCGTCTTCGAGGATTAGAAAATGTGCAGATGTCTATACGATAATCCTTAATTAAGTCCTTAATATTTGATAATTTTGCAAAGAAACACGTGTAGGTGAAACTCTGCGATTCTATAATCTGACGTATTCACTCCGGAATACAATGAAAATATTTTCATTTTTAGAGATTATTCAAAAAATAATAAAGCGATGTTTATAAAATAATTTTGGGACCAACCTGGGAGCTATGTCTATACACCAATTCAAGAAACACAAAAATTGGTTCTCGAATGACGGAGTAATTCGTGTACATCCATTAAAAAAAACGGTACGAATTGATAATCTTTTTCGAAGTCATTTAAAAAACTGACAAAACGATGCAAAGTGAAGTCAAGACGCATATATAACATTAGCGAATCATTGTTTAATAATTGACCTCAATTGCGTCAAACTTTTTAAAAATAACGATTCTTTCGAAAATTCTTTATTATAAGTATATAGCAAGGATTATGTTTCGGTTTTTTAGGGTTCCGTACCTCAAAAGAAAATATGGAACCCTTATAGAATCACTGTTGTCCATCTGTCCGTATGTCAAGACCTGGAACGCGTGTAGGTATCGAGTTGAAAGTAGTCCCTTGCAGCTGTGGAAAAAATCATACTTCTCAGTTATAGTAAAATAAGTTACAACCGTATATGTCTTAAAAACCGCATATTTCGACACTCACTAAGGAATCAAAACCTACTTAACGGGTACTTCCCGTTCACATAGAACGAAATTTGATAAGAATCATTGTCATAAAGTACACAAAGGAAAAAAAATCGAAAATTGTACATTTTTCATTTAATCACATTTTTTTTATGCATGATAGATCTAAGATTGACCAACAACTCGCCTGATGTTAAGCGACGGTGTGGCCGAGGATGGAGCTCGTCGATCTAGAATATATCTATTCACTCTAGCCTTGAAAATTCCAAGATTGTAGGTCTCAGGAAACAGAGATGGCGGCAAAGAATTCCATTCTTGTGCAGTACGCAACAGGAATGTGGATCGATATCACTGAGTACGGATTTTTGGCATTTCAACGAGAAATGGGTGGTAATTCGCCGACTTTCTGCTAGTCCTGTAATGAAATGGGGAGGGTGGAATTAGGTCGTGAAGCTCTTGCGCACATTCCCCGAAATGAATCCTGTAGAAAATAGACAGACATGCTACTTTACGGTGGTTGGTATGGTTTAATCAAGAAACGAGGGTCCAAAAAAATGAGTTAACCGTATCATGTGAAAGAGCTTCATTAACACAAGCTAAAACTGGTTTACCTATTTTTACGATGTTTGATTTACGGATTATAACCCAACATGTAAAAAAAAAAGAAATAATTTCCCCCTTTTACCAATGACTAGCTTCACCCAATAGTTCTTTTATCTAATTTATACGGAACCCTCGGTGGGTATTCTGACTCGCAAATGTCCGATTATTTTTAGAAAACAGTGCCTGCAACAGGTTGTGTCACCGCACCGCATGACTTCGAAACAGCGTCCAGCTCGCATTATCATTACCCTAGTCGTCGAGTGCGTGCCTCTAATGTGAGGAGATGGCGCAAGGAACGCGTTATAACACGCACCAAGCTCACTGCCGCTATATTTCCTCAACCACTGTTAAACAGAGAGTTCCGTACCCAAGCGGTAAAACGGGATCCTATTACTAAGACTCCGCTGTCTGTCTGTTCGTCTGTCACCCACCAGGCTGTATCTCATGAACCGTGATAGTTAGACAGTTGAAATTTTCACAGATGATGTGTTTCTGTTGCCGCTATAACAACAAATACTAAGCTAAACAGAATAAAATAAATATTTAAAGGGGCTCCCATACAACAAACGCGATTTTTTTGCTCGATATTAATAACGGCAACAGGTAGACGCTTGAAATATTCACAGAATATTGAGTTATATTATTCACTTTAAAAATAAATCATTAAATTAAAATTCCAACGTGGTTTTTTGCCGTTTTTATAGATAATGGTACGGAACCTTTTGTGCGCGAGTCCGACTCGCACTTGGCCGGTTTTTAAAAATTACACACATCCGACGGGCCTTAAATTCACATTATCCCGGGATGGTATAATGGGAGCTTTTACCATTTTGGCCACAAATTGAATAGTGTGTAATTATTGAACTGTCTATGAATTTGTAGATTTGTTTATTCCAAATAAATTTTCATAAAAATATTTTTTGTATGAAAATTTATTTGGATTGAAATCGAAATTTTTGTCGAATATTTGTGATGTTGTTTTGTAGTTTTACAAACGTCGATTTTTTATACAAGTTCATGCAGTCATTTTATATCTTCAACAATGTGGGTATGCGCGAGCGAGACGGACGATGGTCGGGCTACAAACTCTTAAATCAATCTTTAAGTTTTTAACTTCGGAAATAATTTTCAAACACACTTCATTACCTACTATTGTTACGCCTAATTTTTGCGTTACATTTTTTTACATAGTATGTGTGATAAACCTTTGGATAAACCTACGAAATTTTGTTCAAATCAGCCATGTAGTTTGAACAGCGTCGTTTATACGTTAACATTTTAAAAATAAAAAAGTCCACATCTTGAAAACAACTGAACTGATTTTGATAAAACTTACATTGATACCTTAGCTTACCATAGTTGGAATATACTTTATTTAATAAAAAAATATTGTAATACGACTTATAATTTCAGCGTAATACCTACATGGACAAATATACAAACATACAAACACTTATGAAATTTGGCTCACATATTTAGATGCTGGTATAGACTAACATATATACAAAAACTGTGCTGTTCTGAAAATGTTACATACATACAGATCAAATTGATAACCTCTTTTCTTTAAAGTTGTTTAAAAATAATAGAAAATGACTTCTGTATAGTTATTCCCTGCTAACCAAACCTTTGGACTAGTATAGTCAGGTCTGTTCCAACAACTTGGCCAAATGAACACAAGGAAGAAAATGTCTGTGTTGTTGGTAACTAATACATTAATTCAGTCATTGTGAATAGAAAGTGAAGGTAGTATTTAGTAGGTATCCCGAGCGTCTTGCTCTAGGCGACGTGCTAAAGGAGCTCTGGTACCTTGTACAACTGATTCTTCCGTCAAGACAAAGTGGCCAGCTAGCAAGGAGCTTATAAAATCAGTAGCTATGATGCAATTGGAACTATTTTGATTTAACACTAAGACTGCTCACGTGGAGTCTTGCGGCATCATAATAACCGCCATATTTTTGCTTCACTAATGTTACAGTATGAGATACAATTTTATGTTTAATTTTGGTGACAAACGCTGCTTAGAACTGGGATAAATGTAAAAATGTAAATGTAAAATGTAAAATGTATTTATTAACAACTTAATTTGCTAGAAACAACTATATCTGACGGTTGCCTTACTAGGCGCAGCCTGTATCAAGGCAACCTGTACGCCTGATTACAATATTGGATTAGGACAATCTCGTCATGACAGTTTATTATTTTTGTTATTACATTACATATTATATGAGGATATACATATTATAAAATTTATCTAAATTTATACATAACTACATATTTATTACAAATCTTATGAGAATACCTATATCTAAAGTCCATATCAATTCAATCTATAATTTTTATTTTTGTATTGATTTATCGTATCTTTCTCAAAATGTCTTCCGTGTCATCGTAAGATAGTGATTTTAACCATGCCACTAATATTTTTTTTACTTCTTTAACCTTTTTATTTTGAATATCGCAAAACTTTGTGACTATATTGTAGATCGAAGCACTAATAAAATCTCCAAAACGCTGAGCAAACCTCGTTTTCACGGTAGGAAAGGGTATTCTGTAGACACGACGGCTGGCAATTAAATGATAGTTGGGGGAAGACAAGATCGATCTATGCGTCCTTAAAGCGGTTTTGAGGATAAAGAGTTGGCGTACATTTAATACCCCAGCCTCTTTGAACACGCTTGCTGTTGGGTGTAGATATGGTTTATGAAGCATTACTTTTAAGACTGACCTTTGTGCTCTTTCCGCCTGTATCATAAGTGTTTTGCCAGCAGTACCCCAGCAAGTAATGCAGTAAGTTATGAGAGACTGGCATAGGGCATAATATACTCCTATAAGAGTGTCCTTACACGCCGCGTCACGAAGATTTCGCATTATATTTATAAGTTTTCTTATGCGTGCCGATAGATTTTCGATATGGAACTTAAACGACAATTTGTCATCAACTTGTACACCAAGATATTTCAAAACGGAAGTTCGGGATAAAAACTCACAATTACAGACTGCAGACATATCGCACGAATGTATTTTGATGTTAGTGGTAATTTTTGGGGCTGATGTAGCTGTTTTATGAAAACACATGTACATTGTTTTCTTAGTATTTAACGTAAGTAGATTGTGTTGAAGCCACTGGGATATCATTTGCATGCCTGACTCTGTCGCAGCGGATACCATAGGCCACGATGGCCCGTGAAAGATAATCACTGTGTCATCGGCGTAACACAAAACATCAGCGTTTTTTATTGCAATATTGTGAATGTCATTTATATACAACAGGAATAATGTAGGACCTAAGATACTGCCTTGTGGCACCCCGAAATAAATGCTTTGCAAGCTGCTGGTATTATGACTGATCTTAACACACTGTCTCCGTTCTGTTAGGTAGCTTCTAAACCAGTCTAAGGCCATACCTCGAATACCCATCGCTTCTAGCTTTTTTAATAATATAGGAACGGAGACAGTGTCAAAAGCTTTGGCTAAGTCTAAAAAGACACCAATACAACATTGGTTGTTATCTAAAAGGGATGACACAGTAGATGTAAGTAGGGTAACGGCGTCTTCCGTACTTATTCCCCTGCGAAATCCAAACTGCCTCGATGATAGCAGGCCGTTTACTTCAAGGTATTTAACGAGGCGATTGTTTACTAATTTTTCGAGAAGTTTGGAAAAGGTTCCTAGTAAAGATATCGGTCTATAATTATCAAGTGAATATTTTGAACCCCCTTTAAATATAGGGCAAACCGAGGCTATTTTCCAGTCATGGGGGAAAACTCCACTGGACAAACTTAAGTTAAAAATGTGCGTGAGTGGTAAGATAATTTCATTTCTTAAGTGTTTAATAAGGGCATTGCTGAGACCGTCCATACCTGGGGCTTTGTCATTTTGAAGGTTTAAAATTAATTTCTTGACTTCTTCATGATCGGTAGGAAACATGAAGAACGAGTTTGAAGGAACGTTAGAGAAATCGACACTTTTAGCTAAGTCTGTTTCATTTTTGCCTATAGAAGAGAGTATTCGACTCGTAAGTTTGTGCCCAACAGTAGAAAAGTGATTATTAGTATATTCAATTGACTCCTGTGCATTTGCACATCCTTCTAGTGTGAGGAGCTCAGTGGGTTCTTTTTTTGTGTTTGACAGGTTACAAATATTCTTAATGGATCTCCAAAGCTTTTTTGGGTTTCTTCTATTTTCTGTTAATTCTCTCTCTTCATGCTCTAATTTTAGTTTTCTAAGAAGTCCTACAAGAAAATTTTGGTAACGTTTGTATGAAATTTGTAGGATTATGTTGTTTGGATCACTTTTAGCGCGTTGATGAAGTCGATCGCGATGACGCATACATTTTATCAGACCTGGTGTGATCCACGGCTTTATATTATATTTCGTTCTACTAATCCTAACCTCTTGACTGTGTCTATTAATAACCTCGGAGAGATGGTCAGTGAACGCACTAACTGCTAGATTAACGTCTGTTGACGAAAAGACATTGGACCAATCAGTGTTTATAAGGTCTGCTTTAATGGCTTCAAAGTTTCTTTTTACCATGAGGCGATTAGTTTTAAAAGCATTATTATTATTAATACACATTGAGACAATAACCGGATAATGATCTGTGATTACGGTTTGACACACTATACCAAGAGGAGTTTGAAGATTTTTAGTGTTTCTTATGTATATATGGTCAATGCATGATGAGTATCTAGTAGGCTCAGTAATAACTGGTAAAAAACCTTGTTCTGACATGAAACATTGGTACTCTGAGACTTCCGAATCACCTTTGATATCCAGTATGTTTAAATTTAGATCCCCTGCAAGTATAAAAGGTAATCTATTTGTTTTAGACATGAAATGATCCAACGATGATAAGAATGGTTTAAGGTTTTTAAAAGATGGAGATCTATACACTCCGAGAATATTTAACTTATTATGAATCTGAATAGATAAACAGTTAGCTTCATCAATATCTGGTTCTGAGACATTGACGGACCACACATCCCTAACATATGCTACAACCCCACCATTTTGGTTAATATACTTAACTGTTCTAAAAGAGTTATATCCTGGTATTTGCGGTATAATTGACGAGTCAGAGAGCCAGCACTCACTTAAAATTAAAATATCTATCGGCACGTCCAAGCGTCTGAGAGCCACAAGTAGTCTGTCAAAATTTTTACTCCCAATACTTCTAATATTAATTTCTAAAAGACGAAAGTTATGCTCAGGCGCAAATAATTGCTTACAATTTTCCAAAATATTAATAGCATGGCACTTTATATTAATGGAGTCTAAATCTGATCCAAAAACATCAGTAAACATCATTTCTGACATATAAAATCATCCAAAGGCCTGTCAATCAATGATGCATAAGTGGTTTCATTGTACTGAAGTATTGGTGACAGTCTCAGGCGAAAAATAATAGTACCAGGGTATTGGGTAAATAATCGAATGAGCTGTCGAAGACCACTAAATATGACGAAACTATAAGTAGAAGACAAAAGATATACACGTAAAATAACATTAATAAGTTTTACGAAAGACATTATCAGAGATTTCTTGATCTTAATATTAATTTTGATTAGAATTTCAGATATAAGTAAAAGTACTATGTTAAAAAGAAGATAAAATCTTAAACTAAAATACAAGTGTGATGTTTTTAAAAGAGAGTAAGTGACATATTTTGCCAAGAAGGCGGCAAATTGTAAAAGATACGACGATTTGAGAGTAAAACGAGGACTATAAAATTTTATGACATATGAAACTATGGTATTTTGATCCAGAAAGCTATGCATCGTTTGGTGAAGGTGGAAGGTGGCGATCCAGATCCTTATGTGACTGTATAAGCATAGCAGATTTTCCTTCACGCTGTCTGACATATATGTTGCCCTGGTTACACCAACAAAAGGCATATTCACGCTGTTTGGCTCTAATTCTCGTATCTCGAAATAACACCCTGTTCTCTTTTGTCAATCTTTCGTTGAAAAAGGCCTTTCGGGGTGTTCCAGGTATTTCCAGATCAGTACTGGTGATGTTCTTTCGTGATCTTGCTGCTTTCAGAAACTGATCGCGTTTGATTCGTCGAAGTAGCCGTACCACAACTGGGCGCGGCATTGTAGCACCGTCTTCGGGAAGAGCCGTAGAGACTGGTGGTCGACGAGGGCCCACGCGATTTACCCAGTCTATGTCATTGTCTTCCAAATTTGCCCCTACTTTTCTCGCAGCCAATAGCACTATGTGGTGCAGATTCTCTGAAATGTTTTCAGGAATTCCGGCAATTTCAATTTCATTTTTAAGGTTGTATTGAGCTTGAAATTTGAGCTCATTTTGCAGCTGCAGTATAGAAGCCTGAAGTACGGTGACCTCTTTGTCTTTGGGATAAACCGCTGTTAACCTATTTACCGAGACCAAGAAAACCAGTGCATACACTATCTTTCCAGTCGGTTCGAACCGATTTATAACCAATAGTAATTATAAGTACATACTCTAACTAACGCTAAATCTTGATATCTGCTAAAATCTATCGGCCTTATTCACGCTCCATTGATTAAAGTTTCACACATCCGTTCTGCACAAGGACACGACTAGGTATAAACAGATTCGATAAATATTAAAGCGTTATAAACTTAGGTTCACCGCACACTTGGAACATTAAGCGACTATTGGTAAATTATTATGCAAACTACTTATTAAATTAAATTACTATACAAAATAGCAATCACATTAACTCGGATCGAGACAATTCAAATTCCTCAACTGACTACCAGTTGGCACCGTACCCTGCACGTTGCCAACATTGCCATGTTGAATGAAAACGCTTATGATATGTTGGACCAGAGAATCACCAGCATTCTGGTCCCGCATCGCGTCGATAAATAGCAGATATCTCAGATATTTATTTGCAAACGAGATGAGCTTCCGGCTCCCACGGACCCAAAGTCTCTACATCAATACGCTACTCTGTGTATCAGAAAAATAGCAACGCAAGTAGCGTCCCACACAAGGTGTCATTCCAAGGCACAAGCGTCGTACCGTCAGCTCTCTTGCTGTCCTACCACTATTGATAGGAAGAAACAATTTTTGATGCCAGGAATCGGACTCACAACCCATAACTTAGAAATTACACACATTACCAAGTGAAATGTGAGGCTAGTCTCATCAACTGTTGTCAACTGCTAATGTGTGGAGTGTGCGCCAGCCGCAAACAGCTTGAGTTATATCCTAACGCGATATCTGGGAGATAATCTATATGTGAATGAAGTGTAATTATCTGTAGGTATGTTCGGTATTGCAATGTGTCATACAGACGCCGTAGACATACGAATATAATAAGTGATGGACGAGGTATGTTATCAACTGAGATATTTGAAAGTTGTCAAGTGTTGTAATAAAATGTATCAATATAAAATAGCACGTTCTTAGACAAATTAAAAAAATAAAAATAAAAACCGGACAAGTGCGAATCAGACTCGCCCACCGAGGGTTCCACACAAACTAGTAGATAAAATGGGGAAATCAATTTTTTTATATTTGAGTTGATTGAATGAAAGGTAAATTGCGGTTACGACTTATGACGTATTAAAAAAAAAACTACTTACTAGATCTCGTTCAAACCAATTTTCGGTGGAAGTTTGCATGGTAATGTACATTATATATTTTTACTATTCAGTTTAGAAAAAAATGATATTAGAAACCTCAATATCATTTTTGAAGACCTATCTATAGATACCCCACACAAAAATGAAAATCTTAATGCGGTTCACAGAATACATCTACTTACCAAGTTTCGACAGTATAGGTCTGATAGTTTTGGAAAAAAGTGGTTGTGACATAACAGACGTGACGAATCCATAAGGGTTCCGTTTTTTGCCATTTGGCTACGGAACCCTAAAGAGTACAGAGAAATTATTTTTTTTGTAGGAACTCTTTTATCTTGAAGTCTGATAAAGTATCTACTAGAACTACGTGCTTCATCTTCGACCACAGCGTCGCTTTCTATCAGACGAGCTGGTGGTCAAACGTATTTAACCGATTTCCAAAAAGGAGGATTTCTTAGATCAGTTTTGATAATTATGATGAGATATTATTATAGAATTACTTAAATAAAAATGTTATACTAAAAGTCTATTACATATCATTCTGAATATAAAAAATATCGAATTTTCTCACCGTTGCCCTGTTTTATTAATCAATAAATTCGATAACTATCACTCAGGGCTCGGCTCCGTGTTTACGGCACGACAATGGTGTCGCCAACCGATACCTACCATACTATTACCGAGCCAAAAATCGGCGTCGATGTTGATACATGCGGTCCTCCATATTACAGCATAGTCGTCGTGGTAAGTACACGGTGCGATGTGGTGCCCGTCGGCACTGAAGAGTACGGCGCCGCGGCATTGCACAGGCGATTTTTTCAGGCGTCGTTATAAAAGTGACGTCGCAGTCTTCTAGCGTTGGTGCCAAGTCGTTTGCATTGTACTGGGACCATACTATGGTACTCGTACATAGACATCAATCCGGGCTGATAAGGAATAACTAACAAAATAAGACTATTAACAAGTATCTACGAGTATAATAAAAGAAAAACAAAGTACCCGACTGCAGAAAAGCAGTGTTTGCAGTCTAACTTACGATTTCGTTACTCTTGGTATGCTGTTGAGTGTACGTTTTTGTGAGAAAGTATGCTGTAATCGCTGTAAAAGATTATAAATGCACATTCTTTAGAATAATTCTAGTAAAATCACTTGTTTATTACTAAAAAGTTTGTTGGAGGTTATGAAAAAAAACGTTTTTTTTTATTTTTGCGAGATATGTATTGTTATTATTACAAAAAAAAAATATAGCCTATGGCACTCAGGGAGTGAAGAGGAATGTATCGACACCTCGCACATCAAAATAGGTCAACCCGTTTAGGCTGTAGGCATGGGCGTACCCAGGGGGGCAGGGGGGGGGTCAGCTGCCCCCCCTGGAAACCTCGCAGAAAATATATGAACTCGCCTAATTACTAATCAAAGTGTAAACGGGCCTTATGTGCTAACTTTTAAATAAACCGCGCAGTAGACACTGGCAAAATGCACGGTACAATTATTATTGCCATAAAAAAACCGCGCAGTGAGCAAGCGCTACAGTCGCCAGCCACCGCCGTGGCGACGATGGCGGACGAAGATTACCGAATCTAACTGAGCGTTCGTATTCTTGGCGGTAGGGAGTTGCGAGCGACTAGCATTTATTTTATTTGACATGTTATGCTAAGGCTTTGAATGTTGAGAGCTGCGTCTTCCAAGGACACCAAGCCGCCAACAATATAGGGCAAATCAACCAGCTGGTTCGTTAAGCGAATATTTTCGCCGATTGTTCAAAGTTATTTAATATCCTTTGTATTTTGAGCCATGTCAGTACTATGACAACATTAACAGTAAATCAGCATATGAATACCTAAAATTTGATAAAAAGTTTCGAGAAAATTCGCGCTCGGTTCGCTCGCGCCTGATTATTTCCTATTATTTTTAGCCGACTGTGTAAGAAGGAGGGTTTTGATTTTCAAGTGTATGTATGTATGTACTTATATGGGTATGTTTCTATATGATCGCCTACAAGCCTAAACGGCTTGACAGATTCTGATGTGCGAGATGTCGTTAGAACTCCAACGAGCTTTTTCGTAATAAATAAGTGATTTTACTGGAATTATTCTAAATAATGCGCATTTATATTCTTTTACAGCGGTACTTTGTCATAAAAACGTATGTTTGTAATTTTCTATAAAGTCATGTTTTTTTAATTAGGAATAATAAATTTGCAATCAATGCATTCAAATGGTTGTATTTATAATTTTTGATAACGTAAATTTTAAATTTATGTTTAAATTTAATCAGGAATAATAAATTTGCAATCAATAAATTCAAATGGTTATATTTATAATTTTTATAGCGTAAAAGTCGTTCTTATCCAGTCAGTTATTTCATATTTTTTTTAACATAAATACTTGTTTGGTTCATCTGGGCCACAAAACGTAGGACACGCTAACAAGATCAATGAATCAAATTATTTCCAAGATTTAATTTTAAAAACCTTCTAAAATTTCGCGCTCACTTCGCTCGCGTTTTTACTACTTGAACATAGAAATACTGTGGGCTCACTAATATGATAAATAAAGCTTATTACTTTAAAAACACAATTGAAATTTGAAAAACAGTTTCAAAAAATTTCCTGTTATTTCCGCCTGTTTATTTCCTATTATTTTTACCTAACCGCATAAGAAGGAGGGTTAAGTTTATTCAAGTAAATGTATGTATGTAGGTATAATAATAATAAATATAATATTTGTGGACATTTCACACAAGGTTTGTTTGTAAATGCATGTTTAAAGTATGTTTCTATAAGGTCGCCTACAAGCCTAAACTAGAATTATTCTAAATAATGCGCATTTATAGTTTTTACAGCGGTCTGCGACTCGATAACATATTAAGCGTAACAAAATCGTAAGTTACACGTTGAGTTTTTAGTTTTTCTTTTAATATATATACTTGTTTATTTGTATTAATTATCAAAGTGCTGTGAACTTGTTAGTACAATCAAATAATTCACAAATTTTAACTAAAGTAACCTTTTCAATTTTCGCGTTTAACATTTTTCTAATTTAATATAGAAGTGGGCTCACTGTGGGCTCACTAATACGAGAAATAAAGCATATAACTATAAAAACATTACAAAAAATTTCGCGCTCGCTTCGCTCGCGCTATTTATTACCTATGTTTTATTACTAACCAAAAAATTGTTACACCCCCCCCCCTCCCTCTATGTTTCTTGTAGGTGTTTTTGTGTAGTGTGTATGACAAAACAGCCGCGGACGATCTGACCTAAAAAATCTGACTTGCCCCCCCTAGACCAGAAGCTGGGTACGCCCCTGGCTGTAGGAGATCATATACAAACATACATTCATACCCACATACTCATACATGCACTTGAAAAACAACTCTCCTTCTTACGCAGTCGGGTAAAAATACCACATCCAAAGCAACATAGTGAGACAAAGGTGTCTTGAGTACCGGAACTCTCAGCCGGACCCGTTGAAGGGCGGCCGACCTCTCTCCGCAGTACGCCGCCGCCGCCTGCAATGTTTACTTTAATTACATACCTACTTTTGATATAATTTTAGATTTATTCATTTTAAAGGGCAAACTACTAAGTTACATGGTCGAAGGAGACCGAAAGCGGAGGAAATCAATGGAGTAAACTGCTGTATGATCGAAAATCTTCTGATTGGTTCTTTTCTGACAGATAGATAAATAATCTTGGTGTTTATAAATCGTGAGTGAATTTGTTTTTATGATGAATCGCATACCGTTTAACATTAGGTAGGTGGCAGGAAAATAAGACTATACTTTTCTATATCTTGGAAAAGGTAGTGGCAGGAGTTAATAATGGATAGATCATTAGTAAAGAAATACATTCATTAAAGCTGAAAGCCCCCTGCTACGTATCAAATGCAAAGATATACATATAGGTAAAGATTGGCTTCCAATCGGTCTCTTTGGAAATGAATGGGGGAGGCCTATACCAACCAACATACATCCGGACAGAAGAAAGAAAATTTAGCTAGTTGGTGCAGAGATCTTTGCTCGCTTCGCTCACTTGGTCAACTATGTACGAGTACGTTCACCGGTAAGCATTTCCTTCTTTCTTAAGCTGTGTAAGCAGAAAATGACAAGACATTAACTGTAGTAGCATGTATACCTAAGAGCCAACAAACGTGTTTTTTTTGACGTTTTTACAGATAGTACTAATAGATAGTAGTAATAGAATTACGGAACCCTTCGAGCGCAAGTCCGACTCGCATTGGCTGTTTTATTTTCCTGTTATTTTGTTTTAAAAAACAAAGTACTGGGCCGATTTTGATAAAAAATTTATGGGACCACCTTTGAAGTTTACCTACCAAACAAAAAAATCATCAAAATCAATTCATAAATGGCGAAGTAATCGCGAAAACAAACATACAAAAAACAGGTGAATTCAGAACCTCCTCCTTTTTGGAGTAGGATATAAATGGTTTATTCTGAAAAAAAAACTGTTATAAGATTCAAGGTTTGCATCAAACCGAAATATTATCTTTTCCTCAGATGTTTGTCGCGTGTCTGACCATAAAGTTTGAATATTTTTTTTTACCATATCAGCACGTTCTCAAAACCTACGCACATTGAGTTACATTTTCCGCATTCACAACTGATATTAACATAACAAATTATAACAACATTCCTTCGCAGTGTTTTGGATATTTGTTGTAATTAGTGCTATCTGTAATATATGCAGGGGACATAATAATTATAAATGTACTTATTTAAAACATGTTTCAATTAATTTTTAACCGACTTCTTTCTAGATTATTTTTTTCGTATATTTGTTCAGCGATTACTCGGCCAATTCTGAATTTTTTTGGTGTTTTTTTGTTTGGTAGGTAATATCTTAGAGGTGGTCCCGTAAACATTATATCAAAAACGAGATTGACAGATGACCTTATACAAGTGGCGGGAAGACGCTGGATGCAAGCCGCTTCCAATCGGTTTTTAGAAATCCATGGGGGAGGCCTATGTCCAGCAGTGGACTTCTTATGGCTGATAGATGATGATGTTGTTGATTTTATACTCAAATTCTTAATATGGTTTTAAATATGAGCAAAATCGGTTAAGAGGTTGTAATTATATAGTTAATTTAGTTAATATAGTTCGGAACTATAAATAAAAACGTAAAAAAAAGTTAAAAAAGAAAATATACCTTTTAGTTCGTTCAATCGACCGAAACTATTGCTACTCGGTCCAATGATTCAGCTCCCGAACCAGTAGCAAAAACGGCACAATGTTAGTGAGTTATCAAGGGTGCCAATTGTTGGGGAAATTTACCAAATTCATCGGTATAAATTTTCCCGAACTGCTTGGCATTTTCCGGAAGAGCAGAATTATTGGATAAGTGATTCTAACAATGATTTTCTTTACCAAGGCCATTGACCATTGGTGAACGTCATCACGATTTCGAGGAATCAACCGGTGACAACGGGTGTTTCCTCGATTGGTTGATTCCTCCAGCCCAGAGGTAATTTTGGGTTCAATAAAGTTAATTGCCAGAAACAGTGGATAAGGCTGCCGTTCAATATTTTGCCGGACTGTTTAATATTATTTTGTCAAACTATTTTTTATTTTGCTGAACTGTTCGGTATTTTGCTGATCTGTCGCTTTTTAAATCTTTTAATATCTCATTCTGTTCATTAAGCGATCTATCTATAATGCGAATAATTTTTCAACCGACTTCAAAAAAGGAGGAGGTTCTCAATTCGACTGTATTTTTTTAAATGTTTATTACCTCAGAACTTTCGACTGGGTGAACCGATTTTGATGATTATTTTTTTATTTGAAAGCTGGTGCTTCCCGTGTGGTCCCATTTCAATTTGTTCCAGTTCTGACAATGGCATCCATGAGAAGTTAGTTGCTTCAGTTTTTTTAACTATAATCTTATGTTTGAATCTTATTTGATCGAATTCATGTAATAGCACTGTCTGATTCGGATGTTTTACTTGGCACGCTGTTTCGCTCCGGTTTCATTGAAGTTTTTTGTCATAAGTAAAAATTTTCTATTTCGAGGAAATTGTATTCCGTGTATCATAATTTCAGATTTCAGAACATAAATCGGTAAAACGAATTAATTTCTAATCCAAAGCAGGCAGTAAAAGTAGTCCACGTTAAAACAAAACTGTCTAAATGGGCTGGAGAAATTTCAATTAATTTCTTTCCAATTTTCGGTAATATAAGTTAGTGCTGGCTACCCTGGTTAGTTTGTGTCGCAAACAGTAGGCTCCTTAAGTACCGTCTTCCGGCGAGCCGGGCAGGGTTCCGATATTGCGACACTTGCTGCAGCTCTGGGAATGTGCTGATACCACAGATTATATTAATGTAACTATAATTGTAAGTAAGTCGATACTAATGTTCTTTGACTCATCTTCATTATCGTATAGTAGTGAAGCATCTTAATAAATAAATAAAAAACATTTATTGCAGGTAGTTAAAACCCATGTAGCTAAAACCAGAAAAAGTATATACAGACAAAAGAATATTCATTAAATTTAAATCAGATATTAAACCATAATTAAATTAATAAATCAATCTAATGTTAATATAATGTGTCGGTCGCCTCTCTCTGTCCGTTTGTTACCTCTTCACGGCTAATCGGTTGAACCAATCGCTATGATTATATTATAAGAAAGTTGCCTTTACTAGATTTTAAAAGAAAAATTGAATTTAAATTTAATTACTAAATTAATTCTCTTTATTTAATTAATTAAATTCAATTAAATTCAATTCAATTTCAAAGTATCTTTATTTGTCATAAAAGCATACAATTTAATACAACGCCAGTGTACATAAAATAATTAATCCTAGCGGTACAAATATGGAGAGATGAGATGTTTTTTCCAAGCGCAAAGGCTTATTTAAAACTTCAGGCATGAAAGTAAGTTGTCCGTATTATCAAATGGATGAATGTTTGGTAGAAGTATTCTTGTGAATATCCATGACATCAGTTGGCACGTAAACTTTAGTATGAGCATTACGTATATTGAGAAAAAGGGTTTTAATTAATTAAAATATGTGAATCTTTAATGTAGGTGCTGCAGGTCACCATCATGTTCCACAAGCTATTTCCTCACTATTTGAGATGTACTTGTGAGTATGAAATAAACTTTGATGTATGCCTACAATTACGTACGAGTCAGCCAGTCAACCTGATTGGACACCTCCGTATTTTGCCAAGCAGTCATGGGTTGCATGTAAAACATCACCATGCGTCGAAGTGTCGCCAGCTGAGTTTGTTGGCCTCAGCTGTGACTAATAAGAATACTATCACATATTTCTAAAGGATACCTACAACATTACAACCAGACAAGTGGTGACATTTACCGGGCGTGTTCCACCTTGATCCTTGACATTACTGTCAATACAATGGGTTCATTGACATTTCACTTGGATTATAGGATCCCAGTCAATGGAGTGCAATCTCTACCGAATTTTGGTGCCGGTTTCTGTGGAATTTTGTTAATAGAATTAGATACTGGGATGTTTATGATATTCTTGTCTAGGCGATAAAAATGTTCGTAGACGTAAAAAAATAATATCCGTTTATTGAATTTGATTTAGGCTTTTCAGTAATAATCATCCCAGAGCTGGGAAAATTATGTAACGTGCATTTTCTATGTAATGTCCGCCTGGTGAAGTCCTACACATTTGCCAGTTATCCAAACTCTTCAACCTCCAAGCAGTAGTGTGCAAACGTTACTGTGTACCAGATTGAAAGGCAATGTTTCCAGCATCTAATATTTCAGAGTTACGAGCACGGAGCATTACCACACTTCTTATGAATTGTTGAGGTCCACAGTTCTGTGTAGCATTAGATTTTTATGTGCTAGCTTGACGCCGAGCATCTTGATCGTCTTAAAACTTAGGTAGTTGTATAAAAAACTGATGCTTTGTATTATAAAAACATAATTATAGTTTAAAAACTAAAAAAACCGACTTCAAAATACGCAAGACAATACATACGCGACTTGCTGTTCACTTTTCTACAGGCACTTGAATGATATTTTACCAGTTATTTTGTTATAAAAACCAAAGCACTGCATCGATTTTGATAAAATTTATATGAGACCACCTCTGAAGTATGGTCTACCAAATACAAAAAGAATCATTAAAATCAATGCACCATTGGCTGAGTACCTAATCGGATATACAAAAAGAATTCAGAGCGAATTAATAACCTCCTTCTTTTTGGAAGTCGGTTAAAAATACCCAAGTGCCCATCAGAAGGGGAAAAGACGAAACTAATGTAATACTGAAACATAATATACCTACTTCATACAAACATTTCAGAATATTACCTTCTTTGGGCAGTTGGATAAAAATAAAAATCATCTACTGAACATAATCAGCTCAACTACCTATCATCTACTATTAGCATGAATTTCTCAACTCTGTGAGCACTTGTACTCGATACCCCGTATAAGTGTTGGTGTATAAAGAACAGCCTATCCGCGACGTCCCAGCATACTGACACAATTTATGTACTAGATACTACACTAATCTGCAATAGTTCTAGACACAGTAGCGACAGTAGGGGATGTCGTTTATAATTTTAGCAGGGACTGCTGGGCTACGGTTTTCTGTTTACATTTTTTCCGTTCTACAAAACTGTAATTTATATTCAACATGCAAGGTAAAAGGTTAGAAATGATTAATGAAATATTTTTCTGTTACGTGATCGCATGTGACGGTTATCGGTGTAGATATATATACAGTGGATTTCGGGTATAACGACAATGAAGGGACCACTCTATTTTCGTCGTTATATCCGGAAGTCGTTACAGGCAAAGGTAAAGAGATTTCCGCCTTTTCTTTAACAGTGAATGTGCGTCTAGCAGCCATACTTATTCAAAAGTTTACTAAACCCAGTTGCTACTCAGAATATCACTTTGTAACTGAACCATAAAAGCTCCGAAACGTACACGCTTCCCCTACCTACTTAGTTGATATCTATAAACAAAAGGTAAAGGTCTCCACACTTGCTGACCATCTGTGTGCAATGGATGTAAACAAAAGATAAGAAATGTTTGTGAAAGAAAAAAATCTTTGTGTCTTTGGCGGCCGACTCCGGTCGCAATATCTGCATGGGATTTCTAGGAATTTGTTACAAATGATTCATTAAAAACAGTCGCTACACCCGAACTCGGCGTTACATCCAAAGTCGCTATAGCCACATGAATTTTGTACTAAAGTATGCTTTAAATTCAAGGGACTTAGATTTAACTTCGCTATAGGTAAATGGTCGCTACAACCAAGGTCGTAATAAATGAAATCCACTGTATATATTTTTTAAATAACTTTGTTGGCGCAGCGACCCAAAATGTGTCTTGGCCTCCGCTCGACTCTATGCAAGTTCATGCCACGCTTGAACGTCCAGTTCTTTTCAGTCTTTTTTTCTTCCATCTATACTAGACGCACGCCCGACAGGACTTCTTTGCGGCAGTCCCAAGTAAACTCTTTAAATAGCACGATCATCCTGTATTCTTTCCAACTAGCGTAGACAGTGGAGTCTATAGGATTCTTTACATCAATAGTATAACAGCCCAATATAGTTTAAGTATTTTTTACGAGACTAAGTCAACGTTTGACCACCAACTAGTCTGCAATTTTTTTTTTTTTTTAATTGCAAATCATTTACCGAGATAAATGCATAGGTTTGTAAATTCCATTGGTTCTAAGCCTAATGTTATTAATTGAGAAACGTTGTTTGTTGACCTAAATTAAAAAATATATTTTTTCAGATGAACGTGATTTTTTTTTTTTTATATAAACTTTTTTATTGATTAAGTACCTATTCATAAAAAAAAAGTTAAGTACATTTATTTTAGTCAAAATTAAATAAGTCATCAAATAACAACCTATTTCTAAACAACATAAAAAAAAATGATACTTGTCTTGAATATTAAGGGCCTTACCGAAAAACGTTACTCAATTTTAACCATCGTCTTAAATTTTCTGTCTTCTTTCCGCAAGTGTCATTATGTGTCAGTGAGAAGTTGACAAAATATGTTAAGCAATGCTTAAAGTTAAGTAACGTTTTTCGGTAAGGCCGTATATGTTTATTATTTCATGTAGATTATAATAGACGCGCTGCCCTAGAATCAGTTGTAGGTACAATATACGAAAAAATCTAAAGATGAGCTACTGTTTATACTGTCTAGTGATGTAACTAATTGAAGTGTTATTTATTTCAGTTGATATCGTAAATAAATCGCAGCATAGAACCGGTCGAGTTAGACCCAACTTCGGCCAGGTTTCGCGATATGTAGTATAATTTATCTACTTACACTTACGTAAACACTAAACATGATGACACTGAAAATTATGAGTGTAAATTATCTGCACTTGATCGACAAACATTACGCATATTTATTAATTTTATTATGATTATAATCAATCATTGGTTAGGTGGGTTCTTTCGTAAAAGTTTAGTGGATTTATGATCAGGTTTGTTGCGCCTGATTTGCGTACGCCATACTCGTTACAAAAATTAGTACTTACAGCTTAATATTTCGCAATTTTCGCAAATGAGCTAAGCCGCGGATAGACATAAGAATATGACGAAACTTCAATTTATTGGCTATAGAACCCTAAATGAGTGGTCAAGACCGTGTCAAGACAAGGGTTCCGCAGCTAATGCTGTAATATAAAAGAAAACTCCTTGGCGAGTAGTGTTTGTTTGGACTAATTAGCAAAAAATGTCAATGACTTTTGTACTATAATGACTTAAGTGTTTTTCATATTTATCGCTTTATCTCGAAAAGTTGTAGTCACAGAGTATTCAAAACAATTATTATTGAAAGTATTTGATAAGGTATACTGTTATAGTTAATCATGAATTTCTAGGCTTAACAGCTGTTAAGAAGTGCAGGGGGACACAATTTTGTCAACTACACAGTTCACACACATCACGTCTGAGAAAAATAATTATTTATAAAACCTTAGTTTTATTTTTATTTTAAAGGACCTATTTAATAACATGATGGGGTGGGGGTATTAAATAGGTGCCACTATTATTTCTATTTTTTTTAATTTTTCTACAAAATTTTGTAGCGCTTTACGGAAAACATCTACATGCTACATTTTGTTTATGTAAGGCTGATAGTCTCTGAATAAAATGACTGTGACATACGGACAGATGAGACAGACAGACAGACGGACATGGCGAAATTATAAGGGTTCTTCGTAGTAACTATGGAACCCTAAAAAGAATAACTTCCGTATATCTGTAATGTAAACAGAAGGTGATATTTGCAATGTAATTCAGCATTGCTTCGTTATTAATGTCGATTATCCATAGCTAATCTTTTGACGATTATTGCTGGTAATCAAAACCAGAGCTGACGTATAAACGATCTACTTCATTAAATGATTACGTTGCAAATTGCTATCAATTGGGTATTCAATCATCAGTGTGTTTTTGAATTATCTGTAGTTTAATCCTCAATATTGCAGTTTCCTTATAGCCTTGTTACAAATGCTACAGAATACTTAATTAATAGTAAAATTAATCATGAATATCTAAATTTAATAGTTTAGAAATGCAGAGGAAAACACGTCTTTATCAGCTTTAGCAAAGAACATCTGAGTAAACAAGTAATTATAAATTAAATATGCTAATAAAATTAAATATGTTTATAATTATTATTTACTATGTATGTACTTATATTGACATTATGAGTTTTATATTTGAATTAACTAATTATGATTTATTGTATGATATTGTTATGCCTTTTGTGATCATTTGTATGGGTGTACCCATACAAATTATCACAAAAGGTAAAAATTTGTCTGTTTTTTTTTTTAAATATAATATAAGAAAAACAAAGTACCCGACTACCGTATTTGCACTCTAACTTATGACTTCATTACGCTTGATATACTGTTGAATGTACGTTTTTAGCGAGAAGTCACCTCCCAATTAAAAATCGTCGGTGACAAAAGAAATCTATGGAAGTATAGGACCTCGACCTGTACACTAAACGCCAAGATTAGCTGAAGGATACGAGCTGTATGCGTGTAAAAATCTTCTATTGCTATAAGACGTTACGTTTTTTTTTGCATGTCCGTTCATTAATTTCATATTGTATGTGTTCATAAATATTAGCACGCACGAGCGAGACGAACGATTTGAGATCTAAAACCTTAACTCGGTTTACTATCTCGGTCTAAATGAGGTTGTAATATGTATTGTAATTTTTTAAGTCATCATTCATTTGTTCCTTGCAAAAAACAGGTTGAACAATAAATTGTGATCTTAAATCCTATTATATAAAGTATCTCTGTTTTTTGCTAAAATAACAATGCAAGTATTTAATCGTTAGTGCATTAGAAGAATTTACACAGACATAAGTACTAAGTACTTATTTAGCATCATGACAAAATGGGCACACAGAAACCAACAAACGAAACAATAAATATATCAATAGAAAAATAAATAAATAATTAAATAATGAATAAATTATAAACCAATATATCATTTCCCACCTTCATGGAATTAGAGTCCACTACAATACAAGATCGTTTCACTGTATTTAACCGACTGTCTAACTGCAGACCGTGTTAGATTGATGGCATGTAAATACGTTCGTAAATCGAATACCAGTTTATAATATAATTCTTTGGGTCAAGATCTTGACCTTCGAAATGAAGAAATTTGATTTACATATTTAGATTTTTCGGAATTTATTTTGGGTGTATTTCGTAAGGCATAAAAGAGATTATTCAATGTTAAGGAAAATGGTAGCGACGGTGATTGCCAATGTCACAGAAGACAAATTGTGATTCTGCGGAATACTAAGTCCCGGCAAGTCAAGCTAAGTACAGCCGTACTTTCTTTCCTTCACGTAACTCTTGTCACTCCTCCTCTCCTCCCCCCTCCCCCTGTAACTCCGCTGTAAATAAAACTAAAAGCTTGAATTTTCAGTGACCAAGAGTATTATAAGTAGATCTTTATCGAAATTATCTACTATTTTTGCCTCAAATAGTAACTAAAAACTTAAATTTTCCAATCTACGTTTACATAAAAGAACATACAATCTAATTGAGATCCTCCTCCTTTTTGAAGTCGGTTAGTAACTTACGGAATCAGACGATCTTATAGATTGTTATGACTATTCAAGGGCGTCACCAAGGGCGTCGCAGAGGGGGCACCTGCCCCCCCCCCTAGAGATTTAAAAATGTAGCCAGCTGCAAAGCAACCAAAGTCCTAAGGCCGTGCAATTGTACCTGTACCTACAATTCATATTTTTCTCATCCTCCATAATATTAACTTGCCCCCCTCTGGACCATGGGCTGACGACGCCCTTGTGACTATTATGATATATATAATACTATAAAACTGAGAGTAACACTGTCTATCTGTTTGTCTACCTTTTCACTGCTAAACGGCTGCGCTAATCGTTATGAAATTTAGCAGAAAGAATCTTTAGAACCTGAAATAGGTGATCATATCTTTTTTTTTTTTTTTTTTTTTTTTTTCCTGCTCTCCGGACTGGGTTGTCGTCCGGATTCTTATCTATCTTTGTTCTCTTTCACGCCAGAGACGCAAATTTACAGCTTACTTTATCTTTTTTAAATTTTTGACAATAATTCTTTTCTATCTTAACCTACTTTCAATAACTTAAGATAGTTCACATTTTTTCACTTATTTTATACAATGCTATATTTGACATAATACAATATGTTAATAAGCATTACTTATTTATCTATTCTTATTAATTACTTTGGTGCATATTTTTACTGCATATTTTAGGAATATGTCTATTGCATCTTTATCCCTAATTATCTTACTCAGGTTTTCAATCTTTACGTCTACACCCATTTCACATTCCACATTGTATCTATCATACGCGTATTTGGGGCATTCTGTCAGAATGTGTAGTGGAGCTTCATCTTTATCTGGATCACATGAGCACGACGGGTTGTCCCTTAACTTGAACCTATGCAAGTACTGGGAGAACCCGCCGTGCCCCGTGAGGATTTGGGTCAAGATGCTTTGAGGCTTAAATTTTCTTATAGTTCCGTAAGCAATTATCGCGTCTGGGAAAAATGTCTTTGTCACCGATCCTGTCTCGCATTCCTTATACCTCCGGTTCCATTCGTCAAGCGCTTCCATGCGGATTTGGCGCTTAACGAATGAGACCGGACATTGATAGGTGATCATATCAGACCTATGTATGAACGAACTAGAAAATTAAGAATGTATAATATGTTCACTGTTGGCGTACCTAAATAAATAAATAAGATGGCTGTGCTATATCTTATTGCCATCTTCATCACTACGCGGGTGAAACCGCGGGGCTCAAATAGGTACTAATTAATTATTATAATATTTTCCGTTTGGTTAACCATCCCATACAACCTCGTCATACAAAAGAGATCGTACAGCTTTATTCACATCTAACCCCTGCCTTGAAATCTGTTGGGTTGACCTATAATAGGTCTCCTGCTTGCCACTTGCCCTTTCCACCTTAGTAGATAAGTAAAGGTCGATTAAACATCCGTTTCTCCCCACAATAGAATACCTAGTGGAGAAATAATATGATTTCTGGCAGCAAGTATCTGTTGAGATAATAGTGGTTGCCGTCGGTTGTTTCGACGCTAAATGCCAAAAAACGCAAAATGCCAGTATCTAATAGTTCGCGTCTTTATGTTCGGTAGAAAATATTTACGCAAAATACTAATAAAATAAGTGACAAATATATAATTTTTCTAGTATATTTATTATTATTTTATAGAATATTCCTTAAAATAAATAGTATAATTATTTATTTTAAGGAATATTCTTTAAAATAATGCGCTTTGTGATGTTTTTCTAGCGAAACATTTTACAACAAAACGTTACACAAGTTATGCTACGAAAACCTCTGTAATGCAGGTTATATTTGTTTTATTTACATACTTGTCAATAATGATAGATATTAAAACCTTTACAGATATAATTGTATATTAATAGTAATGTTTTTATGTGTCTAAAAATGTTGTGATGCGCGGGAAAGATAGTTGTGTGCGTTGAGCCCATTCTTAAATAGCAATTGGACCACTAAGCGCCTACTCGTTGCCTTAGTGCTTGTTTGACCTATCTACCATTGGTAAAATTTCACATGAGAAGAGTTTAATGCTCTATTTTTTTCAAAAAGCTATATTTGTAAAGCTTGAAACTCTTAAAAAAGTCTTTCATAAAAATAGAGCATTAAACTTTTCTCCTGAGCAATGATAGATAGATCAAAACAAGCAATGAGGCAACGTACTGGTCATTCTGCTTCTGCGTCGTATCGATTTCACTTAAAAATAACGATTTGAAATCAAACTTTTACTACTAATTACTGACCAGATAACTTCAATTCATCCCAATTACTTACGTGTACATAATGCTTTCAATTATATGTGCAATTGATAGTTTTGTAACCGTATTATAGTAAAGTCATGTAGGTGCAGAATGTAGGCCGCGCAGAGTTTCGCCGAGACCTTCGCCTTACAGCCGCATATGATTTGAGATGTTACTACATAAACTAGCTTTGTTAGGAAATACGGTGACTTTACAACTGGGGTTGTGATTTAGACGGGACGATACGACTACGATTGTCGAAAAGATCTTTAATTTGCATAATTCGTCGGAAAGATAAACTGTAAGTAGTACCATATCATTTTAATATTATAATAGCATTTCATCCAAACCTGAGCACGTTGGGAAGTTTGAAACTCATCGTACCTTTGTTATTTACATTTATTCAACTAAGGTAAATAAATAAAAATAACTATGACAGCATAGCTTCTTCAATCTTGATTATGATTTTTTTTTGCCGGAAAATCAGTTTGATTATGAATATCCTTGTAGCTCATTCCTTGCGTAAAGTCACTATTTTTTGTGATTAAATTAAAAATGTCCAGTTTTCGGACTTTTTCCTATATGTGTACTCTAACACAATGCTTCTTGCCTAATTTCATAGTTCTAGATCAACGGGAGGTACCCCGTAGGTTTGATTCCCTTGTGAGTGTCGAAATGTGCGTTTTTTACGATTTATTCGACTGTAACTTTTTTTTAGAAAAACTTAGAAACTTTATTTTTCTTTTTGCAGCAATATACTATGGATCTGCGTATATGGTTTTAATTTCAACTCGATACCTTCACGTGTTCCCGAGATAAAGGTCTTGACACCCGACGGACGGACAGACGGACAACATAGTGATCCTATAAGGGTTCCGTTTTTTCCGATTGAGGTACGAAATCCTAAAAACAAATAAAATAAAAGTTTATTCAAAAAGTCCACTGGTAGTAGGAAAAGTGGCCAGAATGCTGGCAGTATTGCCACGTTGGATGGCAATGCTTACTTTTTGAGCAAAGTAGGAGCCAGCATTCTAGTCACCCGTCAATACTATTTTTAGTATTCATTTGACGATGTTCACCAAACTGTGGAAAGCCGTACAGTAATCACAGTTTTCACCGTATATAAAATCACGCCTATTTTCCTTTACAGAGTATAAAACCGTTTGTTGACATATTTAACGATTGTTCTGGATAGAACAGTCAAACATAAGCTAGCAATTAAGATGGCAACGACATTTCACGGTCAATCAATTTGTCGTATCGTGTAAAGAAGCTTCTCATCTCATGCAACAAGCGTACGTAAAATAACATAAAGAGCTCATTCCGTGAGTACTTACAGAAGCCGGTATTTATTAGTCCCGTTAATATACCGATATTCGAATACTTAAGGCGGCGTTACTCAATCATCTTATGTAAACGTCATTAAATTATATACATTATTGGTTTTGGCAATTATTACACATTTACAATAATAGTAGGTGACGTTATTATTTACTTGACTTCTAAAAGAGAGCAATGTTTTTGGTATATTGTGGGTATATTGCTTCTAATACCAAACAGGTTGTAGTACATAATAGTTTGTCAGATTTTGATGTCTTCATGGTCTGTAGATTTCAATTATGTGCTACAGCTGCTTACTTACGAAACAAAATTTATATAACAATTATTGAACGTAACTCAATGAATTTTCGAGCATTAGCAACACGACCCGAGAATATTCAGAAGAATATTAAATTTGACAACTATGACAGATAGGTACATAAATATATCTAATACCTTTAAACGAGCAATTGTTATATACCTATATGTACATATAGGTATATAACAATTATATATATATATATATATATATATATATAATATATATATATGTGTATTATAATCTGTATATCGAAAACGGCTCCAACGATTTTAATGAAATTTGGTTTGTAATTGGAAAGAGACGATAAATCGATCTTGCTAGGTTTCATTTTTAGGGAACCCGGGTTTGCTCGTATTTTCAGTCATAAATAAATCCGAGTGGAGCTCGGTCGCCCAGGTACTGTACGTTTAAATGTTCATGTTAGGATGGTTATTTTGGTGAACATAACAAATATTAAATCAAAGATAAGTTCTCAACATATTGTAATAGCGATTCCATGAGACTAACAATTATACATGTACTCGTATTTAACAAAAGTACATTTAATAATTTTAACATAGCTGCGATAGCTGCGTCACCACCTCAACGCAATGATATATTATACGTAGATAGGTTTTCCCCGGCTCAGCGTGGCAAGCCTCAAGTAAGGTAATAGCCCGTCTTCAGTCGCGACACGTCGGGTAACGCTGTTAGACGCTAAGTGTCATGACTTTTGCACGGTGATAATGTAATCCTGTGTATTTAGAAAGTACAACACCAACATATATAAGGCAAAGGTACTAAAATGGCCTTAAGGCCACATCCTTAATATACAATATACCCACAATCATCTTATCCTAGAGAGTGCAGAGAATTGAGGTTTGCCATGCTTTTACTTAACATTCAATGAGTATGACCTCTATAGATATAATCTCATTGCACCAACGCCTTAAAATCGGGACCACCGAATTTTTATTTGACTCCAGCTGTCAGCAATTTAAATTAATAATGATTAATTGCAATTATAAATATCAGATTGGCTTCCTACGGCAATCAAAATACTCGTATTCTTACAAGTTGGAATGCTAAATGTCAACACACCATGGACAAAAGGTTTCGTAAGTTACACCTTACTCTAAATACTTTAAGTTTCAACGTTAATTCCCTCTTTAACTAGGCATTGTTTTGATTTAACCAGAAGGTGATATTGAAAATGAATCGTGAAAAGATGTTGCAAGAGTTTTGACATAATGATTAATTTTAATAATTGATTAGGCTTGAAAAATGTGCTGACCGCAAGAGTCCATTGCACTGATAGAGGTAGAAAGAAATGTTCTGTTTGATTTTCTTAATGTGTAATGAATTATTCGAATATTTGTAATATACTTCACAATTATTTTACAAATAATTATTTTAATTTGTTTGCTCACCAGCAGGACCTGGCGGACTAGTTCAAAATAAATTATCACACCTTGTAACCTAGGCCCACAAGCGCAATAAATTGAATTTTGAATTAGGTATCTAAAAATTTATAGACACACACATACACACATACACATTTATATTTTTTTCTTTTTTTTACATTACACATTTTTTTTTTTTTTATAGACAGTTCGTTTACTTTGTTATTCAATTTATTTATGTAAAATTAGCTATGTTAGTGTTTTGAGTTTCAGTCTATAAAACTGATACTCAAAACATTATAGCATTGGTCAGTAATTTATTAGAGGTTTCACACTCTGTTCAAGTATAGGTATTTGATAAATAATTAATCCGTGGTCAACGTTGCTGGTACATCATCGAACTATATTTCTTAACGATTACTGTATTAACCCTAAACTTTGTTGTGTACTGTTTGTTGATCTTAATAAACAATAAAAAAAATAAAAAAATATCAAACACATCCGACGGGACTTGAAACCGGATATCCCGATCTGTACGGGAGCCTTTACCATTTTGGCCCCGGGCATGTCACGTGGGATGGTTGAAACTTTTGAACAATCGAAGCAACAGTTGAAGTAAAAATTGCTTCAACCAATCAAGCGATCAATCGAATCTACTTTTTCTATAAATTGATCTCCATACCACGGTTGCCTGGAAGAGATCGCTTTTAGCGATAAAGCCACCGGTTATCACACTAGTTTTGTAAGTTCTCTGTAAAATTATTTTTGTATAATGGAAAAAAAAAGAGTTTATCTATCTATCTATCAAGCGTTGGTGACGCCACCCGTAACACACGCATTAATCGTGCAATTATTATTATTAAGATCCGGGTATGCGGGTTCGTCCCGTCGGATGTAAGTTATTTTTGAACTGTCTATAAATTTGTAGATATACTTAAGTGAGTAAAACACTCAGAAATAATATAGTCGAATAATTGTATTAGTTTTAAGAATAAAATCCACAATATAGGTTGCTTTGTAAAATTTTTGTATGGAATCTAAGTTTTATGTGACGGAAAAATCGATTAATCTTTAACAACTTCCTATATTGTTTATTTCATCGAAAGGGCTCACAAGGTTGCTGTAGAACATTGCAACAAAACAAAACATTACGACCTTAGAGCGCTTTGATTGTGTATATTATCGTTAATCATTATCGAGAGTCTATTTATTTCATGACGGAATAAAATATGTTTAGTAGGACTAGCAGTGGCTCGCGGTACCATTACATTATATTAAGCCTTTGAAAAATAATACTAAAACAAATAGCCTTTTCATATTACTAGCTCGTAATGTTCGGTTTCCAGGGCTAATACTAGCGCGCTATGTTCATTTATCCGCTTGGACGAAAATAAATTCAAAATTCGAACATGGAGCTACACATTTTCAGTACAAACTATTTCCAATCTCTTTGTACAATACCTTCATAAAATGAAAACAAATAGTTCGATTCAAGGAGGTTGCTATTTTAGCTTGAAGAGAGAAATATATTATATTACATTTTGTGATTTTATGTTAAATATACCTACCTAAATAAAAATGTACAATTTATTTTCTCTAAGCAGTGTTTTGAGTTGACAATCTACAAGTGTATGTAGATACCTACCTACTTTATAACTGTATGTAGGTTAAAATAAGAGTGGGCATTTAGAAACAGTGCTCGCTGACTTGCGCTTTATTGCGTTGTAGCAAGAGTAACTATTTAATACTTGCGAAATGAGCCCTCTGTACTTACACGGTTAAATGTTCTGGGCCCAAGACCGTAACTCGTGGCTATTTAAGCAATTTTCTATGGAATCTAAAAAAATAATGTCTTCCCACTTACCTTTATACCTATAACAAAGGAGGTAAGAAATTTTAAGAGCCTTTTTAACTTTGTCCCTTTACTGTTATGGCTAGCATCCAACGTATCTTGAAAATGGCGGTCCCTTCCTTTTACTTTTCAAAAGAAATGAGATTTGAGAAGTAATTTTAAACGACGGTTTTAGCACCTTATATTTTGTTATACTTATCTTCAATAGGTTAATATAAGTTTTTAGTGTTTTAGGTGTTATATTGCGAGCAAAATTATAGAAAATTGAAACTCAATGAAGATTGAATAAAAAAACAACTCTGCAAAATATATACTTAGTTATAAAAATATGGGTAAGTACCTAAGTGTAATTCTGATTATAATATGTAACTAAATGTTTTAACATCCTGTAAACACCACAGGTTATGTTTTGTTTGTATTTTACCAATTTAGTAGATGTTAGTTAATACTAATATAACATAAAATAATAAATAATCTAAATAACTTACGCAGTCGGTTAAAAAGAGAATCACACTAGGCAGTAGGCATATGCCCAAAATAATACGCAGCGTCGAAATCAGAAAGGCAAACGTAGAATTGGAATTGTGATGGTCATTCCGCCTCTTTCTATTCAAATACTGGAAGTGGCGCGAGGCAATATTCCCAAGTAAGGCGCAATTTGAAGCAAAGGTTTATCCTGATATTAGAACAGAATATTGGATAGAATAGTGAAACCTAAATAACCACCTGGTACTAAAAGGTTTTGTTACGTAGGTATTGGAAAAGCCTGGAACACAAAACACTTTTTTTTTATGTAACCGTTTGTATAGTAAAAAAATGTTTTCAAGATTTTATTCCAGCATTTTATTTTTTGTTTTATATTTTTATGTGAGAAATATGTATATATACTAAATTACAACTGTCTAGTACTCTACTACTAATAAATCTTTGAGCTGAAACGTGGTCAGACTGACAGACGGACGGAAATGGCGAAACTATAAGGGTTCGCAGTTGACTACGGAACCCTAAATATCTAAAGCACGGTAACATATTTAAGTATGCATATTTATTTGAGTCACGTAGACCACACAAGAAAGCAAACTTTTGTAACAATAAAGTTATTTCCTCATTATTTAAGCAATATTCTCGTCTACGAGTTGGCATCTGCGTCACAGAAGGGCATCTCGTTACTAGCCTTATAAAGACATGTCGTAAAAGCAAGTGCGTGAGATGGCGTCCTCATTTATGATTTAACTATACTATCTCTCATTGGGTTTGTTTCCTTAATAAACGTGTTCTATTGAAATTCCAACAAGTCTATAAAAACCTACTTATAAGTCCGTAATCCGACCATCGCCATCATGCAGTCATTTTATATCATCAAAAATGTGTGTATGCGCGAGCGAGACGAACGATATTCGAACTACGGACTCTTTAGCGAAAAGGGTATCATGAGTGTTTACTAACGCCTTTTCTAGCATTTTAGTCATAAGACTAATGTAACAATGGTCGTAGCGAATCATCCGTCTGTTTACTGCTTTTTTTTATTATAATAGTAGAAAACTTATAATTATTTTACATAGAAATAATAAATAGTCTTAGAATGCGAGTCACCTATAGGTTCGTGAAGTTACTTTTAGCAAGCTTTCTCAAAGCGCGCAGCTATCTCTCTCGCGCATCACAACATTTTTAACGATGCGAGTCGCCTATAGCTTCGTGAAGTAACTTTTATCAAACTTTCTCAAAGCGCGCAACTATCTCTCTCGCGCATCACAACATTTTTAACGATGCGAGTCGCCTATAGGTTCGTGAAGTTACTTTTATCAAACTTTCTCAAAGCGCGCAGCTATCTCTCTCGCGCATCACATTTTTTAATATATAAAATTATTGAGTAGGAATATTAGAAAAGTGAGAAATGAATCTGTTTATTTGGATAGGAGAAATATTTGGCCCATTGTGAAAACGAAGTGATTTTACAAGTACTCTTCTAAATTATGCTCATTTCAAAAAAATTTACGGTATCTCTGAATATTCTTGCAAAAATCGCACACTCAATATCCTATCCAGTGGAATAAATTAGTACTTACACTTGAAAACATTACCCTCTCTCTTGCGCATTCAGGTAAAATACTGACACCTTTACACTAACCACTTAAACACTAGAGAGCTAAATAGGCTAACATTTACACCCACACAGACATCCACATTTACAATACGAGTGTGGTATAAATGGTGTTATATCTCGGAAAATTCGTTACGCAACGAAACTGGTCTCAGGACGGCACACGTAATAAAATGTTTTATATCTTAACGATAATTTGAAAGAAAAAGTGGCTTCTGTCAGCGTTCGGTGAAGGATAAGCGAGCTACTAGGAAGTTATGCTGGTAGAAATACTCGGTAAGCTGTGTCGGATATTATATATAACATTCGATTAATGTGGCTTCACATTAGAGCCATGATACTAGCAAGTATTACACAAGACGACGTAAGGCGAAGGCAGACCCTTTAGCTGATTAGTACCCTACGCATTAGCATTTTCTACACCCTATTCACTGCGATCCTATCCAGAGCTCATTGAGATCCACCTAGAACCGGACAATATATCCCTTTTGCTGGCCAGTAGTCTAGGTATTAGCTTTTTCTGCACCCTATTCACTCCGATTCAACCCGGATCTCATGGAGATCCCCCTGAAACCGGATAATATTCCTTTAGCTTTAACTAGTAGTCTACGGATTATGTTTTTTTTGCACTCTAATCACTCCAGTCCTAACCAGATCTCGTTGAGATCCCTAGAACCGGACATAATCATCCCTTTAGCTGACCAGTAGTATACACCTAGTCTTCTTGTGCGCCCTTATCACTCCGGTCCTAACCAGAGCTCGTCGAGATCCCCCTAGAACCGGACATCATCATCCCATTAGCTGACCAGTAGTATACACCTAGTCTTCTTGTGCGCCCTTATCACTCCGGTCATAACCAGATCTCGTTGAGATCCCCCTAGAACCGGACATCATCATCCCTTTAGCTGACCAGTAGTATACACCTAGTCTTCTTGTGCGCCCTTATCACTCCGGTCATAACCAGATCTCGTTGAGTTCCCCCTAGAACCGGACATCATCATCCCTTTAGCTGACCAGTAGTATACACCTAGTCTTCTTGTGCGCCCTTATCACTCCGGTTATAACCAGATCTCGTTGAGATCCCCCTAGAACCGGACATCATCATCCCTTTAGCTGACCAGTAGTATACACCTAGTCTTCTTGTGCGCCCTTATCACTCTGGTCCTAACCAGATCTCGTTGAGATCTCCCTAGAAACGGACGACATCGTCCCTTTAGCTGGCTAGTAGTCTACGGATTATGTTTTTTTTTTTTTTTTTTATCAGCCCTGTTTTGTACAAACTGTCCCACTGCTGGGAACGGGCCATCTTCTCATTGTGAGAAGGGTTAGGCCATACTTAGTCTGCCACGCTGGCCAAGTGCGGGTTGGCAGACTTGACACATCTTCAAGATCATTGAGAACTCTCAGACATGTAGGTTTCCTCACGATTTTTTCTTTCACCGTTTGAAGTTGGCGGCAATCAACAATACGCACATAACTTTGATAAGACAGAGGTGCGTGCCGTGGAATTCGAACCCAGGACCTGCGGATCGCAAGTCAGACGGTTTCACCACTAGGCTGCCGGAAACTCAAATTTTGCACTCTAATCACTCCGATCCTAACCAGGACTCGTTGAGATCCTCTAGAACCGGACAACATCATCTCTTTAGCTGACCAGTAGTATAATAATACATTTAGTCTTCTTCAGCCCATGCCGTATTCACTGCGATCCTAACAAGATCTCATTGAGATCCCCTTGAACCTGACAATATTGTCCTCTTAGTTAGTCAATAGTCTACATGTTTTTCTTTTAGGCAAGTGCCTTTATTAACTACAACACAACAATATACAAACTCAACTAACTAAACTACTACACAAAAAGCATTTCGATTACCCCAGACCGATAAAGGTCTAAAGATAATCCAAATGCTCAAACCCACTACCAGTTGGCAGCGTACCCAGCATGCTGCCTGCATTGCCACGTTGAATGGCAATGCTTATGCGTTGGGCCAGATACGCGCCAGCATTTTGGTCTACATGTTGATTTTGTATAGAAAATAATAGAAATATAAATTTGTAACAGCGTAGGAAGACCAGCCACGAGATGGACAGATGACCTCATACAAGTGGCGGGAAGACGCTGGATGCAAGCCGCGCGCCAATCGGTCTTTTTGGAAGTCCATGGTGGGAGGCCTATGTTTAGCAGTGGACTTCTTATGGCTGAGATGATGATGATGATGAAATTTGTAACAATAAGGCCAGCTGCAGACATTGTCGACATGTAAGAAATTACATTACAATTACATTTGTAATGTCGAAAACTAGATTGACTAGTTTTGAGTTATCAATCATACCAGCACTATTTACCTAGATCCAGTTGCACGCAGATCCTGTCCAACTGCATTCGAGGTGTCTCCTCAAATCATGCGCATGCGCAGCGGTCCGTAACTGACAGTTTCTGACATTTGTCGGTCAACCGGCAGGCATAAAGCATGCAATAGATAGTTTATTTGAGTACTTCGGCGTTTCGCACCGCAAGTGGTTCGAACCGCGGTGCGAATCGCCCATGTACTGTTTCTGAATGGGCCCATTCGCACCACAGTGGTTGGTCCGGTGCAAATGACCCAAGACATATTTTGAAATAGGTCGATTCGGACCATAAAGAAACGCCCGATGCTCTTTTCGTAGGTCCGATTTGAGCTTTAGGTTCATGGTATTAGTACGGAAAAGTATCAAGATCTATTTTTAAAGAGAATCGAGAATGTTCTTAGCTATGTTTTATCAAAATCGGTTCAGTAATTTTTTACGCCGGTGATTTTTATGTTTTCTAAACTTAAATTGGACTATTTTTCGTTTTGTAACATAATTAATCGTTGAAGTAAATGTTCGAGCGTTGCGTTGCTCCACCGCCGAGTGTGTTTCATTTTCAGGCATGTCAATTAGAAATCGTGGATACCTAGCTATCATTTCCTTGGTTCATTTAATGCGAGCTAATTTTGTAACGAACCGGCCCGCGGTGAATAATAGTCGTGGCGAAACACAAATACTATGGTTTTAATGAAATAATCACGTCGTGCTAAATATTTAACTTTAAATTTATTTGTAAAAACAATTTGTACTATTTAAATACACAAATTAACTTAGGTAAAATATAAATTATATGCCTGAACTAGGTATTCCTGTTTGTCAGGCGAGAAGTAGGCAAAATGATTAATGTATAATAAAATCACTTATGTACTATGTTTTTTTTTTAAATACTATCTAAAATATACAGCGAATGAGACCTGGCGTAATCCACGGTTTTATGTTATAATTTTTACTGCTTAAGCGAACACTTAAAGTATTATTCTTATTGACACAGATTAGAATATCTCACAGAAATATAATCATCTAATATTTTATCATCATCATCATCATCATCTTGGCCACAAGAAATCCACGAAGACGTAGTCGCCCACAAATCCAAGAAGACGTAGTCGCCCACAAATCCAAGAAGACGTAGTCGCCCACAAATCCTCGAAAACGTAGTCGCCCACAAATCCACGAAGACGTAGTCGCCCACAAATCCACGAAGACGTAGTCGCCCACACTTCCACGAAGACGTAGTCGCCCACAAATCCACGAAGACGTAGTCGCCCACAAATCCACGAAGACGTAGTCGCCCACAAATCCACGAAAACGTAGTCGCCCACAAATCCTTACTAATATTATAAATGCGAAAGTAACTGTCTATCGGCTGTCTGTCTGTTTGTTACCTCTTCAAACGCTAAACGGCTGAACCAATCATTATGAAATCTGGATATAGGCTATATTTTATCATGTTCATCATCATCATCACCGTTTTTCATCATTACGCGGGTGACAGGGCGCAGCTAGTAATTTATAAAAAGACTGTTTGGAAGCAGCTTGCATCAAGCATCTTCCTACCAATTGTAAACAGTATCACTGTGTGGAACTCTCTTTCAAAGTTGGGACATACAGTTGGAAGACCAACTTACAAGGTGGACAGACAAGAGTTTTAAGAATACCCAAGTAATAAAAAAACTGGACAAGTGCGAGTTAGACTCGCCCACCGAGGGTTCCGTACAAACTAAATAATAATGGAGAAATCATATTTTTTTTAAATATTTTCCTTCATAAACCGAAAAATATACATCGTAAAAATATTTAAAACCTGTATTAGCTTATGCTACTGAAGCTCTTTCATATGATACCCCACATGATACGGTTAAAATACTTAAATTAAAATTTAAAATACTTAAATTAAAGGTAAAAAAAATTAGACCCTCTTTCCTTGCTTAAAGACCCTATATTTTGTGATTAAATTAAAAATGACCAATTTTAGGATTTCTTCCTATATGCGTACTGATGCGTTGAACAACCAAATACTGACGAAAAATAATTATGAATTGTCTTCTATTATGAGTTGCTCATCTTTACTTTCTCTACTCAGTACCTCATGCAAACTATTTATAAAATAGTTGGATGTCGTTAGTTTTGAGATGATAATAACATGAGTAAATGTTGCGTAGAACTAAGACAAAGATTACCACTTTTTAGGGTTCCGTACCCAAAGGGTAAAATCGGGACCCTATTACTGAGACAGCGGAGTCTCGGTAATAGGGTCCGTCTGTCAGCAGGCCGTATCTCATGAACCGTGATAATTAGACAGTTGAAATTTTCACAGATGATGTATTTCTGTTGCCGCTATAACAACAAATACTAAAAAACAGAATAAAATAAATATTTAAGGGGGCTCCTATACAACAAACGTGATTTTTATGGTTCCGTACCTCAATAGGAAAAAACGGAACCCTTATAGGATCACTTTGTTGTCCGTCTGTCCGTCTGTCCGTCCGTCCGGGTGTCAAGACCTTTATCTTGGGAATGCGTGAAGGTATCGAGTCGAAATTAAAACTATATACGCAGATCCATAGTATCTTGCTGCAGAATGAAAAATAAAATTTCTCAGTTTTCGTAAAAAAAAGTTACAGCCGAATATGTTGTAAACTAGTATCAATGTTACAAGAAAAAGAAAATACCCGACTGCAGAAAAGAGGTTTTTGCAGCCTATCTTACGATTTATTTTTTATGCTTAATACGCTGTTGAGTGTACGTTTTTCGTGAGAAGTGAAAGTTACAGCCGTAAAAAACGCACATTTCGACACTCACAGAGGAATCAAAACCTATGGAGTACTTCCTGTTGACCTAGAACTCTGAAATTTGGCATTTGGGTGTTAGAGTACACATATAGGAAAAAAATCGAAAATTGGTAGTAATAAAGAAAAGTAAGTAAAAATAAATTGTAGTAAGTATGCTTTTTATTAAAACATTTTAATTAGCTTGCCCTGTTTGTTGTTGACGTAGTTATATTTTTTGGGTCAAATTTAATAATCGAAATTTGTTCCCTTTCCCGTTGACAGATTGATCTAACGTTTGGTACGCGCCTTTAGTTTAGATGAAAATACAATGAAATATATTCAATATCGTTCTAAATTCAATATGGCCGCCGCCACAAAATGGCTGATTTCATATTTTTCACAACCCTACAGTATGGGTATCAAATGAAAGAGCTTTTCTAGTAGAATACAGTAAATACATTACCTACATCATCATCTTTGTTTACATTAGAACCGTTTAACTTACAAAGTTTTTTTTAATACTTATTTGAATTGTGAGATAAATAGGGCCGCTTGGACCTTCGGAATGTGGATCCCGAAGAAATTTTTACTCGAAAAACTAAAACTCAATCCCAATATGCATTATATTTACTCGACTGCGCAAGAAGAAGGGTTATGTTTTGGGTTTGTATGTTTCTATATATATACCTAAGCGACTTGACTAATTTTTGTGTGCGAGGTGTCGTTAAATTTATCTTTACTTCCCAAGTTCATAAGCTTTTTTTATCATAGTAATTACGAAATAATGTTTTTTTTTTTGTTTTCAAATAATTCATTCTGGAGTGTTATCATTGTTTCTTTAGACTGTAGTTTTCTTTCGTTTCGCCTCTTGAGCTATATATAAAAATACCCATTTCGTATAAGCATTTACGCGAAAACGGTGTAGTTTTTTAAAATTACAATTTGAATACCTAATGACTTCCTGACTCGTCTGAGCTTGACAGAAATAGTTTAAGGTTAAGACGAAAACTAGATTAGTAAAGTTCAAAATGTCCACTAATTAGATGACCTAATGCATTCAAATGCATCTGAATTGTGAATAATTTAAGTCTAAATTATATGATCAAGATAATTATAATTTATCTGATACATGTGTTCTAAGTTTTTCTAAATTATTATTATACACATATTTATTAACTTAGATTTTAGACTACTTTGTAAAAAGGTTGTATTGAACCGTAGTGTTATTTTAAAAGGCTTTTTAACGATATCCTACACGATTACAGCATTTTGTAACGGGTAACGGCTTACAGAACACATCTACATGCCAAATTTCGTTTATGTAGGGCTAGTCTTTGAGTAAAATTACTGCAACATACGGACAGACGGACCGACAAAGCGAAATCATATGGGTTCCTCATAGTTACTACAGACTACGGATTCCTAAAAAAACACAAAAAATCGCACTATTTCCCGACAAAATATTTAGTTAATAATATACTAAGACACATCAACTGACACATCCTACGTTGCTCCAATAGTCTGATTAGCATGTCTGTTTGGACATGTCTGCATATCTGACATCCAGAATGTTGTCGAACGAGTCAAAGGTCACGAACATCGTAAAACTAGCCTAACAAATTTTATTGTGATAATATTAAGATCACGTTGCTAAAGCTCTATTAAATTTCCGAACTTAGACCTGGCGAATCTACATTTTTGGAAGTTTTATCTAGAGTAAAGATAGATCTTGGTATATCTTTACTATAATTGTATTGTGTGTACTGTATCTTATTTATTTATTTACAAAGTTCATCTACACTGTGTAGGTACATCTATACATTGACAATAAAAAAATCATACAAATAAAATACAGCTTAATGTCACAGTAATTACAGGGGAAGTCAGCATCCATTAATAATGAGCGAAAAATTAAAAAAAGTCATTAAAATTACAAATATGCCATTAAAACATGTCAAATAGATTAAAAATAATAATAATAAGCTTTAATATAATTATAGTGTGTGTACTGTGTAGTTGTAGTACGTAGTATTATTATATCGTCGTTCCTAATTTAAAATCTCCTATGTGAAAAAATATATAATCACATGAGAATTTGTGGAATCGATAACTAGGTACAATGAAATGCTATTAAAAATCTATAAAATAAATATCCGACAAAAAATGTCATAGGAGATTTTAGATTTGCAACAAAGATATTATGTGCAGTGGCTAAACCACAGAAAGCGTCTGAACCGACTACATGAATCATGAAATCCTTAACCTTGCTATTATTAATATAATAATTATCCTAACTAACTAATATGTATTATTAAATCAAAAGTTACTTTTTCTCTCTGTCTGTCTGTTTGTTGCCAATTTACGACAAAGCGGCTGAACCGATCGTCATATTTGGTACAGAGATAGCTGTGTAATAACTTGGAGACAGACATAGGCTAATTTTCATAGTCATCATCAACACCGTTTTGCATCAATACGCGGGTGAAACTGCGGAGTGCAGTAAACCGCTAGTAGAACATGAAATGATTTATAATTTCCGATAGCTAATTTTTTACTCCAAACAAAATAGGAATACAACAATTATCATAAACAATTTACAACGTTAACGTTTAACGCTTAAGTTAAAGTTTACGTTAACGTTTGTTTTTAACGTTTTGGAAATCTTATTTATGAATCACCCAATAATTTGCTTCTCTCTCGCTTTTAATCACAAACATAAACTCATTATAGCTAGAATCATTTATTTATAAATTTTTGTGAATCTAAATAATTATTCAACGTTGTAATAAGATTCCAATCAAGTATATATATTCTGATAAGTACTTAAAAATTACTTTTTAAGTTAAACGGTTTTATTGAAAAGAAAGATAATGATATAGGTATTGTATTTACTATAATCTACTAGAAAAGCTCTTTCATTTGATACCCATACTGTGGGGGTTGTGAAAAAATATGAAATCCGCCATTTTGTGGCGGCGGACATATTGAATTTAGAATTATTCTAAATATATTTCACTGTATTGTCAGAAACTAAACTACACTAAACTAAAGGCAATCTGTCAACGAGAAGAGTCTTTTTTACAACAAATTTAGTATTCGTGACCCAAAAATCATAAACAGCATCATCAACAACAAACAGAGCAAGCTAAATAAAACCGTTTCATTCCTTCAATTCTATCTTGTGGTTATTTAAGTTCCCAAATTCATAATTGTCCATTATAATGTAATCGAGAACAATTTTGCCAATAACACAATCAAAATTTATTACTTCCTTTCTGTCAGAAGCTGTTTATTATCTACACTACATCATTAAGCTATCAATTAAGTTTGTCGGTGCTCAATCATACTGCATCAACGTTAAGTAACGGATATGCATAGAAGTTTTACACCTAGAATTGAAATCGCCTCAAACTCAGTGAAGCATTTCAAGTAAGCCTTTTGAGGATATTTAAGACGTCTCACGTCAGGCTACCAAAATTTGGCACAATATTGATTTCCCATTTTTTAACGGAAATGTATAGTTACTTGCAACATTATGTACTTACCAAAAAAATAAGTTATTAGCTATTTGGTTTACTTAAGCATTACTTAGTTAAGGGCTAAATATCGTTATGTGAAAATGTATAGCAATATTTATTTTATTTATATATATTATTCTAACATTTGTCTTGACACGCAGTCAAAGAGTAAATACCTGATGGACACACACACACACACACTTTTTTTTCCGGCTTCATCTGTGTGAACGGGAATTCTAACTGCATTTATCACTCTAAGAGTAATTTTTAATTTGCTCGATCTCTTTGGAAATCGATGTGGAAGGCTTATGTTCAGTAATGGACTTCTTATGGCTGAGATGATGATGATGATGTGTAATTACTCTGTGCTTTGTATACAAGGTTACTGCCTAAACTATATCACAAAATATGTAATATAATAATACTACGTAGGTATATTCTAATCTTTCGTTCACGGCTCGACGGATTTTGATAGATGAGGTGTCGTGAGTCGGGTCTCATCTTTAGGTATGTATTATAAGGGCACGTTATAAATGAACTGTCACAAGTGTATGACCGATATTATGTATAGGGTTTGTGTGCTCCAATGATTGATTTTCTTCGTTTTGTTTGGCTGAGGTAGGGTCGTTTTCTTAAGGTGCGTGGTTGTCCGTTTTAGGCCCAGATTAGCAAATTAAACTGGATCTGAGATACACTAATTATGTTCTAGGGTTGTTTGTTAAAGTTTTCTTGATATATTGCCATTTATTGTGACGGAATAATAATTATGAATATTTTTACACGTTTTTATCATATTTTACGACGACTTCGTATAAGATCTTGATAATCGATAAATTATAACATGATTATAATCTACTTACATATTATTTGCCTGTATTTGCTCAAAATACTGTATCTATTCTGTAATCTGCATTTTATGTAGTCTTGTATTTGGTCTATGCCTTTTATCTAAGCTATAGTTATAACTATTTTTTTTTACCTTTCCTATTTTGAAAAAGTGTCTTAAAAAAAATACACTTTGTCTTTCACTGTCTATAATAATATGCATCTGACCTTTTTTTGCTGACACGGGAATGTTATGACACTGAATCTTTAAAAGATACCCAAGCTGAGTTCGGGCGCTACTGAGTTATGCGGGATAAGGCCCCTTAAAACCCCCTCGGTGTCTAGTTGGCCGAAACACAAAGGGTTTGTGATGTTGAGATACATTATAGTTTAGGTCTGATTTATTAAAACTAATAACAAGCATATACATACTAAGTAAAACGTAGTTAGGGAGACATCGGTGATAACAACATCGGAGGCAGCACTCCGAGAAACCTCTCCCTCTTCTTTCTTTTTGCGACGACGCATGCCACGGTACGTGGCGCGTCGTCGTCTTCTCGAGATTCGTGATAAGGGTTGTCAGACCATGTATGTGCCCTACATTACCCTCGTCATCATCATCATCTCAGCCATAAGAAGTCCACTGCTGGACATAGGCCTCCCCCATGGATTTCCAATAAGACCGATTGGAAGCGGTTTGCATCCAGCGTCTTCCCGCCACTTGTATGAGGTCATCTGTCCACCTCGTGGCTGGTCTTCCTACGCTGCGCTTATTACCCTCGTAACTGACCTCTATTTTCTTTCCAGATACTTCGTGAGCACCGTCCTGCAGTTCCAGATCCACCGCGCCCTGTGCGAACGGACCGGCCAGTTCATCCCTGGCGACCCCTCGCGGCCTCTCCACAAATGTGATATCTACAGGAACCCTGAGGCCGGGCGGATTCTCACGTGAGTAAACTGACTTTTAGGCCTCCTGTTCACTTAATGTTATTTCATTCACACTCTTTTGTCATTTGTTGCTTGCTTTCCATTTATATGTAAAGAAAGGAAGCTCGGTGCATGGAGCGGCAACGTCACTTTTGCGTATTGGAATGCAACCTTTGCCACTTGCCACTCAGTGGATAGAGATCCATTTGGATATATGCAACCTGCAAGCAAGAGTACAAAAACTGAGGTGACACTACGTGAATAGTAGGCACTGACGGGCTAGATGGCTTGACTACTGCTTATCAGGTTTTAAATTATATAGAAATGGTACGGTCACCATGCAGAAATGTGACTGCTGAGATTCAGTGGTAGGAATGTCATTGATGAAAAAAATCTAGAAGATTATTACTGGCACTATCTATCTCTTCTGCATACTTACAACTGTATGGAATAAATATCGATCTTTTGTGTTTTAGGGAACTCTAAAAATCCATATCCTTACTTTACTATTACTGTAATACTTTACGTATCATAAAAACGAAAGTAACTCTGTCTGTCCCTCTGTCTGTTTGACGACTAATCAGCTGAACCAATTATTACGAAATTTCGTACAGATAAGGACCAGGAGGTGCACATAGGCTGCATTTTAAGATCATCACAATCACCGTTGTTCATCACTACGAGGGTAAAACCGTGGGATACAGCTAGTAATTCATAAATTTGATAATTAACGAAACAAATCAAAACTCAAGCTACCTACTTAATAACCTCACCTTGCCCACCATCTGTAATAGTCAATTAGATTGCATAGAACGTACAAAAATCGATTCCGTTCTAATTTCGCATGGAAATATGATAACGATCTTCAATAACAGATCTACGTGGAGTTATAGCTGTTCTGTCTTGTCTAAGTCGTGTGTTCACCTTGACCGATTGAAGCAAGGTCAGGCGTTTCCCGGTTAAGTGTTAGTAGAACAAAGATTTGATCGGGAACTATTTTTTTTATAAAATTTGAGGTATTTGTGTAGAATTTCATATCAGAAAATGGAAAGAAAGGAAAGGAAAGGAAAACAGCTGGCTTAGGCCGTATTTTATAGGTACATGGCGTATTTTAAACATCATGGCGTATTTTAAGTAAAGCCCCTACAAGAAATTTCAATAATCTTGCATGTTTACTTTCAATAATCCTAATGCGTTTTAAATAAAGTTAAATTTCAATGTATTTTTCCACAAAAAGCTTTGCAATATTGTGTATCTACAGACTTTCATTAATTTAATGCCATTTATGATTCCAATCAGAGAATAAGTAATTATTGGATAATATTTAGTATAAATCAACCTACTTACAAAAAAGGAGGAGATTTTCAATTCGACTGCATTTTTTTGTATTTTTGTTCAGCTATTAATTCATATTCCAATTCCAATTATGAATTAATTTTGGTGATTCTTTATTTTTGTAGGTACTGTACTACAGAGATAGTCCCATATACATTTTATCTCGGTTCACTACTTTATCTCCTTTTGCATAAACAAGTGCGTAGTAAAAACGTGTATCTCGTTTTATCGTGTAACGCTTATCATCATCTGACGCGAGGCAAAGTACTGAATGTCCAGTCGAGCCGGCGGCAGGTCGTATGTATTTACCTTTGTACATAAATAGTCTGCGTCTAGACTAGCTATGGTGAACCATATAGCTTCCTAGATTTATAGTTCCACAGTCTGTCGTCATTACTAAAATATTTCGCACTGTAACCGGTCCAATTAACCCCGACATTCGATCTCCGAAATGCATTTCAAATTCAATAAAAACCAATTTACCGACGCTTCTAATTACTCTATAATACTAAAACATTTTTCAACCCTAACCACTTCAAAATAAAGTTGAGTTTCCTGTGTCAGCGCTAATGAAAAATAAAGCACGCTAACTGAAAATTTTTGTTTCAATTTAAGCTTTAGTGTTAAAGCTTTAAGATTGAATTTGATTTGCGGGGATTGGTAAAAATAAAGCTCGGTGCATACAATTGACGCCGTCTGTGCTCACGGAAATGACCACTTGACTGCGACTGATGCGGGTAATATCGGACGAAGCCGTAATATTGGGTAATACGGGCTGCCCCTTATTTGTTGATTTTACGCCTATTTGTAAAGTAACAGATATTTTGTCAATAGTTTCTCTTAGAAACTATTGACAATTTAAAATATTACGATTTAAAATTAAAATTGAGAAAATTCTCCGTGTTGGTGACGTTGGTCTATTAGGCGACAGTAATATAAGCAGTAAAATGATTATAAGAGCAATAAGGGCCGGCCCACGTCTATGGCACGGGGCCGTGAATACTAATTACGAATGTGATAAAAATTATGAACATGACATAGGCTACTAAGATGATACATACAAAGAAAATCTAATCTGAAGAGAATCATGATTCGCTCAGGACTAAAAATATCAATTCTCTTCCATAAATTCAACATAAAAAAAGCGTCCAAATGCGTGCCACGCGCAAAGTAGGGTTCCGTATTTGCAGGGATCCTATGAGCATACGAGTTAACCCTATGAGTTAACCTAAGTTAGTTTAACTGAAATTTACACGAAATAATAATTTCTTTCTTCTCTAATTACATTTTCTACTATTACGCTTTAACTTGTAAAGCTCACTTAGTCAAGATAGCCAAGAATTTTATCACTTCAAAGCTTAATATTTCGTAAACGGATTCCTAAAGTGAAAAAATATTTTCACAAATCCCCAATGTGTTTTATAATTACCTATCCAACTATACCCCACACGATGGGATAGTTGAGAAAAAATAATTCATCCCCACTTTACGTATACGGAAGGTACCCCCCAAATAAAACTATTACTAAACAATTTTTTTCAAGATTTTATTCTACGACTTTCTTGGCAAAACTAGCATATGCATAAGAAATTACAGCTTTCTGGTACTAATGGTATTTGAGCAAAGTTGCGGACAGACAGACGGACATGCCGAAACTATATCTAAGGGTTCCTTGTTTACTACGGAACCCCAAAAAGCCGCAAAGATAAAGCATTATAAAAGTTAACATCTTTTGTTAAGAGTTTTCCTAAGCATTTTTCATAAATTCCGAAGTACATTATACAGTACATGGGTTGTTAACTTCGCCTATAAAACGTGATTGTCCGCCGTGTAAACAAATAAGTGGTTTGCTGGCTTTTTCCACTAAAACTTGTTTGTTTTGGATCTTACTCGTAAAACGTTATTACATGTTCTGTTCAGTTCGGGTATTGTTTTATGAATTTAATCAAAACTTTCAAAGCTGAAAAACTAATTGCGTTTTTTTTTTAACATTAATTTTTTTCTAAAGTTAATAAATAACTATTTGAAAAGCTGAGTGATTGGAGATTATTTAAAATATCCATAGGCAACAAAGCTTATGGATAGTTATTTATAGTTATTACGATTACTTATTATTACTACATCCATTTAATTTAATTACTGCATCCGGCAAGCACAGCGCAGAAAGACCAGACACAAAGTGGACATAGTACGACCTCTTACAAGTAGCAGGAAGACACTATGCAAGCCGTGGAACAATCGGGCTTCTTGAAAACACATGTATGGGATTCAGATTCAGATTCAGTGCTTTATTTGCCAGTTAAAGGGTAACATACATAGCCGTATTATTATAGTTGTACAGCCAATAACAACCTTATACTAGGTGTGCAAACATACTGGGAAATCCTTAAATGATTATACATAGACATTTTAAGATGTCAATAAATTATGTCAACAATTTAAAAAATAATAAAGTCAAAGTCAAAGTCAACGTTATTTATGAATAAATATAGATTTACAAGTATGTAGATTTACAATTTTAATTACAATAACAGTGAAAACAGTCAATATAAATGAAAATACACAGTCAATATTTGGCGTAATACATATAAGTTCGACACGATGCATTTTTCGAATAGTCCTTCACAGAATAAAAACTTTCGTTAGTTAAAAAAAAATCAGGAAGGGGATGAAGGGGCATATTATGTTCAGCAGTGGACTTCTTGTGGCTGAGGTGATGATGATGATCAATAATAGTATTGATCATTATCATCATCACCTCACCTTTCCTACGTTACCTCTGATATTAATCAGAGGTACCGACTTTTTTGATTACCATGTACCTACTTTGACACGATTCATAGAGGTGTAGCTTACATGCTCTGTGAAAGTAGGATATATAATAAATTTGGTATATAATTTTGTTTTTATTGTAGAAACGAAATTTAGTAGATAAATATGTATTCCGTGAATCACTACACAACCTTGCAGTAAAATTAGGGATGTCATCCCTTTTGCTCTATTAATGCTCTATTTTTTCTTAAATACCTTTTAATATTATGAGAAAGAACTCCATAAGTGACAACCGTAAATTTAATTTCCTTGCCTTCTCATTCGGGACTGGAATTCGTTTACAATAATTGAAAATGAATGCCAGATCCAGGTGTTGACATCTGGAATCTTATTAGGCTGTTGCAAATTCACTTGGGTATTATTTCAGACAGGTTTATTTCAAAGTGATAAGGCAATCTAAACATCTCCAAGATTTGAGTAAATGTATGTACATATAGCTAAATTGACCGACGAATGGTGTTAGAAATAGTATCTGCCGAGAGAGCCTGGTAATGGAGTCAGTTGATCAATTTAATAGCTTCATTTTCAGGATATCCATTTCTTAAGCACCTGGCAATTTATAGACCGATAGGAAGAAGTAACTAAATATCTCAGCATCAATTGGCAAAATTTGCTTTCGTCTGTCCGGATGTTTGTTGGAACTCACGTACAGGTCGTATTTTTACAAACAATCTAGACGAAACTTGCTAACAGTTTCTACAATTTGATAAAATTATTGATGTGTCCGGAGATGAGACTGGTAATCCCCCAAAAAGAAGGTATAACTTTATCATTCGCAATAAATTGATAGTATGAATGTGATTACCCAGGTACGCTAAATATGCTAATAAATGTTATTACCAAATGAGGCCTGGTTACATAAGTGTATCGATTGGTCGCGAACAATGTCCACCCGAGGCGGTTACCTAACCACCAGACTCGAGCGACTTAGTTCGTCCCTTCCTGTTGCAAATCAGGTTACTGGGTTCCGGCACTTGTGGCACGTTACGCTTTTCACTCGACTGCGCAAGAAGGAGACTATGGATGGCTTTTCGGGCGGGAGTATGTTTATTGTATACATGTAGTATGTAGGTGCTTATATTTCTGTATTATCTTGTATCCTTTAATCACATTTTTAAGAATTTTCCGAAAAAGTATTCGTGCTAGTTACTTGTATGAAGTCATCCAACCATTTCGTGTCTGGGTCTTCCAACGCTGGTGACTTTATCGTTTTCCTCAATACACATTTATTCATTCAACTCTTGCTACAACGCAATAAAGCCCAAGTCGGCATACACAGCCGTTAAGTCAACATACGCAGCTTCTGCGTGCACTCCGGGAGTGCCGGCAGAAGTGAAAACAAAAGAATACAAGTATCAATGTTAATAGAAAAACAAAATACCCGACTGCAGAAAAGAGGTTTTTGCAGCCTAACTTATGATCTTTTTAAATTTTGATGTACTCAGTATCACTCTCACAACTAAAACGAATCTATTGACACCACTCACATCAAAATCGGTCAAGCCGTTTAGGCTCTAGGGCGTGTCAAAGAAATATACAACCATACACTCGAAAAACATAACCCTCCTTCTTACGCAGTCGGGTAAAAATAGCAAAGAGACTGACTCGTGAAGGATTTGAACCTCCGCTCTTCGATTGAAAAATTGAAATTTATATCGGTGCTCTAACCTATTGAGCTAACGAGTCTTACGTGCATGTGTCGAAAATAAGCATTCGGCGCAACGAAATAACGTCATGCTAGAAGGACAAACTTGTACATACAATATCAGCTTTTTACAAAACTAGACCAGAAAAGAGAATATCAATTAAGATCACAATACAAACATAACCTAATATTACCAACGTCCAAATTAATAATGCATAGTTCTGGCCCTCATGTTATGGCCATTAAAATATATAATAAGTTGCCACAACAATTGCAAGAAATTGAAAATGAACAGGAGTTTGCCCAAACCCTCAAAACTATATTAATTAATAAGTGTTACTATACCTTAGACGAGTTCCTTAATGATAAATTTTTTATCGAATAAACTGTTCCGCTCCGTACCAGTTGCTACACCCTACCAGGGTCATTGTATTACTAAAAACAAACATGTACTGTAACATCTCCATGTAACCTATAATGAATGCAATAAACTATTGACTATTGACTATAATGAACTTTAAATGCATAACTTTAGAATAGGTTTCTGACTAAAATAATGACGTCATGCTAGAAGGACAAACTTGTACATACAATAATGAACTTTAAATGCAGAACGTTAGAATAGGTTTCTGACTGTTCGTCTTACGATCTGACGACCTGACGCGAGTTTAACATTTTTTACCCATCCCAAAAATGCATAACGCCGCTAAAGAAGTTTTCACTTCAAAAGATTGTCTCGATGAAATGTAGAAAATATCTACAAATTCTTTTCGCTTACGACAGTTTTATCAATTCACAAAACTATAAACAGTTTATGAAGCCGTTAACGAGCAGTAATTGAGCTAGGTGATATATTGCACGTAGATTGCACTAAAGCAGATATGCGTCTACGCAGATCTCTTACATAATCTGCGCTCTTTATAGCTGTGGAATACACTGAGAATTTTGATAAAATGCTGCTTAGTTGGACGGAACGCGATTTTTTTTATGCAACATAATGACCTCAACTATTCTGATGTTAAACGACGTTGTGGCCGAGGATGGAGCTCATCAATCTAGAATATATTAACTCTAGCCTTGAAAATTCTCATGATTTTAGTTCTCAAGAAACATTGCTGGCGTCAAAGAATTCCATTCCTGTGTAGTACGCATCAAGAACGTGGACCGATATCACTGAGACCGGATTTTTTATATTTCAATGAGGAATGGGCGGTAATGCGCCGACTTTCTGCTAGTCCTGTAGTAAAATGGGGAGGGTGGGATTATGCATAAATCTCATACGTACACTCCCTGAAAGGAGTCCTATGGAATATAGGAAGAGATACTTTACGGTGGTGCTCGAGATTAAATAGCTTATCGTCACCGATTAACCGACTAAATTATGTGTAGTACACATTCAATTCAGGGTTGATTTTAGGGTTCCATAGTTAACAAGAAACCCATATGGTTTTACCTTGTCCGTCCACCGCTTAGCTCAAAAACTTTTAGTACTTACTGGAAAGCTGTAATTTGGTAAATATCAACGTAATAGTCACGCCTATGTAGTATTAGTAAAATTAAACCATGTACGTTTTTTTATCCTCCTTATATTTTAATTATCCCCCATCAAGGGAATTCTCCCTTACACGTGAAGGAGGATAATTTTATCATGTCTATACCATAGTGTGCGATGCCGTTGGATCGGTATTGCAGAATATGGAGAGTGTACGAAATCTATTTTTTAAATATGATGAGAAATCATAATCATCTCAGTTACAAGAAGTCCACGGCTGGACATAGGCCTCTCCCACGGATTTCCAAAAAGACCAGTTGGAAGCGGCCTGCATCCAGCGTCTTCCTGCCACTTGTATGATATCCTCTGTCTACCTTGTGGCTGGCCTTCTACGCTGCACTTGCCGGTTCGTAGTCTCCATTCGAGAACTTTTCAGCCCCATCGACCGTCAGTTCTACGTGGTATGTGCCCTGCCCACTGCCACTTCAACTTGCCAATCCGCTGTGCTATGTTGGTGGCTTTTATACGTCTACGGATTTCTTCGTTTCTGGTTCGATCTCGCAGAGAGACCCCGAGCATAGCCCTCTCCATAGCTCGTTGCATGGGGTACTTCGGCGTTTCGCACCGCATGTGGTTCGAACCGCGGTCCGAATCACCCAAGAGCTCTTTTTGCACCCAAGAGCTCTTTTTGCTCTTTCGCACCGCGGTGCGAATTGACCAATATAATTTTAGAATAGGTCGATTCGGACCGCAGTGTGACTTTGAGCTTCTTTGTAAGGCCCATGATGAGAAATACTAAGATTAAATTGAAAATTTCACCAGTTACGACTAATTAGAGAAGGACATAGACTACAGTTTAACATCACCATCATCACCGTTTTTCATCAACACCTTGAGGTTTACCTAGTATTCTATATTAGTTCGCTGCCCAACAGAACATTTTAGCGGCCCACGCTACAGTCCAGTTGGTTTTCGCAACTTGCTCTGACCCATATCGGGACCCTTCCTACTGTTTGTCTGTTTGTACTGTGGTCATTATTGGAAGAAGTCACGATCCGGTACTTGTGCCGATTGTACGAGATATTTGTAAGAATAATGCTGATTTGGTTACGGTTTTAGATCAGGTTTCTGGCGAAAGCAATGTGTTTTGTTCATTTAGGTTAAACTACATATCTACGTAGTAGAAATGTAGTTTTATACATATAACATATAATGTCTTGTTTTAAACATATAATAGATTATATTTCACTCAAAGGTGCTATATTCATATACATATTCATTTTATTCGCAATTTGCAATTTACAGGTCAATACTTAATAACTAAATTTTCAATATAAATAAATATAAAAAAAATGTATACAATTACTATTAAACAATTATAAAATTATAACATTCGTATTACTTACATGTCAAATATATACTTACTCGTAGCTAACAAATCTCTTGTCTCGCTAGTGCATACAATTTTTTAATGTATATATTAAAAAATTGTTTTATTAAAAATGTATATATTAAAAAATTTAGTAATATTGTACTTAGATATGTCTTAAAAATTATTCTATATTCTTCTGAGTGTTTTACACACTTAATTATCTACAAATTAATAGACAGTTCAAAAATTAAACACACCCGGCAGGACTTGAACTCGCATATACCGAATCGGGATATGCGGGTTCAATTTATCTTAAAAACTGTTTGCGGTGACGAACGAAGTATTTTTCGAACTAAGTATAAAGAGTATTTTCAAACGTTTGGTGTAACAAATTTTTATTAGTAATCAGTAATTTGAACAAATATTAGCACACTCGAATGAAATGAAAAATACGTAAGTACAGCGCCTTTAGATTGTTAAATCATGTAATAAAAACAAACATACAAAAAAACCTGTAGGCTGAATTGATAACCTCCTTATTTTTGGTGGTTGGTTAAAAACATAATTCTACAGAAATTTGCCGTTATGTATTCTAAAAATGCCGTTATGTAAAATTCCTTCAACGGCATTTCAAGCTCATTGTTGAGGTTTGAACCCAAATCCTCCCAGTTGGAATTTCGACCTCGCTAACCGCTGACCCATAAATCACTATTGCTACTAACTACTCATTATTATCATTATTATTTATTGGCGCAGCGACCCAAAATGTGTCTTGGCCTCCGATACTAGAAGACGCCACTCTTCTCTAAGTATTTTGTGCACGTTCGTGCCAAGCGTGAACATCCAGCTCCCACAGATCTTTCTTTACTAACTACTCATTATATATACATAATATATATTATTATAGATAGTCGTTATTGGCTGAAACATTTATTTAATTATTATTATATAACAAATGCAACATATAATTACTGTGTACTTACGTAATTAAGTGTTAAAACTATTAACTTATTTATAAAGTTCAAGTGATCCAAGCCAGACCGCACCAATTGGCTCCGATTTCCTTTTTTCTCGAGCGTGTGGAAATATCTGACTTAATTAAAACCAATAAGCGTTCCAAAGACAGAAAAAAACCGGCCAAGTGCGAGTCGGACTCGCGCACAAAAGGTTCCGTACCATTATCTAAAAAAACGGCAAAAAAACACGTTTGTTGTATGGGAGCCCCCTTAATTATTTATTTTATTCTGTTTTTAGTAGGTATTTCTTGTTATAGCGGCAACAGAAATACATCATTTGTGAAAATTTCAACTGTCACCAGTCTGTAACTCATGAACCGTGATAGTTCACGGTTCAAGAGTTACAGACTGGTGACAGACGGACAGACAGACAGACAGATAGCGAAGTCTCAGTAATAGGGTCCCGTTGTACCCTTTGGGTACGGAACCCTAAAAAGTTGTATCGCGGGCCAATTCTCGTAAAGTTCAGTAAAATACCATCAAAATACCATAACAATACGTAACTGAGTCGTTGGTCGCTGGTCTGACAGTAATCGAACGTGTGAAAGGTATTGGATTGAAAATTATGTAAATATGTTAGTAAATTACCTACTTTTACTACAAAACAACAATAAAACATACCATACCTACATGATTTTTTACCAGTTACTTTATTATAAATATCAAAGTACTGCATCGATGTTGATCAAATTTTTATGGGACTACCTCTAAAGTATGATCTACCAAATACAAAAAGAATCATCAAAACAAAATCAATGCACAATTGGCCGAGTAACAAACAAACATACAATAAAAAACAGCATACAGACCGAATCGATAACCTCCTTCTTTTTGGAAGTCGGTTAAAAATAGCAAAATAAGGGCAGCAGCACCCCATTGCCACATTATCTCTCTTTCCGAACAGACTCTAGTGTTACAACTATTCATAAACGACGATAATGCGGACAGACTGTCAATATGTTTGCACATACTTATGGAAAAATTACCAAATCTATTAGTACGGTAAGATTCCCTTTGATCGACTTATTTACCGCCTTGATGGTATCTGGGAGACAATACGTCGTTTCGTTCACGAGTTCCCTGCAACATGCAACAATGGTGCAACACGCGAAACCAACAAAAATCGACACATCGACATGAGAGGAATTTACAGAGTACCTATCTACTTCACTACGTATGTACAAGCAATGTGTGCGTGCATCGATGTGCAACGAAACGACTTTTCAATGTGTGTGTTGATGTACGTCTCTTGGATTTTACTAAACATTTTATGATTTCTTATTTTATTGGCTGGAAATTGTTTTTAAAAAAAAAAGTACTTTTATCAAACTACAATTGCATCATGCTATTTACTGAACCAACATTGATAAAAAAATATTAAATCACTTCGACCCTAAAATAATTTTCAAAATCGGTCCACAAATGACGGAGAAGTCGATGAAAATACTTAGTGAAAAAAAAAAACATAGACACAGCCTAGTTCAACAGAATCTCCTTCTATTTTAAAGTTAGATATTGTTCTTACGATGTGTTTCTCTGCACATTTCTCCGCTCCAGCACATTATGACAAATTCACGACCAAATATGACAATATAACCAACATTTCATAACGTAAAGATCACATGCTATATTTGTCTTACGTTGAGACGCTTTTGCGAAAACCGTCACAGATTTCGTCGGTATTTATGTAAGAGGGTTTATTACTTGATTTAGTAATGCAGTTAACAGTTAAATGTTTTGAAAGTGTCACTTAAGCTGTAATTTAGAATGTTGATACTTAGCGAAGAGGAGTTACTGCATAGACCTTGTTGTTTACTACTTCATACTTCATCATTGGTTCATAATTACTCCTATCATTAACTGCGGTTTGAGATTTTGCCCTCAACTTTTTAGCTTCACAAAAAACCATTGCAATTTTTTGTAAAAGTACCTCCTGTACTGTTCTGTCAAAGTAAGTATACTGAAAATTTTGTGTGTATTTTATTACATTCAATTTAAATTAGACATTGTTTTTTTTTTTTATTCTTAATGTTAGCTTAACTGCCAACTGCTTTTTATGTGAAGTGACAGGTCTACAAATTAGCGCTCACCTATCTGAGTGTCTTATACCACCACATATCGGCAAGAGGATCGTAGGACCAAAAGCCACAAGACTAGCTCATACAAGTGGAAGTAGGAAGATGCTGGATGCAAGTTGTGTGGCAACCGGTTTTTCTTAAATCCGTGAGGCAGGCCTATATCCAACTGTGCAGTTCTACCTGAGGTGGTTAAAATAATTGAACCTTAGTCATCTTTTGTCGTTTCTGTAATAAAAAGGGTTAACGGAAATGAGATCATCCACTCATAAAATTAAACTTTTCGGCAATGTCCAGGCGTTGGAATCTCAGCAAAACACTAGAGCTGTTGAAGAGTAAAGTTTTTGTAGAGTTGTAGTTTTTTTATCTAAACATTATATTTATATATATTGTCATTCTATATTCCAGGCGGCTCATGGAGCGCGGTTCCTCCCAGCCCTGGTCGCAGACCCTGCAGGAGTCCATCGGAGAAGGCCGGCTGAACGGAGAGGCCCTGCGCGACTACTTCCGTCCCCTCGAGGACTGGCTGCGGAGCGAGAACCTCAGGACTGGAGAGTACCTGGGCTGGAGCTACGACGGAGACTATTGCAAGTTCAGGTGAGAATCTACGTTTGGAGAATACGAAGCAACTGTAGCAAATGTTATACGTCGTGCATTGTGCATATTTAGATATTATATTAACGCACGCAACGAGTTATGGAGATGGCTATGCTCCGGGTCAGAAATGAAGAGATCCGGAGACGTACGAAAATCACTGATATAGCACGGCGGAATAGCAAGCTGAAGTAGCAGTGGGCAGGTCACATCGCATGTATGATGGCCAATGGAGTCGAAAAGTTCTCGAGTGGAGACCACGCACCGACAAGCACAGCGTAGGAAAACCAGCCAGGTGGACAGAAGACCTCACACAAGTGGCGAGCGTCTTCGCTGGATGCAAACCGCTTCGAATTGGTCTTTTTGGAAATTCATGGGAGAAGCCTACGTGCCAAGCCAAGCAGTAGACTTCTTATGTCTGAAATGATGATGATGAACATAATATTAGACGTGGTTTTGGACGGTTTAACGTACTTTGACGGATTCTTATTCGAGGTGGGGGGGCCGATAGGTCTTGCACTGACGTCCCGCTGACGTCAGTGCAGGACCTATCGCGCTGACGCTACTTTGACGGATGTCAAAGGCATGGCGATGGCATGACATGACACGAAATATGGGCAGCCTGAACTGCGTCGCTTGTGATTTCAGACACTCGTACTAAACGCAACATTCATGTCTAATTTTAAATAACAAAACTTTGCTAATAGCTATTATCATTAAAATCCTCATTAAGTAACAAGAAATTTCGAAAATGTTTATACGAAGATTTCCTAACAAATGTCGTTGTAAGCCCTAGAAACTTTTCGCAAACCAAAATATGTTGGCCTTTGTTAAGAAAAAGCGCCACTCTTCTTCATACTGTAACACGTTCCTTTCACTTCAATTTTCAACATTTTGAGACGGCACTAATTTGTATTCAACGTGCCAATTCTGTAGCATGTTGGGTACGTTGCCAACCGGTAGTGGGTTTACGCATTTGAACTATCTATAGACCTCCATCGATCCGGGGTAATTTAATTGCTTTCTTTGTTAGTTGAGCAGTTATATGTAAGTATAGATGGTTTTACCTTACTAAATAAATGAATAGTCCAATGTTAACTTTTTATTTCTGATTCCAGTATCGAGACAGCTGGTCTCCAGGTCTACGGAGGGTTCTACAACGCAGCGAGGAGTACCTATGACGTCACCAGCTTCCTGACCATCTTGATAGCGTCCACTGTCACTTCCTTCTTGACATTACTAAGACGATAAATCTAATGTAATTTTTTTTTTTTTTAAATAACACATCTATTAAGAGTCTTATACTCTTGATCATACTCGTGGACAAATGTCCATGCTCTAGGATTTGACCATAAATAATCATCCACGCGGTATATTCAAGAACTAATAGACCAAAACTATAAGGTATATACTCGTAAGTAGGTACCTACACACATGAAACATGATTTCACATTTTTATAATATATAAATACACTAAATACATTCATTCATTACTATAATTTAAGCAAAGATTACATAAATGTACACAAAATCTAAAGAAAATATGTACAAACTAAATATCAAAGAGAAAGCACTATATTTATATATTTGAACTTAAAAAATATTTGAATTATACAAATTATAAGTATATTATTAGTTTTGATAAATATTATAAAGTTTCAGAGTTTTGAATTGAAGTATGAAAATTTATTATTAATTAAGTGAAAATGTAAATAGCAACACTAACAAAGATTTGTGTCAAATGTTTAGATATCGTGATAACAGCTTCTAATTATGTACAATTAAAAATATTACGAAATAAATCGTTTTGAGTCGTGATTGAATTTTATTAATTTACTATTTGACTGTTTTGATCCCATTTTGTCATTATTATTTTTTTCAAATAAAAATTTGATACGTCAGGAGTGGTCCCATAAAACCTAATCACCTTTGATTCGATAGTTTAGTAACTAGGTCTAATTAGATAATTATTTTATTCAAAAACATTGGTACCTACGCTGCATTCATGCAACCGACTTCGGTCGGTTGTTTTAGTTAAAAGCTATAATGATTTATTTAATCGATAAATCCAAACTTTATAGATAAAATAAACTAAAGTTAGACTTTTCTTTTAAAATACCTGAGTAAATAAGTTATAATATGTCAAGTGACTAGAAGTTCGAATATTTCTTGCGACTCAACCTAGTTTTGTTCGCCAATTTCAAAATTAACCATAACTTACTAGCCAAAGTTAGGAGTTTACCAAGTTTAAACGGGACTGCGGACAATGAAGTTATCAATCTTAAATTATATTCCGACAATGCGGGCTGTGGGTGTGCTTAGTAAGTTATTATTAATATTGTCCAATTTGTCGACCCCTACAAGAACAATTACCAATGTCTAAATCACGGCCAAGTTATTTAATCACATTATAATTTTATTTAGTTGGTGTAATATTATGTAGCCTGTACATAACGATTTCTAAACGATTTCAAAAAACCGGACAAGTGCGATTCAGACTCGCCCACCGAAGGTTCCGTACAAACTAAATAACAGGGCAAAATCATATATTTCTTTTATATTTTCCTTCATAAACTGAAAAATATACATCGTAAAAATATTTAAAAACCTGTTTTAGCTTATGCTAATGAAGCGGTGCCACATGATACGGTTAATTCACTTTAAAATTTGGGCCCTCATTTCTTGCATAAAGACACTATTTTTTGTGATTAAATTAAAAATGTGCAGTTTATGATTTTTTTCTATACGTAGACATAGACATAGACATAGACAGAAATTTATTGTGACAAAAAACATACAACACAAAATAAATATCATTCAAAAAATATAAATCATACACAAAATACATAAATAACATGTTTTTGTCACAATCCGGTCCCAGCTCAGCATAATGCTAGTTGTAAACAACCAGCGCTGGTCTTCCGCTGAGACCGGTAGGTGGTGGTGGTGGTGTGTACTATAACACAATGCTTCTTGCCAAATTTCATTGTTCTAGGTCAACGGGAAGTACCCCATAGGTTTTGATTCCCTTGTGAATGTCGAAATGTGCGTTTTTTACGACATATTCGGCTGTTACTTTTTTTATGAAAACTGAGAATTTTTATTTTTCTTTATGCAGCAAGAGACTATGGATCTGCGTATATGATTCACGCGTTCCCGAGATAAAGGTCTTGACACCCGGACAGACGGACAGACAGACAGACAGACGGACAACAAAGTGATCCTATAAGGGTTCCATTTTTTCCTTTTGAGGTACGGAACCCTAAAAATGAGGAATTTAGAACTCTAGAATTGGACTCAGTACCTAATTAGGTAAATCCACAATGTAGGTATAGGTGGAAGTGTGCCGACTTTCTACTTGTTTTGTGGTAGAAAGGATATAGTAAAATAAGGTCTTGCAGCTCAGATGCAAATTCTCCGAAATGTATCCTGTAAAAAAATGACAAACTTGCTACCATGCGGCGTTGTTCAAAACTGTGTTCAAGACTAGTAGCTTTTAGCAACTAGCTTATTGGCTCCATAAGTCAAACAGTACGCCGGTCTACCGGTTTTAGAGCTTGGAGCTGATATTTGGCAGCGCCATCCCAAAGATGGCAGCAGTACTCCATACACGATCGGACTTATGCTTGATACAGGGTGAGTAGCTGTCCCGGTGTGAAGTACCGCCGGACCTTGTTCAGAACCCTTACTTTTTACTAGCTAATTAGCATTTGATTCAAGGTTGGTTCCGTAGATTCGTTAAAGTCGATTAAATATATAATATGGTATTTTAATGGTAGTCTTGCGCTGGACCGTCGCTGCGGTCCTGCGCGCGCTGCCTAGATGGCTAGAAGACAGATTTACTCGTTATTTAAAGACACCCAGATTATTAATCTATCTAGAAAGACCCACGCCATGCACGGACACGTGGAGGCCACACACCAGGAAGATAATCATAGGAAGACCAATTACAAGGTAGACAGAACCTCATAAATGTACCAGGAAGGTGCAGGATGTAAGCCGCTGTCGCTTCCAACTGGTATTTTTGGAGTAAGTAGTAATAGTAGTAGTAGGTAAGTCCATGGAGACGCCATTGTCCAGCAGCAGACTTCTTGTGGCTGAAATGATGATGATGAAAAAGACCCGCATGCGAAGCGAATTCCACAATTTAGCAGTTTGTACCGTTTCTTCCTGTTTTTGGATACCAAGTAAGCTACTATGGTAGCTTAACTAAATTTTAAAAAATTGTTCAAGTATTTTATAAACTCGTAAATCGTCGTTAAATCATTCGTTCATTCACTTTCCTAAATAAACACGGTCGGTGTGAAACTGAACAAGTCCCACAGCCTTGGACAAGATTGATGTGTCTTGGCGAACATTTTGTGTATTTAGTTTATGAAGGGCTACCTTTAATTGATAGCTGTTTATAATACAAATACAAATTTAATTAAATAATAATAGTGTAACGGCGTACTGGGATGGAAAAACAAATTGTCTGCTAATTTTTACCCGACAGAAGAAAGAAGGAAGGAGCTATGTTTTTCGAGTGCATGTATGTTTGTACGTATTTATGTATGAATGTAAGGGTGTAATGTATGTATGTATATTTCTATATGGTCAGCCTAAAAGGCTTGACCGATTTTGATGTGCAAGGTGTCGATAGATTTGTCTTGACTCCCTGAGTATCATAGGCCATAATTTTTGGAGTTATTACTCCAAAAACTATTATTATTATAATCAATTAATGCAAAAATAAAAAAAATGCGTTTTTCGTAACTTCCAACGAACTTTTTCGTAATAAATAAGTAATGTTACTAGAATTATTCTAAACAAAACACATTAAATTTATAATCTTTTACAGCTATTTTACGCATCATTTCTCACAAATAACGTATACTCAACAGCGAAGCGTAACGAAGTCGCAAACACCGCTTTTCTGCAGTCGAGCTATTTTGTATAGTTGTTAAAGTTTTTATTGTTGCCATTTTAAATCTTGCAATTCCACAAGCAAGACAACAATTCCACAAGCATGACAACAATTCCACAAGCATGACAACAATTCCACAAGCATGACAACAATTCAGTTCACATTTTTTATTTTTACTTCAGGAGTGGAACCCCCGGCCACCTCTGTTTACTGAGAACTTTATCATGAAATTTTCAAGACTACAGTAAACAGATATCTTCTAGATCGACGTGCTTCATCCTCGCTTACCATCAGGTCAGTTGGTCATCAAAATATAATATGTAGATCTGTTTTGTATAAAACAAACTTTATATTTTAAAGCCTGCTTAGCATGCTTTGTAGGAACCTACTTAGTTGTTGTAAGAACTACAAAAAAACAAAAATACTTATTTACCTACCTACTTAACAAAATCTTACTCTCATGCAAATTTAAATATTAACACTGAACCTTTTTCTCCATGAAATGGATATCCCTACAAAGATTTACATGGCATATAAATATCCTCCCAAAATATAAATATTTTATCACTGACCTGATTTTTTTCTTTACATAATTCATTTTCTCATTCCATTGCCGTACATTATCAAATAAACACTGCATCCCTTGTCAGTCCCCTGCTGATAGCATTACGCGGATAAACAAGCTTTACTATCGACTATTGAAGTGCTACTTTAAGCTTTATTGCTAGGTAATAAAGTGTAATATTCCTAGAAGTATATAGATGTAGGGAGAGTTTGCCCGTCGTTTTAGCCGCCACTGTGACGCCGTCTTTACTTTTGGAACTGTTAGTTTCAGATTGACTCCTGTTGATTTCTGACCGCCTGGTATTTTGCTCTGCTTTTGGATTGAAACAATAGGAATTTTTTTAAAGATTTTTTTGTGTGATTTTTTATTTCGTTTACCATATTTATTCCTTTACAATTTCAGGCAACTGACACAGTACAAAAGAACATAAAAGGAGATGAATAACCGATAAATACATAAAATATCAAAATGAAAATATTACCAAATTTATGTAATGATAGTAGATAGTGATGACGGTATGAATATTAAATTAAGTACGTGTTCAGAATAAACAAGAATTTTTGGCGGAGTTAATAAATAATCATAATAATTCTTACTAATATTTTTCAAAGTAAACCCAAGGTTCCATATTTCATTACTTTACTCTAACAGTAGTTATTATACAATTCAAAACAAGTTAACATTAAATTCGCCCAAACAAAACATCATACAGCAATCCCCTTAAATTAGGGTAATATCTCCCTACACTGCATTCCCCGCTTCCCGCCAATCTGTCGCCACGTTTATTGAATCTGCTTCGTTTGCCTGCATTGTTTGACTATCTTCCTTAATTGTTATGGGCTCCTGGTAGCTGCTTTTCAAATGGTAATTGTATTTCTTGTTGTCCCTGGTGTAAGTCTAGTTAAAATTACAAACCTTGAGTTGCTTGTGGGAAATAATTATTAAATAGGATAATGTTTTAGATAATAATAACAAGGAACCATTACAAGCATAAGTTTAGAAAACCCAAAAACCCCTGACAATAAAAATCAGCTGAACCGATTTTGATGAAACATATAACTAAGAACACTCTAGACAACATCCTCTTTCAAACACATATAATCTAGATCAAAATCGATCCATCTGTTTTAGTGCTACAATGCTACAGACAGATATACAGATACACACGTCAAACTCATAACACCCCTCTTTATAAAAGAAAGGGGTTAAAAAGATAATTTTCTTTTATTAATTTAGACCTTTATAGTGAATTTCATTAAATCCGTTTAGCAGTTAGAAACACATAAATACAGATTCATTCTTAAAGTAATATCACAATCTAAAGAACTGTATCATGACAATATTTATCGCTATTGCAAGATACATAATGATATTATATTATCCTGGTCTGAAATGAATTCTAAGAATACAAATTACAAATTTGCGTTTTAATTAGGCTACTTCTAGATTTTACACTACTAATTATAATCATATACTATATCTTATTTATTCAGAACTAGAGCTGAAAATTTAATATCCTTTTAAATATTTCTACGTTAAACTCAATAATATCTTAAATATCGCCATGTGAGCCAGCGGGTTCTAATCCTTTTCTATGGCTATTTGTTTATAACTGCCCTTTTGCGACTTTGTGCCTATAACTATCCCACTCAAAAGTTGTGAAATTATTTCATCACCAGATCCAATTTGCAGTAATCTCCGAATTTTCTTACACGTGCCCCGCTAATTTAGAAGCAATGTGAGTGGAAGTATGTAAGCAATCGTCTATTTACCCAATAGAATAAGACGAATAAGAATTCGTATTTGTCCTTTACCCGAAAATAGAAATATCGGAAAGCACCCCTATGTTTCTATCGACGTTCATCCCGAGTCCTCGCTCCCGTCCAACTCCAGTCGCATCCCGACCGCGTCGCGCTACGCTCGCACTGTTTGGTTTTCTGATATCCTGGTACTTTCTCTACGTGTTTTTGTTGTGATTGTCGGATTTTTTGTTGCCCGGACGTTGAGGTAAATTTGAACAGAATTTAAACTTTAAATTAATAAATTTAAGTTAGAAAATATGTGAGTATATTTAATTTTAACAAGTTAAATCATTATTTTATATACAATTTTATAACTAAATGTATGATAATAGGAAAATTCTTATGCGTTTTCAGACAAACACGTAGGTACTTAGCTTTTTCTAATGCATGACGCCAATTTTGCGGAATACAATAGCATAATGATTATTGAATTTAAACTTCACTATGCTATTTTTCAATTTGAAATATTTAAATCCGTTGAGAGAGACATTACAGCAAAGAGTTACACACTTTCAAACTTTCGCATTTGTGATGTTAATGTGATAGGTCCACTGAATGTACCACAATCACGCCTATTTTCCTTTACGGGGTAGGCAGAGCGTCAAAGACCATGAAACCGTTTGACGCCAGACCAAACGCTCTGACCTTGGTCAGAGGGTTAGATGGATCCCTTCCAAGTTGTTACATTTTTGAAAATACAGTACAAACTACATATTTATTAAGGCAAATCTATATTTTCCACCCGTTTTTTCAGAATACATTATTTTAAGAGTCTATTCAGCTAGAGAACTAATGTGGCATTTAGGGAGCTGTTGTCTTTATTTCATTAATTTTTTCAGCCACAGAATACCATAGTAATTCGTGACGTTAGTATATCTTTTGTGCCACTTTAGAACTATAAGTAAGCAGACTGTAATATTTTTTTTAAGTTAGTTTGAGATTCAAAATACATACAATATCGATCTTCAAAAATTATAAAGTAATCCTGTTTGTCATCTGTATCTCTGTCTGTTTGTTACCTCTTCTTGGCTACACGTCTGAACCAATCGGTTATGATATAGGCTATATTGTATCATCATCATCAGCACCATTTTCATCACTACCCGGGTGACACCGCAGGACGCAGTTAGTATGTATATATGTATATGAATAATAATTATATATTACGTGCATAGGATATACAACTCCATAAACATGGCCTACTTAAAAATTGTAAATCTACAATTATTTTTGAAATTCAAAGTATTTTAACACAGCCACCATACCATTTCTTTCATCAAGAGGGCCTACACTTCTGCAGTAGCACGGTTCAAGAATTAATCAACACAGTCCTGTTCAAATAGCCATCATAAAAAATAAAAGCCCCTGCGTCCATGGGAGCACCATAAAATTAACTCCCATTGATGAGAAGCACCGACAACGGCAATTTAAACTTTTGTCACGCAGCGTTCGGCCACGATGCATGTTATACTCATTAAAGCAATTAATCCTGTTTTAAGATCTAATGGGTGCCAGATGGTGCAACTATCAGATAATGCTAAAGCTTTGCTAGTTGGTTAATTTTTACTCTCAAATCATAGTTTAATTTATGTTTCGTCTAATCTTTGGAGTTACATATTTATTTTGCCCTGATTTCGATAGATGGACCAATCAATATGTCTTTGGATTTGGCGTATATGTGGCGTTATAGAGAATGTATGGTGGAATTTCAATCCAAATCAATATTACATATTCACTGTCATATTACATATATTATTTCATTGTCAAGTTTTCACCACGAGACCTGAAGTAAAAACTTATAAATAGAACTATTCCTTCTCGCAATTAGATGATGGCCCGCGTCCAGCTGTGGGACAGTTTGTACACACAGGGCTGATAAAAAAATAGTAATATCGCCATTAAATCCTAGATAAATTAGTTCCGATTATTCCCGTGTCCCCCACTCGCGTGTGGGGACATTGGTGGACATTGACACGTTTTTGAAAAATTCCACTTACGGGTATATCGTGTAATATCTGTTTCAACTAGGCTATGAACGCAATACCTATGTAGTCTACTTTATCTCTCATTTACTACGCCACAGCATCAGTTCCTACCTAGTTTCACTATCTATGTAGATCACATCCTGTGTCCATTACGTCTGAATATGTATTTTATTTCCCTTCAATATGCAGTTTTCCTTATGTTTTGTTTGTAATCTATTTTATGAAAACTGTACGTAATATGAACACTAAATCAATACCTACTTTATCATTGGCAATGTGTATCTATTATTTTGTATATAATATTGTAATATAAATGTAACAATTTGTATCCAAAACTAAGATCTCAATTGATCTCATTGTTAAAAACAAAACTTAGAATTTGACTATGAGACGTTTTGGTCTTTAACATGCCTAAAATTAAAATATTTTTCTGAACTAAAATGTTTTAAATTGTTTGTCCAAACTGAAAACATTTTAAACAACAAGTAGTGTATATTCAAAATGATAACGTTTTGAACTATATGTTTTTTATTATTTATATTTATTTATTATATTTTTTTCCAAATCATTATTTTACCTACTACTTGAAGGTGTCATGTGAAAAAGTATCTACCATAAATATGGTAGTTTTTTTGGTAGATATTTTATTTATTAGTGTCTAAATATTACCCTAAAATAATGGTTGTATTCAATATTCCTTATATATGTAATTTAAAAGATCAAATCTTTTTTAAATCAGTAATTGCGCTTGCGCTTGCCCGCCAACGCGCGTACCGCGCGTAACAGAAACCGATGTATTCGCAATTTAGATTGTTTATGATTGTAGATAGATACAATGGGGAAAAAATGCGAATGCGATGCGGAATATGCTTCCTGAATGGGTCTTTCCCGATGGAAAGACCCATTCAGCTGGCCTAGCACGAAAGGTAGATAAAATATTGTTATCCACATTGTTAAATCAATCTAACCCTGCAGGAAGCGCATTCCGCAATTTAGGAATCTGCAAGATAAAAGTGGGACTGAAGCGTCTATTTCAGGTTTTTGTAATATCCACTATAAAACGATGATGCCTTTTCGTGTTTATAAGTATCCAATAGTATCTTCTAAGACTAAAACTTATTCTTATCCTAAAGAATGCAAGCATGTTCCCTTTGAGTTTTTCACAATATTTTTTATACAATAACTAAACATAGCACACTCCACCCCTCTGGAAGCGTCTATTATTTCGTCAGTGTAACGGAAGGAGGTACTTTAACCCAGGCCCAGTGGACCCCGGGGTCCATTAGACCTAGTTGTGGTAACGACGCCTGACAAAATATTATCACTGGCAAGGGACCGATTGACGAATGATATTGTTTTGGGATGGGCTTTGTCGTCGGGATAAAGGGATGGGAGGAAAAACAATATTGATCAGATCTATTCTGGGTTTGAGGTAACGTGTCACCATCGGGTCACATTGGATGCTTTCAGGAAAAGCTTTTATGGTATTTAAATATGTTATGCTTTAAGTAAGTATATTTTTTGGTGTATGATGGGTTAACTTTCATAAAATTCATTATACAACCTATTTTTTTTGCAACAATTGTGTTCAGTTCTGTTTAATTTTCATGATTTTATTCTAGCATCGGCTCCTTCGAGAGCGAGGACTATGTAATTCGTCACAAATTATATGTAATTTACAACCTCTTGGCCAATTTTTCTCATACCGTCCCTCGCATGACTAACTGTCCTATCTAATTGAGTCATTTGTTCAGGACAAACATTTTTCGGTGTATTATAAACGCTTATCAAAAATCACCAACGGCCAAAAATTCTTTAAAATTGTACAATTTATATACCAAGTTTCATCAATATGAGTTGAAAAATTAGTACGCGACTACTAACATTCAAAAAAACATCCGTACGGAAGGAAGCAAATGCTTGGCGAAGACTTAGGAAGAAAGCTTAACTCACTTCGATATCTCTGTCAAAATACTCGGTAAAAGGAAATTAAGTAAAATACGATGACTGTTGCTTAGAGCTTAAAGCTGTGTGTGTGTGTTGTGTGTGTGTGGTGTGTTGCGGCGTAGATCGCTGATTTCCTTTCCCACATCTCAAGTACTATATTTCATGTCTCCTGCGGGTTTGCATCGAACACACGCGCGATACTTCTCGCCAATTGTGAGGCAGGATGCTCTGATTGGCTCTCCTATCCACAAATCAACATTACGAGTTTAAAATAGGAATAATTCAAATAACGGTCGCTTCATATATAAGTGCTAACGCTTTTTACCAAATGGTTTAATTCGCGAAAATGCGTCTCGACTTTTCTTTTTGACCATGCGTGGTCTTTCCGCGTCACAGCTAGTATTATAGCGGTTTGAAATAATTATTCATAGGTACAACTTAACAAAACTCAAAAACACCCGACAAAAAATAATAGCTGAACCGATTTTGACGAAACGTAAGTACCTAAGAACACTTTCGATGAAATCTTCTATCAAATAAAAAAAGAACTAAGTATATCAAAATCTGTCCATCCGTTTGAGACCTACGATGCCACAGATACACACACAGATACACACGTAAAACTTATATGGGGTAATATAAGTCTTTGGGTTGCGGGTTAAAAGTATGAATGATTGATTATACTTACTTAAATATTGAGTTTTATAAATCTCATAGTATCGAGCTTGTGTAAAAAATATTTATTATTTTCTTCAAAATCATAATTTCCAAAAAACTAGATAGGTCAAGACTTGGTTACTTTCTTTTTCTGGTTTCGCGATTGTTTTTTTCTTTGTTAATACCTACTAGTTTTAGTCCCCGAACGAAAAATAGGGGTGTTATAAGTTTGACGTGTGTATCTGTTTGTCTATCTGTGGCATCGTAGCTCTCAAACGAAGTGAATAGTTTTTCCTAGCCAAGCGCGCTCCATTGTCGACCGCAGTGTTGCTCAACATCAGGCGAGCTGGCGGTCAAACACAAGCCGATGAATAAAAAAACTGATGGACCGATTTTGATCTAGTCTGGTTGATTGAAAGGGGATTTCATCGAGAGTGTTCTTAGCTATATTTCATTAAAATAGGTTCAGCCGTTTTTTGTCGGGGGTTTTTAAGTTATCTAAACTTATACTTGTATATTCTGCTATTTAATGGTCTAGAAGCTACACAAGACAATTCTTTTACATAATTTAAAAAAAAAATTAAAGGTATAGAAATTTATATCCGCGTGCTTCATCTTCGACCATATCGTCGCTTTCCAAAAGGCGTGTTGGAGGTAAAACGAGGATTTATTCGCGTTAAAAAAATTAAACCAATGTTATTATTAACGGGATATTTACCGTGGTTCGCGTTAATTTTGAGCTCCCGATATTACGGCACAGTTAAATGCACCATGTTCACGCGAACCACGGTAAATATCCCGTTAATAATAATAGTGCTTTAATTAATGACCGTGACAGTTTGAAAATTACAAGTAATGTTGTATTATGATCCCCTAAAGTATGACATATGGGAGTTCGCACCAATTGCAGACAGGATGCGCCGATTGACGTGCCTTATCAACGAAGCCGTTGACCTCTACTATCGGCACGGCACATTCCTTTGTCAAGTATGCTAATACTTCAATCAACTGTTTCACTTTCTTGTAGGTAGTATAGAGTCTTCGTCTTATTTATTTAACACCAACAGTATTTTTGCAGTGAAACTTCAATAGGCACGCTGAGCGCTTTATTTGAGATATAGTCAACGCATCACACAGCTATCGCGATGTACAGCTATTTTGTTTGATGACATTTTCACTCTCTCTTTCATCTCTCAAGTTCTGTCGTGTGGTTTTAGCACATTCAATTATTTTTTAACAGACTTCAAAAATAGAAGAAGGTTATAAATTCGTTGCGTATATTTTTGACGTGACAACGTCTAATAAATCGATGAATGCTGGTTGCACGCACGAAAAGTAGAATCATTGTCCCGTTACGCTCATTGCCCCGTTACATCATCATCATCATCATTTCATCAATGTTTTGTTATGACGGTGTCACGTTAAACTATTGTCCGTAAACCGACTTTACAGACAACCATTTTTTTTGACGTGACAACGTCTAATAAATCGATGAACGCCGGCTTCACGCACGAAAAAGTATGACTCATTGTCCCGTTACGCTCATTGTTCCGTTACATTATCATCTTCATCAATGTTTTGTTATGCCGTTGTCACGTTAAACTATAGTCCGTAAACCGACTTTACAGTCAACCATTTTTTTTGATTAAATTTTTTACACGAGACAGATCTACGTAATACGACTACCAAGTCTACCAACTAAACTGTAAGCGATAATGTAGCCATATCGGGACTCTGCGAGAAGTCACCAGATCAACTCTGCAACATGACACCTGACGCAAGAGAAGTGTAACAGCAGTTGTGCCAGCGACACAAGGCTGTGCTCCGTTATGTTAAGGAGCTCGGATGGTTTGGGTAGGCTGGTGGGGGGAAATGCACAATACACCCCACGCGGGACCAACTCAAATTAGAATTAATTAATTTATGTAACCGAATAGAGCACGTCGATCTAGAAGATATATCTTCATTATAAGCCATAAAATTCTAAAATTGTAGTTCTCAGAAAAGAATGCGATCAGTTTTGATGAGTTTTATTGCATTTAATGAGTAGACGATGTCAGGATAGTGTTATTTTTGAGCGGGTCATGAAAAATATTAAGAACGTTTAACAGGCATGTACCTATGTTAAAATACCATTCGTCCGGATTTGCCCGGACATGTCTGGACTTTGTCCGGCTTTTTGATGTCACTGAGAGAGTCACGGGAGAAAAATGTTTTATTTTCTTTCACGCTCAATTACTATAGTAAAACAAAAATTTATTAGATCTTTCTTCAATCTTTATTACAGAACAAACAAATCAGTATTATTTTAACTAAAGCAGCGTACTAAAACTTATCCGCGCAAATTTGCTCTAGCGTCATTATGCGTGAAATTCACTATTTCAAGTGCGTCTTAAATGTCCGGACTTTTTTTTTAAATGTCCGGCTTTTTGTCAGGACTTCTCAAAATTTTAAATGGTAACCCTATGTATGTACCATATTATCCTGGCAGACTACGAACAGAGATATTATTCAGACCGGTCGGGCTCTAAATCTAATGCTATCATGATTTTCAAACTCTTGCTCAGTCCATTTTATAAGTAGGTTAACTGAAATCCCAACAACTCATTGTCGTCGACGACGTTAATTTATTAAACGGACACAACAAATAGTCTAATTCTTGTCGGGCTTATTTTTTGTGGTAGGCCTCACAGCTCAGTTGGTAGTATGTCTGCCTGCTAAACCGTAGGTCGTGGGCTCGATCCCCATCCAGGGCAAACATTTGTGTGATGAGCATGGATATTTGTTCTGTGTCTGGGTGTTTCAATTTATTATCATAATTAAAAATCTATATGTGTATTTTATCAGACTTTTAGTTCCATAGCACAAGTTTTGTTTAGTTTCGGCTAGATGGCGATGTGTGAAATGCCCCCCAATATTTATTTAATATCATTAATATTTGTGTTGTTGTTATATTGTGTGTTCAAAGTCTAATCATTTATTTCATATCATACTCCGATAATATAACACAATAATCCAGTTACGATTTTACTTTCAACCGACTTCCTAAAAGGAGGAGGTTGTCAATTAGACTATTGGTTTTTTGTATGTTTGTTCAGCGAATACTTCGCCAATTAAGAATTCATCTTGATGATTCTTTTTCATACTTCAGAGGAGGTCCCATAAACATTTTATAAAAATTGGTTTAGTACTTTAGTTTTTATAACAAAATAACTAGAAAAACGTCATCCAAGTAAACGAATTGCTTATTTTGAAGTTGGTGTTTGTTCAGTTTTTTTAACTATAATTATTATACTAAATAGGTCTGCGTTTGGGTATAACAATCTTAGATTTATGTCTGTGTGGAACAGCTTATCCTGTAACGTTTAGTTATTTATTATTATTTATATCAAACCCTCCGTTCCGTAGTGAAGTCATGGTATAAGGATCTGAAGACACAACCGGGACATCTCCGCTGGAATTAACCGATAGAAATCGAGTTTATGGTATTTTTTGTCTCTGTAAGCTCTTTCAAATGCATTGATAAAACATTGTGCCTAAAATGTTTTTTAGATTCTAATGTTTTCAAAGCTGTTGTGTAATATAAATGTGGTATGTCATCAACTTCTTATTTTAGTGAAAGTCTATCAAAATCATCATAATAACAATTATGAAATGTCTAACTTGTCTCTAATAGGGACACATAACTCATAGGAGTAGAGCGTACATTTATCGCACGGCAATTAGCCAGTGGCCTGCATTCGGGCCCCATCCTGCTGAGTTAGTTGACCCTGCATGAATAGTTGATCGCTAGGGGCGCGGTAGGAAGCTGCTTATTCACATACGATTACGGTTCTACGGTTCTTCACGGTAGGATACGATTAAATGTAGGAATTCGGTGTTTCAGATTTTTAACAAGGCACAGAGGAAAAAAATAGATTTCAGTGATGTCCAGATTTTATAATTCATTAACGCGAACCACGGTAAATATCCCGTTAATAATAACAGTGTTTTATAATTCATGTTTTCATTTCCAAGTCCGTAAGTTCGAAGTTAGGTACAATGTGGAAAAAGAAAATTACAAAAACCTAGACACATTTAATATTTTAATAATGTAATAAACGGCAAGTAAGAGTTTAATCCGCACTCTGAGGATTGCGTACTGCCACACAAGGTAAACACTGACACCAGGATCAGTTACTCTGCATAAAAAACTACCTAAGTATATTATCAAAATAATGTTGTAACGCAAATATTTGTAACTAACTTTCACAAAATTTTCAACAAGTTAAAATTACTCCGGAGTCAAGTTGAAACTTGCGACTTGCTACTTAGAGGGTTCAAAAATAATAATGAAATAAATTGTTGCTTTGCTTTTTTGAAAAAACATGCTTGGTTGGTTTTAAGTATTTGTTATTTTAATTTAGAATTAACACTAAAATCTAGGTTTTATTTTAGTTATCAGGCACCAAAAATTCATACAAATTTAACTGCATCATCACATCAACATAACTTCAGCCTTTATCGATCCGCTGCTGCCACCTAGGTCTTTTCTTTATTCATCATCATAACTTCAGCCTTTCTCGATCCACTACCTAGGTACTTTCTTTATCACAGGGTTCTTTCCTGTCCCACGATGATCTCATCCAGCTCTTGTCGACTGACTTGAGGATCCTCCCTCCATCTGGCTTGTGGTCTGCCTACTGGTCTAATATTTCTTTAATGCTACCATTCTGTTCATTCATTATTAACCCAATAATATATATTGTTTTTTTTTTTTTTTTGCAGATTAATGTTATGTGTAGAATGTTAATGGATTTATCGACAATGTGAACGAGAAAGAAACATGGATCTTGACAAGGAGTTATAAAATGGTGACTCTATCAAATGTGACTCTCAGTGCAAGGACACAACCATGGTGTTTAGTGATAGTGATTATTCTAGCGACGGTGATGGAGGTAGCTACACTCAACGGGCCCAACGTATGCATGGTGAAACAGAAGTGAGTAAGAAAATTGGCCTTGTAATATTCTACTAAAATATATTTTTCTCCTTTTCCTCTTTACTCTTACTCTCTCTCTCTCTTTCTTTCTATTATATAGAACATTCCGTTGGTTATAGTAATAAAACTTGCTCTTAATAGAGTGGCTATGAACTTTTTTTTTACTTACTTAGAAAATGGTTCAGCTGTTTCTAATATTCTTTGCCTCAGAATCGTAATTAGCTCAAAATCAAAATATCTCAATAAACTTTTAATCGATTTTCAAAATCCTCTTTTAGTGGGGGCTTAGGTGAGGATGGGTTTAACTTTTTTTTTCAATATGTTAAATTGGCCGAGGTAAGAGAAAGCAATAGTTCAAAAATATATACTATTGATTTTTGACTCAACTCCGTTGCCAATTAATTAATTGGTAAGTTAATTACAATTAATTATGTCTGAATATAACTTTCTTGAATAATTTTCTGTTGTCTACGCCAATGAAATCGATATTCAGTTTCATAATACCTCCACTTAGTGATTTTATGTAAAAACGTTGTAAAATGTGAGTTACGCACCCCACCGACCGTGCCCTTAATTTTTCACTACTCCACTCTATCCTTCGTCTCCATTTTCAAGTTCTACCCGCTTTTTGAATTTAATGAAGCCTTTGAAACTGTCCACAGATACAATATCACAAAGCGAGTGAAGTACCGAGCACCGATGTCGGTGAGGACGTACGAGTGGTGCATGTCAATTCCTCCGCGATGCTCCAAGTGGAGCACAGAAATGCGGGATCTCACAAGGCTCGAGGTTAGTACCCGTTTTATTCACAACATCCAGCAAAATTAATTTACAAAATAAACTTAATGACAGAAAAAAATATCTGTCATTAATTTTGCAAAATATCCGAATTTGCAAGTATCTGGAGAATCAATTCACTTCACGATGATCATCATCATTATCATCATCTCAGCCACAAGAAGTCCACTGCTGGACTGGGGAGGCTTCCCCATGGATTTCCAAAAAGACTAGATATCTTTATAAATAAACTCACTCCTCAACTAGATTTCAAGTATTAGATAGGTACAGCACTTATTTGCATCTAACTATCTCCATCATGAACGAAATTGCATTTACTTGTACAATCTAATTTATATTGCACCGAGTAACGCATAATTTATCAAAATGCGTCATGCTTCATATCCATTTTAGATTCTCATTAAACTAGTAATCCCTCAGCCATTCCAATAATAGTAGTTTTATTAAATTGTCACATTCTAAATAATACTGACATTTGCAATGGTCACTATCCTTGAGAAAAACTAGATCGTTTAAGTAAGAGGCTTTTAATTGTTGCTGCATTCTTTATTATGTAGATACTTATGGTTGCTGATCTGAATGTAAATGCTCCTTTTTATTTTGCACATAAATTTGCATCATGTCAAGTATTTGCATAATTTTTTTTTTATTGGCCATTTTTAAGGTTTCATACCCAAATGGTAAAACGGGACCCTATTACTAAGACTCCACGGTCTGTCTGTCTGTCTGTCCGTCCGTCTGTCACCAGGCTGTATCTCATGAAACGCGATAGTTAGAGAGTTAAAATTTTCACAGATGATGTATTTCTGTTGCCGCTATAACAACAAATACCAAAAAACAAAATAAAACAAATGTTTAAGAGGCCTCTCATACAACAAACGTGATTTTTTTGCTCGTTTTTGCTCGATATTGATAACGGCAACAGGTAGACGCTTGAAATATTCACAGAATATTGTTTTATATTATTATTCACTTTAAAAATAAATTAAAATTAAATTCATATTTAAGGGGGGATCACATACAACAAACGTGTTTTTTTGCCATTTTCTAGATAATGGTACACCTCGTGTGCGGGTCCAATGCGCACTTGGGTGGTTTTTTATTAATCGTAAATTGTTACTATGTGCACAGTGATACAATTTATTAAAAGCTTTTATTTTTAACTTATACATCGTGTATAAATATCCATACCTCAACGTTTTTCGCTTCTTTTTTTTTAGGTTCAGGTCCAGATATTTTATTTCCATTCTAAAGAAGTATATTTACAAGTACTTTAAAAGTAGATGCGTTGTATGGTTTTGGTTCTTTTCTTTTTCCAGACAGAAGAAAGAACAGCAGAAGTGGCTGTCTGCTGTCCAGGGTATAAGATGAAAGACGTGTCCTGCGTTCCTATTTGCCCCAACGGAAGGACTGGGCACGGATGTACTCAAGGTGCTTACGTTTTAATTTCCCTTGATATTTAATGTTTACTTGACTAACTATTAAAATACTATTGGTAATCTCCCTGGTATCATATTTTACGCCGTCGTCTTTTAAATATGAGTCCAGGGTCTGGTCTCGACCGATCAGATCAGAAATAAAACCCCGAGTTACCTTGGCGTCCAAGCGTTTGTCATTCGTTTGTAAAATGTTGGATCAGTTTTGGTTGTTTTCGATTTTAGAATTCCAACCAAACCAACCCTTGATAAACTAGCAAAAATTTCCAGGCTTATATTAAGGGAGTTTTTTCATTTTTTTAAGAAACCAAAAATATGTCATTCAGCGTAGGCCTAGGCTAAGAAGGCAAACTGATTGCAGAATGTCGGCTTCTGATAATATTAATAAAACAACTTGCATATACAAACTCTGACAATATTTTTATATAGCCAACATTTAAACTTGACTAAACACTATTCTTTGGTGGGTTATATGTAAATACAAGGATCGCTTTCTACGGTAAAAGTACTTATCCTTATTTTTCCCCCATTTCTCAGTATTTAGTGACTCTACTCCTAGTCTAATTTAAGCAATAAGCAATTGTACTCTGCACATATTCTTAAACAACATCATAAAGCAAAATCAAGCAAAAAAGTTACTCTACGAAATTCGTTATCAAAAAAGTTCTTTCATTCTTCTATAGGTACTCGTATTTATAGGCATTCAGTTTATTTTTTCAATAAAAAATATGTATTATATCTCCTCTTTTAATAGAATTTAGTTGCAACATTTCATCCAGCTGATCTTATTTCGATTTATATCTCCCGGAGGCGACATAACGATCAGTGTTATCTCCCGTTTCGGAAGGGTAGTTCGTCTAATCCCCTGGCGGATCTACCAAATTACACACTACCCTACACTAAGACAAAGACGACCCAGTTACCTACATTTTGTGAGTAGATACGATTTAGGGTTAGCGTAAATATTTTTTTTATACATTATAGATCTACGATTGACCACCAACTCGCCTGATGTTAAGCGACGGTGTGGCCGAGGACGGAGCTCGTGATCTAGAAGATATCTATTCACTCTGACCTTGAAAATTCCAAGATTGTAGGTCTCAGGAAACAGAGATGGTGGCAACGAATTCCATTCTTGTGCAGTACGCAACAGGAATGTGGATCGATATCGCTGAGTACGGATTTTTGGCATTTCAACGAGAAATGGGTGGTAATTCGCCGACTTTCTGATACTCCTGTAGTGAAATGGGGAGGGTGGAATTAGGTCGTGAAGCTCTTGCGCACATTACCCAAAATGAATCCTGTAGAAAATAGACAGACATGCTACTTTACGGCGGTGCTCGAGACTAAGTAGCTTCTTGGCAGCTAGTTTATCGTCACCGAATAACCTCACAGCTCGCCGGTCCACTGATTCTAAAGCTTCCAGCTGATACTTGGCTGATCCATCTAAAAGGTGGCAGCAGTACTCCATACACGATCGGATCTGTGCTTGATACAGATGAAGCAGTTGTCAACATTATGTTGAGCCGCAGCGGAGTGAAGTGGGCCGCATCGTAGCGTGAAGTATAAACTTAGTGCATTTATTTATTTAAACTTTTTTTAAATAATATTTTTGCCAAAAATATTTAATTCCATTTTCTTGTATAATATGACAATATAACTGCTACACTTTTATTATGAATTTGATAAGATATTATATTTTGTAACTATAAGATGGGTCGATTATCTAAAATTTATTTTATTTATTTATTTACTGGACAGACGATATTTGAGTACAGTACATTACTATTGAGCTTTCCGACACTTGAGACTAGGTATACGTTATGGATAGTTCCGATTAAAAACTTGCTTTTCGTTATTTATTTGAAAAGTTATCCGATAAAAATGTGTATTCAAAAAGAACACATAATGTATAGCACATTGTAGACATGGCGCGAAGGGGTGGGGCGGGACGCATAGCATGCATGCTAAAATCTACAACGTGAGATCTGACACGCTGCGTTCTACCATAGTACGAGATAAGTGCTTATAGAGATTTTATAGTGATATAGGCGGCCCGATGCGGCCCGCCCTACATAATGTGCGCGTACCTTTTAGACACAGGAAAGTTGGTACTAGGAACTGGTATTTGGTAGTCTCTTAGATTGAGCCTGTTTGTCGCAATCCCGAAATGTGACCTGAGCCTATTTTAACCTAACGCAAGAAGGAGGTAAATGTTTTTCAGGTGTGTTCAGGAGGTGTTTTGGTATATTTCACTAACCTAAACGGCTTGACAGATTTTAATGTTTAAAAGGTCTTTAGATTCGTATTTACTTCCCGAGATTCAATAGACATATCTTGGATAAAAAAACAAATGCATTTTGTCGTAGTCCTCTGACAATTCAAAAATTATACTGGTAATCATTAATTTAAAATAATTTGTAGTGGCTCTGAGCATATTTTTTCGTGGAAACGTACACTCAACGTCATATCTATTTAATAGCCTATAACACTCAAGAAACATAGACAAACATACATACATACACGCGAAAGACATTACCTCCACGCGATTCTGAGAATGAAAAAAAAAACCATCTCCACTTTACGTGCAGAGAGGTATTCCAATATTTTTTTAATTTCAAGAAATTAGAATAAATTGTTATATTTATGCAAAATTACAGCGTTTCTAAACTCGTCTTTGTGATTCCGACACTATATGTTTGTCCGTGTTTCCGACTCTGTATGTTTGTCCGCATTGATCATTATCTGTTTTACATTTCAGAATGTCCACCAAATAGATGGGGTCCGAACTGCGTGAACGAGTGCAGAGATTGTTCTGAACACGGATCTTGTTCCCCCATCACTGGAGAATGCTCCTGCCAGGATGGATGGCAAGGTGAGAGGTGGGTTACCACTTCTTCATTGATTACCTTGTATGAACCACTCTGAAAAACGTACTGAAGAGTCTATCGTTCGACCATCGTCCGACTCGCTCACTAATTCTCGGGATATTTAAACAACGAGGCACATTATTGACGTTATAATATAAAAGAGTTGTAGACAGGCCTTCTTCGTCACTTCTTTTTTGAGGGCACGCTAATTCCCAAAAGTTGTATTTCATGATTCACGATTCAGGAAAGTTAGATTAGATTTTGTATTTGGATAATTTTGACCTATTAAAAAAGTTTTTGTAAAGGTTACGAAAATTGTTTTTTTTTTTTTATTCGTTCATATTTTTCAGTTTTTATGGAAATGTTTCGATGTTATCGAAATTTCGATGCACTGCGGCAATTTTACCTTTTTTGTGAGGGCACATAGGGGCACCAACGTGCCCCCACAAAAAGCTCTGGTTGTAGATTGTCGCGAACATTGCAAACACTTACAATAATCACCCGAGTTAGCTACAAGGAAAAAAAACTGTTTGAAATTTTAATTTCCCGCCGCATGTGTGGTGTCCTTTTGATATCTTACTCACTGTTATTAATTAAAAATGAACTCCAAATATAGGATAATTGAACAACGACCAAGCGAAGCAAGGTCTCTGAATCAATTAGCCACAAACTGCCTTCAAAGTGGGAGTTTGTTTCTTAGTTTAGAGTACTAAGCTAACGTACGAGTCGTGTTTTCATAACTTTGGTAGAAACATTCGGTAAATACCAGTGTGAAAGATGATATGTGTATGAAAAGTGTGAGTGTAGAGTGTAGACATGACGTGTGATAGAGTGAAGTGGCGAAAGGAAACGTGCTGTGCCGACCCCATCTAGTGGGAAAAGGGCAAGGAAATGATGATGATATTGGAATCTCTTTGGTGAATATTTAATTATAAACACAACCATTTAGAATATGAGAATAATCGTTATCAAGATATAAGAATTGTAAAGTTTTTATTTGTGACGAACATGTAGGTATTATAAGTACCTACGTAGTTTATTATTGAATATTTACCAAAGAAATTCCAATATCATCATCATTTCTAAGAAAAAAAAGAAAAAGAAAAAGAAATAAGAAAAAAAAATATGAAATAAGTTTCATATGGTTTGATAAGTGTCTTCTCCGTTTTTAAATAAAAACTACGGGTCACTCACGTCTGTTTTGAGCCGAAATATCCGACTATAGTTTCAACCGCATTCTATAGTCGGATATTTCGGCTGTGAAAACCACGTTAATAAAAATGTGTGAAAACCACGTTAATTTCCATAGTCTTCTCCGTCTTCATATCATGTTGGATTACGAAATAGCCCCTACTAAAATAACGCGAAACTAAGGTCTGGAACCAATCATACACAGACTGATTGCAATTGTTGTAAAAATACTTGCTCACGAGGTACCTATACCTACTGTTTGCTTTTCACTACTTAACTAAGTATAACATAAACAAAATAAAATTTCACTTAAATGACTGATGATAATATTGTATCTTAATCCTTGGATGTGCATTGTAATTATATTCATATAAGGCCTCACAACAACGAATATTTGCAGATTTAATATTATGACACGACAATTTTGTAGACATATTAATTAGTGAAATAAAAGTGGAATTAAAATTTGTTTTTTACCTTTTTTTTTCAGTTGCGAAAGCCGTATGTCTTCAAGCACGAGTACGACCACAACTACGAAAGTAGAAGAGCTACTAACAAAACAACCTGCCACTAAACCCACTCCGCCTTCTTCTGCTATTCTTTCTACACCTGCAACAGCTTTAGTAGAAATTACTTCAATTCTTACAAGTAAAGCAACTACTACAACAATATCTCCAACGCAAAACACTAGTCATAGTACTATTAAAACTACAACTTCTAGAACAACGGAAGTTGAAGGGACTATGGAGACTTCATTTACAACTCCTCCAGAAGTTTTCAGCTCAAAAATAGAAGCAAAATTTGAAAATCCTCAACGGACTGGCAAGACGATTTCATCTGAAAGCACTACAGTAAAACCAAATCTATCAAATACTCCCGCCAAAAATATTGTAGCAACATTAGGAACAACTATATCTACAACACCTACTATTTTTAATACAAAGGCTACAGATAGTACTATAGATAGTCCAGAGACTAAAGAAAGTTTTATTACGTCAGTTTTGAAAGATAATAGAACAACGGAACGAAAAATCAGCAATGAAAATGAAACTGATAGAGCTACAGTACAAGTGGTAACTACAGAATCATCGAACCCAACTATAATCTACAATAATGTATCAGTAACAACACATAAAACGGACGCGCTTAAACCAACAACACATACAACTCAACGAGTCAATTTTATTTATAATAGAACTGAGGCTATTCAGAAAACCAAGAACTATCCAAAAGAAGTGCATGTTGAAATTAAAACAACACCAGTAAAAATATTAAAAACAAGTGACTTTCTTAATACAACAATTTCTCATAAAACTACTGCATTACGTGTATTTACGGAAACTCCAATAATTACTACTCATGCTACAACTATTACTGAAGCAACTACAAAAATGGAAACCACAAGAAGACCAGACGCAACTATTAGATATTTTCCGACAACGGTGAAATTCAAACCAAAGGAAATTTGGATACGACCAGCGCAAAAAGGTGAATCTTTTGAAAGTAAGAAAACAAGCGAGTTCCATACTAGACACAGAATGGCAACTAACAAAGAACCTCAAAATACAACACCAAAAACAATCATCGTATCCATTATACCAACATCAGTATCCTATGCGACGTTTAAAAAGATTTCTCTAACTACAGCGTCAATTGTATCACAACCAACGAATGTGACGCTTAAAGCAAACTCTACAGAGCAAGGAATTACAAAGCCAATGTCAGTTTTGACTACTTCATCACCACTATCTTTCAACATTACCACATCTCCAACTTCCTCAGTTGCACATTCAACCAAGTCCAGTATAACAAAAAGTGTAAATGAATCTAAATCTAATGAAAATTTTCACAAAGTTGCAAACACTTTCTCAACTTTGTCTAACGCGGGAACAGCATGGAGAAACAAAACTGTACCTTTAAACAGAACTAACAGCATGGCAACTGTTACTCAGATCCTGAATTCTTCTAGCTTTGTAACACCAACTGTTTCTTCGACTAACTTTATAATGACCACACAAAAAGCAAACGCTACAAATGACAAACCAAAAGATACTACAAGTAATATAGAGAGAGTAACAAATTCTATCATTATATTAGTAACAGCTAAGCCACTTATGAGCGCAAAAACCAATGCTACAGCCGAAATATCTAAAACTGACAAAGAAACGACTAACTCTACTAAAATAAAAGTGTCTATTACTAAAACTAATAAAGTAACGACTGAGAGCCCCGACGATGAAGAAACATTTCATATTTTGACAGAACCAGAACATATCACTGCTGTAATGGAAGGAAAAGAGAAGCAGACGACGTCAGTTGATCTGATATCTGTGATCAGTATAGCGGGAGGGATCATGATGGCTGTGATCACGGTGGCAGTGATCATTGTAATGGTAGAGCGGTGTAAGCGACCGCGGTACGAGGATGTGAGGAAAATGAACGATATTCACATGCAGGTTATGATTGATAACAATGATGTCCCACCACCTTATGTTCGGAGTATTTTTCATACCCCTTTGCCTGGTGAGTGTTTTTATTATCTTTTAGTTATTATAATGTTAAACAAGTTGAAAATTTCTGTTTCGAAAATATGAAATATTTAACCCATGCAAATATGAGCCTCTTACTACGACTTTGGAGCTACCGAATCTAAATTATTGAAATTTAAATCTTGATGACCACATCATTAGCATTAGACTGAAGGAAGTTCTGTGAAGGAAGATCTACAATACCTAATTGCTTAAAAAAATATGTCTGTTAATTTTTGTTAACTCTGTACCAGAATGGTTTCTTTAAATTCGAACCGCTTCATATCGGCCCATTAGCTCAGTTGGTTAGAGCGTCGTGCTAATAACGCGAAGGTCGCGGGTTCGATCCCCTCATGGGCCACATCATTTTTGCATTTTTTTTACTTTTTACAGATCCACCGTCTTCAGATAAATGCCACTATCAACCTATTTCGACCTTGGACAGAAATTTAAAACAATTTATGAGGCCAGTGGTAGTCCAAACTATTTCACCTATTATGCTCGAAAATTTCAGAGGTAGGTACTACAGTACTAAATAGTATACATTATTTTTCTTTTGCAAGCTTCTGGTTTAAACTTTTTTATTATTATTTTCAGGAATTTTAGAATGCCACTATGACCATCTACCGAGACGGAGCCATGATTTTGAAGTGAGGGCAAAACATTGTTCACTATCGCCATCTAGCGGCAACGGTGATGAACTCTCTCGTCTTCGACCTTGCAGCATTGCCGAATCTACAATCGACGCATTAAAATGTGAAGCAAAACTGGATGTTCTACTAGATTCAACAACATCGGAGCCACTTTATGCTGAAATACCATGTTGGAGACCACCGTCGGAACATGCTATTGAAATTATTAATTATAATGGTGAAGCTGTCACTGAGTTATGACCTAAACATGACAAAAAGTAAACTAATCGTGCTATACTTATCTAAAATAGGTACCTCACGATTTTCGTTTTTCAATGAAGATAAGACCAAAGGCGATGAATGTAGTTCAAGCAGTTTTTACTAGATGGCGTTATTTAAAATAATTGTGTGTTATATTAATTTTATATTTCTGTGTGAATGTAGGTATTTGTATTTAATGTTAATGATTTATTGAAATTAAATCAATCTTACTGACAAATATGATTATTATTTGGAACCAAAAAAATGTAGAAAGGTACCTAGTTGCCATTTTTTTTTAAACTTAAATACCTATTGACTTTTCGACATCATCGCAATTATATAGAAAACCACCCTGAAAGGTCCAGCTTTCGATGCCACAGACAAATACACAGGTACACATGTCAACCTTATAACACCCCTCTTTTTGAGCCGGGGGTTAAAAAATAAACTAGTTGCTATGAAACTACTCAATCTCGAGCATCGCTGTAAAATGACAAGTCTATTGGATTCATTTCCGCGAATGTACGGAATAGGTTCACAACTTAGGTCTAGATTCTTGATGCGTACCACACAGGAGTAAGACTCCTTTTTTCTGCTACTACGCTCTCGGAAAGGTGAAGTCTAGAGACCGACATGCTCCATCCTCGTCTACACTGTCGCTTACGATCAAATGGAAGTTATCATCATCATCATAAATCTCAGTCATAAGATGTCCACTGCTGCACATAGACTAAACGGATCTCTTCATTTATGATTCGATTCGATATATTGTGCCATTATTTAGTTAAAGTAGGTAAATATTAAAATTATGTATTTTAATTTCCAATCGGTCTTTTTTGAAATCCCTAGGATGGGGATGGGATCACAAGTTACACATAATTTTTATATCTACTTTGAATAATTGGCACAATATATCGAATCGAATCAGAAATGAAGAGATCCGTAGCGGATTATCAAGTTGAAGTGGCAGCGGGCAGGGAAGAACTGATACTGGAACTGATGGCCGATGGGACTGAAAAGTTTTCGAGTGGAGACCACGCACCGGCAAGCGCAGCGTAGGAAGACCAGCCACGAGATGGACAGATGACTTCATACAATTGGCGGGAAGACTGAATGCAAGCCGCTTTCAACCGGTATTTTGGAAATCCATTAAGGAGGCCTATGTCCAGCAATGAACTTCTTAAGGCTGAGATGATGATGAAGATATAGGTATAAACTATGACTAAATGATATTGCTAGGTATAATCATATTATAAGACAACATAGTCAACTAACCTACACATATACCAAAAGGCCGACAACAAATCAGTCCACTAAGAACCTTCACAAAGAAAACATCTCCAGCACAGTCTCAATAATTCCGTAAGTAAACAAAATCAGTGTTTGCAATAAATAACTTTAAGAACAAGTGGTAAGGTTTAATTTAATGTTTGTGTATATTATTATGTCATAGTTATTATCGTATAAATATTTTGTTATGTGACATTGACATCACTGAGTCAAGTGTATGCTTCTGAGAATTCTAAGAGGAAAATAGCGTCTTTTTGATGATTTTCGTAATAATCTAACTATAGGTTTAACGCTTGATTGTTAGTGTCAAAATATTTTTTTGTATTACTAAGCGGTTGTATATTAATTTGCAAGCAGTAGTGTGCTAACATTCATTTTGTCCGGACTTTTTTCGTATTTAAATAACCATATCGAAACGGTATATTTCCACCTCTAACGTTCGTACTGCTAAAATGTTGTTTCTTGAGTGTTTCTTCTTCTAAAGATATAATCTGGGTGTCTTTAATCCTTGAGTGAATTCATTTTGTATGTATAATCGCAATTTGTCGTAGACCATCTAATTTTTACTATTTTTCACTTTCAACTTTCAATAGACTTTTAGAATAATTTGTTTTTGTTATCACGCTTTTATTAGCTTCACCTGTATGCTTGTTTGTTTGTTTGTAATCGACTCCTTTAGACTTAATTTTGACCACTTCAATTCGGATTTCATTCAAACTTTGTAGACTTCCTTCCCAATCCCATCCCTATCCATGGCAAACGGTTTGTGACTAAACCTGCCCTGCCGTTGGCCATCTCCCATCAAAATAAAAAAAAACTTTGTAGGCTTATCGAGGGCCAATGACAATACAATAATTGGATGCGTTTTTTTTTTTAACTATTATTACCTATTTTTCTTTAATTTGTTTAGAATAGAGTGACTTTATAAGTTAAAAGTTGCCTACTTCACTCGACTTGCTAGATTATCACATTTATGTACTTTTTTTTCAGGCAAAATGTGGCTAGTATTTCTAGCCACGGCGCTGGTGTGTGCTCACGGTCAAAATGTGAAGACTGCCAACTACGGAGTAAAAGGAGGGTACAGTCACGGCCAGGGTTACCAGCAGAACACAGGGTGAGTTTTACTAAACCAAGTTTTTTACTCGATAAGCTAAGCATTTGACCAGAGCTCATGTTGCTAAGTGGCGATAATAATATACCTACTTGTTAAATACACCTGGAACGGAATCCGGCTCTATCAAATTGGCTATCGGATATTTCAATTCAAAGGCTAGTAAAAAAAATTTTTTTGCTTGTAAGGATATATACTTCCCGGGTGATTTCGTATATACAAATTTTATCCAAATTTGAATGAAATTTTTCCAGTTATTTTGTTATAAAATCTAATATACTTCACCGATTCAAAATACGCAATTCGTTTACTGAAACGAATTGCGTATTTTGAAGTCAGTTCTTAGGGTTCCGTACCCAAAGGGTAAAAACGGGACCCTATTACTAAGACTTCGCTGTCTGTCCGTCCGTCCGTCCGTCCGTCTGCCACTAGGCTGTATCTCATGAACCGTGATAGTTAGACAGTTGAAATTTTCACAGATGATGTACTTATTTCTGTTGCCGCTATAACAACAAATACAAAAATTATAATTAAAGAAATAAATATTAAGGGGGGAGGGGGGGGGGATAAAATAAATATTTAAGGTGGCTCCCATACAACAAGCTTGATTTTATTTTGCTTGGCTTTGCTCGATATTGATAACTACAATAGGTAGACGCTATAAATATTCACAGAATATTGAGTTATATTATTCACTTTAAAAGTAAATTATTAAATTAAAATAAAATTAATATTTAAGGGGGGCTCCCATAATACAAACGTGTTTTTTTTTTTTTGCAGTTTTTATAAATAATGGTACGGAACCCTTCGTGCGCGAGTCCGACTCGCACTTGGCCGGTTTTATTTTGTTTTTTTTAAACGATACTTATTTAGTATTAGGAATGCCACTTTCCCGTAAACCCAAGCCGGGACGAGACGGGGATCGATTGAGGAAAATGAAACATACCTGTACCTGTACCCTGCCATTATGTGACTAACATTTATCAATAACACCTATCACTTGTATATATTTTTGTAACATTTCAGTTACTATAGCAACAGTAGTCAGCAGCATGGGTACGGTTACAACGTAGGACAAAACTACAACAACGCGCAGTCACAAGTCGGAGTGTGCTTCATTGAAGTACCGTAAGTATTTCTGTTTTTTTTTTCTAGATCTAAATAGGAGTGATTTTCAATCAAGTAATCCTTTTTAGGATTCCGTAATAAACTAGGAACCCTTATAGTTTCGCCGTGTCTGTCAGTCTCTCTGCCCGCGGCTTTGATCAGACTATTAGTACTAGAAATTTATGTTTTCGTATGGATATACATTATTAAACACGCCGAAAAATTCGTATAATTTTCCCTTAGACTTAAAGTGGGGATGATATTATTACTCGTATTTCTGTTTATTTTTTCTAGATCTAAATAGGAGTGATTTTCAAATAAGTAATCCTTTTTAGGGTTCCGTAATAAACTAGGAACCCTTATAGTTTCGCCATGCCTGTCTGTCTTTCTGCCCGCGGCTTTGATCAGACTATTAGTACTAGAAAGTACTAGACTTTTTTTTCTCCCTTAGACTTAAAGTGGGGATAATATTATATGTTTATTATTATCTACCCCATCGTGTATTGTAGTTGGATAGGTAATTCAAATATTAGGGATGTGCGAAACTCATATTTTGTTTTAAGGATCCGTGTGCGAAATATTAAGCTACTTATAAAAAGATAATTTTAGTTAGAGTCAAGTGTCCCCTCCTACCAGCTAATTGGTTAAAGTGGTATTTGACAAAATTCATGATAGTACCATATTGATGAAATTAAAAGGAAAACTATCACGGCTAAGTAGGCTTCACTAGTTAACAATTATAGTCGATAAACTTAAAAATATACATAGAGAAGTAAGATATGAATATTTCTTGCAAATTTTAATAAAACTAACATAAGTTAACTCGTATATTCATATTATCAAACAAGAGACACTATATTAAGTTCTGTTGTGTTGTGATGTGCATGGCCCGACACGCACTTAGCCAATTATTTTTTTGTATAAATGGGCGTACTGATATTTATATTTTTTTCTAATTTTCAAATTTATTAATAATGTTGCGCAGAAACAGTCCCTTAAAAGACTATTATTAAAAGTAATATTGTACTGAAATAATCGTTTAAAAGTGAGTATTTCCAACTTAATTTGGATTCTGGCCGAATAAATTATGTTAATCATATTAAAAAAAAAGCTAGCACGAAAACATTTCTCCGAACGGTAGTATATGTTTTTGTTAAATATACATAAACAGATAAAGCGTTCCAAGAACAAGTTGCCCGCTGCAAGATAAGTAGGTCAAGCACTAAGCAACAAGTATCAACAATTATTGACACAATTTGACATGTGCATTGACCATGATACTTACTTCACTACACAAGATAAGGATTCTGAAACACAAATGGATTAATCCTACATATCAATAATGATTTAGACTAAGTACTTCGACTTAGAGTCTTTTACTTTAAACTTTAGAACTGAATCTATCGAGATAATTTTTTAGGTTCCGTAGTAAGCATAACTTTTATAGTTTCGTTATATCCGTCTATCTAGACAGACAAACGGACATAAACAAACTCTAAGAGTGAGACAGACAGACATCTGTCCGTCGGTATGTTCGCAACTTTGCTTAAAGACTATTATTAGTAGGTACCTACTAGAAAGTTGTAATTTTGCATGTCGCATTAGTTATGCCGAGAGAGTCGAAGAAATTTGAAAATTACAAATCTTGAACTAAAATTGGGTACCTACCTCCCGTACACGTAAAATGAGAACGAATTATTTTTTTCTCCTCTACCCCATCGTTGGATAGGTAATCTAAAAATTGAAGGTGTGCACCATTTTTTGATTCAGAGGTTCGTTTGCGAAATAATAAGAGTTGAAGCCATTGGTTGAAGTGATCATTTTTGTTAGTGTCCCCTTCTGCCACCTAATTGGTTAACTGCAACTCTATGAGATTATTTTCCAGACATAAATTTTTACTTCAAATGACATTATAAATTTAAAAATCGAACTGTTTCAGAACGGCATCTTTAGCCAAAGATCCTTCACACGTACCAAGAGGAAATGGAGTGAGTATTATATTATTATGTACATTATAGGATATAAATTATCGATAGGAATGGATAATGGCATTATATACTTAGCGCTTTAATAATCTGCATTGTGATGTCAGTACATCAAATAATAAACCACAAACTTTTGATAAAATATAATTTAATCGAAGCCACGAATCGTAACTAGATGTCAAATTTGATAAAATATTTCTGTAGCCAATTTTCAAAAATATCTCAGCAACAATTATAAATCCCGTGTATTATAGGCTTAAACGAATACCATCCTCATCGCTATTATCTAAACAAGGATTCTAGCCTAGATGAAACAAATTCGTGCTTTAAAGACACAATCCTCTCGTTTTCCAGTCCCGTCCCGATCTCAGCCGCATCCAGTCATGCTGCACTGGATACATCCGCAACATCTACAACTCCGAGCTGTGCGATCCAGTTTGCACCAAGGAATGTGTCAATGGCCTCTGCTCTGCTCCTGAAACCTGCACCTGTTTCTACGACCATGTGAAGAACGCTGGTGGTTACTGTGTCGCGACCTGCCCTATTGGATGCCAGAACGGAAACTGTGCGGGTGGAGAGTGCATCTGTAGGGATGGATTTAAGCTGGATTCGGAAGGCAAATACTGTCTGCCGATTTGTAGAGACAATTGTGGTGGATTAGGTAAGACTATTAAAATAAAAATAAGAAATATACCTAAGCTTAGAAAAGTCACAAAAAAAATTCGACAAAAAGAAATGGTTAAACCGATTTTGATGAAACATAGCTAAATACACTCTTGACAAAATCCTCTTTAGAACCAAAATTTAGTTTAAAATTTGTCTATCCACATGCCATAGACAGACACACAGATACACACGTTAAACTTATTGCACACCCCTTTTTTGGATAGGGGGTTAAAAATATCGATTATTAAAATAAATAAAGTGCTCTACATTTATAAACAAACCATAAATTAGGAAACATATTTAAGAGTCTATACTTAGTTCGAAATCGTCGGCCACGCTCACCTATACATTTTTAAAGATATAAAATGACTGAATGTACTTATATAAGAATCGGCATACCAAACACTAGAAAGCAACATCAGAAATTTATGATGATTATTGTGCTTGGAGAGACAAATTTTGTACAAATTTAATTTAAATCAATATGTCCATAATATTAAACTCGTAGCCTTGTTCTAAATCTACAAATATAGTGAAGTGCAACTACGGAAATCTAACATGTACGTAGCCCGACACATGTTTGCCCGATTATTAACACAATATAACACTACAGTGCCAAGTTCAACACAATTAACAAATATAGTACTTTCGTATAAGTCTTGCATTTCACTTTTCCAGGAAATTGCACTGCACCTAATATTTGCAAATGCAAACCTGGCTACCAGTCTACTCCAGAAGGATCATGCAAAGTGGCGTGCAATAAACCTTGCATCAACGGCGAATGTATCTCTGCTAATGAATGCCGTTGTAAACAAGGTTATTCCTTAGACCAGCGAGGCGAATGCAAACCTGATTGTTCTCCGTAAGTTTCAATCTTTATTACAATTCCTTCAATTTGAAATTGTTTCTATGAGCAAATTCCAAAAGTGAAATGCCGATATAAAATTTTGATTTTAGTATCATTGTCCAAGTGCTCCTATGTGTTCCAATGGAAATAAATGAATATGACTATGACTATTGACATTTTGATCACAAGACCTGTAAAGAAACTAAAACATTCCCTAGTTTCCCTTAGCCTGTGGCTCCATATCATCCAGCACGACGCTGGATCGGAAACAAAAGTCGGCGCGGCATCGGAAGCAGTCGTTTTCGCTCACAAAAAAACATTGGATTCCGGCATCGCACCGCGCAATTTCACGCCACGGCACCGTGCCAAATAACATGGAGCCAGCCCTTAACACACGATCACAACCTTATCTGATTCTGTTTGATCTATATGATCTTTCAGTAAAGTCAAAGTAAAATTATAACAGTCATCTTCTATTTCTTTTTTCAGAGCTTGTAGACCAACTGGGGAATGCATTTCTCCAAACATGTGCCGCTACCCATCGCCAGGTTTACCCAACTCAGGCACACAGCTTTATCCAAATTCACATAACAATCAACATTATCCTCCTAACTACAACACACTAGAGCATGTTTCAAATTATTCATCAAATCATCCTCACAGTCCCGATAATCAGCGACCTCAGTATTATCCTGGTCAAGCTCCTCAACAGCCCTACCCTGGTAGCAGCTCGTCTTATTACCCTTCTAGCAATCAGAGTCAACCATCATACAATTTCATATCAGAATCTCAAGTTAGACCAAATAATCCCAGCAACTCTAACAACCAAACATTGAACGGTCCAAGTTCTACTTATCCAGGTCCCAACGGCCAATCTAATTCAGCTAATCCACAAAATCATGGAAACAATTACCCTTATCAACCTTATAACCCTTCGTCCTCTAATAACGGGTATTATCCGTATTACCCAGATCGCCCCACAGGACCTCCTACTAATCCAAATCAACAAGGTTATTATCCTAGCCAGCCTGATCAACAGGGATACTACCCAGGCAGGTCAAACCAACCTGGCCAGCCTGGCTACAATCCAAATCTACCATATCAACCTGGTTACAACCCAAACCAGCCTAGCTACAATTTAAGTCAGCCAAATCAACCTGGCCAACCTGGGTACAACCCTAATCTACCCTACCAACCAAGTTATCAAGCTGGTTACAACCCAAATCAGCCTAGCTCCAATTCTAGTCAGCCAAACCAACCTGGGTTGCCTGGGTACAACCCTAATCTACCCTACCAACCAGGCTATCAACCTGGTTACAATCCAAATCAGCCTAGCCATAATTCAAGTCAGCCAAACCAACCTGGCCAGCCTGGGTACAACCCAAATCTACCATACCAACCAGGCAATCAACCCGGTTACAACCCAAATCAGCCTAGCTACAATTCAAGTCAGTCAAACCAACCTGGCCAGCCTGGATACAACCCGAATCTACCATACCAACCAGGCAATCAACCCGGTTACAACCCAAATCAGCATAGCTACAATTCGAGTCGGCCAAATCAACCCGGCCAGCCTGGCTACAATCCTAATTTGCCGTACCAACCAGGTTATGAACCTAGTTACAACCCTAACCAGCCTGGTTACCACCCAAACCAACCTTATCAGCCAGGCCAAACGAACCAATACAATTCTTCAAGCCCCTACGAACAATCTTATCCTTCATATCAAATACCACACACTCCCTACGGTCAATCAGGCAATGATATTCAATGCTCTCAGCCTTGTATCAACGGAGTCTGTGCTGGAAACAATCGCTGCACCTGTAACCCTGGATACATCCAAGATAACACTGATCCTACTGGATTTAGGTAAGCAACTTACCTTTAGCAACTTACCACTATAATTCCGAAAAACTACCAAATATGTATAACAAGATATACGCCCAGAACAAGATGTTAAACAAGCCAATTTTTGATGGTAAGCGATTACGATAGCCGTCGCATAATAAGCAACATCAGTTACGTCACTGTGTCATTTTACCAGAATAAGGATTTATTCATACACGGAGTGCCATCATGTGAGCGATTCTTTCAACGTATCTTCTTATGTTGTTTATTGTTGAATTTGTTGTAAATAGTCTCCCATCTCTCTGTATTTCTAAACTATTACACATTTTGGACAAAAACTTCCCTATGTAAATAGGGCGAATTCTGTGCCGTGAGTATTCATTTATATTATTCGATTAACCGGAAAAAACTCACGATACTAATCGGTACGGTGTCGACCGACTCCTGAGGTGCATGTGTACCCTGAGGATAGGACTCTGACAGTCCCGAAACAGGTTGGATAACATCGCTCTTTTGACCGATCAATATTGTGAGTTTTTTCCGGTTAATCAAATAATTTATTAGACCTACGAGTATTTTATCAATCAAAAATATTTAGAACGTTGTCCGCTTACAAATTTTCAAAATATAGCGATATGTGTTCTAGACGTATACCTAATATTTGTTAATTTTTTATTAATATTTTTTTATATTCCAGATGTGTCCCTCACTGCCCAGGAGGCTGCCAGAATGGAGTGTGTTCTTCTCCCAACTTCTGCATCTGCAACATGGGTTACCGCAAGGAGCAAGGTGTTAAGGGCAAATCGCGCTGTATCAAACAAATTCGATGAATCCTTTATACTTTCAAATTTGATCTTGTTACTGACATATTAAATACATAATTTATTGAATATATTTTGTACAGAGGAAATAACGTTTTTATTTTAGTATATTTTGGCATTTATACCCAGTCGCTTTAAAATCTGGTATTATAATTTTTCACTTTACGAATGGCAACTATACATTTTATCATCTTAACATGGTATGGTATATGTTATAAAAAAGGTAATGTGTGTACAATATGTGGGATTAAAAATGGACAAAAAAAATGTGAATGCCAAATTTGTGAGTTCGTGAATTTAAATTTGTCACTTAACGTTCACAAACTCATTGAAATCCACTTCGTTGACGTAGACCAAGTAAATCTTGCGAGCACAGACTTTGTTGCAACAAGTAATTTTGCGAAAATTCGTACTCACGAAGTCTAGTGCTCTACTAACTACAAATAATTTTAGAGTTAGAACTAGCATGATAAGATAAAACAGTGCCATCAATTGAGCTTATTCTAAATACATAATTGAACTCTATTTCGTACCTAATTCCTTTTCTAATTAACTTCACATGATTATTAATTACAGCACACTCTTTTAGTGAACAGTGAGAAAATTCAGCTCAGATTTTTAAATGACTAAGGCAAGTAAGAAAAACAGTGCGTCAACTACGACGTGTATGAACTAGATATCATTACAGGATGTCTACTTACAGTTACGGATCTGGAACTTCGCAAAGTCACGGAAACACCATTTAAAATTGTGAATCATAGCAGTTGTGATAAGTTTTCATACTTTTAGCACGTACTTAGGTGAAACCAGATATTTCCAATAAGTTATTTTTCTAGGAATAGTATTGGTCAGATCATCGTTCACGCAACATGGATCTAATAGTAAAGGCCTTCTCGTTTTTGTTGGTCCACCAATGTGTGATGTGCCAGGTCTGCAATGAGACGAGAAGGTATGGAAAGATTTTTAAATATCTATACTGTTGCTTTTCGAAAAATTTGCTTATTTTTAATTATTTTTTTCTATTTTAATGAAATGGGCGGTTATTACGTTAATCGGAGATGATAAACAAGTTGCCAAAAATCTCTAGTCTAAATGGAATCAGAAATAAAGAGATCCGTAGACGTACGAAAGTCGCCGATATAGCACAGCGGATTAGCAAGTTGAAGTGACAGTGGGCCGTCATAGCACATAGAACTGATACACATAGAGCAGATGGGGTCGGAAAATTATCGAATGGAGACTACGCCCCGGCAATCGCAGGTCCTATAAAGACCAGCCACAAGGTGTACAGAAGACAAGTGACAGGAAAACGCTGGATCCAAGCCACTTCCAAGTGGTGTTTTTGTAAATTCATGGAGGAAGCCTATGTCCAGCAGTGGATTCCTTGTGGCTGAGATGATGATGATGATATGCAATAGGGCATCGGCGTTAAGTAGCGTGTCTGGCTATATTCTATCGAATTCGTTTCGGCAAAGTTGTACAAGAGTTCCACGACTTTATTCTGCCATCTCAATTCTACTTAAACATGCAGTAAGTTGGCACTAAATATTGTATAATAAAATATATATATTTTGTTATTTTTAGTGTACTTCGAGAAGTTCCGGAAACGTATAGATTTAGCTACATTGAGACTTACTATGGAGAGAAATGTATAATTTTCTGCTCCATAAAGACAAGAAAATCAGTGAATGTTACTACCAGAATAGTACAGGTGAGTCAAGCACCTACAAAACGGATTATTTATGATAATTATATCAAAATATAAGTATTGAATTCATCGTTGAACTGAATATGTGAACATGCAACACTGTGTTTATACATGCATATGATAGGTAGGTTTTCGTACCAAATGCTTTAAAAAAGTAGATCTATCTAGACACTAGACTACTAGTTTACTATTTGATTGAAAAGAAAAAAAACATGTACAAGACGCCACCCCCATAACTTTACTACAATATTTAGCAATGAGCTTAGAGAACACAACTAACTATCAACCAATTTAAATTTCGTTAATATAGTGTCATTAGGCTTTACACCACTTTACACTAGCCAGACAAACAAAATTTAGTTTCTCGAAGTACTATGGAACCGTAGAGATAAACTTTTAATTCCAGAAATACGAAAATATAACTGTGAATGTCTGCTGCGATGGCTATGTGGAAGACAGTAGTCATCAAGGTAGTGGGTAAGAATTAATTTCCTGCGTAAAATATTAATTCACGATTTTTTTTCCAAGCTAACTCATTTTTTCATACGTAAATTACATTACAGGTTATATTGCGAACCAATATGCAACCCACCTTGTCAAAACGGCTACTGTAGGAAACCCAACCAGTGTGCTTGCGAAGCAGGATATGCCCTTGATCCCCTAGATCCACATGTCTGCAAACCTCTATGTCTTGATGGATGCGAAACACGTGATTGCATTTCCAAAACGCCAAAATGCTTCTCTAATATTACTTCTGAATTAATCTCTAGAAATCAGTCTCCAGTTTGTACAGAACCGTGTGTCAATTCAAAGTGTGTGGGTCCAAATATCTGTCAGTGCCTACCAGGCTATCATCAAACTTCAGCATATAATTGTGAACCTACCAGCTATACTGCAAGTGAAACTTGTAAACATGGAACTTTAATCGACCCACACACATGTTTATGCGATGAAGGGTGGCACTGGAAATGTGACACATGTCAACCAAAATGTGTTGGATGTGATCATGGAACCTGTGTGTCACCTGGAAAATGTGAATGTACCGATGGGTATACCATGGTTGAAGGCAGATGTGAACCGTATTGTTCAAATGGTTGCGCAAACGGAAGATGTGTCAGTCCAGAACTATGCAGCTGCGATCCTGGATGGTATAAAACAATAACGGGAGAGTGTAAAGCTCATTGTGACATGAGCTGCGAACATGGACACTGCGTGGCGCCTAATATTTGTGAATGTCAGGTTGGGTATCAACTCTACATTCACCAAGAAATTTCTACTTGTATACCGAATAGCAAAGATTGTGAGGAAACTGACGTACAAGCATGCAAATGTGAGGCTCCGTATGAAATACTTTATTTTGCAGAGAACGGTAGAGATTGCGATTGCGTTGGGGTTTGCTTAAATTCTACCAGAAAATGTATGAAAGCAATGTGTCTGTATATGGATGTAGCTTTTGAGATGAATCCACCAGAACTAAATTATGATCACGATAAAGATGAAAAATGTAAAGAAAATCCTGGTCTAGAAAAAAAACCTGACTTTGAAGGTGACAAAAGGTCACCAGTTGAAATAAATAATAATACCCAACAAAATATTGAAACTACTACTTTACCTGAATTAGATTATGACTACGACAGTTACGAAGAAAGTGATGACTCAGCATTTAACGTAGAAGACACCACAGATATCACAAGTGATGATAATTCTACTGTTTTATCTAATAATAATATAAACACTGAACAAATTTCTTCACTTGAAATTAAACCAGAATTTAATCGTGATAATAACAAAGACACTGCTCAAACTATTGGTATGAAAGGCGATGAAATATCAAAGTTCACGCCAGTTGAAATTACAATGAAAATGAATGCTACTAAAAATTTATCAGAACCAAATTACAGCTATAGTACCAATGAAGAACCCAAAAACAACCCTTCTCTAGAAGACACTCCTAGCATAAATGTTGAAGTATCTACATTTTCAGCTGTAACAATAAAAGAAGCGACAGAAAAAATAAATTCAGCTACAACTGTTATCAAATCTAACCATGCCGAGAAAAAGAAAGAAGCACTTAAACTATTGTATGTATTTTCTGAGTTTACTTAAAGGCTCTTTCTAAAGCTTTAGTGTAGTAAGTGTATCACAAGTTCAAATTTACTCAAATTGCAATTATTATTTGACTTCTCAAGGAGGGTAATTTTGGCGTGTAGGGCATGTCTGTCTCTAATATTTCTCTTATTCATTATTTATTTGATATTTTTGAAGTGTTTTTCCACGCTTAAATAGTTACACATTTTTAGATAGTTCAAAAATTTCACATCCGACGGGGCTTAAACTCGCATATCACAACCTCACTCGCGTATTATTTGAAAGAGGATTTATTGGAGAGTGTTCTTAGCTCTGTTTTGACGTGACAACGTCTAATAAACGATGAACGCCGGCTGCATGCACGAAAAAGTATGACTCATTGTCCCGTTATGTTACGCTCCTTGTCCCGTTACAACCACGCGCGGTGGCTGAGGAAGCGGGCGGATGTGCGCCGCGCCCAACCGTGCGCCGCGCCCGGCCGTCGGTCGCTTCAATCATAAAGTAACTTATATATACGGGCTTCAATTATCATTCCTCGGAGCTCGCGCGCGGACGTACGTTGTCACGTTAAACTATCGTCCGTAAACCGACTTTACAGACAACCAGTTTTTTTTTATCAAAATCGATTCTGGCGTTATTTTTTTGTTTTCTGGGTTATTGGGTTTTCTAAACTTGAATCTTGTTTTTCTAGAGTTCTCTTTCTCATGTCTTATGTTATTTATATTAGCAATTTTGCTGTCTTGACGACCTTCTGTCTGAAGTCTTTAAGAGTACCTACTACACAGTTATATCTATCGGTGGCACAAAAGATACAAAAAAAGTTGTTATTTATATTAAAAATTAAATTAAATTATTTTTATCCATATTTTCAGAGTTTATTGGATCACTGGAGCAGTGTTATTTGGAGTTTTAATCGTATTAATATTCGTAGTGATTGTGTGGCGGAAATATTTAAAGAAACGTTCCTTAAATTCATCAGGTATGTAAAATATTGTTCTTTAATAGATTTTAACTCGGTTCCTATTTACAAGTAAAAAAATCTGCCTCGTTACAATGGGTCTTTTTAGCCCCTTGTATACCAATCTACTATTTCTATTTCAAGTTGAATAAAGGAGTATAATAATAATAATATATATATGTAGGACACTCATATCCTAATTTAAAAACCTTTTTTTTGTTTTTTTAACTAATTTTTTTTATTATTAAAATCTCTCTTTCAGGTAAAAACGACGACGCTATCGTCCAATATGTCAATAAGATATCTTAAATGTTCAGTTATACTCATTCTATAACTCATATCTCTTAGACAACTTTGGATGGACAAAGTTGTCTAAAAAGTATTTTATCTGTACAAAGACCTAGTTCAACTATGGTCCTAAAATCTACAATAAGATTCCTAAGTCAATAAGAGACCAGAATAGTAATTTATTTAGAAAAAAGTTGAAGGCATTGTTATTGCAGAAGTGTTATTATTCTATCAATGATTTTTTAAATGACAAATTTTAATTTTATTTGACATTATGTGTATCTTTTATTGCTTCTGCTTTGTCATATTATAGATATTTTTGGTTTGTGTATTAATCTAATAACAAATAATAATTATTATTATTTTATAATTTTTCGCATGTGCATGATGCTATCTACCTGACATTTGTACGCCTAATCGGCACAACATGATTTTAAGCGACTAAATTTAGTGTAACATCTTTTATGCACTTGTTGTATAAAATTCTCGTGTTGTATGCAAATAAATTATCTTTATCTTTATCTTTATCTTTATCTTTAACTATTTCAATTTTATTATTCTATTCATTAGCCCTTGTTATATACTTGTACAGTTGTAATTTTTAAATAATATTTATCTCTGACGGAACTCTTCGTATTCTTCATATAACCTTAAGTTTTAAGTTATATATACTATGTCTACCCATTAGATTAGTTGATTAAATACATTATTACTAACAACTAGCTATTAATAGTAACTGAGTTATATAGTTTATGTTTAAAAAAAACATTATTTGTAATTTAGCTTTTTATTAAACTTAATTAATCACGAATTTACAGCTTATTTTTAATCCTAAGTTAATTTACAACTAACTTACTAACATTAGCAATAATGGTCACAGTATCATTAAGTACTTATGTTAGACAATAATTTAGTGTTAAATAATATCAAGTTTCATCCTCGACCACGCCGTCGCTTAACATCAGGTCAGTTGGTGGTCAATCGTAGATGAAAATGAAAAAATGAAAATGAAAAATATTTTATTTCGATAACTACAACTATTTACTTAACTTAAGGTTGGGGCCTTCTATTAAGTATTTAGATACTTGTGTCAGAAGACCCCGCTCTTTCATATCCATATCTTACATATTTAATGGTTGCAGTTCAGATACATTATAAATTATTGATAGTATTGTTATACAAAATTTTTGAAAAAAACTATTTTATTTTATTTATCATGGTAAGAGTGTTCGTGTGCGTGTAGGGGTGTGTTGGTGCGTGTGTGTGTGTGTGTGTGTGTGTGTGTGTGTGTGTGTGCGTGTGTGTGCGCGCGTGTGTGTGTGTGTGTGTGCGTATACGCGTGTGTATGTTTGTGTGGGAGAGGGGGGTGTGGTGTGCTTTGGAGTAGGTGTCACAGTCTAAATCTGTATGTGAGGTTATGTTAAATTTTGAGGGAATACCCATTCCAGCAGATCTATCTAGTATAAAAAAATCAAATTTACAATATAATAAACAGTAATAATAAAGTTAAAATAAAAAACTTTGCTTAATTTAAAGTAAGTATGTTTTAAGTAAAAAAAAGTTCGAGTCACTCATTTATTTTCAGTCTGAAATAAACTAAAAATTATTATTTTAAAAAATGTGTGCGAGAAATTGCACAAAATTGTACGCATCAATATTGCAACCCCGTAAAAATATAACTTCATAAATGTACTAAATCTATGGAGTATGTAGTTACCTCAACCAATTGAGCTGTAGGCAATCACCTTAGCGTAATTATAAGTCACTAGCACAACTTAAATAATCAATTAAATTACTAATAATCTTAATTTTCTATTATTTGTATGAATAAATAAAAAATATAAACTAATAAAAAAAAACTTATATTATTGAAATAGGTAACAAAATAGTTATTGTCTATTTTGTACTTTTCTTTGAAACTTCAATACATAGGGAATAATTATTAAGACTGGACTAGACTACCTGGATTTTAATGACTCGGTGGTCTCTAAATCCTTCATCACAATACTAAAAAATCGACAAATATTAGACCTAGGTAAAACAGAAATTTTCAATAAAATTTTCATTTTTAATCCAGTTTATTTTCATGAATAAAAATCAATTCAAGTGCTTTTTTTTAAATCATTTTTACCGACTTGAAAAAAAAAGAAGGTTATCAATTCGACCTGTATGTTTGTGCCAAATTTCATAAGTGTATGTTTGTCCACGCATTACGCAGAAACTAGAAGTCGTATTTCAAAAATCGTATTTTTTATTGAATAATATATCTTTCAACTTAGGGAGTCACTGTAAGTTTTATCAAAATCGGTACAGTAGTTTTCAAGATATGGGCTTTTTTATCAACGACGCTATACAAACTACTGGGCGGATTTGGACGAAATTCGGTAGGTTTATCACTCATACTATGTAAAAAGGTCAGGCATACTTTATTAACCGACTTCAAAAAGTAAGTGTAAGTATAATACTATCGTAAGTGTAAGTAAATACTATTGAAAATGAACAAATAAAAGTAATTAAAAAAAATTAAACCGACTTCAAACTGAAAAGAGAGAAATAACACGAAGAAAATCAATACTGGGCGTCTACCTAGGTAGGTACGTACACCAACTATTTGGTCTAACTAAACTATTGAGGTCGGTGTCTGTATCAAAAGTAGTTGGTTTACGTACCTACTTAGGTAGACGCCCAGAATTGATTTTCTTCGTGTTATTTCTCTGTTTTTAGTTTGAAGTCGGTTTTTTTTTTATTTCTTTTATTACTTAAAGTTGTTTCCAGCATTAGTATGGAGCAAATTGAAATTTCTGTTGTATGTTCTATGATACCTATAATAGCAATAATAAATATAATATTAGCTTTCCATGTCTGATCATTTTTGACGAATTTTTCGTTTATTTGTTATCGTTTTGCATCTTCAAAAATGTTGGTATGTGCGAGCAAGACGGATGATTTGCGACCTATAGACCCTTAAGAAGTTAGACCTACATTAAGCAGACAAATCTAAAGCACCGATTTCAGAGCACCTCTGTCAATAATTTTGCCCTCTTATCAATAATAATATATAAGAATCTCTCATTTCAACACCAATCCTAAAACAAAAACAACGGAATAAGAATTCTATCAGCGTGGATTTGAAGTCAAATTCCATCACAGTTATTTTCGTCTGAGTACATCGTATCTGTGAAGTGTGAACCCAGTAGAATATGCTATTCATCCAGCTCCCGAGATGATTATCAATCACAATAGGGTTTCAAAATGACATCACTTTACTAGAGACGTTCGTCTTCAACTTCCACCCTGCTTCCTGCATCAAGTATATCATCCTTCACTTGGACTTCTGAAGGTTCTTGGGCGACATCATCATAATAGTCACCGGGAGAGTCTGCATCTTCAGGTATCCTGGAGTTGATGAGTGTGTTGGGAACTACGGTGTGGTAGACCACGCCACTGTACACATCTGTCGAAAAAGTACAGCTAAGTAAATTTAAGAATATAGCATGATTTTGTTTTATTTCTGTATTTATTTTATGCTTTCGATTGAAACCTTATACTTTAAGAAAAGTATATTTCAATATTTTTGTGAATTTTAATCATTATTCAAAGTTTTACGGTGGGGTCGCTGTGGTGTTTCAAGCTGTGTTTAGTCCTTTTTACCCGACTGCGTAAAAAGGGTTACGTTTATCGAGTGTATGTATGTTTTTAGGGTTCCGTACCTCAAAAGAAAAAAACGGAACCCTCATAGGATCACTTTGTTGTCCGTCTGTCTGTCTGTCTGTCCGTCTGTCCGGGTGTCAAGATCTTTATCTCGGGAACGCGTGAAGGTATCGCGTTGAAATTAAAACCATATACGCAAATCCATAGTATCTTGCTGCAGAAAGAAAAATAAAATTTCTTAGTTATCATAAAAAAAGTTACAGCCGAATATGTTGTAAAAAATACACATTTCGACACTTATAAGGGAATCAAAACCTATGGGGTACTTCCCGTTGACCTAGAACTATGAAATTTGGCAAGAAGCATTGTGTTAGTTAGAGTACACATATAGGAAAAAATCCGAAAACTTGACATTTTTAATTAAATCACAAAAAATAATGTCTTTACGCAAGGAATGAGGGTCCAAATTTTAAAGTTCTTTAACCGTATCATATGGGGTATCATATGAACGAGCTTTATTAGCATAAGTTAAAACAGGTTTTTAAATATTTTTAAGATGTATATTTTTCGGTATAAGAAGGAAAATATGAAAAAAATACGATGTCCCCTTTTTATCTACTAGTTTGTACGGAACCCTCGGTGGGCGAGTCTGACTCGCACTTGTCTGGTTTTATTTTGTATGTAGGTGTGTATGTATGTTTAATGTTTCCTATGACAGCCTAAACGACTTGACCCATTTTGATGTGCGAAGTGTTGTTAGATTTGTCTTCACACAAGACACATCAAGTATTATGGCTTTTATATATCTTGATGTTGCACTTTTTAAGCACACACAGCATTGTCATTGTTCACAAGTCACTTAACAGCTTTACCCGACTTGTCGCGACTGAAGACGAGTCGGGCGATTACCTTACTTGAGGCTTGCCATGCAGAGCCACTACGTACCATTCCGTTGATCGGTCGCTTTGTCCGAGTTGAGCTGTCGCCTTGCCCAGGTGCGCTGGATCACCACCAGCAGTAGGATTATCAGCAGCAGTCCGACAGCGCCGCCCAGCATCCAGCTCCACTGGAGGCCGGCCATACTGTGGACGACAAACTCTTAGCAAACAACATCTCACGTTATCATGCTCGTAGGTTAACAAGACGCTTCCAACGACACCTCATTTATCAAATTATGATAAGTAGTTTATAAGTTATGAGGGAACAGATGAATATACATACATACACACATACCGGTCAAAAACATAACCCTCCCGTTTGCTTCGCCGTAGTCGGGTAAAAATAAACAATCAGCGAATGAACTAACAAATCGACCTAAGCTAGTATTTTTTGTCTGTCCAGACGTTTGTTCGTATATTTGTGTGGAAGTTTGCATGAATCGTATTTTTCATCTAATCTTGACAAAATTTGCCATATAGGTCAGCTACTTCTGTTCGATTCATAGATGCATGCATATTTCTTGTACCTTTGATCTAACCTTTCTCTAAAACGTCTTGAATTTAATGGTGTTACTTCCCGTTTACAATAATCTTAGCAATCTGTTTCTTCAATCTTCGTTCATTCATTCTCTTTACAAGTGCGAATAATTGAAGTATACCTTTTTTATTTTTCACCACTTATATATTTACAAATATTTGTGATATTTACTTACTTTCCATTTTTAAACATATATTGTAGCATGAAAACCATTACTTTTTAATCTATAATTGAAGTGTAAAAGAAACTTAAGTTTGATCTAACTTCAATCGCAAACAATTTAGTCATAAATAAATTATTATTTATTTATCATCTTAATATAATATAATACTATAATTAAAAAAGTCAAATTGTTTGTAAGTACCTAGCAGAAGTAGTAACTTCTTCAGGAGACGGCTTTGAAGATACGTAGCATGGCGCCCGGTTAGCACAGCGACAGCTTCCATCCACAGTGCAATTTCCTCCACAAGAATCACAGTCCACTCTGTAAACAAAAATAAAAGCATTGCTCTCACCATATTTTTCTGTAAAACAATGTTGTGTAATTTGTGTAATGTCTCCAAAATATTATGGGAGTAAACTGTGATTGCTTCTAAAACACAGCTTAAAAAAATTAGGTCGCAAAAGAAGTTTCTTGCTGTCTATAGATTCTGAACTCAAAAATAAGTAGGTAAGGGTATCAACGAATTTGATACAAGGAACAAATTTGGTCAGTCGTTGTTTTACACTACATTTTATCCGTAGTTTGTCACCACAGCAAGATAACAGACATACTACCTATTGTGGTAAAATGTTTAAATAGAAAAATATACTCACGGTTCAATGGGCATGCAGGTATTATTCTGCTTTTTGAATCCGTCATTGCATATACATGTATACGGTTCTATACAATTGCCATTTTCACACTTTTCGCATACAGGTTTGCATTTAAATTTATCTTCTTTTTCGTATCCTTCGTTACATGCGCATGTATTAGGTGAAATACATTTTGAGTTAGTGCATTTCGGCTCACAGATTGGTTCACAAGAATATTTATTGAGAAGATTCAGCTTGTAACCATGATGGCAAGTGCAGACATTGGGCATAGAACAATATCCGTTTTGACAAGGTTCATCACAAACGGGCTTGCATCGTCCACCTTGCAATTTGAATCCATCATTGCATGAACATACATTTGGGGCTAAACACTTGCCATTATCACATTTGTCACAAACAGGTTTGCAGGTAAAGTTGTTTTCTTTTGTATATCCTTTATTACATGAGCATCTGTTAGGTGAAACACACTTTGAGTTAACGCATTCTGGTTCACAGATCGGTTCACAAGAAAATTTATTGAGAGGGTTCAGCTTAAAACCATATTTGCAAGTGCATACGTTGGGCATTGAGCAGTATCCATTTTGACAGGGCTCATCACAGACGGGCATGCATTTTCTACCTTGCAATTTGAATCCATCATTGCATGAACATACATTTGGGGCTAAACACTTGCCATTAACACATTTGTCACAAACAGGTTTGCAGGTAAAGTTGTTTTCTTTTGTATATCCTTTATTACATGAGCATCTGTTAGGTGAAACACACTTTGAGTTAACGCATTCTGGTTCACAGATCGGTTCACAAGAAAATTTATTGAGAGGGTTCAGCTTAAAACCATATTTGCAAGTGCATACGTTGGGCATTGAGCAGTATCCATTTTGACAGGGCTCATCACAGACGGGCATGCATTTTCTACCTTGCAATTTGAATCCATCATTGCATGAACATACATTTGGGGCTAAACACTTGCCATTAACACATTTGTCACAAACAGGTTTGCAGGTAAAGTTGTTTTCTTTTGTATATCCTTTATTACATGAGCATCTGTTAGGTGAAACACACTTTGAGTTAACGCATTCTGGTTCACAGATCGGTTCACAAGAAAATTTATTGAGAGGGTTCAGCTTAAAACCAGCTTGGCAAGTGCAAACATTGGGCATCGAGCAGTATCCATTCTGACAAGGCTCATCACAGACGGGCATGCATTTACCACCCTGCATTAAAAATCCGTCATTGCAAGAACATGTATTCGGTGCTATACATTTACCATTTTCACATAATACGTCGCAAACAGGTCTGCATGTGAAGTCGTTATCTTTTTCATGTCCTTCATGACATGAGCATGTGTGAGGAGAAACACATATTGAATTAACGCATTTTGGCTCACAAATTGGTTCACAAGAATATTTATTGAGGGAGTTTAATTTATAATCAGGTAAGCAAGTACAGACATCGGGCATTGAGCAGTATCCATTCTGACAAGGCTCATTACAGATGGGTGTGCATTGTCCACCTTCCATTTTGAATCCTTCATTGCATGAACAGGTATTCGGAGCTACACATTTACCATTTTCACATTTATCGCAAACGGGTTTGCATGTATAGTCATTTTCTTTTTCATATCCTGCATGACATGAGCATGTTTGAGGAGAAATACATGTGGAGTTAACGCATTTTGGTTCACAGATTGGTTCACAAGAAAATTTATTGAGAGGGTTCAGCTTAAAACCAGCTTGGCAAGTGCAAACATTGGGCATCGAGCAGTATCCATTTTGACAGGGCTCATCACAGACGGGTATGCATTTTCCACCTTGCATTAGGAATCCTTCGTTGCAAGAACATGTATTCGGTGCTATACATTTACCATTTTCACATATGTCGCAAATAGGTTTGCACGTGAAGTCGTTTTCTTTTTCATATCCTTCGTTACATAAGCATGTGTTAGGTGCGACGCATTTTGAGTTAACGCATTCTGACTCACAAATGGGTTCACAAGAAAATTGATTAACAGGGTTAAGCTTAAAACCATTTTCACAAGTGCATACATTAGGCTTCGTGCAATTTCCATTAAGACACGGCTGATCGCAAACCGGCGTACATTGATCGTAATTCATTTCATATCCATGGTTACACCTACATTCATCCGGAGCTATACATTCGCCGTTTTGGCAACTATGACAAACAGGTTTGCACTGCCGATCGTTTTCGGGCTCATATCCGGGATGGCATGAGCACTTGTTAGGTGAGACGCAGGAAGCGTTGACGCATTGTGGTTCACAAATCGGTAGGCAGTTAAATTCGTTAGCGGGATCGGGTCGGTGTTGAGCTTCACAGGTGCATTCATTAGGTGCAGAACAGTAACCTTTCTCGCAAGGGTAGTCGCAGTGTGGTACGCAGGTGGTGTCATTCACTTCGACGAATCCTGGGAGGCAGGTACAAGTATCGGGCGCAATGCATTTCCCATTCGTACACCCTGACTTGCAAATCGGTTCGCATATGTCTTCTTTTGCGATGTATTTCCAATGTGTACAGCACATCATTTGCATTTGTACTACAATCTGAAATGAAAATACTACTTTGAGCACTTAAGGAAAACAGACATGTTTAAGTTTAAAAAGTAAGATGCATATGATGATGATGATAAAATGCAACTTATGCCCGTTTCTTAGTAATCAGCTGTATCTGATTAAAATTTAATAAATGTTTAGTTAAGTCGTCAAAAGGTTACATACCGTCAGAGCTACTTTCGCCAAAAGGTTACATACCGTCAGAGCTACTTTCGCCAAAAGGTTACATACCGTCAGAGCTACTTTCGCCAAAAGGCTACATACCGTCAGAGCTACTTTCGCCAAAAGGTTACATACCGTCAGAGCTACTTTCGCCATAAGGTTACATACCGTCAGAGCTACTTTCGCCAAAAGGTTACATACCGTCAGAGCTACTTTCGCTTTTATAATATTAGCAAGAAAGTAAGGATAAGGATCAATCAACATGTTAAATATTTTTTATTCAGTAACAGCATAGAACAGTATTTGTTTTTTCTAAAATAGGTTTGCGCTAAACCAAATCGCCTGAAGACAAACGAATAAAAAACATTCGTCGACATCATTATTAGTATGTTTGGATAAAAAAGCAACGCCTTTGTTCAGCAGCGCCCTCAATGCCGTTTTAATTCTATAACTGAACAGATTCTAGCTAAAAATTAGAAGAAATGTAAAAAAAAAGTTTTATTCAGATATAAATTACTCGTATAATGGCGACGTAGTAAAAACAAATTTTTCCTATTCCTCAGCCATTTTAAATATTTCTCTTATCAAATTAAACAAGTTCATTTCTCATCTTCCTAATCTCCATATTCAATGATTTTATGTTTAGAATTGTGATGCGCGAGAGAGATAGCTGCGCGTCCAGCGCATCCTTAGTATCATACCTTAATACATCTTCGCCGAGCAGATGGAGTGCAGTTTGGCATACGGACTTTTTTTCTGAAATAAAAAAATTGGCAATTAGTGATATGTTATATAAAACAAACGAGTTGTTTGTTCTTCTTACTCAACAATAGAATAACCGGTCAACTTGTTTTTTAGGATTCCATACTAGGGGTACGGGAGCCTATTCGTGAGACTACGGTATCTGTCTGTTTGTCTATGTGTACTTCACTTAAACGGTAGTATCTTTCGAACGGTAGTAGATGCAAGTCTCAAAATTGGCAATAATTTCGATCTAAATCAACAAATAATAATTAAATAACAAACTCTAGATATTATTAGTTTTTTATAAATGAATCAAATTAATTCATGTTATAAGACACAAACAAGTGACGTTAGATGGCGCTTACGTCGATTTAATATTTTTACTTTAGGTAGGTGTGTAATAGCGCACGCCGCACAGCCATCTTGTTTTATGAAAGTCACGGTAGATGACACTTATATCAATAATTTCTTTAGATATGCCTCTCTTTCAAACAAAATAAAATACCGGCCAAGTGCGATTCGGACTCGCGCACGAAGGGTTCCGTAGCATTATCTATAAAAACGGCAAAAAATCACGTTTGTTGTATGGGAGCCCCCTTAAATATTTATTTTATTCTGTTTTTTTTGCATTTGTTGTTAAAGCGGCATCAGAAATACATCACCTGTGAAAATTTCAACTGTCTAACTGTCTAAATCCTGGTGACAGACGGACGGACGGACAGACAGCGGAGTCTCAGTAATAGGGTCCCGTTTTTACCCTTTGGGTACGGAACCCTAAAAAACTAGATCAAAATTAGTCCATCCGTTTCAGAGCTATAAGTAATACCACAGACAGACACACAGATACAAAGATACACAGATACACACGTCAAACTCATAACATCCCTTTTTTGGGTCTGGGGTTAAAAAAGAGGTAAGTACGCGCGATCTAACAGCTAAGGTAGCTGCAACCAGCATGCGCCGTTGCTATCGCCGTCGTAACCGCCAAGCAGCCACCATTATTCCCAACGCGCGTCACGACGCCCCGCGGGCGAGACATTTTTAGGCTCCCATGGCGGGGGCACGGCCGTGCCCCCAAATGATTGTTATTGAACGTGTGACGTCGACCGCAACGTCGCTTAACATCATGCGAGTTGGCGATCAAGCGCAAACCTATTTCTACATAAAATAAAACCGGCCAAGTGCGAGTCAGACTCGCCCACCGAGGGTTCCGTACAAACTAGTAGATAAAAGGGGAACACTATATATTTCTTTTATATTTTCCTTCATAAATCGAAAAATATACATCGTAAAAGTATTTAAAACCCTGTTTTAGCTTGTACTAATTAAGCTCTTTCATATGATACCCCACATGATACGGTTAAAGAACTTTAACATTTGGACCCTCCTTCCTTGCATAAAGACCCAATTTTTTGTGATCAAAAAAAAACCTGTTTTTGGTTTTTTTCCTATATGGGTACTAAAACACAATGCTACTTGCCAAATTTCATAGTTTTAGCTCAACGGGAAGTACCCCATAGGTTTTGATTCCTTTGCGAGTGTCGAAATGTGCGTTTTTTACGACAAATTCGGCTGTAACTTTTTTTTACGAAAACCAAGAATTTGGTTTTTCTTTCTGCAGCAAGAGACTATGGATCTGCGTATATGGTTTTAATTTCAACTCGATACCTTCACACGTTCCCGAGATAAAGGTCTTGACACCCGGACAGACGGACAGAGAGACGGACAACAAAGTGATCCTATAAGGGTTCCGTTTTTTCCTTTTGAGGCACGGAACCCTAAAAACGTCCCGTACAACGACGTGGGTATCGTACCGCATCACATGCTCTCTCTAACGACAAAAACGTGCAACGCCTGTGCGGCGTGCCGCTTAACGAGTCACATGACGCCCTATATGTCTCTAAACACGTATTATGACACCCACATGTCTCTAAACGCGTATTATGACGCCCTACACGTCTCTAAACGAGTATTTAGCGCATTTTGCTATACAACTCAATTACGTAATAAGTTACGATTGTGTTCATAATACAATTGAATTTGTGATGTAAGTATTCTGTTATAACAAAACTCGGTAAAACAAAAGTTGAATGTAAGTTTTTTTTAAGTGAGTTAATACAATAATACGTTAATACATCGCCATGGAAATGTACAGAGTGATTCATGGTTAGATATCGTTTATTCCGACTTGTTTATCAAATCACGCTTATTATAACGACGTGTTACTGCCTAAACTTGTACCAAACTATACATTAAATACATAAACTAGGTAATTTATTTAAATATTTTTTTTTCTAATTAATAAGGTATAGGTTTTGGAATAACACATGATGCAGATGATTGAACCGAACTTTTTTTTTTTTTACGCAAGATAGATCTACGATTGACCACTAACTCGCCTGATGTTAAGCGACGGTATGGCCGAGGATGGAGCTCGTCGATCTAGAAGATATCTATTCACTCTAACCTTGAAAATTTCAAGATTGTTGTTCTCAAGGAATTCCATTCCTGTGCAATGCGCATCAAGAACGTGGATCGATATCTCTGAGTACAGGTTTTAGGCATATCATCAGCAAAATGAAAAAAAAAACGGAACCCTTATAGGGTTATTTTGTTGCCCGTCTGTCCGTCTGTTTAACATAGTACGATTTCTGTCCTTGCAAGGTTTCTTAGAAGAGATCGCTCAAAGCTTAATTTTATCTTTCTGTAATTTTGTTACCATGTGGTTGTATATATCTATCTATAGACAAGACTTGTTATACTCTATATTGTATAATAGTTCCATTAGCTATCCCTACTCAATAAATGTTTTTCAATAATTTTTTTTGCTAATTTTTATATAACAAAGACTCTGTGTTGATCTCGGCTCCACTGATGCCATCAAAAGACTAGGATTGACCCGTAAATAAGTGTAAATAAAGATGCATCAAAGCTCTATTATTTAACGAACGCAAACTCTTGGTAACCTGAAAACCGCGTTCTCTAAGAATACATAATTAACGATTTGAAGCACGTACTATCACCTACCAAATATGAATCTGCTACTGTAACTTTAGAATAACTATTGAAACATCAATCATCAGCCTTAGAAGGCCTCTCAAAAGACATACAAGTTGCCTTGTAGCTAATACTCTCTGTATAAATGACAGGAACTAATAAGAACCTCATAAAAAACAAATGTCACCGCGACAGCACAACGGATTATCGAATTGGGTTACATAGCATACAGAACTGATTACTGATGAGACCGAAAAGTTCTTCGAGTTAGGATACATATCACGCAGAACTGATGACCGAAAAGTTCTCAAGTGGAGACCACGCACCCGCAAGCGCAGTGTAGGAAGACCATCCACAAAGGAGACAGATGACCTCAAACTAATGGCAGAAAGACTGGATGCAAGCCGCTAGAAACCGGTCTTTTTTTGGAGTCCATGGGAGAGGCCTGTCTTGCAGGAGACTTCTTGTGGTTGAGACGATGATGACGAATGAACGAATGACCTGAAGTTGGTTCAAGGTTTTCAAAGTGGAAAAGCTAGAAATGAACCAGCAAGAAAGGCAAATCAACAGAGATAACATATAACATATTGATAAATAAAGAATTTACAGTTATACATATCAATTATAAATGTTATTTCCATTGTTGGTATGCTTAATAATATGTACAAAAATAAGAGTATATATTTTTACATTTAATTACCTACTCTTTATTGTGATACTAACTCAATAGTTGAAGGTTTAGAGTCTTTCCAAAAGTGGGCGATAACGCCCCCTTGTAGGCGCTGCATGCCTAAAGGGGTCCGGTAAGAGACCCAGAAAAAAAGGGGTGTTGTAGACGCTGAGGGGGCGATTTGTAATTTCATCTAGGTAGGTAGGTAGGTACAAAATTTTTTTTAATTCATCAAAATTCAAACTGCACAACATAAATTTTATTTAGTTAGGTACTTACTTACTTAGTTCATATATCTGTCCTATTTGATTGAATAAATAAAAACTAAAACTATTTAATACTAGTGACTTTCCCGCGGATTCGTCCGTATAGAATACAGAGAGATTTGATTATCCCATATGAATGAGATATTTTTCTGGATAAAAGGTAGTCTGTCACTCTTCGGTCCTTCCTATTCTATTCCCATTCCAAAAATCATGTCAATCAGTCGCTCCGTTTCAAAATGAAAGTTGACACAAACAAACAAATAAAAAGGCAACGCCTTTGTGTGCTACCTAACCTACTGCGCTCAGATCTCATGTTAACTCTTTCTGGGTATAATAAAAGTCTCGCTTAGAATGAATGTTTAATCTCCGCTGATATACCTAGCTCACAATAATTTATTTCATTTGAAGTTATAGTGGTTTTAAGGAGGTAAAAAAAGGGGGGCGCTAAAAAATAAATTATTTTCAAAGTGGGCAGTAGACAAAATACCTATAAGTTTGGGAACCTCTGGTTTAGAGTATAAAGTTTATTTATGATTCCTATTTTTATTCAGTAATAGACCTGCCCTTGGCCGTTAACCTATTTGATGTTAAGCGACCGTTACGGCCTACGATGAACCATGTTTAACTAAAAGCACACTCGTTTTTTTTTTTATTGTGATAGGCGGCTTAAATGTCACTGCGACCTATGTGAGATCTATTGTGACTGCCGCTGTATTACAGTTCTCTTCTAGTCCTGCGCTCATTAGGAAGCCCAGTACTTTCTTGGGAGAGATACTTTTGACCTCGTCTGGCTGCAAGCTGCAATGTATGCCTGCCCAGATGGAGGCTACGTTTGTGCATCAGTGGCCCACAGTCTGTGAGGATATGCATAGGTGTTTCGTCAGCTTCGTGACAAAGCCTACACTCCCTTGACTCGCTCAGTCCTATAATGGACATGTGCTTATTAAGACAACAATGTCCAGTCAGGGCTCCGACCAGAGTGCGCATACTGTTCCTACTCAGCTCTATGATTTGCTTATAAGTCTTACGATCATAGGCTTTGATGAGTGATTGCGCATGTTTAAGCCCTGGCATGTTTGACCATGCCTTGAGGGATTTATTTGAAAGCACACTCTTAGTCAGAATTTAATTTTTTTTGTTGTTGTTTGTGACCATATAATTAAGAAATGGATTCAAAAAAACTATTTTGTGTGAAAGGATATAGTTTCAGATAGGTCCTATAGAAGCTTAATAAAAATACGTTCAGTAGTTTGGTTTTTAAAACAGAATAACTAGAAAAAATATGACATCCAAGTAAACGAATTCGCTTATTCGGCTGTTTCAGTATTTTAAACTAAAATAAATATTTTATTCAGTAAAAAGCCTGCCCTTTGCAGTCTACGATGGAGTATGTTTGCTTAAAGCAATTGGAGAATACTCAGATCATATCCATTCAGCAAGACCTATACAAGACGAGTACTCAACATTTTGATGGCACAGGTACATTAAATTTCATTAGAGGTTTTGTAATATCTGTCCCATTAAATATCGCTGTTTCGTGCTTCTTGCCGTCCCAAAAACAAATGCCAGGAGGAAATAAAATCATGCAATTCAGGTGCCTACTCACTGAAATGAGATACAACATGCCTCCTTTGAACGTCAAATTAATAGATCTTATAGGTAATCAAGTTTGCGTGCTTCATCTTCAACCGCATAGTTTTCAAAAGGTGTCCAAACACGGACTTACAATAAAATAAATTACAGTTAAAAAAACTAAAAAACACGCTACCAATTATTGTGGTCAAAGTTCATTACAAGACTTTCCTAACAAATCCAAACACAGCTATGATATGTTTTTAAATAAAAACTACGGGTCACTCACGTCTGTTTTGAGCCGAAATATCCGACTATATTCCTGACACTCACGAGAGTTCTAGTGAAGAGGACACTTCAGCTGAACCGACGCAAGACGACCAGCTTCCCGCCCTAACCCTTTTGCAACCGATGACATCACGTGCGGCACGAGCGGCAAGTCGCAGTGCCGTTAATTTCCATAGTAAAGCTATGATATGATGTTCCATCATAAAGTTCTAGTTCATATCTTCCAGCTCCATCATCAGATCAGTTCGACAGTACCATATTATTGTATTGTCATCAGAACTACATAAATTTTCATGACGCTACGATCCTTGAAAGATGGTTAAATAGTTACCTTAGATTTCATTACATAGTTAGTTACATATACAGGTCGACCTAATAAAAGCGTGTTAAAATTGTATAATGTAGTAAGAATATAATATAAACCGACTTCAAAATACGCAATTCGTTTCCTTGGATGACATTTTTTTCAGTTATATCAATATAATAAAAACCAAAGTACTGAACGGATTTTGATAAAATTTATATGTACCTCTAAGGTATTACTTACCACCCAAAAAAAAAAAACATCCAAAACAATTTATAATTGGCGGAGTGATCGCTGAACAAACATACAAAAAACATACAGTCGAATTGAGGACCTCCTTCTTTTTGGAAGTCGGTTAAAAATTATGCACTTTATAGCTACCTTGTCATCTTAGGGCAGACTCCATTCTCACCCTCGCTTAGTCCAAACACTACAGGTAGTAACACCATCACTAGAACAATGATCACTTTGAACTCCATCATGGTAACATCGAACCGTATTGAAACACAATTCCACAAACACTGAATTAATTACCACTGTCGGCTTATACGCCACCTACCTACTGATAACGTTATCACAACTTCCTTGCTTTACGTACTTCACAAAGCTGCACTGTTTCACAAGCTTGCTGCTTCGCACAATGCACTATTCACAACTAAAAATACCAATGTGGGTCTATAGGATATTAATTTTGAGGAAAAATCACTAATTTGTAATGAGGCATATACAGGTTGGTGCGTAATTGTTTCTAATCACTCCGATATTTTTTTCAAATCACTTACATTTAATTACTAATCACTAGGTATTAGTTAGTGATTTGATTCATGTCGAATCAACTTAAATTTTTTTGTGAAGATTTTTTTGTGAAGATTTTTCAGAACTCCGCCAATGTCAAGTAAATTAATGTCAAACGTATCCCGTTCGGTGTCTTAATTCGAAATGTCGGGAGAACAATAACATTTTGCATACGCCGGACAGTTTTATAGCCATCCGGTGTCTTACAATGTCGTGACGTATGGATACGATACGAATACGTAATTGCAATTGGAATGAGCAATGTAATTTTTTTTGAGACATTATAAATCAGTCAATGTCTACGAGGGGATGTACTATGCAGTGACTATGTGCAGTCGGCCATAATAATGTAAAGTTTGTAGCTACTTTTCAATGTATATTATTCTAGCAATATTTTAATTTTCGCCTTCTTACCAGAAAGAAGATTTAATTTAACCAAGTTCCGTATTAATTAGTGTCAAAAGCCAAAAAATTATGATATTTGTGTGAATCGCGTAATTCATAGATAGGCCCCTAGGGTATATTGTAGGTTTTCTTCATTCTTCCACAATATCTGTACCGTCTATCCGAGAAGGGCTCACATTTTCGAAATATTTCATATTTATAATATTTATGAAAATTTACCGTAGATATTTTGTAATATATTAAACATCCTGTGAGTTGTGTGACCACAACTAATCAGCCACTAATTATTATTTCAATTATCAACAATGTTTTCAATTAACAATACGCTTAAAATAAAAATAGCTACTCTGTGTATCCATGGTAAATAACCACATTAGTTCATATATTACTCATCTCAAAGGCATGTATATACTAGTTGTAACCGCGACTTTGTCGCACGTTTCACGAACCAAACTATACTGATTTTTAGGCATATATTTTATGCTTCTATTTGACCCACATTATTTTAAAGAAACAATTTCTATATTATTATGATTGAAGTTGTTTTCATATTTTTAATCATTTTGTAAAGTTTTGCAGTAGAGAGCGCTGTGACGCGTAAAAGTCGTCCCCGTAGTTACCTACTTTGACTAATATTCCCATTTAGCTTATAAAATAACTAGACCTAGTTTATGTAGGTATACAGTGTTGTTTTTTAGGGTTCCGTACCTCAACATGAAAAACGGAACCCTTATAGGATCACTTTGTTGTCCGTCTGTCTGGCTGTCTGTCCGTCCGTCCGGGTGTCAAGAGCTGTATCTTGGGAACGCGTGAAGGTATCGTGTTGAATTTAAAACCATAAACGCAGATCTATAGTCACAAGAGAATCGAAACCTATGGGGTACTTCCCTTCGACCTAGAACTATGAAATTTGTGTTGAAAATTGTGTTTATAGTACACATATAGGAAAAATATACTTATTCAGCTTCACTAATATATTTCATACCTAATTTTTAAACGACTTCAAAAAAGGAGTAGATTATCAATTCGTTTTTTTTTATGTGTCCTATTACCTCCGTCATTTATAAATCCATTTGATAAAAAATATTTTTATTTGAAAGTATATACTTTCAGATTTGTCTCAAAGGAATTACATTATAATCAGTTCAGTACTTTATATTTTAAAATAAAATAACTAGAAAAAATATGTCATCCAAGTAAACGTAATTGCGTATTTTAAGGTCTGCTGTTTCAGTTTTTTAAATTATATAATTATTGGGTATATAATTATAGTTTAAAAAACTGAAGCAACCGACTTCTCATGGATGACATTGTCAGAACTGGACCAAATTGAAATGGGACCACACGGAAAGCACCAGCTTTCAAATAAAAAAGAATCATCAAAATCGGTTCACCCAGTCGAAAGTTATGAGGTAACAAACATAAAAAAAAACTATAAAAAAACAGTCGAATTGAAATAAGTCGAATTTAGAACCTCCTCCTTTTTTGAAGAAGTTTTGAGTCGGTTGAAAAGTATACTAGATCCTTCTATGTGTTGTGTGTGTGTGTGTGTTCTACTTCTATGTGTGTGTGTATGCTAAAATGCGTTCAAATCTGGACAGACAGACAAAAAATGCTGTTAGCTTATAATAACGATACCTAGTTGCATCTTTCGAACAAAATTTTGCAGAAACATTTTTGATCCGTTACAGTATAATATGTATAAGTTATGTATTAAATAATAACATAACTTATTTAGATTATAAAGTTCTGATTAATATAGCACGTACTTTTATAAGGATAAACTTAGATTGAAGAACAGGATACAAAACGAAATACTTATTCGTAATCTGAGGTTTAGAGTAACATTTTCCGTGCTCATACTGTCGCATATTTTATCGTTGCAAAATTAAAATTGACTATTTGAAATATTAAGATATCAATATTATTAATAATAAATATATTTTTGAGAATGGTAGCTACTCGTAAATACTTTTATCAAATCTGTAAAAAAAACTATTATATAAGGAAATAATAAATATTGGTGGACATTTTACACAACACCATCTAGCCCAAACTAAGCAAAGCTTGCTCATCACAGAAATGCCAAAAGTTTTGGCTTCAAAGCTTGGAACATCGTCGCGAGGTTGCTAGCTTGTCGGTTTTTTACCGGATCCATTTCGGTGAGTGTGCATCTGATCTGCATGATCTAATTCCTTCTAGCCCTTTTTTCTATAGGACGGTTAGAAACACGAAAAAGCGTCACCGTTTCATGGTGGATATCCCAAAAACCCGAACGAAACGCTTTAGTTCCACTTTCATCGTGCTAGAATGTGGAATGCGCTTCCTGAGTGGGTCTTTCCCGATAGATATAATCTGGGTGTCTTTAAATCGTGAGTGAATTGGTTTCTTCTAGGTAAGCGCGCTCCATCGTAGACCGCAACGTCGCTTAACATCAGGCGACTTGGCGGTCAAGCGCGAACCTATTTCTAAATAAAAAAATAAAAAAAGTCACCAAACCTAAGTTATGTATACCCAAGGCCCGAAATAAATGAATTGAATTGAATTGAATGTTTGTCCTGGGTGGGGATCGAACCCACGACCTACGGCTTTGCAGGCAGACATGCTGCTAACTAAGCTGCGAGGCCAGTCAAGGCAATGCAGAGACAAAATTAAAGATAGTAGGTACTATAAAATCTCGTCGATTTAACTGGTTCGACCATCTGTCAAGTTTCAGGGAGAATTGCGAAAAAGAATTAACTTGAAGTTGCCGTAAAAATTCCCGTTGGGCGTTCCAATACTAGATCTGTGTACTAGATGGAAAAAGTTTAAGAGATTGGGCCTTACCGAAAAACGTTACTTAACTTAAGGATGATTTTAAGTTCTCTGTCTTCTTTTCGCAAGTGTCATTACATGTCAGTGAGAAGTTGTCAAAATATGTTAAGCAATGCTTAAAGTTAAGTAACGTTTTCCGGTAAAGCTGTTATTATCGAAGAACAACACACATTTTAGTCACTGCACCATAATATTTAACTCGAAACCACTTGATATACAAATCACGTGTATTTTATATTAGGCCGTAAATATCCGCAAATATTTTTTTTACGACAGGCGCGTTTGGCGCAATTGTGATGCCTGCAAATTGCAATTCTATATCTTATCTAGGTCTACGATTTGAAACAGTAAAGCACCGTTATAATTGTTGTTTTTAAAGGACGGATTAAGGAAGTGAAATTGGGTTGGATTTATGAGTTGCAAATTTAATGTTTTTAAGGTGGTGCGCATGAAGTATTGAGTTTCTTACACATCATGAAAATTTTTCGCTACGCTCAGTTTTCTTACAAGCCTCATTATTTAACTTGTCTTGTTAGTATCTTGCAATTTAATTTTAACACAATTATCCCCAACCAATCCCAATTTTGGTTGCCTGGTTGCCTGGAAGAGATCGCTTTTAGCGATAAGGCCGCCCGTTGTTACACTAGTGTAAAATTATTTCCTTTTTGTACTTGCTTTTGTTAATTTTAATGGTGTGTCAATAAAGAGTTTATCTATCTATCTATTTCAGCTGAAATTATTTAACCGACTTCAAAAAGGAGGAGGTTCTCAATTCGACTGTATGTTTGTTATGCGATTACTTTGCCAATGATGAAGTAATTTTGATGATTCTTTTCAGTTTGATAGTTCATACTTCAGAGACGGTCCCATATAAATTTCATCAAAGTTGGTTCAATACTTTGGTTTTTAAAACAAAATAACTTGAAAAAGTATGTCATCCAAATAAACGAATTGCGTATTTTTAGTTGGTTATTTCAGTTTTTCTAAATATATTTATTGAACGGTTTTCTTTAGCTTGACCTGTTTATTTGTTTGTTTGGGTCAAATTTAGTAATTGAAATTTTACCCCCTTGCAGTTGACGGATCGATCTGAAATTTGGTCCTTTAGTCCTGATGACAATACAATTTAGTTTATTCTGTATTATTGTAAGTCCCAGATGGCCGCCGCCACAAAATGTCGGATTTCATATTTTAACACAACTCCCACAATATAGGTATCAAATGAAAGGGCTTTTCTAGTAAAACATTACCAGTAAAGTAAATACATTACCTACATCATTATCTTTCTTTTCAATAAAACCGTTTAACTTAAAAAGTTTTTTTAAGTAAGTACTTGTTTTATGATACACACGTTTAGTTTGGATCTCAATGCTTGGTTAGCTAAGTGACTTCATTCTAAAACGTCATTCCATATTCAATATTTCTTACTACCAAAGGTGTGGACCAATTATTTATTTTTAATGCAACCTACATAATTATTTTATGTAGGTGTAATACTAAATAAGAATTTATGATACAACAATTAATTATAATTACACAATGACTGTCGGTAACATCAACTGTGAACTAATTAATTATATATTTAGCAAAAGTGCTATTTATTCCTTCTACGGCGTACGTAATTCTAACCACATAGGAATGTTCATAATTGATAACGCTAGGGAAACAGCGATAGCGGCGCCAGTTGTGAAAAACGTGACAAAACAGGAAACTAGGATGAGAAACGTGCTAGGAAGGAAACTGCGTTTATAATGCACGTTGCGCTGGATCTATAATATATACATGCGTCATAAGTTTATATTTAATAAATATTTTTTCTCTCCTCTTGCTCAAAAAGTCCGTCATTATAGCGTACTAGAGCGAAGAAAAAAATAGCATATTATACTCTAGGGGAAAAAGTTTTTTTATCTGTTGCCAAAGAGGCTTTTTTTAAAGAGAAAAAAATATTTTTTATTTTTATTTGTTACCAAATAGTACATAAACGAAACAGTATTTATTCAAAAGTAGAATAAGCATAAATAAAGACTCGACTTATTACTGTTTCATAAAAAAGACTTTCATATTTTTGAAAATGGAACTAAAAACGGCGATCTCTTTGGAGTATATTTAAATTCTCTTTGCAAACATCTCGTCAAATATCCAGAATTAAATAATAATAATAATAAATATTGGAGGACATTTCACACAACGCCATCTAGCCCAAACTAAGCAAAGCTTGTACTATGGAAACTAGATGGTTGATAGAATACTTATACTTTTTTTTTATTGTACAAATTGTACATTTCATTTTTAATAAAATAAACTTTGGATTATTTTATTTGCTCGCAATCGTAGTGAAAAGTAGAGTGTAACACACGGCGTTAAAACCCATTGTAGCTCGTTTTCTATTTACTCCCTCGCTAAAGGTCGGGAGTAAAAACCTACCTCGTTACAATGGGTCTTTTTAGCCCCTTGTATAACAATCTACTATTTCATTTTTCATACACGAGAGTACGCTAGAAGTTGCCTGTATCAAAACAGTAAACACTACTTTTATTTAGTTATTTATACTACATAATTATTAACTTCTCAGTGCGCTACTCGTAAAACGTGTACTTTTTAAATTATAATATATTTTTCACACCACCTGCCCAATAATGTTCCTTTTTACATCATGTATAGAAAGTCCAAAGTACTACATTTACGCCCTAGGGTTGTAATGTTGTATGGGATTTCATTATATCACAGTGTGATAAATAAAATCCCATACAACTCAGAGTTAAATCCCGAGCGAAGCGAATTTAACTCTTTAGCGTAGTGAGGGTTGATAACCCTGTTGTTGTTGTGGTTGTTAACCCTAGAATCCTACGTTACACTCGGGATTCAATATGTCGCCCGTGACATAAAACACTACTTTATCCCCTTGGTGCACAATACTTATATACTATACTCCCTCTCTCAGTTTCTTATAAATCGGGAATTTATAAAATCAGGAGCATCAACTGTCTACTCTCCAAACAATTAATCGTAGAGAGTCACTGACTCTATTATCGTAAGAGTAAATAAAACCGGCCAAGCGCGAGTCGGACTCGCGTACGACCATTTTCCGTACTATTTTCTATAAAAATGGCAAAAAAATCACGTTTGTTGTATGGGAGCCCCTTAAATATTTATTTTATTTTGTTTTTTGTATTTGTTGCTACAGCGGCATTAGAAATACATCATCTGCAAAAATTTCAACTGTCTAACTATCACGGTTCATGAGATACAGCCTGGTGACAGACGGACGGACGGATGGACGGACGGACAAACAGCGGAGTCTCAGTAATAGGGTCCCGTTTTTACCCTTTGGGTACAGATCCCTAAAAAGTAAATGTAAATAAAGTATCACAAGTATTTTTATAGAGCGTCCTTTCTGATAATATACAAAGCACAAAGGAATGTTTCAAATGAGTTATTATCGTATTGATTGATTAATGTTTGTGTGATCAGTGTTACTTAATTGGCATATACGAGTAGATGTTGTTTTCCATTAGTTAGAGCTTTGTCTTTATCAATTACTTTCCATTATCAACGATTTCTATAAAATTACACATAATGTATAGGCAACAAGTAATCGTTTAAAAAACTAAATAAATCGACTTCAAAATACGCAATTCGTTTACTTGGATGACATATTATTCCAGTCATTTTGTTATAAAAACCAAAATACTGGAGCGATTTTGATAAAATTTCTATGGGACCACTTGAGAAGCCTATATACCTATAAGTATACCCTTTCAAATATTTTTTTTTTTAAATCTGTCTAGGTGTTTTCGTGTAATCGGGGAACATACATAATAAATCATATATTTGTTTACATTTTCTTTCATAAACCGAAAAATATACATCTTAGAAATATTTTAAAACCTGTTTTAGCTTGTACTAATTAAGCTCTTTCACATGATACCCCACATGATACGGTTAACGATTGGTTTTTGACATGATAAGGTTTTTTTACGAAAACTATACGATAAACGATACATTAATCAATTAATTAAGATAGATTCATAAATCTGCGTAAGTATATGGTTTTAATTTCAACTCGATACCTTTACGCGTTCCCGAGATAAAGGTCTTAACACCCGGATAGACGGACAGACAGACAGAAGGACAAACGGACAGACGGACAACAAAGTGAGGATTACTTTCACCTCAAAAGGAAAAACGGAACCCTTATAAGAATAAGGGTTCCGTTTTTTCCTTTTGAGGTACGGAACCCTAAAAAATAATCCTCCTTTTGGAAAACGGTTTATAATTCATAATATTGTCATCATAATTCGAAATGAATTATGACACAAAAATATATTATGTTTTGTGAGTAAAGCATGTACAATCAGCCAATGTTATAAAACGGATTCACACAAGTACGATTCAAACCAATGAACATACTTAAATCGTATCATAGATAGGTTATCCATGTCAATAACAGTCCGATGTCGTCCAAACTTTGCACCTTTGCAGTTCAAACTTATTATGGGAATGCACTGCACTCGTCACTGGCAGATAACAAATTGCGTAATTCTCCGTAATTGCACTAGAAACAATGTTCTTTATTCCAAAATACAGAATATTGATCAATATTTGATTGCTGTGCAGCGGTGAAGAGCGATGCTCTCTTCACACTGTGCGGCCCCAAAACATCTTCAAGAACATTACGAATACTCAATGCTCAATCATAGATAGAGAGTTAAACTCTTTATTGTTTACATGCTAGTAAAACAACAGGTTTATTTATGAAGTTCTCCTCCGTTTGAAGTTCTTTAAAAATACAGAGATGCGTCTTAGGATTTGAATTTGAACCTAAAGAATCTTGATTGCAGTCATATGCTTAGAACCCAAACATTCTGGGCATCTAAAGTGATATTTAAGTGACAAATATAGTCCAGTAAGCAGATTTTTATTTGTAAATATAAGGCAATATTTGCTATTTTCGCAATATTTGACGCCCTGGATTGGAGTAGTCTACAGTCTTCACATAGCTATTCTGTATTTTCAAAAAAAAAATGACAATCAACAAAACAAAATGACAAATAACATTGTGTGCCGAAATATTTAGATAATAGCAAATTTCCACATCCTAAGCGCAATCACCAAAAAGTAGCTCCATCTCTGTGCTATTCGTAAAACTAAATAATTAATGTTTTACAAAATATATGCTTAACAGTATTTCCTTCCTAACCGGATGAATTGATAATTAAACAGCCATTCAATATACCTACGTTAGTTTTATTACAGTCTGCTTAGCATGAATAGTTAAATATAATTATGATATAATAAAACCATCATTATCATCACCGTCTCAGAAGTCAGAAGTCCACTGCTGAACATAAGCCCCTCAATAAGGATTTCCAAAAAGACCGATTAGAAGTGCCTGCATATTGCGTCTTTTTTAGCACTTGTATGGGGCCGGCTGTCCATATTGTGGCTGGTCTTCCTATACTGCGCTTGCGTGTGTGGTCTCCACTCGATAACTTGTCTTTTTGGCCCCATTAGCCCTCAGCTCTGCGTGCTAAGTACTACCTTGCCCACTACCACTTGAACTTGCTAATCCGCTGTGCTACACTGTGACTATCGTAAGTCTACGAATCTCTTTATTTACGACTAGATCTGACTCCGAGCTCTTTACAAATTCTTCCTTACAAAGCTACGCCATTTCAGTGCTATAACATAGAGCTAGGCGTATTGGCCTTTTGACATTTTTGTATTTACATTTTAAATGATAATGTATTTATATAATCAATATTTCGTAATCCTCAGATATGAATTATTTAAGAATATTTTTTTAATATTGTGAAATAATTGTAATTGATCTTTTTCCGTTTATATCTCAACAAACGAATATGAATTTGAACATATAATCATCACATGATATCACACATCAATTGTACACTTCCGAGTAGAATCATTACAATGCTTTTACTACATAATAGTGGACGAAAAATTACTTATGATTATCTGGAAAATGCCTAAGCATTGTCATTCGTCGTGGCCTTTAAACTTCAATAAATTTACTGTTAAGTGATTATTTTATTATTCAATGTTTTAGGTAGTAAAAAAACGGCTGAACCGATTTTGACGAAACATAGCTAAGTACACTCTCGATAAAATTCTCTTTCAAACAAAAAAACCGGACAAGGCGAGTCGGACTCGCTCACCGAGGGTTCCGTACAAACTAGTAGATAAAAGGGTTTTTTTTTTTTTTATATTTTCCTTCATAAATCGAAAAATGTACATCATAAAAATATTTAAAAACCTGTTTTAGCTTGTGCTAATTAAGCTCTTTCATATGATACCCCACATGATACGGTTAAAGTACTTTAAAATTTGGACCCTTTCCATGCTTTTTTTTTGTCAGCCATGTTTGCACAACCTGTCCCACTGCTGGGAACGGGCCATCTTCTCATTGTGACCACCCTTCTCACAATGAGAACTTGTTGCTTTCCTTGCTTAAAGACCCTATATTTTGTGATTAAATTAAAAATGTCCAGTTTTTGGATTTTTTCCTATATGTGTATTATAACACAATACTTCTTGCCAAATTTCATAGTTCTAGCTCAACGGGAAGTACCCCATAGGTTTTGATTCCTCTGTGAGTGTCGAAATGTGCGTTATTTACGACATATTTGGCTGTAACTTTTTTTACGAAAACTGAGAAATTTTATTTTTCTTTCTGCATAAAGAGACTAAGAATCTGCGTATATGGTTTTAATTTCAACTCGATACCTTCACGCGTTCACGGGTCTTGACACCCGGACGGACGGACAGACAGACAGGCGGACAACAAAGTGATCCTATAAGGGTTCCGTTTTTTTCTTTTGAGGTACGGAACCCTAAAAACTAGATAAAAATTGGTCCATCCATTGAGAGCTACGATGCCACAGACAGACACACAGATACACACGTGAAACCTATAACGCCTCTCTTTTTGGTCGAGGGTTAAAAAATAAACATCTAAATCGGATAATGTGATAAAAAATGTTTACTACACTTAAAGTAAAAAAAATATCCTATTTGAGTGGAAGAATACACGCCAACGTTAATTTGGAGGTCGATTGTTTAATTTTGTGAAGCTTCGACATCTACCAATAAAATAATTTCAACGGAATTCAGCTAGTACATATGGGAACACAAATATTTAAACAATAGGACGAAAATACAAATGACGATATTATTAAATAATACAATGCGGTGAAAACTATAATTAGTACAAAAGCAATTATGTGTCTGAAAAATATTACGACGTGAACTAGTGCAAGCAACTTACTCATACTAGGAAAACACATGCATCATGTGTGTCCAAACGTGACGGAATTTGTTGTTAATGATTAATGACATGAAAGACTATGGAAGGTTGGAATGGTGATGTCACAGTTAGAGGTCTGGTAATATCGAACTTATGGACGACACAACACTGTTTGCTAGCACAGAAGCTGAAATGGTGGTACTGCTGAACAGTCTTGAGTCGGTGAGCCGGGAAGTGGGACTCATTATCAACCAAGCCAAAATCTATTAAATCTATCAAAAATAATGGTTGTCGATAGAGCCAAGGTCCTCCATGATATACATGCTCTAAGCCATTAAGACAACGTCAGCAATTTCATGTACTTAGGCTCTAGTATGTCCAATACAGGAGGGACAGAAGGCGAAGTTAGACGGCGCATTGGAATGGCAAAATTGATGCTCTTAGAAAAAAATGTGGAAAGATTGTAATATGACTATACTGAGAAAGACAAAAATTTATATAGTGAGAACACTAGTCTTTCCTATTTTCCTCTATGGCGCCGAGTCATGGAATATAATAAAACCGGACAAGTGCGAGTCAGACTCGCCCACCGAGGGTTCCGTACAAAGTAGTGGATAAAAAGGGAAATCATTTTTTTTTTTATATTTTCCTTCATAAACCGAAAAATATACATCGTAGAAATATTTAAAAACCTGTTTTACCTTATGCTAATAAAGCTCTTTCGTATGATACTGGACATGATATGGTTAATACACTTTAAAATTTGGACCCTCATTCCTTGCATATAGACACTATTTTTTGTGATTAAATAAAAAATGTCCAGTTTTCGGATTTTTTCCTATATGTGTACTACACAATGCTTCTTGCCAAATTTCATAGTTCTAGATCAACAGGAAGTACCCCATAGGTTTTGATTCCCTTGTGAGTGTCGAAATGTGCATTTTGTACGACATATTCGGCTGTAACTTTTTTTTACGAAAACTGAGAAATTTTATTTTTCTTTCTGCAGCAAGAGACTATGGATCTGCGTATATGATTTTAATTTCAACTCGATACTTTCACGCGTTCCCGAGATATAGGTCTTGACACCCGGACCGACGGACAGACGGACAGACGGACCGACGGACAACAAAGTGATCCTATAAGGGTTCCGTTTTTTTCCTTTTGAGGTACGGAACCCTAAAAATGACCGATAGACGACGCATTTGATATGTGGTGTTTGCGACTCATGCTGCAAATTCCCTGGACAGCCCATAGAACTACTGTCTCAATCCTAATTACAGATTACCAAGAGACTGTCAAGCATATGTCTCCAGAGGATCTTGCAATATTTTTGTCACATTGCCCGAAAACCCGACGACAACCTGGAGAAACTTATTATGATCGGTAAAGTGGAAGAAAAAAGACCCAGAGGACGTAGCCCAATAAAATGGACCGATCAAGTGTCACAAAATCTGGGCATAAAAATATCCGACGCAATACGTCAGGCTGAAGATCGTCAGAGATGGAACGAGATTTGCCGTCATCTGCCACACCAGGATAGGGAGCATCACGACGCTCAGCAGTGAACAAACGAATGGAAGAGGGGGATTAATGACATACTTTTTCATCTTACTAGCTCGTAAAGTTAGGTTTCCAAGGCGTGGAAAAGTTCATTTTGCTCCCTAGCGTGGAAAGTAATGTCAAAATTTGAACACGACGGAGCTCTACATTTTCAATACAAAATATTTCCAACCTCTTTGTACAATACCTTCACAAAATGAAGAAAAATAGTTCGATTCAAGGAGGTTGCTATGTTAGCTTAAAGAAACACTAAATATTATATTAAAATAACTTAGACATTTTGTAGATTTACGTAAAATGTAAATAAAAATGTACAATTTAGTTTCTCTTAGCACTGTTTTGAATTTTTAGAACCATTTACACGAAAAAGGTTTGGATGAGTAAAGAATATTACTTATGCGAGTTGTGTCAAGAGCCTAATAGAAGAAAAAAAAAAGTTAGTAAAATAAAAACTTTGTACTACGTAATTTTGTTGTAAATATAGGTAATGTCCAAAATTAATTAAATGTGTACATGTAAGTGAACTCACGTGATTATAATGTAACTTTAGGACCAGTAAAGTTGAATAAATTCCAAGTAGATTTGTCTACTCTAGAAAACAGGTGAACTAAAAAAAATTCTCGCTACGTTAAGATGAACAATTTTGTATTGCACTCGGCTGTAAAGTTATTTTATCTCGTGTCTTCTTGAATCCATCGCTACGCTCAGGATTCTACACTAGAACCACTCGCTGCGCTCGTGGTTCAAACCTAGAATCCTTCGCTTGCTCTGGATTCAACTGTCAGACACTCGACGGTAAAAACCGTAAAAAACGGTAAAAACCGTCGAGTGTCTGGGTTAGGCTGGAAAGTTGTATTTTTACAACTTTCCAGCCTAAAACAATAAATAACTATTATTCAACGTCATTTAATGGCCTGTAACAGGTTATATTCTTTGTCACGTCATTCTCTCATCATCATCATCTCAGCCACAATTCCGCTACTATCGATAAGTATGCATTGGACCTGCATGATCTTTTACCATTTAGTCCATTCTTCTATCGGATACATACATTTCAGGAACACGAAAAAGCGATATCTAAAAATTTGAACGAAACATTTTTCAACCACCAAGTTAATTTTTATACATAAAAATCTTTTTTTCGTTAATAATTTCTAAAAATGCATATAAGGTAACTAACCGATCTGGCACACGCCTATCTTTGTATAAAGGAAAATAAATGGTAGAAAAAAATTGTAAAGTTTTAATATTTATAAATTTATCGACCGTATTCCTGTGCAAAATTATACGTAATAATACCGTCAAGTGTTTTGCTAACTATTGTTAATAAGGTAGAAGAGGGGATAAAATCATTTAACTATTGGCACAACCGCTTCTATAAATCAATTGACTTAATTTTGAAACATGCTATAGATCTTTATGTGTTTGGTCTAGTCCATCTCTAAAATGCAGCGATACTTTGAAATGATAACGATACCTTACACTTTGAGATCTATCAAGCATAATAACGGACAAAACATGCTCAAAAACCCTTCTTATCTAGGCTGTCAAGGTAAATTTGCTTTTTTTAAACAACCTTTTCTTATTCTTCTTTGCAAAACCTTTCATAAACATTTAGTCCATCTTTGGAAGTACGCCTTAGTGGATTTAAAATATTGTCAAATAACTAACCATGCATTGTTATCCAAACCAAACTTGCATACAAAAATAAGCTCAATCGATTGCAGATAACTGTTTTAAAATTGAATTCCAAGATTTGACCCATACTCATTTACTAACAAGGCAATTTAATATAAACCTTGTAAAAACAATAGCAATAAATTCAAAAAGTTAATATCCTTACCTTGGCACACAGGCAACGAACGGGCACTCGCCATTGCTATCACAAACTCCACCGCATTCCGGTCGACAGCACACTCTTGGATCCTCACTCGTATTATGCCCTTCGAAGCACGTGCACACCCCCGGAGCCGTGCAGAAACTGTTCACACATTGATCACAAACCGGCACACAAGCACCATCTTCTAAACTATACGTATAATCATCACGACAAACGCATTGCCCCAAAACGCAGTCCCCATTTTCACAGTCACATCTGACGCAATGCGTTTCATTCACAGCTGAGTACCCTGACAGACAATGGCATTTAGATCCTACACATTCTGCATTAACACATGTTTCGTTGCAATGGGACTCACAAGTAAAATCATCCTTAAATCTGTATCCTTCATGACACATGCATTTGTTTGGTGCTATACATTCTGCGTTTACGCATGGAGTATCACATTCAGGAGTGCAGGTTAAATCTGAATTAATCTTATAATGTTCTTCACAGAATGCGCAGTGCGTTTCGTTGTATCGTCTTGTATTGTTCAGACATTCACACACATTTCGTTGTTCAGTTGTTCCTTGGTTATTTTTAATTTCTTTATTGACGCATATAGAGTTGATACAAGGTGGGTCACAGACTGGAGAAATGCAAACGTTTTTCCTTGAAGGATCTAGATACAAAGGAGGGTTGCACTGGCACGTTTCAGGTCCGACACATGTTCCATCTAAACATCCTGTGCTACAGATAGGTTTGCAAGAGTCGCGTTCTGCGTCATGTTGCCATCCCGTACAGCAAATTATCCCCATTTCCCATTCTACATAAGGCTGAAATTATAAACGTTATATTTAAAATCATAGTCACATTACAATGGCATTGATGAAATTTTGATTAATGGTAATTAATTATAAATGTAAAATATACGCGGTAATCCAAACAATTAAAAATTGTTTAATATTAATGGATTCACATGTATTTGTTCAAAAATAATGGTAGAGAGTAATTTATTTTCTTTGAAATGATGTAAGTCAAAAGTCGTGAAACGATGCCAAGCGATCTTAGTAAAGTTACATTTGTTTTCATAGTATCATAGTGTTCCGCAGCTTAATCCGCACAGTTATGTTGAAGATAAAAATGTACTTATTTTGAGTCGTGTTTATTATAAAACTTGGCCGATGGGGTCGAAAAGTTCTCGAGTGGATCCGGTAAATGCATCATATGTATATAGGAACACGATGGACAGATGACCTCATACAAGTGGCACGAAGACGTTGGATGCAAGTCGCTTCCATCCCGGTTTTTGAAAATCCATGGGGATGTGAGGCCAGCAAAGCTATTCACAAGTAGGAAACTATACTTTCATCTCTGTCATTCTGTATGGAAATGACAGAGGTATGCATATAGTTTCCGACCCAATTTCAAATCGAAAAGATTGTGAATAGGGATACAGCAGTGAATTTCTAGTGGCTGAGATCATGATGATAGTAAAATTTGTTCATCATGATCATCAGCCATTGTTCACCCAGTGCTGAGTATAAATCTCCTCTTTAGCGCACCTTTCTATCCAGTCTTGTGCCAGTCTCATCCACTGGCTTCCCACTGCCTTGTCGATGTCATCTGACCATCGAGTTGGAGGTCTGCCAAACTTTGTTCATTATGGTGAATACCATTGTAATGGTCTTCCTACACCTTAGGTCATTACGTTTATAACTGTAGTAATAATGTTTATTGTGTGTCAGGGTGTTTCTATGTATGATAAGTAATGTATTTACAAAAAAAATCCGGACAAGTGCGAGTCAGACTCGCCCACCGAGGGTTCCGTTAAAACTAGTACTTAGATAAGAGGGGGAAAACATATATTTTTAATATTTCATGCATAAACCGAAAAATATACATCGTAAAAATATTTAAACCCTTGTTTTAGCTTATGCTAATGAAGCTCTTTAATATGATACCCCACATGATACGGTTAAAGAACTTTAAAATTTGGACCTTCATTCCTTGCATGAAGAAACAATTTTTTATGATTAAATTAAAAATGTCCTTTTTCCTATATACAATGCTTCTTGCCAAATTTCATAGTTCTAGGTCAACGGGAAGTGCCCATAGGTTTTGATTCCCTTGTAAGTGTCGAAATGTGCGTTTTTACGACATATTCGGCTGTACTTTTTTTACGAAAACTGAGAAATTTTATTTTTCTTTCTGCAGGAAGAGACTATAGATCTGCGTATATGGTTTTAATTTCAACTCGATACGTTCATGCGTTTATCCCGGGATAAAGGTCTTGACACCCGGACGGACGGACAGACGGACAACAAAGTGATCCTATAAGGGTTCCGTTTTTTCCTTTTGAGGTACGGAACCCTAAAAAAAGATTATGTATTCTATCGGCCATGTAGTTCCCATAGTTCACCAGCTTTGATTAGTTTGGGCTAAATAGTGTTGTTTGAAATGTCCACCAATTTGTATTTACACAACAAGTATTTATGTTAAAAGAAAAACAAAACACCCGACTGCTGAAAAGCAGTTTTTGCAGTCTAACTTACGATTTATTTACATAGACATAGACATAGACATAGACATAAATTTATTTGTGGAAGACACAACACCAAAAATACATACAATATAACAAAAATAACAATATAAGAAAAACTGTGTCCGCCACAAATCGGTTCCAGCTCAGCATACTGCTGGCTGCGAACAGCCGGCGCTGGTCTACACATCTGGCTGGTCTGGCGGTGGTGGTATTTACACTTGATATGCTGTTAAATGTACGTTTTTTGATAGAAAACATGCGTAAAATTGCTGTAAAAGATTATAAATGTGCATTCTTTAGAATAATTCTAGTAAAACCACTTATTTATTACGAAAAAGTTCGTTAGAGATTACGAAAATACGCATTTTTTTATTTTTGCGAGAGTTGTTTATTATTATTACAAAATAATATAACCTATGACACTCTGGAAGTGAAGACAAATCTAACGACACCTCGCACATCAAAATCGGTCAAGCCGCCTAGGCTGTAAGCGATCATATAGAAACATACATACACACGAAAAACATAACCACCTTACGCAGTCGGGTAAAAAAACAATAGAGAGGTCAAAGTATTAAAATCCAGCAGTTACCTGAAGTTCCCGGCAGCCTAGTCGGGAGACCGTCTGACTTGCGATCCGCAGGTCCTGGGTTCGAATCCCACGGCACGCACCTCTGTCTTTTCGAAGTTATGTGCGTATTGTTGATTGCCGCCAACTTCAAACGGTGAAGGAAAACATCGTGAGGAAACCTACATGTCTGAGAGTTCTCAATGATCTTGAAGATGTGTGAAGTCTGCCAATCCGCACTTGGCCAGCGTGGCAGACTATGGCCTAACCCTTCTCACAATGAGAAGATGGCCCGTTCCCAGCAGTGGGACAGTTTGAAAAAACAGGGCTGATAAAAAAAAAAAAAAAAAAAAGTTACCTGGTTCCTCCACCGTCTCTTTCGGCAAATATATGTCCTGTGGTTTCGCGTACAGTAGCCTCTCACGCTGTAGGACACTCTCCTCGACTTCACAGAACTGGAAAATAACAAATAATTTAATTTTAAAATAATCAAATAATTTTTAGGCTTCCATATTAAGGAAGCGGGGACAGACAGACATCGTAGCCTCACGAATAGGCATTCGTGAGGCTACGGTGTCTGTCTGTCTGTCCTACATTTAAATGGCTGTATCTTTTGATGTAAATAAAAAATCTTGCTAAGTAAGTGGGTATATTCTGACCAGGGTTCTATCTATTGTGACTGTGGCGGTATCCAAACCATGCAACACTTGTTGTCGTGCCCATAGTATCCTAACATCTGCACACTGACCGAGCTGATAGAGGCTATATTAATGTGACATTAATATTGTCTAGTCCAACAAATTGATTGAATTGTGAAACCTCACACTTCACATAAAATATTGGCATAGTGTTCTATGTTTAAAAAAATTAGAACTTTCAAACGGTCAAAATTATTTGTATTTTTGTGTAAATTCAATTAAATCATAATTAAGTTTTGTTTTAAGTATATGTGCTGTATAAATTCTTGCATGTAGTTTATACCTGTAATTGAAGTACCACTTAATTTTTATCTCACTTTTGTACCTTATTTTTATTTGATTTGTCTTGGTGGTGGCTTTGTTGGTGTAACAATAAAATAAATAAATAGTGAACATAACACAAGCTCACTCAGTAGAGCTTGCATGACGGAGCAGTAGGCGTTTCCAAACTAGATAAGAAGGCAGACAAAGCACACAATACCCCAGAATGAAGCCAACTACTATAATTTTATGTATTTAGTTCGAAAAATTCGAGATTCATTCTCGATTTTTGCACACACTTTACCGGTTTTTGTTCCTACTCATTTTTTTATGACAAACGAGACCTGCGTTTGACAACAATCTCACCTGATGGGAAGCGATGATGAAGGTCGAAGATGTAGCACGCCTGCCTAGGAGATACCTATTCACTTTTTTCTTAAACAACCCCGGGTTGTATTTTATAGGGAACACCGACTCTGGAAGAGCATTTCACACCTCTGCCGTTCTCACCAAGAAATTGGATCGGAAACGCTTAGTTAACGCATATAGTTCATATTATGTTAATTAGTAGGTACTATATTAATTGAATATGTCCTACTATTCAAATAATATAGCACCTATACCTATACTTAATATATCCTACATTCAAATAATAGGTATAGTACCTACTAACTAATATTAACTACTTATATGAGTAGGAACAAAAACAGGTAAAGAGTGTGCAAAAACAGGTAAAGAGTGTGCAAAAACAGGTAAAGAGTGTGCAAAAATCGAGAATAGAATGAATCTCGAATTTCTTTAATTATTTTCTGATTGTTCTCCAATTTTGTATATTTTATCCTTTTTTCCTATATATTTTCTGTCCGTGAACATGGTGCATGCAATTGCGTCGAAATATCAGCGGGAATCCAACAAAACTTCAAGCCTCGGTAAATACCCCATAATATATGTATAATTATGACGCATATCTACTTTAATAATACCTAAATAATAATATCAACTATGACAAACGGGAAGAAGGAATGCAAGACTTTGCCCTGCATTGCGATAATTAAGGCTAAAAATAAAATAAACATTATTAATAATTAATTATATTAGGTATATATATGTATGTACATACAAAACTTTCCGTCTATTTTTTATATTTTTTATACACTATAGATCTACGATTGACCACCAACTCGCCTGATGTTAAGCGACGGTGTGGCCGAGGATGGAGCTCATCGATCTAGAAGATATCTATTCACTCTAGCCTTGAAAATTCCAAGATTGTAGGTCTCAGGAAACAGAGATGGCGGCAACGAATTCCATTCTTGTGCAGTACGCAACAGGAATGTGGATCGATATCGCTGAGTACGGATTTTTGGCATTTCAACGAGAAATGGGTCGTAATTCGCCGATTTTCTTCTAGTCCTGTAGTGAAATGGGGAGGGTGGAATTAGGTCGTGAAGCTCTTGCGCACATTCCCCGAAATGAATCCTGTAGAAAATAGACAGACATGCTACTTTACGGCAGTGCTCGAGACTAAGTAGCTTCTTGGCTTGGTCTATTTCGAACACTGTATGTTTCACACATATATAAAATCAGAGAGAGGATATTAGAGGCATAGAGAGGATACGAGGGTGAAATACAATATATAATGTTGGCAGTAACAGGGGGTCAGCCCGTCACCTATATAAATACCTATTTCCCCCAAGTCCTTATTAATCCCATTTGGATTTTAGTGGTTTATTCCTGCATAACAATGGCGCACTAAAGAGGAGACCTACACTCAGCAGTGGGTGGTTAATGGTTGATGATGATGATGATTCTTGCATACAAATTGCTGTGATTTTTTTAGACTGAAAAATCATGACGGGCTACAAGAGGGTGGTTCTAAGGGTATTTCCAAGTACCACTAAAAGGCTTGATTTCATGCTGGTGCCTATGAACTAGAAAAACGCTCTTTTACTCAATTGCAGGTCGGATATTACTGAGAAATCTTCTCTTTTATTACTAAGAACACCTTCATTAGGAGCTGGAAGCTTCCACCTTCTTTCATTATGAGGCAAGAAGCGAAAAAGAGCTTAAAGCAAGCGATTGTCCACACGACACGAGAAAACTTTTTTTACCCACAGAATTCGTCCTATTTTTAACTGACTTCGAAAAAGGAGCAGGTTATCAATTTGTACCGTATATTTTTTTTTAATGTATGTACACGAATTACTCCGCCATTCGAGAACCAATTCTTGTGTTTCCTGAATTTGTGTATAGAGAAAGCTCCCAAGTTAGTCCCATAATTATTTTATAAGCATTTTATTACTTTTTGAATAATCTCTAAAAATGAACATATTTTTATTGTATTCCTGAGTAAGTGCGTCAGATTATAGAATCGCAGAGTTCCACCTACATGTTTTTCCTTGCAAGAGTGTCAAATATTAAGGATTATCGTATAAACATCTGCAGCACCAAAGAGAATATAACGTACTTAAGAAGCGGCACTTCCATATAAAAAAAATGTATGAAAATATTTCAAATTTTGATTTGAGTCGAAATGTATGGAGTTTAGGTCGAAATTCTTAATTCAATTCATTGTCAATTTGATTGATTTTATTCGCGCTACGGGCAGGCTAATGGAGTTTGGCCATATTGCCTTTGTCAAGAATAACTTAATCATACCTTAGGAATGTGGTGATGAGTTTACCCGACAATTTTATAAAGGTTTGTGGGACGGATAAAAAATATTATACACTTTACCATTTATTAAACTTTCCAATATTCCTGTACGGAAATAAAATATAGAAATATTTTAGGAAAAAGTATTAAAAGGAATTATTCTATTAATTATGTTAAATTGTTATGACTTTTTACTTGACTCAAAAAAAGAGGAGATTCACCGCTTCTACTTTTTTACATACTCATAAGCTTTTTAATATTACATTAAAAAGTGTCCAAAATAACTAAAAACAATCATAATGAAAACATCTGTGGTTATCGAAATGTTAGGTACAAGCCGTTGTGGAGTTCCCTAGTGAGGAAACAACCCAAGCTAAAGCATCAGTTTATTGTGTTATATTCTGTACTTACACCGTTCTTATGCCAATAAATAAATTTTATTTTATTTGACTCTTAAAAATTGAGCCCATGTGTAAAATTTCATTACTTCGTCGAGCGGAAATTTTGCCATGAAAATGCGTTTTGAACCATCTTTTTCCCCAGATTTCAAACCACATATTGTGCATCTTTTACAAGACATAACTTTTGAAAATAACGTTATGATAATTACCGTTGTTTGAATTACTGTTAAATTAAATGTATAGATGTTTTTCGGAATAAGTCACAATTATTACTAAAAATTAATATAGGAACGTCAAAAGATTTACGTTCCCGCCAAAAACCTTAATCCAAATCATTAATTCTGATTAGTCACTTTGATCCTTCCGTCTGTTGTTGGAAGAATGGACTTTAGAGACAGCAGCCACAAAAGATTAAAACAATGTTCAAGTCTGTGTCAAACAGTGTAAATGTCAATTTCGGACTAAACTCCATCGAGTTGCGCCAGGCTGATCTGCACATTTTCTAATCTTCGAAGACGAGCATTTGACATTCAATGACAAATAGCATTCTTGACAAAAGAAAAAAAAGCGAGTGAAAAAGAGGTCACTTTAAAAAGTTTACAATCGTGTAGTATTTAGTAAGTTGCGTTGAAGTCGGTTTTTTAATAAAAAAAAATATTGTTTTTACCTTTGAAAAATTTCCTATTGTATTGTATTGGATAATCTTGTAAATTTCTGCTTTAAAACGTCATTATTTCTCCGAAATGAATATTTGAAAAATGCAACAAATAAAAACTATTGATACAAGGCAAAAAATAAAAGCTATTCGTATATACCCTATTAGACATAAAAAATAAAGAATTATGTATGTATAAAACAGAAAGCAGTTTTCTCCTGACTTATGAAAAATGCGCGAAATACTGTCGGTACCTACTTTCGACATTTTAACAAACGCACAACTGCATACAACAACTATTAAACGGCTAGCAAAATGCTCTTTACCTAATGCAATGCTTAATAATTGTAGTAATTCTAATTACTATAATAAGCCTTCGACAAAGGTTATTTTCTCACCTCACTTTCCCGCTACAAGTGCCGACGTCACCCTCCTTCAATCCGAGCGATTCATCAGCAAAAATCACAAACAAAAATAACACAAAACAAAATGCGAAATATTTCGAAAACATTTTCAAAAAAGTTTTTACAGCAGGTAATAAATCTATTAAAGGCGTAAAACTTTTTTAAATACTAGTCGGCCAGTTACATTCGATCGTTGATTAAATGCATCTATTTTCTTTTGTTTTTTTTTTCAAAGTGGCCAAGGTAAATGAACTCTTTTATTGGTTGAATGTTTTAACACTACTGTTGGCTTCTAAAGTTAACAATGTAATGCTGGGCTATCTCCGAGGTACATCAGCTGACAAGTGGTATGGAAGCTGTGCTAACCTAGTTGTATTGATAAATGGCTCTTATCACGACCAAGCTGAGTGTTGGAAGCCAATGACACATGAAAATATATGTGGACTTTTACGCTGACGTATCAGGATTTCCTATTTTAAAAAGAATTAAAAACGGAGAAGGTTCTCAATTCGATTTAATGTTTTTTTTTTATGTTATTAGACTTATTATAGATCTCTTTAAAACCATATTTTATTAAATACTCGTAGACCTCGTAGTAACAGTACAGCAAATATGAAACTCCAAACTCGTGGGACTAAATTTCTAATAGAAAATGGTGTGATGCAGGGTGATCTGCTCTCTCCCAAATTATTTACAAGTACATTCAAAGGAGTATTTATAACCTTGGCAAAGTCATGACTTACAAAAGAAATTAATGTTGGCAATAAAAACTCAGTAATCTGCGGTATGCAGGAGACGTCGTCCTCTTCGCATCGACAGTCTTCCCCTTTTCCCACAAAGTGGAGTCGGAACAGAACATTTCATTTCGCCACTTCACTCTTTCGGACGTCATCTCCACATTTACACCTTTCACACGCACATCCACTTTCATACAGCATCCACAATGGGAGCCCCCTTAAATATTTATTTTATTCTGTTTTTTAGTATTTGTTGTTATAGCGGCAACAGATATACATCATCTGTAAAAATGTCAACTATCTATCAGGGTTCATGAGATACAGCCTGGTGACAGACGGACGCACAGACAGCAGAGTCTCAGTAATAGGGTCCCGTTTTTACCCTATGGGTACGGAACCCTAAAAACCTTATACCTAATAATAATAAAGAATAAAGTGATAATAAATATATACTTCAGGCATAAAAACTCATATGGTTTACAGGTGCAGCAATTTTTTTTAATGTAGAAATAGGTTGGCGCTTGACTGCCAACTCATTTGATGTTAAGCGACGTTGCGGTCTACGATGGAGCGCGCTTACCTAGAAGAAACCAATTCAGTCGCGATTTAAAGACACCCAGATTATATCTATCGGGAAAGACCCACTCAGGAAGCCTATTCCACAATCTAGCAGTCCGCACGATGAAAGTGGAACTAAAACGTTTCGTTTGGGTTTTTGGAATATCCTCCATGAAACGGTGACACTTTTTCGTGTTTCTGACTGTTCGATAGTAAAAAGGGCAAGGGGGAGTTAGTGTGTATTAATGTGTATTATGTAATACAATAATAGAGAATTTAAGTTAGTCATAGAATAATATACAGTTGTTAGACTAGTTTTTAAATGACTTACCTTGATTGTAAATTTCTAAGGTGTGCACAATAAAGAGTTTATCTATCTATATATGTACGTGAATGATAACATTATCACAGACATTTTGTGTTCGCAGTCAGCCACTATTTAAATATAGGGCTACCAAGGTAGTCACAAAGAGACTGAACTGAATTGAAAAATCGATTTTGATGAAATTTCTATGGGATCAATCTATATTCTTTTAAAACAATAAAAATAATTTTTCAAATCGATTCTTCATATTATACTATAACCAACATAAAGAAGCATCCTTATTAAAACAAAATACCCAACTGCAGAAGAGCACTTATTGTAGTCTAACTTGCGATTTATTGCGCTTTATATATACAGTTCAGTGAACGTTTTTTTGTGAGAAAGTATGAGCGAAGTCACTTTTGAAGGTTATTTTGTAAAAGCGTATTCTTTAGAATAATTATAGTAAAATCACAAATTTATTACGAAAAAGTTCGTTGGAGATTACGAAAAAAACACATTTTTACGAAAGTTGTATTATTATTATTTAAAAATGAGCCTGAGCATACGACACTCAAGAAGTAAAAATGAATCTAACAATAACTCGCACATCAAAATCGGTCAAGCTGTTTAGGCTGTAGGTGCTCATATAGAAACATACATACATACCCACATACATATGTACAGTCAAAAACCATAGCCCACGTTCTTGTGCAGTCAGGTAGGTATAAATATAGCTGAGTTATTAACCTCCACCTTTTGGAAGTTGGTAAAAAGTAGATTAAATTGTACTTGAATCAGCCTTCCAATTTCAGTCCAGAAACTGTCGGTTAGTTAGTCATCTAAATATGGTTATTGTGGCATGAGTGGTAAGTACATACCTATTGTGGCATGGATGGTAAGTACATCCTTATTGTGGCATGGATGGTAAGTACATCCTTATTGTGGAATGGATGGTAAGTACATCCTTATTGTGGCATGAGTGGTAAGTACATCCTTATTGTGGCATGAGTGGTAAGTACATACCTATTGTGACATTGGTGATAAGTACATCCTTATTGTGGCATGGATGGTAAGTACATCATTATTTTGGCATGAATGGTAAGTACATCCTTATTGTGGCATGGGTGGTAAGTACACCCTTATTGTGGCATGACTGGTAAGTATATCCTTATTGTGGTATGAGTGGTAAGTACATCATTATTTTGGCATTGGTGGTAAGTACATCCTTATTGTGGCATGGGTGGAAAGTACACCCTTATTGTGGCATGACTGGTAAGTACATCCTTATTGTGGTATGAGTCGTAAGTACATCCCTATTGTGGCATTGGTGATAAGTACATCCTTATTGTGGCATAGATGGTAAGTACATTCTTATTGTGGCATGGGTGGTAATTACACCCTTATTATGGCATGACTGGTAAGTACATCCTTATTGTGGCATGGATGGTAAGTACATCCTTATTGTGGCATGGATGGGAAGTACATCCTTATTGTGGCATGGATGGTAAGTACATCCTTATTGTGGCATGGATGGTAAGTACATCTTTACTGTGGCATGGATGGTAAGTACATCCTTATTGTGGCATGGATGGTAAGTACATCCTTATTGTGGCATTGGTGATAAGTACATGCTTATTGTGGCATGGATGGTAAGTACATCCTTATTTTGGCATAAGTGGTAAGTACATCCTTATTGTGGCATTGGTGGTAAGTACATCCTTATTGTGGCATTGGTGGTAAGTACATCTTTATTGTGGTATGAGTGGTAAGTACACCCTTATTGTGGCATGGGTGGGAAGTACATCATTATTGTGGCATGGGTGGGAAGTACATCCTTATTGTGGCATGGGTGGTAAGTACATACTTATTGTGGCATGGGTGGTAAGTACATACTTATTGTGGCATGGGAGGGAAGTACATCCTTATTGTGGCATGGGTGGTAAGTACATACTTATTGTGGCATGGGTGGTAAGTACATACTTATTGTGGCATGGGTTGGAAGTACATCCTTATTGTGGCATGGGTGGTAAGAACATACTTATTGGGACATGGATTTTATAGACATAGACATAAATTTATTGTAACAAAAAACATACAACACAAAATAAAATCATACACATAATAGATAAAAAGTTTTTGTTATAATCCGGTCCCAGCTCAGCTTAATGCTAGTTGTAAACAACCAGCGCTGGTCTTCCGCTGGGACCAGTAGGTGACGTCACACGTCACGCACGTCACGCACGAGCGAACTCACAATACAATTTTATTTATAATATATACACAGATATGTTTCTATCTATTCGAGGTATGGCCATGAGCCTCCCCTTCACGACAACCCTTACAAATGTATTGTAACTTCCCTCCTAAGGGTTACAGCACCTCTCGCAATCCCAGGTTGTAGGCATGGATATTTATTTATCTATTTGGATTTTCCGTTATTGAGGAAAAATATTTTAAACACTATAAATACATTAAAGTGTTTATCTAAGTCGTAGTTTACTTATAAAATGGCCATATCATAAAAATACCAAGTGTTCCAAGTGTACTTCTACTACTCCTTGCTGTAAACATATACCATCAACATTTTGGAAATCTATATCCGGTGGTCTATACCGTGTGTTATCTGAATAGCAGTCACTGTAAAACCTAGAAATATAACCTAGAAATATAAATATAACCTAGAAAAATAGAAATTTAAACATATATATAACGGAGACTTTGATTTCAATTTTTTTTAAATTATTTTTACAACCGTAAATAATTTGTTAACTCTGAATAATTGTTGTTATTTTAAAAAGTTGCGAAAGTATTGTTGGTATTATTATATTATTATGTCATTCAAATATTGAAGACAGCACGAAATCATTCGTTTTTAGAGAAGACCAAAGCTTTATTTATTATAGCCAGAGATTTTTCATGCCGCCAGTTTTGATCAGGTCCTTTCATAATATGGCCAATTTCACGATCGTCACGGCTACAACATTCGTTTGCGAATGTTATTGCCAACTACTTTTTGCAAATTTGCCTGTTTCATTAGTGAAGGAAAAAAGTAATAGTAAACCATAAACAATAATCAGAATTCCAGACCATATTCAGTTTATATATAATATATGCTCTACACAAATGTGAAAATTATCAAATATATTTTATTTACTCACCGAGGCTGCCAGACATTGTCCTGACAGGGAACCGTTAAGCTTAGCCCGACTTTTCTTAAAATACTTAAAAAAAATATTCTTGCTATCACATTTCATTATTTAGCCAGTTGTATATATAAAAAATAATCAATTCCTGGATAATTAATGATGTGAGTCAAAGAACAGTTTTTTTTAATATTTGAGTGAACGAAAAGTGACTAAAAATTAATTTCTTTTTTTTTTATTTGTGTTATTTCAAGTGGACATTTTGTGACTTAAAGCTTTGGCTATTTTTTTTAGCTGAAGTCTGAAGTCTAACAATATGTTAATAAAACTATTTGGATTGTGCTTAATGGTGAGTAATTACGGTTCCGTACATATTTTGAGTTCCGTACCTCAAAAGGGAAAATCGGAACCCTTAGAGGATCACTTTGTTGTCCGTCTGTCCATCTGTCACCTTCTATCTCGGGAACGCGTGGAGGTATCGAGTAAGCTATATAGATTATGCAAATACATATGTAATCCCTTACAGCTGTAATGCCGACGAGCTTTTCATACTTCGAAAGAAATGTGCGTTTTTTTTTATCAGCCCTGTTTGTACAAACTGGGACAGTTTGTACTGCTGGGAACGGGCCATCTTCTCATTGTGAGAAGGGTTAGGGCATAGTCTGCCACGCTGGCCAAGTGCGGGTTGGCAGACTATTGTGACTAATGTGCGTTTATTCTCGACAATACCAAGTTTCCATTTCCATCGATCGTTTTTTATCAAATATACAATTCTAACTCTGTCATCTATATATATTTTATATAAAATTGTAAATTTGTAAAGAAGTATCCACAACTGTTTAAGAAAGAAGCAACTACTTTTTTAGGTCACACTATATTTATTGTGTAGTATAGTATACATAATTTGATTGTACCATCATCAAAACTAGCATTGCACAGTTCCGGGCCCCACTCACCTACTAAACTCCCATTAAACTTAAAAGAAATAGTAAGCAGCGAATTTACAAGAACTTAAAAAATGCTTTGCTATCAAAAGCTTACTATAATTTAAACGAATACTTACAGGATAAATAATTTACTATTGATTAAATCCACCAGCGCTTCATATTGTTCCATCACTATTTTTTTTCCATTGTTGACATTTTTGATTATTCATTATATAATGAATCTACCCGCTCGAACAAAATTGCAACACCTAACTAGGCTCATTAACTTTACATCTTAATATTAATATGTACATAATGTGGCAATAAAGAATTGAATTGAATGGTTTAAGATATTTCTCCTATCTAAATAAACAAATTCGTCTTTTACTTTATAATATCCCAACTCAATGATTCTACATATATTATATGTTTAAAAATGTTGCGACGCGCGAGAATACTCGTAGCTGCAAGCTTTGAGCGCATTCTTATGCCCCAAGTCTAATTTGTATAATCTTACTCGACTACGCAAGAAGGTGATTAATGTTTTTCGTGTGTGTATGTGTGTGTATATTTATACTCGGATGTTTAAAATGCATGTATGCCTGATTTTATATTACCTCCTATAGCTTAATCAGCTTTACCTACCAGTTTTAGTGCGTTAATTTCAGTCATCTTTATTTCCCGAGTGTCTTGAACTACATTTTGGACGAATAACAATGTTCGGTGCGAATTTTATTATTACGCTTGCTACAAAACAATAACTTTTTCGTAATAACACTTATTTGTGATACATAGAAACACCCAGACACAGAACAAACATTCATGCTCATCACACAAATGTTTGCCCTGGGTGGGGATTGAACCCACGACCTTTCAGTTCAGCAGGTAGACGTAAACACACTACCAACTGAGCCACAAGGCCAGTCAAAGCCGAAAACGTCATTACTTCAGTAGCTTGACTGTTTGTCTTGGTCAAGTGACTAGTCATTCTGTCAAGAAAATTGGGAAGGCAAGAGTGGAAATTAACCCCAGGGTATGAACTCAGGGGTTAATTTCCACTCTTGCCTTTCCCAATTTTGTTGGAAAATCTAAATTTCCCTCCCGAGGGGAGGGGAGAGGGAGAGGGGAAGGGGGAGAGGGGAAGTCAGGTGGAACAGGCCGAAATTTTTATTTTACGCCGGTTTTACTTAACTAATTATACATCGTCTGATTCCAGGTAATTCCAATGTTTAACATGGCAGCAGCTACGGATGCACCAACTACGTATGCGCCAGCTTTAGATGCACCAGCTACAGATGCACCAATTTCATACACAACAATAACAAATTCAATACCCACAGATACACCGCCTACATTACCAACAGCTACAGATGGACCAGTCACAAATACGACAATAACAGATGCACCAGTTTCAACAATAAAAAATCTCGCAGCCACAGATGCACCAGCCACAGAAACGCCAGCTACAGATGCAAAAGCAACAGATGCACCAAATATATATACAACAGCCACAGACAGACGAACAACAAATTCATCAGCTAACGATTCATTAGCTAAACAAACACCAGGTACAGATGCGACACCTTTAAATGAAACAGCCACAGATGCACCAGATACATATACAACAGCCACAGATAGACTTAACACAAATGCACCAATAACAGATGCACCGGCTACGTATGCGACATTTATAGATGCACTGTCTACAGATGCCCCGGCCGCAGATGCATCAGCTACAGAATTACCAGCTACAGATGCAACAGCCATAGATGCACCAGCTACAAATAAAAAAGTCACAGATGGATCAGCCACAAATGCACCAATTACAAATGCACCTGCCACCGATGCACCAGCTACAGAAATACCAACTACATATGCACCAGCTACATATGCACCAGCTTCATACACAACAATAACAAATGCAATAGCCACAGATACACCAGATATATTAACAACAGCTACAAATGGACCAGCAACAAATATAATAATAACAGATGCACCAGCTTCAACAATAACAAATGCCACAGCCACAGAATTACCAGCTACAGATTCAAAAGCAACAGATGCACCAAATATATATACAACAGCCACTGATGGACGAACAACAAATGCACTAGCTAACGATTCATTAGCTACACAAACACCAGGTACAAATGCGACACCTTTAAATGCAACAGCCACAGATGCATCAGATACATATACAACAGCCACAGATAGACTAAACACAAATGCACCAATAACAGATGCACCGGCTAAGTTTACAACAATAACAAATACAACAGCTACAGTTGCACGAATTAAAGATGCACAAACTACGTATGCACCAGCTACAGGTGAACCAGCCACAGACGCACCAGCTAAGTATGGAACAATTACAAATGCAATAGCAAAACTTGCACCAGCTACATATACAAAAGCCACAGATGTAACAGCTACATTTATAACAGCCACAGATGCATCAACTACAGATACACCACCTACCGATGCACCAGCTACCGATGCACCAACTACAGAAGTACCAACTAGAGATGCACCAGCTTCAGATACACCAGCTACATTTACAACAGCTACAGAAGGACCAGCCACAAAAGCACCAATAACAGATGCACCAGCTACGTATGCGACATTTACAGATGCACTGTCTACAGATGCCCCGGCCGCAGATGCACCAGCTACAGAATTACCAGCTACAGATGCAACAGCCATAGATGCACCAGCTACAAATACAAAAGTCACAGATGGATCAGATACAAATGCACCAATAACAAATGCAGCAGCTAAGAATGCACCAACTACGTATGCGCCAGCTACAGTTGCACCAGCTACAGATTCACCAGCTACCGATGCACCAGCTACCGATGCACCAACTACAGAAGTACCAACTAGATATGCACCAGCTTCAGATACACCAGCTACATTTACAACAGCTACAGAAGGACCAGCCACAAATACACCAATAACAGATTCACCAGCAACGTATGCAACAATAACAAATGAAACAGTCACAGATGTACCAACTACGTATGCACTACGCGGAGATGCAACAGCCACAGATGCATCAACTACAGATACACCACCTACCGATGCACCAGCTACAGTTGCACCAGCTACAGATTCACCAGCTACAGATACATCAGCTACAGAAATACCAAGTAAAGATGCACCAGCTACGTATGCAAAACTAACATATGCAACAGCCACAGATGTACCAAGTACGTATGCACCAGCTACAAATGCACCAGCGCTAGATGCAACAGCCACAGATGCATTAATAACAGATACACCACCCATCGATGCACCAGCTACAGATTCACAAGCTCCCGATGCACCAGCTACAGAAATACCAACAAGAGATGCACCAGCTACATTTACAACAGCTACAAATGGACCAGCCACAAATACACCAGTAACAGATGCCCCAGCTACGTATGCCAAAATAACATATGCAACAGCCACAGATGTACCAAGTACGTATGCACCAGCTACAAATGCACCAGCGATAGATGCAATAGCCACAGATGCATTAACTACAGATACACCACCCATCTATGCACCAGCTACTGTTTCATCAGGTACAGATTCACAAGCTACCGATGCACCAGCTACAAAAATACCAACTAGAGATGCACCAGCTACAAATGCACCAGCTATATACACAACAATAACAAATGCAATAGCCACAGATACACCAGCTACATTTACAACAGCTACAGATGGAGCAGCCACAAAAGCACCAATAACAGATGCACCAGCTACGTATGCAACATTTACAGATGCACTGTCTACAGATGCACCGGCCGCAGATGCACCAGCTACAGAATTACCAGCTACAGATGCAACAGCCACAGATGCACCAGCTACATATACAAAAGTCACAGATGGATCAGCCACAAATGCACCAATAACAAATGCAGCAGCTACGGATGCACCAACTACATATGCGCCAGCTATAGATGCACCAGCTACAGAAATACAAACAAGAGATGCACCAGCTACAGATGCACCAGCTACATTTACAACACCTACATATGGACCAGCCACAAATACACCAATAACAGATGCACCAGCTACGTATGCAAAAATAACATATGCAACAGCCACAGATGTACCAAGTACGTATGCACCAGCTACAAATACACCAACGGTAGATGCAACAGCCACTGATGCATTAACTACAGATACACCACCCATCTATGCACCAGCTACTGTTTCATCAGCTACAGATTCACAAGCTACCGATGCACCAGCTACAGAAATACATACTAGAGATGCACCAGCTACAAATGCACCAGCTATATACACAACAATAACAAATGCAATAGCCACAGATACACCAGCTACATTTACAACAGCTACAGATGGAGCAGCCACAAAAGCATCAATAACAGATGCACCAGCTACGTATGAATTACATTTACAGATGCACTGTCTACAGATGCACCAGCCGCAGATGCACCAGCTACAGAATTACCAGCTACAGATGCAACAGCCACAGATGCACCAGCTACATATACAAAAGTCATAGATGGATCAGCCACAAATGCAAGAATAACAAATGCAGCAGCTACGGATGCACCAACTACGTATGCGCCAGCTATAGATGCACTAGCTACCGATACACCAGCTACAGAAATACCAACTAGAGATGCACCAGCTACAGATGCACCAGCTTCATACACAACAATAACAAATTCAATAGCCACAGATACACTGCCTACATTACCAACAGCTATAGATGGACCAGCCACAAATACAACAATAACAGATGCACCAGCTTCAACAATAAATAATCTCGCAGCCACAAATGCACCATCCACAGAAACACCAGCTTCAGATGCAAAAGCAACAGATGCACCAAATATATATACAGCAGCCACAGATGGACGAACAACAAATGCACCAGCTAACGATTCATTACCTACACAAACACCAGGTACAGATGCGACACCTTTAAATGCAACAGCCACAGATGCTCCAGATACATATACAACAGCCACAGATAGACTAAACACAAATGCGCCATTAACAGATGCACCGTCTAAGTATGCAACAATAATAATTACAACATCTACAGTTGCACGAATTAAAGATGCGCAAACTACGTATGCACCAGCTACAGGTGCACCAGCCGCAGACGCACCAGCTTCTGTTTCATCAGCTACAGATTCACAAGCTACCGATGCACCAGCTACTGAAATACCAACTAGAGATGCAACAGCTACAGATGCACCATTAACAGATGTACCAGCTACGTATGCAACATTTACAGATGCACTGTCTACAGATGCACCGGCCACAGGTGCACCAGCTACAGAATTACCAGCTACAGATGCAACAGACACAGATGCACCAGCTACATATACAAAAGTCACAGAAGGATCAGCCACAAATGCACCAATAACAAATGCAGCAGCTACGGATGCACCAACTACGTATGCGCCAGCTACCGATACACCAGCTACAGAAATACCAACTAGAGATGCACCAGCTACAGATGCACCAGCTTCATACACAACAATAACAAATTCAATAGCCACAGATACACCGCCTACATTAACAACAGCTAGAGATGGACCAGCAACAAATACAACAATTACAGATGCACCAGCTTCAACAATAACAAACCTCGCAGCCACAGATGCACCTGCCACAGAAACACCAGCTACAGATGCAAAAGCAACAGATGCACCAAATATATATACAGCAGCCACAGATGGACGAACAACAAATGCACTAGCTAACGATTCACTAGCTACACAAACACCAGGTACAGATGCGACACCTTTAAATTCAACAGCCACAGATGCACCAGATACATATACAACAGCCACAGATAGACTAAACACAAATGCGCCAATAACAGATGCACCGTCTAAGTATGCAACAATAATAAATACAACATCTACAGTTGCACGAATTAAAGATGCACAATTTACGTATGCACCAGCTACAGGTGCACCAGCCACAGACGCACCAGCTACTGTTTCATCAGCTACAGATTCACAAGCTACCGATGCACCAGCTACTGAAATACCAACTAGAGATGCACCAGCTACAGATGCACCAATAACAGATGTACCAGCTACGTATGCAACATTTACTGATGCACTGTCTACAGATGCACCGGCCACAGATGCACCAGCTACAGAATTACCAGCTACAGATGCAACAGACACAGATGCACTAGCTACATATACAAAAGTCACAGAAGGATCAGCCACAAATGCACCAATAACAAATGCAGCAGCTACGGATGCACCAACTACGTATGCGCCAGCTATAGATGCACTAGCTACCGATGCACCAGCTACAGAAATACAAACAAGAGATGCACCAGCTACAGATGCACCAGCTACATTTACAACACCTACATATGGACCAGCCACAAATACACCAATAACAGATGCACCAGCTACGTATGCAAAAATAACATATGCAACAGCCACAGATGTACCAAGTACGTATGCACCAGCTACAAATGCACCAGCGGTAGATGCAACAGCCACAGATGCATTAACAACAGATACACCACCCATCTATGCACCAGCTACTGTTTCATCAGCTACAGATACACAAGCTACCGATGCACCAGCTACAGAAATACCAACGAGAGATGCACCAGCTACAAATGCACCAGCTATATACACAACAATAACAAATGCAATAGCCACAGGTACACCAGCTACATTTACAACAGCTACAGATGGAGCAGCCACAAAAGCACCAATAACAGATGCACCAGCTACGTATGCAACATTTACAGATGCACTGTCTACAGATGCACCAGCCGCAGATGCACCAGCTACAGAATTACCAGCTACAGATGCAACAGCCACAGATGCACCAGCTACATATACAAAAGTCATAGATGGATCAGCCACAAATGCACCAATAACAAATGCAGCAGCTACGGATGCACCAACTACGTATGCGCCAGCTATAGATGCACTAGCTACCGATACACCAGCTACAGAAACACCAACTAGAGATGCACCAGCTACAGATGCACCAGCTATATACACAACAATAACAAATGCAATAGCCACAGATACACCGCCTACATTAACAACAGCTACAGATGGACCAGCCACAAATACAACAATAACAGATGCACTAGCTTCAACAATAACAAATCTCGCAGCCACAGATGCACCAGCCACAGAAACACCAGCTACAGATGCAAAAGCAACAGATGCACAAAATATATATACAGCAGCCACAGATGGACGAACAACAAATGCACTAGCTAACGATTCATTAGCTACACAAACACCAGGTACAGATGCGACTCCTTTAAATGCAACAGTAACAGATGCACCAGATACATATATAACAGCCACAGATAGACTAAACACAAATGCGCCAATAACAGATGAACCGTCTAAGTATGCAACAATAATAAATACAACATCTACAGTTGCACGAATTAAAGATGCACAAACTACGTATGCACCAGCTACAGGTGCACCAGCCACAGACGCACCAGCTACTATTGCATCAGCTACAGATTCACAAGCTACCGATGCACCAGCTACTAAAATACCAACTAGAGATGCACCAGCTACAGATGCACCAGTAACAGATGCACCGGCTACGTATGCAACATTTACAGATGCACTGTCTACAGATGCACCGGCCACAGATGCACCAGCTACAGAATTACCAGCTACAGATGAAACAGCCACAGATGCACCAGCTACATATACAAAAGTCACAGAAGGATCAGCCACAAATGCACCAATAACAAATGCAGCAGCTACGGATGCACCAACTACGTATGCGCCAGCTATAGATGCACTAGCTACCGATGCACCAGCTACAGAAATACCAACTAGAGATGCACCAGCTACAGATGCACCAGCTTCATACACAACAGTAACAAATGCAATAGCCACAGATACACCAGATACATTAACAACAGCTACAGATGAATCAGCCACAAATACAACAATAACAGATGCACCAGCTTCAACAATAACAAATGCCACAGCCACAGATCCACCAGCCACACGTGCACCAGCCACAGAAACACCAGCTACAGATGCAAAAGCAACAGATGCACCAAATATATATACAGCAGCCACAGATGGACGAACAACAAAGGCACTAGCTAACGATTCATTAGCTACACAAACACCAGGTACAGATGCGACACTTTTAAATGCAACAGCCACAGATGCACCAGATACATATACAACAGCCACAGATAGACTAAACACAAATGCGCCAATAACAGATGCACCGTCTAAGTATGCAACAATAATAAATACAACATCTACATTTGCACGAATTAAAGATGCACAATTTACGTATGCACCAGCTACAGGTGCACCAGCCACAGACGCACCAGCTACTGTTTCATCAGCTACAGATTCACAAGCTGCCGATGCACCAGCTACAGAAATATCAACTAGAGATGCACCAGCTACAGATGCACCAGCTATATACACAACAATAACAAATGCAATAGCCACAGATACACCGCCTACATTAACAACAGCTACAGATGGACCAGCCACAAATACAACAATAACAGATGCACTAGCTTCAACAATAACAAATCTCGCAGCCACAGATGCACCAGCCACAGAAACACCAGCTACAGATGCAAAAGCAACAGATGCACAAAATATATATACAGCAGCCACAGATGGACGAACAACAAATGCACTAGCTAACGATTCATTAGCTACACAAACACCAGGTACAGATGCGACACCTTTAAATGCAACAGTCACAGATGCACCAGATACATATATAACAGCCACAGATAGACTAAACACAAATGCGCCAATAACAGATGAACCGTCTAAGTATGCAACAATAATAAATACAACATCTACAGTTGCACGAATTAAAGATGCACAAACTACGTATGCACCAGCTACAGGTGCACCAGCCACAGACGCACCAGCTACTATTGCATCAGCTACAGATTCACAAGCTACCGATGCACCAGCTACTAAAATACCAACTAGAGATGCACCAGCTACAGATGCACCAGTAACAGATGCACCGGCTACGTATGCAACATTTACAGATGCACTGTCTACAGATGCACCGGCCACAGATGCACCAGCTACAGAATTACCAGCTACAGATGAAACAGCCACAGATGCACCAGCTACATATACAAAAGTCACAGAAGGATCAGCCACAAATGCACCAATAACAAATGCAGCAGCTACGGATGCACCAACTACGTATGCGCCAGCTATAGATGCACTAGCTACCTATGCACCAGCTACAGAAATACCAACTAGAGATGCACCAGCTACAGATGCACCAGCTTCATACACAACAGTAACAAATGCAATAGCCACAGATACACCAGATACATTAACAACAGCTACAGATGAATCAGCCACAAATACAACAATAACAGATGCACCAGCTTCAACAATAACAAATGCCACAGCCACAGATCCACCAGCCACACGTGCACCAGCCACAGAAACACCAGCTACAGATGCAAAAGCAACAGATGCACCAAATATATATACAACAGCCACAGATGGACGAACAACAAATGCACCAGCTAACGATTCATTAGCTACACAAACACCAGGTACAGATGCGACACCTTTAAATGCAACAGCCACAGATGCACCAGATACATATACAACAGCCACAGATAGACTAAAGACAAATGTACCAATAACAGATGCACCGGCAAAGTATGCAACAATAACAAATACAACAGCTACAGTTGCACGAATTAAATATGCAAAAACTACGTATGCACCAGCTACAGGTGCACCAGCCACAGACGCACCAGCTTCTGTTTCATTAGCTATAGATTCACAAGCTACCGATGCACCAGCTACAGATGCACCAGCTATATACACAACAATAACAAATGCAATAGCCACAGATACACCAGCTACATTTACAACAGCTACAGATGGACCAGCCACAAATGCACCAATAACAGATGCACCAGCTAAGTATGCAACATTTACAGATGCACTGTCTACAGATGCACCGGCCGCAGATGCACCAGCTACAGATGCACCAGCTTCATATACAAAAGTCATAGATGGATCAACCACAAATGCACCAATAACAAATGCAGCAGCTACGGATGCACCAACTACATATGCGCCAGCTATAGATGAACCAGCTTCCGATGCACCAGCTACAGAAATACCAACTAGAGATGCACCAGCTACAGATGCAAAAGCAACGGATGCACCAAATATATATACAACAGCCACAGATGGACGAACAACAAATGCACCAGCTAACGATTCATTAGCTACACAAACACCAGGTACAGATGCGACACCTTTAAATGCAACAGTTACAGATGCACCAGATACATATGCAACAGCCACAGATAGACTTAACACAAATGCACCAATAACAGATGCACCGGCTAAGTATGCAACAATAACAAATACAACAGCTACAGTTGCACGAATTAAAGATGCACAAACTACGTATGCACCAGCTACAGGTGCACCAGCCACAGACGCACCAGCTACAGATTCACAAGCTACCGATGCACCAGCTACAGAAATACCAACTAGAGATGCACCAGCTATGTACACAACAATAACAAATGCAATAGCCACAGATACACTAACTACATTTATAACAGCTACAGATGGATTAGCCACAAATGCACCAATAACAAATGCAGCAGCTACGGATGCACCAACTACGTATGCGCCAGCTACAGATGCACCATCTACAGATGCACCAACTACGTATGCACCAGCTACAGATACACCAGCTACAGATGCAATAGTCATGGATGCACCAGCTACATATACAACAGCCACAGATGGACCTGCCACAAATGCATCAATAACTGATACACCAGCTACGTATGCACCAGCTACAGATACACCATCTACAGATGCAACAACTACGTATGCATCAGCCACAGATACACCAGATACAGATGCACAAGCTACACTTGCAGTAGTTTCAGTGACAACAACGCCAAAACCCGGTAAAGGAGCAGAGTTTATGAAAAAGGCAGATCAGAATATGAACAATGCTATTATTGCAATTGTAGCCACTTGTTCATTAATTGGTGTATGTCTCTTGGGATATTTAGTCAAACTGGTCTGGAATGCTCGAACACATAGATTGAGTAAGTGTTTATTTTTATTTTATTTTTTTGGGTAAACTCAAAAATAATGAAGTTACCAATTCGGAAATATTTTTAGTATTCCGTACCTCAACAGGAAAATCGGGACCCTTATAGGATCTCTTTATTGTCCGTCAATCTGTCCAGACCCTCTATCTTGGGAATGCGTAGAGGTATCGAGTTGAAATCAAAACCATATAGGTACTTACGCAAATCTGTAGTCCCTTGCGGCTATAAAAAAAAATATTAAAATAAACTTCTCAGCTATTGTAAAAAAGTTACAGCTTTATTACCAAAAAACGCATATTGAGACACTCACAAGGGAATCGGAACCTATACTTCCTGTTGACCAATAACTATTAAATTTAGCAAAAAGTATTGTCTTATAGTACTTATAAAGGAGAAAACCCGAAAGCTGTACATTTTAATTTAATTCGATCACAAAAAAATAGGTTCTTTATGCAAGAAATGAGGGTCCAAATTTTAAAGTGAGTTAACCGAATTAAGTGGGGTGTCAAGAGCTTATCAAGAGCTTAATTATAAAAAAAAAACTCCCTTTATCAATGACTAGCCCCGCTCTAAGGTTTTAACAACTTAGTTTTCGGTTTCGTGGGATTTCCGAGATAAAAAGCACAATCCCAACACGTAAACACGTCATATATAAGTAATTTATATGTGAACTGAATTTCAGGAAATGATTGAAAAAAACTTTAACGCTCGATTCCCTAACTATTTATCATACCTGTTTTGTTGTTCCGTACAAACTCGGTGCGCGAGTCTGACTCGCATTTGTATGCTTTTTTTTTGTTTATTACATAGACATAGGCATATACATAATTTTATTGTAACAAAAACACACAGAAAATAAAAAATCATACACACAAAATAGGTCACAAAATTATGTTTTTGTAACAATCCGGCTCCAGCTCAGCATAATGCTAGTTGTAAACAACCAGCGCTGGTCTTCCGTTGGAACCGGTAGGCGACGCCACACACGAGAAAACACTCTGAGAAATTACTGCAAACTTAGTCATTTATAAACTGATTTAAAAAATATTTTCTTTTTAGTAAGGGATAGGTTAGAGATAGGTTTAGTTAAGTTAGCTTAGTTTGGTTTTATAACAAAATTGCGCAGCTTAAAGTCAGTTTCTTCAGTTTTTTAACTATAATTATTATCATTATACATATTGTTGTTGTAATTGTCAGCCTGTAGTGTCCCACTGCTGGGCACAGGCCTCCCCGACCTACCCAATGTTGGTAGTTTTCATTTTCATTCTTCCATTAAAGTTTCATTGCATCATCTCTAACTGGGCCTGTCTAGCAATAAGTTATGCTTAGCAAATGTGAATTAAAAGTAGTACTAAATATTCCTAGCTGTAAGCCACTGTTGTGGCCGAGGTTGGAGCACGTCCATCTTGGTGACACTAGGCTGTGTATATTAGAGTAACATGATATTATATAATTTGTTTATTTTTACAGCTCTTGCGGATTCAATAGTTTGAGATACGTTGTTAATCCATGAAGAAACAAGTCTCTGCTTCGACTTAACAAGTAGTTTGACTGAAATCACACAAGACATGAATAGTAGTAGAGACTGTCGGCAAGCGCAACGAAGGAAGGCCTAACACAAGGTGAACAGAAGACCTCATACAAGCGGCAGGAAGACGATTAATGCAAGCCGCTTCCAACCGATCTATTTGGAAATCCATGACGGAATCCTATGGCCAGCAATGGACTTCTTATGGCTGAAATATTGATGATTATGATTAATAGTCGTGAAGAGTGGAAGGAGGATAGGGAGGCCTTTGCCCAGCAGTGGGACATGTCAGGCTGATAATAATAATAACATGCGGCACCACAATGGGGGTCCCATTCAGTGGGTGGCGAGTCATCACCTGCCTCAATAATTTTGGATAATGAGACAAAATAGGCAGGTGCCGTGTTCTCATTCTGATGCTGACACAGAAGTACCGCATGTTACTCACTGTCTGGGAACATCAGCCAATAAACTAGTTTTATAAGCCATAACCATTTCATCTCAATAGCCCTGATTTATCAATTCCAGTATAATAGTTCTATAATGGAACTATTGTACTATATGGAACTTCTATCATCTATCCACATACCTAAACCCTGTATTTTTTACTTTATTTTATGTAAAGGGCCTCTCAGTGTTGGCTTCGGCTCCACTGCCCATCAATGGACCGGGCTGTGACCCGAGATTTTAGTTAAATAGAGAGGTATAATAATAATGATGAGTACTGAAATAATAATAAATGTAGTGCATTATTCGAAAATTACACTAAGATTCTGTCATGGGAACATTTTAGTAGGTATGCAGTTAGCTTGACCAGTTGTTGGCAATCTTAAAGGCTGGTCGCTGGATAGGCTTGCTGACTCTCTTACACAAAATATGCGGGAGATTAGAAATTAATATGCGGGAGATTAGAAATTAATATGCGGGATTGTACCAAAAAAGTGGAACCTGATTTTAAATGTACAGAAAAGAAAGAAAAACAATTGTAATAGATTTATCAGTATTAATTTTATTTGAAATTTTACTAAATTCAATATTGCAAAGAAACCAGATACGAAAAATTAGTTTTTACTTTTATATTTATTTAGTTTAATTAGTTTTATTTATTATTAATTTAGTTTAGTATTTTTGTTAATCTTCATAGCGTAATCATAGAAGTCTTTGCATTTGAACTGAAAGTTATTTTTTACTTGCATTTCTTGATTTCTGCCTGACTTCACTAGGCTTACCATAAGCGGGAAAATTAGCTTCCCATTAACAGGGCTCAATAAATAATACACATTATTCGAGCCCTGAAAATGGGACGTCCCGCCGTACGGGGGACGGTTAGCAACTCTAGGGCTGGTAAGGTTAATTTTTTTGATTATTTATGTTGTATTTTGAGGAATATATTGTAATTATTAATTTAATTTTATAAGTTAATTTTAAATTGTGTGATAAGAAAGTTTATTGTTTTCTGACTAATATTTTACATTGTATATAATAAAAATTAAAAAAAAAAACATATGTTCAAAAACTTAAATCTAACTTATATATCTAGTGTGCTTCCGCTTCAAGGTCTTCAAGCTGGTATTCTTGCCTGCTTCGAAGTCTTCAAGCTGGTACTCTTCGCTTCGGTGTCTTCTACATTATGTTGTTGTTTAAAGTGAAAATTTCTTTAGGCGCTCTGAGCACTTTATTTTGTGGGTGTTGAATGAAACTGAGCCGTCACGCTCGGCTTTGTAACGCTCGGTCGGGTAAAGTCAGCTCGGGTCGACAAAAAGAGCGAGAGAGAGAGAGAAATATAGTCAACGCGTCATGATGAAGTTTTCACTTCTGTCATAGACAGACCTACAGACATAAATTTATTGCAACAAGAAACATACAACAGAGAAAAAAACATACACACAAATAGAAAATTAGGAGGGGGCGGGAGGGGGCGTACATAGCGTACTTTGAATTTGTTCGCCACGCGGTACTGAAAGAGTCAAGGAGAGTATAAGAAGAGTCAAGAGTCAAGGTATTCATCTGATTAATAACCAACTGTTCAAAAGAGGGACAATTTTTCTCAACTCTGTATTAATTGTATTAATTATTATACATATTACGTTAGTAGGTAAGTAAAAGTATTAATCATTAAAATAAGAATAACCAAGAAAGCAATGTTATACAGCATAGAAGAGGGAAGAGACGGATTGGGTAGTTTTCCCTGATTTGCACTACATTAACTAGATTTAGTTCTGGGAACAGCAACAATTGTGTCAAGTCTCTGCTTAATATACATACATAATATATTGTTATTAGTAGAGACCGGATTATTATGCAACAACATGCTTGAAATATGCATGAATATTGTTAAAATATGCAACATAAATGATGAATTTTAGAAAAGTAAAAAAGGATAAAAGTGCCATAGTTTTTTTTACTTCTAAATTAGCATTAAATCAGTAAATTACGTATTCGTTCAAAATTTAACAACCTTGTAGGCTATATATTATAGTTTATAATAATATTAATATGTACCAATACAATTAAACCGAACAATTATTTAACATTTTTAGTGTATGTATAAAGAGAATTTTTTTGTAAGACATAATTTTAAACTTATAGGGTAACCTACCGAAAAATGTAGTAAATACAGCGAAATTTCAGACAAAATGTGCAATAATCGCTGAAAATGTGGTAAGTATGCAAATGCATATAATCCGGTCTCTAGTTGCTAGGTACAGTTGTTCGCCCAAACTAAGCCTTCTCGATCTTAACGGCCTTACCGAAAAATGTTACTTAACTTTAACCATCGTCTTAAATTCTCTGTCTTCTTTCCGCAAGGGTCATTACGTGACAGCGAAAACTTGACAAAATATGTTAGGTTAAATAACGTTTTTCGGTAAGGCCGTAAATATCAAAATTTAAATCAGCAATCAATAATGTGTAGCATATTTGTCACAGCACAGTTAAAAAGTTACTCGCACTCCATAAGAAGTACAAAATATAAGATTAGTCCCGAGCGCAGCGTATAAATAAATAAATATTAGTGGACATTTCACACGACACCATCTAACCCAAACTAAGCAAATCTTGTACTATGTAACTAGATGGCTGTCAGAATACATATGTACTTTTTTTTATAAATACATATTTATAATACATAGAAACACCCAGACACGAATAAACATCCATGCTCATCACATAAATGTTTGCCCTGGGTGGGGATCGAACCCACGACCTACAGCTCAGGAAGCAGTCGTACTACCACTGAGCCATGAGGCCTGTATGAGTGATCGACGACCTCTGTATTACACGTGATAGGGACGGTAAAAATCAGTAAATAGGTACCTACTTGTGCAGCCCACGCAGTATCGGTCACGTCTGCCCACTGTCTACACGCCGGCAGCGAAATTCCAATCAACAAAGGTATAAACTCGACAAATGACAAATGTGGAAGCATGATGCCTACACCAAGAAAAAAAACAGCAAAGGCGAACAACTCCCAGTGGAGCGTCTCCACATATTATGACGTCGTGGAGACGAAGCAAGAAGGCAAATTGGCGTGCACACTCGCACAGGGTTGAGGCCCTAAGTGAACATCACTCGTTCGCCGCCCGCTGATACGGTTCAACAATTTTGACGATTTTCTAGTCTGTTAATATACAAATAGCCTAACAATTTATCAAAATTGTCTTTGAATCGTATCAGCGAGCGGCGAGCGAGTGATTTTCACTTAGCAGCCTTGAGACCCAGAGCCGAAGAAACTGGCGATGGCGTCTTTTGGTGTTGACGACCAAGTCCCATTTCAGGATCAATTAACTATCTTAAGGAAGTAAACACGAGAAACTATTGGTAGAGTTCCCTAGATTGTGATATTAATTTCAGCTTGATACCTCGTTGCGTGCTTCAGGTAGGACCAGACAAACAGACAGTTTTTGAATTTTTAGGTACGGATCGCCAAAAATTGTGTTGAAGCCCATATCACATTTTGTGAAAATCGTATTTGTACTTTGGTTTTTAAAACAAAACAACTGAAAATAAATGGCCAAGTACGTGTCGTTGAAGCCCATATCACATTTACTATACATTTTGTAAAAATCGTATTTGTACTTTGGTTTTAAAACAAAACAACTGAAAATAAATGGCCAAGTACGTGTCGTGCCACGCGCAAAGTACGGTTCCGTAGAATTTATGTAAATTTAAAGCTATGAACATACGAGTTGGTAAGTTTAAATGAAATTTGCATAAAATTTTCATTTTTAACTTTTCTAAGTACATTTTTAAGTTGACCGACGAAGGATCGATTACTCGTTAACTTGTAAAGTCTTGTCTAGTCGTGATAGGTATCTTTTAATTGTATCATACTTATTCCTCTATACAAATATTAGTGTACAATTACTACTAGTGTGTATGTCTATGTCATTATCTATTTTTTTTTATTTTTTAGGGTTCCGTACCCAAAGGGTAAAAACGGGACCCTATTACTAAGACTTCGCTGTCTGTCTGTCTGTCTGTCTGTCTGTCTGTCTGTCTGTCTGTCTGTCTGTCTCCAGGCTGTATCTCATAAACCGTGATAGCTAGAAAACTGAAATTTTCACAAATGATGTATTTCCGTTGCCGCTATAACAACAAATACTAAAAATTAAAAAAAAAATAATATTAAGGGGGGTCCCCATACAATAAACGTGTTTTTTTCGTATTTTTTTGCTCAATATTAAAAACGGTAACAGGCAGACGCTTCAAATTTGCACAGAATATTTACTTGTATATTACCTTTCAAAATAAATAATTAAATAACAATAAAGTAAATATTAAAGGGGGGCTCCCATACAACAAACGTAATTTTTAAGCAATTTTTACTCGATCTCAATTAAAAGGTAGAAACTTGAATATTTGTAAGTAAATATTTAGAAATATATTAACTATAAAAATAAATACCTAATCTAATACATAAAAACTCACAAAATGAAAATAATCCGTGCATCTAAACGCGGTGCGAGCGCCGGTTTAGCGGGGTAGCGGGGGAGGTAACATCACGGAGCGAGCCATAACCGCGCGTATTCGCGCGAGCGTCGTCATGCTGCCCGGATGTGTATCGAAAACCTACCTATAAGTTTGCAATTTACTACTTGGAATTTCGTTGATTTCTCGTTATTTTATACGATTTTCTATTATAGTACGGAACCCTTCGTGCGCGAGTCCGACTCGCACTTGGCCGATTATTATTTTTTATAAATTAGGAGAAGCAAAAAGGCTGACGGCTCGCCTGATGGTAAGCGATAACCGTCGCCTATGGACAACTGCAACATCAACTCGTCTGATTTATATTTTTATCCATCCCATGGTTGCCTGGAAGAGATCGCTTTTCGCTAAAAGCGATAATTAAGCGATGTTAAGCGATAACCGCAACGTCGCTTAACATCAGACGAGTTGGCGGTTAAGCGCAAACCTATTTTTACATAGAAAACATAAAACCAGACAAGAGCGAGTCAGACTCGCCCACCGAGGGTTCCGTAGAAACTAAAAGGGGTAATTATATATTTTTTTATATTTTCCTTCATAAATCGAAAAATATACATCGTAAAAATATTTAAAAACCTGTTTTAGTTTATGCTAATTAAGCTCTTTCATATGATGATACGGTTAAAGCACTGAAATTTGGACCCTCCTTCCTTGCATAAAGACCCTATTTTTTGTGATTAAATTAAAAATGTCCAGTTTTCGAATTTTTTCCTATATATGTACTATAACACAATGCTTCTTGCCAAATTTAATAGTTCTAAGTCAACGGGAAGTACCCCATAGGTTTTGATTCCTTTGTGAATGTCGAAATGTGCGTTTTTACGACATATGCAACTTTTTTTTACGAAAACTGAGAAATTTGTTTTTTCTTTCTGTAGCAAGAGACTATGCGTCTATCTGCGTATATGGTTTTAATTTCAACACGATACCTTCACGCGTTCCCGGGATACAGGTCTTGACACCCGGACGGACGGATAGACGGACAACATAGTGATCCTATAAGGGTTCAGTATTTTCCGGAACCCTAAAAAAGACTACAATGTCGCCTGTTATTGGACTAGTCCATTTAAATCCTTAATTTTAAGGCGTGTACAATAAAGAGTTTATCTATCTATCTATCATACAAGCTACTAGCACGATTTTTTCACTACTCCAAGGTTAACCGTTTAGCCGGTAGAGCTGATTCTTACAAAAATTATCACTTCAAAACTTAATATTTCGAATCGGATCCTTAAACGGACATGGCGAAACAACTATAAGGGTTCCCTGTTCACTACGGAACCCTAAAAATCCAAAATCCTAGTAAACGAAATGGGATATTTTGAAGACAGATAACTCAGTTTTTTCAACTATAAATAATGGTAGTAGTGGTATTCATAGAATGGCATGACAATTTTGTGAATGCTATGACGCTATGAGTACACAACTACTGTTGATGCAGGTGCACTCAGGAAATATGTTAATAATTTGTTTGTGCGTCATATGATATGTATCATCCTTGTATTTTATTAATGTGTCATATTAATAAACAAGGAAAATTACAATAACTGTAAAAATAACTATACATATTAATATACATAGCTATGACATACCGGTAGACATTACTAACATGACTTCCACTAGTTTGTTCCAAGTTGCGCGGTTTCAGTGCCGCTTTCAAAATTATCAAAAATATAAATATAATTACTTATATGCTTCCAATATAATATTTTAATATGAATTGTTAAATCAAGTGAAAAGTGACGCACCTAAAATTAAATCAGAAAATGTTATATCCAAAGTTACGTATGAATGTTAGAAATATGTTAGTGAAACTTTTTGGATTACTGCACGTAAGTAAATAAAATTCCATTTTTTTTTTTAATTTACGGCATACTAATAGAGTTTGCTAGTTCCGATCTCGCATTGTCATATTTTTTGAAGATGTAAATTGGCGGAATATACCTGTAACTGAAGTCTGTATGTAGATAATCTCAACAATCATATTTCAAAAGTTTCTAAGACTTTCCTTTTAGTCAAAACTAAACATAAAAACAAAATCTATTTTTTTTTTGTCATAAGAGTCAAGTTTTATATGATAAAAAAAAATATAACTTGAGATGGTTTGATTTCTATACTTACAAATTATTTTTACGGTCAAAAATACTATAGTTTTATACAGTAAAATTATTGTGGTTAGATTCAATATCGATCTGTTTTGGAAGCAAATCACATTTGTTGAAGAAAAAAGTTGAGATTAATAGCAAAAGTATCAGTTTTATCCACAATTTTATCCATAATTTTCGATAAAAAATATTTTAAGTATAAAATTTGGTAATCAATTGTAATTTTTTATGGAAATTGTTATAAAAAAATTGTTATGGAAATCCTTAAAACGATTTCTCTGTGTAACAGAAATATTAATATCGAAAATGTTCAGTAGGTAAGTATAAGTTTTCCGCGAGACAGTATTTGCAGACCCGTACATACATATGTACATACATTTGACCGTGGTTAGAGGGTCAGATGGAAGGAAGAAGGTATTAGATGGTTAGAAGGTATTGAACGGTAAGATGTAATATTGGCCTCCAGGGTGTCAGCCCTTCGCCTGCATAAACAATAAGTTACCTCAAGTCCCTTAACTGACTTTAACAGTATAGTTTAGTAAAAATAAGATTTGTGACAACATAAAAGACAACTAAGTATATTGTTATTTAAATGAATGTACTGGTGTTTTGAAATACATTTGACACAATTTCATAATGATATTATAAAAGCTAATTTTATTACCTTTACACGCTCAAACGGCTGAAGCGATCGTTATGAAAATTAGTATAGAGATAGCTTTGGACCTGGAGATGGACATAAGCTACTTATCATCATCATATACATCACCATTTTTCATAACTACGCGAGTGAAACCGCGGAACGCAGCTAGTCTATAAATCGGGGATTATTGTTGATCTACAATTTTTAGCTATTTTCCTATCATAATTTCAAAGAATCCCCCCAGTTGCAAATACTGTGATGTGCTTCATACAAACTGATTTATTTTTACTAGACTAGTATGCCCGGGAAGAAAAGCAGCTAGGACATTCTATGTTTTTCTTCATATATATACGTTATTGATAATATAATATATTACGTTACGTTACATTGTTCATAGTTATATTTATTAAAGGAGAGCTCTTCAATGTGTATTTCTATTTTTTGCGAGAGTTTTATATGACACTCAGTGAGTAAAGACTAATCTAACGACACTCGACCCTCGCACATCAAATTCGGTCAAGCCGTTTACACAGTAGGAGGATAATTATAAACACCACATACAGACATACATTCGCTCTAAAAACATAACCCTCTTTCTTGCGCAGTTGGCTAAAAATGCATAAAACCAATTTCGAAAACAAATAACCGCAAACACATGTTATATAATTTGCATTTAAAAAACCTTAGCAATTATTTGCAGTTGATAGATTGTCACACTCGATGACCAAGTTCGAAATACCATACAAAATTTCGAGACGTCGGAATTGCGGTAATAAAATTAAAGTGGAACTGGGCAGGAAATGTTCCTAGATGCAGTGAGGACAGGTTGAGTAAAGTTGTGACCTAGTGGTGGCCAAGACAAGGGAAACTGAGCGTAGGTCGTCAGGCTGCAAGATAGGTGGATGTTATTGTGTCCATTGAGAGTCGAACCTGGACTCGATTGGCACAGGATCGAGGCAGATGTCACGATTAAAATAGAGGCTATACTCAGCAGGTGGGATAGAAAGGCCTGTAGATGAAGATGATGGTGATGATGATAAGGACAGATTGTCTGATGCTTATAACGCCATAGGTTTTTGTATAGAATCCTAGAAGAACAATAATTGCTTTATGATTCCAGATAATACAAATTATTCGTACGACAAACGCCGAATGTTCTTATTACTATATTATACTGGAAAAACACGACTATTTCGACGAGCACTTGGCCAAAAATGAAACGGAGATCAAGACTAAAACACTGTATGTACAAATTCATAACTTGAAATACGTAATAAAATGTTTTATTAGGTATTTCAAGTTACTAGCTATCTAGCTATCTATATGTTGATAACTTAAAACCAGACTACGTCTTTACACCCTTCATCATTTCTTTTTTTTAGGGTTCCGTACCCAAAGGGTAAAAACGGGACCCTATTACTAAGACTTCGCTGTCTGTCTGTCTGTCTGTCTGTCTGTCTGTCTGTCTGTCTGTCTGTCTGTCTCCAGGCTGTATCTCATAAACCGTGATAGCTAGAAAGCTGAAATTTTCACAAATGATGTATTTCCGTTGCCGCTATAACAACAAATACTAAAAATAGAAAAAATAAAAAAATTAAGGGGGGTCCCCATACAATAAACGTGTTTTTTTCGTATTTTTTTGCTCAATATTAAAAACGGTAACAGATATACGCTTCAAATTTTCACAGAATATTTACTTGTATATTACCTTTCAAAATAAATAATTAAATAACAATAAAGTAAATATTAAAGGGGGGCTCCCATACAACAAACGTAATTTTTAAGCAATTTTTACTCGATCTTAATTAACAGATAGAAACTTGAATATTTGTAAGTAAATATTTAGAAATATATTAACTATAAAAATAAATACCTAATCTAATACATAAAAACTCACAAAATAAAAATAATCCGCGCATCTAAACGCGGTGCGAGCGCCGGTTTAGCGGGGTAGCGGGGGAGGTAACATCACGGAGCGAGCCATAACCGCGCGTATTCGCGCGAGCGTCGTCATGCTGCCCGGATGTGTATCGAAAACCTACCTATAAGTTTGCAATTTACTACTTGGAATTTCGTTGATTTCTCGTTATTTTATAAACAGAACTAAACTTTGTAGTATTATAGACGATAGTACGGAACCCTTCGTGCGCGAGTCCGACTTGCACTTTACCGATTATTCTTATTTCTTTTTTTATTTTTTATTATTTGAGGATGTCTAAAAGCGTTTACATATCAGTTGTTATGAACCTATGTTTTCCAATTATTAATTTAACTTTAATACAATTATTTCTTAATTTATTTTTCTATTTCCTTTTTCGGAAAACTTACAACAATGTACGAAAAATATTTTTATTGTATTTTTTTTGTGTAATTTATACAGTGTTGCAAATTGTTAGACTTTCCTGGAACCGAATCTCCTTCAACAAAAATTATCTTTAATATTGTTTCAAATCTGCACAACCAAGATATTTAATTTATACAGTGTTGCAAATTGTTAGACCTTCCTGGAACCGAATCTCCTTCAACAAAAATAATCTTTAAAATTGTTTCAACCCTGCACAACCAAGATATTTATAATACACATAATAAAAATGTGGTTGACAAGAAATCTCCGTTTTCGTAATTGGTTAGTTATTTCGATTAAATAATACCATGGATATCTTCGTGATGGATTACAACATCACGATACCTATAACGTACTAGATTTATTGTAGCTGAGATGATGATAACGATAATGCGACGCAGCACAAAAAATTATTCGATAATTATCGTTGTAATTGTTCTTTGACAAGTTTACTTTCTTAACCAAGTTTACTACTCTTAATTCTCTTAATTCAATTAGATTAGAATAATGATGGTTTTATTTAAATTTTCAGAGACTTAACGGCTTTGGAATATCCTCACTTTAATACTACAGAAGAATACAATGCTCTAGCCAATAAAAAAGGTTGCATACTAGAACTAAGTTGTAATTTAAAGCCAAAGTGTGAAATGATACCTAGTGCGTATACCACCGAACTGACCACAACATCTAAACTAACGATAGTAGAAAAAAAGACAACAGAATTTACGACAACTGAAACAACAACACAAGAACTAACCACACCTAAAACAATGACACAGTCACTAACAACAGTAGAGCAAACAACTACTGAAATGATGACTCCTAAAACAACGATACATGATTTAAAGACAATAGAGCAAACGACTACAGTGATGACAACATCTAAACCAACGACACAGGTATTAACTACAGTAGAGCTAACGACCAGCGAAATGACGACACCTGAAACCACGACAGAGGGACCAACGACAGTAGAACAAATTACTACTGAACTGACGACATCCGAAATAACGACACAGGAACTAACGACAGTGGAACAAATGACCACTCAAACGACAACCCCTAAAACATGGATACAGGATCAAACAACAGTAGAACAATCGTCCACTGAAATAACAACACCCGAAACAACGACTCAGGAGCTAACGACAGTGGAACAAACGACCACTGAAATGACAACCCCTAAAACATGGATACAGGATCAAACAACAGTAGAACAATCATCCACTGAAATAACAACACCCGAAACAACGACGCAGGAGCTAACGACAGTGGAACAAACGACCACTGAAATGACAACCCCTAAAACATGGATACAGGATCAAACAACAGTAGAACAATCGTTCACTGAAATAACAAAACCCGAAACAACGGCTCAGGAGCTAACGACAGTGGAAAAAACGACCACTGAAATGACAACCCCTAAAACATGGATACAGGATCAAACAACAGTAGAACAATTGTCCACTGAAATAACAACACCCGAAACAACGACTCAGGAGCTAACGACAGTGGAACAAACTACCACTGAAATGACAACCCCTAAAACATGGATACAGGATCAAACAACAGTAGAACAATCGTTCACTGAAATAACAAAATCCAAGACAACGGCTCAGGAGCTAACGACAGTGGAAAAAACGACCACTGAAATGACAACCCCTAAAACATGGATACAGGATCAAACAACAGTAAAACAATCGTCCACTGAAATAACAACACCCGAAACAACGACACAGGAACTAACGACAGTGGAACAAACGACCACTGAAATGACAACCCCTAAAACATTGATACAGGATCAAACAACAGTAGAACAATCGTTTACTGAAATAACAAAACCCGAAACAACGACTCAGGAGCTAACGACAGTGGAACAAACGACCACTGAAATGACAACCCCTAAAACATGGATACAGGATCAAACAACAGTAGAACAATCGTCCACTAAAATAACAACACCCGAAACAACGATACAGGAACTAACAACAGTGGAACCAACGACCACTGAAATGACAACCCCTAAAACATGGATACAGGATCAAACAACAGTAGAACAATCGTCCACTGAAATAACAACACCCGAAACAACGACACAGGACTTAACAACAGTGGAACCAACGACCATTGAATTGACGGCACCTAAAACAACAATACAAGAACTAACGAAAGTAGAGAAAACAACGACTGAACTGACGACAACTGAAACAACAACACAGGAACTAACGACAATGGAGCAAATGACGACAGAAATGACTACACCTGAAACAATGACACAGGAACAACTAATGATAGTGGCACTGACGACACCTGAAACAACAACTCAGAAAGTAATGACAGTAGCGCTAACAACTACTGAACCGACAGTACCTAAAACAACGATACAGGAACGAACGACCACTGAACTGACGACACCTGAACTAACTACAGTGGAACAAAGGACATCTGAATCGAGAATGCCTGAATTTATATTTAAAACAATACCTGACCTAATGATATCTGAGACAACAACACATGAAACAAAGACTCTGGATCCTGTGATACCGGGAGCGACGACACCTGAACTAACGACTGAACAAAGAAGTTCTGAGGCAACGAAATTAGAACGAACACCTGAATTAACAACAGTTCATATAGCCCAATCAACAAAGAGTCCTACAACAGAATCAAGAAAAGTGTTTATGATAGCAACTACAACGGACCTTACAACACATTCTACAAAAGATCCTTTTGCAAAATTAACAAAAAATCCTTTTGCGAAATCAACAAAAGATCCTTTTGAGCAATCAACAAAAGAACTAATTACATCATCAACAATGAGTCCTACGGTAGAATCAACAAATATTCGAACAATTGTATCAACAAAAAATCCTCTAAATGAATTAAGAAATGGTCCTTTAGCAGACTCAACAACAGATCTAACAACGTCTAGAACAAAAAATCCTACAGAAGAATTTACAAAAGAACCAACAACTGAATCAACAACGCTTTCATCACTAGATGAAGCCCGGGCAGAATATATGGAAAGTGAAAAAAAGAAAAAGGAACTCGCCAAAATTGTTATTATTGTCACAGGTACCATAATGGGTGCATCTCTTTTGGCATTTTTAGTAAAAAAGTTATTGGACTCTCGAAAATATGGATCATATCGTAAGTATTTAATTATCTATGCAAACTTTGTGTTGTTGGGTATGTTGTCTACATACCCAACAACACAAAGTTTGCATAGAATATACAAGCCAAATAAATTGTAAAACCATCAAAATAAACGTAAACTAAATACGAAAAACGATAAATAACCTATCTAGATGTTATGATGATCATGATGTTATTTTGAAAAACTTTTCATTCATCTCGAACTTGATAAATTTTCTAAGAAGTACCGGACTTCATAAGTTCATTAGTACGATTTTCGTAATGTAAATATCATATCAAATGAAATTAAGTGTATTTTTTCTCGAGAAAGTATGCACAGAGTGACACATTAAAATTGGCTAAGTCGTTTAGGCTATATAAAGAAGAAAAATACGATTTACATTCATACTTGGTATGAAAATGTCAACTAGCTCTTTTACAAGGTTCGGAAGATAAAGACATAGAACGAGACTGTATATAGAAGAAGAGCTGGCACCTTGTAACTTAAAAACTAGGCTATAGTCTGATGCTCTCACACAGCAGGTAAGATGAAGTACCTCTGTGTGAGAGCACCAGGATGAGAAAACGGCACTCACCAATTCCGTCTCATCATGCAAAAATACCTAGGCTGGTGATGACTCGCCATCCACTAAATAGGCCCTCCATAGTGGTGCCGTATATTGGAGCCTAAGATGGATTATTATTATATTGGCTATAGACACAAAATTTCAAAAAGACAGAAGTGCATACATCAGCCAAGACCTATGATAATTGCAAGGCAGTCCAACTAGACAGCCGGAAACTTTATCTTAGCGATCAATAATTTGGTTTGGTGCACTTTGGGTACGGAAATCTGAAATGTACTTCCTTTTTTCAGGAATTCCGGATGCAAACGTTCAGGAGTCATCAGTGTAAAATGAAGAGACAAGGACAAAACAACATATGTAATATTACTGAACGACCTAGTACTCTCATTTATCAAGACTCACGCTATTAGAAGTGCTAAAGTCACGAAACTTATATTTAGTCTTTGTATATAAGTCAAAGAAGGACAAAAATAAACACAGTCTGTTCATGCTCGAATGTCTCCTGGATGTCATTTTGCGAATTAAAAATAGAACAACATAGTTGTCACTGCAGTCGATTGTTTCATTCGACATAATAATAATTGTCGTTTTCTCATTGATTTTTAGGGACGTGACGAATTTTTTGGTATATTTGATTTTTTTTATCTCAAAAACATTCTAGCAACACTTATAAACAAAAATTATATATAATGCGATGCTTTTTATAGATTTTGCGATTTGAGCGCGGCTCTGGGGGACCGCTATATTTGAACGGACTTTACATTATTTTTGCCTGTAGATACAAGATTTTTTATTCTGGGTGAAATATATATCAATTATAACCGCATAAACTCATGTTCATATATAGATAATTATTATTAATTGTACAATTCAAGGCATACTAGTTATCATTTTAGGTACGATGCCTGAAATTTAAAATCGCTCTCCGATTATAAATGATTATATTATTGTAAAATTATTTAAAGTTAAATGTAATTAGTACTGGTTATATTTTTTATTTATTATGTACGTCATTTATGTAAACCAAATAATTATTATTATAACTCTATGTAGGTACCTACTAAGACATATTTGCCTTATTATTCAATCATAAAATTGTATGGCAGCACTAGGTATTATTTCATGTACCTAATTATGTTAAACGGATATGTAATTTGTAACAAATTTCTATTTTTGACGTAAGTACCTAGTTATAATTAGAACTATAGTTTTTTTTTTAAAATGTCAGTTGTCAGATGTTAATTGACAATTTTAGCACGTACTATTAGTACATATTCGTTTTGATTACAACCGAATAACGATTATTTTATATTATTTATCGAATAATTATGTGATATATCTACCTAAGAGTGCATTGTAAATTGTATACAAGTGTTATATTGAGTTTAGAGGAATAAAACGAGTGTGTCAAATAGGTGTGTTTATTTGGGAAACTAGCTGCGCCGCACGGTTTCTTCCGCGGTGACTAAGATATACATCGTTTAGGTATGTAAGACTGTTCCTATATAAACAAACTTACGAGTATTAACATTGCGACAACAATGCGAAAAGCTAACGTTCCTGTTAAACTTAGAATTTTGCGCTATTTCAGATATGATTATGCATTGTGACAGTGTCGTATGTACATCGGAGCAACAACACGTACCTAAGTAACTTCAACAGAAGCGTACACTAGTGTCCAAACGAAACGAACAGGTACTACAAATTGTATTCATTATCAGCCCTGTTTGTACAAACTGTCCCACTGCTGGGCGCAGGCCATCTTCTCATTGTGAGAAGGGTAAGGCCTTAGTCTACCACGCTGGTCAAGTGCGGGTTGGTAGACTTTACACATCTTTCAAGATCATTGAGAACTCTCAGACATGTAGGTTTCCTCACGATGTTTTCCTTCACCGTTTGAAGTTGGCGACAATCATCAATACGCACATAACTTCGAAAAGACAGAGGTGCGTGTCGCGTGATTCGAACCCAGGACCTGCGAAGTGGGACGGTCTCCCGACTAGGTTGCCGGTATTATAATAATAACATACTCTTAGAATCTAGAATCTTGAAGACTAATCCTTTAATAACCGACAGCCTAGTCGGGAGTTACTGATACAAAGCGTAACTCAATCACAGGTCAAATTACAAAATTTAAAAATCACATCTTGATAAAACTGATATTAAGTTTGAATCGTTGGCTAGTAAGCAAGAGAGTACTCTTTTTACTTCGACCCCTATCAAGAGTTTTTCAGTGTATTCCCCAAAAACAAAACGACGCTAATCTGACATATAAAATATGCTTGTTGACAAACTTTAACTTATATGCTGGTTTAAAAAAAATGTAAACATAGTTAAAAAAATAAATGTACTAATTTAATAATTGTGTTTATTTTATATGACAAGTATAACTTTGGAAAACTCAAAAACCCCCGACGGTTCGAACCACTTGCGGTGCGAAACGCCGAAGTACCCGAAAAAATAGCTGAACGGATTTTGACGAAACATATGTAGGTCAGAGAATTATGAAATCCTCTTTTAATTTAAATTGACTCGTTTTACTTGAAACCAAAAAAGATTCACAAACTGGGTAAGTTCGTTTAATTTGTAAAAAGACATTTCACTACCTACTTTTGTAACACTTTTGGGTAATTAAGCCAAATTAAGTTTACACTCTAATCTGGGAAATACTTTATCCAAATGTTTTGCAATATAACTTCTAGTTTCCGAATACTATAATAATGGACAAACATACATACATACTTAAACTTATGAAATTTGGCACACTTGCTTAGAAACCCACATAAACTACCATTGCATTACCACACCGGCTTAAGGTTTTAGATTAGGTATTATAAGTAAGCATGTTTCTTAACATCATCTCATCTTAATCATCTTTTTTCGCTTAATTTTAAAAAAAACATGCATCTCAAATACTATTATAGGACTTTACGACCTTACGTACCTAATTGAAAAGGTGCTAGGTACCTGTTGTGGAAAACAGGGAGTCTTTACGACCATTCGATACAAGAAGCACCTGACAAATCAAGTCGATTTCAGCCGCGCATGCTCCATCCTCACTCACCAGCTTGGAAGACCCCTCGCGCAACTATTAGGGTCTGTTCAAACTGAAGTTATAGGCGTGATGATGATACAATATTTTTAACGATCGATGGCTCAATTTTGAGCCAGTAGCGGTGGAATTAATAAGCAGATTGAATTTGTTATTTATAACAATTTTAAGAACTTATTGTTTTTTTTAATAATTCTTGATGCTACATACAATATTTCCATCATGCTACAGTCGCTTGCCGGTCGCAATATAAAGACCAGCACCGATATAATTATATATCTTTGTGCTATAAGATAAATTTGCACCATGCTAATTCGGAGCCAGTTTAGTGATATTTTTTTAATTTTAATTTGATATTAGTATAGTTTTTTCTATTGAAATTGTCATATATGTAAATTTCATGATTTGATATTTAAATATATTATGTATATTAAACAAACAAATATGAATAACAGGAAACATCGTCTTTATTTGATTTTGACAGATTTATAGCTATGGCTCCGTATGACTACCTACAAAATTCTTGAGCTGAGCTTACTAAAATTCTCTGTCTCGCTCTCAAATGTATATATTTTTACCCAACTGCGTAAGAAGGTAGGCTATGTTTTTCAAGTGTATGTATGTTTGTATGTATGTATATACAAGTGATTTTACTAGCAATCATTCTAAAGATTGCGCATTTATAATAATTTACAGCAATTTTACGCATACTTTCTCACAAAAAAGATAGACACAACAGCATACCAAGCAAACCCAATCGTAATTTAGACTGCAAAAACTGCTTTTCTGCAGTTGGGTATTTTGGTTTTATTTTAACATAGATACTTGTTGAAGATAACTGTATAGATTTATATAGATGAGTGAAAATAAAAGAAAATAAAACGTTCGGTAAACGTTTATAACCCGTTTTCCAAAATTTTTACATTTAATACAAGCGTCTTGTGTTGCGCTATTTTAATCATACCTTAATACGTTGTCACCTTCTGATAAAATTAAAAAGCTTTAGCAACAGTGCGACCAAAGATATTTATTAGAGTGGGCAAATGAGTGAACTACAATTTTTCTATATTCGTTTAACAATTTCCTTAAAAATACGACAGCAACGCCCCCGTAAACCATCCATGCTAACCCAATATTATGTAGGTTGGACGCATCTAGAGGTCAAATTATACTGGTTAAGCAGAGTTAGTCTGGTCTTTGCAACAACTTCGGACCTGTCTCATTCGGAAGCTCTCGGATGAATTCGGGACTCCTCGGGCCATAAAAGACTTTTTATTAGGAAGCTGATGAGACGTATTCAGGAGAACGACAAAATTAGGGTCATCTTAATTTGTCCTGCATTTTTATTAGTTCTTAAGGCCCGGCTAGTCCGCAAAAGCAGTAAAACAAAGCTTTTTGAAAATTTACAAAAAATACTTGTATTATTAGTTCAAGCTCAAATTTTTTGTATGTAAAATTTTGATCTGTTGGCTAGGGTTCGCTAGAAACAAAAACACGATTGCTGAAAAAAATCTCGATAGCTTTATTTTTTGAAAAATATGCCATTTTATTTATTTTTCCCATTTATCTCCAAAGTGTTTAAAGCCATCAAAACCAAATTTACCATGTTAAGTAGCTATTACATTTTTTTAGTGTTCTCTAGACTTACATTTTTGATACGTTTAGTGCATTATTTTATAGTAATTTATTTTACAATAATTTTGCTCGCGAGCAACCGTCCCGCCGCCTTGCTTCAGCTGTTCACCCGCGCCAGTCTGTCGGTGACCACTGTCAGCGACGGTACTGTGTCGGATTGCATGGCGCGCCAAATAAAACAAATTACTATGGGAAATCATAGAACAAAGAAACCAAAAAATAAGCGAACGCGTAAGCGCCAAATTTTGGCTCATATAGAAATGATGCGATCCCGAAAAAGGTAAATACCCAGTTGCAAGTTATTATTTCCTAGAAATATACATGTAGCTTACATGTAGCAAGCATGTAAGTATTTATATAGATCACTCGCACTCGCAGTTCATAAACCTATGAGTTCTATTCATACTCGTATAAAGAAAATGTACTTACTCTCACCTGATGTTCAAATATTTCAGTTATGAAAGATGTGTGAAGTCTGCCAACCCGCATTTGGCCAGCGTGGTAGATTATGGCCTTACCCTTCTTATAATGAGAAGATGGCCCGCGCCCAGCAGTGGGACAGTTTGTACAAACAGGGCTCATAAAAATAAATGTATACATAAACATATATACACATGCTAGCAGCATCCCGCGGTTTCACCCGCATAGTGATGAAAAATGGTGATAATAATATATATATATATATATATGTGTGTATGTATGTATATTTAAATTTCGACTGAAAAAGTTCTTGGTCAGCAAAGCCTACTACTCACTAAAAGAATATTTCGGAGCAAAGTATTACTTGCGTAGTCACAAATGACATAATAGCATGTATATGAATCAATGAATCATATGTACTTATATTATTGTTATTATTTTTTATCATTTTGTTATTGTATAGTGTTTTTTGACGTGTGACATATTGTAATGATTCACCAATAAAATCTGTATCTGTATCTGTATCTGTATGTTTATGCATACATTTATTTTTTATGAGCCCTGTTTGTACAAACTGTCCCACTGCTGGGCGCGGGCCATCTTCTCATTATAAGAATATTATATATATTATATATATTCTGTCTTTCTCCTGGTCCTAAAGAATCTCTGTTCCAAATTTCATAATTATTGGTTCAGCCGTTTAGCCGTTTAGGTAACAAACAGACAGAGAGACAGACGACAGACAATTTCGGTTTTAAAATATTATATGATTTATACATTTGAAAAACATAACCCACCTTTTTGCACAGTCCGGTAAAAATACACCGCGGTCGCGGGCATATGGCGCGGCATCTTTGAACGCGTCACAGACTTTGAGAGTACCTATATAGGTATACCGCCGTCTGTCGCGCGCCGCCCGCGCCGCGCGTAGGTAGGTAATTTTTACCCAATTGCGTAAGGAGGGTTGTTTATCGAGTATATGTATGTTTGTAAGGGTGTATGTGGGTGTATATCTATGTATGTACTATGCATATTTTTAGATTACCTCCTACAGCCTAAACAGCTTGACCGATTTTGATGTGCTAGGTGTCGTTAGATTCGTCTTTACTCCCTGAATATCATATGCTATATTATATTTTTTGTAACGCATTTTTTGTACTCTTGCAAAAATAAAATAAAATGTTTTTTCATAACCTAGAACTTCGTGATAAATAAGAAATTTTTTACTGGAATAAATAATACACACTACAACTTTTTACAGCGATTTTACGTATACATATATTACGTATTTGAGTATGAAATATTTTAGATAGGTAGTTTCATAACATTTATATTTCCACCACAAATACAGGGTGTTAGGTTAGGCTAGGTTACTTAGGTACATTTATCAGTGATCGACCTTGTTAGCATTATTCTTGTATATTGCAGATCAAAGAAGCATCTTGAAGTAATCAACGAGTCTTTGATAACATTAGAGCCAGTTGATTTGAATACTTCTAGGATTGAGTGAGCACTACAACCTTATTTATTTTACAAAAAATGAGGTTTATGCACATATATTTTTGTAACTGCAAATTTGTATGAATTGGTACCGTCAATGAAAACTCGCATAATCTGTCCCGTACTCCACCATGTGAGAGTAATAACATCGACATGTGAGTTGTGATATAGTTGTGAGAATAGAACATAAAAAAGAAATAAAACAGGCACGAATACTGCAACCAAAGAAGATGAAATATGGCTACAACTGAAAGATCTGTTAATTTTTTGATATTGTACTACGGTTGTTTTTTATATTTTTGTTATGGGAAACTTTAGCTTGACCACCGATCCCGCTAGTTTTGAACGACGTTTACGGTCTACGATGGAGCGCGTTTGCTTAGAAAAACTCTATTTTAATTGCGATTGCGACGTTCTGTTACATAATGTAGGTATAATAATGTGAATCAAAGAAAATCCGTTCAGGTAGCGTATGCTGAAATTTTTCAAGGCTGTACATTAAAAATAACAACAAAACGCTCTGTTTTGTTAAATAATGTAGATTCAAACCCATTTCTTTCTATAATCACGCATTAGGTGTAAAAAGTAGAGTATGCACTTCGGGGATAAAGGTGTTTTTGTCTTGGGCGAGCTTGAATCCCTCGTTACACTCCGGATTCTAAATTTGTAACTCTGTAAATATGTGAATCTATAAATCTGTAAATCTGCAAATCTGTAAATATGTAAATCTGTTAATCAATAAACAAACAAAATAGACAACTTATTATTTATATTATTTGCAGGAAACTCTCTCAGGATCTTTTTAAAACCTACAATAATTGTAAGTTATTTTGTTATAAAAATCCAAAGTACTAGACCGATATTGATAAAATTTATATGGGACCACTTCTGAAATCACTTACCACAGAAAAAATAATTTTCAAAATCGATTCACAATTGGTGGAGTAATCGGTGAACAAACATAAAAAAAACATAGTCAAATTGAAAACCTCCTTCTTTTTGGAAGTCGGTTAACTAATGGTATTGCAATATAATTATAAAATTAACCTTGTTGCTTGTGTTTATTACCTAACATCCTGTATAGACCTTTACATTATTATCAAAGATATTTACGTGATATATTTGACCTGTAATATGTAATTCTAACCAATATTTATGAAATTTGGCAAGGAGATTCTTCAAGACCTGGAGAAGGACAAAAGCTATATTTTATCATAATCATCATCGTTTTTCATCACTACGCAGGTTACACCGCAGGGGCATAGCTATTATTTTATAAATGTGATAATTTAGTGTTTTATGTGAGTTTGTGAGTTGGTTGTTGAATGGAGATAGATATACCCACATAATATGACATACTTAGGCTTTTATCCCGGAAAAATGAACGAGTACGAGTAGTAAATTATTATTTCATAGATTTTCAAGAAATAAGCTTATAGACTGATATCAGTATATCACAACTTACTTGCCACTACAATGTAATGAAGATGTGGCTCAGACGAGTCGCACGCCGCGCGACGAGACTCGCGCGCGGCGCGGCGCGCGGCGGATCGGTATCGCACTAAACGTACGCCACGTTTTGTGCGGACGTCGCGCTCTCATAAAACGCGGAACTATGCCGTAAACTGAGGTAGCGTAAAATACCTAAATTTCTGGACAAGCCTCGCCTTAAGTTCAGATTTAGGAAGTCTGTAGTTGTCCCTATTCCATACCATGCTTGGTTCATATACTAAAGTCATTGGTAAACTGAATTCTATTTTCATTTTCCATAAATAACTATGAATACATAATTATAAATATGTATAATAAATAAAATTGGCGATATGAGATAACAATACTTTGACTGGCCTTATGGCTCAGTTGGTAATGTGTCTACGTCTACCTGCTGAACTGAAAGGTCGTGGGTTCGATCCCCACCCAGGGCAAACATGTGTGATGAGCATGGATGTTTGTTCTGTGTCTGGGTGTTTCTATGTATCATATATATATATATATATTTACAAAAAAAAGTATATATGTATTCTATCAGCCATCTAGTTCCATAGTACAAGCTTTGCTTAGTTTGGGCTAGATGGTGTTGTGTGAAATGTCCACAAATATGTATTTATTTATGCTGTGTAAATAAATTAAAAATAAAATAAATGTTGTTAAACATTGTTATACAGCACTATCTAGCCCCAAACTAAGCAAAGCTTGTACTAAATTTATTTTGCTTTATAAGAGGAAAAAATTGCATCCCTCGCTTCACTGAATTATTTGATCTAGAAATAGATGGGAATAACCACTGTAACAGACTGTTCTCAAAACGTTTAGTAAAAATTATTTTGTACATTCTGTGGTCACACAAATTTTCAAGCAAGAAATATCTTAAATGCTTAAGATGTAGCTCAATAAGTTACTGACCTATTTCGAACAATATTTTGACTATATGAACTGCGAAACTCTAAGATATGGCGTGTCACGACATGTTCTTTGTAATTTTTTTGTCTTTTTTAATGATAGGAAAGCCTTAGGCCGCTTCGTATTTCCGACATTGCACTATCGTCGACTTACGAAAGCCCCTCATCCTGAAGTCCAGCCCTGCCCGTTAGGGGTGCAACGGCCGCGCATGCGCTCGAAAATCCGCCCTCGCCGCCGCCGCCCGCCTAACCAAGCCCAGCGCGGCTGCACGCCTTACCGCGACACACCTCCTTTCAAACATAAAAAAAATAATTAAATAAAAACCCTTTAAACCTTATCTATTCCAATTTCAAGAACATTCCAATTTCAAAAACATTATTTTTTCAAAATTTTCATGCAGAGACAAAATGACTGCGAGTGTGCTGTGATGTTTGTTAAAATTTATTAGTGTTATACAATTTTGATGTTTTTTATATTGTTTTGTGATTGTGGTCTAAACTAAGGGCGTATTTTAATTAAAAGTTAGGGTTGTGATATGAAGAGTTATCTTGCGTAACAGAAGCCAGCGAAGGTAAGAATATAATATATGTAGGTGTACATACCCACAAAAGTGTTCCGCGGTCGATCTTGAAGAGAGTTACTATAAGCTACATATTCATAGAAATACAAGGTAAAGTCAATAATTACGAAAGTAATTTTGCTCTTTTAGTAAAAATTCTCAAATTTCTTTTTTTTTTACTCATCTGCGCAAGTAGCAGAGCAATGTTTTTCGGGTGTATCAGAACACGAATGTTTCTACAGACTTCCATCTTCAACCTCTAAAGCCCGTATTTCTCAAAAGTCACGTAGGTACTACGTTTTTTAAAATAAAAATAACAAAATTCTTGCCTAAAAACTCACTTTTTCGTAGTCTCCCTTGACAAACTATTTTATTCTTCCCTTGAAATATTCTTAAGAATGCTCATTAAAATTAAGCAATTATGAGACTCTGCGCATACTCTCTCTCGAAAATATACAATCAACATCATAATTAATTATAGCAACGTTTGATATGTCAAAAGCAGTTACACCACAAAACCGCTGCTTTGCAGTCAAATATGTTTTTCTATTAAAATATTTGTACTTGTTCGGTATATTTTATAATAAGTGTTAAATACTTATACCCAAACACGCTTATACGCTGGATGCAAGCCGCTTCCAATCGGTCTTTTTGGAAATCCATGGAGGAGGCCTATGTCCAGCAGTGGACTTCTTATGGCTGAGATGATGATGATGATGACTTATACCCAAACGAGATTGTTTTATTTATCATATTAACATTAAGCAGAGATAATGTGTTTAGCCTGCCGTAAAAAAGGAGCAGCCTGGTAGATATCATCCATGATCATCTTAGCCACAAGAAGGCCTCTGCTGAACTTAGGCCTCCGCCACGGATTTCCAAAAAGACCTGATTGAAGCGGCTTGCATCGAGCGTCTTCCTGCTACTTATATGAGGTCATCTGTCCATCTCGTGTCTAGTTTTCCTACGCTGTGCTTGCCGGTGCGTGGTCTCCACTCAAGAACTTTTCGGCCCCATCGGCCATCGGTTCTACGTGTTATGTGCCCTGCCCACAGCCACTTCAACTTGCTAATCCGCTGTGCTATGTCGCTGAACTTTTGATTCGATCTCACAGACACACTCCGAGCATTGCTGTATATAAGTACATAGCTATCGCTGCGTGATTTTGATAGATATTTGGCATCTAATTATTTTGTATATACTCGTATGTATGGAAGCGTGGTTTATTGAATCATACTTACTATATTATTCTTATCTCTTAGATCACTTTTATAATCCTGCCTGGTTTATTACAGCATACATCTTTCTCATTCTTTTTTGAGGAGAGCTTCTCCTCTATTTTAACACCCAACCCATAAAGAGGAGTGTTATTATTTAGACGTGTGAATCTGTGTATCTGGTATATCCAGGCAGCACTGAACAGAAAATTAGGAAGTTGAAGTGGCAGTGGACAGGACACTTGTCACGCCGTTCTGGTTTCCGATGGGGCCGAGAAGTTCTCAAATGGAGACCACGCACCGGTAAACACAGCGTAGAAAGACCAGCCACAAGGTGGACAATCGTTTATTAAAGACCAGCCACAAGGTGGACAGACCGTTTATAAAAGACCAGCCACAAGGTGGACCGACCGTTTATTAAAGACCAGCCACAAGGTGGACAGACCATTTATTAAAGACCAGCTACAAGGTGGACAGACCGTTTATTCCCGTTGTTCACCACTTCCGTGTCCATCACTGGCGGACATCGACACCTGTTTCAAAGAGTAGCACAACTTTTTACATTAACATACCCTTGTCCACCAGTGGTGGACACTGACACGCGTTTTTATAAACCATTACCATTGTCCGCCATTGGTGGATTGTGATATATTTTCAAAAAAAAAATCTTCAGATTCACAAGGTCTAGTGAGCAAAAAGGTTCAGTGGCCAAAAATGACAAGACACAAAAGATCTTGTCTGATACAATTGGTAGGAAGATGCTGGATGCAAGCCACTTTCATCAAGTCTTTTTAGAAATCCATGGAGGAGGCCTATGTCCAACAGTGGACTTCTAGTGGCTGAGATAATGGAACAGTTGCCTCCGCTCCTGTTAAAATACTAAATATACTTCGACGTTCAGTGAGGATGTGAATAGTCCATATCGATCGACGAACAAAGGCAGCAGCAAAGCGGTAACATTGCATTTTACTAACTCGCCGTGAGCCACCGTGACCCAATTTTACTTTTATAGCTCCATTATTACATTTACGTAAAAATTTGTGGTGAATCATAACAGTAAGTTAGCCTATTATTTAAACGAGCGAATGTAAATTCAGATTAATGAATAATAAATACTAAATATGGCGGATGAGTGGAAGCGACTACAAGACAAGTTATACGAACAGCTACTTGGAAATCCAAGTTAAGTTACATCGGAACCACAGATTTAAACATCAATCTGTGATCGGAACTGGATTTATCCTAGGAAAGCTTTCTTCCTAGGAAGTCTGTCGCGCGATCTTTCGCCAGCAAAACATGCTTCTTTCATACAACACCAAAAAACTGTTTTGTACCCCTAAATATTATCTGATTTTGATAATTATTGTTCATATTCATATTCATATCATTTATTGCGTCATATGTAGGTACATGCAGGTCTTATAATAACACATGTTTATTTAGGGAATACATATGGCCCTATAGGGGCATGGCAACACTTGAGTCGGATGTTATATATGATTAGAATAATTAATGGCTATACTTCTACTCATTAACGACTTACATATCCCGAGAAATTAGTTGAATTAATAAAAATGGATTTCTAGGTTAATGTAAGTCACGATGTATTATAATAAATATAATGGCATGACAATATATAGAATAATCTTGGATTATCGCAAACATTTTGATCAATATAATTATATCATCATCATCATCTCAGCCATAAGAAGTCCACTGCTGGACATAGGCCTCCCCTATGGATTTCCAAAAAGACCGATTGGAAGCGGCTTGCATCCAGCGTCTTCCTGCCACTTGTATGAGGTCATCTGCCCATCTCGTGGCTGGTCTTCCTACGCTGTGCTTGCCGGTGCGTGGTCTCCACTCGAGAAACTTTCGGCCCCATCGGCCATCAGTTCTACGTGCTATGTGGCCTGCCCACTGCCACTTCAACTTGCTAATCCTCTGTGCTATATCGGTGACTTTCGTACGTCTACGTATCTCTTTATTCCTTATTCGATCTCGTAGAGTGACTCCAAGCATAGCCCTCTCCATAGCTCGTTGCGTGACCTTGAGCTTCCTTATAAGGCCCATAGTTAGGGACCACGTCTCAGTGCCGTAAGTCATCACTGGTAACACACACTGGTCGTAAACTTTCGACTTGAGGGACTGGGGTATATTGGACGAGAAGACGCTTTTAAGTTTCCCGAACGCTGCCCAGCCGAGTTGGATACGACGATTGACCTCTCTCGCAAAGTTGGACCTGCCTAATCGGACCGTTTGTCCTAGGTAGACATATTCGTCAACAACTTCAAGAGTGGAGTTACCCACAGATATTGGGGTGGGCACTACATGGGCGTTCGACATAACCTTCGTTTTGTCCATGTTCATTTTGAGGCCCACCCGTTGGGAAACTCTATCGAGGTCTTCGAGCATCGTACTGAGGTCTTCCATCGACTCTGCTATGACTACTATATCGTCGGCAAACCGAAGGTGAGTGATGTACTCGCCGTTAATATTGATGCCGAGCCCTTTCCATTCCAGAAGCTTATAGGCATCTTCCAAACCGGCGGTAAACAGTTTCGGAGAGACAACGTCTCCTTGCCTCACGCCTCTCTTTAATGGAATTGCCTCTGAATTCTGGTCTTGTACTCGGACCGACATGGTGGCGTTGTTGTACAAACACTTCAGCACTTCGACATACCGATAGTCAATACGGCATCGTTGGAGGGCCTCAAGCACCGCCCAGGTCTCGATCGAATCAAAGGCTTTCTCATAGTGCACAAACGCTAAGCAAAGGGGCAAGTTATACTCTTCGGTCTTCTGTATCACTTGCCGCAGCGTATCATGGTGGCAACCTTAACCTACTGAAGTTCTGAGAACCAAAAATGTTCAAGTGTTCACAAAAATAAATCGAGCTGCTGACAAATTCTCACATAAGTATTCGTCTGTTTGAGTACCTCTATATATTATACTCAGATTTCTTTGCAAACGTTATTTTTTATTTCGTTCGATTAATAATATCCTTTTGAAACAGTGGTATCTGATGAGTGTGCCGACTTTCTGTAAAATTGTGGGTTCAACAGTTCTTTCATGACTGAGATGAGTATAATTTGAATAAACCTACCTATTCCCAAGCAATGCAAATAAACCTGTTTTAGGTCAGACGTTCAAAGGTTTATAGCAGGCTTTAAACGATCTACATGCTCATATAATATAATGTACTCAAGTACATACATTGAAATGCTATAGATAGGTAATAGAAAGGCAAGAGAAGAGTAATTTTTAACATCTTACGGATTAGTCACGTTTATTTTTGAGTCCTCCGTGAATACTCCGACTATAGTTTCAACCGCATACAGCGGTCTTATTTAAAAAGGAGCAGCGCAGACGTCACTACCGAAGGACGTCTCGTCTTTAAAAAGACCGTCTGTACCAGACGACACATCATTCGGGAGTGACATCTGCTCTGCTCCTTTATAAAAAGACCGCGGTATGCGGTTGAAACTATAGTCGGAATATTCGAATCAAAAATAAACGTGAGTAACCAGTAAGATATTCTAAAGATGCGTAACAACCACGTTAGTTTCCATAATAGAAAACCAATTTTGTATTTGATTTTAAATTATTTAATACTAGATTTGATTAGGTATAGGTATCATTAGTCTTGCTTATTGTAATCTTAGAAGTAAAATAATTATAAGAGAAAAAATAAGCTTAGTCTATTCACAGTTGTTGTACCTCTGACATGTAAAACGTAAGTACAGCTGAAAAAAGTAAAAAAATTCAATCAATATAAGATTTGTGATTACACTAATGAATCCGGCAAAGTACGAGTTTCACTCGCACTTGACCGGTTATTTTATAAGAAATGAATTCCGTCGCGGCAGCAGCACATTTTACTTTATAATTTGTGAGCAGCACGAACAGCCGGCGGTCAACAATATGCAGTCGCTGCAAGTGTAGACAGTTGAATATTACCCTAACATAAGAGGAAGATATTTTCAACCGACTTCAAAAAAAGGAGGAGGTTCTCAATTCGACTGTTTTTTTTTTAATGTTTGTTACCTCATAGCTTTCGACTGGGTGAACCGCTTTTGATGATTCTTTTTTATTTGAAAGCTGGTGCTTTCCGTGTGGTCCCATTTCAATTTGGTCCAGTTCTATAATAATAATAATTTTTATTTCCATAATATTATTAGTGTATAAATTACAAATCCAATTATCAATCAGCTTAATATTAATAAGATAATTACAATGGACCCCAAACTAGGCTAGGCCTGTATCTTGGGCGCCCTTTACCAAGTTGTCGTATTTATCTAGAAATTGAGCGCTGAAAATTTGTACACATTTCCGATAACTACATTTTCTGTCAATGTTCAATAACTACATTTTCTGTCAATGTCAATGGTCATTGTCAGTTCTGACAATGTCATCCATGAGAAGTCGGTTGGTTCATTTTATTAATTATTATTTTGAGCCTGTTTTGTCCCACTGCTGGGCAAAGGCCTCCCTATCCTCCTTCCATTCTTCTCGGTTCAGTGATTTTTGAGTCCAATTCTTACAATAGGAGTCCAGTTCATCCCGCCATCTCCTTCTGGGCCTACCAAGTGGTCTGACGACTTGTGGAACCCACTGTGTAGTGAGCTTAGCCCACAAATCGTCCGACATACGGCAAACATGACCTGCCCAGTTCCACTTCATTTTATTAAACTTTTTATAATTATAGCACATATAAATATATGTTCGTAGTTACATTTCCGCTTGCATACAGGATAAATTATGAATATTTCTGCTGCAATCTGTAATTATTATACGAGTATTGTTAATTTGTGTTAATTATGGCTCAGTAATTGCGAACCATTTTAAGTCAGAATTTAGCTGACAATATATAACTTGATTAACTGTGTCCCGTGGTATCACCCACTCCCACTTGCCTACTGACATAGTAAACATTAATACATTTATACATACTCGTATTTCCACAGACGTAGAAGATGAAGCATGCGACTTCATTTATATTGAAAACCTTGCGTGCCACATTTTTGGTATCGACTGTTACGTCACATAAACGATTTAGTGATGGATTGTTCCATCCGCGCGAAATCAATTCAACCCAATGCATCCGCGCGCTTGTATTAGTAACTAGTTGGCAAAATATCGAAACGGAAGTTGGTATAAATCACTTGAAATTAAATAAATCTTAGGGCGTCAACTGTGATTTTAACACGCTTTTATTAGGTCGACCTGTATGTAATGAAATCTAAGGTAACTAATTTAACCATCTTCCAAGGATCGTAGCGTCATGAAAATTGGCAGCTGTATGTACTCGTAGTTCTGATGACAATACAATAATATGGTATTGTCGAACTGATCTGATGATGGAGCCGGAAGATATGAACTAGAACTTCATGATGGAACATCGTATCATAGCTGTGTTTGGATTTGTTAGAAAAGTCTTGAAATAAACCTTGGCCACAATAATTTGTAACGTGTTTTTTAGTTTTTTAAACTGTTATTTATTTAATCTTACTGTTGACACGCTAGGTACTTGGGTATCTTAAAAGTTTATGCGTATTTCATACAACGGACACTCTCTGCCTCCACCCAATCCCGGGTTCCTCACCCTCTCGCACAAGTCGTTTGCCGAACTTTGGCAGCACGGCGCATTCATTTTTCAATCTAAACAAGCGTTCGAATCGAAACGAGTGGCCATCATCATCATCATCAGCCTACTTTAGTCCACTGCTGGACATCGGCCTCTCCCATTGAACCCCATTCAGCACGATCCTCAGCTTTCCGTTTCCAGCCACTGCCAGCTGCTTTCCGTATATCGTAACTCCATCGTGCCTCAGGGCGATCCACACTATGTTTGCTGACTCGCTCGACTGGCGTCGCGAGCGAGCGGTCATCAGACGTCTATCATAACTTTGTTATTATTCTTCTTCTAACTTCGAGAGTTATGTTTTTATTATTACAAAATGAAAATCGGGAAAATAACACTTCACACATCAAAACAGATCCAAGCTCCTAAGCTGCAGGAGTTTTTTTAGGCTAGGAGGTAATATAGAAACAAACATACACACCCACATACATAATACCCACAAATATACATACACCCGAAAAACAGCCCTTCTTTAGCATAGTCAGGTAAAAAACAAACGTATCATAAAATAAATCCAAACAACACAATAACAGATGGAGACATACTCGTACACATATTAATAGAAGCTGCAAAGTCAGTGAAAATTAACCTCACAGTTAATAAAATGGAAAATTTGACACTGGCCATGATGACAAATTTGAAATTCAAAGGATAATTTGAAACCTGGGGACCAATATAACTGTCACAGAGGTTGTTCAATAAACAATCCTGGGTCCATTCGGTGCTTGGAAATGGAAATTTGATACCGGAATAATTTAATATTGTACATACCTACGTATTAAGAGGCCTTTTATATTTTTACACACATTTTTTGACGAAAGAATAACCAAAATTGGATTATTTTAACATTTTCGTATTTCACCAAATGGAGAAATTCGTTTAATGAGAAATGGAGAAGTTCTGAATTTTAACCGTATTTAACTGTCTAAAAATGCTTACAAATATAAATAATCGGCCAAGTGCGAGTCGGACTCGCGCACGAAGGGTTTCGTACTATCATCTATAATACTATAAAGTTAAGTTCTGTTTATAAAATAACGAGAAATCAACGAAATTCCAAGTAGTAAATTGCAAACTTATAGGTAGGTTTTCGATACACATCCGGGCAGCATGACGACGCTCGCGCGAATACGCGCGGTTATGGCTCGCTCCGTGATGTTACCTCCCCCGCTAGCCGCGCAGCCTTTGCTTAGCAACCGCCTCGCGCTCGCGCCACCACCACACCGCGGCGCGGCGCTCGCACCGCGTTTAGATGCACGGATTATTTTTATTTTGTGAGTTTTTATGTATTAGATTAGGTATTTATTTTTATAGTTAGTAAATTTCTAAATATTTCCTTACAAATATTCAAGTTTCTACCTGTTAATTAAGATCGAGTAAAAATTGCTTAAAAATTACGTTTGTTGTATGGGAGCCACCCTTTAATATTTACTTTATTGTTATTTAATTATTTATTTTGAAAGCTATTATACAAGTAAATATTCTGTGAAAATTTTAAGCGTCTACTTGTTACCGTTTAAAAAAATACGAAAAAAACACGTTTATTGTATGGGCCCTTAATATTTAATTTTTTAGAATTTTTAGTATTTGTTGTTATAGCGGCAACGGAAATACATCATTTGTGAAAATTTCAGCTTTCTAGCTATCACGGTTTATGAGATACAGCCTGGAGACAGACAGACAGACAGACAGACAGACAGCGAAGTCTTAGTAATAGGGTCCCGTTTTTACCCTTTGGGTACGGAACCCTAAAAAGGAATATCAAAATACTCAATTATTGTATATCAGGTAAATCCGCAAAATACTGCTAGTATAGTATCTATAATAAATGACAAACCGTCAAGCCCACTTAGGCCGACAGCAAAAGTTATTCACTGATGGGTATTAGAAGTTAGTGTAAAGTTAGCCTCCTCAATGTTATTTCGAGGGAGAGCCAGAATGGATAGATGGGGTATTATAACGGTATTATTGGAACCAGATAATAAAATTGTTATTAAAGATAAAATTGGTATTATTGGAACCAGATAATAAAATTGTTATTAAAGATAAAATTGGTATTATTGGAACCAGATAACAAAATTGTTATTAAAGATAAAATTGGGGCTTTTGGAGAATTATGTTCTTGAATGATAGTTACAGCAGTGTACCGTTTCACCCGTGTAGTAATGAAAAACGATGGTGATGATGATGATGACAATAAAATGGGACTTACGTCTGACTGCACGTTCTCAGCTATCTGTGTACAAAATTTCATAAGTATCTGTTCGCCTGAAAGCTAACAAACATATAGATAGATAGATAGATTTATTAAAAACCACATGATAACAAAATAACAAAGATAATATTAAGTACTTAGGGCTAGGTTTTTAATTGGCGGCCTTATCGCTTAGAGCGATCTCTTCTACAACAGACAGAGTTATTTTTACTTTGCTTTTATAATATTAGTTAGGATTAGCATTATTCGTCTTACTTATAAACGTTGAATGAGCGCATTTTGGTTAAACAGTGTTTTGATGCGTTTTCGCGCGTTTCAGTTTCCATCTAACAGAAAGTGACAGAAAACAGAAACTGATAAAAAAAAAGACATGTGGCACTCGGAGACTGCCGCGGTAAATATATTGCATAATAGCTTTACGCGCGGTGTGTTAGGTTATTTTCGTTACGGAATTTCTGGATTCGATCTCCACGCTCAAGGCCCGCGATAGAAGCTATGCAATAGCTTAAAAATCCTTACTCAGTCAATAAGATTTTAACATGCGTTTATAAGACAGTACATATATGGTTAAAGTGTAAAGCGGTTATTCCCAATCGAATATGCAACTGATCAATGAGCCCAGAGCTGCCAGACATTACTTACTTTACTTATTTTGTGACGAACAAAATGTGTCGTACCGAGTAGTAATTTTATAGACTCTGAAGGTACACAATAAACTTGCTAACTTATGCCGATGACGGTCAATGTGCAGATATTAGCCGCTAACGGTGTACAAAATATAATTAACTTTTTTTAACTTTCTGACATCTGATTTGTATGCATAGTGTAAACAATATCTTTCAAGATTAATAATCAATACAGCCAGACATTTTCCGTCGGCGGTAATACCTGCCGGGCATTTTAAAGTGGGCAAAAGATGTGCTATATTTATTTATATTCCGACGCTTAATTTTTATAAATGAATGTTTAGGGAACTATTTAAAATAATTTGTGAGTAGCCAGTCAAATTCTAGGGGCCAATCATCCCCCAGACACATTTAAATGTCGCCATGAGTATGTGTAAGATGAAGGGTAGCCACGAGCAGCTACCACCAGACGACCAGCCACAAGGTGTGGCCGATTCTTGGTCAAACAATACACACAATATATATATAGTATTATAGTATTTTCCTATATCTATTTTTAACAATACCTAGACAATGCTATTTGCATGGCTAGGTATTTTTGGTATAACATTAGTGTTCAATGAATAATAGTTGAAATATATAGTTCATATTCATTATATAGCATATTATTAATAACATGTATAGGTATTCATCACTCGGTGGCTTATCATCATCATCAACCATTATCCAATGCCTGCTGAGTATTAGGTATCCTCTTTAACGCCCCACCCTTTCCGGTCCTGTACTAGCCCCATCCACTATCTTCCTACTGCTTTGTTGATGTCTTCCGACCAACGAACTGGAGGTCTGCCAGATACTCGCTTTTGTCTCGTGGACACCTTTCTGTAACTGCTTTGGTCCATCGTCCATCTTATTCTGGTCACTGCCGGTCCGTCTAACTACGTCTTCGTTCCTCATCGAAGTCCTATGTTTATTATAAGGTCCTTAAAAGTAATGTATTTATAGACTTTGTTATGATATGTACATATATAAACTATTTTGTATAAATTATTTTGTATTTTTTTAAACTATACTGTCCCACTGTTGAGCAAAGGTCTCCCCTACTTCCTTCCAAAAGTAGTGGTTCTGCGCTACCAGTTGCCAATTCTTCTGGAATGGATTAAGATCGTTATACCAGTTATTAATGTTGGTATAGACAGTTCAAAAGTTACACACATCCGACGAGACTTGAACCCACATATCCCGATCTGTACTTGGAAGACTTTACCATTTTGGCCACGGAAGTGCTTGACTATGTTTATTTTGCCATCCTAAAAAAAGTTAATGTAACTCAATCTTTTTATCCTTTTGTTGCTTTTTTACGACTAAACGGCTGAATTGATCGTCATAAAATTTGATATGACACACTACATATTATCATCATCATCGTTTATCATAACCACGCGGATGACACCGCGGGACAAAGCTAGTGTTAAATTACTTATAGTATACTATTTCAATAGATATGAACATTGAATAGGCTTCAAATACGAATCCTAAAGTAATTGGATACATCCTTTGTGTTATAAAGAGTGCCGGCAAAGAGAACTAAGATTCCGAAAATACCTCATCCCGGCGGGAATATATGAATAGTTGAATATGTCAAAGGTTAAGAAGTCTACTAGGTGTAGGCAAGACATGTAGGTGTACGGGTGGGCTGGACAACACATAAACACTCCAGAAATGTTGTATTAACAACTCTTTTGTTACACATAAAAAGCTATCTAAGACTTTGTGTCCCCCGGCTGTCGAACTAACTATCGTGGAAACTCTTTCATCTCGCGTACTTTTAAAAACATCTATTGCAACAAAAGTTTATTGACTTATTTACAACGAGGCATAATCCTCCATTTTGTGGCGGCGGCCATCTTGTATTTACAATAATACAGAATATACTAAATTGTATTGTCATCAGGACTAAAGGTGTATACCAAATTTCAGATCGATCCGTCAACTGCAAGGGGGTAAAATTTCAATTACTAAATTTGACCCAAACAAACAAATAAATAAACAAACAGGTCAACCTAAAGAAAACCGTTCAATAAAATGAAATATTCCAATACTACTACCACTCTTAAAAATTATACACATAATGAAACCTTTCTTTTAATGATTTCATTAGAATTTTAAGTTTGTTCACCCAAAAAGATACTTAGGAGTAGGTATATTACTAAGCTTACGTCCATCTGCCGTACTCTTAAACGGCTGTACCCTTTGAACCGTAATTATGTATAGGAAGGTGAAATATTCACATAATATCATTATACTATTCATTATAATCAAAAAATGAAAAATCTTGTTACTACAGTTAAAATATATGACCAACGTTATATGTAAATTGTAGATAAATTAAATAAAATCGTTCGTTCTGCTGATGACATTCATATTTCAGGGGACTATTGAAAATAACAAATATATTACATTTTATCCCTATCTCTTTTTCACTCTTTTGGGCAGGGAACATAGTACAAAGAGCTTATGGCTACAATAGAAAACTATTTGGCCCCATTGCCAAATAGTTTTCTATTGTAGACCACGCACGCACTAGCAAGCACAGCGCAGCGTAGGACGACCTTCCACAAGGTGGATAGACAACTTCATATTATTACAAGCGGCAAGCAGACGCTAGATGCAAGCCGCTTCCAACCGGTCTTTTGGGAAACCTTGGGTGAGGCCTATGTCTGTGTCAGCAGTGGACTTCTAGTGGCTGAGATGATGATGATGTATAAACAGCATTGATTAACGTAAAATCGATGTTATCGATGTTTTTAAAAGCATGGTTGGCCAACAAATAGCTGGGTGCAGAATAACGCAAACAGAACATTAGATAGGCAAGCCAAGAATAGACGCCCGACGTTATAGAGCCCATATCTTCCTAAACTAAATTACCTCTCGAGAAGAAGACCAGATAACCCAACCCTCCATATTCATTTAGGAAAGCCAAGGATTTATCGGTAGGGTTCGACCAATGCTCCAGCAATCCTTTACGATTTACGCTAATTTTGATTTGGGTACAAATAATGGGATTTTTAAACTAAAAATAAGTACCTACATTTGGTAAAAAACAGAAGTCTTATTTTGTAAATTTCCTGTAACCAGAAGTGTATCGGAAATTATTAGTAAGTATTGTGTTATTTTCCTTCCTTTTAAATTTTATACACGCAAATAAATTACATATATTATCGACAAACCATAAAAGTAAACCAGTAAAATTATGAATGAATAATATATAAAAACTAAAATCTAGCTACGTCCTTATTACATAAATAATTATTTACACTCAAACGTCTTTATACAATATTTTTGTAAGATAAAATACAGAGTATTTACATTATTTAAGAGAATATTTGAGAATATTCATGATCATGTATATTTTGTTACTTAGATTTATTTACGGGCATAAATAATATACAATATGCTAATCATGTATTTTAATTTTGCCCAAATATAGTTTTATTTATCCACATATTTATATCCTCTGAATGGTGCCATATTTAGTTTTAGTGTGACATCATATAGCCTTATATAACAAGCGGAAAATCAGGACTCGTCTAAAAACACCTCATTGGTCATACTGTAATGAGTTCTAAAGTTTATAATTATAGTTTAAAAAACTGAAGCAACCGTCTTCTCAAGGATGCCCTTGTCAAAACTGGACCAAATTGAAATGGGACCACACGGGAAGCACCAGCTTTCAAATAAAAAAAGAATTATCAAAATCGGTTCACCCAGTCAAAATTTATGAGCTCACATAAAAAAAAACGTAATCCAAGAAATACGTGTCATTTTCATCACGAAGTAATGGCATAAATTAAGTGTAACGGTTTCGATACAGCTATGTCTTTAGACATGCAGCACGAAAGTCTGATACGCAAATTTTCTTCATACGGATCTACCGGAGCTGAGGAACGATTCGAGTAGCTAGTATATCACCATCAACGTTTATTTACTTATATTATATTTCTCTTTAACCATATAAAGGTTGTCTGGAAGAGATCGCTATTAGCGATAAGGTCATCTTTTGTACCTTTTCTTACGCCCTAATCATGTTATTTTATTTTATTTTGTATGCATGAGTGTGTGTTGTATTAACGCCGGGATACCTCAAGGGTCAGTAATATCACAGTTAAACAAAAACTGTGGTAATATTATCTCAATTTTATTTTTTTAAATATAATTACAGCCGTTCAGGGTCACGAGGTCCAGTGGGCCATAAGGTCCAGTCAGCCATAAAGTCCAGAAGGCCAAAACGACAAGTCCCATAAGGTCCAGTGGGCCAAATGGTACCTAAAAATTAAATATTGCCCGTATTTAAATACTATATACTTGAAACAGACAATATTTTGACCTTTCAATGAAAATTATTTAAAATATTCCATGATTACAACCTTTCAAGAAATGTAAATAAATAATAACGTTCGGAACGTAACTAAAAAGTCATTGGCCTTTCCAAAAAAATGCTCACAGTTTACGGAACCCTCCAAATTCGCAGGTATCTACACGTTCTCGAGCTTTTTAAATCCTAAAATTTCCTTTTTTCAATCATAACTAACAAGTAACTCTTTCTCTCTGCCACTCTGTCTGTTTGACACCTTTTCACAACAGTAACTGGTAACTGAACCAATCGGTTCAAAATTTGGTACAAACATAGCTGAGAACCTACATAAGCTACATTTCTTCATTACTACGCGCAGGTGGATCCGCGGGGCACAGCGAGTGTCGATGTTTTCTAAAGACACTTTTATGGATATTTTTTTTACAACAACAGTTTTTTTTTTTTTACTTTCTTCACTTCTTTCACCCGAAAGTAAAAATAAATTGCAGCTACGATTTTAACCAAAAGCCACGTACGCTGACTTCAAAGCATTTCCGTTTAACATTTCACTGAATTTACCGCACTGCAGACCCGACCTGATACGTTTAACTTGCAACCTTTCATAAATAAACACAAGGTTCAAAATTGAGAGTAGACTTTTGATTTCTAACATGACTGACGATAGCGAAGGTGTGAAAACTTGATTAAACTTCGCATCAATCACTAGTTTACTTTGTGATCAAAAATAGTGGATTGTACAACAAGTAAGCAAAGTTTTATTCCTACGGCGCGGACGGAATTCGAATTTGGAATGTAGTGAAGGATTCCAAAGTAATATCCGGAGTGTAGCGAGGGATTCTTCGGTAGAATCCTGAGCGAAGCGAGCAATTCTATAAACGTGCCCGAGGTTTGCTGCAACCGTGTTATGCTTAGCTTTTCGTCCTCCAAGAGATATAAATTGTACAACAGCTCTGCACATATTTTTCGTGTTAACGAACTACGTACTCAACATCATATCAAGCGTGATAGTTTTACTGCAAATACAGGTATTATTTAATTCGTATTTAAATAAACAAATCATTAATTGAAAACTTAAAATATTTAAATACAAACAAGATATATCTCTATATTCTATGGAACTTCTTAATTCGTAAGAAAGAGGGTTATGTTTTTGAGTGTATATATTGTTGTATGTAGGATGTATTTGTATATATACTTTACGCATACTTTCTCACAAAAAAACATACACTCAACAGCGTATCAAGCGCAACGAAACCGTAAGTAAGTTAGACTTCAAAATCTGCTTTTCTGCAGTCGGGTATTATCATAATACCCGACTGAAAAATTTATAGTTTAAAGAAGTTAAAAGAAAAACATAATACTATTATGTTTTTCTTTTAACTTCTTTAGTTAAAAGAATTAATTAATTAATTTATAGTTTAAAGAAGTTAAAAGAAAAACATAATACTATTATGTTTTTCTTTAGACTGTAGCAACCTAAATTTGCTTAATTTATTATGTTTAAATTCACCATTTAATTTTTCTAAATAAAACATCATTTCTGTAAATAAAAGTATCGACACAAGCAAAGCCGAGCGCAATGCCTTGTTTTGCTTGTGGAATGCAAGCCTGCATGCATCGCGCGCTCGCCTCTGTTTGGACTTTGGTTCCGAGCGTCTCAGTGCGAATCGGCTATCCACTGCAATTGCATGTTATTTTACATATGTGGCGGTAAATAATAAAATTGATGTTCGAAGTTATATAGACGTGTGCCAACACATATATCGAAACGAAATATACAAAATTTAAGTGTAGTGCGTATTTTAATTATTGGACCGGATAGGAAACGACTACAAGACTATAATTAATTAAACATCGGTTGGATAACATTAAATGGCGCATGCTCCGTGGAAAAAAGTTTCAATAACATCACATAATATTTTTCGATATTTCTCTTAGAATATTTGATTACGTTATTCTCTTTTCAATAACGATCGAGATCAAATTGTTTCATCAAAAATCAAAAATCAAATTGTCTTGTTTTCGATTCGTGGAAGCTGGTGGTGTAGGATTCCTTTACTAATGTTTCTACACTAAAATATAACTAGCAAATAAAATATAATTATATCGTAAAAATTAAAATATACCTATTTACCGACTGCTTCTTACTCGACTGCCCAAGATGGAGTATGTATGTTTTTTTATGCATGATAGATCTACGATTGACCACCAACTCGCTTGTTTTTAAGCGACGATGTGGCCGAGGATGGAGCTCGTCGATCTAAAAGATATCTATTCACTATAGCCTTGAAAATTCCAAGATTGTAGGTCTCAGGAAACAGAGATGGCGGCAAAGAATACCATTCCTGTGTAGTATGCAACAAGAATGTGGACCGATATCGCTAAGTACGGATTTTATGTATGTTTTATTATGTGTGTGTGTAAACTGCTTAACCAATTTTGATGTTGACGAGCGAAGCAAAGAAATAATGTGTGTGATATTACTGTCTGAATATCACAGATATTAATAATAACGGATTTCTCGCATAAAATAAAATGGTTAGCAGTCTTTTTTTTGCGAGAAATATTATATCAATAAATGGCCATGTGCGTGTCGTGGCACGCGCAATGTAGGGTCCCGTAGTTACATATCATAATTTATGTGACCTAACAGGGTCTCTTGTTTGATACTACGAACATATGAGTTAACTTATGCCAATTTGAATGTAATATTATTAATTATGGAACCCTAAAAACGATCATAACTAATATTACAAAAGCTTTAAGTTACGTCTAATTTCTTAGTGAGTTTCTCTGTCTCCTTGTTATCATTTCACTACTAAACGGCTGAACCGATTATTATGAAATTTGCCATACAGATAGTTTACATTTCACTATCACCATCGTCATCATCATCGCCGTGTTTCATCACCACACGGAACCGCGGAGCGTAGCCAGTTTAATATAGCTACAAAAAAAAGTCACGAGGTGTGTGGTCGGGGAGAACAGTAGTCATAAAACCTCTTTACTTAGGTATTCAGGTATATCTGTTGAAAGTAAAACCTCTCGAACATTCCAGCCCCCCACCCCGACCCAAACAAGGGGTAAATCGTTAACAGAGCTTTGTGAAGCTTCCGCGAGGCTTTCCAATTAGCGACTGTTGTCACACAATGGGGTATGTAAAGATAAATATAACATTTTTTTTAGTGCAAGATAGATCTACGATTGACCACAAACTCGCCTGATGTTAAGCAACGGTGTGGCCGAGGATGGAGCTCGTCGATCTAAAGAGATATCGAATTTCACTCTAGTCTTGAAAATTCCAAGATTGAGACATATGATGATTCTAAAACCATTTCGAGATTATATTTGTCTAAACCATACTTATTTACTTTGGACTCTTAAAATGATATACGGTGCGTATTTTTACGGAAATATAAAAAATATTTAATCTTTAGTCGACCTCTAAATGACGTGACAGAACCGCCTTTTTTATCTGTAGGTACATGTACCAAAAATATTAAAAAAAAGTTACGTTATAAATATTTTCACATAGGACAAAACCAACAAAAAATGTCAACACTGTCAATGTTGAGTAAGATTTTTTAGTAGGTAATCATAATATTATTATATTCAGACGGATTTGTTGGTGACGTCATTACGACTTTTTAAAAAATATTAATAAATAACTGCTGAACAGAATTAAAAAATATTAAAATTTGTTCTTGTAAATGACCCAATCTACCAAATAAAAATAAAAAAATACCGAAAATAATCTTTACATGTCTCATTGTATGTAAAACTTGCTGCAAATGTACGAATTTTAATTTATGACATGTAACTGTACATTAGGCGGCAGCGTACTGTATTGTAAGCCGCTTCCAATCGGTATTTTTGGAAACCCATGGGGGAGGCCTATGTCCAGCAGTGGACTTCTTATGGCTGAGATGATGATGATGATGTACTGTTTTGTACCGCGCATAGCGAGTACTTTCTTTTAATAATTATAACTCAGGAACGTGTGGAGATATCAAGTCGAAAATGCGGAAAAACATTTGACGCTAATAAAAATCAGACAAGAAAAAAGATCTCCACTTTACGTGTAAAGGAGGTACCAAAAAATGTTTTTTTATTTTTTTTATTATTTAATTTTTATCTCCACAGACACCAGGGTCCGTGACCTTTGTCATAATTACAAACTATTGTTTACTAAATATCGTTACGGGAAAACAATTTTATTTTAATTTAAGTACTTATTACTATGTTGCGTGCATACCACGAGCAAACCAGCGACGCGCAAGCAGCACCCGATCATGAGTATGACGCATGTGCCAGCCATCGCCCTCCTCAACCATATGTTAGGGAAGAGGGCGACCCGCCACACAACGCAGCCGCAAGAAGGAGCCTTCTATGGTGAGCATGAATGCTCAAGGTGTGCACACAACTCTTATATCTAACTAACCAAAAAATGTTAGTAAGTTCGTATATACTAAGTGGCCAGCCTTTATTTTGAGTGGCGTAGCGTAGTTTGACTATGTGTTCTCGAACAATCAACGGACCGGTCAGTTTTCAGACGGGTGACCGTGAGTGGCATTTCTTTCTGAACACTACCGTGGGTAGGATAGGTTCTGGTTGTTTATTCTGGTATAGCTTTCTAGTACTAATATTCTTTGAGCAAAGCCGCATACGGACAGATAGACGGACATGGCAAAGCTATGAAGGTTCCTTGTTAGCTGTGGAACCCTAAAAAAGATCACTCGCATTTCATTACAAAAATCTCACCTCAGTTAATAAAACTTTAAAAAACTTGTTATTTCCATAACTCAACTCACAAAAAAAACTAAATCTGTCGTTGTCAAAAATGTTTTTTTTATTATTATTAATAACTGGCTGAACACATTTTTATGAAACATAGCTAAGAACACTCGTGATCGAATTTTCTTTCAATTATAAAAAATCTAGATCAAAATCGGTCCATCCGTTTGAGACCTACGATGCCACAGACAGACACACGGTTTTTTATTAATCGAAAATAGGCTTGCGCTTGACTGTCACTCACCTGGTCTCAAGCGACAGTTACGGTAATAATAATAATAATAACCGTAGGGGCGGCTTTGTGGCGAGCCGCCGGTGAGTGGCGTGGCGACACCGCGTACCCCGATGTTTCCCTGGGGCTAAATGAGACCCCTGACCTCCAGCTTGCCTTAATTGGCCGGCTGGATGGTGGAAACTGCAAGAGCTAAGTACCTAAGCTCCAGGGTGGAATTGTTAAAGGGCATAACGCCGCTAGTAGCGTTTAGTGAACGCGCAGCACACCTCTCGACACCCTTAGCCACCCATACCAATGTTGCTTCTCTGGCGCCACTATGGGGGCCCATTCAGTGGGTGGCGAGTCATCACCTGCCTCAACATTTTTGTATGATGAGACAAAATTGGCAGGTGCCGTTATCTCATTCTGATGCTCCCACACAGAAGTACCTTATCTTACTCACTGTGTGGGAGCATCAGTCAATAAACTAGTTTTATTAGTCATAACCATTTCGTTTCAATAGCACCGATTTGTCAAATTCCATATTGTACAATAGTTCCATCATCCACCCACATACCAAAAAAACTGTTTTTTTTTCTGTAAAGGACCTCTCAGTGTTGGCTTCGGCTCCACTGATACCCATCAAAGGACCGGGCTGCGACCCGAGATTTGAGATGAATAAAGAGTCATAGTAATAATAACAACCCTCTTTTGCATCATGGGTAAAAATTACACCTACTCGTACCTATCAATAAAACGAAAAATGTGAACGCAATAATTTTAGTTAAACTTTTGTTTCGCGCAGGAAATACTACATGTAATAAAAATTATACTAAATTACGTTTGCAACTTTGTAAAACAATGATTGTAACACAACGTGAAACCATTGACTTACATGCAAGGACCTGGTCCTAACGAAAGATAATTATCTACAGAGTAATGACGTGACAGCTAGGGAGATATACATCGATCATCGTGAGATAGACTTCAAGGTCAATTTACATCTGACGAAAAAAGAGCTAGACTAGAACATGAGCATTATTTCATGATATTTTAGTGCAAACGAAAGCTCGTTTTCAGCGTTTACATCAAACGAGCAAGAACAAGAACCTAGAAGTAGAATTCTGAACGATCAAGAACGGCTAGAACACAAGAACGCTCTGAAGAGACCGCTCCGGCGAGCGAGCACGCACAGCGAAAATGCAAGAACGCTGTAAGGAACTTCGCAACTTCGTGCTGTGTACATCAAGCGAACGAGCATTCTTAGAATGTTCCATAGAATGCTCTCGAATGCAGACGCAACAACGAAATAATACTCTACGTCTGTTTACACTAAAAGAGTTTGATAGAGTGAGGATAGAATGAGCATTCGCTCGTCTGATCTAAATCAGCCTTCACGGTAACGAGAACATCTTTGCGTTGAATGATTATTGTAAATGTCCATCTCAATGATATTATTATCATATGGACACAAAATCGAAAACAAAATTCACGAACAAAGTGTCTGAGTTGACCGATAGGCGTTAGACTTAGACCAACAATGACGAACTTACAGAATGTCGCTACGCTTAAACCTAATTTAGACAGAAGTTTAGGGACATTTATTTTGCCGCTTCGAATTATTTTGAAAATTGAAATTATTTTAATCATATAAGTGGCCCAAAGGGTGCTGCTTTATACCTATTAAGTTCGGATGTTTTTGAGCGCTGATGCGAAAGCCTTATCGAAAACACCGTTGGTCCATCCATATCCTTACGAAGTAACATAGGTCAATGCATTAGACCCGTAAAATATAGTTACAATTACATAAAACTACATTTAGTCGAGTATCGCGTGACGTCCCGAATATTGTAACAATGTCCACTAATTAGTAGAACGTGATAACTAATTGGGCATGTAATTAAAATGTTCGATAAAAAATGAAAACAAAAATATACCTAAGTTTCTCTACCTCTTACTTAGATTGTTTTTCTTTTAGGAAAATTAAAAGTAACCTTTCATTTTGTTTATTACATTAGTACTTAAGTTCGTATATAATCAGTGGCCAGCCCTAGTGTCAGAGTTATTAAGCCGCCGTAATAAGTTATATAAATATCAAGATTTATTTTATAAGTTATCAAAGTTTATAAGTACATATTAATGGCAATCATCTACATTAATTATATTCATATCTTCAATGAGTGGCCAAGACCGTGTCGAGAACCGCATATATAGCAAGGTTCCTTAGTGAGACAACCATTGAGCCGCAGTCTTTAGTACGTACAATAACAATACAATACAGAAACACTTTATTGACTCTATAATAAAATTACATTAGGAACATGATTAGACCGTTAGAAAGGTACAAAGGGCGGCCTTATCGCTAATAGCAATCTCTTCGAGGCAACTTTAACACGGTTACGGCTGTACTACGGCTTGTAGTAATAATTATTCCCATAATAATTTGTATTTAATAATAATAATTTGTAAAGGCAAAGGTTACGGACCCCGGTGACTGTGGAGCGAAAAATTAAATAAAAATAAAATAAAATTTTGGTTATAAAAAAAGTGAAAAACCCGACTTCAAAATACGCAATACAATACATATATTATGTATATCACTTGCTGTTCACATTTCTACAGGCATTTGGATGATATTTTACCAGTTATTTTGTTATAAAAAACATAGTCAATCGATTTTGATAAAATTTGTATGGGACTAACTCTGAAGTATGAACTACCAAATACAAAAAGAATCAACAAAATCAATGTAAAAATGGCCGAGTAATCGGTGAACAACATACAAAAAAAACATACAGACCGAATTGATAACTTCCTTCTCTTTGGAAGTCGGTTAAAAATGTGGTAATGCGCAAGCGAGATAGCGAACTCTATTTGCATAGCTCTGTAATCGCATAGCACATTTAAAAGGGCGCTTATAACACTAATTTAACAAACACGTCCAACAAACATGTGTTTAGTCCCCACCCTACCACGTAGGTACCTACATGTTCATGACAAAGGTCTAACTGGAGACTATCCATCACTCCAAGGTTGCTGTTCAGATCGGCGCGATAGTTGCTCTAATGTTACTTGGAAATATGCTTTATAGCGTTGTATGGGACTTTTGACCTAGGGCTTAGCGCTTTATTGACCGAGTGAACGAAGCGAGCTTGGTTAGGTCTCTGCGTCAATTAGCGAAATTGGCTTTCTCCTTTTGCGTAATAAATCTGGCAAAGTACGAGTTCCGCTTGAACACCGAGGCTTCCGTACTCCCATGCAACATATGAACACAGAAAACAGGACTAATTAGCAAAATGTGCTAATCTACGAATATTTGTAATTTCACGTATTTTCTATACAGAAATATTCTAAACGGTAGGTACATCTAAAAAAAATATTGATGATAGCGCCATCTAGCGGACTTTGATAAAACAAAATGACTGAACTGAGGTCATTGATCTTTTTGCAAAATAGTCTAAGCAAAAAATACTCGCCAAGTAAGTAGTTTTCTTTTAAACTACAGCATAGCTACGGACCCCTACTATACGCATGTCCCGATACGGTCATGGCCACTTATTTAAACTATTGTAATTATTGTCTATCACGTCTTATTATTGGGAGATATCGAAAAACAGCTGTGTCTTGTTACACAATTTTATGCTCGAATCTCTGGCGTAGGCATACCTTTATCTGAAAAAGAAGACGGTCATAAATATTATAATACCTCTATGTGGTAAGCTGATATAAAAATAATAGAGATAAACAAAGCCCTTATTTGACAAACAATGATATAGCTCCTGCCATTTCTGCTGAAACCTGAAACCATTGAAATGTTTATTTTACCGACGCGACGACGACGTCCTATTTATTTCTATGTGTAATCAAACTAGAGGGGATTGAAACTCGAATATTTTTCTCGATTATTTATTGTGTATCCAAGAAAATAAATAATATCTTGATGATGTAATTTTCCAGAACTTCCTATGTTTCTAAATGTATCATCCAATGCATTTCAAAGTATGTGGAGAAGTTATTGAAATCCTTCAAAAGTAAAAAAAAAGTAACGTGAAAATATTAAGCCAAAAAATGACTTCATACATTTTTAAGGAGAAGGCATATAACTTTAAAGCTTGAGAGAGTTCAATGTCCAGATTTATCCACTTTTATAGTGATGCAAAGTTGGCTCACGCTTGTTTTTATCTTGCTTTTTCTGTAATTATTCTGTTATTACAAGTTTTTCATTTTCGTAGCTTGTCCTGGGCTTGAAACGTGATCTCTTATGGCTCCCTGATGCTTTTTATCCACTGATGGCAGATATAGGGAAATCGAACAAATTCGAGAGGATTCTGAAGCCATCATGGAGGGAACATTCTTGGGGGGATTTTAAGATTGTTTTTAGGGAAAAAATATATTATGGTGGGGATAAGGAGATTTTATTATGAATTAATAACCCTAAATACATAATATCTATTCAAGCTGTACTTATAGGGAATATGTTCGTCTATTTTGTTTGATATCTCGGCCGCAATAAACTCGTCCGCGTGGTCGAGTCATAGCCTATAAAATTAATATTATTTTGTTGTTGTGGAGTTGACTGCTTTGTATGTGCGATTTGAAAGAAGTAAAAACTAAAATAAGACAAAATATACCTACTAGAATTTATTATGTAAGCATTCTTTAACTGCATATACTAGGCTTAACCCTAGAATACTAATCATCGCCTGGGAGGACGCGCGCAAGTAGTATTTTCATGGTAATTCGAAATTTTGGGAATATATAGCGTTGTGCGTTCGTACCAACTCAGGGTAGGCTATGACGGGGCGGGGGACAAGCACGCGTATCCCACGCGTGTACCGTTAATGAGTTTACCGTTAGTGCAGACCAGATGTTATAAATAATATTAGAAGACTGGAGCAGGAAAATTGAAGATAATTTAGAAGTTGAACCATATGATTCTGATGACAGTGTGGTTTACTCTGATTACATGCCTTACGCACTTGAATATGACCTGGATATAAGGCGTAGGTAATTTAGTTAAACTAGTATAAGATATAAGCCTTATTCCGAGACTGAACTAATGATAAGCTCAGAAAGTTTATGTTTTTATTTTAAAGGGTAGAAGATTCCCGTTAATTTAGCTGTTTTTATTTCAAATTTTAATAAAGGGTTATAAGAATATTTCGTGTTTCTTAAAAAGTAGCCTCCCAAGCGATCATTAGTATTGACCAGTTATAATTTAACATTAGTATTCTAGGATTAATGCTGCGGGGAGCTGTCTGTGAGAGGGAGGACGGTCGGATGGCCTTATGCCTAATATATTTGTTATTATAATTAATATTTACCAACTAAGGCTTCTCTAAGAACAATATTAAAATGGACGTTGCTGACTCGACCACCCAGGAAAATTTATTGTGGCCGAGTTAACGAACAACTCTGTTCGTCTTGCAGAAGGTAGGTACATAAAGGCGGTATTTGCGGAGCATCTCGCTCGTGTCCCTGCATACATCCGCCGCGCGTATTCTCAGGCACGTACTGTCCGATTGTCAAGTTGTCATGTTCAGATATTATACCGAGATAGATTGCTAAGGTACCTATATAGCAAGATCTTATTGAATATGAAGTAAAAGCATGGCATATATCAGTTCTCAGCAATACAGAGGATAAGACTACTTCTTTAAGGTCGAGATTAAAGCGCGCAGCTATTTCTCTCACGCATCACAACATTTTTAAACATATAAAATCATTGCGTAAAATCATTGCGTAGGGCACAGACTTACTGGAAATCTGTGGCGTAGGGATATTAGAAAAGTTAGAGGCGAATTTTTTTTTTTTTATTTAGATAGGAGAAACAATAAAAAAAATCAGATATCATTTATTCTGGCGACGTCTTCTAATTCATCAGCCAGTTTAAGTAGAAGAAAAACTTATTTTTAAATATTTCTCCTATCTAAAAAACCAAATTCTCCTCTCACTTTTTTAAGATCCCTATTTAATGATTTTATATGTTTAACAAGGTAACTTATTAAAATCATAATTGTATCAACAACTTAGTTTCTACAGTACATGCTAGTAGTACAGTAAATTATGTCCACCAATACTTATATCCGCCAATATTTATATTCACCAATATTACGTCCACCAATATTTCTGTCCGCCAATATATTTTATATCCCCCAATGTTAACTAATATTTATGTCCGCCAATATTTCGTCCGCCAATATTTCCGTCTATCAATATTAATGAGCGACATTGCCACAGGGTGGTGTGCCGCGCGAGCACGCGGTGATGTCGTCATGGAGGGCGTGGTACCGCTGGCGCTGGTGTGGGTGCTGTGCGTGAGCGGCGCTCCGAACGCGACCCGCCGCCGCGCTGACGTCGCCGACGACGCTGTGCTCATAGAGGAGGACGAGGACCTCAACGCGCTCTACTACGATGAGGAGAAGTTCAACATATCCGGTAAGTGCACGGATAGAGAACATCACTTCCGAGGGTAGAGAGAGAAAGCAATCACGTCACATTTTTTCCCCTTTCAATCCCCAGTGAAACAGCGTAATTTGATTATGGTAAGCGCGAAAGAGAACGATGCACGCATTTGTTGTCTTTATTGATGTAACCGATTTTCCTTTAACTGTCACCAAGATTTGTACTACAGCTTGGTTGGAATTTTTATGTTATTTGAAAATATATTATCATAAAGTACCTCTGGCCGTAATCATAACGTTTAATGGTAGCCCTCATAACTCAGTGGTAGTACGACTTCCTCCTGAGCTTTAGATCGTGGGTTCGATCCCCACCCAGGGCAAACATTTTTGTGTGATGAGCATGGATGTTTGTTCTGTATCTGGGAGTTTCTATCTATCATAAGTATGTATTTCCAAAAAAAGTATATACGTATGTATTCTATCATACTCGTAGTACAAACTTTGCTTAGTTTAGGCTAGATGGTCTTGTGTGAATTGTCCACCAAAAGTGAAAAGTGATATGTGAAAAGTCAAATGTTCCCGTATTACAAACAGGTTGAGAACCGCTGCTATAGAGGATTTACATTCCAATAGGCTTTAGAGTTGGAAACGTGAGTTTCCTTTAGGCAACGTGAGAATGAGGTGTCCGATGGCGCCTTAACTCGTTTGCGGCTTAAGTAGTGTTTTGTATGTTCAACAATTAGAGTATTCAATTTACTTGTTAATGTAAGAAATGCGAGTGTGTTTTTTGGTTTATTTCTTCCTCTTTTTTTCCCTCGACCCAAAAAAAGTATTGGTTTATAAGTTTGTCGTAGGTATGTATGTGTATTTGTTGGTATATTATGTATAGCATTATAACTCTCAAATGGATGCCCCGTTTTACATATATATATTTTTTTTTTTGTTTAAAAGAGAATTTGATCTAGAGTGTTCGTTCTTATTTATCATTTTGAGACCCACCCGTTGAGAAACTCGATTAAGGTCTGCTAGCATCGTGCTGAGGTATTTCATCGACACTACCATAACTATCTATTTAATCTGAAAATCGAGTTGTGTCCTAGCCTTTAAAATTGATGCCGAGTTCTTACCTACTATTCAGAAGCTTGTAGGCGTTTTCCAGTCCGGCAGTTTCGGTTTCCGGCAGTGAACAGTTTCGGAGCGACTACGTCTCCCTGTTTCATGCCTCTTTGTAATGGAATTGCCTATCCGGTCCTCTACTCGTACTACTATAGTCTATATGTACCGACAACGTCGTGTTGCTGATAAATTAGCACGCGTGCGGTAAAAAAGTGAAGTTTCCACTCTAGCCGCAGATCGTATGCACCTACTTCCAGCATTATACCTACATTGCAGAGTGGCTTGGCTACAGCACATGTACGTGTGAATGTTGCTCGCTGTAAGGCTCGTTTCCCGGTCCGCGGCCCCGTTTGCTTTGTCTCTTCAAATCGATCGTAGTCAGGGTCGTGATGTACGGCAAATATTAATCAAAGCAGCGCCCTGCCACCACCCGCCATCAATACTCAGACACGAAGCTTGAGGAGGAGTGGGGGCGCAGGTTATGGCACACTTACAGGCAAGAAGTGGCCTCTTTAGCTGTTCAAGATAATGGGGCTTAAAATACTACCTACTGAGAAATGGCTCAAAGCGCGCAGCTATTTCTCTCGCGCATCAAAACCTTTTTTGACATATAATTATAAACTTTGTGAATGGGGATATTGGGAAAGTGAGAGACAGAATTGTTTATTTAGGTAAGAGAAATGTTAAAAAAATAATTTTTCTTTAACTTGGCTGAGGAATTCCAAATATGTTTTTTCAATAATCCGTTTCCAATATAAATGACTAGCTGCGCCCAACGGTGTCACTCACGTAGTGATAACAAACGGTGATGATGATGATGATGATAAAATATATGTCCTCCAGGTCCTAAAAAATCTCTGTGCCAAATTTCATATCGATTGGTTCAGCCGTTTAGTCATGGAAAGGTAACAAACAGACAGAGAGACTGACGAGACGATAGACAGAGTTTCTTTCGATTTTATAATATTAGTCAGGATTAGGATACCTGAATACATATTTTTTCTAAAATATTTCTCCTATCTAAATAAACAAGTCTATCTCTCACTTTACTAATATTCCCACTCAGAGTTTTTTAAAAAGCTGTGATGCGCAAGAGAGTTAGTTGCGCATTTTGACCCCAAGCAACCTTAATAAGCACCTTTTTGGGTCGGGGGCTAAAAAATAGCTACAGTAATCGTTTACACTTTAAGCGTTGTATCACATGAACTATTAACCTACTCACTAAAGATTCCTATCGGAAACATCACAATTACTGGTAGTCGTCCTCAATAGCCTTCTAGTTTAATCGGCAATAACTTAAAATAATGCCGTGACAAACGACACAGAGGCGCCATTTCTCGGGGGTACTGGGACGCCATTGTAGGACGCCATTATTTGTCGAAATGCAGCTGTAATGTGTTATGCAAGGAGAGGTCGTGAATCTGGCGCGACGCCAGCGGCTCGGGGCGGCACAAACACTCTGCCAATATCGCGTAATGAAAATACTCAGCTCGATATAATACTGTTTAGAACTCTAGATGCCTACCCTCCGTAGTCAACTTGGGACAGCTGTTCAATTTTCAAGGCTTCAGTTCAAAGCAAAAGAACAGCTAACTTCTACCAAAGAGAATATAACGTACTTACACTTCTATTATCATCTCGGCAAAATACGCGATGTATGTTTCTATTTTAGACAATAGACACATAGGTACATTATTGTGAGAAAAAAACATTTTTTTTATTCGACGACAGGCTTGCGCTTGACCGTCAACTCACCTGGTGTTAAGCGACAGTTACTGTCTACGATGGAGCGCGCTTGCCTAGAAGAAACCTATTCACTCGCGATTTAAAAACATATACATATTTAAAACAACACGAAAACCACAAACAAACAAGACTCAGTAAGCAATCTTGAGTAGTTATAGATAATATTCTAGGGATCATTTTACTCGTCATTTCAAATTTACTGTTTAACATATTTATAAATGGTATGGGTTCACAGTTCAGATATCATAGTTATTGGCGACGGGGTATTGAAAGCATATTTTGCTACTCCTCAACAAAATTAAAAGAAATCGAAGAAACTTTTTTACTCTTATTTTAACATTTTTTTTATTTATTTTTTATTTAATTCCATTCATTACATTGATATTGTCATAGTAATTGTATAAATCTAATTTATATCGTCGTCATTTTTCTTATATACCTACAAATAATCAAAATCATATCTCTCTTTTCTAATAACCCCACGCAGTTATTTTGTATGTTTAAAAATGTTGTGATGCGCGAGAGAGACAGCTGCGCAGTTTGAGCCCGACCTGCGTTCTTTGTGAAGTGCCCAGCATGCAGCTAGCATTCCATATTTTTAATAGTTGAGTTTTAATAATGTTGACCTTATCACTAAAAGCGATCTTTCCGAAACAACCAAAATATAAGAAATCAGTAATGAATCACACAATAATGACTAAAAGAGAGAAATATATTCTCTCATGATGTACCAGATGGAATCTGTACGTCTGTGAGCCCTATTAGAACAATCCTCTTTTGTTGAACACATTCCCGGATTATCTGCGAGCCATCCTACCGCTATGTTGTAAATATTTTGTTTATCCAGCCAGTGGCGTAACTATAGGGTGGCAGGGCTGGCAAAATGCCACGGGCCCCCGATCCGAGAGGGCCCCGGCCCAAGAGGCCACAAGCTCAGAAATAACCTAACATTTTAAACAGAATTTTGTACCTAAGGACTTAAAAATTATATAAGTACTTAAAATCAAGTAAAGTGAGACACAAGTAAAGACCATGTACAAATTCAAACTAATCTTTACGATTTCAATACATAAAAAAAAAGATTCAACTGACTCAAAGACTGACTCAAAACTTGGATTTTTTACACCCTCGCTTATCATCAGGCGAGTTGATGATCAAACGTAAACATAAATCTGTTTTGTATAAAAAAATACTTCCAAAAATTAGCCATTAAAAAAAAAAGCAAAAAGCTTCATTCACGTTTCATGCACATCATTTGCTCCAAATGTGAAAGTGCTATCCAAATATCGTGTTCTGTTTTATTAGAAATTAAGGCCTATTAGCATTATTCGCTACCGCGAGCGGTAGAGAAATCCGAGTGGGTATGCGTTAATTTCACTGTTTACACCAAATACACGGATATCGCTATCGCGCGCGATAGCGAAACCCAAGCGATATCCGCGCGGTATTGTCCTCTACCCACTCTAGTAAAAATAAGATTTGTGACAACATAAAAGACAACTACATAAGTATATTGTTATTTAAATGAATGTATTGGTGTTTTGAAATACATTTGACACAATTTCATAATGATATTATAAAAGCTAATTTTGTTGCCTTTACACGCTCAAACGGCTGCACCGATCGTTATGAAAATTAGTATAGAGATAGCTTTGGACCTGGAGACGGACATAAGCTACTTATCATCATCATAATCATCACCGTTTTTCATAACTACGCGAGTGAAACCACGGAACGCAGCTAGCCTATAAATCGGGGATTATTGTTGATCTATGATTTTTAGCTATTTTCTTATCATAATTTCAAAGAATCCCCCCAGTTGCAAATACTGTGATCTGCTCCATACAAACGGATTTATTTTTACTAGACTAACAGAGCGGTAGCGAATAACGCTCAGGTCTGAATAGGCCTTTATCAGGTAAAGCATTTCTTACTAGGTCACGGAAGCGAAGTTCTAAATTAGTTAATTACTACTTATATACTCTTTTTTCAAGAATATAAAGGCTCGTGTGTGAAATGCGTGGCGGCTATTAGAGACTAAGTAGTGAGGCTGTGCGGCTTGTCACGTGAGTCAACCGGCACCGATATGTCGGGCCGACATGTCGGTCGGTATCGAGTCGGTGTCGTTATCGGCTAATGTGAAAGCTCCCACTGGTGAGTCGACTATAAATTCGGTTACCTACCAAAAATCCGTCGGACTTAATAAATAGGTTATTGTAACGCGAACAGGGTGACCACTGCTCGAGATTCTAAAATTGGACTGAAAGTATATCAACTTAAAGTTTTACTTTTAAAAAAATGTGAATATAGGTTCGTAAATCGTCCCTCTCGCTCGCAAATACAATATTTGAAGATATAAAACGACTGAATGGATTTACAAAAAATGCGTCACATAATTAGGCCTAGAAAATTATAGACATAAATATGAATATTTATTTGTATCAAATAGATTTTGTCACATTTGTGATGTTGTCTTCTAGGCCTTTTAGGTATTATGTATGTTTTTCCTAAATCCATTAAAGGATTCTATATGTTCAAAACTGTTGTGCGAACGAGGACCTATAGAGCCTTAAACTATTTGTAGAAGTCGTCTGACCATCTTGTGACTGGTTCGAGTTATATATCTATAGTTTTAGTTCTGTCTGCAACATGAAATTACATGTCGATGACTTTCTTTCGTCTACAGATCTCTTCAATTTCTGCTTCGATCCAGCAGAGACATATTTCCTTCTCGTTATATCCAATGAGATTTTATCTATGGAGAGGATACTCAATTACTCATTGAATATAAAGTATAAAAGCATGACAAATCTCAGTTCTTAGCACTTTCGAGGAAAAGACACATCTTATGACCTTTTAGTATCTTGGCATTATATATTATCTTGATGTTGCACTTTCTAAGCACACAGAATGGCATTGTCTCTGTTCACAAGTCACGACACGCGTCTAACAGCGTTGCCCGACGTGTCGCGACTGAAGGCGAGTCGGGCGATTACCTTATATTTGAGGCTTGCCACGCAGAGCCGGGGAAAACTATCTACGTATACGTCATTGGTTCCAGGGCGATCACCAATCTAAACATTGACCAGGGCAACCGTCGCATAACTTTCCTTGTAAACCTTTGACACTACACGTAGAGCGTGGTCATAGCACGGCGGGAAGTAGCGACCTAGCAGCCAATAGCCGGAGATAAGCTATCGAGCTCGTCCCAAATGTGACTGCTATTTGGCTACCTCGTCTCAAATATTATTTGGAATTTTTGGAAATACAAAGCGTTTAAATACAATTACACCTTGGTCAGTCGCAAAGCAGTAGTGTGCAAGTATTCCAGATTGCGGGGCAATCTTCTCAGCAAAATAGCATAATGAGATTAAGATAAGGCCACATCAGCCACTTGTCGATATAACACACATGCATTTTGTACATCAGGAAAAGAAATAGTTTCTAGTTGTTTTATTGAGCTATTGCATAGCTTCTATCGCGGGCCTTGAGAGTGGAGACCGAATCCAGAAATTCCGTAACGAAAATAACCTAACACACCTCGCGTAAAGCTATTATGCAATAGCTTTACCGCGGCAGTCTCCGAGTGCCACACGTCTTTTTTTTATTTTTAGGGTTCCGTACCTCAAAACAAAAAAACGGAACCCTTATAGGATCACTTTGTTGTCCGTCTGTCTGTCTGTCTGTCGGTCTGTCCCGTCTGTCCGGGTGTCAAGACCTTTATTTCGGGAACGCGTGAAGGTATCGCGTTGAAATTAAAACCATATACCTACGCAAATCCATAGTATCTTTCTGCAGAAATAAAAATTTAATTTCTCAGTTTTTATAAAAAATGTTACAGTCGAATATGTCGTAAAAAATTCACAGTTCGAGACTCACAAGGGAATCAAAACCTATGGGGTACTTTCCGTTGACCTAGAACTATGAAATTTGGCAAGAAGCATTGTGTTAGAGTACAAATATAGGAAAAATACGAAAACTGGTAATTTATAATTTAATCACAAAAAATTGTGTCTTTACGCAAGGAATGAGGGTCCAAATTTTAAAGTTCTTTAACCGTATCATATGAAATAGCTTTATTAGCATAAGTTAAAACAGATTTTTAAATATTTTTACGATGTATATTTTTCGGTATAAGAAGGAAAATATGAAAAAAATTACGATGTCCCCCTTTTATCTACTAGTTTGTACGGGACCCTCGGTGGGCGAGTCTGACTCGCGCTTGTCGGGTTTTTTACTTTCATTTTATTAGACAAACCGTCCAAATGCGTGTCGAGCCACAAGCGCACTGCAGGGTTCTGCATAGTACGTAGTCGCAAATCTATGTAAACGATTTATATGTACATACCAGTTAAAGTAACCTTTAACTGGTATGTACGTTATATATGTATATTTGTACCAAATTACATCTTTTTACAAGATTTTGTAAATTCATATGTGTGCATTCGTTATAATTACTGCTTTTATTTATTGTATATTTGATTTGTGTAAGTTTATGTATAAGCTCTATAATTATGTATGTATGTATCTGTGTATGTATTATTATTTAGTAAGTTTAAGTAGTTTATTTTAAAAATTACTTATTTTCTTAATTTGTCTATGAGTATCTCATGAATCAACACCACCACCCACCTTTACATATACTTTTCCAACACATCCCAAGGTTGTCTGGAAGAGATCGCTTTTAGCGATAAGACCGCCTTTTGTGCCATTTTCTTATGTGTTTATTGTCTTATTAGTTTATGTGGTGTCAATAAAGTGTATTTGATATATCTTAATAATAATAATTGGTAATAATAGTCTTTGAGCAAAGCCACGAACGAATAGACAGACAGACTGACATGGCGAAACTATAAGTACCTACTCCTCCTTGACTATATAGATCCCAAAAAAAGAAGCATAAAATACAAGCCCAGATATTAAACCATTCAACTCACATAAAATAAAATCATCGAAACATAAACAACCTAGCTGACTAACTACTTACTTACTTATAGTTATTAATTATGAATGTTATTGGCTTCCGTACTAAAGGTGCCTATTCATGAGGATACGGTGTCTGTCTGTCTGTTTGTCCTACACTTGTATGGCTTATCTTTTAAATGATAATAGGTACAAGTCTCAAAATTGGCAAGAAGTATAGATACAAAAAGTGCAAATTAAAATGCTGCAAAGTGATCGAAAAGTCAGATCATAGATAATAAATGCACAGGAAAATTCATTCCGTTAAAACAAAACGTTACAGAAATTGCATAGAGACCCTCTTTGAAAAAGAAATGAAATCCCACCAATAAAAAAAAAAAAAAAAAAAAAAAAATGCGGTATAAAAGCAGATACTCGGTGTGTGAGTGAAACTCTTACTTTGCCGGATTTCTTTTTCTTCTTTCCAAATTTTTACTACATGTTGCGCAAAAAAAGAATATTTTAATGTTAAAAATGTTTTTAATATTTTTATTAAAAATATTTTACACGAAAACAACGATTACATTTACTATAAAACATAGTTTACATAAAATATTTCTAACATAATAGATATCCAATCAGCTTAGTATTTGTGTATCTCTATGTAGGTATAGCACATCAGTTCCGGAAAATAAAGGCCAAGCTATAAGAAGCCTTACACGGTGTGTGCGAAAAACTAACTCACGCCTAATACGGGCTCACGGCCCTAATCTACTAAGACACGTGAGCCAACTACCAAACTTACTGGACAATTGGGCATGGAGCCACTATCGCATAACCAGGGCGAAAAAGTAAGGCTAGCATAATACGTAGAATACAATATAACTATATTGTACATTCACGCAGTAAAACATAAAATTAAACGTAATCGATAGTATAAAGGCGCCTTATCGCATAAAGCGATTTCTTCCATGCACCTTAGGGTGGATAGCGTGGATGAACGTACTGCGTTAACTTGCTAACCCTACTGATAAATTGCCGTGAAAAATGAGTTTTATCGGGTTACTTAAGTAATCTGATTAGACACCCTTTTTTGGGAGGGAGGGTAATGATTTTCTAGGGTATAATATATTGTACAACGTATTAAAATATATGTATACCTATGTTTGTTTATATGTAGCCTGAGTGGTTTAAGTTTTTTTTTTTTTTTTTTAACAAAATCTACAGCCCTTTTTAACGTACATAAATAACTTAGATAAGGCTTAAGGCCAATAATAGATTTACATTTTATATTTAATCTTATGCAATTACAGTTGTAATAAAGTGTTATTGATTAATTGATTGTAAAGTAAAGGGATATACTTTTACATCAAATAGAAAAATAAGCCCTGCTTAAACTAAACGTGTGCGTGATGTGAGTGTATGATGGTGAATGTGGGCATGAGTGTGTGTGTGTGTGTGTGTGTGTGTGTGTGTGTGTGTGTGTGTGCATGAGGAGGGAGGAGATTTATCTTTACTTTCTGAGTATCATTTTATGATAATTCAAATTCAGTAACTGTTTTCAGGAGAACTTTCGTGAGAAAGTATACGCAAAAGAAATTCTTTAGAATAATTATCCCGTCAGCGTTTACTTTTTCTTTCTCTTTTACCATCTGGAAGAGATCACTATTAGTGATAAGGCTGCGGATTAAGATCAGGATTAGACGACGGCCAGTCTTCAGCTCTGATGAAGTCCGAAACGTTCACTTCCAACCAAGACTGCGTGGACCGAGCTTTATGACCTGGCGCCGAGTCTTGTTGGAAGGACCATACTTGGTTATTGAACATGGTGTTGTTAGGGGGCTTAACTACCTTCTCAAGAATGGTATTTTGATACACTTGTGCCGATGTTTTGATACCTTTTTCACAAAAATATGGCTGTCACTCCTTCATAGCTAACACCCCACCAAACCATCACTGAAGTCGGATAATGCCCACGTTGCACTCTGTCGACTAATTGGGAAGCTTCCTTAGAGCTTTGAGCATAAATACGGTAATTTTGTTTGTTAAAATGTTGCTCAGTTGTAAAGATTTTCTCATCCGTAAACAAAATTTTTCTGTGACCTCCCTTTGCGTACCGCTTCAGTAGTTGTTTCGATTTTACCACCCTATTCTTTTTTAAATTATCAGTTAAAAAATGACCAGTGCGTCTCTTATAGGCTGCAAGTCCTAAGTCATCTTTTAAAATACGCGACATGGTTCTGGGTGCTATCTTCATCTCCCGAGATAAAATCTTTTGCTTTCGGACAGGATTTATTCGAATTCTTTCCCTTACTGATTTGACCACCTTTTTCGTACGAACACTACGTGGACGGCCAGATCTTTTTCTGTCACAAACAGAGGAGGTCTCATTGTACCTATTAATAGCCCGTTACACAAACATTTGACTAATACCAAGCGTATGGAGAGTTTTAAAAATTGCATTTGGCTCCATACTAACTTTGTGTAATGCAATCACAGCGATTCGGTTCTCTTTATCACCCCACTCCATTTTAATATCGCAAAATATTGTACAATGTATTGGCGCCAAAATTAGAAAACTCAATGAACAATCGTATAAAAATGACAGATTCCAAATTCAAATGTAATATCTTTCTTATTTTTAACTGTAACAGTATTTATGGCCAGACTAAGTATATATATATGTAGTAATATTATTATTTTTACATAAGTAATTAAAAAAGTAGCCTATGAGAGTCAGGAAATAAAGAAGAGTCTAACGACACCTCGCGCATGAATATCGGTCAAGCCGCTTAGACAGGGGTAATATAAAAACATACATACATACACACACCAGATAAACAGCCATTCCTTCAAGCGCAGTCAGGTAAATAGATAAACAAATTTCTCTCTCTTAGCCAACTGTACCTCCAACTATTACTTTGTCTAGTCATATTATAAGAAACACAGTATTTCATATTAAGTAACACCTCTATTAATAGCCTATATGCACTAAGAAAAGCGGAAACGCTGTAACCCACAAAATAAGCCAACAAAGGCTTCATTATTTAGCAGTCGGCCTTGTGGCTCAGTTGGTAGTGTGTTTACGTCTACCTGCTGAACTGAAAGGTCGTGGATTCGATCCCCACCCAGGGCAAACATTTGTGTGATGAGATGGATGGATGTTTGTTCTATGTCTGGGTGTTTCTATGTATCATAAATATGTATATATTTACAAAAAAAAAAGTATATATGTATTCTATCTAGTTCCATAGTACAAGCTTTCCTTAGTTTGGGCTAGATGGTGTTGTGTGCAATGTCCACTAATATTTATTTATTTATTTGCCTGTAAAAAATGATCATATTAGGTCCATGTATGTAATAGTTTCACTGCTCGCGTATCTCAATAAATAATTATACATTATTAAGCCTATGGATAGATTTCAAATCTAATCCTACAAGTGTCATTAATTTAGCGTAAATTTGTTTTTAATCGACTTCCAAAAAGAAGGAGGTTCTCAATTCGAATGTATGTTTTTTTGTATGTTTGTTCACCAATTACTTCGCTAATTATGAATCGATTTTAATGGTTTTTTTTTGGTAGGTCATACTTCAGAGGTGGTTTCATATACATTTTATCATAATCGGTTCAATACTTTGGTTTTATAACAAAATAACTGGAAAAAGTCCAAATAAACGAATTACGTATTTTGAAGTCGGTTTTTTCAGTTTTTAAACTATTGTTGGAGAGAAGCTGAGAAGAGCGCTGCTGCTGCCTATGAATGACGTCATACCGTTCAACACTGTTCCTTTGGAGCGGGGATCGCGAGCGACTAGACTCCGTAATAGGCCCTCGCGCAGGGCATACGCGTACGGTGCGCGAATTTATAAATTTTGGCCATATTTGAGGTGTTTCTCTTTTTAGTTCCACTTCTGACCCATTTTCCTTACATCAGAATTGGGATTATTAAGATCGCTCACACTCACAGCTCATGTCCGCTCAGTCAGATCTATCTGGCATTATCACTTTTTTTTGTTTTGTGTTTGGATACGAATTACCCAGTTTCTAAGTTAGATATTGTGAAAAGTGCTGTTTCTTTTATTGTCAATTCGTGATATTTTTTATTGTGTTAGTTATCCAAAGTGATCACGCAGTTAAACATAGAAATCGCGAGTAGTCCGTTGTTCATTGTACTGGATAGCAGGCGGCGTGATTGCGTCATGCCAGGTAATCCGATAGCGTACTCGGCGCTAGCGGCGACCGTGCTTGGGGGAAGTACCCGACCGAAGTGAGTTTCATATGTTATGTCGTGCTCCTTAGAGTATTGACTCGTAGAGTGGTAGCTTCATTCAAAATTCTGTTCATAGATGAAGCCCGAGATCTATTAAAGTATGTGCATAACTATCACGTATTTACTCTGTAGCGCTAATGATGTAGCTTGACTAGATGTTCTCGAACGATCACTAATGTTACGCAACAGACGGACTGGTCAGTCTTTTGATGGTTGACCGTGAGTGGCATTTCTTTCTGAGCGCTACAGTGGATCGGATGATGCGTTAAATTGTAGGTCCCGGTTGTTTGTTCTTGATAACAGCGATCGTCAAGCCAAGTCAGAGGTATTTCGGCAGCATAATAACTCTGACACTAAGGTTAGCTACTCAGTCTACTTATATATGAACTTATTTACGTATTTACTGTCTGGAATGCACATGAGTGTTCGAATTATGTTTCAAGTAAGTGGTCGTATTTTTCACAGAGTTAAGATGAGAAATTGTGCCTAATTTTGCGTAGTGTTGCTCATGTGTTGCGAGCGTCAGACAGTGACGTAACATGCCTTAGGTTTCTTCATTTTGCTACAGGCGCATCGCATTCTAAACCTATTACTTCGATGTCGTACATAACGTTGTTATGTTTATCGTCTCCGCACCGTAGCACTAGTAGAATTCGTAGCGCTCGTAGATCTGTAGCACAGATTCGGTCCGCGAAATGATTGGCGCTATTATAGTCCAACTAAATTAAATTGAAAGCACTGTGGTAATGGTTACAGTAAAATAAAACAATGCCGATCACGACACTTGTTTCGATAACGCGTGTCTTAATAGTGGTACCATCATATAGAAATGCAAAATGTTTCTATTTGTTTTTTTTTGTGTTTGTTTTGTGTGTAAGGGTCAGGTATAGCCGAGCAGATTTATCGCGCACTCTTGTTGCGCGTAATGCAGCCGTGTGCTGATGTTGCACGATCCTATCGTGTATTCCTGATGCACGATTTTGTCGTGCGCTGCTGGTGCGAGCTGTTGCTGCTAGCGGCCTAACGTAGGCTACCATCGCACCCTGATATCGCGCGCTTATCACGCGCGCACCGCCACTATGTCGCAAGCTGTCACCGTGCACTGCTGTCGCGAGCTGCCGCCGCGCGCCATTGTCGCGGGCTGGTGCCGTGCACTGATTGCTGTGGGCTGCGACTACACACTGCTGTCGCGTGCTACCACCGCGCACTGATTTTTATTTTTATTCATAGTGGGGGCAGATAAGTCTTGTACTGACGACTGCCCGTATTTTTCGGACTTGGGGTGTTTTGTGTATTTCCCCCTACTAGCATTAATTAGAGCCAACTTAGATCCTTGAAATATCGGAGCGAGCTTCTAGGTGGTGGCTCAATGGTTCCAGTGGCGAAAATGTCTGTGCAGATGATAATGCCGTAACACGCTGTTGGTGGTGACACAAGGTGATGACAAGTGATTATGAGGCCAAGGTTGAAGTTGAAGCTTAAGCTCGTGTGATCCAGTGGATTTCCTGATGTTTTCTGTGGCTTTGGAGTGCCATAGTACATGTTTCACAGTTTTATTTTCTTTTAGACAACCGTGATACAGAGATTTGTCTCCCAATTTGAGTATGTGGCTATTCAGATTGCAATGACCGCTAATGAAGTCGTTACAATCGTTGCAACTATTTGTTGTTTTTCTGTTATGGATTGAAAATTTAAAAGGCTGCTTTAGCATGTTTGTAATCATCTCTATTTTTCCCCAATTTTTTATGTTCTTTCTCCGTATGCCGTCGGTTGCTGGTTACACATTTCCTTGCGCCTTATTTTTGCAAGCTGCTATGTTGTTACCCAATCATGTACCATGACGCTTTGTTTACTTCACTATCGTGTTTGCTTATTCGCTAGTGATTGTAGCACCGCATGACACTCGGCGATGGCTCTTGACCTTATTATGGGCCTTTTGAGGGTGTATATAGTAGCAGCACTGTCGACGGTGAACATGAAGATCCCTGTGCTGTTTGAATCACCAGAAGTAGTGAGAATCTCACTAAGTAGTTCTACTGTTCTTGCAGTCAGTATTATGCTTACTGCATCTGCCTGGAGCGCCGTCAGTTTGTTTAAGACTACAGATTCTTTCTAGCTTCTGCAAGAAATCCACAACCCACTACTTCCTTGTTCTATGCACTATCAATAATTACGTTCAGGAAAGCAGTAGGGTATGTATGGTACTGTCTTCAGTGACCAGCTAATATGTTTTGCTGTCTAGATATAAACTGGCTATTTCGTCAGTGTCATGTGTCGCTTCAGGTATTATCTTTGTCACTTTGTTGATTATTCTACGGCAGTTTGTAATCGGAAATGTATTTCTCCACTGTTTAGTGGCTTTAATCATTAGAGCACTAAGGTCATCAGCAGATGCCTTTGCTTCTTGCTGTATGTGTAGGTGTAGTGAATTCAGTCCAAATATGATTTCGTATGAGTACGAAAGTCTGTGTTTGTTGCAGTTTCTTGATTACTATTATTAGTCCACCATACCACGCACCCATAGATGAGAACTGGTTGCACTACAACGGTATATAGCCAGTGGCAGAGCCTAAGCTTAAGGCGCCGATTCATTCTTACTGATTTGGCATAAAATATTTGTTACTTTTGTGGTAATGTACTTCAGATGTTTTCTCCCACAAAAGTTTTCTGTCTAGCCAGTTGGTTACGCGCTGATCTAGCGTACTGCCGTTGTACGTTACCATTGTGCACCGGTGTCGAGCCCTGCTGTTACGGGCTGATGTCGGGCGCTGATGCCGTGTGATGTTATCATGCACTGCTGTTGAACGCTGATGTCACGCGCTGTTCTTATTGTTATTTTTAATTTGAGTCGGAGGCAATAAGGCTTGCATTGATGTCTCACTTGGAGTGTATTGTGCATTTGCTCCCGTCAGACAACCCTACAAAACCATCGGATATCCTTAAAGAAATGGAGCACATCCTTCATTGTTTGCACAACTATTTCACCTCTATCGTGTCAGGTGTCAAGTTACAGAACTGATTTACAATTTTCTGGAGTCTCGATAGTCTGTTATGTTGACTTTTCGTGTAGTAACACATGCTCTAAAGTCTAATTTTCTTGTAGACAGATAAGGCTGTCTGTAGGTCCAATCTTGTGCAGGTAGTTCAACTGACAGTGTTGATAACTGACATTAGAAGAAAATGTGTGCGAGTATGTGTGCAAATGTGTGCCTGTTGTTTTATCAGGTTTGATATTTTTTCGAGTATAGTCAAAGCTGATTCCATGTTTCTGCCACTGTCAGTTAACATAGTTCTGCCTGTTTAAATTTCCTCCTTCATAATTGGAGAGTATGCCTTTTTGTTCCCTTAGTAAGAGCTATGACTCTTTGTTCATTGAATTGAGTTGGCTAAATTTGATAATAACAAATGGCATGCAGATACTACTCTAGACTAGAATAGTTTTTTGTGTACATAAATAATGACTGCCATGGTGAGCGTAAGTTGCCTGTTACTTACACTTGCGCTAGATTTCTTATCTTGTGCAAGTACAGCCCTGGTCACTAGCTGGAGGGTTGAGTACTGCTGTCACGCGCTTGAACTGAGCACTGCTGTCGTGCACTGATATTACACGCTGCTGTCGAGCGCTCCTGTCACGCTCTCCTGTGCTGTGTGCCACACGCTGCTATGCAGCGCTGCTGTGCTGCTTATTGCCGTCGCACGCAGATTTTGTGCACTGTTGTTGCTAGCTACTTTCGAGCGCTCCTGTCATACACTCCTGTACCATGCGCTGCTATGACGCTCTAATGTGCTGCGCACTGCCGTCGTACGCAGTTGTGAACTGCTGTTGCAAGCTGCTTTCTCCTGTATCACGCTCTGCCTACAAGTGCTACTGTGTTGCGCATTAATAGGCTGTGAACTGCTGTTGTATACTGCTGTCGTTATGCGCTGCTGTCGGGCCCTGCCTACACGCATTGCCTGTCGTCACGTACAGCAGTCGGACGCTGTATTTGCACGCCATTATCACGTGCTGTAATCACCTCACCGAGCAGAATTTAATACTTTTTGCGAGCAGACCTCGTTATCTTTTGTGAGCAGACCTCGTTCATTGATCTGTTTTGAGCAGATCTCGATACTTTTTGCGAGCAGACCTCGTTACTTTTTGTGAGCAGACCTCATTCATTGACTTGTTTTGAGCAGACCTCGATACTTTTTTGTGAGCAGACCTCATTCATTGATCTATTTTGAGCAGACCTCGATACTTTTTGCAAGCAGATCTCGTTATTTTTGTGAGCAGACCTCATTAATTGATCTGTTTTGAGCAGACCTTGATACTTTTTGCAAGCAGATCTCGTTATTTTTGTGAGCAGACCTCACCTAAGAGCACACTGCATGATTTATCTTTTGCTAGCTGAGCTCATGATTTTTTTTTTGTGAGCAGACCTCACCCAATGAGTAGGCCCCATGATTAATCTGTTTCGAGCATACCTCGATACTTTACGAGCAGACCTCGTCAATTGATCCGTTTCGAGCAGACCTCGTCGACTGATTTGTTTCCAGCAGTTCTGGATACTTTACGAGCAGACCTCGTCGACTGATTTGTTTCCAGCAGATCTGGATACTTTATGAGCAGACCTCATCGATTGATTTGTTTCCAGCAGTCCTGGATACTTTACGAGCAGACCTCGTCGATTGATTTATTTCCAGTAGTCCTGGATACTTTACGAGCAAACCTTGTCGATTGATTTGTTTCGAGCAGACCTCAATATTTTAGAGCAGACCTCGTCGACTAATTTGTTCCAAGCAGACTTCATCGAATAATCCGTTTCGAATAGACCTCGATACTTTACGGGCAGATCTCGTTGAAGGATCTTGATAGTTTACGAGGAAAATTCATTGACGAAAGACTTCATTGATTAGCATTTCGAGGAAAACTTGATTGTTGATTTTTTATTCGTCATCGATTATTTTCGAGCAGACCTCGTTGAGTGAACTTGAATAGTTTATGAGCAGACTTCGTTGAATTACCATTTCGAGAAAACATCGATCACTGTCTTTGTTTTTGTGAGTAGTGTTCACAATTTGCAATTTAGGTGCAAATCCAGAGGATCAAGAGAAGAAATGAAGTCCACCTTGCTTGAAGAGGCGCGGCTGGTGATAGTCCAAAAGAGAACGAGACGTTCTCCTGTCAGGAGAGGCCGTGTTGGAGAGAAGCTGAGAAGAGCGCTGCTGCTGCCTATGAATGACGTCATACCGTTCAACACTGTTCCTTTGGAGCGGGGATCGCGAGCGACTAGACTCCGTAATAGGCCCTCGCGCAGGGCATACGCGTACGGTGCGCGAATTTATAAATCGTACTCAATTAAATAATTAGGCCATATTTGAGGTGTTTCTCTTTTTAGTTCCACTTCTGACCCATTTTCCTTACACTATAATTATTATCTAATATATGAAATTGAATATACCCAAGATCTATTGGAAGTGACTTAATTGTGACCAATATTTTTGTACAAGAATACCATTTTTTGTTACGACAAAACTAAGTATGTTATATGTACAGCAAATGTTTAGGTGGTCCCTCAATAAAATATATATCGTTGACTAAAATTTTCTATCAGTCGTAGCGCCACGGAACTCAATCTGACTTCCGTCACGGAAATTGGACGCATTATTTTCTTTCAAATTCCGAATAAATAAAATTAACATGGTATGCGGGTTACGGCGTTTCTATTTTTTTGCGTCGATTTACTTATTGGCGTTCGGCCGATGAAAGGAAGGACCTTTATCTGATAGTAGATGTTGAGCCAGTGAATGGGAAATGGGGGAAACGAAAAGTGGACTCATAGAAGAGGGAGATAGTGCGGCCTCTCTGATTTATTTGTTTGCATTACCTTAGTACGAGTTATTTCTCGTCGGTTGAAAAATAAAATGTTCGTACCTACACAGATGTAGGTACACACATTTTATTTTTCAACCGACTTCAAACAAGTATCTATATTAAAGGAAAAACAAAATACCCGAGTGCAGAAAAACGATTTTTGTAGTCTTAACTTACTATTTCACCGTACGAAAGTCACCGATATAGCACAGAGGATTACCAAGTTGAAGTGGCAGTGGGCAGGCCACATAGCACGTAGAACTGATGGCCGATGGGGCCGAAAGGTTCTCGAGTGGAGACCACGCACCGGCAAGCGCAGCGAAGGAAGACCAGCCGCGAGATGGGCAGATGACCTCATACAAGTGGCAGGAAGACGCTGGATGCAAGCCGCTTCCAATCGGTCTTTTTGGAAATCCATAGGGGAGGCCTATGTCCAGCAGTGGACTTTTTATGGCTGAGATGATGATGATGATGAACTTACGATTTTTATACGCTTGATGCACTGTTGAGTGTACGTTTTGTGAGAAAGTATGCGTGAAACCGCTATGAAAATATTGCACATCTATTACACAACAATCCATGGTACATACTTACTACTTAGTAACTATTTTGTTTCCACAGTCCTGCAGGATGCATCTCGGATCCTTATCACCACGTGTTTGACGTCTACTTTTGGAATTCCGTATCTCATAAGGCAAATGAAGCCCTTAATAGGATGAGTATGTTTTCTGTTTGTCTGCCTGTCTGTCTACCCTGCTGTCTGTCTATCCGTCTATCCGTGCGTCTATGCGTATGTTTCAGAAACGCGTAAAGCTATGTAATAAATTAAGTACTTGGTCGGTATTTTAATATTTCCGGTAGATTTATCTGTTTTAAATGGCTTTTTCATATCAGGACTCTAACTCCACCCGGGAAAGTACATTATCTCTCCGAAATAAAACTTAATTGAAACGATACTAAAAACATTTCTCTAAAAATACAGTCATTTACTTTTCAACTAAATGTAGATTTTAGAGTAGTCTTCCAATAACTCATTAAAACGGTTTGCTTAAGATCTCAAACGAAACAAGTTAAGTATTCCTAGGGATAAAGTACATTCTATGCAAATTTTGTTGGTATATTTAGTATTTTAATTTCAGGATTTGAATTTTGGTATCTGAAGATTACGTAACGCTAGTAATTTTTCAACCGACTTCAAAAAAGGAGGAAGTTATTACCCCAGAACTTTCGAGTGGATGAACCGATTTTGATGATTATTTTTTTATTTGAAAGCTGGTTCTTCCCGTGTGGTCCCATTTCAATTTGGTCCAGTTCTGACAATGGCATTCATGAGAAGTCGGTTGCTTCAGTTTTTAAACTATAATTATTGTATATCTAAAGAGCAGCAAGACAAGCAGACAGATTGTCTGATGGTAAATGGTAACCTGGACAACGAGATCAGTAGCTGTTGTTTTGTTAGCCCGCAGTTTGTTGAAGCTCGGCGGGCAATATAATATGCATGATTTACTTTTATTTGCTCATAAAAAGGCTAACTACAAATAGATCCATTCCACAATAAACAAAATTAATATACCTTCAAAAATAAGAACAGTCACAAGCATTTTAATTTAATGTTAGACAAAAAGCACACGATATCGTTAGATGACGTCACGCGCCATTTACGCCGCACAGATTCACTACAAACTGTTTTTTCTCGAGAGAGGGACAGGGCGTTTCTCCCCTAAAACTTTTATTTTTATATATCGGAAGTTATTGACCGATGTTTTTTTTTACCGACTTCCAAAAAAAGGTTATCAATTCGACCTGTATGTTTGTAATACGACTTCTAGTTTCTGCGTACTTAATTCATGGACAAACATACATACACTTATGAAATTTAGCACACATGTTTAGAAGCTGGTATAGACTAACATATACAAAAATTGTGCAATTCTGACAATATTACAAACATACAGGTCGAATTGATAACCTCCTTTTTTGGAAGTCGGTTAAAAATTGTTGGTTTTCTTCGAGTTATTTCTTTCTTTTCAGTTTGAAGTCGGTTTAATTTTTTTAAATTAATTTATTGTAAATTAATTTTTATTTTAGTATGTTATAAATTAAAACTATTATTCATATGAAATAAAATTCATGCCTATTCTTTATTAATTATTTCAACCAAATAAGTAGTTTGCATATATCATTGTGCATCTTGTCGACTATCTATTTGAGGTAGGATGGCAGCTACGAACCTCCCCGTCACTGCGACTCTTGCGGATCTATTGTAACTCGTGAATCTTGTCAACATACCTTACGTTAAATATTTAATAGCATTTCTTTTACTGGCAGACAGTCTAAAACGCGGTTAAAAAAGTAAACTAAAATTACAATACTGAGGGCCTTACCGAAAAACGTTACTTAACTTTAAGTATTGCTTAACATATTTTGTAAACTTCTCACTGGCACGTAATGACACTTGCGGAAAGAATACAGAGAATTTAAGACGATGGTTAAAGTTAAGTAACATTTTTCGGTAAGGCCCTGAATGTTCAGAAGAATTAATCCACCCTTGTTCTACATAACAGAACTGCAGCCCGAAAAAATGCAGTAAACCGACTCGAAACGCGGAGTTATTGCGTGATACGGCGAAGCAGAAACTATGAATAATAAACATCCTAGTTAGGGTGGTTAGGGTAAATTGGGTCATACCTACACGCGGGGCGCCCAGTGGGGGGAGGGGGGGTTGCAGCCCTTAGAACAGTGTACTAGTGATAAACAGGACGGTTTATCAGCCGGTTTGTTATCTGTGCTGGGAAGATGTCCTATTTTGATAGCTTGGAGCAAAATGTTGTGTTGTTTTGAAGTTTTTATTTTTTTCGACTCTGCAACATCATTTGAAGTTTTTTTTTGCTCTTTCTCCAACATTTGAACTTTTTTTCGACTCTGCTAGAAATATTAGAGTAGATAGAATTAATTATTTAGCTGTGCCCGACGGGCTCCGCAATTGTAACTAATATTTTATTTAACACCTATGTAACATTGTGGAACGCTAATAAATATAATAAAATAAATGAATAGAAAACTAACAAAATGTATCTTGATCCTATATGAGAGACCCGTGCCATATAAAGAAAAAACGGATCCGGTCTCCCATCATCCATGATCCGTCATCTGTCTGTCAAAGCCCTTTTTATCAGATACGCTTAGATGGATACAGTTGAAATTAATAACTTTAATCTAATAATAGTAAGATAGGTATATATATATATACATAGATTATATGTCCCTCGAAGCTTTAAAAAAACCAAGCTAGGTCAAAGCAATAAAATAAACTAAAAACGCCCATTATGTATTTTTTTTATTCGAAAATAGGCTTGCGCTTGACCGTCAACTCGCCTGGTGTTAAGCGACAGTTACGGTCTACGATGGAGCGCGCTTGCCTAGAAGAAACCTATTCACTCGCGATTTGAAGACACCTAGATTAATTATGTATGTATTTAGACCACTTTCAGATAAATTGAAACCTACCATTACATTACAGGTTACATTAACGGATTCATTAAAGGATTTTGAGTAGTGTCAACGTGGGTAACGTTGGCAGTGCTCAAAATCCTTGTAGAAATACCAATGATGACCATATTTAGTCCATGAAAATGTGTATATAATCAGCCCTGTTTGTACAAACTGTCCCACTGCTGGGAACGGGCCATCTTCTGATTGTGAGAAGGGTTAGGCCATAGTCTGCCACGCTGGCCAAGTGCGGGTTGGCATACTTCACACATCTTCAAGATCATTGAGAACTCTCAGACATGTAGGTTTCCTCGCGATGTTTTCCTTCACCGTTTGAACTTGGCGGCAATCTGTTGATTTGCTGTTTGTATTGTTATACGCACATAATTTCGAAAAGACAGAGGTGTGTGCCGTGAAAATATGTACTTTAAAAAAAACCTTTGATAAAACAGAATTAGTTCAATGGTAAAGTAAAACTGTTCAACAGCTACTTCCCAAGCTCATCTGGAGCGACTCTTTACGGAGAGTCATCACAATGAGCACTACTCATGACTCGGGACTCCCGCTCTTCTCTGCGCCACTCTACTGTTACGTATTCTGTGACACTACGGTATTAATTTAGTTGCAATGAGATTAAATTATTACACAAAACAAAACTATCGTTTATATAATAATTATAGTTTTAAAACTTAAACAACCGACTTTAAAATGCGCAATTTGTTTAAACCAAACTACTGAACCGATTTTGATGAAATTTCTGTGGGACCAATCAAAAAGTATATTCTTGTAAACGATTTTTTTTTTTCAAATCGGTCTAAAGTGACGGTGTTATGCGGTAGCAAACATGAAAAAAATACAGCCGAATTGTTATCCTCCTTCTTTTTGAAGTCGGTAGAAAAATGTGTTTACTTAATATACGAGTAAGTAAATGAGAGAACAATCTTGGAATTTTCTAGATCGACGATCTCCATCGTCACCGTTGCTCGCCATCATGCGAGTTGGCGGTCAAACGTAGATCAATAAAATCAACATCCTAGACATATATAACAAAAACTTCGCACATTTTAGGAAACACTTTTGATGTGATAACGTCTCATACTTAAATCAATGAACGCCGGCTGCACGCACGAAAAAGCATGACTCATTGTCACGTTCCGCCTGAGCCGAGCGTACAAGCGAGAGCGCGGAACAAGCTATAGAGAGGCACGATCGGCCTAAGCGTTCGGCTTGTGACGCATCTATCATGGCGTTATCACGTAAAATTATCGTCCGTAAACCGACTTTACAGGCAACCATTTTTTTTATCAGTAAATTAAGTCTATGTCAACATAAGTAGCTGTAAAGCGAATTATTTAAATGTGTTGTCGTTATAAGGTTGAATTTGGCTCGGCGCTCGGGCACGCAGCCAACTACACCAGATGGCTGATTTTGCTACTTATTTTACACTAGTTAGCCACTTCTTGTTTTGCCAATATCTGCCTTAATTGCAAAAGTTATTGTTTTACAAGCTTTTAGTTAGTTTCACCTGTCCCGGTGTCTTTCTATCCGTAATCAAATCTTGCAAATTGAATTTGGACTACTTCCCGGTTTCCAATTGTACTGAAATGTTGCATTTTGGTCCAGGTTAATTTTCATACATAAAAATATTTTGTAAAAATAATTTTATATAAGTATGAAAATTGTCCTGGATCAAAATGGAATTTTTGTCGAAAACTTGTGAAGCTACGTTCTAGTATTCTGTGGTACAATTTTTTTATAAGTTCATTAAAGTATAATACTTATTTAAAGTCAAATATCATGATATTCAATTACGGAACCCTACTTTGCGCGTGGCACGCGTTTGGCGCCTTATAATGAGAAAACTATAAATCTGTATAATTTCTTAAATACAAACGTAAAAATATACGTAAAAATGTAAAAGTTCAAGTCCAGATAGAGGCAGAAATGATAATACCTTATAGCGATAAAGGAAAATAGGACCCTGAATAACGGCTTATAAAACCATACGAGCGGCGGCGCGTGGGCCGCATAAAATGTCCTTTTTACCCCCCGACGCAAAAACGACGGGGGGTTATAAGTTTGACGTGTTTGTGTATGGCATCGTAGGTCCCACACGGATGAACCGTTTTTTTTTAAGGTGAATTAGTCGAGAGTGTTCTTAGCTATGTTTCATCAAAATCGGTTCAACCGTTTTTTTTGTCGGGTGTTTTTGAGTTTTCTAAACTTATACTTGTGTTTGGGTGTTATGAACAGAAGTTACAGAAAAAAATCTATTACTTAATACAAGTATAGTTTATTCTGCTCAACCGACTTCAAAAAAGGAGGAGGTTCTCAATTCAGTTGTATTTTATATATTTGTTACCGCATAACTCCATTATTCATAAATCGATTTGGCAAAAAGAAATATTTTGAAAGAATATACTATCAGATTACTCTCATAGAAATTTCATTATTATTGGTTCTGTAGTTTTGTTTTTAAAACAAAATTGCGATTTTGAAGTCGGTTATTTCAGTTTCACTGTAATAATTACGTAATGAGTTTTCCCCTTTCAAACACCTACCTTGCAATATTGTATCGTGGTGGATATTCCAAATTCCAGATTAATCATCATTTCTGTACAGCTTCTCTGCGCATACATTCTCACGAAGATGTACACTCAACATCATAATCAAGCGTAGCAATTACACTTTGAAAAGTTTGATAGTAACTTAGGTGGAGATCGTCGCGCGCAGCTATCTCTCTCGCGCATTACAATACAATACAAAAACACTTTATTGACACCATAATAAAATAACATTAGGTACATAATTAAGGCGTTAGAAAGGTACAAAAGGCGACCTTATCGCTAATAGCGATCTCTTCCAGATAACCTATTACAACCTTTACAACCTTTTGTATGCATATGAAATCATTGTTTAAAGATGTTAGAAAAGTGATAGATGAATTTGTTTATTTAGATAGGAGAATATAATGAGAAAAGAAATATTTAAAAAAAGTTTTATTCTGATATCACTTATACTGGCGATGGAGTAGTGAAAGAACATAATATATTTTCCTACTCCCCAGCTAATTTGAAACTGATATTAAAGAAAAACTTTTTTTTTTATAATTTTAATTGGATTATTTTAATAGGAGAAATCTCCTATCAAAATAATCCAATTCATTTCTCACTAATATCCCTACTCAATGATTGCATATGTTTAAAAATACTGTGATGCGCGAGAGAGATAGCTGCGCGCGTAGAGCTCCACCTTAAGAGTGTTTTGTATCCTCGTTAAAAATAGAAATACTTTAAGACATAGACTAGATAAGATAAGCTAAATTTATTTCCAGAAAATAAATGCTTACAGAAAAAAATTACATGTGCACGTTATACATACATCAAAAAGAAGAATTGAGTTTTATCGGTGAGCCCCAAACTAAGCACGAGGCTTGTGACATGGGGCTCAAGTGCAAATATTAACAGATAAAACATATTTCTGGTGCAAAAAAAGATATTAAGATAACTTAATATCTTTTTCTTTCTTTCTTTCTTTAGTTAATAATAACTGACGATATTAAATTATTACTAAGTTATTAACAGTACATTTCACTACCAACAGTTTAAAAGCTAATGCAAATTGAAGTCTTAAATGGCTTAAATGACTGATGTAGAGTATGTTTATGTATGTATAGTTCTATTGTGGCAAAAATTAAAAACTATAAAGTCTCGACGTCATAGTCTGTGGTACTGCTATGTATGTTATTCTATGGTCTCGACTGAATAAAATAATGAAATAAGGACAGCAATGTCGCATTTGTTATCTAACTAAACAGACTAGTATTTTTTTGGTACTATCCTAAAACCCGTACCGGAAGCCTATCTGCGAGTCGAACTCGCACTTGACCGATCACAAAACAAAGTTCACGACTTGTTACTTTTATCTCCAACCCGGAATCTCATAATTCTCACAATTACAAGTTTGCAGTAATCAAGGAGCACGCCGACTCTTTGACGAGAAAATAACTGAAATTTTTGCACAAACTCCAAGACTGAAACGTCACTCACTAAGTATATTGCGAAAATTCTTACCTCGCAAGGAAATTAACCGGCTTACATAAAAGACGCATGTCACCTGCGTTGACGTACAAATATAAACTTTAAATCGAGGCATAAGACGTGATATTTCCACGTTCAAGCGGCAGACATAAAAACTTTTTAAGACGGCACTTCACGCCCTGCCTTTTGTTCTACGCCTGAAAAAGGCTTGATGAAGAAAACATGTGTATACTTATGTACCTACGTGTGTTTTCTGTGTTAATATTTAAGATGTAACTTCACACGTACGGAGGGAAATTAAAATTTGTACTTAACTGTTTTTTTTATGCTTGTAAGCAGGTCAGGTAACTAATATAATGGTCCAAGAGCCCAGGGCCGCCAGATCTTACATTTAGTGACGGACGAAATGTCTCGTACTGAGTTAATACCTACTTGTATATACTTTGAAGGTTCACAAGCTAATTTGTGCCGTGTGCCAATTTACAGATATTAGCCGGCAAAGGTGTAAAAATAAACATAGCTAACTTTGCTTACATTCTGACGGCTGATTTTATGTATTTTGTACAGGATATCATTGAAAATTAATAATCAATATTGCCAGACAATTGCGTCGGCAGTAATGTCGCCAAACGCTTTAAAATGGGTAAAAATTACCTAAGTTTACTTATATTCTGACAATTTATTTTTAAATACGATATTTAAAGAACTATTTCAATACTATTTGTAGTTGTTGCTGCCAGACAAATCTTAGGGGCCAATCGCTACCATCGAGTTGATAAGTGGACTACGAGCTTTACGATCCATATTACCTGACATAGCTTTCTCTATTTAAGCCCCGACCCAAAACAATGGGTGTTACATTTTTGACGTGTGTATCTCTGTATCAGTATATCTGTGTGTCTGTATGTGGCGTCGTAGCTCTCAAACGGCTGGACCGATATTGATCTATTTTTTTTTTAATTGAAAGAAAATTTCATCGAGCGTGTTCTTAGCTATGTTTCACCAAAATCGGTTCAGCCGTTGTTTTTGTCGGGGGTTTTTCAGTTTTCTAAGCTTATACTTGTTTACCAACAATTTTATAACATTCGCCTTAAAATGAAGATACAGGAAAGTTAAGGATCAATCCAGATGAAGTAGGATTTGAAAACACGATATTATAAAATTTCCTCGATAGAAATAAAATGTGACGTTGCATCTAAATTCTACGAAAAAAACTGTATTATTGAAACAATTTTAGATTAAATTACTTAATTTAGCAATTTTTACTTTATATAGCAGATGAAATAGGCTTTGATCAACTTAAATAACTATTACTTTCCAAAAAGAAAATAAAAACGCCAGAGCATCCGACTTACATTTTTATCGTAATTACCGATAGGAAATTCGAGCAGAATTCGTTTTTAAGTCTGTGATTATAAGATCGATATTTCGTTCCTCCTTGCTTAATTTTGCCGACCTACGCAGCCTTAGCGGGTACGTCCTTTATCGAACCTTTAGGGTTAGAAACTTTTTTCCTTAGATGAGTAAAGTGAGAAGGTAAGATGAAGTTAACGGAATAATTATTACAAGATTGTACACGTGTAGGCAATAACGCCAGTCCCTAATTATCTCACTAATTGTGTTTTATTATACACAGACGGCACCGAGTGAAGGTTGTGTGGTGTGTGGTGTGACGAATAGTGTATACCTCACAGACATAGTAAGATGGAGCCAGGGCCGTAGCCCGGAATTCATTTCGGGGGGGAGAGAGTCTGCGGCCCATGTCTTATGATGTGCGAGCGTAGCAGTTTGTAATATACTGTATAACGTACTCCATAGCACTTTAATGTCCTGGGACATTGAATAAGTTTGTCAAGTTTGTCATAACATAATTTTCTATTATTTTTGGTAATATTTTAACCGAGGCCTTAGCATTTGCATGATCTAAATAAACAAAAACAAAGGTAATAAGTATGCACGAGCGAAGCGAGCGCTAAATTTTTATAGTAGTATATGCAAAATTTCCCGTATTTGTGAACTCACAGTACTTCTATGTCAAAATAGTAATAATGCGCGAGTGCGACCATTTTAGTGTTGTTTTTATAGTAATAGCTTTATTTCTCGTATTAATGAACCCACAGTACTTCCATGTCAAATAAAAGGTTTTTTTAAGGTTTTTAATATTTAATCATGGAAGTGATTTGATTCATTGATCGTGTTAGCGAGGCCTAGAGTTTCATGGACCAGATGAATCAAACAAGTAACTGTGTTAAAAGGAAATACCCGACTGGTAAAGAGCGACTTTAACGCTATCAAAAATTATAAACCACCATTTGAATGCATTGATTGCCAATTTAATATTCCTAAATATAAACATATGACTTTATAGAAATTACAAACATACCTACAAGCTACGCGCAAAATTTTTTGGGTTATGGTTATTTTTAATGAATTATTTATTGAAGCCTGGAAGGATTTTTGATAATGGCCAGGATTGGGGGGGGGGGGGGGGTTGAACCCCCCAAACCCCCCTCCTACGGCCTTGGATGGAGCATGCAACTTCATTTATATGAAAACCTTGCGTGTACATTTTTGGTCCCGACTGTGACGTCAAATAAACGATTTTGTGATGGAATGTTCAATGTTCCATCCGCGCGAAATCTATTCAACCCAATGTATCCGCACTCTTGTACGCTAGTAACTATGTAGTGGACAAAATATCAAATCGGAAGTATATATCACCTGAAATTAAATCAATCTTGGTCCTCAATTGCGATTTATAACGTACTTGACACGCTCGTTTGGACACGCTAGGTACATACACTTGGAGTATCTATTGAAGTCTATGGTGTACCTACTTAAATGAGACCTTCTCTTAGTAACAGCTTTGATAACAATACTCCACCATTACTAGTGCATCTGCGACCAGTAGACCTCGCACTGTTACTTCACGATCTTATATAATTATACATTATATTGTTATAAAAAATGTTAAATGTATTGATTGACCCATTTGACTCGACCCCTCTCTTCTTGGTTTCTCGCTCTCTTGATTGATTCTGCTTATTTTTAAAATAAAATTCTTGTCTTTAGAATGAAGTCTGTCAACTTGGGTAAGTCTGTCTTAAGTGTCAAAAATTGTACGTAGCCTTATTCATAAGTTCTTTAATTCCCCCAAAAGATTAATAAGTAGTAATAAAACCGGCCAAGTGCGAGTCGGAGTCGCGCACGAAGGGTTCCGTATCATTATCTATAAAAAATGAAAAGATCACGTTTGTTGTATGTTTTTTTTTATTGAATTATTTATTTTTAAAGTGAAAAATATAACTCAATATTCTGTGAATATTTCAAACGTCTACCTGTTGCCGTTATCAATATCGAGCAAAAACGAGCAAAAAAATCACGTTTGTTGTATGAGAGAGATTGTTATATTAAATATTTATTTTATTCTATTTTTTAGTATTTGTTGTTATGGCGGCAACAGAAATACATCATCTGTGAAAATTAAAATACATCGAAAAAGAAATATGTACATCAACTGTCTAACTATCACGGTTCATGAGATACAGCCTGGTGACAGACGGACGGACGGACAGACAGCGGAGTCTTAGTAATAGGGTCCCGTTTTTACCCTTTGGGTACGGAACCCTACAAACGACTACTAATTTATTAATTTGATTACTAATCTTTTGAAAAAATCAAGATCCTTCAAATAAGGCTATGAATCTCGTTAGCACAAACCTTTTTTTTAAATTGTTGCAAAAAGTCTGTGCTTGCGAGGTCTACTATTACTCGATATTCTTGTTCAGAATTGAGTATTAACTGTTTCTGTCAAATATTATCAAAAAAATGTTAAAAAATCGTTGTTTTTTCAGGAAGTTAATATGAATCACGACAACCTCATACATCAAAATCGGTCAAGCTGCTTTGGCTATAGGCGTAAGACTTGAAAAACATAACCCTTTTTCTAACGAAGTCGGGTAAAAACTAACTCGTAGGTTAATTTCAAGCTGCAGAGCTTGTCTCACCGACGAGAAGCAGCCAGCCTGTCGGTATTCTACTCTACAGAATACATTACGAGTGTGCGCAGGCGCTGCATCACCTAATCAAACCATAGCCGTTCTATAATATAACCACCAGACCCTCATACAAGAGGCATTCTCTCTGTAGAGATTCCATTCAGTCGCACTAAGCGTTTCCGATCCAATTTCTTGGACATCTTCGACCTCATCATCGCTTTCCATCAGGTGAGATTCTGGTTAAGCGCAGAAATAGTTTGCCGTAAAAAAAACTCCATTCGGCGAAATACACCCTTTTCGTATAACCCTGATAACATGAAGTTTGAAATGGACTTCGCCAATTAAAAAGCCTGGCTAAAATGAAATAGCAAAGCTCATGTTTGTCATTTATATAATTTAAAATGTAATTGCAGATTATTTTAAGACTTCTGTAGTAAACACTACCCCATATAGTCTCGCCATGTCCGTCTGTCTTTAAAACAAAATAACTGGATTAAATATAGGACATATTTATTGTATTGTATAAATATGTCCTCCAAGCAAACGAAATTCTGTATTTCGAAGTCGGTTGTTTCACTTGTTTCAGTTTTTTAAACTATTTTTTTATGAAACACATTTAACCTTAAGTACTTCACAAAACACAATCCAAACTCAAACAATGCTGGCGAGTTGCAAAGCAAACGTGAAATAAAAATAAAAGTGTTGGAAACAAAAGACTCGCTAAATGAAGGTCATGTTGGCTTTCATCGCTTTCATTTCATGCTGTAAGCGCTTTAGCACAATAGCTTTCAAAATACTCCGCTGTTACTGCAGCTGTTTCTGTCACTTACCATCGCACCACAAATTAAACTGCCCAATTCTCAAAATGGTATAAGAATCTTTAATTCTACTATAAATAACTAAGTGACAATTCTACAAACGTAGATACCTTACCTACCTATTCTTAAAATGACATAGACATTAATTAAAATGGGCAATATAAAACAAATTTTGACTGACGGTTACATAAAACGTACACTCTCTTAAACCCGCTTCAAGTGTTTTTGACATTTGCCATTTGTAAAAAATTTTTTTTAATTTTAATTATGAATAATTATGCCGATTTGAGAATTAGATATTTTGCGTATAAACCGCAATTATTTGTCAATACCACACACGATGCCGTGGGTAAAAGATTTATATAATTCAAATTACATAATTAGAATTATATCAACTACTCATTAAATAATCTAGCAAATACAAAATAATCATCAAAATCAATGCATAATTGCCTGAGTAATCGATATACAAAAAAAACAGACCGAATTGATAACCTCCTGTTTACCTTTAAACAGGATCTTTTGTTTAATACTACGAACATATGAGTTAATTTAATTGAAATATTCATTTTGGACTTGTCTAAGTATTTATTTTAAGTTGATCGACTATAGCTCGATAACTTATAGTTTTTCTTTCGTTATAATATTCTACTGGCATATTTTTTTTCATATCTCCAAAGTCAACCGTTTAGCCGGTATAGGGGGAACACTTGAGTCTAACAAAAATTATCACTTCTCTTAATATTTCACAAAATATCTCTAAATTGAAAAATGGTTGTCGTACACCCAGATGTTTATTGATTACTTTGCGCACGATAGGGTACATGAGAAAAAATAATTCATCCCCACTTTACGTGTAGGAGAGATAAATATCACAAAAATATTTTTTTACAAATTTTATTTTACGACTTTCTCGGGATTGTTAATACACATATCTGTACCAAATTACAGCTTTCTAATAGTTTTTAAGCACAGCCGCGGACGGACAGACAGACAGGCAGACGGGCATGGCGATACTATAACGATTCCTTGTGTACGACGGAACCTTAAAAATTTACAATTAATATTTCCGCCGTATCGGACCAACTTAACAAACAATAATTAATATAATATATAACAGGTACAAGATAAAAAGAAAAAATATAAGCGGAAAATAACCGCATGTTTACCTTTTTTACGTAAAAGTGCGTAAAAATTCAACATCGCCCCATCGGCAGCCACCCATGTAATGTATCCCTCGTACAGGTCAGGACTCACTTCCCGACAAATTCCATTATAAAACGCTGGCTTTCACTTTCAATACAACCCTTTACCGGCGGTTATTTTTAACTGACTACGCGCAAAGGCCGTGATGTTCACACGAGATTAGGGTGGTGAAGTGTTACGTTTCATAATTAAATGTTATTTTTATGTTGGTGCTGAATACATACGGTTCCGTATACATACTAAACCACCTCTGAAGTATGGCTTACCAAACAAAACAGAATCATCAAAATCAATGCACAATTTACGAAGTAAATCGCTGGACAAACATACGGAAAACCCGTCTACATGTTAAATTTCGTTTTAAAAGGCCTGATAGTCTCTGAGTTAAATGATTGTACTTAATATAAAGGCTTAGAATATAGTTTTTCTGTATTCTGAGTATAAAGGCATGGTGAAATGATTAGGGTTTCTCGTATATATTTTTTTATCAGCCCTGTTTGTACAAACTGTCCCACTGCTGGTAACGGGCCATCTTCTCATTGTGAGAAGGGTTAGGCCATAGTCTGCCACGCTGGCCAAGTGCGGGTTGGCAGACTTCACACATCTTCAAGATCATTGCGAACTCTCAGACATGTAGGTTTCCTCACGATGTTTTTCCTTCACCGTTTGAAGTTGGCGGCAATCAACAATACGCACATAACTTCGAAAAGATAGAGGTGCGTGCCGTGGGATTCGAACCCAGGACCTGCGGATCGCAAGTCAGACGGTCTCACCACTAGGCTGCCGGAAACTTCGTATATAGTTACCTTAAAAAAGCTAAAAATATATAAATAAAAAATTGCACACTGTAGAGGGGTATAGGTCAATATTATTAGTGTTTAGTGTTAATATTAGGAGTGTTGTGTCAATAAACACCTAATTCGCACAATTCAAATTCAATTCATTTATTTTAGGCTAATTGACCCATATAACTTATAAACATGTCATAATAAAATACATTAAACATTAAAATTTCAAAATCACACATGAGAACCGAATTACAATTAAAATATCCAAAATGATAATCTAGTTAGTCTAAAATTATATATCAATCAAATGTCAAATAAAATTTAAATTAATTATATTTCTCATAATAAATGTCGTCAAAGTTTACATATAATAAAGTTTACATAGTCAGTCAAACAGCCCACCCCTGACTGTACCCGACGCAAAGGTGCCCATGACACTCGCCGCATTACCTCGTTGAATGGCGATGGACAACCTTTGCATCAGGTAAAATCCGGAGCGGGGGTCACCACAAGTCTCCCTTATCCGCTGCCCCAACTCCAAAACCAAGCTTTTGGCTTCAGCACCCCAGCTGCCCATGGTCTCCACGGCAATGGGTACAAAATGATATCGCGTCACTAGCGCCGCGTACTTCTCCCGCTTTTTACTTGCAGCATCTTCTGCAGCAGCTGCTGGCGACCGGATGGATCGACCCAAGTGACAGGTGGCGAAAGTGCTCACGCAAGTGGCGTCCCAAATTAAGCACTTGCCATTCTTCCACGGCACTAGAGTCAACCCATCCGGACGCTTGCCGTCCGACCTGCTCAGGCCTGGCGGCTCCAATACGCAGGGAATATTGGCCGAGACAAATGCCCTACGGACTATGTCGTTGAGGGCATGGTGACGCGGAAACCTACCTGCGCAGCGACGACAACTCAGACTCAAATTTAAATTAAAATAATATTTTCATTCCCCCATCTCGGAAAGAGTATTTTTGCTCTTCGATATCTGAATGCAAAAGCCGTTTTTATCCTCTAGAGGATAAAGTAAATTCAAATTTAGAACATCGTGTGCACTGAGTTTGTGAATTCAAAACATCATTAAACCTATTTACTTCTACCTCCATGGTGCCGAATTTATCATATAACCTTTTTTAATTTGTAAAAAACTCAGACTCGGAATCTTTTTGGTGTACTTTTTTTTTATTTGCTTTGCGCGCGCCATTTTCTTTTCACGACATATTGTTAAAAACTTAAGTTAAAAACAAGAAATTAGAACACAAGTGAAAAACCTAAATGAGTGATTCTAGCGACGAAGAAGTTTAATTGACGCCAACAGAATTGGCTGAAACTGTTAATAATGCGCAAATGAGCTTTCTCCCTCAACAATCACGCGAGAAGTATTTGAAACAGTACGATATTAACACGTGGCGACTAGCTAAAGGAGCCAAAACTTTCTCCGAAAACGTTTTGCTGGCATATTTTATTGAATTATCTGAGACCAAGAAATCAAGCACGTACTCCATAGAACGTATTCAATGCTAAAAGCAACAATAAAGATGAAAAAAGACACACATATCGACACCTATCCTAAATTAGTGGCATTTTTAAAAAGAGCCTCATCTGGTCATCAACCATTATACCTAAGTAAGTGTTATTTGTTATAATTTAAACATTATTCTGTAATACTTACCTATCATAATGTAGTAAACTTAAACTGAAATAAAAGTATCTTGTGATTGTAAATATGTTTTTTTTTGCATTTAGTCATTTCCTCGCTGAGGTGGGATGAAAAGTTAGGTGTTGCACTCGAGTGCAAAGATTTTTCACCTCGTGCTCTTTTGATTCCCTCGCTAACGCTCAGGATTCTAATTTAAGAATCCTTCGCTTGCTCGGTCATCAAAATTGAGAACGCGGTTAAAAAGCAACTTTGCACTCTTGTATAGCAAATAACTATTACATGCAATAGTGCTGGGTCATTTCTTGTTGCCATCCAGAACAGACACTCAATGCCTGAACATTATTGGACTCTTTGACATTGGACTAAAGTGGTGGGAACTCTGCAGTGCGCTGGGGGGTTACCACTATATTAATAGCAATCTTATTTCAATATTATTTAGACCTTCGTCTTGTTCTCTCAACTATAGAAAGAGCGAGACAAAAGTCAAAGTGATGTTGAAATAAGATTGCTTGAACGCTTGTGGTACGGCTCCTCAATATCCTAAAAGGACTCTACTGACTACTGATGCTCGAATATAAGTGCCACCCACCATCAAAGAACAAGATGATCACATTGTATTTTTTATGCAAGATAAATCTACGATTGACAGCCAACTCGCCTGATGTTAAGCGACGGTATGGCCGAGGAGTCTCATCGATCTAGAAGATATCTGATAGATTCACTGTAGCCTTGAAAACTCCAAAATTGCAGGATTGTTGATTTTTCTCTCTATCTCTTATTGTTCTACCATTTTTTTTTGTTTTATGCGCCGTACCTTATATGATTGTCTATCAGTACTTTTAAAACTATTATTTCGATCATACATACTTAACCTTACTTTACTATACACACCCACTTTAATAAAAGGTTTTCGTCACTTTTCCCAAAAAGATCGAAGATATGCGTTAAAAGTATCCAACTCCGAAGGCCGCGGACCCGCGCCCCGACCCTGCGATCGAGAAAGAGTAAAAAATTAAAAGAGATAAAAGAAATCTACATTCCGCCGACATCTGTGTCCTCAATAGGAACGCGCCAAGTTTCTTCCGGCGGGCCTACTTCCGGTTTTAAGTAGGACGACCATGGGAACGACCTGCTCGTAGGTCTGTCCTGTTTTTTTTTACATATGGTATTTTGAAAGAATGTGGGTATTTTACAAGCTTTTTTAATAGTTGAATGCTTAGGTTGAATGATTATTGCATTTGACAGTTCAAGCGCTGTCAAGTGATTCAAATTCAAATTCGTTTATTGAGCTAAAGAAAGCTGGACGACTTTCCTAAGAAGTCTGCCTGTCCCAGATACCTCGGTGCCCGTTTAGAAAATCTACGCAAAATCTCGTCTATCGTCGATTGGATTTACTAATAACGTTAGGCAATGAACAGAGCAGTATTATAAGTTGTTAGAGATGATCGAACAACAATATGTACATATGAGTAGGTTAAGTAAGTTTTTCCTTACATAATATTAACTAACCCATACTAACTACTCAGTTTTTAAATTTTTCTATACCTACCTATTGTTATGTTTATTTAAATAAAGTTAATATTTGAAGATTTTTAAATAAATTAATACCCATACTGTGAATAACAATGGCGCAAATCAATGACGAATATTATTTTATAAGATTATGATGCGTACCTAATATGTATAAATATGCTATCTTAACATTTAAACAAAATTTCCAATTTATTTTGAGAAATGTACAACTTTGAATTAAAAATATCAATGTCTCTATTGCTAAATACAGAACCTCATTGAACTGGCGACTCATTTTTCTATAGCATCATAATAAGATATAAATAATATTGTTATTGCAAACTTGAATACTAAATAATTTATGACTAAGTTTGTGTGATTTGAATCTGGTGTTAAAAAAGAGAGATAGAAGAAGAGGAGAGTCAATGTAATAATGGATTATTTTGTAGAGTAGTGTGGATTCTATATATTTTAGACGCATTTCATGTGAGATTTCATTTCTAAATATTTTAGTCTCTCAGGATAAGATAAAAGTTTACGACCCATACCGTTTCTATAATTAAGATTGTTGATAAGTATTTGTTTAAAAAACTGAGTAACTGCAATATTAGCACACCCTTAAACGAAATAATCATATAATTGGATAATGGTCACTGAACTAAAATTGGCTAAACAAAATGAGATCACTTAATTGGAAGCTAAATACTCAACGCTAAAAGAATTTTCAAAATCTACCTTGACTGAGAAATCGATAAATACAGTATAGAACCTCCTCCGTATTCAAAGTTAGTAAAAACCAAAAAAAAACATAAAAATCCACATAAATTCCAAAAAAAACTGCTCTGTCTTTTATAATTATCATACAGTTATATTTGTTTAATGCACGAAAGCTTGCTTATCTGAAGTTAAACGACGTTGCGGTCTTTTCTCGTTCACCGCGTTGCGGTCCACTATGGAACACACTTTCCTAATAAAAGAAATAATTATAATATTTTTTCCTTCCCTTTTCACTTTCATAAAAGAAAGTGATTCGGTCACGATTGACAGAAATCCAGATTATAAAAAATAATAACTTAACCACAGAATTCGCCCTATTACATTTGAACTTAACATAAGATAATATAACATAACTATGAGAATGACTGGAAAATTCTGAAAATAGAACAAATGAAATTGTGTTCAATATAATTAATTCTATAACATATGGTCACTCTACACCTCGCTTCCGCAGCGCTACAAGGAACAAGATATAATGTTGTTCTGCCGTTTGTTCACAGCAAAACGCTTTTCAACGTATACCAGGGTTATTTCTAAAAAAAATAAGAGAAATGGAAAATGGTCCGACCGGGAAAAATATTTCGCCTTTAAATAAATAGAACTTCTTTTATTCTGGAGAGGAAAAATTACTTTTGGATGCCATTTTATCCAAATTACCAAAGAGTAATGTTTTTGACTCTTTTCTCACGTAGCTTAAACTGCTTGATAGATTTTCCCTGCCTGCCCTGTGTCGTTAGATTCTTATTTATCTTCATTAACCTTAAAATAATGAATACATTTAAAAACTTAAATTTTTATACATATCCAATGTACCCAAGTTGAACTGATGTTGAAACGATCTACTTTCAGTTTTAGTCAAAGACAACATTTCGGTCCATATCCACGCGTTTGCGTTTCTTTGCTTTTTAACAATGTAAATAGGGCGAATTCTGTGCTTTTTAAATTAATTGCATGGCTGGCAAGATAAGTTGCCATATTTTTTCAATAAAACGACCTTTAGCATTTACCCTTCTATAACATTATCAAATTACTTTTAAAATAATAACAAGGAAAGTTTTAAAGTTAAAGTTACCTATCGTTATTTGTTGAAAAGTTAATATTATAACAAAACGATTTTGAAAAGTTTTAAATAGTAATTTAATTAGAAAACTGGGCTAAATAACTCAATAAGGAAGTAAATTAGAGTGTTATAGTTTATTTAAATGGGTTTTTAGGTTTGTGAAAAATTAAATATTCGTACCCATTATCTAATCCGTATAATATCTTTTACACTACCATAATTAGTTTAAAAAAACTAAAAAATACGCTTCAAATTATTGTATTGTCATCGTTCCTCGATAAGTCTACAAAGTTTGAAAGAAATCTGACCGTTTGAGATGGGTCAAAATCAAGTCCAAAAGAGTCGGTTCCAAACAAACATGCATACAGGTGAAGCTTAAATAAAAGCGTGTTAACAATAAAAGCAAAATATTCAGATTCATTTTATTCCTAACATTGAAGAAGCTAGACGCAAGCCGCTTCCGATCAGTCGTTTTGGAAATCCATGGGGAAGGCTAATGTCCAGGCTCCAGCAGTAGACTTCTTGTGGCAGAAGAGATGACGAATTGATGATATAAAAATATTTACAAATTCATAGCAGTACTCTGATAGTTCTCAAAATATGTGTGGCTGAATGATCAGATCTTTCGAAGTTCAAATTTCTGAATGGCATTACACTAAAACGTGCTGCTTACTTTTTACTTACCTAGTCGCATAAAAAAAGGAATCAACTGCAGAAAGCAAAAATAATTGAAGCATAACTTATTATTATCTCACTTTAGGCTTTAAAAATATTTTAGGTAGGTACCAAGACATGAACGACGCTCAAACATTTATCCCGTTCATGATCAACATTTGCTCAAAGCCTGACCATTATCAACAACAACAGATCAAGGCATGCCATTGAACATGTACTATTTAATCCATTTCAGAGAAGGGCATGTACCTGGGCTCCCCGTGCGAGTTTTCGTGCAACCCGCGCCTCGTTCACGTGTTCTGCGAGCCCAGTACGCGCACGTGCGCCTGCGACGCGAAGCATTCCGTCGTGCTCGCGGTCAACAAAGGATGCGCGAAACGTAAGTATTCCATTCTGGTGGATATAGCCTAGAGGAATGGCAAGTTAAAATAGCAATAGGAAGGGCATCCAGGAAACAGAATTGATGCCTATATCCTGTGTATAGAATTGAACTTTTTATGCCGCCAACGATGAATCATAGTTGCTTCCTAAGTATAAATGAAGTAAAAGAATTGCATAAGTATAAATAGTATTGCAGTAGTATTGCAGTGCATAAGTATAAATAGTATAGAGTTTCCGGCAGCCTAGTCGGGAGACCGTCTGACTTGCGATCCGCAGGTCCTGGGTTCGAATCCCACGGCGCGCACCTCTGTCTTTTCGAAATTATGTGCGTATTGTTGATTGCCGCCAACTTCAAACGGTGAAGGAAAACATCGTGAGGAAACCTACAAGTCTGAGAGTTCTCAATGATCTTGAAGATGTGTGAAGTCTGCCAACCCGCACTTGGCCAGCGTGGCAGACTATGGTCTAACCCTTCTCATAATGAGAAGATGGCCCGCGCCCAGCAGTGGGACAGTTTGTATAAACAGGGCTGACAAAAAAAAAAAAAAAAATAGTATTGCAACGTTTTCAAAATGAAATTAACAATCACCGTTATATATGAACCGGCACCGACGCCACCGACCAGCACTTAGCCATCATGGTAGAATACGACATTCCCTCTTCACAATGACAACGCCCGCGTACTTTTTACTATTATTTATTCTGACCAGCATTGACACATCACACAACTTACAAAAAAGCCTAATCCGGGATTCATCATCATCATCATCATCTCAGCCATAAGAAGTCCACTGCTGGACATAATCCGGGATTTTAATCCGGGATTAAAATTATTAAATTATTTGAAGGCTTTGGCTAACTTCTTTATAAGATAACAATATATTGGGTACAGGATATCATCCTTACTTTTACATACTTTCCAATATGTACAAACGAAACAATATTTACCAATTAGTTAGTATTCTGGTCAGGTCTAATCATGTACCTAATGTTATTTTTATTATGGTGTCAATAGAGTGTTTTTGTATTGTGTTGTATTGTATTGTTGTCAGTGATCTTATTATTAACGTTTCAAATATAAACATCCTTTGTTATGCATATGTGTTACGTAATCAAAAGCTTCCCCCAGTTCCGAGTGCTCTCTAAGGCTCTTACTTCTCCCTATCCATTTCAAGCACGTCAACACAAGGACGCAACGATCTTTCCCGTACAGTAACACATGAAACAATATAAACGTGAGGAACAATAGAAGAAATCAATACGCACGCATTTGTATTTCTATTAGAGTTTGAATCTCGACTAAGTCTGTGGAATTTTTCCCGATTTGTTTTATGTCCTGTGTATCGCAACTAGATAGATAAATCACTCCTCGAATCTAATTTAAATTACTTTTAACGGATTTATCGCGTATATTTTAAAACCTCCCGAATTTATTTGTAGAATAAGCACATCACACGTTTGACGTTGCCTCAAGAGAGTGAAGACAAAGTCTAAAGTGAAGCACGCTTGCCCATAAGACACCTATCACAGATCATAAAACAACAACAACCTTGTTTTAGGATCTGTGGCACCTATTCACTTGTTTCTTTATTTTGAACACCCCAGAGTGGAGTATTTATGAAAAAAAAACTTACAGGCAGAGAATTCTAAATGTTTGAGAGTATGGATGGTAAAATAATTTCCGAATAGTTTCTTGCCAACGTGACAACAACGAGTACAAAGGGATCAGTTGATTGCAATTTTTTTTCTCAGACGTAAAAACACAAATACATACTCATGTTTTGTATCTGTGCGTAATAGTTCTTGCTATCGGGATATACATATATCTGTATGTCATAGAAAGTTAACTAAATAATTTTATGTACTGAAACCTTGCAGTCTTTCAGAAAAGTTAAACAATTCCATGGCTAGCCTGTATTGTAATACCTATTAAATGGCATTTTGTTGAGCAGTATTCATTGTTTTGCACTTTGAGATCTTTGCAATTCGATATCAATCAACTCCGTTTAACTTTATCATTTGAAGGTTTTCTCATACCTTCAAAAGGAACCATTCAATTTCACTTTTCCTTTTGAATTCATTATGGCTATTTAAGGATTTCAATGTATTCTTCAACCCATCACAATAAGAACACAAAAGGAAATTAATTTGTGAAATGAACACAGATGAAAATATTTTGCTACGCAAAAAGCAGCAAAACTCAATTCATATTATTAGCACTCTGCGACCGAATATATATTATGTACAATAATATTTTGAATAAATGTGATTTGAATGTTGAGTTGTGATATATATCCGTTTATATCATTTCTCTTCATTATCATTTTTTAGAAACACCAAAAAACATTACCTACTCATTTTAGTTACTATCTAGCCCTGAGATTATTAAGTAATTCTAAGACAAATTACTTAATATTACTAAGTACGTGTCCAATAACACTTTTCTTATTGTATCTCTTAAAGTGAAAACACTTTGCTCGTGTGTTCTTTCATTAGCACTTGCAAGTTGCACTAACAAAACTTAATCTAGGACTGTGTTTTATCAATAACACCACACTAATTTAATGTATAAGAATTTAAATACGTGTGTTACATATCCGTTTCAACCCCCTAAAACTACTAAGTCACTAGAGCAGAGAAGGTTCACGGGTTCCCAAATACCCAAAACCGCCCCTAAAACTCTTTTCTTGGTCCATACTCAAGAAGAAAAGATAACCCTTAGCAACCAGGGTTACGGGGGAGGTACAGGGTCACGAATCCTCACCATCCATGAAGCTCAAGGTTTGACGTACGAGTCGGTCATCGTCATCAAGACCAAAGGCAAACTACAGCTGCATGACAGCGTCTCGCACGCAGTCGTGGCAGTCTCGAGGCACACCGGGACCTTCACTTACTACGTCGATGATGAAGGAGATGCCATCAGCCGTTTTGTGCGGCGGGCGACGGCAGCCACACCAAAGACCATTTTAGAATACAATCTCAAAATGGCTATCAAAGATCGAAACGCGACGGTAGTGGAGGCCCTGAATGCAAAGCTTCGGTGTACGTTGTAAAAAAAAAAAAAAAAAATGTTCTTATGTTGTATGTTGTCCCTTAAATAGTAGTAGGAAAGCGTGTGTACCCAGAGCACTCACGCTCGCTTAAAGGCTTCTTCTTGCGGCGGCGTCGTGTGGCGGGTCGCCCTCTTCCCTCAAATATGGTTGAGGAGAGCGATGGCTGGCACATGCGTCAACTCGTGAACGGGTGCTGCTTGCGGGAGCTGGACTGCTCGGCGTACACACGCATGCATGTGCATGTTACTTAAGTATTAAGTATTAACAGTTATTAGTTAAGTATTAACGTCTTCCTCTTGTACTCTAGTTTAAAAAAATATGTAAAGTTAGCTAAAAAAAAAAATGTATTAGTTTATAAAAGGCATGGACCCTGGAGTCTGTGGTGCTCGAATTTTTTTTTCAAATAAAACCCCCTAAAAAAGATATAACTAGTAAAATCTGATTTTATCATAATACTTAGTAATAAAATAAGTATTATTTTCCCTGTACTTTATTTTCCCTGTACTTTATTCATGTATGTGAATACAGGAGTGGATCTCCCAATGTTTTAAGGTCAGATTGAATAGATATCTTCTAGATCGATTTGCTCCATCCTTAGACACACCATCATCAGCCGAGTTGGTGATCAATTATAAATTTATTTTGTACAAAATAAAGCTTCTTGTTACATTTTAAAATTAACATGGATTCTATTTATTGAAATTGGAATTAGAATGCTATCAAGAAATCATGTAATATATCTTCGTACACTTGAATCCATCAAATCTATTAACCATTACAAATTTAATGGAATTACATTAAATAATTTATTCCAATTTAATGAAATGGATATGGACCTCTTCGCTTTTTCTCATCCTTCATCAACTCAGGTAAAAGATTTTCCCATATCCATCCCAACGCTGATCTTGATATGAATATATAAATGCTTTCCATCTTTTTCAGCGAAAAAGCTGGGTGAGCAGTGCTTCTACCGGCAAACGTGCAGGGCGTTCGACGCACACTCCTCCTGTGTCCAGGTCAACCACAACGCTTTCTGCCAGTGTGATCCAGGTTACCATAGCACGAGCCACTCCAGACCCACTAACAGGGTATTTTGTACTGAAGGTAAGTTCTAATTATACTGACTTTAAAGAATTCTTCTTTATAGCTACCTAGTCTATCTACATTCGTACTATTAGGCTAGCTGGATGCTGTGCGATTTCAAATATCAATAAAATCTATCAATGATCTATCAAATAGATTTTATTGCTATTTTTTTAAATTAAGCACATGAATGATTTTACGTCGCTTGGATGACAATAATATCAATGATAGCAGCAATACTATGTGATTGCTAATTTTCCGAGAACATTCTAGAGATAACTTACTCTGTCGATGTCGTCAACTTGAAGTGTCTAATATTTTATAATAATATGTAAATTCGACATCATGGTGTCCATTTTTAAACCCATACCCAAAGATGTGTTAAGTGATGCGCCTCGCACCTACCGACTGACCGAGAGTGACGTTAGCGCTGCTCCTTTGATAAAGACCGCCGAATGCGGTTGAAACTATAGTCGGATTTTTCGACTCAAAACAGACATAAGTGACCCGTAGTTTTATTTAAAATATGTGAAAATCACATCAGTTCCCATAGTAAAGTCTCATTGGTTATAGCGTTTGGTACTTATCTATGTTTACGTGTTTCGTCAGACTTGGTGCTGCTGACGGCGGACATGCCGACGCTGCTGGGAGTGGCGTCAGGCATCTTCGTGCTGGCCGGCCTGCTGTGCATGGTGCTACACCTCTACACCAAGGCGCGCTACCATCCCACGCACCTCGCCGACGCACGCCTCACCCCGCCTGCACTCTACTCTCTCAATGACACCGGTCTGTTATAGATCGATGTTATGGAACTCTTTGCTGCCATCTGTATTTCTTAACTGACTTTCAAAAACTATGAGGTTCTCAATTCGACGGAATCTTTCTTTTTTTATATAGTTTATGTATGTTTTCCGATTACTCGAAGACGCCTGGACCGAATATTTGAAACATCCTTTTTTGTTTGAAAATTTCTTTCAAACCACCTAGAAAATATACCCTATTTTCTAGGTGGTTTGATAGAAATTTTATCAAAGTCGGTTCAGTATTTTGGCTTTTATAACAAAGTAACTGGAAAAAATTGTCATCCAAGTAAACTAATTGCGTATTCTGATCTGAAGTCGGTTTTTTTAAACGATAAAACTCAACAAGTATGTTGAGAACTACAATCTTAGTAACTCTAGTTCAACGAGATCCATCCTCGGCCACACCGTCGCTTTACATCAGGCGAGTTGGTTTTTCATCGTAGACCTACATACTTAACATAAAAAATGTTATGTACTGAACACTGACAATGTTTTCACCGCATCGGATAGCCTTTTTCAAGTAACGTGCTGTTTTCTCGTGGTTCCATCTGGCATAGCGAAATATATGGTGTTGTCTTATGTCACCTCAAAAGAAATATGTGTTTTATGTTCATGTCCACATGATGCAGATGCTACTATACCTATCTGCAGTACACGTAAGAGGCTGTTAACTAGAGATTGCAACCCGGTATGTTTCTCAACCCGGCCGGGCCCGGCCCGGTCGGGTTGACGACGAATGATAGTCGTCAACCCGACCGGGCCCGCGGGGCCCGGCCGGGTTTGCGGGTTGATGTATTAGCGATGAAACCGTTAAAGTATTTTATGAAAATTTGCTATATAAGAATGGAAAAGGACAATGATTCAAAGTTACGAATTAATATTTATTTCAAACTAGCAAATCAACAATAATCAGTGTTACTCAAAGTCTCAAAATCTCTGATTTAATACTTTTTAATTGAATTGATTACTTTTACTTATGGACGGAATAGTAACATTAGTATTAGTATTTTTTTTTTTATAAGTTTAAGCAAGCAGGTCTTTCTCTTTACTCGTTATATTGTCCATTTGAAACATAGTATTAGAATAAGAAACTAATCAAGCTTAAAGCACTAAACTTGTCATAACAACTTAGATTACATAGATAGATAAACTTTGGTAGCTTTGGTATTTGGTAATATTTGGTAAGTATAAACAAAACAAATTCTTATTGGCGCGTCAGAATGGCAACGTGGCAGCTCGCAGCGGTTATCAAGCGAATTTTCTATGATTTCGCGCTCCCTTCCGCGCCGCGCTTTTCATACCTACCGGGCCGGGCCCGGCTGGGCTCAACCCGGCCGGGCCCAGTTTGCAATCTCTACTGTTAACACTAACCAAGAATAACAAAGTAGCAAACTGATGATCCGAGAATCAACTAACACCAAATTTACAAGTAATCGTTAAAACTACTACTCTACTTCAAAATACTCATCTACTTCAAAATACGCAATTCATTTACTTAGATGGCATATTTTTCCAGTTATTTTGTTCTAAAATCCAAAATACTGAAGCGATTTTGATAAATTTTCTTTGGGACCACCTGGGAAGTATACCCTTTCAAACAAAAAAATAATTTCTCAAATCGGTGCAGAGGTCTTCGAGTAATCGGGGCAAATACATATAAAAAAAAGGTTCCGAACGAATTGAGAACCTCCTCCTTTTTGAAAGTCGATTAAAAGAAGTTTGCAGTAACCATGTAATACAATTTTGTAATAGATACAATTTATCTCTCTGCAGGCGGTACACTGAGTGCAACGCGCGCGTCTTCCCGCGCGTCATCCCGCAGCGGCTGCACGTCGGGCACGCTAGATGACGAGCCCAGGCGTGGCTCCCGGCGCGCGGGCACGCCTGCGTCGCGCGCAGGTGCGGCGCGCGCGGCGGCCATCTTGCTCATCTCGCGCCACCTCGGCGGCGCGCACCCGACCAAGTGCGCCGCCAAAGGTGAAACGGATAATGTATGCGCGATGGGATCATCTGCACGTCGTGTGGCGGCGAGGGCCTTCCCGAATGCCCTACCCTCTAACCTCTCCGGCGGAGTATTTCTGTTGCTAGAGCTCCCGGATTTCGCTCTTTTTTCCCTGTAGAATTGCGATTCTGTGCCACCCATGGTTGTGTTTATAACATATTATATATCTGTAAAATTAGTTTGTGGGAAATAAAAATGCTCCTAGTAAAATCCACATTTTTATCTGATAATCGATAAAGTATCTCTTTGCCACCCCTAGTTGTGTTTATTGCACATGATTCATCTGTAAAATTAGTTTGTGGGAAATAAATATGCTCCTAGTAAAATCCACATTTTTTGTCTGATAATTGAGATAGTTCTTCTAAAGTACCTGCCACAAAATACACCATGTGCAGTATGTGTGTGCAATTTATCTGAAAATTTTACGCCTGTCTGTAAACACCATTTATCTCCGCTATAACTATCATTGTCATTCTTCACTATTACGTGTCCATTATTAGACTATAGATTATAACAATGTTGTACTATGTAACTATCTACTTAGATATACGTTGACAGTTCTTATTAACAATACCCCATTATCTACCGTCATTGAAATGATGCCCTTACGTGGACAACTGTGTCAACACAAAAGGTTTTATTTGAATATCTACATAAGCTTTATTGACGTCATCATAATTTAGCGTCCAACAGGGATTCGTGTTTTTACCCAGATTATTTATTCAGTATGATGTGTCCGTATTTAACTCGTCATAAAAGCGTGTTCATAAAAGTTTGTATTTTGCTCAACACGAAATACTTAGTTCATATAGAATAAAATGTTATTTTGCCTGCCTGAAATGACTTGGACCATTCTGCAAAGAAAAAAATCTTATACATTTCAAAGCTATTTTTGTCGTCTATCTCGACATTCTCGATCAGGGTCTATGAAGGTCCAAAAAGGCCGCTGGATATGAAGGCGTGGGGCATTCGGGAGGACTTCTGGAGACGCATGCGGCCGCTCCGTCTGTGTCGTTAGATGTGCGTGTCGATGTTAGCGGCCACCAGCCCGCCTCTAGGACATCGTGATATGCCCAAATATGCTGTTAAACACTCCCCATGTGACAACAACCTTGATATTTTGTAATTTTTGCCTTATTTTATATTCCATATCCTATCATTCTTCTTGATTCTTATTCTAATCAATAAGTATTGTATCTTCAATACACTTTCTTATTTTTTCGTAATAAAAATAATGAATATGCATTGTAAAACATCTGACCGTACAGTGCCTAACTATTACTTAAGTACCTTATATTGTTGCCTACAGCTATCACTGACAATACAACTTGGTCATGTATTCTTCATTGTCAAAGACTCATCTTATTTTCTCTACAAGTTACATATTATTTATATATTTTTATTTATATTCTCGCTAATAACTAGCCTGTATCTCTCTGTTCTTGACTTCTTGTACCATTCTTGTCTCATAAGACTCCCTAAATTAGATTTTAATTGGCATATTTGGTCACATCACATAAATTTTACCTATCTATATTCACGACAAAATTCCGTAAGTACATAGCTTGATGTTGGGGCTTTTCCGTGGTGTTATTGGCAATGGGAAATAAAGGAATCAAAGAATTACAAAATTACAAGCCTTGGCGGTGCGAGCAAGATGGCCATTGGTCTTACTATCTATCTGTCTTCTTCACTGCCTTCTTTGTTTGTGCTTGTGAAATTAAATGGTTCCGTAGACATTACACTTCCTAGTTTGGCAATTACAGAATACACTTTGGAAATCACAGATACGTTTGTACAATTTTTTATTTTTATCTTTCACTATTGTCCTCTGATTCCTTACCGCATGATCTTTGATCGCCTGAACCAAAATCATGTTTGGTCATACAAAATTATAATAAGATGAGTCAAACTTGTACAGATTTGTAAATTATGTATTATGTATTTAATTAGGTACCTTTTTTTGTATATTGACCACTTCCATGTTCTTAATATGTGATGTAAGCTTGACACCATATAGTAGGTGTCCAAGATCATGTGGTTTTACATACACAATTTTAACACGTTTTGTACCACATGACAATATTGAATAACATTAGCTTCATCTAATCGGCACATTGCTTCCACGCTTTACTTGTCTACCTATTTTGGGCTGCGCATGTAAATAATACTCGTTTGTTATAAACGCAAAAAACAACATATTACAACTTTAAAAACTACTTTATATTCGCTAGTTTCGAGAAATGGTTCTTCATCATTAAAACGAGATATATGCGAATATTTACACGCCAAAGCATGAGCTATTTTTGTTAGTATTCACGGTAATGTAATTTATGGGAAATGCTCTCTATAAAAGTTTCTAGAATCGGATTGGATCGTTGGAAGAGTCCTACGAACAACAAGAAATAATTTCTGATGATATTGTCCAATAATACAATATTACACAACATTACGGTAGGAGTTAGGACATCTAACTGTATTGAATTAAGTACGTAATCAAGAATAAACTATGGTTCATTTAGTTTATTAAGCTTTTACCTGTATTTCGACACATTATAATAGCTTAAGGCATCACTACCACTATTTAGCAAAGATTTGGCCGACAAACCAAAGCAGGTAACGACATTCTAGCGCTAACATTCATTAATGTGGAGAACAAGGCGCAGCTATCTCTCTCGCGCATCACAACCTTTTTAAACATATTAAATTATTGGTTTGGGATAGTATGAAAGTGAGAAACGAATTTGTTTATTTAGATAGGAGAAATATTTTAAAAAAATATTCAGATATCACTTATAATGGCACCGGAGTAGTGAAAAAATATATGTTTCATCTTACTAGCTCGTAAAGTTAGGTTTCCAAGGCTGGCGTGGAAATGTTCATTTTGCTCCCTAGGGTGGAAAATAATTTCAAAATTCAAACACGACGGAGCACTATATTTTCAATATAAAATATTACCAACCTCTTTGTACAACACCTTCACAAAATGAAAACAAATAAGTAGTTCGATTCAAGGAGTTCTTTGCTATCATAGCTTAAAGAAACACTAAATAATATAATAAAATAACTTATTTGTGTATTTACGTAAATTGTAAATAAAAATGTACAATTTACGTTCTCTTGGCAGTTTTTTGAATTTTTACAATCATTTACACGAAAAAGGTTTGAATGTGTGAAGAAGAATATTACGTATGCAAGTTGTGCCAAGCCTATACCTACATATAATAGAAGAAGAAAATATAGAAATATAAAAACTTTGTACTATGTAATTTTTCTTTTTTTTAGGGTTCCGTACCCAAAGGGTAAAAACGGGACCCTATTACTAAGACTTCGCTGTCTGTCTGTCTGTCTGTCTGTCTGTCTGTCTCCTGGCTGTATCTCATAAACCGTGATAGCTAGAAAGCTGAAATTTTCACAAATGATGTATTTCCGTTGCCGCTATAACAACAAATACTAAAAATTTAAAAAAAAGAAATATTAAGGGGGGTCCCATACAATAAACGTGTTTTTTTCGTATTTTTTTGCTCAATATTAAAAACGGTAACAAGTAGACGCTTCAAAATTTCACAGAATATTTACTTGTATATTACCTTTCAAAATAAAAATAAAAAACGGCCAAGTGCGAGTCGGACTCGCGCACGAAGGGTTCTGTATTATCATCTATAATACTACAAAGTTTAGTTCTGTTTATAAAATAACGAGAAATCAACGAAATTCCAAGTAGTAAATTGCAAACTTATAGGTAGGTTTTCGATACACATCCGGGCAGCATGACGACGCTCGCGCGAATACGCGCGGTTATGGCTCGCTCCGTGATGTTACCTCCCCCGCTACCCGCGCGGCCGTTGCTTAGCAACCGCCTCGCGCTCGCGCCACCACCACACCGCGGCGCGGCGCTCGCACCGCGTTTAGATGCACGGATTATTTTCATTTTGTGAGTTTTTATGTATTAGATTAGGTATTTATTTTTATAGTTAATATATTTCTAAATATTTACTTACAAATATTCAAGTTTCTACCTGTTAATTAAGATCGAGTAAAAATTGCTTAAAAATTACGTTTGTTGTATGGGAGCCCCCCTTTAATATTTACTTTATTGTTATTTAATTATTTATTTTGAAAGTTAATATACAAGTTAATATTCTGTGAAAATTTGAAGCGTCTACCTGTTACCGTTTTTAATATTGAGCAAAAAAATACGAAAAAAACACGTTTATTGTATGGGGACCCCCCTTAATTTTTTTTTTTTTTTTTAATTTTTAGTATTTGTTGTTATAGGGGCAACAGAAATACATCATTTGTGAAAATTTCAGCTTTCTAGCTATCACGGTTTATGAAATACAGCCTGGAGACAGACAGAGAGACAGACAGATAGACAGACAGACAGACAGCGAAGTCTTAGTAATAGGGTCCCGTTTTTACCCTTTGGGTACGGAACCCTAATAATTAAATAACAATAAAGTAAATATTAAAGGGGGGCTCCCATACAACAAACGTAATTTTTAAGCATTTTTTACTCGATCTTAATTAACAGGTAGAAACTTGAATATTTGTAAGTAAATATTTAGAAATACATTAACTATAAAAATAAATACCTAATCTAATACATAAAAACTCACAAAATGAAAATAATCCGTGCATCTAAACGCGGTGCGAGCGCCGCGCTGGTAGCGGGGGAGGTAACATCACGGAGCGAGCCATAACCGCGCGTATTCGCGCGAGCGTTGTCATGCTGCCCGGATGTGTATCGAAAACCTACCTATAAGTTTGCAATTTACTTCTTGGAATTTCGTTGATTTCTCGTTATTTTATAAACAGAACTAAACTTTGTAGTATTATAGATGATAATACGGAACCCTTCGTGCGCGAGTCCGACTCGCACTTGGCCGATTTTTTATAAATAATGTTTAAAATTAATGAAATGGATACATGTAAGTGAAGTCACGTAATTATGATGTAATTTTAGGACCAGTAAAGTTGTATATAATGCAAAGCAGATTTCTCTACTCGAGAAAATGGGTTAACTAAACAATTTCCACGCTATGTGAAGATGAAAATGTTTTACTGCACTAGACTCGTGTCTTCTTGAATCCATCGCTATTCTTAGGATTCTACACTAGAACCTTTAAACTTCAAACCTAGAATCCTCCGCTCTGAATTCAACTATCACACACTCGACGGTAAAATACAACTTTCCAGCCCAGTACAATAAATAACTATTCTTACTCCTCAGCCAATTTAAAATATATCAAAAGAAAAACTTTTTTAATATTTCTCCTAACAAAACAAGCAAATTCATATCTCACTTTTCTAATATCAGTACTTAATTATTTTATATCTTTAAATATGTTGTAATGCGCGAGAGAGATAGCTGCGCCCGTTGAGTGCATTCTTAATAAGAATTCATGATCCCACTTATAGCTCCAATCAGACGATTTAATTTTATTTATCACATAATACAGCACTGCTATCACTACCATGTGTGCAAGTGCCGGGCACTAAAGCCACACTACATCCTGCGGGATACTTTAATCCATAATACGGCCCAATGACTGCAACCGGTAACCTAAAAGATGCAAAGAGGTCTTCCTTACCACTGTCACCAGCACTTGTCATCGTTGGGCATTCATAATCGCGAATTTGTACTAAAAAAATGGAAACAATATTAAAAAAAAACATTTAGATAACATATAAAAAATAATTTTAGATTATTCGTACGCGAAGATTCCTCTTAAGATTTCTATTTATCTATTTCAAAATTTATTTAATACTAAATATTCAAATTATGAATGTCTCACGTTATCATGCTCGTATTATTAGCTCTTGATCTCAAATAAAAAAAGAAACTTCTAACGTCTGTGCTCTTACCAGGTTCAAGACGTCCAAGTCTAAGCTCCGTGCAGAGCAGTTCATCGTCGATTAGGAGCTACAGTGCGAAGAGGTGGGAGCGAGAAAGAGAGCAGAAGGAACGGAGACAGATGAGCATGCGTCTCGCTCAGCTACACGACAAAATGGCGTCAGGAAGAGAGCTCCCCAAACATGCACCAACACCTTCTCCGCGCTCACCCAATAATTCGACAGATGGACTGCTGCCATCTGTATGTGAAATTAGAGAAGTAAGATCATTCCCTTCCTTTGTAGAACCTACGACATCACGATCTTGTATTCAATGCGGTATGTAAACTATTTGTTAGAGTAGGTTTTCGAAACTTAAACTATTAAATTGTTTTTCCATTTGCAGCGGAGATCGCCGTGTCGTTAAAATTTCACCTTGTCATTTTTATTAATGATTCTTTTTTTAAATCAAATACTTATTATTATTCAAGACTAAATATATTGTAATATTATAATGCAAAGAAAATAAGAAGCAACATTTTATCTCGAGCCGCGTATGTGATTTACAAAATGAATTGAAAATGTATTAAAATAAATCGCCTTAAACCTTAAAACCTATTTCTCATTGAAATGCCAAAAATCCGTACTCAGCCTACTAATCGATCCACATTCTTGTTCCGTACTGCACAGAATTAGAGATTGCAACCCGGTATGTTTCTCAACCCGGCCGGGTCCACCGGGCCCGGCCGGGTTGGCGGATTGATGCGTTAGCGATGAAACCGTTAAAGTATTTTATGAAAATTTGCTATATAAGAATGGAGAAGGACAATGATTCAAGGTTATGAATTAATATTTATTTCAAATATTTAAAGCAAATCAACAATAATCAGTATCACTCAAAGTCTCAAAATCTCTGATTTAATACAGAATTGATTACTTTTACACATGGACGGAATAATAAAATTAATAAAGCCCATTTCTACATAAAAAAACATTCTATTAGTAATTATTATTTTTTATAAGTTTAAGCAAGTAGGTATTTCTCTTTACTTGTTACAGTGTCCATTTGAAACATAGTATAAGAAACGAATAAAGCTTAAAGCACTAAGCTTGTGATAACAACTTAGATTAGATGGATAGGTAAACTTTGGTAATAATTGGTAAAGCTTTGGTAATATTTGGTATAAACAAAACAAATTCTTATTGGCGCGTCAGAACTCAGAACGGCAACGTGGCAGCTCGCAGTGGTTGTCATGCGAATTTTCTATGATTTCGCGCTCCCTCCCGCGCCGCGGTTTTCATACCTACCGGGTCCGGTAACCGGGCCCGGTAAAAATGGGTGTTGTTAAAAGGCACCGGGCCCGGTTTGCAATCTTTACACAGAATGGAATTCTTTGCCGCCATCTCTGTTTCCTGAGACCTACAATCTTAGAATTTTTAAGGCTAGAGTGATATCTTCTAGATCGACGAGCTCCTTCCTCGGTCACACCGTCGCGTTGCGTTGATGGTCAATCGTAGAATTGCATAAAAAAAAACATAAAAATATATAAATTGACATCTTCTAATAGTTTTAAGTTTCAAATAATAGCATAAAATGATTTCCTAAGAAGTACTTAGCATACCCCATTTAGGTAGTAACCACAGATCATAAAAAGAAGAGTAACTATAGTGATAGTTACGCCAACCCCCCTTAAAAGGTAGTGTCAATGGCATAACGTCTGACAATGCCTCATTCAGTTCCTTTTAAGTATATCTCCAACATGTGTTTATTAATTACAACATTGCATTATTCCTTCGTGTTTCTTATTTCTCTCTTTTTGTATTATTATCTCGTTTTATTTCCTCTTAAACTTTAATAACGTTTAATAATCTTACTGTTACGTAAATAAGTGTATTTTAAGTAATAATATTATTTTGATATATACACGCAAATAAAATACTTAAATTTTCCGTTCCAACCTTCCAACCTTACAGTGTTGTTAGCATAATATTGTAAGTATTGTGTTGGCCTTTGCGTTACTATTAACAAACCTGATGCATAATTTATCCAAAGTCGCTACAAAAGAATATAATAACCACCAAAAATAAAAGTGATTTATGATAATGAAATTGCTGATACATATTTCATATTTCACATAACACTTACCTACTTGTGTCAATGTTAACTGTAAGTGATCTGTATAAGTAAACAGTATAATTGGACTTCAGGTTTACAATGTTTTGTTAGTTGAGTTTATATACTGCTTGTCGGACTCAAAGTATCCCTGTCATACCGAATCAGAAATGAGGAGATCTGTAGACGTACAAATGTCATCGAAATAGCGCAGTGAGAATTAGCAAGTTGAAGTGGCAGTGGGCAGGTGGAGAAGAGTGGAGATCACGTACCGACAAACGCAGCGTAAAAAAACAGCTACAAGGTGGACAGATGACCCCATAAGAGTGGCAAGACGCTAGATGCCATTTTTATCAGATCTTATTGGAAATCCATGAGAGGCTCATATCCAGCAGTGAACTTCTTGTGGCTGAGATGATGATAAACTGTGTGTATTTAACACACAGTATGTAAGTCTATTTTTATTTTTATCTAAGCCTATGAACCTATTTCAATAAAACAAAATAAATAAACAAATATGATGTCGGTTCTGCTGCATCTGTAATATCAAAATATAAATCTGTTCTATCTTCAATGGTGATGACATATATTCTGTCCTTTTTCCTTTTACATTTATGTGACGCTGACTCTGACTTAAATGAATCAATCTTATTCCAGTTACTAAACAACCCAGACGAGCCGCTTCAAGGAGTGGACGGTCCTTGTACGAGTTCCTCGCTTTACTGACAGCCGGTGCACTCCAAAACGGCCGGTGGCCGTTCCCTGGACTCCCTGTCTTCCGACGGCTCACCAGCCATTGCGTGGATGTAGCCAACAAGCTATGGAGACATGACATTTAACCGTTTGGGGACCATGCTTATTGTGAATATCACTCTTATATCATGCTCATGTTCAATTACCTGATCGTGGCAATGGATCGTATCTTACTTGTATACTCGTACGTCATACGATTAATATGTAAAATCTTGACAGAAGGCATTGTAATCATCGTCATTATCATGACATCAATTGGTCTGAAGCTCTCGAGATAATTTACATTATTTTTATGACTTCTTGCAAGAAAAACAATGATCGAGACGAATTCCAGGCAGAAAACGGTCCCTGAACGTGGTTAAATCACAGAACTGCTTACATAGTCATAATCGGAATATTATGCTTCATTCTGGGAATTTTAATTTGTTACAAATACCAATTCAAGCTGATAAGAAAGAGTATTAAAATGAAGATAAACTTAGTTTATATCCTCTGATTCATAAACGTATGTGGAAATATATCTATTCATAATGTGTAATGTACATATGAATTTGTTATGATTTTAACCACGCTTCTATACGGTTAATAAAGTCTGATTGGTTGAGCCTGTGCTATATGCAAATGGAAGTGACAAGAACTATGGTGTACCTACGTAACCGGATCTCCGAATTTATGTATCTGTACATAATTATGTGTTTGGACGTACTTAGTAGATAGATATAATGGTAAATGTTATTATATTAATAAGTATCTACGGTTATATCAAACGTCTTGAGCAGGACCATAAAGCAAACTCAAGGAGAGCTGAGTATTTAAACATATATTATAGCTATTAGATAAAACCTTATGAACTGTTATACATGTAAATCTACTGTCAAACAAGGTGATATTAACATTAAATGGTCCTTTATTAGCGGGAGTTAATTGTACTGAGTTTTTTTATGCGCTAATTTTGTCTTAAAAACATATGACATTAAGTTGTTGACATGTTAAGGGGCACAATAATATGCCAACTTGAGCCACGACCATCGAATGTATATTTTTTTTTAATCTAAGGGATCCTTTTTAATCTAAGAAACATTTAAAAAACGTTTAGTAAAAGGAAGTATACATATAATCATAAAATCTTCTGCAGAAACCAAGTACATTTCTATTGAAAATGAATTATGGTCAAGACGTTTGATTTAATCTTAATGTTAGGTACTTTAAGTCTTATCAAGCGCATACAAAGACCCCTGAGTTTAACACCTTATTATATTTAAGTAGTTAACCATTGGATCCCAGATGTTGATATTAGAGTAATGAAGAATAATGCGGAGCGCTTGATGCTTACCAAGTAGGTAGTGAACCAGAAGTTGTCAAAAGATAAATTGGTATTGAATAAAAAAAAACATTAAAGTATAGCTAGAAAGTAAAGGCAAATCAAACGTCATCTAGCTCTTCCCAAATCATCAAGCAGTTTAAGATTGTGATACCTACTCGCAATTACATCTCAAACGTTGAATTTCCATTCATCAACATCCTTATCTCAGCCACGTAAAGTTTTCTGCTGGACTTAGTCCTCCTTTAAAGGTTGCCAAAAGGGCGGTTTGCTTCTCCATGCCATGTATATGAATCCGTCTGTCTACCTTGTAGCAGGTCGTTCTGTACTTGTCTCTACTCGAGAACTTTTCGACCCCATCGGCCATTAGATCTGTGTGCTACTTACCTGCCCACTGCCACTTCAATATGCTGATAGCTCCAAAGTTCAGTCAGCTTTCGCCGACATTAATTCTTCTACTAGCTCCTACTCTACAATAAAATTTTAAAATTACTTATAGATCTATCATAATAGGTAATAATTATATCATATCTTGAGACACTGCCCTTTCTGTTAGTTCTTGAATCATAGTGAATCTATTTCGACTCTATAGGATATCTATGTAGAACAAATCATATTAGAAATAGGTGTAGGTGGATAGTTCCCAAAAACCTCAGCTTGTTAACTGCAATAATTGAGCCCTAAAATCATGTATATTTCACGTAGGCATATTACTGGATTCATACTCGTATACATATATATTAAATCTCACTATTATGAAATTTTAATTCTAACGTATCCTCTTTTGACAACTTCTGTATAGAACTAGACGTGTACAAAAAAAAATATTTATGTAAATTACAATTTTCAAATGTTGAATAAGCATAAATATGTACCTAAGTAAATTATTTACATTTGATTTGTGCGTAAGATATTTTAGAAATGTTTACTTTAAATCCAGTGTAGCGATATATGAACGTTAGTCGAGAATAGGTGTATCGCAAAGACTGTATGGATAGATATATATATAATAGGACGACGTCAACAGAGTTCTGACTGTATTGTATTACAAGGATTTGGAATAGACTTAACGAGATCAAAACCTAGGTATTCTCTAAAAATTATATTTCAGTAAGCGTGGAAAAACCAATAAAAGTGCTGATAATCCTAAATATTTGCTAAAACATTAGTTACTCGCTGCCTCGATCCCGACCGAATGATTGATTCCGCAACAAATAAGATGGTAAGCATACGTAGTCGAGAATAAGCGTTGGTATCAAACTGATACCAACGCTTATTCTAGACTATATATCTAGACTACGTATGCTTACCATCTTTTATTTATCATCATTGACATCCTTTAAAAATATTATATTATAATATTTAGGTTTATTGGCACTAGTTGGCAGTATCGGCGTTTCAGTTGGCGCTTTGAAAGAGATGAGAATAATTATTTTACTTATGGTCTCGGTATAAATATAAGCTTTGTTCCGCTGTTGTGCCCGCCAATTAGTGATGATGATGATGAGATGTAGCCCTAAATGTTTGATCAGGTTTCTGCTATCTTTATACCAAACATAGGCGATCTTAACAAAAAACATTACTCAAAATTGGTCAATGCTCAAAATATTTTGTCATCTCGCTGATACGAAAAAACAGCATTTGAGACTAATAAAAAAATTAGAACAAAGACATCAAGAGTAACGTTATTCGGTGAGTACTTAAGTGCTGGCTATCGTGAAAAAGTTAGAAACAAAAAGAGTTTGTCTACCTTCCTGATTATAGTATGCATTTGATCAGCCCCGGATCTACGATTTTTTCGAACCGGGGCAGAAACTTGACGGTGGCGCCCCTCCAGCGCTTAAAATAACTTAATATATATATATCTTTGTGGCGCCTTTTTCTTAAAAGTTAAAGATGAGTCAACCAAGCTTTCGTATTCTAGGCGCTTTGTGGAGCGAGTTATTTTATTTTTAATCATATTAATTATGATTTTTGCACCCCTGAAAATGCCGCCCGGCGCAGGTGCCCCGGTTTGCCCACCCCATTGATCCGTGGCTGCATTTGATACATCTCACATGTTAACTTAAATACATCACTCATTCTCAATAAGCCAACTAAAATGCGTTCTGTTACAAAACTTTAACGATCTCAAATATTTAGTCCCGTGCTAAATAAAGTTTGAATCTCTTTCATTTTACAATTATATAGGCGACAGTTAAAAAGAACCCGCCCTTGAACGGTGGCTTTAAAATAAGGACTAGTGATTTAAAGTCCATTGAGTTCTAGTAAGGTATTTTCCTTCGTTTATTGCTGGTGATAATATAAATTTGCCATCGCCAGCCACCTATATGAACTAATTATGTTAAGCCTAATAAAAAAGAAGGGTTAAAGAAGGTAATAAAGTTCGTGATGTCTTAGATATTACTTAATAAATCCGTATGGCAATGTGCCTTTTTGAGCGAAATTCCTGCTGATTTAAAATGTGACCGAGTTAAGTAAAATTGCTTATAAGAAATTCCCCTAATCGTGAACCTGATTCCTAATTGTCTGTCTTCGTGCCTGACAAATGGGTCCCAAAAATTTGAATTGAACCAAAATGTATGCTCTTTTTATGCTGGAAAAAAAACTACTTACAGTGCTACCTTTCACGAAAACGTAAAGTATTATTGTTTTCCTCTTCTTGTTAGTAAGAATTATTTTCATGTGTATATTTATATTTTAAAATTAAAAATTACTCTTGTTTTATTATCTTACTTCGGCACTAAAGCTAACCATATCGAAATGGTCACAGCATTATAGAAGGAAGTCTCCGAAATTTTATTTTAAGCCGCTTGACTAAACGTTTTCTGTTTCATCATCTAAATAACTCACTAGCTCTATTACCTTATACCTTGCATACGTAATGGGAAACCTTTTTGTACTATGTTACTAAGTAAAGCCTAAGGTGTGAAAGCAGTGTGGCTTCAGCCAAGCCTTAAATAGTTCAGAGGTTAGAGAGCGAGACTGCTTACTTATTATTTGAAGTTCATTGATTGGATTTGGGAATTTGAGTTGACACTTTAATTATTTATAGTTAGTTTTTTAATTTCAAATCTATGTTGCTTTCAAATAATAGAAATACTGAAACATAACGTTCTTAAATGCATCGAATAGCATGGATACAATGCGCTGTTATTTATAACTAGTTTTGTAGTAGGTACTATAAGTACGTCTTATAGTATGTAGACTAGATTCTATAAAAATAATTTTCCTGAAGCAGGACAATATACATGCAATATAATATAATACATACAATGTACATGCACAAATTATTTTCTTGTGTTAGGGTCTGGATGGAATTCCTGGTGCTTTTATTTTTTTCTTTGAAAGGTAGATTATGTGGAATTGGGATCCACTGAAACACTGTTAGACCTACTTTCGTATCTTGATGGATGATACTAGAATCTGTCCTGAAACTTATTGGTGTACCATCAAAATACGACAAACAATGAAAAAGAAAACCTATTATAAGCTACTGATAGGCTAGCAATTACAATTCAAAATAGAAGAGAGGGTAAACGTGTCAAACCAAACCCCATAGCTTCAGCATAGTTTCTTGGCGGGAACGTCGTAGTAACATATTGTTGCTTTGTTTTATTTTCCTAAACTTGTGTTATTTGAACATTAATGCTATAAAAATGATGGTGTTTTATTCGTTAAGTGTTCGATCAAGTACGTGAGTGTGGGCAAGTGAAATAAAGCAGTGAAACGTGTGATTTTACGTTGTCGGCAAAACTCCATAGAAGCTTCTAGTAAAGTCGCCATCACAGTACTGAGGCAAGACTTAAATTTGAAAATGACTGTTTACGTGACTAGAACACTATACATATAATTATTCAAGAAACTTGAAAATATTTCAATACTTGACACTGGCAAATCGCTAATCGCGGCGTCCAGTACAAAGACGAAGAAGAACCCCATAGCTAAATTTCATTGATGAACTTCACGTTGTCGGTAAAGCAGTCTCGATAGGTGGAATCGTGCTAGTTTAGGTACATAACGTTTTGTACTTGTCATGTAAATAATACCTATAGATAATGAAGTAGATGTTTAGTGTCTGCTTGCTGCGTTGTCTTTCGCGCATCATAATTTGAGCGCATTTGTCACAACAAACAGAAAATAATCGATAGGTACCGTGAAAATACTTACACAAAATATGGAGTCTTTCGTCAGTTATTAGGGACTTATTAAGGGTTTTTGTTCATGATTATGTATTATGAGTCTGTAGTTCGACCGTCGTGAAACAATTTTTTAACGTATTTCGAACACTTTGCAGCGTCCGTGGTCACAAGTGAGACCTAGCGGCCAACAGCTAAGAATGTTGCGAAGTGTTCGAAACGTCTGTTCATAAAATTATGTAAAATTTACCGAATACATTCGTTAAAACTTGTTTCAATTCAATGAGTAACGATCGCGAACACTTTCGAAAGCATAATTATTTTTTTGTTGAAAACTTGGAATGTTGCTTTCTAATAATAGTCTAGTAAAAATAAGATTTGTGACAACATAAAAGACAACTAAGTATATTGTTATTTAAATGAATGTACTGGTGTTTTGAAATACATTTGACACAATTTCATAATTATATTATAAAAGCTAATTTTGTTACCTTTACACGCTCAAACGGCAGAATCGATCGTTATGAAAATTAGAATAGAGATAGCTTTGGACCTGGAGACGGACATAAGCTACATATCATCATCATAATCATCACCGTTTTTCATAACTAAGCGAGTGAAACCGCGGAACGCAGTTAGTCTATAAATCGGGGATTATTGTTTATTTATGATTTTTAGTTATTTTACTATCATAATTTCAAAGAATCACCCCAGTTGCAAATACTGTGATCGGCTCCATACAAACGGATTTATTTTTACTAGACTATAAATTGTGCGATGATTTTGTTTGATTTTATAAATTAATTTAATCCTTTTATATATACAAAAATGTTTGAATTCGCGAGCAAGACGGACAATGGTGGAATTACAGACTTGTTGTCTCTATGATGTCAGATCACATGAAAAGGGGAATTGCAATCAATATCTCGAATCCATAATAACACCTCTAAACTAAAATCGAAATACAACTTTTCTACAACTTCCGGCGAAACCATACCATACCCGGCGGATATCAATACCTAAGCGAAGTAACACTTCGAAAATATCCTACATTTGCTACAGCACATCGTCTACTTTTAGTAAGTCCTTTGTTACCACATCTCCAATCACAGATAGTGAAAGACAATTTGTAAATAAGGTTCGAACAGATATAGAAACCCCACCCCCAAGTTATGTTGAAGCACAAAATGTTAACCAAGGTTACGTGATGACCGAAACAACTCGGTCATTTTACATGAAGACCGAGACAGCTCGGTCATGTTATGTTATCGCTGTACGCATTGCCAAAAGTAAAAATGTCAACATGTGGATGTAGTTTTATTACACCTTAACGAAACGTAACCTAAATACCTATTTAGACAATTACTACGCGGGGCTACGCTCAACTTTTATAGCGATGGAAAGTTGGTTCGCGTTTGTTTTTACCCGACTGCGTAAGAAGGAAGGAAGGAGATAATATCAAAACATAAATATACCTTAGGTAAGTACACACAAATATACTTACACAAAAAATATTATCTTCATTCTTGCGCAGTCGGATAAGAAGAAAACCATTTGGCAAGTGTTGTATGAGAAACAATGCTGGCCAGTGTGCAAAATCCATGTTAACCTAACAAGGGTTTCACACACTGGCCAGCATTGCCAAACAAACTTATCTAATACTTACCTTTAAACGAGCAATTCTTGTACTTATATACCTATATAATCTAAATCTCGGAAACGGCTCCAACGATTTTAATGAAATTTGGTTTGTAGGTAGATTAGGGGACGATAAAACGTTCTTGCTAGGTTTCATTTTTAGTGAACCCGGGATTGATCGTATTTTCAGTCGTGAAAAAGCCGAGTGGAGCTCGGTCGCCCAGGTACTACTCGTATTATGCGTTCAAAATGATGATTTTCGTAACATAAGTAATATAATACCTATGCAATTTCATTTACTTACTTGGAAGATTGTGGATTTAATTGATTTTTTTAGTTATTTTGTTTTAAAACCCAAAGTACTTAACCGATTTTGATGAAATTTTATAGGACTAATTTGAAAGTAAGTATATCCTATCAAATGAAAAAGATCCAAATTGGTTAGTAAATGACGGCGCTATGAGGTAGCAAACAAAAAAATATAAGTACAACCGAATTGAGAACGTACTGCATTTTTGAAGTCTGTTAAAAAGACAAAGAATAAGGGTAGACTGATATTATGTCTGCTCCTTATTTTTTCTACCACCCGCATTCATCCGTCTGCCGTGAACATGGTAGGTATACATGCAATGGAGATACCTACAGAACAACGACAAAACACAGTAAATATCCAGTAAACTGTAACACTAATGTAATGAATAATCTGGATAAGTGTTTCCCAGTCGGTTAATAAGAATTAATGGATGACGTCATCACATGACAAAAGCATGCTCGACTAGCAACAACGCTTAGTGTATACCTACAGAGTAATAAACAACGAGTCCACAGAACGAATGGTTGCTATAACTATGACACAAGTAATAAAGGCATAGTCCTCCGGGACATGAGATGACCCGCAACGACGTCATCGTTATATTAATAACAAGCTATCTACAGTTCTACACAAAAGGCCTTACCGAAAAACGTTACTTAACTTTAACCATCGTATTAAATTCTTTGTCTTCTTTCCCCAAGTGTCATTACGTGTCAGCCAAAAGTTGACAAAATATGTTAAGCATTGCTTAAAGTTAAGTAACGTTTTTCGGTAAGGCCGTTACTTGAACACGGTAAATGAGAGTAAAATTGTGTATATATTTTTTGTAAATTAAAAAACAATGACGTCATAGTGGGTTAATAACTTGAGAAGTATGTTAAGAGTAAACCAGTCGCCTGTGATAACAGATAAATTAAGTTCATTATGAATTCACACAAATTATAATTATTGGATGAAACCGAATAACAACTAAAAGCAAAACTATCAGTAACCGACAATAATTACTCGATATGTTATTTTATGTGGGTTGTTTTTCGAGTGTATGAATGTATGTAAGTGGGTATGTATTTAAGTTTATAATATGAGCTCCTACAGCATGAACCGCTTGACCAATTTTGATAGGCGAGGTTTTGTCAGATTCGTTGAGAATATTTTTTTGTAATAATAATACGACTCTAGCAAAAATAAAAAATGCGCTTTTTCCTCTCCTCCAACGAACTTTTTCGTAATAAATAAGATATTTCATTACAATTATTCTAAAGAGTGCGCACTTATATCCCTTTACAGCGATTTTAAGCGTACTTTCTCACAAAAAAACGTGCACTTAACAGCGCATCAAGCGTAACGAAATCGTAAGTTAAATTGCTAAAACCGCTTTTCTACAGTTGTGGTTTTTTGTTTTTCTTTTAATAATTATAAAGGCTTGTCTTTTAATATAGACACAGGCTGCTAATGATGAGGTAATTGTACTTAATAAGATCAACTATCATAGAAACGATCATAAATTCGCGATAGAGAGGTATGCGTCATTTGGTGAATTAAACAACATTATTGATATTTAGTTAGCCAGCCTATGGGCAAAAGAACAACTTCTATGTACAAAAAACAACAGTACTTATGGTAAAATTTAGTCATAATGAACAGTACAATGACCCCTTAAAGTACGCCTAACATTATCTATTACACTCTTACACTCCAATTCCATTTAATTATTACGAAAAAAAATATGATAAGAAAACATTATAAGAATCGAGCGGATACCGGTACCTAATATCAATGGGACAGAGTGACAGAGCCCTACAAAAAACTATTCCGTAAATAGAAACCGCGAATCGCGCACGTTTCCCGAGTTCCGTGATAATTGATATTCATACCATTTTTAATAACATGTGCTTATGGTAAGTCTTTTTATACGCTTTAGTTCACATCTCAAATAGGTAATTATAACACTGACTTTTATCTTGAGATCGAGTTTTCCTCTGATTCATCTGGTAAGTTTTATTTATTTTCATAAATATAAAAAACATACCAGAGGAATCGGGCAAACAACCGGTTCCGCAGCTGGTAAGCTTTCAAAAGTCATAATAACATGGTATGTTTAAAAACTTACTAGAGGAATCAGACGAAAACTCAATCACGAAAACATACCCTTGAATACGCAACAAGGTGTGGTCTGCTGTCACGTCCCATACTATACGAGAAGTGTCTCTTATTAGTCGAATTCAGTGTTTTCACGCGTCAACGGCAGTCGGCACCTCTTCTTACGATAGTTTGAAATAAGTACTTAATGTTGTTTTTGGTGATTATTTGTAAATAAAAGTCATAAAGTGAATTATGTAAATACATAGAATCTCTTTTCAAGTAGTAAGTACTGTTTATCACTAATATATATTAATCGTAGGTAGGTACTTAGGTTTAGAAGTTATTGATAGTAAAAACATATGAAGTGCCATTGCTGGTTTAGAACGGACGTACAATATATAGGCTCGTCTAACAACGCAATGGAGAGTTTCTCTCACATACTCTCACTTATACTATTTGATCATGGTGTAGCCGTTGCTGGCGCCCGTAGAGATGACCTTTATGGTATAGCCATGGTGTGGCTATCGGTATTTTGTAGAGTTCATTAGTTCAGAGGATCAATTCAAAAATAAATTAAAAACATATTAAATTATAAGTAATGCTAATTCGGAATAATGTATAAGGAAAGTGTCCTGACTGGTTTCAAAAAATAATTATTTTATTTTAAATAAATGAAACCACCGACTTCGTACACTCGAAATAGTAATTTTGTTTACGGATATACGAATATATACGGATATATTATTCAGTTATATTATTTTAAAAACCAACACTACGAAACTGATCAATTTTAATGCAGTTTCTATAGGATTATTTTAAAAGTGCCTACCTAAATCCTTTAAAATAAATAATAATTTTGTAAATGGGTCTAAATGACGGAGTTATTCGGTAACAAACATTTAAAAAAATACAATCGAATTGAAAACCTCCTTTTTAAATTCGGTTGAAAGTAACACTGCCTCTAACAATCTTAGAACGTCTAGTGATTTTATTTGGTATTGATAAACAATCATAATATGGAACTCTTTAAAACGAGTTTTAACAGATTTTTTTGGCAAAAAATTTACAGTCTATGAGAGAGAGAGGCGTGAGATCTATTATTTGCAGGTCTACTAAATTTACTGTTGTGTGTGTTCTATATAATTGTGAATATAAATTTCATTGAATTTCAATATCGATCACACCACTCTCCAACTCTAATTTTATCTAACTATGGTGTTCTGAATTCCGGGTGAAGTCAACGCACCGCACCGCGTTTTCTGTTTTTCTCGTGAGTTCCCGCTATTAAAATAATAGTGTTTCAGCGAGATATTATTGTGTGTAAACTAACGAATGAGTAATATGAGTATGTACCGTCCTCCTTGTTTTGTGTTAGTGAAGTGTGCGGGGAAACAGCGTCGACCTCGACAGCGACACTTGACTAGAGGGGGCTGGGGCTCCTGTAGGGAGCCGCGGAGCGCTCTACGACGCTTCTAGCTTCGCGTCGGACGGAGTACCTATTCATACTGGTACAATCTACAATCTCACCTAGAATTTGACAGGTATGTGTCAGCGATATCTTTTTTCTCTAGACCGCTACATAATGTCGAAATGACATTACAAAAATAATAATTGCCCAAGTGCGTGTCGGGCCACGTGTAGGATTTCGTAGTTACACTTCTATATATGCGGACTTAGAATATAGTTACTTGTTTGATACTATGAAATTGATGATTTTGCGATTTAAATGGAATTTGTAGGAAATGTTATGGTTTTTTGTAAAAGTTGTATTATTATCCATTTAGTTATTTAATTTCTTAATTTTAGAGTTTTTTTTATAATAAACTAGCTGCCCGCCGCGACTTCGTACGCGTAAGAATATCGTTCATGTCACGTTCCTACCCGCACTTACTGCCCCTGCCAAGCTAATGCTCCAGTACCGCATCTGCCCTGCTCGTGTTTCGCTCCTAGCTCAATCTTGCTGCACTGCCGTCCTGCTTCAACCAAACTTCCGACCCAGTCTATTATTGTCGAGTCAGTGGTAAAACGTAGATTAATGTATTTGAATGAAAAACAAACTCCCACCCTTTTCTCGCCCCGCTCCTACCCTGCTCCCGTTCGGCTCCCAAACTGTTCTTGTTCTGCTCTTCCCGATCTCAGATCACTTTCACACCATTTCCACCCTACACTCACTCGCGATTCTGCCTCGCACTTGTCCCACTCTGCTCCCTCCTTCCCCGCTCCCAACCTAGCATTCAACCCTGGAGTTTTCGTATAATATTTTAACTCCCCTCCGTGTATAACCCTTAATTCATCCCTGTTGCAAATAGTAAATAGTAGTGTATTATCTATTAGTTGATCTAAATCCTACATTTCATGTCCCTAACATTAAAACCCTTGAACATTCATGTAATCTTTTACCCCCTGTTTCAACTCCATAATTCATCCCTGTCGTTACGAAACTATAATAACAGTATTCGTTTGCATCTGTTAGTTAATATAAAAACTGGAATTAATATCCCCAACATTTCCCAACCTTGGAAGTTTTTCACAATTACCCCCGTTTCCTACCCCTTAATTCATCTCTGTCGGAAAACTATAATAACAGTATTCGTTTATAACAAATTTTCGTGCCCCTAACACTAAAACCATGGAACAATCATACAATCTTTTACTCCCCCTCCCCCTTTTAACCCCTTTATTCATCCTAATTAGCAAAACTATAGTAGCAGTTTTCATATATACCTGTTATTTAATCTAAATAAAAAAATTATGCCCGTTGCATTAAAACTTTGGACCTTTCAATTCAATCTTTTACTCCCCGTTTCAACCCTTTAATTTATCCCTGTCGCAAAACTATTGTAAAAGTATACGATTTTACATATGAGTCACAGAAGACAGAAGTAAACTTCTGTCTTTTGTGGTATAAGTTAACCTAGATACTAAATTTTATGTGCATAACATCAAAACCCCAGAACCCTCATAATTTACTCCAACATTTTGACCATTATTTGGGCCCTTTTGCTTTTTTTTTGTAGATATTGACATGTTCTTTAATATTTTTGCACAATATTTTGTTCTAATATGAATAATTTTCACAGTGCACGCGATGTAAGAAGTTTTCGGCTTTAAAGAAAAACGTTACTTAACTTTGATCAACGTCTCAAATTTTTTGTCTTCTTTCCGCAAGTGTCATTAGGTGTCAGCGAGAAGTTGACAAAATAAATCTCAGTGTTGAGTATGCTCAAATATGAGAAACGTTTTTCGCTGCGTGCGGGTTACAATTACAACAGCCAGCCACGGCACGGCGGCGACGCGGCGCGGCCGCGGGGGCGTCGTGACAGTGTTTATTTTTACATTAGTATTTTTTAAATTCGCAATATATTTTGAATGGAATGTCCAATTTGAATAATTCGTAAAGTAATCTACAGGTATTGAAATAGTCTTGAATACGAAAGAGTTTATTTGGATAAGGATTAATACCAAGGTATAGATAACATGGTTTGAATTTGGTCGGCATTTCTATCAACTTTTTAAATGTAAAAATTAGTTATAGTGACATAATAACAATAGTTGGACATATGCTATCGCGACGTGTTTTGTAGATATTGGTATGTTCTTTAATACTGTAGAATATTTTTTGTTCTATCATCAATAATCAATCTACATTTTATGGCTAACTTTTTTACACCTTGCGTTACATATTATATTGAAGTTTTAGTAAGGATCCCTAATTTTTCCTAATAATAAATATAGCATTTGTCCCTCAGGGATAATGTAGTTTTCTAGTAGTGAAAGAAATTTTGAAATCGGTCTATCAGTTTTTGAGTGATAACTTGTCAAACATACAAAAATAAACAAATCACACAAATCTTTCCTCTTTATAATATTATTATTATTATCTCTTTATTCAAATGTATACACGTATCTAATCCCGGACGCTTGAAAGGCATCAGATTATTATTATATTATTAGTGTAGATATAGTCATAAAAAACTTAACAACTAGGGTTCCGCCAGCAGCGAGTCAGGGCTCAAGCTGTTGAGTCGACGATAAAGGCCACATACTGAAGAATCTCCTGACAACACGCGCCATGTTAGAATGACTAACATTTGTATGCGACACTAAACTTGCAAATACCCAGAGAGAACCTCATAAGGTGTTGATCGATTTGCTTCGCCATAAAACCGTACACTAATGCCACTATCGGGACAATGATCGTTGATTCAACATCCCACATGACGGTTATCTCATGAGCCAACTTAATGTACTTCCCTTCAAGTAATTAATTCAAATAGTTTCCGTTTCAATTGCATTTTAATTTCGATTCCGTTTTGTTTCTATTGTTACAGATGGCGGCCAAAGCACCAGCGGTAGGTATCGATCTGGGAACCACTTACTCCTGCGTGGGTGTGTTCCAGAATGGCAAGGTGGAGATCATCGCCAACGACCAGGGCAACAGGACCACCCCCTCATATGTGGTCTTCACAGACACTGAGCGTCTCATCGGAGACGCTGCCAAGAACCAAGTTGCGATGAACCCCAACAACACAATTTTCAGTAAGAAACTATTTAAATAAACTAATATATAATAAACTATTGTATATGAGACTCTCTCTTGAGACTCTCTCTCATACTGCAAGGCACATAGGACATAGAACTGATAGCCGATGGCAATGACGTTCTCGTATCGTTGGCCGATGGTGGCGAAGAGTTATCGAGTGAAGGCCACGCACTGGTCAGTTCAGTGTAGGAAGACCAACCAAATACAAGTGGCAAGAAGACGCTAAATACAAGCCGCTTCCAAACAGTCTTGTTAAAAACCAATCGCGGAGGCCGATGTCCAGCAGTGGACTTCTTGTAGCTGAGATGATCATAAATACGATTAGTACTATGGAATCGCAATTTCTTTATAATCGTTAAAAGAACAAAGTAAATAAAATAAATAAATAAATATTTGTGGACATTTTACACAACACCATTTAGCCCAAGCTAAACAAAGAACTACTATGGAATTAGATGACTGATAGAATACATATAAACTTTTTTTTTGTAAATATATACATATGATACATTGAAACACCCAGACACAGAACAAACATCCATGATCATCACACAAATGTTTGCCCTGGGTTCGATCCCCGAACCCACGACCTACAGTTCGGCAAGCAGACATACTGCCAATTGAGCCACAAGGCAAGTACCTATTTATTTTACTTTAATTCTGAGAAAATTGTTTGTTCAATATATTTACATTTTTATTGTTATAGATTCTAAGCGTCTTATCGGACGCAAATTCCAAGACGCTATAGTTCAAGGCGATATGAAACACTGGCCCTTCGAGGTCGTGAATGAAGACGGCAAACCTAAGATCAGGGTCGTATACAAGGGCGAATACAAAAACTTTTCCTCCGAGGAAGTCACCTCAATGATGCTCATAAAGATGAAAGAGACTGCTGAAGCTTATCTCGGTAAAACGGTACAAAAAGCAGTCATCACGGTTCCAGCACATTACAATAGTTCACAAAGACAATTAATAAAGGATGCGGGCACCATCTCTGGCCTGGAGGTACTGCGAATCATGAATGAACAGTCGGCTGCAGCGATCGCCTACGATCTTGATAAGAAGGGACGTGGAGACCGAAATATCCTGATTTTCGATCTTGGCGGCGGCACCTTCGACGTGTCCATCTTGACCATCGAGGATGGTATCATCGAAGTCAAATCCACTGCTGGAGACACTCACTTAGGAGGAGAAGACTTCGATAACCGCATGGTCAACCATTTCGTCCAGGAGTTCCAGCGTAAATACAAAAAGGAGCTTACCACCAACAATGTAGCCTTGATTCGCCTGCGTACAGCATGCGAGCGCGCGAAGAGAACCCTCTCCTTCACCACACATGCTAGCATTGAGCTCGATTCCCTATTCGATGGCATCGACTTCTACACTTCAATCACTCGCGCTCGTTTCGAAGAACTCAACGCCGACCTATTCCGTTCCACGATGGAGCCCGTGGAGCAGGCTCTCCGTGGTGCCAAAATAGACAAATCACAGATTGACGATGTCGTACTAGTCGGGGGCTCTACCCGTATCCCTAAAGTACAGAAACTGCTTCAGGACTTCTTCAACGGCAAGGAGTTAAACAAGACCATCGACCCTGATGAAGCTGTCGCGTATGGAGCTGCCGTCCAGGCCGCCATCCTGCACGGAGACGAGTCCGAAGAAGTTCATAACTTGCTCCTTCTGGAAGCCACTTCCCTGTCGCTCGGTATCGAGACAGCCGGTGGTGTGATGAGCACGCACATCAAGCGCAACACAACTATCCCCACTAAGCAGACCGAAATATTTACCACATACTCTGACAATCAGTCTGCAGCATTCATCAGAGTATATGAGGGTGAGCGAGCTATGACTGAAGACAATAATCTACTTTGCACATTCGAACTGACCGGTATCCCTCCAGCGCCCCAAGGAGCTCCTCAAATTAAAGTTTGTCTTAGCATTAACGCTAACAACATTCTGGAAGTATCAATTATAGATGAATCCACTGGAAATGTGGGCCGTGAAGTAGAAGGTGTGGTGTCTGAATCTGACCTTTTAGAAAAAATGGTTTATGCATGCCCATCCGCTGCCTTTATACATACAGATATTGATAACTCGAAGACTGACGAAGACTCAGGTATAGTTACTAGTACTGCTAATGATGCTGTTAAAAAAAGATATAGAAGAATACGTTTTCTAGAGGTGCGAACCATGCCACTGGGCGATGGACCCCCACAAGGAAATAATAATAATACTTATACTTTAGAGTTGCCACCGGAATAAAGATTACTTAAACTTTTTTGAGAGTAGCGACGATTGGATAATCGAGAATTGGACAAGAATTGATAGTAAAATTTTAAAGCCGTATCACGTTTAAGCATATTTCATTGCATGAGAGAAAAGAAATATTTATGATGTAAGGAGAAAGAGAAAAAGAGCTATACACCCTGCACTTTTATTCATTAGAAAGCTTTGACGGTAGCAATCTATACACTATATGAAATCCACTACACCTATATTAACATTAGTTCAGTGTATCGGTAGAGATATGACGAAAAATATAAATTCAGTTTTTTTCTACCGTTATTATAGACACTCTACCTCTACGCACAGCTGTACCGGCGAGGTCATCGCTCCCCGCCGCCAGTGTATGTTTGAAGTTTAAAGAAAACATTATTTTTGTGGTTATGTTGATCGAATTTTCTCTACAAAATACGCGTCGACTTGAGAACCTCCTCCGATTTTTCGTCGGTTAACAACAAGAACCCTTTCCTTGTTAGAGGCAGTAAGAATTATTTTATCCGTAATTTAATGTAATTAACCTAATGACTTACCCGAGTTTGTGTACCGTTGGACGGTGGTAGGTGTGTCCACCACTATTATAGAAATTGATCGAACTGAAATCCATTTTGTTTAATACACAAACGCGCCCCTTTTTGTAAGTGTATGTAAAGTTTTTTTTAAAGTGTCTATTTCACGTTATACCTGTCTAAATGTACGTTTAATTCGTCTTTTTAACAGATTTTTACACTTTTTACATCCCTCGACATACACATTATTACACAAATAAAAGACCATGGGAGTCCGTAATATTCGCAAGTAGAATAATGGTATGAATATCACCCATTATCACTGAAATGAATGAAAAAAAAATTACACTAGAACGCGGAAGTAAACTGAATTATTATTATTTTTAGGATTCCTTACCTCAAAAGGAAAAAACGGAACCCTTATAGGATCACTTTGTTGTCCGTCTGTCCGTCCGTCCGGATGTCAAGACCTTTATTTCGGGAACGCGTGAAGGTATCGAGTTGAAATTAAAACCATATACGCAGATCCATAGTCTCTTGCTACAGAAAGAAAAATAAAAATTTCTCAGTTTTCGTAAAAATAAGTTACAGCCGAATATGTTGTAAAAAAACACACATTTCGACACTCACAAGGGAATCAAAACCTATGGGGTACTTCCCGTTGACCTAGAACTATGAAATTTGGCAAGAAGCTTTGTGTTATAGTACACATATAGGAAAAAAAACGAAAACTTGTCATTTTTAATTTAATCACAAAAAAAATGTATCTTTATGCAAGAGATGAAGGTCCAAATGTTAAAGTGAATTAACTATATCATGTGGGGTATCATATGAAAGAGCTTCATTAGCACAAGCTAATACAGGTTTTTAAATATTTCTACGATGTTATTTTTCGGTTTATGAAGGAAAATATATGATTTTCCCCTTGTATCTACAAGTTTGTACGGAACCCTTTGTACCAAATTTCGTTCAAATCCGCCCAGTAGTTTGTATAGCGTCGTTGAAACGCTCATATTTTAAAACTAAAAAAGTCTATATCTTGAAAACTACTAAACCGATTTTAATCAATGATAACCTCCTTTTTTGAAGTCGGTTAAAAACTCTAATCATTTTGCATTGAGATGTATGTACTTATGTACCTGAGGAGCTGTTATCTGATGCAAAATTATTGCCACATTTTTTGGTAAAGTAAACAAAACAGCCTTACAGCGCTAGAATAATAATTACATCGGTTATTTACGATTATACGTTACGATTGATACGTCTTGCAACGCAGAATTGCATCTACGGTGTGTTTTCTCACCAGCAAAACGTCGAAAGCACTCCTTTCATTAGTAAGCCACTGAGTGAGGTGCGGCGCTCTCGCCGCAGTTGGATATAACAAAGTAGCTATGAGTGGTGTCTGCTCTCATACGTAAGTACATACAGCTCAATGTCATTTTGAGAAGGATTGCCTATCTCACAATGTGAAGATAGCCCTCGCCCATATATATATTATGTGACATATTGTACTTAATTATACATGACTTTGCCTGTACCATTTGCTCTCTACAAGGTTTACAGGTAGATGAAATAAAAATAATTCCTCCTCACTTTACATGTGGAGAAGTTACAAAAAAAAATGAAGCGGTTACGACTTTTATCAATATCCCACAACACTATCACTAACACTAACACTATCCCACAACCTGAGCAGTTTTGTGGTACACTTTACTACAAAACTATCACGCCTATAGATTTATGCTTTAACATAGTAATTTTACTTTATATCTATAATAAAATATAATTTTAACTATTACAAAAAAATAACAGAAACAATTTTGGATATAATGTTATTGTACTACTAACGACATCTGTTATAAAACCAAAGAGTTAACATCGCTGCAACAGAGCTAAACTCAATACTCAAATACATCGTAGTTAATCTACTTAATACTAGATGACACCACTAGAGTCAGGTTGTAAACGGCGTATCAGCGTTCGGTTGCCTGATGTACGATTTTTCATTACAAACTAGGCCTGCGTTTGACCACAATCTCACCTGATGGGAAGCGATGATGAGGTCGAATATGTAGCACGCCTGCCTATGAGATACCTATTCACTTTTTTCTTAAATAACCGCAGGTTGTATTTTATAGGGAACACCGACTCTGGAAGAGTATTCCACATCTCTACCGTTCTCACCAAGAAATTGGATCGGAAACGCTTAGTCAGTCGCACTAATCGGAATCTCTACAGTGAGAGGGTGTCTCTTGTATGAGCGTCTGGTGGTGATTTAAGTCGTATTCATACGACTTTTTTGCTGTTTCTGATATGTACGATCCTAAGGTCGAAATCGTACATAAATCATACGACTTTCTCACGTTCCGTTTCCGGTTTTAGCCGCCTGTTGATTTTTGGGCATAAATATCGACATCATGAAATCGCAAAATTTGCTCTCGATCTGTTATGCCTTCCTTATTCAAATGCTTACTGTAAACGATGCTTCAGTTCCGTAAATCTTATAAAAGATCCGCAATACACTCAGTAACGAAACTTTAAATGGCACCCTAATGGCAAAACAACATTTAAAACGGTATGGATGGTGTCTGATTTTTTCTCCAACAAAAGAAATGTTATATCAAAAAATAGCAAACTCTTTAGACTCTAAATTACTGAGTTTTGCTGTGCATATGCTGATTTGTCGCCATACTTATAAATGCATGTTAAAATCTTATTCACTGAATAAGGACTTGTCAGAAAAAAGAGAACCGTAACGGTACAAATTTCACAGACAGCACAGCGGATTGGCAAGTTGAAGTGGCAGTTAGCAGGGCACATAGCACGTAGAACTAACGGCCGTTGGGGCCGAAAAGTTCTCGAATGGAGACCAAGAACTGGCAAGCGCAGCGTAGGAAGACCAAACACGAGGTGGACAGAATATATCATACAAGTGGAGAGTGACGCTGGATGCAGGCCGCTTCCAACCGGTCTTTTTGGAAATCTATGGGGGAGGCCTATGTCCAGCAGTGGACTTCATGTGGCTGAGATGATGATGATGAAGTACTTGTCACTTTCTGTAAAACGGAAACTGTCACACGCGAAAACGGAACAAAACACCAACTAAAATGTATTTCTAAGTAACTACGCGAGCCCTCACAAAGCTCAGCTTTTTGCTAGTAATGATAATAATACGACAATCGCAAAAATTTCTCACAAAAAACGTGTAATCAATCAATCAATCAATAACACTTTATTGACACCACGCAAGATAATAAAATAAACAATAAAGGTACACATAATACAATGGCACAAAGGGCGGTCTTGTCGCTAAAAGCGATCTCTTCCAAACAACCTTAGGATGAATGTAATTGTGATATAGTGGATGGGCAGTGGTGTTTGTTATATAAGTAATATTACACTAAGAATCTAAGCTTACATAAATATAGGTACTTATCTAAAAATATACTAAATACAAATAATGTTTACACAGACACTATAATAAATAAACATACATATGGGCTTATATATAAACTTACATAAATATTATATAGGCACGATAATAACACTTATCACATATATTATTCATAAAGTCTTGGAGAAATAATGATTCTTAATCTGACCCCGAAACGATTCCACGCTCTGCGCACGTCTGATGGCGACCGGAAGATCATTCCAGAGAGCAACAGCACACACGGAGAACGTAGAACCATAAAACAGGGCGCTTGTGTGAGTTGGCTCAACAGCGTAACGAAATCGTAAGTTAGACTGCTAAAACCGCTTTTCTGCAGTCGTGTAGTTTTGTTTTTAAGAGAGACTTGTCTTATAATATAGACCTACACAGGCTGCTAATGACGAGGTAATTGTACTTAATAAGATCAACTATCATAAATACGATCATAAATTAGCGAAAGAAAGGTCATTTGGTCAATTCAACAACAGTATTGATATTTAATTAGGCAGCCTATGGGTATAAGAACAACTTATAAGTACAAACAACAACAGTATTTATAGTAAAATTTGTTCATTATGGACAGTACATGACCCTTTAAAGTACGCCTATCATTATTTATTACACTCACACTGCAATTCCATTTAATTATTATGAAAAAAAATGTAAGAAAACATTATGAGAATCGACCGAATACCGGTACCTAATATCACTGGGACAGAGGCACAGAGCCCTACAAAAAACTATTCCGTAAATAGAAACCGCGAATCGCGCACGTTTTCCGAGTTCCGTGATAATTGATATTCATAGCATTATTAATAACTTGTGCATGGTAAGTCTTTTTATACGCTTTAGGTCCACATCTCAAATAATTATAACACTGACTTTTAACTTGAGATCGAGTTTTCCTCTGATTCATCTGGTAAGTTTTATTTATTTTCATAAATATAAAAAACATACCAGAGGAATCGGACAAACAACTGGTTTCTCTGGTAAGCTTTTAAAAATCATAATAACATGTTTAAATAACTTATTAGAGCAATCAGACGAATACTCAATCACGAAAAAACACCCATAAATACGCAACAAGGTGTGGTCTGCTATATTATACGGGAAGTGTCTCTCTTTAGTCGAATTCAATGTTTTCACGCGTCAACGGCAGTCGGCACCTCTTCTTACGATAGTTTGAAATATTTTTGGTGTTTATTTGTAAATAAAAGTCATAAAGTGAATTATGTAATACATAAAATCTCTTTTCAAGTAGTTACTGCGTACTGTTGTGTACTGTTACATGGGCGTAGCTATAGCTTTCTCAGGGGGGGTGTCCACGGGTACAAACATTTACAAAAATAAACTAATATTTGCCTCTGTATTTGCACAGACTAGTACTGGTTTCTAAACGTCAATCTTAGTTATAAACATTAAAATACAAGAAAATTAAGCTACGAACAAACGTACTTATCTGTAAATAAAGTGTATAAGTAACGTCGGAACATTATTAATTTATATTATATTTCAGCCGTTTTAACAAGCGCTCAGCATTTGCATGAGTCAAGTAAACAAAACATAGGTAATAAGCATTAAGACATTTCATATCTTCCAAAATATGGCCATGCAAGAGCGCAGCGAGCGCGAAAATATTGAAGCATATTAAGAACGTTTTTTGTGAGAAAGTATGCGTAAAATCGCTTTAAAAGACTATAAATGCGCATTCTTTAGAATAATTTAAAAAAACCATTGGTAATTACGAAATAATTCGTTAAAGGTTACGAAAAAAACGTTTATTTTTATTTTTGCAAGAGATGTACTTATTATTATTGTATAATTTATTATTATTATTATAGACTGTAGCACTCTGGAAGCGAAGACGAATCTAATGACACATCAAAATCGGTCGAGCCGTTCAGCCTGTCATATAGAAACATACATACACTCGAAAAACATTACCCTCCTTCTTGCGCAGTCGGGTAAAAATATATAGTATCTATTTCATAGGCGCGTTTGTAGTATGCGCGGGCGAAGGACGGACTAAAATCATACTGTATATACATCTCTAGTAAAACTGTCGTTATGTCAACCGCGCATCAGGTGTTTATGTATATTTTGTAACATCCGTGGCATCCGCGATAATTTTTTTTCGGATAATGCCATGGGGGGGGGGTCTGACCCCCCCCCCCCCCCCTATATACGCCCATGACTGTAAAATATTAATTAATGTGCACTTAGGTTTAGAAGTTATAGATAGTAAAAGTGAAGTGCCATTGATTGGTGGTTTAGAACGGACGTACAACATATAGGCTCGTCTAACAACGCAATGGATGAGTATGTGAGAGATACTCTCACTTATACTATTTGATCATGGTTTAGCACTGCTGGCGCCAGTAGAGATGACCTCTATGGTAGGTATAGATAGCCATGGTGTGGCTATCGATATTTTGTAGACCATTATTTTAGTAAGTAATTGTTCAGAGAATCAATTCAAAAATAAATTAAAAACATATTAAAGTATAAGTAATGTTAATTCGGAATAATTTATAAAATTTGTAATGGTCCTGACTGGTTTCGAAAAATAATTATTATATTTTTGATAAATGTTACCACCGACTTCGAAATTCGAAATGGTAATTTTGTTTACGGATTTACGAATATATACGGATAATATTATTCAGTTATATTATATTTAAAACCAAAACTACGAAACCGATGGATTTTAATGAAATTTCTATAGGATTATTATGAAAGTACCTACCTAAATCCTTTAAAATAAATAATAATTTTGTAAATGGGTCTAAATGACGGGAGTTATGCGGTAACAAACACTTAAAAAAATACAATCGAATTGAAAACCTCCTTCTTTTTAAATTCGGTTGAAAAGTAAAAGTGTTAATAAACAATCATAATATTATGGAACTCTTCTTCTTTTTATGTATTGAACCCCGCGATTAGCGATTTGCCAGTGTCAAGTATTGAAATATTTTCAAGTTTCTTGAATAATACAAGTTATATAACTTGTATTATTCAAGAGACTTGAAAATATTGTAAATTAAAGTAAAGTAAATGTTTATTTCCGAAATAGAATTATTATTTCTATGCATTGTCAGTGGGCCCCAAACTCGGCTAAGCCGGTATCTTGGAAGCCCAGAGCAGATTTTCCTATTTTTCAATTTTTACGCGCGCTAGGAATTTAATTTGCTGATTAACAATGAAATTAAATTAAATATATTATAACGTATATAATGAAATATATGTAACGATGGTGATGATGATGGTGAAATTTCTAGAGGGAAATGCTCCTCGACTATTTAAATAAAGAATCTCGTCAACATTCTAGAAAGTTCGGAACAAATGACAAAAACAAAAGACGAGCGAAAAGACTATTGAAATTGAAAATTCTGGAAGAAACAAATGACGAACGAAATGACTATCGAAATTAAAGCTTCTAGAAGGTTCTGCGATATAAGGAGCTTCAGTCGCAGACAGAGGGCAGTTCAGATACAAGTAGCATACAGGAAAGAAGAAAAAGTTACAAGTGAAAGTGAAGTGTTGAAGTGAACAGTATAGTGAAGAGACGTTATAGTAGTAGTGTGTTGGTCGGAACACGGACTCTGTGTGTTTGTAGCGCGTCGATTCGGTAATTATTGTTGGTGTTCGTGTTATAGACTGTGAGTGCTCTGTAGAAGATACCACGTGTCAGTGAATTAAACGGGCTTGAACAACATCGTTGTTTCCTTCCAATCCCTATACCCACTTCCCGTAACAATATGTACATGAAAATGTGTTCTAGTCACAGTCTAAGTCACGTAAACAGTCATTTTCAAATTTAAGTCTTGCCTCAGTAAAGTAATGGCGACTTTACTAGAAGCTTCTATGGAGTTTTGCCGACAACTTAAAATCACACGTTTCACTGCTTTATTTCACTTGCCCACACTCACGCACTAGATCGAACACTAAATGAATAAAACACCGCCATTTTATAGCATTAATGTTCAAAATAACACAAGTTTAGGAAAATAAAACAAAGCAACAACATGTTACTAAGACGTTCCCGCCAAAACTCTTTAAAACGGGTTCTAACAGTTTTTTTTTTTCAAAACATGTGCGCTCGTGAGATCTACTATTTGCAGATATACTAGTAGGTACCTAAATTTATTGTTGTGTGTGTTATATAATTGTGAATATAAATTTTATTGAATTTTGTCTATCGATCACACCACTCCCCAACTCTAATTCTATCCAAATATGGTGTTCTGAATTCCGGGTGACGTCAACGCACAACTCGGCGTTTTCTGTTTTTCCCGCTATTAAAATAATCGTGTTTCAGCAAGATAATAGTGGTGTGTGTAAACTAACGAATGAGTATGTACCGTCCTCCTTGTTTTGTATTAGTGAAGTGTGCGGGGAAACAGCGTCGACAGCGACACTAGATGACTAGACTAGAGGGGGCTCCTGTAGGGAGCCGCGGAGCGCTGTACGACGCTTCTAGCTTCGCGTCGAACGGAGTATTAATACCTACTATACTGTGACAATCTAAAATCCCACCTAGAATTTGACAGGTATGTGTCAGCGATATCATTTTTCTCTACACCGCTAATGCTGGGGCTTCATTTGCGGGCTATGGCGAATATTCGTATTAACGCGATGAGTGTGGCCGGGTAGATCGTTGCAATATGTAATAGGGCGAATTCTGTGGTTGCAACGCGTAGTATTCGGGCGAAGACGATGTATTATCGGGGCATTGTCAGTAAACTGGCGCGCAACGCGACACGAATCCGCATGTAGACAAGAACTAATAACATAATGTCATGTCATCAGTAACATTACAAAAATAATATTTGGCAAAGTGCGTGTCGGGCCACGTGTAGGGTTCCGTAGTTACACTTCCTTCGGACTTAGAATAGAGTTACTTGTTTGATACTATGAAATTGATGCCTTTGCGATTTAAATGGAATTTGTACGAAATGTTATGGTTTTTTGTAAAAGTTGTATTATTATCCACTTATTTTTTTAATTTCTTAATTTTTGAGTTTTTTTTTTAATAATAAATAATAGTTATTAAAAACTTAACAACTAGGGTGCAGCCAGCAGCGAGTCAGGGCTCAAGCTGTTGAGTCGACGATAAAGGCCACATCCTGAGGAATCTCCTGAGTCCTGACAATACCCGCCGTGTTAGAATGACTGCCAGTTGTATGCGACACTTGCAACTACCCAGAGAGAACCTCTTAAGGTGTTGATCGATTTTCTTCGCCATAAAACCGTTCACTAATGCCACTATCGGGACAATGATCGTTGATTCAACATCCCACATGACGGTTATCTCATGAGCCAACTTAATGTACTTCCAGAGCTAGCCCTTCAACCTTCAAGTAATTAATTCAAATAGTTTCCGTTTCAATTGCATTTTAATTTCGATTCCGTTTTGTTTCTATTGTTACAGATGGCGGCCAAAGCACCAGCGGTAGGTATCGATCTGGGAACCACTTACTCCTGCGTGGGTGTGTTCCAGCATGGCAAGGTGGAGATCATCGCCAACGACCAGGGCAACAGGACCATCCCCTCATATGTGGCCTTCACAGATACTGACCGTCTCATCGGAGACGCTGCCAAGAACCAGGTTGCGATGAACCCCAACAACACAATTTTCAGTGAGAAACTATTATACAACCTATTATTATATGAGAGAGGCAAGGCACATAGCACATAGAACTGATAGCCGATGGCAATGACTTTCTCATATCGTTGGCTGATGGTGTCGAAAAAATCTCGAGTGGAGGCCACGAACTGGTCAGTACAGCGTAGGAAGACCAACCAAATACAAGTGGCAGGAAGACGCTATACACAAGCCGCTTCCAACCGGTCTTGTTAAAAACCAATCGTGGAGGCCGATGTCCTGCAGTGGACTTCTTGTAGCTGAGATCATGATGAATACGATAAGTACTGTGGAATCACAATTTCCTTATAATCATAAAAATAACAAAGTACCTATTTATTTTACTTTAATTCTGAGAAAACTGTCTGTTCAATATAGTACCTATATACATTTTCATTGTTACAGATTCTAAGCGTCTTATCGGACGCACATACCAAGATGCTACAGTTCAAAGCGATATGAAACACTGGCCCTTTGAGGTCGTGAACGAAGACGATAAACCTAAGATCAGGGTCGTATACAAGGGCGAATACAAAAACTTCTCCCCCGAGGAAGTCACCTCAATGATGCTCACAAAAATTAAAGAGACTGCTGAAGCGTATCTCGGCAAAACGGTACAAAAAGCAGTCATCACGGTTCCAGCGCATTACAATAGTTCACAACGACAATTCATAAAGGATGCGGGCACCATCTCTGGCCTGGAGGTACTGCGAATCATGAATGAACAGTCGGCTGCAGCGATCGCCTACGATCTTGATAATAAGGGACGTGGAGAACGAAATGTCCTGATTTTCGATATCGGCGGCGGCACCTTCGATGTGTGCATCCTGACCATCGAAGACGGTATCTTCGAAATCAAATCCACCGCCGGAGATACTCACTTGGGAGGAGAAGACTTCGATAACCGCATGGTCAACCATTTCGTCCAGGAGTTCAAGCGTAAATACAAAAAGGAGCTTACCATCAACAATGTAGCCTTGATTCGCCTGCGTACAGCATGCGAGCGCGCGAAGAGAACCCTCTCCTTCTCTACACATGCTAGCATTGAGCTCGATTCCCTATTCGATGGCATCGACTTCTACACTTCCATCACTCGCGCTCGTTTCGAAGAACTCAACGCCGACCTATTCCGTTCCACGATGGAGCCCGTGGAGCAGGCTCTCCGTGGTGCCAAAATAGACAAATCACAGATTGACGATGTCGTACTAGTCGGGGGCTCTACCCGTATCCCTAAAGTACAGAAGCTGCTTCAGGACTTCTTCAACGGCAAGGAGTTAAACAAGACCATCGACCCTGATGAAGCTGTCGCGTATGGAGCTGCCGTCCAGGCCGCCATCCTGCACGGAGACGAGTCCGAAGAAGTTCATAACTTGCTCCTTCTGGAAGCCACTTCCCTGTCGCTCGGTATCGAGACAGCCGGTGGTGTGATGAGCACGCACATCAAGCGCAACACAACTATCCCCACTAAGCAGACCGAAATATTTACCACATACTCTGACAATCAGTCTGCAGCATTCATCAGAGTATATGAGGGTGAGCGAGTTATGACTGAAGACAATAATCTACTTTGCACATACGAACTGACCGGTATCCCTCCAGCGCCCCAAGGAGTTCCTCAAATTAAAGTTTGTCTTAGCATTGACGCTGACAGCACGCTGGAAGTATCAGTTATAGATGAATCCACAGGAAATGTGGGCCGTGAAGTAGAAGGTGTGGTGTCTGAATCTGACCTATTAGGAAAAATGGTTTACGAGTATGCATACCCATCCGCCGCCGCTATACATACAGATGTTGATAACTCTGCCGAAGACTCTGGTATAGTTACTAGTACTGCTAATGATGCTATTAATACAATACATTTTGTAGAGGAGCGAACCAGGCCACTGGGCGATGGACCCCCACAAGGAAATAATAATAATAATACTTATACTTTAGAGTTGCCACCGGAATAAAGGTTACTTAAACTTATTGGAAAGAAACTTCTTAGGCGACGATTGGATAATCGAGAAGTGTACTCTAATTGATAGTAAATTTTAAAGCCGTATCACGTTTAACCATATTTCATTGCATGAGAGAAAAGAAAGATTTATGATATAAGGAGAAAGAGAAAAGGAGACCATAGGTATATCCCGACGCCACAAAAGTGGAGCAAAAGAGAGCGACGAATACACAACGATACAAAACGATAGGTAATGTTGCGCGCGTTATAAATGTACATCGCAGAGTTCGCAGACACTACTTACCTATGAATAGTTTTTTTTTTATTAGTATTTACGTTCGTATCCTGTGATTGTTTGATTATATCCGTGAAAAGTAATTTAAGATGTTTTATTTCTATCACATGCTGCACGTGCAATGTTTTATGGTCACGTTAGGCATTTGACTATAGTAGCCCAAGACGATAAGCACACATAGCCTGTACTCTCTGGTTCATCGTGTCCATATGTTAGCTTGTTCCAACTCCAGAATAAAAAAAAACTCGTCATTTTGCATTGAGCTGTATGTATTTACGTACCAGAGGAGCTATCAAACCAAAATATATTTTTTTTGGAAAGTAAACAAAACAGTATAATAATAAATTTATAATAAATTACATCGGTTATCTACGATTATTCGATACATGCAACGCAGAATTGCATCTACGAGTATGGTGTATTTTCTCGCCAGCAAAACGTCGAAAGCAGTCACTTCACTAGTAAGCCACTGAGTGAGGTACGATTGGATGTACCAAAGTAGCTATGAGTGGTGTCTGCTCTCGTACGTAAGTACATACAGCTGAATGTCATTTTGAAATGGATTGCCTATCTCACAATGTGAAGATAGATAGCCCTCGCCCAGTAGTGTGCCATTTATTTGCAGACAGACTAGACTGAACTGAGACATTACCCGAAATTGATTAAATTAATTTTTGTTCTATATTGTACTTAATTATACATGACTTTGCCTTTGAGGTTTACAGGTAGATGAAATAAAAATATGTACATAGGTAGGTACCTACACTGGCGAAATTGCTCTTACGGTGGAGTTCAACGTGCGCAGCTATCTTTTCTCGCGCATCACAACCTTTTTAAACATGTAGAATAGAATAGAATTTATTGTTCAACTGTGTACAAAGATCTTAGGGATACAAATATTTAGTAACAACAGTCGTGTTCATAAAGAACAATTTAGAACTTAATATCAGCATCTTATACGTATTAATAACTAAAGTAACTTAGCGATACGTATATATACTTGAAACAATCATTGGTTAGGGATATTAGAAAAGTGAGAAACGGATTTGTTTAGGTATTTAGCAAAGACTTACGTAATAGGGCGAATTCTGTGGTATTTAGATAGGATATATATATTTTTTTTTTTATTCAAATATCACTTATACCTATACCACTTATACTAGCACCGGAGTAGTGAAAAAACATATATTTTCCTACTCAGCCAATTTAAAAGTTATCAAAGAAAGCCTTTTCTAAAATATTTCTCCTATAAAAATAAACAATTTCTCACTTTTCTAATATCATTACTCAATGATTTTATATACCAATTTTAAAATGTCGTGATGAACGAGAGAGATAGCTGTGCGCGTTGAGCAAATCCTTAAGGGTGGGCTCGCGCATCTCATTAAAAAAGTGAGAGTCAGATTTGTTTGTTTTGTTTAGATTGGAGAAATGTTTAAAAAAATCTTCGATGTATCTTTTAACTTGGCCGAGTTCCGAGTTTAGTAAATATACTGATATACTTTTTTTTAAAACTCCGTCGCCAATATAAATAAAATTATATCCGAATAAAACTTTTCTTAGAACATTTCTGCCAGCTAAATAAAGAAACCGATTCTCACTTTTCTAATATCGGTTATTTTATACGTTTAATTAATGTAGTAATGCGCGAGAGAGATAGCTACACACTTTGATCTCAACCTTAATTGACATAAACATATATTTAGACAGTCATACGTCTCAAAAAGGCGGGGGTTCTCAATTCGTCGGAATCTTTTTTTTTTTTTAATATATTTAATTAACCTACCTGCTACGTTAATCTATGAGTAAGTATCTAAGTTACATAAAATATCTCGCTGGTACCATGATAACGTGAACATACATAGGTACGTACCTACATTATTATACATAAGCGAAGCGCGAGTGGTGGCTAGTGGCGAAGAGCAACAGCGCTTAAATTTAAACCACACAAAAATATCTGGAGGCCAGACGAAGTTAATTTTAATATCATTCCTCAATTTATTTTCATCGGATATTATTTTTATTTACTTCACTGTAGAAGTGTAGAATAGCGGCGGCTGTTATCAGAACGTGATTTATCAGATAAGTAGAAACATTAAACTCGGTATTGTGTATGCTTACCTACTAATACCAGTACCTACGCCATTTATATTTATTTTACGCAACATGCCTATCATTTTGATAAAGCGAAAGGAGGTAAATACTCGCTGTCTGGTATGATGATTGTAAGTACTTATCACAGATTTAGTACCTACCTAAACTAAGTCTGTGGTAAGTACCTACATAATTACCTATACAAGTATGTTACAGCGAAACTAATCCAGATAATCATAACTTGGAATTTTCAAGGCTAGAGTGAATAGTCTTCTAGATCGACGAGCTCCATCTTCAGCCACACCGTCGCTTAACATCAGGCGAGTCGGTGGTCAATCGTAGATCTATCTTGCATAGATACTTGTTATATATTTTGGAAGACTTCGATAAAGTACCTAATAGTTTCACTCGCATACCGAGGCTTCTGTACCTACTCCTATGCACGAGACAAGCATGAACACAACGGCTAATTAATTACTCGGCACACAAAATTACTGTTTGACATATCATAATGTGCGTTATATCTAAGAAAATTTGTAATTCACACATTTTGCATAGTAAGAATAGCTTGAAATACTAGACTAGTATATTTGTTCATAGTTTGCATGCATATTCTACCTGTCGGGAATCGGACCAATTTTTTTGACTTGATATAATGAATAATATCCGGTGTTTATTAGATCATTATGTACTCGTATACATATTACATAACTTACTCGGAAGTTTTTTCTACAAAATGCGATAGAGGTCAGGTCAATTATTATACTATTATTTCAGTTCTGTTATGTTCCTATTGAGTTATTAAGGACGCCTATGAACCTACTATATTCTAAACGCCTAGGTCCTAGTTGAACAGCAAAATAAACTATGTAAGTAAATAACAACAGCAAATAAAGTTCGAATCATTTATTTCAGTTTGAGATGGGCTTTAATTAACCGAGATAGTATGTAATAGGGTGGAATGTTTAGTCGACCTCTTCGATGGTAGGTCCGGCACCGCCACCGGGCGCAGCGCCTCCGGCGCCGGGCGCTCCGCCGGGGAAGCCAGGCATGCCGCCGGGCATACCGCCGGGCGCGCCACCCGCGCCTTGGTACAACTTTGTGATAATCGGATTGCAGACGTTCTCCAGCTCCTTCTGCTTGTGCTCATATTCCTCCTTGTCGGCCAGCTGGTTCGAATCTAACCACTTGATGGTGTCATTGCACTTATCAAGGATGGCCTTCTTGTCATCTTCCGTGATCTTCTCCTTCAGTTTGTCGTCCTCCATCGTGGACTTCATGTTGAAGCAGTAAGACTCGAGCGCGTTCTTGGCCTGGATGGTCTCCTTCTGCTTCTCGTCCTCGGACTTGTACTTCTCAGCCTCGTTGACCATGCGCTCGATGTCCTCCTTGGAGAGTCGGCCCTTGTCGTTCGTGATGGTGATCTTGTTCTCCTTGTTGGTAGACTTCTCGACGGCAGACACGTTCAAGATGCCGTTAGCGTCGATGTCGAAGGTGACCTCGATCTGCGGCACGCCGCGCGGCGCCGGCGGGATGCCGGTCAGCTCGAACTTACCGAGCAAATTGTTGTCTTTGGTCATAGCACGCTCGCCTTCGAACACCTGGATGAGCACTCCAGGCTGGTTGTCCGAGTACGTGGTGAAGGTCTGGGTCTGCTTGGTGGGAATGGTCGTGTTACGCTTGATGAGGGTGGTCATAACACCGCCAGCCGTCTCGATACCGAGCGACAGGGGAGTGACATCCAGAAGGAGCAAGTCCTGGACTTCCTCGGACTTGTCTCCGTGGAGGATGGCGGCCTGGACGGCGGCGCCGTACGCGACGGCCTCGTCGGGGTTGATAGACTTGTTTAACTCCTTGCCGTTGAAGAAGTCCTGAAGCAGCTTCTGGACTTTAGGGATACGGGTGGAGCCGCCGACCAGCACGATGTCGTGGATCTGAGACTTGTCCATCTTGGCGTCGCGGAGAGACTTCTCCACGGGCTCCATGGTGGAACGGAACAGGTCTGCGTTCAGTTCTTCGAAACGAGCGCGAGTGATGGACGTGTAGAAGTCAATGCCCTCGAACAGAGAATCGATTTCGATGCTGGCCTGTGTGGAGGAGGAGAGGGTTCTCTTCGCGCGCTCGCAGGCTGTGCGGAGTCGTCGCAGAGCGCGCTTGTTGGTAGTGAGCTCCTTCTTGTATTTACGCTTGAACTCTTGGACGAAGTGGTTGACCATGCGGTTGTCGAAGTCCTCTCCTCCCAAGTGAGTGTCTCCAGCGGTGGATTTGACTTCGAAGATACCATCCTCGATGGTCAGGATGGACACGTCGAAGGTGCCGCCGCCGAGATCGAAAATCAGGACGTTTCGTTCTCCTTGTCCCTTCTTGTCAAGACCGTACGCGATCGCTGCAGCCGTCGGTTCGTTGATGATCCGGAGAACGTTCAGGCCAGAGATGGTACCCGCATCCTTAGTGGCCTGTCGCTGTGAGTCGTTGAAGTACGCCGGAACCGTGATGACTGCATTCTGCACAGTTTTACCGAGATAAGCCTCGGCAGTTTCCTTCATCTTTGTGAGCACCATTGAGCTAACTTCCTCAGGGAAGAAGGTTTTGTCTTCACCCTTGTATGCTACCTTGATCTTTGGTTTGCCGCCATCACTGACTACCTCGAAGGGCCAGTGCTTCATGTCGGCTTGTACGGTGGCATCTTCGAATTTGCGACCAATAAGACGCTTGGCATCTGTAACAATGGAGACAAATGTTAAGCCACATGTTCATTCACAAGTATTTGAAGAACTAAAGGAATAACCTCAGAATACATTTATCATTCAATATGTTCAGAGACTCTAGTCTAGTATATTGGGTATCATCATGAAAGTATTGATTTTCAATAACCAGTACAAATTAAGAAATAATCTACGAAGTCAGCAACAGTTTTCACTAAAGTAGGTATGAGTTTTCTATAAATATGCATAGTAGGTACCTACTATATAAATAATTGTTTAAGTATAAACCACTAATCATCAAGAGTAGTGAAATTCTAACTGTATTGTGACTCAGTCACACCTCCATAAATTTCTATTGTTTAAAATATACCCCAGAACTTTCAGCTTTAACTAAGCTAGATACCTAACTAAAATTCAAGAAGAGGATATCACAAGAATTTTGCATGGGACATGTTTGAAAGGGACTCTCAGTTTTAAACTTATCATTCACTAAAAATATTTTACTAGAACACTGGGTAAATTGAAGAATTGCTCTAGTTCTTGATGTCATTGACCCGTAAATAGGTCACCCACTCCACAGATTCAATAACAATTACTACAATTATTGTAGTTATAACATACTGCATGTGTCCGTAACATACCGTTACCAGACTTGATGCAGAAAAACCAGTTGTTGGAGGTCAGTTATTTTGTGATCTTTGCTTTGATCCACACATTTCTTCAAACTTCATCTAGGTAGTTAGAAATATGAACTTCCAGACATTAATGCAAAGGAATTTCAGCCAGACTAAACATTGCCCCATTCCTAGCTTCTCTTCAGGAATAAAATAAATAAATAAATATTGAATATTTGTGGACATTTCACACAACACCATCTAGCCCAAACTAAGCAAAGCTTGTACTATGGAACACTACCAACTGAGCCACAAGGCTAGTCAAATACATACAGAATATTACACATTTCTATTCTTTCTCAGGAAAAATGCAGCATTGTACAGTAAAAAAATCTGAAATCAAGTATAAATGTACTAGCAAGTGCTACGACAAAGTCTCAATGAATGATGTTTTGTAAGTATTAACACACCATGTGTTTATTGTATAGTATCAGTGTACTAAAAGGTGGTCTCTGAAAATTCCTGAAAACATTCTTAGTCAATTGTTATTGACCTGACAAGCTTATCAGCATAAAACTGACGCGATTTTTAAAAGTACGATTCATATTGTTCTACACGAGAATGAGCTAGACTGCCCTATAATTAGGAAATTACACAATTTAATGTTTATACTTATGCTTACTCAAGATTTTCAAGATTTTACTAAGGGTAGTTTATCCAAATTAGTTATGATAATGTATCATACAAAATCGCAGAAAAGCGTAAAAAGCAAAAGCGTAGGAAGACCAGCCACGAGATGGACAGATGACCTCATACAAGTGGCGGGAAGACGCTGGATGCAAGCCGCTTCCAATCGGTCTTTTTGGAAATCCATGGGGGAGGCCTATGTCCAGCAGTGGACTTCTTATGGCTGAGATGATGATGATGATCATACAAAATCACTTGTTTATACATAGCAAAATTTAAATCAATCTACCTACAATTTGAATATAGAATATTGCATGTTATAAAAGTATACAGGAAACTGACAAGCAAAGTAGATAAGAAGCTACAAACGACAAAATGACGTCATTGCATATGTTGTACCGGTTTTTGAAGGTCATTGACACGACACTAGAACATTTGAACAGCTAAAGATAGAATCTCACCGAAAATTGTGTTGTTGGGGTTCATCGCAACCTGGTTCTTGGCAGCATCTCCGATGAGACGCTCAGTGTCTGTGAAGGCCACATATGAGGGGGTGGTCCTGTTGCCCTGGTCGTTGGCGATGATCTCCACCTTGCCATGCTGGAACACACCCACGCAGGAGTAAGTGGTTCCCAGATCGATACCTACCGCTGGTGCTTTGGCTGCCATCTGCAACAAGAGAAACGACTATTATTACACTGAACTCTGAACTAGATGCAAGTTTGTCAAAGACTGTCCAGTTGAATTGTATGTGCATGTTTGTATAATAGTAAACAAACCTATTCGGTATAGTGGAATGTTAAACACAACTATTAACACAAAAATAACAACTAGAGAAGCCAATTGTGGCAATCATATCTTATGATTGCCACAACCATATGATATGAGGGCAACCACTCCCATTTTATCAGTAAATAGGTATACTTATGTATAACACTACTAACACATGATCTAGTGGATAGCCCTCTTATAATGCATACATTTTGAGGGCCATCAAATACTATTATTATATTATAGAGAGCTGTTGAGACTTAAATAAAGTAAGCGTACTTTACTATACATAAAGTTAGTAAAGCATCAGACGAATATTGCTTACTTCGCAGATTGATTAGTAACGCTACGAGTGCTTAGTAGGTACCTACATGCCGAACTTAGGCACTAGGCACGACCTTTGCCACTTATCATAATTTTAGGTTATGTCCGCCATTTTGCGGTTAGCGGTGGTGAATGAAACTATCCAACCGTAGAATGCAAGAAGTAACTTTGGTTACATATAGTTGATGTATGAATAATGATGAAAATGAACATATTCCAGCATTTTTGACAATCTCCAGTCAAGGCAGCCATTTCCCCATAGTACAGGAAAAATCGATCGATAACGGATCTTTCGAGAATGAAGCTTTGGATTTTGTTGTACGTATGAAGACTGATAAGCGGGAAAAAGATGGAAATTATAAAGATTTATGCCACATGGGAACAGACTGTCTAAGAACCTTGAGTTACGTTCAACTTAAGCATGGCATAACCACGTGCCAGTTTTCCTATTGAGGACAAAGGATGAAAGGTTTACAAATAACGCATGGATGATTTCTATGATTTTAAGAAAATAATTATGCTAACAACGATATGAATCAAGCGAATTAATCAAGATAATTACTTACAGGAACTTCCCGCCTAACACCTGCCAATAAAATAAGCCAAAAAACCTTAAACGTGCAAATTCAACAGAAATAGGAGTCGAACGGTTTTATAGGAATAAAAAAATATAGACTTACTTTGTTTCTTGTGAGTGATAATACTATAAATTCAGTCGATTACTTATCACCTAGCTTGTAGAACTCAGCAAACGTGCGCGATTGACGGTTTCTGTTCACGAAATAATACCGTTTTGCTTTTTGGCCAACAGTTTATAAGAGCGTGATGCGTCATGCAGATTTTCTGGAATATTCCAGATATCTGACCAATAGGAACATTGATCTCCAGCAGAGAATTGTCGCTATTGGCTGAATAGTGAGAACTGCAGCCATTTTGCACCACAACTGTCAAAAAGACAAAAGGACTAGTGATGTGTTCTATTTCAATTCTATCGATACTATGTATTCTCGAAACTACGAATATGCGACTTATTTAATTTTTACCCATGCATAGTTCGTCACGAAAAAAGAACGCTGATTTGTTCGTAAATGCGAACAAACCAACGTTCTTTTTACGTGACGGGAACTATAGTCATAATGAAAGCTGAATCAGAGGTTATTGTTGGCTTTGTTGCAGTTTTCATTGCGTTTCTTAGCTGTTTTATCAGGCAGAAATATTACGTCTTGCCATTGAGCTGTATGTACTTACGTACGAGAGCAAACTGTATAACTACTTTGTTTCATTCAACTGCGTGAGCACCGCACCTCAATCAGTGGCTTACTAGTGAAGTGAGTACTTTCGGCGTTTTGCTGGCGAGAAAACACACCATAGATGCAATTCTGCATTGCAAGTATCAATCGTATCGCATAATTACAGATAATCGATGTAATTATTATTCCAGCGCAATAACGCTGTTTTGTTTACTTTACCAAAAAATGTGGCAATAATTTTGCTTCAGATAGCTCCTCTCGTACGTAAGTACATGTTACAACTCAATGCGTCTTGCATTAATCAGCGACTAATACCAGCTATTACGTTTATACAATACATAGTATTCCTTTATTATGTTGTGGTTTACAATATTGAAAACGAAAAATTCACAGCGCTTATCTTTCTGAGAAATTTAATGTTAAATGTCATAATATTTTATCTTTAATCATACCCAGAAATTATCTGGATAATGCTCTTTATTCGTCAGTGACATGACCGTGTTTCGAATGAAAAGATAGGTCTGTATGGTGTGGATGATGATGATGATGATTTCCAAACCGTTTTCGGCCACAGTGACCGTTTTCTAATAATTGTGGATATTAGGTTGTGTCCTTAGTTCTTTACATGGCTAAAATACTGAATTTTAGTTGTAAAAGTCCTACAGCAGTTGTTAGAAATGAGGACGTCACTTACATAACTTTGTATTATAATTTTGGAAGGCGGTTTACTAATTTACCTGTATGTTAGTAGTTTGGAAGTGATGATCTTCATAAACCTTCATGTTTCAGTTTGACAGTCAAATGCCGATATCGATGCTTGAAACTTAATGTACAACACTAAACAGAGTCTATGACAAGCATAGACTTTAATGGAGTTTTGGCGGGAACGTCATCGAAACATGTTGTTGCTTTGTTTTATTTTCATAGACTTGTGTTATTTTGAATATTAATGCGATAAAATGGTGATGTTTTATTCATTAAGTGTTCGATCAAGTATATGAGTGTGGGTAAGTGAAATGAAGCAGTGAAACGTGACATTTTACGTTGTCGACAAAACTCCATAGAAGCTTCTAGTAAAGTCGCCACCACTTTACTGAAGTAGTCACAATCTAAGTATGTTACTTAGATTGTGACTAAACATTTACAACTTGTTTTATTCAAGAAACTTGAAAAAGTATTAATACTTAACACTGGCAAATGCTTTAATGCGAGTCCAATACAAAAAAGAAGAAGAATAGACTTTAATGCCAAGAATATAGTTCCCGTCACGTAAAAAGAACGCTGGTTTGTTCGTAAACGCGAACAAACCAGCGTTCTTTTTACGTGACGGGAACTATACTAAGCACCTTAAGACCTTCTACTCTGGGACTAAGCACTTGTTTCATGATTCGTTGGTTGGTCGATGGCACAGAAAAAGAGTATGGCTTACGGCCGAAAAAAAGTCGCGCGAAATTTTAAAAAGAACTCTTTCATGGCTCGAACCTCGAACATCTAGCAATTTTAACGCTAAATATTCTAAGTATGTTGATCTGTGTACAATGAGGCAAGATCCTTAGATTATATACCTCTAGATTCCGTGTTCAAATACTAAGCGCATCGTTCAATTTGAAGCAAAAACGTTTTACGTGTGTGAGTGAGCTGCCTATCGTGGGTGTATTGCTTACACCATTTACATTTGTGTGCACGATGTTTGTGATACCAGTGCATAGATATTTCCCCAAAACATAGAGACTTAAAAAAATATTTGGGGTCGATATTATTCAACCGGAAAAAACCTAACATTACTGTTTAAAGCATGAAAGTCCAAATTAGGCTCGTTTGCTTTGGTTTCTTAAGCACTTTCTGCTTCATATGATGACGAGAGTCTGACGAAGGTATCAGATGATTGCTACTGGAACAACCTGGTGGAAAGGACTAAGACAGTCCAGTTTGAGCTCGTTTGCTTTGGTGTCTTAAGCACTTTCTGCTTCATATGATAACGAGGGTCTGACGAAGGTATCAGATGATTGCCACTGGAACACCCTGGTGGAAAGGACTAAGACAGTCCAGTTTGAGCTCGTTTGCTTTGGTGTCTTAAGCACTTTCTGCTTCATATGATAACGAGGGTCTGACGAAGGTATCAGATGATTGCCACTGGAACGCCCTGGTGGAAAGGACTAAGACAGTCCAGTTTGGGCTCGTTTGCTTTAGTTTCTTAAGCACTTTCGGCTTCATATGATGACCAGGGTCTGACGAAGGTATCAGATGATTGCCAATAGAACACCCTGATGGAAAGGACTAACACAGTCCAGTTTGGGCTCGTTTGCTTTGGTGGCTTAAGCACTTTCTGCTTCATATGATGACGAGGGTCTGACGAAGGTATCAGATGATTGCCACTGGAACACCCTGGTGGAAAGGACTAAGATAGTCCAGTTCAGGCTCGTTTGCTTTGGTGTATTAAGCACTTTCAGCTTCAAATGATGACGAGGGTCTGACGAAGGTATCAGATGATTTCCCCTGGAACAATCAATCAATCAATCAAATCTTTATTGCCACATTATGTACATAATTATGTTAAGATGTTGTTTTAACTGTTTGGTAATTACATAATGACCCTAGTAGGGTGTTGCAATTTTGTTAGAGCGGGGAGATTTATTCCATATTTTCTGTCTAATCTAAACAATAATTAATCTAATCTATAATTCTATATTCAGTAATCAATAATGTTCACAATGCAAACAATAGTGATGGGACAATATGAAGCGCTGGCAGATTTAATCAATAGTAAATGTTTTATCCTGTAAGTATTCATTTAAATTATAATAAGCTTTTGATAGCAATATTTCTTTTAAAGTTTTTGTAAATTCGCTATATTTTTCTATTTCCTTTAAGTTTAATGGGAGATTATTATAGATTTTTATGGTAGATGAGTGTGGCCCGGAGCTGTGCAATGCTAGTTTTGATGATGGTACAATCAAATTATGTTTATAGTTTGGCCTGACTGAGTAGCATCTGTTGTCAGCTACTTTTTTAAACAGTTGTGGATATTTCTTAACAAATTTACAATTTTCTAAAATATATATGGATGTCAGAGTCAAAATTTTATATTTGATAAAAAACGGTCGATGGAAATTTGGTACACTTATATCCGGAAGTTTAATATTGGCGAGAATACGCACACATTTCTTTTGAAGTGTGAAAAGCTCGTCGGCGTTTGTACTGTTGCCCCAAAGTATTATTGCATAGTTGAGCTGTGAGAAGCAGAATGAATAATATGCTGTTAAGGCTGTGTTTAGGTCAGTTGCTCGCCGTAGCTCTCTAAGCGCATATGTGAAACTTGATAGTTTTGCCCTTAGTTTAGAAATATGCTGTTTCCAATTTACATGAGTGTCAATATCTATACCTAATAGTGTGGCTGCGTCAACAAATTCTAATTTATTATTATTAAGTTTAAAGTTTATGTCAAGGGGTGATTTTTGGTGAGGTCTAAATTGCATAAGTTTAGTCTTAGAGAAATTCAAATCAAGGTTATGGTCATTCATCCAGTCAGTTATTTTATTAAACAGGTCACTTAGTTTCTCATTTAGATTTACATTATTATTACATGATGTCATAATAGTTATGTCGTCCGCGAAAAGTATACAGGATTCGTCAAATATTTTAGGGAGGTCATTTATATAAATTAAAAAAAGGATGCATCCGACGACACTCCCCACTCCAACCTGGTGGAAAGGACTACGACAGTCTAGTTTGGGCTCGTTTGCTTTGGTTTCTTAAGCACTTTCTGCTTCATATGATGACGAGGGTCTGACGAAGGTATCAGATGATTGCCAATGGAACACCCTGATGGAAAGGACTAACACAGTCCAGTTTGGGCTCGTTTGCTTTGGTGGTAATATTGTCAAGGTGACGGTAGAGGGTCACTTAAAATAAACAGATATAGTACGAGACCTAGGTATTCAATTAGACTCGAGAATGATGATGATTGAGCACATTGATACTATTGTGGATAAAGCCTATAAACAATTGGGATTTGTTAAGCGTGTGTGTAACTCCTTCAGAAGCATAGATTGTATCAAGGCAATATACTTCACATACGTTAGAAGCATTCTAGAATACGCGTGCACTATATGGTCACCATGTTATGATGTCCACATTGAAAAACTAGAATCTATTCAAAAAAAGTTTATAAAATTCTTAAGCTACAAAGACTATAGAGCCTTTGCTTCGTACACCGAGGCATGTAAACATTACGGCATGGGTACGCTGAAGCAGCGACGTGAGCAATACGATATTGTCTTATTACACGATATATTTTCTGGCAGAATAGATTGTAGTGAACTATTGTCCAACATATCAATTAGAGTACCAAATCGTCGCACTCGATACACCACGCCGCTGTTTCACCTGCCTACGGTACGTACGAACTATGCACGGAATTCTGTGCTTTGTCGTGCCGCTCAGACATACAACGTCCATTACTCTAGTCTGGATATTTTCCATTTAACAAAACACGGCTTAAAGACAAAGATAAAAAAAATACATATTGAGTTCGACACCTAATTCACACACATACACACATACACATACTCATCCCCACGCATACACACATACTACTGAAAAAAATATGTAATTATTGATTGTAATCTTTTCTGGCTTTAATTCTAATTACTATAGGCAAATTTTTGTATAATTTAAGATGTTTAAAGCTGTTGATTACTGAAAATAAATAAATAAATAAATAAATAAATAAAAATATTAAAAAAAACAACTGCGTCAATATCTGCCATCTTTATTAAATTCATTGCAGAACTAAAAAGATAGAAACAAGATTTTAATTTGAATATTTTATTTTCAGCGTTCCGAAAGCGTTGTCAACGCTGTCGGACGCATAACGGAGGCATAACACGCTCACTTCTCATAATTTGGTTGGTGATATATGTAGAGCAACTCGGAGTGAACAGATGCCTCCGACTGCGTTTGTGAACACTGTCAACTAAGATTATTCAAAACCAAAAATGGAAAAAAATGGGACGCCACGTGCGTTAACATTTTCGCCGCCTGTCACTTGAGTCACTCGGTCCACGCATCGGGGGCGGCTGTTGAGGATGCTGCGAATAAAAAACCCCAGAAGTATGCGGCTTTGGAGGTGAGGTATGATTTTGTACCCATTGCTGTCGAGACCATGGGTAGCTGGGGCACTGAAGCCAAAAGTTTGATTCACGAGTTAGGGCGCCGGATACGGGAAAAGTGTAGTGACCCCCGATCCGGCTCCTACCTGGTGCAAAGGTTGTCCATCGCTATTCAACGCGGTAACGCAGCTAGAGTCATGGGTACTTTTGCGCCTGGTAAAGTTCGGGGCGGGCTTTTTGGCTGAGCTTAACTGAGCTTACAGGTTTTTAGGGTTCCGTACCCAAAGGGTAAAAACGGGACCCTATTACTAAGACTTCGCTGTCTGTCTGTCTGTCTGTCTGTCTGTCTGTCTCCAGGCTGTATCTCATAAACCGTGATAGCTAGAAAGCTGAAATTTTCACAAATGATGTATTTCCGTTGCCGCTATAACAACAAATACTAAAAATTTAAAATAAAAAAAAATTAAGGGGGGTCCCCATACAATAAACGTGTTTTTTTCGTATTTTATTGCTCAATATTAAAAACAGTAACAGGTAGACGCTTCAAATTTTCACAGAATATTTACTTGTATATTACCTTTCAAAATAAATAATTAAATAACAATAAAGTAAATATTAAAGGGGGGCTCCCATACAACAAACGTAATTTTTAAGCAATTTTTACTCGATCTTAATTAACAGGTAGAAACTTGAATATTTGTAAGTAAATATTTAGAAATATATTAACTATAAAAATAAATACCTAATCTAATACATAAAAACTCACAAAATGAAAATAATCCGTGCATCTAAACGCGGTGCGAGCGCCGCGCCGCGGTGTGGTGGTGGCGCGAGCGTGAGGCGGTTGCTAAGCAACAGCCGCGCGTATTCGCGCGAGCGTCATCATGCTGCCCGGATGTGTATCGAAAACCTACCTATAAGTTTGCAATTTACTACTTGGAATTTCGTTGATTTCTCGTTATTTTATAAACAGAACTAAATTTTGTAGTATTATAGATGATAGTACGGAACCCTTCGTGCGCGAGTCCGACTCGCACTTGGCCGATTTTTATTTTAATATATTATTAATGAAATGACGTTGTTGATGACTTGTAAACCAAAATAAAATATTCAATTTAAAATCTTGTTTCTATCTTTTTAGTTCTGCAATGAATTTAATAAAGATGGCAGATATTGACGCAGTTGTTTTTATTTTAATATTTTTATTTATTTTAAGTGCCCCTCTACCGTCACCTTGACAATATTATTTTCGTGATGGCGGCATGTTCAGTTTCATCAAAATTGAATAGTTTTCCAATCAGGTTCGTCATTATTTTAAACATAAGAAATTTGTGGTATGTTTCTGATATTATTTGTTTTTCTTTTAAATGCCACCGTAAACCTTGTTCTGAAAACTAGCACACTGTAAATACATTTTTTGAAGTGTAATTACTTACTTATTTTTATGCAGTAAAAAGTGCTCAAGATACCAAAGCAAACGAGCCTAAACGGGACTGTCTTAGTAATTTCCACTAGGGTGTTCCAGTGCCAATCATCTGATACATTTGTCAGACTCTCGTCATCATATGTAGCAGAAAGTGCTCAAGACACCATAACAAACCAGCCCAAACTGCACTGTCTTAGTCCTTTCCACCAGGGTGTTCCAGTGGCAATCATCTGATACCTTCATCAGACCCTCATCATTATATAAAGCAGAAAGTGCTTAAGATACCAAAGCAAACGAGCCCAAACTGGACTGTGTTAGTCCTTTCCATCAGGGTGTTCCATTGGCAATCATCTGATACCTTCGTCAGACCCTCGTCATCATATGAAGCAGAAAGTGCTTAAGAAACCAAAGCAAACGAGCCCAAACTAGACTGTTTTAGTCCTTTCCACCAGGGTGTTCCAGTGAAAATCATCTGATACCTTCGTCAGACCCTCGTCATCATATGTAGCAGAAAGTGCTCAAGACGCCATAACAAACCAGCCCAAACTGGACTGTCTTAGTCCATGCCATCAGGGTGTTCCAGTGGCAATCATCTGATACCTTCATCAGACCCTCATCATTATATAAAGCAGAAAGTGCTTAAGATACCAAAGCAAACGAGCCCAAACTGGACTGTGTTAGTCCTTTCCATCAGGGTGTTCCATTGGCAATCATCTGATACCTTCGTCAGACCCTCGTCATCATATGAAGCAGAAAGTGCTTAAGAAACCAAAGCAAACGAGCCCAAACTAGACTGTTTTAGTCCTTTCCACCAGGGTGTTCCAGTGAAAATCATCTGATACCTTCGTCAGACCCTCGTCATCATATGAAACAGAAAGTGCTTAAGACACCAAAGCAAACAAGCCCAAACTGGACTGTGTTAGTCCTTTCCATCAGGGTGTTCCATTGGCAATAATCTGATACCTTCGTCAGACCCTCGTCATCATATGAAGCAGAAAGTGCTTAAGAAACCAAAGTAAACGAGCCCAAACTGGACTGTCTTAGTCCTTTCCACCAGGGTATTCCAGTGGAAATCATCTGATACCTTTGTCAGACCCTCGTCATCATATGAAGCAGAAAGTGCTTAAGAAACCAAAGCAAACGAGCCCAAACTAGACTGTTTTAGTCCTTTCCACCAGGGTGTTCCAGTGAAAATCATCTGATACCTTCGTCAGACCTTCGTCACCATATGAAGCAGAAAGTGCTTAAGACACCAAAGCAAACGAGCCCAAACTGGACTGTCTTAGTCCTTTCCATCAGGGTGTTCCAGTGGCAATCATCTGATACCTTCGTCAGATCCTCGTCATCATATGAAACAGAAAGTGTCAATAGGACTAAGAGTCAATAGGTACCTAATAAAACTCTTTGGTCACTTTTCCATTTTTGGCCAAAAACAAAGCGTATCATTGGTAAATATATTTTATACCCTTGGCAACACCAAGCATTATGGCGCTATATTTCAATATTTTTTAATTGATTTTAAATTTCGGTTTGTCATTTTGCTATGAAATACATCAGAAAATTGAATATTTACTCAAGAAATGTGATGTTTACACACTTTTCTTTTTTTCCTGGATGTTTTTTACAGCACAAACTGATATTTTTTTATTAAAACATTTATATTCGTAATATCATCACTCGGCGAGCGCTCCTGAATGACTGATGGGCATTTGGCGGGGGCCGGGAGGGGGGTCGATCGGAGATGTCAATATCAGTGCCTTTTTAGTGGAAGTTTTTACTGAGCGCTTACTAGGCATCTAGACAATATATAATCTAAGGCAAGATTATATCGGACAAGATACTTTTAAAAACATAATCTCAAAAGACTCTTTTGATACAACAAAAAAATGTTATGATTGCACTACATTAAAGCTAGCTAAAAATAATAAGAAAAATAAAATAATGTAATTTGTATCTATATTTACACAATATGTTGAAATGGGCACTTGAATTTTGGAATTGTACCTATAAGCGAAAACTGTGTGTGGCTAATGTGTTCCCATTAATTATATTATTTTCATTAAGTAGCTGTTAGTTTTCCATATAAAATAAAATAAAATTCCTTCGGAAAACGTACTTAGATATATATATTTCTTGTAAAATGTTCATACTGTGCTAGATAACTTAGATTAAGAAATCCAGGATTGTAAAATATGAAAGATAGATGGAAAATGATTTATACATAGGGCCTTTGAGCCAAGATAATTCTTAAATTAATTGTTGTGAGCTATCCTATCATTATATTTTTTTTCTTTATTTACGGAGAAAACATCTTAAGTTTATTCTTTTGATCCAAAGTATCTGCTATCCTTATTGACATCTCGACTTCTTTTATAGTCATATCACATATTAATAGAGTTCCCGTCACGTAAAAAGAACGCTGGTTTGTTCGCGCTTACGAACAAATCAGCGTTCTTTTTACGTGACGGGAACTATACCAATAATGGCATTAGTCGTGAGAAGGCAACGCGAACAATGTTGTTGTCTAAATGCATTTAGCCAGCTCGCTCACCAAAAAAAGTAACGAATAAGCAATATTGGCAAGGCAACGCAAGATAATGAAACAAGGACAACAGCGCTCTCAATTCTACATTATTTAGTTCTCTTTCCGAATAAACTCTTTAGTGAACTTTCAAAGATATCCCTATTTTTTTTTTATTTATTCCCATTTATCAAAGATATTTTATTTCTAATTAATGTAATTTAAGCATGACCATTATACTTTGAACCAGCTGATCGTACTAACGCCGACCAATGAGAGCTCATTGTAATTCTTGTATTCTTGAAAATAAATTCATAATACTAGTCATCGAGCGGATGTGGCAAATAAAACAGTACTCGTATTTAAATTTTAATAACATTTTATTAACAAACAATCCTTCTAATACAAATAAATAAATACATAACAAACCACAAATACTGCTAATATTACAATGAATAAATATTGCATCAGCAAAAAAGTTCTGTATTAGTTGGAAATGCCTATTGCATTATTACATAAAATAATTATTTCACAATGTAAAAGTAGAGTTCGTACAGAGGTTGTTCCTTCGGGACAGCGCGCTGTAATCGCATATATGTATCAAGTATTGCTAACAACAATATGTTTTGAGTTCTTTAACAAGAAACACAAAAATTGGTTTACGAATGACGGAGTAATTCGTGTACATACAAAAAAAACGGTACGAATTGATAACCTCCTTTTTTGAAGTCGGTTAAAAAAAGAACTTCACGCTTATTGAAATGAAACAAATTTGAACGTGTTTAACGCGTATATATTTTACATAATTTAGAAAATATTAATTCACGCTTTTGGTCATCCCGTCGATATCGTGACAATAATAACAAACAAAGAATCCCCCTTTGTCGTCGGTTAAAATAGACTTCTAACAAAAAAAGCAATCGGAAACACACGAAATTTAAAAAAAAACGTATTGTGATCAAGACATTCATAAAACACCTACATTTCGAAGTCAGTTCAATTACTCATACAAAACAAAGGAGAGGATAATTTAGCAAAATAATAACTGCATTGCGGTTACAAAATTCTTTTTAGACATCAAAATGATGAAATTAATTCTAATATTTTGCAATGGCGGTAAAATATTGCGAATTTCATGTCTTTATCGTTACTAATAAGCATGAGTCAGCGAACGGTCAAGGAGGTCGTCATACGGGGAATCGTTTATTACCCGTTTGCCCAAGAAAAGAGGTAATGTTTTTTTGTGTGTATGTTTCTAATCATGTAGCTATCCGCATCCCGCGGCTTTACCTACGATCAAGTCCTTTTTAGGGTTCCGTACCTCAATAGGAAAAAACGGAACCCTTATAGGATCACTTTGTTGTCCGTCTGTCCGTCCGTCGGGTGTCAAGACCTTTATCTCGGGAACATTTTTAATTTAATCACAAAATAATTGTGTCTTTATGCAAGGAATGAAGGTCCAAATTTTAAAGTGAATTAACCGTATCATGTGGGGTATCATATGAAAGAGCTTCAGTAGCATAAGCTAAAACAGGTTTTTAAATATTTTTACGATGTATATTTTTCGGTTTATATAGGAAAATATAAAAAAAATATGATTTCCCCCTTTTATCTACTAGTTTGTACGGAACCCTCGGTGGGCGAGTCTGACTCGCACTTGTATTTTATTTCATAACGCATCCTCTAAATTGAATTTGTCTAGAAGGATAAACCTATTAGTAGAGATGTAGCCAAAAAAGCTAGACAAATTTTGATAAGTGAGGTACCGTTGATTTGTCTTTTTCTCCTGTGTATCGTAGGACTCAAATTACAAAAAAGAGCAATACAAATCACAAAAAAGAAAAACTTACTTTTAGTTATGACCGTTATAAGTTGAACTAGCTGACCGTGCTAGAAGAAATCTTAACCAAATCTCGGTACATGCTTTTGGGTTATTGTTTTTAAGTTAATAATTATACTGTTTTAATACATGTAAGTCGATGTTATGAGATGTGACGAGGTATAGCGTCGACTTTCTGGGAAATCTGATTTTCGGGGACAAATTCTATTTTGTTTAGCGAGAGTCGACGTTCTGGGAAATCCACAAGCCGGATACTTCGTATAATAGCGCAGCGACTAATTTATCACCATTTACCTACTGTTCTGATAACGATAATAAATAAACAAAACAAAACAAAGAGATTCCTTTCACTACCATATCTTAATTATTATATCGATATAGAATATTCTAGATAACAGATTAAATCCTGTTTCCCAGTATGTCTGTATGTATGTCTAAAGTCTGGTCTACAGCAAAGTAATCAATTTTCGCCAGTACATTACATGTTTTTTTTTCATACAAAGGGGAAAGCTATTTTCTACCTGTCGATATTATACAATTTCAATAATTTAATTTCATGTTCGATTTACAATTTCAATAATGTAATTTAAGTTCTTTAATTTCTTATCGTTTTATTAATGGGTATGCCTGTACAGTTTTTTTTTTATTTTGATTTTTTTAATTCAGAGTTAAAGCAAATTTGAAAAAGCGAACCGTAGAGGCATGATTCTCTATGATGATTTTATTATTCAAATCAATAAAATAAAAATATCGAAATCGGATAACGTTTAGAGGACAAGCAATTATCTTCCTTCTGTAACGAACGAACGATAACAAACAGACAGAGAGACAGACAAATTTACATTTGCTTTTACAATATTAGTTAACAAAATAGTTATATAATATTCTACATTAGTTATATAATATACAATAATATTATAATACTAGCCGATGGAAACAAAATACTACATTTTGGTACTTATCTTAAAGGACTTATTTACAACCTACACTGGGTTACACAGAAAGGGTGCAGTATGGCGAAATTGCATTCAACTTTTATGAAGCATTTTTTTTCCATAAATCATATTTGAGTACAATATATATGAGTGTATGTATATGAGTACAATTATGGGAATTTAAATATATTATGACCGCCATATCCTGCCTCATGCATTTTATAATGGGACCAACCCTGAAATTGCAAAATAACTGTTCGACACACATTTAGTTACGAACGACATTTCTGATAAGCAGCTTCTTATTTGCGACGTCAGAGTTGCTTCATTTGTATAAGTTGTTTATGATGGAGAGTTTAGTCATGTATGGCTAAAACTTCTAATTAAATAAAGATATTTTTTTAATCGGCAAAGCACGAGTTTCACTCGCACACCGAGACTTCCGTACTACCATGCAACATATAAACACTTCTATACAGCAGAAATATTCTGAAATGGTAGGCTTAACTAAAGAAAACATTGATAAAAAGCGCTATCTACCGTGACTTTGATAAAACAAGATGACTGTACGGCATACGCCATTACGTATCTAGTTAAAGTAAAAATAGCATCACTCGTTTGTCTTACGACAACTTGTTTCGTTTATAAAATGACAAAAAAACGGATAATATCTAACGTTTGTTATTTAATTATTATTTGTCGATTTACATCAAAGTGAACGCTATAATCTTGCCAATTTTGAGACTTGTATCTATTACCGTTCAAAAACTACAGCCATTTAAGAGTAGGATAAACACCGTAGCCTTACGAATAGGCTACCGCACCCTCAAAACGAAAGCCTAAAAATCCAGTTTAATAATCTTCTTTTGGCACCATACACCCTGTTTATGTAACCTGGATGTGCAATCTACATACATTGATTAAGAGGACAGTTGAACACACATTTTTTTTTCAAACAAAAAGATAAAACCGATTTCTTTCTAAACTATTTCATTGATTAATTTTTGTGTAGGTATTTGAAAATCCGAATAGCTAGCCTTGAATCGTTTACTTATTTTCACATTATTACATCGAAATAAACGACATAATAGAAGTCTTAGCCATTCATGCTTCCCATCATACAAATAAGGAATCATCGAAAACTGTCACTGTCTAGTCTAGAGGTACCACCAGGAGAATACTGTCGTATTTTCCTGGTGGCCTATCATGGAAGGTAGAAAAACTGTTTTTGACGTGACAACGTCTAATAAATCGATTAACGCCAGCTGCACGCACGAAAAAGTATGACTCATTGTCCCGTTACGTTACGCTCATTGTCCCGTTACATCATCATCATTTCATCAATGTTTTGTTATGACGTTGTCACGTTAAACTATCGTCCGTAAACCGACTTTACAGACAACCATTTTTTTGAATATTTTTTTTTATCCCATTTATGTTCGCAGGGTTAGCATAGAAGAAATAGAGGAAAAAAAGTCAACAACAAACAACAACAACAACAATCAAAAAATCAATCAATGTTGTCAATTGAACTGACATAACAACGTATATTAAATCGGTTTATCTACCTTTCATGCTAGGCCAACGGTTCATTCTTTATTTCTTATGAAATGTAGATAAAACTATGAAAAGGCTCTTTGTCTACGCTAACCCTGCTGTTATAGAGGAGACATGCTAACTAATTACGCATCAAATAATATTCTTCCTTAGAATTCTAAGCATTTTCGCTTATTTAATAAAATAGTAAAAGGCAGTGAATAGCTAGTCAACGTGGGTAGCTTTGACTCCGTGTCAAACATACAAAGTTTACATAATTTTCTGAATAGAATAATAGAATTACATAATTAACGTTCTGACTACTAATATTTTAGAAAAAAAAATCAAGAACCTCCAATTCTTGATTTTCTATGTATTATTACTATTGTACAATGTTTGACAGAGGGTCTAAGTTACCCACGTTGACAGTATTTTATCCGTGAAGCATTTTCCATGTTACTAATTCACTGAAACCTATCTAAAATTCTTAGAATAGTAGTGTATTAAAATATGTATCTTATTTTGTTTTTTGTAGACAGGCTCGAGAGACACGTTTACCGCGCTCTTGTCAATACGAAAGGAAAAATGATTTCTACTCCTAAACTTTATCTTATATTCTTTATCTGGTCAGTGCAAGGCGCGTCACCGACCGAGAGTGACGTGTGTGCTGCCCCTTTGAAAAGACCGCCGAATGCGGTTGAAACTATAGTCGTATATTTCGGCTCAAAACAGACGTGAGTGACCCGTATTTTTTATTTAAAAACTTTATCTTGCTTCTTGATCCTTTTTTTTTTCTGACTGAATTCATAAATGGCATCTAATTTCGAATTTCAAAATTTGAACGTTAAAATTGAAAAAAAAAGTAAAACAAAGCCAAATAAAAATATGGTTATGATTCCAACTACAGACAAAACCGACTTTAAAATGCGCAATTTGGTTTCAAACCCCAAACTACTATAGCGATTTTGATGAAACTACAAACGACGGAGTTATGCAATAACTAACATAAAAACAAATACAGACAAATTGAGAACATTGTTTTTCAGTCAGTTAAAATATGATAATATTTAGGTGTAGAAAACAGTTCTCTAGTGTTGTATGGAAAATGGATGTACTGGCGAAACGTGCGGTCCCGCCGGTTCTTTTAAACAAACTAGAAAGAAAAAAATCACCAGTCTGAGGATTAAGAATAGTGTTGTAGCTCGATCTCCCACACAAATAGGGAACACTGTTTTCTACCCCCTAAATTATTAATTTATTTCAATGATTTTATTTTTATCTTTTAAATCAATATTGTCCAGACCTCTACGGTTTGCTTTTTCCAAATTTAGCTATGAAACCGATATAAAAAAATTAAAAGGTTGAATTTTGAAAAGCAAACAGTAAGGGCATACCCAGTAATGTTACCAACCATATAAAAAAATAATTGTCAAAATCGGATAATATCCAGGGGTTGACAACTGTTCCCTCCTGTTGTATTAAAATCGCATAATTTACTGTGAAAAGAACGTGCGACTACGATTTTCTTAAATAAAACAGAATAAAGAAAAGTCCTTGCATTTTTTTTTAAATATTGACTAGAAAGCTACAATGTATCCACTAATGCGTTCAGTACATGACACAAGTATACAGGCATGGTAATAAACTGGTGTCCAAGCAAGTTTGGTGTTGCTATTTTTTAACAACGAACAAAATATCATAAAATATATAACTCTTATTATTAGGCAAATGAAATAAAAAAAAAAAAATGTATAGCCATAATATTAAAAATATCAGGCAATATAAGTACCACAGATTCAAAATTTTATATTATTGTTAAAGAGTAGTTTTTTTTAATACTACAGACGTTATTAGCCTGATAGTTATATACATAAATGAAATGTTATGATTTTACAATTGTGACAGTCCATTTTTGACTGTGTCTATTTTGTATGTGAAAATTACATACGATAAAAAAAAACTTTTTGAAAACAAACAAACAAAACTCCCAAAGTCCCGAAACACCAGTTTATTACTATGCCAGCCTGTTGATTCTCTAAACAAAGTGACCGCACAAGTGAGGCACTAAGTGATCATGTATTTTTCTTATTTATTATTGCATATAATATCGAAATATAGAGTCGAAAATGGAATTGGCAGCTACCTACTTGCGGTCACTCGATATTTTGACATATCTCTGCAGTTTCAGCTTGAAAAATAGAAATTCACTTAGGGCCTCACTTAACTTGCGCGGTCACTTGGTTTAGAGAATCAGACAGTACACTGGTGTCATGGTTCACACGGTTCAGTAATGCGTGTATCACGAGATGCGGAAGTAGGTGTGGTAGGCGGCGCCGAGCGCGGTGGAGAGGAAGCACGCCCAGCAACACCACCAGGTGGCGAACCCCAGCACGCCGCGCCACACCTCGCGGGTGAACACCTGCACCGTAAACAACTATTCAATAATTTGTTGTTGTTGTGGTTGTTTTTGCCACAAATAAAACGTCTATGTCTAAAAAAAAATAGACCAAAATCAGTCCATCCGTTTGAGAGTTACAATGCCACAGACAGACACACAAATACACATGTCAAACTAAACTAAAACAAGTGGTGTTATAGCACCACTTTTTTCGAGTCGGGGGTTAATAACCTCCTTCTTTTTGGAAGTCGGTTAAAAATATGTCATTGACTTTGGTTTTTATTACCCAACTGCGTAAGAAGAAGGGTTTTGGTTTTCGAGTGTATGTATGTGGGTGTGGTATATGTATGTTTCTATATCGCCTACAACCCAAGCCGTTTGGCATGACCGATTGTGAATGGCTTGGCGTGTAAGGTGTCGTTAGATTCGTCTCCATTCCCTGAGTCTGATAGGCTATATTTTTTTATAATAATAATACAACTCTCGCAAAAATATAAAATGCGTTTATGCGTTAAGGCAGCTTTTCCAACCCTTGACAGAAACGTTACGAATAACCTATTGAAGTTGCAACGACAGGACCTCTGAATACTAGTGGGCCTTATTACCGGTCATTGCAATTTAAATAGCCACTTATACAAATTGGGAGATACGGACAGTCCTCTGTGCAGGGGCTGTCTAAAAGAGGATGAAACCGTGGAACATGTACTTTGGCATTGTGAAGCCACGGAAACCACCAGGAGATCTACTGGATTGCATGTGAAAGCTTCAGCTTCAGCTTTGAACTCACCCTCAGCATTACCATCGCTTTTATCATCATCACAACATCATGCTACCCTGTCATCATCGTTATTATTAGCTGCTCAAACACCTTCACCACTGGAGCAGTTGTGCCAGCAACCCAGAGCCGTGCTCCGATATTTCAAGGAGCTGGGCTTGGGTGATGCTGGTAGGGGGAAATGCACAATACACCCCTAGCGGGACATCAGTGCAGGACCCATCGCCCCCACCTCAAATAAGAATAAGAATAAAGTGCGTTTTTTCGTAACCTCTAACGAACTTTTTCGTAATAACTTTACTAGACTTTATTCCAAAGAATACGCATTTATAATCTTTTACAGAGATTTTACGCATACTTTCTAAAAACAAAACGTATACACAGAGTACTAAGCTTAACGAAGACGAAGTTAGTTAAGCTGCAAAATCGCTTTTCTACAGTCGGTTATATTGTTTTTCTTTTAATATAGATACTTGTTTTATTTTACCATTTTGAGATTCTCCCAGGCGAGTGCGAACTCATCCTCCGCCCCCGGCTGTGTGTCGGGGGGCGGAGCACCCGCGGGGCACATCTCCTGCGTGTCGTAGAACAGGCCGCTCCACGAGTACCCGCCGAGGGTCTTGTACATGAGCGCGAAGTGGAGCGTCATCAGGAGCGGGCAGATGTACTGCAGGGCTACCACACACAGGTAGTAGAATACTGACGATATCTGGAAGGCGAATTTAAGGTTTACAGTACAGTACCCCTTCCCTATTCACAACTTCTCAGATTCGGAATCATCATCATCATCATCTCAGTCATAACAAATCCAATACTGGTCATATGTCTCCCCATGGATTTCCAAAAAGACCGATTGGAAGCGGCTTACATCTAGCGTCTTCCCGCCACTTGTATGAGGTCATATGTCCAACTCGTGGCTGGTCTTCCTACGCTGCGCTTGCCGGTGCGTGGTCTCCACTCGAGAACTTTTCGGCCCCATCGGCCATCCCTTCTACGTGCTATGTGCCCTGCTCATTGCCATTTCATCTTGCCAATTCGCTGTGCTATGTACAAGATGGACAAACGACCTCATACAATTGGCAGGACGACGCACTTTTCAGGTCAGGTCTTTTTGAAAATCCATGGAGCCCTATGTCTAGCAGTGGAGTTGTTGTGACCGAGATGATGATGATAAATATGTGAATGCGAGTGGTGTGATCACCTTCTTCTGCAGCTGGATGTTGGTGATGTGTCCCGCCTCCGTGCGCTGCGCGTGGAGCCGCGAGCGCGCCATGTCCAGGTACCCCTGCAGCTGGCTGGGCATCAGCGCCAGGCGAGTCATCACCGTTAGTATCACCAACACTAGACGGAGCGTGTCGAACGCCTGATCACTCAAGCTGGAATCGAGGACAAAATATATATGTTGCAGCCAAATTGAAGACGCCATATTGAAATTAAACTACTTTTAACGGATTTATCGTGTATATTTTACATAATTGAGATAAACCAGTTCTTAAGACCCGTCAAGTTGTATATCTCCTTGCAAGATCCTGGAGCATGGGCGTACCTAGGAGGTACCCCGAAATTCTTAGTCAAAAGTGTTAAATTCGCCGATTTTCGGGTGACCAGGACCAAAATCCTTTTTTTGTTTGAGGTTTGGATTCGCGACTGGATTTTTGTTATTTTATTTTCAAACGAAGCATTTGGACTCGGGTTAGAAGCAGACGCTCTAACAGGTCTTCAATGTGTGAGCATGCCCTAGATAAGCCAAACCGTGTTCAACAAGTGATGTTCTAAGACTGCATTTGTACGCACAGTGGTTTCCCCATCCCGCTGAAGACGCGGACAGTGAGGTAGTGGCGGGCGATTGGCCGGATCCACAGCAGCACCAGGATGAACGGCATCGTAAAGTTCACGTTCAAGAGAAGGGTTTTCACTTTGCTGTTCTCGTATTTCCTGAAATAGGTAAAAAAACAAACATTGTGACAGGCAACTCATTTCAAATTCATATTGAAATAGGTGAAGAAGATTATTGTGACAATATTGAGGCTACTCTACTCCTTCCAAATACAAATGCATTTAGTTCAGGTTAATTTGTACGCAGTATCATCATCATCATACTCTCGGCCATAAGAAGTCCACTGCTGGACATAGGCCTCCGGCCTCCCCCATGGATTTCCAAAAAGACCGATTGGAAGCGGCTTGCATCCAGCGTCTTCCCGCCACTTGTATGAGGTCGTCTGTCCATCTCGTGGCTGATCTTCCTACGCTGCGCTTGCTGGTGCGTAGTCTCCACTCAAGAACCTTCCGGCCCCATCGGCCATCAGTTCTATTTATTTATTTATTTATGCATATACATACATGTACATTGGTGCTTATTTGCCCTGCCCACTGTCACTTCAACTTGCTAATCCTCTGTGCTATATCGGTGACTTTCTACACAGTACACAGTATAAATTAAAATTATTTTATCACAAAACCATATTTCCATCAGCCAGATCCATACAAATAATATAATTGACATAAAGTTTATATTACAATTTCATGTAAGTCACAAAAAATAATAATTGTTATTGAATTAAATTAGAAATTAATTACCGAATGTCAAATATTATAAATATGATAAATATGAATAGGGTAATTTTTTTTTTTTAATCCTTTATTATGGAACTTAGTCGTAGCCGACCATCTCGTTCCGATAAATCTAAATCAATCCATTCCTTAACACTCATACAATAATTGTAATGAAGATGTGTGAAGTCTGTCAACCCGAGTTTCCAGCAGCCTAGTGGTGAGACCGTCTGACTTGTGATCCGCAGGTCCTGGGTTCGAATCCCACGGCACGCACCACTGTATTTTCGAAGTTATGTGCGTATTGTTGATTGCCGCCAACTTCAAACGGTGAAGGGAAACATCGTGAGGAAACCTACATGTCTGAGAGTTCTCAATGATCTTGAAGATGAGAAGTCTGCCAACTCGCACGTGGTCAGCGTGGCAGACTATGGCCTAACCCTTCTCACAATGAGAAGATGGCCCGTTCCCAGCAGTGGGACAGTTTGTACAAACAGGGCTGATAAAAAAAAAAACAATATAATAATATTTACACGTTTGTGAGGCGCCTAGCACATAGGAGCAATAATATTACTTCTATGTACCAGGCGCCCCACCCATACATCATGGTATGAGTAATTTATACAGTAGCCAAAGCAAAAAAAAAAAGCCAAAAAGAGCCAAAGCTCTCTCTGATAAAATGGAGAGGCCAAAATACGGTTACATTCACCCACACTCAATGGGTCAATTCTGACAGCCCTTCAACAAGTCTCATTCTGCACACACACCATCAAGATATGGTAGGTATCCTTGACGACTCCACAGTTCGGACGATTGGGGGATAAAACTGGCCGGAACGTAGTCTGAGAGCAGAAACCATGTCACTTCTATTTAAATTCTCAATCTAGGTTTTCTGTGTGGATGCAGTTCAATAGTTTTATATTCCCCTTCTCCTTGGAAAGCTGGTCAAAATAGTCACTCCATATCCAATAACACCGTTTTCTAAATAAATAAAACCAGTCTGTATAGTATGGAGGCATATCGATCAGTACTCCTTCATTGCAGGCTTGTTTAGCTAAAATATCAACCTTTTGGTTAATAAAAATAAAAATAAATTTAGTAGAATTAATATAAAATTCATGTATAGGAAAATAAATAATTTTAAAATCATTTAAAACATATATATATATATACTCGTATATATATAACATGATTTTTAGTACATACTTTGTCTCTAGCATTGGTACAAGAACTTATGAGTTGAGGTTTATCTGTAGTTATTTTTAACCAACTTCCAAAAAGGAGTAGGTTCTCAATTCATCGGAATATTTTTTTGTAGGTGCAAACCACTTTGGACTCTATTTTAGGGAAGGAAAATTGTTATTCCGATGGCATCTAATATCTGTCACTTGATGTCTGCAATCTGCAGACTCTTGCAGAATTTTAACAAACCGCTCTTGTCACATAATAAAGCAAGGTATGTAAGTTGCTTTTTGAGCACTCCTTTTATACATTTTTTAATCTATTTCATGAAATTAAATGTCTGAGATACATGCAGGTTTTGATTTTTCAAAGCGTTGTGTAGAGCACGCATCGGCAAGAGCATAGAATAACCCACAAGGTGGATGGACGACCTCATACAACTGGCAAGATGACACTGACACTGTGTGCAAGCTGCGCTCAACCTATGTGGCTGAGATGATGATGATGATGTGAGGAATACAAATGCTCGCCTACTCCTTTTGGCGACTAAACTGTAAGTTACTGGTACTTTTACAGGATCACTTATGAAAAACTCTATTTCGATTCGTTTCGCAATATCAGCATCATCATCATTTCAGCCTTTATCGATCCATTGCTGGACATAGGCCTCTTCTTTATCACACCATTTACTCACGTACTACGTTGATACTGAATGATATCAACGTAGTACGTGAGTAAATGGTGTGATATGGTCTTGCCATCCATCTCTCTCAAAGAATATACACACAAAAATAAAACAGTCAATTTGAACACCACAGGTTTTACAGTTAGCTAAAAAAAGGCTTACTTCAAAGCGTCCCAGTGCATCCTGGCAACCCTGAGGCCCGGGAAGGTGAAGAGAGTCCCGACGATGGCGGCCCAGACCGCCAGGCTCAGCTTTATGATCAGTTTCGACGCAGGACCGCTGAAATATTTTTATTTTTATTTTTATAAAACATTCTGAAATTATTAGCAAACTTTGAAAAACTGTCGGGGCAAAATATGACGCATAGACAAGACGGATTACAAACAGCGTTGTTTTTCAATACGACTATCTTATGTTCAGACACATTGAAATGTGCCTGAAATAAAATATGTTGCGTTGTATTCGCACGTCGCGTTTTTCAAAGCGGCTTAGCAACGTGCTACCGGAATACAAATAGGGCGTTTTAGTTATGCCACTTCGAGATTATTAATTCCAATTAATTATAACCACTATCAGTGCTGCACTAATACGAAAATGGCGTCAAATACAGCGACTTCTTTAGAAATTGACAATAATATTGGTTGCACGCGTAAAAATAATCGAAATGTGTAGATGTATATTGAAAAAAAAAAAAAAATTTTTTAGGGTACCGTACCCAAAGGGTAAAAACGGGACCCTATTACTAAGACTTCGCTGTCTGTCTGTCTGTCTCCAGGCTGTATCTCATAAACCGTGATAGCTAGAAAGCTGAAATTTTCACAAATGATGTATTTCCGTTGCCGCTATAACAACAAATACTAAAAATTAAAAATAAAAAAATTAAGGGGGGTCCCCATACAATAAACGTGTTTTTTTCGTATTTTTTTGCTCAATATTAAAAACGGTAACAGGTAGACGCTTAAAATTTTCACAGAATATTTACTTGTATATTACCTTTCAAAATAAATAATTAAATAACAATAAAGTAAATATTAAAGGGGGGCTCCCATACAACAAACGTAATTTTTAAGCAATTTTTACTTGATCTTAATTAACAGGTAGAAACTTGAATATTTGTAAGTAAATATTTAGAAATATATTAACTATATAAATAAATACCTAATCTAATACATAAAAACTCACAAAATGAAAATAATCCGTGCATCTAAACGCGGTGCGAGCGCCGCGCCGCGGTGTGGTGGTGGCGCGAGCGCGAGGCGGTTGCTAAGCAACGGCCGCGCGGGTAGCGGGGGAGGTAACTTCACGGAGCGAGCCATAGCCGCGCGTATTCGCGCGAGCGTCGTCATGCTGCCCGGATGTGTATCGAAAACCTACCAATAAGTTTGCAATTTACTACTTGGAATTTCGTTGATTTCTCGTTATTTTATACGATTTTCTATTATAGATGATAGTACGGAACCCTTCGTGCGCGAGTCCGACTCGCACTTGGCCGATTTTATTTATATATGTCGTGTGTAGTTCATTATCTCTCAATATTTACCAGTTGGCGGCCGATTCGTAAAATATATCACGACTACAATCTGTCTGAACACGAGAACGCTGTATTCGAAAACAACGCCATTTTGTATCCCGTCGTATCGCCGTAATGTACTATACTGTCATACTGTCTCTGACAATAATATAACCTCATATAATTGGATAAATAAACACTACTCACACAGAGGTCAATCCCTGGTTCTCCAGAAACTTATGAGCGTTCTCATAGAAGCTGTCGTACGCTGGATCCACTCCTACCTCCAGGTTCCTCTCGTCCACTATCAGCACCATCATGGCTATCAGCAGGAAGACGAAGAACGACACGATACATGTTGAGCGCTCCCCAATGGATTCTTCGCTTGTGAAGTATTGTTTCGTCAGGGAGAGCAGAATTTTACTGATTCACTTGACTTAGGGAACATTAACAAGTATTCGTTTAGAAAACTCAAAAAAACAGATTTAAAAAAAACGGCTGAACCGATTTTGATGAAACATAGCTAAAAACACTCTTGATGAAATTCCTCTTTCAAACAAAAACAAATTATAGTTCAAAATCGGTCCATCCGTTTGAGAGCTACAATGCCACAAATAGACACACAGATACATACGTCAAACTTTTAACACTCCTCTTTCCAGGTAGAAGGTTAAAAAATGTAATGTTTTATGATAAAATTCTATCCTAACTAACACTATAAACGCGGAACTAACTCAAGTCTGTCTCTCTGTCTGTTTGTGTACCTTTGCATAACCAAAACAGCTGAACCGATTGTAATGAAATTTAATATAGCTATAACCAAGGGCCTGGAGATAGACATATCACTATTTACTCAAAAGATAAATCCTAGGATAACTAGATCTTTGTAATAAAGAACCTAATAAATTGATATATCTGATAAACCAACAATCAATCAATCAATAACATTTTATTGACACCACAAAAAGAATAAAAATAACAAAAAACACTTATAAAACAATGGCACAAAGGGCGGTCTTTCGCTAACAGCGATCTCTTCCAGACAACCCTACCTACCTTTGTAAATAAGGTTTCAAAAAGTTCTATGAAATGGATTGGGGCTAGTAAGATTCAAACAAAAGTTCTATGAATAGATCCATTTTAAATGACTGCTTTTAGCAACATAAGACAAACATATAAGCAAAGTTGTGAACTTTGCTATTTCATGCTACAATGCAAAAATTAACTTGTTTAATTCTACCACTATAAATATTGGAGAACATTTTCGCACAACATCATCTAGCCCCACACTAAACAAACCTTTAAATATACATACTTTGTTATAAACAATACAAAAGATACATTTTTAAGCACCCAAACACAGAAGTTCACAGAACAAACATTCATGCTTAGCAAAAATGTTTGCCCTAAGTGGGAATCAAAGCTTGAGTATTAATGTTCCTTAAGATCAAACCCACAACCAAGATCTCAGAAGACAGACATACTATTACTGAGTCGCAAGTCTATTTATTGAATAATAAATTATATGATAAAATTGAATTTTAGTCATACTAACTGCTCCCTGTGTGATAACAAAATTTAGCTTATGTTCTCTCAATTCTAAAGAATATTTGAACCAATTTCATAACAATTGGTTCAGCCACTTAGCCAAGAAGAGGTAACAGACAGATTTTGTAATAATAGTTTTTTTTTTTATCAGCCGTTTGTACAAACTGTCCCACTGCTGGGCGCGGGCCATCTTCTCTTTGTGAGAAGGGTAAGGCCATAGCCACCACGCTGGCCAGTGCGGGTTGGTAGACTTCACACATCTTTCAAGATCATTGAGAACTCTCAGACATGTAGGTTTCCTCACGATGTTTTCCTTCACAGATTGAAGTTAGCGGCAATCGACAATACGCACTTAACTTAACTGAAGTTTCCGGCAGCCTAGTCGGGAGACCGTTCGACTTGCGTTCCGCAGGTCCTGGGTTCGAATCCCGCGGCACGCACCTCTGTCTTTTCGAAGTTAAGTGCGTATTGTCGAATTATAGGATTTATGAAGAAATATTATAAAGGATACGTTGAAAAGATCACAACCAGAAAGCACCATACCATACTTAGGTTGAATTCATCTTTGAATGGGAAGACTGCTGAATATGCCTGGAACATTATGCATTTTAATTAAAATAATGTTAAACTCTTTTCAATCAATAAATATAACAAACTAACAGTCAATGTTTGAAAAGTATTTGGGGCCTTAGTTGACGCCAAACAAGCATAATTTTTGAGCTGTGAGCTGTTTTTTCAGTTGCATAATTTGGATTCAATTCAGATTGACAACTAATTTTACATTGTCATGTGGCACAAGGCACAAACCACACTTACGTAAGAAACTGAATGCAGCAACAGCCTTACTCAAAAACATCACACAAACTTGATCAATGTTCATAATATTCTGTTAACTTCTCGTTGGTATGAAGTGAGATAGGCTTGAGACATTAATCAAAGTTAAGTAAAGTTTTTCTGTAATACTTTTCTCTATAGTATATCACCATTAACTATATAACACAAAAATAGAGTTTGAAAATTAAACTAATAAGTTGAATGCTTATTCTTATTCGAGATGGGGCGATAAGTCCTGCACTGACTAAAGATGTGTGAAGTCTGCCAACCCGCACTTGGCCAGCATGGCAGACTATGGCCTAACCCTTCTCACAATGAGAAGATGGCCCGTTCCCAGCAGTGGGACAGTTTGTACAAACAGGGCTGATAAAAAAAAAAACTAGATACTGAATACAGTATAGACATAACAAGGTTCATGTGTAAGCATAAGGTGATCAATTACTTGATCACTAGCATAATATATAATACCTTTAAACGAACAATTCTTGTATACATATATATATATATATATATATATATATATATATATATATATATATATATATATATATATATATATATATATATATATATATATATAATCTGAATCTCAGAAACGGCTACAATGATTTTAATGAAATTTGGTTTGTAGGTAGATTAGGGGACAATAAATCGATCTTGCTAGATTTCATATTTAGTGAACCCGGGTTTGCTCGTATTTTCAGTCATAAAAAACGCGAGTGGAGCTCGGTCGCCCAGATACTTATAAATAAACATCACTTATTCTCACCTCTGACATAGTATACACAATTGCTGTATAAAGGGAGAAATCAACTATCCAATAGTACTCTGAATAAAATCTCAGATGCACTACATCCAGCGCAGATATCGGTGCAGTCTCTAAGTTAATCTCCAAGCTCCTGGGAATTTGAAATGTCTCTGGTTTCCCATTACTATCATATTTCCCTCCTTTTTTACCCTTTATTTTATCCTTCCCTGTTAGAGCTCTAAGCTCACTATTAGTTGGATACAAGTACCGGTAAAGCCCTTGGGAACATAGAAGCCATCTCGCCAATGAGTAATCTCGTAACTTCTGCATAAAGGATATCATTATCAACGTAATGACTGATTGAGCTCCTAGGACAGCCTGAAAATTGCAAATAAACAAATTTAAATGCTTGTTATTGGTATGTTATTATTGATAAATAGCTGAACTATTCTATATTTACCATTCTGTTCAGATTTTCATTCACATTTATGCTTATTCATAGCCTAAATTCAATAAAATTATTTTTATTCACAACGAACTCATAACCTCAATTTGATACTCCCACGACCCACACAATATTAACTGATTAATTGGGGAAGTGTATATCATATTGTCAAAAGGGTGACCACAATAGTACAACAACGTCGTGTGAGAGTGAGACACACCATAGTTTAGAAATGTAGTAAATACTATACAATTTAGTAGGATGTTAAAATAGTACAACGTACAACATTATATATATTTACGAATACAGTTTTCAACAAAATAAAGTAGTGTAGTGCTACCCGTCCGCGCTACCATAACTGATTTAGGATATATCACTGCTGCCAGTCGCTACTGCCGGCGCTGTAGTCTGTATCATTGTTCATGTAATCAAAGAAAAATTTAATTATCAATAACAACATATTGCCATCCATTGATTCAACAAAAACAAAAATTGTCTTCGTAAATATCATAAGTAATGTCAGCTGTTGAAAGATGAAATAAAAAATAAATAAATATTGCCATCAAAGAAAAAATTATCCATAATCTTGTAAAATGTTTTACAGCAATGACAAAAATGAAAATTGCTGATTTAATGACAGGCAGGATAAACTTGATATTGTTCAGTAAAGCGCTGTAAGTTTTCGAATAATGATGGTACGTATGGTACTAAGTACATATCTCATGGATATTTATATGTCGCAGTGAATTTGAACATTAGAACAGGCACCGTTTTATATAACTATATAAAACGGCACTGTTTTCTAATAAGACGTCGTATTCAGAGGGATTAAAATTGTTGAGAGAACTTGACAAAACCATATCAACTAAATGGTTTTATACAACATTAAAAAGGTGACAGTAACCAAGTCAAGCGTGACTTGATATAATAACGAGAAACGAGAATTAGGTATTCAAAGAAGGTGTAAGATTGATGAGTAGTAAGGTTAGTATAATACAGAAGTCATGGATAACCCATCGGAGCGAGTATTTCACTCGCTTAATGACGTGACCTCGTTTTTTACTAATTGAACCCATGTTATAAGCGCTTTTGTCCGTGGTGTCAAAATTATAGATTTAGTACCTAAACTGTTCAAACATTTTGAAATTGAAACCATCAAAACCAAAATTTAATGAGAACAGAACTGGCTCTGAATTTCAAAATTTCGAAGTGTACCCACTAGTACGTATGATAGATGCTATGCCAATGACTGTATCGTTATTATCAAAGTCCAGACGCAGCATATGGCTTTGTTTAGGACTTTAGGAGATGCATCTTGTTTTTCGGATCATCTTTTTTTACGCTTTGAAATATGCAGATTTTGAGATTAATCATGATACTGGAAATGCAATATGCTGCTGACGGCTATTAGCTAGCTACGAATCCCAACTTCACTAATAATAGCGTGCAATTTATTTTATTCGAGAGGAAGCCTCGGAAGGCGTAGTTAACACACGACAGGAAAAATTTAATTTACGAATGGTATCCCAAAGCATATGTCAGCTCCGTGGCGTGCCCATTGATGACGAATGTCCGCCAGTTTTTATCATATCGATTGATTTGTCAGTTCGTTCAACACAAGTAATTCGGTTTCGTCGTCGCTTATGTCTGCTCGCAGACTCGCGACGTTACCTTTACTTTAGTTTGTAATAGTTTGTTTTACATAAGTGTAGTGTTTAAAACCGTGCAAAATGGGGTCGTTGTTTCGGAGTGAAGAGATGACATTATGTCAGCTTTTCCTGCAAAGTGAAGCCGCATATGCCTGCGTGTCTGAGCTTGGAGAACTTGGTCTTGTCCAGTTCCGTGATGTGAGTACCTTCTGCCCTTTTCATAACTTTGAAAACGCCCCCTTTTCCACCCTCTGACAAGTAGGTGTATAGCTACTTTTTCTTCGATACCGGTCGATAATGGTACAGTTCAAAGCCTCTGACCTCGTTTCTCAGTCGTTAAATCGTGTCCCAATTCCTAGATAAGCCAGTTATCTGATATGTAGTATTGATTACTACTGCAATGACCTGATTGCCATATAGTCTAACAATGGATGTGGGAATTTTATTCGTTTACGCAATGCTGCTTAAATTTTGCAAAAATTTACTATATTGCTTAAATAATACTAGAACTATATTCACACGGCTTAAAAGCAATGGTGAATGATAGAGAGGGTATAGAAACTTTTGAATTTTGTAATTCAATCTTATTAAAACATGCCACTTTTCTCTTCATCATAGAGAAATGTTGATTGACAGACTAATTAAGCATACACTTAATTAAATTCAACTAGTTTCTTCTTAATATAATTATGCCATTGCATAGTGGATTACGAGCACATCATTACTTAGCCGCTAAATATCTTTTAAATAATGAAAAGATCATACATAAATATTTTATACTTTTATAACCATAAAGTTCAGTATACTCTACATCTTCATAAGGGGGGTTTTCAGAAGATTTTTTTTCCTTGCTGAGTCTAATTTGTCCATGATTTGAACATTTATTCCATAGAAATTTCGTATTCCCATTAGGTATATCCCATTGTTACAAATCATCTATTATATTATTCACTCATTGTTGATAATGAAACTATTCAAATAGTAGGTATTCTGCTATTTATAATGTTAAATTATGTAATGTCCTCAACAGTCTCATACTTGAGAAATGAGATTGTACGTAGATCACTTTCACTTAAGTGGTTCTTCAAACACTTGATACATCAAGTTTTAAAAATGATTAATTATCTGATTATTTAGAAACCGACCAATATTCTGAGAAACAGACTCAGATGTTCTCACTGTTTCTCTGAACATCTATTTAGAGAGACAGTGTTATATTTGCTTTTATAAAATAACTTAAGTTATTATTAGGATTATTTTCTGAGTACCTACATATGTTTTGTTGTAATTTTTGATGAACATTCTAATTAAAATGACAAAAATCCATATTCAGAATTTTATTCCACTTTCTTGATGCATACTGCACAAGAATGAAATTCTTTGCCACCATCTATCTCTGTTTCCTGAGAACTACAATTTTAGAATTTTGAAGGCTACAGTAAAAATATATCTTCTAGATAGATAAGCCCTATCCTCTGCCACACCGTCGCTTAACATAAAGGTGAGTTGGTGGTTAATCGTAGATCTATCTAATATAGAAAATAAAAACAAAGCCTGAGCAGGCCAAGAGAGCTAAGGTCTCTCTTTGGGGTGAATAAATAATTCTATTTTGGTGGGGGTTATTATACCTGCACTAATGTCCTGCTTGGGGTATTGATATCCCGTTAGGAGTGTAAGAATGTATAAGTGTACAATGTAAGTGTTAAAAGTATATTTATGATTGGATTTCTTGAACAAATAATACACAGATTGAAGATAATTGTTGCAAAAAAGCTTTTTATCATGGGGGCTGCTGTTTGAAAACTAATATTATAATCTGTTTCTATTTAAATCACAAGTAAATAGGTTTCATCTAAGCAAGAGTACTTAATCAGACTGCAACATTACATAACATGAGGCTATTGATTTTAAAAATCACATTTATTAATCTGTACCAACATTAAAAACAAGAAATTGGTAAAAATCACATGATAGATAACAGTGTAATATGATTACAATTAGTTTATTGATTGATTCATATCTTACGTACGCACCTCACTAATCCTAGATTAGTTTTATCTTAATATTTTTGTGATAATTTGTCAAGCTTTAATTGTTCATATTTTTTATATAACATCATATATTTTAACAGAAATTAAATAGTCCTTGACCTGAGTACATATATATATATACATATAATCCAGGTTTTTTTTTACATAAGTGGTGAAATGACCAAGGATCTCCTATTGTTTTTTTTTTATTTAAAATAAAAAATAAGCATCCCCTGATGTTACACACCTAACGGTCCCACACTGCCTAGGCCTTTTCTACTTCAATACTTGTACAGCACTGTTTTACGCCTGTCACTGTGATCTCACATATTATTTCTCATTGGTTATGTCCCTCGGTTCCACCCACCTACTCTCGTAGTAATGAAAATGGTGATGATGATGATATGGTTTTCTTTCATACAAATATTGATCTGACAAACAATTTTTCAAAAATAAAACCTTCCAAATCAGCCAAAGCATTCTGAAGTTGTGCGCTTACATACATTTCAGGAATTGATTTTTATTTTTTTATGTATATAAATTATCACTGGTTTTTTTATAGAAATTGCCCTTTTATTCAGAACACAAGCAATTATCAGCTCCATCTGCCCTGTTGTATCTTTATCAAATTTCAAAATTAATGGTTCAGTAACAAACAGTCAAAGTTATACCTAAATGTGTTCAAATTAGTATTGAGTTTGTTATGCAGTAAAATATGACCTAATAATACATATAGTATGTGGAATATAATAATCCATGATGACAGCATGTTTTGCTTGGACATGGTTGTCCAATTTACATGCATGTGAGCAAGTGCATCGCCAGCCCATAGCCCAGGGAGGGTCAAGTTAATATTATGGAGGATGAGAAAAATATGAATTGTAGGTTCAGGTACAATTGCACAGCCTTAGGACTCTGATTTTAATTCGGGGGGGGGGGGGGGGGGGGGGGGCAGCTGCCCCCTTTATTATCTTATAGATTATATCCCACCCATCACACAAAACATTACCCTCTTTCTAGATCAGATGTGTAAAAATGTAAAACATTTTATTATACATTTTACATACATTTTTTAAAACATATTTTCAGTTATTTTGTTTTAAAAACTGAGTATTTAACCGACAGCAGAGCTGATCTGGGCAAAAAGATAAAATAAAAAATGAAACCTAGCTAGATCGATTTATTATCCCCGAATCAACAATTTTGATGGTATACCATCAAAATTGTTGGAGCCATTTCCGAGATTGGTATTACATATACTATATCTAAATATGTATATATTACATCACGCCTTCGCGTGTGAAACTGCACAATAAACAACTTATATTTATCTCCCGCAGTTAAATCCAGACGTGAACGCGTTCCAACGCAAGTTCGTCAATGAAGTCCGCCGCTGCGACGAGATGGAGCGCAAGCTGCGATACCTGGAGAAAGAGATCCGGCGAGACGGGATCCCCATGCTGGAGATACCTGGGGAGTGTCCGGAGGCGCCGCAACCCAGGGAGATGATCGACCTCGAGGTGAGACCACTCAACCACAAAACGTCTACTTATCAGGCCTTCCCCATCTAATCTATACATATATTCACCATGTATCTACCCACGGTCCTCTGCAAGCCTCTTCCATTGCCAACCAACGTGCTTAACAATATCATCTGACCATCGGCCTGGTGGTCTGGCTCGATGTCGTCGTCTTTTTTGGATACATAGATAAGAACTATCTTATCTATGTATCCAAAAAAAATCTTATCTATGTATCCAAGAAATAGACGACGACATCGAGCCAGACCACCAGGCCGATGGTCAGATGTTATTATTAAGCACGTCGGTTGGCAACAGACACTGAGTGTGACTGCCTTAGTCCAATTTTCGCCGTCCCGTCTCGCCAAATGTCCTGTCACTTTAATCTGCGTCTTCGACTTTAGTGTGACGCCGTATTTCAAAATCCGGCACACAATCCACCCATTGGATACTTGGCCTTTTCTATAGTCCATTGTGCTACACTGCTGTTATAGATATCTTTTTCAATTAATGGCCATGTTTCGGTCGCATAAGTGAGTATGGAATTATCCATAGCTTTCCAAAAAGTCCGGTTGGAAGCGATTTGCATACAGCGTATGCAAATCGCTTCCAACTTGTATCCAGGGCTGATCGTACCACGCTGGTTGCGCCGAATACGAAGATGTGAGATTATACATCATCCTATCTGTAATTTTGTATGTGAATAACAAACAGGAAGACATGGAATTCAAACACAAAATTAATGAACAAGGATGAACTGGTGACCAATGACAGCTCGTAATTTCGAAAATGCAGAGCTCTGACTGGTCACAAGTCCGTCTTTCATTCATTTTGTCTCAGTTTGTAGGGCTCATATAATCTCGACTTGCTTTAAAATTTTTGAAAACTTTCATTTGAATTATCATAGAAATTGTTTGATATCATACTAGTCGCGCTTTGGATGTCTTTTCACTAACACTACCATAAGTTTATGTACCTAAGTCTTTTGTAACGGTTTTTGTAGTCAAAAAACGCAAAATGCCTACAGATGAATTAAGTCAGATCCGCAAATGGCCAAATACGTGCCAGATACGCAATTGTGCAAAACTAAAATACGCGATTGGTTAAAACTAATTAGAACCCTTTCAATACATACATCGTAGACATAGACAATAATGATGTGCATTCTTGTCTAGAATGTCCACAAATATTTATTTATTTATTTATTCGTGTGGTATCAGTATTTAGTACGACGATCACGCGCGAAGGAAAACCGTGTCCCCGTTATGTTAGCATCAGTCAACAAACGCAAGTACCTATGTGCATTCTCTTCGTCACATGACTATTGACAGCTTTCCTTCGACCTCTTACGACATTATTTGAATTATATATTTATATAAAAATTGGAAATTTAGGGTGTATTTTATAATCTTCATTCAAGTTTGGGTACACTAATCGTATAGACTTTGACTATGTAAATACTAAAATCTGTGTGTATAGATTTTAGGATTTTTAAAAATCGTTGGAGGTTACGAAAAAACGTATTATTTTTGCGAGAGTCGTATTATTATGACTATAAAATATAGAAATATAGCATATGACACACAGGGAGTGAAGACGAATCTAACGACACCTCACACATCAAAATTGGTCAAGCCGTTTTGGCTATAGGAGGTAATATAGAAACGTACATACATATATACTTACAAATATACATACACTCGAAAAACATAACCCTCCTCTTTACGCAGTCTACATAATATACTCGTACATACAAACCTATATACACTCGAAAAACATAACCCCCCTTCTTACGCAGTCGGGTAAAAACCAGTCTCAGCTGGTCTTGAACTTGAGTCCGCGGCGACATGTGGACATTGTGGACGCCCGAAGGCTAATTCTAACGCCACTCCATCTAATGGAATGGCTATATTACGAGTATAATATGGACAGAACACTTAATGACTTCATTGTAGGCAATCAGATCAATTGTTGCTATGCGCGGTGTGTCGTATGGAACTTCCTACTTTGAGTATCGTTACGATATACTTTGTTTTACGCAACCAAATGTTGTGACGTAGAACTGATGGCCGTTGGGGCCGAAAAGTTCTCGAGTGGAGACCATGTACCGGCAAGCGCAGCGTAGGAAGACCAGCCTCGAGATGGACAGATGACCTCATACAAGTGGCGGGAAGACGCTGGATGCAAACCGCTTCCAATCGGTCTTTTTGGAAATCCATGGGGGAGGCCTATGTCCAGCAGTGGACTTCTTATGGCTGAGATGATGATGATGATGAATGTTGTGACTAGCAAGTCGCCTGCGTGATGCGTGATGCGCTTAAGTGGAGATCAACGCGCGCACCACGACATTTCTAAACATATAAAAAAATTGGTTAGATATATTAGAAAAGTGAAAAATGAATTTGTTTATTTAGATACGAAAAATATTTTTAAAAAGTTTTAATTCAGATATCTCATAAACTGGCAACGGATTAATTACAAAAAAACATATATTTCCTCAGCCAATTTAAAAGATATCATAGAAATTCACCTTAACTTGCATGCTTACCGTTGCCACCTAGAATTTTCAACTTGAAAAGTTCGAAACCCTTTGCAGACAAATGTTCACGGAAGTTTCAACAAAGACACAATACTAATAACACGCAGTCATTATAATTGTTAAATAAAATAATTGTTATATTTAAGTAGTTTAAAAAAATGTGCACGGATGTTTCAATAAAGAGACAATTATAACAACACGCCATTCATTATAAATATTATAGTTAAAAAACTGAAACAACCGAGTTTTAAATACCTGCGTAATTTCGTTTACTTGGATAACATTTTTTAGGGTTACGTACCTCAAAAGGAAAAAACGGAACCCTTATAGGATCACTTTGTTGTCCGTCTGACGAGACCTATATTTCAGGAACGCGTGAAGGTATCGAGTTAAAATTAAAACCATATACGCAGATCCATAGTCTCTTGCTGCAGAGAGAAAAATCAAACTTCTCGGTTTTCATAAAGAAAGTTACAGCCGAATATGTCGCAAAAAACGCATATTTCGACACTCGCAAGGGAATCAAAACCTATGGGGTACTTCCCGATGACCTATAACTGTGAAATTTGACAAGAAGCATTGTCATATAATTATTTTTTTAAGTTTTTTTACCGTATCATGTGGGGTATCATATGAAAGAGCTTCATTAGCACAACTAAAACGAGTTTTTTTAATATTTTTACGACGTATATTTTTATGTGCCGGATAATTCTTTGTGCGGCTGAAATGATGATATGCCCAAATAGACGAGAGAGATGACTCTTTCAGAGTCTTGAAAGACAAAAATGTAGAGAAAGTCAATTTACAGAGGTGAAGGAGCGTGCATGTTTAGACTGGCACATCTCTAATTATTTAGTCATTCAATGCATCTGTTTTTTATCATAGGCTACCTTCGAGAAGCTCGAGAATGAACTCCGCGAAGTGAACCAGAACGCCGAAGCTCTGAAGAGGAATTTCCTCGAGCTTACGGAGCTCAAGCACATCTTGAGGAAAACTCAAGTATTCTTCGACGAGGTAAGTGTCTTGGAGTTGAAGTGTTTTTGATATACACTTGACAGCTGTTTGTATTGACCGGCTAATAGTAGTTTTCTGACTTATTTGATAGCAATATGTATTGTATGAAAAATGAATCTACATATTTCATACATTTTGCTACCAAATACGACATTTAAATGAAAACTAAAAAATGTTAAAGTAAAAACATTGATCTTTGCAGTATTGATTCAGCTGTCTAAGTGTTGCCAATTATTTTTCACGATTCCATCAACCGGTCACATGATTAAGGAGTTCCTAGTCTATCTGATAATACGGCGTATTCGGCCTTAGTTACTGAGTTACACTAAATTGTATTTATCGAGCGATAAGATACAACTTGTAATAGCAATTAACTGATTAATTACGGGAGTAAGGGCCGCGCCACACGATGCGTTGCGTCGACGGCGGCGTGGCGTCTAGGTGGAGCTACGTTGCGTCCAACATAGAAGTGGTTATTGCCGTTCTCACCAATGCCTTTATGCAGGAATAACCACAGCGGCTGAATGCCCATCCGATGGTAGGCATCCAGTGAGATGAGGGAGGGAAGCGTGTAGGCGTTGCGATGCCACAGTGGTATCGCTCTGACATACACTAGTTCGCAATAAATATATCATCGTGTTTTAGAAAGAGATAATCGCAAAAAAAGAGAGACTGCTATGCCTTCCCTGTCATACAAAGCACGAAGGTATGATTGACTTAGATGACGCTTTACGAAATTGACTCTTTCTTTCTAAATTTTAAAGTGTAATATTGACTGCTGAGTACTGTAACTAGTGTTCATCCAACGTTATTCTATAGCTGCAGCGCCGCATAGCTCGGCGCTTGTGTGTCCGTCAATACGGTGAAATCCGTGGCGTGAAACGTTTCGTGTGGACAGGCCCTAATTCTTAATTATGTTTGAGGAAGCACGTCAGACAATAATGTTTCGACGCCGACAAATATTGCGTAAATGTTAAGACAGTAAAGTATCGGTATTAAGATCCTTCACAATCAATTTCAAGGAAATCTGACGTGATGATAATTATGATCGACTTGCAACTGACGTCGCGGTTACAGTTTGGTCATGTTTATGTAACTATTTAGTATTCAACACGTCAATGTATTGCTCTTGTTTTTTTAATGACTGGGTTTAATTCAAATTCAAATTCGTTTATTAAAAGACAACAAAGTCCACTTTTCCTAAAATTAAATTAAATTAAATTAAAAACTACATTAATGATTTGAATTAAGTTAAAATGTATTTCCGACACTTCGTGCACACGATTTCAAACCTTTTTACACATTCTTTTTTGGTCATCGTCTGCACAAGATGTCGGACTGATGGCGAGAACGGGTCCTCAGCCATAGTTCTTAATGAATTGTTCTACAATTAAATAGACAAACGAGTGTAGAATTGTCTATTGTAGAGTGGATAAAATTTGATTGTCACGCACATCTATTCGTGGCGTTTAATCAGACATCCGTAGTTTGGACAAATTTTGCTACAAACAAGCAATTTGAATGCCTGTTGACTAAAAACTGTCAATGACCACTCAGCTCTACTTTGAAAAGCTCCGGCCGACTTGGAGTTTTCTTTTTCCCCTAGGTTGATAGGACTGATGCAATTTCAACATTGGTGTCTTGTCTATTAACAAGGTTTGAATTCTTGTTACGCTGATATTAGGCGCTGACGAGTCACGCGTAACAATATACATATGCGCGTCTGCTCGTCGCTTACCATCAGTTTTTTAGTATGCTACTATAGAAAACTTGTGGCGCTTACTGATCTCAGCGTAAAAGAAATTTAAGTTTAATATGAAGGCCATCAAGACCGCGGCGTTTAGTTGTAAAGTTTTCATCTCTCTAAAGCCTCGAGGCCAAATCTTGCTGTTGTAGCAAAAAACTAGCTCCACGAACTCACGAGCCATTAGCGTCTATTTTAATTTTAACCATCACTTTTATATGTTCTCCTCTTTTTGTCAGTGTCTCATATATATATAAATATATTTAATTATTTATTTTACTAGAATGCACTATCAGAATTTGTGTATTTATTAATTTTGTTAACTAATGTTCATTATGAAATTATATTATTTTATTTTTTTATTGAGATTGAGGATTCTGTTTTATTTGTACTGTTTATATATTTACACGAAACGTGGATTTCAAAAAATGTGGGCTCTAGAATATATTTGTGATGACACCGGCGGCGCCGGCGCCAGTGTCACATGTCGGGAGCATTGTCACCACGTAGACAACAAATTATATAATACCACACAGGACTGGACAAAAGCTTAGCAATGTGAAATTTGAGTCCTATCATATATCGAATATCGTATGAAGTTAAAACGTAACAAATGACAAGCTAAATTGCTCCATTATCAACCGTAGTGTATTCAAATATTGCTATTAGAAAGTCTGCTTTACGTATCATAATAAATAGAAATTGCATTCCAATGTTTTGCATTTGTCAGTCAGTATGGTATCGCATTTTTGCTATCCATTATCTGTCGGTCGCGTGTTCCGAAATTGTATGATTTTATCAATCGATCTGTTACGGACTTGATTTAACGTTGCTCCCGACGCGTGACATTGACCCGACGCTCTGACCTTGACGCCATATTGGCGTGTGTGTGCACAAGATGGCGGACCCGTCGCGCGAGGAGGAGCAGGTGACTCTGTTGGGGGAGGAGGGGCTCATGGCAGGAGGGCAAGCGCTCAAGCTGGGGTATGAAGATGATACCACCGCTCGCGGCGCGCTCTGACATCTGTCAGAGCGTGTCACAGAGCGTCATTTATTTTACAGTGCTTGTACTGGGACGCTGATTCCGGAGCCTACCGATCACCACTCAGGCAAGCATTGGAGTCGGCTGGTCTAAAGTATTATTAAACAACCTTTCTCTTCCTGTGTGATGCCATGACAGCTTCCGTATATAGTGCCGCTGAAACTACAGTAAACCTATACAACACCGCGATTTAGACTCCAAACCTTTTTCGATCTAACCAATTGCTGCCTGAGTGAGATTTTTTTTCTTAAAATTTTTGAGACTAACCACGTTTTCCCGGCGATTTATTTTTGAAGTCCATACCACGGAAACGATTAGGATAATCCGATCATTCGGTTTGTTTCTTTCCGTTCTCATACAGTCATGCTTTTGTATCGTATTTTGTCATTTTTTGCATGCCATTATGATTTTTATGTTCATGTTATGTGGTGTAGAATATCACGATGTTAAATAGGATTTTAGCTTAAACGACACTGTAATGTAAACACATCTTATTATTATGAAGTAGGCACAACTAACAATGCTTATAGACCGTAGCTAGGTAACCGATAGATCAAGGTCCTCTCTCCACAGTGTTTCTCTGGCGCTACTTTTTTACTACAACAGTGATAATGGGAGCGAGTATTGTCTCCGTCCGCTGATTGTGTCGTTGGGCAGTGTATGTTGTACATGTTTATGTTTGTCCTTGGTGTAGCACGAGGGTGGTGCCAGTACCACTGAGTCGATGACGCGAGCCCTCATATCCGACGACCCGAACCGACATATCGGCCACGTCCAGTTAGGGTATGTATGAGTGTTACTACGGCACCGTGTGACACTGATCCCACTCAACTTACCCAAAACCGCTGGCTGACTCTTGATCAGACACGAATTGTAATCCATTGTCTGAAAGGATTACTTTTGGAGTCCCTCTCATTACTCTAAACCTAGACAATGTTTAGCGAAATGAGAAGTCTGGAGTCGATCAGTAGTTATTAAAAGCAATTGGTTTTATTGATCGCCTGTCGTCTCGTGTCTACCGATGGCATTATAGTACTAAAGTCTACATTTAGATAACAATCTCGTGCAAAATTACGCACGTTGGCTCGTAGAAATATGACAGATTTTGTCTCTCGACCGTCATCAATTGATGAGGTCTGAGGCACGAGAGACGGCGCGATCCATCAAGGTGTGCACATAAACCTGACAGTTTTATTATTTGACATGGTTCGCAGTAAACATTTACAGTGTCGACAACGTCGTTCCGGCGCTTTGATGTCTCAAAACACCCATTCCTCGATTCGTGACGGTTCATGTGGACACCTTCGAGTAAACCGCTCACAACAATGTCACGATACATTCCATGATTGCGCTACATTGTCGTTAACCTAATTACCGTAACGACAAGCCGATGAAGATAAACACCTTAAACGTAGCGCCATTGTTAACGATTGCCAGTTAAAATGTTACAATTTTGACTAAAAAAGTAGCAATCCCTTTGCATGATGAAGATAATCTAAGTATTGTAAATAAAGATACCGCCCCAGAACACAATTATTGTGTAACTATTGACATAACTAAACAATAATCTATATTCCAAATTACAGCGATGTCACGATGTAAATTGCTAAATATTTTGCTTGGTTTATTCCCATAGTTTACGGGATAAGCAAGAATCCTTGGAATTCCTACCTTGGTTAGTAGCGTACAGTGTAATTTATATTAATTAGTAGAATAGCTTTAGTTATGTGGTGGGTTAAGGGTTTCTGTTGTGTATGTGCTGTCTGGTTAGAAACTGTATTTATATTCGTGGCATTATGACGACAGAGTTCGAAATACTTCTTTGAATGCTGTCGTGCATTTTGGCCGCTTTAAGATTAACTTCTTAATTTAATATTTCACTAGCTTACTAACATTTCACTTCAATACCACACTATTTTGTTATTTCAATACCTGTATTACATGTGCGTTAACTTGGACTTCAAGAATAGACAATGGAATTAGGTGCGAAAATTGTAAATGCTGAAATTTACTCGGTTGCTTGGTACTCGAGCTTTTTCTATTTCAAACGTATCTAATCTGTCACAGTGTATAAACAGTTATGGTGCAAAGTTGAGGCCTTGCAGAATTCTGTGACATAACATAAAAAAAATAGAAAAAGTTCTGAGTATAAAGATTTTCTAGATTCTAACAGCGTCTTAGTACGAGTTACTTAGTTATTAATACTTTTTCTTTTCATTTATATATTTTTTCTTTTCAGAAAATCTCGTGTCATTCATTCGATCAAAGGCTTCTCTAAAATTGTAATTGTTCAGTATTTTATCAAGCGAGCTTAGCTAAGACGTAAATGTTTCAGTGTCCAACCTTGACTTTATTGAGAATGGTAGTGATAAATTTGCTTTGCCTTTTTCAGCTAGGCATTGTGTTACACAATGCCGTTCTCTGAAATACTTCCAATATTTGTGTAAATAATTTAAAAATTCCGTTGACATCATGCAGATAAGTATACTTTATATGTAAATGACGCCATGTTCCGAATTCTTTCTTCTCTCAGAATAAAAAAAGAAAATCACGAGTGTCGACATCAGTGTTTGTTAAAACCGTGTTTCACGTTTGTATTTCCACTGAATCATAATATTTATCTTCGTAAATATCGAGTTTCTAGGTAGGAAGTGATAACTGATACAAACCAAAACAAAGGCGATCGATTCTCAAGTTATCGAATATTATTATGTTGACTGATAATATGATGAGAGATATTTGTCTGTAGATTACAGAGTGTCACCCTTGAGATGAGACGTAATCCGAGCTCGTAAATCACAACCTCACCTTGAATCAAAACACGACTCCTACATTATGTTTGCTTTTTTTTATAATGACGTATATCGTAAATATGCAAGATTAGATTTTTGTTGAGAACGTAATTTTCTCTTCCGCATTTACAATGTTTGCTCGTGAACTTTTGTGGTTAGGAGCAATATGACCATCGTAAATTGCAATGTTATCTTTAGTCCTATTGTCTATAAATTAGTACTGTTTATCGTTATTGTAGCAATCTCGCAATAATGTCAAAAGAAGCGTTAAATTGAAGATGGCATTTGCTTAAAGAGATTACTCCTTGCGGTTGCGTCATATCACAATACAAATCCTTTTAATCCACACAATTCCACAGTACGTTTCGGGAGATGACTGACTCATCACTCACACATCGTATAACTGTATTCTACTGTGCTGTATAGTTAACGTACACATAAGGTTTCCCTGATTCATGTTACTATGACGTCCTTTATCAGTTGTTGCTTACCCGCATCCGTCTATTGTTTGACTTCTCTTTGTTTGCAATTTATCGGAATCACATTTTTCTGCTGTGATTCTCTCCATTCTATGTAACTGTTTATGTAGATTTTTGTTCATGTTTGAATTTTGCAACGACGGGATGTTAGTTCATTATATAATTTTATGAGAAGTTGTGACGGATTTCGCAGACATCGCTCCCTTGTTATTATTCGATTCGACTCGTCCAACCTGCCATTTGGTTGTGAGCCAAACGTTTGTTTCGTTCCTTTTATGTATGCTGGTGACATGATATCCAGTTGCCAAAACAGCAGAAGCATTTGAGTTCCTCTCAGGTCAAACACAATATAAAATATGCCTAAGATACTTAACAAAAATGAATTTTCTTAAATCATATATTTGTTCTCGTTTTACAATACCGTCTCCAATTTCGACAATAGTTGATGACGACATGCCTCTACTATGTCTATACATACTTATTGTATACGTACAGTTAGCCCATTCAACAGTAGCAATAACAAATATACATACAAATAGTGTGTCATTAAATGGAGCACCGTTAAAAGCGCATCGACCTGTCGTCGTCGTGACTGACACATTGACACTATGCGAAAAATGACTATACAAGTTCAGGGCAACTGTGAATGGGCATATCACATGATGGTTGTATCGATCCCGATTGGTTTGGTTTAGTTCGAGTTTGAGTGGATCCTAAAAGTGATCGTTAAATTCGTTTCCGATATAAATTCTAACATTACAGCTCAGATTTTGTTCAGAAATAGAATCGCCGTCTTTGAAGAGGCTTTTAATTATGCATTACATATGAATGTTACGGCGGACGATTGGTTTTATTTCGATTTGGTTTATTGCTTTTCGTCGGTCTGTTTACTTTATCTGTTCTAAATGGCTGCTACTTGCTCACTGATGTGTTCCATCCCGTGATTCCGTAATATTGAACTGAAGTTTTTATGTGTAAGTTTTATCCCGATCGGTATGGTTTCTTTGCTGAGTTTGCACGGGGAATTACCAAACTTTTACCTGTTAATCATCTCATTGTGTTCGGGATTGAAATGGTTCCTATTATTTTATGTTAGATTTACCATTAAATACTTTAAAGTGTCAAATGCAAATTGCCACGCTTGATTTTAGTTGAAATTTTAATTGGCATTTCATACCATTAAGCGAATCAGCTGTTTAAAGTCTTGTGTTAAAAGATGCATAAGTAAGACGTATCATCTAGATACAAGAAATTGCTGATAGAATTTATGAAAGATGATGTAGTCTCACAGTAAAATGAGAATATATTTTGTTTAATTTTCATACTGCTCGTGATATCTATAAATATAATATCAGACGGTAATCATTGTGTAATTGTACATTATCATTTGATAAATGGAATCGTCACCGATTCCTGTATACTCGACGACGCCCTTGACTTGAGCATGAAAATGGCTCGTGTTGATTTTGAAAAGGAAATTACGTATTGGAATTTACCGCGCCAAATGGAAATTTAATGCTCGTTTCGCAATAATTTTAGATTCATATTCGTATGTAGATGACATGGATAATATTTTATTAAGTTTATTATTATATTCATAACAAAACGATTTAATTTGAGGATAACATATATTTAAACATTTTCCTTGTAGTATAAATCTGAACTAATTTCCACGATAAACCAGAAACCTGTTTTAAATTATATTTTTTTTACGATTTGGTACAGTAGATAGAATATGCATTCGTTGTAAACGTTCCAGTCAGGTTAGATAGAATAAAGATAGGTATAACCTTGATGTCCCGAGTAAAGTTACTTTCACAGTTCTTGAGAAAGACGAGAATTAGTCATTGTTGGACTCCGTTCTCTTGAACAAATTTAAAAGATTTTGTTTTAATAATTGTGTTGAACATTAATACTTCCTATGTTGATTATGTGTTTAAATTGGGAACTTGTTCCATCTGTTTATTTCTAGTTCAATTTTATTGGTGTTGTACTTATTTGGAATGTTTTTCTGTTCTCGAAGTAGCTCTTCACTACAAGAGGTTGAACGAGTGTTATACCATCGATAGTGTTTGGTATTCTATGTCAAAATGTCAGTGTCTGCAATGACAGTTTCAAGTAGAGATTTGACACTGTCAATGCATGTGCTGATACTTAGTGTCCTGTAAGGATCTTATTAGAAGGCGCTGCTTCCTTGGTCGTCCCAATACGACTAGCGTGCTTTCTTCTAAAGACGATAATTTTATCGTATTTCGCTTCTCTCTGACTTTGAGTTTTTTGAGACTGTTTCGTTAATTTATACTTTTTTATGCAAGATTCATCTACGATTGACCACCAACTCGCCTGATGTTAAGTGACGGTGTGGCCGAGGATGGAGCTCGTCGATCTAGAAGATATCTATTCACTTTAGCCTTGAAAATTCCAAAATTGTAATTCTTAAGAAACAGAGAAAGAGAGGTTCTCTTTGGTAAATTTGTAACCATTTTGGGTTTCTTCATCAGTTCTTTCCAGTTAGCAGCTGGAATAACTGAGTGTCTTTGTTATCAGATGGCATCCAGTCTAATTGCAACTTCTGGCACGAAAACCCGGAAGACCAACACAAATTCCGATTGCTTGGGATATTTTTATCCACTTATTTATATGAAAATTTTAACTTTAGATTATAACTGTTTTGCTTTTATTTATCTACTTCTATAATCGATTGCTTCCCATTTTGTTGGCCTGTTCGCTTCGCTGAAACTCCTTGATTGGGTAGGTACTAGAAAAAAATTAAGAACTTTTTTGTTAATTGAAAATTGTTTGTAGCGAATCTAGCGTTTCGCCACAATCACGTAAGTTTTAATACTTACCATAATATATGCTACGTCCCGATTAACGGGGTACACATATGTAATTTAACTGAGGTTTAGAATTAAGCACCAATGTACATGTGTTTATATGCATAAATAAATAAATAAATATTTATTAAGATAGAAGCCCACTGGACCGACGCATATCATGCACGACAACGAGCAAAAAGGAAAAAAATAATTGTAGAAATTAGTATGAGACCGTTCCGACATCGTCCAAGACAGTAACGACCGGTCCTTCACAGATTTTACTGATAGATTGGATATAATATTTGCTAGGCGCGAATACACTCTTGGCATACTTATATAAATTCCAGTATTCTACCTCGATTTCTACACCCCAAGCGCGACGTCAGACACCCGAAATGGGACGTCAGACACGCCAAGCGGGTCGTCAAACACCCTAAGCGGGACATCAGACACCCCAAGCGAGACGCCAGTACAGGTCTTATCGCCCCCACTTCAAGTTAGAATTAGACCTTGATTTCTCATTCAACGGGAATGATACGTTGTCGACACATCCTATGGCTCAGTGTGGCACCCTGTCGTGTCTGGTACGTTCGTACGGTCACTGTATGGCACATTATAGTGGGCATCGACCTTTACTTAATCGTTGCCAGTATGATGTTTAGCTAAGTGTAGTTTATTGAAACCTTTTAGTGACACCGCCATTATGGGAAGCCTTGACAGAGTTGCGTTGTAATCTATAGTACCTACTATTTACATGTAATGCTATTACAGTATTTAATTCTTATTTATTCAGTATGGGTATTGCATGTTAATATTTTTGTCACAAATAAAAATATGTCTATGTCCGACTAGTACGGAAAAACGGACCCTTTTTAACCCACGACCCAAAATGAGGAGTGGCATTGTAGCTCTCAAATGGATGGACCGATTTTGATCTAGCTTTTTCGTTTGAAAGGAAATTTGTACATCGAGAGTGTTCTTAGCTATGTTTTATCATAATCGGTTCAGCTGGCTTTTTTGTCGAGGGTTTTGAGTTTTCTAAACTTATACTTGTTTCTTTTAAAATTTCGTCTACATTTCTTATCATATGAATGAGCGTCAGCAATTGTTTCTTGTCTAATATTTCCAAAGATATCTTAAAACAAACTCCTTGTTTTGAAGTCGATTAAAAATATTAAAATAAAAAACTAGATTGCAAAAGTAGGTATCTTTTATTAAACTTTGGAGATATAAATGAATCTAACGGACTACATGATGTCAATAGAATTCCAAAGGTTTTATGATGCCAGATGCTCTGTATACTACGAAGTTCAAAACGTTTGTCCCTTACTGAATATTTGCCTCTATGCAAACATAATTATGTCGAACAATATCACCCACGTTATTGGTACGTTGATGGTTATTAATTATAACGTTGCAAATTACGTACATCGAATGAATGACACGGGCCTTACGTCCAAGGCACAACACTTAATAATAGGTTTGCATGTCTGTAGTTATATAATTATGTCCATTCAAATATACTTGTAAGTTTTGTGCCTTATTTTTAGACGTGTATTATTTTCATGTTGTTTCTTTTTGAAGACATTGAATTGAATACTACCTCATATTTATACAATTTTGCTATTGCAAACGGAACATTATTTTTTGTGCAATAAATAGTATAATGCGTGATTAAACGAACTTAATAAAGTTTTAGCATGCCGTGTTTAGTAAGTATTCAATTTTTGTACACGAGTCGCGATCGATTATGATAATGAAAAGTATGAGTGAGAAAGCTGAGGATATATTTTATAGTATAGACTGCAAAATTGTTACAACGTCCATAAATAAGAAGTAAGTAAGTCCCTGCTGAAACCGGATAGATTCCCTGCTACTTTAAAAATATTTGTGTCTACCGCATACGAAAATACCGCATTTCTTGAGCGAGTTGTAAATATTTTTTATATCAAAACATGCCAAATGTACCACGCCCTCTCATTAGTCTAGACTCGGGACCAGTTCAAAACTATGCGGCGAGACGGTTCAGTTGCCACTAGCTGTAATCAACGCCGAAGATTATGGCCGCTTCCCACTGCGCTCACAGAATATTTAGTACTATTAAATGTTAAGGAAAAGTTAAGTGTAAAGGAGGCTGACTTAACGAGAAAGGGCACAAAGAGTACTTCAACGTCTAAAGATATAGCAAAACCTCTTTGTATACAGAATCAAGTCTATTGGCGAATATTTATAGTTAAAATAACATCATTGAAACAACAGACTTCAAAATACGCAATTTTCTCGTCTCAACGGTCTCGTTCAACGTCTCAGCAAATGACTACATCAATAAATCTTTTAAAAATTATACTTATAAAAAAAAACTTCAGAGCTACGCTTTTATGATCATCTCAACCATAAGAAGTCCACTGCTGGACATAGGCCTCCCCCATGGATTTCTAAAAAGACTGATTGGAAGCGGCTTGCATCCAGCGTCTTCCCGCCACTTCGATAGGGTCACCAGTCCATCGTGGCTGGTCTTCCTACACGGTGACGCTTTGCCGCATTTTTATTACATCCAAAGATGTATTAATGCCTGCAACGTGCTCTACCTTGTAAATAGACACCGTCACATGTGCGCCCCCTTCGTACCGCCGTCCAGACGGTCTCCAGCGTGTGATAAATCGGTCAGGACCGACGGCCAGACGATTTGATACACTGCCAACCAGACCTGACATCATGCGCAGCGTAGACCGCTTCACAGTTGTTACGGCGGAAACCAGAAAACAGAAATGTGACGGGTGCCTCATAAATACGTCACGCGAGTTTCCTTTGGTTTGGTTAAACCGGTGTGTTGTTTTTTTTTTGGTATATTTTCCTTGACGGGGAGCGACGATGTGGTTGAATGTATAGTCTTTACAAATTCATTCGGATTTCGAATAGAATTAGAACGTGACTCCTAGGAAATATGAAAGGCGGCGTGGCCCTTTGCTTACGTCAAGCACGCAATTTTTTATGCGAATAAATCCGCGTTTGACTAGCTACTCACCGTTGGCAAAACGACGTGGTCGAAGATGAAGCGCACACAGACTTAGAAGATCCCTGCTCCGTTTGACCTTGAAAAAAACCCATAGAATTTTGCGGCGTAAACTAGCATTTTACGGCCAAATATTATTTTTCCAAAAAATAAGCTAATAGGTTGTTCGTTGTTCCCATATTGTTTGCATACCTTGGTTTTATGGATCACAAATATAAATCATGGAACTTATCAGACGACTTACCACATAGAAATTAAACAATTTTTAACTGATTTATTGCGTATATTTTACATAATTTTATGACCTAACGTTTCGAAACTGTAAGAAAACATTAGATGACTTACCTGTTGCGTAAAAAAAAAACAGCCCAAATTAGTAGACCTCTAAAACAGACCTCTCCCAACAGCCAGCTCTGAAGCTCGTCCTCACATATGCCATTTATACAAGTGTGAAGCATTAGTCACACATCTCACATGATCCGATGAATGTAGTGTCGAATCGTACCATGACAACAGCTGGCACGGTGACGCTCAGTTAGCGTTTTAGGACTTTGCCGTTTTAATCCCTCCATCGTTTTAAGCCTGATGTTTATAGATGGAAAGAGCCTAATAGCGTTATTGTTGTTATGACACGGTGTTATCTTAAATATTGGATTATTAAGATCTCTTTATGGTCGGATCCATGCTGAGAGAACAAATGGAGATTAATTATTGAGTCGTGTGGAACATTTGCGTCCTGATTCTGAGGCATTCGTGATTAGCCCAGTCTGTGAATTGTAAATCGGCATTGTTTGTCTCTATCACTCCTGTATCCAGGCTCTGGGAGTGACAGCTGTTGTGATATTTATCTATGTGTCGTTGAATATGAATGTCAAAAGTTGGCAAAAAACGGTCAAGTAGGTGAGACACGTGTCTGGTCATGCACCCCCAAAATCATCCCCATTTTATTTGTAGGGGAGGCGACCTAAAATATTTTATTTATATTATTTAAAAATATATAATTATTTATTCAAGATATTAATTTACCACTTTATGGGCTTTATTAATACTAAACCCATGTCAAATTACAGCTTTGCCTCTGCGCTTAGCTACAAATAGACGGATGGACGTCATGAAACATTAAGGGTGCTCAGTCGGGTATTTTTTTGACGTGATAACGTCTTATAAATCGATGAACGCCGGCTGCACGCACGAAAAAGCATTGTCACGTTCCGCCTGAGCCGAGCGTGCACGCGAGAGCGCGGAACAAGCGATAGAGAGGCACGATCGGCCTTAGCGTTCGGCTTGTGACGCATCTATTATGACGTTATCACGTAAAATTATCGTCCGTAAACCGACTTTACAGACAACCAATATTTTTAATATAAAAAAAAATAAAAAGAGTCCTTTACTCTTCGTCGAAGTTGTTGAGAGAGTTGTTGTTAAGAATAACTAATTGCAATCAAATTCCTGCTAAAATTTGCAGAGTAGGAAAAACCCCTGATGTGGAGCAATGCGTCATAGTCGCTTACTCAGAGTTTTCTGATTTCGCATTGTTTATTTTAAAATTTGTGATCATTTGCAATACATTTGTAGTACAAACAAACTGATCAGTCAATTATATTTACTGAAATTTCCGTCTCTAGGAACACAGGTCATAATTTAGAAACCATATTTTAATATTGCAATGTTGTGATCACGTGACACGCTTTGTTAAAGTCTTTCTGCAGCTGCAACAGTTGGTTTTTCTCTACAACATAATGTACAAAAATCTGTACAATACTATCTTGTTCACTAGAATCACACTTTTTACCAGACTGCCAATGAAGGGTTATCCCTTCTTACGCAGTCGGGTAAAAAGGTATTGAAAGTTATTAATCGACGCTAATTTACGAGTAAACTTGGATGCGTCAAATCGTTGACGCGCTGATAAAATACATAATGTCAAATAAATTAGGTGGGTACAAATTGAGGTTACTGTGTTATTGAAAACTCATGTAGATACAATTTTATTGTGTGAATGTATTTTGTGAGACATCAGTGGGTCTTCCCCGATAAATAAGTAAGTAAATGTATTCCATGTATTTTATTTTATACCACTTATGTATAAGCTGTTGGGAGGGAAACCCAGATCCAAGGGCGTCGCCAGGGGGGGGGGGCAGAGGGGGCAGCTGCCCAAGAGATTTAAAAAATGTAGCCAACTGCAAAGCAATCAAAGTCCTAAGGCCGTGCAATTGTACCTGTACCTACAATTCATATTTTTCTCATCCTCCATAATAATAACTTGCCCCAATTGGGCTATGGGCTAGCGACGCCCTTGCCCAGATCCACTCCCAACTTGTATTTTGTATCGTTGATAATAATTACATGGTTACTATTCACTTGTACGTTTAATACTGAGAAATATAATTGATTATGCAAATACAACAATATCACAGTGCGCCATCTTGACGAGACGCCGATCGCGAGTCTATGCACTAAAGGGCACCGGCTAGTGATGCGCCCGTGCATAGAGATGGGACGCCGATTATTCGTCCCAATCAGCTAACAATACCTGTATCTATGGGTTTCTACTTATCATGGAAATGTGTCCAAATTTTATATCTCATAGAAAAATCTACTAAGATTCTTATGAATCATAAAGAGTGACAACCTTGTAGAGAAATACTTATGGTGATTGTAAATAGTTTTTATTTCCATATTTAAATGTCATCGTAAAATATACAACTGTTAGTTGTCTTAAGAGACCGGAGAGATATCACACTGACTACTTTTCCTTTTGCTATGCTATTTACATGCTATGACACCTGCCTACGTAAATGCAAAATGCATTAGGGACCTTGAGTTTACTGAAATAGATTTTAAAGTCGGTCGGCTGAAAGGAAATGATTCTGCCGATGTGTATTATATGTGTATTTTTACTCGACTGCGTAAGAAGGAGGTTTATGTTTTTCGAGTGTATGTATGTTTGTATACATGTTTCTATACTATGTGATAAATGTAGATAACTAATTTTGTTGTGGAAGGTGTCTTTTCATTCGACTTCACTTCCTGAGTGTCATAGGCTAGATTTTTTAGTAATAATAATAATAATACAACTCGAAAAAATAAAAATGCTATTTTTCGTAATCTCTAACGAACTTTTTCGTAATAAATACATAATTTTACTAGATTTATTCTATATAATACGCATTTATAATCTTTACAGCGATTCAACGCATACTTTCTCACAAAAAACGTATATTCAACAGTTTACTAAGCGTAACAAAGTCATAAGTTAGACTGCAAATACCGATTTTCTGCAGTCGGGTATTTTGTTTTTCTTTTAATAAAGATACTTGTTAGGATTGCGTAGTTTAACAAGGAATCCCTTACATTTTCGCTTAGTCCGCCTATGTCTGTTTATCTACAGCTTTGGCCACAAAGTATTAGAACTAGAAAGCTATAATTTGGCAAGGGTTTATATGTATATTAATCACGCTGACAAAATGTAAAATAAATCGCTTTCTAAATCGGAAATGTCACCGGATTGGTCTTTCAAACTATGGCATAAACCATAACATAAATAACATACCATTTCGATTCAGTTTCGGTTGCAAAATTTTAGTTATTTTGTGTTATATTATTGTCTAGATTTTTTTACCTACATACTTGTAAGTTAATTTATATATTAAAAAATGTGGTAATGCGTGAGAGGGGTAGAAAACTATGCAAATGCATAGTCCCTTAAGGCCCGGCTAGTCCGCAAAAGCAGTAAAACAAAGCTTTTTGAAAATTTACAAAAAATACTTGTATTATTAGTTCAAGCTCAAATTTTTTGTATGTAAAATTTTGATCTGTTGGCTAGGTTTCGCTAGAAACAAAAACACGATTGCTGAAAAAAATCTCGATAACTTTATTTTTTGAAAAATATGCCATTTTATTTATTTTTCCCATTTATCTCTAAAATGTTTAAAGCCATCAAAACCAAATTTACCATGTTAAGTAGCTATTACATTTTTTTAGTGTTCTCTAGAATTACATTTTTGATACGTTTAGTGCATTATTTTATAGTAATTTATTTTACAATAAGTTTGCTCGCGAGCAACCGTCCCGCCGCCTTGCTTCAGCTGTTCACCCGCGCCAGTCTGTCGGTGACCACTGTCAGCGACGGTACTGTGTCGGATTGCATCGCGCGCCAAATAAAACAAATTACTATGGGAAATCATAGAACAAAGAAACCAATAAATAAGCGAACGCGTAAGCGCAAAATTTTGGCTCATATAGAAATGATGCGATCCCGAAAAAGGTAATACCCAGTTGCAAGTTATTATTTCCTAGAAATATACATGTAAGTATTTATATAGATCACTCGCACTCGCAGTTCATAAACCTATGAGTTCTATTCATACTCGTATAAAGAAAATGTACTTACTCTTACCTGATGTTCAAATATTTCAGTTATGAAAGATGTGTGAAGTCTGCCAACCCGCATTTGGCCAGCGTGGTAGATTATGGCCTTACCCTTCTTATAATGAGAAGATGGCCCGCGCCCAGCAGTGGGACAGTTTGTACAAACAGGGATCATAAAAAATAAATGTAAACATAAACATACATACACATGCTAGCTGCATCCCGCGGTTTCACCCGCGTAATGATGAAAAATGGTGATAATAATATATATATATATATAAACGGCTAAACGGCTGAACCAATAATTTCATAATTATTGGTTCAGCCGTTTAGCCGTTTAGGTAACAAACATACAGAGAGACAGACGACAGACAATTTCGCTTTTATAATCTTATATGATTCATACACTTATATGATTTGACTGGCTTTGTGGCTCAGTTGGTAGTGTGTTCACGTCTACCTGCTGAACTGAAAGGTCGTGGGTTCCATCCCAGGCAAACATTTGTGTGATGAGCATGGATGTTTGTTCTGTGTCTGGGTGTTTCTATGTATCATATGTATATATTTACAAAAAAAAATAAAAAAAAAGTATATATGTATTCTATCAGCCATCTAGTTCCATAGCACAAGCTTTGCTTAGTTTGGGCTAGATGGTGTTGTGTGAAATGTCCACAAATATAAAAAAAAAAAAAAAATATACATTTGAAAAACATAACCCACCTATTTGCACAGTCCGGTAAAAATACACCGCGGTCGCGGCAGGCGGCATATGGCGCGGCATCTTTGAACGCGTCACAGACTTTGAGAGTACCTATATAGGTATACCGCCGTCTGTCGCGCGCCGCCCGCGCCGCGCGTAGGTAGGTAATTTTTACCCGATTGCGTAAGGAGGGTTGTTTATCGAGTATATGTATGTTTGTATTTATGTATGTAAGGGAGTATGTGGGTGTATATCTATGTATGTACTATGCATATTTTTAGATTACCTCCTACAGCCTAAACAGCTTGACCGATTTCGATGTGCTAGGTGTCGTTAGATTCGTCTTTACTCCCTGAATATCATATGCTATATTATATTTTTTGTAACGCATTTTTTGTACTCTTGCAAAAATTAAATAAAATGTTTTTTCATAACCTAGAACTTCTTCGTGATAAATAAGAAATAAGTAATTTTACTGGAATAAAAAATACACACTTCAACTTTTTACAGCGACTTTACGTATACATATATTACGTATTTGAGTATAAAATATTTTAGGTAGGTAGTTTCATAACATTTATATTTCCACCACAAATACAGGGTGTTAGGTTAGGTTAGGTTAGTTAGGTACATTTATCAGTGATCGACCTTGTTAGCATTATTCTTGTATATTGCAGATCAAAGAAGCATCTTGAAGTAATCAACGAGTCTTTGATAACATTAGAGCCAGTTGATTTGAATACTTCTAGGATTGAGTGAGCACTACAACCTTATTTATTTTACAAAAAATGAGGTTTATGCACATATATTTTTGTAACTGCAAATTTGTATGAATTGGTAGGTAGACCAGCAATTTATGTGAAAACCTCACGCAAAAAAGTAAAATAAATTATAATGCACCTGTTTGTATAATTAAAATATATCTTATGTGCATTAGCCTCGTTTTAATGATAAAATGTGTGGTTGCAACAACGTTTACTTTGATATTACAGAACGACCGTCAATGAAAACTCGCATAATCTGTCCCGTACTCCACCATGTGAGAGTAATAACATCGACATGTGAGTTGTGATATAGTTGTGAGAATAGAAAATAAAAAAGAAATAAAACAGGCACGAATACTGCAACCAAAGAAGATGAAATATGCTACACTTAAAGATCTGTTAATTTTTTGATATTATACTACGGTTGTTTTTTATATTTTTATTATGGGAAACTTTAGCTTGACCACCGATCCCGCTAGTTTTGAACGACGTTTACGGTCTACGATGGAGCGCGTTTGCTTAGAAAAACTCTATTTTAATTGCGATTGCGACGTTCTGTTATATAATGTAGGTATAATAATGTGAATCAAAGAAAATCCGTTCAGGTAGCGTATGCTGAAATTTTTCAAGGCTGTACGTTAAAAATAACAACAAAGCGCTCTGTTTTGTTAAATAATGTAGATTCAAACCCATTTCTTTCTATAATCACGCATTAGGTGTAAAAAGTAGAGTATGCACTTCGGGGATAAAGGTGTTTTTGTCTTGGGCGAGCTTGAATCCCTCGTTACACTCCGGATTCTAAATTTGTAACTCTGTAAATAAGTAAATCTGTAAATATGTAAATCTGCAAATCTGTAAATCTGTTAATCAATAAACAAACAAAATAGATAACTAATTATTTATATTATTTGTAGTAAACTCTCTCAGGATCTTTTTAAAACCTACAATAATTGTAAGTTATTTTGTTATAAAAGTCCAAAGTACTAGACCGATATTGATAAAATTTATATGGGACCACTTCTGAAATCACTTACCAAAGAAAAAATAATCTTCAAAATCGATTCACAAATGGTGGAGTAATCGGTGAACAAACATACAAAAAACATAGTCAAATTGAAAACCTCCTTCTTTTTGGAAGTCGGTTAACTAATGGTATTGCAAAATAATTATAAAATTAACCTTGTTGTGTCTGCTTGTGTTTATTACCTAACATCCTGTATAGACCTTTACATTATTGTCAAAGATATTTACGTGATATATTTGACCTGTAATATGTAATTCTAACCAATATTTATGAAATTTGGCAAGGAGATTCTTCAAGACCTGGAGAAGGACAAAGGCTATATTTTATCATAATAATCATCGTTTTTCATCACTACGCAGGTTACACCGCAGGAGCATAGCTATTATTTTATAAATGTGATAATTTAGTGTTTTATGTGAGTTAGTGAGTTGGTTGTTGAATGGAGATAGATATACGCACATAATATGACATACTTAGGCTTTTATCCCGGAAAAATGAACGAGTACGAGTAGTAAATTATTATTTCATAGATTTTCAAGAAATAAGCTTATAGATTGATATCAGTATATCACAACTTACTTGCCACTACAATGTAATGAAGATGTGGCTCAGACGAGTCGCGCGCCGCGCGGCGAGACTCGCGCGCGGCGGATCGGTATCGCACTAAACGTACGCCACGTTTTGTGCGGACGTCGCGCTCTCTTAAAACATACTAACTACTAACTACAGAACTATGCCGTAAACTGAGGTAGCGTAAAATACCTAAATTTCTGGACAAGCCTCGCCTTAAGATTGGACGAGAGAGATAGCTGTGAGTTTTGAGCCCATCCTTAATCTACAAAAATAAAACAAAATAACTGGAAATGACATCCAAGTAAACGAAATTGCATATTTTGAAGTCAGTTGTTTCAGTTTTTAGGGTTCCGTACCTGAAAAGGAAAAATCGGAACCCTTATAAGATCACTTTGTTGTCCATCTGTCAAGACCATATACGCAGATCTGTAGTCTCTGGCAGTTGTGAAATAGTTTAACTTCTCGGTTATCGTAAAAAAAGTTAACCGCATATTCCACACTCACAAAGAAATCAAAGCCTAGGGTACTTCGCGTTGACCTAGAACTATGAAATTTGGTAAAAAGCATTGTCATAACACGTGAAGGAATAAATCTGAAAACCGTACATTTTTAATTTAATGACAAAAAAATAGGATCTTTATACAATGAATGAGGGTCCAAATTTTAAAGTGGGTTAACCGTATCATGTGGGGTATCATATGAAATAGCTTTAGCACAAGCAAATATGGTTTTGCTCTTATTATTTTTACGATGGGTAATTATCGGATTATGACCGAAAATTTAAAAAGAATAAGTACATAATTTTCCCCTTTTATACTAGCTTCGCCCGGTAGATCTATTATCTAGATTGTTTTGAACCATCGGTGGGCGAGTTTGACTCGCACTTGTCCGTTTTTTTTAAACTAGTATACACATAGCAGTTATGGTCGATTAGCAACACAACCGAGATGTCATCGTCAGTTCCCATTTTTTGCCACAATAGTTCTTGTTCCAAACAGACTATAGATTTGTTATTTTCGGACGAGTCTTGTATTACAGAGATAAACAGTAATGGAAGATTTACCACGTTTTTTTTCTTATTTATAGATTTTTGACCACGGTAAATATCCCGTTAATAATAATAGTGTTTAAATGAATGACCGTGATAGTTTAAAAAAGTGTTTCATGGAAGATTTTGTTTCTATGTAAAAGATTAGATTTTTTTATATCACAGCTTATCAGTTGCGGAACAAAAGGCATTACTTACTAGTGTTATTTTTATTTATCACGCAGCCGTCAGGACGGAAGTCGAGTGGTGACGATCCTAATTCTGCTCTTATCGCTTTGCTTTACCATTTACTAGAGTATGTAAGCTGGAGAATCATGTGCTTGTGACGTAGGAGACACTGCAGGTGTTATATTGTTCGGCACTGCTTTGATAAGCTCGAGGTTTACACCGATAATCTGGGCCGTGTCAAAAAGGTTTACTTAGGATTGAATCGGTGTCTTCCAAAAAAGTAATTTGCAATATTTTTGTCTGCCTGTACGGTGTGTCCGATGGGCACCGAAATTACTCGATGGATTTGGACGAAAATGGGCAGGATTATTACTTATACTACATACTTTCAACTCGAAAATTTTGACAGTTCCTGTGGGATAACAACATAATCGATTAATCGCGATCGATTTGATGTTTATAAAAGTTATTATTAATTAACATCGTTTAAGCTTATAATTGGGAAAATCGATTGAAATGTAAAATAAAAATATTAATGTTTCATTGAAGGTTAAACGAACTTACTTACCAAGTGAAGTTTGACTACAATTGTGCAACGAGACTTATTCGGTGTAATTTATTGTTTACATGTAGTTGCGGTCAGGGTTCCACTAATTAAATAGTATGTCTTAGAGATCCTAACTTAATATTATAAAAGCTAAAGTAGCTCTGTATCTGTTTGTTACCTTTTCACGGCTGAACAACTGGACCAATCGATATGAAATTTGGCACAGAGATGTTTTAGGACCTGGGGAATGAAATAGCTTGTATTTTAACATCATTATCACTCACACCGTTATTTATCACCACGCGAGTAAAACCGCAGGACGCAGTAAGTTTAAATAAATAAATAATAAATACATATTTGTGGACATTTCACACAACGCCATCTAGCCCAAACTAAGCAAAGCTTGTACTATGGAACTAGATGGCTGATAGAATACATAATAATTTATTTTTTTTGTAAATATATACATAATGAAATATATACATATGATACATAGAAACACCCAGACACAGAACAAACATCCATGCTCATCACACAAATGTTTGCCCTGGGTGGGGATCGAACCCACGACCTTTCAGTTCAGCAGGTAGACGTAAACACACTACCAACTGAGCCACAAGGCCAGTCAGTAAATGTGCACGTATAGCAACTAACCGACCGCTTTTGACACGAATATTGTTAACAACAAATCAAGTTCTTTGTTTTAAGTAAAACAAATTACATTTTTATTATAAGTATGGTACAGATATAATTTATCAACTTAAATTAAAAAATTCCCGTAGAAAACCGTTTTAAGATCAATACTTGTTGATAAATGCAATCAAAAAAAAAATATGCTCTACCTTTAGGTAAAAATTCAGCGCAAGAATCATGATCGGTCAACGAAATATATGAATGATATTTTGATTGAAAGTCGCACAGTTCTTGGCGAAACGTTTATTATTACATTTTTATACCTGAAATTTTCCAACAAAAATATTTATGTACTTACCTGGATACCTGTTATTTACCCAAAAAACACTTCTTTTTGCGTACGAAACATTTTTGCATATTTTAATTCAGTGTCTTCAAATAAACATGTTTTTATGTATATAACTACAACAGTATGTGACTTGACAATGTCAAAACAATTATTTTAAACCGAGCTATTTAGTATTAAAATATTATTCACTAACATTTAGTTGCTATAAATGTATTGTTGTAGTCACATACTGCATTGTTTATGTTAGTATTAAAGTTAATTTCTCGTGTATATTATTTATTTGGATGTCATGAAGCCATTCATTAATTCATGTTAATTCTGTCATAAAATATATGGACCCTACCTTATGGGGTTCTATCATATTAATACTTTAAGGCGCTGTGGGTATGTCATCTATTTCGATGTTTGTTTCTTATTGAACGTCTGTAATATTATTTTCTGCATTTTTACCCGACTGCGTAAGAAGGAGGGTTGTTTTTCGAGTGTATGTATGTGGGTATTTATCTATGTATGTGTGTTTCTATAAGATCGCTTACAGCCTAAACGATGAGAACTAAGACGATGCTCGAACTACAGACACTTAACAGTCTGCGATTTTCATTGATTTAATTCGACTTCCATTTTGAAACCTGTCAAATAGTCATACCATCAACAAGTTCTAGCATCTCCATCATAGATCATTGGAAAGCCACCATTTCTAGTGCTAACGTGAGTTGTGTTCAGTTTCGTCGCGGGGGTGATCCTGCGTGAGCGCATCCCCGCATTCGAGCGGATGCTGTGGCGCGCCTGCCGCGGCAATGTATTCCTGCGGCAGTCGGAGATCGAGACGCCTCTTGAGGATCCTTCTTCTGTAAGTGAACATTATTATCTTTTTATAGACATATTTGGACTCGACGTATGCCCTAAACGTGTATGTACCTAGCATAGTTATTTCTAAGTGCGCTTTGTACTTATTTTTTTATATTATACGTAACATAATATACGTATTCTTACAACACAAGTGTACGTAGGCGTGACGATGTATGCAGTACGACCTTCTATTAAGAGTGAACACTACATACGTAAAAGATAAAAGTAAAGAAAAATACACTACTGCATTAGACTAATGCAATAAATGATAAGCGACTGAATGATTATATACTATTATAGTAGTCATGGCAGAGTCGATGGAAGACCTCAGTACGATGCTCGAAGACCTCAATAGTGTTTCCCAACGGGTGGGCCTCAAAATGAACATGGACAAAACGAAGTTTGTCGAACGCCCGTGTAGTGCCCACCCCAATATCTGTGGGGAACTCCACTCTTGAAGTTGTTGACGAATACGTCTGCCTAATACTAATCAGAAATGTAGAGATACGTAGACGTACAGGAGTCACCGATATAGCACAGCGGAAGCAAGCATATTAGCAAGTTGAAGTGGCAGTGAGCAGGGCACATATCACATAGAACTGATGGCCGATGGGGCCGAAAGGTTCTCGAGTGGAGACCACGTACCGGCAAGCGCAGCGTAGGAAGACCAGCCACGAAGTGGACAGATGACCTCATACAAGTGGCGGGAAGACGCTGGATGCAAGCCGCTTCCAATCGGTCTTTTTGGAAATCCATGGGGGAGGCCTATGTCCAGCAGTGGACTTCTTATGGCTGAGATGATGATGATGATGACTGAATGATCGAAAATGTCATAGTTGAAGTATAGTACATAGTCTGCTAAAATGTTCACAAGGTCGCGACATGGTAGAGACTACATACTAGATACTGACCTGCATCTGCTTCGACCAAGAGACCAGATGTCAAAAAATCAAGTTACATATGACGTATGCAATTATGACAGTTGGGCGCTGCGCAAGCGGTGAACTTTTGAACAAATGATTGTTCCTGTCCGATGTTGCCGCAGTCACTTTTGTCCGAAGTATATGAGCATGGTGGACAACCGACCGTGTGCCTCTGACGCGCAACGTTCCTTCGCTGTGTAGCACATTAAAATATTGTCACCCTTGTCGCTCTTATTGTCGTCTTTTGTTTATGTTTGTATGCATTGTTGATCGGCTAATACAACGAGCATTTTACTGTTTACAGTCGGACCAAGTGTACAAGTCGGTGTTCATCATCTTCTTCCAAGGAGACCAGCTGAAGACCCGCGTCAAGAAGATCTGCGAGGGTTTCCGCGCGACGCTCTACCCCTGCCCCGAGTCGGCGGCGGACAGGAGGGAGATGGCGATGGGGGTCATGACGAGGATTGAGGATCTTAACACGGTGAGAGTAACATCTTATCATACATTTTTTTATACAAGATAGATCTGGGATTGACCGCCAACTCGCCTTATGTTAAGCGACGGTCTGGCCGAGGCTGGAGCTCGTCGATCTATACATGAGTTGTGGGAAGCCATTACTTTATTGAGTATTTGTATATGCATAGATTTTGGGATGGACGTAGATTAACTATTTATTTAGGACTACCTGAAAAAGTTAAAATTAAGTCTAAATCGCAGTAAAGCAGCATGCGAAATTCTTATAAAGGTAGCCACATTATTCAAAGAAAAGTATATGACAGATACATTCAGTACTCAGTTAGCAATTTTAAACAAACAATAATTTCGAAAACATAAGGTCGTGAAGTGTTAGCAAACAAATGTGCTCGCGACGTGTACTGTTCGCAGAAGTCATAAAAAGTAGCATAATGACATTCAGGAGGTATTTGTATATAAATCTAAAGGCACCTCGCACGTCAATATCGGCCAACCCGTGTTGTGCAGAATATAATAGACACCTACATACTTACACTTAAAATATTACACTCCTTTTTCAGTCCTGTAAAAGTCGGGTTATGTGCTGCCACATCATGGTTAAGGAGATTCTGCAAATACTTTTTGACAAATAGCGACTCTTGCTACGTTGCAATAAAGCTCAAATTAGTTTATATAAGCGCTAATTACCAGTTCTTTTATAATATAATAATTGTTACTGACAGAGTGTATCTCGTTCTAGCAGCCTTATCGCTAATAGGCTAAGCTCTTCCAGGGAACCTTAATTAAAGAATTGTCGGGCGACCCATCGGGTAGTATGTTAGCATTATACCTAAACTGCATAGTGCGTCTGATCTGACGCTGCCATAATTGAATTCTCATTAATATTATATAGACCCATAAATCGGCGAAATGATCGGACATTGTGTGTGTAAGCACATAGAACTATTATTTATTCCATGGTCCGTTGTCCGAGCTGGTAGGTATGTCGGTAACAATAGCGGGCAAGGTTGGTGTTTAAATTAATTGCATGCGCGGATAATGTGCCGTCGCCTTGGTACATTGATTGGTACATAGCTTGTCTCACATGTATGTAGGTACTTATTGAGATATATTACTTTGTTGACGAAAACTTAAATGTAACTTGTATACCTAGTTTTTTTTTTTTTTTTTTTAGATATGATTTATGAGATAATTCTGCCAAACTGCATAACAGTTTGTAGGCAGATAATATACACTCTCATCCACAATAACAATTATTTCGTTTATAGGTGATTGTTTTTGACATCAACATGATGAAATGATCAATGTTTAGTTAATACAAATTTGATAAACTAAGTAGAAGGTAGCATTGGAAAAGATGTACATATGTATTAATTTACTCTGGTATTTTATCTAGAAACAATCTTTTTAATGCTACCTTATACCTCTGCTTGCCTCTAAATTGCTTTTCATATCCCTCTGGTAATCCATTACATAATCTAGGTATAAGCTTAAGCTAAGTGTGTTTCCGCTTCGATGTCTTCAAGCTGGTACTCTTGTTGACACGTGTTTCACCTCGTCACGAAGCATTTTCAAAACTTTTTGACTCTTCGAGCTCTTTTTCTCGCGTAAGAGATTTTTTTTGGAATGTCCACCATGAAATGACGTCGGTTTTTCATGCATCTTGCTGTCCAATAGAAAAATACAGGAATACTGTAAAAGTCTGTTGAGGGACTTGAGGGAAATTGTCATTTATGTTGGCGATGAGTTGACCCCCTCTCACTGCAAGCCAATATTATTTCTTATCCTCTCTAACCGTCTAAACACTGTCAACTATGTCGTCAAACAGCCTTATTGGTCTTCGATGCTCTGTCTACCATTTAAGGGAAAATAGGCGTGATTTTATGTATGCATGTGTGTCCCGCAGGTGTTGGGTCAGACGCAAGACCACCGGCACCGCGTGCTCGTCGCCGCCGCCAAGAACATCAAGAATTGGTTCGTGAAGGTGCGGAAGATCAAGGCGATCTACCACACTCTCAACCTGTTCAACCTGGACGTCACGCAGAAGTGCCTCATCGCCGAGTGCTGGGTGCCGGCGCTCGACATGGAGACCATACAGCTCGCTCTCAGGCGGGGGACGGTCAGTACACTCGCTTGTATTGTGTATATTTTAATCATTGAATTAGGACCCGCTTAGCGCACTTCCCAGTGTTAAGTATTAAGATTTCTTCAAGTTTCTTGAATAAAACAAGTCATAAATGTTCTAGTCACACAATCTCAGTCACGGATACAGTCATTTTCAAATTCAAGCCGCGCTTCAGTAAAGTAGTCGCGGCTTTAATGGAAGTTTCTATGGAGCTTTGCCGACAACCGTACCATTGTTTCATAGACAAGACGGACCGTACCACTGTGTCATAGACAAGACGGACCGTACCACTGTGTCATAGACAAGACGGGCCGACCGACTGATTTGGACGAGTATGAATACTCAATCACATTGTTTCAGTTGCTAACATTTGCTTGTTTATTGCAGGAGAGAAGCGGCAGCTCGGTGCCTCCGATCCTGAACCGGATGGAGACGTTGGAAGACCCGCCGACCTACAACCGAACCAACAAGTTCACATCCGCCTTCCAGAACTTGATATACGCGTACGGTGTCGCCACCTATCGGGAGGTGAACCCAGGTACGTTTCACGATCATTATTCAAAATGCGTTGAGCTGGTTAGCTAGTTTTTTTAATTTTTTAAACTACCCTCATTAAATAAATATCATTAATAATTACCTAGTTGAAATTAAACATAAAATGAATCATTCCTCAAATGCAATAATTAAAGCGTGTATTAAAATTAAATTTAGAACATTAGAATTAATATCTAAATATAATTGTATGTAGTTTTTTGTAACTTCAAATATTAAGATAACTAACTTATTGGACTATGTATGTATGTTAATTAAATTGCCTTATTAATAATTGAAAAATAAAGATACTGAGGAAATGACTGAGGTTGGAATCGTTGCCCGCTGTAACACGGGGTTTCCTAGAACAGTGGTCAACGAGACACCTACTACCTATGTGCATTAATTTTGTTATAATTATAAGTTGAATTGTTGTTAGTAGGATTATCTAATGTATTTTAAACAGTAATAAATTGAATTGAATGGAATTGAATTAGACATAGGCAATAAATATTAATATTATGTTTTCTAAGTTTCTCGCGATTGATACTCATTGAAACGAAACAATTTTTAACGGATTTATCGCGTGTATTTTACATAATTTTATGAACTGACGTTTCGAATCACAAAGTATTCGAAACGTCAGGTCATAAAAATATTTTTTATATATTTACCATTAGTACGGTCCATCACTAATTACACTAGTAGAGTTTGAGACTATAATTTTGAATGGTCCCGATAGAGGAGTGATAGTCTAGTAAAAATAAATCCGTTTGTATGGAGCAGATCACAGTATTTGCGACTGGGGGGGTTTCTTTAGAATTATGATAGGAAAATAGCTAAAAATCATAGATCAACAATAATCCCCGATTTATAGACTAGCTACGTTCCGCGGTTTCACTCGCGTAGTTATGAAAAACGGTGATGATTATGATGATGATAAGTAGCTTATGTCCGTCTCCAGGTCCAAAGCTATTTCTATTCAAATTTTCATAACGATCGGTTCAGCCGTTTGAGCGTGTAAAGGTAACAAAATTAGCTTTATAATATCATTATGAAATTGTGTCAAATGTATTTCAAAACACCAGTACATTCATTTAAATAACAATATACTTAGTTGTCTTTTATGTTGTCACAACAATCTTATTTTTACTAGACTATGAGAGTGTGTATTGTGTTGTTCCAGCGCCGTACACTATAATCACGTTTCCGTTCCTGTTCGCTGTGATGTTCGGCGACCTGGGTCACGGCGCGCTGATGGCCGCCTTCGGCTTCTGGATGTGCTACAAGGAGAAGCCGCTGCAGGCCAAGAAGATCGACAGCGAGGTACCGCGAGCGTGTACCGCTTGAACCATCCATCCTCCACCTAATCATACCACCTAGTTAACATAACCTTCTAACACGGTCAAACGTGGCGTCCAAAGGCCTCATGGTCTTTGACGCTCCTCCTACCCCATAAGGGAACAGATAGGCTATAGCCTAGGGATAGGCGTGTTTGTATGTGTGTATATTGTGTTACACACAATGAGATTTTATCTACAGTGGGATTATATTCATTGAATATGAAGTAAAAGCATGGCAATTATCAGTTCTCAGCACTTTCAAGGACAAGACTACATCCTTAAGGCCTTTTAGTACCTTGGCTTTATATATCTTGTTGTTGCACTTTCTAAACACACAAGATGGCAATGTCACTGTTCATAAGTCACGACACGCGTTTAACAGCGTTGCCCGACGTGTTGTGACCGAAGACGAGTCGGGCGATTACCTTACTTGAGACTTGCCACGCACAGCCGGGGAAAACCTACCGAAAACCGAAAAAACGATACTCAACTTTGATTAACGTCTCAAATTCTCTGTCTTGTTTCCGCAACTGTAATTCCGTGTCAATGAGAAATTGTCAAAATATGTTGAGCATTGATTAAATTTGAGTAAAATTTTTCGGTAAGCCTCTTAGTGACATTTGCACACAGCACTATCTAGCCCCAAACTAAGCAAAGCTTTTATTCTAGATAACTGATAGAATACTCATATACTTTTTATTGTAAATACATATATAAATAAAAACATGCACAGAACAAACCTCCTAATCACATGAATATTTACCCTCGGTGGGGATCGAACCTACGAGCAAACTAAATTTTCCTCCGTCCCCCAGATTTGGAACATATTCTTCGGCGGACGCTACATCGTCCTCCTGATGGGGCTGTTCTCCATGTACACCGGTATCATCTACAACGACATATTCTCGAAGAGTCTGAACATCTTCGGCTCCTCGTGGCGCGGGAACTACAACGAGTCGACGCTGCTCACCAACAAGCAGCTGCAGCTGAACCCTGACTCCGACGACTACCTGCAGTATCCCTATGCGTTCGGGATCGATCCTGTCTGGCAGGTTAGTGGCGACAACCACACTGAAACATATTTTTTTTGTATGTTAGATACGTACACGATTGACCACCAACTCGCCTGATGTTAGGCTACGGTGTGGCCGAGGATGGAGCTTATCGATCTAAAAGATATTCATACCAGCCTTGAAGATTCCAAGATTGTAGTTCTCAGGAAACAGAGATGGCGGCAAAGATAGCCATTCATGTGCGTCAAGATCATGGACCGATATCGCTGAGTACGGATTTTTGGCATTTCATTGAGAAATGGGTAGTAATTCGCCGACATTCTGCTAGTCCTGTAGTGAAATGGGGAGAGTGAAATTAGGTCGTGAAGCTCTTGTGCACACTCCCTGAAATGAGTCCTATAGAATATAGACAGAAATGCTACTTTACGGCGGTGATCGAGACTAAGAAGTTTCTTGGAAACCAGTTTATCACCACAGCTTGCTGGCTTATTAATATTTATTTATTTATTTTATTTACTAATATACAGACAGTTACAGAATGAGATTAGTGAGCGTACGTGTGTGACTTCACTTGCCGGTCCCAACGGAAGACCAGTGCTATAATATGTATCCCACCCCCCCCACACACACTAGCACACACTCTCTCTCTCTCTCACACACACACACACACACACACACCGATGTGCGCCGTGTCCGTATACCGTGTCCGATCGTGTTGCAGCTCGCCGATGCGAACAAGATCATCTTCATGAACGCTTACAAGATGAAGATCTCCATCATCATAGGCGTCTTCCACATGCTGTTCGGAGTCTGCCTCTCGCTCTGGAACCACATGTCAGTTTTATACGTCGTTATTATTTTATTAACCGACTTCAAATGGATGGAACGAAAAAGGAGGTTCACAATTCGACTGTATCTTTTCTGTATGTTTGTTACGCGATTACTTCGCCAATTATGAACTGATTTTGAAGATTATTTTGAAGATTATTTTTGTTTTGTTTGTTGGTTTTCACATATTATAAGTTTTGTCAAAATCGGTTCATTAATGTTGTTTCTAAAAAGTAGCTGGAAAATATGTCTCAAGTAAATGCATTTGCGTCTTTTGAAGTGGGTTGTTTCAGTTTTTTAAACTAAAATATTCTTTTTGTGACGTATTTCAATCCCATATAAATTATTATCTTCTAAATCTTTGTTTCTAGAATGAAATAAATGTAACGTCATTTTTTTTTAAATAAAAACTACGCTTTTTGAAAAACACCGCCGAATTCGCTTGAAACTATAGTCGGATATTTCGACTCAAAACAGACGTGAGTGAACCGTAGTTTTTATTTAAAAAATGTGTGAAAACCACGTTAGGTTCCGTTTAGTAAAATTTTCATCCTTATTCCAAGATGCATAACGTCAATTTCCGTGTAGGTACTTCAAGCGTCGCATCAGCATCTACGTGGAGTTCATCCCCCAGATAATCTTCCTGACGCTTCTCTTCTTCTACATGGTTCTGCTGATGTTTATCAAGTGGACGACGTACGGACCCACGGTCGGACACTTCGGCAGCCAGGCGCCGGGTAAGCAATCCTCAGGATACCCGGACACCTTCATTACCATCTTCACCATCTCAGCCACAAGAAGTCCACCGCTGGACATAGGCCTCTCCACGGATTAGTTGTGCTATGTCGGTGACTTTCGTAAGTCAACGGATCTCTTCGTTTTAGATTCCATTCCCCTATCCAGGTCAACGTCGGGAGATCCTACATGCAATTTCATAGATGGCGTAGGCATAGACAACATTTTGCATCTTGCTAACATCTTGGCACACGTCTTTTGCTTCTTTTACTTTTATTGATGATTTTCTTGTCGGAGTAGGCATAGACAGACGCACATACATAAAATCACGCCCATAAGCAGAGGATCAAAGGCTGTAAGGCCATTTGATCTCGCATGTAACTCACATGTGGTGATGTGACCGTGGGTAGAGAGTCAGATGGACGGGAGATTCGAGCGTAATATGTACATAAAATTATTTGTAAAAAATATATATATATGAAAACAAGCTTTTATACTCCATCATTTATAAACAGATTTGAACTTTTTTCTTTGTTTGAAAGGATATACTTTCCGATTGGCCCCATAGAATATTTTAACAAATACCAATACCAATATGGGACAATATGGGACAACTACTGAACCGTAGTATGGTTTTTAAAACAAAACTGCGCTTTTTGATGTTGGTTTTTTCAGTTTATACTATAAAATTATTCTTTTTCTCAGTTCATCATGGAAGAGTAGAGATGTCCTATGATCGATGGTCTCCTACCTATAATCCGAAATACATTTGCTTGAATCTTGTCTGAATCAGTTTCATAGACCTTATTCTTCTTCTTCTTTTTTGTATTGGACCCGCATTTAAGCATTTGCCAGTGTCAAGTATTAAGATATTTTCAAGTTTCTTTAATAAAACAAGTTGTAAATGTCCTAGTCACAATCTAAGTCATGTATACAGTCAAGTCAATTTAAGTCGAGTCCTGCTTCAGTAAAGTGGTGGCGACTTTACTAGAAACTTCTATAGAGTTTTGCCGACAACGTAAACTCACACGTTTTACTGCTTTATTTTACTTGCCTACACTCACGCACCTTATCGAAAACTTAATGAATAAAACACCACCATTTTTATAGCATTAATGTTCAAAATAACACAAGTTTAGGAAAATAAAACAAAACAACAACACGTTACTAAGACGTTCCCGCCAAAACTCTAGACCTTATTATTTACAAAGATTTGATATATATATTTTTTAATTTGCCCTTCGGGCAGGCTAAGGCCGTTTGGCCATACTGCCTTGTCTTATGTATTACAAAGGTTTGATTAATATATATACATATATATATATCAATAGGCTTGTTGCCACTAATAAGAAATTGCTTGGTTTATAGTTTCTAATTATAAATGAAGAGACGTAGATATGAAAAAAAAAACAGTCTATTTCTCATAAAAGTTAAAGATTATCAATATTTTTAGATAATAAATTAGTAAAAAATAGGCATTAAGTCACATGATAGTGAACACCAATCAGAAAGTGTCAACGGGCCGCAATTTATTGTTGACGTTTTCCTACAACAGAGCAGGTTACTATGGTTACTCCGTATTGTTTTGACACTTGACACAGATGTAAACTGTTTGATTTCGCAAACTGTGACGTATTTCAAGACGCCATGACACTTTTCAAGGGAATTTAAATTGTTTTTTTTTTTAATACAAAATACGTAATGTTATAATTTTTTCTTTAAAATATAGGTTTTTTGGGATAATAGATATTAAAGTATATAATTAACCAAGTTTTCAAATCTAGGCAACTAGCCTATTATTAGGTTAGGTTCGTTAAGGTCCTGTCCTGTCTATTATACATTGAAATTTTCTTAATAGACAGATTAGATCATCAGAGTTGTCAAATGAGCTTTCGGGATTTTGATAGTGTCATTTGAAAATATATTTAGTTTTCGCGGAAATTATATTCGATATTTCTTCAGACTATAGATAGGAACCCTGATATATATATATATATTTAGTAATAAGGAAGTGTCCTGTGTCCCGCAGAGATAGTGAAGACGAGCGCGTACTGCGCGCCGTCCATCCTCATCACCTTCATCAACATGGTGTTGTTCAAGAAGGACGACAGCCCGCGCGATGTCTGCGACCCCGTCATGTACTCCGGACAGCTCGTCATACAGAAGGTACACTCAACTACATACAATGTACACCGCTTCCTCACAACACCATCCATCATCATTGTCTTGCCCTTTTCCCACTAGGTGGGGAGGGTACAGCACGTTTCCTTTAGTCACTTCACTCTATCAGACGTCATCTCTACACTCACACTCTTCACATGCATATCATCTTTCATACAGTCCATCCACACTTTCTTAGATCTTCACGACTCCATTACCGTTCCTTTTTCATTACATACATAAATATTGGTGGACATTTCACACAACACCATCTAGCCTAAACTAAGCACAGCTTGTACTATGGAAACTAGATGGATAATATAGATACTTACGATACATAGAAACACCCAGACGCAGAACAAACATTCAAATATCACACAAATGTTTATCCTGGATGGGGATCGAACCCACGATCTATAGTTTGGTAGGCAGACGTACTAACAACTCAGCTGTAAGACCATTCATGTAAAATAAGCTGAAATTTCGCAAGCTCGATTCGCCCGCGCATTATTAGCGCATAGCCAATGTTCATGTCATTTCTTTTTAAATTTAAATATTCTGTTTCAGTTTTTTGCGTTGTTACTTTAAGGTACATAGTTTAAATAATCAATCACAATTAATCAAATAAAATGTGAACATGTAGAATTAAATAGGAAGGAAGAAAATATAAAGAAACATTTTTATGCGACTGCACGCGTGTAAATTTTATTTTGAAGTAAATAACAAAAAGAACATAAGAATAAACAGTTACGTGATATTTTACATCAATGTGCTTAGTACGATTATGGTGGACTGGATTCAGTGCTAATGCTTGAGCACTTTGACTGTCTGTAAAATATGGATTTGTATGTGGATACCTTCTCGCTGAAACAGTTGGTTCATTTGAGGGAACCGTATGAGTCTCTGTTTCATCAATATCTTCATCTGCATCTTCGAAATTATCACTTAACTCTTGGCTTGAGCCTTTTGAATGGCTTTCTCGCCTGCTTACCCTCGATACAAGGTATACAAGACTCTTTGTCTACCTCGTTGTCTGTGTACTCTACACCATCAGCAAGACCTTTTCTAAGAAGGTCCATCCCAATACGGCAAAGGTGTCCAAGTCGCTTATGCCAAAGCTGAAACCTGGACTTATCGGAGTGCACATTATAAGCTGAAACATATTGCGGCAGATTTACAGTACAGTCTAAATTATACAGTCCACCACAACAAATACCTCGCACTAAAGGTTCATTATCAAAAGAGACATTACCTGTCTTGTAAAAATTACAACCAGATTTATCAAAAACTACCACTAGATCCTTTTCTACTACCTTTTTAACTGAAAGTAGATTACTGTTCAGTTCAGGCACATGTAAAACATCACTAATTTTGTTAACTATAGAATTAGTATAAATTGGAACTTCACCGCAACCTAAAGCTACCAAATCTTCACCGTTAGCAACAGTAACACGTCCTTCACTGATTTTCTTGTAATTCTGAAGCCAATCACCTCTTGAAGTCATGTGTGCAGTAGCTCCGGAATCTATAATCCATTTATCAGTATTTACTTTACATGGTGCTGATAAAGTGGTGCTAGTTACTTCAGTAACTGCTTGCGACGACATACTGCGATTTTCACTAGCAGCACCATCTCCTGTGGTATGATTAACCATCATGGTTTTACCTGACGTTGTCTCATTCTTTGTCTCTTTCTTTTTATTAAGACGACAATTTGGACTTTTATGCCCCCTTTTTCCACATCTGTAGCAAGTCACTACTCTCTTGGATGATGCAAAAGCTGCGTCTACATCTACTTTTCCATCTCCACGGATCATTTCACTCAAGAGTTTATTTTTTACCATCTCTGAAGTAACTTCTACATTACAATGTTCTAGCGCCATTATTAAGGGCTCGAACCTAGGTGTCAAGCCACCTAACATAATTGCAGCTAAAGAGCTGTCCTCTATTCTCTTGCCGATATCGGCAAGATCCTGAGCAGTCGTTGTTATTGCAGTCAAATACAGCTCCAAGTTGTCAAAATCATTTAATGAATACCTGTACAACTTCCTCTCCAACGAAAGTTTTCTTCCAAGGCTTTTGTCCTCATACGCCGAACATAACGCATCCCATGCTTCTTTTGCACTTGACGCAGTTCTCACGTGTGTAATTGCAGAACCGTCAATGGTAAGACAAATTTTTGACAATGCCTTTTGATCATTTTTATTCCGCAACTCCTGGGACGTTTTATCGCCTTCTGGATATCCTATTATAGTTACCCATAATTCCTCGTGAATCAATAGCATACGCATCTTAAATTTCCAGGTAGGATATCCATCTCTGCTTTTTAGAAGAGGTATTGAACTAATATTTGACGTACCGGCCATCTTTTTATTTCTTCTCAATTTAAACTCAAATATATAGTTTTCCGTAATAAATCTTCTTTTAATAGATTTATCTACTGGAGTTCGTGCTGATAACGAATGTAGAATTAAATAGGAAGGAAGAAAATATAAAGAAACATTTTTATGCGACTGCACGCGTGTAAATTTTATTTTGAAGTAAATAACAAAAAGAACATAAGAATAAACAGTTTAAAAAACAGATTCTTATTTTGAAATGAAAAAGTATGTACAACATAACATCGCACTCGCTACGCTCGCGCATTATTGCTATTTGAATAAACACTATTATACACATAAAATTACAAGCAAAAGTTAAAAACTTAAAAACTAGTGTAACAAATACTACAGCTAACAGCACTTCCATACGTAATTATTTTGCGCGAACGTTTCGTGTTCCGACGAGTCTTCCTTACAATTTTCGTGCTCGCTATGCTTCTTTATTATTATACGAAGTGTGAGTGTGTGTTTGTTGTTCGCAGCTCTTCGTGATAGTGTCGCTGTTGTGCGTGCCTATCATGCTCTTCGGGAAACCTTACTTCGTGATGAAGGAGCAGAAGGCTCGCGCTGTAAGTACACACCTTCTATATAACACTTATGTTTTACAGGAAATTAAACCGTAGGCACACGTCGGACACTCCATATAACGGCGCGCTAATCAGTGACACATGCGCAAGTTTACGTCTGTGTGTAATACACACACATGTATGAAGTTATGTTTGTCGTCTGATTGCCGCTCGCTCATGTGACGTCAATTGGAATTCGATTCTGACAAATGAATGGCGCCGCCAAACCAAATTTACCTTACCTTTACCGCCAAACTTCGACAAACAGTATAGTTAATTTAGCACTTTTGTTATTAGACACTTTTGAAACTTTTTAAAAAGTTCACTAATAAATAGATAAACTAAATTAATTGGAATTAATTCAAGCTTTGTTACTAATCTCATAACAAGTGGTTGTTTACTATAGTTGTTTTTTTTTACAAAAGTAAATACAAATTTATAGATAGTTCAAAATTGCACACATCCGACGGGACTTGAACCCGCATTATCTCGATCAAAGTAAATATTCAAAATGCAAATAAATCATGGGATTTATTATTATAATATCACTTAGCTAGCTCTAAAAACATTCGGCTTTACCGAAAAACGTCACTTAACATTAAGCAATGCTTCACATAGTTTGTCAACTTCTCGCTGACACGTAATGAAACTTGCGGAAAGAAGACAGAGAATTTAAGACAATGACTTAAAGTTCAGTAACGTTTTTCGGTAAGGCCCTTTGTGTTTTTGTAATGTTGCGACTCTGCTACCTTTCATTTTGTATAATAAAAATTTACTTAATTAAATTTTCACGCTATCGTACGGATAGCTCGCGGTAAGTGACTGAAATTATAAAGGATTCATATGTAACCGACTGTAATTTGTTGTACTTTAGAGGAAAATGTTACTTTTTAACCAATGAAAGAGGGGTGTTATGAGTTTGACTCGTGTATTTGTGTGTTCGTGGCATCAGAGCTCTCAAAAGGATAGGATTTCGTTCTAGTTATTTATTTAAAGAGGATTTCATAGAAGAGTGATGTTAGCTATGTTTCATCAAAATCGGTTCAGCCGTTTGTCAGGGGTTATTAATATTTCTAAATTTATACTTGTTATATTACTCATCGAAATTTTGATTTGCGAGTTGTCGGTGTGTTATCTCCTAAATGCTTGCATAAAAATTATAACCTTACTTTTTTCCCCTACCATGAAGTTGAACGGTTGGGTTTTTCATTTTTAAATTAATAAAATTATTCTTTGTTTGTATGCATTCATATTCTCTCGATGGCTATGATATCTTGGTAAGCTGTTAGGCTTCTAAAAGTTTATAATAAGATTTGTTAACGCAGGTGACACTGTGGGGCTCAACTAATCTTGTATCAGAAATTCCTATATAATAAAAATAAAACATACAATCGAATTGAGAACCTTCTCCTTTTTGGAAGTCGGTTAAAAACCAAATAGTGTTTACCCAGGTTTACTTATTTTCTGACACTTGATTTTCTGAATACTATAATATAAAATATAAATATGGTATTTAGGAAACTATTTCAATACTATTTTTAAGCAGCTAGACAAATCCCAGGGGCCAATCATCCCCCAGACACTCATAACGATCTTACACACGTACTCATGGCAACATTTAAATGTGTTTGGGGATGATTACTCCTTAGAATTTGTCCGCCTGTTCAAAAATAGTATTAAAATATTTCTCTATATTACACAAGTAATAGTATGCACCCAAGATCGAGATTTCAGTATTTCAGTGAAGCCATAAATAAAGCTGGCGAGTGTCCAAACTGGCAGGACGAAGTTTGGCGGGTTCGACTAGTTACTAATAGTGTGTGTTGTATTTTGTAGCGACAGGGTCACCAGCCCGTGGAAGGCGCGGCTGAGAATGGAACCGCGGGCGGAGCACCCGTGCCCTCCGGCGGACACGACGATGAGGAGATATCTGAAGTCTTCATCCACCAGGTAAACAACAAATGCTTTTTATGAACCTATACTGTCCCACTGAATAAAGAATATTTTGAAAAACATCTATTACGTTTTCGAGGAAATTATATTCGGTATTTCACATTTCGGATTACAGATAGGTAAACGTCCCACTGCTGGGCAAAGGTCTCCCCACTTCCTCAAGTCGTGGTGCTGCACAATATTTCAGTCATTCTGAAATAGGTCAAGATCTCATTACAATGCACCATTACCTCTTAAAACATGATTGTTAAAAGGAATACCTACAGAATAGAATATGTTAGGAAGTTCCTGGAGAAACTTATTCAAAAATAAATCGAAATAACCGAGTGTTTAAAAAACAAATATCAAAATATTGGCTTAAACCGGTGTTCGGCGTAAGATTAGACAAACTGAGTGGATTTGTCTAAACACTATGTCAGAGAACCTTTCTCGAATAAATAATCCATGAGATCAAAAAAAAACCCTGGTGATCCAACTTTTTTTTAACAATTTATAAGTTTTTTTTTTGTGATTTTTTTCATTATCACTGAAGTTTTACATAAATAGCGCTATAGCTTCATAAAAATGTCTTATCGTATTTTTTTGTATATTAATTGTCAATTTGTAACGTAACTCAATGCGCAGGGTATCCACACGATCGAGTACGTGCTTGGTTCTGTGTCGCACACGGCCTCCTACCTGCGGCTGTGGGCGCTCTCGCTTGCGCACGCGCAACTCGCCGAGGTGGCCTGGAACATGCTGCTCAGAAAAGGTAACTCACCACTGACTAGTCGTATGCTAGAAAAATATTGAATCAGACGTTTTGACTTTGCGGAAATGTTCATATTCAAAAACTTAAATCTACTTAAATAAGGATATATATCTAGTGTGTTTCTACTTCGTACTCTTGACTTCTTTAATTTCGCTTGAAAACAGGAGTGCCAGCTTGAAGACTTCGAAGTAGCCAAGAATACCAGTTTGAAGACCTCGAAGCGAAAATTCAATAGATATGTTAGATTTAAATTCTTAGCTGTATACTACATTTAAAAAAAATATCTAAGGTTTGCAGCATGCACATTTTAGATTTAGGAGAAGTGTGGATTGTGACGGGAAGAGTCCGCTGCCCTCTCGCCCCGCATGTATTCCAACACTACATGTGTGAGTGTTGTGTCTGTACACGAAACACATGCGGGTTGATCATTGCTCGCGCGACTCTTGTCTGCATTCAGAGAGATCAAAAAAATTTGCACAATACTTCCCTATAGAGACCCTCGCACAAATTTGGCCTGTGCAGATTATTTTAAAGTATTTGTTATATTCGAAATGCATCCAGAATGACATGGGCAAATTATACAAATTTATAAATAGTTCAAAAGTTACACGCATCCGACGGGCCTTGAGCCCGCATCATCCCGATTTGTAATTGGGAGCCTTTACCGTTATGGCCACGGAGGTGTCACGTGGGATGGTCGAAACTTTCAATGTAATATATACTTATATATGTATGTAATTGTCGTGTCAGGTCTGAAGTCGGCCGGGTTCGAGGGCGGCATCTTCCTGTACGTAGTGTTCGCGGGCTGGGCCGCCATCTCCGTCTCCATCCTGGTGCTGATGGAGGGACTCTCCGCGTTCCTGCACACGCTGCGTCTGCACTGGTGCGTCACAACACAACTCGCGTCTCGACTCACCCCTCCCTCCCTTCGCTCGCTACTACTCTTTCTACTTTCAAATGAATCTTCACTCTACTTTTCAACGCAATCTTCATCATTTACTCTTTAATTAAAACTTCGTTTCATTTAAACCTTCACTCTTCACCTATAAACTAAACCTTCACTCTTCAACTAAACCTTTATTACCCTTCATTTTTCAACTAAACTTTAATCCTTCACTTTTTTACTAAACCTTCACCCTTCACTCTTTAACTAAACCTTCACGTTTCACCCAAACCTTCACTTTTCTCTTTAGAACTAAACCTTCACCCTTCGCCTTTCAACTAAACCAACGCCCTTCACCTTTCAATTAAATATTTGCTAAACTTTCACTCTTCAAAATAAATCTTTGCTATTCACCTACCTTTTCGCTTTACAACTAAATCTTCACCATTCACTTTTTAACGTAATCTTTGCCTTTCACCTACCTCTCCACCTTTCAAAGATAACGTTTAAGGGAAGATATCGGTTTTTTTCGTTAATATAAGTATATCAAGTAGTTAGTACTTATCAATACAAACCGATGACATCCGTATGTATCTTCTCTAATATTTCATATATTTCTCGTCCAGGGTCGAGTTCCAGAGCAAGTTCTATAAGGGCGAGGGCTACCTCTTCATGCCGTTCTCCTTCGAAGTCATACTCGAGTCGGCGTCCTCGGCCGAGGACTAAATGGTGCAAGCTGCACGTATGTACGGACATTAGATTCACAACTGTATCTATTGTGCGTTTAAGTCGGTATTACTTTGAAATATAATAAACGGGCGATGTACGAAGAAAATTCACGGACATTGAATTCAGTACTTCATACATTGTATTTATTTAGGTCGGTTTTACTTTGAAGCAGAATAAACGATGTACGAAGAAAATTCACGGACATTGAATTCAATAATTTATATATTGTGCGTTTAGGTTGGTTTTACTTTGAAGCGTATCCACACAAGCAATGTTCGAAGAACATTGACTTTTAGATTTTGGTATTTTATAGCAAAAATGTCAATAATAGTAAAATATTATCTTGATTTTGTGAGATTTATAAATCGTAAAAGTTGAAGATATTTTACTATCAAATACCTGATTTTGTAAAAGCATAGTTAGAGGTATATACGTATTTTCATTGTAAAATTTTGAGACAAAGATATGAATAAACTAATGTATAATGTATTTTAAAATATTAAAACTCTAATTTTTTTAAACTCGTAAGTTTTAGTATTTTTAATTTTATTCTGGGAAATTACTCTTGAGAAAGTCTTCTCTTCGTCTTGTATATATTATATGAAATGTAAAGGTCCGTACATATGTGTGTTGTAAGTTAAGATCAATGTAAATGTACCCTGTTTTAATCCACGGCTATTTTAGTCTGCGTAGCTTTCGATGTTGAAAATAAATTGAAATTACATATATAATTATTATACTCCTATAAAGTTATCTGTAGCTTTTGCTGTTTCACACGGAAAGTATGTAACGATGGTTATAAATATGTTTTGTCTGTTTAAGTATATACATTATATTAATATTCAATACCAATTTTGTTATGCCATTTTGAATTGAACATCCGAAAATGTCGCCGTCCATTTCTTACGCGATCAGAAGAACAGAGATGCGTATATGGTACAACAAAATTGGTGTATATGTTAAAGTTTTAATGTTTTATAACGTATTTTTTTTTTAAATTATATATCAGTAAGCTGTAGGTACTTAGTTTCGATTTTTATCACTATTTAATCAGTTTTTAGTTTTATTTCTTGAAATAATTATGTGTAATTTTTAAACCATTTGCAGTGATAAAAATAGAGCTAGAAAGGGTACAAATTACTGTAAATTTAATTTGTTTTGTATATTTTTATAGGCAAAATTAGTTTTTTTATGCATACCATTTTTATATGAATTGTAACGAATGCGAAAACAATCCTTTGAACCGTAATAAATTTGAATTGTGTACTTAATTATATAATGTTTACATAAAATAAATATCTAATTAGAAATCGCTACCCAAGGCTCTCTTATATTATTATTATAAGGCTAGGTTTACATTACCAAACTAATAATAATAATTGGAATTATTATTCAGACCGATTTATTTAATTAACGATCGCGCCAACTTTACACATTTTTTTTATTTAAGATTATATTATTAATCTATATCAGACATGGTAATAGAGACAAAACACTTTTTGATGAGTATATTCAAAATCAAACTCCCATTGATTCATTTTGTGTGCCAATTGAGACACTTCAATATTATTTATTATAAAAAAAAGGTTTAAATAAACGACATAAAAGTTAACAATCCGAAAGTGACTGTTACTTTATATGTATCTTTAACAGTAACATAAAATAAGTAAAGCAAATTAATCATGAATTATAAATCTTTCATGTTATCGCAGTCATGCTGTCATAAGTAAATATGTGCATTCAAATTAAATTTCAAATATTTAACCAGCTAATATTATCAGGATAACTGTTTATTAAATAAAATAAAAATAAATAATTTATTAGTCATATTACCAATGGTTCGATGTGTACTAGCCTTATAGATCGTCATTCCAGTAATATTGTTGTTCAGATATAGTGCAGTGTGCAATGTTACGTAGATTAGATTGGTGGTAAATAAAGGTTTTTTCGTAGCATTATTTGTTGTATTTTATTTCCTATCAAATATTACAATAACTTTTTTTATAAGCAGGCTTAGAGAAGTGGCACACATTTATATTTCTACAAACGCTTGCGCTTCGAAATTCTAAGGAACTGTGACGTGCCGTCACGTGACATTTCGTTAGATATTACTTTTCAGAATGCCACTTCACTCCTTGATTAAATTCTCAAGTAAATCTGTGACCAAAATCAGAGGATCAGCGTAACGCTAGGTTGTTAACTGTAGGTTCGACCCCCACCCAGGGCAAACTATTGTCTATATTGTTTCCATAGTACAAGCTTTGCTTAGTTTGGGGCTAGATGGTGTGTAAAAATATCCTCCAATATTTATTTATTTTATGTTGGTGTTGTATTCAGTCGTACTCAGCGCCGATGGTGATGCTGATGTCTCCGGGCAGGACGCTGGTCTCGTGATACCAGCGGTTCGTGTCCACCACCACTGGAAAACATAAAATAACTGAATATATCATAAAATAACTAAACTCAGTTATTTTATGTTATATTATCTTAGGACACAAGTATCTATATTATTAAAAGAAAAACAAAATAGCCGACTGCAGAAAAGTAGTTTTTGCAGTCTAACTTATAATTTAATTACGCTTGATACGCTGTTTAGTGTACGTTTTTTTGTGAGACAAATGCGTACTTCTATAGGACTTGACTTGAGTGGCGGCGCAGACTAATTTTTGTATCGGACTCGGACTCTGTACTCGGAGCGCCATGTGAAAACTTCACTACATGCCAGAACAAATGCATGATACATACGTATCTCCCCCGGGTGCACCGTGAAGGTGATCCACTGGCAGGAATAGAGGCACTCCGGCGGCGGCGCCAGGCGCCACTGCTTGCGGCCGCGCGCCTGAGCCTGCCATGACATGTGCTTCACGGAGTCCACCTGCGGGGCACGCGTAGTGACTACATTGTACGTTGTCTGTCCGACCCGCCAAGCTAATACCCACCGGTGTCCTCCTGTTTTAATCCCACGGACTAAAAATAAATAATTCAAGTTTTTTCTTTTATTACACTTGGCATAACTCGCATAGGTAATATTGTTCTTCACACAATCATACCTTTTTCGTGTAAATCGTTGTAAAAATTCAAAAAAATGCTAAGAGAAAGTAAATTGTAAATTTTTATTTACATTTTACGTAAGTACACAAAATTTCTAAGTTATTTTAATATAAAATTTAGTGTTTCTTTAAGCTAAGATAGCAACCTCTTTGAATCGAACTATTTGTTTTCATTTTGTGAAGGTATTGTACAAAAAGGTTAGAAATATTTTGTATTGAAAATGTAGAGCAAATGTAAAATTCGAACACGATGGAGTGTTCGAATTTTAAAATTACTTCCCACTCCAGGGAGCAAAATGAACTTTTCCACGCCAGTATTAGCCTTGGTAACCTAACTTTACGAGCTAGTAAGATGAAAAGTTGATTTCCTCTAATGTAAGTATATTGACTCATTTAGGATAAACTATACTATACTTTCACGATATGGAAAACTGAGATAGAGGTACTATAAGATAAGCCTACATATTTAGCATTTATTGTTTGACCTGTTTTGCAAGGATTAAAATAATTATGTCAATTTTACTTTCGTTTGCGATATCGCATACCTAGAGCTCCAAACATTGTTGTCGGGAACAGTGTGGCCGGTCAGGTCTTCGTCTGCTCTGTGCCTAATAGGTTTTAATCAATTAAGTATACTTACATGCATATGAGCCCCTTGCCCCGGTCCGCCCATAAACACCCAATCCACCATGTCACTCTCAGCATTCCGCGGCAGGAAATACGGCCGATCGTAATACTGCCTCAGCCTCCTCGTCTCCTCGTCGTAACAGGTGCTCCATCCGATGTACCAGGGTGCTCCGCTCAGGTTCGCGCGTGCCTCGTCCATCTCGAACACCTCTTGGAGAGAGTGGAGACCGGATTTGTACGCGAAGAAGAAGCAGTCGTTGGTCTGGCTCCCCATTTTTCCGCTGCGATAGAATTCGGCGAAGAATTTGAAGCTAAATTCCTGGACAAAAGGAGTTTGTGTCGTGTAGGTAAACACCGCAGATTTACGTGCAAACGTGTACGTAACGTACCTACGTAAGTTGAAACTATGGAAACTAACGTGGTTTTCACACATTTTAAATAAAAACTACGGGCCATTCAAGTCTGTTTTAAGCCGAAAAATCCGACTATTTCTCTTCACACAGTACACTCAGTATAGGTCACAGTAGAGTCCTCACTCAATTATAACAAATTCTTCGATTCTTTAGCTATCGAGGATGTAATTAAATTTTGGATGTGCCTTGATGATAAGTAAGTAGATGCAACACCAAACCCTTGATTGTGATATTATCAGTTCACATCAATACGACGTATTCACTTCAAAAGGCAAGCAACAATCCTAATAATTACAAATCGATTTTACGACCAGAAAACAACCAAAATGAAGTAAGAAAGAACATGTGAAGGTATACCTTAACGGCCTTCCATTGAACAGTAGCGTCAGTTACAATGACAGGTGTCGCGCTGTACGCGTACTGCTCGAACTCTGCTGGCGAGGTGTTCGCGAGCCGTACCGCGTGCGTAACCGAGGCACACATGGAGCAGTCCTCGGGCGGACGGAAGAAGGTCGATACGGACGACGGTAGCTGGAGGTGGCAGTTCTAAATGGGACGAGAAAATGAGTAACATTATGAATAAAGTTAAGCACTGAGAATGTCTACTATATTTAATTTAGGAGGGCTTGGGTTCAAGTGATAGCTAACTCGTATATTCATAGTATCCCTAATTTAAGTTCACTTAAATTATGATGTGCAACCACGGAACCCTACTATACGCATAGCATAACACGCAGTTGGCCGCTTATCAAATAATTCAGTGCGTGATTGCAAGACAAGAGTGAATATAGGTACCTATTTCATGGGCAAGCTTGTTCCATCTTCGACCGCATCATCGCTTTCCATCAGTTGAGCTATGGCCCACACATTTATTTAACAAGTAGGTAATCGTTATAAAAATAACCAGACTTCAAAATACGCAATTCGTTTACTTGAATGATCAGTTATTTTGTTATAAAAAGCAAAATCGATTTTGGTAAAATTTCTGTGGAACCACCTGGAAAGTATATATAATATATACCTACCCTTTCAAACAACCAAATAATTTTTCCAATCGGTCCAGGTGTCTTCGAGTAATCGGGAAACATACATAAAAAATAAAAAAATAATTACGACAAATTGAAAACCTCCTCCTTTTTGAAAGCCAGTTGTGTGTACTTACTTTATTAGAAGACTCCATATAGGTCCGCCAGCCTGCACCAACGAAGATCGAAAATATAACAATAAAAGACACATTCCACCACAAAGAAGAAAAGAAACGAAAAGATTTTCTCTTATTCTCTTTTACTTCTAACTTTGAAATATAAAAACTGTTTAGATGTAAACTGTCTATCTTGTTCATTATTTTGCTCAGCTTCAGTTCAGCCGTTTTGAGTTTCTTCTCGCAGGTTTTCACGTGTGTTTGACTCATCTTCACGTGACGCTTTTCTAGGACGAAGTGAAAGGGTTGTCCTGTCTACAAGGGCTTTTATGTGTATGAATCAATGCAGAGCTATGAATAAGTAGATCTGGCTTACAATGAAATTTTCAAGACTAGAGTGAATAGATCGACGAGCTCCATCCTCGGCCACACCGTCAATCGTAGATCTGTCTAATAGCACCTAATTTGCTGCACCTAATGAAATGAAAAACTATTTTAGACAATTTATTTCCAAAAGCTTTATGGATTGTACAGCTGTGCCTCTCGAGTTCACTCGTGCGGTAATAAAAAACGGTGACGATGGTGAAATGTAACCTACATTAATTTCCTGATTCTCAGCTATCCCTATACTAAATTTCACAATGTTCGGTTGAGCCGTCTCGTCGGCACCGTATTAACAAGAACATCATTGGCGCGATTCAGGCTTGGAGGCAAGCGAGTGTAGATGCGTTATTAATATACCTTTAGCGAACGAGGAAACATTTCGTAGTGGACCCTATGAGGAACTTTCAATGAATTCAAACCTTCAGTTAATGACATTTAGCGGTGCCTTATTAACCACACAACAATAAACAAACTACACATACATAGCTAACTACTACACAAAAAAAAATCGATTACCACAGACCGATAAAGGTCTAAAGACAATGCAAGTGCTTAAACCTACTACCAGGTGGCATCGTACCCAGCATTGCCACGTTGAATGGTCAGATACACACCAGCATTTTGGTCTCGGGTCGCATCGATCAGCGGGGTTATTCTCAACTCATATAGCGATGCAAAGTTCGCTCAGCGCCCGTTTTTATCTTGCTTTTTCTGTATTAAAAGTGTGAGACAAAAGTTCAAATGTGCCTTCTTGAAATTGTGATATTTGTAATAAGCGCTTCGACTTTTTGTGTCACTCGATCCAAGCAAGATAAAAACAAGCGCTGAGGACTTGAACGACGAGCGAGCTGATCAGCTTTGCATCGCTTTAAGAGATGTAAGAGTGAGAGTACGGCTGCAGGCACTTTAGCGGGGGTTTTTTTCATATTAATATTCTTTATTGTTGTCAGTCAGTGATATTTAGAACTCATAAGTAGAACTACATAAATAGATCGGTTTTGTTCTAGATATCTGTCTAAGCGTTCTTCGCAAGGCCCCTTCGTACAATAATAATATCCTACTTATAGTGTAACGCGTGCAATGGGTATGAAATTGGAATCCGTTATCTGCGCGACACCGCAACTGTGTCCCCGATACAATAAACTCGCTCCTGTGAGCAGTAATGGCCTTCAACGCCTTCATTTCATTTAACACGGTTTAACATCTTGTTTTTTATGGTATGACACGTTAGAAGATTTGAAAGTTTATGTCAGGATTTTAGGTTATGCCGGTGACTACACAGATGTTCCAGATAGAGTTCGTTTTTTTGAACAGAAGAATAATTAGGATAATAGGATTACACCCTTCTCTCCAATATCATAATAGCTATTTTAGGGTTCCGTACCTCAATAGGAAAAAACGGAACCCTTATAGGATCACTTTATTGTCCGTCTGTCCGTGCGTCCGTCTTTCCGTGTGTCAAGACCTTTATCTCGGGAACGCGTGAAGGTATCGAGTTGAAATTAAAACCATATACGTAGATAAATAGTATCTTGCTGCAGAAAGAAAAATAAAATTTCTCAGTTTTCGTAAAAAAAAGTTACAGCCGAATATGTCATAAAAAATGCACATTTCGACACTCACAGAGGAATCAAAACCAATGGGGTACTTCCCGTTGACCTAGAACTCTGAAATTTGGCAAGAAGCATTGTGTTAGAGTACACATATAGGAAAAAATCCGAAAACCGGACATTTTTAATTTAATCACAAAAAAAAGTGTCGCTATGCAAGGAATGAGGGTCGAAATTTTAAAGTGAATTAACCGTATCATGTGGGGTATCGAAAGAGCTTATTTAGCATTTTTTTTCAACAAACAGGTTTTTAAATATTTTTACGATGTATATTTTTCGGTATAAGAAGTAAAAAAAAAAATGTGATTTCCCCCTTTTATTTACTAGTTTGTACGGAACCCTCGGTGGGCGAGTCTGACTCGCACTTGTCCGGTTTTTTTACTGATAGGTAGGCAGTAGGTAGGGAAGTGTTGATGTTGGTGCAATGTTGAGTGTTCTCTCAGAAATGCTGTCTGGTACACCTATAAAATATTACTTTTAATTATGTATTTTATGTACCTACTTTTTATCAAAATTTGTCTAATCTTATAGCTAATAATTTAAAAGCGATATATCTTTCTCTGTCTGTTTGTTATCTTTTCACGCAAAACCAGCTAAATCAATTAGTATAAAATTTGGTACAGGGATGGCTGAAAACCTGTAGGGCTATTCACAGATAGAAACAAGCTATATATCATATATATATATAAGAGTATCAATGTAGAATTTTGCCGTAGGATGTTGCGTCTAGCTGCCAGCACTGCATTTTCTGTTACTATAAGCACTTTATTGAGGCATAACGAGGATTTTACTTCACAGTGACTTGTTTTACCTATCGTTGACTGTGAAGCTGTGCTGTGAAGTGAATAAGTTATTATTTAAAAATATATATATTAAAGTGCGATGCCAAAAATACGATAAAAATGAACACGTTGCTATCGTTTTGGCGGGAACGTCATGGAAACGTGTTGTTGTTTTATTTTATTTTCATAAACATAACGTTTTATTTTACTTTCATAAAATGACTGAGGGCAATTCGGATGTCAATCACTAAACTATAATTCGCGTAAAATTGGTTTAGTTCTGTCAAACACCGCTTAGCTATTCAGCCTAACCACGACCTACGTAAAATTAGATGCGAACGAACTAAAGATGGTTTAAATTACTCAATTTAGTGAAAACCTATTCTGACACGTCAAATTTTAAGTGATTCGCACCAAATTACTGTCAAATTTAGAAAGCACCTAAAACTTGTCGTTTAAAATTAGTGAGTCTGAGTAAATCGACTTTGCTCTTTATTTTGTCTTTTTTATAGTGAAAATAATTGTTTTGCAAGTGTTTTTATAACCCCAGGAACTAGCGGGCCATTGAAATTATTGATATGGACGAATATAAATAGCGATAGCCGTCTGATTAATCAGAAAGTAAGTAAAGGTTAGGTACTGATACAATTGTTGTGATTTTTCTTTATTTCTTTCTGATGACAAATATTTAAAACCTTTTGTCCATTTCAGGCAAAGAAACACTACGATTACAAGCCACAAACTTAATTACAAGCAATAAGGGATGCTTAAAACCCCAACCCCATCGGAAAAATTCTGGAGACTTTTTGCCTTCCAAGATCTGGTGCTGTTTATTTCATTGACATGTTAATAAATCTGACATTAACAGATAACTATGAAACATTTGAATATGCGCTCCAGTTTTTTGCACAAATGAAGCTATCAAGCTGCTGTTCGGCAAAACAAGCCTGAGGCATTTTTTTGAGCCTGAGGCATCTGACAGTAAGAATTGGGTCTCAAAATTACTATTAGAACCTCCAAAACACAATCTGAGAAAGAGTCTGCACCTACCGAATATGAAATGATGTAAAGATGTACAATTGGTCGCTTAAAAACAAATTTAGATATCTGCACCACCTTGCCTGTGTTATGATCAACAAAAGGCAGTGAAATCTTGCTGCATAATGTACAATTTATATGTTCTGTGTTTCCTTCTATGATTCTTTTGAAGATGAAGCGGACAAACATGTAGAATATACAGATATGACCAGTCATTGTTATCCGGAATGAAGATGACTAATGATGAATCAGACTTCCTTACAGAAGCAAGAATAATTCAACAGAACTTCTTTATTAATAATAATTTTAGATCATATTATCTCAAAATAAATTACTTTTACAATACACTGACTGAACTCACCTGAATTATAGTAAATTAGACATATTTTAACCTTGTGGAGTGTAAATTAAAGTTTTATAAAATTTGTAATTTTTAACCGGAGACTCCGGAGAGACTGAAGTTTTTTTTTTCACAAATCAGAAACTTGATTTTGTAATACTATTAGAACTGCATTTATGGTTGTATTTCAATGGTTTTATAATTAGTTTGAAGTAACTACACATTTTTTAAAGAAAAAATAAAAATTTGATTTTCATCGTCCTTTCTTGAAGAAAATTATTTTTCGTAATTCAGAATTTTATGTATGCCATATGAATTGTACCTATATAAGTAATAAAACTACATTTAAAGAATTTCGAAATACCTTCACATTTTTGAGAAAAAAATAAATTTTAGTGGTTTATCGTTAAAAGTGGAAGATTTTTTTTCTACAATTTAAAATTTCATCAATGCTATATCCACCACCCCTATTGCCGTGACAAAACTGCATGGAAATTATTTTGAAATATCTCCACATTATTGAGATAAAATTGAAAATAAGTGGATATACGTTCTCGGCTAAGTTAGACAACTTTCTGATTTTTTATATATTTGTTATGCAACTTGTTTAATATTATACACGGCATTATTATAAACGTGTACTAATAAAAGATTTTACAGAAAGAAGAAGAAAGAAAGATTCTACGAATTATGTTTAATTTATAAACATAATTTGTAGCTATCCTTTAATAAATATCTCACAAGATTTATTATCATATTTGGTCAACTATGACTTATAACTTGATTTACATGTTAGTATTAGAATCAAAACGAATGGTTTTAAAATTGCACTTTTAATTAACTTTATTTCCCACAATGTATTAATCTACTTTACCTTATCTAGCTAGGCATACATAATTTTAGGATGCGATACAGTTTATTAATATGTTTTTGAAATGTGAACTTTCTCTAATTGCATTATGTCGTGTATGTTACAAAACATTGTAAAAATAAATAACAGTATAAAATGTTATGTTTTTTTTTATGAGGACATTATGGCTAGTGATTTAAAACAATTGAAATATTTTTTAAATCTTTATTTATTATGGATGGTTTTATAGGACATGACTTATACTTAGATATATACTTTGCCACCATTGGCCAGCTACAAAATTACACTCAATTTAATAATTCTAACACTTCATAAAAAGCATTTATAACAGTAATAGGTAAGCGAATGTATCAAGTGACCAAATGTATGCTTGCATCTCTAACAAACTGGCCTTAACTTGAATTGGTAGTTACTCCTTTTTGGAAAGTTTTCCTTTAATCTGATACAGGTTCTTGAACCATTCGAAGGGTTCATTTGAAGATTCTTAATGAAGAACCGCCTGCTTGGTAATTTGCGCATATGAAAGCTTTTGTGTCATAGATTCTCTGACTGTGTCTGTGGAACCGGTTTCTGCAGTCGGTCGCTCATTTAGTGGTGTTTGAGCTCTGGTTGGTATAAGGTTACAGTTAAATTCAGCTTTCAGATTTCTCACTTCATTCTCTTTGCTGGACAAGAGTGCAGCGCCGACATAAAATGATTACCTCCCCAATTAACACATTTAAAAGAGGTTCTCTCACAGTTGGGATAAATTACTTTCTTATACGGGCATTTTCTTGTAGTGTGGCAGGCCTAAAACCCAGCAGCGAATGCAGGATTGTATTACATTGTGATACACAACAAACATACATCTAAAGTTATAGTTGCTGGTCGGAAAAATCCCTACAACATGGTTTCCAAACTTCGCCATTTGTTTTTCATCGTAAAAGCCTTAAACACTGGCACGAATTCTCCAGGAACTTTCTTCCTCGATCCAAAGCCATAACCTGGATCGTTTCGGTTAAGTAATTGTAAAATTATTTTTTCTGGATGCGGCAACAGCTGATAGTGTTGCCAGATGATTTGCCGAAAATATCCACACGTTTAACGATTTTTTTATTTGTCTGATATCTTTCCTAATGATATTGAAAAATGTAAAAACTAAACTTTAAAAAACACCAAGAAACTATTTTTTTAACTATCACGGCGACTATTACAGCGTCTAGAATAAGAATATTTATTAACCTTGAATAAGGTACATGTCAAAGGTAAGTCAGAATTAAACATGTGATAAATTAACTAAACTTTATAATATACTATACGATACAATTGGTACTTGCGACGCAGATTTGCACCTATGGTGTGTTTTCTCGTCAGCAAAACGTCGAAAGCTATCATCTTACGAGAAAGCAACTGATTGAGGTGTGGTGCTCTCGCCGCAATTGAATGTAACATAGTAGCTATAAGTGGAATCTGTTCTCGTACGTGTGGGAACAACCTAGAAGTACACCGGGGTGATTTGTATGGCAAAACAAGTTCACTTTGGTTTCACTGTTTATTTGTAATCTCAAGCTTCCACTATATTATAATTACAGTTCACACGTAATTTGGAAGCTATTAAATTATCCACAACACAAATATCAACTAGATTTTACAATATTTTTAACGTAAACAATCAAGCCTGTTTAGCGAGCGACTACTGACTGAGACACTGTGTCGACTCTGTGTTAGCTCCCTGCGACGCACGGTGTATCGCATTCCTAGCGCTTGCGCAGCGGCTCAGCTATAAGCGGCGAGCGATTTATTTGATAGTATGAATTTATGTATTATATTTATTTTGAATTTAAGTTTTAATATTTTATTAATTATATTTATATATGATACACCACATTACTCCCTTCCAGAGACCGTTTCTACGGGCGATAATAATCTGGAAATCTAACGGTACGTCCCGATCTTGTTTTTCTAGGTACATTTTCAGGTGGAGGTGTATCATCAGGAGATTTATCTGACGTTTTAATGCTGTTGTCCAATATGTAGGCTGGTTTCAAGCGGTCTACTGATACTGTGACAGGTTTTCCTTTTATTAATAATTTGTAAACTTTTTCAGATCTCTCCAGAACTGTGTGTGGACCTGTATATGCAGGTTGCAAGGAAGCTCGTATTGCGTCTTCTCTCAAGAATACATGCGTGGCAGTTGGCAAGTCCTTGAAAATAAATATGGATGGCTTGGCGTGCCTCGAAGCAGGCGTAGGTTTCAGATTACTAGCGAACGAGCGTAATCGAGCAGTGTATTCTGTGACATCTGTTGTTCCAGCTGTGCTTGGATCAAAGAATTCTCCCGGCAAGCGTAGCGGTTCTCCATACACAAGTTCTGCAGCGCTCGCTTTTATGTCCTCTTTGTACGCGCTTCGGATTCCAAGTAGCACTAAAGGTAAGGCTTCCATCCAATTTTCTGTTGCATGACAGGTTATTGCGGTTTTCAGTTGTCTGTGGAATCTCTCGATAGCTCCATTGCATGAAGGGTGATATGCAGTAGTCTTTTTGTGCTGAAATCCCGATATTTTTGATAGATGCTGGAATAGTGATGATTCGAATTGTTTGCCGCGGTCTGTTACTATGTCTGCGGGGGATCCGAACCTCGATATCCATCCAGTAAGTAGGGCTTTAGCTACTGTTTCAGCTGTTGCATCGGGTATTGGCATTACCTCAGGCCATCGAGTAAAACGATCGATAGCGGTAAGGCAATATTTATTTCCATTACATATTGGAAGTGGTCCGATCAGGTCAATATGCACGTGCATAAAGCGTGCTTTTGGTAGCTGGTAGGTGCCCAATGGAGATGATACATGTCTAGTTATCTTTGAGCGTTGACAAGGTAGGCATGTACGTGTCCATTCTCTGCAATCTTTCTTTATTCCGGGCCACACATAGCGTTCTGCTACTAACTTTATAGTTGCGTTGGCACCGGGATGGCTTAATGCATGCAAGCTATCAAAAACCTGCTTGCGCATAAGCTTCGTAACGTAAGGTCTTGAAACGGGTGTGCTGACGTCGCAATATAATTCAGCACGCGTTCCTGGAATCTTCACCTTCTCCAATCGTAATGAGGTTCCATGTTCTAGCATCTCTTTCAATTCTGAGTCTGATGCCTGTGACTTGGCAAGCTGAGGAAAGTCTATCGCCAATTCTAGTTCTTCCACTCTGCTTAAAGTGTCCGCGACCAGGTTGTCTTTCCCCGAGATGTGTCTCAAGTCAGTCGTAAATTGGGAAATGAAATCCAAATGACGAAACTGTCTCGGCGAACATTTTTCCTTACGCTGGTGAAAAGCAAAACAGAGGGGTTTATGGTCTGTGTATATTGTGAACTCTCTAGCTTCAACCATGTGTCTAAAGTACTTCAATGCTTCGTAAATTGCGAGGAGTTCTCGGTCATAGGGAGAGTATTTCCTCTGCGCTGGACTCAACTTGCGTGAGAAGAAGGCAAGGGGTTGCCAGCCACCATCTTTGTACTGTTGTAAGGCGGCGCCAATTGCAGTATCTGAAGCATCTGTGACTAGGCCTAATTTGCACCGGCAATCCGGATGTGCAAGGAGTGCTGCACGACAGAGGCTTTCTTTGCATTCCTCAAAAGCTTTTACCGTGTCTTCACAAAAGTTGATAGGGTGGGAACCTTTTATAGAGCCGGTCATGAGAGCATGTAGCGGTGCTTGGACTTCCGCTGCATTAGGAATAAAACGCCTATAGAAATTTAGCATTCCTAAAAACCTACGGAGCTCTCGTACTGTCTTGGGAGCAGGGAATGACTTGATAGCTTCAACTTTCTCATCCAGAGGCTTAATTCCGTTGGCCGATATATGGTAGCCTAGGAATTTTACTTCAGACCGACCAAAGCTGCACTTAGAAGTGTTGACAATGATTCCATGGTCTTTCAGTCTGCTGAAGAGAATACGAAGGTGTTCTTCATGTTGGACCTCATTTTTTGAAAATATCAAAAAATCGTCGATGTACGGGTAGACGAAGTCCAAACCACGAGTCATTTCGTCAACAAATCGCTGGAACGTCTATCCAGCATTTCGCAATCCGAACGTCATGAACGGAAATTCATATAATCCGAATGGTGTCGTGATGGCGGTCTTGTGGATATCTTCAGGGTTTACGGGAATTTGATGAAACGCTTTGACGAGATCGATAGTTGAGAAAATCGAACAGCCTGAAATGCTTTGTGTGAAATCGTGCACATGTCTGATTGGGTACCTATCAGGTATGGTACGAGCATTCAGCATTCGATAATCTCCACAAGGCCGCCACCCGTTGTCTTTCTTCGGTGCGAGATGTAACGGTGACGCCCAGGAGCTTTCTGAAGGTCGTGCGATACCAGATTTCAGCATTGATTCGATTTCAGCTTTGGCAATTTTTAATTTGTCTGGTGCTAAACGGCGTGGGTTGCATGATATCGGTGGTCCTGATGTAGTTCTGATATAGTGTACAGTATTGTGTTTAATTTCAGCTTGATTCCCAGATGGTGTAGTAACTTCTGGAAATTCTTTCAGGATTTGATCGTAGCGTGACTCGCCAATAGGTATCTTGATTGAAGAAATCGCAATTGACGAGTGTGCAGGTAAGCAAACGACGGAGAGTGTAGTCGTATTGTCTAGTAATCGTTGGTTGCGAATATCCACTAGAAGGCCATAGAACTTCAAGAAGTCAGCTCCTATTATTGCCTTAGTGACGTCACCAACAATAAAACGCCATGGGAAATCGCGACGTAATCCGAGGTCTAAATCCAGGTGAGTATATCCGTAAGTGCTGATTGATGTACCATTTGCGGCAGAAAGTTCGAAGTTTGATTTATGACGACGCTCATGTAGTGACCGGCGTGGGAAGACGCAAACGTCGCTTCCTGTATCGACAAGAAATTGCATCTTCGACCGACGATCTACGACGAACAGGCGACCAGACGAGTTAGGACAGTCGTTCGTCGCCATTACCGACCGCCCTGAGAGTTTCCCGCTTGAAAGTTGCAAGGTTTCATGCAGCGTGTTGATTTATCTCCAAACTTCCAATGGTACCAACAGTTGGGGAACTTCCTGTAGTTAGAGTTGGATCTTGTTTTAGAGCGGCTGCGGCTTCTCTGGCGGGTATGTGAGCGAGATTCACGATCTAGCAGTGTCTTCATTTGTCTCCGGAGTTCGGCTATCTCGTTGGCCATAGCTTCCAGTGACGAACCAGGTGTGGATGCAGCTGATACTTGAGGTGTGGCAGGAGCAATGTCTTGTATACGATCCGCCAGGTCTGACAGTACCTCCAGTGACGCCGTAGGCTGAGCGGCTATCACTGTCTGTATGCTACGTGGCAGTCTGCTCGTCCAAATTGTCTTGATGAAATCTTCGGGCACATCAGGTCCCGCTAGACTTTGTAAGTGTCTTAAGAACTGTGATGGACGACGGTCTCCTAGCTCTTCGTGCATCAGAAGCTGCTTTACTTGTTTTTCTCGCGAGGCACTTAGGCGCTTAATGAGCTCAGACTTTAGTTTCTCATATTTATCGGTTGCTGGAGGGGATATAATTATGTCTTTTACTTCCTTGGAGAATTGATGGTCAAGCTGTCCAATGACGTAATTAAATTTCGTAACGTCTGAAGTAATGTTCGACACTGAAAACTGCCCTTCAACTTGCGCGAACCAAATCTCTGGTTCATCTGGCCAGAAGGGGGGAACTCGTACTCCCACTCTAAATAACTCAGAAGAGGGTGCTGGAACACGTTCTTCGTTTTTGTTTTGCATCGACATAGTTGTTGTTAGCGGAAATGCAAAAATCGCTATCAGCTTGTGACTTGTACCAAAGAAGTTTTTAAAGTACCCACAGTGACTTCGGTTATTTCGCCGAATTAATTTATTTGTAATGTTTATATTTTTAATAAAATATGCACTTCACAGGACACTATAAGTTCAGTATCTTCCTTGACTCACGATTCTGTCCATGAGAGGGGTCACCAGTGTGGGAACAACCTAGAAGTACACCGGGGTGATTTGTATGGCAAAACAAGTTCACTTTGGTTTCACTGTTTATTTGTAATCTCAAGCTTCCACTATATTATAATTACAGTTCACACGTAATTTGGAAGCTATTAAATTATCCACAACACAAATATCAACTAGATTTTACAATATTTTTAACGTAAACAATCAAGCCTGTTTAGCGAGCGACTACTGACTGAGACACTGTGTCGACTCTGTGTTAGCTCCCTGCGACGCACGGTGCATCGCATTCCTAGCGCTTGCGCAGCGGCTCAGCTATAAGCGGCGAGCGATTTATTTGATAGCCTCTTCGCAGGCGGGGGTGAAAGGTCACGTGCCCCCCTCTGGCCCCGCCCCCCGCGATTTTTTTGTTTTTTGCCGCGCTCTATTAAAACCTAGATTTCTCCTAAAATTTGTATGAAAACTATATATAAAATTAATATCACTGTAATCCTACTGAATAAAGCTAACTGATATCAAACGTATATGTCTTTTAATTAAATAAAGTATCGCCTATCTAGGCTTAAAGTTGAGGATGCGATTTTTTTTCGCAACCTTTTACAAAAATAAATAAATTTAAAAATATAAACCATTTTTCCAACACAGTATTGTTTTATTTACATTAAAAGACATCAATATACATAAATAAAAAAAACAGAATACCTCCTCCATACATTTTTATAACTCAATGGTATTTACAAATACGCGTCCCATTAAAGCGGACCGCCTGCGGCGCGAGCAAAAAATAGGGTCATGTTACCGATTTCAACTGAGAACTTAAAGAGTCAAGTGGCTCGTTATCTTTTGTTTATTTAAATAGTTCAGTTCACTAGCTTTGCTTACACGACGATTTAGCTATTACGAGTGTTTATAGTTTTTATGTTTCGAGACCATAAAAAAAAACTCCTTTTGGGTTGATGATGATGATGATTAATGAGAGAGACAAAGAGACTTCGGGTCAAGTATTACGTAGTTGAGCAAAATGGGTTCCTTTGTTTCAAAATAGTTTTATACATTCTTATAAACAGTGAAATGCACTACAAAAACATTCTAAAAACCTTATCAGTCAATTTGCAATAAATATTTAAAATAGACATAAATTCCCGCCAAACCCAAGTCGGACATGACAACTAATGGCGGCCATTAGTTGTGTCTTTGTTGCCATAATAATAAAAATATATATATGAAAGCATCCATTGGATTTTATTTGTATGGCAACCTTGTACATGCCATGAGACAATAATATAAGTTAGAACAGGATAGGACATCGATTGATAATAGAATAAATGCAAAAAAAAAACGCGCGCCAAAAACCAAATGCGGGCGGCGTGCCACACCCGACCTATTGCACCATAACCAATTTTGGTCATATGCCTACCTAGAGGATAGTATGAATTTATGTATTATATTTATTTTGAATTTAAGTTTTAATATTTTATTAATTATATTTATATATGATACACCACAACAACAACATAAGTACATACAGTTCAATGGTAGCTCTGTTTTATTTATTTAATTTAATCTTATTTCGAATGCTATTTTATGTTGGTTATTAATCATGTAAGTCAAACATGTTTTTAACCAATATTTATTAGTAAGACTTTACAAATATTCCCATGGAAAACACTGTAATTTTACTAAACCGTGATTAGGATTAAAATAGATTAAATTTACAAACATACAAACGGATATACACTTATGAAATTTAAGTAACATATTATACATAAACTGTGCAATTCTGACAGGTCGTATTGATAGCTTCTTTGGAGTCGGTTAAAAAGAATAAAAATGAAGAAAACTACTTACAACAGGCTATGACTGTATGGGCTGTAGTCCCTTTACTTTCCTTATAAGAATATAAGGAACCAAAAAAATCTGTCTGAGCTCCGTTGGTCTCAAGCATTTTAGAGCTAAAGAAATGTAAAACCTGAATAAGAAATTACTTAAAAAGCTTTTAATTCATAGCTCTGGCAACACCTTACCCGTATCAACCTCCGGATCATAGATAAAAAAAACCGGTAATCGTATATTTTGACAGTAGATCGTGTGCTGCAATTCAATCATTCGTTCTCTTACTAGTCTGTGAATTCAATTTAGGAGCCGTGTAAAACACATTTAAATTTAGTTTTACGATTTCCCTGAATAGGTTTTGTGACTAAATTTAAATTTTAAATTGGTTTAGTTTAGTTTTAGTGATTGACATCCGAATTGCCGTCAACTTTTAATGCTATAAAAATGGTGGAGTTTCATTCATTTAATGTTTGATCAAGAACGTGAGTGTGGGCAAGAGAAATAAAGCGACGAAACCTGTATTTTCAAGTTTTCGGCAAAACTCCATAGAAGCTTCTAGTCGCCACCATTTTACTGGAGCACGACTCGAATTTGAAAATGACTACCTATATATACGTAATTTAGAATGTGATTAGAAGATTTATAACTGGTTTTATTCCAGAAACTTGAAATAATCTTAATACTTCACAGTGGCAAATGCTTTAAGCGGATTCAAATACAATAAAAAAGGTACGTCAAGTGTCATGTTGAAATATTGCAATCCTAAACTCGACAAATGGCAAATGTGGATTGTGGAAGCATGATGCCAAAATCAAGAAAAAAAAAAATATATTGCAATCAAATGTCAAAACAAAACACGAAAACAAATGAACCTGTGAAATGAACTGACTGAAATAACACTCCAAAAAACCGGCCAAATAAGTTATGGAAACAAAGTTTAAGATGGTTTGATTAGAAACGTGAATATAAATTGGTAATTGAAAAATAGACGTCTGCACAACTATTTTTATAAAATTTACGGAAATGGCGGCTATTCTAGGAGGTGGTCTTAGTGGCTTATCGGCAGGCTACTATTTGCTGAAAAACAATAAATTTTGCAAAAACAATTTGAAGCTGTATCTTGTTGAAGCTACCGGCTATTGCGGCGGATGGGTCAAGTCTATCCGCACCAAAGATTATACTTTCGAACAAGGACCACGGACCATTCGGCCGAAAGGCATAACTGGTCTCAACACTTTGAACATGCTCCAAGATCTAGGGCTCAGCGAGCATATAGCGCCGATCACAGCTAATCACCCAGCAGCCAAGAACAGGATGATATATGCAAACCATGCTTTACACGTTCTTCCTTCGAGTCTCAGAAGTGTGTTTCAAAAAAATGAACCATTCAAAAAACCTCTTATTTACGCGCTTTTCAATGATATAAAAAATCCTTACAAGGAGCTACAAGACGACTCTATTTACAATTTCGTAGAAAGGCGATTCGGTAAAGAGATCGCTGACTACGCAATTGCGCCGATGATTTGTGGTATTTGTGCTGGAGATGCAAAAGAAATTTCAGTCAAATTTCTTATGAAAACTCTGTTTGAGTGGGAACAAAACTATGGAGGAGTTGTTAAAGGGCTCATGAAGTCTATGTTCAAAACTAAGCCTGAAGACGACTTTGTAATGAGTGCACTAGCTGCTAAAGCTAAAGAAGAGAAATGGAATGTTTACACTATAAAAGGTGGCTTACACATATTCCCAAAAACACTACAAGAGCATCTATTAGAGCATAACGTAAAACTCTTCCTGAATAGTAAAATCGATGAGTTGGAATTTGACAACTCTGGTAATGTCAAATTGAGGAGTACAACAGGAGATATGCTCTCAGTCAATCATATTTTCTCTGCAATCCCTGCATATGACTTAGCGAGATTAGTAGAAAAACAACACCCAGAATTAGCTAACCACTTGAATGACATTCCATTTGTGACAGTGGGGCTTGTAAATCTATATTTTGACACAAAAAGACCTCTAATTGAACCTGCTTTTGGATTCTTAGTCCCACCAATTGAAAATTCGCCAATATTAGGGGTTGTATTTGACTCATGCTGCCTTCCTGACCAAAATGGCACAGTGCTAACTGTCATGCTTGGAGGTAAATGGTACAAAGAAAAATTTGGTGATGACACAACAGAGAATGAGTTACTGGTTATAGCTCAGAATGAAATAAAATCAATTTTAAATATAAGTGAGGTACCAACGGCATACAATGTTAAGATATTGAACAAATGTATACCCCAGTATGTTGTAGGGCATTATGATAAAGTTGATAAATTAAGGGAGTATATAAGAAAAAACAATCTGCCGCTTTCTCTTATTGGTAGTAGTTATGATGGTGTAGGCATAAATGATGTGATATATTCTGCTAAAACACAAGTTGAATTAGACAGTGATTTATTACATTGCACTCCATAAAAATGGTTGAATACTAAATATTGTTTATTAAGACTTAAAAAGACTGTAAATATTTCAGTTTTATGTGACTATAACATATGATGTATTTGTGGGTTGGTTGTAATAAATAATTCTCATTTTTATTTTATTTTATTAAAACTTGTTAGTTTTACAGATTATTATAGAACTACATCTGGTCCAAACAACATTTGTTATGTACACCTCTGATCTACCTGCTATATAACCCCTGGGAGCTCCTGACCTTGCATAACTATGTGCTTGCACTTGAATTTGCACCTGAGGCTGGATATATAAGATTTATTTAAGTACTTTTGATAGCAAAACCTGCTCCTTTGAAGTCTGTTAAAAATGCTACATAATGTAATAAATGTCCTTAAGGCTCGATGACACAGGGCTAGTTTACGAGCTGCTAGTCGGCGAGTTTAAAAGCTAGCGAGTAAGCGAGTGTGATGACACAACACTCGCTCAGTAGCTAGTTAGAACCACGTTTTGTTTTTTCGTTTATTTTTTATACTTAATGGATGAGGAGTAAGAAGGATTTATTTTTACTAAATGCTTCACGGTTGTAAACTTTTTAAAGAAACCTCTCTTCACCCGCTCGTTTATTTTTTTGTCAAGAATGAATTTGTCATTGAATGTCAGATGCTTCCACTTCGAAGATTAGAAAATATGAAGATGTTTACACGATAATCCTTATCATTAGACACTTTTGCAAAGAAAAACGTGTCGGTGGAACTCTGCGATTCTATAATCTGACGCACTTCACTCAGGAATACAATGAAAACAACAACAACTCTAGTTCACTAGCAGCTAGCAGCAATGTGACACACAGCTAGTTAACTAGCTTACAGGCCAACTCGACAGCGAGTGATGAGTAAATTAGCCCGGCTTTCTATTTGACAAGCAGCTTTTTTACAATCGGATACTCAAAAGCAGATTGTAAAAACGCTCGATGACACGGAGCGAGTTTACAAGTACTCGCGAACTCGCTGGCTTGTAGCTTGTAAACTAGCCCTGTGTCATCGAGCCTTTATGATCCTATGTATGGATGTATGCTCGTAAAGGGCTTTCCAGATTAAAAACTTGTTAAGTGCTAATGGTCCTAATTTTTCATTATCATACTTTACCACCAAAATTTTTATATAAAATTAGTATTACTTTAAATATGTAGCTCTACATCAGCTAAAATTAGTATAATTTATTACTTTATTATATAACAGTTTATACTTAAAAAAACTTCACAGGTCATCATAATATCACACTTTCAACAAGGTGATAACCTGTTTGTTAGGTTTCTTGATAAAAATGAAATAAAATTTTAGCAAAAGATATTTTATTTGGTTAATGTTGTAAGTTCATATTTAATTGCATAACCGGTATGTAAATACTTGCTAGTTATCTAAGTTACAAATGTGCAAAAATGTTAACAAGCAACTGTGATCCACTATTATATAAAATTGTAATATATGCTATACATTCTGAGAGCTTTACTTATCACTTAAAACTAAGTACATGAGACTAAAAATAAATAAATTAAAATCTCTTAAATTTTCGTTTGATTCCCAAAGTAATTTCATAATTTTCTAAGCATTTATGTAGGCACATATATTTATTGGAGCTGCTATAATGCATTTTTGTATTGTTAAGTTTAAAATATTGTACTTCACAAAATATACAGCCAGTACTTACCTTCTTTATTGAAACGGTTTTATAAGCGCATAATTTCAGATATTATCAGAAGAATTTCATTACCCACAAACATTCATACATTTTCATCTCACGACGACGCGACGGTTTTACGTCATAATACTTATTGATATTTACTATTCGTACATCTCGTTCGAGCACACCAACATGTTTAAAGATTTAGAAAGAAATTATTTTTCATAAAATAATAAGTAACAAAATATAATTTATGTGTTTGTAAAGTAATATGGATCAAAATGATTTTTTTGTCGAAAATTTGTGATGTCGCTTTATAGTGGTTGGATTAATGATTTTTTTATTCAAGTTCATTCCGTCATCTACAAAAATGCTAATGTCTATGCGCGAGCGAGACGGGCTATTTCGAACTACAGGATCAGTGGTTTTTTTCCAAATAATCGAAGGGCGAGTGGAGATTTGATGACTCAGTAGGTCAAAAATCCTAATTTTATTTTTAAAGTCTACGACTTAAAAGACCAATTCAGGCTTTAATAGTAAAATTGTAATTTTTCGACTTATCATAGTCATCAAATGTAAATGTCCTTTTTTATGGAACAGCTGATTTTATTTCCGTTACTTTTCAAGTCTTAAAATATGCTCAGCATGTTTGCCCCGTATGAGATAGAAATGCAGCCTTCTCTGTCGTAGCAAGCGAACTTTTGCGGCTTAGATATATTCAGTGTGTTAGATGTGATGACGTGCCAACCCTCTTACGCCACAGTACCCAGGCGTAAGAGCACGGTAGCGGAGAGTGTGTGCAGGGCGCGCGGGGGTGCGGCGGCGGGCGGGGGGACCGTGTTCTTGTACGAGTACTGCAGGGCGAGCGCGACCTGCGCCTGCGCACCGCGCGCCGTCTCCGCAGGGGTCGTCACATCCAGCCGGAGAGCGAGCTTGTTGGACTTGCGCCACAGGATGAATCTGGAATTAATGATCCAGTTAAGTTAGGTAATTTACTTAAACAGTTTGAAGGTGATATGTAAAAAATAATTATAATTTAAACAACTGAAACAACCGTCTTCAATATGCACACTCTCGAAAAGGTCACAGGAAAGCAAAGTATTTAGTTTCGTTTGGATGACATATTTTAACTAGTTATTCTGATTTAAATGCCAATTTGTTGAACCAATTTTGATGAAATTTTGACGCTACAATCCTAATAAATAAAAAATCGGCCAAGTGCGAGTCGGACTCGCGCACGAAGGGTTCTGTACTATCATCTATAACAGAAAATCGTATAAAATAACGAGAAATCAACGAAATTCCAAGTAGTAAATCGCAAACTTATAGGTAGGTTTTCGATACACATCCGAGCATGACGACCCTCGCGCGAATACGCGCGGCTATGGCTCGCTCCGTGATGTTACCTCCCCCGCTACCCGCGCGGCCGTTGCTTAGCAACCGCCTCGCGCTCGCGCCACCACCACACCGCGACGCGGCGCTCGCACCGCGTTTAGATGCACGGATTATTTTCATTTTGTGAGTTTTTATGTATTAGATTAGGTATTTATTGTTATAGTTATTATATTTCTAAATATTTACTTACAAATATTCAAGTTTCTACCTGTTAATTAAGATCGAGTAAAAATTGCTTAAAAATTACGTTTGTTGTATGGGAGCCCCCCTTTAATATTTACTTTATTATTATTTAATTATTTATTTTGAAAGGTAATATACAAGTAAATATTCTGTGAAAATTGAAGCGTCTACCTGTTACCGTTTTTAATATTGAGCAAAAAAATACGAAAAAAACACGATTATTGTATGGGGACCCCCTTTAATTTTTTTATTTTTTTTATTTTTAGTATTTGTTGTTATAGCGGCAACGAAAATACATCATTTGTGAAAATTTCAGCTTTCTAGCTATCACGGTTTATGAGATACAGCCTGGAGACAGACAGACAGACAGACAGACAGACAGACAGACAGACAGACAGAGAAGTCTTAGTAATAGGGTCCCGTTTTTACCCTTTGGGTACGGAACCCTAAAAACAACACTGTACACCTACATAAACGAGGTCTTGTTATTTATGAACTAAATAATCATTAGTCAATACTACTAGAAGCTTGTGAAATCACAGCACCACAAAATTTTAAAAACAAACGACAGTAATCACAAAAATATTGAAATTATGAAATCCTTAAAATAGTTAAAAGTTTTGAATAAAAGCACAAAATAAATAGCTAAAAATTTACTTTACTTACTCCATTGTGTATACATTTAAATCTGGATTATGCACGCTTCAGTAACCATCTTCGACTATATGATTATTTTGTTTGAGTGTGTTGATCGAAGACAGTCGTTATTTCAGTTTTTTAGATGTAAAAATGTAAATTCTGTGTAGGTGTGGAGTAAATATATAAATCTGGCAAAGTACAAGTTTTAGGTGTGTGTAGGGCGCGGCAGGGGTGTGTAGGGCGCGGTAGGGGTGTGTAAGTCTTATGTGTAGGGCGCGGTAGGGGTAAGTGTAAGTGTGGTGTGTAGGGTAGGGTGCTGGTACTGACGGGTGTTCGTCGCGCGGCGCGTCATCATCATACTCGGCGGCGTCGTCCCGCTGCGGCAGCACGAGCGGCGCGCCCCCGCCCGGCAGCGCCGCCCGGCTCGTCGCGCAGTACGACGGCGCGCGCTCCAACCACTTGTAGCTCACGTCCTAACAACAAACAAATACAATAATAATAAATCAATATCAGTGGATGTTTCACACGACACCAACAAATCCCAAACTAAGCAAAGTTTGTACGATGGGAGGTAGATAGCTGATACAATACATATCGACGGTAAAAAAAGCGAAATTGCTGTAACCGACACCCAAGTCAATTTTATTTATTGCATATTCTGAATCAGAATTTTTTTCTGGTCCAGCTCACATGCCTCTACAACCATTACAAAATTTAGTATAGCATTGCAAAAAAACTACGTTCAGATCAGAGAATTGTTTATAGGTACCCTTTTTAAAACGCTCTTTGTCAAAGATCAGCGGAAGGACATTTTGCTTGTCCGCGGGAGAAAAGAGCGAAAGAATTCGACTGTATGGAATTTCCAGTTATGCAAAGTGTGGGCGTGAGCTTTTTGCCAGTGTCGTGGAACTCCGAAGTAGCAATAAGGTCAAAAAGCTCTTTAAAGCATTCGCCGAAAAACAATTGATAGAAGATGCAAAGGGAAACCATATCTCTAAGCAGAAAAAGTGGGTCTAGTCGGGTTAGTAAGCATATTATCTTCAACAATTCTAACGGTTCGTCGCTGTAGAGTTGAGACGATGACGCTGATAAGCAGGTGCGCCATTTCAGAGATGGGAGCAATACTCATAATACTCCGTATGAGACCGCATATATGCATTATAAATTAATAGTAAATTACTGGCCTCGCAGCTCTGGCAGTATGTAACCTGTAGGTGGTGGATTCCATCCCCACCCAGGACAAACATTTGTGTGATGAGCATGGATGTTTGTTCTGTGTCTGAATTTTTCTATGTATCATAAGAATGTATTTACAAAAAAAAGTATATCCTATCAGCCAACTGGTTTCCTTAGTTTGTACTATGGAAACTAGATGGTTGATAGAATATTGCTTTGATTAGTTTGGGCTAGATGGTGCTGTGTGAAATGTCGACCAATATTTATTTATTTATTAATCCACAGACGTATTACTCGTATTACATGGCGTTAAACAACATCTACAGCGTGTGCGTACTTTTTCCAAGTTGAGTGACTTTTCGAGCGATTTTTCGATGCTTTTCGGCTCCTCTCTCTCTTCAGGAGGCGGCACATCCTCGGGCTGGATCAGCTCTATCTGGAATTAAGAATGTATCCTTTATTCGGATGGAAGTAAATTAATAGCACTTTGAAAATGTGTCCCAATTTAAAGGATTTCGCGATTGTAACTCATTGAAATTAAACCATTTTTACGGATTTATTGCGTATACTTAAGTCCCAACAAAGTACGGGTCAAACAAGCAGGTTATACATAAATGTGAAGTTTGAATAATGTTGTCAAACAAAGTACACAGCGCAAGGCGACCAGAAATGTGTGAATGTATGTATATACGTTTCTAGGTTTAGTTTAAAACATGGAACATCCGAGAAACGCATCTGACATCACAACACTTAACTTCTACATACATATATAGATACTCTTTATTGTACAAACAATAAAATTTACAATCAAGGGAAATTAATTAAGAACTAGTGTAACAACTGGCGGCCTAATATCGCTAATAGCGACCTCTTCCTGGCAACCTTAGGACGGAGAGGAACGAAAAGAAAGTAAAACGATGGGGCGTGCAGTAATAGAGAGGAGAAAAAAACATCATATCAGCCACAAGTGGCTGATATGATGTTTCTGTGGCAAGCCACGGCTGGACATAGGCCTCCCCCACGGATTTCTAAAAAGACCGGTTGGATGCGGCATGAATCCAGCGTCTTCCAGCCACTTGTATGAGGTTGTCTGTCCATCTCATGGCTGGATTTCCTACGCTACGGTGCCGGTGCGTGGTCTCCACTCGAGAACTGTTCGGTCCCATCGGCCATCGGTTCTACGTGATATGTGCCCTGCCACTTCAACTTCCTAATCCGTACTATGTCGGTGACTTTCACACGTCTACGGATCTCTTCATTTCTGATTCGATCTCACAGAGAGATTCAGAGTGTAGTCCTCTCCATAGGTTGTTGCATGATTTTGAGCTTCCCTATGCAACTTTCACATGTATTTTTTAACTATAAATTGTATATCATCAAAGTATTTGTCACCTGCATCTCATGTCCTGTAGGGTTGGTCAACTTGATGAAGAGAGCTGTTGTCTCCCCTGGTTTCACCGGTTCGTGGGAGATTATCTTCACCTCTGGCACGTGGTAGCTGGGTGGTAATGACAATAATAAGACAGGTTTCACTAATGACATTCTAATAATTCGGATGGAACACTTTGGTTATATTTTTACTTTGTATACCTCTAAGCTGTGAAATATACTTCCTGAGTGAGCATTTTTTTTTTTTTATGCAATGACAATGGAGTGGAGGATGGAGCTCATCGAACTAGAAGATAACTATTCACTCTAGCCTTGAAAATTCAGCATTCACTAAACGATATAATCTGCGTGTCTTCAAATCGCGAATGAATAAGTTATTTTTAGGCGAGTGTGCTCTATGGTAGGCTGCAATGTCCATGTAGGACAAGTTGTTCATGGTTAAGCAAGCCCATCTATAAATAAAATATAGTATGCGTTTTTGTGAGAAAGTCTACGTAAAATCGCTGTAAAAGATTATAATGTACATTCTTTACAACCTCATGGCTCAGTGGTAGTACGACTGCTTCCTGAGCTGTAGGTCGTGGGTTCGATCCCCACCCAGGGCAAACATTTGTGTGATGAGCATGGATGTTTGTTCTGTGTCTGGGTGTTTCTATGTATTTCTATGTTTATATGTCTTTATATTTCTATGTAGGTGTTTATATGTATTCTATCAACCATCTAGTTTCCATAGTACAAGCTTTGCTTAGTTTGGGCTAGATGGCGTTGTGTGAAATGTCTAATTACAATATTTATTTACTCCAATATTTATTATTTATTATTATTTAAATAATTTTGGTAGAATCATTTGTTTATTACGAAAAAGTTCGTATGAGGTTACGAAAAAAACGCATTTTTTTGCGATAGTTGTACTATTATTATTATTACAAAAAATATGGCCTATGATACTCAGGGAGTGAAGACGAATTTAACGACACCTCGCACATCAAAATTGATTAAACCGTTTAGGCAATCATATAGAAATCAACATACACACATACACCCTCACATACAAACATACATACACTAGAAAAAAACCTTCCTTCTTACGCATTCCGGTAAAAAAGGCACCACGTGTGTGTAAAACAGCGGCGCCACCCTACTCTATGCCTAAAGGGTGCACTTACAAAGCCAACAGTTCAATCTTGAACTTGATGGATCCCGGGTTGTACTCCGGCTTGGTGAGGTTGTGGTCGCAGGCACGGCACCGCTGGCTGCGCTTCACCGAGAGCAGCTTGGCGAGCGGGTGCAGCCGCGACACAGACACCGGCTGCCACTCGGGGGACGCCAGCCGCTGCGGCATGCTCGTTACTGTGCAGGCGCGAGTGCGACCACGTGGAATGTATTAAGCATCACATCAAATTTGAAGAAAAAAAAGGCTTACATTTATTTATTTATGTACTAACTGCTTCTCTATCCGGGCATACTATACGGTCGTGAAAGTCAGTTAAGGGACTTGAGGGAAATTGGCATTTATGTAGGCGATGGCCTGACCTTGTCACTGCAAGCCAACATTACATCTTGCCCTCCAAGAGCTTCTAACAAATTTGGCGTCCAACGACCTTTTGGTCTTTGATGTTCTGCCTACGTATGTATGTTCAATAGATCAGGGTTGGGTATTGCGAGGGCAGTAGAAAAACTTTGTGTGTGGTGTTGTTAGATTTTTGTCTTCATCTCAAATGTTGAGCGTAATCACACGTCAGACTCCATACAACGGCGCGCTAATCAGACAAATACGCAAGTTGACGTCTGTACATACACATGACCGTACTCAGAGACATCGATCCACATTCCTGTTACGTACTGCACAAGAATGGAATTCTTTGCCGCCTCCATTCTTGTGCCGCCATCTCTGTTTCCTGAGGACTTCAAAAATCTTGAAATTTTCAAGGCTAGAGTGAATAGATCTCTTCTAAAACGACGCTTAACATCAGGCGAGTTGGTAGATCTATTGTTAACGCTAAATTGCGACTTGAAATAAATGGCAGAAGACTAGTTCTTTCTCCTTTTTTCCTAACCAATTACCGCTCCCCATCCTTGTCTTTCTCACGTATCGCACCACTTGCGATGAGTCTGTTTCGTTGACCGAATGGCGGTCATGTGATCTCCCTTAAAATAATTACAAACTATTGTTCATCCGGTGATTTTGTGTGAAAATACTATAGACATATGTGCAGAACTCTCCTATCTTCGAATTGTGATATAAGAAGTGATCTCCTGGATCTTCCTGTGGGAACAGCAGCGAAAAACGTGAGTCCTTTCATGTGCCTTCCTCACCCCTAGATCTTTTGCCATTATATTAGGTTCTAAATTCAAAATACGATACCAGCGCGCATACATCTATAATGTATAAAAAAAAAAAATGAAATTATGTCTTAACTGCCGTTCGTTTGTGACGTTGATTGAGGTTCGAGCATTAAGCCTTGATGACACTGGGCTAGTTTACAAGCTAAAAGCCAGCGTGTTCGCGAGCAGCTTGTCGCGTCTGCTTTTGATTGTGTCATCGACACTCGCTAGCTTTTAAACTCGCCGACTAGCAGCTCGTAAGCTAGCCCAGTGTCATCGAGGCTTTAGATGGGGAATCTAACACTCGAATCTCAATTGACGTCAACGCTTGCCTCGACTAACAAATGAATGTACCGCGCGTCCAGGCAAACTTCTTCAAACGACAAGGCGAGCGCGGGGAGCGAGTGAGGAACCCGAAATTGGCAGGTGGCGGAGAATATCCGTTCTGTATGTAATAAGATTAATATCTTCTATGGCATGTACTTTAAGGGCTAGTTTTTCTTTTTCATCTATATACTAGCTGCTTACTCTGTTTCAAATTGACCTCCTTGGTGTAAATGTCGTCTGGTAATTCTTCAAGTTCCGCTGTGGCCTGGCTCGGCACAAAGTTGGCAATAGCTGAAGAGGAGCCCCCTTCAGCCGAAGGTAAACCGGCTATGTTGCGAGCCATAGCTCCAGTTAGACCTGTTTTATCCTGGAAGAAGAAGTAAACAAAATGAACATATCATTGACCCCTGATACAAAACAAAAGGTGTTTGACATATACATATATGTATGTGTGTCTGCCTGTGGGATCATTGCTACCTAACTACTGAACTAATTTTGATCTATTTTCATTATACTTTTATAAACTATCACAAACTAAGATAATCACTAAGAAAGAGGGTAGACAGATATATCTGCTCTTAACCATATCATCCACCTGCATTCTTCAGTCGCCCGTGAACATGGTGCATGTAACTGTGCAACATTATGTGGGAGCTCAAAATTAGCGCGAACCCAATAGAAGTACAATGAATTTTAACAGTATAATTATTTTTGTATCATGGTTTTTTGGTTGGTTGTGTTAGAGAAATCTGGCCAATAAGAATAATTCTTATATTCTTATTGGCCAAATTTCTCTAACACAAAGTAAATAAATAAATATTGGTTGACAGTTTGACACAGCACTAGATAGTGCTGTGTGAAAATAAAGCCTCAAACTAAGTAAAGGTTGTACTATGTAAACTAGATAGCTGATAAAATATAGTAAACTTTTGTTTTGACCAAATATTTACTTTGTTAGGTAGATTACTAAAAGCAATGCTTACAGTGAGTGTCATATATTTTCCCCTGATAGCAAATTTCTTTCTCTCCCTCTCAATTTTCTCCTGCTTTTCTTGCTGCGCAATCGCTTTGTAGTAGTCGAACAGTTGGTTCATGCGAGCTAGGTTCGGGTTGGTTCTTTCCGGCCATCCACCGGATGCTGAAATAATTACAAAAACAGTTTTACTTTAGACATGAAAGTTGTTAATGTTTATGAACATACAATTAATACTGCTAGAGGGGGCCTCCACTAATGGATATAGTCTGGGTGTCTTCTGGGCATGCTCTATTGTAGGCCAACCAATACTTCATGTATTTATGGCACAAATAATTTCTCTCACATAAACACACACATCTCAGTTGTTTATCATTTGATTAAACACTAGTAAACTGTTTTACATTTATTTAAGACTTACTTAGTCTTGTTTTAAAATGTTTGTTTGTTTGCATTTTGTCTCTTTACATTTCTTTTAAAGTTTGCCATAAACATAGCATAATCAATAAAAATCGGCCAAGTGCGAGTCGGACTCGCGCACGAAGGGTTCCGTACTATATCTATAATACTACAAAGTTTAGTTCTGTTTATAAAATAACGAGAAATCAACGAAATTCCAAGTAGTAAATTGCAAACTTATAGGTAGGTTTTCGATACACATCCGGGCAGCATGACTACGCTCGCGCGAATACGCGCGGCTGTGGCTCGCTCCGTGATGTTACCTCCCCCGCTACCCGCGCGGCCGTTGCTTAGCAACCGCCTCGCGCTCGCGCCACCACCACACCGCGGCGCGGCGCTCGCACCGCGTTTAGATGCACGGATTATTTTCATTTTGTGAGTTTTTGTGTATTAGATTAGGTATTTATTTTTATAGTTAATATATTTCTAAATATTTACTTACAAATATTCAAGTTTCTACCTGTTAATTAAGATCGAGTAAAAATTGCTTAAAAATTACGTTTGTTGTATGGGAGCCCCCCTTTAATATTTACATTATTGTTATTTAATTATTTATTTTGAAAGGTAATATACAAGTAAATATTCTGTGAAAATTTGAAGCGTCTACCTGTTACCGTTTATAATATTGAGCAAAAAAATACGAAAAAAACACGTTTATTGTATGGGGACCCCCTTAATATATTTTTTTTAATTTTTAGTATTTGTTGTTATAGCGGCAACGGAAATACATCATTTGTGAAAATTTCAGCTATCTAGCTATCACGGTTTATGAGATACAGCCTGGAGACAGACAGACAGACAGCGAAGTCTTAATAATAGGGTCCCGTTTTTACCCTTTGGGTACGGAACCCTAAAAAGGATGCCCGCAATATTGGTAAACATATACGTAATAGTTATTTATTATTATTCTCATCATTAAGCAACAGTAGGCATGTATATATAATTATACATTAATACCCTTGATTATGCACCTCATTTGATAAAAACTTATCACACCTTTTTTTTATATTGAATGTGCTTGCATTTGAATTTGTCTCTCTAGAGCTAAGAATAAATTGTAAGGTGGAGCATGCTTGCCCAGAAGATACCTATTCACTCTTTATTAGATAAGGAGAATGAGAAATAACACTTAACAATTTAGTCTTTTAAAAAGTCAATGTAATATTATATTTAGGGTTATATAAGAAATTAAACAAAAGAGAAGCTATTGAATAAAAGTAATGTGTAAAAGAAGACTAAATAAAATTAACAAATTAAAAATATAAATACTGACCAACAGGCTGATCGGGAATGCCCACATCTCTTGAAGTCCATCTACAGTTAAAGCAGGACAAGTAGTACATCTTTTTGGGTTGTTTATTTTCCACTTTTGCATCACCACCACCACCACTTTCAGCTGATGACTGCCGAGGCTGGGCTAGAGTAGCTCTTGTTGAAAGTGTGTGAAAGCAGCTTGGGCAATCAAAGCAGCTGCTGCATCTATTTTTCTTCAACCGTGCTTCAGATGAAGGCATATTTTCCAGACAGTTGGCACAATAGTGGGAGTCAACCTGAAATATTTTATATTTAAAAAAATCTGCCAATATTTTGGTAGAAAATACATAACATCTGTGATACAAGTAGGTATATGTCATTTTATACAATATGACAAAAGAAAAGGTGCGTCTGCTGCTTATTGAGGCTTGGCTTCGCTGGCAGTTTATTGTATGTGAAATGAGTGTTTAGTTCGTATTGTCCCACTAAAATGTTGAATTATCTAACTACAGAGCCATTAAAAGGTATTATGACGAGAGACTGTAAATAAATTGTGTATTTATTTAGTAAAAAACGATGAAAGTGGGTTACCTCATGACAAATGCAGAATCCGCAACGGATTTTTAAGCAATGCCGACAGAAATACAAACTTGTGATCGGTTTTAGTTGTCCACAAGAACAAATGTAATTAACATAGTCAGGTTGTGTTAAATAAGCCATGATTTATGTATTAGTTTTCACTGAACTAAAATAAAATAATTTTACTGCAAATGCAAAACAGGCAATTTCATTATTTTCAATGACAATCGATGACAGCCAGTGTCGTGAACGTGATAAGACCATGACATTGCTAATTAAATAGATGACTTTGACAGCTGTCTAGTACAGAAAGTTCTTCTTATTTGTATTGGACCCCGCGATTAGCGATTTGCTAGTGTCAAGTATTGAAATATTTTAAAGTTTCTTGAATAATACAAGTTGTATAGTGTTCTAGTCACAGTTTAAGTCACGTAAACAGTCATTTTCAACTTTGAGTTTGCCTCAGTAAAGTGATGGCGACTTTACTAGAAGCTTATATGGAGTTTTGCCGACAACGTAAAATGACACGTTTCACTGCTTTATTTAATTAGCCCACACTCACGAACTTGATCGAACACTTAATAATTAATAAAACACCACCATTTTTATCGCATTAATATCCAAAATAACACAAGTTTAGGAAAATAAAACAGAGCAACAACATGTTTCTATAACGTTCCCGCCAAAACTCCAACAGAAAGTTCCGAATGCTTGAATTAACAAGTTGAAAAGTAATTAATAATTTAATTTAAAGAGTAATTTCTAAAGAATATATTCGATCCAGAAAAGCGTTCGGGTAGATTACTCATTACAGATCCTACTACGTTCGTTACACTGTTAGATAATGCTATTATAGTACCCATTGAATGACATTCGCATCATCATCATCTCTGCCACAAGAAGTCCACTGCTGGACATAGGTCTCCCCCGTGGACTTACAAAAAGACCGGTTGGCTGGATCCTTCGTCTTCCTTCAAGGATGTCCTGAAACGCCATATCACTGCATGTGACATCCCGTGTGAAGGTTGGGAAGAGCTCGCGCAACAGAGACGTGAATGGCGCAACTCTGTTTATAAGGCTGTTACAAATTTTGAAGAAAAGCGCAAACAAGACCTAGATGCTAAACGCCTTTTAAAGAAGACCCGTCCGAAGCCTTCCTACAACAATACATACAATGCTAAAGGACTATTGCACTGCGCGCCATGCAATAGAATTTTCAAGACAAAATTTGGTTTTGCCAGCCATATACGGGCGCACAACCGAATATAGCAGGGTTCGCCGTTGACGGATACGTCAAGGAGGACATCATCTCTCATCATCTTCCAGCCACTTGTATGATATCTTCTGTCCTCCTTGTGAATGGTCTTCCTTCGCTGCGCTTGCCGGTTCGTGGTCTCCGTTCGGGAACCTTTCTACCCCATCGGCTCGGAGTAAAACTCAATGTTGAGCCCCACAATAATGTTCTTTGTTATGTGTAAAATCTCGGAGGTGTAATGGTCTCATCTTGTCGTTTGATGGCCCGTGGCATGATTCAATGCCTTTCTAAGATATATTATCAAGTAACTACCATTTAATTCAACACCCTAAGTAATTATATGTAAATATATTATGTAAACATAGGTAGGTAGAGGTATCGGGTATGCCTACTTATCAGTCGACATCAACAGATAAGTAGGCATAATAGATTTATGTGTTTATAAGTGTATTCTTGAGCCGAAATGGTCGTAAATCGGTCGTAAAAGTTGGTTCATTAGGGCACAAGCCACGCGCTCCGCGACCCAATTATGTCAAGTCAACATAATAAAGACGCGGATTCTTCACACGCAAGGCCGTGGCGCGACTGCTAACCGCGCCCGCAGAACCGCACTCAGGGCCTCAAGCACTAAACCACTCTTAGGTAAGTACTTTAATATTTATCTAGCTCTAAATATTGATACGGGTGAATTTGACGGGTGGGCCTCAAAATGAACATGGACAAAACGAAGGTTATGTCGAACGCCCATGTAGTGCCCACCCCAATATCTGTGGGGAACTTCACTCTTGAAGTTGTTGACGAATACGTCTACTTAGGACAGACGGTCCGATTAGGCAGGTCCAACTTTACGAGGGAGGTCAATCGTCGTATCCAACTCGGCTGGGCAGCGTTCGGGAAACTTAAAAGCGTCTTCTCGTCCAATATTCCCCAGTCCCTCAAGTCGAAAGTTTACAACCAGTGTGTGTTACCAGTGATGACATACGGCACTGAAACGTGGTCCCTAACTATGGGCCTTATACGGAAGCTCAAGGTCACGCAACGAGCTATGGAGAGGGCTATGCTCGGAGTCTCTCTACGAGATCGAATCAGAAATGAAGAGATACGTAGACGTACAAAAGTCACCGATATAGCACAGCGGATTAGCAAGTTGAAGTGGCAGTGGGCAGGGCACATAGCACGCAGAACTGATGGCCGATGGGGCCGAAAGGTTCTCGAGTGGAGACCACGTACCGGCAAGCGCAGCGTAGGAAGACCAGCCACGAGATGGACAGACGACCTCATACAAGTGGCGGGAAGACGCTGGATGCAAGCCGCTTCCAATCGGTCTTTTTGGAAATCCATGGGGGAGGCCTATGTCCAACAGTGGACTTCTTATGGATGAAATATTGATAATCTTATTGCAGAAAGTCAGATAAAAGCCAAAGTTGTAATAAACTATATACTTTAGATATGTATTTTCGTTTACTTGGATGACATAAAAATTTATTTTTTAGTTATTTCGTTTTGAAGTATTTTCGTTTACTTGGATGACATAAAAATTGATTTTTTAGTTATCTCGTTTTGAAAACTAAACTACTAAACTGATTTTGATGAAATTTCTCAGGGACTAACTTGAAAGTAGGTATCTTATAATATATGTAGGTAGGTAAATCAACTGCTGTAAGAACAGGACTAAAGATAGTCGCGCTACTCAAAAATAGCATAACCGATCTATTAGTTATTTTTCCTTGTCAGGACAAGGAAATGAAAGAAAATCATCATGGTTTTTCAACACTACACGTTTAAGCGGGTACAGCTTGTATCAAATAAAAAATATATCCAAATAGGTTTATAAATATGACAGATTTAGTTATGAGGTCCAAATAGGTATATTCATATTCATATTCATTTTATTCGTAATTTTAAATTTACACGTAATACTTAATAACAACATTTTCAATATAAATAAATATTAAAAAATTGTATACAATTCCTATTATACAATTATAAAATTAAAAACAATAATAACATTCGTATTACATGTCAAATAAATGTCAATAATAGGAAATAAATGTCAAAAATAAAAAATAACAATATTAAATATAAAAATGAGTTACAAACATAAAAAATACAACCGAATTGAAAAGCTCCTGCTTTTTTTAAGTCGGTTAAAAAATCAAAAGCCGTCAGGATAAGTCAGCCAGATTACGTAGAAAAATGTTTGAACCCCTTAAACAACCAAAGGGCCGCTCCGAGTGCGTCCCTGTCAAAGTGTTTAGGTCTTTTAAGGCATGGCCAGGAACCTACGGCCAGCTTCGGCACTGCTTTCTAATGGCGTAACACGTTGCAAAAGATCGATGGAACATATTATGTCACATGTATTAATTACTTACAATGTATCTGTTTAACCGATTTTTATATGAACGGCGGTCCACTTTGGAAACTCGCTATGGAGTCCATAGTTCTAATTTTTAGACTTTTCATTCTTGATGACTGGAAGAAAACATTTTCTCTGTTTATAAAGTGCGGTCTCAGACAATAGTCTGAGAGTGCGGTCCACATTATTTTTGAATGCTATTAATAATGTTTAACTGTAAGATAGGTATTTCGCATACCCATGGCGACTTAGCGTTAGCTTTACGACTGAATCTCAATATGACTAGATCACTTTACGACTAAATCTCGATATGAATATATTGTCATAGGACAACAACGCGTTTGGGCTATTATAGTACAACAGCTGTTGTATATTTTTTGAATTTTCCAATTATTTTTAAGATATTTTAAAATATAATAAACATATATATTTTTTATTTATTTATATGTATTCCTTAAAATTCTTTTGAATTTTCCTATTTGAGGTTACGAAAAAATTCTTAAATATTTTGTTGTAAGTATTTATATTAAATTAATTCGAAAATAATTATACTATGTACCGTTACAGGAAATAATAAAGGACAAGACAAATATCTCAATCACAGAAAAAAAAAATCTCATTACAAAACGTCGGCTCCTGTACATAGGTTTTATTTTTGAGAAGAGAATGTGTGGAAGGAAGGAAGAGTGGGTTGGTTTTTACTGCAAATGGCCGGCGCTAACGGCATACACCAGCCATCCGCTGTCAGGAAGAAGAGAGTTAGAGAGGGTTGGGTAAACCTGGATATAGGCTGGAACATGGATTTCCATAATGTCCGATTGTGCGCGGCTTGCATCCAACGTCTTTTCGCCACTTGTATGAGGTCGTCTGTTGTGACTGGGCAAGCTGGGCATCTTATTCTATCTGCGTTGCGTTAATTTGTGTCCACTTACCTAAAACGATTCGTGATTTAAAGACATCTAGATTATATCTATCCGGAAAGATTGACATAGGAAGCATATTTCATAATGTGACACTCAAGAAAATTAAAAATTATATATGGCAAAACCGCGAATCGTCTCGGTCGCCTAGGTATAGGTATTTTGTGGTCATATCTAGGTGAAAATACTCATAAGTCACATCTGTGTGACCTCTACGTCACGTAAAGACACATAAATTCACACGATTGTAAAATAGTTAATAGAAGCTTAGAAGTCAAGTTAGAACAGGTTTATGGTGTTTCATCCAATATACAGGATGTTCGAATGAACGTCGGGCATATGAAATACCTTGCCTCTTGCACTTTAACAGGATTAGCAGGTATCATGGGCTCTAATTGCGATTGAAAGCCGTCTCACTTTGAGTTTTGTCTTACTTTAGAGTTTAGAGGGCGGACAAAAGAAAAAGTGAAAAATTTTACTTAGTAATTTAGCTCATGGCATGGCACACTTGCAACGTCAAGGTAATTTTTACAAGTCTAAACTAAAAATCGTTAACTGAATGGTGTATATAGATAATGATTTCTTAAGTTTTTACTATTGTTAATCATTTAAATTAAACTACTTTTAAAACATTTGTGGCGTATATATTACATAACTTTAAAACATGGTCACAGGTAAATTATGTAAAATAAATATTAATAAATAAGTTACAATACAAGTTATTTAACTTCAATATATAATCTTTACTGCGAACTGTGCAGGTAAATTTTCTGTATATTTATTTACTTAACAAAATAATTTCACTATTTCATTTCGTGCTCCTAAAAATAAAGTAAATGTATTACCTGTCCGAACACCCAGTAGACCAACAGGTTTATTTACCTATCTCATCTGTGAATCGACACTAAACACATACATATGGCAATTTACCTACATTTAGAAAACATTTATTCGCTTTGATTGGAAAACGAATGGCTAATTTAGCAACGAAATGATGACATAATAGAATAACAGCGTTCATCTTCTAGGTTAATCAAAACCTTTAATAATTAAGTTATTTATATATACGTATGCCTACAATATTTGTAAGGCAGTAGCCGTGTAGACCGGTTGGTATTCTGTTTTCAAAGTAGGGTAGCCGTTAGGTTGCGGTAGAACTTTAGCTAGAGTCCGCCTGGACATAGAAGACGAAGACTTCGTCTACGGCCTGGAGGAATACCATTGGAGTAACATATACCTAACTTCTGGTTCTACTATTAATTTATTGCACATTGTACAGTTCTTACACTTAGTACCTACTTAAACTAATATTGATAGTAAGTTTACAGTACAAGGTCCCCGTTGGGGCTCAAATATACATATTATATTTGTTGATGCGTACTGTACAGGAATAGAATTCTTTGCCGCCATCTCTGTTTCCTGAGACCTACAATCTGGGAATTTTCAAGGCTAGAGATTCACTCTATTCACTCTTCATTCATGTTAAGCGAAGGTGTGGCCGAGCATAGAGCTCTTCGATCTAGAAGATATCTTCTAGATCGCCGAGCTCCATGCTCAGCCACACCTTCGCTTAACATCAGGCGAGTTGCTGGTCAATCGTAGATCTATCTTACATAAAAAAATACAATCTAATTGAGAAACTCCAATATTTGTTGACGTCGGTTAAAATACTCAACTTTAAAATGTATAAAGCAACGTAATTGGTAATTATTTTTTGCCAAATATCTTTATTACGCACGTCTATAAGGTCATAATCGTGACTTAATAAACACCGTAACGGAATAATCGAATGAAGTTGACCGTCCGATTGTCGCAAGTACTCAGTTTTAATTCATCGAATGACAAAGGTATGGATGAATATAACCGCGGAAGTAGTGGGCGATTGTTTCGAATGTCAGAGGTCGATGGAAAAAATTATATGTTGAATGAGCACATAAGTAGGCTTTACACATGCCTGTCTATAATATGGGTAAGAGAACTAGAAACATTAAGCTGTGTGTACTTACGTACGAGCAGAGACACCAATTATAGCTACTTTGTTACATCCAACTGCTGCGAGAGCGCCGCACTTCACTCAGTGGCTTACTAGTGAAGTGAGGGCTTTCGACGTTTTGCTGGCGACACAAAACACACACCATGGATGCAATTCTGCGCTGCAAGAAGGCTGCAAGTATCAATCGTAGATATACGATGTAATTATGTAACTATGTATGTAACCAGCGCTGTTACCTGTTTTGTTTACTTTACCAAAAAGTCTGACAATAATTTTGCTTCAGATGGCTCCTCAGGTACGTAAGTACATAAAGCTCAATGAGTGGAAATGAGGGCGCTGCTATTTATCAGTTATTCCATTTGTCAGTTCCACGTTTTTTTTAACCACGTAAGTTGTCTTTCCAAACAAACTCTATCAATAAGATTCCTTGTTGTACCAAAGTTGTCTTGCTTTGGAGCAACATGCCAAAGACCAAAGACAAATCAAATGGCCTAAGGGTATTACTAAATTGACGCTGTCTGCATGTTTTTCTCTTTTATTTCATTATTGGTTTTTAAATAAACAACATACAAATCACATCTTCGTAAACTAAGTAATAACCCAAATTCTCGCACACAATACCAGTTGGCAGTGTACCCAGTATGATTCAAGTAATTACACATTGCACGGCAATGCTTCTGCGTCGGATTAATAAGTACCAGCATTTCGTTTACGTTTCGCATCGATCATGCAGTCAAATACATTTTTAAATGAGATGAAATCCTGGGGGGTTACGCTCATCTCTTATAACGATGTAAAGTTGGCTCGCACCCGATTTTTCTGATTTTTCTCCGATTGAAGGTGCGAAACAAAAGTTCAAATGAGCCTTCTTTGAATTGTGTTATTTTTAACAGTCACTTAAACTTTTGCGTCACTCTCTTAATTGCAGAAAAAGCAAAATAAAAACGGATGCGAGCCAACTTTGCCTCGTTTTTAAAGATGAGCGTAACCCTTCTGGTCCCACGGTCCCAAGGAGAGACGAATTCAAACTGTACAAATATGTAATCGCTACTGAGATAATCCTATTTAAAGAATATGAGTTATTCTAAGTGTTAGTCACGACTTATCATTACTCGCATGGTCACTCATCTAAAGGTTGATCACATAATAATTCCCCTAAAATCATTTGTACAATAAACATAAGCTACACTATTAAGGGATTTGTGGAATATTTTTATCCCGAAACTTCACTAGCTACGTCTACGGTGCTACGAGTTTGCTACGAGGGAAGATTTCAGAATTTTCTACGCTACGACGCTACGAGTGGGGACTCGTGCAGCGTAATTCGAAATTTAAAATCCTACTTTTACTTCCGATCCAAGGAAGAAAGTAAAGTCTGTTCATGACGTAGAAAGAGAAGTATATAATATATAATAGTACCTCTATGGTTCGGGAAGAGAATTGGGCGATGCTGTCCTTATTTCATTAAACGTCAGTTGCTATTTTTTGCCACAATTATTCTTGCATCTAAAAATGTTACGGGTGAAAGAAAAGTTTTTTTCTATTGTAACAGTAACGTAAATATCTATAAATACATACAGCCAATAAATGGTTAAGTTTCCGGCAGCCTAGTCGGGAGACTGTCTGACTTGCGAGCCGTAGGTCCTGGGTTCAAATCCCGCGGCACGCACCTCTGACTTTTCGAAGTTATGTGCATATTGTTGATTTCCACCAACTTCAAACGGTGAAGGAAAACCTCGTGATATACGATGTAATTATTATTCCAGCGCTGTAACGCTGTTTTGTTTACTTTATCAAAAAATGTGACAATAATTTTGCTTCAGATAGGTCCTCTAGTACGTAAGTACATACAGTTATATGTTAAAAGTATTGAACCGATTTTGATAAAATTTATATGGGACTGCCTCTGAGGTATTTATACCTACTCAAAAATGAAACTTCAATAATAATTCATAGTTGGCGGAGTACCTAATCGGGTAAAAACATACAAAAAACAACATACAGTCGAATTGAGAACTTTTATCGGTTAAAAATATAAGTAAGTTTATATGATTTCTATAGGTAGGTAATAACGGTAATATGTAGGTATATATTAGGAGTCTTGCGTGCTACATTTTCGATCTCATCGTCATTTCACCGGGTTATATTGTAAGTAAATAGACAATTTTTACTTACCTACAAAAAGCTTCGGTGACACGATACTATTCACTCACACTATATTATCATGTCGTCCAATTTATGTAGCTGCGTTGTATTGTGTTTATTTACGTGTGAACAGGCCTTTAGTACGTGTTAGAGTTGTTTTCGAGACATGTTTCTTGTCAACAAACTGTTAATAGACAGTCAATAAAACAATCCAAGTAATTTATTGCCGGGGAACTGGTCGATTACCGAAATTTCTATATATTGAAACTGTTGGATAACTGGTCAAGCCGGAAATCATTAAATTACCAACATGTTTGCTAAAAACCTACTAAGTATAGCGTGGAAAGTTTTGTTAGTTCCCATGGACAAAATAAAATCTAAAATTTGAGCAAGAAAAAATGCGACTGTATGGTTACTGTATAGGGTAGCGGCTGCATAGTGAGCTAGAATAGGTCGAATGTGACTACTTAGTATATACATAGCACAGTTAATTATGTATTTTATGAACTATTTTAAGGAACTGATTTCATTATTTTTGTGATTGACGTTGTTTTTATATTTTTAATCATTTTTAGGGTTCCGTACCCAAAGGGTAAAACGGGACCCTATTACTAAGACTCCGCTGTGTCTCTGTCTGTCCGTCCGTCCGTCTGTCACCAGGCTGTATCTCATGAACCGTGTTAGTTAGACAGTTGAAATTTTCACAGATGATGTATTTCTGTTGTCGCTATCACAACAAATACTAAAAAACAGAATAAAATAAATATTTAAGGGGGCTCCCATACAACAAACGTGTTATTTGCCGTTTTTATAGATAATGGTACGGAACCATTCGTGCGCGAGTCGGACTCGCATTGACCGGTTTTTTTAATTTTTGTAGTAGGGAGCGCTGTAACGCGTAAAAGTTGTCCTAGTACTTTTGACTAATCTTTCCATTTAGTATAGAAAATAACAAGACCTCGTTTATGTACGTATATAGTGTTGTTTTTTATTTATTATAGTATGTTACGTTAAAACTGGTTTAATTACGTTTTTTTCGGGTGGATTCCAAAATAAAAGGGGATAAATTAAACGGGACTATTAGTCAAAAGTAGGTAGGTCACAAGTAGGGAGCGCCGAGTACAAAACGTACAAAACTTTAAAAAATGATTAAGAATATAAAAACAACATTGATCACAAAAGTATTGAATTTGTTGTCTTAAAATAGTTCAAAATTTCGAATAAAAACATCAAATAACAAATTATTTTAAATACCCCATTACATGGGGTGACTTTTAAGCCTATTGAATCGGGAGATGCATAAGGTGACTGCATAGGGTAATTGTAGAGGTTTACGGTGATTACGTAGAATTCTGGTAACTTTACTTCCCAGGTACTAGTTCTTATTCTATAGTTATATATAGGACATTATTTAGCTTACAATCATCGATCTCATCGCCACACTGTGCTCGAAAGCTTGATGACTGTAAAATATTATACCTATAGGGGTCTTACCGAAAAACGTTACTCTGAGCAATACTCAACATATTTTATCAACTTCTCGCTGACACGTAATGACACTTGCGGAAAGAAGACAGAGAATTTGAGACGTTGATCAAAGTTAAGTAACGTTTTTCGGTAAGGCCGTAAGTGATTAACAAAACAAATCAAATACCAAAATACTTGTCACTAAGAACCGTACTACTTTAGAATAAGAAAGAGCTTGTTTGTAAAACGAGGTTGTTACGGTACCCTATTTTAATATTATGCCAAAAGGATATTTTATAATCATCTTTGCTTTAGACACAAATTAAAAATACGCAAAAATAGCCTTAAATAAAATAATTTTCATCCCCCATCTCGGAAAGAGTATTTTTGCTCTTCGATATCTGAGTGCAAAAGCCGTATTTATCCTCTAGAGGATAAAGTAAATTCAAATTTAGAACATCGTGTGCACTGAGTTTGTGAATTCAATACATCATTAAACCTATTTACTTCTACCTCCATGGTGCCGAATTTATCATACAACCTTTTTTAATTTGTTAAAACCTCAGACTCGGAACCTTCTTGGTATACTTTTTTTTTAATTTGCTTTGCGCGCGCCATTTTCTTTTCACAACTGTTAAAATCTTAGGTTAAAAACAAGAAATTGGAAAACAAGTGAAAAATCCAAAAAGAGTGATTCTAGAGACGAACTGAAACTGTTAATAATGCGCAAATGAGCTTTCTCCCTCAACAATCACGCGAGAAGTATTTGAAACAGTACGATATGTTTAACACGTGGCAACTAGCTAAAGGAGCCAAAACTTTCTCCGAAAACGTTTTGCTGGCATGTTTTATTGAATTATCCGAGACCAAGAAATCAAACACTCTATGGAGTACGTATTCAATGCTAAAAGCAACAATAAAGATGAAAAAAGACATACATATCGACACCTATCCTAAATTAGTGGCATTTTAAAAAGAGCCTCATCTGGTCATCAACCATTATACCTAAGTAAGTGTACCATTATACCAGTATACCTATCATAATGTAGTAGTTAATACCTGAACTGAAATAAAAGTATCTTGTGATCGTAAATGTTTTTTTTTGCATTTAGTCATTTCCTCGGTGGGATGTGGGATGTGGGAGGTGGGATGAAAAGTACGTATTGCACAGTCACTCGAGTGCAAAGATTTTTCACCTCGTGCTCTTTTGATTCCCTCGCTAACGCTCAGGATTAAAAAATTTTAATCACTCGCTGCGCTCGTGATTCAATTTTAGAATCCTTCGCTTGCTCGGTCATCAAAATTGAGCACGCGGTTAAAAAGCAACTTTGCACTCTTGTATAGCAAATAACTATTATTTTGTCGGAAATCAGCTCGTTATTTGAATGATGAACGGCTGTTTTGTTTTTCAGAACTTTTAAGTTCTGCTTGTGAAAAAATTGTTTTTAAGGAGTGGTTCTTTTAGGGTGTCCTAATAATCCTGTAAAACTAGATTAATCTATATCTATATATCTATATATATATATAAAAATGAAACCCGTTTTCCGTTGTCACGACATAACATGAAAACACCTTGACCGATTTGGCTTATTTTTTTTTGTAGTTTTCTAATACTCTGTACAAGGTTCTTACGGAAACAAATATTAAGAAAATCTCTCAGAAAGATTGAAAAATATACATTTAATTTTGCATATTTTAAAAAACGCGCGTAACGAATGTCAACGTCATTCAATTTAAAACAAAAGAATCTGTGGTAATCTGTGACAACACATAACCGCGTTAATAATAATTTTATATGTTTTTGATAAAGTTCGTTTTGTTTTAAAGACTAAGTAGTTTTTTGTTTGCTAATAAGTGTTTGTTAATCACGGTAAGTTCACTTCACTTCATATCGATTTTTGGTAACTTTTGGTGACTACACAATATCACCGGGTCAACTATCTAAAATAATTTGACATGATAGACGTTTACGTAAACTTTACAGGAAAAATAAAACGATGTCTCTAGGTAGCAGCACTCTTGACAATTATATGTACTTGATTGACGAAATTTTGTTCAGAACTCTCCGACTCTCTCTTGGTCGGTTTTGTGACTATTGACGATGATTTGACATTCGACTTCTAGACGAAACGAAGTTCGCCGGGTCCGCTAGTATTAGGTATAAGAATGGATAGTTGAAGCCTATATGTATATATATATATATATATATATATATATATATATATATATATATATATATATATATATATATATATATATATATGGTTGGTTATTTGTTACTCAATCACGCTAAAACGGTCTAAGTTATCTTCATTTAAAAAATTTGAAATCATAATAACTTATACTTACCAGGAACTAACACGACTAGGTTAAGTAATTTGTTTTATATTTGTAATAGGGCTACGAATTCTGTGTACATTGCATAAACCTAGAGGAAATCGCGCATTAGTATATCGAATTTTCTTATAAATACAATTACATGCTATATCTCAATTATGCAAATAAATAAAATAATAGGTCCCGTATAGCGTAATCTTCGGCGACAGCCGGTCTGACCCGACCAACGACCAGATGACCACCTCCCATAGGACGCGCCCGCAAAGGTCGTATAAGCTTGTATCGCACGTTATTCTATTGAGCAATAATGACGCGCGCACGGCAGCGGCGCGAGTGCGGTTACATTTTCCCGCCAAACGCCGCGCGCCCAGTCGTCTTCTAGAAGAAAAAAAACAAATTGAGGAAAAAAATGTATTAACTTTTTTCTTCTTTTTTTTAAAATTAATATTGCCTCCGGAGGATTCGCGAGTGAATTATAGTGTGTGTTTTGTGTCGTGATGGTGGCACCATGTGGGTGGCGGTGGGAGTACTGCTGCTGCTGACTGAAGTATTATCGTTTAACGTCAGCTTTACGGCTTTCAGGGATGTGGTGAGTTTATTGGAATACCATTGATTTTTCTATTCTAGATTTAAACGATTTATAGGTACTTAATGGAGCCAGTAACGATCGGTGAAAAAAGGTTTCTTTCAAGTACTATTTATAGTTAGGTAGGTAAGTGTTAATTATTTAGAATACAATCTAAGTTTTTAATATTGAACTTAAGGATCTTAGTTAAGGATATATCATACTACATTTATGTTGGTTAAATTAATATTTAACCAACATTAAATATTAATTTAACCAACATACCTCTAGAATAAATTTAGTCTACAATACTTGTTATTGAAATTGATAAAAAATACAAAAATGTAACCTTTCGTCAATGATTTGTTTTGTATGCTTTAGTCTGTTCAGCTAGAGAAGTAATGTGGAATTAGTATGAATAATCATAAATTTTTAGGTTCAATAGTTTTGAAATGCCCCCTGCATTTCAAAACTATTGAACCTAAAAATTTATGGGACACAAAATTTTCACACCCCTATTTTTCATTCTTTGAAAATTTGACTATGGCATTTTGTAGCGGTTCACAGAATACATGCCATGCCAAATTTCGTTTATGTAGGGCTGATAGTCTCCGAATAAAATGATTGTGACAGACAGGTTTCTCGTACTTACTACGGAACCCTAAAAAGAAAGTAACAATATATGAACATCTAGACATCCATAAGACATTTTTTAAGACAAGTTTTAAGTGTTCAAAACAATAAAGAAGCGCTCGTAGACGCTACTAACCCGTAACGTAATTTATTTGAGAGAACATCAGCATTATGCATGTAAATATGCAACTTATGCAGATCTTCGCATCGCAACACTCATCATGATCAATCCTAAACTTACGAAATTGAGAAAAATCGGGGAAGGTAGTATCTATTCTATCATGAGATAGATAAACTCTTTATTGTACAAATACAATATTATAAACAACTTGCAAAACTAGTGTGACAACAGGCAGCCTTATCGCTAAAAGCGATCTCTTCCCATAAGGAGATTAATTTATAGAATAAGTAAAGCGTGTGTGCAATAGCAGAGACAGTGGGTATAGCTCCCGTATATAATATTCCTCTATGGTAGAGCTATGTATATAATATATAATCATACCTAACAAACTTAAATAAAATAATATAAACTAATAAATACAATACAATTAATACAAATATTTTATACGTAGACATACAAAAATAGCACAGAAACAACATATTTTAGGGTAAGATCTTAGAGAAGTAAAATAAATTTACTTAAGTAACATATGTAAGTAGATATGTATTTAAAATAAGCGCGCTAAGTGCGTCTCATGCCACAAGCAACGTGGGGTTCCGTAGTTACACATCATTTATGTGAGCTTAAAATTAGATACTATCAACATACGAGTTATGTTATGTTTTTTTTTTTTTTTTTTTTTAGTTATGTTATGTTAGCACGATCATTTCTTACTTTTCTAAGTATTTTTTTAAGTTAATCGTCTATTACTCGATAACTTGTAAAGCTTACTTAGCCATGCTAGTTTACCTTTAAATATTATCATTATGCTATTTATTATACATGCATTATTTCACATCTGTAAAGTCAACCGTTTATAGCCAGTTGGAACACTTGACTCTAACAAATTGATTACCTATCCAACGACTACCCCATCTTGTAGGGTATAGTTGGATAGGTAATCATTTTTTTTTGTTAGAGTCAAGTGTCCCAACTGGCTATAAACGGTTGACTTTACAGAAGTGAAATAATGTATGAGAAAAAAATAATTCATCTCCACTTTACGTGTACACGTACACGTAAAGTGGAGATGAATCATTTTTTTCTACCCACGTACCCCAAAAAAAAAAACGCGTATTCTATCAGTTACCTAGTTCCCAAAATTAAGAATACTAGACATCGTAGCTAATAAAATAGACAAAGCCCGAAATAGAATAGGTAGATAGGCATACGATAGGCTTATACAGTTTACAACTCACACATAGAATTAACGAAGTGTATATAATTATATATATATGTGTATGTATATAGTATACGCGCATGCACACTCAAAGTTGTTGAGATCGGTAAGGGACTAAGGGCTACGCGGTGGGGGCGTGACGGTATGACAGTTTCATTTAATTTTTCGTTACGACGTACGAGTTTGTTTTACTGTCAAGGGCAAGTCGCGCCTATAGATGTTTCACACCAAAAACTACATCCTGTCTATGAAGCCGAGGTTTGATGTTTGTTGTCCATAGACAGAATTAATAAATAAATATTTAAGAACATTTTCACAACAACATTTAGCTCCAAACTGAGCAAATCTTGTACTATTCCCATAGTACAAGATTTGCTCAGTTACCAGATGGCTGATAGAATTCATTTATTATATACTATTTTTATAAATACATAATTTTATCAATAAATCAATGAAAGTTTATCAATTTTTTGACCTGGAGGTAAATTTATACATCCTCAAGCCCAAATTTCGTCATGTAAAGTTGTAAGTACGATGACGAATAATTACAAAAAACAAACAATATTTGTTCGTGGTATAATCTTTCAGTCTAAAAATGCAAGTTTCGCTACAAAGTAGACAGCGAATCTTCTAGGGTGGGCCTGACCCCTAAGATCTCTATATACCTTGGGGTGAGCTATAAGCCATTCTAGGGTGGACCTGGCCCACCCGGTCCGCCCTTATATACGCCCATGCCCTACGTTTGACCGATTTTGAATATTTTGATGTGCGAGGTGTCGAGGTGGTTTTGATAATTCTTTTTTGTTTGGTAGGGAATACCTCAGAGGTGATCGCATATAAATTTTATTTAAATTGGTTTAGGTAATACTTTACTCTATTAGTTTTGTAAAAAAATAAAAATTTATATGGGACAGTCTATGAAGTATGAGCAACCAAATAAAAAGAATCATCAATATAATATTTTTTATCTTGTTTTAGTGTAGACTATGTAAATAGTATTAGATAAGTTTTTGATAATAATTTTAGTACCCGGGCGACCGAGCTCCACTCGGATTTTTTATGACTGAAAATACGAGCAAACCTGGGTTCACTAAATTGAGTCCCCTATTAGTCCCCTTTATCGTCCCCTAATCTACCTACAAACCAAAATTAAAATCGTTGGAGCCGTTTCCGAGATTCAGATTATATATATGTACAAGAATTGCTCATTTAAAGGTATTAGTTACATAGATACGTCGCAAGTCAAGATTTCAATTCACTTCAGGCGAAGTAATCGCTGAACAAACATAAAAAATAAATGTAGTCGAATTGAGAAACTCCTCCTTTTTGAAATCTGTTAAAAATACGAAAACAATTTTCCCTGACCTAATATTTAGCGTGATAGTTTGTAAAAGTGTGATTATCTCTGAACAGGTTATACAACGACCACAGTGTCTGTCAGTGCAGGTGCAACGAGTGGTTTTATAGCTCGCTACATAGTTATGGCTATTCAAATAGCTCTTATGTCGTTTGTGGGTTTTGTGGCTTATTGTGACCGCATGGCCGTTTTTATTGCACAAACTTGATTTAAAAAATGCTATGCATTTTTTTTTAATAAGTAGATAGGTGCAGTGATCGCTTAGTGATAAAATTTTAACGTACTGTACGTTACTTACGTTTATTTCACAATATTTTTATGCCCTGACTCAAAAAGAGGGATATTATAAGTTATATAGAAAAACGTTGCTCTCCTTCTTGCGCAGTCCGGTAAAAATAATTTTAATCTGACTTAGATTAAAATTATTGCACATTTTTTATTGCAAGAACCGCATTATGCTGGGCTAGGCGGCCAAGCCCAGTATAACGCCTGTCTTGTCTTCTGTTGGGTGCCTATGCCTAGTACAGACATATAATTCAGCTTTTATAGGTACCAAAACAAGGTGTACTAGGGTCTGTTAAATACCTACATTATCTAGTGTCCTACATTCACTGACATTCCGTATTTATCTAACTCAATCTGACTCGGCCAACTTATAATATTTAGTTATTATAGTAGTCGAATCCTTACCTGACCATATTATGAACAATTAAATTGTCTGCGGTGCATCAGGAGCAGAAAGCTGAGGTTTGAGGTGCATCAAGGAAGTTGGATCACAATAGAAGGACCCATAAACTTTGCTTGTCGCTATTCAGCTGTATAAAACGTGTCCGTTTCATTCCTACTGTTCGCTCATATTTTGCGTCAAGTAGGCGTCACGCGAAGAAAAATAAATTGTTAAAATACGTAATAATTGTATGCCACCTAACTAGTGATGACTTAGAACGCACGTACAAAAATATTGACATATTTTTAATTCAGCTGTTAGCATTTTTATATTTCCATATATTTTTGGCAACAAATAGTGGACATGGAGTGAAATTACTATTCCTTCCATCTTTTGAGCGTAGCGAAAATTTCTTCATCTATGAGGTGCATCATAGAATATTTTTTGGTTGTCGTTTTCCTTTTATGGAAAGTCAAAGGGGACAGTGCCCATACAACCTTCATCTGATGTTGTTTTCTTCATTTTAGTTGTTTATTGTTGTTTTTTTCAGTGCATTTTCTTCTTTTCGTCAATAGAGTACTCGTCTTAGTCGAAGACAAGTAAAAGATGTCACGCTTCAGTACCTCAAGTGGTTGTTTATTTTCCTTATAACGAAAGGCAAAAGGAACGGAGCCCGTACAGCCTTCGTCTGTAGTTGGTATTTTCTTTATTTTTGTCTTTTATTATCTTTTTTCGACAATAGAGTCGTAGTCATTGTCAAAATCAAGTAACAGAAGTCACATCTTCATCATCATCTTTACATCGTATAGGTAATTACAAAGTACCTGGGCGACCGAACTCCACTCGGATTTTTTATGACTGAACATACAAACAAGCGCGGGCTCGACACCTAGCAAGATCTATTTATCGCCCCCTAGGCTACCTTCAAACAAAATTTCATTAAACTCGTTGGAGCCGTTTCCGAGATTTAGATAACACAAGTTTACGCAAATATAGAATAGAATAGAATAGAATATCGTTTATTGTCATAAAAGTCACATTCATAATAATTTAATAAATTGGTATTAGGAAAGTTTCTAATATGGACTCGTCAAACTTTGTTCGTAATTAACATTAACAATTATATCCTTAAATACATACTTGTTTTGTGTCTCCCTCAGAAAACAACAATATAATGAGGGTAGACTCAAGTTGTATTGTATTGTGGAATGTTGAATAGGTAACAGAGCGACCGACGACGTTTTTATTAACACATTCGAACGTTATAAGTTCCCGCCAAAAAACTACGCAACATAGCCAATCTAAATTATCCGTATTGTACGCAATATTGTTTTTTTTAAAGGAGATTTTTAAATGTAGCCTGAATGTAACTAAAGCTCTATAATTATGTCTTAAATTGTATACTTGAAAATACCAAATAGGTTCGCAAATCGCGTGAGTCCAATATCTCCAAAAGAGTAAAAGAATACTTAACGTTAAAATTAGGTAGGTAGGTACGCTATTGAATTGGCTGTAGCGCAGAATTTTGTGGCTCAAATTTCTTGTTGGCATTGAAACAGCTATAAACAATCCAAGTATCTAAATTACAATTTCAAAATTGCGGTGGTCTCGTATGGGCTGATCGGGTCGCTCGCTATCTCAACCAATTTAAGTAAAGTTTCGTAACTGACTCTGTCAAGAATTGGCAACCGTGCCAATAGATTAACATACCTGCGACATATAACCACGTAATAATGAACTGTTTTAATAAAACATTCACTTATGCAATCTTCGAAGCAACTTGATATAATCCACAAATACCGGCATGCGGTTACGAAAAGGTAACTTCGGACCAAATAATTTGGGAAGTCTTCTCTCAATCCAGATACCAATACTTATTTATCTACAGCTTTCAAACATTTTGAGAAAGTATACAGTATATTCAATGACAGATAGGATTCATTTCGACGAGTGCACGAGTGTGCGCAAGAGCTTCACGACCTCATTCGATCCCCGTTCCACCCTCCCCCATTCCTACACAAGCAGAAAGTCAGCGCAATGTGTTTGAAACTTTACGTCTTATTTGTAATGTACTTAGAGTCTAAGTACATTACAAATAAGACGTAAAGTTATAAAGAAATTAAATTAAGTACTTTACGATCTATCACGTTCGTCTAAGACCTAAGTCTTAGACGAACACGTTCACGTTCACGTTCGTCTAAACGAACGTGATAGATCGTAAAGTAATTTAATTTTATAATTATTGTACTTAGATATTATGTACTTAATATTTTGTTATATTATTGTACCTAATACCTTCTAATTGTGGTTGTTTTCACTAAGCCAACAATTCTATCAAATATTTGCAGTAAAGTTCAACAACCTTCAAGTCGACCTTCTGATTAGAACCTTGGGAGAAATCCTGTTACTTAAACGAGTTTATTTAAAAGGAGTAGAATTTTATGTCTTATTCATGAAAACTCTCAAACGGACGTACCGATCTCCATTTAGGTTATTTTCACCGATTTCCAAAAAAGAAGGAGGTTATCAATTCGATTGTATCGTTTTTATATGTACTCCTATGAATTGTTTTTTTGATTCTTTTCTGTTTGATAGTTAACACCTCAGAGGTGGTCACATATAAACTATATCAGTTCAGTAGTTTGGTTATTATTACAAAATAACTGGAAAAAAAATCATCCAAGTAAACGTATTGCGTATTTTAATTTTATTTTTTGTTTTCTAAACTATAAAATGTCTTCCGTACCCGTACTAAGACTTGATCGAGAATGTTCTTTTTTACCCAACTATGCAAGAAGGAGGTTAAGTTTTTTGAGTGTATCTTTTGTAAAAACATCGTACTACCGGGTGAGACATCGTATTTTGTTAGTCCGTGGAATGAAGTACCTAATTAATAAAAATATATAATAAATAAAACTGTCAGTGTGGGATCCTTTACGTTTTTGTCCAATTACAAATGCCTAATTACCTTAGTTTCAATATAAGTCAAAGTCAGCTTACATTTGATATAATATGTGGATACACAGATTTAAGCCTGTGGTGGGATATTATTAACCGGGCGAAGTAACAAGTAATCGTTTAAGAACTAAAAAAGACTTCAAAATACGCAATTCATTTATTTGGATGACATATTTATCCAGTTATTTTGTTATAAAAACCAAAATATGTACCGATTTTAATAAAATTTCTATGGTATCACCTTTTCACAAAAAAAAAAGAATTTTTCAAATCGGTCCAGGTGTCTACGAAAAATCGGCCAACATACATAAAAAAAGATTCCGACGAATTCAGAATCTCCATCTTTTTGGAAGTCGGTTAAATATTACATAACCTGAGCGAATTAAATACTGAAACGGGCGAATAGAAATGTTGAGCCGATTTTGTATGACGGCAGTAGGCTGAGGTTTTTGTAACAAAAGTCTGAAAATAAACAGAACCTCAATAGGTTAAGGTTTTTTTTTTATATAGATCGAGAAAATTCTAGGATATATCAAGTTGCCATTTGTTAAGATTTGGTAATCGCTCATAATCCTTTGCCACATTTAGTATTTTATGCCTTTAATTTGAATTTATATTCGTTCATTTAATACATACATAATAATATTATGTTGAACATTCAAACAATCACGCCCGTTTTCCCGTGGTAGGCAGAGCAACACAGTTGACCATGAGGCCGCTTGACGCCACATTTGACCGTGAATTCCGTAGATCACTTTATTGTCTGTATGTCTGACCGTCTGTCCGTCCGTCTGTCAAGACCTGTATCTCGAGAACGCGTGAAAGTAAAAACAAATTTCTCAGTTTTCGTAAAAAAAAGTCACAGCCGAATATGTCGTAAAAAACGCACATTTCGACACTCACAAGAGAATCAAAACCTATGGGGCACTTACCGTTGACCTAGAACTATGAAATTTGGCAAGAAGCATTGTGTTATAGTACACATATATATATACAGGGAAAAATCCGAAAATTGAACATTTTTAATTTAATCACAAAAAAATAGTGTCTTTATGCAAGGAATGAGGGTCCAAATTTTAAAGTGCTTTAACTGTATTATGTGGGGTATCATATGAAAGAGCTTCATTATCATAAGCTAAAACAGGTTTTAAAATATTTTTACGGTGTAAATTTTTCGGTTTATGAAGGAAAATATAGAAAAATATATGATTTCCCCCTTTTATCTACTAGTTTGTACGGAACCCTCGGTGGGCGAGTCTGACTCGCACTTGTCTGGTTTTTTAAATCAAAGGAGCTTATTTTTACACATGTTTTTTAAGGAGGTTTTCTTTAAGATTATTAATTTTATTATTGCACTCCATCCTCGGCCACACTGTATCTACCGTACGTAACGGTGGTGGTTTATACAAAAAAGAAGAAGAAGAACTCACTTGTGAATTTGGGTCCAATACAAAAAAGAAGAAGAAGAACTCACTTGTGAATAATGGCAATGAAAAAGTCACAGTTTGATTACAGGTGTCATTATGTGGCTAATTAGAGCCACTTTATGAGCAAGTGTATTGAAAAAATTATTTTTGATAAAAAATAAAATGAGCCTATTTAGAATTGTGATATTTTAACAGTCTTACAACTTTTGTCTCAAAGCAAGATACATAAATGGCCAAGTGCGTGTCATGCCACGCGCAATGTAGGGTTCCGTAGTTATGAGTATATCATAATTTATATGTGACCTTAAAATAGGATCTCTTGTTAGACACTACGAACATATGAGTCATTATGGAAATTCAACTGGAAAATATATATCATCTAAGTAAACGAATTGAGTATTTTGAAATCGTTTTTTTTAAAGTTTTTTTTTAACGATTACTTGTTGCATCTCATTAAAATATTTAACTCTGTAACAGATATAGCAATCGACTCGTACTATAATTTATTCTGTGCCCATAGCAGTACAAATATAAATTTCTTGTAGAACCATTTCTAGAAATAAACCATAACTTATACAAATTGAGAAATATCAAATCCTTTCTCTTTGACTATCTTTGGGCTATTAATTCTCAAGGTTGCAGTTTCGCAAGCAAACCCGCGTGTTATGCCGATGTTTGTTCATACTAAGCGCTTAAAATGGCCAATGTTACCAACTTAGTGTTGATATTGACAAAGAATAGATAAAACACATGTCCGTGTAGTTTTCGTAATATCCTTTCTTTGGTCCACGTGAGTCATGGTTTGAGTCATCTTGATAATCTGGCTATTTACTCGAGTACACAAGAAGAAGGGTTATGTTATCTCCGATCTCTTGCTTTACTAAATGCTTTTCTTGATGCCAAGCCCAACTGGGATTTATTCGCGGGTGAGTGGAGAGACATTATGACTGACTGTATAAGTTATTGTGAAATAATTACACAGAAGCAATCAAGCGTCTATAAATAAATTAAATCTCGATTGACATTTTTTTTTTATAAGTTTATAATTATTTATTTTTTATATTGACATTGTTTTTTTTTTTTTTTTTTTACCACGACTTTAATTATTATATTGAACTAGATGACCCGTACTTCATATCACCTATCACTATCAATGAGTTGACCCGATATATTCTCAACGTTTAAACCTTCCCCGGACTACGACAAACATTTCAAAATCAAAATCAGCTAAATTGGCCCAGTTGTTCTCGAGTTTTAGCGAGACAAACGAACAGCAATTGATTTTTAGGGTTCCGTGCATCAAAAGAAAAAAAACGGAACCCTTATAGGATCACTTTGTTGTCCGTCTGTCCGGGTGTCAAGACCTTTATCTCGGGAACGCGTGAAGGTATCGAGTTGAAATTAAAACCATTTGCAGATCCAGTCTCTTGCTGCAGAAAGAAAAATAAAATTTCTCAGTTTTCGTAAAAAAAAAAATATGTTATAAACATCTGCACATTTTTTTATATTCGAAGACGAGCATTTGACATTCAATGACAATTCGCATTATTGACAAAAGAAAAAAAGAGCGAGTGAAGAGAGGTCTCTTTAAAAACTTTACATTCGTGAAGGATTTAGTAAGTTGCGTTTGAAGTCTGTTTTTTAATAGAAAAAATATTTTATTTTATTAACCTACACTGTCCCACTGCTGGGCAAAGGTCTCCCCCATTTCCCTTCACAAGTCATGGTCCTGCGCCATCTGCTGCCAATCATTTTGGAAGTCAAGATCATCACGTCAGCGTTTCCTAGGTCTGCCTGGACAGCGTCGCTTCGTCCATCTGGCATCCACTGCGATCTGCAGTCACGCAGTGGATGCCGAGAAGCGTCTGCACCCATCGGTCGGGATGCGTGCGAGTCACATGCCCCGCCCAATCCCATTATAATTTGGCAATCGTTAGAATCGTTTCCGAGATACGAAATTCTAAACAAAAACACATTTACGTGTACAAGATTTCAAACCAGTTGGAGTTCAAGGAGGGTTATGTTTTTCGAGTGTATGTTTGTTTGTATGTTTCTATATGATCGCCTATAGCATAAACGGCTTCACCGATTTTGATGTGGAAGATTCATACTAAAAAATATAGCCTGGCTATATTTTTTAATATTTTTTAATTACTAAAAAATAAAGCCTATCGGCTATATTTTTTAGTAATTATAATACTATTATCTCTCGCAAAAAAATATGCGTTTTATCGTAATCTCCAACGAACTTTTTCGTAATAAACAAGTTGTTTTACTAGAATTACTCTAAAGAATCCGCGCATTTATAATCTTGTACAGCAATTTGCGCATACTTTCTCACAAAAACGTACACTCAACAGCATATCGAGCATAACGTAAGTAAGATTGCAAAAACTCCTTTTCTGCAGTCGGGTATTTTGTTTTTCTTTTACATCATCATCATCATCATCTCAGCCATAAGAAGTCCACTGCTGGACATAGGCCTCCCCTATGGATTTCCAAAAAGACCGATTGGAAGCGGCTTGCATCCAGCGTCTTCCTGCCACTTGTATGAGGTCATCTGCCCATCTCGTGGCTGGTCTTCCTACGCTGCGCTTGCCGGTGCGTGGTCTCCACTCGAGAACCTTTCGGCCCCATCGGCCATCAGTTCTACGTGCTATGTGGCCTGCCCACTGCCACTTCAACTTGCTAATCCTCTGTGCTATATCGGTGACTTTCGTACGTCTACGTATCTCTTTATTCCTTATTCGATCTCGTAGAGTGACTCCGAGCATAGCCCTCTCCATAGCTCGTTGCGTGACCTTGAGCTTTCTTATAAGGCCCATAGTTAGGGACCACGTCTCAGTGCCGTAAGTCATCACTGGTAACACACACTGGTCGTAAACTTTCGACTTGAGGGACTGGGGTATATTGGACGAGAAGACGCTTTTAAGTTTCCCGAACGCTGCCCAGCCGAGTTGGATACGACGATTGACCTCTCTCGCAAAGTTGGACCTGCCTAATCGGACCGTTTGTCCTAGGTATACATATTCGTCAACAACTTCAAGAGTGGAGTTACCCACAGATATTGGGGTGGGCACTACATGGGCGTTCGACATAACCTTCGTTTTGTCCATGTTCATTTTGAGGCCCACCCGTTGGGAAACTCTATCGAGGTCTTCGAGCATCGTACTGAGGTCTTCCATCGACTCTGCCATGACTACTATATCGTCGGCAAACCGAAGGTGAGTGATGTACTCGCCGTTAATATTGATGCCGAGCCCTTTCCATTCCAGAAGCTTATAGGCATCTTCCAAACCGGCAGTAAACAGTTTCGGAGAGACAACGTCTCCTTGCCTCACGCCTCTCTTTAATGGAATTGCCTCTGAATTCTGGTCTTGTACTCGGACCGACATGGTGGCGTTGTTGTACAAACACTTCAGCACTTCGACATACCGATAGTCAATACGGCATCGTTGGAGGGCCTCAAGCACCGCCCAGGTCTCGATCGAATCAAAGGCTTTCTCATAGTCCACAAACGCTAAGCAAAGGGGCAAGTTATACTCTTCGGTCTTCTGTATCACTTGCCGCAGCGTGTGGATGTGGTCTATGGTACTATAGCCTTTTCGGAAACCGGCTTGTTCGGGAGGCTGGAAGTCATCAAACCTGCGTTCAAGACGATTCGTAATGACCCTCGAAAACAGCTTATAAACATGGCTCAGAAGCGAGATGGGTCTGTAGTTCTTCAGCAAAGTGTTGTCCCCTTTTTTGAAGAACAGCGCCACCACGCTTCTTTTCCATGCTTCTGGCGTTGTACCTTCGAGCACGACGGAATTGAAGAGTCTCTGAAGGACTTTAAGTACCGGTGTTCCACCCGCTTTCAGTAGCTCTGATGTGATTCCATCATCGCCCGGTGCCTTGTTGTTCTTGAGCTGTTTCAAGGCCATCCTAATCTCGTACAGGCTGATGTCCGGGATATCTTCGGTATAATGTCGAGTCAGTTTGGCTCTTGGATCTTTACCCAAACCGCTAACAGGTTTTGCGACCGATGTGTATAACTGTCCATAGAACCTCTCGATCTCCCTCAAGACTTCTGCTTTGGTCGACGCTAGACTGCCATCTTCTGTCTTCAGCTTCGTCAACTGGCTCTGCCCAATAGACATGTCTTTTGCGAACACTTTGGAGCCTTTATTCCGCTCTATCGTCTCTTTAATACGATTAGTGTTAAAGGTACGGATGTCGTGTCGCATAGACTTTGATATGAGTCTATTGAGCCGCCTATATGACTCGACGTCACAGGATGACTGCAGTTGCAATGATCGTCGTTCAGCCATGAGGTCGAGGGTATGGCTCGAGAGCTTTTGCGGTCTATTTGTACGGTGGGGTTTATAAAACTTCGCGCCCACCGTACGGACAGTTTCCACAAACCTGTTATTGATCTCATCCACCGATGCGCAGCTCTCCAGGCACTCGAAGCGATTTGATAGTTCGAGCTGAAAGCTCACGGGGTCTTGGATATGGGCGCGAGTGGGTCGGAGTGTAGACTTCATCATACGGGACCTCTCAAGTTTAACATTAATATTCAACGTGCCTCGTACCATTCGGTGATCACTTCCGGTTTTAACCATGTTGATCACAGAGACATCATTGAATATTTGTTTCTTGGTGGTCAGGATGAAGTCTATCTCATTTCTCGTAGAACCGTCGGGGCTCAACCAGGTCCATTTCCTATGAGGTGGCTTCTGGAAGAAAGAGTTCATCATGAAGAGTCCCTCTTTCTCCAGAAAGTCGGCCAACCTCTGTCCCCTGGGGTTCCGTTGTCCATATCCAAACTGTCCCACTCTCAGCTCACCATCGCTTCTCTTGCCTAGCTTCGCATTAAAGTCCCCCATAACAACATTTAAATAGGTCTCAGAGGTGTGTATGGCCCTACTAATGTCCTCATACATCACCTCCACCTCATCATCAGAGTATGCCGAGGTCGGTGCGTATACCTGGATGACCTTCAACGAATATCTCTTCGATACTCTGAGTATCAGGTACGCAACCCTGCTCGACACACTGTCGATGGCAAGAATGTTGTTAGCAAGAGACTTGTGGACGAGAAACCCGACACCACCTTGGGACTGTTGGTCACCCTCCCGGTAGTAGAGTAGGTTACCAGATTTCAGGGTTATCGTGTCCTCACCCTCTCGTCGGACTTCTGATAACCCTAGGATATCCCAATTTAACCTACTCATTTCTTCTTCCAGCTCAGCTAGCTTCTCGTCTGTCCTCATCGTGCGAATGTTGTGCGTTACCAGGGCCAGTCGTCGTTTATGCAGGGGGTGGTAGCCGGATCTCTGCCGGAGATTCTTAGCACCCCTTGCTCCGCCGTAACCGGGGCCGCTACCATAGCCCGGAATAGCGGAGCTGCCGGGGACTGGGGGCCTGGTATTTTTGTTGCTCGTCATTTGGGGGTTTTTGCCAATACTCGCCACGCTTGGCATGCGGGTTGGCGAGCGCAGTAGATGGCGTTTTACGCAGAATGTGCTGCTGCCCACTTCTGGTGATATTTCCCTTAGCCGGTTCTTACGGCACCCACGGGAAGAGAGGGGGAGGTACTATTCTAGGCCGGTACCACACGGCACCTTTTCTTTTACATACAAACTTGTTATATGAATATGTCGTGAGAAAAGTAAACGACAAATTGACTACATTTCCGGCCTTACCGAAAAACGTTACTTAACTTTAACCATCGTCTTAAATTCTCTGTCTTCTTTCCGCAAGTGTCATTATGTGTTAACGAGAAGTTGACAAAATATGTTAAGCATTGCTTAAAGTTAAGTAACGTTTTTCAGTAAGACCGTTCTTGTTTATAATTTTCATATATAAATAGACTTTACATAAGTTTTGTTGTCGTTCCAAATGTGAATTTCTGTTATATAATAAATACGATCACTATTACAAATAATTTTGCAATAAATAATGCAGAGCACAACTGGAGCACAAGGATATCATTGTGGTTTTACCGATTTCAAAAAGAAGGAGGCTAACAATTGGCCTATATTTTTTAATGTCTGTTACCGTATAACTCCGTCAATTACAATAAACATAGTGTAAACATATTTGAAAAAAAAAAAAGTTATTTGTTTTGTTTACATTCTGCTTGGTCCCATAGAAATTTTATTAAAATCGGTTCAGTAAACTTCTGAACCGATTTTGATGAAATTTCTAAGTTTTATAAATAACATTTTGCATTTTAAAGTCTGTTGAACTATAAGTACTTATCAATATTTCATACGCGTAGCTTATTTGTGGTCATGGACTTGGACATGGTTCTTTCGCATATTTGCGCGCATGGACTTGGGCATGGTTCTTTCGCATATTTGAGGTCATGGACTTGGGCATGGTTCTTTCGCATATTTGCGGTCATGGACTTGGGCATGGTTCTTTCGCATATTTTAGAACAAATATTTAATCATTTTCCCGTTAGTAGCGAAGTGATTTCATCATCGGAATGTGAAGTGCTATTCACCCGATCAGTTCTCACCGGCCGGATATTAAATAAATGATTTTATAATAGACTAACAGACTTCGTTCGCTCTTACAAAACTTCAATTGGTAAGTTCGATTAATTTTACAAGTAAATTTCAATAACATTTTTAACACACGTTTGCGATGAAAAATATGTCAGATCTATATAAGTAATAATTATGCCACACTTCGTTCAAATCCGTTTAGTAGTTTTGAAATCTGTCGGGTTACTAGACAGACAGTTTTTTTATTGCTATTATGGCTTCTGTGTCGATAGTTATGCATTTTTCGATCAGGCACAGGATCAGGATCAGGGCAGGATCAGCGGTTACGCTCAACTTTTATAGTGATACAAAGTTGTCTTGCGCTCGTTTGTTTTTTATGTAATTAAGAGTGAATACGAAATTTCAAATGAGCCTACTTTGAATTGTGATATTTTTAACAGTCTCTTCAATCTTATTTGTCTTTTCAACTTTTGCGTCACTCTCATTACAGAAAAAGCTAGATAAAAACGGGCGCGAGCAACTTTGCATCGCTTTATGAGTTGAGCGTAACCCTGCTGAATTTTGAAGAGATTTTTTACACTTTGATATTTTTAACCCCCGACCCAAAAAGAGGGGTGTAACAAGTTTGACGTGTATATCTGTGTGTCTGTCTGTTGATGGTGATGATAAAATGTGACCTATATCCATTTGCAGTCGGCTTAGGATTTGGTTGTAAAAAGGTAGCTACATACAGCTCAATGGTTCTAGTAGGTACTTAATAATATAATCGAGAAAAGGAAGGTACGGCGTGGCCTTGCCGCTCGACTTGGCCGGGGCCACTGCCGTGCCCCCAGATGAGTTATTTATTCTGTGCTAATAGTGAGAAGGCATAATTGCCTACTTATATTACGTCGACGTCGTCGTTGTTGGTAGTATACGCAGATTACGCAGTACATTAATCATCGGTCATCACGTGTCTGCTACCTTGTCTTTTTTTTTATAATATAGGTGAAGCAAAAAGGCAGACGGCTCGCCTGATGGTAAGCGATAACCGTCGCCTATGGACAACTGCAACATCACTGACATTACTGTTGCTTTGCTAACCCGGAAAGGTGCTTGTAGACACCCTTTTTAAAACGCTTTTTGTTGAAGCTCGGCGGGAAAACCTTCCGAGGAAGGACATTCCACATTTTGCTTGTTCGCGGGAGGAAGGAGCGATTGGTTTGGATAAGTTGTCATAATCTATATTCGTGACTTGTGGTGGGAAATGGGGGAGACCTTTGCCCAGCAGTGGGACAGCATAGGTTAATAAAAAAAATAAAAAACTATATTCAGCACTGTTTAATTTAACTAGCTAATCCTGAGTTGGAACCGGTTTGTGACAAAAATGACTGTAGTTTTTGTTTATTTTTAACTGACTTCCAAAAATAAGGAGGTTATCAATTCGGTCTGTATGTTTTATTTGTATGTTTGTTCACCGAATACTCAGCCATTATTGATTGCATTGATTTTCTTATTTACAATCTAAAATACACTGTACAACAAGTATCTATACAAAATACCCGACTACAGAAAAGAGGTATTTGCAGTCTAGCTTACGATTTCGTTACGCTTGATACGCTGTTGAGTGTACGTTTTTTGTGATAAAGTATGCGTAAAATTACTGTGAATGATTATAAATGTGCAATTTTTTTAAATAATTCTAGTAAAATAGCTTGTTTATAGTGAAAAAGTTCGTTAGAGAAAAAAATGCATTTTTTTGCGGGAGATATAATTATTCATATTACAAAAAAATTAAAGGCTATGCCACTCAGGAACTGAAGCGAATCTAACGACTTTTCGCACATCAAAATCGGTCGAGCCGTTTAGGTTGTAGGCGGTAATATAGAAACATACGTACATACACACAAACACAAACATACTCGAAAAACACCTTCTTACACAGTCGAGTAAAAATTGACATGATTTAAAGACGCTCGCAGTAAAGTCCCACTTGACTGTGATGATGACACAAAAAACACCCCGAAGAACAAATATGCACGTTTACCACACAAATAATTTATCCAGAGTGGGGATCGAACCCACGACCTGTAGGTAAAACTTAGTTAAACTGTACTTTAAAAGGCTATTTATTTGACTCAGACAATGAATCATATTTTTATGACTTGTTTTTTCATGAATAACAGAAGTCAATACTTGACCCTGGCAAATGCGCTAATCACGCGAGTCCAATACAAAAGGAATAAAATCTACCTTTTTTTATACATTATAAATCTACGATTGACCACCAAGTCGCCCGATGTTAAGCGACGGTGTGGCCGAGGATGGAGCTCATCGATCTAGAAGATATCTATTCACTCTAGTCTTGAAAATTCCAAGATTGTAGGAAACAGAGATGGCCTAACCTCTCACCGCGGTATTTTTAAAAATAACTTCTAATAGTATTTTTTTTAATAGCTTTCGCGATTTGATGAACATAAATGTCGAGAATATTAACCAAAATTGTTATGACCACGCGATGGGTCCAGCCAGACGATTCAATGGGTCATTTATGGCTATTGGGCATTCAGACAGCATCTATATATCTATCTATGTATATTTATAGATATGTACTTAAATAAAATAAAACTGTAGGTAAATTTTTGTTCATTACATGTTTTTTGGATCATCTATGTTAACATCAGTGTTAAAAGAATAACAAAATACCCGATTGTAGAAAAGCAGTTTTTCCAGTCTAACTTACGATTTTGTTAGGCTTGATATGCTGTTGATTGTACGTTTTTTGTCAGAAAGTATACGTAAAATCGCTGTAAAAGAATATAAATGCGCATTTTTTAGAATAATTTAAGTAAAACCACTTGTTTGTTAAGAAAAAATTCGTTGGGTATTAAGCAAAAAAAACTATTTTCATTTAATTTAACAAAAAATGTATTATTATTATATATTACAAAAAAATATAGCCTATGACATTCTGGAACATTCTGGAAGTGAAGACGAATCTAACGACATCTCGCATCGCACATCAAAATCGGTCAAGCCTTTTAGGCTGTAGGCGATCGTACAGAAACATACATACATACACTCGAAAAATATAACCCTCCTTCTTATGCAGTCGGGTAAAAATACAAGCTGTGCAAGAGTACCAACAAACATCCGGATAGGTGAAAGAAAATTTTGCCAGTTCATGCAGAATGCCAGTTTCTTCGCTTCGCTCACTCGATCAACTATGGAGAGGAATCTGGAATTATTTTTATCTTGTAAGATTTTAAGTGTTAGTGAAGTTTAATTGAAAATCAAACGAACATACCAAATAAAGCTTAAAACGCGCGATGCGCGAGCGAAGTCGCGGGTTCAGCTATTAGTACAATACATGCATTCCTCAGGTGAGTGACCTCCGTCCATCACGAGCATGCAGGCTGTCCACTGCATCTTAACATATTTACGTATATCTATATGTTATGTAACTATGGTTAATCGGTCATTCACACGGCCACGGAAGCTTCCAATGCTTTTTTTAAAACAAGTTGCGAGCAAGTTTTGTTATGAAGTTATTGCGTATTTTGGTCGTCTGTCCGAGATTTTCGGCATTTTAATATTTTTTTAAACGGGCAAGTGCCTTTATTAACTACAACAAAACAAGATGCAAACTCAACTAACTAAACTACTACACAAAAACATATCGATACCCCAGACCGATAAATATCAGCAGTTTAGTTGGGATGGGAGACTGTCTAAGTTCCATGTTTAAGTTCTCCGTTTCTTACAAGTTATGTACGTAATTGCCACTAACTTCAAACGATACAATTAATTTAAAAATTTAAAATTCAAATGCTTTTCAGGTATGCAAAGCAAACCTATATTCCTATATTTGGTATGCTATATTCCAAACGCCAACATGTGTTGGGTTTCCTTTGATACGCAACGCTACGATGCTACGTAATAACGGCACAACTATTTATTTAAATAGTTAATTCAATAATAAAATAAAAATGTGTACCGATGTCAGCGCGTATACAAACACAAAAATAATGTAGTAAACTAGAAAACGGGCACCCAAGACAGGCTTTGCTCTGGGGCCCTCGAAATCCTTTTTGTAACTTGTTAACTAAGCTTGTTAAGTTGTTTATCTAATCACGACTTTGTAAATCATTATTCAACTCTTATGAAATAAATGAATTATTATTATTTATTTAATTTAAAATGACCGTTATAAGTTGAGCCATTAATTTGTAGCATATACACTTAAAAGTAAGTTAATACATATGTACATCTTTTCAATGCTACCTTCTACCTATTTTATCATATTTGTAATAACAAAACATTGATGAAATGATGATGATGTCAAAAACAATCACCTACAAACGAAAGAATTGTTATTGTGGATGAGAGTGTATTATCTGCCTACAAACTGTTATGCAGTTTGGCAGAATTATCTCATAAATTTTCATGATGTAATTGAAGAATAAATAAATAAATAAAAAAACCTTTTTTGCCAAAGACATTCCTATCACGTTTTTTTTTACGATCGATTTATTTGAATTTAAAAATATGTGCCAATTAAATAAGAGCCTACATAGGAGCAAAGATATATCGCACTCCAAAATTTGCTAAGCCGAATACAATCGAAGTATGTAGTACTAGTATAAAGCACAACAAAATCAGTTAAGCCCAATACAATAGATCTGAAAAACAAGACTCCTTCTTGATTTGTCGGTAAACAGAAAAAAAATCGATGAATTCGGGGAAGCAATCAAAACATAGGGCTCAATTTTTGAATCGCTCGAAAGTTATCAAAGTTATATACGGATATGATTTTGTGTCGGATGATATTCAATTATTAATTTGCTCTCAATCATTCACATCACTCGCTAATGAAACGAATGGTCTCAACCATTCGAATTTAATTATATTAACAAAAACTTCTACGAAAATATTGTTGATATTGTTCGGAAGTCAGGCCAATTCGCACGTGAATTCCTTTCGAACGATTCCAAAATCGCACCCATGTCCTACTTCTTTCCATTTGCGGCAGGTAAAAAGATACCACAATCAGCAATTATTAAGTATAATCGGACAAGTTTGAACACTAATTGAATGAATTCTCATACATGTGTTAGCAAAGAATCAATTAGTACCTGTATTCATATAGATCCTATGGTCTATGAAATGCAATAGCGTGTGAATTTGTGGGAATTGTGCTCAAACTCGGAACTAAAGAAATAAATTTGACTGGCCTTGTGGCTCAGTTGGTAGTGTGTTTACGTCTAGCTGCTGAACTGAAAGGTCGTGGGTTCAATCCCCACCCAGGGCAAACATTTGTGTGATGAGCATGGATGTTTGTTCTGTGTCTGGGTGTTTCTATGTATCATACTCGTAACTATATATTTACAAAAAAAAAAAAGTATTAATAAAAGTAAAAGTATATATTCTATCAGCCATCTAGTTCCATAGTACAAGCTTTGCTTAGTTTGGGCTAGATGGTGTTGTGTGAATTGTCCACAAATATTTATTTATTTATTACAAATATATATTTATTTTTTTATTATTTATTTACTTATTAAATGATGAAATTCTTGTTTGTAATTGAGTATAATGAAGTATAGTACCAAACGTTACTTGCAAATATTATAAAAATCTGTCGGTGAAAGACGTCGCAGCAAACTTCCCCTCGTTTTAGTGGAATTTCCCCACTTTTCAAAAATCCCGACAACAAAAAAATCTATAAAATAGTGGAACCTGTACATCATGTTTTGTAAAGATTAGTCGGAAAATATAACCCGTACGCAAGTGCCAGTTGGTAAGATCCGGACATCCGGACAGACGAAAGAAAAAATGCTAGTTTACGCAGAGTCAGCTTGTCCGCTTCGTTACTTGGTCACTTATTACTTATAATTATAGTTTAAAAAACTCAAAAAAACGACTTCTAAATACGCAATTCGTTTACTTATAAAAACCGAAGTAGGTACTGAACCGATTTTGACAAAATTTATATGGGACCACCTCTTAGATTAAATTTAAAAAACGAACAAAATTTGAATTCGTTTTGTGAATTTAGTTATTTAAGAAATAATAGTTTAGTGGAGCCTCGAGAATTGCTCCCAATATATCGTTAAATATCAAATCAGTTTATACTCGTAAATGATTTACGGTTATACGGTAACTTACATTTAGAAAAATACAGTTTTTAAATCGGTAAAGATATAATACTTTTTTTAGGGTTCCGTACCTAAAGGATAAAAACAGGACCCTATTACTGAGACTTCGCTGTCCGTTCGTCCGTCCGTCCGTCTGTCACCAGGCTGTATCTCATGAACCGTGATAGTTAGACAGTTGAAATTTTCACAGATGGTGTATTTCTATTGCCGCTATAAGAAAAAAAAATAAAAAAAACTAAAAAACAGAATAAAATAAATATTTAAAGGGGCTCCCATACAACAAACGTGATTTTTTTGCTCTTTTTTACTCGATATTGATAACGGCAACAGGTAGACGCTTGAAATATTCACTGAATATTGAGTTATATTATTCACTTTAAAAATAAGTAATTAAATAAAAATAAAATTAATATTTAAGGGAGGCTCCCATACCACAAACGTGATTTTTTTGCCATTTTATAGATAATGGTACGGAACCCTTCGTGCCGAGTTGACTCGCACTTGGCCGGTTTTATTTAAAATGTTTCTCCTCTCTAAATAAACAAATTCAGCTCTAACTTTTCTAATAAATATCCCTACTCAATGATTATGTTTAAAAATGTTGTGATGCGCGAGAGAGAGAGCTGCGCGCTTTAAACTCAGGACGTAAATATAAATGTAGCGACATCTCACACATCAAAATCGGTCATGCCGTTTATACTGTAGGAGGTAATGTAAAAACATACAAACATACATATTTAAGTATGGTACACCTAAAAAACAACCCTCCATCTTGCGCAGTCGGATAATAAGGATTGTCCGATGAAATTGGGACAGTTCGCAACTCTAATGCCTATTCTCATAGGTAATCTATGATTTTGTCTATAATATTCACATGGCTGTGAATGGGCTGTAGTATATGTAAATGCTAGGTATTGTTCGGAGCACGCTTGCGCAACCAATGTGCATAAAGTTTCATCATTTTACGACTGGGAACTTTCCTCTATACATAGTTATTGTACAAATACCCAAATATAACCTTCTCTGAGTATAGGTTAAAATAGTGTAATCGATAAGGTGGTGCGACCATCGCATGCGGCGAAAATAAAATAAAATGTCTTTATAGCGGGGTATTTATTTTTATTTATTATAATTTTTGCGACAATTCAAAATTATTTTTTATATTATAACGTCATTATGTTTATATTTACTTAGAAATCTATTTTTACTAATTAAAGCAACTTCTCGGGGTATGTAAGCAACGAGGCGCATTATTGATTGTTACATTGATGTGATAATTATTTAAATAAAAACTACGGGTCACTAACGTCTGTTTTACCCGAAATATCCGACTATAGTTTCAACCGCATTCGGCGGTCTTTTTCAAAGGAGCAGTGAAGTGACCCGTAGTTTTTATTTAAAAATGTGTGAAAACCACGTTAGTTTCCACAGTAAAATTGATGTGATAATATAAATAATAACGTTAGATTGTCGGAAACATTGTGACCACTTATGTGACCAATAATTACTCCAGCTAGCTACAAAGACAAAAAATTGTTTGAAATTTCAATTTCCCGCCGCATGTCTACCATTAAGAGGGCTTTTAAAATAATATAAAAATTTCCGATAGATGGCACTAATATCACTAATATAGAAATTATGCGGAAGTTGTTCTGTGGTCAAGAACGAGTAATCAACTACTGTTACATATTCTGTTACACAAGGACAAGGTAAGTACGCTTTAATTACGGTTTGTTTTGATACTAAAACGGGCAATCAACGAGCTCTTGACCTAATTCTGAACCAGATAACAAATACCATATATAAAATCTTAATGAAGATTACACTGATTTATTTTTCGACTTTGCTTTAAAAATAGTGCACGTGAGTTTTATTTTTGGTAAATATTTTCCGAAAATGTCTCGTAATTTTTTGTGCCGCCTTACTCCTGCAATTTTGAAGTTTTCTACATCAGCCGTCATTGCTCGATGTACGAAATATGATGTCATCTCAGCTTCGCGTAAGTTCAAATTTACTATATATGCAAATAATACAATATTATACTTAGGTAAATATTTGTTAACATAATTGTATATCAACATTAGATTTTGGATAACAATCAGAGTTAAGTTTTAATTTTAAATAATATTATTAAAAATAGACAACACAAATAACACAGAAAATAAAATACATCTTTACTCGTACACCATAACTGACAACTTTAGTTTGTAGTAGTATTATATCTTTACACCATAACTAACAAAATAATTTGGAATTGGGAAACGTAGTGGGTAGATACCGTACAATACCAAAAAAAACCCCAGTGATTAATACCTATTCGGAAAAGATTTGGAGGAATTCTAAAGTTAGAATAAACCAAGATTTTTGAAAAGCTTTAAAAGCATGCTGATTGCTGGGTAATTACAACTAAGCCTACACAATATCCTCAAAAAAGTTAGTATTTTTTTCTTTTACTTACAGGTTTTTTACCTACAATTTCTTCGCATAGATTTTATGCCCAAAAACTCCAAAGAGCATACGAACCACTGCCTGTAGTGGACTACGAGTACGTGAAGAGAGCCGTCGCACGGAATGACGTCATTCTCATCGACGTCAGAGAACCTATTGAAATCAAAGAGTTTGGGAAAATACCTAACAGTATAAACATACCAAGTAAGTATTTTTAATATTAAATTTGCAAATCAAATTTATACCGGGTGTTAGGTTAATAAAAGGGGTGATTTTATTGAGTAGGTACTTACACATTTTTAAGATAAAAAATAACATATTAAATTAATGCATATTCTTTAACAAAGTTCTTCTCGAAATATATTAGGTACTTTCTTATTTGTATTGAAATATTAATTCAGGCTTTACGTCAGTAAATAAAGTAATGTTTTAGATATTCATTGTATGCTTCTATTTGAACCTGAATTATTTGTATAAAAAAATAAATCATATCAAAGTTCTGCTATATAAATATCAGAACTTACTTCGAACACCTTGTATGATTATACAATAACTGATACTAAGCTGAGCTTGCAAAATTTTCAGTAGGATTTATTGAGTCAACGCTGGCGATGCCCGAAGAAGAATTCGAAGAAACATACAACAGGCCTAAACCTAAATACGACGACGAAATTATTTTCTATTGCAAGATTGGAAGAAGATCTGGCATAGCACAGAGATTTGCTGTCAGTGTGGGATACAATAAGTGAGTTATACAATTACTTATTCATCATCATCGTCATCTCAGCCATAAGAAGCCCATTGCTGGACATAGGCCTCCGTATGGATTTCGAAAATACCGGTTGGCAGCGGCCTGCATCCAGCGTCTGCCACTTATGAGTTATGAGATCTTCTGTCCATCTTGTGGCTGGTCTTCCTACGCTGCGCTTGCCGGTTTGTGGTCTCCACTCGAGAATTGGATGTTTATCTCGCATAAAACGAGAAAAATTATTACTTAATTGTTTTTTTTTTGCGGTAACTAAAAGTTAAAACTTGACATGTTAAATAAAGCAAAACGGAGAAGCTTGACCAAAGACTCAATGAGGTCCATTTTTATGCTCACCAGTTGGCGCCACCAGCGAGTGAGGTCTTGTCAAAATTTACTAATAATTTATTTATAAGTTATTTAATTTATTCTTTTTACGCGCGTGGAAACAAAATTTAATTATAAATAATTTCCTAGTAACGTAAAAGTGCATTTGAAGAAAATATAGAGCATGCCGCAGTATTGTGCAGTTCCGTTTTCGTAATCTCTTAAAGATGTGATTAGTAGTGATTCTTGGTGGACTTATTGTGGCTGAGATGATGATTGTCAAAATAATTTCACAAAAAATATTATTTCTTTTCAGCACCAAAAACTACTTGGGAAGTTGGACAGAATGGGCAAGTAAGGAACAGTAAAAATCATGTTTCAAGGGCTTAAAATAATAATTATTATTATTAGGTATTTATGTGTAAGCCTCAGACTAGAGGAAAAGTTAGACGAACCACTACATAATACTCGAAGGTGAAGGACATACAAAATTATTACAATATACAAAATTTCAAGATAATCAAATCAAATTTGTTTATTTACAGACAACAAGAGCCATAGGTTAATCAAAATAATAAACAAAATAAATGTATATGCGACACTGTATGCACACGATTTAAAAAAAACTTAGTTTATTTTTTGTCATCGTCTGCACAAAATGCCTAACTGACGATTGATAACTGACTGACGGACTACTGACACTAAGAAGAATATTTTTTGGTTTCTTGTTTCTGTTCTCGCATTTGATGAAACAGCAAAATCAAATGAAAATTGAAAAATTTAAATATCGCATATATTTTACATAATTTGAAGACTAAATGCTAAGTATTAATTGCTATTAAATTGCGTCCAAATACGTAGTAAATCTGGTAAAAATTGTTTATTATGGTAGAATATTTTGAATACTCAATTGTTATTAGAATAAATAACAATCAAATCAAAAGTAAGTACTTATATGAATAGAGTAATAAAACGTAATCATTATCTTGTCAGTTTTTTTTATACTTTGTAGAAATTTAATTCAATTTCAAGTTTTTTGTGCTTCGTCTGCCATTTCCTCTAGTCTAGTTGTGTAGACATGTCTGCTAAGTACTTATTTTCATGAACCGTTGCTTAGTACTTATGTTCATGCTCGTTGCAGAAGCTTTAATAATATCATATTATCATAAATAAATATATTAAAAGAAAAACAAAATACCCGACTACAGAAAAGCTGTTTCTGCAGTGTAACTTATGATTTCGTTACGCTTGATACGTTGTTGAGAGAGCGTTTTTTTTGTTTTTTTTGTGCGTAAGTTCGCTGTAAAAGACGATATATGCGTATTCTTTATAATTGTAATAAGAACATTTATTTATTACGAAAAAGTTCGTTGGAGGAGAAACAAAGCATTTTTATTTTATTTTTGATAAAGTCGTATTATTATTATTACAAAAATATAAGCTATGACACTCAGGGTGTGAAAACGAATTTAACAACACCTTACACATCAAAATCGGTCAAGCCGTTTAGGCTGTAGGAGGTCATATAGAAACATACATACGCAAAACTCTTTCCTAAACACAGTCGGGTAATAAATAAGGTTGTTAAGTACATAAAGCAAAGTTAAAGACTTAAATCTAACTTATATATCTAGTGTGTTTCTGCTTAGAGTTCTTCAAGCTCGTACTCTTCTGCTTCGGTGTCTTCAAGCTGGTACTCTTGTCGACACGTGTTTCATCTCTTCGCGAGGCATCCTCAGGACGTCTTGACTCTTCGAGCTCTTGCACGACAAGAAGAAGAGTACCAGCTTGAAGACTTCGAACTAGGCAAGAGTACCAGCTTGAAGACCTCGAACCAGAAACACACTAGATATATAAGTTAAATTTAAGTTTTTAACTTTGCTTTATGTACTTAACAACCTTATTTATTACCTGACTGCGTATATAAAAGAGTTCTGTGTATGTATGTTTCTATATGACCTTCTACAGCCTAAACGGCTTGACCGATTTTGATGTGTGAGGTGTTGTTAAATTCGTTTTCACACCCTGAGTGTTATAGCTTATATTTTTGTAATAATAATAATACGAATATAGCAAAAAAAAAATACGTCTTATTCAATAAATTTTCTAAAGCAAAGTTAGTTAAGTTAAAATGCAATTTTACTATTGTTTTTTGGTTTGGAGGAAGTAGGTATCTAACAAAATTAATTTGTACTTTAGATTTAAAATATGTTATTCAAAAGATAGTTTTAAGATAGATTATATATAAAGTTTGTTTTGTTGCTCATCTTATAGTGGACTGTTATATTATAAATTATTTGTTTATAACCTTGGATATGTAAGAAAGATTGTATATTATTACGGAAGAGTTTTTATCAATAAAGGTTGAATCATAAGTTGTTTTTGTCGCAAAATGTTTTTTTTTTAATCTTTATCTTTTATCAGTCAAGGATGTGTTATCTTATAACTTATTTATTACCTTGTGCATTAATGATAAATTAGTTGTTTGCATTTTATTATTTTTACCCAACCACCTGAAAAGTGGGGTTATACCTCACTTCTAATAACACCTCGCATATTGATCAAGCCAAAGTCAATGTAATAATTTTACATCTAGAAAAATGGTGTCGCGTGCAAGTGAGAGAAGTGCGGCAGTTTTTAACCCACTTCAAAAATGAAGGATGTTATTTTTAACCGACTTTGAAAAAGGATATTCTCAATTCGACTATATGTTTTTTTTAATGTTGGTTTAGCGATTACTCTGCCAATTATGAATCGTGTTTGATGATTCTTTATTTATTGGGTATGTAGCACCTCAGAGGTGGTCCCATATAATTTTATTAAAATTAGTTGAGTACTTTGTTTTTTATTTTCAAATAACTAAGCAATGTAATAAAACAAGAAGAACAAGTACAAGTTTAAAAAAACTCAAAAAACCCCGACAAATAAAAACGGCTCAACCGATTTCGATGGAACATAGCTAAGAACACTCTCGATGAAATCCTCTTTCAAACAAAAAATCTGGATCAAAATAGGTCTATCCGTTTAAGAGCTATGATGCCACAGACATACACATAGATATACAGATGCACAGATACACACGTCAAATTTATAACACCCCTCATTTTGGGTTGGGGGTTAAAAATAAGAAAGGAGGCGGAACAACCTAAAACACCGCAAACTAAACAACACTAAGTAACATTTCTTGCTGTTTAATTAATTGTTTGTTGAGTCGCGCGTTTATCTCGTGTTATACCAGCTGCGTGTACACTGGCCCACAAACATAGTTTAGCATTATGGCTTACACAGACGGGCAACACTTACAGACACAAATATGTTTCGAAAACTTAAAAATCGATTTGATCGAGATTGTTCTCAGTTAATATTTCACCAAAATCGGTCCAGCCGTTCTTTATTTCGCGGGCGACATAAAAAACGGCTGGAGCGATTTTGGTGGGTGAAATATGAACTGAAAACACTCTCGATCAAATCGCTTTCAATCAAAAATAAAACCGGACAAGAGCGAGTCAGACTCCCCCTCCGAGGGCTCCGTACAAACTAGTAGATAAAAGGGGTAACTTATATATATTTTTTAAATTTTCCTTCATAAATCGAAAAATGTCTGGTATTGTCGATGTAGGCCAGAAAACTGCCAAATTGAAATGGGATCGGGCGGGCCACGTGGCAAGGATGCATCCTGATCGATGGGCCAGGATCGTCACACAGTGGGTTCCTGATGGAAGACGTTGCGCTGGAAGGCCTAAAAAACGCTGGCGTGACGACCTTGAGGCATTTCGTGATGATTGGCAGGAGGCAGCGATGGACCGTGATTTGAAGGAAATGGGGGGGAGACCTTTGCCCAGGAGTGGGACAGTATAGGTTAAAAAAAAAAAAAAAAAAACGAAAAATATGCATAGTAAAAATATGTAAAAACCGGTTTTAGCTTGTGCTAATTAAGTTCTTTCATATGATATCCCACATGATGACATGATACAGTTAAAGCGCTTTAAAATTCGGAGCCTCCTTCCTTGTTTAAAGACCCTATTTTTTGTGATTAAATTAAAAATGTCCAGTTTCCGGAATTTTTCCTATATGTGTACTATAACACAATGCTTTTTGCCAAATTTCATAGTTCTAGGACAAAGGGAAGTACCCCATAGGTTTTGATTCCCTTGCGAGTGTCGAAATGTGAATTTTTTACGACATATTCGGCTGTAACCTTTTTTTTTTACGAAAATTGAGATATTTGACTTTTCATTCTACAGCAAGAGACTATGGATCTGTGTATATGGTTTTAATTTCAACACGATACCTTCACGCGTTCCCGAGATAAAGGTCTTGACACCCGGACGGACGGACGGACGGAGGGACAGACGGACAATAAAGTGATCCTATAAGGGTTCCGTTTTTTCCTTTTGAGGTACGAAACCCTAAAAATAGATCAAAATCGATCCATCCGTTTGAGAGCTACGATACCATAGATTACAAACCTCAACAACACCCCTCTTTTTGGATCAGGGGTTAAAAATACAAAGAAGGTCGCAATATGGGCTTACATTTTTACAATATGTAATCTTTTAACACGCTAAACTACGTCAGTCGAATTTACGTCTCTTATCCCTGGTCTTAGAATCATGGACCGGAAATCTCTTTGTTTGTTAGGCGCCCCTATTTTTTCAGAAGGTATAAATGATACTCTTCAATCTAAAACCCAGTCCTTATCGTCACTTGCCGACCACTTCCAGCACCTGCCGGCTCACGTTTCCTTGACCCTCCTAAAGTCTTGTTTCGCGTTGCCTAAATTGACATACGTAATACGAACGGCCCCGACTTGGAAACATCCTGAAGAGGTCCTCCGCTTTGACAACACGCTCAAATGGATTGTCGAGGATACGCTTAACATCTGCCTCAGTGAGACGCAGTGGCGCCAAGCCAGCTTACCAGTTCGGTTTGGTGGGCTGGGGTTACGTAGTTTGCAAGAGTCTGGTCCCATTGCATTCCTTGCATCCTCGTTTGGGGTGTCAGGTTTGGTCGCTCGAATTTTGCCAAGTTTGGGTGACACTATTCACATCCCTTTTGCCGCTGAGGCCCAGGATGCTTGGTATCTTTTGCACCCGGTGCACAAATCCCCTCAAAGCCCGAGTACCAAAGAAGTTAGGACAATATTTCAAGTTCCCTCATCCTCTCGCAGTTGCTAGAGAAGGCCTCAGGAGCCGAGTTGGCTCGTCTTAATGCTGCATCTAAGCCGGAGTCTGGTGCCTGGTTGCATGCCCTACCTTCACCTCAAATGGGCACGCTCCTGGACAATGAGTCTCTTAGAGTAGCTGCGGGACTCCGACTCGGATGCGCGGTGTGCGAACCCCATGTGTGCGTCTGTGGGGCGTTGGTGGATGCGTTGGGCTACCATGGCCTTAGCTGTGTTAGTTGTGCAGGGCGTAGACCGCGGCACCACGCCATTAATGAGTTAATCCGCAGAGCGCTAGTGTCCGCGGAAATTCCGTGTGCCCTTGAGCCTCCTGGCCTGTCGCGTTCGGACGGCAAACGACCTGACGGACTTTCGTTGATTCCTTGGCGGAAAGGCCGCTGCCTTATCTGGGACGCCACGTGCGTCAGTACTTTCGCTCCTTGCCATCTTCCCGTCACCCAGCGGGAAGCAGGTGCGGGGGCGGAAACAGCAGCAAGAGGCAAGCACGTGAAATACGCCGCCTTGGAGTCAGCGTACGAGTTCGTCCCTTTCGCGGTGGAAAGTGCGGGCTCGTGGGGCGTGGAGGCAACCTCGTTTGTTTTGGAACTGGGTAGGCGTTTAAGGGAGAGAGGGCGTGATCCGCGGTCTGGCCACTTTCTAGCCCAAAACATTTCCCTGGCCATTCAACGTGGTAATGCCGTCAGCCTAATGGGCACGTTTGGGCGGGGAGATACCTCGTCTTAGGTTTCAACTTCCAATTGTTTGTTTTTATATTTTTTTTTTTTTAGTTATTAGTAATGTTATATTTGATTAAATCCAATTTAAGTATTATACAAATAGAATAAGTTAGTTTTAACTACACGATAAACTGTAACTGGATTATAAATAAGCAGGCACATTTAAATACATCTAAATCTAAATGATCCTCTTTGTCTGTGGTATAAATTTATTACCACTTTATTTTTGATTTGATGATTATTGGTGGTTTGGTTGCTGGCTGATAAAAAATAAAATTCAAAAATAAATAAAATAATCAAATTAAAATAAAAAATAGAGCGAAATTCTCATAAAATTTTTGTACTTTTTTTGAATTTATTTATTTTAATCTTAATTTTTTTAGTTGTGCCTTGGGAATTCACCATTAAAATTTACAACCAAGTGACATTAATTTATAGTGTAAAAACTGGATGCCTTATCACTAATAGCGATCCAGGAAACCTTAGGATTCAGAGGATCGAAAATAAAGTAATATAACGTGGGCAGTAATAGAAAGGGGAAAATGTACAATGTAAACATGCGCACACAGAATCGCTCGTCTGCCGAGCCCGATGTTAGCTCCGGACACAACTCAACCTCACAAATCATAGTCAATAAGTGACTAGGGACGGCCCTTCGCACTTTCTATCACCTGTACCTACTCAGTACTCATTGAATGTGAGTAGGTGCTTTAGGTAATTTGAAGACTGTGAGTAGGTGCTTCCGTAGGTTTGTGTGGGAATTGGTAGTACTGGATCCTGTAGTATCACCAATTATACTAGTAGTTCTGCGAATTATAGACCTTGGAAAGTAGACATCGCGAGCAAACGCTTTTTGCTAGTGACCAAAAAGTTTTTACCCGTAAACAAGTCTACTGTTCTCAGTTCGCAATACTAATAGTATTGAATTGTCGTACTGCCTTGTATACCAATGTAATATCAATATATAAAGTATGGTGCTACTTAAGTCGTTTTAATATAGAGGTGATAGACCTTTTTGCAAAATGGTCTAAACAAACAATACTGGCCAAGTGGTTTTCTTTTAGATTACAGCATTAGGCACGGACCTTACCATATGCGTGTTTCTACACAGTCTTGGCTATTTATTTGTTTAGAATTCAGTATCAAATGTCCCTCCTCCGACGACAAAAAAGCAGCGCCACAGCAAACTGAGTAAAATACCCTTCCAACCCTCCAATTACATCTCCGACTTCTGACGACAAAAAAATCAGCCAATAAACGGCGCCGCAGCAAACTGAGTAAAATTTCCAACCCTCCAATTACATCTCCGACTTCTGACGACAAAAAAATCAGCCAATAAACGGCGCCGCAGTTTAACCCTCCAACCCTCTAATTACATCTCCTATGACAAAAAATACTAAGTTTGTAAGACGCAACCTGTACGAGAGTAACATCCAAACCATCCAATCAACAAATGAAAGCACTTTTTGCTGATACCTTCGCTCCCCACGCAAGCTCGCCTCATAACCTTATCAAGATACTGAATTTGTACAATCATGTCTAAAATTAGGAGCAATCTTGGAATGTTCATGGCTAGAGTGAATAGTTATATTCTAGATTGAGCTCCATCCTCGGCCATACCGTCGCTTGACATCAGGAAAGTTGGTGGTCAATCATAGATCTATCTTGCGTAAAGAAAATACGAGATGAACAATACGAAAACAGGTAGGTATGGACCTAAGTGTAAATATACCGTTCTTCCCACCTGCACATATGCAAATCTAAATAACTGTATACTTAGATTTAAATTTAGTTTTATTATTTTTGTGCAATAAATACCATTTTAGTGTAAGCATACACCAGCGTAACACCAGCCAAAAAATGAATAGAATAGAACATATTTTATTATCATACAGTTACACTCCTAACAAATTTATATAAAAAAATATTAAGAATGTTCCTGATATGGACTCGTCAGTTTTTCTACAGTTTCTTAATATATGAATTGGAAATAATACCTGCTTCTTGTTGTGTATCTCACTCAAAAAACAACAAAAATATGAACCCTAGTTTGAAGTTGAGTTACTAATTTGCGTCGTGCAAAATTAAAATTACACAATTTTAGCGGTTGTATAGGGACCTCAGACTTCCTGATACAAGCGTCAGGAAGACGCTGGATGCAAGCCGCTTCCATCAGGTATTTTTGGAAACCCATGGAGAAGTATGTGCAGTGGACTTCCTGTGGCTAATATAATGATGATGAGGTATGGACTCGGCTTAACTGTAATAACATCAATCTTGTGATGAACTCTTGAACTCTTAGTTCAGAATGCGTAACCATAAAGTGCGTTTATACATTTTCGTAACTGTACAAGTATCTATAGTGTCTATTACACTAGAGTAACCCCAATTTGTCAACATTACACGAACCATCAAATCTTGGAGTATTTCTCTACGACTAAACACACAAAACAGTCGAATGTCAAGATTTTGAGTAAACGACGTACTAATATTTACTTACGTTATTATTCGGTTGAACTGTTTGTACTTATTTTTGTGTTAGGCCAAGTTTTGTTCATTTATGTGTAAAATCTATTTTATTTGGATAGAGACAATGTTTCACAATACTATATTTATTTCAGAAAAATAAAACGATATCTGTTCTGTATCTAAAGAGTAATATTTTTGAAATGTCTTGAAACAGTCTTAGGTGGGCAATAATAATAATAAATAGGTAAATATTGGAGGACATTTCACACAGCGCCATCTAGCCCAAACTAAGCAAAGCTTGTACTATGGAAACTAGATGGTTGATAGAATACATAATATACTTTTTTTTCGTAAATACATACTTATGACTAATAGTTACAGATAGTTTTCATTACCCCTTTCAATGTGTATTTGAGATGCCTCGTATGTCCATGGCTGAATTTGTAATTAAAGGCAACCCAAGAACTGATTGGAAAATTCTGGATTCAAGTCCCGACTGACTTTGAAATGGAACTGTCTATAATATAAACCGAAACTATGCGAACTGTATACTTAAAACGGTTTATCGCTTAAATTAGTTATTTCCAGACTTTCAAGTTAGCTATCAAAAACTCATAATAACTTGAATTTCTTTAAGTGACATACGCGAAGTTGTGAAACATCTAATCACAAGTGCCCGTAGCAAGGTTTCAGTAGTATATACATCTAGAATTAACCTATCTTTGCAAGTGTCACAATCAATAAAAGTTGAAGTTAAGATTTGGAACTTTACTTCAATTTCTACAAAATATTTATAAATCCAAAACTGTGTGTCAACTTTGTTCGAAGGTTTTGTTAGTTAGTTGCCATCTCACGTAGAATCAGCTGTTGACTAAATGTATACGTGGGGTGCCTTCACGCCGCTGCTGATGTCGACCTACATACATACATTTCAAGTTGTTTTTCTACGAAGAGGTCGTAGGAAGTTGAAGTTTAGGGGCACTGATCCAAGTTAATTCTTGCCTCAAACTTCATGAACTTAAAAAAATAACATTCATTGAAATATTGTAAGATATTGAAGCGTGTTTGAGTGCCGGCAATGAGCTATAAGCCGCATAGGATGGAAAATGTGAGAAACCATTGCATTTTGCCTGAAGATTTTTTCTGATTAGCTGTTATGTTTTAGTTATAAATCTGACAAGCATTTAACTGCTTCTATGATGGTGTTTGACAGAAATTACCGGGATATCTCTAAGATCTCTATCACACTGGTACCTTCCTATTTGTTTGACTGAGATAATTCCCAGGACACTACCTCATTTCATCAGTATTAAGAATGCAGCCTATGCCACACCTTTGTCTCCCCGAGTCCGTATAGACAAATTGTCATAAATTTGGCTATTCACGAGCCTAGAGTCACATTTTAGTAGCTTCTGACAATAAGAAAGGCCTATACAAATTACAATACGAGTTTCGAAGCTTTGACACTATGTTTTCATCACGATTCACACATTCGCGATGTTCTTCTCCTAAGAGCTCAACCTTATGAAAAATCTATTATCTGATATCTTCTAAAACCTTATCATACATAAACTCGACCTAATCTCATCTGAGTGAAAACCCAAGTGTGTTCTAGGGTTTCATCTGTGTTCCGAAGATTTGTCCTTCTATCTGCTTGTGGTCTGTGTCCTAAAAAAAAATAAGTTCGTATAGACTGAGTGGCCAGCCCTATTGTCAGAATTATTAAGCCGCCAAAAGGCCTCTGACTTGGCTTGACGATTGCTGACATTGCTGGTCTGTGTCCTGGTCCTGATATTCTCGCTCTAAATCAACACTGACATCTTTATATCGAGTGAAATGCACGTAGTTGTCAGTCAGCCGTCGTAATTTGCAATCTAATTAGGATTCGCACCCCGGAATCCAGATCAGCGACGTAACTGCGTAATTTGTATTCAAGCGACGCCGCGGTGGAGGCCATTCTCGCAACTTACACTTGAGTCGTAACTGTTTGTGATACGGTCACCATCTCACTGCCACTATGGTCTGATTGGGACATACTGACCACTCGTATACAGAATTACAGATAAAGCAAAAGATAACGAGTACGTTCAAGAATGTAAGCAGGTGTGTGTTAATTTTATCTCGTTTCATGATTTTACTATGGAAATTAACGTGGTTTTCACACATTTTTAAATAAAAACTACGGGTCACTCACACACTGTTTTGAGCCGAAATATCCGACTCAAAACAGACGTGAGTGACCCGTAGTTTTTATTTAAAAATGTCATTTCATGATTCTTATTTTTTTTTTGTGTATTAATGTATGGGTCAAAGATGCCTGAAATAAATTGATTTTCAACCGACTTCCAAAAAGGAGGAGGTTATCAATTCGACTGTTTTTTTGTTTGTTTTTTTTTAAATATTTGTTACCTCAGAACTTTCGACTGGGTGAACCGATTTTGATGATTATTTTTTATTTTAAAGCTGGTGCTTCCCTTGTGGTCCCATTTCAATTTGGTCCAGTTTTGACAATGGCATCCATGAGAAGTCGGTTGATTCAGATTTTTAAACTATAATTATATTTATTTATTTAGTTCTGAGGTATAATACAAAACAAACATGTATCAAATTAAATTTTTGCGTTAGTTTCATGTAGTTGATTTTCTGCAAGTGTTTCCATGTTATTTTTTTTTACTATTTTTCTATGTGAAAAAGAGTGTATGTGTATATACATAGACACAGATACACATACATTTGTGTGAGATATACGTCTATGTGTATTTTACTCTTTTGAAGTACACATTCAGAATGTGGACCGTAATTGTTGTATACAAATTATGGTTTCCAAGTCTCGGCTTGTATTTGTTGAATGGCGAGGGTGGGTGTTTGCTTTGTTTCTTTATTTAGTAAGTTAGGTATTATCCTATTCTATAGTCTATATGAAAATGTTTTGTCATAATATATACAAAGAGAATAATCTAGATGTGTGTTTCACAATATCCTGACAAGTATTAACCTAGAAAGAAACACATTTCCTAGTCTGGATTGAACATTAAAATATTACTATGTTATATTATATCTAATATAATCAACAGAAATTGACGCAGATGTGAATGCAGATTTGCCAAATGATTATTTTAAAATTATATACTACGTTCTTGATACGGTTTAGAATGGAATTAAAATTCTATCACTGATATAATTTCATTTTCGACAAACGGTTTTTCTTCCGACGCAAAATGTGCGACTAATGTGGGTTCCAAAATTTTCAAATACAAAATGTAGTGGAATATGCAAGTTTACCCTACTTTGAGGGCAAGGTAATGTCCTCTGCGACCTTGCATCACTCGCGACTGCAATACAAACTGTCGTTAATTAGACTGACACAGGGTAAATAATAGTTCTATAAAAGGTGCTTGGAATTCGTAGGTGCTGGTGATAGGCAGTTGGGCAGTTACGGCTCCGCAAATGGTGATGACTGTGCGTGACTGGAGTGGTGATGCCATTATCAAATTTTGAATATTTTCCTCATGCATTTCTACTCATTTCTCGTTTGGTTTGAAGATTACAAAATTTTTCAATGTTCACTTTTGTTTCCAGTGGAAAATCAGCTACCCAGCGCGAAAGTCCCACGTCCGGCGGCAGCGCGCTATCCCACCCTCCACTCCGTTCCCCTGCCAGGACTCCGTCCCGTGGGGGCGCAGCCCTGAGCCCCCCACCTCCGTACACCGGCTGCGGCCGGGGGACATCGACGTGGTCGCCGCTATAGGAGACTCGCTGGTGGCTGGGAGCGGAGCTCTGGAGGAATTTGCCCTTGGAGCGTTTGTTGAATATCGAGGAGTTTCTTGGTGCGCAGGTCTGTATATGGACAAATTATTATGTTCTTCTTTCTCTCATTCTACAAGATGGACTTGGCATAACATGTTTTCTTTCGCTACACTCTATCATTAGATAAATAATCTTTATCATGGTTACACAGTTTTTCCCTTTCCCATATTCTATATAAATAATAAATATTGGAGGACATTTCACACAACGCCATCTAGTCCAAACTAAGCAAAGCTTGTACTATGGAAACTAGATGGTTGATAGAATACATATATACTTTTTTTCCGTAAATACATACTTATGATACATAGAAACACCCAGACACAGAACAAACATCCATGCTCATAACACAAATGTTTGCCCTGGGTGGGGATCGAGCCCACGACCTATAGCTCAGGAAGCAGTCGTACTACCACTGAGCCATGAGGCCTGTCATAAACAATATGCTTAACATATTCAGCCTAAGTATATTAATGCAATGTGAGATTTATAACATTAAGAAGTCATGCGATACCTCCAACCAAACAATCATATCTTAGCTACTTTTTATTATAGTTATAAAAGATTCACATTAGCACTAACAACCCAGTTAAAAAGTGACGTATTGAAGGACACAGAAGTATTTTTTCACTCGAGCCTTTAAGATAATTAAGATAGGGTTCATGAAGAAATAATGGTGGTACAGAAATTCAGTCCATAGCCGAGTTCAAATATATTAAATAACTTGCTTTAACGGTTTCAAGTACCAGGGATCATAGATTTTGGATAAGAGCTATCAAGGAAATTATATTAAAGTTATACCAATCAACACTTCCGTAAGTATAACATTAGAACAGCAAAATGCCCAAATGTGTCATATTGACAAAGATAAAATTAGAAACCTTAACTTTAAAGTTACTTTAAACTTTCGATTCGAAGCCGGATGTAGAACTAACCAAAGTTAGAACAACAACCTTGTAATATTGACAATAGCAAAACCTATAGAACCTCATAATATTGACTTGAACTAAAAAGATCCAAGGCTGCGAAGGACCAAGGTTGCTAAACAATAGTTCCACACACTTAAGATTAATGGACTTATGAAAAGATGTCGTCGAAGAGCTCAAAAAACGGTTCCGCGTATCCAAAGAGATTGGAGGTCACGATTTAGAATAATCACGAATCTAGAATGAATTGTGATGGAATTGTCACATGAGATTAAAATAAGTGGAGCTTCGCGAATCCGCGTTGAATGAGGGAGACCTGAATGCAAAAGCGTGATGCAAACTCCCACGTGTCGTGACAAAGCTCACGTTTCGTATAATTGATGACTCACTAGAATTTATTAAATCTATGTTTGCATACTAGTTGTACTCTGCTGTTTTACCTGGAAACAAATAAAAACATTACGTTTGAAGAAGAAGAAACCCTTTGGATATTCCTGCTAAATTTTAACTTGGAATACTTAAGAATCCACTAAAATAGTAAAGCAATTTTAAAATTTCATTTTAATGTCTTCCTTGATTATAGACAAGTTCTTATGACCAGAGAACTATATCTTCAAAGATAAATTGATCAATTTCTTGTAAATCATCGTAATTTGTTGTTTGTCACATAATTTTTTACCACCAGGCGAGTTGTTTGAGTGTTTAGTTTAGAAAAAGGCAGAAAAACACACATTTGTTACATAATAATATCAATAAACGAAACAACGCTTTAGGTTCAGCTACTTAGCCAGTTGATAATAACCGGCTTCAGTGAAATTAAGCAACTGTGATATAAAACCGGTTCTCGGATTAACTCTACAGCTACAGTCGGTCTAGATTTAAACACGCAACCGAATGGAACTGCTCTTGATTGATAAGAAAGGTTCAGTCATGTTATACCTTGTAGATCCACTAACGATCTAAGTCGGAGCATGTTTGTCTAAACGACTCTCTTTATGGTTTGGTTTCACTTTTACCGTGTGAACTTTTAAACTGTGATACACAGTGCAAGAGTGGAATTTCTTCGATACGTTTGGGTTTATTCTAGGCAAACGCGCTTCATCATGGACCGCAACGTCGTCCATCAACAGGCGAGTTGAACTCATCAATGATAAAATACAACATCTGAATGTGAACTATATATTTCCCAAACTAACAAATCTGAACTTTACAGGACATCGTACAAACCGGGGCAGAAACTTGATAGTGGCGCCCCTCTTTCCACCGTTTGACATAAATTACTTGCCTTTGCTTACAAGTCGACGGTGAGCTTTTTCCTGCTACGAAACTGTGGTTACGTATAAGGAAAAAAACTTCTTCGATCGACTCTAGTATCGTACGAAGAATAATTATGTTTCGGAACCGGAGCCAACCAGGCTTCCGAGTGCTAGGCGCTTTGTGGAGCTAGCTTTTTATTTTTAAACATATTGTATTTATTATGATTTTGGCGCCCCCTGAAACTGCCGTCCGGGGCGAGTGTCCCGATTTCCCTCTCTAGAACCGGGCCTGCAACCATCACACATACTTTACGTACCTTCATTAATTTTTCACAGAAAATAATGTTATTCAATTAAAGTTCACCATACTATAATACTTCCCAGTTCTCTGTAAAAGAGGCAAGTACCCACTCGAAATGTAAGTGTGCTTCTTTAACTTTGCTGAGGATCTTAAAAATCGTTACCCAATTGGATGTCAGTGATTCAAATGAGCTGAAGTTTCTGACATAACTCAACTCGCAAACGTGTTCGGTGAAAACCGAAGACCGGGTCACGCAATTATCACACTTTATGGAGAATTCAAAATCTCATTCGAATGTCGAAATTAATGAATAAAGTTAGCGGTGATCCGTCAGGGTCAACGTCTTTGGCTCAGAGAGCAGGCATGCGTTTGCAATGAACCCTTTCTCTTACATCTAGAAGCTTTCGAAGGACGCATCGCAATTAGCGATTTACGAAAGCTACTTTTGCGTGAAATTGCAACTGATATTTGTGGAGCAATAACAAGTTCTGCGCAAAAGGACATTAAAACTGCATTGAATGCAATATCTGAGACACTTTCTGCTAATATAAGAAAATAAACTCGCTCCTCAAACACATTGAATTAAATGGGGACTCTTGGTCGTGGACAAACGCAAGTCAGTTTGCAAAACGCTTATGGTCTAATCTTACTTTAGCTTTAGACACTTACTAGAGTGCATCTCTTTCTATCCTATAAATCTTTCTGTCGCGCGGCAAAGTATTGCAGTGGTATCAACAATACACACATAACTTCGAAAAGACAGAGGTGCGTGCCGTGGAATCGAACCCGGGACCTGCGGATCGCAAGTCAGACGGTCTCCCGACTAGGCTGCCGGAAACTTGCAGGTCGTATGAACTTGTAGAATTATATCTAAACTACAGACAGAGAGTGTCTGGCTTGCTGCTACCAGTGTATCATGAGCTATCATTCAAAGACATCCGGCTACTTCCAGGGGGCGACGCATCGTGGCGCGAGTTCCTGACTCTCCCCAACATCCTGAAAGAGTACAACCCGGAGGTTCGCGGGTATTCGACAGGGACTGGCGAGTGGCTCACGAGAAACGCACGCCTAAATGTCGCCTTTCCCGTCGCTTCCGATGAGGATTCTTACAAACAAGCCAAGGTAAGTGAACTCGGTACAGACTATTATTCTAAAATTTGGCAGACATAAAGTCACATGTTCTATAGATCAAAATAAATTCGACAAAGTATGAGTTTCACTCGCACACCAAGGCACTGACTTGGCATCGACCAGTAGGTAGGTCATACTAAAAAAATATTTTATTAAAATTATGGGTAAGAGGTTTGGACAATAATTTTTACATTGTATAAATAAATCATACGTGTAGATTGATTAATAAGTATAATTATGTACTAAATTTAATATGAAAAAATATCCTTTGTCTTTTGGATTAAATCTGTATTTTGTTATTTTTTCTTTTTAGTGTAGAGAATGTATGTTCTTTTGAAGTCGATAGTGGTTTGTTAGATTAGTTTTAGTTTCTAGTCTGATATATATAGTAGTTTAATTTATTTTTATTGTTATTATATATTAATTTGAAGTCGGTTGATTTTTTTTAACTTGTTTATTTTGATTTTTAATATCGAGTAGAGAGACTAAAGAGACTTTGATTTGGAATGGTGGTCATCGACAACTCAAGTAACTTGAACTTGAACTATAATAAGTATAAATTCTTCAAAAAAGAAGTTTATCAATTTGTATGTATGTACGAGTAATATTGTTAGAATTGCAGAATTTTCACACATGTTCATCTATGTGAAAAATGTAGGTAAGGATACATAGGTCTTAAATAAGTCGGAGGGCTGGCTCTAGTTTCTACCTGGGAAGGCATACAGACAGATCTGGTATGACTACCTATACACAACAATATTCACAATTTAAAATCTGGCTAGTCCAAACACAATGATAGTAACAAAGTCAATATATATATATAGGTATGAATCAGAATACAATGTCAACAATCAAACATGCCAAAAGGAATAAATGTATGGGTAGATAATAAAAATATACGTGACTTTAAAAGTTAACAACTTGTTTTATTCAAGAAACTTGAAAAAATCCTAATACTTGACACTGGCAAATGCTTTAATGCGGGTCCAATACAAAAAAAGAAGAATAACTAATGTCATTGGCAATATGGTAATTGCTAGTAATCCTGACCTAGACCATTCTAACAGTTGCACATAGACATACTCGTATCATCTAGTTGCATCAGCTTATTAATGTAACTAACTACTCATTTATACACATTTCAATTTTAACCTTCAGCTCACTAAAAATGTTTAAATATTTCTACATACGATATTTGCATTACAATTTTATTGTTATTTAATTGAAACTTTCTACAGTTACGATATTATTTTTATTTGCAAGCTTAAATTTGGTTTAAGCTTTCCCGGTGACTGTCTTTCAGAAATCAATTCTTGCTATTTTATAGACCCAGTTCCCGGTTTCCGACTGTGCTGAAATTTTGCTTGCATAATATAAACCAGATGACAATGGAATATGCAGATAATGCAGCTAACCTGAAAATGGAACCGATATGCAAGGACTGGATCATCCTAAGTGCAAAAATTTTGAGATTGGGCTCATTAGCTTATCTTAGTTTCCTGCACACACATGACAAGGGGTCGTGATTGCTTCTGTGACTCTCGGATGGACAGTACTCTAAGATAGTTTGAGTTTGGGGCCATTTATTACCGACTTTAAAAAGAAGGAGGTTAACAGCCGGCAGTTTTTTTGCTTGTTACCGCATAACTTGGTCATATAAAACAGTTTTTTTTTTGTTAGTAAGGATATATTAGTGGCGGGAAGACGCTGGATGAAATCCATGGGGGGGGGGGGCTATGTCCAGCAGTGGACTTCTTATGGCTGAGATGATGATGATGGTGATGATGAAGGATATATTTTAAGATTGCTTCCAAACATCAAAATCGGTTCATTAGAATGGCACCCTTTGTAGTTGGTTTTTCAGTTATGTAAACTATAATTATTTAGGCACTTTTCATTTCAATAAGCTTGTGCCTAAAACAATGTTTCAGATTATCTTGATTATAATTTTAAAAAAATATAAATTATTGTAGCTTATCATTAGAGTTGCTCGATCGTCTCCATTTGCATAAAAAAATCTAGAGCGTCGCTGCATCAAGGTTGCATTGAAAACTGAAATACGCTTTCATATCGTAACGACTTATAATTTAGTTTAGGTAAGTACACACCTACCTAACCCAATTAACATGATAAGAACACCGGAACACCTTATTAGAATAGAGATAAAAAATCTTAGGATATTACCATTTTAGAAATTAAGTAAGACTCCAAATTGATGCAAATATTTTGGAATCTAGCTAAATTGGAGTCCAGATAAATAAGTGCATATTTAGGCTACGTATAAGAAAATCATATTATGTGTATTTATGAAAATGACATTGAATGACGGTCATATTTTACCCGACATTAGGACAAAATTTACTATGAGATCACACATAAAATGGCAATAAACAGTGATTTAGTGGTTAAGTTTAAGCATCAATATATAAGATGTTTATATTTTCGCGATTCTATTATTTGTGAAATAGAAAGAATCGAATAGAAATGGTGTTACATAATTATGAAACATTGAACCACACCACTGGCCTTATTCAGCTTAAAATTAGAATAACGTGTGAGAAGAAATAAACTTATGTAATCATAGCCTACTAGCAGTGCCCCGCGGTCTCGCCTAGGTTCTTTTCCAGGTCCTAAATTATCTCTCTACAAAATCTTATAACGACCGGCTTAGTCGTTTGTTTGTGAAAATGTAAAGTTAAATAAGGGGGTCAAAATTGCCCTGAATGGCTTCGAGAAAAGGATGGTACTGCGTGGCCTTGCTGCTGGACTTGGCCAGGGCCACTGCCGTGCCCTCAGATACAAGGAATACCGAAGTTCTTAAAGAGGGTAGCATTTACACCCGAAAGAACTACCCTCTTTCTTGGTTAGTCAGGTAAAACCGTGCTTACCTGAAATCACCATGTAAACTGGTATTAAGAATTACGAGAAAATAATGTATTTGGTAAAGCAAACGGAGCGTGAATTTTAATAGGCGTAAAACAAGGTAAATTACTCCGCTAACATTTACATTTATTATAAAACAGGTATTTACATAGTATTTACCGAATTTCACAGTTTGGTTATATAATAAAAATAGATTGACGTTAAGAGCAAATTAATATAAGAATATATTTGAAGTAAAAACTTCTTTTGTAAAAACAAAAAACTTCTCTAGGCGCGCGGCGCGCTGAGAACTTTATTTTGTGGGTATTGAATGAGACTCCAAGGCGTCACGCTCAGCTATGTAGCGCCCGCTCGGGAAAAGTCGGCTCGAGTCGAGTAAGGAACCCTTCCTTAAGAGAGATATAGTCAACACGTCACTGCTGTACTGCATTTCGTATTAGCGTCGCGTTGATGAAGTTTTCACTTCAGTAGTCTAGTCTTATGCACACACATTTTTCTGAAAACTATTTTCCCCGCCTTTTTATATGGTTGGAAACATTATCATTAACTACTGTTTGTTTGTTTTTTTTTCTAAATTGACACAAAAAAAATTGAACTTCGAAACTTTTACGATATTTGAGGCTTAAGATATCTGATTGGAATCATAAACAAGTGGGTTATTTAGGATTCCAATCAGATAAAAAAGAATCATCGAAATCGTGTAATGTTTAGGGATAGCCAATCATTTTCTGACGCAACTCTACTAACCGTCTTATTAGTAACTAATCTCGGTTCCCCAAACCAGTTGACCTACGGAATGGGCAGTTCGCATGTCTTGCCCAATGGAAGATTTATGATGCGTGAATTGAGTGATTCTAAAAATTGTGAAGCACTTTCACGTCGACCGCTCATTATTACTAGACTGCATAAGTAAGGTGATGTTTTACTAGTTTATGTATCTACGTTTCTATATATATCGTGTAGCTTTACAGATTTCAATGTTCGAGATTTCGGAAGATTTGTATGTATCCGTTAGCTTAATTACGTTATATGAAAAAATACGTTTCTTTTTTCGAAAGAAGCATTGATCATGTGTTACTTTTCAGAGTTACATTGATCCATGTGTTACTTTTCAGTGTTACATTGATCCATGTGTTACTTTTCAGTGTTACATTGATCCATGTGTTACTTTTCAGTGTTACATTGATCCATGTGTTACTTTTCAGTGTTACATTGATCCATGTGTTACTTTTCAGAGTTACAAGTATGTATGTCATTTTATTCAGAGACTTATCGCTATTAGAGCTACATAAATGGCTACACAAACAAAATTTATCAGATGGGTTTCTTCTATTACTCACAATTTTTCAGTAGATTTGTGAAAAAAGTAAGTTTAAGGGGTGGTATAAGTATAAAGAAGGGATGAACAATATTTTTTAATCGCGTCCCCTACTTTGGGGTATCGTTGAATAGGTATTTTAAAATGTTATATGTACATTATCATTTACTTATTAGGTCTTCTTTGGGCCTTCTCATGTGTGAAATAAATAAGATATCGCGATATATGTACATGTAAAATATTCAATACGTTGATGCTCAGAGGTCGGTGAACTTTTTGGAGAATGGTTTCTTTCAATCTATGTTATTGGCTTCAGAACCATAATCTATGCGTGTCTCAACACATTCTCGGCCAACTTTTTGTGTTGAAATATTCGACTACTCATAAAATCAATTTCAAGTGCAAAGCGTGGCACTAACCGGCAATCGGTAATGACACATGCCCGGCAACGTTGAAGAAAGTCGTCAAATGCGGTTGAAATTATAGTTGGAGATTTAAACTCAAAATTAACGTGGACTGACCTAAAATTTGTACAAGATTGTAAATATGTAAATGCAAACTAGCTCGGCACATGTACATTGTACATAACACGTGTAAATACACAAGTTACCTAATATAGGACGACTTTTACTCGCTGTAAATGCCTATCAGGGCTATAAATTGTACAATTGAACCACTTTAGCGGGTTCTTGTTTTGTAAACATGGCATGTGATTATACCGGCCTACTAAGCTAATGTCAGTGTGGGTTGAAGCACATTTTTATGTTCGCATGCATGGATATAATGGACTAAGAATGCAAGTCGCCTCTACTGAGCTAGAGCTATTTTCAGAAGCGATTATAGTAAGCCTTTTAGGGCTAAACACGTTACTGCGCCTGTCACTAAGCCGACCTGTCTGTCTCACTACATATAAGCAATATTAGGAACAATTTTAATTTCCTATTTTTAGTATTTCGTAGTAACTACGAGGAGCCCTTATAATTTTGCCATGTCTGTCTGTCCGTATGTGACAGACATTTTACTCAGATGCTATCAGTCCTACATAAACGAAACTTGGCATGTACTTAGCATGTTAAATACTGTCAATGAAAATTGTTTTAAACACTGTGTGTCGCGACGGATTTTAATGTGTTGTAAATAAACCCCAAAAATTAAAAACTCACCCGCCGTTATGTGCACACGGTTTCACAGTTCTTTATAATATTTTATATATTTACGCGTTAGCGCGCGTTGTCTGAATTCAGAGTTTTTTGAAGAAAAAGTAATTTTTCTTGTTTTTTGCCGTCGCGGCCTAGATGGTGCGACCGTATATGGCCAGGCGCGAAGTGGCGGGTGATTTGAAAAGTCTTTGGTCCCTACACTGTGATTACATCTTTTCAAGATCGATAAATGTGTAAATGTACAGAGCATATGCATGTCAAAGAGAGTAAGTACGTAATGGTCACGCACATTTTTTTATTGATTTTCGGCTTCAATCGGCAACGGAGTTTTGAACAGAACTAACACTCTTTCATGCCATTACTCTATCATCATCATCATCTCAGCCATAAGAAGTCCACTGCTGGACATAGGCCACCCCCATGGATTTCCAAAAAAAACAATTGGTTGCGGCTTGCATCCAGCGTCTTTCCGCCAGTTGTATGAGGTCATCTGCCCATCTCGAGGCTGGTCTTCCATTACTCTATGCTTGTATGTATAATTCTCCTATAAATTACTTGGAGAAATAAAATTTTAAAATAAGACTTCAAAGTTCAAAATAAGACCTTCACTTTATGATGATAGCATGATCGTTTTCTGTATTTAATTTAAAAAAAAAAACAAATATCAGACTTCAAATCGTGCTGTTTGGCGTCGACCGAACAATATAATTTGAGATGGTTGTTATAATTATCTACTGAACCAAAGTTAATGTGATGTGTAGTATCTATTGTCTATTTACGATACCCATATGTGAGTTTTGAAAAAACTTATATTTTGGAATTCGCCGCCAATTTGAGAGATATTGAAAAATAAAATAACAAAAAAATACAAATTAACTAAGTACTTATATCTTTTACTTTTATTATATCCAATCAGTGATCTTATTATATCTTTAAAAATGTGATGCGCGAGAGAGATAGCTGCGGCCATCTCGCAGGCAGTAAGCAGTCAAGCGTAGCGTACGTAAGTCTACATTGAATTAAAATAAATAAGTGGCCAAGTGCGTCGTCCCACGCGCAATGTAGAGTTCCGTAGTTGCGCATCATAATCTGATATATGAACTTAAAATAGAGATACTATGAACGTATGAGTTAACTTATGTTAGTTTATATGAAATTTGACGATATTTTCATTTGTTAGTTCTCTAAATACATTTTTTAAGTTGATCGACTTTAACTCGAAAACTCGTAAAGTCTACTTAGCCGTGATAGTTTTCCTTTTAATTTCGTCATATAAGTTACTTGTATATTTGAAGGAAGAATGAAAAGAAGAAGAATGGAAGGAGGATAGGGAGGCCTTTGCCCAGCAGTGGGACAAAACAGGCTCAAAAAATTATTATTATTATTATTTGCTCTACTGGGATCGTTCTATAATCACGGACAGGACTATTGTTGCCAATAAGCCTGATATCGTGATTGTAGATCGGTCTCAGCGCCGGGCAGTGCTCGTCGACATCACCATCCCACATGATGAGAATCTCGTGAAGGCCGAGAAGGACAAGCTCAGCAAGTACCTTGACTTGGCTCACGAGATAACCGCCATGTGGGATGTTGACTCGACGATCATTGTCCCGATAGTCGTTTCGGTGAACGGTGTCATAGCGAAGAGCCTCGACCAACATCTCCAGAGGCTCTCGCTCGATGGTTGGGTCAAGGGTCTGATACAGAAGGCAGTCATCCTGGACACGGCACGCATTGTCAGGAGGTTCCTCTCTCTGTAGCCCCTACCACCGGCAGCTTGAGCCCCGCCCCGCTGCCGGCGGCACCCTAGGCTTAAGTTTTTTATAATATTTATATTTTTGTATTTCTATTGTAAAAAACTTATATTTAAGATTTAAAATGAATAAAGTGTATAATAAGCTACTTGTACATTTTTTTCATATCTCCAAAGTCAACCGCTTAGCTAGTAGACTTGCCTCTAACAAAAATTATCACTTCAAAGCTTTTCGTAAACGGATCACTAAATTGAAAAATGGTTTTCTTGCGAAAACCATTTTTACTCCTAATGTTTTTTTATTAATTAATTATCTATCCAATAACACCCCACACGATGAGGTAGATGAGAAATAAATAATTCATCCCCACTTTACGTGTAGGGGAGGAACCCCAATTTAAAAAAAAAAATTATTCTACGACTTTCTTGGTATAACTAATATGTATATCCAGGCCAAATTACAACTTTCTAATACTAATAGTATTTGAGCAAAGACGCGGGCGGATAGACAGAGAGACGGACATGGCGAAACTATAAAGGTTCCTTATTTACTACGGAACCCTAAAAAACGATTACCATGTATGAAGCTTACAATCACCCAGCGCACAAGTTGATTCATAACTTCGAACGGGGTTAATAGAGGTTACAGCAATATTGTCTGTCTATAGATAGTTACGCTAAAAATACTCACTATTATTCTATTACTGTTTGTAATTTTTTTTTCTTGCAATATCTTTTTGACGTACAGTTTTTTATTCACGAAGATTTTGCAATGTGTGAGTAATCAGCGTCAGTATTCAACGAGGTTTAACTTTAACACATTAACATATTTTAGATATTTGCATTTTTTAATAATAAATACATTTGTAATTTATTTTAATACATGCCTACTTATCTATACTTAAACATTTCGCCGCTTTCATTTTCTCTCTTCGCTCTTCAATAGTGTGTTATCTTGAAACCGCAGAATTCGTGGCCCTGTTTGCTTGAAACAAAGTTCTCCGCAGAAAGAGACAACGTGATATTGCGGGAATCCCTTCGTTTCGTATAATGTTTTGATTCCTAATATACTTTAGCGTAATGAGTCTAGCATACTTATTTTGGCCTTAATAATACTTTTTCATATTGTGTATTAAGAGGCATAATTATCGTTTCGGCAACATCACTGGACTTATATTGTTTTTTGTCCAAAAGTTATTTAATTAAAATATTTTCTGGGATAATTGAACTTTAGTTAGACTAACATAAACTCCATTAGTAAACAATACTGGCAACATTCATCTGAACACTGTAACAGAACATTTTTGTTATAAGCTATAAACGTTGGCAAGTTAAAACAAAAGAATGCCATGACATTACATAAAACTACAGTTTCCTGTGTAAATATTATTCAACAATTTCACCGGTGTTACCCAGGTGTTATTTTTATTACGTAAGAGACTCCTCAACACTTTTCGTACAATAGTTTGGTATCGGCACACCATCGTAACAAATGTCACTGTTCTTCCATGACTCTCAAATAAATCTCTCTTCAAGCGCTCTAGCGCTGATTTAAGATTCACATTATTTAATCATGCATAATATGATATCAATGGAGCTGGGGTCAAGAGGTTAAGCAATAAATCTGATCTTTTGTAGGCTCAATTACTTTTTAATACTATTCATATAGGTCAAATTTATTAGATAGGCAAGTGCCTTTATTCAAAATCATCCATGTTTGTATAATCTGTCCCACTACTGGGCCGTGGGCTATGTTCTCATTATGAAAGTAAGTTCTTAGTCTACTGTTCACAAGTCACACACGCGTCTAACAGCGTTGCCTGACGAGTCGCGACTGAAGACAAGTCGGGCGATTACCTAACTTGAGGCTTGCCACGCAGAGCCGTGGAAACCTATCTACGAATAATACATCATTGCTCTCCCTATCGTAAACCAACATTTTCTGTTTTCCAGATAATAGTGGCGCGCATGCGTGCATCCCCAGATATAGACATAGCGCATGACTGGAAGATGATCACCATATTCATCGGCGCCAACGACATCTGCTCGGCTGCCTGCATCAGCCCCGTGTCCTGGTCTCCGGCGGCGCACGCGAGGAAGCTGGCGCGGGCGCTGGACTACTTGCAGAAACACCTGCCTAGGACTATTGTCAATCTTGTTCCTGTATTAGGTACATTTTAATGATTTTGAACAACCAATATTGAACTTTACTGTTAGCAGTTTGGGCAAAGATCCAAGAGCCAAACTGACTCGACATTATACCGAAGATATCCCGGACATCAGCCTGTATGAGATTGGGATGGCCTTGAAACAGCTTAAGAACAACAAGGCAGCGGGTGACGACGGAATTACATCAGAGCTACTGAAAGCGGGTGGAACACCGATACTAAAAGTCCTTCAGAGGCTCTTCAATTCCGTCGTGCTTGAAGGTACAACGCCAGAAGCATGGAACAGAAGCGTGGTGGCGCTGTTCTTCAAAAAAGGAGACAACACTTTGCTGAAGAACTACAGACCCATCTCGCTTCTGAGCCATGTCTATAAGCTGTTTTCAAGGGTCATCACGAATCGTCTTGAACGCAGGTTCGATGACTTCCAGCCTCCCGAACAAGCCGGTTTCCGAAAAGGTTATAGTACCATAGACCACATCCACACGCTGCGGAAAGTGATACAGAAGACCGAAGAGTATAACTTGCCCCTTTGCTTAGCGTTTGTGGACTATGAGAAAGCCTTTGATTCGATCGAGACCTGGGCGGTGCTTGAGGCTCTCCAGCGATGCCGTATTGACTATCGGTATGTCGAAGTGCTGAAGTGTTTGTACAACAACGCCACCATGTCAGTCCGAGTACAAGACCAGAACTCAGAGGCAATTCCATTGAAGAGAGGCGTGAGGCAGGGAGACGTTGTCTCTCCGAAACTGTTTACCGCCGGTTTGGAAGATGCCTATAAGCTTCTGGAATGGAAAGGGCTCGGCATCAATATTAACGGCGAGTACATCACTCACCTTCGGTTCGCCGACGATATAGTAGTCATGGCAAAGTCGATGGAAGAGCTCAGTACGATGCTCGAAGACCTCAATAGAGTTTCCCAACGGGTGGGCCTCAAAATGAACATGGACAAAACGAAGGTTATGTCGAACGCCCATGTAGTGCCCACCCCAATATCTGTGGGGAACTTCACTCTTGAAGTTGTTGACGAATACGTCTACCTAGGACAGACGGTCCGATTAGGCAGGTCCAACTTTACGAGGGAGGTCAATCGTCGTATCCAACTCGGCTGGGCAGCGTTCGGGAAACTTAAAAGCGTCTTCTCGTCCAATATTCCCCAGTCCCTCAAGTCGAAAGTTTACAACCAGTGTGTGTTACCAGTGATGACATACGGCACTGAAACGTGGTCCCTAACTATGGGCCTTATAAGGAAACTCAAGGTCACGCAACGAGCTATGGAGAGGGCTATGCTCGGAGTCTCTCTACGAGATCGAATCAGAAATGAAGAGATACGTAGACGTACAAAAGTCACCGATATAGCACAGCGGATTAGCAAGTTGAAGTGGCAGTGGGCAGGACACATAGCACGTAGAACTGATGGCCGATGGGGCCGAAAGGTTCTCGAGTGGAGACCACGTACCGGCAAGCGCAGCGTAGGAAGACCAGCCACGAGATGGACAGATGATCTCATACAAGTGGCGGGAAGACGCTGGATGCAAGCCGCTTCCAATCGGTCTTTTTGGAAATCCATGGAGGAGGCCTATGTCCAGCAGTGGACTTCTTATGGCTGAGATGATGATGATGATGAATATTGAACTTTAAGGACTACTTTGAATCTAAGGCTAAACTGGGTAGTAAAAAGCTTGGCATCATCAATAAGATCAGGAGATACTTCTCATCGGGGCAGCTGTTTCACTTGTATCAGGCACAGGTCCGATCGTGTACGGAGTACTGCTGCCACTTTTATGATGGATCAACCAAGTATCAGCTGGAAGCTTTAGAATTAGTGGACTGGCGAGCTGTGAGGTTAATCGGTGACGATAAACTATCTGCCAAGAAGCTACTTAGTCTCGAGCACCGTCATTAGGTAGATTGTCTGTTTATATTCTATAAGATACATTTCGGGGAGTGTGCACAAGAGCTGCATGACGATCTAATTCACCCTACCCATTTCACTACAGGACTAACAGAAATTCGACGCATTACCACCCATTTCGCATTGAAATGCCAAAAATCCGTAGGTACTCAGCGATATCGGTCCACGTTCTTGATGCGTACTGCATAGAAATGGAATTCTTTGCTGCCATCAAATCTTCAAAAAATTCGATTCGAAATTAGGTTATACATTTTATTTTATGTTTGTTACCCGGATAACTCCGTCATCCATAAACCGATTTGAAAAAAAAACTATTATTTGAAAATAAATAGTTTCACATATAAAAATAAAATACAACCGAATTGAGAACTTCTTTCTTATTTAAAGTTGGTTAAAAGAACTAAATATGCATTGTAAAGTTTGCAAACGTTCAGTTGCACACTACAATTTGCAAAATTGATTTATAGTACTAGTGTAGGCATCTTGTCTCAAACAAAGAAGGTCTTAAATATGACTCATAAGCAATGATTTCTTTACACCACAAAATAATGCTCAGATAATCTAAAACTTCAAGGATATTTAGGCAATTTCAATCATTTTCAAAAGACTTAAACTTCATTATTTATCACTTGAATGTGACATGTGTATGGATTCGTGAAGACACTGTAACGATAATGTATCACGTTTACTGACTGATCAGTCAGTTCAGTATCTGTGCAATATTTTGGCAATACTTGTGTCATAAGTTTTCATAGCAAATTGTCTATATTATCACACGTACCTATATTGGCTAATGACTAGTAGAACGTTGCAAAGTACTGTAAACAATTGGAGAAAACATGTTTGAGATTAGATGGATTAAATTGTTATTAAAAACCACTCTAAGCATGTATATGGCATTAAATCTATATGTAAAAGGCTTTGTTCTGAATGACTGAAAGAAGATAATATACTCTAACAGATTTATTAAATGTAGATGTCTTTGTGAAATTTAAGTATCCACTGAAAACGGATTTCACGAAACTATTTGGATCTACCAGCTGTTTCTCTCGGCGAGCATAATATTAAAAGTCAGTTGGGTTGAGAAATTGGCGTTTTTGTAGGCGATCACCTGACCTCCTGTCACAGCAAAACAACGTTAGGTATATCTTAGGCGCGTCGCTCACTGGTAAGTCGAGGCGCGGTCGCGGCGGCGTCGCGGCACAGTCGAGGCGTGGTGTTTATGTTAGAGTCGAGGCGCGGGCGGCTATGCTTCCTTCACACATTACAGTGTAAACACGTCTACGCACGAAACAAAATGGCGGTGGAGTCGCGGCGCGGTCGCACACTGCACCCCTGCCCCGACGCCGCCGCGACCGCGCCTCGACTCCACGTCGCCTGCGACGCGACTCTAGTGTGTGGGCGCACTGCCATTTAAACCTGAAGGAAACGTAGAAGCGGCGCGCCGCTTGTGCGCCCGTGCCTCGACGACGCCTCGACTCTAGCTCGTGTGAGCGACGCGCCTTACTCTTTAATTCTCTCTCACCCTCTAATACCATCTCCCTTCCATCTGACCTTCTAACCGCGGTCAAATGTGGCGTCAAGCCTCTGCCTACTCCGTAAGGGAAAATAGACGTGATTTTTAACCGACTTCCAAAAAGAAAGAGGTTCTCAATTCGGTCTGTATGTTTTTTTTTATATGTTTGTTCACCGTTTACTCAGCCAATTGATTTTGACAATTCTTTTTGTATTTTGTAGATCATACTTCAGAGGTGGTCCCGTATAAATTATATCAAAATCGATGCAGTACTTTATAACAAAATAACTGGTAAAATATCATCCAAAACAACTGTGTAAAAGTGAAGAGCAAGTCGCGTATGCGCTGTTCACTTTCCTATAGGCGTTATACATATTGCGTATTTTGCAGTCTGTTTTTTCAGTTTTTTTAACTATTACTAAGTATGATCCTGTGTATCGTACACTTGCAGACCCGTCGGTGTCGGTGCGCGTGCTGCGGCCCACGATGTGCCGGCTTATGCACTCGCTGTTCTGCTCGTGCTTCCACCGCGGGCAAGGCGGCGCCGAGCTCATGGACATCATCCGCACCGCACGCCTCTACCAGCAAGCGGAGAAAGCACTCGTATGTACCCTGGTGCTAATCTGGTCATACGATACCTTAGGATGTGGCCCCATGTTATCTGGCACGGCGCCGGATGACATGGTGCGCTTACTCTCATAAAATACAAGTCAGCTTGCACTGGCGCTGTGTGCCTACTCGGGATACCAGTTCCGGCATGACCGTCTGTCTGTCTGGTCGTCCGCAGTCTGAAGACTTTTAACATAAGAAAACTGTAATTTGCTATGGGTACAATACACATTAATCATGCCGGAATGGTAAAATTAAATTTTACTTATCTTTATTAGTCTACCTAGATTACCAATACCACAACTTACTATACCGTGAAACATGCCAACTTTGCCCGCTTTTAAAAAGAAATATTAATTATTTATTGTTTTTTCTATGAGCGTTTGCGTATTTTTTTTGATTTGCTGCATCTCTAACATCATGTGCATGGATTGGCTTATTAAGATTTTTTAAAAGTTCACATTTTTTCCAGCTTTTCATTGATTTTGATGGCGGGCAAAGTTATCTAGACTTTTAGCCAACATTGCCCACGTGGTTTTTTGACTCAAATTTAGCCTTTATGCCAATGAGAAAGAAACTAGCTAAAGGATTAGGGTAATGATGACGTTACCTTTAAAAACCTTACCGATGACGATCCAAGTTTCCCTATTAAGTTAGTTGGCAAAATTACCCTGACATTTTTTCTATATTCCATACTAGACAAAATTTGCGATGTCAAAATGTTAGGGCTGCCAAAAGCAAATATTTTTAGTAGGTACAAAAAAACAAAATTAGAATATTAATGTTTATATTTTTCTCAAAAATACAAACGGCTGAAACTCTTATATATTAACTTATTATTATAAATACTAATATCAAAATCGAGATTTTTTTCATATTTTCGTGAACCAACAGCTTTAAGTCCATTTTAGTAAGCGGAGATCCATATTCAGCCGCAACTTGCAAAACTCTCAAAATTTTTTTCTCTTCTTCAGCGGTTAAAACGGTAGGATGACCAACAGAGTTTGTATGAACCTTTTTAATTTTATTCATTATCGTCCGTCTTGGGATACCAAATTGTCGTTCAGCATCTCTGGAAGTGATTTTTTTCGACTCAACTGCTTCACATGCTATTTTCAGCATTTCGACAGAATAATTTTTGTACATTCTGGAACCTATTTGGCGTCTTGACTTTCTTTGTCGGATCCGAGACTTGTGTTTGGTTTTCTAAAATTCAAAATAATAATGTACATTACTAAAACAATAATTACTAAAACTCATTTATCTTAATTTTATAATAACATAATAATGTTGCACGGGGCTCGGTAATTCCAGTATCAGCCCGGTAATCAGTTACGGAACCTCAAGTTAAGTGCAAAGGAAGAACACACAAGTAAACACATTTTCACGTAAAAGTATAATTGTTTGTTTTTACTAGTTCATTGGAATGGATAAGTTAATATTACTAACGCGAAATAATCACAAAAATAAACATTATTTTTTATACACAACTATTATAAAGTGACAACCCTAGTGCTTTTTCGAACTTGGGCAAAGTTGTCATTCTTAGATCGGAACATTACTAGGTAACATTGCCCATCGTCATAACTTTTGTTTTAATTAACCTTTAACACTGAAACTAAGATTAAAATACACTGCAATTCGTTTGCTACAACATACAATTATATACCCTTACCTTCGTATTCGCCATGAATAAGAATTCAGTTCAACCTTTTTTCAAAAATTTGCCCGCAAAAACACCCACCACACTCAACAAGCCGCAACAGGATACTAAACGGAGTTGGCTTGATGCACGATTCTCAGAGATGCCATACGTAAAACCTAATTTCTTCCAAAGTTATCAATATTGTCATAATACATAATAATTTTTCTACAGAAACGGTTTTCCATAATTAGTGTATTTTGGGCAAAGATACCTCTGTAGGCAAAGTAGGCATATTTCACGGCACTAATTATTTTTCACACATCAGGACGTCTGGTAGAAATTACTAGCGATAAGACTGCCTTTTGTACCATACTCTAATATATACATGACTTATTTTTATTTGGTCATAAAAAATCTAATCACAAATAGATCCATTCCACAAAAAACAAAATTAAATACGTTTAAAAATAAGGAAGTCACAAGCATTTTAATTTTATGTGCCTTGGGGCTCAGTTGGTAGTATGTCTGCCTGATGTGCTGTAGGTCGTGGGTTCGATCCCCACCCAGAGCAAACATTTGTGTGATGAGCATGGATGTTTGTTCTGCGTCTGGGTGTTTCTATGTATCATATGCATTGAGATAAATACATCATATGTTTATATTTACAAAAAAAAATGTATATAACTATAATATGTATTCTATCACCCATCTAGTTCCATAGTACAAGCTTTGTTTGGGCTAGATGGTGTTGTGTGAAATGTCCACAAATATTTATTTAATTTATTATTATTTATTTACGTTAGACAGAGAGCACAAGATAGCGACTGATGACGTCATGTTTCATGTTTTCCGTACAAATTCAATACAAAATATTGTTTCGTGAAAGAGGGTCAGAGCATCTCTTGCGGAAGTTTATTGACCGATTGAAATATTTTTTAGTATATGTATTACATTTTAGCATGTTATCAATTAAAACTAATATTCATATGAAATAAAATTCATGCATATTCCCTATTACTTCTAGTGGTATAAACAAGATGTTACTAACTGATTGATTGAAACAAGTGAAGTGTGCAATGAACACTTCGACAGGTGGAGAGCGGTCGTTACGACACCCGCAAGGACTTCACGGTGGTGCTGCAGCCGTTCATGCGGCTGTTCAACGCGCCTCTGCCGCTGCCGGCGCAGTTGCCGCTCGTCATCCACCAGTCCTACATCACGCACGACTGCTTCCACTTCTCGCAGAAGGGGCATGCTTTAGGTATTCATACGGAACGCCTTCACCTAATTTTAATTTGATTTGCGGCGAAAGAACCTGCACTGACGTCTCGTTTGGGGTGTATTGTGCATTTCCTCCCACTAGGAGATCGCCGATTAATCGCGTGAGTCTCGAAAGAGGGGGTTCAGAAAAAAATTGCATAACATCGCCAGGGGAGAGGTATTGAGATATCGCGTGTATAATTTTTTTCATTGAACCCTTGATTTCTAAATCACTGCGCGGGTGAAATCATACAGCACAGCTAATATAAATAAATATTATACCTGCTTATGCGATCAACCAAAGAAAGTACTGATGATTAAATAGTTTTATGTAGAGCTATAATTGAAAGCGCTATTTATAATGATATATTGTAATACGTGATTTACAGTGGTTTAAAGAATACATCTTCATTATTTGTTGTTCCAGCGGCCAACCTCCTATGGAACAATCTGCTGGAGCCGGTTGGCAACAAGTCTGACGACGCACCGCCCGTGCTGATGCGCTCCTTCCGCTGTCCTAGCAAACACGCGCCTTACATCTTCACAAACAAGAACTCCAGGACATACCTGCAGACAGGCAAGCAGGACGGGAACATTGACTTATGACAACAACTCATCTAAACAGTAAACTAGACATCACCACAGAAGATATTAGTAGTATTATATACAGAACGGACACTCCGCCTCCCGCCAGTCTCGGATCCCTCACCCGCTCCCCGCGCTCGCCTTGTTCTTTGCCGGAGTTTGCGGCGCGGTTGTCAGTTGAAAGCGTTACGGGTTTCAAGCGTTCGAATTCCAATTGACGTCACGAACGAGAGGCAATTAGACGACAACCATAACTTCATTCATGTGTGTGTGTCATACACAAATGTCAACATGCATATGTGTCACTGATTAGCGGGCCGTTGTATGGAGTGACCGACGTGTGACTACAGTTAGAGTAATGACACTTAGTCTATTAGTTTCATTCAATATTCCGTTCGGGTGCGTATTAGTTTTTAAGGGTTATGTTTTTCAAGTGTATGTATGTATGTATGTTTCTTTATGGCAGCTTACAGCCTAAACGCTTGACCGATTTTGATGTGCGAGGTGTCATTAGATTCGTCTTCACTTCCAGAGTGTCGTAGGCTATATTTTTTGTAATAATAATAATACAAATGTATTATTATTATTACAAAAAATATAGCCTACAAGCAAGCTATATATTTATAGCTATATATTTTGCAAGAAATCTTGCAAAATTAAAAAAATGCGTTTTTCATAACAGCCAACGAACGAATTCGTAATAAACAAGTGATTTTACTAGATTTATTCTAAATAATACGCATTTATAATCTTTACAGCGATTTCACACATACTTTCTCACAAAAAAATCATTACATTTTATCATTTTGTGTTATATGCGTTCGACATATACAATATGATGGACATAGTTGTAATGACTTTGGGTATTTTGAACCATTTAGAATTTCAATTTTCAGTATTTTAACGTTATAATCTTCAATATTCTAATACGTACCCTTCCGTTCAGGTGAAGCCAAAAATCTAGCAAAATGTGTGCATGTCTATTGTCCATCATCTATTTACCGTCCTTGATAACTTGATATGCACATGCGCGTTCTAATAATGTTTCAAGTAGACACTGTAGACGTATTTGTTACAGAGATAAGAAGTGAAATTGTGCCAAATATTATTTACCTGTCACCTTACAGGCCTCTGAAGGCCTGTAAAAAGTTGCTTCATTTAGCTGTAGGCGACTCGCATTCTAAGCTTATAACTTCTATGTCAACTAGATAAATATTAATTGTGGGCTAGTCAGATAGTCACTGCTGCTGCCTCAACACAAAAGATCCCGATGGGTCGAAGTGCTTCCGACAACCCAGATGCGAGTAAAATAAGTTGCTGATTTTTTTGTTTCTTTCATTATGCAGATACTTGACCGTAGTTTTATTATTTATGTGTCTGTTACTTGTCATTTATTTACATAAGAGCTGTCAATGACATTTCCATAAATAGTCCGCATAAACTGACAGCCGTCAATTTGCTTACTTACTTTAATGTAAGTATTTTTTTTTATGTTAGATCTACGATTGACCACCAACTCGCCTGATGTTAAGCGATGGTGCGGCCGAGGATGGAGCTTGTCGATATAGAAGATATCTATTCACTCTAGCCTTGAAGATTCTAAGATTGTAGCTCTCAGGAAACAGATATGGCGGCAAAGAATTCCATTCCTGTGCAGTACGCATCAAGAACGTGGAACGATATAGCTGTGTGTGTAACAAATAATAAAAATGTATATATATTTTGCGCATTAGATTTATAGTAAAATAATTAATTTAATTAGTTGTAATAGTGCCATCGTCGCTATATTGTAATACAAAATGATATTGTACATATACTAAAGGTTACCTACATGTTTTTCTGGATATACAGGATGTTTGGTAGTTTTTTCTCTAGTTTCTCTCATGGGAGAGAAAATTCCAATTCGGAGACGCAACACACGAGTGGAAAAAAGATAAAGAATAGAAAAATCGATGAATGCAAAATGAAACACAATTTTGAAGGTTTTGGTACACGCAAACGATGGACGATGTAGATATGAATAGCGGCAACCACAATGTATATTTCCGGCTCATCTAAATCGACATATTGTGTTTAAGTTAACAAACAACTGAACTGAGAGTGGAGAGAGAATAAACTTTTGGGTTATTTTTTTTAACAAATGGCATTGTGTAGACAGGGCGTAACGTAGCTACAAGTAGAATCTTTGATCAGTTTAATGATAGCTCATCTCAACACACCGATACATATAAAATAAAATATAAGTAAAATTAAATTATAATGATCTTTTATTTCTATTATGAAACTGCAAACTGAATTTTCACATTGAATTTCATAGATAATATAATAGTTACTAAAATAATAAACCAGTTAGTTATAATAGTTAGATATGTAATAGTTACTTATTTTCTATAGTAAATAAATAAATACATATTGGAGGACATTTCAAACAATGCCATCTAGCCCAAACTAAGCAAAGCTATGGATACTAGACGGTTGATAGAATACATATATACTTTTTTTTCGTAAATACATAATTATGATACATAGAAACACCCAGACACAGAACAATGGTGGGGATCGAAACCACGACCTTTAGCTCAGGAAGTAGTCGTACTACCACTGAGCCATGAGGCCTGTCAATATATCTTTATTGTACACCAAACATTACAACAATGAGACTTAATTTTATATTTCATACATGAGTTAAAACTAACCTGGGTTTTCTCGAGGACTTTCATCTAAAAATACTTTACAATTAACAGACTTTAAAATGCTGTTTATAGCCAAGTACCAAACAACCTGTATAATACTGATTAATTACCTGTAAATTAAGCTAATGGGTAGAAAATAAAATTTAATTAATTAAGTTACTTAGTATGATTTCCTGCGGGAACTTGTCCTTACATCGTGAATATTTATTTAATACCACATCTCATCTCAGCTCATAAACAGTTTTCGGATCGATAACTGACGTGTCATTGAGGGCGCTACTGTCCTTATTCCATTATTTTATTCAATCGAGATGTTAGTTCTCATTTTTTGCCACGACTGTTCTCTATTCAGACTCCAGTATATTTTTTTATATAGATGCTTATATTCTTACTAATACATAATCCGTCTTACTTATAAACGCTGAATAAGCGCATTTAAGATAGACAGTGTTTTGTTCCGTTTTTGCGCGTGACAGTTCCCGTCTGACAGAAAGTGACAAGTCCTTATTCAATGAATAAAATATTAACATGCGTTTATAATTACGACGGATTACAAATACGAAAGTTTGTGTGAATTTATTTGTTACTCATTCACACTTAAATTTCTGAACAAATTTGAATGAAATTTGAAATATAGATAGTCTATTTTTTGTTTAACCTACATTTTATTTTATATATTCTTCCTGTGGCTGAGATGACGATGAAAAGAAAACTTTTCGTAGTTACGAATACACATTTCAGTATATTCTGGGACTCAGATACTCTTGATAAGAAATGAGAAGAAATAGAAAAGAAATATAAGAAATCTGTATACCTGAAATCAGGTAACTATAGTTACGTTTAAGATTATGTTAATTCAAATTAATAGATCGATAGATAAGTAAAGTTATTCTATTACCCCATCGGTACGCTATTTGGCATAAAATATAAAGGCCCGCCCCCCTTTAAAATGTAAAGTGGTCTTTATAATTTATGCCAAATGCGTACCGATGGGAATGGTCCCCGGAATAGTCGGAAAGAATTGAAATCTATGATTTGTAACGACGACTTTTGTGTGTATTTATTTAATTTACGAGCATTTTGAAAGTATAAATTATATTTTGAAGCAATCGAATGTCACTGAAATAGAGTGACATTCGAACATCGTTTTAAAATCACGCTTTGGTAATAGCACGGGAAAGTCTGATTTTCCATGATAAATGCTTTTTTTAGGTTAAATAGATCTACGATTGGTCATCAACTCGCCTGATGTTAAGCGACGAGGATGGAGCTCGTCGATCTAGAAAATATCAATTTTTTTTATTTTTTTTTTGTAGAAATAGGTTTGCGCTTGACCGCCAACTCGCCTGATGTTAAGCGACGTTGCGGTCTACGATGGAGCGCGCTTACTTAGAAGAAACCAATTCATTCGCGATTTAAAGACACCCAGATTATATCTATCGGGAAAGACCCACTCAGGAAGTGTATTCCATATTCTAGTAGTCCGCACGATGAAAGTGGAACTAAAGCGTTTCGGTCGGATTTTTGGAATATCCGCCATGAAACGGTGAAATTCACACTAGCCTTGGAGATTCGAAGATTGTTTCCTTTCCCTATCTTAATTAAAGTAGAGATTAAAGTTAAAGGACTGTAGCGATAATGTTCGCTATCACGTTCATGATTTTCTACAATGTTAGAGGTATAACTTATTTGAATTGCAGGTAGCTAAGTACTTACTTACACTAAATGTGTATGTAATAAGGAATTTCTTGAAATAAAATCAATCGTATTCGTATAAGCGTGGACTCGCACTCAAAAACAAGTTTCACACAGATAAATACATTTTTTCACTATAATTGTAGGTAAGTATGTTAAATAAAATCAATCAAAATATAATTTTATGTGAAGTATCCGTTCTATTACTGTTGAATTTACATGTTTACATGAAGATGCGTTTACCAATTTTGTTAGATACAATTTTAAAAACGTGCAGTGTTTATTCTTACAGGAACAGTTTGATTTCTCGAGTTCCTCATTTCAGAGCTGGTTTCTAATCCAGGTAAGGTGTGCGACCATCCTGGATCACACTGTCACTTATCGGGTTAGCTGTAGTGCAATACCTAAAAAGATCTTGTAGAAAGTACAAAAAACGCCTGACGAATGTACGCCAGCCAATTTCATTTGAGAGACAAATCATTATAGAAACGCTGTTCTAATCCGTGATTGACTAATTGTTAAATTAATTTTCCATAATTAATAAACTTTAGTATAATTTATTATATTATTGACGGCGAAACTCTCTCGAAAGTCGACATGCAGCTAATAGGCTACGGACAGGAAAACTAAACCTAACATTCTTAATCTTATAAACATGCTGTCTTGCGTGTTATATTTTTTTTTTTTAATGGCAAGCGCCTTTATTAACTACAACACAACAATATACAGACTCAACTAACTAAACTACTACACAAAAAGCACATCGATCAGCCCAGACCGGTAAAGGTCTAAAGATAATCCAAATGCTCAAACCCAATACCAGTTGGCAGCGTACCCAGCATGCTGCCGCATTGCCACGTTGAATGGCAATGCTTATGCGTTGGGCCAGATACGCGCCAGCGTTTTGGTCACGCGTCGCATCGATCAGGCGCTCAGATAAATTATAGAAAATGAGATGAGCTCCCGGTCCCCACGGACCCAAAGTCTCGACACCAAACGGCTCAAATATGTAACCTCTACCGAGATTAACATATTTACGCCGCTTGTGCTGCTCCGCCGAATTAGCCGCAGCGCCAGCCCAGCTCCGTGTCTCAGGAAGATGAGACGGTGCCAAAGTATCAATTTATTAACTATTATTAATTATCGAATATATATCGAATGTAAAAAAAATAGTTATACCTACCTATTAGCTTTTTTTAATTATAAATAGATCTATGAGTACGTTTGACCGACCAATTCGCCAGATGATATAGTTCTTCACTCTGGCCTTGACAATTTCAACACTATAGTTTTGTAGAAACAGAAATTGGCAGGGAATTCCACTCCTGTGCAGTATGCATCAAAAATGTGGACCGATCACAACACCAAACACGATCTATTTACATCGAAAACTAAAATACAGAGTGCCACAGAAAGGTGCCTATCTAAGTGCAGTTTCAGACATCTGCAAAATATTTTTTTTTAATTAAGGGATCTTTACTGATATCGCGAAAAATAAATCAGCTGTTTTATATATACTGTCATGGGTTCACTTTTTTTTCTATGAAATGGCAAGTTTCTTTTTCGTAATATCAGATATTGCCCCATATTAAAACTATTAAGAAAACGTTATATTGTTTTAAATTATATTATGCAGTTTTCTGTGGCTCATTGCACATAATATGATAGTTATATTTAAATAATAATTCACCTTTTTGCGTAATCGGACAAAAATAATACTTTGTCTCGTGGCATTGACATATTTTGACATTCAGAGGTACGGTCTTTAATAAGTATCGACACGATAGTTGTGCAGTAAAACAATGGATACTAGACATAGGTAATGTCATAGTTGACTGGAGCCCCACCCGCCGCTGCCGCCGTCGCGTCGTCCGCGCCCTGACGTGCCGAGCGGCCTAGCCGAGCCTATGTCTGGCTGACATGCGTGACACGTGACACGTCACTATAACTATGAGTTTATTGTCTAATTTTGTGTGTTACACTTATATGATTTACATACTTCCCTGTATCAACACGACAACGTTATATAGCGTACCAATGGGCATTATGATAAAAGGGGATAGAACCTCTGTGGAATATCGAACTGCTGCCTTTTTTTAAAAGCAGGCAAAGTTGCGACACTACCTTAGGTAGACTAAAAACTCCTACCATTACAAAAGTAGATACTTAGGCACTCTCTAAGTAGGTTTAGAATTAGTTTAGATTGAAGCACTATAAGTTATTAATAAATATGGTACTTTAAGTACTGAATGAATCATACTGGGCTGGAAGAAAATTGAAAAAAAAACGGCCTCACGCACAAAGGGTTCTGTACCATTACCTATAAAATTGGAAAAAATCACGTTTGTTGTATGGGAACCCTAAAAATTTAGAATGTACCAGTTGCTTCTCTTCCCAGGCACTGTAAAAATCAGTCATAGAACTTGAGGGAAATTGGCGTCCAACATTGATCACGTTCCAATGTGGCTTCAAACGGCGTCATGTCTGTGATGCTCTGTCTAACCCGTAAGGGAGAATAAGTGTGATTTTATGTATGTTTGTAGGTTCAAACTTAGGTTTTTTGAGGTGAAGTGGGTTGGTAAGGTTGTGGAAAAGGGTGGTGTGACGACAGAGGTGCGCTAACGGTATACACGTTCCCTCTGTCGTCGAAGAGAGGAGGTAAGACGGCAGAGGTCGTAATCTCTCAATCCCTCTACTGCCATGGGAAGTGGGATGGGTTTCAAACTTAGGTTAGACTGAAGCACTATAAGTCACTAGATATGGTACCTGCTTAGGCACTGAATGTAAGAATTCGTAGGTACTGGCTATCAAGACGTGAGTCAATGACATTGAAATTGGAAACAACTGCGCAGCCGCAGCTGTGTACTTAGCTGCATTATTCAATACTATTTTACTGTGCATGTTGTGCTATGGAAATATTACCTAAATAAATAAGAAAATAATTTCATTTTGTGGTTTCATAAAGTTAGAGCTAGCCACTGATACAATTACGATGATTTTATGCCCGATTTTCCCAACGATATATTATCTAGAGAGGTTATAATCATGGAATATGACGTAAAAACTTGGCAAACCTTAGTTCTTGTCACTTTCGAGGATAAGATTTAGTATCATGGCCCTATATATCTTGGTGTTGCACTTTCTAAACACAGAGGATGGCATTTTTACTGTTCACAAGTCACAACACGCCTCTAACAGCGTTGCCCGTCGCGACTGAAGACAAGTCGGGTGATTACCTTACTTGAAGCTTGCTACGCAGAACCAGGAGAAACCTATCTACGTACCGGCAAGCGCAGCGTAGGAAGACCAGCCACGAGATGGACAGATGACCTCATACAAGTGGCGGGAAGACGCTGGATGCAAGCCGCTTCGAATCGGTCATTTTGGAAATCCATGGGGGAGGCCTATGTCCAGCAGTGGACTTCTTATGGCTGAGATGATGATGATGAAATCGACTAATCCAATATTCCAAGAACGCTACAGATCACTCTACGGTGTGGGCGAACAATTAGCTCTAAAGACCAAACGTAGAGATGGTACCGATGTAATTACAAGTGAAATATGGTTTAGATGATATGCGGTTTAAGTCATGAGCAAATAACAGATGTTTGATAAAAATAAAACCGGACAAGTGCGAGTCAGACTCGCCCACCGAGGGTTCCGTACAAACTAAATAAAAGGGGGAAATCATTTTTTTTTTATATTTTCCTTCATAAACCGAAAAATATACATCGTAAAAATATTTAAAAACCTGTTTTAGGTTATCCTAATGAAGCTCTTTCATTATGATGCCCCACATGATACGGTTAATTCACTTTAAAATTTGGGCCCTCATTCCTTGCATAAAGACACTATTTTTGGTGATTAAATTAAAAATGTCTAGTTTTCGGATTTTTTCCTATATGTGTACTCTACCACAATGCTTCTTGCCAAATTTCATAGTTCTAGATCAACGGGAAGTACCCCAGCCAGGTTTTGATTCCCTTGTGAGTGTCGAAATGTGCGTTTTTACGATATTATATTCGGCTGTAACTTTTTTTTACGAAAACTGAGAAATTTTACTTTCTGCAGCAAGAAACTATGGATCTGCGTATATGGTTTTAATTTCAACTCGATACCTTCACGCGTTCCCGAGATAAAGGTCTTGACACCCTGACAGGCGGACAGACAGACAGACAGACAACAAAGTGATCCTATAAGGGTTCCGTTTTTTCCTTTTGAGGTACGGAACCCTAAAAACTAACCAACTTCGCTGATTCACCCGCGTAGTGATGAAAAACGCATATATCGGTCAAGATATGATCATAAATATCATGATACAATTATAAGCTTAGTAAACTCATAATCCTCCGACAAAAAAGATGGCTGAACCGATTTTGATGAAACATAGCCGGATAACACTCTCGATTAAATCGTCTTTCAAACAAAAAAAAACTAGATCAAAATAATCGGTCCATCTGTTTAAGAAATACGAAGCCACAGATATACACGTCAAACTTATAATACCCCTCTTTTTGGTCGGGGGTTAAATATTTTTTTCCGCGCATCTCTAAACTAGTTCTCTGTAAAAAGTAGCCCCTGAAATGCGTCTAGCCAATCAAATTGTAACCCTGTATACCTTACTTACGAGAAAATTTACCTTCTTTCTTGGCTATCTGGTAAAAGAAGTTTATTATTTGGTGATTGTCATGCTGAATTTACAGGGTGTATCATTAAACGACGAATATTTTTAAGGAGTCATTGTGATTATCAATAAAAACAACTCTTTCTATGGAATCCATTTTGAAATTACCAAAAAATCTGCTGTCGCATACAACTAATTCATTGACCCGCGGCGAAATATATGTGCTTATATTTTTCATGATTTAAGGATTGGTCCCATAGTAAAAATTGCTCATATCGCAAAATTCACTTTGTATTTCACATTCACAAATACAAAGACCCCCTAAAGTATTTTTTCGTCTAAAAAAAACACCATGTACCTACACGTTTTAGGTCAGTTAAAAATATAATTTTAGTCACACGACCAGCGCTATGATTATTCAAGGTTCTATTGACTAAGATTATTTTTCTTAGGTCTATAGATTAATTCGTATATGCATACGGGTAATAGGAAGCAATCATTACTTGAATGTGAAGACTAATCTCTTTTCTTTCATTAATTACTGCGCTTCTCTGGACGCCTACACGCAAAAGGTTGATAAGACGCTTATGGTCGCACAACATGGAACAAAATTCGCACAATGACACTTCTGTTCCCACTAGCTCTTGCCCCTAGCTTCGTCCATGTAACTAGGTATAAACTAGGTATAACTAGGTATAAACTAGGGTTATCCAAAGCACGGCTCACAGCTTAAGTTCAGCAGATTTTAGCCTACTACACTCTTTTTTTTTTGTTGTTTCAATCAAAATACGTATGTATTGGAGCCATGTTTTTGACTGTAGGTATTTGTCGAATAACGGTGTATCAAGGGAGATATTCAATATTTAAGTTTGTAACCATAAAAACCTTGTTTTATATAACAATTCAATATGATATCCTAGTTACTTTGTACGATTATATATTTCAGTTTATTACTCATATACCTATATTAAGATTACTAAGTGCTGTTAAACAGGAAATAAGTATATTTTTTTGTGTATTGTGCTTAATCTCTTCGGGCGATTGGCAGTGTCCAACTGAAGTGTCCGGTCGAGCCGGCACGTCCTATGTACATAAACTTCAGAGCGCCTACAAGAGTCACCTTTATTCTTAGGTAGGACTCAATTCAGAATAGGTCCCGCCGGACAAGTTGTACCATTGACAAGTACCATTGATTGTACAATTGGTATTGATTCTTCTCACTAGTACCATTACAATATTAGGTATTTTCTATCAGCAGCAGCTATCCAGCAGAGCACGTGCAGAGCAGTAGTGTGCACTTAAGTATATAATTGGTATCGATAAAATATATCGTCGTATCGTGGAGTATCAATTAACAACCTGAATTAAATGATAGATGGCGGAGACATCACCTCCGCCAAATTGAATTGACCGCGACGCAGACGGTTTGTTTTGGTCATTTTCACACATGTTTTTACATCTGACACTGGCATAGACTATGCACTTGACCACTAAGCCGCTTTGTAGAAGGTGGCAGCTTAGTGTGAAATGTGTTAAATAATACGAGCTATGTATAGGCTATGTTACCCTTTAACTGGCAAATAAAATTAAATCTGCTGTGTGCATGACCATCAATGTTATTTTTTTTTGACACGCACATTATAATCTTCGTAAAATATAATCGTTGAATGATGTTTTCTCTGCAAATTCCAGAAATCAGTTAGAAATCCGAGGGAACTTATTCCGGTAAAAATTCGGAAATCAAATAGTATGTGCAAAACGCACCAAACGTGTCCCCGCCCCGTTGCAAATCCCATCGATTGTTTGCGGTTCCTCACAGTGCATGCCTTATCTCCCCCGCTTCAAATTGGAAATATAAGTATCAATATTATGTAAACAAACCAATATACCTACTAGCCGATCATATAGATATACTTCGTTACCTCCAGTGATGTACGTAGACAGGTTTTCCCCGGCTCTGCGTGGCAAGCCTCAAGTAAGGTAATCGCCCGACTCGTCTTCAGTCACGACACGTCGGGCAACGCTGTTATTCTCTGTGTCATGACTTGTGAACAGTAACAATGCCATCCTGTGTATTTAGAAAGTGCAACTCCAAGATATATAAGGCCGTGATACTAAAAGGCCTCAAAGACGTGTCTTATCCTCAAAGGAAATGAGATTTTCTATGCTTTTACTTCATATTCAATGAGTATAACCTCTCTATCTAGCCAAGTCAGAGGCCTTTCGGCGGCTTAATAACTCTGACAATAGGGCTGGCCACTCAGTCTATACGAACTCACTCACTCACTCACCTCTCTATCTATAAAATCTCATTGGTCATTTCATATTAATCCGTAAGGCTCGATCCCCCAACCAGACAGGAGGGTCGTCGATACCCTCGCCACTCACCTTGACCTTGGGTCTCCATTTCGCAATGTTTTGCAACCCCTACTTGTAATTTCCCCTTGATTTTTTACCTATCGAGAAAAAGCTTTAGGACTTTTAAAATTCAAATGAGTGAGATAACAAGCGCTAAGTATTAGTGTGGTAAGTTGTTAAAATTCATCATCATCATCTCAGTCACAACAAGTCTACTACTGGACATATGCATCCCTCATTGGAAGCGGCTTGCATCCAGCGTCTTCCCGCCACTTGTATGAGGTCATCTGTCCATCTCGTGGCTGGTCTTCCTACGCTGCGCTTGCCGGTACGTGGTCTCCACTCGAGAACCTTTCGGCCCCATCGGGACAAATCGGGATATGCTGATTCAAGTCCCGTCAGATGTGTGTAATTTTTGAACTCTCTATAAATTTGTAGATAGGTACTTAAGTGTGCTAAACACAAAAAAATATCGAAAATGATATTGTTAATTTTATATAAAAACAAAAAAATAAGGCGCTTATGTTTTAATACATAAATGTAAATCAGAAGTAAGATGCGAGTTCAATCCCAGTCATAGGTAACATTGTAAACAGAATCCTAAATTAGGGATCATTAGTCATGTCGACGATGCAGTCACTCTTATAGACAAAACTGAATAATTCTGAAAACTGCGACCGTCTGGAGTTAGTCGTCTGTATTGGTTTATGTAGCAGTCTTATTCTGTGACATTATACACGCATATTTAGTTTGTCATTAATTATTTTTTTGTGATAACTTTATAATTTTCGTGTTATAGTGTTGAATAGTACTTAAATAAAAGTAAACTAAAATAACCTAAACAACTTAAATAATACAGATAAGTATATACAACTTAAATAAACAAAAGAAAACTGGTATTTTGAATAAAAATAATTAAAAATCAAATATGTGTTGGTGCCCGTGTGGTAGAGTTTAATTTTAATAATTAATTAGATTAATTGCATTTGTTATTTCATGCACTTTTTAAAATAACATACTTTATTAACCCAAGGCATATTCCGGAGAAAAAAATTGGTAGGTCAACCAAATAGAGAATATTTATAGAGAAATTAAAAAAAAAAAAAATAAGGTAATCATCATCATCATCATCTCAGCCATAAGAAGTCCACTGTTGGACATAGGCCTCCCCCATGGATTTCCAAAAAGACCGATTGGATAATACTAATAAGGATAAGGATAATAATAAGGATTGGATAAGGTAATACTAATAACTATTAAGGTATTATCTGTTTAATTTTGTTTTGGCCGCCGACTCACCGGATAAGGGAGATATGGGCCATTAAAAAAAAAACTCCTGAAGTTTTGCAAGTAGAATATATACAAATCTATTCAAATATATACAAATATATAGAAGCTCGTAATTTTATTCATTGTCATTTTTTTTTTTTTTTGAAGAAAATGTTCGCTTTATTAGATTTTCGTACATGGTATATTATACGAAATTGTATACGATTTATCATTTTCAAGAGATTTTTTTTGTATGGCCATTAGACAAACGCAGAAATTGGCAATTATCATGTATTTTTGCAGTACATACAGTGCAGGTCGTACACAATATTTTTCAAGATAAGTATTTTTTCCAAAATACAGTCTGTTCACTTTATTTAGTCGAAGTTTGTTTATTATATCAATAAAATAATAATTGACAAATGCCATTCCAACAAAATAACTCACTCGCCATGGTGTCATGGTAGACCTTAGTGCGGTACATAACCAGTTTTTATCCACTTTTATCTATGTTGATAATTATATACCTATCTTATTTCCACTGGGTGGACAAAACAGTGGAAAAAGTTATCCACGTTCTATGTTCCTCATATCCCAGAATACGTCCCCAGCTGTGAGTCAGTATATAACCGGCGCGGCGCCGCTCGCCGCTACAGTCCGGCCCGGTGCGTTGCCTCACGAACACGCCACGCCATATCACGCCACACACGCCACATCTCGCCACAACTCGCCACCTCCCAGATAACTCACAACAATGGTAAGTTTTTTAAGCTTTTCGGGTCTTTAGACGAGCCAAGGTCAGACTTAATAATTGCTGTTAGATTCGGAGTAAGTGAAGCGAGTACGTTTTTAAAGTAGTGTTTTTTGGGAAGATTAATTACTTCGGTGCTGAAACTTAGTAAAATATGTATGTTATTATTCATATGGCGAGGATATGTCTGAAAAATTAATTATCTCTTTTGAAATTAACGTTTTCAGGATCTTATATTAAAAAATTGTTACAACAGCAATGTTGCTCGGCCTCCGGTCTTGTGGTTTTAAGTTCATTATGTGTTATTTTTTTTATGCCATAAATTTTCCAAAAACTTCCACATTTCCTCAATTTTTTCCACTTGCCCGTTTGATAAATGATGGAAAGTCATTGTCTTATATACGAGCTTGTCAAACAAAGAAAGCGCTCCCATGTGACGTATATAATAACATATTTTTACAGATTGATGTTATTTTTACTACACTTGGTACTTCATATTAAACAAGTATACGTTTAGAAAACTGAAAACTCCCCAACTAATAAAACGGCTGAACCGATTTGGATTAAATATAGCAAAGAGCACTCTCGACAAAATCCACTTCAAACAAAAAAAAATTAGCTCGATACTGGTCCATCCGTTTGAGTGCTACGATGCCACAGACATACACATAGACATACAGATACACACGTCAAACTTATAAAACCCCTCTTTTTGGGTCAGGGGTTAAAAAGTGTTCTTAGCTATGTTTCATCGAAATCGGTTCAGCCGTTTTTTGTCGTGCATTTTTGAGTTCTAAACTTCTACTTGTATTCACACTGACTTTTTAAAACAAACACGTAGGCTCATTTTCTTCACGATGTTATTAAATTCAGGTTATGGTATAAATTCAGGTATAAAATGTAGAGTAATTTTATTTGCAGAAATTTATTTGTCAGGGGTGAAATAAAATGAACGATATCTACAGCCATATAAAACTGACAAAACTAACCCAAATAGATCAATAAAACACAAACCGGCGGCGTCACGAATGCCTAATGATAAACATAATAATTTCAACCTGAAAAACTAACTCGATAAAGTCACGTAAAATTATAGTTATTTATTATATGCCCTCAGGAACTGACGAGGGAAGGGACATTGCGAATAAGTCGCTTTATAAATGAGACGCAGTCACGTCATGCTGAATTTTTGCAATTGGTTTCCAGAAATATATGCTACATATACCTACCTACTACCACATAGGTATATAGATCGCATGAATCGATTGTCTCTAAATTAATCATTTACAAGTTGTACTCGTTACTTGCACTACAGACGTTCTGGAGGATTGTAAGGAGAGTTTATTTTTCCTATTTATATTGTACAATAACATTCAATGTCATATAAATTTCTAATATGGTTGGTTAAGGATACATTTACAATGTACTTACCTGTAATTATTTATGTATATAATGTAAATAGACATTTAATTATAGGTATTATTTATTTAAAAGTGCGCATGTGCCCTGCATGTCAAAGCTTCATACGTCAATTATAGGTATAGATATACATACAATTTACAAATCTACTAAATAATGATATAACTTTTTTTTTTTTTTTTTATGGCAAGCGCCTTTATAATTAGACCTTTATAATGAAATCTATTATTACAAATTTTGAAATTGGCAAAGTACATACAAACACAGACATATACTATACTACATTTTTTTCCTATTTGCGTAAAAAACAGTTTTTTTCACTTTTTTTTTTTTACCTAAGATAATTTTAACACATTAGTAGCAGAACTTTTGAACAGAGCATTTATACATTAGGTAATCAAACATTGGGGCGTGTGCGAAAATCATTGTTCGATTTAGGGAGCCGTTTGCTAAATATTAAACTTTGAAGTGATAATTTTTGTTAAAATTAAGTGATTCCCCCAACCGAAAAATAAATGAAGATATGAAAAAAATGCGCTATTAGCATATATGATGAAAGTAAAAGGAAAATTATAACAGTCAAATAGACTTTACAAATTAACGAATTATAGACAATCAAGGATCAACTCATAAAATGTTCTTAGAAATTTCGTCCAAATTCTATTTTAATCGCAATATCAATCAACTTATTCATAGTATCAATAAGTAGCTTTATTCTAAGTCTGCACATAGTGAAGTGCAACTACGGAACCCTTACTCGCGTGCCTCGACACGCACATCTCAATTTTTATTTTAATAGAATAAATACATAGATATTGATACAATTATTTTATTAACCTACAAATATTTTCGATATGGTCATACTTTAACTAAGAAGTAATCTGATATTATCGGTACAACATTATATTAACATATATATAAGTACATACATATATGTACTATAGGTTTTGCAATCTTGCGTCTGAAACGGTCTTCCTGGAAAATGATCTACTTCTGACGTTTGTCAGAAGTAGATTATTTATTTTCCAGGAATGTTTCTGGTTCTATGTTTATGTAGGTCTTTATCATCATCATCATCTCAGCCACAAGAAGTCTACTGCTGGACATAGGCCTCCCCCATGGATTTCCAAAAAGACCGGTTGGAAGAGGCCGGCATCCAGCGTCTTCCATCCACTTGTATGATATCTTCTGTCCACCTTGTGGCTGGTCTTCCTACGCTGCGCTTGCCGGTTCGTGGTCTCCATTCGAGAACTTTTCGGCCTCATCGACCGTCAGTTCTATGTGCAATTTTTGTGTTCTGCGTTTATGGAGGTAATTATATACAAAGACTTATGTAAATAGGGCGAATTCTGTGATTATATAAATGTATACTAGGAAATTTATCGAACATTCCTATCCTACATATGTACCTTATAATGACTATAATTAGATACTTGACTATAATTATATAATTACACTATTTATTCAGATTTATTAATAAAATCGAAGGCTACGGGTCATATATTATATAGATATATATACTTGTTTATACTCTCATGCCGCATGGATATACCGGATACAGGGTTATGGTTTGATAGGGGCTTCATCCTGATAAGGGTAGGTTTTATCAAGATAAACTAAACATAAAAAAAGGAAATTCTACAAGCACTTCTTTAGATTAGGATACTTACACAATAGGGCTGGATCGAGGTTTTGTTTTGATTGTTATATCGACCTACATATGGAAAGACATGTACATACGAGTGTGTAATATTAAATTCTGTCAAATATTCTACAAGATTTTTATCGCGAATGTAAGAAGTTGGAAAATTAGTCTATTTTTTTTTTCTTCGAAAATTTTAAATTACGTCCATAGGAAAAGCTGATTATAATGATGTACAATGACCTCCGTTCGGTCTTTTCACATTATCTCAGCCATAAGAAATTCACTGCCGGGCTTATAGGCCTTCCCCGTGGAATTCCAAAAGGCCGGTTGGAAGCGGCTTACATCCAGTACCGTCTTGCCACTTGTATGAGGTTATCTTGTGGCTGCTGTCCCTACGTTCCTACTTGGGTGTTTGTAGTCTCCACTCAAGAACTTTTCTAGCCCATCGGTCATCAGTTCTACATGATATGTGCCCTGCTCACTGGCACTACAACTTGCTAATCAGCTGTGCTAAATATGTGGGTGACTTTCGCACGGCTAAGAATCTTTTAATTTCTGATTCGATCTTGCAAATAACCTTAGCATAGCCCTCTCCATAGCACGTTGCCAGCTTCTTTATAAGGCCTATAGTGAGATAACAGGCTTCAGATCTATATGTCATCAGTATTCCTTTATTTAGTTAATTAAGGGTTTAATTCATAGAAGGAACCTAATTTTGTACATATAGATAAGCAGTTATCCATAATACAGAAAGTATTTGCAACAGTTACCGCTAGAGTGGTGAAGTGGTGACCGGCGCGGGCGCGGCGTCTGACCGCAACTGGTCGTTACGTTCGATCACCTGCTTGGTTTAGAGCGGAGCACTCTGGTTGCGCTACCTCGCTCTACTGTTATTACATCCGTACTTCCTTATCGAATTCCACTTGCGAAGGGTTTACATTCGATGGTAAATTATAGAATTGATAAATTCAATATACCCATTCCAATTTAAATTTCCAATTTTCCAATTTCAATTAAGCGAAGCGTCGATCAAACAACCCATTTCTCATTGAAATATCCAAAATCCGTACTCAACGATTTCGATCCACATGCACAGGTGTGGAACGCCGGCCACCTTTCCTCTGTTTTCTGAGAACTACTTACAGTCATGAAATTTTCAAGGCTAAATAGATATATTCTATCATCTAGATCGACACACTCTATACTCGGTCACACCATCACTTATCATCAGGCAAGTTTGTGGTCGAACTTATTTATCACTATCATCATCACTAATTTTCATCACACCGCGGGGCGCAGCTCATCATCATCATCATCATCAGCCTATTTTGTTCCACTGCTGGACATAGGCCTCTCCCATTGAAAGCCATTCAGCACGCTTTCCGTTTCCATCCACTGCCAGCTGCTTTCCGTATATCGTCACTCCATCGTGTCTCAGGCGCCCTACACTACGTTTGCCTACTCGCGGTCTCCACTCCAGAACTCGATTACCCCATCGGTTATCGGTTCTGGGACAGATATGGCCGGCCCACTGCCACTTCAGCTTGCTAATACGCTGCGCTATGTCGACAACTCTAGTTCTCTGGCGAATTACTTCGTTTCGGATACGGTCCCTCAGAGAAACGCCGAGCATAGCTCTTTCCATAGCTCGCTAGCGGGGCGCTGCTAGTTCCTGTAAATAGGTGATGTATTTATGATGTACATCAATGTATTTAACTTTCATCCTATAACGAATATCTCATTTAAATACAACCGTGACTACCGTGCAGATGATCGAGATAATACGGTGCATACCTTCCCATGAGGCATGCATGCCGACTGGCGAGTCGCGGCGTGTCATGCATGCCACTTGACATGCTGACGTGACAATACTCTTTGTTTAATTTATAACCAATTACATTCATTTGAAGAAGCTCATTCTAAAATGAGCTTCTACAAATGGCTTTTACAAATGCATAAATTACTTTCATGTAATTATGGGAGACCAAGAGCACTTAAGAGAATCCTGTAGCGTGCGTTTTTAACCGACTTCCAAAACGATGGAGGTTCTCAATTCGACTAAGTTTTTTTGACATGTTTGTTACGCGATTACTCCGTCAATTTTATGAATTGGTTTTGATCACTCTTTTTTAGGGTTCCGTACCCAAAGGGTAAAAACGGGACCCTATTACTAAGACTTCGCTGTCTGTCTGTCTGTCTGTCTGTCTCCAGGCTGTATCTCATAAACCGTGATTGCTAGAAAGCTGAAATTTTCACAAATGATGTATTTTTGTTGCCGCTATAACAATAAATACTAAAAATGAAAAAAAAATTAATATTAAGGGGGTCCCCATACAATAAACGTATTTTTTTGCTCAATATTAAAAACGGTAACAGGTAGACGCTTCAAATTTTCACAGAATATTTACTTGTATATTACCTTTCAAAATAAATAATTAAATAACAATAATGTAAATATTAAAGCCCCCTTTAATTTAAAGCTCCCATACAACAAACGTAATTTTTAAGCAATTTTTACTCGATCTTAATTAACAGGTAGAAACTTGAATATTTGTAAGTAAATATTTAGAAATATATTAACTATAAAAATAAATACCTAATCTAATACATAAAAACTCACAAAATGAAAATAATCCGTGCATCTAAACGCGGTGCGAGCGCCGCGCCGCGGTGTGGAGGTGGCGCGAGCGCGAGGCGGTTGCTAAGCAAACAAAGCAACTTGGAATTTCGTTGATTTCTCGTTATTTTATAAACAGAACTAAACTTTGTAGTATTATAGATAATAGTACGGAACCCTTCGTGCGCGAGTCCGACTCGCACTTGGCCGATTATTATTTGGTACGTAATACCACAGAGGTGGTCCCATGTAAATTTTATCAACATCGGTTCGTAATTTGGTTTTTATAACACAACAATTGAAAAAGATGTCATCCAAGTAATCGAATTGCGTATTTTGAAATCGTTTTTTTTTTTTTTTTTACTATAAATTATTGTGACGCATTCTAAAGAAAGGTAAATTTAATAATACACGCAACTGACAAGACAAGCATTTGACAATGGTACTGAAACTAGAAAAGGCAAAAGATGTATATAAGGATCGAGCCTGTCCAATTAGAAAATGGCGTGAGAAGTGATAATTTCCTTCATAGGCGAAACCAAAAATCTATGAAAATATGTCCATGACCATCACACATTTTACTGTCTTTGACATGCGCATGAGTGTTTGAATAATGTTTCAAGTAAATAAACGTACCTATTTGTTTGTTACAGAGTTAAGAAATTTATGTCTTCTACGGTTATCGCGATTGTTACTCATTGAAATTAAACAAATTTTATATTTGTATATATTACATAATGCAATTTGTATATATTACATAATGCAATTTGTATATATTACATAATCTAACGTTTCGAACAATTTGCAGCAACTCATCTATGGCCACCGATGCTGCAAAGTTTTCGTAACGTCAGGCCATAAATTATGAAAAATATATGCCATAAAGCCGTTATTTCTTTAATTGGGCCAAATTCTGCTTACCTGTCGTTTGATACGATAGGCAAAGAACTTCATTAAAAAAATAGCTAGAGGCGACTCTCATTCTATAAAAGCTTATTACTGCTATCTATGTACATATGTATGTTAAGTGAGTTAGCTTTTAAATATATTTTGCTAGGTTGCAGTTAGTCAGTGGTTTGATAAAATTCTGTGCGTGTTATCAGCCGTTGCTGAAAGAGCCTTCAATTAGACCGTGTTGTGTTATCAGGGCCTAAATTTCAAGTGGACACACGACACGACACGCTACAAATGACGGAATTATCGAAATAACTTAATTACATTTTCTCTAAGCAAGTATAAAAACGTGACACCAACCACTATTTGCAAGTTTTATATTAACTTCACGTGAACGTTTTTTTTTTTTTTTTTTAATTACAAATATATTTCCATAATATAATAAAAGTCTAATTCTTAACTAATGTTAATGTAAGGCTGCAAGTCCCACGCATGCAGACCCTGATCTGAGAGTCCCCATCACGCTCGCAGCGTTATGTTTATTTGACATTATTTATTTTTACCAGAATATGATTGCTTAAAAGGCTTCAACATATCTGATGGCAAGGATTTAGACCAGCTCAAAGCCACAACTGGCTAACGCAGTAGCTACGGACCTCATAATATTTATGTACATACAAATCTTGCAAGGTCTCATGCCCTTACCTCCTGCTTCAATTGCTACCTGCTTCAATTGATCTCATAAATTTAAGCTAAATTTTTTGTCATATTGGACAGTTTTTATTGTAGTAATAATAAAACTGCATTTTTTTTAACATCCAAGCTTAAATACGGAAAAAAGCAACGCACAATCAGCAATACAAGACGTGATCCTCTTAAGGTGGAGCTGAAAGCACGCAGCTATCTCTCTCGCGCAACATAACATTTTTAAACATATAAAATCATTGAGGCCCTAGGGATATTAGAAAAATAAGAGATGATTTTATTTACTTAGATAAGGATTAAGAAATGTATATGTTTTTAAGGTTCCGTACCCAAAGGGTAAAACGGGACCCTATTGCTAAGACTCCGCTGTCTGTCTGTCTGTCCGTCCGTCCGTCTGTCACCAGGCTGTATCTCATGAACCGTGATAGTTAGACAGTTGAAATTTTCACAGATGATGTATTTATGTTGCCGCTATAACAAAAAATAATAACAAACAGAATAAAATAAATATTTAAGGGGGCTCCCATACAACAAACGATATTTTTTTTTACTCGTTTTTTCTCGATATTGATAACGGCAACAGGTAGACGCTTGAAATATTTACAGAATATTGAGTTATATTATTCCCTTAAAAAATTAGTAATTAAATTACAATAAAATTAATTTTTAATTTTTTTATTCCCATATAACAAACGTGTTTTCTTTTCAATTTTTATATGTAATGGTACGGAACCCTTCGTGCGCGAGTCCGACTCGCACTTTTTTCACTATTCCGTCGTATAAATGATACCTGAATACTTTATTTTTAATATTCCTCCCACCTAAATAAACAATATCATCTTTACTTTTATAATATCCCTACTCAATTATTTTATGTGTTTAAAAATGTTGTGATTCACGAGATTGTGATGATGATTGTATTGATTGTATTGTATTGTATTGTATTGATATTGTTGTGATTCACCTGCGCGCTTTGAGCCCATCCTTAAACGTACGAATGCAAAATATTAAAGTACATAATTTAGTATCTACCTCATCTTTTATCTCATCAATCTTCATCAACCTGTTTTAAAGTTGGTCTAGTTCTTGACAGGTGTGTCTACACAACATGACAAATGAGTATAAACATAACTCATACTTAAAAGCTTTAAGCAAACCATAGACACAGAGTTTTTTTCCTTTTAAACGGTTTAGTTAAGAAAAAAACCTTATCATTCTCAATTATTATTTTTTCTATTTAAGAGGATTGTTAAGCCTGTCTTTGACCATATAAAATAGTATTTCTTATCTCGACCCTTTAGATCGACTTATATTTTTTTTAGCATCGAAGTTTTATTGAAGTCAATATATATTAGAGCCTGGCCATTTATGATTTCAATCAGATAATAATTATAGTTTAAAAAGCTGAAAAAACCGACCCGAAATCAGTTAATGTTTAGAGGTACGAGTAGAAAAGAAGTTTTTCCCTGTTTTATCCAAAAAAGTGCGCGATGATATGACGACAATGCGAGTTTCTTTCTTTTAACCCTTTCTTTAAAAATTATAATCTATGAAAGTAAATGGTTAATTTTTAAAACAGTACTTCACGGCCTAATTCCTTTTTGTTGTTTCTGATATCAGACGGCTAGAAACACTAAAAAGTGACATCGTTCCATGGTAAACATTTCAGAAACTCTATCGAATCGATTTTAGTACACTTTCATCAAACCGCTAGACTGAATAATTTATTTAAAATCTACGAGCTACAGTGTAATGACATTTGAGTGATAGTTTCATTCAAACGGTTCAAGCCAAAAATGTATAAAAATGTGTGCATGACCTTCACGTAATTACTCTTTTTGAGTATTTTCAACCGACTTCAAAAAGGGAGGAGGTTCTCAATTCGACTGTTTTTTTATGTTTGATACCTCATAACTTTTGACTGGGTGAACCGATTTTTATTGGTTCTTTTTTAGGGTTCCGTACCTTAAAAGGAAAAAAACGGAACCCTTATAGGATCACTTTGTTGTCCGTCCGTCTGTCCGGGTGTCAAGACCTTTATCTCGGGAATGCGTGAAGGTATGGAGTTGACATTAAAACCATATACGCAAATTCATAGTATCTTGCCGCAGAAAGAAAAAATAATTTCTCAGTTTTCGTAAAAAAAAGTTATAGCCGAATATGTCGTAAAAATGCACATTTCGACACTCACAAGGGAATCAAAACCTATGGGGTACTTCCCGTTGACCTAGAACTATGAAATTTGGCAAGAAGCATTGTGTTAGAGTACACATATAGGAAAAAACCGAAAACTGGACATTTTTAATTTAACCACAAAAAATTGCTGTAATTGGTATATGCAAGGAATGAGGGCCCAAATTTTAAAGTGAATTAACCGTATCATGTGGGATATCATATGAAAAAGCTTCATTAGCATAAGCTAAAACAGGTTTTTAAATATTTTTACGATGTATATTTTTAGGTTTATGAAGGAAAATGTAAAAAAATATATGATTTCCCCCTTTTATTTAGTTTTTACGGAACCCTCGGTGGGCGAGTCTGACTCGCACTTGTCCGGTTTTTTTATTTGAAAGCTGGGTGATTCCCATGTGATCCCATTTCAATTTGGTCCAGTTCTGAAAATGGCATCCATGAGAAGTCGGTTGCTTCAGTTTTTTAATCTATAACTATTCGTAATCATAATCCAACGAACTCTATACAAAATAAAATAAAAATAACTTTTTCGTTAATTCTTATTCCGTAATATAGAAACATATATACATATCCATATACATAAATGTATATATATACGGGGTAAAAACAGTCGAAGAAAACAGTTTTCTCCTTATCTTCCATGTACTGAAATGCGTACTCAACTCTCCTCTTAACAGATAATATTTTAACTTGGCGTCAAAACATAACGGCGTTAAAATTAACAGATCTTTCTTCAAGCTTCTATTTTCTACAAAAATTGGCTCCGTTACCAGTGACTAAGCACTTTTTGTTCAACAACCTGATTCTTCATCAAAAAAGTAATCAAATCTGTTAATAATAATCTCGGTCTCGGTTTAAATTGTCTTTCTGTCCAAAATAGAGATTTACTTGATTAGTTGTGATAAAAAGTTTTTTAATTGCTGGCATCTTACGAGTAAACCGTATTGTATAGCGGAGAGAGAAAAAAACTTTGTCTAGGTATGCTGGTAAGGATTTTATAGTACATATCTAGAGTAGGTACCGACACTACGTAGACATTACGACACTTCTTAAAATAAAATTACTTCTTATTATTTGTATTGGACCCCGCGATAAACGATTTGCCAGTGTCAAGTATTAAAATATTTTCAAGTTTCTTGAATAATTCAAGTTATATAGTGTTCTAGTCACAGTCTAAGTTACGTAAACAGTCATTTTTGAGTCTTGCCTCAGTAGAGTGATGGCGACTTTACTACAAGCTTCTATGGAGTTTTGCCGACAACGTAAAATGACACGTTTCACTGCTTTATTTCATATTTTGCCCACACTCACGCACTTGATCGAACACACAATGAATAAAACACTATCATTTTTATCGCATTAATATTCAAAATTACACAAGCTTAGGAAAATAAAACAGAGCAACAACATGTTTCTGACGTTCCCGCTAAAAAACTTACGTAACTTTGACTCCGTGTGTCAAACATTACTAGCCTTCGAAAAAAGACATTCCAAACAAAAAAAATTACTGAATTCGAAGGTTCTTGATTTTTTTTCAAAGAATTAGTAGTCAAAACAAATGATAAAATTATTATTAATTAAATCAAAATAAAATATAAATATTGGTGGACATTTCACACAACACCATCTAGCCCAAACTAAGCAAAGCTTGTACTATGGAAACTAGATGGTTGATATAATACTGATAATGATAAATATATATTTGATATTTGATATATACTTTTTTTGTCAATACATACTTATAATACATAGAAACACCCAGACACATAACAAACATTCATGCTCATCACACAAATGTTTGCCCTGGGTGGGGATCGAACCCACGACCTACAGCTCAGGAGGCAGCCGTACTACCTCTGAGCCATGAGGCCTGTCAAAATTATAATTACTTAATTAATTATAATAATACTAATCTTTTGGGACAAATTTCGAGAAACCTTCGAATTTTTATGATTAACAAATTGAAGTAGCAGTGGGAAGAACACATAGCACGAAGAAATAATTGTCGATAGGGAAAGTTCTAAAGCGGAGACCACGCACTAGCAGCGCAGCGTAAGAAGGCAAGCCACAAGGTGGACAAAGGACCTCAAATTACACGTTGCAGAAAGACGCTGGATACAGGCCGTTTCCGAGCGGGTTTTTTTGGAAATCCATAATGTAGGCCTATCCAGTAGTGACTGACTGGTGCTTCTTATGGCTGAGATGATGATGATAATGTGAATCAACACTAGATAAGATCTTCTCGTTAAAGGCTTCGAAATAATATTAAAACAATACCGATTGAATCACGTAATTATATGCTGTCGGTATCATCTTGTCTGCCTACGCTTCGCATTGTCTTACTTTTATACTCTGTGGTAATTGTCAGATCAGATTAACCGATGATGATTCACAGTAAACGCATAAGGGCCTATATAATAGGTAATATAGATAGATAGATAAACTCTTTATTGTACACACCATAAAATTTACAATCAAAAGAAATTAATTAAAAACTAGTGTAACAACTGGCTGCCTTATCGCTAATAGCGATCTCTTCCAGGCAACCTTAATATAGTTAGGTAATATAGTTTAAAAAACTGAAACAACCAATTTCAAAACACTTACTTATAATAATAATAATAGCCTTTATTATTTCCAAACTTGGTGCATTCCCATTGCTAAAAAATATATAGTAATTTTTGGATAGTTAAATAATAAATTAATTATTTAACTATCAAAATACTTAATTTCGTTTTATTTGAATGACATATTTTTCTAGTTACTTCAATAAATTTAATTTAATGAATTTATTATTGCCAGCAATGTAACAAACTCAGGTAAATATAGACACATCTGAGTACATATCTATATTAACGCACATGAGGATAAAATTATTGATATTTTGTTGCATGAAATCATCGTTCATATATTTGTTACAAGAAGAACAATAGTGTTTGGTCACTTCACTACTCGGCGGTAGTCACCGAGTAAATGGCAGAAGTCTAAAATAAAGTCAAAGTTACCCACGGTGACAGTACTTAGAATAAAATAGAAAAATATGAATAATAAACCGGTTACATACAGACCAAACTGAGTGAAAACGTTAATTTGAAAAAAAAATATGCTGAGACGGGCGAATAGAAATACTGAACCCTATCACAATGAATCTCCATGCGATCTTGCTCAGTTAATTTAATACTGGACATGAAACCTGAAACCCTAAAAAGTTTTAATAAATAAATCCCATTATGTTACCGCCGAGGTGGTCCCATATTGCCCCATTTAGGGCGATAATACAATAATGAAAATAATTAAGCCCCGCGCGGGTTCAAACACCTCTGGACGGCTGCGTGCAGTGTATTATATGACTTAGGCCCTGAGCCTAAGTCACGCGCTAGGTGCGGCTTAGTTTATTAATTTGGTGGAATAAACTGTTAAATGCTGTTATTACTACTATACTATAATACTATGCAGGTACAACCACTGTCTTACAAGAAACGCTCAAAAAGTCAGGATAAATATTAGCCTTTTTACAACGATTTATTCGGCTGCGCCATGCAAAATATGATTAGCGAGGGAGCCGCAATAACAACCCGAGTGCCATGTATAAACTGATTTATTAAAGTACCTACAATTCAAATAAAGTTCAAAGCATACCCAGTTACCCACATCACTAAAGTCAAAGTTATTTAAATCTCTAATAACAATTAAAAAGTAAAATTGTATAATATAATTTTATACCAATATAATGATCCGCGTTCTGGGTAATATTATGTATCGCAATTCAGTGCGGCAACGCAACGCTAGCCTATTAGGCACTTTCCCGTCAGGTTCGATGCGCGAGGGATTTATAAATCTGAGAGTAGCAACCGTACCAATATTATCATAATATAAATAAATTGTTTCATTAATCATCAGGCTAGTTGGTGGTCAATCGTAGATCTATGATGCATAAAAAAAAAACTAAATATGGCTTCAAAATCATAAAACGTTAGCTCGATGAGTCTGATTTAAAGCACCTAAACTAAGAGTCTGTTCAGCTGTGCTTATTAAATTATTTTGTTCAGTCGAGACCACAGAATGCCATAGTAGTGTATATATTTACTTGAAGACGTTAGTTCGTCTTTATTACCCGACGGCGTAAGAAGGAGAGTTATGTTTTGAGAGTGTATGTAAGTTTGTATGTATGTATGTTTCTCTATGACATCAAAATCGGTCATCTTTTTTTCAGTCTGGTATTTTGTTTTTCTTAGCTTGTTACTTTTTATGCGATCAATCTGACTTTTGGTCTAGAAAAAAACCTATAACGACTAATTTCAAGATCAAAAGTGTAAAAAAATAATCGTAAATATAATGTAATTATCTACTCGCATGAATCTCGTCACAGTTAGTTAATCGCCTTATATTTTCGGCCTTACCGAAAAACGTTACTTAAGTTTAACCATCGTCTTAATTTCTCTGTCTTCTTTCCGCAAATATCATTTACGTATCAGCTAAAAGTTGACAAAATATGTTAAGCAATGCTTAAAGCTAAGTAACGTTTTTCGGTAAGGCCGTATATGTTCTAAAGTAGGTAGCTATACATATAATATTATTTGATTACGTCACCACTTGGATATCATACTCTTAAATAAACTCTCTCGCAATGGGGATGTAATACGATCCCGGTCCAAATACAGCTGGGACGTGGATGGAATAATAGTTTCTACGTAAGTCTGACTCATATACAGGACGGGAGTGCCGGTGACGTCACCGCTCTCACCCTCTGTGGGTTGATGACATAGTTCAAAAGAAATCGTATCATTTATTAAATTTCAACTATATCAGTCGAGCTTGAAATCAAGCACAAGCCTATCAATGTTTTAGGGTTCCGTACCCAAAAGGTAAAACGGGACCCTATTACTGAGACTTCGCTGTCTGTCCGTCCGTCCGTCCATCTGTCACCAGGCTGTACCTCATAAGCCGTGACAGTTAGACAGTTGAAATTTTCACAGACGATGTATTTCTGTTGCCGCTATAACAACAAAAAACAGAATAAAATAAATATTTAAGGGGCCTCCCATACAACAAACGTGTTTTTTTTGCTCGTTTTTGCTCGATATTGATAACGGCAACAGGGAGACGCTTGAAATATTCACTAAATATTGAGTTATATATTATTTACTTTAAAATGAAAAAAAAATTAAAATAAAATTAATATTTCAGGGGGGCTCCCATACAACAGACATGATTTTTTTGCCGTTTTTATAGATAATGGTACGGAACCCTTCGTGCGCGAGTCCGACTCGCACTAAGCCGGTTTTATTTTTTTACATACAGTTTCCTTTGGCTGTTTGGGCTTTGTTTCCTTTGCCCTTCCATAAAAGGAAAATAACAACGAAAAACTACTGTCGGTCTATGGATCCACCTCTTTTTTATTTCGAAAATAGCAGTATGATTTGTTCAATTTGCATAGTTAGAATTAAGTAGATCAAGCTTCTACAAAATTTTGTCGACAACATGAAAAAGTGTTTCAGCACATTCTTCACTTTCCCACATTCGTAAAATAAAAATCACTCTAATAAAACAAATGACATTTTTTTTTTACAATTGAAATAATTTAAGTTTCGGGAAGTGAAAAAGTGTATCGACATTTTCTTTTCGGTTTCCACCAAAACTCTTATTTTCCAACTTAAACATTGTTGGCCAAATAAATATCAGTTTTTTTCAAAAATCGACTTCAGTGAAGACTTCAGAGAAGTCTTTTTCCATGGTGTTAATTAATGAACTCTAAAAAAACTTTTGTAGTTTTTTTTTTTCTTTTTTTCTTAGCATGGTCTTTACGTTTAGCCAGTCAATTGTGGGCGGAACGAAATCAGCCAGCTTTGAAAACTGAAACACAAAAGACCATCGTTAGAAACTTTAAAAAGAAACCGCACAAAACAGATTTATTGTATTCTAGGCCTCTTGAAGCTTTTTTTGCAAAAGACGAGTAGCCATGATTCAGCCTCCCGCCGCGCAGTACGTCAATTCGAAATTAGAACGCCGGCTATGACTGTGCAGACAATGAGGTTGTATGCGCTCTGGCTTCTTTTTACCTTTTTTATTTTACCTTTTTGTGTGCTGTCAGAATAGCTGAGGAAATGAAGTGCGTTGAACCCGCTGGCTATAACACGTAGCATGCGCTCGCAGCCTATAATCAAAATTATGGTAGATACATACTTCTAACTATTGAAAAGTTGTTTATAGCAATATAAAAGATATACGCACGAGCAGCGTTATACTTACCTTTTTTGTTTGTTTTTTTTTTTTTTAATTTACAAATTTTCTTCCGAAAACATAAATTGAATAACTCAAGTTTTCTAAAACTACATTTTATACAGACCTATGTAAATGGGGCCACGAATTCTGCGTGTACAGGTTAGACATTTCACTTCAAGGCATCTGATGGTCAGATGATGGTCAACTAACACAGATCGAAAATTTGTTCTTACGTGGCTGTCGGAACCCACCGTTATGTGCTTAGCAACATATTTGAATGTGGTTGCTAACCTAGAGCTTTAGAAATTACCCACAACCATTATCTCTCACGAAGAAGTCGAAAAGCTCAAGTTCACTATTGAAACTCGAACCTGCGAGCCGCGCGTAAGTCGCACAATACATTGAGCTATATACCTACCTAGCTACTAAAGATACAATTTTAAATATTTGTCTACCCTCTTACCTGTAGTTATCCAAGCCCTAGAAAGTACAGGGTTGTAATTGAGACCTAAGCTTCCTGTGAACGCCCTAAAAGCTCCCTTCGCAAGGGCTTCAGAGTTCCATGTGTTTGGTTTCCGCGCTCCAACGGAAATATTCAATAACCAAGTTTTGCAAGCAATCATTTAATCTTGAATGTGACTAGTTCTCAACCTTATTGAATCTGTTTTTAACACCCGACACAAAAATATTAGTGTGTATCTTGTATACCTGTTTATCTGTGTGTCTGTCTGTGACAACGTAGCTCTCAAACAGAAGGTCTTAATTTGATCTAGTTTTTTTGTTGTTTATAATTATAGTTGAATAAATGGCCAAGTGCGTGTCGTGCCACGCGCAATGTAGGGTTCTGTAGTTACATATAAAAAAGACGTGAGCCACTCGGAGACTGCCGCGGTAAAGCTATTGCATAGCATTTTTTATCAACTTATGTAATTATAATTATTTATTTATTTTATTTATGCAGTATTCCGAACACCCCCCACTCCGACCGGCACAGCGGTGATACTTTTTAGTTTTTAGTTTTGCCATCTATCGATGAATAGCAGAACTTTTAATGACTTTTTGAAATATCACGCTTGTCTCTTTAGTTCTGCAAATCGCCTCTAGGTGGCATTGGTTGTATCGGCGTTACTGCGTTAGGTTATTTTCGTTACGGAATTTCTGGATTCGGTCTCCACGCTCAAAGCCCGCGATAGAAACTATGCAATAGCTTAATAATTTATGTGACCTTAAAACTAGGCCTCTTGGTTTGATACTACGAAGATATGAATTAATTTATGTAAATTGAAATGAAATATTCGTTGAAGTACATTACAGTAAGTGTAGTGTTTTAAGTTGATCGACTGCAACTTGATAACTTGTAAAGCCTACATAGCTGTGATAGTTTTCCTTTTAACTTAATCATATATTCTACTAGCATGTTTTTTTTTCATGTTTCCAAAGTCTACCGTTTAGCCGGTATACTTATCTGTACCAAACTACAACTTTCTAATACTTATAGTTTTTGAGCAAAGCTGCGGAAGACAGACGGATATGGCGACTCTATAAGGGTATCTTGTTTACTATGGAACCCTAAAAACTAAAGAAAAACGACTTCGAAATGATTTAAGCGACTAAATTTAGTGTAACATCTTTTATGCACTTGTTGTATAAAATTCTCGTGTTGTATGCAAATAAATTATCTTTATCTTTATCTTTATCTTTAAATACGCAATTCGTTTACTTGTTTTCAGTTATTTTGTTAGGTTTATTTTTATTATACACATACATTTTCGTCTACTATATATATATATATATATACTATCTGACGAGTTGTCAAATGAGCTTTCGGGATTTTGATAAAGTGTCATTTGAAAATAGTAAATTTCGTTTTCGTGAAAATGGTATTCGGTATTTCACAATTCGGGTTGTAAATAAGTAACCATTTTATACCCATAATCAAACCTCGCTTTACTCAAATTACGTTCGTATGTAATTATTTATGTAATGTTGCGGTAGGTGATATAGTTGCGTCGCAAATTATGCACATTATTATGTAGTTAGTAGTTTTCGTTTAAAATGTAAATTTAAAGTCGGCGTGCGGAAGTTAACGTAATCTCGTTTTAAACGGGCGCTGCTGACACGCGAAGATTCTATTATTTAATTTGTTCCAACTCCGACCTATTAAGTTTGATTATAAATTACGAAGACTAAGAGTTCAAGACTACAAGATTTAGCACCGATAATCTAAAATTTGATAGTCTAGACGACCTCCAAGCCTTAAACACTTATCAGTGTATATAGACAATGCTCCGCCCTAGAGCTGGAACAATAAAATACGGCATATGTACGTACGTATCCCCTGCTTGTAGTAAAAGTCTAATAGTAGACTTCTGGGCTTAGGAATAGTCCAGAATTGTCATCGAAACGGGCCCGAGGTGAAGTGTGGTATGGCTCACGGCTCACAGTATGTACTTAGATCGAAAAGGTGGAGGAAAACACGCCAGCTGTGTGTGCCTGGGAAGAGCTATGTAGTAGTGCAGAGGACTCCGGTATGAGTTCATCACGAACCCGGAGTTCTCCGCTAAGCATTAAGACTGGACAAGGGGAGAGGGGGGGCGGGGGGGATAGTGGGTACAATAGGCAAATACTAATACTAGATGTGCCCCGCTTTACTCACATGTAATTAAAAACAGTTATGATGGTGATGAAATGGTTATGACGGTTATTATGACGAAATATATATAATTAATAAATATATAGTCTATCCAAATCGTCAGCTATGTCTGTAGCAAATTTCATAAAGATCGGCTCAGCCATTTGATCGTGACAAGGTAGGTAACAGAAAGAATTAAATTACCATAAATCTATTTATTTTGTAAAGTTCCGTGAAGGAATCACGGAACTTTACAAAATAAATCCGGCCAAGTGCGAGTCGCACTTGCGCACGAAGGGTTCCGTACCATTACCATCTATAAAAACGGCACAAAATCACATTTGTTGTATGGGCAACCTCCTTAAATATTAATTTTATTAAAAGTGAAAGAGTTTATAAAGTGAATAATGAATAACTCAATATTCTGTGAATATTTCAAGCGTCTAGTTGTTGCCGTTATCAATATCGAGCAAAAAATCACGTTTGTTGTATGGATTAAATATTTATTTTATTCTGTTATTTAGTATTTGTTGTTATAGCGGCAACAGAAATACATCATCTGTGAAAATTTCAATTGTCTAACTATCACGGTGACAGACAGATGAACAGACAGACAGAGAGCGGAAGCTTAGTAATAATAGGGTCCCGTTTTACCCTTTGGGTACGGAAACCTAAAAATTACAAACAAAAGTTCAATTATGTCAATTCAATCAATATAATCTAATTGGGAAAGGTTCGTTGTAATTTCAAAGCTCCATTCTCCGTTCATCATTCAACCCCAAGACATAGCCCTGAAGATAGTCTAACAACCTCCTTGTCTACAAAATAAGTACAAAGTTCATCAATGTCTCGTTGAGAGATACCAATCAGGCAGCTGGTATGCTCCATTGAGCAACATGCCTCCTGGACCAGAACATCATTGTTTCAGGTACTCCGCGCGGAACTACGGATATTAACATCTAGTCTATTAAGATAGAATTCGTTCTACTTATTTATTAAGCAATAAATCTTCAGAATGATTAGTCTCACAAGTAGCCATGTCTATAATTACATTAAAGATGGATCTGCTACCAGCTAACAGTGATTTTTGTCTCTAAAAAATTTACAATATCATAAAGATTTTAATTTCAGGCATAGAATTAATAAGATATATTATATGTATATCCCAGTTTTGTGTCCTTGATGCAATTGCTTACTTAAAACCTTTAGAAATAATCAGAAGTACAGTGAAAGTACACTTATAATGTAAATGTAAATTCGATCTGTATCATGTATTAAATAAACAACTTACATGTATCTAATAAATATTTCATTGTATTTCACACATATTCTTTGGTGTTCAGAGGATAACCGTGGTCGTATGCCATCTACCGTAACAAAACAAAAAAATAGGTACATTCTGCAAAGAAGCACACTGAACACTACTATAAATATGTGGGAAAAATATAATAAAATAAATAAACAACTTACATGTAATAAATTTACATGTAAGTTGTTTATTTAATAGGGTTCCATACCCAAAGGGTAAAAACGGGACCCTATTACTGAGACTCCGCTGTCTGTCCGTCCGTTCGTCCGTCTGTCACCAGGCTTTATCTCATGAATCGTGATAGTTAGAGAATTGAAATGTTCACAGATAATGTATTTCTGTTGCCGCTATAACAAAAAATACTAAAAAACATAATAAAATAAATATTTAAGGGGGCTCTCATACAACAAACGTGATTTTTTTGCTCGATATTGATAACGGCAACGGTAGACGCTTGAAATATTTACTGAATATTGAGTTATGTTATTCACTTTAAAAATTAATAATTAAATTAAAATAAAATTAATATTTAAAGGGCCCCTTGTTTCAAAAATCATGTTTGTTGTATGGGAGCCCTCCCATACAAAAAACGTGAATTTTTCCGTTTTTATAGACAATGGTACGGAACCCTTCGTGCACGAGTCCGTCTCGCACTTGGCCAGTTTTGTTTATTTATATCTCTACGTTTCTTCACGTATATACCTGCCGAAACTCTATACGACTTCTTTCACTATTTATTAATCTGTTCGTTGATGTCATTGTCATATTAATGTATGACTATTACATTCAATGACATTAAAATGTCATTGACCACATTTCAAAACAAAGAAAATTAATTCTATTTAACATGGTTGTTTAAACTTGTTTCGAGATCCAAAATGAAGTACAAATTAAACAAAACTTTAGCGGACAAATGTTTTTAATTACATCATAATGTAATCTGTTTTTTCAACACTCGCAACGCATGCCTGAGAGACGATGTCGGTGGAACGCCCATCATGGCATGAGATTTGTACGACACTTCTTCGACAGCCATCTGATACCCCAGCAAGAGTTACCGTCACTGCAGCGCTACCCTTTCTCCTCCCCAGTCTTCATGTCTCAACCGCCTGCATACCGTCCACCATGTACGTGCAACTCTGAACAACCAATAGCCTGCAGATGTGATAACTTCGATCGGTATCCCAAGTGCCCCAGTGCCTCCAACATACTACATGCCCAACCCCGTATAGTTGGCATCGGAACAGGTCAAAAAGAACCATGTTGTTGCGAAAACTTTGCTTCTACAGCAAATCACATCGAGAACGAGTCTCAGTACACACCAATATTGGATTCAGCTTCAGTACCTAGTGGGAGATATTCAGACCACCCTGCCTCAGCTCAAAATGCTCACCAGATATCCACAAACGTTCAGACTGTCCCATACACTCGGGAGATACGTTCGAGTCAAACTGCAAAGGCCTCTCTTACAACTGACAATCAAACTTTAGTGTCGAGTACCGAGCAAGAAGTATGTTATGGAAACCCGTTTTGCGAACACTGTTTGAACGCAGTATCTAAAGACCAAAATCGTATAAATTCAAAGATAGATGTGCACAATATACCACAATTAAAAACAACACCACGCAGTTCCCGTGCTTCTTTCAAGTCTCCTAGTAGAAATCATGCGGCTGCAAAGGGACAACCACCATCTCAATCTGTATCATATTTACCCTGTTCAATGGGACCTTTGAATGATCAAAATTCTACTTCTAAACCGCTGTTTCAGCTGACGGTACGTAGCACATGTTCACATGACCCACGTGGGGTTCAAGATAACCAAACTTCAATGCCGAATTCAGCAGGAAGACCACGGAACCAGTCTACACCTCGCGAGAGTTTGAATGATCCATCTGAAGCTCAAAATTACCATGACCTCTTGCGAGCGCAATCTCCTCTACCACACATACCCTGTCAAACATGTTCAAACAATCAGACCTCAATGACAAATGTTGAGGTTCTCGATCAAGACACATCCTGTCCAGCTTGTACGAGCCAGAAAACATCCGCAAGCACCCAGGCTTGTCCAGAATCATGTTCAACTATATGCCCAGCTAAACTATCAGCTGTAACGTCCTGTGAAGACTGGGCGAAATTCGTGTCGGCTTTAGTTGCAGAAAATATACAAAGTCTCCTAAATGAACATAATAACATAGAATGTGGAAATAGTTGCCCGGTCAAATTACAGCCCAAACCACAACCACCGTTAGCACAACAAACACAAGTTGAGTCTAGAGATATTCAAGTAGCCACAAGTGTGTTGCATGTTGCTGATAACTGCACATCCTTCGGCTGTGCGTTTGAGCAACCTAATCCTTTCATTGCCGAAAACATGCCAGATCCCTCCTCCCAGCTAGAAGATAAAACTTGTACGTCTACTTTTTGCCCTGTGCACCAAAGCGGTGAAACCTGTAAATGTCATTTTCCGCCAGCTTTTCGCCAGTACGGATGTACGGGCAAGATCGCAGGTACATGCGATTGTGGAAAGAAAAAAATGTAAAATTGACTTACTGATCAGGGCACGCATCACATAATAACATAATATATAATATAAACATGCAACGTGCCGGCGTGTGCATGTGTAACATAAACTTGTTCAATGTAAATAAATTAATTTCTCATAAAACAGAAGACAGTTATACTTACTTAATTAGTCTTATATTTATTGCAAGGCTCGAACAGGATTGAACTTTAAGCTGAGCTATGCGATAATAAGAACAGAGGCACTAAAAACATAACCCTCCCTTTTGCTTCACCGTAGTCGGGTAATGATAGCCTCTGCCACTCCAAGAAAACGAACTTTCCTAACATCTGTCATCTAGCAACTGTCACATTAAAATCTGTCAAGCTAGGCTATACCAGGAAAAATAAACCTTGGTCTTAAGGCTATAAGTGGTCGGCCGGATAACTTTACAAACAACCGAGAAAGAGTAGATCCCACAAAAACGTGGTTTAATCTTTTATTCATTGATATTAATAGGATTTTTTCTGTAACAGAAAAGTAGCAGATCATAGCTATTTATTTTATAAAAAAACTGAGCCAAAAATTAGTCTTAAATGTAAAGATTATCATAATATTCTTTACTGGAAAACTTTTGGTTCTTAGAAAGTTGTCCTATAGTTTTCCAGTGGGATAGCTTTGAATCAATGGTTTCAATAACTTGCTGATCGTCAAAATATATCGGCCTAGGCGTCCAACAAAATGGCACAGCCTCTAATCTCTACCATCTCTGGAGATGCTAAAGATTGAAGGATATACTCGTAGATAGATACAGTTGGACCAGTGTACGCGACATAAATACGGAAATTATAGGTCATTTAAAACATTATCTGTGTTTGGGTAGTTACAAGCAATAACCATCAACATCAATGTCACAATATATCTCAATTAAACTTCGAAAAACAATTAATTTCCAATAGGTCCTACAATTGAATTGGATCGCGCAACTGAATTGCCACAAAATGAGGCAAATTAGGTAGAAGCCAATTGGTGGGCGGGTTAATTGTACCAATTTGACAGAAAATAACACCCACATGCTTGATGGGGACTCCATTTATGGTGCTACCTCAACAGTCGTATCTTGACTAATAATTTTATTTCTTTACGGAAGTTTTACTCCATATTTAGACATAATTGACATCTTCAGTTAATAGAATTTATAATAAAATAAAATTGACTTTGATCGATTTTGATTGGGCCTGATAATAATTATTTTAATTTAATTAAAGGGATATTGTAAATATTACATGAAATAAGACTCGAAGGAAACGTTTTAGCTCCACTTTTATCGTGCGTACCGCCCAAAATGTGGAATTAACTTCCTAAATGTGTCTTTCCGGATAGATATAATCTCGAAGTCTTCAAATCGCGAGTGAATAGGTTCCTTTTAGGCAAGCGCGTTCCACCGTAGAGCGCAGAAGCCGCCGAGTAAGTGGTCAAGCGGCGCAAGCCTATTTTCGAAAAAAAAGCAATCCAAGTCATCCCTTCCCACCCCCGTAATGTACCAAACCCCACGAATGTACCACGCACGTAAATCTCCATACAGCCAGTACGTATAGAGGCAGCAGGTTGATTGATGACGCCTCATTTGTTTCAGGGGCTTCAGCCGTACCACACCGTACCATACGTTTTTATAATGCCGCCTGGCACGGCATCTTATTGCTTATTAGAAAACTATTAACTGCAAGGCTTTCGGGGAAACTTCGGAATTTACTCTAGTTATTTTGTGTGCTCGCTTTATATAGGTTAGGTGGGAACTTTGAACTGAAATTAAACTATGAACGGCTGAATTGAATTAATATTTAGTCAACTTGGGATCTCATTTTAAAATCGGAATAGGCACCACAACACAGTCAATGACATCCTGACTCTACGTGTCACTGACCTTTAGGTCCTATGACCTAAGTATTTGTTTCATTTGGTCCATGTACGTAACTGTTTTTCCTAACTACATAGCTACGAAATAATTTTCTTTCACTGTTTCTTAACCAGTTATTAAAAAGGATGGTGTTGAAGTACATGATATTGTTTTTTTTTTGCTTAGCTTGATATTTTTAAAATTTAAATCACTTTCACATATATCATATTATAGAAATAACCAGCGTATCTCAAATCGGTGTATGTAGTTGTGGAATTTTTATCGAATTCTTTAGCGAGATTAAAAGTATTGTAGGATAGCTATTCGCTATTATTTTTCCGCTTAAAAAGTGACTAATTGTTGTATAAATTAAACACAATGCCTTTTTAAAGAGAATAATATAACTCAATTATATGTGAATATTTCAAGCGTCTACTTGTTGCCGTAATCAATATCGAGCAAAAACGAGCAAAAAAAACAGGACAAGTGCGAGTCAGACTCGCCCACCGAGGGTTCCGTACAAACTAGTAGATAAAAGGGAAAATCATGTATTTTTTTCATTTTTCCTTCATAAACCGAAAAATATACATCGTAAAAATATTTAAAACCCTGTTTTAGCATAGGCTACTGAATCTCTTTCATATGATACCCCACATGGTACTGTTAATTCACTTTAAAATTTGGACCTTCATTCCTTGCATGAAAACTGGACATTTTTAATTTAATCACAAAAAAATAGTGTCTTTCACTATTTTTTTGTGATTAAATTAAAAATGTCCAGTTTTCGGATTTTTTCCTATATGTGTACTCTAACACAATGCTTCTTAGCAAATTTCAGAGTTCTAGGTCAACGGGAAGTACCCCAATTCCTCTGTGAGTGTCGAAATGTGCGTTTTTTACGATATATTCGGCTGTAACTTTTTTTTTACGAAAACGTAGAAACTTTATTTTTCTTTCTGCAGCAAGATACTATGGATCTGCGTAAATGGTTTTAATTTCAACTCGATATCTTCACTCGTTCCCGAGATAAAGGTCTTGACACCCTGACAGACGGACAGACGGACAGACGGACAACAAAGTGATCCTATAAGGGTTCCGTTTTTTCCTATTGAGGTACGGAACCCTAAAAATCACGTTTGTTGTATGGGAGCCTCCTTAAATATTTATTTTATTCTGTTTTTGTCTTGTAGCGGCAACAGAAATAAGTACATCATTTGTGAAAATTTCAACTCTCTTACTATCACGGTTCATGAGATACAGCCTGGTGACAGACGGACGGACGGACGGACAGACAGACAGCGGAGTCTTAATAATAGGTTCTCGTTTTTACCCTTTGGGTACTGAACCCTAAAAACTATATCAACGCAAACGAAATACAACCTCTCGTTTTCCTAGACACCAACACAAAAGATAGTCTGAGTTTTTAATCAAGCCAAAATGTCCGTTACTCAAGCACAAAGCAAGTAAAACAAAAGAAGTTTTTGTTTGGTAGGCGATGCAGTGAAGTCACCGCACCGGCTTCATTACTTGTGTTGATGATTGTGGTCGTTGCCTCAATACCATTCAGCTGGCTGGGTTGGACGGTCAAATGCACGAAATGCGTTACGGAGTAATGACGTAAACAAACATTTTTTCGAATTGAGAATCTCCTCCTTTTTTGGAGTAAGTTGATTATTTTTTCCGTGACCTTTGTCAATTTTACTAAATATTGCTAATATACATACATTTTTACGGGAAGACAACATTTTTCTTTTTAACTTCGTTGTACTTTAACTTCTTGTTTCTTTTTACTTCTTTTCTTTTTAACTTCGTTGTATTTCTTCGTTGTAAAATATTTATACACGAGTATTCTTTCAGAACCATATAATAATGCAATAAATCCAAGCTCTTGCATGGAATTTACCATATTCTGTCGATAAAAGTAGGTATATCCCAAAGATCGTTATCATCTACATGCATGTGACACGAAGCTCCAATTTATCCTGGATTATCCGCGATTTATACAATCCAGGGGCTGATCCCTTAACAACATTGAAATTTTACCATATAAATATTAATTTACCCATAAATTGAAGACAGACATGCACTTGTAAAAGAATTATCTTCAACTTTTATTTGTCTTTACCAATGGTTATCTATCCATAAGACAAATTTTGGAACCATAAATTTTGATTAGTTTGATTTATTTTTGCTCCAATTTTTTTATTACTTAAAGAATTTTAAGCTAATGATGTCACGCAAAGGGGGGTTTGTTTTTATAAAGTAAACATCTCCATGTATTTCCCCTAGCCTTTTTTAGGATTCCGTAGTCAACTTCGAAGCCTTATAATTTCGCCATATCCGTTACATAGAAAATTGTAATTTATTGTATTGTAATGTGTATTTTATACGCTATAATTGTGTAATTTATAACACCATATTTACCCCATCGTGTGGAGTATCGAGAAAACCATTTTTAAATTTAGGGGGCCATGTCTGAGAGATGTAGCTTTTTAGTTTGAATCAAGTGTTTACGAAATTAGTATGCCACTTGTCTAACCCCCCTGATTTGGACGCCTCATCAGGCACATATGAAGCTCAATGTAAATAAATAACAGTAAAATAAGTAGATACACAGTATATCGTAAGGTGGAGTTGAGAGATGACCACATGGAAGCGGCAGGAATACGCTTCAAACAGCTATTTAAACTATCACTCGTTCACCATCAACGACTATTTTGACAAATTGCTAGCCTACAAACTAAAATAGACTCGCGACATCTTAAAAGAGCTCCAAAATTATGCTGATAAGTTGCTATTTCTCTAAATAGCAACTATTTTGACAAATAGGTAGTCTACAAATTATATTAGTCTAGCAATTTCTCAAAATAGTCGCTAAATCGTATCAGCGAGTTGTGAATGAATGATGGTGCAAAAAGCAGCGTTGTGACCGAGTTAACTTCTTGTGGCTTTGTTCTTGAACGCATATCGCTCGTGCTAAATATGCAAATATTAATTTTGACTCTCTTACTGTATAGTTCTTGTACCATATTAGTCAGATGCTTGTCTGTAATCAATTTATCAACTTCAATCTGACCCAGTCAGTATTTCCTGGCCCATAGCGATAAATTACTAACTAAATCTCCCAAACTAAACTGAAATCGTGCGTAACAAAATGTATCCGACGATGAGTCATCGAGATGTGAATCACGCCATCCCATTAGCTCTATAATACCAGCTTCTTGTCTTCAGGAAGTGCTGCATGCCAATGATGTTCAGCTGATGATACGAGCTAAATATATTTTTTAAATACCTATATAAAGAGTCGGAGCTTAAAGTTGGTTGACCGGAGAGAAGTGAATCGGTGACGATAAACTAGTTGCCAATAAGCTACTTAGTCTCAAGCACCGCCGTTAAATAGCATGTCTGTCTTTAGTCTACAGGTTTTATTTCGAGAAGTGTGCGCAAGAGCTTCACGACCTAATTCCATCCTCCCCATTTCACTACTGGACTAGCAGAAAGTGGGCGTATTACCACCCATTTCTCATTGAAATGCCAATTTTTTATACATTATTTATGTGTATTCATGTATAAAAAATGCTTTTAAGTCTTACAAATATAGCTTTTTGAAAAAAATACTTTTTTCCTGAGCAATTTTAGCAAAACTTTATGTCAAACAAGCACTGAGGCAACGCAATGGTAAACATTCAACATTTATAAGTGTGGCTTTGTATACTTGAAAAACTTAGTCAGAAACAAAGCCTAACGTGTAGGTCTGTATCATTATCGATTTAAAAAAACATAGTATAGGGCGTTACCTACCAGTTATCTCTACTAGTAATAATTATTGTTTTCGTGTTGAAACCTATCAAGTGGCAGCAAATGGAGGGTCGTCGCCCTACCCATACTGCCAGTGATCCCGTCTGCTCTAATTTTCTATTTAGCGGTATACCATTGTCACGCAAATCAAAGTAAACACTACACTAGTGCTTAAGGCGCTGCTGTAGGTAGATGTAAATCCTCATTCTCGCTCGCACGTAACAACGTTTTTGAAGATATAAAATTACTGAATTATCTTATATGTATTCCGAAATTCAAGGACGACCCGACGTTACTTATTTAGTGTCGAACGAAATGTGTCTTACAGAGTAGTACTCATATAGTACCTACTTAGAATATGAATGTTTGTTCTACTCGAATCTTGTACCGTGGACCAATTTCGAGATATTAGCCATCAAAGGTATAAACAAATCGTATAGCTTTACTTATTTAGTGACAGCTGATTTTTATATATTATATTTAGGAAACTATTTTAAAGCTCTATTATTATTATTAACGGGATATTTACCGTGATTCGCGTTAATTTTGAGCTCCCGATATTAATATCCCGTTATATAATAATAGTGTTTTAATGAATGACCGTGATAGTTTAAAAAAGTATTTTAAAGCTATTTGTAAGCAGTCAGAGGAATCCTTGAATATTGAATTCTACGTCAAGAAATTGTCAAAGGATAAGGTTGTGTGTGGGTGTGTGTTTGAGCTCGCAGTTGCACACCCGTATTTCAGAAACCATTCATTATTTATCAATAATGCATTCAACCACGGCTAGCACACGCTGTACGAGTACGATAGCTAATTGGCGTATACTCTTATATTTCTCTAATATGTGTACTTCTTTGTTCCAGAGGGAATGCATCTCAGTCCATATCGGCCAAGCTGGCGTGCAGATCGGCAACGCCTGCTGGGAGCTGTACTGCCTGGAGCATGGCATCCAGCCTGATGGCCAGATGCCTTCAGACAAGACCCTGGGCGGAGGAGACGACAGCTTCAACACTTTCTTCAGCGAAACCGGCGCTGGGAAGCACGTGCCTAGAGCCGTGTTTGTCGACTTGGAACCTACTGTTGTTGGTGAGTCTTATTACCACAAAAAGGAGGAGATTGATAATTCGGTTGTATTTTTTTAGGATTCCGTACCTCAAAAGAAAAAAGCAGACCCTTATAGGATCACTTTGTTGTCCGTCTATCCGGGTGTCAAGACCTTTATCTCGGGAACGCGTTAAGGTATCGAGTTGAAATTAATACCATATACACAAATCCATAGTATCTTGTTGCAGAAAGAAAAATAAAATTTCTCAGTTTTCGTAAAAAAAAACAGCCGAATATGTCGTAAAAAATGCACATTTCGACACTCACAAGGGAATCAAAACCTATGGGGTACTTCCCGTTAACCTAGAACTATGAAATTTGGCAAGAAGCATATTGTTATAGTACACATATAGGAAAAAATCCGAAAACTGGACATTTTTAATTTAATCACAAAAATTTGGGTGTTTAAACAAGGAAGCAGGGTCCAAATTTTAATTGGCTTTAACCGTATCATGTGGGGTATCAAATGAAAGAGATTAGTTAGCACAAGCTAAAACAGGTTTTTAAATATTTCTGCGATGTATATTTTTCGATTTATGAAGGAAAATATTAAAAAAAAACTTTTATCTACTAGTTTGTACGGAACCCTCGGTGGGCGAGTCTGACTCGCTCTTGTCCGGTTTTTTTTTATATTTCTTACCCTTTTATAAAGTTCTTACCACATAATTCCATCATTTATAATCCAATTTGGAAAATTGTTTATTGTTTGAAAGAATATACTTTCAGATTTATCCATTGACGTTCTCAGATTAACTTCATAGAATAGAATTTGATAAAAATTTTGAAGCAATTTGCATTTTGAAGTCGGTTGTTTAAATTTTAAGTACCTATATTAATTATTTGTTAGATACTAGATTCTTTTTTGACATATTGTGAGACCAATGAACGAACCTAGTTGTTTTTTTTTTACATTTGGCATATTATTTATTAAATTATAATTTTTGACTAGACATATTTTATAATTGATGCAATTGGCTATCTGCCGTTTAATTATGATCATAAAAAAAAAAAAAAAAAAGTATCACTGCTGGAAACTCATCTCATCTTCGTTCAAATAATTTTACCGACTTCTAATTTAATGTAAAAGGCACTAAAACAATTAAATCAATAATAAATTCACATACCACCTCATCAAATTGGCAAAAATAAAACCGGACGAGGCGTATAATTGAAAACATCTGAATTACTCCAATGACAGTCATCAGTCACCATAAACCATGTTTATTATGAATTTAATTAAATCAGAACACGTACAACATCGAAGCTTTCAGTAAAACGTAGGTAATGGGTCTGTAATAGATGGCTTTGTAGAATTTGTGCCAAAATTAATGACCGCTTCGTAAGAGATATACAAATATTTAGACATTGAGCAGACGATAGATTTTTTTGTCCGCCAGAGAGAAACGACTGCTCATGTCCGATGCTGGTTCGGCTACTTACGTCCGAACTCAACCCATACCGTGGACAGTGTCCATAAAGCTCCAGCGAGCTCTACCGCGAATCAGACTAAACTGTCAGTTGTCTGCCGCGGTCTGTCCTGTTTCTAGTTTCGTAATATTTTTTCCTTCGCATGGGTTATCACATACTAGGTTCATTCTATTCTCGTGAAGTGCTCAGAGGGGATAGATAAGAGGCATTCTAATTTCGTGAGCGCCAGTAGACTAGAAAAATAAATGTATAGGATTGACGTTAGCTAACAAAATGTCACGTGACGGCACGTCACAATTTCTTAGCATTTCGAAGCGTAAGCGTTTATAGAAATAGAAACGTATCCCTCGTCTGCGTAGCACCTTACTGATGACATTTTTCGTGTCACTTTTTGATAGCCGAAAATTCGCCGTCGATATATTATGAATCTGTCACTAAACTCCTACAGGGGAGTTAGAATTAGTTGTGTAGCAGTTACAGTTAGGTTCGCTCATATGCAATCGTGTATTTTTTCGTTTGATACAGACACTTGATGAAAAAATATGTAGGTAATAATAACGAGAGGTCAGCGGCTAGAAAATTTGTCAGGAACTGTATACAAGCTGCCATTTAACGTACCGGCCCGGAGGGTATTGAACCCCGATCCGTTATTGTGTCCGGGCCGCCGGCCTGTCATTAGCTCCAGCCAAACGCTAGACCTAGGATGGAAGTCAGCTATTATGGCATCGTGATTATTGCTGGATGATAAGCGACAAACTGACTAACGTTTACCAAGTCATAGTTTGCATAACAACTTAATGGAGTGTTTATAGTTTCTGTAAAGCAGAATCAACTAGATGCGACCCGCGGTTTCGGCCGAGCAGTGATAAAACGATGATGATTAGATGATGCTCTAATCATAGAGCTTTTGTTCGTCTCCAAGTTCATAGCTATATCTATATCAAGTTTCATAAAGGCCGGTTGAGCCGTTTTGCTAGATGTGCCCTACGGTGCCACCCGCGTAATGATGAAAAACGGTGATGATCATGATGATGATGATAAAATAAAGCCTATGTCCTTTTCCAGGTCCAATTTTTTTTATTACTATATTTCATAACAATTGGTCCACCGTTTAGCCGTGAAAAGGTAACAAACAGACAGAGCGACAGACGACAAACAGAGTTACTTTCGCTTATATATTAGTTACGATACTCGCTGTGCTCCACGGTTTCATCCGAGTAGTGATGAAATACGGTGATGATGAAATATTCATTAATTTAGACACCGTCAGCTGGATTTTGACGTGATAACGTCTTATATATCGATGAACGCCGGCTGCACGCACAAAAAAGCATGACTCATTGCCACGTTCCGCCTGAACCAAGCGTGCAAGCGAGGGCGGGGAATAAGTGATAGAGAGGCACGATCGGCCTAAGCGTTCGGCTTGTGACGCATCGTTATCACCGTTAAAATTAATTCCGTCCTAATCCGTCCGTCCGTCCGTGCCAACCGTCATATTACCGTCATAATTTATTATGAACTTGAACTGTAACTTGGGCGTTATGAATAAATTATTTGTATTTGTTAAAATTATCGTCCGTAAACCGTACGAACAACCATTTTTTGGGAATTTAAGTTGTCCCCGTAGTAAAAATCGTGCGCGATGATGAGTACAATGACCTTTTCCTTTCCCTTTAATACAAGGTCTAATAACTAATCCGGTAAAAGAATTACCAAATTACTAGTTAAGTTCGAGCGATTAGTTACCAAAAATCAGTCATGCCTTCAAAAAAAAATACAATGCCTATTGTTATAAAACTAGTCGGTCTATCATTAGGTTCTTACCTAGTACCTACTCGAGTAAATCTAGGATCTGAAGATCGTATCAGAGTACAAAACTTTAACAAAGTGTAGTTAATGAATCCGGTTTTGGTGCGGGAATCACGAATTGAAATAGCCTGCAAAATTGATAATCCAGAAAGAAAACGTACTCGTAGTTGCGTGAAACTGACGTTTAACCTTTTATTTTTATTTTATTTTTAAAATCAGTCTAAAATTGGCGGAAACATCGATGAATATAGTACTTATTGACCGAGCGAGCGAAGCGAGCGAAACGTCTCTGCATCAACTAACCAAATTTTCTTTCGTCTGTCAGATTGTTTGTATGTTCGTACTCGCGTACAGGGCGTAATTTTGAACCAATTTTGATGAAACTTGGTGGAGGTATAGGTTCTATGGTTTTTTTTTTTTTTTTGTCGTCGACGATTTTTGATAAGAGGGGTGGTTCCCATAAAAAGGGGGGGGGGGAAGTTTATTGCGGCGTTAATTACCAACCGATTTTAATGATATTTAGTAGGTAGATAAAGTACACAATTATACAACTTGTGGGTAAAATGAACAGAATTGGTCAAGTCAAGTGGTCGACATATGACAACTAACTTGAGATTGCGTGTTACAGTTGAGGGCGCGTGGATGTGCTTGATGCATTTTAGCGCTGAATAAATTTTCTTGATTTTACGTTTTCTCCATGACATGTATAAAATTATTATTTGTTTTTATAAGAATATGTTTTTAATTAAGGGTATCTAAACATATCATAATTTTTGTATTAATTCTGTATTATAATTAAATTGATCTTTCAAGGTGCTTAAACTTATGGAAAAAAAACTTGACCGTGAAATAACGTCTGTAAAATCACTTACAATTTCGAAATCAGCCAAAATGTTATATACAGCCTCCTAAGCCAATTTTATGTAGGTATTAGGTATGTACAGATGATCCAAGGTGAGCTGCAAATAAGCTCTCTCGCGAGGTCTACTGTTCGTAGAACTACTAGTATTATATTACCAGCTGCGCCCTGCGGTTTCATCCAGGCAGTGATAAAAAACGGTGATGATGATTATGATGAAAAGTAGTATATGTCCGTCTCCAGGTTCACAGCTATTTCTGCACCTAATTTAATAACGATCGGTTCAGCCGTTTAATTCGTAGAGACATAAAATACTCTAAAGAAATGTTTGACCTCATTCCTACGTCGGAGTTCAACCGTATCACTTCACGACGCCATCAAAAAACCATCCCCACGTTATATACCTACCTAACAGTGAAAACGATCAGATTCATCTCCTCTCTTCCTAACCACGGACCTACAAGATGTAGAATATCCGTATTGAAAATCTTGTCTAAGGATCTAGCCGGACAGATGCAAGCACCTCATTCTCAGTCTCAGGGCTTACAAAACAAAGATGCCTTTAGGGTTGCCCCGGAAATGGTCAAGGTAGGAACTAGACCAAGGCCTCAAGGCTGCTAAGTGAACATCCCTCGCTCGCCGCTTGCTGATACGACTCAAAGAAAATTTTGACAAATTATTAGTCTATTTGAAATTGACTTTGAATCGTATCAGCGAGCGGCGAACGAGTGATGTTCACTTAGCAGCCTTGAGGCCCAAGTGGTACGGATGGTTTTACTCTTATCTCTTCACTAATCACATTCACTAATCGATTATCGAAAAAGTTTCATTTGAAATACGACTCGTAACTGAGGGAAAGAGTTGTGAGAGAAACAATCGAAGTGTGACAGTAAGCCATCCGTGACGTGTTTGGTTTCTAGCTATAATCTCATAGTACCAGTACCTACCTACCTGATTATACATACTTACACGGCATGCAAATACGATACCCGTGGTAGTCTTGCGTGTTAAAGACAAGTGATATCATTAAAATCAAGTCGTGATCATCATCTCAGCCATAAGAAGACCACTGCTGGACATGGGCCCCTGTGAATTCCAAAAAGACCGACTTGAAGCGGCTTGTATCCTGTGTTTTCCCGCTACTTGTATGAGGTCATCTGTCCATCTCGTGGCTGGTCTTGTTACGCTGCGCTTGCCGGTACGTGGTCTCCACTCGAGAGCCTTTCGGCCCATCGGCCATCAGTTCTACGTGCTATCTGCTCTGCACACTACCACTTCAACTTGCTAATCCGCAGTGCTATGTAGGTGACCTTCGTACGTCTACGGATCTCGTCATATCTGTTCCATCTCGCAGAGAAACCGAGCATAGCCCTCTCCATAGCATTGCGTGACCTTGAGCTTTCTTATAACGCCCATAGTTAGGGACCACATTTCAGTGCCGTATGTCATCACTGGTAACACACATTGGTCTTAAACTTTCGACTTGAGACACTGACTAACTATAAAGTTGAAGGACCCCAGTTTCAAAACCACCAAAAAAAGTTTCAGGTCCCATTTTGCTTGGTCGCTCACATTTATGTTAATTTGGCAATGATTGTTATTACGATAAGCTTGGAGCCAGTTATTGCAAAGCCGAATAAAAGTCTAGACATCATATTTTCACCGAAAAGTCGTTAAGATTTGCTCTCAAAACTCTCTTATGAAGCTTAAGATCGCAAGATGGTGATATTAAGCAAAAATGGAAGTAATTAGATCGACAGACAGAGCCGACGCATTTGTCTCAATTACATAGGGTTACGCAGAAAGAGTGTGCTGAAAGTAGCTCATTATACAATATTGATACAGGGTGTTCAGTACTCGATTCTCGTTCCATCGTTCCAAATAATTTAGCAAAATAGGTGATTACTACTTGACCTAATTATCCTGAGCAAATACAAAAAATACGAGCTCTCGAACCACACGCGCAGAGAGTCACAACAACACACACAAGCCACATACAATCCGCGCTATCACTGTGCAACGTCTCTACATACCTACGAGTATATTACTCGCGCTCGCTTCGCTCAGTGAGTGCACGGCGTCCTTATAAATTCTGGAATCTTGAGAAAAACTATACCTGAGTTTTTTTTTTTTTTTAGAATTTGTTTCGGTTTTAGTTCTTTATACGTTTCATATGACCACTAAATAACATATCCTTGAATATTGCTAGTGTTTAACCAGTGAGCCTGTATATCAATTAACAACTTTAACTATCCCCAACCGTAGACACATAGACGAGAAAAAAGGCAGACGGAACCCACAAAACTCGAAAGTAAAGTCAGTTTTGTTATATTAAAAGTTTAAAAGACAAAAAAATCATAAATAAGCTCAAATTAGATAACAATGGTATCAAAAGTATATATTTGATACATTAGTATTATTAAAAGAACAGTTTAGCAATATAAAATATAAATACGTTATCTAAGTAGATAGATAGATAAAATCTTTATTGTCCACACCTTAAAAGTTACACAGGACTTAAAATAAACTAGTGCAACAAAAGGTACCTAATATTCGTCAAATTCGCTTAAAGTTAGAAAAGTCTGTCAATTTCTGCGTTAAGCTCAAATACTTTGCAAAAGTTGGCTTCACTTGCGAGTGCTGTGTTCTCCGTAATTATTTCCGCTAATCTGATTCCCTAATTATAAAAATCGCAGGAAAAATCGGTTGGTACACAAAGAAAATTTTATTTGCAATGAATATAATGGAATACCTAAGGCGTTTTTGTGGTTCAGGCTTGGTCTTGTAATAAAATTTATTTAAAATGGTTACCTACTTAACATTGTACAAAATAATGTAAATACCTCACATTGTCACTAAAATTATCAACAGACAACAAGAATTTCCCTTGTTACTTCAAAAAACAAGTCTACCGCAGTTAGTTGTCTAGCGGTTATGTTATTATGGCGCCCACTCGGTCCATTTTAATTTCAATCATATTATCCGAACACCTCCTTACAATTGTACATCCTGTCTGTGTAGCCCAGAATCTGGAGGGTTTCAAGTACCTACTTCAGCTACTACTATAACTCTTGCTTTCCTTTTTGTTTGATGTGGCCGGAGCACTTGCCACTTGCAGTCGATTACTTTTTGCCTCTTCATGTAATAGGTACGTTCGATGAGTGGCTATGTTTACAGTTAAAATGGGATGGCAACAAGATAAATACAGCATTCTATTTGTACATACATCCAATTTTATACATAAATAGGGCTTAATTGTCAATAATATGTCACTCTGACATATTATTGACAATTAAACGAACTTAGTACCTACGTGAAGTTCTATTATAATATGGTTTTGTATCGTCTTGCCCACTACTTGCGTAACTTTAACAAGACGTTTGAGTAATTGGTAGTATGAAAAAAATATGACGAGCGTTTTCCGAAGAAACTTTATCATAATATGTCTCTTTATACCCAGAAATGTTGCCTGGAAGATTCGCTAACGCGCACAGCTATATTAGACAAAGAGCGGGCCGTATGTTTACCCACCTCATCGAGTACAAAATGTGACCTATCTAGGACGACGCATATTAGCAAGGTGTCTCTAAATGTACAGGGTTGCCTAGGCTAAACCTGGAGCGTTTTGTACAGTTAGCAAAAGTCAAGCATAACGCTATATTATAAATTAGACTAAAAATACTGCTTTTCTGCAGTCGGATATATGTATATGTTTAATATACCTAGTCTTGCCATAAATATAGTCACGAATAAAAAAAATATTTTTTTTATTGCAAATAATATTTATTACTTTTACAGTGTGTTAGTTTAATACATAAATATAAAACAATTTAAAATATAAAAGCTTATTCGAAGTGGTCTCCATTGGCTGCAATACAGTCCTCTAAACGTTGAGGCCAGTTATCAATAGAAGCACGCACTCTTTCCATGGGAAAATTCTTCACTGCCAATCGTATGGATTGTTTTAGGGACTCCAAATTATCATGGCGTTTAGAGCAAGCCATACTCTCTAAAACTGACCATAAATCATAATCCAGCGGATTAAGATCAGGACTAGACGACGGCCAGTCTTCAGCTCTGATGAAGTCCGAAACGTTCACTTCCAACCAAGACTGCGTGGACCGAGCTTTATGACCTGGCGCCGAGTCTTGTTGGAAGGACCATACTTGGTTATTGAACATGGTGTTGTTAAGGGGCTTAACTACCTTCTCAAGAATGGTATTTTGATACACTTGTGCCGATGTTTTGATACCTTTTTCACAAAAATATGGCTCAGTCACTCCTTCATAGCTAACACCCCACCAAACCATCACTGAAGTCGGATAATGCCCACGTTGCACTCTGTCGACTAATTGGGAAGCTTCCTTAGAGCTTTGAGCATAAATACGGTCATTTTGTTTGTTAAAATGTTGCTCAATTGTAAAGATTTTCTCATCCGTAAACAAAATTTTTCTGTGACCTCCCCCCTTTGCGTACCGCTTCAGTAGTTGTTTCGATTTTACCACCCTATTCTTTTTTAAATTATCAGTTAAAAAATGACCAGTGCGTCTCTTATAGGCTGCAAGTCCTAAGTCATCTTTTAAAATACGTGACATGGTTCTGGGTGCTATCTTCATCTCCCGAGATAAAATCTTTTGCTTTCGGACAGGATTTCTTCGAATTCTTTCCCTTACTGCTTTGACCACCTTTTTCGTACGAACACTACGTGGACGGCCAGATCTTTTTCTGTCACAAACAGAGGAGGTCTCATTGTACCCATTAATAGCCCGGTACACAAACATTTGACTAATACCAAGCGTATGGAGAGTTTTAAAAATTGCATTTGGCTCCATACCAACTTTGTGTAATGCAATCACAGCGATTCGGTTCTCTTTATCACCCCACTCCATTTTAATATCGCAAAATATTGTACAATGTATTGGCGCCAAAATTAGAAAACTCAATGAACAATCGTATAAAAATGACAGATTCCAAATTCAAAAGTAATATCTTTCTTATTTTTAACTGTAACAGTATTTATGGCCAGACTAAGTAGATACTTGTTACAAATAATTTTATCGATTTTTCATCCCATTCCAGACGAGGTCCGTACAGGCACGTACCGTCAGCTCTTTCATCCAGAGCAACTCATCACCGGCAAAGAAGACGCCGCCAACAACTACGCTCGAGGCCACTACACCATCGGTAAGGAAATCGTCGATGTCGTGCTCGACAGGATCAGGAAACTGGCCGACCAGTGCACTGGATTGCAGGTACGTCAACCTACTATGTTTATTATAACCCCCGACCCAAAAAGAGGGGTGTTATCTTCTCATTGTGAGAAGGGACATTACTAACATGATACAATTTTGTTGTTTTAAAAGTTTAACTGTTAATTGTACTACTGGGAATATAGATGTCCCAACAGTACAATCAGTCGCCATTAATTGAACTAGTGGAAATTAAAAGTCTCACTAGTTCAATCAATTGAACTGCCAATTGCACTACTGGGAATAAACGGTTTAAAAAAGGATTAAAATAGAGTATTCTTAGCTATATTTCACCAACAATGGTTCAGTCGTTTTTTTTTGTCGGGAGTTTTGAATTTTTCTAAACTTATACTTGCCTATTCTACTGACTGACGTTCACGAAATTAGAATGCCACTTGTCTGACGCCCCTGTTCCTTGCTCTAGGGCTTTCTGGTGTTCCACTCATTCGGCGGCGGCACCGGCTCCGGGTTCACCTCCCTGCTGATGGAAAGGCTCTCCGTCGACTACGGCAAGAAGTCCAAACTCGAGTTCTCAATCTACCCTGCTCCTCAGGTGAGAATAAATTACTTATTAGAATATATTACATTACCCATAAAGAGAATCGTTGACTTCCATGGTGGACTTCCCAGTCCAGAAAAAAAAACAGAGTGTACCAGGTGCTTCTATACCGGGCATCCTGTAAAAATCATTAGGGAATTTGAGGGAAACTGGCGTTTATGCAGGCAATGGGCTGGACCTTTTATCACTACAGTCAATAAATATTAGATCTTTCCCTCTATTCATACCCCCTCCCTTCCATCTAACCCTCTAACTCGGTCAAACGTGGCGTCAAACGTGGCGGCAAACGGCCAGATGGCCTTTGATGCCCTGCCTACCCTGTAAGGTAAAACTGGCGTGATTACGTTTGTAGATAGGTAGTATATATGTAAGAGAGTCGTTGTCGCGCGATCTTTTGGCAGCTAATTTACTGCCAAAAGATCGCACGACAACGACACGTACGCGTACGTACGCGTTTTTCATACAACAGCCTGTTTTCGAGTAGAAAACAGTTTTCTCGTCAATCCTACTCATAGGCTCACTACTACTCCGTACATTTTTTTAAGACAAGATTTCCAGTAGAATTTCTAACCAAGTACTAATCCAGCCTCTAATCATTCCAGGTGTCGACGGCAGTGGTGGAGCCCTACAACTCCATCCTGACCACGCACACAACCCTGGAGCACTCGGACTGCGCCTTCATGGTGGATAACGAGGCTATCTACGACATCTGCAGGAGGAACCTGGATATCGAGAGGCCTACGTACACCAACCTCAACAGACTTATTGGACAAGTAACAAGTGTTTCTATCTTACGTAATATTTCACGATTAATATCAATCCTATTCAACCTCGACTAGGTAGGCACGTGACCTTCTTTATCAATCTTACCAAAACTTTTTTTTTTCTCAGCCATTACTGTCCCACTGCAGGGCAAAGGCCTCTCTTCCCTCTTTCCATTTTTCTCGGTTTAGAGCTTCCTTACCAACCTCATCTTCGAATATGGCAGCTTTTAATTTCATTTTTCTTAATAATACTTTAAAACCATTTACCTTCCAGATTGTGTCCTCAATAACAGCGTCTCTCCGTTTCGATGGTGCCCTGAACGTGGACCTGACAGAGTTCCAGACCAACCTGGTGCCGTACCCTCGCATCCACTTCCCCCTGGCGACGTACGCGCCTGTCATCTCCGCTGAGAAGGCTTACCACGAACAACTGACAGTCGCTGAGATTACCAACGCTTGCTTCGAACCTGCCAACCAGGTAAGCTTTTGTAAAAAATAAACTTTTGCTTATTTATTTATGTAGAACCAAGGTAACAGTTAACAAGATCCTAGATAGTATGATCAAAAGGAATGACGCCATCCTAATTTATCCTGTAGGAATATTTGTATTTTTTTAGAGAAGCTATAATACCCACTGTGGAATTCTAAAAAGATCTGTTGGAAACGGCCTGCATCCAATGTCTTCCTGCCTCTTGTATGAGGTCTCATTCTCAATTGGTCAGAATCTTTTTTTTATATTTTTTATACTTGATTACTCGAAGACACCTGGGTGTTACCACAATCCTAATAGTAATGAAATAAGATTACTTTTAGGATTGTGGTAAACCTGGACCGATTTAAAAATTCTTTTTGTTTGGAAGGGTATACTTCCCAGGTGGACCCTTAGAAATTTTATTAAAATTTCTAAGGTTCAGTATTTTGGTTTTTATAACAAAATAACTGGGAAAATATATCATCCAAGTAAAAGAATTGCGTATTTTGAAGTCGTTTTTTTTTTAGTTTTTTTAAACGATTACTTGTTTAAGTGAAGATAGCTCGTTGAAACCTATTTCCATCGTAGATGGTGAAATGCGACCCGCGCCACGGCAAGTACATGGCGTGCTGCATGCTGTACCGAGGCGACGTCGTGCCGAAAGACGTGAACGCAGCCATCGCCACCATCAAGACCAAGAGGACCATCCAGTTTGTGGACTGGTGCCCGACGGGATTCAAAGTGAGCAGTTTCTTCTATGTTCTTAGCTTAATGTTCTTTTGAAAGCTAAACCAATATTTTGCAAATAAAATTTGTCAATGCATTAAATATTCAAATTTTACCCTGCGATCCGTACCCTTATTCACAATCATTCGCATTCGAAACTATATCTCCATCTCTGTTGTTCTTTACAGAAATGACAGAGATACAGTTTCCGACCCGATTCTAAATCCGACATATTGTGAATAGCCCTATATACTCGTAAGTCTAATATAACCACAGAATATTGTATCATAAGGTTCTTCCCTTATGAATAACCTTTGCAAAGCGCTGATGGAAGATAAAGAATGTAGAAAATTTAATAATTAGTTTAGCTGCTGCCTAAATGGACTGAACTAATACCAACTCACCATTATTTTTTCTGTTCCCAGGTGGGCATCAACTACCAGCCGCCGACAGTGGTCCCGGGTGGAGACCTGGCGAAGGTGCAGCGCGCTGTTTGCATGTTGTCTAACACTACCGCCATCGCGGAGGCCTGGGCTAGGTTACCACCGTTATATTCTATCACCATCCACCAACTACTGACGTTCATCACGACTTAAAAGCAGCTTGATGGGCAGGACAGCCCAATAAGACGAAGACAAAGATTTCACTTTTTTTTTTTTAAATCGTTTGGATTTATTCTATGAATCTTTCCTGAAATTATATGGGGTATATACTTACTTGCCATTAGTTGTTCTCTACCACCTTCACACTGGAAGTTATTTTAATATGCTCAGCGAGATTTCTCAATTTTATGATTGCCACATAAAGACTCATAAGCAACTGGCTAATATTACATCAGCTGTAAATATGGTCTATCATAATCATCATAGTTTAAAAAAACTGAAAAATTCGACTTCAGTTATTTTGTTAAAAAACCAAAGTACTGAATCCATTTTGATTAAATTCATATGGAACCAGCTCTGTAGTATGGCCTACTAAACAAAAAAGAATCATCAAAATCAATTCATAATTGGCGAAGTAATCGCTGAACAAACATACAAAAAAATACAGTCGAATCGAGAACCTCCTCCTTTTTGGAAGTCGGTTAAAAAAGGTAAGTAAAATTGTAGAATACAATATGACTCTGTGTCTTCTATTCTATTAATTATTATAAATTTTATCAAAATCGGTTCAATACTTTGGTTTTATAACAAAATAACTGAAAATTGTCATCCAAGTAAACAAATTGCTAATTTTGAATAAGTTTTTTTTTTTCAGTTTTTAAACTATTATTATTTATACTAAATATTTCTTCCCCCAGACTTGACCACAAGTTCGACTTGATGTACGCCAAGCGTGCCTTCGTTCACTGGTACGTCGGAGAAGGTATGGAGGAAGGAGAGTTCTCCGAGGCTCGCGAGGATCTGGCGGCCCTAGAGAAGGACTACGAGGAGGTCGGCGTAGACTCCACTGAGGGAGAGCTGGACGAGGAGAATGAATACTAAGCCAGTTCCAATATCGCAGACATTCGGCACGCGTAGCTATGGACGAACGCAATATATGCACGGACACAGTATAGCTGCGCGACTGTTGTCAGCAAACAAAAACCATGTTTAGGACGATTGGTGCTGGAAATAGACCCTAATACTATACGAATTCAATTTTTGTAACTGCGTATGGATATGTGTAGATTGAACTTTATGATTGTAGTTAAATCCATGTTCGGGTTGTGCGTTTAGGCTTTGTGAGAGTATGATGTTATGAATTACAGTAAATTCTGGGAATCTCGAGATTTCATCTTGACAGTATTGATACTATTTTTACCGACTTGTCGATTAAATTTTGTCGATATTCGATACGAAATGTCGAGACTTTCGAAACATATTTGTAAAATATTGAAGCAATAAACGGTTTTAATGAAGGGTCTTTTTCATCGTCAATTTTACTTTTTTATGAACTCCTTTCGGTGAACTACCGGCAATTTAATAACGTAATAATACAAGTAGTTCGTAAGCGTATGTGTGGATTACTAACAGTACAAACTTTTGAAAGAACTTTCCAAACGAGAAATGTAAAGTTTGATTCTGTACTTATTTCTTATTAATTTGCATTTATTATTTTTATATAAACGGTGATAATAAAATAACTATTCCTAATGGATTAAGATTTTTTTATATTATGAAATAAGGCTAACTTATAATTTTAATTTTAGCTTCGGAAGTGATTGTGTGTTCGAGAACATTTATTTTTAATGCACAATACATTTTTACACATAATTGGTTGTTTAATTTCTTTCCTCTTTTAAATAATTATTACATAAATTAGTCTGTCAGGCCTACGTAAACTACCTTTTATATACGGGTAATAAAGACCTTACCATTTTCACAATGAGAAACTGTGAGAAACTTTGTCACAGTTTATAAAAAAATAAGCGGCTAACTGCGTGTCGTGTCACGTGCAAAGTAGAGTTCCGTAGTTGCACCTCATAGTTTATGTGAACTTAAAATGAGGATAATATGAACATACGAGTTAACTTATGATAGTTAAATGAAATTTGCACGAAATGTTATTTTTTTACTTCTCTGAGTACAATTTTTTCAGTTGATCGACTATTACTCGTTAACTTATGAAACCTACTTAGCGATGATAGTTTTCCTTTTAATTTCATCATATATCCAACTAGAATGATTTTTTTCATATCTCCAAAGTCAACCGTGAACCGTCATACTGTATGTATGACGGTTCACGGCTGACGGCTTTAACGGGTCGAAAAAAATAACCCTTCTTCTTACGCAGTCGGGTAAAAAATAGATGATCTATAAACCTAAAGCAGTCAAAAAAACAGTTGCATAGCAGAGCGATTAGACCACAGTAGGCGGTCTTCCAACTAGAGGATGCGACGATATCATCAGAGCATCTTTGCTCTAGCAAAATGTGAGATTGGTTAAGGACGGGGAATATTTTTTATATACAAAATTAGTCTACGTTTGACCACCAACTCGCCTGATGGTAAGCGATGTAGCATTAAGCCTATATACCTACCTGGATAAATACTAAAATAATAATACGAACATGCTAATAACATGAAAATTATATATTTCAGACTTTATAAAATGCACACTATTCATCTGATATTGTAAATTTGTTAAAAAAATTATAACAAGTACATTCACTATCTATTTACATAATTATTTAACTGAATGAACTCTGATAAGACAATTTATAGTTACAAATGTATTATAATATTGTACTATTACCATATTACTTCAAAATCTATTTATTTTCTTAAATTCAATTTTATTTATATACATATATATAGATATATACGCGTACTGCACAAGAATGGAATTCGTTGCCGCCATCTCTGTTTCCTGAGACCTACAATCTTGGAATTTTCAAGGCTAGAGTGAATAAATAATATATATCTTCTAGATCGACGAGCTCCATCCTCGGCCACACTGTCGCTTAACATCAGGCGAGTTGGTGGTCAATAGTAGATCTATAATGTATATATATAATATACAATATAATATATATATATATATAAAACAACATCAATTGTGATGATCAATTGTGTATATATAAACCATAAGATTATAAACATTTTAAATGTATACAAAAGTGTAAAATATTGCAACTGGACATGTTAACAGTCCGTAATTCAACCATCGTCGTTGAGTGCAGCGAACGAACTGAATCGTTCAAAGCTTCACTCAGGTAATTAATTGTGATGTCATTCGTTCTGTTTGACGTTTTGGTTAAGAGTATGTAGTTCGACCGTCGTCCGTTTCGCTCGCGCATATCCACATTTTTGAAGATATATATTGGCCGCATGAACTTATAAAAACATGACAAATACTGAACAAAATTACAATTTGATCCAAGTTAATTTTCATACATATAAATCATTTTTTGAAATTATTAACGCAAAAATGTTTTTTTTCTTAATGAAGATTAATTGAAAATTTTCAATTTCATCACAAATGATGTTGTTTTCTAGTTTTACAAACGACGATTTTTTTATAAGTTCATACAGTCATTTTATATAATAAAAAATGTAGATATGCGCGAGCTAGACAGACGACGGTCGAGCTACGGACTCTAAACCAAAACGTCAAATAGAACAAATCATCACATCACAATTCATTACCTGAGTGAAGCTTTGAACGATTCAATTCATTCGCTACACTCGATGACATACCAGACGTGACGTCACGTTTGAGTGAGCAGGCGCTATACCACAAATACGAATGTGTTATCAAAGTAATTGAAATAATTTGCTATGAAATTTTGTTTATTGGTGAAATAATATTATTCGGGAACATTATGTATTTAAAATATAAAAGAGGAATTCAAAATCTGTCATCATTTCTATTCACTCTAAAAAGCAGACAATGAGATCGCACATTAGATTAACGTGGCGGAGCGTATAACATACTGTATTGCCACGGCTACTAAAATAAATTCAATAAATATGTCAGTAGTTTTAATACATTAACAGTCAATAATTACTATTTCTTCTACTTTGTCTTTTTGCATCTTCACTTAAAATAATATATTTAATTTTAATCATTAAAAATAAATACATAGAAATACCTCATTTTGACACAACCCATATTTTAACAACTTTTAAAAACATCGTCATAGTCCAATCCAAAAAGGAAAAGAAATAGCGGTCATGATCCCACATTTGTATAAAGGGAACAACCGAAAAAAAAATGATGCATTGAGAATTGCATTAGCATGCTAAAGCAAAACTGAGACTAGTTAAATATGTCAGTTCACTTAAGTCAATAGAGTCACATACCTACTATTAAATTATTAGCTAACAATTTATTTGTAGTTTCCATATAATATTGACACAGTGCACTTATATAATATTACCTCACTCTCACACAAATCGTTCATACATGTCCTGACGCAGACAGAAGACCCTTGACTAGTCGGGCTTCGCTTTTAGTGAGTCCGTGGGAACGACGGCGGCGCGCGGGAACCAGCCGCGGGGCCCCCGGGCTTCGCCCCCGCCTGTCTGCTTCTCGCCGAATAACCAATGTCTGGAAGGAAAAGGTTTCTCGTGGTTATTTAATTATCATAATATATTCCATTAATCAGTCATATTTCAGTGGCAAACTTGCGCTACAAGGCAACAAGAAAAATAGTTAAAAAGAGATGTAAAAAATGTATAGATGCTGGTAGTAAAATAATTGAAAAATTGACGCAACAAAATAAAATAATGTTAAGGGGGACGGTCCTGTCCGGTCTGGTGTGTAGGTAGATAATAAATTCATTAGTCACTTATTAATGTTCGTTTATTGCACATATAGACAGTCACTATAATATATAATACTATAATACTAAATAGGCGATAGAAGATGTTTAATAACGAATAAAATAATACAAATAAATGATTATACTGATAATGCACGCTAGGTGCGCGTGGCTGTCGTATCACTCAGTAGTGGACGGTGCGGCGACGTAAGCGCATTGCTCATCCCAAACCGGTTCTACAGCGGTCGGCCGCACCGAGCAAAACATAAGCGGCAGCGACCAGCGATATTTAGAATAAATGTATATATATTAATATAATGTTATAATTATGTATATGTGTAATGGTAAATATAGTAAATGCAATTAATAAATGTAGGCGCTTAAAATACATATTATAAATATTTGTATAAGGGCAATATAAATATAGATAGATGCCTACATCACTCCCCTCCAGAGGCCGTCACTACGGACGATAACGATCTGGGAAGCGAACTTGTCTACCAGAACGAGTTGTTCTGATAGACGATGGTTTTGGAGTCGGAATTATTTCTTCTGGTACTAATACAGTTTTGTTAGGCGTTGGTAGGTCAGCAAGTAAATAGGCCGGTTTGATGCGGTCTATGGATACCGTAACCTGTTTGCCTTTAACCAGTAACTTAAAAATCTTGTCACCTCGTTCTATAACTTGGTAAGGACCAGAGTAGACGGGTTGAAGTGCTCCTCTAACCGCGTCTTCTCTAAGAAAGACGTGGCTAGAAGATACAAGATCTTTGTAAATAAATACTTTGCTGTTACTATGATGGGACGCTGGTGTTGGTTGCAATTTCTCAGCGAAACTGCGCAAACGAGCGGTGAAGTCAGTAATGTCCGTAGTACCGGTTTCGACAGATTGGAAGAACTCGCCAGGAAGTCTTAAGGGCTCGCCATAGAGCAATTCAGCAGAAGATGCTTTTAAATCATCTTTATATGCTGAACGTATGCCGAGCAAGACCAGTGGTAGTGTTTCGGTCCAGTTTGAGTCTGCGTGACACATAATAGCGGCCTTTAACTGTCGATGGAATCTCTCGACAAGGCCATTACAGGCAGGATGGTATGCCGTGGTACGACGGTGTTTGAATCCAATTATTTTTGATAAATACTGAAATAAAGAGGATTCAAACTGGCGTCCTCGGTCTGTAATAATATCGGAAGGTGATCCGAATCTGGCAATCCAGCCTGATAATAGTGCGTTACCAACGGTTTCAGCTGTAATATCCATAATTGGTATGACCTCTGGCCACCGTGTGAAACGGTCGACAGCCGTTAAGCAATATCGGTAGCCATGGGAGATCGGTAAAGGACCTATAAGGTCGATATGGACCTGGGTAAATCTAGCGGGAGGTAAATTAAACGTGCCTACAGGTGCTGACACGTGACGATTTACCTTCGCTCTTTGACATGATAAGCATGATCGTGTCCACTGGCGGCAATCTTTTCGTACACCTGGCCAGACGTACCTTTGAGCTACGAGCGTGGCTGTTGCATTTGCGCCAGGGTGGCTCAAAGAATGCAAGGTGTCGAATATTTGCTTCCTCAGCGATTTGCTTACAAATGGCCTGGGTATCGATGTACTCACGTCACAATATAGCGGAGTACGGCTGCCATCCAGGGTCATCTTTTTAAATCGAAGCGATGATTCTTCGTTAAGAAGTTGGGTCAGTTCCGGATCTGAAGCTTGAGCTTTGGCTAGGACTTCATGTTCGACGGGTTTTTGCAGTTCTTCGACGCGACTTAGAGTATCGGCAACGACATTGTCCTTGCCGGATATATGCTGAATGTCCGTCGTGAACTGAGAAATTAGGTCGAGATGTCTATACTGACGAGGTGAACAGTTGTTTTTACGCTCGTGGAACGCAAAGCACAACGGCTTGTGGTCTGTATAGATAGTGAAGTGCCTAGCCTCGAGCATATGGCGGAAATACTTAATGCCTTCATAAATGGCCAGCAGCTCACGATCATAAGGTGAGTACTTTTGCTGGGTTGGGCTGAGTTTCCGCGAGAAAAATGCTAGTGGTTGCCAAGATTTGTCTTTGTATTGCTGCAATACGGCACCCAAGGCTAGATCAGATGCGTCAGTAACGAGGGCAAGTTTGGCTTCGCTGTCTGGATGAGCTAAAAGTGCAGCGTTGCTAAGACTTGCCTTGCTCTGCTCAAAAGCTATAAGCGCATCTCCAGTTAGGTCAACAGGATGTGAGGCTTTGACTGCACCAGTCAGAAGGGAATTAAGAGGGGCTTGGGTTTTTGCAGCGTCGGGCAGAAATCGCCGATAGAAATTTAGCATACCCAAATATCTCCTAAGTTGTCTGACGGTTTTTGGTGCAGGGTAGTCTCTGATGGCCTGGACCTTGGCTTCCGTTGGCTTTGTTCCAGCTGCTGAGATGTGATATCCCAGAAATATTACCTCTGATACTCCAAAAACGCATTTCGAGGTGTTCACAAGGATACCGTACTGCTTCATCCTCTCGAAGAGCTGGTGAAGGTGATCTTCATGCTCGGCCTCTGTTCGTGAAAATACCAGAAAATCGTCGAGATATGGGAAACAGAAGTCAAATCCACGTGTCAACTCGTCCACGAACCTTTGGAATGTTTGACCCGCGTTTCTTAGACCAAATGTCATGAAGGGAAATTCAAACATTCCAAAAGGTGTGGTGATGGCAGTCTTCTGTATATCTTCCTCGTGAACAGGGATCTGATTATAAGCCTTCACCAAATCGATTGTTGAGAAGATAGTACAGCCAGCAATATTGTGGGCAAAGTCATGAATATGCCTGATGGGATATCTATCGGGTATAGTCCTCGCGTTGAGCCTGCGGTAGTCACCACAAGGACGCCAGCTATTGTCCTTTTTGGGAGCCAAATGAAGAGCGGACGACCAAGGGCTCTCCGAAGGACGAGCGGTGCCAGTATTCAACATCAGTTGGAATTCTTCCTGAGCGATCTTCAACTTATCGGGAGCCAACCTGCGAGGAGGAGATGTGACAGGGGGGCCTGGGGTGGTACGGATGTGGTGTTTTGTACTATGTGTAACAATACGTGTAGTGCCTGCTGGTCGCGTTATCTCGGGAAACTTATTTAAAATCACGTGGTAACGTGTGTCTCCAGTTGATACCTTAACTGATGAAATTGAATTTACATGTTTATCAATAAATGCTGGAGCAGACAAAGAGGTATCCGAGTCTAACAATCTCCGACCATGAATATCGACAACTAAATGGTAAAAATTTAGGAAATCGACACCAATAATAGCTTTGGTTACGTCTGCAACTACAAATTTCCAAGGAAAATTACGCCTTAGGCCAATATTTAAGTTGAGTTGGACGTAACCATAGGTACTAATGACGCTTCCATTAGCCGCTGACAATTGATAATTTGTCTTCTCCCGTCGTTCACGAAGCGCAGCTCGAGGGAAGACGCAGAGATCGCTTCCGGTGTCCACAAGAAATTTAATCTTCGAACTGCGGTCAGTGACGAATAGGCGACCAGAAGAATGTAGGCAATCTGTTGTCGCCACTAGAGATCGCCCCTGGAGTTTCCCGACTTTCCGAAATCACAGGGGGTCTGACACCATTTCGCTTTCTTCCCATATTTCGAGTGGTGCCAACATAGCGGGAACTTCCGGTAGCTGGAGTTCGAGCGAGTTCGATTACGCTTCTCACTGGAGTTTGAGCGACGTGTGGGTCTTGATTGTCTTCCTAATTGGAGTGTCAAGTTTTTCACAGTGCGCTTAAGTTCAGCAATCTCGTTCGCCATGGAGTCCATCGTAGATGCGGGTGATGCTGACGAAGTAGCTGCTACCTGTCGTATTGGCATGACAATATCCTGCACGCGATCTGCTAGGTCAGCCAGTACTTCTAACGAGCTCTTGGGCTGTGACGCTAGGAGTGTCTGTATATTATTTGGTAGACGGCTGCTCCATATAGTACGTACGAAATCTTCCGGTACGCCGGTGCCAGCTAAACCTTGTAAATGTCTGAGAAATTGCGAAGGCTTTCGATCTCCAAGCTCTTCATGCATCAATAATTGTTGAACTTTCTTCTCCTTCGACGCAGTAAGTCTTTTTATTAATTCAGACTTTAACTTCTCGTAGCGGTCCGTTGGAGGGGGTGAGATGATGATATCTTTCACTTCTTTCGAGTATTGCTGGTCTAATTGGCCTATGACATAATTGAACTTGGTGGCATCCGAAGTAATGTTTGATACCACGAATTGTCCCTCCACCTGGGCAAACCATATTTCAGGCTCTTCAGGCCAAAATGGTGGTACTCGAATTCCGACGCGGAACACTTCTTCACCCTGACTTGCTTGACTTGTCATTGTAGTATATAATAATTAAAATAATTAAAAGTTCGAAGTTACTGACTTGGACCACACACCAAAAATCAGACTTTGGACCGTGCCTTCTTCAATGTCTTTATGTAATTTCTTATCCCGATTTCTTGGGCAAGACACGGTATTGTATTGTAGGCACAATATTTGCTGGACTCACGGTTGATATGTTCCTTCCAAAAGGGGTCACCAATAAGGGGGACGGTCCTGTCCGGTCTGGTGTGTAGGTAGATAATAAATTCATTAGTCACTTATTAATGTTCGTTTATTGCACATATAGACAGTCACTATAATATATAATACTATAATACTAAATAGGCGATAGAAGATGTTTAATAACGAATAAAATAATACAAATAAATGATTATACTGATAATGCACGCTAGGTGCGCGTGGCTGTCGTATCACTCAGTAGTGGACGGTGCGGCGACGTAAGCGCATTGCTCATCCCAAACCGGTTCTACAGCGGTCGGCCGCACCGAGCAAAACATAAGCGGCAGCGACCAGCGATATTTAGAATAAATGTATATATATTAATATAATGTTATAATTATGTATATGTGTAATGGTAAATATAGTAAATGCAATTAATAAATGTAGGCGCTTAAAATACATATTATAAATATTTGTATAAGGGCAATATAAATATAGATAGATGCCTACAATGTAAGGAAAAAGCATATTATTCTGAATAACATACACAAATAAAAGGAAATTGCTTCCTTCTTCTATAAACTGAATTTGAATTATATATGTAACGCATATTTATAACTGGCAAGGCAACTTTAATTTGTAATGATAGCTATGTTCCAAATCACGTCAAAACCACACATTACTTTAATGAGGGGTTCTTAAAATAAAAATAATTACTTCTTAAGTTATTCACTAGGTGGCGCTTCGAACGGTTCAGTTGTCAAGTCGAACAACTTGTGTTGACTGCGTTAGAAAGCGTCTATTCCAATACGTTGTGAAAAACACAAGACGTTATCAAAATATAAATGATAAAAACTTTATAATAATTTAAGACAGAAGTTTGCAGTAATATATAATTTAACAAGTATTAATAGAAAAAAATACACTTAAAAAATATAATGTAAAGTTTGGAACGCAGATTTCAAAGAGAGTTTGATGAATTATGGCAAAATGGCATTTTTCTATAGGCCCTAATTCATTTATTCAAAGCACTCTTGAATACAGAGTGCTGCACTGGCCTTATTCGGAACTGGCAATTTTTTTATCTGACAGTAATAGCAGCCTAAAAGATATCAGGTAGAGCTTAGACAGATTGTGACAGTGACAGTTAGAGGCTAGATAGCATAGTGACAGTGACAGTTAAAGGCTAGATAGCGTCGTGACAGTGACAGAGACTAGATAGATAAATATCGTGAAAGTGACTGACTTCCTCTGGCGCGTAGCTCGGACGAGGTCTCCGGGGCGGAGCGGCAGGCGCAGCTCGTCAGTGCAGGGTGCGGAGAGCGCGGCGCGCGGGTACCGCACCACCGGCACCCAGCGGCCGCTGTACGCGCGCGCGCTCGAGTACATGCGGGACCGGACACGCTTGTCCAGCTTCTGCGCTATCTGCTCACACTGATGTATACGACAAGGGTTGCGTTATTCATCAGTTTATCTTTATTATTATGTATATATTTAATATACTTATATATGTAAAAGTACTATTTGTATGTAGTGTTATAAATATTTGTAAATAAATAAATGTTCATGTGTAATCTCACCACCGTCAGCCTTTACTTATATGTTCCTATTTTATCATCTAAAGGTTGCCTGGAATAGATTGCTATTAGCGATAAGGCCGCCTTTTTGCCATTCTTACGCCCTAATAATGTACTTATTGTTATCTTATTATGGTGTCAAAGTGTTTTTGTACTGTATCAGGCGCACGAAAGCATTCGCAACATTGTAGACAACAAGTATCTATACTAGATTAAAAACAAAATACCCGACTGCAGAAAAGCGATTCTCGCAGTCTAAATTACGACTATTGTATTGCGCATTGTACGTATTTAGAATTTGTACAGACGGCGACGCTTCCGGACCCACTATCTTGCCCACACAAAATGTTGGTCTTACGCCGCCACTGAGCATATATAGCATTAACACTCTGTTGGTGAACTAATAAAAAATGCTAAAATAAACATGGCTCTGAAAATTTTCGCATTAATGTTACATACAGTAAGGTCGTACTCCCCGCAGCCGTCCCTGACGGGCCACCTCAGTCCGTCACTGCTCCCGAAGAGTACCAGCTTGATATTTTTCTTGGAACCGAGGTCGTACGGGAACACGAACGGAGGCAGGCCTTGTTCCTCGCGCCGCGCGACCGCCTTCTCCATTATCCAGTCTTCGATTGTGGTTTGGTTGCGGAGGATGCCTTTTATCTGAGAAAAATTGATGATTTCATAATAGAAGATTTTTTATAATGACAAAATTTTATTTAATGTTTTGCCGGTAATATATAGGATGACTGTTTAAACACTATTAGTTATTCAATAATAATAATAATAAGCCTTTATTCAGACACAATATACATATGTTAAGTTTATATAGGTATTAATATTATAACTCTGATGAGTCAACATCGGCAACTTGGTCTGTTTGCCCAACTTTGGCAAAGGCCTCCTCCATATCTTTCCATTCTTTTCTATCTTGTGTTGTCCCTTTATTAGTTATTTAAGTACATGTTAATTAGTGGTCACATGAAACTTATAAAGAAATAAAAAATTATTTACCAACTAACTAAGACATGATTTTCTTTTTTTTTTGTTTTTTTTTTCATCTGGCCTGTTTGTACAAACTGTCCCACTGCTGGGCGCGGGCCATCTGCTCATTGTGAGAAGGGTAAGGCCATAGTCTACCACGCTGGCCAAGTGCGAGTTGGCAGACTTCACACATCTTCAAGAACATGGAGAACTCTGTCTTAAAGGTTTCCTCACAATGTTTTCCTTCACCGTTTGAAGTTGACAGCAATCAAATTTTGATAATGATAATAACTAATTTAGATATTATGTATGTATGCACTTCACACACACGACACACGTCAATACATATACACTCCCTCCCCCGGCATACACACACACACCCACACCCCCACAATCAACATTATACTCACATTACGCATACGTTTAGTTTAAGCAGGGTTTACTTTTCTTTTTCATGTAAAAGTATTTTCCTTTACTTTACGACTGAAATTGCATTAGATTAAATATAAAATGTAAATCTAATATATGTTATTTAATGTACATTACAAAGGGCTGTTGATTTTGTTGAATAAATAAACTAAGGAAACCAAAGTTTTTCCCAATGTTACACAGTGATCGCGGGCCTTGTATGTACTCTCGTCTCGTGTGGTTTGAGTGTCCGTATCTTTTGTGTTTACTCAGGATAATTAGGCCAAATATCAACCACTTATTTAGAACGAGAATCGAGTACTGAACACTCTGTATCAATAATGCTAGTGTTCAAACAGCCACCTTGTATGTATAGTATACAACGCTAGGTATGGTACCTGGAAGTAGAGCAAGGCTCCGACAGCCAGCACAACACCCAGCGCCATCCCGATGGCGAGCAGCGTAAGTGGAAGCGTGGTCATCGTCAGGTAGACGACGGGCTCGCGGCCCGTGCCGTTGTACTTGTACCACACGCGGTTGATGGCGTGGTACATGCAGATTGTTAGCACCTGTTACACAAAAGCCTTTCTAAATTCGTGAACGTAAGTAGAATAGAACAAGTCATCATCATCATCAGCCCACTTTAGTCCACTGCAGGACAGAGGCGTTCAATGGGAGAGCTATTGACCACAGCACAATCTTCAACTTTCTGTTTCTAGTCACTGCCAACTGTATATCGTCACTCCATCATGTCTCAGAGCATTCTACACTACGTTTGCCAACATGTGGTCTCTGCTCTAGAACGCGTTTACCCCAGTGGTTATTTGTTCTGTGACAGATATGACTGGCCCAGTGCTATTTCGACTTCCTTATACTATGTGCTATGTCTGTCTATAACTGTGGTTCTCAGGCGGATTACTTCGTTCCAGATAATTATGATCCCTCAGAGAATCACTAAGCATAGCTCTTTGCATAGCTCAATGAGATATTTTCAGTTAGTGAACTTGTATACTGAAGAAGAAATGAGGCTCTACACTTACTATAGTAGCCTGCAGACATCCCAACACAGCAGATATAAGAAACATGTTGAAATAGCCATGATTGGTATGTCCGACACAGCTGTTGATCCACGGACAGTGGTGGTCCATCTTCTTTATACAAAACCCACCTGGAAATATCAAGTGCTTTATCAAATTTATTGTAATAAGAAAAATACATACTTTTTAGGGTTCCATACCTCAAATGGACCCTTATAGGATCACTTTGTTGTCCATCTGTCCGTCTATCGATCTGTCTGTCTGTCTGTTTGTCTTTCCATCCATTTGGGTGTCCAGACCTGTATCTCGGGAGTGCATGAAGGTATCGAGTTGAAATTAATTGTTTAGAAATTGCAACATCCAGACATATAAGGCCAAGATACTAAAAGGCCTTAAGGATGTTGTCTTATCCTTGAAAGTGCTGGGAACAGAGATTTCCCATGCTTTTATATATGTTGTACAACCTCTCTAAATATATATGTATATTGTCATTGCTGGAAACAGTGACTTTGTAATTTAATAATGTGAAAACAACTATAATATGCATACTGTGCAAAAACACTCACATTTCCTACAATGATGTGACCTAGGTGCTTTATATCCATTGCACACAGTACAAAACTGTAAATGTTCTTTATCCTCTTCTTTTTCCTGCAAAACAATTGGCATATCATTATCATGAATGAATCAACAGTTAATGCCACAAAAGCACTAAATATTATATTTTTGTTACTTCATCACTTCTTTTTCTCAAGACAGTAGGTGAAACAGTAGATGTTTATATTCTGAAGAATTACTCACTGGCTTCCACCCTAATGGCACATAGCCTGGTCCCTCAAGTAAAGACAATAGGAAGTAATACAATGTAGATGCAGCAAGGACTAAAAACAGGCCAGCGTGGAGACCAGCCCAGATAGACTCATGTGGGGGCCACCACATGCCTAGAAGATATACCATGGCCCAGGTTATCAGTTTGATTATACCTGAAATTAATAAATGTTTAAGAAAATATTGAAAGCCAAGCCCATTGTTTGACAATAACATTTTAGGTATTTATTTGCTCAGTATGGGCATGAATCAGATACCTACTACATATTTGAACACTGAAGTCCAATGAGATTTTGGAAAAATACTTACATAGAACAGTAATCGGTCCCCAGTGGAACAGTCTTCGGAAAGGTGATGATGCCATTTTGGAGGTTACGTTTTTCTACACTCAAAGTTATTAATTTTTATAGTTCTAAAGAATGCATTATTATTTTATCTATTGTTCATGCATACTCATTAATTTTCTAATTACATATTTATATTTAACTAACGTTAACAAACGTTTAGGACCTATGACATGACAGTTTGACTGTCAGCAAAGAGTAATAAACAGACTGTCAGGTTCAGGCAGGTTTGTCATGTCAAATGTCAAACAAAACGTCAAAACCAATGTTGTCATTATCTTTTTTTTTTTTTTTTTTTTTGTATTGGACCCGCATTAAAGCATTTGCCAGTGTCAAGTATTAGGTTTTTTTTTCAAGTTTCTTGAATAAAACAATGTTCTAGTCACAATCTAAGTCACGTACACAGTCAATTTATAAGTCGAGTCCTGCTTTAGTAAAGTAGTGGCGACTTTACTAGAAGCTTCTATGGAGTTTTGTCGACAACGTAAAGTCACATGTTTTACTGCTTTATTTCACTTGCCCACACTCACGCATTTTATTGAACACTTAATTAATAAAACACCAACATTTTTATAGCATTAATGTTCTAAATAACACAAGTTTAGGAAAATAAAACAAAGCAACAACATTTTACTAAGACGTTCCCGCCAAAACTCGTTGTCATTATCACTGTCAGTGATTCTTCTTATTTTTTGTATTGGACCCGCATTAAAGCATTTGCCAGTGACAAGTATTATGATTTTTTCAAGTTTATTGAATAAAACAAGTTGTAAATGTTCTAGTCACAATCTAAGTCACGTATACAGTCAATTTATAAGTCGAGTCCTGCTTCAGTAAAGTGGTGGCGACTTTTATAAGCTTCTATTAAGTTTTGTCGACAACGTAAAATGACACGTTTCACTGCTTCATTTGACTTGCCCACACTCATGTACTTGATCGAACACTTAATGAATAAAACACCACCATTTTTATCGCATTAATATTCAAAATAACACAAGTTTATGAAAATAAAACAAAGCAACGACTTATTTCGATGACGTTCCCGTCAAAACTCCCCACTGTCAGTGATTCTGATTGATTTTGTTATCTTTAAAAACTAACTTTTCAACCAACGTTCCGATAAACGTTTAAACACGGTTGCAAGACTGTCAATACTGCGTAAAACGGAACGTTGCACTTAAATTATTGCCAGAAGTAATATACTTTACTTTAATAGAAATAAAATAAATTCTCCAATAACCTTTTTTTTTTTCAAAAAAATAATTAGAGGGGTTTGGGCATTTTGTCTGGACATTGGCGTCTTTTTTTTATTTGCAGCCACTCAATCAAATACATTTATTTTATAGTCCTTAATCAACTAACATTAGACAAAAAGTCTCCTTTGTCCAAGTAGTATCGGAAAAGAGATACATGAGTTTGAAAATACGATATAAAACATTAAAACTCAGACATTATGATGAATATAATTATCATCAAAGTAAACAAAAGTATTGCACCTTTTGTTGGTTTCTAAATGGAATAAGCTCAATTAAACACTTTACACACACAATTAAACACTTACAAAGAGCTCTTTGTAATGGCACCCTCTAGAGGACATGAAGCCAAGAACAAAACTTTTTTTTCGCCCCACCCCATCATATGTGGTACCATTGCACCTTGCATTTTAAAATGAAGGAAGAGTTTGGTACATCATATTTTTGTCAAGTGTAACGTTTGCGAGATATATCCCGTCAAAGTCTGTGATTTTCATAAAGTGGTAGAACTTTGTTTTGTATTTATATCAACCCTAGCTACCACGTCACGCAAGCAGTTGTCATGTCACATTTCGATATTTTTGTGGCTGGACGGTGTGTGCGTTCTTTATGAGTGTTGTGCTACTTATGTGGATTATTAGGTGATAAACTTCTTTTTACCGGGTAAGCTTGATTTCAAACACAATTTTTTATCGTCACATAAAGTCTACTTTGTGTTAACTCTGTTTGAAACTTTGCGTCCATCATTTGCAATCATAATTTTTCTGTGCCTGTGTGACTAGACTGCCCGGTGCTCTAAGTTTGTCATGTATGCCTGAATATACGAATTTAATGGCCAATCATGCAAAGCTGTTCCTAGTGCAGTATTGAATCAATAATTTATACTCAATAGTTAAGTGGTTAAGTTAGAATTTGCCAAGGTAAATGATTCGGCGTAGCGGATAAACCAGCGCTGGAATTTGTGTGACAAATCCTTACATGTACTCTTGTATCATTGCAGATTGAGATCCTAAGCCGCCAACATGCCGAAATCAGTGAGTAATGTTGTTTTATAGTTTGTTTACTTTGTAAATTCTCTGATAGCCTCAAGGATTGTGTGTTCATGTCGCTACCTGACTCGAGATTCCGCTGATTTCTCGGCTGCTATGTGGTCTGACGACATACAAATATAGAAAAAGTTACGCACATCATGCTATATGTAATTACTAATCATTGTGAGAAGTGTTACTCATTATTGTTAAAGAAATACCCATTTTGTGGGTACATGTAGTGTTTAAATTGTTGTCATAATACTTATTTCAAAAGTCAAAATGCCTCCTTATATATATAGTGTATGATAACAGGTGTTGTAACACTGCTACGCCACATGTTATCAATTTTAAAATAAAGATGATAAGAGAGTAATGATAATATATCACATTATTAGCCCAAATTTTTTAAGTGCAATAATTTTAATATTCTTATATTTACCTGTATTAAAAATTTGTTAATAATCATAGCTATTTCAACTACTGGACGTAACCATATTATTTTTAAAGGATTATTTACCATAATTGACATCCGATTCAAAATATTGTGACTACAGTGAATAACCATGGAAATTTAATAAAGTCGATTACTGTAATTATTGATTGAGCAAAGCAAACCTCTTAGTATAAATGGGAACATGTCATTGTTAATGTATTTCGCTTGATGAGATCTTTCATTGAAATAATTAACATGAAAGTTTATGCTTAAGTAGTTTTAATCTTATCGGAATACTATGTTTTTTTGATGAATGTGATTTTCAAGTTTGAATGCAAATAGAGTAAAGGGAGAAAGTTATCAAATCTTTATAAGGGGCTGTAGCTTATGGCAATGGGTCTTGATCTTATTTTAATAAAGCTATGTGTATTATAAGAAAACTCTTATAATACACATAGCTTTATTAAAATAAGAACAATATACCTGCATAAGACTGTTTTTGTAGTGTTACATCCTGTCACTTAAAAGGAACAACGATTTATTCATAAATATGAGTAAACCAGTGTTCTTTTTTCATGACGGGATCTATAACTGTTATGCTTTATATGATTTTGCATAAATGTTTTCTCAAGAAAGTAGGTAGTAGGTAGAGTTGGAGTATAATATTTTAAGATTAGAATTCTTTAGAATAACTGTTGCAGAATAATTTATTTGTCACAAGAGGTTAAAATATAATAAAGCTTAATTTATGTTTTGCAAAATCTGCATTATTATTACTAAGAAATATAACCTTACTGACTTATTCCCATGAAACACCTATATAGGCTTGTAGGCTGTGCCAACAAAATGGCTGCAAATGGCTGTGCCTTCTCCTCCTCAGCTATCACTGTACTAAAGTTGATAATGATTGGTGCAATTGTTTGATCATGAAACTGTAACAAACAGAGTTACTTGTAATGTTTTCTAATAGTTTTTTTTAAGCAAAATAGATCACCAACTCTGATGTTAAGCGACGGTGTTGCCGAGGATGGAGCTCGTTGATCTAGAAGATATCTATTCACTCTAACCTTGAAAATTCCAAGATTGTAGGTATCAGGAAACAGAGAAGGTTTTCATGATTATTACTAACTGAAATGAAACAAATTTTAACAGATTTATCGCATATATTTTACATAATTACTTACTTATTTTAGAGTTACTTTTGCTTTTACAATCCTAACTAATATTATATAACTTATAATCCCTAGTATTATAAAGTCATATCCAGGTGACGCCGTCCAAAATTCCTTGTGTAAACCGAAATGTATAGGCCACCAAGATACAGGCATTGCCTACTTTAGGGCCCACGGATATTACTTAGGCTATCTAACGAGTGCATATATAAATGCCCTTAAAGAGCAAATAAAATTACCTTTCTCTTTGTGTAGGACGGTATAAGGGTATAAAGTGCATAAACCTTATCTGTAAACATAACACAAATATCAGAATTGACCAACTGAATGTAATTTTGAACACTGATATGAGCTTGTAAATACAACATATATTCATAATTACTGTTCTTTATTATATGTGATATTCGTTGAAGTTATTATTATTTCCGGTTAAAATCATTACTAATATCATTTCAATTATGAATTTGTCAGTGACTCACTGATAAACTCATTTAAAACTAGACATAGCACATACATTTACTAACTTTTCATTGATATAATTTCTGGCTTCGTAATTATCAAACTTATTAGTAACTAATTCAACTATTATTTATGAACAGGAAATTCCTTTTTAATTTTATTAGTAGAAATAAAACCCATATAGTATAAACTAGTGCTTTATGGTTTTCCCTTTGATATCTAAATTATATAATGAGTTATGCCATTACCAGCCATGATTTGCCTCTACTGATACCTGTTTGCAAAATTTTGGAACTTCAAATTTATTCTTAAGCCTAGTTCACACTACATTAATAATTTAATTGAGTTATAAGTATATCCCTTTGTTTGCACTGACAAGATACTGTGTATACTAACTGAACTCCATGGTTTCACCCACATGTGTAGTGATGATAAATGATAGTGAATGATGTTGATAAAATGTAGCGTATGTTGTAATAACTAATTGATATGGTCTGTGCTCATAGACTGATTAGTCTATGAGACTGTCTATGACGGAAGGGCGGAAGCTTTCTTCTCTTTAAATATTGTCAGCCATATTGCCTTGTCAAGACTTGCTTGTACTATTTTTAACTACTTAATTTTTTTTTGTAAATTATGAAGAGGAAAACAAATATAATCTTGATTAGGATATTGGGATTTTGATTGGAAAAATAATGCTTAGAAAAAAAATATATAGTTGCCATACAGGTTCTACTTTCAAAGCATTAGAAACATCTTGCCTTGGTTGAAACACATGATAATTTTTTTGAATTCTGCTCACATTATTTGTGTTCAAAGATAGTAAATTATAGACTCAATTTAATTCATACGGAAAACAAACATTCACAGGAAATATAATTTTATTTAATTTAAATGTAATGCTGTAATGCTGCATGGCTTTTAAAGCTTATAGCAATTAAAACAGTTTCGAAAGGTGATGAAAAACACAACGAGGAAACCTGTGAAGTTTTCAGACATGACGTTCAGATGTTCTAACCCTTCTCACAATAAAAAGTAATTATTGATATGCTCTTATGCTCTCAACTTTCATCCAGTTGTCCTCCACATGACACAAGGTCAGAATTTATGGTCAAACCCCCAGAATTTTGAAAATAAAAAGGTTTCTTAAAAAATGTTGGCTGACTGGGCTAATATTGGGCAATTGACTTTTATGTACATCACTCATCATTTCATTTGTCATTTTATGACTGTTATGTATGTTTATGACTTGTATGTACTGTCATTATCTAAGTAAAGCACTTGAAATGGAAAATAAGTCTGCATTTGTTGTGTTTATTTTGATGTATGTACATAATTATGTAACATAAATAACTCGGAACCTAAGTAGAAAAAACCGTAAGGTCATTTAAAGTTTAGTGAAAAGTTAAAAAATACCAACAAAGGTCTTGTTACTTCTAGACATGCCTAGTAAAATTATCTATCATGGTGTAAACACATCTTTTAACTTTATTTTGCAGATACTCAGTTATATAAGCGACGCTCTAGACATAGGTGCAAATGATAACACACCGGTAAAGTCAAATGTTTGCCGTGTGGCTTGTTGTTGAAGATTTACCCCATTTTGCTCCATATGACATTATATTAATTTGCTCTTTTAGACTGTGTTACATTGTTTAGTTTCAAATGCCAATTGTGCCCCTTTCTCCTCTTGTGATGATTTTGTTAGTTTTACATGCTTAACTGTTGTAGAGTTTTGTGTACTAAAATAAGTTTGTTAGCACTAGATTCGCCCTCTTTTTCCCCTGTGTTTTGTGTTGACTTTTCAACCCTAGTGACATTTTTGAAAGTTAATATCCCTTGTACAATTTTGTTTACTAGAATTTGATAGTGCTAGATTTGCCCACTTTTCCTTTGTGCTTTGATTTTGAAATTTGACTTTTGTTCCCTTTGTGACGTTTTTGAAAGTTATTATCTGTTGTACATTTCTAGGGATCCGTACCTCAAAAGGAAAAAACTGAACCCTTATAGGATCACTTTGTTGTGTATCTGTCCATCTGTCAAGGCCTTCTATCTCGGGAACACATGGAGGTATTGAGTTCAAATTAAAACCATATACGCAAGTCTATAGCATTGTCTTAAAGTATATATAAATGAAAAAAAAACTGTAATTTTTAATTTTAATCACAAAAAATAGGGTCTTTATGCAAACTTTGCGTGTCCAGTTTATATTTAACTTTTATAACACAGACACATTATATCTTACACATCATGATAAAAAAAACTTTTCAGCATGTAGAATCCTATTTTACATTTAGTAAAGTGAATTACAGGTATTTTTGTGACAACTTACATGGTAAGTGTGACCAAATATTTTGCTTGTTCGCCTTGTTGACCCTAAAAAGCAATGACTTAAGTTTTTAAGTATATTGCTTTTTATTTTCTACAAACCAGTCACTGAGGCAGTTATACATTAAAATATATCGTTTAAAATACTGAATTAGGCGATTAGAATTTGTGATTGGAGTTCAGAGTATATAAGTAATAATTTATATCCACATAATCTGGATGAGACACCCAGATTATTTCCACATAATCTGGGTGTCTTCAAATCGCGAGTGAATAGGTTTCTTTTAGGCAAGTAAGAAAGTAAGAAACTTATTTACTTCAAGTGGTATTTGGTTAATCCATGGGATGCTGCCCCATAAGCGACCGGTTATGTTCTTGAATAGGATGAATAATTAATTATTAACTGATAATAAACACATAACATTTTGCATTTATAATGTTTTATTTAGTAACATGAGCAATACGTACGAAAACTTGTAATTAACCTAGTAATTTATCTAATTTATAGTTTTTTTAAAGTATTTTGGCTGTAAGTTTTCCTACAAATCTCTACATAGTATGAAACAAAGTCGCTTATCGCCGTCTGTACGCTTAGATCTTTCAAAATACGCAACGGATTTTAACCTGGTGTTCATCAATAGAAAGAATTCAAGAGGAAGGTTTATATGTATAATACATGCATATTATAGTAAAGCCGAGAATTTCCAAGATTTGTAGTCTTATGTCGTAAAAGACATATTTTTTTATCGATCTACATTGCACCCGTGCGAAGCCTGAGTGGGTCGCTATTATAAAATATATAATTCTTGTCTAATAACACCCTTTAGAACCGTATTATCCCAGTTCCAGCCCGCATACAAGTTAAATAGCCATATAAAAGTGCCAAATGTAGTTTTTATTGCTCTGCCTTTTGCCAAAGCCATCTAGCCAAGTTAGCAAACAGTATAGCTTATGCTACTTTACGGCAGAACTGAAGGCTGCGTTATTGATGCCAAGTATGTCGTAGGAAGGAAGTGGGAAAGTGGCACAGGCTTTATCTGGTTAGTGGCCACTGCACTCGTAGTAAGTAAGCCTACGTACACACAGGCTGCAATAAAACTAGACATAGTATATGTATTGCATAGTATACGTATTGTATGCGACGCAACTTGCATTGTTCTATCTAATGGTTAATGGCCGAACAGTTCTCGAGTGGAGACCACGCACCGGCAAGCGCAGCGTAGGAATATCAGCTACGAAATAGACAGATCTCATACAGATGGCAGGAAGACGCTAGATGGAAGCTCATCAGGTCTTTTTGGAAATCTATGGAGGCAGTGGACTTCTTGTGGCTGAGAGAATGATGATGAACTAATGATTCTGCGAAGTAGTTAGTCCTCGCGAGCCATAGTCAAGATAGTTACATGTAAAAGACATACAATGGCAGGTGAAATGTATCACCAAAATAATTCCTTCTTCACTCCCACCCCTTAAATGGGATGGGAGTGAAAAGTCCGATTTAATTTATGAATTTGCATATTACATTCGATTACAATAAATAAATAATTTTTAAATATTGAAAAGTGCTCAGCATTATATTCCTAGGCAAATAACAATAGTGCATATTTTTAACCGACTGCGCATGGAGAGTAATGTTTTTCGGCGGTATGTCTGTTTATACGTGGGAGTTTATAAATTAATATATATTATGTAAGTTTTCGACATACCGCACGTCAAAAACGGTCAAACCTAAACGGTAGGAGGTAATAAAAACACACTCGAAGAACATTACCCACCTTACGTAGTCGGTTAAAAAGAACACTGTATATGGCACAAGTGCCAAGAAGCTGCGTACGATCGGAGACGCATTAATTGCCTCATCGGCATGTGAATGAGAACTCTCTCGTATGTATACGACAGACAGAAGCGAGCACGTCATACATACTCTGTAGTATGCTGTACCGGCTTGACAAACTTTATAGCCGCTGTGGAGTTTACAAAAAGACTGCAAAAAGCAGTTTTTGTATTCTAACGATTTCGTTTGCTTTATACGCTGTTGAGTGTACTTTTTTGTGAGAAAGTATACGTAAAATTGCTGTAAAAGATTATAAATGCACATTGTTTAGAATCATTCTAGGAAAATTACTTGTTTATTACGAATAAGTTCGTTGGAGGTTGCGAAAAAACGCATTTTTTTAATTTTTGCGAGAGATGTATTATTATAAAAAAATATAGCCTATAACACTCAGGGAGTGAAGACTAATCTAATGACACCTCGTACGTCAACATCAGTCAAGCCGTTTAAGTTGTAGGCGATTATAGAAACATATACCCACATACATAATACATACACTCGAAAAACATAAACTTCTTTCTTACGCAGTCGGGTAAAAATAGAAGCTACTTATTAAAAATTCATTTAGGTATATGACGAAATAGAACACAATAAATGCATCATATACATCATTTTCATCAAATCTAAATCTAAATTCATTTTTAGTGTAATGTGTCACTCACCTAATGAATCTACCCACCTAAAGTCCGTGCCAAATTTTATAACCGCTTTGAAGTAGAGACTGAGAGCTGTTTAACAAAGTCATAACCTCCTTCTTTTTGGAAGTTGGTTAATTACTTTGTTAAAAACCTATCAGTTTCTACTTCAAAGCGGTTATAAAATTTGGCACGGACTTTACAAAGATGTTCATAAGCAGGCACAGGCACCGGTTGTATCATGAACGAAATTAGAACCTAAACAAAAAACTTGTGAAGTGCGAAACATTGTTGAAGTTATAGGATGCCATACAAAATACCAAACCTTATCAAAATACGAAGGGCAGAAAACAGAAGTTTTTTTTATGATCATGCCAATGAAAAGTCTATAATCAGTTTAATAGTGACTAATAGTGACTAAAAGCGGGTACAATGGCAGGGTCATTGAGTTACCTTTCTACTATCTTGTCGTTTCAACTCTCCTGTATTCTAATAGTCAACATCTAGTCTTATAATAGATATCAATTTTCGTGCATACGAAGTCTTGTCTGTGCGTACTTTAGACATGTGATATGACTTAAGTGCGTACCTTTGACAAGTGATCTATTTTTGTGTATAATTCTGTAGTGAAAAAAAGGATCTCTCCTTTAACACACCCCTCTTTTGATTCCTGCGCTGATCTTATATAGGTTTTGCCCTGTGATCTGACGACATCGTCTTTCCATCTGGCTGGTAGTCTGGCCACCATACTGACTGGCTATCCACTTATAGTCTACTCATATAGCAGTATGTCCTGCCCGTCTTCAGTTTTCCAGTTTAGTAATTCTTAGTCTTCCGATCGACCACTCTTTTGAATCTTTTTTTCGCAAGCATTGTGCAAATTTTATCCATGGGCCTTCCACGAGCTCCCACAATTCACGTAAACGATGAAGGGCAAATAAACCGTAATACATACAAATGTGTTAGAATGGACAATACAACACATTGTCAAGTGACAGACGCCGCTACTGTTATTGTCCGATTGAAAAGCCAATGTGAAAACCGGTCGGCGCAAGTTCCGAAATCTGTCCATTTAGAATTATGCACTAGTAACGCAAGCCATATAATATGATAATGAAGGTCAATATTGCGACCTTACGCATATTATATCTTTGAGAAATGATATTTGTTTTTTTCTTCTTTGCAATAGTTATTTGAGATTAGAACTTCAGACTTGCGGACGATTCAATTTAAATAATTTGTTCACTGACAATTCGGACACCATCAAATTATTTGCAGCTGTTTAGTACAATCATCAAATGGGTATTCCGTGCCTTGCAAATGTTTTTTTTTTAACTTTGAGGCTAGAAAAAAATTAAGGGCGCCTAATTCAAAAAATACCTTTAGGCAACTTTAAAAAAAAAAAATTATCTGCCCTGTTTATACAAACTGTCCCACTGCTGAGTGCGGGCCATCTTCTCATTGTGAGAAGGATTAGGCCAAAGTCTGCCACGCTGGCCAAGTGCGGGTTGACAGACTTCACACATCTTCAAGATCATTGAGAACTCTCAGACATGTAGGTTTCCTCACGATGTTTTCCTTCACCGTTTTGAAGTTGCCGGCAATCAAAAATACGCACATAACTTCGAAAAGACAGAGGTGCGTGCCGTGGGATTCGAACCCAGGACCTGCGGATCGCAAGTTAGACGGTCTCCCGTCTAGGCTGCCGGAAACTTTAGGCAAGTATCTAATGAATTAGGGTGAAATGAATACCAATATTATATCATATACTGTAGGTAAGAAATAATACTAACAAGAGAGCCCTAGAACGATCGAATTGACACACCGATATAAGATACTCCCGCTTGCATACTTGTTACAATCGAGTATAGACGAGAGATTCATTGTAACCGCACGCGATAGACCCCTAAAGGCTCCATCGCGCGGCGCAGCGAACCGTGGGCATATCGTGCGGCGTGTGAGGTAAGCGCACATCGGCGCCTGCGCACGGCAGTACAAGGCCTTGAGTTCGGGGCGCGCCGCCAGCGCATCCCCGGCAGCGCCACTGCCAGTCTGAAGTGAACCGCCGCGACCGCCTGACGCGGCCCCACTGCCGCCTCTAACAACTGCACCTAGCAGTACTCGAAGAGCACCTAAACAGTGTATTTGTGACTTGAGTGCAAGTGCCTTAAAACATACACCATGGTCGCCGGCGGCAAGCAGGTGCGTTATGTAACCGACGGTCGAAGGACATCTCGTGACTGTGACGTTAACACCAACTTGCTAATATGCTTTGATGTGTCTTTTACTTAGCCCTTTTTACCTGGAGTACATCAGTCCGTAATACTTTAGTGATCCCTGAAACTGGAGCTCTTTGATCCTAAAGATCTCCAATTTTTAGTCATAAAATGCAACCCAAATGCGTTTAAGCTGCTGCAGCATGCATGCATTTAACAAGTTCTGTTACTGTGTTAATTTGTAAAGGCAACTGAGCATCCTGTTCCTATCTGAAGATCAAGTCGTATAATGATGATAAATGATATACCTGAAATGCTAATTACCCCGGTATCTATTATTGTGAATGTGCAAATTCCACTTGGCAACAGTTTCCAAGGTTCTGTCGACACTTATTAGTTGTATAGATTCTCCGTGATGTTGACTCAAATCATAAGTTACGGTGATGTCATCGACATAAACCCAGAATATTACAAGATGGACGTCGCCTTTTGGTTTATTATTTATTTTGTATCGCGCAAACGGTCGTAACCGTCGTTTTCTACGATGTCCCTTTCTAACCCGCACCGAAGAATGAGACGGAATGCTTATCCTGTTTCGCCAAAGACCCTACCATGGTTTTCGCTTTTGTTCAAAACTCAACAGAATTTTGGACTCTAGCTCTTCATGAATCAGAATTGAAATCATTGTTGTTAGAGGCTCTATTTTACGTCTACTCACTACAATCAACGACATAATTTACCTTATCAGGATTTCATTTTATTAGCATGTAAAATACGTGTGCTTATCAATTTATCATCAATTTTAACTACTCTTATCGTTGGATTATATTTCCACGCTGGTCCTGCTTGCTGAAAATTTACATCATTAAATAATATGATGCTACTGACGTCAATCGCCTTAGTAGTAAGGACGTGAATCGTCGCGAATTTTAATATAGGACATAGATAACGAATATTTGTCGCCTTTTCCTCTTGCCGATTCAATAAAAGGTGTGTACAAAATCAATGTACATACATATAATTAGCCAAAACATTAATGCAACAACCGAATAGATTTTCTTTCTTTAATAGCTCATTCAATTTATTCTTCTGTATCATTTGTATTACATGTTTAATCTTTCCCTTCAATATTACATCTAATGTTCACATCACCGTCACATCACTTAGATATAATAGGTGTCTAATTATCATCACTTACGTAAATTGTAGATGCTTCAAGGTTTTCCTCGTGTGCCTGAAAGCAGGTTTTACGTGACAAAAACTGTTAATCACTACACGTTTCAACTTTGCCCTCACGGAGACTATTGTTTCATATTTATTACTGATTATATTCTCTTGTGTATTAACTAGTAACTTATTTTAATTGTCTACGTTTATATTACGAATATAATATATACTATTAAAGTTATTGCTTCGTTTCCTGAAATCAGTTTCCTAGAAGTGCTAATTAGTTATCATGTTTAACACGTATTTACAAATGTACTTTATCAATGTGCTTAAATCTAAACTGTTTTTGTGTAATATAAATGAACGATAATAATAATTTTCATCTGGAATTCCAATGCGAAGTATGGATTAATATCAGAATAATGAGTTTGTAAATCTGGTGAAGGAAAATATGGCAAGAAAACCGTAGCACGGTAACTACCTTCTATGAGCAGTATAGCTTTCTACTTTATGGTTCTATTGTAAGCCAGTAGAGCTTCCTATCACGTTTACGAAACTTTTTTATGATACAAATGGCATACTTAAATTATGATCAATATGTACATAATGAATCTTGACAATATTAGGTAGAAATTTTCGCAAAAATATTTTGAGTTGTGTGATAACTGACAACTAATACTCATTCGAAGCTTAGCTCTTAATTTTTGCCATCTTCTACTACAGCATTACCTAGCAATAGTATCAAGTAAGCTAAGGTCTAACGTGTTACCTTGTAGTCATTAATGAGTATTACACAGTCTCCATTAGTATGTGTATAATGTCTAGTGTTACCATCAACTGGCGTCAACCGTCACTTATTATTGCCGTACATGAATTTAATTTGACGGTCGATATGCTCCATGCTCATTTGGCTCCGTTTCACTTCGTTTCACTCGCACTCCACTGCGATTTCTACATGAATTTCTTTTTCTGCCACCTTTTCAAGCACTCCAAAGTTGCAAGCTTTCTTCTACGTTCAAACCATAAATTGACATGTTCTCGATGTATGTTTCATAAGGATCGTTCGCAGCTTTCCGCGAATACTTTCTGTAAACTATGAAATAACACTCGTATAAAGTTGAAAATAAGTATTGAATCATGATTACAAGCAATAAAGCTAACACCTACCTAATACTCTATTGACTATACTTCTTTTGTATTAAACAAAAGAAGTTATGTATTGCCCATAACTATGTACTCTTTTGCATCCAGCGTCTTCCCGCCACTTGTATGAGATCATCTGTCCATCTCGTGGCTGGTCTTCCTACGCTGCGCTTGCCGGTACGTGGTCTCCACTCAAAAACCTTGGATGCAAGCCGCTTCCAATCGGTCTTTTTGGAAATCCATGGGGGAGGCCTATGTCCAGCAGTGGACTTCTTATAGCTGAGATGATGATGATGATGTACTCTTTTTCGTTGTAGTGTTCTATCTATATTTTTAATTAGTAGACTGATCTCAATATACGATTTTTTTTCACCTGACAGTACCCTACATTTTTAACCCCTGACCAAAAAGAGGGATGTTATAAGTTTGACGTGTGTATCTGTGTGTCTGTCTGTGACTCTCAAACGGATGGACCTATTTTGATCTAGTTTTTTGTTTGACAGAAGTTGTTATCGAGAGTGTTCTTAGACATGTTTCATCAAAATCGGTTCAGCAGTTTTTTTGGCGGGGATTTTTGACTCTTCTAAACTTATACTTGTAAATGACGTAAATATAGCAAACCTTACCTGAGATAGGATCCATATTTATATCCGAAGTGCCATTATATGTATATCGGTTACTAATTTATATAAGTGTCCTTGCACACGTGTTTTTTTGTTATGTTATTATTATTAATTTAGACATAATTCCTCTACACTAACAACGAATACGACGAAACGACGAATTTCATATCAAATAGCAGGTGAAACCCATCACCTTACGCAACTGCCAGAAATTATATTCAGCATTTTAGCCACGTGTTGCATCCACCTGTTGTATCACCTGTGGTCACTACCTTTGTTTTGTTATCTACTCACCCTTTTGCCATATCATGCCCCTTCAGCACAGAGTTTTTGACTATAATACAAGGGGTTAAAGTTGAATAATCATCACGAGGGACATCAATGTAGTTATTCTCAGCTGCCGTTCATATAAATCTGTTAGATAAATTAGTTAGGTGCTTGTATATTTGTATGTGTATATATTTTAACTTATATCCAAAGTTGGACATTATCACGCCTTTCCCCGCATTGGGGTAGGCAGACACTATATTCCCACTTGCTACGATCCTGACACACGTCTTGACGTCTTTCATATCTTCTACTTCTACTTTAATTAGTGTTTTCATACATGCTCCTCGGTTGCGGATACTTTTAACTTGACCTTTCTCGAAATCGTTTTCAAATTAGTCAGTTACGTGTTTAAATCTTCGTATCCGTTGGTCTCTTCGCGCTCACAGCATTATATAACATATACACACTTTAAAATTTATCCCCCCCCCCCCCCCCTTCTGCACAGTTAGCTAAAAATAATTCCAATAGTTTCCTAAGTAAATTAACACAGTAACATGAACATAATTGCTGCCGTAAGTCGTCAAGTCATAGTTCAAAATAATAATTTATTGTACCATTAAAGTCTCGCTTACAAGGAATTCAACAAATAATTACTCTAAGAACCTCGCGAAGTTTACTTCCTACCCGTCTTCTAGGACCTTGCCTTGTTGCCGATTTAAAGTACGCCTGACACAAAAACTACTTACAATATCGTAAGCTATTCAATAGAAAAATGTATTTTACTGTTTACATCCGCTAGAGGCGCTGTTTTATTTTTACCCAATTGCGTAAAAGCCAAAAGAAAAGTACATTTTAATGTATTTTTCTTTTGGCTAGTGTTACGCCCCGCAGTTTCACCCCGCACAGTGAAAAATACTGCGATAAAATATAGCCTACGAGTATGTCCGTCTTCACTTATCTCTGTATCAAATTACCTAATGAATGGTGCAGCCATATTATCATGAGAAGGTAACAAACACGGAGAAATAGAGTTACTTTCGCTTTTCAACCGCTTTTAAAGAGATGAGGTTCTCAATTCTGTTCTAAATAAATAAATATTTGTGGACATTTCACACAACACCGTCTAGCCGAAACTAAGCAAAGCTTGTACTATGGAACTAGATGGCTGATAGAATACATATATACTTTTTTTTTTGTAATAATACATATACATATATATGATACATAGAAACACCCAGACTCAGAACAAACATCCATGCTCATCACACAAATGTTTGCCCTGGGTGGGGATCGAACTCACGACCTTTCAGTTCAGCAGGTAGACGTAGACACACTACCAACTGTATTAATTAACCCTCGACCCAAAAAGACGGGTCTTATAAATTTATCGTGTGTCTGTGGCATCTTGGCTCTCAAACAGATGGACCGATTTTGGTCTAGTTTTTTTTTTCTGTTTGAAATATGATTTCATCGAGAGTGCTCTTAGCTATGTTTCATCAAAATCAGTTCAGCCGTATGGTTTTTGAGTTTCATACTCATTCTTGTGTTTGATACTGCATAACTCCGTCATATAGGAAAATAAAAATGTCAGTCAAGTAAATGAAATTACGTATTTTGAAGTGGGGTGGTCAGGTTTTTAATCTATAATAATTAACGGGCGAAAAACGTTACCTAACTTTATTAACATATTTAGTGTACTTTTCGCTGACACGTAATGACACTTGCGGAAAGAAGACACAGAATTTAAGATGGTCAAAGTTAAGTAACGTTTTTCGGTAAGGCCAAGGCCAAGGTTTCGGTTTTTTGGTAGTATAATACTGCCAATGGCCCGTGGTTTCACCCGCGTACTGATGTAAAACCACGGTGATAATGATAGAAGATAGCATCCGTCTCCAGGTTCTCAACTATCCCGTTGTTCGTACATTCTGCTACCGAATACGTTGCAACAATTTTGATGTTAATTTTTGTATTAAAACCCAAAGATAACTAATAAGACAATAGATGGGGGCTTGTAGGTTGTTATCCTTGTACCGCGAGAATAAAAAAAATTAATAAGGCTATAAATAGAAGACTCGGTTGCCAAGTAACGTTTTTATTATTATCTTGTGTTCGCGCTATGAATTGTGTTGTCACTGAATAAAAATATGTACAGAGAAGTACAAAGTTGAAACTGCTACATGCATATTTCTTGTTTGTCTCTCAACCTATGTAACGTTATTTTCCCGTTCGTTCTTCAGTTCAGTTCGCTATTGAAATATCTTTGTGCCTGACCGCCAAAAGAGGATTTATCTTCATATGTCGATTGTATACTATATAAAATATACATAATTTGAATATGTTTTTCTCTTGTAGCCTAAACGGCCTTCTGAATGTCATAGTCTGTCTTTTGGGGTAATAAATAATTATTTATAATATGTCTAAACTATTATTAAAAGACTTGTGTAAACAAACCATTGTAAGCTGAACCGTTGAAGTAAGATCTGCTATACGTCAAAGAGTTCAACTGACTGATTGTTAATAATTTTATGTCATTATAAAAACAATTCTTTGTACAATTCTTTGTACGATACTCCAATATTGTGATACATCACACCAATCCTCTCCATTCCATGTTTGTCTGGAAGAGATCGCTCTAAGCGATAAGGCTGTTAGTTAGTGGCACTATCTTCTAAGTTCTCTGTATTTACTTTTAAGACAAAGAGTAGGGTGCCGCCGCTGTCTCGCTTGCACGTGGCTCCTTATTTTTTTGATATTTAGATATTGCATTATCTATTTAACAACCATCAGTTTTTACTGCAATCAATTATAACATTTATTTATTTAAAAGCTGTCAGTCTATATATTTTCTTATGCTATCGTGCGATGTGCCTGTACAATGATGTCATCGACGTATCTCTCTCGCTTACGAGGTGCACTGCAAACACGGTGACCGACTGTTTGTCTTACGCTCTAAAAGTGTTATATTGCTGCTATTATGAACAGATTTATTGCCAACCCCAGTGACACAATAAACTGTTTATGGTCATTGTTACTCAGGATTTTATCCTTGCAAAGGTTCTTTATAAATTCTCCATCTAAGTTTGCCGAAAGGCGTCTGTTGAATCCACCTGTATCAATGAGTCATCCTTCCGTCGTAACCGCCAGACCTTAAAATTGTGCGAAGTGCGTTCCCCTTTTATTACAATAACGGAATTTCATGGGAATGATTATCTTTACTGAGTTATGCTAACTTTTGTTTGTATAATTGACTAGGTTTTATTACTGTGATTTTCCAGGCTTTAGTACCAGTTCAGACAAGCATGCCCTCGTGTGGGGAATACTAGAAAAACGTGTCATTTTCGTATACTTTTTTCGAAATAATATTAATTTTAATTTTAAATTTTAGTTATACTGAAAATAAGTTTTTTTAGAAAGTACAACTATTTGAAATTCAAAAATAGCATTTTATTTTCGTATATAATAACAGTAGGTATATCAGATATTACCACTTGCATTATTTACCGCAAAATGTTGTTTTCACTGCTTACTAGAGTACTTATGATATTTGTTCAAACTGTAATTGTGATTTCATAACTTCATCAACATTACCTGAACGGTGCATAGATCTGTCTGCAAATGAAGGCATATTGCGCCAACTTACACAAACATCCGGCGTTTACTCACGATAACAGGCTGACTGTCGCCAACTCCTCGCACCTTATCTGCCGTTGGGCAACCTACACGCTGAGTCATTGCCTATTTAATTGTATTGCATGTAGGTGCCTAGCTAAGCTTAGCCTTTTATTAGTCATTGAAAGACATCTAAAGACACAGAAATGGCCGAGAGTATAACTAAGCCATTTGGAGCAGGTTTTACAGTTACACCCTCGAAACTTCCTCGCTGTCAGTTTAACCTGTTATTAATTGTTCTTTCTTCAGCATTTTCTATGCTGCTCTTCTCAATCTATATCTTATCTTTATCGCTATGATCTGTATTGACATGTTCATTTTGATAACTGATGAAACTGTCGTAATCGTACTCTCAAAAAACACACTTGATCGTGGGATATCTAATGTGGAGAACACCAGATATGCCGACTTATCAGAAACGTATGACGTAAATGTATAAGAATATGAGTACTGGGCCCTTATTCCATATGACCATCGGTCGCGTTACGTGAACGTGACATGAAATGACGTCATTAATTGACAATGAAAATTAGCCTTTAAGTTTAAGCAGCACAGTAGATGCACCCACGTCAAATTCATGTTACGCGCCCGATGGTCATGCGGAATAAGGGCCCTGCCTGTATAATTTTATTTCTCGGCATTACAGAGAAAATAAAACGAGATGTCAGATGTCAAAAAAAAAATGCAGGAGCTGTCTTGCATTTCTTATTCTAACAATAACGCCACGGACATTCTGATACTTGTTAATATACTCGTAATTCGTACGTTTACCACATAACTTACTCTAAGAACATAATTGTAGTATGTATAATGATTAAAATGTACGACTTATAACGCAGTTCTTATTCTAAAATCTAATAAGATGATGGTGGCTTATTTAAAGCCACATGTCTAAAGTCCTTTAGTTTAACTAATTACCATCGTTTAAGCATGCATGTCAACAAAACTATTATCGCCACTTATTCTGTGAACCCATGCGGGCAGATTGTATTACAATTATCTAGAACAGACTATGTGGAATTTTGAAATAGTTACGTTGGCTAAGCTGATAACGATAGTAGTTGCAAAATTAAATGTTTTTTTTTTCATGCAAACAGAACGCCATCTAAAAGTACTAGTGTCAAAGTACCTACAACTTTATAGTGGTGAGACTTTTGAACTTAATAGTTATAGGATTTTTTACCTTTTCCAGTTATTCAACCCTCAAGCAGTAGTGTGCAAGCGTTACTCGTTAAACGTTCCGGATTGAAGGGCAATGTTTCCAGTGAAATATCTAGACTTAATAAAATTTACTATTTAGATGGTAAATGTATATACACTCTGATATTAGTAACAGAGTGTCGAATGCAGTCTACGAATAATAATACTAAGTGCAGTGCATTTCCACACAGATATTTGATCTATTGAAGTACAGAGATCTGTGTGATATTGTTGTGGGTTAGCCTGACATTTAACAGGCGAGCGTCTTGTGTCATGTTATTGAGTTGTATAAAAAAAAACTTTGTATTCTATGAGTAAACATAATTTCCACCTGAAACGAATACAACGTGAAGTGTAGAAGCACCGGCCGGTGACCTCGAATGCATGAATGAAAACGGAACCACCACCGACGATTGTGTTGGACAGCATCCTAAAGATAAAATCGCACTCGACAGTCGGCCCATTGTTAACGGCCCGCCCGTAATCAGTCTCAATACTAATGGATGCAAATCGATTTGAACACTCGAGTCGACCTTACGTTCTGGTATGCTTTCGTCTAAAATTGGAAATTTGTAAATACAACGGCAAACGATTATACTCAAACTCAAAACAAATTATCACAATAGCAGCATACAGATCATAGGACATTTTCGCATGTGGAATTAGGAAATTTGTATTAGATTCAGTATTATCTCATCGTCAGATAAGAATCCTATGGTGATCTGCAATTCTAACATGGAAACAGACAAGTTTGTCTATTAATGAATAGAAATAAAGCAGCTTTTGATGATAATATAATTGGCATGACGAGTATTTAAAACGGTTTGTCTACTCACTGTGCTCTAGCCTTGCTAAAGAAATAATCTTAAATCTTAACTTTCAAACTACTAATGAACTCGTCAAACTTCGATGGACAAATGTTGAGTATCCAATTATATAGGCAGTACTGTTACTGTTTGACTATTTCATGTAATAATAAATAGGATTAAATTGAATTTATTTTATGAAATAGTCAATCATGGCCCTCAGCACGTATAACCATCGGCAGTGTTACATAAAATTTACGTGGATGCGTAGACGATGAAAATTAGACTTTAGGATCTTAATCTTAAGTCTAATTTTGATTATCAACGCAATCACGTCACGTTCATGTAACGCAGCACATGATCATACGGAATCCAGGGCCCAGTACAAGATGTACTGGGCCCTGGATTCCGTATGATTCCGTCGTCGTCGTATTTTATGAGATATTTAATTCAATTACATATTTTAGCACGATAAAATTTGGAAATAGTGTGAGGAGGTCTTTATATTCAGACAAATTTCTAAATACATAGTCATATGCACCAGTGACATAATCGTACTCGGAAGATCATATCCGCTCTGGCACCGGACCAACTCGAAACGAACTGAATGAGATAACTAACATGATTTACTGTATACTATGGGTATATTTGTTTCTATTTATATCGCATCACTCTGTTTATAATGAAAGTTTTGTCGTAATACATTTTATCAAATTGTATGTAAAAAACATACAATTGTAAATACAAGTTTTTACGCCCAATTTGAACGGTTATAGGTCAAAATCTTTATGAAGATATTAAATGTATGTTCGCTCTTTGGTTCACGCAACAAACAGACAACAACTTTGATAACAATATAATCATAATTAATACCATGCAGTTGATCTAATGATAAAGCCGGAAAGTTGCCACAGAAGGTTATCAATGCAAACCTAAGATTCGTGTAGAGGAATCAAGTCAAATTAATAACAATAGCGCCCACTGTCCCTTAAATCTACAAAAAACCGGCCAAGTACGAGTCGGACTCGCGCATGAAGGGTTCCGTACCATTATCTATAAAAACGGCAGACAAGCTCGTCTGCCTGTTGCCGTTATCAATATCGAGCAAAAAATCAAGTTTGTTGTATGGGAGCCCCCTTAAATGTTTATTTTATTCTGTTTTTTAGTATTTGTTGTTATAGCGGCAACAGAAATACATTATCTGTGAAAATTTCAACTGTCTAACTATCACGGTTCATGAGATCCAGCCTGATGACAGACGGACAGACAGACAGACAGACAGCGGAGTCTTAGTAATAAGGTCCCGTTTTACCCTTTGGGTACGGAACCCTAAAAATCAAAACCTACAGAGTTCTACTTCCCATTGACCTAGAATAACCAAATTTGGCAAGAAGTAAGGTCTTTAAGTACGTGTAAAGGAAAAACTCCAAAAAATAATTCATTTGCAGTAACAACACATCAAAAGAAATGCGATTACAAATTGACACTGTAGTTAAAATACAAATGTTTGCAGTTTTCATGATTTATGAAGTAGAATTAAACACAAGCCTCCATGTACAAGTCAAACTCGCACTTGGCTGGTTTTCGTTTAGTCATCGTGAGCGCTTTCCATCATTAGTAAAAGCTTGTTTCTTCGATTACATACACAAATAACTTAAAATAATAATAAAACACGACACAATTTTAATATACGAAGAACTTCATAGCAACTTTTGTATTAAAATTTTCATAACCGTACCTCATCGCTCACTCTTGGGCTGTCCCGTCTGTTTGTCGTTTCTGTTTTCTATAAAATTGCATTGACTTGTGTTTGAATGGGAGAATCTTATCATCTGTTTTTAAACATAGAAGTACTTTTGCGACATCAATGTCACCCGTCGTCCTCACGTTCTCATTATCTTGAAATGCAATATTATATGGAGTAATAACATGAATGGTGCGGGTGTTTGCGTCATCTACCAAGTTTTCTTCGCCATATTTGATTGGACACTTGAGGTCTGCTTCGTTATATTGCGGTCGGCGCAAGGGCACGATTCCATCGACTCCAGTAGAATCAGCAATAAAACAACAACGAAATAAAATAAATCATGATGCGTTTTAATGTTAACGTTTCTGAGAAACTTGATTGACTATATTTATTAATCTTTAGAGCCCGAGCGAAATTAAAATGCTATACAGCATTTCATCTTCGCTCAGGCTTTAAAGTCACTATATTTTTATAATTTGAAAATGAATATGATTATCATCATCACCTCAGTCTCAAGAAGTGCGCTAGACATAGGCACCCCCCAAAGATTTCCGAAAAGACCTTTTGGAAGCGGCCCCCAAACGTCTTCCTAGTTTCTACCACTCGTATGAGATCTTCAGGCCACATTATTTGTGGCTGATTCCCACGCTGTACTTCGCAGTTTGTGGTCTACACTGGAGCGCATTTCGGCCATATCAGATTGCAAATTTAATATACATATGTTATCAAGATTGGTATGAATTTTGATATTGATCGTATTTCCTAATTTTTAACGGCTACTGTAATTGCATAACCCAATTAAAATTTGTATCATCGAATAAACACATGGCAGATTAGATAAATAGATAGTGTGTACTGCAGTGATTAGTAAACACGATCGGCGTTATGCTAAATTAGTCATTGCGTGCTATAGATTTTTGATAAAATAGTAGCTAATATGCATTTAAATTACAACATGTTTATTTTATATTAAGTCTCAACTTAGTCAGGTACCCCGTTTGCACTGTTAATTATAGGCACTTTATAATCTTCATGTTATCTATTGGGTCTATAAAATTTCTATAAGCGGTAACTTTTTGGGATAAAATATGTAATCTAAATATACAACAGCCTTCAAAGATGGTAGATTTATCCTATATGATTTTTCTCTCAATATTATTGTTATTAGTCGACTGCGTAAGAAGGAGGGCTATGTTTTTCGAGTGTATGTATGTATGTTTCGACATGATAGTCTACAGCCTAAACGGCTTTACCGATTTTGATATGCGAGGTGTCGTTACATTTGAGATCTTCACTTCCTGAGTGTCTATTTTTTGTAATAATAGTAATACATCTATCGCAAAAATAAAAATATGCGATTTTTCGTAACCTCCAATGAACTTTTTCGTAATAAAGAAGTGATTTTGCTGGAATTATTCTTAAAAATGCTAATTTATAACCTTTTACAGCGATTTTACGCATACTCTCTCACAAAAAATGTACACTCAATAGCGTCAAGTGTAACGAAGTCGTAAGTTAGACGAAAACTGTTTTTCTGTTATTTTGTTTTTCTTTTAATATAAATACTTGTTAGCTTTATCAATTTGTGCTATGTTATAGAGTTTTAAATTCTGTGCTATTTCAACTTTTAACCGTGAAAAATCGCAGTGTCGGATATAGAAGATTCTTAACCCGACACGTATTACCTCGTGATTTTTTACTCTGCACCTTTCTAACGATAGCTTAGGCCCTCTCTGTCTGAATTTCTACGTTTATAGACGAAAGTAAAATTGTGAATTGCATAAACGTAGATATGGTTAATAATACAGTTATGTTATCTGCAGATGAACGTCCGTGTGACGACGATGGACGCGGAGCTGGAGTTCGCGATCCAGCAGACGACCACCGGCAAGCAGCTGTTCGACCAGGTGGTCAAGACCATCGGCCTGCGAGAGGTCTGGTTCTTCGGCCTCCAGTACACCGACTCCAAGGGGGACCTCACCTGGATCAAGCTTTATAAGAAGGTTAGTCGACATTTTGCACATCTGTGCGATTACTGATAGGAATCGCTTTACAGAATATTTCAAGAGGTTATGATCCGATGGAAAGTTACGTTCCTCCCTGGAATTAGGATATTAAATTTATAATGGAACATTATTAAGACATTAGAATTCCAATTAATAGCAATTAGGACTTACTATATAGTGGATCAGAGTCAGATTATACGCTAAAAAGTTGTTCAGCTAAATTATGTCATATCTAAAAACTTATAAAGCAGATCTAAATTTATTTATAGTCCAATCAAAAGTTGACATTTAGCTCAGCGCAGACTTTAAAATTGAAATATTAGGTTTGCCATGTGTTAATTATTTACACATCGACCTTAAACTTAAACCGAACTTATTCACATTTGCAAAATATAGGCTGCAACAAGTAGATTAGCATTAAGGAAGATCGACACGATCATGTTATTGAAACTCCAGTGGTAGCAGGCGTCCGAAACGTTGATGTATTTTTAGCGCAACCGCCCAAGTTCAAGTTTGTTTTGGTTCTATTCGCTCTCCAAACTCGCCAACGAACGTGCTGCACTAGATGAGTAATTGGTCCGTTTTCACCGCACACGGAATGTTTACGTTGCGTTGGTTATCTCGACACGCGATAATGTAGATACTGGCTCGGATAACGCTCTGATGCTGTTTTTGATAACATCTCTCCACACCTACAACAATGCATGTCTATTTATGTATTAGACTGTTCAAATATTCTTTAGTCTCAGAACACAGATAAAATTCTTCAGTCACAACTGTAAAATTACAATGTTGAAAACAACGATTCTGCTTTGTTTTCCGACTCAGGTTTATTTGCTGTACGCAGTTTCTTTGAAGGTCCTGAATTTATGCATCTGTGTTCATAAAATTGTGTTCTTAATAATTGCTGTTTTCTTATTAGATTCATTTGTTGTTTCCCCTTGATCGGTGCTTCATTCTCATTCAAGCGATGCACGTTTCCGTCGCCTGTCTCCGTCAGTAAACAATTCTGTGAAATTGTTTTCCTCCAATGTTATCCTCTGCGGTTGACATTGACCCGGTATTGCAATGTCGACATGTGGCACTTTACACCGAATTACATTATCGAAACCCACTCCGTCTCTGAGGCCGCCGGCATATATGCAGACCTGTTCACACATCATGAATATAATAAATATTCAAAAAGGTCGTTGATGACTTTCTTTCGTTCGGAACGTGGCATTCGACAGTGCCGCATGCTATATTCAAATCTTCTATTCGAGAGCAATTGTACCGTTCGTCATAAAAAGATCTCGGTTTTTTGTCGTCGATACGAATAAATTCATCCTTTTCAGAGGTCGATGCAGCGAATTCGCGGTTGAATTATTTTTGTACAATCGCGCCATTATGCTCGGACTCTTTCGAGTCGTTCAGTACATCTGATTCATTTTCAATTTCGGTGTCCTTTGTAATATTATTAGTAACGTGAAATATCCGTGACATGTTTTTAACATTTAGGCTTGCCTGTGCCGGATCAGGAGTGTCCATTATCACTTATCATCTTGTACTATTAGTATTATGATAAGATACAAGTGATTTTTATTTTGTAACTCTGGTTATTTAAACGGTCACAGAATTTATGCAACAAAATTATCCCATACTACTTAACCGTTCTGATTAATATAATTTATTCATTGGTATTAAATTGTTCATAATCGTGTTATTATTTCGTGCTCTGATATGACATATTGATTATGTATTGCTGTTATCATGTATCGTAGTCTAGTAATCAGTATAAATGATTTTTAATATTTCCGTTGTAAGCTCCAACTTATTTTTAACCGACTTCGAAAAAGGAGGAGGTTATAAATTCGTACCGTATATATATATTTTTATGTATGTACACGAATTACTCCGTCATTTGAGAACCAATTTTTGTGTTTCCTGAATTGGTGTATAGAGAAAGCTCCCAAGTTGGTCCCATAATTATTTTATAAATATCGCTTTATTAGTTTTTGAATAATCTCTAAAAATTAAAATATTTTCATTGTATTCCTGAGTAAGTGCGTCAGATTATAGAATCGCAGAGTTCCACCTACACGTTTTTCTTTGCAAGAGTGTCAAATATTAAGGATTATCGTATAAACATCTGCACATTTTCTAATCTTCGAAGACGAGCATTTGACATTCAATGACAATTCGCATTCTTGACAAAAGAAAAAAAGGGCGAGTGAAGAGAGTCTTTAAAAAGTTGACAATCGTGAAGGATTTCGTAAGTTGAGTGTGAAGTCGGTTTTTTGATAGAAAAATTATATTTTCTACATTAATATTGGCAAGAAAATTAACTTCATGTAATATACTATTCAATCATCATGCGTTGATATATCCTGTTCAATTCTATACAATTTCTCTTTTTCAACACAATTGGATCCATAATACCTTTCCGTGACTGAGCTACTTATGCAAACGGTGACTTTGTTTATAATAGCTGTTCTATCAGCGTCCTAGTCGCTTCGCTATCTAAATAGTTTTACAGAATATAAAACAAACGTGCTATTGTAGCGTTTTGTATTGTTAAGTTATTGTAAAGCGATAAAACTTAGAATGAAATGTTTCTCGTAGTATAAATACATATATGTCATAAAAATAGCTTAAGAATTATTTCTCTCTTTAAAAATAAACTTTTCTAATGTGTCAAAATGAAAATAAATGTCATAATGTTAAAAAATCAGCGATGTTTATATATTTGTATCCGCTCAATCTCAGTTGAAATCTCGGAAAGTGTCACATTTGCAAGGAACACTTCGAAAGCATTTGACTTGGCAAAATATGATAAAATAGTAGTAACACTTTACTATATTTAACACGCTTTTATTAGCTTCACCTGTATGCATATTTATTTATTTGTTTGTTTGTAACCCGACTCCTTTGGACTTGATTTTGACCCACTTCAAACGGTCAGATTTCATTTAAACTTTGTAGACTTATCGAGGACCGATGACAATACGATAATTTTAAGCGTGTTTTTTTAGTTTTTTAAAACTATTATTATTAACTGAAGGAGATTAAAAATATTAATACATAAGATGTGATAATCACAATCTTTTCCAAATGGAAATCCTTTAAATTTGTATCGTCTTGACTCACCATTATCGCGTACGTATAATGTGGGTGTAATGGTCGTATTAAATTGTATGCACTGCCATTAATTTCAAGTGCATAAAATTGTATAAAATGTGCTCAAAATGCATTCGAAATTCCTTTATATTTTGGTACTATAGGGTTCACAATTCTTTACTTTTGTCATTTACGTGCCAAGTTAACGTAGTGTACGATGATAACCATGTCAGACGATCGTTGCAACACCTACGATATGAGTAAGGTCGAAATTTACATTCCTATCAACGTTCGGTTATTGGGAAAGCTAAAGTAACCAATAGTTACTATGAAATAGCAAATTGTACAACTAAGTTGACTAGGTAGACCTTGCAAAACTGTACCCGAACAGAGGAAGTATTCGTCACGGTAGTTTAATCAAATTACTGGATTAATGATAGGAAGTGTGAAAATAATGAATCAATAACAATTTAAAATTCAATGAAACAAAAATTATTAGTTAAAATAACAACAAAGTAACAAAAGTAAATGAAAATTCGATGTTATCCCAGCAGATGATGGTAATAGTGATAAAGACAAATTAACAATCCATGCGCCCGTTTCAATGAAAACTCATTGTTTCATGGCATTCTCTTCGCCATAAACATTTCCAAGAGCTCATTAATATGTAACTGATACTAACGCTAGAATCCGCGATGTTGATACAGTTCGCAAAGTAAACTTTACGCCGACGCGAACTAATTCAAACAATTTCGCACCCATTTGCGCTTTTGATGTTTTGGATCTTTTTGATGATTATGTTTATCGACTCGAAGATGCTTAGATTCTTTAACATAAATATGAAAAACCTAACAGATGTGTTCGATTTATCAAAAAAGCTGCAACGTTTTGCTCGAAATCTCACGTTGCTGGATAGAATTTTAGCTCTCTGGACTTGAGTGTCGTATAACGCAATATTTTCTGGCTCACGGTCATACTGTACAGCCATTTCGCATTTGTTTGTGTGGAGCATATTACCCATCCCACTCATCTTTATCTTTATTGCTTAAACTAGTTGTAAAATACAATATTTACCGCACACGTTGTCATATTTAGCAGAGAAATAAGCTGCTTTCCAATAGAAAGGCATGAACGAATAGTTACGAATGGTATATCGCCGGTAGTTACTATAGCAATATTTATCAACACCGTTGCTCGGTCACCACCTAAGTTTATCAACTACGGCTCAATGAGCTTGTTTACATACGGGCACGTGGATTGTAGGACACTTCACACCGAATAATATGGATCTATAATGTCCCTGGTAATTTACATGTGCCCTGTAGGACGCTATGAAATTTGAATATTGATATGTAAATAAAAACTGCTTAGCTGTCGATTTAAATGGGTGTTTGTTCATTTGTTTCTTTAAAGTCTTAGGGATTTTAATCTAAAACTTATGATGATCGCATTACATTGTTCAAACTCTCATGAGGCTATTGATTGCATTGTTTTAGATTGTCAGCGTTGTGTGTCTTTATTGTTATTAAATACATAGTTGAAAATAGAAAACACTTCTAAACTAAAATGTTAATCTAGTCTACATCAGCAAAAGGCATAATTGGCTTCCTCTATCACTTCCTTGACTCAACCCTCGATTTCAACGAGGAAACTATGAAATATAGCATCATTAGCTAGAAAAGGTAAGCTCATTTCAGCAGAACTCATGACGGCGCATTATCTCGGTGAGGCAATAAAGCGCTTACCTTCTGATATACACGTGGAAGCTTAATTCAGATCCCTTTCTGATGCCGACAATATTATTATTTATTTATTATAATATCATTATATTATTTATTTATTATAATGGTAGTTATACTTCTTGACTTTACTTATTACTTTATTACGCAAAACGTGAACCTTGACTGTGAAATTAGGACAGGGGATTCCCAAGGTCTGCGGTTGTTGTTAACTCGTTTACATTGATGTTTATTATCGTCATCATCATCATGAATTCGTGTGTGATGACCGTCGTTGATTTCCTTATTAGCGTCATGTATTTTGGCGATAACATTTTTGTTTAATGTATGTACATGTAAAATCATTGAGTGTGTCAATGAAATATGATCTAATAGTTTAACTGTGCGGGGCTGCCAATCTGAGGTCGCGTATGACTCATTGGGTCGGAAGCTCTATTCCCATGTGCCTCTGTGTGTGTGTGTGTGTGTGTGTGTGCTTATCACTCCAACCGTTAACGGTCGTATTTTAATTGTGACCAATCGTCACGATCTATTTATATTGTGGAGGCGAATTTATAACACTTTATTGTTTATACCTTAAATAATGGATATAATTTAATTTCTAGTAATAGCTATTGTTGTACTATTTTTTTTTTATTTGCAAGCACAAAATATTTTTGTTTATTCGTTTTCTATTAACTCAGTTCCAAAACTGACGATAAGATTATAATTTATCTTTCCTAATTACTGCTTTGAAGTTACTACACCGCTTCGTATTTGATTTTAAAATCAATTTCCTTGATTAGAATTTATAATATTTCTAAACGATTGATTTTGCAGAGAAAAGTATCTTAAACTGGTTATTTAAATTTAAATAATGTTTGAACAATATTTTTACTAACTTGTTTTAGAAACGAGAACTGGAAATATCCTTGGCACTCGTACCAAAATTATTTGATATTGGTTGCGTTGTTTTGAAATTTCTTCCCAAATTTTCTACGTCTTTCTCCTTAGTTACAATATTGAATGCAATGTACGATGTTAATGGATTTGTTAACTCATTATAGGATCGGAGATCGCATCTCATTATAATTGTAGTGACGTGTGACAGCATCACTGTACTTGCTATTTAAGGGATTCCTATGTGTTTCATTCACATTTTATTCGTTATGTTGGTACCATTGTTCGTGATATGAGTGCTATGTATGGCGTGTCACTTACGCAATATAGGCCTACCTGTAGTGCTTCTACTATTAACTATTCTGTGCTCGACTCGGCCTCGCCACGACCGATTACTGAGCCGTGTGCTCTTTACTGCGAATTATAACATCTACACTCACTTTGCCACATGTTTGTACTATATTTTTCTTGTGATGTTTACTTATTGATATATGTATTTTTATATTTATTCTCGAAAGTCATAGTTATATTTTTTTATTGCTTTTTTTTATGTATTTACATTAATTTCTTAATTTTATCTGCCTATAGACTTCTGACTAGATAGATAAACTTTTTATTGTACACACCTTAAAAGTATTAATAAAGTACTTAAATAGACTAGTGCAACAACAGGCGGCCTTATCGCTAAAAGCTACTAGTATAATTATTTTCAATTATCAAATAGTGAATATAATATTATTTTTTACATTTATTCCATTTTGGTTTGTAGTATTGGGTAACTTTTCATTCGATAAACATGTTGCGTCTATCATTAGTCTTCATAATGTTCTCCCCTTTACCTCATAATATTCATAACATAATTATGCTGTTTAATATATATTTTTTGCTATTAATAGCAACGTTTATTGAATAACTTCTCGTTGCCATTAGGATGATGTCATCTGGAGGTCAAGCATGTGTAATGTGTACGTACAGTCCGCATGAAAATTGTAAAGCCTTAAAATGTACTTAGCTTAGTTGTGTTCTCTTATATCTTTAAATATATATATCAATGGGTTAAAAAGAGTACAGTTCTAAATTTAACCATAGCTAATACAAAGCGGCTACAATTAAGTTATTAAGTAAGTAAGCGACTGTAAAATTGTCAAATATCATTATGAAATAAATTTTCAAAAGTACGTCTGTGCTTAATGGTTTGTTAATTGCCGCCAGTTTATCATCATCATCCTCATCATCTCTCTCTCTCTTCTTCTATCTATCAATCTTGTGTTGTGTAGGCCGGGTTGACCATCTGAAAGGTCTTGTAACTAAACAAACTCATTTTAGAGTGGTTATATTCTAGTGTCACTGTTCAACCCAGCGTTATTTTGCATTTCGAATACAATTCTTGAATTACATCTTTACCATTTTCGTCATAGTAATATAGTAAATGTTTCCTTAAAAGAAATAATATTGTCTGCATCACTATCAATTTATTTGGTTACCGCTTTCAGTTCAAATCTCTTATCAAATGTGTTGTTTACACTGTACAAGTTGTTCAACTTATTGTTTCTAGTAATAAAGTCGATCGCGTCGCTTCAAAGTCAACCGATTGTCCGGTCGTTGTTCCTGAAAGATCATTCATTCAAAAATTTTATCTTAAAATATTTACTCCTGCCTAATTGAAATGTATTTATAAAAGTTTTCGGCCTAAGAATGTAGTCGTATGCGAAGTGAGTGGTAATTGGTTTTACCCGAATGGGTAAGAAGGAGGGTTATATTTTTCGAGTGTATGTGTGTAGGTAAGTATGTTTGTTTCTATATTTCCTCCTACAGACTAAACGGCTTGACCGATTTTGATGTGCGGAGTGTCATAGGCTATATTTTTTCTTCTAATAATAATACAACCGTTGCAAAAGTAAAAAAAAATGCGCTTATTCTTCCTGTAACCTCCAACGAACTTTTAATAACAATTAAATGATTTTATTAGAATTATTCTAAAGAATGCGCATTAATAACTTTTTACGGTGTCTACGTATATTTTCTCACAAATAGCGTAACGAAATCGTAAGTTAGACTTCAAAAACCGCTTTTCTAGTCTGGTATATTGCTATTATTTTAATATATATGTTTAAATACTTGTTAAAATTAAATTGAAGCACTATCCACCTGTGTCGCCCGTGAACATGGTGCATGTAACTGTGCCGAAATGTCGGGAGCTCAAAATTAACGCGAACCAAGGTAAATATCCCGTTAATAATAATAGTGCTTTAGAATTAAATTGATTCATGTGTTCGTACACAGTGACTAACCGTGTGACGTATTCGATAAGTCAGTACTGAGAAATAGCTATAACGTTAATTAGTTTAAATTCCTTAAGTTTTAGTCACGTAACGCGTTCATTTTATTATCATTTGCGCTTGGTAAACTATTGCAGTTGCAATGTCCATTTGTCTATCGATTTAGAATCGGAAACTTTGTTACTCGACTGTCCGAAAAGAAGGGTAAAATTCTTATTAACCTAAACGGCGTTACTTTGTCTTCCAGTTATCATAGGCTACATTTTTATAAAAAATCTGATAATCATACGTATATACTTTCTTTTCTGTAAATACATACTTATGATACATAGAAACACCCAGACACAGAACAAACATCCATGCTCATCACACAAATGTTTGCCCTGGGTGGAGATCGAACCCATGCCCTACAGCTCAGGAAGCAGTCGTACTACCACTGAGCCATGAAGCCATGAATTACTATTGTACAATGCGATTAAAATGAAAACTTGACTGCCCATACGATATACTTGATTACTGACCACAGACTTAATAAAACATTAGCGCCATGTAACGAATGCTACCCAAGTGGAGTTAGTTTGAAGTCGCTGAAGCTGTTAAAATCGCTCACTATGTATAATATCTTCACATAACTTGAACAGTCATAGATTTCACAAGGTTGTTTGACTGCTTGTACAAGTGCCGGCAGTATATATATAAGTTGACATATTACTTATTGGTCGTATTGAATATATAACTTATTGGATGTTGCCGCAATCCCGCTGATTTATTATTAACTATTCAGTGCCAGTCGCTTTCCTCGCTAATGTATAAATACATATTGGTATACATCATCACAGGTTTTCGATGAGAGTTTGTAAATATTTTAAACGACACTCACTTGATTTGTTAGATAGTTTGCTTTCGATTAGATCAATATTTGGATGGACGTACGTCAGTGGCTTACAGACTATGTTTCATGTATTATTCAGATTTCTTGTGATTTTGCATTGTTGGCTATGTATCGATTTATCTATCTGTCGGTTGGTCACTTGGTCATCGTCTACCTCTATAATATGACTAGTGATAATAAGCTACTTGACACATTTTATGACGAGACATCTGTAGGTACATGCTACCGTCTTTTTCTAGAGAGCCTACATTATGTGGTCGCTTGTTTTTTTGCTTTATTATTGTTTAGTACTAAGTCTTGTCAAGTATAATCTCGCCAGGTGCGTTCACGTGAGTTATATCATCTATCCGTCTTGTTTGCCGTACTCATTCATATCTCGTATTCCGGTTCTAGTAGGTAAAATGCCACGGTCGGACGCTCTTCGGACGTACCTGTTTGGATACTTTCATGTTTAGCCATTATGGCGGCCTCGCTTAGTTGTCTGTTAGCATTCAAATCTTAATTCTTGTTGTTATGTTGTGGAACTTCTTTTAGGTCTGTGTTTCTCGATACAACATCGTTATTATATTTATATTATCCAACATTGCTGAGCAAAGACCCCTCTTCCTTCCTTCCATATTTGTTTGTTGGTTGCTATTGTAGTCCTTTTTAAAGGTATCAAGCTCATCTGTGCACGTATTTCTAGGGTGGCCTAATAGCCTTTTAACGTCTGGGACCCAGTTAGTGATGGATTTTGGCCAGAACTCTTCTGCACATGCCTCCAGACCAATCCCAGTGTAACTTCTCATCTTTTCAAGTTTCGCCAATCTGCGTTTTGGAGGATATTCAGGGCAGTTTTTAATGTTCGATTTCGCTGAAGTGTTGGGTTTTAGATTCAGTCTACACTGTAATACCGATTCAGTCACCTTAACATATTTTTATGAATACATATAGTCCTTTATGTATGACCACACTCAGTGTCATAATAACAACTTTTAAGTATAGGTATCGTGAGCTCAAAAGGAAAATTGTTAATTTAGTCATCGTGTCGCTTCTTCGGCTTAAGTTCTGATTCATATTGTGTCGATGCTAACACTTTATAGAATCTGCCAAAGCCTCGCGTAAGAATAATAATTGTTTACATTATGACACTTGGGCGCGGATGATTTAGTTTTCGACTCTGTCATGTCTAGCCCACATGTTAGTGAGATCATCCTGATGCAAAAAATGCCCCCACTGGCAAATTGTTACAAATACATGTATGTAAATCGGATTGGGAAACGCCTTTGGTTGATGTCGGCAGTTCGTTAACATTGACATCATTAGTATTGATTCAGGTTTTTTGTACTGTTCAAATTCTTTCATCTTTAGAGACTACTTCATCAACTAAGTTAAAAGTACCGCTTGAAATAAGTAAATCATCTTTTAATAAAGTATTATCATGTTATACGACATCTGTGTTAATTATATATTCTTCTTCTTCTTCTTTTCGTGTCAACGGTTCGTTCTGTTTTTTTATGTATTTATTATACTGTATTTGACCAGTAGGAAGCCACAGAGACGGCAGCAGTATTGGCCTCCCACAGGTCATTCATTGTGCAGGTATTAGGGCACAGTGGGCATACGAGCAGGTGTGTCATTGTCTGAGGGGTGGCGCCACAATCACACTGTATACAAATCAAATTATATATTGTTAATAGATGCGGTGAATAACTATCGTATGTCCTTGTATGACTTTTGCTAATTTATCTTCAGATATCTACAATTCATATTGTTGTCTTATACAACGCACGCAGCAAGTGTTTGCTCTCTCTCAATGTTTACTTTGATGTAAATTAGCATAATTAAAACCTCATTCTGCACGAAATTATTTCACAGTCATTGTGAGACGGATTGGGAAACGCCTTTGGTTGATGTCGGCAGTTCGTTAACATTGACATCATTAGTATTGATTCAGGTTTTTTGTACTGTTCAAATTCTTTCATCTTTAGAGACTACTTCATCAACTAAGTTAAAAGTACCGCTTGAAATAAGTAAATCATCTTTTAATAAAGTATTATCATGTTATACGACATCTGTGTTAATTATATATTCTTCTTCTTCTTCTTTTCGTGTCAACGGTTCGTTCTGTTTTTTTATGTATTTATTATACTGTATTTGACCAGTAGGAAGCCACAGAGACGGCAGCAGTATTGGCCTCCCACAGGTCATTCATTGTGCAGGTATTAGGGCACAGTGGGCATACGAGCAGGTGTGTCATTGTCTGAGGGGTGGCGCCACAATCACACTGTATACAAATCAAATTATATATTGTTAATAGATGCGGTGAATAACTATCGTATGTCCTTGTATGACTTTTGCTAATTTATCTTCAGATATCTACAATTCATATTGTTGTCTTATACAACGCACGCAGCAAGTGTTTGCTCTCTCTCAATGTTTACTTTGATGTAAATTAGCATAATTAAAACCTCATTCTGCACGAAATTATTTCACAGTCATTGTGAGACGCGCCAAACTAGAGTTTCCACATCATGAGACAAAACTGCGTCGGAGCGCGATTATGCATCATTAAAGTAAACAGTTTATTGTTAGTTTTATGATTAGCTGCCTACACTGTTACAGGAGCGTGCTTTTTGTTACGTTCTCTTGTTTCTTAGTGCATATCTCATTATAATCATCATCATCATCTCAACCACATCTGTACATCAATCTGAGGAAATGTTAATAAAACCATCGGAATAAAAAACGGGTGAACCGATTTTAATTAAATATATATATAAGAACACTCGACAAATTCCTCTTTCAAACAAAAAAACTAGATCAAAATCGGTCCATCCGTTTGAGAGCTACGATACCACAGACAGACACACAGATACACACATCGAACTTATAACACCCCTCTTTTTGTGTCTGGGATAAAAAAAAACAATTTTCGAATTTTACTATGGAAATTAACGTGGTTTTCACACATTTTAAATAAAAACTACGGGTCACTCACGTCTGTGTGCTGCTCCTTTGAAAAAGACCGCCGAATGCGGTTAAAACTATAGTCGGATATTTCGGCTCAAAACAGACGTGAGTGACCCGTAGTTTTTATTTTAAAAAAATCGAATTGTTTGCATGTCTGTATCTGTATGGTATACTCAATAGACCACTAAACTACTGGAAGAATTTGGACGAAATTATCAAATATAAGTATTATCAAATAACTTTAAGAATTCGCTGGTGCAGCTAGTTATGAATGAGGATCTTATCTCATGCTAAGCAGTATATATATTACTGGCTAATTTTGCCGAATTTTAAATAATCTTAAGCGGCAGTTGGACTTTGATCGATCGCGAATGTAATCAATTTTTTGGTTTGTTTACGAAAGTGTGGATTAGCGAAAATAGATCAATGAAAAGTGCAATACGTTATGTTAGATTTATCTTTATCGACAGCATAGTTGCGCGCACGCAGCGCCGCCCGCGCACGCGATCTTATTCTCCCAGCGCTCGTGGAATGCAGCGTTTTTGTCGCACCCGATAATTATGATTTGCGTCGCGTATGGCCCCAATACTTATTCAAAATACTCACATGGATTGACTAACACTACTTATGGATATAATATGACGTGAACGTACATTTCCACCCAGAGAATTAGTTTCATTCTGAATCCCGTCCACAGTTGAAGCTTAAAATCTATAAAAAAATGTGTGTAATACCATTATGTTATTACGCTCTTTTACATGCACATAAGCATGATGTTTCAAATTACTGGATAGTCGAAAAAAAGGGGTGTTATAAGTTTGACGTGTGTGTCTGTGGCATCATAGCTCGCTAACGGATGGAACGTTTTTTTTTTTTTTTTTTTTGCTTGAAAGGGAATTACATTGAGAATGTTCTTAGCTATGTTTCATTAAAATCTGTTCAGCCGTTTTATTTGTCGGGGGTTTTTGAGTCTTCTAAACTTGTTGGCAGAGTTAGGAAATTTAAGTTGTGCCAAATATATTGCTTACCTGTTGTGTGTAGCGACGGGTAGAGTGACGTACTGAGTTTTAAAAGTCTCGCTAAATGTTATTCACACTGAGCTAAAGGCGACTCGCATTCTAAGCCTAAAACTTTTGTGCGTTCATACTAACACTTTGCGAACTTAATAAAGTATATGGAATGATGGATTCTTAGCTTTTCGACATTATTTCATTGGAACTAAGACATCTATCTCACTTGTGACCATGAACATGTCTATAGCGATAAATGATATATGGAATCAAATGTAAAGTAGTAAATTGATAAAAATGATAAATTTAATCAAATAGAGGAATGAAATAACACTGAAATGTTGATTAAAAATAGCAATAAATGGTATACTCACATGCCATAGATATGTGTTAGCCATAATTGTCTCTAATTTGTAATCGGAGACGTGACGTCACGCCATCTATGCGTTATCTGCCTTAGAGATAGCGAATTCGGTGCTTACTTAATCGCTCGACGATAGCACGCAGACCTTGGACACGGCCCAACATACAAGCTAGTGTACAAGTACACTTCACACCAGGTCCTTGTTAAATGGTTGAGAAAACAAACCTCTTCTCCGAATGGAAAGTGACGTGGTAGGCTCTCGGACTCCGGTTCTGATTCCGGATTTCTCGTTTTGAAGATTAAGGGGCTGCGTAAATAGAGTTGCCTATCCGTTTCACGCATTCCATGTTTTAAATAAAATTAATTGATTGAATCTGATGACAAGTCTGTTCGTAAGATATTTAGATAATGTAGATAATAGACACGTGTCTCATAAGTTTCAGTTTCGATTTGTGTAGATACATTTTTATGAATAGAAATAAATTATAGTGAAAAAAAAACCTACCTACCTATTCCTTGTTACCTTGTTGTTGTTGTTGATACCTTGTTTGAAATTTTGTGTTATATATCTGTGCATCGCGACACTGAGATCTCTGTACACATAGCCCCTTAAACTGTCTTATTGATTTGAGTACCAATCTTAAATCTTAAACAAGTAATTTAAGTCTTAAAACTGTCGATGTTTTTTCTATGAATTTCGCTGAGCGTTCGTTGCGGTAAGTGCACTTCCAAAAGTATTTGCTTAGCACAGGTTTCAGTGCTCCAGTAGTTGTGAGTTAGGTCACACGGGCCGGGTGAAAACGGGCACACCGGTCTGGGTGTTCGCGGCAGGTAAACTCGACATACGAAGCGCGCTCAACCAAGCGCGACTTCACGGCCGCCTGACCGCGTTCCCACGGCGGCATCACCACCAGGTGTGAGTGGTGAGCATCACGACCTCATCGCTGCAAACAATGCGACGTCCTTGAGCACATTAACGAACCCGGCCAAAACAACCTGTTGTTGTTGATCGACAGATAACGTTCCGTGTCTTGTATTGTCTTAGCCGACATCACTTTAATGTCAGTGGATCGAATTCAATTTTAAGTACACACGCTGTCGAATCTGTTTGGAACCTTCAATTTTTTCAGAATGAACTAGATCTTTTCGTGTAGTTTGTTGAATATGACTAGTACTTTGACGATACATAGTGACGTCGCCACTAACTATTTTACAGAACAGGATCCGATCGTGTGTTTTTGTGTGTGTGTGTGTACTTTTCGTAAACACAACAAACTATATTTAAATTACTATCTCCTACTATTATTCCCTGTGTGAACACATACGATAACAGGCAATACTAAAAACCCTAACGAGACCCTGATAATATATTTAAATTCATCAAAGAGTAATTACCCAATCGGGAATCAAACTCAAAACCTTCTGCCCCTAAGGCAATCGCCTCTACCATCTTCTCTTCGCTTGGTTAAAAAGTTCAGTTCGTCTTTCTATAACAGATTTTAAATTTTAGAAACCATCAATATTAACAAGGAATTCCCTAAAATCTTTGGGAAATATATCGACCGCCATGTTTACTAAACCTTCCAATAGGTTAACGGTAAGTGGACATTCATTAGGCGACTGGTAATTAATTCGGCTCCATTTGTAATATATGATAACAATTGTGATATAACGGCTGCCGTCACAATCTGTCAGGCTGCGCATGACACGCCAATCGAACGGTAACTGTAGTTCCTGTTCTATCTTGCCCTTTAGCATAGAAGTGCTGACAGTCGCTGTAATGTGGTGCGGCCGAAATAAAATGTCATGAATGAATGAGAAAGAGATCGCGGTTATTTCCTTTCTCTTTCTCCCTTTCGTTTGTCCGTTGATGGTCCTCCGCTCCATATTTTTAGTGTTTTACCAGTTATTTCCTATTTTTTAACCAACCGACCCAAGACAGGCGTTTTAAGTTTGATGTATCTGTGGCATCGTAGCTCTCAAACGGGTGGACCGATATTGATCATTTTTTTTATTGAAATAGGATTTTATCGAGAATTTTCTTAGCAACGTTTCATGAAATTGGGCTCAGCCGTTTTTTCATCGAGGGTTGTTTAGTTTTCTAATCTTACTTGTTTATGAAATCTACTTGAGTAAGAAACGAACTGAACATCTAACGTAAAACTATATCTAGTCCTGCAAACTTGTCTAGCCCACTAGCGATGGCGCTACGATCGATTTATCTCATGCGAAAATGTCAATTTCACCGAGTACTATTTTCGTTCACCAACTAAGATTGCGATTTTATGAAATCTCAAGTGAAGTACATCTCGAGTGCTGAGCATCTGACGTTAAAGAAATAAGAAACTCATCTGTCGCACCTTGACACCGTCGTAACTTTAGTTTCCGTGTCAACAATAACAATGAAAGCTTTTATTTAAACTCTGTCCACAAAATGCAGTGGGACTGCTTCAAGTAATGAAAGTTTCTCGTTCTATTCTGTGCTCACTCGCTTGACAGGTGCGAACGTGATGCAATGCTGTTGACAACTAACTAATTGGATAACTTTTAGGTTATCATTTTTAATCTACTTCAAAAAGGAAGAGGTTCTCAATGCGACTCTATGTTTTTTTTTGTATGTTTGCTACGCGGCTACTTCGCCAATTATGAATTGGTTTTGTTGATTATTTTTTGTTTGGAAGGTCATACATCAGAGATGGTTCCATATGTTTTATAAAAAATGGTTCTTTTTTGTTTTTATAACAAAATAAATAGGATAAATATATCATCCAAACAATTTTACACTACAATTTTATGTAACCGCCTATTCAGTTAAATGAAGTGTCAAAGAGTATCCTTTATCTAAAGATAAGAATAGGCACATTACACTTGACAACAAGTTTATTGAGGTAATGGGTCAGGTGGAATAGCGTTGCTTTGGCGATAGCATCTCGCCGCGCGCTGCCCCGCAGCTGCTGTGCCTGAGGGCCGTCCATTAATCACTTGATGTTTTTTAGCAAGTTTTTAATACCTACCTTCCTGTAATACGTGGTGAGGTTTCACCCATAATCACTAGTTTCTTTTAGTACACATTATCTTGATTTTTTTTCCATCTTGGCAGACGGAGAAATTGTTGCCTGACAACGGCAGTGTCAAGGCCTGGCAAGGTCACGTGCTGTTTTGTGGTTTAGAACTCTTGCGTTCAATGAAACAATAAATACATGTGATATCCCCCCCCTGCTAAGCCTCGCGTGATTAATGGATGATCCCCTAGGAGTGGCACGCGCAGACAGGTGAAAGTGCCGTGACGAACTGCCGGCGGCGACCGACCTTGGCTACTCCTAAATGCATAACTAAGAGAGCTCGGATGTCCTCCGCACAAACCTGTCCACGCACTACACTTGGAACCTGGCATAGTAATAAAAATTGGACGCTTGGTGTTGCCAATTTTAGCAACGAAACAAACTGTAACTTTTTTTATGAAAACTGAGAAAATTGATTTTTCTTTCTGCAGCAAGATACTATGGATTTGCGTATATGGTTTTAATTTCAACGCGATACCTTCACGCATTCCCGAGATAAAGGTCTTGACACCCGGACAGACGGACAGACAGACGGACAACAAAGTGATCCTATAAGGGTTCCGTTTTTTTCTTTTGAGGTACGGAACCCTAAAAACAGGAAAAATTACTTAAATTGCTTTTTAGTCTTCAAAAACCTGTATTTCAACCGTAACTCTGGATAAGGTTTTTGTGAAACGCGGGTTTCTACGTCGGCAACACTCGAAGTCCCGAAACACCACATTATTACTAGACATGTATATTTATGTCATGTTGGAACCTGTTTTCCCTATGGGGACGTGCTTTGCTTAGCCCAAGGGCTGCCACTCCTTAAAGTTTCTCCGCTAATTAAAACTATTTTGAAAGTTGTCAATGATATCCATCGAGGTTGTTTGATATGAATTCTATAACCGGACTATGTCGTCAGACTTATTTGGATGCATGCACGACTGACTCATAAGGAAAAATTCCAAATGGTTCGCACTCCACATGCGCTCGAGATGCCGTTTTACAAGTAATGAGTAGTAATTGTGGCAAATATTCGAGAGAAGGGTCGAGCAAGGTGCCGCAGCATGGCGTTGGCTGCGATCTAGGTTGTGTTGGAGAGGGAGGGTGTGTGTGCATCTCTGTCACACACCACACCTTGCCGGTGATCATGCACGTATGTTGATTCACCAGAAACCTTAATATGTATGTGTAGTCAACCTCTAACTTGACGACTTGTTGAAGCTATTTTGTAAAAAATGCGGCTGTGTGACTAAAATTCAACGCATCAGCCAGTTTCTCACTAGTGCTTGTAAAGACATTAAAAAAAAATACGGATCTTGCAAAAAAATATATAATTATTACTATGCGTCAGCAACTACATCTATTCTACTCCGCGCGTTACTATTTATATTTACATATGCCATTGACATATATTTCAAATTAGTTTTTCATTTTTAGGGTTCCATACCTCAAAAGGAAAAACGGAACCCTTATAGGATCACTTTGTTGTCCGTCTGTCTGTCTGTCTCCGTCCGGGTGTCAAGACCTTTGTCTCGGGAACGCGTGAAGGTATCGAGTTGAATCCATATATGCAGATCCATAGTATCTTGCTGCAGAAAGAAAAATAAAATTTCTCAGTTTTCGTAAAGCATTGTGTTAGAGTACACACATAGGAAAAAATCCGAAAACTGGACATTTTTAATTTAATCACATAAAAATAGTGTCTTTACGCAAGCAATGAGGGCCCAAATTTTAAAGTGAATTAACCGTATCATGTGGGGTATCATATGAAAGAACTTCATTACCATAAGATAAAACAGATTTTTAAATATTTTTACGATATACATTTTTCGGTTATTGAAGGTAAATATAAAAAAAAAATATGATTTCCCCCTTTTATCTACTAGGTACGGAACCCTCGGTGGGCGAGTCTGACTCGCACTTGTCCGGTTTTTCATATATTCTCTCGACTGACCGATTGACCGAACATGAAAAGGGACCTCGTTCTAAATGTAAACGTAATTTCGCGTGTCTCGATTGCCAATCGCGATCTGGTAGGTACGCGCACACCATTCCAATGCGTCGACCCAAATAAAAACCCGCCGCTCGACTTTGAATAGCTTTTTCCTTAACTGAGGAAAAAGTTTCCGAGAATGGTGCAACGCGCTGTAAAGGCGGCGGTGTCACCCAATGGCAGATTCTTCATTCGCGCATGAGAACAGCTGATTGTGGAGGTACCGGCGGCGGCCGGGGTCGACGACCGAACTTTCGCCGCTCCCACGACTGCATTGCTCAACGAGGTGCCTAAGACGCCGCCAGCCAGTCGAGGGTAACGTGAGCTCGGACCGTTTTAGCGGCCCGGAGTCCGGACTCATTTACCTCCTACACTATGCCACCTGCACTATATACCAACCTGTTATTCGCCCTCAGATTATTTGGATCTCTGCACTTGATACGACAGTCATGTATAAGTGTATAACTGAACTAATTCTATTTGATTATTACAATTGTTCCAAAAGATTCATTCAATTGTAATACCAAACACGTCCCATTTGGAAGATGACATTCAGCTGCTCGTGAGTTCAATAACTCTTTGACACCGTCCCATCAATGAGTAGGGTAGCCCGGCCGTAAATTGTTCTATTAAGGTTCTTAGGCGCTCGTGAAGCTCGTTAAACAAATTAAGTATTGCTTAAGGGTGATGATTCTATAATGTTTTTGGGGCAGGATTATCATTCTGCAAGAGAGGTAAATTTTTAGAGGCTGTATGACATGGGAATAAGGAATTTATTCGTAATCCCAAATCTAAAATAATATCTAATTTAGTAAGTATCGATGAAAATTAATTATTAAAGTAATTAATTAATGTAATTAGCAGAACTTTGATAAAAATATATTTTAAAACCTTACAGTAATTCGTTTGGTACAAATAATCGTCAAAAAACTTAAAAAAATAATCAAGACCACTAACCAAAGAAGACTAAACCAAAACATCAAATTCTAAATTCGCCATTTTCTATAACTTACCAATCCCTTACTGTAAAGCCGGAAAGCCTGGTCGAGAAGACGGGCAAGGTGCTGAGGTACTTATCGCGGCCGATGAAGAAGCTCATATATCCAGAGGTGGACGACGATGAAGCAGCTTACGACAGAGCTGACGATCTGGTAAGACCAGACAACGTAGATCAGCTAGTGAAACCTGAAGGAGTAGGTGAAGTAGATCCGCTAGATATTATTGAAAGAACTGTAACAGCTACAGTTGTAAATGTTAAAATAATAGATGAAACAAACCGGCTAGATGACCTAAACGTAAAATTAAATAAATTTGTTTAACTCGTTGTAAATATAGAGAGGAATCCTGTAAATAATATAGAAGCTAGAAATGTAGATATAACCAAACTGGCTAATATATTGTTTCGTTGATCAGAATAACAACCAAATTCCTCTGGTCGAAATTCTAAAATTGTTGGCCAATATTCTGGTTTCTGTGTGATTGATTCCAAACCGGTTACGTGAGTTACTGTTCTGTGACTATAACATTAATATGTATCAAGTATAGCTAAATGTTTCGTAAGCTATACTAGTATCCGCTACGTATGCAGTATCGTGTGTGTTATCTACTCACTCGTAAAATATTTGATTATTTTCTAATCATTTTATTGTCACCATGACGGCGTTATATTACTACATTAGTAAATTAATATTTATAGCTGTACATAAAAATGATCTTAGGAGACATTGCTCTATGATTTTGCCGATTTTTAAATGTTTTGGTATGGTCAAAGTATGTAGTTGCCTATATTGTACTACTTTGTAAATTGTTATATACCAATTTGGAATATTCTTTTGTAGATTGTTTTTTAAGTTTTGCCATTCTTTTTAGGGTTCCGTACCTCAAAAGGAAAAAACGGAACCCTTATAGGATCACTTAGTTGTCCGTCTGTCCGGATCACTTTGTTGTCCGTCTGTCCGTCTGCCCGGGTGGCAAGACCTATATCTCGGGAACGCGGAAAGGTATCGAGTTGAAATTAAAACCATACACACAAATCCATAGTATCTTGCTGCAGAAAGAAAAATAAAATTTCTGTTTTCGTAAAATAAAGTTAGAGCCGAATATGTCGTAAAAAACGCACATTTCGATACTCACAGAGGAATCAAAACCTATGGGGTACTTCCCGTTGACCTAGAACTCTGAAATTTGGTAAGAAGCATTGTGTTAGAGTACACATATAGGAAAAAAACCGAAAACTGGACGTTTTTAATTTAATCACAAAAAAAATAGTATCTTTATCCAAGGAATGAGGGCCCAAATTTTAAATTGAATTAACCGTAACATGTGGGGTATCATATGAAAGAGCTTCATTAGCCTAAGCTGAAACAGGTTTTTAAATACTTTTACGATGTATTTTTTTCGGTTTATGAAGGAACATACAAAAAAATATATGATTTCCCCCTTTTATTTAGTTTGTACGGAACCCTCAGTGGGCGAGTCCGACTCGCACTTGTCCGGTTTTTTTAATATTTATAACTAATGTATATATGAAAATTAAAAAGAAAATATTACTGCACATGTTTTGGAATAGATTCCAGTTTAGAGAGATTTTTGATAAAGTAATTTCACGATCGATTTTTGATACTAAGAAATCGAATTTGTATTGTGTATCTAAAAATAAAACATACGGAAGTAAGTTCGTATAGACTGAGTGGCCAGCCCTATTGTCAGAGTTATTAAGCCGCCGAAAGGCATCTGACTGGGCTTGACGATTGCTGAACAACCGGGACCTACAATTTAACGTGTCATCCGACCCACGGTAGCGCTCAGAAAGAAATGCCACTCACGGTCACCCATCCGAAGACTGACCGGTCCGTCCGTTGCTTAACATTGGTGATCGTTCGGGAACACCTAGTCAAGCTACACCACGAGCGTTACGTAAAGTAAACTTTATTATTATACATAATGAAATATATTCTCCATCTAATAGCTAGGTTATGATTTTATTCTGATCAGTTACGTGGTACACAAAACTTTTCGAATACCGTTGTAACTTGTATCGTAAGTTTGGTTTTATTTTTATCAGCCCTGTTTGTACAAACTGTACCACTGTTGAGCGCGGGCCATCTTCTCATTGTGAGAACGGTAAGGCCATAGTCTACCACGCTGGCCTAGTGCGGGTTGGCAGACAAGTTTGGTTTAGCTAAAAATAATTTTCACGATTCTATAAGACTAAAAATACGGCAGAAATAACTTGATTCTAATGCTCGCTTCCCAAGGTTCACCGTTGGCACAGCCTCTGCCAACAAGTCTTATCTTATCGAGATCTTAATATTGCACACAACCAAAATTTACCTTGAAGGAAAGTACATAACTGTGAACTACACTGTTATGACACCAGCGTCATTATACGTCGCATTTTTTATGTTTTAATATGCTTACATTTATGTTATTCCGTTTTTATACGCAAAACTTGGATACGAAAGACAACTTCCTCTGGTCCGATTCGGGTGGGATTTGATTTTTATTTATTTTATTTTATTTTTATTTATTTGGACAACCAAACAGCTTTTTACACAATATCATGGGAAAAAAATTAACTAGGCACAATTAAGCCAAATTTAGGTTATCACTAGTAATTCCTGAGACTGATGTTACACTGCTAATGTGCAGCAACAGAAATGTGTCTAATTTGATGTGTATAATTCTGATAACGATAAAAACATAGGTGAAAGATGGCGCTCCAACTCTCCTAGGTGCCTCACTAAGTGCTTTCTTTAAAATTCGTTAATATAAAGGCTTGTGCGGACTAAACCTCGAAGTTTGGAACATCGACGTAAAGTTCCTGGTCTATTGTTTTCTTTTTATATCAAATGTATTTCAAAGAGATTGCATCGTGTCTGTGTAATACCGATTACCAAACAGACTACTAAATTGTGGAATATGTAACCTGATTGGGTTTTCCACAATATAACGTTTCAATTGATTCATTCAATTCATTTTCTCCAATTAATGTATAAATTATTTAAAACGTTATACTTAAAGCAAATGATTTATATAATTTCCCAAAAAGGTAGTAAAGGCCAAGTACATAGTTATCTTTTCAACTATGGTATTAGGCTACGCAACCCACACGGGGCTGCGTCTCTCTCTATCATACGTATACGTCCACTATGCTCTTTTTAACGCTAAAAGTAGTCAAATTAGAATGCTATTAAAAACATCCTCTCACACCTATTCAACTAAAAATATATTATCTACAGCTTCAGTGTCTGTATTTCCCGCTTCGTCATCGTTTTATTTGTCGTTTCATTATTAAGAAGTCCTTTATTGCTCACTGTTGTACAATACATGAGTCATGCGAGCTAACAGTTGTGTGTTCCTTTAATTGTGCTACTAGATATAGTACCTATACCTTCCGCAGATAATTAAACTTGCGTAGGTCATAGATGTTGCACCTTTATCAGTCTAATCAAGCTGTGATATATATTTTTTTTAATTTCAGCTCTGTTTATAAATTGTTTCATTAGCTATGTGCGGTCCTGTTTTCATTATGAGAAGAGTAAGACCTAGTCTAGTTTACCACGCTGTTAAAGTGCGGGTTAAAAGATACATCGAGAACATTAAGAATTAATAAAATAAACAACCACATAACAGCACTCGTAACTGACAAAATTGTTAATAAAAAAAAAAGATTTTTACTATTGTTCTAGGCAAACCTTTCATTTTACACGCATATCGTAGGGTTGCATTTAGAAAATAATAGGGCCGACAGCTTTGGGAGTTCATCATATTGGATTTAAAACGACGTCACTTAGCCATACATTGTCATCCAAACCAAACCAAACGTGTATACGAAATTGCAGCTAAATCGGATGGAGATAACTCTGATTTCAAATTCTTACTAGATTTGGCCCACACACCAAAAAGCATATAATAGGAAGTTTGGCTTGAAGTTTTTAAAGCTAGAAAGGATAGGTTTATTCTGTCCTCGGCTACACCGTCGCTCATCATAAGGCTAGTAGGTGGTTAAACGTAGATTTATTTATATAAAAAAAATATATGGAGAGAATCTTAGAAATCTTGTACGCTCCTGGAGTTGATGTTATTTGTGTGGTTGAGGAGGCGAGACGGTGAGTTGTAATTAATTGTTGCCTTTTTAACGCTACCCCTGGACCGTGTGGGCACGCAACGAAGTCAGGGTCTCTACCGTTCTCCAGATGGGTAAGATTTCACGCCACATACCTTCCCTCATACTCGCTCGAAGAAATACCTCTTGGTCTTAATCCAGAGAACAGATTTGGTGTTTTGCTCTGTTCTCTGTCGGAGTTTCAGTCAAAGTGTGTTTTGTATCGCATGTTCTGATTTTGTGTGTGTTTGAATTTGCGTGTTTTTAGTGAGGTTCCACTGGTTAGTTTTATACTATGAACCTGTCGAAAGCGATGTCAAAAACGAGCGAAATGTCTTATCTTAAAATGACGTTATAGTGGAGCCTCACCCTTGTCGTTTGGCTACTTTAAGACAGTTATCATCGTCATCACCATCATGTAGTGATGAATGATCTTAATGTATGCTAAAATATATTGTTAAATTATAAATTTGAAAAAATCACTGTTATAATAAAAACTCTCTTTAATTTATTTGCTTAGATATAAGCAGTTTTGTAGAAATGCCTTACGAGTATATTGTTAAGTCTTGTTTCAACCCTAATATTACGTGACGATTTATTAAGAGATTCACACAAACACAGTTTCATCATTTATGTTCACTTTTTACCAATCTTTAGTAAATGTCACAAGCTCTCTACTGTTTCCTTAAATACTTTAAGTTGGCTCTAGAGTAATTTTTCATGCACATTATTGCTATTCAACGAATTGTTACACCCATTTTAAATGTATACATTTCATACACATTAGCCTCACCAAGGCTAGTACCGATTATTAGTCTCGCGTAACAAAGTACGCCTCAAAATTGTTCATATACTCACCGAAATAAATAGGAGCCATGTGACCACTGGAGTAATGTATTGTATATTGTCGTACAGGTGATGCAACAGGATGTGAAGAAGGAGAATCCACTTCAGTTCAAGTTCCGCGCTAAATTCTACCCGGAAGATGTCGCGGACGAACTCATCCAGGAGATCACACTCAAGCTCTTCTACCTCCAGGTATAGTAGAACTATTTTATAATCGGTATTGTGATCTATAATAAGTGCAATAGGTAGGTCTATGAGTAAGAAATCATAGTCTTAAAGTGTTGAATAATCAGTAATCCTGTGGTCAGTTGTACTATTTTGCTTTCAATGAATTTTGATCTATAGTAAAGTTATTGAATTATTACGCCATAATCGTCAAGTGAGAGACTTATGTACATTTTTATCAGAAGAATATATAACTTTTATGTTGTAAGTAGTTGCAATGCTTCATATGCTACCGATTTGGACACAGTGGAAATCTTAATAAGATGTATAATTTTAATGTTTGAACAATGGAATCTGTACAAATAGTAAAAACTTAAGAAGATGTTATTATAAAATAGATATTATAGGTAGTACTAGTTCGACGATCTGCAATTTGCAAGGTCAACAACATTTAGATACATTGACAAACAAAATGCAAATATTTACTCAGTTGAACTAGGTGAGTAGCATATGCTTAATTAATTTATTTACACTTGTGTCAACATTAATGAAATTAGATATTTAAATAATAGTTTTATTATAGGCCTAAACTGTATAGCAAGAAGTTGATTACATAGTCTTGCCCTTCGATTAGACATAATTCAGTTTTCCATAGCTGTTAAAGTATTTCTAATAATGTAAGTGTATTAGCGTACCGTGTCCTACAGGCTGCAAGCAGCGATATTTTTTTCCATTCATCTTGTCTGCTAAGAAAACCACCAAATAGAGTCCTGGCTTAGTGCTTAGGGCCATTCGACAAGGCTCGTAAAATATGGCGCGCCGAATTTGATACTTTCAACAAATACTGGAAAGGAAGTACACCACAATGGAAAGGAGAAGTCGGGGAGGCTTTTACCCAGCTGTGGGATACTACAGGGTGAAAACAGCAACAACAAGTAAAAAAACTATGTACGACTCACGAACAACTCATATGACAAAAAAGATTAGTTTTATTGATGTCTATTAAAAAACCTTTTGTACACAGGTGAAGAATGCCATCCTATCAGACGAAATCTACTGCCCGCCGGAGACGTCAGTGCTGCTTGCCTCATACGCGGTGCAGGCGAGACATGGGGACCACAACCCGGCGCTGCACGGGCCTGGCTTCCTCGCCAATGACCGCTTGTTGCCACAGCGTGTCACCGACCAACACAAGGTATGTCAATCAATATCCAGTGTCATCTATTTACACACTCGTGGAGGTAACGCATAACAGCGTCCTCCAGCATGATCAGCCGGCCAATTTTCAAGCTCATAAATGCGATCGTATGCAGGTCGTTACAGACAAAATGGATGCCGCTAACTTTCGGACCATTAAACATCCGTTTTGTATGTCAACTATGCCATAATATTATTTTCATTTCCTCACAAAGGTTCTTTCTATCTGGAATGTATGTCGCCAAAAAGTGGTGCCAATAGTCACCATAAATAATAGTAAATCTATGATGGAAACTCACTATTACTGTGTTTTTCGCCAGCCTGACTTCAAATTTAGTTCCCCAGTTGCAGTTTAGATGGCATATGTTAACGTTATCTTATTAACATATGTACATACATATTTAAGCATAAGATGCGTTTTTCGGAACAAAAGATCTACCTATGTAATTCTGAAAACTAGTTGCAACTCCATTAAATCCCTTATTGTATTGAAAGTCCTGCAATATAGGTTTGTTTCCACTAATAACAAATTGCTTGGTTTATAGTTCTTCTTCTTTTTTGTATTGGACCCGCATTAAAGCATTTGCCAGTGTCAAGTATTAGGATTTTTTCAAGTTTCTTGAATAAAACAAGTTATAAATGTTATAGTCACGTATACAGTCATTTTGTAAGTCGAGTCCTGCTTCAGTAAAGTGGTGGCGACTTTACTAGAAGCTTCTATGGAGTTTTGCCGACAACGTAAAATCACACGTTTTACTGCTTTATTTCACTTGCCCACACTCACGCACTTTATCGAACACTTAAGAATAAAACACCACCATTTTTATATCATTAATGTTCAAAATAACACAAGTTTAGGAAAATAAAACAAATGAACAACACGTTACTAAGACGTTCCCGCCAAAAACTCTGGTTTATAGTTTCTAATTATAAATGAAGAGACGTAGATAAGAAAAAAACAGTCTATTTCTCATAAAAGTTAAAGATTTTATTAATATTTTTTAAAAACAAATTCGTAAAAAATAGGAATTAAGTCACATGATAGTGAACACCAATCGGAAAGTGTTACGTCACGCCACGCAATTTGTTGTTGACGTTTTCCTACAGCAGAGAAGGTTACTCCGTATTGTTTTGACAATTGACACAGATCAGATGTAAACAGTTTGATTTCGCATGGATTTCGCAAACTATGACGTCATTCAAGACGCCATGACACTATTCATCGTTTTCAAGGGAAATCGAAATTGTTTTTTTTTTTAAATACTAAAAAGTAATGTAAATATTACTTTTTCTTTAAAATATTAGGTTTTTTGGGATAAAATAGACATTAAAGTATATATTTAACCAAGTTTTCAAATTTAGGCAACTAACCTATTTCAGTAATTCCCTTTCAGTCTTTCGACACATTGAAAAATTTAATTAAAAAATACAGTCGAATTGAGAACCTCTGATAATGACAATGCAATATTCCTATGCAGATGTCCCGCGAAGAGTGGGAGCAGTCCATCACGAACTGGTGGCAGGAGCACCGCGGCATGCTGCGTGAGGACGCCATGATGGAGTACCTGAAGATAGCGCAGGACCTCGAGATGTACGGCGTCAACTACTTCGAGATACGCAACAAGAAGAACACCGAACTGTGGCTCGGAGTCGACGCGCTCGGACTAAACATATACGAGAAGGATGACAAGTGAGTCTGCACCCTTCATTCACAATCATTCGGAAACTATATCCCCATTTCTAACATTCTGTATGGAAGTGACAGAGATGGAGATATGGTTTCCGACCCGATTCCGACTAGTTGAGAATAGAACTTCTGATACGTACTCACTACATCATTATCATCAACGCATAATTACCCACTGTTGGGCATTCGCCTCCATTTGATTATGTTATTCACCGCTGTTCCTTGTTAATTCGCCTCCATACATATAATATTGTCTTCGTCACAACAGACCATCTCATTCTCGGCTGGATCATTTCCATCAACTTAATCTGGACCAGTACTCTACTATTGCAGTACCCCATCTTCCATAACCACGTCAAGCCAGATATCCTACATCACAGGCGTATTTTTTAACCCCTGACCCAAAAAAAAGGGTATAAGTTTGAAGTTGGTATCTGTGTATTTGTATATCAATGGCATCTTTAGCTATCAAACGGATGGACCGATTTTGATGTAATACTTTTTTTGTTTGAAAGAGCCAAGTAATCCAATTGAATGTACATTATGCTGTCCAAGATGGAGCACGCTTTGCCATGAGATGCCATTTTAATCTTGTCTTGAAGAGGCCCTGCATAAAAAATACCGCCGTTGCACTACCGAGAATTCAAATTCGTTTATTATCAATTTATCAGACAACAAAATCCAATATCTCTTAGCCTAATATTAAATTAAAAACTATAGAATTATTAGAATTGATATGTATTTTCGACACTTCGTTCATACGATATCAAACCTTTTTATAGTCTCTTTTTTGATCATCCTCTGCAAAAGATATCTGACTGATGGTGAGAACGCCTATTAATGTCTATTGTAAAGTCTTAAGTTATTTTGTATGGGTGTACAATAAAGTTATATTTATTAGGGAACATTGAAAGGTTCCACCCCTTAGCAATTCTTATTGAAACAGTGTTCCGATATTATCGTTTCATCTTTCTTAAAGTTCAATGTGGTAGAATGAATCTACTACCTAAAGCACCTAACGATCCAAGCTCGCCTGTTGTTAAGCGACCGTATTGTTAAGGTCTTAAAGCTTCTAACCCGTTATTTTCCAGACTGACCCCAAAGATCGGTTTCCCCTGGTCAGAGATCCGCAACATCTCGTTCAACGACCGCAAGTTCATCATCAAGCCAATCGACAAAAAGGCGCCCGACTTCGTGTTCTTCGCGCCGCGCGTTCGCGTCAACAAACGCATCCTGGCGCTGTGCATGGGCAATCACGAGCTGTACATGCGCAGGCGCAAGCCGGACACCATCGACGTGCAGCAGATGAAAGCGCAGGCGAGGGAGGAGAAACTGGCCAAGCAGGCGCAAAGGTAAACCGACACTTGCAGAAAGTTTTACTTTTACACGACTTCTAAAAGGAGGAGGTTAACATTTCGGCTTTTTTAATATTTCTTACCGCATAACTCAGTCATTTATAAACCGATTTGAAAAAAAAATATTAATGATATCATTTCAGTTTGGTCCCATAGAAATTTCATCTAAATTCAGTAGTTTGATTTTTAAAACAAATTTGGACACGTTTCGAATTCGATTTTTCAGTTTTTTAAACTATTATTATTCGGTGTGAAGGGACGAATAAGTTTTCGTAAGTGCCAGAAAACTTCAGTCTCAAAGATACCTTATGTCGTTAACTAATATTTAATTTATAAATTCTGTTAGATATGTTTTTGCAGATGTGCAGAAACTGCACTGTATAGAAACAACAAAAAACACCAGAAAGTATTTCACAAAAACCGCATATATATTAAAAGTTTTACAGTTATAGCGCCGCACGTGCAAACTAGAATAATATTTCCCATACATTTGCTATCTAATACGTTATGGTAACATAGAAATAATTTTTGCACTAAGTCAACTGCTTCGATATAGACTGTCAGACAACGTACAGCCTGAATCGCTCGTCCTAGAGATATGTCATCAGGTGAGATTGTGGTCAAACGCAGGCCTAGTTTGTCAAAAAAAAAAAAAAGTAATGACATGGAGGGCAACTTTCATGTGTAGTGTTGGTAGATAACTATACTTCATGTGGAAGATATAACCGCGGGATGCGTCTAGTCAATAATAAATCTAACATTTGTTATATTGTCATTCCAGAGAGAAGCTTCAGCTCGAGATCGCGGCTCGTGAACGCGCCGAGAAGAAACAACAGGAGTACGAGGACAGGCTGCGACACATGCAGGAAGAGATGGAGCGCTCGCAGGTACACACGAAACTAAATAATACGTGGTCACTAGTACACTACTACCCGGTGTATCAACGACAGCTAGCATAGTTATACCTATCAATGGTATGAAAGTTGATTTTTATATCACCAATTTTGTTCTTGGATCCGCAATCTATTAGGAGAGAATTGAGGACATTCAGTGGTATCAGATATAACTAGCTGCAAAGCTTGAAACATTGCCGCGTAGTCGCTAGTTTCTTGGATTCATTTTGGTGAGTGTGTGTCTAAACTGCTTGATCTTATTCCCCTTAGCCTATTTACTACCGGACGTCTAGAAGCTCGAAAAAACGTCATCGATTCGTGGCGAATATTCTAAAAATAGGAACGAAATACTTTAGTTCTAATTTTATCGTAACCTACCTTCCTGAATGTTTTATTTGACCCTGAATATCCTGAACTTTATCTTCTCCGATATGTATAATCTGGTGTCTTTAAATGTTACAATCGGTTTTTTTAGGGAAGCGCACTCCATTATGGACCCCAACGATACTTAACATAATATGAGTTGACGGTCAAATGCAAGCCTATTACATATTTCAATAATCTTAGGTTTTATCTGTGGACTAATTTCCATGTTTGTCAGTTCATGTAGCGATCGCAAGCAATTTTGCAGAAAAGCATGACTGTGAAAAGCTACTCGTATATGTAACATAGTTTTTAATTTATTTATTACATTTTGTGAAGTTTGGTACTCGACATCGAAACGGAAATTGTGTCTAAATTGCGTCACCAATCCGCGTCAAACATCGTTGCGTGACAACTTGGACGCATATTCACAAAACTTTCTCGTGATTTTCCGACGTGCCGTATAATATTTGGCACTTTATGTTGCACCTAGAACTCGTGGTCTACGTGCACTATTCGACCAAAATATCTGCTTCTAAATGTGGATCCCGGGGTATTACAATAATAATACGGCTAGACATTGTTCCTGCGTAAATCAAATGTAGTTTTACAATAAGGTCAAGTTTTTCATGATCCTCTGCATATTTTTTAAATTTTGGCTGCAATGTAAAATATAAAAAGACTTCAGGACACGGGAAGACCTCGGTGAGATCGGCGGACGGTTGGGATGTGCTGAACCGGAGAACTTTTATCTTTGTTTCTATCTTTCCGGTGCCCATCAGAGAATCCAAAGGCTGTAATTTTTTATGCGAATAATTCCATGATTACCACTAACTCTCTTGATGGAATGCTTAGATGGAAAATGACAATGTGTGTTGAAGATAGAGCACGCAAACTCGAGTTAGTTAACTCTGACCTTGAATGTAATTATGTTATAGATAATTGTCTTCCAATGTGCATGAATGATCATACGTTAGATATTGTTTACCGGATCTATTAATCAGTTTGGTCGTTACGGTTAGACCACGATGACATTTTAAATTATTGTCCAAACAGTATGTGGTCATAGGCGATGTAGTGCGCTAGACCTCTTCAGGAAATATAGATGAAATCACCAATCTTCAGGCCGGCGGTGACACTAGAAACGCCTGTTTATTTTCGTGAAATCAGTCTGAAAGTATTGTGAGACATGACACACGCGAAGTTTCCCCTATAAGTTGAGGCCGTTGGTGGAACTCACGCCGAGGTCGCAGATATTCATATCTTTGACATGGCTTTATAGCGGGTATAGTTCAGTTCTTTGTTTAGAATATACATATGAGACTTTTATTGCCCTTACCGCTAAAAATGCGGAATAGATCTATATGAATCAGAGCTTGGTCGCTAGTGATGTGTTAAATACATACAGATCTTACCTATCGGTGAAAAAGTGCTGTACTAACGATGTTTGTGTGTTGCAGGCGAACCTGCTGGAAGCCCAGGACATGATCCGGCGGCTGGAGGAACAGCTGCGACAGCTGCAGGCCGCCAAGGAGGAGCTAGAGCGGCGCCAGAACGAGCTGCAGGCGATGATGCAGCGCCTCGAGGAGACCAAGGTATACTCTCTCCCTTTACTCAACCTGTTCCAACTCTACTTCTGGGATTATATTACGCAAGATAGATCTACGATTGACAACCAACTCGCCTGATGTTAAGCGACGGTGTTGCCGAGGATGGAGCCCTTCGATCTAGAAGATATCTATTCACTCTAATTTTGATAATTCCAAAATTGTAGGTCTCAGGAAACAAAGATGGCGTCCATTGAGAAGAATTGTAAATTATACCATTTTAACGGATTTATCGCAGATATTTTACAAAATTTTATGGCCTGACATTTCGAACACTTTGTGTCCGTGGTCACAGGTGAGAGACTAAGTAAAAGTTTTTTTTTTTTATAAAAATATATATAATAATTTTATTACTACCGCCTAATTAGTCAACAGGTATCGCGGATCTGTATTGATTAATTTAATGACCGGGTCCCATGCAGGTGGCACTTGCCAACCGGGTCATCTCTATTAAAGTTCGGATATTTCTTAATTTGAATAGCCATGAAAAAACTATTTTCATGTATAAAGTGTAAAAGTAACTTTGATCAAATTGAAATTTTGGTCAAATATTTGTGATGTTGCTTTCTAGTGCACTTAAACAACGATTTTTAGGGTTCCGTACCCAAAGGGTAAAAACGGGACCCTATTACTAAGACTTCGCTGTCTGTCTGTCTGTCTGTCTGTCTGTCTGTCTGTCTGTCTGTCTGTCTGTCTCCTGGCTGTATCTCATAAACCGTGATAGCTAGAAAGCTGAAATTTTCACAAATGATGTATTTCCGTTGCCGCTATAACAACAAATACTAAAAATTAATAAAAATTAAATATTAAGGGGGGTCCCCATACAATAAACGTGTTTTTTTCGTATTTTTTTGCTCAATATTAAAAACGGTAACAGGTAGACGCTTCAAATTTTCACAGAATACTTACTTGTATATTACCTTTCAAAATAAATAATTAAATAACTATAAAGTAAATATTAAAGGGGGGCTCCCATACAACAAACGTAATTTTTAAGCAATTTTTACTCGATCTTAATTAACAGGTAGAAACTTGAATATTTGTAAGTAAATATTTAGAAATATATTAACTATAAAAATAAATACCTAATCTAATACATAAAAACTCACAAAATGAAAATAATCCGTGCATCTAAACGCGGTGCGAGCGCCGCGCCGCGGTGTGGTGGTGGCGCGAACGCGCGGGTAGCGGGGGAGGTAACATCACGGAGCGAGCCATAGCCGCGCGTATTCGCGCGAGCGTCGTTATGCTGCCCGGGTGTGTATCGAAAACCTACCTATAAGTTTGCAATTTACTACTTGGAATTTCGTTGATTTCTCGTTATTTTATAAACAGAACTAAACTTTGTAGTATTATAGATGATAGTACGGAACCCTTCGTGCGCGAGTCCGACTCGCACTTGGCCGATTTTTTTAAAGTTCATTCAGTCATTTGATATCATGAAAACTGTTGATATACGCGTGCGAGACGGTCGATGTTCGAACTACTGACTCTTAATACCTTCGAACTTGGCAACGCTAGATTATGAATATAAAATTAGGATTCCACCAGCACTGTACCGCACAAAGTAAAGCATACGTTTTTCTTGATAGATTCTCGCGGGCAAACATTAACAAAATGTACGCGCACTCCTATCGGACAAACTATGCACAATTAGATGCACTGCTGTAGCTCAGGTTCAAATGTTCAAGGCACAAAATGTTCCGAACACAGTTTTGTTGGAACTGTACGTTAACGGTAATTGTATTTGCAGAACATGGAAGCGGCGGAGCGCGCCAAGCTGGAGGAGGAGATCCGCGCCAAGCAGGAGGAGGTGTCGCGCATCCAGGAGGAGGTTGAGATCAAGGACACGGAGACTCGCCGCCTGCAGGAGGAGGTCGAGGACGCGCGCCGCAAGCAGGTACACACTTACATAATTATAGCCAGTTCGTATAAATAACTAATCTCTCATTGGGGGCGCTGCCCCAATTTCATTATCATGTATTGGTGGAACGATTCACATACGAAAATATTTTTACCATTTAAATGGTCGAAAAGAGTATACTTTTACCCGACTGCGTAAGAAGGCGGGTCATGATCGATTGTATTTTTGTATGTGTGTATATATGTATGTTTCTATATTATCTCCTACAGCCTAAACGGCTTGACCGATTTTGATGTGTGAGGTGTTGTTAGATTTGTCTTCACTCCGTGAGTGTCATAGGCTATATTGACATTTATTTACTTTGCGCATACTTTATCTCGAAAACCGTGCACTCAACAGCGTATCAAGCGTAACGAAATCGTAAGATAGACTGCATAAGTCGTTCTTATGCAGTCGGGAATTGTTTTAATATAATATATATTATGCAGACCGACCATTCTAAAATTTTACGCCCCTCCAATGTAATACGCGCTCATGCAAATCTTGTGCATAGGCGCAAACACACGTACCGCCAATCTCAATTATCTCATTGGTTCTTCGGTTGCGGGCTAGACTGGAGTAGGAAAGGATTGGAGTAAATGTTTCCTCTAACACATTGAAATAATTTATTTTTGTTGCAGGGGCGTTCAGTTTTACAATGTTTCTATGTTTACAGCCTAGCGCCACTTCCTTAAAACTTACAAAATGTATGAACCAGTTGCGAAAATAATATTTACACTGCTTGACACAAACTTCAACAGTTTTTTAAATCTTTGGCTGTTGTCTCTAAAGTCCATTCTTCCAACAACAAACGGAAATATGTCTTGTATAACAATCTACTATTATTTATAAATCAATAAGTAATTGACAATTTTGACTTGGCTAATCGCGCGGTTCCTATACTAATAAAAAAATTAAATAAAAAGATGGAAATGAAATTTAACTGTGTTCCAGTTGTCAAAGCAAATGGCCAAACAGTCTGCCTAGGAAAAAAAGTCAAATTGACAATGACAAGTGAAGTGATATCGAATTGTCAGATTCACGCCGGTTTCGTACATTTAGACTCAATCAAAATTTGTAATATCTTCATAGATTTTTCTCAATTTAAGATCCTGCTCTTGTTATACAGCACAGCGATCTATTCTGTTTGGTTGTTTATTGAAATATGTGTGTTGCAGGAGGAGGCGGCCGCCCTGCTGGCCGCGGCGCAGACCCCCTCCCACCACCACGTCTCGGAGGAGGGCTCCGCCGGCGCAGACGGGGACGCGGGTTCCGACGCCGGCTCGGAGTCCGGCGGCGGCGGCGAGCTCAGCAAGGTAACACACCGACTCGCAACACGTTACATCATTACCCTATTCAAATCCTGCATAGGCACTCAGCAGCGTCTTTCAGACACTTTTATGAGGTCGCCTGTCCAGCTCGTGGCTGGTCTCCCTACGCTGCACTTGCCGGTGCGTCGTCTCCACTCGACAACTTGCTAATCCGCTGTACAATGTCAGTGACTTTCGTACGTCTACGGATCACTTCATTCCTGGAGGGTTAGACAACTAGCATTCTAATTTTGTGAACGCCAGTAGAATAGAAAAGTAAATGTATGGGATTGGCATTAGCTAACGAAATGTCACGTGACGGCACGTCACAGTTTCTATTTCTACAAACGCTTACGTTTCGAAATGTTAAATTTCGAAACGTAAGCGTTTGTAGAAATAAAAACAATTGCCACTTGTCTAAACCTGCTGATCTAATCTCGTAGACTCCGATCATAACTCCTTCAATAACTCATAGGATTCTCCCCCTCTCTCTCACTACAATAAAAACATCGATATTGTGTTCATTAGAATAGGGTATTGCATGTTTGTTGATTGTGTTGCAGGCGCCGGATGACCTGGTGGACCCGGTGGCTGACCGGCGCACGCTCGCCGAGAGGAACGAGCGTCTACACAGCCAGCTCAAGGTAACGACCACCCATCATACGCCGCGTACATCATAAACATTCTATAAACAAATATACTATTATAAATCAAATCCGTCGTCGAAATAATACTAGTAATAATAAAATAAATATTTGGGGACATTTCACACAAATAATACCACAAGATAAGTAATTGATCTAAAATATTGACATTCCATTTAATATTAATTTACAATATTATAAATATTACGAATAACTAACATGGTTGTTCCACATTGTAGTGTAAGTATAATATTATTTCATTAAGTTGACTTGACAATTTCAATGGGGTATGTAAAGAATAATGTAACATATGCTGATTCCAAAACTATTTCGAGATTGTATGTCTATAAACCATATTTTTTATTTTGGGCTCATAAAATGATGAGATGGCGCAAATTTTTGCGAAAATATAAAAAATATTTGACCTTCAGCCGACCTCTAAAATGACGTCACAGTTACTTAAAAAAAAGTTGATGCTGACATCATTGGCATTGAATATCAAGCATAGACACTATTTCTATGAAAACTGTCATAACAAAATAATTTTATAGAATTGTAGAAATATACATGTCACTGTCAATATCAAGCTAGACGTAAATCGTATTTTTTTTTAGTTCATGTAGGCTATCACAATATTTTATTCAGTAGGAAATGATACGTATAAAAAATATTAAAAAATAAGTACTGAACAGAATAAAAAAATATTGTAATTAGTCCTTTTAAATGATCCAATCTATCAAATAAAAATATTAAAAAAAATACCGAAAAAAAAACTTTACATACCATAATGGGGTATGTAAGTTTTTCAATATAATATGATAAACAGCAACGGTGGCTGTTACTACATATCTTTACTATTGTAAAACAAATTATTTGACCTTAAAAATAATAGTATACCAATCACACAATAACTAGTTTTCTGCGGCAGGCCTGCCCAGCCAGTTACAGTCTGGGTTAAGGATGAGCTCACAGCGCGTAGCTATCTCTCTCGCGCATCACAACATTTTTAAACATATAAAATCACTGAGTAGGAATATTAGAACAATGAGAGATGATTTTGGTTATTTAGATAGAAATGCTTAAAAAAGTTTTTCTTCGATATCTTTCAAATTGGTTGAGGAGTTGTATTATTTGCTTATATATTTTTTCACTACTCCGTCGCCAGTATAAGTGATATCTGAAAACTGAATAAAACTTTTTTTTAAATATTTCTCCTATCTATATAAACAAAATCATCTCTCTCATTTTTAATAACGCACATTTTTTTTATAAAAACGCGCAGCTATCTCTCGCGCATCACAACATTTTTAAATATATAAAATCATTGAGCAGGTAATGATTTTATATATTTGAAAATGTTGTGATGCGCGAGAGAGATAGCTGCGCGCTTTAAACCCCACCTTAATATCAGAGATACGGCGCCGTTACCGGTAAAAAAAAATTACCGATTATGAAATGATTTTATTCAGTGAATGAACGAGTACTAAAAGATGTGTGGTACATATAACAGGCGCTGAAGCAGGACCTAGCGCAGTCCCGCGACGAGACCAAGGAGACCGCCATGGATAAGATACACCGCGAGAACGTGCGCCAGGGACGCGACAAGTACAAGACTCTGCGGGAAATACGCAAGGTACATATACTTTTCATATACTTTTTCCAACACATCCCAAGGTTGTCTGGAGGAGATCGCTTTTAGCGATAAGACCGCCTTTTGTGCCATTTTCTTATGTGTTTATGGTCTTATTACTTTATGTGGTGTCAATAAAGTGTTATTGATTGATTGAATGTACGTATACTATACCCAGTATACACGTATACTATACACCCATATACTATCACTGCCTGAACGCACGCCGGACACTGCTATGTAATGGCGCGCTAATCAGTGACACTTACACAAGTTGACGTCTGTATATAACACAACATGTATCTCACACTCGAGAAGTCAATTAGAACTCAAACGCTTAAAGCCCACAACGCTTGTCTCGACTGATAACCGCGTCGCCAAGCTCCGACAAACGACAGGGCGAGCGCGGGGAGCGTGTGAGGAACCCGAGAATGGCGGAGAGTTCGTTCTGTACGTAATAACTATTAATGTCTTCTGTGACTATATGTAAATAAGAAAAAAAACTGGATATTAAATGGGCTATGCACTCGAACATTTCAAAGATAAAGATAATATAGGAATAAAGACAATTATACTCCATAAGCGCAGGAAAATACAGTAGACAAAAATCATTTGATATTAATTTTATTATGAATAAGTACCTGCTAATAATTTCTGTACAAAAAGTAATGATATCCCACCAAAGACATAAATGTCAAATGAGAGCAAAGTTCAACATATACCTTAGTTGCTACGTTGCTATAAATAAATTTCAGGACTGACCATTGAACTTGGCACCCATTAAGATTTCACTTATTTTGTCGTTGAAGTCAACAACTAAGGTATATATCATAATATTGAACTTGGCTCTCATTTCACATTTATGTTTTTGATGGGATGCAATTTCTATAGGATTATTATGAAAGTACCTACCTAAATCCTTTAAAATAAATAATTTTGTAAATGGGTCTAAATGACGGAGTTAAAACAAACATTAAAAAAAAATCCAATTGAATTGAAAACCTTTTTTAATTCGGTTGAAAAGTAACACTGCATCTAACAATCTAAGAACGTCTAGTGATTTTATTTGGTGTTGATAAACAATCATAATATGGAACTCTTTAAAATGGGTTAAAACAGATTGTTTTGCAAAAAAATTGGTTGTCTGTAAAGTCGATTTACGGAAGATAAACATTCACGTTTTTTAAAATTTAAAACGTGACAACGTCATAACAACATATCGTACGCGCGCGAGCTCCGTGGAATGTTGATGTAATGAGCTAGAGAGAGATGAAGCGACAGTCGGGCGCGGCGCACACCCACCCGCTTCCTCAGCCACCGCGTGCGGTTGTAACGGGACAATGAGCGTAACGTAAAGGGACAATGAGTCATCCTTTTTCGTGCATGCAGCCGGCGTTCATCGATTTATTAGACGTTGTCACGTCAAAAAACGCCACCTTTTAAGCAGTCCCACTATAACGCTAGTTCACTTATATTAATGGCCTTACCGAAAAACGTTACTCAACTTTGATGTCTTTAAACAACGTCTCAAATTCTCTATATTATTTCCGCATGTGTCATTACGAGTCAGCGAGAAGTTGACAAAATATGTTGGGCTTTAATCGAGTAACGTTTTTCGGTGGAGAGGTATTAAAATCTCAACGATAATGTAATTATTTTGTAAATTTCGCAGGGTAATACCAAGCGCCGCGTCGACCAGTTCGAGAACATGTAAGGTGTAGCGGTACAACACGTCACCGCCGCGCCCCGCACCCCGCACCCGCGCCCCCGCCACCACAAGAAACTGACTGCATTCATTATGGGACAAAAGTTGCGAGCACCTGGCACTTACCATCGTGCGAACGGCATGATCGATTCGACAAATCTAAGTAAAATAAAAGTACTGTTGATAAAAAAAAATACAATAATAAACAATCGGCAGTTGCCACCTTACATCAGGCAGGCAATCGAGCAAGTAAACAGAATTTTTCTGTATGTGTTTAATGTTATCGTAGGCCAAGAGCATTTTAGGCAGACTATAAAAAAAAAGTATGCAAACCCAATTCTCTACAACTTCAACTTTTGTTATGATATAAAAGTTGAAGTTGTAGACGCAAATATTCCAACAAGTGTCCAATATATCAGTAATTTTTGTTTTATAATGATATAATGAAGTGTAAATTTAAGCTGTGTATCGGTGAGCTTCGACCGGGGCCTAAATTATAATAGCATATTTTGACGGTAGTATTTTGTACGTTTTATACGGAGAGTTCGGCGCCAAGCGTCGGGTGAAGACTTATATTATGAATGATTATAGTTATAGTGAAGAGATATATCCGATGGGGGGAGTTAGGGGGCGAGAGGCGGCGCTCCTGTAAATAGGTTTTTATTATGATTACTTAATAGTAATTTTATTTTAGACCATGTGCTATATATTATAAACATGTATACAATACGATAGGGCGCCCTCGGGCCCGGCGAGGGCGGAATTTTTAATAATTTTACGATTTATTGTAAGAGATTCGGATTATATTCATCGACGTTAATATTGCGTGGAAACGGACGGACTCGCGCTCCGAGACGATTCTAATGAAAATAGGACTGACTTTTAACACCCGGTCTATTAAAAAATAATATTCGCCTGCTTTTATTCAGCTCTTTGTTTTGGTCGGTGCGAGCCTCGTGTATGGCTGGGCCGTGATCATACTAGCTGAAGTTTATATCACAAAGCTTTTTGAAATACCTTAAATGAGCGATTCTTCCAACAGATTTTCAGATATTTATAGAAAATAACCTACTCTATTAACCTAACCGCATCCTTTCCTTCTTTCTTTACTCCTTTAGCATGCAAGTTAGACGACTCGGCTCAAACGAAGAATCAAGTGGCGGTGTTATGAATTATCGTGTCTTATATTATTGACCCCCTCTAACACCCGATACGATCGAGGTTATTATTCCAGCGATGACGTCATAACACGGCGGCACGTCAGTCCTATTCGTGTTTGGATCTCACCGAGCGTAGTCGGGCCGTTTATTTTCAAAGTAAATAATAAACTGAACGGGCGCTAGGCTAAGTTTTCCTACAATAAAATTAGTGTAAGCGAATTATTTCGTTAGGGTTCGTTTCGTGCGATGTCATTCAGCATTTTTTTTTCGCGTTATTATTATTATTGTTGATTATTTTAGCGGTTCAAGAGAGGGGTAGGAGGGGTGTGGCCCCTTATTTATTTTTATAATCACCATTTTATAGGGCCGGGGTTGTTTGGGCCGCCGGGCGCCCTCATCCCCGGCTGGTGTATAATGCGATTATGCCTGGCTCTGCTTATTTCACGCTTCTAACTATGTACGGTCGACAGAAGATAAGTTTTTTTGTACACTGTACCAAATCCGACCTAAAGTTAGTTTGATGACGTCATTTAGCGTGTTGCCAGTGCTGTACAGGTGCAACTTCAGACAACGGCGGGAAATTAGAATTTTAAACATTTTCCCTTTCATCCAGGCTAAGTAACTATTTATTGCAATAATAGACCTTAGGATCTGAGATGGTCACAAACAATGATCGTTTGCAATACATAGTTACTGGACCTGTAGGGCTATTCACAACTTGTCAAATTCGGAATCTGGTCGGAAACTATATCTCGGATCTCTATCATTCTGTATGGAAATGACAGAGATGGATATATGTCCGTCCGACCCGATTCCTACAAGATGTGAATAGCCCTGCTGGATACAAGGAAAAATCTGTTTGTAATTTTAATTTCCCACCGAATGTTGTGAAGTTTCACCTTCACATTGAATCGTGTTGTAGGAGTGTATGTATGTATGTAAGTGAGTAAAGGCATTCCATAAGCGGTGGTGCCATAGAGGGCGGCCTCGCTCAGTAATTCCACTGCAACTGTCCACTTGTCCGATATATAACTATACCGTGTTGCCTTCAAATCTAGTATGATTTTTTTTCCAATAAAAGTCTAAGTAAAATATAATTGTGTTTTATTTGTATAATAATATTAGGTTTTATTTGTAATAAATAATATTGCGTTTTTTTAGATGTACATAATAATATAATCGTTTATTTCAAGCCTTTTGGCCTTTATTACCACATACATTAGTCATTTCAATTTCATCTATATCTGTAAAGCAAAAATTATAATAAATGATTTTAAAACAGCTAAAATTAAAATTTTATAATGTCAAAAAATTTATAGAAAATGTCAACAAAATATACATACAAGTATATTAAAATATCCATGTTTTGTCGGATTTAAAACTTCTAAACTAAACGAGATAAAACCGTCGAGTTTGGACTCGTTTGAATAGTCTTGACAAGCACTCTCTTTAGTCTAGTAAATAAAATATTAATTAAAAAAATATTTGTGGTGGGTTTGATTGCATTCAAAATGTATTTTCTTCGTTTTAGTGCATTTAAATAAAAACTTGTTTTTAATTTTTTTTATTAATATTTTTTCATATAGCACGAGGTGGCCAATCCCCTTGCTTCAATGTTTTATTACAGCAAAACCTTAATTAGGTAAGAGCTTTAGCTACTTCAGCGAAGTCTAGAAGAGCCTGTCTCATCATCATCATCTCAGCCACAAGAAGTCCACTGCTGGACATAGGCCTCCCCCATGGATTTCCAAAAAGACCGGTTGGAAGCGGCCAGCATCCAGCGTCTTCCTGCCACTTGTATGATGTCTTCTGTCCACCTTGCGGCTGGTCTTCGTACGCTGCGCTTGCCAGTTCGTGATCTCCATTCGAGAACTTATCGGCCGTCAGTCCGTCAGAGCCTGTCTAATACAAACAAACTGAAGATCAGTGAACGCGCTTCATTGCACCTTTTTTACCAAACTCTTTTCTCTGTTAAATAAGACGGATTCATATCGTCATCATTTCAAATATTGTCTCCTTGTACTGTTAGTGGTGTCTTTTCTCTTGGTGCAGACTGCCTTGATATGTCTCAGCAAGGAGCTCCTGTCCTTGAATTGTTTATCGCACGCGGAGCACTCGTACACTCTCCCGAGGTGAGTCATCATGTGCCGACTTAACCCTGGAAATTATTTACAAATACAATAAAACTGTACACATAGACATAAATTCTATTCTGATTAAAACATACAGCAGAATAAAAACATAAATAAAACTGAAAAGCAGGCCCCAGCTCAGCATGATACTAGTGGCTGAGTGCATATACGTCCCACCTTGAATAATAAAAGTGGCCAAGACCGTATCGTGACACGCATATGGTAAGGGGTTTAAGTTTATAATCTAAAAGGAAATCACTTGACCTATATTGTTTCTTATGGCTGAATATTTATACGCTATGGGTAATTTTGTCTGTAAGGTGCTTATTGGAACTTGTATTAAAAATCGTTGGGATAAGGCTAGATAAGCACTAGATACGAGTCCATGTAAAGACGTGCCGCTAGCGTAGGGAATACTTGTAGATACGAGGCCATGTAAAGACGTACCGCTAGCGTAGAGGAACACCTTGTGGCAGACGGTACAGCGGTGCAGCTCGAGCGCACGCGCGTGCGGCGGAGCGTGCGTGCGCGTGTGTGCCTCGAGCGCGCCGCGCTGCGTGAAACTCTTGCTGCACAGCGAGCAGCGGTGCGGACGGACATCTGGACATGTTGCAATACAATCTCAAGTCAATCTCGGTCTCCCGTTGACAATCATCAGGCGCGGCGCAGACGATCGGACCCCGAACACTTCGTGCACGAAAATAGAACGTAGGTATATACGCGCTCTATGCGGTAACATAAACGACACGAATCATATTATACTCCGTGTATCTTTCCGCCTTATTACAAAACGTAGACTAACTTTAGTACTAGGATTAATTCATGTCCTAAACAAAGTACTAAATAAAATCGTATTACTTTAAGTCTAGAGTTAAATATGTACCTTCTAGGTCTACGTGGTTCATGTTCCACAGCGTCGTATCAGGCGAGCTGGTAGTCAAACGTAGATCTATCCTATATAAAAAAAGTCGGCATGACAAAACGAGGCGGACTACAGACAGTCTGCTGCGCGGGACAAAACTTCTCGCTAGAACTTCATGGACAGTCGTCCTCTAAAGATAGAGTACGTCGGCTCAACGCCAAATTAGAGGTGAAGCAACATTGAGAAACATACCTACACTATTAAACATATAATTAAAAGATACACCGATTGGGTACGTAGACGACTGATGGAAGTATTGTACAATACAAGATTAAACAAATCGTGAGTATACAGATAAAACCAATATGTAACTTAGGAAACTAGTATATGACCTGGTGCTCTCACACAAGGAAGATGCGGTACTTCTATGTGAGAATGAGAAAACGGTACATGCCAGTTTTTTCTCTATCGAGCTCCTGAAAATGAACTCGAGAGTTTTTAGACATAGACAGAAATTTATTGAAGTGAAAACTTCTTTAGCGGCGTTGTGCATTTTTGGGATGGGTAAAAAATGTTAAACTCGCGCAGATCATCAGATCGTAAGACGGACAGTCAGAAACCTATTCTAACGTTCTGCATTTAAAGTTCATTATTGTATGTATAAGTTTGTCCTTCTAGCATGACGTCATTATTTTAGTCAGAAACCTATTCTAACATTCTGCATTTAAAGTTTGTCCTAGCATGACGTCATTTCGTTGCGCCGAATGCTTATTTTCGACACATGCACGTAAGACTCGTTAGTTCAATAGGTTAGAGCACCGATATAAATTTCAATTTGTCAATCGGAGGGCGGAGGTTCAAATCCTTCACGAGTCAGTCTTTTTGCTATTTTATTTTTTAGTTTTCACTTCTGCCGGCACTCCCGGAGTGCAACCCGTTGTTTTTTCTACCGGGAGCTGTGCTTACCGAGGTGGACCAGCATGTGTCGGTGCAAGACCGCCTTCTGCGTGAAGGTGTGGCCGCAGTCTGCGCACGCGTGCAACCGCGCGCCCGTGTGTTCGTGCTTGTGACGCGTCAGCGCCGAGCGGGAGGCGAACGAGCGCCCGCACTGGGAGCACCACAGTCGAGACCTACACGACAACATTAAAAACAATCTAACGTACATTAGAACATATCATAGACATAAAAAACTCTTACGTATAAAACAGGGCGACGAAACAAGCGGGCGTGAAGTCTGACTCAAAAGCACATCACGCGAGAGGAAAGGAAATTACCATAAAGGTAGATTTAAACATTTTTTTGATTTTTCTATTATCTATGTAATTACTACTCTTTTAGACAAAGTATCCATTATGCTTAAAAATATAACGGTTTATACTATTCAATAGTAAATCAATATAAAAATGTTTATAAATACGTACATGCCTGAATGAGCTCCTATTAAATAATAAGGGTTACAACAAAAAAACGAAAAAAATACATTGTACCCACTTTAGATTAATATTGACATTCATATAGACCTAACTTTGTAGTAAAAACAGAAAACATTAAAGGCATTTAATGCTCACTTGGTTAACTTACGTTTTACGGTTTTTGAAACATATGTCATATGTGCTATTGTTATTTTGTTTCACAGGACATGGTTTAACGTCCCCCACATTTTCAAATCTGTTACTTTCTTGTGCTGACTGCTCTTCTGACTGAAAATTAAATAAGTTTTCATTAGTTTCAATTTCATATATTCTTTATCCACTGTGAGTTAAACTAACTAAATTTTTTGCAAGAACAAAGAGAGATTTTCCCCTTATTTTTTTAAATGACACCAATTTCTTGCTAAGCTTCTCATTTATATTTTATTTTATGTTGGCAAGTTTTTAGACAGTTTCTTTGTTACAATTTATAACAAATTCTATAATAATAAAAACACAATTATTATTTGAAAGTTATATAAAGATCTCCTGTAAAATTACAATATTCAAAATAACACATAAAGTAAAGAAGTGCTATACTTATCAGTGGCTTTTATGTACTTAAGTATGTCTTGCATTAAGATATACTTATTTGTGCAGTAAGATTTGGGCAATATAAAAGAAGTGGTTTAGACATTTATCATGGTAAGGTGGTCAGGTAAGCTTCCACGTTACTGCGACTCTTGCGGATCTATTGTAACTTAGTAGTTTAAATATAGTTCACCCACTATTTCCACTGGAGCATCATCCTCTTCCACCAGTTCGAGTTCCAACTCCTCATCATCTCCAGTCTCCAGCTCCAAGGATGTCACTCCTTGAACCTGCAGCAGCCCCTGCTTGTGGCCAATTATGCCTAGTTCCATGAGGATGCTGGAAAGGAATGTGCAGATGTCGGGGCAAACTTCAGATCGTACAGGGATTTGGACCTGGAATTTTTCATAGCAATCTTTAAATGGGGTATGTAAAGTAAATTTTTAAGTATCTATTTTATGCGTTTATCCAAGACTTTGAACTATTTTAATGTCAATATTTTTGTTATTGCTTGTTTTTTTTTTTTAAGTTTTGTAGTCCGTAGTGGTTGATAGGTATGTCATAATACTTTTGTCCGATTTGTGGCTAATCTTCTAAGGCTGCACTTGATGATACATGGTTTCCACTCCAAATTTTTTTGGCCCCATCAGCAATCATACGAAAATTATATATACACCTTAAAAACATAACCTTGTTTCTTGCGGAGTTGGATAAAAAGAGTGAGCCCACAGTACCTACATTGCTTGCTAGCCAGGATCATTAATGATTCCACAACAAGCAAATAAGACACATTGAATTTACCACATATTTTTATTTAGGTTTAGTACTGTCACTAATCACAACAGACTCATTTCATTATATAAATGCAAACAGTACACTTTCATGCTAGGATATTTTATACTTGCATAGTTTAAAAATCAACATTTAGAAAAAATATTGATAAGTGTATATCATGGTAAAAGACAATATTATTCTACTAAAATGGATATTTTTACCTCCTCCGTCTCTACAGCTTTTTCACTGATCATTTCTAAAACTGGTGATGACTGTTTATCTGCTTGTAGCACCAGCTGCGTTTCTCCATGCTTTACATTATTTAAAACTGGTGATGGCTGTTCGACTGGTTGTACTAACTGTATTTCTCCATACTTTACATTTTCTAAAACTGGTGATGGTTGTTTATCTGGTTGTAATAGTAGCTGCGTTTCTCCATGCTTCACATTATCTAAAACTACCGATGGTTGTTGGTCTGGTTGTTGTAACAGCTGTGTTTCACCATGCTTTACATTATCCAAAACTGGCAATGGCTGTTCGACTGGTTGTAGGAACTGTATTTCACCATGCTTTAAAATTGGTGATGGCTGTTTGTATGTCCGTAACAACGATGTCTTTTCACCATGTTTTACATTATTTAAAACTGGTGATGGCTGTTTGTCTGGCTGTAGTAACATCTCTATTTCACAATTTTTTGCATTATCTAAAACTGGTGGTGGCCGTTCATATGGTTGTAGTAGCAACTGTATTTCACCATGCTTTACTCTATCTAAAATTGGTGATGGCTGTTTGTGTGTTTGTAGTAACTGTATTTCGCCATGCTTTACATTTTCTAAAACTGGTGCATGTGATTTGTCATGCATTAAGTTATCAGGCTTGCAGTTTTTTACAATATCATTTACAGGTATTTCAATAGGTCTTTTCATTTTTACATTTTCATATTTTGATTTAACAGCTAAGGAGTGATGCTTCAGCTTTCGATATGAAATTTGGCATTTCCTCCGGAATTCATGATATTTCTCAAGCTCATCATAACATGGTTTGCAGATCATATTTGGTAAGAAAAGTTCATGTTTCATCTGAAAATATTAGACATAATTTAGAACAATAACGCCCTTACTGAATAATGTTACGTTGATCAATGTCTCAAATCCTCTGTCTTCTTTCAACAAATGTCATAAGAAGTTGACAAAATATGTTGAGTATTGCTCAAATTTGAGTAATGTTTCTCAGTAACACCTTAAATCTCACTAATATTCTAAATGTGAAAGTTTGTGTGTGTGTGTATAAGTATATTTCTTATTCTTAGATTTAAATGAAATTGGTATGAAGTCAGTTTGTAGTCTGGAAAAATACACATGCCACATTTTATTTCCGTAAAATATTAAATGTTTCTGCAGAATTCTCTAGAGAATGAAACTGCAGAGCGCAGCTAGTGAACTATAAACGTGTGTTATAGTCCAAAGCTGTTATGATATTAAATATACGAATACGAAATTCCACTGTAACTCACTTCAAATCCCAGACAAATCATGATCCTCAAGGCAATGGTACATATATCCTGGTCATCTTTGAAAATCGCTACTTTATCTTCTACTTTCTCCAGGCATAATCTGCACAACTCATGAACATTCTCGATCTCTTCGTATGGTGGCTTAATCGGCTTGTAAGTCCTCATTTTCAACACTAGAATTTATTAAGTTTTATTTATCTCAGATTTCCAATACAGTGAAGCAACACTAGTCTAGAGAACTTAGTAAACAAAGATATAACCTACAATAATTAGTAAAACAAAACCATGACTTTGGAAAGCTTTGATAACACGTAAACTTACTTCCATCTTCCATAAATGTTTGTAAAGCAAAATGTTCTACTTTTTTTGGAACCCAAACCAAAAAACCAACTAAACCATTGCAAAAACCAAAATACTATTTTTATGGACTGACAGTGACAGACAAATTAGATTTTTAATTTTTTTTTTGATACTAAACTATTTTTTTTTTGCTGGCTTAAGGGTTTTTTTTAAATTGGATATGGACTCGTTTAAATAAAACATTTGCAAGTGTCAAGCATTAAGATAAGATTTCTTGAGTTCCTTGAATAAAACAATACACATTTACTTCGGTTTATTTCACCTGCCCAAATTCACGCCTTTAATCAAACACTTAATGAATAAAACACCAAAATTTTTATACTTAGCATTAAGATTCAAAATATCACAGGCTTAGGAAAATAAAATAAAACAACAATATGTTTCCATAACGTTCCCGCCAAAACGATGGCGTAAGTACGTAGTATTATTTCTGTAGCGTAAGCTATCATTGTGGCGGCACGGTCATACCCAGGCAGGATTTACCAACGGTAGTAAGCGTGACCACTGAAAATTGTCTTGGTAAGGAACACTCGACTAGACCCGCTATGTAGTTTTTTTAAACCCCCGACCTAAAAAGAGGGTTGTTACAAGTTTGACTTGTGTATCTGTGTGTCTGCTGTTACATCGTGGCTCTCAAACGGATGGACCGATTTTGATCTAGCTTTTTTTATTTGAAAGATTTCATTAACAGTGTTTTTAACTATGTGTAATCAAAATCGGTCTAGTAGTTTTTCTTTTTTGTCGAGGATTTTTGAGATTTCCAAATTTAATTCTTGTTAACAATGGCAAAGATTACAGAACCTTTTCAATCTTATTAATTGCGCGTCTCGGCACGTTATATCCAGTTATATCGTATTATGTAGATACACTACCATAAAAAACGTTACCGACTACCGTTGAATTGTATTCAATTGTTCTAATAACTAATTGTTACTCGATATTAAATCCGTCACGCGTGATTATGTTCTTGTTAACGTAATTATGGTTCACAGACCCTAATTGTTCATATAGAAACCTACTTATATCAATCTGAATAGAACCATCTAACAGCATAGTCGTCTAAATAAAGAAAGTTAAAATGCCCTTTCCTAACAAAACAGCGGCAAACTTCTACAAAACTAGTTATATTGTATTTTTTCTAGGCTCTCCGAACTTTTGGGTCGAAAACCTCAAATGCTCGAGAACATTTTACATTACATATAGATGGATATCGCAATTTTGGAATGTAATCATTCCTTGTTTTATAGTTTTTGAGTTAGGAGCATTTGCAAGTCAGAATAATTTAACCAAGAAGCAAGAGACCGATTTGATGATATACGGTGTTTCGCATCCCATGTTGTGGTGTTATAGTTTAATTTTGTGGAGCAACAATGAGAATATAAAGAAATTATTTACGCAGATATTGAGGTTAAAAAGCTTCTACAACGACGAAGAAGTGGAAAAGAAAATGTTGAAGAAGTCAAACAGAGATTCAGCTGCGCTAGCGCTGAGTTGCATTTTATCAGTAGTTTTGCACACGATCAGTGCTCTTATACAGTACATTAATTCAGGTATTCGAAATGGTTTTATTGTAACTCAATGTTAAATTAACCAGTCGCTTGTTAAACGAATCCAGTTTTTTAACGCTTATTTACTTTTTTTAGAAGGTACATTTACAACAGTGGTGACAACATGGCCCCTTGTGGATGATTTGTCTCGGATCGCTCATGTTGCCAGAGTCATCAATTATATCATCTGGTGCGTGTTCGTAACGCGTATCATTGCCTCTTATATCATCACCATCAACCTCGTCACTAGCATCAGTTATCAGTACATGAACCTGCAGAGCTACTTCTATAGCATAGATGATATCTTCAATGAACCCAATTTAGAGCAACACGAAAAGGAAATTAAATATTTAGATTCTTTTAAACTTGGGATTAAGCTGCATTCGAATACTGTCGAGTGGGTATTATATATACTTATTTTTTATGAACTCTTTGTGGAATTTGTAGATTGTTATGAATAAAATTGAATGAATACTTTTCAGATGCGTCGATCAGTTCCGCAATATTTGCAAAGGCATTTTTAGCACTCAGATCGTCTTCGTGATTTTCATGCTTGTTTTTCTCATGACACAAATGATGGTTTGTAATAAGTACAATTATAATAAAACCTGTACAATTTTAAATCTTTACAATTCAGTGTTTCCAATACAAGATTTTTTTCTATTTGGTGCCTATTCAAACCTGCACCCTTATCGACTAACTAGTATAGAAGACACTGGACCTTGTTTTCATCATCATCTCAGCTATAAGAAGTCCACGGGGGAATCCATGCATGGATTATCATAAAGACTGATTAGAAGCGGCTTGCATTCAGCGTGTTCCTGCCACTCGTATGAGGTTATCTGTCCATCTCGTGGCTGGTATTCCTATGCTGCGCTTGACAGTGCGTGCTCTTCACTCGAGAATTTTTCGACCCTATCGGCCATCAGTTTTACGTGCTATATGGCCTGCCATTTCAACTTGCTATCCGCTGTGCTATGTCGGTGACTTTTGTACATGGTCTTCAATCTTCATTTGATTCGTTAAATTCACCAATACTTATTAACTATCTATTGTCTGGTAATCATTATAACCATTCCCATTGTCATAAAAGTTAGCCGATCAGACAATATAGTGCAGCCACAGAATATAAATTTTCGCAAAAAAATATTTTTAGAATTCTGAACGAACTATGGTAAACGCAGCAGCCACAGCGATCACTGCTACGGCTGTACTGATTAGCACAGGCTTCTTCCTGTGGAATGCTGGAGACATCACCGAGGAAGCCGCTAAAGTACCAACTGCGATGTACTTCTCCGGTTGGCACAATTGTTATGGGAAATCTACGATCCACACTAGAAAATTAGTGACGATTGCTATGACTCATGCGCAGGTAATTTCACACCACTACTCCTAATACAACGCAATCAATATACCCTTTTTAACCGACTTCCAAAAAGAAGGTTATCAATTCGGTCTGTACGTTTTTTTGTATGTTTGTTCGCTGATTATTCAGCCAATTGTGCATTGATTTTGATGATTCTTTATGTATTTGGTAGGTAAGATGTACTTCAGAGGTGGTCCCATATAAATTTTATCAAAATCGATGTAGTACTTTGGTTTTTATCAAAATAACTGGCAAAATATCATCCAAGTGCGTGTAGAAAAGTGAACAGCAAATCGAGTATGTATTGTATTGCGTATACTGAAGTTGGGTTTTACAGTATTTTAAATTATGATTATTTAAACTGTAAAATATTTTTTACTTGGCCATTACAATTCTCATGATAATAAGCGACAGGCCGGGGATGAAATATATGTATATAGCGATCGCGAAGTGGAGATAATGATACATGAGTTATTTTTGGTCACAAGTTAGTAACGCTGCGCGCTGGTAAAGTTGATTTGATTTGAACTAGGTACTTCGCAAGTTCGCACATAGAATATTTTACGGAATCCGATTAGTCTATTAAAAATAAGATTTGTGACAACATAAAAGACACCTAAGATTATTGTTATTTAAATGAATGTACTGGTGTTTTGAAATACATCTGACACAATTTCATAATGATATTATAAAAGCTAATTTTGTTACATTTACACGCTCAAACGGCTGAACCGATCGTTATGAAAATTAGTATAGAGATAGCTTTGGACCTGGAGACGGACATAAACTACTTATCATCATCATAATCATCACCGTTTTTCAAACCGCAGTGAAACCGGGAAGTGAAACCGCGGAACGCAGCTAGTCTATAAATCGGGGATTATTGTTGATCTATGATTTTAAGTTATTTTCCTATCATAATTTCAAAGAATCCCCCCAGTTGCAAATACTGTGATGTGCTCCATACAAACGGATTTATTTTTACTAGACTAGATGCCTAATTTCAAAAGTCTAAAGGGTACACCTTCTAGACCACTATCCAAAACACACGATAGATATTTTATATAGGCATGTTAAACACTCCATCCATCCACGTATACTCTTAGATGATAGGATCCTATGAGGAATAACGACATTGATGACCAACTTTGTTGTAAGATTTTTCTCAGTTAGTCTCCCATTAAATGTTGGTGCAATTCGTTAGATCAAGAGAGGAATCAAGGCCGTCCCTTTAGTAGGGTTTACTGCTAGGTTTACTGATACCCCAGTAAAGGGACGGGCTTGGCTCCTGTGAACCCAACACTGAGATTCTCTTTTAAATATAAAATACCTAAAAATACACTGTGGGTGGATGGTTATTATACATTGTTCTTAAAAAATATGTGAACGTGAAGGCTTAGGTGAACGTTTTATAGGAATAGTAAAAGGGTTCTCTACGATATGCGATAAGAGGTTAATTAAATAAAGACTAACCGAATGTTTAATTTTTTACAGAAACCAGTCGTCTTAAAGGGACTTGGCATAATGGACTTGTCATACCGTTCTTACGTGTCAGTAAGTAGAACCATAAGTCAACCACAGCATTTTGAAATATCCAAGTGCAATTAGTAATAGTTTTTATCGGTTATTTAGGGTTCCGTACCTCCAAAGAAAAAAAATCCTTATATCATAATTACTTTATAGTCAGTGTATTTGTCTGTCAAGACATATTTTTTTCTGGAACGCGAGGACGTAGGTAGGTATGTAGTTGATCTAGAATCTAGAAGATATTAATTTCAGCTTCATACGTCGATCGGAGCTCGTCCATCTAGAATGTAGATCGACGAGCTTCATCCTCGGCACAGAGAGAGAAAGCAAAGAGCACGTCACATTTCTTTCTCTTTCACTCCCCAGTCAAATAGCGTAATGTGACTAATAGCAAGCGTGAAAAAGAAAGATGTATCTTTCGGAGCCGTACCTATTTATGTAAGCTTAGATGAGAATTATTGTCATATTTTTTTTTCAAACAAAAGAAGAAACCCTCATCTCATAATTCTTAATAGACGGACTGTCCGTCCGTCTGTACGCGGCTTAGCTCAAATACTATAAATACCACAAAGTTGTAATTTAGTATGGGTATACACACAGATCATAAAACAAGATTATATAAATAAAACAACACAAACCTTGTTTTATGATCTGTGGGTATACATATTGATAGAGTCAAGTGTCTTCTCCCTCCCCCCCCCCCCCCTCTACCGGCCAACCGGTTGACCTTGGAAATATAAAAAAAATCATGCTGGACGCATATATTATATGATTAAATTATAAGAAAAGCTATTACCAATTAGGGTTTACAAATTAACGAGTAATAATTAGTCGATGAACTTAAAAAAACTAAACTAAGAAACGTAAGAAATGACAATTTAGTGCAAATTTCATTTAAACTAACATAACGTATATTCATAGTATCACACAGGAGACCCTATTAAGCTCGCCTAAAATATAATGTCCAACCACGGAACCCTATACGCGTGACACGACACGTACTTGGCTGGTTATTTCTGTTTTAATCACGTAATATTTGATTTGTTTCAGTTGGTGAAGTCTTCGTACTCAGTATTTTCTGTAATATATTAATAAACAAAACAATACAAATGATGTATGAAATGTAGCTTTCGTAGAAGAATAAATAATTAGCAATCACTATCATGACTTTCCATAACGATATTTAAACTTTAAGATAACGATAGTAAATAATACAAAACATAAATTATAGTTAGAAGTGTCAAGCAAGGATCCTTGAGGGACCCTATGTCTAAAGTCATTTAGTATATGTTTAGAAAATTCAAAATCCCAAAAAAAACGGCTGAACCGATTTTGATGAAACATAGCTAAGAACACTCAATGAAATCCTATTTCAAACATCAAAAATACTAGATCAAAATCGGTCCATCCGTTTGAGAGATTGCTACGATGACACAGATATACCGATATACACATCAAATTAATAACACCCTCCATTTGGGTCGGGGGTTAAAAAAGCTCTCTGAACTTACCTAAAAACGTGTAATTATTTAATAATTAAAGACAAATAGAAGTTCCCCATGGTTTTCCAAAAAGACCGGTTGGAAGTGGCTGGCATCCAGCGTCTTCCTGCTACTTGTATGAGGTCTTCCGTCCACCTCGTGGCAGGTCTTCCCACGCTGCGCTTGTCCACGGTGCGTGGTCAGTACCAAATAAACAGTTAGTATAAAATATACTTCCCGTCAATTTATATTTAATAGTATTAATAAATAATTTTCACTCGAAATCATGCGTAGTAATTATGTAATTGATAACGAAATTACGGCTTACAGGATATAATTATAAAACGGACAGGAAAAGTCCTTTCTTAACAAAACAGCGGCACATTTCTTTCTCTAAAACCTGTCTCGTCGTATTTTTTCTCGGCTCTCCGAATTTTTGGATCGAAAACCTCAAATGCTCCAAAACATTTTACGACGTTTATCGACTTTTATCGACTTTATCGATTTTTGAAAATTACCTATCATCCCTTGTTTCATAATTTTTAAGTTCGGAGCATTCGTAAGGCAAACGAATTTGACCAAGAAGCAAGAGACCGATTTGATGATTTATAGGGTTGCACACCCAATGCTTTAGGGTTATAGTTTGAGCTTGTGGAGCCGTAATGGAAATAAATAAATTATTTACGCATATACTAAAGTTGAAAAGTTTGCACAACAACGAAGAGGTGGAAGGGAAAATGATAAAGAAATCAAATAGGGATACGGCGGCACTGGCGTTGAGCTGTATTTTATCTGTAGGTTTGCATACAATCAGTGCCCTTATGTAGTACATTAATTCAAGTATTTATATGGTTCTATTGATAAGCGTAGTCTGTTCAGCTAGAGAACTGATGTGGCATTGAGGGTGTTGCTGTCTTTATTTCATTATTTTTCACTTCAGTAGCTCAAACATGTAGGTTTTGTTGCCTGAAATCAGTGAGCAAAATGCGATTTTGCTCACTGAGTGAGACAAAGTAACTTTTTAATATTTTTTTCAGAAAGCCGTGAATATCTTATTCAGCCTTGGGTTAATCGAACAATTCGAAACATTCACATCTCTTTCCCGCCATTAGAAAGAGAGAGAGAGACAAAGACCAGCCCTTTCGAAGTTCTGATTTTGAATTCGACCTCAAAGACAAACACGTTCGGAATTTTGTACTAACTAAAGAAATTTTGCAAAACGATAATCATGTCTTTTAACGTAATTTATTGAATTTTTAACTTATTGTTGTATTTAAACGAAAATAAGTACCTAGGTATTTACTGAAATAAAACTGATATTTAACCTGTAAATATTTATTATCTCCTAAAGTGTTCTCGCTGCTGAAGTGAAAAGTTATGTGTGTTACACGAGAGCAAAGTTTTTTGCATCTTGTGCCTTTGAATCTCTCGCCACACTCAGGATTCATCTTTAGAATCACTCGCTACGCTCGTGATTCAATCATTGAATCCTTCGCTTGCACAGGATTCAAAATCAGCACTCGCAGCAAAAAACTACTTTGCTCACTTGTTGCACAAATAACTATTGTTCAGTCGAGACCACGGAATACCATAGTAGTCTAAGCTTCCAGACGTTAGTTTCCGTGTTTCGCCACGATAGTTCTATATTTAAACAGTCTTATTAGGTACCTTAACACTAATATTATAAAAGCGAAAGTAACTCTGTCTGTTTGTTACCTTTTCATGACGAATTGCATAATTAATAAATGAATGAATTAAATAATTACGGCAGTTTTTTGAACTTATCCTATATAAGGCCCATAATTATAGTCTAGTAAATATAAATCCGTTATGACTACCATATGGGATGAATAGCTAGGAAGAGAGAGATATAGATAAAATCTCAGTCAAATAGAGTCTTATTATCAACTTACGTATTCACATAATGGGAAGAGAATCGAAAGGATTACTTAAGTCTATATAACGACCGTTCTGTTATTACAATAATAGGACGAATTAGTGCTGATCAAGGCAATTAATCTGAAATTGTCATAGTTAGGTAAGTAATGGGTAATTATTATCATGTACGGGCATTATGTAAGTGTGAATGAATTTCATGTCTTGAGTGCTAGAATATGTTTACTTCTAAACCAGTTACGAAACAAACAATACGTGGTTATGAACACGGGAAAATACTTCTCCGATCGACAACAGTATCGTACCAAGAATAATTATGTTTTGGTAGAAACTATAGTATAGTCCAGTAAAAATAAAATTTTGACCTCATAAAATACAACTTTTTTTTTGTATTTATGTGATAGTATTGGTGTTTTGAAGTACATTTGTCACAATGTTGTAGTAATGAAATGTGAAGAACTTGAGAAATACCATGAAAATGCCTAAAGTTGTGTTTTTCAAGTTTATAGCTAAACAAAATATCCATATTGGTTGATAATTGTACGTCGTAAAACAGAAAGCGACCATCGACGAAAAATGCATTTTGAGATACGGCCATTTCAAAGTATTTTGCTGCTGCTACTTTCCCACTTAGTGTTATGATTTAAGTATTTAGTTTATATGAAAGTATATTTCAGTGGCTAGAGATTAAGGTAATAAAAACTCAGAAAGTCTCTTTCAAGTAGTCTCTTTCAGCTTAATGAATTTTTTGTAATAGTTTAAAAAATAGAAACAGCCAAACAAATGGTCGTGTTCTGAATAATGTAAAACAGTCTATAGTAAAAACGGCTGATAAATATTTTAATAAAAAATAAATATCTTTTAAACTTACTAACCAATTTTTCTTTAAATAAAAATAAGAATTACTTAATTTTAGGAACATTTTTAATAGTTTTTTTTTTATACACTATAGATCTACGATTGACCACCAACTCACCTGATGTTAAGCGACGGTGTGGCCGAGGATGGAGCTCGTCGATCTAGAAGATATCTATTCACTCTAGCCTTGAAAATTCCAAGATTGTAGGTCTCAGGAAACAGAGACGGTGGCAACGAATTCCATTCTTGTGCAGTACGCAACAGGAATGTGGATCGATATCGCTGAGTACGGATTTTTGGCATTTCAACGAGAAATGGGTGGTAATTCGCCGATTTTCTGCTATTCCTGTAGTGAAATGGGGAGGGTGGAATTAGGTCGTGAAGTTCTTGCGCACATTCCCCGAAATGAATCCTGTAGAAAATAGACAGACATGCTACTTTACGGCGGTGCTCGAGACTAAGTAGCTTCTTGGCAGCTAGTTTATCGTCACCGATTAACCTCACAGCTCGCCGGTCCACTGAATCTAAAGCTTCCAGCTGATACTTGGCTGATTCATCAAAAAGGTGGCAGCAGTATACACGATCGGACCTGTGCTTGATACAGATGAAGCAGTTGTCCCGGTGAGAAGTATCGCCTAACCTTATTAATGATGCCAAGCTTTTTACTAGCCAGTTTAGCCTTAGATTCAAGGTAGCCCCTAAAGTTCATTGTTGGGGTTAACGTGAGTCCAAGCAGTTCAAGACGGTCTGTCAATGATAAGAATACATTTTGGAAAGTAGGAGACAAAAGAAACTCACTCTTTTTGGCGGAGAAAAGGCAGGGTTGAGTCTTGTTGGCGTTGAATTTGACGAGATTTTCGTCACCCCAGTCGGACACAGTTTTTAGAGCTTTATTCATACGCACAACCATATCTTCTCTCAACGCCTTGATTTCCGCCTTTTTGGCTCTTGGACCAAAAGTGTCTAAACTATCTTTCCACGACTGTGCTGTCATCTGCATACCCTAAGATACCAGGTTTCAGCAGGTCATTAATATGCAGCAGGAAGAGAGTAGCGGAAAGTACAGACCCTTGAGGTACGCCGGCGTTTATTGCCATTTGGTCGGACGAGCACCCGTCAACAACCACTCGAATCGATCGTTCTCTCAAGAACTCTTTAATCCAAGAGCAAAAGGAGGCTGGTAGTCCATAAGAAGGGAGCTTGTTAAGGAGACTGTCGTGCCAAACCCTACCAAAGGCCTTCGAGATGTCGAGAGACACAGCCAAGGCCTCGCCGTTGTTCTCGATGGCCTCGCTCAGAATGTGTGTGGCATACACGAGAAGATCCCCAGTCGACCGATTTCGGCGAAATCCGTACTGTCGGTCACTGAGGAGGTTATTGTCTTCAAGGTATGCCATGAGCTTCCTATTCAGTACACGCTCCATAATTTTACACAAAATGGACGTAACCGAGATAGGCCGATAGTTATTAGGATCGGCACGACTACCCTTTTCTGGAACAGGTTGAACGTTCGCAAGCTTCCAGCACTTAGGGACTATACCAGTCTCCAAAGAAAGACGGAAAAGACGAGTCAGAATCGGGGACAACTCAGGTGCGCAGGTTTTCAACACAATAGCTGGTATACCATCAGGACCACTAGCTTTGTTCACGTCTAGACCTCTAAGTGTCTTAAGCACCTCCTTTTGATTTTTTGATGCGTATGTCCTGCATAGTTGCGTCGCAATGAGGTATACTTGGAGGTGTTTCTCCTGAGGTATCTAAACGTGAGTTGTCCGCAAATAGACCTGCGAATAGATTCGCTTTTTCTACTGTGGTGTGAGCTAGAGATCCGTCCGGTTTCAACAGTGGAGGCAAAGATGTTCGACAGAAGTTCGATTCGATAGACTTAGCCAGGGACCAAAAAGCTTTGCTTCCCGTCGGGTGAGAAGCTAATTTAGCCCCAATCCGGCTTATATGCTCAAATCGAGCTCTTCGAATTGCTTTTCTGCTGGATTTGGCGGCTTTGTTAAAGGCTCTCTTCTTTTCACGTGCATCCAAGGACTTGCGCATTCGAGCGTCAGCCCAGGCCAAATATGCGTCATGCATACACGCTACAGCGCTGTCACATGCAGCATTAAACCATGGGCGAGCTGCGCCAGAAGGTGAAGCATCAGAAAATGGAATGAAATATTCCATTGCCTGATTTATCACCTCCGTAACGGTATTTGCGCAGTCTGTTGGGTCACAAGAAGAGAAGCATACTTGCCGCCAAGGGTAAGATGCAAAGAAATCCCCCATCTCTTCCCATTTTGCTGACTTGTACCTCCATGCCCGCCGTTTGCCTCTAGGGCTAGAATCAGGCGGAGTATAAGACGATATAGACTTCACCAGACAGTGATCGGAACCACCAAGTGGTGCAGACACCGAAATGGAATATCTGTCCGGATCATTCGTCAGCAAAAGGTCCAAGCAGTTGGCTGTGTGCCTGTCAACGTATGGCACTCGCGTAGCTTCCTTGACCATCTGGGTGAGACTTAGCGACACCGCTAGGTTATACGCCTCTCTGCCTGCATGGTCTGTCTTCTGGTATGGGAATAGCCACTCCTGGTGATGACCATTAAGATCCCCCAGAATAACTAGCTGAGCTGTAGGATATCGCCGTTGAGCCAGATCTGCCGTCTCACTGAGGTGTTGAAACAGCTGAGTTGTCTCTTCGTCCCCGGGTTCCACTTTTTTTACTACTACCTTTTATGGGGATGGTCGCTTTCTGATAAACAAAGAATCACAGATATTTATGTCAAATATCGTATCGTAATAATAGACCATCCCCGCGTGAACAATGGTCGCATTCTGTAAATGTACAGTTATTTGCTATAACACATTTTGCAGAACGAGACCATTTGCGATGGTCTGTTTCTGCATATTAATAAAATGTACTTTTTCACTAAAATCTCCCAGCCCATCGCGATGGTCGCATTCTGCTTAATGCATTTTCATGGTTTTTAGGGATTTTGCACAGCCATCGCCTCCAATGGTCGCTTTTTACACAATAAAATGAGCGATTATGGCAGATGGTCGCATTTGACATTTTAATATCTCGGCTTCTGAATATGATGTCAAGTTAACTGTCTTTGGATAATGTAGCTAATACTAAACCCTAAGCCTAGGGCACTAAAAGTCATTTTGCCAAAAATCGAGGATGGTCGCCTTCTGCTTTACGACGTTCAATTGAGAATAATACTTAAGGATATACTTAATTATTTATAATCACCAGGGTGATATTGTAGAAACATTGATAAAATGTGTTTTGTACATTAATTATGTATTTGAATGCGCGGGCGCTACTGACCGCCGCAATGCGCATGCGCGCAGCGAGGCGATGGCGCTGGATCGGGTTATGCAATAAATTATGATGTTATAGTAAATTTTTGACCTACTGACGGAAAAATAATATTGATTGTTTAGTTATCAAATAGTAGAATGAGAAAGAAAATCAACGAGAAAATCTTCGAATATAGAACTCTCCATGTATAAATAAAAAGCTGTATAACCTGCGATTTTATCTGCGTAGGGATGACGATGATGAAAAGTAGTTTATGCTCGTTTACAGATTCATATAAATCTTTGTAACAATTTTCATAACTATCTGTGATATTTAGCCGTTTGTAAATTAAAAAATACTCATTGTCCCGTTACGCTTATTGTCCCGTTATATCATCATCATCATCATTTCATCAATATTTTGTTATGACGTTGTCACGTTAAACTATAGTCCGTAAACCGACTTTACAGACAACCAATTTTTTACGTGTCAACGTCTAATAAATCGGTGAACGCCGGCTGCACGCACGAAAAAGTATGTCTAATTGTCCCGTTACGCTCATTGTCTCGTTACATCATCATCATTTCATCAATGTTTTGTTATGACGTTGTCACGTTAAACTATCATTCGTAAACCGACTTTACAGACAACCAATTTTTGACGTGACACTTTCTCTGTCGTGGTTGTCTGTAAAGTCGGTTTACGGATGATAGTTTAACGTGACAACATACGTTCGCGCGCGAGCTCCGAGGAATGATAATTGAAGCGACGGTCGGGCGCGGCAGTTTAACGTGACAACGTCATAACTAAACATTGATGACATGATGATGATCATCATGTAACAGGACAATAAGCGTAACGGGTCAATGAGCGTAACGAGACAATGAATCATAATTTTTTGTGCGTGCATCGATTTATTATACGTTGTCACGTCAAAAATTTGTTGTCTGTAAAGTCGGTTTACGGACGATAGTTTAACGTGACAACGTCATAACAAAACATTGATGAAATGATGATGATGTAACGGGACAATGAGATATACTTTTTCGTGCGTGCAGCCGGCGTTTTTCGATTTATTTACGTTGTAATATTGATTGTTTGACAATGAGCGTAACGGGACAATGAGTCATACGTTTTCGTGCGTGCAGCCGGCGTTCATCGATTTATTAGACGTTGTCACGTCAAAACTTGGTTGTCTGGCGCTTCCCGGGCTTTTCGCCTCCAAAGCCCAACGGGAAGTGGCCAACGTGGGGGGGCTGCTTCCTGGGTTCTCCTCCTGGACCCAACGGGAAGCGGCCACAGTAGGTTGCGATGTTGTATGGGCGACACCGCAACTGAGGCGGGCCGCAATGTCGTATGGGCGCACATCGCGGCTGAAGGTGAGGATTCGTGGCGGAAGAGGATCGTCACTGATAAGGTGCGGTGCTCACCCTATGCCCTGCGACCGTTTTGGTAGGCGGTGGGGCCAAACATCTGACCCACCGCAGGGACCACGGGCGTAAGACACGGGGTCGTCTTGCGCCCCTTCCGATGTAGTCCCAGAGGAGGAGATCGCGACGCATCTCTGTGTCATGACGCGTCGCGACATGGGGGAGGGGGGGGGGGGGGTTTACACCCGTTAACCCCCGAGGAGGGTCCGGAAATGGACGGCCGCGGCGGGTCATGGGTGGTATTTGGTTAATAGGTAGACGAGAAGTCATAATATGACGCGTGTCGGCGACAAAGATGCTAACCACAGACTAGTAAGAGAACATTACGCGTTATGCTAACCGTACTGACGAAGTGACAAGGCGATCGCGGGAAGGTGAGCGGGGAAGCGGGCGGGGCAACCCAGGGTGCAAACTCAGTTTGGGTGGAGTTGTATATTCCATCTCGGTCATTCTGTATAGAAATGACACAGATGGAGATTTCATAGAAGGAAAAAACAACAAAAAATGTCTATAGTTTTGAATCAACAATCAGTCTTAAAATTATGGGTTTTTGGCGGGAACGTCTCAGTAGCGTGTTGTTGCTTTGTTTATTTTCCTAAACTTGTGTTATTTTGAACATTAATGCTATAAAAATGGTGGTGTTTTATTCATTAAGTGTTCGATAAAGTGCGTGAGAGTGGGCAAGTGAAATAAAGCAGTAAAACGTGTGATTTTTCGTTGTCGGCAAAACTCTATAGAAGCTTCTAGTAAAGTCGCCACCACTTTATTGAAGCAGGACTCGACTTATAAATTGACTGTATACGTGACTTAGATTGTGACTAGAACATTTACAACTTGTTTTATTCAAGAAACTTGAAAAAATCCTAATACTTGACACTGGCAAATGCTTTAATGCGGGTCCAATACAAAAAAGAAGAAGTCTTAAAATTATTAAATGTCAGTGTCAACAACATTGTAGGTCTGTCAAGTAATTTTTTGCAATATCTGATGATTTCAAACAAAAAAAAATAATTTCAAATTTCTCATAGCCCGTTTAAGAACTGTGCGAAAAATACCAATTAAATAAAAATGTCTGCAGAGCATTCGCCAATAAAAGCATCAAGATCGCCGAGCGTACTCGAAACTGTGGAAGATTTCGATAAACAAGTTGGTGATAGTTCCGCCTACTTTTACTAATTTATTATGATGAATGCGAAAATATTGTGTTTTCTTTCCAGGATACGTTATTAAAGCATGTTGATATATCAATAGTGGAATCGGAGAAACGCGCTAACGGTACTCTTCACGTACGAGACCACTACACCGTGTATCTAATTGATCTCAAGTAAGTCATCCTATTCTATTGTTTTGCTAACAAATTATACCCTCATTCTGATTCAGTTCACGATAATTAATGTAATTTTATCAGTATTCAATTTAAGATATTACTGTAGGTGAGAAAGCAATAATTGAGGCCAATTGCATAATGTGAGTAGGTATGCTTTGTAAATTACCTTAAATATTTTAACCTGTAGGTACATTGAAATTTACCTACGTTTTTTTTATACAACTTGTTACAACCTTCATTATTATAACAGACCTCCATCCTCTCACTCTATCATCAAATCATCCGTCATTATAAAAATACTTGTCAGTCTTATTATTCTATGTTTACTTCTCAATAAAACAACAATATATGTATCAAAGAATATGATTTATTTTACAACTGACTGATGAAATGAGGTAGATTCTCTCTGCTCATTAATAACAATCCAAATGCCGAAGAACTGAGAACTTTAGTCTTCAACAGTTTAAAAATCTGAGGCAATACACTACATTTAGCACTTGAAAAACATTGCCATTTAATCCAGAACACAGAAATGCTTGCACGCTATTGTTCTGGTAGGATAAATTACAAGAGTGCAGTACTTTTTCAGACCAACATCAAAAAAGTTGTACTGTGACTTAGATCCACATATATTTTTATTTTTCATACAGGCACACAGCTTGCTACTTAGTGTTCAATAACTTAATTTTAGCAATAAATTTGTTAATATTTCTAATACATAGAATATCAATGACAAGCTAATTAGTCATCAAAATATTCTGTTAGAATACAACTATTATTATTAACATCTTTAACACATTCCTTGCACACCACTCGGATCCGAGTGGGGCGTGGCTATAGTAGCAGCGCCTCCCACTCGGATCCGAGCGAGAGAGAGGGATAAACAGGGATGATTGTATGTATGTAAGTAATTATGTATAATACAAAGAATTGACCCAATATTTATAGTGTAAGAATTATATGTATTGTCAGATTAGATGGAGGCATTTAGTTGTGCAAAGTTGAAGAACATGAAAGCAACTTATTTATGTTTTCTTTTTCTTTCAGAGTGACAGATCCAGAGTACAAACTGGTGCAATCAAAGATTAGCACTATCTGGAGACGATACACTGAGTTTGAACAGATACATGATTACTTACAGGTCACCTACCCTCATGTCGTTATACCACCATTGCCAGAGAAAAGGGTAAGAAAATGTGAAGCATAATATTTTCTTTTGTTTATTAAAAATTTTGCAGAAAATTTAGCTATGGTGATGGAAAATGTTGACTCTAGTCTCATGGTAATATTGAATAGATCTTTTAAGAGTAAAGCTATCATTGGATGTTACATTTTGAAACTACTAAAACTACCTACAAGTTATTTATCACTAGCTAAGCTCTGCGGTTTCATCTGCGCACAGTTATAATGATGAAATACAGCCTATCTACAGATACTCTGCTATCTCTGTATTACATATCATAACCATTGGTTCAGCCTTTTGATCAAAAAAAGTAACAGAGAAAGAGTTGTTGTACAATAATGTGCCATGCAGATAGTAATTGGGTCGATACACTACCGCTAGTGCTCCTAGGCATTAGAAGCGCATTTAAAGAGGGCTTACAAGCTTCATCGGCAGAACTGGTATATGGCGAGCCCTTACGCCTCCCGGGAGAGTTTTTCCAACCGGCTGTCACAGACAGCACTGACATCTCCGCTTTTACGACTCGCTTACGCCACTTCGTTGCGAAGCTACAACCTACACCAGCTGCTCGACACAATAAAAACAAAATCTTTATATTCAAAGATTTATCCACATCGAGCCATGTATTTCTGCGTGACGATACAGTGCGAGGTGCTCTTAAACCTCCCTTCACTGGACCTGACGAGGTACTTCAGCGGGATGACAAAGTTTATAAAATAATGGTGAGAGGCAAAGCAGTCAGTCTCGGTTGACAGGCTTAAGCCTGCCTATATTTTGAACGAGCCTCCCCCTTCACCTCAACCAATGCCATATCATCTTCCCACTACTCCCACTCCGGCTACCCCTGCACCTGTACCAGACGTTCCTCCCGTTCCAGTCCCCGCTCAGGTCATTAAAAAAAACACGTTCTGGGTGTACGGTCAGATTTCCCAATTTTTATCGACTGTAGTCACGGTCTGGAGGGGAGTGATGTAGGGTAGCCACCTACATTATTTTTATATATTTACATTACATTATTACATATTATCAATATATATTTAACAAATAAAACCATTTGGGTAACCTAAACACACAGACGAACAGACAGACTTAATTATTATATAACAAAATAAGAAACGTACGAACTTATTGAATGTCGTACGTCTGCACGGCAAATTCGCGTGCAGTGGAAGCGCGCGGCGAACCGGTTTCTTTTGACCTTTGGACCACACACTTCCCCAAAGAGTAACTGTGACTTTATAATACTGTACCATTTAGGCGACCAGGATCCCCTGGGCAACACCCCCTGGATCCAGTCTCGTAAACTGATCAATTCATCAAGATCCCCCGGGGGATCCTCGTAAACTCATTAATCAGTTTGGGTACAATATATTTGAATTTGTGGCCAGGTGCTATACGCATGGCGTAAATCAGACACCACGGAGCCCGAATTCGTGGAGCGGCGACGCGCGGGTCTGGAGAACTACTTGCTGCGTGTCGCGTCACACCCCAGGCTCTGCTTCGATGACCAGTTCCTTAGCTTCTTGCAGCAAGAGCACGGCTGGCGGGAGACCATCACTGACAGCGGTAACATCGATAATCCCATACGGCAGCCCCACTAGATTAGCCTGTGTCTCTGTGCGGGAGATGTTATGGAGCAAAAACTTTATTTTTATTTGAAAATAGGCTTGCGCTTGACCGCTAACTCGCCTGATGTTAAGCAACCGTTACAGTCTACTGTGAAATGCGCTTGCCTAGAAGGAACGCACAATAATTTTTCTATTAAAAAACCGACTTCAAACGCAACTTACAAAATCCTTCACGATTGTCAACTTTTTAAAGAGACCTCTCTTCACTCGCTCTTTTTTTCTTTTGTCAAGAATGCGAATTGTCATTGAATGTCAAATGCTCGTCTTCGAAGATTAGAAAATGTGCAGATGTTTATACGATAATCCTTAATATTTGACACTCTTGCAAAGAAAAACATGTGGGTGGAACTCTGCGATTCTATAATCTGACGCACTTACTCAGGAATACAATGAAAATATTTTCATTTTTAGAGATTATTCAAAAAGTAATAAAGCTATGTTTATAAAATAATTATGGGACCAACTTGGGAGCTTTCTCTATACACCAATTCAGGAAACACAAACATTGGTTCTCGAATGACGGAGTAATTCGTGTACATACATAAAAAAATATATACGGTACGAATTGATAACCTACTCCTTTTTCGAAGTCGGTTAATAAAAGTGGAGCTAAAGCGTTTCGTTCGAGTCTGGAATATCCACCATAAAACGATGTCGCTTTTTCGTACTCCTTGCCGTCCTACAGAAAAAAGGACAGGGGGAATAAGATTGAATGCATAAGGGCAATTTTTGTAGTATAACTTACTCTTGCATTGTGCTAGATAATTATGATGCTGAGTGTACATTTTCGCGTAAAAATATACCCAAATCCACTATTAAATGTATTCATATGAGCATTATTTGAGAAAATCTTGTAAAATTACGTATTTGTTCACGAAAAAGTGTAATTTTTAATTTTGCGAGAATTGTATTATTTTTATTACAAAAAAATGTAACCTAAGCCACTGTGGAAGCAAAGACGAATGTAGCAACTCGTCGCACATCAAAAAAATCAAGCGGTTTAGGTTGTACAAGGTTTTCGAGCTAAAAACCTTTTATCTGACATAACATACATAATATATTGACATCTCATGGGATGGAGAGATTTATAGGAAACTTATGAATTAAAAAAATACTCATTATATACTCCACTAGGGTTCCCTGTATCAGAGTACATAATACTAGTAAAGCAATAAATAACTCAACATGAATATAATTATCTTCCTTCCACATATATGACCTGTACTGTATTGATTCGTACCGTGGAGTATTCTAAATTGAGTATTTAACCTTGGCCTGGCACGCTTATTTAATTTGGATTCCCCACAGAATAGATGTAACTTTACTAGCAGTAATTATATGAAACACTCCTTATCAGTACTAGAATAGGAGCATTAGGAACATATTGACTGTTTTATAATTATTTATCTTCAAAAGGTTTGACTATAAATTGAGATGGTAATAATAAAATTGTAGCTTAAAAAAAACTGCAAAATCGACTTACAAATCTGGCAGATACTTTATTCAATAAAAATATATTTTTTGCAATACGACTTCTAGTTTTCGTGTAATACGTGGACATACATACATACATACATACACTTATGAAATTTGGCACACGTGCTTAGAAGTCCACATAGACTAATATATGCGAAAATTGTGCAATTCGAACAATATTTCATGCATACATATCAAATTGATAATCTCATTTTTTTTAAGTCGATTAAAAAATGTCATCCAAATAAACGAATTGCGTATTTTGACGTCGGTTTTTAATTTTTTTAAACTATAATTATATTTATTTACTATTACAGTAAAAACGGCTCAGTTGAATTTCAATTAGAATTTCAAACTATATATGTTTTTTTTTTATCAGCCCTGTTTGTACAAACTGTCCCACTGCTGGGAACGGGCCATCTTCTCATTGTGAGAAGGGTTAGGCCATAGTCTGCCACCCTGGCCAAGTGCGGGTTGGCATATATATATATATAGGTATACATATATATATATATATATATATATATATATATATATATATATATATATATATATATATATATATATATATATATATATATGTATATATATATATATATATATATATATATATATATATATATATATATATATATATATATATATATATATATATATATATATATATATATATGTATACCTATATATATATATATATATATATATATATATATATATATATATATATATATATATATATATATATATATATATATATATATATATATATATGATATGCTAATTATTAAATTAAATGTCAATTAAATAAAACTTATTAAAATTCATAAATAGGTATGGTATTCTCGAAATGCGATCTACATTAGATACAATTTTGCGCACAGAAACGCAACCTCTTCAAAAACTTGCCAAGTTTCTATCTCAGAAGTTACCCCAAGACTTCTCAATGTCTCATGTCTAGCCAGACATTACACCTCAATAAAAGAAAGTAAACTTTCCATCTTCCCATAAATATTTCACAATAATATAATTTAGTACAACACTATATATGTATGTATAGTATATATAAAAATCGACACTGACAATATAAATATTCCTAATTACAGCTAATACACTAATGCCAATTATTGTAAAAGCAGTCAAGGTTCAGTTGCGGACATAATCCTATTAGAAAATACTAGCCGGGTCTTAGGAATTATCTAAAGTTTTGCCATGCGACAAGATTTTAACATGCTTTTAGTAAGTAAGACGGTAATTGTCAGTGTTTTTATTGCAGGATATTTATTACAAGCTGAAAACAAGTTGAAGTCATTGTCGGTGTCGATTAGGTTGAAGAAACCGGACCCAGAGATAGAGAGTGTCAAGAACTATGGAAAGCAGCTAGAGACTAACTTAGGAAACTTCCTTTATACTAGGTGAGAACATACTTTTTTTTACGTAAGATAGATCTGCGATTGACCACCAACTCGCCTGATGTTAAGCGACGGTGTGGTCGAGGATGGAGCTCGTCAATCTAGAAGATTGAATTGATTGATCAAAGATCCTAGTTCTCAGGAAACTGTGATGGCGATACTGTCTAGAATGGGAAACTAATTTTTAAATTGACTGTGCAAGAAGAGAAATGTTTTTCGGATGTATGTGGGTATATAATATATATTTGTATACAAATACAAATAAATTATTGGTAAGTTGTTTATTAAATAATAAAATATTTATAATTATATCAGTACAAAAGTACTTATAACTTGTCTTCCATATATTCATTAATATTATAATAAGCCTTCCTTTGAATTTTAATTTAGTTTTAGTTTTTAGTTTTAAAAGGAATTTTAGTTTAGTTTTAAACAGGTTCGAGAAGGATGCACTCCTGATACTACCCGGTAGGTGATTGTATATACGTGGACCGCACACGTACACGGACCTAATTGATTTAGCGAGTGTGTGAGCCGGTGTTTTCAACCTGTCCCTATGTCTTGTCATATAATCATGCGTTGTGCCGAGCTGCTCAAAGCTGTCAAGGTTATATCTTATGAAGAGGCTTACTTGGTAGATAAAAATTGCCGGTACCGTCATAATGCCTAATTCTATGAAATAAGGTTTTGCGGACACGTCGTGTTTTACCCTAGATATAGTTCGCACAGCACGTTTTTGGAGTTTCAGGGGGTGTTCCGACTCTGCTGCACTCCCCCACAGCTCAGTTCCGTACATGAGCAAGGAGTCACAGAGTCGCCCTCTACCGAGGGCGAAGCAAACTTGGCTCAATCGCGCACACAGTGCATTTATTTGGATATCCCATTTTAATGAGCGATCCACATGAAAGCTGAGAAGCTTCACAGACGGTACTTGCTGTAAGGCAACGTCCCGTACTGCTACTGCCAAGGCTTGTTGTGGTCTGTTCGCGAGATTACAATGTATGCAGCAGGTTTTGTCCAAGTTCAAGGCGAATCCATTTGTTTTGAACCATTCCTGCAATTGTTGCGCGAAGTCTGTGAGATTTTGCTTCAATGCAGGCATATTTGGTGCTGTCACTAGGGCTGCAACATCATCCGCAAACATATATACTTCAGCGTCGTTTATTGACCCTGGTAAGTCGTTCATCAGAAGTGCGAACGTCGTGTTAGAAAGGCACGATCCTCGAGGGACCCCCAGATCCGGTACACCCGTACTTTCGTACGGGTGTACCGGAATATCAACCATATAACGATGTTGCTTTTTCGTGCTTCTTGCTGCACAGACACTACAGCAACAATAAAATATAAAAACAAAAACAAAGCTCAAAATAGTGTCCAGTTCAGTGGACTTCTTGTGGCTGAGATGATGATGATCATAAAGAACTCTTCTAAATATAATTAAATATAAAATTTTACATCGGCTTTGCGCATACTGTCTCGTGAAAACATACACTCACTTATTAAGCGTAACTTACACTAGAGTAATCGCTGTTACGGAGATGGGTATTTTTTAATATAAATGCTGGTCGTATTTAGTCGTTTAATCGAATCTGAACTAATTTAATGAATCAATTTGAATATTTTTCGGATAGTTTTGCGGTGGAGAGTGTTAATATGACGTCAAAAACTTAGTCCAGTCCCTTCGACTAACGATTTTCATTCAGTTTAGAAGATAAATCTAATAAAAAGTAAAATAAACACTAAGGCTAGTCGTAACCTGTTTCGATTCACCATCACAAAAACGCGCTTGAAAAAATAACCCTCTTTATCAGACTGTAGAAAAAGGTGTTTTTTTTTAATGCGAGATAGGTCTACGATTGCCGATCAACTCGCCTGATGTTAAGCGACGTTGTGGCCGAGGATGGAGCTCGAATATTAATTCTATATTTTTAAGCTTATATCATTTATACATGCAGTTTCTGGTGTGAACGTATAACTATATGTAACGGTGGATTTAATAAATATTTCAGATCTAAAATAATAGAAAAGAACTACGCCCTGTGTAAACTGCATGCGAACTACGGGAAACTGTTCAGCGAGTGGAGTGTGATAGAGAAGGAGATGGGGGACGGGCTGCAGAAGGCTGGACACTACTTCGGTGAGGGACTAGCTGAACTAAAGCGCGCGGTCAACGCGTTCCGACTGGAGTACACTTTCGTTACCTACGTACAAAGTACTGAGGTTCATGCACGCTAGAGATATTTGCATTTTAAATATGTAGGCGTGTGCATTATCATTTTTAGACTATTTTAATCTTTAGGATGCGTGTAATACGTTTAAAAATAGCGAAGTCATTGAAGATTTATTTTTGCCTCGTTCAAGAAGGTCCTTCCAATGGCACGACAGACGCGTGGTTAAAAAGCTTGTTTTATCAGATGCGATTTTTGGAAAAGAGGCACTGCGAAAAAATGAAAGACAGACTTAGAACCGTTGGATCTGCTTTTGCCAATTTTCGGTATAGTCAAGATGAGAGATGGTGTGCTGAAATCTGAGTAGAAACTTACTCCAAATGTACGTGTTTTTTTTTTTTTTTTAATTCTGAGAATGTTTTATTAAAAATATTAGTTATTTGGAATGCCTAATATATTTGCAGTCTCTTTTGAAATGTTTTTTACATTATAATTTCTGAGCGAGTTTTGTTAAAACTGACGTAAATAGCGTAAAAAGGCGGAATTTTGGAGGCTTGTCCTAGATATGTGATGCAAATTTGTAATTTTTTTACTTAGATAGAAACTTAGATCTACTTCACTACTTGTTTTACAACAAAACATTTGAATAAAGTGTTACTATTACGCCATAAAGACGTACGACTACTTTTATCAAAAGTACAATGGTTTGAGACCTACACAAACCATTTGTGGTTTTCAGGTGCTTAACATGTGTATTTTATTGTAAATTTGTATAATTGTGATAAATAAAAAATTGCTCTTAAAACGCGAACGCTTTGCGGTTATGGTCAATGATGTCATGAACATGGCAGCACCCTCACTCCTACGTAAGTAGGTACGCGTGTGTGAACGCAGAATACATTAACAGCATAATATGCTGTTAATGTATATATATATATATTATATACAAGTGAGTGAGCGATAGGATGACTACGTCACAAACCACATAATTGCTGTCTCTTTTTTCTCGTTTTTGCGTATGGTGCACTGATAGCGCTGTATCATCGTCATTATTGAGGCAAGAGCGAATAGATATCTTCTAGATCGACTAGCTCCATCCTCGGCCACATCGTCGCTTAATATCAGGCCAGTTGGTGGACAATCGTAAATCTATCTTGCGTAAAAAATAGGTCCGAAAGGGTCGTAATGACGGAGAGGCTTAAAGATCCCATCCTATCTCGGATAGATAATCTTGGCGCGAGTTCATTTATTTTTTTCTTCCTTTTCATATTTCGTATTAGTGGCGCGCTCAATACGCGATGATACGCAGCTGTATACTAGCAAATATCGTCAAGATTTCAATGTGAATTTTTCAGATTCAATAGCAGAAAGCATAGACTCCGTAGCGGAAGACGAGGAGCAATTAGCAGATCAACTAAAAGAATACCTGTTCTACGCGGGTGCGTTACAGCAACTCTGTACCAACCACGAAGCGCTGCAGCGGGCGTTGGAGACCGCACAGGACACACTCACTAATAGGTACTGATATATATGTACTTATGTATGTCGGTAACTGTCGTACGTCTACGGATCTCTTCCTTTCTGATTCGATCTCTCAGAATGTCGATGGGACCGAGAAGTTCTCTAGTGGAGACCACGCACCGGCAAGCGCAGCGTAGAAACACCAGCCACGAGACGGACGGGCGAATCGGTATTTTTCAAAGGAGCAGCACAACTGTCATCTCGGTCGGTGATGAGGCTCGCACTGCGACCTCGTGCCGTTTAGTGACGTTTGCGCTTTTCCTTTTAAAAAGACCGCCGAATGCGGTTAAAACTATAGTCGGATATTTTGACTCAAAAACATAACCCTCCTTTTTGCTTCGCCGTAGTTGGGTAAAAACAGAACTGTTGTTTTTATAAAAAAAAAATGGTATATGGTGGTTAGGTGTGCGGAACGCGAACGCGCGGCGGCCGGCAAGGCGGGGCTGATGTCACGTATCTTCGGCACCACGGAGCCCGACATCGTGCGCGACCAGAGCACGCGCCTGCTCGACGCCAAGATACTACACGACAGGGAGCACATACAGAAGGCGGACCGGGACCTGCAGTCAGTATACACATTTTACTCATTTATTTATTGCGTCATATATACATTACAATTGTACGTTACAAATAATTTCCTGTTTTTTTTTTGTTTTCATTGATCTACGATTGATTACCAACTCGCCTAATGCTAAGCGACGGTGTGGCCAAGGATGGAGCTTGTTGATCTAGAAGATATCTATTCTCTCGGAAACAATATGTCCCATCTCTATCATTCTCTAAGGAAATAACAGAGAAGGAGATGTAGTTTCTGAACCGATTCGGAATGCGAATGAGTAGTTGAGAGAATGGGTTCTGAATTGCCTCAAAAGTAATTTTAGATATGTATTCACGTCAAAATGTATACGTTATTTCAGGGAATTCACGAAGAAGGCGCTGGTCGAGATAGAATACTTCCAAAGACAGAAGGACAAGGACCTTCACGAGTCTCTGGTCGCGTACATCACGTTACAAGTCAAAGCCGCGAAAAAGGTACATGATACATACTCACTAATACTCATATCATTTTGACACAAACCGAATGTCACCTCTCTTTCGCTCATACATAGTTAAAAGAATCATTATATGGTAATGAAAAATATGGTGACGAAATCGTGGTTTTCATTTTGTTTTGTAATGTTGATTTCATGTTTATTGCTAGATATTTTTGATTTGACAATAAAAATCGGATAATGTTCAGGGGTAGAAAACAATTTCCTCCTTTTTGAGTGGCAGAACGCGTGACAACCATTAATTTGAAAATCACGATTGGATGCGAACTCGTACCTTTTGATGTGTCTTTATTGTAATGTATATCTTAGATAGATAGATAAATAATAATAAATATTTGTGGACATTGGCATGACTGTCGGCACTCTAAAACATTTTGAGTTTTTATTTATGTAGCAATTAGTTTGCGCTTGGCCGCCAACTCGCCTGATGTTAAGCGACGTTGAGGTCTACGATGGAGCGCGCTTAGAAGAAACCAATTCACTCGCGATTTAAAGACACCCAGATTATATATATCGGAAAAGACCCACTCAGAAAGCATATTCCAGAATCTAACAGTCAGCACGATAAAAGTATAATTAAAGCATTTTAGATTTTGCATTTTACATTTTACTCTGTTCCGTTGTTTCAGAACCTACAAACATGGACACAAATTAAAGAGTGCCTCCAAAACATGCCTTGAGAGTGGCCCGCCGTTGCGTCGGGCGAATATACCAAAACGTACCTAAAGCATATTTATATTCGCATAAGTGTATTATTACTTTTGTATTTCACTTTATAAGTACCTTTTAATGTAGTTATTCTTATAAAATGTTTAAAACTTACTTTGTTGATAGCATGTTATGTATTAATTTAATTTTTTTGTTGTATGAGAAGTGATGTCGATTCTTATATACCGTACAATATTCTAACTAAATTTTATTGCATTAATCGTTATCTTTTCACTTCTATATGTTAATTCACGACGATCGATAAATCAAACGAGCATTACCTCCAATACCTGACGCTCTTTGCCTTACTTATTACTATTACGCAATTATTCAGCTCACCTAGCTAGCTAGACGTATAACTTAGTAAATTCTACGAAATCACTTAATATCACTGAGAGAGCCATTTTCTATATTTTTGAGATTTGAGTTAAGCATTTTAGTAAATTGAGTGATACATCTAACAGGTGTGCGAAGGAGATTATTTTCTCGTTCTCGCAACGATTCTCATGTTTGGAGAATTTTTAAGTCGAGGGATCTTCCGAGCTCTATTGAAGAATACGGGGGTTAGACTAAAGTGCAAGAACAAAGACTGCGGGCTTCGGATTTAGTTCTGATATTGTTGGTATGTTAGAATTGGCACCAATGTGTCAAAACAATGATCAATATAATAAAATTTTGGTGGCAATTTTTTTACGAATTTTGTCTTATGTACAGCGTTGTGTTGTTCTGTATTTTTTTACATATTTGAGAAGGTCGCCATGCTGTTGATACTATTACTTCTAAAAAGTTGCTTTTTACTGGACTATCGAGATGAATAAATTTTCGGTTATTTGTATTTGAATCATGATAGACTTGCGCTTACAGTCGCTTGCGGTTTACGATGCAGCGCAAGTTATATGTTTTTCGACTTTTCACTTTTTAGTTTCACCGGTGTCTACTGGTGAAACAAAATCTACCGGTAGACCGAAACTGGCTCTGCTATTTTCTTTTTATTTTTTCTTACGCTTTTCCTTTTAATTTGAAACTTTTAAATATGTTTTTTTTTTTTACTTCTTTGTATGTTTAGTAATATACGGTATTTATTTTTGTAAATATGTAATATGATACAGAACAACAAAAAAAAATGTTCCCTAAAAGGTGATTTAATTTTGATGTAATCGATTTGTCCAAAGACAATAAAGCAATAATAAGGACCCCCTGCTTAACGTGCCCTCTGTAGCACGGTGAAACTATAGTAAATCGAATATTTTTACATATTTGTTAGTATTTTAAATAATAATATTTAGCTTGCAGTTGCAACTTAACTTTTTGTCCATTCCATTTAATTAAACATTATAGTAAAAAAATTTGATTACCAAGTTATTTGGTTACATATTGTATACATGGTGTATTGTAATGGGTAGATATTTTTATTTTTTTTGCTCGAATTTGGGAGATCATGACTTCAGAGAAATAAAAATTAACTCTGAAACGCAAAATACAATCTCATCTAATCTCACAATGAGAAGATGGCCCGTTCCCAGCAGTGGGACAGTTTGTACAAACAGGGCTGATATAAAAAACGCAAAATAATTTCCATGTACGATTGTACGTCACGATCAAATATCATTTAGCAGTCATAAAAATGTTTTTGTGGTCTTATTGTATGAGTTGATTCGTACTTACAATTGATTGTCATATGACGGGATATTTTTTTTAATTAGACGATAGGCTTGCGCTTGACCGTCAACTCACCTGGTGTTAAGCGACAGTTACGGTCTATGATGGAGCGCGCTTGCCTAGAAGAAACCTATTCACTCGCGATTTGAAGACACTTAGATTATATCTATTCGGAAAGACCCATTCAGGAAGCTATATATAGGATATTATATATTATGTTGGGCCGTGACGCACGAACCCACTCACTCATACAGACACAATATATACGTCCATTATTGAGCTGGTCGCTAATTGCTGACCTTAAAGTAATATAGGACCTTTGAACCCTAACTGTACTTGCAACTAAATTACTATTTATGTGCTGTAATTTATTTTGAAATTAACTTCCTGAAATGTCAGTGTTGTTGCACATACATGTTATTCTAATATATTATGTTTTCTAGACAAGTTATCTTGAAGGTTTATTTTATGTGTCTGTTTCTTGAAAATACTAGGTTTACTTTTTTATCTGTCGTTCTATACGCATTCTTAGTAAAAAAAAAAATATCTGCATATTATGTCACACCCTGTACGCGATTATAATTATCAGAAGAAATATAAACTGAGTATTTACTTATAGAATAGAAAGTACTTCTTATATTACGCGCTAGCCACCTGTAAGTGCCATTAGAATACATTCTAAAACAATTGATTTGAATCACAGAAGACTTTAATACTACTACATGTATACATACATTGAAAATTCATAATAAAATGTATAAATCTAAAATTTTTTAATTTGTTGGGAGCAAGAAAAATAGAATATTAATTAACGTTCAACATATACAAAGTTAGTAGGTACTGGTATTTATTTAAATGTTTGCGGCTGAGTCTTCTATATTTATGTACAGACAGACTCAGGACGCACGGTATTTCCGCTAACACATTTAAAGTATTCTGTAACGAAACAAACCTAATACAGTATTTATTTTGTTTTTTCTTCCTCCCGATTAGCGAATTGAAAAACAAACATTGTACCCAATTGATATTAGTATACAAGATTGAGATTATTTTATTCTATTCTAAATTCCATATGGAATCAAAATTAAGAGTGGCTGTAATGTATAACGTGATAATTAGTGACCCGTTTGGATTGGCTGAAAAGTTATGTTCATTAGCGGGTTCTACCACAGTATTTCGCTGGAATGAAATAGCGCATCTTCTGGGATTTATCCTAAGAAAGCTGACTTCAGTTGACTTGAAATAACCTTAACCTACTGTGTACTGTCTTCGGCTTGAAAAAATGCGAGCCAGTTCAAACAGACGTTAAATGGCGGTGTCACTGATTATCATTTATATTATCGTGTTGCACATTATTGACCCCTAAAATTACAGCTGTCCTATTCTCACACATTGACCCAAGCTACGTTTAACGAATGGTTCAACAGACTATAATACCAGAGATCCCGTCATGAATAAAAAGCGCTGACCGCGAATACGCAGAAATCAACATTCGGCACAGAATATATAATAGTATAAAGTATTACATATAGAACGGTCACACGGCTTCCCGCCAATCTTAAGTTCCTCATCTGCTCACTCCGCTCGCCTTTTCCTTTGCCGGAGTTTGCCAGCACGGCGCATTCATTTGTCATTGGAGGGAGAATACAAACTACTTCCCTACTATTTTCTCGAAGCAGTTTTTCTTGTGAAGGGAACAGTATTTGTTAAATACTCAACTGTGATTGTGAGACCAACTTATTTATTATTTCATTAATGTAGGTTGTCTTTCTATCTTTGGAAAAAAATCGTATAGAATGGTTCCACGATATGTTTTTAATATAATTATATAAGATTAAACTCTCGCTAAAATTTCAATTCGGTAAATTTTGAGTGAAAGAGAAAAAAAATCATTATCTCGTTTCACATTATTCTAAACCTCGTCCAATTTTATTTTCCACTTTTTCTACAGTTACTCTTCAACCCGAAAGTTAACTGATAATAGGTAGCTTTCAGGGTTAAATTTTATTTCTTCCTTTTCATATAATCCCTATAGTTTTGAAAGAAAAAAAATTGCGTACACCTACTAATTATTTAGTAATTAATAATTAATATTTGGTCGGAAGTCTGCCATTGCTGTTTGAATCATAGAACGTGAGAAAACCTTTTAGTATTAATTTATTAAATTACCCTGGATGCAAGCCGCTTGAAACCGGTCTTTGGAAATCTATGGGGAGGGAGGCCTATGTCCAGCAGTGGATTTCTTGTAGCTGAGATGATAATGATGAAACGAAATCAAATTATCTCAGAGCATCGCAGTACAGTGCCTTACACAAAATTTTGAACTGTTGAAGGCCACAGTTTTTTGTGAAATTTTACTGTTGTGAACAATCGCGCATCGCGAACATTCTCTTGCGAAGTACTAGAAAAAACAGGAATTAGCGAATATTTTGCGCATATATACTACCCCATGTTATATGTCGTAATAAGTTATAGGTATTAAAATACTAAACGCCAACTATGTCCAGTTAAGGCTTGCCGAGTTAAGAATCCTGTATTGTACACATCCTGTGTGTACATATTAACAAATAAATCAATTGATTTTTTAACGAAAATGAAATAATATGTTGACAATCAAATAATTAAACTAAGTAACTTTATAACTGTGCCATAGGTATGAAAGATTTGGCAAGGCTAGACAGCGATGACGGTTTGCGGCCAATAAAAACACGTTATTTTGAAAATGAGACTTATCATGGGTCGCCAGTCTGCATTAGTTTTTTACAAAGGGTTATACACAGGTTTTATCTATCATACTTTAATTATTTTTTTCACAACTGTAGAAAGAAATACGGGGCATGAGTATTATGTCAATATTTTTATTATTTTTAAATATGTTTATTTAGGTATCTAAACCTTTAGATTTTAGTTATCACAATGTATTGAATTTTTGTTTTGTTTCATTTTGTTAGTTGTCGCAACACGATTTGTATAGAACATAGTCTCTTTAATAAACAATCAGGTTTATCAACATGTGTTTTATTTATATGCAAAATATTTTAACAATAATTATCCTAACTAATAATAAAAAAAAAAGTTAATCTGTCTTTCGTCTGTCTCTTTGTCTATTTAATCCCTCTTCACTGCTAAACGGCTGAACCAATCGTTATGAAATTTGGTACAGAGATTCTTTAGGACATGGAGAGGGACACAAGCTATATCTTATCATCATCATGATCATGACCGTTTTTCAACACTACGCGGGTGACAGCGCGGGATGCAGCTGCTAGTGGTTTATTAATTTATTATTAAATCTGCAGACGGGCATCTGAACAAGATGATAACTAATATGTAAGTAGGTATATAAGCGAAAGTCTGTCTGTCACGAACATCGGTAGTTTCTTGGTCGTGAAAACCTTTTCAAAAAAACTACCGAGTATAGAGAAAACTGAACGAGACAGAGATAAGCTCTCACTTTTATAACATTCCCATTTCCCACTCATTATATACGTTTAAAAATATTCTATTTAGCTTGATAAGTCTTAAAAAAAATGAGAAGTCCGAGGCAAAATAACAGTGAACGGACTATAGTTACCGTTTTATTCTACCTTATTTAATACAGTGACACAATGCTTCATAATTTATTTATCGAAATAAACGTGTCTAACTCTGGTCGGCAAGCGGCATGGCCCTGAAAACATGACACTGTCGCTACCACATGTCATGGTTAATTGTTGGATACAATTTCATCGATTTATCGATTACATTGGTACGTAACATTTTGACGTCATCCGTCAAACCTAGACCGAGCGCCATCTGCGTTTGCCGTGGAGTGGTGTTAGATGAGGAACGCGTTGCAAAAGGAGCCAAGAGCTCAAAGAACACGTTTTGAAGACACCTCGTAAATGGGTGAGGAGTGTCGCACGTGTCGACTAGTCCCAGCTTAAAGACATTGAAGTAGAGAAGACTACCAGCTTCGAAGTAGAGAAGAGTAGGTAGGTACCTCTAATACCTATAAACATCGAGCGGGTATACTATTTGGGGGATTTTCATTTTTAGGGTTCCGTAGTCAACTAAGAACCCATACCTAGGTATAGTTTTGTCATGTTCGCCCGTCTGTCCGCGGCTTAGCTCAAAGACTATTAAGTACTACAAAGTTGTAATGTTGTATGGGTTATAAATATTTATAATAATATATATATATAAAATCGAAATACCACTCACTGATTAATCACGAAATCTCAGAAACTACATAAGCTACGAAGATGCTACGAAGCTGAAATTTGGCATGCATGTTCTATATGGGGTGAATATGTCAACTAACTAAGAACGGATTTTGCAAAAGGGCTGAATTAAGGGGTTGAAATGGGGGTAAGCAAATGTATGAAACTTCCTGAGTTTTGATGTTAGAGGCATGCAATTTGGTAAAAAAAAAACCTTTTTACCAAAAACGGGAGAGCGACGGGAGCAAGGTGGACGTAGGATAGATGTGAGATAGGTGCGGAGTCAGTGCAGGGTGGGAGTGGAGTAGAAGCGAGGTGGGTTCGGGACAGGGGAGCAGGTTAGGAGCGTGGCGAAAAAGGGACAGGAGTTTATTTTTCATTTAAATAGATCTACGTTTGACCACATACTCGACAAAAACAGATTGGGTCGGCAGTTAAGTTGGAGCGCAGCTGGTGTGTTTCCTTATGCATACGAAGTCGCGGATAACAGCTAGTAATACATATTTATTACGCCAACAATATGATTGAGTAAAATCTTGAAAAACATTTTTTTAGTGTACCTACCTCCTCTACGCCACAGTGTAGAGTATCATTAGATAAGTAGATAATCAAAAATATTGTTGGTTTTAGAAAACAATTTTCTGATTTAGTGATCCGTTTGAAAAATATTATGCTTTAAAGTGATATTTTTCAATTGAACAGAGTCTACCATAACGCCTTGCGTCTAATTAAAATCGCAACTCACCCCCAGCCAATAACTAAGAATTAAAAAGTTCAAAAAACAGTTGAGCAAACCTGCGTCATACATTATTCGTGTGCTATACCGATTCAATCCATGTGAAATGGGTCATTTCGTTAAGCTCTATCGTTTCTTAAACACATAGGAAAAGTATCAACATAAATCTCTCCCCAATTAGTAACAAAATGTTAACAATATTTATCCCAGTAAAACTGAGTTAAAATAGTGTATCTTGCTATATAAGCTTGAACATCAAATTAGACATCTAATTTACCAGAAGAACGCTGAGGTACCTATTGAGTGCTAGTGAATGTTCGTGAAAAGAAAAGAAAAAAGTAATATGATTCGATTAATTTGTGCTTCAATATCTTGCCAAGTCATTGGTAAACGTAGGTTTTGTTATTTTTAAACGACTTTTTTTTATATATTTCAAAGGCGTTTGACTCTGTAGTAGGTACATAAAATAAACAATAAGCTCGAAAGCTTGGGAATAAGAGGTATAGCTCTAGATCCAAAAGTTATCTTACGAATAGAAGCAAATCCACAAGCATAGATTTTTACAACCGAGATGAAAAAACAATGGAAAGAATAAAATCGGATTTTAAAAACATCTTACTAGGAGTACCGCAAGGCAGTATTCTGGGTCCATTGCTCTTTCTTATTTATGTAAATAATTTGCCCCTAGCAACAAAATATCAATGCATCATGTTTGCAGATGACGCAACAATTTACATACCGCAAAATACTTTAAGTAAAGACGATTATGAAAATGAAATAAATACCACATTAGAACAAATAACTAAGAAACTAGAATTAATAAATTTAAATGAAAACCAAATTGTTACAATTTAGAAATTACAAAACCTTACCCTTACAATTGAACATCCGTTAAAAAAATATTTCAGTAAACGAAGTAAAAGAATCGAAATTTCTAGGCGTTACCATAGACTCTCACTTAAATTGGAAAGAAAATATCTCACATACAAATTCAAAAATTTCAAAGTGTTGTTACGTATTGTCTATCCTAGCCAGTATTTGTTCTATAGAAACTGCTAAAAGTGCCTACTTTATGTCTACCCTCATTTAATGTATGGTGTAATCTTCTAGGCGAATTCTATGAATATTGAATCTACTTTTAAACTTCAAAAAAATATGTATAAGAGCTATCTACAAACTACAAAAGACTGACTCAGTTAGAAATGTATTTAAGAAAAAACAATTATTAAAAAGAAATTAAGAAATTATCAAAATCGGATTAGTAGTTTGGTTTATAACAAAAAATAATTAAATAAGTATCTATGTTAAAAGAAAAATAAAATACCCGACTGCAAAAAAAGCAATTTTTCCTGTCGATTTCGTTACGCTTGCTACGCTGTTTCGCGTACGTTTTTGTCAGAGTGTACCTATGCGTAAAATCGCTGTAAAAGATTATAAATGTGCATTCTATAAAATAATAATAAGTTTTTTTTTTGGAATAGTTTTTTGTAATAAAACAATTCTCGCAAAAAAATACGCTTTTCCGTAACAACGAACTTTTTCGAAATAAGTTAATGATTTTGGTAGAATCATTCTAAAATTTCTAAATAATACTCATTTAAAACCTTTCGCAGCGACTGTGAAAAGTACATTACACAACGATTCAAGCATAACGAAACCATAAGTTAGACTGCAAAAATCGCTTTCCTGCAGTCGGGTATTTTGTTTTTAATCTTGGTTTTAGTCAATAACAATGAAGCACCAGCAAGTGAGTGTAGACTACATGGCTATGGCGAAGACGATGGTGACATATGCCTTTCTGGCCGCGATGGGCTGGCTGATGCTGCGACTCTTCAACACAGTCTTCATGCTACCCAGGCGGCTGCAGAGTCAGCATGAGAGCATGGAACAGACCTTGGCCGAATTACAGGTAAACTTTATAGTTAGCAGCAAACATCTTGAGCAATTTTCATCATGCCCTCTCGTTTTAACCGACTTCAAAAAAGGAGGAGGTCCTCAATTCGTCGTTTTTTTTTTTATATGTATTTATTATTACTCAAAGATCCCTGGACCGATTTGAAAAATTATTTTTTGTTTGAAAGTGTGTACTTCCCAGCTGGTATCATAAAAATTTAATCAAAATCGGTGCAGTACCTAATTGGTTTTTATAACAAAACTAGATGACCTAGATGTACTTCGTATCACCTATCAATGAGGGGATCCGATATTTTCTCAACGTTTAAACCTTCCCTGGACTACGACAAACATTTCAAAACCAAAATCAGCTAAATCGGCCCAGCCGTTCTCGAGTTTTAGCGAGACAAACGAACAGCAATTGATTTATATATATATAGATAGATAATTGGAAAAAATATGTCATATGTCAAATACTATGAACATTTTCTGTACTCACAGAGACGATTTCCTGGTCTAAACTTTACGGAACAAGATATAAAAGACGCTGAAAAAGAATTAGAAGAAATTATGAAGGAACATGATGAGAAAGAAAAAAAGCGAAACGCAATCGAGACAAGTGATGAATCAGGAAGTGACCAAAAATTAGAAGAAAATATGGAACCAAAAGAAGATAAAAAATCTATTTAAAGTTTATCGAAATGTAGGCATAAGTACAGTTAAAAAAGTACAGTTATAATATCTTTCAATGCACCTTGATTTTTCTTTATTGTCACTTTTTTACCTTTCCGACTGCTAGCTTAAGCAATCAGTAGGATAACATTTTTCTTTCTTCTTAATTCTTATTTTTCAACAGAGAATTCATTATACTATAATAAAGCTAACAAAGAAGTTTTTTTTCTGTATATTGGGGTGGGGGCTTACTTTCATTTCTTATAGCGGTGCAAAGTTGACTGGCGCTCCGCGGTCGTCTTTATCTTGCTTTTGTCTCATTCTCTTAATTGCAAGAAAACAAGATAGAAACGATCGTGAGCCAACTTTGCACCGCTATAAAAAATTAGAGTAGGCTCCCTGTACTACTGTATTTTTTTAATGCGAATAATGAATGAATCATGAATTAAATTAAAAAGTAAACTAAGTTAATGTGACTGTCATAAGACCAGTTACTTAATCAAATATCCGATTTTAAAAAAGACATGGAAATCGGATACTAATATCCGACGATTATCGGATATATAGGAGTAGAAATTAATATTATCCGTTGTAAGGACAGTTGCACGATTAACGTATCTTAGTATAAGTTTGACGAGTCCATATTAGAAACTTTCCTAATACCAATTTATTAAATTATTATGAATGTGACTTTTATGACAATATAAAATATTCTATTCTATTCTATTCTATAATATGTAGGTAGGTATTATATAAAGCAACATGTCAAAGAAAGGTTCAATTCTCATAAAAGTGGACGGCTTACTATGAGACCATATCTGAAATCGCAAAAAAAACAGATTCTCTATAGAAAAACTTTGTTAACCATGACAAAATTTATGAGACGGCAGATTTTTTTGGCAATTTCAGGAATGGTCTCTTTGTAAGAGATGTTCATTTCATTAGAAACATTGACACCCATAGGTAGTATTCCTGCACCTTTCTGTATCGATTCTAATAAGAAAACAGGTTTCTTCTAGGGCAACTTGTTGTAACTGGTACCTTTAAGGATTTTGATACACTGGAAATTACATAAGAGAACCTAAAAGCTAACAAATTCAAGGGTGAACCGATAGATGGCACAAAAATAAATCAAAGAAGTTGACTGTCCAGAGGCGTGGCTTACCACCCGGAGCTTTCACCCCAACGAAACCACCAAGTTTCCTTAAATCCTCAACCGAGAGCGCTACAATCGCAATTCCGTTAAAACATCAAAATGTTTCCTTAAAATATTTTAGTTGCATCTTTATCCGAGTGCAGATATAAGTTTGTTACCCAGTAAAATTCAATCGATTGCACCAAAGTAAACAGTTTTAGGTTTAAGCCGTTTTCGGCATGCAATTGTTACATATTTTTACAAATCTATATTAACTGAAGTCTCGATCATGCGTCAGTCGTCCTCGATGCGATATGTTATCAGTGAGCTAAGTGTACACAACATTTAGTTGTTAGTATTTAGCATGCTTTGTCCGCGTCGCGTCGTTTGCTCATTACCTACACATTAATTGTCATAATTACGTTGAATGGTTATTTTGAACTTGTTTGCTTACTGATTTTGTGCGAGAGATGACGAGGTCCAGCTACCGGCCGTTGGTTCCACGGTCTTCGATCAATTCTCTTGATACCAGGGATATAGGGTGAGTATTTTTATCTTTATTTTTACAGATTAAAAATAAATGTAGATTGAATGAAAGTAAAAGGGCTTTATTACTATACCAAATTAATAAACAATCTAACATGCAATCAAACATAATTAACTACCTAGAATACTACACAAAAAAGCAAATAGATTAGATACCTACTCCAGTCAATATGAATGTCCAAAGATAATCTAATTGCTCAAATCCACTATCGGTTGGCAGCATACCCAGCATACAGCCAGCATTGCTTATGTCTGGGGAAACTTGGTATTTCAAAAGCGTGACGTTTCAGGCGTGTATCAAAATAAATAAGCTACTATATAATGTTTTCTTCTTGAAGTCGGTTAATTAAAATAAATATGAACTAAATGGAAATAAAGTTTTAAAAATTCTAAGCCTTTTTTTTCGTTGTCAGATTTACAATGAAATTAAAACGTATTTCAATGATAATAATAATTATTATTCCTATTTATCTCTAGATTTGTTTTTCTTTTCAAACTACGAAAGTTCTTATAACATTTAATTGCATTAAAATAATTTTACGCCTCCTAATAAATTTCAGAACACAGTTTTCTCATTAGTCAGTCTAATTAACCGCGAGAATATTTGTTCTTTCTGTATTACAATAAAATAATTCAAAATGCCAAGCTGGAGGGGTGAACGCCCAGCCAAGGCATGGGTATGATACCCACCTTCAAACCTGTCGCATTTCGATACTTTTATGAAATCAGGTTTACTTTAATGAATACAACGTAAGAGACGTTTATTACCCAAACGAAAAACGAGGAGTGTTATACGTTGTTTTGTAAGATTATGACCCATTTGTGTGATGAGCATGGATGTTTGTACTGTGTCTGGGTGTTTCTATGTAGCATAATATGTACCTATAAATTAACAATAAAAAACAAGTAGGTATATATGTATTCTATCAGCCATCTAATTCCATAGTACAAGCTTTGGTTAGTTTGGGCTAGATGGTGTTATGTGAAATGTCCACCAATATTTATTTATTATTATTTATTTATTTATATTAATTATTAATCTTGAGGAAGGTCGGGAGCATCACGACGCTCAGCAGTGAGCAAACGAATGGAGGTGGAGGGATTAATCTTGATATGCCTATTTACTGGATGTATTTGATTTCGTATTTCGTGCTCCTTTTTCGACCACATTGACGCTTTCCAACAGATGAGCTGTGGTCAAACCCACCCATTTAGTCACTAAGCCCCCAAAATCACTCCTTTGCCAATTCAACTTCAAAAGTGTGCAAGCAGTAGTGTGCTAACATTATTGAGCACTTAAAAAAATTAAGGCACTCCGGGTCACACCACAACAACTTGGAAACTATATAGTTTGTATATCAATGCTTACCAACAGAAAAGCGAAGCTCACTCTACTTGAAACCTCCATCGAGGTAATAACCACAAGAGGTTGCCCGCAAGGTGGCGTATTACCTCCCCTGCTCTGGACTCTAGCGGTAGATCAGTTATTGTACAAAATGGGTGACCTCAACTATGACACCCAAGGCTACGCAGATGACCTGGTAGTCATCATTAGGGGTTTCTGCCAAAGTACAATATCGTACAGAATGCAGAGAGCCCTGAACACCATTAACCGGGAAAACCACTTATCAGTGAATGCTGAGAAAACTGTTATAATCCCTTTCACCAAACGAAGGCGACTAGACAAACTAGTCAAACCCAGTATGAACGGAAAACAGATAGAGTTCTCCTCCGAAGTCAAATATCTGGGCGTTACACTCGACCAGAAAATGACATGGAACTCGCATCTCAGCAACGTTTTACATATGGCACTCTTGCGCTGTTCCGATAAGAAACGTAGTGTTGAGTTAACGTGTTGAGTTATAGATGGTAAGTTTACCCGCGAAGTGATGAAAAACGGTGGTGATGATGTTGATAAAAAAGTAGCCTATGTCCGTCTCCAAGTGCAAAGCTATCTGTGTACCAAAGATTGCGATCCGTTCATCCGTTTAGTCATGACAAGGTAACAACACAAACTGATAAGAGATATAGACATAATTAATTTTGTTATTATAATATTAGATACTAGCTACGCTCCGCGGTTTCACCCGTGTAGTGGTGAAAAGTAGTGATGATGATGATGATGAAAAAATAAAACCTTTATCCTTCTCCAGGTTCTAATAGAATCTCTGTGCCAATTTTCACAACGTTTGGTTCAGCCGTGAAAGACAACAAACAGGCAGAGGGGTATTTTCACTTTTATAATAATATTATGGAAGTAAGGATAAAGATTAGTTGGGATAGATAATATGAATTAGGTAAATCTCTTCCTAAAAAAAACTTATCGTATTTTTCGTTGCGTCGCCACGAAATCAGTTGGTCTGACTCGCTATAATAAATGTTTAATTTCAAAAACATTACGATATTTCTTACCTGGTAGCTAAAAACAGCAGTTTCTCAGTGTGTCAAATCCTTCGTTCACTTGTTCAATATTGTCCATATTTTTATTCTTATCTGATAAATTCTCAATCACTTCAGATTAGATAGACATTCCCCATTTTATTCCAGCTGAAAAGTGTCAGCCTTGAAGCGACCTCGATTCAAGGAATATTAATTTTGACCGACATTCTATTATCGGTTTTTACTTGCAACTTTGATCTCTATAATATTAGAGAGTATTCCATTTTAAGACTATCTACTTGCTTAAATAAAATACTCTTGCTAAAAAGAGAGAAAGAATTCCATTCTTGCGAAGTATGAAAACGGAATTCTTTGCCGCCATATCCGTTTCCTGAGAACTACAACCTTGGAATTTTCAAGGCTAAAGTAAATATATATCTTCTAGATCGACGAGCTCAATCCTCGGCAACGTCGTGGCTTAACATCAGGCGAGTTGGTGGTCAATCATAAATCTATCTTGCGTAAAAAAATGCATTTGGTGTATGTCTGCGGCATTGAAGCTCTCAAACGGATGAATCGATTTTGATCTACTTTTAAGACTACCGTTCTAAGGGTGTGGAGCCTATTCGTGAGGTTACGGTGTATGCATGTCTGTCTGTCTGTCCATAAGCGGCTGTATCTTTTGAACGATAATACATACAAGTCTCAATATTGGCAAGATTGTAGGGTTGACATTGATATAAACCGACACTAAAATCTGGTCAAGAGTGAAACAATCTCGCGTAGGTAAATAAATTCTTCTAAATAAAAAAAAAATGGGAAATTAATGCGCGAAATAAAACCTCCTTGTTGAATCCACAAAAAAAATCACGAAAATGACAAGGGAGCGTTTCGTTGACATTTGGCGTCATGTGACAAACTTAAAATATATCTTTGGTTGATTGTTGAGGTTTGTTTTTTAGTGATCTCAGCTGTGTCTCATTAAAATCGGTACAGCTGTTATTTATATTATGGGTTTTAAGTTTTCTAAACTTTCTTGTTAAATGCGGAACAATATAGGAACAAACTTAACTAACCTATAACTGTAAACGAAAGTAACTCTGTCTCTATGTTAACATTTCATGGTCAAACGGCTGAACGTTACGAAATTTGAAGCTAAGGTAGCTGAAAACCTGGAATCAGACATAGGCTATTTTTCGTCACTATCTTCATAAATGTTTTCATCACTTCCCGGGTGAAGCCACGAGACACAGATACTAATAATATAATAAAAATTTGTTTATAAAATTCAATAACTCCCGACAAAAAAAAAAACGACTGAACCGATTTTGATGAAACACGACTACGCACACTCACGATTAAATCATCTTTCAAACAAAAAAAACTGTATCAAATTCGGTATACCCGTTTGAGAACTACGATGGCTGGACAGACGCACAGATAAATACATCAAACTATATAACACCCTTCTTTTTGCTTCGGAGGTTAAAAACTGACGTGAAACATTTTACTGCAATGTTAAACTGATTTACTCACATTTATGTTTACTTAAGCACGTACGTAATGTAGGTAACTATAACTGCCTACACACTCGTTTACTTTATTAGTTGAATTCCATTATTATAATTAATTGAATAATACGCAATATTTTCCTATTGTTTAAATAATATAGAATTCGTAGTTAATTTTAGTTTTATTATTTTGCAACAGTGCTTACTGATGTAAGTATTCATTCTGACAGGAATAAAAACGCTTGGTGCAAATGGTGGGAATTGGGGGGATATTCCCGAAGCGAGATGGGGGACGGCAGCTAATTTTGTCTTTTTTTTTAAGATTTATCTTTTTGGAAGTCGGTTAAAAAGGTCTGTTATGTGATAAGTTTTTGATTCGTAGCACAAAATCGCCAGCAATGGAAAAATGAAGGGGAGGCCTTTGCCCAGCAGTGGGACACTTCAGGCTAAAAACAAAAACAACAAACAACAACATAATATGAAGAAGACTCCTTGTCTGAACTTTATGACGCTTTATTATTACTTATAACACTGCACTTATTTCACTGCACTGAGCGGTCTGACGCTAAGACCGCCTTTTTACTACCGAGTTACGCCGCGACTACTTTTTCGAAGGGCCGCTCGCGCGTGTCCGCCCGCGATATATCCCCTCCCCGGAATTACAACATCACGCCATCATCCGGGGTAGCGTTCATTCTGTTCGATCACCGTTCTCCAGAGTATATAAATTAAGAAAATAGCAGTGCTGCCACTCCGCAACACTGAAAACGCCGCACACCACATACAACAAATATTCAAATCATGACACTCGGCCATCCGCTTTTGTGCAACGTCCCGATGCACAACAACTCTCTAAAAGCAAGTCTGATTAATCATATCGAACCCTTTGGACTCCTTAAAGATTTGCTGCAAAATAAAATAGTTAAACAGTAATTATTATGCTAATTTTATAAAACTACTTATGGCACACTAAACTTTGTAGTATACGTTGTCGTAACTAGTTATTATTGTAGATACAAGTAATCATGACACTCGGATTCGTTTTTAAATATGACAATTATTTTATGTTTATTCTAGCTGGTCTGGGAACCAGAGGCTTCATATTCGTGTGTAAATGTACACTATGCAGATAAATCATTGTTGTACAAATATGTTATACGGATCGAGTATATATTCTGGTATTTCCAGAGGTTTGGTATATAATTAAAAAAAGTACATAAAAACTTATTCAATTCGCATTATTAATTTACTGTCGGTTACTCAATTACTTCCTCCTCTGGCTTAGTGATTGCGAACGGCAGCATCATTACATAAATGTCCCAATGTTGTTGTGGCCACTGAAGTATCATTCAAACCTTGTAGACTTGGACTTGTAGACTTTTTTTAATGAAAAACTCTATAAATACTCCTTTTTGTTCTTCATCCAAACATTAAAATGACCAACGACAAAGCTTGAATAAAATGAAAGCAAATTTCGTCCAAAAATAATTACACATAAATTCAAATATTTAGATCCAACTCAAACCAGCTCCAGTAATAATTTGGTGACACGAGTACGTTAATTTTGTAAGTGCTCTCATAGGAATCAACATTTTAAACTGTATTTCTGTCATTGTCCTGCCATTACCAAATAGCATTTTAAAATTGTGTAACGTATACTCCCCAAATCCGAGTAATAGAGAGAATAAGAGAACGGAAATAATTTTCCAAACCCCTTTTTTTTTCTTAGCAAGTCGCTACAACCGCATTAAGTTCTGTCAAGCTTGTGGATGATCGGCAAAGCACATGAGCAAAATTTTGTCAGTTTAGAATGTCAGAAGTATTATTATTTTCTAATCACTAAATTTCATTATCATAGGGACAAATTAGTCACGATAAACTACAGGTAGCTGATCCATTGTCAGTCCTTCACCAACCGTTATTTGACTGGCGTATACCTGTTGCTGTTTACCATTAAATTGATGTACTATCAAGTTGAATCACTTCACATCACAGATGCCCTGAGTTGACATCTGTCGGATTTTAATCTGTTGTTTGCCAAATTCTTCTTCTTAATCGTACACTCTAGTCAGAGTGGTCGTGGTTGCAATGGCGGTGGCTCCTCGCCGTGTCACCGTCACTCTCCAGGCCAGCTGCTCTTCTCGCGATGCTTCTCCATTTCTGCCGGTCGGTTGCATTGCGAGTCTACTTCGGTGGACTGCGTAGCTTTTCTAATGAGGTCGGTCCAACGTGTTGGTGATCGTCCAGGACTTCGCTTGCCTTCTACACGGCCATGCATATGTTGCGATAGGCTCTCCGTCGAGTGCTCTTTTCTTGAGATCTGCGCAAAGAACTTCAGTATTTGCAATTGCCCAGTCGACGATAATCTATCTCGTATATGAATCTCTTTGAGGATAGAGTTGTTGGTTGTTTGTCAAATACGTCATCACTATTTTGATGACACGTTAGCTAGAAAAAATACTGTACACATTACATACTAACAGTACTCAAACCGAGAATGTGGACATATTTATTTTCCCATCCAATATTTATAGTACTGATGTAACAGTAGAGCAGAAATTACTTGACTAGGTTTTAATAAACTTAATTGTAGGTAAAGACTGAGAATGTTTATACACAGAAGCATACTTAATTCCTTTTAGTGCACACCTGAACTAATACTAAAGCATCAAAAGAGAAGAAGCAGGTAATCACTTCCATAAATAAAATTAGTCTCAATATTTGTCTTACTAATTTCTGTTGTTTTTTTTTTTAAAGGTCTATATGATGTCGACTAGTCATATCATAACTGCTCTTGCACTGAGTACAAGCCAGTGGTGATTTTGATAGTTGCCGTTTTATTTCAACTAACAATCATATTTCGGAAACGTTACCAGTCCTATCAAATATTGCTTATTTTTAATGAAGATATTTTTTTATTTATCGATTAATTTTCGTATGCTGGATCCAATACTGTTATATGCTTACCAAAATTATACTAGATTTATCAAAATGTTCATATGCACGAACGATATTTAACGATATTGATCTAGAACCTAGAAATACTTGAACGCTTTGACAGCAAAAATAGAGGGCCAAATGTTATTACTATCATAAGACCACATGTTTGTATACCTATTTTGCAAGAAATAAATTAATTATGAATATTCGGTTTTTATATTTGACTAATTTTGAACTCATAAACTGTACTTTTACAATAAAACCGCCACCGGTGCAATCTATTTTTGAGGCTACTTTGTTTGAAATATGAAACTGATCAATCAGTTCTCTCTTTGAATTATCTTTAGTTCGTGATAAGAAACTTCGGTCATCGCTTAAATTCAAAGTCAAATTATTTCTTGGGCTTGTAACAAAAGTGTTATATTAGAAAAGCCCTTTTCAAATTAGTATTTTTTGTTATGTTTGTACTCCAAGCTTTTTCTGTTATAAAATACGATTTAACGTAGTTTTTATTAATTTAGATATAATATATTCTATTTATTTATGTCATTTTTATATCCAATAACATAATAAATAATAAAAGGATGTCGTCAAACTTATGTCAATATTCATAATAATCTTCAAAAGGCCAAAATAGAATAATAAAAAATATGCTAATCCACTTATGGAAGAAAGTAGAAATCTATTCTCATCAACTCATTCAAGGCATAAAATGAGTTTCTCTCAAAGAAACGTTTACTACGTACGTTTACTTTCGACTAATAGTTTTGTAGTATTATCGAGTGGTTCATTTAACATACAGATTTGTTTATATATATTTTACGATAATTGTCAACGCTCATCACTGCTTACGTCACTGTCCAGCGGACAATTCAACAAAGTGTAGACACTGCTCTGCAGTTGCGAAAAATAACGTGGGTGTTCAAAACATGACATCTAATTACGTTGGCACATACAGATCGCTGACATCTATATATATTTTATAATAATCCTTAACCGAATAGTATTTTTCGGAAAATGACTTAGGCTTACTCATTTATCAATTCATGAATCTTATTGATGGAGTAATTTCCATTCTCTCTATAATCTAATAATAATAACCATAATAATTGAGAATCTAATAATTGCAAACAGATTACTCATAAATTTATTCGCTCTAACGCACTATACGCGTTTTATCAAAAGTAAGTGACTTAGTCGATTCTAATTAGTACGTTTCGGAAATTTCAAGCATAATGGCATTTGTCAAAACTCCTCGACACTTCGAGTTGCTATGCTCGTCAAGGTTACTTGCTGCGTGTCCGATCGGTTGATCTCTCATATATGATTTAAATTTTCTCTATGACACTCGAAACTACATCAAAACTGGAATTATAACGTTATATCATCATTAAAAGTCAGGTGCTCAGGTTCTGGGAAAGTCCGATCAATGATTCTGCTATTCAACGCTTAACATAATCACATTAAAATGATCATTAATCGACTGGATTAATCAAATCCACTAAAATACAAGATCTGTGCACACTCTTGCACACCATATACATATTATACAAAATTTAGTTAATCAAGTTATTTTGGATTAAATACAGTTTGGAGCTTCTACTTTCCTTTGAATAGGCTTGACCTGCTGCAGTTTAAAACGTTCATGGCTGGAAGCTAAGTGTTCCGTGACCGGTTAAAATTATCATCCTGAAACCAAACCTTCATGGTTACAGCTAAAACATCATTGAATAATTGAACTTCAATCTTACAGCTCACTTACATGGTTGCAGCGAGAACATCATCAAATCTTCAAACTTCGACATCGTCAAATCTTCAAACTTCAAACATCATCAAAACTTCAAACTTCAAATATCGTCAAATCTTCACACTTCAAACATCGTCAAATCTTCAAACTTCAACCTTACAACGCGCCTATATGGCTGCGGCGAAATCATCATCAAATCTTCGAACTTTCCTTACGGCACACCTACATGGCCATACTTCTTTAGAATATTACCCTGCAGCTCACCTACACGGTTGCAGCGATAACATCATCAAATCTACGAACTTCAACTTTACGGCACACATACATGGCACTCTTTGGAACATTTTCCCTGCAGTTCACCTACATGACTGCAGCTAACAAACTCGTAAACACTAAAAATCCTTGAATTTCAAACTTGCAGTAACACTAAGTGTAGTTGTTAACACTAAGAAATGCACTTTAATTTTCAGCACTGTCGATACTCTGATATCTTAGCGCGGCTTTAAGTTCCGCCTCCATGATTATAAGGCGTCAACGGATAAATATTCGCGACAAGTTACCGGTACACAATGGTACTATTTCTGAGGTTATTACATTACATGCCTTCGAAATTCAATTAAGATTTTAAGTCAATCGAACTATGTTATCTCTGTATAATTCAACTTCATAAACAGACTTCTGTATTAAATATTTACGCAGTGATACTCTGGTAAATCCATCAATATTGTAGCTCTACTCATATAAAATTTCGTTTGACACACTTATGTGGTTCAAGATCTTACAATAGTTACGTCACAAAGTAGTTATAGTGTTGCAGGTGGAGATACAATACCAAAATTTCGCTTCATGGTATAGCATACTTACACGACTAAAGACAGTGCTACTAGTTGTAGTAGACTAGTTGTCGTACTAGAATATTTTACTTGCGGTACTTTATTAACCTTACAGAAAAACGAACACAGTACAACTCGCCCTAAATGGCCGTAACCGTAAATACAGGATTCCACCAGTGTGCGGCTCTGTACCGCACAGAGTGCAGCATAAATGTATTTCTTGGTGAACTCTTACGGGCAGCACCAGCAAACTGTGCGCGCACTCTATTGGACAAACCGTGAACTTTTGTCGCGCACTCCTTGGTCTCGCGGTGTACCCGCGACGACGCACTCGCACACATGTTTACACACTAAACTGAAAGTAAAGCACATTTCCGAGGTATAAATGTTCGTGTACAAATGTACCGTACAGCACGCATACTAAAGTTACGCACAACTGAGGTGGTGGACACAGGCAATCTACTATTGTGATCAAGTTCGCGCACTGCAAAAGGTCTGCACCAAATTTTTATTAACAAGTGTTCTGAATCTGAACACAATTTTAGTGGAGCCCAACCTTAACAGCTAGATAATAAGCTGTTAAGTATACCATAATATTTTATTTGCATTACTGTTAGCAATATTCTAGAAAAACTACATTTAGAAGCTCGCTTAATTGGCTGTATTGATGTAGCCCAGTTACCGAATTAAAATATTTATTCGCAGCACTTTACTAGTCTTCTAGAAAAATAACACACTGCTGATCGCTGACACGGCCACAGACCGATATGCCATAGCCATTGTACTATTAAAAACACTACTCTCACCATCACACCAAAAAAATATTACCTCGCTATGGTTCCTCTGAATGGCTGCAGCATAATCAAATACAAAAAGTAAAAATGGTTCTCAAACAAGAAAAACATATTTTCGTATACTTGTCTCTCGGGATGTTAACGAAATAATTTACTAATGACTTACTTACAACAGACTTCATTTCGTTTAAATTACGATAAAATTATCGGGGAGTAGCCCCAACCACACTATCAAAATTTCATTAGGTTATAATAAAATCGTCGGATTATAATCTTTAATCGCTGTGCTACAATAAAATAATCTGGGAGTAGCCCAGATCACATCTCATTGCAGTATCTTAACAGATTCTGTCTACCCGTATTAAGAATATCCCGTTATAATTATTTTAACAACCTGTTTCAACACTTTTAAGAACCATTTTCTCCAATTCGATATGCGTGACAAATTTTTAACATCAATATTCAATAATCGGAGGGTAAAATATAATCTCGTAGGTGACTCACGATTTTACCGGGCTCGGCTCGCAGGTTGATTGCCACTTCTGATATATGAAGAAGACTCCTTGTCTGAACTTTATGACGCTTTATTATTACTTATAACACTGCACTTATTTCACTGCACTGAGCGGTCTGACGCTAAGACCGCCTTTTTACTACCGAGTTACGCCGCGACTACTTTTTCGAAGGGCCGCTCGCGCTCGTCCGCCCGCGATATATCCCCTCCCCGGAATTACAACATCACGCCATCATCCGGGGTAGCGTTCATTCTGTTCGATCACCGTTCTCCAGAGTATATAAATTAAGAAAATAGCAGTGCTGCCACTCCGCAACACTGAAAACGCCGCACACCACATACAACAAATATTCAAATCATGACAATAATATAAAAAAAATAAAAAAAAACTAAAAGCTTTGAAAATAAATCCATTACTAAGATTAGGTTAACGGGAGTGGAACAAATATGAAATGCGCTATTTTATTTTACCGGCGGCTATCTTATATTTGGAATGTTTATGATGCACTGTATTTTACAAGTCTGGCCCTTTAAGTTTTGATAACCATATTGAGGGGTTGTAAAAAAATAAGTATCTAATCCGCTATTTTGTGACGGCAGCCATCTTGGCTTTACAAAGATATATTCAATTGTATAGTCATCAGAACTAAAGGTGTGTCATCCGATTCTGTCAACAGGGAGAGGCAAAAATCTCGATCACTAAATTTGATCAAAAAAAAACAACAAACAAGACAAGCCAACTAAATCTTTAAAAAAAAAACTAAGTTCCCTAATTTTGCTATGGGTACGATCGTGGTTACCATACATTCTACATACGAGTACTTATATTGAGTGAGATTTTGAATCGAAATTCGAAATCTATTGCGTCGTCAATCGGGAGTGACGTCTGTCTGTGCTACTTTGAATACGACCGCTAAATGTGATTGAAACTGTAGTCTGAGATTTCTACTGAAAATACGAACAAAACGTGAGCGGTCCATAATTATTTAGTTACAAGTTGAAAAAAATTATTTAAATGCGTATCTAAATATTTGAAATTTGTTTTTTTTGTGACAATAAAGAGTCATAAACTCTCCTTTTTATTATTTCAACATATATATATATATATATAGCAAAATAGAGACCAATTTTTTTTATATGGCTAAGTGGCTTTATTAACTACAACAAAACAATATACAAACTATACATACTTAAGACGTAACTAAACTACTACACAAAAGCCTGCTTACCACATAATTGTCGTGACAGTAAGCAATATACCTACATATTGTTAAAGCAATATACATATTACACTCATATAGTTTTATCTTCAAAAGCACAAAACATATTGCAAAAGGTGCCTACGTGGAAGTGACTAATGGTAAAATGACAAATATAGCTGTTTTATCATGTAATCTGCAGTCCCAGTTTACTTGGTATTAGCCTATATAACGACAATAATTTTCAAATAAAGCTATTTGCTAAGCACATAAAGATTCATTATTCAAGCATTTTCAAACACCTTTTCTATTTACTAGGAAACTGCATGACACAAGAAAGTACCTATCTACGCTTTTGTTTTTACTATATTTATCATGAGATCTTATTTTCTTTGAATGATGAGCGCAGTGTGTTACCACACAGGATTTCATATTATATCTGCGAGGGAATTGCTCGTTTGGTCAGTCAGTACCATAAAAAATGTTTTGTTCTAAAATTCCGCCTCCCATTCGGCTAGTATATTATAAAAATATAGTGCAAATTGCTAGTCTAAATTTATGTTACCATTATACCTTTTTCACAAATATTCCGAAACACGTAGATAGGTAAAATAACGAATATCCAAATAGGTTACGTGCCCAGATTACCGTAGCTACGTAGCAGCGTAGCCAAAACCGTAGATCTACTACGGTTCACTGAGCATCTATTTTCCCGCTGCATTACGTAGCAAATGTGTGGTAAACGGGCCTCAAGGCTGCTAAGTGAATATCACTCGCTCGCCGCTCGCTGATACGATTCAAAGACAATTTTGACAAATTTTTAGTCTATTTGATACGATTCAAAGACAATTATGATACGATTCAAAGACAATTTTGACAACATGGTTGGTCTATTTATTATAGTAATAGACTAGCAATTTGTCTTTGAATCGTATCAGCGAGCGGCGAACGAGTGATATTCAGTTAGCAGCATTGAGGCTCTGATCATAGGCTGAAACGTCAGCTAATGATCCGCCAGACCTTTGAATCTTTGTCCTGAGTGACTTTCTGACAAGCAATGTGTAGCCTAACCCGCTGGTCTTAGACACATACACATATACTTTGGAGGGTGTGTACGAAGCTCGCACACCCGAGCTTCGTTTTATGATGCGTATTCCAAAAACTCGATCAAAACTCTTTAGCTCCACTTTTATTTTACGTATCGCCAAAATGAAATATACGAGTATGAATATGAATGTGGAATATACTTCCTGAATGACTCTTTCCGAATACATCTAATCTGGGTGTCTTAAAATCCCGAGTGAATAGGTGACTAGAAATAATAATAAAAAAGTCTAGTTAACCAGCATCTAAAAATAATTTCATTTATTATATGTTTTATACGATTACCGTCACAAAGCATGTTCTCTTCAAATTTCGTTCTTTGATATAGATTGAACTTTACTAAGTAGCTATACAAATTTACAGTCGTACCCATAGAGCAATGATACTTAGGATAATAAATTTAAAAAAAAAATAGCATATTTCCGATCATAGATGAAGCCAGGGAACCTATCCAAATGTGTGAATGATCATCACGGATTCGTCACACGTGAGCGTCTGAATAATGTTTTAAATTAGTATTTGAAAAAAATATTGAATAAAATTTTGATTACTTGAATGTAATGATGGGTAGAGTGACGTAATAGACCTTAAAAGGCCTGTTAAACGTAGCTTCTAATATGCTTAGAATGCGAGCCGCATCTAGCTAAGTAGATGCGGCTCGCATTCTAAGCATATTACTTCTATGGTCGTACCTACTTCTTTTCTTTTTTTTTATGTAGAAATATGTTCGCGCTTGACCGCCAACTCGCTTGATTTTAAGCGACGTTGCGGTCTACGATGGAGCGTGCTTACCTAGAAGAAACCAATTCACTCGCGATTTAAAGACACCCAGATTATATCTATCGGGAAAGACCCACTCAGGAAGCGTATTCCACATTCGCACGATGAAAGTGGAACTAAAGCGTTTCGTTCGGGTTTTAAAACCTACCTATTATATTAAACTCCTCTTCATGAGTAGGTAAATCCCAGCAGGATTTAAAACAAACAACACAGCGTTCAATATAAATGCACAGTCTATTCATCATATTTAATTAGAAGCTTAAAAATCAAATCACGTCAGCGCCATATTATTAACTTCGCAATACGTGCCAATGATAGGGGGTGAATGAACTATACTCTGCACTACAAATGAGTGAGTGAACGAGCATCGCTATCATAATCTATCATTCACTTTGTGACATTATAAGTAGGTAAAAAAAAAACTACGAGTCACTCACCTCTGTTTTGAGCCGAAAAATCCGAATATAGTTTCAACCGCATTCGACGTGAGTGACCCGTAGTTTTTATTTAAAATGTCTGAAAACCATGTTAGTTTCCATAAGTTTTTTTTTGTGGGATATAGGGGATGTAAGGGATTTTTCGAGAAGTGGGATGTTTTGACAACAAGTAGCCGGCGCTATCGGTATACACCAGCTATTATTATATATATCTAGGTGTATCTTAACTTAATAATTAAAATTATAAAAGCTAAAGTAACTCTTTATATCGTCTGTCTCTCTGTCTGTTTGTTACCTCTTCAAGGCTCAACGGCTGAACCAATCGTTATGAAAAAACTATTCAAGTGCGAGTCGGGCCACGCGCAATGTATCTTGACTCTAACTAATATTGCCTTTAAAATTTAATATTTCGCAAACAGATCCAAAAACTGAAAAATGGTCCCCGCAATATTACGGTTACGGTCCAATATTTTTAGATTACCTATCCAACGATATCCTACAAGTGAGAGTAGATGAGAAAATACTAACTCATTCCCACTTTGCGAGTAGGGTAGGTAATCTAAAAAAATAAAAGATTTTATTCTACCTATTTTTCGGCGTGATTAATTTATTATATCTATGTATATGCATACCAAATTACAGCATTCTAATACCAATGGTATTTAAGCAAAACCGCGGGCAGACAGACAGACGCAGATACCAGCGCAAAGCTTCAGGAATTCAACTTTTGAAACTCGGCATGGCAATGCACTGCGCACGACACTCTGTGTATGACATTAGATGTCAAACCTCGTTATGCCCGGAAATTTCCCGGTGATAGATAATGGTGATTTCGAATATAAAACAACTGGTTGGTTAACAGCTTTCTATTATCAACATTACTGATAAGTGTGTATCTAGAGCAAATACTGATAAGAGATATTATTTTGTACCCGTTCCGTACCTACAGATGTGCATTTAGTAGCTCTGCTATGTAGTATCACAGAAGACTTTAATAGTACTACAGTATAATCTCACTAATCCGGCACTTCAAAAGACCGATACGTCTAATAATCCGGCACCCTCCGCCCGCGCCTCCCTCGCCTCTCTATGCCTATGCGCTCCGTCAGCGTCGCCGCGTTGTCGTCTAGCCGTCTAACCTCAAAACTTATCACGTGCACGTGCGTACGTATTTACATACATACATTATATTCTCTCTATGAAATTCTTTATTCCTTTATGCTTTTTTATTGCTTTATGAGGGTGCCGGTGAACTGCGGTCAACCCAGATCTGGGTGCGAAACATGACCCAATAACCGTGCTCGACCCAGATATGGGTCGAGCATTTCATTTCAGTTCTAGAAGGATTTTTTCTCTATAATCCAGTAATCCGAACATTCCAATAATCCGGCACCCTCTGGATTTTAATAGTGCCGGATTAGTGAGATTATACTGTACATACAGAACGGACACTACGCATCCCGCTAATCTCGGCTTCTTCACCCGCTCCCCGCGCTCTTCCTGTCGTCTGCCTGGCTCAGCCAGAAGGCTATCACGTCATTTACCACTTGCGCATGTGTTCATGCTCCTGATATCAGTTGATGCTGACCCCGAGCGCTTGTAGCACCGCTTCATCTTGAAGTACTGATAAAAGTATTGCAAGCTAAAAGCACTGAGTAACCAATAGTATGCGTATGTGCATATAAAAACATACATTTTCGTATATGTTACCTACTAAAGAGTGATGGTTTATATATAGTGTCCGACGTGTGGTAGTAAGGTAGTACTGATTAGTAATCAATATGGAAGTAGTATGTAGATTTAATTAATTAATAAACAGTACATAAATATATTATATATGGTACATTTATCTATTACAATATTAATTTAAATAACAGTGTTTGTTTTTAAGCATAGCTTCTATCGCGGGCCTTGAGCGTGGAGACCGAATCCAGAAATTTCGTAACGAAAATAACCTAACGCAGTAACGCCGATACAACCAATGCCACCTAGAGGCGATTTGCAGAACTAAAGAGACAATCGTGATATTTCAAAAAGTCATTAAAAGTTCTGCTATTCATCGATAGATGGCAAAACTAAAAACTAAAAAGTATCACCGCTGTGCCGGTCGGAGTGGGGGGTGTTAGGAATACTGCATAAATAAAATAAATAAATAATTATAATTACATAAGTTGATACAAAATGCTATGCAATAGCTTTACCGCGGCAGTCTCCGAGTGCCACACGTCTTTTTTTTAATTATACTAGAATAATTTGAATGAGGAAAATCAAATGTGAATACAGGTTTTGTACCGATTTGTTGCCCAATGTGAAATTCATTAAATCTATTTTATTTATAGTGTAATGTTAACTTGTTCTGGAAGGAAAAATTATTGTTCCAAAAAAAAATACTGTTACATATTGTGTCATTTGGGACTGAGCGGAAATTTTGTAACCAAAAGTTCATGTCGTCAAACGTCGTTCATAGTGGATGATGTAGATGGAATATTTTTCTAATTTTATCATTGTTTTTTTACTTCAAATTCAAAAACTTTTTTCTAATTGAAATTTTTGTTGAATATTTGTGATGTTATTTTCTAGTTTTACAAGCGACGATTATTTTATAAGTTCATTCAGTCATTTTATATATTCAAAAACGCGAGCGAGACGGACGACGGTCGAACTACGGCCACTACGGCTTATGCTATTGTGAAGACATAAAACCATCAGCGAGTTCATCAGCGATCCTCCCATGCTGCTGTTCAACCCACCCTCAGAGCCGTAGCTGACGTTCACGATAAATCATAATAACATTCTCCAATACTCTAATTAATCTCTAATTATTAATTTTTTTCTCGTATAATTATACAAGTTATCGTCCGGGAGGAAATGACTAACGTTTGTGCCTGCCTCGCGCGGCGGAACATAAGGATTCGCTCAACGCGCGCAGCTATCTCTCACGCATCGCAACCTTTTTAAACAAATAAAATCATTGAATAGGGATATTAGAAAAGTGAGAGATAAATAAATTAATTTAGCTCTCATTTTTCTAATATCCCTATTCCATGATTTTATTTGTTTAAAAAGGTTGTGATGCGCGAGAGAGATAGCTGCGCGCTTTAATCTCGACCTTAAATAAGACGGTCAGTAATAAATAACATAAGTGAGGTGGAATAAGATTGTGACAAGACAAAGCGGTAGCCAAAGTAACGGAAGAGTCGGTCGTCCATCTGCGAGATGGGTCGACGATATGTCATTATCGCGGGCGGGTCATCAGTTGGCACAGAACCGAGGCAGATGACATAGTACGATAAAGATTTCGTATACTCTTAGAGGAAAACGAAAAAGAAAATAATGTTTTTTTTTAGAAAATGATATGACCCAAACAACGTAACAGTTTTTGTATAGAAAAAATATGATAGATTTTATAGTTCTTTCTTTTTTATATTAGGTAAACGAATTGACCACCAACTCGCCTGATGTTAAGTTGAACACGGATCTAGAAGATATATATTTACTCTAGCCTTGAAAATTCCATGATTATAGTTCTCAGGAAACAGAGCAGAAGGCAAAGAATTACATTCCTGTGGAGCACGCACCAAGAACGTGGGTCGAAATCGTTGAGTACGGATTTGTGGGATAAGTGAAGAATGTAGTAACACAAGTGGAAGAATTTACAAATACTTACAAATCATTTGTTAATAACTTTTAAGTTACAAGTCACAATATAAATTAATATTAATCTTAAATAATAATAAAAATAAAAATTGCTTATAAATATACTTATTTAAAAATTTATAATGTCATAAAGTTAACCTAAAGTTAACCCTGGCTGTTCATAGAGAAGTACTGGCCCCATACTTACTCGTATCATGGCAGTGAAACTCAAGCTTTATGGACAAGTATGAAAGTATGAGACGATTTTTTCACTTTTGTCCGACTAATATATCGCACATAACAATTCTGGGTAGCGGTGCATAGACTTCTCCTATCTACTACATTTACTCGTATGTCACTAGTATTAATAGATCCCGATAAGGCCGCCAATTAAAAGTCTAGTTATATTTATGTTTTCTCTGTATTTCTTTTTCTGTATGTGTGGTCTTTTAATAAAGAGTTATCTATCTATCTGATCTAAAGTAACATAATATATGTAGTTCTGAGATACGGAGAGACAGACTGCCAAAACTGACTGTTCCTCGTAGTACTAAAATACCGTGATCGTATGTTCTGACTTACCTGTAACATGTATGTTATTCAACGTTAATAAATATTCTTATTCTATGTTTTATTATGAAAGACTACTGATGATAATTAATTATCATCAGTAGTCTTTTATAATAAAACATAGAATAAGAATATTTATATGATAATTAATTATCATCAGTAGTCTTTCATAATAAAACATAGAATAAGAATATTTATTAACAACGTTAGTTAGTATTTAGACATAGACATAAAATAAGTTTATGTCTATGTCTAAATATTAATTTATCAACATATTTAGTAAAGCTGGGTCGTTTTGAGTTTTACGAAAAACGTAACGAAACGTTTTTTTTATAGAAAAAAGCGTTTTTAGAAACGGTTGTAAAAAAAACGGTTTTTTTTTTAAATATTACAAAACGTATATAACTAAACTCTAGACACGTATAAACTCGACAAATGGCAAATGTGGAAGCATGATGCCAACATCAAGGGAAAAAAAACTCTAGACAATCAGCCATATGACGCGATGAGTTGACAATTATACTTTTTTGCTTGATGTTGGCATCATGCTTGCACATTTTAACAATAATTGTTAGTCTTATTATTAAACCTAGTAATTTAGACTTAAAGTCTAATTTTCATTGCAATCAGTGAACATCTGAATCAAATAATATTTTTGTTAATTCTTGCTTCTTACGTTGTTTACTAGGTGGCGCGTCAATCGTACAATTACTTGTGATCAATTTCAATACCTGTTGCATTAGCATGAAGTGCCATGAACTATTGACACGCGCATATAAATTCACCTGAGCGAGAAAAACCAGTTTTATTTGGTTTAGGTATTGTTTTTATTTTCCCACAACTAAATTTCCATAAGATTTATAATCCTAGCATCCATCCACTGGACTAAAATGACAAATCCATTTACAGAATTGGTTTCTAATTTCAGTCAATATTAGACTTTATTTGGTTAACTTAAAGAGCTTAAATTTCCATCAATAATATACTTTTTCCGTTCAAATATAGAACTTTTCAACAACAAAAAATCCTAATACTTGACACTGGCAAATGCTTTAATGCGGGTCCAATACAAAAAAAAAGAAGAAGGATGAGGCCATCCTTCTTCTTTTTTTTGTATTGGACCCGCATTAAAGCATTTGCCAGTGTCAAGTATTAGGATTTTTTGTTTCTTGAATAAAACAAGTTGTAAATGTTCTAGTCACAATCTAAGTCACGTATACAGTCAATTTATAATCAATTTATAAGTCGAGTCCTGCTTCAGTAAAGTGGTGGCGACTTTACTAGAAGCTTCTATGGAGTTTTGCAGACAACGTAAAATCACATGTTTTACTGCTTTATTTCACTTGCCCACACACACGCACTTTATCGAACACTTAATGAATAAAACACCACCATTTTTATAGCATTAATGTTCAAAATAACACAAGTTTATGAAAATAAAACATAGCAACAACACGTTACTAAGACGTTCCCGCCAAAAACAGGCCATTGTCTAGTACCAAATAGCTGGATTACTATTCAATCAAAAGTAGACCGTATTCAATAGAAATAGCACATACTATTATATTATTCGATCATGAAATCGGTACGTTTCGTTGTTTCTATATCACTTGCAATTTTTTAGTTGTACGTGAAACGAAACGGATTTTCCTATAAAAAGCATTTCTTGATTGCTTGAAACGGTAACACAAAACGGCCAAACGGTTGTAAATAAAACGTTTTTTTTCTTATTTCAGACAATATTAGTCTTTAAGTTGTTATGTTAAAGAATATTTTGCCTTGTAACGGTAACACAAAACGGCCAAACGGTTGTAAATAAAACGTTTTTTTTCTTATTTCAGACAATTTTAGTCTTTAAGTTGTTATGTTAAAGAATATTTTGCCCTGTAACGGTAACACAAAACGGCCAAACGGTTGTAAATAAAACGTTTTTTTTCTTATTTCAGACAATATTAGTCTTTAAGTTGTTATGTTAAAGAATATTTTGCCTTGTATCATTATGTGGTTAGAAAATAACTGGTTTCTAATTTCAATCAATAATAGACTTTATTGAGTTGAGATAGAGAACTTTCTAAGTTGGGCCAAAATGTAGTTACAAAAAACGAGTTTACTATTCAATCAAAAATAGACCGTATGCAATAGAGATAGAACATTATGGCTCATAAAGTGGATACTTTTTCGTTTTACTCGTTTCGTTATTTCTGCAGCACTCAGCAGTCGCGCGACGCGATTTCGTTCGTTCGTTTTTTTTGTAACTGGTTGTGTCATATCGGCATAAGCGTTTGTTCGTTTTTCGTAGAGTAACTAGTTATTAAAACCGTTATAGGAAAAAACGCCCAGCACTAATATTTAGTGGACCACAACCTACTCTGGCAGAAGCTATATGACCGTAAAGTGCCCGGCCAAGTCGTCCAGGTGCTGAGGAATTGGTACCGACAGCAGGAAAACCAGGTTAGGTGGAAAAACGAACTCTCGTCTCCATCAAACCTCAAATGTGGGGTGAGGCAGGGGGGGAGCATGTCTCCACCCCTTTTTAACCTGTATATGGATGGATTATCTGAGAAGTTAATAGAAACAGGTATAGGTTGCTCAATGAACGGCACCATGACGAATCATATCTCATATGCCGACGACATGGTGCTTCTGGCGCCCTCAATATCAGCAATGCGTAAATTGTTGGCAATATGCGAGAAATACGCAGAAGATCATAACATGAAGTACAATCCGGACAAATCAGTGTATATGGTCTTCAAAGCAGCGAACAGCTATTCCGATCTGCCGCCTCTTACGATGTACGACGCCAAGCTGGAACAAGTCGAGGAAGTCAAATATCTCGGTCACATGATTGCCTCAAGTTTATCTGACCACAGTGACATTGAGAGGCAGAGACGAGCCATTGCAGTACGAGGCAATATGTTAGCGAGACGATTCACTCGCTGCAGCGAGTCTGTAAAGACCCAGCTCTTCATCAGTTACTGCACCAGCGTCTATACAGTTGAACTATGGACGAACCACACCAAGGCTGTCATGAGCGAGATGCGGGTGCAGTACAATGACGCGTGGCGCGCGATGTTCCGGCTGCCGCGGTGGTGCAGCGCGAGCGGCATGTTCGCCGAGGGGCGCGCGCCCGGCTGGCAGGCGCTGCTGCGGAGCCGGTCGGCTGGCACGCGCGCCGCCATTCACCGCTCCAACAACGCACTTGTGGCTGCAGTGAGAGACTGGGACGCTAGTCCCCTTCATCGATCGTGGAGGGCGTATCACGCGCCGATCACATAATTTATTTATTAATTATCCCAATTTAATTCATTTATTTATTCTTATACATATATAATTATTTTTATTTAATTTAACTTCATTTAATTTAATTGATTTTATGATTTGTTAATTTAATGGATATGGATTTACATCTGGAATAAATAATTTTTCATTTCATTTTCATTTCATTAGTAGGTATACCTACATTATGAATCTTAATTTAGACCGCGTCAATGTATCGTGACATCGATACGACACAGTTTTTTCGGTAGATGGTGACAAGCTCGTAAAGCAGGGATGTTGATCTACTTCCTACGGCGCTTTATAAAACTTAATTGACGTAAATTATGGCAAAACAAAACTCTGTATGCGTTTCAACTCAGAACGTCATTGGTATCAACCTTAACATAACCCTAATATGACAAAGACAACAATAATAACGACAGGGGAAATGTGTAGGTATCAAAATAATTTGTGAATTGTAAGCAAATACTAGAAAATCTTCTGAATTTTTACACTTCGCAATGAAGTGATAAATGTGAATATTCCTTTTGTTCTCAAAAGTATTCGAGGTTCATCTTACGCTATCTCTTTTCCACTCATTTGACTCACCTTTGAGCAAAACTTTTTACTCCCACGCTTTGTATGTCTGTTTGCATTATACAGGTGTTTATTATATGGGGGGAAATCTAATTAAAGAGCATACTTTGAGTACTATGCTGCTACATGGGAAACATTTATGGAATTAAAGGTAAGTAGGTATTTATAATGACACTAGAAAATATAATATTTCACTAAACTTAAACAGTTACTCTCTGCAACCCTGTTATTATTTATTATAATAACAAAATAAGACAAAGGAAATAGGTACAATAATATATATATATATATAGCAGCAAAAAAATGAAATAAAAGGAAGTTTTAAAAGGAGACTTAATAGTTAGGACTGTAAAGTCTTATTTAAATTGTTTATTTTCATGCTGCGTGTAATATATATATTTTATGTTTAAACAGAACAAAAACAAACCGTTCTCGAAGTGAATAACGTAGTTTTAAAATAAATAGAGCAATGCTGTTATCAGTGTTATCTCACGTAATAAGTGTCAGTGACATACAGATTCCGCGTCAAATCATCCACTAGTCTTATCAGCTACTTCTAGACAAAGACTTGTAGTTAACAACCAGTACAACGTGCAAATAAAGTAGTTGTATTTGTTTATAATTATGACTTAACATCATCATCACTATGACGCGAGTTTAAAGACGCCCAGATTATAAAAAGGGGCGCTCTCAGGTGAGATGGCGGTCAAGGGCAAACTTATCACGTTTAAAAACACGAAGGAGGAGCTTGAACAAATTTACCTCGACGGAAACGCCATACATCCACCGTAGATATATACTGTTCCTCTCATTGAAAACATTTGGGCTGGCATTAGCGCGGATAGCGAACATTCTCATCAAAGGAAACGACCCACCGTCACAACTTCTCACTGTGTACACGCAGTGAATAAGCTTGTTTCATGACAAACGGAGAAAAACAACATAAGGATTGTTTAAAAATAATAATCGGCCAAGTGCGAGTCGGACTCGCGCACGAAGGGTTCCGTACTATCATCTATAATACTACAAAGTTTAGTTCTGTTTATAAAATAACGAGAAATCAACGAAATTCCAAGTTATTGCAAACTTATAGGTAGGTTTTCGATACACATCCGGGCAGCATGACGACGCTCGCGCGAATACGCGCGGTTATGGCTTAGTGCTGGGCGTTTTTTCCTATAACGGTTTTAATAACTAGTTACTCTACGAAAAACGAACAAACGCTTATGCCGATATGACACAACCAGTTACAAAAAAAACGAACGAACGAAATCGCGTCGCGCGACTGCTGAGTGCTGCAGAAATAACGAAACGAGTAAAACGAAAAAGTATCCACTTTATGAGCCATAATGTTCTATCTCTATTGCATACGGTCTATTTTTGATTGAATAGTAAACTCGTTTTTTGTAACTACATTTTGGCCCAACTTAGAAAGTTCTCTATCTCAACTCAATAAAGTCTATTATTGATTGAAATTAGAAACCAGTTATTTTCTAACCACATAATGATACAAGGCAAAATATTCTTTAACATAACAACTTAAAGACTAATATTGTCTGAAATAAGAAAAAAAACGTTTTATTTACAACCGTTTGGCCGTTTTGTGTTACCGTTACAGGGCAAAATATTCTTTAACATAACAACTTAAAGACTAAAATTGTCTGAAATAAGAAAAAAAACGTTTTATTTACAACCGTTTGGCCGTTTTGTGTTACCGTTACAAGGCAAAATATTCTTTAACATAACAACTTAAAGACTAATATTGTCTGAAATAAGAAAAAAAACGTTTTATTTACAACCGTTTGGCCGTTTTGTGTTACCGTTTCAAGCAATCAAGAAATGCTTTTTATAGGAAAATCCGTTTCGTTTCACGTACAACTAAAAAATTGCAAGTGATATAGAAACAACGAAACGTACCGATTTCATGATCGAATAATATAATAGTATGTGCTATTTCTATTGAATACGGTCTACTTTTGATTGAATAGTAATCCAGCTATTTGGTACTAGACAATGGCCTGTTTTTGGCGGGAACGTCTTAGTAACGTGTTGTTGCTATGTTTTATTTTCATAAACTTGTGTTATTTTGAACATTAATGCTATAAAAATGGTGGTGTTTTATTCATTAAGTGTTCGATAAAGTGCGTGTGTGTGGGCAAGTGAAATAAAGCAGTAAAACATGTGATTTTACGTTGTCTGCAAAACTCCATAGAAGCTTCTAGTAAAGTCGCCACCACTTTACTGAAGCAGGACTCGACTTATAAATTGATTATAAATTGACTGTATACGTGACTTAGATTGTGACTAGAACATTTACAACTTGTTTTATTCAAGAAACAAAAAATCCTAATACTTGACACTGGCAAATGCTTTAATGCGGGTCCAATACAAAAAAAAGAAGAAGGATGGCCTCATCCTTCTTCTTTTTTTTTGTATTGGACCCGCATTAAAGCATTTGCCAGTGTCAAGTATTAGGATTTTTTGTTGTTGAAAAGTTCTATATTTGAACGGAAAAAGTATATTATTGATGGAAATTTAAGCTCTTTAAGTTAACCAAATAAAGTCTAATATTGACTGAAATTAGAAACCAATTCTGTAAATGGATTTGTCATTTTAGTCCAGTGGATGGATGCTAGGATTATAAATCTTATGGAAATTTAGTTGTGGGAAAATAAAAACAATACCTAAACCAAATAAAACTGGTTTTTCTCGCTCAGGTGAATTTATATGCGCGTGTCAATAGTTCATGGCACTTCATGCTAATGCAACAGGTATTGAAATTGATCACAAGTAATTGTACGATTGACGCGCCACCTAGTAAACAACGTAAGAAGCAAGAATTAACAAAAATATTATTTGATTCAGATGTTCACTGATTGCAATGAAAATTAGACTTTAAGTCTAAATTACTAGGTTTAATAATAAGACTAACAATTATTGTTAAAATGTGCAAGCATGATGCCAACATCAAGCAAAAAAGTATAATTGTCAACTCATCGCGTCATATGGCTGATTGTCTAGAGTTTTTTTTCCCTTGATGTTGGCATCATGCTTCCACATTTGCCATTTGTCGAGTTTATACGTGTCTAGAGTTTAGTTATATACGTTTTGTAATATTTAAAAAAAAACCCGTTTTTTTTACAACCGTTTCTAAAAACGCTTTTTTCTATAAAAAAAACGTTTCGTTACGTTTTTCGTAAAACTCAAAACGACCCAGCTCTATTATGGCTCGCTCCGTGATGTTACCTCCCGCGCTACCCGCGCGTTCGCGCCACCACTACACCGCGGCGCGGCGCTCGCACCGCGTTTAGATGCACGGATTATTTTCATTTTGTGAGTTTTTATGTATTAGATTAGGTATTTATTTTTATAGTTAATATATTTCTAAATATTTACTTACAAATATTCAAGTTTCTACCTGTTAATTAAGATCGAGTAAAAATTGCTTAAAAATTACGTTTGTTGTATGGGAGCCCCCCTTTAATATTTACTTTATAGTTATTTAATTATTTATTTTGAAAGGTAATATACAAGTAAGTATTCTGTAAAAATTTGAAGCGTCTATCTGTTACCGTTTTTAATATTGAGCAAAAAAATACGAAAAAAACACGTTTATTGTATGGGGACCCCCCTTAATATATATATTTTTTTTAATTTTTAGTATTTGTTGTTATAGCGGCAACGGAAATACATCATTTGTGAAAATTTCAGCTTTTTATCTATCACGGTTTATGAGATACAGCCTGGAGACAGACAGACAGACAGACAGACAGACAGACAGACAGACAGACAGACAGACAGACAGACAGACAGACAGACAGACAGACAGCGAAGTCTTAGTAATAGGGTCCCGTTTTTACCCTTTGGGTACGGAACCCTAAAAATATTAATTTAAAAAAATATGAACTCTCTATGAACGGTACACTCCAAAGTTTACCTATAAGTTACATTAGCATAATTTTTTTTATATTAACACATGATAAAAAATTAATTACTGCAAACTTCTGGCTTTTATCATTTTTAAAATCATAATACCTTTTTACATTTGACATCGTATTGGAACAGACGTTCTCGAACGCAGTTCAACACAAATTGTTTCCTCCTAGTGAACAACAAACGAAATAAGCTCTTCTTTTTTAAATTCATTCCAAGGTTGATGTTTCCAGGGAGCAGTCATTATCAACGACCTGTTGTCTTCGACAAGGAGTTTCATTCTCCTTCAAGTTGTAGAGCGAAATCGTTGCTACTGGATTTTTTGTATCTCGATGAGAATATCTACCTTCGGTGGTGTATCTAGCAGGGTTACAACTTTGCACTTGCAGGCTACAGGGTTACAAGGTCAGGGCTCAACTTTTATAGCGATGCAAGTTGGTCGTGCCAGTTGCTTTTTCTGCCATTCAGTGACACAAAAGTCGAAGAGACAGAAAAATATCACAATTCAAAGTAAGCTCATTTGAACTTATATCTCACACTCTTCACAGAAAAAAAACAAAATAAAACGAGTGAGAGCCAACTTTGCATCGCTATACTTATACAAGTATAAGCTTAGAAAAGTCTAACCCTAAAAAATATATTAGTTAAAAAAGGCTATTATACGATAGAAGAGTTTTTTAAAGACAAACACATAATAGAATAAACCGTTCCGCTCCGCACTAGATTGCTATACCCTATGAGGGTGATTATGTATGTACCTATGCTATGTATGTAATTGTAATGCAATGTAAAATAAAATAAAATAAACAATAAAAATTATAAAGATAAAGATAAACTCCAAACAAAAAACAGCTGAACCGATTTGATGAAATATAACTGAGAACACTCTCGATGAATTCAGGCAATTCAAATCAAGATCATACATCCTTTTGAAAGCTACAATATTATGCTACAGACAAACACACAGATATACCTATAGATGCACAGATACACACGTCAAACATATAACACGCCACTTTTTGGGTCGAGAGTTAAAAAGTTGAGCGTAACCCTCAAGTTCCGCTTGTCCTGTAGCGAAAAGGGGAATATTGAGGGAGAGGGAATGGAATAAGGTCACGTTGCTCACAGAACTGGGGTACACTACTCTCTGAAATGTAGAAAATATATAGACGGGCTACTTTACAGTGGTGTAATATATATTACCATATTATATCAAACTAACTTTAAATAATTAAAAAATAAAATATTATTAAAAAACCTAATTAGCTATAGATATATATTAAAAGAAAAACAAAATACCCGACTGCATAAATAACAGCGACTTTCAGTCCTACTTACCTACGCATACGTTGCGCATGGTATGCTGTTGAGTGTGAGTTTTTGTGAGAAAATATGCGCAAAGATACTGTATAATTTATTTAAATGGTACTGTATAATTCTTTAGAATAGTTTTTGTGAAATCACTTAATTGATACGAAAAATTTCGTTACAGGTTACGAAAAAAAAATGTTTTATATTTGCCAGAATTATTACTATAAAAAAGCCTAAAACACTCAAGGAGAGACGAATCTATCAACACCTCGCACATCAAAATCGGTTATCGGCCCTTTTGGTTGTAGGAGGTAATACAGAAACATACATACATACTCACATACATACCTATACATAAATATAAACCTAATATAAAAATTAATAAGAACAAAATTAAAACAAGTGGTATGGTGAAAAACTGCCTTACACGGTCAAGGTGTGGAGAGCGAAGTTCCGGTCGTTTGCTATCGTAACCGCAGGCTGTCTGTTAATTTGGGGGTCTGGCAGACCGCCAACAAGTCGTTATATACCCTTGTTTACTCCCTGTCAGCCACGGAAAATACATTGATCCTTATTGGACAGAAATCGTCTCGTTTTACATATGTACTCCTGTGTAAGTTTCCGGCAGCCTAGTCGGGAGACCGTCTGACTTGCGATCCCACGGCACGCACCTCTGTCTTTTCGAAGTTATGTGCGTATTGTTGATTGCCGGCAACTTCAAACGGTGAAGGAAAACATCGTGAGGAAACCTACATGTCTGAGAGTTCTCAATGATCTTGAACATGTGTGAAGTCTGCCAACCCGCACTTGGCCATCGTGGCAGACTATGGCCTAACCCTTCTCACAATGAGAAGATGGCCCGTTCCCAGCAGTGGGACAGTTTGTACAAACAGGGCTGATAAAAAAAAAAAAAAAACATGTACTATGCAGCAACACTCTGTTGTGAAGGATGCGGCTTGCCCCGACTAATATTATTAAAGCAAAAATAAGTCTTGTTGTTGTTCCTCCTCACAACATAACCGATTGCTATAAAATTTGGTACAGGTATCTTATAAACACTGTTTTTTGTGATATTGGAATTCCGTCCATTCTCATATTTAGTAGGAAATAGATAAGCGTAGATTTTTTTCGAGAACTGTACATTATTTCTTCTATTTAGGCATGATTTATTATGAACTCTTTTACCGGCCTTTTTAACTCCTACGAAAATTGTGATATTTTCGAAATCATCAACAACGTCATTTCATTAATAATATATTTAAAAAAAAAACCTGGCTTCTATTTTGTAAAAAATATCCAATTTCGTTTTTTTTTTCCAGATTACAAAAGGTAATTATGAATGGCTTGATTTCCAAGTATTTTGTTTTACTCAGGAATATAAAAAAGCTTTTAAAGGCATTTAAAGTTCCCACTATAAACAAGGAATAGTGAAATCTAACAACAGACGCGCAACATGCTAGTCTAGTTACTGAGTCAAATAAATATAGTTTAAAAATATTTACATATTGTTAAAAATTTACATGTTGTTAAACTGAAAAAACCCACTTCAAAATACGCAATACAACGCGTTCATACGCGACTTGCTATTCACTTTTCTACAGGCAATTGGATGTTTTTTACGAGTTATTTTGTTATAAAAACCAAAATACTGCATTGATTATGAAAAATAAATGAAGTATATCTACCAAATACAAAAAGAATCATCAAAATCAATGCACAATCGGCTGAGTAATCGGTGAACAAACATACAAAAAAACATATAGACCGAATTGATAACCACCTTCTTTTTGGAAGTCGGTTAAATAATGTGTATGGATGAAAAAGCAAGGTGCCTTAGCTACTGAACTGTATTACCAAATGTATAAAGGGCTTAGGTACGGTATAATAGCGAGTGCTAATAGCGAACTAAAAGTGGTTGACGGGTGACGTAATTCAAACCAAACTCTCGTAAAAGTTCAGCACCATCAGTTACACTTAAATCTAACGGCTTCTGGACTGTTTTTAGGGCACCGTAGTACTATGAGGAACCCTTGTATTTTTTTAGACATAGTGTCATGATTTGAATATTTGTTGTATGTGGTGTGCGGTGTTTTCAGTGTTGCGGAGTGGCAGCACTGCTATTTTCTTAATTTATATACTCTGGAGAACGGTGATCGAACAGAATGAACGCTACCCCGGATGATGGCGTGATGTTGTAATTCCGGGGAGGGGATATATCGCGGGCGGACGAGCGCGAGCGGCCCTTCGAAAAAGTAGTCGCGGCGTAACTCGGTAGTAAAAAGGCGGTCTTAGCGTCAGACCGCTCTGTGCAGTGAAATAAGTGCAGTGTTATAAGTAATAATAAAGCGTCATAAAGTTCAGACAAGGAGTTTTCTTCATATATCAGAAGTGGGATTCAACCTGCGAGCCGAGCCCGGTAAAATCGTGAGTCACCTACGAGATTATATTTTACCCTCCGATTATTGAATATTGATGTTAAAAATTTGTCACGCATATCGAATTGGAGAAAATGGTTCTTAAAAGTGTTGAAACAGGTTGTTAAAATAATTATAACGGGATATTCTTAATACGGGTAGACAGAATCTGTTAAGATACTGCAATGAGATGTGATCTGGGTTACTCCCAGATTATTTTATTGTAGCACAGCGATTAAAGATTATAATCCGATGATTTTATTATAACCTAATGAAATTTTGATAGTGTGGTTGGGGCTACTCCCCGATAATTTTATCGTAATTTAAACGAAATGAAGTCTGTTGTAAGTAAGTCATTAGTAAATTATTTCGTTAACATCCCGAGAGACAAGTATACGAAAATATGTTTTTCTTGTTTGAGAACCATTTTTACTTTTTGTATTTGATTATGCTGCAGCCATTCAGAGGAACCATAGCGAGGTAATATTTTTTTGGTGTGATGGTGAGAGTAGTGTTTTTAATAGTACAATGGCTATGGCATATCGGTCTGTGGCCGTGTCAGCGATCAGCAGTGTGTTATTTTTCTAGAAGACTAGTAAAGTGCTGCGAATAAAATATTTTAATTCGGTAACTGGGCTACATCAATACAGCCAATTAAGCGAGCTTCTAAATGTAGTTTTTCTAGAATATTGCTAACAGTAATGCAAATAAAATATTATGGTAAACTTAACAGCTTATTATCTAGCTGTTAAGGTTGGGCTCCACTAAAATTGTGTTCAGATTCAGAACACTTGTTGATAAAAATTTGGTGCAGACCTTTTGCAGTGCGCGAACTTGATCACAATAGTAGATTGCCTGTGTCCACCACCTCAGTTGTGCGTAACTTTAGTATGCGTGCTGTACGGTACATTTGTACACGAACATTTATACCTCGGAAATGTGCTTTACTTTCAGTTTAGTGTGTAAACATGTGTGCGAGTGCGTCGTCGCGGGTACACCGCGAGACCAAGGAGTGCGCGACAAAAGTTCACGGTTTGTCCAATAGAGTGCGCGCACAGTTTGCTGGTGCTGCCCGTAAGAGTTCACCAAGAAATACATTTATGCTGCACTCTGTGCGGTACAGAGCCGCACACTGGTGGAATCCTGTATTTACGGTTACGGCCATTTAGGGCGAGTTGTACTGTGTTCGTTTTTCTGTAAGGTTAATAAAGTACCGCAAGTAAAATATTCGAGTACGACAACTAGTCTACTACAACTAGTAGCACTGTCTTTAGTCGTGTAAGTATGCTATACCATGAAGCGAAATTTTGGTATTGTATCTCCACCTGCAACACTATAACTACTTTGTGACGTAACTATTGTAAGATCTTGAACCACATAAGTGTGTCAAACGAAATTTTATATGAGTAGAGCTACAATATTGATGGATTTACCAGAGTATCACTGCGTAAATATTTAATACAGAAGTCTGTTTATGAAGTTGAATTATACAGAGATAACATAGTTCGATTGACTTAAAATCTTAATTGAATTTCGAAGGCATGTAATGTAATAACCTCAGAAATAGTACCATTGTGTACCGGTAACTTGTCGCGAATATTTATCCGTTGACGCCTTGTAATCATGGAGGCGGAATTTAAAGCCGCGCTAAGATATCAGAGTATCGACAGTGCTGAAAATTAAAGTGCATTTCTTAGTGTTAACAACTACACTTAGTGTTACTGCAAGTTTGAAATTCAAGGATTTTTAGTGTTTACGAGTTTGTTAGCTGCAGTCATGTAGGTGAACTGCAGGGAAAATGTTCCAAAGAGTGCCATGTATGTGTGCCGTAAAGTTGAAGTTCGTAGATTTGATGATGTTATCGCTGCAACCGTGTAGGTGAGCTGCAGGGTAATATTCTAAAGAAGTATGGCCATGTAGGTGTGCCGTAAGGAAAGTTCGAAGATTTGATGATGATTTCGCCGCAGCCATATAGGCGCGTTGTAAGGTTGAAGTTTGAAGATTTGACGATGTTTGAAGTGTGAAGATTTGACGATATTTGAAGTTTGAAGTTTTGATGATGTTTGAAGTTTGAAGATTTGACGATGTCGAAGTTTGAAGATTTGATGATGTTCTCGCTGCAACCATGTAAGTGAGCTGTAAGATTGAAGTTCAATTATTCAATGATGTTTTAGCTGTAACCATGAAGGTTTGGTTTCAGGATGATAATTTTAACCGGTCACGGAACACTTAGCTTCCAGCCATGAACGTTTTAAACTGCAGCAGGTCAAGCCTATTCAAAGGAAAGTAGAAGCTCCAAACTGTATTTAATCCAAAATAACTTGATTAACAAAATTTTGTATAATATGTATATGGTGTGCAAGAGTGTGCACAGATCTTGTATTTTAGTGGATTTGATTAATCCAGTCGATTAATGATCATTTTAATGTGATTATGTTAAGCGTTGAATAGCAGAATCATTGATCGGACTTTCCCAGAACCTGAGCACCTGACTTTTAATGATGATATAACGTTATAATTCCAGTTTTGATGTAGTTTCGAGTTTCATAGAGAAAATTTAAATCATATATGAGAGATCAACCGATCGGACACGCAGCAAGTAACCTTGACGAGAATAGCAACTCGAAGCGTCGAGGAGTTTTGACAAATGCCATTATGCTTGAAATTTCCGAAACGTACTAATTAGAATCGACTAAGTCACTTACTTTTGATAAAACGCGTATAGTGCGTTAGAGCGAATAAATTTATGAGTAATCTGTTTGCTATTATTAGATTCTCAATTATTATGGTTATTATTATTAGATTATAGAGAGAATGGAAATTACTCCATCAATAAGATTCATGAATTGATAAATGAGTAAGCCTAAGACATTTTGCGAAAAATACTATTCGGTTAAGGATTATTATAAAAATATATATAGATGTCAGCGATCTGTATGTGCCAACGTAATTAGATGTCATGTTTTGAACACCCACGTTATTTTTCGCAACTGCAGAGCAGTGTCTACACTTTGTTGAATTGTCCGCTGGACAGTGACGTAAGCAGTGATGAGCGTTGACAATTATCGTAAAATATATATAAACAAATCTGTATGTTAAATGAACCACTCGATAATATTACAAAACTATTAGTCGAAAGTAAACGTACGTAGTAAACGTTTCTTTGAGAGAAACCCATTTTATGCCTTGAATGAGTTGATGAGAATAGATCTTGCTGAATTCTCGTTCTAATGGAACAGCGGATCATATTTTCTACTTTCTTCCATAAGTGGATTAGCATATTTTTTATTATTCTATTTTGGCCTTTTGAACATTATTATGAATATTGACATAAGTTTGACGACATCCTTTTATTATTTATTATGTTATTGGATATAAAAATGACATAAATAAATAGAATATATTATATCTAAATTAATAAAAACTACGTTAAATCGTATTTTATAACAGAAAAAGCTTGGAGTACAAACATAACAAAAAATACTAATTTGAAAAGGGCTTTTCTAATATAACACTTTTGTTACAAGCCCAAGAAATAATTTGACTTTGAATTTAAGCGATGACCGAAGTTTCTTATCACGAACTAAAGATAATTCAAAGAGAGAACTGATTGATCAGTTTCATATTTCAAACAAAGTAGCCTCAAAAATAGATTGCACCGGTGGCGGTTTTATTGTAAAAGTACAGTTTATGAGTTCAAAAATTAGTCAAATATAAAAACCGAATATTCATAATTAATTTATTTCTTGCAAAATAGGTATACAAACATGTGGTCTTATGATAGTAATAACATTTGGCCCTCTATTTTTGCTGTCAAAGCGTTCAAGTATTTCTAGGTTCTAGATCAATATCGTTAAATATCGTTCGTGCATATGAACATTTTGATAAATCTAGTATAATTTTGGTAAGCATATAACAGTATTGGATCCAGCATACGAAAATTAATCGATAAATAAAAAAATATCTTCATTAAAAATAAGCAATATTTGATAGGACTGGTAACGTTTCCGAAATATGATTGTTAGTTGAAATAAAACGGCAACTATCAAAATCACCACTGGCTTGAACTCAGTGCAAGAGCAGTTATGATATGACTAGTCGACATCATATAGACCTTTAAAAAAAAACAACAGAAATTAGTAAGACAAATATTGAGACTAATTTTATTTATGGAAGTGATTACCTGCTTCTTCTCTTTTGATGCTTTAGTATTAGTTCAGGTGTGCACTAAAAGGAATTAAGTATGCTTCTGTGTATAAACATTCTCAGTCTTTACCTACAATTAAGTTTATTAAAACCTAGTCAAGTAATTTCTGCTCTACTGTTACATCAGTACTATAAATATTGGATGGGAAAATAAATATGTCCACATTCTCGGTTTGAGTACCGTTGCCATTCAACGTGGCAATGCTGCTAGCATTTTGGGTACGTTGCCAACTGGTAGCGGTCTCTTAGATTAAGTTTGTAAATATTATTATTATGTGGCATATATGTGTATAGCTTTAAATCCATTTAATGTTTCGTTATCTTAATTGATATAATATATTGTTCCTATCGAGTACATAATAGTTTGAGTACTGTTAGTATGTAATGTGTACAGTATTTTTTCTAGCTAACGTGTCATCAAAATAGTGATGACGTATTTGACAAACAACCAACAACTCTATCCTCAAAGAGATTCATATACGAGATAGATTATCGTCGACTGGGCAATTGCAAATACTGAAGTTCTTTGCGCAGATCTCAAGAAAAGAGCACTCGACGGAGAGCCTATCGCAGCATATGCATGGCCGTGTAGAAGGCAAGCGAAGTCCTGGACGATCACCAACACGTTGGACCGACCTCATTAGAAAAGCTACGCAGTCCACCGAAGTAGAGTGTACTCGCAATGCAACCGACCGTCAGAAATGGAGAAGCATCGCGAGAAGAGCAGCTGGCCTGGAGAGTGACCGTGACACGGCGAGGAGCCACCGCCATTGCAACCACGACCACTCTGACTAGAGTGTACGATTAAGAAGAAGAATTTGGCAAACAACAGATTAAAATCCGACAGATGTCAACTCAGGGCATCTGTGATGTGAAGTGATTCAACTTGATAGTACATCAATTTAATGGTAAACAGCAACAGGTATACGCCAGTCAAATAACGGTTGGTGAAGGACTGACAATGGATCAGCTACCTGTAGTTTATCGTGACTAATTTGTCCCTATGATAATGAAATTTAGTGATTAGAAAATAATAATACTTCTGACATTCTAAACTGACAAAATTTTGCTCATGTGCTTTGCCGATCATCCACAAGCTTGACAGAAATTAATGCGGTTGTAGCGACTTGCTAAGAAAAAAAAAGGGGTTTGGAAAATTATTTCCGTTCTCTTATTCTCTCTATTACTCGGATTTGGGGAGTATACGTTACACAATTTTAAAATGCTATTTGGTAATGGCAGGACAATGACAGAAATACAGTTTAAAATGTTGATTCCTATGAGAGCACTTACAAAATTAACGTACTCGTGTCACCAAATTATTACTGGAGCTGGTTTGAGTTGGATCTAAATATTTGAATTTATGTGTAATTATTTTTGGACGAAATTTGCTTTCATTTTATTCAAGCTTTGTCGTTGGTCATTTTAATGTTTGGACGAAGAACAAAAAGGAGTATTTATAGAGTTTTTCATAAAAAAAATATAAGTCTACAAGTCCAAGTCTACAAGGTTTGAATGATACTTCAGTGGCCACAACAACATTGGGACATTTATATAATGATGCTGCCGTTCGCAATCACTAAGCCAGAGGAGGAAGTAATTGAGTAACCGACAGTAAATTAATAATGCGAATTGAATAAGTTTTTATGTACTTTTTTTTAATTATATACCAAACCTCTGGAAATACCAGAATATATACTCGATCCGTATAACATATTTGTACAACAATGATTTATCTGCATAGTGTACATTTACACACGAATAGGAAGCCTCCGGTTCCCAGACCAGCTAGAATAAACATAAAATAATTGTCATATTTAAAAACGAATCCGAGTGTCATGATTACTTGTATCTACAATAATAACTAGTTACGACAACGTATACTACAAAGTTTAGTGTGCCATAAGTAGTTTTATAAAATTAGCATAATAATTACTGTTTAACTATTTTATTTTGCAGCAAATCTTTAAGGAGTCCAAAGGGTTCGATATGATTAATCAGACTTGCTTTTAGAGAGTTGTTGTGCATCGGGACGTTGCACAAAAGCGGATGGCCGAGTGTCATGATTTGAATATTTGTTGTATGTGGTGTGCGGTGTTTTCAGTGTTGCGGAGTGGCAGCACTGCTATTTTCTTAATTTATATACTCTGGAGAACGGTGATCGAACAGAATGAACGCTACCCCGGATGATGGCGTGATGTTGTAATTCCGGGGAGGGGATATATCGCGGGCGGACGAGCGCGAGCGGCCCTTCGAAAAAGTAGTCGCGGCGTAACTCGGTAGTAAAAAGGCGGTCTTAGCGTCAGACCGCTCTGTGCAGTGTTATAAGTAATAATAAAGCGTCATAAAGTTCAGACAAGGAGCTTTCTTCATAATAGACATAAATTTATTATAACAAAACATACAACAGATAATTAAAATCATACACACAAAATAGGTAACAAAACAATGTTTTTGTCACAATCCGGCCCCATCTCAGCATAATACTGTAGTTCAGTTCATTTATTTCTCAAATATAGGTACACCAGTGTACACTTATGAATGTCAAAAAACAATACAGAGTTGGTACAGAACAATATAAAATATCAATTAAAATTTATAATTCAAACATGTAACAAGCCGACAAACAGATTTTAACTTATTTGTCAAAATTAAATGTCACAAAGGTTAAAAAAATATACAATGTCAAAAATTATACAGTCATTCAAAAATTATACAGTCATTCGTAGTTTGTACATCTCTAAATATTTTCCAATACACCACAGGCTATTTACTCAGAAATTACTATCATTAAATAAACAATACTTACATACCTAACAAGACATTGCCTACTTAATTGTAGAAGATACAACAATAAAGAACATACATCAGCATAACCAAAATTGTTTTTGACAAAAATCACATACATAGAACATACGTCAGCATAACCAAAATTGTTTTTGAAAGACACATTGTTTTTGGTATGTCCTTATTTAACATTTCAAAACTTTTAGTCCTAGAAGTTTTAGGACTAAAAGTTTTCTAGGCTAGAACGGAAATTAGTTTGCACACTTTCCTATTACCTATCGAGATAAAAAAATCGATAAAGTGCTTAAAATTCAAGACTTATCAACTCAAATCTCGTCAAAACAGCATCTCGGAAAACAGTTTTCTATAACAATAGCTACGGAGCTCTATGATATCCCGACACGTTCTTGGACAGTTTCCTTCAGCTTTGCAAGCCTAAAGGGTCCAAATGGCCTTAAAAGGTCCAGATTTAGATCTGAGGACGAGTCAACAGTAAAACGAGGAGGAATTTAGGTATTTGGGGTCCCTATAAAACGGGATCGCCGCCATCCCAAGACGAACAAAGAATTAGCGCAGAGAAATTGCTGCTTTTATTGATGCCTTATAACTCTGTGGATAAAACTTTCTGATAAGAAAATAAACTTGGAAATGCTTGATTACATAATAGTTTTTAGGGTTCCGTACCTCAGTCAAAAAAAAATAACTCTTATAGGATCACTTTGTTGTCCGTTTGTCATGACCTTTTTTCTCAGGAACGCGTGGAGGTATTTACATCAAATACTCAAGTCTGCTACCCCTTGGAACAGTAAAAAATACTTCTAAGTCAACGCAATCAAACGTCCAAATACCGTTTATGCTCCGTTTATGGCGCATATTTTGACGCTCGCAAGGGAAGGCTCATCGAAATTTTTTTTTACGGATTTGTCGCGTATGTATTACATAATTTTAATATGTACCTAACCATTTTTCAGTGTCCGTCACAGACATGATTTTTTTGACGTGATAACGTCTTATAAATTGATGCACGCCGGCTGCACGCACGAAAATGCATGACTCATTGTCACGTTCCGCCTGAGCCGAGCGTGCAAGCGAGAGCGCGGAACAAGCGATAGAGAGGCACGATCGGCCTAAGCGTTCGGCCTGTGACGCATCGTCATCACGTAAAATTATCGTCCGTAAACCGACTTTACAGATAACAATTTTTTTGTCTCTTTGATGTCCGTGGTCAGATCACAAATGAAACTTGATGACAGTTTTCTTTTTAAATAAAAATATCTACCGTCTGTTACTTTTAACCGACTTCAAAAAAGGGGGAGTGAATCTATTCTATCTGGAATACCGACATGTATTCCGGGAGCGTTTCCCCGATTTACCAGTTTGCACGATAAAAGCAGAATTAATTTTTATGCATATCGCGACTGTAGAACCAAATTAGTTTGTGGCTGTCTAGACATCCTGACCATGAACTCCTCTTATTAGTAAACACAATGCCTTCTGAAACTGGAAGCGACTCAAGAATCGTTGCGTGCGCATTCCGTACAAAATTTTAACATTGATTTTCACCCCCAAAACTAAAATAGTTATTAAGTTAAGTTTCGTCCATGTAAGTATATATTTCGTGTGTATTATGTATATATAGTATGTTTTAAATATTATTATTATTTAGTATATTATATAGTGTGTTTTGTAATAATATTTTCATATACCTAAGGTTTGAAGCACGCCTACATCCTGTCTGTCTTTCACTATGAGAATGACTGGCAGAAAATGCTACATTAGCATTAAGTCCTCCTATTGTACAGCTTGTTACTTTGTAATTGTGTGTAATAAAGTGTTAAATAAATAAGGGTACGATGGGGCTGGCATAGACTTGTACAAACATTATCCTAGTACTTTCGATCATTATTTTATTATGTAAAATATAAATATAACTAAGTTCAATACTTCGAAATTAAAATGCAAAGAACTGAAGCTTAGCTATAAATGCGCGTGTTAGATTCACCATGGGGTAGCGGGATTTTGTCATTTTGATTATATTCTTAAACTATCCATGATGACTAATATTGACGTATTATCTACCTATAATTAGGGTAAGATTGTAATTAGATGGAAGGAAACGATAAGTAGATTACTCAACTTTCATATTTATTACTTTATCAGAGTATCCTTTATTTTATGGATCCCGAGAGGGTATTCCATGGCACTGCAATGATTCTAACTCCACATTCACAAGGCCCTAGACGTCTGAGAAAGAACGTGGACAAGAAAACTCAGCGCCATCATTATTTCTAAACACATAGTATAGGTTACACCAATATCACAGGTACAATATAAATAAGTACCACGATCTATATAGAATATCAAAATAGAATATAGAATGGGTACACCGTTAACGATACAGAGTTTACACTTAGCTTTGGACGTCAGCTCAGCCCGGCCACCTTCAACAGAATGTACAGAATGTCCCAATCGAGCCATATTTAAAGGCTTGTCGCCATTTGCAAAGTAGGAAGGGAATTCCATTACAAAACAAGTATGGCGGCCTCGATGGTGGATTCGATTCTACTGCTAACATGTTCATTTACTTTACTTTAATCGAATCAATACAACACCAAATCTTTAAGTAAAACACCACTCCGCTTCCGACGAATAGTAAACAATTAATAACGGATTAAGTGGTGGACTTGGTGATCCATTAAACCCCAGTTTTCCTTAAGTTTACTGGATCACCATGTTATGTTTTATACACAAATTTATATGATAAAATATCCAATTATCATAGTTCAAAACATCATAATAAATCCCTAACCTAACACGCGCATAAATACATAAAATCACGCCTATTTTTCTTTACGGGGTAGGTAGAACATCAAAGACCAATAGTGCCGCTTGAAGCCATATTTGACAGTGATTAGAAGGTTAGATGGAGGGGAGAGGATATAAGAGGGGATAAGAGGGTAGGATGTAATGTTGGCTTGCAGTAACAGGGGGTCAGCTCAACGCCTACGTAATGCCATAAATAGTTGCTTATTAGGTATTTATATTTATCGCGGAAGTTTTAAAAATTGGGAGCGCCCTCTGATGTGCTCGCCTCCTCAGGCATAATATGAAGCACGTTGAAATCTCATCTCAAACTCATGTTAAACGCAAATAAATTTACTTTGACTTTGACTTTGTCATATAAACTAGGTGCACTTGCTACCTTTGTTCGCGCGTCGTGCGCAAAAAATATCATTCACTGAACTTATCTCGGTAAATTTGTAAGATTTTCAAGTAGACATCACTATTATTTATGAAACTATTTTGTGAGATAACTATAGTATGCGAGATCCTTCTAGATAGTATAAGTAATAATCTTGTAATAAAAAAGCTTAGGCTTAGGCTTTTTTATTCTTCATTAGGTATTTATATCGATAGTAAAGCAGCATCCAATTTTCTAAATATATTTAGATTCTACGAATATATATTTAAGTACCTACAGCTTTTGACCCGTTACAGTTATTTATGTACTTTTGACATACATTGACATTTTTTTTATGCAAAATAGATCTACGATTGACCACCAACACGCTTGACGATTTTCACATAATTCATGGACATGTAATTTAATAACTTGTTATTATTATTTTAAATTCATATGACATGTATTTTAATAGCATATTTTTATGTTTTTATGATTATTTATATTTTTCTCTCAATATTAATGCATGCTGACTTCACCTGTAATTATTGTGACATTAAGCTGTATTTTCTTTTTATGTATTTTTATTGACAATGTATGTATATACAATGTAGGTAAACTTTATAAATGAATAAATAAATAAACACTTGTCTGGTTTCTGAAGTAATTGTACTTGTTCACATATAGCCCGATTGGAAATAGCTTAACACAGTTTTATAATACCTGAATATAGTGAAAAGTAGTTATAAACAGCGTGTAATATTGAATTGAACCAGTTAGGTGAGTACTCGTTTGGATAAAAGTTCCTGTATCGCCATTCACGACGCAGCTCGCCGTTGGTAACACACTATCGACATGATTACAAGTAATTATAATATTAAAAACCGGATAAGTGCGAGTCAGACTCGCCCACCGAGGGTTTCGTACAAACTAGTTGATAAATGGGGGAAATCATATTTTTTTTTATATTTTCCTTCTTATATCGAAAAATACACATCGTAAAAATATTCAAAAACCTGTTATAACTTATGCTAATTAAGCTATGATATGAGGCATATGATTTTATTTATTTCTTTAAAATTTGGACCCTTGCATAAAGACACTATTTTTTGTGATTAAATGAAAAATGTCCGGTTTTCGGATTTTTTCCTATAAGTATATGTGTACTCTAAAAAAATGCTTATTGCCTAATATCATAGATCTAGGTCAACGGGAAGTACCCCATAGTAGAGATGCGCCGAATATTCGTTTGGTATTCGATATTCGGCATCTTTCCACTATTTGTATTCGGCCAAATTATTCGGTTTTGTTACCGAATATATTCGGTTCAAGCATTTCTATTTTCTTGGCTCATGTAGCCAAGGTGTAGAACTAAAAGACAAAACTTCTTATGTAAGATGTATGTTATATTATAAGTCAAAGAAAACGTATTTATTTCTTAACCTATAGTTAGTATAGGCAACATTTATTTTACACCTTAAATCAACATATAATTTAAACCTCAAAACAATATTTGTTGCGTTTTTCTTCATATAGATTTCCTGCTTTCGAAAATACTCGTTCACAAACACACTACTACCAGGAGCACTTAGAAACACTCTGGCTAAATTAGCTAAATGTGCATATTTAGACTTATGCTTTGCCCACCAATCAAAAGGGCTCTGGCTTCTAGGCAGAATACTTTCAGCACCAACGACGACATAGATACACGTATTAAAAGTTTCCATGAATAAAGTTGACAGTCTGAACTGATAGTGCTTGTAGTTCTAACTTACACAATACCGACATGAATCGCTATGTGTGTTATTTATTTTGTGACATACCAAATATTACTATATATATTTTTTCTCACATTTTAATTTGATTTTTTGACATTTTGATTGAACAATTGTTTAAATATAATAAATTATCCAGCGCTATTATTTTATATTTGTTTAGATTGAGTGATTGTATTTGGTTGACTTCTTTTTACTATGGAAATCAACGTGGTTAAACAGACGTGAGTTTTTATTTGACTTCTTTGCTTGTGATTTTATTATATGCTATTCAAATTATGATTATTACTATTGTTGATTGATTATGAATTGATAAACATTTTTTCATGTGTGTTTATATGGACTGAATCTGGTCTGAAATAAATGATTATTATTTCTATAGCCATGCAGGCAGTTGATAAATATGTGCGTTAGTAGGAGCAAAGGAGTCTAGAAATCCTTCAAGACCATCTCAATTACAGTGTAGTCTATAGCCCTCACGTTGAATGGTCCAGCGTGGCCACGTGGCCACGTGTCGTTCTCGTAAACTCGATACGTTTGCATCCTGATCGGTTCCACTCGAATTAATACCGCGCCATGGGATTCTGTATTCGCTACAGTCAGGCTTCTTTATATCAACGAAACACGTTCCTCGTCGAAATAAACGTTTTAAGGTTTCCTTTTCGTTATTTAAATCGGTTGTTATTTACAAGTTATGGTTGCGCTTCACCGGAACTATGCGACATTTGCTTTCAATTAACATTGACTGCAAATGTCGCAGAGTTGCAACAAACGCATATCTCCAAATCCGTTTGCTATCCTTGCTATTAAAGAAGCGATTCACTTTAAAGAAGTAAATACATCGGCGAAGGCTTAGAAATAATCTTAACAATTTTGCGGCTAAAGTTCTCCTCTAATACCACCTGGTATTAGAGGGTTGTAATACCACCTCCCTTCCATCTAACCCTCTAGCCACTAAAACTTTTTACAAATTATTTCTCTAAGCTAAAATTATATCTCACTCTTATAATATCACTGAGTGGATTTACATAAATTATTTAAAAATGTCATGCGTGAGAGAGATAGCCGCGCGAATGCTTCCTCAATAACGCATAGCTTGCACCTTCCACGTGCAGTTCCACAAACACAGCACTTTATTACTTAGAGAACAGATAGGTACGGAAAGCACAAATATTTGCTCGCTGCAACTGCAGTAGAACAAATAACTAAATGAACGTAACTGACTCTGCAATAAAGATTTTATTTATACAATGGAAACTAACGTGGTTTTCACACATTTTAAATAAAAACTACGGGTCACTCACGTCTCTTTTGAAAACGAAAAAAAAAGCGACGGCGACGTCATTTTGGATGACGTCACTTGCGGCAAGAGCGGCACGTCGGCACGTCGCAGTGCGAGGCGCGTCATCGACCAAGAATGTCGTTTGCATTGCTCCTTTGAAAAAGATCGTCAAATGCGGTTGAAACTATAGTCGGATATTTCGACTCGAAACAGATGTGAGTGGCCCGTAGTTTTTAGTTGAAATGTATGAAAACTACGTTATTTTCCATAATAAAACTCTCCTAGTCTTAATTTGAGGATTAATTTTTGTTAGCGAAGTATCCGTCTGATGTTGAGTCTATATTTATTAATTTCCAGTAGTTATAGTAACAATATAAAATATGGTATATTTGAATAAAAACTTGTAATAAAAAATTAAGTGCTACGAATTGATAACCTTCTTTTTTGAAGTCGGTTAAAAATGAGAATTTGATAGCAGACCTCACAAATCCCAAATGCATTGCAGTTTACGAAATATTCCAAATATACCTGTGAAAAATCTATGTCACCATTCGCAAAGGGACTGAAGAGCTTTGGAACTTGGAGCCGGGCTGTGAGAAACTTTGGTAAAGAACTGGGTTGTGTCAACATCGCCCTCATTGGAACCGGGGCGGCTGCTAATGACTACTCCGGCTGCCTAATGGTTGCTGGTTTATGTATGTTTCCCTACATTTAAATTAAAAGTGCTAAGAGTGAGCCATAGATTTATCCACCTCATCGGGCAGATATGAGGTATCTAGGATAACGCACATTAATAAGGTGTCTCTAAATATATAGTTCTCTCACATTAAATAAATAAATATTTGTGGACATTTCACACAACACCATCTAGCCCAAACTAAGCAAAGCTTGTACTATGGAACTAGATGGCTGATAGAATACATATATGTCGTATCTAATAATTAAAAGAACGTCAATTAATATCACAATACTAGAAATATCGTAGTGTTAATTGACTCCAAACTACTAGTGAATGACGTAGCTTGTCTGTGATTGGTCCGTTGATTTGATTGGTTGATTGTAAAGTACAGTGAACGCCGTGTGGTGGCGCTAGGATCGTTTTTAAACCGCCACACGAGGACAGAGTCGAAAAACGGGGAGCACACTTTTACTTTGGATTCAACAACGACCACATCTCTCCCTCGAACCTGTCACGTTCACCGTACTGAAAATTAATTAATTGTAATTTGTACTGTGATTTGTGGTTGATTACAAGTGAATTGTGCCAACTAGCTGCATTTTATTGGTTTGCCTGAGTACCCAACTTCATGGAGCCCGTATCCCGAGATGATAACGATGAACCACCTATCGTTACGCCCACGATCCCGCCGTTATCAGAAGTGGGATCAGCTCAGGCACCATCTACATCTGAAACCAACTGGCGGCAACTACTAGAACAACAGAACCAGAATATGATACGCTTGATCGAGGCTATGCAAGCACCAGCAATGACATCCACTGAGATCACGTTACCAGAGTTTAATCCGGACCTACCAGATGCTGACCCACGTGCCTGGTGCTCAACTGTAGGCATATGCTTGACGGAACGACCACTGGAAGGAGGAGCACTGATTATTGCGCTCAGCAAATCTTTGAAAGGTAGCGCATCAGCATGGCTTCCCCACGTGTCATACACTGGAATGAAGTGGACTAATTTTAAGGAGTTATTTCTGGCACGCTATGGCTGTGCAGAAACTTCCGCTGCCACAATTATCAACGTCAACAACAGCCGACCGAAAGAAGACGAAAATCTAGCTGCATACGCGAGTCGCCTGGTTACAACACTTATGACCCAATGGAAAGACATGAACTCTGAGGAAATCGCCGTTTCATACGTACTTGCTCATATTGCACAAATTGACACTCGAATCAACAGATTAGCGTTTACGACCGAAATCAAAACTAGGACGAAGTTGATACAAGAAGTTCAAGCCTTTTCCTTAAAGCGTAAACAAGAACGCTGCTTCGACATAGCAGATTCGAAGCGCACTAAATCAACCGTGAACTCGAGAGATGTAAACAACCCACCAATTCAGTGTCACTACTGTCACAAGCTTGGCCACAGAGCGAGTGATTGTTACTCCCGGAAAACCAAACTAATGTTTACGCCACAAGCATCGCGTCCCTCAACATCGTCTACATCGGATTCCAAGAAGATTGACAATTGCTTCCGTTGCGGCGAAAGAGGCCATATTGCACCACAATGTTCGAAGAGGAGAGGCGCCGGCGCAGTCGCGAGCGGCGCGGGCGGCGATACCGGAGGCGCACTTCTCGAGCGGCGTGTCAACTTTTGTGAAGTTAGCGGCGTTCAAGAGGAGTTAAAACAAACCGGTGAGTCGTACCCTTTTTATTTTGATAGTGGTGCTGAGTGTTCTCTCGTGAGGCAAAGTGTCGCGAATAAATTTACGGGTGTACGTTCCGATACTAACGTGCGTTTGACAGGCGTAGGAAATGCTCATGTTTACTGTACCGAACAAATTTTAAGTGAGGTAGTTATCGACGGTCATTGTTTAAAGTTAACGTTTCTTATTTTACCGGACGAATACATGCCGTACGACATAATGATCGGTTCCGACATTTTGAATTTGGGGTTGATAGTTAATTTGACAAGTGCGCGTTTTTCAATTACAAAATCGGTCGATTATTTGAGTTGTTGAGTGCTAACATAATACGGCCGAGTAATTCTCCGTTCGCGAGTCCTATTATTCTCGTGAAGAAACGTGACAAGAAGCTATTGACGAAGTTCAACTTGCGTTAAACTGTACAATAAACCGTGTAACTAAAGCGAGCCCTCTTGAGCTCATGATCGGACGTGTAGCGCGACCTCTTAGTCTTTTGACCGCGGACGATTCTGAAGTCGAGATAGATATTGCCGTAGCGAGAGAGCAAGCAGCCCACAGTATTGAAAAATGTGCGACTTATGAAAAATCCCGCTTTGACAGAAACAAGTCTAAATTAGTGAAATTTAACGTTGATGATCTTGTTCTTATCCAAAATGAAGAGAGAAACCAGACTAAGTTGGACCCTAAATACAAAGGCCCTTTCAAAATAATAGAATTACTTGATGGCGATTGCTACACTTTCAAATCTTTGAATAATAACAGAACCTATAAGTACGCGCACGATCGTCTTAGAAAGATGCCTCAAAGTAATGTACCATCCAACCTAGATATTTGTAATGTTGAGTCCGATGAAGAGAGTACTAGTGAAGGCACATCTGCTTGCGCGAGTAAATACACATAGCATGGCTACATTTTGGTCGCACTGCACGCTTCAGTCGTAGTCGTAACTGCGACTCATTCGTGAGTCGTTCAGAGCGCGGTGTGCGGCTGAGGGTGTGGCGGGGACCTGGGTCTCGTGGTAGACTACGGTTTGGTTTGGTCAATGGTGACCTATTTTACTGGAATTCTTGATGTTGTACTATAGCAAATGATTGCCATATACAAGATGCTGCCGAGCAGCTGTGTGCTTATGTGTGATTTAGTTTGTTCACTGCCAGTTAATTGTTTACTATTGAGGTATCCTTTCTAATTAACTACATACTATTATTGGAACTCTGTAACCCTGTAGTCAGGGTAGACCGAGCTTAGTTTATTCCATTTGTAAATTTTTCTTGTTACAGGTACACACGAGGACGTGTAACTTGTCAGTTCTGGCCGTGTCGTATCTAATAATTAAAAGAACGTCAATTAATATCACAGTACTAGAAATATCGTAGTGTTAATTGACTCCAAACTACTAGTGAATGACGTAGCTTGTCTGTGATTGGTCCGTTGATTTGATTGGTTGATTGTAAAGTACAGTGAACGCCGTGTGGTGGCGCTAGGATCGTTTTTAAACCGCCACACGAGGACAGAGTCGAAAAACGGGGAGCACACTTTTACTTTGGATTCAACAACGACCACATCTCTCCCTCGAACCTGTCACGTTCACCGTACTGATACGCCTTGTAATTTGTACTGTGATTTGTGGTTGATTACAAGTGAATTGTGCCAACTAGCTGCATTTTATTGGTTTGCCTGAGTACCCAACTTCATGGAGCCCGTATCCCGAGATGATAACGATGAACCACCTATCGTTACGCCCACGATCCCGCCGTTATATATACTTTTTTTTTTAACATATACATATGATACATAGAAACACCCAGACAAACATCCATGCTCATCACACAAATGTTTGCCCTGGGTGGGGTTTGAACCCACGACCTTTCAGTTCAGCAGGTAGACGTAAACACACTACCAACTGAGCCACAAGGCCATTCTCTCCTTCCTTTATAAAATCCTGTTTAATCCATGTATGCCCCTATACTTGAAAGAACGCTTTGAGTTCATTCAAGGTTATACCATCGTCTCGTGCCCTCACATTGATTATCAAAACGTCTTCACATTCCAACCTGTCATACATTAAATCTTTTACTGTGCAAGCTGTCCTACTGTGGAATGCGCTGCCTGTTTATATCAGACAGGCTAAATCCTTAAACATTTTCAAGAACCTCGTTCATCAGCATTATCTCTCCCTATCCTAAATCCGTATTAGGTATTATATTATGTGTACCTATTCTATTTATATGTATGTATATATATTGTATGTAATATATGTTATGTATTAGCCTATTGATTTATAAACTATTTATGTATTACTATAATGTAATCTTTATTAGTAGGTACATAATATAGTGTCATAAGCATTTTTATTGTTGAATTTGTAATGTAACCACAAACCTCCTTATTCCAATTATACAACTTCTATCCACCCTAAGCCTGGAAGAAATCGCTCTATGCGATAAGGCCGCCTTTGTACTGTCGTTTAAGTTTATTGTTTATTTTTTGTTTTAACTGTATGGATGTACAATAAAGTTATATTCTATTCTACCTGGAGCGTTTTGTACAGTTAACAAAACTGTGATCATTTCTTGGTTTATTATTCTGTTTATCCTAACTTCCTAGCTAATATTTTATAGAAGACTAATACAATTAATGTATTAGTTATAGAATATACACTCCGCCTCCCGCCAATCTCGGGTTCCTCACCCGCTCCCCGCGTTCGCCTAGTCGTTTGCCGGAGTTTCCGCTTAGGTGTCAGTCGACACCAGCGTTGGATTTGATTGTCGCGCGGCAATCAGACGACAAACATAAAAAGACGTGTGGCACTCGGAGACTGCCGCGGTAAAGCTATTGCATAATAGCTTTACGCGCGGTGTGTTAGGTTATTTTCGTTACGGAATTTCTGGATTCGGTCTCCACGCTCAAGGCCCGCGATAGAAGCTATGCAATAGCTTAAAAACAAAATTTAAAACAAATAAAATGACGGAGTTATGCGGTAACAAACATAAAGTTACAACCGTATTGGTAACCTCCTCAAGAGCGTCGCCAAAGGGGGAAGGAGGGGGAGGGAAGCTGCCCCCCTCCCCTAGAGATTTAAAAAATGTAGCCAACTGCAAAGCAACCAAAGTCCTAATGCCTAAGCCGTGCAATTGTTCCTGTACCTACAATTCATATTTTTCTCATCCTCCATAATATTAACTACTAGCCCCCCCCCCCCCTGGGCCATGGGCTGGCGACGCCCTTGAATCTCCTCCTTTTGGAAGTCGGCTAAACAGCGTAAGTAACGCTCTTTCTGTTTGTTACGTTTTCGCGATTAAACAGCTGAAGCAATTGAAACGAAATTTGATACAAAAGTAGCTGAAAACCTGGAGATGAACATGAACCGCATTTTATCACCATTACCATCATTATTCATTAGGGTCCCTAGTAGTTACTACGGAACCTTAAAACAAAATACATTTCAAAACCAGGATCGGCTGAATATGCCAACGAAACAATAATATGTTTCGCTATTTTTCTCCGTTTATATTTATGTAAATCAATGGTTTTCCACAAAATACAATTTGTAGTCAAAACAAAATGATCTTAGCGAAACACAGCTGAAGAAAAGATTATGGGAATAGATGAGTAGTTTCATGTTTTGTGAGAAAGACATGTTTATGGTTTGAAAGAAACATTCATCACGACTTTTCAATACATATTTCAACATCATCATCAGCCCAGGTCTGTCCTCTGCCGGATTTAGCCTCTCCCATTTAACGCCATTATGTAACACAATACATCCGATTAAATTGTCATTTATTATCATCACTGGCGAAAATTAAACAAAAGCCCAGCCGCCACTGAGCTCCTTTAAAAATTAAATGCCTTAACCTCAAGGCCCTGTCGCCATTTGTCCTCTTGCTTCTTCTTCTCTCTTCTGCCATAAAAAAATTATATCTTATCTTATATCTCGTACCTACTTTATTACTCGTACAACAACCGTTTGCAAGTTTTAACACCGTACAACGCCATCAATAGCGATTTAACAACTCTACTAGTATGCTGAGCCTGAAATGTGCTGAAATATAACCCTGCAAGTTAACTGTGCACCTAGGGTTGCCAGTTAGTCGGGATTCGTCGTGATTGTCCCGACATTTCATATATTGTGAAAAGATCTAACAAAATATGTCCAGACAAAACATTGCACGGTTTCTAAAGAAATGTGTGGACAAGAGAAAGAAGTCATATTACAATGTACCTATTTGATACAAGTAAAGCTGCTAATCAGGCATGAAAAGTGTGTTCTCAATGATTCACTTAATAAAAGTAAAGCTGCTAATCAGGCATGAAAAGTGTGTTTCCAATGATTCACTTAATAAAAGATTATTTAGTTTATACCGCAGCTTCTGAAAATGTTAAAGCTGGATAGATTTCTTCCAAACGGGTGACTAAGAAGTCATTCGTAATAAATTCGTTTACTTTCCAGAATTCTGCAAATGAGCACTTTTAGAGATACGGCAGATACGGGTTGAATATAAATAAACATTTTAAGCTGGGATCACACCGAGATAGTTCACGAGCTCTCACGTGTCTTTCACCTCCTTCTGTGTTTGTACCTTTATCACATAATACGGTATAGAAAACACACTTTGTCAAACCATTTAAATATACAGCCACTGTTGTTACGATGCAATAAATGCAAGTCAGCTTGCAATTGAAAGGTTTAAGAGAGTAGGCACGTAGCACCTGTGCCTCTTAAATCTTTCCCAACATAAAGTGCATCTTGTTACCTATATCGTGTACTGAAGTAACCGGTCGAGCCGGCGGCGGCGCAGACACTTTTTTTTTTATTAGACAGATTTACGATTGACAACCAACTCTGAGCGACGGTGTGGCCTAAGATGGAGCTCGTCGATCTAGAAGATATCTATTCACTCTAGCCGTGAAATTCCAAGATTAGATATATGTAGCTCTCAGGAAACCGATATGGCGGCAATGATATTCCCAAACTGTGTAGTACGCATCAATAACGTGGACCGATATCGCTGAGTACCATATTATCACAGAATTCGCCCTATTACATTTGCATATTATGTACTGAGTTCGTATAGACTGAGTGGCCAGCCCTAGTGTCAGAGTTATTAAGCCACCGAAATGCCTCTGACCTGGATTGACGATTGCTGAACAAACAACCGGGACCTACAATTTAACGTGTTATCGGACCCACGGTAGCGCTCAGAAAGAAATGGCCCTCACGGTCACCCATCCGAAGTCTGACCGGTCCGTCCGTTGTTTGACCATATGTACTTTGTAGCTTTAACATTATACATAACATATAGAGTGCGTCTGGCCTCGGAGGCTTAAAAGTGTGTGGTGGAGCCCTACCCTTAGACTGTAAGGTATTATATATGCTTTACTGAACCCGGAAAATCGCTCGAATCTGAGTTTCCTCTTCGAGATCGCGCATGAATAATTTTATTTGTACTATATTCTTAGAAAACTTCTAAAAACAAACTGGTGAGTTTCATGTGTGAAATAAACGTTTTCGGAAATAATTTATCGTTGCTTAAATCATATCGGAAATACATAATATACTTGTCTACTTTGTTTTACTATTAGCTGCGCCCCGCGGTGTCACTCGCGTAGTGATGAAAATAGTGTTTATGATAATGATAAAATATAACCTATGTCCTTCTCCAGGTACTAAAGAATCTCTGTGCCAAATTCCGTTGAGCCGTGAAGAGGTAAAAAACAGACAGAGAGACAGACGACAGACAGAGTTACTTTCGCTTTTATAATATTTATTACGATTGACAGGACTACACTTGACTACAAACACAAGTTCGGTCGTGCATGGAGTAGTCTTCACTCCTTTGGGATGGATCGGCTAATTACCAGCTCGAGGCATTGGAATCCTTTGATATACGTGATAAGAGGCTCATTTGTAACAATTCTCTTGTTCGGGCTAAACTCCAAAGTCAAATCGTCGCATAATTGCTAGTTTAGTGAATAGGATTCTTCTAGGCAAGCGCGCTCCATCGTAGGTCGCAACGGTCGCTTAACATCAGGTAAGTTAACGGTCATGTGAAAGCCACCTAATGCTAATTTAATTTTCGCACGCATGTCCAAAATATTCAATAAACAAGTACTTACTTACTTAACAAAACTTTTTAAGTTAAACGGTTTTATTGATAATAAAGATAATGATGTAGGTAATGTATTTACTGTATTTTACTAGAAAATCCCTTTCATTTGATACCCATATTGTGGCGGCGGCCATCTTGGATTTACAATAATACAGAATATACTAAATTGTATTGTCATCAGAGCTCAAGGTGTATACCAAATTTCAGATCGATCCGTCAACTGCAAGGGGGTAAAATTTCAATTACTAAATTTGATCCAAACAAACAAATAAACAGGTAAAGCTAAAGAAAACCGTTTTTTTTTTTTTTTTTTTTATAGGAGATAGATCTACGATTGTCCACCAACTCGCCTGATGTTAAGCGACGGTGTGGCCGAGGATGGAGCTCGTCGATCTAGAAGATATCTATTCACTCTAGCCTTGAAAATTCCAAGATTGTAGGTCTCAGGAAACAGAGATGGCGGCAACGAATTCCATTCTTGTGTAGTACGCAACAGGAATGTGGATCGATATCGCTGAGTACGGATTTTTGGCATTTCAACGAGAGATGGGTGGTAATTCGACTTTCTGCTAGTCCTGTAGTGAAATGGGGAGGGTGGAATTAGGTGGTGAAGCTCTTGCGCACGTTCCCCGAAATGAATCCTGTAGAAAATAGACAGACATGCTACTTAACGGCGGTGCTCGAGACTAAGTAGCTTCTTGGCAGCTAGTTTATCGTCACCGATTAACCTCACAGCTCGCCGGTCCACTGATTCTAAAGCTTCCAGCTGATACTTGGCTGATCCATCAAAAAGGTGGCAGCAATACTCCATACACGATCGGACCTGTGCTTGATATAGATGAAGCAGTTGTCCCGGTGAGAAGTATCGCCTAACCTTATTAATGATGCCAAGCTTAAAAATCTTTACAAAAATATCAACTGTGCTGCTCACTATATCTGTTTCAAAACAGTGTCGTAAGAATTTCCTCCATTCATAAGCAGCTGATTCGAAGCGCTAAAAATATCCGGCAAGTCATGACATTCCCACTTCGTACTATTTCTGTCACGACAGAAACTTTTGAACGACTAACTTTATTGTAAAGTCCTTCTATTCCAGGGTAATTGTTCCAAGATATGTTAGAAACAAAACATTTCATATTTGAAATTATACTTGAAAACTTGAAAACAAGTTTATTCTGGGACTATTTCTAACAATCATAGGTTGACATGAATTATTTTACATGATTAACAACCCTGAAATTGGATCGACATAAAATAGACTCTAAGACGAAGTGGTGGGAAAATAATTATGTGTAATGTGTATACAGAGCAAAGAGTTTCGAAAATACTTCAAACTTTCCTTTGATGGTTATTATGTTTGATAAAGTGCGTGAGTGTAGGCATGTGAAATAAAGCGGCGTAACATGTCTCACGTTCTCACGATGGCGGCAAAACTCCTTAGAATCTTTCAATAAAGTCGCCACCACTTTACTGAAGCAGGTATTTATAACTTGTATTATTCAAGAAACATAAATAAATCTCAATATTTGACACTGGAAAATCTCTAATGGCGTGGGTCCAACACAAAAAAGAAGAATACTTTTTGCGATGGACTATCATGGTAGAGCACGCGAGACAGAATTCTAACAATGTAAGTAGGAAGGTTCTAGAGGATAGAAAACTAATAAGGTATTGAGGGCACTACTGTCCTTATTTTGTTCAATCGAGACGTTAGTTTCCAATTTTGACCACAATAACTCTCCATCCACAATAGACTCTACCTACTTGAGCTTTCGGTGAGGAACTATATCTAAATGGTAGGGTATATACTTAGTACTTATCATGTGCGGCTTGCTAGCTGTCACTGTATAGTTGAAAATCCAAGTGTGGTGTGTTCTGATAGCCTTACTTCAGCCAGTTGCCATACCAGGCTATACATAATGTGCTACTCTATAATAGACAATACCATCACATAAAATCAAGTGAAATGTGGTCAGGTAGCTAGCGTGTAGACCATAAAATAAACATTTGTAGGTAACGCATAGAAGGTTTGTCCTTTTGTTTTACGCCGCTTCCATCTGGAGGCATTACCATATATTTTCCTGACGCGCCTGCGCCACGTCGTCTGTGTATAAAATACTGTATGAAAACACTATAATAGAATAGCATATAAATAAAATAATAGAACGAATAAGACAATGATAAACTCACGTTTTGCTTTCACATCAGCCACTGCCAATTATAAAAAAGCCTATTTACAAATGAAACATTTAGATAAATATTTCAACTATTAAATGTCACAAGTGTAAAATCGAATATTACTCCGGAAGCTTTCGGGACTGTTTTTCGCATCTTCCACCTGTTCCTATATTTCATGCATTTTATAGACTGTGAAGAACTTCAAAGACCGAATGGATATTACAAATTGAAATGTTTTCTTTCGAATTTCAGACGTATTGTTGTTTCAGATTATTTTATCTCTTAATTTTAGCGCTCTTGCGTAAGTAGATTATTGAGATTTCAACAGATCAATTAGACGTCACTGCATCCTATACCAATAAATCCGGATATGGCCGTTTCGGGGTCCACGGCAGAGGCAAAATGGCGATTTTTCTCATCCGCCGCGCGCGATACATCACAATCTGGATCTCATTGCAACATAATATGTAGGTACGTAATCAAATTGTGGATGGAGATTATTAGATTACTTTGCTATTACCAGATTTCAGATAGGTAGATATAATATCTAATAAATAAAATCATCGCAAGTAACCAGGGCCTCAAGGCTGCTAAGTAGACATCACTCGTTCGCGCCGCTCGCTCATACGATTCAAAGACAATTTTGACAAATTGTTAGTCTATTTATATAGTAATAGACTAGCAACTCGTCAAAAAAATGTTTGAATTGTATCAGCAAGCGGCGAACGAGTGATGTTCACTCAGCACCCTTTATTGAGACCCTGGCTCTAGGTAACTCGCATAAATCGTAGACCACAATGAAGCGACTTGGTATATAGTCGAGCCCAAGGCGATCAGTGAATAAAAAGCTGGTTAAGTGCGCGACAGACCACGCGCATATAGGAAGTACGATAAAAAAAAACAATATTCCTTACCAACTTACTTTACTAAATTATAGCTCACTAGTAATCATATTCTTTGAGTTAACCTACGGAACTCTAAAAAGGTCCTAACTAAGCCTTAACAGGCGTCTATCTGAAAATGTTCTCCCCAAAGTTTAAAAAGTTGGTATCGTACAAAATAAGGTTAATTTAAAATTTAAATATAAATGTGACCGGCCACGGTCTAGTTACCCAAAAATTGCAAGGTTGAGATGTTTGAGCCAACGTTGAATCAGCAAACCAAACCGTTGACTGAAACATTCTGAAAATTTCACCGTGTGATTCACATCTCGGAATAATGTTATGATTTCGATCAAAGTTTCGTCGTTGACAATATTTTAATGATGAATAATGTATATGCGATAAATATTATTCTCTACGTAATTTTTGCAGTGGTATTTCAATATTGAGTTTTAGGCCGTTCATAATAAAATTGGGGTTGCGAAGCATTTATTTATATTTATCCATTCATTTAATAAGACTGTAACGGGTAAATTATTTTCCTTTTTTAGGGTTCCGTACCCAAAGGGTAAAAGCGGGACCCTATTACTGAGACTCCGCTGTCTGTCCGTCCGTCCGTCCGTCTGTCACCAGGCTGTGTCTCATTAACCGTGATAGTTAGACAGTTGAAATTTTCACAGATGATGTATTTATTTCTGTTGCCGCTATAACAACAAATACTAAAAACAGAATAAAATTAATATTTAAGGGGGCTTCCATACAACAAACGTGATTTTTTTGCTCGATATTGATAACGGCAACAGGTAGACGCTTGAAATATTCACTGAATATTGAGTTATATTATTCCATATAAAAAAAATTAAGGGGGGCTCCCATACAACAAACGTGATTTTTTTGCCGTTTTTATAGATAATGGAACCCTTGGTGCGCGAGTCCGACTCGCACTTGGCCGGTTTGTTATAATTTCAATTCAGGCTCAATACAGCTTTGTCAACTTGAGTGTGGTATCGCATACTGAGGGTAGTAAAAAATTGCGTGGGTTATGATGACATGAAAAAGCATCATGTCATTTCCATCTAGAGCTCGAACGCCGTAAAGCCGACCCTCCTGATGGCATGCGGGACGCGCGGGCGGGGTGCGCTCGACCAATCAGTCAATCGGATGGCGGCTGCTGATATCGGATGACATTTTGGTAGTTAGCTAGTAGTTAGTTCGCGCGGTTGTAGCCTTGTGCCCGCTACACACGAGATTATTTCACGACTTTACATCCAACAACAAATATGGAATTACTGAGTCTGCGTAATAAAAAGTTAAAAAGTCAAGCAAAGATAATGCTATTAAATTTAGCGAATTATTATTATTTATTTCATTTTCTGTATTGTGTTAGTAAGACTTTTATAGTATTTTTGTTGTGTCTAAATATTACTAAAATATTTAGACAACGAAAATAGATAAATAAAAATATTTTATTACAAGTGCGATTATATGTGGATGCAAACAAGAAATAAAATGGAGTTTTGGCGGGAACGTCTTAGTAACGTGTCGTTGCTTTGTTTTATTTTCCTAAACTTGTGTTATTTTGAACATTAATGCTATAGAAATGGTGGTGTTTTATTCATTAAGTGTTTGATAAAGTGCGTGAGTGTGGGCAAGTGAAATAAAGCAGTAAAACGTGTGATTTTACGTTGTCGGCAAAATTCCATAGAAGCTTCTAGTAAAGTCGCCACCACTTTACTGAAGCAGGACTCGACTTATAAATTGACTGTATACGTGACTTAGATTGTGACTAGAACATTTACAACTTGTTTTATTCAAGAAACTTGAAAAAATCCTAATACTTGACACTGGCAAATGCTTTAATGCGGGTCCAATACGAAAAAAAAATAGAAATAAAATAGTATAAGATCTTATTCTTATTCATGACAGAAGAAAAAAACGAGCGGGTGAAGAAAGGTCTTATTAAAAAAGTTTACAACCGTGAAACATTTAGTAAGCTTGAAAAGTAAAACCTTCTCACTCCTCATCCAATGTGTATAGGGAGGAAATAGACATTACTTCAACGCTTAATTTTACTCAAGTACTTAAGAAAAAGATAATATCATTATTACTTACCGTTGACATTTGGGATGTTTTATATAAAATAATAATATTTTATATATGAGATCACAAAAAGTCATCCTTATTCTTTGTTGTGGCACCATTGTGTGTTGTTTTTGAAGTCGGTTTTATAAATTTATAATTCATTTTTATAAGTATCTGTCTTTTTAGGAGAAGACATGAATGTAAATAAGACGATTTCAGAGGCTCCTGGCGTGTCAATGACCACTACATTTTTTTATATCAAAGTCATAGTCAAGTTCATAGAATACTGAAGAGGCTATCAAGTCTCCGAGTAAAAAGAGAAAACGTCATCTGAATCTTCGCCGGACTCAGAATCTGAAAATCATTCCCATGGAAAATGACATTTATAATATTAGTCATATTAAATAAAAATAATTGTAGAATCAAAGTCTATTATTTGCTACACTCATATAACTGTAATCATATTATCTCCTAAATAACAACACGAAAATTTATCTTGAGATATCTCGCTGCGGTGACAAGCCGTGTGTACCCGCACACCCGCCGCCCCGCGTCCCGCATACCATCAGGACTTTACGGCGGTCGAGCTATAGGCATACGAGTTAAAGGAGTGCCAATGAAAGTAACACATCAAAAATCTATAGAAATCTACATATATTCAATTTTTTCTTAAGGTCATTGGTACTACTGAAAATCGGCTTAAGCCTATGTATAAACAGAAAATAATTATGTAAAGCAGCATTCGTGGGCGTAAGTCAATGACATCCGGGAAGCCTTGTAAAAGCGGCGTTGCGGACAAACGAGCCTTTGCAAATATTAGAGGACTTAGAGGGTGTCCTGACAAAAACTGAAGAGGTTTGCTAGGGGATGTAAAGGGCCTTTGATTTTGGACACTTGTTTTTAGGCTTCCCTATAGAAAGATATGGGAGCCTATTACTGAGCCTACGCTGCCTGTCCGTCTGTCTGTACATCTGTCTGTATTTTAAACGGTTGTTTCATTTGAACGGTAATAGATTGATTTGGAAATTGACATTTTCACAGAATACATATGTGATATTACGTCGATTTTATCAACAAATAAAACATAGTACATAAAACTGATGGCCGAAACGTTCTCGACTGGAGACCACGTACCGGCAAGAACAGCGTTAGAAGACCAGCCACGAGATGGACAGATGACCTCATACAGTGTCAAGAAGACGCTTCCATCGGGTCTTTTTGGAAATCAGATTCCGTCATCACACACACCAGATGTCATGACACACGGCATTCATTAAATACCGTCAAACCGTTTATTACATACAGACACATATTGCACACACCCCAAAAAAAATCCTTGCATAGTCGGGAAAAACCACTAAATGAAAAAATCCGAGAATCACAAAAAGTTGGTAGGCAGTAGGTACTAAAATCAACTTATTTTTTATCTCCACCTCCAACGACGATAACAAAACCAAACGGTCTCATTCTGACCTGAATAGCGTTTCCAGAACTCATCAAGCAGCAGTCCTGGTATTCAAATAACTGCACCTAATTCCCTGGAACATTCCCTGGATTTACATCAACTTCATGCCGTTGGCCCCATTACGACGACCCTTAACGCGTAAGGGTGGCAAATTCAGTTGGTAAATTGTAAATTTGTAAGCGGGTTTTCGGTTTAAGCACATTTTTTATGAATCTAGCGCTGTTCTTGTACTTGCGAATATTTTTTATAGTGACTAAGTATTCATATATTTTGCGGCCGCGTGTAAAAGCGCTTTCAGACTAGCGTTTGCTTTTCGGTAAGCACATTTACATGCGCTACATTTTACGCTTCACAAATCGAACGCGCTTTATACATGCGCGCTACATTTCACGCTTCACAAATCGAACGCGCGTACACGCGCTTAGATGCGCGCTACATTTTACGCTTCACAAAATTGAACGCATGTACCGCTTACAGTATGCACGCTGCATTTCAAGATTCATAAAACGGAGTCATACAATATGGATTCAGTCTCTTGAAACTTACTTTTATAGGAGCTTATAAGCGCATAGTATCGGTCGTACAAAAGGCGAGCCTATGCGCGCCTTCACTTGGTACCAAAAATGATTACACGCCAAAAAACGATAAAATTACGTCACGTACTTCAACTGTAGCAGCCTGAAGCTCACTGCTTACTTAGAGCTCACCCAAGATCTCTAAGTACTTACATGACACATGTCGTACAACTTTCTCATAACCCTCATCTATTACCTACATCTATATAATGTTAAAGACCTACCGACATGTTGAAAAATCACAGCGTCAGCTAATTTATTCCAACTGTCGTTGGAAATATTATTGAAATCGCACACCAACAAACGAATCGTATTACCGACTGTCACATCGCAATATCGTACCATTGCTTGGGGCGTGCCCCAGAACGATTTAAGCGAAATTCACCAAGGAAAATACCATTTTTCTCGGATTTTTCCACATTTTCGTGATGATTTGACCGTCTCTGCCCTCAGTTCGAGGGCGTCGTCCTAAAAATGCTACTTTTAATGTGTCCCTTTGTTTTTCCGATTGGATAGACATTGGGTTGAGGTTTAAGTTTAACCGTCCTTTCCGCAAACAAATGCCTATCTGTATATTGGTTGAATTAAATCAAATGCCTCGTGTAATTTGTATACGAAAATTACGAAAGTAACTTTATTTATTACAAGCTTTATACTGATAATTCTACGAACAGTAGACTTCGCGAGCACAGGCCTTTCGCAACAATACTTGTTTGCGAAAAATCTGTATTCGTACTTACGAACGTATACCAAACGTGCCATAATAACCATAATATAGTTAATATTACTAAAAATATTCAGTAAATGGCGCCGTAGTAAGCTTACCCTCTTTTTGGAAAATACGCCACTTTCAAAAATCTCCCACGACAAAATCTAAAAAAATGTAAAACTTATACTTACACAAAATTTCTTCAAATTCGTTAGAAAATACAACCTGTACCTTGAAGTCCGAATAACCTCCGAGCTTGCTGGTTTAGTACCATTGAATAAAGTAAGAAGATACGTAACTTTTTGCTCGCGATTAAATTAACGGCAGAAACAACAAGATGGCTCTAATAGCGAATTAAGGCCACGCTTAGCCGCAAAAGCAGCAAAAACAGCTTTTTGAAAATCTACAAAAAATACTTGGACTATTAGTAAATATCAAACTCAATTTTTTTATATGTAAAATGTTAGTCTGTTGGCTAGGGTTCTCTTAGTACTAAAACACGATTGCTGAAATAAGTCTCGATAGCTTTATTTTTGGAAAAATATGCCAATTTTTTTTAATTTATCTCCAAGTTTTTTTAAAGCCACCAAAGTTACCATGTTAAGTAGCTATTACATTTTTTTGCGTTCTACTAGTATACGTTTTTGATACGTTTAGTACACTATTTTATAATCATTTATTTTACAATAATTTTATGTACATGAAAACATCGCGCTCAAGAAGTGCGGACTGAGGTAGCGTAAAACACCTAAAGTTCTGGCGAAGCCTCGCCTTAACACGCGCAAACGATACGCACGATTCTTAACCAACTGCGTATTATGAATTGATTTTAAAACCTTTGTTTTAAAGGTTTATTCAATCACTCTGAATGAGAGATGATAGTCACCCAGTAACACGGTTTCTTATAAAACCATCTACAACAACAAAATTTCTCGTAATATTTCCCACGCAAGCATCTGCTGTAGAACACTGTGCAAGTGCTAGAGTCTGGGCCACCACTCAAGTTCGTTAGATGCGGCGCTTTAATCGCATTCCGGCCATACATACTATTATAGTATTCTGTGTTCCAGGCAATGGCAGGCGTGTATCAAATTTAGTTCCATAATTTCACCACCGGACTCCAGTCGTGGCGCGAAGTCTAGAACGATACAGTAGGATGTTTACCTCAAATGCCGGATCTATAGAATATAATAGATTACACTATCGAGTGAGTTATTTTAGTCTAGCGCTACGTGGGTGGTGTTTCGGGAATTTCTTTTATTCTGGAACTTCTCGATTTATTTTAATATATTATATATAGCTGTTTCGTCCGCGAAGTGATGAAAAACGCTGGAGATGATGATGATGAAATTTGCCCATGTCAGTCGCCAGGTTCTCAGATATCTTTGTACCAAACTTCACGACGATAGGTCCAGCTATTTAGGCGTAAATGACTGAAAAGCAGAGTTACTTTTGCTTTTATTAACCGACTTCCAAAAAGGAGGAGGATCTCAATTCGTCGGAATCTTTTTTTAAGTATGTTCCCCGATTACTCGAAGACTTCAAAAATTCAAAGATTTCAAAAAATATTTTATTGTTTGAAAGGGTTATACCCTTTATAGTAGAAGTATACTTCTCAGGTGGTCCCACAGAAATTTTATCAAAATCGGTTCAGTATTTTGGTTTTTATAACAAAATAACTGGGAAAATATGTCATCCAAGTATACGAAGAAAACTAAAAAAAAATGTATTTATACTATTATTTGTAACATTATATATTTTAGTAAGGAGAAGAAATTTTCATTTCAATGGGTGCACAGTCAAAAATTAGATATTATTATGTTGATGTATATAATAAGCAATACTACACAGTGTATGAAAATCATTGCAATAGACAAGACAAACAAAAACAAACAAAAAACAAAATAAACAAAAACATAACAACAAAAAGAACAAGAACAAAAACAAAAACAAAAAGATCTACGTTAACTAAACTAAATTAATTAAGAAATTGATACAAATACATTGTTAAAACTTAACTGAATTGGTCTACAGAACCTTTCACTAAACGCCCGATATTATCTTGGTAATACGTGATTACGTACTAATTTTGTATGTTTGTTCACAGGTAAGCAAAATCGTTCTCAAGGAGAGAATTCAGTAGAAAATGAAATGAAGCTGATGCAGAAGGTAAACAAACAACGATTAAGGAAAATAGTAAATTATGAGGAATTATATTATTCATATTGGATTAGGTGAATCGTAATATTGATGACTTCCTAAGTAATGAAAAATTCGTCACTTATTACATAGATAAGATATATATTTATTTGTGGAAGGCAATAAGTACATATAACAAAACTAGAACAAAAATACAAAATATATTCTATGTGTCCGCCATAATTCGGTTCCAGATCAACATGCTGCTACCTGCGAACAGCCAGCGCTGATATTCTAGTGCTGATTTCGTATTCAAATAAGAAATGTATTATTATGGAATAATATATCATATTTTTTTATTTGATTATTGTATTACATAATACATTTTCTCAATCTCTAAATAAGTTAAGCTAAAACTAAAAACTAAAACTAAACTTATTAAGGTGCTTTCTCGGTATTATCACTTCATTCGTGCGCCATCGAGACCCATGTCTCGAAGGCTTTCATCTAAAATAAATATGATACCATTTGCCAAGTTTCTGGCCCCATGCGATGATATCACTAGCTAGTAGCTATATTATATGAAATTACGGCGACACTGACCGCATTTCGGGACGTTAGCAGCCTGCAGCATCCAACCACAACCAGCGCGAGGGAAATGCACCTACTTTCTTTCCCCTGCATCTAGCGGAGTAGTCAGAGCGCAAACAATTCCAAAACATTGTACACACCCGCCAGTATTATCGAAAAGGCGTGTTTATTTACATCATACTAAAGATCACTTTCATCTGAATCTGTGCTAGTTAGGCTGCGTGCAGACTGCGCAAGATCCCGTTTATTTCTCCATGGTGAGATGGGTACAACGCTTGTGGTGTGACAGCGCGGCGCGGTTAGTCGTCGGCAAACCGCGACGCAGAGTAGACGCGTTCGCGTGTTCAGTGATCATCAGTGTTCGAATTTGGAACATGTGCTGTGCTTAAAGTGAAGATGACTAGTGGAACACAAAGCAATACCAAATGGTATGCGTTTGTTGGAAACGCGTAGCTGAGCAGGAGGTGATGCACTTGCGTCTCCTATCTCAGGAACGGACTCCCAGCATGAAGGGCCAACCGGTTTGGTGAGAAACATTCTTATTAGAAAGCCCTTAACTATTCAAATATTGCTATTTACTCCTTTGTTGTAGTGTTCCCTTCGTTTATATTTTGCTTACTTTCGTGATTTACCTAGTATAAGCAAAGCGTCGTCTACAATGTAAGCTTGATAATGACAAATATGTAATGAATCGTTTGCTATTATGTTTTTAATTACTTTACATGCGACTATAAAATATCATACATAATTTCAACTCCCTATCTATTCGGTATCAATTTAAATTCAAAAATATTCCGTTTCGCTTTGAAAATATTTAATTAGCTTCTATCCCAAAATGTTGTATGCCGTTGACATTTTCAGATTCTTTATTCATTGCTTTACGTTCATAGAATGAATATTTGAAATTATTTTCATCCCTCATCAATGTCCATGATATTATATTCGATAAGGCAGTTGGTTTTCCATTTTGTTGATTAAAATTTTATTTCATTTGGTACTAAGTATTAAAGTTTATTAATCTTTTTCAGTATGTATAGGAACCAAACAAACGTAAAAAGCTTGATAATAATCTAGGACCAGAATACCAATAATTTGATGAGTTTGTTCCCTTATGGTATTGTGATTATAATCTTCTTTGTAATAATTGACTTCTTTAGATTCAAACTTGATAAAACATAACCTTTATTACAACTTTTATAAATATGTACTATGATGAATACAAACAATCATACTAATACTAATAATATGGGCATAGAACAGATGCAGTAAGCATAGACGATATTCCTTCCTACACAATGTATTAATATATCCGTAGTATAGAGCAATTCGTTTTATCGGTTTTTCTGTTGTCCGTATAAGTTTTTCCCTGGACTTGATTAAGAAAGTGATTACGATGTAGTCCGCCCCACGGCCCCATCTATAAACTTTCGCTTACTCTAGTGCTGACAGTTGTTGTTTATTTATATATCCTCAACGCACAATGTATTAGGATCAAGTCGAAAAAAGTTATCTTTAAAAACTTTGGTATTCCCATTCTTGCTTTGTTTCTATTTTTTTATATTTTTTTCGTTTTCTTTCAAATAATCTTCTTGTCACTTTTTTTTCTTTTCTTTCTAATAATTTCTTCAATGCATACACCGTCAGAAAGTATTAATATACTTATCTCTATTTGTATGTAAATTATATACGCTCGATAATATCGATTTATCTGTTATTTGTCAATATATTTCTCACAAAATCGAAACTATAAGTATGAAATTTCCGACTTCTTATACTTCCGATTTATTCGCCTATACCTAATTAACTTTTGTCAAAATCTGTTTATGAATTCAGTAAAGAAAATACATTTTTATTACCTACTCGGAATAAATACGTAAAGTTATTTCATAACTTGACCCTTCATATCAAGTAAATCTTTAATATACTTATTGCTTAGTAATTATAATAATTGTAAAGTACTTTTTGCTTCATATTTTTTATTCCTTTTAATATTTTCCTTCTTTATTATTTCATTTCAAGTAAATATTATAAACATCTCGACTCACAAAAAATATATCTGCAAGATAATGGTACAGGCGACGATGAAAATGATAGATAAATGATAAGGTAAATAAAATAGACCCTAATTACTATACAACTTGAACATATTTATTTATTGGGTACCAACATGTTATACATCAATACATTGTTATAAGTAACACATGAACATAAGACAAATTCGAGCTAAATTCTAACGAAATATTATAGGCACCGACAACATGCAATTCTGCGGTCAGAAAAATAATTAATTAGATTTATGCCAAAATGAATTACCCACATAACTTAAATATATGAAGATTAGAATACAAAAGTGTGAATAATTAAGTGAATGTGAATTGAAATCTACATAGTACATAATATCAGGTCAATGATAGAAATCGATGTTATGAACGGCCCGCTTAAAAGAGTTAAAACTGCAAGTAAAAAGATCCAAGCCATATTTCTTGTGTGCTATATTAAATTCGGAAACAAGTCTATTGAGCGTTGCATTCTTGCCAAGGTTAGTGTAATGCTTGAAATTTTTTAACACATTTAAGTCTCGATGTCTCGATCGTCTCGATTCTGGTCAGCGTTGTTGGTGCCGAGAAATTCAAAAGATGTAACATATCGTAGTAAATCTAGTTAAGTATATAATAAGTACACTAATACACTTTCTGTATTGGTTTTGGTATATCTAAAGGAATATCGTGTATGAAATACTATTGTTGCTAAAAACAAGAATAAATGTTTACAAATACTGCTTACAGGAGTGTTATCGTCAGTTCTGTTTATTTTGCTTTGAAGGAAGCGGTTAATATGTATCTTGTTTGTTCTGCCGCAGCACAAGGCAAATTAATTGTGATATGAATACTTTTCTACATAAACACAAACACCATATAAATATGTAAGTCTTGTGACTACGAGCCTACTGACTACGATTTGAATTATATAACTATAGCAATATTTACAAAGAGTATGTTTAAAATATGTATAATGTATATCATAAATTGAAGTCATTAAATGCATAAAAATACTCAAGATACTTGAATGCAAATTGATATTGATATTTATAATGATGATATTTTACCTGAAAGTAGGTCAAAATATAGATTAATTTACGTCTACTCTTGATTTTGTATTTTTAAATTTTTATTCACATATTAAATTTATTTCTTTATTTTAGTGATATTTTAAATACTCGTGTTGAAAGTATATGACATTATCTTCATAAACACTAAAACATTTAAAACGCAAAATATGACATAAACGTTAAAATTATGTTAACTGGTTACTTACAGATATAGACCGTAGACCGTAACTGTCGCTTAACACCAGACGAGTTGACGGTCAAACGCAGGCCTATTTTCGAATAAAAAAAATCTAATAAACTGGTCTAAGGAAAAGTTATACTTAAAATTGCTCCGTTATACTCTGATATGATACCTAAAAATATAAATTTGTAAAAAAAATACGTTTACCTAACGATAGCCAGAGTAAACTTTCCCAAGAAAGTGTTGACAGCAACACGTCTAGATATAGATAAGTTTACTTTTCAAATATCTTCATCACTCACTCGCACATCACTCTATCCAGAAGTCCTTCCTTGAAATCTTTCTGAAATCACCGACCCGTATTTATTCTAACTGGACGTCGGCCAAATGATCCCACTTATTAGTGTTTTACTCACAAAACAATGAGAAAAAGTTTTCCTTATAGCCAACATGCATTCGAATCTTGACGAATGAATAATTTTCAGAGTCTTTTATTTTATTTTCCAATATTGCATTACTAATACGCTATTAAATTCTAAATAACTTTTTTCACAGTCAGAGGGTCAGGCCATTTTTTATGAAATTCTAGCCAAGTTAAAGTTAAATACAAGGATGTGCATAATGTTCAGTTTCCTATTATATTTATAAATATATCTTTGAATTTCAAGGTTATAGTGAATTGATGTCTTCTAGATCGACGTGCTTCATTCTTGGCCATGCCGTCGTCGCTTACCATCGAACGTTTTGTAGTGAAACGTAGATCTAATTTGTGTAAAAGAAAAATTCTTCTTATAAATAAATATATACAGATGTGCCTAATTCTGCATAATACCGTTTTCAATAAAATTCTACAAATTTGTCCCAAAGTGAATATTAGAGAGAGAGAGAGTATTAGAAATGGGTAAATATTTTTCTATTTGGGTCTAGGTGCGTCATTTGCGAGAACTTAGAAAAGGTACACACGTCAAGATGTTTACATATCAAACTTGCTCACTATTCCTAGCAGTTTACGAGCATCAAGCCCTTGCCTTGGAACGTCTGTTTACATTTCATCTTTACAACCACCGCCTTGAACTATGTTATCGTTGCCCAAGCTATCTTGCCACCTAAGTTCATGGTGAATGCATTTCTTACTTATTACTAGTGCTACATTTTCTTTGCTAGCTTCCTCTACCCCACTAGCTTTATTTTATGTAACGGTTTTGTCGTATTCATTAATTTGCTTAATAATTAGTGTTTCAAATTTTAATTTTACGCGCTTTCTTTACTTACGTATCTACTTAGTTTATAATTATAATACATATTCTACTATTGTTATCTCCTTAAAGAAATCTTTTGCCAGAATTAGACAATTGTAATATAGCGATGACCTCATACAAGAAGCTGTTTTTCCAATTGGTCTTTTCAAATCTATATCTATATATTATATATCTATCTATTTGGAAATCCATGGAGGAGGCCTATATCCAGCAGTAGATTTCTTATGGCTGAGATGATGATGAATATAGCGATTATACTCATCTACAAAATGTTTGTTTATTTGAAATTCTTGGATCTATAACACCATACAAAGCTTTAGTCACGTCAATTAGTTTCTAAATTAATCTCTTAATTTTTGATTTAAAAAGGCGGTTTCAGGTTTTGAACTAAAATTTATTGATTGTCATTAATTTAATTTTTAATAAAGTTATAAAAGAATATACAAACTATATAAACTTAACTAAACTAGGTACAACACCAAAATATGTTATTAAACTATGTTATATTTACTGCAGTTCTGCCACTTACATGGATAGATACATTGTTTACTTATGACAAATACACACAAAAAAACGAAGGTTGAGGGAAAGAACAAGGAAGATAAGCTAAAACATTTATGAATCAAATAAAGTAGCAGATCATAAATATCATGTCACAAAAAATTAAGAAGCTAGCGGAACACACATGAACATGAAAATTACTGCACCAACAAGAGCCGTGCTTTTAAATAACAAAAAAATATATAATTTTGCCCCAAGCTTGTTCCACTAATGCATAATGCTACTTAGCACATATTACTGTAACATCGTCATGCAAGAGAAATGCAAGTTATCCCGGCTTGAATCATATAATACAGCAAATATCAATAATTATATAACAATGATCAATGACGTCACTATCACATGGACACATATCTAAAACAAATTTCACGAACAAAGTGTCCTGAGTTGACCGATACTCATACAACAACAGTGACGAATTTAAAGATTTTAACTTCAACTCTATGTCGCCGCACTAAAGCCTTATTTAGATTTAGAAGTTTAGAGACTTTAGAGAGTTTAGATTTTGCTACTTCGAGTTATTATGACAATCACTACAAATCATTTAAATTATTTTAATTGAGAAAGTGGTCTAAAGCAGCAACCTTTACACACAGAATTCGGACCTTTCTGAGCACAGACGCGAAATCCTTGTCGGTAATAATATCGTTGATAATGATGAAGAATAAATAATTTGGAGACCAAATAGAAGTCCATGTATGCTAGCATTTTTCAATTCAAATGCTTTTTAACCTACTTCCAAAAAAAGGAGGTTCTCAATTCGACTGTATGTTTGTTCAGCGATTACTTCGCCAATTCTGAATTGATTTTGAGGATTAATTTTTCTCTTCGATAGATACTTAAGAGTTTTCATATAAATTTTATGTAAATCAGTTTAGTACTTTGATTTTTATAGCAAAATATCTGGGAAAAATGTATCATCCAAGTAACCGAATTGCGTATTTTGAATTCGGGTTTTTTCAGTTTTTGAACTACAATTATTAAAGTAATAATGTCCGACTCCCAGGCGTGTATTGTATATATACACGAAAGGGAGCCATTGTACTCGAATGCGTATAATTTCTTTAATGACTTCCATTAATGGTCGGTCCCACCTTTTGTTGCCAGTGGCCGAGCCATCGTTGCATAATAATTGTGTTTTAAATAGGACAACACTCATAAATTGAGATAGATATTATGTTACGTATGAATAATAGTATCATACCGTTCATTTCGTGTATATTTTAGTAAAAAGTCTATCAATTAATTGTTATTTTGGAATATATAAATTAGATATACATCGTACGTCGGATATACAACTTTACCAACACGCTTTATTTTGGTCTTGATTTTGTAAGGGGGAAAAAACTGACTAAGAGCATTATTTTGGCAAGCTACCGTAGCAAAATCAAATTTATGTTAATTGTTTGTTAAGACCATGTTTTCGATGATTTCGACTTCATCATAATCATCATTCATCACCATCATTCGCCACCTTTATTTCACTGCATAAATAAGCCTATCTCTCTCAATGCTAACTTCCTCTATTCTCAATTTCCACCTAACAAGGTCTTATCATTTTTACATAGCACCTCCGCAACCAAGATAACAACTGGAAATACAAATATTGTCCATTTTTAAGCGCGATTGTATCTTATTGTTTGCAGAGGCAGGCTTAAACCGAGGTTTTGGGATGTTTTTCTAAAACATTTGTACAATAGCGACAATAAAGTATTTTATTGCATAAATACAGAGACGAGTAAACAGATTGACAATTGTAATTAAATTAAAGCTTGTAAGTAATTGAAATGTTTTATTTTTATTTTGATCAATTTGTATTCTGGAAAAGTTGCTATTACAGAATATTTAGCTATTTTTTATTTATCTAAGGCTAAACTGGCTAGTAAAAAGCTTGGCATCATTAATAAGGTTAGTTAGGAGATACTTCTCACCGGGACAACTGCTTCATCTGTACCAAGCACAGGTCCGATCGTGTATGGAGTACTGCTGCCACCTTTTTGATGGATCTTTAGAATCAGTGGACCGACGAGCTGTGAGGTTAATCGGTGACGATAAACTAGCTGCCAAGAAGCTACTTAATCTCGAGCACCGCCGTAAAGTAGCATGAGTAGTATTTTGTACAGGATTCATTTCGGGGAATGTGTGCAAGAGCTTTACGACCTAATTCCACCCTCCCCATTTCACTACAGGACTAGCAGAAATTCGGCGAATTACGTACTCAGCGATATCGATCCACATTCCTGTTGCGTACTGCACAAGAATAGAATTCTTTGCCGCCCTCTCTGTTTCCTGAGACCTACAATCTTAGAATTTTCAAGGCTAGAGTGAATAGATATCTTCTAGATCGACGAGGTCCATCCTCGGCCACACCGTCGCTTAACATCAGGCGAGTTGGTGGTCAATCGTAGATCTATGATTTATAAAAAATAAACATTTCTACATCTACATGTAATAAATACGTAATGTGTCGAAATCTGTACGATAAAATCGAAATTTGTGAGCAAAATGGTAAAATTACAGATTGGGATATGCGGGTTCAAGTCCCGTCGGGTGGAATATTTGAACTGTCAATAAATTGTACTTACCAATTTAAGTTTCATGATAATTGTTTGGAATATATTAAGTCACCAAAAAAATATTTTTCGTAAAAACAGTTGTAAAATATCATCTATACGTGACTACCAATAACCAAACATCCGAACAGATGAAAGCAAATTTTGTCAGTTGATGCAGAAACAGCTAACTACACTTGTTCGGTTAACTAGCAACATCGCCTCCTAAATACATACATACATAAATATGTTTTGCTTTTCTCTGTATCTACTTGTTCTTTATTCTACGTAACGAATAAATATTGACCAGGTCGTTATCACATTGATCTTTATTGCTCCATATCTATGTCAATAAACTACCGGTCAAATTACTCTAGAATTAGCCCCTATAAGCCATTATAAACTTACAAAACCAATCATCGAACACCTGAATATAATCTAATATACTGTTATAGCCTAAACTAAACTTTCACCGCCTGTCTCAAAAGAGAACTGACATGATAATTATGGAGAATAGGCTATATTGTAATAGGTTTGTATGCTATCCTTTTGCCTTTTCGATATCAAATGACGATTTTAGACTCAAAGTCCAGATTTAGACCCAAACTTTAGACAACTAACGGTATTGTATTAGATTGTCTAAAGTTTGGGTTATCTAAAATCTTCTATCCACCTTTATCACGGCACAAGGTTCCAGACCGTTAAATCGGGCTGTGTTTCATCCTATTCCCTCTTTTTCTTTTCTGCAAATATTAGTCTCTCTAAATGTTAATTTTTCAACCCACCAAAAATCTTTTATCGACCTTTATATTGCGTCCCAGACCGTCTAATCGGGCTATGTTTCCTGTTCCTTCATTTTCTTTTCTGCATCAATTAGCCTCTCTAAAAGTTTACTTTTCAACCCACCTTTATTACGGTTTTCTTCCATATCGTCCGATGATTTACGACACTTTTACCGCGCGTGGGGTCTATTGTATCCGAGAGTGCAAGTGACAGGCTTGCGTGGGTGACGAGCTCCTCATGAGTCTACGAGCACGATTTTCGTGGCATGCACGATTAGCACATGCCTACGCGTTTACTGATATAATGTTATAAGCATTCTTCTGCTTCACGTCAAGACTAGGATTTTTAGATATTTTTTGTGCAATTGATTGATGCGACGGCGTCGTCGGACGCTCGTATAATTTGTTCGTAATAGTCCAATGACATCTGAAACTACCTAAAATTGACGTTTCTGAGCAGGGATAGTGATAATATATCACACACAGGAATCATATTTTTCTAACACATCTTTCACTTCTGTATCCGTTAGTATTGGTACGTACAAATACCAAAACTTATTTTATTATTGTGTTTTGTGCCGAAACTAACAACTCTTCAAGACTAATGACCTAAACTCGTGTTTAAAATTTATCTACTAGTACGGTTGGATATTTATGATAATGTGAGGGTACTATTACCTATTCTCTAGTACAGGCTGACTTGTACTATTTAATATTCTGTGACCGTCTTCACAATAGCAGCAGCTTTTGCTCTGTGATTGCGTAATTTCCATTTCTTTGCCTGCTTGCTAGTCTTCAGTTCGGTACTGACTCGCGACAGTCCGGCTCTTGTCTAATCCGGCACCTTCTATAATCCGGCAAGCTTTTTTTTTTTTTTTTTTTATCAGCCCTGTTTGTACAAACTGTCCCACTGCTGGGAACGGGCCATCTTCTCATTGTAAGAAGGGTTAGGCCATAGTCTGCCACGCTAGCCAAGTGCGGGTTGGCAACTTACCTGGTATAATTTATTATTATACATTATTTTTATATTATTTATTTATTCATATAATTTGTACGTAATAGGCATATTTATTCATTTTCCAATTAAGATCACACTCGTAGTCTATATCTTAGAAATAATGCTTAACATCCTATCAACTGTGTTCTTTAATTCAATTTACTATTTGTTATGTGGAATAAATCTCGTATCGTAGGTACATTGTCGTACAATAATGATTTTGGGCTTATCATTTTTATAAGTATGTAATGTGTTGGATTCTTCTCTATTTCGTCTGTTTCTGTTTGGTCGGTAATCGTACTCTTTAGTCCAATGTAGTATTCAATCATCCGACATGGTCTTAAAAACATTTTACGGATTACCGCGCACATGTTTTCTATAGTGACTACTCTAAGTTCAGTCAGTTGCTACACAAAGACACCGATTTCACCATAACTTACGCTTTTACCATACGCATAGTAATATTTTACGCCCATATTGTGATTTAGTATACAAATAAATAAATCAACAGTACATTTTGAAATCTTACTAATGGCGCCAGTTATGATCCACCATCAAATCCCATTTTTTACCGTGACACTAACGATTGCTTGTGATGACATTGAAATGTCATATAACACACAATTCTGTACATGCAATGTTTAGGGAAATGACAGGACAATATTGCACTTGACAGATTTTGATTCGCCGTACATCCGTACAGCAAAGTAGACCATAGTAATTCACAATTTTCGTAGTTTTACGAATAACTGTGTTTTTTACCGACTTCAAAAAGAAGGAATTAACAATTCGGCTGTTTTTTTTGTGTGTTACCGCGTATCTCCGTCATTTATAAGATCATCATCAATCATATTTGAAATGATGTACTTTCAGATTAGCCCTATAGAAATTTCGCCAAAATCGGTTCAGTAAGTTTGATTTTTAAAACAATATTTATTTTTAAGTTATTTAACTATAATTATTATCCTACATAAATATTTGCCCACCTGTTTAAGAAGGAAGGTTATGTTTCTCGGATGCATTTTTATATTATCTCCTACATGTCGTGTCGTTGAATTTGTCTTCACTGACTACTTTTACCTAGCCCTTTGTACAAAACAGCTATTTCTAAAATAATTATATAATAATGCTCATTTATACAAATTGTACATTGACTCTGAATTTTCTTGAGAAATAATTACACTCAACATCATATCATCCAAAACAAAATAGAAAAACTTACTAAGTACAAAAATATCTCTTATAATTTAGCATAGGTACTTACTTGGATACTAATTTGTGTTTAGCTTTTACACAATAATCATAATTTACAGAATTTACATGTTTTCTCCCATTTCTAGTTGTATATTATTAGTTGAAACAAAATTTCGTTAACACATTAAAACATTATTGAAAGCGGTTTCTTAAAACTGAGATTCAGATAGTCTATAGATAGAAAATAAAAACCGGACAAGTGCGAGTCAGACTCGCCCACCGAGGATTCCGTACAAACTAAATAAAAGGGGGAAATCATATATTTTTTTATATTTTCCTTCATAAACCGAAAAATATCCATCGCAAAAATATTTAAAACCCTGTTTTAAATAGCTTATGCTAATGAGGCTCTTTCATATGAAACCCCACATGATACGGTTAATTCACATTAAAATTTGGGCCCTCATTCCTTGCATAGAGACACTATTTTTTTGTGATTAAATTAAAAATGTCCAGTTTTTGAATTTTTTCCTATATGTGTACTCTAACACAATGCTTCTTGCTAAATTTCATAGTTCTAGGTCAACGGGAAGTACCCCATAGGTATTGATTCCCTTGTGAGTGTCGAAATGTGCGTTTTTTACGACATATTCAGCTATAACTTTTTTTTACGAAAACTGAGAAATTATATTTTTCTTTGTGCAGCAAGAGACTACGAATCTGCGTATATGGTTTTAATTTCAACTCGGTACCTTCACGCATTCCCGATCTTGACACCCGGACGGATGGACAGACGGACAACAAAGTGATCCTGTAAGGGTTCAATTTTTTTTCCTTTTGAGGTACGGAACCCTAAAAACATCCAAAAAGTATACATGTATCACTATGAGACGAAACGCGATCTCCCGAACCGGTTTAGAAAAAAAAAACACAAAACGAATCAATTTTAATAAGTAAAAACCGATGTCGATGAACTCTGCTAGATATCTTAGACAGAATCGATTCAATTAAAACATGTTGCTAGGATCAGACTATATAAATTCACATCTCAAGGTTAGCGACTTTTACATAAAACTTCTGCACTGCAGTTATGATATAATTCCAGCAGTTAGTATGGAACGTAGACATATAGTCTTTCCACCATTTTATCCACCTTTCAGAGGAAATAAAGTATGCACTGACATTGACGACTGACATAACAACGTGGATGTAACCTTTTTAACTACCTTCCATGTCAGGCCAGCAAGTTATTTTAAATCAAGACTAATCATATCTACTTCATAATCGGTCACGGACGTCACGGTATATGTAGTAAGATGTATATTTTTTTTTATTGTTAAATAGATCTACGATTGAATTTTTATACATTGGAGAATAATTTCACATAACACCATCTAGCGCCAAACTAAGCAAAGCTTGTATTATGGGAACCAGATAATTGATAGTATACATATATACTTTTTTTGTAAATAGATATGTACATATTATGATATATATAGACATCCAGACCAGCAAACATCCATGCTCAGCATAAATGTTTGCCCTGGGTGGGGATCGAACCCACGACCTACAGCTCAGAGGCAGACGTACAACCACTGAGCCATGGGGCCTGTCATGAATGAATCTACGAATTATCTATTTTAATTTCCTAGGTCTAGTTTATCGAGAAGGAAATTAGTTTTGAAAACAACAATATTTTTTCGAGTAGGTATCCAAACGTTTCAAACGTTTTGCCACTAGCCATCTCATCTTCCGGCTTCGAAGACTGACTTTGAATGCATACATTTAGGGAAAAATCCATACTTTCAATTGTTTTTTATATTTTTTTTAATATTCGTGGCGATTATTCTTATTTTTCCCCTATAGAGACTTATTTTGATTTTTGGCGGGAACGTCTTAGTAACATGTTATTGCGTTGTAATATTTTCCTAAACTTGTGTTATTTTGAACATTAATGCTATAAAAATGGTGGTGTTTTATTCATTAAGTGTTCGATCAAGTGCGTGAGTGTGGGCAAGTGAAATAAAGCAGTGAAACATTAGTCTAGTAAAAATAAGATTTGTGACAATATAAAAGACAAATATGTATATTGTTATTTAAATGAATATACCAAGTAATAGGGCGAATTCTGTGGAATATACTGGTGTTTTTTAAATACATTTGACACAATTTCATATGATATTATAAAAGCTAATTTTGTTACCTTTACACGCTCAAACGGCTGAACCGATCGTTATGAAAATTAGTTTAGAGATAGTTTTGTATCTGGCGATGGATATAAGCTACTTATCATCATCATAATCATCACCGTTTTTCATAACTACGCGAGTGAAACCGCGGAACGCAGCTAGTCTATAAATCGGGGATTATTGTTGATCTATGATTTTTAGTTATTTTCCTATCATAATTTCAAAGAATCCCCCCACTTGCAAATATTGTGATCTGCTCCATACAAACGGATTTATTTTTACTAGACTACATGTGATTTTACGTTGTCGGCAAAACTCCATAGAAGCTTCTAGTAAAGTCGCCATCACTTTACTGAGCAAGACTTAAATTCGAAAATGACTGTTTACGTGACTTTGACTGTGACTAGAACACTATATAACAAGTATTATTCAAAAAACTTGAAAATATTAAAAAAAAAAACTTGACACTGGCAAATCGCTAATCGCGAGGTCCAATACAAAAAAGAAGAAGAAGAGACTTATTCGGACTATCGATAACAATAAAAAAATCGGTTCATGTGTCCAAGTGATGTGCCTACTACAAAATCACATTTGAAATTTATTATAATTGTAGATATGGACGATGTTTTATTTCGCTATCTGATTGCCATGAAAAAAGCCTATAACATCAGTATTTTACATAAATCCTAATAACAATGATGGTGATCTCCTCTGACAACACGCTTACGCTAACTTTTGCGATATCTTCGTCATCAAATACTATAAAAAATAATGTGAGCTTCCTCTCCACCCCATCCCTTTCCTGCTCCCCATAAACTACCTCCTCCCCTCTCCTATTTACATATATCCTTCAGTTTGATTGTCCATTGGCAGACAGTCGACGCGAGCAGAATTTAATGAATATCGATTATATTCTAAGATCAACAACACAATCTCATAGTTTGATTGACAATCATATTTATATAGCGCGCACATATTAAAGTATTTTTTTCATATTGCGCAGCAAATAAGGAGACGGTTTCTTAACCGAGTTCGAAAAAGGAGGAGGTTATCAGCTCGTAGGGTATTTTTTTTTTTAATATATGTACACCAGAACCAATTTTTGTGTTTCCTGAATTGGTGTATAGAGAAAGCTCCCAAGTTGGTCTCATAATTATTTTATAAACATCGCTTTATTATTTTTTTAATACACTAAGGGACAAGACTATCAAAATCTTGCCTTTAACAGTCCAATGTCATACAGAAATGTAGAGTTTATTCATAAACCTGTGTGGCAACTCGTCACTATATGAGATTTCTGAGAAGTTTGTTTGATGGTAAACGGTTACCATTGTTATTGTCTGTCTACTGCAACATTAGTGGTGTTGCTAATAATTAGTTAGAACAGTTAGGCTCGAGAGGTGGAAGGAAGAAGTAGATGATCTTGATTGTATGCGATTGCCAGCCATGTAAAATGGGATGACTTTTAACATGGGAACTGTGATAGTAGAAATACGACGGAAAAAATAAAAAATCTTCCATTCCCTGAAAAACAAGCGGCACAAAATGCAAACATACTACATTTAAAAAAAATACTAAGGCACTCAAACTTTACCGATTTTTCGACTGATTTTATATATCTTAACAATTTATTATTGTATTTAACCTTTCGAAATCCTATATATATTAATATTTTCCAAACAATCTAAAATACTTAAAAAGCACAAACATAAGGTATAGTTCCTGTCACGTAAAAAGATCGCTGGTTTGTTCGCGTTTACGAACAAACCAGCGTTCTTTTTACGTGGCGGGAACTATAGATACATAAATAAAACTAAATATAAATAACCTAAGCAACATACATAAAAAAATAAAACTAAAATTTTGAATAAAAATTAAATACGAGTACATATAATGGTGATGCCCGTGTGGTGATAGACGCGATTGAGATTGGCTTCCCGGTTCATTTTATCTGAGTCTGTTAGATTATGTAATTAAACACAACCACAGAATCACATGTTCCATGTTTTGGCTTATAAACAAAACCACATGTTCAATACGGCTGTGTTTATAAACATCTGAATACTGGGAGACCTGATTGAAGCTTCCTCTCTTGGGGCAGCTGTTGCCAAATTTAGGTCAAAACAAATCTACTGCGACCTAAAATAAACATTGGATAATTAGTGAACAACACAAAAGGCAAATAAAAAAACCGTCAATGATCCTTCCAAAAACATTATTTGCAGTCGCGTAAACACAAAAAAGTAAATACACCGAGACATCTCAACTTTCTTTTTAGCAACCTAGAAACCGTTTGGCACAGAAGTTTCACAAAAACCATCATGTAGTTTTGGAGCAACACAGTCTTCTCCATAATTGCGTACTATTTTTTGTAAGTTACTCCCTTTTAACTGTTAACTCAACCTACTTATTCGTATGAAACGAGATGTAATTTCGAAGAAAATTTATATATTTTTTAAAGTAATTTACAATACTTACCTATTTTGTTTTTTTACGGGCAAGTGCCTTTATAAACTACAACAAAACAATATACAAACTCAACTATCTAAACTACTACACAAAAAGCATATCGATTGCCCCAGACCAATAAAGGTCTAAAGACAATCCAAATGCTCAAACCCACTGCCAGTTGGCAGCGTACCCAGTATGCTGCCGGTATTGTCACGTTGAATGGCAATGCTTATGCGTTGGGCCAGATACGCACCAGCATTTTGGTATATTGAGTTATTATTAGGTATATTAAAGTTCATTCACCCACAATATAATTTCGAGTAACAAAATTACTGGCCTAATTATTTTACAACCCCGAAAGAGGCATGCCATCCCTCTTCTGATGACGTCATTATCAAAGGTTGGGCTCTGATTAGGTCGCTAGTAAAAATACTAATCATTTCGTCGACGATGTCTTTGACACGCACATCTAATAAATACTCAATTTATTGCCTATCTAAATTAAATTATAAGTTACGTTTTACGTCACATAAACTAAGAGTACTTACGTAATTTCTTTCTTGTCTATAATTTTTAAATAAGTACCTATAGTGTGTTAAAACTCATTAGTCACTAGTCCGTCATCGAAAGATACAAAATCAATAAGTAAAAACGACTATCACCTAGCGTCTATCACTTTTAGTCAAACGCAGACCAATCTTGTAAAAAATACTAACCGTGCACGGCGGTTTCACTCGCATTTAATTTAAAATAAATCACTAACAAAAGGCTCTTGTAAAATAAATCACTTTTTTACAATATATGTAAATAGAATTATTATAGTTTAAAAAGCTGAAAAACCTAACTTCAAAATACGCAATTCGTTTACTTGGATAACATTTTTTCAGTTATTGTTATAACAAGTACCTACTTACTTTAAAAAAACTTTTTAAGTTAAATGGTTTTATTGAAAAGAAAGATAATGATGTAGGTAATGTATTTACTGTATTTTACTAGAAATGCCCTTTCATTTGATACCCATAGTGGGGGTTGTGTTAAAATATGAAATCCATCATTTTGTGGCGACGGCCATCTTGGATTTACAATAATACAGAATTATACTAAATTGTATTGTCATCAGGACTAAAGGTGTATACCAAATTTCAGATCGATCCGTCAACTGCAAGGGGGTAAAATTTCAATTACTAAATTTGACCCAAACAAACAAATAAACAGGTCAAGCTAAAGAAAACCGTTTAAAAACCAAAGTACAGAACCGATTTTGATAAAAAAAAATGTAACAGCCCTGTTTGTACAAACTGTCCCACTACTGGGCGCGGGCCATCTGTGATAGTTATTACCACAGATCATAAAATATATTTTAATATTATATTTTATATATTTTAATTATCTAATTATAATTGTATTATTGTGAAATTTCTATGGGTACAATTAGCCCGAAATAAATGAATTTTGAATTTTGAATAAAAACAACAGCTTTCCAAAACCCTTGTTATTGCGCTCTCGGGTAAAAAAGGTAGCAACAAAGGGCTTGTAAATAAATAAGTTCTGTCACCGTACAAGCCTGCCAGCGGGCCAATGGATATCCAATTTATTCAGCCACCTGCGCGTCTCGGATGCCAATATCAAATGGAACTATTCCATTTGGAAGGTTTCCCTTGCTCTTATTGTGTGTACGTAACATGTATTGTTGTGAGTATTTTTGTGTTTAGGTATACAGGTATCTGGTACTAAAATACCTGCAAAATGATCAAGAATTGTAAGAATTTTCAATTCTGAAAACTCCAGAATAGAATTTAACACAGCTAATAAACATGCATGTATTTTACTAGCCTATACAGCATTTTAACCGACATTCGGTCAAATAAAAAGTGTAAGGGTTTTTCAAGTTCGGGATCGTCCGCGCTAGAGTAGAGAGAGTAGGGAGACTAGGGATGCATCGGAAATACTATGCTTTATAGCACAGATTTCACAGATTTCCCTGTGTTTGAATCCGTGAATTCTTTCAAAAGGAGGTCATTGCATTTTGGTTGCGTAGTTGGGTTTTCAACTTTGTTTTGTGGGTAACAAGTTAGTAAGTGTCTCTGTTTAAACTAACAAACTCAATTTATAATCAAATTAAATAAGTTAAAATCAGCTACCTTGCAAAATACGACAATTTTAAGAATAAAGATTTTATTCGGTTTAAAAATCGCTAATCTAATACCAATTTCATTTAAATGAGCTGGGCCAAATTTGAGCATTGTTAACGTTCAACGCCCCCATTTTCGACAAAAAAGCTGTCAGTTTTTTGTAGAGATCGTCTCGCCGAGTCACGAACAGACCAAGTTACTGTACATTCGCTTCTATTATATTATGCTTGAGTCCTACGTCCGGCAAGCTAACAGCTATAGCATGACCAATAGGTATAGCAGCCATGGACTTACACAAGATATAGATTTATTGACTCAAGATATAACATAAAGTTTTTTTTTGTACTATCTACGATTTTCACGCTCAAGAATCGTAGGTATAATGATATTGATTATGTGTTAAAAAAGAGATATCTCTAGATTTAAAAACCGCAAGTAGTTTTGGTTCTCTGTCTGTTGATACTTTTTCATGGCATAAATGACTGACCCGAACCGATCTTCATGAAATCTGGTACAGAGGTATCTAAAAAGTTGGAGACGGATATAATCTACATTTTAGCATCATCATCATCTTCAGCACCTTTTTTCATTACAATGCGAGTGGCATCTCGGGACGCAGTTAATAGTTGATCGTTGACACTTCACACTGCCGACGAGGACTAGCCTATCTCCACTTGTTCACGGCAACGGCCAAACTCACACTACGATAACGTTTTCTAAAGATTACGCGATTGTTATTAGTTGAAATACGCGATAAACATGTTCTTTAACTTCTTAAAGTTCACTCAGCGATGCTTGTTTGGTGTTAATACGCGCTAAGAGACTCGCTGGTGAATAAATATAATTCACGGCGGTTTAAAATGAAAGCCCTAATAATAAATAGATTTTTTTTATAATCCGGCGACAAAAGTATCTTAACTAAGCACTCGCTTCTCATTAGTGCCCGACTATTCGTTTCTAGCTCTGATCGCTTCTCGCTAGCTCGGCCGTGGGACAAGTCATTTAAGCGGTGAAAATTGCTAAAATAAAGCTTTTTCAGGGCACTCTGATGGACGATTTTAGGTCCCACCGCGCCCTCGTTTTCTCGCAAGATGTAATTTAAGCAGGTGATTTTAATAACCCAGGGTTCAATAAACTTTACGCATCGTTTCTCTGCCGAAGTTACGACGGTATTACCCGTATATTTGCAAAGTTCGGTAATGGGCGAAGTTTTCAAGTCGGGTCAAAAGGACTCCTCTAAGTTGAAATGTTTGTTGATAAATAGGACGTTAGTTCGGAACTAATACCGAGTTCTAAGCATAGTTTCATGAGTGAATATCCTGCTTCTGATAATTTATTTATATAATGTGCCCGATATATCTAATACTGATTTCTAAGCATAGTTTCATGAGTGAATATCCTGCTTCTGATAATTTATTTATATAATGTGCCCGATATGTCTAATACTGAGTTCTAAGCATAGTTTCATGAGTGAATATCCTGCTTCTGATAATTTATTTATATAATGTGCACGATATGTCTAATACTGAGTTCTAAGCATAGTTTCATGAGTGAATATCCTGCTTCTGATAATTTATTTATATAATGTGCACGATATGTCTAATACTGAGTTCTAAGCATAGTTTCATGAGTGAATATCCTGCTTCTGATAATTTATTTATATAATGTGCCCGATATGTCTAATACTGAGTTCTAAGCATAGTTTCATGAGTGAATATCCTGCTTCTGATAATTTATTTATATAATGTGCACGATATGTCTAATACTGAGTTCTAAGCATAGTTTCATGAGTGAATATCCTGCTTCTGATAATGTATTTATATAATGTGCCCGATATGTCTAATAATTACACATGTTACGATGATGTTAATAATTCGCTGCTTTTAGTTGATGAGATTTGACGTCACAGATTTTTAAAAACTCCAATCCAAAGTCAACCATAATAAGCTTGATTTATTAGTTTCTTTGTTCGGGTTATATAATTCATGGCAATATTTCAGTCGTCAGCGTTTTTAAATGAAGGGGAAGGGGATGAAACGCTGAAAGGCGAGTCTTGCTGGAGAATCACTTACCCTCCAATTTTGACCATTTTATTAGAGAAATGATACGCGACTGTCGAAGGAGGGTTATGTTTTTTACATCTCTATAAAAAAATACTTACATATATCTTGCGAAAAGATTTTTCTAATACAAATATTTTAAAAAGTAGAAAATTGTTAGGATTCTGTTTTGGACGAACTACTCGTCTTATGGTCTGTAAACACGATCTAAAGCACGTAAAAGTTGTTTTCCCCGGTCCAACCATGATGGATTGTTTTGTTATATCAAAAGGTATAAATCAAATTTGTTACATCAGGCAATACTAATCTCTGTTATATAAAGATAGTGTGGCAACCCATTGGCGACCTACACAATGGTTATTACTTCTCTCCTTGTCACTAGTATACACGTAGATATGCAAACGAAAGAGATAAATAAATGAGACAGAGATTAATGTTTCAGGAACTGCACCAAGTCACGCGATAGTAATCGTGTCATTTGTTCTGATAACAGGCTTTTGCCGTCGAATTATTGTTATTAGATTGGCTGTCTTTATGAACGGACCGTTATGATGCTTTTACAGTAAATGAGCGAGCTTATTTTCGTTAAAATAGAGGGATTTTATAATAATTTCAACCTTACACGACTAGATAAAAGTCAAGAGGAAGAATTACACGAATAAATATTGGTGGACATTTTCACACCGAATTAAGCAAAGCTTGTAGGTACTATGGAATTAGATAGCTTATAGAATACTTACATACTTTTTTGTAAATACATACCTAAGAGACATAGAAATATTCAGACACAGAACAAACATCCACGTTCATCACGCAAATATTTGTCCTGGATGGGGATCGAAACCACGACCTACAGCTTAGATGGCAAGCACACTACCAACTGAGCTAAAGGAAAGGTTACAGAGAAAGATTATAATTTTTATGCTATAACATGTATTTATAACTTACTTACTTACTTAATTATGTAGCATTCACGTATGTACCTAAAATGCTCATCCGATATTAATGAATGGAGTGTCAATCGATTCATTATTATATTCAGGGCGACAGACTACATTTTATAAAAAAAAAATAAAAAAAATGATACACAGTTTTGTTGAAATGTAAGGATCTCTGATTTTTAAGGTTCCGTAGTAAACAAGGAACCCTTATAGTTTCGCCATGTCTGTCTGTCTGTCGTATCGTACTTTTCTTGTGTCTTGAGCTTTCAATAAAATGACAAGAATCAAAGTAATATACAAAAATTAAATTTTGTTTGTGTTAGCAATTTTCTATGTAGGTACATATATTCAGTTTGTTAATTATTCTCATTGCAGATAGAACTAGGTCACTAACACCTATTATTACAATCATAGAATTAGCAACATTAGATTCAACGTGCGTATGACGCATCTCAATGAAAAGGTCGATAGAAATCCGACTCCGCGGCAGAAGTCCGCCATTAGACACATCCTGGGTCATACGCGCGAAGTCACGCAAAACTATTGTGATTATCATCATTATTAGAATAGAATAATACTTTTTGTAAACAACCTTTTTATATATATATAATATATATAACCTTTTTTTGTTGACACGTTTTTTTTTTCATCATTATTATATAACGTTTAACTATTACTGATTGCAATCATCTCAAAAAACTCCTCAAAGCATTGTCTTCTGCTTTAGCCATCCAATTCTCGTCGCAGCAAAAAAAGGATGTATTCTTTTTTTCAATCATTATTATTTAAAGGGATATTATCACACCGTGGGTCATCGATCGCTCCGGGTTGCTTCTTATTCAATCCATGACGTCATTTTCTCAATTCATCCCAGGGATTATTTTAAATTTATTCTATTCGCCAAAATCTGCAGGACGCCTACTATGCGTTTGACGAAACGCGGCTTCTAGTGCTCGTCTTCATTTACTTTATCGGTTCCTCTACAGATTTGATCCGTATTTAAATCATCTGCCAATTTTCCAGTCCTGTTTTTCTACACTACCCTACTGAATTAACTAAATTAAAAATAAAAATTATATTTGCTCCTAAAAGGTATGTTTGAGTCTACTAAATAGAACTTTCACGTACCAAACGGTAGCTTACGCTTCACATTATACTTCGCATTACGGATATTACGTTGAGTATCATCTTTTTAACACCGTTTTAGAAACCCTTATAAATCCATGTATCTTGTATGAAAAAAATATGTTCCAAAATACAATGTTCGTTCAAAAATATTGTTGTATTGTTCACAAACGGAAGTGCTGCCAAACAGCAATTACACAGTTTAAGATCGCGTGATAAATGAAAATGTAATCGTGCTCGGTGAAACCGGCCCTAAAATTATACCTAATCTACACTTATAACCACATTTGTTTTTGTTACTTAAAATAACTGCGTTAGTTATGTAAGAATGTAAAAACATTGTTTGGAAAGCTTTGGAACTACGGAACTATTTTTACCGCTTAGCTAAGTTGTTATTGTTAGCTCTCTGCGAGTTATTTCGTAGTCAACCCACAAAATCTCATCCCATATTGTGATTTTCTTAACTCATCCCATTTTCTAATCTTAATCCGTCCCAGAGTATATCTCGATAGATATAATGTGGATGTCTTTAAATTGTAAGTGAATTGGTTTTTCTTTTCTGGTGGAAGCCGACAGCACCCGACAGACAGACTGACTAACTGACAACGTAGTCTAAACCACAACTAAGTACTAGAGGCAGGAAATTTGAAGGGTTCATGTGAAGAAAAAGTGTGAAGTATAAGAGATTTCTCGATCGCAGGTATAACCGCCGGATATAACTAGTCTAAAACACGTGCACGTGTACATTAATTAATATAAAAGGTCTGATGTAGAAGTATACTAGATATAGTATGTACTATTTTATTGATTCTAGAACGAACTCTAGATTCTAGACTGGAATATACAAGTGAGAAATGAATATCATAGATAAGTCTGGGTATGCGTGTTCTACGTATTTTTAGGTGTTTAGGATTCTTGATGACTAAATCAATGAGCCCAAGCTCAATAGATCTATCATGTTTCTAAGTCTCTAATTATTTAGTTTGTTCGCTATTTCTTTTTAATCCCCGATGCAAAAAGAGTAAAAAGTTTGACGTGCGAGTATTTGTATTTTTTTTTTTGTTGAAAGATGATTTGATTGGGAGTTCAAATCAACATTAAATCCTCAATCAAACAAATAATTTGTAGCTTAAAAACTGGAACAACCGACTTTGAAATACGCAATTCGTTTACTTGGATGGCATATTTTTCCAGTTATAAAAAGTAAAGTACTGAATCGATTTTAATAAAATTTATATGGGACCACCTCTGAACTCTGAACCTCTGAACTATGACCTACCAAATACTATCAAAATCACTGCATAATTGGGGAAATAATTCCTGAACAAACATTTAAAAAACTATAGTCGAATTGAGAACCTCTTCCTTTTTGGAAGTCGGTTAAAAACTAGATCAAAATCGATTCAGATATACAGATACACAAATATACAGACACACAGATATACATATATACAAATATACAGATACACATTGCAAACTTATTATACTTACCTCTATTTTTTGGTTGGGGGTTAAAAACGAAAACGGAGAGAAATACCTGCATATAGTTAATCTATTATTGAAGCTGAAGAGTACAACGACCTCTTGGCTTAAACCTCGCTAACCCTGGACGTACTCAGCCTAGTGATTGTTCACAAAGTGCGTACAATGTAAACGTAATTAAAATATCGTGATCGGTTACATGTGGAGCACGCCCTTCGCCCCTCGCCCTAATGAGGGGTGATTAGTTACTAAATAAATTGACTTTGCTTTATTTCTGTTTCATCTCAGATTTTTTTAACACTAAATAATAAAATTAATTTTTACACGAGATTATTTATTACAGCGTCCACATAGAAATTACGTTTTTAATATTAATCAACTTTATAGATCCATTTTTTTTTTATCTTGACAGACAACAACGTCATCTTACAAAGGTTACATTTTCCCTTTTGTAGAAAGAAACCCTAAAAATAGGAGGTGCAGACGAACCGGGAGTAGTCAGGTTTTAGTTTCAGGGGATTAGAAAATAAACCTAAAAAAATGCAATCGCTGATCCAACCCTCAAAAAAGGTTTAAATCACGGCCACCAAAGCTCGAACCCCAACTTCACTTTTTTTTTTATATAATATTATATTCGTTTAATTAGCATAGACAATTCTTAGGTATATTTCTTAATAGATACAATTCTTATATAATATCGCAACTAACTATATCGTGAGTACCATGACTCCACAACTTGCTTTAGGTACTGACGTAACACGTACCGGCAAGCGCAGCGTAGGAAGACCAGCCACGAGATGGACAGATGATCTCATACAAGTGGCGGGAAGACGCTGGATGCAAGCCGCTTCCAATCGGTCTTTTTGGAAATCCATGGAGGAGGCCTATGTCCAGCAGTGGACTTCTTATGGCTGAGATGATGATGATGATGACTGACGTAACAGCAATAACCCGACTAAGTATAACTTTATGCTTATGCTCGTAACTTGGCCGTAACTTAAACCATCCCAACTCAGATCATATTCCGCACTAAATCACTAAAGTTGATGCATAAAACTGGGCTTCCGACGTTTTGCTTATGCTATAAACACTTCAGCGTTAGAGGAAAATAAATATACAATACGTATAACATAAATACACTTGTATGAATAAATTTGCATTCAGCTTTCCTCACGTTGAGCGCGTATTTGTATATACAAAACGTAAAAAATGATATCTAAATACAGACTAAGTATTATCCGATTATGATTCTTTTATTGTGATTCAGCAGGCAGTATTGTATCGTCATGTCCATTTGTCTGTCCGCGGCTTTGCACAAAAACTTAGTGACTGACTGGCCTTGTGGCTCAGTCGGTAGTGTGTCTACGTCTACCTGCTGAACTGAAAGGTCGTGGGTTCGATCCCCACCCAGGGCAAACATTTGTGTGATGAGCATGGATGTTTGTTCTGTGTCTGGGTGTTTCTAGGTATCATATGTATATATTTACAACAAAAAAAGTAGGTATATATGTATTCTATCAGCCATCTAGTTCCATAGTACAAGCTTTGCTTAGTTTGGGCTAGATGGTGTTGTGTGAAATGTCCACAAATATTTATTATATTATATTTATATTAGTATTAGAAAGTTGTAATTTGGTACAAAATAATATTTTGAAGAAAAAAAAACACTTTACAGGCACTTTTCCGGTTATTTATCACTACACGGGTGAAGCTGCGGGGCACACCTAGTATCTAATATATGAAATACTGTAAAACTTTTTAAATTTAAATTGTTTAATAAATAAAAAATATATATATTTAAATATATTGACAGTTGAATTTAGATAAATTTTAATTACATAATAAAATAAATATTTATTCACAGAATATTGAGTTATATTATTCAGTTGAAATAGGTATATAATTTATTAATTTTAAAGCTATTTACATATTACCAACTACAAACTATCTACACATTAAGACTATTAAAAAAAAAAAAACAATTTTTAAATATATATATACAGAAAACAAATAAAATAAAAACTTACTCAAAAAGTCCACTGGTAGTGGGAAAAGTGGCAAGAATACTGGCAGCATTGCCACGTTGGATGGCAATGCTTACTTTTTGAGCAAAGTAGGAGCCAGCATTCTGGTCACTTGTCACCTCTACCAAGCGTTTGGCTATTTCCCTGTATAAACTCTGAGCGGCTGGACCCCATGAACCTAATGTTTCGACCCCAAACGGCACAAACATGTACATCCGGTCTAAATATGCATATTTGCGCCGTTTGAGGTTTTCTGCTTTTGTTGCGGCAGCACCAGCTTGTTTGCTAGTCTCTGAATTAATTACATAAATTTTAGCCATACATTTATTATAATTTATGTGGTAATAATCCACAAAAAAGCTTGCTTACGTCAATTACACAAAACAAAATTAAAAATTATTCAAATAACCCGTAATTATAATTACATAAATTGAAAATTAAATTTTTAAGAAATGCTAAAATTTCCATAGTTAAATCAGTTCAAACGGAAAGATACACAGTTCAGTTCTGAACCAAAATAAATGCTTAGCAATTCTGAGCACATCCGGAGCACTTATCTCAGATATTTCCGGTAAACTTGAAAATAGCGCGCACGATACCGCTGGATAGAGCTAGTTATAAATAAACCAACAACTTCAGTATAATCTGTGCAGCTGGATTAAGGCCAGATGATCTGTGACCTGTAAACCATGAGTGTTACACCAAGGATCATACTACCAACGCCTGGTATTTTGGTATTTGGGTCGGCGCGGTGGTGTTAAAATGTCCTAACCAAAGCTGTAATAAACCACTAACTAATCTACAAACTACCAAGCCATCCTTGTAATAAAAAGCACAGTAATAAGTAATAATAATAATACATACGTATAAGCGTAACGTCAAAATGCCTCATGGTATCTGAAGCTTTCCCTAACCCGTAAAGAAAAATAGGTATGTATGTATATAAATGGTAAGTATGTACCTTAAATTTACGATTGATATTCAATAAAATAAACAACAATAACGCAGGGCACGCAATTCCCAAACTTTATCAGTTTGCAGTGCATTTAGAGATTTAGGATTTTTTCCCTGCGGCAACTATCTAAACCAGTATGCTGTCTGTCGCAGCTGAAGAGACGGAACCGGTTTTATGGACTTTTACCACGAAAACACACTGTTCATGTGTGTTTCACTGTGCCCTCCGAGGTGACGAAACCGGGACAGGTTTTGCAGTACCTAACTACTAAGACAAATATTACAGAAATCCGTCTTCTGTATGCCCCTTTAGAATAAAGATTGCAGTTTAGATAGATAGTTGCGTTCCGGCGCCCTAGCTATAAGGTTATAGTCAAAATCGGCTGTTAATATTATATAGGTAGACAAAAAAAATACATTTTTTTAAATATGAAACAATATACATACATATATAATTACAACATAATCAATGTGAAGCTTGATGATCTTCTTTTACATTAATTTGATATACGATTGACCATCATCAACTCACCTATTCCCCCCACACCTCCTTTTTGAACCCGTTAAAAACTATAACATACCCTACATAGCATACAAAGAGTTATAGATGACATCTACCATACACTAATTAATATATTTAGGTTATTAGGAAGCGGATGATCTATAGATAAACCGCTTAACTGAGCCTGTTCCTGAGGTATGGGAGCGACACGGGAGGGTTCACATCTAATAGCAATGCTGACGCCCGACTGACGTATTATAACCCCTCCCGTACCGTTCCCATACCCCAGGAACAGACTCAATTAAGAGGTAGATCAATAGTTTATAGAACAAACATTAGGCCATTGCGTGCGAGTTATGGATTGAAACTACGGTCTATTCTGTAACCGCGGCATAAAACCCAAAATGAATCATAATTCGTAACCGAGTCACCTAGAAAATTTTGCAAACTGTGTATCTAGCGGTACGGTTCGAAAATTTGACGTGACTGAAGTATAAGCATCGGTAGTTGAACTCTAATGTAGGTTGTAACCGCTCTATAGAGGTGAATCTGTGTGGCACTGCACGTTAAGGTTTCTTTTTTACCGTGTTTGTATTTATCATTGTAATTGCTTGAAAGGATTTGTTTACTCGTACGTCTGAATTAAACATTTTAGATTAATGACTAACATGTGAAACGAATTTTGGTATTTTTTTCAAGTTGTATATTTTTATCGTATTTATGTATATACGTTAAAGCATAATATAGGCAAGGATGGAATACGTGACGATTTCGGTCCACATTCTTGAAGCGTAGATACTACCTCTGGTATCTACTACACAAAAATGTAGTATTCCTTGCAACCTTTCCTGTTTCCTGAGAATTACAATCTTGGAGTTTTCGAAGCAAATATGAATATATATCTTTTAAATTGACGAGCTCCATCCTCGACTACAACGTCGCTAACCATCAGGCGACTTGGGTTAAACGTAAAAAAAAACAAATACATTTTATTGTCTAAAAGATCTAAAACATATTTTAAATTATGATTCAAATTACGTTTCCATTAGCTTTCTAATATCACTACAGCATTCTACTAATCTAGACCGACTTCCCAGAAACGAATCTTAATCTACATCCGATTACCACTGGTCTCAATTAATTAGGAAGTTAGGACTTTACCCCTGATGTTTTCTAAGGTTTTCGCGATTACTACTCATTAAAATTAAACAAATTTCAACGGATTTAACGCGTATAGATAGATAGACATATAACACTTTATTAAAAACCACATGATAACAAAATAACAAAGATAACATTAAGTACTTAGGTATACGCGTATATTGTATGGCCGGAAGTTTCGAACACTGCAGCGTCCGTGGTCACATGTGAAACTGTAAAATGTACGCGATAAATCCGTTAAAATTTGTTTAATTTCACTGTTTACCCCTGAAATCTGTGGTTTACCCCCAGTTTATCAGAACTGGCAATGTCGCGCACTGCCACGGCCCCGACCTTGCGTAGCCAGGGCCGTCGCGTTCACGCAAGGTACATTCGAGGGTGCACCGTCGTTCTTAGGCACGCAATTCGTGCATGGGAACAGCTGTTATGGACTTATTTCCATTTTATGTAGGAAATCCTGCGTGACACTTAAAGAGTGGTGAACGAATTTTAGTAAGACTCTGTAGTATAGGTATGTAGGTGCTAACATACCTACGTTTGCCGACTCGATCGGGCTCTTCAATATTGCAGTGCTCGAGAGATATGAGCTATACAATTAATAATCTCTGTAATTTTTACAGACATTTACACCTACAGGTATAAAATATAAGAGTAAGCAGCACTAAGCACTAAGCGCCTGTTCAACCTGACTGTCACTTTATTTCGTCATAGTCGTAGTTAGATATGCTTGCAGAGTAAGTCTTCTGTAGCTTATCGATTCAATATTCTGTTAACAAAGTCTTTCAAAATTATCTTTAATGCGATATGACACATTGGACTTAAACTTTACATTAGTATCATCTCTTTGTCATCTCATCTCATATTTTTCCTTACAGCCAAAAAAATTAAAACAAAATGGGCTTAAATATCATAACAACGTGAATTATATGTAATTTATGATTAAAATCATAAAATAAATTACAGTTTAAAAAAATAAAAAAAACACGCTCCAAATTATTGTATTTTCATAAACCTAATCGTGGTCAAAGTTCATTACAAGATTTTTCTAACAAATCCAAACACAGCTATGATACGATGTTCCATCATGAAGGTCTAGTTCATATCTTCCGGCTCCATCATCAGATCAGTTCGACAGTACCATATTATTGTATTGCATTCAGAACTACATACAGCTGCCAATTTTCATGACGCTACCATGCTTGGAAGATGGTTAAATTAGTTACCTTAGATTTCATTACATACAGGTCGACCTAATAAAAGCGTGTTAAAAACGACGATATCACATTGGCGCCTATTTTCCTTCAATACCTAATTTCATTTCGTGTGGTTATTTATTGAGGCCGTAAAATCTGTCCGTTAGCTCCGATATCTTATTACAAAAGACGGCTCGAGCCTTTGGCTTTATCGATCACTTATCTTGTCGCGGATAACTTAAACTTGACCTTGGTAAGGCTTTCTCAGCTTTCACGCTAACTTAGAATTATTTGCACGCTCTTAGGAACAGCTTGAAGTAGCGTGCTGAGCTTTATCGCTTGAAAGGCATGAAAACGTTTGAATTAATCAGGTAAATTTCACTTCAAGCCAGGGCTAGGTTCTTAGATATATTATGTGAGATAAAAAAGCGTGACTCGTTTGACCAATCAGAGGGTTATATTACGCCAGTCTGGCGTTATGACCAATTGGGCATAACGTTTGTAATTAATTAATATTTTATAATCTGAACAAATTGTTTCGCACTATCATAATGTCATTAAATATATGACCCAAAACACCCTTTCTAATAAAAAAAATAATATAAAAATAGGTACTCGTATATATTATAGTTTAAAAAACAACCCACTTCAAAATGCGCAATATTGTTTTAAAAAAAATACAGCCGAATAGCTGATAATCTCCTGTTGAAGTCGGTACCTATATAATAAGGGAAAATAACTGCCTCTCTGTCTCTATGTCCTTCTGTTTATCTTTTCACGACTAACACCGTTTTTCATCACTACGCGAGTGAAGCCGCAGGCAACAGCTATTAAGAAATAAATTGAACGTTCATAAAAGCACGAGATTTTGTATGATCTATCGACGAATGTGATTTTATGGTGACATAACTACTAAGTATATGTTCTACCACTGCAATTTATGTTTTGCTATTATTTGTTCTGCGTTGAAAGAGCAGTTAATTTTGACATAACATATTGGTTGTGTTTTATAAGTAATCATTTTAATAATAAAACTAGTTTTGTAAAGAATTAAAATCATAAGTCATACTGTGATAAAACTTCTCTCTCTCTCTCTCTCTCTCTCTTTTTCCTCCAAGTCCTCCGAGTGATAAGTTAAGAGAAAAATTTATTCAAGGTGCGTTTTTTTCTTTCTGAGGAAGTAATTTTTTTCCCCATAAACACTTATTGATTGTGTAATTTGTATATATTATTTTGAAGTTTTATTTCTAATTTTTGCATGTATCTGATATAAAAGTCATGACCTAGTTTAGCTCAAACAATTCTTAGGAGTCGAATGGTCCGGGACTCGAGGGCTCAAAGGACAAAAGACTCGTGACTCCCGAGACTAGTTTGTCTCGAGTCTCAAAAAAAAAAGACTTCGGCCTTATATAACACTAGCTAAAACTTTCGAATAAGATCTTTGAAATGTTCACGGATACACTTGGGATTCAAATTGTAGCGTTCTAGCAAACAAACAGACAAAGATAGTTTAGTTTTGTTACTCATCAAGTCAGTACAACTGACGCAAACAAATCTACTTCATCCACGTAGTTAAGTTTGAGATTAATTACAGTGTTTTGGTATCTGAGCTGACCATCTGACTTACCCCAACCCTCTACCTCCCCATAAGATCCGCAAAACACGATAAACTAAAGCTCCTACTACGAAAACTCAATTTGAAGACCTTCGAGCTTCGAGACACAGAAGTGATTTGATTGAATCGATTGGGACAATCATGTAACAGATAAATGTGGGCCACAATCGAGATTCTCTCCCAAAATGGTTTCCGAGGTTTTCGTTATTGTTACGACTAAAAACGACTAAAACTACTTTTAACGTAGTTTTAAATAATCAAACGCCTGTTCTTTTATCAAAACGTTCCTATGCACGCATCAATCACTGACGCTGTCCACGGCTCTCGTAGATGTGCCAAAGCTGATATTTTATTAATTTTATTACTAGTACCTATACAGGTAGCACTATCTGGAGACAGGCCTCCTGGCTCAGTGGTAGTACGATTGCCCGAGCTGAAGATCATGGTTTCGATCCCCACCCAGGGCAAACATTTGTTTGTTGAGTATGGATGGTTATTCTGTGTCTGGGTGTTTCTATGTTGATACATAGAAACACCATAAGCGTATGATTAAGCATGTATTTACAAAATAATCGGCCAAGTGCGAGTCGGACTCGCGCACGAAGGGTTCCGTACTATCATCTATAATAGAAAATCGTATAAAATAACGAGAAATCAACGAAATTCCAAGTAGTAAATTGCAAACTTATAGGTAGGTTTTCGATACACATCCGGGCAGCACGGCGACGTTCGCGCGAATACGCGCGGCTATGGCTCGCTCCGTGATGTTACCTCCCCCGCTACCCGCGCGGCCGTTGCTTAGCAACCGCCTCGCGCTCGCGCCACCACCACACCGCGGCGCGGCGCTCGCACCGCGTTTAGATGCACGGATTATTTTCATTTTGTGAGTTTTTATGTATTAGATTAGGTATTTATTTTTATAGTTAATATATTTCTTAATATTTACTTACAAATATTCAAGTTTCTACCTGTTAATTAAGATCGAGTAAAAATTGCTTAAAAATTACGTTTGTTGTATGGGAGCCCCCCTTTAATATTTACTTTATTGTTATTTAATTATTTATTTTGAAAGGTAATATACAAGTAAACATTCTGTGAAAATTTGAAGCGTCTACCTGTTATTGTTTTTAATATTGAGCAAAAAAATACGAAAAAAACACGTTTATTGTATGGGGACCCCCCTTAATATTTTATTTATTTTAATTTTTAGTATTTGTTGTTATAGCGGCAACGGAAATACATAATTTGTGAAAATTTCAGCTTTCTAGCTATCACGGTTTATGAGATACAGCCTGGAGACAGACAGACAGACAGACAGACAGACAGACAGACAGACAGACAGCGAAGTCTTAGTAATAGGGTCCCGTTTTTACCCTTTGGGTACAGAACCCTAAAAAGTATATACGTATTCTATCAACCATCTAGTTTCCATAGTGCGAGCTTTGCTTAGTTTGGACTAGATGGTGTTGTGTGAAATGTCCACCAATATTTATTTATTTATTTCTTCCATTATAATAATATTATATATAGATCCGTGATAAATTATTTAAACAAAAAACCAAACGACGAAGATAATCTTGAGTTCAGGAGATTTAAGAATAATGTACTTGAACTTCTCTAAGATCTATCTAAGTCTATACGACAAATTCAATATAAAAATAAATGAAATCATAATGACCGGAAATACGACAAAACGGAAGCTCAAATTGTGGGTACGTACCCATTAGCAGGCGTGTCCTCCAAACCTGATTGAACTGTGTACAAAGATGCTACTAATAGCACCTACATTAACACCGTTAAAAAAGCTGCCAGTGACTCTACGAGCAATAAACCTCGTTCAATACTAACTAGTATGATAATTAGATTTTATATTGTTGCCAGACTAGGCATTTCACAACATCTCGCCTGATGTTAAGCGATATTATCCATTATGGGAAAACACCTTCCCTTTTTTTCTAGAATTCCTAGATTATTATTTGAGATATTTACCCCAATGTTCTGCAACGGTGCGGATAAAAGAGATCATTTGGTAAAACTATTTGGTTTCACTAATTTATTGCATGATTGGACCCCGCAGATAACATAAGATAAGAACATTATACAACTAGAAATAAATTCTAGAATATCTACCTGAATATATCTGGGCGTCTTCAAATCTCGTATATACCAGTATTTTCTAAGCAAGAGCGCTCCATCGTGGGCCATAACGGCGCTTTACGTAATATGAGGTGGCGGTCAAGCACCACGCCTATCGATGTCAAAAACAAACTCACAAATAAATAACAAACTTTCTACACGGTTTCTTACATCATTACAGACCTGCTCGCTTCGTTCACTCATTCGACGCTAAAATCCAGGTTAACGATTCCATAAAATATTCCTAAGCATATTTTTACACGGATTTAGAATGGAATTAGGCCGGTGCATTTTAGTCAGAGTTAAATCTGTTACTGTGTTACGTCAAGTCTGCAGGTGGGGTGGAATAACATCCATAGATATGCTATTTCGAATTTCGGTCACGTCGCTGTGAATAGAAATTTGTTCCTATTTTGAATTTTAGATCTGGGTACTACGAAATCTGGAAATCTGTAAGCTGTACAGTGTTGTGCCTTTCATGCAACCCACAGACAAATACTAGGGTAGTATTTGCTAGGATGCACCGCACTATTCTAAACTCGAAAATTGTAATGTCTATAGTAATAGACTTTTATCCAGCTTACTAAAAGAAGGGTTAATTATGTTTGAGTTAGATATACAAGGATATTATCGCACCCTATACGAAGTCGGAGCTATTAATATGGAGTACAATTATTATTATAACTAATTTTTTGCATAACTCAAAATTCGCAAAAAAAAAAAGTGTCCCAAAGAAACAGTTCGTTAATTAAATGAAAAATGTATGGTATCTCCGATTTTTCGTTCTTTCGTTTCGTTCGTATGTTTACATACATTCATAAAATCACGCCTTCCAGGGTAGGCAGGGTTTTCCCTTACAAGGTAGGCAGAGCATCAAAAGCCTTAAGAACGTTTAACACCACATTTCATCGTGGTTAAAGAGTGTGATTATTTATTTAACTAAAACGGGATTCACCAATCACATTTATACATCACATATTATTTTATAATTGACAATAATAAAGTTAATAAAATAAAAAATGGTTGTCTGTAAAGTCGGTTTACGGACGATAATTTTTTACGTGACAACGCCGTGATAGATGCGTCACAAACAGAACGCTTAGGCCGATCGTGCCTCTCTATCGCTTGTTCCACGCTCTCGCTTGCACGCTCGGCTCAGGCGGAACGTGACAATGAGTCATGCTTTTTCGTGCGTGCAGCCGGCGTTCATCGATTTATAAGACATTATAACGTCAAAATTATATGCTTACAATTAATTATTAAAATGTAATATCCAATAATAAATAATAATGTCAAAAATAAATTAAAAACGTCAAACAATGTCAATAGATAAAATGTCAAATAAGGTTAAATAAAAGAAGTGATGGAAAGAAGAGGGTATTAGAGGGTTAGAGGATAAGATGTGATATTGTTTTGCAGTGACAGGGAGTCAGCACAACACAAAGCTTACATAAACGCCTCAAAAAAAATCCCTCAAATTCCTTAACTTAATTTTACAGTATAACTGGGAAAAGAAGCAGCTGACAGAAATCTATGGTTTTCTTGTTTTCATCATCTCTCGAATGAGAAATGCACTAGAAATGAATTACTTATTTTTTGTATTAGGTACCTATATACTTTTCACTGCATTATGTAATATAAGAAGCTCTCCTAGATTACAGTTTATTATATTGAAGAGGTAATGCTGGAAAAAAGCTGTTTGCTTTTTACAGCTTTATCGTTTTCCATTAGTAACGAAATAGCATCCAAATAGCTTTGTAATTTATAACCTAAGGCTGTAATAAGACTTGTTCACGACAACCCCAACCTTGGCAGAAATTATCGAAGGCGTAAGCTTTCTGAATAATGATTTGCTTTTTGATTTGGTTCACTTGGCGACTAATTTATTGAGTTGGTGATATTGTAATATTTTCGAATTACGCACCGAACCTAATTGAGACCTCAAGATTTTATAAATTAAAATCTTTTTGGCTCAGATCAGAACGGTTTTTTTTGTTCTCTACCTGTAAGAATAATGTCTGTCTGTTTGCTTTTCAGGGCTAAACAGCTGAACTAATTGTTATGAAATTTGGTACAGATGTAGCTGAGCACATCGGCGACATTTTATCATCATCATCATTAACGTTTTTCATCGCTATGTGACGTCACATAGCTGGCTATTACATAAATATGTTTAGTGCCGAACCTCACGATAACTATAAGAAGTACACAAGTACCTATATTAAAAGAAAAACAAAATACTCGACTGCAGAAGAGCGGTTTTTGCAGTATAACTTACAATTTCGTTACGCTAGCTACGCTGTTGATACGTTTTTGTGAGAAAATATGCACAATGTTTACTGTTAAAGGTTATTGCGCATTATTTCGAATAATTATATCAAAATTACTAAATTTTTACGAAAAATTTCGTTTTAGATTAGGAAAAGCGCATTTTTTATTTTTGCCAGAGTTATATTATTATTATTACAAAAATATATAGCCTATGACACACAGGGAATAAAGACGAATCTAACGACACCTCGCACATCAAAATCAGTCAAGCCGTTTTGGGCTGTAGGAGGTATTATATAACAAACATATATACTCAATACATATATACATACAAACATACATAAACTCGTAAAACATTACCCTCCTTCTTACGCAGTCGGGTAAAACTGTGCACCGTTCACTGTAACACTCATATGTGTTAACTTCTTACCCACATGTAGGTATTGTTGTAACTTCATATATGCGTGAAGTCAGAAGAAACCAGATTTATTTTAATCGCATTATAGTCTTTAGACACTGGCATCGCGGAAAGTTTCCAACGAGATTTCCATCCTTCTAAATGCGTGATCCCACGCAGATATTGACTCCGGCAGTACCTCTTGTCTGAACTCCGGTTTCATTACTTGGATAATTGGATGCTATAAATAAGTTATTTTGTATATCGCTGTCAACAAGAGAGTTGTTTACATAGAGTTAGATGCTATTATTCGCTATTCATCATTTTTAGGGTACCGTTCATCCTTGAGCAGTAACATATTCTATTAATAATACGTAGAAAATAAGACGTAAGAAGTTACGGCTGCCTAATTGGGGACCGTCTGACTTGCGATCCGCAGGTCCTGGGTTCAAATTCCAAGGCACTCTCTTAGTTATGTGCGTATTATTAATTGCTGCCAAACGTTCAATAAAATATCGTGACGAAACCAACATGTCTGAGAGTTCGTACTGGCGTAATCCGCCAACTCGCACTTTGCCAGCGTGGTAGACTATGGCCTTACCCTTCTCACAATGAGAAGATGGCCCGCAGACAATATTAAGACAATAATGTTTTCTAAATGTTGTATTGTTATAATTTGTAATTCATTTCAAAATAAAGATGCTTTTCTTTTGATATATAATCCACGTTTGTTAGGCACGTTCAGAGCACTAAAAATAGTCTCCGTGCCCTATTTTCTAGCTCATAATCATCACACATACTCAGACACAATTAGTACAAAATCTGTTATGTTATATAATTATCTACGTTACATGAGAGACATGATAAATAAATAAATAAATAAATAATATATATATTTGTGGACATTTCACACAACGCCATCTAGCCCAAACTAAGCAAAGCTTGTACTATGGAACTAGATGGGTGATAGAATACATATATACTTTTTTTTTGTAAATATATACATATGATACATAGAAACGCCCAGACACAGAACAAACAACCATGCTCATCACACAAATGTTTGCCCTGGGGATCGAACCCACAACCTTTCAGTTCAGCAGGTAGACGCAAACACACTACCAACTAAGCCACAAGGCCAGTCAATGATATTATGACTAACGGCTTTACTTTGTCAACTTTACAATATATAATTAGAGATAGTTATTATTAATTTTTATAGACAGGCACATAGGCCATTTTATAGTCTTATTGTGATATAATAGACTTTCGGTGATTAAACGCCATATCTGCATGAAATCGCGAAAAAAAATCAGCTGTTCCATAGATATTATCCCAGGTCAACAAACTTTGTCCATGGAACAGCTGATTATTTTTTCACGATTTCGAGGATGGTCCCTTAAGGTTCACTTTTATTACAATAACACCTTAAAGTATCGTTGGGTCTAAGCTCAAATAGCTATATGGCAGTGATGGTAGCACTATAGCTAGTACTGTCTGCCAGCTAATACGTTACACGCATGGATTAATACCTAACACGTAGGTACCCAACAGGATGGCCTCGATCGCCGACCTAGACCGTGCTTGCTGCGGCTTCACGTCGTCTGCTAATGAGCTAAAGCGGCCTAAACCTACCAGCGGCCCACCTCTGAACATTTAGTGGGTGCTACTTACGCCTAAGAGGATTTCGTATTGACATTTTATTTTCGTGTAATTCACAATCCTACATGAGTAGGATTCGACAATAAAATAACACGTGACAACGTAATATTTATGACGGTCAAAAATTTTACTTTTTCTAAACTGAAACTTAATAATAGTGTACGAATAGTGCACGAATTGATGATGATGGAATGATGAAAAGCAGTAATGATGATGATAATATAACCTATATTCGTCTTCAGGTTCTCAGATATATCTGTGTCCGAATTTCAGATATATAAGAAAATCTTAGCTTAACCTCAAAATAGTATCAATTTAGAACACTAGGAAATTAATTAAAATTCTTAAAATAACTAAATTCAAAAAGCGAACGAAGCACACGTGGTTTCGTTCCTTTCTAAAATTCACTATTATTAAGAATTTTAATCACTTTCGTGGAGCATTCAGAATTGCCCCCATTTTATAGCTATCAAAACTGAGTAGACAAACAGATAACGCACAGCGAGGTGAAGCACAGAAGGAACGGAAGGGTGCCTTCCATAAAATATAAATGTAAATATTGGTGGACATTTCACTCAACACCGTCTAGCCCAAACTAAGCAATGCTTGTACTATGGAAACTAGATGGTTGATAGAATACATATATGCTTTTTTTTGTAAATATATACTTATGATACATAGAAACACCTAGACACAGAAAAAACATCGTTGTTCATCACGCAAATGTTTGCCCTGGGTGGGGATCAAACCCACGACCTACAACTCAGGAGGCAGTCGTACTACCACTGAGCCATGAGGCCTGTCGAAATGTGTAGGCGGGTAGTAAGATATGAATGCGGCTACAACCGCTAGTTACTGATAGATGTGAATTTCAATGAAATTACCCTTTAGCCTGGTCAAATGACGTAAACAAGTGACGTTAATCCTACTCGTACCCACGTAATCTCTCTATATATATATAAAAATCAATTGCTGTTCGTTTGTCTCACCGGGTCATCTAGTAACTAATAATATTATAAACTCTATTGACCGCGAACTCTACTTTAATACCCGCTAGAGAACGTAATAATGTACGTAGGGCTGTCACAATAACTACTATAGATAAACCGCTTTTTTAACTGAGTCTGTTCCTGAGGTGTGGGGGCGGCACGGGAGGGTTCAGGCTGACGCCCGGCTTACGTATTAAAACCCCTCCGTACCGCTCCCATACCTCAGGAACAGACTCAGTTACGCGGTTTATCTATAGTTCTGTGAGTGGTAGATTTCGCGAGCATCAATTAGTTTTGTCAAAAAGATTTGTTGTACTTAAAATAGTCTGTGCTCGCGAGTCTTCGCTCATATTTGAAATTCTTATTCAGAAATGAGGATCGAATGTGTTTATAAAATTATGAAAATCGACCAATAAATGGCCGCGTAGCAAACTTCTGTTTTTAATAGAGATTTCACAACCGTTTGCTCGAAAAAATCTTGGCCGATTTTGCTCGTACTTAAAATATTTGTTTAGAATTAAGTACCAAACATTTCAAGTAAATATCATTATAATCGATCAGTAAATAGCGTCGCAGCAAACTTCCCCCTTTTGCGGGAAATATACTCCCTTAACCAAAAAATTAAATCTGATAAAATCTTATCTCCAAGATTATTACATTCTAGGTCTACGTGCTTCATCTTGAGCCACAGCGTCATTTTCAAGCGAGCTGGTGGTGAAACGTAGTATTGGTATCTATAAAAAATAGAATAGAAAACGCTGTGGCGTCTCAGGGCGCCGTGTAAAGATAGCGTTCCGATAGCTACAGGCCGATGCAACGCCCATGTCACAGGGTTGGAGTCATGACATTAGTGGACACATGGGAACATATGGAAACATCCTCGATTAGAAAATATATGGTTTTTGAAGTGAAGACTTCTTTAGGCGAAGACTTTTTTAAATAAATATTTTGTCGCCTTGGTGAAATTTTGTCTTCTGTCGCGTGGTTTATTTTATTAACGGACAGCCCTATTCAGGGCACCTATGTATTCATATCAATGTCTGCCAGTGGCCGTTTATATGAACCGGAAGATATAGTTAACGAAACGAACATTTCGGTAGACACAACAAGAATTAATTATTAGACAACAGTAAAAACAAGCCAAATAACACATTTTAACAAGCCAAATAACACATTTTAACAAGCCAAATAACACATTTTAACAGTTCTCGCATTAAGGGTTCGTAGTTCTACCATCGTCCGTCTCGCTCGCGCATAGACACATTTTTGAAGTTAGAAAAGGACTAAATAAACTTATAAAAAAATCGTCGTTTGTAAAACTAGAAAACATCATCACAATAATTCGACAAAAATTTCAATTTGATACAAGTTAATTTTCACACTTAACATCATTTTTGCGTTAGTGAAATTATTAACGCAAGAATGATTTTTATCAATGAAAATTAGAGGCCGTCTGTACGGTGTGTCCGATGGACGCCGTAACTACTGGACGGATTTGGATGAAATTTGGCAGGATTACTACTTATACTATGTAGAAGGATCTGACGTACTTTTAATCCCAAAAATATTAACAGCTCTTGTGGAATACACTAAATACTTAATAACATAATCGATCACCACGCGGGTGAAACGGCGGGACGCAGCTAGTTGTCAATAAGTACTTTGAAAAACTCAATTATAATAGATGACTAAAATTAGTAAGTACCTATAGTGAAACCCATTAAAAAGTTGTAACACACACAAAACTCGCATTTGGACCGTTATGATCGTGTCAAATTATAGGTTATTATATTTTATTGTCTTGATGTTAGGACATAATATTTTATGGCAATAATCTGTAGGTAATAATGACTAGCTATTCGAATATTTAGACAATTAACCTCTTTATCAAGTTATATATAATTAAATTAGCAAACTATTGTAATTATGATTTTAAAATATTGAGACAGACCCCCAAAAAAAAAGTAATATGGCGCAGGTTAAAAACTATTGAGTCTAGACGATAAAATTTTAATGAGATCCCCTCTAAGGTCAATAAAAAAACATCGCAATCAGTTCGCCATCGACAAAGATATCAGGGAACATATATAACAAGTATAAAACTCAAAAATCCTCAACAAACAAAAACAGCTGAACCGATTTTAATGAAACATAGCTTAGAACACTCCCGACTAATTCACCTTTCAAAAAAAAGAACAAAATCAAAATCGGTTTATCCGTTCGAGTGCTACGATGCCACAGACAAACACACACACACAGATACGTCAAACTTATAACACCCCGTCGTTTTTGCGTCGGGGGTTAAAAACTACCTACCGTCAAATATTAGTTATTTGACGTCCTCAAATGTCCTTAAACCACCATTTTCACCGAGTTCACAAAAGAAGGAGGTTCTCAATTCAACTGTATGTTTTTTTTTGTATTTGTTCAGCGATTACTCCGCCAATTAGACCTCAGATGTGGTCCCATATAAATTTTATCAAAATCGGTGTAGTACTTTAGTTTTTATAACAAAATAACTGAAAAAATATGTACATAAACGATTGCATATTATGAAGTCGGTTTTTTCAGTTTTTAAACTATAATTATTTAAGCTTTAAGCTTTTTGTTCAACAGTTCCCTTAAACTAATCTATTAGTGAGCGAGGTCCACTTGCTCGCAGAGTATCTAACTCACCGTAGCCTATAAACGTCAATTGCGAAACTTAATACTCTCCCATTGGTCTCAGAACGAGGGCAGCGAGCAGGACAATTTTTTACAGCACAAAGAACTTGTATTAAAAACTAATCATAAAAATATCTAAGTACCTACCTATATGGAAACGTCAATCGAAATGTCATGTTAGTAATAAGGAATATCTATGTTTAGCTTAGCAGTAGCTGCCACATGAACTCTTCTTCTTCTTCTTTTTTGTATTGGACCCGCATTAAAGCATTTGCCAGTGTCAAGTATTAGGATTTTTTCAAGTTTCTTGAATAAAACAATCAGAAATCAGAAATCAGAAATCAGAAAATTTTTATTGCAACACTGTGTACATAAGTTCTTAAAAATAAAATGTTTCAACAGCGTACCCATAGCGGGCGTGCAATATAATTACTTATAGATAATGCTGTATTGTAGAGTTACAATCAGGGAGAGTACTACTAGGTGAATTAAGACTATATAAGTATATAACCAAGTAACTATTAAATACAAACTAAAATAACATTTTATCGAATATCAAAATATTCTTTCAAACTGTAAAATACATTTACTATAAGCCAGGATTTTAATTTAACTTTAAACTGCAATACATTTAATGATTTAAATTCAGTAGGCAAGTTGTTGTATATTTTAATGGCAGTATAAAATGTACTATTGTAAAACATAGCATTGTTAACTTGGCAAATGCGTATATTGAATTTTTGCTTAGAGCGTAATAAGTCAGCACGATTTGAAAGTACATTAAAAAAGTGATGTTCATTGTTTTTAATAAATAAACAAACTTCTAGAATATATATGCCTGTCAGAGTGAGAAAATTATTTTCCTTAAATATTTCACGTAAGGTATGCGTACTTTCCAGGTTGAAAATAGTTCGGATACATTTTTTTTGTAACAGAAAAGTTGATTCCACATCCACTGAGTTCCCCCAAAATATTATGCCGTAACATAAATGAGGATAAACGTTACCAAAGTAGGCATTTGTAGCAACGGTTTTGGAAGTAGCATTTCTAATTATAGATAAAGCATATATGTACTGAGAAAGTTTACTGTTAATTTTTTGTATGTGTTGTTTCCAATTTAAATTACTATCTATGACTACACCTAAGAAATTTGTTTCAAGTTGTAACTGTTCTAGTCACAATCTAAGTCACATACACAGTCAATTTATAAGTCGAGTCCTGCTTCAGTAAAGTGGTGGCGACTTTACTAGAAGCTTCTATGGAGTTTTGCCGACAACGAAAAATCACACGTTTTACTGCTTTATTTCACTTGCCCACACTCACGCACCTTATCGAACACTTAATGAATAAAACACCACCATTTTTATAGCATTAATGTTCAAAATAACACAAGTTTAGGAAAATAAAACAAAGCAACAACACGTTACTAAGACGTTCCCGCCAAAACTCCACATGAACTCTATTCTTACTCGAAATTAATTTATATAGTGTTGACACTCCACGATGCTTACACAGTGTCATTTTATGTCATATAGCACATGACAATGTCAAGGCGTCGCGTTGGGTTGACTACAAAGACTTGGCTCGTCATCGTGAGAAAGCGCCCCACATATATCATGCTATTTATAGAACATAGCCTTTGTAACCACCCCTGTCATAGTTATAGCACTATCACGCTTTCACTAGGGATGGAGAATGCATTGTTATGTAACTCAATGGGAGAATGTGGAGATATACCTACGTTGACCTATCGATCTATCGCGGTATGTAAAAAATGCTTTCTTACTTATTGTTTTATTTGCTCGAAAGCTTGGCCTAATTTTTGTAATTTTTTTTTAAATATAAAGAATTAAATAGCTATTGTTTAAAAAACTAAAAAACAAACATAAAAAAGCATACAGTTGAACGGAGAACCACCTTCTTTTTGGAAGTCAAGATAGTTTTATCAAGTAATTTTAGAAAAACTAAAAAAAAACGACATGAAAAAACGGCTGACCCAATTTTGATGAAACTTAGTAAAGAACACAATCGATCTACTCCTTTTTCAAACAAAAAATAAACAATATTAAAATCGGTACTTCTGTTTTAGAGCTACGATGCCACATACAGATATACACCTCAAACTTATAACACCCCTCCTTTTGGGTCGGAGGTAAAAAATAGTCAACAAAAATATTTTCCCTCTAGAAATCGGGAAAAGCTGGAAAATCTCAGTGAAAATAACATTCAAAAAGTTTATCTGTATCATGAGTTAGTGGTCGTTAAATTAATTGTACAAGTCGTTAGGCTTATTTATCAACGAATTGGCAACAATCGTATAAGTTGATGTAATTAAAGATATTTTACGAATTATTAAGCTCTGAACATTTTTATTACTGTGGAAACTAACGTGGTATTCACACATTTTAAATAAAAACTACGGGTCACTCACCGCGTGTGCGAGGCGCGTCACCGACCAAGAGTGACGTTTGCTGCTCCTTAGAAAAAGACCGCCGAATGCAGTTGAAACTATAGTCGAATAGCCGAACAATTGGCTTAAAACAGACGTGAGTGACCCGTAGTTTTTTATTTAAAAAAATTATTACTGTTTACGGAATATTTACCGTGGTCATTCATTGGATTTAATTTGATAAGCCGGAAGTCGTATCCACTGCTGCTGATGAAAGCCATCTAAGTATATCTCAATATTTATCATAAAGACCTATAAATTAATGAGGAGAGAAAAACGATAGAGTCGAAAAGAGATAATGTTGCATTTGAAGGCACTGCTGTCCTTATTTCATTATTTTTACCAACTTCAAAAAGAAGGTGAACAATTTGGTTGTATTTTTTTTTCTTTGAATCAAGGAGGAAACTTAATAAAGACATTATACTTTCATATTGGTCCCGTAGAATTTTCATCAAACTTATAATTTTAAAACAAAATTACACATTTTGAAGTCGATTTTTCAGTTTATGTTCGACTAGCATCAGAATCGAGACGTCAGTTCTCAACTCTTAAATAAATAAATAATATTTTTTTTTTATTACAAACTCAATTTCGCACTAGTATAAATAAAACCAGACAAGTGCGAGTCAGACTCGCCCACCGAAGGTTCTGTACTAACTAGATAAAAGAATTTCCGGGCGAAGAAAAAATAATTAATAATTTTCCGGCATTGATAAAAGGCGGAAATTATATATTTTAAAATTTTTGGTCATAATCCGAAAATTACTCTTCATAAAAATAATTAAAAACTAGTTGTAGCTTGTTCTAATGAAGCTCTTTCTTATGATACCTCACATGATACGGTTAACTCAATTCAAATTTTGGACTCTCATTCCTTGCATAATGACCATTTTTGTGATTAAATAAAAAATTTACAGTTTTCTTTTTGTCCTATATGTGCACTATAAAGTAGTTTTATTTCATAGTTCTATGTCAAAGGGAAGTACCCTATTACCGTTGACCTAAAACTAGTAGTAGTTTTGATTTCTTTGTGAAGTTTGAAATGCGGTTTTTTGCTACATATACGGCTGAAACATTTTTGTACGAAAATGAGAAGTTTGATTTTTTCATAGCTGCAAGAGACTGCAGATCTGGGTATATGGTTTTAATTTCAACTCCATACCTCCACGCATTCCCGAGACGGAAGTTCTCGACAGACAGACAGACGGACAACAATGTGACCCTATAAGGATTCCATTATTTTTTTCCTTTTGAGGTACGAAACCATAAAAATAACTGTTATAAAATTATGAAACCTCTATTCATAATAGTCAGACGAATGCGGACCTTTTGAAATGGTTTCGATGAAGGATTTATTTTGGTATATAAGTATATAGGTACCTACGTCAGTCTATATGAGCTTACTGTGATTCCAGAAATGTTGGGCCCTTTCATGTGGTAAATATGTATTATTTATAGGGATTCTGGTTTATTACCTATATTTAATCGGTTGTGTTATTGTATCTCAATTCTTTGGTAAGATATTTTAGCGATTTACCTACCATACTCGCAGTCATTAATTCGAATTAATTATTAGAAAATATAGTTTGCTTTATTTTACAATACATGATTATATAGTTACATTACTTTGTTAGTTAATACACATTCACGACTAAATAGATATAGATAGCGCTCATATGGAAACATACACACGAAAAACATAACCCTCCTTCATAGGCAGTCGGGTAAAAACAAATAGAAAATTAGGGAGTTATACCGCGGCCAGATATATTTCGAAGATTTCTTCTCTTCAACAAAAAAAGGTCTTCGCATGCAGCAGATATGCCGATAAAATGGTAAAATATTTTGTAATCTCACATCGCTTAACATCAGGCGAGTTGGTGGTCAAATGTAGATCTATCTTTCATAATAAAAAGTCTAAATTCAAAATTGAATCACGTGCTGCATGTAGTGCTAATTAATTATGTGCATTTCTGGCACTCTGCCACAAAATTGATATTGTAAACATAACCAACCACGCCACCTAGTCAAGTGCTATAGATGCGATCGAAGTCCGCAGAAGTTACACGTGACAGAATATACCTACGTACCTACATACGTAGAGATGTTTCGTGAATTTGACATTTTGAGAATATTTTTGATATTTGAGTATTTACTCAATTGTGTTGGACAACAAAGTGATCCTATGAGGGTTCCTTTTTTTCCTTTTGAGGTACGGAACCCTAAAAAACAACGATATTGAAACCGATGACCTGATCCTTACATTTACATTAATGTGTAATAAATGACACAATAAATCCGTTATTCCCATAATACCATTCAATCGTGATGGAAATATCAAAGGGCAAGAGCGACGGCTCCCGGAGCTGCTTTATGGTCCATAAAGGGGAGCACTCCACGTAATATCCGATTCATCAGCGATAAAACAATAGGGGTCCACTAGGGTTTTTACGCTTTTGTCTGTTTACAATCTTCCAGGCTTTAAGGCTTTCGCAAACGAGACACTTTGGTGACATATTTCGGAAACAAACAACCAATAATTTTATTTTCAAACAATCTACCTATTTCAAACCATCCTCTAATCATGCTCACGTAGGCACTTTATTTAACTAGTTGCAGTGATTGCCAATGAAATAGTTTTCGGCAACGCAACGCAACTAGACTAAAAGTTTTAAATATCCGTACAAATATTATATTTCCGAAAATTTTCATGTTCAATTCAAATCTTGCGTAAATTATGAGACACCTGATATTTGAATAACGTGACGTCACATAGCCTATGACCAGCGGCGGACACACAAGACGCTTCTTACTACACTTCATTTTTGTTAAATTATGATAAGTAGTTTAGAAGTTATGAGGGAACAGATAAACATACATAGATACACATATACCGGTCAGAAACATAACTCTCTCTGTTGCTTCACCGTAGCCGGGTAAAAAATAAATTGTTTTTCTGGCCCTCAAGATCCCAGGCAACTACTGCATAAGGTTAACTACTTAACTACTACTTTTCTGCACTATATAAAAATATACGATTATGATGCTAAATATTCTCTCATCAAAATTAATTTTACTGCTATTAAAAAAAATGCCAGGCAATTATCGCAAATGGCCTCTGGCCACTCCGTCTATCTCTATACGAACTTACTTTTTTTTATCGCAAATTTGAAAAACTTATTTGTCATTTTCCATATTCCTTAATTATCCTTTATGTATATAATTTTGATGCGATGCTGTACTAAATATTTTGAGTCACAAACTAATTTAATTCTTTTTGTCCACAGGTAAGTTGATAGTCCACAGTACCTCGTAATGCTGAATTCTCTATACTGATTTAATCTGGTAAAGTACTTGGTTGCAAAATGTATCTAAATATATTTTACCTACTAATCGCAGTTTTTTCTGCCCAATACGTCTTCTATTTAGAAAAAGTTTAATGCAAAGGTAAGTAAAAAATAACTTTAACAATAACCTAACTACGAATAGTAACATTAACATACTGCTAATGTATTCTGTGCTTTAATTTAATAGCTATTTACATACTTATACAGTAAGTATAACTTATCTCTAACACCTCAATATTTTTGCAGTCAGAGAAGTAAAATGCATGCTTATTTTCTTCAAAATCTTCAAAAAGTATACTTACATTAAACATATTTAATACTATCGAAATATAGGGAGTTCAATTTCCCAAAATAACCACAGTAAACATCCCGTACAGTAACGAAAACTATAAAAAAGCTATCATCATCAGGGTAGCATTGACCCAATTTCCTCGTATCATCTCAATATCGCAATCACGTTCCCTTCGCGGTGGCAATATAACTATCAGTATAAAAATTCTATAGATGCTGCTTATATTGATCTAATCCCTTGTTTCCAACCTACACGCACGCAATTCTGCCACAGAAAGTAAATATTAGCCCCAGGATTTACTCGTTTACCCAACTTGGACGGCGAAGCTCGGGCCCAGTCATAAAATTCTTAATCTAAGGATTCTGGAATCTTCTGTCGCAACTCTACGTGGCTTATTTTCATTAGCTCGTTACGTGCAGGTATGTAGATGCACATAACGCGAATAAAAGGATGTAGGTATAGCCGTTTTATTAAGTTTCTAATAGGTGAAATGCAATTCGTCAGACTCAGTTGCTACTTAAAACCCTGTCTCAATAGATATGAAACTTTTAAACCCAATAATGAAAGTATGATAATCGACTTCATGTATATTCCCATATTGTAGTTGTAGTATAACTTATAAAGCTTTGCTTACAAAAGAGATAACCTTATTTATTAATCAGAACCATTATAAGCTTAACTCATCCAAAACAGTCAAATAGAACTGAAAATTTTTGTAAGTAACCAAAGAGTGTTAGAATTAGTTGTAGATTTCATCTTCAACAAAGAAATGTACCAAGTTCTTTTAAAAGACTCTTTTTTGCCATTTCTATTTCAGCTAGCAACCAGCACTCACAGAATGAATTATAAATATTATACTGTGGCAAGTGTGTTTCCTTATTTCTCTGCTGGCGGATAAACAACCGCCTCTAGCGGCAAACAAATAATTCAGACTCAGACTTGTAAGGGACATTTTTCGAGATCTTTTTGGGGAGGGTCACACTTGGATTCATTCACATCAATAGAAGCACTTTACTGTAACAACACTACGATTTGATTCGTCCCATTGAGACGAAGCAATCTTAGAACTCTCAGGGGTCGCGAATAACAAGCAAAATTAGATTGGGAGCTAACTTTATGAACTCAGAATGTATTTTTTATAGATTGGTAGTGATTTGAAGGTTAATTTTATTATGTTGTTTAATTTTTTTTGTGTTTGGAAATTGCCACAAAATTGTGTTAAGCGCACACTAATGCATTTTCAAAAGAAATATATCCTTTGTATACCTATTGTACTTTTTACATTAAGCATTTGATATTTTTTTGTTGTGCACTATTAAAGTAGTATATATGGATACTATATATACTATTCACATTAACCTCATATTAACTAAAAATGATAAATAAAACGATAAGATTATCCTAAAATATCACGGTCCCATTATGTTTGGAGATAAAAATCGTCGCATGAGAAAAATAACATTAATTTAAAAAATATGATCAATTTTCACCAGCGATCTTATCGCGTAAATTTTACATAATTTTATGACCGCACGTTTCGAATACTTTGCAGACTTTGCAGTATCCGTGGTCACAGGTGAGACTAGATGACCGTATTTTTTTTTTTGCTATGAAATTATTGATTACTGCATAATTTTATGCAAAACGTTTCCTATGCACGCATAAGTCGCTCACGGTATAAATGGTTGGTGTAATTATAGGTTATATAATTATTTAGTAATATAAATATTAATTCTGTAAATAAGCATTTAGTGACTTATAATTTAAGATCATTTTTATGTTTCAAGTAATTTATGCCAAGGTTTCTTCTTCTTCTTTTTTGTATTGGGCCCGCATTAAAGCATTTGCCAGTGTCAAGTATTAGGATTTTTTCAAGTTTCTTGAATAAAACAAGTTGTAAATGTTCTAGTCACAATCTGAGTCACGTATACAGTCAATTTATAAGTCGAGTCCTGCTTCAGTAAAGTGGTGGCGACTTTACTAGAAGCTTCTATGGAGTTTTGTCGACAACGTAAAATGACACGTTTCACTGCTTCATTTCACTTGCCCACACTCATGTACATATTCGAACACTTAATGATAAAACACCACCATTTTTATCGCGTTAATATTCAAAATAACACAAGTTTAGGAAAATAAAACAAAGCAACAACATGTTTCGAAGATGTTCCCGCCAAAACTCCCTATGCCAAGGTTAAGAACTTATGGTGTAAGATAATATATCAATATTTTTTAATAATTATTGACCATAATTGAAAAAATTATATATTTTAAATTATGGTCAATAATTATAAAAAAATATTGATTATGGTTGAAGAGAAATATAGGAATTATAGAATAGGAGGCTGAGATTTCAATGAGTAACAATCGCAAAAACCTTAGAAAACATTCGGAATTACGGTTGTATACTCATATAGGTATAGGTACTACTTTGATCGTGCACGAAAGCTAAAAAACAAAATGGCGGCGGGTTGCCAGCATGCCAGCATTTATAGAAAAATGTTCGCGAACCCCTTTACACCAACAGCGATAATAAATGCGCAAATTTTGTGTGAAATGTTTTTTTTTTGCATTTGGTTAATACGCGAATATTCGCGTCTTCGCTGTTATGTGATGCCCCAGTATGATGTTAACAAGTAACGTCACTAAGAAAAAAAACGACAGGTTAAAATTAATATAACATGACGTATCTAACATTCAAATGTACAAAAGTAATTGACGCTCACAAACTGGTAAGCCGATATAAAAAAATCACGTTTCATGTATTTACCTTTGTTTACATAACTGACGTAACAGTTATAAATATAATATCTTGCTAAGTTAAATGTAATGGTCCGTCAATTTATCAAATGAAATTGAATAAAATTGGTTATGCAAACACTATGACGTTTTGCGATAATGGGAGAAAACCACAATGTGTGGTAACATAGGTATAATTTACATTATATGTCACTTGTTCAACCCGTCAGTATAGCCACAGAATAATCTTATTATTCTTCGGATTCATAGCACGAAGAACTGATGGCTGATGAGGACAAAACGTTCTCAACTGGAGTCCACGCCCCGAAAAATGCAATATCATACAACATGTAAAAGTTATTTCATGCATTGATGAGATAGTTGGTAAGAACGTCATTAGAAATGGTTAATGAAATTATCGGTTTAAACTAAGTTTAACAGAATGTCACTTCAAAATTTTTGCCCGGCATGAGCCAGGTCTATCATCAACTATATGACCACCGGTAACTAGATCCTTTTTCCAATGTTTCCATGAGTTTCCCATTGGCTCTGCTAACGAAGCTTTTCGCCATTGTTCACCCTTCAACTCCAATTTTCTTCGCGGCTTTGTTTGCTAAGTTTCCCTTTGTAACGATGATTACGACCATTCATTTTGTATGAGGTTTCTCATTGATTTACAAGGCTTTGTTACCTCGGCGGGGAATTAGACTACATCTATTATTTAGGCCAACGTTATACTATTTTGCCAATATTAATGACACACACCTATATACCTACTCAGAATTTAAATATATCATGCGTGAATGAGCCTTATTACAATCAGAGGGTAAATTTCAAATGAGATGACAAAGCGATTCATCAGCTGCCACCAATTAGTTCCTGGAAGAAACAATTCTTTTGTCACGTCCATGATTCATATCTTGCTACACAGACGGACTAATTAAAATCATTAATACAACTCAGTCCCGACAAAGTCACAGCTTAAACAGCACTATGTTGGTACCATAACGGAAGCGCTGGACTGGAACCCAGACACCAGACGGGTTCAACGGCACCGTTCCTATCTGACTGCATTTATATGATACAATTAGAGATAGCAGGTGGATCTGTCCTTTAAACTATTGTCCGAAAAGGATTTCAATAAAAAAATCGAATAGAAATAATGTACTTGCAGTTTTGAGCTTGATTTTCGCTAGCCGGAGAATGGTTGGAAGTTTAGATTTTGATTTTTTTACGCTTATCATGATCTGTTCCGTTTTTAGATATACGATAAATGTTGTATTCTATTAAATGAGTACAAATAACCTGTGTGACTATTGTAGCCAATATTGACGGAGTTGTTTGTTAATCGTTTTCCGATTTGGACTCTGGGTCTCCCATCGTTATGTAAAGCTTAAAGGTAGGCTGAAATATCTTCTTAATAAGTTGTTTAATATACTTATTTAATTTAGCACATGGACCTCCCCTTGACTGTTAATCTTCACGTCTCAAAGTTGTAACCTCATATATTATTTTAGAACCCTTTTGCAGCGGAATTTTCTTGGGAAAAAAACTGTAAACGAGAAATGTAACGGACACTTAGATGTATAAAACTCGCAAATGGTATAAAGAATAGAAGACTAGCCACATCCCACGGATTAGCCAGTAATTGACAAATTTCCAATAAGGCAATCTTTCGATTACAAAATAATGTAAGGAAGGCACCCTTTCATGTCTTGAGGACCAGCGGCTTACTTTAGACGCTTGTTGCGAAGTGCGAAGAAGAACATTGTGTGTATTCTATACTCAAAATCACTTAAATATAATATTATTTCCCATACAGGTCGTATGCATGTGGATGTTCCTAATCTGTCAGCTGAGATTAGTACACTGGTGACTTCCGCGAGTCGGGCACGTGGGAGGAACAGACCATGGGTCGTTGCTCCCACCTGCTTTCCACATCGGTGCTTCCGCATGTCTACCACCTCAGATACATCTACCACAATGTGTGGCTACTTGCTTATATATTATGACGCGGTCCCACTCACAGGACTCAAACCATTTTTTTTTTTGTAATATTAAGTATGTCACATCACAATATTACCAGTAATATTTAAAAAGTACCAAAATTTGGTTCGCATCAACAGTTCAGCTGCTCCGCCTCCATTGGCAGAGGAAAACCGACGACGCGAAGCAAATTTTGGAATTCTTTGTCAATCGCCGCCAATATTTTTCTATCATAAGTGAAATTTCTTTATCTATTTACAGGATAAAAAATCACTCAGTCCTTACCCACCACTTCCCTTTTCTAACTTAATCACAAACTTTATGCTAAAGTAGACGTATCCCACATATATTATTTAATGAACCGAAAAAAACTCACGATATTAATCGGTCAAAAGATCGATGTCTTCCAACTAATTGTCTTCTTGTTTCGGGACTGTCAGAGTCCCATCCTCAGGGTGCACATGCACTGAGACATGCACCTGAGAGTCGAACTTTTTTTCCGGTTCATTAAATAATATAAATGTATACTCACGGAAGTTTTAGTACTGTATCCCACATAGTTTTACCTGCAATGAAAAAAATTACACCTCACAAGGAAATCAGTCTCCAAATGTCATGTCTCCATTATTAGCAGTTTAGACTGTATGTACGTTGTCAGTCAGACATCCAAGAAAAAAGTCAGATATCCTTTTATTCGTTTAATAAAGAGTTGTAAATACCTGGATGCCCGAGCCTTGCTCGGTTTTTATAATAGTTTTTCTCACAAAAGAAGGAACTTGAAAAAAAAAGTGAAAAAATAATATCATCTGTCTGAAATCGAACCGGCGTCTTCTGAATTGCCTGGGAATCGTGTGTTTACCACCTGAGCTATTACATTCTTAAAATTGGTGCCAAAATTTACCTTCGTATTCTAATGATATTGTAGCAGTTTTTAATTACCTCCAAACACAGATAAAACGACGTTTTCTTAAAATTGGAGCCGTTTCCGAGATCCAGAATATATATATATATATATACAAGAATTGCTCGTTTAAAGGTATAAGCTGAGGGTATAAGATATTGGTTTGATATTCATATTTTAAATCCTTTTTAACAAAATCGTCATGACAAAGGTTAAGTCTACCACGATAAATATGAGCATTTAAAAGTATAGCAAGCTCTAAATTGCATTTTATCGCAGTTCACCTGTTACCTTTATATTACAAGTTTCAGCATTCTTCCCTGTTGCATTAGGTATCTATTGATACCTAAACTACTTTCAATTGTCGGGTACCGAGGCCATATTACTAGCAACTAGTTCAAGTTTTTTACTATTGTCATATTGGATGTTCAGTCACTTGTGTACTCGAGTTACAATCGCAGCTGACACCGAGCCAAGGTTTCTTAACTTGAGACTTCAAACGTACTAAGATCAAAGACAGTTTCATCTTTTTGAAGGGTGAATTGGAAAGTAATATAAGCGTCTTTAAATATTACGAATATAATATTGAAGTTACAATTTACATGATCTGAGAATCTCCCAATGTTGGATTTGATACGCAGTGAAATTCTTTTCACTCTTCTGTTCTGTGCTTCTGTTTTTCCCCCATTTGACCTCTATTCACTAAATTAAAAAAAGAAGAACGAAAATTATTATCAGAATTTCGTTCGCTTCTCTAATTTAGAATTTAAAATTTTAATTAGTTTGATAGTACCTTCAGAATTGGCCCCATTACTTATATGTGTACAAACACATAGGTACACGTAAATGACGCTAACGACTTTTGTTTCTTGGCAGTTGGTTTGTTGGGCTTCAACAAAGAGGGTTTTAAAAAGGGTGTCTACAAGCACCTTTCCGGACTAGCAAAGCAACAGTAATGTCAGTGATGTTGCAGTTGTCCATAGGCGACGGTTATCGCTTAACATCAGGCGAGCCGTCTGCCTTTTTGCTTCCCCTATTTTATATATTTTTTTATTTTTTTTAAAGTTGGGTTTAGGCATAAAAGGTATGCCTGCGGCATATCTCTTGCACGGAGCATCGATCGGCGAACCTCATTTCAATTTATATTCAGATCGCGCCCGCAGTTCCGCTTGCAAAGGAAATCTGTATTACAATACAATTGGCCGTTCTGTTTGAGTGGATTCTACACAATTAACGGGTTAAACTTCCTTCATTGAGCTTCCGGTAATAGCCCACAGGAAATATCTCTGCTTCTCCATTTCATTTACTTACACCATTAGTTCGAGTGTTGTTTTTGGCGTAAAAAAGTAGTTAGGCAATTTTTTCCCCGTAAAGTCACGATTATGTAGCGAACTCTCTCAAAACCTTTAGTATATATAATATTAATAGTAACTAACTCTGAAATTATAAGGGCATTTCTTCGAGCTCGAGTTTTCTTTTGATTGATCTGGAAGGTTTCCTTCCATCATACTGTGATAATATGTTTAAAGGAAAACATGCCAGAGGAATCCGGCATAGGTAGCACTGATTACTATGGTAGGTTACTTAAATCAAATTATTTTTAGTATTCAAAAACTTCTAAAATATTTATTGCACAATAAGTATGTACATAAACATTATAATGACAGCTCTAATTCCCAAAACTATGATAGAAGAAAACATTCCAAATGAATCAAAAGGAAACTCGAGCTCATTCAGGTGGGAGCTCATGGGGTCTAATTAGATCTCATTGAGCCCGTTGATACTTTATCAAAGAACAGATACATCATTTTCTAAGTTGCCATTTCTTTAGCAACATTACATTTATCCTCTTTGCGATTCATTAGATGGATCACAATTGTGACTTGCATTAAACGTCGGAAGCTTTTCTCCCTGATTCATCATGATTACGTAGCATGACTGAGAATTGGGTCATTACTTGATAGCATTATATAAAATATTTATTGCACAATAAGTATGTACATAAACATTATAATGACAGCTCTAATTCCCAAAAGTATGATAGGAGGAAACATTCCAAATGAATCAAAAGGAAACTCGAGCTCTAAAAGAACTCCGTAATAAGCATACTTTTTCTTTCCGTAACTCATCTTAAAACATTTTTTTAATGTGGTGAGTTAATGAATTCAAAATAAAATCCTAATACTTCTAATTCCATTTATTGCCATCAAACCCTTCGTATAGCCCATAGCTAGCATTTATCTATGGATTAGCTTCAAGAAGGCGAGAAGTACTCTGCAGTTTGGGTATAACGCTACAAGTATCAATATAACTACTTCCGGCTCGACCGGACACTTCAGAACATTGCTGCTCGCTAGCACAGATAAGAGCTAAACGATATAATGAGGTGCATTCAGGAACTGTCTGTAAATTAAAAGTAGACACTTTGCACATGCGCAAGCTGACTTACGCCTTATTGCGTCGTAGCAAGTCACTATTTAATTAATTGTATATGCAGAATGAATCTTCCACTATGCAAAACGTGACACTGATAGCTAAACATACAACCGTTCGAAAGTAATAAAAATATTTCCAAAACAGATACAATGACTTTTAATCGTGTAAGGGGTCTAATTAGATCTCATTGAGCCCGTTGATACTTTATCAAAGAACAGATACATCATTTTCTAAGTTGCCATTTCTTTAGCAACATTACATTTATCCTCTTTGCAATTCATTAGATGGATCACAATTGTGACTTGCATTAAACGTCGGAAGCTTTTCTCCCTGATTCATCATGATTACGTAGCATGACTGAGAATTGGGTCATTACTTGATAGCATTATATAAGCTTGTTTTGAGGCATGACTCTTAGCATTGAGATCGAATTGCTTGGGTCAAATTTTAAGTATTTGTTATGCAAATTAAAAAATCTAAATCGGATATAGTGTAGCGGACCATCATGGAACCGACACGAGAGATATAGAGGAAATTGCTTTCAATGTGATGGTAACTAGATAACTGAGAATCAGACGCATTTCGTTCGACTCAAAAACGCAAAATACCAATATGACAAGATTTGACCCAATATTCTAAAAACGCAAAATACAAATATGACAATATTTGGCGTTTCACGTTCGGTAAATAATATTTAGTCAAAATACCAAACACGTATTACGCCACAAACGCAAAACACCAAAAAGTTGATATTTTAAGCTGCGTTCTAAAATTTCTTATCCGTGTTAGGCCTAGGCCGCACTACGGTTTTTTCCCGCGAGCGGTAACCGCTATTAACCGCGAAACCGCTCGAGACGGTACTAAATTAATCGCGGGGAAAAACCGCAAATGCGGCCGCTTGTATTCGTTTTCCTGTTTCATAAACTCACGCGGTTAAAAACCGTAGTGCGGCCTTAGCCTTATAGTGTAGAACTAATTCAGTTTCTTCTAGACAAACTTATTCCATCGTAGACCACAACGGTGCCGTAGCATCAGGCGAGTTGACGGTCAAGTGTAAGCTCAAGAATGAGAATGTTCAAGATCAATCTAACCCTACATGGGTTTAAAATTAGCCTAAAATTATTAGTTTAAAATTCAAACACACCTCAGCTTCACACACGGGTTACAGCACTATTCCATAGCTGGGCGTGGGCCAAATTTCACACTTCTTCAAGAATGTTAAGAACTCCTCGCGATATTTTCCTTCATCACTTGGTAGGCGGCAATTAACAGTACCTACCCACTTAACTTAGAAAGAAAGAGAGAGCGCACTCAGGACCTACATAGGTACGGATCGTAAGCCAGACGAACCTGCAATTAGGCTGCCGGAAACTTCAAACTCAACACTCACAACTTATTATCGATACAAGTCGATCGTGCTTAATATCTAAGATAATTTCCATTGATTGCAACTACTTATTTCAAGCCGTAAAGTTGAAGTGACAGAACAGCTAATGCGTCTAAACCATCGTAAGGCCCACTTGTTACATTGCGCACTACTGCTGGTCTAATTTTAGCTACTGCGTGTGGGGGGCAGTTAACTCTCATCTCCGGTGGGTAGTGCACAGCGGTACTTACTAATGGAAACGACTAAACCGTGCTAGGTACCACTAAAATCTGTAAACAACATGTTATTGCGAGAGGTTCTTATGAAAATCATGGCTGGTGTTTTGCCTAAAACCCTCCTTTTTAACCTCCAACACAGAAAGAGGTTTTTTTTAGTTAACAAAATTAATCTCCACAGACTCCGGGGTCTTTGGAGTGTGTGGGTGTGTGGAGTTTATAAAAGGCACGGGCCTTTTATAAACTAATATAAGTTTTTAATATAAAAAAAAATGTTATACAAGAGGAAGACAAAATTCTAATTTACACTTAACTAACATGCATAAAAAGGGTGTTATACTGTTATATATTTGATCTGTTTATTCGCGAGTCTGTCTGCGGCATCGTAGCTTTCAAACGAATGGACCGATTTTGATCTAATATTTTTTTGTGTGAAATAAAAATTAATTGAAAGCGTTCCTATGTTTCATCAAAATCAATTCAATCGGTTTTTTGTCGGGAGTTTTTGAGTTTTCTAAGTTCTAAGCCGCCGATCGTTTGAAAAACGATCGGCGGCTTAGAATGTTTATACGAAGTGTATCTAGACTGCCGACAGCCGACCTGAGTGGCGGTACCGGCAGCACGGACGAGGAATGTGCATTGTGCACTCGATCTTGTAGGGATGGGTATTTTTAACTGACTTCCAAATAGCAGTGCAGTAGTTTGGTATTGAAAACAAAATTGCGCATTTTAAATATAAATAAGGCTGTTTCAGTATTTAAACTACGATTTTGAGTAAAGTAGGTCATTTCAATGCCGCTTAGAATATTGGAAATAATAATTGTTAGAAATATAAATAGCTACATCCCACAATCATACATACACTCGAAAAACTTAACCCTCCGATGCGAAGTCGGGTAAAAAAATATTGGCAAAAGAATTGTTTCCCGCACGGTGATGCACCTGGCGCACGATGTGTTACGCGTGATATCGCTATATTTTTAGCATGTTAGCGTTTTATTCTCGCCATTTTGTCTCACTGAACTCCCAATTATGTCACAAAGTTAAGTGAAAGTTGACGCTCGTGTCCGACCAAACTAACCGGCTTCGGCTGTTGACCGTCTTTGACTCAGTTCGCCCTTCGGTAACCTGAATAAGTTTGATACTTAGAACAAAAAGGCTCTATGCTATTTGGTGTAGAAAACTTTCTTCTGTTTTAGTTTAGTAAAGGGTTAAGAGAACTGTTGTCGCTCTCCCATACAAATAGAAAAAAACTGTTTTGTAGTCCTAAACATCAACCGCCTTACCGAAAAACGTTACCTAACTTTAACCATCGTCTTATTCTTTGTCATCTTTCCGCAAGTGTCATTTCGTGTCAGCGAGAAGTTGACAAAATATGTTAAGCATTGCCTAAAGTTAAGTAACGTTTTTCGGTTAAATCTGTTACGTCCTTAGACGTAACAGATTTAAATGATTATTTTTCAAAAAATCACAAATGTCTATGCCTCTACGGTTTTTTTTTAATTTCGTTTTAGTTCCGAAGTTCAAAAATTTTAAGTGTAAATCTTGAAAAAAATCTATTCATAGAGGCATAGACATTTGTGTTTTTTTTTAAAGAATAATAGGTAATGTTTAGGAGTTAAAACAGTTTTCTCCCTGTTGTAAGAAAAACGCATAATTTGCTGGCAAAGGATCGCGCGATAACAATTCTCTTAAGTACTTATTGAAAGTTCAGATAACGATCAAGATTTTCATCACTAGGCGCCACGTTAAAATTCCATTTCGTATATTCTAAGAATAACTTATTTACTTGACTTACACTCTGACTAGTGCTTATATTATTTATAATTGAACAAATCTCAATAAAGACAGGCAAATGCGCTAATCGTGCGGGTCCATATATAAAAAAACAAGTACTTGTATGAGTGAGTGCACATGTCGGTATCCAGGAGACCAGGATGGTCGTTCTTCACGCCCGTCCTCTGTCACTCAACGCGTGGGGGCCGACTTGTGACTATTTTCGTCCAGACTCTGGCTAATGACAGTCAATTGCCCCCTCTACGAACAAGAATAACCCGCTAGAAATAACTAACTCGCGTGAGGGACTGGAAGGGAATTCGGTTAAAGGGAAAATTTGGCGTTTGGCGTTTATCGTACCTAATATACCAATACGCCTTATATAAATATAATTAATAAAAACATTTATGGGTATACTAGCTGTTCCCCATGGTTTCACCCGCGTGGTAACGATAAACTAACCTCGATTTTTACGCAAATTAATTTCTTACTGTTACCGTGGGTAACTTTGACTCTACGTAAGCTCTACGTACAAAGCTTTTTTCGAAGGTTGTTGATTTTTTCCTCATAAAATTAGTAGTCAAATTCTTTAATTAATTAATTAATTATAAGTCATTTAGACTATTAAATCTGTTGGGAGGAAAAATCGAAAACCTTCGAAAAAGGCTATGTAAAATGTTTGGTACGGAGTTATTTACTAATGTTGACAATACTGTATAATATGTTATAAAATGATTTTTCGCAGTTATTTATTATATCCTTTTTGTTTAACTAAATCGAATGTAAAATCAGAAGTAAATTACAATTAGAATAAAAAATTACATAAAAATTATTCATCCACAAGAACACAACTCAAAGCCGAGTTCTAAGTAAAGTTCAAATAACTTTTATCGTTGCATAGTCGAAAGTAAGTATGTCGCAAATTTCAGACACGATACGAACCCTTCCCGCGATCTTTCACTTTACAATATAGTGTCACGGCCCGGCACAGTTTTTAATTTGATTCGTGCAATCTTAATATATTATTGGTTACTTTTAGGTAATTTATACTGATTTCTTTACCCGACTGGTTAAGAAGGTGATGTGTTATGTTTCAAGTCTAAACTAAGAAAATATATACGAGGTATATCTATAATAGATTTTTTTTAAACTGGCTCCATATCTTACAGGATTTCAATTTGTATTTCTCACAAATTGAAATACATTTTTCACATTATAAAACATTAGTGTAAGCTGTTTTGCCATTATTTTAAAACATACATACACATAATACGTATGTATGTTTTACTTTATATACATGAATATTTATGTATATTTATGTCTGGTATACATGTATGCATGTATACCTGAAAAAAAAACCGACTTATGGTTGTCAAGAAAGAAACTAAAAAAAACCTACCTACTACAAGAATTGAAAACTAATTTATGTTTTTATGTAATATTACTATTCAGGAGGATCTTAATTTTGAACTTTACAGGAGTGTAACTCCTTGCCGCCTTCTCTGTTTCCTAAAAGCAGAACTACAAACATGGTATTTTCAAGGCTAGAGTGATTATACGTAAACCATCGTAAAAACGCATGTTAAAATATTATTCACTGAATAATAATCTTGTCACTTTCTGCCAGACGGGAACTGTCACACGCGAAAACGGAACAAAACACTGTTTAACTAAAATGCGCATATGCAGCGTTTATAAGACGGAATATGTTCTAGATCGATGTGCTCCGTCCTCGGCCACATCGTCGCTTACCATCAGGCGACTTAGTCAAACGTAGAACGTAAGAGAAACGTACCTCAGTTATTCACTACATTTTTAACCGACTTCTTTTATTGTACGGAGTCAAAGTTACCCACGTTCTGTGAAATGTTTATTGTTTACGGGATATTAACCAACATTTTTTTCGGAAGCAATAAAACTCGAAACCACGACAGAAATCTTCTGAACAGTAATGAAATTGCTTATGTTCTACAATCCTGATTAACGTCACCTTTGTTTCATTCAATTTTGACTCCAAACACCATTCATCTCATTTGCTGTCTAATTCACAACGAATATCTGTTTAGCTAGTAGGTATAAACTACAGGTCATTAGCAAGTTACGCAGTAAAATTAGAAAGTTGTGATCGACTTGTTTTTGCACCATAAATCATGGTTATCAGCTTGGAAAGCATTGGCCTTCGTCAACTTATCTTTATATTAGGGGAGTCTGTCATCATAATTTTCTGATATTCTGTTTATATTCTGTGGAAAAATATTCACTGTTTTTATTCACTATTAAGTCGGGTTTATGGAACGGTATCTAATTGTTTTTTAGTTAAATCTTTAGGTCTAACTCTTGTCTATTTTGAGTCACTATCTCTGACTATAGTTTCAACCGTGTTTAGCAGTCTTTTTCATACAAGCTTCATGCGTTATTTCCAGTAGACGTCATGCTTCGCACTCACTACAAATATTACCCGAAGACCGATGCAGACTAGATCCCTCGCCAGCGTGCCCAACAAGCTAATCCTTGTAATAAAGAATACTTTCTAGCTGTGAGAGTATCACTCGCATGGTAATGAAAAACAAAAATGTTGATATATCTACGTCTATTTTGAAGATATAGGTTTAGGTATCTTCATAAATGTTACTATGTGCGAGTGAGACGATTGATGTATGGTCTAGAGCCTTAAGTGGAAAGGGAATTCGCCTACGATCCATTACGATCCGTGCTAGTACCTACATAGCCAGCAGTTATTGACAGGATTTAAACTCTCGCCTTCATTGCCCTACTCATTTAATTATAATACCCTACTGTACAAGTGTACAATATAATATAAGCCATGTCAGAATTAGATGAAGCAGGAAGGTTTGTCCGCGGTCACCGGGTCGGAAACGGCGCTGATTGTGCCCATCGATCCGGAACCACCGTTACGTCCTGTCCATTCTTCCGGCGAGCCGCGTCAACCGCGGTGACATGAACTGTTAAAAACAATAAATAGGCACCGACACCAAACTACGACTTCATTGACGTAACGACAATAAAACAAGAAACAAACTACGTATACTTAACTACCTAAACTCATCATCATCATGGGCCTTGTTTCACCCTGACGGATGATACAATTTAAACAGTATCGCATACGCATAAACAACGATTACGATACGTATGGAAGGTAGATACACCATTTCTATCCACGTGCCATCTCCGTTTTCAACAACGAAAAGATAAAATTTGTCTACGCTCTCTTGTTAGGCTTACTGGAATTACAACGTCGTTGGTAACAGAAAAGGCCAATCTGGGAACTGCAGTTACCTACCTAAAATACAACACATAAAGCAGTCAAATTAGTCCAGATTGACTGCTACATTGACTGTCAAAGCTTATTTGAGTCAGATAAGCACCTGAATTTCCACCCATCGCGTCGAACAAGCTCTCAAATTTTCTTGACATTGAGATGATCCCGGCGCTCTTTGATGAATCTTATCTAACTTATTATGGATAATTTAGCATTTCCTCTTATTAAATATCATTTCATGAACTAAAAAAGTTATGATATTGCAAAGAAAGCATACCAGCTGAGTATGATACTCTTTTAAGGCTGTACTTACTTTCTATAGCGTAACGCCGTTGCGTCCATCCTGCCTTTTTTCCTTTTCTTTTCTCCTGGCAAGCCGCGTCAACTCATTATATCGTGATGAACTGTTAAAAACAATATTATACTTACTCAGACATTAAACTCAAAGTTCATTGACGTAATTTGTCGTCACATTTGCTTCTATGCGTTTCTTTTAAACCTCGTCATAGCATTGTATTCAAATGGCAACATGCCAAATCGCTTGAACTGGAGGTGGGTTATGCGAAGGAACCATAGCTTGCTAGGTAACTAATTACTTTCTATTGCGCAGCTGGATAATAGCAAATATCGCTCTCATGTTATGGTTTCGACAACCTCATTTGAGAACCAACTCAGCCAGCCTATTGCATTGATGCAAAGCATGTTTACGATCTTATTTACTTATTTAATGATAGATGAGCTGCAATTTTAAACGAAGATAAAACTAGATATTCTATGAATAATTTAAATAAAACTTTGTAATGGAATAAAAAGTGCTCACTGCGACCAAAAGTATGAACCAAACTCGCTCTACTATCTAACCATCTAGATAGTAGAGTCAGTCCGTTTCCAGTGGCAAACTCCTAGTTTCATTTTTAGAACCTCGTTATCAAGTGCAATGGAAAGTACTTAAAATAATACTGAAAGGAAACTAAATTAAAGTCTTAGCACTCTCTACTAAATGGGTTCCAGTGGCAATCTTCCGCAAGACAGAGAGCAAGATCTGAATGAGACCAGCCCAGGACCGGAAGGAATGGTGTGATAAAAAAGGGGCCTCGTGTCCAGCAGTGGATCCATAAAGACTAAAATGATGATGAGGATAAACGATTAACCAATGACTCACTAAACAAATCTTTTATATAAATAATATCTGCGGATTCCTTGGCGTCATTCAAGCAAAGCATTGATGTGAGCTGCATAGTAAGTAGGCATTATAATAAGAGAATCATTGAGACCGCATTTTAACATTTTCGTTAATAAAGGGACAATAATCTAGCTGTTGGTGTATTTTTAACCGACTTCCAAAAAGAAGGAGGTTATCAATTCGGTCCGTATGTTTTTTTTTTTGTATGTTTGTTCACGCAACGAGCTATGGGGAGAGCTATGCCCTGGGTATCTCTACGAGATCGAATCAGAAATGAAGAGATACGTAGACGTACAAAAGTCACCGATATAGCACAGCAGATTAGTAAGTTGAAGTGGCAGTGGGCAGGGCACATAGCACGTAGAACTGGTGGCCGATGGGGCCGAAAGGTTCTCGAGTGGAGACCACGTACCGGCAAGCGCAGCCTAGGAAGACCAGCCACGAGATGGACAGATGACCTCATACAAGTGGCGGGAAGACGCTGGATGCAAGCCGCATCCAATCGGTATTTTTGGAAATCCATGGGGGAGGCCTATGTCCAGCAGTGGACTTCTTATGGCTGAGATGATGATGTTTGTTCACCGATTACTTCGTCATTCGTGAACCAATTTTTGTGTTTCTTGAATTGACATAATAATATAAATAAAGTTCCCAAGTTAGTCCCATAATTATTTCATAGACATTGTTGTATTCCTGAGTGAAATGCGTCAGATTATAGAATCTCAGAGTTCCACCGATACGTTTTTCTTTGCAAAAGTATCAAAAATGTTAAGGATTATCGTACAAACATCTGCACATTTTCTAATCTTCGAAGACGAAGCATTTGACATTCAATGACAAATCTCATTATTGACAAAAAAATAAACGAGCGGGTGAAGAGAGGTTTCTTTAAAATCAAGTCAAATAAAGCAGTGAAACGTGTGATTTTACGTTGTCGGCAAAACTCCATAGAAGCTTCTAGTAAAGTCGCCACCACTTTACTTAAGCAGGACTCGACTTATAAATTGACTGTATACGTGACTTAGATTGTGACTAGAACATTTACAACATGTTTTATTCAAGAAACTTGAAAAAATCCAAATACTTGACACTGGCAAATGCTTCAATGCGGGTCCAATACAAAAAAGAAGAAGAAGGTGAAAATAGAGTTACTTCGACGATTGAGCGTTTTGTTTAATTATTACCCGATTGAGCATGATGATACGAGTATGAACTTATTTATCTTATGTATTTCATTAATTTTTCCGTCAAAAATGTAGACCGTTTTTTTCCAAAAAGGTTTCTCCTTGTGTATGGACAAGTGTACGTTCGACGTTTCTTTTAAAATAAATGCCTACCGATTTAGATTTCCTGTGATTCGTCGGATAGCATTGAGAAAAAGCGTTTTAGTCTTCAAGTACGTCATACTAGTTACTGAAAAGAAATAGACTGGACGAAACCGCGTGGTGCAGCTAGTAATATTATAAAATCTAAACTAACTTTGTCTTTTTGTTACCAGTATTTTTGTTACGCGTCACGTCGATGCAACGCTTAGATAGATTTTTGAAAACAAGATGAGCTCCCAGCCCCCACTCCGCGGGTCTTTTCCAGACACCAAGCAGATTAAACATGTGTCATCTATCTAACAAAGACAGATATATATATATGACAGATATCTCTACAGAGATTAACATATTTGCGCCGCTTGCACTGCTCCGCCGAATTTGCCACAGCCCCAGCCCTACTCCGTGTCTCAGCAAGAAGAGACGATACCAGAGCATCAACGCACGTCCCAGTCCACACAAGGGGCCGTCTCAATTTCCATGGCACAAGCGTCAATCCATCAAGATGATTGTTTCAGCCAACTAGAAACAAAGTAAAAAAAAAAAAAAAGACGTGTGGCACTCGGAGACTGCCGCGGTAAAGCTATTGCATAATAGCTTTACGCGCGGTGTGTTAGGTTATTTTCGTTACGGAATTTCTGGATTCGGTCTCCACGCTCAAGGCCCGCGATAGAAGCTATGCAATAGCTTAATAATAAATATTTTCACACAATCATCTTTATACTTGTTGGCTTCATATATAACAAATGATAATAAAGTGAAGATAAAGCACGTGTTTGAACCTCTGTTGCTTGACTACCTACTATACTACCACAGAATTCGCCCTATTACATAGGAGGTACTACATACATTTTATTTTGAATTTACTAGCTGTGCCCCGCGGTAGCACCCGGTTTTCAAACAATCAAGTGTTTCAAGTTTTCCGTACAAGGTACTCGTAGTAGGACATTTACATAAACTAAAATCATCAACTAAAGTAGAAATAACAAAAAAATATAAAAACCAGCCAAGTGCGCACTCGCGCGGACTCGCGCACAAAGGGTTCCGTACCATTATCTATAAAATCGGCAAAAAAACACGTTTGTTGTATGTTGTATAGAGATCTATCTCTATGATTGGGGTGTGCATTTTTAAACTATCACATTTCCGATAAATTTCGAAAGTACAAAAATCACACAGAATTCGAAGCTCTATTGCATCGTCTTTGTAAAATCTGATGTAGATTTATTGTGTACATAGACTTTACTTACACTTGTATTTTGACTCATCGATAGAGTCACCTGACTACTTTGTGCAGTCTTATAATATGATATCACTTCCTAAGTAAGGAATACTTGACGTTTACTTAAATTACTTACAAGTAAGTTAATCTGCGTAATTATAGTAGATACAAGGTCAACATTATAATCTATTGTTATATGTTTGATGGGCTGGCGCTTGACTTGATCGCCGATATCTAAATGCGAGTTTTTAGGGTTCCGTAGTAACTACGAGGAACCCTTATAATTTCGCCATGTCCGTCTGTCTGTCTGCCCATATGTCACAGTGATTTTACTCAGAGATCATCAGCCCTACATAAACGAAATATGGCATGTAGATGTGTATTCTATAAAACGCTAGAAAATACCGTAGCCAAATTTTCAATAAAAATAAACATAGGGGTGGCACTCCATATAAAGAAGGGTTGAAATGTTTTCAACCCCAGCCCATCGAAAAGGTCTAAAGACTATTTTTGTTATAATTTTAAAAACACATTTGTATGTATGAAAATTAAATAACACGGATGAAAAAGAAATTTTTGTCCAAAGTTTGTGATGTTGCTTGACGTTTTTTTTTTTCATTCAGTCATTTTATATCATCAAAAATGTTGGTATGTGCGAGCGAGTGCAAAAATGTTGGTATGGGTGATCTCGAACTCGAATCTTAATGAGAAGACAGATAAATATCCTAGTATACCTTTTTCTTTTCTGTGCTTTTAATAGTAAGTACTTTAGTTTGTGATGAAGCCTAATTTAAATAAATAAAAATAAACCTAAGATATGAAAATAGATTAATTTTACCGACATCGCGCCTTACACTCCACTCGACTAGTCCCTTCGTAATGGCCATTAAAATATACAATCATCTACCAAACTTAATAAAAGCCGAAACCAGAGATAATTTTTTTTCAAAATTATTAAAAGATTTTTTACTAAAAAAAGCATATTATAGCGTTAATGATTTCCTAGCAGATAAAATTAAACTATAAATGTATAAAATTAAATAAGATTTTAATGCTGTCCCTCTCTCTTTCATTATTTAGCTGTGCCCGACGGGGTCCGCAATTGTAACTAATATTTTATTTAAAACCTATGTAACATTGTGGAACGCTAGTAAATAAATAAATAAATAAATAATTTGAATGCAGTATGTCCACTCCGACCAACTTAACTGAAAAGTCTTTATGCAGAATAAGCTCTACTCTTGATATGCTAACGGTGTTATCAAAGAAGTCAGCTGGTTGGTCAAATATATCAAGACCAGAATAAATTGATACTACTAAATTAATGTTGTTTGTTAAAAAAGTACAGATTTACGTATATCCGATCCAGGTCACAATACACAATATGGCCACGAGCCAAAAGTACCATTTTAACGGGTGTTACAAGAACACCCGATACAAGGCAGTTGTTTATATACAAACCTCAAAAATGTTTGTCGGTAGGGTGAGCAAAACGAATGAGTCTTGAAAAACTACATAAATGATGACCGACTTCAAAGCCGAGAAGCAGAAAAAGCAGTCAAAAAACCATTTTTTTTATCAGCCCTGTTTGTACAAACTGTCCCACTGCTGGGAACGGGCCATCTTCTCATTGTGAGGAGGGTTAGGCCATAGTCTGCCACGCTGGCCAAGTGCGGGTTGGCAGACTTCACACATCTTCAAGATCATTGAGAACTCTCACACATGTAGGTTTCCTCACGATGTTTTCCTTCACCGTTTGAAGTTGGCGGCAATCAACAATACGCACATAACTCCGAAAAGACAGAGGTGCGTGCCGTGGGATTCGAACCCAGGACCTGCGGATCGCAAGTCAGACGGTCTCACCACTAGGCTGCCGGAAACAAAAAAACATTGAACCAAAGTTATCGCAACTTTTATAGAACCACTCCTGAACTGAGGTAGATCACAGAGATGGTTCCACTTCGTGCGTAGCGTAGGAAGTGTCATGAGATGGACAGTTAATTAATTTGATACAAGTGGCGGGAAAACGCTGGATGCAAGCCGCTTCCAATCGATCTTTTTCTAAATCTATGGTCCTCCATGGATATCCAATGTCCAGCGGTTGACTTCTAATGATCGAGATGATGATGAAGATAAATGACAGTACCTAACGATACCACGTGAATCCTCAAAAGAGCAGTATATTTTCCTTGTTATTTTGGTCGTTGTTTTCCACTTTCCTCATGTTTACGAAGCAAACCAAATTGAACGCTGACATAACAAAGATAAACATTTTACGTCGACCGGGTTTCGGCCTTTCTTTACGCATATAAAAGTAAAAGCACGTAGTGAGATTTTTATACGGAAAAAGTATAGTTTTAGACTTCGTTTGGGAAACCTGAAAGTATCTGAGTAGGAACCATTTTTTACACAAAAGAAATCTCTGATTCAAGGAAACACTTCTATTTATAGTCTAGGTCTAGAATATAAATAGAGTCGCAATGTTGATGAAATAAAATCTTGACAAAATATTCTTAGACTACCTTATCCTACCTTATCATCATCATCTCAGGCACAGAAAGTCCACTGCTGGATATAAAGCCCATAGATTTCAAAAAGCTGCTTAACGCAGCATGCAACCATCGACACGAGACCACCATAGATTTACTCATTACATCACACAAATATTTGCCCTGGTATAGTATTCGCTATACAACTTAATAATATTGATAGTACGACAGTAAATGTGTTTTAATAATGGTAAAGAAGCCGGATATGACGTACATATATTACATTACAATAGCATCCTGCGCTATTGTGTACCAAGTTTGGTCGGTCCGTCTGTTAGTTGGGACAGTTGGGCCCCATAGACCTTAAGTTTGGACAGTCGTGACATTTTTGTGGAAGTATTTCCTTGTTTGTTGTAATGTTGCTTTGAGTGTCGCTTCCGAAACAAAAGGAACCCTTTTAAGTAGTATTTTTTCTGTATCGCTCGCACATAACCACATTTTTGGAGATACAAAATTATTGAATTGACTTACTTCTCTGTGTTATTTATGTATTTTACGTAAAAGTTTAACAAAAATATATTTTTATTCAAACACATTTGGACTCAAAAAGTGGATTTAGGAAATTTAAAAATCCTCGTCATAAATAACGGCTGAACCGATTTTAATGAAACACTCTCAAACTACAAACTTTCAACAAAAAACCAGATCAAAATCGGTCCATCTGTTTAAGATCTACAGCAGACACACAAATACACAGGGTACAGAAAAACATAAGATAATATGTTTTTCTTACTGTAAAAATACTCCACTGAAATAATTAAATAAGCATTTAACTTAATTAGGTACTTAACCTACTTCAATCTGGAAATACCGAAAAAATCCCTACCGATTTAATCAAAAAAGGTCTAATGAATAGTGATCCAGCCTCAATTTGGTCCTGTCTCATTATCTAAATCCGTCCAAAAACTTGTTGAAAGTAAATGAAGGCTCGATTTTCGTCCGGACCGTAATTCGAGCACCTTTACCCTAGATAAGAGCTTGGGGTTACCAGATAGAAAATTGAAAAGTCCCGACAAATAGCCTGATTTCTATAGAAAAGTTCTGAGATTTTGCCGCAAACGTAATTATCAACTCTGTGAAATAAGTACTTACCTATAATTCATTTAACAAGTACATATATTTTAAAAAAAACTGACTGCAGAAAATCAGTTTTTGCAGTCTAACTTACGATATGAAACCAACATACAGTATCCGACCCTGCTAGTCGCCACAAAATCCCGAAATATCAGGAGAAATACTGCTACATGGTAACCCTAGACAAGACCTCTCTAATTTTGTATTCATCAAAAGTTTCTAACAAAAGTTACTGAATCCAATCTTTGTGATTGGAACAAAGAAACTGGGAAGTTTCTAACGAAGGGATTGTACGTACTTTTAGCTTGAGGTGGCAAAAAAGCGCCTAATTTTAACAACTTTGCTCTGGAAAAATGAGCTGGTCCTAATATTTGACCACAATCCATATTTAGGGTTCCGTAGAACGACGAAGAACTACTAAGAATACTCATAAAATCATTCGTGTCACCAATTAATCTTTTTAGTTTATTTATGGTCTTGGCTACGAAACCGTATCAGTCATAATATGTGTGTCTTAATACGTTCTTGGCCAATTATTATATTATTCTTTGTTCTTCTAATATAATGACATATTCTATGCCGTCGGATTCTGTATTGAACATTGGAACAGTCTTTAAGTAGAAGAAAATAGATTGAATTCGATATTTAATTCGGCCAAAAAACTAATATCATCCTATTACCCTCAATTTTCAATACCTCAATTTTATCATCAATATTGTAGGTATAGGTTTATCAAAGGTAAAATCCCAGAAATAATTTACCTGTTGTTCTGTTTGTGTACTCAATTAATGCTTTAAATAGATTCATTACTAGGTAAATAGAAGCTAAATTGTATTGTTATGAAAACATTTTGTTCCAGGATTGTCTATTTATTCTAGGCTGGTATTCTATTACGTGCGTACGTAAAGTCTAATTTGCAGAATGTCCATCGCCCGCAAAACATTCCATTTTCAAAACCTTTCCGTGAAATGTCCCATTTTTAAAAAGGTTAATTCTCAAAATATTCCACGTACTCTGAATAAACGTTACCCCAATCTAAATTAGAATTAATTTAAGTCTATTTTAGAACGATAATTATTCCTTTTTTTTCTTCTCTTGTGGTAAGATGATGATGTAATCCAGTGATTCTAGATCTTTTTATGATGAGGGACCACTTGATAAATGTTTTTTACCTGTGACTCCATTATGCTCGACGTTGTTTTACCTGTTTCATCTTAGGTATGGACAGTAACTTTTGTATTTTTATTTTTACTGATGTGAATCATCTAAGCGGCTTGTTAGACCGGCTGTTAGCGTGGCACCGCATATACAAATGCAAAGGCAGATTTGTAAAATAGGGAAAGTGCTCCACATAATGAAAAAGATGTATGCTTCGCAATGACACTTAACGTCAAGTAAGTTGGCGATCATGGCGATTTATTACGAAGAAGTTCTTTGGAGGCTACGAATAAACGCATTTTATTATTTTTACGAGAGATATAATATTATTAAAAAAATAAGGTTATATATATATTTTTATACTATGACCCTCTGGAAATGAAGACAAATCTAACGACACCTCGCACATCAAAATCAATTAAGCCGTCTAGGCTGTAGGCGATCATACAGAAACATACACACATACATACATACACTCGAAAAACATAACCCCTCCTTCTTATGCAGTCGGGTAAAAAACCGACAAGCTAACGTTTATTAGAACGTTACCCTCCTTGAACAGTTGTAAAGACATTGTTCTGAATTACTAAACTTTATTCTTAGAGATCTGTAGCATATATTGTTCTGCTCGTAGAGAATACAAGAAACTAGATTGTCCCCAATATTGTAGGCCATAAATAACGAGACAAGAATATTGTGGGTCTGAAGGACAATGTGCCGGGATTAGGATCAAGTGCTGGAGAGCAAATAAGGAACCGGGTAGGGTCATGTTTTTGGGGTGCAAATTGAGACAATATTAGGGTGTGAACATACAATACAAAACATTGTCTTATATATTACGCGACTTTATCGTAGCCAAAAGGATTGATGTTATGATTGCTTAGTTTGTATGTAGGTTTTTGTTATAAACATTTTGTCTATTATGATTTCAGTTCGTACGTATGTTCATCTGATCCCGTATCAAGAAAAAAACTATATCAATTTGTCAAATGAGATATAATATCATAGATTAAGAATTTTTCAAATTAAATATGTATGGCTCTTTAGAAAGGACATAAATTCATGAATTAAAAAAATCTGAAAGTACTGAAATCGTATTAACTTGTATGCAAGTTTGTTTGTTTGTAACCGACTCCTTTGGACTTGATTTTGACCCACTTCAAACGGTCAGATTTCATTCAAACTTTCTAGACTTATCGAGGACCGATGACAATCAATAATTTGATAAGATTAAGCGTGTATTTTTAGTTTTCAAACTATTATTTATGATGACGACTAGACTACACGACTACGGACTAGTATTTTTCTTGATTTTTCGAGTTTCCTTGGGTTTTGAGTTCGTGACTTTTATGGATTGAAGTATCAGGCAAATGACTTAGTTTAGTACTCGTCTTGACACTTAGTTCTAAAAAAAATAAGCTTTACCTATAACAAATACGACAAAAACATGTCTGGATAAGAATTATCGTAATCAGACACGCCTTTTGAATCATGGCGCGATAAATCCGGACAAAATCTTATTTACGATCGCAGCGTCGGTACGTAACTGTTATCGAGTGAAAGTTATGAAGCAAGAGACAAAATATCGACGAGTAACAATATCTTTTATGAATAAAATATGATATTTCTTTCACTATGTTTTGCTCTAGTTTTCGACTCGCCCGGTGAACGAAATAAATTGTCGGGGGCACAGCGTAATCTCTCGCGAAATAGTAAACTCGAGAGCATATCAAGGGTAGCAATTACTTAGTAGTAGTATTACTCTACTCTAGATATAATCTAGGTGTCTTCAAATCGCGAGTGAATAGGTTTTTTCTAGGCAAGCGCGCTCCATCGTAGACCGTAACTGTCGCTTAACACTAGGTGAGTTGACGGTCAAGCTCAAGCCTATTGTTGAATAAAAAACTTAGTACATTTTGTACTTGTACATTAAGATGCTTTTCATATTGTTGAATTTTGACCGCCAAAATTAACCCCCGTATTAAAAAACCATTTATTTCCTTTTACACGTCCCTATTTGGAATACATAAAGTCTAATAGGTACCAAATTTTAGCTGCGGTACAGTAGGCTTAGAGAAAATTGGATTTGACGGTAGACAGACACATACCACACTTCAAAGGTTCGGTTTGTAGGACAAGGAACCTTTATAACTTCGCCATGTCCGTCTGTCTGTCTATTTCTCCATACACGGCTTATCTCAACTACTCTTAAGTACTAGAAAGCTGTGATTTGGTAACTATAACATCTTAACCAAGTCAACATGTGGTAAAATAAAATTGTGAAAAATATTTTTTCGGGGCATCTACCCTACACAAGTGGGGGTGGATTATTTTTTTACTCATCTACCCCAGCGTATGGTGTCCAATTATAATTAAGTATTTTGTGCAAATTTCTTTAAAACTAACATAAGTCAACTCGTATGTTCATTATATCAAACAAGAGGCTCTGTTTTAAGTGCACATAAATAGTATATAATGTGCAAATACGGAACACTACGCTGCGCGTGGCCCAACTTGGACTTGGCTGGTTATTTTTCTTTTTGAGATACGAAACCCTAAAAATGCTGCTGCAGTCACCCAATCTACTTCACAGTGAAGAAAATCTGTATAACCTTTATCTTACCTCGCATTACAACAAAAAGCCACGCAAGTAAATATCCGAACTAGACAAAAAACCAGCCCCGGATCTAGGGGGGGGCAAACCGGGGCACCCGCTCCGGGCGGCATTTTCAGGGGGCGCAAAAATCATAATTAATATGAATAAAATAAAAAAACTTGCTCCACAAAGCGCCTAGAATACGAAAACTTGGTTGACTCACCGTTAACTTTTAGGAAAAAGGCGCCAAATAGATAATGACAGGCCTTGTGGCTCAGTTGGTAGTGTGTTTGCGTCTACCTGCTGAACTGAAAGGTCGTGGGTTCGATCCCCACCCAGGGCAAACATTTGTGTGATGAGGATGTTTGTTTTGTGTCTGAGTGTTTCTATGTATCATATTATGTATATATTTACAAAAAAAATGTATATATGTATTCTATCAGCCATCTAGTTCCAAGTACAAGCTTTGCTTAGTTTGGGCTAGATGGTGTTGTGTGAAATGTCCACAAATATTTATTATTTAATTTTATTAATTATATTAAGTTTTTTTAAGTAAGTTATTTTAAGCGCTGGAGAGAGGGGTGCCACCGTCAAGTTTCTGCCCCGGTTCGAAAAAATCGTAGATCCGGGGCTGCAAAAAACTAATAGTTCAGTATCATATCCTTTATAGTTCACTCCGCTAGCTACCCTATGTATACTTACATGATACAAGACACGAGTCACGAATAAAATATATGGGTTTAAAAACTTTTATAAGAATATCGTGGGTATTATAAGAACTCAGTGAACTCTAGTGAAAGATATCGCGTGTCAAAAGAGTGACATCGCTATTCGCTACAAAGCTAGTTGTTCTGCCAAAACCTTGTGTGATATATACGAACTTTACTATACACTTGTCTATATTAATCTATGCGACAAAAATAAATGGTTTAGCTCTGAAGTTTTTTTTTTGCTTGATGTTGGCATCATGCTTTCACATTTGCCATTTGTCGAGTTTATGCTCTGAAGTTTAGCTATATATAGCACAGTCATTTAGACATTCACTAGGTACGAGTACATTAGAAAAGCTGCGTCCCGCTGTATTAGGGTAAGCAGGGGGAATGGCGCTCACCGGGTAATGGCGCTCACCTCTATAAGTCTATAAAAATAGTGCACAGCAACATGTCACGTCGCTTAAAGCGAGGGGGACGGGGGCCTCTAACAGACAGTTTTGCGTACAACCAGTCAGCTCGCTACATGAGAATGTAATGTGCATTGTTTTGTAACGGGCCTTGTTGATCTAATTTATGGGTATGGTGTTTTTGTCAGAAGTTTAGTATTTTTATTATTATTTAATTATTGTTATGACTTCTTAGACACTGAAGTTTATATTTTGTGATAACGTAATCAATTTTTAACAATTACATGTGAATGTTTTAAAATTTCAAATTAAATTCAAAACGAACTTTTGGGGTTATGCCGCTCACCTGAACGCCATTCCCCCTTATTGACTTTTTTCTTTGATAAATCTATTGACCTAATATTATGTACTACAATTATAGCCTATCTTGCCTTGAAATCACCAAAGGACAACCGATAAACCAACACGGAACAATAAAGATCTACAATTCACCAAAACTGAAGAAAAAAAATATTTGGGATCGTTATACCACTTGTGGGCTGTGTTCTCATGCTATATGTTCAGTATTAGATTCAGCAGATGGATACATCAGTGACTGATGATAAAATCCTACTATCTCTAATTGTGATTACCTCTAATAATGATAATAATATATAAAAAAGCTTGAGTGTCCTTTACCCCTTAGCCTGAGCGGCATTACCCAAGGTCAGGGGTAATGACGCGCAAAGCTGTTTTTTTTAAGTTCTTCTACTACTAATATAGAGATAGAGATATATACGTTTTGTGTTACAATATTGATTACTTAATAGTCAAAGATATTGCATTTTTTTAAATTTTGATATGAAACCAATATTTAAAAAAATATAGCATGTTTTCCTTAGGTGAACGCCATTCCCCCTACTTACCCTACCTAGTAATTCTAGATCTCCTCATTTTCAGGAGACAAGTGACAGTTAAGTGAATTTTATTTCATAGGAATAATAGTTTCAATTGATAACATACTAAAATGTAAAAAAAATATTTCAATCGATCAATAAATTTCAAGTTTTAAGTCCCTCTCTCGCGAAACAACAGTTTGTATTGAATTAGTACAGCGAACATGAACCATGACGTCATCGTTCGCGATAGTGTGCTCTCTGTCTAACATGAAACTAAAATGCTTCTAACTTTCTTATTTTTAACAGACTTCAAAAAAGGAGGAGGTTATCAATTCGTACCGTATATGTATATAGAATATATATATTTTTTAATATAGGTATTTCAATTTTGTTTTTGTGGAATCGATCTATTTCATGGTTACCCTTTTCATGACCAAATAAAAAAAACATGTATATTCCTTATTAATTGTGTAGTGGATTTGTGTGCCCGAGGATATAGGTTCGACTCCCAATAATGAGCTTAAGGGCTCACCACTGTCACAATAGATCTGTAAAGGTCGCAGTGACTAGCCGGGGCTGTTGAAGCCCTTATGGCCCCCTATGCTTCGAATAAAAGGGCTCACCACAATATAACTTTATAATTTGCCACGCCAATCACGCCAATCATTCAGCGGGAAATTCAAATTTCAAATAGTTTTTTTTCCACAAAACTATATGAGCTCTACAATATCTAATTTATTTATGTATTGCACATTGTACAGTTCTTACAATTAGTACTTAAACTCAAATTAGTTGTAAGTATAGAGTACAAGGGTAGGCTAAACAATGTTTAGCCTTAGTTGTTCATCTAATTACACGCAGCGCAGATAGCTTTATGATCGGCAAATACTATCTATGCAATTCGATGCACGAGCGAAACGACGTTTTCCAGTATTCGCATTTTTATGATTATCAAAAAATATTGCGATACAATCTCTGCCAAATTACCTACGAGTATCAGCCAACACTCGTGTTTAGTCACGTTTGTTATCACGTGCGCTGCAACTAGTATCAAAACTAATTATTGTTATCTGCTTATGATATCAACAGTACCTACAAGTGACCCAAGGACTTTGAAGTTGAAGCAGTTATTGTACCTATATTCAAAAGAAAACAAGATTTGCTACATCTTAACTTAGCACTTTTATAATGTTGACGAGGTTACATTGTTCAAATATGTCCACTGCTGAACATAGGCCTCCCCCGTGGATTTCTAGAAATACCGGTTGCAAGTTGCCTGTATCCAGTGTGCTTCTGCCACCCGTGTGAACCTCAGAACATCTGAACGGGCCATTTAAATATACAAGCCCATTTAATTACCTTTTATAAGATAGCTGTAGATAATGATAATAGATTTTTATTTTTTTACATATAAAAAAACATTTAATTACCTGTTTATATTATATATTAGCGCTGGAGGTAGTAACAATAATAGATTTATACATTTTCGTATACAAATAGCCAAAGATAATTCATAGAGTAATACTATTATCATTAATAAATGGTGACAATAAATACATTATCTCTTAGTCTTATCGAACCAAAGATTTATCACATGTAAATATTATCATTAACTTCCATTAGAAATTGCATACTACATAAGAAATTATTATACAGTACATAAGAACTCAATGTTGCACGCCCGTAATGGGTAAACTGTTGAAACTAATATTTTTTAAGAACTCTGTACACAGTTATGAGCCTAAAATATATTTGATTTATGTTTTGCTCATCATACTATCACCCCTTATTCCACTGCTGGTTATAGGCCTCTCTCTTCGAACGTTACTCCGTCATACTCGTATGTCGGGGCGTCCTGCAGTATATTTATCGTCACGCTGTCGCCACTGTAAAACACGTACCTTCTACTATTTGGTTATACCACAGATATAACCAATCCATTGCCACCCTGCAGCCAACTATACGCTATGTCGAGGTATTTTTTTCCAACTGCGCAAGAATGAGGGTTATGTTTTCCGAGTTTATGTATATTTGCATTATGCATGTATGTTGGTATGTTTATATAATTACCTCCTACAGCCCAAACAAAAAAATAACTAAAACGTTTAATTTGTGCTACAATTGCTCCTTTACGACGTAATCTTGCAATGTACTAGATTTAGAGGCAGTTAATCGTATCGTCGGTTGATTCAACGATTTTATTGGGCTTGCATCTGGTCGTTTTTACGGTCAATCTTGTATGCGCTGTAAACCAAGCATGCGCTTGAGTAGCGACCTGTAGTACTGAAATATTTTTTCACCTATGAAGGTAAACACGTGATTAGTAAAAACGTGATTATTGTATCAGTTAATCGTGGGAATTTCAACGTGTAATGTGATGATGAAATAGAATTGTTTGGATGGATGAATGGAAAGAAAAACGCAGACGATAGTGGCGCCACCTGGCGGGATTTTAGGGAGTTATCTGCATGAAAAGCATTGGTCTATACGACGGAAACGGAAGTGCCTCTCTCATATAAACGCTTCCAGGAGCTATCTAATAGACAAATCCATCACGAGAATTGTCTTTTCTACTTGTTTTCTACCAGAACGGCGTCCTCAGTACCTAATTGGTTAGGGAACACATACCTACCTAACCCGTATCCTAGGATACGGGTTGTTTCGTATTCGACACACAAATTTTGGACCCATGTCGTAATCTTAACACGACCCCTTTTTTATTACTTATCTGACTGACATTTAAAAAAACGATTCTACTCGACCCATTTTGTGATATTGTTATTCCTAACTCTACTCGCTGGCCTTGTGGCTCAGTTGGTAGTGTGTTTACTTACGTCTACCTGCTGAACTAAAAGGTCGTGGGTTCAATCCCCACCCAGGGCAAACATTTGTGTGATGAGCATGGATGTTTGTTCTGTGTCTGGGTGTTTCTATGTATCATATGTATATATTTACAAAAAAAAAAAAAAAGTATATATGTATTCTATCAGCCATCTAGTTCCATAGTACAAGCTTTGCTTAGTTTAGGCTAGATGGTGTTGTGTGAAATGTCCACAAATATTTATTTATTTATTTATTTACTCATAACAAAATTTCCAAAAAAAAACACGTTTTGCGTGTACCGTTTATACATAAAGCACTTTGAAATAGGAGGATGCCGATATAGCTCTTACGTTTATATTATGGTCCACGAGGCAGGTAAAAAATATCGTGTCATTTTCTCCCGGACGATAACTCGTATAATGCTTAAGAGGGTTGTATTATGTTGTATCAACAATATTTTCACCTTACCCTCTATTCTCGTTCACCTAACCCTCTAACCATGGTCAAATGTGGTGTCAAACGGCCTCATCGTCATTGATGCCTAACCGGTAAGGGAAAATAGGCGTTATTTTATTAACCGACTTAAAAAAAAACGAAGTCATCAATTCGGTCTGTGTGGTTTTTTTGTGTGTTTGTTCACCGATTAGGTGCGTTGATTTTGATGATTCGTTTTGTATTTGGTAGGTATATATACATACTTCAGAGGTGGTCCCATATAAATTTTATTAAAATCGATGCAGTACTTTGATTTTTATAACAAAAAACCTGGTAAAATATCATTCAAGTGCCTGTAGAAAAGGTAACAGCAAGTCGCGTATGTGTTGTATTACATATTTTGAAGTCTGTTTTTTCAGTTTTTTAAACTATGATTATTTAGGTAAGTATGTATGTGTAAACTAGGAATGTTTTTTTATTACCTGCCCTTTTCGATCTGTCTTCTACCAACGACAAAATCGAAACGATCGAAAGATACCTAATAAGAATCTATTGTTAGGAAATTTTGTAAGAATTTCGGTGCCCTTTTTAGCGAGAGGACAATCTACGATGTTTGTCTGAGTTAGAGCCTAGGTGCGGCCATATAGATGTTTAACTCACTAAGGCCCTCCTGGTGCCTAATACTCTGTCCTCGAGTGTATCTTCAAAGAATACACAAAGTAGTCCTCAACACTGTAAAACAGCTTGAGCTGGCTGACAGACTTCGCACATCTTCAAGAACATTATAAGAACTCTCTGACGTGCAAATTTCCTCAGATATATTTCGTCACTGATAAAGCTAGCAGGAAAACTTAATACTAAAGCTTCTAGGTAGACCCAACAGACCCAACAGACTATACCGATAGGTTATTTCTTGTTATTATTGCAAAACACCATTACGAAAGTAAAATTAGTGCGACCCTGGCCTGAGTTCAAACAAGAGTAACAAACCCTGCAGCTCTGGCCTGTCGCTGGCTTACCAGCCAACACTCTTAGAAAATTGTGCCAAACATCTTGTAGGCTTTAATTCGGTAATTAGCAAAATTATTCCACCCCAGTTAGTGACGTCTAACGGTTTAGTCTAGATTATTTTGGAACAGATGGGTCCATTTTTCTCGCTAATGTATATAAATAAGTATCGCTTGTCTACCCCCGTATTCTATAAAATTACTCTCGAAAAAACATAGTTTCTAAATGACATTTTGATCATAAAGAAATTGTCAACGAGAGGAAAAAGGATAATTCCTCTGTGGCTAAAAGACCTATTACACTACTCGATTTCTCAGGCCCTATATATCGGGTGACTGTCTGGGAACAATGGAATTCAGGACCCTGTCAGAAACCTAATAGGCCTTTAATCCACCCGTCAGCATTTTTCCATTTTGTTTTTTATTGCAAGAGTTCTAATGTCACTTTCGTCTTGTTTCAGGACGACGTCACCCCCCGGCGAGCCGCTAGTGCGTCCCCCGGTGGGCAAGCCGCGCTGCCCTCCTGCCATCTCGCGTCTTCGCGTCGAGAAGGTCGAGGGCGGGCTGGCAGTCGCAGGCATCGTCGTCGCTGCCAACTGTCAGATCGTGCTGCCTATATTCGGCTTTCTGTTCATGCTCGTCGGATGTGTTCTTACTGGTGAGATATTTTTTTCGACTTGCCGTAGAGCTACGAAGCACTTCACGAATAGTAAAAATAGACATTCAAAATTTCTTGTCCCCAGAACACAGCATCACATCGCATCTTTTAAACGACACTTTAAAACTGATTTAATCAGTTATGCTTTATATTTTATTTTATTTTATTTTAAAAATTTTGGAGAAATTAACGGCCTTAACTAACAGAGTTATAATGATTACTTAAACATATGCGAGACATACTACGTATTCTATGATTACGAATTGTTTTATTAATAATATTATAATGAATATTAAATTATATTATTAGATACTTTTAGATTGATACTTTATTACATGCTCAGTTAAATTTTACCTACGGTTAGGTACGTGATCATTACTGTTGTAATCTTTATTCAAAATTGACGCCTTTTTAAATGTTTTAGCCCCACAAAGTTACAACTTCCGGTAGTCATAAAATCAATTAGCCAACCGTAAGTGAAAGGCGCAAGGTTCCGTATATACATTTTAAATATTAAAGTGTCATTATTAACAAAGATGTCATAACTTTTTAATCACTATTGTCATCGATTTTGTTTTTAATTGTAATTTGAAACTTTACAGCGGCGTCGTATCGCGGTTGCGGTGAAAACGAGGAACCGGATCATTATGCGGCGCGTATCGCGTTTACTGGCAACTCGAGAGTACTTGGCCCGGTTTGCATCGTTGCTGGAGCTCTTATGACTATTGCAGGTACTATAAGTTTCATAATATAACTTGTAAATTATAATAGTACAACTGAAATTAATAAATCAATATTATGCAGGTAAAGAAAGCGAAGATATTATTTATACATTTATTTACATCCTATGTGACCTAATAATAAAGTTAATAACTTTCAAGTGAGGCCGGAGAAATACACAGTTAATAAATAACTAATGAATGAGTTGGGCACTAGAAATTATTCCAGTACCATGCTATTGTTTCCCCGCATTATTATCGAAAATAAACATCCTTTTGATAATAATTCAAGATAATGGTTGAGACATAAACTAATTCGTTCCATTTTTATTGTAATATTACCCTTTCAATATAATAATAATTGTTTTGAAAATGCGCCTATTATTAATATCAAAATATCAATTATATTATAACGTTTAGTTTGTTTATTTTTCAGGCATCGTACTATGCATGCTCATGCGTGCTGCTCAGCGTCGTCAGCGTAGACTGGCATTCCACTGTCCCATCCATGGAGACTTCTACCCACTTAGTCCTCAAATAAGCAGAAAATACTCTCGTAAGTACGATAAGCCATTGTGATTAACCTTCATTATTATGAAATTTCATTTAACAATTAAATCACCAAACATATAACTAAATAAAATAAGGATAATTGGGTTCAAGAGAACTGAAAAAAACTCTAGCATGCTGGTCGAATTGCATAACAAGTGATCACATTATTTAAACATACATACAGGTTGAATTGATAGCCTCCTTTTATTGAAGTCGGTTAAAAAGAGATTAGAAAGACTAATAATCCCTTATTGGTCTTTATGTTCTTTATCTATCTGGTAAAAAAATATTTTGTTTGGATTTTTTCAACCAGATTAATTATACTTTTTCGATAAAATTGTGTCTTTTCAGGTAGAGTAAAAGTAAAAACTTTTTAAACATTTGGAATTGGTACATTTCAGGTAGTCCTTCCGGGTTGTGGCGATGGCTTCGTAGTTGGTTGGGCATGGTGGAAGACGGCGAGTCACCGCGCTGCCCTCGCTCCACCGAGCCTGCGTCTCCGGCCCGTGCTGACGCTACATGCCCGCCACCGTTACCCTTCCTAGTGCCATCAGATTCCGTCGTGTAAGTACCTGTCATCAGACTTAACAGTTTCAAATATTATACAGCAGTTGAACGATGTTGCTGTTGCATGATTAAAGACTCGGATATCGTGTTCTAAAATGCATATTCTGTGGCGATATTCCCATTTCACATGCTATGCCTGAGTCTACCAATGACTTCGATGAACGGCTGTATGTATTGATTCATATATTCTGGTATATGCCTCTTCATCTTAGATCACGGCACCTAGTTTGCCAATGTCAGACACAAGAATAATACAAATGGTACTGGCTGTATTTAATCTTTTTATATTACATTAGCTTACATTACATGAGATTTAATGGATTTTGACAAAATTGATGACACGAATATAGCGAATAGCGAGTACTGTAAATGTCCCGGAGGAAATTAGTATAGCAATATACATTCATTATATTGATTTTCTCCAGACCTAAGAAAAATGCGACCTCTTTCTAACATCTTTGACCATTAATTCCTCATTGACACATGCGATAATTTTTATTGGGTAGCTTGTAATGTTTTTTAATTAACTGTTTTAAATGCAATATTTCTTTTTTACAGAGGCATGGCGTCTGTCTTAGGAGCCCCACTGAGCCCAGAACAAACCTTCGGTTCTATAAAATCACTGGCTATATCGAGGGAAGTAGCCAGTTTTCCCTTATCGCGTTCGCCAACTCCACCGCCTTTGAGGTAATTTGACAGTTATTGTTATTAGATGATCCATAGGGAAGTCCTATGTCTAGCAGTCGACTTTTTGTGGCTGAGATGATGATGATTATTAGATAACCTGAAAAAATATTGAATTGTAAAAAACACAAATTTTATTTTTAGATAAACTTTTTTTATTTAAAAGTTGTTTATTTATGATAAGCAAATACTATATTATGCATAAATAAATAGATTAACTCTTTATTGTTCACATCTTGTTCAAATCACACGTTAGCTAAAAGAGTAAACAAAAAACGCACAATTCACAAAGTCTGAAAATTTGCCTAAATTGTTATTTACATTAAATCATTTTGTATTGTGTATCATACAAAATTGACATTTGGTTTGAAAAAAAAAAAAGACTGCATTACATAATCAACAATTCATATCTTTGATTGTTAACTATGTTTGACTCTATAGTACCGCTCATTAAAATAAAATAATGTTATCTTAGCTATCTGTTACTTAATTCAAAAACTCTTTTTCACAGTTGCCCTCCATTTAAAGAAGAGTCGAAGTGTCTCGAAGAGAACATCCCGAATGCAGTGGTGATACGTCCTGACTTCGATTGCGGATCACCCACTTGCAACTACCGAGTTGTCGAATGTAAATTGACCACAACAGACGAAATACACCGCAACGTACCTACCCACGCTAGCATACACCAGATTTCAGATAAAAATCCAAGACCTACCACGGTATCGATAACGATACCTGACGAGGGCAAAGGCTAATAATTTATACTAGTTACAAAATCTCATAGACAAATGTGAAATTTTTTAGTGAGCAGATGGAATAGTTGAACGGAATGCTTTACGACATTATTTGGCGTTAAATGTGTAATTACATTACGATGTATCGATATTAATGTAAATAAGTACTAATAACATTTATGGATCTAATTTCTGTACGTTAAGTACGTGTTTACTTTCATATCCGCATTGGTCTTCCTCTGAGGATTCAGCCGGACAAACAATTTTCGCGTAATTTTATTCTACTTACAGTTCTAAAATACATTGTAAGGTGTTGGCTTAATGGTATTGTAAGTAGTTGAATAATTACTTAATTATACTTTACCTACCTATGTTAGAAAAATAACTACAACTTTATTCTTAGCAATACATTACGCCAAATATTGTACCTACGAGTAGATAAGTATGATACGGGACAATTATTTTGTGAATTGGTATGAACTAGTGAGTACTACGAGAAAGTACGAGTAGTCGTGAAATCGTTATTTTTATTGTTTTATTTGTAAAACAAGCATTTTTATTTGGATTTTTGTATTAATACATGATTTGTTCTATGGCAGATGATTAGTGTGTTTATCGTAATTTTGGCATTCTAGTCTTAATAATCTTTTATAAACATTATTGTGGTAATATATAATGAAAACTACGTAATCTTTTTTAGATAACGCGTTTGAAGCAAGATGATGTTTACTTGGCTCATTAGTAGTTAATATTTTTGTCCTAATAGCACCAAGCATTTTTTTTTATTATTCATTATATTAAGTTAGTCATTTTATATCTGACTCTCGAGTCTATTATGCTCGCTCTTATTTATAGTGAGTATGATTTTACACCCCTACTAGATAGACTAAATTGACTTTAGCATAAACCCGATGTGATATTAATTTTCATTTCTTCTCTAGCCATAATTATTTCTCATTTTTATATAACAATTCAAACTTAAATCAACTTTCGTTCGTTTAAGTCTAGTAGAATTTATTTGGTGAAAGAGCCAAAAAATGTTGCCAAAAGCATTGTTTATCGCGTCCATGAATTTGTGTCACTGTTTGAAGTACCACTTTAAGCAAATAATTGTGCTCAGAAAAAGACAATTTAGTAGGAAACAAGAATGTAGAGATATTGTAGATTACTGTGTAATTTAGAAGTAATATTATGTAAGTAGGTAGTTCATAAATGAGTTTGTGATGAAGGCATTTATTGGCCAAGTTATTCAAAAATTATAAGGAATGTAATTTTTTATAATCAGTAGTTAAGTGCCACGCCTAAATATTATTATATTACTAAGTTAAGCCTATTTAATATTGTTACAAATATAAGGATAAAACAGAAATACAAAATTGAGTTAAAAATGGTATTTTTATTTTAAAATACTTATCAAAGCAAAGATAAGAGAGAGAAGAGGGAAGAGAGACCTTTGCCCTGTAGTGGAACAATAATGGCTGAGAAAAAAAAACTGCAAAGTTGCCTAATGCATATAGTAATCTATAATTATAAATATTATTTTAGAAAAATATTATTTAAACATATAAATTCAACAAAAGGGGGTCCAGTCAATCTTTAATATTATCAATTTCAAGATTGACGCCACCTACGTGTGGCTCTTGTGACATGTCAATACTCTTTGACACGTCTAAGCGCGTGTTTACTGAGAACTATAGGCGGACATAAGTTCCATTTTATCATCATCATCAACGTTTATCATCACTACGTTGGTGCAATCTCAGGCCACAGCTTACATGGCATATACATAAACTGTTCATTAGGAAAATGCAAAAAATAGGCTTGAACTAAAAAAAATATTCAAAATAATTTCATTACCTTTTTTTTATTTACAGGCCTGCGTTTCATGCTTTTCACCTCTACGCTTGATTTTAAGCTACTGTAGTTTAAGTGTTGTTGTATACGATGGAGTATGCTTATCTATAAATAAATGATCCATTCACAATTATACCATACTGATGCATATTCCACAACTTAACGATACTCATAATATATAAAAGTAGAACCAAATTTCATCATCCTTGAGCACGATAGAATGAGTTCAAAAAAATCTGAAGCATATTCTCCGGAAGCATCTATACAACCGGAACAACAAGTATCTATCTATATTGATTCTAATCTAATAAGTATTTAATTCTAATCTATTCCAATCCAATGAGTATCTATAATTATATTAGCCGATCCATCCCAAAAGTGCAAATAGTGCCAGTAAGTGACCAAAAAGGTCAGTTATCGGCACGGATTTACTTCGGAAAGTAGTAGTCTAGTAAAAATAAATCCGTTTGTATGAAGCAGATCACATTCACAGTATTTGTAACTGAAGGGAATCCTTTGAAATTATGATAGGAAATCAAAAAATCAGAAACCATCAATAATCCCCGATTTATAGACTAGCTGCGTTGCGTGGTTTCACTCGCGCAGTTATGAAAAATGGTGATGATTATGATGGTGATAAGTAGCTTATGTTCATCTCCAGGTCCAAAGCTATCCCTAAACTAATTTTCATAACGATCGGTTCAGCCGTTTGAGCGTGTAAAGGTGACAATTTAGCTTTAATAATAACATAATGAAATTGTGTCAAATGTATTTCAAAACACCAGTACATTCATTTAAATGACAATATACTTAGTTATCTTTTATTATTGTTACAAATCTTATTTTTACTAGACTATAGGTAGGAGATAGTTGAACGGGCTACATTTGGTGGAGAATTGCACGTACATAATATTTATGCAGCATTGAATTTGATTAGATTATCATTGCTCAAATTGGAAATATTGCGTACTTTTCCAACCAAAAAAGAAAAAACTGTTTTTTACACCTAAGTATTATCAAATTACGCTAATTATTTTTTGTCTGATTGGAATTATATATGGTTATGCCTCTAATGTTAAAACGTTAAGAAATTCAAACCATAAAAGCATTGCCATTATTATAATGGTTTCGACCACATAAAAATAATTATCGAAATCGGATGATATTTAGGGATAGAAAACATATTTCTACTGCGGTATACAAAATAAACGCGTAATGTAGGTACTGGCGAGAATTTCAGCGACTGCCGCGCTTGACTGCCAACTTGGGTAATATAAAATATATTTAATATATTTTCAAAAAAACATGAAAATGTTATATATTGTCCACTACATGTCACCAAGATTTATACTACATGAAATAAGACAAAGAGTTACACCAGAAAAGCCAAAAGAAATCCATCTTTCTCTTTCACACTTGCTATAATCGCATTACCCTGTTTTACTGTGGAGTGAAAGAAAAAGTAATGAGACGTATGTAATTGCTTTCTCTCTCTAAGCGTTGTATATAACTACTTACCCAAAATATGCTATGCTGCCTGATGCTGCTAAAGAGCAGTCCGTTGATATGTAGTAATCAGTGATAATAGTCGTGTAAAAAGAGCGTTGTTGAGAGTACTGACCTCTGGGGAACACCTGCATTAATAGCTATTTGATCGGACTTCCTGCCATAAATTACTATTATCAAACGATCCCTTAAGAAGTCTTATTTTTAGGATTAAGTTACGAACGGCCCATGTATATATAGTTCCCGTCACGTAAAAAGAACCGTTCTTTTAGCGTTCTTTTTACATGACGCGAACTATACCCCAAGACTATTTCAGAATCGAATCAAAAATGTCAAAATCACATATTATTTTATAAGAAGTATACCTATTCCAAGCTATGTTTTGATTGTGTTGTTAGCTATGTTGTTACCATATACATGGAAACTTTGCACGTAGAAAGGAAGCTATGAGTGTCTTGACTCGTGGTTTGCCTATGCTTTTCTTGTTTGCAAGCAAGCATACCAGTCATAATGTAGTGGGATGCACCTTTTTAAAAACATGTTTTTAATGTTGTCATAGCAACCTCAAATACTAATAAACAGTGACTAAAACTAAGTTGCAATCTTGCAATCAATATAATATTTACCAGTCAGTATTTCACTGCTCACCGTTTCACCGGCTCTTATACACTTATTTTAACGCCTTGAAAATTGAACATCGATAATATTTTACGGACCCATGAAATAGCTCAAGGATCTCTAAATTCAATAAATATTTTTTGTACTGGCATTTCCGTTACCTTGCAGAATCGCAGAACCAGTTTTATTTTGTTACGTTGGCCAATGGCCATTAGTTTATGTTGATTTGGGTTGATTCGTCTGTCTGTGGTTGATCGGCCATCTTGACTTGAGTTTTTCATGATGGCTTTGTGTCCTTTCTATTAAAAAGTTGTCTAAATTAAATATTGTCTGTTTCGAAAAGCAATAATAAAAAGTACGCGTAATTAATACGATCTGTTTGATTTTTTTGAATTGACAATAATTTGTGATAAATTTAAAAGATCACCAATAAAACAAATCAGCTGTTATCCGTCAATCGATGTCAACAAAATTACATAATTTTATTTTTGTTTAGAAAAACAGTGCGGCCTCCGTTGTCATTTGGAAATAATCAAAAATGAATGTCTTTCTTAATAATTCATAGGACAAATTGTGAAAGTGTAACCATCAGATCGTCACAACTTTGTCGACGTTGTGATTTTTTTGTATGATGTAGCCGAACACAAATATTTTCAGTAATGGATCAAAACACAATTATAGAATGCGCTGGATTTTATTTTATACATAATTTTGACTCTGGGAACCTCGGTCATGTAGAGCGAGTACCCACGGAGCTGATAGGTAAGTCATAAGTCCATATTTCCACTGAAATTTTAAAAGCCATAATAGTGAGCTGTGCCAATTTTGTTTCCTTCATGATCTTGCATTCAGTGATAAATCATTAGTTAGTCGTGTTGCTGTAAGGTTTATTTCTCTACTTTGTGCCTTCTTAAAGTGCCATATAGAATGAATATATTTGTAATTTGTAAAAACCATAGTACAACTGTAGACATCTACAATATAATACACAATGCAAAAATGCTTCAATAATATATAAAGTTAAGAAACGAAATAAAGCATATTGCTTTTTACTATATATAGTATTCATACATTACTGAGCTGTGCATGAGATGTTGGTGTAGTACTTAAAAATTAGAAAATGAGTAATATAAGTTATAACGGATTGAAACAATAAAGTAATTAATTTTTCTTTTAGCTCCAAGTCTAAATACAAGAACAAATCTATCGGAGACTCCAGACTATGAGTTCAACTTATGGACACGGCCTGACTGCGCCGGCACAGAGTTTGAGAATGGAAACCGGACATGGTTCTATTTCGGAATTCAGGCTAGCGAAGCGGGAGTTTTGGTGAGTATCGGTTTTTTTTTTACTGCTCCGAACATGTAAAATAGCTAAAAGCTACTTACTTGCACAATTAGTATATTCCGTGAATACAACTTTTGAGATACATGTAAAATACAAGTTATTATGACACAGGTGGGTCATTATTACAGTCATTATCACAACATTAGCAACAATTTAATTACTAACAATAGATTATAACAGAACACTAAGCTAAGCATATTATGCATGTTTCCACATGGTCCTGGCTGCTTATTTTTTACCCAACTGCATAAGAAGGAGTTATATTTTTTGAGTGGATGTATGTATATTTCTATAATTATGATCGCCTACAGCTTAAATGGCTTGACTAATTTTGATGCCCAAAGTCTCGTTAGATTCATCTTCACTCTCTGAATGTCATAGGCTGTATTTTTTGTAACAATAATAATATGGCTCGCAAAAAAAATTGTGCTTTTTGTCTCCTTAAACAAACTTTTTCTTAAAAAATAAGTGATTTAACTAGAATTATTTAAAAAAATGCGCACTTTACGTCTATTTTATGCATACTTCCTCACAAAAAACTAGCATTCAACAGCATATCAAATGAAAAAAGTTACAACTAAAAAATAAAATAAATAAACTCCAAAAACTTCTTTTTTGCAACTGGCTATTTTGTTTATTTGTGTAATTAGAATCAATTGGATAGGTATATTATAAGTTTTTTTTTTTTTTTTAATTTCAAAGAATATTTTTATCTAATCTTAGAGAGTTTTGGAGCATAGTCGTCGCGTCAACTTACGCAAGTAAATTACGCGACACACAGGAGAAAACTGTTTGCTACACCTAAATATTATCCGATTTGACAATTTTTTTATTTGATAACCGACTCCAAATAAGGAGGAGGTTCTCATTTCGACTGTATGTTTGTTACACGTTTACTTCGCCAATTATTAATTAATTTTAATGATTCTTTTTTGTTTGGTAGGTCATACTTCAGAGGTGGTCCCATATAAATTATATCAAAATCGGTTAAGTACTTTGATTTTTAAAACTAAATTGGGTGTTTTGAAATTGGTTGTTTCACTATTATTGTTAACGGGATATTTACCGTGGTTCGCGTTAATTTTGAGCTCCCAATATTAAATGAATGACCATGAAAGTTTAAAAAAGTGTTTGGTTGTTTCAGTTTTTTTTAAAACTATAATTATATGGATCATATGTTTCAAACCATAAATGCTTCTACTACTATAATTTACAGGCAGAGCTTAGTTTTCATTCTGCCTACTTAATATAAAGTTTATTTCACATTATATAGTACAAGCGACATCGTTACATGGTTGATATTCCGATAACACGTAAGAAACGCTTTGGCTCCACTTTCATTGTGCGTACAGCCAAAATGTTGAATGTACTTTCTGAATGGGTCTTTCCGATTAGATATTATCTAGGTGTCTTCAAATCGCGAGTGAATAGGTTTCTTCTAGGCAAGCGTGCTCCATCTTAGACCGTAACTGTCGCTTAACACCAGGTGAGTTGACGGTAAAGCGCAAGCCTGTTGAAATGGGCACTTGAATTTTGGAATTGTACCTATAAGCGAAAACTGTGTGTGGCTAATGTGTTCCCATTAATTTTATTATTTTCATTTAGTAGCTGTTAGTTTTCCATGTAAAATAAAATAAAATAACTTGTAGCATGCGTTAAAGTCCTCTAACATACTGTATGTTGTAGGTGCGCTTGAACCTGATAAACCTGAACAAGCAAGGCAAGATGTACAACCAGGGAATGGCGCCTGTGACGCGCACACTACCCGGAAAACCGCAATGGGAGCGGATAAGGGACCGTCCCGTGCACTCTGTAAGTTACTGAACAGATTTTTGTTGCTTTAAAGAGATGTACGATTGACCACCAACTCGCCTGATGTAAAGTAACGGTGTGGCTGAGGCTGAAACAAATAGGAACACCCAGGCACAGAACAAACATCCATGCTGCATCACACAAATGTTAGTCCAGAGCCCTTATTCCGTATGACCATCGGTTGCGTTACGTGTACTAGACGTGGGCACGTTGACAATGAAAATTACACTCTAAGTTTAAAACTCCAGAGTCTGATTTTCATTGTCACAGACCCATGTCAATATCACGTAATGCGGCCGATGATCATCCTGAATCAAGGCCCTGGATGGAATAGCACCCACGACCTGCAACTTAGCAGGTAGACATACTATCAACTCGGCTGCAAGCCCAGTCATTGAGCTACGAGGCCAGTGACGGAGTTACGAGGCCAGACACAAAGCTACGAGGCCAGTCACAAAGCTACGAGGCCAGTCACTGAGCTACGAAGTCAGTCATAATTGAGACGTCAGTTTTTACCACGACAGTTCTCTTTTCAAACATACTGGCTGAAACTAAGCCACCGTACGTTTCCAGACGGACGACAACACGTTCACACTGAGCTTCAAGTATCGAACGGCGGACAACCTGAAGGCGACCACGTTCTTCGCGTTCACGTATCCGTTCTCGTTCGCTGAGCTGCAGATCGCGCTCAACTCCATCGACCTCAAGATGCTCCCGCTCACCGGCACGCAGTCGCCGGACGACATATATTACTGCAGGGAGTGTCTCATTTACTCACTCGAAGGTGAGAGGTTATTACTTCTGTTTTTTTTTCGGAGAGACACATTTCACCATCATCTTTTTCATAATTACGGGTGAAACAGCGGGGCACAGCACTGTTTCCGACTATTTATGTAAAAAGGTGATGATGATGATGATGAAATGTTGCCTATATCCGTCTCCATATTCTTAGCTGTCTCTGTTCCAAATTTTATTACGATCGCTTCAGCCATTTGGTCATAAAACGTAACAAACAAACAGAGTTCCTTCCTCTTTCATGTTATTCTAGAATAACATATAAGTCACCCGTGCAGTGATGAAAAACCATGATGATGAATATGGAGCCGCCCATGTCCGTCGCCATATTCACAGCTATCTCTATACCAAATTTCACAACGATCGATTCAACCGTTTGATCGTGAAAAGATAATAAGCAGGCATAGATAGACATAGATACATAAATACATTCCCCCCCCCCCCTCCCCATCCCCCTATCCCCCTCCTAAATAGTTCAGCCAGATAATAACATTCTGATACAAACTATCTTTAATACCTCATACTAGGGCGGTTTGCGTGTCCATAAAACTATTAGTTTAACACATTATAAAACTTTGCTCATCACTCACGTCCCTTCGAGGCCGCACAAGTTACATTATACACTCTATGTCGACACGAAAAAGTTTAAAATAGTTTGAACATATTCAACATAACACTTTCTAGGTAGACCTTTGACGGCGGAACTGTAAACATGAGTTCCGTGATATGGGAACGTAGGTAGTTAAAGTCGCGAAAGTTAACGCAACTTTATTAGCAGGATGTAATTATTCGTGCTTTATTGTTTGTTTATGGTTTATGTGTTTGGAATAAACTGTTTATGAATTGCCGCCAGCTTATTTGGATTGAAACGTGGTCACTCACTATGGGCCTTATAAGAAACTCAAAGTTACGCAACGATGCTCTATAGCCAGAGGCGGATTACCCTAAAGGCCGAAAAGACCCTGGCCTAGGGCGCCAGATTTTAGGGACGCCTGGCGATCAATCGCGAAAAAAAATACACTGATTGTCCGACGAACAAAAGTAAAAAAGTAGTAAAAAACAAAAATACTCTCTCGCTGGCTTGTGGTGCGTAAATGTTTGCAAAGGCGGATTACCCCTAAAGCCTAAGGCGCATTATATGTTTTTTTTTATCAGCCCTGTTTGTACAAACTGTCCCACTGCTGGGAACGGGCAATCTTCTCATTGTGAGAAGGGTTAGGCCATAGTCTGCCACGCTGGCCAAGTGCGGGTTGGCAGACTTCACACATCTTCAAGATCATTGAGAACTCTCAGACATGTAGGTTTCCTCACGATGTTTTCCTTCACCGTTTGAAGTTGGCGGCAATCAACATATTGTATATGTTGTTTATATTACACAGCGGTATTGTATATGGTATTGTAGCATCCTATTTTTTTATTTTTTTTTATTTACTCCAATTGTCATATTATGGGGTAAAAAGTTTTGACTCTGTAATTTGAAATTCTAATTTATTTGAAGCAAAACTACTAAATACATTTTAATAACACAGATGATTAATTATCTTTAATTTACCTTTGCATGTTATATTATTGCCGTAGTGGGAAGTTCTACAAATTATACTCCCAATGCACGTTTTTGAACAAAGTGCTGGTTGGCTACCGCCCACAACTTAGAAATTTGTAGTCAGATAAGTATGTATACTTATATGCGATAGCCTCACTACGTCCTATATACCTAATATACTCGAAGCTTATGCTTACCAACTTCGACGCTTCAGATGAGCTGTGGTCAAACGCCTAGTTTGTCGAATAGAGTGCTAGAAAATTATTTCTACCTCAATGGTAAGGCGTAGCATTTGGGCATGATATTAGCGGCGCAGCCTTATCGGTTGTCTTTAGCAATAAACTTTACTATCATCATGATACTAAAACACAATTTTTCTCTAGGATTTTGGAATCATGAATTCGAATTTTGTATACTCGTAAGTTGTACACATAGATGATTTTTGTTTGTTTCATTCAGGCAGAAGAGTGGACCTGTTGACTATAACATCGCACCACGGCATCACCAGCGAGCGCGAAGAGAGGCTGAAGCACTTGTTCCCGGACAATGAAGAAAGGCCATTCAAGTTCAACAACAAAAAGGTATCCTACAGAATTTACTAACAGAGAGGTGTATTATGTACCAATGTAGCAAAACGAAGAGAAGTGACGAAGCAACACGTGAAGGCGACACAAAAAATATGGCTCTAACGCATAGTTTCACCTATTAGGGTTTCGTAATCAACAAGTAACCCATATATATCCCAGACACCCCCAATCCCCCCTACTAGTCCAGTCATTTAAGCTTAAATTAGGTAAGAATCTCGGAATTCGAGATACCCAGCTGTAAGTCTGTAAATACTTGTATACTGACACCCTAAAAGTTGTCTCAAAACCTACATATGGTAGGGTGTACGCAACTATTAAATTTCAAGGTCAAAGGTCACAAAAATCGTTTTTTTGCGCTTTTTTTTGTAAATATCTCATTTCCTATGGGTTTTTTTGCTATTTGTATTTAGTATCAATATTGTAGAATACAAAATTCTCTACAAATTTTGCTTAAAAATTTTTTTCATACGGTGAACCGTTTTCGAGATGAGGGCGGAGAGCGCGCGGTCACAGCATCACTTCAGGTCAACCGGTGCCTCCGGTCGAAAACGCGACATATATAGTTGATGAACTATTGATAAATCAATGATTATAAATATTTGTCAATTTTTATTAACTATTACGTTATATTTTATCATTTTCTTCATGCATTAAATCTATATCTATCTATCTATTAATTATCCTCATTCCAAAACACATATTTTATTTCTGCATGCATTAAGTGTCTGTAACACAACTTCTGCGCTTTTTAAAAAGAGGAAAAAATCATTTTTAAAAGTTTTTGAGAAACTGACAAATTTGGATGAACTAGCTGCAGCATTTGAGGAAGAAAATTGTTCGGCCCAGAGATTATTAGAGAGTGGAACTCAAACCTTATTGGCAGTCTATAATGCTCCGAAATCTGTGAAAATTCTCGATCATCTTCGTTATATGCATTACGTCAAGTCTACAAAACTTAATAAACCTGTGAAGCTTTCAAATATTCCACCAACAAGTGCAGCTGCTCATCAACATTTCAAACGTGTATATTATCAAGTTCAAACTTAGTTAGGGCATGATTTGGAACCCCAGGTATGGGGTTGGGCAATGCGAAACGATTTTCTGGAGCCTATCATGACAATTTTACCACCTGCTCCAGAAGATTAGCTAAATACAATTTTCTGCAACTGCAAGAGTGGTTATGGTTCGCGATGCGGATACAGGAAAGCGGGCTTGCAATGCTCTTTAGCTTGTGCTAATTAGGTTGAAATTCAAATATAATTCCAATATTTTCATTAACAATCCTGCTATTACATGGGCAGGTAAGTGTTGTTAAATAAATTAATACTGAATAAAAAGTGGATAGGTTAGGAAAAAAAATATAGAATATAATATAATAGTTATTTAAAATTGTCAAATATTTATAATCATTGATTTATCGATAGTTCATCAACTATATATGGCGCGTTTTCGACCGGAGGCACCGGTTGACCTGAAGTGATGCTGTGACCGCGCGCTCTCCGCCCTCATCTCGAAAACGGTTCACCGTATGAAAAATTTTTTTAAACAAAATTTGTAGAGAATTTTGTATTCTACAATATTGATACTAAATACAAATAGCAAAAAACCCATAGGAAATGAGATATTTACATAAAAGCGCAAAAAACCGATTTTTGTGACCTTTGACCTTGAAATTTAATAGTTGCGTACACCCTACCATATGTAGGTTTTGAGACAACTTTTAGGGTGTCAGTATACAAGTATTTACAGACTTACAGCTGGGTATCTCGAATTCCGAGGTGAACTTACTATAATGACTGGACTATACTCAGTGATTATATGTTTAAAAATCTTGTGATCCATGAGAGAGATAGCTACGCTTTGAGCCCCGCCTTTAAAATAAAATAACCGGCCAAGTGCGAGTCGGACTCGCGAATAAAGGGTTCCGTATCATTATCTATAAAAACGGCAAAAAAACACGTTTGTTGTATAGGAGAAATAATAAATATTAATTAATAAATAAATATTAAGTTTACTAAATTTAATTACTTATTTTTAAAGTGAATAATATAACTCAATATTCTGTGAATATTTCAAGCGTCTACCTGTTGCCGTTATCAATATCGAGCAATAAAATCACGTTTGTTGTATGGGACCCCCGTTAAATATTTATTTTACTCAGTTTTTTAGTATTTGTTGTTATAGCAGCAACAGAAATACATCATCTGTGAAAATTTCAACTGTCTAACTATCACGATTCATGAGATACAGCCTGGTGACAGACGGACGGACGGACAGACAGCGGAGTCTTAGTAATAGGGTCCCGTTTTACCCTGTGGGTACGGAAGCCTAAAAATGTTACTCGTCTCTACCTTTGCTATTTTTACATTGTCCTCAAGCTGTTTAACGTACAGTTATGGCTGAACCGATTGGTACAAAATCGTAAAGAAGTTATTACGCGAACTCAAAACAACACACTCATTTTAATGAGTAGCGCAAACCGCTCCAACTTAATGACCATTTAACTGAAAGGTTTTATTATCAACAAGCTCCCTATACCCGGTACTTCTCGAGGACTAATCTAGGTCACCGTGTAATCCTTAACGACGCGAATTTATTCGCTTTGTCACGTCATGCTTGTTTACCTACTAGTCTAACAGAAACCGCGTTAGAAAACTTCATAGTAATTGCTCTCCAATAGCTAAACAAGTCGGAGTTGTTAAAAATGTTTTTTTTTTTAATGCAAGATAGATCTACGATTGACCACCAACACGCCTGATGTTAAGCGACAGTGTGGCCGAAGATCCTCGTCGATCTAGAAGATCCTAAACAAAAGGAGGTATTCCTAAACAAGGTTCATCATAATTTTGGGTCATCATTTCACATCAGATGATTACGTGAGCAAACACAGCTTAAAACCTTGTAAAAAGAACTGCAAGAGAAAATGAGACCGACAACATATAAAATGTGTGTCAATATTTTTTTTGTCTTCTAGTCATTTCGCTAACAAAGAAATAGACTGCAATTTCATACTTCATGCAATTTAATACTCACGTGGTCTATGTTATCTTTAGCAAGTATAAGCTTAGAAAACTCAAAAACCCCCGGCAAAAAAAACGGTTGAACATATTTGGTGAAACATAGCTAAGAACGTTTTACGAAATCCTCTTTCAAACAAAAAACTAGATCAAAATCGGTTCATCCGTTTGAGAGCTACGATGCCTCAGACAGATAATCAAATATACAGGATACACACGTCAAACTTACAACACCCCATTTTTTTGGTCGGGGGTTAAAATCTAAGGAAATATCTAAAATGTTATTCTATATATAAAATTCAACTTGACATAAATGTTGTTGTTGTTGTTGTTATTCTATCTTATCTTATATAGTCACAGCGGGGGCCAACAAACTGGTCGGCGACACTTCGACCCATGAGGATCTTTTGTGTACACCCGCTAAGGGTGTGGTAGGGTCTAGCCCTACCACACCCTTAGCGGAAAATGTACTTGATTAAATCGAATACGCCGTGCAAAGGAGTACGTCTGTAGTCCTCCGGCCTAGGATTCCGGATTAGGATTATTATTCTAAGTAAATAAATCTTTCACAGATCATCTTCATATCAGCCCGGGTGCACCCCGGTGAAACACCATCAAGCTTCGTATTCAACGGGTTTCTGAACCTATTACTAACCCGTACGGACCCCATCGCGATCCAGCTGAGGAAACTTTATGTGTTCAAGATGGTCCCCTTTCTGAACCCTGACGGGGTCGCGAGGGGTCACTACAGGACAGACACGCGGGGGGTTAATTTGAACAGGGTATATTTGAACCCTTCGCTGACTTTGCACCCGACTGTCTATGCGTCCAGAGCGTTGATTAGGTGAGTTTGGTTTTGCGATCCAGCTAAGGAAGCTTTACGTGTTAATGTTCTAGGTGATCCCCTTTCTGAACTCTGACGAGTTTTTGCAAGGGTACAATACAAGACATACACGCTGGGGGTTAATTTGAATAGGGGCTATTTGAGCCCCTCGTTGACTTTGCATCCGACTGTTTATGCATCCAAGGCGCTGATTAAGTTTGGATGTGTGATCCACATGAAAAAGCTTAAGTGTTCGAGATGATTCCCTTTTTGAGCACTGATTGGGTCACGAGGGGTCACTATAAGCCGAACACACGGGTTAATTTGAATAGGGTCTATTTGAACCTCTCGTTGACTTTGCACCCTGACTCTTTCTTACGTGTTCAAGATAAACCCTTTTCCGAATCCTTACGGAATCGCAATCCTTACGCAAGAAAAATCTACAGTATGCATAAAAATCTAATGACATCACATAGTTTCTGTCATTTAGACTATAATAACGTATTAATTAACACCTCACTTATCAAAATCTAACGAGTAGCTTAGGAACTACTATGGCCTTGAGTAAAAAAAATCATAAACTCAGCCACAAGAAGTCCACTGCTGGACATAGGCCTCCCCCAAGGATTTCCAAGAAGACCGATTGGAAGCTTGCATCCAGCGTCTTCCTGCCTATTATTTGTATGAGGTCATCTGTCCATCTCGTGGCTGGTCTTCTTACGCTGCGCTTGCCGCCCCGTGGTCTCCACTCGAGAACTTTCTATCCCATCGGCCATCAGTTCTACGTGCTATTTTCTTAATCATAGAGAGGTATGTTATGTCCATTGGATCATTGGAATATATTTGTATGTTTTTGTTTCAGATACTACCATTTCGGCTGTGAGAAGGAAGACCTCATCGAAGACGCGCGGAGTGTAACTTCGCGAAGTATTCAAAATATCAGCGAAAGTGTTGAGGTAAATCCCTAATAATAGTCTAATAAAAATAAGATTTGTGACAACATAAAAGACACCTAAGTAAATTGTTATTTAAATGAATGTACTGGTGTTTTGAAATACATTTGACACAATTTCATAATGATATTATAAAAGCTAATTTTGTTACCTTTACACGCTCAAACGGCTGAACCGATAGTTATGAAAATTAGTATAGAGATAGATTTGGACCTGGACGGACATAAGCTACTTATCATCATCATAATCATCACCGTTTTTATAACTACGCGAGTGAAACCGTGGAACGCAGCTAGTCTATAAATCGGGGATTATTGTTGATCTATGATATTTAGTTATTTTCCTATCATAATTTCAAAGAATCGCCCCAGTTGCAAATAATGCGATCTGCTCCATACAAACGGATTTAACAACAAATAGTAAAAATACTAGACTAATAAAGTGCATATCTGTTTTGCTTACTAAAAGGCAGTGACATATTTTGTACAAGGAAGTGGTGTTCTTTGTTTATTCCTACCATCATTTTGAGCTGAATCTTCTCCCTCATCCTAACAAGACCAGGGTATTTTTTAGGAATATTTATTTATTTATTTAGGCCTTACTCGGCGTTTTTTATGAAATAATTATAGAGAAATAACTGAAAAACCGACTTCAAAATGCGCTATTTTGTGTTAAAAACCATACTACTGAAATTTCTATGGGACTAATCTGAAAGTATATCCTCGCAAACTATTTTTTTTTTTTTCAAATCGGTTTAAGCGGTAACAAACAAAATACAGCTAATTTGTTACCCTTCTTTTTGAAGTCGTTAATAATTAACTTGATTGAAACCATTAATACATTCGTTTTCAGAACCTAATTGAGTCAAAGAAGAAGAAGGGACCGGGATCTACGACCTCCACTTTCAAGCGGGACAAGTCGAAATCTTCGACGGCTAACAAGTCTGCCACCACGCTCAAGCAACCGTCCTTAGACAGCAAGCAGACCTCCATCAAAACACTCAGCGGTGAAGCCTCTTTGCTGGCTGAACAGGTGAGTCACCCATTTTAATTTGTCTATTTTCATCATCATTTTCAACCTGTTATCACTCAATTCGAGCTTCAAATTCTAGAAGAGTCCCTTCGAGATTTGATTTTGGAGTTTTGGGCACAGAGCGAATGACTTGGAGCGGTTCGCTCCTGTTTTACCCGACTGCGTAAGAAGGAGGGTTATGTTTTTCGTGTATATGCATGTATATATGTTTCTATATGAGCGCCTACAGTCTAATAGGCTTGAGCGATTTTGATGTCGTTAGATTCATCTTCACTCTCTGAGTGTCATAGAATATATTTTTTGTAATAATAATAATACATCTCTCGCAAAAAATAGGGTTTTTCGTAATCTCCAATGAACTTTTTCTTAATAAACAAGTGATTTCACTAGAATTATTCTCAAGAATGCGTATTACAATCTTTTACAGCGATTGAAGCATTCTTTCTGACAAAAAACGTACATTCAACAGCATATCAAGCGTAACAAAATCGTAAGCTAGACTGCAAAAATTACTTTTCCGCAGTCTGGTATTTTGCTTTTCTTTTAATATAGATGCTTGTTTCAACGCGCTGTCGCTGGTAACTGCGCTACATACGCTATCGCTATTCTATTACACGTATTCAGCAAAGTTAAACAATTGTATTGATATTTACATACGTCCAGTGAGTATGAACAAGCATACATTTCTACTGTAAAGAAAATATGTGAAATTACAAATATTAGTCCTGTTTTATGTGTTCATATGTTGCATGGGAATACGGAAGTCTCGGTGTGCGAGTGAAGCTCGTACTTTGCTGGATTTTTCGGAATATTTCTCCTTTCTTACCATTCAAATCTATTTATCCGTTGTTTACTTAAAAACTCCATCCTCGGTCACACAGCCGCTTAACATCAGGCGAGTTGGTGGTCAATCGTAGATCTACAATGTATTAAAAAAAAACTACGTACAAACAACTCGAAAGTTTTTTGTAATATCGAATTAAAATGTATTATATCGAAAACTTCACCCGTATAAACATTTCCGATCGCGAGTTTATTCTACCGTGGATGCAATAGGCCTTATCTAAATCCAATAAACCAACATGCGTATCGCGATTAAATTGGGAACTAAGCCCTAACTTGTTCTAAGCTTAGTCCACATTATGCTGTGTGTATTATAATTATCTTTTCAATTACCTAAGTTTTGATGCACGCCTTCGTCCTGCCTGTCTTTCACTATGAGGATGATTGGCAGAAAATGCTACACTAGCATTAAGTCATCCTATTGTACAGCATGTTACTTTGTACTTGTGTGCAATAAAGTGTTAAATAAATATGTTGGTAATTTGGTGAAGAGTGAGACTCTTCGTTAGCATGATGCCGCGTGGACAGATACTATCTGTGTTGTGTTTTGACACTTGTTTACAGCGCTTTGGAATAATCACTCGTTTAAAGGCTTAAGTTACTACATAGTTACTCTACTAATTACTACATAGTTACTCTACTAATTACTGACATGTAAAGTAAGTAAAGTAAAGTAAAGTTTATTTCCTCGTAACGATATTACACAATGTTTTTGCAGTGGGCCCCAAATTCGGCAAAGCCGGTATCTTGGGAGCCCTGTGGCAGAAGTACCTAATGACTAATTTTTACGCGCTGGAGATATTAAAAACCTGTCTATGCATTACAATAATTATGGAATTAAAAGAGACTTGGCAAATTAATCATAAAACTAAACAATAAGAATAAATTCAATTATTGAAATTAAGTTTGGTGCTTTGAAGCAAGTAAACTATAAGATAATGAGTTTTATGTACGTCAAAGAGTGAAGAACTATCGAGTCTGACCAAGGATATTATAATGTGCTCTCATTATCAGAAAATAATAATAATAATTGTGGTTTCATTTTAAGATTTAAAGTTGTAAATAGTTCTCCACTTTCCGGCGTTACACAGACTTTGTAAAATTATGTACATCTAAAAATTATTATTATTATTTAAATACACATTATATATTTTTAACAATACAATGCGTGCGTTGTGCTCAAATACATGAATTTACTTGTGTGTGTGCGACAGGACAAGCGTGTAGGGTGTGTATGTGTGTGTGAGTTCATGATAGGCTATGTGTCAGGGAGTGCGGCAGGCAGTTGCCAACTATTGCTATGTATTGTTGTCGTAGACTTTTACGAGATTTTCTGTGTCTTTATAGCTTAAAGACTGCAGCCATAGCTTTACTTTACCTCTGGCTTTCCTGTGTGGAGTTTCTTTGATATCACAGAGCCTGCAAACTGAGTTATATGTGAGGGTGTAAATATATGGAGGAAGACGGCACGCGAATACTGCCTTAGCCTTCGGGAGTGGGACTACTGTACGACAAGAGTTCCTCCTAGATTGTTGCGGATTTGTCGACTGAATTTTATCAATGGTGCACAAAACAAAAAGCTGTCTCACTGTAAGGAAATTTGCCTGCTTGTATAGCTCTTCGGTGGGGAAACGTCGAGGTTTACCTAACATTACTTTGAGAACTGCTCGCTGTGCCCTCTCCAATGCAATGTTGGTCGATAATTTACTTAGCTATGTTTCATCAAAGCGGTTGAAGTGAGCGGTTGATTCCTAAAAGACGAATAGTTAAATAATTATTATACTGCGAAATGAAATTAGTAATTACAATATTGTAATGTTTTTAATATCGTCTATATATTTTGCATGCCATGGTGCTAGAGCATGGTGGTCACTATTATGTATCTTTACATCTGCATTTTTACCCATGACTCTGCAAATAAATACTTTGAATTTGAATTTGTTTATTTTATGTTGAGGATATTTATGTTTTTTTAAACTTCCTCAAAGCTCGCTAAGCAAGTGTTGAAATAAAACATAGGAAGTATCTGTTTACATAGCACCGTACAAAGCAAAGTGTTAGAGAATTAGTGTGGCAAAAATGGGAACTAACGTCTCGATTGAACAAAATAAGGAAGTAAGAACAGCAGCGCCATCAGTGCCACTTAAATTCTCTATCCGAACTGGTTCTACTCACTAGTCTGTTAAATTAATAACATAATGGAAACCATACTTTATTCTACGTCTGTATTGCCTTTACCAGTTACCAACTAACCCAGCATAATGTGTTTATCGTAATCGGTTATTTATTGAAACTGGAATTTTCCCAGTACAAACGACCTAGATTAATAGGTAATATGGATATGATTGTGTTGTTTTTAACATGATCTCGTGAAACAACGCCAACGCGATGCTAAGCGGCTAACGCATGCGCTGAATAATACTGCTGAATACGTTTGAAACTATAGCCAAGTGCAGATTTCAATTGAAAAGCTCTTTGAAATCTGTTGAAAATATATTACTTGATAATTGCCGAAATCATCATTTCCATCTTCACCACTGGAGCTATTACGTCAGCACCCCAAGGCCTGCCTACATTATTTTAAGGAGCTAGGCTGGCTTGGGTAGACGCTGGCGGGGGGAAATGCACAATACACCCCAAGCGGGACGTCAGTGCAGGACTTATCGCCCCCATCTCGAATAAGAATAAGAATTGCCGAAATCCCACATTTTATAATTTTAGCCAAAGACAAAGCGGTTATCTATTTCGCAAATGCAGTTTATTTATATCGTAATGTACACGAATAATATTTATTTATAAACGTGTTCTAGCGGCGTTGGCAACAATGTAGCGAGAATGTAGCAGTTGTATTGTGATGCCAACATCTACAATCCACGTACGATATGATAGGCAAATATACCTAACCTAAAACCCCGACAAACATAGCTAAGAACACTCTCGTTGAAATCCTCTTTCAAACAAAAAAACCGGACAAGTGCGAGTTAGACTCGCCCACCGAGGGCTCCATTATTGTAGTTCTCAGGAAACGGAGAAGGGCTGCAAAGAATCCCATTCTTGTGAGGTCGTATTTCACTCACGATATGATACTTATCAAACAAAATGAGACTTCAGCTTGGCAATTTGTCTGCCGCCAAACTGTCTATAAATAACGGTAACGTCAGCAAAAATACTTTTGTAACGGCAAGAATACACGATACTTCGTGCCCTGAAGGCGTCTCAGTACTCGATGGTTTCAATATACTGCTATAAATATTCGAGATTGAGGTAGGGACGGATAAAGTTACTTGGAGTGAATGTTAGGGCACGCTGGCACGAATACGCTGCCTTATTTATTGGTCGCGTTCTTTGCAAATATTTGGGGGAATTAAGTATGATATGATCAAACAAACGGTTTACTGGCAACAGTGGCTATTTGTTATTATACTATGGTGTCAATAAAGTATTTTTGTATTGTATTGTGCTATATATGCTGATATTATGCGTTGGGAACAGTCAAGTGTGATTGTCTCGTCTCCATTCCATAATAGTGTCCATATTAAACCTAATCCTAACTAATATAGTATAACTAAAGTAAATCTGTCTGTCTTCTGTCTGTCTGTTTGTTACCTCTTCACGGCTAAATGGCTGAACCAATCATTATGAAATTTGGGACAGAGATTCTTTAGGACTTGGTTCTCCAATTCCTAAAGAATATCTACACTATATTTTATCATCATCACCGTTTTTTCATCACTAAGCGGGCGACACCGCGGGGCGCAGCTAGTAATTGTTTTAAATAAAATTAAACCTTATCTTTTAACTTAAAGTTACAGATAAATAAAGTAACATGTGTTTGACTAGTGTTTCCTCTCTACAGGTATATGACATGAAGCTACAAGAACAGAACTCTCTCACAAGTGATCCCTCAGTATCAAATGTCAACGAAGACGTCCCCTCCCACCTGACCGACAACGTGCTCCGCACGTGCCTGGGGTCGAACGTACACGTCAGTACCAGTGAAGAGTTGGACCAGGCGGGGGTCAACATATCAGGGGTCAACCCGCTGCGGCCTTTGAGGGACACTTTGAAGAACAGCATCAGTCTACTTATGGAATCGTCGTCTTCGAACATGGGGTCAGTACCTTTGAAGAACAGCATCAGTCTACTTATGGAATCGTCGTCTTCGAACATGGGGTCAGTACCTTTGAAGAACAGCATCAGTCTACTTATGGAATCGTCGTCTTCGAACATGGGGTCAGTACCTTTGAAGAACAGCATCAGTCTACTTATGGAATCGTCGTCTTCGAACATGGGGTCAGTCGCTTGTCCTCTTACACTGTACAGCAATTTTCAGTATGTCAACATCAAATCGAATCCTCTATAGCGAGGATTGAACCAAGTGCTGATCAACCAATCGGGGGTCAACTCAATGGCATCTGGTAATTAAATACTTTTTAATATGTAATGAATTTAGTAGTACATAATTAAAATTGCTAAACCATATCTATCAATAATAATTTGAATTCGAAATCTAAAATTATATATGTGTGTGTGTGTGTGTGTGTGTGTGTTTTGTTATATTATAAATAGTATAAAAAAAAATAGATTGCTTGATATTTAAAGTAGTTATGTCTCAATGTAAAAAAATCGACAATCAACGTTCTCTGAATATTTATAATTGAAGGTCTTACATGTTCGAAAAAAGAAGGAATTCTGCCTGTAGTCAGTATGGAATTTTAAGAAATCGCGTCGAGTAGAAGTACGTAATAATATTTATTGTTTGTTACAGCGACTCAATATCCGGCAAGGACTCCCGCGCAAACAACATCCGCATGGGGTGGTGCGCCGCGTGCCGCGCCGCCGTCTCCAAGCTGGAGAGCTCCATGCCCGGGATTACAGGCATAGTGCCCGGATACAGCGCGATGGTCAGTTATTTAATTATCCTAATACATACAGTATTCCGTTATACGTAAAGTCTAGATTACATTCTCCTATTCCCTGTATTGTGTTTGTGAATATCGCTCAGTGACAGTTTCAAACAGACGTGTAACGCGCTTATAAGCAACCTAAAATCTTGGACCTGTCAATACATTCATCAAAATAACGTGCTCAATTACACTTATGAGTGTGAGATTATTTTGTATTTGGAGTAACTCAAAGAGTTTGAAATCCTTATGACAGGCCTCACGGCTCAGTGGTAGTAAGTTTGCATTCTGAGCTGTAGGTCGTGGGTTCGATCCATACCCAGGGCAAACATTTGTGTGATGAGCATGAAAGTTTGTTCTGTGTCTAAGTGTTTACATGTATCAGAACTATGTATTTACAAAAAAGTATATATGTATTCTTTGATTAATTTGGAGCACCATTTAGCTCCAAACAACAGTTTCAACACCAATATCCAATATTATTATTTATTAATATATTGTGACGTTACCGTTGACGCGAGTGTACACGAGCATTCACGACAACGGTCAAAGTGCGACTAAACGTGAGTGTGTCCCGCTGAGTCCAAGGGACTCAGTATGGTGTATCCAAATTTGAGCTTGCGTCGTGCGTCTTCCACGGTTTGAAACTGTCATTTTTTTTTAGTTTTTTTTATCAGCCCTGTTTGTACAAACTGTCCCACTGCTGGGAACGGGCCATCTTCTCATTGTGAGAAGGGTTAGGCCATAGTCTGCCACGCTGGCCAAGTGCGGGTTGGCAGACTTAGGTTTCCTCACGATGTTTTTCCTTCACCGTTTTGAAGTTGGCGGCAATCAACAATACGCACATAACTTCGATAAGACAGAGGTACGTGCCGCGGGATTCGAACCCAGGACCTGCGGATGCAAGTCAGACGGTCTCCCGACTAGGCTGCCGGAAACTGTAGTTGGTTGCGCTCAAAAAAATTACAGTTACAAGAGTTAATGGACGCGGTGAGGAGCGCATGCTTAGTAACTATTATTTGCGAATAGTTACAGCGTGTACAGTAGGCTTAAACGGTAATGCATACGTTGCACGCTCGCTAAACCTGTCTGTGAAGTTGCACTGAACCAATAGGAACTTTTGAATTTCGCGCGTGATTTTGTTCATGCTTGGCACAATCGCTTGTTGCGCCCGCCATTGTAGCATGCTCTGTGTGTACGTATACTATTCACTTTGTTACTTCTATGTGCGAGTTGTATATTGCGTATCTATGTGTATTCAACTACTAGTATATTTGACGTGATCATCGAATTTTGTATTTCTGACCATAATACCATAATTTTTTACATTTTTTTTTTAAATATGCCTGTAAATTGTGTTATACATATCCCTCCCTCTCCCCTCCAGTCGACCATCGACACCCACTCCTACCACACATCTATAGAAGAGTACAGAGAACACCAGCGGCAACAATACGACGCACTCTCTGTAAAGGTATATGCCACTAGCTATGTATGTCAATAATTTGTACACCCTTTCCACACAAATTCATTATACAACTTTGCCAATCATCAAATTTCAAACCGTCTCAATCATCAAATTAAATCAAACTTAACCTATTTTTGCTAGTAACTCTTCATACAAAACAGCTCGCTGCCAGAAATCACAATCCCTGAAAGAGCTCTAAAATCTCTTTGTCAACTTTAGTCAAATGGCAACTATCACCCGCAAAAACTAAACAAAACTGTTCCCGCATAACTTTTAAGTTACTACAACGCTTCACGATGCCAAATCAGCTGTGTAACTTTAAGGCTGGTGAGTAAAGTTAAGCAGACAGATGCTACTTTGATATCTGTCACGAACTTTTAATTGTTACGAAACTAATATATCGCACTAATAATACAATAGTGTTGTAACTCAAAATACATCGAACTTGACATAACATTATAATCTTACGTAAAATTTAATTCCTCACAAGTCATTAAAACCGTCGTAATAATGCTGCAAAAAATGAATAAGAGATGGCGCTATAAGACATTATTAATGACTGACTGGTCTCCTACTCCCCGCCCGCAATATTGCGTCATCTTCAGTTGCGACCAACAGTGATCGAGGAAGGACGCGCCGCTTGGCGCAATATTTCGAGTTGCAACGTTATTACTGAATCAGGTATGTAAAATTTATATTTATATTTTGAATTAATACACTATTGTTGATTTAAGCATAAACATGATTGTGTTGTTATTCGAGTTACTACACTATTACTGATTTACACAAGCAATATTTAAAATAATATTTTTACTTATAACACTATTATTGATTCAGTTAGTAATTTTTGATATAATACAGTTTTGTGGAATCATAACTTTAAGTAATTTTTTTATGGTTTATTAATTAATTAGTCATAATTATCTATTTGTGAATTACAGTATTATTTAAAACTCAATCGAATGTTTAGCAGTGTTATGAGAAAAATACCTACTAAGTATTATAATTTCATAAATTTCGAGTTACTACAGTCTTTCTGACAGACACGCATCAAGTACGAGTATGTATTGGACTAAATAAATAATTGATAATTTATCTTTGTAGGTTCAAAAATATGCATCGTGGACGTTTACTTGTTGGTATGGCAACAAATACTACAAGTTGTCCCCATGAAAAAGAAAATGATGAACTTGTCAGGAATTCGTCACCGTCATTATTGTCATCGGTGAGTACAGTCGATGAATGTACTACCCAGAGAGAAGGCAACGACGTTACAAAAGAACAATCGACACTTACGGTGCCATCATCATCTACAATTCATCCAGTACTTCAAGAAATTGACGTAAACAGTTCAGTTATGGTTAGTAATATTAATCCGACAACTGAATGCAACCAAAGGAAATATTACATTTCACCCATTCATTCAGATCAGAGTGACTTTGATGATTCCGACCAGGATCCACATTTCGTTCTCGATTCGCAAAGTAAAGCTCCCAGTCTGCTCCGAGGTCAAACAACAAAATCTAGAAGTTTGCTAAATGTTTAGATTCGTTTTGGTATTTATATTTTTTGTTTAAATGTCTAATTTCATGAGCAATGCGAATATTTTTGTGTAATTACGTAAGCAATTGACAGAATAAATGTAAAAATAAATAAGTATTTTGTTTTGGAATGTTTATTTTGTAGATTAAGTACAAAATGTTGAAGAATAAAAAGTGTACCTTTACCACTTATTTTGTGATCAGTATTAGAAATTACTGTTTTTGTTAAAGAATGTTTAATTTTATTAATTTTTCAAATGTTTAACTCCTTAGTAGTAAGTATAGGCAGGGTCCAAATGTCAATTTTCTATTATAAACACTAATAAGAATAATCTGGTTTTATTTAAACAAAGGAAGAATCAGTTTTGTTGTATTTATTTTGTTGTAAGTACAAAAAAATCACCTAAAATCATAGAGAATATTTATAATTCAAACTGTCGTAACACACAAATATTTCATCAATAACGATGTAACTAAAAATAATATTTTATTTTGAAAACTGTGTCCGGAGTAATACTGTCTTAACTCAAAATTCCTAAATAACTTCACTATTACAATATTTTCTTAATATTAGTTAAAATATAATATCTTTCATTTCATTTTAAAATCTCATAAAGTTTTGATTTCATTTGTATCTATAATAGGAAGTGAGTAATGCGTTTTTCGTTGATTCTGAAAACTTATCGATTTTGAGTTACAACACTATTGTATTATTAGTGCGATATGTATATCAAATTTTATAGACATTTCAAACAAGTTCAAGTTCAAACAAGCTCTCATACAATTGGCGGGAAGACGCTAGGTGCAAGCCGCATCCAATCGGTCTTTATGAAAATCCATGGAGGAGGCTTATGTTCAGCAATGGAATTCTTATGGCTGAGATGATGATAATGATGGAACAGTTCATAAATTCTACTCCCCTCGGGACTTAAACCCGCATATCCCGATCTGTACTTGGGAGCCTTTACTAACTTTCAAGCGTGTGTTACGGGTGGTGCCACCAACGCTTTATTGACGTTTTAAAGCACGGAACTGCACAGACATCAATACATTGCCAACAACGCTGCTAATGCGCAGCCAGTCTTACTCCATGGCTTGGAGAAGATGGCGCCATTAGCAGATCTTGGTGCAACAAGTGTATATGGTGCATGCATGGACAGTAGCATCCTCCGCAGCACCCGCCACAGCATCCACCACAGCATCCGCCGCAGATCTTGCTAGGGAAATAATTTAATTGGTTGAAGCAAAAAATACTGTTTGAAAGGGCCTACCACCTTGTGACACTCCTGTGGCTAAAATGGTAAAGGATCCCGAGTACAGATTAGGATATGCAAGTCTATAAATTTGTAGATCCTTATGTGTGGAAAAACAGTTCAAAAGTATCGAATACTTCTTCTTTTTTTGTATTGGACCCGCATTTAAGCATTTGCCAGTGTCAAGTATTAAGATATTTTCAAGTTTCTTTAATAAAACAAGTTGTAAATGTCCTAGTCACAATCTAAGTCATGTATACAGTCAAGTCAATTTAATTCGAGTCCTGCTTCAGTAAAGTGGTGTCGACTTTACTAGAAACTTCTATAGAGTTTTGCCGACAACGTAAAATCACACGTTTTACTGCTTTATTTTACTTGCCTACACTCACGCACTTTATCGAAAACTTAATGAATAAAACACCACCATTTTTATAGCATTAATGTTCAAAATAACACAAGTTTAGGAAAATAAAACAAAACAACAACACGTTACTAAGACGTTCCCGCCAAAACTCTATCGAATACTATATCATAAGTATATCAGATCAAGGAGGTGACAGCTTTCACTTTGACATCTGTCTCATCAAATACAACTATTACAGGAGTAGCCGCATCAGCAACCTTTGTATTAATTAACTGACTTCGAAAAAGGAGGAGGTTATCAATTTGAACCGTATATTTTTTTTGTATGTATGTACACGAATTACTCCGTCATTCGAGAACCAATTTTTTTGCTTCCTGAATTGATGTATAGAGAAAGCTCCCAAGTTGGTCCCATAATTATTTTATAAACATTGCTTTATTACTTTTTGAATAATCTCTAAAAATTCAAATATTTTAAAATCGCAGAGTTTCACCTACACGTTTTTCTTTGCAAAAGTGTCAAATATTAATGATTATCGTATATACATCTGCACATTTCTTCTTCTTTTTTGTATTGGATCCGCATTAAAGCATTTGCCAGTGTCAAGTATTAGGATTTTTTCTAGTTTCTTGAATAAAACAAGTTTTAAATGTTCTAGTCACAATCTAAGTCACGTATACAGTCAATTTATAAGTCGAGTCCTACTTCAGTAAATTGGTTGCGACTTTACTAGAAGCTTCTATGGAGTTTTGCCGACAACGTAAAATCACACGTCTTACTACTTTACTTCACTTGCCCACACTCACGTACTTTATCGAACACTTAATGAATAAAACACCACTATTTTTATAGCATTAATGTTCAAAATAACACAAGTTTAGGAAAATAAAACAAAGCAACAACACGTTACTAAGACTTTCCCGCCAAAACTCCTGCACATTTTCTAATCTTCGAAGACGAGCATTTGACATTCAATGACAAATCGCATTCTTGACAAAAGAAAAAAAGTGCGAGTGAAGAGGTCTCTTTAAAAAGTTTACAATCGTGAAGGGTTAAGTAAGTTGCGTTTGAAGTCAGTTTTTTAATTGAAAGATTATTTTGTATTTCAGATTGATTCCAATGAATTGGTACCGGACAAGAACGAGAAAAGTGATGCAATATACTTCTGCACGAATTGCTTCAAGAGATATACCATGACCGATCAGGAGGAAATCGTAAGTTTTCTTTTTTAACCGTCTTCAGAAAAGGAGGAGTTTCTCAATTCGGTTATATTATTTTAATGTTTGTGACCTCATAACTCCGTCATTTATAAACCGATTTTGAAAAATATTCATATATTGTTTATTTGAATGGACATACAGATTGGTCACTTAGAAATTTCATCAAAATCGACTTTGTAAAAATGCTCCATGCTATAAATGAACTTCCCCTCTGCCTCTGCACTGATCTCTTTCTGTCTCTCTTCCTTTATCTATGATTTACTATGAAAGCGCCATCTCGTCTCCATCAAGCGTTGTTGTTCCAATTGTAGTGTATAATTGTATAAAAATTAAACATTTTCTTTATTTCTTTCTTTATTGTTTGTTGTTTGCAGAAAGTATCGGAGACGGTGTCGTACGCGAGTATAGGCGTGTCGTGCGGCGACAGCTGCGAGCAGCCGGCCGCTCCGCGCGACACGCTGCAATGTGCGGACAGCACCGGCGACAATGTAACCAACATACGCTTTTCACGCGGTTTTTAAACCCCACCCCCAACAAGTATTAGTTTAGAAAACTTAAAGATCCCCGACAAAAAACGGCTGAACCGATTTTGATGAGACATAGTTAAGAACACTCGATGAAATCCTCTTTTAAACATAAAGAACTAGATCAAAATCGGTCCATCCGTTTGAAAGCTACGATGCCACACAGATACACACGTGTCTGTCTGTGGCATAACTGTCAAACGGATGGACCAATTATTATATTTTTTTAAAGATGGGGTTTTATCTAAAGTGTTCTTAGCTATGTTTCATCGAAATCGGTTCAGCCGCCTTTTTTTGGCGGTTGTTTTTTAGTTTTCTAAACTAACTTGTATTTGTAACGTGAAACGTTACGTTTCATTTTATAACTATTCTATTCGAGATAGGATGGGAGATAATACGCCTCCCCGTCATTGCTACCCTTGCGGATCTATTGTAACTTCCCTCCTATAGTACACAGTTCCTCTCCCAACCCCAGGTGGAACTTAAATTTCACCATTGATTTTGGAGCGAATGCTTTCACATCCTTAGGACAGGGGACAGGCTATTCTAGAAGCAGTTTCCTCAAGTATATTCACAAAGGATATGGATGCGTGTTTCGTACTCTTCGCAGCAGTAGTCTGGATTCTCGCTTGGCCCTATTCTGGTTGGTTGATTTGGTGGTCAAACTTAGATCTATTTGATATAAAAAATATTCTATTCTGCTTTAAGATATATTACGGGCTACTGGCGGTTATTTTTGAGTCGATATCTCCGACATCCCGAAGGACGTCTCGTCTGGTACCAAACGTCCTTCGGAAGTGACTTTTGTGCTGCTTTCTTTTGAAAAAGACCAGGGTATGCTGTTGAAACTATAGTTGGAGATTTCAACTCAAAAATAAACGCAACCCGTATATTTTAAAGATGTGTGGCAACCAGGTTAGTTTCCATAATAAAACTATTTACTCTATGATTGACCACCAACTCGCCTGATGTTAAACGGCAGTTTGGCCGAGGATGGAGCTCGTCAATCTAGAAGATATCTATTAACTCTAGCCTTGAAGATTCCAGGAGTGTAGCTCTCAGGAAACTGAGATGGCGGCAAAGAATGCCATTCCTATGCAGTACGCATCAACAACGTGCACCGTTTGTTTTACAGTCGCGGCCTACATCTAAGGAAGAGAAGTTTAAGTCGCCGGTGTGCCGCGGGCGCAAGAAGGCGCCGCGAGTCCCGCCGCCGGCGGCCGCGCCTGCCCCCGCGCCCGCGCCCCGCTCCCCGCCTCGCGACGACTCTGGACTCTATCTGTACGTGGACCTACATGGACATGCTAGCAAAAAAGGTAATATATTTCTCTGGTTTTTCTATTCTTTTATTCAACCACAAGGAGTTTTGGAACGTCATAGAAATATGTTTTTGCTCTATTTTATTTTCTTAAACTTGTGTTATTTCGAATATTAACGCTATAAAATTGGTGGTATTTTATACATTAAGTGTTCGATAGAGAACGTGAGTGTGGTCAAGTGAAATAAAGCAGTGAAACGTGTAATTTTTCGTTGTCGGCAAAAAACTCCATAGAAGCTTCTAGTAAAGTCTCCATCACTTTACTGAGGCAAGACTCAAAGTTAAAAATTACCGCTTATGTGACTTAGACTGTGACTAGAACACTATATAACTGTGTATGTGACTATAATAACTTGTATTATTCGAGAAACTTGAAGATATCTTAATACTAGACACTGGCAAATTTGCTAATCGCGTATGTCCAATACAAAAATGAAGAAGAAGAACCCCAAGAAGTATAATGCTGGACATAGATAGATAGATAACTCTTTATTAAAAGACCACATTGTACAAATATATTAAAAGAAGACAATATTACTATGGCTATTCTTTTAATAGGCGGCCTTATCGCTTAAAGCGATCTCTTCCAGGCAACCATGACCTTATTAGACATATGCCTTCCCCATATATTGTCGAGTCCGAGTAATCCGATTTCAGCATTATTTCTTATTCTTATTCGAGGTAAGGGCGATAGGTCCAAATAGGTACTGCACTGACGTCCCCGATAGATCCTGCATTGACGGCTCCGATAGGTCATGCACTGACGTCTCCGATAGGTCTTGCACTGACGTCCAGGGACTTCAGTGCAGGACTTCAGCACTAATATGCGATTGTTTGTATAGGTATATTCATGTACGGCAACCATTTCGAGGACGTGGACAACTGCGTGGAGTGCATGCTGCTGCCGCGGATCATGTCGCTCAACAACCTACACTTCCACTTCTCTTCGTGCAACTTCACGGAGAGGAACATGTACCTCAAGTGAGTACCGAGAGGCCACTATATGCAACCCGATGTAGCCTGGAACTGTGCCGCCTAACTGGATCTCTGCCTGACAATAAAAGCCTATACAGGCTGACTGCTTAAACACTACGTCGCCTCGGTACTTGTTTGTGCTATCTAGCATTGGTAAAATTTTACAAGAGAAGAGTTTATGCTCAATATTTTTTTTAAAGCTGTATTTGTAAGGCTACAAAGTTTTTTTTATACATGAGTATAAAAAACTCAACATATCCTTGAATATTGCTAGTCTAGCAATATTGAAAGATATGTTGATTAGTAGTTATATGAAACGAAAAAACGGACAAGTCCGAGTCGGACTCGCTCACCGAGGATTCCGGAAATCCCAAAAACCAGGAATTAAAATATCTTAGGGCGAAGCTAGTCATTGATTAGTGTATTTTTTACATTTTTGTCATATACCTTAATTAACAAAGGGTGACTGTTTGAACACTAGCAATAATGATACAGAGTAGTTATATGAAACGAAAAAACGGACAAGTCCGAGTCGGACTCGCTCACCGAGGATTCCGGAAATCCCAAAAACCGGGAATTTAAAAATCTTAGGGCGAAGCTAGTCATTGATAAAAGTGTTTTTTTGTAACATTTTTGTCATATACCTTAATTAACAAAGGGTGACTGTTTGAACACTAGCAATAATGATACAGGGTACACTAGCAATAATGACACAGGGTGTTCAATACTCGTTTCTCGTTCCAAATAATCAAACAAAATAGGTGATTAATATTTGACTTAATTATCCCGAACAAACACAAAATATCAAGCCACGCACGACGAGAGTACCCAAGTCGCGCGATCGCTGCGGAACGTACCGTGACGGTGACTTGCGCTCGCTCGGTGCGTGAGACTGCGCGGCGTTCATAAATTCTAGAATCTTAGGAAAAACTTTAACCGAGGTTTTCTTAGTTTATTTTTTTTGATAATTTGCTCCTATTTAATTTCTTTATACGTTTCGTATGACCACTAATTAACATGTCCTTGAATATTGCTAGTGTTGAAACAGTCAGCCTGTATAGTGCGATGTGCCTTCTGTATTAAAACTTGTAAATGTGCAGGGACCGCCGCGACGGCATGTCTCGCGAGGGCTCCGGCCGCGTGGCAGTCCTGAAGGCGACCGGCCTCGTGCGCTCCTACACGCTCGAGTGCAACTACAACACGGGCCGGCTGGTGAACGTGCTGCCCCCGGCCGCCAAGGATGCCCCCGGCCCGCCCGTGACTGCTCCGCCCCCACCTAAATACACCCCGCACATATTCGAAGAGGTAAACCCCTTCCAGGTTTGTGCGCCACCTATCGGGTAGGTAGCGTGTGAAACACGTGTATTGTTTTAGATTTCATACTTTCATTGATTGTATATGTTAATATTAGTATCCCGTCGAAGTACTGTGTTCGGCTCGAAGAACCAAAAATGACTGAGTTTATACGGAAGTTCTGAGTGCTTATGCTAATGATAGAGCCACTGACCTCTGGACCGGCGGTTGTGAAAGTATATTCACGGTTATTTAATAATTTGCATGCTTCGTTGTAAACAGACATTATTTGTTGACATTATATCTATCTGAAACTACGGGTCAAGTCAAGGAGAAAAACACCTCTATTACGGTATTTTTCAACTATTTTGTTAGTATCCTTGCATTTTATATATCAATTATTTATTTTTTAACTAATTGTTGAAGTTATATCTGTTTATATGTAATAATTTGCAGAAATTGTAAGTAAATTAAAATGTTCTCTTAAGTTAGGTTCACTGTTATGGACCTATGCGTAATCCATGTATCTAGCATTAATATTAATTAAGTTTATTGCATAAGATGTAAACTTTTAATAAAAATAAATAGATAAATTCTTTATTGTGCACCAAATGAACAACAGCCGTCGCTAACATCTAATCTAATATTTTTGAAAGGATGAAATGGTAGTAGTTCTATGTCATTTCCGTTTCTCATCCAGACGACACGTGTTTTTCCAGTGTAACTCATAACCAGCCGTTGAACTCAGCCGAAATTTTAATCTTTCCAAAAAAACTTTTGATTTTAACGTTTTTCAACCCGCAATATATTGTTATATATTCGCATCGAGAAAGTGTATAAGTGACTAATTCACGGGGAATTCGAAAGAGATGTTTTAAATTAGCAAGACACATAAGCAGTCATTTGTATAGAAAAAAGCCGGTCAAATCACATAAAGATTTGAGGTCAGTGGACAGAGCCCATTCGGGTTTATGGCGCACCTGTCGCGTAGATTAGCGTACATAGGAGTTTAAGAGTCATATTTTGTTTTAGTTTTTGTTTTTTGTAATAGTTTTGACATTGTCTCATCGCTACAGTCGATCATTTATTTTGTAGCAAAAACCGTTTCTGTTCTAAGTATCCGGCTCGAAGGACCAAAAAATAAGGAGAGGAGCGATGGCGGAGTAGTAAATTAAACCAAAGATTTCCTTGGACTGATCCAATACCTACTTCATAAACACTGTTATATACGGTACACAGTTGGAAATTTATTGCCATATATGCATATTGCATACCCTCGTAATATATCGCGAATACCTCCGATATTATTAGGGGAAAAATCTGATACATATTTTAATTGTATCCGAGAGTTATCCCTCGGATTCTGTGAATATTAGAATAGAACGATGAGTTCACAATTATTATTTTAGGAATAATAAGTGTAATAAATAATCGACGATTGAATTAATTTAAGTTTTTTTTTAACACGAATAAGTCCGCGTTTGGCCACCAACTCTGAAGAAGATTTTGTTATTAATAAAAAATAACTTAGGTAATAAATTAACTTATGTGTATTTTTTTTTATATTACACAAAACGATCGAAGGCAGTTAATTAGTATACATTTTGTATGCATTACAGACACCATTTTGTATGCATTTGACCTCAGCTCACCTGATATTAAGTAACGGTGTGATCCGAAATGGCCAACACTAGCCTTAACTTGCTCTCCTGTGAGGTTGCCAGTACACACCGTTAGGAGCTTTACGACATATTTTCAACTTGACAAGACATTAAAAATGCTACTTAAAAACCTGTGAACAAAACGTTTCAGATGAAATATCGCGGAAAGGGTCTGGAATGTTTCCAAGAGATAGATCCTTATCAGGTTTGTCATTCGCGTGTTTATAGTAGATATACCTCTAAATAGGAATGTACATATGTATTCGTAGTATAGTTAGCTAGCTTCGTAAACTGTCTTTTCAGATGTATTTGGAGAAGCAAGTTATATAAATTGTACACGACAGCTGCTTGTAAAGCACCTATCACGTTTTACTCACGCCATCCAATTAACTTTGTCTTTACTATTAACTATACTGAGACATTGGTAAAAAATTAACACTTTTTTTACTGAAAATGATAATGCACATTTTCTAGGCTTAGGTAAAGATTTAACTTTAAGGAAAGATCATACTCTATCTGACCAATATATAATATCTTTTATGCAGGCGCAGGTTAAGATTTATTCCAATTTATGTTATAACTTTGAAGTTAAAAGTAAAAGTGTCAATTCTTGTTAACATTTACCTGTAGAATTCAGTTTCCTCATTGTGTATTGGAAAATACATTCTTATACAGACAAGGATTCTCTGATGCAGTAAAAGTTACTTAATTGATGCGCGTGCATCACATATTTATCCTCTAGGTAGGCATATGACCAAAATTGGTTATGGTGCAATAGGTCGGGTGTGGCACGCCGCCCGCATTTGGTTTTTGGCGCGCGTTTTTTTTTTGCATTTATTCTATTATCAATCGATGTCCTATCCTGTTCTAACTTATATTATTGTCTCATGGCATGTACAAGGTTGCCATACAAATAAAATCCAATGGATGCTTTCATATATATATTTTTATTATTATGGCAACAAAGACACAACTAATGGCCGCCATTAGTTGTCATGTCCGACTTGGGTTTGGCGGGAATTTATGTCTATTTTAAATATTTATTGCAAATTGACTGATAAGGTTTTTAGAATGTTTTTGTAGTGCATTTCACTGTTTATAAGAATGTATAAAACTATTTTGAAACAAAGGAACCCATTTTGCTCAACTACGTAATACTTGACCCGAAGTCTCTTTGTCTCTCTCATTAATCATCATCATCATCAACCCAAAAGGAGTTTTTTTTTATGGTCTCGAAACATAAAAACTATAAACACTCGTAATAGCTAAATCGTCGTGTAAGCAAAGCTAGTGAACTGAACTATTTAAATAAACAAAAGATAACGAGCCACTTGACTCTTTAAGTTCTCAGTTGAAATCGGTAACATGACCCTATTTTTTGCTCGCGCCGCAGGCGGTCCGCTTTAATGGGACGCGTATTTGTAAATACCATTGAGTTATAAAAATGTATGGAGGAGGTATTCTGTTTTTTTTATTTATGTATATTGATGTCTTTTAATGTAAATAAAACAATACTGTGTTGGAAAAATGGTTTATATTTTTAAATTTATTTATTTTTGTAAAAGGTGCGAAAAAAAATCGCATCCTCAACTTTAAGCCTAGATAGGCGATACTTTATTTAATTAAAAGACATATACGTTTGATATCAGTTAGCTTTATTCAGTAGGATTACAGTGATATTAATTTTATATATAGTTTTCATACAAATTTTAGGAGAAATCTAGGTTTTAATAGAGCGCGGCAAAAAACAAAAAAATCGCGGGGGGCGGGGCCAGAGGGGGGCACGTGACCTTTCACCCCCGCCTGCGAAGAGGTTAAGAATATAAAATCTCAGAATATAGGTATTTAGTAAAAAAAAAATGTAGCGTGAAAAATGTTAGTAATTAGTATAAATTAACAATATCACGAATATTTTTGAGTTGGTTTCATTTAGTTCTTTATTTTTAATATAATATGAATATATTTGATACTAAAATAAAATCATTACAATATGTACATACCAAAATGTAAAAGCTTAAATAAATAAATAATTAAATGTAAAGCTTAATTCGACATGTTGTTCGTAAGATTTTGCCCTGCCACATTTTTTCTGATCGAGGGGATGACGGCCGACTCGAAAACTATTGAAACCTTAAATACAGTGTAATTCAATCCAACACTGTTATATACAGTACACAGTTGGAAAAAAAAATGTGGAAAAAAATCGAACGCACAAAATCGCCAGCAATGGAAAAATGAAGGGGAGGCCTTTTCCCAGCAGTGGGACACTTCAGGCTAAAAACAAACAAACAAATTCAATCCAAAGCCTATAATGTTGTCAAAACGGAACCTTTCAAAACTAAAGTACCTGTTAGAGCCTATAGGCTATAACCGTTTTTTTTTACCCGTGTGTACGTATGCAGGTGGGCCGTTCCTTGGGCGCCTCAATCTTGGATCTAACCGGGGCGCATCCTAACTCGCGTATACCGTGCTCCGAACACCGCAACCTGTCTTCGGTCCGCGACTGGCTAAGGACACACACGAGGACTATGCGGCCGCAGGTACGTGGTATAACACTATATGGTATCGTGACCAGCATTAATTTTAACTTTAGTTGTTGTTTGGGGCATCAAAATTGAAATGGGCAAAATTGGATCTAAAAAATAGACGTTTAATCTTACATGAAATGTATAAGAAATAATATATGCGCATAAAATTAAAATATACCGTAGTACTAAGTAACAGACACGCGATACATTACTTAGAAATCATTATATCCATTAATATTTACTGTTAGATCTCATGCGTTACGTCATACATCACATCTCAGTGCGGAGTTTAAAGTGGGCACGTAATGTCATACAATAGAAACCGCTGTTTGCGTTCATAGCTTAGTAATTATGCCGGGCGCGTCCAAACGCGTTTTGTATTGAGCAAAACACTAAATGCACGATCAAATTAAACGTTCCTAATATCTATAATCTACTCGGTACTACAACTCACGACGCATTTAATTCACATATGGTCTAAGCCATCATACCAGTTTTATTCTGTCGCCTTGGCGTTTTCTCTAGACGAGGTATAAGATTTAGCGGCTAGTAAAGAGCAATATCCATCAAAGCTCAACTGGATGGAAGTTTTATTTTTCATGCAATTGTAAAACTTGAGAAAAGTCAACCTTCGCACATCCTGCTAAGTAGAACGCTTGCTGTAGTGACAGTGCAGCATGAAACGGATGTGATAATAGTGCTCGTTGTTTTGCAGTGGTGTTTTCTAACGGAGGCTGGTGACTGTGATGACGTCACCGTCGCCGCAGACAAATGCCTCTCCTCGGAAATGTGAGCGTACATAGAGAATAATAGTAAACCACACCTCGCTTGCTATACGGCTTGAGAGATGCATTAGAAATTTAGAACTAGACACGGAGCACTCTTGTCAGACCCTTGATCATCGAAATATAATGAAAATAAAATTAGTTAGTGTTAGTGAAAAAATAGAACCTTTTCACTAATCTTTAACTGATATTATTTATAACGACTATTTTTGGTGTGGATATTGGCTTTTTTATGCAGCTCTGTAGCTTACGGACGAGCAAGATGCACGTATGATGCTAAGCTTCTTACTTTCCCTTAACAGTCTAAATGCCACCAACTTTAAACTCCAAGTTCGGAACTTTATGCACTGCGATCGTCACTATAAGATATAGGTAGAACTCTGATAAAGTATTTTTGTGGTCGTTTTTTTTTTACGCAAGATAAAATTACGATAGACTACTAACTCGCCTGATGTTAAGCGACGGTGTGGCCGAGGATGGATTAATTGTTGCTTTTTTACTGTTTTGTCATAATATTTTGCCTTATAAACTATTTATCGCTTTTAGCTGCTTTCTCGTTGAACTCATAAAAAACAACATTTCCGCTTTGTTTTGTCCGTAACAAGTTGTTTTTAATTTTCAGTGTTAAACTACTATAAAACAAGAGGTCTTTATGATATGGTCTTTATGATAGGGGTAAGAAACAACTGAGTGTATTGTCTCGTCAGAAAAGTTAAAATAACAATCATTCGACTATATTTTACTACTAATACTTTGGGATTGCGGTTTTTTGCATTGTCATCATCGTCTTATATACTTCTGATGCCACAGACTTGTATTAGTAGCTGCTTAAGGAATAATTAACGTGATTTCTGTTGCATTGAGCTTTACTCAGATTTACTTCAGGAGAAAAGACAGACGGAACGTGCAGAAGTACGTTCGTTACGTAGTCGAAAGCGTATCCAACTTTTACAAAGGAATTCGAAGTCAATACACTACGCGCAAATACAATCTTTTAACTACATAGGTACCTAAAGACTACATGGAAAGTGGTCTGTATGTACCTAAGAGAATACGATTTCGTATCGATTCCTTGCAAAATTTGACATCACCTTCTAGTTCCTTTCCATTCCATTTTCTCTAATATGAGATAGAATATATACAAAATACTCATATAAGTATAGTGAAGAGTCGTATTAGCATGTCATGACAAAATAAATATCGAGACTGTTGTGTCGTTTGCAGTTGACGATGTCTCGGCTGAGGCCCAAAACGAGTTCACCGACGCGCGCGCCCCTCTTCGTTCGATCCAAGGCGAAGGTTGTCGACGAAAGGAAAGAGAACACGTACGTCGGCGCCAAGTCGGACGTGGAGCGACGGCGCAGCCCTGTCATGGCGGGGGCTCTGGCGCCGAGATCCGGACACGACCTCACCGCTTCCACGGGCGCTCCGAAGTACGGCAAGAAAAATGAACCCGTCAAGTCGACGTCGCGCACGCGATACCTCGCCGACACAGAGCCCAAGCCGAAAACGCTAGCTACGAAACGACGCAACATACTAGCCATCCGGAAACCCAACGCGAGCAAAACCCAGGTACTTCCCGCCGCTAGCAAAACGAAAACGCTGCGACGATCGGCGGACGACACGCAAAGCCCTTCATTACTGTCAGCTAAACTTAGCAAGCGTAGCTTCACTCGCTCCGTGCGCGAAAAACGCGGGAATCGTTGTCGCGCCATGGCGTCCTCTTCATCGGAAGACCTGGTGAGTAGTGCGGGACGCGCATGGGAGGAGGCGGCTATAGCGTCGCACCCGGATGCGCCGGCGCCGACCAAACGCCGCCCCTTCCCCAACCACTCGCCCTCGCGTCTCAAGAAGATCCGTCTCAAGACGGGCTTGTAGCGGCGGCCGCGCGCCCGCCCCGCGCCCGCGCCGACACCCCCCGCGCCCGCGCCGCTCCACACCGATTAGTTCTCGATATCCAAAATACACGTACTATAATAGTGTTAGGGGTCCATAGTCCGACCATCGTCCGTCTCGCTCGCGCATACCAACATTTTTGAAGATATAAAATGAATGCACGAACTTATAAAAAATCGTCGTTAGTAAAACTAGAAAACAACATCACAAACATTCGACGAGAATTCCAATTGGATCAAAGGCAATTTTCAAACATAACAATCATTTTTGCGTCAATAATTAATAAAAATGATTTGTATGTATGAAAATTTACTTGGATCAAATTGAAATTTTTGTCGAATGCTGTGATGTTGTTTTCTAGTTTTACAATTTTTTAAGCTATCGCATAGCTTCTATCGCGGGCCTTGAGCGTGGAGACCGAATCCAGAAATTCCGTAACGAAAATAACCTAACACACCGCGCGTAAAGCTATTATGCAATAGCTTTACCGCGGCAGTCTCCGAGTGCCACACGTCTTTCTTTTTTATTTCTTTTTATAAGTTCATGCTGTCATTTTATATGTTCCAAAGTATAGGTATGCGCGAGCGAGACGGACGATGGTCGGAATACGGACTCTTTAAGGCTGTTCTACACTTAGTCCGCGAATCACTCGTGCTGTGGTGGAACGAACTTACCGCGATTTCGCGTTGAACAAACAGAGCTCCACACTCGCAGGTATACGCAATAAGTTCACAGTAAAGTTCGTTACGTTATTTGAAATGTCGAAATAATAATTGCGCATTAGGGTGCCACAAGATAGGTGAAGACAGATATATGCTTGATCGTAGCTGTGTCCCGTTCTCTCTCGATGTAATGTGCCGGCGCGGCGTACCGAATTCTCTCTGTATGCCATTAAAAATGAACAGTTTTGTTTTTATACGTAGGATATTCGTCTCGGTTGTCACGTGTTGTTAAGTTAGTACAGACTACTATGAAAGCTTGCCATTTTAGTATTTGACGGTTGTTTGTATACACCCTAGTGGTAGTTATTTTATGATAATGACTATTTTTAATGGCATAGAGTCTATCGTTACATTGTAATGGTCGTGTTTGTTAAACGTTTAATTTTTTTTTTTTTTATTGCATATTGTTTTATTTATTTTTGTCAAACCTAAGTTTTGTCGACTGAGTTTATATCGAAATTATTGTGTTCTGCGAGCATAAGAGTTTGGAGGAATTAGTCTGTGTATGTTCTTCAATTTAAGGCGCCGGGGTGGTAGCTGCAAATGACCGACTCGCGCGACGTACATATTTATGTTATGTATTTTAAATATGAACTTCAGCCTTATGAAAACATATTTGGAATATTTTGTTTATTTTGATCGAAAAAAACGTTAAAATTATCACTTTATTATAACGTTTTGATAACAAAATAAAGACCAAAAATAGTTGATGAACATACAATTTAATATTTTGTAATAATTTTCACATAAATATCATGTCATGTGGCTGATCACCGGCGCCTTAATGGCATATTATTGTATAACTTAAAAAAATATATAAAGACAAGATTTTAAATGTACCGATATAATTATGTTTGTGTTAAATTTGTAAAGTGTATCAAACATCGTAGGTGTGTAGAAGCTCAAGGAGCGAAATTTAGTAACGTGGTATGTAAATGTATAATATAATAATGATCTCAAATCACAAGTTTAAAAAGGCAATTTTTAAAAATGCCTCTCGGATCTATCAATCACAAATTTTACTGTATCCATTTCGATTACCATTTATGAAAAGTAAAAAACATAGAAAAATTGAACAGAAATTAATATTAACAGAAACAAAGCGTTTGTGTGATACCAACATGGCAATTTTTTGATATTTTAAAAATTTTGTAAACATCACAAATATCTAGTGTAAGGTTTGCATCAAAAACTTATGGAAACTTTAATACACCATCTTTGTGCAATAATTTTTTAGATTTATATTCAGTAAATTTTATAAATAGCAACTACTTGAAATAATAATATTACATAAATAAATTGTAGAGTGGATATGAAAGTAGAAAATATAGGAACTATGTATATTCAAAATAACTATTTATTTAGTTGAAATTAATATATAATTAAATATCTACATACAATGTTCTCACAGATCGTCTTTTATTTATAAATAGCTTCCAAAAATATTTTACATTTCCTAGAAAAACAAAGGAAAGTATCAGTTTGGCAAACATACGGCAGAGCAGGGCATTCTTAATTTATCAATACACTGTTATTTATCTGTATGGTTGTGCCCCACAATTTAACCTGCATGATGATGGAAAAATGATGGTGGTAAAATGTAGCTAGAAAATGTCTCTACAGATTCTTAGCTATCTCTGGGCCAAACATAACAATCAATTCACCCCTTTGGTTGTGAAAAGTAATAAACAGTTAATGTTTTAACAGGTTCGTTAATGTTTATGTATATTCTTGAAATAAATTCTATGCACATTTCAGTATTCTTGTTGTGTCGTGCTCACCCCAATAATAATGTGGAACTCCACTCTCGAAGATGTAGACGAATACATTTCGACTAAGGCTCAGCGCAGACAGGGAGGAGCGCAGCGGAGAAGATTTTATTAAGGCACTCGAAAATCAACTTTAAAGTTATTGAAATAAAGTGCATATATGCCTGAACCTGACAAAAAATGCTCGCGCGCGCGTCCTCGAGGATACGCGAATATTTATTTATTTAAATGGGAAAACCAGGTGGGTACCTACTAAAACTTTGAAGACCTTATGCTTATTTCCTAGTCGACGAAGGCATAATTTAACTTTCACTTGTCCGATTGCTTTGAAATTTGGTGTACTGTGACTTCTGTGTATTTCCGTGACATGGTAACCTTCTTCTGATGCTGCAGCATCAAGTAGTCTGTGGGATGCCTAACTCCTCGGAAACTGGCATGTTTCGGTAGAATGGTAACCCAAAACAGTTTACTCGCGAAGGCTCGCGCGGTCGCGCGCATGCTAGAGCATGCGCGATCCGTCAGAAAATGCCCAAGACTGCGCGAGCATTATTCCTCTCTGTCTGCGATGACCCTAACATAACAGTCTAGACTAGGCAGACCAATAGGTATACCTCAGTGCCTCAAGTCGAAAGTTTACGTCCAATGTGTGTTACCAGTGAGTGATGATATACATATGACACTGAAACATGGCCATTCACTATGAGCCTTTTAGGGAATCTGTGACTAGACAAGCTATCTCCATAGCTTTTCTATGCTCAGGGTCTACGTGATTATAATAGAAATGGAGATCGATATATAGACGAAAGTCACCGACATAGCACAACGGATTAACAAGTTGAAGGGGCGGTGGTCAGGACACATGGAACGGCCGGAGGGCCCGAAAAGTTCTCGAGTGGTGACCATGAAAAGGCAAGAGCAGCATAGGAAGACTCAGACATTAGTGGACAGAAGACATAATACAAGAGGCAGAAAGACTAGATGCAGGCCGCGACGAAACAAATTTTTCGAAATTTATGGGGAAGGCCTATACCTATATCCAAAATACAAAAATCTTTATTTGACTCAATTTACACACATTGTAGTGCAAGTCCCAGACTCCTATACTAGGTTTATTATCTGTATTATAGGAGCTAGTGCCTTCCAATATCCAGCAGTGGCCTACTTGTGGCTGAGATGATGATGATTCTTCTACCACTATGATATAACAACCAATATTGTTTTTACACATTGTAGTATTGTTAAATATATTATGAAACATGATTCTGATATAGCAGGAATAGATAACTCTTTGATGTTTGAGAATGTATGTAGTTTATTTAACCATAATTAAGCCAATTTTGTTATATTGCATTTGATTTTGAGGATGGCATATTTTACAAAGCCTTTGTATTTGTAAAATATGCCATAATGAAAACTAGTCCAATTAAAATGGCAAGGGCCATTTTGAGAATTGCACAGACTAGTAAGAGAGTTGAGAATTGGCCATTCTGTGCCTAAGCCTTGCCAGTAAAATACGCATCTTTAGCTGGAACCATTATTGGATCTGCTCTCAGTAGATTACAAATTTTTTGATGGCTCTGCCTCTATTGTATGTGTTTTTCAAAATTTGCTTTAAATTTTTTAACGTGATTATAAAGAAATTTTAAAAAATCAAACCATAGAGGCTTAGATATTTATGATTTAAAGCTATCTTTATACATAGAGATCTACTTGTAGGGTGGAAAACAGTTCTCTCCTATTTGTATGGGAGATCACACGATAACAGTTCTCATAATGAAAGATCTTAAATCAAAACAAAAACACCATAGAACTGCAAACTTATTTATTCAAAGTCCACAGTATCCTTAACCTAACAGATTACAGCCTGCGTCCTCTCCTACCACCCTTCCTGCGAGTGGAGTCTGAAGGTACGGGTGTCACATCTTCAATACGGCCAATCTTCATCGCTGAACGAGCCAGGGCACGGAGGGCAGACTGTGCTCCGGGTCCAGGAGTCTTTGTCTTGTTACCTCCGGTGGCACGGAGCTTGATGTGAAGGGCCGTGATGCCCAGGGTTTTGCACTTCTCAGCAACATCCTGGAACGATCAAATAATTTGCTGCATAAAACAGTATTCCTTTTTTTTACAATTCTTTCTACAATTTCTTTAGAAAAATATATCTATATCCACAGTTATAGTCAAATACTTCAACATCTATTCACAAATGAGAGAAAACAATAGCAAGACTTTAATATATTTTTTTAAGTTACCCCACTCCTCAAGTAAGAAAGCAATGTTTTAAACTTATATATTTCTGTATAAACCCCTGTATCACAAATGGCTTTGATGATGTATTATTGTGTTTTCATTGTATTTTATATTTGAAAGAAGTAATTTGTTTCTCTTATAATTTAATAATATTACCTATGTATAAATTAGCCAAACTTACAATGAAATCTTTTTGACAATAAATAAATTAAATGGGGTCTGGCCCAATACAGCATAATACTCACTACATGATAATCCTGTATTTTAAACAAGCAATTATTGTGTGTGTATATATACAAACTCCTAAGTTGAAAGATACTTTATTCAATAAAAAAAGAATTTTTGTAATACATCTTTGAGTTTCTGCGTAATGCGTGGACAAACATACATACACATAAGAAATTTGGAACACATGTTTAGAAGCTGGTATAGACTAAAATATACAAAAATTGTGTAATTCTGACAATATTACAAACATACAGGTCGAATTGATAACCTCTTTTTTTTAAAGTTGGTTAATAAGGATCTCAGAAAAGGCTCCAATGATTCTGATGAAATTTGATATGTAGGTAAGTTCGTGACGATAAATCAACCCTGCTGTTTCATTTTTATTGAACCCAGGTTAGTCTATATTTTCAGTCAAATATCCAAGGAGGAACATGATCACCCAGGTATTAATATGGTAAGTAATGCCAAAAGAGCTCAAAGCAAATAAAAATCAATACAGGTACAAGTCTGTATGGTCCATCCACTTGGAATCTAAATAACAAAACTAACATTAATTTTAGTTCTAAGAAAATACTGCTAGAGATAATGAAAGACATTACAATCTGACCCATATAATCCAATACAAAATGAATCAACAATACATTACAATGAAAAACAAGGGCTCTCGATGGTCCCCAGTCCACAGTTATACAATCATTGTGACTCAGGTTAGGTTCAGTATATACCAGAAATAGAATCAGATTTAAGAAAACTGCCAGGACAACTATAGTACAAAGGAGCAAGGAATTATATTTATTAAACAAATTCGAGAATCTCAGCTTCAATACAATTATGATTACTATGGTCACTACTTTGATATCATCAACATTGAACTGTTTGTTTGATTGGTTAGAATATTCAGATCATTGCCAGCTAATTTTCACTGAACAGAAATAAATTACCTTCATAATGTGGTCAATTCTGAAAGCACCACTATACAAATTAAAATTATTAAATCCAAAAAACGAATGTCTCATACAATTTTCGTTACTTTTTAGGCTTCCGTACTAATTTGAATCTAGTTAATTTAGATTAGAGGTGCCTTCAGAATTAGCTACAATATAACCTCAAACACACCTATGATGTTATTTAAAAAAAAAATGTTTGGTTGTAAACAAACCTGAGCAGCCAACATAGCAGCGTAGGGCGAAGCCTCATCACGGTCAGCCTTGACTTTCATGCCGCCGGTGACTCGGGCAATAGTTTCCCGACCGGATAAATCAGTAACGTGCACAAAAGTGTCATTGAAAGAGGCGAAGATGTGTGCAACACCAAACACAGTCTCTCCCGCCAAATGCTGAGGACCAAGGGTCACTTGCACCTCCTCTTTCGCTACTTTGTTTTTCCTGGGGGCCATGGCTTAGCCTGCAAATAATAACACTTTTTGAAACACTTGTAACCTCAAAAAATCTTTGCAATCCGCGCACTGTTTTCACTCAACCTAGAAATATTTATAGAGCTATAGTAATTAAAACAGCCTGAATTATTATTTTATCTCAATAACAACATATTTTCGATTTATTTCTATTAAAAACAGAATATACCTTGAGCTTTGAAAGCTGTCAAAAACTAGAAAGAAATAAAAAAAAATCTAAAGGTGCTGCCATAACATTTTCTTAAAAATCTACTAAAAAAACTATCAATCTATCAAAACACTAGCTTTGCAAGAAAATGCTCTTTGAACTTCAGATAAGTAAGTACTATTAAAACCTGTTAAATGGGATTGTTTAGTTGAATTATTAATCAATCGAATGTTTCCGTTTATTTAATGATATCAAAAAGTTTTTTTTATTTTTTTATTTAGAATTAATATATATACATTCTATTTAGCTATTTTTTAAGTTACATAAAGAATTATAATATTACTTAAATGATGTCAAAAAAAACAATATAACGTCACACACATGTTTTAATACTGTTTTATTTTCTATATCCATTTTAACAAATACTTTAACAGGTAATAAAATAATAAAAGTCGGGTTAAGTCGCATTATCTATCTCTGTCACAAACTTAATTATGTACTTTGCTTGCCTAAATTGTTGCTTTAGTATTATTGTATATTATTTACTATATTAAATTATATAATTATTATATTAATATTTTTCCTGTAATTTATGTATTAGTATGAAGTATTTGTTTGTTTGTTGACCATATCTATAGTTTTGAATATTATTCACATTTATTTATTTAGGTACTTTTTTTTTTTACAATACAAATATAAACATATAAAAAAGAACATAAATATTGTAAAAAAACTTAGAACTAGTGTGCCGCCGGCAGCGGGGCAGGGCTCAAGCTGTCGACAGTAAGGGCTAGAAACTGAGGATTCTCCTGAAAATGCGCGCCGTATCTAGGAAGACTGCCTTTTGTATCCGACCCTTGATCCAACTATCAAGCGAGAGCCTCTTGAGATGTTGGTCGAGGCTCTTCGCTATTAAACCGTTCACCGATACGACTATCGGAAAAATGATCGTCGAATCAACATCCCACATGGCGGTTATCTCGTGAGCCAAGTCTTGCTGAGCTTGTCCTTCTCAGCCTTCACGAGATTCTCATCATGTAGGATGGTGACATCGATGAGCACTGCCCGGCGTTGAGAACGATCTCAGGCTTATTGGCAACAATAGTCCTATCCGTCATAATAGAACGGTCCCAATAGAGCAAAGCATGGCCATTCTCAAGAACCGGCGCTGATGCGTACTGATAGTACGGCACCTCGGACTCAACAAGGCCGTATTAAAGAGCAAGTTGCTGGTGAATGATCCTGGCTACTTGATTGTACCTGTGCAAATATTCGCCGTTAGCAAGATGCGAACAACCGGAAATAATTATTATGTCGGAGAGACTCTCCGGGACGGTGGCATGCCCGACAAATGTCGACCGTACCGTCTTTCATGATATATTTCCGATAGTTGTTCGTCTTGATAACTTCATCTGCAATCGCACAAGCAAACTCTTCAGTTTCACCAAAGAGGTCACCGAAGCGTAACCAGTTCAACGACGCAAGAAGGTCTATATCGGGTCCTGTTAAGGTCCGGTAGAACCTCCCGTCTCCATACATCCCTACGATCTTCCATGCTGAGCACCGTTGGTTTGCGCCAGTTCTCTTTTGCCAAGGAGAGAGGCGTTAGGCCCTTGTCAACTGCCATTACATCACAATGAATCCCACATTCGTTGTTGCAGAAATAATCCCTGAGACTGCACAACTGACGGTTGTGAAGGTTCTTGGCATTTAAAAAGCAACGACCCCCCCCACTTCCGCGGAATGTACAGTCTCATAACAGACGAGCGTGGGTGTAGCATGCGATGTAATGTCAGTTGCTGACGGACCCTTCTATCCAGGGCGTCCAGCTCAGTTTGAGTCCACCTTATTAGCCAAAGGAGTATGACAATAGAGGCATCACCCAACCGTTGAAGGCGCGTGACTTATTGCCGCCAGACAAAAGACTGTTAAGAACTTTTGACAGACGGCAAAAGAAACGCTCCTTCACCGATTTTTTTATATACTCTACCGCATTACCCAACGACTCTGACATACCAAAGTATTTGTAGGTGTCGGCTTCGGAGAGGGAGCTGAGAGTCATTGTCTCAGAAAGTTGCAAATTCGGAGAATTTATAACTTTCCCTCACTCTACCTGAACGACCGCACACTTGTCTACACCAAACTCCATCTTAATGGCATTGCTAAAACCTTCGTAAAAACGTCATTAAGTCTTGTCGTTTTGGTGCAAAAAGTTTGAGGTCATCCATGTACAACAGGTGAGAAATAACTTCGCCCCCCCCCCCCCCCCCCTACGAAGCCGATAGACTAGACCTGAATCCTTCAGCAGAATACTGAGAGGGAATACAGTGCCAGGCAAAACCACAATGAACTCAAACTGTCACCCTAAAAAAATGCCACGGTCAATCCTTATCAAGTCCTGCGGTGTAAAGGAGCCATCTCTACTGCCTGGTTGACGAAGGACTGTGGTACATTGCCTCATACATGTGGCTAAGAAGGATCTCAAATTTGCATCAATTTTACACAACTCTAAGATCCTCTCAAGCCATAAGTGAGGCACCGAATCATAGGCCTTCTTATAGTCAATCCAAGCAGCAGAGAGGGCCCCTTTATTCCGCTTGACTTGCTGGCTAATAGCCGTATCAATGAGGAGTAGCTCTTTAGTACCACGAGACCCAACCTTACATCCATTCTGAGTAGAGGCCAAAACGTTGTTCACAACTAAGTGTGTATAAATTTTATTTCTCAGAATGGATGTAAGGAGCTTATAGATGGTTGGTAAGCATGTGATGGTTCTGAGTATTATAATTATTACTTTCTCATCTTTTGCAGGCCCCGTCTAATTTCTTTCCGAATTTATGTCCATTCCTTGGTTGCCTGGAAGAGATCGTTGTTCGCCCGTTGTTACACTTGTGTAAAATTATTTCTTTTTTGTACTTGCTTTTGTTAATTTTAATGGTGTATCAATAAAGAGTTTATCTATCTATCTATCTATCTAAATACGTTTGCACCAAATGAAATATTCAATAAAAGACAGACTATCACAGAATGCGGTTCCGTTATAATATATTATAGTACTCTTTGATGCGGTTTATTGTAATAAACATACGTTAACAAACATAAGCCAAAATCAGGATAGTTCTATACCTAATCTACCGTAAAACACTACAGAAATATACAAATTGTAAATTGTGATAATCGTGTTATTGTAATTGTGTGTAACTTGTGGCGTAACTTCCTTCCAATATCTACCAAAACTGCGCTTGTAGAATCTCTCCTGTTCCTTTCCCTATACTGGACTATGCTGACGCCTGCTATCTGGATCGAAGAACAATTAGACAAGCTTGAGTGCTTACAAAATTTCTGCATTAGGTTCATATTGGTTTACGTAAGTACGATCACATTTCTCAATATGTAGTATATTCTCAATAGTAGAAATTAATAACAGTAATGATAATGTATTTAGCTACTGTTATTAATTTCTACTAGACTAGTACCTACAATGATGACTGGCAATACTACAATTTAATTTTGACATTATGGATCTAAGGATGTAGAATCCAGAGCCGTTAAACAGTTAAAAAAAATGACAATAACGCACTCATAGAATCTCTATGAACGCATTCTTTTTTAGGGTTCCGTACCCAAGGGGTAAAAACAGGACCCTATTACTAAGACTCCACTGTCTATCTGTCTGTCTGTCCGTCCGTCCGTCCGTCCGTATGTTACCAGGCTGTATCTCATGAACCGTGATAGTTAGACCGTTAAAATTTCACATATGATGTATTTCTGTTGCCATTATAACAACAAATACTAAAAAACAGAATAAAATAAATATTTAAGGGGACTCCCATACAGCAAACGTGATTTTCTTGCTCGTTTTTGCTCGATTTTGATAACGGTAACAGGTAGACGCTTGAAATATTTACAGAATATTAAGTTATATTATTCACTTTAAAAATAAATAATTAAATTAAAATAAAATTAATATTTAGTAAATAATCCCATACAAACGTAATTTTTTGCCGTTTTTATAGATAATGTTACGGAACCCTTCGTGTGCGAGTCCAACTCGTACTTGGCCGTTTTTTTTATTATTTTGTACATGGAACATGGAATTCTTGAGTTTTATGGTTCTAGTTTTATTATTTTTTTACCTCTTCCTCCTCCTAACCTAACCTTTTCAGATATGTACATGTAACATGGTTGCCTGGAAGAGATCGCTCTAAGCGATAAGGCCACCAATTAAAACATTAGCCTTAAGTTCTTAATGTTATATTTTTGTAATTTTGTTGTCATGTGGTTTTTAATAAAGTGTTATCTATCTATGTACAGATGAAATACGGTGTAATGATGATAATGGTAAACGGTGATGATGATTATAAAATGTAGCCAATATTTGTCTCCAGCTTCACAACTATCTCTGTATTTCATAACAACCGCTGCAGCTATTTAGTCATGCACAAACAAACAGTAGGACAGACAGAGTTACTTCTGCTTTTATAGTTCAATAGTCGATTCAATTATCGATTTTTAGTTTTTTTTTTTTTTTACACGAATAAGTCCGCGTTTGACCACCAACTCGCCTGTCGGAAAGCGAAGATGTGGTCGAAGATGAAGCACGCAGACTTAGAAGATACCTATTCACTCTGACCTTGAAAAGACCAATGTTGTAATTCTCAGGGAACAAAGAAGCCGGCAATTTGTTCCACTCTTTCACTGTACCGATAAGAAACGTAGAATTAGTTTGCCTAACTAATAAAATTAAGTGTATAGAACTAGAACTAGCTGCACCCCTTTTTCAGCCACGTATTCAACGAATTCGTGATGAATGGTAATAATAATAGTAAAATGTAGCCTATATAAATTATTCTCCAGGTTCTAACATATCTCTATATCTTTCAAAACAATGGTTTTAGTCATGAAAAGGTAATTAAATATATAGAAGGACACACAAGAGTTAGAGTATACTTTGATAATAATATACATGCTATGATATGCTGCGCCCTGCAGTTTCACTTCCCTAGAGATGAAAGACTTTGAAACCATAAATTAATAATTTTTCGCTACACTCTTTCCTTGGATGCAACCTATGTCTGTCTCTGTTTAGTACAATACTCTTTGGTCTGTCTCTAGGTTCAAAGCTATATAATATGTATATTCTGTACTAAACAATTATAACAATAGTTTCAGTCATTTGTGATTTGTGCGTCAGGTAACAAACAGACATAAATATACTTACTTCCGCTTTAATTATATTACTAGTGTGCATTGTGGTTTCGCCACACTGAGATAAAATATGTTGCTGCTGATGATGATGATGATGATAATTAAAGGTATACTTTGTTCTTCTCAAGGTTCACAGCTGTTGCTCTCTGTAGCTTTCATAACTATCTGTTCATCCGTAATCGTGAAAAGGTAACAAATAGATAGAGAGACAAACATAATTACTTTCATTTTTATATTATTAGTAAGATTTATATTCTAAAACAAAAAAAACATAAACGAAAGGGACTGTCCCAAGAGCGCTTTATTAGTTTAAAATATGAACGCATCTCATTAAACTGACAGCATGATAACTTCCGGAAATAGCGTACGTCACGTCATTCCGTCATTGCCAACTTCATAATTCCATCTTTACTGATAGAAAAAAATCGTCGATTTTTAGACGACGTAACATATTGCAAATAAGTGGGAAATATTGTGATACACTTCCTTTAGTGTTAGTTAATCTAGTAAAATTTTAATAAGTGAGTATCCAGCTTCAGGTACAGTGCTTTGGTTGCCCAAACTTTCATGTACAAATTACGTTCTGTCATTCATGTTACTCAATTCGATATCGTATTCGTACTACGTTTTGATGTGTTGAAGCGTGTAAGGGCATGTGTCGTGACTAGTTATTAATGTCTTAGTGATATTTCACGCTCCTGTGATACGACGCAATTGATAACACTCTTGCAAGTCATTACTCATCCCCAATGCTCTTTGTGAAAGAAGGTGATGCTATGGTCTGAGATAATAACCATTTCCTGCATTTCAGATTCAAAATGTTTATCTTGGATTGGTTCACTGGAGTCCTTGGTTTCCTCGGTGAGCATAATATACAATCAATTCACATAATCAGCTGACAATAATGTAATGCAAATTATAAGGAAAAAATGCAGTTGTTCACCTTGTCTAATAATAATACTTTTGTTAAAAAAAACGATGATAAGTGTTTGAAATTTTACTCAACTTATTTTTCCTAATAAGCTTGTATTACATATTCTGTTAAGAATTGACTGCATTGTTCAGTCTATAAATATTTCAAAGACGCTTCCAGAGACACTGGACTTAAATGAAGGCATTTGCTTTATGGGAGACAATGTTTAGCATTCCTTTTAACATGTTTCATTAGATAAAACAATGGCTATTTATGAGTGATAAAGTTATGGATGCAGTATTCTTTCACTAAACGCTGATTTGCATGTATATGTTTGCTGTTTCCATTTGCTATAAAAAAGATCTCAAAAAACTTAGAAATTTTTGTTTCAGTTGTATTCTATTGTGATACAACACAGAAACTTATTAAACTAATGAGAAAAGCTTAAAACAGCATTAGAGTAAGACACCACACTTTTAAACACAATTGGCATATTACAGTTAGATATTTTACAAATAGCAAACACTTATAATTAACAAAAATCATATAAATAGTATATACTTACAAATAGTATTACTATAATAATATAATATATAATTACTACACTTATAAATAGCATATAGAATCTGAGCACCAACTTGCTTGAATTGCTTGATAGTAAACAGTAAATGCCACCACTGAAGATTTGCTGATCGGTTCAAGCCAATAAATTGGCTAGATAAACCAATAGATTAGACCAATAGATTTGGATATGGTAAACCATTAAGAAGTGTGGTCACATCTTAAGTGAATGATTGTGAATTGCAGGTTTATGGAAGAAATCTGGAAAGCTCCTGTTCCTTGGGTTGGACAATGCCGGCAAGACCACACTCCTGCACATGCTCAAGGATGACAGACTAGCACAGCATGTGCCCACACTGCATCCTAGTAAGTATACAAGCACAGTTCCGGGCTAGCAAAGTAACAATAATGTCACTGGTGTTACAGTTGTCCTATGCAACGGTTATCTCTCACCATCAGGCAAGCTGTCTGCCTTTTTACAATATCAGGATCTTTATCAATCAGGGTAACAGTTACAGTAACAGTAATGCATTGCTGTACAGGAATTTCAAGTGAAAAGTTTTAGGTGCAGTGTTTTCTTACATTATATAGATCTATGGCTGGTTACAAACTCAACTTATGTTAAGCGACAGTGTGGCCGAAGATGGAGCTTGTTGATCTATAAATTATCTACTCAAACCTTGAAAATTGAAAATTCCAAGATAGTAATTTTCAATCTCAATAGATGGGATGGTGGTGTGTTGAGCTTCTGCTAAGTGCTAGTCATGTAGATTTTTGTAATAATAATAATAACAAGAAAAATTTAAATTACATTTCTTCGTATGACAATAACTTTACAAGACTTATCCTAAATAATGCTTATTTACATACATTTACAGTGGCTGCGCATACTTTCTCGCAAAAGCGCGCAACTAAACTCTCTCGCGCATCACAACATTTTAAAACTTAGACAACTTTAAAATATTTATCCTATCTAAATAAACAAATCTATCTCTTAATTTGTTAACGTCCTCATTCAGGTGATTTAATTTGTTTAAAAATGTTGCGATACGCGAGAGTATCTCTCTCGCGTATCTCATCAAGCTGCACGCTTTGAGACACAGCTTTGCAGTAGATAAGTTTTTTTGATTTAGTTTAGAGACCATAGTTTGCCCATCGTCCGTCTCGCTCGCGCATACCTAATCACATTTTTAAAGATATAAATTGACTTAATGAACTTAAAAACAATCGTTGTTAGTAAAACTAGCAAACGACATCACAAATATTCGACAAAAATTTCAATTTGATCCAAGTTAATTTTGATGAATGAAAATTAACTTGGATCAAATAAAAATTTTGGTCGAATATTTGTGATGTTGATATCTAGTTTTACAAATGACGATTTTTTATAAATTCATTCGGTCATTTTATATCTTCAAAAATGTGGGTATACGGACGATGGTTGAATTACGGACTCTTAAACAGGCTTTGTACATGTCACCTATATAACGGACCCTTGTGAACGATAGTTGCGACAGGCACACACACAACATATGTATCATTAGGTTTCTTTCTTTGAGAGCTTGCAGTAAGTGATAGCGGTTTATCGTTCGCAGCATCCGAGGAGCTGTCCATAGGCAGTATGCGTTTCACAACGTTCGACCTGGGCGGGCATCAGCAGGCGCGGCGCGTCTGGCGTGACTACTTCCCGGCTGTGGACGCCATCGTGTTCCTGGTGGACGCGTGCGACCGCGCGCGCCTGCCTGAGTCCAAGGCCGAGCTGGACTCGCTCCTCACCGACGAGACCCTCAGCAACTGTCCCGTGCTCATCCTGGGGAACAAGATCGACAAGCCCGGCGCGGCGAGCGAGGACGAGCTCAGGCAGTTCTTCAATCTATACCAGCAGACAACTGGCAAGGTCGGGAATCCTGATTTATGTTATACTAGCTTCACCCCGCGCTTTCACCAGCTATCCAGTGAGAACCTTTCGGTTTCCTGTGATAAATATAATATTTTATTATTACTGTCTCTATGGTTGTAAATGTCGTTACGGTATGCAACACTGTCACGGCCAAGGTCACCCTGTAATCGGGACCGTAGATTGTGACTGTAGCAGACATATTACTAATTTGTTTATATACGATTTGTTTAGCTAAGTGGTGGCGCGTCCACCTTAGGAGAATGTTATGGGTTCGATTCCCGGTCAGACTAATGTTTCAATGATTAATTTAAATATCTGTTCAATGGCATCTGACATATTAAAAGAAAAATAAAATAATTTACTCCAAAACGAAACAGCAGTACTCACAAGCATCGGTTAATTAGTCAAAATCAAATAATCCTCATTATTTTGAGGTAGGCAGCTGAAAAACTTATTGGCAGTTTTTTTTTGTAATCAACCTACTATTTCAGGGTCATCCTATTACTTGTATAAGGTTGTCTGGTCACCTTGTAGCTGGTCTCCTTATACTGTGGTTCCAACTGCTCTTTGTAGAAATCCATGAGATACCTCTATGAACATAGAAGTCTGCTGCTGCTCAACAGCAGTGGAGTTCTCGTGGTTGAGATGATGATGATGAACATGCTATTATCAGATTTTTTTATACAAGATAGATCTACGATTGACCACTAACTCGCCTGATGTTAAACGACGGTGTGGCCGGGGATGGAGCTCGTCGATCTAGAAGATATCTATTCACTCTAGCCTTGAACATTCCAAGATTGTAGGTCTCATGAAACAGAGATGGTGGCAAAGAATTCCATTCTTATTTCTTGTGCAGTACGCAACAAGAATGTGGATCGATATCGCTGAGTACGGATTTTTGGAATTTCAACGAGAAATGGGTGATAATTCGCCGATTTTCTACTACTCCTGTAGTGAAATGGGGAGGGTGGAATTAGGTCGTGAAGCTCTTGCGCACATTCCCCGAAATGAATCCTCTAGAAAATAGACAGACATGCTACTTTACGGCGGTGCTCGAGACTAAGTAGTATCATAGATGCAGAAATAACTGGTAAATTAAGCGTAAACCTATTTGTTTTATGCAACTGAATGACGACACAAGCAACTTCCTCGCCTAATGTTACGCTGCATGCTTGCTCGAACAATCTAATGTTATAACTCGAACTATTACTATACTTTTAACTATATGCTATACCACTAGAACTTAGTCAGTCCAATGCCGTGTGTGGCAAAGCATTGCGTTCCTCACTGTAAAAAGTGAGGCCATACACTTGTATGGCCTCACTTTTTCAAGACAAAGACCAAAGAAATATTGAAATAAGATTGCGATTAAGATTGCAATATCTGTAGTTTTATTAAGAGTAGAAGTAATTTACTAAAATAAAAACAAAATACCCTGCTGTAAAATGTAGCCACCAAAACTTTAGACAATAATATGCATATATACACTAGTAATCATTATGTTTCTTCATCAGTCAGACAAAAAGCTAATTGGCAGTCTATGCTGCTGTAAGCAGTTCTGCTTCCGTAAACGCATAACTTTAAAACTATACAACTACATGTAATCCTATCAATGTACGTATTATATTGCAATATTAATAGGATATTGTCGTGTATCTTCCGATAAGGACAACGTCTGCGTTGTACTCGCGTAAAAATTAGGTTTTGGGAGCTCAATTATCACTCAAGTGCGCCGAACGTGTCATCGACTCCTGTGCGAGCTGTTGATATCTACTCATAACTGCTATATTATAACTCCTTCCCATTGTCGATCACTAAAACATTTGTGTAGTATGCTTTATATAATCTATGTTTTACCTTTTATTGCTTTTCATTTATAAGCGTGCAGAAGCAGTTACCCCATTTTTATGACACTTGTACAAATTATAAAAGTTATTTATGTTTGTGTTTAATCTCATGTTCATATCTAATCTCGAAAATGATAAATATTATGGCCTACTGACATTGGGCACAAAGTATCCGTCATTTCATTATCTTTTAACCAATTGTCTAATAGGAGATAATGTTTTTGTGTGTACAAACGAAATATGTATTGAGTTAATCTCCAGTCAGTCTATCTCATTTCTCGTCTAAGACTGACAAAGACAATATCTAATCCTGTTTTTTTTTGTTATGTTGGTATTAGGCTAAAACTGTGTAAATGTGACTATCATTTATCACTCTCTACTTTAGTGTTCCGTTGTTTCTAAATGTCCTTCAGTACATGTTTTACATAAAGATCAGTAAATAAGTAAATGGATTGCCTGATGGTAAGCGATTGCCGGTACCAGACTACTGCAAAATTAGTGAAGAACTGATGCTTTGATGAGAAAAGAAAAAATAATAATAAAAAAGGTTTAAAAATGACTGAGTTATGAGGTAATAAACATAGAAAAAAAAAATTACAGAATTTATAATCTCCTTTATAGGGTTCTACGTACTTGGCCAGTTATTTGAAGCCTTTTAAAAAACGAAAATAACTGTGTCTCTCTGTTATCTTTTCACAGCCAGCTAGTGTTTCTATATATTACCACTTACAATCTAAACAGCTTAACCAATCTTAATGTGAGTGTTGTAAGATTTGTCTTCATTTTTTAATAGACTTCAAAAAAGGAGGTTCTCAATTCAGTTATGTATATTTTTATGTTTGTCTCCACTTCGTCATATTGAAAGGATATGCTTTCAGATTGGTCCCATAGAAATTTTGTTAAAATCGGCTTATTAAAAACAAAATAACTGGACCAACTTTTATCCAAGTAAACAAAATTGCGTTTGTTTTTTTAAACTTGTAACAAACAAAATTCTTTAACTTGTATGATTGTTATTGCAGGGCAAGGTGTCCCGGTCGGAGCTCCCTGGGCGGCCGCTGGAACTGTTCATGTGCTCTGTGCTGAAACGCCAGGGCTACGGCGAGGGATTCCGCTGGCTCGCGCAATACATCGACTGAGCTCGCCCACACCAACACTTCTCATATGTTATGACCGTAGCCTCCGTAACTAGGACTAGCGTACCTATCCTGAGCTAATTTGGAATCTCGCTGATTTACTTTAGTACGTTTACAGTCTGTGACAAACCCGATTTATGCGATTCAAATTTGAATAAAACTGGCTAAACTTTGTTTGTGACCATTTTCAGTCCATAGACATTTTTTTTAATGTGAATGTCTATAAATTAGCTTCCATAGCGGGAGATAATACAGAAAAGTAATGAAAAATAAATCGGGGTATAAGATTTGGTGTTGCAGATGCATGTCTATCATCTACATCCAAAATTATTCCACGCGATAGCTAAAGATCAACGATTACGTTACGTTGGTGAGGACTGTGACGCTTCACGCGCGGAGGGTAAACGTACTACGTACACGTATTCACGTAAAACACACGCCATTTTTTCTTATTACGCAAAATTAAAAGAGAAAGAGATTTCTTGCGCGGGATTTCACGCGGGAAAGAGATTTCTCGATCTTTGTGAATATTCTGCGTGATAGAAAAAAAACCTGACAACGTATACTGTACTGTACGCATATGCTCACTTGAAACGTTTTCAAAATTGCATATCCTTTATTACATAGTATTATGTAATTATTCATCTTGATGTTCTAACTCTACGTGCCAAGTTCTGTTTTTGTTCTTAACCTGTGTTATCCCACTTCTAATTACTGTCTCTCCTATTCCTTTCCTTAAAGTGACATCAACCATATATAACCAACCAGTCCGCCTAAAAACGGTAAGTACCTTTGGCCTTGGCTCTTATGCCTATTTTCAACGCTATTTTATGACAATAAACTAATTTCAGTCGGTTTTTATGACTGATCCGGCAGAAGCTAGTCGTTAATTTCAAGTCGAAGCACGCTAAGCCAGCTACGTATTCTTGTTTGAATCGCATTTTATCGCTATGAATTATACCCACATAATAACACTAATATTTACTCAAACAGCATTATTTCTTTTAAAAAAATATGGTTAGAACGGTTTATGGTACGGTTGAATTTGTTTTACCGGACTCCCTTAACCTACTGTTAAAATAAATAAATGTATAGTTATAATAAATGGTACGAAAACACTGTCCAATAATTTTTAATCGACCAATAAAATTCTGATATATAAGCTTTTCAATTTATTTGTGGCGAAAAAGCGAATTCTATTTCTCGCAAGACGAGTGTCATATCGATTTAGTATGACACATTTAGAAATGTCACATCTAAGTATGATACGCTCTCTGTCACACGAAATTAAAATGCTTATAACTTTGATATCTTTGTAAATATTTTGATTTTATCGATCGTCTCTTTTTTTCGATTATCTTTTTTTCGAGACAAAAAATAAATCACTCAGTATGCCTATTTTTTGAAATCTGACAGTTATGTTTTTTTTTTCATACGCTAGTCCTGGAGTACACAATGTCTGTATCCGAGCAGTTAGTATCGTTTGCTTTTTTTTCTATTTGGAGAGGTGAACTAACTAATTTCTCTGATAGTATAAGTTTTGAAGTGTGATTACAAAAATGTAATTCTCAGTAGAGATATAATTGTACAGAATTCTATTTCCCTTTCTCAGTTTAATGTTGCGAATATGGATCTGGCTGGGAATGTGTATGGAGTGTAACACATAGAAAAGTGAATAAATATAATAAAAAATAAGATAATTTTTATGTATGTAGTTCAGTATTACCAATGAAACTGATATTCTGAATTAATTTTCATTATAAATGACCGAATCACAAACCCATATATTGCAACTAGTAAACTGATTATTTATTGAATACATGGATGCATTGCGTTCTGGGGGCTCACGAAATTAGCCTGTCATCAAGAAATAAGGCTTGTCACACACTGAACACTAGCTACAGCTAACGCCTTCGTGATACGGGTGTCGTTCATAAGCGTCAGAAACGAGGCAAAAGGGGTTGTGTTATATATTTAGACAAATGGTAGTATGCTCATGTATTAGTTTCGTGGCACGGACGGGGCTAACTGGAGGCTCCTTGAGGCTTACGCCGCTACTCCGTCGACATGGAATGGAAAATATAAAGGAATCATAAAAGCTTACGTCTAGACTCTACAGACAGACTACTACAACAACCCGCGACTTCGCATTGACTTTCTAAGGAAATACCCTTTATAAAATGACACAATTCACTTTATCTGTGAAAGTAAAAAATTAGTTAGATAGCGATAATTTGTTGGTTCTCTTAATCTCTTTTTTTTTAATAACCTTATTCGCCGAGTTCATATAAAATGAACGAAAACTGTAGTCTGCAGCTCGATAGTGACGTTTTGTAGCTGTAATGCGTGCTTCGTATACGGTGGCTTTATATTTGATCGCGTGTAGATGTATAATCCCAATTAAGCACAAAACCAACAATATTCCCAGTCGACCCATACTGGATCCTGTACTTACATAGTTCAAACATAGAATTTTGTATTGATATTTCATACAATATAAATCTGTATTTGTAAGTATTGTTTGTTTCATTGTAATAATAAACAGACAGGCTCAGGACTGGTTAGGATATCGTTTAAAATACCAGTTTATAGCCTTAAAGAGGAGGTCTACTACTACATGCCACTTAAAATAGGCAATGAGTATACTCTTGGTCTATCATAAGATCAATCTTATAGTTGTGGATGATGGTAGATATAGCTTATACTGGTTTTCCTAGTAATATAGTGGGTTCATAAATATGAGAAAATTTAGAGCGAAGAGACGTTATTAAATTTAAAAAAAATGTACTTTTAAAATACATCAGTAAGAATTAGCCCACTTGTAAAGCTTCGCATATAACGTTAGGTTCGCATTATGTAAGTTGTTTATCACAGTGACGAACTTGTATATCGCATCGACGAACTTATTTATCACAGTGACATACTTGTTTATTATAGTGGCAAACTTCTTTATAACAATGATAAACTTATCACAGTGACATACTTGTTTATTATAGTGGCAAACTTCTTTATAACAATGATAAACTTATCACAGTAACATACTTGTTTATTATAGTGGCAAACTTCTTTATAACAATGATAAACTTATCACAGTGACATACTTGTTTATTATAGTAGCAAATATATTAATAACAGTGATGAACTTGTTTATCGCAGTGACGTACTTGTTTATCAGTGCTAAACTTCTTTCACCGCAACGGAAAACTTGTTTGTTTCATATATTCAACGAATTTAAATATCTAGTTTAATACTGTCTTATACAATATTCAGTACTTATGGATATAGTTAATAGTACAAAATATCAAACCAGTTACACGGTGAAGCATTATTAGTGGGCGAGAATTTTGTATGAAAAAAAATGCTACACAGTATCTTGGTAGAGCTGTGAGTGCTCGCTGCCTCGAAACACTGCAATAAGTTTTATTTTATTTAAAGTCGTGCTCATAGTAATGGCTGGCTGGTTTTTAGGTAATATTTGCTGTAGAAGCCAGTCGGAGCTTATTTTATGCGCGCATGCGCTAGGTCATCACGCAATATGTTTAGGTTTGTGAAACCGTTTAATGTGCGCGGTTTTTTAGCTGATCTGGAGCAAGCGAGAGGTCCGTTAGTTTCAGTGTCTCGCTTTCTCTTGATTTAACTAAAACGCCGCGTACTAATTTGTGTCTATTTAATTAAGGTAATGGTGCAAAGCATGGTCATTTCGGTATGGAATCATCTTCTCGCCAAATATATATAATTATGAAGGTAGTGACTGATCTGCGTTAGCTGTAATTCGTCGCGTTCGCGACATGTCCGTTTGCCTGTGGCAAACACTAGCAAACAAACAAGCAAACGGACAAGTCGTAAATTGTCAATCTTGTTCGCGACGAACACGAGTCAGTCATCATCTTAAGACAAAGCCTTTGATTTATGTCCAAGCAGCTTTGTTTAAATTGAGTACTATTAGTAACTACTTGAGTGTCCATCTCAGGAGTCTGGATTACAATTATAAAATAATATTTATTTTCTTCTCATTCCAACATTGAGTGATAAATTGACTCAGCTATGTATATCATGTAGCGCTCTTGTGTCTATATAATTTAAAATGACAAATGTTATATTTTTGTAAATTATTTCAATCACTTTTTTTTCTTCGGATTGTTTATATGAATTGTTTGAAACGGTTGATCTACTGGGATAGATTGTTCGAATCTACTCAAAGACTACAGAGTATTAGGTGGTCTTCCATCTCGTCTCTCTATTGACGACACTGTATATTTGTAATATTTTACAATACATAATACTAAAGCCATGGGATAATAATGTAAAACCAACTGGAATTCATGAATTTTAAAAAAGAACAGTACTTTCAGTATTGGACTTGTCCGAGGTACAAGGGAAACATTGATTGTTTCCCTACATTCGAAATCTGATGAGGAATTTCAGTATTATGTAAAATAACGTCTTTTTTTTAGGGTTCCGTACTTCAATAGGAAAAAACGAAACACTTATAGGATCACTTTGTTATCTGTCTGTCCGTTCGTCCGGGTGTCAAGACCTTTATCTCGGGAACGCGTGAAGGTATCGAGTTGAAATTCAAACCATATATAACCATAGTATCTTGCTGTAGAAAGAAAAATAGTTTCTAAGTTTTCGTAAAAAGTAACAGCCGAATATATCGTAAAAAACGCACAGTTAGACACTCACAAGGGAATCAAAACCTATGGGGTACTTCCCGTTGACTTAGAACAATTAAATTTGGCAATAAGCATTGTGTTAGAGTACACATATAAGAAATAATCCGAATACTGGACATTTTTAATTTAATCGCAAAAAATAGTGTCTTTATGCAAGGAATGAAGGTCCAAATTTTAAAGTCAAGTGAATTAACCGTATCATGTGGGGTATCATATGAAAGAGCTTCAGTAGCATAAGCTAAAACAGGTTTTTAAATATTTTTACGATGTATATTTTTCGGTTTATGAAGGAAAATAGAAAAAAATATATATGATTTCCCCCTTTTATCTACTAGTTTGTACGGAACCCTCGGTTGGCGAGTCTGATTCGGACTTGTCCGGTTTTTTTTTTTCATTTAGACAGCCGTTTCTTGTAATATATTGCGATCAAGGCGCTGGCTTTACCCAGCTTCATTAGACTTGTTCATCTTATTTGCAGTAAGTCAGAAAACAATGTTTGTAATAAAATTTATACTAAAGCTTTAAGAGTTTTATTTCGGCTTGATTTCCTGCGTAAATAGGTAAATTTAGTCCTTGCATATGAAATTCATCATAATATAAATAATCCTCCTCACCTTTCATGTGTCATGTCGACTTGATTTATAAGCACAAGAGTCAAAGTGTCAGCTATAAAGTGTACTTTTTATTCTAGAATAAAGGAACAAATCTGTGACAAGGCTAGCAACTTAGTTTGTCCGCTGGCCCAGTCTTATATTGTAGGCAAAAACTATTGCACGCGAGTTTGTAGGACACACAGAATTCGTGGCCCTATTTACACAGGACCAAGACATTTAATTATTAAACCGAAAGTGGGGTGTTTTAAGTATGTTTGTCAGTGGTTTTTGACTTTTAAGCGTTATAAGTAAAACTACTTATAACTCTTTTTTAAGTTAAACAGTATTTTGTTCAGCTTTCGCGTGTCACAGTTCCCGTCTGATAGGTGACAAGTCCTTATTCTTATGCAATGCTCTTTTTTGCCCCCGATCCAAAAATAAGGGTGTTATAAGTTTTGAAGCTCTCAAACAAATGTGCCGATTTCGATCTTTTTTTATGTGGATTTAACAATGTGACTATTTCATATTTATGTTTCATCAAATTGGTCCAGCCGTATTTTATGTTGAGGGTTTAAAGTTTTCTATATTTGTTCAATTATTAACCTAAACTATCCAAAAAAATGATATTCTCTAACGTGAGAAACTATCAAAAAGGATTGAATGCTACTATGTAAGTTACTGTTTGCTAATTTGTGTAGTTGCTACGGAAATGCTTAAATAAAAGACAATACTATATACTAATTATATTTTTAATGATGATAGGAAAATAATGCCATAAAATAAAATACTAATGTACATTATAAATCTATCTTATAAATAATACAAATAACAATTAGATTTGTCTGAAAATAATCTGAGTCAACTTTTAGTGCATTTATGGTAATGCATAATAAATAATTTGATGGAGAAGGATTGATAACTCAAAATCACAAACAATCAAAACATTAGCTAAAACTACACCTAATCGTGATAAAACGATTGTTTGTTCATACAGACCAGATTCCTGTAAGGGTAGATTTCTCTAAAAGGCCAGATTCCTATCTGGACAAAATTCCTAAGAACGGAATGCAATCAATATTTAAAGTTTTATTTTAAATTATGTAAGTATCACAGACCTGCACTTTTAGACTTTTGGCTACGCAAAATATCAACAACGCCTGGGGAAACGAAGATAAGAAAGAAACCAACAATTAATAAAATACGGCCAAATATTATGCATATTATACGCTATAATTGTGTGCCTTGGTCAAGCCGTTGCAACACAAACAAACCAAAAACAACAAGATATACCATCTTACAAGTATCGAGAAGCAAAAACATTGTAACATATACTTTATTTGCAATTGCAATTTATGCAGTCAGTCCATATAGGAAACTGGTCTTATAGAAATCTGACCTTATATGAACAAAACGAAAAATATGTCACAAGTTGATATTTACATTCGGCATTCAATGAATATTGCACATTATAACACTTAAAACTAGGTTAAAATTAGATTGTATGAAATATTGAAACCGTACATAACAATGGTAGATGTCAAATGTGTGATAGACAAAACTCTGCCCTATCGTACAAGTTAAATTTGTTTTAAATCCAGATCTTAATTCATGTTGTTGTTCAATTCAAACTTCATTTTATTGTAATTAAATTTTCATCTACAAATTCTACTAGATCTTTATTACGATTAAAATATGACGATTTTGTGAGGAAATATCACATTTGGAACCTTTTAACTATGTAAAAATCATTCTATCTACTATTTATTGTGCTACGCGCGCTTCAAACTGACACGCCTACTGATATCGTTGGCATCTACTGGCGTATACGAGAGAGAGAGAAAGAGAGAAAATGATATTAACTTCACTCTCACAAATTACTAGGATCTAGTGGCTAACCATCACGCTGCTGGTTCAAGTATGTACTGTAATCGCTGATGTATTTTGACTATTTTTCATTTAAAAAGGCACATAATCGAAAAACTTAAAAAATAACAATCTAATAGTTTCTGTTAAGTGCCATAAATTTAAAACGACTGCTTACAAAAATTTTGTCACAACTAGGGACTGATGCTCAGAACGCGGTCCACGCCACTCGATGTCAACCAAATGAGAAGGTTTGTCAATCCTTACAGCAGGGTTTCTTAACTTGTGGTCTGTGATGCATGGAAAGTTCATAGCGTGAATCCAGGAAATCCATAGTAGGTTTGATAATGAAGTCAATGAAGAGTAGAAGAGAAGGGAGGATATGAGTTGGTAAGTCGAATACAATCTCTCGATTTAAATATTGAATGGAAGCAGCAACAACTGTCTCACTAAGCAACAGTCAAGTGATAAATTTGATAACACGTATGTGTTATGTACATTTTTTATTTTATAAAAATGCCTTGTTTTCTTTACATAAAATTAAGTATGATCCATCAAATATTTGAAATGAAAGGGGTTCATGACCACAAATATGTTAAGAAACCCTGCTTTCCAGATTGTTATTCTCGACGCAGCTTTACAGAGTACAGCTGCATATGACTAAACGCGTAGCAAGCACGCTTCCATCCAAACAACTATGCATACATTCAATTCGGTCAAGAGAAGGCGCAGTATTCCATACACACTATTATATTATAACCTACACTAGTACTGCATTATTACGATATTGGTGAGGCACATCGTGACATCGCAACTCTCTTCACTACACGCCATTAAACGTCTCCAAAAAGGTTAAAAATAACTCCATCTAACAGATTTTATAGTAAAGAGAGCTAAGTCTACGCTAAAGTATCGTGCTACGCGTTCTAAATGCATACACATCTATTTGGTAACTTAAACTAATATTATTTTCTTGAGATTTTGTAGCTTTATAAATCGATGTAGAATTTATTGGATTCATTGTGTTCGCGAGTAAAACGACCCAAAAAAAAAACGGAACAAGATAAAGACGTTCTAATATTTCGATTCAGTCAAGCTCAACTCTAACCAACATGTAGACTTGTAATTCCATTCCAACCAATTAAAATGATCAACTATTTTTATTCCGTAACGACACAACTACTATTACGTCTACTGCAATCAATGTGACTTCAACGACTGTATAGATAATTACTGCAAACGCAAAAATTTCGGCAGCAGTCACATTTTTCAGAAAAATAAACACCAAAAGTGAAACTATGTGAATATGGAAACAGTATGGCCACTTTTAAGTACTTAATCATTTTATAATTATGTATGTATAATCTAGTATATTCTACATCGAATGCGCTTTATAAAAATATTTACGGAACATTACTGACCGTACCTCTAACAAAATAAACTAAATACATCAATATAGAACAGAATTAAACAACTTAATATATAAATAAATTTCGAAAACGCTAAAAATAATTACGACAAAAAATAATGTATGTCACCTAAGACTAAACCTTTAAAATGCGCACATCTAAAATATTTAAATTCAATAACAACGATTTATCCTCTTAACGACTTATCTACGGTAAATTATATACAAAAACGTGTCACAATTTTATTATTAGTATAGAAGATACAAAACACGAAGATCAATCAGTAAAACATCGTCGGTATTGTCTTAATGATAAATCACACAGCGCATGGATGTGGTATCCATATTGTAAATCTAAGATTTCATCCGCTTAGTACGTAGACAAATAACTTTGGTACACAATAAACTAGGTTCATAGCCTTCGCTACAGTCGAGTCACATGGCTTAGCGTATAGTCAGCGGTATATATAATAAATTGATTTATATTATCTTAAATTATCATTCTTTAAAATAACCGTGTCAATATGATAGGAGTAATTTATCTATTATAAAAATAATTTAGTTTAATCTGACCTTTCATAGGACAACAGTGAGGCAATTCTGCCATTCCTGCTTTTATTTCATAGTTCATTAGTTTTTTTTTAATTCATCCATTTGCGGCAATTGGGAGCGCCGCACATGCACATGATCTTGTGTGCGTCGTCTTCAATATCGAATTTGTAGTCGTACGCCAACTGCGGATAACAACACGAATTAGTGAAATGATAAATAATAATTGATCGCATGAGAAAATCATCGAAACATTTAGAATACAACAACAACACATCAGTGTTGTTATTGTATTCTATTATGTTCGTTCATGCGTAAATGAACGAACTGCGAAATATTTACGGATCCATGATCATAAAAAGACACACTAAAAGCTAACGTCTCGAAGCCTGCCACTGAGTATGATATATACAGGATATCTGTTGCCTGAGGTTTCTCGTACATTTCGTTGGACACTAGTTTGAAGACACGCCTAAAAATGTAAGGTCATCTCAACCTAGACTCGGGCTTCTGAAGCTTCTTAGAAGCTTTGGTATACCCTGTCGTAAGAGCCTTTTGAGTTCGTACTAACGAAATTATTCTAGTCTTTTCCTGAGATTGGTTGGGCAAATTATCATATCGCAAAATCCATCAATCAAGTTGTTCAGAAAGTCGCGAGTAAATGGGTTACCTCCTCGCCGCGCGCGATCCGCCGCTTGGCGAATATGATGATCCTTAGGTTGCGCTCCACCTCTATGGTTTCGGCGACGCAGTTCGGCTGGCACGAGTGGTTGATGTAGCGCGCCAGGCCGCCGCTCAGCGTCGCGTCCACCACGCGCCGCTCGTCCAGACGGAACATGTAGATGCCGCGGTTCTGCACATGTTATGCTCACCTTGAGTAAACCTCGCGAGGGCCGCTCTCTCACCATTACTTATAATACTATATAGAAGGTTGTTATACCTTTTTTGTTACTTAATTTTTATTTTTTACCCGACTGCGTAAGTAGGAAGGTTATGTTTTTCGAGTGTAAGTATGTACATATACCTCCTATCATGGGCGAAATTATTAGTCAAAGTAATAAATTCGCCGATTGTGGTTGATGTGCGAGGTGTCGTTAGATTCCCCCCTAAGTATCATATACTATATTTTTTGTAGTAATCACTCTCTCATTTTATACTCATAAAAGAGCGCCTTTTCGTAACCTACTAAAAACTTTTAAATGATAAATAAGCGACTACTTGAATTCTTCTAAACAATGCGTATTCATAATCTTTTACAGTGATACCACGCATACCTTCTCACAAAAAACGTACACTCAATACCAGTAACGAAATCTTAAGTTAGACCGCAAAAACCTCTTCTGCAGTCGGGTATTTTGTTTTTCTTTTAATATATGTAGATACTTGTGATAAATAATAATTAAGTATAAAGTAACACGTTACCCTTGCTTCGTATTTCTTCTCCCGTATCTCGGAGAGCTCCGAGCGGATGATCTCGCCGATATACTCTATCACCATGGTGTGCTTCTCGAGGTCGCGCGCCGCGTACAGACCAAGACCTTGGATTTTAGACCTGCAAGAGACAGAAAATTTACAAATGGCAATCAATTTGAGTGTTTGAATTACTTGGTAAATTTGAACGGTCTGATTTGAAGGTGACGATTTTTTCTATTCTCCATCTGAAAAATATGTAATTTTACAAGAATTAGAAAGAAAATAAAAATAAAAAAAAGGATACTATATAGGGATATAGGGCGGATCTACGCCCAATTTTGCGCGTAAAGTTACACTCAACTTCATACTACGCGTAAGAATTACCCTATGAAAACAGCTGTCTAAATCGTATGCGATCGGGTATTATTTTTTCGTAATAAACTAGACGCCAATCACCATCTTAAGGCAAATCACGTATGTGTCTGCAAATCTGTATAAATATACAGCTATCGTGGCAAAACACGGCAGTTATCGTCTGGAAAATTTTACTACTATGGTATTCTGTGGTCTCGACTGAACAAAACAATGAAATACGGACAGCAGCGCCCTCAATATATCATCACTGAAAAACACTAACAGCTATGATGGTATTTGCACCAAAATACTGAAATGGTCTGCTAAAATAATAGCGCCTGTTCTTGCACACGTTATATAGCTGCATTGAAGAAGGTGTTTTTCCCGATAAACTTAAGACATCAATTATTGTACCTCTCTTTAAAAAAGAAAACAAAGAAGATATGTCTTTTTACAGACCTATTGCCTTAATACCCGTACTCTCAAAAGTATTTGAAAAAGTTATTTACAAACGTTTCAATGACTATTTTGAAAGCAATAAATTTTTTGCAACAGAACAAGTTGGTTTTCGCAAAGGGAAATGTATAAATATGGCAATTATGAACTTTTTGGAGAAAGTGTATGGTGGTCTCGAGAACAGAAAAAGGGTCACAAAACTCTATATGGATATGACCAAAGCTTTTGATGACGTAGACCATCGCATCTTAGTTAAGAAATTAGAGCACTATGGTATTAGAGGCAATGCATTAAAACTAGTCACATCATATCTCTCGAATAGACGGCAATATACAGAGATCACTAGGCTAAATCCGGCAAGCAAAGTAGAGAAAACGTACAGGTCAGATAGCCGCACGGTAAACTGTGGAGTTCCACAAGGTAGCATTCTAGGTCCTCTATTATTCATCATCTATATCAATGATCTTCCTCTCAGTATTTGTCATCCGATGACTATGTTTGCGGATGACAGCACCGCTATTTTTACAGATGATAGAACTGGGGAACATGAAAAAGATGTAAATAATTCAATAAAGTTGATTATTGACTGGTTGCAGAATAACAACCTTAAAATTAATTTAAATAAGACATATATCATGACATTCAATAGTATTAATACTAAATTTGACATTCTTAATATCAATTATAATGGCACACCAATTGACAAAATAGATAAGACAAAATTCTTAGGCATATACATAGACTCTAATTTGTCATGGGAAACTCAGATTGATCATGTACGAACAAAGCTAAATCAGTTTGCATATGCGTTATACATGTTACGTAAAGTAATCAGTGATAAAGCACTATTAAGTGCCTACCATGCCTATGCTGGATCGATATTAAGGTATGGGGTTCTATTTTGGGCAAACTCCACAGAAAAAGATTCTGCATTCAAAGCCCAAAAGAAATGTATTCGAGCCATTTGTGGGCTAAAACAAAGGGACACGTGTAAGCCGCACTTTCAAAAATTAAAATTATTGACTCTTCCTTCGTTATATATTTACGAATCTGCCCTTTACGTTAGGAAAAATTTAAACGATTTTGATACTTTAACGTCCAAGAGGCATAAAAATATACTACGAGCTCCTAAACGCAGACTAGCTCTTTATAGTAAAAGTACATTCGTGATGAGGGTAGCAATATACAACAAACTACCATCACTGTTAAAAGATTTAGAGAATTACCATATTTTCGAATATAAGCTAAAGAATTTTCTTACTGAAAAGGCTTATTATTCTATCGATGAATATTTAAAAGATAAAGACATTTTTTAACATAATAATTTCGACGTTAGAATTACAGACAAATTAGAGAACTAGTTGTTAGAATCATAGTTGACTTGAAATAATTGTCATTTTCATATTGTAATAATGTAATATTTGACATGCTAATTATTATTACTTTTTTCGTATGTATTATATGTTAGTTTAATATAGTTTGATTATTATTATATGTGCCAACTGATAAATTAAATTGCACATACCTATACATAGGTTAGAGCATGGCGGTTTAACCTAAAAGCAAAAACATTGTATTACATTATACAATATAATTTACATTGTATTTATTTGTAACATTGTTGTTTATTGTGTTGCTGCACCCATGTTTTGTGTAAATAAATCAATTTGAATTTGAATCAATGGCACATTAGTTCTCAGGTTAACAGAGTGTAAGCATGTAGTGTCACCTGGCGAGGTAGACGTTGTTCCGCCACTCCATCTTCATCTTCTTGTACTGGCTGCTCTTGGTGTGTATGAACTGCTTGGTGTAGGGGCAGACGGGCGCGGCGTGGTCTGCAGAGGGAGGAGGCGCGGGGAGATGCGCGCCGGCGGCGGGCGCGAGGGCGCGCGGCACGCGCCGCCACGCTGACCGGCCGCGCGGCTCGGCGCGCGCGCATCCGGACGGGTTCACGGCCAGACCGCCTTCCAAGAGCGCCGAACGACCGAACTTGAATCGGTAGTCAGTCAGCGTTTCGATACCTACCATACATTTCTCTAATTATAATTCGAAGAGGGGCAGGAGATTCAAATCTATGTATTCAACTTGTAACTGAAAATATTATTTTTATAGACCACTCAAGATTGACGACCGCAGTGTTTAGCCTACAGAGATTTGTTAAAGTAAAAATTCTGGGTGGAATTGTGCAAACGTAACACAAAACATCAGGCGAGCAACATATTCATTTCATCTCTCAGTTGTAAAAAAAATATCCAATTACTGATACCGCACACTCACCAGGCAAGCTCTCGAGCACGCGTACAACCGCAGGCTCGGTGAGGCCGAAAAGATCTTCGCCGGTGACGTAGTTGGGCCACAGCTTCAGTACGCCATCCTCGTTTCGAGCCTCGCGTAGTGCCGCGACCGCGTCTAGTATCTGTTACAATAGAGAATAATCATTGACTTGACCTCATCTCATCAGGTGGGCTCGGCACGTCATGTTTCCTTTCGCCATTTGACTCTGTCAGACTTCATCTCTACATTTACACCTTTCACATAACTCATCTATATCTTCTTTGATCGCCCTCTTCTAATTCTAATTCTAACCTAACCTTACCTTACCATCATTATGTTACAAGAGACCGTAAAGATAATAATGTTTTTATCTTTAGTAATAATATATAATATGTAAACGCCAAGAGCGAGAAAATAATGACCACACCAGTAATTTTTGTATCAGTACTTGTTTATTCGACACAACTCCTCACTCAACGTAACGAATTCTTTCAGTCTTTAGCTATTGAGTGGAATTACATTTTGGGATGTAGCTGATAGATATGCAACTGAATACCATACTATATCCCCCCTTTGTTATTAACAGTTTCCCGAGTTGCTTCCTACTATGGAAGCAAATTTAAAGTCATATTCACAACAAAAAAGCTAATAAGCGAGAAAGCTTGCTTTAAAAAGCATTATAGCATGATTCATATAGTCAAATAAACAATGAATAAGTAGGTATGCTACCTAGCAATTATTTTGCATCAATGACCCGGATAGCTTTGTTCTCACATAAAGTATGTTGCAATTTCATTTTATTACATAGTTCGGATTTGCTTTATTTAGTAAGTATGTGATTCAAGTATATATTATGTATGTTTTACTCTCATCACGCATTTCTGTTGCTGCACATTAGGTATAGTATTCAGATAATTATCTAAGTTCAGCTTAATTGATTTTTTCAATTGGACAACCTAACATCGTTTTAAACAATAGTTTAAAACGCTGTTTGGTTGTCCAAATAAATAAAAATAAATAAATTAATTTTCTGACCGCTTGTTTCCTATTTGCATGTTGTTGGTGAATATAATTATGTTAGCATTTAGCTCCAATTTGTCTCATGTCCATGTGTATAACAATGTATTGATATATAACGTGTTGGTGCCCAATCAATAAATAAAATAAAGATGTGTACTAACGTTAGCCCACGCGGCGCGCGGCGTGGCGGCGCTACTCTCGTGCTTGGGGTCGTCCTGCGCACGCACGTGGAACCTCGGCCGCCCCTCCTCCTCAGAGATCCAGCACAGGTAGCGGCAGCGACCCACTGCTCGGACCATGGACCAGTAGAACCTCACCTGAAATAAATTACAGTTTAAAAAACTAAAAAACACGCAACAAATTATTGTGGTCAAAGTTCATTACAAGACTTTTCTAACAAATCCAAACAAAGCTATGATACGATGTTCCATCATGAAGTTCTAGTTCATATCTTCCGGCTCCATCATCAGATCAGTTCGAGAGTACCATATTATTGTATTGTCATCAGAACTACATACAGCTGCCAATTTTCATGACAATTTTCATGATGGTTAAATTAGTTACCTTAGATTTCATTACATAGTTACATACAGGTCGACCTAATAAAAGCGTGTTAAAAATACATAGTTTTTTTCTATTTCGATCGAAGCATGGATGAATTTAAAGAGACACTTGACGAAAAAAAAATTAAGTCTCGTAATCATACCGACTTATACCAGAGATTAATAAATCAAGTGAAAGACAAATCGGCAGAAAAACAGAAAATTTTTGCAGTATCCTAGAAGTCATCAGAAAATATATGTTTTAAAAATACGTAAATTAATTTTAGTTATATTCTAGTATGAATATTTTTTGTTACAATTATTCATAACTATAGTTATATTCTAAATATTAATGGTGTACCACCAGAAGAATCCAAAAACTCGAGAAATATTAAGAATCGATTGTTTCGGAAACACTGATAAACTGTAAAAAAAAAAAGTCATTATTGGTTTTATAGGTGAAATAAATGTGAACGAACTATGGAGCATCCGTCAACATCCAAGGCGGACACATTATGGTCATTTGAGTCGGATAATCAAAATCTACGAATGCTGACCACTTAAGTATACTTACGATCTTGTATCCAATTGGGTAGATGTAATTGGGCGTGTGGAAAGCTTGAAGCTGGTGTGGCAGCAGGTGTCCGGGACTAAGGAAGATGAGCCCGCCTACTCTGATCAGATGGTTAGTGTCCGAGTGCAGCATCACAGACGCGACCTGGCGCTGCTCGTCGCGTGATATGAACACGCGGCGTTGCACGCTCAAGGTCGTCAGCTCGTTGTCTTTTTCGTTCTAATGTAAATGAGAAAACGTTATAGCACACTCGTTTATCTCTATAGGTTTTCGATATCGATGAAGTGGCAGAACAAATAACTTATGTAGCAAACAGCCAATATAGTTATTAAAATATTAATATTCTACTGAAGATCTACTGATAAGCTAGCATTTCAATTGTCAAAAAATTAATTATGAATAATCCAGTTGAAGTTAAGCTGATTCAGTGAAAATTTGAGAAATATGATTGAATATCGTTTACATATAGTGTATGATTTTCTTGCTTGTCATATATTTGCAAAGATATAATAATTTCATTTACAAAGAAACTTTAAATTCCAAAATATTTAGAAGAGTTAATTTAATTTAGCTTATAACAATAATTTTAATTGCGTAAAGCTCACCTTCGGAGCATGAGACGCGCAGAAAGCAGTCTTATTCTTGTAGAAAACGCAGTTGTCCTTCACGGCGCAGCCTAGATGGTACACACTTCCACAGCGGACCTTAAAGCACCTCACAGTAGCGCCCAGTCTCCGACACACGGCACACGTCGCGTTAGAGCCCGCGGCCAGCGCTGTTTCTACGTTCATAAGAGCTCCACTAACAGTTTCATATACTCCTTCTGACCAAAGCGCACAGTTTAAATGCACCCATCTGTCGACATCACAGTTCAGCAATCTAGAAACGCCATCCGCGACACCGTCTCCTTGTATACCGCACAACTCGCACCGTCTCGTATCTTCATTCGTCACAGGCATTATCGCGACACCAGTTCGGAATACTAATTCAGTCAATTCTCTGTCAGTCGGGCGCTTGTATTTCACAGGAGGTCCGATGCATCCGGGAGACCACGCCTTGTATCTCACGCCCCGATATTTCTCTTTCTCTGTGCTTTGATTGCTTTTCTCGTCCTGTTCCACACTCTTTAAGTCTTCATCAAGCGCGCTGACGTCGTCTCCGACTTCTTTCATCAGCTCGTCGTTGTCTAATGAGTCCATGAATGATAGATCCATCTTTTCGTCTTTAATGTCAGGTTTGATATCCAGATCGTCAGTTTCCATGCTCTCTGTTGAAGCGGTGTCGAAATCATCACGGTCTTTCGACATATTAGCATCGTTGTCCGATTTATTGGTATCATCTTTAACCGTAGCCTTGGATTTACCATCGAGAATTATGTTTGTCGGTCGCCATGCGAATCTTTCGTAGCACTGAGTACTACAGAAAAATAGCTCTGAATCGCTGTCGCAGAGAATCTCTCCAGCATTTCCTTTGTTAGCGGATAGAAGAGGAAACTCTGAAGCTTTTGCTCTCACGACTGAGTCTAGAATGACCACGTCACAGTGTCGACAGAACTTTGCAGCTCCGTTCAAAATGCTTTGAATATCGATGGGAGTACCTTCCTTACCATCTTTGCCTTTCGATCTGTATAGGCCAAGCTTATGTGACGGTGGTGTGGCCGTTCTTTCTATAATTTGATACGCAGTGGGCGGCGGAATGTGTAAAATCCCAGCAAGCTCCTTTAACACACCGAGAATATCCTCCGCAGCTCCAGACGTCAATGTGAGCGTTACAGTAACATTCTCATTGCTTTCTGTGCTGCCCGGAGAATCTTCCATCTTTACTTTGTTCGGTGAACTGGTATCGATTAGTTTGAGAGCTTTTTGTGTATCATCTTCGTCCTTCAATTGGAACAGCGAGACAGGTTTCACCCTGATGGGAACCGGCGCGATGATCGGTATGATAGGCGATATGCGTCCAGAGGCGGAGTCACTATCCTCATCTTCCTCTTCATCATCAATTAGTTTGAGACCAGGGAATCTGTTTGCAGGTTCTATGTCTAAGCACTCGGGACTCGAACAGCTGACTATGCTGTCAGGAGTGTCGGTGTCTCGTTCTTTACAAATGAAGTCCAACTTCTTATCCTCGGGATCTTCATCAAATACGATTGGCTGGAACTCTTGGTCGTAAAAACCTCTTTGAGTAGAGGCTGCCGGCTTCTCTGGCAGCGGCTCCTCGTCTCCAAATGGTTTGGTATTGTAATAATCGGCCACATTTGGAATCTTTGCGTTACCAAACTCTCCCGTCAAATCACCCTTTAAAAGGTCGTAATCTTTACTCTTCAGCTTGGTCAAATCTCCTGAGCCAAAAAGCGGACATACAGCAAAGTTTGTCGTCAGCGCTGGTTCCTGAATCTGCATCGTTGGTAACAGTCGTAGCTGAGTCATTAAGCTGTCGATAAAGGTATCATAATCTTCCTCGTATCGTGACCCTTTTCGTGGACGTTTCTTTGCATTGGATGCGTTCAAGTTGTTCTCCGCAGCCGCCTTCATGTTCATCTGCATCTGTTTTCTCTTTTTTTGCTGATACTCTCGTCGCTTTCGCTTCTTAGCCTCGGAAGGCGTTTCAGGAGCGTTTGCTTCGGAGGCTGGATCCATATTTACCGTTTCGGGGTACTCTTCTTTCATGGGTTGATCGAGTTTGCCCTGGTCAGACGCCGTAGACACTCCCGAAGTTGCGGACTGCTGTGAGCTCTCGTCCAAAAGCTCCTTTTTCACATCCATTGGAGTGAATGGCCGATGAACTGGGCTCTGTTGCGGTGGGACGATTTCTTTTTTAATCGCCTGGTGAATCTGCTGGCTTTCTACGCTCATAGGGTACATTTGCATCGTTTTCGTCGCTGGCGTCGGCGAGGTTTCGGGCAACGGTGCATGGATAGAAAGCTGTTGCTGATGCGGTGGTTCCTCTTTGCTTATCACGTTTATAGGCGTTTTTCGCACATCCATTAAAGACTGAGTGGTGTGCGTGTGCATAGAAATAGTCGAAGTTGGGATGGATGTTTGTATCGGTCGTGCGGCGAACGACGTACTGACAGTAGCGACATGTCGAGGCGCCGCCTTAGAAATATCAACATCGTGTCCGAGCCCTAGCGTAGGTGGTGGGATTGAAGGACGCGCTAGTTGAGCTTCTAATGATGGAATGGAACCGAGCGCGGGGGCAGTCCGTTGTATCGTCATCGCTCGTTGTGGCACCGAAGCGCCCGCCGTCGTTGTCGTCTGTAACAGCTGCTTCAACAGCACATTTTGCGATTCGTCGTTATTGTTCCTTTGGTTAGCTGCACTTTGTATCTTATTTCCTGCAGCATCGGTGGCACTAGTATTCTGTTCATCCGTCTCCATCGGTTCAGATTTGACTACGACCGCTTCGACGCTATGCCTTTTGGTCGGCTGAATGTGACCAACAATTACTTCGCTTTTAGGCTCGTCTGTCGATTTCGATCTCTTCAGGGGAGAGGTGAGCTGCGAATGGAGCAGCTTTGACGTATTTATAAAGTTGATAGCTCCAGTTGGCGCTTGTTTACCCTGCACTTGTGGCACGCCTGGGCTAACTATTGTATGTGTGCGAACGGTGACATTTGGCGGGATCTCTTTGTTTCCTAACATCGGGCGAGATGTCATGACGAGCGCGGGCGGCTGACTCGAGCTAATACTCTGCTGTGTGTAATGTGCGTGCACAGGCGCCGTCATCTGCCGCGTCGGCTGAAGCAGCGTGTGCCCTAGTATGCTGGTCGGGAGCGGCTGACTCTTTTGAAAGGCAGCGCTAGTCGTAATCGTATTACTCGCGTGGACTACAGAGGGAGGGGTCGTGCCACATTGGATACGCGATAATGCCGGCATTTGGACGATCTGTGCACCGGATGAAGCGGTTTCTTCCGTAGTGTACGCCGGAGGTGCCGCTAACGGTGACGGCGCCGGTGGCTTTAGCAGTGGATTTTGTACTACAGGTGAATTTATCGGCGAAACTGTCGGAGATTTCCTCATCTGAGCCATTGACGAAAGCACACCTATTCTCGGACCGAGCGCATGCGTCATGTTCATCGGCAACTGTTCCGAAACAGGCGGTTTGTCGAGACGCGGCACAGGCGAAGGTCTCGACGCCGCCACCTCTACCTTAGAAGAGGGCAGTAAAGTCTCAAAGTTAACTTGAGTGGGCGCCGTACCTTCGTTCTTCCGAATCACGTTGGAGGGCTCTACCTTTGGTGCGTTCGAGTTCAAAGAGGACATGATCGTGCGCAGTTGCTGCGACACATTCGCCATCGTGGAGGTAAGGTCCGCGGGCTGCGAGAGCGGGGAGAGCTGTGGAGGCGCAGGAGCAGGTGTCGGCGTAGGCCGAGGTTGAGTCTCCGGTTCCACGGGCGGTGGAGGCGCGGGCTGACGAGGCGCAGGCGCACGTTCAAATCTATCTCCGCCGTCAATGTTATCAAGCATACACAGCATGTCTTCGAAAGTCTCGACACGTTTGCGCTCCGCGTCCACGGGATCCGCAGCGTGCTCGCGCATCGTCATATCGTCTAAATATCGTTCTTGAGAAGGCGTCGGCGAAGGAATCGAGATCTGGACGGACTCGTGCGCTACTTCTGCACCGGGCGAAGCAGCGCCCGTCCCAGACGCATACGATATTGCTTTCGTTTGGTTCGCGATTGCTTTGATAGTTTGAGCTACGTCTTCCGGGCCGGCCGTCGACGGCGGCGTATTTAAAGGCAGCGGTTCTGGTGCGCGTGCAAATCGTAAAAGAATGTCGCGCGCGGGTTCTTCTTCGGGGCGGTCGTCGTCGTCGCCCTCCATGATGTTATCCGGTATCTTCTCCGGTACGGGGTCGGGGCTCTTGATGTCTGCGCGCGCGGCGAGCCGCAACGAGTGCGCGTGCGCGTGCGCATGCGGCAGCTCCGTGTGCCGACTGATCTCGGTCTCGATGTCGAGGTCTCGCCGGGACGGGCCGGGCCCGACCCCGGCCGCGCCACCCTCACCTACCATCGTGCTGTCCGGCGAGGCGGCGTCGTCCTGAAAGATCTTAGCGGGGAGCGTCGCATCGTGCGACACGGCGAGACTCGATAGTTTGGCGCCGCCCAGAGACAACGCCATCGGCCGTTCGATCGTCTTCACTATTTTTTGTTTAACCTGGTGGTGAGCGAGCATCGAGACCGGCAGACGAGTGGGGGGGCTCGACGTGGCGAGTGTGATCACGGGGCTGACGGCGACTTTACCGGCCCCCGACGAGATCACGCCAATGACGGAAGCGAGCGGTGCCGGTGACGACTTTTTAGGAGGTCGCACGCCTCCCGGCACCGCGAGGCTCTTCAGCACAGGTACCGAAATAGTCTGGTTAGCGATGGAGACGGAGGCGACCGTCGCCTGCGTGACGTCTTCGAGGATCTTCGGTTGCGGCGCGAGATGCGGCAGGCGCGCCAGCTTGTACTGGTGCAGGGCACTGGGCGGAGCGCCGGTCGACAGGCTGATCACGGCGACGGTCTTGGTGGCGGTCTCTGTGCGTGCGGCCGGCGCGGCCGGAGGCTCCGGCTCGTCGACAACTCCGCCGTCGATCAATTCCTCGAAGTCTTCTTCAGTGGCGATGCGCTCGGCGCGCGGTCCGATCTCCCCCGGCGCATACTCCGACTCGTCGTCGTCGGGCCGGTCGTCGGGTGCAACGGTTTTGCCGGCGAACCTGCGGCGCTTCAGGATGGACACCTTAGTGATGTGCCGGCGGCGGTCGTCGTGCGGCGGCGGCCAGGGTGGAGGCGCGCCGCCGCGCAGGCCGGGCTTGCAGTACCGGTAGCCGGGCGGGATCGGTGCTACGTGCGGTGCGCCTCCGCCGTGGTCGGGCGCAGGCGAGGCGGCCGGCGAAGCTCCGGGCGTGGCGCCCGTGCCGGCACCCGGCGTGCCGGCGCGCGTCACGCACGGCGACCGCGCCACGGACGGCGATGCTGGCGCCACGCCCATTGGACTGTACTGCTGCCGAGCTGCCATCTGCACGCGCTGCAAAACGTAACCATATATTGAAATACTAATAGTAAACTACGGACATCATGTTTATTTATACATACGTAGCATAATACGTACCGCCATCTCATTCGAAGGATTTCCCGGCGAGGGCATGGGCTGTGGACTACCGAGAGGCGAAGTCTGCTGCCGTTGGCCATACGGTCCACCCACTCGCATCCCTGCCACAGGCGAAAATCATTTCAAAATAACATTATCATTAGTTTTGTAAACCAACAAATAAAAAACTCTCCATACACAAAATCTACTCAATAGATTGTAGAACCATAGCTGCAACCCTAAGAGTATTATTTTAGAATAAAAAATTTATTCGACTGTTTGGGGGCTATGATGCTACAGACGGACACAGAAACTTATATTACTGTTTGATTTAATTAGAAATAAATACTACCATATTACCTTGGAAACCACTTTATGATTCATTAGTGATTTAATTAAATAAAGACTTGAATAATAAATATATACCTTGCTGGTGATGCGGCGGTCGCGCAAAACGCGAAGGCAGCGGCGAGCATCCGGGAGCGGGCCGCGAGAATCTACCCGCGTTGTAATCAGTCTGTAATAAATAAATAAATAAATATTGTGGACATTTCACACAACACCATCTAGCCCAAACTAAGCAAAGCTTGTACTATGGAACTAGACAGCTGATAGAATACATATATACTTTTTTTTTTTGTAAATATATACATAACATACATAGAAACACCCATACACAGAACAAACATCCATGCTCATCACACAAATGTTTGCCCTGGGTGGGAATCGAACCCACGACCTTTCAGTTCAGCAGGTAGACGTAGACACATTACCAACTGAGCCACAAGACCAGTAAATAGTCACTTAGTCACTTACATACATACATACTGTTAATGTATAAAGTAGAGAGGTAGAGAGAGAAATAGAAAGACAGTGTTTGAAATTGCTATTTTTATTTATAACTGTACTCTGACTTATTTCAAAGGATGACGATTTGAAAAAGTGACCATTAGAAAAATCTGCCCTTATGAAAATAAATGAAAATTTGGAAGTTTGAAAATGGAAGTTTTATCATAATGAAAGAAGCCAACCTTGTCTGTCCGCTACTCATCTGTATAAAACGTATCCGCTTCATTCTGACTTTCCAGTCATACATTGCGTCAAGTTGGCGTCAAGTGAATATAAATTCTAATGAATTAATTACGTGAAATACGTAATATTTTTACGCAATGTTTTTCGCCATCTAACTAATGACGCATGTACAAAAATATGACCATATTTTTATAACCGCTGTCGGAAATATTTATATTTCCATATAATATTGCCAATAAAAAACAAAAAAAAAATGGATATGGCGTGGGACACCATACGTTCCATCTATTGAACGTAGCAAAAAATTATCTATTTTTGGAAAAAAAACTATACTTACATTGTTTTCACTCAGAACAATACAACAAATATTCCACTGCCAAATATTATAAAAATATAAATTGGTACATGAAAACAGAACAGGTAACGAGTAAGAAGTTTATATAGTAGACAGACATAAGAAATCTTCCAGCAAAAAGTACTAATACACAATCGGATCGGTTCTCAACAAAATTGTTCAGAGTAAACCTGATCTTTTCGTATGGAGAGCAGAGCGTCGAACATTACTGGCACGACGGTATGCTGTAACGTTATCGTGAACAATTTGAAGGTTACTTCCGTACAGATTCGAAGTGTTCGCGTGTTAGTACTTTGAAACTGCGTGTCCCTTCATTAACCAGAAAAATAACGCTTGAAAGAAAGACAGAAATAGAAAGACGCGCAATTTTTGCGGAGAAGAAAATTAACAATATAGAGAATATTGTTAATTTACCTTTTCTTTAATGTGATAACTTACATTTTGCATTTGCGGTGAATTCGACGCGACCGGGCTTTGTATTTGTGACTGCTGGTAAATCTGTACATAAAAAATATTTTAATTACTTTATTAAATTTGAAATAATTTCGGAAAAGAAAATTATAAAAAATGAATGAATAAAGTTGTAATTGAATACGGAACAACATGTTGCACGACATTTTTTGCATTTTTTTTTAATTTATTAATTTGTCATCATCGTCAGAAACAAGAAGTCTGTTGCTGGATATAGATCTCCTCTGTAGCTTTCCAAAAAGACCGGTTGGAAAATGCTTACATCTATTGAATCTATAGCTATATTATAATACCTGAGGGCTTCGACTGGGCGTCGGCAGCTGGGGACTCGTTCTCTGAGCTTGTAACTGTTGCAAGAAATGTTGCGGCGACATCGCAGACTGCATAGGCGACTGTTGTGTGTGCATCGGCGACTGTTGCATGTGCATAGGCGACTGTTGCATGTGCATCGGAGATTGTTGCGAATGCATCGGCGACTGGTGGGAATGCATCGGCGAATGTTGCGACATTTGACTCTGTTGCGATATTTGACTCTGTTGCGACATTTGATTCTGTTGCGACATTTGACTCTGTTGCGACATTTGACTCTGTTGCGAATGCATCGGTGACTGTTGATGCATCGGCGACTGTTGAGGATGCATAGGCGACTGTTGATGCATTTGCGACTGTTGATGCATCGGTGACTGCATCGGAGACTGTTGTGGATGCATCGAAGACTGCTGCGAATGCATCGGCGATTGTTGCGGGTGCATCGGTGACTGTTGCGGATGCATCGGTGACTGTTGCGGTAAATTGGTCTGCTGAACGTGCATCGGCGACTGTTGGGAATGTAACGGCGATTGAGAATGTAGAGGCGACTGCGTCGACGGATGGTGTGGCGACTGCGCCGTGTGGTGGAGCGGAGACTGCTGCGAGTGTAGCGGCGACTGCATCGGAGAAGCGAGGTGGTGCAGCGGCGAATGCGGTGCGAGCGAATGCAGCGGCGATTGCGCTTGCACATGTAAAGGCGAGACGGAGGGACGCGGGCCGGCGGCTCGTGGAGGTGGAAATTGAACGCGCGTTTCGGTCGCACGTGGCGATGCTTGCTCTATGACTAACGCACGTCCCGCTACTAATCTCCCAGCTCCCAGCGGTGACGTAACCAGCCCAATACGCTGCGGCTCTTGCGCTCCCGGTGTTCTGACTAACGTCTGTTGCTGCCCGAGCTGCATCGGTCGTGCAACTTGTTGCTGCATGCCCTGCATCCCCTGTCCCGGTACGAACGCGCTCTGCCCAGGGCTTATGACTGTCTGTTGTGCCAATTGAGGATTCTGTTGGCGTTGTTTCGTTTCGTACTCCTGCAAAAGGACTTGAGTGTCATAGTTGTATATCATCAGAAAAAATATTATCAATATACCGAGGCAGATTCAAAAATGTATAATTTGTAATATTTAAAGGTCTAGGCAGACTAGCTACTTGTAAAATCGGCGCTTTTATGACTGAATTAATGTTTTATAGCATTTTGTCGTATTGCTACGTTCGATAGTGAAATTTAAATCGCGCAAATTTTAATAGTCTAGTGCCATTATGAGCTTCGCCGCGTATCTGAATCTTTTTTGCGAAATAAAATTTACGAAACGCGACTGAATATCCCTTATTACTGATGCTAAAAGTTGATTTGGTTCATTATTTATAGAAATGAGTATACCTGTATAAGCATACTGTGCTGGCGAGCTTGTTTCCGCGCAGCTTCTAGATGTTTCTGCAGCGCTTGTTGCTCGGCTGAGACACGTTGCAGCTCGGCTGCATCATTCGGCATCAGTTCGTTGCCCGACTTGCGCAGCTGACGCTGCTTACTGTTCAGCGACTGCAAAACAGCGGGAGGTACAGAACAGAAGTAGAGAGAAATGAGATTTAAACCACGTCCACATAAGGGCTAGGCTGGTTTGACTGGGTTTCATAGATACGCGGTCCAGCCGCGTGGCCTTAACGTGGACGCAGTCAGGCGCGCGGGCGCCGAACGCGCGCTATACTACAAGCTCACGACACACAAGCGCACTACGGCTCACCTTTCGCATCTTGCGTAGCTTCTGTACTTCCGCCTCGTAGTAGCGCTGCTGGTCGGTGGCGAACGCGTGGAACTTCTTGAGCCACTGTTCGTAGACTAGGCGCGCGTGGTGGTCGGCCTCACTGGTGGGACGGTCGGGTGGTGCCGGCGGCGCGGGAGGTGCTGCGCCCCCGTAGAGGGGTACGGCGGGAGGCGGGGCAGCGGCCGTGGGCGTCACCGGCGCAACGCCGCTTCCTCCCACCCACTCCCCTCCCTCGCGCTCTTGCTCTCGTTTCTCTTGCTCCAGGAGCTCCTCGAGAAGCAACGGTTGCTCCTGGTTTACGTTCTGACGGTTAAATTACGATATTTGACGTCGCCGCTCGAGCGACGCCGCCGTCCGCCACCGTTGACTTCGTCGCCGGTAGCGTTCGAACGATTCGCGTATTAGCAATTACATGGATAATTAATTTATCAATGTATTTTTTAACTTTCAAAATTTAACAAAAATTAACTTTTCTTTATATAAAAATCACCTGTCTCATCTTGGAGTAACGACTCAAACACTGTTCTCAGATTCCATTTAATAAATTTTTCTTGGAGAAAATTTATTTTGATCAAAATACAAAAAAAAATACAAAATCATAATAGCGGTACTCAGCGCGGCATCGACTACTAGTCAGTTTGAAATTAGCAGTGAATGAGATATTAACATCTGATTGCATTCTACATTAGCCTACTAACTAAAATATTGTCTATTTGTGCAACTCTACTAATTTTGAGATCTAGAATAAGAATGTGAATCTACAATCAGCAGTGCATCTTCATATTGCTTTTATAGGTACATTTTTAAACTGTACTTTACATTGCAAACAATTTATAAAAATCATTGGGAAGAGACAAAATGTGTCATATGCATGTCTACCAACTTATAGAACAGTTTCAGATTACACCATCTGAAAATCAGTGTTATTTCTTTAAAATGCATTTTATTAATATAAAATCGGCCCATAACCAAAAGAAATCACCATAAACCTTCCGCCACCTTAGCAACCTACTCAAGATGAGACAGGCAATCGGAAGCTAACTCAATGTGAATCACAATAAGACTGAATATTATTTAATGTTAATATTAATATTGGTAGTTTTCAGTTAGTGTTGTCGTGTTAGGAAGGATGCTGAAATGTACAAAGGTTAGTATAGTACGCATGCGTGCGGCGAGCAAGTATGAAGCGTTTAAACAGACACGTAAAGGTGGTTAGCGGTAACAAGGGCCTATTGTGGACTATAAACTAAGGATGTTTGGGACACCACGAGAATTGAAGGGAGAGGTTAGGACGCTGCCTTAAACACACTAGGGAGTATATTTTTTTAACATAATGGTCGGTTAATAAAAAGAAAACACATACAGTTCAAGTTATTATGACAAGTTGAAGTGATTTTTAAAATAATATTTGAAATATAGAATCCCTAATAATGTTAGTTCAAAATTGATATCCACTTAATCACAACAGAATATTAATCACAATAGTAATTTATAATTAAAAGAACCAGTGATTTTTTAAAACCTGGGTTTCAATTAAGTTTTAGTTTAATCAAAGGGAACATGGTTAGATTTGAGATAGAGAGTGGGGGAAATAAATTGAGTCAGAGTAATGGATATAGTTTTTTAGGAAAATAGAGAGTATTAAGGCGTGGTAGAGAATGACTAGCCATATATGTAACAAAGTAAAGGAGAAGTCGAGGCAAAATTTGAAGTATTTTGAGATTGGTTGAAAAGGAGAATAAAGGTATTGAACAGCGAAAGATAAAACTGTCTCGATAATACTAGTTATCTTTAAAAGGATTTGCTCGTAACTGAAATAAAACGAGGAATGTTAATTATTATGAGTCCGGTGGAAAAGTTGTATAGAAGAACAGCAAGTGCTGTATTTTTTCTGAATGAGTGTGCACAATCAGGAAATATTTGTAGCCATACTTTATCTGAACTAAAATAGAAGGTTTAATATAATAAGAATAAAGGTTTGGGAAAACAGCTCGAATCAAGGTACATTGGACATGGAAGGTTCCTGGAACAAGTGAGTTAGTGATGAAAAGATATTGGAAAAATAACTTCGCATCAAAAAGACAAAACTTTGTTAATAGGTACAGGGAATAATCCTAATTTTGCAAGAGAGGTTTCTTTGGTCAATAGGAGACAGGAGTGTACGAAGTGTGGGAAGAGCTAGAGTCGGCAGGTAGCTGGACGGGTGGTGGTCTGACCTGCAGCAGCAATGGTCGGCGTTGTAGCCACTCGGGCCACGGGTCCACGCCCTCATACGGCGCGCGCCAACCGTCAACCACCGACATGCAAACAACACGCCTGTATCTCCGCACTCGCACCACATACAGTGCCTCCATTTCATACCGACATTATTTATTCGAATATCTAATATAAATCGATACCGAATTACCGATTATCTACTCAATGACCGATGTTATTTGTATTTTTTGACAGCCGCATTCGAAAAATGTCGATGGGATTTTAAGTTTGAGCGACAGCAGAACGAGAACGACATTGGGAAGTGGTAATTAAAAAAATTGTTCGCTTTCTCAATATCCACGATAATTATTATACCATAGAGCGTGATCGTCCTCACTCCGCTGACTGCTTAAGAAAGAAGTATCTATGTTAAAAGAAAAACAAAATACCCGACTGCAGGAAAGCAGTTTTTGCAGTCTTACGATTTCGTTACGCTTGGTATGCTGTTGAGTGTGCGTTTTTTGTGAGAAAGTATGCGTGAAATCGCTGTAAAAGACTATAAATGCACATTTTCAGAATAATTCCAGTAAAACCACTTGTTTATTATGAAAAAGTTCGTTGGAGGTTACGTAAAAACGCATATTTTATAAAAACAACTCATAGAACGATTAGAGGTATGAAGTACATATTGGTTAAATAAAAAAAAAAAAAAAAACTATGAAATCAAATTTTCCCCTACTTTAAATAAATATTTCACTAATCATTGCTTGCAATAATATTAATGGCGTACGACAGCACATTGCAAGCAATGGTTAGTGAAATATCTATCACAGGTAGAAGAAAAGTCGAATTTAAAGAATATTGAGAGCGCTTGGTGCTTTTATGACAACTAACCATGATCGGTTTGAAGATGGTATCCTAGTTGAGTTAGTTCAAATCCAAAACAACTTTTAAGAGAAACGTCGTGCGTTCTTTCATACAAAAAGTAGAGATAAATTTTCTGCTCTTTAACATTACCTGATTTCGATAATTGTTTTTTACCCGACTGCGAAAGTAGGAGGGTTATTATCTGATTGGAATCATAAATAGCTATGCCTCTAGCCTCTACGATTTTTTTGTTTTTCAAATTTCGTTATAGCAAAAAAAAAACACAGTTTTGAAAAAATCTAACCGTATAGGCATAGCCATTAATGGTTCCAAATCATTTATAAAAAAACCAAATCGGAAAATATTTGGAGGTAGAAAATAGTTCTCAACCGTTGATTGAAAAACGTGTTGATATATACTGGCGAAAATTGCCGACAAAGGAATACAATAACATCTAACTATGCATTGCAAGTGTTGAGCTACAAATTTAGCCTGTACCAAGTTGATATTGCAATCAGTTGAAACACATCTGAGATTTAAAAAAAAACTTTGCGGCTCCGTTTGAGATACTGCGATATTAACAAAACGCTTGTTACGTATGAAATGAAGGCGATTACTCAATATACCCATGCAATATTAGTTATTCTTGTCTGATATAAACAAGCCATGTTTAAATTTTGATTCGCATAATTATTTACATTCGACAACGACCGCCACCAATGCCAGACGAATTAAATATTGCTTTGGATATTATGATAAGGTACGTAAAACATCACATTGTCTGCGATCGGATAAAAGATTAAAGCCATATATGATATTCATCATTATCGGTTCACATTTAACGGTGGATCTATGCGTGGCAACGACATATCATGTTAACGGTGACTCGAAAATGTGAACCAAAGCTTACGCCATACACTTAAAGCGGCCGAATCTGTCTTGACTCGCAGCGTGATTATGTTAGCTGTCAACTGCAATCGCATTTATACTATCCGGCTCAAGGTACGGGGATCTTGTCTACGATACCACACCGGTACCGGCGTGAACCGATGCCGAAAACTGCGTCGGTGCTGACACCGTCATACGGTGACGGCGTCAGTACAACTGTGACCACCGGCACATAGAGCCAGAATATCGCAGTTTTCCGGTATCGACACGTGCGACCGTGCCGTTTACGCTGTATAGGCACTGTCATCATTTATCGGTGTCGGCGGTGACACCGTGACATTGGCCCGTGCCCATAGTATGTAGCAATTGTGATTGACAACTAGCAAAATCGCGCTGCAGCTCGGCGCATGTCAAAACAAATCCATCAAAACACGTAGATAAAAAATATTACTGCATGCACGACATTGTAATAAAAAATCCTCCAAGACGTATTAAAATACTAATATTTAATTAGTAAAATTAATGTTCGTAAGTTTCATTCGGTTTAGTTCTATTTGAACACTGGTCATTAATAGTTATAACCCTAACCATTAATAGTTAATGTCGTCGATGCGATCCTTTGGGATTTAAACCTCACTGCCAAAAAGGGTAATTATTTTAATGAAATAGTCACGACATATTAGCAATTTATATATTTTTAGTATTGTTCTAAGCGGCTTAATGTACGGCTCACGTTTCAATTGTTTCATTTGTTCATACAAAAGATGCAGCTGGTACATAAACTTCATACATAAAGATGTTTAATTTAAGTAGTAATGTAAGTAGGTACCTAATGATATTTCTGAGCCCCGCACTAGGTCTCGTAGGAGCCTGTATTGCGAGAATCAGGTTAACATCTGGCCCTCTGGCCACAAAAATAAAAATAAATTAAAGAAGGAACAGTTTTTTAAACCAAAACCATTATCCTGGTTAACAAATAAGTAAAAGAAATAAGCTGTAGAAAAAATAGAAACTATAAAACCTAGTTCAAGCATAAGCCGCCTTTTGTACTATCAACAAAAACTAGCAATTTTCTCAGTCAAGGACGCAATGCATACAGCGACGCCCGTCTTGCGTCTATCTCGAAGTGGAGCCTCTTATAGGCTTGAAATCAGTCAAACTCTAGCTTCTTAACCTAATAAATCGTGATTTCGTTCAGATACTACTCGTAAGCTTTTAGTCAGACAATTATAGCTGTATAAATAGTTTTAAATTATAAAAAATATATAAAAAAATAAAAAATAAAAAAAATATCAAAAAATTGCATCACAGGTACCTATTTTCTATGAACCTCCGAGATACAATAAACCTCTGAGATACCCTTTCCAAAAAATAATTTTTTGGTCGGTTTACAATTAGTAAATATATCAAACAACATTAAGAAAAAAAAAGTCCCTGAATAAGCGATCTACGGAATTCAATAAAAAAATACTATATCCCACAATATGCCTATACCCAGTAGTGGGTGTATACAGGCATTCAAAACAGCCAATTCAAGTGAGCGATTCCCTCAAGAATCGCATCGATAACATTCAAATATCGAATAGCAGGTGGCAAGTGGAGCGTTATAGATGCTTACCTGTGGGTAGGGGGGCGGCGGCGGCTGCGGCTGGCGCAGCGTGCCCGGGTAGGGGGGCGGCGGGGGAGGACGCCCGCCCGTCGCTGGGAACGCAACGAACGCGTTAGAACGCTCCGATAATAACACTGCCTAACAACATTTAAACTTTGTCGCGCCAAACGGACTTGACTTATACTTTTTACTTGGATGAGTGACATATTTTTACTTGGATGAGTGACTATAGTTAGTGAAAATAAATGATTTCTAAAAATCTATTGTCCTCGTGTTTTCATTGTTTTTTCATATTAGCAGCGCAGCAACAGCATGGACTAGAGGTTACGCTTATCAACACATCATATCAAATCTGAGGCCAATAGAAACAAAACCACTGCAGTTTATCAATGAAGGTAGGTGGCTAAAACAGTATTAGCTATCAGAGTTCGCGTGACATGACTAGTGTTGTTTAATTATAGTTTACAAAACTGAAACAACCGACTTCAAAAATACGCAATTTCGTTTACATGGACGACATATTTTGTTTTAAAAACCAAAGTACTAAAGCGATTTTCATAAAATTTATATGGGACCACTTCTGAAGTATCACCTACCAAACAAAAAAATAATCATCAAAATCAATTCATAATTGTTTGGTGCTGGAGTACCAGACGTGAGTAACCCGTTTATACAAATAAAAATATAGTAACTTGGTTAATATTATGTTCTTTTTGTTCAAAATACAGGATTACCTAGTTTAAGGTAGCGTATTAAGTTTCCTTTTGTAATGTAGATTTTGTTTGTATTTATCTTAAGTTTTGAATGTTGTTGTATCATTTAATTAAAAAAAATATAGTTATTACCTGCGTAGGGCAGATGACTGAGCGTGACTGTGCGGTCCGCGCGCACTATGCCGACTGCTCCGTCCGCGCCGACAAGACGCGTGCCCGGCGTGATGCAGCGACCCGCAGCTAGAGCAGCTTGGACCTAAGCACGCAACACAAATGTCAACCGTGACATCAACACATGTCAACCGCGACATCAACACATGTCAACCGTGACACAACACAAGTCAACCGCGGTGCCAATGCTACTTACGGGCACGGTACGCATGCATACTTATTGTATGTTGGATGTATCACACTTTTTACATTTATTCAATCGCCAAGAACATCTGTTAGAACAGATGTTCTTGGCGATTGAATAAACTAAAATTTAAAATTGACGAAAAACTCTTCGTATAATAAACGTATACATAACGTATAACGAGATGTTTACCTAACTATAATCGGAATTATGAAATATCGAATATAAAAAAGAAAAAAAAAAAAAAAAATGTTTACACTTGAAGCAAATACATATAATAGGCAATACAAATTCAAAAATTTATGGGTAGTTTACAACAATAAAATAACAATCCAAAAATAAATCAATAGACAATGAATATCTCAAATTATAAAATTAAATGTCAAAAATAATAGAATTTATAGTCAATAATATCATTATAATTTATAGTCAATAATATCAATATCATTTTCCTAAAAAAGTTTTTTTTTCAAAAGACACTCTCATCATCCCGAACGCTCATTTGAAAACCTAACGAACCAACATCAATAATTGTTCGAGCAAATGAAATTTCAACATCATCATCTCAGCCACAAGAAGTCCACTACTGGACATAGGCCAGCATTTCCAAAAAGACCGGTCGGAAGCGGCCTGCATCCAGCGTCTTTCTGCGATTTGTATGATATCTTCTGTCCACCTTGTGACTGGTCTACCTACGCTGCGCTTGCCGCTTCGTGCTCTCCATTCGAGAACTTAAACTTAAATTAAACTTATGACTAAGAAACTTATGGAATCAGAAACTCGTGTCAGGTAAAACATCAGGAATCAGACACTCCTATGAAACGGATTCGGGCAAGTGAGATTCAAACAAACGTATTTCAGCACAGGTTACCAACGAGATATGTCTCAGTAATCTGTTAAGAAATAACGAAGTTATTGAGGTTTTCTTTTTGCCTCGCTTAAAACTAGATTGCTTTGCAGTTATGGAAAATGACGTCGGAACGTGACAGTTCACTCACTCACTCACACTACCTAAGTAAAATAGGTATGCGCGTGCGAGCACAATATACATTAATAGTATATACACATGAGAGGGCGAAAGAATGACTACGTCACGGACGAAATTAATGTCATCTCTTTTCACCTCATTGGCGACCGTTTTTGCGTATAGTACACTGAAATCGCTGTATCTTTAACATTTTTCATCTCGATTTAAACATTTATTTAATAGAAAATATTAGATTATCGATTACTATTTGCATAATAAAAATTATGCAACAAGTTTGAAGCCCTTTTTGAAATTTCGAATTCTATTCATCGAAGTTCAAAATTCTGAGTACTCATTGGAGTTTGAGGGCGTAACATTAGTCTAGGGACTTGATCGTCTCGTTACTCAACTGTACAAAAACATACTAGAATGTAAGGTTACCTGTGCAGTCATTGCGTTGACGATACTCTGTGTGTTGATCCCGCTAGCGGTCACGCCTGCGCTCTGTGTTACATTCCCACCGGAAGGCGAGCCCTACAACACATATTAATATCTCTTTAATATTGCACTTACTCATAATCAGCTATAGAAAAAAAATTACTCATATTTCTCAGGGTAACCCAACAAGTTTTTCCAGCAGAAGACCAGCGCTGATTTATTCGACAAGTATTATGCAGAGTTGGAATTGGCTTGTAACAAAAACTACTCTAATACATGTTGCTTTCGTTTATGTGTTTATTGTTACGTTATTTTGTTGCAAATAAAAATATGTCTATATCTAAAAATAGACGAGTTAAAAAAACCTTTAAAATAACTAATAAGTCTTAGACAAAGGTCAAAGGTACTAATCGGTAGATAATCAATTTTATGTCATCGAAACTAAAAGCAGCGAAATCTAGACGACTAACAGAACTCACATTACACTTCACAAAACTGAAAAAACCAACTTCAAAATACGCAATTCGCTAACTTGGATTTTGTCAGTTATTTTGTTATAAAAATCAAAGTTCTGAACCGATTTTGATAAAATGTATATGGGATCACCTCTGAAGTATGATCTAACAATAAAAAAAGAATCATCATATACAATTCATAATTGGCGAAGTAATCGCTGAGCAAACATACAAAAAAAAAACATACAGTCGAATTGAGAATCTCCTTTTTGGAAGTCGGTTAAAAATTACACTCCACTAGTAACGAAATAATAGAAGGTACCTGAGTAAAGTGCATGTTGTGCGGGTAGACCATCGGTCGCTGTGGCGCCTGGCCTGGGAACTGAGCGGTGCGCACCACGCCTGCTTGCTGCTGATAGTACACCGTCGCCGTAAGGATTACAGTTCACATTGCAATATACACAGGATCACACGCAATATCATAATATGAATCATCATCAATAAATCACCATTTTAAACAAAAATTTTATGTTCGAAACTTTATTTACAGCAATGAAACGTCCCTTAAAATGATTTAGGGTAAATCTTGTTTTTTTTATTAATGTTACGAAAAACTACCCCGAAGGTTACGAAAAAGTGTTTATTTTATAGAGATTTATTATTATTACACAAAAATGTACCCTATGACACTCAGAAAGTACAGACTAAGCTAGATGCACCCCGCACATCTAATCGGTCATTTAGGCTGTAGGAGGTAATATAGAAAAATACACAAATTAGACTAAGTTAATAAAACTTAAAACTCTCGACATTAAAAATGGCTGTACCGATTTTGATAAAACAAGCTAACGAGCTAAGAATTCGCTCGAACACGTCCTATTTCAAACTATAAAAAATACTAGATAAAATCGGTCCATCCGTTTGAGCTGCAATGTCACATGTCAATATATATAACACTACTAACATGCACTAATTTAAATCTCATGTAAAATGTAAGTAAATTCATATTTACTATTATATATATTATTATGACGTTCAAAAGTGTACCAAAATGTATGTACCTGTATGAAAAATAAATAAATTGAATGGAACACCCCTCTTTTTTTGATCGGGGGTTAAAACATGACCCTCCTTCTTGCGCAGTCGGGTAAAAATTGGAGTTTGGAAAAAGGCAAGTGGTAACTAACCGGATGTTGTATCTGAAGCCTCTGCTGGTTTCCAAACGGCATGAACACCGGCCGGTGTTGCTGCTGCGGCGGTTTCTCCTCGCCTTCCAACTTCACTTCAGATTTGATGGCTTGCATCGCATTCTGCGGAAAACACCAAGATTAGGTCGATTTCTTACCAATTTGTGTTATATTACAAGTGCCTGTATTACCAGGTTGCGACACTCTGTCTAGAGTGTGGCAACCCGGTAGTTTTGACGAACACACATTTGATGACACATCATCATCATCATCATCTCAGCCATAAGAAGTCCACTGCTGAACATAGGCCTTGAACATAGAATCCATGGGGGAGGATTTTCAAAAAGACCGATTGGAAGCGGCTTGCATCCAGCGTCTTCCCGCCACTTGTATGAGGTCATCTGTCCATCTCGTGGCTGGTCTTCCTACGCTGCGCTTGCCGGTAAGTGGTCTCCACTCGAGAACCTTTCGGCCCCATCGGCCATCAGTTCTACGTGCTATGTGCCCTGCCCACTGCCACTTCAACATGCTAATTATTTGATGACACATAGCACAGAAAAAAACTTAATCAAAATCGGTCTATCCGTATGCGAGCTACAATGCCACCGCACCACACAGACAGATACACATATATACAGATACCTACTCATGTGAAACATAAAACACCCCTCTTTTTTGGGTCGGGGATTAAGAAGATCGTTATTACATTTGGTAGACAGCTTGGAACCTGGAGACGGATATAGGCTACATTTCACCATCATCGTCACCATTTTACATCACTACGTGGGTGAAACTGACGAGCAGATTTGCGAGCTACTTGTCTTACATCTAGCATTTACACTAATTTAAAAAAAGTGAAAGTATCTCTGTCTCTTTGTTACCTTTTCAATTATCAAACAGCTACACTGATCGTCATGGAATTTGGTAAAGAGATAGCTGTGAACCTGGAGACGGATGTAGAATACATCATCATCATCATCGTCACAGTATTTCATTACTACGCGGGTGAAATATACTATACTATACTTTACATATTTATTACGTATGCTATATTTTACAAATGTTACTGCAATAAGCAAATACAGTACACGCGAGTCGCGACACCGACGCCTCTTGCTTAAATTCATGTTTCGGCTTCACCTCTTTTATTTCGGTTATAGTAATGGAGTCACAAACCTGTAACGCCAACTGTTGATTAGGAGTGATGCCCCTCTGTACGCTGTCTCCATACATCTGTCCCACACCGGGCGTTGCCGGCGCCTCTTGCTTCACTTCATGCTCTGTCTTCACCTCTTCGACCTCAGACTTTACTTCAGGTTTATTTTCAATATTTTTCACCGCCTTTTGTAGGTCGTTGTACATTTTATTGTCTTGAGTTTGCTCGTGTTCATCCCTATTGAAATAATTACAATATATATTTTTAGGATCAAAACATGCAGACCTAGAAGGTCACAAACTCACTCACTCTAGTCTAGACTCAAGTCACATTAGGTAGGTGATAGATAGGTGCTCATAGACTTGAAGACATTCAGGTCCAAGTTTTCTCACAGTTTTCAGGAAACAAAATTTTAGACTGAACGAGTGAAGAGGACAAATTATATCAACCGCCCAAATTTGCGTCCAGATGTTTGTTTGGATTTTAGTAGTCGATCTTTCAACTTGTTATAAAGGCTCTTCAATTTCATGTCTTTTGCAGGTTATGACATCGCAACGATTTCCAACAATAATAAAAGTATAAAAACGACATTAATAACGCTAAAATATTTAAATCAATTGCTTCAAAGTTGCAAAAAAAAGCATAAAAAATAAATACTTCAAAATTGATTTTACCCCACTGTTGTAATTCTCTTAAAAGGAGGGTAAGTTTTCTGCGTCGCTATTTATCAGCTGATTAATATTTGGCAGAAACATTTGATACACAGTAAAATTTTACAGAAATAAACAAAATCGGTCAAGTGTTTGTTAAGAAGGTCCAGAACTATCATCAAAAGAATTTGTGCTCGCAAAGTCATTGGGTGCATCACAAACACGCGCCCTGAGCGCTACTCACTCCGGCTCCCGCTTGGCGTGTCTCTCAGGCACGTCGTCAGCCAGCTCGAGCCCGTCGAGGATGTGTTCCGCGTCGTTGAGCGCCGCGAGCTCGGGGTCCGCGTACTCCAGGATGTTGAACTGTTCCCCTATCTCCGCTGTAAGAGACTCCAGGAGCTCTTCGTCGTCTTCGCCTCCTAGCCCGGTTAGGATATCGCCAACCTGGTACCATAGACAACTCTTTTTAACAGACTTCAAAAAGGAGGAGGTTCTCAATTCGACTGTATGTTTGTGTTTGTATGGTTACGCGAATTGATTTTGTTGATACTTTTAGTAGGCCATACTGCAGAGATAGTCCCATAAAAAAATATCAAACTCGGTCCAGTACTTGGGTTTTTAAAACAAAATAGCTGGAAAAAATATGTCATCCAAGTAACCGAAATTACAAATTTTGAAGTTATTTGTTTCAGATTTTTTTAAACTATAAGTATATTATAAAAGAATGTGGAATACAGACAGACAGACACGAACATGGCGATTATAAAGTATTCTTCTGAGTTAATACGGAATTCTATTTTTCTAAAATAAGCATATACCGTCAGCCACTTATAGCTGATAAGGCTCAATTGGTTCGGAAAATGCCATATAGCTGAAGTGGCAGTATGTGTTAAATCAAAAACAAAAGAAGATAACCAAAATATCCAACTGCAAATTATTATCACACTCAACAGTCGCTTTATTTATACTTCTGTTTCTTTTTCGTGTATTTTTTTTAATTCGAAAATAGGCTTGCTCTTGACCGTGAACTCACCTGGTGTTAAGCGACAGTTACGGTCTACGATGGAGCGCGCTTGTCTAGAAGAAACCTATTCACTCGCAATTTTAAGATACCTAAATTATATCTATCCGTAAAGACCCATTCAGGAAGCGCATTCCACACTTTGGCTGTACCCACAATGAAAGTGGAACCAAAGCGTTTCGTACGTGTTTTCGGAATATTAAACATGTAACGATGTCGCTTTTTATCGTGTATGCCATAATGAAATAGGATTCCCTATATATACCTGATTCAAACTTAATGAGTTATCTTATGACATTAATTAATTCATTCATTTTCATGTGACAGATGGTTTAAGGCTGTACAGCGTGCCAAAGAATTGGAGTATATCCAATTCTTTGACACGCTGTACAGCCGTTACTTTTTTTTTTACGCAAGATATATATACGATTGACCGCCAACTCACCTGATGTTAAGCGACGGTGTGGCCCCATACATATATGACATACACCCGACACACATACGCCCGAAAACATTACCACCCTCCTTTGACAGGTGGTCAACAAGGATCTACCAAACCATTGCCAAAAGCTGTTAAGTAAAAATAACTATCTAGTAAACTAATATTTTATACCTCTCCAATATTCCCTGTATCTTGCTCGAGTTTATCCATATCACCCATATCCATCTCATCGTTTCCCTGCTCCTGCGTTTCTTGTTTAGGTTCGCTCACTGCTGCAATTAAATCAAAGATTTTACCACAAGTAATAAAGTTGCATTTTTTTTAATCAGTTATTGAAAATATGTAAGCAACTGTCAAATAAAACAAGCGCAAAGATAACAAGACGAACCCGTAAAACGCTTGTTTCAGTGAAAGACACGTTGCATTTTACTGTACTCCACATTAAAAACAACTGACTAATGTCTTGAGGCCAGTTGTAGAACGATTGTGGAGATTCAAGTCACTATCAAAGTCTTTTAGTAATTTTAGTTTAGTTTTAAAGAATTAACCACAAGAAGTTTCCGGCTGCCTAGTCGGGAGACCGTCTGACTTGCGATCCACAGGTCCTGGGTTCGAATCCCGCGGCACGCACCTCTGTCTTTTTGAAGTTATGTGCGTATTATTGATTGCCGGCAACTTCAAACGGTGAAGGAAAACATCGTGAGGAAACCTACATGTCTGAGAGTTTTCAATGATCTTGAAGATGTGTGAAGTCTGCCAACCCGCACTCGGCCAGCGTGGCAGTTGTTCTTAAAAAAAAATCGTCAAGCCAAGTCAGAGGACTTTCGGTGACTTAATAGCTCTGACACTAGGGCTGGCCACTCAGTCTATACGAACTTACATTAGTTTTCTTCTTCTTTTTTTATGGAACCAAAAAACAAGATTTTATCTTGCAGTTCTCGCACAATAATTTCTCAAAAATTATTAACGCAAGCTTGTCTCGCACTTGAGCAATTTTTAGTATTTGTTAAAATCATCAAAGTAAACTCTAAAATTTTCCCAATTTTGAGACTTTTATCTGTTACCGTTCAAAGACACGGCATATGTCGGACAGGCAGACACCGTAGCGTGACGAATAGGCTCCTGCAGCCTTAGTACGGAATCCATAAACTGGACGTAGGCCTCCATGGATTTCTCAAAAGACCGGCTAGCTCGAAGCTTTCTTCTCTCATCAACTGCCCATATTGTGGCCGATCGTCCTGTGTTAGGCTTTACCGAAAAACTACTCAAATTTGAGCAAAACTCATAATTTTTTGTCAACTCACTGACCCTTGCGGAAAGAAGACAGAGAATTTGAAACGTTAATCAAAGTATTTTGGTAAGAGCCGTAGAAGTTGAACTCTGGGTAGTATGACCCATGATGTAGGCTAAAAGTTTTTTTATAGAGAACACATTTTGCTTAATATAGGTGCATGCAGTTGCATTTCTTGATTTTAAAATTAATTGTATTATTTGGAATTCTGCTCTATGTAGATACAATATATTATAGTCTACATTTAAATGCCTTTCCTGCTCTTGTCACTGTTAGCTGATTAGTACAGCTATTTGGTGACAGACATTACTTAGCCCTACTTCAGAATGAACAATAAACCTCGTAATGATAGAACGCTTACCAGTGGACTGCACTATAACATTAGTCTTTTGCACTTCCATGACCTGTTGCTGCACTTGACCTTGATTCATCGCTTGCTGCATCTGGGCCTCTGATGTCACTATACGCTGGTGCATTATCACTGTCAATATAAATTATACACAATTATAGGCTGGAATACAATCTTACATCAGTTCAAGGTTACTTTTGAACACTAAATTACATAAAGGCGTACTAAGCCGAAAATACATACACATGATACATATACAGATCCAGACACAAGACAAAAATATTCTGTGTGAGAATCGAACCCACAAACTACAGCTTAGGAGGTAGACGTAGTACTGAGCTCACACACGTTGTACACTCCATACGATGGCGCGCTAATAAGTGACACATATTCAAGTTGTCGTGTGTACCTATATATAACACACACACATGTACGAAGTTATGGTTGTTGTCGTCTGCCGACCGTACTTGAGCAGTATAGTGAACTGTTCAAATTCAATTCAGAATTATTTATTGATAATAAAGTAACAGACAAATGCAGCGAATATGACAATATAAAAATATGTTGAACCATTACATCAGTTTCACAACTAAAGATGACTAGATTATAAATAAGTGAATCACTAGAACTGGGAGACAATAACTATTAAAATAAATCTGGCAAAGTACGAATTCCACTCGTACACCGTGGCTTCCTATTCCAAAGCAAGACACCAAAGCTAATTACTTAACAAAATGTGCTTGACATCTAAGAATATTTGTAACTTTACATATTTTACAGTAGGAATAGCCTGAAATGCATCATACCTTCACAAATAGGCTCCCGCACCCTTAGTACAGATGCCTAATTAGTCATGTGCTTGCTACAGGTTGAGTGAATGCTGAGCCTCAATTATCTGAGCTAAATAACTTATATTTTAGAGAAATGTACTCCCCATGTCTGGTGACAATAAAGGTGAGGTTATAGAAAAAGTTTAATATAATAATTTGAAATAAACGCTAATTAAATAAATAGTTAATTAGCGGTAACTGTGGTCAAACTCTACCCGGCCCGAAATCGGTCGATTCGGGCGATCGGGATCTTCTCGTGTATGTCCCCCACATTTGAGGCTATCGAGAATCTCGGTGAGGCTTTGGCTGTGTCCCTCGACATTTCGAATGCCTTTAATAGGGTTTGGCATGACAATCTGCTTAACAACTCCCAACTTATAGACTACCTGCCTCCTTCTGCACTTGGATTAAAGATTTCTTGAGAGAACGATTTATTCGAGTGGTTGTTGACGGCTGCTCGTCCGATCAAATGGCGATCAACGCCGGCGTACCTCAAGGGTCTGTACTCTCCGCTACTCTCTTCCTGCTGCATATCAATAACCTGATGAAACCTGGTATCTTTGAGTATGCAGATGACAGCACAGTTGTCATGTGGATAGATACACTTCTGGTCCAAGAGCCAAAAGGCGGAAATAGAGGCATTGCGAGAACGTATGGCTGTGCGTATGAATCAAGCTTTAAAAGCTGTGTCCGACTGTGGTGTTGAAAATCTCGTCTAATTCAACGCTAGCAAGAATCAACCCTTTCTTTTCTCCGCCAAAAGAATGCGTTTCTCTTGTTTCCTACTTTCCGAAATGTATCTTTTCCATTGATAAGCCATATTGAACTGCTGGGAATCACGTTAACCCCAACATTCAATCTAAAGCTAAACTGGCTAATAAAAACTTAGCATCCTCAATAAAGTTAGGCTATACTACTGCCGGGACAACTGCTTCACTTGTATATCAGACACAGGTCCGGTCGTGTGTGGAGTACTGCTGCCACCTTTTTGATGGATCAAATACGTATCAGCTGGAAGCTTTATATCGACTAGCTTTAGGTTAATCGGTGACGATAAACTGATTGCCAAGAAGCTACTTAGTCTCGAGCACCGTCGTAAAGTAACTTGTCTCTTTATATTCTACAGGATTCATTTCGGGAAGTATGCGCAAGAGCTTCAGGACCTAATTCCACCATCCCCATTTCACTACAGAACTAGCAGAAAGTCAGCGCATTACCAGACATCACTAATTGAAATGTCAAAAAACCGAACTCAGCGAAATCGGTACAGGTTTTTGATACGTACTGCACAAGAATATAATCCTTTGCCGCCATCTTTGTTTCCTGAGAGCTACGATCTTAGAATTTTCAAGGCTAGAGTGAAAAGATATCTATAGATCGACGAACTCCATCCTCAGTCACACCATCGCTATATCGAATCGAATATGCCAGTCAACTATTTATTGCAGTGAGGCATGCTTACATTGTTGTTCGGGTCGTTGCAAGGGCAGCATGGGATGCCGCGGTCGCATGCCGACCGGTAGTGGCGGCCGGAACTGCTGGCCCTCAGGCCCGGCGCCGCTCTCCATAGTGTCGCCTTCTGTTGGACAAACACCTTCATTCGTCACAATGACTGTGGTGATTACGCAGCCTTGACAAATTTTCTTTAAAAAAAAGGCGATATTGCGTATAGTGATGTAATGCGTATTCCATTTCTTGTCTATTGAAGCATTATAATTCTATTATGGAGTGGATATGATAAGACTTGTACTGATGTTCTGCTTGGGGTATATTATGCATTTACCCCCGCCAGCCTACTCAAACCAGCAGAGCTCCTTATGGTATCAGAGCACAGCCTTGGATCGCTGGCATATTAGTTCCACCTCTGTTGGGTCAGGTGGTGCAGAGTTGAAGCATAATACATAGAATGGATACTTTTGTAACTCACATATAATTATTTCTATCATACTTCAGACAATGCTTAAATGGCCTCAAATCGATGATGGAATAATTATAGACAGTGGTGATACTCACGTGGAGGCCACTTGTCCGGATGCCGTTGTAAAAGATCTCTCAGCTGTCTGTTAATGTCTTCATTGCCTGCACAGTGCAGTGGAAACCGGGCAGCAGGGAAGGCGCTTCGCGGTGCCTCGGCGGCGGCCGACAGAGCGCCCGGCCCGGCCACCGGGCCCACGCCGCCCGGCGACGTGCTGCCGTCCGGCGCGCGTAGTCTCTGCATCGCTGCTGCATCGAAACGAGGGAAATCTAATCTATGTTAGACTTGCATTCACATTAACATAATATCATATTCAATGCAACATTAATTTCCCATTTCAATAAAATAAAAAATAAAAATTTGTGATCGAAATCATAACATTGGGGAGTGAGATCGATATTTTTAATAGTTGGATGTAATTTGTCGGAAATACAGAAGGCAAATCTCGGTAAGGCAAAGTAATGCCTTTACCTTATCGTCCAGATTAGTAAAGAGAACCATATTTAGAAGGTCACTTAGTTGTTTAAGTTCTGTAGTGAAACAATACATGAAGTTCTGTAGGACGCTTTCTGTATAAAATTCTGTAGATTAATGATAAAAAATACAACTTTTCGGTATGTTCCAATCGATGAATATGATCGAGGTGTCATTAAATAGCAAGTGAATCGTTTTCTTAGATGAGCGCTCTATCACAACGCGTTTGCGGGCAAGCGCATCCTAAATAAAAAAAAATGCGCAGGTTCTCAAACCTTTTATCACAGGCTTTTATCGGAAACGATCTTAATTTTTAGCTTCTGTAGCAATCTACCGGTCGGTATTTGATCGACCTGCAGCAAAGGTGGTATTATGCCATGAGTGTTTATTATGCCATTATTCTAGACGTATGTCTCCAAGTAGAGAGTTACCTTGCATCCTCTGGTCGTGTATGATTTGTTGCTGTTGTTGCGTCTGTTGCTGCCGTTGTTGCTGCAGATGCTTCCACTGCCTCTCCTGTTCCGCCTCGCGCGCGCTGCGCACCGCGCCGCACGTGCGGTCCTGTTCCTATACCAAACCAATACCACGTCATGATTTGTACGCACTGATGGTAATTAAACGATTGTTCATGTTTCAAAATATTTGTGGCCGAGGATAGACCTAGTCGATCTGGAAGATACCTATTCATCCTAGCCTTGAAAATTCGAAGATTGTAGTTCTAAAGACTCAACCCAACTCAAAAGTTATTTGAATATAGGGACCAAAGACTTCTAAGCTCAGAGGTAGTTCTAGGTATGATTCTGATCATTTATCACAACGAAAACGAATAGGAAGACAATTCTGAGTAGTTCACATCGTGGTCGTAAATATTTCGAAACCGTTGAAACAGCCCGAAGGCTTAGCGAATAGGCTAAAGTACATTTCTCTGGATCTGAGAAATTCAGTCAAGCACCAAGCCAAGTGAATAGGGCACAGCACGCTGAACTAATTGTCGGTGAAGACACAAGCGGACATACGATCTCATACAAGTGGTTGGAAGACGCTGGCTCCAAGCCACTTCTAACCGGTCTTTTTGGAAATCAATGGTGGAGATTAATGTTCAGCAGTGGACTTTTTGTGACTGATAGATGAATGATGAATAAAATTTCAGTGGGTTGGGGGTTCAACGTTACATTCCCATAAACACGGCCACAGAAACTAGGTAATCTTGGGGATATTTTGAAATATGAACATATCTTAGTCGTTTATTTACCACATACAATGAACTTTTCCATGCTTCGACTACGCAGGCAAACCATATCCAGTACTATATAGACTATATACAAAATTGTACTTCTTTTACACACTTTCTATACATTAAACAAGGGCCTTATGTGTTTAGATTTTTTTTCGTCAAACTATTTTTTTCTTTCCGTATACAAAAAAATAAATAAACAAAGAGATAGTTAAATTATAAATTAAATTGAAAACATAAGAGAGTACACCTATCGAAATTTACAAATAAACGTTAAATTATTTATATAATTAATACCTACATGCATGCTCAAATTAATAATATTACAAGTGTTTACTGTACATACTAAAGAAAGAGATACATTAATTAATAAACATTAAGTTTTAATATTACATATATCTAGTAATGGAAGGGCAGAAAATAATAATATTCATAGACAACCTAGATTTAGAGATATTTATAATAGTACAACTGGGGGGCAAGACGAGTAAGTCGATGGCCAGAAGGTAAGCGTCACGGCCCATAATAACCCACAGTACCACCCAAAATTCTAATTTTAAAATCTTGAATGATACTACACTAAAACAAATACAAAACTTAATGAATAATAAAATATGTACTCGAAAATTGTTACTAGGTATTTGTTAATTGTTTTAAAGTAGAAAAGAAAAAAATACCTAAATAACTAATTAGTAACAAATCGATACAGTATCTGAGCTAGATGTGTCCTAAAATGTAAGTAGAAAAAAAAAACATCATAAAAGTTAATAAAACCGTAAACTCAACCTAAAAAATCAGTGACAAACTTATATCTATATGTAAGCTTTATATACAAGAGCATACTGCATATAATCGCAAATCAACCGTGAACTACATCGTGTTAGAAGTGTTAGCACTTCAGCCACCACCGCGTCCGATGTTAAAGCCAACTATTACCAAGGCAAAGCGGAACATAATAAAAAAAAACACAACATTACGGGTACAGAGGAAGAGTCCCGGAGGCGCTCGATTCGGGAGGGTAAAGTTCTCAAATTTAAAAAAAAAAAGCTCAAATAAAAGTAACAAAGTAATCACACCAGCTCACAGCCAACAGCCATTGATTGAAGTATACTGGATTATACAGAAAAGATATACTGCGCCCAAAGGAGCTCATTGAACTCACCATTATTTCTCATCGTATTTCGTTCACAACTGACGCTTGTCACGAGCGATAGGGAAAGACAACAGTATTTTTATCTCTAACGAAAAAAGGTCAGCTCGAAACGGACACTTTGAACGTCGTTTCGTGGCAGAGGCGTTCTTTATTAATCGTTTTTACAATAGGAAGAAACGTAAACTGTAAATAAGGCACACGTTTCCATGAATATTTTTTATGAAACAGCTGAAATTTTTGTTCCTCGTTTCAGGCTCAATTTCATTATAAAACATTATCATAATATAAAAAATGGTGACAAGGAGCTCCTTTCAACTTGGTACCCTTTCTGTGTAAAATAGCCCTGTATTTGTTGGGTGATGACAGAACTCAAATGAAGTTACGGGAGGTGCTGAGGGCCGCGGGTGCGTCGCGTATCACCCAACAACATGTCGATATGCAACTCGCATACACACACGACGTGCCTGTGTTTATGTATGTGTGCTTAGTGTGTTATCATCTAACAATAGTATCTGATTGGTGTTTTTTGTTCGTCATGAACAACGCTGATTGGTCGGTGATTAAATACTGTTAATCGACGGGCCAATCAAACGCCCGTTCACGGCAAACTTGGTTTACGACAAATGTCATTCGGTTACAAACATGACTCGTAAGTTATCGTAGGATTATAAAGACAAAGTGTGTGTTTAATTAGAGTACAGAAGCTTAACTTCACTAACGAACTAAAGTTTCAGTATTATATAATAGAACAAGTTTGGGCTAGATGTCGTTGTGTGAAATGTCCTCCAATATATATTTATTTATTTAAGTATAGAAGTTATATATGAAGAGACATTTAAATAAAGATTCGTTAGAGATATAGATCCATATGCAATCAAGTTCAGAACACACAGCTAAGCACGTGTGATCAGCTAATGAAACTAAAAAAACTATATTTGTTACTTTAGTAACTCACTGCACAACGATTTTCGAGTGTGATGGGTTAATGAAATTTAAAAATAGCACGTCGTAACAAAATTACAAAACAACTTGAAATAATTGTCGAAAAAAGAACCCAAACATTTAAGGTAGTAGGGTGGCGCCGCTGCCTCGCTCGCATGCGGCACCTCTTTTTTAGTTATACAATTATTGAAATTACTTTTTATAAATCCTCTTCCTTTGGCTTCGTAAGAACACTATTACAATGTATTAACCATAGCTGTTATATTTATATCTGTTATTTTGACCAAAATAAACGTGTAAACGTGGAAATTTTGTCGTTTACGTTTATTTCAGATAAGTAAAAACTAAATCCCGACTACTGAAAAATCACGCCCTAAAAAGTATGAAACAAGAAAATGTTATGAATATTTTAAAGTATTTCATAGTTCAGAGGATCACCGTGGTCGTATGCTAACTACTGTAAAAAAACCGGATAAGAGCGAGTCAGACTCGCCCACCGAGGGTTCCGTACAAACTAGTAGATAAAAGGGAAATTTACATATTTTTTTAATATTTTCCTTCATAAATCTAAAAATATACATCGCAAAAATATTTAAAAACATGTTTTAGCTTGTGCCCACCGAGGGTTCCGTACAAACTAGTAGATAAACGGGGGAATTTACATATTTTTTTAATATTTTCCTTCATAAATCTAAAAATATACATCGCAAAAATATTTAAAAACTTGCTTTAGCTTGTGCTAATTAAGCTCTTTCATATGATACCCCACATACACGATACACGGTTAAAGCCATTTAAAATTTGGACCCTCCTTTATTGCATAGAGACCCAGATTTTTGTGATTAAATTAAAAATGTCCAGTTTTCGGATTTTTTCCTATATGTGTACTCTAACACAACGCTTCTTGCCAAATTTCATAGTTCTAGGTCAACGGGAAGTACCCCATAGGTTTTGATTCTCTTGTGAGTGTCGAAATGTGAGTTTTTTACGACATATTCGGCTGTAACTTTCTTTTACGAAGACTGGGAAACTTGATTTTTCTTTCTGCAGCAAGAGACTATGGATCTGCGTATATGGTTTTAATTTCAACTCGATACCTTAACGCGACACAGACAGACGGACAACAAAGTGATCCTATAAGGGTTCCGTTTTTTTCCTTTTGAGGTACGGAACCCTAAAAACAATACATTCTGCAATGTAGCATACAACCACGGTTATCCTCTGAACACCACTATGAATATGTATGAAATACAATAAAATATTTATTACATTTCTTGTTTCATACTTTTAGAGCTTGATGTTTCAGTTTTCAGTGAGGGGGTTTTTGACAAAGGAATATAAATGCAAACATGCATATATACATACTTACATATACCGATCAACAAACATATAGCCCTCCCTTTTGCTTTGTACGTCGTAGTCGGATAAAAATTAGTTTTCATTACTTTGACGGGTTGTATCTCTCAAACGGTAAGCTTATATGATGTAACAAACCCTACTTTCATTTTAAAATCCCTGTTCAAAGGTATCACACATGATGGGGTGTGGCTATTTTTTTTCTTGACTTCGTGCCCCCTTGTAGGCGCCATTTTCAATTTAATGTGACGTCACATAGCCTATAACCAGCGGACAAACAAGACGCTTCTAACGATACCTCAATGGTCAGATTGTGTTATATAGTTTAGAAGTTATAAAGGAACTGATGAACATACATACCCACATACCAGTCAAAAACATAACCCTCCCTTTTGCTTCGTGATCGGGTAAAAAGAGGTGCCGCGTGCGAGCGGGACAACGGCGCCACACTACTCTTTACCGTAACGAACAGAGTATCATAGTACGCGTCTTCGCAATGTATATCGGCACGTATATGTAGAACGTGTACATGTGTGTGTCTGTATGTGTGTGCGTGTGCGAGCGCGCGCGGTACCGTGTGTATCGGAGGGGTGGCGGGAGGCGCGGGCGCGACCGCGGGGGGTGCGGGCGCGGCGAGCCGCGGCAGCGTGCGCATGATCTCGGAGGGTGTGAGCACGCGGATGTGCGCATCCGCCTCCAGGAGCCCCGCCGCCGTCACCGTCACGTTGGGCGCGCGCACCCCGCCCGTAGGACCGCTCGCACTCGGCTGGCCGGCTGCCGCGGCTGGAGCGGGAGGCGTCGGCGCGCCACCGCTGCCGCCGCTCGACTCCAAGCTCTCCGCGCTCGTGCTCTGTCGCGTCGCGTATACCTTACTATAGCCTCGCAATTCACAAGTCCGCGAGACTTTACATTACATTATATTGCGTTAAGTGTGTGTGCCCGACAGAACGAACACACCTATATCGCACATACACAAATATGTCTTAAACACGACCAAATGCCACGCGCAATCGCAATTTGCAATAACTATAACCACCGGGCTGACTCTGCATTTACTTATTATATAACGATCCTTGTGAGACTCCGTCGACATTTTTTCGAACCTTAGATCCCTTTAGAACATATTAGAACCCTTCTGGCATTCTACGTCGGTTGCCCTACATCTATCCTTCACGATAACGGCAAAAATTACACCGTTACTTCGCAATACTCAATAGCTCGCTATCGATGAACAATAAAAAATGTAAAGAATGTAAATGTGTGTGATATTATTTAAAAACTCCAGATTTCAAAGAAAATTCCTATTTCCATGACGATCACCGTGAACCCAGAGTTAAGATGGGAATACGAATTATGTAATGTGAATTTCGAAATAATGTATCACTAAACCATTCGACGATTATAAATATTCGGACTTTCTCTTAAAATGATAGATATAAGTTTAATAATTGCTGAATCGGACTTCTCACGCATCAACATTTTTACAACAATATTAATTCCCAGATTTTAATCTAGGAAAATGTGGCTAGTACAAAATTAGAAATATTGTTGAATTGTTTTTTTTTTTAAGTTGTCAACTTTTTTGTCAAAATAACTGATCTGTTATCAATTTGACACCAGAGAATATAAGTGCAAACTATTTAAGGACTTTAGAGATATTATTCCTTTGTAAAACTCTGAACACATTTTTATGGGAATTCTAAGATTTTATATTTGCAAAACATTCATGCGTCCGAGAGTTCTGAGAGATTCAGGAACTAGTAGACTTGAACATAGCGAAATTCCCAAACGACAAGGTGATAGCTTCATTCTACTAGCGAACCCGAAATAGGTAGGCCACTAGCCTAATCAAAAAGAATCCCTCATACTGTAGATCCTTTCACTTACAACCTGCACGAAACTAGAAAGCTTTTTACACAAACAATGTGCGCGTGACCTATATTTACATTTGTGCTAGCGTTGACATAAGCAATAGAATCTACAGCACTCGTGTTGGTCAAACACCTAACAGCTAAGTAGCGGTGAAGATAAGTAGACAAAAATTATAGATATTGGAAACCGTTCGTGGCAATTTGTAGAGAAATTAGGCCAATTTGACTCAGAAGTGTACTGCTGTACTGTTCTATAAAAAATATTATTTTGAAATTATTCTACCGGAACTTATCGCATGTCAACAAAAATTTTACGACAAACTCCAATATTCTGTGAAATATTGTTTCAGTTTTTTTCACTAACCATTATTTGCAATAACCATGTCCTATAATATTGCATTATATGTCACATAGTACTGGACTTCACAGTATATCTGGATTTCCCGTTACTCAGCTCATGACAACAAACCAAACTCATTATAATCAAGAAGTATTTACTGTATGATTTTAACAACTATACAAAAAGTCCCAAGTCAAAGCTTTGTATGGCAATAATGTATTTTCTGACAATAATCATTACACTTCTGTTTCAACAGGGGTATAAATATGATAGTTTCCATTGGATAACACTGCCAGACAGTGCTAAGGCACTCAAAAACTCTATTGATTTGATTCGAGACAAACTTGGAGAATTTACATTGAGAGACCTAACAGTACATTATATAAATAAAGATCAACTGCATTCTAGTCAAACTTAAAATTAATCTAACACATATTTAGCAGTAATTTTGTAATTCGACAGTAATTCCACCAATCCTGTCTAGACATAATTTTGGCTAACGACATTAACATTGGCTAAAGACAGTTGCCAATATTCTGTCAAACCAGGAGGGCCAACAGCAGACATGCGGCGGGGAATTAAAATTTAAACAGTACTATTGTACCTGTATCTAGCTCGGGTAACAACTATTGTAAGTGATCACAATACTTATGACAATCGAAGAATATTCTTTATGTTATCACGTCAATAACTTTTTGCTTCTAAAGAAAAAACATTAAAATATTTGTGATTGTAAAGAAAAGTTAAAGGATTGGTTAACCTTTCTCATTACAAAAGAAAAGCTAACTTTTATTACAATCTCAAATGTAGTATGGAATAGTAAAACATTTTGTTTGTCTAGCATCAAATCAATGGCACAAGTGTGAATAACACACATAAACAGTGGTAAGTGAGTCGGGTTAGCACACACCACATAAACACATACAAGCGCACATACCTGCTGTGCTTTCTTCATCCTTATCGCACTCCTGTTGTCTCTCGCCCGCTGTAAGTAAGGAGACTTCTGGTCTGACGGTAAGGCTCTCCATTTCTTCAAGATTTGTTTGCAGCGATCAACCCAATTCGGAAATTCGGTCTTCCATTCGGGGTGATTCGTGTTTGCGTAAAGTACTGCCGATATCGTCGCCGCTGAGCCTAAGGCTAGAATCAAAGTTAACTTATTGTATTTAACTTTTTATCACACAATAGAATATTTCGCAAAAGAAGAAGGTCTTAAAGCTGATATAGCATTTTTTGCCAGTCAGTCAGTCATCTTCTATGTTGACAATTCGAAGTCAAGTAGAATACCAATATTTGCAACTGTGTCTCCAAAATGAATGTTCAACATCTCAACTTCTCAAGGTTGTCTGGAAAATATCGTTTTTTTTGTGATAAGGTGTCGCCAGTTGTTATGAGTGTCCTTTATTATTAATTTCAAAGCGTGTACCTGTGCAACGAAGAGTTTATCTATTTGTGGGAAATGTAAAAAAGTTGTAGTACTGACTTTCATCAGCGCGCATTTTCTCCGCGCTGCGTTGGTTGTAGGTAGTGGAAGGGGGTGGCGCCTGCGGCTGGTCGCCCCACGCCGCGCCGCCGCCGCCTTCCGAGAACAGTGGACTCAGCGCGCTGTTACTGCTGGAATCAAAAATATTACGCGAGTGATGACGTCATTGGGAACATATTTAAAATTTTTTTTTTTTCATAGCAAAACTACACCACGAATATCAAAATTAATCAAAATAGTTTCTTAAAATGCCTAAAAAAATATGAACTACCTTACTTGGTAGAGGCGTTTAAGTACTTATATGGGAATGTTGACAATTAACTGTCTATACATTACAAATTTACTAACCTGCTTCCAAAATCTGTGTGATATGGTGGAGTGTAAGTGTCCATTGGACTCTGCAGCTGAGGCCGAGGCTGCGGGTACGGCGCGTTACCTATCGGGTTCACGTATGACACGGCAGACTCTTGAGACTCCTGACGAAAAACGGAAACAAACATACGTCAAAATGTCATTATTATGCAGTTGGGTATTTTGTTTCCCTTATTGTTTACTAGTAAAATTACGAAACTACCAAATCCGCCATATTATATTTACATGAAATTGTATAAGCCTGTCATCTACATATATTAACGGACAGATTTGTACCGCATTCATCAAAATTTGATGTATAGTTTAGGAATTACAGTGGAATACGTAAATAACGTACTAAAATCATGACTTTCCATTTATATTTGCTGTGGTCGACCTGCCGCAATAATCAAAATTGTACTAGTATATAGTAGTATGGAACTCTCCTCCGCTTCTCTCTTTCTATTCCGTGTTTCTTGAAAACTACAACCTTGAAATTTTCAAGACTAGAGTGAATTGCTCGTTTAGAGGTATAGTACCTGGGCGACCAAGCTCCATTCAGATTTTTTATGACTGAAAATACGAGCAAACCCAGGTTCACTAAAAACTAAACCTATCAAGATCGCTTTATCGTGCCCTAATCTACCTACAAACCAAAATTCATTAAACTCGTTGGAGCCGTTTACGAGATTCAGATTATATATATACAAGAATTGCTCGTTTAAAGGTATTAGATATATATAATCTGAATCTCGGAAACGGCTCCAACGATTTTAATTAAATTTGCTTTGTAGGTAGAATAGGGGACAATAAATCGATCTTGCTAGGTTTAATTTTAAGAGAACCCGGGTTTGCTCGTATTTTCAGTCATAAAAATTCTGAGTGGAGCTCGGTCGCCCAAGTACTATATTCTAGATTGAAGAGCTCCATCTTCGGCCACACTATTGCGAGTGCGTGGTTAATCGTGTGTGTCGTCGTGTGTCAAAGTGTTGATTTTGTAAAGTTACTACGTCACCTTAGCTTACAAGACAAACTGTTATTTATAACATTCATAGTTTCTAAATAAATGGCCAACTGGCAATAAATGGTTTCATGCCACGCGCAATCCAGGGTTCCGTAGTTACATAGCATAATTTATGTGACCTTGAAACAGGGTCTCTTGTTTGATTCTACGAACATGAGTTAACTTATGTTAATTTCAATGAAATATTAATTTTTGACTTGTCTAAGTAATTAATTTAAATAAATTGATCATTACTCGATAACTTGTAAAACCTACTTATCGTGATAATTTTCCTTTTAATTTTATCATGTATATACTAGCATAAATTTTTTCATATCTCCAAAGTCAACCGTTTAGCCGGTTTTAGTGGGACACGTGACTCTAACAAAAATTATCACTTCAAAGTTTAATATTTCGCAAATGATTATGATGATGATGTTAGCCTGTAGTGTCCCACTGCAGGATATGGAAAATGGATCCCTAAATTGAAAAATGGTTTTCGCACACCCCCATTTTTTTTATTACCTATCCAACGATACCCCAATAAGAAAAAATAATGAATCTCCAGTTTACGTGTAGCAGAAGTACCCAATTTTTTTTTTTTTTTTTTTTTTATTTTCTTGGCATTAATCATATGCATATCTATACCAAATTACAGCTTTTTAGTACTCAGAGTTTTAGAGTAAACCGCGCACAGAAGGACAGACGGAAATGGCGAAACTATAAGGGTTCCTTGTTTACTACGGAACCCAAAAAAATAGGTATAAGTATACTATAGATAAAGAAAAAATTTTGTCTAACAAGTTTATTACAGAAATGTTGAAACTCACCTGAGAGTCGTCGGTAAGCACGCCCTTGAATATCTCGTCCACATCGTTGCTGTCCATGTCGGGTAACGTGTTCCCGATCGCATCTAAATTGACGCCCAGCAAGGAGAGGTCGTCTTTAGGAGATATCGTTGACGCTTGGGACGAACCGCCTGTTTCTGAAACACAAAACGGCAATTTACTGGGCCGATTTGGATGCGGCATAATTTTTTACTTTATTTTATTTGGAAAACATACAGTGTTCTATAAACTAGTTCTAAACTTAATAATAACTAAACACCATTAATTAGTTTTCGCACAGCGAATCTACATAAACACACTTCCTTGTCAAACTGAACAAAGCGACACGCCAATCAGGATCCAGGTACGTCACATGAAACATTATTAGTTCATATGACACTCCTAGATCCCGACCAGCGTCCCGAGTTTATTATAATACTACTCATTAGAATAATAAGTAACACTACAACAAAAGAAAAAGCTCTAGGAAGCACCGTCAAACCAGTCTTTGGTTAAAATATTGCGAACTATATTCGGAGTCAAGTTAAATAGGTCGAATTCAGGCAAGTCCAGGTTATTGATAGTGATAGGAGATCTGACAAAGAAAGAATTTTGCCTATAATGGGTAGCACATCGAGAGACGTTTAGAAACCTAGGGATACGCGATTACTACACTAGTAAACATTTGCGAAGAGAGCGTGAAGATTTAAGAATGTGACGTGTTTGCGACCAAATCATAAATACTGACCACTGATAGTCTCCGCCTTAGGATTGATAAACCCGCCCTGTCCGTCTCCCGGCGGCGGCGCCACTTGCTCCTGTTCCGCAGGTTGCGGCCCCAGTATGGCGTTCTTCAACGCGGTCGAATCTTCCGTATGTTTTAATTGGCACTCTTCGTTTTCCAACTTCACTTTCACGTCAGCCGACGATGACTCGTCTTTATCTTCTTTGGGTTTGAACGAATTTATTATTTCGAGCTCCTCCTGTCATTGAAAATAATATGTTTTTCATGAATGAGGTAAATAAGTATTTCTCACCGATTTAGCAGAACGTTCAATTACCGTCACTGTCACGTAAAAAAACTGCTGATTTGTTCGCGTTTATGAACAAACCAGCGTTCTTTTTACGTGACTGGAACTATATCTGTTTCTTTCGCGCCAAACGTCACGTTTTGAGTATGCTCAGTTTCGAGACCATTTACTGTTTGTTCTAAAACTCTTTTTTATGTAAAACATCTAATACGAATTAGAACGGCTGTGTTGGATAACTAGCGAATACCAACAAAATTAGAATTGTACAACAGAGAAAGTGTTCCTGAATAGAATGAGAAAGATGTATGCTTTAGTAAACCATTCTCTCCTGCATATTTTCTAAGCAAAATTTATGTTTCACATCTACCAGGCGTCCCGGGACGGGTCAATTTAAAAAGAAAATAGTGGAAAACTACTATATTTGCTTGCTACTTAGCTGTCACATTGAGAATCAACAAGGCAGCTCATCGTGTCCCCTATACGTTAATTGAAAACCTCTGTAGAAATCAGGGGGTTAGACACGTGGCATTCTAATTTCGTGAACGGCAGTAGAATAGAAAAGTAAGTGTATGGAATTGACATTAGCTAACGAAATGACACGTGACGGCATGTCACAGTTTCGTAGCATTTCGAAGAGTAAGCGTTTATAGAAATAGAAACGATATTTCTTTACTTTGGGATCTCAAAATTATGAGATGGTGCATATTTTTGCGAAAATGTAAAAAAATATTTGATCTACAGTAGACTTCTAAATGACGACACAAAACCGCCTTTTTTATCTGTACCAAAAAGAATTTAAAAAGATACTGACAACACAGCATTGGAAATATTTTTGACTATAGCCTTTTGAAATTTTGGCGGGAACGTCTTAGTAACGTGTTGTTGCTTTGTTTTATTTTCGTAAACTTGTGTTATTTTGAACATTATTGATATAAAAATGGTGGTGTTTTATTCATTAAGTGTTCGATAATGTGCGTGAGTGTGGGCAAGTGAAATAAAGCAGTAAAACGTGTGATTTTACGTTGTCGGCAAAACTCCATAGAAGCTTCTAGTAAAGTCGCCACCACTTTACTGAAGCAGGACTCGACTTATAAATTGACTGTATAAGTGACTTAGATTGTGACTAGAACATTTACAACTTGTTTTATTCAAGAAACTTGAAAAAATCCTAATACTTGACACTGGCAAATGCTTTAATGCGGGTCCAATACAAATAAGAAGAAGACTATAGCCTTGCGTCATGCAATGCAATGCCATGCATGTCATCATAAACATTTTTTTGCAGGTAATCATGACATTATCATATTCAGACGAATTTCTGAAGTCATTGCGATTTTATCTTTAAAAAAAATATTAAAATATAACCACTGAACAACTAAAAAATATTAAAATTAGTTCCACAATGGTGGAAACCACCACAGTGGTTCAGCTGTTCAGTTCACCTGGTTCAGCGATATGACGTAGGAGACGTCCTGTTCGTTGATGGCCGTGAGCGCGGCGAGGACGTCCTCTCCCTCGCTGTCGGAGTTGTCCAGGTCGAGCTTGAAGTCGCGCAGCTCGCGGTATCCCTCCGGGGTGGCCGGACGGAGTGACCCGCCCGGGCTCTCTGCCGGGTTACCTGCTGATACAACCATACGTAGATGGATTTTCCCCGGCTCTGCGTGGCAAGCCTCAAGTAAGCTAATGGCCCGACTCATCTTCTGTCGCAACATATCGGACAATGCTATCCTGTGTGTTTAGTAAGTGCAACACCAAGATACTAAAAGTCCTTAGGGATGTGTCTTATCCTCGAAAGTGTACTGAGAACTGAGATTTATCACGCTTTTACTTCATATTCAATGAGTATAACCTCTCTATAGATAAAATCTCATCGTATACAACATGTTACATACACATAGTAGACCATGTTAAACATAGTACACGTAGTAGAGATTGCAACCCGGTATGTTTCTCAACCCGGCCGGGCCCGTGGCGGGTTGATGACTGTGTTAGCGATGAAACCGTTAAAGTATTTAATGAAAATTTGCTATTTAAGAATGAAAAAGAACAATGATTCAAGGTTACGAATTAATATTTATTTCAAACTAGCAAATCAACAATAATCAGTCTCACTCAAAGTCTCAAAATCTCTGATTTAATACAGAATTGATTACTTTTACTTATGGACGGAATAGTAACATTAGTATTAGTTTTTTTTTTTATAAGTTTAAGCAAGCAGGTCTTTCTCTTTACTCGTTATATTGTCCATTTGAAACATAGTATTAGAATAAAGCTTAAAGCGCTAAACTTGTCATAACAACTTTGATTACATAGATAGATAAACTTTGGTAGCTTTGGTATTTGGTAATATTTGGTATAAACAAAACAAATTCTTATTGGCGCGTCAGAATGGCAACGCGGCAGCTCGCAGCGGTTGTCATGCGAATTTTCTATGATTTCGCGCTCCCTCCCGCGCCGCGCTTTTCATACCTACCGGGCCAAAAAAATGTTAGAGATTGCAAACCGGGCCCGGCCGGGTTGAGCCCAGCCGGGCCCGGTTTGCAATCTCTAACACGTAGATACGACATTAGCAAGTTGAAGCAGCTATATCTGTCCCTCTGTTTATTTGTTACCTTTTCACGGCTAAACGGATGAAACTATCCTAACTAACATAAAAGTGAAAGTAACTCTGTCTGGTCGTCAGTCTGTTCGTTACCTTTTAACGTCTAAACGGCTGTACTAATTATTATGAAATTTTGCACGGAGATTCTTCAGGACGAGAGGATATAGATTACATTTTATGATCATCATAACCGCTATTCATCACTACAAGGGTAAAAACGCAGGACAGCTAGTAAATAATCTATACCAATAAACGTACCAGTAGAAGTGACGGCAGGTTTAGCCGGCTCCAGAAGGTCCTTGCCGAAGAAAGCCTCCTGCATATACGGTGGAAACTGCTCCATCAGCTTGGAGCGAGGCTTGCGTCGCGGCTTGCGCTTGTTGCTCGGAGATTCTGCGGGATCAACACTAAATACTAGAATAATCTCTAAAGCAATGCCATTTCACTAATGTGCATTTTGGATTTGTCGCATTTTCAAGAACTGGCGAAATATTTATTACTCTATATACGAGTACAGTCGTCACTAGACACAAAATATTATTTTTAATAGAAAATATTCCAGTGATTTTTTTCTAAATATGCTTATCTTAAAAAATAACACAAATGTTATATTGCGCTTTGGCTTTGGATTACACTGCTACAATTTGAAGGGCAATTATGTCAATTAAGTTTCCGTGTCGTTCCATTGATTTTGCTAAAAGTTTTCGATAACGTTGACCGCCAATGGAACAGTTGTAGTTGTAAATAGCACACACAATGAAATTCGAAGAATATTCATAATCATTCAGAATAAGTATGCTTACCGCCAGCTTGCGTGCCATCTCCCTCTTTCTCCTCGTCAGCCTGCGCCTTGATGGTCGCTTGTCTCTGTCGCACCACAAACCCTCCTATGCCCAGTTTGTTGAGGTTCCTCTGGCGCTTTCTTCGCAGCACCGTGAGGCCCGAGTCAGTGGTATAAAGAGTGAAGCCTTCGGGCGGCGGCCCGTCATTGGCAACGTTCCAAAGGATGCCTTCTTTGTATTGTGTGTTTGCAGGGTTAGCTGTTGGAAAATAATTAGTTAAAATCTATTTATCTTCGCCAAGATGGTAAAATTTACGGTAGGCGTGATACTGACTATATTTTGTCAAGTACTGGCATATCGTTGGCATATAGAACAATGATGGTGTTAGGTTAAACAGATAACCTTATTTTACGCTGGCATACAAAGTTTACTTCCTAAAAAAATTGTTTATCAATAAGTATTATGTAATGACAATTTTATTTAGTATCATGTAAGTAGAAATGATTATATGCCAAAATGTATGTTGTCATTTTGACCATCCTCAAGTATTATTTGACAAAATCGGCAGGATGTGAATTCAAATTTTAATACCGGTGGAAGAAAACATCATGGCTGGCTAACTACCATTATCAAAATAAAATTTCAATCAAAAAGCAAGATGTTGTTCTAATTTTCGACCATACTGTTTCACAACATCTGTTAAGCTATGATCAACACACCTAACCAACATTTAATTTATATCTTAAATTTATCTCCATCCAATGTTAAAAAGAACGCTTTTAGCGAGAAGGCAGCCTGGTAATGTACTTCCCCGCGCTCACGGCCATCAACGAACAAGACGTCTCCTACGTCATATCGCTGAACCAGGTGAACTGAACGGCTGAACCACTGTGGTCGCTTAGATACTGGTACACCGGGTCATTTTAAACAACTAATTTTAATATTTTTTAGTTCTGTTCAGTGGTAATATTTTAATAATTTTTTTAAAGATAAAATCGCAATGACTTCACAAGTTCGTCTGAATATAATAATATCATGATTACCTCCAAAAAAAAATTTATCATTCCTATTTAGTCTTCAGTCTTATTATATAAGTGTACAATATAAGTTTATGTAACTTTCAACTTTTGTTAAAATGCTCTTACCAGTTTCCTCCTTCCCTTCAGCGGTGCTGTCTGGCTTAGCGTCATCGGGCATCTCGGGGTCTGCATTCTGTACCACTGTTTCAATAGATGCCATTATTTCTATCCCACAACGCGAGCGTCCAACACACACAAAAACTTACATTAGGAAGTAATTGACAGAACAAACATGCATTAGCATGTTGGTGGAACTAGCAATGATGAATCTGTTACTTATGTAATACATAGTGATCCTATTCCTGACTTTTTTACCTGTTTTATAATATAAACAACAATGATGAAAATACTAGTTCTAAAATACTTAGTTCTTACGTTGTTTACTGGATGGCGCGTCGATCTATCCAAATATCAAGTCAAACAACTTGTGTAGATTTCGTTTGAAAACATCTGATATAATTTGTTGTCAGATGAAAAACTCAAACATATTATGATAATATAAATGATAAAAACTTCAGAATTAAATTTTGTAATAAATAATATTTTGTATAGAAAGATGGACTTTTTAAATGCCATAGACAAGTAGACATACTTCTAACACAATACTATGTTTCAAATGGACACTATAACGAGTAAAGAGAAAGACCTGCTTGCTTAAACTTATAAAAATTAATAATTACTAATACTAATGTTACTATTCCGTCCATAAGTAAAAGTAATCAATTCTGTATTAAATCAGAGATTTTGAGACTGAGTGAGACTGATTATTGTTGATTTGCTAGTTTGAAATAAATATTGATTCGTAACCTTGAATCATTGTTCTTTTTCATTCTTATATAGCAAATTTTCATTAAATACTTGAACGGTTTCATCGCTAACACATCAACACGCCAACCCGGGTTGGCGGGTTGAGAAAAATTCCGGGTTGCAATCTCTAGTTCTAATTTTCGAAATAATGAACTCTTATTGGCCAGCAATCTACTATTGATATTTATTTTAGACAATTCAATTCAATTCAATTTATTTCGGACCATAGATTATTTAAATAACACTTGGTAACGTCAAATACAATATAGTTTTTTACAATAATAATAATAGCAATTCAATAACATAGCGGCTGTAAAAAATGGCCTTGTCAATTACCTAGGTGCAGCTGTAAAGGGGCTTTGTCAAAAAGTCAATAAATAATTATTTATACAGTCAGTATACACGAAATTTCTAATCATCAGGTATATAATTTAGATTTCAAAACAGATTGTTTCCATTGTTTTTTGTCTTCTACAAATGCATTTTCGGTGTAATATGCTTTACTCAATAAATAGTTTTTTATGGCATTTTTAAATTGCCTTTCATTGAGACCTACCAACTGTTCAGGAATAACATTATAAACAGGTAAAGAAGCCGAGAGTTTAGATAAAATTAGTCTACAGTGAAACGTGTGTTTTGGACAGATAGTTGATATTAAGCTAGATGAAGAAGCATGATTATGTAGGAATGATAAACTGATATAAAATCAATTGAAGCATTTAACTTGTGCTATTTACTTGAACAATTTAAACAAAAATCTGAAAGTATTACTTATGTGTATAAAATTAATAACATTTATAGCCCAATTTTTATGACCCATGTAACTGCGATCTCATTAGTGCCCAGATTCTGTGGACGCTACCGTCACTTTCACTAATTCAAATCTATGAGTCCGGCCCCCATGTCTGCGGCATCGCGGCAGAATCATTAACAAATGTGCCGTTTCGATGCCAGAAACAACGTAGATGTCTATACCACACCGCGACACCACCGAGAAGAAGTATAAGTTTAGAAATATGAAAAACCCCCCGACAAAAATACGGATCTACCTATTTTGATGAAAACCTCTCGATGTAATCATCTTTCAAACAAAAAGAACTAGACCAAAATCGATCCATCCGTTTGAGAGATCCGACAGACACAGATACACGCGTTAAACTTATAACACCCCTCATTTTGGTCGGGGTTTAAAAAAAAAATTTTTTTTGAGCCTTTTTTGCTCTTTGAGCCAAACGTTGACGTCGACGCAGATTTACGATGCCGTAAATCCATAATAATATCCATAAAATAATATAATGAGTGCTATTAGCACGGCATATTATTATGGACGAGTGACAAGACCTATAACTTATATAACCTATAGATTATATTTCTTTTATGCTTATGTATTGTAAATAAAATTATAGAAAAAAATTAACCAAAAAAAAACACAAATAGTAATAATAAGTCAAGAAAACCTCACACTGACTTACCGGCATCTTTATCAGCATTCTCATTCTTGAACCTTCGTTTTCTCCTCGTATGCGTGATTCCCATCTCAGCTTCCATTTGCTTCATGTGGTGCGCTCCTCGTTGCGAAAGACATACGTCGTCTACGTAGTACTCGCCCGCTAGGCCTAGGGAGAGGGGGGTGGGGCGCGGCGCGGGGCGCGGTGCCGGGGCAGGAGGGGTGGGGGCTGGTTCGATGGCGCGGGTTATGTGTGGAGGGGGGATCTCGCGGCCGCGGCACAGAACGCATTTGTACCTGTGGAATTATGATGGTGTTACCTCAACTAATAGGTAGACTTCACTACAGGTAGTTGACCAGCCTCGAAAGCCAGAAAAGCCTCGATTTTAATTGGATGAATTCTAATGGCAAACGAGAAGAACAGTTGTTAATTGCCGCCAACTTCTTACGGTGAAGGAAAATATTATGAGGAAAACTACACGTCTGCGAGTTCTTAACATTCTTGAAGATGTTGGGATTACCACCCATTTCTCGTTGAAATGCCAAAAATCCGTACTCAGCGATATCGATCCACATACCTGTTGCGTACTGCACAAGAATGGAATTCGTTGCCGCCGTCTCTGTTTCCTGAGACCTACAATCTTGGAATTTTCAAGGCTAGAGTGAATAGATATCTTCTAGATCGACGAGCTCCATCCTCGGCCACACCGTCGCTTAACATCAGGCGAGTTGGTGGTCAATCGTAGATCTATAGTGTATAAAAAAAAAATGTGTGTAGTCTATCAAACCGCACTTGGCTACCTTCGCACAATAAGATGGCCCACGCCCATTGTTGGGACAGTTGATATAAACAGAGCTTGATTTAGATTGACTTTGAAGATAAGACAGTGTCAATTCGTTACCCGGCTCGGCAGCACAGCTCCGCGTCGTTCTCGCTGCGTATCGCGTCGCAGGTGGCGTGCAGCCAGCGGTTGCACGACTCGCACTGGATGATCAGCTCGCCGTCCGAGTACGGCTCCGAGCACACGCAGCACATCACTAGCGACGCGCACGGCGCACATTCTACACAAAACATACACAAGCTATTCTATAGTTATAGTGTAGACTTGTTCTATAGAGTTATAGTGTTCCTTAGAGTTAGTTCTCTATAGAATAGTTATATTTAAAAAAAAATACAAGACTTGGACGTTTGGCTGTATGTTTACGTGAATACGTATGTGTACATAATTTGAGTTGGGGTCGATGAGGCATCTGCTTGAAGTGTATTGTGTTTGTAACGTACGTCGTGAAGAGCACAAAATAGCGGCGCATCCCCTTCCGCCGAGTGCGATGCGTCACAATTAAATAAATTTAAATTAATCAAATTTAATTTTTTTTTTTTTTTTTTTTAATAATTTAAATTTAATTTAATTATTTTTAATTAATTAAATTAATTAATTATTGTTTGCGTCATTGTAAGGAATTCTTTGATCCTTCTATCGAGTGGTGTAATTAAATTTTAGATGTTTAAAACAGATATGTAGCTAAACTATATCCCTCAGATTTTGTTATCATCAGTTTTCTGCATTGCCTTCCATTACGAAAGCAAACTTAAAAACGCATTCGAATCAAAAGCAAATGCTTTAATAAAATACGTGTGTCACGCCGTGTCACCAGTGTGTCAACACGTGGTGTTAGTGTAGCGGTGTAGTGTAATGTACTGTACTGACCAGTGTAGTTGTCGCACCAGGCAATGGTGTCGCGCGTGCCGCACACGAGGCAGCGACGACAGCGCTCGCAGCGCCACGCGCCGCGCGGCACCTCCGCCAGGGTGGGGCGCGCGCAGTACGTGTGCCACGCCGTGTCGCAGTCGTCGCACAGCAACAGCAGCGAGTCCTCGCCGCGGTTGCCGCACCCCTCGCACACGGTGCAATCCAGGCATCGCCAGCCCAGAGTCACTATCACTTGTGACACCTGACACACAAATGCATGCGCCCCATGTAACAATATCCACAGCCTGTTATGCATTTTTGACGTAAATATACCTGTAACTCTGTGCCAAATTTCATAACGATTGGTTCAGCCGTAAAGCCGTGAAGAGGTAACAGACAGAGAGACAAGAGTTACTTTAGCTTTTATATTATTAGTTAGGATTTAGTACATTGTAAAGAATTTTATTTAATTTAACGAGTGTTGGAAGAAATTCTAACTTTGACATAAATACAGTCGTAGTGGTGAGCAACTTTCACCTTGATGGTAATGAATTAAATCTTGTAATTAATCATTTTAAACTTGATTTTATCGCAGTAAGAAAGAATGCTAATATAGTAATCACTATCAGCGTTACTTACAAACATATGTTAAAATATTATTCACTGATTAAGGACTTGTCACCTTCCGTCAGAGGGTATCTGTCACGCACGAAAACGGAACAAAACACTGTTTAACTAAAATGTGCTTATTGAGCGTTTATAAGTAAGATGGTATGATGTTAGTGTAGTAAGATACATGAATAGCCTTCACTTAAAAATTAACACAGTAAGGACGGCAAATAATTCTCATTTGAATGTCTATGCAATAGAGATGGCACGTAATTCTCACCTTTATGTTAACAAAGAAAAGCTGACAATTAATCCTTACCTTAGTTTTACGCAATAAGACCGGTAATATAATTCTCACTACGATTTTAGCGCAGTAAGGCTGATAAATAAATGACACCTAAATATTAACAGTCTGGATGGCAAGTAATTCTCACCTTAATGTTAACGCAGTATGGATGGTAGGTCTGTCCGCACTGTGCGCAGGATATAAGGCAGCCCTCCGAGTCCGTGCCGACAGCGCCACACATTACGCACAAGTCTTGGGTTAGTACGAATTTGTCTTTACTTGAGCAGAGTATTAACTTGTTTTCCACGCCTGTAAAACAACCAATTTCAAGTTTTTCATAATTCGTTTAAGTTTTTCTTCCGGCATGTTAATAAGTTCAATACAGAAATATTTAATAGCATAATAGCTTTTGACTGTGAAATAGTTTCCAGAAGCCAAAATTCAGAAAATGGATGAATGCTACTTCAACAACCAGAGCAACACTTTTAAATAGAACAATAATTATATTAAACAACTGTACCGTAATTCGAAACCCAATTAAATATATGAGAGTAGCGTGCTTGACTAACATCCGAAATAGTCGTGCCGTGATTCGGGTCCGCTCGTTCACCTCCGGTTTTCTCGTCCAATCAGAAGTGACTCCGCCCCTTCCGGCCCCTTCCTTCCCCTCCACGTGTACCATCACCACAGGTAGTGCGCTGGGCGCAACTAGGATTCATTGGCGTTTGGATTTTCATCCAAAAGCGGTCGTTAGTACCTTCTACATACTTTATAGGCTGCGTCGTGCTATAATAGTGTTAAAGTACCAAATAGTGTTAACCGGTAAGAGGTTGATAATTGGTAAGTCCTGAACAATTATTTACTTTACCACATTTAACGGTGTTACCGTTCGTTATTTTATTAATTCATACAGAATTTAAGGTTATTCCAGTATTTTAAATAGATTTAATAGGGTTCCGCTCCAACGAGGGATACTACGGATGTTAGGAAATGAAGATTTGGCTGTTGCAGGAATAAGGCTTAATATGCCATTGAAATAGTACTTATAAAACAGCTATCGCTGTGACATATACTACAATACATTTATTACCAAATTCTTTACCCGAAAGTCCGAACCCAAACACGAGTTGGGAATATTCACATACAGGACCTAAAGAGCAGTGGCAGAGCTACATTCTCGCTTTATCAACTATTCTATAGCAAATCAATTATGCCTTATATAATGTTCTATATGCTTAAATATATACTTTAAACATCGGTTTTAAGAATCTCGGCATTTTTAAGAAGTAACATTTTATATTGCGTTCATCTCATGTACGATTAAGAGTGAAACAAGAAAAGCTGATTATCGCAATAAACAGCAAATTGACGCGACTTTATTCGAAATAAGTAAAAAGCAACACTAAGCTAGAATGCTGTACACTTGCTTCGCATCAAAATTATGCATCTGCGTGTTACAAACATTGCAATTTCTGCGTATCCCATCAGTATATGATCAGAAAAACTGAAGGCTTTAATAAAATATAATCTGTCCTAATCCGACGGGGATAAGAACCAAAATAACTTAAGACAATTAAAAAACTAAATTCGTCCTCATCTAACCGGGATAGGACCAAGAAATAAGTGAAGATGCTGACAAACTATGTAGTTTCTCCCTCATCCCATCGGGATAGAAGCAGAATCGAAAAATGCTAGCGGCCCTGCCCTACATTTGCAATTTTGGGAGATTCTGATTATGCTAAGGCTTCATCTTACATAGGACCAAGAAATAAGTGACAAACTATGTAGTTTCTCCCTCATCCCATCGGGATAGGAGCAGAAACGAAAAATGCTAGCGGCCCTGCCCTACATTTGCAATTTTAGGAAATATTCTGATTATTAGAAAATACTAAGGCTTCATCTTACATTTTCGAACTTGTACTAAAACTACTTACAGTAATCGAAATAAGGAATACGTTTATTAAAAATGTCAGGCGCCTTATCCTACATTTTTTAAACATTTAAAAGTGGACTATGTAGTTTCTCCCTCATCCAATCGGGATAGGAGCAGAAACGAAAAATGCTAGTGGCCCTGCCCTACATTTGCAATTTTGGGAGATAATCTGATTATTAAAAAATGCTAAGGCTTCACCTTACATTTTCGAACTTAAAACAAGAAATACCAGTACTAAAACTACTTACAGTACTTGAAATAAGGAATACGTATATTAAAAATGTCAGGGGCTTTATCCTACATTTTTTACATTTGAAGGTGGTATTACACTCATCAGAGAATGCTAAGGGCTAAATTTTCAAACTTATAACGATGACTACGCTCATTGTAAGAATGCGAGGCGCCTCGCCTCCATTTTCAACTCTTGAATGTAGTATTACGCTTATCAAAAAATGCAAAGGGCTCCGCCCTACCTTTTCAGTATCTAATATAAGTATTACGCTCATAAAATAGTGCTAAGGGGGCTCCTCCTTTCACTTTTTCGAAATAAGCACTAAATGCTTGAGAAAATTATGATTACTTTCTTTTTTCAATTTTTTAAATAAGCAAAATAATAAATAATCGCAAAATACCTAAGACTCCGCCCCCATTTTTTCAACCTTTAAAGAAAGCTTATCGGAAAATGCTAAAGGCTCTGCCAAACATTTTCAGGCTTTGAAATAAATATTACGATCATCGGAAGCCCCCGCCTTCCATTCTATTACTTAGAAATATTACTCATTGAAAAGAGCTTAGGGCTCGACCTTACCTTTTTTTTTTTTAGTCAACTTGCCGATGCAGTCTCGCCAAGTGACCAGACTCATTCTAACCTACGACTCTACAACGACAAATATGAATCGTTCACGATATTCACACATCTGCTGTCATGTGTAAATCCAGTATTTTAAGAACAGTGCGATGAGATTAATTGTTTTGCTGTAATTGCTATTTACAGAACGGCTACAAATGTATCACCATCATAAATTCATTTGTTAACTGCCACCGTATACCGAGTTTTTATTTTTATGAAAACACTGGGCGTTCATAATTAACGTTGTGTCAAACCTACCCTCTTTTCCAACTGCATTAAGCCGTCACTGCATTTATGTGGCTTGCCTATAACGATATTATTATATATGTTCGAAAATCGATTCAACATTAATTTCATAAACATTAAGTCTATATACTTCCTGGCTACTTGCATCTCGGCTGGACACTTTCTTAATTCTAGGATTTAAAGGAGGAGAAATTAAGCGCATTATCGAAAGAGAATGCCTTGAGCACCTGTACCTGTGCCTTGCACTCTGTATCAATGGCCTTCCGCCAAGGCTGTGCTATACATATCAGACTGGACGGTATAAACATGAAGTCGCCCCACAAGTAGAAATAAACTTTCAAACCCTAGTGTTTGAAACAAATATACACATGTATTTATTGCTATAATATGCTATGTGTTCTCGCGCCAAAACGCTCAACATACAAATACAAGGGTACAAAGTTGGCCCTCGGACATAAAAAGTTTACCAATCACTGTTAACACAGACATGACAATGAAGCGACTAGTACTAAGAAGGAGAAAGCAATCGTAAGGGAACTTGCAAGATCAATATCATTAGATTATTCAAGTACATCCCTTGCCTATTATCACAATAGACTAGTTAAATACACTACAGTTAATGAAAGACATTGAAAAATCTTATGTCAGTGCAATACTCACATGATCAATCTATTATTTAACATTTACGACACAATCGCAACACTCGCATATGCCATTTATGCCGTACAGAATTCGGCACAACTTCTTAAAGTACCTACCTGAATTACAAACTTCAACTGAAACGAAGAGAATATCAAACTTTAAGGTCCACATCGAACAAACCTGTATTCTGCAATGGTTTCAGGATTGCACATCAAATTCTCAGGTGAATTGTTACGATGCTCTTTAACATAGAGTTAGACACCTTTAATCTTACTTAGTCTGTTTTTCATCTCCACAACTAAGAAATAAATTACTTGAGAAATGGACAGAAGTCAACAAAAGAACTGATAGTGGATAATTTCTTTATCGTCTTTATAAAAAAAAAAAATTACAAACTGTCGCAACTTACGAATAACCAACTTATGAACCCAAAAACCAATCACGTTCACGTTCCTCGGTCACATTGCAGACCTGCATTTGTAAATTGGTAGAATATGCTCTGAATTTAGTGTGTACCGGCCCACTGCTGGGCAAAGACTTCCCTATTCTCTTTCCATCCTTTTTGGCTTGATGATAATTGTATCCAGGTTTTACGAACTTTAGTAAACCACTGGAAAATTCAGAAACCAAGTTCCAGTTGTTACCATGGCCGGCCACCCACCGCCGATAGTAATTAATATGAATACAAAAATAAATAAATTAATAAATATTTGTGGACATTTGACACTAATATGAATAATATTGATAGTTTTAAAATAAGACGTATATCTGCCATTTAGAGGTATCAATACCTTTTATGAATTGAGACAGGCTATGCTAAAGTCCTATCGTGTCTCAGTTGAATATTTTTTGACTGACCTGCATAAGCTTGTAAGCAGTCCATCCTGGTTAAAAATGATAGCAGTTACATATTTTAATTTTATACTGTACCGCAGCCAGAAATTTCTATCATCATAAATAATCGCATGTGAACTTTCACAGTTCCACCCCACACAACAATTACTCCGTGTTTAATGGAAATAATATAAGATGCTTTTATGCCTAGAAGTGTTTAACTTCACCCAGTTTGGGAGCTAGTGCTGCAGTTTAATGTTTATTGTTATTGTAATAATAAACAACTTCAATTTGAATGGATTTACTAAACCAAGAACAATTGGTCTAGTTTCACCTGTTAACAAAGACGCTGCAAAGTATTCGAAATATCAGATCGCAAAATTATGTAAAATACATACATACACTATAGCTGATACTGCTTAAAAGAAGTAAACACTGAATCAAATATACCTGGTAGCTACAGTCTAGCAGTGGCATCAACCAATTGTAATAACAAAATAATAATATTCTATAACAGTCGGTTCCTGATAATAACTTGATCCTGCTAAGAGTACTTATAACTACTTAACTAGTAGTTACTTTAATACATCACTTTCAAAATATTAGTTGTCTTTGACTACACCTATACAGTCAAACTAAATATATCACATTGGCGTAACGTCACCATCACCACCAGGCGATAACAAACAAGTCTCTCATATATTTAATTGGGTTTCGAATTACGGTACAGTTGTTTAATAGAGATGTTTTACCTGTAAATAAAACATTTATTAAACATACTTACCTATTCGAAACCCAATACTTTCTATATCTGCCTGGTGGCCTAATTATATGAGATAACCAATGAATCCTAGTTGCGCCCAGCGCACTACCTGTGGTGATGGTACACGTGGAGGGGAAGGAAGGGGCCGGAAGGGGCGGAGTCACTTCTGATTGGACGAGAAAACCGGAGGTGAACGAGCGGACCCGAATCACGGCACGACTATTTCGGATGTTAGTCAAGCACGCTACTCTCATATATTTAATTGGGTTTCGAATAGGTAAGTATGTTTAATAAATGTTTTATTTACAGGTAAAACATCTCTATTTAATGCATGACATAAATATATATGGTATAGTAACAGGGGCGGTGTTTCGGGACATCGGGAGTGTTGCTGACTGTTGTAGACACCCGCGTTCACAAAAATCTTATTCAGAATCGGGTTGAAATAAAAAGGTGTTTGAAAACAAAAAAAAAACCTAAGATGGTCAGTACCGTTTTTGGAAATAACAAAAATAAAACAACGTTTAATTTTCGTTATTTGCCTAATAATAAGTTATTATTCCTGATTTTTATTTCATTGCTGAAATTAGCAACACCAAACTGGTAACCAATTTTATTATTATGCCAGGTAAGAAAATCTGGCATAGTAGTGTCATTATTTTATGATACTTAAATTAAATATAATAAAACATAGAAGAATACTTTAAAAAATATCAAAACAGGGAGGTGTATCACCATTATCATGATTATGCATGTTCTACCAACTGCGGGGTATCTCTATCTAGCTTAATTTTTTTACGCACCATCCATTCCAGACTAGTCTCATACTGTCAAGCTGGAAGACTACTAGGCTCTGTCAACCATGGAAAAAAATCCTATCTTTTTTAAGTTCCTTGAAAATTATTGCGTTTAGCAATATGGCCGCCAGTTATCGCTCTAGTTTTTACTTTTAAATATGTAATAAATAAATATTGGTGGACATTTCACACACCATCCAACCCAAACTAAGCAAAGGTACTATGGAAACTAGATGGCTGATAGACTACATAATATACTTTTTTTGTTGTAAATACATACTTATGATACATAGAAACACCCAGACACAGAACAAACATACATGGTCATCAAACAGATGTTTGCACTGAGTATGGATCGAACCTACGACCTACAGCTTAGCAGGCAACTTAGATATACTAACTGAGCTGCGAGGCCAGTCAGTAGTAATATTAATAAGAATTTATTGTCCTTATTTTAAAGTATGTACAATAATTAGATTATCTCTGTTACCTGGATCATCATCAGGTGTTTTATTATCCGGCGCCTGTGGTCTCTGCAGTCCGAGTCCCGGCACACCAAACACACCCCTCATCTTAGGCTTGGAGCCTCGTTTCCTCCCAAAGTCCGGGACAGATCTCTGTCGTTTCTGGAAGCCCAGTTTCCCGGCGGGAGGGAACCCGCCCTTCAGTTTGTATCCACCGATCTTTTTCTTTGCCACTTTTGAAGAGACCGTGAATGGTTTGCCTTTACCTAGGCCCACGTCTGCTGGCTAAAAGGAGGCAATAAATATTTTTTTTTAAAGTACCGATAAAATATCTATCGAAAATTAAAGTTTTCAGGCAAATTAAGTACCTGACACAAAATTAATACATAATCTCAAAATATTACGCATAAAGTTTTGCTATATTCAACAAGCAGCTAACATTCAAATTCCGAGTACCGCTGAAGTTTTATGGAATAGCGAGACGCTTTCGAGGCTTTTTTAAATTTTCTAGGTAGGTAGATATCCTTTTTCACTAAATGGAGACATTTATAGTAAATATGACTACTGAATTATATAGTACTGAATTACAGTATTGTGTATTCTATAAATCTGTCTTAGTACACAACACGAGCGTAGTGTTGCGATTTTTTGTTTTTATTGGTATTTTCTTTGTTAATTTTTACTATATTAATGACAGTCTGGTCTGATATAATTTCTTAGAGAAATAAAAAATTATCTTCGAAGAAAAATGCGATTATTTTAGTTTGAAAATTAGTTTTAAGGGGTCATATACCTCGACTTTTAGTCCAAAAATGAAGCATTAAGTTAAATTAAGAACATAACATGAGGAAATCGGCAGTTAATTACTTTCTTAATATGCCAGAAATTTAGCGTAAACAGCCTGTCTCAATATTAACACTTTCTAGAGTTAAAATAAATTATTTTAAAAAACTAGATATTTATTATAAATCTCTCTAATAAGTGAAATAAGAACGTTTTTGTTACTTTTTTGTCAAAAAATGTTAAAGGACTCCTAACAGATTTTCAAGAATGAAGCGATGTAAAAACAATAACTACCTCCGTGCGTTAGCTTCATACTGGTGAAATAAAACATACCTTAGGTTCTATAGCGAGAGGATCTTGTTCCGACGTTTGTGAACTCTCATCGCCAAAAGACGAATCTTGAGATGTCGACGCCATGTTATCTTCTTCAAAAGCTAAAATAAAATACAAGTCTGACATATCTTCGCTCCCTTGTATATAAATGTTTTCCTATTTTCGCGGAGAGCCACAACCGTGACATTTTGGCACTCTCGAAAATGAGATAACAGTGTGTTCCGTTTTTTTTACTTCTACCGTAATATTAGCAAAATCTAAGCAATGTAAGTGTTGCCAAAACAATATTTTTATTTTTCGATTTCTCAGTACTTATCATTATCACCGTAAGGTAGATGTAAGAATATATTGATTATTTTACTATGTGGGTAAATATAAAAAAGTTAGTTATCCATCCTATTGCGAAGATGCAACACGATTTCAAAATAACTTTGTCGCGATTTCTATAGTATTTTAAAATTCACTCGATTTACAATGAATTTTACATTTAGACGTTTTAGTTGTCATTTTTCAATCTTTGTTTTCGTGATTGCGTGGTTTTAACACAAAATGCTGGATGATTTTCGCTGATACATGAATTTCAGGTCTAAACAACACAATTCTGGCAATATAAATTTAATAGGAAAAGAAAATTACAAAAGTCAAAGGTAAATTAAATGTAAAGTATGGAATTTTAGTGTAATGTAAACCAAGTAATACAAGCTGCATACGTGACATACGTGTGTCGTGTTAGTGTAAAGCTAATAAATCTGATTGATTTATAACCACAAAATAACCGTTTCGACGTGTTTTGAGAACACCATATAAATAGACAGACAAAATTAAAAAGTTAAAATTGCTCTTTTGTTTATTGTTTATGTTACATTGCTTTACAATTACATACATAGCATAGGTACATACATAATCACCCTAATAGGGTATAGCAATCTAGTGCGGAGCGGAACGGTTTATTCTATAATGTGTTTGTCTTTAAAAAACTCTTCTATCGTATAATAACCTTTTTTAATTAATATATTTTTTAGGGTTTGAGAAAAATTCTGTATATTTTCTATTTCTTTCAGCTTTTATTCTTTTGGCTTCTTTGTTGTCCACAAGAAGTCCATTGCTAGACATAAACAGCTTGCATCCATTGGAATGCATCTTCAATTTAATTCACTGACCCATTACAGTTATATATATTACATATGAATAGTTTTTTGTATACATGGTATACACTCTAGTTTTAACCCCCAACCTAAAATGAGGGATGTTATATGTTTGACGTGTGTATCTGTGTGGTCTGCCTGTCGCATAGTAGATCTCAAACGTCGGGAGATGGAAGATCAACATGGGTCGATTTTGATTTAGTTTTTTTTTTTATTATTTGAAAGAGGATTTCATCCTTTTCAGAGTGTTCTTAGCTATGTTTCAACAGCAAAAAATCAGCTGAACCGTTGTCCAGACTTTTTTTGTCGAGTTTTTGAGTTTTCTAAACTTATACTTGCTTCCTGTCCTTTTCTATATCAGATACTCATGATAATGTCATTCTTACATTCATTAAACATTGGCTCTTGTCTGTGGAGTAATTTCTGTTTGTCGGTTCTTTGCTAAGACTTTTATCTCTTTGTACAACATTTGCCTTTTTCTTTATTTGATAAATATATTTGGTATATTTTGGCTACTTTCATTCCTTAATGGCATATGGAATTTTGCTATGGGGAAATGCAGCAGATGTTCTTAAATCTATTTTTGTATTGCAAAAGAGCCATTCGGTATATTTACAAGCTAAGGCCCAGAGAGTCTCTTATGGAACTTTCTAAATCAATTAATATTTTGACCATGCCAAGCCAGTATATTTATGAAAATATAAAGTATGAAAGAAGAAATTACAATAAATATTTGAAACAAAGTGATAGGCACCGTTATAATACAAAAAACAAAACTAAACTCATAATTCCAAGGACCCAGCTAACTAAGATAAACAAATCGTACAAAAATAACTGTGTGCGGTTCTATAATACTTTACCTGATTGTTTGACAAACTTAAATAATAGATGTTTTAAAGGAACTATTAAGAAACTATTACTTAAGAAAGCGTATTATTCAATTGACGATTTTATACAGGATAAACAGGCTTGGCAAGATGTAACATTAGTTGGTAATAATGACAACTAATGATAAAACACTAACTGTTTTATCGTTAGATTTTTATTTTTATTTTTATGAATTGATAAATGCACAAATTATATAGCAATGCATTAATTTAAATCTCAAGTAAAATGTAAGTAAATTCATATTTACTATTATATATATATTATTATGACGTTCAAATGTGTACCAAAATGTATGTACCTAATTGAAAAATAAATGAATTGAATTGAATTGCCCTTCTCGACCTTCCTAGTCCTTTTTTCAATCTTGCCTTATATGATAATTTTTATGAATTTATCATGTCATACAAGATGGCCAAACATCTTTTCTTTTCTCTTTAACTATGTCTAAAACCTCCTGATTGTTTTTCTTATTTTTAAGAAAACTTACAACCAAAATACTTTAAAATAATTATACATTTACGTAAATTATGAGGGCAATTACAAGTTTAGCACTAAGAATAATATTTTTTTTTTTGATTACTCACATCCAGACTTGGAGATGCTCATCAGAGGCATCTGAGTCTTGCAAATGGGACAGATGTATTCATAAGACGGGATCTGCTCTTTCTTCTGTCTGTATTGCGCCGGCTCCGCGTCCGGGTCACACATCCCATGCACATACCTATGAAAATATGGATACTAGATGTAGATTTTTCTAGATCAACAAGCTCCATCTTCGACTTCACTGTAGCTAAACATCAGTGCGAGTTTTGGTCAATCATAAATCTATCAAATGTAAAAAAAGTATTGGGTCAGTGGTAGTACGACTGCTTCCTGAGCTATAAGGTAAATATTTAAATATAAATATTTCTGGACATTTCACACAACACCATCTAGCCCAACCTAAGCAAAGCTTGTACTATGGAACTAGATGGCTGATAGAATACATATATACTTTTTTTTTGTAAATATATACATATGACACATAGAAACACCCAGACACAGAACAAACATCCATGCTCATCACACAAATGTTTGCCCTGGGTGGGGATTGAACCCACGACCATTCAGTTCAGCAGGTAGACGTAAACACACTACCAACTGAGCCACAAGGCCAAGGTCGTGGATTCGATCCCCACCCAGGGCAAACATTTGCGTGACGAGCATGGATGTTTGTTCTGTGTCTGGGGTTTTTCTATGTATCATAAGTATGTATTTACGAAAAAAAAGTACATATATATGTATTCTATCAACCATCTAGTTTCCATAGTACAAGTTTTGCTTAGTTTGGGCTAGATGGCGTTGTGTGAAATGTCCTCCAATATTAATTTATATTATTTATTATTTTATTTATTATTTTAAGAGATTATAGTGATAAAAGTTGATTGATTGCAATGACATGCAATGCAATGACTTAAATTTTATATCTATAAGTTTTTGGGGGGTGGAAGGCCTTTGCCCTGCAGTGGGACAACATATAGTCTTGTAATAGTAATAAGTATTCGGCAGAACATAATTAATGTTACAGAAAAATACTAGAGAAACCATTTTACCATTAAATGGTAAAATCGTTTCAAGTTTTTAGTAGGGAGGCAAGGACAACAAAAGTGTCTCAGCCAAGACATCGTACGTAATACAGGGTGGTTCTTTTTAATCTATGAATGCTTGCACTTGACCGCAACTCGACAGATAACTACCGTCGTCCCAAGGTGTTAAGCGACCGTTACGACATATGATGGAGCATGGAGATAAAATAAAATAAAAAATATTAAATTATAATAAAACTATGGTAACTACTTGCTGCGGCCCGCGGTGTTACCCACTGTCTTACATAAATTATATCAATAATCTTATTTTTCGAGATAAAAAGTAGCCATGTATTACTCCAGGGTGTCAGCTACCTTCATATCACATTTCATCAAAATCGGTTTAGCCGTTTGAGCGTGAAAAAGTAATAAACATACAAACACACTCTTAAACTTTGACCTTTATATTATTAGTGCGATAAAGATTTAACTATGAAACAGGTGCCGCCGATGAACCATCAGAAGTGACAGGTGCATACCTCTTGCAGAGCGTACAGCGTATCATGTCACGGTAGGCGGCCGCGCGGTAGGCGCGCCGACACAGAGGGCAGCACGATCCCTTGTTCCGCTGCTGGTAACACGAGTCGCACACGGTGTAGTGCGCATGCCAGCGCGACGACGGACCCGCGCCGGGGGAGCGCGCGCCGCAGTCACTGCACACGCGGCAACACTACGCAGGAAAACAACATATTACTTGGTATACTGGTCAACGTAGGGTACCTTTGACTCCGTGTCAAACTTTGTACATAGCTTTTTTCAAAGGTTCTTGAATTTTTCCATAAAAAAATAGTAGTAAAATTGTTTGATTTAATAATTAGTAGTCGTTTTGATACAAAAAAAAATACTTTTAGGAAAAAATCAAGAATTTTCGAAAAAAAACCTAGATGTAGAACCAAAAAAATGTAGATACAATATTTGACACACAAAGTCAAAGTTACCCACACATGGCCACATAAAAAGTAATAAAATCAGAATAACATATTTTTATCATGTTCCAGAGAATTAGATGTTTTATGCAGCAGTTTTTTGATCCATGGGATTAGAGTATTTTGGTTAACATAAAGTTAGTGAACCGATAAAATAAAGGTCACATTTTTTTACCATAACAAGCGCAATAATGTCGCAACTTGTATTTGTTACTCTATTTTAATAGTGCGACTTCACCACTGTCCACCAAATCGCCACTCTGTTCACCCTAACCATAAAAAAGCAAATTTTAACTTTAACATTCAACCATTTGGGTTAAAACAAAGAGAAGAAAATACTGATTGACTTATTCCCATTTCAATAGTATTGCAGTGTGCTTACCTTACATTTCCAACCATACTTGGGCACTGTGGCCATGACCGGCCTTAGACAGGCGGCGTGGTACAGCTTGTCGCAGTGTTCACAGGCGACAGAGCGCGCCTCGCCCCCCGCGGTCGCGCTCGCCCCCGCACTCGCACTCGCCTCCCCGCGACACACCTGGCACACGCGACACGACCGACACGCCCATCCCGATCTCACACCTACACATACACACAGAATACTTAATAATACAAGCACAGAAGACTCACTCCATAAACATTTTAACTATTCACGGTTGCCTGGATAGCTATTAGTGATAAGGCTGCCCGTTTTTATGCTGTTTTTTTTAATTATAATGTACAATAAAAAGTTTGTCTATCTAATTTAATAGCTACTCTTGTTAAAACGCAATAAACCGCAATTGGGCTTTCACAGGCGCTAAGTATATTTACTATACATATACTACCACTCATTTCTCAATAAAAAAATGTCTAAAATCCGTACCCAACTATTTTGAACCATATTTTTGATGCGTGCTGCACAAAAAAAAGTCCCTGCCGCCTTTTTTTGTTTCCTGTATTTAATATCGACGCTCCATCCTCGACCACACTGTCGCTTACTATTAGGCGAGTTGGTAATCAAACGTAAATAGATACTCTTTATTGTTTACACCTTAACTAAAACAGTGAGAAAGGGCTTACATAGCTAGTTAAATAACAGCCGGCCATCTATTTTGTATAAGAAAAAAGTATAAATATAGCAATTCGTGTCTTGACAAGTTGTAAAAGTGAATAATACCTGGTAGCTGCGCTAGACCGACGCAAGTGCCGTGGTAATGCGCTCCGCACATCACACACGTCATCAGATTGGCGATGTCGCCGATTGTACGACACGTCCGGCAATCTATGTCCGCTGAACCTGGTCACAAAATAAAGTCATCTATTCTATATCATCATACAATAACTGGGCCATTGGCCATGCATTATACACCTGTCCTACTGCATCTTTTAGACTGTAATAAATAGTCAGTTGACATTTTCGATATTATGGTGGATTTATATGCATAAAAATAATATATAAATAAATATAAATATTTGTGGACATTTCACACAACACCATCTAGCCCAAATATATATATAGTAAAAGTATATATCCTTATACGTTTTTTATCTTTGCAGTAGGCAGAGATATATTTTGACTTGCTACGATCCTGACACACATCTTTCGCTTCTCCTTCTGTTTTTATTGTTTTCATAGATGCTCGTTGTTTCTGGATATTTCTTTACCCAAAACATTTAATATTTGACGATTTGAGCATGAAAGGCCTATGTCGACCCTTACCAATATAACCATCCACAGTTTAATGCCTTATAAATCTGTATCGTCAATTAATCACTGTGTATGTCTGTCTGCCTCTTATATAATTGCATAAAGTAAAAAAAAATAGTTTACAAAAGTTCGTTCAATTTCTTTAAAATCATGATCTATCTTTATCCCTACTTTCCAGCTATACTTCTCAGACCTCTTTATTTTCACAGCATTAATATAATTTTCCCCACATTTCTTACAATTGCTATATTTTTCAAAAAACCTTGCTGGTGTGTACACCAGAAACTTACACATCCTAATAATACATAATAAAAAAAACTGTTCAATAATAAGGTATTGATTACTCAATATGACTTGACTTTCACTTGGCTAGTTTATTTATATAGTAGAAAAAAACTCACATATTAAAGGTACTTGATATAGGTGATCTTTACAGAAGGAGGATTTAGTTTGGAAGTCTATGAAACCACCAGATGCCAATATGCAAGGCAAATGGAAGTATTTACTGCAACTCATCTGAAAGATAACAATATAATTAAAGATAAAAAAACATAACATGGCGGGGTACTTTCTAGTGCCTCCTTGGCTAGCTGTCTTAACCATTACATACATTCTGTAGATGAGCTGTTATGTAATGTCTAGCCTGCTGACTAAAAAGTATGTAGGATAAAACGGTGTGTTACCTTACCTACTGTGTTAAATAAGATTAGTTTTATTTTTAAATCATTCTAATGTACATCATCATCATAGCTACATCATCATAGCACAGATTTGTTTCCAACAGACATCCAAAAAACCAATTAAAGTATTTTTTGCGTATTTATGTAGACCTCTAAGTGTTAGCTTCGGCTACACTGATGCCCACCAAAAAGCTGGACTGGACCAAAGGCTAGCCAGAATAACAATACTGCATACATATGCAGGGTTCGAGGATATATATCCGATAACTATATCAAACTGGGTTCGACGATATATATCAAATGTTTTTTATTTAATATATTGCAATACAAAAATGGTTTAAACAATCAATATTATTAAGTAATTTTTAGCGTTTTAGCGTTTGTTTGTTGTATTTCTACTTCACAAATGTAGATGGCGTGGGAGTAGAGTTAAAACATACTCTAATGGTAAGTTCTAATCCATAAATTGATTTTATATAACACATATGCAAAAAGTATTCATAAATAATACAATAAAATAATGATATGGTTTTCATACAAAATTGATATATGTATATCATAAATATCCGATATTTTGATATTTACAATAAATATCAGATAATTTCGAACCCTGTCATATGGCACCCAATCACACTAAAACTTATAAACCTCAAAATGATTTAAACATATTCTTTACATAACATACCTTACAAGGAATACTAGCACCATGTCTAGTACAAAAGGCACATTTTCTAGTTAACGCCGCCGTTACGATCCCCTTTACCCTGGCTTCTTCTAGCTGTTCTTTCTCCTCATCAGAGGTGGAAGCCGAAGCCACCTGGTCCTGGAATGGCGGTGTGAACTCCAGGCAGAAGCGGTGGATGTACAGCATTGATGATGAGACTATGGAAGGCAGTTCCAGGGTTTCCGTGTGACCAATGATTGAGAGTTCGTCAGTATGTTCCATATTGTATAGGGGTGTTCTGTGAACAAAATTTATTAACAATTTTTTTTATTTAACCCTTTCATGGTCGAATATTTCCGACAAAAAAAAATCGAGCTGTTAAAGGCACCTTATCCAACATACTTCCAATACAAGGTTTAAGAGCACAACAAAGATTTTTATGAAATATAAATTCAACGTAGGGCAGAATAGGCTTGAAAAACTATTGTTGGAATTAACTGCCTGGTTAAAAGTTTACTAGACACTCATCACATAAAACATTTACTTGTGGTCAATCAAGTGTCATTCACACTTTGAGCGTACAGTATTGTATTGAACAGTGTATATAAACACATTTAAATAGAAAAATAACACAACAAATTTAATTTAGATAGTTGAAGAAAAAGAGGACATGGAATCTTAGGAAAACAGTACTAAAATTAAATGGCAATAATTGTGTTTAACTTTAAATTGAAGAGGATAAAGAAAAGCCTAATCTTTTAGCCTAGGTTTAGGCCCTTAGGTTTCCCAAATAACATCCTTTTTTACAATTTTGTAATCCTTTTTTGAATAACCTTTAATTAAAACTAGTATTTTCAGTATCCTATCCCAGTTTACCAATATATCCTAGTAAATCAAGGATATGTCACAATTAAATTATAATTTATGCATTTTTTTGTAATTACCTAAAGAATTTTTCTATTTGTAATATATCACAATTTATGTGAAATTAAATTTTAACAAAAGTATAACTTCAAAATTTGTCAGAAAATTGTAAGCTTGGTAATATTAACTTTCTAAAAAAACTGCTAGTGTTTTCAAAATAAAACACTATTATACACCATACACTGAAGAAATGAAACAAAATGTGATATTAGGACTTTTCTATCTCTCCTTCTATGTATTACACAAGCTATTTTTGTAACAAAATAATATCCTTATTGAAATTTGTATAGAAAAATATATCAACATACATTTTAATTATTTTGGAGTTTGTTTGATTGTTATGATTTATATCATGGAATAAAGAATAAACATACCCATAAAAAAATACCTTAGTACTATACAGTGTTGATGATACACAAAAGTTCACACTATTATTGGACATCTACTTTGTTTGATGTTTATACTATTTTTACTCACTTGCACTTATTGAATGCCTTCTGCCGCCTGCTCAACGGCAGAGCTAAAGGATGCTGATTAGAGTCCACAAGCTCCGGTGGGGGTGACACCAAACCAGGGGTGACAGGAGTAGTGGGGGTGCTGTTTGGGGTGGTCCCGCTGGTAGGAGTGGCACCACCGGAAGCCACCACTGGAGTAGTGCTGCCGTCGCCCTCACCAGTGCAAGGCAACTGCCGCATTTCACCCTGCCCTAGTTGACTGCGTTCACTTAGGTTGCACAATGCACACACTTTACCCGGCCTGTAGAAAAAAAATTATATCCTTTTAACCAAAACGAGTGCGGGGCAGCTCCAACAGCTACCTACAGCTGTTCGCCTCACGGATGGATCTTGATTGCCCAATGATGCAACACTGGACTAGTGTGCATATTGGACACTCTGGATCCAAACCGAAATAAAGATGTTTTAATTTTTTTCGTTTTATGTGTTTATTTGGAATTTAATCATTTTTTAATTTAATTTAATTTAGTTATGACTTTAATTAAATTGGACTTAATTTTGAAATTTATAGTTATGGATATTATTTGTTATATATATGGATTCTGTAATAATCTGAAATAAATAAATTATTATTATTATTAAAACTATGGGTTACTCATATCTATTTTGAGTCATAAAATAAGCTGGATCAAAAGATTAAAAAGGAACAAACTATCCTATAAGTCAACCATTAAATTTCAGCACTGTAGGATATAGGCACATCAGCTTCTGCTGCTTGCCTATTATCAAATAAATAAATATATTAGCTGCACCCAGCGGTGTCACCCTTGTAGTGATGAAAAATGGTGATGATGATGACAATGAATATTAGCCTATGTCCTTCTCCAGATCCTAAAGATTCTCTGTGACAAAATTCATAACAATTGGTTCAGCCATTTATCTATTATAAGATAACAAACAGACCGACAAGTTTCTTTTCTTTTATTTATAATATCAATTAGGATTCAATTCAATTCTTTTATTTATTTTCAATTAATTTATTCAATGTGTCATGTTTAATTAAAAAATGTGTGAAAACCACATTAGTTTCCATAAGTAATTATATTCAGTTTTTTTTTAACAGTCTAATCTTAGTTTAATCTAAAGAAGAATAACACAGCTTCAATAACAGAATGAAATTAATTTTTGGTTGTAATTAATTGATAGTTGTTTAAAATTCCAGTTTCATCATCATTTATAGGCATGAGCATGGGTCTTGTACTTTCTTAAAAATTCAGGCTTATATAATAGTGATTATGATAAAACAACATTAAAAAAAATAATAAGACTAAAATTACCATTTTTCTGGCATATATGGTGGTTCTTCAGGTATTGGCGGCATAGTGAAATCATCCTCCTCCATCATGTCATCAAGAGCATCATCACGACTACCGCGGTGTCGCTTCGCTCCACGCAGTGATCCAGGAGTTCCTCTGTACCTGAGTAAGAAGTATGTATAACTGAGAAATTAAGCAACACAAAGAGTGTTGCAAAATTTCATAAGATATATTCCACAGATACTACATTCCTTCGTCACTTCAAGTCTCTACAAGAATAATCAATTTTAAAATTAACTTAACTGCAACTCTAAGATGTCAAAAAACAACCCATCATTGAACTGAAAATTAATGCCGCATTTATAGAGTACTATTATCTTATTTAGCAGAAGCCCACCATGCTCAGGAAGTGCAGAGGAAATTAACAGCACCAATTTCACATACTGTTGATGTAAGTAAGTTCATATAGACTGAGTGGCCAGCCCTAGTGTCAGAGTTATTAAGCCGCCGAAAGACCTTCACTGTTGATGTTATTTAGCATGATATGAATTTAGGTTTTCGTTACCTTCTGACAATTTTTCCTTCCCTTGTAAGTTTAGGACCATCTTTTCGAGGTCTGCCTGGGCCTCTTCGACCACCCGTGAAGAAAGGCCGTGTGTATCCCTGGTGATGAAAGAAAGCCGGTTGCGAAATGGCCCCATGAGGAGACGCTGGTTCTTCTCCTCGCGGCGATGACGCGCAGGATGTCGGAGTGGACCCAGGACCGGGGTAGAATTCTACGAGGTTAACATCATATTTTAACAATCCTTGTCAATGTCAATACTAAAATTTCCTCTAACATCTATGACTTCACACAAGGGTCATCCGACTAACCTGAGGACGGCGGGGCTTCGCCCTCATCTTCCGATCCGTCATCCGGCAAAAGATCAACGTCTAGAACGTTATCATCCGGTACGTCCATCTACAATGAAAAGTCCAAAAGTTAAAACAATATAACAACAGTGGCACGGTTACGACATGACGAAATTATTTACTTCTTGCAGTGCACAGTAGACCGCCATAATGAACGAGTAGCCCCGACACAAACTTCATAACTTACCGCAAGTTACTGCGATGGACTTTTCACTTACAATTCTCAAGATGAAAAAATATAAGTCAAAACAAAAATCATTTTAGTACAGAAATCTACATTGAAAACACAAAAACACGAAAAATAAATCGCAAAACGCGATCGAATCTAAACCAAGCGCACAATCAATAGTGCTGCACACTTTGATTCGAAAACTTCGATAAAAAATCGGAATCATTCGTTCATTTTAAATCGATTATCGGGTACTGTAATTTCTAGTTTTAAAACTTTCTACACACTATTATTTATTAAAAGACAGTCTAAGTTATATTATTATTATCAGAATATAATTTGAGTATATAATATAGCCGGTTGCGAAATGGCCCCATGAGGAGACGCTGGTTCTTCTCCTCGCGGCGATGACGCGCAGGATGTCGGAGTGGACCCAGGACCGGGGTAGAATTCTACGAGGTTAACATCATATTTAATAATATAATTTGTTCCAAATTTTACTTATATATTACGAGCATGCCCAATCTGGAAACATAAACAACTTTTGACAAACTTAGATACCACCCTTAAGAATGCCCTTGAAAAAATTCTAAATTTAAACCTCGAAAATAATTCCTGGATTCAGGCTTCTCTGCCTATTAGTTCGGGTGGTATTGGAATCAGAAAAATTTCTAGTGTTGCTCTTCCGGCCTTCCTTTCGTCTGTGTATAGTGTATCCTATTTATGTTCCTTGATTCTGAAGTCAACGTCGACGGAGATGCACTGTACAGCAGATGCAATAGAAGCCTGGAAAACCCTCTGTCCTAATGGTAACATTCCCGAGGAACCAAAGCTACAAAAACTTTGGGATGTTCCATTGGTGCAGAATATTCATCAAGATTTGGTTCAAAATTCAGTCAGTGACCAAGATCGTGCGAGGCTTCTAGCTGTCGCTGAACATGAGTCCGGGCAGTGGCTCCACGCCCTTCCTTCTGTGAACCTCGGAACACTGCTCGACAATGGCAGCTTCCGTATTGCCATAGGTCTCCGATTGGGAGCTGCCATTGTCGAACGCCATGTGTGTCCGTGTGGAACCGGCGTCGACAGAAAAGGACTCCATGGACTTTACTGCCAACGTAGTGCAGGTAGATTTTCCCGCCATGGCTCCTTAAATGACATCTTTAAAAGGGCGCTGGCCACCATCAACATCCCTTCTATGCTAGAACCAGCAGGGATTGTTCGGGATGATGGCAAGCGCCCTGATGGCCTAACTCTCGTTCCCTGGGAGAGGGGAAGGGCTCTCGTTTGGGATGCAACTTGTGTCGATACGTTAGCCCCTTCTCATCTCAGTGGGACAGTTCAAAGGCCAGGAGCCGCGGCGGATGTCGCAGAAGGCGCCAAGCGGCGCAAATACGTATCACTTTCTAGCGATTACATTTTTGTGCCGCTCGGTGTCGAAACTTTTGGTCCATGGGGTCAATCTACAAAAAAGTTTATAAAAACAATAACACCTCGTTTAGTCGACGCCTCTGGTGAAAAGAGAGCTGGCTCATTCCTCGCACAAAGAATTTCATTAGCGATTCAGCGTGGGAATGCAGCCAGCGTTCTAGGAACTCTTCCACACGGGCATCAACACTTTTTTGATTTTTAATTTGTTTTTTTTTATTCAAAATTTCAGTTTTCTTTAGTTTATTTAAGTTGTATATCTATATTTTTTAAGTTAGGTTATTTTAGTTTAGTTTTATTTAAGTACCTACTTATGTAATTACATTTATTAATTTTAGCCTAAATACTTAAATAAATTATTGAAACAATTAATCTTATATTATACTAATTTATTTCTCTATATTAAATTTTTTGTTGAAAATTATCCTATTAAAAATATGTAAGTGTAGATAATGAATTTTAAGATATAAATGTAATTTCTAGATGACTGTATTCAAGCATATTAAAGTATTATAGTTTTATTTTCTTAGTAAGTAGGTATATTAAAATAATTATGTAAATGTAAATAGGATTATTAATAATTTGAGTTAATAATTAATTACCTAGTAATTTTTCTTTTTTTTTTTGGTTTAATTCAATGTTTTTTTTTTCCTAAGCATAATACCTACTTACATTTTGTTTAACATACAAATTCGTCATATTTTGTTTTGTTTTTGTTGTTTTAGTTTTACGGTAGTAACACGGACAATTTTTTATTGCTGTTCTAACAACTTTCAACTAAAGTAGTAAGAAGGGTAAGTCAATTACCTGTGCTACTACTAGTAGTAAGATTGGTAGTAGCACGGGCAACAAACCATATTTTTATTTAATTCGGATTATGACATCCACCATGATGCATTACTACTTATCTTTTTCGCGCCAACATAAAAATATCAAGGCACGCCACACGATATCATACTCGCAGATATTTTTCTAATTCAAAGAAATATAACAATGTTATTTTTTTAAATAAATATAGGGTATATGTAAACTTTATATAAACAATATTTACCTATAATTAAAATTTTATATTTAACAACATTCGTTGGTGTTTTGGTTGGAACAATTTTTGGATGAAGTCAATGTCAAACTGATATGCGTTGCTGAGGCGTATCAAAGCGGTGCTTCCACCATCTAATTCAATTACACCTTAACTTTATAAATTCATGATAAACGAAAGTATTGAAAAAAATCCATTATATTTTGTCCACACCATTAATCACATAATGAACTTAAATTATCTTAGTTTCATTTCACTGCAGTACTCGTTTTTTTTTTCTTGTAAAATTATTTTAGATAAAGATAATTATTATTTTACCTCAAACTAAGGCGGAACATTTTGAAATGGAAACACTGTAGAAATAAACGAAACAAAAACTGTGTACGTGCCAGTCTATAGTGTATACGAGTGCATGCGTGTCTGCTTTGTTTTTTTACTAGCTGTATTGTTTAGATTTGTAACAATATCAAAATTAATAATGTCATTTATTATCACATCATTTTTACTATTATTAATTAGTAGTTATTGCAAATCAGCGTTATTTGACAGTGATTCTTGCTATTCTTTTGGAAGCGGTAATGTGTTTCCCGGTGGAGCAAGAAAAGTTGAACATAATCTACAATTTACGAAAGCAATGAGTAAGTTTTGTTCGTATCGATTACACCACACATATTATTTTCAATTTTAGTTGTTACAGATTAGCGCAGCGAAAGTACTAACTGTCACACTTACTAATAAGCATATGCATTTTAGTATCGAAGCCGGCACCTGAGTGGGAGGCAACAGCGGTTGTTAACGGAGAATTCTCACAACTTTCCTTAAAAAGCTTCAAAGGCAAATATTTGGTGTTTTTCTTCTATCCACTAGATTTGTAAGTTTTTATTGTATGTAATACTTATATATACATTTATTAAATATAATTCCTAATTTAAAGATAACATATTCCAAATCAACTTATCTATTTACAAAACAATAGAATTAATTTTTTTTTAATTAGGCATTTAAATACCCGAAATCATTGGAAACTTTAATTTGTTACATTTATCAAATCGTGTTAAACTCCAGTTTAAGATAACGTTCGCTGATTACAGCGTACTTAATCACATACATTAGATTCGATAATAATAATTCTATCAATTAATTATTTCTGTTTCAGTACCTTCGTTTGTCCTACTGAAATACTGGCATTTTCCGAAAGAATCGACGAGTTCAAGAAGATAAACACTGAAGTTGTTGCATGTTCTGTTGATTCTCATTTTACTCATCTTGCTTGGATTAACACACCACGTAAGGAAGGTGGTCTAGGAAAAATCAATATTCCTCTCTTAAGTGACTTGACCCATTCAATAGCCAAAGATTATGGTGTATATTTGGAGGATTTAGGGCATACTTTGAGAGGATTATTTATTATTGATGACAAAGGAATTCTAAGACAAATAACAATGAATGACTTGCCAGTAGGTCGATCCGTTGACGAAACGCTAAGACTTGTACAAGCTTTCCAATACACAGACAACCATGGTGAAGTGTGCCCAGCTGGGTGGAAACCAGGCCAAGATACCGTAAGTTATAATGCTATATTTGTAGGAAATAATATATATATACCTACTTTTTTTAATAAGTAAGTCATTTCATTTATTATTTTCAGATAATACCCAATCCTAATGAGAAGAAAAAATATTTCGAAAAGAATGCAAGCTAGTCGTCATAGCTAAATAAAATAACTTTTTTACTTAAAATATAAGATGAATCCTATCACACTAGTAATTACTTAAGAGTAGCCATCACATTTTCTGTCATAGATATTAAATAACATAAAGTTATGATAAAATTTGAAAAATAGCGTATAAATAATTATGTAATAATAATTAAATTCATTATTTGGCTGCAGTAACTTGAACCTCCAGCCGGCAAGTTTTCTCTTCACATTCTTACTTCTATACAAATATAAATATGTTACTAACTGTACCCTGCTATTTCAACCGCGTGGTGATGATAACGATGAAATGTAATCTATGTCCTTGTACAGAAGGTTTTTAATTACCCTTATACCAAGCATAATGATCCGTTCAGTAAGTAAAAGGTAACTAACAGAATAGATGGATACATAATTACTTTCACTTTTTTAATAATGGCAAGATATAAGTACATAATTATAATAATCTAATGTTTTGTAGAACAAGCCAGTTAGCGGTGAAACATAATTTGGGAAGTATATTTTATTATTATTTTGTATATTTTTATTCCGGCATATTATTTTGTTTTAGAATTTTTAACCATAAAATTTAGAATTTGTAGATATTGATTAAATTACGTAAGTACTCATAATTTCAGAATACTTAACAAATATCGATATTTTCCAATTTATTAAGACTGATTATTGAGTATAAATTAAACTCAATAGGCCCATGGAAAGAAATATAATAAAATACTCTCTTTTTACTTATGTCTATGATTTTTATAATAAAAATAATCTTAATATACCTATTATACTTATAAAATATGGCAAACGCGGTGATGAAGAATGTAATAGCGATGAAATTAAAATATCAATTTGTTGATGACCATTCAGCTGTTTATTCATGAAAGAGTCATAAATACATGAAGTGAATATAAAAGTAACAAAACTTTTTAGGTAGGTACCTACATACTTAAATAAAAAATTGTTAAATAGTAAAGTACTACAACAGATAATAATTATCAAAAAATAAATATATACTTGCTTACATATAAAAAAAAACAGAGAGAGAGAATTACTACAAACTTTCGAAAATCTTAGAAAAAAATAATTTATAATTCTCAATTCTAAGTTCTCAGTCTTCATAAACAGTTTAATCCCTAATCTAAGCAGTATTGTGTGCAATAAGTAACAAAACTTGATAGAATGAAAACAAATTTGATATTTATTACATTTAATACATTTAGCTGTATCGTATCTTAAACTATGTTTTTATATTGACTGAAAGGCTTATGATTGATCGCCAGATGGCCTAATGTTGATGCCCAACGCTGCGGTCCACGATGCACTGCTCTGCTTATAACATTTTAGGAAAATAACTGATCCTACATTGAACCTGTTTTAAAACTTGATGTAGTACACAAATAATTCATTTAAAGCAGAATTTGCTCTCATTATTTTATATTTAGTTCTTTCTTTATTATTAATATTTATGTCCCCGATAACTACCTTCGGAGCAGGAAGCCTTAGAATATAGAAAAATACAGAAACCGTGAACATGCTTCGAACTGAAGCGACAGAAACTACTCAAATATAGAGTAGTTTGAAGCGCGCGCGATCAGTTGCTCTATGAACGTCTTAACGAGTGGCAAGCTTTGTTGGTGTTAAATTTAATTCAAATATGCCGTCATGTGTCGTTCCTACGTGTAAAAATACTGCTGGGGTGAAAAAAAAACACGATGGGATAACATTTCACGTGTAAGTAGCACAATCAACATTATCTTACGTATTTATTTAATAAATTGTTCGGTCTTTGATCATCGTAGAGAAAGAATCGTCCATTTTGTTGGTGTTGCCAATATCAACGTTTTGATTTTCCTTACTTTTACTTGCTACTGATTTTTTTAGTTAGTAGTTTGTAAATTAAATGAGTAGGTATTTAAATATATTTTTATCCGATTAAAAATTAATTGGCCAAGTGCATGTCGAGTAGTGTTCAGGGTAGCGTTTCATAATTGCAGTTCACCCCATATGGACTTAGAATAGAACTACTTGTTTGATATTGTGAACATATTGATTGATTTTGCGATTTAAATGGATTTAGTGCGAAATTTTTCCTCAGTTTTTTTTTTTTTTTTTTTGTGGTGGTAGTCTATAACCGTTAACTTATAAAAGCCTACCAGGGCCGTAGCCAGGAATTCATTTCGGGGGGGGGGGGGGGGGGTCTTCAGCAATGGACTTGGGCATAGCTTATGGTTTTTTCGTGCAAAATGTTATGTAGTGTGTAGTGTTTTTATAGTAATATACTATAAAAACACTACTACAATTTTCGCGCTCGTTATGCTTTGTTTTTCGTATTAGTGAACCCAAAAAAATTTGGTTAGTGGCTATTTTTAGTTAATTATTTGCTCGTATTAGAAAGTTCACAGCACTTTAATGATCAATACAAATATAGATCAATATGAAACAATCATGCGCGAGCGAATCGAGCGCAAAACTTTTTTAATTTTATAATATTATATATTTTATAATATATATAGAATAATAATATATATAGAATTTTATAATAACGTAATAAGATACAAACACAAAATAATTTATTTGACCGATTAATCCGAATAGTAAGTCAAGAGAACAGTTATAAAAATAATGATATCCGTTTAAGAAAGTAAATATTTTATTTTAATATATTTTTATCTCCACGATTTACCACAGCAACGGGTAAATAATGCCTACACTAGCAACATTATGCGGGTGAGAGGTGAGAAGGGTGCGGGACGATTCTTTTGTTTTTGGACACAGCACGGATTTTGTAACTGCATCTGGACGCGCCTTCTGTATTTTTCTATATTCTAAGCAGGAAGCATAGAGTAACTTATATATACGTGCAGGAAGCATAAACTGTTTGCTGTTCCGAAATGCAGATTGCAGAACTGTCGCTCATCAGTCATCCCCAGAATGCGATTTATTAGCGGGCGAGTGGAAACACATTAAATCGGAATGTTTGATGTACTGTGAGACAATAGCGTCTCAAAAACTGTCAAGTATTTTTAAATAAAGTTATTTTTTTGTTGGTATCTCTCTTTATAATTATGGACCCAATCTATTAATTATTTTTATATAATTTAAAAAATATTATTTAATTGTGACTTTTTTATATAAATCTTTGTTTGTGTTTGTTATTTTAATTGAATTCTTTTTGACTTATTTTTAATTGACTTAATTTATTAATTTTGTCATGATTGTTATCACTTTGAATTGACATACTTATTTTGTAAATTATATCATTAGCATAATTCCTGTCTACGATGCTAACAAAGACTTACAAGACTCCTAATGCGATACAAAATATTGTCCCAAAAACTTAACACCAAAATCAGGTGTTTGCTAATGACAGGTCACAAACGTCATTTAATCTTAAACGTCATCTCATCGCAATCACTTCTCAATTCTTACGGTGCCAAGATGGTGAACTGTGTTAAACAATCTTGTAAAAATTACAAACTTCTTTAAAAAACTATGGAAAACATTATCACCTTCCATCTCTAAGTAGCAAAAATATATTTCTAACAGTATAAAAAGCGAAATCAAACAAATTTTTACGTATTTGTAGCGTATGTTCGTGTCTTACCTATGACCACGGATGCTCCAGTATTTGAAAAATCGGGTTTTAAATTATGTGAAATATACGCGATAAAATCGTTGAAATTTATTTCATTTCAATAAATAACAATCACGAATATTAGTATAAAAAGCATATTAAGCATTTCATTTCATAAATCGATTTTATTATATAAACAAATTACTGCCAAGAATTAGAGATGTATTGATGTAATTTAAGTTATCGATAAGTTTAAGTTATAGTTTAAAAAACTGAAACAACAGACTTCAAAGTTACTATTATTTCAGTTATATGATTGTATGAATCCCCCATGGACCATTCTGACTTTAATTATGATTACCCCATCAAATCGGGAGATATCCTTTTCAAAGGCAACTTTGTAGATAAATTTGGCAAATGGTTTGGTATCTACGGTTAAAAATAAATTTATAAAAAAAATAAGTGTCAAATGGAAAATATAAAATTGACCGAATTTAAAAGCGTTTTATAGGGAGATTATCCTTCTGGGTCCTATGAAATAGGGCGAATTCTGTGGATGCTAATTTGAATAATAAATAAATAAATGATACCTATATTTCTTGTATTCTGTAATTTATTAATAACTATAAATAAAAATTATAATTTTATAAAAAACAATAGATAAAAATATGCATAATGAAAAAAATACAATAAAACCAATATTAAAATTATATCGTATTATTATAACAGGAGTTATGTACTTATCGATTTTGATTACAATTTCGATTATCAAATACAAGTAAATATGGAAAAATATTTAGTGTATATGTAGATTTGGACCCGCTTAGAGCATTTGCCAGCGTCAAGTTTTAATTTTATTTTGGTAATTTTGATCTTAAATATGATTTCCATAGAAAGAAATGATAGAGACTAAAAAATATATACATATAAATAGCAGGTGTTCTTGGTGCACTATCATCTACAAATATGGATATAAACATTCAGTTAAAATCGAATCGACATTGGATTTTGAAACTAGTAAGTATCAAATAATTATCGTAGAACGTCAATGTCACAATTTTCTTGATATATTAAAAGACCTGCAACACTATCGAAATCATGTTGCCACTGCGATTCTTGCGACTCCACAATAGTACCGCATTTTAGTTATACAGCGTTTTATTCCGTTTTCGCGCGTGACAGATCCCGTGACAAAACGGAGACAGACAAAAAGTGACAATTCTCTATTTAGTGAATAAAAATTTAACATGGGTTTTATGTAAAACGGTAAGTGTAGTACACTGTCAGCGAGGGTAACTTTGCTTGTAAATTTTCATATTTTTGACGATATCAGAATAATAATGTATGGGACTAATATTATTTTATTGGTTTAAATGTGTTCTTTCGTGGTCGGTTTTAAAGTAATTAAGTAACATGTCAAATAGTACAGAAAATGAAATGGCGTTTAAATGGTTTGTCAAAGTTAAGCAATAATGTGGGTAACATTGACTCCCGTTCATTTCGATAGCGGAAAACCTTCATAAACGGTGATTTAAATAACTTATTAAATGTAAGATTTACTTTGCTTTTTTATGTAAAAAACATAGTTCTAATAAATTAAGTCTACTTGTTATATTTAATCATGTTTATTTTCTTGGAAAATGCCATTTAAAAATAATGAGATATAAATTAACTAATAATTATAATGAATAATGAGATAAGCGAGGAAAATAATAATAATTTCATTGTGTTTTTTTACTAATGCAAGTTCTATCGTACCAGCCATAATATGCGGCGATTTTGTAATGGCAAAGATATCATACCAGGGAGTAAGAAATCAGGTGTCTACGAATTGTCTTGCGATGAATGCAATGCGGTTTATGTGGTTCAATCCGGTCGAAGTTTTGAAACCCGCTACAAAGAACATAAAGCTGCGTATGGGAATGACCATCCAGAACAATCCAATTTTGCAAAACATTTGTACGGCGTAAAACAGAAAGCGACCATCGACGAAAAATGCATTTTGAGATACGGCCATTTCAAAGTATTTAGCTGCTGCTACTTTCCCACTTAGTGTTATGATTTAAGTATTTAGTTTATATGAAAGTATATTTCAGTGGCTAGAGATTAAGGTAATAAACACTCAGAAAATCATTAATTTTATTATATTTTTTTGCAGTTAAAGTTGTGGTCGTCTTCTGCTTATTGCTAAAATTCGTCATGTTGTAATTAGCAGAACACATCTATACGATGTGGTCTCTTTCAGCTTAATGAATTTTTGTTAATAGTTTAAAAAATAGAAACAGCCAAACAAATGGTCGTGTTCTGAATAATGATAAACAGTCTATAGTAAAAACGGCTGATAAATATTTTAATAAAAAATAAATATCTTTTAAACTTACTAACCAATTTTTCTTTAAATAAAAATAAGAATTACTAGGAACATTTTTAATAGTTTTATTTTTATTTTTTATACACTATATATCTACGATTGACCACCAACTCGCCTGATGTTAAGCGACGGTGTGGCCGAGGATGGAGATCGTCGATCTAGAAGATATCTATTCACTCTAGCCTTGAAAATTCCAAGATTGTAGGTCTCAGGAAACAGAGACGGCGGCAACGAATTCCATTCTTGTGCAGTACGCAACAGGAATGTGGATCGAATATCGCTGAGTACGGATTTTTGGCATTTCAACGAGAAATGGGTGGTAATTCGCCGATTTTCTGCTAGTCCTGTAGTGAAATGGGGAGGGTGGAATTAGGTCGTGAAGCTCTTGCGCACATTCCCCGAAATGAATCCTATAGAAAATTAAATTAAATTAAATTTAATTTTTTGATGATTCTAAAGCTTCCAGCTGATACATGGCTGATCCATCAAAAAGGTGGCAGCAGTACTCCATACACGATCAGACCTGTGCTTGATACAGATGAAGCAGTTGTCCCGGTGAGAAGTATCGCCTAACCTTATTAATAATGCCAAGCTTTTTACTAGCCAGTTTAGCCTTAGATTCAAGGTAGCCCTTAAAGTTCATTGTTGGGGTTAACGTGAGTCCAAGCAGTTCAAGACGGTCTGTCAATGAAAAGAATATATTTTGGAAAGTAGGAGACAAAAGAAACTCACTCTTTTTGGCGGAGAAAAGGTAGGCTTGAGTCTTATTGGCGTTGAATTTGACAAGATTTACGTTACCCCAGTCGGACACAGCTTTTAGAGCTTTATTCATACGCACAACCATATCTTCTATCAACGCCTCGATTTCCGCCTTTTTGGCTCTTGGACCAGAAGTGTATCTTTCCACGACTGTGCTGTCATCTGCATACCCTAAGATACCAGGTTTCAGAAGGTCATTAATATGCAGCAGGAAGAGAGCAGCGGAAAATTACAGACCCTTGAGGTACGCCGTTTATTGCCATTTGATCGGACGAGCACCCGTCAACAACCACTCGAATCGATCGTTCTTTCAAGAAGTCTTTAATCCAAGAGCAAAAGGAGGCTGGTAGTCCATAAGAAGGGAGCTTGTTAAGGAGACTGTCGTGCCAAACCCTATCAAAGGCCTTCGAGATGTCGAGAGACACAGCCAAGGTCTCACCGTTGTTCTCGATGGCCTCGCTCAGAATGTGTGTGGCATACACGAGAAGATCCCCAGTCGACCGATTTCGGCGAAATCCGTACTGTCGGTCACTGAGGAGGTTATTGTCTTCAAGGTATGCCATGAGCTTCCTATTCAGTACACGCTCCATAATTTTACACAAAATGGACGTAACCGAGATAGGCCGATAGTTATTAGGATCGGCACGACTACCCTTTTTTGGAACAGGTTGGACGTTCTCAAGCTTCCAGCACTTAGGGACTATACCAGTCTCCAAAGAAAGACGGAAAAGACGAGTCAGAATCGGGGACAACTCGGGTGCGCAGGTTTTCAACACAATAGCTGGTATACCATCAGGACCACTAGCTTTGTTCACGTCTAGACCTCTAAGTGTCTTAAGCACCTCCTTTTGAATGATGCGTATGTCCTGCATAGTTGCGCCGCAATGAGGTATACTTGGAGGCGTTTCTCCTGAGGTATCTAAACGTGAGTTGTCCGCAAATAGACCTGCGAATAGATTCGCTTTTTCTACTGCGGCATTCGAGCGTCAGCCCAGGCCAAATATGCGTCATGCTTACACGCTACAGCGCTGTCACATGCAGCATTAAACCATGGGCGAGCTGCGCCAGATAGTAAAGCATCAGAAAATGGAATTAAATATTCCATTGCCTGATTTATCACCTCCGTAACGGCATTTGCGCAGTCTGTTGGTCACAAGAAGAGAAGCATACTTGCCGCCAAGGGTAAGATGCAAAGAAATCCCGCATCTCTACCCATTTTGCTGACTTGTACCGCCATGCCCGCCGTTTGCCTCTAGGGCTAGGATCAGGCGGAGTATAAGACGATACAGACTTCACCAGACAGTGATCGGAACCACCAAGTGGTGCAGACACCGAAATTGAATATCTGTCCGGATCATTCGTCAGCAAAAGGTCCAAGCAGTTGGCTGTGTGGCTGTCAACGTCGGGCACTGGCGTAGCTTCCTTGACCATCTGGGTGAGATTTAGCGACACCGCTAGGTTATACGCCTCTCTGTCTGCATGGTCTGTCTTCTGGTATGGGATTAGCCACTCCTGGTGGTGACCATTAAGATCCCCAGAATAACTAGCTGAGCTGTAGGATATCGCCGTTGAGCCAGATCTGCCGTCTCACTGAGGTGTTGAAACAGCTGAGTTGTCTCTTCGTCCCCGGTGTGCGAGCGATAGACATCATAGAGCATAGATAGATGCATAGAGTATCTTCTCTAAGCCGGTGTCGACCAAAATCCACAGAACGGAGAATCTGGAACTTTCAAGGTCACGGAGACGCCTATAGCAGATGTCATCGCGAGCGTAGACGCAGATACCGGTGCGCAACTTGAACCTGTGCTCCAGTACATAGCCTGGGTAAGAGAGATAGGCTGCGTCAGCAGGACATCTGATTTGCGTCTCCGTGAGGAATAGCAAGTGCGGGGTCTCAGTCTCAAGGTGGTATCGGACTGGTTCGATATTTGCGTGCAGACCTCGAATGTTGCAGAGGTGCACGTGGAGCGAGAGGGATGAATGCTTAGCATAAAACACGCTAAAGATGTTCTGGTGCACTTTTTTGACTACTACCTTTTATGGGCTTAGTCGCTTTCTGATAAACAAAGAATCACAGATATTTATGTCAAATATCGTATCGCAATACTAGACCATCCCCGCGTGAACAATGGTCGCATTCTGTAAATGTACAGTTATTTGCTATAACACATTTTGCAGAACGAGACCATCTGCGATGGTCTGTTTCTGCATATTAATAAAATGTACTTTTTCACTAAAATCTCCCAGCCCATCGCGATGGTCGCATTCTGCTTAATGCATTTTCATGGTTTTTAGGGATTTTGCACAGCCATCGCCTCCAATGGTCGCTTTTTACACAATAAAATGAGCGATTATGGCAGATGGTCGCATTTGACATTTTAATATCTCGGCTTCTGAATATGATCTCAAGTTAACTGTCTTTGGATAATGTAGCTAATACTAAACCCTAAGCCTAGGGCACTAAAACTCGTTTTGCCAAAAATCGAGGATGGTCGCCTTCTGCTTTACGACGTTCATTTGTTAGTCGGGTCACACATTAAACAATAATAATTCCTTCAAAATTTTACATGTATGTGAAAAAGGGTTTCGGTTAAGTGTCCTTGAACAGCTAGAAATATTGAAAATAAAAATTTAAGTACACAACACTGTTGAATGACCAAACAAATGTGACGGTGCGTTATTGCGATGTTTCGAACCAAGTGGTGCGCGGAGCTAATTAGCAATGACGTGGTCTTATCCTTATCAAACGGGTCGCTTTCGTATATAAGGGCGACCACACGGGCGAGAAAAAAAGAAGTAGCTCGCTCATTCTCGTGCAAGAGCTCGAAGAGTCATGACATCCTGAGGAAGCCTCGTGAAGAGGTGAAACACGTGTCGACAAGAATACCAGCTTGAAGACATTGAAGTCGTCAAGAGTACCGGCTTGAAGACTTCAAAGTAGGCAAGAGTACTAGCTTGGAGACCTCGAAGCGGAAACACACTAGATATATAAGTTAGATTTAAGTTTTTTAATGAAAGTTCATTAGTAGATGTATAAAAATCAAGTAAAGCCAAATAATTCTATAATTAATTGAGTATTGATCGCAGGGCCGTAGCCAGGAATTTATTTCGGGGGGGGGGGGGGGGGGGGTTCAGCAATGGACATGGGCATAGCTTATAGCCTTCTCATCATAGCGAGGAGGGGGGGGGGTAGAGTCTGCGGCCATGTTGTCCCATATCTTACGTATAATGTGCGAGCGTAAAAAAAATTAGCACTTTAATGTCCCAAATGAATACCAAGTTTGTCATAGAAAAATGTGCTATTATGTTTGGGTAGTAATAAAAAACTTTTTTTTCGTTTTAACGAGCACTCAGCGGTTGCATGACCTAAATATAAACAAAAATAAGTAATAAGCATGCGCGAGCGAAGCGAGCGCGAAAATTTTAGCAGTGCTTTTATAGTAATATGCTTTGTTTCTCGTATTAGTGAACCCACGGTACTTCTCTGTTAAAATTGTAATAAAGCGCGAGCGAAGCGAGCGCGAAAATTTTAGTGGTGTTTTATAGTAATATGTTTTATTTCTCGTATTAGTGAATTCACAGTACTTCCATGTCAACATAATATGTATGCGCGAGCGAAGCGAGCGCGAATTTTTTTAGTGCAATATGCAAAATTTTCTTATTTGTGAACTCACAGTACTTTTATGTCAAAATAGTAATAAATGCTCGAGTGCGAAAATTTTTGTGGTGTTTTTATAGTAATATGCTTTATTTCTCGTATAGTGAACTCATAGTATAGTTGCCGTCACGTAAAAAGAACGCTGGTTTGTTCGCACTTACGAACAAACCAGCGCTCTTTTTACGTGACGGGAACTATACTTCCATGTGAAAATATTATAATAATATTAAAGCGCGAGCGAAGCGATCGCGAAAATTTTTTAGTAGTGTTTTATAGTAATATGCTAAATTTCTCGTATTTGTGAACTCACAGTACTTCTATGTCAAAATAGTAATAGTGCGCGAGCGCGAAAATTTTAGTGGTGTTTTTATAGTAATATGCTTTATTTCTCGTATTAATGAACCCACAATACTTCCATGTCAAAATAAAAGATTTTTTAAAGGTTTTTAATATTAAATCATGGAAATGATTTGATTCATTGATCGTGTTAGCGAGTCCTAGATTTTCGTGGACCAGATGAATCAAACAAGTAACTGTGTTAAAAGGAAATACCCGACTGGTAAAGAGCGACTTAACGCTATCAAAAATTATAAATACAACCATTTGAATGCATTGATTGCCAATTTAATAATCCTAAATATAAATATATGACTTTATAGAAAATTACAAACATACAAACAAGAACGCGCAAAAATTTTTGGTTAGGGGTTATTTTTAGTGAATTATTTGCTCGTATTAGAAATTTCACGGCACTTTAATGATCAGTACAAATAAAGATCAATATGAAACAATCATGCGCGAGCGAAGCGAGCGCGAAACTTTTTGAAGCATTTTATAAAATTATTGAAGCCTGGAAGAATTTTTATAATGGCCAGGATTTCGGGGGGGGGGGGGGGGGGGTTGGACCCCCAACCCCCCCCCCCCCCCCCTGCCTACGGCCATGATTGATCGATATCATTATCAATCATATAAGATCAATAATGAGTAATATATAATTTAAACAAATAATCGCTTAAAAAACTAAAAAAAAAGACTTCAAAATACGCAATTCGTTTACTTGAATGACATATTCAATTGAATACATTTTTCGGTCATAGTTATATTATTCACTATTGTTTGCCAAAATGAGTGCTAGTTGCCGAGCTTGTGGTAAAGTGGTTGGTGAACTTAGTCTGAAGTGTTCCCGAACAAATTGTAACAAAGTGTACGACTTACTATGTCTCGGCATGAAACAGGAAGACTTCCAATCATTTTCAACGGAATTCAAACAAGAATGGATATGTCCAGAATGTGTTAGCTCGAGACCAAAGCGTTTGGGTAATGACACACCTGTTCGTAAACCGGACCAGCAGTGTATTACAGCAGGTACCAGTCCTAGTTACGTAAATATGCAACGCGGTTGCAGAAGTAGCCAAGTTGAATATGAATTATCAGATATTGAGGATAATCTGTTGACGGAATTGAGGGAGTTTCGTACGGAAGTGAGAAATAGGTTAGATACCCAAGAACAATGTATTCTAAATATACAACATTTATGCCATACTACTAAGGTTGAAGTCCAAGAACTGAAAAATACATTGCAAGATATGAAACCTTCTTGCCCAAATCTCACTTCGGTAGAAACTCTGTTAAAAACAATTGGCGATCAGTACCAGCGAGTCGAATTATTGTTTAGTAATATAAGGTCACCTCAGGAAAACGTGCATGCAACTAAAAAGACTATGAATACGAGTAAACAACAGGTACCAAATCAGCTGATAGATATTATTAACATACCTACCACTGATAATGAAGTTTTACGTGTGCCTACCCCCAACGTAAAATTAAATCACGACGATAGTGACCGTGGGGCCATGGAACCAGCGAATATTATTAACGATCTTGCACATCAGAACGATCTGGCACAGCAGAATGTGAATATCGTGGTCGAGTCAGAAGATTCAGAGTCTGTCAAATCATCCGACAGTACAAAAAATGAGTGGATCATGGTACAAAGAAAAACTTCATCAAGCAACAACGCGAGGAAAACCCGCAGTGTCCAGGCAGTAAAAAATTCTACGAGTAATGTGGGTATGACACCTGAAATTAGGAAATCAATAGCTTCGACTACACCAAATAAAAATTCTGAAAATGCGGTTTCAAGACCAACACAATTGCAAAATAAACAGGTACAGAGAGGTCAAAATACAAATCTAACGGAAATCAAGGCTTTGGAGCGGAAAAAACATCTGCACGTTTGGCGATTGATCTTAGATACTACAGTAGAAAAGCTGGCATCTCATGTGAAGTCAATCTGTGGGCCTGAAACCGATGTTAAAATAGAAAAAATTAAACACAGGACAAGTCGAGACTATTCGTCCTTTATTATATCGGTATCTGAAACTGTATATGATAAATTGAGTAGACCCGAAGCATGGCCAATTAACGCAGTATATTCGGAGTGGATATGGTTTCGGAGAGCCACAAATAAACCTATTGACAAAGCATAAAAGTATTAATTTATATTATCAGAATGCACGGGGTCTTCGGACCAAGTTAAATTATTTCCAAAATAATATGGAATCGTCGAGTGCTGATTTGTTTGCAATTACGGAGACGGGCTGTAACGATTCCATACAGGATGCCGAAATTATTCCCCCAGGATATCAAATATTAAGATGTGATCGAAGTGACGGTAGAAAACAGGGCGGCGCGTTTTTCGTGGCCACACACCGGTTCGAGCTACGGAAAGTGAAGCTACCGAATGATGTCAACATAGACCTTTGTACTTTCGAATTAGTCAGCGCAGCGCTGTATTTAAATAATAGATTCTTGTTTTTATGTTGTATCGTATACATACCGCCGAATGATAGGGAAACAGAATACATGTTACTATTTAGAATAATTGAAAATTTGTGTGCTAAATATAAATCGGTGATAATAATTGGAGATTTTAATCTATATTCTACCAATGATAATGTTAGAAATTATTATGAATATTTTTTATCTTTCTGTGAATTAATACAACTGAATAGAGTTCCCAATTGTAATGATAGGCAACTCGATTTAGTACTGTGCTCATATAGTTTGGAGGGGGGGATGGAAGTATGCGCGGCTGATGAGGAGCTGGTGCCGGTGGACGGGCATCACCCTCCGCTCGCGGTGAGCATACAGCTCGGTCGGACCGTTGTTGTCGGGAACGGCGGCCGGCTCGAGTCCGAGCGCCTCTCGTCGTCGCCGGTTGCGCCTGCGCCCGCGCCGGCGCACTCGGTCGGGCTTGCCGGGCCTGCCGCGCCGGTGTTGGCGGCGCCCATGGACTCGGGTTCCTCACACTTAATACGCGATATATCGCAATTTTATAACTTTGCTAAAGCAGATTTTGGTTTGTTATATACATTAATGGTTAATGTGGATTGGAACCCGTTATATGATATTCGTGAACCAGAAAAAGCCCTTAATTACTTTTATAGTACAGTAAATAGTATTATAGGCGATAGTGTGCCAAAAAAACGTATTAATGAAAACAGGTCCGATAGGTACACCTATCCGTCATGGTACACCCTAGATATTATTAAAGCCATACGCATAAAAGCCAAATATCATAAGATATACAAATCAAGGAATACTGCCGAGAACTATAAATTGTTTTCCGAATATAGGTCAAGAGTGAAGACCATGATCGCGCAAGCAAATGAACGACATCTACAAATGGTCGAGGAAAATTTTGCAAAAGATCCTAAGTCATTTTGGTGCTATGTTAAGTCAAAAAAGGCTACTGTTAACCGACAAAAAATTACAAAAGAGGGTAAAATTTTATCTGATGAAGAATGCGCTAGCGAATTTGCTAACTTTTTCCATTCTGTGTACGGCAGCACCACGGCGAAACTAGATGTGGAGGTGGCGGCGGCGGCGGGGGGTGCGAGCGCCGCGCGCATTCATCTCCCATGTGTTTCGCGGAGCGAGGTGCGCGCGGCGCTGGCGCGGCTTAAGCCTAAGCGCTCCGCGGGGCCAGATGGGATACCAGCTTTTATTGTGAAGGACTGTCGCATAGTTTTAGAGAAGCCACTGCATTACATTTATAACTTGTGTCTGCAGACGTCATATTTTCCGGATTTTTGGAAAATAACGAAGGTCATACCGATTCCAAAAGGTGATTCCGGAAATGAGGTGAACGGTTTCAGACCAGTTGCAATTCTATCGACGCCTGCGAAGGTGTTTGAGTCGGCCGTGCAGTATAGTATCCAGCGGCAGGTATCACCTCAGCTTTCAGACGCCCAGCATGGATTCAGACCTGCACGCAGCACCACCAGTAACCTGCTCGACGCTATGGCTTACGTGGTCCCAAAGGTTGACGAGGGGGTGCAGGTCGACGTCGCCTACTTTGACTTCAAAAAAGCGTTCGATCTGGTCGACAATGATATACTGTTGTCAAGGTTGGCTGCTGTTGGGTGCACCAACAAACTGTTACAATTTTTCTCAAGCTATATGAAAGAAAGGAAGCAGTTCGTGGAATATGCTGGGTGCAGGTCTGAACTCTATTTCACGAAAACAGGCGTAAGCCAAGGGTCAAATCTCGGGCCTTTGGAATTTATTATTATTATAAATAATCTGCCGGACGTTATCCGGAATGCTCGCTGCTTGTTGTTCGCGGATGACCTCAAGCTTCTCATGGCGGTTAAAGATAGAAACGATTGTCAGCGTTTACAGGAGGACATCGACAGAGTGGTCGAGTGGAGTAAGAACACTAAACTACAATTTAATGTCACGAAGTGCTCGGTAGTGTCGTTCAGTAGGTCACGTGACCCGCTCCACTTCGACTACAATGTCGATGGCGAGGTGTTGAAGCGGGCGGCGGCGGTCAGGGATCTCGGCGTCACCATTAGTTGCGATCTGACATTTAAAACCCACATTGTACAAGTTTGTAAAAAAGCTTACAAAAGATTGGGGTTTGTGTTGCGTCGGGCAGCAGGATTTAAAAATATAAGAGCGGTATCGGCCCTGTATGATGCTCTTATCCGAAGCCAACTGGAGTATAACTCCGACGTGTGGGCTCCGCATGAAGCTAAATACACTCTAATGTTGGAAAAGATACAGAACAAATTTACAAGGTTTCTATACTTACGTCTGTACGGAGTTTACCCTTTCTACCCGTTGATGTATCCAACCTTGTTTGTTCTGGGCATGGTCGGATACAACAAGCTAGAGGTGAGGCGAGACTGGGCCCTCGCATATTATATGTTGAGAGTATTCCGAGGTGTATTGTCGAACCCGGCTATATTATGTATGATGGGTCTGTGTGTGCCGGACGGGTACGTGGCGCGTCGCCGCCGGCCGCGGTTGTTCTCGGTGCCCACCGCTAGAACTCAATTACTAGCTAAGACGCCGTTAGTTCGGATGTTGAAGGCACTAAATCGAGTTGCAGACAAAATAGATTTATTTACATGTTCTCTAGTAGAATTTAAACAAGCAATATTTTTTGATGTATGTTACAATGTGATTTGATCGTTACTGATTGTTGAATGATGAAACGTAGTTTTTATTTTTATTTTATTTTAAATAATTATAAGTATTACAATTATGAATTAATGTGTAAATAATGAATTAAGTGAATCTAATTTCATAACATATAGTAACTAATGTATAATTTATTTGTAATAACGTGATAATATTTGACAGATCTATATATTTTTTAATTAAGACTGAATAATTGATAATTTGTATATTTTAAGTAAGGATGACTTGCACTATTGTATTAGGTAAAACTGTAATGATAGTTGTAAAATGAATTTGATAAATAAATAAATAAATAAATATATTTTCCAGTTTTTTTGTTATAAAAAACCAAAATACTGAACCGATTTTGATAAAATTATATGGGACCACCGGAAAGTAAACCCTTTCAAACAGAAATTTTCTAATTGGTCCAGTGGTCTTCGAGTAATCAGGGAACATACATAGAACAAAGATTCTAACGAATTGAGAACCTCCTCCTTTTTAGAAGTCGGTTAAAAAGATTCACCCCATTTCTTAAACGTTCTCTTTTATTTGGTGTTCAGGAGAAAAGTTTTCGGGTATGTACTAACTAAAAACGTTTAAAAAAAATCGGCTTGTGGATCGTGAGCAAGGTTTACGACAGTGTAGAACTCCTTTTATTCATTGCTGACAACCCGTTTCGAAACCATTATTGTTTTGATTTTTACCCTAACTAATTTTAGTTCAAAAACTCTAATTCATCTGTGATCAAATAAAACCGGTCAAGTGCGAGTCGGACTCGCGCACGAAGGGTTCCGTACAATTATCTATAAAAACGGCAAAAAAATCACGTTTGTCGTATGGGAGCCCCCCTAAAATATTAATTTTATTTTAGTTTAATTCTTTATTTTTAAAGTGAATATTCTGTGAATATTTCAAGTGTCTACATGTTGCCGTTATCGATATCGAGCAAAAACGAGCAAAAAAATAACGTTTGATGTATGGGAGCCCCCTTAAATATTTATTTTATTCTGTTTTTTGGTATTTGTTGTTATAGCGGCTACAGAAATACATCATCTGTGAAAATTTCAACTGTTTACTATCACGGTTCATGAGATACAGCCTGGTGACAGACGGACGGACGGACAGACCGCGAAGTCTTAGTAATAGGGTCCCGTTTTAGGCACGGAACCCAAAAAGGTATCGAAACGCGGCCCATTAAACACATTCTTTAGTTTGTCTTGACTGTGACTTCTATGAGTGACACAAATAATATAAAGCAATATAAGTTTTTCCAGGGTTACCATTTCTACGGCAATTGCCGTGTTATACGGCAGAGAAAAAATACACCAATTAAGTTGCAGGTAACAGCTACTCTACAATTTAATCTCATAGACGCGTCATCGAATACACTAAACTTGATACTTCAAGTGTAGGCGATTAGTCATTATACATCTCTGTAGAATACTAAGGACCAATCACACATCACTAGTAGGACTAGGACACCCCCGAGAGGTTAAAAATATATCTTAGACATTTATCCGATTTCATTCTTTGCCAAGCCCAGCCCATTGGCCGAAATAATTAATCTTAGAAATCGGTTAGTGTTTAAGTAGAAAACAGCTTTATACTATTTGCCGGTATGGGAGCCAACGCAACAGCACTCCTTTTAAATATCTACGTATAAAAAACTGCTTTTTTATGAAACACGGCAATTTTTGAAATTTTGAGCCAAAACATGGCAATTAAATATCCAAAACACGGTAGTCATTTTTTTTTATGGCAGCCCTTATTTTTAACAAGTGAAGCTGAAGTGAGCGAACACGCAGAACTAGGCTACCTGCTACGTTAAAAATTGTTTGTATTTGTAATTTTACACCACCATTACCTTTATTTATCTATATCAGCAATATATTTTACGTTGTTTAAAAATGTTTCTCCGCACTGCAGCAAGATTATCCGTAACTAGTTTTAGAACTATTTCATGGCCGTCCCAATTATGGACTACAAGAGAATTACTGAACAGTATAATTATATTATTTGAATTTTTGGTTATCCAGTTTTATCTGCTACAAATCATTTTATAATCAATGCCTTTAGTTATCTTGGATAATGTTTGTTGCAATTTGATTTTACTTCAATTTGATCATAGGAAAAAAATTGAATTTGATTCTTTGCCTTTTTTGAAAGTTGATGAATAAATGAATAAGTCAATGTTTATAATCATTTTAATACGCAGGGGTGGCTATGTGGTGAGCTATTAGTGAGTGTTGACACCACTTGCCTCAAATTCAAATTCGTTTATTGAGATAAAAACGGAAAAAGACTAATTACAATTATCTCACAAAATAAATTCCGTGCAGTTTTTCTGATTCTAGTATTCTCTCACAGAAATCATCCATTTGGACATGTGGGAGCAGCTATTGATAAAACAATTTCATTCAATTTTAATGAACATATCACAATAAGCTTTTCTTTTATTATTTATGTGCAACATTTCCATATTAATCCACATTCCACATACTCCAATGTATATTTAGTTTGAAAAGGCCTATCAGTGCTGCATTGGCCCTAATGATGGTGACCAAACCTGTCCAGAACATGCACAGATTTATATGTCAAAATAATATTATTACATTAAACTTCAAGGTGTGTGTCAATAGGTATCATCTAGATTGATGAACTCCATCCTCGGCCACACCGTTGCCTAACATCAGGCGAGTTGGTGATCAATCATAGATCTGTCTTGTATAAAAAAAAACATAAAAATTAACAATTTTATCAAAATATGTTACAATTAACTACCAATAAATGATTTCATTAGACTATAAAATAGTCAAATACATTATTTAAGCAAGTAAGAAAGATTTTGTGACATGCATTTTCATTCTCTCATTAGATGTATGCAAAGTATTGTTCGTATTATAATCATTAGCATGCATTGTTTTACTAGTGTGGATCCTTTGTTATACATGTGAATCATATGGATGTTTCTTACAAATTATTTGTAGAAATAACAGGTAATAAATCGCATGCGTATGGTCCCCGTTTGACTATTTAAAAACAAAAGTCTTTAAAAATGTTAATTGTGATGAAGATAATTAAGCAAAGAAAGTCACTTGAAGATTGAAATGAACATGAAGCTGGTAGAATGCCCAAGTGTGATGCCAAAAAGGGGGAAAGTCTTTTGCATTTATTTGCACCTTGGTTAATATATTTGAAGGCTTAGGCTTACACAATTTTTGTAATGTTTACATGTGTAAATTGCCCAAGTGTATTTTTTACTTTTGTTTTTCAACCTCTTTTTCATCTTATTCACCTACCATCACTACTCATGTTTTTTTTTCAAATTTCAATTTCATTATAAACTTATTTGTAATTTAAACTGCATTTTGTTCAGCTAATAACGCCCTTATTGACTAAATAAATACAATTTTTCAGATTTGAAGACATATTCCATTCAATCAAGATTATTTTCTATAAAAAAAGATAAACAAGAGCAAACAATTATGGTTGATCCAAAACGTGTGATGAGCTATGAAGACATGTTAAAGGTCATTCATCAACCAGAAAAAGTTATCATTGATGTTCGGAACCCAGATGAGGTGCAAAATACTGGGAAAATACCATCCAGTATTAATATTCCACGTAATTATTCATTATTACTAATACATTACATAATTATTTGATATTAAGATCAATGTTTGTAATCTATGTTCTAAAAAGGCCCAAATTTTCGCTTCTTACCCACCGTACACCTCCAGCCACGTGGGTGAACGGTGGGAAGTTTTTTTTCCAACGTCTCACCCTTGTCCACCAGGGTGTTCTATGGGAAATATTTAATTTCCACCATACACCATATTTAGCTATCTGTATCATTCTAAAATTATTTTTACCATTTCTTTTTATTTATTTATTAGATTCTTTCAAAATGTAATCTTATATTTAGTGTCCAGAGACAGTGTCTCTCATAGGCGACCTCAGTCAAATGGCTCACCCTTTCATGAGTAAAGAACCTCTAAACTTTAATGTTACTCCTAAGTTTGTGTTATTACTATATTAGAAACATTATATTCTGCAGTACCCCATGTCCAAGATGCTTTGTTATCAATGTCCGAACAAGAGTTCCAGAAGCAATACCAAAGGAACAAGCCATCTTCATCTGATGAGTTGATATTCTATTGTCAGTCTGGAAGAAGATCTACTGAAGCTCTCGATAAGGCCCTTAAGCTTGGATACTCTAAGTAAGTCTTCTTAAAAAATATCAATAGTACACCTCATTGCCTATCTAACCCTAGAAGCTGCTTGAATTTGTAAAAATGGATGTCTAAACTTAAAAATATTTTTTTCAAGATTTTATACTACGACCTCGGCATGACTAATATCATATCCATGCCAATGCCACAGATTTAAGAAAGGAGAAAAGTTTTCTAGTACTGATAGTATTTGAGCAATGCCGCGGTCAGATGGACTGACATATGACATGCCGATAAGAGTTCCTTGTTTACTACGGAACTAACAATAAAACTTTATTGATAAAGATACATAAGCCATTCCAAATCAGTAGGTAACAATTATTGAAGTTTATTTTGTCAGCTTGGGGTTACTTGAAAGTGGTTCCACAGGACTTACACTTTATTATTATTTGTATATAACAAAGTACCAGACTATGCAAGGAGGATATGTTTTTAGAGTGTATGCATGTCTTCATTTCTCATACTCGGAAAGTACGCTTGAAGTTGTCAGTACACACTACACAGGGACAAAAACACTACTTTTTTCGTCCCTAGGGAATATCGTTTTTCCATACTGTGAAATAATTACATAGTTACTGTCTATTTTAGGATTTCTATTGAACCATATTTTTGAAGTCATAACTTACGCTTGATACGCTGTAGAGTGTACGTTTTTTTGTGAGAAAGTATAAAATGCGCGTTCTTTTTTAATCATTCCAGTAAAATTAGTTGTTTATTACGAAAAAGTTGGTTGGGCCTTATGAAAAAACATTTTTGTTTTTGCGAGTGATGTATTATTATTATTACAAAAAATATAGCATTTATCTATGGCATTCAGGAAATTAAGACGAATCTAACGACACCTCGCAAGCTGTAGGCGCTCGTATAGAAACGTACATAAATTACATACATATACTCGAAAAACATAACACTCCTTACGCAGTCGGGTAAAAATCTATTTATAGGCCACAACCTAACCCTACTTACTGTTTTTTTTTTCTTGTAGCTCCAAGACATATCTCGGTAGTTGGAATGATTGGTCCAACAGAAATAAGTAAAAGAACATTAAGTATTACATTCTGCCGCCGACATACATATAAAAAGTACATAAGTACATTGAAATGGATGCTGTGATATGGAATAATAATTACGACCTATATGTACACATATAATATTGTGTGTATATATAGTATGTGTATTTATAGGTGCTCTTTGTATGTGTTTTATTATTGTTTTGCTAGTGTGGTGTTGGTAAAAAGTAATGTTCTCATAAAAGTTAAATAAAAATAGTACCTACTAACTGATTTTATTTTTTATTATTCCTTAATATACATAGATAAAGTTATATACTACAACAACAAAACAGTTTCGAGTAAAGATATGACAAAATGTTTTATCTACAAAACCCAATATGATACGGTTGCTATGCAGTTGCGGTTGTTGACCACCAAGTTACAACCACAAATATATGATATACTATCACAATACATTTATTTTAGGATGTAAAATATGTTAAAAGCTTGTGTGTACTTTTGAAGTAGAGATAGTTTTGGAAATCAGTTTTAAAAGCTATGATTTCTGAATGTACGTATCTATATTTCTGACACATTTAATACATTCTTGCTAAAAAAATAAATGTACATATGTACATACAAAAAAACTACTGAGTACTTGAAAATAATAAATACATATACCATCACTAAAACATTTTTGGTTACAGGATCTTGAATGGTTTCTTACTTGATTTTCTGTGACCAATCTGTCCAACTTCCCAAGTAATTTTTGGCACTGAAAAAGACAGATTACAATATGTAGTTTCAAGAAGAATATTAAATTCCTTTGAAATTTCTTTCCTTTTTGTGTTCTATTAGAAACAATAGTAAAATAAATAAATATTGGTGAACATTTCACAGAACACTATCTAGCCCTAAGTAAAGCTTACTCTTACTATGGGAACTAGATGGCTGACAGAGTACTTAGATGTATACTTACAATACCTACCTACCTAGTACCTACTCACTCACTCTCTCTTTTATAATATTGTATTTTTCTTTTTTAAATTTTATTTTTAAACATGTCACAATGTGTAAAATTTGTTTTAAAAAATAGGTCATAAGCAATAAAATCATTGCATTAAAATGGCAGAGGCCTATTATGTTTCAGGACTCATGCCATTTTGATAATAAACCCAGTTTTTCATTTAGATTATTAATTATATGTATGAGTATTATATGTAAAGAAAAACCAGACAGCAGTATTTGCAGATACTTACGATTTCGTTGTGCTTGATATGCTGTTGAGTAATTTTATTGTGAGAAAGTATGAGTAATCGCCGTAAAAGGTTATAAATGCGTGGAATGATTCTAGTAAAATCACTTGTTCATTACGAAAAAGTTCGTTAGAAGAAAAATCGCATTTTCATATTTTTGTGAGAAATATGTTATTATTATAAAACAATATAGCCTATGACACTCAGAAAAGTGAAGACGAATCTAACGATACCTCGCACATTAAAATCGGTCAAGCCGTTTATCCTGTAGCCGATCATATAGAAACATACATACACTAGAAAAATATAACCCTCCTTCTTACGTAGTCGGGTAAAAAATAATAATAATAGAATAACTTTATTGTACATCCATAGTTCCATACAGAGTAACTTAAATATAGATATACTTACTTACTATACTATACTATATACTTAGATAATATTAGTAATTGAAAGTACAACGGCGACCTTATCGCATCGACCGATTTCTTCCAGTCCAGGCAACCTTAGGGTGTATAGGAAATCTGGCAATTTGAAAAGGAGGCGGGTTTACCGTCAAGAAGACGCCTTTTTGAAATAATTAAGTAATAAAATATAGGTAATACTTACTTGTTGAATCCCAAGTTGAGAGCACTCTGCTGAGCTTTACCAGATCTTTTTCCAATCATGCAATAGAAAATTAATTCTGTATTTAGCTTAGGTTTTGTCCTATTGAATATTTGTTGGAATTCTTTTTCAGACATTGAGAGTGTTGCATTAATAGTACCCACTGAAAATAAAGGAGGTATTTTATATTAGGGATTGTCCATTAATCACAAAGCTTGAAAGGAGGGGGAAATAACGTAAACTTAAAACATCACCAAAGGGAGGGTAAGAGAAGGGTTTTATTACCAGCAAGCATTTTATTCAAATTGTTTGATTTTTACAAAGTATTTAAACTAAGTTGTGTTTCAAACAAATAGGTCAAAAACTGACTTTCACAGCAAATACCTGAACTGAAAAAATTGACCTGTTATTAGAACTGGTAAACTCGAATAAACCCAGGTAACACACAATAATGTAGGGCCAACTTTGAGGCAACTTCTTTTTAACAAGAAAGAAATCACGGAGTCTTCATTATCTGCTTGTTCTGTTATCTTATCCATCTTCCTTTCTTAGTAAATGTCTGGCCCAGTAAGGCTAGATAATATGATTTAAATTTTTTACCATTTCTATCTATTCTTTTTATTTTACGCAAAATGGATCTACGATTGACCACCAACTCGCCGATTGTAGCCGAGGGTGGAGCTCGTCGATCTAGAATATATCTATTCACTTTAGCCTTGAAAATTCTAAAATTGTAGTTCTCAGGAAACAGGGATGGCGGCAAAGAGTTCCATTCCCGTGCAGTACGCATCAAGAACGTGGAACGATATCGCTGAGTACGGATTTAGACGTGACAACGTTTAATAAATCGATGAACGCCGGCTGCATGCACGAAAAAGTATGACTCCTTGTCCCGTTACAACCGCGCGCGGTGGCTGAGGAAGCGGGCGGGTGTGCCCCGCGCCCGACCGTCGCGTCGCTTCAATTTTCAAATATCATTCCTCGGAGCTCGCGCGCGGACATATGTTGTCACGTTAAACTATCGTCCGTAAACCGACCAATTTTTTAGTAATTCTTTATTATCATAAATAAGCATTACATATAAAATAAAGCTACAGCCTAAACAGCTTGACCGATTTTGATGTGCGATATGTCGTTAGATTCACCTTCACGTGTCATAAGGTTTTTTTTTTAAATAATCCCTCAAAAATTTAAATTGCATTTTTTCATAACGTTCATTGGAAGTTTCGTAAAAACAAGTAATTTTACTAGAGTTATTCTAAAGAATGCCCATTTATAATCTTTTACAGCGATTTTCGCATACTTTCTCACAAAAAACGCACACTCAACAACAGCAGATACATAGAACTCAGGACACAGAACAAACATATGAGGTTATTACACAAACTTATCACCACCTCCGCGTTCAAACCCGTCTTGTGTCAATTGGAGAGTATTTAACCCGTGGTTACCTGAGTCCATGCTCTGTGGCAGGGGGGTAGCATGATAAAATTGTCATTATGACAAACGTCAAATTCAAATTTTTTTCCTCTCCCCTGGTTGGCGTGCTCTGGGTGGATGACATAATAATTTTGCCCTCTGATGAGAGGACATAAGCCCGGGAATGGTAATTTGTCCACTCGGCATGCTAGCCCCACTGAGGGGGGGTCAAACCTATAACCTAGTACATTAGAATTTAGACTGTACTGCCAAACTATGAGAAAGAAGTTACCTATTTACAATCCAAATTGTGAAATACCGAATATCATTTCCCTGAAAATGATTTTACAAAAGACACTATCAAAATCCTGAAAGATCATTTGACAACTGGTCTGATAATAGAATCTTAGTAATATGAAAGTTAGTAGGTAAGTATATAGTAAAAACAATGAACAAACAAATCTAATAATTGAAATACCTGACAACCGAACTTTTGTAAATAAATTTTATGAGTACTATAACAGTAACTAACAAATCAAACCTCATAACTGTTTGGACAAATGAAACAGCAAACAAACTTTAGCTAACTTTTGGAGTCAGAAACTCATGTCAAGTACAACATTTGGAATCATACAGTTCTATGAAACGAGCAAGATTCAAACATATTTATTTTGGATTATAGATAACTTACCATGAGGAGAAGATGAGTCTAAGAGGAGACCTATAAGCAGCATGAGATGAGCTTAAGAGAAGACATTATACAGCAGGTAGATAATGGTTTCATAGTTGATGAAGACAAGTTATTAAGAAAAAAAAATGTAGTAGTAAACTTACAAGGAATGTTTATACTATTAGGTATTTTTCCAAGTTCTTTGATCTCATCTGGTTCTCTGACATCAATGATGATGGCTTCATTCATGGAAGTGGCTCTTTTCACATAGTTGAAGTCTACAACTGGTAAATTTTCAGTTGCTGCCTGAGAATAAAATCGAGGCTTAAATATTCTTGCGGAGCACGATAGTGGAGATATAGTGCCTGAAAAAATTAATTATACCTAGTTACTTTACTATTCCATAATTCCACACAAAAAAATATTTAAAACTTACGTGAAGATGAGGCAGTGGCAAGGTTTGCAAATTGAACACCATAGGAAGCAGCAGCTGATTTGTAAAACTTGAAAGTTGTTGGAGCAATGTTACGAATAATACAGCGCAGCATTTTTGTAAAGGTTAAAATATATAACGAGCACAAAATAATAAGGGACCGAGTATCGTGTGCTCCGCTAGGAGCATAAGAATAAAAAAAAATATACTCTACCGACCGAGACTAGGAGCACAATTTATAAAGCTCGAGTGTCTTGAAAAAATTCAACAGTAAATAACCAAAACAAAACAAACATTACCCAACCAACTTGAACCAACTATCTGGAAAATCTGGAAATTAAACGGAGTAAATTGACAGATCGAATGTTACCACTTTTTTATATGAAAATAGTGCTGTGCTAAAAAGAGCTACTAAAATTAAGTAATTCATGTAAGTGATCTATTTTATTACGTTGTATTCTAGATCTTCCAAAATCTCTAATTTTTTGTCTAAATTGTGTATTTGTTAGCTAATAATCGATATCAAAGATTTCAAACTAAAATATTACATACCATGATCTTCATAATATATGTTTCTTAGGAAATAATTATTACACTATAACTATACGGAGATACAGTTATAGTGTAATAATTTTATTATATTAATGTATAGTAGTGACACAGTTACGGAAACACTTCTTAATTCTTGAGTTTATGCAGAAAAAAACAGTATAATACATTCCTCTTCTCTTAAGGTTGTTGCTGACTCAATAAAAGCGATTCCCTGACATAAACGTTTCAAGATTATGTCAGGGAATGTATTTGTATTGTATCTATTAGATATTCAAATATATTGAGTCAAATCCCATCACTATGATTTGAGAGTTGGTATCATTATTTCTACAAGTGACTTTCAGTCGGTCACTTTAAATACTCCATCATAGAAATTCAAGTTACTTTTTTTTGGCGGGAACGTCTTAGTAACATGTTGCTTTGTTTTATTTTCCTAAACTTGTGTTATTTTGAACATTAATGTTATAAATATGGTGGTGTTTTATTCATTAAGTGTTTAATCAAGTGCGGGAGTGTGGGCAAGTGAAATAAACCAGTGTAACGTGTGATTTTACGTTATCGGCAAAACTCCATGGAAGCTTCTAGTAAAGTCGCCATCACTTTACAGAGGCAAGACTTAAATTTGAAAATGACTGTTTACGTGACTTAGACTGTGACTAGAACACAATATAACTTGTATTATTCAAGAAACTTGAAAATATTTCAATACTTGACACTGGCAAATCGCTAATCGCGGGGTCCAATACAAAAAAGAAGAAGAAGAAGAATTCAAGCTATAGCAAAAAATCACAGACTGATAATGATCAAAAAATAAATAAACACATACAGGGTTGCCAGATATATTAAAAAATCGATTTCGATTTCGATCTAGCGTTCGTACCTCGGCAAATACGCCAGGAAGTCGTATGTTTACTATTTAAATCGTACATCTGGCTGCCCTGAATACATATCACATAGCGAACAGCCTCACCGAAAAACGTTACATAACTTTAATTAATGCTTTTCATATTTTGTCAAATTCTCGCTGACACATAATGACACTTGTGGAAAGAGGACAGAGAATTTAAGACGATAGTTAATGTTATGTAACGTTTTTTTTTGCAAGGCCACAAACGTCCCATCTACGTTACTCGTTTGCCAAGCACCCACAGAACAAAAGAGAAAATTGCTATCAAAAGACAAGACGTCTAACCAAAAGAATAAAGACAAAGGCAAATGTGCAAGCATGATGCCAAGATCAAGAAAAAAAAAACATACCCCCAAGTGTCATTTTCTACTTCACTCAAAAGTATTTTTTAATCTGTGTAGCATGTACCTATGTTTGACAGAATGATTGCTAATTTAGGGTTCGTGACCAAAGAGTACTTTGTAATATGCAAGGCGCGTCACCGAACGAGAGTGACGTGTGTGCTGCTCCTTTGAAAAAGACCGTCGAATGCGGTTGAAACTATAGTCGGATATTTCGGCTCAAAATAGACGTGAGTGACCCGTAGTTTTTATTTAAAGACAAGTATAAGCCTGAATATGCCTCCGTTTTTTCTTTTTTTGTAAGTGGTCGGATATAGCCGGATTTTTCGACTCAAAACAGACGTGAGTGACCCGTAGTTTTCATTTAAAAAGATATAAAGTAGTTTGTAGTAATTAACTACCACTCACGATTTACGAAATATTCTGAGTACAAATTATATAGAGAGTTCCTACGGAACAGTCAAATAAAAACTCGACTCGTTCTTGTCATATTTTTTGTCATTCCCATTTCCCTTTGAGTCCTTCGACCCTCGCCATCGTAATTCGTATTTCTGTTTATGTGTAATCTAATTTCGTTTATTTAATTTTCTTACATCCAGTGAATAATCTATTATTGTGTACGTTTTGACCACGATAACTATCGAAACAATAATCGTTTCATAGACAGGCCCATGAAAACGTTATGGATGGATGTTCGTTTTACTTGCTCATTATTTTTATTGTAATCTATTTCCACGCATAGCATCACAGTCAATAAACAGGCGTAACTTATTTCATTTCCAGTTGCTCGCAGTGCATAACTTATCATAGTGTTTATGAGTGCGTAGTGAATCGCATGAAATGGTGGTTGTGTAAGTTCAATAGAGAAAATGGGGTCCATGCGGCCAACAGGACGGTTCCTATCCTTTACGAATAATATTCAACGAACGCAGAAACAAGCTGGTGAGTGATTGATAAATTTGATTGGTAAATGAATTGACCAACATTCTTGAACAGTGAATCATGGTTTGTGATTGCATGTCCTACAATTTGGCTAATATTTTGCTCACTGAAGTAATGTCTAAACGACGGAGGTTTGTAATTATTTATGCATTCTCTGTATACATTTGCAATATTCTTATCTTATATTGTCTAATAAATTATCATATTTATTTGTAAATATGCATGGCTAAATAGATGAACTGATTTGAATTAATTTTGTAATGAACATTACTACACAGACAGAACAAGCTCACAGGCCATCAACCAACCAATCAGAACCCACACAATAGTACAACAACTCAAAAGATTATAATTTTTACTAGCTATTTTAACTTTATTATATTGAAAAAGTAATCATAATGATGAAGAATTATTGTAGCATATTATGTCCTTAGGATCTCAGCTATCTCTGTACCAAATTTCATAATAATCAGTTCAACTGTTTGCTTATAAAGTTTAACAGCTGGCATAGCATGGAAGGTAGAAAACCATTTGTTATGTCAGTTGTTAATGTCATTATATACTTTATTTCCTCCGAGAGGTAGATAAAACAGTAGAAAGACTATTGGTCTACATTCCATGCTAACCCTGCTGAGTTACTTTTGTTTTTGTTTGGTCCTGCTGCCTGCATGATAATACATTGCACTCTACACATTAAGCTGAGATGTGTAGCAAAATGTTCATTCAACAGTACCTACTGGCTTCCCACAAAGTCTATCTGGCAGTGAAACTGATGTATCCACATCCAATGAGAATTTGTCACGGGAGGAGCGCTATGTTGTGAGACACACAGCCCGTGTGGAGCCCCAAGGGCAAGAGAATCATAGCCAGACCAATAACAACAACAGAAACTCTTTAAAGGTAAGGTTCTTAAACAATATAATATACCATTTTAGCTATGCATATTACTTTCACTACAGCTACTTTCACACATTCTAAGATAGATAAAGTCTGAAAAGATCGCTTTTAGCAATAAAACTACTTTTTATGCCATTTTTATAGTAAGCAATGCTTTCAAAGGGAAAGAAATAGCTTTTAGCAGTAAATATAAATATTGGTGGTTGACATTTCATACAACAAGAGAGCAATAAGACTGCCTTTTTGTGCTATTTTTTATGTTTACTTTGTTATTACTTTTTGTGCTGCCGTAAAGTGCTGTAAGTGTTATTCATTGATTGTTACAAGTGTTCCATATAATACTAGTTATTAGGCCCTGGTTTTTCAAATACCGTGATGCTAACAAACAAGCCATAACAGTCATCTATCTCTTAAGATTTTGGACAATCCTGTACTTGGGTTTCTTGCAAAAATCAGGGTTAGGGATAGCTTACTGTGTGGATTGGACAAGGGAACACCAGACCAGATATTTTTCAATTGCACCAGATATTTTTCAATTGCCCCAGGAATTTGCCCTCCTTATATGATCTCCTTCCCTCTTCTATCCTCTGTCCAATTAAATTCCGATCACTCTTAACATTTGTAAACTCTCATTTATCTCTTAACGTCAATAACATTAAACTTTAATATGTGGTGTCTTTCTAACCAACTAACACCTATATATGTTGTGTATGTCTTTATTTTTAGGGATACCAACAGTAATCAATGATAACAGTTAGTATAGCTCCATAATATATACATATACATTCACTTGCAAGGCCACTTCACTGGAGAATTACATAATAAGCATAATCTTTACAAATCACAAAAACAACAAATAAAAGTCAAACAACGTGACATTGGCGAAAACTTAAGAACGCCATTAGCAAGAATTGAGTTAATTTAATACAAGCTGTAGCAGTAGTGGTATTTACAAGGATCAATGAGAATATATGGAATTGTGTGAAAAAACAAGCATTTTTTAATCTGGAAACTAGCAGCCTATAAAGTAAATGTGTTAGATTTCAATTAGATACAAATACAATTACAAAGTAGCAACTTAAAAAAGGTAGGGTAATGCAGGCTTTTTTGATTCAAATGCAAAAGCTTCTTACAAAGAGAATCATTCTATTTCCATGACTTTTATTGCCAATTTCTGAAGAAAGTGCTTGACATGTTGAGATATGACTATTTTACTATAGCGTTTATTTTGTCATTAATACATTATGTTCCATTTTCATATTATGTTGTTGATTTTGTAATAAGACTTAATATAACTTTCTCTATGGTCTGTTCCATTTAGATTGGCAATAAAGTTCGTTGACCCCACGACAGCCACTAAGAGCAAATTAGCGTTACTTCAAATTTTACCTTAATTAATTTATATATTTTTATAATGGGATAGTAATTACGAAAAGAGATAAAGAGACAAACAAATACTGATCAAATAAATTAAATAAATATTTGTGGTGTGGTGTTTACATTTCACACAACACCATCTAGCCCAAATTAAGCCAAGCTTGTACTATGGAACTAGATGGCTGATAGAATACATGTATACTTTTTTTTGTTGTAAATTTATTCTATATGATACACAGAACAAACATCCATGCTCATCACACAAATGTTTGCCCTGGGTGGGGATCAAACCCACAACCTATTGCTCAGCAAGCAAACATACTACCAACTGAGCCACAATAAGGTTTCAAGTTTCATATCTTATTGCACCTGGGTATATGATTATTTGCATATATTTATTATAGTATCTACCAACATGAAAATAACATCTGACATTAATTTCTGATATGTTTTCTCTTCAAAGTTGTGTGGAGATGTGTCCACAAGACTACCAACTTAACAACTTTGAAGCCTGCCTGACCCTTTGCGCTCACGGCTGAGACTGAATAAGATACCAACCTACTAATTACTTATACTTGCATTATGTGTATCAGGACAGTGTACCCAGCAGTAACCGAAACTCACTGAAAGACTCTGTTGGTGGAGGAAACAGCAACCGAAGCTCACTGGATGTGTCTTCATCGTCATACAACACTTTGATTATACACAATCAGGATGATTCCTGGCCACCAAGACCTACACCTATACGGTTAGTTGTTTATATGCTACATTTATTACATAACTACTATTTACTACACTTTCTAAGATTAAATTTAAATATTTTTATCTGACTGCTCAAGAAAGAGGGTTATGTTTTTCTAGAGTATGTGGATATGAATGTTTTTATATTACCTTCGACAGCCTAAATGGCTACAAAAATAAAAAAAAATGCTTAACAATCTCCAATTAACTTTTTCGTATCAAATGATTACAAATACTATTCCAAAGAATGTTCATTTAAATAAATTATACAGTAGCTTAGCGCATACTTTCGCACAAAAAAATTATACTCAGTATGTAGTACATTAATTAAAGCAATAGTACATTATGATACAAGTGTGCTAAGTTGGTCATTACAGTCGAGGCGTAATAGAGCCGAGAGTGTAATGACCATAATGCACACGCGTTTCATACGACGTTTTTCAACACACTTGCGAGGAAAAAAACACGCGTTTATAACTGAAATATTTAATTTAAGTAAATACTCTTTGTTGAAATTAAAAAAAAAAACTGTAAAGTAAAGACATTAGTGCGTAATAGAAAAGTCAAAAGCACGGTTTATAACTGAAATATTTAATTTAAGTAAAAACTCTTTGTTGAAATAAAAAAAAAAACTGTAAAGTAAAGACAGTAGTACGTAATAGAAAAGTCAAAAGCACGCTTGTTTTATAGGATACTTTTCGGCCATAAAAACGGTTGAATAAGGGCCACTTTACGAGCAAGTGTGTTGAAAGCGTAAATTACATTACGAAAATCAGTCTTATGCAGTCGGGTATTGTTTTTATTTTAATATACACTTATTTATTTTTTGCTTGTTTAATTAATTAATGTGAAAGTTGTATAGTTCGTAAATCGCCCATCACGTTTACTAGATCTTTTTTATTTGTCAGCCGTGTTTGTACAAACATAAATCCGAAAAGACAGAGGTGCGTGCCGCGGCAGTGAACTCAGGACCTACGGATAGCAAGTCAGACGGTCTCCCGACTAAATCTTACGTGTGATTAATTTGTAACCGACTTCCAAAACGGAGGTTCTCAATGCGACTGTATTTTTAGTTGTGTGTTTGTTCAGTGATTAATCAGCTAATTATGAATTGTTTTTGATGATTCTTATTTTGTTTGGCAGGTGGTCCCATATAAATTTTATCAAAATTGGTTTAGTATTTTCGTTTTAATAACAAAATAACTGAAAAAAATAAACGAATTGCGTATTTTGAAGTCGGTTTCTTCAGTTTTTTAAACTATAATTATTATTCGTAAGTCTATTCAGTCCTTTCCTTCTATATTTAAAACAATCCTGCTATTCGCCAGCGAGACAATCCATAACTTCAAAATTCCACAGAGAACACGAACGAACAAGCAGCGAGGTGAAGCACCCGACCACACAATCCTCTCCATATCACACGCTAAAGAAGGAAGTTGGCAAGAAACCCAGCGGTATACCGCTGCCAAAGATTCACAAGGAGCAGGCGGTCACAGCCACCGCTAATTATATCGATATTGGAGGGCAGAGGATCTATACAAGCCCACCTGACCATGGAGTACAGGTGACATATAATGCTTACTAGAAAATTCAATATCTGTATCAGGATCTGTGATCTTTCATTAACCCATGGAGCACTTCAGGATTGCGTAGCGTTTTGGTATCATAGATCTTATGCTTCCCATGTAAGGTGCAATTTCGAAATTAGTGCAAGCGCATCGGTTTTTTTTAATACATTATATCTCATATACATATATGATATCTATTCGCTCTAGCCTTGAAAATTCCAAGATTGTAGGTCTCAGGAAACAGAGATGGCGGCAAATAATTCCATTCTAGTGAAGTACGCAACAGGAATGTGGAACGATATCGCTGAGTACGGATTTTTGGCATTTCAACGAGAAATGGGTGGTAATTCGCCGACTTTCTGCTAGTCCTGTAGTGAAATGGGAAGGGTGGAATTAGGTCGTGAAGCTTTTGCGCACATTCCCCGAAATGAATCCTGTAGAAAATAGACAGACATGCTACTTTACGGCGGCGGGTGGTGGTGGTGGTATGTTTGTTAAACAAGGTCAAATGCTCCAATTTTGCAAGATTAATCTTGCACCTAAAATCACACGAGATCTCGCAACGTTTGTGAGATTACATGATATAAAATTTGAATGAGTATTTAGAATCATTATGGTATCAGGACAGACCTAAAGCTAATTCATGTATTGACTGCAAATGCTTTTTATCCATTGTACTAACAAATATCGAGTCATTGCTATCCATTGCTGGAAACATTTTTTTGACTTATAGTTACTAAGCAATTCTATCAAATAATATACCAAATCTAAACCTATTAGCTTTTATAGAGCTAAGTAGTAAGCAACATTACACACAGACTGTTACACACCCTTACTTTTCCGGTATATAAGTATTATGTGATAACTAAACTATTTAATTTTAGGAAATTACCGAAATCCCTGACGACTTTCTAAACCAATCATCGGTCCTGAAACACCTGGCTAAAGAAGTGGCCCAGTCGCCGACCCCGCGCGGACCCACGCCTCCCGCTTCGCCGCGCGCGCCGCCCGCGCCCCGCGACGAAAGCAGAAAGGCGAAGGGGAAGTGTTCCAAGGCTAAACTTAGTAAAGAAAAACTGAATCTCTCTCGGTCACAGCCTGATCTAACGAGGTAAACATTTCGCAAATGTTATTGGTTGATTAAATTTGTTGAAATGAAACAAATTATAACAAATTTATCGCATATATTTTACATAAATTTATGACCTGACGTTTCGAACACTTTGCAGCGTCCATGGTCACAGGTGAGACCACGTTTTTTGAGGTGTTGTTTCATTTCAATGAGTAACAATCGCGAAAACCATAGAAAACTTTTTTTTTTTTATCAGCCCTGTTTGTTCAAACTGTCCCACTGCTGGGAACGGGCCATCTTCTCATTGTTAGAAAGGGTTAGGCCATAGTCTGCCACGCTGGCCAAGTGCGGGTTGGCAGACTTCACACATCTTCAAGATCATTGAGAAATCTCAGACATGTAGGTTTCCTCACGATGTTTTCCTTCACCGTTTGAAGTTGGCGGCAATCAACAATACGCACATAACTTCGAAAAGACAGAGGTGGGTGCCGTGGGATTCGAACCCAGGACCTGCGGATCGCATGTCAAGACGGTCTCACCACTAGGCTGCCGGAAACTAACATTATTATTAGATAGTTATAAAGTGTTATTGATTGATTGATTAGTTGATTGTTACTAAAAAAGGTTAGACTTTCACAAACTGGTTTTTATCAGCGGTGGAATACGCTGTAACATCTTTATGTAGAAGTCGTTTTGGAAAAGGTTTAGGCAATGTCAAATTGACTTTACATCACCCTTGCCTTGCAAAATGTTGAAAAAAATAATTGAAAATATGAAAAAGGATTTTTAAAAGGACTAAAACTTTTGTAAGGACTAAAGGCTCTTGCAGAGTTGACTTGGTAAGTACCACAACTTTACCAGTTATTAAATATCCAACCAGTATTAATTGGGTCACATTAGTGTTTCCATGGAAATTTTTGAGCATAACAAATTGTTCACCTCATGTCTCAAAGTGGCGAGAGTAGTGCATTGTCACACAGGGCTATGAATTTGTTGATGTCTAAAGTTGCGGATATCATAAGTATGATGGTTGTCATCCGGTTAGGTACTTCCTCGTTCCGTCACCGTTGCACAAAAGAAAATGGAGAAATCCCATTTTATTTTATAGCTTCACTATTTTCATCTTTCATCTTTTAAAATATAAGTCCCACTTCCTGTAATAGTGTGGGTGTGCGCGCGGTACCGGGCGGCTCCGAATCGAGTGGATGGTGCAGCGGCGGCGAGGGCTCGCTGGAGGAGCCCGACGACGCATTCACTGCAGTCCTAGACACACTCGCGGCGGAAAACCACCAGCTCAAGAGGCAGTTGGCTGACGCTTGTGAAAGGGTCGCTAAGACTAGCAAGGTGATGTGAAAAAAGAAGGTAGCTCATCTGTTCATTTGCAATAATAGTCATTGAAATGTATTTTATTGTGACAAAAAACATATAATTTAGATTTATTTATAACAAAAAGAAAAAAAACAAGAAAATAAGATTTGGTAAAGTGCAACATCCTTAGCCCATAACCTGCATGAAGAAAGAAAAAATAACGTTTTCGCTCATTCCTAACGAAATATTGTATATGTCCATCAGTTGGAAGAAGAAGTGGAGAAGGTGCGAACAGCTCATGAAGAGCTGGTCGGGTCGTGCGAGCGACGCGAGCGGCTGGAGCGTGCGGCGCGCGTGCGGCTGCAGGCGGACTGTCGCCGGCTGCACGACCTCAACCGGGCGCTTAAACAACAGGTATCCGCTTGTACTGACCTCTTGTTGCTGAGGGGTGGGTGGACACAGGTGGTAGCTCATAAAGAGCTGTTCCCATAAGTTGGTCATGTGACCGAACGGGAGCGCCTGAAGCTCGCGCCACGTACATATTCCGGAACTTTGTCTCACCTGTGTACTCTGAGGTATAGTGATGTTGATCATTGTATAAATATACTTTTGCCACTTTAAAGACGCTGGTTTCTGGTGGTTAAGAGAATCGATTACTTCCTCGAGTTTCAATGTTTGAGATCTGCATGAATTCATCTGTATCTCTCAACAGCAAATTAGAATAAATATTTTTTTACGTCCCAAAATATCTCCATCTACGCGACAGATGTGCATGAAGAATGCGGTGGCACGCCGCATGCTGCGTGGGGCTAATGGCGACGATGTCGCATGCGGGTTTCATATCAGTCGCAACCCATGGAATGTTGTTTTAAAGTTGTCTCTGTCTCGATGTTGAATGGTCTGCGTGTCGGCAGGTGGAGTTGTTGTCGCAAGGCGTGCGCACCGACAACGATGCGAACTCAGACGCACTGCGCAAGGAACTGCAGAACAGAGAGATGCTCATCGCGCAACTCATCACACAGAGTGAGTTCACTTACAGACTCATCACCCAAAGTGAATTCATTTACAAAATCATCATACAGAGTGAGTTCACTTACAGACTCATCACACAGAGTGAGTTCATTTACAGACTCATCACCCAAAGTGAATTCATTTACAAAATCATCATACAGAGTGAGTTCACTTACAGACTCATCACACAGAGTGAGTTCATTTACAAACTCATCACACAGAGTGAATTCATCTACATTAGCCGGTTCCACCTGTTATCCTACAGAATCTGTTAACCCCCCTTAAAAATTAGATTGACCCATATTTTTTAAATTAAATTACGGGCTACTCGCGTCTATTTTAACGTAGCACCAAACGGGACGTCAACCGGGAGTGACTTACGTGCTGTGTGCTCTTCTTGAAAAATACCGCTGAGTGCGGTTGAAAATATAGTTTTGACCATTCGTTCCGTTTGGTAGCGTGAACAACCAATATTTCAATGCAAAATATGTTGATCTGTATCAGTTTAATTCTGGTTCTTGGTAAATTGAATTGTCTTCCATCGCCCTCTCCCGCTGCGCGAGTTATTACTTATCACTATTTTCGTTTAGCGTTTTAAACTTGTATAGGAAAACAAACTGTGAAAAAGAAAAAGGTACAATAGAATATCAGATTATCTATTTTTCAATGCAGACAAAGAGTTGGCGTGCGCGAAAGAGAGGCAAGAGATCGAGATGGCGGCGCAGAGAGCTACGTTACAAGAACAACGAACACATATTGACATTCTTGACACGGCGCTCACTAACGCACAGGCTAACGTCGTGAGGCTTGAGGAGGAGGTGAGGTGACAACAAAATGATTGTGTCACAATTGACACGATTTTCGCAGCAACAGATTATGGCGGGACTGCAAGAAGAAAGGAGGGCGCGCGTACTCATCTCATTGAAAACAATTGCCTGAAGCTTTCAAAATTGACAAATAGGAGAAAACTGTTTGCTACCCCTAAACATCGTCCGATTTCGAGGATTCTATTTTTATCTGATTGGAGTCACAAAAAGCTACGCCTCAATGGTTAGTTTTTTCAAATTTTACTATAACTCCGAAGTAAAAATAAATAAATTACAATCTTGAATAAAGAAAACCGTATAGGCGTAGCCATTACTGGTTCCTACCATATATAAATATATTTAAGAAAAAATATTATCGAAATCGAATAATATTTAGCTGTCGAAAACACTTTTCTCACAAAGGTTGTCGCGACAACTACGCTCCTAAACTTTGCGTTCCCCTATTATCAGTTTAATGTCGTCCAGAACTTTGTATTGTACATAAGTGTCCGTAGTTCGACCATTGTCCGTCTCGCTCGCGCATACCCACATTTTTGAAGATATAAAATGACTGAATGAACTTATATAAAAATCGTCGTTTGTAAAACTAAAGATAATTCTTAGAAATTATTAACGCGAAAAATATTTTTATGTATGAAAATTATCTAGGATCAAATTGCAATTTTTGTCCAATATTTGTACGGATGTACAATACGGACGACGGTCGTACTACGGACTCTTAAAAGGAGATTTAAAAAATATGTATAAATCATATGTTTAAATTTAATTAGGAATAACAAATTAGCAATCAATGCATATTTTTATGCAGTCGGGTGTTCTATAAACACTTGTTGCGTACGTGTTGTAATATAGATTTTATATGTGAGTACATATAGTGTGTATTGGTGTGTGTGTCAGTGTCGTCACGCGGGCGGGTACGTGGAGCGCGTGATGGGTCTGCAGCGCGCGCTCGCCTCGCTGCAGCAGGCGTCCGACCGGCGCGAGCACACTGAACGCAAGCTGCGCGCGCAACTAGAGAAGGAACTGCAGACGCTGCGGTCAGTACCACCGTACACGTCACCCGTAAATACAGCGAGCCTCATCAGAAACGAACATAATTAACTGAAAAGAAAGAGGTTCTCAATTCGACTGTTTTTTTACCCGACTGCGTAAAACAGAGGGTTATGTTTTTTGAGTGTATGTATATTTGTATGTATATATACATAATACGCATTTATAAGCCTTTACATAATACTTTCTCACAAAAAACGTACACTTAACAGCGTATCAAGCAAAATGAAATCGCAACTTAGACTGCAAAAACTGATTTTCTGCAGTCGGGTATATGTATGGGATTGATATTAGTTAAAGAAATGTCACATGACGACACGTCATAGTTTCTTAGCATTTCGAAGCGTAAGTATTTGTAGAAATAGGAACGTTTGCCGTTAGTCCAAGCCTGCAGAGCCATCATGCTCGGTTATGTAATATCGTTCGGGTGAAGTCGGCACATAGACATATTTTTCCTTTACGTTCGCAACTAACCCCCTAAGCGTGGGACTGAAAAGTCCGATTCAAAGGCCGCATCACGCGAGTAGAAAAGAGATAGCGACAGAGTTATAAACAAAACCAGTTTTTAAATTTTTTTTGTCGATGCAAGCAACGTGATCGAAGTTATGTGCGTATTGTTGATTGCCGCCAACTTCTAACGGTGAAGGAAAACATCGTGAGGAAACCTACATGTTTGAGAGTTCTCAAGAGTCTCATAGTCTAAAAAACACTAACAGTGTGGGACATGACGGTTTTCACACAAAAGTAATTAAATTTGTCGCTGAAAACATCTCAAAACACCTTAGTTATATAATTAACATGTGTATAAGCTGTGGTGTATTTCCAGAAGATTTAAAAATATCTATAGTTAAACCGTTATTTAAAAAAGAAAACAGAGAACTCATGAACAATTATAGACCAATTGCATTAATATCAGTCTTTGCTAAAATCTTTGAAAAGGTGATCTATAAACAAATATATTCATATTTTGAAAAATATGACATACTTTCTAAAGAGCAAAAAGGTTTCAGACACAAAAAAAGTATCAATTTGGCTATTTGAGAATTTTTTAAAAACGTCATGTTAAATATTGATAAAAGAAACCCTGTCTGCGCTATTTTTTGCGAAATGACTCAGGCTTTTGATTACGTAGATCACAACACACTACTTAGTAAAATGTATAAATACGGGGTAAGAGGAAATAGTAACGATTTACTAAAATCTTATTTAAGTAATAGAAAGCAACTAACTGAGATATCAAAAATTAATCCTAAAACAAAGAGAGAAGAAATATTTACTTCCTTAGAACGTACTCCAAAATATGGGGTACCTCAAGGTAGTGTGATTGGTCCACTGGCATTTATTTCGTATATTAACGACCTTCCAAAAGCAACAAAACATCCAGTTACACTTTTCGCTGACGATAGTACCATAACAATAGCTTGTAATAAAATAGAATCATATAAAAATGACATTATTAATTCTCTTGACTCAACAATAAAATGGCTTGACAATAATAATCTAAAAATAAATTTAAGTAAGACTAATATTATGCACTTTTCTCAACGACCACAGAATATAACTAATTTTGACATAACATACTGTAATAACCCGATAAATAATGTAGAAACCACAAAATTCCTGGGGTTAATTATTGATCAACGTCTGAACTGGAAAGCACATGTCCATGACCTAAATAAAAAACTCAGCAGCTTTTCCTTCGCTCTTTACAAATTAGCACCGACTCTTCACTCAGACGCCCTTATTACAGCATATTATGGACTTGTGGAGTCAGTGCTGAGATATGGCGTAATATTCTGGGGTAACTCAACTGATAAAAATTATGCTTTTATATCCCAGAAAAAATGCTTAAGATCTATGTTTGGACTCAAACCAACTGATAGCTGCAAGCCTTACTTTAAACAGCATAAGATTCTGACGCTTCCTTCACTATACATATTTGAGGTTGCAGTATTTGTACGGGCTAATTCTGAAATATTTCCTAAGATGTCTACAGAATCGATATATAATAGACGAGACAACAAAATACTAATACATAAAGCAAAAACTCAATTGTTCAGAAACAGCATTTTTGGAATGGGCCCTATTATATATAATAAGATACCTATAAGTCTTAGAAATCTGACAACTAATTTATTTAAAAAGAAATTTAAAGCCTTGCTGGTTGAAAAATGCTACTATAAGATTAAAGATTATATAGACGATCGTTCCTTATGAACAAAATATTTTAATGTTTAGAAATTTTATTGACACAATTAATAAAAATAAAAATAAAAAATAATTTTATATAATTGTATTATGACATGTTTAAATTGACATTTGATAATTAGGTATTTATATTAGTAGTTTTAAAGATCGATAGCGCCCTCTGATTTGCACGCCTCCTCAGGCATAACATGAAGCACATTAAAATTAAGAACACCAAAAGCATGTTATCACTCATGTTTAACGCAAATAAATTTACTTTGACTTTGACTTTGACTCAATGATCTTGAAAATGTGTGAAGTCTGCCAACCCGCACTTGGCCAGCGTGGTAGATTATGGCCTTACCCTTCTCACAATGAGAAGGTGACACGTACCCAGCAGTTGGACAGTTTGTATAAACAGGGCTGATTAAAAGCAACATGGCGTGTCATTTATATTTTTAGCAAGTTTTGTTCAAAGTCACTGCATTGGATAAACTGGAGATTGAAGATTTTTTTTTTACATTTATTACATTGTCTGTTTTTTTTGGTACATTTTGAGATAGGATCTTTCGAAGAAAAATTTGTCGAATTCTTTACTTTACGTCTTCCTCACCCGGCTCTTTAGTTGTTATTGTTTTGTATATGTTGTAGCCATAATGTGTGTGTGTGCGCGTTACAGAGCACGCGAGTGCGTGTGCGGTGGAGGAGGCGGCGCAGAGGGCGCGGGTGGCGAGGCAGAATTGAGGCGTCTAGTGCGCGAGCGCGACGAGCGACTCCTAGCTTTAGAAGGAGAGTGCGCCAAGTGGGAGCAGCGGTACCTAGAGGAGGCCGCGCTCCGGCAGGCTGCCGTCTCAGCGGCCTCTATACCCAAGTAAATAAATATTTTTACAGTGATGTCACAGAAGACATTAATAGTATTACATAGAGAACGGACACCCCGTCTCCCGCCAATCTCGGGTTCCTCACCCGCTCCCCGCGCTCGCTCTGTCGTTTGTCGGAGTTTGGCGATGCGGTTGTCAATCGAGACAAGCGTTGCAGGTTTCAAGCGTTCGAATCATAATTGACGTCACCAACAAGCGGCAATTTGGTGACAGCCACAATTTCATACATGTGTGTGTGTGTTATATACAGATATCAACTTCCATTATTGTCACCAATTAGCGCGCTATCGTATGGAGTGTCCAATGTGTCCGATGTCTCTACTTATTTGTTTTGACCTTTCGCTAAAAGTATCTCGTTTTTAATTAAAACGCTTATTATTATTCTAGTTTTTGCTTTATCATCTTATTAACCTTCGGTTATCCTCTACCAATATTTTTTTATCATTAATATATATAGGTTTCCGCTTGACCGTCAACTCGCCCTATATTGAGGGTCTACGCTGGCGCGCTTTTGTTCTAAAAATATCGCTGAAGAAGCCAAGTTATTCACAATTTAAAGGAATTCATGTCATACCTGTTCTATATTAACTAACGTTCCGTTTAATTGAAAATATCTTACACCTTACCATGCTTTACCCCATAAATCTATGTAATTACATGCGATATTCGCATTATACCGTACTAATGTGTGTATCAATAAATCGCCTAACAAAATAATGTTTGTTTGTGTTTCAGTCAATCAGTTGAATGGCTTTTCAGGGATGCTAAGATCGCGGCTCTCGAGAAAACCTCCGCAGAGTCGGAGCGCCTGATGGCGGAGGCAAGGAACGAGAAAATACGACACATGGACGAACTGCACTCCGCGCAGAAGAAAGTAGCTGATATGGAGGGCAGGTAATATAATAAAGTAAAAATAGAACTATGGTGACAAGACATGGGAATTAACGCCTCGAAGCATATGCTATATGCTTCTGTGATCTCGACTGAACAAAATAATGAAATAAGGACAGCAGCACTCTCAATGTCAACTTAGTTCTCTAGCTGAACAGACGCTATAATCATATAAATATTATAAAGCTGATTGTACACTCACTTCACATATTCACATAACACATGTGTGCATTTAACCCTTTACCCGCCTGGTCGGATATTATCGACAAACATTTTTAGAGTTGTTACAGGCGTCTTACCACTTGCGTCGAATATTTCCGACTTAATTTTTTTTTCGGAATTTGCTGAAACAGGCGGTTACAGCATTATTAGCTACCTGTGTCGGACTGTACTTCCGCCAAAAGTTTATTGAGGTATATGTCGTAGTTTGTCGGAATGGGCTCGAAAGCTTTTGTCGGAAATATCCGACATAGGCGGTTAAAGGGTTAATAGTAACATCATTCACTCACAGCCTCGATATAATCTCTGTAACACGTAGGTATCGCACTAGTTAATAGATCACTTCAATGTCGCTCTGTGAATTGTAATAGTGAAAATGACTGCTGAGATCCATGTGGTAACATTAGGATCAGATCAGCCGTGTTTATACAAGCTGTTACATTGCTGGGCGTGCGCTATTTTCTCATTGTTAGAGGGGATATCTCACCAAGTTGACCAAGTGCGGGTTGGTCAATTTCACCCATTGCACTTCACACACTGTGCCACATAGTGAACAACGTAAGAAATAATCTTGTTTTTCCTTAACCCTTTAGTCGCCTATGTGTGATATTTCCGACAAAAGCTATTCGAGCCCGTCCCGACAAATTACGACAAAATACCACAAAAAATCTTCGGTCTTAAAAAAAGTCGGAATCGATAAACTTTTGGAGGAAGTATCCGACGTTGGTTGTTAAAATCCTCTAACCGCCTGTTTCAGCTATCTCTGGAAAAAAAAATTGTCGGAAATATCCAACGCAAGCGACAAGGCGCCTGTAACAGCTCGAAAAACTTTTCCGACCAGGCGGTTTTTTAATTTTTTTTATCAGCCCTGTTTGTACAAACTGTCCCACTGCTGGGAACGGGCCATCTTCTCATTGTGACAAGGGTTAGGCCATAGTCTGCCACGCTGGCCAAGTGATGATTGGCAGACTTCACACATCTTCAAGATTGAGAACTTTCAGACATGTAGGTTTCCTCACGATGTTTTCCTTCACCGTTTGAAGTTGGCGGCAATCAACAATACGCACATAACTTCGAAAAGACAGAGGTGCGTGCCGTGGGATTCGAACCCAGGACCTGCGGAGCGCAAGTCAGACGGTCTCACCACTAGGCTGCCGGAAACTTTTAAACCAGGCGGTTAAAGGATTAAAATAGCCCCTCCTTGTTTATAGAGTGAAAGAGCTGGAATCGAAGGTAGCGGAGCGCGACGCCATGATCAAGGTTCTGCAGAAGCACACGAGCGCGGCTTACGACAGCGGCGCCTCGCTGCGGAACAACTCGAGTAGGGAGGAGCTTGGTATGTCTGTACCTGGATATGGACGCGTATTAATATCTCAGATTGACGTGCGCTACGCGTTGCCACACGGTGTTTTGAACTGTTGAAGTCTGGTTCTAGTCTACCTAACTGTTATGGACTAGTACGAAGTATTAAAACACTCGTTCATCATCATCATCTTAGTAAGATGTGTATGCCTAAATATAAATGGCACATGTATCAAAATGTTACCGCGAATGTGCTGTACCTTATAATACGTGTGCTGTTGGCTTTATAGATAAACCTTTACCGTTACCTTAATAAATAAATCATCATCTCAGCTACAAGAAGTCTGCTGAACATTGGCCTTACCATGGATTTCCAAAAAGACCTAATGGGAACTGCTTGCATTCAGCGTTTTCCTGCCACTTGTATGAGGTCGCCTGTCCATATCGTGGCTAGGCTTCCTACGCTGCGCTTGCCGGTGCGTAACTTTTCGGACATAAACTCAATGGGATATGTAATTTCTTAGATATTTGTTTGATGTTTTTATTCGAAACTTTGAACTATATTAAGACAACAAATTTAATATTTTTGTGATCAACATTGTTTTTATATTTTTATTATATATTGGGAGCGCTGTGACGTTTAAAAGTTGACCTAGTACTTTTGACTAATCTTTTTAATACTTCATACCCTTTTATTTCAGATTCCATTGACCCAAAAAAAAAATACGTAGACCGCTTTTAACGTCACATTCTACAATAAATAAAAAATAATGAACGAAGACTTGATATTTTATAAGTTGATGGGAAGATTAATCTAAAGTACTAGGCGAACTTTATGACGCCACCGCCGTCCCCACTACAAATTGATTAAAAATATAAAACCACATCAATTATAAAAATATTGATATTAATTCCTTAAAATAGTTGAAAATTTCAAATGAAAGCATAAAATAAATACCTAAAAATTAACTTTACCTAAAAAGAGGATGTCATCTCACCTAACTTATTAGTATGTAATTGTATCTTTGCAATATATTACACAATCTAAATTTTGTCGTAATGAAGTGATATTATTTTTATATACAAAATAGATATACGTTCAACCACAAATTCGTGTGATGGTGTGGTCAAGCATGAATATATTATTCTAGTATATGAGGGGGAACCAACTGCCAAGACAGGGGTTCCTGACACCCAGTTTGGTGGTTGGTGCCAGTACTCTTGCGTGAATAAATTAATTTGTATTTGTTTGACCACCAACTAACCCACTAGATGGTAAGCGACGATGTGGGCGAGAATGGAACACGTAAATCTAGAAGATCACTCAGATTCACAGATTCACTCTTGCCTTGAAAACTCCACGATTATGGTTCTCAGGAAAAGGCAGGGATTGGTGGTAGAGTGCTGACTAAGTTTCTGCCCTGTAGATATAATGTTTATTATTAATATTTATTGGTTGGCTTCAGTGGGTCTATCGTCGGGCGCGTCGTTCTCGAGCGCGGAGGGCGTCGGCGGCGGCAGCGTGTCGGCGCGGTACCGCCACCTCGCCACTAGAAACTACTCACCTCATAACGACAACTCTAGCGGTAAGTGGAGCGATAGCTGATTGGATTGTGCTAATAAAGCTCTTTCATATGATATCCCACATAATACGGTTAACTCACAATTTGGATCCTCATTCCTTACATAAATACCCTATTTTTCCAGTCTTAGAGTCTAACACAATGCTTCTTGCCAAATTTCATAGTTCTAGGTCAACGGAAAGTGCCTATAAGCTTTCATTCCCTTGTGAGTGTCAAAATATGCGTTTTTTGCGACATAAACGTCTGTAACTTTTTTTTTGATAACTGAGAAGTTTGAGAGATCTGCGTATATGGTTTTTTCATATCTCCATCTCTATGTGGAAATGAAAGAGATGGAGATATAGTTTCCGATCCGATAAGTTATGAATAGCCCTACTGATCCTGAACTCTAATTCTCGGTAATAACGTACTTATTGTATGCAGGTTGTGGCTTCGACAGCACGTCTCTCCGGCTGGACGAGCAGCTGGCGGCGCTCGAGTCGCGGCTGGAGCGGCCGCCTGTGCCCGCCGTGAGTTACAGACACGACGACCGGCGCACCACGCACGACCACTACTACTGACGTCAACTGTTACTGACCAACACTAACTACTGACGACCATTGCTACTGACCAACACTACTACTGACTAACACTCCTACTGACGACAACTGTTACTGACCAACACTGACTACTGACGACCGCTGCTACTGACCAACACTTTTACTGACTAACACTCCTACTGACGACCGCTACTACTGTCGACTACTGCTACTGAACAACACTGATACTGCCGACAACTACTACTGAACAACACTACGAAAATACTCACATCATCATTAATCTTTATTTATCCACTACGTATAGGGCTCTAGCGCGCCACTCAATTTATATAAATACCGATTTTAAAGTAGATATGTACGAATTACAATTCCGAAATACTGTACGAAATTCAAGACGTATCGGTTGAGATGTACCGAGAATTATTATAATCAGTTACATACCTTCGACTAATTAGCATTGCTGATTTAAACAGAAACGTAACTAAGCAAGTGTTCTTTGCTGGTGTTAATTATTTTCTAAATAAAAAGAAATGCGAACTATTACAGCCTCTAAGCACCTTTGTAGAGCCTATGTTTTATCCGCAGACTAGAGAAAAAGATAGAATGCGCGTATAGAACTCGGAAGTGAAGCTATCTTTTGTAAGATACAAAACCGTAATCAGCTTAAAATTGGCTAAATTAATAAAAATTTTTAGTCTAAGAACTTGTTATCTATACTAATATAAACAGTTTTTTTACGTATTAAATAATTAACGTTGTGACTTCAATAAATTATAAGCCTAAAATAGAGAACGATTAAATTCTCAAAAGTATATTATTGATATCTAATTTTTAATTATTTATTAGAGTATATCCGGTGCCTTTGTGGCATATGTGCGTATAAATAAAACAACAAGGAAAAAACAAAGATGGGCTGGTAGCCAATGACAGCTCATAGTTTAAAAAAACAGTGCTCTCATTCGTTACCGAGTCAGAACTTATAAATTAATCTTGTTTGACGTTACCTAGCGCATAACACAGAACAGTTGCATAGAAAAAGTTATATATTTAATCGTTTTATCGTTTTGAATTTAAATACGATTTTATTGCGAAAACTGTCTTCACTTTCAAGTTCTACTAAGTTATAAATACTTATTAAGAATTACATAATAAAGTTATTCTCACAATATGGACACTAGAGAAGCCAATGAGAGCCATTGGAGTCAACATTTTTATATATCTACTCTAAAGACAAGCTTTGTGCACTCCATTCTATGTATTTCTCTAGTCTGAGCAATGTTCTATAATTTTCTAATATTACCTATCTTAACATTCCCTTTTAGATGTATGTCTCTCTATTTGACATTCCTACAGATGTACAAACTGCTAGACACGGCTTTGTTTTTGTGTGTATTTGCAAAAATAACATTTAATTTTAGCGTTGGTTTGAGTTCTTTTATAATAACTAAGCAAGAATTGGTATGAAAATCTATAGCCATAGCTTTCTAACTTACCGATATTTAAATAGAGTATATTATATTTTAAAGAAATAAATTAAAACAGATTTTTAAGGGACTGTAAAGCGCGTATTTCTACATACAATAGGAGAAAACTGATTTCTGACAGACATTAATGCTTCCAATTAAATACAGAAATTATTATCAAAATAATATGTATGATGTTCGGGGGTAGAAAACAGTTTCTCCTTTCGTACTTACAAATAATAGCTTAACAGTCCTCCTAAATAATATGAAATAATAAATGTGTGTCTTAATAAAGTGTCTTAAATATATACTGGGCTATTAAGGTACCTTGTACTAAGCCGAGGGAGGTCATTGTACTCATAATTACTTAAACAACTTTTACTGTTGACACAACTATGAAATCGAGAAAAAAATTATCAAACATTTAAATGAAAAGTTGACCAATGACAAAATATGTTCTATACATTTTGGTGAATTTTTGTCGCAATTTTAGTATTGTACCCTTATTAAGATGCTTATAATGGTAAGTACAATGACCCCCTTTCAGCTTAGTACAAGGTACCATGATAACCCTGTATAATAACGATATGAATGGTGCCAATAAGTTAAAGTATAAGTTTTAAGAATCTCTTAAGATGATTCTGTATTCTTATCTCCACTAGAAATGGCTAGTCTTAACGGATATGTTTCCTAGGAGTAAGTAAAAAAAAAATTCAACATCTATTTCATAATTTTGCTATAGGGTGTTACAATGTGCGATTGATTTACGAACAAAGAGTCATTGTATTCTTCATTGTAATTAAGTTTTACTAAAAGGACAATCTTAAAAACGCGGAAAAATCAGCTGATCCGTGTAAATAGTTCATTGACCTGGAACAACAGTTTTCTCGCGTTTTAGTGAAACTTGTTATTTATGATGGCTCCAATGTCTTCTGGCATTTATTGTGATAATCCCTAAGTAAACTTGCCAAGTACTGTACGTAGCATTATAAGGTGGCACAAACGAGAGGTATGGCACATATCAAAGTATAATTATTTTTATGATGAAAAGAGTAGTTAAACGTTGAACTACAACTCACTTGATGGTAAGCTATGAAGAGGTCAAAGTGGTGGTAAATCTTACTGTATCAGTAGTCTACCTCTGCAAAAGAAATCTTATCTCAATTTCTCAGCTTTAAAAGCGTTACTTCTCTACTTCATGGAGGAGCCTTCAGTATTAAGGTGCGTATTCACCAAAACAGTTTTACAAGATCATTTCTAAGTAATATTAAAATATAGGGATAAAACTGAAATATTTTTGTTCGACTCTTTTTTTATACATTATAGATCTACGATTGACCACCAATTCGCCTGATGTTAAGCGACGGTGTGGCCGAGGATGGAGCTCGTCGATCTAGAAGATATCTATTCACTCTAGCCTTAAAAATTCCAAGATTGTAGGTCTCAGGAAACAGAGATGGCGGCAAAGAATTCCATTCTTATGCAGTACGCAACAGGAATGTGGATCGATATCGCTGAGTACGTATTTTTGGCATTTCAACGAGAAATGGGTGGTAATACGCCGACTTTCTGCTAGTCCTGTAGTGAAATGGGGAGGGTGGAAATAGATTTTGAAACTCTTGCGCACATTCCCCGAAATGAATCCTGTAGAAAATAGACAGACATGCTACTTTACGGCGGTGTTCGAGACTAAGTAGTTTCTTGGCAACTAGTTTATCGTCACATGGATCCAGACCATTTTCTATGATTTTTTGTCCTAATCATAGAAAATGGTCTGGATCCAGACGTATTACTTGACACTAGTGTGTCCACAAGTTTCATTTACCCGTGCATTAGGTTCATTTGGTTAGGTTTTATTTAAAACCAGAATCCTTATAATAAAGTCTCTGGGTTCAAATAAAATAAAAACCGGACACTGAATATATATAACCTTTGTGTATAATTTAGCACACGCAAAGGTTTTGGAGCTTAGGTTTTGAATTACTTGTTAGTTATTGCATACACACTGATTTGACTTTCCTTTGAACGATATTCAATAATTCGTTCGGTCGCAATCATTCATATCATTCGAGAACGAACGTGCTGTTAACCATTCTGATTTTAATTCTATCACAAAAAAAAACTACCAAAGTTTTGTTGATATTGTTCGGAATTCAGGCAAATTCAAATGCAATTCGCATTTGAGCGATTCATAAATTGAGCGCATGGTATACGATATGTCAAATCCGGTTTAAAACTGTAGGAGGTTGTAGATTCACAGCCCTCTTACAAAACTGTAACTAAGGGCCCACAGTGGAAATATAAGGCGTATGCCTGGTATTATAAAGAAATAGACGGAGTCATGTAAATAAGATATTATTTTAACTTTTTCACAACAGACAGTACATTTTTCACTCTAGACAAAAGATACAAGACAAGACATAAATAGAATCAATTTAATCTACATACTTTGAAAAAACCAGCCAGTATCAATTTACAAATGTATTAAAAAAGATACTCAAACTCTTTTCAACACTCCTCCATAAATTGATAACAGTCTAACCTCATCATGTCATCACTATTCATCTTCTCATCTCATTCATTCATGCACACACTCACTTAACCATCCAAAAAGCACACCACTCAAACTTCTCCTTAGCTAAAGCCTTTGTTAGCGCATCTGCTGGCATTCGCTTGGTTTCCAAATACTTTAAGCCAATCACTTCTGTGCGCAAACATTCTCTAATAAAATGATACTTCAGGTCAATATGTTTGGTGTGATTGTGATGTACTGGATTCTCTGCAATTGCGAGAGCCGACTGACTGTCGCAATAAATAACAATTTTGTTATTTTTTCCAGTAATTTCAGCCATCAATCTTCTCAAAAATATAGCCTCCTTGGCTGCTTGCGTAAGGCTGACGTATTCAGCTTCTGTGCTAGACAGAGCAATGATTTGCTGCTTTTTGCTCTCCCATGATATTGCTCCTCCAGCAAAACGGAAAACACACCCAGAATATGATTTTCTGTCATGATCTCCTCCATGATCAGCATCAGCAAAACCTTCTATTTGTCTTCCAGTTTTCCTGTAAAATAAACCACGATTTTTGGTTCCTTTTAAGTACCGTAATACCCTTTTGGCTGCTTGCCAATGCTCTTCTTTGAAGCAGTTATTGAACTGACTTAAGAAACTGACTGCATATGCAATATCTCCTCGTGTGCATACTGCTAGATACATCAACGATCCAATCAACCTTTGATATGGTATATTCGTTGGAGGTATATATCCTTCTTCATCAGGCTTTGTCAAACGTTGACCAGGTACTAACGGAGTGGCTACTGGTTTACAATCCTCCATTGCAAATTCCTTAAGAAGCTTCTCAACATATGCTTCTTGATCCAGTTTAATTCCGTTTCTTGTCTGATGAACTCTCATTCCAAGCACAAGCTCTGCTTTTCACAACAGACAGTACATTTTTCACTCTAGACAAAAGATACAAGACAAGACATAAATAGAATCAATTTAATCTACATACTTTGAAAAAACCAGCCAGTATCAATTTACAAATGTATTAAAAAAGATACTCAAACTCTTTTCAACAAAAACGGATGTATGTTTTCGGTATTTTATTTTATTTCGTATAGCGGTGTTTGAAAAACAAAAAAATAAATAAAATCGAGTACCTCTTGTTTCTGATGCGCCCAAAAACGCTACGTACCGGAAGTAAGTAAATTGGTCACAAAAATACGCCAAAGTTAGAACTATCTATACCTAACTGACGAGGCCGCTTTTTTGTAATTCCGATTGATATTCCATAATGTTTTATAGAATAGCTTCTATTTATTTTATAAATGTATGTTATTAGCTATGTAATCAATAACCAAAAGTATTTTTTATTTAGGTTAAGTTTAAGTGCTAAGGCTTGAATTCCTGCTTCAATGCGTGTTTGAGGTCTCGTAAGTAGTAATACCTCGCGAGTTGTAGCGAGTAGGTCTCCGATAGTGCGTACCTTGCTCGCTAGCCAGGGGCCGTACGACAAGCGTTCAAGCAGTCTTTTTTCAATATTACTTTGACTTTTGTCTCGCTCTTTCTATATAAGAAAGATCAAGACAAAGTAATATTGAAATAAGGTTGCTATTACGATTGTGGTAATCCCCCAGGTCCGTCAGCGTGGCGGCAATGAGCTGAAGAGAACGTTTGAATTTATCGCGCGGTTTTATTTGGTTTAGGATTGATACAACCTAAACAAAACAAAAACTAACTATGTACTCGAATAGTTTCTATTGTTTACCATTAAGCCGCGGTGCCACTGCTACGTACGGGCACGTCACGTACGTGTACTAGGTTTGCTCTGTATGACAGCGTAGACGGATCAATCCTCTATGACTCATGCATTACCACGCTATGCTTACGTAGCGTGGATACGGGTCGGTTAATCGCACTATTGATAGTACGAGTATGTTCTTTATGTGCACATTTTTACGCAGCAGTGGAATAGTGGCTTAACTCTTCACGAAGCCTCAAGAATCACACTGCGTCGCTGACTGTCATGTAGGAATTCAAACGTATTCTAACAATCTATTCACTATTTTCTCCTTGCAGCTAATGAACGAAAATGATGACTTATGTTGATATTAATTGGGCATGTACCTATTTTGCCTTTAAGATTTTAAAGCTCAATTTATGGTAGCACGCGAGATACAAATTATGTACAAAATTAAAACAATTCTATAAATCTTGTTTGAAAAGAAACCTAGTCTTTATCGTCCTGTAAATAAGTGCCTCTTTATTTAATGCGTATCTATTTGAGGCTGTATTTTTACGTAATTTTATACTTTTTATCTACTATTGTATTCAATGTATTTGTATTATTTTTAGAGGGCATGTTTTTAGAATAAAAAACGATGTTTTGTTTGTTGTTGTTTTAATAGCTTACCTAACATTAGAGGCGTTGACCGCTTACCCCATATTATGCTTATGTTTTGGTGTGAAAGTCCAACCTTATAGCTATTTTACCCGTTTGGTGTGTTGAAGTGATAAATAACTTACTGACGCTTACGCGATGTATATTTAAAATGAATATAAATGTGTATAGATTGAATATGCACCCAATTTAATAAATGTAGTTAAAAGCCAACGCACACTACGTAATTTTTTTTAATTGGCGAACTTCCGAAGGACTACACTATTGTTTTTACATAAGAGGTGAGCGTTTGCGACGCGCCACAGCTTTGCAGATCATCTCTTGTATAAACCTAACACATGACAAATGGTATCAAGAAAAGGTGAGTAAGGATTGTCCTATATCTTCAGCACTATCTTGTTGCACAATGACTACGTAAAAGACACGGTGGCGCCCGCCGACGCTTGAAAACTGCTTCGGCACCGAAAAATACGTCTTGTTCGGTGTCGGAAACTTGCAACGGCAACGTATCGCAATTTCACGGTGACGACTGCATATACATGGAGCCAGGCCTTAGATGTGAAACACTACGTTTACATCCATCATCTCTTTACCATAAACCATGCGTAATGCATGTTTTAGCCGAAAGGTGAGATAAGCGAAGGCGTACTACGTTTTCACTGCTCGTTTGTTTCAACTAGCTGCCTTACCGAAATAGGTACGTTACTTTAGACGAGATTTGTACTTTATAAATGGTTATATAGTAAGTTTATCGTGTGCGTTGGTCATAAAATTAAAATACGCGATGTTATAACCAGAGTGTTGTTTGAAGTGAATACGCAATAATCTGCAAGTGCTCCGTACATTAGTATGGCTTCTTTGTATTGTGTAAGTATTGTAACTACACTGTTTTATTACTTTGTTCTCTTTACTAAATTCGCCTGTCTGTAGTTTTCGTAATAGTTTTGGCTTTTGAAAGTACCTAATTAATTTTTACAATGTAGGGAAGGGACGTCTTTGTAATAAGTCTCCTTGAAATCTCTAGGATTTCTAATAATAACTCTCACAGAAACATATATAAATATATATTTTACATAAAATATATAGATCTTCGTGTCTGACCTACTCGGACGAACGTATGCAAAGAGAATACTGATGGTACGTGACGAGTCGTAGATGGTATACGTCAATTATAGAAGATATCTATTCACTCTAGTCTTGAAAATATCATTTTTTTAAAGCGGTTATTGAAATGAAATTAAAGTTGTAAGTCAAAATAGACAGGAAAGAGATTAGATTTTGTATTTGGATAATATTGACCTATAAAAAAATGTAAAGGATACCTATTTTTATTTCTTTATATCAATTCTTTCATTTTTATGGCAATTTTTCTTTATTTTCGAAATTTCCTTTCCACGTGCCCCTACAAAAAAGCCCTGGATATATATCATATACTTGTGACATCACTTCGTACTGAAATCCGAGATATCTTTATATTTTTAAGAAAATTTATCTTTGCCAAAGTAATATCGCAATCTGACAAAATAATATTCGGTCGAGTAATAAATAAATAACTATTAGCAGGGGCTTATATTTTGTATGTTTGCTACGCGATTACTTCGCCAATAATAATTATGAATAATTTTAATGTTTTTTTTTTGTACGTTACATACACATATGTAGGGGAAGCTGTTGTACCCCGGACATAGTTTTACCTACCTACATACTTCAGACCAATTCACCTAGGTAGTCCTCAAAACAATTCACTCGTGTTAGAATGATATACAAATTAGGGGTTTTTACATTGTTAAATGTAAAAACTACACATATCGATAGAACAATATCTACAATCTACAAATATAATAGTTGATTTAAGTACTATTGCTTCATAGCTCTACGGCGGAGATCAGATTATGGGCTGTGCTCATATAGCGCTCTATTGTTCTCTCTCGCGTTGTTAGTTTTCCTTTTAATACCTACACTTGTTACGTATTTGCAGCGTGGTCTCTGCTGTTTCCCGGGGCTCAGTACGGTAGCGCGCGGCGGCAGCGGGCGCGGTGAAGAGGCCCTATTGCTGGAGCGACAAGGCCGCGCCTCGCAGCAGACCCGCTCGTCCAGCCTGCCGCCGCCGCCTTCAGCGCTGCCCCGTCCGCCCAGGAAACCCTCCGCTCGGACTACCAGATACGATCGGCTCGACCACCGGGACGGTAGAAAGGTGAGCAGAGGTTCCTGATCATTGCCATTATTCAGAAGAACTGTTCCAGAATAAAACTCGAAAAATTCCTTGAACTTCCCTCGAAATGACTTTTCATAGAGGAAAACGGTAGTGGACGATAAGACCAGTTTTTTGTGTCATTCTTTTATGAGTTTTTTTCATTAAAAATGAGTTTTATTTTGACATTGATGTTTTTTCATTGAACAAAATGTAATTTTGAGGGAAATTCGAGTTTTGAAGGGATGAATTATGTACTGAATTAGGTAATGATCAAATGATTTATTTATTTGCATTTCGAATGGATAATTCTTATACCCTATAATAACGGTTAGGCTATTTACTATCCCAATAAACGATATCTGTAATATGGTAAATGAAACCACGGGGCAAGACCGCTAGCATTATGGGTATATACCTAGTCTTGCCATAAATATTGTCACGAAGAAAAAAAATATTTTTTTATTGCAAATAATATATTTATTACTTTTACCGTGTGTTAGTTTAATACATAAATATAAAACAATTTAAAATATAAAAGCTTATTCGAAGTGGTCTCCATTGGCTGCAATACAGTCCTTTAAACCTTGAGGCCAGTTATCAATAGAAGCACGCACTCTTTCCATGGGAAAATTCTTCACTGCCAATCGTATGGATTGTTTTAGGGACTCCAAATTATCATGGCGTTTAGAGCAAGCCATACTCTCTAAAACTGACCATAAATCATAATCCAGCGGATTAAGATCAGGACTAGACGACGGCCAGTCTTCAGCTCTGATGAAGTCCGAAACGTTCACTTCCAACCAAGACTGCGTGGACCGAGCTTTATGACCTGGCGCCGAGTCTTGTTGGAAGGACCATACTTGGTTATTGAACATGGTGTTGTTACGGGGCTTAACTACCTTCTCAAGAATGGTATTTTGATACACTTGTGCCGATGTTTTGATACCTTTTTCACAAAAATATGGCTCAGTCACTCCTTCATAGCTAACACCCCACCAAACCATCACTGAAGTCGGATAATGCCCACGTTGCACTCTGTCGACTAATTGGGAAGCTTCCTTAGAGCTTTGAGCATAAATACGGTCATTTTGTTTGTTAAAATGTTGCTCAATTGTAAAGATTTTCTCATCCGTAAACAAAATTTTTCTGTGACCTCCCTTTGCGTACCGCTTCAGTAGTTGTTTCGATTTTACCACCCTATTCTTTTTTAAATTATTAGTTAAAAAATGACCAGTGCGTCTCTTATAGGCTGCAAGTCCTAAGTCATCTTTTAAAATACGCGACATGGTTCTGGGTGCTATCTTCATCTCCCGAGATAAAATCTTTTGCTTTCGGACAGGATTTCTTCGAATTCTTTCCCTTACTGCTTTGACCACCTTTTTCGTACGAACACTACGTGGACGGCCAGATCTTTTTCTGTCACAAACAGAGGAGGTCTCATTGTACCTATTAATAGCCCGGTACACAAACATTTGACTAATACCAAGCGTATGGAGAGTTTTAAAAATTGCATTTGGCTCCATACCAACTTTGTGTAATGCAATCACAGCGATTCGGTTCTCTTATCACCCCACTCCATTTTAATATCGCAAAATATTGTACAATGTATTGGCGCCAAAATTAGAAAACTCAATGAACAATCGTATAAAAATGACAGATTCCAAATTCAAATGTAATATCTTTCTTATTTTTAACTGTAACAGTATTTATGGCCAGTCTAAGTATATATTACATGTATTATTTCATTCTTAGTGCTTACCATCAAGCGAATGACTTAGTAATATTGTTACGTATAGAAATATAATAAACAGTTGTTTTAACAGAGTACATCGTAACCGTAACATCTGTTATGATTATTTAATTACGGTGCAGTGTGTCAGTACAAAGTATTTAACGACTAGGTAGGGGGTAATACAGCTATACTCACATAAGCAGTATACCTAGGAATCCTACTGCTAGACATGTGTTCAAGGCTAGTAGGTACAGGTACCACTACCTACCTAGTAGGTAGTAGTACCTGTTTCTTTATAATTAGATTCCCTACATGGACCTGCGATAGGTCCATAGTGATCATTTTTGACTGCTTAGTTTTCACAGCCTTCCCTGTTTCTTAAGATATACGGAATTTTCAAGGCTAGAGTGATATTCTAGATCTATCTCCTCGGTCACACCGTCGCTTTATCATTAGGTTTGTCGTTGGTTAAACGTAGATTAGATCGAATAATCAGATCTTAGGGGTTACGTTCAACTTTTATACCGCTGCAAAGTTGGCTTGCGCTCGTTTTTATTTGAATTTTTCCGTAATTAAGAGTATTTTTTTTCTACACATTATAGATCTACGATTGACCACCGACTCGCCTGATGTTAAGCGACGGTGTGGCCGAGGATGGAGCTCGTCGATATCTATTCACTCTAGCCTTGAAAATTCCAAGTTTGTAGCTCTCAGGAAACAGAGATGGCAGCAACGAATTCCATTCTTGTGCAGTACGCAACATGAATGTGGATCGATATCGCTGAGTACTGATTTTTGGCATTTCAACGAGAAATGGGTGGTAATTCGCCGACTTTCTGCTAGTCCTGTAGTGAAATGGGGAGGGTGGAATTAGTTCGTGAAGCTCTTGCGCACATTCCCCAAAATGAATCCTGTAGAAAATAGACAGACATGCTACCTTACCGCGGCGCTCGAGACTAAGTAGCTTCTTGGCAGCTAGTTTATCGTCACCGATTAACCTCACAGCTCGCCGGTCCACTGATTCCAAAGTTTCCAGCTGATATTTGGCTGATCCATCAAAAAAGTTCAAATGTTCAGTATACACCTAATAAATACAGCGTCTTCTTTCCAGGATTCCGACGGCTCAGGTTCTATAGCATCAACCGCGTCCCGCAGCTCTCCCCTCCCATACGACACAGTCCGCAAGCTGCCCTCAGTGCCCACCTCGGCGTCCCTCCCCGCAGCTGAGTCCCGCGAGTCCCTGGTGCGTCCCCGCGACTCCAGCCTGCCCTCGCCCTCCAAGCTGGCTGTGTACGCGGCAGCGAGGAGACGCTCCGCTGAATCCGCGAAAGATAACAAGCGGACGCATAATCATTATCGTATACAGTTTTAGGAATGGGAAAACAATGCAGTCCGCGCTCTATGTAATAAAAATATTTTTTTTGGAAGTTTGTTTGTTCTGTACCAGATGTCACGTGAGAGGCAGGCATGACGTGGGAGCTGCAGCTGTCTCGCTCACGCGCGACGTCTTTTGTTTAGATAGTGAAGTTAAAACACCAGATATGTACTTATATACTTACACATACACGGAAAACTTACTTCATTACCAAAACGTCACCTGGCATTAAGTTATGTGGCGGTAGGTTGTATGGGTTTTATAGACTGTTGCCATAGAAGGGCTATACTTACTCAAAACAGCTGGCTTCATTGTGTATGATAAGGTCATGGCTAACTCTAAGGAAACCGTGTGACCGTAAAAAGGGTGACCTATGTCTAACTTCACTGAAGTTGTGTGCGAAATAGTTTAAGTGTGATGTAAATTTAGCTAGGAGATGAATGAATGCGGGATGTTGGTGGCTAATCGCCTGTCTCGCTTGCACTTATCAACTTTGAAGATATAAAATCACTTCATGATTTAACGAAAAAATCATTATACAAGTACCTAAAACAAAACTAAATAACGTTACAAAAGTTTAACAAACTTATTTTGGTTTAAATAACTTGTTATTCTATAATTAATCTATAATTTGATTGCGTAGAAATTTAATTTTGTTAAACGTTTGCAATTTTTTTTGCTAATGAAATTTTCTTAACTACAATACCTTATAGAGCGAGATAGAAGATTTATTACCTACAGCAGTGTCTTGAGTACTTTTTTATGATTATTAGGTATGTGTTATTACTTATTTACTACTGATATTTATTTTACCGCACGGACCAAGTTTTCTAAACGCTTGATGTAAGTTAATAAACTTTTAAATTATGTACTTCATTCCAAATAGTCATTTGTTACAGTGTGCGTAAAACATAAAATTTTTGTTCTATGGGTATAATTACTTGCATTTAAATTTAAAGTCAGTTATAAAATAAATTATAGTACTAGATGTCTGAAGTCAATAAAGTATTTGTATATTCTGACCACAAATAAATATTCGCAAGCTCGCAATATTGCGGAATTTAGTAGAACTAATTACTTTAATCTACACATGCTTGGCTTTTTGGCACATTTTTGTTAATGAGTAAGTACATAAAATATTAAGTTTTATAAGTTGTCTTATGTGGTATTATAATATTACCATTTGCTTTTTATTAACATTTATTTAAATCAAAAATTGCGTACGGGCAACTTGTTTCCATTTTAGTTGATTTAAAAATGACACAGTCATGTTGAACAAACATTTCAAGTTGTAGGATACAGATATGTAAATTTTTAGTGGTCAAAATATAACATATGTTTACTTATAGCGTAGCAACTGCACAGGAAAGCTCAAGTAGATAATAAAATCTCTTCTTTTTCAAGTAATACTACTTTTTCAGTTATTGGCTCATCTATCGTTGCATCTATTTCTGAATGAAATTGTTTGTGAAACGGTGCGATTGGGTTATGGGGTTTTGCGTGAATGTTTTTGTTTGAGTCCCTTGTTCAGTTGTCCTTCCTTCGTTTTAAATTGGCGAGTGCAAAGGACATTTGCAGTCAAGTGGAAGTTTTTTTTTACGTAGCTTCTAAATGTTCCTCAACAGTACTGTCAAAGTGGGTAACTTTGACTCCGTGTCAAACATTGTACATAACTTATTTCGCATGTTCTAAATTTTTTTTCCAAAAGATTAATAGTGAGAACGAATGATAATTATATTATACTCTAGTCAAAACCTTCTACTCAAAAACCTTCGAAATAGCTACGTACAATGTACACGGATGTACACGTACACGGAGTCAAAGTTAACCGAGTTGACAGTATTTTAAAACATTTCTCTTCTTTACCTACTCTATCGTAATGTTTATTTGTGATTTTATACACTAATCAATTATAGTGCTCGTAAAATAATTTTATTGAGTGACGCTTATACCGATGCAAAGTTCGCTCAACACCCGTTTTTTCTTGCTTTTTGCAATTAAGAGAGCGACACAAAAGTTGAAGGGATTATTAAAAATATCACAATTCAAAGTAGGCTCATTTGAACTTTTGTCTCACACTTTTAGTTGCAGAAAATGCAAGATAAAAACGGACGCTGAGCGATCTTTGCATCGCTTTCAGAGTTGAGAGAGTAGAGTGCGGGTGCGGAAGTTGAGGTGATAGCGACTATAGTGCCTCACGCATTGTTGTAACGAATAGCTGTTTCCGGTAGTACGTATGTTGCTCGCTACCTAAGCTCCTTAGTGTGGCCGTAAGCAACAAAGAACGTTTGAATTGAATGTGCTTTTTACTGTGTCGTAGTACCGTCAATTAAGGAGCTAATACTCAGATACAGTCAACTAAAGACTAAAAAGCCTATTACACCACCCTATTTATCATACCTGTCGCCAGGGACAGCGTAGTGTAATAAAAGACAGGGTCCCGATCTCCATACTTCTCAGACAGGGATCCGATAGACAGGGCCCGAGAAATCGGGTGGTGTAATAAGCCTTTAAAACGGCGGTTCCTTTTGCTAAATCTTTTGAACCTGCGAAACATTTAATTTATGTTTCTTGGTATGGCATAGTGTCGTTTGTGATGACCCTTATCAAAGAGTGTAAAGGGTCAACATTTGACCTTTACCAAACATGCCTAATTATGCTTTAAAACAGGTTGGTTTGGTGGGCTTGTAATTATTTAATTATTAGTAGACGTTTGTTTGTGTTTGTGAAGAGCTAATGAAAAATTCATTACATTTCAAATTTTTATATATCTACCTACCTACCAGTATTTTTTTTAATAAATAAAGTTTAAGTAAACATTTTATAAGTAATTGTACGAACCTTAAATCGACGAAATCGAACCTATGAACCTTTTGTTTGAATATTTTTGTTGTTTACGTTTTTGTTTGGAATTGGTTTTAATTTGGAAATCACGTGACTAAAATAAATGAAATTGTTTTTCTAAAAATAAGCACTTTTATTTTATAAACGGGACTTGCATGGTCTCTATTAACTATTTTTGTAGGGTTTATTAATATTTTTACCCGACTGCGCAAGAAGGTTAAATAGATCTACGATTGACCACCAACTCGCCTGATGTTAAGTTAAGCGAGGGTGTGTGTGGCGGTGACGGGTTTTTCCAAGATTTTATTCTACATAGCGTGATCTACAGCTTTCTAGTACTAAGAGTATTTGAGCAAAGGCGCGGACGAACAGCGACAGACAGACGGACACGGTGAAGCTATATGTAATTTGTGTTTTACTGTAAGCCCTGTAAGGTGTAAACAACAAAGAGTTTATCTATCTATGTATCTCTCACTTGGTGAGTATTTTGAGGGAGAGAAGGAGGTCATTATGTAGGACATTTACATACAACACCATTCTAGTCCCAAACTAAGCAAAGCTTGTATTATGGGAGCCAAATGGCTGATAAATAATTATATCTAATTTTATTTTAATAAACATACATACATACATATGATACATATAGACACCCAGACATAGTACAAGCATGCATGCTCAGCAGAAATGTTTGCTATGGGTGGGTATCGAACCCACGACCTACAGCTCAGAAGAATCCACGAGGCCTGTCTTGATCTTTGCTAATATTATTTTGTCAAAAGGTAAATGCCTTTTGTTCTTCAATGTTTTGAGTAGGTTACTTACTAATAAGGTATTCTGCGGTAGTAAATACTATTTTATTTATTTGTTTATGGAAAACTAAACTAACAGTTACGGATCGGTCTTGAATATCTGAATTGCCCTGCAGCTACAGAACAGATATCATGATATACCTTGAAAAAAATTGAACTAAAAAACCATTCCATCCCTGTACGTACCTAAAATTATCTGAGCTATGGTCCTATAACGCCTAGCCTGTCGACCATAGCAATAAACATCATATAAGCTCAACCCTGAAGCTGTTCTCGTTTGAAAATGGCATATTGATGGGTAAAGCACGTTCTGTCCTTGATCCTGACATTTGCAGGTCTAACGAAATGAGGTCGGCCCGCGGCCTCGTGAGGCGCCCGCGCAGCGCTCGGCGTCGCTTGCGCAACCGACACGGACCGCGCCCCCCGCGCGCCTGCACCCCGCCCTGCCCCGCCACCGCCGCTACGTAACCGCGGAGAATGCAACCAGAAGTTTACTGCGTTGTTTCACGTAACACCGACTAAATAAATGGTCTTACTGAAAACCTTTACGTATACGCTCACAATTTTCTGTAAGTGGATTTGGACGCAGCATTTGCCAGTAAAAAGTATTAAAATTTCTTGAGTAAAACAAGTCTTAAATGTTCAAGTCACAATCTAAGTCACGTATACAGTCATTTTCAAATTCTAGTCGTGCTTTTAAGTATTCGACTTTACTGGAAGCTTCTATGGAGTTTTGCCGACAACTTGAAAAGATATGTTTCACCACTTTATTTCAGTTACCCACACTTACGCACTTGATCAAACACTTAATGAATAAAACACCATCATTTTTATAGCATTAATATTCAAAATAACACAATTTAGGAAAATAAAATAAAAACATTTCTTCATGACGTTCCCGCCAAAACACACAATATTATGCACTAGCTACATTACTGTATGTATGTATACTCGGATCACGCGCTGTCACCCGCGTGATATATCTATACATAGGTACTTACTTACCAAATTTTATAATAGGTATTATCTTAAATTCGAGACGTGTTTGAGGCACGTCCACATGTCAAATAACGTAAAGTTTTTGGTATTCTCATCACCAGCTGTACCTTAATTAAAAAAGAAACAGTTCAAGTGTGAGTCGAACTCGCGCACGAATGGTTCCGTATCTATAAAAACGACAAAAAAATTACGTTTGTTAGCTAGTTAGTTGTCGTTTGTTTGTTAGCCCTCTTAAATATTAATTTAATTATTTATTTTTAAAGTGAATAATTTAACTCAATATTCTGTGAATATTTCAAGCGTCTATTGTACTTGTTGCCGTTATCAAAATCGAGCAAAAACGAGCAAAAAATCACGTTTGTTTTATGGGAGCCCCTTAAATATTTATATTATTCTGTTTTTGTTTGTATTTGTTGATATAGCGGCAACAGAAATACATCATCTGTGAAAATTTCTATTGTCTAACTATCACAGTTCATGAGATACAGCCTGGTGACAGACGGATGGACAGGCGGACAGATAGACAGACAGCGGAATCTTAGTAATAGGGTCCCGTTTTTACCCATTGGGTACGGAACCCTAAAAACCGGACAAGTGCGAGTCAGACTCGCCCACCAAGGGTTCCTTACAAACTAGTAGATAAAAGGGGGAAATTATATATTTTTTTATTAATTTTCCTTCATAATTTTTCATCGTCATGGTTTTTCACTATTACGCTCGTTAAACTGTAGGGCGCAGCTAGTATTAGAATATGTTCATTTTTCAGTGAACTATGTGCTTAGCGTAATTTCTGGCGAGACTAGAATCATAAGAATCATAATTCATGACTGAAGCAATTTAACTCTACCTACCCATCGAGCGGCCGATAGAGAAATGAGGGCAGCGGAACTGTTTATTGGGCTTCATTCAATAAATTGTTTTGATTAGGGATATTTATCGACACTAACTCTACACACAATAACCGATTACTATTGTTCTAGCGTTGATGTGAGCGATATGTTACTTGTATGTAATTATGTGAATTTATATGATTGAATGTAGGTAGATGCATAAACAAATAGGTATTGTAATATGAGGAACTTTTAACTCTTGAAGCTATTTTTAAACTACTTAATACCACAGAAGACATTAGTATTAGGTACATACAATGAGATTTTATCTATAGAAAAGTTATGCAAAGTCTTAGTCAAAGTCATTTATTGGTAAAATCAATTTACACGTCAAACAAAATAAAGAATTTTGCACACATTAATTCACACTAGATTGCTAGTGAATAACTTCATATAAATAATTAATTATTATATATACAATTATAATTAAAATGTCAAACGATAAGGTCTTTTAATTTATCTTGGGCTTATATATCTTGGTGTTGCACTTTCTAAACACACAAGATGGCATTGTCACTGTTCTCAAGTCACGACACTAGCGTATAACAGCGTTGCCCGACGTGTCGAAACTGCAGACAAGTCAGGCGATTACCTTACTTGAGGCTAGGCACGCAGAGCCGGGGAAAACCTATCTACATAATAATTGTAATACATAATAATAATACATCATAAAGTGTTAAAGGGCATAACGCCGCTAGTAGCGTTTAGTGAACTCGCAGCACACCTCTCGACACCCTTAGAGACCCACACCGATGTTGTTTCTCCGGCGCCAACATGCGGCGCCACTATGGGGGGCCCATTTAGTGGGTTGCGAGTCATCACCTGCCTAGGTATTTTTGCATAATAAGACGGAATTGGCAGGTGCCGTTTTCTCATCCTGGTGCTCTCTCACAGAGGTACTTCATCTTACCTGCTGTGTGAGAGCATCAGCCTATAGCCTAGATTTTAAGTCACTAACATTTCATTACATTAGACAAGATCTGTCAAACTCCATATTGTACAATAATCCATTCATAGTTCATCCATATACCCAACCTGTATTTTTTATTACACATTTGTAAAAGGGCCTCTCAGTCTTGGTTCCGGTCCCACTGATGCCTTTCAAAGGTCCGGGCTTAGACCCGTGTATAAAAAATACATCATTGATTACATACAGAACGGACACTCCGCCTCCGTTTTCTTCACAGACATGAATATTTTTGCTACGCTCAGAAAGTCTTTGGTTTCCTTACCCGCTCCTCGCTCTCGCCCTGTCGTTTGCTAGAGTTAGCGGAGCTTGACGGCGCGGTTGTCAGTGATCGAGACAAGCCAAAGAGTAGTATTAACATTGTGGGCTGGAAACGTTCGAATTCTAATTACATCAAGAGCAAGCGACAATCAGACGACAACCATAACTTTATACAGTGTGTGTTTTATACAAATGTCAACTTGCATAGGTGGCACCTACCCATTTGGGTATATTTCAATATACATACATACCTATATGTATTCTGATTTACATACATATATGATTGATCTTCAATTATTAAATATATACATACATATAATATGTCTGATTCTTTCCTTAGAGCTTGACTGATTTTAATGAATACATAATTATTTTTTTATAGAAAATATACAGAATTTTTCTCAAACCCTAAAAATATATTAATTAAAAAAGGCTATTATACGATAGAAGACAAACACATAATAGAATAAACCGTTCCGCTCCGCACTAGATTGCTATACCCTATTAGGGTGATTATGTATGTACCTATGCTATGTATGTAATTGTAATGCAATGTAAAATAAACAATAATTTGCGAATTGTCTTTAGATTCGTTTTCATTTTCCGAGTCTTCGTAGGCTATTTTAAGAAAAAATATTAAAAAACTATCGCAATAAAATAAAAATAAAATCTCTTTTACGTAGCCCCCTGTAACAAATAAGTGAATTTACAAGAATTATTCTAAATAAATGCTCATTCAAACAAATTGTACAAGGGTTTGCACATACTTCCTCGTGAAAAACTTGCATTCCACATCATATCAAGCGTAACAGATATACTACAAAAATCGCTCTTATACGGCCTGGTATTTTGTTTTTCTTTTATTATAGATATATTTGTTTTGGTGTTCGGTTACGTCAGTTGATTGTAGTTTTAAACTTTTAGATTTCAGATTTCATTTATTTGCCAAACATATGTACAAAATAAGATGTTGCAAGATATATAACATGTCCAATTATGTTTCACCTCAATGAGGCATGCAAATGTCAATACATAAAATACAATATTCTACTTTAAATTAAGAAACCAAGATGTCACAGAGTGAAATTAAATACTTCACGTCAAAATTATGAAATTGCAATTTATAGTCATCTAACTATATTTATGTCATATAGGTTTATTTTGAAAATTTTGTTGTATGGGAATTCCACAGTACATATTTAGATATTCATCAATAATTCTATTATATTATTATTATTATTTTATATTATAATTAACATATTTTTATAAATTATATTTTTCTTTCCATCCTCGAACCCTTTATATTAAGCAGCACTGTGAAGAGTATACGGAACGACCGAAGATTACCCTACTTCGTTGAAAAGAAACAATTTGACTAGATGCATTTTATGTCTAGTCCAAAGAGTATTGTACTAAACAGGGTCTAGTCAGTGCGACATATGCCCATTGCCCTTGCGCGCGACGCAAAAAGCTGTTCGCGTGTGAAATGTTGTACTCCGCTATATACTGTAATATAGTGACTTCGCCGGACATTTGTGTTCTAGTGAAAAATAATAATCTTAGCTTTCCAACAGGCGAGTTGGTGGTCAAACGCGGACTTATTCTTGTTAAAAAGAGAAAAAAAAACTATTGGAACGCCTTTGGAAACGTGTGTGACCAGCCGATTACGAAAGGCGAGTTCGAAGCCGCTCCATCCTCCTTCACTGATCCATGATCTGGAGAGCCACGAGTTCTTCAAGTAAGTATGCTGCTTCCCGTCTCTCCGTTCCTTGTCTCATGCACCGTTTTTCCACCTTCAAAAAATACAGTCCACTTTCTGGGGCTTTGATTACTGTCGTTACCATACCAGTGTTAAAATTAATTGACTTTTCTATGGACGTAAAATTATATTCTCAATACTTACCTAGCTCTTAGTTATTTGCTGTTGTTAGGCTTTTATGAATACCAATTCTAATGCTGTACACAGAATAGATATCAGTTTGTATGCAATAAGTAGGCTAGCACTTTGAGTGACGAAAAAAGCGAAAGTGTTAAGTGGATGAAAAGTGGGTTTTAGCGATCTACATTAGAGAGTGAGTGCGGGTAATTCTTCCTTGTTTAGAATAAATGTACTTATTTATAGTTAGTAGGCTTGCCATTTCCCTATAAATCAAGTAAAGGCATACAAGCATACACCTTACACATTTTAAACTGCAAGGAATAAAAACTGTCTCTCAATTCGAAAAATATACCTAGGGTGCGTAGTATTATTGTATACTTTGCTCTAAGTCCTTTCTAATAAAATTAAGTTTATTGACTACCATATTGTAGTATTTGTAGTTGCCACAAGTATAACAAATATATAATGTCCTTAGATGAACAACTAAGAACAACTAATCCCGACGGTTCTACGAGAAATGAGATAGACTTCATCCTGACCTGAAGAAACAAATGTTCAATGATGTCTCTGTGATCAACATGGTTAAAACCGGAAGTGGTCACCGAATGGTACGAGGCACTTTGAATATTGTGTTAAACTTGAGAGGTCCCGTATGATGAAGTCTACACTCCGACCCACTCGCAACCATATCCAAAACCCCGCGAGCTTTCAGCTCGAACTATCAAATCGCTTCGAGTGCCTGGAGAGCTGCGCATCGGTGGATGAGATCAATAACAGGTTTGTGGAAACTGTCCGTACGGTGGGCGCAAAGTTTTATAAGCCCCACCGTACAAATAGACCGCAAAAGCTCCCGAGCCATACCCTCGACCTCATGGCTGAATGACGCTCATTGCAAAGAACTGCAGTCTTCCGGTGACGACGAGTCATATAGGCGGCTCAATAGACTCATATCAAAGTCTATGCGACACGACATCCGTACCCTTAATACTAATTGTATTAAAGAGACGATAGAGCGGAATAAAGGCTCCAAAGTGTTCGCAAAAGACATGTCTATTGGGCAGAGCCACTTGACGAAGCTGAAAACAGAAGATGGCAGTCTAGCGTCGACCAAAGCAGAAGTCTTAAGGGAGATCGTGAGGTTCTATGGACAGTTATACACATCGGTTGCAAAACCTGTTAGCAGTTTGGGCAAAGATCCAAGAGCCAGATTGACTCGACATTATACCGAAGATATCCCGGACATCAGCCTGTACGAGATTAGGATGGCCTTGAAACAGCTCAAGAACAACAAGGCACCGGGCGACGACGGAATTACATCAGAGCTACTGAAAGCGGGTGGAACACCGGTACTGAAAATCCTTCAGAGGCTCTTCAATTCCGTCGTGCTTGAAGGTACAACGCCAGAAGCATGGAACAGAAGCGTGGTAGCGCTGTTCTTCAAAAAAGGAGACAACACTTTGCTGAAGAACTACAGACCCATCTCGCTTCTAAGCCATGTCTTTATGCTGTTTTAGCACGCAAGCCGCTTCCAATCGTTCTTTTTGGAAATCCATGAGGGAGGCCTATGTCCAGCAGTGGACTTCTTATGGCTGAGATGATGATGATGATGATGATGAACAACTAAGATTAAACATTGTAGCGCCCCTACGGGGTCCTTGTACTGTATGCTTACAACTAATTTGAATTGTAAGAACTGTACAATGTGCAATAAATAAATAAAAGTATGTCCTGTGCTATGCCTAGGGGCACAAAATATGCAGCTAGGTACTAAAAAGTCCCTAACAATATTTTCTAACAAAATCTTAAAGAACTCAAACAATAATTTCCCCTTTATAACTGACTTCAAAAAGAGGAGGTTATCAATTCGAGTTAAATTAGAACCACTTCCTGTCGTTAGATTAGGTTGAAATTTGGTGTACTTACGTAACTTCGGTGACAATGCAATAATATGGTACCATGAAGCTGATCTCAAGATGGCGTCGGAAGGTGGCTATCGGAACTCCTAAACTAAACGAGATAAAACCGTCGAATTTGGATTCGTTTGAATAGTCTTGACAAGCACTCTTGTGCTACATGACAGCCAGGGTCTCAAGATGGCGTCGGAAGGTGGCCATAGGAACTCCTAAACTAAACAACATAAAACCGTCGAGTTTGGACTCGTTTGAATAGTCTTGACAAGCACTCTTTTTTTAGTCTAGTAATTTTTCTTTTTTATATTTTTTTTAAAACAAGCTTTTAATTAAATTATCTAAAACGAAGAAAATTAATTTTATATTGATATAAATAAAAGCTTGTCGCGAGATTTCAAACAACATCGTACCTATCTACTAAGTAATATTTAATTCCAACAAAAGAATTAGACGCGTTCTTATCATTTGCTTAGAATTAAAAAAAAAATATGTTTGTGTTCTCGCGACAAGCTTTTATTTATATCAATATAAAATTTATTTTCTTCGCTTTAGAGCATTTAAATAAAAGCTTGTTAAAAAAAAAAAAAATTATAATATGTTAATCTATACCAGCTTCTAAACATGTGTGCCAAATTTCATAAGTGTATGTATGTTTGTATGGATGTATGTTTATATGTCTGTATGTTTGTATATTTGTATGTTTGTCCACTTATTACGCAGAAACTGAACTCGTATTGTAAAACTTCTTTTTTAGGGTTCCGTACCTCAATCTGAAAACGGAACCCTTATAGGATCACTTTGTTGCCCGTCTGTCAAGACCTATATCTACATATCATGTATATTTTTCGATTTATGAAGGAAAATATAAAAAAATATATAATTTCCCCCTTTTATCTACTAGTTTGTACGGAACCTCAGCCTCGGTGAGCGAGTCTGACTCGCACTTGTCCGGTTTTTTTCTCATATCATTTGCTGATAGACTCGAAAGTTTCTGGACATATAGATTCTATTGGGCTAAAGCGGGCCCCTAATATCTAATACCTTTATATTATATATATATATATATATATATATATATTATATATTATTTGAATCTCGGAAATGGCTCCAATTATTTTAATGAATTTTGGTTTGTAGGTAGATTTGGGGACTATAAATCGATCTTGCTAGGTTTCATTTTTAGTGAACCCGGGTTTACCCGCATTTTCAGTCATAAAAAATCCGAGTGGAGCTCGGTCGCCCAGGTACATATAATAATAGCATCCTGGGCCCCTCTGAGCCCAGTCCGACGCTGGAGATATATCTTCTGAAAGTTGATCAATACGCGGTAAGCAAGTTGGCTCGTGCGCGAACTAACTTGGAAGGTTGGACGCTTTAAACAAGGTCAAGGTGCACGGCGTCGTATAACGTATTCTGTTTACGGAAACTTTACGATCGCGGCTTTATTTCAAAATATTATTATTTACACATTCTTGGGCATCCCGTGAATTTCGGTCATCTTATGTAAATAAGTAAGTTTAACGTTACAAATTCTGTCTTCTTTCCGCAAGTGTCAGCGAATGTCAGCGAGAAGTTGACAAAATTATGTTGAGCATTGTTGAGTAACGTTTTTCGGCAAGATCCTTATATCACACTCTGACAAGTGATATCACAGACCGGAAATCAGCACGCGCTGATGCGCGTCGCGACAAAAAAATCTTTACTTTTTCTCGAATGAAAAAGAGAAGATAACTATATTGATAAACGTGTATATTTCTATAGGCAGATAAAATAATAAATATGTATATGGGAAATCAAAGTTGACAGTTGGCGTCATGTACATAACATAAATTTAAAATATTAAAATAGAGTAAACGGTAGTGTTAAGAACTCTATTTCTAAGAACTGAATAAAGAAAATAGGTCTGTAACACTTACTCATTTAAACATGATGCTATGTGGTTAAATGATTGTGAATGCTAGTATTTCAGGCTAATCCTATTAGAAAATAAGTGAAGTTACAAAATATTCTTAGAAGTTGAGTAATTAGCCCTGGTGTCAGTGTTCATTAGTGTTCATGTATACATGTATTGTCAATAGTCAATAGTTTATTGCATTAATTATAGGATACATGGACATGTTACAGTACATGTTTGTTTTTAGTAATATAATGACCCTGGTAGGGTGTAGCAACTGGTACGGAGCGGAACAGTTTATTAGATAATTTTTTTATCATTAAAAACTCGTCTAAGGTATAGTAACAATTATTTATTAATATAGTTTTGAGAGTTTGGGCAAACTCCTGTTCATTTTTAATTTCTTGTAATTGTTGTGGCAACTTATTATATATTTTAATAGCCATAGCACGAGGGCCACAGCTATGCATTATTAATTTGGACGTTGGTAATATTAGGTTATGTTTGTATTGTGATCTTAATTGATATTCTCTCTTATGATCTAGTTTTGTAAAAAGCTGAGGATGTTTATTTATAAATTTACAGTTTTCTAGGATGTATACACATATAATTGCTAAGATTTTTAATTTGATGAAAAGTGGTCGGTGGAAATTAGGTATAGGTACTTAAGTCAGGTAATTGATTGTGTCATGCACTTGCCAGTTTTTTTTTAAATATCAGTATGGATATTAGTTACCATAAATATGTTAAAACTTCGTGCATATTGATATAGTTAAGAAAAAATAAAACCGGACAAGAGCGAGTCAGACTCGCCCACCGAGGGTTCCGTACAAACTAGTAGATAAAAGGGGTAAATTATATTTTTTTTATATTTTCCTTCAAAAATCGAAAAATATACATCGTAAAAATATTTAAAAACCTGTTTTAGCTTGTGCGCATTAAGCTTTTTCATATGATATCGCACATGATATGGTTAAAGCACTTTAAAATTTGGTAAAAAAATAGGGCAAGGAAGGACCTTCCTTCCTTAACTATAACACAATGTTTCTTACCAAATTTCATAGTTCTAGGTCAATGGGAAGTATCCCAATTAAGTAGGTTTTGATTCTCTTGTGAGTGTCGAAATGTGCGTTTTTTACGACATATTCGGCTGTAACTTTTTTTTACGAAAACTGAGAAATTTTAATTTTATTTCTGCAGCAAGATACTATGAATCTGTGTATATGGTTTTAATTTAAACACGATACCTTCACTCGTTCCCGAGATACAGATCTTGCCACCCACACGGACGGACACGGTGGGACGGACAGACAGACACACAGACAGACAGACGGACAACAAAGTGATCCTATTAGGGTTCCGTTTTTTCCTTTTGAGGTACGGAACACTAAAAAAACTTAATTACATATTGTTTATTGTATGACATTGGCCGGCAGCAAGGCCCCGTACATCCAGCTGACCTCGACTCAGATGCTGACCTTGCCGCAGTTTGAGCTGGTGACCTTCTAATTGCGACAAATTTGTTTTATCGTTTCCTCTACTAGACGAGGATGCCTAAAGAAACGGAGGACGATGGTTTCACTTATTTTAATATTGTTGAAAATGTTACTCAAAAGGAAAAACGGAACCCTTATAGGATCATTTAGTTTGTCCGTCCGCCCGGGTGTCAAGACCTGTATCTCGGGAACGCGTGATGGTATCGTGTTGAAATTAAAACCGTATACGCAGATCCATAGTTTCTTGCTGCAGAAAAAAAAATCACATTTCTTAGTTTTTGTAAAAAATGTTACAGCCGAATATGTCGTAAAAAACGCACATTTCGACACTCACAAGGAAATCAAAACCTATGGGGTACTTCCCGTTGTCCTAGAACTATGAAATTTAGCAAGAAGCATTGTGTTATAGTATACACACATAATTATAGGAAAATATCTGAAAACTGGACATTTTAAATTTAATCACAAAAAATAGGGTCTTTATGCAAGGAATGAGAGTCAAAATTTTAAAGTGCTTTAACCATATCATGTGGTATCATAAGAAAGAGCTTGATTAGCACAAGCTAAACCCGGTTTTTTAATATTTTTACAATGTATATTTTTCAATTTATGAAGGAAAATATAAAATATATATATATATCTGCCTTTTATCTACTAGTTTGTTCGGAACCCTCGGTGGGCGAGTCTGACTCGCTCTTGTTCGATTTTTTTAAATTCCTAAATAGGCTCGCTTTTTTGGGGGGTTTTTCCAATACTCGCCACGCTTTGCAAGCGGATTGGCGAGCGCAATAGGTGGCGTTTTACGCAGAATATGCTGCTGCCCACTTGAGCTGATGTTAACCGACTGTCGCGATCTACGATGGTGCGTGCTTGTCTAGAAGAATCCTATCACCGATTTGAATCACCCAGTTTCATAATAATAAATTCATTTGATTGTGGAGAAGACGAAGGTGTTTCATTCGTTCCAATGCGAAGAGGTACCTAACAGACAGACAGACAGAGAATACAGAGACAATACTGTTGAGATGAGAATACGTGTTTAGCGTTCTGTAACAACAATTCTATCCTCATAAATGACTCAAGTTCTTAGTTCACATCTCTAGTAAAGAGCCCTCAATGGAGAGCCGTGTGGAATAATAATACAAATACTGATAGTTTTATTGCTTACTTTACAATATTATATTAGTTAGTGCTAGTCGAGTGTACGTTTTTTGTGAGAAAGTATGCGTAAAATTGCTGTAAATGATTATAAATGCGCATTCTTTAGAATAATTCTCGTAAAATCACTTGTTGAAGACGAAAACTACATAATACAAACTTACATGAACACACGAAAAATATATCCCTCTTTCTTACGCAGGTAATAATGGGCACTTTTACCGCTGCTCATTAATTTACAAACAAGTAATTTTACAAGAATTATTCCTTCTTACGCAGTTAGGTAATAATGGGCACTTTTACCGTAGCTTTTAATAATAATTTTAAAAGTAATTTTATAATAATTATTATAAAGAATCTTCATTTATATAAATTAATCAACGGCTCTGCACATACTTTCTCGCGGAACGGTACACTCAACATCATATAAAGCGTAACATTTATAATAAGAAAACCTTTTCCGGTATATTGATTTTCTTTTAATATATAAACTTGTCAATTATATATAAAATAGCCCAGTTTGCTGGATTATTCAGTGCGTCTGGCCGACAGATATACGAGTAAACTAGGGTAAAGATATTTATCCACTGAAGGATAAGCGTGGGAAGTTGGGGACCATCACCACTACACAAAATATTGGTTAGGATTTACAGAAGGAAACAAATTTCACGATTGGCAAATGGTTTAAATTATATTCTAGATTTGATTCTCGGGTGCAATTTGGGCCTCGCCTGCACCCAAGTAAATATCTGGTGCGTATCTGTCCCAACGCATAAGCATTGCCATTTAACGTGGCAATGCGGGCAGCATGCTGGGTACGCTACCAACTGGTAATCGATAGTATTGTCTGGGGTAATCGATATGCTTTTTGTGTAGTAGTTTAGTTTGTATATTGTTTTGTTGTAGTTAATAAAGGCTTGCCCGTTTAAAAAAAGTAAATATAACACTTTAAGTGTTATAACTTATATTTATTCATAATAGCTAATACCTATTGTAATGTATATTTATTTTCTAACTGAATACAGATTACTTTTTATAGTAAAAACTTAAAACTAACTTATTCTATTTGTATAATACTTAAATTGGATTTAATCAAATATAACATTACTAATAACTACAAAAAAAAAAAAAAAGATATAAAAACAAACAATTGGAAGATAAAACCTAAGACGAGGTATCTCCCCGCCCAAACGTGCCCATTAAGCTGACGGCATTACCACGTTGAATGGCCAGGGAAATGTTTTGGGCTAGAAAGTGGCCAGACCGCGGATCACGCCCTCTCTCCCTTAAACGCCTACCCAGTTCCAAAACAAACGAGGTTGCCTCCACGCCCCACGAGCCCGCAGTTTCCACCGCGAAAGGGACGAACTCGTACGCTGACTCCAAGGCGGCGTATTTCACGTGCTTGCCTCTTGCTGCTGTTTCCGCCCCCGCACCTGCTTCCCGCTGGGTGACGGGAAGATGGCAAGGAGCAAAAGTACTGACGCACGTGGCGTCCCAGATAAGGCAGCGGCCTTTCCGCCAAGGAATCAACGAAAGTCCGTCAGATCGTTTGCCGTCCGAACGCGACAGGCCAGGAGGCTCAAGGGCACACGGAATTTCCGCGGACACTAGCGCTCTGCGGATTAACTCATTAATGGCGTGGTGCCGCGGTCTACGCCCTGCACATCTAACACAGCTAAGGCCATGGTAGCCCAACGCATCCACCAACGCCCCACAGACGCACACATGGGGTTCGCACACCGCGCATCCGAGTCGGAGTCCCGCAGCTACTCTAAGAGACTCATTGTCCAGGAGCGTGCCCATTTGAGGTGAAGGTAGGGCATGCAACCAGGCACCAGACTCCGGCTTAGATGCAGCATTAAGACGAGCCAACTCGGCTACCAATTAAAAATGCATTCACTTCAGGATCTACTATGTCGTTACGCGTAAGTCTTTCGTATCATTTTGCGACTATGCTCTTCAGCGTATGTATAATTTCAATTACTTACACTCACAATGAAAAAACAGCAAAATGACATACGCTGAAGAACATAGACGCAAATTATCACATAAGTAAGTATAAAGTTGCACACTGCTTATGAGTAAATATAACACTTTAATTGTTATATTTACTCATAATAGGTAATACTTACTTAAAATGCATTCACTTCCGGAGCTACTATGTCGTTACGCGTAAGTCTTTCGAATCATTTTGCTTCTATGCACTTCAGCGTATGTATCATTTTGCTATTGCCATTGTGCGATAAATTGGACATTTTTAGGGTTCCTTACCTCAATAGGAAAAAACGGAACCCTTATAGGATCACTTTGTTGTCCATCTGTCCGTCCGTCCGGGTGTCAAGACCTTTATCTCGAGAACGCGTGAAGGTATCGAGTTGAAATTAAAACCATATTCAAAGATCTATAGTATTAAAACCTATTAGTACTTCCCGTTAAGGTAATCTATACCCAGAACAATGAAATTTGGCAATAAGCATTGTGTTAGAATACACATATAGGAAAAAAACGAAAACTGGACATTTTTAATTTAATCACAAAAAATAGTGTCTTTATGCAAGGAATAAAGGTCCAAATTTTAAAGTGAATTAACCGTATCATGTGGGATATCATATGAAAGAGCTGCACTGCAGTAGCATAAGCTAAAACAAGTTTTTAAATATTTTTCGGTTTATGAAGGAAAATATAAAAAAAAAATATGATTTCCCCCTTTTATCTACTAGTTTGTACGGAACCCTCGGTGGGCGAGTGTGACTCGCACTTGTCCGGTTTTTTAAATGTTTCCTGTAGATTTAAAATTAACATTTAATTACAAGTCCAAAAGCTATCTGACTCGCTAGTAGGTATATATCTATAGTATCTCGCTAGTAGGTATATATCTATAGGTAGGTATCTCCGTATCTCCCAGTGATAACAAACTTTATTATCGATTCCTCTTGACCCAAATCCAGAGCTGTTCACAGGTCAAAGCCATGCCAGTCCGCCACCAGAATAACAAAGCGCTCATCGCTTTAAAGTTTTTAACAGCATTCGCTAGTATAAACAAGGAAAATGAAGACTGGCGCCTAAATGTAGGCAATTCAATTTAATTGTTTACGTGCTTGTTTAAATGTTTTCCGTGAACTATTTTCCATTGTTAAGCATGCACGGGCATGAATAAGGAGGGTAGGTAAACTTATTGTGAATTTACAGAATCATTCTTGGTATATATTATACTTAGTTGTCTTAGATTCTCTGAGTAAAGTTTATTAGTTTATTAATTCGTAATCGGCTTGCGCAGTACATCGTATTTTTCCATACGACAGGGGAAAATTATTTCCTATTCCAAAAAATACCCGGTTTCGACATTGTTATTTTTACAATGATAAATAATAAAAAAATAGGTATGTATGTACATGTATGTATATTCCCACGCTATATAAAAAAACCGGCCAATTGCGAGTCGGACTCGCGCACGAAGGTTGCCGTACCACTATCTATAAAAACAGCAAAAAATCACGATTGTTGTATTTTAAATTTAAGCCCCATTAAATATTAATTTTATTTTAATTTAATTATTTATTTTTATGGTGAATAATATTATTTATCTCAATATTCTGTGAATATTTCAAGCGTCTACCTGTTGCCGATATCAATATCGAACAAAAAGGAGCAAAAAAATCACGTTTGTTGTATGAGAGCCCCCTTAAATATATATTTTATTCTATTTTTTTGTATTTGTTGTTATATCGGCAACAGAAATACATCATCTGTGAAATTTCAACTGTCTATCACGGTTCATGAGATACAGCCTGGTGACAGACGGACGAACAGACAGACAGACAGACATACAGAGGAGTCTTAGTAATAGGGTCCCATTTTACCCTTTGGGTACGGAACCCTAAAAAGTAACATCATAATCGAAAATGGCGTAGACTCTGGATAGAGAACGTCTGTGGCCAAATTGAGAACTGACATCTCGCTCGATTTTTATAGGACAACCTGTGATAAGAACGTCAATGGGCCAACCCATCTAGTCAAAGGTTTTTTCTTTTGTGTTTACTTTTTTTCGACTCGTTGCAGTTTTGTCTCCTTTTAAAATTAACGCTAAATGATTCCTTGTAGACTGCGGTCTACGATGGAGTAGGTTTCATACAAGAAAGTAAAAGAAGCTTATCTACCTACTCTAATCATCCAAACTATATATGGCAATAAGCTCTTTGTACTTACTTTTTTCTATTACTTATGTAGAAAAAACAATCAACATAAAGTGTCACTACGCATCAGCTTATACGTTACGCAAGCAAAGGTCGTATAAACTAACAGATGTAAAGACAAGTAAATAAAGTAACGTACATCAGCAGTGGCAGTAAAGTAGTCGCACATGCAGCGCAGGCGCACGCGTGCTGGCCCCATTCCGGCGGAGTATCAGCTTTCACAACGCGACTGGTTGCATCACTGCGTCCGCGCCGCTCGCTGGTCTGTGCACGGTAATGCCGCGAAAGTCGCTTCGTATCCTTGAACCTTGCCAGGAAACAAGTTAGGAGGTCTTGTGTTGTGATGTGACGGAGTGGGTGTAATTCCAATTTTGAGATAGGATTTCCGGGACTGTGCAGTTTGACATGCACCTGCCCATAGACATTTTTTTCTCTTCGTTTAAATTAGCAAATCAATTATAGAAGCGTGACTTTTGACAATACCGAGCTATCGCTTTGCTTTGCTTTGACAGCTTAGATTGATATTGCCCAAATGTGTCTTAAAAATCGAGACGTTAGCTCCTCTTTTTTGGCACGATAGATCTCTGAGTAAAAAAGCTCTATCACGAAATAATAACCCATAGAAAGTGAATAAATTTACAATCCCTTTGCGATAAACAAATTAACCGTCTTAAGCCTCGATGACACTGGGCTAGTTTACAAGCTACAAGCCAGCGAGTTCGCGAGCAGCTTCTAAACTCGCTCCGTGACACAGGGCTAGTTTACAAGCTACAAGCCAGCGAGTTCGCGAGTGCTTGTAAACTCGCTCCGTGTCATCGAGCTTTTCTACAATCTGCTTTTCACTAGCCGATTGTAAAAAAGCTGCTTGTCAAATAGAAAGCCGGGCTAATTTACTCGCCACTCGCTGGCGTGTTAGCTTGTAAGCTAGTAAACTAGCTGTGTGTCATCATTTCTGCTAGCTGCTAGTGAACAAGTTGCGAGCATCTTGCCATTTTGGCAGTTAAAAAAACGTGGTTCCAACTCGCTAGCTAGTTCGCTACTGAGCGAGTGTTGTGTCATTCGTGTCATCGACACTCGCTTACTCGCTCACTCGCTAGCTTTTAAACTCGCCGACTAGCAGCTTGTAAACTAGCCCTGTGTCATCGAGCCTTTATTGAGCTTTTTTACAATCAGCTTTTGATTGTGTCATCGGGGCTTAACTTATAAACGATGAATAAGCGCATTTTGATTAAACAATGTTTTGTTCCGTTTACGAGCGTGACAGTTCCCGTCTGACAGAAAGTGACAAGTCATTAATCAGTGAATAATCTTTTAACATGTTTTCATAAGTGAAACGCTATGGAGCGCTAAAAGATGAAAGTTCGTCATAATTTTAAGGGCTTAATTTTTTGACGTGACAACGTCTAATAAATCGATGAACGCCGGCTGCATGCACGAATAAGTATGACTCATTGTCCCGTTACGTTACGCTCAATGTCCCCGTTACGCTCCTTGTCCCATTACAACCGCGCGCGGCGGCTGAGGAAGTGGGCGGGTGTGCGCCGCGCCCGACCGTCGCTTCAATTATCATTCCTCGGAGCTCGCGAGCGAACGTATGTTGTCACGTTAAACTATCGTCCGTAAACCGACTTTACAGACAAGCAATATTTGACGTGACAACGTCTAATAAATTGATGAACGCCGGCTGCATGCACGAAAAAGTATGACTCATTGCCCGTTACGTTACGCTCCTTGTCCCGTTACAACCGCGCGCGGTGGCTGAGGAAGCGGGCGGGTGTGCACCGCGCCCGACTTATCATTCCTCAACTCTCTTACTAGTCTGTGCATTCCTCGAAACTCGCGCGCGGACGTATGTTGTCACGTTAAACTATCGTCCGTAAACCGACTTTACAGACAAGCAATTTTTTTTTATTTCATTTCAGATTTGAAAATGAAATAGGTAAAGAAACAGGCTGGTTGATAGCTTTGTTTTCTCTACTGCCAAGGGTGTATTTCAAACGCACGCGCTGGTAGAAAAGCACTTCCCGGCGCCTCGCCATATAATCATTGAGTAGGGATATTAGAAAAGTAAGAGCTAATAAGCATTTGTTTATTTCAAGAGAAACATTAAAAAAAGGTTTTAATCAGATATCATTTATACTGGCGACGGAATTAGAAAAAATCTTAGATTTCTTATTCCTCATTCAATTTAAAAGATATCGAAGAAATATTTGTTTTTAAATACTTTCCTGTATAAATAAACAAATTCAGCTCTCACTTTTATCCTTATTAAATGATTTTATATGTTCAAAAAGGTTGTGATGCGCGAGAAAGATAGCTCAGTAAGCACAAAGCCTATTACAGATATTTAGTATGTGCGTAGGTATCAACCAACTATGTTCTCTACTTTTTTTGTATAACGTTTGCACGAAAATGTCTTCGATGCAATTTACTACGAAGACCACCAACTATTCGCAAAAATAACTAGCTTTTTGCCTATTCCATTGAACCTTGACCTTTTAATCCCAAGGCGAGCTCCAACTCGGCTTTGCGCAAATCGCTACCTACGATATTGCATTTAAACTTTTTGTTGGTTTTTGGCACAACGATACGATTTTGGCAAATCTCTACGGTGTCTACATAATTATATACTTAAATCAAAACTTGATGAAATATTGAGGTACGCTAATTTCCCAGGCACCTATTTTTTGATAACGCTGGTCAAGCTGTACACATAAAAATGACAGCTTATTGGCACGTCAATTCGTAACGCCCCTCGAGTTTTCTGATAGTACTTGACACAGATGTTGACATGGAGATTTGTCACACATTGCAGTCTTACTTACGATTTCGTTACGCGTATCAACTGTTTAGTGTACGTTTTTTTGTCAGAACTTATGCGTAAAATCAATCAATCAATAACACTTTATTGACACCACACAAGGTAATTAAATAAACAATAAAGGTACACATAAAAGAATGGCACAAAGGGCGGTTTTAGGGTGATAACCATGGATGTTTGTTCTGTGTCTGGATGTTTCTTTGTAGGTATCATGAGTATGTATTTACAAAATAGGTATACCTATATACTTATATGTATTCTATTAACCACCTAGTTTCCATAGTACCATGCTTTGCTTAGTTTGGGCTAGATGGTGTTGTGTGAAATGTCCACCAATATTTATTATTATTATTTTGATATCATACAAGTGGCAGGAAGACGATGGCTGCGGGCCGCTTCCAATCGGTCTTTTTGGAAATTCATGGGGGAGGCCTATGTCCAGCAGTGGACTTCTTGTAGCTGAGAGCTGATGATGATTTATTTATTTATTATTAGGTAAGATCTATGTAATAAATAAATAAATCATCATCTGTCCACTGTCCTAGTCATTGATCGGTATTTTACTAGTCTTACCCCGTCATACGACCATCTTGCATGTGAGTTACAAATACAATAATTTTGTCGTCTTCGATAATAAATGTAAATAGGAATAGGAGCGCTTCTATTCTACAGTTGCACAACGTCCCGTGCCGATCGTAGTGCCAATAAACTTACACATAAACAAAATAAAACATATACATATTATATGTATAATATGTATTCACGTGTACGTTGCACTTGTGTCGGTGCCAACTCCTGCAACGCGTGTTGGCGTCGATAACAGCTGATAGTGTGCAGGTGATAACACACGCTTATTGAAATATTCAAACAAGGAGCCTTTGCGACATTGATTTATTTTTAACCGACTTTCAAAAAGAAGGAGGTTTTCAATTCGGTCTGTTGTTTTTTTTTTTGTATGTTTGTTCACCGATTACTCAGCCAATTGTGCTTTGATTTTGATGATTATTTTTGTATTTGGTAGATCGAACTTCAGAGGTGGTCCCATATAAATTTTATCAAAATCGATTTTTATAACAAACTAACTAATAGGATATCATCCAATAGCCTGTAGAAAAGTGAATAGTAGAAGTTGCGTATTTGCGTATATTGCGTATTTTGAAGTTGGTTTTTTCAGTTTTTTTAACTATAATTATCTTTAGAAGGATTTTGCCAATGAATATTTAATTTTATAAATTTGAATTATTATGGTCATAAATGATTTTCTAAGGATTATTCGCGCATCCGAACGCCCGGAGTAAATTTTTTCATACACCTTCGCGGTGAGTCATCATTTTAATAAATCTTTCGTACTTATTAAAATTAGTGGCCAAGACCATGTCGAAACCCGCTTATAGAAGAGTTCCGTAGCTAATGCTGTAATCTAAAAGGAGTTACTTGGCAAGTTTTGTTTGTGTATAATACTTTACAAAAAAGTCAATGACCTCTGTACTATGATGGTAAAAAAGTGTTTTACATAGAGGAAAGTAACCAAATATGGAATAGTATCCCTAAAATGGAATACCACCCTTTCTTCGAAACAAATATTCTTATTCACAAAAATCAGTGATCTTATATCTCTTTCTATCATTATACTCGCGTATAGGTCTCGACTAGTCAATCGAGTGAGCATTGTGAACACAGAATATTTTGTTTTGGCACTTAGAAAAGTTTTTAAGGTACACAAAAACAAAATATGTCTCGATAAGTGATTGCAAATAATATTTTATATTATGACTATGCAAGTGATTACATGTTTGTTTGAATATTTTAAAGATTTTTTTCGTCTGATTGTGCTTAGTAAAAAAATCTTATAAGAATTTTGATTATTTCAAATTTCCGAATATGGACAGTTTTTTTTTTATCAGCCCTGTTTGTACAAACTGACCCACTGCTGGGAACGGGCCATCTTCTCATTGTGAGAAGGGTTAGGCCATAGTCTGCCACGCTGGCCATGTGCGGGTTAGCAGACTTCACACATCTTCAAGATCATTCAAGAAGCTTCTGAGTCAGAAGATGCAGACTTTAAATCCCGTAACGACCTGTTTTCTAAAGAAACTCGAGAAGAGACATTAATCAAATGCCTCATGTGTAGGTGGCCTCTGGTCTCACGATGATTGGGCAGATGCAGAGTTCGATTCCAAAAGAGAATTTGTGATTTTTGCAAGTAATTTAAGACTTTAAGTTCCTTTCTACATTTGACCAACGTACCTCATAAAATTTAAGGCTTAGTTTTATAGTAGTCCATATTTGGGTACCTATTCCATAATGAGGAGCCTTTATGATGATTTTATTTTTGAGAAAATTTTATACTCTAAATTAATAATATTTATATACACAAACTGTTTTTAAGTGCAAATATATGACTGATTGTAACTAAGAATAAAAGTTTTTAATTTCCAACTTTTTTATAACACAAAAACAAAATGGCATTCCATATTTGGTTACTTTCCTCTATTTATCGCTATATCTCGAAAAGTTGTAATCACAGTGTTCAAAACCATTTTCATTGAAAGTATATTTTTCTATTTAGAAATAGGTTTACGCTTGACCGCTAATTCGCCTGATGTTAAGCGACGTTGCGGTCTACGATGGAGCGTTGTTATTGTCTAGTACTATGATTATCATGAATATCTAGGTCTAGTCTGATAATAAATAAAATAATAAATATAAATATTTATAATATTTATTTTATAATATAGTTTATAATGTTCTAATATTTCAAAGAAATGCAGGGAAGCACACAATTTTTTTACCTTTGGCGGGATAATATTATACATCGGCGGGATAATATCGCACACATCTGGGGAAAAAATATAAATTAAAATACCTATTCAATGGTAGCCCATACGATAGGGTGGGGGTTGAAAAAAAAATCAAAATCGTGAATCAAATATAGAATTTAAAAAAACAAAAAAAATGAATATAATCTAAGTAATAAAGTTAAGAATTAGACTTTATTTTATTAGATTATGTTAATATATTTAGTATGTATAGGTATTTTATATATTGTTTCCATATTGTTTTTGTACTCTCTTAAATGCCTAATAAATATATACAGTAATAAAGTTAATACTTACTTCCTCGTAACTACGAGTACCTATTCGTTTTTTAGGGTTCCGTAGTAGTTACAACGGAACCCTAAAAAATTAAGAAGTTGATCAAGGTAACGTTTTTTCGATAGGCCGTAGCCGGGTAATATAACTAATTGGCGTGTACAAAAACCTTTAAAAAAACAAAATGATTTTTGTAGTGCAATTTGCGTTACTGATGAGTTTAAGTTTTCGCGAGAAAGTATGTAGGTACAAAGCCGCTGCACAATATATTTAAATGAGCATTACTTTGGATAACTTGTGTCAAATTTCTTATTTGTTAGCTACAAAAAAGTACATTAGCGGTTCCGAAAATGCACTTTAAATTTTTGCTAAAGTTTTTTTATTCTCTATGTTTTCCTATATATTTTTTTAGAATGTAAGTTTTTTTTACAATTTAAATATACAAATAACAAAAATTATAAAAAAAAAACTTAAAACTAGGATGTCACCGGAAGCGGGGCAGGACCTAAGCTGCTGACGGAATATATAGACTAGGGATCTCCTGACACTGCGTGCCGTGTCTAAGACAACTGCCTTCTGTATCCCTTGACGCACGCAGCCATTAATCGTGAGTCTCTTGAGATGTTGATCGAAGCTCTTCGCTATAAAACGACTACTATATTACTGATATTACAAAAACTTAGCCTATGATACTAGAGAATTAAAGATGAATCTAACGTCAACTCGCATCGCATCGCATCAATATCGGTCAAGTTACATAGAAACATACATACAATGATGTTAGATTAAATCTCATTGCAAACATACCCATATAAAACATATACAATTGTACATACTTACATACACCCGAAAAACAAACCCTCCATCCTGCTTTTAAAATATACTAATTTATTGACGTAATACGAATCGGGGTTAAGTTTTGGGGGGCTAGTGCGAGTTTTCATATTGTTTTATGCTAATTTCGATCGCATTCATTAAACTGTTTTATGAAAACTGGAACTTTGCCATCTGGTGATCCGTAGTACTCATACTGCATGGGTCTCACATTTTAACTTCATTTAAATAGGTATAATTTACGTTAACACGATTGAGTTAAAAATCAATATAAAAACTCGCACGAGTCCGAAAGCGGAAATATTGTAGGTAAGCAACTCATGCAAGTACTGATTATGTATGAAAGATGCTTCAAACATAATACACGAGATATTGCGTATTTTAACACCATTATCTCCAGACGGATAGGCCATACAACACAAGAAAACACTTCGCATCGCAAAATAAAAACTGAACGTTCCCACATGCGGAGCGAACAATGACATCGGAAAGTTAGAGCGAGAACCGAGCGATAGCGAAGAAAGTTGATCAACTGCATCCAGTAACGGGTGACAAAGATAAAAATATATGAACCTATAGCACTATCTCTTCCCAACGTACTGTTAAATAATTGCAAGTTTCCCGAGCAGTGGCAATACCGCGGAACGCGATTCAACCGTGAACTGAGCAAAAAGTTACCGCGCAGAGAAATTTCCTCCACGTACTAGTTTTTGTTGCATGAAATTACTGTTTATAACGGAATGCTTTTTGCACAAAACGTTATAATTTAAAATGGTGAAGATGAAGGAAACCACCGAAGATTATCAATTCTAGATCGAATTTTAATTTTAAGGGAGATTTCTCTACCTATCCGATTTCTGCACATTTTCGATTCCCCAGAACCACAGTGATACTCAGTCGGCATAGTCATAATAATTATACACTTACGTATTTATTCAAGGGCGTCGCCAGCCCATGGCCCATGTCATTCCCGTTTATGATGTAATGGAAGAATGATTAGCAGTACCGATCAGTCCTTGTCAGAGTTATTATCGGATTGCTGTTTCCTCGTATGCACGAAAATTACAAATAATTATGTTCTACAAACAGTCCGACCCACTGCATCGCATCACAATATTTATACATTGCTATTGGTACGGTTCGTTTCGTATTATTGTGTACCTGTCTGCGTACAGTGCGTTCGGTTGGTCGCACGCATGTGCCCGCCTGCGCTGTGATCTCCCGTGATGTGGTTACCATGGCTCGCGGAGCGGAGCGCTGCCGATAGCGGGATTAGCGGCCAGCGGGTTCTCCTCGGCAGGTCTCGGTGTTCCTCGGCCGCCTCCGTGCCCTCGCTCGGACGTGATTGCGATATCTACGAGAGCGAATGAGACCTCGGTCCCCCTCCACCCGCCCGGGGGACGGCACCTTCCTACCCCACTCAGTCTGCTTCGAGATCTTCTCGTGAGTGGTCGTGTTGCCGTTCGTTCGTGCCGTTTCACCCGTCTTTAAATTCGTGTGTTCCCCTCGAATGAGCTCAAAAACTCTTGAATATCTCTACAAAAACTTGAAGTTGCGTTCAGTGCTTCGCCGTTTACGTGACTACAGTTTGTGTGGAATAGGTGACAGTGAGTGGGGCTGGTCGCGCTACGTCGTCGTGCCTGAGTTGGCGTCGTCCCTCTGATTCTCGCGAGGTAAATGCCGAGAGTTCTGAGAGCGATCGCATACGTGTACAGAAACCGGATTGCGGTGCTTGTAGTGGAAATCTATTTGCAAAAACCCAGTGCAGAATAATTGGATTTGTCGTTCGCCACAAGTAGCATCGGAGCTGAACGTGGCTCGAAAGACTTTTACCGTTAGCCGAGACGTCGCTCGACGCGGTCGATGGCTGCTTGCGAAGCCTCTTGTCAGGCAATTAACTACTGTAATGCTGCCATAATAGAACCTGCCGAAAAATTACGAGGCTATAAATTGAAAACATATCCATACGGTTCCGAATACCGTAAGCTGTCGTTACCTTCATCTTCAAGATAGAAGCGAGAAAATCTTTACCGTATTAGCATGTTTCAATGCTATTATCTTGATAAAGGCCGTTACGTATGCGGAAATAGCGATGTCTACGAACAGCCAATGAACAGCTTTATTGTTCCTCAATCATCGCGAGTTGAACATCTGGCCTTTGTTTGATTTATGAAGTCTGAGTTTTCAAAATAATTGTAGGCTAATTGGTTTAAACAACATTGTTCTACAAGAGAGTGTCAAACGATCTGAAACTAAACAGGACGTTTATTTGTCCCGAAAATCGACACAAAATGTTCTCCAGTAATGGGCGTGGCAAATGTCCAAATGTTTCAAGGCTCACGGAGACTGGTTTTTAAATCGTTCACTATGAGTGTGCCCACTTGAGAAATTTCGACATCATCGACGAGCGTTGGGTCACCACTTAGCTCTCACGATTGCGTTCAATCTGTTAACCATTCGCTCGAGGATGGTCATAAAAACTTCAGAAGTAAGCTTTCAGCGTTATAAAATAGCAGTCAGTTTTTTGTACTGAATGATCGACATATAAAGCTTTAGTGAATTGGCATCTCTGCAGATGTTGAAATAATTTGTTGGGCCATCTGGTACTTTCTAAAGCTCATCGCTCAGGAGATTGTGATGACTCAGCCAAATAGAGCCAGTCTTTTGTAAAACTTAGATGTGCTTGCGATTGTAATCATTGCCAATAAAAACAAACATAAGTAAATTATATATAACATGAATCTTAGCGCTTGCGTTAACGATGAATTAAAAAAACATGTTTTTTTTTGACATTAAATATAATTTTAGAATGATATATGTCATGCTTGACTGGTGGACGGTGGTGGTGCCAATGAAGTAGGTCGCGATATTTACGCACTATCTGTACCTGCTGGCGTGCGCATACGCCGACTATCATCAATGACAGCGACGAAGGACACAAAATCGAGCGAAATAGGCCACCTCAATAACTGAGTAAACAAATACCGACTTGGACGAGATAAATGAAACATATCCTCGTGATTTATCTTCCGTGTCACTCACTCGTAAAGTAAAATATTAGAAGTTACTCCTAACTAGAGAGATGTCTTTGATTAATACGAGAATCGCTTGATTAATATTATCACTGTTGAAATTCCAAGAACTCCAGCGAAGCAGGTCAAATACCCGAAATAATGTGGCCGGAAGCTTCGTGAATCACGATTGCGTTTCGATGTCTGCTTCTTATTATATCTACAAACTGCTTAGATTATAATCGAAAGTCGAGATTGAGAAATTGAGTATTTAAAATATTAAACAAAAGAGTTCGCGGAAAACAATAGCGAAACAAATAAGAATCGAGTTTGATTGAGGGCAATAATAGAGACCCTTTTGCTGGTTTCCGTCGAATATTGAGGCAGTGAACGACCGAATTATAGCGTGGAAGATAATTTCTCTGCTGGGCCGATGTCGTCAGCTGATAGCCAGGGGTCGTCGGCCGCGACTTTGTCTCGCCCGCACTTGCCCGCGTTTACCCTACGATGTGGGGTCGATGGGTTATCGAATATTTTTATAACCAAGATTCGCCTGCTTATAATTTTGACCTTTCGAACCGATCAATCAGCTTTGATATTGATTATGTAAACTTCGTGTGGAACAATCATTTCGAAGAAACAGTATAGGTGTAGAATACCAATATACTTAGTTTATCAATGTTAATTAGTAACTAACTACATATATCTATGCGTCTAATCTGTTTGTCTGTACGAATTTATTATTATTTTTTAAGTAGGGTGAAGCTAAAAATGTTCCGTACTAAAAACCCTGTAAAATAAATAAAAACAACGAATTATAATATTGAATCATATAGGTAATTATAGTTAAAAAACTGAAGCAGCCTACGCAATTTCGTTAACTTGGGTAAAAAAAAACAGTTATTTTGTTATAAAAACCAAAGTACCGAGCCGATTTTGATAAAATTTATATGGGACTACCTCTAAACTATTACCTACCAAATAAAAAAATAATCATCAAAATAAAGTCATAATTAGCGGAGTAATCGCTTAGCAAACACAAAAAACACAGTCAAATTAAGATCCTCCTGGAAGTCGGTAGAGATTTGAGTATAATATTATATTAACTCTTAGAATATTCATATAGTTATATATTTATGTTAAAGTCATAGCCATTCCTTTCGCGTAGTCGGATAAAGTCAAAGAGTACTATCAAGCTATTATACAGATAAGTTATTCCTTATCATTCGTCGAAATCTCAAGAATTTTACACAAATAAACGAAAACAGAACGTATTTAGCTCGTATTCATATCACATACACGCTAATGAAACGTCATCACATTACAAAAGGAAGCAGACAATGGTAGATGGTAGGTGGTGACGTCACATCCCGCCAACTAGCCGCAAGGTTAGCCGAACCTCGGGCAATTGGCGAAGATTGCACGCCTCCATGATTCACGATAACTCGCACATCTGACAGCTTCAGATTAATGGCCACTAAAGACGGACTAACTATAATTTAATCTGCTTTAAGGTGAATGTACACCTATCGCACCGCACACGCGCCGGTTGGAGAATTTTAATACAAAGGCAAGTCGAGTCATCAGGCGAGTTGGTGGCCAATCGTACATCTATCTTGTATAAAAAAGTGGCTTATCATGGAATCGCAATGCGATTATGATTCTGCAAAAATGACAAAATATCAAAATCGTTTCAAAAAAGCAAATGAGCGTGAATGAAATAGTCAAATTGGGATCAAAATGATAAATATGGTAAATATAGAGAATAGAGATCACACGTTCCGAACAACTACCATGTATGTATGTATCATAGAATGGCCAAGGAGTGCTTACTAAATAGCAAACAGCCAATAAAAGAGAGCTATAAATAAATAAATAATAAGGCACACGACATGGCGTGCATAAGTAATTACTATGAAATTCAGATCCATTGGATAAAGTGTTCAACAATTATTGACAAATAAAATATTGACATAAGTAAATTTTCCACCAGTCTCTTCATTTTATCGCAGAACCATAAGAATACTCTTATGGGTTTGTCATATTCAGAGAGCATTGCCAAGCATTGGCTTCACCGCGACGAGTCTTGTAAGAAGGATGACACGCAATCATTATCACAATCAATTCATAATAACGCCACTTATCAACTTATTGTGTAACAGAAGAAAAAAGTAATTATAAAACGGAAAACCCCACTTCAAACACTATATTTCAGCACAAAATACTTATTCAAATTGATGCAGGTTGAAACTGATTTTAATGAGAATATCTCTGAGCTGAACGTTTTCTTCTTTCTAATAAATAATATAAATTGTTTTATAGCCAAGAAAGATATCTGCAACGTACATACATACCTTGGTATGCTAAAAAGTCATTACAATTGAAAACCTTCTCTTTACTGCCTATTAAATACGCAAATCGTAGCATACTACCGCATATTATGTGAATAGATCTTTAAATTCGCAAGTCTTGCGGCTCTCTGGCTTTTGTCTCGTCTCGTATCCGAACTTTGGCTAAATAAACCTTGTTCACTCTTGTTCAACAGTATAATATTTATATTTACAAACGGAAATCTCTACGCACTTGGTGATGCTCTGCAACAAACGTCTCTTGCCAAAAAGTAAAGAACTTTGCTCCGCCCTCATTAACATCGTGTATTTCAGTCAATATAGATTATTATGATACTATTTTATCTTCTGCCGCTTGAATGGTTTAGCTTTGGCCGCGTACGTAACAATATTTTTAAATAAAAACTACGGGTCACTCACGTCTGTTTTGAGCCGAAATATCCGACTATAGTTTCAACCGCATTCGGCGGTCTTTTTCAAAGGAGCAGCACACACGTCACTCTCGGTCGGTGACGCGCCTTGCACTGAAACACAGACGTGAGTGACCCGTAGTTTTTATTAAAAAATGTGTGAAAACCACGTTAATTTCCATACGTAACAATAGTTTCGAGCTAAGCATATTCACTGATTTTGATTTGCCAGAATTATATTTTTTTGCATAGGAATTTTAGTACTTTTATGGCCTCGTTAATTATTTCGAGGAAAAAGCTTTAGGCTCCAAAAAGCTTTTTGTTCAAAAAGTATAGTATAAGTATAGGAAATTTACAAGTTTCACTCAAAAAGGGCGAAGCTAAATAGTGGTCTAGAATTCAATTACCTACCCCTGCAATCTGCCAACATTATTTCCTGTACCGTTATTTGGTAGAGCTCAAATAATCAACTTTGCTCTAAACGTAGCGTCTAGACCTTTAAATTAAGTTAAATTATGCAATGTCAGTCAGTTATATACTCACCGTATATATATACTTGTAGTCCATTCGAACACTTCAGGGTCAGACCAGTTTTATATAAGCACCATTTTAGGGACGTTTGACGCGTGTATCTGTTGTGTGTTTGTCTGTGTCATCATAGCTCTCAAACGGATGGACCAATTTTGATCTATTTTTTTTTGTATGAAAGATGATTTTTTTCATCACAATTGGTTTAAACTTTTTTGTCGGGGAGTTTGAGATTTCTAAACTTATACTTGTTGCATATCTTGCTCGATTGATTGAGTCACATTGACTCAATTCGATTGTTTGCTTCGCTCTCATAACTGCAAAAAATGTAAAAATAAAAGCGAGCGCAAGGCAAACTTTGAGGGACTGTAAGAAATATCGGATAGGATATATCGAGATTGAGTAAGGTCCTGTCATTTTAGCTGGATCCTGTGAATTTAGCAGGACTACCTACCACACCAGAAAGTCACAGACCATAGTAGAAAATGCAGTAGTTTTAAAAAATGTCAAAAGTAGAATATACTGTCAAAATATACTAAAGTAGCATTTTACTCCCAGAAATTGTGGCATTTTTATTGATATTCAGCATTTCCTGTGTTCGCAGTGATTTAGTATTTTCTACAATACAAATAGAGCACCAAGTTTTTGGACTGTAGTCAAGCAGTCGGGCATTAAAATCTGGCCCCGCTGCGTCGATATCGACGGTTTCGAATGATCGTGTCTGGTACGAGTATCCCTAATAATAGTTCATAGTCACTCGCCAGCTCGCGCGGCGCCAATGCATCGTGCAGCCGTTACTCGCTCACGTTCTTGAAACACGCTTGTATTTGAAAAGAAAAGTTAAACATGCATAAAGTTTATTCTAATTTGGTTTAGAGTATGTAATTACGCACCTACCGTTCGCTGTAGTCAATTATGAGTTGACTACGCCAAAACACTATTAAATATCTGTGAGTATATTTAACTAGAATGAATGTAGTTTAGTTAGTTGAGTCTGTATATTGTTGTGTTGTAGTTAATAAACTAGAATGAACTTTATATTGTGCAGTTTAGCTTCTCTTTACATTTACATGATTGACTATTGTGCGAAGTTTTCTGATTTACTCGATCACGTTCGTAGCCTACTGTTTGTGTGAAATGATTGACACTCGTATCATATGCAGGTGGCTACCGTGAAACAGCGTAGCGTGGTTCTGATTTCATTATGATATTTTGTAGTTTACTTTTACGCGATCGAAACTCGCACTATGTATGTATACTCAGGCCGAGTGCGAGTTTTAATATTGTTTTATACCTATTTGTTCGCCAGCTACTAAAACTCTTAATTAAATGTATTAAAGATAACGAGACACATTTCTGAGGTAACTCATCGCACGTACTGTAAATACAATGTAATATAATGTAAATATACGCTTTCTGACTGGGTCTTTTTTGGATAGATAAAATTTGGCAGTGTAAATCGCGAGAAAATTGCTTTCTTCTAGGTAAGCGCGTTCCATCGTAGACCGTAATGAGTTAGAGCTCAAGGGCAAGCCAATCATTGGATAAAAAACTTTTCACCTCCCCGCGAAGACTAGTGCGGGATGAAGTTTGATTGCTGATTGCTTCGAAAATTACAATAAACAATTAAACAATAAAGATATAATAGCGAAGCATTTTATCTGTTACTCTATTCAATTTAAAACCGGTTTCGAAGTTAAGAGACCTACTTTGTAAACGAGTAGGTATTTGACACGACTTATATAATTACATGTAGTTTAGTTATCATTAGCACCAAGAAGTAATCATAGAATACTTAATATTACTAGAACTGTAGTTCGACCATCGATCATACTTGACAAACATTTTTGAACAAGTTCATTTTCATTTTTACGTTAATACAATTTTATGTATGATTTTTTTTTGTTAGTCATAGAGAGGTAGAGGGGTAAAGTAGCCCCCATACTACTTTACCCCCTCTTTCGGCTAAACGGTTGACTTTGGAGATATGAAAAATAATCATACTAGTAGCATATGTGATGAAATTAAAAGGAAAACTATCACGGCTAAGTAGGCATTACAAATTAACGAGTAATAGTCAATGAACTTTGAAAAATACACTGTAGACGTAAGAAATGAAAATTTTGTGAAAACATTCATTTAAACTAACATAGATAGATAGATAGATATATAACACTTTATTAAAAACCACATGATAACAAAAAACAAAGATAACATTAAGTACTTAGGGCTAGGTTTTTAATTGGCGGCCTTATCGCTTAGAGCGATCTCTTCCAGGCAACCATGCACACATTAGTTAACTCGTATGTTCTAGTATCCCTATTTTAAGATCACATAAATTATGATGTGCTACTACGGAACCCTACTTTGCGCGTAGCACGACAAGCACTTAGCCGGTTATTCATCATTCATTACGCGGGTGAAATTGCGGGGCGCAGATAGTTATATTAAGTAGGTTACTGAATTTTATATCACAAACAAAGCAGACGATATTACTTCGTATTGCATTGTATGTAAATTGATTCTGACTTTTGACTTGATTATATTTATTAACTAGTGAAGAAAATTGAGCTATGAGATGTGTCATAAATGAAAAATGTCTTAGCAAAATCTATACGTTTCGTCACTGACCTCTGCCTATTCACCACTAGTGGCTGTCAAATTAATATCTATGCATAATTGAGTATCAAATTGTGGCGCTCTGCATGCAGATAAGAGAGTTCATGAAATCAACAAGTATATTCAATGACTTTCCATCACGTGGTGGACGTAAAGTCTAAAACAAAGTTCACGAATATAGTGTCCTGGGTTGACCGATATTCATACCAACAATGACGAATTTAAAGATTTTTTTATGTTTATAGACTTATGTCGCCGCGCTAAAGCCTAATTTAGATTGTGAATTGAAGAGACGTCTATTTTGCCGCTTCGAATTATTTTGAAAATCGAAATTATTTTAATCGTGTAAGGGGTCTAATTAGACCTGATTGAGCTCGGACGTTTTTTTAGGACTGACGCTACACCCTGTTGATACTTTATCAAAGAGTATATTCAAAGAAAAACAAAATACAGGGGAAATCCCCCCCCCCCCCCCCCTGCAAACACCATTTTTTTTTTTTATCAGCCCTGTTTGTACAAACTGTCGAACTGCTGGGAACGGGCCATCTTCTCATTGTGAGAAGGGTTAGGCCATAGTCTGCTACGCTGGCCAAGTGCGGGTTGGCAGACTTCACACATCTTCAAGATCATTGAGAACTCTCAGACATGTAGGTTTCCTCACAATGTTTTCCTTCACCGTTTGAAGTTGGCGGCAATCAACAATACGCACATAACTTCGAAAAGACAGAGGTGCGTGCCGTGGGATTCGAACCCAGGACCTGCGGATCGCAAGTCAGACGGTCTCACCACTAGGCTGCCGGAAACTTTACAAACAACTTTACAACTTTACTTTTCAAACACCAATTACGGTAGGAAAATTTGACAGATGCGATAATTATAATGGAAACCACAATTGACTTATACACAAAATAAAATAAAAACAAGACATGCTCTATGAATTGCAGTTGCTAAGTAATATAACAGCAATTGACCTTCATTTTAATTCCTTAAAACGAATATTCAAACGGCAACGTAGTGGAAACGTGCCTTATTACATTTTTATGCAACACGGAAGAGATGTTCGCTAGGTTGCATGGTTTAAATCTCGTGAGCATGCGATGTGACGTAACTTCCGGCTTCGAAGTCTTGCGAAACATGCGCGAGCGCAGCCAAGTAGGGCCGCAAACAATCACGGTCAAACAACGGTTGAATTTGGAATCACTTGTCTCACTTTACTATGACACGTCTTTGAACTAGTTTACCGAAATACACATACATTGTATTCAGGAAAAGATGTGGTCAAGTACGAATTGACCAGTTTCGTTGGACTATGCGTAATATAGAGTTTAGTAGACCAGAAACTCTGGACTTTTTTGTTTCTAGTGTTTATTATCCTAAACTGCACACAAATAAATGTCTTCAAATCGCGGGTGAATAGGTTTCTTTTAGGCAAGCGCGCTCCATCGTAGACCATAACTGTCGCTTAACACCAGGCGAGTCGATGAACAAGCGCAGTCCTATTTTCGAATAAAAAAATCAACGCTAGTTATGTAGTACGTCTGAAAAACATCTCGCTCTTTTTAGGCAATCGGATAAAAATGACAGCTGAGATTGATTTACGATATCTCATTAAATATTTAATTTTCCCATAATTTAAACTATTCTAACTGGAAATTTTCCCATCATAAAAAATGACGCCGTATTATAAAATATTACCAGTCATCAAGTTCCACCATCAGGTGATTAACCTAGAATGGACATAGTTGGTATGTTTTTATAGTGAATTAGTTTTTTAAGCGGTCAGCGACATTAAAGCAACAAGGACATTATAGCAACGAGGGCATTATAACAACAAGGATATTACAGGAGAAATGTGCCCGTACAAATTAGAAAACTGATTTATTCCTAATAACTAAACAATTATGTAGTGTTAGGGGTCAAAGGGCCTTCCCCTTTGACCCCTAAAGTCATGCAATATTTTTTTTTTACAAACAAGTAACTTGCCATGGGCTAGCCGTATTCACCCAGATGCACAGGATAGCTTTCAACTTGATAAGTACAGCAAAGCACTTGATTATATTTTTCATTTCTCATATTCGGAAAGTAGACTTGAATTTGCCTGTACGTGTACACAGTGACAAAAACACTACTTTTGGTCCCTAGGGAGAATCGTTTTCCAAACGTTCTATTTTGACATTTCAATTGAACCATATCTTGACCACAGAATTGGCCCTATTGATCTTGACCATATCGAAACTTTCTTCTTCCTTTTCCCCTCACGGGGATGTGGACTCACGCGATCAACGCATTTACCATTTTCAAGCTGTGTCTTGAATCTTGAGTCCCAAGTTTTGCATCCCAAGTCTTGAGTGTCGAGTCTAGTCCCGGAGTCTTGAGTCCCGAGTTTTGAGTCTTGGCCTCGAGTCTTGTCTTATTTACATTCCCTAAAATTAATTATTCGAAATGAAAAGAGTGCTTACCTCTGGTGTAAGATCTAGCTATTTAGGCACTCAAACTATTGGCGTCTTGGCTACGCTCGTGCGCCAAACCACCTCGTGCCTAAATAGGTTACGTTCAACCCTTGTATAACATTCTATTACTGACGGCGGCGGAAGCATTTCTGAAATATCAAAAACTATTTTACAGAACAACATTTGCCATTATTTAAAGAGGTAAAGTTTGACAGCTCCACAGCTGCTCCTATTAAAAAATCTTATAGTAATACAGGTTTGGTGGTATAACCATTATAAAAACAACAGACTAGACTAGCCGCTACAAGTTCTGGTGACCGTCGTCGCATTGCCATGCCACTTTCACCTGCTTGCTTCCATCCGCCATCTTAGCAAATGGCGTCGCAAGCGCAACGCGAATAGGCTTCACTGTGCTTCAACATTACGTCTCAAACAGCTTTAAAATTGTAATCTCACTTTTGCGAACGAAACTGGCACAACACAACTGTGTCATGGTCGAACAGTAAAAAAAAATCTCACTTTTGTTACCATCAATGTCGACGAGTTGTCGACATTTATGGTAGCAGCAATTATTGATTTCGGACATAGGACGTTTTGACACCTTAAGAAATCATTTCAATAAAAACTAATAAAATGTACTCGCAGACTTGGTTGTCTACAGTAATATTGTAAAGTGCAAGTTTTTAGGGTTCCGTACATCAAAAGAAAATAAAAACCGCCCACCAAGGGTTCCGTACCTACATACTAGTAGATAAAAGTGGGAAATTATATTTTTTTTTATATTTTCCTTCATAAACCGAAAAATATACATCGTAAAAATATTTAAAAACTTGTTTTAGCTTGGGCTAATAAAGCTCTTTCGTATGATACCCAACATGATACGGTTACACAGTTACACAGTGTCCACATTCACGCACTCGCTCGAACACTTAATGAATAATATATCAGGTACATATATTATTACAATATATCATTGTACGGAACCCTCGGTGGGCGAGTTTGACTCGCACTTGTCCGGTTTTTACAGTATAATATCCGAAATAACACGAGCTTACGAAAATAAAACAAAGTGACAATTTGTTTCAATGGCGTTCACGCCAATATTCAATGCCATTGTATGCATTTAGTCTTAAGGTGAAGTATAAGTACAATTATTTAAGTAAAAGATAATATTATAAAAAAATACCCTAAAACTAGGTATATATACTACCTAAAACAAATGATCATGCAAGTAGGTATAATAAATAAAAATTATACCCGAGTCCATGTTGGGCTTCGCAGGAGATCTATTTATGATTAATTACAGCAATTTTATGATTATAAATCATACTTGTCCAATACCGATGAGTAGGTATTAATTAATCATTATAAGAAACGTCCAATTAAAACAGGTATTTATTGTTTCTTTTTCAATATAAGGCCTCGTTGCCACATTTTATTTATAAAGAAACATAAATAGGCTGCTCTTTGTGAAGGCTGTTTTGCTAAAAGTTGAACTAAAAGTAATCATAGCCAAGGTTTTGAAATGGCATATTTATAAATTCGCAGCCCTTAGTTAGAGGGCGCTGTTTTACATTACAGTTGTAATGTAAAAAAAGTTTCAAAGGTTTCTTATTGTTGCTTCATTGCTTCACACTTTCTTTGTTTTAAAAAGCTCACTTTATTGTTAGGAAAAAGGTATAGGGAATACGAGTATGCATGAATTTTATTTCATAGGAATATTAGTTTATTTTTTTATAAAATCTTTAGATTTATAAAATACTAAAATTTCATTTAATTAAAAATTACAATTAAAAACAACTATTACAATTAATATATATATATATATATATATAAATACGGCCCTGATGCCAAATCTCAGTTCTCAGCACTTTCGACGATAAGACCACAAGTATCTTGGTCTTATATATGTATATCTTGTTGTTGCTTTTTCTAAAGTTTAGAAAAAGCAACACCAAGATCTACATAAGTATATAGAATCTAAACACTGAGACCCCGTAATTTGGTGAATTTCCTACAGACTTGCAAAACTGCGGACGATACACACCAACACAACATATTATTAAAAATAAAATCAACTTGTCGATTTTATACGTTAATTTCATAATACTTAGGTTTATTTCAAAACAACTTCATAATCTTGACTAAAGGATTTAAAAAAAAACCTGTTAGTAGATATTTCTAAGCTAAAGCCGTTACAGACAAAGTGACCCTCCAAACTTGATAACAACATAGTATTTATTAGCAGAAACGTTATAGGTAATTAGTTTAGGTCCATGTTCACCGATCCCCTTCACTCGCCCGTAAGCCTCCTGAGGGCTTGTGAAATTGTTATTTAGCTAGACTTTATTCAGATAGGACTAGGGTTACCAACTTTTTTTTTGTAAGCGGTAATTATTTATAGAGCTTAAATATAATACAGGATTTCTATTCTTAGCCGGGACGCATAAGTTATTACATTTTTAGGGTTCCGTACCCAAAGGGTAAAACGGCATCCTATTACTAAGACTCCGCTGTCTGTATGTCCGTCTGTCACCAGGCTGTATCTCATGAACCGTGATAGTTAGACAGTTGAAATTTTCACTGATGATGTATTTCTGTTGCCGCAAACCACAAATACTAAAAAACTAATAAAATAAATATTTAAGAGGGCTCCCATACAACAAACGTGATTTTTATGCTCGTTTTTGCTCGATATTGATAACGGCAACACGTAGACGATTGATATATTCACAGAATATTGAGTTATATTATTCACTTTAAAAATAAATAATTAAATTAAAATAAAATTAATATTTAATTTAATATTTATTTAAATTCCATACAACAAACGTGATTTTTTTGCCATATTTATAGATAATGGTATGGAACCCTTCGTTCGCGAGTCCGACTCGTACTTGGCCGGTTTTATTATTTAAGCCTTGCTTTTTAACGTCGCACGCTTTTCCGTACAAATAAGAGAAAACTGTTGTCTACACTAAACATTATCCGATTTTTTTATCTGATTAGAATCATATATGGCAATGCCTCTACGGTTTGCCTTTTAATTAATTAATTTATATAATTATGGTAAAGCAACAAGCGTTATCATTTTATAAAAAATATTAGCCGTGGATTGTCCCAGCGAAACATTATAATAAAAAACTAATTAATAAAAAAAAGGTTGTCTGTAAAGTCGTTTTATGGACGATAATTTTACGTGATAACGTCATGATAGATGCGTCACAAGCCGAACGCTTAGGCCGATCATGCCTCTCTATCGATTGTTCCGCGCTCTTGTTTGCACGCTCGGCTCAGGCAATGAGTCATGCTTTTTCGTGCATTCAGCCGGCGTTCATCGATTTATAAGACGTTATCACGTTAAAAACAAATACTTAAAAAAATTGGGACGTCCCGTGAAATACGGGACATCCCTTGTCCCGTGAAATACGGCACGTTGGGTAACGCGATAAGACTCTGTTCAGAATGAGGACGAAGGGGCGGACGATGTCGTTAACTTGGCTCTCGAGTCTGTCTGTGTATTATATACTTAAACGTTTTACTGGTATGACTAGTTTTGTTTAGTTTTAATTATCCAAGTAAACGAATTATGTATTGATGGTTAGATTTTACTTGTTATTTTGATGTTAGTTGTGCATTTTCGACAGGACAAGATTTTTTTTAATACTTTTTGTGAAAATTGTTTTTTCTACAACAAAACAATATGAGTAATTCTTAGGGTATTAATAGAATTAAAATGTTTATATGTATATCAGCCTACATTTAACCATTGCTGATCAAACGCTTCTCTTCCCTCCTTCCATATTTGTTTATTGGCTGCTATTGTGAACCAATTCTTGTTGAAAGTGTCGAACTCATCTCTCCACCTCTTTCTAGGCCGGCCTAGCAGAATTAGGGCCATTCATTTATTACGTAAGTCGATTTAGGGGGGGAGGGTCGATCATGTCTTATTTTTTCTTACAAGGGGTTGGGAGGGAGGGAGTCTTGATAGTTCTTACGTAAGATCACAAAAATGCCCCAACTTAAAATTATACTCTGAAAAAGCACGAGCAACCGCGCGAATGCCGAAGTGCGCTCGGATGTGTAAAATTGATACTTTGAAAAATAAACATTCCAATAAACCAAACGTGTATTCATTTTTTCCTTCAGATTCTTACGTAATAAATATTATACAGGGGGGTCCGCGTATTCTTATTTTTTCTTATATAGGGGGGAGGGGGTAAAAAACTAAGTCTTACGTAATAAATGAATGGCCCCATTCTTCTTTTATATTTTTATTTGATTGGAACCATATAAAGCCCATAAATAACATGACTTATTATTCTTTCTGAATTTTTACATATCATGTTTGACTTAAAACTTAGATAAAATGTAATTAAAAAAAAAAAACAATCCAAATTATTCATGTTTCTAATGGGATCGACGCATATGACCAAGAACGCAAGAGGCCATTTAAGCAGATCTAATCCCTCAAAAAAAAATTATCAGGTTTCTTTAAATTCAAATATGTACCAGCTAATGATTAATTTATTTTTGTTGCAGGCCCTACAGCGGACGTTAAGAAGATTTAAACAACAGCAATTTTATAAGCCAAGTAAGTTCATATTACTATGATTATACTGATTATATCTACTTACGAACTCTATGGTAACTCTCCATATAGATTGTAAAGCAATGTTGTCAATTCTGAAGGCCCCACTAAATTAACTAAAATTCACTTAATACAATTAATATTAAAACAATTCAAAGACAATTGTGTTTAGACCTTTATCGGTCTAGAGTAATCGATATGCTTTTTGTATTTTAGTTTAGCTAGTTGAGTTTGTATATTGTTTTGTTGTAGTTAATAAAGGCACTAAAATTCTTAATATCACAAAATTAATAAAAGGAATAAAAATGTGTATCAATAGTTTTTTAATTTATTTATTTTAATAATTAGTTTATTGATGCCTTCAGAATTGACCATAAAACCATTGTGTAATGCTGAAACAAAATAATAATATAATTAGAAAAACCAAGTTTTGTGACAATTACCTGTTTTGGAATTTCTAATCGTAAAGATTGTACGGAGAGGTTGTTTTCTAAATCGTGTTATCTTAGTAAGTATTGCTTATATTATAGCATAAAAGAAAATAATAAAGCTGTATAAAATACATCGAAAAATAAAAACCAAACTCACCCAGTGTCTCACCTATACACGGCTTTATTTTAATATAGGATTTCGAAAAACTAAAAGAAATTAAACCCAGTGTGTCACGTATACACGGCTTTATTTTAATATAGCATTTCGAAAAACTAAAAGAAAGTATTGCAAATGTGACCCATGAAGAACACAATAAGTAAGTCCTACGGTTGTTGCGTCAGTGAGGCGGCTACACGGCCTATTTCCTTTTCTGTTCTTTATTATCATTTGGACAATAGCGTTTCTTGTACCACCTTTTTCTTTTTTTTATACATTATAGATCTACGATTGACGCGACGGTGTGGCCTACAGTGGATATTTTTACCCGACTGCGTAAGAAGGAGGGTTATGCTTTTCGAGTTTATGTATGTTTGTATGTATGTATATTTCTATATGACAGCCTACAGCCTAAACGGCCTGACTGATTTTGATGTGCGAGGTGTCGTTAGATTCGTCTTCGTTTCCAGAGTGCTATATTTTTATGTAAAAATAATAATACATCTCTTGCTACAATAAAATAAAAGATTTTACTAGAATTATTCTAAAGAATGCGCATTTATAATCTTTTACAGCGATTTTACGCATACTTTCTCACAAAAAACGTACACTCAACAGCGTATCAAGCGTAACGAAATCGTAAGTTAGACTGCAAAAACTGCTTTTATGCAGTCGGGTGTTCTGTTTTTATTTTAAAAATTTTACATGTCCTCTGCGGTCTTGTGAAAACTTGGCTAATGGTCCTAATGGTGATATATTTATTTTGTAACCAGTCGATTTATTTTCGTTGATGACGTGGCCGATCCAGTGTACGTACACGTTTTTACCTCCCACTGTCTATCGAGATGAAATACCACGCCTACAGATAAGGAACCGGTGACATCTGCTCACCTTGGCGAGTTATAAATATTTTTACGCGGAACTTTCCCTATTTCATTTCACGTGTACAATGCTTATAAAATTAAAATAGGATTGATCTGTCGCCATGTTGTGACGTAATTTGTCTGTTTTTTAACCCCCGATCCAAAAAGAGGGGTGTCATAGATTTGACGTGTGTATCTGTCTGTCTGCGGCATCGTAGCTATTAAACGGAGGGACCGATTTTGACTAGTTTTTTTTGTTTGAAAGAGGACTTAATCGAGATTCGAGAGTGTTCTGAGTTATGTTTCATCAAAATTGGTTCAGCCGTATTTTTTTGGTGGGGTTTTTGAATTTTCTAAACTTATATCTACTTATATGATTGCGCTAGACCGCCAACTCACATGTTCAGTGACTGTTGCAGTACGCGCTTGCCTAGAAGAAATTAGCTAGTCCAAAATTTAGAGGTGCGTAATAAAAGTGGAATTGAAACGTTTCGTAACATACAACGAACTTTTTCGTAAAAAAGAAGTGATTTTACCAGAATTATTCTAAAGAATGCTCATTTATTCCCTTTTACAGCGACTTTGCGCATACTTTCTCTCAAAAAACGTATCAAACGTAACGAAATTGTAATTTAGACTGCAAAAATAGCTCTTCTGCAGTCGGTTATTTTGTTTTTCTTTTAAATATAAATACATACTTATTAACTTACACTATTGTAATCTTGACTTTTAGAATAAGTACAATATTAGAAGGGAAAAAATGGAATCTCGACAAAAAGTGACCCCTCAACGTAACATCTTAACATTTAAATGTTTTTTATTTGTAAGTTTTGGCACTCATACATTATACATTTGGCATTCATTCATACATACACGTGTTATACAAAAGAGTCTTAGAACTGTATAACAATTTCATAAAAGAATTGCCCAAGTTATCTTGTTAAAAGGGTTTACAGATGGTTAGAAAAATCACAGAAAAAAATTAGCCTTTCTTGTGACATTTTTTCTAAGCGTCAACCCCAAGTACTGTTAAGATTAAAATACTTAGTGCCTCTTTCATAATCTTTGAGTAAAGTGAGAAGTAGCTACGTGCCGATTAATGTTACTCAGCGAGTAATAGTCCCGATTAACTTTTGACAGTTTCACAAACGAAAACCTAGCTCCGAGTAATAACTCAGGGGTTAGCCGAATGAAAGAACGAAACATTCATTGTTCGTTCAAATTCCTTTGTTACAACTGTTTAGTTAGTCAAATACACGTAGCGCCACAATCGCATACTTTACATGATACTTAATATGAAAATATTAACTGACAACTGAGGTACGAAATATGATAATTTCATGAGGTTAGTATCAAGTTCTATAATGCGAACTATTAAATTTTTGATGTTATTTGTTCTTTATATTTGTTAGAAATAAACAGAATAGAATTAAAACCCTTTTTTTTTAGATGTGTTTGGTTTTGGCTCTCAGTACACTCTTAATACTACGATTTTATATATCAATTCATGTTTATCTTTTAGTAGGTAAGATATCGTAGTTTACCTGGAAATAAAGTCCTTTCTCCACATTTGAACAAAAGGTCATAAAATAATAAAATCCAGCCAGGGACATCTACAATAGAGGTTGTACGAATGGCACATCTGTTTATGACTGACAATGGCCTTACTAGTCGATTATCTCCGATACTCGGCAGATGAAGTCACACGTAAGTTACGGGCCAGTTTATGAGATGGTTATGGCTACTCAGACATTATGAAATAAGAATCTACAATTACTTGGCGGTTCAAGTGGCAAGTAGCCAACTTTGATCTTTACTCGGGGGTGATGAAAGAAGCCCAAAGTATACTAAGTTGGAAATAATGAACTTGACCCAGTAGGTCGTTGGGGGCGCCAAATGTGTTCACGTTTGACAGTTGTCCCCTCGCACGACCTTCGCTACACTTTTTATTTCAGTTGTCTGCTTCTCTTTACTTTTCTTTGTAATTTGGTCTCTCTCAAATCTATATTATCTTGTTATTGTAGGGAAATTGTGTGTTATACGTCGGCGCCATTTATTTGAAACAGCTGATTATTAATTATGATTGTATAATTTGTATAAACTACTAAGGTTGATTTGCAGAATATTTGTTATATTGTGATATAACTACCGGGTGAAGCATATTATAATATAGTCTTTGATAAAAGGGGAATTATATATTTTTTTACATTTTTGGTCATAATCCGAAAAATTACACATCGTAAAAATAATTTAAAACCAGTTTAAGCTTGTTCTAATGAAGCTCTTTCATATGATACCCCACATGATACGGTTAACTCACTTTAAAATTTGGACCCTCATTCCTTGCATAAATACTATTTTTTGTGATTGAATTAAAAATGTACAGTTTTCGGATTTAAAAAAAAATCGTATTGTTAAGATACTGCTTCTTGGCAAATTTCATTGTTCTAGGTCACCGGGAATTAATCTACTTATACGTTTTGATTCCCTTGTGAGTGTCGATATATGCGGATTTTTGCGACATAAACGGCTGTAAGTAACCTTTTCACGATAACCGAGAAGTTTGTTTTTTTCACAGCTGCAAGGGACTACAGATCTACGTACATGGTTTTAATTGTAACGCGATACCTCCACGTGTTCTCGTGATAGAAGGTCTTGACTTGATCTTGACCGACGGACAACAAAGTGATCCTATAGAGGTTCAGTTTTTTCCTTTTGAGGTATGGAACCCTAAAAACATCGAAATTAGATAATGTTGTGGGGTTGAAAACAATTTTACAAAAAATACGGTCGACCATATAAAATTTTTGGTCGTCAACTAACTGTGATTTTTTATCGTACTTGTTGACACGCTACTTCACGCTAGGTAGTACACTTGGGGTATCTATAGAAATCTATAGTGCGTGCATTGTTTGAACTTGATTGAACGACGTTTGTGTGCCGCCATTGTTGTAAGGCCTCAATGGAGTCGTTACCTACAATACCTATTTCAGTTCAAAGAGGAATGTCTCACCGCTCCAAATTATGCTCTCCAAATTATGATGCGAACAATGTGGCCTCTGAGCGGAGATTAGGTATTGAAATCGATGATTAAAGTCGTTACTTGAGATTTGAGATCCAATAAGTGACTCGTTTACCAAAGTGCATTTCATAGTCATCTTAAATTAATCATTATGAACACAATGGGTTACATTACACGATCATTAATATAACGCGATCCGCGAATATCACGATAATATCAAGCTATCGTATTGGGATAAATTACACGGATAATATTATCACGATCCTAGTATCTTATCAGTATCATGGTACGTAAATACGGTACCAGATATTTATTAGATTAATGGGTACCAATGAAAGACATTATTTATCGGTTTAAGTATATAAAATAATAATTTATTATCGATATTATTTAAATAGCAGGAGAGGTGTGAGTGCTCTCTATTGGCTCGCGGAAACACCATAGGGCAACTAACCAGCTCTAGAATATTTAGATTCAGCTAAGCCCACGAAACTGATATCTTAGAGATAAAGGGCTCCTTGTCATTAGACATAAAACGTACGAAAGAGAATGCTTCACATAGTCACACATGTCAGAGTGAGACAGATCGATTTTTGCTACTTATACAATATTCCAACAATATTGCCGTGATCCTCCGATACGCCTACGCGAGCTCAGTCATATAATCTAGTAATATAACCCATTCAAGCTGCCAATTACCAGCTGTGACCCATGGTTTCCCCGTAGTACTGAAAACGTATGTAGCCTACATCTGTTTCCAGGCTCTGCTATGCTTATCAAATTTCGTAGTTTCGAAATTGCCGTTGATCTTTTTTCGATAGAATACCTATAATCTGGGTATTTTTAAATCGCTAGCGAAGTGTTCTTCCAGGTAAGCATGCTCTGCAGACCGTAAGGTTGACAACACGGTTGACAAGTCTATTAGTGAGTTAAAAAAAAAGAGTTCTACACTTTGATAAAGTATCAACGGGATGTAGCGTCAGTCCTCAAAAATGTCCGAGCTCAATGAGACCTAATTAGACCCCTTACACGATTATAATAATTTCATTTCAAAATTTTCATTATTTTCATTTTCAAAATAATTCGAAGACGTCTCTAGACTTTTCAGTCTAAATTAGGCTTTAGCGCGGCGACATAATATGTAGAGTTTATATCAAAATCTTTAAATACGTTATTGTTGGTATATGAGTATGGGTCATCCCAGGACACTATATTCGTGAATTTTGGTTTAGACTACTTCCACGTGATGGAAAGTCATTGGTTCTACATAAAATTTTTACTCAAAGAACATTTCTATCACGTTCGATAACTTTTGCTGGCATCACATGACAAAATTCTTAATATTTATGATGGTGTCACGATTTGCAGCATTGTTTATTCTCTGGTCACGCTCGGGGTGTCCAAACAAATGTGTCAGTATTCACAGATTTTGCAGTGACTGGTGTATCTAGGACTCTAGGTACTACATACCTACATCGAAATGTAAGTGAGGTTGTGGTACCGTGTCGAGCGGGTGTCGCGACAGGGTTGGTGCGGGACGATGCGGGTCGGGAGGGGTACAGGTCAATGACGCGCCTCGTCTGGCCGCAGCCCCCGTCTGAACCAGTTACCTTACTTACCCGCGCGTAGCTTACCGTCATCTCTATCTAGTTTACACCGGGCCTTGCTTTACCTGCACTACATTCTTGTTAGCTCGCGTTATCGTTCTGCGAATGGTCCCGATTACAAAAAACCGGACAAGTGCGAGTCAGACTCGCCCACCGAGGGTTCCGTACAAACTAGTACATAAAAGGGGGAAATCATATATATGTTTCTATTTTCCTTCATAAACCGAAAAATATACATCGTAAAAATATTTCAAAACCTATTTTATCTTATGCTACTGAGGTTCTTTCATATGATACCCCACATGATACGGTCAAACAACTTTAAAATTTGGACCGTCATTCCTTGCATAAAGACACTTTTTTTTGTGATTAAATTAAAAATGTCCAGTTTTCGGATTTTTTCCTATATGTGTACTCTAACCCAATGGTTATTGCCAAATTTTATTGTTCTAGGTCAACGGAAAGTACCCCATAGGCTTTGATTCCCTTGTGAGTGTCAAAATGCGTTTTTTACAATATATTCAGCTGTAACTTATTTTTACGTAAATTTAGAAACTTTATTTTTCTTTCTGCAGCAAGATATTATGGATCTGCATATATGGTTTTAATTTCAACTCGATACCTTCACGCGTTCCCGAGATAAAGGTCTTGACACCCGGACGGACGGACAGACGGACAACAAAGTGATCCTATAAGGGTTCAGTTTTTTCCTATTGAGGTACGGAACCATAAAAACGTCAATAAGACCAATCCGAGGGGATGTTGGGGTATTGTAAACGTTTACTGTCCTAGTTTATTTTTCTTTTGTTATTTGTTATTGTGATGTCTGTCCAGTTACATTTCCGTTTCAAAGTGAAATAATATGTTTCTTAATAGCTAATTAAAATTGGTTAAAATAAAAAAGCCGTGTCCGAGAAATATAATTATTAGAACTAGCCACATCTACCCGCGATCGAGAAATCATTTCTTTCATGTCTCTAGCACCATCAGTGGGGTATTTCTTCGAGCTCGTAGTACATTCTGATTCATCTGTCCTTTCGTCATACTAAGAAATATGTGTAAAGGAAAACATAACAGCGGAATCCGACAAAGCATTGACTCGTCTGGTAGGTTTCTAATCATATTATTTTTGTATGATAGAAGGAACTTGCCAGATGTATCAGAAGGAAAATCGAGCTGGAACAAATAACAAGTGGTTATCTTTCATTTTCTGCAGTTGCAGTTAAAAAGAATGAGAAAAAAGTTGAAATGAGGCAATATTCAATTGTGATATTTTTAATAATTGCTTCAAATTTTGTGTCACTCTCTTATTCGCAGAAAAGATAAAATAAAAACCGGACAAGTGCGAGTCAGACTCGCCCACCGAGGGTTCCGTACAAACTAGTAGATAAAACGGGTAAATCATATATTTACCATATACTTACACCATAAAAATATTTAAACACTTGTTTTAACTTATGCTAATAAAGCTCTTTCATATGATTACCCCACATGATACGATTAATTTACTTTAAAATTTGGACCCTCATTCCTTGCATAAAGACACTATTTTTGTGATTAAATTAAGAATGTCCGGTTTTCGGATTTCTTCCTATATGTATACATATTCTTCGTATATGTTTTTAATTTAAACACGACATCTTCACGCGTTTCCGAGATAAAGGTCTTGACACCCGGACGGACGGACAGACGGACAACAAAGTGATCCGTTTTTTATTTTGAGGTACGGAACCCTAAAAACGAGCGCGAGCCAACTTTGCACTGCTATGAGACATGAGAGCAAGCCCCCTGTACTGTACAAGGTACTTATTCTTTTGGATTTTTAACTGTTTAGGCTGTTTGTACGTTGTCTGTCTATCTGTCAGTCAAAACAGAACCTTATATGTATAAAGTTATAGATAAGTGCAAAATAAAAGTCTGTAATTTCATCCAAAATACATGATCAAGTAGGTATAACTATGATCTAGCACAGGCGTTGATAATATCAGAATTGAAGGAGAAGCTGTCAAAAATCCACGCTCAGTGGATGTTGCAACAATCGCTTTCGCAAACCGTTGCGCAAGCGCAACTGCCGAAAATAGTCGAAAGTTACTTCATGTTCTGTCCTCACGCACGACTCGCACTCAGAATACTATTTCACGGTTTTTATTATGATGCGTTTATATTTCACTCGGAAAACTTCAGCGAGATGTATTTCCGTTACAAGGAAACAAAGTTACATTAAGAATTTGTTACATTTTTAATTTTATGAGTTTTTCCATAATGTAGTACCTACTCACCGGTACATAAGAGCTATATTTTTAATTTTTAAAAAGCGGTCAAGTGCTTGTCGTGGCACGCGCAATGTGGGGTTCCGTATTTACACATAATTTATGTGAACTTAAAATGGGTATAATATTAATATACGATTTAACTCATGTTAGTTTAACTAAAAGAAATTTGCATGAAATTTTCATTTTTTACTTCTCTAAGAACATATTAAGTTGATCGATTATTTCATTTATTTATTTTTATTTTATATTTTTAGTAAAACTTACAGCTAAAAAAAACTATTTTAGATTAAATACGATGCTAATTACAAATTTTCGCCTTTAAATTGGAAACATGATATAATTTTATTATAAAGCTTGAAGCTGAACGCGTCTATCTACTAAACATAACAACACATGCCCTTGAAAAGATACGGTTCGGTCAACGCGCGCAGCTATCTCTCTCTCGCGCATCACAACATTTTTTAAACATCATAAAGTCATTGCGTAGGGATATTAGAAAAGTGAGAAATGTATTTGTTATTGAAAGGGGAAATCACCGTTACACCGTCGCTTAATATCAGGCGAGTTGGTGGTCAATCCTATATCTATCATGAGTAAAAAAAGAAACATTTAAAAGAAAATCCTAACAAAAATTATCATTTCAAAGCTCTAAATAAAAAAAATGTTTCCGCGCACCCCTAATGCTTTTATATTATTTATTATGACTGTATCGGTACCCCACACGATGGGGTACTTAGATGAGAAAAAATATTCATACCTATTCACATTACGTGTACGGGAGGTACCCCAAAAAATATATGCTCTACGACTTTCTCGGCATAACTAATATGTACATATCCAATATCCATGCTAAATTAAATATTTCTAGTACTTAGTCTTTGGGCAAAGCCGCGGATGGACCGAAATTGCGAAACTGTACGGGTTCCTTGTTTATTACGGAACCATAAAAAACCGTGATTGAGAAACCTTTACTGACTGATTACCTACGCATCCAAATTTAATGTACCTATCTAGATAAATTAAATTTGGCCAACGATTTAGTAGATTTATTAATCATAAGAAAACTTCAATCAAACTTACAACAGTTGTTATAGAAAAATGCGCAATGGACTGCTGCACATTCACGAGAAACAAAAATATTAGAACTAAATGGTTGCGAAAACTGTATTTAGAATTCCTGATAATGCCCCCTGACGTGCTTTCCGTTTAATCTCAAAGCTGATAATAGGATTTCTGCCTGTATCCATCTCTGCCTGGCTCCTTTATTAGATTAACTCGAAATATTTCAACCGGCTATTTGATAATTTAATCCTTTTGACGTATTTTTTTTATTTTTAGGGTTCCGTACTTCAAAAGGAAAAAACGGAACCCTTATAGGATCACTTTGTTGTCCGTCTGTCTGTCTGTCAAGACCTTTTTTTCTTGGGACGCGTGGAGTTATCAAGCTGAAATTTATATCAAATACTCAGGTCTTTTGTCCCTTCGAGCTGTGAAAAAAACAAACTTCTCAGTTTTCATGGAAAAAAGTTACAGCTGAATATGTCGCAAAAACGCATATTTCGACACTCGCAAGGGAATCAAAACCTAATGGGATACCTATTTCCCGTTGACCTATAACTTTGAAATTTGGCAAGAAGCATTGTCTTATAGTAAGTACACTTAAAGGAAAACATCTGAAAACTGTACATTTTTAATTTAATCACAAAAAATAGGGTCTGTATGCAAAGAAGGAGGAGCCAAATTTTAAAGTGATTTAACCGTATCATGATAGAGCTTTATTAGCACAAGCTAAAACAGGTTTTTAAATATTTTAACGATATATATTTTTCGGTTTATGAGAAGGAAAATATAAATAATATAATATATAATTTCCCCCTTTTATCTACTAGTTTGTACAGAACCCTTGGTGGGCGAGTTTGACTCGCACTTGTCCGGTTTTTAGGGTTCCGTACCTCAATAGGAAAAAACGGAGCCCTTATAGGATCACTTTGTTGTCCATCTGTCCGTCTGTCCGCCCGTCCGGGTGTCAAGACCTTTATCTCGGGAACGCGTGAAGGTATCGAGTTGAGTTTCTCAGTTTTCGTAAAAAAAAAGTTACAGCCGAATATGTCGTAAAAACGCACATTTCGACACTCACAGAGGAATCAAAACCTATGGGGTACTTCCCGTTGACCTAGAACTCTGAAATTTGGCAAGAAGCATTGTGTTAGAGTACACATATAAGAAAAAATCCGAATACTGGACATTTTTAATTTAATCGCAAAAAATAGTGTCTTTATGCAAGAAATGAGGGTCGAAATTTTAAAGTGATTTAACCGTATCATGTGGGGTATCATATGAAAGAGCTTAATTAGCATTTAAATTTAGTTAAAACAGGTTTTTAAATAGTTTTACTATGTATATTTTTCGGTATAAGAAGGAAAATAAAAAAATATGATTTCCCCCTTTTATTTACTAGCTTGTACGGGACCCTCGGTGGGCGAATCTGACTCGCACATGTCCGTTTTTTTTTATTTCCGCTTGCATTAAAAATGTTTTCCGCTTTTGCTAGTAGATTCCGCTTGATTAAAATATAGCCTTGTAAATATAGGCCTTGAAGGAAATCTGTGGCCAAATATAAGTAAATTTATTCATAGAGAGCGACATAAGAACTGTGTTGATACCAGAAAAAAATATTACTCGTAAAGCAAAAATGTTTTTAACCCTCCACCCAAAGGAGGGGGTGTTATAAGTTTACGTGTGTATCTGTATACCGATGTATCTGTGTGTCTATCTGTGGCATCGTAGCTCTTGAACGGATGGACTGATTTTGATCTATTTTTTTTTGTTTGAAAGAAGGCTGTTCTTACCTGTTTGATTAAAATTGGTTCAACCGTTTTTATTTATCGGGGGTTTGTTTCTAAACTTATAGGTACTTGCTGTAAGAACATTTAAATTTCTATATTGATTCAAAATCCAAACACACAAAAAAAACGCAAACATCTTAAACATCTATAGAGTATCTAATTCTAATTTGAAGTGGGGGCGATAAGACCTGCACTGACGTCCCGCTTGGGGTGTATTGTGCGTGTGCCCCCGCCAGCCTACTCAAACCAGCCAAGCTCCTTACAATAACGGAACACAGCTTTGGGTCGCTGGCATAATTGTTCCACCTCTGTTGCGTCAGGTGTTTCATTGCAGAGCTGATTTTGACTTTGAGATTTTTCCAGAAGTCCCGATCATGATCTATTCTGTATGATCCATAAAGTATGAGTACGGTGTGAGTGTTACATGGAAATGTTGAACTCAAAACATGTTAATTAATACAGTTGCCAAGATATTTGCTAGCAAAGTTCAAGGTCTTGCAATGACGGTCACTTGTACTCACAATGTTACAATTTCATGAGTATTGTAATTTGTAATTTTAATTTTCTGTATTATTGACATTGACTGCAAAGAGCTTGTGAAAGATGGTTTTCTTTTAATAGCGTTATATATATTTTTCACGTAGAAATACAAGACTTTACATAGAAGCAAAACTACTTATCTTTTCAACCTGCACGAAACAAAGCAGGACCTAGCTGTTAATGTAAAAAAAACAAAGTATCTATATTAAAAGAAAAACAAAATACTCGACAGCAGAAAATAAGTTTTTGCAGTCTAACTTATGACTTCGTTACGCTTTATACGCTTTGAGTGACGAGTGTACGTTTTTTTGTGAGAAAGTATGCGTAAAATCGCTGTTAAAGATTATAAATGCTTATTTTTTAGAATAATTTTATTAACACCATTTGTTTATTACGAAAAAATTCGTTGGAGGTTACGAAAAAAAAAACATTTTTGCGAGAGATGAATTATTATTTATTATTACAAAAAATATAGGCTATGACACTCAGGGAGTGAAGACAAATTTAACGCCACCTCGCACATCAATATCGGTCAAGCCGTTTAGTCCGGTGCTCATACGGAAACATACAAACATACATACACACGAAAAACATAACCCTCCTTCTTACACAGTTGGGTAAAAAAGACAGCTTGTAATTTTTTGTCTCTTATCATGTGTAAAACGTCAGTTCCTATTACTTAATCTGTAAATCATAAATCCTTATAAAGTACGGACGCCGTGCAGGAAGAATTTCGTACATTTTGCACCGGTCAGGTGCAAAGACCGGCACCTGTGCGAGCGCGATAGAAATATAATCACGCGGGAGTGACAGAGATAGGTAATCATAGGCAATGTACGAAATTCTTCCTGCTCGGCGTCCGTGCTTTAGCTGACACGCTGACTCGATGTACCGACCTCTAAGAAGTAGTCATTATTTTGTTCAACTGATACAATCAATAAGTTCCTATTTTTTGCCAAAATAGTTCCTTTCCAAAGAGATTGGATATGTATTTATGTTTGTCTTCTTATTTCCGTATAAACAAGTTTTCTCCATATTAAAACAACAGTTTTCTCATGTTATTGCCAATTTTGTCGATCTATTTGGACAATCTCATTATCCTTTGTAGCGAAGCTGGATTTACTCATTAATTGTTCTGCTCGAGTTATTTTCGTTTTCTGCTAATCAATTATTTCATAATTATTTATAGTCATTCGTTTCCTTCACATAAATAAACAATAAATTCTCCGTATTTCTCTGTCAATTCCTTTACTCGCCATGACTAATATATTACGTAGTACTAGACAATACTGTGTTATTATTGAATATTTTTTGCATTTACATTATTGAAAATAGCACTATCGTTAAGTTTATTCAAATTACATCCCTATAACCTTCGGCAGTAACTTCACCGCCATTAATTTTTATGGCGTAGCCGATACTATTTTGATTGGAAATGTCGAAAGAACAACACGATTTTCATACCCGGAGTGCCTCAGTGTGCGTAGACACGGATGTGGTCGAGGGGGTCAACGGTTTTCCTTGGTGGGGTGTTCACCTCCATCGACCTCATTGTACGATACGATCACTCGCACTAGCTTATTTGTCCAGTAATCACTTGTCACCGATTGTGTGCTTGTCTCACTCATCACCGCGTCATCGAACACCTTAGTCGAACACGAAGGTTTGACTGATAATTAGTATTAACATGGTATTAGAACTTCTTTATTATGATTTCTGCGACAATAATTTCCAAGCGGTAATTTTTTCATCGCGGACCAGAGTTCTCTTTTGAGTATTTACACGAGAAAATTGCCTTTTAGTCACGCTGGTTTTACTCCGATACTCAAACTAAGCAAGTATTCCACGTGTATTCAAAGTGCTGACTTATTTGTAAGGAAACTTGTTTAAATATTTGTTACAGTTTTAAACAAACCATGTTATACGAGTAGTCCATGAGATGTTTGGTTTTAAACTATAAATAAAATGCAATAAGAATATAAAAACGCGTAAGTTTCAATAAAGATCACCTTTAAGTTTGTTGGCATTTAATGAACGATAATATATGTTTCTAGAGATACCGGTTTCGTTGCAAATTAAGTTAAGCACCTTGAATATTTCGATTCCGCCAACAGAGGTCACTGAATGACAAGGATTGTCGTTTATTTCATTATCTTTCACTAAATTAATTTATTATGATTACCGGTTTATTTAAAGTGTAGGGAGGTATCGGGGACTAGACAAATGACATTCTAATTTCGTGAACGCCAGTAGAATAGAAAAATAAAATTAGCTAACGAAATGTCACGTGACGGCACGATATAGTTTCTTAGCAAGTACCTACAAAGAAGCGTAAGCGATTAAAGAAATAGAAACGGCAAACGTTTCTATTTCTTGTCTAACCCTGCTGTTCTCAATTTTTTTTAATTCAAGATATATCTACTATTGACTACCAATACGCCTGATGTTAAGTGACGGTGTGGCCGAAAATGGTGCTCGTCGATTTAGAAGATATCTATTCACTCTGGCCTTGAAAATTCCAAGATTGTAGGTCTCAGGAAACAGAGATGGCGGCGAAGAATTCCATTCCTGTGCAGTACCTATAGGTACGCATCAAGAACGTGGAGCGATATCGCTGAGTTTCTTTCTGGATTCCAAAACATCATTAATCTATTACAAAACATAAGATCTAAACGAATCATATTTCACAGAAATAGGTACTCGTCGGCTTACTGACAGCCCACTATCCCACGGCTTGAGACAGACCCACTCAAGTCAACAGCTTGCTTGTGTCATCGACACCTTGTATCTCTCAGAGGTCGTTATCCAAAATCTCACAAGGGAAACCGCGGGCGGAGCCTGCTCAGAGCGTATTTAGGTCTGACGAACCCTAATCGGGATCAGATAAAGAAATACCTGATAAATAGGTACATTAGGCGAATGTCCGATAACAATTTCGCAATAAATACACGCTTTTGATATCAAAATGTGTGAATTATGTTTGTATCAAGCTCTAATAACAAAATAAGATAGGTATTAGAGTTGTTATAAAGTAATCATATAGCCCGTAAACATTGTGCTAACGTAACTCAGTGTCGAGAAAGGGCTTTTGTCATGCAAATCGGTCGTTGAACGTGGAGATTATTTGCGACAAACCTCGTGGCAGTCAACGGCCTTCATCTTCATTACAAATAGGAATTATCTCTTATCCGACTGCACAAAGAGGTTATTTTTTTTTAATTTATTGTATGTATGTTTTTATATTACCTCTACAGCGTAAACGGCTTGACTGGGCTGGGTGTAACATACGATTTCCCAACTTTTTGGTAATATACATATATATATATATAAAATGTAACTTTTTTCTATTTCAATTTAATTTCATTCCTGTGCAGTACGCATCAAGAACGTGGACCGATATAGCTGAGTATAGATTTTTGGCATTCCTCCCTCCCATACCATGCCTCAGGAACGGACGCAGCTAGATCTGTAAGTAATACAAATATCGTTTTGCAAACGCGTTTCCAATCAGAAAGAATTATCATATAGTCGGAATAGAAATGGACAAATGAGTAATACACCTCCATCCAACATCTCGCGGTATTGTTCTTTAGTAACAAAAATGTCACTTGCTGCATCATAAATAAGACGTGATAATGTTTTCCTCTCTATTTATAACATTATCTTAGTTCGAAGCGAATATAGGTACTTGTATACTCTGACATCATAACATAATATTGTACGAACTAAACTTAACACTTTGTAAGTTCGTTTAATCATGCATTATACATCGCAAGTTCCTTACCTAAGTATTTGTTATTATACCTATGTATTATGTAAGCAATCATATCGTTTGCTATATTCAAAGTAATAAACCGTAGATGCGTAGCTCGACAAAGCAGTACCGAAGTGCCGAACATGAGCGAACAACCTTGCGACGCGGCGCGCAGGTCAGATTTTTCGAAGGTCGATGACTCGCGACTCTCGCGAGTAATCGCTTCGAGTTATTATTATTTGTTAGCGCACCCAGGCAGGGAGACTACTTTGTACTCGAATCGATGCTTGACAGAATTATGATTCTTTAATGTTAGGCTAAGGCCGCACTACGGTTAAACCGCAGCGGTTTTTAAACGCGTCAGTTTATGAAACAGGAAAACGAATACAAGCGGCCGCACTTGCGGTTTTTCCCCGCGATTAATTTAGTACCGTCTCGAGCGGTTTCGCGGTTTATAGCGGTTACCGCTCGCGGGAAAAAACCGTAGTGCGGCCTAGGCCTTATAACTATTTATTTTATAAATAATGAGACCTTTTCTTTTTAGGTTTCCGTACTAACAGTGTCGGAGCCTATTAGTGATTTCTATACTACGGTGTCTGTCTGTCTGTCCTACACTTAAATAGAGTCTTTGATCTTTTGAACGGTAATATTATATGTCTTAAACTTGGTAAGACTGTAGGGTTTACTTTGATGTAAATCAACAAATTCTAAAAACTGGTCAAGTGCGAGACAAAGTTGCGTAAATAAGCTTTGAAAATATATTTTTGATAAAACCTTGTTGATTTCACAAAAAAGAAACGAAAAATGACAAATGAAAGTGTATTTACGACTGTCGTTTTTATTTTTATGTGTTTAATGTTCATGTGTTGCGGTTGTTATTGTCGCAAATAAAAATATGTCTTATATGCGATTTAGTGTTAACCCGTCACCTCATTCCATCTCAACTACAGCCTCACAGTTGTGCCTGGTTGTACGACCCATTGTGTTGTGCTGCGTTCGTCACCAACATTACTCAACGCCAATGAGAAACATCTGTGGTTGTGCGTGCACAAAAAAACAAAATGGGCAACATTTGTGAACTATAATTTGTGGAGACGGTTCAAAAATAGTAATTAGAATCTGATTTTTAAACTTTAGTTTTTTAAGCACGAGGTAGAATTCGCTTCGGCCGCGTATGTAATTATTGTTTTGTAACTAGTTTCGTACAAAGAATAATTATTCTTCGTACGAAACTAGTATCGTACGAAGAAGTTTTTTTCCTTATAAATTTACCTAGTTTCAGAATAAAATAAAATAAAATAGCCTTTTATTTCCTCAATCTTAAAAAACATGAATTTAATAATTAATATAAATGCAACCTTTACCTATTTATCATTCCAATTATTATATACATTTTTATTAATTAAAAGTTGAATTTATTTATAGATTATTTATATTATATTCTTTGGTACTGTTAGCTTAGATTTAAATTTGTACCTTATTCCTATGTTAGTGGTGTTAGTAATCTTCTTGATTGAAGACCCCTCTTCGAGTGAAGGCCTCTTCCAGAGCTGCCCATATTATTGTACACACTGACGACGAATCCTAATATTGTAATATGCTATGAAATTTAGTTTACCCTCATGATGTGCATTTCACTGATCATTGCTAATGATCCGTCAATGGTAAAGTGGACTTCACAGAATATTCGTCAGTCCCTTGGCCGGCTACAATAAATGTGTATGTCAGTGACAAGCATCGTTGAACTAGGCCGATCAAGATCTGCCTAGGCGCATCACGATACGCCATTTCTTCAAGATCTGCCTAGGCGCATCACGATACGCCATTTCTTCAAGATCTGCCTAGGCGCATCACGATACGCCATTTCTTGATTTGCATGTCTAATACGTAGCTGCCATAGTTCATAGCATAACGTTTGTCGATTTGCCCCGCCATGCAAATCGATTCTGTAGGTGTAGAGTAACCAAAGTTCAAATAATAATAATACTATTTTTAACGACATTTAATAAAAATTGTTATACTTCTTAAAATTATAAGAACAAAGAACAATCTATAGGTTGTGCTCTAAAGGGGAAACGTTATGGTAACTAAAAGTGATGACACGATTTCTTATAACGCCGCCGTCTTTCTCGCACTACACGTAAACTTAGAGCTGACAGAGCGCTACAAGTGTCGTGAAACGATGTGCCTAGCCATATCTCGATTTGGCCTAGTGTGTGTGGTGACTAGGAGAGCAAATCGACAAAAAGGTTGCTCTTATTGATTTGTCCAATTTTATACTAGGGACATAATCAAATAATCTGCCAAATTAGGAAATGCATATCAAAATGTGCCCAGGCAGATCGCGATTGGCCCAGTTCGACGATTGGCCTTGGACATACATGAAATTAATAACAATGTCAACTACAACAACAACTTGTACAAACTTGTAAACTTGTTGTTGTGTTGTTGTTGTGTGACAACTTTGTATGTTGAACCAGAGTAAATTTGTAAATATCGTCATATCCCGTATATGCATCAACATCCACAAATTGTCCGACCACCTGTCCCCTCCTATACGATTTTTCTATTTATGACAATAACCATAAATGAAGCAAGACTAACAAATAAAATAAAAATTCTGTCAAAGTAGGTAGTCACCTACACACGCACAAAAGCCTGATTTCTATAGGTTTTTTGTACCCGTATGGGTAAAGTGCCATGCACCCTCCACCCCATGGAGTTAGAAGGTCATCTACCTGCAAGTCAGTAATAATACTGAGGAAACACGAAGGGATCGAATTTATGTTATCTGTGTACGACAAAAAATGGTTTGGTTTGTGTCAAAGGTCCATAGTGATAATGTGGTATGGATGATTCTAAGCTACAGTTTTGAAATTGAATTTTAATCGCATTGCATGATACATATTTAAATAGTAGCAATTTTTCAATTTTAATTTATTATTAGAATTACAAATATGAATACATTGCTGCTTCCTTCCGCCTGCTTCAGAATTTACTCGTTCACTTTACTAAATAAACCAGGAAATTATAAAAGTAAAACGTATTTTGGAAGTAAAGTTTACTTCCAAAACATATTTTAGTCCTTTAGTTAAAAAATATTCAATTTTAAATTTAATTATGACAAAAAGAAATAGCTTTTTTTCTGATTTTAAACAATTATTTTGCTAGTGGGTCTATGGTGGAAGCATAGAGGTAAGACTGCCGTAAATCGGCATCAACAATGTATATACTAATCCAGTAAATAGATAGCTGTACTAAAATAAAACTAGATTAACTCGTTAAAAAGTTGCGAGAAACCGTTTGTATAACATTTTTACACCTACTGAAACCTCAATCCGTTGAAATATGTAGTTTGACTGCTTCTTCGTATTTAAAATTTTATCGTTCTCTATCAATTCATAGCTAATAATTATAAAACTTCAAATGTTACAGAAGCCAAGAAAATAGAACAAACAGATTTTAATCAAATATGGTATATAGGTGATAAAATAATATTGATACCTCACACTTAGAATCTTTCAAGAATTCCAATATATAGAGATACAAAACACTGCGGAGTTTTTTAAATTCTTTAGTGGACCTTAACACAAAACTGAGAAGTTGACTAGCTTTAATTTGTTGTCATTTGTTCATAGTGTGGTCTGAAAGATAGCTTATCATCAAAAATATACCAATAGCAATATAATCTTTAAGAATGCAGGAACGTGCTAACACCTGCCACACCATTAAATATGTAGGTAGTCATTAATAAATCTTTGTCGCTTATTAGTAAATGATGTTTAAATATTTACTAATGTTTAATTGCATTATGATTGGCCACGTACCAATCAGATACTACATCGAAATGTTTTTGTAATTTCGGGCAGTCATTTTGAGTAAAGATGGCATTAAAGATTTTCAGATCGTCAGTTATAGGAGGCACTGACACACTATGGTCGTTGATAAATATGACGAAAAGAAGCGACTCTAAATTACATTATTAAAAATAAACTTTTTCATGATAATGCAGAGTAAACCACAAGACCCAACCGCAAAGTGGTGAAAAGTGCAGTAACGTGGCCCACTGGCCTAATTCCGGTGTCCAAGAGCGGGCCAAGGTCGGGCCAGCACGCCTCTCGGCTAATCGCTTCAGTCTTGCCAGCTAAGGGATTTCCTCCCTGAGAACGGTTAAAAGAGGCTTCTAATCGATTAAAACGATAAGCCTTGAATCTTTAGAAGGCCTTGTGTTTTAATGAATTAAGTGACACCATAGATATAAATTGCCAATGTTATTTAGATGATTTTGAGGATTACTTGGGAAATGAATCTTAAGGATCTTCTAAGATACAATGTAATCATAAAGTAGCAAACACTTCTAATGTGTTAGATAGATTAACTACAGCAAATTTCACCCACTAACCTACCTAATACCTGCCTATATCCGGATTCAGCAATGTCAGATTGAGTAACCACTCACTTTCTCTTTTAAATGAATTCACAAGCAACATCGGAGTTTCTAATGGTGCCGGTGATTAAGCTTCATAATGATATTTTGATTTTTGCATGTTTGTTCAAGGAGGGGCTTGCAAAAATTATGACGATTATTTGAGTATGTGTAGGCTGAATATGACTCCTACTTTGCCCACGCCAAGTCTACAGATTAAAAATTGCAGCTTTCTGTCTTATTAACTTTTAGAGACCGATCAATGTTCAATGTCAATTCTAAAGCTGATGACTAATCATTTCACATGGTGATTCAAATTTATCTACACACTTTATTTACTCCTACTCTCTCGCTTGTAACTGTTTCCTTTTTCATGCAACCAAAGAATACATTTTATATCCATATACATATTTGAGAAAATCTTAAAATTTTCGACATCGGCTTCTATTTACGGCCCTAGTGAAACAGTTACTATCTTAAATTCTGCGTTTTTTACTGATTGACAGAATATTTTAAGTAAATACTTATTGATTTTTGTAGCGTTTTTCATTATGAAGCTATCCTATATTATATTTTTCATCGTAAACATCATTGTCTACTCCCACAATTACTATTTCATTGCCATAAGCCTCAACGCGTCTTTTAATTAGTCCCATTACGTTATCTTCGTTAATATTTGTCGTCATTACTGAGGTAGTCGAGTCGTAGATTATAGTCGTAGACGATAACACGATGTCATTGAACGTTGTTCCTTTATAGATAAATTTTATTTACAATCAATTTTAAATGAATGTTAGTATTATTTTGGATTGTCGCATCACATTTTCTCGGTATATCTTTCTACTAATTTTATTTGATTCTCTTCGTCTCTCTCATCCTAGTTATTTATCCTTCGTGCATTACCTTTATCGTTCCTATTTTAAAGATAATGTAATATCATCTTATAATAAAAACATATTTTCAGTGTGCTTACTAATTTTTCTGTAATTTAATATTTCATAAAACCATTCGTAGAATCGTAAAAAAGCTAAATCTAAATTTAGTCCAGGTTAAGTCTAAATTAGGCCTAATCTTCTACCACATCTTCGTGATATTTTATGGTATTATTGGGTAGCTAGTTGATAAATGACAGTCAAGAAACGTATTTATCTTCTTCTTATCTCGATAATCGTAGTATCTTCAGATTGCGGGCTAGTTTCAAACTTGTCTGCTTCCTATGTAAACTAGTTTTTCTTCTGAGTTTTATCCACATCATGCACGAGTCTGCATAACAAATTATTTATATGAACCCTATGTTCTGTGTAAAAGTCTACGAGAGCAACCGTTTTACATAACGGTGCAGATTAGTTAATAACTACCATGCACAGCGTAACGGCAACACATACCGGTAGACCACTGTAAATTACTTTATTTCCATTTCATTACTGTGAAGCGAGTACCAGGAACTTTCTTTGAACATTTGAACTGCGATTCATCGTTAGAATAAGTATTTTTCCATGATATCCTATTCTAATTTAATTGTGTTAGCACTAGAAAAGACCGAACAATAAAATTTATCAGCACAACACTGTTCTGATTAAATCTTGCACAATATTAGCCAATATTCGTACATTTACCAATTTACAATGCCCCATTCTGACAATAAAAAAACTACGTAAATCATTATCACAGCATTAAAGTATCGGAAGGAATATAATTATGCAGGAGATAAGAATCTATGCAAAATTAAGGGACCCTTACATTGTCATTTAGTATGTAACCTTAAATCTGTTACTATGTAGTGTTAAATGTTAACGTTTACGCGTTAGTAACGTTACACAGTGAATTTGACCTACAGGAATGAAAGCAGAATCAGCACCACGCGTTATTAAATTTAATGAGCTTAATCATGACAATAAGTTACATCACGATTGTGCAACTGCAACGGTAGAGCAAGTGAAATTCTGTTACTAACCGGGTGACGGTAATGAGATGAACTTTACGCGACCTCGTTAAGCGAAAAGGGGTAACGGTACTCGAGCACCGAGTCGCAGCGCGAGCTGCGATCGCCGAAACTCGCCGGCGGACAACCGCTTGGAAACATTTCGATCGTCACTTTCTCTAGAATAAGTCCCAGTCGCGGACAGCGTACGGACGTGCTCACACGCTTGTCTTGGCTTGCTCATGGACACAGACGAACCGGAATACGTGCTTGAGCTCCAAGTGACCGGTTGCTTGCATACCTGATGAGCTTACTGCGGTGCTGACGTGCCAGGTAAACTGTACGTCCATAACAATTCTCGATGACTTTATGATGCTCCGCAATTATTCAATATTCCTATGTGTGACCTACTCGAATTTGATAAAATGATTTCTTTGTGTCCATCATTACTATTTTTTGCATGAAATACTTGTTTTATTCAAGACCGTTAATAATTGTTCAGGAGTAATATGTGTTTAATTTACAATATATTAAATCCATCGAACTAGAAAGTATGATCGATCAACGGTTCTGACAATACCATATGATGCATATCTGATGTGAAACCACGCGATCACATTAGCAAATTCCACCGCGCTAGTGAAAGGTTCGTCAATTCGCCACGAGCTATTCCGCCGCCATTAAAAATAAAGTAAAAACTGGTAAGGCAATGACTCGCCGTGGAACAAAAAAGCGTTGAAACTTGAACGATGGAGCGAGCGAGAGAGCCGTAGGGCACCAAACAAGTGCGTTACCCCCACGAAGATTATCTGTATTTATTTTCATAATATATTGATGATGCGGAGCTGTTGCTTCGAGGCATCAATAGGTATCAACAGCGCCAGGATACATCACGTTGTGTTTATGAATTGAATGGGAATGTTTACGATTGCTGTACCAACGTAACCATTTAAATTTGTCTGCCGTAATGCAGCAAGCATTATCTGCTTCATTGCTCACTGTACATTAGGCTTCCGTGTAATCAAATAACCTATTTACAAGTGAGCATATTGCTGTTCATCTATCTGTAGTATTTTAAGTAAGTAATGAGGAAAAGTCACTTTAACTGCTACCAATTGTAAAATATGTTTTATCATGTGTAATTTTATCGTAACATTCGTAACCTTATTCGTTTCATAATTATGATTTGAGAGTTATTTCTCTATGTTAAATATGTATATCTACAGTGAGATAAATAACTAATTAGGATCCAGAGCTCAAGCTCAATCCAAGCTTTGATGAGTTCTCTTATCATGGTTGAAATAGCTTTGTAATTGGTTCGTAGGTTTTGTAATGGAATGGAACCGGTTCAGCAAGTCAATGCGACATCTCGTTCTGTCGTGTAATTAGATGTAATTTAAATGTAAAAATAATGATCTATTTAAATATTTACCTATGTTTCGTAAACTATATTTTTACATTATTGATTACAACATTTTCCTTGTATTACTATTTTGCACACGTCCTGAGGGCCTAGACAAATGTCATTCGCTACGAAGCGATTCCATTTCTATAATCGCTGTCGCTACAACGATAGCGAACTTAGATTGGTAGACAATGTAACATAGACTTAGCGATCGATTAGTCGAATCGAATGATCGCTAATGTCTATATTTTGTCTATGGGTATCGACAACAAACGTCAAACTCGACACCGCGCCACAGCTGTCAACACATTTCGTACGCGGCTATTTGAAAAGTTTTGAAAAGTTTGTGTTGTGCTTGTTATTTGGAGCTAAAAATACGTGGTAAGTAATTAAAGAAAGTGTTCCAATACACTTTCTTTTATTTGAGTTTTTCTCTATGTTTTGAAAATAGATATGGACTTGTCCGTGGTTACAGTGTTTAGAGAACTTTTATGTAGATGCAAAATCTGGCAGACTAAACTTTTATCATGTTTTTATAGATGGAATCAAAAGTACGGGCGAGTGCAGAGCAATTTGCAACACTTTTAGAGTTCATGGAAAGGTAAAATATTTATTCACCTATTACTAGTCTTCATAGCTTTCTTTCTTGGCACGAATCTTCATAGTCACACTATTGTTCTTAAGTACTTAACTGATTGAGGTCAATGATAGTGTGTGGTTTGTTTATAACTAAGTACCTATGTACTCAAAGGGCTTTTTGTTCTTTCTTCCAGCCACGGTGACCTTGCCAGACCACAGCAAGGAGCGCAGGGGCGCTTAAAAGCCGACAAACTGTGGCAAGAATTAACGACCACCTTAAATTCGGTCGGTGGTGGTGTTAATAGGACATCAGAAAAATGGAAAAAGGTACTCCAAAATGTGTCATATAAACCTCTTAGCATTTTATCCATCGCATACTTATTATAGTTGTTTGCATGCACATGACTTCAGGCAAATGGGAGAGGAATCTATATACTTTAATTAAATACATTTTATAATAATCACAAATATTTATTTTCTATATTTAAGACCAACAGCTGAAAATGTACAATTTAGGTACTTATTATTATTAATTACTTAATTTAATAATTTAGCCAATAATAGGTCTATCTTATTTAATTATACTTAGTAAGTATTTCTAAAGAAATGGGTGAAGAGAGAAAAGTAAAGACAAAAATCAATAAAGAAGATATAGTCATATAAGCAATATTATAATATACACATAATTGATTGAATTCATGTTCTGTAACAGTTCAATGGGTTGGAACACATTTAGAATCAATTATTATACTAGCTGTGCCCTATGGTCCCATCTATGTAGTGATGCAAAAATGATTTATTTATTTATTTATGATGATGACAATCATGAAAGTAGCCTACGTCTGACCCTAGGTTTTTATACATCTTTGAACCAAAATGTATATCAGCCCGTTCCGTACCCGTTCAGCTGTTTGACTGTGAAAAAGTAAGTGTAACAGACAAAGGTACTTTCACTTCTCGGAGTTTCTGTAATCTTATTATTTATGTTCTTACTAGAAATCATAGCTTATTAATCAAATTAACATCTATGCAATACAACAATTAATAATTACTTAATATTCTTAAAAAACACAGTTGATTCCACAGAGCACAACTAGTACTCTAATAATAATTACACTTGACTCCACTAAAAATATCTGTTTTTATAATTTTAGGTGTGGGCTGATTGGAAGTCCAAGACAAAAAAAAAAGGACAAATAAAGCGACGTCATTCTAGTGGTACTGGTGGTGGGCCGAACATTAAAGTTAATTTAACTGCTTTGGAAGAAAGGGTGCTGGCACTCATTGGTGAATTAGCGGTGGAGGGACACTCTGAGATAGAGGAACAAGGCTTTAATGTTAGTAGATGTTATTATTATTACCTACCATTAAAACTAAACAAATCAATGGTGAACATATTATGTATAGGTCAGGATGACCCTGTCTGGAGGAGCTTATGTTGCGAAAAACTTAGTCTGTGGCTATTTTCACACAACTCTATTTTTAGTGTTCTCAATAGAAGTCACATACACACATTGTGTGTTGTTTATTCTTCTCTCTATAACAGCTATAGTTTGAGTAAAATAATATGGAGATGGGCAAGAGGTCTTAGAAAATACAGTTTTCCTAGGATACAAATACAGAGTAAGGCTGCCAGTTTTTAATATAATTGAAAATCATATGTTTCTTTATAATCTTTCCAGCAACCATCTGGAACTGAGAGACCACCTGATATCGGCCTAGAACTTAGCATCGAAAATGGTATGACTTAACATAACTTATTTAGAACTTAAATGATAAGTATAGCAGTAGTAAAATTCAAAAACCCTTGACAAAAAAACTGGGTGAACCGATTTTGATAAATGGGTGAATGCATTTTCCTATGTAAATAAAAAGTAGCTTATTATATATGTTAAGGCGTTGTTAGTAGTAAATACTATTCTGTAATTGTATATTTAACGTAGAATGCGTATGCATTCTATGGAAGTATTGTGACTGAGATGATGATGGTTTGCATCACCTTATTAACATACAAATAAGTATTAATTTGTGTTACAGATATGGTAGAAATGCCGTCTCCATCGCCACCTTTGCCGGAAGTCGTAATGACGTCTACAAGTCGGCAACAGCTGACACCGACACCGACGCCGGTGCGACTACGGCGCTCTCCACGGACCAACCCACGAACCCACCCAATCACTCAGCTCACGGCTTCCTCCACTCTGCCTATAGCTTCCACTACTCTGCCCACAGCTACCACCACTCTGTCCAGGGCTTGCACCCCTCCTCAACAGCCTCCAACAATAATGTCGCCGCACTCCTCCGGTGCTTCTCCAAATCGCCGGCGGCGTATTATTGTTCGCCGAAGACGTGCTCAAACACCGTTTGACCGAGCAACAAGTGAGTTTGTGGCAATAGAACAGCGCCGCCTCGACTTGGAGGAACTGCGGGAGAGAACCGACGCCGATAGGATTGCGGTCGAACGCGAACGTGTCCAAGTGGAACGGGAACGAGTGCAAGTAGAACGAGAACGAGGCATTTTGTTTAGCCGCTTTGGAGATATTGCCGAAGTATTTCTTCAGCAATATCTGCAAATGCATCGCCCTGAGTAAATGAGATACAGTGGTAATTGATAGAATGTGGCCTATATCCATCTCCGGTTATCAGCTATATTTGTACCAAATTTCATAAAAATCTGTTCAGCATTTTGGTTATGAAAAGGTAATAAACAGGCAGAGTTACTTTTGTTTTTGTAATATTAGTTATGATAGTTACTAAAAATAACGTTCATAGATGCATGCATTTTTATTATTCTAAATGAGTAAGGACTATAATCTACTTATTAGTAAATTGAGCATTGCTCTGCCTTGAAGCAGTTCCGTTTGGCTGTTTGCATTGGAGCTTGTAGGTAGTGAGTAATCATCACCTCCATCAGTATTATCAACAGGGATAATGTTTGGTGCTGGTAATCGTGCTTTAACTGCCATGTTGTGTAACACACAGCACGCAAGAGTTATCCTGCTTGCGACACTAGGATGGTAGTGAAGAACTCTATCCTTCAGTAAACACCTCCAACGTGACTTCAACAAACCAAAGCAACGCTCAATTAAGTTCCTGGCCAGTATATGGCGTGATGTATATGTCTCTGCTTGAGATCCAGGTGCGGCATCTAACGCTGGGACCATTAACCAAGGCCGCTGTGGATAGCCAGAATCACCTGAAATCGAATAACATTAGTTGTTAGTTCTTGTAATATTATTTTCCTTATGTCATTCATTATGAAATCAAATATTTTATTAATAAGAGATAATTTATTTACTGTAGAATAATATAATACATATAGCTGTATTGTACATGGAACACATTGTGTACAAAATATTATATCTTCAAGCGTCAGCAAATTTCTATATTAATCAGAAAAAAATAATTATAATTATGTACATTAATTTAAGGTACACAGATGTAGATAATATGTATCCTGTTTTTAAATGAACATGTGTTTTAAGTGTACCAAAATGTTGTATTGTTTATTTTTATTAGAGGATAAATATCATCTGGTTCCAGTCCAGTCCATGTAACAAACATACAAATATAATTATGGACTTGCTAAGTTTCTGTATAACATTTTCCTAATAACATTTTATGATAAAACTAGTTTATGAGTTTAATTACACCTCCTCATTTATGTGTATATACAAAAATTGTATTATCATCGCTGTACAATTTAGGTGATTTGTTTATTGTATAATATGAATGTCTTACCCAGTAACCAAACATGCTCTCCGTTTTGATGGAGTCTACGCATGTATGGCTCAACTTGACTTGCAGACCATATGTATGAGTCATGGGTAGCTCCACCAAACTTAGAATTAACATTAATTATTTCCATGTTGTGGTTGCAAACCTGAAACAGATAATATTATACTGTAGACTTAAATTTCAATTCAACCAAATCCTTTTTCCTTGATGAGAGGATAATCACCACAAGAACTTGACTATGTTGGTGTTTAAGCTATTCGGGATTGTAAGCACTAAAGCCCCCTGGGCGCCTGGCCCCTCGTCTGGTATAATGACATCAAAGGCAAATTACTATAATAGGCTTCTAACAACATTGGTTTGGTCTCTTGAATGTGCTTGTTAAAACTACCAACTTACCATCTGAACATTTATAGAATGGTAGCCTTTTCTATTGAAATATAAATGCTCCTCATTCGCCGGCTTAACAATTGCAATATGAGTGCAATCAATGCAACCTATTACACCTGGTAAATTGTATCTTCTTTGAAATCTGTAAAAACATAGGAAATCAATAAGTTTCCCTGGCATGTAAAAATAGGTACAAAACAAACTGCTCATGTATTAAGTGAATACAGCCTACTCGCTTTGGCTCAATAATCTTACTTCATTAAAAATAATTACAATGCATAAATATATATATACCTATATAGCCTCTACTTACTCTTCCTTGATGTGTGATCGTTCACGTTGAGTTTGAGGGAAAACGATCCACTTTTGTATGATATTAGGATGGTTGAGGGCATCAACAACTTCCCTAATACAGCGACTCGTTGTTCTCTGAGTGAGATGTTGCGTTACCCCCACAACCCTTTGGTACGATCCTGTCGCAAAAAAGCTAAGGGCACAAAGTACCTGAAATAAGACAAATAATAACTTGAAAAACAATCATACTTATAAAATAACAACATTAACACATAAGTATGAAAATCTTCAGATTTCTTACCTTAACTTCTATGGGGATCTCTTGAGACCCTTTTGTTCTGGTTGCAGCTCTTAATTCACGGACAAGCTTTTTAAATCCGGTTTTGCTCAGTCTAAAATGCTCGACAAACAATGATTCGGGCATTTCATCAATGCTTTCCAAATTCTGCCGTGAATTAAACCTTCTCTGGCGTCTAAGCCAGACAGTTTCATTTTCAGCTGCCCATAACATGCGAAGTGTATGCATTGCTAAAGCAAATAACTTTAAATAACTAACCAAACACGCAAACACTATCTACTTGATACAAGCAAATAATCGCCATTTTTCGTTTTCTACAGCATTTTGGGCTTCGATAAGGTTTCCATCAAACGATTCGATATATTTCGAAAGCGATTGTCAAAAAGTGACACTTGGCTAGGCATTTCTATACAAATTATCTATCAGCGATTTCGATTCGTTTGATGGAATCGATTATTTGAGACATTGTCTAGCAAATTTCGATTCGTCAACGATAGACCACGTGACCTATCGAACGCTTATGTCAATCCCATACATTTTGAACTTTTCCATTAGCGATATCGCTAGTGGAATGTTACTTTGTCTAGGCCCTCTGTTTGGAAATAGGTACTTACTTAGATAGAATAATTTTGCATTGATTAATTTAAAGATTGTCCAGTATATATCTATATATAAACGATCATAACATAATTATAGTTTAAAAATCTCAACTTCAAAATATGAAATATGCAATTTACTTTTTTTTTGTGGCAAGCGCCTTTATTAACTACAACACAATATACAGACTCAACTAACTAAAATACTACACAAAAAGAACATCGATCACCCCAGACCGATAAATGTCTAAAGATAATCCAAATGCTCAAACCCACTACCAGTTGGCAGCGTACCCAGCATGCTGACCGCATTGTCACGTTGAATGGCAATGCTTATGCAATTTACTTGTGAGGTGATATTTTTTACGTTACTTTGTTATAAAATCTAAAGTACTGAAACGATTTTAATAAAATGTATATGAGACCACTTTTTGACGTGACAACGTCTAATAAATCGATGAACGCCGATTGCACGCACGAAAAAGGATGACTCATTGTCCCGTTACGCTCATTGTCCCATTACATCATCATCATCATCATCATAATTTCCTCAATATTTTGTTATGACGTTGTCACGTTAAACTATCGTCCGTAAACCGACTTTACAGACAACCAATTTTTTTGTAGAGAATACGAGAGTATTCTCTACAAAAAAAATGGTTTTTGTAGAGTCGTTTATTGTTTTTTTGTTTGGTAGGGATACCAAACAAAAAACAATTTATAATTGGCGGAGTAATCGTTGAACAAACATACAAAAAAACATTCAGTCGAATTGAGAACCTCCTTCTTTTTGGAAGTCGATTAAAGATAACCATACTATTTAAAGTTTAAAGCTCTTGACGTTAAAGAAAACCGGCTGAACCGATTTCTTGAAATTAATAACTAAGAACACTAAATCAAATCACTTTCAACGTGCCAAAGACACCCCTGTTTTTGGAAACAGGTCGAAAGGAAACTTACTGAATATTTAAGTAAATATTCCACTTGTAATTAAACAATTCAAACAAAGTAACACAAGGTATTTTTGAGGGATACAAACTAAATGAAAGTAAAGCTGTTCCTGTACTAAATAATTTTACAGAATTTGTATCATAACCGCTAACGACTTTTAGGCTATTCATATATCACTCTGAGTCATACAGAAAAACATGAAAAGGCATTTGTATGCCTACTTTACATACTATGCGATCGTATCTTATCAATATTATCAACTCTAACTTTGTTCCCGTCATTATCAATAACGATTGTAATAGATTACATTATCACCAGCATGTCAACATTACTCGTGGTTTATTCGTTTACACTTGAAATTATGGCTGGTATTGTTATTTGATGTAGCAACTACATGATGACCTTTACGCTCGAACGAGTGGCCATGAGAGTTTCTGAAGGTTGCGCACACTTCTCGGATGGTCGCTCAACATTACTTTATCAGTTACAAAGCGAAGCCTAAAATCTAAACCTCTCAGTAACTAGGTGACGAAAAGTAATTCGGCGACGCGAAAAACTTAGGTGTTAAGTGGAGCCGTCTCGTGTCAAACAAAAACAGCCTTACGATCTTCAGGCTGATATTGTGGCTGTGTGCGTAGAGCCAATAGGTCGACCAACCAGTCGGCCAGACGCTCTCCCTCCCTCGCCAGTCCTCCGTCCGTCTGCCCCCTCCTCCGATTCCCCCCACTGCGCCAGCCAGTCAGCGTTTGCTCGTCGAATTGCTCGCACGCATCACATACTCGTCTTTAGATTCTTTACGTCATAGTTAATTTGTGTGTTTAATTTAAAAGTCACATTATTCCTGTAAGTGGAGCGTGTCTTATCTTTTCGTACTCGTTAGTAACGTGATTTTTATTTTTATTATTGGAGTTTGGAAAGTCTTAAACTCACCGCTGCTTTGTCTTGCTTGTTACAGGTACCTACTTGGAACTGGGTGTGAGCCCAGATACGGCGTGTGTGGTTTTATGTAATCTTATTTAAACTGATATTGAAGTAACGTTTAGTGGTGTCAGTGAAGGATCTGTCAGTGCCAGTGCAACAGTACTCGGATTACAGTTAGTTCGCTACAAAGAATAGTGAAGTGAACTCTTCAAACATCTTACAGACTGTGCTCTGTTACAAAGTGATTTGTGTCATTATTGGATTGTTTATTTGGATTCCCAGCAGCTAAATGGCCATTGTGAGTATTATCTTTTATATTTTCTGCAGCATTCTTATTCGTTTCGATAGTGATAACTTGGAAATAAAGAATATTTTTGTGTAAGATTCTGTGTCATTGTATCGGATTCAACACACGGTCTCAAAAAATTATCTTAAAGGAGTGTAGAAATTGGGTCAGCAGCAGACGAAGATATATTTAAATTGAGATCAAGCCAACATACTCGGTAATAAATCTATATGAACCCTAGTTAAATATTTTTACGTGTTTACAATGACTACGCTAAAAGTTTATAACCTACTAATACAGATAAGATTACAATTCAAAAAGAAGAAAAATATATTACTAAAATCGTTTCCAAATATAAACGACGATTTAAACTACTTTTATAAAGAAATACACGGTAGCTAAATAAATTATTATATATTTATTTATTTGATTAGTAAGTAAACGAGTCTAAATTAGAGCATAAATTTTTCTGATTAAATTTTGAATTTTTATAATAAACCACTTTTTGTCGACGAATATCTTAGTAAGAATAAAAAATTTAGCAGGTGCTATGGACTATGGAAATTCTACGAATTCTCACGCTCGCTGGCTTTGTTGGCCTTCTGAATCTATTTGCCGTTTGTATAAATTGCTCATTGTGAATTGTTGAGCAAGGCTGGAGCTAATGAGTCGACGAGATTGCGAATATACGGGCGCCATCTTTTCGTATTGACTGACGTGCATCACGCACGACCTCGCTTGCAAGTTCACTAATTTTAGAACACGGTTGACATTTTGCTCTCGCTGCCACTATGTTCATTACATGTTTAATGGCCGATTGATGTTGCTATTTTTCATATCCTTTTATATACAGATTTAAGTCATACCGATTTAAGTCTATAAATAGGACCGTGGGGACCAGCAGCAAAAAAAATATATAGAGAGCTCTCGTCTCGTCTGATCGACGCAACACGTGACCAGAATGCTGGCCTCTACTTTGCTCAAAGAGTAAGTATCGCTATACAACGAGGTAATGGGGCCAGCATCCTGGGAACGATTCCCGCTGCTAACGGTCTTTTAGAGTAGTTTTATTTTTATGTTTAGTTAGTTGAGTTTGTATATTGTTTTGTTGAAATATAATTACCTATTTAGTCTATAAATCAATCATTCTGTTTATTTTGTACCGTAATAGGAGTATGTATATATTTGTAATGTAAATCGTGAACCTTGAGGTTTTTCTTCCTAAAATTGTTAGTCGTTACCTACTGTTGCCTCGAAATTAAATGTATTTGTGTCGAATATATTACGTGCGTCACGTTATTTATCAGCTTTATTCATAAAAAAATATGAGTAGGTACCCACTGTCAGTATAATATAATATATTTACCTATCATCTTCTGTAGAACATTCAGTGTTAAGGCTCGGATGATTTTAATTAATTTTTTCTGCGATTATTTATAGCGCAAGTCTCAAGTAATTTTCTGCTCTCGTTCTTAGATTTTGGACACTTCCCGTTTGTAACAGATATTTCGATGTCTCGATCGAATCACCAATCAACATCGTAGATACGGTTACGATTATAGCGAAGGAGATTGCTCAGCATAGTTGCGGTTGCGAGAGCTAGCGGCTCGCACTTGCGGAGTGTATGGGTGGGGAAGTGGGTCAAGGCACGCTTGCGGGCGGTCGGCTGGTGTTTCCTACTCGTCGGCACTACACCGACGGCTATAAGGAAGACACTCGTTATTCAAACATTAGTTAGATTATCCTCTATTGATAGTGCTTATCGTCAATTTAATTCCACTTTATCATTTTGTTTCGGGAGCGTGATGTATTGCTATTGGAAAGAACTGCAAAAATTCAGCAGTAAATCAACATTTTATTCTACATTGATGTGTTGTGAATATTAGATATTGCTTTAGAACCAATTGCTTCGTTGAAACTGGGCTATTTGATTGTAATATCTCCTTTTTTATGCCAAGGATTTTGATAAGTCTGCCTAATTCTACTTACTCTATTTAGATTTCAAGATATTTGGAAATGTTATTGATGTTTAAGTTCTGATTTTTTTATTGATGTTGTGATTGAGTCACATTAGATTAGCGAATTTGGTGCGAAAGTAAACAAATGGATGGAGTTAGATACGCAGTAGGTGGGTAGATAAGAGTGGTTTGCACTAGTTGGTGTCTGCACCGACCCACTTAGATACCGTCTATCACTGTTACCGTTACGATAACATTTCCACTTTCTCTACACGCTCCATTTCGAGCGTAGCTTCTCGCGATCTCTGTTTGCTTACATTGTTAACGGATTTTAAATGGTATGTAACAGACGTATTTCATTTGAAACCCATGAAGGAAGAATAGAGACAAATAGATCTACGTCATTTTTTTCCTGTTGAAAGGGATAGATTTCCAACCAATAATGGCCAACCAATTCTGCAGATATGCTAATATATCATTAAATCGGCTTCCTGCTCTGATACTTAGTAAAAATCTAAAGATGGACACAAAATAACTCATAAAACATTGGTACAGTAATATTTCTTCCATTTATTGCTTTTGACCTAGATTCATAAATACATATATTATGAGCATATTGGCAGATGTACACATACATACATATATGGAAAGAAAATACATAGACTACAGCGGTTTCTGAATTTTATGTTTCAAGGTTAGGTTTTCTACTTGAAACTAATAATATTTTCTGAATTATAGCAGATTTATTATTATTTTAATTTATATTGTAAAACAATATAAATTGGGCAATATTACTACGCTGCGCCGTAATATTAAGAAGTTTATATTGTTGATAGCGTAGTTTCTTCTACTCATAAAGAAGAACGTTTAGACACACGTCTGGAAACTTGTGGCACAATAATCGAATGTAACATTGACTTTCACATTTGTAACTTTAGTCACTGATGTAACATGCGATGCGATGCGAGCCTGCGCCAGCGCCGCCGTCGTGCGATTAGGTAAACGTTGCGCACGCCCGCAGCTTTCACCCCACTTTCACCACCAACGCGCAACGTTTCCGCGTTGCTTATAGCCTCTAGCGGTACATTGGCAAGTTATTCGCTGATATTTTTAACCGACTTCCAAAAAGTAGGACCTTCTCAATTCGTCGGCTTTTTTATGTATGATCCCCGATTATTCGAAGACGCCTGAACCGATTTGGAAAATTATTTTTTTGTTTGAAAGGGCATACTTATAGGTATAGATTCAGTAGTTTGATTTTTAAAACAAAATTGCGTATTCTGAAGTCAGTTTTTCAGTTTTTTAAACTATATATATTCAACTGCAATATTCTTATTATTGTCTTATTTCGATTGTAATTATACATTCATTTTGCTACTTGGGCTATTTTCATCATGTTTATCCGGAATTCAATGAGGTCAAAAAAACAGCACGTGATTCAATGTTGTGAAATGAAGGAAGTGAAATTTATAAGAACTCTCATGTGAAGTTATGAGAGAGCTCTTGGAATCGAAACTGGATGTTAAATTATACAAAATTTATTGTTTTACATTATTAAAACTTCCGTTAATGATTTCAAATATCATAACTGATTTAATTCGATGACATAACTTTAGGGCAAATAGTCAAGCCGCTTCCAACCGGTCTTTCTGGAAATCCATGGGTGAGGCCTATGTCCATGACTGGGCTGAGATCCACCATTCTTATGGCTGAGATGATGATGATGATGATGATGAAATAGTCAGTCACATGATAACATTGCTTCATATGAAGGCCTTAATCATATATACATAAAATCATGCCTATTTTCCTTTACGGAGTATGCAGAGCATCAAAGACCATGAGGTCGTTTGACAAAACATTTAACCGTGGTTACAGGGTTAAATGGAAGGGAGAGGTTATTATAGGGTTAGAAGGGATTAGAGGGTAAGATTTAATATTGGCTTGTTCTGATAGGGGATCAGCCTACCGCCTACATAAACGCCAATTTCCCTCAAATCCCTTAACTGACTTTTACAGTATGTCCGGGAAGAGAAGCAGCTGATACATTCTATGTTTTTCTTTTTTTTCCCAGTTCAGCATGGAAGAGAGGCCTTAATCAATGATATTAATATATAAGATATTATTTAGCTTTAGTTTTATCAAACAGACGTACCTATTCCCAGAATATTTGAAGAGCGTTCGACCCATGTGTTCCTTTCATATGAATCATATACGTTTTTTGTTGCTTTAATCAGAAATGCCGGTGACTCGGTCCGGTGATATTATCAAAGTCGACATGTTTATAATGTATCCTCGTAAAGTGTTATATTAAAGCGACGATAACTCACTATGTCGTCTTCCTTATGGCAGGTAAGCCATAATAGCGAACATTACAATAGAATGAACGTACATATCTCCCTGTTTGTATGAATAATTAAGCGTGTAACCGTTAACCGTGCCAGTTCAGAGATACAAAACACAAAACTGTAAAGTTTGTAGGCTTGGAATATTGAGATCACATTCAGATCTGAAGGCATTGTGACATTGGCCCGGTGACCGATAAATGATCGAGTTTCTCCATTGCCTACCATTCGTTTGTACAACTGCTTAACGCATTGTCAACTATACGAGTTAAAGTAAACTAAATTGTTGTTTTTACCCCACTGCGTAAGAAGGACGATTATATATTTCATGTGTATGTATGTTTGTATGTGGGTATATATGTTTCTATATGATCGCCTACAACCTTGACCGATTTTGATGTGCGAGGTGTCGTTAGATTCGTCTTCACTTCCTGAGCGTCATAGGCTATTTTTTTTGTAATAATTTTTTACAGTAATTTTACGCACACTTTATCACAAAAAACGTACACATAACAGCGTATCAAGTGTAACGAAATCGTTACGCGTGATACGCTGTTGAGTTAGACTGTAAAAACCGCTTTTATGCAGTCGGGTATTTTGTTTTTCTTTTAATATAGGTACTTGTATCGCTATTGAATCGATGCTGACATTCTATAATACGGTGGATTGCTTCAGAGAATCGTTTATCTTCTCGTGTTGCGTAATCGTTTCGATACAATGCTGATTATAAAGTCGCTCTACAGCGACTCGAAACAGGAAATGTTAGTTACTGAGATGAATATTGATACTTAACTCAAGTCTTTACGTAATCTCGTCATTAGCAATCGTGTTATTGTTATCGCAGTATTGATAACCTGTTTAACTCGAATGTCAACAAGCGTATTAGTTTCAAATGACTCCTTATCGCTTTATTAGATTTTCCGACAGTTTGCACTTTTTAATTGCCTTCAATTTGACTCATTTCGATTGTGTGTTCTCCTTTAACTTCATCGGTTCTCAATCGGCCTTGATATTTATTTTTATAGCAATACGTGGGTTATTTTTTTTTATAAAATTTTGTTATTTTTTTTATACTATCTCCATTTATATCTCGTTTAGTTATTAGCTGATTGAAATTTCGTTTTTTTAGGTTTTAAACTATAATTTATTATGGGTAGATTAGATGCATAAGTATAGCTGTAATACTTTTACAATTATAAAATTTGCTATTCAGTAGATATCGTTATCCATTTTTCTTTATCGTTGTCTGAGTTTTGTTATTCTCGCGAGCGCTGTTTTTGTTATTGTTACATTTCTTTGAAAATTGGTATCTAATTGTTTATTAATAGTCCCTATCGATCATATATATTCATCATGATCACTGTTTGTCGATTATATTCTTTGCAAATTGCCTTTTGCCTTTTATTTTGCTCTTCGAAGTTATTTTCGGCCAATTTATTCTTAGTAAGTATGTCTTTGGCAGTTGATAGTTTGTTGTGCTAAAAAGAAAGTAAAATTCATGCGCTTGCTTTAATTTTATCGCTTGTAGCATTATTCTAACATGACTCTTACAGATAAGCCTCCATTTTAAGTAAGTATTTAACAAGCGAGCAGGTTCGTGAGTGGTTCGCGAAGTGCGGCCTCAGCTATTGACCCACTGACACACAAACCGAAGGAAAACAACTCGGTTGCGTGTCACAATCCACTCGGCGTACCATTATCGGACTTATATCAAAATACTTTCGTCTGCGATACGGAGATTTATTAATTGAGACGTTATAATGAATTAAAGTTTGGTATTTTTACGGCCACGTTACGCAAATGTCCAAATATTGTGGTTAAATGGCTGCCGTATTTCTCTCAGAAATACAGCAGCCATTTAGACTGCATGCGTAGGCCTATAGAACTTTGTTATAGGAGTTAGAATCAGGGTCAGGTAAACAAATTCTTTCCATTTAAATAAGTACTAGGTTATCGCATTTGATTACAACACGATTTTAATGAATTCCTTCTCGAGGCAGAACCGATTAAATAAATACTTTCAAATACAAACTTCGTGGACGCTAACTTCGACATTATTAACAGAGTTGTATCGGAAAACAAAAGGATAGGTATTAGCATAGTAGGTACAGTAATACATTGTTGGATGAATATTGGAAAGTTTCCAAATGGTCGAGCTCTAGTTATTTGGTTTTAAAATAGGCAGCAATAGGTATTTTATCCCGTGCTATTTGCGGTGACACAGCTGTTCTAGCATGTAAACCGAGTAGTAATGTAGACGCAGATCGTTCTCCACCCAACTAGGAAGGATTTGTGCTATATATAGAACTCGGCAGACTCTGACGTGACCTACCTACATAAATAAATTCCTGGCTTAAAAGGTTGCTACGTTAACTGTAAGTATGTAGTCTACTTATTGTATTCAATTGGGCTTCACTTACAATAATAATACTAAACGATTTCTCACTATTTCAATACTACAAAGACTCTACGGTCTTTGTAGTATTGAAATAGTGAGAATTGGAATTAGTCATTTGGGGCAAAATGTATAAATGCAAATATGTACATGAGTGCGCTACAGTGTTTAACAATTAAGTTTGGATATGTCGAGACATTAGATAATTTTATAGTTTAAAAAACTGAAACAACCGACTTCAGAAATTTTTCCAAACCATTTTAACTAAATTAAATTACTAGTACTTAGTACGGGACTTGAACCCGCATATGCCGATCTGTGCTTTGCCATTTTGACACTTCGATGGCCAAATATTTTTTTAACTGTCTGTCAATGTGTAAAACACTCAAAAATATCGAATATAAATTTAAGATTAATAGTTACCCAAGCATAGAAATAACTAAAAACACAAACGAGGAAATGAAAAGAAAACAAGTCGTGGAAGATATATGACAAGATCACTTCTCAATCACATTGCGATGTAAATCTCGCGAGTGAGAGCGAATCGAATACAGGAAGTGTACTCAAACTGGATGTAGACGATCCACGTCCATAAACAATGGGGAGCTAAATATAGATGGCGCTGGCGGCCGGTGGAAAATAGAACGAGAAATGTGGGCCACAGCCGCTCCTGCGGGTCGCAGTTGAATCATTGTCGACACCATCGTGTGCTTGCTTATCAAGCATTATCTTTCTTATCGTTTTACAGGATACGTCATTGGAATTCTTTTAGGATTACCTAATTGTGTAGATGGAATGTGATATTTTTGTAATATATTTATACATATGTCTTTATATTACCTTCATACTCTAATTTATTGTTATTAAAAGAATAAAAAAAAAATACAGGCTTAATTAATTTTAAGATGCAATTGGTTTTAAATTTTCCCTTTATCACCAGTATTAATATTTTACGTTCGGGTTTTTATTTGTTTTAAATAAAATTATTATGTATTTGCCCTTTCCACGATAAACTTAAAATAGACACCGGCAATACCCGTTGCCCGTTATCACGAAGAACTAAAATTGGATTTAGTATTTATTATGTTTAATTTCCTTATTAAATATTGTGGAAGCTGTACGAATAACCAATTTAAAATTTAATCCAATATAACAATATGATAAGATATGATATAAGTTTTTTTTATATCTAAATTAAAAAAATCATTGTCATCATGGATCCTTCAAAGATTTAATTTGTTTGAATGTTTGCTCAGGTCCAAGATCAATTACAATCATCCCCAAAGCGTCAGAGAAAATACCTCACAGGGGGATTCTCTGATGGATTGCAATGTAAGGGCACTGAGTAATCATTTTATATTCTGTCGCACCTACCCTACGGTATTTTTGTTCGGCGGCGTAAGGGGAGACAAGGGTAAGGAAAGTCATAGTCATTCATAAGAATGTAACTACGAACACTAAAATTATGCACAAGCAATGTATATTTTTTCTCCGAAATTGTTATTTTAATATTTTACGATGGAATTAAAATATAATTCTGTTCATTTTCAATACGCAAGCAAACAAGTATTCGATATAATTCAAAACGTTTGTAAATATTTGTTTAGAAAAAATCAAGGAATAAAATCATTAGCATTAGTCATTAGACGAACTTACCGCAATTGAAGTTCTATCATAATTATACGATGGTTCCGCAGAGATCGGAAGACCGGAACATGGTGCATGGTGATATTTATCCGTGTTACTAAAAAAAATATACAAGTGTATCTAATAGCCAATTCTGATAAAGGAAACCTAAGTTATAAGTGGAATATGTTTTGTTGCATTGAATTGCTTTCAAATAAATAAAAATACTCAACGATACGTTCCATTGTAAACAGCTAAAACTGCCGAGGGCGGAATCTAATATATCGCACGTAAACGTGACTCCATGGGGTGTGGGAAGATTAATGTTTTCCAGAATTAGGTTGCCAATTGTAATTTTACGAGCTTCATGTGCGAAATAAGGTTCATTAAATTAAGCACACATGCAGCATACTTACATACTTATAGTGCGAAAAGATTACTAATTTTTGATAGTCATTTTTACCGACTACAAAAAAGGAGGTTATCAATTCGACCTGTATGTTTATAATATTGTCAGAATTGCATAATTTTTCTATAAGTTAGTTTTCCAGCTTCTAAACATGTGTGCCAAATTTCATAAGTGTATGTATGTATGTTTGTCCACGCATTACGCAGAAACTAGAAGTTGTATTTCAAAAATTCTTTTTTTATTGAATACTATCTTTCAACTTAGGAGTCACTGTAAGTTTTATAAAATGAGTTCAGTAGTTTTCAAGATATGGGCTTTTTTTATCAACGACGCTATACAAAAATAGTTGGTTTACGTACCTACTTAGGTAGACGCCCAGTATTGATTTTCTTCGTGTTATTTCTCTTTTTTCAGTTTGAAGTCGGCTTAATTTTTTATAATTACTTTTATTTATTAATATAAAACGTTAAATACAATGACTGACTTTTTCAATGAATAGGGTATATTATTATACCATTCTTTTTTCAAAGATACTATACAAATTTAGCTATTTAGTCATTATAAACAAGTAATAAATAATTACAGGTAATCAAAACGCAGTTTGAATGTCAAGAACATAGGTGTAGAAGCATATTTGCATGCATATTACATATTTCCTAAAATAAAATATAATTTTGTCGGTTATTTTTTTGTTGACGGATGCTTACAGTAGTTTTGTTGCCATACCAACATTTAATATTATAGATAGACATTTACGGCCTTACCGAAAAACGGTATTTAACTTTAAATTGTCTTAAATTCTCTGTCTTCTTTCCGCAAGTGTCATTACATGTCAGCGAGAAGTTGACAAAATATGTTAAGCAGCTTAAAGTTAAGTAACGTTTTTCGATAAAGCCGTTAAAATATTTCATAGATATCGTACAAATGCGCACAATTGCGCATTATATTTGTAGAATGTTTTTGACTTCCAATAATAAATTTATAGTTGAAAAAACTGAAGCATCAGACTTCTCATGGATGCCATTGCCAGAACTTGACCAAATTGAAATCGGACCACACGGGAAGCACCAGCTTTCAAATAAATAAAAAAAAAGAATCATCAAAATCGGAAAAAAATACAGTCGAATTGAGAACCTCCTAATTTTTTAAAGTCGATTGAAAAGAAGAAGATAATTTATTTGTATGTTTGTTCAACGATTACCTACTCCGCCAATTATGAATTGTTTTCGACAGCGATCTACACCTACTTTGGTTTTAGATGTTTTTTTTTTTGCTTGGTAAGGCCTCAGCGGTGGTCCCATATAAATTTATTCGAAATCGTTTTTATAATAAAATAACTGAAAAAAATATGATCCAAGTAAACGAATCGCGAATTTTGAAGTCAGTTTTTTTAGTTATCTAAACTATTATTAGAATTTATTACTCTGTCGCAATGTTTACTCGTATACCTTGGTCTACGTTCAATATACCTCACGATCTCAAAACTTTTTGCAACATTAGTCTCGCGAGGTCTACTGCTTACATTTGACAGAATTGAGTATGAAAATTAAATGTTTTTGCCAAACATATTGTATGAGATCTAAGTGAACTGTTTTCTGAAAATAAACCAAATTTGATTTTGAATTATCACAGGACAATGTACAATCAACTCGTATAACCTTTTATTAATAATAAATAAATTATTTGCCATCAAAAGCCTCGCTAAGTCACCTTACCTTAGCATAAAAGGCCATTTACAAATGTTTTCACGTAAAAAAAATTGTTTACACGAATCATTTTTGTTTACACGAATCTAAGTAATCAACGAAACTTATTTACATTACCATGACATATCAAAATCGGTCAACTATTCAGGTTACAGGTGGGTAATATTAATATACATAGACATACCTACACATTTTCTCGAACGAGTAGGTATCTATATTAAAAGAAAAAGAAAATGTTCGTTTACATGTTATGAGTATTTTCGTAACTTACACATGATATAAGTTGTCACAAGTATGCGCAACTATCTCTAGATAGTATATCCGATTTATGTTCTAAAATCGTATTCTATGTTTAAAAATGTTGTGATGAGCGAGAGAGATAGCTGCGCGCGTTGAGCGCTTTCTTAGAATTGAAAGTAACTAACAGACAGAGGGGCTCTGTCTGTTTGTCACGAATTCACGATCAAACGGCTGAACCGATTGTTATGAAATTTGATACCTACAGGGATTGAGTACGATAATACGTTGCATTTCACCACTACGTGGGTGAAACCGCTGTCTAATATTATTAAATTGAAAGTAATTCTGTCTTTCTATTATCATTTTTATATTTTCGACAAAAAGGTCAAATATAACATCATGAAATATATTTAGAGATAGCTAGAACCCTAAATTTGCTAAATTTTGAAGTAAAATTGTTTCATTTCAGGACCATGTGACCACGGACGCTGCAGTGTTCGCAACGTCAGGTCATAAAATTATGTAAATTATACGCGATAAATCCGTTAATTTTTTTTTAATTTCAATTGCGAAAACCTTAAAAATACTAAGCTTCATTTCATCATCACCTTCATTACCACGTGGGTGAAACCGCGGTGCGCAACTAGTTACCAACAATTTACCTGAGACTATCCGCGTAGGCGTGCCTCTACAATGTAGAGGCGAATGAAATATATCATGTATAGTCTAGGTACATATTCCATTCGTCGAAACATCGTGCCTGTAGTTAGAAGGATGATGTCATCAACCAATAATAATAATTTCATGACTACAAAATGTTGTAGGTGTAAAAAAACTACTTAGAGTCAAATTTCAATAAAGGAGACAAAAAGCGAAGGAGTCCGATTCACCGCGGAATCACCTTGTTTCGCGCGCGGCCCGGGGGCAATGACCCCGCCAGCTGTGTGTGTACATAAATAAAATAGTGAGACACACACGCGCACGTTGTGCTAACATTTGTTTGTGCGATCGAAAAACTACACATCGCGGTTCGGTGAGGTTGATTCTAAAAGTTTCAGATTGTAAGCATGTTTGTGTTAGGTATCAATCACTAGGCTAAACGATTACGCAATATGCGAGTCATTCATTTAATAAATAGGTATTATTTACCTACTATGTGTCATTGGAGAACTGTAAACATTCGTAGCATAATAATATTGTAGTAGGTTCTTTTTTATTTGACTAATCAAAGGGCGATAAGTTTTTCAGGTGTATGCAATGATGTAGAGATAGAACCTCATTGGGTGTTAAGTATGCATCTGTTTTATCCAGCCAGTATTATTAGTTCTAGAATGAAACGTAGGTAAATAGGTATACTCGTATAGTACCTATTTAGTTGTTTTATCTACTTATTAGTATTAATATCTACCAGTAGGTCCATTATGAATAGTAAATAACCCGTAACAAATGTGGTAGAATAAATGTAGTATAGCAGATTAAATGCAGTAGATTAAATGGAATTTAATAAATTCAGTAAAATAAATAGTTTAGATTAAATGCAGTAAAATCTTCGTACCTACAGCAAATGATTTGATCGTTTTAAAGTGCGGGTATCATTAGGGTAATGACTGACTGGTATTTATTGGAGTTTGTACGTTCAATCTTTACAATTTAGATTCGTCTTTCTCAATACGTGAGTTTTTTCGGTTATTTAAATAACATAAATGACTACTCACGGTAGCTTTAGTACAGTGCTCTTCTTTCTTTACCTACTATTTCCATTGCAATAATCTACGTTTTCTTTCGACAAAACTTTAATAAAGTATAGACTGAGTGGTCAACCCAGCGTTATTTAGCCGCCGAAAGGCCTCTGACCTGGTTTGACGATTGACAAAAAACCGGGACCTACAATTTACCGTGTCATCCAACCCACGGTAGCACTCAGAAAGAATTGCCACTCACGGTCACCCATCCGAAGACTGACCGGTCCGTCAGTTGCTTGACATTAGTGATCGTTTGAGAACACTTAGTCAACCTATGCCAGGAGCGCTACAAAACAACTTCTTATTTAAATACTATTTATCTAAGTAGTTCATCATCATCTCAACCATAAGAAGTCCACTGCTGGACATAGGCCTCCCCCATGGATTTCCAAAAAGACCGATTGGAAGCGGCTTGCATCCAGCGTCTTCCCGCCACTTGTATGAGGTCATCTGTCCATCTTGTGGCTGGTCTTCCTACGCTGCGCTTGCCGGTGCATGGTCTCCACTCGAGAACCTTTCGGCCCCATCGGCCATCAGTTCTACGTGCTATGTGCCCTGCCCACTGCCATTTCAACTTGCTAATAGTTATCTACTCGTAACTTGCAGCTTACTTTTTTGAAACTGGTTTGTTTGTTCTAACTTCTAAACCATTATCTAAAGTTTCTCAACTTCAGCAAACTTTGACTTTGGGCCGCGAAAGCGTGTCAAGCTAAGTTATGGCAACGAGATAAAATCTCATATTATATGGCATCATATGAGTAAGTACCCCATTCAAGACAAGTAAAAGTTTAGAAAACTCTAAAAACCTCGACAAAAAAAAACGTCTGAATCGATTTTGACGAAACATAGCTAAGAACACTCTCGATGAAAAAATCTACATCATAAGCAGTCCATCCGTTTGAGAGCTACGACGCCACAGACACAGATATACAGATACACAAGTTATAACAGCCCTCTTTTTGGGTCGGGGGTTAAAAACCATGGTCAAACTAATCTTATCTTTAATGCCATTCATGTCATGATAAAATTTCTTGTAGGTAAGAATTTACTATTTATAGTCTAGGGTATAGTCTAGATTATAAAGTACTCGTAAATTTATTTTGTTTCATCAAACTGAACTGTTCGTTTAAATAACTCATTTATTACAATTTATGGAGGTCTGTATGTAACGGTAACTATAAACTAGTGTTCCAGAGACGATCAATAAACCGTCAATCATTTATGTCATTTCTCTCTTGTCCGTTTTACTATCAGAATGCTTGAAAAACGTCGTCGATTCGTGGTGTTTCGTGGTTCCCAAAAACACGAAACATTCACTTTTATTTCACTGTTATCAGCAACTGGAACAATCTAAATACGTTTTCTGAGTGGGGTTTTCCTAAAAAAATGCTACATAGAAGAAACCGTTTTTTTGAATGCTGAAAAAACGATTCCATATGTGAATTATTTGGATTTGCAATTTTTGTACTAACTTAAATCATTTTTGTTAGCATTTTGTTAGAACAATCTAACAAATTACTAACCCATAGGGAAACGCCACACCGTCGCTTAACATCAGGCGTGTTGGTGGTCAATCGTAGATCTTACTTATATAAAAAAAAAAAACGATTTCGCTAAATTCCTAGATTTCAGGAAACGAAAATACGGACGAACGAAACGCAACGGAGTTTTTTTTTAAATCAGCCCTGTTTGTACAAACTGTCCCACTGCTGGGCGCGGGTCATCTTCTCATTTTGAGAAGGATAAGGCCATAGTCTACCACGCTGGCCAAGTGCGGGTTGGCAGACTTCACACATCTTTCAAGATCATTGAGAACTCTCGGACATGTAGGTTTTCTCACGATGTTTTTCTTCACCGTTTGAAGTTGGCGGCAATCAACAATACGCACAAAGACAGAGTTGCGTGCTGCGGGACCAGCGGATCGCAAGTCACACGGTCTCCCAACTAGGCTGCCGGAAACGAAGATTTAGATACCTAGATTTAGATAGATTTTGCTATTTGCTGTAGGTTCGATTTTCATAAACTCGTTGACTTGTTCTCTAGTCTGAAGTATGTATTGTCAGATTCATTGATAACTACCGGACCCCTGAAGTGTTTATCAATCAGCCAGCTTATCTCGTATTTATTTATCAGAATGAATAAAGTCGAATATGACACCGTTTGCATAATGAACTGTCACAGGCCATATTATAAACAAACGAAATGCGTCATTCAGCGCCAGAATATGGGCATTGTCTATTTTTTATTCAATAGCCCTGCTTTACAAGTCAATTCGCGTGATGTGGTGTATTTGAATGTTTGTCAACGGATGTGGGATGTGGGTCAATGTCCATTTGGATGCAACACCTTCTTATTCATACATAACTGTTATTTGTCGAATTAGGGTTGCCAACTTTTAAAATCGATTAGCCGGATATTTGGGTAAGAAGGGACCCATAACATTATTAAGTATTTTGTGTCTTTGACCTATGTTTAAAATTAATTTGAAAGTTTGAAACTCTGTGAATTTGTATGTTTGTCATGGACACTAAGACGGTTTTACGGATTAAAATAAAATTAGGAATGGAGGCATGGGGTTAACTTGTGGGTTGAAGTTTCAACTTAATCTATGGATTTATCCCGAAAAAAAAACTAACTGTTCTTGTATCATATCGGAACGCAGCTATTTATAGTAAAAATCTATTTCTGTTAAATTCTAAACAAATATTTATGAATTATTCAACTTTATTATTTTTATTAATTTCAAAAGTTATTCTGTTATGTCAAATGACATAACAGAGACTAACAAAAGCCAGACATTACCCGGACACGTCCAAAGAAGCCTATGTCTGGCTTTCTCCGGACGTCTTGTGAAGCGCTATGTCGATGGAGAATACTAACGCTCTGCCACCTACTTAAATATTGTTTTTGATCGGCACCGTAATGTATTCACTTCGTTGATACAAGTGCTTGCTCTTTACCTACTCTAGTTTTTTTTTATAAAACTAGTCGTTTGATAACCCCATTACTTGTAGTTATGTCGTAATAATCAATAATACCTAGTAAGTACTTAAATACTGTATGATAGATTCTGTTTGGGTAAAGAACTTAAAAAATAAACCAACGCCTTGATAAAACAAATGAATGAAATAAGGACAGCAGCGTAGAGAAGCTAGAGAAGTAACGTCACTCTATGTCACATTACTTATCTACCCTCTATTTTACAATCAAGCTAGCTTTGCCCTGCTGTTTTACCCCCACGTGGTGATATGAAACAGTGATGAAATGTAGCCTATGTTCATCTCTTTCCTGTTTCTAGGCTATCACTAGGTGCACTATGCTTACATGAAAATTACGATTATAATTAAGTATATTAATAATTTCAAAATACACAAAAAACCTTAACCTCCATCTAAATTACTACGGGTCAACATTTCCCACATGCGTGTGTAACTTTGACCCATTAAACGCGACCTTCTTGAATATTTTCTGTATTATTTGACTTGTTACTTAATTAACATAAAATTGACTACGAAAGAACACACGTAGACCAATAAAATACAGTTAGACCCAGATTAAGTAATCGAGATCTAGTAATAACTAGGTATAATATTATTTTTATGAGAATAATAACTGAAATTTGGTACAAATGAATGGTAGGCACTGGTGACATTTCAGTTTCGTTACGTCATAAGAATAATTATTATGTTTACTTCGAAACTAGTTACGAAAGAAAAACCGTGGTTATAAATACGGAAAAATACTGCTCTAGTCGCTACCTGTATCGTACCAAGAATAATTGTTTACTTCGAAACTAGTTACGTACGCGGCCAATGTGGTAGCAACAATGGAAAAGTCTTCGTTAAAATTATGTTCATTAAAATATAAAATTAACTATAGAATTCATATGACACCAATAATAACTAGAACAGTTATGCTTTCATTGTAAGCGCTTACCTTAACTGCTTTTTACCCGATTGCGTAAGAAGGTGGATTATGCTTTTTAGTATATATGTTTATATATGATCGCCTACAGCCTAAACGGCTTAACCGATTTTGATGTGCGAGGTATCGTTAGATTCGTCTTCATTCCTGGAGTGTCATAGGATAGCCTATGACTTTTTATGTTTTTTTTTTTGTAATAATAATATGTAATAATACATCTCTCGCAAAAATAAAATAAAAATGCGTTTTTTCGTAACCTGCAACGAACTTTTTCGTAATAAACAAGTGATTTTAATAGGATTACTCTCAAAAAGCGCATTTATGATTATGAGAGAAAGTATGCGTAAAATCGTTGTAAAAGATTTTTACAGCGATTTTACGCATACTTTCTCTCATAAAACATGCACTCAACAATGTGTCAAGCGTAACGAAATCGTAAGCTAGACTGCAAAAAGTGCTTTTCTGCAGCCGGGTATTTTGTTTTTCTTTTAATATAGATAGTTAAATTTCGGGAACGTTCTCTAGGTTTTTTAAAAACTATAATTAAAATACTTGTAGGCGATATAGAGCCTTTAATAATTAAACTTAAAATACGGTAGCCGATTTAGAGGCTCTAAGACTACGTGAAGGCTCTATGCCTTCGCATCGCAATTATTGAATTAAATCTACTACAAAACCTTACAGCTAACCTATGCTACGGCGGTGGCCCGCTCCTCAGTAGTCTTACTCAGCACTGATAAAGATGTGGAAAACAACATGTTATGTTGAGTACTGCTGAGTAAGACCTTTTTAATCTAAGGCAGAGGGATGAGGGGGATGCATAACTAGATACTTGTACTGGACGCGTGTTTGTTTTGGTTTCAGGTATTAATATCGACATAGCCGGAGTCATGGTCGCGACTGCGAGTCACTCGCATCAAGCAGGGTAGCTGATATAAACAGTAAGTTGCATACGAATAAATATTGTTATGATATTGGAGGTCACAGGACCTGTCAAACCTCATCCGCTTATGGGTCTTCGCCCCTCGCCGAACGGTGTGAGAGTAGGCGGGTGACATTTTGACAGACCTGAATCTTTTTTTTCGCCGGTACGATATTAGACTCGTGCGATTAGAGCATTTTCCACATTTAAGTTATATGTATATTATAGTCAATTAAATCTAGTCGTAATCAATGTAATGTTAAATTATCGTCTCAAGACACGTTTTACCAATTTATTTCAATTTGGTCACACTCGTGCTCTTGATAGAACACTTAATGAATATAACACCATTATTTTTATCCGACTGCGTAAGAAGGAGGGTTATGTTTTTCGATTGTATGTATGTACTATTATGTATGTATGTTTCTGATCGCCTACAGCCTAAACAGCTTGACGAATTTTGATGTGCGAGGTGTCGTTAGATTCGTCTTCGCTCGCAAAGAAAAAAAACGCGTTTTTTCGTAACCTCCAGGAAACTTTTTCGTAATAAACAAGTGATTTTACTAGAATTATTCTAAAGAATGCGCATTTATAACTTTTTACAGTGATTTTACGCATTTTTTTTCTCAAAAAACGTACACTCAACAGCGTATCAAGCTTAACGAAATCGTAAGTTAGACTGCAAAAATTGCTTTTCTGCAGTCGGGTATTTTGTTTTTCTTTTTTTTATGTTTGTTACCTCAGAACTTTCGACTGGGTGGACCGATTTTGATGATTCTTTTTTATTTGAAAGCTGGTGCTTCCCGTGTTGTCCCATTTCAATTTGGTCCATTTCTGACAATGGCTTCCATGAGAAGTCGATTGCTTCAGTTTGACCAAATTGAAATGGGACTTCCACATTCCACACGGGAAGCACCAGCTTTCAAATAAAAAAAGAATCATCAAAATTGGTTCACCCAGTCGAAAGTTCTGAGGTAACAAACATTTAAAAAAATACAGTCGAATTGAGAACCTCCTCCTTTTTTGAAGTCGGTTGAAAAGCGAACAGCAAGTCGCGTATGAAGGCGTAGTATTAAGTATTTTGAATTCGGTTTTTTCAGTTTTTTAAACTATAATTATTGAACTTCAGAACTAAAACGAAATTTGAAAAAAGAATTTTAATCAAATAAAACATATCGAATTTGTTTTGAAAATTTAAATCGGTGTATATTTAGGAGCAGAAGACTGTTTTCTCCTACATATATTTGTATGGAAAATCGGGAGACAACTCTCTCTAAAGTATTCAGTTGCTATACAGTTGTAAACAGCTTAGTTAATTAAACATTTAATCAAATTCGTCTTAAACTATGCACGTATATGTCAGTTAAATCTATACAATAAATACAATACAAAAAACCTCTAAACACAAAGTCAAAAAAAAAAAAGGGAAAATCCACCATCAGGTTTAGTCAACAAATTCTCCGCGGTCCCCCCTTCCCCGTCCAAACGTACCCATCAAGCTAGCGGCTAACAGCTTAGTTACATATATCTATGTATCGTAGTTACATATATCTATGTATTGTAGTTACATATATCTATGTATTGTCATTTTCCTGTACCGTTCCGAATAAAGAAATACATTTAGTCGGTGTTTTGTTTCATTATCGTTTTCCTGAAGGTGGCATTTTCCCGGAAGTGTTAGGTTTTTAACATACAAAACGATCTTCAGTATCTTCAAGCCTTTTCAAACTACCGTGGCCCATTTTGGTTAAAAGGTTGTCAAAATATTTTCATGACAAAGTTGCCTTCTCTATCCCATTGCTAGGTATAGGCCCTCCCTTATCTGCCTCGTTCCTGTGCCAGGCTCGAACAGTTTCTTACTGTTATATAGAAGAAAACGTGATACTGGGAAAATTGCGTTCTCAACGATCCTGTTTAGTCGCCGTCGGTAGTAAGTCCTCAGTTGAAAAATGGTGCTACGTGCGAGCGAGACAGATGAATTTACTACGTACTGTGCCATAAGTCCATTCTCATTTCATTCCTAAGTATATTTCTCAGAATACATAGATGGCGGCTGGTGCGTGGTATAACGGAACCCGTGTAAGTGCACGCGTAATTGCATCTCAACACGGGTAAGTGCTTAGTGTGCGTCTGTGGGTACCGTACATGCAATTATGAACCCGGGCGGAGCGTTCAGGGGAGTCTGTTTGTTTACTGATTCCTTGCAATCTCGCATACGTACCACAGAATAATTGATAGTACTTTACGAAGGATTCACTCCGCAAATGCATAAAGACACTAAAGAGAAAAATAAATAAAAAAAGAGAATATCCGCAGCCTAGGTATTTTGGCTTACATCAGTTTACTTCTGTTACTTGGCAAGAGCTTCGTAAAATATTACTTTATTATTGTATGTCGATATCAATGACATTAAAGATTGATATGAACCCCATTTGGCTATTTATATTAGGGTTTTTAATTGTTCTCTGAAAACAAATTAAATAAAAGTTGGATCAGACATGAAGTTTCTTTTGTGGAAGAAGACAAAAAAATAGTCTTTCCACAAATTACAGTAGCACTAGTTACTAGTAACTTAGCAGTAAAAAGAATGACACGAACATAGAGTATTCACATTTTATTTTTGCCTCTTTTTAGGCCTTTGAATGGCACGACTTGTAGACTTTGCACGGCACGGCGGCCGAAGAATACAAAATATAATACGTCAGAGGCAAATGAACGCAATGAGAGATTGTTTCTTTGGCACACAATATTTTTTTAAAGATTTGTAAAAATGACCGCATCAAGTGAAGTCACGCAGGTGCTTTTAAGAAAGAAAAAAAAAAACACGAAGGTAATTTACATAGATTGTGACGTCATTTGTCCGCTATGATGGCATCTTGGTGGCAAGGACTTTAGTAAAACAAATCGATCAAGGTAAAACAAAGATAAGTACGTCATAAATTATATGTAAATATGATCGGGACTTTTAGAGAACAACTCATTCGAAATAAAAGTGCGGTTGGTTACCTATAACGCGCATTAGTCCATAAAAAGGCGAATTAGCGATCAAGCACAAGCCTAGTTTCGAATTAAAAACCTGTTATCCTGACCTGTAACCCTTTACTCGGTATCGGGTTGGCAACTATATCTCCATCTCTGTCATTTCGATACAGAATAACAGAGATGGAGATATAGTTTCCGACCCGATTCCTTATCCGACAAGTTGTGAGTGAAAACCCTGAGAAAACTGATGTCTATCTACACTTAAACGTTTTCCAATTTCTAAGATTCTTTTTTATTCATTTTTAATCTTAAAAAGCTTAGGTTTGTATGTTTAGTTTTTTCAATTTTCGTTATAACATCGAAATTAATCAATAAAAAGTATCGAAGCCTGGCTTGGAAGATGATTTTTCATCCAAGAAAAATAATCATCGAAACCGTGTAAATTTACAGCCTAAAAACTGTACTTTTACGTAGCCCATTGTGCCAAATAAGTGATTTTACATGAATTATTTATTACGGTACTTACTTACTTTCTCGCAAAAAACGTACTCTCAACATCACATCATGCGTAGTTACACTACGAAAATAGCTTTTACGCAGCCGAGTTACTTGGTTTCCCACAGCGTATTCAAGTAGATATTTGCACCGGCAGTGTAGGTATATTTTATAAGTACTTATTTATAAAATGAAATGATAAAGTATATATTATCGCAGTATCATTGACCTCACAGTATCTCAGACGTCAGGTAGGTGACTTTGACCTTTCCTAGACGCATAAATAGACGCGACGCTCGCTCGCTCTTTCCAGACATAGGTATTTTTGAAGTAAACAATTGACTACCTACACTTTTTATAGTCAATTGGTGATTTTGCAAATACTGTAGCAGGGAAGTAGTTAAAGTAGTTTACACTAATTTTAGCGTTAACTTACTATATTTTGCGATTTCACTCGCGATCCCTAGTTTCGCATGATTATTGCTAGTTTTTGCTTACTCATCACAAAATAACCTTGTAAAGTGCATTCAACCTTCTTGAAACAAAACTTATAGAGTGCATTAAACTTCCTTGACATAACTAAACTACCGTCCGCCATTTTGAAATAGAAGTTGTTGACAACGCAATATACCTTCCTAATCACGTAGAACATCTCATAAATCAAAATATTTTTATGTTGTTTGTACAGAAGGTCTATTCACAACTTGTCGGAATCGGAATCGAGTCTGATACTATATCTCCACCTCTGTCATTCCCATACAGAATGATAGAGATGGAGATATGGTTTCTGATCAGATTCCGAATGATTGTGAATACCCCTACAGATATAGTTATGTACCTCTGAGAAAAAGTGGAAACTTTGTAGAATCACTTCTGTTGGTCAGTCAAGCCAAGCCCTTTTTTATGTGGCTGGTTTTTTGGACTATTGTTACTCTATGGTTTGACTTTTGTTACTGGCTATGAAAATAGATTTTTTTTCAAAATGGCGGACGGAGGTAGGTTTGCCAAGTTTCATACAAACATGTTCTATATATTTACATCATTCTATAAATAGAATTATAATAGCTATAAAACTCCTAACTACAGTTAAAGTTGCCAAGTTATGTAATATTTGGCAGCAATTCATATTTTGTTCAATATTTGCACATTAATTTTCAATTCACGCTACACGTGTCTCATTCGACACAAAAGTCTACTCGTAGTCGGTTTCCATACAAAGAAAAATAAATTACCTAGCTCCTAGGATTCATAAGTATTTGAATATGTGTTCAGCGATATAATACATTTTATTTATTATATCGCTGAACAATATTTAAACGTTATTGAAAGAAATATTAAACGGGAAATAATCAAAATAAACAATTTAAAAATACATATATTTTCATTACAGAAATCTCAAGTCTTCGGGATAGAAAATATTCAGCACCCCTATTCACAATCATTCGGATTCGGAATCGGGTCGGAAACTATATCTCCATCTCTATCAATCTGTATCGAAATGACAGAGATGGCGACATAGTTTCCAACAAGATTCCGAATCTGACAAGTTCTAAATAGCCCTACAGATACGTTTGAAACCATAGACAATGATTTATTTCTCTCTTTTAAATTTTTTTTTTTATGACGAACCTTATTACCTTAATATGTTTCACGTTATCCTCATGGCGGTTTGCCTCGGACGAATAGGACGTTTTAGCTATAACAGAGATAAGGCCAATCATTTTCCGGGAAGCATTGCTTGCATGTTGAACTTTTCCTCGAGTACTCGGAACCATAATATAGTATATCTACGGTATGTGGAACATGAAATATTCCGAACATCTGCATAATTATTTAAAAAAAAAATGCTAGAATTGAAGTAACACGAGCGACTGTTGACTGTAATAGTAACACCATAGTAATTTGTCTTGTTATTTTTGGGATTCTTGTAATTTTAAATTATCTTTGAGTCTCGCTTTTAACTGACACTGTTGCCAATTGCCATTTTAATATGTTGTGTTTGATTCCACACACCATGAAAATAATAATAATTTGATAGTTATACAATTTTTGCTATTTCTGGCAACTTTTTACAATTTCCATTGTTCACTTATAAAGCAATCATCTAACCGTTAATTGTATTGAAAACAATCAAACAAACTTTTACTTAATTCTTTTATAAAAGATGACTGTTATGAAACTAACTTAAGATTATGACTAACGTGTAATAAATCAAACTGAACAAGTTTTATAGTGTTGTAGTTAACTATTCATTGTGATATACTTATACCTACGGTCTTATTGAAAAACGTTACTTAAATATAAGCAATGCTTAACATTTTTAGTCAACTTCTTGGTGACACGTAATGACACTTGCGGAAAAAAGACATAATTTAAGACGTTGATCAAAGTTAAGTAACGATTTTCGGTAAGGCCGTTAGTTGGCAACTCTGAAAGCAGAACTTTAATGTTTGGCTCAAAGGACTCAGAATCCAGAGCCGTTAAACAGTTTAAAAAAAACTTTGATGTTACGTTCAAAGGTTACGTTTATCCAACGTTTATCCCTTGGCTATGAATGAATTAATAAAAAAATAACCTCTGACGAATAGGACGCTTACTGTATCCAAAACCGATCATTTTCTGGGAAGGCTCGCCTGTTGCCTGTTGAACTTTACCGCGTGTAGAGAACCAAAACAGCCAGACAGCTCGTCACGGGTGGAGGGCGAAGCAATCGATACAGGCCCGGTTGCCACGATACAGCTTCGCTCGGTTCCCTCCCGACTTACGGAACTCCCGGACACTACCACGAACTTCGCTTCAATGTCTCTTGAAGTTTAGACTATTACATTGTTTCCAAAGGTTTTCACTCACTATTGATAGTTTAAAACTGTTTTATGTACACATTACTAATTCATACGCGTTGATAGGTACTTAGTACTTACGTGTTCTGACAGATTTTTATTCATACAACAAGAAAAAACCGTTCCTTATCCCAATAAGTTATGTGATTTCGATGATTGTTTTTTTATGGTTTGAACAATGAGCTACGCTTTGTTTTTTGTTTGTTTATGTTTTTATATACATAACTGAAAATGAAAATCAAGCATAGCCATTCATACCTAATACCTATATAGGTAGGTACATAGTTCCAATTGGTGAACGAGCTTTTTCAGTTTACCGGTTTCAATCAAACAAGTTTTCCTGCCCCTGCAGTAAGTAGGTACCTGTGAATATTATTTATTATCTGAGGTACCTATTATAAATAGAGTCTCGGGTCACAGCCCGTTTCTGGTTGGGCATCAGTGGTGCCGAAGCCAACACTGAGACCTAAAAAACCGGACAAGTGCAAGTGTGTGAAATTATATTTTTTTTTGTATTTTCCTTCATAAACCGAAACATATACATCGTAAATATATTTAAAACCTGTTTTAGTTTGTGCTAATGAAGCTCTTTCATTTGATACCCCACATGATACGTTTATAGCACTTTGAATTTGGACCCTTGCATAAAGACCCTATTTTTTGTGATTAAATTAAAAATGTACAGTTTTCGTATTTTTTCCTATATGTGTATACTATATGACAATGCTTCTTGCCAAATTTCATAGTTATAGGTCAACGAAAAGTATCCCATAGGTTATAATTCCCTCGCGAGTTTCGAAATATGCGTTTTTTACGACATATTCGGCTGCAACTTTTTTTATGAAAACTGAGAAGTTTGATATTGTCTCTGCAGAAAGAGACTGGATCTGCGTATATGGTTTTAATTTCAACTCGATACCTTCACGCGTTCCCGAGATACAGGTCTTGACAGACGGACAGACGGACAACAAAGTGATCCTATAAGGGTTCCGTTTTTTTCCTTTTGAGGTCCGGAACCCTAAAATACATAAATTAGTTACGTGGATGGATAGTGGAATTGAATTTTTTCATTACCTACAACATTTTTCAGCATTAGCGGTAAGAAGAAGCAATAATTATGGGATTGGCTAAATTTAGCAGAAGCCAAAAAGTGACTGTGTTTTGTTTTGAAAGTTTTGTACGCTCGTCCAAACTTTATTGCGTCTGTGATGTTTAATCTAAACACAAGTCGTTCTTAAACGTGTCAGCCAGTTAACCGTAATAAAATAAGTAACGTGCCATTGTTTTATATTTAGTTAGGTTATTCGTGGGTTGAATGTTTTGAATGCTCGTGACACGGTTACAAAAATGCGCGTAGGAAAGTTTCTAGAACTACCTAGGTACCAATATAATTGTGAGTAGCTATGAATAATGTTATTAAGTATATAGTGGTACTTCTGTTTTGTTGTGAACTTGCCAAAGATACAAACATTTAATTTGAAAGGCTATCCGAACTTGGTTAGAGCTAGGAATGCAATATCTGGCCGAGACTGGCGGTTCGAGATCTCGTGCGATTAGTTTGGTTTTATTATTATTATATGCTATCTGAAGATCTGTATTCACAATCCAACGGATTCTGGTTCGATTCGGAACCTTTAATTTTCCTCTGTGCCATTCTGCACGTTCGATTCGTAATCGAAATCTTCCTCTCTATCACTTGATAAAGAAGCAGAAAATGTAGATTCTACTGTACTTATATTCGAATCTGGTAAAATCGATCACGATTCCGATCGGAATAGGTAACTACCGAATGAGTTGTGGCTGTTGTTATTTAAGTAATAAAAATATGAATATGAATATGAATATTTCACTTGCACGGTCACTTAGTACAGACTACTAGGTATACAGGCAGTAGCTTTTACGAGCGCACCAATTCGCAAAACGGATAAAGAACGAATGTTGGTTTGTTCGCGATCTATACAACATAGGCCATGTTAAAATGTTTAATTTGCTTACAATACTCGTATATATTACATGTATACGAATATTGTAATTTCCAAGACTTCGCGCGCCGACCAGCGAATACTCGCTGGAAACTCGTCTTGTAAACTACAAACACACCAACATGAATATAACATAATTATTCATTCACTTACGTACGTCATCTTGTAGGTATAAAACTGGGAGAGTACCGATCACCATGTTATAGGGAGATTTCAGTAGGTAGGTATGTGCTCGGAACATAATCGGTAGCTAATGGAGAAACCTTACCAGTAAAAATATCGAAGTTATTTCGTTCTTCATTTTCAATATTGCTCATAAAAAGGCCAATTATTTGAACAGTCTCGTGAGGTTTTTGACCTTGGATCGATTGAAGGCCAGTCAACTTTTTATCGCAGTTTATTACGCGGAAGTAGGTAGGTTGCCTATGCCTACTTAGTGCGTGAGCGATGTCGCTGAAAAATATACCTACTGTACCTACTTACTTACAGCACTCATAATATGATAGTGTTCACCTACATATTTACACAATACCTATATGTATATGTACGTACACTGTGTTTTTATATATAAGTGGTATTGGTGAGGGCAGAGTACGCTCAAGGGCAACTGCTCGGGTAACGACCCGAAGTCGAGTTCTTCGCCCTTTCTTATCCCGCAATATCGCTGTTTTGATCATGCCATGATCATGCAAATGATGATAATTGACGTTAATTATTGTTTTAATTTAATTTTGATGGTATTGAACCACAAAATACCTGGTTTTTGATCGTAAAACTGATACTCTACAGTGTAGAGTCTACACAACTACGCTTACTAACTACGATTTATGATATCGCCCAAAGTGGACAATAGTAGACAATGTATCTACTTAACTCTATTAAATAAATATATTCGACGTTGTTTCAGGTGCGGAGGAGTCGAAGCACATAGTATGGACGTCTCCTTCAACAATGTACTGGAAGTGTCTCGCCAGTACTTTATGGGCGTGCCAAAACCAGCGCAGGCGGAGGGCTCCGGACAGACCGCATGGCTGGCACCACCCGAGGAGGGCGCTCCGGCACAGTCCGGGGCTCCCGCGCCGTCCTCGCGCCCTCCATCTGCCGCTGCTGCGCCGCCCGCACCCTCCACCACCCCAGTCGCCGCTCCACCGCCGCGGCCACCCTCAGAGCCCATAGAGCCGGAGCCGCATATTATACACAAAGCAACGGTGATGCGTGAAGCGGCAGAGAAACGTCGAGAGCTTCCCGAGGTGGAGGATGAGGACGAGCCCGCAGATGCGCTGTCTCCTCCATCGCATATCATCCGCCGGCCCGGGCCCACGCTGCCGTCCCCGGCGCCGGCCCCGGCCGCACCCTGCCCTTCGCCGGCGCGCCCGCCGTCCTCCACGGCTCCCGCGCCCGCTGCGCCAGTACCTGAACCTCAACCGGAGCAGCCTTCTCAATATCGACCTCCACTACATCCCATACAAACGCCCTCTTCAAGACCCCCGGATCCGTTCGCGCCGAGTCGTCCACCCGACCCTTATTCGGCCTCTCGTCCACCGGAACAGTACGCGCGGTATCACTATGAATCGGCAGTTGCAGACGGCGGTAGGAATTCTCACGGGCCCATCGCATCACCACAACCGTCAGTAACGGCGCGCCAGAGTCCGCAGACTTACGCGAGAATGACAAGCTCGATCTCTCAACACGCTACGTCCAGATTGCGTGACGGTGCGCTTCATAGTCCACCCAGCCACGGGCAAAGGTATTCGATGCCTCCAACGCAACCGCCTCCACCGCATAATGACCGCGTCCCGCCCATATACCATCCACAGACCGCACCATCTTCGCAAAGGGTATCGTCGGCAGACGGACGCCCGTCACAGATCTACCCACCGCTGCAGCCACGTCGGGAGACATCTCCTTACGCTCGGGTGCCGTCACATTACGACAGACAGCCCGCTGTTCCGTCTCGAAAATATGATCCTCAACAAGCATATCCGGGGTATCGGCCCGCGCCCTCGGCACCGCAAATTTTGTCAAATCATCGTGTGGATACGCAACAACTTCAATACAAAAATGCTGCTCCTATAGATGCTATGAATGCTCACTACTCGGCGAGCAGACCTGTGGAACGCCCGTCGGCATCATTAGTACCGTCGCCGCACGAATCTGTCCGCTTGCCTCCACGAGTGGACTATCCTCCTATGAGTCGAACTGGATCGGATGCGAGAAGTGGATATCACTACCCTACACCCTCAACATCGTCTCGGTTTAGTACGAGTGTACCGGTAGCGGCTGTTCCAAATTCTTCGCTTCAACCGAGACCGTCTTATCGTCCACCGACTGCGACGAAGGCAAGTTATGATTATGCAGCGCCGCATTCCGTCCAAAACCCACCAGCTCGCATGGCATCCAAGTCGGGGTATCCTAGCCAACAAGCCAGAATGACAGTGTCGGTGACTACACTTGTTAATGAAATGAATAAATCTAAACAGAAACGTGCCACATCACCTGTTCTGAAAAAACGTGAGTCACCTTTAGATTTATCCGTAAAGACGGTAAAAAATTCGGCGGATTCGTCCACTACTCAAGATGATGTCATAGATTCAGCCACCGTGGATAATAAACCTTTGCCTTTACATCCCCGTCCATCTTTAATAAGCAGTAGAAGCACTCATATACCTACCGCAGGTTATGTAGCCTCTCACAAAGTTGATTTTGCTCCAAATTTTATTCAATATGGAGAAAGAGCTAGTCACAGTTACAGCCCAGCAGTCGCACCTGGGCATCCACCAGTGCGATATAACGGTTCCTTCGAAACACGGCGAGCGATGCCAGAACAGTATCCAGTAGAATCTCCTCATCATACTTATCCAGAGCCAAGCAAATATAGCGGTTCCATTCCCTCCAAGAGGCCAGAATATGTTCCTAAAATAGATCTCACAAGGTCAGTCAATGACCAAAGACATATTGACACTAGAATTCGTGATGATCGAAATTTTGTTATAGAAGAAAGAAAACGACCTGCAGGTCCAGTCATAAGTAACATTCCCGAGAAAATTGTACGATATGATCCCGAAGTTCCGGACTCTCCATTAGATAGAATGAATCCATCAGCGCGAGAACAGCATGAACTAATGATTCGTCCTGTGTACAGCTATCAAAGTCATAAGCAATTTGAGGCTTACCGAAACGAATATAAACGTGCTAGTTCTTCTAGTGTTTACAGAGAACATCACATGCATGAATCATCACATCGATACCCGAGTAATCGTCACCCAGCTGAAATACCATCTCGTGAACCACAAATGAGTGAATATCACACTCATTTCCACGAGAGAAATCCACCTGTGAATAATCGTCATCACATTATTCAAAAAGTACATCCGCATAGAGAAATACATACACATCACTTAGATCCACAAAATAGAGTGTCTGCAAAACAAAGTGTACTAAGTATTTTAAGAAATAGCTTAGAAACTAAGCAAAATGCTTATGTGGATCCTGTAAAAAATGTGAAACCCGACATTATTGTAATTGACGACACCGATGATCCTGTGATTGAAATCACAGATTCTACAAATGAAACTGAACATATAACACGACCAAAATCTGTAATCAAACCATTCCAAAGTCAGGGTGTCCCGGACCTAAGTCATAATATTCAAATGCCTAAAGCGGTAGATTCTATACCACGAGACTCTGACTATCAACAGAATCAAAATAATGACGGGAAATCTCCTGAAAATGATGTAGCATCGAGAATAAGAACTAAAGCTGAGCTAAAAGTCATGCCACCTTCAGAAGAAAACTCACTAAAAACAGAAAATAAAGAAATGCCATCACTGGAAACAGAAAAAGTAAAATTACTTCCTAAGTCTCAAAAACAGCACCTTTTCAATCAAATTAGAGAAGATCTTCGGTTAGAGTCTGTTATTAAATGTGAAAAACCTTCCGAACCAGCTATAATAGAAGTCAAAACAGAACCAATGAATATTGAAGAAATTGAAAGAGATGCCGAAATTTCAATAAAAACCGAAGTGATAACAGACAATATTGAAGTAGCGAATCCAGACGTACAGAATGTAGACTCAGAAGATTTGGATTGGGCTAACGCTTGTGATAATTTTATGGAACAACTTATGTCTGGTTGTCACAAAAAGAAAAGTAATAAACGACGAAGAGAAACTATGGAAACATCTATTGAAAGTGACAGTAAATGTGAAAAACTTCCAGCAATAGAATCCGAGGTTCCAAAGTTAGAGAAAACTGAACAAATTATAGAGGTACAGTCATCAATACCCGCTGATGTAATCATCAAACAAGAACCGATAGATGAAGATGAAGTAAAAAAAGACGAAATGCCGAGTTCACCTTCCATATTCGCTGGAAAGGATAATATTAACGATCATTTATCTATAACATCCCTAGCAACTGACAGAGAAAATAGTGAGGTAATTATACCAACTGATACTGTAAGTGAGGAAATTAAACTTGAAAATGAAATAGAGGCAAAGCAAATTGAAGTGGCTAAAAATGATGTTAATGAGACTAAACCTGATAATAATAAAAAACAAGAAAGTGAGAAAACACCAAGAATAAAAAATAAAATAAAAACTAAGACAGAAAAGCCTACTTCTGGAGCTACACCAATAAAAAAAGAGCCAAAAGAGTCAAAATGTAAAAAAATTGAGAAACCGAAAAAGCAACAATCTGACAAGGCAATTTCGGTAAAAACGGTGATAAAAGAGGAACCAGATTCTACAGACGACGATGAACCGCTTATAAAAAGTAAAATAATGAAAGAGAAAGAACAAAGCGATCTCTTAAAATATCAGTTATTAAAAGACCTATCTGAAAAATCAGCGTATGTCAAACTAGAGTTTTGTGACGTTGATGTTAATAAAAATTCTAGGAAGTCGCTAGATACTGTTACAATAGACAAAGATGAAAGGCCAACTAAAGGAAAACTATCAAGGCAATCATCTAGATCAAAAGTGAAATCATTATCTATAGACAACTCTAAAAGTGATAAGAAAGAGGTGGATTCTAGTACAGATAGCGATGATGATTTGTGCGTAGCACTGAGACTTCGTATGCGCAAAACAATTAAAACGGAAGACAATAATAAAGTAATTCCTTTGATCAAAACTCCTGTTAAATCATCTCCATCAAAAAAAGTAGACAATAGTAGCGCAAGTAGTAGTTCAACACCCATTCGCAAAGCAGGGTTTGGCGATGGTTCTGATTTCCATCCTGGATGGGAAGAAGAGTTGTACAGATACAAACGTTCTCTTCGTATGCCTACGACGCTTATTGCTATACCAAGAGGACGTTCAGGGGGACCTTTCGTTCGTGGGACTGGAGCATTCTTTACAAGAGGTACGACTTCTCTACCAGATTTGGATCCAGCCCCTCTTTCACCAGCACCATCGTCCGCGCCATCTGCTGCTACTGATGATTTGTACGCGAGAAGGCCAGACAAACTTACTCTTGACAGCGATTTAGATTCTAATTCTAGTTATTCTGCTACAAATAGGCTTCATTATGATTCGGAAGCATCGACATCAACTATATTCTCGTCGTCGAAAACCAAGAAAAAAGGTAGTTCTATTGTAGATGTTTTGATTCAAAAATGCAGAGGAAAGGAAGACTCAAAAAGGAAAACTAAAGATCGCGATGATAAAACATCAAAAGTTATAGCGAAAAATCCTTCAGAATTATTACCAACTCCTAGCTTAGGCCTTGTGAACAACAATAACAAAGGGGTTCTCAGCGCCAAAAAAGAAAAGCTACTTGAAACAATTAGTTACTTAGGAGCTTTCCGGAAAGAAACCGTAGCTACATTTAGACACACCTTTTTAAATGATACAGATGGACTTCTTGGCGCAACAGAAGAATTTAAGCCAGTGGTTTTAAAGACCAGAACTAGAACTGAAAGTAGAGTACATAAACAAAGAGCAACTATTAGAGAAGTTTTCGGCGACGAAAGGCCGGCTTCTGCTCCACCAACCTCTTGCAGAGACGAAGAGTGTTTTGATGACAAGGAAGAACCAGTTGTTATTAAAAAAGAATCCGAACCGCCAGTAGAAACTAAACCCAAATTGAAACCTAAGAAAATAACAAAAGATAAACTGAGTAGATCAAGTTCAATTCGAGATGGACTTAGAAGTACAAAGTCCTTAAAAAGAAATGACGCAAAAGGTCGCCTCATGCGTTTGAAAAAAAGGAACAGCATTATGAAATCTCTCAATATTAAAAGAATGAAAGAAATATCAGCGAATAAACACAAAACTGAGCATAATGCAACAGGTGACGACAAAAGTAAGCCCAAAAATGAGAATGGCTCTCTTGTGCCAAAAGAAGGAAATCTTGAAGGAAAAAAGAGATTCAAACGCATTTTAGGCCGGAGAAAATTTAGTTCCGGTTTTGATTATATTCGGAAAAAAAAGAAAATCATTCGCAGAGAAGAGGGGTGTCCTAAAGTTCGACGACCTATCAAGCCTAGCCCAGAGTCTGTCCATGATATTCATAAAGAGATCAAGGGCTGGTTCATCAACAAAAGTGTTGGAGAAACACATCTCCACCGTGCTGCGAGGCTCGGATATACGGTAAGTGTTTCTACAGTCATATTTATATCTCTTTTCACACCACCTGCCCAATAATGTTTCTTTTTACATCATGTGTACAGGGTCCAAAGTACTACATTTACGCCCTAGGGCTGTAATGGTACTTTATATCACACTGTGATATATCACAGTGTGATATAAAGTACCAAGTTTTTTGACATGGAATCTTTAGCTTGACCACCGATCCTGCTTGTTTTGAACGACGTTTACGGTCTACGATGGAACGCGCTTTTCTGGAAAAACTCAATTTTACTTGCGATTGTGACGTCCTGATATATAATGGTGGTTTAATAATGTCAATCAAAGAAAATCCATTCAGGTAGCATATGCAGCAAGTTTTGAAGTTCTTACGTTAAAAACATCAAAGCGCTCTGTTTTGTAAAATAATGTATATTTTAAACCGTTTCCTTATATTATCACGCAGTAGGTGTGAAAAGTAGAGTATGTACCTCGGGGATAAAGGTGTTTTTGTCATGGGCGACCTTGAATCCCTCGTTCCACTTCGGATTCTAGTCGGAGTTCCGATACAATAATTTACCTTTGACTCCATAAACTATGCAATATATTGAGTAATAGTGTTGTGGTTCTATTTTCTTTTGGATCTTGACAATTTTTAGTAAAATTTCAACCACTTTCCTAATTTAGTTCTAGTTCTGATTTTCAAAATGAAGCAAATTTAGCTCTAATTTTCGAAATTTCTTTCAGGATTGCGTGGCATACTGCTTAGAGAAGATGCAGGCGGACGCGTCTGCGAAGGACAACGCTGGCTTTACTCCACTACACGTGGCTGCTCAGAAGGGCCACGTCAGAATAGCGCGTCTGCTGTTGCAATATGGTGCCAATGTTTCCGCAGCTGCACAGGGAGGGATAAGGTAATGATATATTTAGATATTAAAAATGATCTATAAGTTGATAGACAAAAGACAGTTATAGTACAGTATGAGGCTACAGTAGAATATTGTCATCAATTTACTTCTATGGCAAATGCAGCCGTTGCAATAGCCTGTTTTGTATGATATTGGCAAATGTATCAAAAGTAGATAAGTTGCCGTAGCTCTTTGCCGATTGAATCTTTCTCAACCGCATCTAGACGTTAGAAATAAGTGCCGCACAATCTACTACTAGTTATTAAAAAACTTTTCTTCCAAGCAATATCCTACAAATTCCGTTGATTTGGCTGCTTTTTCCGCTGATTGAATCTCTCCCAACCGCATCTAGACGTTGGAAATAAGTGCTGAACAATCCAATTCCTAAAAATCTTTTCTTCCAAGCAATGCCCTAAAAATTCCGTTGGTTTGCTGACACATTGTTTTTCGATGATAGAATTTTTCCCAATCGCATCCAAACGTTGGAAATAGGTTAGTTGTATCTTTTTAACAGCGCGTTTCGTGTCATTCCAGGCCGCTGCACGAAGCGTGCGAGAACTGCCACGTGGAAGTGATCAGACTGCTCCTGTCATACGGCGCTGACCCGCTGCTCGGCACCTATGCTGGGCAGACGCCGGGCGAGCTGACGGAAGGCGCCGCTGCACAGCTGCTACAGCTGCATATTGCTGATGTGCAGGGCCACGCGGTCGAGCCGTGGAGGTTCCCACCACCTACTGAGATTATTGGTACATATTTTGCACTTTTTTAACCCCTGACCCAAAAGAGGGATGTTATAAGTTTGACGTGTGTGTATCTGAGTATGTCTGTCTGTGGCATCGTAGCTCTCAAACGTATGGAACGATTTTGATCTAGTTCTTTTTGTTTGATAGAGGATTTGATCGAGTGTTCTTAACTATGTTTCATCAAAATCGGTTCAGCCGTTTCGTATGTTGTTCTTGTTTTTCCACAAAAGCTAATTCTGACTATAACAGGCATTAAAAAACACGGGCTCAGGGTGAGCTTGTGAACAGCATTTTTTTACCCGACTGCGTAAGTTATATGTTTTTCGAGTGTATACTATGTGGTTATGTATGTATGTATTGTATGTTTCTATTTGAGCTCCTGCAGCCTAAACGGCTTTACCGATTTTGATATGTGAGGTGACGTTAGATTCATCTTCACTCCCTGAGTGTAATAGACTATATTTTTTGTAATAATATAATAATATTGTCGGCCTTGTGGCTCAGTTGTATTTACGTCTACCTGCTGAATGAAAGGTCGTGGGTTCGATCCCCACCCAGGGCAAACATTTGTGTGATGAGCATGGATGTTTGTTCTGTGTCTGGGTGTTTCTATGTATCATATGTATATATTTACAACAAAAAAAGTATATATGTATTCTATTAGCCATCTAGCTCCATAGTACAAGCTTTGCTTAGTTTGGGCTAGATGGTGTTGTGTGAAATATCCACAAATATTTATTTATTATTAAAAAAAATAACATAAATCTCGCAAAACAAAAATAAAAATGCGCTTTTCCGTAATCTAAATCGATTTTGAACGCGAACTAAAGTCTGCGCATATTTTCTCACAAAAACAACACTCAACAGCGTATCAAGCGTTAATGTAAGTTAGACTGCAAAAACCGCTTTTCTGCAGTCGGGTATTTTGTTTTTCTTTTAATATAGATACTTGTTATATAAAAATAATTAAATAGGTAGGTACTTACGTTTACAAAATACCTTATGAACCATTTTTAAACCTACCAAGTATTATGTGACCAAGCCAAGGAACATGAACATTATCATGTTTTCTCATTCCTCATCAATTGTTTCCTAAAGCACTCCTCATCACGTTTCAGACCGTGACGAGCTCGGCTGCGACCCACTCGCCTCCCCTCCGCCCGCGACCCCTCCGCCTCCGCCAGACTCCACTATCGAGATCCAGTGCACGGAGGCTCCGCTGCCGCCCTTCTATAGCCTCCGCACAGGGCCCGGACAGCCGGCTGATGGGCTTTGGTGTCTGCTCCAGGACATCACTAATGTTTTACAGGTACAGTAGAGAAGGTTGAAAGTCGAAGAAAAAGGATCTTCATTCTAATAATTAAAATGAGTATGAGAAAATTAAAGACTTAAGTGTTTAACCTCGTAGGACCTCGAATCCTGTGGAGAAAATTATGAGGAGTCGACGTTTTTATATCCTAACTAATATTAAAAAGCGAAAGTAATTCTGTCGTCTGTCTGTCTGTCTGTCTGTTACATCATAACGGCTGAACTAGTCGTTATGTAATTTGGCACAGGAATTCATTAGGACCTGAGGGTGTTACTACAATATTAATAGCAGTCTTATTACAATAGTACTTTGACCTTTGTCTTGCTCTCTCATCCGCAGAAGAAAGAGTAAGATTGCTTTAACGATTGTGGTATATTCGTCACCGTTTATCATAATTAGGCGGGTGACACCGCGGGGCGCAGCTAGTTTATTATAAAAAATTATTACTAATTAGCGAAGATTTCTCTTCAATATTATTTACTAAGTTTCAATAATTATAAAATTCCAGATCAAATCGAAAGAGAGTCTACTGAAGCAGATCCACTGCGGCTCTGGTTCACCCAAGGAGCTTCTACGCGAGATTCGCACCCAAGAGTTTTTAGAACGAGCGCAATGCCATCAGTTGCTCTGTGCGGGTGAAAAGGTCAACGTCCGCGCCTCCAAAGTCGCCCTCGTGAGAGTCACGGATAAGCTCAGGCAACTGCTCAAAATAGAGACGGTCCTCGTCAGCTGACACTAAATGACCTTTTTGGTTTGACCATTTTTGAAACAAGTTTTTTTATTTTCTAAGTGCGCTTGAATATTCGGTCACGACCATCAGAGTTTAAAAAAAAAATAAACGCGACGAATTTTTTTCTGGCGGTTTGTGAAACTGGCCATTTAGAAACAAGTAACAATGAATTCTTATAAATTATTTTACTGTTATCGTGAGTAACTTTGACTCAGTGTCAAACACTGCACATAGCTTTAATCGAAGGTTCTTGATTTTTCTCCCAAAAGATTAGTAGTGAAATTAGCAGTCATTTTGACAACTAATCTTAGGGAAAAAATCAAGGACCTTTAAATAAGGCTATGTTCAATGTTTGCCACGGAGTCAAAGTTTGAGTAACTGCCTCCGTGGCAAACATTGAAAAAAAATTGGAAAAATGTCAAGTGCAGCGCTGTTACAAAACAAATACAAACGTCGCGTTTGTATTTGAAATATCAAGCACGTCACTGATGTCGTATTTATTTATGAAATGGACACCGATAATATACGAAAAAATTGCAAGTTCCCAAGAAATTCATGGAACTAATTTCTATCATCATCAACATGTAAACATATTGATGACTTACGGCTATAACTTTTATTATTCAGATTTTTCTGAATTTGAGGTGAATATAAAAGTTAATGTAATTTGTATTACGTATGGAACTCAAATAACATATGACCATTGGTCTGCGACATACTTAGACGTTACTCGCATGCTGTCTGATGTCCCAGAGGGTGTGTGACGTTTTAATGATTTGAAAATGGACGTAAATACGAAGACGGCTCAATAATCGAGATCTTATCCAGCTCGACTGATAATCGTAATATCATGTATCTCATGTAAGAACAATATTCGTGTAAGAGACTGTGTATTAATAAGGCAGCCATTGCATAATCAAGTTTAATTTGTTTAATTAAAGCGAATTCTCTATGTGTGATGTACTTGTAATATACCTTACGAACAATCGTGTAAATATTCATTGTAAATACATATTAGTAAATAAGTATAGAAAAAAAAAGTTTATTTCTGCGTAAAAATAATTGACGCTTTAAATGTAAAATATTTTATGGGTGCTATTTAACGGTGTTTGGTGTAAGTGACGTTCAGCGTGACCGTTAGTGTATGGATAGTAAATAGGAAAATAACGAGACGTAGTTACCACTTGAAATAAGACCTTAGCATAATCTATACTGTGTGTGCAATAGTATGCGTGTTTGTGAAGCTAGAATACAGTAAAAGTTACGAGGTCATTTCGAACCAGAAGTCCTAGCATGGAAAGTAGGCAAACTGCCTTTCCACTGAAGTAATCAGGTACTTATTACGTGTACAATTAGAAACTTTGGTTTATATACTATTTGATACGTAATCAGTGCTTACGTATTTGGTGATTACTGTCAAAGTATGTAATTTTAATTCGGTGGGTACTTTGAATAGCTTCAAAGACTTCCTTTTGTAAAACACATAAGTTTATTATATTACTATATAATAATTTTATATTATGATGACTTGACATCATAACGAATAATAAAGATTTTTTGAGGAAATAATTTTAAAAAGTATTTCAAAGTAACATGCCGCTTTAAACTTACGATGATAGTATGTTTTGTCCTCACAATTGGCTGTTTACTGCCTCATCTAGCAGTTTGGAAGGGTATCGCATCAGTCACAGGGTCAGGAAAGCCTTAGCACGCGAGTAATTGTACATAAGTCATCGAGATAAGTGCTGTTTTGGCTTAAATCGAATCTTCTCAAAATACTACTTTAATCGATTATTGATATTAACGATACATCACCGTTGTCTGTTATATTCAAGTAATATTTGAGATTATGCAAAACACTTTCGTATTTTCTTTACAATTATTTTTGTTTATTGTTATGTTTGAAATCTATTTTTTTTTATTTAATTGTGCAATTCTTTACTTGTAAAACGAGTTATATTTTTATTTACATACAAATATGTATTAAGTATACAGTATAATAGAAAAAATATTGAACCATAATAAGCATATCGCTAATATTTTAAACTTTGTAAATAAGATCATATAAACTATTTAACATAATTATTGAGACAATCAAGCAACCATATAAATAATGTCATTATTTTTTTTTTGTACATTTCACGGATTTTTGATATCTATATCTTATATATTTTTAATAACTTTATTTGTGTCTATGACTTATGGTCGAAATAAATGGAATTTGAATATATCAGCTCATAAAATTATTTCGTCCTTTGGATAATATTCCGCCCTAATCTATAACTTTTGTTTGGAAAATTAGTAACAAAGAAGTACATTTTGAACTGTGATGAAATAAGGTTAATATTATTAGAAGAATAATCTTAGGAGAAGAAAGGAACGACATGTGGGAGAGATTCACAGAATAAATGTAACTAACCAATAAAATAGTAATAAGTGTGTATGTATACCTTTGTATTTGTATTGAAACACTTGTAAATTTGTCTAGAGATAATTACAGTAAGTATAAGTATTATTATAATTACTACCTATTGACACATATTTTTTGTTGATAATAAAATGATAACTGAAGAATAAAAATGTGAACAATACTTAACACTTTTATTATCTACATATCCCCTTTTGCCATTTATAATACACAATTCTCAAACAGTCATCGTATCTATTACTAGCAACTTACTATGTAAAATTGATTTATAGTCGAGGGAAAAAATAAAGTTAAAAACTTATTTGCAAATTCTATTAATGGCAATATTACACTATAATAGATATTAGTTATAATTAGTCAACGCGGGTTTACTTGCTGGCGAGTAACTGTGAACATACTAAACAATTCAGACATGGGCGTACCCAGCTTCTGGTCTAGGGGGGGGCAAGTCAGATTTTTTTAAGTCAGATCGTCCGCAGCTGTTTTGTCATACACACTACACAAAAACACCTACATGAAACATAGCTTGGTGTAACAATTTTTTGGTTAGTAATAAAACATAGGTAATAAATAGCGCGAGCGAAGCGAGCGCGAAATTTTTTGTAATGTTTTTATAGTAATATGCTTTATTTCTCGTATTAGTGAGCCCACAGTACTTCTATATTAAATTAGAAAAATGTTAAACGCGAAAATTGAAAAGGTTATTTAAATTAAAATTTGTGAATTATTTGATTGTATTAGCAAGTTCACAGCACTTTAATAATTAATACAAATAAACAAGTATATATATTAAAAGAAAAACTAAAAACCCGACGTGTAACTTACGATTTTGTTACGCTTAATATGTTGTCGAGTCGCAGAACCGCTGTAAAAACTATAAATGCGCATTATTTAGAATAATTCTAGCTTAGGCTTTCCGTTTAGGCTTGTAGGCGATCTTATAGAAACATACTTTTACAAACAAACATTGTGTGAAATGTCCACAAATATTATATTTATTATTATTATACCCACATACATTTACTCGAATAAACTTAACCCTCCTTCTTATGCGGTTGGGTAAAAATAACAGGAAATAAACTGGCGCGAGCGAAGCGAGCGCGAATTTTTTTTAATCATTTTTTCAAATTTTAATTGTGTTTTTAAAGTAATATGCTTTATTTCTCATATTAGTGAGCCCACAGTATTTCTATGTTCAAGTAGTAAAAACGCGAGCGAAGTGAGCGCGAAATTTTAGAAGGTTTTTAAAATTAAATCTTGGAAATAATTTGATTCATTGATCTTGTTAGCGTGTCCTACGTTTTGTGTCACAGATGAACTAAACGAGTATTTATGTTAAAAGAAAAATGAAATAACTGACTGGATAAGAACGACTTTTACGCTATAAAAAATTATAAATATAACCATTTGATATTATTGATTGCAAATGTATTATTCCTGATTAAATTTAAACATAAATTTAAAATTTACGTTATCAAAAATTATAAATACAACCATTTGAATGCATTGATTGCAAATTTATTATTCCTAATTAAAAAACATGACTTTATAGAAAATTATAAACATACGTTTTTATGACAAAGTACCGCTGTAAAAGAATATAAATGTGCATTATTTAGAATAATTCTAGTGAAATCACTTATTTAATACGAAAAAGCTCGTTGGAGTTCTAACGACATCAGAATCTGTCAAGCCGTTTAGGCTTGTAGGCGATCATATAGAAACATACCCATATACATACATACATACACTTGAAAATCATAACCCTCCTTCTTACACAGTCGGCAAAAAATAATAGGAAATATTCATGCGCGAGCGAAGCGAGCGCGAATTTTCTCGAAACTTTTTATCAAATTTTAGGTATTCATATGCTGATTTGCTGTTAATGTTGTGACAGTACTGACATGGCTCAAAATACAAAGGACATTAAATAACTTTGAACGATCGGCGAAAATATTCGCTTAACGAACCAGCTGGTTGATTTGCCCTATATTATTGGCGGCTTGCTGTCCTTGGAAGACGCAGCTCTCAAGATTCAAAGCTTTAGCATAACATGTCAAATAAAATAAATACTAGTCGTTCGCAACTCCCTACCGCCAAGAATACGAACGCTCAGTTAGATTCGGTAATCTTCGTCCGCCATCGTCGCCGCGGCGGTGGCTGGCGACTAGCGACTGTAGAGTTTGCTCACTGCGCGGTTTTTTTATGGCAATAATAATGGCACCGTGCATTTTGCCAGTGTCTACTGCGCGGTTTATTTAAAAGTTAGCATAAGTAAAGTAAAAGGTAGTATAAGGCCCCGTTTACACTTTGTTTAGAAATTAGGCGAGATCATACATTTTCTCCGAGGTTTCCAGGGGGGGGGCAGCTGCCCCCCCCTGCCCCCCCCTGGGTACGCCCATGAATTCAGAGTTACTCATCAATTTAGTTATGCTGTTAAAAAAAAATACAAATTCAGTTACTGTTAATGTATGTTTATTTTGACTTCGTGTCAAACATTGTACGTAGCCTTTTTCAAAGGTTCTTAATATTTCTTCATAAAAGATTAGTGGTCAAAACGACTGACTAATTTGACTTTAACTAATTTGACTACGTATAACTTATAAATATATCACCACAATTTTTACGTCTAAATATCACAAGTAAAACAGGGCGATGACATATTCTTACAAAGTTGTAAGAATATGTGATCGCCCTGTTTTACTTGTTGTTTTGACGGAAAAGTTTCCGTCAAAACTCAAAATTATAAACAATAATAATTTATATAAATGTGCAGCTTATTGTATTTTGGTTGTAAGTTTTCCTAAAAATAAAAAATAAAAAAATGGATTTTATTCTATTGTGGTTAGTCATGAATTTCTAGGTCTAATAGCTTAGAAATTAAAGGGGACAATTTTTTTTCACCTTTGGCAGGCTATATCTCGTACACATCACATCTGAGAAAAAAAATGATGTATGGAACCCTAAGCTTATTTTAAGAGACTATTCAACGATACCCCACACGATGGGGTGGAGTTGGAAAATAATATTCATGCCTTCTTTATATGTATGGATTGCCATCATTATTTTTATTTTTAGGGTTCCGTACCTCAAAAGAAAAAAACGGAACCCTTGTGCCGCCTTTGTGTCGTTAAGACTTGTATCGGGAACGCGTGAACGTATCGAGTTAAAATTAAAACCATATAAATATAAATACGCAGATTCATAGTTTCTTGTTGCAGAGAGAAAAATCAAACTTCTAAGTTTTCATAAAAAAAAGTTACAGCCGAATATGTCGCAAAAAACGCATATTTCGACACTCAACACACACGACGACTCGAAGAGAATCAAAACCTATGGCATATGGGGTACTTTCTGTTGACCTATAACTCTAAAATTTGGCAAGAAAGCATTGTCATTTTTAGTACACATATAGGATAAAATCCGAAAACTGTAAGTACATTTTTAATTTAATCACAAAAAATAGGGTCTTTATGCAAGGAAGGAGGGTCCAAATTTTAAAGTGCTTTAACCGTATCATGTGGAGTATCATATGAAAGAGCTTCATTAGCACCTCTGATACGTGATTAGCAAACGCTAAAACAGGTTTTTTAATATTTTACTTATATTTTTCGGTTCATGAAGGAAAATATACAAAAATATATAAATTCCCCCTTTTAAAGTAAATTAACCGTATCATGTGGGGTATCATATGAAAGAGATTCATTAGCATAAGCTAAAACAGGGTTTTAAATATTTTTACGATGTTTATTTTTCGGTTTATAAAAGAAAATATAAAAAAAAATATATGATTTCCCCAATTTATTTCCTAGTTTGTACGGAACCCTCAGTGGGCAAGTCTGACTCGCACTTGTCAGGTTTTTGTTTTTGAAAATTTGACTGCGGCATTTAGTAGCGGCTTACACAACACATCTCGTTTATGTAGAGCTAATAGTCTCTCTCTCTGAGGCGAAAGAGTTCCTCGTAGTTACTATGGAACCCTAAAAAGTACATTTTTTAGTATATAATAGTGAATGTATAATGGCAACTGCACTAACTGCGCGAGTTCAAACCCGGTGGGAGGCAAAAAGAAGAAGAATATTGTGTGTCAAATTAATTGAAATAACAATGTCAAATGTAGCGTTCTTAGGTTGCGTTCGTAAACGGGTAAATATTACTCGAGAAATGTCAAAATTTACTCCAGGCCGTTCGGAAACCTCTCAGGAGAATTTTCTCCGACGTTTACGAACGGCACAGATAGGGTAATAATTACTCTGACAGGAGTAAATATTTACTCGACAAAAATCAGGGAGAAAATTCACCCGGCTGTCAAAATGCTTTGAGAGAACGCGAACTTGAATACGTTAATAATAAAAAAATGGCCGCCTCTATCAAAAAATCCAGGAATTCCATGATTTTTGCTACTCTGAGTACAGAAATTTCGTGATAAAAGCGTTTCTCTAGTCAAATTTATGGTAAGTGTGAAGAAAACCACTTCGTTTTACTATTTATATTACGGCGAAAGATTATGGTGTGTAATACTATATTTTTGACCCCAAAGACTTTAAATTCGGTATTGTAACCATTCCTTTAAGTAAAATCCACTAATTATCAATGTTTTCATAAAGTTTTGTGAATGTGTAAGTGAGGTTCTGTGAATTATGTATGATAAGCTAGCCAGTGTTTTCACATGTATTCGATTGCCTCCATATTCCTACTACCCATTAATTATTTGCGTCCAAATCAACATTAGGCGTGTAAGTGTGTTAAAATAGGTAGCTATAATTATATGTTAATTGGTAATATTTAGTCATTATATAGCTATGTGAATCCCATTAAACTTTACCGTTTTTCTTCCTAATACTGGTGAAAAACGGTGATGACTATGATGAAATATGTACCTATCCTATATGGAGACTACACAGCCACATAGTGGACAGTCAACCTCATACAAGTGCTAGGAAGATGTATGCAAGCCACTTCCACAAGTCTTTGGAAATCTATGGGGAATGCTTATGTCTCGCAGTAGACTTCTTTTGGCTGAGATGATGCTGATGTAGCAGATCCATTACCAGATCTGCGTTCTCTGTTCTAAATTTAGACAGTATAAAACGACAGCTACTTCAAGCTAGGTTAAATTTAAATAAGATTATATTCTATTATTCTATTTAATCAACTTACAAATTTATAATTATTTTTGCAGCACCCCGAGGTGTAAGAAGACAGACGAGCATGGAGAGGGTTGTAGGGTGCTGGGAGGCAGAGGAATTTCGGTATGAAGGCCGCCAATGAGAAGATGCGAGAGCGCAGCGCTATGAAGAATTAATTAGGCTTTTGAAGAAAAGCAATGATACTTAAGAAAGATTAATGGTGCTATTAATCGACAAATTATAACATCTCTTGCAATTCGTCAATTATTTGCTGTCGATTCTCTAGACCATCTTAATTTTGTAACTTTATGATATGTAAGACTGGAGGGTAATAATTTTTGAGCAGATAGAGGAACATTCATTCATTTTACAAAAAGCAAATCATAGAAGTATAGCTTTAAGCTTTAAGTAATTCCAAACAGATAAATGTAAAGATTTATTGTAAATGGATAAATCTATAGGGGTAGAAAACAGTTTTCTTTGTTTTGTATACGGAAGAGCTCTTCTATAAATAAAATATTTCTCTTAATTTTTGTAAAAGTATGTATTACGTACTTAAAAAAGTAGTATTGATAATTAAAAACTTATTTGTGTACAAAGAGTTTTGTTTCAAATTGAATATTCCAAAAACATTATGGCCTGCACCGCACCCCACCCCACCCACATCCCAAGATGTATATTATTACATACACATCCATAACATTTTGTATTTAATCTAATTTACTATTCTTAAAATAGTATGGGGATACTACGTCATAAATCAAGAATAATGAAACCTTATCCTTTTTATTTTGTGGCTCTTCGTATTAACGACTCCGCCAATGTTACAACCAGTTAAACAATGTCAAACATGACAGAAGAAATTTTACCAAGCCTGATTCTCAAACAACGAACATAGATTATGTTGGTCTCTGTCACACTCGAAACATTCATAATAATAGAGATCACAATCGAGATTAATATCGAAGGCGTCAGCATAGCGAAATAAATTTTAGCGTTCGTAAACAGAATACGCTCAGAGTGTTTATTACCCTAAATAACCCCGTTCTAAAACCACATATTTATCCGATAAATTTTACCGGGTAAATATTATCTGCTTACGAACGCAACCTTAGAGATGTAAGGAAATTGTAACTTAAATAAATGGCTGTATATTTTGAACAGTAATAGATATGTCTCAAAATTTGCAAGATCATAGGCAATCAATAATTTGCAATTATTTGTTGATGTTAATCAACCAATAATTGTTTCTGGCATTTAATTATTATTAAATACCAAACACTTGATATTATCAGTTTTTTGTCATTAAAAAAATGAAACAAATTAATTCACGTTGCAGTAAGACATAAACGAATGACGATTATTATTATTATTTAGGTAGGTATGTAATGGCATACACCTCACAGTCATCTCGTTTTATCAAATTCACGCTAGATGGCACTTGTATCATTATTTTTATATTATTGAATACACGTGAAATTACAAATATTCATAGATTTTAACACATTTTGCTAATTAGTCCTGTTTACCGTATTCATATGTAAGTATGTTGTGCAGAAGCCTCGGTGCGTGAGGGAAATTTGTACATTGCTGGACTTTTTGAATATTAACAACACCATAGGTACAAGAAAAACCACTTTCATACGTAATATAGAATAGTAACATATGTCTTTTCCTAAACATTATCCAATGTCAACGGTTCTATATTAATTAATATTTCTCTATGATTTTATCTCGTTTGTAACTCAGAAGTTATACAATACAAACTCAAACTTAAAAAGTAAACCGTAGAGGCACATCGATTATGTGGTATTATGCAAGTATTATGATAATTACCTGTATATAAAAGATGATAATGAAATTGCAGAAGAATAGACTTATTTATCGATACTTGCACGATTTTTATAACGAATATATTTCACATCCTTCTTGTTCACATCACTAATCTAATCTAAGCTTGGATGATGATGATGGGAGTTTTTGGCGGAAACGTCTTATTAACGTGTTGTTGCTTTGCTTTATTTTCCTAAACTTGTGTTATTTTGAACATTAATGCTATAAAAATGGTGGTGTTTTATTCATAAAGTGTTCGATAAAGTGCGTGAGTGTGGGCAAGTGAAATAAAGCAGTAAAACGTGTGATTTTACAAAACTCCATAGAAGCTTCTAGTAAAGTCGCCACCACTTTACTGAAGCAGGACTCGACTTATAAATTGACTGTATACGTGACTTAGATTGTGACTAGAACATTTACAACTTGTTTTATTCAAGAAACTTGAAAAAATCCTAATACTTGACACTGGCAAATGCTTTAATGCGGGTCCAATATATAAAAGAAGAAGAAGATGATGATGGGCGAGGCTTGAATATTTGTCATCTTATTTTCATTTCAAAATAAAAACGATTTTTGTATTAAAAAACCTTAAGCGTAATGTACTATCGAATGTAAGTGAGTGATTACAATTTCTCGGTTGCCCATTCCATGTGGATGGATTTTTGTTTTGTCTTTGGACGGATATGTGTAATATATCGTACTACTATGTTTTCAGTTGAAAGTGATACAATGAGATTTTGTCTGTTGCTGTTTGCGGTGACGAGGCTTGTGAGGTCGCAAACCTTGGAATCGTCTAGCCAGTACAACCCAAACTATCCGCCTCAGCCAAACAACCAGAATGCAACTTTATACCGTCCGCAAGTGCCGTATGGAAGTTTCCCCGTTAGTAACAACGACTATAATCCGCCGCAAAGCTCTTTCTACCAAGATAGTATTTACAACACAGATAATTACAATGAAAACGATAACGAGTTGAACCCTGAAAACAGCGCTACGTATTACGCAGGTCTCGATTACGAGGAAAGGTACAAGTGCCCTCCTAATTGGATCCGCTTTAGAGAGTCCTGTTACCGCTTTACTAAATCACCAGATCGCCCGAGGAATGAAGCGCGAAAAATCTGCCAGGCATACGAGGCTGACTTAGCTGCTGTTAATAGCCCTGAAGAGCATGGCTTTATAATTACCAGTCTGATGAGACTGGATCCGCAGAGAGGTAATTGGTATATTGGAGCTCATCAGCAATCTCCCGGGTATTGGGCAAATGATGCTGATGGTACACAGTTGTCTGGTCTTGAGAATGCTTTCTTTGAAGACACTCAAGATCAAATCTACAATAGTTACAATTTGCTGCCTCGGGATTATCTTGTTTACAAGTTTCAACAAGGTCGCTGGGGGTTATCTTCTGTGGAAGGTACTCAGTATTTCCATTTCATCTGTGAAGGAGTTACGTCAAGGTTACGATATCTAATCGAAGAAGAGAGGTCATTCACTTATGGCCTTGACACTTATGATCCTTTAAGGATTCCGAGAGGACCTTACTTCATAAAGGAACCTGTAGATACTATTTATGATCCGTTGAAAAATTATCATGTACAGTTAATCTGTATAGCTGGAGGTTACCCTGCACCAGTTTATAAATGGTACAGAGAAGACTACCAGGTTGATAGCCCTGTGTATACAGAAATAGACCCCCTTGTTGACACAAGATTTATAATCAGTGGAGGTACTTTGATGATATACAATCCTGATACTGAGAAAGATAATGTGAAATATCACTGTTCTGCCACTAATAAGTTTGGTACAATACGCTCAGAGTCTGTCCGACTATCTTTTGGATTCATCAGAGAATTCAACCAGAAAAGGCCTATTGAGAGTGGAAAAGAGTACTGGGGTAAGGTGATATACTGTGATCCACCTTCTTACTATCCAGCAGTTAATTTCTTATGGGCTCGTTATTATTTCCCTAATCTTGTAGAAGAAGATAAGCGTGTATTTGTGTCTTTTGATGGAGGACTTTATTTCTCAGCTTTAGAAACAATTGATAGGGGAAACTACAGCTGCAATGTAATGAGCAAAGTATCTGATGCAGGTCGTAATGGCCCATTTTTCCCATTGTTTGTGTATCCCAATTCAGACTATCAGCAACTCAAATTCCCAAACAATTTCCCTAAAGTTTTTCCAGAAGCACCAATTGTGGGTCAGGAAGTGAGGTTGGAATGTGTTTCTTTTGGTTATCCAGTGCCTTCATATAACTGGACTAGAGTGAATAGTACAATCCCGAGAAAGGCTCACTATAGCACATTCAACAGAGTTCTGACTATTCCAAATGTTGGAGTGGAAGACGAAGGTGAATACGTGTGTGATGTACGTAATGATAGAGCTCACATCTTCAATAGTGTCTTCCTCAAAGTACAAGCAAAACCCAATTTCACTATCCCCTTAGCCGACAAACACATGGATAATAAAGGAGACTTGCACTGGAATTGTGAAGCATTCGGCATACCGGATGTCAATTATACATGGTGGAGGAATGGTCAAAAACTCTCCATGGATACATTGCTGCCTGATGAAAGAGATCGCTATGTGATCCAAGACAATGTACTGATAATAAAGTTCCTGGATCCTACTAAAGATCCTGGCATGTATCAATGTGAAGCAAAGAATCAATTGAAATCTAGTTTCTCAAGTGCACAGCTCCGTGTTCTCTCACTAAAGCCATCATTTAAGAAAAAGCCACTTGAATCTGAAACATATGGGTCTGAAGGTGGTAACGTGACATTGAGATGCAATCCTGAGGCTGCTCCAAGACCTACATTCACTTGGAAGAAAGATAATATTGTTATCGGTGCTGGTGGGAAGAGATTCATCACAGAAACTGGTAATCTTATTATACGACAACTTTCCAGAGACGATGAGGGTGTGTATACTTGTGTAGCTAAAAATCAATATGGATCCGATGAGAGCAGAGGCAGACTTATTGTCTTACGTGCCCCACGATTCCTCGAGCGTCTGCCTCCCAGAGTAACAACTCAAGTTGGACAAGTTGTGTTCATGCACTGCAATGCTGAAATTGACCCACTTTTAGACACTGCTTACCTATGGAACCACAATGGTATGCGCATCAAGGATGCATCAGACATTTACGCCGATAAAAGAATCAAAGTAGATGGTGGTGAGCTTACTATATTCAATATCAGTCTCTCTGATGTAGGTGACTATGAATGTATTGTGAAGTCTGCTATTGGTCGAATCTCATCACACATGATGTTGCGTATCGAAGGCCCACCTGGACCTCCAGGAGGCCTACACATATTGAATATCCAACGATCTGAGGTTTCTTTGGAATGGACAGACAGTAGTCCGAATGGACGCCCCATCACAAGTTATATTGTGACAGGGCGCACTCAGTGGAATACGAGTTGGTCTGTTATCGCAGACAACATAGCCAACGTGATGGAGATCGATCGTTACAACGGCAGAAAACGCGCCACGATTATGACGAGTCTACTTCCTGGAGCCGTATACGAGTTCAGAGTGCAATCTGTAAATATACTAGGAGCTGGGCAGGCTTCCGCACCGAGTCCCCAATTCGCTACACCGACCGACAAACCTTACCACGCGCCCGCCAAAGTCGGTGGAGGCGGCGGTAAAACTGGCGACTTGCAGATCACATGGGAGCCCCTCCCGCGTCATTTGCAAAATGGACCAGGGATACACTACAAGATATTCTGGCGTCGCAACGGCACAGAAGTGGAATTCCAATCTTTGTTACTGAAGAAATACGGCAATATAGGTCAATATGTAGTACACGTGGCGCAGACATATTTCTACACACCTTATGATGTGAAAGTGCAAGCATTTAACAACGATGGCGCCGGTCCAGAAAGCGAAATTGGGACTATTTATTCTGCTGAAGATATGCCTCAAGTGGCACCACAGATGGTATATGCTCGCTCCTTCAATTCCACTGCTTTGAATGTAACGTGGAATCCGATAGACCAGTCGCGCGAGAGGCTTCGCGGTAAGCTTATCGGTCACCGGCTCAAGTACTGGAAGCAAGCGAACAAGGAAGAGGAGTGCATCTACTACCTGTCTCGGACGACGAGGAACTGGGCGCTCATTGTGGGATTGGAGCCTGACACTTACTATTTTGTTAAGGTAATGATTGTTCAATTTTGATTGATTGTAATTGTGTCCTAAGATATTAGAATAGACAAATGACCTAGGGTGAACTGGTAACTAATGACAATTCATAATTTTGAAAAGTCAAAGATCTCATTGGTTACAAATCCATACATCATCCATTCATTTTGTCTTTACTTTATCTGTTAAGTTTTTTTATGTTAAATAGATCCACGATTGGCTATTAACTCGCCTGATATTAAGCGACGGTGTGGCCGAGGTTGGAGCTCGTCAATCTGTTCACTTTAGCCTTGAAGAATTCAAGATTATAGCTCTCAATAAACATGGATGGCGGCAAAGAATTCCATTCCTGTGCAGTACGTATCACGAACGCTGATTCTGTTCTGTAGTGAAATGGGGAGGGTGGAATTAGCTCGTGAAACTCTTGCTCACATGTCACTCCCTGAAATAGATCCTAATGTTAAGTTTGTTACTATCGCAATGTTTTTACTGACAGCATTAGGAAGGTGGCTCATTGCTTGGCTCAGTTGACAGGCCTCATGGCTCAGTGAAAGTAAGGCAGACGCCTTCTGAGCTGTAAGTCGTCTCCACCCAGGGCAAACACTTCTGCTGAACATGTTTTTTTTTGCATCTGGGTGTTTATTATGTACCATTTGTACCTATGTATTGAATCAGCCATCAATTTAATTATTATGTATCAATATATTATTATTTTTATTTGATTTATAATGTGACAAGGCCCCTATACAGCCGCATTAGATAATGTAAATTAGATGTATCTACTAAACTATCTATCTGTAAAATGACATTATTTATATTATATGTATTTCCTTATGATCCTATGGTTAAATAAACAAACTGAGCTGTACATCTGATTTCTATAGTTTGTACTATAGAAACCAGATGTTCATAGTTTTGTTTAGTTTTGGGCTCTATGGTGTTGTGTGTGGCTGTCCTCTAACTAATGTTTATTTAAATATAATATTTGTCAGGTGATGGCGTTCAACTCTGCGGGCGAGGGTCCGGAGAGCGAGCGCTACCTGGAGCGCACGTTCCGCAAGGCGCCGCAGAAGCCGCCGGCCTCCGTCAACGTGTGGGCGTACAACCCGACCACGGTGCGCGTCGTGTGGCGCTACGTGCAGCCCACGGACGAGGAGGAACCGCTGCTGGGATATAAGGTGATCTCATAATTACTGTTCAACATGTTTCAACCAAGGGAATATTAAGGCGTCGTCCTAATATAACGTGTGGCTCCAACCCACACACAATGACACACCTGGGGGGCTACCACAATCTTATTTCAATATTACTTTGATCTTTGTCTTGCTCTCTCAACTGTAGTAAGAGCGAGACAAAAGTCAAAGTAATATTGAAATATGAATGCTTGAACGCTTGTGGGGAGTCCGTGTCTACACAGTCAGATGGTGATTGGGGGTCAGTCTCGTTCTAATTCTACCTCTTGTAGCAACGATACTTTTTGAGTTATAAATATGAAATTGTGGATATTATGAGGGCAGCGCAAACCTGCAATTCGAGACGGCGGATCTGCCGGTTAATGCCGTATGCCAGAGGTTAATGACCTAATATGGGAGACCAATACTGCTGCTATCTCTGTAGCCTTATATTGGTCAAATACTGTACTAAAAATAATCGAACCGTTGATATGAAAATAAGTAGAATACAACGCGACTACGCAAGCATCGCGCGAATGCGCAATCAAACTTATTGATCTTGAATAAGTGTCCTAATAGGCATTCCGGCGATACAATCGAATCGCTTACTCGCGCATTCATCGCGAAGTCGCGTTGTATTAGGACGATGCCTAATTATATAAACAAACAATTGTATCTAAATTTTGACGATATTGTTCGAAATCGGGAAAATTCATAAGTGGATTCGTTGCGATTGATTTAAAAATTCAGCGCTAGTTGCCGCGTGTGCGTCTTATTTGTTTATGTTATAAACGCGTATGAAACGAATATCATTTATGTAATAAACAACGACAAGTTACTTGAATACTACTCAGATATGATTTTTAGGGTTCCGTACCTCAAAAGAAAAAAACGGAACCCTTATACGATCACTTTGTTGTCCGTCTGTCTGTCTGTCCGTCTGTCCGAGTGTCAAGACCTTTATCTCGGGAACGCGTGAAGGTATCGTGTTGAAATTAAAACCATATACGCAGATTAGATCCATAGTGTCTTGCTGCTGAAAGAAAAATGAAATTTCTCAGTATTCGTAAAAAAAATACAGCCGAATATGTCGTAAAAAACGCACATTACGACACTCACAAGGGAATCAAAACCTATGGGGTACTTCCCGTTGACCTAGAACTATGAAATTTGGCAAGAAGCATTGTGTTATAATAGTACACATATAGGAATAAATCCGAAAACTGGACATTTTTATTTTAATCACAAAAAAATAGTGTCTTTATGCAAGGAATGAAGGTCCAAATTTTAAAGTAAATTAACCGTATCATGTGGGGTATCATATGAAAGAGATTCATTAGTGTAAGCTAAAACAGGGTTTTAAATATTTTTACGATGTCTATTTTTCGGCTTATAAAGGAAAATTTAAAAAAAATATGATTTCCCCCTTTTATCTCCTAGTTTATACGGAACCCTCGGTGGGCGAGTCTGACTCTCACTTGTCCGGTTTTTTTAATGTAACGCGTTTTACTTTGCGGTTCCCGCTACGTTTAACTAATTTTGACATAACTACAACGAATTGCCTGGATAAAACTGTACCATGATTTTTTGGCAGTACTTAACCAAAATGTATGCATAAGTATTTTGTACAATATATACCAAGCCCCAGAAAATAATGTATTATTTTTTCAAGGTCCGAGTATGGGAGATCGATCAAGACATGAGCACCGCAAACGACACTCTAATACCAGTGGAGCACAAGCTCGAAGCGTACGTCACGAATCTAGCTCCAGGTAAGACCTATAACATGCGAGTACTGGCTTACTCGAACGGAGGCGACGGTCGCATGTCTTCACCGGCCATCACCTTCCAAATGGGAGACTACCATACGGACAGCTATGGGTACAACCCCGGGAATGCAGCCTATTCGTTGTCTGCAGCTTGTAAAAGTGGAGTTATTGCGCTTTTATTGGTCGTGCAATTGTTTATTCACTGTTCGTGATGATTTTTAAGTAGGTTCTCATGGTTGGGAGAATAAGGTCTGTTCATGGTGAGTGTCATACGTTGTCACTGTCTATTCCACCATCCATTCTACACCAGTCTATTCTATTTTTATCGACTTCAAAAAGATGTAAAAATAAAGTATTTAAGAGAATCCTTGAGGATATATCGCGTATTGTTTTATATAACAGGATAGAACTGTTTTCTACTCCCAAATATTATCTGATTCCCAAGATTGTTTTATACAGTTGGAACCATAAAATGGCTAGACTTCTAGTTTTACTTTTTTTAAATTATTGACTTCAAAGTTTTGATTCAGACTTTGATTAATGCTTAGCCATTTATGTTTACAAACATACAAAAAAGTAGTTATATTATATTTTATATTAATTATCAGTTATATAAAATTGATGATGATATTCGTGTCACTCAGTCACCATGGCCATACCTTAGGTCTCTTTCTACCTAGTGTTTATTTAAATTTAGGCAGCTCTGTGTAACATTCCGTTCATGTTAGGGTGGTGATCAACCAGTTAGCTCGGAGTTTGTCATGAACAATGTTTGCTAGAAATAGGTGGCTGATTGGCCGTTGAAAAAAAAAACTGCCAACAAACGACCAATCATCGGCCTGTTTGAAATCTTGCTCGTCAAATTTCGACAAATGCTGGTCAATCATCACTGTTAGGTTGTGATATTTTATCCGGCCATATGTCATATTTTGTTTTGTTAAAGGAGTATTTATGTATTACGAACTTACGTATTTTTTCTATTTCTGTCTTTACCAGCGAATTTATTCTAAAGATCTGATTTATTTTTAATATTTCCCAAGTTTCCCTATTTTTCTTATTATATTGCGAATGACTCTCTAAAGCAGCTTTTAGTACTTATTTTTATTGTTTATATAAATATTTTTCGTTGAGCATATAACTCCGAGAGAAAGCTCTATCTGAGTCTGTAACTGAAGAATAATAATTGTGCATTTATGTCTTCTGTATGCATCTCGCTTCCTCTTGCTGCATTTCTAGCGCCATCTTTGTTGCACTGTGGTAGATTAGCCAATGAGAGCGCGTTATTCTTGACAAGACAGCGAATTTATTCTGAACTAACCGAATGGCATCTCTTGGGGTTACTTGCTCGCTATTTTTCTTAGTATATTTGTTTCACTGTCAAAATTAATTGACAATAAGTAATGTGTAGTGTAGCGGATAAGCGAAAAGATGAATTATGACTATTATATTAGCCCTTTACCCATATCACAAGAATCTCCTAGTGTTTAAGAGTTGAATCGTGTAATGTACCACCAATCCGAGCCATTTATACCTTTATTTTATTTTTCGATATATTTATTTTTAATGTACAACATGTCGTTTTATAATGAATACAAAATTGTATTTTTATATTTATGAAATGTCAATAACTTGGTAATATAGACTCTTTATTAGATTATATTGAACCTATTTCTAGAAATCTAAATTTGTCAGGATTAGACTTATGTTTTTTCTCTCCCTTATAATTAGTGATTAGTTAAGGATCATAACATCATAGGAGTGGCGGTCAAGGATTATCGGAGGGCCGGGATGGCGCAATACTCGCACCGCATATGATCGTATGCTGTGTGAAAAAAAAAAAGAATTATAGAGTTCCTTTTACTTTATAAGTTGGATATTAGATCATGACATACTTGCCTGAAACTAAGTGACTTACTTATATACGCGAGAAAAGCGAGTGGGAGGATTACTCCCCCTCCCTTATTAATTGCCAGAAATAAGGGTTACTGTCGCCAATGAAAATAATGTTACTTTTAAAGGTACAAAAGATATAAGACAAAAGTGCACGAGTATGGCAAGTACGAAAGTTACAATTTGTACATTCAACATTTACAGACAGTATTGCAGACAACTAGCGTACATGGTAAATTAACACAAAGTAGTTTGGAACGCTCTTTCCGCCTCTCGCTTAGACCGCCACTGCGCCTTAGGCCGCTTACACGCTGAGTTTTGCAGTGATACAAACACGCGTTTTAACCATACTATTGCGACACTGACGATTAATGACATTATCCGTCGGTGTTTTTATCGATGCAACCGCGCGCATACTTCGATGCAACCGCGCGCATACTTCGATGCAACCGCGCGCATACTTCGATGTAACCGCGCGCTTACATCGATGTAGTTGTACGACTGCAATGACTGCAGTGTTGTTACATTGTATCTCTGCAACTAGTTGACCATCGACTGTATTTGTCGTGATTGTATTACGATTGGATCGCATGAAGTAGTAAGTGTGTGTTAGGGTCATCAAGGATTAGAGACGACTACATCGCAGCAGAATTGTTGCAAAAATCTCAGTATGTAAGTGACCTTAGTCTTGTCATGTTTAGATTACGAAATGATGCAAAAGAATCAGCACTTGTAGCTTGGGGACCAACCAATACTTGGTTCACATATTATGCATTTAAAAACTTCTTGCTAATCTGGGCATATCTTTGAGCAATTTTTGTATATTAGTACTGAGTTATATTTTGTAGGCCGGTAAAATGCTCTTTAGAATAGATATCTAAATATAAAATGTATGTTCTCAAAAACGTGACAAGAAATGCCTTAAAATGTTGAAAATATAACTTTTTTATGTAACACGTTTACATTAAATCAAAATATTAATAAAATAGAAAGGGGAATTTCATTTATAAGAAAACCAGCGCCTTCGCTCTTTGTTCCTAAAGTCTTAGTACCTAAATAGTGATTAAACAAGATCCAAAGTATTATTAGAGTATGCCAAGTATGATTGGTGTTGCGTTTGCGTAAAATACAAAACAACTTAGTTTCTAGACTAGAAACTGTAGGCTTAGTACAAGTTTTGATAGTTTTGAAAACGCGTCGTTGTTCGTAAAAACGCGAAACGGTTAGTCTTGTCGATATTTGGCAGTATGAGTGCCGCGTTTTGGAATAAGTTTAAACGAACAGTTTCATCGAGCTCACGTAATGAACAAGAACGAACGAACTTCGTTTCTCTCTTTTACACACTATGATGAAAAATGAAATAGCTAACAGACCGCCATTTTCTGACATTTGATATTTTAATTATTATTTTTTTTGCTTGATGTTGGCATCATGCATGCACACATTTGCCATTTGTCGAGTTTATCGTTTTAATTTTGGTATAGAGGAATTTGTGTACTTCTTCTTCATTTTCATTCACGGGTTTCGGACTCGCGCGGTTATTTGTGTACTTTTATATGTCATTGCTTTCGCGGCTTTTTACGTAGCCCTTATAATTTTGTGAAAGCTAAGAATTACGAAAAATTAGAATTAGCCCGAATCTATTTGAGGTAATTGAGGATTTTATGGAATGTAATGTTAAGTTTACTTCAAATGTATTTTTTAACACAATTACTTATTGAATATAACTTGTTTTAGGATACGTTTCTTGAAGTCCATTAAATATTTTTCATATTACCAATAGCTCATAAAGTTCTATTTCTAGGGCTAACTATTATATTTAGGCCTATTAAACTACCCATTTTATCGTACCCTGTCGACAGGGACAGTGTGTGCTAGAGCGAGTGGGCAAATACAATTTTCTAACGAAGTACAATAAATAATAATGTTTATGTTGATAAACTAATTTTCTTTACACTCATTGTAGAAATGGAGACTTAAATAAGCCAATTCTTGGACACAAATTCAAAATACGATCAAAACTAGATTCTCTCAATGCTCTCTCACTGATTTTTTTCCCGTGAGTAGCAAAACTATGAAGTCTCCGTAAACGTTTAAAGTTTACGTTTACGATATTGTCAACTCATACTGCCAAAATGCTCAAAAGTTTACTCATAAAACTACAAAACGCATTACTATTCGTTTGAAGTCCTAGAGGAAATCTCATACTGCCAACTCGAGTTTCTCTTCGTATCCGTAGAGGGCGCTTTAAAAAATGTATGGAGGCGTACGAAAACTTTCATTGCCGCGATTCTACATAAAAACTTGTACTAGGGGTACTGGTGAAACGTGATCTATTTACTACAAAAAAAAACCTTAAGAATTCTGGGATATATATGTTTCCAAGTGAAGGGAAATCAAAACAGCATAGCGATTGAAGCTAGCGATAATTAAAAATATTCATAAGTACAAAAATCCAAAAAATACGCAGGGATACATGTTCTTAGTCTAGTAGTCGCTGGGTCTAAGTATATATTTTGGCAAAAATCTACAAATGTAGGAACGAAACTGTAGTTTCGTTCCTACATTTGTAGATTTGTAGATTTTTGCCATGTCACAAAAAAATACATGAATATATATTATATACTACCTTAGAATAGAAAAAAATTACTAACGGGAGCTAATTTGCAAAAAAAAAACAATCAATCAATATAAACAATGTTATTTATTTATTATTCGGTCATGCATTACAACTTCTTTTTTGCTTTTCGTTTTAAACATTTGGCATCTACATTATCTAACAAATCTAGATCTACCGGATGATTCCTTTTCAGTAAACTTGACTCCTCTACTTGCTGAGCTTGCTTCATAGGAAGAAGTCCTACCGCATAAGGAATTTCATTTTCCAAATCAGAAATTGAGTTTTCATTTACATTGGGTTGCTCATTTTCTTTATTCTCGTTCTCACTATTATTTATTATATTCCAATCTTCGGCTTCATTATTATCCGAGGATTTCTTTAAAGCTGTCATGGACTTCTGATAGGCATTCTTTTCATCTTCCTTATTACGGCTTTCATTAGTCATCATCGAATTATCTTCCCCATTATTTTTACAGGGCTCATCATTTATGTCTAAGCCGTCCCATTGTAATCCACTAGTTGTTATACTGGTAGTCAAATTTGCGTTGTTTTCGTCCATATTTGGTGTTGTATCGATATTTTCTTCTGGGGTTAACATTTCACCGTCAGTGTTGGCAGACGCGGGATTAATTTTTTGAGATATATTAATTTTGCTCTCTATACTCATTAGGTCTTTTATAATTTCTTCTTTTGCTTGAGCAAATGAGTTGCCATCGTCATCGTTTCGCCTCGGTGTGGCGATGAGGCAATCTAGATCATCTTCAACATTACTTTGCGGGAGCTGTAAGCTGAAGTCATAGCAATCTTCGCTCCTTCTCATAGCCTCTGAATTTAACGAAGTGAACTGTTGGTTTAAGCTTTCATTCATCTGAGAACTTTTAGCATCTAAAAGTGACATATTAAAATTAGTCTCCAAAGAACTACTACTTGGGCATAGCTGTTCCATGACCCTCGCATCAGAGAGCTGCTGATCTTCGTAATACTTTTTGACGTCATCGCTCATCGATTTAAAGTATTGCATATCGCCATCAATGCACGAAAAATCGTTAGCATGCTCATGATCTAATGAGTTAGTGTTCTCTTGAAGACGATCTAGAACCACATAATTTTGCTGTTCACCGAAAGATTCCAAGTTATCTGGCAAAATAGTGTTCAAGCTGTTCATCGAATCTTCGGGATGATCGAACTGGGCAGAGTCTTTGGTGTAATCATTTTGAGAATAGCGTTTGTTTCCCAGTATCATTTCGCCTCTTTCGATGGATTTCGACAAATCATCAATGCTCTTGATTTCACTGGGGTCTGCGACCTTTTCAATTATATTTGGTTGCTCGATGACTTCGTACTGAATTTCGCTGCTTTGTACCATATCAAGCAAGACTTGCTCGTTAACGTTAATGTAGGACCCATCACCGGATTCGAAGAGTATTGGCAGGTCTGTAGGGAGGCCGGCATTTTTCAGAGCATTGACGTATTGAGACATGGCCGTGCTGATCCCATCGCCGCTGTTTTCATTGGTAGAGTTAGTGGTGCTGGTATTCGAGAAACTTGAGGGAATATTGTCGGGCATGTTAGAAGCGAGTACGTTAGAAGGTACGTTCTGGTCCATGTACATGAGGTCTCTGTCCATATTCATGTAGTTGTTCGAAGTTTCCGAACCGCAAATGCTGTTCACCGCTTGGGATAACGTCATCCTGTCCATATAATCCTGTAATAGTATTAAAATAAGCGTGACTTGAAATGTCATCTCAATAGACCCAGAGAAAGAGGCCTACACACCGATCTGATACTGTATAGGATTAATACTGATCTGATACTGTATAAATGTTTGCTTTACGTCTCAAAATTTCCCAAGAAATATGGCTCCACACTTTTTCGTCGCGAATTTCCACAAGTCATAGTAAGTAACCCTCTGGTTAGGAGTGAGATAGAAATACTTGTATGAACATAATTTGCAAATAGCATTTATTTGTTTGGATATAAAGGGGAATGGCAACTATGTTTGTTTCTCAAAATACCAAATATGAAATATTGTAAGGAGAGTTTAGTTAGGTTTTAAGTTCACCTGCATATGCCTCGTCTGGAGATGCTTCAGCTGGTGGATGGCCTTCCTGGAGTCCTGCTCGCGACGCAGAAGCGCGCGCTCGGCGGCGCGGCTCAGCGAGCCCGGCCCGTCCCAGCCGCCAGCCCGCTGCAACATAGATATCTGATAACAATACTGTGAACTAAACAACGCGTACGGAAGTATAGTAAGATATGCAGTTTATTAGAAAGGGAGACCTTTTAAAAGAGAGGACTTAGTATTTTTCTGATTAGTTCGTCCTGGATTTACTTTGATGATCATATGATCCCACCTACAAATTTTTAGAAGTACCTACCTATAAGTTTTAAGTGTATATACCTAGTCTTGCCATAAATATTGTCACGAAGAAAAAAATTATTTTTTTATTGTAAATAATATTTATTACTTTTACAGTGTGTTAGTTTAATACATAAATATAAAACAATTTAAAATATAAAAGCTTATTCGAAGTGGTCTCCATTGGCTGCAATACAGTCCTTTAAACGTTGAGGCCAGTTATCAATAGAAGCACGCACTATTTCCATGGGAAAATTCTTCACTGCCAATCGTATGGATTGTTTTAGGGACTCCAAATTATCATGGCGTTTAGAGCAAGCCATACTCTCTAAAACTGACCATATCATAATCCAGCGGATTAAGATCAGGACTAGACGACGGCCAGTCTTCAGCTCTGATGAAGTCCGAAACGTTCACTTCCAACCAAGACTGCGTGGACCGAGCTTTATGACCTGGCGCCGAGTCTTGTTGGAAGGACCATACTTGGTTATTGAACATGGTGTTGTTAAGGGGCTTAACTACCTTCTCAAGAATGGTATTTTGATACACTTGTGCCGATGTTTTGATACCTTTTTCACAAAAATATGGCTCAGTCACTCCTTCATAGCTAACACCCCACCAAACCATCACTGAAGTCGGATATAATGCCCACGTTGCACTCTGTCGACTAATTGGGAAGCTTCCTTAGAGATTTGAGCATAAATTTGGTCATTTGGTTTGTTAAAATGTTGCTCAATTGTAAAGATTTTCTCATCCGTAAACAAAATTTTTCTGTGACCTCCCTTTGCGTACCGCTTCAGTAGTTGTTTCGATTTTACCACCCTATTCTTTTTTAAATTATCAGTTAAAAAATGACCAGTGCGTCTCTTATAGGCTTCAAGTCCTAAGTCATCTTTTAAAATACGCGACATGGTTCTGGGTGCTATCTTCATCTCCCGAGATAAAATCTTTTGCTTTCGGACAGGATTTCTTCGAATTCTTTCCCTTACTGCTTTGACCACCTTTTTCATACGAACACTACGTGGACGGCCAGATCTTTTTCTGTCACAAACAGAGGAGGTCTTATTGTACCTATTAATAGCCCGGTACACAAACATTTGACTAATACCAAGCGTATGGAGAGTTTTAAAAATTGCATTTGGCTCCATACCAACTTTGTGTAATGCAATCACAGCGATTCGGTTCTCTTTATCACCCCACTCCATTTTAATATCGCAAAATATTGTACAATGTATTGGCGCCAAAATTAGAAACTCAATGAACAATCGTATAAAAATGACAGATTCCAAATTCAAATGTAATATCTTTCTTATTTTTAACTGTAACAGTATTTATGTCCAGACTAAGTATAGTAGGTTGTAGAAGATCGATTTATTTTGCGTCGTATTGGTGCCACGTCCGTTTTAGAATCGGAAAGTCCCGAGTTCGAAGGTCCTGTTCGGGGTCTTAGTTATAATTTATCCTTGTCATCGTAGGTATCCATGGCATGCTTGATATAGGTAGGGAATCCTAGTAGGACGTTAAGAGTGTAATTGTCTATTTGTAAGAGTAATTATGTATTGTGTAAGTAGTACCTAATTGTGTATTGTAAGAGTCAAATTTTTTCTTGCTAGAAGCAAGAAAAAAATAGTAAAGCAATATTAAAAGAAGCCACGTGTCGTAGTGAAATATCATGGAAAGCTACGAATAGGGAACAATTCGTTTTTCACACAAGGTTTGAACAAAACTTACTCTAGCACTTGGTCTTCCACGGCGAGGTTTCGTCGAGCGTGGTATATCCGGGTAGTCGACATTAGACGAACCGCTACCGTTCTCTATGTCAAACGGTATGCGAACCAACGTGTCCTGTTGGAGGGAAGATATTAGAAGTAAAACGGGATAAAGTTGACATTAATTTTATGCACCTCAATGATGCACCTGAGCAAATTGCTCGTTTTATCATCATTAGCCTATAATAGTCCAAAGAACTTAGAAATTTCAGAACATACAAACAGTTTAAAATTTGTATGGCAGTGTGCTACGCTCGTCACTCTGAGATATAAAATCTCATTACGAACAAACATTTCGCCAGAAACATTGCATTTTAATCGGAAATACAGCTATACTTGTACGCCACTGCTTTGGAAGAACTGTTAAAGTTGTGATACTTCAACAGACGGAATCTGAATAACTGCTGGACGTAGGCCTCCCCCATGGATTTCCAGAGAGACCTGATGGACGCGGCTTGCATCCAGCGTCGTCCTGCTACTTATATGAGGTCATATGTAGAGCCATTAGGTACTATATGAACATTTTATCCTGCAAATCGCACTTGTGTGACTTGTGAAACCACTATGTAAATTAATATAAGAGGTCTAAATCGGGGTCAATATTTGAGTAAAATAGGAAAATATCTGATAGTATGACATACCTGAGATAAATACTCTACTTGGTACCTAGATGCTAGAAATGAATCTTACTTTATTAGGACGTCCAAAAGCGTCCACGGTTTGATTGGTACCAGGTGCTGGAGGCAATTGAGTGGGCGCATTCTTATGCTGTTCAGGTTCCTGAAAATGCGGAACTTTGGTAGTTAAAGTTTTGTTTGATAAAAAATAAATAGTATAATAGTACTCACTATTACTAGTACTCGTGTCAAGAGCTCGCGACTTCTCTTTCTGATTTGGCTTTGTGTTTTCTACTAAATTAAGTACATGATACATACATAAATAAATAAATACAATATATAAATACCGTACCGGCACGCGCAGCTTAGGAAGACCAGCCACGAGATGGACAGATGACCTCATACAAGTGGCGGGAAGACGCTGGACGCAAGCCGCTTCCAATCGGTCTTTTTGGAAATCCATGGGGGAGGCCTATGTCCAGCAGTGAACTTCTTATGGCTGAGATGATGAATATATAAATAAATATGTCGAGTGAAGCAGCTGTCTCGCTTGCACCCGACACCTTGTTTCTAGCTATAAAATTAAATTAATATACCTACTTTGAATGAAAAATATTTTCGAACGTCAGTCTTGTGAAAACCGTATTAGGTACAAAATATTTTTATTTTGATAACTAGGTATAATTTATTGGCATTAATTTATTTACTTATGTAAGCGTGATGGATGCATGACCTCATCGTTTTTTATCGGCTAATGCGATGTAAAAAAAAGTAAACGAGCTGGTAAATCTATTATACCTATTGTATTTATGAGACGCTATGATATAAATCTATGTTCCCATTTAGATAGCTCAAAAAAAACAATTTTTTTTTAATTTTAGGTAGGTACCTACTTATTAAGTATTAATAATGCGACTCACCTGAGAATGCTGATCAATAAGTGATTGTGGAGGCCTATTTATCACTACTGGAGGCGTAAATACTGGAAGTTCTCCTGCGAACGTCAGAACGAAGAAATTGCACTTTTTTGTTAATAAATAAAATGATTATGTATTGTCCCGCGTTTCGCTCGCGTTGTAAAGAGTATAGCGATGATAGTGATGATGAGAATATTTTGTATGCTTTATTTTTTTATGTTGAAATAGGTTCGCGCTTGACCGCCAACTCGCCTGATGTTAAGCGACGTTGCGATCTACGATGGAGCGTGCTTACCTAGAAGAAACCAATTCACTCGGGATTTAAAGACCGCTAATACATCATGCACTCGGGCTTTGTATGAGGTCAGCAACGTCTTTACTAGATTTTGTATGCTTTGTATGAGGTCAGCAACCTCTATAGGTACTAGATTTTATCACGATGTGTTTATGCTTGATGTCAATATTTGTATCTAACCCTGTAGAAACCCATTTTTCAATTTAGGGATCCGTTTACGAAATATTAAGCTTTGAAGTGGTAATTTTTTAATACTAGAAACATATATGATTAAATTAAAAGGAAAACTATCACGTCTAAGCAGGCTTTACAAGTTATCTAGTAATAGCCGATCAATTTAAAAAAATTACGATATGTGAAAAATTAAAATTTCGTGCAAATTTAATTTAAACTAACAAAAGGTAACTCATATATATATATTCATAGTATCAATATTTTAAGTTCACATAAATTATAATGCGCAACTACGGAACCCTACTTTGCGCGTGGCACAACACGCGCTTGGCCGTTTATTAAACATAATATAGGTACAATCACTGAGTAGGGATATTAGAAAACTGAGAGACAGTTTTGTTTCTTTATGTAGGAGAAATATTTAAAACAAAAGAGTTGTTCAGATATTATTTGCACCATCAGATTATTACATCATCGTTTTGAAGCATTACGCGGATGACAGCGCGGGACACAGTTAGATCAATTATTGGCAACCGACTGTATAGTGTGGATTCAAGTTCGTTGCAATTTTTTTATTGTTTATTTACACGTTCAATTGCTTACCAGAATTAGCGATGCCCAATCCTTCCTTGGTAACTTTAGAGAGCCCCTTAATTTTAAGGAACTGCGCTGCGGAGACCAGCTCGTCCAGATTTTCCTCCAAGCACTGCGTTTTCCCGCAGTACATGAACTCTACCAAACATTTCAGTACGCTGAAGCGCATTTTAAGTATGATGAGAGGTTCCCCCATTTGTTTTTGTAACACGTCCTATTTGACAGAAAATAGATTGTACAATGGCGTTGCCTAGTTTTTATAGATAGGTACTTACTCGCATAAATGTCCAATCAAAAGCAACCAATACATAGCTTTCATTAATGAAATGGTAACCCAGAGAGAACCCATACATAGTTGATTGATAAATTACTCTATTAATTTTAAAAATTACTAGATTGCTCAAGCTTATTGAGCGCCTATGCAAAGCGTGACTATTTTAGGGATTTTTAGGGTTCCGTACCTCAAAAGGAAAAAACGGAACCCTTATAGGATCACTTTGTTGTCCGTCTGGCTGTCCATTCATCCGGGTGTCCAGACCTGTATCTCGGGAACGCGTGAAGGTATCATGTTGAAATTAAAACCATATACCTACACAGATCCATAGTCTCTTGCTGCAGAAAGAAAAATCAAATTTCTCAGTTTTCGTAAAAAAAAAATGGTTGTCTGTAAAGTCGGTTAACGGACGATAGTTTAACGTGACAACATCATAACAAAACATTGATGAAATGATGATGATGTAACGGGACAATGGGCGTAACCGGTAACGGGACAATGAGTCATACTTAATCGTGCGTGCAGCCGGCGTTCGCCGATTTATTAGACGTTGTCACGTCAAAAAACTTTGTCGAATATGTCGTAAATAACGCACATTTCGACACTCACACGAGAATCAAAACCTATAGGGTACTTCCCGTTGACTAGAACAATGAAATTTGGAAACGAAAAATTGACATTTTAATTTAATCACAAAAAAATAGTCTTTATGCAAGGGAAGGGTCCAAATTTTAAAGTGAATTAACCATATCATGTGGGGTAGGTAGGTATCATATGAAAGAGCTTCATTAGCAAAAGCTAAAACAGATAAGATAAAACTTATTATTTTGACGCTGTATATTTTTCGATTTATGAAGCAAAAATATAAAAAATATATACTTATTTGCCCCTTTTATTTACTAGTTAATACGGAACTCTCGGTGGGCGAGTCTGACTCGCACTTGTCTGGTTTTTTTGTTTATGTAAACGGTAAGTATATAAAAACACATTTAAGTATTTCACAACCTATATTTAATTTTAATCCATTAGGTTGCTCGTCAGTTCACAAAAAACCACCTCGTATCTAGTTTTTTTGTCGTATGTAATATGGATTTTTTGTAGAACAAAACTTACTTGAAAATAAGCGCTGCTAGCTGCCAGCACAGCCTTATGGACGCGCAACGTGTGAGAACTGCACATCAGCGTCATATCCACCAGAGATTGCATTTGTAGTAGCTTACCAAATCTAGACATTAAGTGTTCAGAGTAATCTTCATAATGAAGGCTATACCGTATAGGAGCCATTTCATAAACCTAAATGAATTGACCTTACAAAATTACAATAAACATCCTACTCGACGGAGTTCGCGTGTGACATTGATAAAATTGACATGGAAAACAAAAGAAGCGAGAAATATTTTTGAAATTTATTTTCTTGTGTACCAGTAATAGACATTTTGAGAAAAAGTTTTCATACATAGGTACATCGAAACTTTTTGGCAATTTTTGGAATTTTGTGAACTTGAGTGAATATAGGAAAAATAAAACCTCGTGTATCATTCGAGTATTTTTATTCTTTTAAAAATGCAGAAAAAAATAGTAAATGTTAGAAAATGAATTCATTACAAATTTGTATTTGTCTTGAATTACTTAATAGTAGATAAAAGTTAAGATTAAATTATAACTGGAAGTAAATACAACAGATTGATATAACTTGCACATTATAAACGTATTCTATCACAGGCTATAATTAAGTACTGAAAATCGGATGCAAGTAGGTAGGACTAGCTAAAAGTTTGTTTTTCTTTACATAACCACCAATAGTAATGTGAATAACGATGGCGGAAGGCGACTAATGAAGTCTTATTTTCGGAATTGCGAGCTGTGATAGACATAGACAGAAATTTATTGTGACAAAAAACATACAACACAAAATAAAAATCATACACAAAATATTTATATAAAATGTTTTTGTCACAATCCGGTCCCAGCTCAGCATAATGCTAGTTGTAAACAACCAGCTATATGCCATATTTTTATTGATTGGTGATAGGTAACAGCCAGACATCAGGCCATAATGTAGTTTTAAAATCTGCATTTTTTTTTTAGTTTAGGTACTTGGAATGTATTGGTTAGGAATGTAATGATTTGTTCATAAGGCACTTGGAACAAATACAGCGAGATCATGGTCTGTCGTATTGTTATACCAGAATACACGTTATCTGTTAAAATTAATAATCATTACAATTTTAATTTACAATAATTTTTGTTACGGCAGTTACATTGACTATAAAACCATCAAATAGTCATAGAATCTAATCACAATTATAATAATTATATATAGATCTAATCACAATTACTATAAATACACAATTAACACATACTTAAATACATTTATTTATAAGGAAGAATAGCGATAAAACTACGAGAGAAAAACAAGGACGAGATAAATATAAGTATAAGTATCTAACGATTTAAAAAAGTTTTCGTGTATATTGTAAGAATTATATTTTCGGCCGTACATACCTACTTCCGTACGAATTCTCGCATTATCCACAAGCGTTAAAATACAAATTTGTAACATTTCCAATACTTTTAGTATCATCTTAGAAATCAGTTCTCTATAATTAGCTTTTACGTGATACCCTTACTTCCCTACGATGAAGCTCATAAACGCTGTGCAACAGCTGCATACGCTGCGCAGTAATCAGAATATTGAACACAAATATCTTCAAAACTATACATTCAGGATTGGATTATTATGATATATGATTGTCCAATTGTACTTTTAAAATTGTTTTTCGAATTGGCAAGTAAACAAAAAAAAATGGCGGATTAGCCACCAATTAGAAGTCTTACTTTAAAAATTATTAGATGTAGGTATTAATTGGGTATACATATTTTACACTGTATTTTTCTTTACAAATTTGGATAAGTATTAAGAATATACTTTATACATTTAGGTAGGTACCCTAAGGCGTGGTTACGCCTATAATCGAGATATGTTTTCTAACCTCATCTTAAAGTAAACTAAACGATAGCCTGGTGTGTACTAATGAGAGCTTTTGTTTATATTAAGGGCCTTACCGAAAAACGTTACTTAACTTTAAGCAACGCTTAACATATTTTATCAACTTCTCGCTGACACGTAATGCCACTTGCGGAAAGAAGACAGAGAATTTAAGACGATGGCTAAAATTAAGTAACATTTTTCGGTAAGGCCGTTAAGAGTTCTGATTGATCGTCAGTCCACTAAGATAGGTAGGTAGCCCAGACTTTATGATAACATTACATTACATTTTGATGTTGTGTTTAGATACATGTTGAATTTATAGTTTTAATGATATTTGACAGAAACATATTCATATCTGAAACAGAATTAATTACAACGAATTGTACCCGTTTGCCGTTCATCACCCGAAAAAAAAAGTGATTATAGGCGGGAACCTAACAAAAATATCATCTTTTTGTACACTAACATCTAGACAGCGTATTAACAATTACAATTTTAAATATTTTATTAATTTTTACCATTATTCACTACTATATTGTCGTACTAAGTGGATTTAGATACTGAGGTTTAATCTCAGATATAGCAAATAAATGGACATATTTTTTGTGTTAATTCCAATATTATTAGAAAAATATTCTCACAACTGCAATGTACTTATTTATTGTAAAAGTTGGGTTACATAGGATTTCGTATAAAAATAAGAAGGCAATGTGTTTCACAACCTTTAAGAAAAATAAAACAAAAAGCAGTCGATATGGCAGTATTCAGTCAGACAGACTGAAACTTGAAATGATTTTTGTTTGTTTCCTTTTACATTTACAAACATGGTGTCTACAAAATGACGTAAACAAACATAGCTTCTTTCGACCAATCACAGCTCGGAATTTCTTCGCTACCAATTAGGATTGGTTACTTAACCGCCATGTTTGTTTACTTCATTGAAGAAAGAAAGCAACCGCTTTCTCTTTTCTGTGGTTAACTTAGATATCTAATATGAAAAAGATTGTATTTCAAGAAAATGTGTAAATGCAAGAATCCTATGTTAACCCTGATGAATTTATTTTAAAAAGGTACTTTTTTTGATATACGTATGTAAATAATAGATGAGTGGTACGAGTATATGCCATTAAAATTAAATGATACACAGATTGACAAGATAATTGACAGCAATGTCTATAAAAATAATTATTCCATAAAAAAGTGAAAAGAACCTGAATAGAACCGAAAAATAGAGCGAGATATGAATTCCAGTTTCACTATCTTTGTCTCAACTTGTAATGTTGGATGTTAATTAAGAATGATGATTTTTTACATATTTTGTATTTACACCCAAACTGACGAAATCGGTTACGATGTAAAATAATTTTCATTAGAGAATTTTAGAGATGAGTATTTTATGTATATATATATATATATTACCCATACCTAAACGTCTATTATTATAATTTTATTTTGGAATGTTTCCTTTATGTTTAAATTTTTGCAATGAGGAAAAAAATTACAAAAATACATTGAGCTGTATGTACTTACGTACCAGAGGAGCTATCCGAAGCACACACATATATATATATATATATATATATATATATATATATATATATATATATATATATATATGTATATATATATATTATTGTCACGTTTTTTGGTAAAGTAAACGTAACAGCATTGGAATAATAATTACCTACATCGTTTATCAATATATATTTATTGCAACGCAGAATTGCATCTATGGTGTGTTTTCTCGCCAGCAAAACGTCGAAAAGCTTCATTATAAGCTACGCACATGTCATCCTAAACGGTATATCGCCTCTGTTTTACAAAGATGGTGAAACTGGCTCTAAAAATATAATAACGTTATGAACACTTTACATGGGCTCGAGTAGATTTGTACAATACATAGCTTGTAGAAAAAATAGAGATTCACCTTAAAGAGATCGTACAGTGAAACGGGACCATCGTCAGTCTCCGACGAACCTTACGAGCACTCTATATTAATATAAATATTAGTATTCATAAGATCATTAATTAATACGAGGAATAATCGCGAATAAATTACAGTCGTTAATTTTAAATTAAACGTACTCTCCGCCGTCACTGGACGATGGTCCGTTTCAGTGGATGATTACCTTAATTATTATAAGCAAATTACAATATTTACATCGACATCGTCAGCGACACCTCGCCTATCACTAATTAATACACAATAATTTTGTTCGTTTAAAAATAACTATCACTAAAATCGTCAAATCAATCGTCGATGATTTTGAGAAACTCCTCGGGTGAGATGTGGAGGTCGTCATTCGCATCTGTCGCGTTGGGGACGGAGTGTTTCAGTTCGCCGAAGGTGTATGTGGAGCGCGGCCGAGGCGCGCGGCTCGCTGGCCTCTCCGGGGCTGCGGGTAAGGACGCCTCGCAGTCCAAGCTGGCGCGTTTGTTCCAGCAGAAAGGCGTGCGGGGTTCCGCGCCCGCAGACATCGGCATCGCGAGCTGAACGCGAGATCGACACAGCTCGTTGTCGCTCATCTGCCGCTTCAACTTATCCTTGCCCACAACCAGCTGGAAACCTTTTGAGCTTCCATCGTTGCCCGGTTTCCCGAGCTCCACTTCACTGTGCTGCCGACGCAGCTTCGCCGAAGTCTCGACGGGGCTCGATCGCTGCGGTCTGTAGACTAGACTGTTCTGGCGCGAGCTTTTCCCCATCCGCTTCCCGGATCCTATCAACAGCGCGCCGTCGTGCCGACTGCTCGCAGAAGAACTGCTAGTGTTTGTATCGAGCGTTCCTTTATTCCCGCTGTTTTTTCGTAGCGACTCGATCACGCTGTAAAAGTGTTCGATGTCAGAAGTGCTGTTGTTTCTGGATCTATTGACGTTGTTAGTGCTGTGCCGATGCGGGCGGATGTGCGCACGCGGTAAGTGTCCGTGGCTGCTCTGCCGCGAGATGCCCACACTGGCCTGCCGTCGCGGCATACTACAGCTTTTAGGTACGAAAGACTCCTGAGATAAAAGAATGTTCTCATACACGTGGGCGTTGTCATCCTCTTGAGGGATCAAGTTCTGCCGACTCTCTGTAGTTTCTTTCTTTTGACCGATAGAACTACTCTTTTTATGCCCAATTTTACTCTTTAAATCGGGCATTTTCTTTGTTAACTTGCAGTCGCTGGCGCTTCTTGGCAGCAAATTAGCGTACCCATGAGTGGCAGACTCCTGCATTTGTGACTTCTCTAATTTCGGGGCGCTCGGAGCGGACGCGTCCGTTATTCTTGTCGAGTTGTGCTTAGCTAGTTTATTGGAAGGATTAGGTTTAACTAAGTCAGCTGGACAGGTTTGCGGAGGCAGAGTCTCGTTTCTCTTCCTGTCTACGTCGGGTTTCGAAGACTTGTCTAGGACCACTTTCGTTTTGTCGCTCTTACATATCTTGACGCTAAATCTGAACGGAGGTTTGAATACGACTTGCAGTCTGGCTTTTTCTCCTGACAGCAGATTGGTTGCACTCTTGGACGGTCTAGTTTTTCGTGAACCTTTCTGGACTTGTCGGTGACTTCTATCTGAGAGTCCCACGGGAATAGATTTAGATTTCGGAATGACTGTGGGCTGTGGAGAGCTGAGTAGCCATTTTTGCACTTTCGTCAACGCTTCCGTGTCTTTCGTGGGTGAAGCGGGGTGCTTCTGCATCGAACTGTAGTCGATCGTCTCTTTCTTCATTTTCATCTTTCGTTTCTTAATCTTACCCTTGTGTTTAGACAATATTACGTGTTTGGGCGATTTGCCTTCGGAATTGGTGACAATCATGGCGCTTTCTTTTGTGATTTTCGGAGTTTCATCTAAATTGGCGGGGTTACTTGGCTTCTGAAAGAAGAAGATTACAATTAGATATTTACTTGTAAGTAAAGTAAAAATATCTTAATTTAAATCAGGCTGATTGACACTTACTCTCTTTTTATTTGCATTGTGAGATGGCGACGACTTGTCCCCTTGTTTAGATTTCAGATCTTTTTTGTTGCGGTATGCTCTGGTCCTCAATGCTACCTTTTTCTTTAGAGGGAGTTTCGACCTGTAAAATGATTGATTAATTTTATAGATAGATTCATTCTCTTGATTTATCAACAAAATCGATGACGAATTCATGTCATTCGAACCGAAAATATCAAAACTCTTAATCACAAACTTATTTTTAGTAAGTGTCAAAGTTAGTAGCATTTGATATAGAAATAATTGATTCTCTTTTGAGATTATTTTTATATTTTCTTAGTACTATGACAAAGAAGATAACTACTTTAAAAACATAGTTAGGCTAGACGTCGTAATAATGCTTTTAATAACTTATTAATCCTTCCTTCCTCCCTGGTGATGCATGAAGAGGGTTTAGACTTAGAAAATGTGCGTTCAGTGAAAAATCCTAAATAGACGTGATAGTCGTCATATCACACTACACCCCTCTTCCGTTTTGATATTTCGTGATTTCTCCCGAACCCCTCCCCCTCCTCTTTAATGCACCACGAGATTAATGGACGATCGTTCACAAAATATAAAGGGCCGCCTCGAATTTAATTTGAAATTTCACCGAAAATTTAAATAAAAGATTTTTTTTTTCTTTTTTCAATAATATTTTTTTTTCAGTCATCACTATTTCGCCGAGTGCTTTTTATTCCTGGCGGGATCTGTACACAAATTTAATGAGTCCTGTTTATTTACCTGACGGCAGTGTGCACTATCAAGCCATTGTCTGCGGCGTCAGGCAGGCGGACGGTCTCCGTGGTAGATGAGTGGATGATGGTCACAGACTTCAGTTTCTTGCCGTGGCGGCCGAAGTAACGCGTGCTGGCCACCTGGAAAACATAAACTATTAATTATGGTATGTTCATCGTGTTTTTCGCGATTTAAATCGTTAACTACGCAATTGTGACTGTCGGTGATGTGCCTAAAAATCTCTAGCAGTTTGTAGACTAACCTCATAATCTTTCACTCATTTCACCTTTCACCCTCAATAAGCGCATTTTAGTTTTGTTCCGGTTTTCGCGCGTGACTTTTCCTGTCTGACAGAAGTTGACAGATAATGGTTTAGTTAAAATGGACTTATCAGACGTTTATGAGTAAGACGGTATACATGTACCTAATTATAATTATAGTTTAAAAAACTGAAACGACCACCTACAAAATGCGCAGTTTCGTTTTAAAAATCAAAGTGCTGAATTGATTTCAATGAAATTTCTATGGGACTACCTCTGAAGTATTGCATACCAAACTAAAAGAACCATCAAAATTAGATAATAATTTGCGAAGCAATAGCGTAACAAACATAAAGATTTTTTTCCTTCTCCTTTTCATAAGAAAGTTAATCACACTTTTTGTGGTCCTTAGTTATTGGTTGGTGTGTTACCGTTCCACAAAAACAAAATAAGCATTTTTTTTTCTCTTTCTAGACCACATCATGTCCGATAATGTCATTGTGTAAGTGACACATATCTATATAAAAAAATGGAGAACTGGTGACCAATGAGAGCTCATAATTTCGAAAATAACATCAGTGTTAGTAACAATATAAAATAAGAAACATATGTAGATTTACTTGTACAGTGTTTGGTATGTGTTTAGTGTTTTATAGAGATTCTAGCTTGGCTAGCGATGATTTTTCGAGCATACTTAAAACCATATTTGAAGAACATAATTTAATCATTAGCATAGTAGCATTGTTGAGTACGCGCAAATCTTTTTGAGGTCTCTGATTCCGAATGCAAGCAAGAACCACACGACCAGACCAGAAAATTTTGACGAATTTCTAGTCTATTACTTTATAAATAGACTAACAATTTGTCAAAATTGTCTTTGAATCGTATCAGCGAGCGGCGAGCGAGTGATGTCTACTTAGCAGCCTTGAGGCCCAGGTGATTCGTCGATCGCATCGCAACGCACACAAACGCAAAACTCACACTAACACACGCTGTTAGCAAACGTGCGCGGGGAACCCTCCCCGCGGGAAGGTACTATACTAAGGTATACATTTTTCTAAATCTAGTTGGCTGTCAATACAAGGCGCCACTGATTTACTTTCCTTTCGGAGTTTTTGACGATTAGATATATGTTGTGTCTGGTGTTTACAAATTAGAAGCAGATTCCAGGATGCTACAGCATTTCTGGAGAGAAACAAAATATAAAATGACAGGATCGTTGTTGTAGTAATCCTATGGCCTATCTAATAGATCTGTTTGTTGTTCAGAATTATATGTAATCTTCTTTCAGATCTACTTTGTGAATTTCAGTATTATTTTATTGTGCTTTTACGTAATGTTGTTATAATCTTTCATGGTAGATATTTATATCTGTCTCCTGGGCATCATGGTTGCTATACATTTTGTAGACTGGTAAATGTTGTCTAATGACTGCCTTTTATTTTTAAATGCTATTGGACTGCCTGTTGTAATTCTCACAAGATTGAATTAGCAGTTTTGATATCTTGATCAAGGAACGCAGTCTGCCTGGAGAAGCCTGGTATTTCATTGGTATTTTTTATTTTGTTTGTAACAGGCTAGTAATAATGTCCTAGAAATTATGCCAATAATATAAAAGATACATTTTGACAGATGTCAAATTAACAGTTGTGAATTACGATAGGGCTATAATTTCTAAAACCATTGATTCTGAACCAGTGATTCCTTTTCTAGAGTGATACCGATATATGTAATCAGATTAATTAATTAATTATACATTTGACACCACATAATAGTAACAAAATAAAAAAACAGAATAGAGTGGCACAAAATCTTATTGCTAAAAGTGATCTCTTCCAGATTACCTTTAGATGAATGGGGAAAAAGGTAATAAAAGTAGATTTCATCAACAAGTCTTCGATGACAGCTGTCAAGCTTGTTTTATAGCTATATGTTGCAGTAATATCTCACCAGTAGCGCGATGACGGCGAGCAGGATGAGCAGGACGGCGTACCAGTGTCGCAGCATCCAGCGCTTGAAGCCGGCGATGCTCTCGTCTGACAGCAGCAGTTTGCGCAGCGTCGCCAGCGGTCCGGACGGATCCACCTCGCGGCAGCGTTGGAACACGTCGCAGTACCTGCGCAGACATGGAAAGAAAAAGTATGATTTTTTGAGTTTAATTAACTGATCTTATGTGAGGTAAGATTTTTGTGGTGAAATACAACGAACCTAACGAAGGAAGTCCAGTGTCCATCTCAAAAATTCTGTTTTATTTACAGAAAATCGGCTCAAAATGTCGTGAATTAAGAAATAAAGAAAAGAAAGAAGTAGATTGATGATCACTCACCCATTGTAGTCATTACAGGGCGTGCCAGGCTTGGCATACATGTCGGGCACGTCGAAGGGCGGCGTGTTCCAGTGGAAGGAGGAGAGGCAGGGCCCGCCCTGCTTGCGGCAGCACAGCTCGCACGCGGAGCGCGGGTCCTCCTTGCGCGGCGCGCACTGGCACGACTCGAGCCCGTACGCCAGGCAGATGGACCCGGTGCACTCCTGGATATAAACCAAGTATTACTTGTAAATAATGAATGTGATCTGTATATCCACGATAATTTAAACAATACAGCTAAAATCTAAAATATAGGTTCTAATTGTTATACACCTCCCAAGAACGCTCAGCGTGTTGGGTATATTATACTCACTCCCATGTAACAGACGAGCTCCTTGTCGCACCGTGTTCGGTTCGGCTTGTGTCGGCTGGTGGGGCAGGCGGCCCGCTTGCCGTCGCAGTGAGCGGCGTCGCGGCAACCGTTGTCGGAGCGACATTTGTCGCCGTACTTGAGGGTGCAAGACGCAGTGCAGCACGGACCCTGGGGACAGAACACCTTGTATTATTAACTAGGTACGCTACGAACAAAATATTCAAATTGGAGTTGTTGAAAACGTTAACTTGCAACTGTTTATGGAACTACTTCTAACCTTTCCACGGACATGTAAAAAAATATTGGTGATCATAAATAAAAAAAATACGTCTCTTTTGTCAGGTCATATATATTTAATATATGTAATGTATGTTAATTATATGGTAATATTGCATAACTACAATACAGCTATGCAAAGACTTTGTAAGCTCTATAACTTCATAATCACTGGATCGATACATCTTAACACAAATACTGCCCACTTAAGAGTACGTAGTTCAACCATCTTTAGTCTAGCTCGCGCATATCCACATTTTTGAAGATATAGAATGATTGAATGAACTTATATAAAAAAACGTCGTTTGTAAAACTAGAAAACAACTTCACAAATATTCGACAAAAGTTTCAATTTTATCGAAGTCAATTTTCATACATAAAAATCATTTTTGCAGTAATCATTTCTAAAAATAATTTTATGTATGAAAATTAACTTTTATCAAACTGTTTTTTTGTCGAATATTTGTGATGTTGTTTTTTAGTTTTACAAATGACGATTTTTTAATAAGTTCATTCAGTAATTTGATATCTTCCGAAATATGGGTATGCGCGAGCGAGATGGACGATGGTCGAATTACGTACTCTTAAAAAAATAGGCCTCATATTCGTCATCTCACCTGACTAGGGCTGCAGACGCTGTGTTCAGTGAGCGTGCAGGGCTTGTAGTGCGGCCTAGCGGCCTGCGGTCTGCAGCACACGTCCGTGCACTCCGACGCCCAGCCGCAGTCGCACTCCTCGCCTTCCTCCACCACGCCGTTGCCGCAGATAGCTGGTTGAGGCTCTGAAAGATTAAATAAATAAATATTGGAGGACATTTTCACACAACACCATCTAGCCCCAAACTAACCAAAGCTTGTACTATGAGAATCAGATGTCTGATAGAATACATATACACTTTTTTTTGTAAATACATACATGTAAACACCCATGCACAGAAAAAACATCCATGCTCAGCAGAAATGTTTGACCTGGGTGGGGATCGAACCCACGACCTACAATTCAGATGCAGACGCACTACCACTGAGCCATGAGGCCTGTCAATGAGGATTGTGAAAGAACCGTGATTTTTTATAACGGGGATCGAATCACGGGTATTTACCCTTACGGGGTAAACAGATCTGAACAGGCCTGAACTCTGAACTTCATGATCTTTAGATCATGAAGTTCAGGCCACTTGTAACCGTGGTTAGAGGATTAGATGGGAAGGAAAGGGTATTAGGGTGTTAGAAGGTAATAGGGGGTAAGATTTAATGTTGGCCTGTTGTGACAGGAGTCAGCCCATCTCCTACATAAAAACAATTTCCGTCAAGAGAGAAGCAGCTGGTACATTCCATATTTTTTTCTTTTTCTGCCAGTCCAGCTGCCAGTGCCCAAAAAAAGAAATGCCACAAAGGTTCTTTCCACGCACGTCGAAGTTAAGTTTGGGTATGGGACACTTTAATCTAATAAAATAAAGTAGCATGGAGCGAGTCAGAGCGACAGGTGTCATAGGATTACTGTTTGGCATTTGTCTGATTAATTATTTGACAAAAAAAAAACGTATAAACGATTGTTACCCGTGAAGCATCCCTTGGGCGACCTGGCCTTATTATTGAGGACTGGGTCGATCGCCCTGAGTGAGCACGGCGAGAACTTGTTGTTGTTCTTCCGATCGCCGCTGGTCGCGCGCGCGAACATTATGTAGTTCCCATCCTCGCCAAACGGCGTGCATACTTCTGGGTCGTGCTGGAAATATAAAGAGGATGGTAAATAATCAGAAAAAATAAGCGGCCAAGACCGTGTCGAGACACCAATGTGGCAGCTCATAGCTAAGCTAATGCTGTAATGTAAAGAAATAATGAAAGAATAAAGTAAAGAATATATGAAAGTTTAGTTCAGATTAAGGGTTCCATAAAAAATAAGATTTTTTGTTTGCAACAAGTATTAAAAAAAATTGTGCTCGTGGTGTCTACTGTTCGTAGAACTACTATTTAATTTAAATTTAAGAAACTTACAGGTGATCCGAAGTTGTGTCCGATCTCGTGCGCCAGTGTGACGTGCGAGACCGCAGGCGGCACGTGCTTGCCGTAGTTCAACAACGTCACTATACCCGTGTTCAGAGACTTCATACTGCCGCGGTAGTGCTGGAAACGACAGAGGGACACGATTATACTCTTCTTTGATCATACACGGCACAGAACATAATTCTAACTACTTTAAGATATAATAATCTACACTAATCCGCTCTAATATTATATAAAAGCGAAAGTAACTCTGTCTGTCGTCTGTCTCTCACTCTGTTTGTTACCTCTTCATGGCTAAACGGCTGAACCATCGTTATAAAATTTGGCACAGAGATTCCTTAGGAGCTGTACATAGGCTATATTTTATCATCATCATCACTGTTTTTCATTACTATGCGGGGCACAGCTAGTATATAATATTATAATTAATCATCCAGAAAGTTGTTGGATTGGTATGGTAATTTGAAGTAATCTACAGGTATATTGCTGACCCATCGATTTTCTGGGTAGCCAACAGGTAGTGTCCAAAAGCACAACACTGAAGGCATTTGACGATCTATGAGAAGTCTATATTTAATAGTGGATTAAAATCGGTTGAAAAATTATATAATATTCTAATCTTTAACTTGTTAGTCGTTTATGTAAAACTTACCCCATTCTTCTCACATACTCCACCAGCGTTTTTCAGATCCCCCGTCCAAGCCAAGCCCAGTGTTCCCATTTCGAAGTCACGATACGTAAACATATACGCCAAACAAAATGCGTCATAGTCTTCCTCTGTAAAAATCAATTTATTATTAAGTAATTCAATATCAATAAATCTTACCTTAACAAGAATTGGATGACGGAGTACACTTTGGAATTACTCGTAATTTATTAACCAAATTGCTATGTCGAATTGAGCCCGAGAGGGCCGTTCCGTCTTTAATTTCGTGATTAAAAACAAATTGAATAAAAGTGCTAACCTGAAAATAGTTCCAAGTATTTCTCGACACCGTAATTATTCGGGAACCTGTACGCGGGGTCTTTTAAAGCATCTAACGTATGAACCTTTATTCTCTTGATCATAAATGTGATGTTATCCGGCTTGCCGTCTTGATTGAAGTCTGTAAAATACCAAGTTTATTAGCTTCACGTTTTCTTAATTAAGTTTACATGTATATCAAAGATGAAATTACCTGTTACTTTATAAATAGCGTTGACTTTTTGTACGTGGCGTGTCATGACCTCGATACAGGCTTCTTCGGTTCCGTACCTTTGATAGAACATGTGATCTGCTTGTAAGTACACGAGGCATGTAGTTTTTCTCGGATCTACTGTAGCTCTTTTATTAACATGCCTGCCGTCGTCACTAGCATTAGCTGATAGCACCGTGTACCCCACTGGTTCTTTCTTAACTATATCTTTAGTCACGGTAACTACACCTGCTTTCGTCTTTATCACTTCGACGTGCGTCTTTGGTTTCGGTCTCGACTCTTCTGAATCGATTCGCACTTTAGTTATGAGGTTACTCTTATCGATCTTTGTTTTCGGTTTCCGCGTGCTTAGTTTTTCGAAATGGTCACCGTTACTCGTATAAGGGACGTCTAAATCTAAAGGTAGATCGGGATTTTTCTTTGGCTCATCGTCTTGCATTTCGTCTTCGGGGAGCCACCGTTTCTTACGTCTGTGTATTTCGTCTCGTATGTCTTCTGTGTGGTTGAGAGCGGAGTCTGTTATAGTAATTTGTTCGGTGAAATTGAAAAGTTCTCCTTGGGTTCCTAAGGTTCCCTTTATGTGGAGAAGGTGTGAGGCGCAGGGCGTGGCGTCTGCATTGTCCTGCGGATGCGTGACGTCAGATCTCCGGTAGATGACGCTGTGCATGGAAGGATGCTCCACATTGTACCGAGAGACCGGCTCTATGTAGTACTCTTCTGAGGGCGTCCAGATAGTTCCATCAAACAGCCCATCTCTCGTGATGACGCCGTACACGTGTGATGAGTCGTCATCTGAAAAGTAATCGATTCTCTCATTAATAAAAGTAATGTCACAATTTCAATATCTCTTTAAAATCTCGAAAACAATTAACCTGAGCGTCGCTACTTTGGCGAATTTCAGAAATGCACTTGAAACACAGAAACACTTAAATGGCTGACAATATTTTATGCAAACTAATTCGAGGTGCAAAGAGCTCGGGGACTCAATGAATTAAAATCACAACTTGCAGTCGCAGCGGGTGGGGGAGAAACCGCTCATAAATAACGGTAATTACTGGCCCTCGTCGCACCCCCTCATTCACCCTTTTGTTCATTTTCTAACAGAAGAAAAACATCGACAGGGAAACGTTCACCCCTGTACTGCACGGTCTACACCGAGACGTCTGATGGATGGGATAATTAGTATAAATGAGTTTCCAGCAGTAGCGTCAAAGACAAAACGAGCGGCGGAGGTTCAGCATTTATCGAGGGTAGAGGTGATTTCAAATACAATGGCTATGTGTAATTTAAAAGAAACGCGCTCACTCCCATTGGGGTTTGATCTCTGTTAGAATTTGGCACAAAAAAGGGAAAATAATTTAGGGATAGCAAATTATAATAATTTGATTCATTCTTCGGGGAATTGTCTTCAAAGTCATTTTTTACCTTTATCTTCGGAACATTTTTGCATAAATACGTAGACTGTTGACGCTCAAAACAGATGGATGAAGACAAACTCGGAGAAATAGCAAACCTACTTCATTAAAACTTTTGGACTAATTTGTTCAAAATTCACTTTGTCTCCGGCGCTCCAGATGGGTCGCAGCACATAATTTCACTTTATTAAGTTAGTCGCAGAATGTAGGAGTTTGTCGGCTCATGTTTAATTGCTTGTTTCGGGGACTTGGTAGATCAATGCGGGGTGAAATGTTCACCCACATTACATTCTACACATATAATTGTGTTACTGAGGCACTAACCTGTTTCTTCATTATGTTTATTACATTCATTGTCTATTCTAGGCATTTAGGCTTAAATTTAAAAATTGCTGTTTTCAGTCGACGAGCGAAGTGAGCAGGTAAGAAGATTTACGAAAAGTGAAAGAAAGAAAGATTTTGCTGTTAGTATATTATATGTACATGGTTTATTAGGCATAGGTGAACGAGGTCTATTGCTTGTCAATGCCATTATTTCCTACTGAAGCTATGTACGAGACGAGCAAGTCACTTGCCCAGATGTTAAGCGTAACGCCTAGCCCTTAACAGCTCAATTTCACCCAAAAAAATTAGTTCAAAAGCTTTTGTGGCAATGCACTGCGCTCGCTAAGATATCACTAGTAGTAAAAGAATAAATGTAGTTGTCATTATTCCTAGATTATATCTATATAAAATACCTAGAGATTTGGGGAAACACCTGACATACCAAAAAATACTCGTACTATGCGGTCAAGCGCAAACCTATAATGTATAAAAAAATAAAACTTATATTATAAACACACAAAAAGAGTCACATACTTTCACACGTACGCCCGAAAAACATTACTCTCCTTTTGACAGTCGGATAAACGGAAAGTCCCATCTACAGTGAAACGAAACGATATAGCCCACCAATTACCGAATCAGGATCGTAAGTAAGAAATCTCATTTCCCAGAATGATAGACATTGAGCCTTAATTCGGGCTTATCAATGAGGAGCAATTCTAGCGGGACTTTTGCTTATAATTAAAAGAAAACCGGCACAAAGGCGTAAACTGTTCACTGGAAACAATTTAATTTCCTCAACCCGCCGAACAATTAATGAACGGGTAAAAAAACGGGTAGCTGTCCTGGAGGGATTTCTTTATTAGAAAGTTTCGTACCTCGGTACTCGTCTACGCTATAAATATAGAACCAGCATAGCAAAAGACATACTTAGACATATCTTTATTTGTGACAAAAACAACCACAACAATAAACATTCGCACAAATCAACAACGTCGAATTCTTTATTTAAAAACCTTATTCTTTGCGAAAACTCCGTGCAAGATTTTTTGTGAAATATTTGACTGGCTTTACGGCTCCAGTTCAGTCGGTAGTATAGCTGCCTTACAAGCTGTAGGTTGTCGATTTGATCCCCGCTGAGAACTAACATTAGTGTGAGGAGCATGGATGTTTGTTTTGTGTCTGGGTGTTTCTGTGTATTATATGTATCTTAAAAAAATATTGTATCTAGTTCCTATTTAGAGCTTAGCTTAGCTAGATGCCGCTGTGTGAATTCGTCATTTTTTTTGCGAATTTTTAGATCTCTTGCTTGATCTCAAGAAATCATTGAGCTGTATGTACTTACGTACGAGAGCAGACACCACTCATAGCTACTTTGTTACATTCAACTGCGGCGAGAGCGCCGCACCTCACTCAGTGGCTTACATGTTAAGTGAGTGCTTTTGAGGTTTTGCTGGTGAGAAAACACACCATAGATGCAATTCTGCGCTGCAAGTATCAATCGTATCGTATAATCGTAGATAAACGATGTAATTATTATTACAGCGCTATAACGCTGTTTTGTTTACTTTACCAAAAATGTGTGATTAGTTTTGATTCAGATAGCTCCTCTAGTACGTAAGTAGATACAGCTCAATGCAAGAAATAGAATTTTTAACATAAACTTCGGTGTGACACATTTTTTATACAAAAGCTGGAGTAATGATATAACATCGTAACAAGTTCGAGTAAAGGTTTTGGAAGAAGGCGACATATGCGAGACCGTCCCCGTGACCTACAACTGACCTAACTGACCTAATTCTTAATATTGTAATACTATTGTTAAGGTTCTATGTCATAAATGTTTGTTTCTTTTGTGTATGGAATTCCTTGCCGCCATCTCTGTTTCCTGATACCTACAATCTTGGAATTTTCAAGGCTAGAGTGAATAGATATCTTCTAGATCGACGAGCTCCATCCTCGGCCACACCGTCGCTTAACATCAGGCGAGTTGGTGGTCAATCATAGATCTATCTTGTATAAAAAAAATTTTTAGTTACTGAGTTTGTATATTGTTTTGTTGTACATAAATGTTTGCGTAAGGGGATTTACGATCTATAGAGGCTTAAGACTAGATTTTTTTTGTGTGCTCCATATTTTAGGAGCGTGAATTGAGTACTATGAAGAAATTACGTACTATGATTCAACGTAGAGTACACGATTTGCTTGAGTAGTGGAGAGAGCGTCTATTGGCACAAGATTCCCATCTACGTGACTGGCAGTTCCTCGTTGCTAGGGCTGGCCCGTCTCCGAGAGTAGGGTAAAAAGGGAAATGAATATGACATTTGGAGAAGGTAAGTGGCAGCAACAGGACATTTTAATATTCGACATTTATGAAGTTTTTTTCCATATTTAAGTATCTATAAATTTGTACAGTCCGAAAATTTCACAACCGACGGAACTTGAACCCGCATATCCCAATCAGTACTTGGAAGCTTTTACCAATTTGGCCACAGGTGTGTCAATTGGGATGTAGGAAACTTCCAAACAGCCCAATACGTATTATATAAAAACAATCAGTTTATCATAGACGGATCCTTCTAAGATAATTTTATAGAATTTATCAAACTCCGATTTGTATTTTTTGCGAGATTGTGTAACAACAGACATTTATAACCTTAATATAAAGTGAGTTTAAAAATCGCTACAAAAATTCAAGAAAACTTTTAAAAGCCTATTATGTCTAGTGGTAAATCTGTAAAAAATATTTCTAAACTAAAATTATTTTTAATAAGACTGACAGATGAGACGGGCTAGAGCACTTACCTAGCCCGATGTCAAGCTTCACGCTTCGAGGAGATTCGATTTTTTTATCTAAGTAGGTACATTTTATTAAGACAAATGGCAAATATCTAACTAGGTTGTGCCGTAAACGTTAAAGGTCAAACTTCTCGAAGTACATTTTCTATTTTATCTCAGCGGAAAATGTTCATCAAGTCTTAATTAGATTAATATCAGTTCTAATTCAAACTCGAGTTTGGATCGAGGGTCGAAGTTACCCGCGCGGTTGGAGCGACCCTAAGTCGCTTGGATTGGACGCGCTAAGTTGCATCATAGAGCTTATCTGATGCCGTGACCAGATTACATTATAGTTTTTTATAACTTTGACGTTTAAGCTAACTGTCATTGAAACTGTGCGAATTCTCTGGAGAAGTCAGTATTTTCAAAATCGTACCGATTTGGATACTACATATGAATGTTTTATACGAAATATAAGCTATATAATTATAGTTTAAAAAACTGAAACCGACTTCAAAATACGCAATTGCGTTCACTTGGATGACATATTATTTTCAGTTATTTTGTTTTAAAAAACTAAAGTAATAAACTGATTTTCATAAAATTTATACCTATATATATATATATAATGAGACCACCTCCCACCTGAAATATTGCCTACCAAACAAAAAAAGGATCATGATAATCAATTCATAAGGGGGTCAAAAACTGGCAAAAATAGTCTTACGTAATAAATGAATGGCCCCTATAATAATCATGTTATATTAGATAGGATCCTAATTCTAGAAGAGAAGATCGCGCAGCCTGCCTATTAATGAGCAGGCAGCAACACGCCAGATGGAACATCGGTAGATTACCTTCCAGCTTCCCCGAGTAGACCTGCGCCGTGTTGAACTCCATCTGGCCTGAAGATGAGTGGAACTCGACGTCTTCCGAGAACACGGAGCTGGGGTCCGGCCGTAGCACTAAATTAAATTGCCTGAAACAATACAAATAACTTGTTAATGAATACTATCATTTATCCTCATCTTCATCTCTCTACTCTTAGCAGTTTAGCTGGTATCGGTGCAGAATGTATGTTTAAAAATATGGTAAAAAAAATCATGTGTGTGGTTTCGCTATTCGTGTCCATTCGTCATAATTAGGAATCTGAATTCACTCGTTTCTTACTTATGTCATCATATTCACACTTTTTGTGATATGCTTCTCATCTCTAAAATTAAACAAGATGCTTAATAAAAGAAAATAGGCACACACCTGTACCTAATGCAATAATAAATACACAAAAACAGAATGTTACGGTGACAAAAAAAAATTATTAGTAAGTTTTTAGGTTCACAACATGTTTGTGTTTAAAGTAGCCATACGTCCCGCTTTCTGTGAGACAGTCCCGCTTTTATGCAGTCTGTGCCGCTATCATCAGAGCACGGGACGTAGTCCCGCTTTAGTAAATAGACTAAACGAATTAATAAGATATGCCCTATCAGGGTATGTACTTAGGCATAGGTAATTCTAAGTGTACTCTGCACATAATGTATTTAGTGACATGAAAACACAGTTAAGTTTGTTCTTTTAAGTCTGCGTGCTTCATCTCCGACCACATCTTCGGTTTGGGGCCGTTCATTTATTACGTAAGACTATTTTTGCTAGTTTTTGACTATTTGATTTTTATTCCTAATTGAAGTAGACCTACTATATCCGACATTTTGAAACTGATTTGCTCCGTTGACAAATAAAAAAAAAAACAGAGTAATATTAAATTGTTCTTATTTTCTTGATTTTTAATAAATAGTTGAATAATATAGTTTTATCAAATTCGCCAAGCGATAGCCATGCCATTACTGGCACAATTATCACAATGTTCGTCATCTCACGTATTTAAAAAGTCATCCATTACACAAACTAATAGTGCACAATTTGCATTTGAGGAATAAAATCAAATAATATAGATACGACAATAGACTTCATAAAACTACAACGAAACAGTTTCGGCTTATGAAATTATCTAGAATTGAAATGACTAACCTAACCTATTGTCTTACCTAATCGCAGTCGAGCCAAATATGCTGTCGAAACTTAGTCTGGGCTTCTTAGCTCTGGAAAGTTTAGTAAGTCTCTATACGGTATACTACCTAGAGATAGTGATTACAGAGGTAGGTGTCCACGATTGTATTTCACAAGAGAATAGGTAAAACCTTACTTAACTAGTTGATAGGTAAGTAAGGAAACGAACAAAGTTTACCTATCCTGCCAGTCCAAGTAGTACTGCTAGGTAAGTATTAATAGAGTTTCTGATGTATGCACAGACGAATTGAATTCTAAATGCTGTTGTGGAAGGAAAACGTCTTAAGGAAATTGTATTCCTAGCCTAGCGTCCGGCTTCGTTATTTAAAACTATTTAGAGTAAAGATTAGTACATAAAAAAACTACATTTAAGTTTTATTTCCAAATTTTCTAACTTTTCGGGGAACTTTATCAATTGTTATTTTCTAAAAATTTATTTTTCTTTGCTTTTTATTATATAGATTCTATGTCAAAGAAGATCATCATCCTCATCTTAGCTATAAGAAGTCCACTGCTGGGCATAGGCTTCTCCCATGGATTTCCAAAAAGACCGGTTGATACTTAGCCTAATCCTGCAATTAGCATTTAAGGTAGAGAGTGGGGACACCTGTGGTCGTCTGTCTACCTTAAAACATAGAACATATATAGAAGAATTAGATATATGTATTTGTAACAACGCAAGAGTATTACTCATTATTGTATTATTATGAATTAGGGCACTAGAACTTGTTAAATAACTGAATGACAAGACGAACGAATTGCCCGTCTTTCTCGCTTGATCATAATATCCTAATGCTATATAGAACTCCCCAAAATCTAATAACATTTAATTCAATAAATGTGTCAATATGTCAATAAATCGGGTCGCTATATTATATAACCCAATGAAGTATCAGACGTAGATAGGTTTTCCCCGGCTTTGCGTGGCAAGTCTCATGTAATCGCCATCGCCCGACTCATCTTCAGTCGCGTCACGTCAACCAACACTGAGACGCGTCTTGTGATTTGTGAACAGTGAGAAAGTCATCCTGTGTGTTTAGAAAATGCAACACCAAGATATATAAGGCCAAGATACTAAAAGGCCCTGAGGATGTGGTATTATCCTTGAAAGTGCTGAGAACTAAGATTTGCCATGCTTTTACTTAATATTCAATGAGTAAACCCTCTCTATAGACAAAATCTCATTGGTATAACCTAGGTAGGTTTTTTTTTGTTATTTCAATAAAACCTAAACAATTATGGTGAGTATTTGTCATGTTAATTTATTCAGATAATTACTTAAGCTTTTAAATATTAGAGGTAGGCATTTAGGCTTAGGATAAAAATAAAAGCTCTATTTGTAGGCCGCCTACACGCCATTTAGAATACTAAAACAGAGGCATAAAACCGTCTCACAGGGGCGCTCAAAGTGTACCCCGAGGCTTTAATGGACTATATTCAATAGAAAACATGCAATATTTTTATTTTTGTTTTCATTTTAAAGAATTCCATGTAGAATAGACCACAAATATATTAAAAAATTTAAACATTGTAATTTATCGAAAAAAAATGCGGTTTTAAATTGACAGTTTAAATTTTCGCGCGCAAACGGACCTATAGTTCAGATGACGTCATTCCTGTCTGTCACTAGTCGTACTTGTTCGTCGCTGGCTTTCATACGTATGGAATTCATATTGAAAGAGTGAATTTATGATTGCGCGAATTTGCTTTTCTGAAGCCACATGCCTGTGTTGATCATTTTCTAATTCCCCATGTAGACTATAGCATAATCATTTGTTGTGCGCTTGTCAATTTAAAATCACCTTTAATTAAAATTGAATAAAAAATAGTATTAACAAAGCATAGAATTTTATTTTATAAATTTACAAAAAAGTTTTAGAGAAAAATATATGTTTAAATATTATAAATATATTTTAATTTTGGAAATACAGCATCTATCCAGAATTTCATTGCAGCATTCATAACAGACACAATGCTGTTATTATATGGCACATTAAAAATACTTATCTATTTCTTTTGATTTTTCGAAGTTTGGCTGTGCTATACAGAAAAGTGCCATTTTCCTTTCGCTAAAAATTATTTGAAGCTGCACAATCTTCACATTGGCAGGACTGAACCAAGCGTTTCATTTATAATAGCTGTAACACGATAACCTTCTTTACGTAATTTATGCTCCGCAGTAATTCGACTTTACTGAATCCGGAACCGGTTGTAAACGGACGTTACGGTTGTATGTATATAATTCTCCATCTCTTTTAATTTGGATAGGTATAGCCGATTGCGTTATCGTCGTAAGATTCTATTGTTGAGCTGAAATAGCTGATATGTATAGAAGCCGCCGAATAAAATAGAAAGTTAACAAATATGATTTATACATAACGTAGTAATTTAGTCCCTTTCATTTCTATACTTGAAAACTCTGCACTTTCGACAAAAAAAGTTATAACCATGTCAACACTAACTCTTGGTAAATTCCTGGAGTCTGCTTTGATAAACCCAACTTCCATTTTTATAAAACGCAATTACTATTCCCACAAAATAATATTCACTTTTACAACCGTAACCTTAACAATAAGTTGTCATAACAGGAGTGACGTCACTAAATGCTTATTGGTGTTTTGAAATACGTCTAGTTTCAAATAATTTTTTGTTCGTAATTATTGTTAAAAATCAACATTATGTAAAATAATAACGTTGCAGTGGCCTTTCTTTTATATTTTTTTAACATTTTAATCATAAAATTTTCATAAATATTCTAATTGCATCTTCCCTATTCTATTTATTTTATACTAGTTTTGACAGCGGTTTCACCTGCGTCGCAATGAAAAATGGAGACGATGATGATGCCTATATCCTTCTCCAGTGTCTCAGCTAACTCCGTAATTCAACCATCATCCGTCTCGCTCGCGCATATACATTTTTGAAGATATAAAATGACTGAATAAATTTATTAAAAATGTCGTAATTTGTAAAACTAGAAGACTACATAACGGTCCTATGTAATAGGGAGAATTCTGTGTACATAACATTTGTGATGTAGTTTTCTAGTTTAATAAGTTTAATAGTGTAGTTTGATTTTGTAGTTTTAAGTTTGTTGTTTTTAAGTTTTTTTAACCCATCCGATCCAAAAAGAAGGGTTTTATAAGTTTGACGTTTGTATCTGTGTCTGTTTGCGGCACGTATGAACCCAAACGTATGAACTGAATTTAATCAAGATTTTTTGTTGTTTGAAAGAGGATTTGATCGAGAGTGTTTTAGCCACGAATTACGTTTCAGATATATTTCAACAGAATATGTTCGCATGTTTTTAGTGTCTGGGGGTTTTATTTTTCTAAATTAATTTGATAATAAGCAAGTGATTTTATCAACTACATTTTAATCAATGTAAAAACTATAACTACCTATATATATTTAACTGTCTTAACTATTACAGAAAAAGCAATTAAATTAACCACCGTGGAGGACTAAAGATAATTAAAATAGTCAAATCTACTACTGGTTGGCAGCGTACCTATTATGCTATAGTTTCTACGTAAGAATATATAGTGAAAGCCTACGAACCACAATATCAAGCCAATTTTTCCCTAAAGCGCTATCAATCGTGGAACGCGAAATGGGACCGCAAACAAAGTTACCTGCATTCACTGACCTGTATTCACGGACTGGTGGCTGTCTAATTGTATACATGCCCATTTCGATGATAAAAAAATATCGCTGTAGACAGATGCTTCTTGTCATGAAAATATACTAACAAGTATCTATAATAGAAGAAAAACAAAATAATGGACTACGATAAGAGAATTTTCATAGTGTAACTGTTACGCTTATTATGATATTGAGTGTATGTATTTGCGAGAAAGTATGCGCAATACTATTGATTTAAAAGAGCATTCTTTAGATTAATTCTTGTAAAATATTTAGCTCAAACTAAAGTTTCAAAAGAAGATTTTTCATTAGAAACTAGCTTCGAAAACAGAATTATTTTTCGTTATTGGAAACCGGATTTCCTAAAAAGAAAAATAATTCCATTTTCGAAGCCGGTTTCGAACCTCCAGTTTCGAAAGTGACCGAAAGAATCAGAACAGAATTGACTACGAAAAAGTATATTTTTCATTGTCACTCAGGAAGTAAAGAAACTAACACATCTCAAAGCCGATCAAACCGTTAAGGCAACAGGTAATCTTATCCTAATTATTATTAAATAAATCCGGCAGAGTACGAGTTTCACTCGCACACCGGGGCTTCCGTACCTTCTATTCATGACCCAATATATGAACATGAATTGACACCAGTGTTAATTACTCAACAAAATGTGCTAAGAATATTTTGAACTTACACATATTTTCTAACAGGTAACAGGCTCCCCCACCATTAGACGGTAGCCTAAAAAGCAAAAGTAAATCTATTTGTCGTCTGTGTGTCTCTCAGCCTGTTTTTTGCCTTTTCACTGACTGTTATGAAATTGGGCACAAATATTATTTAGGACCTGGAAAAGAACATATCAAAAAAAAAAAAAACATTATCGTTTTTCATCACCATGCTGGTGACAGCTAGTACATACTTAAACATATATGTATTACACAATACATTAATACACTCGAAAAACATTATACACCTTCTTGCGCAGTCGGATGCAAATAGACATCAGTAACTTTAGCATGCCAATATGCCGTTGTTTGCACAGAATCTGTTCTATCGTAATAAATAAAATATAATAGTTAAAAAAATAAAAAAAACACGCTCAATCTTATCAAATTATTGTATTGTCATCGGTCCTCGATAGTTTGAATGAAATCTGACCGTTTGAAGGGGGTCAAAATCATGTTCAAAGTTTCCGTTACACTAACATACATACTAGCATACGTATGAAGCGAATAAAAGCGTGTTAAAAATCAAAGTCAACGGCTATACTTCAGTGAGAAGTGAGCGAAGACGTTATTGGGTAGAATCAGCACAAGTTTTCCTATAACCAAGTTAGATCAGACAAACAGGAGACATCGGGCTGTTCGTAACCTCATTACAGGCCCTCGTTAGTGCCGTTCCGACGTCCAATCGGGCAGGATTGTGAAATTTTTATCGAGTTAACGTCTTGTATCGTGTACCACGTTAGACGCCGTGGTCAGCAGGGACTTGAGTATTTTAAGAGGCTTCTACGTTATTAATTTCAGTCGATCCTCTCGGGGAATGCGAGAAAATTAGTTTTCCATTATCGTATTTGAAGAAAGTTTCATAAATCAATGTCTATCTTGATTTTCGTCGTTGTTAATTACAACTCTACACGCTGGTGTAGAGAGACTGAAGTGACTTCCAAAAAGAAGGAGGTTCTCAATTCGACTTTTTTTTTGTATGTTTGTTCAGCGATTACTCCACCGATATGAATTTAAGTGTAAATAAAATTCTTTCTTCTTTGGATAAGTTCTTTTTAAACCGAGTTCCAAAAAGAAGGAGGTTTTAAACTCGACAATTTGTTTTTGTATGTTTGTTCAGCGATATGTGACAATTATGAATTTGTTTTTAATGATTCTTTTTTGTTTGGTAGGTGGGGGTCACATTTAAATTTTATCAAAATCGGTTCAGTACTTTGGTTTTTATAACAAAACAACTGAAAAATATCATCCAACGAATTGCGTATTTTGAAGTCGGTTTCTTCAGTTAAACTATAATTATTAGTCTGTCTTTCTTTAAAATTATCAAAAATATAGTTACTAAATAGGGGGTGCCGCTTCATACATGTAAAGAAGGGATACTTTTTTCAACTTCACCATTTGTTGAATAGGTATTTTGATATGAAACGACGGGAGTCATAATTATATGACTTCCTTCTTAGAAGTGAGACGAGTGATGAATACGAGGGTTAGTTATACGTAGAAATTCATGGTTAACCATAGTAACATATCAAATAAATTCAATGAAATTTACTTTGAACACTTGTTTGCCATTTCAAGATATACTTAGCGATAAATATGTAAAAATGTTGGTCGTCATGATAAAAAGGTACTTAATTGAACTTTTTACAATACTTACCTCTTTCTCGTTTATGGAAACCTATGGTATTACCCACTTATTTTAGCCGTGGAGTTGTTGTCACAGGAAAATCAGGATAGTTATATAATCTAAAATTATAGTTGTAGCTTTTAGATATAAATTATAAATAATACTCGCAATCACCTACTAGCGGCGCTGATTGGAACACCTTGCCATAAAAACGCAACAAAATATACACGTCCCATTAATTTTAAAATAAAGTTTGCTTTAAAACACACAACTCTGTATCACATAATAACTAACAAAACAATGGCTCTTGAAAGCCCCGTTGCTTTTACCGGCGTACCGTAAAAGGCTCTTTTATTACCGAAAAAATGAGCACGAAACTTGAATGCGAACTTCCAGAATACATGGGCTGCGTTATGAACATTGAACACGTTTCACCTAATTATGATTTAACGCCACCTCGCGGAAAGTTCGAGTATTAAAATGTAAACCAAAGTAATGGCAAATAAATCAGTTACTTGATATAGTAGCCTCATGGCTTTTCTTTTATGGAGATTTTCCAACGTATACAACAATGAAGTTTTCTGTGTTTGTTTTGTTTAAGCGTAGAAAACAGAAGTAAGAAAAGACGACATCGCTTCGAAATCAAAATCAAAATCAAAATCAAAATATATTTATTGTATAAACTGGTACATTTGGTGTTAAAGAGTACAATTAGCATCTCAGTCTACCCATTTCGGGCGTACAATATTTTTGTAGTATTATAATTATAGTGAATAACGAAATAGTCATTTCACAATTTTACTTATTAAAAGTATTCAACTCGTAGTCTTATTTATATTTTCAATCTAAATTTACTTACTTATATACTAAGCTTTTTCTTATTAATTTATTTTTTAACTTGAATTAAAAAAACTAAGATAGGTATACTATTTACATAGGAACATCTTAAAAGATATAATATATATATAATTTATAATTTGAAAAGATATTTAAAATAGATATTGTTACTGATATTATTTAAATATTTACAACGAAATTTACATAAATGTTAGTCATTAAAATACTCTTTTAAATTATAAAATACCTTAGATATTAGCCACTGTTTTAATTTACGCTTGAATTGTGACTGTATTTTTAACGACTTTAGTTCCAGTGGTAGGTGATTGTATATTTTTATTGCACTGTAGTAAGAACCTTTATGAAACATAGCATTATTTACTTGAGGAATACCGACATTGAATTTTTGATTAGATCGCAAGATGGAAGCACGGCTCGAAGCATTTTGAGAAAAGAAATATTTTTCATTATTCTTTACAAAAAGACAAATTTCTAGAACATATATACCTGTTAAGGTTAAAAAATCGAATTCTTTGAATATGCTTCGTAATGTGTCAGTGTCTTTAAGATTATAGATGACACGGATGCATCTTTTTTGCAAAATGAAGGTAGACTCCACATTTACGGAGTTCCCCCAAAAAATGACCCCGTAAGTTAAGTGAGGATAAACATTGCCATTTTTATTAGTTGAGCTTTTAATTATTGACAAGGCGTAACAGTATTGAGATAGTTTACTATTTACTTTAGCTATATGATCTTTCCAATTTAGGTTAGTATCAATGTTTACTCCTAAAAAGTTTGTATTGTTAACAAACTGTACATTATTACCTCTGTTTTGGATATTTAATTCTATTGTTTTTTGTTTGTAGTTCTTAAATTGCATCAGTTTAGTTTTTCTATATTTACCTTTAAATTTATTTGTTCAAGCCAGGTTACTATTTTTTCTAGTGTGGTATTAATTTCAATTTCCAGGTCATTATTTGAGGAATTGTTTGGTATGTAAATAGTTGCATCGTCTGCAAACATTACACAGGTGTGTTTTGTTAGGTTTGGAAAATCATTTATGTATATCAGAAATAGAAGTGGCCCAAGAATACTTCCTTGGGGGACACCTAGTGAAATTTCTACAAATTTTGATTGAATCTGTTCTATGGTTTTCGTCAATCTGTTATATGCTTGAAGAGAAGTTGATTGTGTACGATTTTTTAAATATGATTCCATCAGTTTAAGACCTTGTCCTCTTATACCTATGTGTTCCATTTTCTCTAAAAGTATTTTATGGTCTACGCAATCAAATGCTTTAGACATGTCTAAAAACAATGCTACCCCTGGTTTTTTTATGTTTATGTCATCCCATACTCGCATATAAGCATATTAAATATGGCCAATGACGTATTTTTTCCCTTTTGGAATCCAAACTGGTTGTCACTAAGGATGTTGTTTTTGACTAGGAACGTATATAATCTGTTAAATATTGCCTTTTCGAATATCTTGGAGACACATGGTAACAGAGCAATAGGTCTGTAATTTTCTAAATTATTTTTGGGACCTTTTTTATGAATGGGTTTTATTATGGCTTTTTTTAGCTCATCAGGAAAACATCCTGTGGAAATAGATAGATTTATGATATGTGCTAGAGGGGCAGCTATATAATCAATGCTACTCTTTATTAATTGTATAGGTATATTATCATGTCCTGATGATTTGGTATTTTTAAGTTTTTTAACAATATTTTTAATTTCTGTTTCATCTACCGGAGTTAGAAATATAGTTTTATCATTTTTATATGATTGTTTGTTGATGCGAGGATTGTGTGTTTTTTGTGTTGATTTGTTTGTATTTATAAAGTGTTGATTTAATTTTTCACAGATGGTTTTTTGGTCAGTTATTTCATCATTATCTATTTTTAAACTATTTATACTTGTATATATATTATTTGTTTGAGACGTATATTGTTTTATAACGCCCCATGTTGCTTTTGTTTTGTTTGTGCTCTTCTTAATATAGTTAATATTACTAGCTTTCTTTGAGTATTGAATGGCACGCTTTAACGTTGCTGAGTACTTTTTATATTTTTCCAGAATTTCATCAGATTTTTTTGAACACGCTTTTATAAATAATTCCCGTTTCTTTTTGCTAGAGATCGCAATTCCAGAGGTTTTCCAGTTTGGTTTCTTTTTGTGTGATAGTTTTATTCTTTTTAAAGGCACGCATAAGTTATATATCAAACTAAAGATATTTATAAATTCGTCATAAGCTTTATTAACTTCAGTTTGGGTGTGAACATCGTTAAAACTGATTTTTGATATATATTTTAAAAAGATATCAAGGTGCGCATCAACATTTCTCTTTTCTATGAACCAGTTTTTTTCTTGATAGCTTAAATTTGTTGAGATTTTTATTTTTTGTGCAGTATGATCAGTCAGATTGCCTAAGTCTATTATCTCTATTTCATATTGCTTAGTATTTGTTAAAATGTTATCAATACATGTTTGTGTATGTGTTGTGATTCTAGTTGGCTTAGTTACAGCTGGAAGTTGGCTTAGTTACAGCTGGAGGATATTTGGCTTCGTGGTGGATATTTACAAAAATCGCTCTAATAACAGTCAAATGTGGCGTCAAATGACCTCAAAGTCTTTAATGGTTTGCATACCCCGTAAAGGGAAATATAGAAGTGATTTATTTTGAACATTTTGAGATTCAGGGAAATCTCAAGGGTTAAGACTAATGATGGTATCAATAAGAAAATCTTTAAAGACAACAGAACGACAATATTTGTTTGTTGTTAGCGACAATTCATTCATACGTTGTCTAATTTAAATTGTTCTCCCAATACCGAGCAATATTATAATTCTTAGGGAACGAAGACAAAATCCGTACACAATGATACATACTTGATATCACAGACTGCTTTACGCACTACAGAGGAACGGAATTTCTTGTCGTCTACCCTGTTTCCTTACAGCTACATCTTAGAATTTTTAAGGCTAGAGTGAATTGATATCTTATAGATCGACGAGTTCCTTCATTGGCCACAACATTGTCTTCTGTCTGGCGATTTGGTGGTCAAACGTAGACCTATCCGGTATACAACGATATACCTATCTTACGATTTAACTCATTTTAGATATCATAATAATTATAGTAAAAAAACTGAAAAACAAAAAGACTTCAAAATACGCAATTTATTTACTTGGACGACATTTTTTCAGTTATTTTGTTATAAAAACCAAATACAGAACCGATTTTGATAAAATTTATATGGGACCACCTCTGATATTATCTACCAAACAAAATCAGAACAAAAGAATCATCAAAAACAATGCATAATTGGCGGAGTAATCAATAAATAAACATATAAAAAAAAACTAACAGTCGAATTGAGAACCTCCTTATTTTTGGAAGTCGGTTAAAAATCCGCTCAGCTCTATAGATTACACTGGCACTAAAAGAAAAAAAAACACGGAAAACCTCTCATTTTACCCTCCTTCTCGGTGTCGAGTAAAAATAACTTTTTCTCGAAGTAGATAATTGATCGAACACATCGGCCCCAGCGGTGTTTTCGATGTTTTTCCCATTGTTTACCACTGGATCTCTAACTTGATTAACGAATTAATTAACTGAGTAATTCCACCGGATCTCCGGAAATTGACGACGAATAGGAAAGCGACAATAATTAATGTGATTTATAAATATTAATATGAATTGGGTTTGTGTTTAAGTGGTTTTATCGTCTACCGAAAAACGTTACGTAACTTTAAGGAATGCTTAACATATTATGTCAACATCTCGCTGATACGTAATGACACTTACGGAAAGAAGACAGAATTTAGGACGATGGTTAAAGTTAAGTAACGTTTTTTAGTAAGGCCGCTTGTTTTTGGTTTGAAGAATCAAGCTACTTCAATTTGAAACTATTGGATACATTGAATATCCAATATTTTCATCGCAGATTTACTAAATTAAAGTAAATAACGTTAACGCCTCGAATAACGTTAGCAAAATGTAGGTTTATCTGAAATTCAGAGGTAATTAGAATTAAACAACTTTTAACGGATTTATAAAAGTACTTGGAGATGGATATGGCTACATTCCATCATCATCATCGTTTTCCATTACGACAAGGGTGAAACCGAGGCTCATCAATTCCTCATAAGAATTGAGCTACAAATCCCGAGAATTCACAAATAACAAAATTCAGGCTCATTTTTTAATCTTCTTGAGGACTTTCATTGGGTTAATAAAACGTATTTTTAAAATTATCTTTTTAGATTATAGGTTTCATGTACGCTCACGTACCTAATTAAGGGGACTAATCTTATCTCCACTAATAGGAACCGGGTTAGGTTGCTAGTTTCGGTGCGGTTATGTTTATAAACACACTAGCTGTCAGCCACGGTATCACGCGTCTGGTGATGAAGTGGTGGCAAGGCCGTAGGCAAGGGGGTTGGGGGTTCACCCCCCCCCCCACAAAAGTCTTCCTATCCTTTAAGTTATTTAATATCCTTTGTATTTTTTAGCCATGTCAGTACTGTGACAACATTAACAGCAAGATAGAGAGACTGATGTGACTTCCAAAAAGAAAAAAGAGGTTCTCAATTCGACTGTATTTTTTTTGTATGTTTGTTCAGCGATTACTCAGCCAATTATGAATTTGTTTTTAATGATTCTTTTTTGTTTGGTAGGTAATACCTTAGAGGCGGGATCTCATATAAATTTTATCAAAATCGAATCTCTAAAAAATTTAATGCTAAAATGCTAATTGCTGATAAAAAAAAATTGCTAAAAATGCTAATTTAGATTAGAATACCTAAAATTTGATAAAGTTTCGAAAAAATTGTATATAAAATTACATAAAGTTCCGTTCCGTGAAGGGGAGAGGTCTTTGCCCAGCAGTAGCAAACTACAGGCTAACCGCAACAATATGGCCTAAATCATATTAAATATATTTGCGAAGTCGGGTAAAATACATTTTATGTCCTTTCTCTTATATGGGACTCTCGGGATTAGCGCGTTTGCCACAGAGTCAAATGTTGAGAATTGTCTATGTTTAAAAGTTATATAAGCATTAACCACAGTCTGAGACAAGAAAGCCATTTTCCAGTTCTAGTCATATCTCATTAAAATGACAGCTACTTTATTGGAAGCTTCTATATAATATTGTCGACAAAATAAATTTATAGGTTTCACCATTTTATTTTACTTGACAACACTCATTCACGTAAATAAACACTACCTGATTAAAAAAAACAACATATTAAAAATCCTAAATATTCGATATAACATTACGAAATCAAAGCAGAGCGTTGACATTTATATCTCTTCTTTTCGCCAAAACTCATATTTTTTGTTCCTTTTGAAATATACCTACACATGTTTGTTTCGTTTCTAAGCATCTCAATGATTCAAAATATCTTGTCTTCCTGTTCATTCATACCTAATATACAGAATCCTTTGCGTAAAGGCCAATTCGCTTCCTGCGGCCTGTCCAAAGTAATTTCACAGAACAGAGACGTAATTAGATCTGAGGTCAATTCCGAAGGACAGCGCCCCTCCCCCCTCGTTACTACTACTACTGCCTTGTCCATACCACCCTAATTGATATGATTACATCTCTGGTAGTCTCAAGAAAATAGTAATTTATGTAAGGCTATTGACTTTCTTTTTACCCAACTGCGCAAGTAGGAGGGTTAATTTTTCGGGTGTATGTTTGTGAGTATGTATGTAAGTTTATTTATTACATCCTACAGCCTAAGAGGTGTCTTTAGATTTATCTTTATTTTCATAGTATCATAGCCAACATTTTTTGTAATAATAATAATACAACTTTCGCAACAAACAAAAAACATAAAAATTGCAATTTCGTAACCTTCAACGGACATTATCGTACTAAACAATTGTTATCACAAGAATTATTCTGAAGAATGGTCATTTAAAAATTTTACATCGGCTTTGCGCATACTTTCACGTAGAAATGTATACTCAACAACATATCATATACATAGCTTAGGTTACTAAGAATGAATACTAAAATTGCTGTTATAAAGTCGGGTATTTTGATTTTTATTAAAATATAGATACTTCTATAGTTTTAACCGACTTCAAAAAAGGAGGAGGTTATCAATTCGTACCGTATTTTTTTTAATGTATGTACACGAATTTCTCCGTCATTCGAGAACCAATTTTTGTGTTTCGTGAATTGGCGTATAGAGAAAGCTCCCAAGTTGGTCCCATAACAAAATTACATACAAATTACTGGGTTACAAGCCTAATGGTTTCTAGAACTTCAGATAGTACTGTTGTCACTACAGTGTAGTTTTTTTTTGTCAGCCAGTTGTATAAACAGATACAAACTATTCCACTGCTGGGCGCGGGCCATCTTCTCATTATGAGAAGGGTTAGGCCATAGTCTGCCACGCTGGCCAAGTGCGGGTTGGCAGACTTAACACATCTTCAAGATCATTGAGAAGTCTCAGACATGTAGGTTTCCTCAAGATGTTTTTCTTCACCGTTTGAAGTTACCGGCAATCAACAATACGCACAGACAATCGAAAAGACAGAGGTGCGTGCCGTGGGATTCGAACCCAGGACCTGCGGATCGCAAGTCTCCAAGGTCTCCCGACTAGGCTGCTGGAAACTTCAGTGTACAGTTGTTGTTGTAGTACTGTTTTTACTACTGTTGTCGTTTACGACAACATTTAATGTTTATCGTTTTGTCTACGCTTTCAAAATTCGAAGTTAAGAATCATATTTTCGCTATGTTCAGAATAAACAAGAAAAGCTACTTAGAATTTTAAACATGCCAATATAAACTAAAATGAGTACTAGTAAAATAAAACTTGTACCACGTTCGGTCGAAACACGTTATTTTTAAGGTAAGCTCCGAACCTATAAAACTTTTTACGTGAAACTAATTTCTCAGAGTTACGATGAATTTGAATAATCCTAAAATAAACTGAGGCTCGTTGTAAAAGTTGGAATGAGCTGAATTAAGGCGCGCGGTCCACTAAAATATATCAACAATGCTATGCAGGTTTTTTGTTAAATAAGCTTTAACGACCACCATTTATTTCAATTGATTTACGAAAAAGAGCGCTTATCGACAAGAAATGAAAACTCTCTTTATTTGAAGACATCCATTATATAATAAAATAAAATGCATTTATTTCATCTACACTATTAAATAATATCAATACAAATGTCAAAAATGTCAGTTTTCAATAATGTAATTATTAATTCACTTTATAATCTCAATATTATTATTATTATTTCATATTAATGCAATATTCTTCGTCAATTTCACTTAGATGTCCTCAATATTGTATCTGTGTCATAAAAAACTTATGTTCGTAGAACTACTATAATAATAGGTCTAGTGCTTAACTGAGTCTGTTCCTGAGGTATGGGAGCGGTACGTGTGTTGACATGTAATAGAAATGCAGACGCCCGACTGACGTCATACGTCATTTAATATACGCCTCCCATGCCGCTCTATAGCTTAACAGCTATTCAAATGTTTGGAAGCGAAATTGCCATAAAAACTCCAAAAAATAGCCCAAGTAGATATTTATCCCGCGCCACATCCCTCACGTCTAATCTCTTTGATGTATCCTGTGAAGTGTAATTTAAATTTAAACACCTTTCTGTATGTTTGTTTGGTCCCGCCGACGCGGATGCCTTCCATTTTAAGCCCCGATGGAGATTTAAGTTATTTTGTAACGAAAGTGATTACCGAGGCTTCGTAAATATTTAAAAAGTGTATTATAGAATTACAAAACAATTAAACTTTAAAAGGTCTACAAATTTAATGTCATTAGGAAGTATTAGTGCCATATTTCGCAGCTTATACGTTGTCATCAATGTTACTTTTTTCATCAGCCCTGTTTGTACAAACTGTCCCACTGCTGGGAACGGGCCATCTTCTCATTGTGAGAAGGGTTAGGCCATAGGCTGCCACGCTGGCCAAGTGCGGGTTGGCAGACTTCACACATCTTCAAGATCATTGAGAACTCTCAGACATGTAGGTTTCCTCACGATGTTTTCCTTCACTGTTTGAAGTTGGCGGCAATCAACAATACGCACATAATTCGTGGGATTCGAACCAAATGTTACTTGCATATGCTAAATCTCGGAACCGATTGATATTGTTGAAAAATACATTTAAATGTAACGAAATTAACAAATAATCAATAATATCAACTAAATCCCCATTTATTTAGATGTGTGTGACTAAAATATTCTTGCTCAACTTTTGGCTAACGGAATCTACGCGGCTACGACGTGCGACGTAGCACCTGCTACGAGCTACGAGATTTACACATTTTAACCGCAACCACATAATACCGCAACTTTTTTTACGCAAGATAGATCTACGATTGACCACCAATCCGCCTGATGTTAAGCGACGGTGTGGCTTGAAAATCTTAGAAAAAATAAACAATAAATCAAAAGTATGTACAAACATATATATAGGGAACAATAAAATATTCAAATGCATTTATGTAACGTAAAAGAAACACAGGCATTAGTAGACAAATATCAACATTAAAATTGGTCAAATATTTACGCTGAAGAATACTTACTTACGATTATACAAGGATACTTACGATTATAGACACTACACTCGAAAATCATTATATTCTTTTTGGGCAGTCGGGTTGCCATTACATAAAAACGTTCCATTAGATATTACCGGTGTTAATTGTTCCTATTGATATCCAATAATTACTATAATTAAGAAATGAGAACCCTCTCTAAATATTTAAATTTTCTCTCCGATCTAGGTTATTTGGAGACTTCGCTACCGGAGCCTATAAGGCCTAAAATTGAATAAATAAATGAGAATTTGAATGTAGCCTGGTGCCGAGCAGCCGAAGACTTTCCCAGACATTTAGAGCTCTTTCAAAGTTAGTCTTCGTCCGTCTTTAGATACTTTATTTTTGTACATAAAATGTTTTAGCTATTACTATGTATTTATATTGTAAACTTTTCTGTAAGTTATGTGTAAATGAAGATGAATTCATCTTTTTGGAGTTTTTTGTAGAATAATTTCATTTCGGGCCTAACGAGCGTGAGTTTGTTTGTGTTAAAACACACAGAGCATAATTGGGTTCAAGGTTATCCTTTTTGACGGTCATATTTTGGGTTTTTCCTGGCATGACATATTTAGACAGATTAAATATGAAAAGTTAAACAAATTTGTATTTACAATATAAATAATAACGAATAATGTGTTTGTGGATATTTTCATATAGAGCCATCTAGCGCCAAACTAAACAAAACTTGTATTACATATTATAACCTGATAGCTGATAGTTTTTTTTTGTAAAAAAACAAAGATATTCCTCATATCGTACAAATATTCGTCTTGGGTGGAGATCAAATCCACAATCTACAGCTTAGAAGGCAGGCAACTGAGTTGTCAAGCCGGGTATTTCGGCGTTTCGCACCGCAAGCGGTTCGAACCGCGGTCCGAATCACCCAAGAGCTCTTTTTGAATAGGTTCACGGTCGCACCGTGGTGCGAATCGAACAATAGCATTTTGGAATAGGTCGATTCGGACCGCAGTGAGGAATAGAACAGTTCTCTTTTTGGGTGAGTGGGTAAATTCAAGCAGAGAAGATTATGTTGTTTGGTTACATACGTAATACCTTATAGTACAACCAGGCACAAAATAACAGGAAAAACAAAATATGTAATTGAAATAATTGTTTTTAGGGTTCCGTACCTCAATAGGAAAAACGGAACCCTTATAGGATCACTTTGTTGTCCGTCTGTCCGTCCGTCGGATGTCAAGACCTTTATCTCGGGAACGCGTGAAGGTATCGAGTTGAAATTAAAACCTTATACGCAGATCCATAGTATCTTGCTGCAGAAAGAAAAATAAAGTTTCTAAGTTTTCGGCCAGCCTATCCCTTACGTGCTGTATATATGTCATGTTTTATGATACTTTCCGGAAAAACAAATTACTATTTGTATTACACGAACGATTGAACATAAAACCGACAAGGATATTTTTGTGTTGCCTCAGGGCTGAGGTCGATTTTTACCCGACTGCGTAGAAGGAGGGTTATGTTTTTCGAGTGTATGTATGTATATATGTGGGTATATGTATGTTTGTTTCTATATGACAGCCTACACCCTAAACGGCTCGACCGATTTTGATGTGCGAGATGTCGTTAGATTCGTCTTTACTTCCTGAGTGTCATAGGTTATATTTTTTTATATAAAAAATGCGTTTTTCGTAACCTCCAACAAACTATTTCGTAATAAACAAGTGGTTTTACTAGAATTATTCTAAAGAATGCGGATTTATAATTTTGTACAGCGATTTTAGGGATACTTTCTCACAAAAATCATACACTCAACAGCGTATCAAGCGTAACAATATCGTAAGTTAGACTGCTAAACTGCTTTTCTGCAGTCAGGTATTTTGTTTTTCTTATAATATATATACTTGTTTCTGTTTTATGTGGATTTTTTTATTCATTGCTAGGTTTACACTTGACCGCCAGCATGCCTAATGTTGAGCGACGCTGCGGTCAACGATGGAGCATGCTTGCCTAGAAGAAACCTATCCACTCGTGATCTGAGAACACCCAGATTATAATATAATCGGACTATCTTGACAACTAGATTGTCGTATATCTTTGTCTAAATTTGACAACCGTCAATCAGTGGCAATAAAAGTTCAGTAGATCAGCCAAAAGCTGCTGAAGGCATAATACATGATTAAAAGATTTTCTGGTTCTTGTATACATACTTTAGAGTATGTATCTGTCTAGCTGCCGTCTGCAAACAAAAAAATCTATTACAAAGAACCTAAAAGTGTATTTCACCAGTCTAGGTCGAGAATTAGCCTAAGTCATATGGATTAATATAACAATAATAGAGAGCATTATCTTATTACGGTAGGTATTATTTTTATTTAGCTTAGTAACATTTTAATTATTGTAATGGCAAGTATTCCTGTCAAATCATTAACCAATAAAATATCTGGGGTTTTTGGCGGGAACGTCTTAGTAACATGTTGTTGCTTTGTTTTATTTTCCTAAACTTGTGTTATTTTGAACATTAATGCTATAAAAATAGTGGTGTTTTATTCATTAAGTGTTTGATCAAGTGCGTGAGTGTGGGTAAGTGAAATAAAGCAGTGAAACGTGTGATTTTACGTTTTCGGCAAAACTCCATAGAAGCTTCTAGTAAAATTGCCATCACTTTACTGAGGCAAGACTTAAATTTGAAAATGGCTGTTTACGTCACCTAGACTGTGACTAGAACACTAAATAACTTGTATTATTCAAGAAACTTGAAAATATTTTAATACTTGACACTGGCAAATCGCTAATCGCGGGGTCCAGTACAAAAAAGAAGAAGAAGAAGAATAAAATATCTAGAAAGACTTAATAAAGGTATCTATTTAGTTTGTTTCGTATTCAAAGTCTACAATTTATTACACGGATTTTGTTTCAAATTTAATTAATAAACGAGCGGAAGGGGACGGTGAATAAGGGATTGGGGTCTTAAGGTAGCGTTCCGAGGGACACGGCCGATATGGCTAACTCACGCGATCGAAGCGTCAGTCAATGTGAGAAATTTATATTCGGTTACCTATCTGAAACATCGAACATCATTTCCTCGAAAACGTTTTTTTTTTCAAAAGGCATTTTATCAAATTCCTGAAAGGTAACTTCTCGTCAGATTGTAAATATGTTTTTTTGTGTATAATAAAACAGAAACCTAACTCAATAATTGTTAGGCCAAATGAAAATTATGACTAACAAACTCATGGATCTAGAAATTTCTGTCAAATAAATCATCTGGAATCAGAGAGTACTATGAAACGAATTCGGGCAAGTAAAGTTTGAACAAAATGTATTTGGAATCATAGATAGGTTACTTTTATGTTCAGCAGTGGACTAATTTGGGTGATTATGATGATGAATACAGTAACTTGAATAACCCGTTTTAATAAAGAACGGGACTACCTACCACTTCACTAGGAAGACAGAGTAGGAAGTTTAGAAGTTTCCATATTTTATTTCTCTAGGGCTAGTAATTTACGTTCTACGAAAGTCTCTCAGGATAAAGCTTTCTATAGCATACACTTTTCCTGTACTGGCTGTATAAAAAAATATATTCACCCAGTTCCATTCTACGAGTATCTACAGTATTCTCTAATATTACAATTTGTGTTAAACAGTACAAGTAATTACATACCTAAGTAACCTTACGTAACTTACTATGTACTTACCGTGCGTAAGTTACGTTAAGTTAGGTACGTAGATATATATTCTCATTAAAGTTATAACAAGGAGCCAAGCTCGGAACGGCCCATTTGGAAGGAGACACATTGAGAAATATGAGCAAGGTTAAGTGCTCATTTAAATAAAAAAAAAGCTCAGAGTAAACTTCTTTATGCGTTGTGATGGGACTTTAAGGCTTTTACATTTTACAAGACATTTTATTGTCACGTTATCTTAAGTTCTATTTTTTTTTGTATCTTAATTAAATCGGCCTTTAATTGTTTTTTTTTTTAAATAAAAAGGAATAATATTATTTTTTCTAGCTACACCCTGAAGTTTTACCCGCTATGAAAAAAAAACTCTAAGTACTAGAAAGCTGTTATTTGATATATGCATATTGCATATTAATAATGTCGAAAAAGACGTAGAATAAAATTTTTAAAAAATATGTTTGGGTCCCTCCCCTACACGTAAATTGGGATGAATTATTTTTCTCATCTACCCCATCGTGTGGTGTACCATTAGAAAGGTAATCAAAAACATTGAGGTTTCGCGAAAACTATTTTTCAATTTAGGGATCCGTTTGCGAAATATTAAGCTTTGAAGTGATTAATTTTGTTAGAGTCACGTGTGCCCCCCCCCCCCTCTACAGGCTAAACGGTTGACTTTGGTGATGGTGATATGATAAAATTCAAGCTACTAGAATATTATGATGAAATTAAAAGGAAAACTATCACGGCTAAGTAGGCTTTACAAGTTTATAATATCAGTCGATCAACTTAAAATAATTACTGAAACAAGTCATAAATGAATATTTCATTTGAATTAACATAAGTTAACTGATATATTCGTAGTATGAAACAAGATACCTTGTTTTAAGGTCACATATATTATGATATGTAACTACGAAACCTTTCATTGCGCGTGGCATGACACGCACTTAGCCATTTATTATTGGTCTTCTTTGTGACAAGGCAAATAACTACGCACTCCTACTACACGCGTGTCTCGACACGTTCTTGACCAGTGTTTAAGAATTGGCTATAGATAAAAGTGGAAAGCAACTCATTTAGATCCGTGTAAGCTCATCACACCCAAATTAAAGAGAAAGGCATTAGACGAATGAATTTCTCGAGTTATTAACTCCTGTCATCGCTCTCTGGCTGAGCGCCGCCATTAAACTTTGCTTCTAATCTCTGTCGCGGAAGGAGGCTGCTCTTATTTGTTTACACGCCAATTTGCAGTAATGGGCGTTAAAAACACGCCAGCGGATTCAACGCGAGATAACCGACTCGCCTTCTGTTTACCTTATGGATACTGTGTGTTCGGATAGAGGGCGGAAATATTTCAGGTTAACATTTTTGCGAAATGTGCTATGCAAAGTGTTTGGGTTAGATCACCTGTACATTGTGAATTTTTCCATAAAAGATAGAAAAATCTGATGTGAGACTGAATAATACCCGATTTTGATGTTTTTTAGGGTAATTAGAATCATATTTGGGCTTATATACGTACATGTATATATGTTTTCATTTGCTCAATGGTTATTATTTTAGATTATTATTTATTTTATTTATGTAATGGTTAACGCTCAATATAAGTTTTCGCCTGTTGTACAAAATGTCCTGTATAGTTCTGCAGAACAAATGTGCGCTTTGCAGTCTAAAAGTTACTGTTAGTCTTAAAGTTTTAAAATTAAAAGCTACTCTTATTACTGAAGAATGTAAATTTCATAAAAACATTTACTGAAAAACAAACAACAAGTTTGTCTTATTATTCTTATTAACAATATACATTATTTTACCTCTTACCGATATCAAATCACTAGTGAATACTAGTAAGGTAACGGTAAGAGTGATGTCAGAATCGTTTTATTGGTTTGATTCGTTTCGGGTTTACGTCTATATCCATCCATAACAATTGACTACGTACTACGGACACCTGTACAAACCTGCACTTCCACAAACCTACTCGAATAATGTATCAGTAGACAGAAATGGTCAAGTGTAACGGTATTTATTTTTTATGTAATAAAATTCGTGTATCCGAACATCCTGTATACTTTAGCGTAGGCTGTGTCGGGATAGAGCTAAGCTGATGCCTTGTCGGCTTACGGAGCTATTCTTCAGAGTTACTTCTGAGCACTTAAATGTAAAAGTATTACGATACAAGTATTTTCAGTAAAATAACTTAGTTTCTTACTGGCTTCAAAAATTATGTATTTTTGTGACTATTCTTGGATAATTTCATAATCAGCTTCTACTGTACAATTTTATTAGTTGTTAATTTAAGAGTCTATTTAGATTGAGAATTAATTGTTATTGAAGGCGCTGCTGTCTTTATTTCAATATTTTTGTTTTTTATTTCAATCTACACGTCAGTTGCCATTTTTAACCACGATAATTATCTACTCAAACAGACTACTATCATCTGCTTTCAAAAGGATTACAATCTTTTTTGGATAGAATTTTTTTTTCTCAACTCTAGAGTACATTGCCGGCTGTAGCCGAAATCGCTGGACGCATCCGACTGTGCGACTCGTCTTTGTCTTCGAACTGTTCTATCCATTTATTGCAGTTGGGTATTTCCATATATCCTTCTATTATTATTTTCTTCTGTTTTTCTTTAAAAATTATCACTTGTAAACTTAATACGCAAAAGAGTTTTTTAACGTGAATATTGGAATGTTTGCGTTTGGCCAACAACTCGCCTGTGAAAAAAAAGAAAGATACAGAGAGATTATGTGGTCGAAGTTGAAGCACATAAGCTTAAAAGATTCACCAGCTTTTTGTCTACTAAAGTTTATAGTCTATTCAGCTATTTTAGACATCTCCCTTTCAATTCTATTCAGAACCTAACATCGCTTATTACCTATAAATATTGTACTTACTAGCAATATTTTTCTTTGATGATACTATACCTAGACTTCTCTGCCAATCCATTTCAGGGGCCCGCATCCTCAAACGTCAAAGGAAGCGCCCATTCAGCTCCACTATCCAATTTTACTTCAAAATTTGGCTGAACTTGTAAATCGTTTCTAAAAGGAGGTAGGTACACACTAAACATTCTATATTTTGACGGATAGATACATCTGCAGTTTCGTAGAGCTAAGTGGAATATTTATTATTATATTCTGTGCTTAAAAATTTAAGGGCACAGGGGAAAAACATGCAATGTCACTTTTTTAATATTCTATAATACAACATTTTTACTATAGAATAGAATAGTATTACCAGTTTAAAAAACATAAAAATGTAAATTTAAAAAAAAAAATGTGTAATAAGTCTATGTGTAATATATATATAAAGAATATTCATGTTCTCCGTGGCTTCTTTCCCCTTTGTATTAATTTAATCTCTAACCTTAACCTATATAAAAGAAAAGAAAATACGTAAGTTAGACTGCAAAATACTGCTTTTCAGCAGTCGGGTATTTTGCAGTCTAACTTACGATTTTGTTGCGCTTGATACGCTGTTGAGTGTTTTTGTGAGAAAGTATACGTAAAATCACGTCGTAGCGTTTTAATTTTCTAATTTATCTTGAATGAAAAAGTTTTAAATTATTCTAGTTTCTTCATTTAGTTTTTGTGTGGGAATATGACACATAGTTGTGATATATTTCATATTGTTGGTAGAATGCTATAGAAGCACCTAATAATCTTGAGAGTCTAAAAAAGATCAGCTAGCCGGACTCTAGAAAATACTCTAGAGACCAAGGGTTTCCTTACGATGTATTTTCACCAAAAACTCAAAATGAATGCCAAGATTGGAATCTCCACCCTGTGGCACGAAAATATATTGCATATAATATTTTATAAGACCAAATTCTTATTTAGCTATTTATATTGTATTTCAAAGAGTGTACTTACGCTCTATTACCTATGAATATCGAAACTATAGTCCCTAAAGTAAGTTTGTATAGACTGAGTGGCCAGCCATATTGTCAGAGTTATTAAGCCGCCGAAAGGCCTTTGACCTGGCTTGACGATTGACAAACAACCGGGACCTACAATTTAACGTGTCATCCGCCCCACGGTAGCACTCAGAAAGAATTGGCACTCACGGTCACCCATCCGAAGACTGACCGGTCCATCCGTTGCTTGACATTATTATTCTACATTATACTATAGCCCCAACATTACCGATATGTGACAACATTCATTCTCGATCCACACGTCGCTTCGTAACCAATCGTAACCCAGTTAAACAGCAGTTTCGATGCAATATCTCGTTATACGGAATGTTTCAATTCACCTTTAGATTCAGTTTGCGGTTGCCGTTCAGGCCATTTTGCACTCAATGGCCGAAATGATGGTGCATTATACTGCTTTCCGGTCCATTCATGTGCATAAAGATAAAAGTCGCATAACGATAGCTACTCACGTAGTAGGTAAGGTATATTAGGTACTAAAAACTATTGAGTGTGCTAGAAAAGTCAATTTCAAAAGAAATATTTGCCTCCAGTCCACGAAGACCGAAAAAGAAATCACCTTATGACTAAGTGGCCGATTTGTAAAATGACTGAGTTGCAAAATGCCTGGTATTTGAAATGGCTGATTTTAAAAATCTTACAGTTCCGTAGTCAACGGCTTCAACAAGGAACCCTTATAATTTCGTCGCGTTCGTCCGTCTGAATAGTGTTTGAACTGAGCCGTGAACACAGCTTAGTTTAAACACTATTAGTACTAGTTATTAGTATTAGTATAAGTACTGGAAAGATGTAATTTAGTATAGATTTACATATTAATGACACCGAAAAAATTGCAAAAAAAAACTATTTTAGAGTACTTCCCATACAAGTAAAGCCGGGTAATATTTATTATTAGTACACGACGTAAATAAAAACTTGTTCTCAAAATATTTTCTTTCAACTTATTAATAAATAATAAATAAATAAATATTTGTGGACATTTCACACAACACCATCTAGCCCAAACTAAGCAAAGCTTGTACTATGGAACTAGATGGCTGATAGAATACATATATACTTTTTTTTTGTAAATATATACATATGATACATAGAAACACCCAGACACAGAATAAACATCCATGCTCATCACACAAATGTTTGCCCTGGGTGGGGATTGAACCCACGACCTTTCAGTTCAGCAGGTAGACGTAAACACACTACCAACTGAGCCACAAGACCAGTCATTATTATTAAATTATACTTAAGTACAATCTTGGAATTTTCAAGGCTAGAGTGAATAGATATCTTCTAGATCGACGAGCTCCATCCTCGGCCACACCGTCGCTTAACATCAGGCAAGTTGATGGTCAATCGTAGATCTATCTTGTATAAAAAATTGTCACCCTAGTGTGGGCTTCAGTGCACACCGTTGTACCTGTATAATTTTATTTACTTGTAATTTTCATATTGTTTGTTCCTCGGTGTCTGTAATTAGCCCTAGCATTTTTTCCAATAAACTTAATTTCATTTCATTTCATAAAAAAAGACTATCTAATTTACAAGGTAAAAAAAAGTGAACACAAAGGCTTGCCAGCTAATGCCAAAATATATCTCATAAAAGCAGACTTGTGGATTGATGACGCACCATTTTGAATACATTCGAAGAGCGTACGCTGGAGTACATAGTGTACTGAAGACATATTAGTTAACATTACCTGACTGACAGTTATATAAGTAGACTTCACTTACGACTATTTTCTAAGACTTACCTACTGTTAAAAAAAGGTAAATTGCTAGCTCTAATGTTAGAGTTCTTAGGATATATCACCGAAGAATATTCTATTATTAACCGACGAAAAAACGGAGGAGGTTTACAATTTCACGCGTTTTTTTTTTGTAATTAGATGAGTCTTTTCGTTTCATCTTTTTTATAGTTAAAATACTATTTCGACAAAAATACTCTTAAGCTGTGTTATGATTCCTAAGCTTTCTGTACATACATTTGTGTGTAGATACAAAAATCACCTTGATTTTTGGTGTGTTACAAATCAATATTTGCTTGCAATTAAAAATATCATTACCAACCATTTTTTGACCGACTTCCAAAAAAAGGAGGTTCTCGATTCAACTGTATGTTTTTTATGTTTGTTTACCGATTAATTCGCCAATTACGAATTGATTTTGATGATTCTTTTTTTGTAAGTAATAATATTTCAGAAGTAGTCCCGTATAAATTTTATCAAAATCGTTTTAGTACTTACTTTGGTTATTATAAAAAAATAATTGGAAAAATGACATCTAAGTAAACGAAATTGCGTGTTTTGAAGTCGGTTGCTTCAGTTTTTTTATTTATAATTATTAGGCACTACGTAAGAATGGGAAACGTTTCGCACTGAGGAATATAATCTGGGTGTGTGGGTAAAATTGCGATTGATTCAATTTCTTCTTGGCTAGTGCGTTCCATCATAGATGGTCAAGTGCAAGCCTATTTATAAACATAACAAGTATATGTTTAGAAAACCCAAAAAAAAATAGCGAAAAAACAGATGAAACGATTTTGATGAAACATATTTAAGAAAACTCTCGATGAAATTCTTTTTCAAAAAACAAATTTGATTAAAATCGGCCCATCCGTTTGAGAACTAGGATACCACAAACAGACACACAGATACGCATATACATACGTCAAACTTGTAACACTTCTCTTTTTGGGCCAGTGGTTTAAAACCTCTTCGAATTATTGCTATTTCAAAAGAGAGCTTGTTCCCAGTTCCCGATTATGTCACGTGATCAGTTCGAAGCGGTTCTTTTGTCACACACTTGGCGGACATCACAGTAGTGTTCCGATTGTACCGCAAGTAGGCACATCACGACACGGGCATTGAGTTGTTAGATTGCAAGTGGCCACTTCCTCGAGTGGGCCTTGATTGCTGGCTGACCTATTTATTTAGATCTTCTCGCTTCTATTGTAGGTTCTATCTTACGTACCTACTAACGTCGGCACCCAGCAGCACATTAGCCTTCTAAAACGTCCAATAAATGCGTCCAGTCGATGTTAAGGTTGTGATTAAAGCGCGCAGCAATCTCTCTCGCGCTTCACAACCTTTTTAGACAAATAAAATCATTGAACATTAGAAAAGTGAGAGCTAAATTTGTTTATTTAGAGAGGAGTAACATTAAAAAAACTTTTAATTAGATATAATTTATATTGGCGACGAAATAAAACATATAGGTGACGGAAAAAAACATATATTTTCCTATTCCCATACTTTAGCTGTCCATTTACATAAAGTTACACGAAGTGATATAAAGCATTACTTTCCTTACATTTCAGTACAGTTGGTTAAGAAGTAGTAGTTTTAGCTACAAATTGCAGATTTTGACTTGAATGATGGAGCTCCAATCAGTTCAATACATGAATGGCGGCGCAGCCGCGGGGAATTGACGGACACACCGGAATGGTTTAATTAAGGGGATGGAATTGGCAGGGACGGACTCAGGAGTTGAGGGGGGCGAGAAATCTCGATATATTTCTGATAATTATTTTAGCAATTCATTTGCTTCTGTACAACATATTCGATGTGTAAAAAATGTTCATATATAGATTTTAAACATAAATTATTATGTATTCCTTGTCATCTGATCTCACATAACAAGTCTGGGGTCGGACTGATTTTTTAAAATCAGATGATGAAGACACTGTGCATCTTAAAAACACAGTATATAACAGATATTTAATGTAATATGATAATATAATAATTTAATTACCTATTGCGTTTTGGGATAATAAATACAATGATTAAGTGTTTCAATAATGGAATCTGTATCTTAATACTAGTATCAGTACAGTCAGCATTGCTTTTAAGCGCAGTAATGTCATGGCATTCTGTTCGCATATTGCTGCTTAAGGGGAAACATATTTTTAGACGGTGGAGTAACTTCCATGCGCCACTGTCTTACGCTAGCATTTTCATCTTTTTTTACGACATAACAGTGACCATTTCTAATGTTTTTAAGGTTTTCACTTCAATGGGTGATCTTTTCTTATAGATTTATTATTTTTTGCTAGATAATAAAGGCAACGTTGCAACAGATTGGTCTTTAATTTATTTCCATTTCACATGTTGCCTCCTTCCTAGATACGTCCTAAGAGACGCAGCCGCGGTTGGCTCGCCGCTTGGACGTCGCAGTAACTCACAAATGGATTAGACGTCTAGTCCTTTCCTAAGCATTCCTAAACGAACTACATAAGAGACCGAATGGTAGTTTTTTAATTTGAAATAAACATAATTTACAGACAGCTTTAACTCGTCGGTGGAGTTGTTTATTACCCGACTGCCGAAGAAGAGTAATGTTTTTCTAGAGTATGTAAGTGGATTCTATGCAACGCTCTACAGCCTTTATCGTTTGAAGTTTTACATTTGGGTAGTTAAGAGATTCGTCTTAGTTATGTACGTAGTTAGTTATGACTTAGGATATTTTTAACTTCCGATCCAAAAAGAGGGGTGACATAAGTTTGACATGTGTATCTGTGTGTCTGTCTGTGGCATCGAAGCTCTCAAACGGATTGACCGATTTTGTTCTGATTTTTTTGTTTGATAGAGGATTTTGTCGTGGGGTTTTGAGTTTTCTAAGCTTATAGGTACTTATATTCCAATAAGCCAGGGAATAAAAAAATAGAGGCGTTTAATTATATTAGTTACCTCATATTATGCATTCTGCATAATTAAGCATTTTATGGTGTATTTTGATTGTTTTTTTAAATAAGATTTTTCGTAACTGGTATCTTTAAAAAAATCTTATTAAAAAACCCATTAAAGATATTACTAAAAATAAAGCTACTAAACAGAACTTTAGATTTTAACAGTTCATAAGCCTTTGTGGCAATATACTGCGATCCTCACTGAGATATCCAAGTGCTACCTCGTTTTTATGTCAAATAAATAAATAAAATAAATATTTGGGGACATTTCACACAACACCATCTAGCCCAAACTAAGCAAAGCTTGTACTATTAAACTAGATGGCTGATAGAATACATATATAATATATACTTTTTTGTTGTAAATATATACATATGATACATAGAAACACCCAGACACAGAACAAACATCCATGCTCATCACCAAAATGTTTGCCCTGGGTGGGGATCGAACCCACGACCTACGGCACAGCAGGCAGACATACTACCAACTGAGCCACAAGGCCAGTCAATCAAATGAATATATCGCCACAGAAGGCCGATATTTATTAAGACTTCCTTCCCAATTGGTCAACGTGAGCCCGTTCCAATAAAAATGTTAAACCCAACTCGACGAACATTTATCTAATTAATTCCAATTATGGAATTGAGCAGATAAGATCTTACTTTTATTTGTTTTCCACACGCACGGCTAGTTTTTAGGGCATCTATTTACTAGGAGATAGGTAACAGACAGTTTTAGCTAATTTACCGAGCTTTTAGTACCGATAAATTAGCTAAACTGGTAAATTAGCTAAAAGTAGTATCCGTAGTTGAGCCAGGTTTACAGCAATGGATCTTCCACGCCCTCCTCCGACTCCCATAGAAAGGGGCCATGGGTGGTGGACTCTTCCGTCACCTGACGAGCGTAGCCCCAGAGATCGCGCGCGCGGTGTTTCCGTGCGCCAATCAAGGAAAGAGGGGTGGAGACCTCCAGACCTACCTACTGGAGAAGGGCCCCAGGGTACCAGCGCCGCCGGGCCCGTGGAATGTGTGCGAAGAGTGCACCCACAGGCTCGGAACATAGGCGCCAACTAGCGAGTAGGAAGAAACTCCAAAGAGGTTTAGTGGATAACCCTGTAGGTATACCAGGCACTCTGCCTATGCGGGACTCCCACATAACCACGCAGTCTCCCCCGAAGCGCAGTAGTATCCATAAAGGATTTCCTCTGACTCAAAAGAAAAGGTTTACAGCAATGTTATTAACAAACCGAAATGCGTAGTTACATCTGTTAAAGTCCATTTATGTGCATTTTTAACCGAATTCCAAAAAGAAGGAGGTTATCAATACGGTCTGTATGTTTGTTCACCGATTGCTCAGCCAATTGTGCATTGATTTTGATGGTTATTTTTGTATTTGGTAGATCATACTTCAGAGTATTTTACCAGTTTTTTTATTTATTTATTTATATTTTGTTATAAAAACCAAAGTTCTACATCGAATTTGATAAAATTTATATGGGACCACCTCTGAGGTATTACCTACCGAACAAAACAGAATAATCAAAAACAAACATTTAAAAAAACATACAGTCGAATTGAGAACCTCCTTCCTTTTGGAAGTCGGTTAAATTGTTGGCACACGCAAGATATAGCCGCACCGCACGTTGTAAATTTAGGATTACAAATTTTCAACCTAAGCTTTCGAATTCTGTGCTAAGCTTGTTGAATTTGTAAACAATTCTCATAGAAAAACAGTAACCAAATTTTAAATTAAACTGTCTAGCAGAGTATAAACATTTTTAAAAACGCTGAAATGTTTAAAACTATCTAGAAACCTCAGGCAAATGCTAAACTAACCAACTTGCGCTTTGTGGGCGGCAAAGGAAACTATGTTCATACTACTTCAGTGTCTATATATACTGTTTAAAAAGCAGATTTTTTATTTTTTATTATTCTTGCTGCGCTTCGGATGAACTACAAAACTGTTTTGATTTTTTATTCCACTTCAAAAAAGGAGGAGGTTCTATGTTAGACTGTGGCAATTTTTTTTCTATTTTGTTCAAGGCGGTCGTTGTGGTCCGAAATCGTTGAGCACAAATTACGAAGTACGAAAAAAAACTAGATCCATCTGTATGAGAGCTTCAATGCCACAGACAGACACACATATACACAGATACACATGCCAAACTTATAACACACCACTTTTTGGGTCGGAGGTTAAAAAGTTGGTTCTCAATTTGGTTATATTTTTACCCGACTGCGTAAGAAGGAGGGTTATGTTTTTCGACTGTATGTATGTTTGTATGTATGTATGTATATTTCTTTGGCACGCCCTAGAGCCTAAAGCTCTATACATCGGCTTGACCGATTTTTATGTGAGTGGTGTCAATAGATTCGTCTTAGTCGTGAGAGTGACACTGGGTACATCAAAATTAAAAAAAAACAAAATTAAGGATTTTGACGGCAAAAAGTAATCTCAAAAAAAAAGTTTTCAAAATACATCGAGTGTGGTATCAAAATAAAGAATTGTTAACGGTGATTACGAATATATATATATAAAACTTATATGCTTTTCGCATACTTTCTCACAAGAAACTTATATTCAACAGCGCATCTAACGTAACGAAATCGTAAGTTAGACTGCAAAAACTGCTTTTCTGCAGTCGGGTGTTTTGTTTTTCTTTTAATATAGATACTTGTTTAAAATGTTTGCTGTCTCATAACTCCAAAATTTTTATTAATTGTAATTGGAATATTCTGTTTTATTTGAAATAATATATTTACTTTCAGTTCAGTCATAGTCATAGTTTAAACAAAATTACATGTTTTTAAGGCGGTTATTTTATATAATAATTACCAAATATTAAATAGGCTATTCGCTAGTTCTGATTTTAGGGCTATAAAAGCATACGAAGTAATCAGTTTAACTGTTATTAAATGACATTTATCAACGAGTTATAACGATTATTCATATATACCTCGTTATATACAAGTATAAACTTAGAAAACTCAAAAACCACTGACAACTGTTGAACTGATTTTCATAAAACATAGCTAAGAACACTCTCAATTAAAATCTCATTCAAACAAAAAAAAAGTGTAAATGTGTCTCAACAAGCTTTTTATCCAATCAATATAGATTATTTATCCTATTTTAGCGGAGTGCTCTGTTATCAAAACATCTAATATGTCGTTACTATACAAACGAAGCCATAATAAGAATCATAAATAATTCTGACATTGAGCCATGCGGCTATTCGTACACTAATGTAATGAAACATTGATTGTTTTGGAAAGACGGCGACATTCACCGACTCGTCCCGTGGGTCGAATCTGCCGTAGGCAAAACGGCGAGTGACTCGTAGCGTGGGTCAATTCGCAGTAAAATATTGATTTTTACAATACTTTGAAGTCAAATAAAAAAATATTGAATAAAATAAATATTTTCGCAAGTATGAAACCAATCTAATGGTGTGTGTATCTTTCATGGTAGTACTCACACCAGATCTAAATTCTGAGAGAGCAATATGCAGCCGTGTGTACGATAAAAATATTATTTAATATAATAAAACATTTTCCACACCTCGGTCCAGGTAGCAGTCATGTTCTATGTAATATAATTTTATTTTATTTTTTGTAATGTATTTAAGATTACAGTAACATATAATAAATTAAATCAATATCACGAATAGAACTCAGTATAGGTTTTGTAAAAAGTAAAAAGCGTTCGGCGAAATTGAAATAGAAACTGGTTGTATTCACGCAGGGGATGGGAAAAGGCAACTTATTTTACCATAAAGCTATGCAGTTCTCCACTCCTCTCGTCAAAAAGAGCCGAAAATTTACATCATTGCATTCCAGACGTGAATTGAACGTCGGTGTTGACGCTACGGACGCCGCTACTCGAGCGACACCCATCTCCCCATGTACGAACGGAAAATACGAGATTATATTAAGCGTTATCTACATAAATGCAAATCAAACGTAAGCATAATGGAATGAAAGCACGACATGTCTATTCCTATACACAGAGACAGTACAATGCTCGCATTAAATATTCCGCGGATCTCTTGGCGGTAAACAAAGGAGAGTTATGTGTTTATCGATTCTCGCATACGTAATGCCTGTGCTGTAATTGAGTATGAATTGGCCTTATTCTTGAGCAGTTGCTTATGGCGAAAGATAGTAACGTTACCATAGTGACTGTAGTATAATCTGTGTCTGTATTAACAATTATACAAAATAAAATAAAAAATATTAAAAAAAAAAAAAAAAACAAATAAACTTAGCTTTCATTATCTCAGCCATAAGAAGTCCACTGTTGGACATAGGCCTCCCCCATGGATTTCCAAAAAGACCGATTGGAAGCGGCTTGCATCCAGCGTCTTCCCGCCACTTGTATGAGGTCGTCTGTCCATCTCGTGGCTGGTCTTCCTACGCTGCGCTTGCCGGTACGTGGTCTCCACTCGAGAACCTTTCGGCCCCATCGGCCATCAGTTCTGCGTGCTATGTGCCCTGCCCACTGCCACTTCAACTTGCTAATCCGCTGTGCTATATCGGTGACTTTTGTACGTCTACGTATCTCTTCATTTCTGATTCGATCTCGTAGAGAGACTCCGAGCATAGCCCTCTCCATAGCTCGTTGCGTGACCTTGAGCTTCCTTATAAGGCCCATAGTTAGGGACCACGTTTCAGTGCCGTATGTCATCACTGGTAACACACACTGGTTGTAAACTTTCGACTTGAGGGACTGGGGAATATTGGACGAGAAGACGCTTTTAAGTTTCCCGAACGCTGCCCAGCCGAGTTGGATACGACGATTGACCTCCCTCGTAAAGTTGGACCTGCCTAATCGGACCGTCTGTCCTAAGTAGACGTATTCGTCAACAACTTCAAGAGTGAAGTTCCCCACAGATATTGGGGTGGGCACTACATGGGCGTTCGACATAACCTTCGTTTTGTCCATGTTCATTTTGAGGCCCACCCGTTGGGAAACTCTATTGAGGTCTTCGAGCATCGTACTGAGCTCTTCCATCGACTTTGCCATGACTACTATATCGTCGGCAAACCGAAGGTGAGTGATGTACTCGCCGTTAATATTAATACCGAGCCCTTTCCATTCCAGAAGCTTATAGGCATCTTCCAAACCGGCGGTAAACAGTTTCGGAGAGACAACGTCTCCCTGCCTCACGCCTCTTTTCAATGAAATTGCCTCTGAGTTCTGGTCTTGTACTCGGACTGACATGGTGGCGTTGTTGTACAAGCACTTCAGCACTTCGACATACCGATAGTCAATACGGCATCGCTGGAGAGCCTCAAGCACCGCCCAGGTCTCGATCGAATCAAAGGCTTTCTCATAGTCCACAAACGCTAAGCAAAGGGGCAAGTTATACTCTTCGGTCTTCTGTATCACTTGCCGCAGCGTATGGATGTGGTCTATGGTACTATAGCCTTTTCGGAAACCGGCTTGTTCGGGAGGCTGGAAGTCATCAAACCTGCGTTCAAGACGATTCGTGATGACCCTTGAAAACAGCTTATAGACATGGCTCAGAAGCGAGATGGGTCTGTAGTTCTTCAGCAAAGTGTTGTCTCCTTTTTTGAAGAACAGCGCCACCACGCTTCTGTTCCATGCTTCTGGCGTTGTACCTTCAAGCGCGACGGAATTGAAGAGCCTCTGAAGGACTTTCAGTACCGGTGTTCCACCCGCTTTCAGTAGCTCTGATGTAATTCCGTCGTCGCCCGGTGCCTTGTTGTTCTTGAGCTGTTTCAAGGCCATCCTGATCTCGTACAGGCTGATGTCCGGGATATCTTCGGTATAATGTCGAGTCAGTTTGGCTCTTGGATCTTTGCTCAAACTGCTAACAGGTTTTGCGACCGATGTGTATAACTGTCCATAGAACCTCTCGATTCCCCTCAAGACTTCTGCTTTGGTCGACGCTATACTGCCATCTTCCATCTTCAGCTTCGTCAACTGGCTCTGCCCAATAGACATGTCTCTTGCGAACACTTTGGAGCCTTTATTCCGCTCTATCGTCTCTTTAATACGATTAGTATTAAAGGTACGGATGTCGTGTCGCATAGACTTTGATATGAGTCTATTGAGCCGCCTATATGACTCGGCGTCACCGGAAGACTGCAGTTGCAATGAGCGTCGTTCAGCCATGAGGTCGAGGGTATGGCTCGAGAGCTTTTGCGGTCTATTTGTACGGTGGGGTTTATAAAACTTCGCGCCCACCGTACGGACAGTTTCCACAAACCTGTTATTGATCTCATCCACCGATGCGCAGCTCTCCAGGCACTCGAAGCGATTTGATAGTTCGAGCTGAAAGCTCTCGGGGTTTTGGATATGGGCGCGAGTGGGCCGGAGTGTAGACTTCATCATACGGGACCTCTCCAGTTTAACATTAATATTCAAAGTGCCTCGTACCATTCGGTGATCACTTCCGGTTTTAACCATGTTGATCACAGAGACATCATTGAATATTTGTTTCTTGGTGGTCAGGATAAAGTCTATCTCATTTCTCGTAGAACCGTCGGGACTCAACCAGGTCCATTTCCTATGAGGTGGCTTCTGGAAGAAAGAGTTCATCATGAAGAGTCCCTCTTTCTCCAGAAAGTCGGCCAACCTCTGTCCCCTGGGGTTCCGTTGTCCATATCCAAATTGCCCCACTCTCAACTCACTTTCGCATTTCCTGCCCAGCTTCGCATTGAAGTCCCCCATAACAACATTAAAATAGGTCTCAGAAGTGTGTATGGCCCTACTAATGTCCTCATACATCACCTCCACCTCATCATCCGAGTGTGCCGAGGTCGGTGCGTATACCTGGATGACCTTCAACGAATATCTCTTGGATACTCTGAGTATCAGGTACGCAACCCTGCTCGATACACTGTCGATGGCAAGAATGTTGTTAACAAGGGACTTGTGGACGAGAAACCCGACACCACCTTGGGACTGTTGGTCGCCCTCCCGGTAGTATAGTAGGTTACCGGATTTCAGGGTTATCGTGTCCTCACCCTCTCGTCGGACTTCCGATAACCCCAGGATATCCCAATGTAACCTACTCATATCTTCTTCCAGCTCAGCTAGCTTCTCGTCTGTCCTCATCGTGCGAATATTGTGTGTTACCAGGGCCAGTCGTCGTTTATGCAGGGGGTGGTAGCCGGATCTCTTCCGGAGATTCTTAGCACCCCTTGCTCCGCCGTGACCGGGACCGCTACAGTAGTCCGGAATAGCGGAGCTGCCGGGGACTGGGGGCCTGGTATTTTTGTCGTCTGTCATAAGGGGGGGGTTTTGCCATTACTCGCCACGCTTGGCATGCGGGTTGGCGAGCGCAGTGGGTAGCGTTTTCCGCAGAGGATGCTGCTGCCCATCTCTGGTAGTATTTCCCTTAGCCGGTTCTTACGGCACCCACGGGAAGAGAGGGGGAGGTACTATTCTAAGCCGGTACCCCACGGCAAACTTAGCTTTAGAAGTTAAATATTACGATATTGTTATAACTACTAAAAATTGTTTAAGTGACTTATTTCTAATTTATTAACATTGTGTTCTCCTTAGCAAGAGGTTTAACTGATTGATTAACGCCACCAAAATATAGCTATTCCTTATAACACTTTAATACATAGCTATATTATACTATACTCTATTCTGGGTATCGGATGTTTATTGTTACGGATTTATTCTAGTACAAATATTACAATGGTTTTATTTATTTCAATTAATATTACTATAGAGTAGGGGCGTGGTGCCATGTTATTTTTTTTTTTACTGACACTTCACGCTTTTGCCGGAAGCTCTCAACTGTTGTATAAAAGGTCGGGTCGCGACGATATCGGTTTTCTCTTTGCGATTAACGGCCTTACCGAAAAACGTTACTTAACTTTAAAGTTAAGTAACGTTAAGCTTAAGCATAACCCTTCTCACAATGAGAAGATGGCCCGTTCCCAGCAGTGGGACAGTTTGTACAAACAGGGCTGATAAAAAAAAGCTTAAGCATTGCTTAACATATTTTGTCAACTTCTCGCTGACACGTAATGACACTTGCGGAAAGAAGACAGAGAATTTAAGACGATGGTTTAAGTTAAGTAACATTTTTCGGTAAAGCCGTATCTAGTTAACTACGAAACAATGAATCACCAGTGTGATACCTACATATCTCAGTATGAAGTTGTGTTAGTATAATAATAAAGTGAGTGTGTATATAAATAAATAAATAAATATTTGTGGACATTTCACACAACACCATCTAGCCCAAACTAATGGTTTGAATGGTATTTATCCAGAACCCTGCAGCTTGAAGCACAGGATAGGATTCATAATTATAGTTAAAAAACCGAAGCAACCGTTTTTTGTTTGGATTCCGTTGTCAGAACTGGACTAAATTGAAATGGGACCACACGGGAAGTACCAGCTTTCAAATAAAAAAGAATCATCAAAATCGGCTCACCCAGTCGAAAGTTCTGAGATAACAAACATAAAAAAATACAGTTGAATTGAGAACTTCCTCCTTTTTTGAAGTCTGTTGAAAATCAATAGGTTTTCTATGGAATACAATTCGTAGTATATTACTTCAAGCCCATTTCAATTCAACCTTGTCTGATGAGATAGATATATATATATATATATATGAGATAGCTATATTAGACAATAACGGCGTTATGTAACCCGTCTTGCCGCAATGTAAAACGGTGAGTTCTTCAAATTGGCTGAGGTATAAATATGAGAATTTCTAGAACTAAATGATGGTGATCAACAGCAATTAAAGAACCTAACGTTGACATGAAACGTTTAATCCACACCAAACCAACCTCAAAGGCTAGAGTTATAAATAGTCTAGTAAAAATAAATCCGTTTGTATGGAGCAGCTCACAGTATTTGCAACTGGGGGGATTCTTTGAAATGATGATAGGAAAATAACTAAAAATCATAGATCAACAATAATCCCCGATTTATAGACTAGCTGCGTTCCGCGGTTTCACTCGCGTAGTATATGATGATGATAAGTAGCTTATGTCCATCTTCAGGTCCAAAGCTATCTCTATACTAATTTTCATAGCGATCGGTTCAGCCGTTTGAGCGTGTAATAATAAAATTAGCTTTTATAATATCATTATGAAATTGTATCAAATGTATTTCAAAATACCAGTACATTCATTTGAATAACAATATACTTAGTTGTCTTTTATGTTGTCACAAATCTTATTTTTACTAGACTAAAATTAATTACCAAGGTGTCAATAAAGACTGAAGCCGCTATATTCCGCGACCGGTCTGGGATACACAGTCTGAGTTGTATGTTGCCGAGACAGACTAATAGCTGTCTTGTAATTGAGTATGTATGTGTAAGTATAGTCTGTTGCTTGGAAGGGACGGAACCTCTTTGTATGAATAATAAATTTAATTTCTCGCGCATCACAACCTTTTTACAAGGTTTTATTTAGTTTTACGTGTCTGATGTTTGTTATCAAATTAAATTTGATCCAATTCCCGGGTACCGATTGAGCTGAAATTTTTCAAACATATGTAAATCGCGTGACAATGCAATATTATGATGACACGGTGCTGATCTGATGATGGAGCTGGAAGGTGGCTAAAGGAACTTCGCAATAAAACGACACAACCTCATCGAGTTTGGGCTCATTTGAATCGTCTTGACGAGTAGTTTGTCTTTCAATGGTAACCAGGGTCTGATGATGGATCTGGAAGGTGGTCATAGGAACTCTGTAAGAAAACGACGCAACCCCATCGAGTTTCGGCTCGTTTGATTCGTCTTGGCGAGTACTTTATTATTACCAAGAACATAATAAAAGCTTGTTTTTAAAAAGATTTTTTTTTAAATTATAGGTACTTGTTTAAACATATAAAATCATTGGTTAGGGATATTAGAAAAGTGAGAAATGAATTTGGATAGGAGAAATATTTAAAAAAAGGTTTTATTCAAATATCACTTATACTGGCGACGAGTACTGAAAAAACATATCAAAGATAATTTTTTTAATAAATAAACAAATTCGTTTGTCACTTTTGTAATATCCCTACTCAAAGATTTTTTAAGTTTAAAAATGTTATGAGCGAATCCTTAAACATAATAAATAGGTCGAGAAAAAAAAACTTCGTATTTTGTATCTATTAACAAGGAACATTGCAAGCTGTATCTTTGACATTAAAAAAATTCCCAGACGGAAAACCAATTTTGTTAGTGCACCTCAAATTGATTTTGCGACTAGAAAGTATTGCATTTTTCTCTTTTTAAGCGACTTCCAAAAAGAAGGAGGCACTCAATTCGACTGTATGCTTGTTTTTGTATGTTTGTTCAGCGATTACTTCAGCCAATTATGAATTGATTTTCATGATTCCTTTTTAGTTTGGTTGGTCAGTATGAAGTAATCCCATATAATTTTTATCAAAATTGGTTCAGTTCTTTGTTATAGATAACAAAATAACTGGAAAAATATGTCATATAAGTAAACGAATTGCGTATTTTGATGTCAGTTTCTTCAGTTTTGCTATATATTTTTTTAAATGTATTGAATTTCTCCATTGATTCACTCATTTTGGTGACCAGAAAATCAAATTAAAAATAACAAGATACAAATATATATAGTATTTAATTTATTGGCTCTTGAAATTATTATTTCGTAAAGGTTTCTATTAACTTAAATTAACAAAATTTCTATATGCAATAAGAAAGCCATACAAAATACTACGCAATACTTTCCCAACTTTGAGAGTTAGTTTATTTTTCTCTAAAACACGGTAGGTAGTAAGTTTTGTTTTACTTTCTTGAACCGGCTTCTACTCTTAAAATTCGAATCGAGATTTTCACAGAGAGATTTCTAACTTCAATTTCCAATATGTTATTAGGTTCATTAACCACGCTTATTTCAGAATGACAAAACTATAGTACGCTTACCTATTGTGTGCGTGGAAGGATATTCGCAGCGGGTGAGGGGTTGCGGGCGTGTGGTGCGGGGACGCGCCGGAGCCGGCGTCGCGCCGGCGGCGCGCACCCGGCGCCGGCTCGTACGTCGCCGGCTGCCAGTGGCGCACGAACGGCGACAGCGATAACCCTGAAACAATACAACAAACAATCAGTCAGACTCCGAGCACAGAAGACACTCCGCTTACCGCCAATCTCGGTTTCCTCACCCACTTCCCGCGCTCGCCTAGGCGTCCACCTTTTGGCTGGTCATCCTAAACTGCATGTGCCGGTTCAAATTCTATCACTATAACTTAGTTGATGTACCTCATCATCACCATCCACAGCCACTGCTCTATACCACTGCTGGGCAAAGGTCTGGCTCTTATCATGCCATCTACCTCGGTTCTATGCCAATCGAGTCCACTTAAATCAAATAAATTATCGTGTCTCTTGCATGAAAAATTTACAACTTATTTTTGTTTATATAATTACGAGATATATGGTGAAGTCGCCATGTATTTGAAATCGCGAATAAATTAATTTCCTTCATACGAATATAAGTAAAGTCAACGGCTCATTGAGAGCATAGTCAGTACGACAAATAAAATAAGAAACCAAGGACACTAGGATTGACTTATTAAATCAACAGTTGACAAGACCAAAAACAATATAGCCAAGAAAAAGACTAGGCTAGATTCTACAGCAAACAGTATTACGCATGTCGCGCATCTATATCAGTCGATAGCAATTTAGCCGTCTACGGAAATATGACCACAAACTCCCTCGTAATTGGAAAATCAAGAGCAATATATCTCCCAGAAGAGTCTTCACGGGAGTTCCTCGGGATTTATGCTAGTCTAGAATTGGAAAGTTCTTAGTTATGACTGGAGGTGGCTCGATTTATACTGAAATAGCCTAAAACTAAAGGTGCTCGCTAGCTCTTAGAGCTGTTTGTTAAACTAAGTAGCTACTTGTAAACTGTGACGAAAAACATCGTAGTTTTAGAATGATTAAAAAGCAACTAATACGATGTAATCGATATCAAGTATATGTTTAGAAAATACAAAAACCCACGACAAAAAGAATGGCTGAACCGTTTTGATGAAACATAGCTAAGAACAATCTCGATTAAATCTTCTTTCAAACAAAAAACTAGATCAAAATCGAACCATCCGTTTGAGAGCTACGATGCCACAGACAAACACAAAGATACACAGATACACACGTCAAACTTATAACACACCTATTTTTGGGTCGGGGATTAAAATGATCTAGTCCGGGCAACTCTCGTAATTATTGGACTTACAGAAGAAAGTTACAAACCGTGAAAGTCATAGATGGAGGACGAGAAAAACGTTGACCCCGTAATAATGCAATCCTTTTCATACCAGCCAGTCTGAAAATTGAAATTTATTTTCGAAGTAGATTTATGTAAATTTCTGCAGTAGAATAGAGGCAGACTATAATAATTTTATCGTTCTATTTGTCGGCAGCCGAGGCGGCGTCAATGCGGCAATACGTGACTACACACAACACCAACACCCGACTTAGAACAATGGAATACCTAGCACCGAATTTTACAGATCAGCTAAAATGCTAGGATTCCACACCTTTGAAAGGATTAGGCTAGATTTAATTTTCGTTGTTAAGTATCAAGCTCTGACATCCAGTGCTAAGTATCTGTCAGTAACGAGTGTATGTCAACGTCAGTGTTAATTGGCATCACCTGGACTGACAGCTTCTTTTTACGTGTCAAAGTCAACGAATTTTCGTTACTAAAGTGTTATCATAATAGAAAATACATATATTATAGAGCATCATTAGCTCCTGACGTGATATATAACCGAAAAAATACAAATGTGCTCATGAATTTTCTTGAATTGATGACAGTAAACCATTTTAAAGCCTCTTAAATTGCATATGAGATATATATTTTATTTAAATCAGGCAAATGGTTTAACATATTGTAACAGACCATGTGATTTAGCATCAATACAAATGTAAATTTAGCATCAATACAAATGCAAATACAAATAGGAAAAACTTGTGAGAAAATTTATCTCTGCACCTAAATATTATTTCTTTGCTTTTGGAACAACCATTCTGCAGACTATATCTAATTTAGCTCTTTTTTAATTTCAGTCTAAAAAAAATTGACAAGCATCAATCAGAAGTCTAGCCATTCATTGTTTCTATCAAACAAAACAAATATGATCAAAACTGTTTAGAGAGAAAGATATTCGGTAACAAAGTTCAATTTTTCGATATTTTGGTTAGTCTTTTCTATAATGAGAAGATTTCGTCGACACGTTCGGAATAATTTAAGGCCTTGAGGTGGGTGCCGCACAACCGTCTCGCTTGCGTTTACGTCGATCATATTTTTTTTTTTTTTTTGGGTAATTACAAACATATGTAAGTGTACTTATAATACATATGTAAAAAAAAAGACGTGTGGCACTCGGAGACTGCCGCGGTAAAGCTATTGCATAGCATTTTTTATCAACTTATGTAATTATAATTATTTATTTATTTTATTTATGTAGTATTCCTAACACCCCCCACTCCGACCGGCACAGCGGTGATACTTTTTAGTTTTTAGTTTTGCCATCTATCGATGAATAGCAGAACTTTTAATGACTTTTTGAAATATCACGCTTGTCTCTTTAGTTCTGCAAATCGCCTCTAGGTGGCATTGGTTGTATCGGCTTTACTGCGTAAGGTTATTTTCGTTACGGAATTTCTGGATTCGGTCTCCAGGCTCAAGGCCCGCTATAGAAGCTATGCAATAGCTTAAAACACCCACAGTACAAAGATTTTTTATTATGACACAAATGATTATTCTTGGTGGGCATCGAATTCACAGCTTAGAAGGCTGGTAAATTACCAACTAAGCAGGCAGGCTAAGTTATTTTAGTCATAGTCATATCTTTATTTATAAGATCCAGGTTCAATAGGTGTTAGGTATTTTAGATAAAAACTACGGGTCAATCACGTCTGTTTTTAGCGGAAAAAATCGTAATTATTATTTAAAATGTGTGAAAACCATGTTAGTTTCCATAGTAAAAGGTGTTAGGTACAATAATTGGTAAGTGCTTATTAGTTCTAGAACTTGCTGTACTGGCATATGAATGTCATAATATCCATGAAATGAGTAAATATTAATAAAATGTCGATATAAATAATAATAATAATGAAAAGTGTCAATGTTTAATGGTAGTAATAAAAAATGTTACAATGTCAAATATTAGAAAAAAGAAAGAAATGCCAATAATATTAAATTAGAAGATACAATTACAACGTATAATTAACTTCATGTCATATTTACTATTTTAATAGAAAAACCAGAAGAAAGCATAGAAATAAAATTCAACAAGTACTGAAATATAATTTAAAAAAGCATTTTCTTTGAATTCATTACGAATAGCATTAAATAATGTACCTAATACACATTACATAACAATTATTAAATTTTTATAGTTAGGCACGATAGATTTGTTATATTTTTTTACAATGGACGTTCCATTATATCAAAACAAAAAATATTCTGAGCACAGTTCTAATAGTGGCTCATCATCTTTTTTTTTATCAGCTGGACATAGGCCTACCCCATGGGCTTGAAAAAGGACCGGTTGGAAGCGGCCTGCATCCAGCGTCTTCCCGTCACTTGTATGAGGTCTTCTGTCCACTTTGTGGCTGATCTACCTACGTTGCGCTTGCCGGTTCGTGGGCTCCACTCGAGAAAGTTTCGGCCCCATTGGCCAACAGTTCTACGTGCTAAGTGCCCTGCCCATTGTCAACAACTTGTTAAATCGCTGCGCTATGTCGGTGACTTTCATACACCTACGGATCTCTTCGTTTCTGATACGAGCTCGTTGCGTGACTTTGAGCTTACTTATAGTTGTTTATATGGCTGATATTTTCATATTTATTAGTAATGATTTGAATTATCTCGGTCTCCATATCTCAAATAAATGTAGTACGCTTTAAGTAAGCTCTCCGACTTGAAAATAATTTGTATTCCCCAGGCTTTTATTCAAATCTGAAGTCAAATGAAGAATGATCCGCATGAATTAAATTCAATAAGTTGCCGAGATATCTCATAGACGAGGTTTTATTAATTGCGGTCGGGCGCCGGGAGCGGGACAAAGGCGATAGTGAGGCTTCTTTTCAAACGACCGAACCACGTTTTGAGGTAAATTTACCTTTATTAGACTCGCTGAATAAAATCAATAGGCTCCCTCGTCTTTGGCTTGATGAAGGCCGCTCGAATGCTTATTAGCCACGGTGCTGATTTAGAGAAGAGCGCTGAAAAGAGGATTCTGCAACGTCACTGCTGAGGGTAGTCTTAGATTAGTACTTAGTGTACTAATCTCGATACTATCCTCTGTGAGTGTCTTAGTGTAATAATATTATGCGTTAAAATAACTCAAATTATTTATTTTTAAACTATTTAATTTATTTTATATTCTATTTTGAATTCACAAAACATCGCAAATTACTTAGGAAATTTTCCAATCCGAGAAATAATGTTATCATAAAATAATAATAATAATATTTGTCATAAAATAGTGTCAAATAAAAAAATTGTCTATGGCATATAGATAACTCATTACTAATGTTAAATACCAAAAACATCTCTGAATCACATTTATGCTTTACGCTTTTCATATATTCTTGAAAAATTACATAAGTAGGTAATGCAAAAAAATATATAAATAATTAATTAAAACAGAATTATAAATAATCATACTATATAATTATAAAAATGTTTTTCACGCGCGAAAAATATTGAGGCGAGTTGACAGTCGAGTGTGAGCCTATTGATCATTATATAAGTAAAAAAAATGGACTGCAATACAAACTGCTGCCATAATATAAAAAAAATGGACTGCAATACGAACTGCTGCCATAATATTAAAAACGTAAATTGATTAAACAAATTTTGTTGAAACTTAGCTGAGAATACTATCGATCAAATCATTTTTCAAATAAGAAAAAAACTAGATTTAAATTGAGTCCATTAGTTTGGGTGCTACACGTCATACTAATAACACACCTCATTTTGCGTCATGGGTTAAAATCATAACTCTCCATGACTGCCGTAGTTGAGTAAAAATAAGCCCCTTTATTGTCGCAGACGCAAATCCTTCCGCATCAAACATCAAAGGGCGATTCTGAATTCTGAAGCGCTGACTTCTGTAGCGGGCTTCGTAAACGGCCGTAATGTTGATTCACAAAAATTACGATCCAGTCTTTCCTTTCAATTCGATTAATCTTCTGTAATCTCTGGACCCGCAAAGATTTCTCCATGGTTGCGTTTCCCGACTCAGGTAATTTGATTTTAGTATCAGAGAGATTTTACTGCCGTTGCCGATATTGAGTAAATTATGTGCCGCCGCCATTTCCGTGGGTGGAACAAAACGTGTTTTTAACGTTGAATTTAATGTTTAATTCCAAGATTTATCGGTCTGGTAATTTCGTCGTCTTGAATATTGTATTTTTTATTGCTGGCAAATACGTACAATAATTTTGACGTTCAATAAAAGAGCGAATTTAGAAATGAAATGATCTGAATGCGGCCGTCCTCGATTCGTGCTTTTAAACTGATATCAATTTTATCATATGAGTTTACTTTTGTTAGTTTAAATGAAATTTGTACGAAATTTTTGTTATTACTTTTTCAGGTAAATTTTTTACGTTACGTTTTAACATACTTTACGTGTAGGGGAGGTATCTACCCCACAATCATTTTTTTTTAATTTTATTCTACTACTTTATCGGCGTGATTAATACTTATGTATTACACAAATTACAGCTTTCTAATAATAATAGTGTTTGTACAAAGCCGCGGACAGACTCGGACAGGCGGACATGGCGAAAGTACAAGGTTTCCTTGTTTACTACGGAATCCTAACCACGAGATAACTAAGTTTTATATCTACTATAGCAGAAAAGGTCAAATATATGTACATAAATTTTTTAAATATTAAAATATATGAGTATTATTAAAATGGCTTTTGCGAGGCAAGATATAATACAGTGAAAGCTCAAAGTCGGGACTAAAACATTTCAACTTATAGCTTATATTTTGTAAGAAAACTTAGTAGAAATCTTATAAGAGTATCGGTAACTGTAGGAATGGTTTCACATAAACAGATTCTCCATTAGAGACTGCATCCTACCGAATGAATGCGGAAAGAATGCGGCGGAACGCTCCGAACATTGCTTTTAAATTTGTTTTGAATACATTTTCATAATTTAAGGTGCGTATTCATACGCAGTAGTCACAGTTCGCTCACACGAAGCTTCGCGTTCTTGCAACTTCAGCTTCAGGTACCTATACACTATACACGTCCGCGAATTTGTAGCGTGAAATGTCAGTGCAACGTAGACTGTAGAGTACTCCTAAGCGTAGTAAATGCAATCTCGTAGCAAATTCTTCAACCTCGTATTTGCGAGATTTGAAAAATAATTTCGCATGATCTCGGTTTTGAGGGTCTTGCTTATATATGCTTTTTTATTTCTACTTATGAAAGCTACGTCATAAGACAACATATTATAATAAATTAAGAAGAAAATCTACATCAACAATATTGTTAGTACGATGGATAAACAAGTATCAATGTTAAAAAAAAAACAAAATACCCGACTGCAGAAAAGAGGTTTTTGCAGCCTAACTTATGTTTTTTTTTTTTTTATGTCCTCAGTGTCACTCTCACAACTAAGACGAATCTATTGCACCACTCACATCAAAATCGGTCAAGCCGTTTAGGCTCTAGGGCGTGTCAAAGAAATATACATACATACACTCAAAAACATAACCCTCCTTCTTACGCAGTCGGGTAAAAAGCATTTGTTAATCACAAAGAAATTGTCTTTGGGCTCTGATTGGAAAGTGTTTCAAGATGATGTTTTTTAAAGTATTCAGGATTGTTATTCATTGAAATATATATTGTACTCACATACTTAAGCATGTGCTTAAGTATAACTATGTAGTTATTAGTGAATATGCAATATTACGACACTATATTATATATGCTAATACCGCAAAGAGAACAAGTTTTAAACGAGTCACTTTATTCGAAAGAATATAATAATCCAAAAATCCTAAAAATACATGGCCGTATCTCTCATCTCTTTGGTGCATATTAGAATGTAAATATCTCTTGCATACATGAACCTCATTGCAAGCACACGGTGCCCAGTTGGGGCGCGAATATTGCAAAGAGCCTAAGTGAATACACAGCTTTAGAATTGCATATTCCCTATTCACACAACGGGTTTATATTAAAGATACGGTGCTGAAGAACAGCTATTTCTCACATAATATTATTACCGCAACCTTCAAAATGTGCTCAGATATAGAGTCACTCTGGAGCTTTTACGGAAATCCTTTTACCAAATTTCCTTGTGTGTGTCTATTTTATATATGTAGTTATTATTACCTCTGTTTTCCTCGTAGTCTGCAATATGTTTTTATATTGGATTATACCTTCATCTTTTATCATTATGTTCGTTTGTATTATGGACATATTTTTATGACTTCAAAGAACTACAGAGAATTTTAGATGAAAGGAGATAAACGGCTTTATTTCCAATTAGGTCACTGGTGCAATGTTTTTGCTTTAACAAGATATAGGTTGGAAAACTTTGTATGGGGATGATGACTTTTCACGAATTTTATTCTCGCAATATAACTTTTGCAGTGTTAGTGTGGTATAATAGTGGACGAATTACTGGTTAGCCCTGATTGTGTAAGCTTACTTACTGGTTTTTCGTGGCATCATATCATTCTGAGAAGGGTAAAATCCACCTAGTTGGCCAAGTGCGGGTTAATTATGTTCAAGAATGTTAAAAACTCTCTTATATGTAGGTTTTCTCTCTCCATCGTCAAATGATAAATGAAATTTCCTCTATCTTTTGAAGTTTAACAATACGCAAATACGAGTAGCTTCGAAAATACTGAGGTGCGTGTTGCATCAATAAAATCTCTTCAAGCTCTTTTACAACACTAATGTATCTATCTCAAAAAAGTAGCAAAATTTCCACCATATTAGATTATCAGTGACGTCATACAACCTCTGTTCAATTGCTCATTCAAGCTCTTAATCTTACTTAATAGAATCCATTTATGCGCTAGGGTAAAAAATTGTAAGTACAATAAATACTCGAACGCGAACAACTCACTTCCTTCTTTTATCTTTTTTCTTTAAATTAGATAAATAGATAGACTGACCAACAACTCGCCTGATGTTAAGCGACGGTGTGGCTGAGTATAGAGCTCTTCAATCTTGAAGAAATTCCAAAATGGCGATAAAGAATTCCATTCCTATTCAGTACGCATCAAGAACGTGGACCGAAATCGTTGAGCACCAATAAATTTTTGGATTTTCAACGAGAAATGGAGAAATCATTTTAGTTAGTAGTCGGGTAAAAAGCGAGTATTAAAAGCCCGCCAGCAAAGTTCGGCCTACAGAGGTAGGTAAATAGATAAGCTCGAACAGAACGGGCGCATGCCTGAAATTGTCAGGATAGCTTTTAGAATTCGGTAGTTAGCTTTCACATTCCGGCGTGGTAGTCTGCGGGCTCCCAACCTAGCCTCTTTCATGAATAAATGTTTGGATATATCATAGTCCGTTTTACTACCGGACGGCTAGAAGTTCAAAAGAGCGTCATTGATTCATATTGGTTATTCCAAAAACACGAACGAAATTCCTTAATTTCACTTTTATCGTACGCATTTACTGCAAAAACGTGGAGTAGAAATAGAATCCTAATATTCTCCGAAAGTTATAATCTGGGTGTCTTCAATCCTGAAAGAATGGGTTTCTTCTGAGTAAGCGCGCTTCATCATGGACGAGTGGCGGTTAAGCACAAATCTATTACAAAGTAAAAAAAAAATAATTGAATCAGAGTGTGACAGAGAATTTAGAAGCTATGTCATAATGTAAGTCTTCTGACAGTCTAAAACTTCTATCTCACAAGATTTGGAGTTAACAACATTTATTTGGTAACTAGCCTTTATAGTTCTCTATCTCGAAAAGAAAAGACCGAACCCTTATAGGATCACTTTGTAGTCTGTCTGTTATGTCTGTCAGTTAAAGTCACTTTTCTCAGGAACACAGGGAATATGGAAGGATCATTAGAGCGTTTAGAATATCCACCAACCATGTACACTAGGGTGTATAGATTTAAGGAAGAACCCGGAACATAGATGTTTACCTAGTTAGAATTACCCTCCGTTAAAGGCAGTCGTATAAAAGGTTGCTTGGTATCTCCGCTGTGTGAGTGGCCCCAGTATAGCCAGGCAGTCGTATAATAGGTTGCTTGCTATTTCCTCTGTGTGAGTGGCCCCAGTATAGCCAGGGAGTCGTATAAAAGGTTGCTTGCTATTTCCGCTGTGTGAGTGGCCCCAGTATAGCCGATGTCCAGCACATAGTGGGTTCATCGGATGTCTGAACAATGTTCCAGCTCGATACTTGAGCTGAACAACCCTTGTTTCTGAATGGCTGCATCGCTTTACATTCACCTCTCTCTCCACCCCTCCCCTACACTCCGCAGTTCAATCCAATTAAAGTTGGAGCTTGTTTGGAAAAACCTAACAAGTAGAAGCTGAATGTACTCGTAATGATCTATCGTATCGGATTTTTCCAATGGATGCTTTTTTGCTTGGCTTGGGCTTGTCTGATGGCAGGCTAGCATGATCAGCGTGAGATATGTAGTTATTTGTATCAGTTAAGTAGGCTAAAATTATCTGCGTATTTTACGCTGCATTCGGTTTCAAACAAAAGTCCTGTTTGTGCCACGCGGAGACCCAAAATTAGTTCTCAATTTACTATTATGGGTTATGTACATTGTTGATTTCATTTTCAGGTATTTGTAATGTGTGTGTTTGTTTTATAGTTGTGTTTATTTTCGTTAGTATAGAGTCTATTGTGTGTTTGTATTATAGTGGTGTTTATTTTCGTTAGTATAGTGGCAACATAACATATATATATAATCGAATCTGGTTCCCGCGACACAGGCATAGCCTAGTGCGGGAATCAAAGTTTTAATTTGTTTGTTTGTGTTGTTCTTCCATAGACATGTACAAAATAAATACTGTTAAAATACTGTAACACTGGAATTTGACTGTAGATTTCTATGAATAAATTGCTATAACGCCCTAACGCCCAATTAACTTAGAATTCTATCGTGGCAAAAAAAAAGTGGAACTAACTTCTCAAAGCACATATTACTATGGTATTCTGTGGTCTCGACTGAACAAAATAATGAAATACGGACAGCAGCGCGCTCAATGCCACATTAGTTCTCTTGGAAAAAAAAAAAAATTGCATGTATTATATGTAAAATTGCATGTTTAAAGATAACTAAAATGTGTTTTGTTCATAATTATACACTGTATTATTAGAAATGATTTTGCATGCTCCCTATGGGCCTGAATATAGTGCTACTGGTGTATTAATATATAAGATCTGTACAAACCTATATTCAAGCAAATAAATGATTTTGATTTTGATTTTGCTGAACAGAGACTACATTTTTATCATTTTGAAACTATCATATTCATAATGTTATTCCTTTTGACAAAATAAAAAAACAGATGATAGCACTATCACCGTAGCATGTAAAACACTTGACTCTTATGAAAACGATATTGTTAAATCTTTGACCTCAGTTATATCTTGGCTTGACAACAATAACTTAAAAATTAACCTAAATAAAACAAATATAATGCATTTTAGACAAAGAGAAACAAACAAAGGTAATATTAATGTAGCATATGACAATAACATTATAAATGAAGTAGAAAGCTCAGAATTTCTTCGATTATATATTGACCGAAAATTGAATTGGAAATCACAAATAGAGCACCTTTCGAAAAGAATAAGTAGCCAAACATATGCCATCGCCAAACTAGCTCGTACTCTAAATATAGAATCTTTACTTAAAGCCTACTATGGGTTAGTTGAATCAATTTTGAGGTACGGGATTATTTTTTGGGGAAATTCAACAGATAAAATTATTATTTTTAAAAGGCAGAAACGCTGTATTCGTTCAATGTTTAAACTCAAAAAAAGAGATAGTTGTAAGCCCTATTTTTTAAAGTATAAAATTCTTACACTTCCGTGTTTATACATTTTAGAAACGGCCCTTTTTGTAAAAACAAACCGGGAGCGATTCCCCACACTATCTGATACTACTGTAAGAAATAGGCGCGACCAAGACAAACGGCGCGTACATGAAGGAAAGACAGCACTGATGCAAAATAGCATCGTATGTATGGGTCCTAAAATCTACAATAAGATTCCTAAGTCAATAAGAGACCAGAATAGTAATTTATTTAGAAAAAATTTGAAGGCATTGTTATTGCAGAAGTGTTATTATTCTATCAATGATTTTTTAAATGACAAATTTTAATTTTATTTGACATTATGTGTATCTTTTATTGCTTCTGCTTTGTCATATTATAGATATTTTTGGTTTGTGTATTAATCTAATAACAAATAATAATTATTATTATTTTTTATTTTTTCGCATGTGCATGATGCTGTCTACCTGACATTTGTACGCCTAATCGGCACAACATGATTTTAAGCGACTAAATTTAGTGTAACATCTTTTATGCACTTGTTGTATAAAATTCTCGTGTTGTATGCAAATAAATTATCTTTATCTTTATCTTTATCTTTATCTTTACCATATCCAGAGATTGTATAAATGTTTTCGAAACAGAATGTGAAACAATTTTTTTAAAAATTTGGTCGGTATTTGATAGGTGAAACATGGACGCCGAGCAAACAGTGAAGTTTTCATGAAAATCTGAAGCGAGAGATACGGCACGTAGGGTCCGGCAACGTCGCTTTAACGGCCGGCGGCCGTCCGTTTACTAAACAACTTTATTTCACGGAATAACGGAATAACATTGGTTTTAATGTACGGATCCCGGTACAAGAAGAATACGTTCCAATATGTTTTGTATTTAAACGTGTAATGCATTAAAGTATTCTGTGCCTAAACAATAACGACAAATGGAAAATATATAATTACTCATTCCAATGTTAGATTTCGATCCACTTTGAGCTGATTGTTCATTCATTTCTCAAAACCTCTCAAAAATTTGCTATTGTTGTTGATATAATATTTATATTGCCTGAATATATCTATTTACTTAAGGAAAATCTGTACGTCAAAATAAAAGTTGTCGCGTGCTCTTCCATACAGAAAGGAGACAACTGTTTTCAACCTCTAAGCATTGTCCGACTTCGATCATTGTTTTTTATCTGATTGGAATTTAAATAGCCTTTTATGCATTTACTTTAAAAAATATATATATACATATAAATTATGAAAAAAAAAAACCTTAGAGTCATATTAATTATGCCAACCATATAAAAACCGGACAAGTGCGAGTCAGACTCGCCCACCGAGGGTTCCGTACAAACTAGTAGATAAAAGGGGGAAATCATAATTTTTTTATATTTCCCTTTTTATATCGAAAAATATACATCCTAAAATTATTCAAAAACCTGTTTTTTAACTTATGCTAACTAAGCTATTTCATATGATACCCCAGATGACACGGTTAATTCACTTTAAAATTTCGACCCTCATTCCAGTCATTCCAGAGACACAATTTTTTGTGATTAAATTAAAAATGACCGGTTTTCGGATTTTTTCCTATATGTGTACTCTAACACAATGCTTCTTGCCAAATTTCATTGTTCTAGGTCAACGGGAAGTATCCCATAGGTTTTGATTCCCTTGTGAGTGACGAAATGTGCATTTTTTACAACATATTCGGCTGTAACTTTTTTTTACGAAAACTGAGAAAAATGATTTTTCTTTCTGCAGCAAGACACTGTGGATCAGCGTATATGGTTTTAATTTTAACACGACACCTTTACGCGTTCCCGAGATAAAGGTCTTGACACCCGGATGGATGGACAGATAGACAGACGGATAACAAAGTGATCCTATAAAGGTTCCGTTTTTTTCTTTTGAGGTACGGAACCCTAAAAAGTAAGAATTATTGAAATTAGATAATAATCAGGGGGTAGAAAACAGTACCCTGTTGTATGAAAACCCTAATCTAATATCAAAACTTGCTGCGATAAATATCCTCATTTTGATTCAGATAATTTTCCTTAGGTAAAAATCAATTCGAATAGAAAAACAATCGTTTTATTTTACAGTGTAAGGCCTGAATGTGAGTTTTTTCGTTGTCATTTTATTAATCCCGGAATAAACCCATTTTTTCACTATTCATTGTTTGCACGAAATGCTACATTACTTCACGAGACGATTAGTGAAAAGATCGGTTTTACCACATAAAAAATAAATTATGTACTATATATATATATATATATATATAGTACATAGTTTATTTAGTATATATATTAATATATAATATTACTAGTTTTCTCTTTTTACTTGAATAGTTTTTACTTTCTGTAATATCAAAGATAAAGTGCTTTTTAATGTATTAAATTAATACGTAGGTTTGCGATTGACCGCCATCGCTTTCATATGCACAGATATTAGCTAAGGTACATATTTTTCTATCAATATTGAATTGGATATGTATAATTATACCGGATTGTTATGAATACCACTGAAAATGTTCATTGAGCAAGTTTTTCCAAAAATATCAAGAAGTGGATAATTCAATTTGTGGATAGTAAACCATTTAACGTAACCATTCAGACTAGTCCACAGTCCCAATCTCTCCTAACGGGAGCTTCCGTAAACATCCACTGGCTGTGAAGATGTTTGTGGACTCACAGCGGAATTGATTATTTATAAATTCGGCCCGTGTACGGTCCGGTCCCGTCAGAGGGGGTGACATAAACATCTGTTGTTTATTCATGGAGTTCTTTACGTATTGGTACTAACTTCTTGTTTCTGACATTTTTCATTTAGTTTTTTCTTTCTTTTGACGTGATAACGTCTTATAAATCGATGAACGCCGGCTGCACGCACAAAAAAGCATGACTCAATGTCACGTTCCGCCTGAGCCGAGCGTGTAAGCGAGAGCGCGGAACAAGCAATAGAGAGGCACGATCGATCTGAGCGTTCGGTTTGTGACGCATCGTTATCCCGTAAAATTATCGTCCGTAAACCGACTTTACAGACAACCATTTTTTATTGGACCCGCTCGATTACAACATTTGGCATCGTTATGTAGATGATTTTATTATTCAAGTCTTAGTATTAGCCAGAGTCAAGTTAATAAGGAATTTTTAGTTAAGTTCTTTTCATGCCTCAGTAAAGTGGTGCTGGATTTACTGGAAGGCTACTAAGGAGTTTTGTTGACAACATGAAAAGGCAGGCTTCATCATTTACACACTACAACACACGTGTCCTTGAAAAAACCACTAATTGTAATGATGTAAAATAACATCAGTTTTACAGAATTAATATTCAAAATAACACAAGTTTAGGAAAGTAAATCAGAACAAGGATATTTCTTTCTCATGATTTCATTTATAGCAGATTAACATTTTCATTGGATATTTTGTCTAAAGCGGTAATATACCTACATCCAGAATTCACACAAAATAAATTAATTTTATAATTAATGTACCAAGGTTCATTAATTCAGCGTATCCGATATAATCCTCGTTTAATTAAAGTTGGATAAAAATAGTTGTTCTATTTATTTTGTGCTCGCACTTAATTAACGAAACAGAAGATTAAAAGGGATCCTTGTTCACGTCAGGATGCTCTTTACTTAGCTATACTAGTTGCAGCCCTCGGTTTTACTCATATCCGTTTGATCGGCAAATTTTTAAGACACTGGTCATGGCAATCATGGTCATTGTCATTACGTTTACTGGCCGATTTCGATATTTTGGCTAGAAACGTTTGAATTTCAATTATAGACAAAAAAAAAAATATGAGCAAAACCTGTCAAGTGATTGTCGTGACAAAAGGCTCTGAAATCTCGTTTAAGGGGGGCGGCAGTTTCATGGGGGCGCCAAATCCTTGAGACAAGAAATCCTTTTGAATGGCCTTGTGGCTCAGTTGGTAGTGTGTTTACGTCTACCTGCTGAACTGAAAGGTCGTGGGTTCGATCCCCACCCAGGGCAAACATTTGTGTGATGAGCATGGATGTTTGTTCTGTGTCTGGGTGTTTCTATGTACCTATCATATGTATATATTTACAAAAAAAAAGTATATATGTATTCTATCAGCCATCTAGCTCCATAGTACAAGCTTTGCTTAGTTTGGGCTAGATGGTGTTGTGTGAAATGTCCACAAATATTTATTATTTATTTATTTATTAAGAATTCGAAGTATCGAACAAATGAAGCCTCTTTTCCTACAATCTCTAGGTTTTTATCAAGTAATCGAATCTTAATATAATACACTTAAGTTTGAAAAACAAATTTTTCTTTTTCCATACGCCCAGTTAGTTTTTGAACACATACTGAAGTGATTTATGAACGCATCGTATGAAGGAAGGGGGCGCCACTATCAACGTTTTGCCCCGGTTCGAAAAAATCGTAGATCCGGGGCTGGAAGTTTGCTACGGTACGACTGATATAATAATTGATAATGTTTTGCAGAAACACAAGATAATAAATTTTTGATAAGAATTTAGAATATACACAGTAGACCTCGCGATCACAGACGACGCCTACTATTCGTAGAACTCTAAATCGCAATCGACTATAATAACAAATAATTTTTGCAGGTAAAAGTTATCCTGTCACATTCCGGCGTTTGAAATCAAACCCCAGCAAAATCCATGTCGAATTATTTACATTATTTGCGTACAAAAAGGATTCAACAAACATAATTTGGCATTTATAATATTAGTAGAGAGATTTAATAAAGTTTTATTTTGTGAAGTTCGGTCGGGCAGACGCGCTGCCTCTACCAGCCATTTTCAAAACAATCATAATTCCACAAGTTTATAGTTTCGCATAATAACTGTTTCCGTACAGGTATTCATATTTATTCATAAAGTTTGTGCGAAATGTGATTGGAATTTATAGTACAGATAAATTAAGTAGCTAGTGCTCGGCTGCTCGCAACTATACTCACCTGACGCACATTTTTGACCACGGCGCCGTTTATGTTTTCTGAATGCAGTGGATGTTGAATTTGGAGCATCATAAAGATCATATTTCTTGGGATCCTAGTTACCGAAATGATGGGTCTTATTTGATAGAGTAGTTATTTATCCATATCAGTCGTCAATTATGTTAAAACGTTGAAAAAACCCCGGCCGAGGGCGAGTCGGACTCGCGCACGAAGGGTTCCTTACCATTATCTATAAAAATGGCAAAAAATACGTTTGTAGTATGGGATATTGTGATTGGGATGTTGTTTGTCCCATACAACAAACCTATTTTTTTAATATTTAAATAAATATTAATTTTATTTTAATTTAATTACTTATTTTTAAAGTGAATAATATAACTCAATATTCTGTGCATATTTCAAGCGTCTACCTGTTGCCATTATCAATATCGAGCCCCCTTAAATATTTATTTTATTCTGTTTTTTAGTATTTGTTGATATAGCGGCAACAGAAATACATTATCTGTGAAAATTTCAACTGTCTAACTATCACTGTTCATGAGATACAGCCTGGTGACAGACGGATGGACGGACGGACGGACAGTCAGCGTCTTAGTAATAGGGTCCCGTTTTTACCCGTTGGGTACGGAACCCTGAAAATGTCCTTCTTATAATATATATTCCAATGTATAATATAGTATTGAAGTATATAAGTAATGCTATAAAGCTACTATGTTCTCTACAGAAAGTAAATGTGAAAAATGTTCGTACCGTTATTTATTGAAGCAGAAGATCAAAGAACCTTAGTGACATGTCAATAGAACGTACGCCTTTTGTCTGGAGATGTTTCCCTAAAATAAAATACTGGAAATATCAAGAGTACTGGTACTATCTGGATACCTATACTTAGGTGTACCCACGAACTTTTTCTTGTTTCCTAGTACTAATAGGGTAACGTAACTATGATCCGAAATATTTTTGTACGAATTTTATTTGCCCGAATACGTTTCATAGTTATAGTCATAGTAGTGTCTGATTTCAGATGTTTTATTTGACATAAGTTTCTGATTCCATAAGCTTGTTAATCATAACTTTTATTTGTCCGAATAACTATCGTAAGTTTTTTTTATTATTCTGAAACTTTCACAAAGGTTTGGTTATTAAGACAACTTGTCAAATAAGACACCGGGATTTCGGATGTCTTTCACAAAATAAATCGTTTTCAGCGAATTCATATTTCGGATCGTACACAGGGAACTACTACAACCAGGCTTCTTGTAATTTAATTATGTTGGTCCAACTGTCTTTCAGACAGAACTTCAAAGTCATTTTGTCTTCTTTTCAGATACACTACATAAACGAAATCTAGCAAGCGACAAGTGCAGCTTAGGGCCACCAGACACAAGGTGTCTTACCTGGTCGACCACAAAAAAGCTGTTTGCAGTCCTTCTTGGAGTTCTTGTGATTGAGATGATGGGGATTATAATACGGAATATAACAGCTAAGTGTATTTTACGAACCGTTATATGTACAAGGTTTTTTTTATTCTTCGATAGGCTTGCGCTTGACCGTCAACTCACCTGGTGTTAAGCGACAGTTACGGTCTACGATGGAGCGCGCTTGCCTAGAAGAAACCTATTCACTCGCGATTTGAAGTCACCTAGAAGGTTGCTAATAAAATTATGAAAATCAATGTTAAGGTTGGTACGCCATCAATTGTAATCATTAATAAAAAACAATCGTTTCGAACGATATTTTAAATAGTACAAATAAAATTATATCTAATATGTAGTTTTATGTTGTTGGGGTGAAGGGAATAGAAAATCTTTTTATATAATGGGTGTTTAAATTTTGTTTAGTTCTGAAAGTTTTATTGTAATACCATTATAGTAGGATGTCTTTGTGTAGTGTGTTTATTACATAATAAAAAAACGAAAAAAACAGAAAAGTTCAAATCAGTTTATAAATGACGGAATTATGCGCTAAAATACAAAAAACTAAATAAAAAACACATAATTCTCCTTCAGCAGTCGGATGAAAAACTTCCTCCTATTTCAAGTTGGTAAAAAGAGCTTCTATTCTTAGATGTTGTATTTGTTTTCATTCTAGTTATTCCTGCTCATGAAAACCGTAGGTGGGCACGGTGCAAATAATAAAGTTATACAAGAAAAATAAAAGGCAAGAGGAAATTGCCCCGAAACAAAGCCATGTTGACATATTGCAAGGCTCGGTTACAATGTACACGTCAAAATAAAAAGCATGAATAAGATGGAAACAAAGATAAACATCCAGTTTATTTCAGAAACAATTTGGGACGCCATTTTGAGGTGTTAAAGCGTTGATTTAAATATCAGGATCCGGTCATCCGACGAATAAGTTTCAATATATTTTGTGATAATTGATTACTACACTATCTGTTAACGTCTGTATATAGGATAATTACACGATACATGCCATATATACTAAGTAAGGAGTACTTTTTTGACGAGGGGGAAATCTTCCAAAGATGGCTTAAACCCGGCGGCGTTATACGTTGGGGATACAACTGGGTAATGTGAGATTGTCCCCATTAAGCCCTCCCCGGTGGCCAGCCTTAGTTCTAAACGGAGGATTCTAGGTTCTTGTGACGGATCCCTCTGCACTGTGGCACAGTTGTTCCCGTGGCAGCCTGCTAGGCACGGACTTGGACGGAAGTCCGTGGTAGGAGTGTGTCGGAAGTGGAAGACCATTCTACGGGTCCACCTCGCGGGCCCATTTAAATATTACAAACGATCAGAACCAGACTATAGTCCAAAGCATGCATACAAATTATATGAGCAAACATTTGGTATTCTATAGGTTAAATATTAAATTAAAACAAAGGAAAATAAAACCGGTCAAGTGCGAGTCAGACTCGCCCACCGAGGGTTCCGTACAAACTAGTAGATAAAAGGGGGAAATTATATATTTTTTTGTATTTTCCTTCATAAACCGGAAAATATACATCGTAAAAATATTTAAAAACCTGTTTTAGCTTGTGCTAATGAAGTTCTTTCACTGTGAAACTACACAATAACCTGCTTTCTTTGCTTTGGTGTGGTGTATTATGAAATCACTATAGTAAAACTCCTTAAATGTACTCAGCATGTGCCTGCCCGTTTGAGCCATATTCATGGCCATCCGACATGTTCTACAATATAATTTGACTATAGCGTATTTCAATGTAGTTTCATTTCACCATTTGGCTATTGCCAAATGTCATATCCTTATTTGGTGACTTAAATCAATGCATTACGAAGTTTATATAGGTTATATTATGCATATTCCTGACTCGGGGCGACAGATAATGAGTTTTATTTTAAACGCTCCGATATTTTTTCTTCATTCCGATGATGTTACGGTATATTTACCTGTGGCCAAATTGGAGGAGACGCCTTAAATATTTATCCAAAGAAAATGCCTACTAAATTCTTATACTTTAACCTCGCCAAAATATTGGCGAGGTTAAAGTATAAATATTCATGAGGTTTGTTTTGTGTAGAATCCTTAGGAGATAGCTTTATTTTATCTTATATCCTAACATGTTAATAATCTTAACTTGTTTTTTTTAATAGTGTTTTTTAAGTACAACGAACTTATAAAAGAAAAACTAAACCTAAACAAATAAGAGCTAACTGTATACAGTTTTCTCTTATTTGTTTGGGAGTCTGCGGTCCATGTTGTCCCATACCTTATAATGTGCGAGCGTAGTGTCCCAGATAAACACCAAATTGGCCATAACATATATTATTTTATATACATATATTATTTTTTTCGTTTAAAAAAAACTTTTGCATGACCTAAATAGACAAAAACTTAGGTAATAAGTAGCGAGCGAAGCGAGCGCGAAAATTTTAGTAAGTTATGAACCCCCAAAACCCCCCCTGCCTACGGCTATGTACCTATAACATATTGATAACGTTAGATATCAGTTATGGCAGAAATACGTAAGCAATGCGAGTAGATAGAGGCCAGGAATGCGCGCGATGTGAAGGATTCGGATACACGTTGCGAAAGCAGGTCAGGGCTCTCGGAGTATCTTGAATGCCTCAATAGCACAGGAAGAACGATCATATATGGCGTTTAATTAAAATGATTATACTGTAACCGCAGAGTAATGACAAATTGTTTTCTAAGGTTTTACTCATTGAAATTAAATAACTTTTAACGGATTTATCGCGTATATTTTTAACCGACTTCCAAAAAGAAGGAGGTTATCAATTCGGTTTGTATGTTTGTTCACAGATTACTCAGCCAATTGTGCATTGATTTTGATGATTCTTTTTGTATTTGGTAGGTACTGGGCATAGTATTAGGCATACTTCAGAGGTGGTCCCATGGAAATTTTATCAAAATCAATAAAATACTTCGATTTTTATAACAAAATAACTGGTAAAATATCATCGAAGTGCCTGTAGAAAAGTGAACAGCAAGTCGCGTAGGTATATATTATATTTTGATTTTGAAGTCGGGTGTCAGTTTTTAACCTTTATCTCGGGAACGCGTGAAGGTATCAAGTTGAAATTAAAACCATATACGCAGATCCATAGTCTATTGCTGCAAGAAAATTGCTGAAAGAAAAATAAAATTTCTCAGTTTTTGTAAAAAAAGTTACAGCCGAATATGTTGTAGAAAACGCACATTTTGACACTCACAAGGGAATCAAAACCTATGTGGTACTTCCCGTTGACCTAGAACTATGAAATTTGGCAAGAAGCATTGTGTTAGAGTACACATATAGGAAAAAATCCGAAAACGGGACATTTTAATAATTTAATCACAAAAAAATTGTGTCTTTATGCAAGGAATGAGGGCCCAAATTTTAAAGTGAATTAACCGTATCATGTGGGGTATCATATGAAAGAACTTCATTAGCATAAGCTAAAGCAGGGTTTTAAATATTTTTACGATGTATATTGTTCGGTATATGAAGGAAAAAATATGATTTCCCCCTTTTATTGAGTTTGTACGGAATCCTCGGCGGGCGAGTCTGACTCGCACTTGTCCGGTTTTTTTAAACTATAATTATTATAATTTTATGATCTGATGATCTGTTTCAAACATTTTGCAGCGTCCGTGGTCACACGAGCAATAAATCAGTTAAACGTTGTTTAATTTCAATGACACTTGAATTCAAAGTTTGAAGCCAAAAGTTTATAAAATGTGTGCATGACCTACGCGTACTGACGCTTACGTCTTTCTCATTATTTTTGTAGATAACAAAGATGAAGAATAACTAATTAGAATAAATATATAAAATACCTAACAGTATGAGAATAATAGGTATCTGTGCTGAATATAAAACAGCTCACTCCGGAGGGAGTGGATTTATTTCTATAGCTCATTGATGCGGGGCCGCCGTAACACATAACGGGCCGTAAACCTAACCCTCTCGGTTACTGATAGTTTATCGCACTTTATACGTATATACAATTATATACTTATACATCGCCTGTAGGTAGCGAATTTACAAATTATACCTTACGGGGACGTCGATGATGTCGTAGGAATGAATGGGACGAGTAGATATAATTTGGAGATCAGAACCGCAATATGAGAACCCCGAAATTTATTAAACCCCGTGCTCCATCTTAGACTTAGTCTTCAGTCTAGTGAAACAAAGCCAAACGCGAGCCCATTCAACGTAAAAAAATATCTGGACAATTTGGTTCACAAAATGTATGTGTTATAATTTTTGTAGAACTTGTCTATTATGTAAGGAGTATAATATACAACAGTATGATAATATATAAAAATATAAACTATACTTTCCTAACTAACTAACTAAACTATGCTTTCCCATAGAAACTTCCCCCTTTTCAGAAAATTACATTGCTTATGTATTATTCCAAAAAAGTCATTAAAATCGGCTAATTCGTTTTAGCAACATAGAAATTTCTACGTTTATAATATTAAGAAGATTTTTATTTATCTATATAATAGTAGTATATAGGCTAGAAGTAATATACTTGAAGCTCAAGTCTAAATGAGTCAATTTTCATTATTTTTTTAAACTTACTTCAAGTTTTTTTTTTAATATAGTTTGACAAACAATAACTAAAGGAATGAAACAAAAGAAACCTAAACACCACTATGGTATACTATGGGGCGTTTCCGAAAAGTAGATTTTGCAAAGTAGGGTCGAAACACGGCACTAAGAATGGCAGCCAATTTGCAAAGGTTATCTTCCGAGAAACGGACACGCTCAGGGCTGCATTGAACTCGGAATCACTGACGCGTGTCTATCGTGGAAGCTGACGTCAGAACTTCTTCGACATTGTTGACTCTAATTTAAATGCAAGGGGACATAATCCTATCAGTCGGCGGCTTAATGTTCCGAGGTGGAGCGAGCGACGATCACGCCTCGGTACTTACTAGAAAGATTTGTATTCTTTCACCGTCCGAAACACGCAACCGACTCCAACTGCTCAATGGAACTCTGCTTTGTTACATTTGACAAAGCCCGAGCTTTTCACCGGTGTGACAAACGAAAACAACCTCTATCGCCTAACACTAAGGTCCGTACAGAGTATAGTTTGGCTTGATGAGATCAAGTCGTCATTCACGCCGTTCACGCACCAAATACCGTATGCAGTAGGTCACTAGGTCGAGTTATATAAATGAAATTTTGTTTTGTAAACACGTGTGAAGATAATTACATAAATTATACAAATTGTTTCGCTCCTTTGTTTTTGTAAGGATGTTAAACGAACGCGGAAGCGAGGTAATACCGGTGAACAGGTTTTCGGAAGCTGTGCGGTAATATGCTCCTTGTGAGTTACCTTCTCTTAGCAACTCCATAAACGAAGAAAATAAACAAATTAACTTTATGCAGCGCTATGCACTCTCGTAAAGTTAATAACGCTGAGCGCTTTACTTAGTGCAGCGGTTCTTAACTAGTGGTCCGTAATACCATCCAAAATGGTTCATGACCTTCAATATTTTATGTATTTTGACTAAAACAAGCAAATTACATATTTTACTAATTTTAGTGCTGTTGCTACGTACATTAATAATGTGATACATGTATCCTCCTCCTTGCGTCGAACCCCCAATACTGGGGGTCGTGACCCATCCTAGATCTACCTACAATATACCTAACTGAAAAGATCGCGTTCGATATTAGATACCGATTTCGGATTTGATCGAGATTCCAATATTTCATATCGCCTTTTTGCGCCAATAACCTGGTAAATCCAACATTTTTTTTTATTTAATTAAAACCGCTGCATTCGATTTTGTTTATTAAAAAAACGTGGTATTTTTACGAGTGAAATAGCGAAGCTGAAAGTAAAAAATACAGCACTGCTGCACAAGATAAAACACTGTCGAAGCAAAGAGGCTCAATATTATGAGGAAGCCCAATAGTTTTTAGTTTCTTTTATAGGAATAAGTAAAGGCAATATTTACTCGTAATTCATTAATTCGTTACTAAAGGAATTAAGGCTTTTTTGTCTAAGACATGCTAAAATTATATTACCTAGCTAGTCTATGGCAAAAAAGTCTAACGGTCCTTCATCACAAAATGGTTAAGAATCACTGACTTAGAATTATATCGCTCAAAATTGTATTCTTATTGCGAACATGAGCTAACAAAATAAACTCGAAAATCTTACAAAGTTAGCTACGCAGTAGAGACGTTGTTAAAAATAACAAGTGAAGCCAATTTCCATGGTGACGTCAGCGCGAAGCCTCACTTGGATAATCTCCAAACTCGGTGACCTTATGGGACGCTCCAGCTAATACATACTGTAAACGTATTCTGTGGTTCTAGGTCGCCCGTCTGCCTTCTGTTCGTATAATAGTGTTAACGATGCTAGCCGAGCCAAATCTGAGGTTTATTGTTGTTTTTTAAGACAATTAATTTTGCTTTAATGTAGAACTGGAAGATTTTGCTGTATCTTAACAAATTATCGAAGAACTGGTCACGTGCTGTGTGTTGGGAGTCTACAGTGAGGCTGTCGCCGAACTACCCTCATTTTGGTCTTGCAAGAATCTGTCACTGCTTCTATAATATACGACACTAATTACTGTATCATTCTTCGGACCCAGAAAAAAAATCACGAAAGGAAAAAAAAGAAGTTAAATTAGTTAGTTGAAATAAATTCTTACTTGATAGTATTGCCAAAAAGTAAATCATGAGAGTTAGTCGTACCAAGAAATACTAATTAGGTATTAATAAACATATAATTTCCATGGAATTGAAAACATCAAATTGTATTCACAAAACTTCATAAATCATTGATATCAATAAATCAGTTTCAGTTCAAAGATAGTTCCAAGAAAACTTCTGGCAATTTACCTACATTAGTCGATATTGTAATTTATAATAACTAATTTTCCTAGAATCAATTTGTAATAAAGTAATATGACTCTATACTAGGAACTTCTAGATTTATTCGCATGTGTGCCAGGACAAAGAAATACGCGTACATTTACTTTCCTTTGATATATTGACTTGAATAAATGAATATTTCACCATAAAGCGTATTTGATGATGCCTGTATTTATATTGCAAGTCTCTACGCACAACTCACCGTTCGATACTGACGATACTAAACGGAAAGAATCTGTTGTACGTATTGTAATATCGATAATACGTGCGCATCGAATTATAAATGCCAGTCACAATTTTTGATGTAATTTTACTATATTCCTTAATTTTATTGGAAAGATTATCATCATCATGCGCCTTGTTCCATCCTGTCGGATGATTTAGGATTAAAGATTACATAGGTTAGATATTTAAGCCGTTCGATGTCAAGACTTTATTGGGTCCGTGGAGTCAGAAACTTCATCTTATTTAATAAAAAAATATCTGAGCACCTATTCAAAGCAACGCGAGACTAAATGCTTTTGCTTATCTAACCTGACGCATACGTTTAACCGTTGAAATCGTGTGGCATTTTTTCCTATTTACCCCACCATAATCGTGCGGCATTAACGTGCTTTAAGCGTGGCAACACAATCACATACCACCAACAAGTTAGCGGTCAAAAAATGTTAAGTAAGTATATCGTAGAAAAAATACGAAAGGTTAACGCCGATGTAAACGAATTCATGTTATGAGACTTGCCCCTGTTTCTATATCAATTTCGCTTGATCGTATTGCTAATGCTCTGAGGGCTAGCCACCGCATTCGTTACCATACCAATCGACCGCAGAGTATAAATATTTATAGAAACAATCAAAGTAAACTTACTTTCTTAATTGGGGCTTGTTGTGTTCCAAGTACTTTCAACTTCGGGAAAATGTTGCCATGTTTTCGTTTTCAGCTAATTTTATCCTCCAGAGATTTTTTCGTAATCATTTGGTATTATCGCAATTTACATCTTTCAATATTTTTTTGCGTATATCATATATTTTCGTATTCAGTATAGAAAATAAGTAAGTGTTTTTAAACGTATTTTGTTTATGTAAGCACAACGTTTTAGTATTTAACACTAAGTACACTTAAAACTTTAGAAGCATGGCGTATCAAAGCTATCAAATATTTAATTAGCTTATGTAATTGCGCTTATAGTACTTTAATTGTTTTAATCCAGAACTTGAAAAAAAAACACTTCTGTATCGAAATATCGAAATTAGGTATTAGTAAGTAAACAAATTAGCAAATGTCAGTAAAACTATTTCGGTATAATAGGTACTATAAACTATCGTATCCATACATATATGATATAAGCAATAAAAACATTCCCTAAATTACGAGAAAACTAATGAGTTCCCAAAAACTAATACCCTAAACTAAAAAGCAAACAAAGCAAGTCAATCCGGCCATGTTTACGATCATCCGAAATTGTCTATGCTCCCGACTACGTAGCGCGTTTCCTCTATAAAAAGAAAATTTATCGGGAAAATATTCAGGCGCGCTGTACCTACATCATGGCTGGTTAGATTACGTTGATCATGAAACTGGCGGCAGACGGTAACGCTTCGTTATTTATTGGTTAATGCCAACACAGCGCACCTGTGATCGCGCAACGTGATACAAACTCTACAGCGCTAAAGCCGCTGGCTTATCGTAAACTCTACGCTCGATATTTAAAAACCTTGGCGCGAACTTTGTCTATAGTGAGGATATGAAGCTCGTAAATTACAAGGTTCAAAATGTCCGGCTGGTTTGTTTGGAAAAAAAAACTTTTTTTGTTCTAAAATTAAAATAACGCTGGCTGTTTTCGATTTATCCGAGGTTTGTTTTGGGGATTGGGTTTTTTATTATTCACAAAAATAGGAACAATTTTATTCAAAGGGCCAGATTTTTAGTTTGTCTAATTTGATTTCTTTATGTAAGAATGCTATATCATACGACATTTCAATGTATCGACTGATATATCCATCTCGGCAGAGAAACATAGATTTAGATATTTACATCGGCCGTAAATGGCTGCTACTTACAGTGTATTACAATTCTGTAAAATCCCGATAACCTTTACATTTGCAGCAATAATTTAAAAAGTCCCTGATACAAAGATTCAGAGATAGGCTTGCGCTTGACTAGCAACTCACTTGACGTTAGACTAATAGGGCCTTACCGAAAAACGTTACTTAACTTTAAGCATTGCTTAACATATTTTGTCAACTTCTCGCTGATACGTAATGACACTTGCGGAAAGAAGATAGAGAATTTAAGACAATGGTTAAAGTTAAGTTACGTTTTTCGGTAAGGCCGATAGTGTCTTCTGCAGCTCAGAATACAGAAAAATTGTATTCTGAGTTCTGCAGTTACTTTACGTTATGTTACGGCGCATAGTTAGAGAGATTTTTCCACTGGATACAGTTAGGGAACACGCGGTAAGGTAAGTCTGGATCCGATAGATTATTGGCATCAGCCGTTATGCCATCCAAAATTTTCCAAACGTGGGCCTGGCAAGGTTGAATGAACAGTCGTATCAAAAGTTTGCCCGACAAACGTCTAATGAAGCGTCCGCAAGCCACTGTGTTACTCTGAATTATTTATACGTCAATTCAGCTAAAAGCAACCCAACCCTCCTTCGAACAACTTTACTATAAATAGCTAATTGATTTCAAAATAGACACTATATAACTTACCTTGTAATCAATCGTAGAGACGTAGATTAAGCAAATAATAATAATGATGATTAATAAGATAATCTTAAGATGGTCTTATTCCATCTTGCCCATTCTTTTATAGGATGGTTAGGAACACGATAAAAGCGTCGTCGATTCGTGGTGGATATTCCAAAAATTCGAACGAAACGTTTTAGTTCTACTTTTGTATGAACGTCTATTTATACACTGACTGTCGGATTTTATCCGGGGTATCAAATCGCGAGTGAACGAATAGGCAAGCGCGCTTTATCGTGGACCGCTGCATCTTCACTCAACATCAGGCGAGTTAGCGGTCAAGCGCAGGCCTATTAATTAATTACATTATAGGAAACAGATTTTGCACTGTTTTTTGTAGAAAGTTTGAATTCAAATATTACTTTAAATATTTAAATAATAATATTAAGACTATTAAGACTAATTATAAGAAAATAAAACAAAACTTCCTAAACTAAATACTAAAAACTAATCCAACAAACCACTACTAGCAGTAAGGATCGTGCCAAACATGCTGATTGCCGCATTGCCACGTTGAATCTTATTTTTTGTGTATTCAAATAATTGTTAATCATATTTTAGGGTTCCGTACATCAATAGGAAAAAACGGAAACCTTATAGGATCACTTTGTTGTCCGTCTGTCCGTCCGTCGGGTGTCAAGACCTTTATCTCGGGGACATGTGAAGGTATCGAGTTGAAATTAAAACCATTGCGCAGATCCATAGTATCTTGCTGCAGAAAGAAAAATAAAGTTTTCGTAAAAAAAAAGTTACAGCCGAATATATCGTACAAAAACGCACATTTCGACACTCATAAGGGAATCAAAATCTATAGGATACTTCCCGTTGACCTAGAACAAAGAAATTTGGCAAGAAGCATTGTGTTAGAGTACAGATATAGGAAAAAATCCGAAAACTGGACATTTTTAATTTAATCACAAACAAATAGTGTCTTTATGCAAGGAATTAAGGTCCAAATTTTATAGTGAATTAACCGTATCATGTGGGGTATCATATGAAAGAGCTTCAGTAGCATAAGCTAAAACAGGTTTTTAAATATTTTTACGATGTACATTTTTCGGTTTATGAAGGAAAATATAAAAAAAATATATGATTTCCCCCTTTTATCTACTAGTTTGTACGGAACCCTCGATGGACGAGTCTGACTCGCACTTGTCCGGTTTTATTTTTACCCTCTTTGCGCAGTCGGATAAAGCTGAAGCTCAATTTAATATATGGAAGGCTTATCGCTGAAATCGATCTTTCCGAGGCAACCTAAGGACGGTGAAGATTCGTAAAAAGATTCTACTTATTATTTATACAACATTGTGTAATAAATCAACAAGTACCTTACACGAACCCCCAAGAAAGTAGTGTTATTTATTTCATAACCGACTTTAAACGAGGGAGGATGGTGGGATATATTGCCGTAGATATCTCTCTGTAGTTTGGATTAAATCAACTTTAACTAATTATATTTTATTAGAAACAGGACATAAAATTTTCAAAATTTTCAGTTCTTTTAGTTTGGTTATACAATACGGTTGCGCTTGACCGCAAACTAATGCCCGGTTCCTGTAACTTGTGAACGGATCGTTTTGCTTACGCTCAGCAAAATCTTAGGGGCCACTGGCCACAACCACAAAACGCCGCCACCGGCATATTTCCTGTAGTTTTCATACATTTTATATAGACTTGCCGCACACGGTAAACGCCGGTGGTCGCCACTCGCTACAAACGGCGGCGGCATTTGTGGCTGTGGCCAGTGGCCTGTGTGCGGGCACCCTTAGACGCGGCGTGACTCAAAACTGTTTCTATATTTGACCGATTCCGAGCGAGATTACCGAATGCTGTAAACGGACCCTACGGAAGGGAGGGGTTGGAACTGAGGTTCGTAGCTGCAATGTATGGGAACGGCGATGTAGAGTGTTTCTATTATAAACGTCAACCGACAGTGCAAGTGTCAAATTCAATATTCGTATGTAAATTGGGTATTGGCCGATTTCGGGCGGTTTTAGGTTACTTGCGGTTTTAGTTTTCCAAATGTTTGTGAGTCAAATCAAATTTTAGTTCTAAATATATGAAACTAGAAATGGACATACTGCATATTTATCTATTCAAGGGTTTACCGACAAATAGATATTATTGTACACGAAGTAATGATGATGATAATGATTTTTTATGCTTTTATGAATATGATTTTTTTTATTAAATATTTTTTGCATCAAATATAAATTTTATAATTTTAATTCGAAAATGATATACTTACGTATTAATTTAAGCGAAAAAATATTGAAAGAAAATATATGTGTACTTACATAAAAATACAATAATATTAATAATATAATATAATATAATAATATAATATATAATAATAAATTAATAATTAATATATACAACGTCCTGTTTTTTTTTTAAATATTTTCATTACTTTTTGTAGATATAATGTACCTATGATAATAAGTAAAAAATATTCCTATTGGTATTCCATCATATTTTATTAAAATGGAATAATTAAAATATATATCAGGCATAATTATGTGCAACGCGTAAAAACATACAAAAAACACGTAAAATATACTTATGTACTAATATATATATTTTAAAGTAAGTACTTTATAGTAAGTGTTTTAGGCATACCTAGTTTAATAATCGGTACCTAATTATTATCTTCTGTTTTATCTATGGATTTTATACTTATAGGACTGTCATCTCGCTCGCACAAACAACAAAAAGACAAAAAATATGACCAACAATCCGCAGACGATATAATACAACTTAACCAATTTTCATAAAACAAAACAGTTTTGTTTTGTTGCTATCACTATACCGTCAAGATGACAACGGCGTCATTCAATTTATTTCATTTATCGAACATACTCGTAAAATTAGTAGAAGCAGCTTTCGCGTTCTAAAAACATTGTCACTTTAATGTTCGCTCGTAACTCTGTATAGGAAATCTGTTTGTTTGTTGATGTTGTCTTTTAGAGGCCGTAAGTGACAATGCGAGCGGGTGATTACGATTTACGAGGCACTTCGAATCAGGGCTGGCCCTTAGTAGGGACTTCTGGGATCTGAAGATAATAGGCTGGCGGATATGGTCAATAATGGACAGAACCGCAATTAGCCAAATAAGCGAAATGTAGGACTATTGCGAGCAAAGAGTAGTATATACTGAAAAGTTACAGTTTGAAATTTTTAATAGCTTGTCCTACTGGGAGAAAGCCATCCTCCCATTGTAAGAAGTAAGTTAGCTCACCATTTTCTATTCCTATTGAAAATGTATTGTTTATATATAAGAAAATGTATTGTTTATCTACGAGTAAATATTTTGTACCGGCAAGTTGAAATAATATCAAAATCGATGACTAAATTTATAATTTAACATTCGCCTAGACACACACATAGACTATGGCCTTACCCTTCTCACATTGTGAAGATGGCCCGCGCCCAGGAGTGGGACAGTTTGTACAAACAGGGCTGATAAAAAAAACCTTTGCGATTTATCAATAGAGGTGTTACATTATACTTATTAAATGGCTTTAGAAAGTAATATGAAATAAGACAATGACACAAAAATCAAATGTGATGTCAAAATTGTAAATAGAATTTTTGGTGATTGTTTTCATATTAGTGTTTATTATCAGCCAGTCAGGAGCACAAGAGCTCATCTGAGGGTAACAAAGCTCTCGTAAGAGCCCCCATAGATTTAATCGCACCCTCTACGTCTAAGTACTTTTGTGAAAAAGATCAATGATGGCGAATATAAACGTTTTGTAGACCAATATACATATAAGTTTATAACCTTGTTCAATAAAATGATTGACATGCCATTGTGCATTTGTGATAACGCCTATACAAAGAACATTAATCTATCTAGATCTACGATTGACTATCAACTCGCCTAATGTTAAGCCACGGTGTGGCCGAGGATGAAGCTCGTCGATTTAGAAGATATATATTCATTCTAGCCTTGAAAATTCCAAGTTATAAGTTGGATAACTTAATCCGATAATTTCATTATACTGCGCTGTACTTTTCTTGTAGATTTTTTTTGTTGGTTATTACTAACCGTGTTTAAAACAATCATTGTCATTATCTCAACCATAAGTTCACTACTGGATATAGTCACCCCCGATGGAGTTCCGAAAAAACCGGCTAGAAGCGGCTTGCATCCAGCGTCTTCCTGCCACTTGTGTGAGGTCGTCTGGCCATCTTGTGGTTGTTCTTCATATACGCTTCGCTTGCCGGTGCGTAACGTGTTCTCTACTCGAGAACTTTTCGGCCCCATTGGCCTTCAGTTCTACGTGTTATCACTGCCACTTGCTAATCCGCTGTGCTATGTCAGTGACCTTCATACGTCTACTGATCTCTTCATTTCTTATTCGATCTTGCAGAGAGACTCCGAGCATGGATCTCCATAGCTCTTGCGTAATACATAATGAGGCAAAATTATTTAAATAAAATAAAATTACAGTTTAAAAAACAAAAAAACACGCTACAAATTATTGTGGTCAAAGTTCATTACAAGACTTTTCTAACAAATCCAAACACAGCTATGATACGATGTTCCACCATGAAGTTCTAGTTCATATCTTCCGGCTCCAACATCAGATATGTTCGACAGTATATACCATATTATTATATTGTCATCAGAACTACATACAGCTGCCAATTTTCATGACGCTACGATCCTTGGAAGATGGTTAAATTAGTTACCTTAGATTTCATTACATAGTTAGTTACATACAGGTCGACCTAATAAAAGCGTATTAAAAATAGAAATATTTGGTACGTGCTCATTTAGGTACGATTGACGTCCTTTATGTGAAAATTGGGTCAGTAGTTTAGGATAGAAAGAATATGAACACACTTGTTCTCTCTTTGTGTAGTCGGACAAATATAATACGTTGACGTTAGAAGAAAATATTTGTCTATGAGGAATTCCAAGGAAAACAATGTGTTTGGTAAAATAAACTCGGAGCTTGCTTCAGTGGCGTCGGAAGCGAGACTCGAATCAAACGCGTGATCGAGAAGATCGGGTAACAATATCTAGTAGATATCGAAACAGCTTTCCTTTACAAATACAGTATGGTGACTATACATCATCATCATCATCGTCTGAGCCATAAGAATTCCACTGCTGAACATACGCCATTGAAATTAAACAAGTTTTATCGGATCTGTCGCGTGCATATTACATAATTTTAAAATCTGACTTTCAAAATATAGCAAAAATAGTCTTACGTAATAAATGATTGTCACCTAATAAGATCATTTTATTAATTAAGTTTTTGTTATGAAAGTATCAATTATTCGCTTATATTCATTATTATATGCAAAACTTTTCCTATGAACGCAGAAGTCTTTCACAATGTAGACAAGTCTCAGAAATCTGTGCCGGCCGGGCTGACATTTTATAACATTTAATTGGTTTGATTTAATACCAATAAATATACGTACACTCAAAAAACCCTCTTCGGGCAGTTGTGTAAAAACGAAGCCGATTATTTGTTTACTGCATGTATGTATATATAGCCAGTGAATTTGGTGTTGGCGTCTAGTAATTCGAGAAGGCGACACTTCACGTCTCGCACGCAATGAGGCATATTGCAAAAAAATCCAATAACATTCAAACGGAGATGAGGGGGGGGGGGGGGGGGGGGAGCAGGAAATTGGAACGGTGACACTCGTAGGTGGCGTTACAACCACCTGTCATTATTACCTCGACAGCGAGTAAAATACATACGCTTGTTTTTCTAAACTACTATGAACTACTACTATTTGTCGAAGGCTAATACTTTTTTTATGGAACAGCGAATTATTTCGCCATTTTAGATTTGATCCAATGTAGAAGTTGTTCATAATACTGAGTAGGTACAATGACGTAGATGACCAGACTAGCTTCGCTGACGTCCTTCGCTTGCTCTTACATCCGGCAAATACTTAGTATTGAACTGTTATAGGCCACTGTAATGGTTACCGTCACACATATCGTTAGATGACGTCGTGCTGTGCATCTGTACGGCGTACAAATTCGATACAAACTGTTATTTCGCGAGAGAGGGACGGAGCATCCCTATCCAAAAACTTTTAATGTATCGAAAATTTATTGACCGATCGAAGTATTTTTTTAGTAAATGTTTTATATTTTAATATGTTATCAATTAAAACTATTATTCTTATAAAACAAAATTCATGCATATTCCCTGTTGCTACAAACCTTTTTAGCTTCTACACCTGGGAATTACAATAAAATTTTAATGCAATGGAGATGTCTGCGTAATGCTCTCAAGAATTTTATGTATATGAGGCTAACAGGAAACGATCGTCTTGCAGATTGGTCACCTTCATAATGTTATATATATAACCAGGAATCAAGAATTTTGAAAAGTTAATAACATAGAAGCAGGTACAAGCTGCATACATGGAATTATATCACTACGTAAATAGTAATTAGTCTATTACCTTTTGTAATACTTTTCCGAGTGTTTGTGAGTGTTGTCTGCTTATTGAGATAAATATAATCATCATCATCATTTAATCCACAAGAAAATCACTGCTGGTCATAGACTACCCCCACGAATTTCCGAAAAGACCTGTTAAAAGTGGCCTGTATACATTCTATCAGTATAGTTTAAATAGAAAATATTTGCTTTCACAAAAAAGTTGATACAATTGGCCCCATGTCTAGGTAGAACCGCTGATGTTATTTTGCAAATTTCCAATAGTCGGAGAATAATGTTGTATAGAAATAGTTCTTATGAATAGTCTAACTAATTACCAGAGCCTCGTTGATGTTGTCTGTTTGGCAACAACAGCAAAACTTTTAACCTCGATAAAGACAGATGTCAAAGTGATTGAATCAATAAAAAAACCGGACAAGTGCGAGTCCGACTCGCCCACCGAGGGTTCCGTACAAACTAAATAAAAGGGGGAAATCATGTTTTTTTTTAAATATTTTCCTTGATAAACAGAAAAATATACATCGTAAAAATATTTAAAAAAACCTGTTTTAGCTTATGCTAATGAAGCTTTTTCATATGATAAGGTTAATTCACTTTGAAATTTGGGCCCTCATTCCTTGCATAAAGACACTATTTTTTTGTGATTACATTAAAAATGTCCAGTTTTCAAAATTTTCCTTTATGTGTACTCTAACACAATGCTTCTTGCCAAATTTTTAAGTTCTAGGTCAACGGGAAGTACCCCATAGGTTTTGATTCCCTTGTGAGTGTCAAAATGTGCATTTTATTACGACATATTCGGATGTAACTTTTTTTTACGAAAACTTAGAAACTTTATTTTTCTTTCTGCAGCAAGAGACTATGGATCTGCGTAAATGGTTTTAATTTCAACTCGATACCTTCTCGCATTCTCGAGATAAAGGTCTTGACACCCGGACAGACGGACAACAAAAGGATCCTATAAGGGTTCCGTTTTTTCCTTTTGAGGTACGGAACCCTAAAAAAACAACGGGTTGCACTCCGGGAGTGCTGGCAGAAGTGAAAACTAAAAATAAAATAGCAAAAAGACTTGACTCGTTGAACCTCCGCCCTCCGATTGAAAAGTTGAAATTTATATCGATGCTCTAACCTATTGAGCTAACGAGTCTTACGTGCATGTGTCGAAAATAAGCATTCGGCGCAACGAAATGACGTCATACTAGAAAGACAAACTTGTACATACAATAATGAACTTTAAATGCAGAACGTTAGAATATGTTTCTGACTAAAATAATGACGTCATGCTAGAAGGACAAACTTGTACATACAATAATGAACTTTAAATGCAGAACGTTAGAATAGGTTTCTGACTAAAATAATGACGTCATGCTAGAAGGACAAACTTGTACATACAATAATGAACTTTAAATGCAGAACGTTAGAATAGGTTTCTGACTAAAATAATGACGTCATGCTAGTAGGACAAACTTGTACATACAATAATGAACTTTAAATGCAGAACGTTAGATAAGGTTTCTGACTGTCCGTTTTACGATCTGACGATCTGACGCGAGTTTAATAAAAAAAATTACCCATCCCAAAAATGCACAACGCCACTGAAGAAGTTTTCACTTCAAAAACCTTATTATACGTAAGTGTGTGCTAAGTTTCATACCTTTTAGTTCATCGAAATGTTTGCTGATGTTTTTTACACATCTACATATTTATACTTAGTTGACCTTTTCATACTTCCATAAGAAGATAAAAGACATGCAACTTTATAATTGGCACAGAAAAATACCATAAATATCCTTGAAATACCCTTACTTATATGTTTTGTAACTGATTTTACTTTAAAGCGAAACAATTTTTCAGCGACACCCACCGCGCGAGAGCGTACCTACTCCACCCTCGGAGGTAATGTACCGTAAACAAGACTGATCGTCTTCAGATTACACAGATTGAATGAGAATTGCTAAAAAATTGCCAAGATTCCACGAGCAAGCGCCAATTCTCATATCCGTTCAAGAATTACATTTGAATCTAATCCAAACTCCAATTACGATATTCAGCTTACTGAAATATTCATCGTTTCACACACCTTTAACCTCTAATTCGAACCTTTACAAACAGCATTATTAAACATCTTTAGTACAGCTAAATGAGACTAGACGCTGCTAATTTATTCATAAATACATCTGGCGTTTCATATTCGACGATTTAAATTCATAGCCGTTAGTAAAAGTAATAAAATGGAGTCTGTATTATGGCGTCGACTAGTCCGGTCGACTTTCACACAACCTTGACAGGAGGTGTCGTCTTTCTCCGCTTTTTGGGATGGAGCCAATTCGAATTGAGAACGAAGTGTCCTTGTAGAACTCCAAGGCGACCTCGTCCTGGAGGCTGGATGACTTCCAGCCAGCCAGCCGCCATGGCTTTGACCCACAAAGCTGTACCCAAAACTTTGGTTACTGTTTTGGAAACTCAACAGCCGTTTACAACTTTCAGGCAGAAACGTTTATAAATTCAGAGAAAATGCCAACAAATAAATGTTGCCCTATTTAAAATATCATCTAGTATTAATTAAGGTGTACATTCTTTCCGAGAACACTTTATTTCATGAAAATGCAGAGAATTTTCCTCCCAGTTCAGAGGAGAAAACATCTCGCCTCATAATTTTATTTTCTTCAAAGCAAAATAATTCAATAGACACGGCGCGATTGGTGGGCGAAGTTTGCAAGTGATGGACAAATACTTTGGAACTTTCCCTCCAATATAAAGGGATGAAGACAGTTTTGGCTTAGAGATTGGTTTGGGTTTATTTAGCGTGTCACTGACGGTTTATATCGAAAAACTTTACACGACCACACAGAGACACGACAAAACAGCCGCGTTTTGATGTTTACTAGCGTTATGCCTAAAAATATCTATCAAGATATTCCTATTTGCCGCCTTATTTTGTATATACATAGTGATACATTAACTTATTGCTATCCCGGATGGACTCCCACGTCAAAGGGCACTAAATCGGATCCTAATGATAAACTTGACCTTTCAGTGGAAGAAAATATCGCGAAGAAATGATGACATCGTATTTAGTGTACTTTCTGGCGCTTTGGCTTATTTCCTCAAGTGAAATTTGTCGCCAAGTATTTATCGGTGTGTTCACCGATTTTATTGATCTTGTAGAGAGACTCTAAGGATAACCCCTTCCATAGCTCGTTTTCCTACTTTGTACTTCCTTAAGGCACATAGGGAGGGAGAGATCATGTTTCAGAGGCATATTTAACATCACGCACCATGGGTACCACACATTGGGCGTACAGTTTCGGCTTGAGGCTTTGAAGTATATCGGGCAAAAAGACGTTACACCGTAAAGGATGAAAACTACTTAAAAGTATGGAAGCCTTTTAAGTAGTTTTATAAGTTTGACGTGTACACATATCTGTATGTCTGTCTGTGGCATCGTAGATCTCAAACGAATAGACCGTTTTTTTTTTTTGTGAAAGAGGATTTCATTGAGTACTTCTTAATTATGTTTCATCAAAATCGGTTCTCTCGTTTTTTCATTGAGGTTTTTGAGTTTTTTAAACTTATCTGAAGACTGACCAGTCCGTCCGTTGCTTGACATTGGTGATCGTTCGAGAACACCTAGTCAAGCTACGCCACGAGCGCTACATCATTACTTGTATATTCCACAAGCCATTAAGTTTCCGGTCGCGGGGCAACATTTGGCAAGTTCAGTTAGCTTATATTTACTTTGTTTCGTGTGATTGAAGCCCACAACGTGCCGCGACTCCTGAACAAATTCACTTTGGCTCAAAAAGCACTTACACAAAGCGCGTTACTCTACTCACATATTCTACAATCTAATTTTCTTGGTATAAACTTCATTGCATGCATTATGCGGTTTCTAGATATTCCACTGCGACAATTTCTAAGTTTCTAAGATGTCTTTATGAGCTCTCTAAGACTTCTTCAAGCCCAATTTACACGGTTCCAGATCATATGATAAACTTACGTAAAATCAGGTGCGCAAAAACTACAAAATAGCAATAAGGTTGTATACGCCAATTAGGTACTCTTTTTTGATGAGTGAATATAAATGTACCAAAAAAATAAATGTTTCTTTTTACATATATTACCTATATTTTATCTTATACTTAGGAGTTTTTGGCGGGAACGTCTTAGTAATGTGTTGTTGCTTTGTTTTATTTTCCTAAACTTGTGTTATTTTGAACATTAATGCTATAAAAATGATGGTGTTTTATTCATACAGTATTCGATAAAGTGCGTGAGTGTGGGCAAGTGAAATAAAGCAGTAAAACGTGTGATTTTACGTTGTCGGCAAAACTCCATATAAGCTTCTAGTAAAGTCGCCACCACTTTACTGAAGCAGGACTCGACTTATAAATTGACTGTATACGTGACTTAGATTGTGACTAGAACATTTACAACTTGTTTTATTCAAGAAACTTGAAAAAATCCTAATATTTGATACTGGCAAATGCTTTAATGCGGGTCCAATACAAAAATGAAGAAGATCTTATACTTACTTCATCCTCCATTGCATTCATTACTTATATTCTGGAAATTATCGAAAGTAAAGCCTTTTGTGACTTATATTTTCTTTGTAATTACTTCTAAATTGCTTTAAATTCAGTTTTTTTTTTCTTTGATTTATATTATGTGTTAAAGTGTGTTTGTTTGTTTTTAACAGACATTCAAAACGGAGGAGGTTCTCAATACGTCGGTTATTTCTATGTATGTTCGCCCCCCGATTACTCGAAGACACCTGGACCGATTTGAATTTATTTTTTTGAAAGGGTATACTTACCAAGATGTCCCCTAAAATTTTTTCAAATTCGGTTTAGTATTTCGGTAAAAAAAAAAACTGGTAAAATTTGTCATCCAAGTAAACAAATTACGTATTTTGAAGTAGTTTTATTTAGTTTTTTAAACGATTACTTGTTATACGTTATACCGCATAAAAATAATGATCACCACAATAATAAATTTTGATACATAACTCGTGTAGATACGTGCAAAAGGAATTGGAAATAAAAATTGGACTATGTATTTTCTACGCAAAATCTTTTTGAAACAAAATGTTTTCTTTTTTTGTGAATGAGTGTAGCACTGTTCTATAATTTTTTGCAGATTTATCGTGAGTCGACTTAGTAATTGTATAACTTCAAAAATGTTACGCAACTCTTTGCTTGCGTTATCTTAATGCGTAAACTAGAAGCTCATTATCCAGCCTGAAGATGTTTTAGTCTTGTAGTAGTTAATAAATAGGCAGCGTTATATACAGATCCTAGCTACAGACGAGTAAATCTCAAGTTTACTTCGTATTATGCTAGTAATTTAGTCTAGTGCTGAACCCTACGCTGCGCTCGAAGGTGCGCGGTCTCCACCCGAGAACTTTTCGATCCCATTGGTCATCAGTTCTACGAGCAGCCACAACGTGGACAGAAGACCTCATACAGTAGGTTTCTTCTAGGTAAGCGCGCTCCATCGTAGACCGCAACGTCACTTAACATCAGGCGAGTTGGCGGTCAAGCGCAAACCTATTGTATTATATATAACATTTAAAAAAATACAGGTGTCAGGAAGAGCTTCCAACCGATTTTTTGTAAGTCCATGGAAGGAGGCCTATGTCCAGCAGTGGACATCTTGTGGCTGAGATGACTGTATAATTCTTCGTTAACACGGTTATGCGCCCTATGATATATTTCAATGCTTGTTTAGCACTTCGGAAAAAAGTCTGTACGAAGGAGAACTTACTCAACTGTTTGGCCTCTCAGCTCAGTTGATAGTATGTCTGACTGCTAAGCTGTAAGTCGTGGGTTCGATCCCCACCCAGAAAAAACATTTGTGTGAAGAGCATGGATGTTTTTTCTGTATGTGGGTGTTTTTATATATCATAAGTACCTATGTATTTACAAAAAATATACATATACGAGTACGAGTATGTATTTTATAAGCCATCTAGTTACCATAGTAAAAGCTTTGCTTAGTTAGGGCTAGTTGTTTTGTGAAATGTCTACCAATATCTATCAATATCTCTCAACGCATTGAAAGCATTCAACGAGGTTTCACCAGATCTCTGGCATTTTCATGTCCAGGGATTTCACAGAAGTCCGTATTCCAATCGATTGTCTTTCTTTAAAATAAATAATCTGCGCAATAGGAGGAAAATCCGCGACCTCTCTTTTCTTTACAAAGTTGTTCACAGCCTTATTGACTGTCCCTCAATTTTGATGCAGTTTTCCCTATCAGTACCATGTCACTACCCGCGTCACAGAATCTCAAAGATTCTCCATGTTAAATACTCTAAAACTAACTTATCATATAATTCTCCTCTATCAAGACTATGTCGTACATACAATGAAATTAATGTTTTGCTAAACGATCTCGATATATTTCACGACAAATTTAACGCATTCAAGTTTAAGTTATTACATTTTTTTACTGAACGCAATAGATTATAATATCACTGTTATATTATTTTATAGGTTTTAGTTTAAATTAATATAGTTTTAGTTTTAGTTAAAGAATGATGTAGACGCCTGTTAAAGGTATACATATCAGAACCTATATTAGAGATTACCTACTAAGTCAATGTAATATGTATACTGTTGGTGTTTCTAAAATAAATAAATAAATAAATATATTTATTTATAACTACTCGACTAAATTACTAGGATAATCCAGAGTTGAAAGTCTGAGGGAATACGTTGGAGTACTTTTATGTAGTTGCTAATGAAGCAGATTGTACTAGCACTTAGTCTAGGGTTGTTGTTTTAGTTTACACTCTGGCGTTAAAGTTTGAACTCCGCTTTTGTGGATTTGGAAGAGACTTTGTAAAGTAGCTAGGTAAGTCCTTAAACTATTGATTATTCATTGGCTTCGAAAAGGAGGTTTATATTTAAAATCGACTTTTTTTTGGGTTTGACTTATAATTTTCTGTTAGAATGATAAAAACATCTAAGTTATGAAATAGAAATGAATGAAATTTATGAAATTGGAAATTGAATGTAATTGAAAATGTGGCTGATGAAATAATAAATAATTTGTGACTATTGTATTTGTGAAATTCGAAATACTTAAACATATTATTGTTATATATATTACAACAAGAAGGCGGTATTCTGTTCCATTTCTTGGCTGTGGCAGATTGAAATGATTATGATTTTCTTTATGCAAGTTTATTTAAATTGCAATTATTAAACCAGTGCATCCTAACTGCCAGAGCATCCTCTACGGATTAATTAGTCGTAAAAAGCACTTGTGTAGTTTTTACTAGTCCTTTGTTTTGGTTCCGTGAGGACGTTTGAGGAGACAGTTTGTGGCTATAACGCGCATTTATGGGCCCGCAGTAAACACATGCTGCAGTCCAGTGCTGATAGCTAGCCTCGTAAACGGCACGCCTTGCATATTGCTTTGAAAAAAGAAAAAACAAGTTTAATGTGTGTCGCAACGCTAGTGCCACGCCTAGCACAAATGTATTTATAAATAAGTACCTAAGTTTTAACTTTTAAGCAGGTTCGAAATAGTGCACGTGTTGGAAATCACAGACTTAGGTACTAAATAAATCTGCCTTTGAATGTTAATAAATTGCTGGTTATAATATTTTTATATCTGTTTAATACACAACAACTTATACGTACGAAATGATTACAAAAATGTGCTGTATACGATTAACTGCACCTTTGATGTTTTTTTATGCTTTTCCGCAATAGTTATTCATTGAAATTAAACAATTTTGAAAAGATTTTATGAAAGATATATACGAGATAAATGTTTAATTTCAATAATTGTACCTTTACGCGTCGCTGGTGGTCCTTGAGGGAAATCATAGTGGTGCTAGTGTCATAATTAGGACGCCATATTTTTTTATTTTTAAGTAAAAACTAACTTAACCTACCTAAGAGCCACTGTTTCTAGACAAGTTTGTTTGTTGTTTTGTTTTGACTTATTAAGTTTTATCATACAAGTATAAGTTTAGGAAACTCAAAAACCCTCCGAAAAAACGGCTGACCCGATTTGGATGAAACATAGCTAAGAAACAAAAAACTAGATCAAAATCGGTCCATTCGTTTGAGAGCCATGCTACACATACATATATATATATATACACGTCAAACTTATAACATCCCTCTTTTTGGTTCGGGGGTTAAAAACTATAACCATTTGATGTCACATATGAAATACATCAAAGACATTAAAACACTATTATTATTAACGGGATATTTACCGTGGTTCGCGTTAATTTTGGGCTCCCGATAACGCGAACCACGGTAAATATCCCGTTAATAATAATAGTGTTTTAATGAATGACCGTGATAGTTTAAAAAAGTGTTTTACATCGAAGACATGGTTTAAAAAGCTATAAATCAATATGAGAGCTATCATATGGTGAACGATTTGAAAAACAGTAGGTAGGTAAGACGAGAGCGTAGTCAGGTTAACACGAGTTGCCACTTCGACGGCCTGATGGCTGGCCGGATTTAGGATTACGTATTTTAGAAATAGAGGAATTTTACTAAAAATACAGTTGCGTTAAACTAGTGAACAGTTTTACGGTAAGCTCCTTTGTAAAGACCGCAACGTCGTATATCTGTTACGGACCAAGTGTAAAAACGTATTTATCAACACAAGCGGTACAAAATAAAATTATTTTTATCGAGTGAATTACATATTGCAAAACCCCGTAAACTGCTGAGTCGCCGCGGCCTACTTTCGACACACAGCGACACGAGGATGCACCAGGCACGAGGAGCAGATTCAGCGGAACGTGCCGCCCACCGACCTTACCTTCTGCGGCCTCGTGGTGGACCCGGACACTCTTGAGCTATATACATCAGCTGGAGTGAACCTCCTTAGTCTTAGAATAGTCATTTAATTTGATATATAATTTTAATATAATTTTTACATTAAATAATTTTATGGTTTTGTTTTTTTTAAGTCCTTCGACTGCAGCTAACGTAATTGGCGCAGTCGGTAGGATACGAACCTACGCTCCCAAAGGGATCAGCCCTACAGATCCTTCCTGAAAACATACACAGGAAGAGCAATCAGGATTACACGATATTGTACTCACGTGTGTTTTCTTTCATTACGTTTGTTTTCAAATGTACACTCTGTATGATAAACATACAGGATATTAAAGGAGAGGATCAATGTGGATTCGAATGATAGAGGACCTAAACACTTATCGATTTAACCCCTTTTGTGCGTATGGTTAGGTATTTTCACTGATTAAAAAGTTATCGAAATTTTGCATTTTGGTTCGTATTCGTAGATATAATTAAACCAACCAGGACGTGGCTTGAGCGTTTTCACTATTCGGAGAGTGGGACACTTTACCGTCAAGTCGTTGTAGTTTATGACGGAGCGTGGTTACCAAGAGTATATCTGTATAACGAAAAAGGACACCTATATATCTCTTTAAAATAACTTACATAGACATAGCCATAATTTTATTGTAACAAAAACACACACAAAATAAAAAATCATACACACAAAATAGGTCACAAAATTACGGGTTACTCCCGTTTATATTTTTCAATTCAATTCGATTTGCTGCTTTTCTTCCCGGGCATACTGAAAGCCCGTTAAAAGACTTGGCAGAGAAATTGGCATTTATGTAGGCGATGGCTGACCTCCAGTCATTGCAAGCTAATAACTTGTACATGTAGCCTTCTAACCCTCTAATATCCCCTCCGTGACGTCCTGACCCTCTAACTACAATCAAATATGGCGTCAGACCCTTAAGGGAGAATAGGCGAGATTTTATGTATGTCTCAGCGATATCGATCCACATTCCTGTTGCGTACTGCATAAGAATGGAATTCGTTGCCGCCATCTCTGTTTCCTGAGACCTACAATCTTGGAATTTTCAAGGCTAGAGTGAATAGATATCTTCTAGATCGACGAGCTCCATCCTCGGCCAGACCGTCGTTTAACATCAGGCGAGTTGGTGGTCAATCGTAGATCTATAATGTATAAAAAAAAATGTATCATTCACATCTTCGTTCAAGTTTTTAAAATATCCACCGTGAAACGAAATTCGTGATTTTTGCCATCTTAGAAGAAAGGTCAGGCGCTCTTACCGAAATGTATGCGATAAAAAAACGATATACTAGCAACTTTGTGTCGATGCCAGGCTTCGGAGCTCAGTCCAGACAAGAGCGTAGTTACTGAAGTTTTAATAACTTTCAAATCATATAATACCTTGGTATTATGAAATTCGTAACTCTTGTTTTACGAGAAACAATCCAGCTGTCATCTCAGAAATCCATAGAGGTCGAACGTTCTAAGTGGCTGACCTTTTTCTTTCCAATTGTTTCCTTTTATGTGGCTTTTTATATATGGAATTATGAATACTTTGAGGTACATAACATCGAGAAAGGCTCGTAAAATCCCGTAAGGCGTTAGGCCCATGTTCACCGAGCTACGAACATATGGGTAATCTACCCGCGCGAGAAAGCGTTAAAAAAGGGTCCGCCCTAATATAAAATTTACACATTTTATGCCTAAGAATAAGGTTCACTGCGTCATGTACGATAAAGGAATAGGGACAAAGTTTTTAACCGACTTGCCGGAGAGGATATGAGGCTATTCAGAAAACGGTAACGTCTTTCATGGACCCGTATATATTTGTAATCTCGTGTAACGAAAATGGTTTGATTTTGGAGCTACAGGTTAATTTGATTTACTAACCGACCTTAAAAAAAATTTGGTTATCAATTCGATATGTCTTCCAATACGTTCAGTCGTAAAAGGCTAAAAATGAGATAGAATTACTTTCAGTTTTACAACATAAAATAATAATATTAATACGCTTCAACGATAAAAATACGTAGGTGTCCCGCAACCCACGCAACTAAATTCGAATTCCAAACTTTGTTATCGGAGTTACATGATAAATACAAAGTTGTTCGCTATCTCCGAAATATCTCGCTTTGTATTCAAAACCTTTGGTAAATGCAACTATTTCCCAACAAACGTAGTTGTGGACCGCGCGGTCGCCGGTCGGGTACCTGGCATGCCTATCGAGATGAAGTTGGCTATCTGAGGTGATTCCTAATTAATTTACAACTTAAGCTGGGAATACACATGCATTATGATAAAAGCTGCATGCCAGTAAACAGTGCATAGAACCGTGCATAACAACTCACTTAACACTTATTGTCAAATTAACCTTTAATTAACCTGTGCACAGATGTTGCACAATTTAAAATGCACAATTGGATTTTAGGTTCACAATGTTTTGCCTCTATCTATAATCTGTAACTGAACCAATTTCAATAAAATAAAATTAACAACTTACATAAGGTTTGCCTTCAGTGACTGATTAATGGACAACTTGTAATGCTGATCCTAGAGCTAGGGCTAGGTTTGCTTTTCTTGCAAAGTGCTTGAAAAGATTTCTTGATCGCGAAAACGCGGGATACGACTAGTTCTTACTAATACCACAGTATAATTAACTGTATTGCTATGAATTCTTAAACTGCTATATTATCAGTACGGCTGTTTGTTAGACTTGCGATGGGCAATTGTGGTGCTAAATGAGCAAACGTGTACCTATATTAGTTTATTGTGGATCAATGCGATTTTTGTAAAATCAAAACTTATAAGCAACTGTTGTAAAGTTGTGTATGTAATTGTAAGTGAACTGTTAGTTTTGTTGTCATCAACATTTTAAAATAACGTAGCAATATCGCGAAGTGTGTTTTCTAATAAAATTGCACGTAAGTAGCTTTTTGCACGTCAGTAAAGCGAGTTTCGGTAAGCGCCAACCTTTATCTGTGCTCCTAATGTTATACACAAAAATCATCTATTTGGATACCGTTTTTAATATTACTTATACAATAATGTATAATTTGATTGCAATAAAAACAACCCCGAAAATCTATACGATTCCATTATGCAATTTTATCGTACAGATACACACGCATGTGACTGACACGTGATGTAACTGTGGCACGTAGTAGGCATGCTTTTGTGCACGTTACAGGCATGTGTATACCCAGCTTTAAGAGTGTCGTGTAGCGACCGGTGTGAGCTCCAACTTTCGACAACAATTTCGGGCACTCGCGAACGGAAATTTTGGAACATTATGAAGGTGTTGAACCTTTATAATAAACCGATGATGAGCAGACCGGATTGTTGTCATGCCGCGCTTATTGTTTCAAATTTGACACATAAATTCTTCAGTCAGCGCTCTGGAGAGGTTGGGAAATTCTTATTGACCGAGTGGTCAAAGCTAACCAATTTGCGATTGCGAACAAATAGTTCAGTGACTAGAGGCAATGTAATTTAATTATCTTTAATAATTAATAAATAATTTTGACATATTTAAATATCTTTATTGACCATAAAGGGTTACAGTATAAACATCTCCAGTGTGAATTTAATCCTAGAAATGTTAATACAAAAATTATAAATCTACATTTTACAAGCTTAACTACTAGCTTATTAAAACTTATCGCAGGAATAAATGTAATGTTTCCAAGTTACAAATGCTAATAATTAGGTTACAAATGGAAAATCGTAAATTTGTATGTTAGCTTAGAAATGTATGTTAGCTCCTAGATTTACGTGCTCCATCCTCGGCCACATCGTTGCTTACCATCAGGTGAGTTAGTGGTCAAATATAGAACTATTTTGTGTAAAAAATGCAGTCTGTTATTGTGTTGCATTCTAAGCCTGCCGGCATATATTTGCACTCATTCATAAGCAACACCACGACGGATGGTTTTGTATTTAGAATTTATAGTTTCCAAATCCTTTAACCAAATAATTTATTACCTTTTCAGACTGATAGAGCCCTCTAGTCTAAGTTCACAAGAATCAAATAGACAAGTTACAATATCTAATAACAATAAAAGACTCAACGATCTAAGGTAGATGATTTCTGAAGAGAAATCGCGCACAAAATTTCGATTATACCTCAAAGGTACGCTCTTCAACTTTTATATTTACCTTATTCTTAAGGATTTATGTGCACAATAAATATAGAGAGACGGGAAACTCTTGTGCCCAATCACGCTCCCAATACTCCAGCAGTCGGTCCTAAACAAACCCGGCGTGGACGACTAAAATGTCCATCAGAGATAAATCGCAGGAATTACATCAAAAAGATATAATTTAAGATTTAATTTGAGACTTTTTTCCTTTTGAGAAGGTTAGGTATTATTTGCGTAATCTTGACTCGCTTTTGTTTGTTTTTGTATTCGATAGGCGTGTGGTGTTTCCAGAAAACCCGATAAGATGATTGGTTTTGATTTGATTGATTGTACTTGGAGGTCAATGGCATTCCCATGTATCAAAGTAGGATGTAGTAGCTACCCAACCGGGCATTAGAAATTGACCTACTAACCAACATTTTCTGTTACATTTTCACGATCAAACGGACGAACTGATCGTTATAAAATTTGGTGAAGATATAGCTGAACACCTGTAAATCGATACACATTTCAACACGTGTGAAACAGCGGGGAACACCTAGTATCTACTAAAACACGACGTCGCTTTTCCGTATTAGGATTACGACTAAATCAGAAACAAGATAAATTATAATTTCTCCAGAGAAAGCACAAAAGGCGAATTACTCTTATCTTAATAGATCTTGGGTTACCCTTCGTTCCTCCGCTGTAACCTGTCAATCAATAAATGTTCGTTGGGGCTACACGGTGGGCCCCGCTCTGCGATTAGCACAATATTAAGGGCCCAACTTGGGCCCAAGTTTCTATTACCTTGCCTGATCCGACGGACGTCAAAGAAATAAACGGACCCCTGTCCCATCTGCGCCATATTTGATAACAAATAAAGGGGAGCGTATTTTTTAAATTACTTTTCAAATTGTGACATACTCGGGACTCACCTTTTTCATTACGGCCAGATGGATTTCTTATTAATTTTTTTACCTGACTGCGCAAAAGGGAGACTTTTAGGGTGTAGTCAAAATGATTAATATTTTTATTATTACATAGATACTACAATATTATAGATGTTATAATAATACGCTAAAAGAAACTTATAAAATCACTTTATGTTGACTTCAATGGTATTTTTTAAAAGTTAAATCTTTGTGCTTCGTCTTAGACCACCTCGTCCCATTCCAACAGCAAGGTGATTGTTGGTGATTGACCATAGTCACTTATTCGCGTTTTAAAACCACAAAACATTTTATTTATTTATATAGGTCAACTAAGTTGTCCAGCAGTGGGACACTGGAGGCTAACAACAATAACAACATAAGTCAACTAGTCATTTTAATGAATACATTCATTTTTAAGAATCCATTTATTGTTGCAAACATAGGTAATATTTTGTTTCTATTTTCGGTGGTTACATAATTCTCATAATACCTATATCGAGGCTATATCCAGAGATGCGCTCCACTGGGCACAGAACTCGATAAAAATGTTTACCAATCATAGTAGGGGAAATAAGAGTCGCATATTGAGTGAGCAAACACTAATATCTGAGAGAGTCGAGGTTTTGCTCCGCTCAATACTCCCTGTAATAGGAAAATTGACAAGAGATTGGGACCACAAGGTCGCGACTTGGACGCGGAGTAAAACGAATTGTGTAGGCTCGGGTTATCGCGGATTACTGTGCCAGATTTATACCTACAGAGTCAAATAAACACGCGTGAGGCTCGCTGCGATATTCTGCGGAACCCTGGGATATATTGCGACACGCTTGTGCACTCTAGAATATGCTGCGACACGCTGTGGATCGTGATGGCAGGTGAATCAGGCTCGTGTGTACCAGATTTATACCTGACCTAGTAAAATAAACACGCATTAGGCAGGCTACGACACGTTATTGGACTTTAGAATATGCTGCGACACGCTGCGGTTTGTAATATTGAGTCTAAGGGTGGGATGTTTAACTACGGAACGCTAAAATCAAAGCTGGAAATTACCATAAAAAAACAAATATTAAAATCTGGTAATGTTGAGGTGTAAACATCAGTTTTCTCCTTTTGTAGCGCGCTATACAATTCTCTTATAATTTTCTCCTAACAAGAACACTCCAATTTAATATTGATGTATCATATTAAAACATAAAATTAGGTAAAGTGGTCCTTTCCTCGTGTTTCAGTGGAGCTTCCATGTTATTTGAATATTTATTCCCAGTTACCCGCAGAAGGGTGTTTCGGATTTCAGCTGCCGTCACGTGAAAGCACACACAGCTAAAATAAAATTAAGCTCTTCACTATCCTCGGAATCCGGGCTAATGCGAAAGCTTTTGCTTTGCTCTATTATGTAAATTTAATTTAAATAACCGACGTAGGTTTACCAACACGCCAGTCACATGCTCACGCTCGCGTGAGCTGCCGACTCTAAAGCCGGTGACACATGTTGGCCATTGGTCGCTGAGCCAAGACAAGAAGACAGCCAATTTGACTAGGATTACTGCGGATGTTGGTTGCTGGAGCGCGCGAAATATCCGTTAGCGAGATGGGAGTACAATATTATCATTGTTGCGACGCGATTTGGCCTCAATTAGGACAGAAGCGAGATGGATAAAGATAAAGATATATTTATTTGTCAAAACATGTGTACAGAATAAAAAAACTCAGCAGTGAAATAAAAAAATAAGGACGATGAAAATACTCATTGCCGTACAGTGACATTTAACAAGTAGGTAGGGGACGCCAATGAAAATTAAACTTTATGATTCTAAGTTATAAACTTTTTTTCAATGAAAGTTTTTGCGCATTAGAATGCCAATGGACATAAAGAATAAAGCCTGATCACAAACTCGTATACGTTTAGATGCGCCTTACCAAAATAATATCGCTCGCCATCTCAACTCTCGACAGTGATATCGAATCACGTCATTTCGGATCAGTGCTTTGTGCAAATCAAAGCCAGCATTTTCCATATGTCAATTCGTGGTTTATTTGTAATTTACATTTAAACACAATAACTGTGTATTTAAGTATACTAGTGTTGGCCATTATGTGTGGTGAGCCCATGCTCACCATATCCATAACACAAACATCCATATGTTTGTTCTGTGTCTGGGTATTTTTCTATGTACGAGTATCATAATATAAACATATTTACATAAAAATATATATATATATATGTATTCTATCAAATGTGGAATGTCCTTCCTCAGAAGGTTTTCCCGCCGAGCTTCAACAAAGAGCGTTTTAAAAAGGGTGTTTACAAGCACCTTTCCGGGTTAGCAAAGCAACAGTAATGTCAGTGATGTGGCAGTTGTCCATATGCGACGGTTATCGCTTACCATCAGCTTTTTGCTTCACCTATTCTATATAAAAAAACATCCAGTTCCTGTAACTTCGCTTAGCTTGGGCTAAATGGTGTTGTGTGAAATGTTCACTAATATTTATTTATTTATACTTGCACATGCATAGCCAGCTTTACAAAAAAAAACAGCCGTTCAGTGTGAGGCAAAATGTCGCATTTGCAGTTAATCAATAGGTCTGTAAATGCGGGGAAAGAGCTCCATGTTTCATTTATCACGCGCAAGCATTTATTATAACGGGTTTTTACGTGTTTTTATAGTAACCTTCACTCACTTTTATTATAATCTCACTTGTTTATTTGCTATAATCCCTTTTATACATAAATGTTCATAGACGCGTTAGTTGTATTTTTTGTTTCGTTTTTGTTCGTGACAATGTTTGTCCGTTTTCTACGTTTTCTATCCTCAAATATCCAATTCTCATGTATTTTTTAGGTTTCTGAACCAAGATGTCAACGAGAAGCTTATAAACTTTCGATGTCTGTCTGTCTATCAGTCTGACTGTCATACCTTTAAATGGCTAAATCTTTGAACCGTAATAGAAGCTAGTTGAAACAAATTGTATTTTGTGTATGAATTAAATGGTATCATTAATAATAACATTTTGTGTCATAAATAACAACTACGCACCGACCCTGTAATTATTATGTATTAAACAATTATCAAAAATATAAAAACTGCCTCAATTGCAAGGATACTGACATTTATTTCCCAAAACAAATCAAATTTTCGAATCGAACCACAAAATTAACGGTAACCTACCCATGCTACGAAATATGTTTATCCGAAACCGTTATATAGAACTGTTTGATTACCAGATATTGACCACTTGAGATGAATTTCTGATTCCATTACCTTGTTATTAAATAATTTTTTCCCCCGAATATCTATTAGGTTAGGACAGGTTCATTAGGTTCCTATTTGAACCCACAAACTTGATTGCTCATAAAGATTCAGTTATCAGACATTCGTTTTCAAATAAACCATTAGCGATACAAATGTTTTTTAAATCGGGGAAATGATACCAATCCGATATTTTATATTTTAGATCTTATAAAGGTAACCAAAATGGACACCTAAACCATTAGTTACACGCTCAACAATCCTCTTAAGAGAACTGTTGTCGCGTCGCATACGAATATGAGAAAACTGTTTTCTACATATTAACATTAACCGGTTTTGATTATTCTCTTTTTTAAATGTCTATTGAAAGCATAAATGTCTATGCCTCCACGGTTTTCTTTTTTAAATTTCGTTATAGTTGCGAAGTTCAAAAATTTAAAATGATATTTTGAAAAAACCACACCGTAGAGCCATGGCCATTAATAGTGGCCATATAAAAAAGAAGGATCGAAATCGGACAATATTTAGAGGTAGAAAACAATTTTCTGCTGTGGTATAAAAAACGCGTACCTAATTTCTGGTAAAACTGTAAAAGATCGCGCGACAACGATTCTTTTAACATAATTACCTACTTATGAGTGTGTTACCAATTCGGGGTTACAATTATAAAGTCCCCAATAAATAGTAACATTTCGCGCTATGTAACTGTGAGGTACAAACGCCACCGACTATTAACTGACTTACTCCAAAGTTTAAACATTAACTTGCTTAATTCGGCAATTATGTATTCAAATCAAAGAGGCATACGTTATTAAGCATATTGTTCGAATGGAGCGATACGAAATGTTTCTAAATCTTGTGAATGCATAGAAAACTGTTTATATAAACTTGTCACCCAGGCATAGCGCCACAATCGTATTTCTTGTATGACAGGTATCGAATTTGGTGCGGCAATTGTGCGACTATTTTTAATAGACTTCATACGAGGATGTTCTTGATTCGGTTGTGTTTGTTACCGCATAACTCTGTCATTTATAAATCAATGAGGATTTTTTTTTTTATTTGAAAAATTCGAGCACCTCAGACTCCAGGGTTCATGCCTTTTATAAACTAGTACATTTTTTTTTAGCTAACTTTACATTTTTTAAACTAGAGTACAAGAGGAAGACGTTAATACTTAACTAATAACTGTTAATACTTAAGTAACATGCACATGCATGCGTGTGTACGCCGAGCAGTCCAGCTCCCGCAAGCAGCACCCGTTCACGAGTTGACGCATGTGCCAGCCATCGCTCTCCTCAACCATGTTTGAGGGAAGAGGGCGACCCGCCACACGACGCCGCCGCAAGAAGCCTTTAAGCGAACGTGAGTGCTCTGGGTACACACGCTTTCCTACTACTATTTTTTTTTTTTTGTTTGAAGTGGTATTGTTTTATATTGTAACTTTTAGAATGGTTCCATATTAATTTTATCAAAATTACTTCAATAGTTTGAATATTAAAGCAAAATTACTCATTTTGAAGTCAATCGTTTAAATTTTTTAAACTTAAAATGTGGACGATGATAGAAAATTTGTCAATTTCATGTTGTGAACTCAAGAAAATGCCAGAAAATATAATTTTTCTGTCAGTTGTGTTTCTATTCTATTGAGAACGCTTCGTTTTAAATTATTACAAGCTTTCCTTGTAAACTATGACGCTGCCTCCACAGAAAGCTTGGATATATTTATGATCTAAAATTTTTGCTTGAGTCAGTCCCTTGAGTCGTTTAGGGCTCAAAACCTTTAGTTTATATAAAATAGCCATATAGTTTTCTATTTTCAGGTCTCACCTCGTGTCCATAAAATGTAAGAAAATTATTATACTAAGGGTCGCAACCCTCTTGTTAATTACCGTTCTATTTAATCCCGCAGTAAAGCCGTCCTAAGCAAGCACATAATTATTTGGTTTTGTATAAATTAAATAAGAAGGCACACAATATTGTCCATTATATGATAATAGACATAGCTATAAATGTATTTTAACAAATATAAACCAGAATCAATACTGTACCTACCAAAACTAGAACTTTTTGAAGAAGATTCTGTGTTTTTTTTTAGATGATCTAAGTATTGTTAACTGTGTGTTGTTGTATTGTTACTGGAACTAAGGACGGTACACCTAATTTTAAATATATAATGATTCATTAATCTAAACTCAATACCACTAATTTACGTTATACATAATGGACGACTAGCCTAAAATGTTATTGGTCTATTATTACTAACACTAAGAATGAAACGCCTATGTTTATAATTACAAATGGTTCAAAACCATAAGTTAAAAATCTGCAAAAACCCTCTTGTTATAACCGATTTCAGCTTTAAACTAAAATTAACAAACTGGCTATCCAGTACTCGAGGGGATGGGTTATGGGGGATAAAAATTACTCTATTTGAAAAATTGCTCGTAGAAAATTAAATATGAATGCTATAATTAATGATTTCGCAATTTCCGGAGTGCGTTCAAATATTTATTTCCATTAATTAGCGCACAATTGAAGTTAAACAATAAATATGAAGATTAAAGCAGCGCGGTGTTGCCAGCATTCATCAGGATACTGTCCCAAATCAAAACTAGAATTACCATTAAATTACCAGTTCTATACAGTGATACAAGTACTTAGATAAGGTACTTAGATAAGTAAAAAATTTAAAGTATTAGCAAATTTCATTTAAAATAACATAAGTTAGTTATAATCTTATAATCGTAGGAAAAAAAGTTAATTCTTATGTTCATAGTATCAACCAAGAGACCCTGTTTTAAGTTCACATAAATTATGATGTGTAACTACGGAACCCTACATTGCACGTGGCACGATACGCATTTGCCCATTAATTTATTATACATGATAAGACGAATAAGTCGCTCTGTTGCTGCTCAATTTTTGAAAGAGTTCACTCCTTTGTTTTCTTGGCTTCCGAACAATATCAACAACGTTTTGTAATTTTTTTGTTGTTGATAGATTTCAAATTCGAATTATAGCATTCGATACGTAAGTGAGTGATGGGAATAATTGCAAGCGAATGAATTCTTGAATATATGTATATTAACGGTCACGCTTGTCCTTTACTACACAAAACTTTAAACTTTTATGGTATGGTAATACACTGTGTAATACAATTTACATTCTGTCATATTAGATATTTCCTTTTAATTTTATGCTAGAAATGCTGTCATAATTTACCCGTAATCGGGTAAAATTCCCCGCATCAGCAACACTGGCAGCGGCTGTGTCCACGGCGCGGCGTGATTAAGCGTGGACGATATAAATGATGGAGGCAGGCAATTAAGGACTCCGTGAAGAGTATTCATCAAGCTAGATACAAGAGAACTGATTTTGTTGAGCTATTTTTGTAGGAAAACGTTAAGAACTTTAATTAGGAAACAGATTACGGAAGTTGGTTGAAAAAGATGAATATTGTTTTAGCACGCTATTTTGTTCATGCAAGACATGCGCTTAATAGGCTTGTGCTCAGTGTTAGGGAAGACAGTTGTCAACCACAGTCATTTTTAGGGTCCGTACCCAAAGGGTAAAAACAGGACCCTATTACTGAGACTCCGCTGTCTGTCCGTCCGTCCGTCCATCTGTTACCAGGCTGTATCTCATAAACCGTGATAGTTAGATAGTTGAAATTTTCACAGATGATGTATTTATATTGCCGCTATAACAACAAATAATAAAAAACAGAATAAAATAAATATTTAAGGGCGCTCCTATACAACAAACGTGATTTTTTGCCGTTTTTATAGATAATGGTACAGAACCCTTCGTGTGCGAGTCCAACTCGCACTGGGCCGGTTTTTCCTCTTCTGTCTCTACTAAACCTGACGGCTCAAGTGATGATGATGCCTGTTCTGTATTGACTGCGTGTTGATAATGATTATTCGATGTGACTCGAAGTATTTACCTACACGAGTACAAAAGAAAATAGCCTATAATTAGTACCACCATATTACGAGTCGTCACGATGTGTCTTCAGAAAATATTCAGGGCGGTTGCTTGCTATCTATTTTGAAGATTTTTGTAGATGATGTATTTACCTGAAACAACAGATTTATTTATTAGTATTGGATTGTATTTTTTTTTTAGGTAGTATCGGGCTGTTATGAGCAAGCGTGAAGCTCAACAAAAAAACAACAGGCGATGACGCACGTGTTGCTCTTTTGAAAAAGTCCCACGAATGCGGTTGAAACTATAGCCAGAGATTTTACCTCAATTTAGACGTAAGTGAATCGTACTATTTCATAAATGCAATGTTATCTAACTATGAACACTACAATATATTATTTTCTTGTCATAAATCAGCGGAAGCGCGGGTAGTTTGCAATTAATCACATCGTTTGTTTTGTGATTGGTCGCGCATGGCTCCGGGCTCTGGCCTCTTGTTACCAAACCATGTGTGTTGTGTATTGATATGACATCGACCACATCTATATGCTTTTACCCGAATGCTCGAGACAAATGAAAATATTATGGGACTATAAAGTTGTATTTATTCACTCACACACTGAGGCTTCCGTACTCCCATGCAACATTAGCACAGACATACTAGTTACTCAGGAATGTGCGTTATATGTATGTTTGTAACTTTAAATATTTTCTATACAATAGGAAAAGCCTGAAACTAGGCGTTCATATACAATATAAAGATCAAATAAGTTGTTACATAGTATAACTACTATCCTACTTTAATAACCTAATAAATAGCAAATATTCATTACAAAGTCTCTAGTTTATCATTCACATCGAAAGAGAACGTAATAGACCTGTTTTCCCTATCCAAAGAGATAGTGACGCTACTGTTAACCAGTAAATATCACATGAGAATGACATGTTGATAAATCCGCCGTAACGACATATATTATGTGTCAATTTTAATATCCTACCTAATACGTATCAAAAGATTCGGCCATTTAGTCAGTCAGACAGACCGACAACGTTGCATCACGAATAAGCTCCTGCAAACTTAGTACGGGAGTTTTGGCGGGAACGTCTAAGTAACGTGTTGTTGCTTTGTTTTATTTTCTTAAACTTGTGTTATTTTGAACATTAATGCTATAAAAATGGTGGTGTTTTATTCATTAAGTGTTCGATAAGGTGCGTGAGTGTGGGCAAGTGAAATAAAGCTGTAAAACGTGTGATTTTTCGTTGTCGGCAAAACTCCATAGAAGCTTCTAGTAAAGTCGCCACCACTTTACTGAAGCAGGACTCGACATATAAAATGACTGTATACGTGATTTAGATTGTGACTAGAACATTTACAACTTGTTTTATTCAAGAAACTTGAAAAAATCCTAATACTTGACACTGGCAAATGCTTTAATGCGGGTCCAATACAAAAAAGAAGAAGAAGACCTTAGTACGGAAGCCTAAATATATAAACTCGACTAATGGCAAATGTGGAAGCATGATGCCAAAACCAAGAGAAAAAAAAAAAAAGCCTAAATATCACTTTCGACCAACCGTCACTTAACATGTGAACTGAGGTCATATTTCTAACCTGTCAACCAAAGAGAATATAACGCTGTCAACCATAAACAAGTACACAGTGTGAATGTAAGCATGTGTGTGTGCACATGAGCACGATGCGTGTGTGCGATCGTGGTGAATGTCACGCGCGGTGCGGCCAAGCGAGGCAAGTCTATATTTTTCAGTGCTTTTTACTTTCATCTGCATTTTCACAGTGAAACCAATTATTTTTTATTTATTCGGTTTTATTGATGCATGTTGCGTTATTCGCGTTTGCTTTCTCAAAAAATGTACTCAGTTTGTGATATTATAGCAACTCTCCTGTTTAAATTCTAAATATTTCTATTTCTCATAGTTCGCCCGAACCGAGACTTCATATTATAATTCTTAGGAGTTTTAATAATGAATAGTAATATTTTTTCAAGATCTTGTTTCTTTTTTTTATAAAAAAAATTAGGTAAAGCAAAAAGGCAGACGGCAAAAATGTCTTGGCTAGATTTTTATTACTACCGAGTACTTTTTTCTTCTATATATAAGTATAAGTTAAGAATACTGAAAAACCCCGGACAAAAAACGATTACACCGATTTTGATGAAACAGTTAAGAAAACTCTCGATGAAATTCTCTTTCAAATAAAAAAAGCACGTCGGTCCATCCGATTAAGAGCTACGATGCCACAGACAGACACACAGATACACACGTAAAACTTATAACACCCCTCTTTTGGGCCGGGAATTAAAAATAAAAATCCTAGGGGATCAAAATCCTATTTAGGGGAGGCCTATCTCTAGTGGACTTCTTGTGGCTGAGATGATGGTGATGTTATTAGTTTAGTTTTGTTTGTTAAGTATGTGTAGTTTGTAGTATATTGTTTAAAGGTTCTGTATATATTGTAGTTAATAAAGACATTTGCCCATTTAAAAACAAATCGGTATTTATACAACAGGGAGTCAGAAAAATTCAAATATGACTGGAAAAAAAAACGCGACTTAGCGTAGTAGCTATCAGTTTTATTAGTGGGCGCGTTACTGTTTCCAGAAAGGAACAAATCTTTAAAAGCACTTCAACCTGTAAAATAACGGAATTCGTGGATGAAATCGAGGGTCTTCTTAATTTGAGTCCACACCTCCCACTCACCCCAGTCCGTAATCGTAAACCATGGACGTAAAGTGATTTAAACCTTTACGGGAAAGAAATGGGTCGCGCGGTCGTACCGGACTAGGGAGTCAAGGCACGGACGGAGTACGCCATTCATCACCGGAAGCTCGCGCCGTGTGGACATGTCAACGTCACTCCCGAAATCGACGTCATGCCGTCAATAGAGCAATTTCCACGGCCATAAATTGTGGAAGCTTTATGGCAGCCCGTTGTCTGCCTCAATATAGGACAAACACGCTGCTTGGGTAGCTTAAATACTTTCTTTTCATCCGAGATATCTGTCCGTAAAACGCCGCAGTTGCGTCGAGCAGTTACGGTTTTTTGGGTGCTTCGTAACACTGCAGGGTAACAAAAGGGATCGAGTTTTGTAAGTCACCATGAAAGAGAATAAAACCGGACAAGAGCGAGTCAGACTCGCCCACCATTCATAATTCTAGGTGAACGAGAAGTACCCCATAGGTTTTTTTTCCCTTGTGAATGTAGAAATTTGCGTTTTTTACAACATATTCGGCTGTAAATTTTCTATACGAAAACTGAGAAATTTGATTTTGATTTCTGCAGCAAGAGACTATGGATCTGCGTGTATGGTTTTAATTTCAACACGATACCTTTACGCGTTACCGAGATAAAGGTCTTGACACCCGGACAGACGGACAGACAGACAGACAGACAGACAGACGGACAACGAAGTGATCCTATAAGGGTTCCGTTTTTTCCTATTGAGGTACGGAACCCTAAAAGTAAAGTAGCTCATGAGTGAAGCAACATTACGTCGCATGACATAACGGTATCCATGTTATTATTGAATTGTTTCCGGGCGCCAGCGGTGATGGATGGCCACTTTCGAGGTACAGTCCATGCGACTACAACACAATGACGCGGCGGCGCGGCGGCGAGACCGCACTGAATCTATTACTAACAGATTTACTTGAACACGATACTCATGGAGAGGTAAACTATAGTCTACCTCGAGAATTAGATCTACCTACGATTGACCACCAACTCGCCTGATGTTAAGCGACGGTGTGGCCGAGGATGAAGCATTTAGAAGATATCTATTCACTCTACCCTTGAAAATTCTAAGATAAGAAGTTTCCTGAGACCTACAGGTCTCAGGAAACCTAGATGGCGGCAAAGAATTCCATTTCTGTGCAGTACGCATCAGTGCGGATCGATATCGCAGAAATTAAATCTAACTTACATATCTATACCTATAGGTTTTTTTTAGCCTAAACGGCTTTTGAAGTTTCCTGAGAAATTTAAAATGTTTTATGCCATTACTCATTAGATTAGGCTTTGTCAACGTCGTCTCAGTGTTTTCTAAGCTTTATTTTACTAACGGCGTTTTTGTTTTTCTTTTAAGGTGTCTGGGTTCAAAACCGCTGCTCCTTTTTTCAATATCAGATTTTTTTTTAATAAAATTGTTGAATGTTTTTTTGATAAAATATGTTAGTGTCAGCCTCATAAGACCCTGTTGGAATATAATTTCATATATTGAATTTTTATTTTGTTAACTGTTATTTTGACCGAAATAAACGTAAAATTTCGCATAGTAACTGATTTATTTATAAAACTATTATAATTATAGACAAAATATTCTATTTTTTTTTATTATTATTATAAAGACAAGACTATAGTTACCATTTAACCAATAGAACATTCAATAATTTTACTTCTAAAATAAATATATCGCGCGATTGCGACAATTGCGGCAACCGCATACCTACCCTGACGTCTTAATAGTTACCTTACTTCTTTTTTTCTAAATATTTTATTTATCACCTTAATAGTATTGCTTACCAAATATTGGAGTTGCCAATATTTGCCATAATGTAGTATAAAACAAATCGGTCACGTTCCCCGCGCGACTGCCACGTTGCGTCACGCGTTCCCTCAACATCGGGCCACGACCACGTGATGTGAAATTTAGAGGCGTTCAACTCACCACCCTCATCACTTGCTATCACACGTGCCAAATATTTAACTACTAACTGTGCATCTAGTAATGATGGTAATCGGTGGTGATGATGACAAAATGTGGCCTATGTCCGTCTCTAGGTTCTCAGCTATCTCTATACCAAATTTTATAAAAATATTTGGTTCAAAATAAATTGTACGATGTATGTAAGTAAACTTAAGTAGTAAGTTTCCGGCAGCCTAGTGGTGAGACCGTCTGACTTGCGATCCGCAGGTCCTGGGTTCGAATCCCACGGCACGCACCTCTGTCTTTTCGAAGTTATGTGCGTATTGTTGATTGCCGCCAACTTCAAACGGTGAAGGAAAACATCGTGAGGAAACCTACATGTCTGAGAGTTCTCAATGATCTTGAAGATGTGTGAAGTCTGCCAACCCGCACTTGGCCAGCGTGGCAGACTATGGCCTAACCCTTCTCACAATGAGAAGATGGCCCGTTTCCAGCAGTGGGACAGTTTGTACAAAAAGGGCTGAAAAAAAAAAAAAAAAAAAAGTAAACTTAAAATATAGTAAAAATGTAACATATACAAGTACAAGTAAGAATACAACAACAACAATGTAATATATATAGATTAACAGATATAAACAGGTGAAAGTAAATAATAGATTTATCTAAAATATGTAAACAATAATTTTATAGTTTAAAAACTGAAACAACCGACTTCGTAGTACGTTATTTCGTTTACTTGTAATATTAGTAAGGATAATAATTGAACAAGGCGTTCAAGCGTTGAATTAACTCTATTTTCTCCTTATACACATTGGATGTAGGTTTTAATTTTCAAGCGCAATAAATCCCTCACGATTGTAAACTTTTTAAAGAGGCCTCTCTTCACCCACTCGTTTCTTTTTCAAGAATGACATTTGCCATTGAATGTCAAATGCTTCGTCGTCGCAGATTAGAAAATGTGCAGATGCTTATACGAAAAACCTCAAAATTTGACACTTTTGTACAGAAAAACGTGTCAGTGGAACTCTGCGATTCTATAAAATCTGACACACTCACTCAGGAATCCAATGAAAATATTTTTACTTTTAGAGATTAATTCAAAAGTAATAAAGCAATGTTTCTAAAATAATTACTAATTACTATTAATTTGGGACCAACTTGGGACCTTTATCTATACGCCAATTCACGAAACACAAAAATTGGTTCAAGAATGAGCGAAAAATTCATATACATACATAAAAAAAATATACGGTACGAATTGATAACCTCCTCCTTTTTCGAAGCCGGTTAAAAGTTAGGTAAATAAGGTATGGTATGGGCATACCATACCTGTATTACAATCCTTATATTAATATTAGGGTCCCTTTCTCGCTGACACGTGAGTACACTCCGAGTATCAAAAAATAATTTTAGTGAAAATCTCCAAAATTTTCAATAAAAACTTGTTTTAGGACCACACTAACAAAATTAATTTTTTGGTTTCATAAAAAAAATATTTTAGTAAAAATCTCCAAAATTTTATGAAATAGTTAAAATATTTTAATATTTTGTTTTCTGAATCATCATTATGAGTATGATGACCCATACGCTACAGTTATACACTAATTACACCACACGCTGTATTCAGAGGTACAGAGGCATGTGGAGGGGTCTCGGCGTGGGAGTGCGAGTGAACGAACTTTATGACAGTGGACGCATTGTCCCTCCCACGGTAGGGTTACTGACTCTCGCTGAACACACCATAAGTCACCAGGGTTGCCATGTGAAACGCGCTCAATTACCCTTGGGTTGTCCGGGAACTACCCGCAAACTACCCGACAAGCCGACTAATCTCTTGTGCTTGGCTGCCAACACGCCTGATGTCGCGGTCTACCATGGAGGGTGCTTACGAAGAAATCAATTCAATCGAGATTTAAGGGCATCCAGTGTTTAACATTTAACGATAGTCTACCAATATCCTGTATTAGCTTTACACCCATAATTTTAATTGACTTTAGCCTTTGAGAATTCCAAGTTGAATTTTCGATTTTTGAAAACAATAATATTGCCATACAAAATATTCAACAACGATCTCGGATACTAAGAGTTAGGTAAAATCGAACATCTGGCAACCCTGGTAAAAACCCAGCAGCTAAGCGCAGGCAGGAACCACAGCTCTTGGTACGAGTATTGTAATGATTTAATAGCGAAGTTTCGTTGCGACGAGAATTACAAGATTTATTTTTGAGACCGAAGTTAGTTTATAACAAGTTGCGTAAGTTAGTAGGTACATATGTGCTTGCTTCTAAAGCCTAGATATGGTATTATTATAAAAAGAAAAAAAAAGAAAAAAAACTAAAAATATATCTTTAAGAATCTACGAATATAGCGGCACTTTGTTGACTGGTTGTTTCTAAACTTACAACAAGGTGAAAATTAATATTTTTCTTGGTTAACCGACTTCATTTAGAAACGAATAATCATTTCACTAACCAATGTTAATCCAAATGAGAAAGTACAGGGAAATTGTTTTACTATCTTGATTTGGTATTATTACTTTTTTTTTAGTTTTAGTTTTTATTAGTATTTATGATTAGTTTTTAAACGACTTAATAAATAAGATTATTAGTCATATATTCAGTAAGTAAGTAAGTCAGTTCGTATAGACTGAGTGGCCAGCCCTATTGTCAGAGTTATTAAGCCGCCGAAAGGCCGAATATATTCAGTTACTCATATATTTTAAAGTTATATTAAATACATCTGTGCAGGTTGACTATTTTATGAAATGTGACTATTTCATAAAATGTTTAATTAAGCGTTTCGGAGTCAACACATACGTATACATTGTTTAAAAAGTAATAGAACATTGAAGTATAGTTGTAGTGACATTAATGAACAAATTGGGGAACAGAGTGTGTGTATAAAAATGCATTAGTGACAAAGATAAAGAAAGGGATGCTTAAGTGTTGGTTAGAATTTAGAAATATTAGAGATTTTTAGAGTTACTACCATAATCACATGTTTATAGCAAGTTACAAGTTCCATTATTCTAACCATCGTTGTTTCCACCGGATGTGTCAACTTCTTGCTCGAGAAACATTTTTATCACGATGTACTGTCGTTACGCAGTAATATCTGCCTGGGGCCTAATGACGATGTTAATTACTAGCTTCTTGGGCCGCACCAGCTCTGCCAACTTAAAACAAGTTAGAGGAGAACTAATATGACATTGAGGGCGCTGCTGTTCTTATTTCATATTTTTTTCGACTAGCAACACTATTGACGTCGACACTGTTGACGTTGACAGACGTCGTTGGATAGTCACTCGATATACAAACAAAATAGTATGCGATTCATCTGCGAAACTATAGTAATTACTAGACCGACGAGCTCCATCCTCGGCCACACCGTCGCTTACCATCAGGCGAGTTGATAGTCAGTCGTAAATCTTATTGCGTACAAAAAAAATAAAACGGGGCAACTATACCCTAGCTCCGGAGCATCTATCCGGATTTTACTTAGATACACGATGCAGTCTGTGTCTAGGTAATATAAGATTAGGCACCTAGCGTGTGTGCAAGCTGACTAACGCTTTATTCCGTCATAGCAAGAGGCGTTATTTAACTAAATATGTTTACATAGAGAGTCTTTACTGATTGTACTTTTAAGTATTCAGAGGTAAAAGAATTCGCGCGTCAGTAAATTGCAACAATATGTATATTGTGGCTAAACTCAATTACGTAAGCTCCGACCTAACCTATTCTATTATTGTGTGTCAGACAAACTAAAGAAGAGGTTTGTCGAAACCAGTTGTATAATGATCTACAGAATGGGTCATAATGATGTGTTTTGAGATTTTTGTTGCTGGGGGAAAATCTTACGGCGATAAAAGTGCGTTCGTATAGACTGAGTGGCCAGCCTTAGTGTCAGAGTTACTAAGCCGCCAGAAGGCCTCTGACCTGGCTTGACCATTCCTGTTTTTTGAACAAACAACCGAGACCAAAAATTTTACGTTATTCCTCAGAAGGAAATACTTCTCACGGTCACCCCTCCGAAGACTAACCAGTTCGTCCGTTGCTTAACATTGGTGATCGTTCGAGAACACCTAGTCAAGCTCCGCCACAAGCGCTACAAAACGGCAATAAAGAATATAAATTCGAAAACATCCGGTTGCAACAAAGAGCACTTGAGCACTTTTATTTTCATCTCTTCTCACTGTCGGGCTCATAATTATGAGCTATGAACTTATATGAGGTCTTGAAGAGAGATAAAGATCCGTAGACGTACGAAAGTCACCGACATAGCTCAACGGATTAACAAGTTGATGTGCCAGTGGGTAGGGCACACAGGAGTAAGAAATTAACGTGCAAATTTCATTTAAACGAACATCCTGGTTAAATTAACCCGTTCATAGTATCACAAGAGGCCCTGAATTCACATAAAATTGTGATGTGCAACTACGAAACCCTACACTGACACTGCGCGTGGTTCGACACGCACTTTGCCGGTTATTTGAAACCGTTTAATAAGTTGGCAACACTCTAGACTTTAATTCGTTAGATCTCAAAGTAAAGCCCGTGTTCGGAAGCCGCAAATCATGCACCTTTATTGATAGTTCACTACTAGAACCTTATTCTTCGCATTTGAAAAGGGTTAGGTGCACGTTTCAACTTTTATAAGTCCTGAATTTCTTTGAGTGTCGGCAACATACGCGCGGGCCGGCGGGACCGATCTAGGATTTTATGTTCGCGCTCGCGAGAGATTTTTAGGATTTCGTGGCAAAGGTGCGTGGAAGCCTATTACCAAGCCTACGCTATCTGTCCTTGTATCCTACACTGCTGTATTTTTTGATAAAAAAAATCAAAAAATTCAATGTAAACTACACACAGCTCGCCGAAAAAAAAACATACCGTCGAACATAGAACCTCTTCCTTTTTTGATGTCGCTTAAAAATAAAAGTATGCAATCAGTTTTCTTAAGTCAATTGTGTTTTTAATGAGTTTTAATATAGCTTGACAAGATCAAACATACATATAGATCTCTACTAAATCGATCTGCTCCTTCCTTGGCCACACTACATCGTCGCTAACTATTGAACGAGTTGGAGGTTCATTTTCTAGTAAAAAAGAAAAACATAGGGGTCCATTTTCACCATGTAATCATACGGAAGCCTCTGCGCAACCGGCACTAGCACTTTGCCAGTTTTATTTAACAAACTATGCATACGAGACCGGGAATATATTCGCATTTCCAAGAGTCGCCTCACTCAGGATATTTGCGCCGTCGCTCGTACATGCGTCCCTCATAAATATGTACTTAACTTACGCCTGCGAAGCGATATTCTTCGCAAATTGGGAAGCTATGCATAACAATTTAAGTTTCAGGCGCAAAAGCGAAGGAAAGGGTCCTTTTCAGAATTTTCAATTTTCTTCGCAAAGAATTTTATATTCCATGTTACTTTATATCCATTCTTCTTGGGGGTGTTTTCTTTTCCTTATTACCTTTGTTACGTATTTCTTGTCCACGGTGGAAGGGATTTTCTATACAAGTAGATTTACTTGTATAGAAAATCCCTTTAAAATGCTAGTTTCTAGTCTGTGGTATAAATTCTACTAAATATTCAATTCTCTATTTTTATACAGCACTAGCTGCGCTCCGCGGTATACCCCGAGTAGTGATGAAAAATTGTGATGATGATGATAAAATATAGCTTATGTCCTTTTCCAGGACCTAAAGAATGTCTGTGTCAGCAGGTAGACATACTACCAACTAAGCCACAAGCAATATTAGCTGTGAGTCTGTAATGGCTATGCACTAGTATGACATCATACTAGTTCATAGCCATTATTATAACGACGCATTAATCACACATCTTTAGCTCAGCTTCGTCAGCTCGCAATAGCGGGAGTTAAAATCTCTCCCTTTTTTATGTAATTAGGAAAAATATATTTTTTTATTTGTCACTTTTTGGGAAAAATATTAGCAATCAGATTCGGCTCCGTGACGCATTAACTCAAAAACTCATACTTTTATCTCGTATTTTTAAATATAAAACTTCCGTGAGTGTTCGTTTAAATATTTTTTTTTTAAATATTACTATCATATTTTAAGATATCAGTTTTCAAATTCAAGAGGTAACGACAAATTTAAGAACACCTCACACGTACCTAACAGGTACACATAAGGTCATAGTACTGATCTATCTATACTAATATTAACAACTTTTTTATGGGAACAGATTTTTTTAAAGTCTAAAGATAGATACAACTGTAGAAACATACATAACCTACATAAAATCCTACATAAAACCTACATACATACCATACATAAAAAACAAATACCCTACACCTTAGGCAATCGGTTGAAATGGTGCATTTCACAAAATAATTCATAAATATTTTATATATTTGTAAATATACAGGCAAATCCGAATATATTTTTTAATTATTTATTTATAACGTGATATAAATAAAATTTAATTTTACAGTAAGTACGTACCCTTGAACATAATATTCAATTAGAAGGGGAGTTGAATAACAAGACAATTTATATGAAACTCGATAAGGGGTGCTCCCAAATATGGATTCCAGAGTAATTTTATTAGTGTTACAAAAAATGCCACATATTTTTCCATTTCAATTTTCTTTTAGGTTTCAAATTTTACAGTTATATTTCACTAGCTGTGCCCGCGGTTTTTATTCTCGCTATGATGAAAAATGGTGATGATGACGATAACAAAATATAGCCTATGTCCGTCTCCAAGTCCTCGGCTATCTCTGCACAACATTTTGTAATAATCGATCCAGCAGTTTGACCACGAAAAAGAAACAAACAGACAGAGACATATTACTTTCGCTTTTATAGCATTATGTAGTTAAAACATAGAAGCTTATTGTATCTTACGCACGAAAATCTGTTGTTATTTTCACGCATTCAAAAATATCCAAGCATCCAACATTTTATGTTAATGTAATGCTATATTTTTACACTCGTACACACAGGAAAACAACACGAATATAAAGGCAAAACATTGTTGTTTTTCTGCCTTGATTAATTTTATTATATCCACAAATGTTACCACAAAAACCGGCAAAAGTGGAATCTCGGCACAAAAATGAAATAGGAGACCTAATTAGTGTCATAAAGAATAAATACAACGCTCATTTTATAAAACGTAGGAGAAGCTAGTAAAAGCGCCCTGACGAGCTTTATGTAGTACCTAAATCTTCTCTCTCGCTCGCGAATACCAACAATTTTGAAGGTATGAAATTCGTCAAGATCATCTTAGGTCTACGTGAAACATGTATCGGCAAAACAAGCACAATTTTTTTACATGAAACTACATGACCAATTTTTTTGTCCTTACGCGCCGTTCACCTCCTGAAACCACCTGGGTGAGATAGATTTACCTGATATTAAGCGACAGTGTGGGCATTCACTTTAGTCTTGAAAATTCTAATTGTAGTTCACGGGAAACAGAGATGGCGGCAAAGAATTCCATTCCTCACTCATTACTCATATTCGAAATTCTTGTTTAGAAATGTCTAGGTACTAAACGATTCGTCTAAATATTATCAACGATTCAGCCAATTATTCACGTACCGGCAATCACAGCGTAGGAAGACCAGCCACGAGATGGACAGATGACCTCATACAAGTGGCGGGAAGACGCTGGATGCAAGCCGCTTCCAATCGGTCTTTTTGGAAATCCATGGTCCCCCATATGTCATATAGAGGTATCTTTAAGGAGGTCTATGTCCAGCAGTGGACTTCTTATGGCTGAGATGATGATGATAATGAGCCAATTATCATCTAACTCTGTTGATAAAATAGTTTTATGATAAACTGTCCGACCGTCTGTCTTGACCGATTTTGCTCATATTCATATACATATATCTTGTTTAGACGTACTTCTTAGGAAAACACAATAAATGATACGAAACTGTAGCACCTGTATATGAAGTTTCGTCCAAGATTAGATATAATATAATATAATAATATTTATTTCCTGAATAACCTTAATTACTACTTAAATATATTACAATCCATTGACGTATTACAGTGGCAAATTATATGAAAGCATTAACATCGGGCCCCAAACTAGGCAAAGCCTGTCTTTTGGATACCCAGTGGCCTGATTCCAATAAGACACGCTTGTTATAACAACTTTGTTGAGAATATATAATAAGATGAAAAATACGACCTGACCAACATGCCCAATCAAACAGCCGGACGGATAAAGTAAATTAAAAAATGCCAGTTGACGAATATACGTCAGCACGCTTCGCTCGCTCAGTAAATTACCACCTTGGGGACATCGAAATACCTACACTAGCTAGACATTCAAGTAATATTATGTGTTTATATAGGTGTATACTCGTTAGGACCTACGTACCTACTTTTAGTGACAAAAAGAAATGGTCAAGTTCGTTAGTTTTTCGTCAATTTCATTGCGCGAAAAACGTGAATTCACTTTTTGATGAATTGAGTTTCACGACGCTATCCATGTTTTTATTCCGATATTTACATTTCCAATTTATCAATTCGTTCGTGTGATATTTTTAATTGCGACTTTAAATATACAGTTTAAAATTATACATTTAAAATTTACAGAAGTCACTTTGCTTTCTGTTTGTACATACATATAAAATTTACATCACACAGGGTTAGTTGTTATTAATTAGCAATTCGTTAAGAATAGTTTTTACGTGCTAGAACAAATAACCTTTGATCTATGGCTTTTGAATATTAACCAAACAAATTTTTATTTTGCCTAGCCACTTTACCGAAAGGCTAAGCTACGACGTTTTAAGATTTCGACTCGATCTGAGTTGCCATATAAGGAGAGCTGCCATACTACATAAAATTAACTAGCTAAAAATCCGCATTTGCATTGCCGCTTAAACAATTTATTATACCTAGATAAGTCGTAATTTAAACGGCACCGCTTACCTAGAATACATTTGCATCACATTTTTTATCAGAAAATTAAATCGCGATACAATAAAGCGGGAGTTGAGAAAGGAAATTCGATATCCAATAAACGATGAGTCAAAAGAACGGGAGCGAGCGAGCGAATCAAACTGTAGGTGATCATGTAGCGCAGCGGCCGCATTCCTTTGTGTGTCCGAATCAAGGGGAAACAAGCCTCTGTCCCTCGCACAGCATTAACCGATATTTCCAATCTCACTTTCCTTTTATTAGATTTTTCAGCAACACCCCCCGCTCCCCCCTCCTCGCGTTATCGCGGATCTTCGCCGGCAGCAAATAATATAACGAAATTCCGCGGAATTTGCGTTCCACTCACCAGGATTCCACCGAAAATAACATCGATAGGCATCTTCTCTATACGAAAACAGAATAAAACGAATTCGCTGATACGGAGGAATGGATATGTAGTCTATTTTAGACACGTACAGCCTCAGGGCGATCTTTAATCATGCGAATGTGGAGCGGCGTGTATGTACCGGCGTGGTACCTACGTAAGTGCAAGTATGTTAAATAGCGTAGGATATGCAGGCGAGCACGCGATTCAGTATTACCAGCTCTTAAAGTGCTTTCAAACGAGTGACATTGTAATGGCAATGTGTAATTAAATCTTTTTTTATTTTACATGTATCTATATATACCATTTAACACCAGCTCGCCCTGGAAGTAGTGCAATTTTTACCAATGATGAAACACAGACAATTCAAGGTCATACTTATTAACTTATTTAATTAAGAAAGGACCAACTATTCACTCTAGACTTGAAGATACCGAGTTATAGTTTTCAGGAAACATAGACGGTGGTAAGCCAGTTAGTTAACGGAATAGCCGAAACATATTTTGCTGTTTTTTTTGTAGCCGTTGAAATAATATAAGTAGTTTAAAAATGCATATCGATAAACTGCTTTTTCCAAAGTAACTGACTGATAGGTAACCACCTAAACCACGGAATGTAGATAATTTTAAAATTAGTACGGTGCCTTCTTTGTAATATAAATATAGCTAGGAAAAGCTTTCTCGATCGCGGTTAGCCGCTGGATGCAGCTAGTCTAGCTATAAGAGCTCCAGATGGCAACACTATACGCGATAGTTCGTTGATGGGCGCGCCGGGACCAAGCTATGTTTTATAGCAAACCATGCTCCTAGGAGCAGTCTAGAGTCATTCTTGAGAGACATTCGTCTGTCCGGTCGTGACCATCGTCTCGGCTGCGTGACCTCTGCGCGGGGTCACGATGCAAATCGCCGTAACGTCTACTTTGGGATCGAAAGTTCAAAGTCATGGTTTGGGAATAAAATACAGGTAGACCCGCGGTAATCCGAGCGATTGCGTATGATCGAATGTGACGTACTATAGAGTATTTGTTTCGATTTTTTTAAAGTCGATCGTTTTTGAAAATGTATTTTTAAGGTTCCGTACCTCAAAAGGAAAAAACGGAACCCTTATAGGATCACTTTGTTGTCCGGCTGTTCGTATGTCTGTCTGTCTGTCCGTCCGTCCGGGTGCCAAGACATTTATCTCGGGAACACGTGAAGGTATCAAGTTGAAATTAAAACCATATACGCAAATCCATAGTATCTTGCTGCAGAAAGACAAATCAAATTTCTCAGTTTTCGTAAAAAAAGTTACAGCCGAATATGTCGTAACAAACGCACATTTCGACACTCACAAGAATATGAAATTCGGCAAGAAGCATTATGTTATAGTATACATATAGGAAAAAATCCGAAAACTGGTCATTTTTTATTTAATCAGAAAAAAATAGTGTCTTTATGCTAGGAATGAGGGTCCAAATTTTTAAGTGAATTAACCGTATCATGTGGGGTATCATTACACATAACATACCAGACAACATGTGGGGTATTATTACATTTTACTCTATTATTATTATCACTTTATTTATTTCTTAATTATTATTATTATGTTATGTGATTATATTATTATTATGTGATTTCGATGAGTATTAACTCGAAATAAATGAATTTGAATTTGAATATGAAATAGCTTCATTAGCATAAGTTAAAACAGGGTTTTAAATATTTTTACGATGTATATTTTTCAGATTATGAAGGAAAATATAAAAAAAAAGATTTCCTACTTTTATCTACAAGTTTATACGGAACCTTCGGTGGGCGAGTTGACTCGCACTTGTCCGGTTTTTTTTTTAATGCAAGATAGATCTACGATTGACCACCAACTTGCCTGATGTTAAGCGACAATGTGTGATGTTAAGTGTTAGGTATTGAAAAATTACAACTTATAAGCCTACCTATATAAATAATTAATCAAATCTATACGTGGGACGTAATATAACTATGACAAGACTAAGTAAATGGGTAATAAAACAACATAACATGAAAAGTACATGTATCCAAGTAGATACATATTTTTAAGGTAGGTACTTATGATCTTAATTTGAAAATCTGCATACAATAAGTTTGACACTTATCTAATACGGCATTTAAGGCATGTTTGGAATATAGGGGGTCTGGATTAGTAAGGGGCCGGATTATAGTGTGGCCGGATTACATAGTGTAGTGGCCGGATTACCGTCAACCTACTGTGGACCGACTGGTGGACGGTGACCGCATGTCGTTTGCACCCGACGGATTCAATCACGCTCCAACCACTGAACCTGATCCCAGGGCATTCCACCCCACTGAACAATTTCCCGACACACAACACACTGAGCAAGAACCTACTTTTTTTCTGATTCTCGGAATCTTTATAGACTGTTCTTTCCATAATGGAATCAATACGGCGTCGCCAGGTTTATCTCGTCTCTGTCGGTGAAATATGAACCCTGTCACATTGTGTTACGGTTTAATTTGAAGACACGCACGTGTGGAATCATTGTCAGCGTCATGCAACGAATTCGTTTCGTCACGATTCCGAGAATGAAATGAGAAAACAAGAAGAGTATTATAAGTTGTTTGGGAATATGCAAATAAGTGTAATGGTGGTCGGGCATCGAACTGCGTGACCTTAGGATCGGTACCGCACACACACGAGGAAGCTAACTATCCATATATTTATTTACAAAACAGCCATAAGCTAAATCTGTAGGTACTCGTAAAATATAGAATTCAAAGTTTTGATAGATCTCTGCCTGAACTGACATATAAACTTGATACGAATGCCACTGATTGGCCGCTGGTAACAAAATATAGAATTTGTACGACATATTTTTCTGATCTGTGTTACATCCATTAAGGGCAGGTCTTTTTCGACTATTCATATAGATTGAGATAGATAAATAGATATAAAAAATATTGGTGGACATTTCACACAACACCATCTAGCCCAAACTAAGCAAAGCTTGTACTATGGAAACTAGATGGTTTATAGAATACATATATACTTTTTTTGTACATACATACGTATGATACCTACATACAAACATCACACAGAATAAACACACACGGAACAGACACAGAATAAACATCCATGATCATTACACAAATGTTTGCCCTGGGTAGGGATCTATCCCACGACCTTTCAGTTCAGCAGGTAGACGTAGACACACTACTATTGATATTACAATATCAATATTGGACAAACACCAACATTAACTTTACAAAGTATTTACTTTGATGAATTAAGAAAATTTGAACAAAACAAACATTAACCCACCGGTCGAGATGAAAGTACGTATCAAATCGGATGAAAGCCGTGATTGAGGATCGAAAGTACATCAGCGTCTGAAGTAAAAGGTTCTTGAGCCGAGTTTATCCGCGGCAATAAATTGCATTCGGCACAATTTGCCGAGTGACGCCGGGAGCACAAATCGGCTACATTGCCCCTTTATGTCGGCGACGGCTTTAAATTCTACGTTGTAAATAAAATTTTTGCTGTGTAATACAGTATTGAATGTACGAATATTGAATCGTGAACTTGAATATTCGTTTTTTCTCTTTGTTTTTTTGCCGTGAAAATAATGCCCCCTGAGAACTACTGCAAACATAGGATTTTGAAGGAAGCCATTGAGATCTCAAAATAAAAGAATTTCAATCGAGGTGTGGAATCAAGTGTTAGGTTATATTAGAAAAAAACAAAGTCGTCTAAATTGGGACCGACATAGTCTGTTGGGAAAGACAAGAAAAATAAGGACAGAAACCCCCTAAATTCCACATTTTCGAATAGATTCTACTTGGCCTGTTTTTCAGAGTGCGCCTGGGACAGTAGGTTAGGTACCGCACCCAGATACGTTATTTAAAAGTAAAGCAATGCTTACTGTCGAATACTATACAAAGATTAATCTGTAATCTTTTGAAGAGCAATGTGCTCAGTCAAATTTCTGATAATAAAATGATTTAATGGCTTGTACCCCTTGTGAACAAACGGAGTACCTAACCTTTGTTATCATAAATAAATAATAAATAAATATTGGTGGACATTTCACACAACACCACCAACTAAGCAAAGTTTGCACTATGAGAACTAGATGGCTGATGGGATACGTATATTTTTTTTGTAAAAAGGTACATACTACTTATGATACATAGAAGCCTAGATACAGAACAAACATCCATGCTAATGATATATTTGCACTTATCGAACGCACGACCTACGGCTTAGCCATCAGACATAACATAACTGAGCTGCGAGGCCAATATAAGGTTATTGAACTGATGGAAAATGAAAAAGCACAACATCAAGCAGCGGCTTACTCGCCAAGTCACTCAAAAGTTGCCGAAAAAACTCCACTTCTAAACATCCTCAGGAATTCCTAAGTACCTAAGTACATGAAGAAAAGAAATCACCCAAGTTCAACGGTAATTCTTCTAATTTACAGAAACACACGCAAGACACGGAGCACTCGGCGAAAAAAAACACGCATTGCGTCAGCAGTTCTAGTTTGTTCGAGAAACTTCTTTGTTCCAGAGCAGGCTTGACGACACAACTTTCCGGAAGAAAGTATCAAAGTATCGGGAGCAGGGCTCGTGATATCCGCAATGATTCCCGGATCCGGCCGACAGCGAGGAATGTAAACTTCCCGTTTATTGAAATATCTTCACGAAATAAATAGTTGGAATTTAAAGTTGCGAATACGTCCGAGTTGTCTTACGATCCATCTGTTACTCTGGGAGCAAATAACATGCTTGTGTTATTTGAGACGATGAGGAGATTCTGTGTGCTTTTTTTTAGGGTTCCGCAACCAACTACGAAGCCTTAGGTGTAGTTTAGCCATCGTGCCCAGGCCGTGGAAGAGTCTGGGAGAGTGCCCACTGTCTGGTCGTAAGCGCTAAGGGGGAACACTGAGATTTTGTCGGTAGGGGCACCACTCTGGTGTCGAGCCCGACATAACCCGCCATAAATGCATTTCCTCACGTTAAAAAAGAAGGTGTAGTTTAGCCATTCCGTCCCTTATACGTAAAGTGGAGAGGATTATTTTTTTCGTGACTGTGTTTCGAGCCCGTTGGAGCCCGAATAATATAATTTAGATTAAAATAATAATTTAGATTAAAATAATAATATGTATAAATAATATTTCAGTAAAAATGTGTTTAAGTCAAGTCTTATTTGACGCACGTCACGGTCTTAACCGCATTCCGGTATTATGTTCCAGCAGGGAAGGAACACAAATTGCTGGCGGTCGCGACTCGACCCGACCTCCTGAAAAATGCTTCTCTTTTACAAGGAATGGGGAACGTTGCAGGTTAAAGGGCAGTACACACAAGGAGTTCGATGGTAGAAGTTTCAAACATTGTGTCCATTTGAAGCAGAATTCTGCCAAGCGCATTGATTCGACACAAAAAATCACTGCCTCAGATTATAATTGTGTTACCAATTTCTATTTTTTTTTAAATTCTTGTACAATAAGTATAACGACATACTAATAATAGTCCTCCAAGCCGAATTCGGCTACGGCGACAGCTTCTGTTTTACAATAAGTATATTTCCATGATGCCTTCCATCATGAAGAAGAAAAACACAAAAAATGTAATAACTGCTTCTCTTCCCGGACTCAGTGTAAAAAACAAGAAATTTAATTTTTAATTAAATTGGCATTTGGCATATAAGTAAGCGATGATCAGATCCCCTATAACCACCGCCAACGTGGCGTCAATGTCATGCCTTGTCTAATGTCTTCCCCATAAGTACAGAAAGGTATGTTTATTCCTATTTTTACTTATCCCAAGACAGACACTAAAGTTATTATTTATTTAATTAGCACGCTCAAAACACACATAAAATTAATAAAAAATAATATTATTATTATGTGAAACATATGGCTATCAAATTAAAATTTATAAAATATTAGACATTATCGTGGCACTTTCTGGATTTGAATAAAACCAATTTATAACCAAAGTAAGATAATTAAAAAAACAGAATTTCGAAAATCTAAATTTTAGCATGATGAAAGCAAATCGACATGCTGTCACTGACCGCAGAACTCTGAGCAAACTCTGTGTGTGCGCGGGCCCTAAATGGTTACGTTCAGTCAACTCCAGCTACAAATGGGCTCTCGGGTTGTTACGGAGCTTTTTAAGGCTTTAATTCTTACAACAGGAAAAAGTTTCTTCGAAGTCGTTGCGAAAGAAATAATTTCAACTGCATTGTTAATATTGTTTTAAACTGACTTTTCGTGGAGCAAGTCATGCTAAATTCCTGCTAACATGAAATCCGTTATTTTACGAATAAAGCGTTAAATAAATATTCAGGAATAGGAATAAAAGTAAAAATTAGGTGGTGATAATGAATTTATTTCTAAGTTTAATTATTCATCATTAGGTACTATTATTTACTTATGTAAATATTTTAGTACAAAGTGAAACAATCGACTTAAACAAGCAACGAGCATGGGCGTGCTTAGGGCGGGGTTTGGAAAATTTTGTAAATTATTATTATTATAGATTTGGGTTCAGCAGTTTTTTTTATACGGAGCCGCGCATAACTGCCAGTATTTTTAGAATTTACACACAACGCGGCCACGATGGGACATGCCAAGCTGAAAAATAATCTTTTTAAGCTTTTTTGCAAGCTTTTTAAAGTAATTAAAAGCAGGCTTTCGTAGGATGGGAGAAAAGTGCAGGTGCCCACTGGAGTGGAATGAACAAGGAAACACCCAGCAAAGAGAAAACACGTAAGAAACTAAAAAATAAAAAAGATAAAACGGGATCTCTAACAAGTCCGAACTTTTTCACAAAGGCGTATCACGTAACGTAGTGGGTATTTTATAGAAAACACAACACCTTCCTTTTGAATATGACAATAATTCTGCTTGATGTTGGCATCATGCTTCCACATTTGCCAATTCTTGGATTAAGAGCGCCAATAGACGACAAACATACTAATAACTTTTCGAATTTGAGCGATGTTATACTGAATAAAAACATGGTTAGAAATAATGTGAAGACAGCAGTTAATAATTTCAAGCAATGTTTTTCAACGCAGAATTCGGGTATTTTTCACATAATTGATTGATTTCAAAGTTATCAATTGAAAATGACGTATTAAGGTAATACAATTTTCATATAAAAGTAGTTTCACCAATCATAGTCGAAAAGAGTATAGTTTTACAATGAATTCATAGAAAATCGAATCAAGATATTAATCTTTATTGGCGGAAAATCATGTTTGTTGAAGAAAACCGGAGATTAATAGCAAATTTTACTAAAACATTTTTTATCGAACATTACGGATATTTATCCACATTTAATTGACATTATTGATATTAATATTAACTTTTTTTTTCAATACATGTGATTTGATGATAATAAAGACCAATATTAAAGCTAACCACAATTACTTTATTGTAATTAGTAAAATAATTTTCTATAGAAATCGAAGCATCTTAACTTAAATTAGGTAAATAGTTAATAGATGACCAAATGAACCATAAAATAAAGCCTAAGTACAAAGTATTTACAAACACATGTAACCTTACTCAGTACTGTTGTAGAAATTCACAAGTGCGAGCGAGGCATTACATGTCGTATTCGTGAGCAATCGTGTACATATACATTGCAGTAGTGTATGTGCCCGTCGAAACGAACAGGAGTCACTCACACATACATAAATATGACAACTACACAACCAAAGGCGGTGCGTAATCGTAATTTGTTAAACCTACGTCTACCGCTTTGGGACGTCCCTTTACGTGATTCCTGCGTTGTATCTCTTTCGTGTGAATGCATTTCACGATCCCGAGTATCGGTTTCTCAATCATTAAACTTGAGACGATCCAACATCAATCTCTGTTCGATGTCCAAAGTTCCAACTATAAAATCACCTAAGGCGATTACGGATGTGTCAGAGATTAATGTTTTAATGTCTTTTGGTGTTTTTATGGTAAATAGCTCAACAAAACAAAACATTGGCACATCGTTAAAAAACCGGACAAGTGCGAGTCAGACTCGCCCACCGAGGGTTCCGTACAAACTAGTAGATAAAAGGGGAAAATTATAAATTTATTTATATTTTCCTTCATAAATCGAAAAATATACATCGTAAGAATATGACAATGCTCCTTGCCAAATTTCACAGTTATAGATCAACAGGAAGTACCCAATAGGTTTTGATTCCCTTGCGAGTGTCGAAATATGCGTTTTTTGCGACATAGTCGGCTGTAACTTTTTTTTATGAAAACAGAGTTTGATTTTTCTCTGCAGCATGAGACTATGGATCTGCGTATATGGTTTTAATTTAAAATAGACACCTTCACGCGGTCCCGAGATAAAGGTCTTGACAGACGGACAGACGGGCAACAAAGTGATCCTATAAGGGTTCCGTTTTTTTCTTTTGAGCGGCACCCTAAAAACAATCCAGATCGGTCCTGTTTTTGTAAACAGTGGCCGTGGGCCGTGATACTTACATCAAAACTACTGGGCGTGGATTTATCTGTAAATCTCAAGATCTCTGAAGATTTCTGTTGTTTCTAGGTATCTTTAAATCACAAGTCAATTGGCAAAGCCACAGAATTCGTGGCCCTATTGCCAAAACAAAATTTTCTTCTAGCATAGAAACAAAATATTTAAAAATGAACTCATTGTTTCTATATAACAGAGTGAGTCTTGCAGGCAGAATTATGGAGGTGTCTAAGTTTAAAGCGAGCGTAAGGTGGTACGGGCACAAAGTACTTAGCAAGTTATGCCAGAAGTGGCATACGCGCAGGGTAAGAATTCCACCCCAAACGGCTTGCCTTTATGGCGCTAATAATGTATTACGACCTCTACGTTCCCATTCTCATATTAAAGTACTTTTTAATATTACATCGGTGTAGGCGGCATGATTTCCCATTAGGCCAGTAAGTTGTGATCTACACGTTTACAAGTTACCATGTGGAAAATTAATTTTAGTACCTAGCAAGGGACAAAAAATCTAATGAGTATTCATCATCATCTCAGCTACGAGCAGTTCACTGCTAGACATAGACCTCCCCGATATATTTCCAAAAAGATCGGTTGCAAGCGGCCTACATGCAGCGTCTTCCTGCCACTTGTATGAGTCACTTGGTCTTCTGTCCACCTTGTGGCTGCTTTCCTACGTTGCGTTTGCCGGTTCGTGTTCTCCGCTCGAGAACTTTTCGGTCCCACTGCCACATTTCTACGTGCTATGTGTAAATATAATACTTAACACATGACTTAGATACGAGTACTTGAGCTTTCAATGTTGTACGAATAATCTGCATATCGCGAAAGAATAGTTTCGTTTAAGCAAGCGCGTTTCATCGTACATCGCAACGGTCGCTTACCATCAGGCAAGTTACCGGTCAAGAGCCAATTACGGAATACAACTTAAAGAACACGTTTAATCTTAAAAAAATACTTTTTTAGCTTTTCTCAGCCATTTTTGATGCGTAGTAGACAGTCTTTTTCGACCACTTCTGAACATAACTTACAAACACAGTACACACAATACCTAAAACATTGCACTGATCCTTCACAACCGGGTAAATAATAACGATTACAGATGTGTACTATATTAAGTAGGTACTTCATATTTTAATATAATTTAATAAAATAAGAGAAATAATGAGTCAGAAACTTGTACAAACCAAACAGACAGTATTGTGCAAACACGCGTCTACTTTGTCATAATAAAGCCTAATCAAATACAAAGCTCCTCCAAGCGGAGAACAATTACTTAAACTGCTAACAACTTTCCAACTAAGAACAATTCAACAATTCGCTACGTAAAATTCCATTTACATTGTAAGCATGTCAGATAAGCAACGACTCTCGACAGTTAAAAGACGTATTTAAAAGCATTTGAAGAAGTTTCTGGAAGTTCTAGGGGTTTGTTTGAGTTGGTTCTCATTAAAATTCAATATTAGAGTGGGACTAGAGGTTCTATTGATCGCAGGTGGCGACAGAGCGGCGGCGAAGGGAACGCATAAACAACGCACGAGGGACGCCCTACGACGACGCGACGCCGCGTCTGCAAGACTTGTGGCGCCCAACGTGGGACATGCAAGTACGGAGAGAAAAATAGTTTGTGACTGACTCATGAACTCATTGCCCACGAAACAGGGTAGTTTTACGGATATGTATTTCCAAAGTTTCAATATTGAAGTGAGTAAGTAAGACATAAAGTCCTTAATCGCTTCATATTTTTTGTCTTATAAACTTGTCGTTTTCGGGTTGTTGATTGTTATTTCATATCTGTGTGTGGAGGAGGTGTTGTTCCATTCTATTTATTTAACATAGATACAAAAAAAACCTGTTGTCAATCTGAATATGAACTAAAAATGAAAAAGGGAACACATTAATTTCATAAACTGAAAATGCACAAAATCCGTTAAACAGATCTTGCTAAATATATCAGACATTTCGCTGAAAATTCACATGATTGATATTCTAAAACACACGTTTGTTTTGAAAGGGTGTTTATAATCGATCCTGAATATATTTACCTCATTCGACGGTTAAATATATTACTGTTCAATATTAAAGCTTTGTTTGCACAAAGTTTTAATTAAGGCACTATTTGACTATATAAACAACAGCTTATTTGAACAGTCATATAAAATTATAGTTTCATTTATTATAATTAGTTTATCATATAAGAATAACTGTTTTCTTTTCCTGATAATGAAAGAACAACATTATATAAGTAATAGTCTTATCAGATTCGTTATTTTCTACACTTTTTAACACACACACTTATGATCTTTTAGTTTACTGTTTTTAAATTAATCTAGCAACAAACTTATCATTAAATAATTGTATCCATTCATTTCTTATTAATATGGTTTAGTTTTATGATTAATTTACCAAGTAATTAAATTGATTTTATTCATAATTGTAACGCATATACAGGCATTTAATATAATTAGTTATTGCGTATTTCCCGAGACACCGGCTTACCTGAGTTTGGGACCCACTGCAAAATGATTGTTTAATTTTATTACGAGGAAATAAACTTTTAGTTTACTCTATATTTTACTTTTTAGTTCCATGGTGGTTACTCCAAAAATTGGAAAGAAACGCTTTAAATCTCCACTTTAAACATGCGTTAGTGTGGAATAGTTTAATCGTTATACATAGTTTTAATTCCTCAGCGCGTGGATATGCAGTGATAGTCCAGTAAAAAAAAAAGATTTGTGACTACATAAAATAGAACTATGAAAATTGTTATTTAAATGTAAGTATTGGTGTTTTTAAATACATTTGTCACAATTTTATAATATTCCTAACTCAAATTAGGATTATTATCAAACTTAAGTAACTTAAATTAGTTTTGGTGGGAACGTCTTAGTAACGTGTTGTTGCTTTGTTTTATTTCCTAAACTTGTGTTATTTTGAACATTAATGCTATACAAATGGTGGTGTTTTATTCATTAAGTGTTCGATAAAGTGCGTGAATGTGGGCAAGTGAAATAAAGCAGTAAAACGTGTGATTTTACGTTGACGGCAATACTCCATAGAAGCTTCTAGTAAAGTCGCCACCACTTTACTGAAGCAGGACTCGACTTATAAATTGACTGTATACGTGACTTAGATTGTGACTAGAACATTTACAACTTGTTTTATTCAAGAAACTTGAAAAAATCCTAATACTTGGCACTGGCAAATGCTTTAATGCGGGTCCAATACAAAAAAGAAGAAGAACTTAAATAGTAATACTTGGTATATTAGTATAGTAATCCGGATGTTTCAATCGAATCAGTTTCTTCTAAGCAGCTTTGCTAGCCCGGAGAGGATCTTGTAGACACGCTTTTTAAGACGCCCTTTGTTGAAGCTGACGGGAAAACCTGCCGGAACAGGACATTCCACATTTTCCTATCATAGATCGCACCGTAACTTGATATTGACGTCAGGTGAGTTGCAGTTAAATGCAAGCCTCTTAAGTATATATATCTAAAAGCTTTTGATGACAAAATATTATGCTGCAAAGGCTCACTCTTTGTATTTTTACCACAAACCTCGTTTTAATTTCATCGAGGTTCGTACATACCTGAAACAAAAATGTATACATGATTAATAAAATAAAGAAGATACAAAATGTGAGAGGACCAACAATTAATTTAAAACCCAAAAAAACAGGTCATATGTAATAGGGCTAATTCTGTGGTCGTTTATAAGAACCAAAACAATTTGAGCTCCGTCATAGATCGGTGCTCAAATCAAATCATATTTTCTACAGTTCAATTTTTAAGGATGTATTTTAACCAGTTCTTTTGTTTTAGCTTAAGAGATTTTAGCTCGGTTGTTTTCTTTTTAACCGACTTCGAAAAAGGAGGAGGTTATCAATTCGTACCGTATATTTTTTTTAATGTATGAACCAATTGTTGTGTTTCGTGAATTGGCGTATAGAGAAAGCTCCCAAGTTGGTCCCATAATTATATTAGAAACATTGCTTTATTACTTTTTGAATAATGTCTAAAAGTAAAAATATTTTCATTGGATTCCCGAGTCAGATTATAGAATCGCAGAGTTCCACTGACACGTTTTTCTTTACAAAAGTGTCAAATGTTGAGTTTTTCGTATAAACATCTGCACATTTTCTAATCTGCGACAACGATGCATTTGACATTCAATGAAAAATTTCATTCTTGAAAAAGAAAGGAGCGGATAAAGAGAGGTCTCTATGAAAAGTTTACAATCGTGAGGGATTTATTGAGCTTGAAAAATAAAACCTACTTACTCCTCATCCAATGTGCATAAGGAGAAAATATAGTTACTTCAACGCTTGAGCGCCTTGTTTAATTATTATCCTTACTAATATTACAAGTAAACGAAATCACGCACTTCGAAGTCGGTTGTTTCAGTTTTTTAAACTATAAAATTATGATGTATTCTATACACATATATATTTTTTTAATTTTAGCTATCACCAATACTATAATAATACGGCTATAAATCCCTATCCCCAAAATCTTCACGGCTTCCAATTTTAAACTGACCGTTATCTCAAAAGTTTTTTCTGGATAAAATGTTTAGCAATTATACACTGTATCTAGAGAAAAACATTGTTTTTTGATTTATTTGTTTAAGTAAAATGTCGGGATAAAGCTTTCAACGAGACACTTCGCTGTATCAACCACAGCACTGCACAAAATACAATAGTAACAATAACTGCATACGACCGATTGAGGCATCTGAAGTCCCGTCCACAATCAGTTGTGGGCCGGTAACGTTCTACTATCTACTATTCTGTAGCCTGGCAACATATTGTCACAGCTGTTCCATTACGTAGTTCAAAGATGGTAGAGTTGCCAGTTTACGACCGACAGGATGGTACCTAGTGCCCTATGATTTTGTTACTGCTATGTTTTGTTGCCGCATTTACATTGTAGTGGATTCTACATTTCAGTTTCATGTTGGCAGCTGTAATAATGGTCATAAAAGTCTTAGTTTCATTGTTTGTGATTCTGTCTATACTTCTACATTAATAAGTCTTATATGAAGATAAAGTTTATGGTATTGTTTGCTGGTTTAATTGAAGAACTAGTGATAAAGTTATTTGAATATTTAGTAAATCAAGTTATAGAAAAGAGTGGCTAGTCTGTTTTATCGGCTTACGCTAGCTAATCTATTAGGCTAGCTAATAGGTTGGATTAATCCTGACTAATATTATGAACTCGAAGCAACTCTTTTTCTCTGTTTTTTCTGTCTGTCTCTGTTTCCTTTTCATGATCAAACGCCTGAACCGTTCGTTGTACCTATAATTTGGTACAGAGATAGCTATGAATGACACAGAATAAGATGATGATAAAGATGGACACAGATTACATTTCATCATCATTTTCAACATAAATTTTGATTATTACTATGTGAGGTGCATTTGATTGTAACTATTTTGTGATACCTAAATTTTGACTGTGACTATTTTAGGTATAAGTTAGAAAACAACTCAAATTCAAAAAGTCACCGTGAATGGTTAACCACACACGGCGACTTTTTGAATTTGAGTTGTGTTTGTGTTATATTACTGTAAAAAGAAACCTGTGTCAGTCTGAAAGTTCAGTTCACGGCACGCAAGTGAGGAATAACGTTAAAAGCTCTCGTGTAATTATTTAGAACCGTCTCAGATGGCGGCCACTGAGACTATAAACATTTTATTACCGTTTCATTTGAGGAACGTCGTTTTTGCCCAGTAACATGTATTATTACTTAGGGTCTACATGAAACCTGAGAAAAACAATGGAAACTGGAGAAGAACCCACGAACTTCAGCTAGATTATTAAGATTTCTACGAATTTATATTAAGCTTCCTTAGGAACACTGGGTGTATAGACGAAAGACGGTGTACTGTAATGGGGTTATTGTATTCAACATTAGATAGATAGATAGATTAGCTTATTAAAATTAATTCACAATGTTGAATACAATAACCCCGAACCAAACCAATGACCAATATCGGAACCAATAACGTTGAGATCACGCAAAAATCAGCTGTTCAGTATAAAAAGTTCATAGAATCGCGAATTTTTTTTGGAAAATACATTTTTTTAAATTTCTACCCCAGATACTTTAATAGCATACTCTACACCGATACTTTAATAGTAGGTACTGTTCAACTCAAGGTGTTAAGTTTATATACTGTAAGTCACTGATTTCGAATATTTTTCTCTTAACACTGGACAAGCTTGTTAAATACAAATAACTTTTCATTGACATACCAATTTGTATGTCATGTGATGTAACTCTCAGATTTCAAGTCGCAGCGTGCATGTCTCTATTTTTAACCCCCGACCCAAAAAGAGGGGTGTTATAAGTTTGACATGTGCGTCTGTGTATCTGTCTGTGACATCGTAGCTATCAATCGAAAGGACTGATTTTGATTTAGTTTTTTTTTTGTTTGAAAGAGGATTTTATCGAGTGTTCTTAGCTATGTTTCATCAAAATCGGTTCAGACGTTTTTTTCGAGGGTTTTGTTCTATATTTATACTTGTTAGTTTTATGAACAATCATATCTGCTTACAGCACCAAAAAGGTGTTAATAACATACGCATGACTATAATTCAACAGCCAACTCATCCCAGGGTTCAACGATTCCACTCGACTCGACAAGATCTATAAAGAAACTCAAAGCTACACTCTGAACCTCTTTGAATTATTTCAATTCAATATTTCCAAGAGAAACCTAAGATTGTGTGACAAGGGCCAAAAGGAAAACATAACGGAAACTATTCGCTTACACAATAATAAAACGCAAAAACACAAAGGAACACTCCAGTGGTGGAAATTTAATACTCTAGCAACTAAGGTGCAAATCCGTTTATGTATAAAACTAACTGCATCCCATGGTTTCACTCGCTTTCCTACAGGGATAGTTTATAGACAGGAACCCTTATAGGATCACTTTGTTGTCCGTCTGTCTGTCCATCTGTCCGGGTGTCAAGACCTTTATCTCGGGAACGCGTAAAGGTATAGAGTTGAAATTAATACGCAAATCCATAGTACCTTGCTGCATAAAGAAATATAAAATTTCTCAGTTTTCGTAAAAAAAAGTTACAGCCGAATATGTCGTAAAAAGAGCACATTTCGACACTCACAAGGGAATCAAAACCTATGGGGTACTTCCCGTTCACCTAGAACTATAAAATTTGGCAAAAAGCATTGTGTTAGAGTACACATATAGGAAAAAAACCGAAAACTGGACATTTTTTTATTTAATCGCAAAAAAATTAGTGTCGACGCAAGGAATGAGGGCCCAAATTTTAAAGTGAATTAACCGTATCATGTGGGGTATCATAAGAAAGAGCTTCATTAGCATAAGTTAAAACAGATTTTTAAATATTATTCGGTTTATGAAGGAAAATATAAAAAAATATGAATTTCCACCTTTTATTTAGTTTGTACGGAACCCTCGGTGGGCGAGTCTAACTCGCACTTGTCTAGTTTTATTTATTATTATTATCACAAAAATGTAGACTATAACACCCAGGGGGTAAAGACGAATCTAACTACACCTCGCACATCAGGATCGGTTAAGCTGTTTAGGCTGTAAGAGGTAATAAAAACATACATACACATACATACACATACACTCCTAATATAACCTTTCTTTTTGCGCAATCGGGTTAAAAGAAAATTATTCATCGTTTTCAATTCATCATCAATGTTCCAAAAGCTTAAGCAAAATTGAGTATAAAGCATATTACATGAAATAACTACACAAGGGCGTCGCCAAAGGGGGGCAGAGGGGGCAGCTGCCCCCCCCCCCCCCCCTAGAGATTTTAAAAATGTAGCCAACTGCAAAGCAACCAAAATCCTAAGGCCGTGCAATTGTATCTGTACCTACAAGTCATATTTTTCTCATCCTCCATAATATTAACTTGTCCCCCCCCCCCTGGGCCATGGGCTGGCGACGCCCTTGACTATCGCTAGAATAAGTAACAATATTTTGGGTAGCCGTTTTATTTAATAATAATAAATTTATTTATTTTGAAACAATAGATAGATATGTAATTACATATGACAAGCTTTTTAGATGTTGTCCAAAATATAATTTGTAAGAGAAACTATTCGATTCAGATTCGAGGCCTCAAAAGACATGCCCCAGACAACGTAAGAGATCTATTATTTCCAACGCATACCTAATCAATAACACAACTCGAGCGGCAGCAGACCGATAAATAAAGTATAATCTGATCGACCTTTTTATTGGAGCTCGATCTGGGGGGATATTCTGGTGCTCGAGATCGTCACGGGCTCTCTCGTTGGAAATAGCACAAGTTCGGCCGTGCATGGAGTATTGTTCGCATTTTTGGGATGGATCAGCAAAATACCAACTACAGGCATTGGAATCTATTGAAAAGCATGCCCGGAAGCTAATTGGCAACGATTCTCTTGTAAAATCTAAGCTCAAAGCTTGGAAAATCGCCGCAAAGTTGCTAGTTTATCTTTTTTTTACCGGGACCTATGCGGTGAGTGTGCATCTGATCTGCATGATCTAATTTCCCCAAGCCCTTTTTTATTGTCGGACGGTCAGAAACACGAAAAAGCGTCATCGTTTCATGGTGGATATTCCAAAAGACCGAACGAAACGTTTTAATTCCACATTTATCATATGGGCTGCTAAATTGTGTACCAAAATCGTATACATACGAACGCACATAATAACATGCTAAAAATATAGATACGAGTAGTAAACGAAAAAATACTTTTTAATGTGGTTAGGGGAGTGGTCGAGATAATCTCGAGCGTTCCAGAATAGAACCCCCGAAAGTAATGGAAAACATATCCAACAGTAGACAGTCGACGGTATGATTAAATTCTTCTTTTTCTTGAGACTCTTCAATATTTCGGATGCTTTTAAGAGTCCAGTTTACTTGTTGTGTTTCATTTAGTTAATATAAAACTGATTTTTAACTAAATTTTGAATTTAAAATAGTCAAATCCAATGAGATTTTATCTATAGAAGTGTTATACTCTTTGAATATGAAGTAAAAGCATAGCAAATCTCAGTTCTCAGCACTTTCGAGGATAAAACCACATCCTTAAGACCTTTTAGTATCTTGGCCTTATATATCTTGGTGTTGCACTTTTTAAGCACACAGGATATCATTGTCACTGTTCACAAGTCACGACACGCGTCTAACAGCGTTGCGAGTGAATACAAGTCCCCGACTTGTATTCACGTTTACCTTACTTGAGGGTTACCACGCAGATCCGGGGAAAGCCTATCTTCATAATATAATACATCATTGGTCAAATCTGGTTTCTTAGATAAACATACCCAAACGTGAGTCGCAATCGCTTAACTTTAAGTCAGGGAATCTATAAAAGGGAAAATTCTAGTGTTAGCTACCATCGTCAAGTTGAGAATCTGTTGCTAAGCAACTAATGCAGCTTCACTTGTGAGCCAGTTCCTATTTCACACTGACGCCGAGTTGAGTTACACCATTACGTAACATCAAATTAGCTAGAGTCAAATGCCAATCTGTCGAATGTAAAATATGTACTACCTTACAACATTTGGTTTGTAACTAGCAACGTTTTTAATCACTTAGCATTGTCACAGGTTACTTAGTAGTTACATATTGCTAAAGAGTTCTTTGCACCCGTAAAACGTCCGTAAAAAGTCCATGAAAACAGCATGTTAACAGCTACAGTAATATAATGAGACTTTAGTAGATTACTTCACTCACCTAGCACTTTCGTTTGCATGCGCGAGGAAAATACAGATACCTTATTGATAAATGTAAAAATTTACAAGAAAAATTAGCTACAAAAATCTAAAATATTGTTTTATATAATATTAAGGTACACTAGAAGCACTTATAAATTTATCTGCAAGATATTCATTCCTATCCGTGCATGGTTGCCTGGAAGAGATAGCGATAAGCGATAAGATCGCCAATTAAAAGACTAACCATAATTATATTTTCTCTGTATTTCTGTATTTTAATAAAGATTTATATTAAGATAATATTTATTTATTTATTTGTAAGGTTGCCTGGAAGAAATTGCTTTAGGCGATAAGGCCGCCCATTGTACTGCCAAACATTGTTTCTTTTTATTGTTTATGTATTGTTTCTGTTGGTGTGCAATAAATATATATATATTATCTCATTTATTTTTTAAACTCATATAAACTTATAAAAAAGAAACATAAATATTGTAAAAAACTTTAAACTAGGGTGCCGCCAGCAGCGGGGCGGGGCTCAAGCTACCGGTGGTAGGGGCTATAAAGAGGAACCTCCTGACAATACGTGCCATGTCCGTGTCTATTATATTATGTTACATCATAATATACCCTGCTTTGGAAGAATATTTTCAGTTTATTTTTAAATATATTGAAAGAAACTGCGTTCCTGATGCCTTCCTGTAAATGGTCATAATACATGCTTGCAGATTTTACTAGTGAGTGAACATGTGTTTTAAGCTTAACTTTCTGTCTTGTCTATACAACAATCTTGTATAATACAAGACAGAAAGATAAGCTTAAACACCAATATTATAATATATAATAATATACATATACAAACAGTATACATATGTATAGATATAAAGCTTTGAAAAGATGATAGCTGAGCGCATTTATAACATTTTTAGGCATTTGTCCTACCGCTTAGGAGAGAACTAGCTGATAAAAAATGACGTTTGTTCTGTTGTCTGTCTTACAACATTACAGGCTTACAACATTACTTGCAGGCCAAATATTTATACAGGGATGTATTATATGTATGTAGATATTATAGTCATAACTCACAGTACTCAATACACAGACATAGTAGATGAACCATGCGACTTCATTTATATGAAAACCTTGCGTGCCACATTTTTAGTATCGACTGTGACGTCACACAAACGATTTTGTGATAGAATGTACCATCCGCGCGAAATCTATTCAACCCAATGCATCTGCGCGCTTGTACGCTAGTAACTAGTTGATAAAATATCGAACCGGAAGTATACTTATATATCACCTGAAATGAAATAAATCTTAGGTCGTCAACTGTTATTTTTATCTTACTGTTGACACGCTAGGTACATACACTTGGGGTATCTATAGAAGTCTATGACTCAATAGATACCTATTTATCTGAGTGATCTAGGCGCATCTAGCATTCATGAGGATGGCTCTTAATGCACATTAACCATAACTTTTATTCGCAAAAACGACAAGTAAGACCGAGGAAAACATTCGTCGGGCTCCACTTATTGCTTGCTAAATGTATCTAAGTAGTTCCTAGCTTTATTACTAGCTTCTCGCTAATTTATCATCGGCGATGGAAGAAGAACCCAGACACTCATGTCTTTACACTCTTACAATTCAAATGATACGATAAAAACAAAACCACTTACAAAAACCAACATTTCAAAAGTACTGAACGGAAGGAATGTAATTTTCGACACAAAACCCGTAAACAGGTAAATGGTGAATGACGTGCGTCGCGAATTCGTATCGCGAAACGAAATTGTTCAAAAGTAATTATTTGCGAGTTCCCGAATGTTGCGGCGAGCTCGGCGTTCGACTCCAGCCGCCCGCCCTCATGACAACCTAATTGTTTAACGAAACAGCTTTCAATTACTTCGAGTTCTGCAGTTTCATTCCACTCAAAAAACCTACAACCTTCCTAAATTACGAAATTGGAAGGGAAATTCCAGTGTTGCCAAATGAGGGTTTTTAAAGCTAGATTTAGCAACAAAAAATACATTTAAGAGTCCAGTATTTTTCAAGCTGCTACTTCTTTGACAATTAATATAAAAACAAATTAATAGATCCGGATCTGCAAAGAAATTAATCAACTTAATTCATTCATTTGAAGTTTATAGCAGTATGTCATGATATTAATGCTACCTATCTTCTAGGTCTACGTGCTTCGTCTTCGGCCACAGTATCGCTTTCCATCAGGCGTGCTGGTGGTCAAACGTAGAGCTATTCTATATATAAAAAAAAAAAAAATCTAGTATTTTATGCCTGCGTTGTTATAATAAACTTCTCTAGGTATTTGACAAATACGAAAAAAATTTGACAGTCCATGGATTGGATCTGAGATTCAAGGACGATTAAAATTATTACGAACTTGCAAAACGTTAGTAGTTTATCTTTTCTCAAAAAACATCGAATTAGCAATTTTACGGCTAGTTTTATAAGATGGAGTTGGCAACACTGAGTACTCGAAAGGGATAGAATATCGTCTGCAGTTTGATTCCCGCTTCCCGTCGAATTTCGGCTCCTAATCTGCTCGTTAAAGTTCTATTAATGTAGAGTTCAGTGTTAAAATCGTTTAGGCTTAGGCAAGGAATTTTGCGTGACTTTAGATCATTTGCGTTGGTTATTGTGTTTGCACTGAGCCATTATTTTATTATGTTTAGCAATTTAATATGGTCGAAGGTTGTGGTCCTAACGCCAACTTTATTGCAAAATTCACTTCAAGCGAGCGAAGCGTCTCTGCAACAACTGGCCAAATTTTCTTTCGTCTGTCAGTTTGTTTGTATGTTCGTACTCGCGTACAGGGGGTAATTTTGAACCAATTTTAATTAAACTTGGCGTATAGGTTCTAGAGATTTTTTTTTTGTCGTCGGCGATCTTTGATAGGAGGAGTGGTTCCCATAAAAAGGGGGGAAAGTTATTGCGGCGCTAATTACGAACCGATTTTAATGATATTTGGTAGGTAGATTAAGTACACAATTATTACAACTTGACGTAAAAATAAACAGAATTGGTCTAGTGGTTGTCGAGATATGACAACCAACTTGAGATTGCGTGTAACAGTGGCTTGAGGGCGCGTGGATGTATGTACTTGATGCATTTTAGCGCTGAATAATTTTTCTAATTTTATTGACTGAGCGAGCGAAGCGTCTCTGCATCAATTGGCCAAATTTTCTTTCGTTTTTAATACGGCTTCCTAAGCCAACTTTATATGTAGGTATTATGTAGGTACAGATGACTAAAAGTGAACTGCAAATAAGCTTTCTCGCGAGGTCTACTGTTCATAGAACTACTAATTTTATTATAGTTAAAAAAACTGAAACAACCGATATCAAAATACGCTATTTCGTTTACTTGGATGAATTTTTTTCCAGTTTTTTTTTTAAACCAAACTAGTTACTAAACTGATTTTAACGAAATTGAAATGAGAACAATCTGAAAATAATAGCTAATAACTTTACACAAACATAATAACTTTCAAATGAAAAAATATTTTTTCAAATCGATTAAGAAATGACATAGTTACAAAAAAAAATTGAACACCTCCTCTATTTTTGAAGTTGATTAAAAAGCCAAAATAAGTCAATTTTAAATAGTTTTTACAGCTCACAGTATACCTTCAAGATTCAGTGTAAAACATAAACATTTCCCACACATTAATATTTAGGTAATTATGAATACTCTAAAAACTATCCTCCCTTTTGAAGTCGGATCAGAGCTGTCAACAAGAAAGTTTCGTAACTTTTTTCGGGACAGCGCGAGCGCCGATAAATTAGGATTTTTTGTGCCCTGTAATAAATTCATCTTTACGAAATCTAAAACATTCATTACGGCCCCTCACGGCTATAATTTATAAGACAAAAGCTTTCTTGTGTAAGGTCAAAAGTTAGGACATAAACGTACCTTTTTTATCTTTCTAAAGTCCATTATTAATAAGGAAAACTTTCTATTCGCCGATGTCCGTAATTGTAAATGCCTAGTAATGTCGGGTATACACTAATGATGGCGAACAAAACTGTCTATAAATTGGAAGAAGTTATTTGTTTCATAATTAGATAAGCCTTAAACAGGTCTAAGTAAGGTTTTGACATCACAGCATTCCCCATCATTAAACTTTCAAAAACTAAAGCGACATAAATCATCAGATTATTAAAATTCGTATCTTCATATAGTTATAATAAGTGTCTAAAGTATCTAAAAATAAATATTTTTCATATAGTGGGCTAAGCGATTAGCAAGCATGCGTATTCGATTCGTCATTCGACGAACCTAACGAAATAAAGAGAAGTTGTATATCCCAAAGACTAGGTTAGTAAAAGCAGAAAAACAAGGGCGTCATATCAAAATATTACTGTATAATAAGCTGCCAAATTGTATTAGCAAACTTGATTATAGTATGTTTAAACATAAATTAAAATCTTTCTTTGAAAATAACCCTTTTTATAAATTAAGTGAATATATGGAAATGGATCTTTCAAAATCCTCATTTTTTACAAATACAGAGCAAGCACAGTCACGCGTAGCAAAAATATAATAATATTTTGGTATTTGTAGTTGTACTAGTATATATACTTAATTAACTAGATAATATATTTTTAATGATAGGTATTGATATTTTTGATTATTCTTGTTTTAACGGTTGGAGTCTTAAAACAAATGTAATTAAAATTTATTGGATACCATAATTTAAATTAAATCGATTATATCATTTTATTTATGCTATTATCATAAAATTTAGTTAATTTATCATAATATGTGTAAATCTGACTTACCTGTAACATGTTTGTTATTCAAGGTTAATAAATATTCTTATTCTTATTCTTATTCATATGTTCACCGTGGTTTTGTTAGTGTGTACCCGGCATAGTGGACCCGGTTGTTTTTATTTGTGTAAAATTGTTATTGTTGTGTTTTCACATTGTGTAAGCGATGACTTTCATGTTTTTGTAATTGATGAGCGTTTTATAATGTTCCTTTTTTAATATCTTTGTTGAAATTTAACTAATTTATTTAATTACATTTGGAGGTATTTAAAATTTTAGCAATATGGACAATGAATACAATAATATTCACCGACTCATCAAATAATTTAGTGAAAATACTCTAAATATTTCTAACATTTAATCTAATTGATCTCTAGTATTTCTGACTGACAATATAAGTCTAACACAGTTTGGCAATGTATTGCGCTCATCACTCATTAGTTTACGAAAATTTTGCTGTAAGTCTTTCAATTAAAAAGTTTCTATATTATAAAAGAAAAACAAAATACCTACCCGACTGCGAAAAAGCTGTTTTGCGGTCCAACTTATGATTTCGTTACGCTTAATACACTGTCGAGTTTACGTAATTTGTGAGAAAATTACTGTAAAAATCATTCTAGTAAAATCATTGTAAAGTCAAGCTGCATTATTATTACAAAAATATAGACTATGACACGCAGGGTGCGAAAATGAATCTAACGACACCTCGCACATCAAAATAGGTAAGGCGTTTTGGCTGTAGGAGGTTATATATAAAAAATACATACTCACATACATACATACAAACGGACATATAATTCATAGTAATATTCATTGCATAAACCTCCTTCTTGCTCAATCGGATAACAAGGTATAAGTTTAGAAAACTGAAAAACCCCCGACCAAAAAAAAACGCCTGAATTGATTTTGATAAAACTTAGTGAAAAACACACTCTATGAAATCTTCTTTCAAACAAAAAAAACTAGATCAAAATCGGTCCATCTGTATGAGAGCTACGAAGCGACAGACAGGCGCACAGACACACAGATATACAGATACACACGACAAACTTATAACATTCCTCTTTTTAGATTGGGGATTAAAAACTGTAATATTGGTACAATACTGCTTGGCTTGGAATAACTGGCAAAGAACTCTGTAACAGTCCTGTCCTAGTTCACAACTTCAGCAGATTTTACTATGGAAATTAACGTGGTTTTCACACATTTTTAAATAAAAACTACGGGTCACTCACGTCAGCAGATTTTCCAGGAATATTTTCTCACATTTTTTTCTTTGTGAAATTTCATTTTATACTTTTGTTGGCTAACTTACTTTGATAGGAATGGTATTTCACCAACATTAGAAAAAAGTCAATCTTGGAATTTTAAAGGCTAGAGTGAATAGATATCTTCTAGATCGACGAGCTCCATCCTCGGCCACGCCGTCGCTTAACATCAGGCGAGTTGATGGTCAATCGTAGATCTATCTTGTATAAAAAAAAGTTTAAAAGATAAATGTTGATCTCTCTAAGATTTTCCAAGGAGGTTATTAATCAAACTTGTACGAAAATGTCTCCGTGGGGTACCGGCTTAGAATAGTACCTCCCCCTTTCTTCCCGTGGGTGCCGTAAGAACCGGCTAAGGGAAATATCACCAGAAGTGGGCAGCAGCACATTCTGAGTAAAACGCCACCTACTACGCTCGCCAACCCGCCTGCCAAGCGTGGCGAGTACTGGCAAAAACCCCCTATGACAGACGACAAAAATACTAGGCCCCCAGTCCCCGGCAGCTCCGCTATTCCGGGCTATGGTAGCGGTCCCGGTCACGGCGGAGCAAGGGGTGCTAAGAATCTCCGGAAGAGATCCGGCTACCACCCCCTGCATAAACGACGACTGGCCCTGGTAACACACAACATTCGCACGATGAGGACAGACGAGAAGCTAGCTGAGCTGGAAGAAGAAATGGGTAGGTTACATTGGGATATCCTGGGGTTATCAGAAGTCCGACGAGAGGGGGAGGACACGATAACCCTGAAATCCGGTAACCTACTCTACTACCGGGAGGGCGACCAACAGTCCCAAGGTGGTGTCGGGTTTCTCGTCCACAAGTCCCTTGTTAACAACATTCTTGCCATCGACAGTGTATCGAGCAGGGTTGCGTACCTGATACTCAGAGTATCCAAGAGGTATTCGCTGAAGGTCATCCAGGTATACGCACCGACTTCGGCACACTCCGATGATGAGGTAGAGGTGATGTATGAGGACATTAGTAGGGCCATACACACTTCAGAGACCTATTTTAATGTTGTTATGGGGGACTTCAATGCGAAGCTGGGCAGGAAATGCGAAAATGAGTTGAGAGTAGGGCAATTTGGATATGGACAACGGAACCCCAGGGGACAGAGGTTGGCCGACTTCCTGGAGAAAGAGGGACTCTTCATGATGAACTCTTTCTTCCAGAAGCCACCTCATAGGAAATGGACCTGGTTGAGTCCCGATGGTTCTACGAAAAATGAGATAGACTTCATCCTGACCACCAAGAAACAAATATTCAATGATGTCTCTGTGATCAACATGGTTAAAACCGGAAGTGATCACCGAATAGTACGAGGCACTTTGAATATTAATGTTAAACTTGAGAGGTCCCGTATGATGAAGTCTACACTCCGACCTACTCGCGCTCATATCCAAGACCCCGAGAGCTTTCAGCTCGAACTATCAAATCGCTTCGAGTGCCTGGAAAGCTGCGCATCGGTGGATGAGATCAATAACAGGTTTGTGGAAACTGTCCGTACGGTGGGCGCGAAGTTTTATAAACCCCACCGTACAAATAGACCGCAAAAGCTCTCGAGCCATACCCTCGACCTCATGGCTGAACGACGCTCATTGCAACTGCAGTCTTCCGGTGACGCAGAGTCATATAGGCGGCTCAATAGACTCATATCAAAGTCTATGCGACACGACATCCGTACCTTTAATACTAATCGTATTAAAGAGACGATAGAGCGGAATAAAGGCTCCAAAGTGTTCGCAAAAGACATGTCTATTGGGCAGAGCCAGTTGACGAAGCTGAAGACAGAAGATGGCAGTCTAGCGTCGACCAAAGCAGAAGTCTTGAGGGAGATTGAGAGGTTCTATGGACAGTTATACACATCGGTCGCAAAACCTGTTAGCAGTTTGGGTAAAGATCCAAGAGCCAAACTGACTCGACATTATACCGAAGATATCCCGGACATCAGCCTGTACGAGATTAGGATGGCCTTGCAACAGCTCAAGAACAACAAGGCACCGGGCGATGACGGAATTACATCAGAGCTACTGAAAGCGGGTGGAACACCGGTACTGAAAGTCCTTCAGAGGCTCTTCAATTCCGTCGTGCTTGAAGGTACAACGCCAGAAGCATGGAACAGAAGCGTGGTGGCGCTGTTCTTCAAAAAAGGAGACAACACTTTGCTGAAGAACTACAGACCCATCTCGCTTCTGAGCCATGTCTATAAGCTGTTCAAGGGTCATCACGAATCGTCTTGAACGCAGGTTCGATGACTTCCAGCCTCCCGAACAAGCCGGTTTCCGAAAAGGCTATAGTACCATAGACCACATCCACACGCTGCGGCAAGTGATACAGAAGACCGAAGAGTATAACTTGCCCCTTTGCTTAGCGTTTGTGGACTATGAGAAAGCCTTTGATTCGATCGAGACCTGGGCGGTGCTTGAGGCTCTCCAACGATGCCGTATTGACTATCGGTATGTCGAAGTGCTGAAGTGTTTGTACAACAACGCCACCATGTCAGTCCGAGTACAAGACCAGAACTCAGAGGCAATTTCATTGAAAAGAGGCGTGAGGCAGGGAGACGTTGTCTCTCCGAAACTGTTTACCGCCGGTTTGGAAGATGCCTATAAGCTTCTGGAATGGAAAGGGCTCGGCATCAATATTAACGGCGAGTACATCACTCACCTTCGGTTTGCCGACGATATAGTAGTCATGGCAGAGTCGATGGAAGACCTCAGTACGATGCTCGAAGACCTCAATAGAGTTTCCCAACGGGTGGGCCTCAAAATGAACATGGACAAAACGAAGGTTATGTCGAACGCCCATGTAGTGCCCACCCCAATATCTGTGGGGAACTCCACTCTTGAAGTCGTTGACGAATACGTCTACCTAGGACAAACGGTCCGATTAGGCAGGTCCAACTTTGCGAGGGAGGTCAATCGTCGTATCCAACTCGGCTGGGCAGCGTTCGGGAAACTTAAAAGCGTCTTCTCGTCCAATATACCCCAGTCCCTCAAGTCGAAAGTTTACAACCAGTGTGTGTTACCAGTGATGACATACGGCACTGAAACGTGGTCCCTAACTATGGGCCTTATAAGGAAGCTCAAGGTCGCGCAACGAGCTATGGATAGGGCTATGCTCGGAGTCTCTCTACGAGATCGAATCAGAAATGAAGAGATACGTAGACGTACAGGAGTCACCGATATAGCACAGCGGATTAGCAAGTTGAAGTGGCAGTGGGCAGGGCACATAGCACGTAGAACTGATGGCCGATGGGGCCGAAAGGTTCTCGAGTGGAGACCACGTACCGGCAAGCGCAGCGTAGGAAGACCAGCCACGAGATGGACAGATGACCTCATACAAGTGGCGGGAAGACGCTGGATGCAAGCCGCTTCCAATCGGTCTTTTTGGAAATCCATGGGGGAGGCCTATGTCCAGCAGTGGACTTCTTATGGCTGAGATGATGATGTACGAAAATGCGGCTTTAAGGGAAACTCTAAATATTAATGATATTAAAGTGTAGTCGGAAGCCCAACAGGGAAGAGGTACAGACGGTCACGGTAACACGGTAACGTCCGCTCTCCGCATAATTTCTATATTTGACCGTACATTTATACCGTACATCTTGTGAATGTTTCTCTAGTGGACCTTGTACGTATTTCCAGTGAGGTTCGTCGTGGATTTAATTAAATTTTGCTAAATTTAATAGGCACGGTAACCTGTATATCCTGTATAATACATAACTGTATAATTATATGATTAGAGAGGGTTGCCTTTTATTCAAATAGAACATGTTTGTTTTGTTAGTTTTTTTTTTAATGTAGTTGATAATTTAAAATAAAAAGCACTAACTATAGTTCGAAAAATAATTCCCCAGTAATTTCGTATGCTCTGAATTGCTCTGCTTCTATTTACGCAAAATTAGTATTACTAACGTTCGCTCTTATGTATTACATATTACCACACACGTAAGTACACATTTTTCAATATATTAAAATTATACATACATATTTAAATACGTATGTCTTTCTTTGATACCAACCACGACGCAAAAAGAAATTAGGAAATTAGGTTATCAAATCCGTCACGTCATATTACATTTACAGTACGTCACATGATATGACACGCCAAATGCCTATGATTATATGATACACGTCACAGAGGTATTATGTATATGAATTAAACCGGGTTCTATAGAATATTGACATCATCACACACCCAGTTGTTGCGGGAATAAGCGACAAACAAACACACTTTCGGCTTAGTAATAAAATATTTGTAAGGGTAGAGAGGCAGTGCATATTTGGCATGGTTATATTTATGGAGGCATCAAAACTGAGGAAGCCAAGGACGGTGGAGATGGGTCGATGACGTCTATGGCAACGTCCGGCGCCCGCATAATTTGCACATCTCGTCCGAAGTGCCGCAAACCATACATATACATATATATCATATATGTACATGTTGGTTTACGGCATTTCGCACATAATACATACATATATGGTATATGTATTATTACTTCACATAATAGAGATGGGTTAGAAAACTTCTAGACTGGCATTGGAGCTAAAAACAACTTTTAATGGATTTATCGCGTATATTTTACGCATTACATTGATGAATAGACGATTTCGAGATTGATTTTCTAATATTATTGACATTGAATTTTATACTTGACATAGCATATAATTTAATTACTTACTATTCATTTAATTACTATTACAATTTTGACATCATTTATTAGCAACAGAAACACATTATTCAAAATACAATTAAATTGTGTAATTTTTATCTATCTGTAAATCGTTTAAATAATAATACCTAGCATGCTGCATGCATCTAGCATGTTGTTATATGTATTTATTAGATATATACATATTGAATATTGAATGCCCGATGTGGGTAAACTGTAAGCTAAACATTGCAATACCACCTAGCATAATATTTCACTGACAGTTGTTCAATAAATGATTCTGATTTCTGATTTCTGATTTCTGATCAGGACTCGAGTAAAGGAACATATTGCGGATATGAAAAATAGACACTCAACAGGTCTGCAGTATATGAGCATGCACTAGATAAGCCAAACCACTATATTCGTTTTGATAATCCTCAAATCTTGGCTAGAGAGACGCGACAAATACCAAGAATGTTACGCAAGGCTATTGATATTAAGAAGTACCCGAACTTTAATAGAGAAGATAGTTCAATTCAATTCAATTCAATTCTTTATTTGTCCGTGAAACTAGTTGGCAAGTGCTACCTGCATGGGACCTGTTTGTCAAATTAACTACTTTTAACAATAACTTTCCATCACGTGGACGTAAAGTCTAAACAAAAAAAGCAAAATTCTCAATATAGTGTCCTGGGTTGACCAATACTCATATATCAACAGATAAAGACTCTATGTCGCCGCGCTAAAGCATAATTTAGATTGAGAAGTCTAGGGACATCTATCTTGCCGCTTCGAATTATTTTGAAAATCGTTGAAAATTGTTTTAATCGTGTAAATGGTCTAATTAGACCTCATTGAGTTCGGACGTTTTTGAGGATTACGCTACATCCCGTTGATACTTTATCAAAAAAATTAATAATGAATTAAACATGATGGAATTAGGTGAAAAGTTCTCGAGTGGAGACCACGTACCAGCAAGCGCAGCGTAGGAAGACCAGCCACGAGATGGACAGATGCCTCATACAAGTGGCGGGAAGACGCTGGGTGCAAGCCGCTTCCAATCGGTCTTTTTGGAAATCCATGGGGGAGGCCTATGTCCAGCAGTGGACATCTTATGGCTGAGATGATGATGAATTAGGTGCCTGTGCCTCGTTTTTACGTATATACCCAGTGTCCTTCATTAACCATGATACCTAGAGTGTCCAAGCACCTTCCCAGTAATATTACAATGCTAATTCAACCAAAACACCGCAGCAAACTTTAATAAAGGCGCCCGCACAATAGGTGTTTAAAGCCTTTCGTAGCTGTGAATATATTTAAATAGGCCGCGTCAAAGGCCGTGAAGTAGCCAGAGACGCCCTTCAGGGCTTATTGTCTCTAGTACATAACGACCCGCCAATGGAACTGAGAATGTTCTAAAACTTGCTTGTTAACTACTCTTTCTGCTTGTTCGTGGAAGGTATGATGGAAAATTGTAATAAATAAAGTTTTTAATTTAAAACTAGCTAAGTCTAGCTCCCTAAAATAGATTTTTTATGCATGATAAGGATACATTTAAATGTTAACTCACCTGTTATTAAGAGACGTTGCAACCCAAAATGGGGCGCACTTATTAATAGACTTATTAATAAAATTAACATATATAAAAAAAGAGATTGAATAAAAAATAAAAAAAATTGGCCATCACGGACACCCGGCACACGTGACACAAATTAAAGGTTACAAGAAATACACAATGCGGTAACCGGTAAAAAATTCACGCAGTATACAACTCACATAGAAAATAGATAGATAGATTCATTTATTGACATATTGAAACATAATACTAAAATTAGCCACAATATTTTATACACCAATACATAATCATAGTAAGCAATATGTCTGAAGTGTATAGTATACGGTAACGTAGTGGGGGCGTGATGGTATGAAAGCGGCATGCTACTTTCGTCACGGCATACCAGTTAGTTTTACTGTCAAGGCTTATCAATAAATGTTTCACATCAACAAGTATAAGTTTAGATAACTCTAAAACCCCCGACAAAAAAACCCGGCTGAACCGGTTTTGATGAAACATAGCTAAGAACACTCTCGATGAAATCCTCTTTCAAACAAAAAAAACTAAATAATAATCGATCCATCCGTTTGAGAGCTACGATGCCACAAATAGACACACAGATACGCACGTCAAACTTATAGGTAATTCCCCTCCTTTTGGGTCGGGGTTTAAAAACAACAAATCATAGACTAAATGCGTGCGTAAACGGTGGCAAATGCGTACGTAAATGCCACCGTTTGCCATTTCCATTTAAAACTGTATCTGTACTTCCTAAATGCCTATCCATAGCTGTCTAAACGCCACATGTGGTAAAACGAAGATAATTAATGTCCAATTCACGTGCATGTGGCGGTTGCGGTGCCGCTAGGACTATTCACTATGATCATTGACGTTATTTTCACATGAACATAAAATCTAAAACAAAATTCATGAACAGTGTCTTGAGTATTTTAGAGACATCTATTTTGCTGCTTCGAATTATTTTGAAAATCGAAATGATTTTAATCGTGTAAGTGGTGTAGTTCGATCATCGTCTGTCTCGTTCGCGCATTCAAACATTTTTGTAGATATAAAATGACTGGATATCTTTTTTTATGAAAAAGCGTATTTTTTATTTTTGCGAGTTGTATTTATTTACAAAAAATATAGCCTATGACACTCAGGGAGTGAAGACAGAAACGACATCTCGCACATCATAATCGGTCCAACCGTTTAGGTAGTAAGAAGTTTTATAAAAATATACATACATACACACATATGTACATTCGTAAAACAACCCCCTTGCGCAATCGGGTAAAAAAGAGGGAAGTTTTATGTATGACGGGTGTACGTGTATATTTGTACCTTTCTGAGGCACCGGACCTCTCAAACGGATTAAGCAATTTTGAATTTTTTCTTCGTTTGAAACAATGAAAGTTTATATAGGTGACTTTGAACGATAAAGATCTTAGCGAAATTTGATATATCGGCAGATATATCAAATTTAGTTTTCGTATCAGAATAAATATCAATTTTAAGTTATTCAGAGAGTGGTTGCCATTACGGCGCTAAATATTTCCTACATACGAAGCTATCTCACAGTACCGTATGCACAGAAGCCTCTATTCCGAATTCCGTCATAATTAGTGGTTGTAACTGTATATACGAGTAACCAGTTGTGGTTACGACGAAGACAGGCTCATCGCTCAGCTTCGTCCCTACACATCATGCTTGCTCCAAATTGACTCACTATGATCTGGGTGTGTGATTGTAAAATTCTTTCATAACCGCTTAAAATCCTCTAACAAACAAACATACATTTGTGTGATGAGCATGGATGTTTGTTCTGTTTGGGTGTTTCTATGTATTATAAGTATGTATTTACAAAAAAGTATATATGTATTCTATCAAACATTTAGTTTCCAGTTCTCAGTTCTCAGGATTTTTCAAAAACACGTATTTTCTGGAGTAAGTTTTATGGGATTTCAGCACACCATCATATGATTTCGTGCCCATAGACATTTCGAAAATAGGCAAAAGCAGATCGAAAGGATCCAGGTGCTATCTTTCATTTTTCGCAGTGCCTCTTTTCCAAACATCGCATCGGTTGAAACAACAAGCTTTTAAACCACGCGTGTATCGTACTTCGACGCGTTGTGAAGGGCCCTTTGTTCTCGCCACAATGGGACGTTTGCGATGACAGTTGAAACTGACAGTTGAAACTTAAAGTCAAAACTTATTGCTTCACATGTGTGCACGTACCCTAAAATACTTAAGCAACGTGGTAAGGCTCAATAAAGGGTCCACATTCTTCCCGCGATGATGATATAGTGCAGCTTTAGGAGGCTTGCGGTCGACCCCGGACACGTCACAGCCATCAATCATGACCACATACTCGGGGGAACACGGGGTTAAGTTACAATAACACACGGTATTGGAGCGAAAACCAAAGACACGATCGAAACGGTTTAATTCCACTTTCAATGTGCGGACTATTAAATGAAATATGTTATCTGGGTGGGTCTCGGTCTTGCCGCCATCTCTGTTTCTTGAGAACTACAATCTTGAAATTTTCAAGGCTAGAGTGAATAGATATCGTCTAGATCGACGAGCTCCATCCATCGCTTAACATCAGGCGAGTACCGACTCGCCAATCAATCAATCAATCAATTGTAGATCTATCTTACGTAAAAAAATTAGTTATAATCTGGGAGTCTTTAAATGGCGAGTTTCTTCTAAGCAAGCGCGTTGGGTGATGTATCGTAACTTGGTTTGGTTTGTTTCTTTGTTTGTTTATTATTGTTAATCTTTTACTTAAAATGTATTTTAACAGCCTTTAATTATGGAGGCGGATTCAGATATTATTTATTTTATTTATTATACAGAAAGTAGACAAATGAATTATGCAGCGTCCAGCGTAGAAACGTAGTTTTTTAAATTATAATAAATATTCAATATTTTGTTACCTGAGTCTGCAACTGTCTTACAATTCCCTATCTAACCTTTAAGAATTTTATATCCTAGTTATAAATATTATAATCTTTTTTTTAATTAAAACTGAAACATTTGTGATAGGTACTGCTTTCTAAGTCTAGTAAGTGACGATTTTTTTAAGTCCATTCAATCAATTTACATTTTGAAAAATATTGGTATTTTGCCAGAGCCCGGAACATTGGTGATAATGAAACACTTGATGGTATCTGTCTAATTTATTGTAACAAATAACCAACCTTATATACTAAGTACTACGTGCTAAAGGCCTCCTATCTACATCAGTCCTGATCTTAGTATCTTTGTTAATGAACCCTAAAGATGACTTTTCATTCTATACATAATCACGCTCCTATTATCTACTTATCACGAACACTAAAATATGTAGCTACATTACTCCCCCTTTAAAGAAAAAAATATACAATTACTGTATGTGTAAGCGAGATAACTGATGTACAGTCCATATAGCTTTAAAACTAGCTTTTTAGTACAGTAATCTCTATTAATATCATAAATTACATCAACATTCCAAGTTTTATGAAGGCTTGCAACTTGTATCGTACCTACTTGTTCACTAGGTAAGATGGATATTAAAGCCGTTTAGCTGTAATTAGGTGATAGCGTTATAAAACCGGTTTAAAGGCTTCACAGCTAGCCATTCCGTCCTGACGGCCATAACTGTAAATAACTGCTGGCAGTCTTGCATAAGTGTTACAAGTTATAATTGCGCGCGGACTTCGGTTGTGTGTAAGTTATGTTTATAAGGTGCGTATGCGCTTATGATCGTGCTCTGTGCACCGCGCTCCTGTTACTGCTTCAGAGATGGTACGGTACAAGAGACGACGTGTTTGTTGTTCGATGACCTCCACTTTATTAACCGACTTCCAAAAAGAAGGAGGTTCTCAATTCGACTGTATTTTCTTTTGTATGTTTGTTTAGCGATTAGCTCCGCCAATATTTGTTGATTGTTTTTGATGATTTTTTTAGGTAATATCTTAGAGAGAGGTAATAAACTTTTGTTCCCATATAAATTTTATCAAAAAAGGTTTATTACTTTGTTTTTATAACTAAATTACAAAAAAAAAATTGGCCAAGTAAATTAATTGCGTATTTTGAAGTCGGTTTTTTTTTGTTTTTTAAACTATAATTATTATGTCCACTTAAAAGGTGTGTATCGACTATATTCGTAAATCTACTCTTATCTTGGAATTTTCAAGGCTAGAGTGAATAGATATTTTCTAGATTTACGTGCTTCATCCTCGGCCACACCGTCGCTTACCACCAGGTGAGTTTGTGGTCAAACTTAGATCTATCTACTTCAGAAAAAACTATCGCTTTTCTGTAACTCCAATCCAACTTCAATGAATAAATACCACAGAACTAAAATTAATGTATTTCGTTGTTTTTTATTTTTTTTATTAATAACCGGTTCTAGAAATTATATGTCATTAAGCACTGCGAAAAACAAAAAACTTTCGTCTAGGTATTTCTAGTTCTATGTATAGGTATATATATCACTTTCAACGGCGGTACCATGGCAACTACCTAACAGAATACAAGATGGTTGTGCTCGCGAGTTCGCGAGTCAAAAACTAAGTAACTTCATATTTTATTTTGAACAAACGTGTTACTCACGTCTATTTTTGAGCCGAATTCTCCGACTATAGTTTCAACCGCATAGGGCGGTATTTTTCAAACGGACCAGTACCAGACGAGACGTCTTTCGAGAGTGACATCTGCGCTGCTTCTTTTCAAAAAGACCGCCGTATGCGGTTGAAACTATAGTCGGAGAATTTGGCTCAAACATAGACGCGAGTAACCCGTTTGTTAAAAATAAAAATGAGAAACGACCACGTTAGTTTTCATAATAAAATATGTTAATATTGTTCATGACCACCGTTCGAATATACCGTCCATACGTATAAACCAATGATCGTGTTCATAACTTCATACGTGTGTACACAGCTTAACGTGATATGCATGTATACAAAGACGAAAAGGCTCGCTCGCAAGGTATACGCATTGTTGATTAATTGCGGCGAGGCGAGTTGAGGCGACGGCGTTAAGGACGTCGACCCGCGGGCTACTGAGGCCTTGGCAACTAGCCGTGAGGGACAAGCCGACGCGCGTGACGGATGGGACACATTCACTAAATTGCTTCATGTATATCACTAGGAACTACTAAACCTCAGTGTAGACTCTCCGTCCGCCTGGGGAAGTGGTAAGTCCTGTCAAATGCCAAGAAGTAGTGCCACGAATTCTGTGTTGTGTGCAATTATTTTCGTGATCCACATGGGAACAAGATTTTTGATTTAATGAGATTTCATTATAAGTAATATTAGAAAAGCGAAAGGCTTTTCCTCTCCTGTCTGTTTGTTACCTCTTCACGATTAAACGGCTGAACCTATCGTCATAAAAATTGTTATAGATATAGTTGAAAACTTGGAGACGGGATTAGGCTACATTTCGTTATCATCGTTGTTTTTCATTACTAAGCGTTTACGCGGAACATAGCTAGTACCTATTAATATTCCAGAATATATTGCAAAAAGCAAGACATGATTTTGAATTATTTAAATCCAAAGATTTGGAATTATGGATAAGCATAGAACTAACTAGGCGAGCGACTTGCTAGTCTCGTCTTTTATTTGCATAAAAAGTACCTAATGAGTTACACGAAACAAGTCTCATTGTGACTCCTTTGGACCTTTATCGTGCCGAACCTCAATTCAAATAATTCCCCCGCAACTAATATCAAAGTTAACAAACTTTTACTACTCCATAAACGTAATCACTAGTTTAATCGTAAAACTGCATCGCGATCGCCGAAGTTTGTTCTAAAATTAATTTCAAAAAATTGGAATGGCCCGTATAAACGTTTACTGCGTTATAGTCTATCGGCAATGCATAAGTTTCAATATAGAAGCTCATTTCGAAGGCAACGAACGAGTTTATTACGGCAAACATGAGTCATAAAGCCAGATAACTGAGCTAATAAAAAATCCTACCCCTGTTTGCGTGCGGAGTCGCCAGCCAATCGTATCGGAGCCTTATAACGATGACCATCGCACTCCATCTCACAAGCTCGCTATTAGAAAGAAAGGGATGAATGATAACCACATTTGGATCCTAAACAACAATAAAATCGACGGCGAAAATAGCGCACATCGCCTACAAATGACTAGCAGTGAAACATGCTTCCCTCCAGAGATATATGACGCTCTTTCGCGAACGGAGGGAAACACGATAAATATTTGCTTATAAGTTGATTACTGCGGATGCTTTGATGGCATCGAGTGTACTGGGACGGTGAACAGGTGATGTCGGAACATTTGTTACGCAGGAAAGGTAAGTGGTTTCTGTATTATTTAATTACTGACAGACGAACTAAGTATGTTTGCATTGTATAAAAAACATATAGGTCTACTATTGTGAGTATACATGATGAAAACTGGAAAGGACATCCTTTAAGAAGTATTGGAAGTAGGTATACGTAATGGAAACGAGAACAACATGCCTAAAGAGGGCTTTATACTTATCATTTTGAACAACTTTGTACTATGGAACCAACAAATCTCGGTAACTCCCATTAGTTCTATAGAACTGAGACGTCACAGACTGTTGTATTTTTTTTATCCCTTTAGTTCTATGATAGAACTATTAAAACGAAATTTCTCTCATTTGTTCTATATCTTATACCAAAAAAATACTGATACATACAAAATGTTTAATGTTCAAAAAAAACGAAACACTATATTTTTAATACGAAATATGTCTGAGTTTGACCACCTACTCTTCTGATGGTAAGCGACATTGTAACCGAGGATGGAGCACTCATCTATTCACTCTAGCCTAGAAAATTCCAGGATTGTAGCTTTTAGGAAACAGAGTAGGCGGCAAGGGGTAGGAGGATATAATTCCACTTTGAACAATACTAAAGTGTGGAATTCGCTTCTTCACGTCTTCTTCAATATATATTAATATTAGCTGCACCCACGTTGTCACCCGCGTAACGTACGAAAAAAGGTGATGATGATGATAAAGTATAGCCTATACCCTGTGCCAGGTCCAAAACAATCTCTGTTCCCAAATTTAATAACGATTGGTTCCGCCGTTTAGCCGTGAAACAGTAACATACAGACAGATGACAGTTACAAATGCTTTTATAATATTAGGATAATCTGGCTGTGTCTAATTGGGTAGATAAAGAAAAATGTAACATATGCTGATTCCAAAACCATTTATGTCTATAAACCATTTTTTTTTTAAATACCAAAAAAATACTTTACATACCCAATTAGGTGAATCTGTTTCTAAACGAATCCGATCGCAAAATATAGGTACCTGTACAAACCCCATAATTTGCTCGCCAAAAAAAATGAGACAGTAAATAGTAAATATAAAGCAATAAATAAAACCTATTTGCCTATTCCAGTACAAACAGAAATTAGAATAAACATGTCGGCCCTGCGGCGTAGTATATCTCCGTAACCTCCTTTTAAAATTAAACAAAAACAGTCCCTAAACTTACACCGTCGCAATAAAGCTTAACCTGAAATAGAATTGAATGTTTTTACTGTCGCCTGAACGTGTGAAGCCCCCTTTATAATATTCACGAGGGTATGTCAGCAGCAAAAATGTGCGTTGACCTCGAATGGGGCTTTTCCCCGGAGGACCCACGCGGGTCAATTTGCCAACACTTTGAACCTAAAGGTGCCGCCCAAATTATCTTTGGGACACCTTGGAAAGAGGTCACCGTGATAAATAGTTAAGCTTCTGTTAATGGGTCAGATGGTGGTACGCAGTTGTTTGTGGCCTTTGGATATGTGGAAAGTGGTTCGTATTAGAAGCTATATTTCAGAGCACCCGGCGAATCTGAACTGGGTTGCTCAACAGATTATTATTTTTTAACCCCTACCAAAAAAGAGGGGTTATAAGTTTGAAATGTGTATCAGTGTGTATGTCTGTGGCATTGTACCTCTCAAACGGGTGGACCGATTTCGATCTTGTTTTTTGTTAGATGATTTGATGCGAGTGTTCTTAGCTATGTTTAATTAAAATCGGTTCAGCCCTTTTGCATGTCGGATTTTTTTAGTTTTCTAAATTTAATTGTATTTGATGGAGCTTGTGTGAATTGTATTGTATGTGAATTGTATTAAATAGGTATTTAGCGAAAAGATAGAGCATGCATCTTGTGTATGAGTTTTCCACTGGAAATATAACACAACATAAATATGAACCACTTATTTACGATGAGTTTTATTAAAACCTAAAAGTTTTCAAAATTATCATACATGTTCGCAATTTCATCTTGAACTAATCAGCTGCCACTGCGTTCAAACTCTGAAATTAGTCGCTATATATTAAATATTCAGTCCCCCGAGTCGACTTGGCCTCGGCAATTCGTATTGTGTCAACCCGTCCGCGCCGGGTCCACTACACGGGACTGAACCGAGCTCAGGGCGGCAATGTTCACACGTTCGGCATAATTAAACAAGTATATATATTAAAAGAAAAACAAGTATAAGTTTAGAAAACTCAAAAACCCCCGACAAAAAAACCGGCTAAACCGATTTTGAAGAAACATAGCTAAGAACCCTAATTCACCTTGCAAACAAAAAAAATACATAATCATAATCGGTTCGGAAGTTACGATGCCACAGACAGACACGTCAAACTTATAACACCCCGTCGTTTTTGCGTCGTGGGTTAACAAAATAACAGCTATTTTCATACTGTAATTTCCGTTTCACTTGATATGCCGTTGAGTGTACATTTTTGTGAGAAATGATGCGCATAGCTACTGTATAATTAAAGTAAATAAATATTCTTTAGAAAAGTCAAAGTGTAATCATTTTTTATTACAAAAAGTATAGCCCGTGACACTCAGAGAGTGAAGACAAATCTAACGATATCCCACACGTCAAATAGGCCTTTAGGCGTTTCGCATCGCGAACGGTTCGAACCGCTGTCCGAATCACCCAAGAGCTCTTTTAAAATGGGCCCTTACGCACCGCGGTGCGAATTGACCAAGAGCATTTTGTAATGGGTCGATTCGGACCGCAGCAGGGAACAAAACAGTTCTCTATTTGGGTGGGTGAATTCTGGCAGAGAAGAAGCCGTTTAGGCTGTAGGACGTATTATAGGAACTTATATACATATTTACATACATACATACGCGCGAAAAACATAACTCCCCTTCTTACGCAGTCGGATTTAAAACAAATGCCCAAGTCGTTGACACGAGGACATGAGGTGGCCGTTGTACCGTGAAGAGAGAAAGTCCGAGCCGTCATGCCATCGGGAATGTACGTAAATTGGGTTTCGTTTTCTATGTAACCTTGAATAATTGCAGCGCGGGGAAAGTAATGTACAGAACAGAGCACGGCATTTGCTGTTCTACGTACTTACCTGTTAGCGTCACGCGAATGTCGTGAGCTCCAGTGTGTTTTATGTATCTAAGATAATTATTATGGTTTAAAATACTGATAATTATAGGTTAAAAAACTGAAACAACCGACTTCAAAATACGCAATTTAGTTTACTTGGACGACATATTTTTCTAGATATTTTGTTATAAAAACCAAAGTGCTAAACCGATTCTGATAAAATGTAAATGTACCCCCTCTGAAGTATTTTCACCTTCCAAACAAAAAAAAACAAAAATCACTTTATAATTCGTAATAAACATAAAAAAACACAGTAAATTGGGAATCTCTTCCTTTATGGAAATCGGTTAAAAACAACGACTTAGAAATACGCAATTTCGTTTACTTGTATGATATGTTTTCCAGTTATGTTGTTTTAAAAACCAAACAACCGATTTTGATAAAAATTATATGACTCCATCTGAAAGTGTGTACTTTCGAACAAAATAGAATTTTCCAAATTGGTTTATAAATGACAGAGTTATGCGGCAGTTAAAAAACAGTACAACCGAATTAAGAACCTCTTTTTTTAAGTCAGTAAAAAAAAATGATAACCTAGCTCTTGCCCTTTTCATATCGCACAGTCAAAAAAATATCATCATTGTTTCATAGTGGATATACCAAAGTCTCAAAATGTAGCCAATGATGAAGCCACGCTACCTCATTATTACAAGCGAAGAAACTACTGCAACCATGTTATTACGTTGTAAAAACAAAAGCATCTCTGTTACTAAGAAGCGACAATTGACCAATTTGCCGCGCACTAGTCGACGACCATTCTATGTATAGGTATATCATGAAAATGTCAATTACTACGAATGACTTTCCCGACGACAGCACGCATGCTTATAATTACAATAAAATTGTTACGTTCGCGGAAAGAAATTATACCAATCTTAGAATAATAAAATTATAGTTTGAAAAACTAAAGCCATCGATTTCTAATTGACGTCTTTGTCAGAACTGAAGCAAATTGAAATGGGACGACACGGAAAGCACCAGCTTTCAAATAAAAAAATAATCATTAAAATCGGTTCACTCGAAAGTTCTGCGGTAACAAACATTAAAAAAAATACAGTCGAATTGAGGACCTCCTCTTTTTTTTTGAAGTCTGTTGAATACACTCATTACTAATACACTAAATTTTATCCAAGTACGGTGAAGCAAGTCTTAAGTATAGAATTTATGCTTCGCTATATTTGTTATTTTTAGCTGCGTTTATAAGTATTCGTATTTAAAGCATTGTTGTGGTTGACGATGGAGCGCGTTGAGCGCGAATTGTAGAAAGTCAGAAATCAAATGTGAAATAATTACCTATAATATGCAGTCGGCCAAATTGGATTTACAATGACATCTATATGATATCTATATCCCTCGACCCAAGTGGCTGTGAAGACGCGTTTGTCAAAATCAGATCAATGTTTAGAGTGTGAAGACGCGGTCAAAATGAGACCAATAGCTAAGAACATTAGAGATAATATATATGAACATGTTTACACACATAAGCTATTAACAATGTAACCCTCCTTATTGTATCGTTGAGTAAAATTACACATCCTATTTATCGATGCTAAGTTACGTAATCTAATCGTAATTTCTTAAAAGAAATAGGATCCAGGTAATAAAAAGATCAAGTTTGCCAATGACAGTAATGGGGGACTGTTTTAGTTCGCGTTTACGATGTGACTGTGGCTGACGGCCGACTGTCACACCGTTACGACCCTTGAATATCTGGCAAGTTTTAGACGACTCTGTACTAAATTATAGAACAGGCTCTAAGTGTAATAGACTGCTCGGGGATAATTTTATCATTATTCACTGAAGAACAATGTTTCGAATATACAGTTTCTGAAACGAATTATATAATTTATTGAATTAGGCGTTACTTTGCGGAAATTCATCTTCACACAACAACACATAAACACACTATAAACATATTCATATAAACACACTAGATAATTAAGTTACATTTAAGTTTTTTAAACTAATAATAGTTTTATTTTGGATACACTTTTTTACAAGTGCATAATAGGCTTGCGATTAACTGGCATCTCACCTGATATTAAGCGACGTTATAGTCTACGATGAGCGAAGTCTTAGACCTAGAATATTTTTCTAAAACATTACGTAGACAGGAGTTATTATATTCATATTTTTGTGCAATGGAATTTTGACAATGCGTCTGCGTGAGTCGATGCCTGCTCTTCACTGAAGAATTTAACAGCCCTATCACCATCGCTATGTGAACTACCCATTGACACTTTAAACTTGCCACTGCCACTTTAACTTGCACCTGTTGCTTCAAATTGCCACTGCCACTTTAACTTGCCCTTATCGCTTCAAATTGCCACTTCCCCTGTCACTTCATCTAGCTACTTCCACAATAATTTGCCTCAGTCATATCAACTTACACAGGCCACTTCAAGAAAATCAAATAAAAAATATTGTTTTTTTAGGTAATAGCAAGTAATTTAGATGAACGGTGTAACAGTAAGTCCGGATTAAAGTAAGTAAAGTGTGCGTCGTTTTCGAAGCCGTCCCATAGTGTTTTAGTTAAGTGCCGCGGAGGCCTGAATCCGTCCCACGGGTACTTTCCTACTTTAAAGGGACAAAAATACTAGCTAGGTATTTTCGGAGGTCAACATTTGAAATTCTATGTGATTGGAGTTATTTTGTTAAATGTATACGAATCAGCAATATTATTTTGATTCTTCGTGGTGGTTCTGTTAAACCGAGATTCATTATTATCAATGATTCACCCTTACCCCACTACGTGGGGTCCGCACAGCGCAATTCCTTTCGCCACTTCACTCTGTCAGACGTCATCTCTATACTTACAGATTTCACACACAATCATCTCTCACGTAGTTCATTCACAGATTCGGGCACCCTCGCCATCCTCTTACGAAATTCTGGGTTCTGTCAGTCCCAGATTATTGTTTTTCTTCTTTTCTTATCTTTTCAGTAACCAACCAACCTTCACGGAATACAATTTTATACGATTATATGATTATTTTGTACAATGGTAAATAAATTAATAGATGTGATTGATCTAACAGAATATAATAAAACGCTAAAGTTTTGTTGATAACTATTTTAACCTGAAGTCAGAAAATTAAATTGTATATTTTTTTACTACTGAATTTTTGCGTTTTCGCAATTAGTACCATAGTAAAAGTTGTTCGTAATTCGAAAAAACCACCCGAAACTTTTTAACTTATAACAATAAAATTATCTATTACATGTTCGATTTAAAATGTACATAAAATCACTAATTGACGTTTCTAAATATAGAAGCCAAACAATAAATGAAAATTAATTAACACTCTGATATTTGAATAAACTGGAAAGTTTCACAATAAACAACTAAAGTTAGCTTCTTGCAGGCTTTCACTGAAATTGTTAAGTTAGTAAACAATCAGAGTTAAATAGAACTTATTCAATTTTACAGGTCAAACACAATTACAAGCGCTTTAATATTTCAAACTTACGCAATATACTCGATCTCTCGACAAATATAAGTCTTATCTTTTACGTTTTCGATCAAGTTCAAGCAAACTGTAACTTAAGTAAATCTGGTAAGTAAATCTTAATTAAGAACTTTTGCAGTGGGCTCAGTTTAAAATCGCAAAAAAGGCTATTAGAGAATTTAAAATCCGGAAAATGTAGCACTTGGAAAATTTAGAAACGCACTAAGATTTTATGAACATGGAATCGCAGAACATACTTAACTATATAGATATTAATCAAAATTAATTTATTTCGAGTTAACTGCACCATGGTAATGATTAATGTAATACAATTAATCATTTACCGTTTGTTTTTATATGGTCAACTATTTACATAAATGTACATGACAGACAAGCAAACAACTATAATAATTAATAACTAGCGAAGAAATTCGAAAAACAACTTGTTTGCTCACATACATAAATAATTAAAAAGACTGCCTGAAGGTTTTTGTTGTTTTTCATGGAAAACCTATTAGCATATATTTTATATATATATATATATTTTTATTTTTTTTGTCGGATTGTTTATTTTTCTTTTAAAGCTACTATTTTTACTTAGGTATGATCAAATAAATGTCCAAGACTGTATCAAGACACGTATATTCTGTGATATAAAAGAAAACCACTTGGCGAAATTGCTCGTTTAGACCACTTTGCAAAAAAGACAATGACTTCTCAATTATAACGACTTAAGTGTTTTACATATTTATCGCTATAGCTCAAAAAGTTGTATTAACAAGAGATTTCAAGATAATTTTCATTAAAAGTTTTTGATATGGTCTACTACTATGGTTAACCATTAATTTCTAGGTTTACGTAATAGTTTAGAAATGCAGGGGAAAATAATATGGTTAACATTGGTGGGCTATATCTTGTACAGATCTTATCTGACAAGAAAATTATATATATGATATATAAAGAGACCTATTCAATAATATCCCACACAATAGGGTAGGTGGTAAAAAAAATCCATTCTTTACATGTATGAAGTGCCATCCCTATTTATTTATTTTTGGAAATTTTACTTCGACAACTTGTAGCGGTTTACGGAAAACATCTAGTTACCAAATTTAGTTTATGTAGGGTAGATGGTCACTGAGTGAAATAGCTGTGACATACAGACAGATAGATAGACTGACATGGCGGATTTAAAGGGGTTCCGAGTAGTTACTACGGAGCCTTAAAAAGATTTCCCGTTGCTAAAATACCTCTGACCTGGAAAGTGAAGAGAGTACCGAGAAGTGATTAGTTTGCTAATAGCCCAGAGCTGCCATACCAACACAACGTCAGTTTCCGTATTTGTCGTGGGTGCGCTCCGGGTGTGGCCCACTCATCTGCTAACTCCCCTAACCCAATTTGTGGAGCCTTCGAGTGGGGCTCTGATTTCGTTTCACAATTGACTGTAGTTGCCGCCACGTTGGCACCGGACATCGTAGGGAATTTAGATTTCTCCATTGACATACATTTTTAGGGCTCCATAGTAAACAAAGAACTCTTATAGTTTTGTCATGTCCGTCTGTCTGTCTATAGAAAGCTGGAATTTGTCATGAATATGCGTATTAGCTATACCGTGAAAGTCGTAGTTTTTATTATTTTATTTCACGTATTAATTATGATGAGCAACTATGGAACCCTACTTTGCGCGTGGCACGACACGCACTTAGCCGCTTATTTTCTCTGATTTCACTTACTTGATCAGTTCAATCCTGTGCCGACCCCACCTAGTGGATAAGACGATGAGGACTTTACTAATCCATTAACAACTGAAGTAAAGTTTATTATGGAATTTTCATAAAACGTCTGAAGACCTACCCTTAGAAAAAAGAATAACAGAAATAGATTAATTCACAATCTAAGTATATATCTAACAACATATTTTAATCACTACGTTACGAGAACCTCCTTTTTGAAGACAATTAAAACGCAAAGATAGTGAAATTGAAATTGATCTCATAATAATTTTTTTGACCGAGCATTTTATATCCCACCGGAGTTGTACGTGTACATATGTTTTCTAAAAGTAGAGATAAATGATAAATAAGTGATTTATTTTTTTATGGATTATATTTACGTGATGTGTACCTTGCTTTCATATATAACACAAATATTTTATTTTAACAGATGGTTCTTTGATATCCACTACATGACTTCAATACAAACAAATACAATATTATTTAAATTCAAACCTACAAAAAAGTAGTCATTGACAAATATCTGGCATCACAATAATAATAATAGTTTAAAAATACAAGCTTCAAATTATTGTATTGACATCGGTCCTCGATAAGTCTATAAAGTTTGAATGAAATCTGACCGTTTGAAGTGGGTCAAAATCAAATCCAAAGGAGTCAGTTACAAACAAACAAACATGCATAAGTGAAGCTAGTAAAAACGTGTTAAAAAGAGGCGTTATCGCCTCAAAAGATTTTCTCTAAGCAATTTTAGGATTGAAAAAATAAGTAGATAGATAGATAGATAAACTCTTTATTGTACACACCTTAGAAACTTACAATCAAAATAAGATATTTAAAATCTAGTGTAACAACTGGCGGCCTTATCGCTAATAGCGATCTCTTCCAGGCAACCTTAGGATGGAGAGGAGTGAAACGAAAGTAATATGACGGGGCGTGCAGTAATAGAGAGGGGAGAAAATTATCTAAATATGTTAATCTGAATAATATGTATGTATACATATATATAATTAATTCCCTATATATACATATGGAGTATACATTCTATTCTTCTACACTCTAATACTTACGATACAAATACTTTAAATATACTAATAAATACCATGAATATAAAATAAATAAATAAATACTAATACTGATATACTAGAGAAAGTGATAGTAGTAATAATGATAAGTAACTGGATGAGTATGTTATTTTCAAATGGGTATCATTTAAGCTATCACCAATTTAATTGGTTTTGTATTTCTTAGATAATAGGGGTTTGTTGCAAAATAGTAGATTTGTCGCCAAAGTGTTGTCGCCAAACAATATAATATCAATTCCACAATAAATCACCTAAAATTATTGAGATATATGATCTAGTGCCAAGTAAATGTTTTTGTATTAAAAAACCCCTAACCTAACCTAAAGCACTTAAAACTTTTGGTGACAGATCTACCATTCTGAGCACGAAGCTATTATTTAAGGAATAAAAACTATTAATATAAGAACGAAGTTTATATTCACCTAATGAACCTTGATTTTATTGGTAATCGTTCTCTTGTTTTAAATATATATTGACATTAATTTGATTTCGTGGTGATAGATCTATTGATTAAATGATACAAGTTGATGACATAAATAAACTTTGGTGACAAGAAATGTAGTCCCCTTTCAAATCGATGTATTTTTCTTTCTATTCAATATTACCCATAAGTAGAAAAACAAAACAGGTTTTCTGTAATTTTCCCAAAGACATTTTATAATAAATATTTAACAATATAGACGTGAAACTCAAGATAAAAAATACACATATACATTTTTTTACAAAATATCACCTAAATATAAAAAATTAAAGTCTGTTTCACGTCTCAGACGCCTTTGTAAGCAGACCAAGTAGACAGTAAAAAAGTTATAGCGTAAAAAGCGTTCAAACAAAATCATTTTAACGTCTAAGCGAGCAAAATTACTCGTTATCAGCCAAGAGAAAAAAAATCTAGCGCAAAAGCAATAGAGATTCGATTCGAACGAATACCTACAAATATTGTTAAATTGCTGGATAAATAGAAAGAATTATATTGTTTGACATGATCTAAGACGCAGATTGTGAATTCGTTTAATTTATTTCGTATTCTTTGCTTTTGAATAGTCTAGATTGAAACTAAATTGCTTTGTCATTGTCATGATAAAAAAAGCTTTGCTAGGTCTCAGAAAATAGTAAGAGCCGTGGTACAAGGTATAAATTTGGTAACTAAAACGTTCTCAATATCTCATTCTAAGAATTTCGTCCTTTTTTCTATCGGATGGGCAAATATTATAATTAAAAATCCTATTTTCGCCAGTATCTGGTCTCCACTCGAGAACTTTTAGGCCCCATTGACCATCAATTTTACGTGCTATACTATCCAACCACGAGATATATAGACGATGGAGGAGGCCTTATCGAGTTATTCGAGAGGAACCAGTACTTATCGAGAAAGAAGTGTTTCTACAATTCAGCAATAAACAAGAGATCACCACATTCATCCTTCAAGTCTTAATTTACCAGCTTGTAGAACATAACAGTTGAAATGACCTATATAGTACAAAGGGCAGCGCAGGCTCTGAGAGAACATCCCTACGAGTTTATAGTAGTGCGAAGTGAACAGAGTCGCAGGCAGCCGCGCGGAAGGACACCGTAACGAGACGGGAAGAGCTGGCTCCCTGTACATCTAATATACACCCTGTATGAACAAACAGTTGTTGATCTTACTAACGACGAAGTATCTATTTTAAAAATAGAACACATACTTTTTAAACGTCTATATAATTAACTACAAAGAAACAAACGGAAGGTAGTGATTTATTTATGTTTTCAACTGACTGCCAAAAATGGAGGAGGTTATTTACCTATCTGTTTATAATCTCAACTAATGTTTTTTTTATTTATCTATTTGAAAACCTGAAACGACCGACTACAAAATACACAATTTTGTTTACTTGGATGACATATTTTTCCACTTATTTGTTTTAAACCAAATTACTGAACTGTTTTTATGAAAATTCTATGAGATCAATTTAAAAGTGTTTCCTTTCAAATAAAAAAAAAACAAATTGGTTTATAAATCACAGAGTAATGAGCTAACAAATATAAAAATAAAAAACCGGACAAGTGCGAGTCCGACTCGCCCACCGAGGGTTCCGTACAAACACCCGTACAGACACCCGGACAGACGGACAGATGGACAGACGGACAACAAAGTGATCCTATAAGGGTTCCGTTTTTTCCTTTTGAGGTACGGAACCCTAAAAATGTTTCCGAATTGAGAACCCATACATTTTTTTAAGTCGATTGAAAAGCGATATTAACTGTCTCTCTGTATGTTTGTTAGCTTTTCACAATTGAACGGCTAAGCCGATCGTTGTGAAACTTTTACTACGGCTACTTTCCGTCATCATCACTGTATTTTATGACCACGTGGGTTCGACCGCGGAGCTTTTGTTTTACTATTAATAGGTAACTAATTATACTACGTTCCATTTCGATTGGCAATAAAGTTCGTTGACCTTTCAGTGGTCTAGCAGAGGTGACAAACCTTTTATGACAGTGATTATAATTCGTTTTATTTTACTTAGCGGTACGTTTCATTTACAGGAGTTCGCGTAGATAGGTACTAACATAATATCAAATATTCTGTCGCCAAGCAGTACCTAGTAGGTAATTTGAAGTTTTTAAAGGACTTTGTTACTCAACGTTGTAGGTACCTACTAGTGCAACAGGCATGCGCAGCGCAGGTGTTACCATCAGGAGAGCGCCAAAAATAGTTAGGCACATAAACAACGAAAGTACTTTTTTAATGTCATTTATTTAAAAGAGTAGGTAGTTATGCATCCCCCTCATCTCTCTGCCTTAGATTAAAAGGGTCTTACTCAGCAGTACTCAGCAAAACATGTTGTTTTTCTCATCTTTATCAGTGCTGAGTAAGACTACTAAGGAGCAGCCACCGCCGTAGCATAGGTTAGCTGTAAGCTTTTGTAGTAGATTTAATTCAATAATTATAGAGCCTTCGCATCGGCTACACGTAGTCTTAGAGCCTCTAAATCGGCTACCGTATTTTAAGTTTAATTATTAAAGGCTCTATATCGCCTACAAGTATTTTAATTATAGTTTAAAAAAAACCTAGAGAACGTTCCCGAAATTTAACTAGGTACATATAATTATATTGTCGTAAATAGGGCCACGAATTCTGTGATATTGTCAGTCACTGCCATCACTTAATTCTTCACTGTCTATGGAGCTCTCTGAATCAGACGAATTGCTTGTGACGTTAATTATGAATCTGTCGGCAGTCCTATCTATTGTAGCATCAATTCTACGCATTTTTTCAATAACAATAAATAAATTACAACAAAACAGTAACAAAAATATAACAGATTCAATAACTAAAATTCAACAAAAATATTTTACGAATCAAACACGATTGAACAAAATGGCGGCGTTGCCACGCGGCCGAAGGTGACGCATCTCTGTTGTCTGACGTTAGAAAATATTCCAGGAAAAGTCACATAACTCGCGTTTTGTATTATTTTCAACAAATAGTTTGGTAAGTGTTACAAAAGGTGTTGTAATGCTTATTTTTTTTATAATTTCAAGTAGAATAATTACAAAAAGAGATGTTCGTTACTTATCATTAAAATAAAGTATAACATAGAACACTCTTAGTGCGATAAACACCCTTTTTACAAAAATAACAGACAATAAGTATAGAGATCATGAAAATATGACAAATAAATAAGTCAAGTGTGTTTTAGTACTATGTAGAGCTGTAATAAAAATCGATGATAAATTAATATTTTTGTGATCAATTTTGGTAAAATATTAAGTTACACTCATTTACTCTTAGCGGCTGACGAGGGGTCAACGAACTTTATTGCCAATCGAAATGGAACGGACTTTAATAGCGTTATGTGCACTAATAATTATTCCAAAATATTCAGAGCCAAGATACTGTTCACAAATATATTTCTGTCTAATATACATAAGTGTGTATTGTAGGTACACAAGCAAACTAACATTACGTGACGTATAAAAGAACCGTCAGCGGCAGGTAGCTCACCAACTATATACGTAGATTTTTATGTTCTCTTTTAAATGTATAGATACTTGATTTCAGAAATAACTACACACGTCAAGCTCTTCAAACTAAGTCTATTTTCATCGTTTATTATCGATGTTATCGAAAAGCCTTTCGATAATTACTATTATACCTATAATAAAAATACGTAATTTGGTTTACATGGATGACAGATACCAGTTATTTTGTTTTAAAAACCAAACTACTGAACTGATTTTGATAAAAAAGGGACTATATCCATTCAAATAAAAGATTTTACCATATCGATTAATGAAAAGAGTTATGAGTTTTTATTTAATATACACAAGTACAACAGTTATAAGTAATTACTATGGTAGGTATATATTAGGAACTACGTATCTTGTATAATTTTCATATTATAGTGCCGTGCAGTACACTAAGAAATAAATCTTATATTTGAATTGATAACCTCCATTTTTTTAGTCGGTTAAAAACAGGTAACGTCATTGTTATATGTAGAGACCGAATTATATGCAATATAAAAAGCTAGAAATATGCATGCAAATATGCATGAAAAATGGGTAAAATATACAACATAAATAATGAATTTTAGAAAGTAAAAAAGGGAAAGATGCTATATTTTTTTTTTTTACTTCTAAATCAGCATTTAATCAGAAAATTGCGTATACGTTCAAAATTTTACAACCTTGTAGGCTATAAATAAAAGTCTATAATAATATTAATACTCAATACAATTAAACGAACATTTTTTTTATTTTTTTTTACATTATAGATCTACGAGTGACCACCAAATCGCCTGATGTTAAGCGACGGTGTGGCCGAGGATGGAGCTCGTCGATCTAGAAGATCTAGAAGATCACTCTAGCCCTGAAAATTCCAAAATTGAAGGTCTCAGGAAACAGACAGGAACATTTTTTTAATTTAACTTTTTTTAATGTATGTTTGATTTATTTTCAGGTATAAAGAGAAATTTTTTGTAAGACATAATTTTACCCTTATAGGGTAACCTACCGAAAATTTTTGCAAATACAGCGAAAATATGCATGATCACTAAATTTCAGTCAAAATATGCAATGATCGCTGAAAATGTGGTAAATATGCAAATGCATATGAAAATATGCAAATGGATATAATCCAGTCTCTAGTTATATGAATAGAAAATTGCTATTAGATGCTTCTAATAAATGATTCAGTATGAAACTCCAAACATAGGAGCGTACTTAGTAGTTGAATCATTAATGCTGACAGAACGAACTGTAAGGTCAAGGGCGAAAACTAAATCGAATAAATTGTACATTTACTATGACGTAATATACTACAATTTTATTTAATTACCAGTCATTGGTAATATGGAGAAATTGAGCTAATACAGTTATCAATTTATCATTATGTAAAAAAACTTCAATTTAATAGTAATTTTTAATGGGAAAATTTGGGAATATAATGTGCTTGTTTTAATTTTCCCGCGGAACAACGCTTTTTTTAAATAGATAGATCTACGATTGACCACCAACTCGTCTGGTGTTAAGCAACGGTGTGGCCGATAATGGAGCATGGATGATATGTAACTGCTTCGTTCCATTTTCCCAGGATTTCCTGGTGGTAGTAGATCAGTTATACTAGTTATATGTAGTTTAAAAAACTAAAACAAAAAAACGACTGCAAAATGCGCATACTTGTTTTACTAATGAACCGATTTTGATATGAGACCAACTTATCAGACCTATCTGAAAGTTACGTTACATAGAGTTATGATTGCATATCTCCGTCATTTATAACCAATTTGAAAAAAATATTTTTTATTTGAAAGGATATACTTTCAGATTGATCAGATAGATTAGTCTCATAAATTCATCAAAATCGGTTCAGTAGTTTGGTTTTTCAACAAAATAGCAATAAACATTAAACAAAATACAGCCGAATTGTTAACCTCATTCTTTTTTAAGTCTTTTATAATAAAGTATAGCAATTATAGCTTTATATTATAGTTATAGCAATTTTATAAGAAAGTTTTGATAATGAAATTTATATATTAAAAAACCGGGCAAGTGCGAGTCAGACTCGCACACCGAGGGTTCCGTACATAGTAGATAAAAGGGGAAAATCATATATTTTAATTTTATTTTCTTTCATAAACCGAAAACTATACATCTTAAAAATATTTAAAAACCGGTTTTAGCTTATGCTACTGAAGCTCTTTCATATGATACCCCACATGATACGGTTAATTCACTTTAAAATTTGGACCTTCATTCCTTGCATAAAGACACAATTTTTTTGTGATTAAATTAAAAATGACCAGTTTTCGGACTTTTTCCTATATACTCTAACACAATGCTTATTGCCAAATTTCATTGTTCTAGGTCAACAGGTAGTACCCCATAGGTTTTTATTCCCTTGTGAGTGTCTAAATGTGCGTTTTTTACGATATTCGGCTGCAACTTTTTTTTACGAAAACTGAGAAAATTTACTTTTCTTTCTGCAGCAATAGACTATAGATCTGCGTATATGGTTTTAATTTCAACTCAATACCTTCACGCGTTCCCGAGATAAAGGTCTTGACACCCGGACGGACGGACAGACGGACAGACGGACAGACAGACGGACAGACGGACAACAAAGTGATCCTATAAGGGTTCCGTTTTTTTCTATTAGATGTACGGAACCCTAAAAATGATAAATAGTGGTAGACATTGTAGTCATTTAAATGGCATAAAACCCTGAATAGAAAGTTTTTTTCTATTCAGGGTTTTATTTTTAGAAAGTTTTTTTCTATTCAGGGTTTTATGCCATTTAAATGATTACAATTTAAAGGATTAACAAACACAATTATAGAATATTTTATACCATAATAATTCGTTTATTACTTTACTATATAGGACAGCGAGTCGAACAGCAGGCATTAGTTAGTAACATTATAATCGGATAATTCCGTAAAGATTTCACTTCACAAATCTGGAAGAAAATCGTTCTTCAAAAATGCCGTAGCGCGGAAAAGATAGACGCATATAATATTCAAAGCTGGCTAAAAGACCCGGTGTCGCGGTTAGGTCAATTTTGAGAATTCATAAATCACGTTCGGTTCCAGCGAAGAAGTAACTAGGTGCGGTGCTGAGCTGCAGATAATTTTGATGTGTCATATTTTAAGCACTTGATTTGTAACAGTTCTAGAATGACATTTTGTTTACGGAAGCTAGCCTGTTTTACAAATGAAGCTCGAAAAATCGTGGCGGATATTCCAAAATCACGAGCAAAACGTTTTAATTTCACTTTTATTGTACGTACTGCAAAAATGCGAAATACGCGTCCTGTGTTTTTTACGATCTACGATTGAGCACTAACTCGCTTGTTGTTGTTGCGACGGTGTAGCCGAGGATGGAGCTCGTCGTTAGTCTTTCACGATATCACCGGCGACCACGACGTCTATTAACACTTAGTGAATTAGCGGTCAAGCGCAAGCCTATTAATGAATAATAATAAAAAACTAACCAAACATTCATGGGAAAGGATAGAAAAGGCACTGGAATATAATAACAGTATAAATACCGTTATAATTTTTTCCATCGCAATAAATAGTTGAAATATCGATATTAGATATTTATTACAAATTCATCATCAAATTCAATTGAGACGTTATCGAAATTTCTACATTACCACCTAGAAAGTGGCCCCTTATGTTTAGTCATCGACAGTCTTAGAATTTTCGATAAATTAATTTTCACTACGATTAGACTGTTAGTTCAAGCCCTACGCAAAGCGTGATGGACAGCTGAACGTTTTAGGATACAGTATGGTTTTTAATCTATATAATGTAGAAAATCAATTTTTTCAACTACAATACTTTTTCCCCTAAATGTATCACTTGTAACTTTGAAAATAAAGCGTATAATTAAAAGAAGTAAATGCGCTACATTTTCCGTAGCACGTTGGTTACGAGATTCGTAGCGCTACGAGCACTGCAGTGAAAAGACTTGAACGGGGGCTAGCTGTTGTGAAATTAAACAAAATTAAAAACATAAACTAGAATACATACACAAGTAAAAACTAAATTAGATGTTTTTTACTGAAGAAGCACTCACTGGCTATGAATAAACAAACTCAAAAATATGCGTTTTAAGTTGTGATTTTCTTTTTCAACTTATAACACTGTTACGCTGAGTGTGATTGGAAGGATTTTCTTTCCCCAAAGTGGCATTCTGTCAAATTGAGTATTTAATCACTAGAAGAAAAAAATGCTTGAAATGTTAAGAAAGGTTTGAAATAACAAGCAATGGGAATCATTATATTAATCGAGCTTTAGACGTGTTAAAAATAATTGACGTGCCCCTTTCACTTCCCTATTTCATCGGTAGGTTAAAAACAGAACAATTTGTAACAGTTGAAGTTAGGTACTTGAATTCTTTACTTCCTTCACAATCCTAAAGCAATTTCGCCCGGAGAGGAGCGAAGAGAAATAATTTCAAGAATGAATCCGTAAATGGTTCCTTTTGTTTAGCTTTCGTTTTTGTTTAAGATTTTTCGACTGAATATATTTTTGATGGTGGCTTACCTTTTTATAATGAGATCGTTGTATACTGGTAGATAGTAGGTAAGTACACTTGCTGACTTCCATTTTGTTTTGTATTTGTTTAGGTCTGATAATACTTTTGATTTACCCTTTTCTTTTAAATTAGTTCTTTGAGACAACCTTTTGTCCACTGATAAAATTTATAATAGTTACTAATTTTGTTAAGCGGCTCTTGTTTCCATGCCAAAATACATATTAATAGTCTACTAGTTTCAAAAATGTCTGTATATGATTTTATTTTAATTTCATTAAGTACAACATTGAAATTAAAATAATTAATGTTGAAAAAATGTATAACTTTAAAAAAGTAACTTATAAAAGCAGACCAAGTTAAAAATAGAATCCTAGTTGTATATACTTCATGTCATATTATAATTATAGTTTAAGAAACAGAAAAAAATAACAAATTTAAAATACGCAATTAAAGGAAAGAACCCCTTAACTCCGTATTTAACGCTCTAACTCCTGAATGGGTCGCGAGTTGACCTTTGCACCACATTTGAAGGGATCAATAAACTTTGCAAAATAACCATTATACAATAATAAAAAAGCAAAAAATAAGTTTTGTGAACAAATAAAGGAAAAAAAAACTCCTGAATGGGTCTTTCCCTATGGATGTAATCTTGATGTCTTCAAATCGCAAGTGAAAATACTTTGAGAACACACGAGACTTGTTGTGAAATCTGCGTACAATTGTTCTTTGCATCTGATCTACTTAGATGCGGCCCAAAATGAACGGTTTCCCCGATTTACGGGACAAGGGTATTAAATGAAGGCATTTTAGATTTTTATCAGCAATTTCTAACAGTAAGCAGCATCAGTATGCGGCTCACGGCCCGCACCCGGTCCGGCCCGGCCCGGACACGGCCCGGACGGTAATCAGTCCTCGATGCAGACGTTTAATGAGATTCCTTCAGAATCAACTGCTTCCGGTTTTAGACGTTTTACTGTTTGTAGGATAGGAATTTCATTTTCAGATACGGGATGTAACAGTGTACGACGACACTTTGTGGGGTCTCATAGGAAAAATTGTTTATAATGACTATTGCATTGAGTTTGCATTTGCATTTGCAATTTGCAATGCATTTGCATTGTGTCCATTGTTACACCTGTATATATTGAATGTGACAAAACAATGGAGAGTTTTATTTAACCATTTTCCAAGCAAATAAAGAAAAAGTTGGGCCACAAGATTTCCCACACAAGAAGTATTCAACAAAAATAAAAATATTTAACTAAATAGAAAGTAGAGTTTCTTTTCTTGTTTTTAGAACATGAAAAACCATGCACCATGAAACGATGTCATTTTAATTAAGATGACGGTTTTTTTTTAAATAGAAACACGTAACCATTATCTGTATTTAATACTAGGGGATTACTGCATTCCTAATAACAACCTTATTTTAATATAGCTTTGTCCTTAGTCTTGCTCACTCAACCGTAGAAAGAGCAAGACAAAAGTTATATTGAAATAAAACTGATTAGACGCTTGTGGTACGGCCTTTTATATTATATCTTAGTGTTGTAGCTCTGTCACACTTTGGTCTTATAATTATAAATACTTGACATTAGGTCAACGTACGCTAACTTTATGACGAAATAAATAGTGTTTTAGCAATTCTGAAGACATAAATTATCGTATGATGTTCGAGAATCTTCGAGATTACGAGTAAAGGTGTCAAAAAGATCCTTTCATTTTACTTTGATCTTCAGTTGGTTACTGTGTGGCCTTGTTGTTATTTAGCATTAGTATGTTAAAAAATTGAAAAAGTTCATTGGCCAATGTTTCTTATATTGGAATTTAAAATTCTATGAGACATAAATAACTAATTAATGCATAAAGTATTTTTTTCATAATTGTAACCAAATAGAGTCGGTTATTCCTATCTGAAATTTATTTTATAAAACATCTTCTCCTTTTCGCTCTTACTTTTCTAAATAGTTGTAAAGCAACGTCAAATATCTTAACTCGGATATTAATTAGACCAACATAAAAAAGAGCTTCCATTATTTTTACGAAAGTATGATCTGCGGTAACAAGTATTACTTTGTATGCTATTTCACGGATGATCTATTTAAGTTTTTTCAAATGTTCTCTAAAATTAATTTCAAGAAAAAACATAGGCGAGTTGCCGTACAAACTAAACTTATCTAAAAAGATACTGATAGCTTTCATAACTTTCACTAGCTTAATTAAGTTAGAACTAAGTCGAGTTCTAACCCTAAATATATGTACGGGGGTAATTTCACCACGAAAATGTTTTACAGAGTGTTAAAAGGAAATCCTTATAAATCTGCGCCCTCGAACGGCCCGGATTGGGGGGAGGGGGGATTTACCGCGCCGCGGCTGCTACACTCTCATTAAGTCATAGCTTTACGACGACCAAGCCACCGTTTCAATGTGTGGAGGATTTAACATTGATAAAGATAAGGAACTCTGTTTTGAAATTAATAGGATAAACTGCTAGAAGACTAACTTAATAGGATAGCTTAAGATTGGGTGCTCAATAATTAATTATAATTAAAAAAAAATTGAAACTGAAAGCTGACGAAATTTTTGAGTTCTTTAGAAACAATGGAAACCTTATAATTTCATTGTACATTCTGTATGTCATAGTTAGTACTTTTATTGAGATAGTAATTATTTTCTGAATCTAGCAGCTATACCCACCCGTGAGAGAATGCTTTCTAAGTGGATGCTATATAGTTCATGTCTCTATGATCAATGTATAAAGCTGTGTATTAATATTATATGTGTCAGTCTTTGAGGAATTTCATATATATAAAAGACTATAATAGTTACAGCAAAGGCATATGAAATGGGTACTTGGGCGATTCGCACCGCAAGCGTTTCGAACCGCGGTCCGAAACACCCAAGAGATCTTTTTGAATAGGTCCTTTCGCACCGCGGTGCGAATCAACCAATAGCATTTTGGAATAGGTTGATTCGGACCGCAGTGAGGAATAAAACAGTTGGGTAAGTGGGTAAATTCGGGCAGAGAAGATTATGTAGTTGTATTACATACGTAATACCTTACAGTACAACCAGGCGCAAAATAACAAGAAAAATAAAATAATTAAAATTATTGTTCATTACTTAGTTAAAAAAAATATTGATTAGCTAAGTAAAAATATGTTAAATAGATGCAACAGATATAATCTGGGCGTCTTTAAATCGTGAGTGAATTGGATTCTTCTAGATAAGCGCGTTCCATCGTGGACCTCAATATCATTTAACATCAGGTGAGTTGGCGCTCAAGCGCAATCCTATTACTGCATAAAAAATCTTATCTTTTTACCTAACTTGCATCATAATCTACATTTTGAAATAACATGAAATACAAATACAAATATTTTTATTTCTCAGAAAACAAAATCTTACATATTACTGCGGTTGACGTTGGACCTCAAACTCGGCAAAGCCTTGAGGACCGATACTGAATTACTAAGTAGAATTACTGCACATACTTACAATACACAACACTACACATATTGTACTAATACACAAGAGACAAATAGTCGGGGCGATGTCATCAAGTAGGAATTATGTACTGAACCGCAACGTATTAACAACTAGCTTGGAACTAGTTGGTAATGAGCGTATTACAGGTTGATCCCACTATACACATATTAATAGCCGATACAATGATACAAATGATATACAAATGATGGTATATGATACATACGATACAAATTATATACCATGTTTAGAAGAGAGATTTCATCACATATTATGCTCTCAATTCTGTCAAAATAGTTGATAGACAAAAGTTGATATTTCACATTTAGTTATATATTTATTAATTCTCTTTTAGTTTTAAGGGTTTTTTCGCTCATTGCCCTTGGTCCGGTCCGGTTGTCCGGTCAACCGGACCACGGGAAAAAGATTTTTTCCGTAGTACTGTGACCGTACCATGGAAGATTTATTTTTTCCATGGTCCGGTTAACCGGACCACGGAAGATTTAAAATGGATTTTATAGTTTTATGTAAATAATAATATGTCATTATATTTTAAAATTAAATATAAAGTTATTAAGCAAATAAAGAAAGTTATATAGATAGATAGATAACTTTTTATTAAAAAACCACATTAAAAAGACAATATTACTATGGCTAATCTTTCAATAGGCGGCCTTATCGCTTAAAGCGATCTCTTCCAGGCAACCATGTACGGAGTAGGATAGGTGGCACTGATAGTGGCCTTTAAAACTAAAAACATAAAAAAAAAAAACATAAAAACTTGCGTATACAAAAGTGAAATACTACAGAAAAAAACCTATATATATATAGTATTATATGCATACCTATTTAATATGAAAAAGAAAGGAAAAGAATTTATTTACTTATTTAAATAGTGTGCTTTCACAAGGGTTTTAAAAACATTTATAGAGGGAGCTCGCTTGATATTCACTGGCAACTCGTTCCACAGTCTGACTGCTGATGATATATTATTATTGATTTTGCTTGCTGATGTATATATTATTCTATATTTCTATTAAGAACTAAATATTCTTATAATAATGATTATAATAATGTTTAAAAACTGAAAAAAACTACTTCAAAATACGTAATACAATATATACATACGCGACTTGCTGTTCACTTTTCTATTATATATTTACCAGTTATGTATAAGTAATTTAGCTTGATGCCCTAAAACATTCATCAAAACTGTTTCAGTAATTTGGTTTTAAAACAAATTCACGCATTTTGAAGTCAGTGTTTCAGTTTTTGAAACTATAATAATTATATAATAGTCCTACTTACAGATTTTATGTCTTTAAAGATTATGCTATGTGCGCGCGAGCTAGCCGCGCACTGTGAGTAGGGCCCTTAACCGACAACCGAAAGAGACTTTAAGCAATAACTAATGAAAAACTCGCCGAGTTATTTCGTAATAATGAATAACTATGGGCTCCATTTGTTCACCGCCCACGCCAAGCTTTGTCACTTTCTACGAGTACTTGCGTTGGAGTAGAGCTAATGAAAGGAAATAATTAGGGTCAATATATGCCACATTCTTGCAAGACAAAGTAGAACTAATGATAATAACCTACTGCAGAATGTAACCACAATAAACCATCACAAATCTAACAAAAAAACTAGATCAAAGTAGGTCCATCCGTTTGAGAGTTATGATGCCACAGACACACATACACACGTCAAACTTATAGCACCCCTCTTATTGGATTGAGGGTTAAAAAAATTATCCCATTCACATTTATATAAACAACCCCATTTTTTATTATTTTACTTTAACATTGTGTAGAAGTTTCGAGATATTTCAATAATGTAGAGCAAATAGCGATAGTAAAACTGTTTTAGTTAGATATCTATCAAAAAATCACAATATATAAGAAACTAGCTGTGCCCCGCTATTTCACCCGCATAATGATGAGAATGATGATAAAATGTAGCCTATATTCGTCTGCAAGGTCTCAACTATATCTGTACCAAAATTAATGATAACCAGTTCAGCCGTTTAGTCGTGAAAAGTTAACAAACAGGGACAGTATACTTTCGCTTTGGCTGGCTTCGTAGCTAAGTGGTAGTTTGCCTGCCTGCAGAGCAGGTCGTGGGTTCGATCCCCACCCAGGACAAACATTTGTGTGATGAGCATGGATGTTTGTTCTGTGTCTCTATGTATGATAAGTATGTATTTACAACAACAAAAAAGTATATATGTATTATATCAGCCATCTAGTTGACATAGTACAAGCTCTGCTTAGTTTGGGCTAGATGGTGTTGTGGGATATGTCCACCAAGATTTATTTATTTATTTTACAATATTCGTTAATATTTATAAAGATTCCTCGTCATACCATGAAACCCTACAAAACTGTTATCCATAAAGTGCGTTTGTCGCCCGTGCTACTACCAATCTTACTACTAGTAGTAACACCGGTAATTGAATTACCTTTCTTACTACTTTATAATTACACTAATATAATTAAGTCACACAAAGTTATCAGGCACAGAATTCCCCGTATTACACAGCTATTAGGTATTATTATTCCGGTATCATACAGCCGATCTCTCTAGTAAGGTAGGTACGACCCGTTGACAGTTATGGCCGGTTCACAATACGGCACATGTAGAGCGTGCGATACTTACTCAACCATTCATGGGTGCCGATGCACACACATAGATCTGTGTCATTACACACGTGAGAATTTACTCTTATTATATCTGTTAACTGGTACACTGATACCCAGTATTAAATGACATAAAGAAACATTTTTAAATTCGAGATGAACGAACGACACAATAATCTTAAACGTTTAGTTTCGTTGTTATTTGGCGTAGAAAGAGAAGTTTATAAATAATAGTACTTTCAACGTAACTTTGACTCCGTGTCAAACATTGTACACTGCTTTTTTCGAATTTCTCGAATTTTCCCCCCAAAAGATTAGTAGTTAAAATGACTGCCAAACAAACCAAACCAACAAGCCAAATAGTAGCCAAACCACTTATTCAATTAAGTAGTTTGGCTACTATTTTTTGGAAAAAAAATCAGAACGTTCGGAAAAAGCTATGTACAATGTTTGACACAAAGTCAAAGTTACTCACGGCGACAATACTTCTATGAATAAAGGCGGCAAAAATATATATGTATATGTCAACGTCACGCATGTCGTACGTCGAACTTTTTTATGACTAAGGCTTGGTTTGTCGATCTTTACTTTATCTTCAGTTCAGTGTTGCAATATTGAGAGAAATAATAATAAATTTTATCACATTAATTTATTGATGTTGACAAAACTTATCAATAAAAGAATGTTGCTTTTTGCAAACACAACATATGTCCTAAAAGGTGACTCAAATAAAATACGACATGCTTTTCTAATAAAAGTACTTAAATACAAAATGAAAACAGGTAATTTGTATTTTGTATTTCAAATACTATATTTTAAAAATGTCTCCTCTCTGAAAAATATATAATATACCTATTCCACATTGAAAAAATAATTAAACATTTTCTCTATTAAAAAAGTTATACCTACGAAGAACCCATGGTCATTTTATGCCATAAAGGCTGAGCATAAAACAGTAAAGTTAATTATAGTATCGTGGTGTTTTTATGACTGCGTGTATGACTTCCCTACCTACCTGCCAAAATGTCAACCAAAGAGTAATGACTGAACTTTCTATTGAGATGGAGACATAAAGCTTTCTATGGACTGAAGATAAATGATCAATAATAGACAGGCATCATCTACCTTCGCAGCGTAGAGACGCACTTTTTTCTACCAAAAAATACTCAATCGGATATATGGAAAATAAATCCCGCAAACCCCTACAGATCGAAATTTAAAAAATTGAAAGAGAATAAATTCGAAACACTACTCCACCAAAATGAATTTCAAAGTTACTTTTCTTTAATCTAGTATAGATTAACTCCACTTTCTCGACAAAGGTCTCCCCTTGTTTCTCCGCCATATTTTGTCTGGAACGAGTCAAGGTCATTGCATAAATAATAATTGACTTGCTTCGCAGCTCAGTTGTTAGGTCTGCCTTCTAAGCCGTAGGTCGTGTTTTTTTTCTTTATCACAACATAACTCAGTTATTTATAAATCGATTTGTTTTTTTTATTTTATTTTTTATTTGAAAGGACGGATATACTTTCAGATTCATTCTATTTTCAAAATCGGTTTAGTAGTTTGGAATTTAAAGGTAAACAAAATCGCGTATTTTGAAGTAAGCTACAATAATGCTTATAATTAGTTTGTAATAGAGCATTCATTATAATTAAGTCATAACTGATTGACTAAAGTATTGAAGTAAAGCTAAGCAAAAGCTCCAAATATTAATCTAATTTATACATTATGATTTTATTTACCCAATTTTATACTAACGTATCAGCATCTCTGGCGGTTTATTGTTAAGAAAACTGGAAGGTTTATAATCAGAAAGTAGAAGAACTGGTTAGTTTGGGCGGCGCGTGTGGGTTAAAGTCAGTGGGTTAGTGTGTTAAACTCTGATTAGCACTTTTGACAACAAATAGAGAAAGTTTGTTTATTTTGACTCAAAATAACGGAACGGCTTGATAACGGCGTGTGATAATTTGATGATCTATAAATACATTGGAGGCATCATCGAGCTAGTCAGAACTTTTTTCTAGATCGATGAGCTCCATCCTCGGCTACACCGTCACTTACCATCAGGAGAGGTGGTGGCCAATCGAAAATATATTAAATAATGTAGATATATTTGTTATATCTTATTGTTGATGCAGTGTCCGTTGTGCCAAAATAAATGTTTCTTTCTTTTTTATATATTTCTTTTAAAATCAAGACCCTTATGGGGACCTGTGGGACATTGTATTGTGATAAAACATAAATTATTTTCTTGTTTTTTTTATTATTTTTATAAAATTAATAAAAAACCAGAAGAATTCGTTTTTTTTCTCCTCAAAAAGACTCCATGTACAGATGCAATTATGTAAAATAAAAAGATTAAAAAAAGGTTTTCATATTTTTCTCAGCAACCTAGGAGTAATTGGTTCGCCATCTTTAGAAGCCGCCATATTGGAATTAGAATAATGTAATTTAGCTATGCATTTTTATTGAAACCAAATGTGTGTGCAAAAATCAACACAAGAAACGACCGAACTGTGATCCTACTCATTTTTCGAAGTCGTTTAAAAATAAGAAGTTTAGAGGAAATGCCATTTAGACGTTTTGCATGTACATATAAAATTGATAAAATTCATTTTGCATTTTTCACTACCCACTCTGTCTATATTTGATAGCACGGGCCCCCATAAAAGCATCGCCTTAATTTACCTCTGAATCACATTATCTAACAAGTAAAAAAAAACGATAATGTCAAGGATGACATTGGCAAACGATGACATGTGTCATTTGTATTTGGAAATCCGATGACCGCCTGGGCGGAGCCCGTGTCATCGTGACATTGACAACCAGTTAGAGGCTTGCCCCACACTTACTCATTCACACACCAACTTTGAAAGATCTATAAGTTAACAGATATCTTTCAATGACAGGGCTCAAAATAAAATAGTCTTCGAAATGTTATCTTCTAATGAACATGTATGATAAGCTCAAGGTTAACAGCAAATATTTGGAGAGATTTCTGTGAACTTAAAAACGATGTCTTTTTTTACCCGACAGTGCAAGAAGGGGAGTAACATTTTTCGCGCGTGTGTAGGTACGTTTTTCTTTTATTCGAAAATAAGCTTGCGCTTGACTGCTAACTCACCTATGTTAAGTGACTGCTGCTGTGTTTGATAGCCTATAACGAACCTATTCAGTCGTGATTTGTAGACACCCCGATTCGAAAATGGCTTAAACGCTTTTGATGCGTGTGATTTTCAGTAATAAAAAATAAATATTGTACATTTACGTAGACTTCTTTGTCAACTAAGTAATTTTACTCGCAAAAACGTACACTCCTAGAAGAACAAATCAAAATGAAATGTTTGTCGAAAACGTGTGATGTTGCTTTCTAGTACTTTGTGGGGCGATTTATTTTATAAGTTCATTTGGTCATTTTATATCTCCAATAATGTTGATATGCGCGAGCGAGACGGATGATGGTCAAACTACAGACTCTTAAATGCATGTTTTGACGAGATTCTGATGAGAGAGCAGTAAAAATCTTCCAAATATCAAAAGGAACCATTTTTTTTGTTACTACCTAAGTATCATAAATTGTTCATTGCATTAATAAAAAGCAAAAATATTTCTTTTAGATTACAAAGTTGATTTTTAATGGTAAATGATAAACTCTTTGGTACTAGTGGGATAAGTCAGTGCCAGTTGCACCATCAAGGATACTAAAGGGACAAATCAGTGCCAATTGTACGACTAATAGTACAAGTCAATTGTACGACTAATGGTACAAGTCAATGGTACAACTGATACGGCGGGAATTTAAACTTAATTATTATAAAACAAAATACTTGACCGTGAAAGATAGCCTATGACGCTCCGGAAACCTATGGGTCTTCTCTAAAAATTTATCCGGAATACTTTGCCAGTGCATTCTCGTATTTCAGGCAAATAAAAATACAAATATGGAATAATTACTCTCTTTCTAGTCATTCAGATAAAATAAGTTGTTTGTAGCGGAGCCAAGCAATTCGCCCGATCATTTCCGCCACTTGTATGAAGTCATCTGTCCGTTTTGCGACTGGTCTTCCTACGCTGCGCTTGCCGGTACACGGTCTCCACTCGAAAACTTTTCAGCCCCATCGACCATCAAGTTCTGTGTGCTTTGCGCTCTGCCCACTGTCACTTTAACTTGTTAATCCGCTGTGCTATGTTTATGACTTTCATTCGATTTCGTAAAGACTCCGAGCATACTCGGGAAACAAAGACAAATCTAACAACACCTAAACCCTTATCAAAATCAGTAAAACTTTTTAGGCTGTAGGAGGTAATATTTAATCAAACTGACATAAATATACATAAAACATAACTCTCCTCGCGCAATCGGGTAAAAACATAACCAATTCACTTAGCTTTGTCGCATTCTGATAAAAAGTCGAAAGGTAAATGACAAATTTTAACACGCAAACCAAATTCAATAAATTATGTAACATTCCTTGCCATCGAAATAAACTGAAAGCAGCTGTGTTAATAGGTTCTCACAGAGTGTCCGAAAGCCGAAACGACATCCCTAAAGAAGTTCGAACGAGTCATTTCATCCAAGTAATTCTAGAAGTTTCCAACTTATCCCGAATATAGAATTCCAGTTATTGTCGCTTAATTTCTATTATAATTTCCGACCCATAAATTCGGCGCGCGGACATGGTTTAATAAGCTTTAAAGTAACAAAAGTTGATTCATAAATATTCAGCCTGGGTCGGTGGAAATCCGATAGAAGTGAATAAATTGAGAGCGGGTTATATTGGCCCGGTCTAAGGATGAGAATTGAACGGCCTTTGGTGTGGTGACCATGGTGTTGCACTATATTTTTAAGTGTATGACTCAAAATGTGAGTTCATCACATTTGATCAACGCTCAAAATATTCTGTCAACTTCTAGCTAGTACGAAATAACATTAAGGTACATACATCTTTTTTATCAATATGCAGTTTGTAGTTATCGATAATCCAATCATTTCTGTGAAGAAAATAAAAAAATCTGAGGAAAAATGGCGATTTTTGTACACCATACGTAAATACGGTAGCGAAAGAGGTGAAGAGACGGCAATTATTCCGTGATGACATAGTCATCCTCTCGGTTACTCACGTGTACAATATACATACATACATGTATATTGTGCTCACACACGCATACCTACTTACGTACCTAATGTGAGTGATGTGCTATCACGTTTAAATTGGACGAGGAATATCAAAACAATTTTTTTTTTCAATACTCCGTTGCCAAAATAAATGAAATCTGAATAAGAAAACCTTTTTTAAATATTCCTCCGATCTAAATAAATAAAATCTGCTCTCGCTTTATAACATTTCGCCTCAAATTAACTTTTTTACATTTAAAAATGTTGTGACTTGCGAGCGCTCTTTCTCACGCTTCTAATATTCAGGTTGAGAAGCGAAGTGCATTGCCAAGTTTTCAACTGTTAATAAATTCAACATTCCGATTACTACTGGGCTACTGGACTTTTGGCGCGTGAATATTAACATCAGGTGACTTGCTCATATCATCACACAAATGTCTAAAACTTACAATTGAACGTGCGAGCGAAGCGAGTATCTATAAGATGACGTACAAAACCAACGTGGGGAAAGATGTTGGTTTTCAACTGCGTCAGTATATGAAAAAGTTTATTTGTGCGAGTATGTAGAGATAGACATAGACATAAATTTATTTGTGGAAGACACAACACCAAAAATACATAGAATATACAAAAATTAATAAACAAGAAAAGCTGTGTCCGCCACAAATCGGTTCCAGCTCAGCATACTGCATGTCTGTTAGTCACGTTAAAACGGCTGCACAGGTTTCAATAAAATTTATAACGCTGCTCATAATTTTATTACGTGGAAATACCTCACTTACCATATACCGCACATTCAGAGAAGTCACAACCTAGCTTGATATATCAAATTAGACTTTTCCATAACCATTGATATAAAAATAATTATCCTATAAAAAATTACAAGTTGGTCACCCTCACAAGCTACGACTCAGGTGACGCACCTGTAAGCGTTTTGTATTCACAAACAGTACTAATTTTACATCCGGATTTTTTATACGCACATAAAATAAGAGGTGTTTTATGGAGCTTTTGGCAACTTTTTATGGGTTACTTACGTACTACGATAGTGAAGTCTGTATTTCTCGTAGACGATCAACGAATCTAATGGTGTTTTTCTTTAAATACAACTAGATACTTACCTATCTTATTTTTAATTCAATGTGTTGTTGTACATTTTTTTTACTGTTGTAAGTTTTTGTCACAATAAAATAAATGTCTCTGTCTAGATAAGTGCGAGTCGGACACACACACTGCGGGTTCCGTAACACTCGTAACTAAAGAAATACATTAGCTAATACACAACAAACCCAACTTATTAATTTACCAATCGTTTTTATTTATGAATTGATAACCTCATTATTTTTGGATGTCGGTTTAATATATTAAAAATCGACGCAGATGAATCAGAGACATCTATAACGCACAACAGATTTCAATATAGAAGACCCATATCAATCAGCGCCCCAAAAACACAATTTATTTCTCTGTCCATCGCACGCGAGTGTCGACGATAAAGCATATGACAAGTGAACCTGTCAAAACCATGAAATCCATAAAAAAACCTTAAAAAAACGATCAAAGTGAGAATATGAACGATTTTCCTCTATCTTCACTCATGTTACTACAGGAATATAGCCCCGTATTCTATAAAACGTAACCAATGTAACTCGGTAAACTCTTGACTGGAATTTGACTCCTCGGTAAACTCTTGACTGGAATTTGACTCAATATGTCATTTTACCCGACTGCGCAATAAGGAGGGTTATTTTTTTCGAGTGTATGTATGTGGGTATGTATGTATGTACCTGGCAAATGCAGAAAAAACTAGACTATAAACTATTAAAACCGTAACCTTACTTTTAGGTAAATCGAGTAAATAACACGATATTGGAGAATTACCATGTGAATAAATGAGTGATGGCAACGTTGCTTGAGAAATTGTGTTATTTATAGCAATTTTTAATGAAGCTGCAGAAATAGCTGCAAACAGGGCTTTAAACAATGGAACGTTTTAAATATAGAACTATCACGGCAAAACACGGGAACTAACGTCTGGAAGTATATACTGCTATGGTATTCTGTGGTATCGACTGAACAAAATAATGAAATAAGGACGGCAGCGCCCTCAATGCCACATCAGTTCTCTAGCTGAACAGAGCACAGACTCTTGCACTATTATTATATTTGTCTTTCAAAGGCTGTGGTTGTATTGTTTAATCGTGTGTCCATCACATAATCGTAATTATTTTAGTAACTTATTTTTTATCCGACTGCGCAAGAAAGAGGGTAAACATTTTCAGGCATATGTTTATTTCTAAATTAAATCCTGTGGCCAAAATAGATGTCCAATTTTAATGTAGGTGTGAGATATCTTACACATCCTCAATTGACACAGAAATCGATTACACAAAACTTAATATCTCTTTCTTTTTTTGAAGTCGGTCAAAAAGTGGTGAAGCAGCAAAGAAATAAATTTAAAAGTTTTATTACACAAGAATAAGTTTAGAGAACTCAAAAACCCCCGACAGAAGAAAAATGGCTTAACCGATTACGAAAACATGCTTCATATTATTGTATTGTCATAGGTCCTCGATAAGTCTACAAAGTTTGAATGAAATCTGACCGTTTGAAGTGGGTTAAAATCAAGTCCAAAGGAGTCAGTTACAAACAAACATGCATACAGATGAAGCTAATAAAAGTGTGTTAAAATAAACCGGCCAGACTCGCGCACGAAGGGTTCCGTACCATTATCTATAAAAACGGCAAAAAAATCACGTTTGTTGTATGGGAGCCCCCCTTAAATATTAATTTTATTTTAATTTAATTATTTATTTTTAAAGTGAATAATATAACTCAATATTCTGTGAATATTTCAAACGTCTACCTGTTGCCGTGATCAATATCGAGCAAAAAATCACGGTTGTTGTATGAGAGCCCCATTAAATATTTATTTTATTCTGTTTTCTTAGTATTTATTGTTATAGCGGCAACAGAAATACATCATCTGTGAAAATTTCAACTGTCTAACTATCACGGTTCATGAGATACAGCCTGGTGACAGACGGACGGACGGACGGACAGACAGCGAACTCTTAGTAATAGGGTCCCGTTTTTACCCTTTGGGTACGGAACCCTAAAAAGGAAAATGCATTCTCCTTTTTTGCATAAAATGCAACTCGCTCTGGGGCCCCCTGAGATCCAACAAAATATGAAGAAACTTTTTCCCAACCTAAATACCAACGTGGCGCATTACCAATGTAAAATAATTATGCCCACAGTATTTACGATTAGAGATCGTCGATAAACCTGCCGCATCGTCCGCCAATTAAGTTGTCGAACTTAATCACCTATTACTCGGCCATTTTATCACCGCGAGTGCATTACGTAGCGTGCATTACTTTACCTGCTTCGATGTAAAATACTGCAAGATTGGTACACGTACTCTGAATACGAATGTCGACCGCTGGGAACTGGGCTAGCGGCCATTTTATACGACAAACATTGATTTAGCAAAACATGGATATTGGATCTAATATCGAATTCACAGAGTTCTAAATAATATCCACTATCAAATTTACATCTAAAGAAGTCTGACGGTATTTATTGGTTATTATTGTTTAACCTCCGACACAAACAGAGGGGTATGTATATTAGTTCGAGTAAGTCTGAGTAACGTGAGTGAATCGGCCTTTTCTAGAGCGTGCTCCATTCTAAATCACAACGCATCAGGTGAGTTAGCGGTCATACGCTATTGGAAAATAGGCTTGCGCTTGACCGTCAACTCACCTGGTGTTAATTGACAGATATGAATTAAAGAATAATGTTTATATATCTGCCAGTGGATTTAGGACTACCAGAACGAATTAACCAATTTCGATTTAACTTTTTTGGCGACTCAATCAAGAGTATTAAAAAAAAATGCTCAATCGCTTTTTTATGTCGAGAATTTCAAAATTAATAAACTCTACTTGACTTATGTTACAATGGGCCCTATTCCATATTCATAAGTTAACCGATTCACAACATGTCATAGCTTAAATAATACAAAAACCTAAAAGCTTTTTAACTTCAGCAGTAATCGTCTACTTTCAGCGATGCATCACATACAAGTAACCTGGAAAACATTTTGGTTTTACTTTACATTCAATATTTTTTCTGCTCTTCTTCTTCTTCGTCGTATCGATGATCCTGTTTGAGGTTTTTATACTGTTGACTCCCAGTATGTGGCTACAGCGACCCCGCAGGGAGAAAGTACGAACGTACTTTTCTACGCTGAAACGCTAGAAGTGCTAGAATCATACTGAAGGCTGAAGCGAAATCCACATATTCATAATTCAATGCAAAGAAACGAAATATTTGCTGTTCGATCGACGCTTTCAAGACCGTAGCGTTGCGACATTGAGACTTGTAATGTTGTAGTGGCGTCTAACGTTGCATAGACATTCTTAGAAATGCGGCTGCGTAGAGACGCGTGCGTTAAGAGTGTCAATTACCCCACATTTATCTATGCAAACTACTTTTTTTTTATCTTTTTCCGTTCGTTTTTTTATTACGAGTTTTATATTAACTTCACTTGTTTGTATGTATAAATCTTGAAAACCACATCCTCTAAATTAAAATTTTGTTACATGTGAATTGTAACTATGGAACCATGCATGCACGACACTTACTTAATACTTTAACGAGAAAATGCAGATGACATTATTTTTAAATTTTGATTTATTTCAAGTTACTTTTATATAAACAAAAATCAACGAATATTAGTTTTCTCTCATCGTATGAGAAAATACTCAATAATTATGTATAGATATGTAATTACAAGTGGCGGGAAGACGCTGGATGCAAGCCGCTTCCAATCGATCTTTTTGGAAATCCATGGGGGAGGCCTATGTCCAGCAGTGGACTTCTTATGGCTGAGATGATGATGATGATGATGATGATGATGATGTAATTATTGAGTATTTTAATGTCGCTGTCGCTTAACACCAGGTGAGTTGACGGTCAAGCGCAAGTCTATCGGCGAATAAAAAAAAATGTTTTTATCGGTATGTGTGAACTCAGCGATCCTCTTAACATTACAATGTTAAGGTGCGTAATAGTTACGCATCAGCAAGCGTAGTAAGTTTAACCTTGTACACACTTTTTTCTTAGATCACACGTATCAAACGCATTTTGATACTTATCTCTATTATCATAGAGTCCAATAAAGAATGTTTAGTGTTATGCGCCGTGCTTCTTTCTTATTCCTATTTTGTTCTACTTAATTATTGACATTTGTGCATAAGAACTTAGTGGCTACTTAATTTTTTTTTTTTTTTTTTAATTCAAGATAGGTTTGCGTTTGACCGCCAATTTAAATTTTACCGACGTTGCGGTCTACGATGGAGCGCGCTTATTTAGAATAATTATTAAAAACTGAATGAATCATCATCATCATTTCAGCCATAAGAAATCCACTGCTGGACCTATCCATGGATTTCCAAACAGACCGATTGGAAGCGGCTTGCATCGAACGTCTTCCCGCCACTTGTATGAGGTCATCTGTTCATCTCGTGGCTGGTCTTCCTACGCTGCGCTTGCCGGTGCGTGGTCTCCGCTTGAGAACTTTTCGGCCCCATCGACCACCAGTTTTACTTGCTATATGCCCTGTCTACTGCCATTTCAACTTGCTATTCCGCTGCGCTACGTCGGTGACTTTCATACATCTACGGATCTCTTCATATCAATCTCGCAGAAAGACTCCGAGTGTGGCCGTCTCCATAGTTCGTTTGTGATCTTGAGCTTCCTAATAAGTCCCATAGTTAGAAACCACGAAATTTCGCCTATGTAGTGCTAATAGTATCTGGATAAATGGCTGTGACATAAGGACAGACAGACAAACGGACATGGCAAATTTATAAGGCAAGGACAGACAGACAGACGGATGGACGGACGAATTTATAAGGCAAGATGGCAATCACACTAGCCTGGAATTGAAATTCCCTTTGAAGTACATCACACTATTTTGTCCTGAGAGACTGAACTTCATTTTGGTTATATAATTTAAAGTCATTTAAGGAAATAAATTAAGACCCTTTACGTTCTTATGCTGCGCTGCATGTTTTCTCGAACAATTATGTCACAAAACTCGAAAAATTATGCCACAAAACTCGGCGTTTTTCAACTCTAACAAGTTTATGCGATTTGTAATGAAGTGACGTCATACACGTATGTGAAAACGCGTCGACCGAGACCTTATTTATGAAAAACATTACATATGAATATTGTTGAGTACTGCACATGAGTGAAACTCTCTGCCGCTTACTCTGTTTCCTGAGAATTACAAACTTGGAATTTGCAAGATAAGATTGCATTATATTTTTTTGATAGACGTGCTCCATCCTTAACCACACCATCGCTTACCATCAGGCGAGGCGGTGGCTAAAACTAAAAGAAAATCTATTAAATAAGTATATTTAAAAAACGTACAGTTAAAACCATAATCGTTTTTTTATGCATGATCGGGTTAAAAGAAACATTTGACAAACTAATTCAAAGTAGGTTAGGTTAATCAACTAAATAGCCGCCTTTAAAGCGTAGTCTAAAGAACTAAAATGGCGTGGGTTGGCGGATCATTAGCTTTACAGTTAAACGATCCACAAAAAGTAGACAAAGCCGACATAGAAATAACATTACGCCGACGTTCGTTTAAATAATTTGCTCACCGAACGTAGGTATTGAGTCAGTAAGAAACCTACATGTAGGTAGAAGCGTATCTAGGTGGGGGCAGAGAGGGCCAATCGCGTCCAAAGAATCTAGCTTACAGAAAATCAACATGAAAACTTTATCCAACACCTGTGCTACTGAGTACTGGTATGATTTTTTCTTTTCTGAAAGTAAAGTGATAATTTTTTCATATAGGACATTTTTTCATAGAACTGTCATTGCATATATATCTAGCAGGTTCACAGTCCACAGCCCATATATGGGCTGTAGGCTAATAGCGTCATGAGTCCACAGCCCGCATATGGGCTGTCCGGCTACTGATTTTTAACGGGTCGTATTTTATTGGACTCTGAGGGAATGTCTCATATTAAACGTGGACTAGGTAGGATAGACACTTAGCTACAAAATTTCACCGGACTTGGGTGGCACTTTATACTCTCGATGCTGGACTGTGAACCTGCTAGGACAATTTTTATTTATGCGAGAGTTTTGTTTTTGTTATTAAGTAACAAACTAAGTTTGATAATAATCGGGAAGTGATAACGAATCTAACAACACCTCGCATATAAAAAATTTAAAGGCTATAGCAGGTACTATGAATAAAAACCTATATTTACTATCAAAAAAATATTTTCCTTCTTGTACAGTCGTTTAAAAATTAAGGCAATACACATTATATTAAAACAAGATAATGATTGAAATTACACAACTTCTAACCTATTTATCGCGTACATCTTATATAATTTCTGGAACGTAACGTATCGAACACTTTGCAGAGTTTGTGTACACACGTGAAACTAGACGACAGTTCATGATGATGATAATGATTGATGACGACGAATTCAATGAGTAACAATCGCAAAAATAAAAATAAACATTAAAAATAATGATTATAGATTTGTTAAAAAAAGAATTCATGAAATTTTATTCTACTGTCGGGGTTGCGTCGACGTGCCCACCCCACAACTCCTAACTACGCCACTGTACGTAGGTAGCAACTTGTGAATAGATTTAGTCAGTATCAGTGGCGTTCCTTGTTACACAGTTATTGAAAGGTCGCCGGCATGCCTACTACTTTTGTTATTTAAATAGTTCAGACGAGCGAGCATTGAAAAGCAGCCCGTTGGAGCACCATCCTTTTATGGCTGTTTGAGCCACACGTAGGCGGAAGTGGGTTAACGATCTCTGATTCACAGACTGATGGGACGGTGCACTCGAAATATTTCCACTGATGATTTAGTTGTAGGTAACTATTTAATATTCTATGTCTACCATAATTTTTTTACCGATTTTAAAATGATGAGGTTATGTTCGATGGTATGCATGTTTCATTCTAACCGATTCAAAAAAGAAGATTCGCAAAAGAGTTCGCAAATCAGTTGTATATTTTTTTGTTTGTTACCAAATAACTCCGTTATTTATAAAGCAATTTGGAAAATTACTTTTTTCGTTTGAAAGGATATATTTTCAGATTCGTCCCATAGCAATTTCATAAAAATCGGTTCAGTAGTATTTTTTAAAACAAAACTGCGCATTTAGAAGTCTGTTGTTTAAGTTTTTTTAAACCGCTTTTGAGTGTTCTTTTTACGTTATATTCATTATAACATTTTTATGGGTAGTTTTCAAGGTTGTCCAACATTGAAAACTACCCATAAAAATGTTGATCAGTAATTTTTTAGTAGTAAAGTATATATCTTCAATTATAATATCATTATTTTGTACAATATGTCGATTGACGTCAATTGTTTGTTCAAGACTACGCGGAGGGAAGAATTAGACAATCTAAATTCCTCTCCTAAATTGACTCGTTTTCAACATATTTATTGTCAACCGACGCATTTTCACACGCTGCATGAATGTCATCGTAACCTAGATTTGCCTCTACTCTATTCTCTGAGATTACGCCCAGAAAATTCGGTAGAAACAATTTGAAATTCAATCTGTTCTTTCAATCTGGAACACAGTATCCCTTGCACACTACTGCTTGTTGGTTGAGAAAACTAGCAAAGATCCCAGGCAGTCTATTAAACTATAAATAGTGATCCTAAATTTAGGATCACTTTTAATATAATTATACAAGAAACTTCCAATGGCACAAAGCTGTACTCGAGTGTAATCTTTCAATCCATAGCTGTTTTCTCATTCCGATACGGATACGTTGTTCTTCTCATGAGCCTGCGACTAGGAAATATTTCGAAATAATTTGCAATAAAGTTAGCGTTAGAAACACAGCTTATTAAATTGCTCAACTAAAATAATGTCTCGGTGCAAACACAATAGATAGATAGACAGATAGATAGATAGATAGATGAACTCTTTATTGTACACACCTTAAAAGTAATAACAAAGAACTTAAATAGACTAGTGCAACAAAAGGCGGCCTTATCGCTAAAAGCGATCTCTTCCAGGCAACCAATAACCAATGCAATTGATCTGAAGTCACTCACAATTCCTTTACCCAAGCCTAAATGATTTTAACACTGAACTCTACATTAATAGAACTTTAATGAGCAGATTAGGAGCCGAAACTCGACGGGAATTGGGAACCAAACCGCAGATGATGTTCCATCCCTTTCGAGTGCTTAGTGTTGCCAACTCAATCATGAAAAGAATAACTGGATCATCCATAAAAAATTTGAGTCTAAAATTACATTCCCGCCGTTCAGTACGATTGAAATGTTGGTTTTGTTTTTAGACGTTCCCATGAACTGGATTTGTAGGTGCCACTGGAACTGTGAAACTTATTAGAAATGTCTTACTGTTGTAAATTTGATAAGTCTTGTTATTTATTTCCTTGTGTATTTCCATATTACTTAAAAAGTTTTTTTTTATACCTAGTCTTGCCATAAATATTGTCACGAAGAAAAAAAAATTTTTTTTTATTGCAAATAATATTTATTACTTTTACAGTGTGTTAGTTTAATACATAAATATAAAACAATTTAAAATATAAAAGCTTATTCGAAGTGGTCTCCATTGGCTGCAATACAGTCCTTTAAACGTTGAGGCCAGTTATCAATAGAAGCACGCACTCTTTCCATGGGGAAATTCTTCACTGCCAATCGTATGGATTGTTTTAGGGACTCCAAATTATCATGGCGTTTAGAGCAAGCCATACTCTCTAAAACTGACCATAAATCATAATCCAGCGGATTAAGATCAGGACTAGACGACGGCCAGTCTTCAGCTCTGATGAAGTCCGAAACGTTCACTTCCAACCAAGACTGCGTGGACCGAGCTTTATGACCTGGCGCCGAGTCTTGTTGGAAGGACCATACTTGGTTATTGAACATGGTGTTGTTAAGGGGCTTAACTACCTTCTCAAGAATGGTATTTTGATACACTTGTGCCGATGTTTTGATACCTTTTTCATAAAAATATGGCTCAGTCACTCCTTCATAGCTAACACCCCACCAAAGAATCACTGAAGTCGGATAATGCCCACGTTGCACTCTGTCGACTAATTGGGAAGCTTCCTTAGAGCTTTGAGCATAAATACGGTCATTTTGTTTGTTAAAATGTTGCTCAATTGTAAAGATTTTCTCATCCGTAAACAAAATTTTTCTGTGACCTCCCTTTGCGTACCGCTTCAGTAGTTGTTTTGATTTTACCACCCTATTCTTTTTTAAATTATCAGTTAAAAAATTACCATTGCGTCTCTTATAGGCTGCAAGTCCTAAGTCATCTTTTAAAATACGCGACATGGTTCTGGGTGCTATCTTCATCTCCCGAGATAAAATCTTTTGCTTTCGGACAGGATTTCTTCGAATTCTTTCCCTTACTGCTTTGACCACCTTTTTCGTACGAACACTACGTGGACGGCCAGATCTTTTTCTGTCACAAACAGAGGAGGTCTCATTGTACCTATTAATAGCCCGGTACACAAACATTTGACTAATACCAAGCGTATGGAGAGTTTTAAAAATTGCATTTGGCTCCATACCAACTTTGTGTAATGCAATCACAGCGATTCGGTTCTCTTTATCACCCCACTCCATTTTAATATCGCAAAATATTGTACAATGTATTGGCGCCAAAATTAGAAAACTCAATGAACAATCGTATAAAAATTACAGATTCCAAATTCAAATGTAATATCTTTCTTATTTTTAACTGTAACAGTATTTATGGCCAGACTAAGTATATAGAAGATAGATCTACGATTGACCACCAACTCGCCTGATGTTAAGCGACGGTGTGGTTTTTCATTGCAGCACAATGCTCACGAAACTAATAATTAACTACATAAATATTCATAAAATTTCAAGGTTTTTACCCAAACAAACTAACAATGGACTCTTAAATCAAAGCGATAATTTGTGAGAAATATAATAAAATTGTACCTTAATAACAATATTAGGATATATCAAGTTATTTACTGCATCTCCATCGACATACCGTTGTATAACAACAAAATTATTTATAGAAACGGCCAATGGAACGAATTAAAATTTTCAACTGATAACTCTTTTGATAACTATAATTTTTACTAAGAAATTGCAATACTAGCGCCTCCACTTCATTCATCAGATAACTTGGTAACGTGCGATGGTGTACAGAAATTTCCCACAGTCGTTTTTCTGTGACCGGGGGAACTATATTGCAAAACTGTGAGAAACATTGTTCGTAAACAAGAGCAAGGTAATAACCGGTTATGCAATACAATCGCGAACTAAACCGCACCAGGTATAGTCATCATTAAGGTCATCATTAGTGTAGGAAGGGGCACGGGGGGTCTAACCCCTTCACGAAATTCCAGTGCCTAATTTAGATTTTTTTGGCGTACTTACAAAAAAAGCATCCAAAACTCATGGGCAATAATCATTATGAGATGATGATAATAGTACGGCACTTTGGCAGAGCACACCTGCGGACGTACCACGCTTTTGCCTGTAATTTATTTATTTAAATCCATCAGTTACTGTTCCAAAAAGAAAGAAAATGTTTCCAACGAAATTTTTTGGCATAAAGAGATTTGACATTTAATAAATGAGATTGACGAACTTTAATATTCTATGACTTTAATATTATTTACTTCACTAATTCAATGCACTGCGCATTGAATTATTGAAGTCCAAAATTCATAATATATTGGACTTATATGGGCAAAATCGGTCGAGCGACTGGCTTATTTCGTCACTTAGTTACTCAGAAATGTTGCATTTCATGAAATGTTCAATTCAAACATCACAACAGCATTTGTTACAGAGGCACAACATTTGTTATTTAATCTAAATTCCACAATGCTTTATTTATTAACTACACCAGTAAACACAATAAATTCAGATTATATAGGATTTTTTGTCACTTGATCCTTTTGTGCCCCCAAAAAAAATCCTAGCTACGTCAATGTCAAATTGAGTGATTATGGTTTTCGTTCTAAGCACGAATTCGTCCGAAAGTAAGCGAACGCACAACCGAGGCCGGAGGAAAATTCGCAGTTTATTTAGGAAAGCATGACCTCGAGGGAGGTCGCAGATGGAATTCTAGGAAAACTATACTACCAGTTTTAAATTAAACTTGTTTAAAGTCAATAACTGAGTTCGTTACACAGCTGTTTAAAGAACACTGGATTTTAACGTGCTCTTATTATATCTTAAATTTCATTCATAAAATCGACGTATCCTTACATATAATTGCGTTTCCTTAGTTAGTGGGCCATCGTACATCTGTCTAACATAAAAAAAACGTGATAGGCGATATGATATGCAACGCAGTTCACAATGGAGTGAAAGATGGATGGAAATCTATTATTAAGTTATAATATTAGCGGCTAAATGGAGCTCGTATTACAAAATTGCAAACTTTCCATTGGTCGCCAATCCGTCCATGTTGTTTACTCTAGACAATTTACAAAAAAATGTATTTCAATGAAATAATTTTAGATTAGCTAGAAGCTGCTAGAAGAACATGGCAGAAGACAGCACAGAATAGAGATGAATGGGCAGCTGTGGGAGGAGGCCTTCACCCGAAGAGGATTAAGAAGAATAATCAAGAAGATTACTAACACCACTAACATAAGAATAAGGTATACATTTCATCATCATCATCTCAGCCATAAGAAGTCCACTGTTGAACATAGGCCTCCCCCATGGATTTCCAAAAAGACCGATTGGAAGCGGCTTGCATCCAGCGTCTTCCCGCCACTTGTATGAGGTCGTCTGTCCATCTCGTGGCTGGTCTTCCTACGCTGCGCTTGCCGGTACGTGGTCTCCACTCGAGAACCTTTCGGCCCCATCGACCATCAGTTCTACGTGCTATGTGCCCTGCCCACTGCCACTTCAACTTACTAATCCGCTGTGCTATATCGGTGACTTTTGTACGTCTACGTATCTCTTCATTTCTGATTCGATCTCGTAGAGAGACTCCGAGCATAGCCCTCTCCATAGCTCGTTGCGTGACCTTGAGCTTCCTTATAAGGCCCATAGTTAGGGACCACGTTTCAGTGCCGTATGTCATCACTGGTAACACACACTGGTTGTAGACTTTCGACTTGAGGGACTGGGGAATATTGGACGAGAAGACGCTTTTAAGTTTCCCGAACGCTGCCCAGCCGAGTTGGATACGACGATTGACCTCCCTCGTAAAGTTGGACCTGCCTAATCGGACCGTCTGTCCTAGGTAGACGTATTCGTCAACAACTTCAAGAGTGAAGTTCCCCACAGATATTGGGGTGGACACTACATGGGCGTTCGACATAACCTATACATTTAAATCTAAACTAACAATACTAAGCAATATAATAATAATAAATAAATTCAAATATTAATTAATAAAAAAATATAATAATAATTGAAATGCTAAATAGGTTGCATTTATATTAATTTCATTTCATATTCATGTTTATAAGAAAAAAAAGGCAATTTTATTTTATGTTATTAATTTTAGATTGCATTTAGTGTGGTGTGTGATGCCTATACTATTCTGAACACAACTCACAATCGCAAAAATCAGCTGTACCCGTCATTTTGTCAGAGGTCAACGAACTTTGTACGAACAGCTGATTTTTTCACGATCTCACAGTCGCGTTTATAGAAAAAAAAGCTTCATAACGATGAGTACAATATTGTTTAGTACATCGTAATGGTAGTTCGGTCAATATCACCGCAACTGATTGCGTTCGGTGACCAGTTAATGACTGCTTTCGCCCGGTGGCAGAACTGCAAAATGCTGTTATTTTACTGTGTTTAGTACGTGCACATTGCGGTCTGCCTTATTGTGTGCTACAATTGAATTATAATACATACTTACATCAGAATGGACCTTGCGTTTGGTCGCGTAATAACCGAAACAACTGGTTTACGTACCTGTAAAGAAATAAAATATTTTAAGCGACAAATTAATTATAATTATCTATAGATACATATAATAAGGCTGTAACCGGTCAAAATTTTGTATATGTAATCGCATAATTTCCGAAACAACTGGTTTACGTACCTGTAAAGAAATAAAATGTTTTAAGCGACAAATTAAATATATTTTGTATGTAACAAAGGTCCTAAAATAATTTAGCCCGAATTTGCAAAAGGTACTTACATAATATAACGATATCTATGATCCGCTTTTACCCGACTGCGCAAGAGTAATAAACTAACAAATGGTAAGTTATCTATTATCCGAAATACATTTGTTTAAATCTTACTTGCCCGATTCCGTTTCATAGAACTGTCTCATTCCAGATATTTACTTGACACAAGATTCTGATTCTATGAGTTTCGTTTGCCCGAAAAATTATTAGATTGGGTTCGTTATGTTCTTGTTATAATATCCAGAAACCTTATTTACAAACGTTTGGTTATAACATACATATAGAAATTCAAACGCTCTCTATTTATATAAAAGTTTAACAAAATATTATTCTTAAGTATTAAAATAATGTAACATATGTGTGTATAATGTATTTATCGCGTTATCGGTTGACTTAGATTAAGACCAGCCCGACGATAGTAATAGAGTTCTTTCTGAGTGTTGAATTTAGTTCATTTCTTCCAACACCCAGTTTGGTCAACAATAGCAAGCATGTTTCTATAATACTCAACCTAACGACATTATACTTCGGAATTCTGAACTCAGAATAGTAAAACGCTAGAATATGCTTATAAAATCAACATACATATATCAATTATTAGATTAGGTTTGTAAGGTCTCTTTTTATTATACTCATAAGCTTACTTATTACAAAGATTCGAGAGATGAGATGTAAAATTAGCTGTCGGGATTTTGTAAACTTTTGAGAAAAATTCGTATTCTGAGAAATGATATTCGATATTTCACAATTCGGATTATAGATAGGTAACCAACAGTAATGCCCCTCTTGTAATCCCCTCCCCTCAGTAATGATTTCAAACTTATCTAAGCTAGAAACAAACGAATCCGAGGAGCATTAACCTCTTTTTCAGAAGTTGGATAAAACCTGCAAAATTACGAATGACCCGATCAAAACGAAGAGGTAGGTAGATATTATGTTTAACTTCAGAAACCATTTACCGAAACAGGAAATAAGCGTAGGTAGCAGATTCTATTAGTCTTGACCTTCAATGAAAAACACCTCCAAATTATTTTTTAAGGAAGCCAATTACACGGCTAAAATAATCTCATTATAAAAATGAGAAACTGATTTGTTCGCCATAATATCAAACGTGGGCAGCGAGGAAGACCTAGAAATGCTTCAGCCAATAACTTGCTTGGATTCTCTGCTTATTACCTTCCTAGTTTACGTCATATTTCCATGTAGAAAACATAAATAAAGCAATATGTTATAAATGCGTATAAATATCAAGCTGTTTCCACTTCTCTCGTAGGTCTCTCGACATACCTACTGCTAATATATGGAATACGTTTCCTGAATGGGTCTTCCCCGACAGTTAGGACAAGTGAATCGATTTCTTCCAACGAACGTTGTATCGTTCGTAAGTGCAATCCATTGTGAATAGCAAAATATTTTAACACAGCACAGAGTTCTTTAACAGAAGTACTCAAGCGCAAACCCCTGAGTTTTTAGCGGGAACGTCATCGAAACATATTGTTGCTTTGTTTTATTTTCCTAAACTTGTGTTATTTTGAATATTATGCGATTAAAAATGGTGGTGTTTTATTCATTAAGTGTTCGATCAAGTACATGAGTGCGGGCAAATGAAATGAAGCAGCGAAACGTGTCATTTTACGTTGTCGACAAAACTCCATAGAAGCTTCTAGTAAAGTCGCCACCACTTTACTGAAGCAGGGCTCGACTTATAAATTGACTGTATGTGACTTAGATTGTGACTAGAACATTTACAACTTGTTTTATTCAAGAAACTTGAAAAAAGACCTAATACTCTTGACACTGGCAAATGCTTTATCTAATGCGGGTCCAATACAAAAAAGAAGAAGAAGAAGTGCAAACCAAAAATTGGTATGCCGAAAGAAAGAAAAACCACTCCCGTCACGCTCCCGCCCCGTCGCGTCGCGTACCGTCACCATCCCGTTGTCGCGACGGGTCCCCTTTTTTACTAAATTAGCTCTTTACATACATTTTTGAGGTTCCGTAGTAAACAAGGAGTAGTGTCACCATGTCCGTCTGTCTATCTTTAACGTGCACATGTAATTTTTATCTGTAAGCATTTATTTTCTGAAAATAAATTTATCTGTATCTTTATCCGCGGCTTTGCTCAAAAACTATAAGTAAAAGAAAGGTTTAATTTAGTATGGGTATACATATTTATTATGCAGACTGTAAAAAAATTAAAAAAAACTTAGATATGTAAGAAATGTCAATTTCGTGCAAATTTCATTTAAGCCAACACAAGTTAACTTTTATGTTCATAGTATCAAACAGAAGACCATATTTTAAGTTCACATAAATTATGATGTGCAACGGAAGCCTAAATTACGCGTGGCACGACACGCACTTGGCCGTTCCTATCTTCTCAAACCCTCTCTCTTCCCTCTAACCCTCTAACCACGGTCAAATGTGGCTTCCAACAGCAACATTGTCTTTGATGCTCGGAATACCCGGCAGGGAAAATGGAGGTGATTTTATATATGTATGTGTATGAGTATGTAATTATGAATCATATAAATAAAACAGAAGCCTCCTTTTCGCTTAGTGGTTAGAGTATAAAGTCAACCGAGCACGAGAGAAACAATTTTCGTTCCGTATTACAGTTACAGAACCATTTGTTGGTCGACGGGCGTCATTAATCTCTGCCGCTGTTGGATTCTCGCACAGCGTAAATCATATTCGTTTTGTTTCAATGTAATATGTGCGCTGCGATTCATATAAAATGCAATTAAAATAACAAGAGGACAGCTTTAGGGGTATGTTATGACGTCATTGCTCGAAAAGTTCCAACCTTCCCCTATGCTTTTTAGTTTAGACATTGGCATATCTAGAGATACTTTCTAGGGTAGGCCTGGCCCCTAAGATCTCTTTGACTGGCCTTGTGGCTCAGTTGGCAGTATGTCTGCTTGCCGAGCTGAAGGTCGTGGGTTCTATCCCCACCCAGGGCAAATATTTGTGTGATGAGCATGGATGTTAGTTCTGTGGCTGGGTGTTTCTATGTATCATATGTACTTATATATTTACAAAAAAAAAAAGTTAAGATGTATTCTATCAGCCACCTTGTTCCACACAAGCTTTGCTTAGTTTGGGCTAGATGGTGTTGTGTGAAATGGCCACAAATATTTATTATTTATTTTATTTTTTTCACTTACTATAATAATAATAAATATAACCTTTTATTTATTTATATACTTAGATGGGTAACCCAAAAACCTGGGGTGGGCCACAGGCCACAGGCCGTTCCGGGATGGGCCTGGCCCACCCGGCCTGTCCTTAGGTATTATATGCCCTTGAGTTTAGAGTTGTGTAGGTATCTGATCACTTCATTATCCGTCTCTGTCAGATAAGTGGCTTGAAGGGAGGTATCAAGCGAAAATTATCATCAGAAACTTAGATCTGCAGTGCCTACTGAAAATAAAATAAGTTTCTAAGTCAACGGTTAAGAATAAATCCATCCATTTTGCCTTCTATTTAAACACTCAATATGAATTACGTAAAAAAAATATATTTTATTTTATTATAATAGATTTGTATTCGCTCACGAGAATGAGCAAGTGAAATAAAGTAGTCAAACGTGTTTCTTAACGTTGTCTTCAGAAACTCCAGAGAAGCTTCAATTAAAAAAAAACACAATTTTACTGATGCATGACAGAAATTTATGGTGACTTTTTAAGATAATAATGCTTATATGACTCGTATTATTTATATTCATTTATGAAACTTGAACAAATCTCAATACTTCACACTGGCAAATGCGCTACTTGCGGGAATCCAACACAAAAAAACAACTGGTTCATCGCGATCGTGTTAATCCCTAAAGTTAGTCCTGAATGCATTTACTATGCACTACACGTATCAAAAGTTGCCTAAGTACGCTATTGTAGCCATTATTCCTTTCACATATTGATGATAATGCTTTCACGCTAAACAGGATGTAGTATTCCCAGGATGTCTTCCTTTACTCGACGAGTATCGCATCCGGTAGCTGAACATGACGCCATCTTGATGACATCACCCGAAGCACTTTGTTTTCGAAGACGCGCAGTTTATGAACTTTAACATTTTTAGCAGAAATCCTTGACAGATTAGTAAAGGTGAGTCCGAGGTGAATGCATTCGTAGGTAGATATAGGTAAGATACAAGACTTCATAGATGATCATTTATATATAATTATTATAAACTTTTGCAAAAGAATATTATGCCCATGACAGAACATTACAAATTTACAGAATTCGAGGCCCTAGCTAAATTGAGCTGATTTCCCAACATCTTTTAAGCCTGCATTGCCCAGAACTGGGATTACCTAATAGGCTTTCCTATGCCTAAACCTTAATTCTTTAGGTACATCTGCCATTCAATCGATCAATTTTGAAATTGTAAGATCTGCAAACACCACATCCGTGCTTATAACCGGATTGGTCAAGGTATTTAATACTCCGTCTAACCATGTACTCCATTCTTAGCCAGATTTTGCTTACCATCAGGTGAGTAAGTGGACGAACTTAGAGCTATTTTGTATAAAAAATAACCTCTTCCTTTTTTGAAGTCAATAATATATTACTTTTTTCACCGTATTCAGTGAATTTCTGTCAGTGGTAATGGTAGTGATATTACCACTACTACTGACAGTCATAATTATATATGTCAATTTTCATTATTTGAAACGCATTTTCCATGTCGTAGTGGTTTATATCTTTGCATGCCAGGTGAAAGATGCTGGATTCGAACCCACATGTAAAAACTTCAAACGTACTTTTCATTTATGATTATTATTAGGTACTTATAATGAAAGCTCCGGATCTGTTCAAATTTCAGCCGCCAGCTATAATCAAAGTTTTCGCTTCGGTGTAAGGGTGGGGTAAAAAAAATTATTACTAATAATAATACATATCCATTATAAAAATAGTTAACCATTATACCTAGGCCTCTGTTCTTGTACTCCATATATACCATTTTTGTCCACAGTTCGACCCGCGATTTGCAGCAAGTTCAAATTGATTTATTTGCTAAGACATAGGTACAATAAATAGGTCTTAAATAATAAAATATTTAGTAAGTATCTCTACATCTAACCCCTTTGAGGCGTGCAAATTTACTAATATTTAAAACATTTAATATTCATTATAGACACTTAAATAATTATATCTACTTTATTATCAACGTTACAATTATAGATGTCAAGTTAAATTATATATGTCAAAATTCTAATTCTATCCTTTATTTTATCTTTTAGAAATTCATCCAGAGTGTAATATGCCTTATCTATAACTGTTTTAGCCTAAATTTAAAGGTGTCTGTATTTTCAGTTTATTTTATTATTTGTGGTATTTTATTATATATTTGTATCCTCTTTATAAATACACTTCTATTTAATAGAGCTTTATGGATCATAGGTATACACAGTACTTTTTGATGCCGTCTTGTTGTTAGTGTTTTGAATGCAGACAGATAGAACAGATAGAAGTTAAGTAACTCAATAAGCTGATTGTGCGGCCAAACACCTTTACCCGCACTCCGTTCTCCGATTATTGATACTTACTCATCTCTAATTATGTTTATGAGTGTCCTACCGCATTCCTACGCAATTTTCCTAAGTATTCCCTCTACAATTACAGCTAACACGGGCAAATATCCAATTAAAGTGTAATTTACTTCCATAATAAGATTGTGAAGCAGGCGGGCAAATTAAGTGGGACTTACACACAGCGGTTACGTAAATTCAGCACCTCTACGAAAGGTAACACATACCAGGATCTTGATAAGCAGTACCTACGTGGTCCTACGTTGGGAACGGCCAACAATTCACGGTGGTCGACATAATGCGAACTCGCGTAGATAACGATCAAAATTTAATTACTGCTTATGCCTACAACGCACGAATTGTGTATAAAGGGTGTTTGGTAAGTCGTGCCCCGCAAAGGCTAAGGTTGTCCGTACAAAAATGCACTAAATACCATAGTGCAGTTTTAACATCAAAGTGTTATGACAATATCAAACGCTCATAATTTCAGGGTGGAATCGGTCGGCTATTATTTTGTTCGAAACAATAAATAATCGAAAATACTACTAAATACATGACCAAAATGCTGGTCTCTTCTTCAGGAAAAATGTGAAGTCTCCATTCAGAGGGGATACACAATTAAATTAGCATTTTGCCACGTTGCATGAAATTGGTAATCGCTTAAAGTTTAGACTATCCATAGGCTTTTGATAGCGTTTTGGTGATTTCCAATTAGTTATAAATAGTTCTTAATTTTAGTTTTGTTTTCTATTGTATTCTTATTATGTTTCTCATGTTATACATAAAATAGTAAGAAAATAAAATAACATTAATTACTATTCCGTGATATATACTATAGTGGGTTTTATTTTAGGAGCTCAATATGAATATCAACCAAGGTAAATATCCCGTAAATAGTACTGTAATTGTAAGGAATAACTATGGCAGTTAACACAAGTAATTACTTAACAAAAATAATTGTTTTTTATTATATCCATTTCGAAAATATAATTTTCTTATTTAAGTCAGAATCATCAACTATTCGTTTACTTTTCATTTCATATTTTCATAACCACTCCACACTAAATAACACATTCACGAAAACGGACACCAATGACCAAACACTCTGTATTCCAGTACCTATGTAAGTAGGTAAGTTTTAGTTAATTGGTAGAATCGAAATAGACAGGGGGAGGAGGTTGTAACCTTGAGGCTTCGTGCCTTCCTTCTTCGATTGACCAAGCGATGATGTTTACACTCCAAAATAGATACTGGACGTACGCTTATGACGCTTTTAGCTAAGTAACGAAGTTCGGACGTAATAAACCACGTGGGTAGACAAATTCGTGAACGCCAGTATATTACAAAAATAAATTTTGTGTGTTTTTGTTACAATAAATTTATGTCTGTCTATAAATGTATGGGATTGATAGCTTACGAAATGTCACGTGACTACACGTCAGTGCCGGCAGCTAATATACTCGTAAGTGTAGAAATAGAAAAGTTTGTCAATTGTCTAAAAGGGCTAGGCTCGTCTAGAACGCATGGAGCTTAAAGATGGCGTGGGCGCAGAAGTAGGTCTTACGTGACCGTAGAGGGTCGCGAGTTGTTGCAGTGAGTGGACCACCATTGTATTATATTATTTATTGTTTTTATTTATGTATTTGCTCCATCCTAAACCGCTTGCCGCGGGGCGCGCGCCCTGCTGACAGGCGCTGCGCTGCTGCGGAGCCGGTCGGCCGACACCGACACACGCGCCGCCATGCACCGCTCCGACAACGCACTGGTGGTTGCCGTGAGAGACTGGGACGCAAGTCCCCTTCATCGAACGGAATAACTTATAACTTATTTATTATTCTTAATTTAATTCATTTATTTATTCTTATATATAATTACTTTATTTTAATTAATTGATTTTATGATTTGATAATTTAATTTAATTTAATTGTTATGGATTTACATCTGGAATAAATAACTTATTTTTTCATTTCATTAACATCAGGCGAGTTAGCGATCACACACAAGCCTATTATTGAATAAAAAAGTGTTTTTAACTTATTAATCTCAATATAAGAGTTGTCACTCTGGGCCTGTGCAAACGACTTGCAATTTATTGCGACGTAACAAGATTCACTGTATTAATAAAAATAATTGGATGTGTTTGCAGTCAGCTAAATACTAATAACTTTGTATATAATAAGGATTATTATTATACTAGCTCTGCTAGCAGCAGCCTTGGCGGCATCTTTTTCTCAAGATATTCAATCTGACACTCTAAAGTATCCGGCTAGCAAGAAACCAAACCATCATACTGGATTCTTTACAATATTTTACTCCCTATCCATATATCAGCTAACTTAATATAGCAAAACCCTCAACAGCACAAACATCTAACGAGTTGTATTCCTAATTCGCTAAAGTTCCATGTAGAGAAAAATATATTTATTGTCAAAATATCAAATAAATAAATAAATATTTGTGGACTTTTAACACAACACCATCTAGCCCAAACTAAGCAAAGCTTGTACTATGGAACTAGACGGCTGATAGAATACATATATACTTTTTTTGTTGTAAATATATACAGTATATGATACATAGAAACACCCAGACACAGAACAAACATCCATGCTCATCACACAAATGTTTGCCCTGGGTGGGGATTGAACCCACGACCTTTCAGTTCAGCAGGTAGACGTAAACACACTACCAACTGAGCCACAAGGCCAGTCAAATAATACATAATAGAATGTCAGTTCGAATAAATTTTAAGTACATATATGGTAAAACAAAATGTGTATGTAATGAAATTACTAACCACCAAATGATCAATAAAACAAAAAGTATTCACCGAAGCTCATATTCATTGTTGAAATCCGAGCGCACGCCCCTACCACGGATCTCCATCAACCGACTGAACTAGCATCCCTTCCAAAACTACGGAGCAGATGTAACCCCATTAATTATTTACTGCTTCAATTATAACACAGACACACTCGCATTAATTTTAACCACTTACTTAGGAATATATAATGTCAAAGGAAACTTCACAACCACCATATGACAGGAAATTATGAAGGTAAGTTACCGGATTCTAATTTCTAAGGTAGCAAATTGGATGACAAAAAAATAATACAAGCAGCGCTCTAACTGTTATTTAATCTGTGGATCGTAGCATCAAGGATGAGAGACCATAATTATCTGTTAGGGAGTAAGACATTGACATATACATACATACTTCGTAAGGACATGTCCTTTGATCGTTTCCAATGGTGTTCAAGTACCGTAAACACAGTCGCATATAGGACTCACCACTATACTTTTATTTTGTTTTAATAATTTAATTTAATGGATATGGATTAACATCTGGAATAAATAATTTTCATTTCATTTCATTTATTATGTGTCCGGATTAAATGCTGAACAAATAAATATTGGAATACATACATATCTCACATGTAGACCTGTGCTACATAGGTAGGTATATAAAAAATCCCTTGTACTCTATACCTACTATACTATAACACAACATATATTTTAATTTAATTGTATAATTTAATGCAATCATCATCATCTTCTCAGCCATAAGAAGTCCACTGTTGGACATAGGCCTCCCCCATGGATTTCCAAAAAGACCGATTGGAAGCGGCAATGAATGTATAATCAATGTCTATTTAATGCAATAGACTACTAGAATCCATGTAATGTTAAAAATCTAGAATAATATACTTTAATAATCATAACACTTTCATTTCATTTAGTCAACTGAATTTCTTTAGGTACTGCATTATTATTAGGTAAATAAGAACGGCGGACTGGCGATTAATGAATTTTACACGCAATAAATCTGCATTGAACCACCAACTCACTTGATGGTAAGCGATATGATGTATTCGAGGATGGAGCACGTCGATCTATAAGATATATGTTCAGCCTAGCCTTGAAATTTCCAAGATTCTAGATATCAGGAAACAGAGAAGGCAACAGGAAGTGGAACAATCTTGTGCAGTATATACGCATCAATAATGGATCGAAATTGTTATAATTACAGATTTTGGGCATTTCAATGAAAATCGGCGTTAGTGCGCAGACTTTCTGCTCGCCGACAGTGAAATAGAGATAGTATAATAAGATAGTGAAGCTATTGCGGACACTCACAAAACTAAATCCGAAATCAATGTACAATAAAATATTGAAAAAAAATCGAAAATTACGCGCTTTCATCGGTCTCTAGTCCTCCATTGCTGTTTACATTATAAGACAGATAAAGAAACGAAAACTGTACTTAAGCATTTCTAATACCAACGCATATGTAGATCTCATACTAAAAACCACGAGCGAGATATATTTTTGAGAATGACCCGATCCTTACATTTAAATCAATGGAGTGCATACGAATGGGGGACGTATTCGTTTGTGTTATTAATAAAGGTTTCGTAGTTTACCTGCCACTTTGTTGAAGGGGACAAAAGATAGGAAAAAAAATCAAAGCGCGTAGCCGTTGTATTGCTACTATTGCAAGCAGCCAGGCCAGGTGCAAATAATCTGTTTTTATTGATGACAGTTGTGTTGTTTATGTGTGTTACAGTAAAAATTTTGAACAGTTAGTTTCGATAATTCTTGGAACCATTAATGGATATACGGAACCTCTACGGTTATTTTTTTTCTAAATTTATAATTTAATTTTTAAACTTCGAAACTATATCAAATTTGAGAGCAAACAGTAGAGCTATAGACAAAAATAATTGGTTGTCTGTAAAGTCGGTTTACGGACGATAGTTTAACGTGACAACGTCATAACAAAACATTGATGAAATGATGATGATGATGATGTAACGGGACAATGAGCGTAACGGGACAATGATTCATACTTTTTCGTGCGTGCAGCCGGCGTTCATCGATTTATTAGACGTTGTCACGTCAAAAAAGAATCATCGAAATCGGTTAACGTTAATGTTTAAGAGTAGAAAACAGTTGTTACGCGAGCTATGTGTATAAGTAGCAATTCTCTTACCGCGAATAAGTTTTTATTGTTATTATTTAGACATTTAAAGTTTTACGTAATGCGTTAACGTTTTACGTACGCGAAGCTTTACCAATAATATCAAAATTTTCTTTTTTTTATAAATTAAATATACATAATTGATATTTTGGCGAAAATACATCGCATTATTATCATTCATGTTATAGTCATGTATATTAACCATTTAGTATAGTCTGCAAAGGTCGAGAGAACGTGTTTTGACGTTTGGTAGCTTCTGCCGTCTAGAGACGACAGCGGACCGGTTGTGGCTCCAAGTTGTAGAGAAACCGCTCGCACTGACCTATGCTGTGTACCTACAACATAACGACTAGATCAGCTGCCTCCCGCGACTTTACCCACGTGCTACCAGGTTTCGTACGTATGGAAACGTTTTTACCCGACTGCGTAAGGAGAGTTATGTTTTCCAGTGTGTGTATACATACATACACTGGAAAAACATAACCCTGCTTCAAATGTAGTAAACTAGTTGTTTTGTTAAAATTATGTTTCGTGATCTGCAGGATAACGTCGTTGTTGTTTAACCGGATAATACCAGTGGACAATACAGTTACGCGACTCGACCTCTTTTAACATACATTTTTTTTTACACCTCAAGAAGTTGTAATCTCAAGAGTTCAATTAAATTTGATACATATTAACTCTACATTTTTACCTCAACACCGCTTCATTGTGTGCACGCAGTCCGCATTCCATAATATTAATCCCTAACATCGTTATTTTCATAAAACCATGACAAAGTTTACTTGATACACATTTGTTTTCACGCTATTAATTTGTATTCCACGAACATTTGTTTTTTACATACCAATACATTGTGTTTAACATACCTACATTTGTTTTTTCGACATTCGTTGGTTTTCTTAGCACTTGTTCCCTTCTAAATTTCAGACTTCGATGACCCATGTTTGATAAAATATTTCGCATCATAAGTAATGTTGAAATCTCATTATGTTGCTTACCCAGTATACCCACAGCTAGAAGCTATCAAGATTGAAGAATGCCTGAAGTTTCTGAGAACGAGTATTGTTCATTTTAAAGGTTATTATGGGACCTATTGTTGCATAGATAGAAGATAATAATAGGCTGGGTGAGAACTTTATTACGTATTGATAAATTCTAAACACTCAACTGGGTACACTTTAAGGGCCTTACCGAAAAACGTTACTTAACTTTAACCATCGTCTTAAATTCTCTGTCTTCTTTCCGCAAGTGTCATTAAGTGTCAGCGCGAAGTTGACAAAATATGTTAAGCATTGCTTAAAGTTAAGTAACGTTTTCCGGTAAGGCCGTAAAAGTCTTTAGTTCGAAATCATCCGTCTCGCTCACAAGTTTGAAGTTATAAAGTGACTAAATATGTACTTATATTTCGTCAATCCACACACAAGAAAACAACATCACAATTTTTTTGCAAAAATTTCAGTTTGGTCCAATAAAATTTTCATACATATGATTATAATTATCATTGTCAGGCCCTGAAGTATCAGACACCGACCTCAAAAATAGTTTACTTACCTACTTAGATAGACGCCCAGTTTTGATCTTTTCGTGTTATTTCTCCCTTTCTAGATAATTAGATTGTTTTGAAGTCGGTTTAATTTTTTATATTACTTATATTTGGCTGGCTGACTGGCCTTGTGGCTCAGTTGGTAGTGTGTCTACGTCTACCTGCTGAACTGAAAGGTCGTGGGTTCGATCCCCACCCAGGGCAAACATTTGTGTGATGAGCACGGATGTTTGTTCTGTGTCTGGGTGTTTCTATGTATCATATGTATATATTTACAAAAAAAAGTATATATGTATTCTATCAGCCATCTAGTTCCATAGTACAAGCTTTGCTTAGTTTGGGCTAGATGGTGTTGTGTGAAATGTCCACAAATATTTATTTAAATATTTATTTATTTATTAATCTCCCTGGGTAAATTCGATTAATTTTCAAACACATTTCACTACTATTGTAACGCTTGATTTTTGCGTTATAAAGTATGCCAGCTCCTTTTACATAGTACGAGTATGATTGATAAACCGAATTTCGTTCAAATAAATCCAGTAGTTTCTATAGCGTCGTTGAAACGCTCATATTTTAAAATTAAAAAGTCCTTATCTTGCAAACTACTGAATCGATTCTAATAAAATTTACAGTTGTAAGTTGGGAGATACTTTATTTAATAACAAAAAAGATTTTTTGTAATACGACTTCTAGTTTCTGCGTAATACGTGGACAAATATACAAACATACATACAGTTACTAAATTTGGCCCACATGTTTAGAAGCTGGTATAGACTAACATATACAAAAACTGTCCAGTTCTGACAATATTATATACATACACAACATACATAAGAGTTCATCTATCTATATATCTACATACATACAGGTCGAATTTGATAACCTACTTTTTGAAGTCCGATAAGAACCGATAAAAACAATTAATACTTATTTAATACTAAGACGCCGTAATCCTCCGAAAGGAAAAAGAAAACAGAACGCATCTCTAAAATCCATCAATTGTTTTCCTTTCTTTAGCTAACCTTGGCCACAAGTAAAGAAAAATAATGGCGTGTAAACATTAATACTTATTTAATACTAAGACGCCATAATCCTCCGAAAGGAAAAAGAAAACAGAACGCATCTCTAAAATCCATAGACAATTGTTTTCCTTTCTTTAGCTAACCTTGGCCACAAGTAAAGAAAAATAATGGCGTGTAAACTAAGGTTTGCGCTTACAGTCTAAATCCTATGTTGTATCCAAGTTAAGTAAGAAATCCACCTGTACCTTTTAGCGGAACGAGCTCACAGAGTTCAGCACTCGCAAGCCTCTGAAGCGGGCGCCTTTAGCCCTCGTTAGAGGAACAAAGGCAACCTACATCAAAGTACGAGCTGTTTCTTTACGCTGCTATGACATTTAATAACGGGCCCTCAATTGGTTTCCCATTTTATTGTTAGCGACATTTTATAACAATGCTCACGGACCGATAAATTGTTTCTGTTTCTGTACGTTTCACGTATTTGCTGACGAAAACCACCATTTTCCTTTCATGTCGGAAAGGTGCTTGTTGAAGCAAAATGTTTACTTACTAGTTCTTATTTTAGGGAATAGTCCACAGGACAAGAATAAGTAAGTAACCTGTAGATACATATTTGCTAAGGGAGTCGCCGCAGAAGTGGACACAGGTGTGCCATAAGCAGATCTGAAATTCTCAACATGTTTATTCTAGGCAAACTCCATCCTAAATAAAACATGAGATATGATGTGATATATCTAATGCAGGCCTATTAAAAAAACTATTGACTTTACGACCAGTAGGCCTCGCGAGTACTAAAATAGGCATACGTCATGTTTAAATAGTTCAACGTTGGCTCGCTAGATGACGTGCGTGCGAAGCTAGAGCTTCTTCCGTACCATTTTCTATAAAATCGGCAAAAAATCACGTTTGTTGTATGGGAGCTCCTCTTATTTTTTTTTAAAGTGAATAATATTATTAGTGATTAAACGAACTTACCTGTAAGTGAAGTTCTGTCATAATTATACGAAGGCTTCGTCCGAAGAGATTATTCTATGAATATTTCAAGCGTCCACCTGTTGTCTTTACCAATATCGAGCAAAAAAACAGGTATGTTGTATGGGAGCCCCCTTAAATATTTATTTTATTATATTTTTTTGTATTTGTGGTAATAGCGGCAATAAAAATACATCATCTGTGAAAATTTCAACTGTCTAATTATTACGGTTCATGAGATACAGCCTGGTAACAGACGGACAGACAGCGGAATCTTAGGGTCCTGTTTTACCTTTTGGATACAGAACCCTAAAAATGAATCAAAAGGAATCCATCCTCATATAGAGCTTTGCAATTCTGGATAACAACAGGCTTTCTCACTAATAACGTGATACAAACACACGAGTGCAACTGCAGGCTGAAAGCTAAAAGTTTGCGAGCCGTGCTAAGTAAAATAAATTGCCTACAACTTGTAATGTGCCTTCATTTGGAGTTGCGTTTCCATTTGTATTACACGTTTTAATTACCTACTGTATTCTTCATAATAACAGGCGTTAGCAATGAGTTTTTTGAAGTTCTTTAGGTGCACTGAACACTTTATTTTGTGCAAAGAAAATTAGTATTCTCTATCCAGAGATTTAGTGGGTATTGAACGAGACTGAACTGTCACGCTCGTTCGGGTAAATTCGGCTCGGGTCGACTAAGAGAGATCAATATTTTTGGATGAACCTTTAAAATCCCATGCAAAGGTACAGTCGAGTTGAAAATTGGAAACTGAATCAATGGTAATTCCTAGTAGCCAGACGCAGCCATAATGATACTCATTGCCCCTCGGCCACCGACCAGGTTCATTGGTCGCATAAACAAGAATTGCGGTCTGCGCCTGCGCACTATAGTAAAAACATATAATGTTCATTAGAGGAAACAACCACACACTAATCAAGTGCTAGTCTAACTAAATAATGAATTGACCTTATTTCAAACTTTAAAAAGCTGCTCGGCATCATTGGCCGCGCCGAGGCTTTGTGTCCGATCAGTCACGGTCCCATTCACGACCGCACGATCGGACCGGAGCGGCTCATGTTCAACAGTCATTCGTGATGAGAAGTAATGAAACAAGTAACAATATTTTTTACATGAAATAGATCTATGATTGACCAACAACTCGCCTGATGGTAAGCGACGGTGTGGTCAATGAGCTCGTTGATCTAGAAAACATCTATTTACTCTAGTCTTGAAAATTCCAAGATTGTAGTTCTCAGGAATTACGGGAGGTAGCATTTCTGTGCAGTACGCATTAAGAACATGGACCGAAATCGTCGAGTACGAATTTTTGGCATTTCAATGAAGAATAGGCGAGGTGGAATAAGATCGTGAAACTCTTGCGCAAACTCGTAATCCTATATAGAATATGGACAGACAGACTACTTTACGACGGTGCTCGAAACTAAGTAGCTTCTTGGTAATTACTTTATCATCACCGATTAACCCCATATCTCGTCGGTAATTCGTGATAAGTAGCTCGGTATATTCGTGATACCAACGGTTAACGATGAATTGGCGAATCAATGCAAATGGCCGGTCAAAGTAGCTGTACCGTCGAATCTGTTGAAATAATGACTCTAGATGCGGAGGTGGTCGGGCTCCCCTCACGCCATGGTCCCGTTAGCCGGATGCCGCAGCGCCCGCTTGTTATGCAACTGATGTCTCCCTTTGCTCCGAGTCTCGGCGCACGCGCACGGTCATGCGCCACTTCAAAATGCTTTGTTCCGTAACAACCGTTGATGCAACTTATTAGAAAGGTTGATTCAAATGTTCGCATTAGATCAGAGCTAGCCGCTGCTCTGAACGGATCATACGTGTTTGGCAACATACAGTTGTTACTGAATAATATTGGAATTGGAATATGACATAGCATTGATGGCAATTGATCTAACAAACATTTAGCTAAAATTGAGTTATGCGCATTTTTCTTAGGAACCATTTGTACGTAGGTAACGGTATAATTTTAACAAGATAAATGCAGTTAGGGTTAGGTATGCTTTTTTTACATGTTGGTCTGCTAAAAACAAAAAAACTATTATTGGCCTTGAGGCCAATAATAGATTTTTATTTAAATTTTTTTGGCCTTAAGGCTTAAGCCTTATATATGTTATTTAATGTACGTTATAAAAGGTTGTAGATTTTGTCGAATAAATAAAATAAAAGAAATAAATAAAAAACCGGACAAGTGCGAGTCAGACTCGCCCACCGAGGGTTCCGTACAAACTAGTAAACAAAAGGGGGTAATCATATTTTTTTATTTTCCTTCTTATACCGAAAAATATACATCATAAAAATATTTAAAAACCTGTTTTAACTAATGCTAATTAAGCTCTTTCATATGATACCCCTCATGATACGGTTAGTAAACTTTAAAATTTCGACCCTCATTCCTTGCATAGCGACACAATTTTTTTGTGATTAAATTAAAAATCAAAAATAAAATAAAAATCATAATTGGTTTTTAGATTTTTTCCTATTTGTGTACTCTAACACAATGCTTCTTGCCAAATTTCACGAGTTCTAGGTCAACGGGAAGTACCCCATAGGTTTTGATTCCTCTGTGAGTGTCGAAATGTGCGATTTTACGAAAACTGAGAAATTTTTGAAACGGACAGACGGACAACAATGTGATCCTATAACGGTACGGTACGGAACCTTAAAAATGACACAAAATTCAATTTTCGCCGATATTACTTGATCCAATTTTGACTTCCAAATTATCCAGTTAATTAAAAGCAAAATAAAAGATGTAGGCGAATCTTAAAATATCGAGTTGGTTAGTTAATTAATTGCATACCTACGTGTGTTTTTGATTAGAATAATCTGAATTAAAAAAGTTAAACTCAAGTAGAAAAACCAAATACTTATGTTAAATTATCCAATCTTACGATGTCTTGCGCCTATTTACTATGAACAAAAATGGCATAGACAGGTTCCTTATTTGCAGTAAAGCTCCAAGAACATACATATATAGCCAAGGCATGTCTAGAAAAACTACCGGAAAATTTGTTTTTATTATTATTTAGAGTGTTGAAATATGACCTGTACAACCCTGCAATCCTACGCATGTACAAACATCAAAACATCCAGACAGATGAAAACAAATTTTGGCAGTTGATTCAGAGACCTTAGCTCGCATCACTCTTAAATGTATTTTAATCAGCGAAATGGCTCATTAGGATTCTAGCCTTCCTATCTCTTATTTTACTTTCATGAACCCTCTTTAAGATTTCTATATTCAGAGTATTTGCTGCCTTCGAAAAGAATCAACGCTATTTGTATTTCGAGAGTTGTTTTCGAGTCGACGTTCAGCAGGAATGAATGAGTCTTAAATTTATACGAAGGCATTGCCTTCTGTTTTCGTCTACCCGCCGACGTATGACCCACAAGGCTTATGTAACATTCATTAGTTGACTCGCGGTGCGGAAACACGTCTCTACAGAGTTTTGACACGACGGATATGCGAGAGGAATACGTGGGGAGAGGGAATCATTTTCACGAATTTATGTATACCTACCTCGTAATTTCATTTTAAGAGGGAATACGTACGTGAGAAGATTTTGTAAATCGAAATCTAATTAGCGACTGGCAAATCTGATTTGAGACATTTGCTTACCAAATTTGGTAAAAGGAAACATTGTGAAAGGTCATACATACTGAATGCACAGAATTCTTGGTCTTATTTACATAGACTGAATGCTTGATCTCCTCATAAAGTTAGTATATATATATATCTTGCTTCTGTTATGAATAATCTAAATAGAAATACATAAATGACACATGTGGTACACAAAAAGTACAATTTTGATGCCTTCACATATAGAATCAACACTTTTGTAGGTTTACTTTAGGCAAGCGCTAAGTTGTCAAGCATAATACTAAGTTTATCGATTAATAAACTTAACTGCAGAAATGGAAAAGAATGAAAGCAAATCTTCTACTATAAAGAAGCTCGAGTGTCTACTCAAGACAAATTGTATAGAGCTAAGCCTCTCGTAAGCCAGCCACAATAACTAAAAGGTTCCCGTAACGAGAATCGAACAAATTGAAATCCGAAAATACCCAATGTGGTTCGATTAAAAGAAAATGAGAACATTCCAGCGCGTGGCGGAAACTAATGCTCGGTAGATCGAGGCTGCCCCCTCGACTTGAGAGTTGGTTGGAGCTGCCAGATTATCGTCTCTCCAAGCAATTTGTAGGGATTTACGGCCGAACTCTGCGCCAAATAAGCGATAGCCCGTCATTAGACTCTAGCAACCGTTAGCCCAGTTGCTAGGCCAGTATTAGACAGACAGGTAAGTTGTACCGTGAATCGTATGGTTCTGTTCATTTTTCTTGGTGATAAAACGTATTTTTTCCTTATTTAACGTAGTGGGAACGTTGTTAGAACATAATAAGTTTAGGTTCATAAATTGTTTTCTATTGTTTGGCAGTTAGCAAAATTTGTCAAACAAGGATTAACTCGATTTTTTCATTCCTTACCCACAGGTAGCTATACTAATAAATTTTACTCAACACGCAATGACACCCAGAGTTACCGAAATTTGAACAAGTCAATACAGTACAATCCTAGCCAAACCACATAAATCACAGATAAAAAGATCCATTAAAATTTAACAGAAGATTTACAATCGCCATAATTCGCTATAAATCTGAATCAGGCCACCGGTGATTCGAACCTAACGTGTTAGGATTTCTTCATTGTCACAACATGTTGCAATCTAACAACACAACAGTCACGACATGAATCGTTTGGTCTTTGTGTTTGTCATGGGCGTTTTATGAATGCTATAACTGCAGCACTAGATAAAAATTGAGATCTGTGGTCATAACACGAATTTCGCGATGTGGATATAATTCAGTGAAACCTCAACGCGTTTAAGAATAGAGCGCAATTTAATAAACTCATTGAATATGAATATGAGTCGTTGAACATTAAATTGAATGAGTATTAGGTGTAGGTAATTAGACAATTAACCTAAAAGGGGCAAGAGTTTTATGTCTCAGCATTATCCGCAACGTCTTCACCAAAGAGCCACGAATTCTGTGGTCTATACTTATTTTTCATTTTGACAACTGAAATTACGATTCAGTTGTTATGGTAATGAGATAAAAATTACAGTTACAGAGCTGTGTGTGTACATATTTTTTTGGCTAATTATGGTCATAATAGCACGTGATTTTATGTTCAAAAGATTCCTAACCCTCTTCTTTCGGTTGTACGTAGGTATAGATATTCTGTATATATTATTATGTCGCTCTGGGGCGTACGTAGGTGTTGTTACTTATGCGAAACTCGTTTGTATTAATGTCCCCGTACCTGCCCTGCCTTATACATATAACTTAAATGAGTAGTCAGTGAGATCTTTTGATTATTTAAACTAGTTACTGAGACGGTATTACTGTATAATTACATCTAGCGGTTTTCCACCTTCTTTCGGTTTTTTAATTTTCTTACAATTTCCGTCTTAAACTTTTTTTAAACCTTGTCCATCTTTATTAGTATGTTACCTCTTAATTTGACAAATCATCTGGGGGGTTACCACAATCTTATTTCAGTATTACTTTGAGTTTTATTTTGCTCTCTCATCTGTAGAAAGAACGATACAGAAGTCAAAATAATATTGAAATAAGATTGCTGGAACGCTTATGTTACTGACCCAGGAGTAGTCTAATCACCTGAACGCTAGAAGATTTTGAACTACCTATGTAATATTACACGTTATTCACGTCAATTTGCAGTCGAAGTCCGCCGAATGCGGTTGAAACTATAGTGGGAAATTTCAACTCAAAATAGATATAATGAACCATGCGTAAACCGCAATTTTAGTTAAAAATGTACGATAATCATGTCAGTTTCCATAATATAATATTTTGTGCCTTGTGTTCCTACCTAGATACATACTTATAATAATAAGTCACTTATCATCACACTTAAATACCTAAGTAATAACACCGCTTAAATACTTTATAATCCATCACCAAAATAGGTAATTAAAGTGCTGTTAGTAGCATTTCATATTGAACTGTGACAGGTAATTATGAAAAATACGTAAAATAATAAGTGAATGAGAGAACAAAATGAAATACGAAAACTTTAAATTCAATTTATTGAATATACCTAACTTTAAATAATCATTAAACAATAAAGAAATCATAATACCACCACCAGCAATCGAAGCAAACATATAAAGAAAAAAAATGGGAGAAAAGTTTTTGGATATTAAAATCAAGCAAACGGGGGTGTCAAAAACATATGGACTGACAAGCGCATGCAAAGGTTTTTTTTTGCTTGATGTTAGCATCATGATTGTACATTTGCTATTGTCGAATTTACCATGCAAAGGTTGCATAGGTTGTACATAATGCAATGCATGGAGGTTGTATTGGTATAGCGAGCAGCGGTAGTGCATGCAGCAGTAGGCTTTCGCGCTCTAGGCAGCGACAAGGTCCTCCTCTCACCTCGCGGCCCCGGTGCAGGCTCTAGCGGCGACCCCGCCACGGCCGCCAGCCGCGCCGCCGCCTCCACACACCACAGCACCCCCCACATGTGCCACAACCACATCACAACACTACACTATCTCATTATTGGCACAACATTCACACTTAACAAATACGGACATCTAACTATGCTAATAACTCCTATTGGCACGATCATGCTTTGGAAAAGATCATATCGCGACCGCGTAGCTGATCCACGGGTGCTATCTATCACATTATTGCTGAGTCCTGGCGCGAGGGGACTTCTGTGTTATCGAAACAAAGACAGTTGCTGCACGTCATAACATTCCTGTCGCGAACGGCACGGCGCGAAACAACCCGCACAGACGACGTCTTTTTCGACACTGGCGAGTTTACGTTCCGTTTCACATTTCGTAGTGCTGCGACGCGCCGCCGAGCCGAGGGCCGCGCGCACGTAGCTTTCGTTCGAAAACGAGTAATCGAGTCTTCGAAGTCGAGCCTTTAGTTAGAATAAGAATCGATACTAATACCAAACACCTTTCTTCTTATAATACTTCTTCTTGCAGAAGCACGGAAAGTATTGAGCGAGCGGTGGTAGTCCACCACTCTGTATATTCAGTGAATATTCAGCCATTTGTACGAGATATTTTAATGACATTTGAGGATCTTTGGGCAATAGGTAATCCCCAGCAGGTACCCATTTATCGTCAACAAACCGAGCCGGTTGGGAAAATTTACCTTTGAAATTTAACCCGAAACTGCCTGCAAATAAGATATTTTTAAGTTTAATCTGCTATTATTTTTTGGGTAATTTTATTAGTCTGATAGAATGGTAGACTAAATAAAGCACAGCCCGGGACAGAAAAATAAGTTTCTTCTTCTGGGAACTCGTATTACGTTTTAGCCCAAGCCATGACCGTGCAAGGTAACCTCAAAAGAAAATTTGTGAAGTTTTTCTTTTTTGTAATTTTGATTGATTTACGTCGAAAGCTTTATAGAACTAATAACCATGAAAAAATAATCAAGAAATGCAAATATAATTCTCGTTCCTGGTAGAAAGACGGTATATATATATAAAATATATTTTTAACTTTGCTTATTTTAATTTAACTATTTTTACCCGAATCCGAAAAATGGAGGGTTATGTTTTTCAATGGCATTTCATTATTACCTGCTACAACATAAGCGGTTTGATCGATTCTGATGTGCGAGTTATCATTAGATTCGTCTTTACATCTCAAATGTCCTTCCTTAGTTAATTTTTTTGTACCTATTCATAATAAAACTGGCAATAAATAAAATTATACTTTTCCTGACTCTCAATAAGTGATTTTACAAAAAATATTCTAAGGAATGTTCATATAAATAGAATGACATCGGCTTTGCCCATACATTCCCGTGAAAATGTACATTCAACAATCATCATCATATTTATGCGTAATGAAAGTGTAAATTATATGTAGGTAACATACTAAGAAAATCGCTGTTATGGAGGTTTTTTTTTTTTTTTACTTGTTTAAAGTGAAACTAAAAACGCTTACCATCACATGAGATTCCCAAGCACACGACATGTTCAGGATTTTTTTCAAACAACCACAGCTTCAAAACATTCAACACGGCTAATACTTTCGGCAATCCCATTGGGTTTTTAGAAAATTTTCTCTGAAACAATCGAAAAAAACAAGTACTTACTTACCTACTTAAGCATAGTAATAATGATAGTTATGGTTTATTTCATGCCATTCGTCGGTCCATATTACGACATAAATACTTTAGTCATTTCAATTCAATCTAATACATACATTTTTTTTTTTTTTTAATCAGCTCTGTTTGTACAAACTGTCCCACTGCTGGGAACGGGCCATCTTCTCATTGTGAGAAGGGTTAGGCCATAGTCTGCCACGCTGGCCAAGTGCGGGTTGGCAGACTTCACACATCTTCAAGATCATTGAGAACTCTCAGACATGTAGGTTTCCTCACGATGTTTTCCTTCACCGTTTGAAGTTGGCGGCAATCAACAATACGCACATAACTTCGAAAAGACAGAGGTGCGTGCCGTGGGATTCGAACCCAGGACCTGCGGATCGCAAAGTCAGATGGTCTCACCACTAGGCTGCCGGAAATTACATACATATAAAGCCAAAATTTATAATTTCTATCAGTACACTGTTCGATACACTGATTGATTTTAATAGCTATAAAATTAAATTGTATCTACAATTAAAGTTTAAAAACTTGAAAAAAGAAACTGCTTCAAAATACGCAATTTGTTTACTTGGATAGATAATATTTTTCCAGTTATTTTGTTATAGAATCCAAAGCACTAAGCCGATTTTGAAAAAATAATATGGGACCACTTCTACAACATGACCTACCAAACAAAATAAGAATCATCAAAATCAATTCAGAATTGGCGGAGTAATCGGTGAACAAACATACAAATAAAAAAACCGGACAAGTGCGAGTCAGACTCGCCCACCGAGGGTTCCGTACAAACGGGGGATAGATATAAATAAAAGGGCGAAATCATATATTTTTTTTATATTTTCCTTCATAAACCGAAAAATATACATCGTAAAAATATTTAAGACATTCCTTGTTTACCACACGGATCCGAGTGAGGTCGGGCTATAGTAGCGGCGCCTCCCACTCGGATCCGAACACCAGACAGAAACATGAAAGTTTTCGGGAAAACTTTAATTTTAATCGTGGTAAATTTTCATAGATATATAAAATATACCATTTTTACGTTAATAATTTGCAATAATCATTTTTATGTTTGAAAATTAACTCGTCTGATGTCAGCGACGTCATTTTCCGTAGAGCTAAATTCAAACCCCTTTATTTCGTGCACTTTGCTAATAAATCAATAATGGTAATTTGCTAAAAAAACAATAATCAATACTAGTTATGCCGAAAAAGTCGTAGAATAAAATCTTGAAATTCATATTTTTTGTGGTACCTTCCCTACATGCAAGTGGGGATGAATTATAGTTTTTTCTCATCTACCCCATTGTGTGGGGTATCGTTGGATAAGTAATTATAAAACATTGGTTGTTCCGAAAACCATTTTTCAATTTAGGAATCCATTAACGAAATATTAAGCTTTAAAGTGATAATTTTTGCTAAAGTCAAGTGTATGTAGGCGATCATATAAAACACATTTACACATTACATGGGTATGTATGTATACCCACCCCACATAATAAACATACATACACTCAAAAAACATAACCCTCCTTCTTATACAGTCGGGTAATAAAGAAACGAAAATTGACAAGTGAACGTTTCGTTAACACACCAAGTGTTAACGAACACAATGTGATAAAAATCTAGAATAAACAGTTACAGTAGTGTTAAAATCTTTTTGGAAACAGAAAATAGGTCTGTAACACTTACTTATTTGAACTTGATGTTTTAAGTGAACGCCTAACATTTTAGGCTATTCCTACCGTAGAAAACACTTATATGAAGTTAATAATTAGGGTTCCGTACCTCAAAAGGAAAAAACGGAACCCATAAAGGATCACTTTGTTGTCCGTCTGCATCTGTCTGTCTGTTTGTCTGTCTGTCTGTCCGTCTGTCTGTCCGTCTCTCCGTCCGTCCAGGTGTCAAGACCTTTATCTCGGGAAGCGCGTGAAGGTAAGATACGTATCGTGCTGAAATTAAAACTATATAAGCAGATCCCTAGTATCTAGTTATCTGACACGCACTTGTACGGTTTTTTTTATATAAATCACATTTTGTTGAGTATACGGTGATTAGGAAACGTGCTCGGCGCTCGTATTCAACGCCGAAAACAATGTAGATTTTGAGCAACGTTAGGCGTCTACCGATGCGGTTACCGCATCGGTAGACGCCTTCGCGGTTACCTACGCGCGCAACGGTGCGCTTTACTTCTTACCTTCCTTTCTGCAACTTTGGTCCAAAGTGATTCGTCAAAATAAAATAAATACTCCATTGTCCTTAATTCTGGTGTCAAGCTCCCAATCGTCAAAGACGAATTCCTCACTTTCAAGTAACGCTTGTAAGGCTCGAAGTTGTCATACCTATGAACAGTTGTTCGGATATCCACCAGGTGGTTGATCCCAACGAAACCCCACACTGGCGGGCAAAACATGTTCCTCAGAGGAACTTCCGCGATATCAGCAGCTATTGCTGCCACCTCGAAACCTAGATCAGAAGTTGCTACCACGATGTTATCGCTATTCAGTTGTATCCTTTGTGCCAAGAATGTTGCGTTGTAGCATGCGGGTCCAAGGTTCGGAAAGATGATGTACATTTTTCGGGTAGCTGAAGCGTTTATCATGACAGCCAACTTATCCATTACTTTTTTGTTAGCATTGAGCCAATCGCCTATGGGTTCTTTGTCGCTGCAATGAGAAATAGAGGAGTTTAATATCAGCACCGACACGGAAAACGGTACAGAATATCTAATTCATAATCCATAGCATGAAATAAATTAATGTTTTTTTACAAGCTTTTTTTAAATTGCAATGTTTGTATGTAAATATGTGTGTTCAGAACGACTCTTAGTACCAGAACCACTTCCCGATGTCCCACCGAGCTCGAATTTGGTGTTGGTACCTACATATGTATCTTCGGTGATAATACAATATTAGGGAATCATGGAGTTGTTCTGATAATTGAGCTGGAAGACGATCATAGTAACTTCTTCGTTAAACAAGACAAACCCATCGAGATTGGGCTCAATTGTTTCATCTTGGTGAGTACTTTGGTGCCACATGATGTCCAGGATCTGATTATCGAGTCCGAAGGTGGCCATAGGAATTCCTAAACTAAACAAGATAAGCCCATCGAGTTTGGGCTTGATTGGTCGTCTTGAAGAGTACTTTTGTAAAAGCTTGTTTTTTTTCCTACCTATAGCCTGGAATAGGGACGTGCCCTATTTCCACTAGTTGATCTAAGAACCGTATTTATAGGTATTCTTATTTCTAAGTTTATTCGAAAGCGATTCCACTCGTAAACGTTAACTACATCCATCTCAAATTATAATATCCATGCTGAGCGAAAACTCGTATACTTACACTACCACCAGCCTGAGACAAGAGGTGTACCAACTAGTGCTAATTTAGCGAATATCACCAATTCACTTTTCTGCAATAATATTCTGAACCGATACCTACCAACAGCGATAATAGTATTCCTAAAGAGAGAAAACGCTGGCATAAATACAAAGCGAAGGCACAACTTGTAAAGAAAATAACTATAATTTAAAAACAGATTTCAAAATACGCAATACGTTTGAATTTAAACTTGAATGACATTTTTCTTCAGTTATTTTGTTATAAAAACCAAAGTACTGAACCTTTATAGATTTTTTTTTAATAAATTGGTGGACATCTCACATAACACCATCTAGCCCATATACTAAGCCTAGCTTGTACTATGGCAACTAGACGGCTGTTAGGATATATATATATACTTTTTTTTGTAAATATATACTTATGATGCATAGAAACACCCAGACAAAGAACAAACATGAACAAAAAAGAATCATTAAAACAATCCATAATTGGCGAAGTAATCGTTAAACAAACATACAAAAAAATACAGATGAATTAAGAACCTCCTTCTTTTTGGACGTCGGTTAATTAGTAGAAGGTACGAAAGTTAAAATTTACGACTAGGCTAGACCGAAGTTACCAAAGTTTACAAATACAAATACAATACAAAGTTTTACCTACAACATAAAAATTCCAGTAGCAATATTATCAGCGTAAAAAGTTGCTTTCTCTTTTGAATGGTTTTTAATATTATATAGATTCACTAGCCTGACGAATGACGTTCCGATCTCTTTAATCACGTTCACGAATTGAAGTAGACCCTGGTCTCCAGTCACGAACAAATTCAGAGACTCAGTATGTTGAAGTTGTTGATGTAGTGATGAACTCTACTTTTCGAAAGCTATCAAAGTCTCTATCTCATAAACCTAGCACGATTTACGGCCGAGATTAATCTCGTAATCGAAATCTCGCGAGAACGAAATTGCATTCTCTATGTTAGTTGGTCCCTATTTCCCTATTTTATATATATATGTCCTATATGTCCCTATTTTTTGCGAATTTAAGTAAAAATGAAAAATCATACCAACTTACTTGAAAGGAACGTGATCCAATACTATAAGAAGATCGGTGCTCGTTAAAGCCATTCCAATTCTGTCAACATGCCTAACAACTTTTGATGCATGGTCCGTCCTGACGTAGCAACAATCTCGTTCGACGTATTGCAGAAATTCATGTGAACACTTCTTGTCGTAGATGTATATTTTGGTGATACTTTTCTCGCCAACGGAGAGGTCTAGGAGTCCAGAAATCAAATGCATGGCCAAAGGATGCCTTGCACCAGATATGCATATCGTAAACTTTTTTTTAACAGGTTTTTCAACAATTAAACTTTGTTCCTCTAATTTTTTTATTTTACTTTTTTCTAGTTTGATGCGATCTCGAAATTGCGCAAAGTTCGCGGTCAATCCTTCGATTCTCTCAGGAGCTAAGAAGGCGTCGACGTCGTAGTAAGCGTGGCAGTACTCCAAGAAGTCTGATGCACCGCCTATATAGAAGGGTTTGCTGCCTTTCATATAACATTCTTTCCAAACGAGAGGAGAGCCGACATGATGCCAATTATTTTTTATATTCAATCGTGCAAGCCAAGCCTTTAAAATTTAATCGAAATTAGGAGAATAGAATAGAATAGAATATATTTTATTGTCATACAGTCACAGTCCTAACAATTTTATATAGAATAATATTAAGGATGTTCCTGATATGGACTCGTCAGTTCTTCTACAATTTCTTAATATAATATTAATTGGAAATAATACCTACTTCATGCTTTGTATCTCACTCAAAAAACGACAAAAATATGAGGGTAGTTTGAAGTTGAGTTGCATTCGTGCAAAATAAAAATTACATAATATTATAAGGAGACAGCCCCCGTATTCTGAACCCATTCCGATTCGGAATCGATTCGATTTGTATATCTCCGTCTCTGTCATTTCCATAGAGAATGACAGAGACAGAGATATACAAATCGAATCGATTCCGAAACCGAATGGATTCAGAATACGGGGGTGGGTAAAGCTGGATTCGAGCTTGGGTCTATGATCGGTATAGTTAGGTAGGTTGTGGGGAGCGAGAGAGGTTTAATTTTCTCATTGATGTATCAAGTGCGAACATTACATACTATGCCCACGTGTATTACATATATGTCGAAGTATTCCATGCTCGGCCCCCCTCGTCCTTACCATCAGGCAGGTGGCAGGGGCAGTGGTAAAATGTACTTATTTCTTGTAAAAAAAATGTGTGTGCAGAAGTAAAAACTTCATAACGACGCGTTGACTATATTTCTCTCGCTCCCTTAACTCATCATCATCATCATCTCAGCCATAAGAAGTTCGCTACAAGACATAGGCCTAATGAAGATCGATTGAAGAAGCTTGCATCCAGCGTCGTCCCGTAAGTTGTATGAGATCATCTGACTCATCTGTCCATTTCGTGGCTGATTTTCCTACGCTGCGCTTACCGATGCATTGTCTCCACTCCTGAACTTTTCAGCCCCATTGGCCATCACGGCCATAAGTTCTATGTACTATGTGCCCTACCCACTATCCCTTCAACTTGCTAATCCGCTGTACTATATCGGTGACTTTCGTTTCATAATCAACTCGAATGGACTTTACCTGAATGAGCGTCACATAGCCGACCGTTGCGTCAGTTTCAATATCCACATTAATAACACACAAAATAAAGTGTTCAGAACGCCTAAAGAAGTTTTCACTTCAAAAATGTAGTTTTTCCACTTACGAATCCCGATTAAAGATGTAATAACAAAAATTTCATTGACTCGTAACGAACATGCATATTGTTACTATATGCACGTTATAATCTTATTCACTGATTAAGGGCTTGTCACCTTCTGTCAGAGAGGAACTGTCACGCGAAACTTATTGAGCGTTGTCTGGTAATGGTCAGGAAGTCTATGTCAAGCAAGAGTCATACAAGTTAGCCGATGACGCAGAGCAGTACCAGTTTGGGAGCCACGATCAATTTGGCCACAGAACCTGATCACGTGACTGAATCTTGAACGGTCTTCGGCAATTTCCAACGTTTCTCACAAACCAGCAGAGCGTTAAAACGGCAAACATGCTGGAGTTTTCTTCAGCTGTATGGGCCAGCGTCCCATCAAGATTCAGCAGTAAATTGGAAGTGCGAGAAAGTGAAGGAAGGAGTTGAGTAGGTACCTACCGACTTAGTACTTAGAAACAGAAAACTTACTTCCCATTCCAGAACTGGGATATCAATACGTTCCCAACAGAAATAAGGCAGTCGTTGTGCAATATAATCTGCAATCAAGCAGATTTCTGCAAATATATCATTTTGAGATCCAGCGATCACGACTCGCACCGAGCGAGCTGGTCCTACCATTACAAATAGAGAACGTTTAACTTGCTATGGCAGAACAAGGTTGAATCAAATAGCTGATAGCTGTGCTATTAATACATTATTTTCTTTGATATAAAGCAATGTACAGTAAGATTGTAGAAAGTATTATTTTTCTTTGGATTTGAGTGATTTTGATTAACACTGTCAACATTTGTGCAAAAAGAGAATTTAAATCAAGTAATTTTGTGAGAAAAAAGAAGTAATTTTGTCTCAATTATTATAAACAAGTATCTATGTTAAAATAAAAACAAAATACCCGACCTGATTTTGAATATTAATGCGATAAAATGGTGGTGTTTTATTCATTAAAGTGTTCGATCAAGTATATGAGTGTGGGCAAGTGAAATGAAGAAGTGAAACGTGTCATTTTACGTTGTCGACAAAACTCCATAGAAGCTTCTAGTAAAGTCGCCCACTTTACTGAAGTAGGACTCGACTTTGAAAATAACTGTATACGTGACTAGAACATTTACAAATCGTTTTATTCAAGAAACTTGAAAAAATATTAATACTTGACACTGGCAAATGCTTTAATGTGAGTCCAATACAAAAAAGAAGAAGAAACTACTACTATATTGACTTTGACATATTACTTGACATGACAGTGTAACAAACAATATTTTATAACCTCAAAATAAAATGTTTTGTTATGAACATTTCTCCCATAATTAAGTGAATATTTAAATGGTTAAAATGTCACTTCGAAACTGGGGTTTCTGTGATTTATCTATAAGCAATAAATTTGAACTAGATAAGCTACAAAATCTTGAAAAACTTGGATATAACACCATAGCGATAAACACTTACGTTGAGGAACAGTGCGATGAACCTAAAAAGAAAAAGAAGAAAGGTGAAAATAAGGAAAAGAAAGACTACATACCGGAACCAACAGTAGTTTCAAAAGATATAACGGATTCATGTAAGCTTAACATTTTACATAGACTCACCATTGAGTTCTCAGACTCTGGAATAGCTCATAAAATGAATCAATCGGAGAACCTCAAAAAGTACGATATAATAGCGGTAGTTCCCAAAACACTTCAAGCGTTTCAGTATGCTTGTGGCACTATGGACATAGATGTCATAAGTTTCGAACCTGAAGGAAGAATTCCTTTTAAAATCAATAGAAAACTTTATAGACAAGCTGTGGAGCGAGGCATTTTCTTTGAGCTCATGTACTCACCAGCTATAAGAGATTCAACAGCAAGAAAAAATATTATAAGTAATTCTCATATTTACCATGCAGTTGGAAAATCTAAGAACATCATTATATCCAGTGGAGCTGAGAATCATATGTTTATCCGATCAGTTCAAGATATCATAAATATTGGGTTTATATTTGGCCTAACTAGCAATGATAGTCTTCATGTGGTTCGGAACAATCCTCGCAGACTTATACTGAAAGCTGATGGCAGGAAACGAGGGAAACATTATATGACTGTAGATTTTGTAAATGATATTGAAAATAAAATGTCTGTTGATTAATGCATATTGTACCATTTAATTTGAAACCTTAAAAAAAATAACCATATTATCTTACAAATAAGCATCACAGAAATATCATTTTTGGGATATAATTTATCACAAAGCTAACAACTGAGATCAATGTAACTGGAAAGAAAGATAATCACAAAGTATATTTCATCACAATTATTACTACATGTTTTATTTACACATCAATATGATGTATGCAATAGGTACTTGGTGTGTCAATTAAACAAAGTTAAACACTTTTTTTAAGAAGTCATGTAAAAAGTAAGAATTTATTTTGTGTGTTCTATTCATATAAAATTGTAATAGTAAGGCCATTAAGTTATTTAAATTAAATGTAAACTATAAGTTATTTCGTAACCAACTACTTATTAGAATACAGTTTCATTCCAGTTGCATAGTCTTCTTACAAAGATTGTGAAGTACACATTTATCCCCAAACTTTGATAAATTAAAATGAAAAACATTTTGGTATTGCACTATCCTCACTAATTCCAGGGCTTATAACGCCTATTTGCTAGGGAATACACCATGCAACCAAAATACCATAGCTTGGCAGTTGAACATGGCCCCTTGGCCATACTTAAATAAAAGCGGACAAGTGCGAGTCGGACGCACTCACGCACAAAGGGTTCCGTACCATTATCTATAAAAACGGCAAAAAATCATGTCTGTTGAATGAGATATGATTTTATTTTAATTTAATTATTTGTATTTAAAGTGAATAATATAACTCAATATTCTGTGAATATTTCAAGCATCTACCTGTTGCCGTTATCAATATTGAGCAAAAAAATCATGTTTGTTGTATGGGAGCCCCTTTAAATATTTATTTTATTCTGTTTTTTTTTTTTTTGTATTTGTTGTTATAGCGGCAACAGAAATACACCATCTGTGAAAATTTCAACAAAAATGACAGACAGCAAAGTCTCAGTAATAGTCCCGTTTTAGCCTTTGGGTACGGAACCCTAAAAAAATGATTCAATATTTTTTTTTATGTTTAGTAAATTATCAAACTAAGAGATAGAGATTAAAACTGATTTCTGACATAAATAAATATTATATGATTTCGATAGTAATTTGTCGTTTTCAAATTGATAACTTCTAAGTAATAAAAAAATAAATCATATTTGATTTTTTTTACTCTAGTTCTTTTAATTCAGATAATATTTATGTAGAGAAATAGGTAAAATCTGTACTTCACAGCTTAAATAAGGTGCTTTCGTTACATTAAATATTATTCAGATTTAGCATGGTTTGTGCCTTCTTCATTATTATTTTGTACTTCTTCAGTTTTCTTGCTAAGGTGGGTTTTTTCTGCTATCACAGTAGTTGAAAGTGTTGTGTTTAGTGGAGGCTTTGCTTCAGGCAATGTGAATGCATCTGCTATCCATTTGAACCTGAATTGAAAACAAAATTAATAAAGACATTCTTTAAAAACACTTGTATTGTAAATGTGAAAGATTATAAACGTCTAAGACTAGAGAAAAAGGGCACACAGAGCTCATACTCATACAAGTATTTTAGAAACAAAAAATCTATCATGGTTTTCACTATATTTATAATATCAGATGTCAAAAATATATTTAATCTTTATTTTCCTCTGACTTGAACTAAATACGATTTTGTGCCTTTCATATTCCCTTAAAAAAAATATGTTTCTTTCTCTGTGCACTATGTCCAAATTTTTATGAAACCTCAGGAATAGTTGATTGAAGTGAATGTGCTTGTTATTTATTTATTCATTCATAGTATTCAATCAAAGTTTAATACAACTATAGTGAGAAATAGGTAGATAGATAAGATACATCCCTCCGAGTGTATGTTTGTTATTTATTGACGACTAGCTGCACGAATTTTCAAGAAGATAAAAAGTAGCCTGTGTTATTCCAGGGTATAAGCTACCTCCATGCCAAATTTCATGAAAATCGATCCAGCCGTTTCCGGGTTAGTTTGGCAGAGGGAATGACACGCCGCAGCATTATATGGTAAAATCCCCCCTCGCCCCGCTGCGCTAGTATCCCCAATATTTAAACCGAGCGTTTTTATTCGCTTCACCCTGGAATAACATAGTCACACAGTGCAGCTCCGGTACCCGTCGTCAGCAACTTGACACGGCAACACCATCAGGTTTCCGGTACTTACGACTTTCGTTCGGCGGCCCCTATGGCAGTTTACTAAGTTGCTGTGCTATTTAGATAGCCTTGTGCAACAGGGCCCACAAAATAATATTAGTTTCCTGAGAATTATAATTTTGGAATTTTCAAAGCTACAGTGCATAGGTATACCTATATCTTCTAGATCGGTGAGCTCAATCTTCGGCCACATCGTCGCTTACCATCCGGTGAGTTGGTGGTCAATTGTATTATAATATGTAAAAAAAAACCTGACTAGTAAAATAATAATTTAATAATTAAAAAACAGAAATAACCTATTTCTAAATACGCAATCTCGTTAACTTGAATGACATATTTTTTCCAGTTATTTTGTTTTAAAAAGCACCGATTTGATCAAATTTATATGGGAACACCTCTGAAGTATGACTACCAAATAAAAAAGAATAATCAAAATCAATTCACAATTGGCGGAGTAATCGGTGAACAAACATACAGTTGAATTGAGAACCTCCTTCTTTTTCGGAATTCGGTTAAAAATGAGCAACCCACAACCACTAGTTATACGGCACTATTTTTAATTACCGTTACTTTAAGAGGTCATTGTAGTCATTTATTACGAGACCAATCCAAAAAATGCGAAAAAATCTGTTGTAAAACACATCTGTTTTGATGACCAGCTACAAATTAAAATATTTCGAATAGTAAATTTTTTCTAGATTTCTGGATATATCAAAAACAAATTCATAGTCATTACAACACAATGACCCCTTAAAATCTTTCTTAGTAAAAATCTTTATTAAAAACCTAATGAGACTGAATAAATTAAATAAAGCAAGGAAGAAGTCAGGATATATATGAATAAAGCTGATGATTAAACATAAAAGCGCTGTCTTAAACAATGTGCACATGCAAATAGAAAATGAATGCAATAGATATTATTCAAAATTAACCTTTTGTACCATTTTATATTATATAGCAAAATAACCTCTGGGCATGAAGTAAATAAACATAAACAGTTATCAATATTTATTTGTGTATTCAAATGCAATCTCAACGTTTGGTACATGTAATACAAAATGTATAAAACCACACTAAATCATTATATAATAATAACAAACATTGGAGATTCACACAAAATTTGTAAGCAAACACTAGATCTAAAAATGATCTAAGGGTGGTGACTGACCAGCGACCATCCGTTCACACGAACATGTTTACCATGAATTAGCTACTAAACCTTTTAATCAACGGTATCTAACGGTAGCTAACGCATTCGAGATAAAATTGGTCGCGTCAGGCCTCGACAAACACCGGCAGTCACCACCTTTACGAGTAAGTACATTTTAGAATATTTTGTGATACATTTAGCACCACAAGCGATACATTATTCAACTATTTACATTATTTTTCGGGTAATAAGTAATACATTCCCAATTTAAATAATTGTGCACATAAATTACAAATGGTATATTCTAAATTCTGTATTTTTTTACTCTAAATTTATAGGTAAAATAACAAGTACAGTCCATTCACATTTATTCTACCTCTGATATTTAAGTATTTAAATGTTTCCATTAGGCAAACTTACAACTATACTAATGCAACCCAAAATTCCGTATTGGTTTCATTTTACATCCAAAACAGGTAGACATGAAAACAAAATCTGTAATACAGATTCTGTGCCTATACCTACAACACCACCAACACCACAATTAGATACATTGTTCTCTTAAAATCATTTGATCAAAGTATTTAGCCCCTGATTTTTTTTTATTGCAAAACCTTATAAATGTGAAATTGGTAGGAAATATAGATATCTTAGCATTATTCTATAAAAGACGAGTAAGTCTGAACATATCGGTATTTATCGACTTACAACACGGCCTAGCAAATTAGACAATCCACTTTATCCACTCATTATTTCAATATATAACTGATAGGATGACAAAACAATGGAAAGGACAAAAAATTTACCTATGTTCCATGCAGGCCTAGTATGGAGGCTGGATAAACAGTTTTTCGTTTAATGTCAGTTGTCAATGTTATTACATACTTTATTTCCACCGATAGTGGACAAAACAGTGGAAAGATTAATTTGTCACGTTCCATGCTAGCCTTACTGAGAAATAGTGACAAATTCGCAAACACCGTTCAGGCTAGCTAACTTATCAAATAGAGGTAAAATGTGAACGGACTATATCTTTGTATGATAAACTTATTGTGAAAAAGTCTGCAGGTTAGTGATGACAGCTAATGTTTAAACATGATAATTTTGATTATGTCTTTACTTATAGCTTCTAAAACAGTTCAACCTGCAATATGAGATAATTACATTATACGTTTTTTCCCCCGAGATCAAAGACTAGAAAATATTAGCCTCAATACCATAGTAAAAATGAAAGTTATTCAAGTAATTTTCAGATTTTGTTACAATTCAACTTGTATAATCTGAACAACTACATTAATAACCCCTGTAACAATAACTGTTCAGTTATAATATTATATTAAATCAAATATCTTCAGTTGTTCTGAGATTTGTAATGTACAAATCTATGAAATGAAGCTTTTCACAGACTAAAAACGGCAATAGTAGCACTTAGCTGTGTACAGCTTCCAGCGAAAAAGAGGTGCTATTTTGATAAATAAAATCACCATGATAGAAAAAAAAAAATGAGACAGTATCCTGTTTCCAGACGAAATCACAAAGTTACACCTAGTACGCTAGGTGGTAGTAGTAGTTACGCTTAGTGCATTTAAAAGGAATAACTTCTAAGTTTTCGTCCTTGATACTCAACCACACCGCTTACCATCGGGCGAGTTTGTGATCAAATGCGGACTTATTAGTGCCGCCTAACAATGTAAGGGGAATATGTCTGTTTTGACCGACGCGTGGTGATTTTCGATCTTGAGAAGCGGAATTTATTTATGTTTGCAGAAATCAGTATACATACAAGAAACTGCCTAAAAACGAAAATGGATTATATGTCAGTTTTGACCGACGTGTGGTGATTTTCCATCGTGTTAAGTGAATTTTATGATGTTTGTAAACTGTAGAAATAAGTTACATACAAGAAAACATCATCATCTTGCAACAAATATGACGTCAATATCGGAACAAACCATTGGTGATATGTCGAATGTTAGTGAAATGTAAAAAACTACACTACCATTTCTGCTTTTAATCTGTGAGAAGCTTTAAGATTGCCACATTGCAGGTTCAACTGTTATATTAATTTGAGCAGACAGAAGCTAAAGAACTAAGATTAGGCTAGGATAAAACAGTCTTAAATTGTCTTTTATAAATTCAGAAATTAAAATTAAGAACAAACCTTTACTTATATGAAACTAATCAGATATAAAAGAAGAAAAAAACATACACAATCCAATATTACATAAATTTAACAAATAGTCATGGTAATTAAAATAAATCATCGAAATCGAAATAATCGAATAATAAATTTGTTCAATTTCAGCAATATTAATTAATAAATAATTTACATAACAAAACAATTAATCTCCTCACAAATAATAAATTTAACAAATTCAGTCTCATTTGGTAATAAAATAATATATCCTAAGGAGTCTTTCCTCAAAAACTTCATAAATTATTTCACTTACAATTTCAAAATAAATTCACAAAAATTAGGAACAAGTCAAAAGGTTAAGCCTTGTGTGCACTAGGAACAAATGTGCCGCGATACAAACCCTGGGGGCATGACCTTGACCAGGCCTTAAAGACCAAAGACCACCCCCGGCCAAGAACCCTCCAACCTGTCTAGGGCCCTTAATCGCATTTGAAAGCTCAATAAACATTCTGTCTGTATTTAGTCCAGTCCCAGTACCTAGGGTGAACACACTACTTGCAGATTGTGTCACAAAAAGGATGAATGCTCAATCATTTCATAAGTGAATGTGAGGCATCTTCTATCCATTCTCATCTTCAAGGGCATTCGCTTTCGCACCTAATATGACTTTAACCTAGTGGAAGTCACAATAGGACTGCAAATACCGCAGTGACTCGCCAGGGCTGCACCCAAGCCTCTTAAATTAAAAGAAGCTTAGGGGCCATTCATTTATTACGTAAGACGATTTAGGGGGAAGTGCCCCCCTTCCCCCGACCAGGTCTTATTTTTTCTTACAAGGGGGTGGGAGTCTTCATAGTTCTTACGTAAGATCACAAAATGCGCAAAGTTAAAATTATGCTTTGAAAAAGCGCGGGAACAAATCAAAAACTAGCAAAAATAGTCTTACGTAATAAATTAATGGCCCCTTATTGCAGTTACACTAGCTCTTTGGGCGATATTTTAAAATCAAATAAAAAAAAATAGACTAACGTAGGTGAGGTCACTTGACCAGTGCCATCGCCCCATCGATGTCTGTAGCGGCAAGTGAGGGGAATAAATGTCCTAGTGTACACAAGGCGTTACAATAAATGCATGAAATTTGTATATACGAGTACTTCTTTGTAACTTCTATCTACATAAATATGTGATGATGAAATACTTTTATATGTTTTACTATTTTTTTATTTAACATGTTATACTATTTTTTTATAGTTACACAAGTTTTTTTTAATAAACATAGTTACGAAATGTTTTTTTTTAAATTTCTATTGTTCTTGTTTTGGCAAAAATATTATTAGGCCTTTAGATTATGTCTACGTGAAACACACATACATAAAGTACATTCTTACTTTACTTACCCAAAGATGTAAACATATACGACGAATAACGATAGTTCGCAATTTTGAATTTTTATTATGAAGTTTTTTTTTTACTTTTTTTTTTTTTTAATTATCTAACGAATTAGAGATATCCTCTTCCACGCTGTTGTGACCGGCGTGGTTCATTATGATTGTCAAAATCTATCTTTCTTTATTTACATTATAAGATATGTAACAAATCACAGACCTGAATGTTTATTTTGTTTTACCATCTTTACTTTATGGAAAACAAAAATATGAACTCGCATTGGTTGCCACTATATTAAATTTTCTCTCGCTACTGTCCTGTATGAGGTGGGAGAAATTCTACCAAAGCCATATTTGTCTACATTATTGGGCATGTAAGGAAAAACAGACTTTAGTCCCATTCAGTTCATTTTCATAACTCTAGTTAACATTTTAACTACATGGCATATCTCTTTTAGGCTTATCCTGGTGTTAACTTACTAGGCACACATTCAAATTCATTCAATGTTGGGAACCTTCTGTCTCTCAAGTACGCTAAGATAGCGTCCCATTAATTCGCCAACACGTTTCAATATAATGGCACTATATATATTTAAGTACCTATCTATAAAGCAAGATATATTTATATCATTCATCATTATCTTTCAGTCATCTTCCTTATTAATACTGTTTCTAAAAAAAAATTTGAATATATGATAGAACAGATTATAATGTTAAAAATATGCCCTTTTGTTACAGAACCCTCTAATCCTAATACACTCTCCCTTAGATCAACCACGGTCAAATGTGGCGTCAAACGCTTCATGGTATTTGGTGATCTGCCTAATTCCCCTACCTACACGCCTATTTTCCCTATAAGGAAACACGCCTAATTTCCCTATAAGGGAAAATAGGCGTGGTTTTATGTTATTTTTACTATGGATAACTACTAAAAAACTTAACCATTATCCTTTATATAAGACGACAAGTGTTTTTGCACTAGAGCCTCAACCATAATCTCGCATTACCTTTCAAATTTTGCACACGCTGGTTTTATCTTGCTTTTTCTGCACTTAAGAGAGCGAGACAAAAGTATGAAGTGATTACCAAAAATAATCACAATTCATAGTTGGCTGGCTTGAGTTTGTCTCTCGCTCTTTTAACCGCAGAAAGAGCAAGGCAATCGCAACTTTTAATTTGTAACACTACCTAAAACATTAATGGCGTTTGTGCTTTAAAACCATTCTCAGTGATAAATAATGGCATTCGCAGTGCACCAATTGATTTGGATATTATATTTTATATTAGTGTTCATTACTTTGAAGAAAAAAACAAAAATCACAGATACACTAATTTTAGAAACATTACTTTCTGTTTCCTTTTAGATATCCAATAGAGTAAACAGCATGGCTGAATTAAATCAATGATAAAATCAATCGCATTGAATTTCATGGTTGTAATTGATCTAAGGGCACCGTATTTGTTTACTTAGTCGATCATCTAAATAAAAACAGAACACAGTTCAAATAAAAAACCTTTTTTGATGTCAATTAAATTTAACCTATTATTTCACCAATAATACAATTAAATTAAAGATTATGAATGATATGAGTTGACAGTACAACCTTTCAACTTAAACTTTAGACCCATGTTTACACCAAATCTCAAAAACAATACAAAAAATAACATTGAAAATTAGACTTTACCTCTCTAACTTTAAGGTCTAATTTTCAATGGTCATCATTTGTATGTAATATGCAGTTAAATATTAGGTATAGAACGATAATTTTTAAGCAAAAATCGACCTGCTGCTTTATTTAAATGTGGATTTTATAACTATCCTTAATATTCTATCGATAAACTAGCCAATAGCAGAGTCCGTAGCGTTTGCTGATAGGCTTACGCTTGCGCAGCTGACCGACGATTGGCGGTAAGCGCGGTGTAACTTTTAAGCCACGCCCGGCGCGGTGTAAAATTCGTGTCGCCAATTCTGAGCCCACACAGCATCCATTTTATGCGAAGACTTTTATACAAGTTATATATTATAGTTTGCAAGATATAGCGATGAATGTGTAAAATCATTCAATACGTTGTAGCTCAAGTCAATTACCTTTTTCTATAACGCTTATACATTCAATACTCGTCAAGTGGTTTCTTTTAGAATATACTTATGATTACGAAAGTGAGACGTTTCGACATGCTTTTAACCTGCTATTCTATACATAATATTTCGCTAACAATATTTCAAATCGCAGTGTAAACATGGTACTACAGGCCACACCATTCCGCAAATCTCTCTTAACACATTCAGAAGATATTGGTACACCATATCTCTCTCTTCTCCTGGTTTGGATTTAATTCGACACCGTCGTCTTTATGTACCGCTTTTTTGTGTAGTTTGTTAACAAGTAAAATTTAATTTTATTTCATTTTATTCAGCCAGACGCCGGTCCCGGTTCAGTTGTTGAGGAAAGACACGCAATGCGCCACCGTGTTCACGTTTTCCACCAACCTGTTATAGAGTTCGCGGCGCACGCTCGCCGTGAACTTGCTCACGAGACAGAGGGTGACTGTGGCCGCGAATATCGCGTTGTACAGAAGCACCAGTTTAAAGTTGCCCAGCCACTCGATGCGGCCGAACTCGCCGAGCAAATCGAAATTTGTTATACCTGAAAATTGGAAACGTTTTATATATATATAGAATAGCTCTACTTTTGACCACCAGCACGCCTGATGGAAAGCGATACTGTGGCCGAAGATGAAGCACGTAGACCTAGAATATACTTATTCACTCTAGACTTAAAGACACCCGAATTATAGCTTTTAGGAAACTAGGAGCGCGGCAAGGCATTCCATTCCCGATCGGTTCGCATTAGGAAGGTGGACGCAAAACGCTTAGTTCGAGCTGATGGCAAATCTACCATGAAGGGATGGCATTGAAGCATTTTCCCGCTTGTCCTGTTGTGGAAAGGGGAGGGAGGGATTTGGGATAGACGTCATCGTTCGAGACCGTGTGCTCTCTGTCTAACAAGAGATTAAAATGCTTCTAACTTTCTTATTTTTGATAATAAATCAATTTTGTTGTGGAATGGATCTATTAATGGTTGGCCTTTTCATTTATTTTTATATAGTTAGCCAAATAAAAATAAATCATGCATACTCCCTATTGATCAACATTCCAGTCATTTCACGAGTCCATAAACATATATAAATATATACCTAATATCTTGACGAGTAGCGGCTGCGCGGTGGAGTGCGCGAGCAGCACCGCGCAGAGCGCGTGAATCCGCGCGAGCGGCGTGCGGCGCGCGCGCGGCAGCACGCGGAGCGCGCGGAGGGGGGCGCTCAGCCCCGTCAGCGAGGCGGCGTGCAAGTACAGAATCAGGAACGCTTCCAGCAGAGCGCCCGCCCAACCCAGCTTAGAGAGGGACGCGATACCCAGCGTGAATTGCTGCAATAACATAATATCTTCAATGATGTATTATACGTAGATAGGTTTCCCCCCGCTCTACGTGGAAAGCCTCAAGATAAATAAACTCTTTATTGTACACACCATAAAACTTACAATCAAAATGACTAATTAAGAACTAGTATAACAACAACTAGTAAAGTAATCACCCCCGACTTGCTTACTTGAATTCATAAACATAGACATAAATTTATTGTAACAAAAAACATACAACAGAGAATAAAAATCGTACACACAAAATAAACAACTAAATAATGCTTCTTCAGTCGCGCCAGGTCGGCACACTCCGGACACTCGAACCACATCTCCATACAAAAGTCGCGGTCTAACTACCTATTACACAGAAATCACACATACGTAGAATCTGTACATACATACGCAGTTGTGTGCGTAAAACGTCAATGGTTGTCACTATTTAAGACTTAACAAGAAAGTTTATTAATCACTTACGTATACTTTACATGTTTAGAGAAAATCCACATTTTTCGTATTTACAATAATAAGTTTCATAGGCCTAATCACAACAATTCACTCAATTAGTTAACGTAGGATGTAGTTCAAACAACGAAAAAACAAAACCCACTCGACTACTAATCTTCCGATATATAAATAAGTAAAGTATTTGGGCACATTGTTTGAATCGCGTTATACGCCAAAAAAGTTTCCTATAGTTCCCGTCACGTAAAAAGAACGCTGGTCACTTTCGCGTCACTGTAAATTGCCCGCGGGGTGAGGTAGCGCGGTTTGGTGGGAGGTGAGGAGTGTCTGTTCTATACGTGGTATTATTATAATTATGTTCTGTGACGTTGGGCAACGCTGTTACGACGCTAAGGTCGTGACTTGTGAACAGCGACAACATTCTGTGTGTATAGAATGTGCAACACCAAGATATATAGGTATAAGACCAAGATACTAAAAGGCCTTAAGGATGTGGTCTTATCCTCGAAAGTGCTGAGAACTGAGATTTGCCATACTTTTACTTCTTATTCAATGAGTAACCTCTCTATAGATAAAATCTCATTGAATATATCCATATTTTATAGCATTACTATTACAAAAAATACACCACTATTTTCCTAGTTTTATACTCTGCGGGATACTCTTGTGTCCCGGACGTCCGGGATCTCTATGTGTGGATAGCGAGTTATTCGCATCAAAAAGTATGTATGTATGTACGTTACCCGCGTACTGAGCGGCAGCGCCTTGATGCCGATGAGCAGCTCGAGCATATTCTGCAGGACCATCAGCACCGTGATGGTGGTGAGCGCCAGCAGGAGAAGCATCGCCAGCGGATACACCACGTTGCGCTGAAGAGACGACGACGCGCGCTGGGACTCTACCTCCTGCAATCGACCAGAGACACTTTTTTTAGCTGTTTAGTTTTCATTCTTAACCGACTTCCAACAAGGAGGAGGTTCTCAATTCGACTGTATGTTGTTTTTTGTATGATTGTTCAGTGATTACTGAATCGCCAATTATGAATCGTTTTTGATGATTCTTTTTTTGTTTGGTAAGTCATACTTCAGAGGTGGTCCCATATAAATTTTATCAAAATCGATTGAACACTTTGGTTTTTGTAACAAAATAATTGGAAAAATATGTCATCGTAGATCTCAACGTCGCTCAACAGATCCTTTTAAATTTCTTTTAAAGAGCGAGTTAGAAATAATAGGAAAGTGGATGAGCAAAAACTGGTGCCAATATTATAGGAGACATGTCGAGCGGATAGAAGAGGATCGTGCGGTGAAGAGAGCGTATCGAAAAGAAGATTCCATCGATAGTATTCTTAGCTGTTTCATGTTTCATCAAAATCGGTTCAGCCTCTTTTTTGCCGCGAGTTTTTTTGTTTTTTATTAATCTTATTTATATAACTTTATCTAAACTGAAAGTTAACGATGTGTTCGTACAAGCATATTTTCATAATTTGCTCTACTTCCAATACACGCTAAGCACTGGCTTATCTCGTAGAAAAAAACTAGAGCATACCGAATGAACATTAGAAATGCTGCTACATATACCAGTATCTAAAATGTCAATACGCTTTACCGATTATACCTTTAATACCTTTAGGAGGCTGTCTTGAGTCAGTGTGTGTGAGTGAGTTAGTGAGTGACTGACTGACGGATAACATACAGCTTAAGCTGCTGTTCAACAAACAAAAAAATACACCCGAAATTTTAAACTCCTTATTGAAGTCTGTAAAAAAGAATCATCTTACTTTTCTCATAGCGCAGACTCTCTGCAGCCTCTCATTGAGGCCCGCCTGCAGCGCTCCGTTCCGCAGCCTCAGGAGCGGGGTCTCCTTCCCCCGAGTGATGGGCGGCGGGCTCTCCTTGGACACGGACACGTCGCCGGCCAGCGGCGCCGATATGTCGCCCTGGTCGAGGTACATCGGCTCGGGAGATGTGTAGCTACTTCCTGCAACAAAATTATACGTAGAACGCTTTATTGTATTTTTCGCAGATAGGTTTTTGGTTCAACTCTGTTAAGCAATCCATGAGGGAGACCTATGTACAACAGTGGATTTCTTATGGCTGAGATGATGATGATGATGATATTTGTTCCAATGACAATACATTACAATGATAGAAATAACCTGATGTTGCAGCTAATATTGCCCTTACGAAGGAACTCTTCAACGACTTATAGTATGAGCATAAAAGGTGAACTTGATAGTTATCTTTTATCTTTAGCTAAACCAGAACTCCAACGTCCAGGTTACTCCTAACTTTCAATTTAGATAAAATGTATAAGACATTCTAGACGTCGTAGATGGTCATATACCTTTCTGAAAAACAGTCTAACGTCTTGTCCAATTATTTCAGTAATAATATGCTCTATTAGTCCTTGAAGCTATAAAAATAAGAGTCGATAACTCAATTCATTCAAACACAGACATAAAATAACCTAAGTTTCCTTAAATCGCCCTTCAGGCTGCTTATCTATCCACATCAATATCGACCAGCTTTCTAAAATTACACGTAATTCCAAACATATTTGTCATTGACGTCATTGTGGTACTGATTCTAAGTAACTACCTACATAATGTTTTTTTTTTACCAGATTATGTACTAAACATCAAGGAAAGGTTTTTAAGATCTGCCTGCAGCAATAACGTTCATCATCATCAGTCTATTTGATGTTCGTCCACTTCTGGACGTAGGCCTCTTCTAAGGAACGCCACCCGGCACGGTCTTCCGTTTTACGCATTCACTTGCCACCAGCCACCTTTAGAAGGTGGTCGTTCCACCTAGCTGCAAGGCGCCCCGTCCTTAGACAAGTGACAAACGTTTCTAGTTCTACAAACGTAGAGTACGTTTTCCGATCTACGGTCTCCTTAGACAAGTGACAAACGTTTCTAGTTCTACAAACGTAGAGTACATTTTCCGATCTACGGTCTCCTTAGACAAGTGACAAACGTTTCTAGTTCTACAAACGCTTACGCTTCGAAATGTAAGAAACTGTGACGTAACGTCACGTGACATCGTTAGCAAATGTCAATCCCATACATTTACTTTTCTACTGGCGTCTACGAAATTGGAATGCCACTTGTCTAAGCCCCCAGACATCGCCTATCCCAACGTTGTTGGTCGGTTCTTCTACAAATATGGCCAGGCCATTGCCACTTCAGTTTGCTAATCCTTTGGGCTATGTCAGCCATTTTCGTTCTTAACTTTTATTCATGTAGTATTGTGTAGTGTGTTATTATCTCCGGATTTTTTTGTTCCCTCAAAGATAAAATATGTGTATTTTCAAGGTTACAGTGAATATAAGTATGTTCTAAATGTGCGTGCTTTATCTTCGACCACATCATCTATTACTCATAGGCGAGTCGGTTGTCAGACGCTACGGAAGATAACTTTAGATTCCTGCAAATAAAATGAATTCAAGTTGCTCTCATACATAAGAATAGTGGCCAGATTATAATCTAACATATGGTTAACAGGCTTGAACTTGGTCGGGTCACGGCTTATTTAAGTAATACAAATCGAAAACCTTGAAGCACGCTATTATTGCTGAGAATATACTTATTGATATGTACACGAGTCTCATCAACTGAAGTGTTGCGAACAAGGTCAGGCAAATATTTCACTCTGGCAAAAGACAGTAATGTCTGAAATCTAAAACTCGACGCACTCTATGCTTGTAATATGAGAGTCAGCGTGAACTGCTGAAATCAGACTCCTCGTTTCATGCTCTATCACATTCATACAATATAATGTTTTCTAACCTTTAGTTTAGTGACCACGGACGCTGCAAAGTGTTCGAAACGTCAGGTCATAAAATTATGTAAAATATACGCGATTAATCCGTTAAAATTTCTGTCATTTCAATTTATTTTTTATTGGAAAAGTAGCAAACAGAAAGATGGTCCGTCTGATGGTAAGTGATTACCACTTTTTTAACCCCCAACGCAAAAACGACGGGGTGTTATAAGTTTGACGTGTCTGTGTGTGTCTGTCTGTGACATTGTAGCTCCCGAACGCATGAACCGTTTTTTTTAAATACAAGATAGATCTACGATTGACCACCAACTCGCCTGATGTTAAGCGTCGGTGCGGCCGAGGATGGAGCTCGTCGATCTAGAAGATATCTATTCACTCTAGAATTGAAAATTCCAAGATTTGTTTGAAAGGTGAATTAGTCGGAAGTGTTCTTAGCTATGTTTCATCAAAATCGGTTCAGCCGCTTTTTTCCGGGATTTTTTGAGTTTTCTAAACTTATACTTGTTCACAGAATAAGCTCTACATTTAAGCAGCAGCTCGCCTGCTGAAAAGCGACACTGTGGCCGGAAGAGAAGCATATAGACCTCGATCACAAGTAAAATTGCAGATTATAGCTACTGCTGCATAAGTATCATTATTTTATTTTATTGCATAAGTATCATTATAGCTACTGCTGCATAAGTATCATTATTTTATTTTATTGCATAAGTATCATTATAGCTACTGCTGCATAAGTATCATTATTTTATTTTATTGCATAAGTATCATTATAGATACTGCTGCATAAGTATCATTATAGCTACTGCTGCAATCATTATTCGCCAAATTACAATATAAACAATTCATGAAATTCTATTCAAAAACCTTGTTCTAAAATTCCGGAAAGAAAGTAAAACAGAACATGTTTACAACAACATTCTACATGAGATATAATGCGGCACTGGAACACTGACCTACCAACCGTCCATAATAGAATAGGTGGCCAAGACCGTGTCGAGACACGCATATGGTAGGGTGCCGTAGCTAATGATAATACCTAATCTTGAAGATCACTTGGTGAGTATTGTTTGTTCTTCTCAAAAGGGTCAATGACCTCTGTACCCCATACGAATTAAGTGTTTTACATACTTGTATTTATCGCTATATTTGGGAGATTTATAATCACTTATGTTCTACTATTATGGTTTCATTTCTGGGTCTAATTGTTTAGAAACGCGGGGAGGGCGAGGATATTGTTTCCCTTTCATTAAAATTCATTTTTTTTTTATTAAAATCCTGTCTGTCTTTCACTATGAGGATGACTGGCAGAAAATGCTACATTAGCATTTAGTCCTCCTATTGTACAGCTTGTTACTTTGTAATTGTGTGCAATAAAGTGTTAAATAAATAAAATTTTACCACGGCTGCCACGGCATGTTTTAGCTGTTCACAAAACATATCTACCTGCCAAATTTCGTTTACGTAGCTAATATTAAAATGGTTGTGGCAAACGACACACAGCGAGATATCGGGATTTTTTATTTATTTATAAGGGTTCCTCGTAGTTATAACGGAACCCTAAAATGGGAAGCTTAGTATTTTAAATATAAACTAAGACATAAATATATTATCACGACATAACCCTCACTGTTTGCTAGTAAAATATCAGACACGTGCGGTGCGTATCGCACGATGCGCGGGCGTCGGCACACGTAATACAGGTACCAAAATATACACACAACAAAATATTTTCGAATGTTTTATAAATAGACGGACATTTTGTACGTTCGCTATGCAAAAAATCGTCGTGCTCACGAGTACCTACATAGTCTAATTGTGAATTAGATTTTAATGCGCGCGAATCCCGTGCATCGGGTTTTCCTGTATGGAATTTAAATCGCAACTTTGTATTTGTATACAAAGAAATCTTAAATATACACGGTCTATCGTCTATACATATATAAAGAGGTCAAATTTTAAGTTGAACTAAACAGTCTAAGTCGCTCTGGTTCTGCACTGCTCATAGGTAGGTCAACATGCTTCATCTTTGACCACATTGCTATCATGTGAGATGTGATAAAACGTTAACCCATTTAAGCACAATAAAATAGATAAGCACATGAAATTTTAAATTTTAATTCCAATTTTCTGGCATTCCCATAACAAATGTTTTTTTTTTAAAGTAACATTACAAGACTCGAACCGCGATAGACACAATATCGTCCTCCCATCTTGCAGCTAGACGACTTATTCAAATTAAAATGCATTTATTTCGAATAATTAAAATTCATAGCATGTTATTTTTGGGGTTCCGTACCCAAAGGGTAAAAACGGGACCCTATTAGTGAGATTGCTGTCTGTCCGTCCGTCTGTCACCAGGCTGAATCTCATGAACCGGGATAGTTAGACAGTTGAAATTTTTACAGATGATGTATTTCTGTTGCCGCTATAACAACAAATACTAAAATATAGATTAAAATAAATATTTAATGGGGCTCCCATACAACAAACGTGATTTTTTTTGCTTGTTTTTGCTCGATATTGATAACGGCAACAGGTAGACGCTTGAAATATTCACTGAAAATTTAGTTATATTATTCACTTTAAAAATAAATAATTAAAATAAAATAAAAATAATATTTAAGGGGGGTTACCCATACAACAAGCGTGATTTTATTTTGTCGTTTTTATAGATAATGGTACGGAACCCTTTGTGCGCGAGTCCGACTCGAACTTGGCCGGTTTTTTATAGATAATGGTACGAAACCCTTCGTGTGCGAATCCGATTCGCACTTGGCCGATTTTTATAGAATAGTCACATTAAATTACTTTAATACGACATACTTATGCTCCGTTTCCCTTGTGTTGGACTCGATTGGTACAGGATCGAGGCAGATGGCATGATAGAGTCGTATGCGTAGCAGTGGGATATAAAGAGCTATGGATGATGATGAACATTACGAGTCAGTCTCAATAGTTCGAAATCTGAGACTAGTTTTATTCACAATCGCTTTGTACTAAAATCGAAGCCTACTTAAAAAAAGCGAAGTCTTATGTTATTATGTGTAAAAGGCTGATGCAGTTTTCCGTAATTCAAAATTATCATAACATAATCATTTCGTGCGCGTATAATGGACCTTCAAGAAATAATATAAACTCAAAATATACATAAATACGCCAATATCATTCAGGCCTCATTCTTTTAGCGACACCGTAAATGTGAAATTCGGTCAAGCCCTTGAAACTACAGTAATAAATAAACAAACACTTAAATGTACCAGAAAAATATTCTCCAGCTGTGTAAAAAGAACGTAAACTAATAAAATGACCGAAACGAAAGTGATGCCCGTTCTCAACTCTCACAGGTGGTTGCAATTTCAATAACTTGAATATATAAATGTAGGTAAGTAGGTAGGTGCCTTCGTACTCGTACGTCTTGTTAACCGCATAAAGGCAAACACTGAGCCTCTGTCTGAACGTGCCAATTTTACTAATGAAATCAACACTTTTTAGCCAGAAAGAAACCGTACAAGGCTTGTTTGGAATGCGCCGGCCTTTTCAGGGTTCCGTGGTAAACAAGGAACCCTTATAGTTTTGCCATGTCCGTCTGTCTGTTTGTCCGCGACTGTAATTTGGCATGGATGTGCATATTAGTTATGCCGAGAATGTCATAGAATAATATTTTTAAGCTATTGCATAGCTTCTATCGCGGGCCTTGAGCGTGGAGACCGAATCCAGAAATTCCGTAACGAAAATAACCTAACGCAGTAACGCAGATACAACCAATGCCACCTAGAGGCGATTTGCAGAACTAAAGAGACAAGCGTGATATTTCAAAAAGTCATTAAAAGTTCTGCTATTCATCGATAGATGGCAAAACTAAAAACTAAAAAGTATCACCGCTGTGCCGGTCGGAGTGGGGGGTGTTAGGAATACTGCATAAATAAAATAAATAAATAATTATAATTACATAAGTTGATAAAAAATGCTATGCAATAGCTTTACCGCGGCAGTCTCCGAGTGCCACACGTCTTTTTTGGGGACCTCTCGTACACGTAAAGTGGGGATGATTTTATTTTACATCTAACGTGTGGGGTATGGGAGTCGTAGTTGATAGGTAATGTAGAGTCGGTTGCCATGCCGGCCTAAACGGTAGACTTTAAGCATATGAAAAAATTCACACTTACAAACATTTGTGTGATAAACATGGGTGTTTCTATGTATCTTAAGTATGTATTTACAAAAAAAAAGTATGTATCTATATCTATTCAGCCATCTAGTGCCTAAGTACAAGCTTTGATTAGTTTGGGGCTAGATGGTGTTGTGTGAAATGTCCACCAATATTTATTTATTCCATAAATATTATTTCAAGCATCAGGACGTCAACCTATAGCTTGTTCTTTCACCGGGTGATACACGTATTACACATATTGTACGTGTACGTTAGCCAGTGCCTTCGTAATTTATTGTTATCGTGAGAATCATTCAATTGTATAATAGAGTGCCAGTCACTAGGATATAAGATTAATCTATATTTAATTAACTTTATACAATCAATCATTTAGTAATCAACACCTACGTAATATTTGTACTAGAAATAGGAAATGATTTATCTAATCGATTTAAACGAGTAATAATTAATTTACTGATAAAAATGTTATTCATTCATTATTCGTTCATACATTCATTCGTCCACATAAAGAACCAAACCAAAGCTAAGCTAATCCCTACGAGTGGTAAAAGAAGTAGTTCGCTTTTGTTTTTTTCTTACAGAAAGAACAGCAAACAAGCATGCAGTTCGCCTGATAGTTCCTGAGCTTTTTGACGACATCGGCTGCGAGGGTGGGCCTCTGACGCAGGAAAGAGGTCAAAAAGCTTTACAATATTCCTCGAAAAAGGAGCGATAGAAAATACAAGAGCTCAGTTGGTGATCTTGGGATCGTCAAATCGTCAACAATACGAATGAATTTTCGCCGTAAGGAGTTGAGAGACGTCGCTGCGCTGCTGGCGCGAATGCTAGCGCGAACTGACGATTACAGACATCCGCGTCCAAAGCTCGGACGATATTCAACTACCTACATAGAATAACTTCATCATATGTTAATTTAGTCAGTCTTCTTATCGACATTCGTATGCTTTACTCCTAGGAGGGAAGTTACAATAGATCCGCGAGGGTCGCAGTGACTGGGAGGCTCATGACCTCCCACCCTACCTCGATTTATATAAATAATGCTTTACTCGCTCGTCCGTCTGTTACTGTTAGTATTCCAGAACACAACTGTTCATATTAAAATGTGTAATATACATATAGAGCTGAATGACCCTAAGGTGATGAAATATAGCCATTTTTATAACGACATACATACATTATATATCATACAGGTAGTATGACACGAATCTTCTCTGTCGGAAATATCATTCTATTTATAGAAGGTAATCTATCTAGCCTAAATCTATTGTACCTTTTCAAGTTAACATTGACAGATACAAATGTACAGTATTCAAACGACTGTTTTGTCTACGGTGACGACGATCTAACGGTAAAAATACCCTTAAATAGGTTTTAATGAAAAACGAGATAGTCTCGAAATGAACATGTCGCAGGATGTTGATGGAACAAGGATTTTGACTGATGTCCTAAAATGTTGAACCAAAGCTGGAATATGACAAACAATTTCGACTATGAATACTCGTAGATAGATACTAGATCTTAAAACTAAAGCCTGACTACATTCTTATGCTCTGCATCTTTTCTTACATGGTGACTTACAACTGAATTATTTTAGGAATATGAATAAGGATTACTTATCAGCAACTCCAGGTAACTGGTTAAAAACCATCAAGGTTTTTTTTTTAATTTTAAAAATGACAGTGAACATTCCATCCTAGACCATAACGTCGTCTGTGTAGCCGAGGATGAAGCACATAGATCTAGAAAATATTCACACTAGCCTTGACAAGTCCAAGATTATAGTTCCCAGGAAAAAGATACGAAACAAATTAATTACTCGTACTTGTCTGACAAGCACATTATAATTAATATACATTAAGGAAATATCCCTCTTTCGAATAGACAGTAATCATATGAAAACCCTGAGAATTCACGCTACATAACCTTCATAAAAATCGTGGGGCGCGTGAAATTTCTATCAACAGTTAACCGCTCATATATTTATAAATGCTATTTACATATTTACTCAGGTTACGCACCACGCATTTTATTTTTGAGCCTGATCAATTCCCTAGATTGATGAGGAGACTGATGTGATGAGTGGCACCTAGAACCTAAAACTTTGGAATGTTTCATAGTTTACTGTACGAGTATTTTACTATTCAAAACTTTTCATTTGATACCCATATTGTATACAAAATATCAGATCACTCTGTCAACAGGAAGGGGGTAAAATTTCGATTACTAAAATTGATCCAAAGATCAACAACAAGCGAGGTCAAATGTGGAACGTAAAAAAAATCATGATACTGTTATGTCAAATTGTAGTCTTTGTCCAAAATTCCGATTTCATCAAAATCCTACAACAAACATACAGTTAAATGACTCCTACACTGCGTAGTAAATTAACATAATAAATGTGCGACTTGTTTCGCGGATCCAAGGTCGCCTCCATCAGAGGTTACCCCAGTCACGTCCACGGGCAGTACAATGCTTTGGTTAATCAATTCCGCTCGTGACTACTTTGGATGTAGGAAAATATGTAAATATGGCAGAATAGGTAACAGTGTTTGTGCAAAGATAAAGCGCTCATATCGATATGCGATATATGGTTGCCTTGTATTATTGAAAGAAAAAAATACTGCAACGTTATAAATCCAAACCTTTGTTGCTTTGCCTTTTAAAGAAGCCTTCCTACAACTATACATACAATGCTGAAAGACTATTGCACTGCGCGCCATGCAATAGAATTTTCAAGACAAAATTTGGTTTTGCCAGCCACATACGGGCGCACAACCGAATATAGCAGGGTTCGCCGTTGACGGATACGTCAAGGAGGACATCATCATCATCATCATCATTATTCTTTCATACAAACATGACGAAAAGATTTGAATGAAAGTCGTAAGTAATGAAGATAGCTTATAAACTGAACAACCAATTAGAACCAGAGAGAACAGAACAAGCCAACCACCAAGTAATAACTATTTTACATTTTTCATTTTTTCATTCAATACATCCAAAAACAACACCTCATCTTGAGCAATAGGTAGATAAAACAGTCAACACGGCGCATCTCGAGACTATAAAATACGTGCAGTAAATACAGGAAATGTATACAAAGCCGCAGGTTTACTGACTTCTCTAAATTTAGTACAACATACATAATTCAGAGATTTCAGCGACTTAGCAAACAGCGTTTAATAACAGTTTGCGAGAACTTAACTTCCGCACCTTTTTATAGCTGAAAATAAGACTCTTTTGCCTTTTAACCGACTTCCAAAAAGAAGGAGGTTATCAATTCGGTCTGTATGTTTTTGCTTGCCTATTTGGATTTGACTACAATATTTTTCTTATTCAATTGGGGATAAGTTACTGGATGGCATTTATTATACACGAATTATATTCCATGTAAGCATACAAAATCACAATTACGCCGCAACCTTAAGAAAAACGTTTATCGATATAAAAGGGAAAAACCTTTTTCTACCCCTATACATAATCGAAAAACAACGTTTTTTTTTTTTAATTAGATTCATAAATGGCTAGGCTTCCGTGATTTGCCTTTTCCAAATTTCGTTAAAACTTTGAAGTTCAAAGAAAAAGAATGAAATAGCCTAGCCTTCATAGGATTCCAATTATATTTTTATACTTACTACGTTTGACCACCAACCCGTGGTAAACGAAGGTGAAAAAGAAAAAAGAACCACGTATTCGGCTAATATTCAGGGGTTGAAAACAGTTTTCTCCAGTTGTATGACGCAATGTACAGACAATAATTGCAGTCCCAACGATTTTAAAAGCTATTATGTTTCAACCCTAAAGTTTACACATCCAAATAAGTACGTTACGTGCTACGGTAGTACCTACGGTCTCAGGGGAAAGCTAAAGTCAAATACACGCCCGTTAAAATATCATAAATACCCCTCCCCTAGTCCCTAGTGTAAGCATTGGCAACACTCGAAAGCACTTTCACGCTCTTCGTTAATATACTTCCGTTTATTTTAAACATCTAAGTATAGAACTCGAGTTATCTCACTATGATGCAGCGGCGCTCGTAAATTCTCCCGATGTGCGACTTGATAAAACGTTTATTTGATTGACGCTAAAAATACTGTATTTTATGCGCACACGCACACAATCAAACATAACTGTAAAGGGAACACACATGCATTTACACGCGTGGTACAATAGCTGTACAACACCGACCTCGATATTTTTTCTCTTTTGACTGGACAGGATTTTCCATACAAATGACAGCAGATTGGGATTTAAGGTGGAGTTCAACGCGCGCATCTATCACTCTCGCGCATCATAAACTTTTTAAAAACATTAATATAAAATCATTGGTTAGGGATATTAGAAAAGTGAGAAATAAATTTGTTTATTTCAATAAATATTTAAAAATACATATTCAGTTATCACTTACTTATACTGGCAACGGAGTAGTAAAAAAAACATGTATTTTCCTACTTCTCAGCCAATTAAAAAGACATCAAAGTAAAACTTTTTTTTAATATTTCTCCTATCAAAATAAACAAATTCATTTCTCACTTTTCTAATATCCCTTCAATTATTTTATATGTTTAAAAAAGTTGTGATGAGAGAGATAGCTAAACGAGTTTAGCGCATTCTTAATTCGAATCGTGACGTGGGAATATCAAGTAAAGTAATTTTACATAGTTGTTTATTCCTGACTTCATACCTGCGTAAATTATTCATCATCATCATCATCATCATCTCAGCCATAAGAAGTCCACTGCTAGACATAGGCCTCCCCCATGGATTTCCAAAAAGACCGATTGGAAGCGGCTTGCATCCAGCGTCTTCCCGCCACTTGTATGAGGTCATCTGTCCATCTCGTGGCTGGTCTTCCTACGCTGCACTTGCCGGTACGTGGTCTCCACTCGAGAACCTTTCGGCCCCATCGGCCATCAGTTCTACGAGCTATGTGCCCTGCCCACTGCCACTTCAACTTGCTAATCCGCTGTGCTATATCGGTGACTCCTGTACGTCTACATATCTCAAATTATTCATAGATAACTCCTATTTTCATAATGGCGAACTGTCGTTGATTGTTACACGCTATTTTTGTATATAAATTTTAACAAAAAAATGTTATTATATCGCTACGTGCAAGTATCCTACCAAACCTATTGATACAAAATGACCAATGACATAATATGATCATAATAGCGAGCTGTGATTGATAGTTACAAGACATATTCGTTTCTAACTTTGGACAAGTATGAAAAAATACATATTAGATACATTCAAATGGCTGCAGTACACAGGTGGACATAGGTCGCCTTACGGATTAACGGACGCGGTGCGGCTTGGATATTACAAATTAAAATACTGGTATCTGCAGCACCAAAAACATTGTCATTTTTTATATGTTTGTACAATGTAGTATTTTAATAAAGAGTTAGCTATCTATGAAGATAATCCAAACATAATCTGACAGCCACCAGTCCGTGAATAAAAGTCAATGATTTACAATCCACATATAATAAGCAGGCAGTAAAGGTGCGGCACAAAGATACTTAGCGGCAAAATATAACAAAAGGCCGATCCCAACAATAACGATTTGACGATGCTTTATCGATTGGCCGGTTCACTGGTAACTCGATGAATCGTATTGTTCCAGTTGCTCGATTCGTGAAAGCTTCACCGTTTTTTCAATTTAATACGAGATCGTAGCTGATTCAATGCAATTCCATTGCAACGGTCTAAATCGCGATGTGTTCAAGCGAAACTACTAAGTGAAACGGTTAGAATTGCCAATGACCTAGTCAAAAGTCGGTTTATGCTTTGGTGAGAGATTATCTAAAAATGAGAGTTTGAAGCCGCTTCTATATTCGATTAACTAACAGATGTAATACTTAAGAACTCATTCACACTTTGTGTTTCCGCAGTCTAATATGTTAAGGTCGTCGTTAGGCTAAAGTTTTTGTCGTAATGTCCAGATTTATTTATTTATTAAATAAGTTTTGGTTCAATTAAGCCCTTTATTCTTGAAAACTTATCGAGTGGAGGCCACGCACCAACAGTAGAAAGACCAGCCACAAGACGGACAGACCTCATACAAGTGGCAGCAAGACGCTGGATGCATGCCGCTTCCATCAGGTAATTTTGTCAATTCATAACGGAGGCCTATGTCCAGTGGACTGTTTGTAGGCTGAGATGATTATAAAACTCTTTATTTATTCATGATTCAAGCAGTCAAGAATATGCTCATGCGTTGTCACCTGCTGCTCCCGGTGGAAGACCAGCGCCAGTTGCGAGCAACTATCACCATGATGAGCTGGGGCCAGTTTATAGCAAATTACTTATCCCTAGTTTTGATTATTTTGTTTCTTGTTCATCAACGTGTTTCGGTCACAATAAAGTATTGTCCGATAACCGATGAGATCGAAATGTTCTCGAGTGGAGACCAGGCACCGGTAAGCGCAGCGTAGGAAGACCAGCACCACACAAAAACACAAGACCACAAAATATACAGACGACGTCATACAAATGGCAGCACGACCCTGAACGTACCTATGAATGTAAGCCACCTCCTTCTGGTATTCTTTGGAAATTCATGGGGGAGGCCTATGTCATCTCAGCCACAAAAAGTCCACTGCTGGAGTGGACTTCTTGTGGCTGAGATGATGATGATGATGAAAATATTATTATCTAGATGTTATAAATCACATTAGTTTCCATAAGAGCACGGTACCTGTGGAGACGGCGTTGTGTATCCGCCGCCGGATGGTATCCTCCTCGAAGGAATACATGTAGTACTCTTCGTTGAGGTCCCTCAGGAACTGCGGCTTCACCAGCACTCCGCCCACCACGCCGAATAGACGCACGAAGCCAAGCGGCGTGAACACTGCAACAATACAAACCACCTTCAGTCGCATGCAATACGAACACAAGAAACACTCAACTGCATATAACCTACTAACTGCGCCCTTCGGTTTCACACACGTACCGATGGAAAACTTGATGAACAAAATAATGATGATGATAAAATATAGCCTAAGTCCTTCTACAAGTCCTAAAGAACATCTGTGCTAAATTTCATAATGATTAGTCCAGCCGTTTAGCCGTGAAGAGGTAACAAACAGACAGAGAGACAGACGACAGACAGAGTTGCTTTCGCTTTTATGATATTAGGTAGGATTTAGTAATATAACTGGGTTAAGTACCTATCTATGATCAGAATTATGAAATAGCAAATACCCGAATATACCCGAAAACTTTTTTTTTAAGAGACTATTAAAATCCCGAAAGCTCATTTGACATCTCGTCTAATAACCACACTTTGTAATAAGGTTTCTGTGTTTTATAAACAGAAATCTAACTAACCTTACCTAATAATTGTTCGGGCAAATTAAACTTATGGCTAACAAACTTATGGAATGAGAAATTCGTGTGAAGTAAAACATCTGGAATCGGACAGTTCAATGAAACAGATTCGGACAAGTAAGATTCAAACAAATGTATTTCGGAACATCGATAGGTTACCGTATAAATGTTAAACTTTGATGTGGAGTGTACATTTTTCGCGAGAAAGTAATGCAGAGCAGAGCAAAGTATAGTAGAGTAATGTATCAATTGTTCATATAATAAGCGTTCTTTAGAAGAATTCTTGTAAAATAATTTTTTTTCTGTCACAGGTTACGGAAAAAAAGACTTTTTTTTGACAGAGTTTATTATTGTTATTACAAAAATGTATCCTGTGACTCTCTGCAAATGAAGACGAATCTAATATAAAAATATACATAACCCGGAAAACTCTCCTTTTTGGGCAGTCAGTGAAAAAAATAACATGTAATCATTATCGGCGTTTTTAATTTAGTCGTGTAGAACCATACACGACTTATGGTTATAATATAAATACCATACGACCTACAAAACTAAGCTCTCAGCCATAACGGGACTTTAGAATCGAATAACAATGAATTCTAATAGGGATTATGTACATTTCGTATTCAAAACATCGTCAATTCCTTCGTTAGTAAACATGACATTACTGTAAATTTTATTATGAAAACGTACTATCATCATCATCATCTCTGCCACAACAGTCCATTGCCAGATGTAGACCTCTCTCCGAAAAGATCTGTTGAAATGAAAGCGGCTTGCATCCATGCGTCTTCCTGCCACTTGTATGAGGTCTTCTGTCCATCTTATGACTGGTCTTCCTACGCTGCGCTTGTCGATGCATGATCTCCACTCGAGAACTTTTCGACCTCATCCGCCATCAGTTCTACGTGGTACGTGCCCTGCCCACTGCCATTTCAACTTGCTAATCCGCTTTGACATGATCGGTGGCTTTCGTACGTCTACGGATCTCTACAGTTCTGATTCGATCTCGCAGAGACTTCGGAAACACGGACATATATTCGTGTTATTATAAATACTTAAATATCAAGAGTATTAAAGATATACGGACGTAACTTTCATAGCAATACGGCATTGTTAAAGGTACTTAACCGTTTAAAAAAAATTACAGCTGCGCATAGACATCACATTATTATCTTTTAAGATCAAAACACCATCGACAACGATAAATCTACGTAGATAATGCAAGCAAGCAAGCAAGCAACTACAAATAGCATTTAATCATTTGCCTAATGCATTTATCTATAAACATTTGATTCTGGTAGAGCGCTAGGAATCTCGCCGCGCAACCGGTTTCTATGCGCAAAAACGACTGTTTAAATGTACAGACCAAACCCAACATTAAAGTTTTTATAGGTCTATTTTATATAACAAGACTAGCGACCCGCTCCGATTTGGTATGGGTTCAATATAAAGAAACAACAAACGCGCATTGATTTTCAAACAAAAATACCAACAAAATTTCCAACTTCTTCGAAAAAAAACAAAAATCATATATTTTTTTCTATTTTCATTCATAAACCGAAAAAAATACATCGTAAAAAAATGTTAAAACCTGTTTTAGCTTACGCTAATGAAGCTCTTTCATATGATACGGTTAAATAACTTTAAAATTTGGACTGAGGGTCCATTTCCATAAAGTCCATTTCATTTGCATAAAGACAATATTTTTTGTGACAAAATTAAAAATGTCCAGTTTTCGGATTATTTCCTATATACACATATAGGAAATAATCCGAAATGGACTCTAACACAATGCTTCTTGCCAAATTTCATAGTTCTAGGTCAACGGGAAGTACCCTCTACGTTTTGATTCCCTTGTGAGTGTCGAAATTTGCGTTTTTACGACATATTCGGCTTATAACTTTTTTATACGAAAACTTCTTTCTGCAGCAAGTGACTATGGATCTGCGTATATGGTTTTAATTTCAAAACTATACCTTTACGCATTCCCGAGATAAAGGTCTTGACACCCGGACAGATGGACAGACAGACAGACGGACAACACAGTGATCATATAAGGGTTCCGTTTTTTCTTTTGAGGTACGGAACCCTAAAAATGAGTCAAATCGGTCAAACTGTGGTCACAAGTGATGAGCTTACATACAGCAATCGATTTTTACATGCTTTATATCAACTTCACATGATTGATTAGTACAAATCTTTTTATTTCTCGATTGCGTAAGAAGGAAGTACGATTTTCAAGTGTATGTACATATGTATGTATGTTATGATCGCCTACAGCCTAAACGGCTAAACCGATTTTGATGTGCGAGATATCGATAACACTCAAAGAGCGACTCTTTGAGCGTCATAGGCTATATTTTTTGAAATAATAATAACACATTTCTCGCAAAAATAAAAAATTGGTTTTAAAAGTGATTTTATTAGAAGATTTTATTTCTATTTTCTATAAGTTAAACTGCAAAAACTGCTTTAGTGCAGTCGGGTATTTTGTTTATCTTTTAATATAGATACTTGTTTATTCATTGATTTGCGTTTGACAGTCAAGTTCGCCTAATGTTGAGCGACGCTTGCATATAACCATTTCCTCTTTTACAACTAAGAAATTTTACTTTTTACTAAATTTACTATTTATATAGATAGAAGATAAATTGAACCGGCTGACGACTCGGAATGAGTAGAAAACAGGAAAACCGTGACTTTCCCAGACGCCGGAACCACCTGGCATGTCGGGGCGGTCATCGGCATTCCTCTACTTACGTTGATTTAATAATATCATTATTACTTATTACGTTATACCTATCGTTCCGCTTCCTCATCGTGAGATAACGGGCCTTACCGAAAAACGTTACTTAACTTTAACCAACGTCTTAAGTTCTCTGTCTTCTTTCCGCAAGTGTCATTACGTGTCAGCGAGAAGGTGAGAAAATATGTTAAGCATTGCTTAAAGTAACGTTTTTAGGTAAGGCCGCAAGTGACGTAAATTAATGTAGATGAATTTAACCAACAACAATACTTTTCAAGAACAACTACTAACCAGCTAACCACCATGGTATGACAACTAACTTGTATTGTCGCAAGCGACGATGTGGTCGGGGATGAAATAAGCAGAATCGCTCGGAAGAGATCGCTTTTAGCGATAAGGCCGCCTCTTGTTTCGCTAGCATGTAAACCTTCTCTTGTTAATTAGTGTTTTAGTACGGTGTAAACAATAAAGAGTTTATATATCTGCCTATGAGGGTTAGAAATTATCTGTTCACTCTGAATTTGATAATACTTAAGTTATTTTTTTTTTGTGTGAAATAGAAATATAGGAAAATCCTTACTGTAGTGTGCAGACTTTCTACTTGTTCTGCAGTAATAAGTATAAAGTTCTGGAGCTGGATGATATATCTAATGAACATTTTCCATTTTCCGAAATGGATTCCGTAGACAATTGACAGATTCGCTACGATACCGCAGTGTTACAGGCAATGCAGTTTTTAGTAAATAGTTTATAATCGCCAATAAGTCGAAAAGAAAGCTGCCGGTCAACCGACTTTACCGGTTCAGTTGGTGAAATATTTACGTAGATATACATCTCTAAGATACCCCTTTATAATAAAAAAATGGGTTCACAAGCGACGGTAGCATACAAAACATGGAACATTCATAGTTACCTATCTATAATCCGAAATTAATTTGAACTAATCTTACATATTTCCCCGAATCCGTTTCACATAATTGTTTGATTCTAGATGTTTCTCTTGTCACGAGTTTCTGATTCCATAAGTTTCATTTGCCTGAACAATTATTAAATTAGGTTCCATTTTATTATGTTAGTAGGTTTATTGCTAATACTATGTAAAATGATCTGACATACTTTATAATCAAAAAATTAGGTTTTACAATAATAGTGAAGTGTGATTGAAAATTAAACAAACTTACGCAGTGAAGTTTGATGAATAAAATTTTTTGTTTCACGCAAAGGTAATTAAAAAAATCGTTTTCAAAACTAAAAAGGAAGAAATAACTGTTACACAATACCTACAAATTAAAACAAAACTGGGTGTCTACCTAAGTAGGCACGTACTCCAACTATATTTTTGAGGTCGGTGTCTGTCTAAGACTTAGTTGGTGATAGTTTAGGGCCTGGCATCGACCTCAAAAATATAGTTGCGGTATGGACCTACTTAGGTAGACGCCCAATTTTGATTTAATTTGTCGGCATTGAGAAACATTTGTTATTTCTTCCTTTTCCGTTTTTTTTTTCTATTACTTTTTGTAAATACATACATAAATACATAAAAACAAGACAGAACAAATATCGCACAAATATTTCCCCTGGGCGGGGATCGAATACACGACCTACAGCTTAGTAGGCAGATATACTACCAACTGGGCTACGTGGCCAGTTGTTTATTATACACATAGATTTCGTGTAACAAAGATTCGGTCAGACGATTAACAACGAATGAACTTTCGGGATTTTGATAGTATCAATTTCACTTTCGGGAAAGTTATATTCGATATTTCCCAATTCGGATTATAGAAAAGTTAGATAAGATAGTAACCAACATTCGTACAACAAAAAACAAACCTATGCGAACCTCCTTTTTTAAGACCGTTAAATATCATTTAGGTGCAATTCATCGTGCGAATTTCGCAATGTCGCCCTGAACGAGGGGGGCTAAATCAGCTCACACCTGCTCCTCGCAACTGCGCGGTCCAATTCAATAAACACAATGATTGCTGCCGACCCCGGCCTCGAACTAACTATGGGAATATGCGGCGGTAGATAAAAATACAATAGGATAACCTTAACGACTCAAAGACTTACTTTGTACGAGACATAAGTTGAAAAATGGCCATTAGCCAAGTCTATGCTACAATCAAAGAGTCTTTTACTTAGCGAGTATTATTTGTTAACGGTCCATTATATGTAGATTGTTTGGATAGAGAATTACCGTGGCAAAAATGAGAACTAACGTCTCAATGGAACAAAATAATGAAATAAAGACAGCAGCGCCCTCAATGCCACGTTAATTCTCTATCCGAACAGACTAACTTTTATCTTTCTGCATTTCTTCTAGGAACTTTTACTGAGCACATGACCATTCAAAAGATGACAACTGATTTCTTTTCTACAATTTTCTAAACATCATTCAATTTCGGAGTTTTTTTTAAATCAAATTATAAAAAATAAATGACTTGATTCCACGTTTTGCTTTTTACAAATTTTGTTATAATTTTCAAGTTAAATATTGGAAAAAAAAACAAACAATAGAATAGATATCTTCTAGATCGACGAGCTCCATCCTCGGCCACACCGTCGCTTAACATCAGGCGAGTAGATCTATATTGTATAAAAAAATATATGTATATACATAAAAGCACAGTAGAATCTCAGGAAATGATCTGAGGTTTTCGCTTCGCATAATTATATGATGTGATAATTGTAACAATGTAAAATTGTATTGTGTGATTGGCAAATAAATAAAATAAACTATTATATATCTCCCTTATGTTGCAAAACCTGCCGTAAAGCACCTAACGGTGCGTTCCTATAACCTTATTTAAGAGATGGCTTCTAATTTTCCAATTCCAGGCAGCCGTTTATTAATACCGTCACTAATGTTGAGTACGCTATGGTCAAATGCCTAGCCCACCAGAAATAAAACTCACCCCCACCCTAATACAATTACACTAAAAGGACTCGAAAACTTATAACCACTGATGAATAAACGCTATCACAAATCATAAGAAAGCTGAGAAAGTGGTTACAACATTTTGAATATAATAATCACTGATAATGTGCTTTTAAGTGGTAGGTAAGTAGACACCTGCGCCGGCACGCAGTGTTTGTTTAATGCAATCAGCAATCGGACGTTCTACATCCAAGTGAGACTTTCTCAGTCACGCATGAATAGCGAAACGACGCGGCGCCGCCGCCGTGGGGTATCGCCTTCGGTGGACTTGTCGTGTTACAAGATATAGGTTGAAAAACTAAAGTGAATTTCCTCCAATTCCATTTTTTTTTTTAAATTTGAGCTCTTTTTATCATTTTCATCTTTATCTCAGCCATAATAAGTCCACTGCTGGACATAATGCTTCTGTCATGGATTTCCAAAACCACCGCTTAAAAGCGACCTGCATCCAGCGTGGCTTGTGGCTGATCTTCCTAAACTGCGCTTGCCGAAGAGTGATCTCTACTCGAGAACTTTTCAGCTCCATCGTTCATCATCAGTTGTGCGTGCTATGTGCAGTGCCCACTGCCACTTCAACTTGCTAATCTGCTGTGCTATATCGGTGAATATCGTACGTCTACGAATCTCTTCATTTCCGAATCGATCTCACAGAGAGACACCGAGCATAACATGTGAAAAGTTAAGATCAGTAGTTTAAGAGATAACAATTTATTCATGTGATTTGTGCACGTGAACATATGTAAGTATAGGTAGGTAACATAGAATCTATGTAACAAGGAGGGTTGTCATTTTGTTAAACACTGTTAAAATCATAAACTTCCTTGTTGCGTAGTAGGGTAACAAAGACAAAACATTGCCAACTTTACAGCCAATACACTTCCAAGTTCGCAGAAAGGTGATCAAGTTCGCGAAAATACGACGAAACAAGCGGTGGTATGAAACCTAACACTAGGTATCTGGCAACTACGTTGATGTATTCTTTTTAAACCTCTTCCTTGTTGCGTAGTAGGGTAACAAAGACAAAACATTGCCAACTTTAGAGCCAATACACTTCCAAGTTCGCAGAAAGGTGATCAAATTCGCGAAAATACGACGAAACAAGCGGTGGTATGAAACCTAACACTAGGTATCTGGCAACTACGTTGATGTATTCTTTTTAAACTTCTTCCTTGTTGCGTAGTAGGGTAACAAAGACAAAACATTGCCAACTTTACAGCCAATACACTTCCAAGTTCGCAGAAAGGTGATCAAGTTCGCGGAAATGCGACGAAACAAGCGGTGCTATGAAACCTAACACTAGGTATCTGGCGACTACGTTGATGTATTCTTTTCAAACCTATTATTCATCTAAATACCATTATCCGTAAAGGACCTAAATACCAGTAGTTCCGCCGAATAGTGGACCATTCGGGAAAATATTTCACAGTTGGCCAGCATTTTCGTCAAGCGTTTTTTATTCGTGATGGATTACGAGAACTATAATCTTACATGCCTATTATCTTGCAGCTAGACTGAGGTACGGCATCCCCAGCCACACCATCGCTTACCATCTGGCGAGTTACGTAGAATACATACATAAAATCACGCCTATTTACACTTTAAGGAGTAGGTACAGAGACCATTAAGCTGTTTGACCCCACATTTGATCATGAGTCAGAGGTTTCAATAGAAGGGAGGGTAAAGTGTTAGATCTTAAAATGTTGGTTTGCAGTGATTAGGATCAGCCCATCGCCTACATAAGCGCCAATTTCCATCAAGTCCCATAACTGACATTTTCAGTCAGCCCGAGAAGAGAAGCGGCTGATAAAATCTGACGAGTGGGTAATCAAATCAGAAATAGATCTATTTTGTAATTAAAAAAATAAAACCGGCCAAGTGCGAGTCGGACTCGCGCATGAAGGGTTCCGTACCATTATCTATAAAAACGGCAAAAAAAAACACGTTTGTTGTATGAGAGCCCCCTTAAATGTTTATTTTATTCTGTTTTTTGGTATTTGTTGTTATAGCGACAACAGAAATACATCTTCTGTGAAAATGTCAACTGTCTAACTATCACGGTTCATGAGATACAGCCTGGTGACAGACGGACGGACAGACAGCTGAGTCTCAGTAATTTTTATCCTTTGGGTACGGAACCCTAAAAATGGTTGTCTGTAAAGTCGGTTTACGGACGATAATTTTGCGTGATAACGATGCGTCACAAGCCGAACGCTTAGGCCGATCGTGCCTCTCTATCGTTTGTTCCGCGCTCTCGCTTGCACGCTCGGCTCAGGCGGAACGTGACAATGGGTCATGTTTTTTCGTGGGTGCAGACGGCGTTCATCGATTTATAAGACGTTATCACGTCAAAAGATATGTAGGTAGGTATGTAACCCCATATACGAAAACATGCCCTAAAAATATTGCTTTGTGAACTTTGGTATCAATCATTTAGTTAAATATTTGATAGACGCACACGGCGCGCGGCGCGCGGCGGGGCGCTCTAAATAATTGGACACATGAGCCTCTATTGATCATGCGAGTACGTACTCGATACTTGGCATTGCTTGCGCCTCCATCATTAGAAACGATCGCGGTGCTGATAACGCGTGCCCTTGTTTTTTACCCAACTGCCTCAAGGAGGGTTATATTTTTTGAATGCGTATATGTACCAATGTATCCTAACTAGTATTATAAAAGCAGAAGTAACTCTGCCTGTCATCCGTCTCTCTGTCTGTTTGTTATCTCTTCACGGCTATAAACAGCTGAACCAATCATTATGAAATTTGGCACAGATTTTTTTTTAGGACTTGGAGGACACAGGCTATATTATTTTATCATCATCACCATTTTTCATCACTACGCGGGTGACACCGAGGGGCACAGCTAGTATATTTAAATTTCTATCTATGAGCTTATTAGGGTACCCTGTAGGTAAAGGTTCTTCGGGTAAGCATTGTAACACCTTTATTCGCGCAAAAAATAAGCTGTTTCCGTACTTTTGTCGGAGGTCAACTAATCGATTTCAGTTATAAAAAATTTATTCATTCTCATAAATAGAACAAAATTCTTAAATACAGTTATTTTATTGTGTATTGTCTTGTATAGCTTAGACGGCTAGATCTACTTTGATGTTAGAAGTGTCGTTATGCATTTTGCAGTCGTAATTATATTATCACTTGTTATTTAAGTTGGTTCGCACACTAGAGCTCATCTAAGCTTATACTAACCTTTTTATTGGACTGTACTGTACTAACTTTTTTAGCACATGCGCAGAACTATTTTGAAACAAAAGAGATCAAAATCGGTTGTCATGACAACGGATGCTACGAACATCGTTACATCAATTTGACGTCGAAACTTAAACAAACCACGAAAAAACCAACGCAGACGAATTACTTCGAAGAGACTGCAGGATTCCTTAGAATTCACAATGAGCGTCAAAAAAGGCCCAAAGAAGACGGAAAACAAAATATATGATGTAAAACTTAATCGTGCCGGTGGGGCCGCGTTGAACGAAGAATGGGCTAACTTCATGACACGTGTGGGTCATGTTTCCACCCTGGTCAGGGATATGGCCAGTGGAGACAGATCCAAAGCAGACGCTGCGCACAAAATGGCCGACAATTATCTCGAGGGTAAGGTTATTGTCGATGAGGACGTTGAGATGAAAGTCAAGGACGATCGCACCGTCATCAACCAGAAAGCCTTTAAGAATATCGAGAATAAAGATACGGTAACTAATAATAATTCATATTTATAGTAATTTTGCGGTGAATCCCAAATTTTGTGGATTCGTTGCCGCCATCTCTGTTTCCTGAGACCTACAATCTTGGAATTTTCAAGGCTAGAGTGAATAGATATCTTCTAGGTCGACGAGCTCCATCCTCGGCCACACCATCGCTTAACATCAGGCGATTTGGTAGTCAATCGTAGATAGATTATCTTCTAGATCGACGAGCTCCATCCTCGGCCCCACCATCGCTTAACATCAGGCGAGTTGGTGGTCAATCGTAGATCGTATAAAAAAAAAGTAAAACAACGTAGTTTTTGCTACATCGTACATCATGCCGATGTCTTTGTTTTTATTTTTATTCTAAAATAGGTTTGCGCTTGACCACTAACTCTCCTAATGTTAAGTGTCTAATGAAGTTCTGAAGTTTTTTTGATACATACATCACGCCAGTCATTGTTAAATCATATGTTTGCTATATATTCTAGGTCTAATATGTTATGGATTTTTCATAAATCCGTTCAGTCATTTTATGTAGTTAAAAATAATGGTATGCACGAGATAGATGGGCGATTTGCGACCTATAATTATTTAAACAGCTCCAATAATAAGACTATTACAAAACAAACACACATATTTAACAAAAAATCGATTTCAATTTTTTGAGCCAAAACCCGTAGGGGTGAGGTCAAACGCAAGTCTATCAATCAATAGAAAAATACTTATAAAGAAATCAGTGTCTAAGTTGTGGACAGTAAAAGAACAAGCAAACCCAGAAAGTAGAGGAGACTAGACTTTAAAAAAAAATATTTTAAATAGTCCCGCGCAGCAATATATCAACTCAATTCGAATAAGTGCATTTAATTGCTCAGTACTCAATACTAGCTTATCACAAGTGCCAATTGCCGCAGATTAGCGAGTAACATCCCACGTAATGTTTATTATTCAAAGCTATGAGTCGCACATTCGCGTGTTGTGAATTCGGTAGTCATTAGCACACATTCAAAACATACCAGGGAGTATTTTAAGATCATTGTAAGTAAGACACGTTTAAAACAGGCCATGATTAGACTCATCATTATTGACACTATATGTTTACATTTGTGCACTTGACGCATGCCGCGAATTCAATATTCGAGTTTCAAGAAAATCTTTGAGACTTCAGGTGCATGTCTGCGGCACAGGCGACGACGCAACGGCGCGGCAGTGCCGTCGTCGGAACCGATTCACGGCATACCGTGACATTTCAGTGACAAGGGGGTTGGAGCCTTGGGGTTGTTACATTAACAACTTATGTGCATATGTATATGTCACTAAGCAATCCCTAAATTTTACTAAAGGCAAAAGATATTTAGGTCAATAGCTTGACGCTTTCGTTAAGCAATTAACTTACACGCCTAACTGGATGACGACGTTTGATTACAAACCTAGCCCTCACACTAACCGGCTAATTTAACCTTCGATCGATGACATACGTATATAGAATTGTTTAAATCAGGTCACGATAGGATCTGTTTACTTACATGTAATGTATAAATAAAACAGGCGTTACGTACGCGTCCAGACTATTGTGTGTATTATCAGTGAAAGCAGTTTGGCTCGCGTCTCTCTATAAATAAACATCAAGCTGTGAAGATGCAGATATCTTTCTTTCTATTTGTAGGAACGTTTAGAAAATCTTCTCGGTGAATTTTCACACTTTGCGGATAACGCATTTTACTTGTACAACACATAGAGATGCTATTTATCTCTAGGGTACAACATGGGTCTTTTCAAGGTCAGAGTGAATAGGTATCTTCTAAATCTCCGTGCTTCATTTTCGACCATACCGACGCTTTTCAACTGGCGAGTTGGTGGTCAAACTTTGGCTTAAAGTGGAGCTCTACGCTCGCAGCTATCTCTTTCGCGCATCAAAACATATTTAAACATATAAAATTATAGGTGAGCGATATTAGAAAAGGGAGTAATGAATTTGTTTATTTAGATAGGAGAAATATTAAAAAAAAAACAGATACTTATACTGGCGACGTAGTGAAAAATATATATTTTCCTTCTCCTCACCCAATTTAAACAATATCAAAGAAAAACTTTTGTTTAAATAAATTCTCGTATCTAAATAAACAAATACATTTCTCACTTTTCTAATATCACTAACCAATGGTTTTATATGTTTAAATATGTTGTGATGCGCAAAAGAGATAGTTGCGCGAATTGAGTCCATTCTTAATCGTAAGACACGAGGGTAAAGTTCTCCGGGTATAAAGGTATCTTGTTTATGTTATTATACATATTTGTATATGTTGGTAAACGTCTGAGTCGCGTGCGTCGCAATCTAAAGAGTACAGAGACACATAGAACTATTTAAACATGTATATCTGTTGTACCAACTCATGAGCTCGCGATGTGTACTGCTCACATAATCACTTGTAAAGTGGTTTTATAGTAAGTACTTGTTTTTTTTAATTGTTTATTAAGATCAACAACCACTACACAACAAAGTTTAGGATTAATACAGTAATCGTTTAGAAATATAGTTCGATGATGTACCGAAATATAGTTCGATGATGTACCAGCAACGTTGACCACGGATTAATATTATATTGTATTAATGGAAAATAGAGTATGTTTACTCATAGTTATATCTATGGAGTCTATGGTGTGATGGTAAATAAAAATAAATAAATAAATATTGGTGGACATTTCACACAACACCATCTAGGATGGCTGATAGAATACATATATACCTTTTTTTTTCTAAATATATACATATGACACAGAACAACATCCATGCTCATCACACAAATTTTTGCCCTGGGAGGAGATCGAACCCACGATCTATTCCATATGACCATCGGCCGAATAACGTGAATTTGACGTTGTGCGTCTACAATGAAAATTAGACTTTGGCTTCTTAAACTAAAAGGCTAATTTTCATTATCAATACACGCACGTCACGTACGTGAACGCGGCCGATGGTCATACGGAATAAGGGCCCAGCTCGGCAGGCAGACATACTACCAACAGAACTACAAGGCCAGTCAACAAAACAACAATACAAACCTTAAGCATTGATGTTTTTATTTTTCAGGGTGAAGTTGACAAAGAAGCATGGATGGCGGAGGTCGGCAAGGATGCGGACAAACGCGCTCTTGACCGTAAGATTCGTCAAGAGAGAGCCGACACTCTGAAGACGCAAGCCGTCAAGGCGTTCCGTCGCGAAGAATACGAGAGAGCACTCTCCTGCTACAACCGAGCCATAGAACAAATCAAGGACAACGCCATGCTCTACTGCGATCGAGCTCTGACGAACATCAAACTAAAGAATTACGACAAGGTATTTATAAGTAAAAGTACGCATCGCCTCGAAGTCTCCTTAAAAAAGCCTCGCCTCGAAGTCTCCTTAAAGTCGACTTAAAAAATAAGAATGTTAACAATTCGGCTGTATTTTTTTAAATGTTTGTTACCACATAAATCCGTCATTTACAAATTAGAAACAGATCAGCAAACAGATTAAAAATATTTGTTTCGATTGAAAAGATTACATACTTTCAAATTGAAAACTTTATCAAAAAATATCTTCCCGTACGACATGTAGTTAACAATAGCTTGTAATTCTGACAAAGGTCAACCCTGGTATCTGTGGAGATTAAAATAGAATTTAAAAATAAGCTGTTCAGTAGTTTGGTTTCTTTACTCGCTGTTGACCTCTATTGCCTTTATCTTACTTTGGCGAGCGTTGATAGCGCTGGGCCACTTATATTTCAGTATTTATGCAGCCCTCTAAGATTTACCATAAGGGAAATCCTTTAGGGTTATGTGGAACTCGGTCAAGGAGTTACGTGGGACTAGCTCTGGGATCGCTTCAATTCATCTGCTGCTGAGAGCAGCATAGGCGTTTGTCATCGCGACACATGTATGATAATCGCGTTAGTATCCAAAGTCTGATATGATATTTCATCATCTCATGATCAAGTTACAATTAAATCCAATGCTGGAGATAGGAATCACACCATATATTTCTAAAAAGTTCGATTGGAAGTGGCCTGTAACCAGAGCGTCCAATTTCGCCTGCAAACAATCACGAATTTTAAATATGTTGGAAGAAAATATATATTTGCACGCTATGAATATAAATTCGTAGCGTACATATATATATATTTTCCTCCTCCTTTTTTGAAGTAGGTTAAAAATAAGCACGTTTATATAAGAAAAAGTAAATACGAAAGTTTCAATTGCAGCCAAAACTCAAATATTAGCAGGCCACAGAAACTTGTTTTATCTATTTTTACACGAAATCGTTTAGATATACACGAGTATAATACCGTTTAGAAGATTTAGAAGAAATTACTAGACATTATAGAGTTGAACATCAATATCTTAATGATTTCTTTTTAACTGTTTCAAATAACATGATATTTTTCATAAATTTATCAAATTAATAAACAAAAATCGCAATAAACACTACTTTTAACAATAGGTTGAAATATTAAAACTCGTAAGCCAACGTAAGTTTTTATGCTGCGTTGTTACTTTTCTGGCAAATCGTAATACAATAATGTATTTCCTTTAAACAAGTTTTTATTTTTAATTATATGGATATAAAATAGATGTGCTCATTAGAATTAAATACTGGTGTATTAAGGTGTTAAAAAATTATGATATATTCATCTCGATTTATTTTTTCATAAGTGGGATTAGGTTAACAAAACCGCCCTAATGCATTTTCTGCGACGTCATAATTGTAGCCAATCATTCGTAAGTGTATACACGCGTTGACAGACACCCCAATTGTTCAAATCTGATCAGTATTAAAGATGTAAACATATTAGCAGTCAAACGCGTTATCAATCAAAGCGAAAACCCATTATTTAATGAATTTTTTTTTTTATAAAATCATAGCCATTTTGTAGTCGGGTAACATACTCTTGCTTTGTTGTAACAGGTTTGGTTCCAATTCACTATTACTACTTTAAATATTACCCAATTTAAATTGAACCCTCAGAAGTACGAGTGCCAATACAAAGGTCAACAGCCAAATTTGTTACATCATATTTGTCAACATTCTAATAATAAATACTCGGGTTTTTAATTAATTACGTTTTCTTATCTGATAACATTTATATAAGCTTATTACGTAAACAGATAACAATTTCTAGAATCTCACTTTCCATGTGAGTCATTAGATTTTAATATTTTTATTATCTTTATTAGCAATTTCGTGAACTTGAGCCAAATGACACGTGGTATTAGTATTGGCTCGACGAGAATTCTACACTACAGTCACACAGAGTTATCTGGCCGGTGTACAAAAACTGTACTAACGATGTATTAACGAAGCATCTGGCAAACTGACATTTTTTGCAACGGAATAATCGATAGTAGCGCCGCCGCCACCGAGCTTAACACGTTTGTAGAAACGTAGATTTTTGAACTGTTATAATATTTTGCGGTGTAGTATTTATTGCAATGTTTGAACAAACAAATATGAAGATAATGCAGTATTTACGTATGCGTGTTTACAATGCGACGCGCGCTGGAGAATGAAATGCCAATGGGCGGTCCAATGACCTGACTCAATGATATTTGTCTTATTCAAGAATAGCACAGGTTCTCAAAATATGGTGCAACGTGTACTTCCCTTGCGCAGGCGTCCCTCCTTTTTGCACGTAGCGTAAATACCGCCAGTACCAGCGCGCAAATTTTTTTTTTTTTCGCCGCGCGCCACTAAAACCTGGATTTCTCCTAAAATTTGTATGAAAACTATATATGAAACTTATATCACTATAATCTTACTGAACAAAGCTAACTGAATATCAAACGTATATGTCGTTTAATTAAATCAAAGTATCCCCCTATCTAGGCTTAAAGTTGAGCATGCGATTTTTTTCGCCATTTTTTACGAAAAAAATAATATTAAAAAATATTAAAAACATTTCATACATATTATTGTTTTATTTACTTTAAAAAACAAGAATATACAGATATCCGAGAAAAAATAACATCATCCCATACATTGTTTAGATAAGCCCGACCGTCATTAGTCACCCGCTGTTCAAGTGCCCATTAAGGAAGCCATAAAAACCGGTCGATGTTTATAAATATGAACTGGAGATCTTATGAATGGAGTCCCTTGTTTTTTTGTGTTGAAACGATACTGTGATTTATAAGCTTTAGTATTGTTACAGTTTCGCTGATAAAAATAAGTTTTAATTTTTTTTTGGAAACCATAAAAAAAAACTCGTTTTTCGGTTGATGATAATGATGATGATTTTTGAAAAAAATACGCTAAGTCAATTAGGACGTTATTGAGCAAAATGGGTTGCTTTATTTCAAAATATTTTTATGTAATCGTATTATAACTAAAATTTACTCTATAATTAATAAAAAATACTTACATGTTGTAATTGAAGATATGTTTCAAAATCGGCAATAAATACCGACGGCGTTCCGGCGGCACGGAGTTTCAATCACTTTTTCTCGTTCGACATCTATGCGTTTAGACACTATTTATTATAAATAAACACATCCCTTAGTTAATTTAACACTTGTATCGTATCACTGGATATATATGGGTCATGTATTACTATTAATTTTGAACTAAGTGATAAAAATTTATTTTCAAAACAAAAACACAACTTAGAAGTCACAAAAAAAACACTCAAATTTCGGCACAAAAAAGGTCCCTCCACGTTCGGTTCGATACAAATATTTCGTTTTTTTTATCACACAGACATGTATTTGACACTGTCACTAACTTGATTACTGTTTTTGCTACGTGTAAAACATAACATAATATGTATTTAATTGAAATAAATACATAAAATCGGTATTTAAAAATAGATGGCAAGAGCGGCCGCCATTACGCGTTTATAACCTTGACCGCGCGCGTCATTCTGATGCAATTTACACAGAAATTTATTTCGGAAGTACCAATTCTAACGTATCCTATTGGTAGTTTGTTATTTTTCTTGTCTGTGATAAAAGTTAGAGCAGAACAAAACATTATATTACCGCAAACGCGAAAAGGAAAGATATAGGCGGAGAAGCGTCCAGTAGATGGACGCTCGGCGCTTGTTGCATATATGTGTGAGTCCAGGAGATGGACGGCGGCCGACTCACCGGATAATAAGGTATATATTCCTTACATTACTTCCGTTGGGGCGAATAACAGCGTTTGACCACCATCTCGTCTGATGGTAAGCAGCGTAACTAAAGATGGTCGCTGTAAACGTCGAACTGAACACGTCGATGTAAAAAAAATCTATTCTCTCTAGTCTTAAAAATTACAAGAGAAACAGGTAAGGGCCCGGCCCCATATCATCCGGCACATGTTAGGTTTTTTAGTAAGTAAAACGTCGGATTTCGGCGACGCGCCGGCTTTTGTTTCCGATCCGCCGCATTGCCTGATGACATGGGGCCCCAGCCTGCAGGCAGGGTGTAGTTAATAAGTGATACATAACTGATAAGAGTGCTATGCGAAATTGTAGTTTGTAATAAGTACAGCTTTGGATGCAAATAAAACTCTCCTGCGCAGATAATATAGCTCAAAATTAAATAAACAGCTACCAGCTTCAGCTATCATTTTCTTTCCAGGTTTTCAAGGACTGCTACTGGGCTCTACGTATCAACGAGAACAGCTACAAGGCTCGCCTCTACCAGGCCAAGGCGTACAAAGAGTTAGATGACACTGAGAAGTACGAAGAATGTAGGCAAGAGCTGAAGCAGGAGTTCCCTCAACATGAGGAACTTACTACCACATACTTGGCGAAGAAGGATCAAGAGTACGAGATAGAGGAGTCGCCAGAGCATAGCAATAGTGATTAGGGTTACTGCCTGATTTTATTTGAAATCGAATAAGAACAAAACATACCCGGCTGTTAAAAAGAGTGTAATGTATTATTCTAGTATTGATTTTAACTAATAAAGTAATAATTATAAAAGCCAAAGTAACTGTCTTTATGTACCACTTCTGCGGTACTGCTTTTCTAATAAAAAGGAGTTATGAGAATCACTTTACAACCCGCGAAATTACCGGGTAACATACGCAAAAAGAAGTTGTAAAGAAAGTAGTTGACAACCTACTTTTCACAAGTTGGTTAGTCACTACAATCACTTAAAAAATATCTTTTTGAGCAGCCGGATAAATGATGCTCACATCAGCTTCTATGCCAACTTCATATTTTGTACTTTTCTTCCCTATGAAACTAGAGAACAACAAACGCGTTTTTTTATTTGCAATTTAATTTTATTCCTTACTGGCCTTGAATATTGTCTGTTATCAAATTGTTTCAATAGCAATAAATAAACATTTATTGATGTTGCGTATTTATTATTCAGGGCTGCAAGTCTCGACACGGACGATTGAACGATAAGCCAGTATTAGTATACCTACATATCCCACATTTGTATCCCCACCAAGGGCAAGCATTTGTGTGATGAGCATGGATGTTTGTTCTGTGTCTGGGTGTTTCTATGTATCATATGTATATATTTACAAAATATATATATGTATATATGTATTCTATCAGCCATCTAGTTGCATAGTACAAGCTTTGCTTAGTTTGGGCTAGATGGTGTCGTTTTAAATATCCACAAATATTTATTATTTATTATATAGGCTTTTTTTTAATGTTTGATACCAGTACCCCTATTCAGTAGTAGCAGTTAGCATGCATACATACTACCAACTGAGCTGAGAGGCCAATGTAATATAATAAACATAAACATATCGAACTTAACCAAAGAATGGATATATCTGACAAATAAATCTTTGTGAATAATAAGATTTCCAGATATAATAAAACAGAAACCTAACGAACCTGTAATTGTTCAGGCAAATGAAACATATGGCTAAAAAAATACGGAATCAGAATCTCGTGTCAAATAAAATATCTGGAATCAGACAGTTCTATGAAACGGATTCGGGCAAATAAGATTCAAACAAACGTATTTCGAATTATAGATAGGTTATTATCGCGAAGAGTTTCTTAGCGACCCACATCTAAACTTGTGACCATGAACGTGATCAATGTCAATGTCTTTGCGTTCGGAACCCACCCGACACATTCTCCGGCAGTTATTTTCATGTACTTATCCATGAAAAGAATACTTCGACAGAACGTAAAGATTTGATAACAATGTTTTACCATGATAACAATATAAAGGATTACAATAATTGTCACGACGCAATTAAATACCTAGATAAATTAACAGTACAATAAAAGTAGCTATAAATTTTGAGAAGGTCAGACGAGAAACCCTTATAAAATCGTCGCCTGTCTGTCTGTCCGTATATCACAGCCGTTTTACTTAGAAACTATTATATTAGCACTACATAAACGAAATTTGGCAGGTAGATGTTTGAATGCTGTATTAAAATTTTAAAACAAAAATGACACCATAAATCTAAAGAAGGGATGAATTTTTAAACTATAATGTTGACAAGGCCTTGGCCACATATTTCATTACCACGCAGAAAAGGAGCACATTTACTATTTCATATCGAGACCGAGGGATCGCAGACCTAAATATTTAATATGAATTTAAACTTGGATATCTCCATGCCATGCCATCGAGTTTGGGCTCATTTGGTTTGTCCTTGCAAACACTTTAGTGCTTGTACCAGGGAACTTGTTTTTTTTTAAATAAAAGTCTATTTAATATAAGCTTTTCTCGCAAGTCACGCCTGTGAATAAAAATTTTCACCTTAGTGGATCTATTGAATGTAGGGAAAAAATATTGTGGGTCTATAACTGACGTGGCAACCCTATAAGAAGGCCGCCGAAACACGTGTCATATCGGTCGTTAATGGCGATTATTATCGATTAAGACGGTGTTGTGTTAACAGATACGCGACATTGACTCGATAACCGCTAAGGCACAGGTGTCAGGCGGATATTCTTCTCGTAGTACGGGTTCGATGCACCTACGGAAAATCTAGAACAAGCTCGATGGCCAGGTCAATGCCTGACACACTAGCATAATACAATCACTTAGATAGTCGATTCTGTTGTAGTTTTTTTTTTTAGTTTAAGGCATAGAGTCGGGTGACGCAGTTGTCTCGTTCCCCACTCGATTTTTTACCCGACTGCGTAAGGTTATATTTTTCGAATGTATGTATGTTTCTACTTATATGAACGCCAACAGCCTATACGGCTTGACCGATTTTGATTTTGATGCAAATTGTCGTCTTTACTAGGGATAGCCTACGACACTAAGAGGAGTGCCATACTTAATTTTTTTGTAATATTTTTTCATATCCTCCAACGAACTTTTTCGTAATAAAACAAGTGATTTCACCAGAATTATTCTAAATAATGCGCATTTACAATCTTTTACAGCGATTTTACGCATAATTTCTCCCCAAAAAAGTAGATACACTCAATAGCGTATCATGCGTAACGAAATCGTAAGTTAAAACTGCAAAAACCATTTTTCTGCAGTCGGGTATTTAGTTTTTCTTTTAATATAGATACTTGTTTTCTAGATATAAAATCATTGAATCTACTTTTGATAAATATATGTGAACTTGAATCTAATGAAAACAGTGTTATCAAGTATTTCAAGCAATTTTTATTTGAATAACTGAAATACGAGTAAATACCTAAATTGAAATATTTCAATTTAGACATTCGGTATAATATATATATAAATATCATTTTAATAACACTGTAGTAGTTCTCTCGTGAGACTGACGTTCACATATATACTATATCAATCAATCAAAATAATATTATATCTAAATTAAAAAAGTGTGGAAGCGAGACAGCTGCGCCACTCATCAATGCGCTTTAAGTTTAAATGTTAGAAAGACTCACCGAGCAGCATAAGAACGCCGCCAAACGACACACAGGAATACAGGAAAGGAAGATATGTCCACAAATCTGTCAACAAAAATATTGTATATTAGGAAATATAAAAAGTACAAGTGCGGAATCTGCAAGATAATGATGAGCATAAACAAAGCTCAAGCGATGTTGTGTTTTGAGATCGAAATTTACGACAATATATCGCGCAAGGGAAGCCTGAGGGGTTAGACAAATGGCATTCTAATTTCATGAACGCCAGTAGAAATGTAAAGTAAATGTATGGGATTGACATTTAGCTAACGAAATGTCACGTGACGGCATGTCACAATTTCTTAGCTTTCTAAGCCTGCTGTTTTCCATCCCTAAACAATGCACAGTTTAGAAGATTATTTTTTATATTGTTGGTACTATAACTGGCTAGGCATCTATATTTTACTTTTTACCAAATAATTCAATTAACATAGTAGCAATTCATGATTCCAACAATCAGACAAACAAAAGAATCATCGAAAGATAATATTTAGGGATAGAAATTTTCTCTTTTAATAATGGGCATGCGCACTGTATACGATTCTCATGAATACAACTTTAACAGTTATTTATTTATTTATTTATTATTTATACAGTTGGTACATCTTACGAAAATTCATCACAGAAACTTATATGATATCGATATAATTGCTGTGTTGTAAGATATCATATTATAGCACATCAAAATCGATCACGTTAGCCGTTAGTTATTTTTACCCGACTGCGTGAGGAGGTTTTTTCAAGTGTATGTATGTTTCTATATGATCACCGGTTTATGTTTTTTCGAGTGTTTGTATGTATGTTTCTATATGATCGCCTACAACCTAAACGGCTTGACCGATTTTGATGTGCGAGGTGTCGTTAGATTTCTCTTCACTCCCTGAGTGGCATAGGCCATATTTTTTTGTAATAATAATAATACATAAAATAATAATAATTAAAAAAATGCGTTTTTCGTAACCTCCAAGGAACTTTTTCGTAATAAACAAGTGATTTTACTAGAATGTGCATTTATAATCTTTTACCGCGATTTTACACATACTTTAAAAAAACGTACACTCAGCAGCATATCAAGCGTAACGAAAACGTAAGTTTAACAGCAAAAACTGCTTTTCTGCATGCAGTCGGGTATTTTCTTTATCTTTAAATATAAATACTTGTATTACTTGATTCTTACGTCCTACTTACTAGTAATCTTATGTTGAAATCAATTATGTAAAATTATGTAAAATATACGCGATTAATCCGTAAAATTTTTACAAAAAATAAATTTTATAAAAAAAATAATTGTAATATAATCTTCTATTTTTCTATTTTTTTTTCATTTTTTTTCTATTTTTGTAGTTTTTTTGTTTTGTGTTTTTGTATTTTAATCTATGTTTATACCTATGGCCATTATTGTAATAATATACATAATTTTATATAAGAACAGACACAGGCCTTATTTAAATCCGTTAAAATTGTTTAATTTCAATAATATGAACTGGTTAAAAATCGAATAAACCAAACCAACTGAACCAAATTTACTTCAACTTGTAACTGTAAAAAATAAGATGTTGTAATCTACAATTTATAGCAAATAAATAACTTTGAAGTTTATGGGACCTCCTCTGAGGTACCTACCACCGGCTTTCTACTCGAAAGATATCATGATGGTTTCGAAAATCGAAAAAAATAATTAGATTGTGCCTATTTTTTTTAATCGGTTAAAAAAAGCAAAATAAAAATACCAGACAGTTCAATTACCCACAGATTCCAGACAAGTACAAAGTTTCAAACAATTGAATTTCTCTATTTCAATTCCAATAATCTTAAACGATTTCACGGCACGATAGATTCTAAATCCATTACCAGAAAGAAAGTATGTGGCGAAACCGTAAACAGTTGCCGTGCCTAGTAAAAACAACGTTTGTCTTATTCTTCTTAACTGTATCATGGCTTAGTCATTAGAGATGCGCTGAAACGTAGCCTTTTTTTTTATATTTATTACTTTTACAGTGTGTTAGTTTAATACATAAATATAAAACAATTTAAAATATAAAAGCTTATTCGAAGTGGTCTCCATTGGCTGCAATACAGTCCTTTAAACGTTGAGGCCAGTTATCAATAGCACGCACTCTTTCCATGGGAAAATTCTTCACTGCCAATCGTATGGATTGTTTTAGGGACTCCAAATTATCATGGCGTTTAGAGCAAGCCATACTCTCTAAAACTGACCATAAATCATAATCCAGCGGATTAAGATCAGGACTAGACGACGGCCAGTCTTCAGCTCTGATGAAGTCCGAAACGTTCACTTCCAACCAAGACTGCGTGGACCGCGCTTTATGACCTGGCGCCGAGTCTTGTTGGAAGGACCATACTTGGTTATTGAACATGGTGTTGTTAAGGGGCTTAACTACCTTCTCAAGAATGGTATTTTGATACACTTGTGCCGATGTTTTGATACCTTTTTCACAAAAATATGGCTCAGTCACTCCTTCATAGCTAACACCCCACCAAACCATCACTGAAGTCGGATAATGCCCACGTTGCACTCTGTCGACTAATTGGGAAGCTTCCTTAGAGCTTTGAGCATAAATACGGTCATTTTGTTTGTTAAAATGTTGCTCAATTGTAAAGATTTTCTCATCCGTAAACAAAATTTTTCTGTGACCTCCCTTTGCGTACCGCTTCAGTAGTTGTTTCGATTTTACCACCCTATTCTTTTTAAATTATCAGTTAAAAAATGACCAGTGCGTCTCTTATAGGCTGCAAGTCCTAAGTCATCTTTTAAAATACGCGACATGGTTCTGGGTGCTATCTTCATCTCCCGAGATAAAATCTTTTTGCTTTCGGACAGGATTTCTTCGAATTCTTTCCCTTACTGCTTTGACCACCTTTTTCGTACGAACACTACGTGGACGGCCAGATCTTTTTCTGTCACAAACAGAGGAGGTCTCATTGTACCTATTAATAGCCCGGTACACAAACATTTGACTAATACCAAGCGTATGGAGAGTTTTAAAAATTGCATTTGGCTCCATACCAACTTTGTGTAATGCAATCACAGCGATTCGGTTCTCTTTATCACCCCACTCCATTTTAATATCGTAAAATATTGTACAATGTATTGGCGCCAAAATTAGAAAACTCAATGAACAATCGTATAAAAATGACAGATTCCAAATTCAAATGTAATATCTTTCTTATTTTTAACTGTAACAGTATTTATGGCCAGACTAAGTATATGGTAGTGGACGTAATATGTCTGCAGTTGTCCATAGGCGACGGTTATCGCTTACCATCAGGCGAGCCGTCTGCCTTTTTGCTTCACCTATTTTATAAAAAAAAAAAAAAGTTTGAATGGTTTGCCAGAAGCAAAAAGTAGGATTCATGATGTAAAAATGATTGATCTCAGACGGATAGCTGGAGCGAGTTTCATGAATGTAATTATATGTAGTTTAAAAAACTGAAGCAACCGACTTCTCATGGATGTCATTGTCAGAACTGGACCAAATTGAAATGCGACGGGAAGCACCAGCTTTCAATTAAAAAAGGAATCATCAAAATCGGTTCACCCAGTCGAAAGTACTGAGGTAACAAACATAAAAAAAAATACAGTCGAATTGAGAACCTTCTCCTTTTTCAAAGTCGGTTGGAAAAAAATACAGTCGAATTGAGAACCTCCCCCTTTTTTGAAGTTGGTTGATACAAAAAGCAAGTTAAGTAGTTGGAAATTTAGGATAAATTCAGGCCACCGCAATGGAAAGAATACCGCTGAATTCATTATGTACTTGGTTAAACCCAGATAATGAAATACAATAATATCAGGATGGGGAATGGGGATAGCAACAAATGACTCATACAGTTATTATTAGTAACATTGTTTTCGTTACGGTTACGTTGATGGATAATATCAAATGATAATAGGTTGGATTGGAACCGAACAAAACTACTACATACGTACTTTCTTCACAGTCAGTTGCACACAAACAACAGGGTACGAGCGTTTTTACTATTTAGTACCGACTGCACAGATTAAGTGATAGTCTTTCATAGTTACAAACGGGATATTGGTACTGAACATAATGTCAATATTTTCCTCTGATTTAGTAGACCTCTATACGACCTCTGTTATCGCATCCGAACGAAGTTGTTTAATTCCACTTTTCAACCGACTTCCAAAAAGGAGGAAGTTATCAATTCGACTGTATTTTTTTTTTTGTGTCTTTTTAAAAATTTAAATTTTCTTACTATAAATCAGGCGAAATGTCCACAGAGAGTGACGTCTTGCGCTGCTCATTTGGAAAAAGGCCGCTGGATGTGGTTGAAACTAGTCGCAGATTAAGAGATTAGAGCTCGAAAAAGACATGAGTAACCCGTAATGTCATAATAAGTATGCAACAACGTTAGTTTCCATAATAAAACAAAACTAAATTGTGTAATACGCATGGGTGTGAAAACCAACCCACCTTGGCTTGCTTGGGAGGGGCTTGCACCTCCCTTGCCAACAAAAATGTGCATATACTAGCTGCACCTCGCGGTTTCACCCGCGACGACGAAACACGATTTAGGTATCTATAGATAGATAGATAAACTCTTTATTGTACACACCTTAGAACTTACAATCAAGATAAATTATTTAAAAACTAGTGTAACAACTGGCGGCCTTATCGCTAATAGCAATCTCTTCCAGGCAACCTTAGGATGGAGAGAAATTAAACGAAAGTAATAAGACGGGGCGTGCAGTAATAGAGAGGGGAGAAAAATCTATATGAACTGTGACTGTTTCTATACATATAAACATATATCATTATATGACCTATGTAAATTGTGACTTTGTGACGCCAATTCGCAAAGGTGAAGTTGTGATTAACCTGCACGAATTTTATTTCAGGTAAGCTTATTCATTGTGACAGCGTTATATTATATGAATAATAATATGCAAGTTCAACAGAAGTGTAGACCTATTTTATGTAGGTAGACCTGTGTCTGTCCATAGATAAAATTATGGATATTATAACAACGTTGGCCATATTTATTGCACAATACACCCCAAACGGGACGTCAGTGCAGGCCTCATCGCCCCCAACTCAAATTAGAACGATGGCCATAGGTATGAAGTTATGAACATAGCTATGAATATAAAAACTGTTTTAGGTATTTAAATAAACTGAGATTATAACTATATGAACTGATGTATATTGTAACAACAATGTGTAAGAGCGGCATGTGTTTTAAATTGTGCGCGAGCGAAGTGAACGCGATTTTTTTAAAGTATTTAAATGAACTATGATGGCTCGCTTAATACCTAATGCTTTGAAGTGATCATTTTTGTTAGAAGCAAGTATCCCACCTCTACCGGCTAAACGACTGACTTTGGAGAAATAAAAGCAAACGTATTTATCTTTATAACTCGACATATGTAAGCAGTGGAATTTTACTTGTTTTATGGCTCAGTTCTCCTAAAAAAATACCTATATGCTGCAAAAAAATTATTAAAACCTGTATTTATTTCTGGTTATGATCATTACGCAAAAAAGCTTGGACTTTGAATAGGCTTCTACTGTAATTATGACTACTTTGTTTTATTCACAGTGATTTGGTTTAATTGACTTTAGAAGTATTTGCTTTACAATTAAAACAGGATATTTCAAAGTATCTCTAACTACATGCCTAGTCGCTCACAACAAAGCAAGTACAACGTAGGTCTTGTAGACCTGACCGCACAAACCTTGCATCCTTCAGCCCGGTGCCGTCCCGTTTGATCTATCTACGCCAGCAATCTGTACAAGCGAGATGACAAACAGCTTCGTAAAAAATTAAAAGTACTCACTCAATAAAGCATCAATGCTGGACCTGTCGCCCTCCAGCCACGCGGAGACCACGTAAGCGAGTCCCAGCATGCCAACGCCCAGTAAGGCAAGTACGATGAAGGTCTCGTAGACCCGGCCGCGGAGACCACGCGTGCCGGGGAACCCAGACGATTCGGAGAACAGGTACGCAAACGGTAAGAACACGAACATCGACAGGTTTGAGAAGAGGAACACGTGGTTCCATAGCCCTGGAACAAATATTGCATTATTAGTCATCTTCACCATAAGTTCGTATAGACTGAGTGGTCAGCCCTAGTGTCAGAGTTATTAGGCTGCCGAATGCCCTGGCTTGACGATTGCTGAACAAACAACCGGGACCTACAATTTAACGTGTCATCCGACCCACGGTAGCGCTCAGAAACAAAAATATATTTATATCTCTTCACCATTGATTTGACCTACTCAGAAGAGCACAGGGATAAGCCTTATCCCTGTAACCAATACCTTATCCGATAAGTAAAATTGGTAAAATGTATATGGGACCACCTACCAAACAAAAAAAGAATCATTAAAAACAATTCATAATTGGCGGAGTAATCTCTGAACAAATATACAAAAAAAAAAAACATACAGTCGAATTGAGAACAAGTAAAACCATTTTAGCCATAGTCATTGATAAAATTAATTATACAACATAGGTGCATACGTCGTTCATAAACTAGGGCTATAATTTATTTAATATATATCTCCATCTCTGTCATATCCATACAGAATGATAGAGATGGAGAAATAGTTTCCGACCCGATTCTGAATCAGAATGATTGTGAATAGGGGTGCAGATTTCAAAACATTTTTGGTCCTACAATTTCCGTAGGATTATATTTTATTGATTGTTTTAGACAATTTTTACTATTACATGCAGCACTTCAGCCAGATTTTCATTGTGAAACTACTGAGTATAATACGTATAAAACATGTTAAACAGATATGACGTATTATTTTACTAAAGTTTATTAATTTAAATACCCTGGGTAGTGAACTACACTTTACCTAAGTAAACAGAGCTGTTCTGTGCAAACTTGTGTCAGTTGAGTAAACAGTAAATAGTATCAGTACAAAAACCTTGATGCAATACGTAGGTTTACTTACATCAGAAAGAACATTATAATAAATAAGCTTAAAATACATATATATGTATATAATAGATATATATTTTATTTATTTGATATCAAGCTTGTGAAGTTGTGATTGGCTGCTAATTCGTCTCGTCTCGTCTTTCACTTCACTCACAATTTACGGCTTTACCGAAAAACGTTACTTAACTTTAAGCAATGGTTAATATATTTTGTCAACTTCTCGCTGACACGTAATGACTCTTGCAGAAAGAAGACAGAGAATTTAAGACGATGGTTAAAGTTCAGTAACGTTTTTCGGCAAGGCTGTTAAAGACACCAAGCTCATTATGTAGTTTAAGTATAGGTTTTTTATCGAATAGGTAAATTTTAGACATGCCCTTTTTACTATCGAAAAAATGCCTCTTCAACGTGCTTCAAACCGTCAATTTTCAAAATTTGATCTACTTACCCTGAATCAAAGAGCTATTAAGCCACTTGACATAATAGCTGTTCGGGTACAATATGAGCACTTCATTGCTGACGATCGAGACGGGCAGCAAGAGTGCGGACCCCAAAGAAACGGCCAGCGCAAACGTGCACAGCCACAGGCTGATCCGGTACACCTTGACTTCATCTTCGTCCGCTGTGAAGTAGTCCTCGCTGTCTCGCCGGCGGAACTTCTCGATTAACATGAACGACATCAAATACAGCAGGATAAAGAGCAGCAGGAAGATCTGTGGACAAAACAAGTGTCTTTCAGCGTATGTTGGACCATAAGAGCGTAAACACATAAACGCGTTGCGGCGCGGCGCCGGACAACGCAAAGCGCTGCTGAGCGTTGCGTTGTGGCGCCGCGAATTAGGGTTCTCGTACCGTACTGTGAGGTGAACATTTGTATGTGTAATTTAATAGACTTTTAACTTCGGACAGGCGGGTGTATATAAATTTAAAATTATATTACAGGTGTATATAAATAATTTTTTGCATAGTCGCATGTTTTTTTTTTTTTGATGTAATGTCTGCACTATGGCAATCTGTTTGAAAAACAATAAGCCACTTGTTTGGCTGGAACCACATGTCCTGTTTTGTTCTTGTTATCATCGAGAGCCAATCAATTGCTGAACTTTCCAGCAAACCCTCTTCTTGACTCAGTCTACAAATCTTTGGGCGAGACTGGGAATGCCTTGTCTCTTCAGTCGATTGTACTCTAGTCCACCCTCTCCACTTAAAGCTTGTGCGAGTTCGTTTGCATGAGTTGCTAGTTTCTTCTGGTATTTCAGGCTTGCCTGACCTATTTCCTCACGAACAGTGTTTATGCCTAGGTCAAGATACATGTATTTGTTGCTAATACACTGGGGTATACTGAACATGGTTCTTAGTGCTTTACTTTGGAATCTTTCCAGTATGTCGATATTACTCTTGCTAGCTGTTCCCCATAATTGTATCCCATATGTCCAGATAGGTTTCAAGGTTGCTTTATATACCAAGATTTTGCTGGTGTTATTTAGTTGCGAGCTTCGTCCGATTAACCAGTTAAGACCACGAAGTTTTCCATCTAATTGTTTTCTTTTAGCCCAGATGTGCTTCTGCCATGTGAGCCTTCTATCCAGGTGCATTCCCAGGTACTTTGCATTTTCTGTTTGAGGCATAGTCGCATGTAAAAAATAATTGATTTTTCAATTATTGTTCTAAATAATGCTAAATTTTTAAAAAAATTGGTTAACTGTTTCGGCATTCAACTGATTGATTATTTATGTTGTTATTGTTTAGTGTATCCTACAGGAACTGTCAATTTTTTCAGGATAAAAAGTATATATACCAGATCTTTTTACATAGTATAAGTAGTTACTTATACTATGTAGAAGGATCTGGCATACTTTTAATCCTGCCAAATTTCGTCCAAATCCGTTCAGTAGTTTCGGCGACTTCGGCGTCCATCGGACACACCATACAGACAGATAGACAGACAAACAAAAATGTTGAAAATTGCTGTTTTGGCTTCTGTATCAATAGTAATGCACCCTCCAATCAAAATTTTTCAAAAATATTTAATGTACAGATTTTTACCCGTTTGTTACAGATTTATTATATGTATAGAAAGACCTTTTTTGGCCCTTCTTTTTTGGGAACACGCTAATTCTCGAAAGTTGTAAGTCAAGATAGATTAGATATTGTATTTGGATAATTTTACCCTATTAAAAAAAAAACAGTTTTTATGGCAATTTTTCGATATTTTCGAATTCTCCTTTGGGGCACTGCATGCCCTTACAAAAAAGCCCTGTGTATAGATATCAATATATGACTTGTTGCACACCTGATGTTCAGCTTCAATCATACAAAGCTCAATACCACACAGAATTTTGGACATCGACAGTTCAAAAAAGTTTGTGGCAAAGCACTGGCCTCATCACTCTGTATTTAATTGAAGGTTAAAACAAATTGTTCTCAATAACAGAATCCATTGTTACAAGCTTATTGCACTACTCTTTTCTAGAATTCTTTTTTATTTTTATACATTATAGATCTACGATTGACCACCAACTCGCCTGATGTTAAGCGACGGTGTGGCCGAGGATGGAGCTTGTCGATCTAGAAGATATCTATTCACTCTAGCCTTGAAAATTCCAACATTGTAGGTCTCAGGAAACAGAGATGGCAGCAAAGAATTCCATTCTTGTCCAGTACGCAACATGAATGTGGATCGATATCGCCGAGTACGGATTTTTGGCATTTCAACGAGAAATGGGTGGTAATTCGCCGACTTTCTGCTAGTCCTGTAGTGAAATGGGGAGGGTGGAATTATGTCGTGAAGCTCTTGCGCACATTCCCCGAAATGAATCCTGTAGAAAATAGACAGACATGCTACTTTACGGCGGTGCTCGAGACTAATGTCATGATTTGAATATTTGTTGTATGTGGTGTGCGATGTTTTCAGTGTTGCGGAGTGGCAGCACTGCTATTTTCTTAATTTATATACTCTGGAGAACGGTGATCGAACAGAATGAACGCTACCCCGGATGATGGCGTGATGTTGTAATTCCGGGGAGTGGATATATCGCGGGCGGACGAGCGCGAGCGGCCCTTCGAAAAAGTAGTCGCGGCGTAACTCGGTAGTAAAAAGGCGGTCTTAGCGTCAGACCGCTCAGTGCAGTGAAATAAGTGCAGTGTTATAAGTAATAATAAAGCGTCATAAAGTTCAGACAAGGAGTTTTCTTCATATATCAGAAGTGGCAATCAACCTGCGAGCCGAGCCCGGTAAAATCGTGAGTCACCTACGAGATTATATTTTACCCTCCGATTATTGAATATTGATGTTAAAAATTTGTCACGCATATCGAATTGGAGAAAATGGTTCTTAAAAGTGTTGAAACAGGTTGTTAAAATAATTATAACGGGATATTCTTAATACGGGTAGACAGAATCTGTTAAGATACTGCAATGAGATGTGATCTGGGTTACTCCCAGATTATTTTATTGTAGCACAGCGATTAAAGATTATAATCCGACGATTTTATTATAACCTAATGAAATTTTGATAGTGTGGTTGGGGCTACTCCCCGATAATTTTATCGTAATTTAAACGTAATGAAGTCTGTTGTAAGTAAGTCATTAGTAAATTATTTCGTTAACATCCCGAGAGACAAGTATACGAAAATATGTTTTTCTTGTTTGAGAACCATTTTTACTTTTTGTATTTGATTATGCTGCAGCCATTCAGAGGAACCATAGCGAGGTAATATTTTTTTGGTGTGATGGTGAGAGTAGTGTTTTTAATAGTACAATGGCTATGGCATATCGGTCCGTGGCCGTGTCAGCGATCAGCAGTGTGTTATTTTTCTAGAAGACTAGTAAAGTGCTGCAAATAAAATATTTTAATTCGGTAACTGGGCTACATCAATACAGCCAATTAAGCGAGCTTCTAAATGTAGTTTTTCTAGAATATTGCTAACAGTAATGCAAATAAAATATTATGGTAAACTTAACAGCTTATTATCTAGCTGTTAAGGTTGGGCTCCACTAAAATTGTGTTCAGATTCAGAACACTTGTTGATAAAAATTTGGTGCAGACCTTTTGCAGTGCGCGAAATTGATCACAATAGTAGATTGCCTGTGTCCACCACCTCAGTTGTGCGTAACTTTAGTATGCGTGCTGTACGGTACATTTGTACACGAACATTTATACCTCGGAAATGTGCTTTACTTTCAGTTTAGTGTGTAAACATGTGTGCGAGTGCGTCGTCGCGGGTACACCGCGAGACCAAGGAGTGCGCGACAAAAGTTCACGGTTTGTCCAATAGAGTGCGCGCACAGTTTGCTGGTGCTGCCCGTAAGAGTTCACCAAGAAATACATTTATGCTGCACTCTGTGCGGTACAGAGCCGCACACTGGTGGAATCCTGTATTTACGGTTACGGCCATTTAGGGCGAGTTGTACTGTGTTCGTTTTTCTGTAAGGTTAATAAAGTACCGCAAGTAAAATATTCTAGTACGACAACTAGTCTACTACAACTAGTAGCACTGTCTTTAGTCGTGTAAGTATGCTATACCATGAAGCGAAATTTTGGTATTGTATCTCCACCTGCAACACTATAACTACTTTGTGACGTAACTATTGTAAGATCTTAAACCACATAAGTGTGTCAAACGAAATTTTATATGAGTAGAGCTACAATATTGATGGATTTACCAGAGTATCACTGCGTAAATATTTAATACAGAAGTCTGTTTATGAAGTTGAATTATACAGAGATAACATAGTTCGATTGACTTAAAATCTTAATTGAATTTCGAAGGCATGTAATGTAATAACCTCAGAAATAGTACCATTGTGTACCGGTAACTTGTCGCGAATATTTATCCGTTGACGCCTTGTAATCATGGAGGCGGAATTTAAAGCCGCGCTAAGATATCAGAGTATCGACAGTGCTGAAAATTAAAGTGCATTTCTTAGTGTTAACAACTACACTTAGTGTTACTGCAAGTTTGAAATTCAAGGATTTTTAGTGTTTACGAGTTTGTTAGCTGCAGTCATGTAGGTGAACTGCAGGGAAAATGTTCCAAAGAGTGCCATGTATGTGTGCCGTAAAGTTGAAGTTCGTAGATTTGATGATGTTATCGCTGCAACCGTGTAGGTGAGCTGCAGGGTAATATTCTAAAGAAGTATGGCCATGTAGGTGTGCCGTAAGGAAAGTTCGAAGATTTGATGATGATTTCGCCGCAGCCATATAGGCGCGTTGTAAGGTTGAAGTTTGAAGATTTGACGATGTTTGAAGTGTGAAGATTTGATGATATTTGAAGTTTGAAGTTTTGATGATGTTTGAAGTTTGAAGATTTGACGATGTCGAAGTTTGAAGATTTGATGATGTTCTCGCTGCAACCATGTAAGTGAGCTGTAAGATTGAAGTTTAATTATTCAATGATGTTTTAGCTGTAACCATGAAGGTTTGGTTTCAGGATGATAATTTTAACCGGTCACGGAACACTTAGCTTCCATCCATGAACGTTTTAAACTGCAGCAGGTCAAGCCTATTCAAAGGAAAGTAGAAGCTCCAAACTGTATTTATTCCAAAATAACTTGATTAACTAAATTTTGTATAATATGTATATGGTGTGCAAGAGTGTGCACAGATCTTGTATTTTAGTGGATTTGATTAATCCAGTCGATTAATGATCATTTTAATGTGATTATGTTAAGCGTTGAATAGCAGAATCATTGATCGGACTTTCCCAGAACCTGAGCACCTGACTTTTAATGATGATATAACGTTATAATTCCAGTTTTGATGTAGTTTCGAGTTTCATAGAGAAAATTTAAATCATATATGAGAGATCAACCGATCGGACACGCAGCAAGTAACCTTGACGAGCATAGCAACTCGAAGTGTCGAGGAGTTTTGACAAATGCCATTATGCTTGAAATTTCCGAAACGTACTAATTAGAATCGACTAAGTCACTTACTTTTGATAAAACGCGTATAGTGCGTTAGAGCGAATAAATTTATGAGTAATCTGTTTGCAATTATTAGATTCTCAATTATTATGGTTATTATTATTAGATTATAGAGAGAATGGAAATTACTCCATCAATAAGATTCATGAATTAATAAATGAGTAAGCCTAAGACATTTTCCGAAAAATACTATTCGGTTAAGGATTATTATAAAAATATATATAGATGTCAGCGATCTGTATGTGCCAACGTAATTAGATGTCATGTTTTGAACACCCACGTTATTTTTCGCAACTGCAGAGCAGTGTCTACACTTTGTTGAATTGTCCGCTGGACAGTGACGTAAGCAGTGATGAGCGTTGACAATTATCGTAAAATATATATAAACAAATCTGTATGTTAAATGAACCACTCGATAATATTACAAAACTATTAGTCGAAAGTAAACGTACGTAGTAAACGTTTCTTTGAGAGAAACCCATTTTATGCCTTGAATGAGTTGATGAGAATAGATCTTGCTGAATTCTCGTTCTAATGGAACAGCGGATCATATTTTCTACTTTCTTCCATAAGTGGATTAGCATATTTTTTATTATTCTATTTTGGCCTTTTGAACATTATTATGAATATTGACATAAGTTTGACGACATCCTTTTATTATTTATTATGTTATTGGATATAAAAATGACATAAATAAATAGAATATATTATATCTAAATTAATAAAAACTACGTTAAATCGTATTTTATAACAGAAAAAGCTTGGAGTACAAACATAACAAAAAATACTAATTTGAAAAGGGCTTTTCTAATATAACACTTTTGTTACAAGCCCAAGAAATAATTTGACTTTGAATTTAAGCGATGACCGAAGTGCCTTATCACGAACTAAAGATAATTCAAAGAGAGAACTGATTGATCAGTTTCATATTTCAAACAAAGTAGCCTCAAAAATAGATTGCACCGGTGGCGGTTTTATTGTAAAAGTACAGTTTATGAGTTCAAAAATTAGTCAAATATAAAAACCGAATATTCATAATTAATTTATTTCTTGCAAAATAGGTATACAAACATGTGGTCTTATGATAGTAATAACATTTGGCCCTCTATTTTTGCTGTCAAAGCGTTCAAGTATTTCTAGGTTCTAGATCAATATCTATAAATATCGTTCGTGCATATAAACATTTTGATAAATCTAGTATAATTTTGGTAAGCATATAACAGTATTGGATTCAGCATACGAAAATTAATCGATAAATAAAAAAATATCTTCATTAAAAATAAGCAATATTTGATAGGACTGGTAACGTTTCCGAAATATGATTGTTAGTTGAAATAAAACGGCAACTATCAAAATCACCACTGGCTTGTACTCAGTGCAAGAGCAGTTATGATATGACTAGTCGACATCATATAGACCTTTAAAAAAAAAACAACAGAAATTAGTAAGACAAATATTGAGACTAATTTTATTTATGGAAGTGATTACCTGCTTCTTCTCTTTTGATGCTTTAGTATTAGTTCAGGTGTGCACTAAAAGGAATTAAGTATGCTTCTGTGTATAAACATTCTCAGTCTTTACCTACAATTAAGTTTATTAAAACCTAGTCAAGTAATTTCTGCTCTACTGTTACATCAGTACTATAAATATTGGATGGGAAAATAAATATGTCCACATTCTCGGTTTGAGTACTGTTAGTATGTAATGTGTACAGTATTTTTTCTAGCTAACGTGTCATCAAAATAGTGATGACGTATTTGACAAACAACCAACAACTCTATCCTCAAAGAGATTCATATACGAGATAGATTATCGTCGACTGGGCAATTGCAAATACTGAAGTTCTTTGCGCAGATCTCAAGAAAAGAGCACTCGACGGAGAGCCTATCGCAGCATATGCATGGCCGTGTAGAAGGCAAGCGAAGTCCTGGACGATCACCAACACGTTGGACCGACCTCATTAGAAAAGCTACGCAGTCCACCGAAGTAGAGTGTACTCGCAATGCAACCGACCGGCAGAAATGGAGAAGCATCGCGAGAAGAGCAGCTGGCCTGGAGAGTGACGGTGACACGGCGAGGAGCCACCGCCATTGCAACCACGACCACTCTGACTGGAGTGTACGATTAAGAAGAAGAATTTGGCAAACAACAGATTAAAATCCGACAGATGTCAACTCAGGGCATCTGTGATGTGAAGTGATTCAACTTGATAGTACATCAATTTAATGGTAAACAGCAACAGGTATACGCCAGTCAAATAACGGTTGGTGAAGGACTGACAATGGATCAGCTACCTGTAGTTTATCGTGACTAATTTGTCCCTATGATAATGAAATTTAGTGATTAGAAAATAATAATACTTCTGACATTCTAAACTGACAAAATTTTGCTCATGTGCTTTGCCGATCATCCACAAGCTTGACAGAAATTAATGCGGTTGTAGCGACTTGCTAAGAAAAAAAAGGGGTTTGGAAAATTATTTCCGTTCTCTTATTCTCTCTATTACTCGGATTTGGGGAGTATACGTTACACAATTTTAAAATGCTATTTGGTAATGGCAGGACAATGACAGAAATACAGTTTAAAATGTTGATTCCTATGAGAGCACTTACAAAATTAACGTACTCGTGTCACCAAATTATTACTGGTGCTGGTTTGAGTTGGATCTAAATATTTGAATTTATGTGTAATTATTTTTGGACGAAATTTGCTTTCATTTTATTCAAGCTTTGTCGTTGGTCATTTTAATGTTTGGACGAAGAACAAAAAGGAGTATTTATAGAGTTTTTCATAAAAAAAAGTCTACAAGTCCAAGTCTACAAGGTTTGAATGATACTTCAGTGGCCACAACAACATTGGGACATTTATATAATGATGCTGCCGTTCGCAATCACTAAGCCAGAGGAGGAAGTAATTGAGTAACCGACAGTAAATTAATAATGCGAATTGAATAAGTTTTTATGTACTTTTTTTAATTATATACCAAACCTCTGGAAATACCAGAATATATACTCGATCCGTATAACATATTTGTACAACAATGATTTATCTGCATAGTGTACATTTACACACGAATAGGAAGCCTCCGGTTCCCAGACCAGCTAGAATAAACATAAAATAATTGTCATATTTAAAAACGAATCCGAGTGTCATGATTACTTGTATCTACAATAATAACTAGTTACGACAACGTATACTACAAAGTTTAGTGTGCCATAAGTAGTTTTATAAAATTAGCATAATAATTACTGTTTAACTATTTTATTTTGCAGCAAATCTTTAAGGAGTCCAAAGGGTTCGATATGATTAATCAGACTTGCTTTTAGAGAGTTGTTGTGCATCGGGACGTTGCACAAAAGCGGATGGCCGAGTGTCATGATTTGAATATTTGTTGTATGTGGTGTGCGATGTTTTCAGTGTTGCGGAGTGGCAGCACTGCTATTTTCTTAATTTATATACTCTGGAGAACGGTGATCGAACAGAATGAACGCTACCCCGGATGATGGCGTGATGTTGTAATTCCGGGGAGTGGATATATCGCGGGCGGACGAGCGCGAGCGGCCCTTCGAAAAAGTAGTCGCGGCGTAACTCGGTAGTAAAAAGGCGGTCTTAGCGTCAGACCGCTCAGTGCAGTGAAATAAGTGCAGTGTTATAAGTAATAATAAAGCGTCATAAAGTTCAGACAAGGAGTTTTCTTCATACTAAGTAGCTTCTTGGCAGCTGGTTTATCGTCATCGATTAACCTCACAGCTCGCCGGTCCACTGATTCTAAAGCTTCCAGCTGATACTTGGCTGATCCATCAAAAAGGTGGCAGCAGTACTCCATACATGATCAGACCTGTGCTTGAGCCTAATTAGGAGAACTAATTAGAATCTTAATTATTTGGACTGTTATTATATCTTCTTACATCCTAATTAAGATTCCTAAATTCAGTGTAGTATAATTAATTAACCTTCTACTTGTAAATATGTACATATTGCATGATTCTGTGATATTAAACAATGCCATCGATACAACATGGTGTGAATATGTTATTTTAAGTGGAATAACATGCCTTCAGTAGGCTTAATATGGATGCTTGTTTATAACTCTAAAGGCCAGCGCACACCAACTGGCGGCAAGGTAGGGCATATTTGGGCAGTCAAGTAAATGATAAGATGCTCTGCCTTGCTCTCCTCCCCGCCCCTGGAAATATCGCAGAAAATGTATGAACTCGCCTAATTACTAATCAAAGTTTAAACGGGGCCTTATGTGCTAACTTTTAAATAAACCGCGCAGTAGACACTGGCAAAATGCACGGTGCGATTCTGATGTGCGAGGTGATGTAAAACTCCAACGAGCTTTTTCGTAATAAATAAGTGTTTTCAATAGAATTATTCTAAATAATGCGCCTTTATAGTCTTTTACAGCGGTACTTTGTCATAAAAATGTATGTTTGTAATTTTCTATAAATTCATGTTTTTTAATTAGGAATAATAAATTTGCGATCAATGCATTCAAATGGCTGTATTTATAATTTTTGATAACGTAAAAGTCGTTCTTATCCCTGTCGGATATTTCATTTTTCTCTTAACATAAATACTTGTTTGGTCCATCTGGGCCACAAAACCTAGGACACGCTAACAAGATCAATGAATCAAATTATTTCCAAGATTTAATTTTAAAAACCTTCTAAATTTTCTCGCTCGCTTCGCTCGCGTTTTTACTGTACAATATAGAAATACTGTGGAACATAGAAATACTGTGGGCTCACTTATATGAGAAATAAAGCATGTTACTTTAAAAACACAATTAAAATTTGAAAAAAGTTTCAAAAATATTCGCGCTCGCTTCGCTCGCGCCTGATTTACCCAACCGCATAAGATAGAGGGTTGAGTTTATTCGAGTAAATGTATATATGTATGTGGGTATGTTTCTATAAGATCGCCTACAAGCCTAAACGGAAAGCCTAAAGGGTATTTCCATGAAACTTTACCCTACTGTGATAAAAATTCAATTGTGTTATTAACTAAAACAAAAACCATATCTGGAGTTCTAAATAATCATACTCTCAAAAATTTGTAAAATAAAATTTTTAGCTCTTTTCCAAAATTATATAAATTAATCAGTTTGTATGTCAACCTCCTTTGTTCTACGTAGCGCCTTCTTTTTTAAAAGTTTGCTCGCTATTGCGCCATCTTGTAGACAGCTTGTCAGCCTGCACATTGCTGTGGCGCGAAGTGCAGGTTTTTGAGATTCCTGTGCAAGTGATTTTAATAATTTCAAGTAAGTATTACTTTTGATTTACTATGCTTTTATCAGTGAGTGTAATAATGTCGCACCCGTTACAAAAAATACCCAAATAGTTTTACTGCGACGTAATAATAAGAAGCTTACTTTAATAATCAACACGGACGAGTTTCAATACTGAATAGAAACTTTAAGTGACTTTCTTTTGATGATAAATATATGTCACACCCGTAACATTTTTTTTTTGACATTTTTTATATTAGGTTGTTTTACGCATAATTTGAAATTTATTTGTTGCCAGATATGAAAGCCACCAACAGAATGCAAAAGCATCGAAAAAAACTGAAAGAATATAAAGAAACTTACGAAACACATTTGCTAAAAGAAAGAGAAAGAGACAAGAAAAGAAGAGATGCCAAGAAGGCTTCAGCGGATGCCAAAGAGATAGAGAAGCGGCGCAAACGTGACCGAATGTGACCGATGGAAGAAACCTGCCTTAAGATCCTACGTCAAGACACTCGTTTGCGTTATTCTGACATCTATACGGATTCAGAAAGTGATTTAGAGTAATTGCATATAATTTACAAGCGAATTTTTCAAATTAGGTGGGAAATTGCACAATCGTCAAAAGAAATTATTAATTTTAGACCAAATCTCATATTAATTTCCCGTGTTTTCTTATATCTTATTTCTCTTAGAACATTTTTTATTTTACGATAAAACTTGAAAAACCATACAGTGTCGCACCCGTTACAAAGGCCTGTCGCACCCGTTACATTTTCATTTTTTTTTATAAAGTACATTATACATGTTTGTGCATTTCGAATAACGTAGTTATTTGAGATAACTATTCAAGTTTTACATAAAAAAATCTTACTGTATACTTTCATCGAAAATTTTACAGGTGTTTAACTGAAAGTCATCTTGTACGCATTTGGCGATTTTCTAAGGTCACACCCGTTACGCGATTCATGACGTTGTATAAGTTTTTCATTACAAGTTTCTATACAGATCTTGTTTGAGTTAAATATCTAATTTTTCATACTATTTTTCTTTATGAACGTAATTTGATATATCTGAACAAACACTTTATTATCTTGAAAAAACGCAGTGTCAGTGTCGCACCCGTTACAATGGAAATACCCTAAACTAGAATTATTCTAAATAATGCGCATTTATAGTTTTTACAGCGGTTCTGCGACTCGACAACATATTAAGCGTAACAAAATCGTAAGTTACACGTTGGGTATTTAGTTTTTCTTTTAATATATATACTTGTTTATTTGTATTAATTATTAAAGTGCTGTGAACTTGCTAATACAATCAAATAATTCACAAAAAAAACAATCACTAAGCAAAAATTGTTTCCCAACTGTCAAGAAAGTAGCGCGTATCTTGTAGGTATGTTTGTAATTTTCTATAAAGTCATAAGTTTAAATTTAATCAGGAATAATAAATTCAAATGGTTATAGGTATTTATAATTTTTTATAGCGTAAAAGTCGTTCTTATCCAGTTGGTTATTTCATTTTTCTTTTAACACAGATACTTGTATGGTTTATCTGGGCCACAAAAACTTAGGACACGCTAACAAGATCAATGAATCAAATTACTTCCAAGATTTAATTTAAATAACCTTTTTAATTTTCGCGTTTAACATTTTTCTAATTTAATATAGAAGTACTGTGGGCCACTAATACGAGAAATAAAGCATATTACTATAAAACATTATATAAAAAAAAAACCCTCTCACTTCGCTCGCGCTATTTATTACCTATGTTTTATTACTAACCAACAAAATTGTTACAACCCCCCCTTCTCTCCCCTATGTTTCATGTAGGTGTTTTTGTGTAGTGTGTATGACAAAACAGCCGCGGGCAATCTGACCTAAAAAATCTAACTTGCCCCCCCCCCCTAGACCAGAAGCTGGGTACGCCCATGTATCTTAAGTATATATATTTACAATAAAATAGTATATATGTATATATTCTATCAGCCAAGACAAGACCATACTTGACCATCCTCTATTAGCATTAATTTAAACTATATCATCACTGTACTATGTAATGGCCTTATATATTAAACTTCTCTTTGTAAAATCCATTGTGATTACAATATGTTCAAGACCTATATAAGTACAGACCAGTCAATAAACAAATTGAATCTTGTGATAAGAATGCTTTGTTCAATGAATTTCATAAGTTTAGGTAAATGTAAAATATACAAAAAAAAAACGTATTCAAGCAAATCTGAAGAGCACTATCTACTACCTTAAATATAATAAAGAATACCTACGGAATTCTAGTTTAGATTTAACATAGCCCATGCATGAATTCGCACTTACGATTTGTTCCCTGACATTGTTGTGGAAAATTTGCTCTCGCAAGTCAGCTTCCTCATCATCCATCATCTCTCACTTCGTCGTTTGTCCTCACTGATTCCTTATCTCTTGATAGAAATAGTATGTGTTTTTGTTTTAAGTCCCACACAAATGTAAACCATTTTCATATAGAAAAATGCATCGTCCACTCACATCACCAAAATTGCACTAGAGTTAAGAAAATTGAAATAACTTTATAGAATTGTATTATTGAACTTCTTTTGTTTAATGATAGGTACGTAAAATCGTAAAATTGTTTAAATTTTTTCAAAAAAATACATACACGCAACAGCAACACGACTAATTTTTGTTGATGACAAAAATGAATGAAACAAATTAGCAAACGAATGGTTTTACCGCGGCTCTACACTTGTGCCGTGAATTCACGGCGCGAATTCGCGGCAGAGGCGCACCCTCCACATTGACGGTGGTCACTCATTTGTGCCGTGAAACCTGCCGTGAAACGGACGTCGAAACTGCTGTTGCGTTAACTTTGTTTGATGTGGCAACAATATAACTAAGTATTTACACCTACAAAATAAGAAAATCGGTCGAAAGCGTTGGAGAAAAAGGAGATGATGGATGACTGATATATGAGATGGATGATATATCGATATTAATTTGAAAACTAATCCTTCTCCAGGCGTCATAATTTTACTTTATTATTATGATGTGGATGCTTTGAGTCCCACAGTATACGTTCAGTGTGGTAATATTTCAAAAAGCGAATTTCTAATTCACTATCTCAACTTATATTAATCCGATGCGCTGCCATTTAGCTCGCATTAAACGTCCGTGCGCATCTATAGTCAGGAGCAAACTGGCACGGTGCCGTGAATGTGGATGTGCGTGCGTAAACGAGGCGCAAACTGCCGCGAACCCTTTGTCGCGGGACAAAATACCGACTTCAATTGGGGAACAGGCGTGAACGGCCGCGAACGCCGTGAAAACCCTTCACATTTATGTTCACGCCTGTTCGCGGACGTTCACGGCACAAGTGTAGAGCCGGGGTTACTATTGAATTAAACCATAGAGAAAAAACTACACGCATAGATAAACGTAAGTTTCATTCACTCATTAAGCGGCGCGGCTTACACATGAAAGTCATGAAACCAATGCTAGGAACTAGGATGCTAGAGTCCATTTAGAGTAGGTAATGTTCCCTTATTATTCTGTTATTTTATAGCTCATTCTAAAGAAAATATCTCTTGGATGTTAAGTAAATACATTGCATTTCATTTCGTTTCATTTCATTTCATTTCGTTTCATTTTATTTCAATAGAAATATTAGAATACCTGCACGTTCGATTGATCATTCGAATTAATCATTCATATGCGTTCATTCATTCATCAATTCACTAAAAAGAATGTAGAGTAAATATGTAGTTTTGTTTTGTTTTCTTTTTTTTGTTGCAATGGATAAATTTTAATTAATTAAATCTTTAATTCATTTAAAATACCTGAACCATGAGTGGTCAATCCGGTAAGTTAAACGATAATAAATCGTACCTATCTAAGTTGTGAAAGTAAATTCAATTTACGCTCATAAATAATCACAGCTTCTCTTTCTACAGGGTCAGGTAGATCCCAGCAAGATGCTGAGTTTTCCGTAAGAATAGTAGTTTGTGATCATTATTTAACTAAGCCAATACCAGGGATCGATGTAATTTATTCAGAATTCAGAGGATCTGATATCAAGCAGGTAAGAAAATATATGTAAACAAATCTATTGATAACCTGAACAGCTCACCTCAGGTTAAGTTTTCTGCCAAATAAATAAAAAAGTCAGAACTCAGAAGGATCCTGATTCCGTATGACGATCGGCCACGTTACGTTAACGTGACGTGGGTGCATTGATAATGAAAATTAGCTCATAAACTTAAGATGCTAGAGTCGTCATTGATTTTCTGAAACTGAAAATTTTCTATTATGATCTCAGGTTAAAATTCCTTATAATATTGTAGGTAATAGGAAGAATTACAAATAAATAAATATTGATGGGCATTTCATACAACACCATCTAGCCCAAACTAAACAAAGCTTAAACTATGTAACTAGATGGCTGATAGAATACATATATACTTTTTATTTATTAAACCATACTTACTTATAATACATAGAAACACCTAGACACCGAACAAACAAACATGCTCATGTTTGCACCAAATATTTGCCCTGGGTGGGGATCGAACCCACAACCTACACCTTAGTAGGCAGATCTACTACTAACTGAGCTGCGAGGTCAGTCTGTTCAATCTGTCAATTCTGTACTAATTGTAAATGATAAGTGCAAACGTGAAACAAAAACTTCTATTATAGATACAACTTTAGCTAAGAATAACTTTAGTTTGGTTATGCTAGTAAATAGCATAAATCATCACATATTGTACCTACCTTATATTACAGGTTCCTGTTTTAAGGATATTTGGTCCAACCCCAGGTGGTCGCAAGGCATGTATTCATGTTCATGGGGTGTTCCCATATTTTTACATACCTTGCCCTACAGCAAATCCAGAACCACAATATCTGTATCAGGTATTCATTTTAACTCCATTAATGTAGTTAGAATAATCAAGTTGATTCTTCCAACAGCAAGGCCATAGCCAGGAATTCATATCGGGGGGGGGGGGGTTAGCTCTCATAGGGGTAGGGGGGGTGCGCGGGCGGAAGGATTTTTGATAATGGCCAGGATATTTCATCAAGAGGGGGTTGAAACCCCAAAAACCCCCCCTGCCTATGGCCTTGTCCAACAGGAAAATTTTGAATTGGAGAACTTTGAAATATTGCACATTTGTACAAAAAGTGGAAACTGGCTGCTACCCTGAACATTATCCGTTTTGGATGATACTTTTTTGCTTACCTGCCAAAAAAGGGTTATCTTTTTCATGTGTATATTTTAAAATGAAAAAAAACGATTAATATCTAGTGTTTATTATTTAATAACTATTTGTTGATTTACATCAAAGTGAACCTTATAATCTTGTAAATTTTGAGACTTGTATCTATTACTGTTGCAAAGACATACATACATACAACAGTTTAAAATTAGGACAGACAGATAGACACTGTAGCCTCATGAATAGGCTCCCGCACCCTTAGTATGGAAGTCTAAAAAGAATCATCGAATTCAGTCAATGTTTAGGAGTGGAATACAGTGTTTTCCTATTTGTTTGGGAGATAGCACGACAATATTTCGCTTTAATTAGCTGATCAAGTACCTTACATAATGTTACCTTATTCGCAGATTGCAGCAAGTCTAGACAAAGCACTGAATATAGCTTTGAAACAAGCTACTTCAAGTAATCAACATGTCTATAAAATATCTCTGGTCAAAGGCTTGTAAGTAGCCATTAAAATATTTTGATTAAGTTAGACTCTTATCATATTAACTATAAAATTTTATTATTTTGTACTAATTAAAAATATTTGTTTGTTTTTATTGATATCTAGTATTACATATATTAATTGAGAGAGCAACTCAAGATCATACGCAGTTGTGATACTAATAGAAGTAATATTTACATTATTGTGCATAACTTTATACACTACACTTAATTTTACAATATTTTTTTCAGACCATTTTATGGCTTTCATGATAAAGAGCACCTGTATCTTAAGGTTTTCTTATATAGCCCAGGGCTTATAAGACAGGCTGTAGAACTATGCAGCAATGGGGCTATACTCGGTCAGCCTTTACAGCCCCATGAGGCACATCTTAACTTCACTCTGCAATTCTTTATAGACTTCAATTTATTTGGAATGAGTAATATAGATTTACAAACTGTCAAGTTCCGAAAATCAGGACAGTCTCAAAATAGCAATGAACCTATACAGAGTTTTGGTGAATCAAGTTTAAAACCCGAAAGCTCGTGTTATTTTGAAGGTGACTGCAGTGCCTCACATATTATAAACAGGCAAAGAATTGGAAAAGGCGACGGTATTGAAAACCCTGGATTAGAAGAAGTATGGAATCAAGAAATGGAAAGAAGGAAGCTGTTAAACATGTCTGCAGCATCAAAATCACTCTCTCAAGGAAGGATAACTGCAGAGGAAACTGAATCACATTACAAATTCGCACAAATGTTTCTGATAAAATCATCCAATGAAATTGATAAGCCTGTTATAACAGAAGATACAAAAAAAATGTTTGAAGCGGTTTATTATCCGGCAGAGAGCTTAGAAGGATCACAACTATTTAAAGCTGTAGATGTTAGTATGCATTTGCCTGATGCAACACTAGGCATGAGTATGAATGAAACGGTAAGAAGAGATTTGGATGAAACTGTTACTGAAGATTTGGATACCACTATTGTTGATGAGAATATAGCGATGAATTGTAGCTTACATTACAGCCAAGTTTTATGTAAGTCACAATATCGTACACCTTTAATATATAGATCAAGAATGAAGAAAAATCTTTAGTATAAAATTAACGTGACTTGAAATTTACAGTAAACAGTGAAGATTTAGATCTGGTAGATATGTTGCAAGATATGGATGAGAAACCAGTTGAAGTTGACAGTGTATTAGGTACTCCTGCTAATGCTGAGGAAAATGATGGCTTTGAATCTGACGATGCTGAATATTCACAAATCTATAATGATGAAACTGTATTCATGAATGTGGATAAAAGGTATTTTATTGATGTTAAATTATGATTAAAATAATCGGTAACTCCCATTAGTTCTATAGAACTGTGACGTCATAGAACTGTTGATTTTTTTTTTATCCCTTTAGTTCTATGGTAGAACTATTAAAACGAAATCTCTCTCATTTGTTCTATAGAACTAATAATACATAGTGATTTTCGTTAGTTCCATAGAACTGTTGCCACATAGAACTGTTAAAACTTTTTTTTTCCTTGTAGTACTATGATAGAACTATTAAAACAAAAATTGTGCTATTAGTATTATAGAACTAAGCAATTGAACTGTAGATGGTCTGAAATAATTACATCTATACCTGTAAAGGCTTGCCCCAAATAAATAGATAACTCTTTATTAAAAGACCACTAATACTTAGTTGACTGACTGATAAGACGTGCATAGGTAGAAAAGTATTTCTTGATAGTAGCTAATCGGCTAACAGCGGTTAATATACCAGACAGTAAAATTATAATAATCTATGGATTAACATTTTTCTGTTTCAGTAAAGATGACGGAAGTGAGAGTCTACCTTCTTGGAATGATTCCTTTTGGGATGGTGCAAATATTCCGCAGCTGGATGGTACATTTGATGATGATCGTAAGTATAATACAATAAAAATTGTACTTTTATATAATCGCCGTAATTAATTATATTTCAAAATTATTTTTCATAGATGTTAAAAAAGTAAGAAAAAGAAAAATGCGACCCTTCAAGCTAGGTCTTCCTAGACCCAAAACAAAGAAAATATACACCACAGTCGAACCACAAGAAAATGCACAATTTAAAATAGATACAAGTGAAACTAATGAAATCAATGTTTCAAGAGACACTATATCCAATATAACTGACTTACATTTTAGAAGAACTGTAAAATTAGAACCTAGCAATATTTTAGAATCCTCTCATGATAAAGAGAAATCAAAACATGAATTTCATATAGACAGTAACATGTCTGTTACAGATTTAGTAAATAGAGTAACAAAAAGTAATCACAAGATTAATTTAAAGCCAGCAGAAACTTATGATTTAGAAAACAACTTTGAACCAAAAGCAGGACCTTCAACATTGAATCAAAACATAAGCCTAGCTCAAGAGACATTGCATTCTGCAGATAATTCAAATATTGATACGGATTCGTCTCAAGACGATAATAAAAGTATAATGAGCTTTTATGCATCGAAAATATTTGACTATTCTCTAGATATTAATTCCAGGCGAGTCGTATCCGAAAACAAACTTCAAAATGTTCACAGTTGTAATTCTGGTGATATTAAAATTAACACTGAAAACCCCACTGCAACAGTGAAAATCATAGAAAATTCTCAGATGATAAAAGTAACATCAACTAAAGATGTAACAGTGATAATAACGCCCAAAATAAAACCTCCAACGAAAAACTATGTAATGTCCACTTTAGAAACATATAAAATTCCAAAAATCATACATGCAGTGGTGCCTCATTATTCTGATCATAAAGATGTAGGTGATAAAGTTGAAATTGGACAAATGATTCTGAAATTAAATAGTAAATCAGCTAAAGATCAGAAGCCATTCGAAAAGGTTCTTGATACTATTGGAATAGAAGAATGGCGTCGGTTATTGTTTCTACAATCTAATGAAATGTCTCAAGAATTAACAAAACCTGAAGCTTTAAAAGCCTTATTAGCAGGAAATAAGAATTGTATATTAGAACCTATAATAAGGCCTCCAACGAAAAGAGAAGTAATAGAATGGATCCAGAAGCGGGATGAAGCTAAAACAGAAAGAGTTACAGAACTTAGTTTTAGTAAGAATAACGAAGAATTAGATAATTCACAGGCTCTGGGTCTACATGAAGATGAAATTAATAATAGTATTAGTTTAGAAAGCAATGATAAGGTAAAATTTAACTGTATCAAATTATATATTACGATTATTAATTGTTAGTAATGAAATTATTATTTTACAGCAAACTACGAATTTAGATAATACATTACAAATAACCAATCAACCTGATGGATCGTTTCTTTGCTTTGGTGGCACACATCATCAAAAAGACACTAGTTCTATTGAAACTCCTACAGTAGAAGTAAGTGATAATATATACAGGTAAAATAAAAATACTATTGAATGTAGAATTTATAATGGTTTATCTTTTTAGGTAAATTTCCTAACTGTTATGTTACTAGAAGTACATACTGCAGTTAGGAAGCAATTACATCCTGATCCAGCAATAGATACAATTCAAGCTATATTTGTCAAAATAACAAATGATAGCCCACCTAATCACCCATTACCTCAATCTATCACAGAAATATTTGTGGTAGATGACCTGAGTCCACCTAAATATTTAGACAGATGTATTTTTAATGTCAAAGTAAGCTATGTTAGCAATGAATTAGAGTTATTAGAAAAAATAATATCTTTAGTAAAGGAACACGACCCAGACATAATGTGCGGATACGAGATTGAAATGAATTCTTGGGGATACGTTCTGGAAAGGTCGCAAATATTGGGCATGGAGATGGTGAAAGAAATTTCTAGAATAACCGAGAAGCTTCGACAGAAACGCTGGAGAGGGGAAGAGAATGACTTCGAAGGCAGAATTATTGGTCGAGTAATGTTTAATGTATGGAGATTATTTCGGCATGAGCTAGCGCTATCCAGTTACAGTTTCGAGAACTGTATGTATGAGATTTTAAAGGAGAGAGTTCCGAAATACAGCTACGCGCAGTTGGCAGAGTGGTGGTGCGATCAGTCAAGAATCTTCAGATGGATCCCGGTGGAGTATTACCTTACCAGACTCTCTGGGACTGTGAGGATGTTAGAGAAACTCGACATCGTTAGTAAGTGTCATATTTCTGCCATTTATTTTAGTTATCTATAGACGCCTCTGATAATTGTGACGGACATTATCAGAGGTGACATATATAATAATCATATGGCACATTGAAGTTGTTCAAGCACCAGTGGCACGAGACAAGCATATCGTTCGCATTTTGGTGAATTTAACGTTTACGCATATTAGGCCTATGCGCGATGTTTCAAACTGTAACTTCGATTCAGAATGGATAAAAACAGTCATACTTTTTAATTATATATAAATAGGTCTACGTACTTTGCCATCCAACACACTTGATGGAAAGCGACGTTATGGCCGAAGATAAAGCATGCAGACATAGAAGATTTTCTTTAGATATTACGTTAAACTAAGTTTTTTTTAATATTTTCCACCGACTTCAGAAAAGAAAAGTTCTAAATTTGGTGTTTTTTTTTATTTTAAATGTTTGTTATTTTATAACTCCGTCATTTTTGAACCTATTTGGAAAACTCTTGTTTTATTTCAAAGGATAAACTTTCAGATTGGTCCCATAGAGTCTTCAAATCGGTTTAATAGTTTGGTTCTTAAAACAAAATAATGGGAAAAATTGTCATTCAAGTAACTTAAAATTGCGTATCCAACCTGGCCAGTGTGAATGGGCAAGCTGGTAAGGGTCGAAGAAGTCGAACCTATCAAAATCAAATTGAATACGTTCTGGAGAAAGGTCAGGTCAAAATCAAAAGTACCCGAAGCGACGAGCATATTGTACGAATACATCGATAGCGAAAGTGGAAGAAGTGAAAGACGTGTGTCAGGATCAAGTGCAAAGATATAGTCTCTGCCTACCTCGATGGGACATAGGCTTGATTGTACGTATGTATGTAAATTGCGTATTTGGAATTCGGTTGTTTCAGATTCTTTTAAATAATAATGATAAAACCTTAAGGCAGGTACTAAATTTTCCAGATCGTACCTCTGAGCTAGCAAGGCTGTTCGGATTACAGTGGTGGGAGGTTCTGTCGAGAGGGTCCCAGTTTCGCGTGGAATCCCTCATGTTGCGCGCAGCTCGTCCTCTCAACTTGGTCGCTCTATCGCCAACGGTGAAGCAACGTGCCGCGATGAAGGCTCCTGAATGCTTACCTCTTATTTTTGAACCAGGTATCAATAATCTCTTGTTATTTAATTTTCGGCTCCAGCTAATTGTCAGACTTACAAACTATTGTTAAATACTTTGTTACGGGAAGATTACTAGATTATTTTAATTTACCTAACTTATTATTTACTTACGAGCATACCAACGACCCGCAAGCAGCACCCGATCACGAGTATGACACATGTGCCAGCCATCGCCCTCCTCAACCATATGTTAGGAAAGAGGGCGACCCGCCACACACAGCCGCCGCAAGAAGGGGCCTTCGATGGTGAACATGAAGGCTCAGGGTGTCAATAATCTTAATTATTTATGCTGAATTCATTGAAATCATCTGTTGTTAAGTACATTTAATCTGATTTAGAAACTGTTTTCTAGGCTGCTAAAATACATATTTGGTCATTGGTTAAAAATATATTCAACTTAAGTTTAGTAACTAACCCTAGCCAATTTTTTTTTTACGCAAGATAGATCTACGATTGACCTCCAGCTCGTCTGATGTTAAAGGACGGTGTGGCTGAGGATGGAGCTCGTCGATCTAGAAGATATCTATAAATGTTAGAAAATTGCATATTAGGAATCTTCCAGGTGCTCATCATAATTGCTCATCCTTCCATCTCTGTAAATTACTCTTTCTATAGGCTTTGTTCAGGCCTTCAGGGGCATATAATCTCCACCAAGATGATCAATCTGAAAAAGACTGGGCAAAATATGATCAGGAGCCCCCAAAGATAGGCGTATACAAAATGAAAAAGTGCTCGTCTGTACACAAAAAGACTCGATTATACCCTTTAATTTAACGTGCGTATTATCTCTGAAGACTTATGGACAAAATCCTATATGTAATTGCCCATGATTCTTTTACTTTGGTTTCAGAATCCCGCTTCTACACTGATCCTGTGATAGTTTTGGATTTCCAAAGTCTCTACCCGTCTATGATGATCGCTTACAACTATTGTTTCTCAACGTGTATTGGACGGGTCCAAAATATCAACGGGTAAGAATGAAAATTTGTCAAGTTGGTGGTCAATAGTTAGATAGATAGATAAACTCTTTATTGTACACACCTTAGAAATTTACAAACAAGATAAGTCATTTAAAAACTAGTGTAACAATTGGCGGCCTTATCGCTAATAGCGATCTCTTCCAGGCAACCTAATCAATCATATTAAAATAAAAAATACACCCAAAAGCTCGCTCCCACAACTGTAGCTTGCTTGCATAACAGTTCTGTCAAATACAGTCGATCGTCAAATTGTTGAATCGTCTATGATACTTTATCAGAGTGAATATTCAACATTTTGTACATCTTTCCCTCTTTTACTTTCTCCCTTCCATCTTAACCTCTAAATACGGTCAAATGTGACGTCAAACGGTCTCATGCTCTGTACTAATGTCATATTATGGGAAATAGGCGTGATTTTATATATATATATATATATATATATATATATATATATATATATGTAAGTTTAATATTGAAGTACTTGTAAAATAAGCTACAGTCAAATGCTTATCCTATCTACAGTAAAAAAAATACAATTCCAGTGACGCAGCCTACGAATTCGGCGCCTGGCGCCTACGCATACCTAAATCCAAACTAGACGCTCTAGTAAAGCAGGGTCTAGTGCACTGGTCACCCGTCGGTGTGGGTTTCGTCAAGGCATCGGTACGTCGCGGCGTGCTGCCGGCGCTGCTCAGGAGGATCCTGGCTGCCAGGCAGGCGGTGAAGAAAGGCATGAAGATGCAGACTGATGAGAATATAAAGAAAGCTATGCATTCACGGCAGTTAGGTTAGAAATACTTGAATTTATAGCGAACATTAATACAAGATAGTAGCACTTGATGGGTAGGGAGCCACGAGATGGACATACGACCTCATACAAGTGTCAGGAAGACGCTGGATGCTAGCCGCTTCCATCAGGTCTTTTTGGAAATCCATGGGGGAGGCCTATCTCCTGCAGTGGACTTCTTGTTGCTGTCTGGTCTCACAGATCACAGTATTAGAAAAACGGATGATGATGATAAAATGTAAATTATGTCCGTCTCAGCTATATCTGTGCCCATTTTCATAACAATCTGCTCAGCCGCTTAGTCGTGAAAAGGAACCAATGTACCAAACATATACCATTACTTTCGTTTTTATAAGTTAGTGTTTATATAGCTGTAAAAAACACATGAATGAACTTTTGAAACAAAACTTTATGAAGTAACCTAAATAAAGTTTAAAGACATAAGCTTGTACTTATGCAATAAAGGTGCTCGCGATGGCTATAAATAGGTCGAAAATGCCAAAATTCATAAAGTCCATAATTTGCCATATTATGCTATCTCATGATTTCAAAACTGGTTTCATTTTTACCTATTTTGATATCTCTTTTCCACTCGCGTGATGCGCCTTTGAATAGAACTTTTCAATCGCACGCATATTGGGTGTTTGATAGTAGGGAAAAGTATAGTTGGGTTCAGAAAGCTAAATACTTGAATCCAGCACTTATGTGTCGATTCTAATTTCCAGGATTGAAATTGATAGCGAACGTGACATACGGTTACACGGCGGCTAACTTCAGCGGACGCATGCCGTGCGTGGAGGTAGGGGACAGCGTCGTGGCTAAAGGCAGGGAGACACTGGAGCGGGCCATCAAACTAGTCAGGAACAATAAACAGTGGAACGTTAAGGTATGGCTGCACTGTGTACTACACAAACTACTCAATGCAATGTTTAGCAATGAACAAACACTTTTTTTCAATTAATGAAAGGTAGTTCCTGAAAAGTTTTTTTCTGTACTGGGAGAAAAAGAAAAACGTAGAATGTATCAGCTGCTTCTCTTCCCAGGCAAACTGTAAGTCTGTTAAGGGATCAGAGGGAAATTGGCACTGCAAACCAATATTACATCCTACCCTCTAATCCCATCTAACCCTCTAACCACGATGAAATCTGTCCTGAAATGGCCTTTGATGCTCTGCCTACCCCGTAAGGGCAAAATGTGTAATTTTATGTATGTAGGTATGGACTTCGAGAAAAAAAACCGTAGAAAATATCAGCTGCTTCTCTTCCCGGGCATACTGTAAATGCCAGTTAAGGGACTTGAGGGAAATTGGCGTTAGTGTAGGCGATGGGCTGACCCGCTGTCACTACAAGTCAACCTGGGTAGGTTGACTTGTAGTGACAGCGGGTCAGGAGAGATGTATTAGTGTTGTAGGTTACAACACTAATACATCTCTCCTCCATCCTTCTCACGATACAATGTGGCGTTACTAGTTTGATACTTGTCTGTCAGTGGTATCGTGGCTATTGATCAATTTTTTTTTTAGTTTGAAAGATAATTTCATCCAGTGTTCTTAGCTATCTTTCATCAAAATCGGTTCAGCCGTTTTTTTGTCGGGGGTTTTTGAGTTGTCTAAACTTATACTTGTATTGATAGGTGGTGTACGGCGACACAGACTCCATGTTTGTAGTAGTACCCGGCGCCACGCGAGCTGAAGCCTTTGCTGTAGGTCAAGAAATAGCGGACGCGGTGACTGCGGACAACCCCTCGCCTGTCGCGCTTAAACTAGAGAAGGTAACCCTTTTAACAAATTACTGTTGTTTAGTGTATAATATATATAAATTAATATGTTAGATTTTACCCAACTACAGTAAGCCAATATGACGAGTTATGATTTTAACAATCCATGTATGTTTTTTTTTTCCACGACTGCGTAAAAAAGAGGATTAAGTTTTTCAAGTGTATTTATGATTGTATGTATGTGGGTATATAGTCACCTACAGCCTAAACGGCTCGCCCGTATTTGATGTGCGAGGTGTCTTTAGATTTGTCTTCATAGACTACACTTTTTGGTAATAATAATAATAATAAAACTTTCGAAAAAATAAAAAAATGCGCTTTTTCGTGACCTCCAACGAACTTTTCCGCAATAAAGGTGATGCTACTAGTATCACTCTAAAGAATGCGCACTTATAACCTTTAATTTTTATTTAATTTTTAGCTATGTTCCATAAAAATCGCTTCAGCCGTTTTTTGTCGGGGATTTTTTAATTTTTTTAAACTTATAGGTGTATAATATTATTATTTAGAATAAAAAAAATCAAGAACTGGCATATTGTTCGATTTCGATGTATGCACAATATAATTATCCAACAGGTGTACCAGCCGTGTATCCTGCAGACGAAGAAGCGTTATGTAGGCTACATGTACGAGAGTCCCGAACAAGAGAAGCCGGTGTACGAAGCTAAAGGCATCGAGACGGTCAGGAGGGACGGCTGTCCGGCCGGAGTCAAGGTAACTTTTTTTATCTTGTCTCACGTGTGTCAGTATCTGTTTATTTATTTATAGGAAAATTTGCAGCTTTAAAATTACATATTACAACAGAAAGCTAATTATAGAATTTCACGGATAGTGGCACCTTAGATATAATAATGAAAGTATATAAGCTAACTCGGCTACTTGGAAGCGCGTGAGCTCGCGCATTCTTCGGTGGGCGGCGAGGTGTTGATGTCGCGCACGCGCCGAAGCTGTGCACTGCTACAATTCGTTCCAAAATCTCGTGATCCTGCAGAGCGGTATACCCTCGTTCCCAGGTGCTGAAGCAAGCTCTGTGCTCGTTGTTCGAAACTGGCGACATGTCGCTGGTGAAGCGGTCCGTGTCGAGTGTGCTCCGGCGTCTGGCTGCGGGATCGCTGCCGCCGCCGGAGCTCTTCTTCACGCGGGAGTACCACGGCGCGGCCGGGTACCGCGCCGGCGCCGCCGCGCCGCCACACGAGATCGCCAAGTGAGTGCAGGCCTGCCCGCTCGGAGAGGGACACATCATTCACCGACTGAACGCGATTTTCGTTCTTCTTTATTCGATAATATACAATAGATATCTACTAGAATATATATAACATATCTTCTAGATCGACAAGCTTCATCCTCGGCCACACAGTCGCTTAACATCAGTCTAGTTGGAGGTCAATCGTAGATTTATCTTATAATATCGTAAATATATATACATATATATATATATATACACGACAGAATGCTATAAGTGAAAGTACACATTACAAATACATTTTTAACCGACTTCCAAAAAGAAGGAGCGATTACTTCTGATTGATTATTAATATGATTGTTTTTTTTTTGGTACTTAATTCCAAAACTTTTAAAAATTAGCAAAATCGATCCAGATGAGGTTGTCAAGATAAAAATTTACGAAACGGGAGGAGTAAAAAGGGGAGGAGTTTGCAACGGTAACGGATACATTGATTTGATACTCAATACTGTACAAGAACTTGGAATATGAGTGGTAGACCTTACGAGTACAGACATTATGCTCGCAAGGTCTACTGTTCTTAGAACTACTAGTGTAACAATAGCAAGGTAGAAGCACTAATCTGTTCTGATATAACGCGACAAGTACACACGATCTGCCGGAGGTCTAGCCAAGAGTGGCAAACGTTTCTATTTCTACAAACGCTTGCGCTTCGAAATGTAAAGAAACTGTGACGTGCCGTCATGTGACATTTCGTTAACTAATGTCAATTTCATACATTTACTGTTTAGGGTTCCGTAGGTAATTACGAACCCATATTAGCGGCTTAGCTCAAAACATATAAATACTAGAAAGTTGTAATATGGTATAGGTATACATAATTACATGGGCGTACCCAGTAAACTTGCAGAAAACGTATGAACTCGCCTAATTACCTACTAATCAAAGCTTAAACGGGGCCTTATGTGCTAACTTTTAAATAAACCGCGCAGTAGACACTGGCAAAATGCACGGTGCAATTATTATTGCCATAAAAAAACCGCGCAGTGAGCAAGCGCTACAGTCGCCAGCCACCGCGCACCGCCGCGGCGATGATGGCGGACGAAGATTAACGAATCTAGCTGAGCGTTCGTATTCTTGGCGCTAGGGAGTTGCGAGCGACTAGCATTTATTTTATTTGACATGTTATGATAAGGCTTTGAATCTTGAGAGCTGCGTCTTCCAAGGACAGCAAGCCGCCAACAATATAGGGCAAATCAACCAGCTGGTTCGTTAAGCGAATATTTTCGCCGATCGTTCAAAGTTATTTAATATCTATCCTTTGTATTTTGAGCCATGTCAGTCATGTCAGTACTGTGACAACTTTAACAGCATATGAATACCTAAAATTTAATATTATTATTAATCTTATTTTTTTTAATATTATTTTACCCGACTGAGGGCCAGAGGGCGCTACACACATAACATCGTTTCCGTACAAAAAATAAATTAAAATTATATTAATGTAGTAATAGTGAAAAAAAAGTTTCAAATCATAGTTAACTAGTGACACTTAATAAGTGATAGATCTGACAAAACCAAAAAATCTGTGTAAACTACAATAAAAAACATTTTAGTGTACAAACTAACTAAGTGCTAAATAACCGGATAAACGAACATTTTCGTTTTAAACTGTGATTAGAATAACTATTTTGTTACACCAGTGTTAAAATAACTCAATAAAAATAACTAAAATATTACAAAACAGTGTCGTTAATTTGAAATTGCGCTTCACGTAAACATAAGTGACCTTTGGACTCTTGACTTGCGCAGTTGAAACAGTTAAATATTTTTTTGAGAGAAAGGGAACGTAAACAAAACCAGTTCTTGTCTGACGTGTATTGGATGTATCAACGAGTCTTTGCTTTTAGTAAAGGCTTATTTTGTCACCTTACTACGAGTACAATTAGCCGAGTGATAAGGCATTTTTTTTTTTTTTGAATGTGATAATTAAATACGCCGCGTTTATTTGACGAAAGAAATCGAAATTTGGAAAAATAAATTATTTAATGCTAATTGAGGAGTAGTATATAAAATAAAAATAAAAAAGAAATATGAATTTTATAACATTTCGGCGGCGTAACCGTTCTAAATCTGAAAATAAGAATGAAACAAATGAAAGCATAATATTATCGGACACGCTAGATGGCACCACAAGTAGCTTACCTAAGATTTCTGACGATGAAACTGAACAGGTGAAGCAACTTCAAGAAAAAATAAACACTTTAGAACTACAATTAAAAAGTGCACACAACGAAATAGAATCCCTCTGTTTAGAAAACAACGAATTAAAGCGCACCAATGCAGAATTATTGAAGAAAAATAAGCTGTTTAAGGTTATCACACAGAGCCCCATTAAATCTAAATTACAAAGTCCTATAAAATCAAAGAGACAACTATCTGCAACTAACAGCACAGATTCACAGACTAAGCTTAGTGACATACAAACAAATTCGAAAAAACTCGTACCACATTCAACCACCTCTAAGGTGCTCAAAAATAATCCTCCTGAATTAAAAAATAATCTCGTAAATCTCAAATCTCGTGATGATAAAATAGTTACGACACACAGTCCAAGTACATGCAAATACCCATCTACCTTAGAGTGTCCACAAGTACAAAACACAGTAGAACTTAGTACAATCAGCATCAAATCACAACCTAAACCACAACGAATACTTAATAAAATTTGTGTACTCAGCACTATAGGGCAAAATAAAATTATACCAGCTGTAACGAAAATAGACGAACTAGCAAATGAATATGAAGTAGTACATTATCTCACAACCAATGTGGGTGTCAAACAAATGCTCGAAGGGATAGACGCTAAACTATCAAAATATACAAAAGATGATTTTTGTATCATATTAATTGGCGAAGAGGATTTTAGGAAGACACACGACTATAATAATTTAGTTTTCTTCATAAGTGAAATAATTCAAATTATAAAGAACACCAACATCATTATATGTCTCCCAACTTATAAATTGATAAACTCCACAAACTTGCACAACTATAGAGTAGACCAATTCAATAAAAAGATATACTTTGACAATGTTAAACATGAATACGCATATATATATGATTCTAACAAGAAATTGAAATATGACAACACCATGTTTAAAACAATAACTGGAAAAGTTAACAGTAATGGTCTGCGAACAATTTTCCAAGGCGTATTTAACCTTACGAAGAATATCAGTCGACATGAAAAGTATTTACAACAGATAAAAGACGATGAAACAACGCAGCTTTTTCGTGGATAAGCATTTAAATATAATGCACCAAAATATAGTTGGGCTTTTAGGAAAAACAGACCCGCTAAGCGTTTGTCTTAATGAACTTTCAGAGAGAAATAAACCCATAGATGTGTTGTGCATTACGGAGCACAACATGAAAGAAGGATATGAAATACATCTGAACATTCCTAATTTTGACTTGGCGGCATGTTTTAGCAGAAGCCACATCAGTAGGGGCGGCGCATGTATTCTCGTCCGAAAAGGAATACTACATAAAGAACTGTACCATATAAAACAACTTAGCATAACTAACCAATTTGAATGCTGTGCCATAGAATTGATCAGTTATAAAATAGTAATTGTGTGTATTTATAGAGTTCCCAAGTACAATAACTTAAATATCTTCATGAATAAACTAGAAAAAAATCTGCAACACTTATCTAAAAAGAGATATAACAATATTGTAATAACGGGAGATTTTAATATTAATATCCTAAAAGACAATCCTTTGACCAGAGATTTTGAATGTCTATTGTTAAATTTTGACTTAAAATTAGCTTTATGGGAACCCACAAGATTAAGCTCTCAGACTTGTATCGAAAATTTTGCTCATAATTTTAAAAAATGTTGCAGAACGGAAGTGATAGAATTTTCATTGTCTGACCATACAGCTCAAATACTGAAATGTCCTACCAAAAGACTTTGGGTTATTGATACATGGCGTAAAAAACGAAGGGACTATAGCAATGACAACATGATCAAATTTAAATCATGCATTAGTAAATTATCATTTCATGAAATATATGGCACCGTAGATCCTAATCAAGCTTACGAAATCTTTAAGGCAAATTTCAAGTTGTTCTATGACTTGTGCTTTCCTTTTAAAACCACTATTGTAAGAATATCTAAAAAACCCAAATGGATATCTCGAGGTATAAAACAATGTAGCAAAAAGAAAAGATTGCTTCTAAATACGTATAGAGCCGACCGCACAGCCAAAAATAAATATGCTTATTTGTCGTACACAAAATTATATAAAAAGATTATTAAACTCACACAACGAGCACAAAATACCTATAAAATAAAAACTTCACAAAATAAAAATAAAGCAACATGGCAAATTATAAATAGCTCTAAAATTAATATACCCAGACATCCCATAGACAAAATCATAGTAGCTAATATAATTATTACAAATCCAAGAGAGATAGCCAATGAATTTAACAATTACTTTATTGACGTAAATTGATCCGATTATCGATTCACGAAAAAAATTAACTTCACTAATAGACAGTAATGCCAATTCAGTATTTATGAGCCCAACCATACCAGATGATATTTTGAAAATTATTAATGGACTAAAAAATACTAACAGTGTGGGACATGACGGTTTCCACACAAAAGTAATTAAATTGTCGGTGAAAATATTTCAATACACCTTAGTCATATAGTCAACATGTGCATTAGTAATGGCATATTTCCAGATGACTTAAAAATATCTGTAGTCAAACCATTATTTAAAAAAGAAAACAGAGAGCTAATGAACTACTACAGACCAATCGCATTACTATCAGTATTCGCAAAATTTTTCGAAAAGGTGATTTATAAACAATTGTATTCGTATTTTGAAAAATATGATATTTTATGTAAAGAACAAAAAGGTTTTAGACATAAAAAAAGTATTAATTTGGCTATTTGTGAATTTTTAGGTAACGTGATTTTAAATATTGATAAAAAAAACCCTGTTTGTGCAATATTTTGCGACATGACGCAAGCTTTTGACTATGTAGATCACAACACACTACTTAGCAAACTTCATAAATACGGAGTAAGAGGGAACAGTAACGATTTACTAAAATCATATTTGAGTAATAGAAAGCAGGTAACTGAGATCTGGAAGATTAATCCCAAAACAAAGAGAGAAGAAATCTTCACTTCCTTAGTACGTACCCCAAAATACGGGGTACCTCAGGGAAGTGTGATTGGGCCACTAGCATTTATTTCTTATATTAATGACCTACCGCGAGCAACAAATAATCCAGTTACACTTTTCGCTGACGACAGTACTATAACAATTGCTTGTGATAAAAAAGCATCATATAAAAATGACATTGTTAATACTCTTGACTCAATAATTAAATGGCTTGACAACAGTAATCTAAAAATAAATTTAAGTAAGACTAATATAATGCACTTTACGCAACGACCGCACACGACAACTAATTTTGACATAACGTACCGTAACAATACTATAAATAATGTAGAGACAACAAAATTCTTGGGACTAACTATAGATCAAAGGTTGAACTGGAAAGCGCATGTCCATGATTTAAATAAAAAACTCAATAGTTCTTCATTTGCACTTTTCAAACTAGCATCAACCCTTAACTCAGACGCTCTTGTAACCGCATACTATGGTCTTGTGGATTCATTATTGAGGTATGGAGTGATTTTCTGGGGTAACTCAACTGATTCAAAACATGCTTTCATATCCCAGAAAAAATGTATAAGAGCTATGTTTGGACTCAAATCAACTGACAGCTGCAAGCCTTACTTTAAACAGCATGGAATTCTAACGCTTCCATCTCTGTATATACTTGAACTTGCGCTATTTGTACGGGCTAATTGTGAGGTGTTTCCAAAACTGTCCACAAAATCAACGCATAATAGACGCGACAATAAAATATTAACACATAGAGCAAAAACACAATTGTTTAGAAAAAGCATATTTGGAATGGGTCCAATTATATACAATAAAATACCTTTAAGTCTAAGAAATCTTACAACTACCTTATTTAAAAAGAAATTTAAAGCTATGCTGGTAGATAAATGCTACTATGATATTACTGAATATAAAAACGACTGTTCCATATGAAAAAATATTTTAATGTAGGTAGTAATTTTATTATGACATAAAAATGTTATGGTCAAAAATATATATTTAGTAAATAATTGTATGACATATAAATTAAATAATAATATTCTATTAATAATATAAAATTGTAATTGTAATAATGCGCGCCTCTGATTTGTACGCCTCATCAGGCAAAACATGAAGGTCTATAAAACAAATAACATCAAGTGCATGCTACTCATGTTTTATGCAAATAAATTTACTTTAACTTTTGACTTTGACTTTGACTGAGTAAGAGGAGGTTATGATTTTCAAGTGTATGTATGTATGTATATGGGTATGTTTCTATGTGATCGCCTACAAGCCTAAACGGCTTGACCGATTCTGTTGTGCGAGGTGTCGTAAAACTTCAACGAGCTTTTTCGTAATAAATAAGTGATTTCACTAGAATTATTCTAAATAATGCGCCTTTATAGTCTTTTACAGCGGTACTTTGACATAAAAACGTATGTTTGTAATTTTCTATAAAGTCATGTTTTTTAATTAGGAATAATAAATTTGCAATCAATGCATTCAAATGGCTGTATTTATAATTTTTGATAACGTAAAAGTTGTTCTTATCCCTGTCGGATATTTCATTTTTCTCTTAACATAAATACTTGTTTGGTTCATCTGGGCTACAAAACCTAGGACACGTTAACAAGATCAATGAATCAAATTATTTTCAAGATTTAATTTTAAAAACCTTCTAAATTTTCGCGCTCACTTCGCTCGCGTTTTTTCTACTTGAACATAGAAATATTGTGGGCTCACTTATATGAGAAATAAAGCATATTACTTTAAAAAAACAAAAAAAAATTGAAAAAAAGTTTAAAAAAATTTCGCGCTCGCTTCGCTCGCGCCTTATTGTTTCCTATTATTTTTACCAAACCGCATAAGAAAGAGGGTTAAGATTATTTGAGTAAATGTATGTATGTATGTGGGTATGTTTCTATAAGATCGCCTACAAGCCTAAACTAGAATTATTCTAAATAATGCTCATTTATAGTTTTTACAGCGGTTCTGCGATTCTACAACATATTAAGCATAACAAAATCGTAAGTTACACGTCGTGTCTTTAGTTTTTCTTTTAATATATATACTTGTTTATTTGTGTTAATTATTAAAGTGCTATGAACTTGCTAATACAATCAAATAATTCACAAAAAACAATCACTAAGCTAAAATTGTTTCCCAACTGTCAAGAAAGTAGCGTGTATCTTGTAGGTATGTTTGTAATCTTCTATAAAGTCATAAGTTTAAATTTAATCAGGAATAATAATTTGCGAACAATAAATTCAAATCGTTATATTTATAATTTTTTATAGCCTAAAAGTCGTTCTTATCCAGTCGGTTATTTCATTTTTCTTTTAACACAGATACTTGTATGGTTTATCTGGGTCACAAAAACCTAGGACTTTATAACAAGATCAATGAATCAAATTACTTCCAAGATTTAATTTAAATAACCTTTTCAATTTTCGTGTTTAACATTTTTCTAATGTAATATAGAAGTACTGTGGGCTCACTAATACAAGAAATAAAGCATATTACTATAAAACATTACAAAAAATTTCGCGCTCGCTTCGCTCGCGCTATTTATTACCTATGTTTTATTACCAACCAACAAAATTGTTATACTGCCTCTTTCTCCCCCCTCCCCGCTATGTTCCATGTAGGTGTTTTTGTGTAGTGTGTATGACAAAACAGCCGCGGACGATCTGATCTAAAAAAATCTGACTTCCCCCCCCCCCCCCCTAGACCAGAAGCTGGGTACGCCCATGCATAATTATTACAAAACGGTAGAATGAAATCTTGGAAAAAAATGTTTTTGTCTCCATAAGAGTAAAGTTGGTATGAATATTTTTTCTCGTCTATCCTATCATGTGAGGTATTGCTGGATAGGTAAACAAACAAACAGCTACTTATTCTCGAGCACCGCCGTAAAGTAGCATGTGTGTAAGAGCTTCACGGCCTAATTCCACCCTCCCCATTTCACTACAGGACTAGCAGAAAATCGGCGAATTACCACCCATCCGTACTCAGCGATATCGATCCACATTCCTGTTGCGTACTGCACAAGAATGGAATTCTTTGCCGCCATCTCTGTTTCCTGAGACCTACAATCTTGGAATTTTCAAGGCTAGAGTGAATAGATGTCTTCTAGATCGACGAGCTCCATCCTCGGCCACACCGTCGCTTAACATCAGGCGAGTTGGTGGTCAATCGTAGATCTATAATGTATTAAAAAAAAACAAGAAAAGTAATTTTTGTTTTATTTATGGTTTGCAAACTGGATGTTACAGCTATAATAAACATAATTTCATCTTACATATGAATAACAATAGTAATGATTTTTTTCTTTCGTCAGACGTATAATGTCGTATGATCGCCGCGCGGTCCCGCGCGCGGGCGAGCGCGTCTCGTGGCTGGTGACGGCGGGCGCACCCGGCGAGCCGCTCGTGCGTCTCGCTCGCACACCGCTCGAGCTGACTCGGGAGGGAGGAAGACACCTTGTTCCCCACGTGGCGTACTACGCGACGAGGGTGTTGCTACCGCCGCTTCATCGCTGCCTGTCTCTACTCGGCGCTGACGTCTTCAAATGGTAATTTTCTTCATTGAAGGATTATGGCGTCACGCGTCTTGTGTATTTTCCAAGATTAAATATTCACTATTTTCACGTTTTTAGAATTAATATGTATAGATCACAATATTAAACAAGTAGTAGTCAGACTCTAACGAAATAATTGGCGGTCAAGTCCTGGTCTCGCCAGGAGGTTAGTTTACTGGAAGCGTCACATTCGTTTGTAAAAGTCCCATTTCATCTAATACTTTAAATGAGCAATTCTTGTATATATATATAATCGGAATCGAAAGCTTGGAACGGGAATTAGCTCGCAAGAGAGGTAGCCCGAACACAAGAGATTTTCTTGCTAACTACTAATTACGGAATTTTAACTAAAAATTAGTAATCATCTTATATCATTATATATGTCATCGGAAAATAACAAGATCCGCAAGTTTATAAATTTCCTAAAATTTTTAGAAAATTTATAAACTTTCGTAGGATTCTAAATGAGAGATAAATTGTATTATTTTACGGTTAGGTTAGGTTAGGTTTTTTTTTAACCTAATCTAATCTAATCTAACATAGCCTAACCATATAAATTTACCATGAGATGTCGCAAATTGATAAATTTACGAAAATGTGGGCGTAAAATAATACAGTTTATCTCTCGTTTAGAATCCTACGAAAGTTTATACATTTCCTGGAAAATTTATAAACTTGCGGATCTTGTTATATTCCGGTGACATATATATCTCAAATGTAATGTTAAGCGGGTGATCCATTGGCGAGTCGGCGAGTTAACGGTAAAAACTGTTGGCTCGTTGGGTTGTCGACTCGCGTTGGTGATCCATTGGCATACCAAACAGTCGACTCTCGATCGTTAGAGTCATGGCGTGTTCCCAGTCGGAGTTACTTTGTTATTTAGGTATACTGTTACAACAAGTACAACCAAAGAAAAAGAAAAGACGACACAAAGTGTGGGTCAAAAACTGTCTGCAAGAGAGACAACGCTAATCCCACGTAAATTTAGTGGCAGAACTTATTGGTGAACCAAACGATTATCAAAATTATATGAGGATGACCGAGGAAGTGTTTATGGAGCTGTTGGGTTTGGTGTACCAATACAACTTTAGTTTTTCGTGTGACAAGATACAATTTTAGTTTTTCGTGTGCGGATTCACCATAATATAAACGCTTATGTGAAACTCTCCGGTTCCTGGCAGCTGTTGGTTAAAACTGTTAAAGCTGTTGGCTCGCAGGCTCGGCTGATCGAAGACCGGTTTATTAAACCGTGGTCTTAGGGTTTTAAGCATGCACGAAGAGCCAACGAGCCAAACCGCGCTATTTTAAAGCCGCGGTTTTGTAGGTGCTCCATTGGTGGCGTATACCTCTGGTTCGCCGGCTCGCTCGCGTACCAACTTGTACCGGCTTTACTCGCCAATGGATCACCCGCTTTAGGCCTTTAGGGAAAAAACAAGAACACAAATTACAAAGAAGTTTGAAAAATTAATGCTTGCCAGCATTAATCTCGAGGGTAGAATATTAAAAAGTCCATACCCACTTATTATATAATTATTTATTAGCACCGAATTATTGCAACACTTGATTATTTATAATTGATCGAGCACAACACTAGCTGTTCCCTAAATAAATTTCACACCCGATCGCTTTGTGTTATATTTTTATCCTTCCTACTCAGTGATGCCACTTTAGTGATTTTGTCACTAGATCTAGTGAATTTTAGCAGTTCGACAGTGATATTCTGAAAAAAAAACACAGAAAAATATTTTGATGACTTTTGGTGATATTTATCGAATGTTGTGTTTTAGATCCGGGTTAAAATAATATATACACTTTGCCTAGTAAAAAATTACCTATAATTTGGAACGTAGCTTTAAGGTGCGTTCCGTTCCGCATGGCGCTAAAACCGCTAAAACTACTCACGCCCATCGGATATGGTGACTCGGAATGACGATATAAACAATATAATCGATTATGGCATGACTCGGAACGCAAGGCTACGCGCCTTTCTTTGGTTATGCTCGGGGATTTCCCGACTAATAAACCAAACCTAACACTAATAAATATGTAAAGCTTTTATGAGAGAGTGCTGCATACTACTGCTTGTATTCCTACTATAGTATAGTAGTTAGTAACCTTGTGCACTTCAAGTACATAGTAGTGCTTCCTCATTATTGTGTGGTCGAGTACACAGTCGAGTTTTATCAAATACATATTTTATCTCAAAACTGTGAATACAACTATAATAATTATTTAGATTGTGATTGATTCATTATATCTAGTATATTAAGGAAAATGGAAAGTAAATTGTACAACATTACTCGCAAGATGAGGAAGTTAGATCATTCAAGAATAATGTACGAATATGTATGGAGTATTCCTGATTTTATGTGGCTCCTTGACAACCAAACAAACCGAGAAATAAGAACAGAAAAATCAGGAGTCAGCAAAGATGAAGATAGTATTGAAGAATACCCATTTCAAGTAAAGATGAAGTTCGTGGGCCATGAAAACGTAATGATAGAGATTTATTATAGATATTTTGAAAGTGCATCTCTGAAAGTGTCGGTGGGGAGACCTATATTCGAATATAATAAATATAGGAAGAACTATATAATGTCAAGTAAATGTAATGAATTATCTGACCAACCATATCAGTGGATACAAAACAATAAATGGCAATTTCTAACAAGGATGTTGAAAACCAATTTAAGGAATGGATATGAGTTACATAAAGAGCATTTATACCTCAAATTTTGTTTCGAGGTATGTCATATCAACAACACAACAGAGCTGCCTCCGTGCCTTCAAGACGAGGAATTATTCGACGTGCCCAAATCTAGCCTGGTTAATGATCAGACAAATCTCTTGTTCAACCCAACACTATCTGATGTGACTGTAAAATCCGTGGACGGCGATGAGTTTCCTGCTCATAAAATCTTTCTCGCTAACCGTAGCCCTGTGTTGAAGGCCCATTTCGAACACAACACAGTTGAAAGCGTTACAAACATTATTGAATGTCCTTTCGAATCTGATGTAGTGAAAGATGTGCTCACCTATATTTATACAGATAATGCACCGAATATGAGTGAACTGTCGAAAAAATTACTGGCCGCAGCAGATTTCTATCAATTAGATGGATTAAAGAAACTTGGCGAGATTGCATTGGAGAAGAAGTTGAATGTTGAAAATGCGATTGATACTTTACTGCTGGCGAATTTACACAAGGCGAATTATTTGAAAAGGAAAAGTATAGAGTTCATAAAAGATGGCCTAGCTGGAGATATCACTGAAACTGAGGGTTGGAAAAAATTAGAATCCCCGGATTTAATCAAAAGCATTTACGAATGTGTTGTGAAAGATAAACCTGTGTAGAGTTAGGACTTATAATATATATATGTAGGTATATAACTATTATAACTTGAGACTTATAGACTATTAAGATTTATAATAATGTCTTATATCTACTTATTCGAGGTAGTGTAGACCCATATGGATCTATTGTAATTTATAATAATATCTTAAAATATTTCCTATTAAGAATGTCTGTTACTCATTTATTTTATTGGATTTCATAATTCACTTGTCTTACTATTTAATAATCAAATTTTTAACTAACTTCCAAAAATGAGGAGGTTCTCAATTCGTTGGAATCTTTTTTTATGTACATTTGTTCCTCAATTACTCTAAGACACCTGGACCAATTTAAAAATTATTTTTTGTTTGTAAAGTTGAAAAGTATATACCTACCCCTTGTATACTTTTCAGGTGATCCCATAGACGTTTTATCAAAATTTGGTTCAACATTTTGATTTTAATAACAAAAGAATTGGAAAAATATTTCATCCAAGTAAATGAATAGCGTATTTTGAAGTCGTATTTTTTTAGTTATTTAAACAATTAATGCTTGTTTATTGTATTATTTAGTATCTTAAAAAAATGATATTATATTTAACAGACTTTTATTAGCTTCACCTGTAACTGTATTTTTTTTTTACTGTAAATTTTTATTTGAATTGTTATTATAAGTAACACCGATGACGATAATTTGGTTTCTCCAAGTTGATATGATAGTTGAACCAAGAGATGGATAGTGAAACTCTTCATTGACTTCTATGAAACTCGTTGAATTTTGAGTAGAGCTTGGACTCATTTTTAACTCCCGACCCAAAAGGAGGACTTTAAAAAGTTTGACGTGTGTATTTTTGTGTATGTCTGTGGCATTGTAGCTATCGAGCGCATGAACCGATTTTGATCTAATTTATTTTATTTATAAAAGGATTTGATCAGGAGTAAAGGCCTGTTTTCACTTTGATTAGTGCGAGTGCAGGTGATTAGTAATCGCGACTGATTAGTGCAGGTGTGTAGTGCGAGTAGTGTCCAATTCTGTTTAGTAGCTGTGATTAGTAAATTCAGTTGTCAGCCGTCGGCCCGCAAGCGAACGCGGATCCTAACTCTGACGCAGCTAAAGAGTTGTTTGACTGTGTAAGTCAAGTGATCAATAGTTTAAGAACAACAATTATAACAAATTTTTTATACAATGGGACTGTCATGCTTATAAATATAATAAAATTTTCAAATAAATATGAATAAAACAAAAAAAAAATTGGTTGTCTGTAAAGTCGGCTTACGGACGATAGTTTAACGTGACAGCGTCATAACAAAACATTGATGAAATGATGATGATGTAACGGGACAATGAGCGTAACGTAACAGGACAATGAGTCATACTTTTTCGTGCGTACAGCCGGCGTTCATGGATTTATTAGACGTTGTCACGTCAAAAAATATATGGACGAACCTCAAGAAACGCGCTTGCAATTGCAAGAAATTGTGAAAGAAAAATTAAAAACACTAAACAAAACTACACGCTAAACACTAAACACTGGCTGTCCAGAGTAGCCAGACGTGTTTACTGTGTTTAGTGGCAGGCACGCTGCAAGTGAGGGGGAAGGGAGAGCGTGCGGGACGTGGCTATTCCCAGTCTACTCGCAAAAAAATAGATCACGCTGCTAATCAGTTGACTACGCAGGTTACTCCACACTTGCACTAGTCAATCGGTGTCCACACGTGTTTGCTACTAATCACTCAACACCTGCACTCATCACCTGCACTAATCACTAATCAAAGTGAAAACCGGCCTTATTGGAGGATGATTCTTAAGATATAAATAAGATTGCCATGTCTCGGCATTTTGGGTCCTTCACGTATTACGCTGATGACGTTGAAGATGATGCAATCAGTCGATTCGTGCGCCGTGCGTCGGATGCGTCAACAAAGATCATCAGGAGTACAATTTAGAGATGACTATTAAAGTTGTGATGGAGGTCCTGGGCTGAGAGGCGACGCAAATTAGACGATGGGAGAGCAGTCACTGATAGAGTCCTCTATCTCTATTATATAGTGCCTGCATTCACAGAAAAACTGGAAGTTTCCGGCAGCCTAGTTAGGAGAACGTCTGACTTGTATTCCACAGGTCCTGGGTTCAAATCCTGCGGCACGTGCCTCTGTCTATTCGAAGTCCCGTGCGTATTGTTAATTACCGTCGAATTCAAACGGTGAAGTAAAATGCGAGAAACCTGCACGTCTGAGAATTCTTTACGATCTAAAGCCTCGATGACACTGGGCTAGTTTACGAGCTGCTAGTCGGCGAGTTTAAAAGCTAGCGAGTAAGCGAGTGTCGTTGACACATCACTCGCTCAGTAGCTAGCGAGTTGGAACCACGTGTTGTCTTGCGTGGAGTACTGTCTGCGTCCTCGCCTGCGACATGCCACGCTCTCCCGGCGTGGAACTCGCTCTCTTTGCGGATAACACCGCTCTCTACACCAGGGGATGGAGTAAGACCATACAGCTGGCCCATTTTCAAAGAGCAACGAGCCCTCAATCTCCTAGGAGATTGGTTCAAGAAGTGGGCCATCTAGGTCAATCCTTAAAAAAGTGCAGCCATGTACTTTTACCCCACTCTCAAACGCCCCCCCGGCATAGGTCAACCCATTCCATGGGTCTCCTCGACCAAATATCTCGGCGTGACTCACCTTCTCCAAACACATTCAGACCATCCGAAATCGAGCGGCCTTCTTCCTAGGCCGCCTCTCCCCCCTCTTGAACGAGCGGAGTAAATTGTCGCTTGGCAACAAGATGACAATTTACAAAACTTGTATTCGCCCCGTCATGACTTATGCGTCCGTGGCTTTCGCCCACACTTCCCACCTGAACATCGAAAAGCTCCAGGTTATCCAAAATAGGTTCCTCCGCAGAGCGGTCCGAACTCTCTGTTTCGTCCGGAACTCCGATCTGCACTGCGACCTCGAGCTCCCCTCGATTCTTCAATTCATGAAGCACGCTTCTCGCCGTTACTTTGACGCGGACCCCACCACCCCAACCCCTTGTAGTCCAAGCTTCCAACTACACGACTGACACGACGGACCCTCCGCTCCTCCGACCCGGATGACCCCATCGCAGTAGTTACGGCTGCTGCGTTGGGGTCACCCGATCCGACTGCCCCAGACAACAGGAAATACTCCGTTTTTGGTATAGGTGTCGGTTACCAAAGGAACACAATCACGACACACCGGCCTCGCCGGTGAGGTCGAGGAACCCCCAGGTCTGTTAGAATACCGGCTAGATTATCTCCAAATAGTCAACCAGTTCAACCCAATAGGGCCACAGGGCACACCTCATCAGGGTTGCCACGGCAATTCGACTCCCCCTCCCAGGCAACGGCCCAAGCTGAGGTCCGAACCTCCCTCGAGGTGCCCTTGAGCTAGTCCCTCGTAACCTTTAGCTTGTAAGCGGCCCAACGCCTTCTGCGCTCGCCAAGATCCGGTAAGCTGTAGAGGCCGGTAGAGACCAACAGCTCTAGTCATCTCACAAAAAAAAATTGTCTGCGTCCAAAACGCAAAGATGCTCGCAACTAGTTCACTAGCAGCAATGATGACACACAGCTAGTTAACTAGCTTACAGGCCAACACGACAGCGAGTGGCGAGTAAATTAGCCCGGCTTTCTATTTGACAAGCAGCTTTTTTACAATCGGATACTCAAAAGCAGATTTTAAAAAACCTCAATGACACGGAGCGAGTTTACAAGCTGCTCGCGAACTCGCTGGCTTGTAGCTTGTAAACTAGCCCAGTGTCATCGAGGCTTAAGTCTATCAACCTGCATTTGGCCAGCGTAGTAGATTATGAACTAACTCTTCTCACCATGAGAAGATGGCCCACGCGCAGCAGTGAGCCTCGGGTCGGAAATTGTATCTCTATCTCTGTCATTTCCATACAGATTGACAGAAATGGAGATATAATTTCCGACCCGATTCCGAATTCGAATGATTGTGAATAGGTACCCCTATTCACAATCATTCGAATTCGGAATCGGCCTGTCGATTCTCTAAACCAGGGATCGTAAACGTATACGATTACGCTACCGGTATAATAACGGTAGAGGTATAAATTATAAAGGTAGACCGAAAACGGTGATAACGGTTAAGGTATATAATAATAACTCTACCGATATTTTGTCATTTTGGTACCGAAATTACCGCTTTGCATAGGACCTCTCGCTCTTACGCGTTTGCATACGAACGGGGATGGCGATGCGCGGGCGGTCAAGGTCAAAACCTTTATTTTTCGGTTACGGTAGCGCAATTTATAATGATATCGTTATTTATCGGTACCGTAAAATTCCTATACCTTTATTTTCAGGTATCAAAATAAAAAGGTATGACGTCGTACCCTTAACCGTTATAACCTTTATCTTTTTGGTATGAGACCTCTGATCTAAACAAAGTGACCGCACAAGTGAAATGAGGCACAAAGTGAACTTGTATTTTCCTTATTTATTACTGCATGTAATATCAAAATATAGAGTTGAAAATGGAATTGGCAGCAACTAACTTGTGATTAATCGATATTTAGAGAGTCGACAGGCTGGTTCCAATAGAACAAGTTTTGCTTAGATTGCTGCTAGATGGCGCTTTACGTAAGTTACCGCCAATATTTATTTCAGTTGCGTTGATTGCAGGTGGTCGGAACTAGGGTACAAGCGGTCGTCGCAGGCGCGTGAGTTGCGTCGCGTGGGGGGCGGCATAGCGCGTTACATGTGCCGCGAGCGGTGCGCGGTGTGTGGCGCACGCGGCACGCGGCTGTGCGACGCGTGCGCCGTGCGGCGTGGCGTCGTCGCGGCGCGGCACGCACCCGCGCACGCGCGCGCTCATTACTGTGATATTGTAAGTTTACCAGCAACGATGTTGATTATTATTTATATTCTTATCACAGCGGAAATACATTAGTTTTTTAACCGACTTCCAAAAATAAGGAGGTTCTCAATTCGACTGTTTTGTTTTTGTATGTTTGTTCAGCGATTACTCCGCCAGTTATGAATTGTTTTTGATGATTCTTTTTTTGTTTGGTAGGTAATAGACCCCAGAGGTTCCACACTTACAAATTTTATCAAAATCGGTTCAGTACTTTGGATTTTATAACAAATAACTGGAAAAATGTCCAAGTAAACGAATTACGTATTTCACAGTCTGTTTTTTCAGTTTCTTACACTAATAATATGTCACAAGCCGGTTCCAACTCAGCATTAGCTTGTTAAATTACCCAGCGCTGGTCTTCCGTTGGGACCGACAGGTGACGTATTCATATTATTACACGCACACAGACCATGTTTGATGTATGTTTTTGATTTGATGTTGTGTTTGTTGTTTGTATGAGAATATATTTCTAATACAATATAAGCAAGATTAGTATTAATTTCGATAATTAAGCATTTGTAGAATAAATCGTTTTAAGACTCATAATATGTAATTTGGTCATATGAGTAAGTGAGACAAAGTGGACAAATAGTGGTGACTGGTGGTATTTTGACCGAAATAAACGTGAAAACAACAAAATTTCTACTTTTACACGTTTTTTTCGGTTAAAATAACAGATATATATATAAAAATAACAGCTTCTTAGCCTGAAACCATCCTTATCATCATCAAAATCAGCCATGTTTGTATAAACTGTCCGACTGCTGGACGCGGGCCATCTTCTCATTTTGAGAAGTGTAGGTCATAGTCTACGACGCCGACTAGGTGTGGGTTGGTAGACTTCACACATCTTCAAGAATATTAAGGACTCTCAGGTTCTCTCGTGATGTTTTCCTTCATCGTTTGAAGATGGCGACAATTGTCAATTCTTATTTTAAAGTGAATTGTAATTTGTACAGATATGCGCGTCGTGTTGTGCGCACGCGCACGTCTCGTCGTGTGAGAACACGGAGTGCCCCGTGCTCTGGCGGCGGCTCATCGCAGAACGGGAACTGGCTCAGGCGCAGGACCTGCTCGCGGACATGCACGCGAGACATGATAATCACACTGCACAATACTGAATCTATCTTTTGTTTTATTATTATTTGACAGGACTCATCAGGATCAGTGGTAGTACATCTGCCTTCTGAACTGTAGGTCCTGGATTCGATCTCCACTCATGGGGTTACCACAATCTTAATAGCAATGTTATTTTAATATTACTTTGACCATTGTCTTGCTCTCTCAACTGTAGTAAGAGCGAGACAAAAATTAAATAATAATGAAATAAGATTGCTTAAATGCTTGTGGTACGGGGGCAGGGCAAATATTTTCTGACGAGCATGGGTGTTTGTTTTGTGTTTGGGGTGTCTCTATGTATCATATTATGTAAAAAAAAAAATAAAAAAAAAATATTCTGTCAGCCATCTGGTGCTCACAGTACAAACTTTGATTAGATTGGGACTAGATGGTGCCGTGTGAAATATCCTTCAATATTAATTTATTTATTTTATCCTAACTAATAATTTACACTAATAATATTATAAATGTGAAAGTAACTCTTGTGTGTTTGTTACCTTATCACGCTTAAACGGCTGAACCAATCGTTATAAAATTTGTCACAAAGATTTTTTAGTTCCTGGTGAAGGACTTATGCTATATTTTATCATCATCTTCGTTTTTCATCATTACGCGGGTGAAACTGCGGGGCGCAACTAGTAATTTATATGTATAATAAGATGGTATCGACTGTATCGAGTCAAAATACATAAATAAATATTGCAGGGCATTTACACACAGCTCTATCTAGTAAACTAAACAAATCTTTTTACTATGAAAATTAGACAACTGATAGAATATTTAAATGTATATTAAAAATTATGTTTTTTTTTTTATTGGATACACTTAGATCGATACAGAAGCAAAAACAGCATTTTTTTAATTTGCTATTCGGTGTATTCGATGGATGTCGGGAACTATTGAAAAATCGCGCATATTTATTTTGTGTAAATAGCAACATGATTTTGTATATACGTTGATGTTTGATTCTAGTTTTGTTATTTATCTGTATAATAATTGGTGATTAAACGATTAACTTACCTGTAAGTGAAGTTCTGTATATTTATATATTAAGAAATTGTACTATATTGTTATATTATTTATAGTAGTGATACATAAGTGCCTGTCTTAAAAGTAGTAACATATTTTACTCTAAATTACGTACATTATATAACTACTCGCCATTACATTTCAACTTGTTTTACTTTGTAGTTTATACCTTAGATTAGAACCTTTAGTACGAAACCAAGTAGGTACAAATGCGTTTTCTCTTTGAAAGCAATCGAAGGAATGTTAACCACACGTTGAGTACTACTCCGTCTGGACCCGGACCAAGAAGCATACAAAATCTGCTTCCGTTATCGAGGTGCAATAAATAAATCTGGCATAGTACGAGTTTTGCTCTCAAACCGAGGCTTATGTACTCCCAGGCAACATAATGAACACAGAAAGCAGGACTATTCAGTTTTATATCTATGTTGTTTTGGCAACTTCACATAAGTAATATTTTCTTTAAAGAAGGTAAAGCTAAAATGCTATGCGTTCACATACTATGTAGATACAATAATACAAACAAAAAAATCTGTCTGTTTTATCATTCACATCACAAGGAAGTTATACCCACTTATTTTCTCTATCGAAATAGATTGTAACACTATATACAGGCTGACTTTAAACACTTGTAATATTCAAGGGCATGTTTATTAGTGGTCATATAAAAAGTAGACGGAAATAAAACCTAAACAAATTCTAAGACTAAGAATACCTCGGTTAACATTTTCCGTACATTTTTTAATTTATGGACGCCGCGCACTTTAGCGCTCTCCCAGTGAAAGTCATAAATTAACTACATAGTCAAGATTACGAGAGCTTCGGAGACGATGGTATTTTCTTAAAACTAGCGATTAAATAAAAGACTTGACTTGACTGAATTATAGAGTGTCCGCTCAGAAAGAAGACATGAGCTTATTTAATGAATTTAAATCTTATACTACACCACTTAAAATAACGTAATGAAGGGTCGGGCCGACATCTGGCGCACCACTTGTTTGTTGTGGTATAACAAACTCAAAAACTCCCGACAAAAAAAAACGACTGAACCGATTTTGATGAAACATAGCTAAGAACACTCCCAACTAATTCACCTTTCAATCAAAATCGGCTCATCCGTTCAGAAGCTACGATGCCACAGACAGACACGTCAAACTTAAACACTCCGTCGTTTTTGCGTCGGGGGTCAAAAAATACAGACCGTAGGAATGCGACTCATACTTGCTAAGGCTGATAACATAAATACATAGGTACTTTACGCAGTGATTGCGCTACTTCCATGTACTCTCGGCGCGCGTGATTTGAGTGTCCGTCATTTTTGTTTGCTCAGGATAATTAGGTCAAATAAAACCACCAATTTTGTTTTATTATTTGGGATGAGAATCGAGTACTGAACATCTTGTATCAATATTGCTCAAACAGTCACCCTTAACCGACTTCAAAAATAGGTTATCAATTCGACCTGTACGTATGTATGTATGTATTGTCAGAACTGCACAGTTTTTGTATATGTTAGTCTATACCAGCTTCTAAATATGTGTGACAAATATTATAAGTGTATTTATAATTGTATATTGAATATTTGTATATTTGTCCACGTATTACGAAGAAACTAGAAGTCGAATCGCAAAAAATCTTGTTTTTATTGAATAAAGTATCTTTCAGCTTAGGAGTCACTGTAAGTTTTATCAAAATCGGTTCAGTAGTTTTCAAGGTAAGTATAGACTTTTTTTATTTTAAAATATGAGCGTTTCGACGACTATACAAACTACTGAACGGATTTGAACGAAATTCGGTAGGTTTATCACTCATACTACGCATACTTTATAACGCAAAAATTAAGCGTTACAATAGTAGTGATGTGTGTTTGAAAATTAAACGAACTTGCCCAGTGAAGTTTTGTGAATACCACAATTTTTAGTTTCAAAGAAAACGAGTATATACTTTTAAAAATGAATACTTTACAGTAATTAAAAAAATTATACCGATATCAAAACAATTTAATCAAGGGCCTTACACCAACCTCAAAAAAGGTTGGTGTTCGTACCTACTTATAACTCCCAGTTTTGATTTTGTTCGTGTTATTTCTCCCGTTTCAGTTAATTAGATTATTTTGAAGTCTGTTTTTTTTTTTTATATTAGGTACATTCATTTGTGAGATCAACAAGGTTTTATTTCGCAGTTCTCGCACAAAAATAATAATGTAACGATAGCATTGCCATTCAACGTGGCAATGCGAGCAGCATGCTGGCTACGCTGCTAACTGGTAGTGGGTTTGAGCATCTGGATTGTCTTTAGACCTTTATCGGACTGGGGTAATCAATATGCTTTTTGTGTAGTAGTTTAGTTAGTTGAGTCTTTAAATTGTTTTGTTGTAGTTAGTAGGCTGTGTTAGTAGGTATATAATTATAATTATTGATGGTGTCATGTTTAGAGTGCCATCTATCGGCTATCTTCAAATATATATTTCAAGCCCTCTTTGAAACGATTAAAGCGCTACCTAGTGAAAAACGTAAGAAGTAAAGTTTTATTTTTAAACCTCTCAATTTTTATGTTGATAACACAGGGCCCTAACGAAAAATGTTACTTAACTTTAAGAAACGTTACATCTTAAATTATCTGTCACCTTTCCGCAATATTGCATTGCATAATAAGTAATGTTTTTCGGTAAGGGCGACAGTGTTAAGGAGGCAACATTCGTACTGAGTTTTGGCGGGAACGTCATATAAACATATTGTTGCTCTATTTTATTTTCCTAAACTTGTGTTATTTTGAATATTAATGCGATAAAATGGTAGTGCTTTATTCATTAAGTGTTCGATCAAGTACTGCTTGATTAAGTCGCTGAGTATGGGCAAATGAAATAAAGCGGCGAAACATGCAGCCCCGGATCTACGATTTTATCGAACCGGGGCAGAAACTTGATAGTGGCGCCACTCTCTCCAGCATTTGAGATAAATTACTTTAAAAAACTCACAAAAACTGTGTGGTGCCTTTTTTTTTACAAGTCGACGGTGAGCAAATCAGGCTTCCATATTATGATAGGCGCTTTGTGGAGCAATTTGTTTTTTATTTTCAATCATAGTATGATTTTGGCGCCCCCCTGAAACTGCCGCCCGGGGCGGATGGCTCGGTTTACCCCCGCCTAGATCCGGGGCTGGAAACATGTCTTTTCACGTTGTCGGTAAACTCCATAGAAGGTTCCATTCCAGTAAAGTCACCATCACTTTACTGAAGCACGACTCAAATTCTAAAATGACTGTATACGTGATTTAGATTGTGACTATCTGCCTTACCGAAAAATGTTACTTAACTTTAAGCAATGCTGAACATATTTTGTCAACTTCTGGCTGACATGTAGTGACACTTGCGGAAAGAAGAGAGAGAACTCATGACGTTGGTTAAAGTTAAGTAAAGTTTTGTGGTAAGGCCATAAATCATTTGATTTGTTTTATTCAAGAAACTTGAAAAAATATTAATACTTGACACTGGCAAATTCTCTAAGCTGGTTCAAATTCAATTAAAAAAAACATTCTTACTGTCAAGTCAACTGCCAGTCTGATGTTGGTTAAATTAGTGATGCCGATACGTACACGTTACTGTGTCGATGCTTCTCGAGTATTTTGTTCTATGGCCGATACACTATCGATAGATACTACTTAATTCATAATACAGCCATGGTTTTTTTTTTCTAAAAAAAATTGCTATGTAGTCTAGGACCTAGGTACATATTTACACACAATTTAGTTATTCATCTTAAATCTAAGTTTTTACAATATTTATATAATAAAAACTTTATCTAGGTAAATTTATTATTGTGATTCAAATTCGTTTATTGAGATAACAACGGAAAAATACCAATTACGATTATCTCACAAGTGATTTTACAAAGACACGCGGTATTTAATTTTGATGGTAACAAATCTTTAGTAGTACACATACATAACTTTATTGCTCTAATGAGAAAACTAAGATCCATATTCGTATTTGTTTAAAATCATACGTAAAATCACATACTGCCTATTCGATTTTATTTTCGTATATGCTTTTCTAAAGAGGCTTCAGAAAACTTCCATCACCATGTCACTGCATAAAAACTTGTACTAAGCACGCAGGTTATGAATCTTTTATGCATAAGAATGAATAGACACCTCATCCTCAGGAGATGTAGACTCTACATCATCATTTAATAAAGTCAAACATTGTGTCTTCAGCTCATTATTGTCAGGAATCACAAATTATTTAGTTGTATGCAGTGCTCGAAATGGACGGGAACGCACCGGAACGCCGTTCCGCTTCGTGAAATGACCGTTCCCTTTCGTAAAAGTTGCCCTCTTATCGTTCCGGTACGGCGAAAAAATTCCGAACCTTTGTTTGGAAATATTCAGAAATAAGCAAGTGTTCCCTTATTGTTCTATGAATACACACGTGTGAACCATCTGACAACCTCTCCGCTCTCGGACGGTACCTGGCGCTCTCTATTTGACTCGCCCCGGGTCGCTCGCACACAGACAAACCCATGCTCATTGCGTTTTATTCTTCGCATGTTGGTGGCTGTGCGTTCCACGTATTTGTGTCTTCTCATTCTGCAGAACCGAGTTCACACCGTAGTTTTATATGAATTTATTGTATACCAGAAAAATATATTAACTCGTAACCTTTGCCTGTAATGGAGCCTATGTTAGGATTGGGAAAAGCTCCGAAGTAGAGGTATTTACAACCTCTGCTAGGCGCCAACCATAGAAATAAAGGTTAAACAATATGATACCATTCATTTATTTAGTTCAACATTGTTTCAAAACGGGGGTCGTCAATGAGCTGACTGCATCTTTTGTAATTTTGGGGCATGGCAGCACTGGGACCACGCACAGAACTGTAAAAAGCGTGCCATAGTCTAATGGACACGTTTGTGCGGAGAGATGCCTCGGTGAATACTTTATTCTTGCATGTGCCTAAACCAATCCCAAAAATTTGGTAGTAGGTAATATAAGTTATTATATAGGTTTTAGTTTTAACTAATTTCTTAGATATAATTTAAGTGATTATTACTTCGAAAAACCCTATTAATACCAAAAATTTTATAAAAAACTTTATACTTTGATATTTTTAAAGTTTATATGGGGTATAAGAGCGTCACTCGCTAATACGAGCAAATAATCGAATTACTATATTTTTTAACAATACCTTCAAAATTTTCGCGCTCGCTTCGCTCGCGCCTTTTTATTATTTCAAAATACAATATTACAAAATAATGTAATTTTGAAAAATGTGCTATCATCCAGCATATATGTGCTAAGTAAACAAATAGGTAAAGTTAAAATTATTTTAAATTTTAGGGTTCCGTACCTCAAAAGGAAAAAACGGAACCCGTATAGGATTATTTTGTTATCCGTCTGTCCGTCCGTCCGTCTGTCAAGACCTGCATCTCGGGAATGCGTAAAGGTATTGAGTTGAAATTAAAACCATATATGATTTATAGTCTCTTGCTACAGAAAGAAAAATGCTACAGTATACATAAAAAAAAGTTACAGCTGAATATGTCTCAAAAACGCATATTTTGACTCTCGCAAGGGAATCAAAACCTATGGGATAGGTACTTCCCGTTGACCTAGAACTGTGAAATTTGGCAAAAAGCATTGTTATATAGTACACATAAAGGAAAAAATCCGAAAACTATACATTTTTAATTTAATCACAAAAAATAGGGTATATAATATGCAAAGAAGGAGGGTCCAAATTTTAAAGTGCTTTAACCATGTGGGCACAGAATTCGCCCTATTACAGTAAGTTGCATGTTGGGTATTATATGAAAGCCCTTCATTAGCGCAAGCTAAAACAGTAACTATTTTTACGATGTATATTTTTCAGTTTATAAAGAAAAATATAAAAAATATATAATTTCCCCCTTCCCAGACAGACAGACGGACATGGTAAAACTATATGGGTTCCCAGTTTACTACGGAACCGTAAATATGATACAATAACATTGCGTTTTAATCGAACTTGCATTTTGTATGCAAAATGATGACCTCCTTTTTATTAAGTCGGTTAAAAAAACCTTGTGAAAAATATCGTAAGGCTTGAAATGCGTTCCGTTTGGTGAGTTAGTCCAATTCGACCACTGGTTGTATGTCCAAGACTGGAATCAATCCATCGTAAACATCATCAACCTCATCAAGCGGTTGCCATAATAAGCGCAGTTAAAATTTTCAAAATATGAAAATCTGAACATATTATGTTATAACTGGGACTCGAACGGTAGTCTAGTAAAAATAAATTATTGGAATACGATTAATTCTCCATTATTCCTTGTCTGTTCATTTCGTATATCCATAAATTATAAAGTAATATGTTCAAGGATATCGTATTTATATTGGCACATCACCTCGTGGAGTAATAATGTTCCTTGCACATCACTAGATGTTTTTCTCGGTAAAGGTCGTGGGTGGATCTGGATGCTGTGTTTTCGTGTTTTCCTGTTTGTGTACATTTTATGATAATTTCTTATTATTATTCACTGTTTTGCTAGATTAACTAAAATGCAAAGTGATATAGAGTTACGTAAAGCACCTGCATCAATAGTAGACCAAATATCATCAATTTTAGACATCAATGATGACTGGAAAAAATTTATGTCTCGTATTCCAAAAGATATTAGTTCCAACCGCTTTGAACCGAAATACAATGTCGATCATGTCAGGTATGAACACCTATATGTATAAAAATTAATAGAATACCCAATGTACTCAATTCTAATTTTGTTTGACTGTTGTTGTTTACCAAAAATGTTATTATTTTGTTGTTCTAGAAAAATAGAAGAATACGGAAATAGTGTCAGATTAAGTTGCGCCAGAATATTATTTGACGAATGGGGAACCTCCGGTCGAGTCAGACCTACATTGCGAAATGTTTTAGAAATTTTAGAAAAAACTCAAATGATTAGAGCAGCTGATTGTCTTACTGATGCATTGAAGATGAATCGTTTGCCGAGACCAAAAGATGGTCCTGGTGCTCCCGTGGACGTGACAGGCTACTTAAACAATAATGCCACATCTGAACAATATAAAGAAACTAGAAGGTTACCAAATGGATCTACCAATGGCATATTTGAAGCAAGGTGTGCTGAACCTACAAAGAAACTAGATGAGCCAGAACTCAGTGTGCAGTTAATGCAGTTTTCTACATCACAAGACATGCCTGATTTTAAATGTTTGGACCAGCATCCCACTAATATGATTGCAAATAATCCAATTGCAAATGATAATACTCAAGAGGATTTTATAGAGTTCTCTCAAGAACCACTTCATTTGCCTACAAATGAAATGCCAGTTTTCTCAATGCTGTTGGCTGGAAATGATAAAGACACCAGCTCAGTAAGCACCATGTCCAGTGGTTCCACAGCTGTTTCTGAATCTCCATTTCCCAGTAATACCACAGTTAACAATGAAACTTCTCAATCCTCACAAATGTCAACTCCGCCGCTTCCTAGTACAGAATATGAGCTGCAAGTTCACCAGGGAATACTTGAAGATCCTAACTTAATAAAATTCAGATACTATGATGATTTAGAAACAATAACTAACAGATTCAATGATCCACCGATAGGAAGCGGTGGTTTCGGAGATGTTTTTAAAGGTAACCATCGGGAACATGGCTTGCTCGCCATAAAAAGAGCTCATAGTAAACAAATACATAAAACAACTGAGATCATGAGAATATTTAATACTGAAGTGAAATCTCTTGCGGCACTCCGCCACAGAAACATTGTGGCCATACTTGGATACTCTGTGGATGGTGTGACTCCTTGCATCGTTTGTGAGTATATAGAAGGAGGGTCTCTTCTTGAAAAAATAAAAGACAAAGTGTTGAGTAAGACTCACAGATTGAACATAATGATAGGAACAGCTGAGGGATTGAAACACATACATGACACTGAAAAGCCTGTTTTACCAGGACCAGGACTAAACATTACAGAGAGACAGTACTTCACACATGGGGATGTCAAAAGTGCAAACATTCTGATTTCCAAAGATTTCATACCCAAGGTGAGAAAGCAAATATATTTTGTAGCTATCTATTTATCAGGATAAAAATTGACTATCTTTTATTTTTTATGTGGCAGTTAGTTATAGTATAAACATTTTATCAAAATTCTATCAGGGTCTAATTTATTTATGATTTAAATCTTAAAGTTCGATTTTCAAACTAAAACAGCCATTAAATAAAATCAAAATAATACAATAATTTCCATGATATTAACTAATTTAACATTTGTATTGTTTGAAAACATATTCAAACATGTACATATTTATTTGATTTTAAAATATATTTGCAGATATTTTAAATAATGGCAATTCATTCCCAAGCTTAACCAATAACAAGCTTTCCAAAATCATCAAATGCCACCTTAAATTCATCACCTGGATTGTTTGAAACCCAGTGCAATACTGCACTGCATTTCTCTAAGATATTTGAAATTAATTCACTTTGCCCAATAATTTTGATAGGCTTTTGGTATACTTCTACCCAGAATATTATTTTTATTTTGTTTTATTTCAGCTGTGTGATTTGGGACTATCAAAACAATGTGCAGCCACATTTCACACGGAATCAATTGTAGGTACTACAGCATACATGGCTCCTGAAAGATTCCATGGAACCATAACTCCAAAAGGTGATGTATACAGTTATGGCATAGTTCTGTTAGAATTACTTACTGGTCTAGAGCCAATCATAACATGCCCAGAACAATATAATATAAAATATTATGTTGAAGAGAAATGTCCCAATGATGACATTACCGAGATCCTAGATCCAGTGGTCAAAGAGTGGCCGGAGGCTGAAAGAATTTACAACATAGCCAAGGCATGCACAGAAAACAAGAAAAATGACAGGCCTACAATGAATTGGATATGTAATGAATTATATGATATAAATCGAAACACACAGAGAGTATTTTATGCAGATGTGTAAAGATTTATTTAAGACACTTGTGGATTTGTCATTACTATGGGGCACTGAATGTGAACATGTTAAAACAGTATGTAAAGTAAACATAATCATAATTTGTAATAGTTCCTGTGTGGAACTAGTACTGTGACTGTTTGCAGTAGTTTCCTTAAAAGAGTTGAAGGAACAACAAAGACTATAAAGTTTACACAGATTAGTAGCACAAAAATGTACAACTTACCTTCTTCTCCTGTATAGGAACTTTGTGGAAAAAGTCTCAATAATTTATTAAATGGTGCTGTTATAAAATATAACACTATCACACAAGAACTGTTCATTGTTCAGGGATAAAAAATACCTATTTGTAATCCTAGATAATATTTCATTTAACTGAAATCCATTGAGTCATTTAATTGTGAAGTACTACAAACTGTTCTATACATTGTATAAACAGAACTTTCACAATTATTGACAAAGAACTAAATGCAAAATGTCTACTTTCTTAGAATTTATAGTTGATTGATTTTAGAGGTATACAATTGTCTCAGAAGTTTATTTGTGATGTAACAGTTTATATTCCTATTTTTTAATATTGTGCCCAGTTGAAGATTTTATTGGTCGTTAGGGTGCCATTTTTGTTTACATTATAATTTATAAGACTAGAAATAAACCTACTAGATGCATCGAGATATGACTAGATGTCTAAATACAACGGAATCCGGGTAGTGCCACCTTCAATTGATATTACGTTATACTAACTGGACAATACACAAAATTTTATTCATCACTTTACATTCGCGCAGCAATTTCTCTATTTGCAACTTAACAGTCAAAATAATACGAGAGCTGATCGCAATTTTTTAAACATACTTTAAAATTAATATGGTTTTAAATTTTTACTTTGATATAGACCTTGATCCACTGCACAAGATATCTATTATAACAACAAACAAATTTTATTAGTTTTGTTATTACGTCATAAAGACGTATGAGCTCTTGTATTGAAAGTACAGCGGGTTGGCTGCTCTTTAAGTTTTTAATTTTTAACCAACTTTCAAAAAGGAGGAGGGAGGGGTTCTCAATTAGACTGTTTTTAACGTGATCTTTTCGCGTTGCGTCGGATAAAACGAACGGTTTGGAAACAGCGCGGGAAGAGATGCCTGTCTGTACGTATTGCGTAAGTTTTTAAAGCGCGTCGTTGAAACCGACCGATTTTTAGAAAATAAAGAAAATACGTTTATCATATTATCAGTTCGACGACTCCGGTTACAAGGAGTCGTTTTAAACGAAGTTACTTTTTATAGTAATCTGCCGTATGTAATAGGACCTTGAATTATCATTATACTAATATTGTAAAAGCCAAACTAATTGTCTGTCTGTCTGTTTGTTACCTCTTCACGGCTAAACGGCAGAACCAAACATTATGAAATTTGGCACAGATATTCTTTAAGACCTGGAGAAGGCTATAGGCTATATTTTGTCATTATCATTATCACCTTTTATGATCACTAACTATGCGGGTGATACCGCGGGCCACAGAAAGTATGATACATATCTTTGAGACTGCTCATTGCTAAAAATAGTTGTTTATAAGCGAAGTCATACGGATTCCACTGTAATTATAATAACAAGTTATATAATAGGCAATGTTTAAAATAATGGGAGTCATATTTATAAGGGCACAGCCTAAAGGTAGAATTAAAGGCGATTATTTTTCTATTATTATGCCAATAAAAGTCTATATTTCTATTCAGAAATGTCTCTTTTTATTTCCTCTAATTTCTCTTGAAATTCAGGAGATGTAATTTCAGACTGTTCTAAATTTTCTAATATCATTTTGCGCTCATCTTTAGAACACAACTGAATTAAAGTAACTAACAGTTCTTGTATTTCGGTGGCAATTTTTTCTTTCCTCGAGACGTAGAGAAGTTTGATGAGTGCTGAGAGAATCTTGTGATCTGTTGACAGTCTCCAAACACACCAACAGTGAGTGACCCAAACCTGGAGAGTCTGAAAAAAAAGTGTGATGTTGAGAAGGAACCTCTTCTTTTTTACTAAGAGTCCATATCACAAGACTGCAGAAAAGCAATTTTTGCAGTCTATGAGTAACTTACAATTTCGTTATGTTTGATACGCTGTTGAATGTATATTGTTTGTGAAAATGTATGCGTAAAATCTTTTATTACGCGATTGCATTAGACGGAGAGTTGTTTTTCGAGTATATGTATGTTTCTATATGATCTCCTACAGCGGCTAAACGGCTTGATTTAGATTTACGATTTAGATACGTCTTCACTCCCTGAATGTCATAAGCTATATTTTTGTAATAATAATAACAGTAGTTTCGGTGAATGGTGTCATAGGGAAGAGCCTAACCAACATCTCAAGAGGCTCTCGTTAGATGGTTGGGTTAAGGGTCAGATACAAAAGGCAGTCATCCTAGCACGGCACATATTGTCAGGTGATTCCTCACTCTGTAGCCTCTACCACCGGCAGCTTGAGCCCTACCCCGCTGCCAGCGGCACGATAGGTTTAAGTTTTTTATAATATTTATGTTTTTATTTTTATTGTGAAAAATTGAAATTTAAAATTTCAAATGAAATAATACATCCCTAAAATAAAAAATGCTTTTCTTCGTAACCTCCAACGATCTTTTTGGTAATAAACAAATGATTTTGCGCATTTACAATCTTGTACAGCGATTTTACGCATACTTTCTCACAAAAAAACGTACACTCAAACAGCTTATCAAGCGTAACGAAATAAGTTACACTGCAAAAACTGCTTTTCAGTCATTGAGATATAATATAAATCAATCAATATTTTCAGTCTGGTATTTTTCTTTTTTTTTCTTTTAATATAGATACTTGTTTAGTTTATTTTTTACCTGTAATACATCTACCAGCAGGATGTCCGCAACTGCATCATTGCAGCAAACATGAATGTTTTCACACAAAACTACTTTCAGCAGCTTTTTATTGACACAATTAACTTTGTGAAGCATCAGCAAGTTCTTGACGAAGCCGAAGCACACAGTCTTCCTGTGCAGATTGGATTCCATGTGTATCTGTTCTAACATTGTACTAAATATTTCATCTGTCTTTGATTCCTGAAAAAAAAGAGTTAATTATTATTGTAACAAGTAAGTTATCATCATCATTTTCTTACTCTTTTCCCACTAGGTGGGGTCGGCACAGCACATTTCCTTTCTCCACTTCACTCAATCAGACGTCATCTCTACACTCACACTTTTCACACGCATATCATCTTTCACACAGTCCATCCACACATTCTTAGGTCTCCCTCTCCCGGCCCTATCGCTTACCATCATGTTTACGGCCCTCTTGCAACGCACGGTAGCTAGATATGCGTTCAATATAGGAGTTTGGTGTCGGACCGCTACCGTACTGCAGCGGGTTATAACCAGTGGCACGGTAAACGTGCGGCAGCGGGTCGACACGAAACGTCTAAATTGAAAGCGCCCTAACTTGCGATTTCATTACGCTTGATACGCTGTTGACATTTTTGTGAGAAAGTATGCGTAAAATCACTGTAAAAACTTACAAATGTGCATTGCTTATTTATCATGAAAAAGTGCGTTGGACGTTACGAAAACGAAAAGTGATTATTTAAAAAAAAAATGCGAGTCTTATTATTATTACAAAAATATAGCCTAATAATCTCACGACAAATCTAACGACACCTTGCACATCAAAATCGGTCAAGTCGTTTAGACTGTAGGAGGTAATATAGAAACATATTTTCATACATATACCCACATACATACGTATTCAAATATACATACACTCGAAAATAGTAACGTAGTTCTTACGTAGTCGGGTAAAAACAGAGAAAATAGGAGGAATTCTAAAGGTATCACTAGTTCTTATTTTTTATAATCACTAATTTAAAATAATTGTTATAGATTATAGTTTACAAAAAAAAAAAAAAACACTTTCAAAATACATACGTAATTTTGTTTACTTGGATGACATATGTATTTTATCCAGGCATATTTCGTTTTAAAAACCAAGCAACTGAACCAATTTTGATGAAATTTATATGGGACCAATCTAAAAGTAGGTATATGCTTTCAATTAAAAAGTAATTTTCCAAATTGGTTTTTAAATGACAAAGTTATGGGGTACAACCAAATTGATAGCCTCTTCCTTTTATGTAGTTGGTTAAAAAAGGAGTGAATTAAGAAAATGATTAAGAGCTTTAATTATTTTAGTAATGCCTTAAGTATTGCTCTATATATATTTAGATACGAGTAGATAGATACTCTTTATTGTACACACCTTAGAACTTACAATCAAGAGAAAATATTTAAAAACTAGTGTAACACCTGGCGGCCTTATCGCTATGTATTTTTAAACAAAACATCTACACATCTTAGCTTAAACATCTTAGCAAAACAGCCCATACTTAGATGTTCAAATCGTTCATAATTTATTCGCATCATCATCATCATCATGCGCACACGCATTTGTATCAATAAGATTATGACATTTTTTCATTGACGGAATTTAATATTAGTAAATGATGACCTTATACAAGTGGCGGGAAGACGTTGGATGAAAATTGAAGACTATTACCTTACCTTAGCACTAGATGGCATAACTCGTATGAATTGTAAGAGACACTCGTGTACCAATTTTGTGACTTCTAGTTTTTTTTCTGTCATTATCTTTTTCAGACTGCTGAATATTACTTCGTAATAGTTTCCGTCTTCAAAATGTTGATGTTCCTGTTGATTTATTATAGATAGCTTTAGGAATAATTTATTGATTTCGGTAGACTGATTTAAAAGATTATGTGTATATTCATAGACGTTGCAGATTAAACAGAAAACTAATCACGCTTTAGTGGCGCCACCCATAACACACGCTTCAACCGTCCAATTACTCAGCCGGACCCCTTGCAGGTTCCATAGACTGACGAGAGATGTCGCACGTCTGTAAATATTCTATATTTTTTTTAGTGTTTTACACACTGAAGTATCTACAAATTTATAGAGTTCAAAAATTAAATACTTAAATGATTACTTAATAATAAAATTAAATCAGTCTGTGGAGATTAAAATGAAATAAATAAATATTGCTTATTTATTTGTCTTAATAGTCAACATGTGGTTAAAATGATAATCTCGTGAAGACTGAGAAGGACAAACTCAGTATATACCTTGACTTGGCTTACAACTTAGAATATAGAAAAATACAGAAACCGTGAACATGCTTAGAACTGAAGCGACAAAAACTACTCATATATAGAGTAGTTTGAAGCGCGCGCGATCAGTTGCTCTATGAACGTCTTAACGAGTTGTTGGTGTTAAATTTAATTCAAATATGCCGTCATGTGTCGTTCCTACGTGTAAAAATACTGCTTGTGGTGAAAAAAAAAACACGATGGGATAACATTTCACGTGTAAGTAGCACAATTGACATTATCTTACGTATTTATTTAATAAATTGTTCGGTCTTTGATCATCGTAGAGAAAGAATCGTCCATTTTGTTGGTGTTGCCAATATCAACGTTTTGATTTTCCTTACTTTTACTTGCTACCGTTTTTTTTAGTTAGTAGTTTGTAAATTAAATGAGTAGGTATTTAAATATATTTTTATCCGATTAAAAATTAATTGGCCAAGTGCATGTCGAGTAGCGTTCAGGGTAGCATTTCATAATTGCAGTTCACCCTATATGGACTTAGAATAGAACTACTTGTTTGATATTGTGAACATATTGATTGATTTTGCGATTTAAATGGATTTAGTGCGAAATTTTTCCTCAGATATTTTGTATTTTTTTTTTTGTGGTGGTAGTCTATAACCGTTAACTTATAAAGCCTGCCAGGGCCATAGCCAGGAATTCATTTCAGGGGGGGGGGGGGTTCAGCAATGGACTTGGGCATAGCTTATGGTTTATTCGCGAAAATTGTATGTAGTGTGTAGTAGTGTAGTGTTTTTATAGTAATATACTATAAAAACACTACTACAATTTTCGCGCTCGTTATGCTTTGTTTTTCGTATTAGTGAACCCAAAAAAATTTGGTTAGTGGCTATTTTTAGTTAATTATTTGCTCGTATTAGAAAGTTCACAGCACTTTAATGATCAATACAAATATAGATCAATATGAAACAATCATGCGCGAGCGAATCGAGCACGAAACTTTTTTTTTATAAAATGATTGAAGCCTGGAAGAATTTTTGATAATGGCCAGGATTTCGGAGGGGGGGGGGGGGGGTAGAACCCCCCAAACCTACTTAGCTGTGACAGGTTAAAATAATGCCTAACCTTTTAAGCTAACGTAATAAGATACAAACACAAAATAATTTATTTGACCGATTAATCCGAATAGTAAGTCAAGAGAACAGTTATAAAAATAATGATATCCGTTTAAGAAAGTAAATATTTTATTTTAATATATTTTTATCTCCACGATTTACCACAGCAACGGGTAAATAATGCCTACACTAGCAACATTATGCGGGTGAGAGGTGAGAAGGGTGCGGGACGATTCTTTTGTTTTTGGACACAGCACGGATTTTGTAACTGCATCTGGACGCGCCTTCTGTATTTTTCTATATTCTAAGGCTTACAAGATGTTGGAAGTTGACTCAATGGTCTTACTGATGGTTGTAATGATCTTGTAAACACTCTGATTCAAGATAAGTTTTACTTCAACAATAAATTAGGGCAATTCACAAGCCTATGATAATACTATGATAATTAAATTATTATAATGACAGAATAAAAAAACCGGCCAAGTGCGAGTCGGACTCGCGCAGGAAGGGTTCCGTACCATTATCTTTAAAAACTGATCTTAAATATAAATTTTATATTAAATTAAATATATAATTATTTTTTTTAAGTGAATAATATTTCAAGCGTCTACCTATTGCCATTATCAATATCAAGCAAGAGATACTTAAGGAAGTATCTGTTTTATACTGTGTTTTAGTAATTCTTGTTATAGGGGCAATAGAAATACATCATTTGTGAAAATTTCAACTGTCTATCACGGTTCATTAGATACAGCCTGGTGTCAGAAGGACGAACAGACAGACATCAGAGTCTTAGTAATAGGGTCTCGTTTTTTTCTATGGGTACAGAACCCTGAAAAGGATAAAAATTGTATGAGAATTTCATTGTCTTTTTTAAAATTCAGTTATTTAGTTATTTAAAAAAAAAAAAAGCTTTAGTGGTGCCTTGAGAATTGCTCCCCATTATGTAAGTATATAAAAAGTGATATCATACCATACAACTTAGCATTGCTAAACAACATCGAAGTCCTCTCTTCCTGTTCGCAAGCACATAATCGTCCATGAACAGCAAACAGATTGGGAACAGTGAGACGGGTTGGTAACACACTTTGTAATTCTGAAATAAAAATCTATACTAAAAACTTGAATAAATATTGAATCAACATGGTCCAACTTTATCTGGTAAGTTGTTCCATTGATACAGTCAGGCCTTTATTACTTTAAGTTAATGCTATAGTTCACAACATCAGTCAAGTGTGGGTTCACAGACTTCACACATTTTTGAGGTATAGGTAGTTCTCAGACAGTACCTTCTTAACAGGGATCACACTTACTTTTTTCTGCAATACAAAAACAGAAGCAAGCCCAATTTGGTTATTTTTCTTAACATTAGAAAAAGCAAAAGTGTTTGTAAACCAACTTTGAATGGCAATGAGAAAATCATGTTTCAAGGCCATTTATTTAACATTTTTCTTCACCAAATGAAGCTATTAAGATTTAAATTCATGCACATATAAAAAAATTGTTAAGACTTTGGTTTTAACCAAACTCTTTAGAGTTTATGCCCTCTCACTGCAATACCTAGCCTTGCATTACTAGTAGCCAAAATTACATTTTGGGTACCTTCAAATTTTTCATCAACAAATAATAAGCCTTAATAAGTCCTGGGTATTTTTTGAACTCCTGTGATGTAGCTTTTATATTCAGATCTCTTATGATGCAATCAAAAACTTCTTGAATGTCACAGAAGTCACTATACTGAAATACTGTCTCCAAAGACAGTCGGTATGCACTTTGAAAGGATCTGTTTAACATTCGGGCATACTCCAAGCATTTTTCATCATTCCATGGACTATTGGTTGACCGCTCCAAGTAAAGAAGTATAATGGTTGGCATTATACTTTTATTAAACTCTGGATGTTCTCTAAGATCACCTTTAGTGATAATGTCTATTAAAGCAGGGAAATGTATTTCGATACTATTTTTTCTCTCATAATATTCGGGATGAGTGTCGATTTCTTCGACGTTCCTGGTTAATTTGGGTAAAAAGCAATGTTTGGCATGTTTCAGAATTTCTTCACCTGGGTCCATTTTAGTTGTTAGGTACACAGAATTCGCCCTATTACATAGGACCGTTAGGTATTATATTTCTTAGTTTGTCTACAAAAATGCGATTTTAGGTACAGAATCCACTCTATTATCTCGATTTCTTCAGTAATAAAACTACTTATAGGTATAATAATGCTCTAGTTGTTATATTTAAAATCGTGTGCATTAGTTCGTAAATAGATTATAAATGAACAATAGTCTATAATTCTATAATCCTGAATCCTGTGGGGATTACGATCAGGAAGATTCAAGGATGTTAAAGAACAATGGCGAACTCCCATACATGATTTTATGTCAGTAAAAAACGTAGCGTCTTTAAATAAAAAAAATATCTACTGATTCTACATAATTTCCTGAGATTCCTAGTATACGAATTTCTTTTCAAGAAAGCCAGGAAAAATTCTAATTTGGCTTCAAAGTTTTGTGAGTTTGTTGTTTTTTTATTATTATTGAAATTGGACCTGCTTATAGCATTTGCCAGTGTCAAGTATTAAGATTTCTTCAAGTTACTTGAATAAAACAAGTTCTAAAATAACAAGTCGCAATCTAAGGCCTAAACAGTCATTTTCAAATTCGAGTCATACTTCAGTAAAGTGATGGCGACTTTACTAGAAGCTTCAATGGAGTTTTGCCGACAACATGAAAATACATGTTTCGGTTTAAAACAAAACACATGTTTATTTCACTTGCCCACACTCACGCACTTGATCTCACACTTAATGAATACAACGCTACCATTTTTATTGCATTAATAGTTAAAATAACACAAGTTTAAGAAAATAATATAAAACGACATGTTTTCATGACTAGCCCGCCAAAACTTCGATTTATAGGTTATGCTTATGTTGCTGATGTCAACTTGTTAAACAAAATATAAACGTTTTAATTATTGAAATGTATGTTGTTACCTCATAGCGAGTACACAAAACAATGTTTTCATCTGCCTGGAAGTAAATAAGAATAAAATAGGTTAAAAAAAAAACTTAAAATCATGCCTATTTCCCCTTACCGGTTAGGCAGAGCATTAAAGACCATAAGGTCTTTTGACGCCATATTTGACCGTAGTTAGGAGGGAAAGGGTATTAGAGGGTTGCAAGGTAAGACGTAATGTTGGCATACAGTGACAGGTCAGTAATGCAAATAACTAAGCGGGTAAATTGCTCTGCTATTTCACTTTGTACTGAAATAGATGTCTACTATTAATTATTGACAATAAATAAAAAGGTAGGAAAATAAAGCAAAAAATATTTTTAAACATTTATTTATCATCATACGATCCCAGGGTGAACAGAAACAAATCTTCGTATTCCAATGTTGGGAAATACAAGATGTTATTTATGTCCGCAGTAATGCTTTGGAAGTTGGTTGTCCGTCTATTCATATTTATAGCCTCTATCATACATGCCAGAATGTTATCTCAATTCTTTCTCTGACTTATTTCTGTTTTAGGAGCATATTGTATATTGTTATGAAAGCGAAGATCAAACCTTTTTAAGACAGGTCTTAAAAAGTTTTGCATCATGTGGTAGAGACCTATGAAAATATTTCTGCCTGAATAATTGAAAATCACTTTTAAAATGACCATTTATAACCTATACCACTCATCTGCAAATTGTTATGCAGCGACTTCGATTTGTTTGATCTAATGTTTGCTTTCCATTAATGATTCTGGCATGTAAGGTTTGTAAAAAGTAATATTGTCTTTAAAAATCCTTTTAAAAAGTAATATTGTTTTATATCCTAATATAAAACCGTTACCTTCTATAAATTATGATCTTAGAACTGAACCTTAGCGAATAATTTGGTCATTATTTCATCATTTGATGTAGTTGCTTTATACACCAATCAACAATATATCCATCACATGCGACAATGAGATATGGTTTTAATAAGTTCCTGTATTTGTGAAGAGAGTAACTCTCCTTTTTAAACGTATTTTGCACTTTTGTGTATGTTCCATCACAAATTATGATAGAATGTTCATTCTACACGCTTCTATTTGAGAGCATAACCAGAAAGCATGGTATACTCTATCAGATGCAGTTATCTGAAAACAAAAATACAATGAAGTGATTAATTAAATAATAATATAAAATATCTGTGATTAGAGAACTTTTTTTATGAGTCTTTTTGTCAAAATAAACTGAAAACCTTTTTTATTTCACAAATGCGTAGGATAGTTAATGCTTTATTATGTATTATATATATTTTTAAAGTAGAAAACTTTCACTGATTAAACCGAACAGACATAATAATATGGTAGGGCTTCATAGCTAATGGTATAATGGTATTAGTATTATTTACACACACAATAGATTGTGTGTGCAATAAATGTTTTTTTTTTAAATGTTAATGATATTATTATATATTTCAAGATACATTCAATATTAACATTTTCAAGTGAAGTTAAAGATTTTGTTTAATTTATACAGGTAGGCTAAGCTACTAAATTAGTGGTAGGTAGATAGGTACTTACATCCAGTTACAGCTAGCTATAACTTTTGTGCTAAGTTCCAAAGCACGGTATCGGCGCAGTGCATTGACACATAATATGTTGCACGTAAGTCTCCCATCATGACTAAATTAAACAAAACAGATCGAGAGACATTTTATCGAAGTCCAAATGAGAACAGCTCAAAGTCATCAGATGTAAAACAAAATTGAAATCCTTGGGCACGTAGTAGTCATACAGATAAACTAATATTGGTAACTCCAAAGGCAGTGCGGATCGTAAGAAAATAAAACAATAATCTAACCAAAAACACCGAATAACAATAAAAACAAAAACGTTTGATTTGACGTGACGTATGGCGTCCAACTCGTCCTCGTCTCTTTTATTGAACCCGTGCGATTGAGCATTTGCCAGTGGCATGTAGTTATGTATAAAAAACCCAATATGTCTCATCACAATTGCCAACAGAAGAAAGAATTTAATCTTATGAAAATCTTTAGTTAAAAGAAAGAAAAAAGCGGATTGGCAGAGAGATGAATCCAATGGAATATCTTGGCCGGGGCAAATGTTCTTGACATGCGGTGCCAAGTTAGTTACTCCGTAGAGGAAAAATGCAATGGACGAAAGAACATTCAATCAATATAATGATTTTTAAATTGATCTTTTTATTGTGGCTTTTACAAGCTTACCTGTTATATTGAAAAAATATAGAAAATTATTTAGTTAAGTTCTGTAGATATGATATTTTAAGACGCTTCAAAAAGTTAGACATAAAATTTCGCCATTGTTCTTTCCTCAATCAACAGTTAAAAATAAAAACCACATGATAAATAAGTTAAAACCTATGTAATAACGGTTTTAATCAACAAAAATAAACTGTATCAATGCATAAAATTTTCAATATGACATGACAGAATAGAATGGCACAATATGACAAACACGATAGTTAAAGTTTGTCTATTTAAGAAACTCTAAAGAGTTTCGTTACACCACATTCTTCCTGGCTGAAAACTTCAAGCCACTGGTCAATTGAGATTGTAATCGTTCAATCGACTTGGTAAACGACGCTCTCTACTGGATCTTCGTAACTGTTCATTATCAGGTTGTTCTAGAACAAGGTCGTTTGTCCCTCTTGTTTCTTGTTGAGCAGATGATGGTTCTTCGTCGTTAACCGAGTCATTGGCAACAAAGAAATCATCATCGTTTGATCCACTGGATTCATGTAATGGTTCGGGTGCTTCATGGACTATCTGACCATCCTGCCCAAGTGGTGCTAAATGACGATTAGAAACCGTGGATTCTCGTCCGTCCGCGAGTCTAACATAGGAGTAATCTGGATTCACATGTAGCAACTCCACTTCCTCAACGATAGGTTGGTATTTATTCGTTCGGTTGAACTTCCGCATTAAAACCCGTTGTGATTCAATTAACCAAGTAGGAATAGACATTCCATTCGTCGATCGTCTCGTATGATTGAAAATTCGTTCATGAGGTGTGCAGTGAGTGGCTGTACACAACAAAGATCTTAAAGAATTTAAGGCCTGTGGAAGGACCTGTTCCCAATGCTCTATTGGTTTGTTAGCAGAGCGGAGGGCCAATTGTATTGCTCTCCAGAGAGTTCCGTTGAGGCGTTCGACTTGTCCGTTGCCTCTCGGATTGTAAGGAGTAGTTCGACTCGTCGCTACTCCTTGAGAGTTTAAAAATGATTTAACTTCAGCTGCCATAAAAGAAGTTCCACGGTCTGAGTGCAGGTAGGATGGTAAGCCAAATATCGTAAATATCTCATTTAGATGTTTTATAACTGTTGAGGCATTCATATCTGAACACGGGAACGCAAATGGAAAACGTGAATATTCGTCTATCACAGTCAGTATATATTTATTTCTTGTACTTGAAGGTACGGGACCTTTAAAATCAATGCTTAGTCTTTCCATGGGCGACGTTGCTTTGATCAAAGTAGGGTCAGTTCCAGGTCTAAAAAATTTAGGTTTTATTTCAGAGCATATTCTACATGAATTTGTCATGTCTTCAATTTCTTTAGCAGAATAAGGTAGATTTTTGGATTTTATCCAGTGATTCATACGAACTATTCCAGGATGGCATAGTGCTTCATGCAAGGATTTCAGTTTTTCATTCCTCTGTGACATCGATGCACACACTCGCGATAATGCGTCAGCAACATCGTTTTGTTTTCCCGGGCGATATATAATATCATATTTAAATGGAGCCAACTCCAAGCGCCATCGTTGTATTTTTTCATTCTTAATTTTGCTTGTCTTTTTATTATCAAACATGAATGAAACAGATCTTTGATCAGTTATGAGCCGAAATGGTTTGCCTATAAGAAAATGGCGCCATTTCCTTAAAGATTCTACAATGGCGTAAGCTTCTTTCTCGATAGCAGAGTGGTTGAGTTCACAATTGTTCAACATTCTCGCAAAAAATGCTACTGGGCGGCCGGCTTGTGATAAGGTTGCTGCGATCGAATGTTGCGAAGCATCTGTTTCCACTGTAAATGGTGCTTCGTGATTAATAGAATGAATAGTAGCCTTTGCGATGTCAGTTTTGAGTAGTTCAAAAGCTTCAATTAATTCGTCCCTGAGTGGAAATACTCGAGTATGTGCAAGAGCATAAATTTTCTCGGAAAAATTTGGTATCCATTTGCTGTAATGGGCAAACATGCCTATAGCTCTTCTTAGAGAAGGCAGATCAGTTGGTGGCGGTAGGCTCAACAGAGGACGCAAACGCTCACCGTCTGGTTTTATTAAATGATCTTTAATATTATATCCCAGTATGTTAATGGAATGTTGCGAAAACTTGCTCTTGTCTTTGTTAATAGTAAGATCATATTTGTGGACAGCTGTCATGAATTTTCGCAAATTATCGTCATGCTCTTCTTGTGTCTTTCCACAAATTGTAATGTCATCAAGATAAGCATATGTGCCATTAAGCCCTTCTTTACGAATGACCCAATCGATGGTTCTTTGAAAGCTTGAGACTCCATTTGTGACTCCAAACGGAATACGTAGAAATTGATAAAGATTTCCCAGAGCTTCAAAAGCTGTAAATTGGCGTTCTTTAGGCAAAATCGGTACTTGATGATAAGCGCTTTGTAAGTCTATAGTGCTGAATATGTTGTATTTAGATATTTGGGATACCATTTCCTCCATATTTGGCAATGGATAGGCATCAATTTGTGTGTATCTATTTATCGTTCGAGAGTAATCGATCACAAGACGCTTCTTATGATTAGTACTCTTTGAGATTAGAACTTGTGCGCGCCATGGAGAAGTACTTTCTTCAATAATTTCTTCAGCTAAAAGTTTATTGATTTCTTCTCCAATAAACTTTTTATCTTCTTCGCTGTATCTTCTGGACTTAACAGCGATAGGTTTGCAGTCTGGAGTAACATTGGAAAACAGAGGTACCGAAGGGACAGAAGCTGCAGCGACACCACAGACTTTGAAAGGTTCCTTTGGACCTCCAAAGATAAGCTCGAGTGAAGAATGGCTTTTCAAAATATCATGGCCTATGATAAGGTCAGCACACAGGTTCTTTACGATAAGTAAATTGAGATTGTTATAAGTATGGTCCCCGATTTGAGCAGCAGCATAAGTCTGTCCCTCTACTTGATACGTAAGGGATGTTGAAGCCATAGAAATCGTTTGATTACAATGTTTCTTCTTCAAACCGCAAAGTTCAAAAAAATCTTTATCGATGAAGCTAAGAGTACTGCCTGTATCGATTAATGCTTGAGCGCGAATCTCTTTGATATAGGCGGTCACTGTCGCTTTCTTCAAAGATTCAGGAGAAGCAGCTATAATACTGGCTGATCTGGCGTTGTTTTTGGTCATACTGTCAGATGACACAGTCTTAATAAATTGTTTGCTACGACATACCCTTGCAAAGTGTCCTTTCTTGTCACAGAATTGGCAACTGGCTTCAAGCGCTGGGCAATTTTTCCTAGCATGTATCGGTCCTCCACAGAAAAAACACTTCTTTTTTGACAGTGCGGCTGCAATTGTTTCATTATCAGTTTCTTGAGGACTTTGAACAGCATTTAAATTGGTATTTGTAAAGCTCTGCGAACTAATTTCTGCCATTTCCAAAGATAATGCTTGATTGTAGGCTTCATCTAGGGTAAGTGTCAAATTTTCAAGTAATCGTTGCCTTATTTTGTTTGATTTTATGCCAGCAATAAAAGCGTCCCTGATGCAGTCTTTTTTGTTCGTTTCTGCATCCACTTTGGCAAATTTGCAATCTTTTGCTAGTAATCTTAATGCCCGTATAAATGCGTCAACATCTTCTTCATTCTGCTGCTTCCTCGTTGCAAGTATATGTCTAGCGTAGATAATGTTTCGTGGCTTAACATATATTTTTTGAAGATTTTCCATAGCATTTGCATAGGAAGGGCACTCGCTAATAAATGAATAAATTTTTGCTGACACATGGTTAGTCAGTAGATTTAATTTCATCTTATCGTTATTTACAGTAGCTTCGTTGTATGATAAGAAAATTTCAAACGTCCTCTTCCAATGCTCCCATTCTTGCGAGGCGGAGGTATCGGATGGGTCGATGTCCAATTTGTCTGGACGCAGATACTTTTCCATTGCATGGAATTATTTTGTTGATTAAATTGATAAATAAGTTAAAACCTATGTAATAACGGTTTTAATCAACAAAAATAAACTGTATCAATGCATAAAATTTTCAATATGACATGACAGAATAGAATGGCACAATATGACAAACACGATAGTTAAAGTTTGTCTATTTAAGAAACTCTAAAGAGTTTCGTTACACCACACCACAAAAAAGAAACAATGGTTCTTTCTTCTTTTTTTTTGTATTGGACCCGCATTAAAGCATTTGCCAGTGTCAAGTAATAGGATTTTTTCAAGTTTCTTGAATAAAACAAGTTGTAAATGTTCTAGTCACAATCTAAGTCACATATACAGTCAATATATAAGTCGAGTCCTGCTTCAGTAAAGTGGTGGCGACTTTACTAGAAGCTTATACGGAGTTTTGCCGACAACGTAAAATCACACGTTTTACTGCTTTATTTCACTTGCCCACACTCACGCACTTTATCGAACACTTAATGAATAAAACACCACTATTTTTATAGCATTAATGTTCGAAATAACACAAGTTTAGGAAAATAAAACAAAGCAACAACACTTACTAAGACGTTCCCGCCAAAAAAGAAACAATGGTTACAATGGGAATAAATGGGATCGAAATCGAAAAAACGCGGAAATACTGGGTCCTTACTCCATTGACCATTGGTCGCGTTACGTAAACGTGACATAGAGCATTGACAATGAAAATTAGCCTCTAAGTTTAAAAGCCCAAAGTCTAATTTTCATTGTTGATACACTCACGTCAAATTCACGTAGCGCGGGCTAAGGTCATACCTACATAGAGGGCCCTGGGCCCTTATTCGCTATGACCACTGTAATTACAACCACGAGACGTACGAACGCGTGGAATCCAAAAACTTCGGACGGTGTGGTTGATGTTATAGTTATGTTGTTTTCCCGATGTTTTCTTAAAAGAGTATTCAGTATGCCACACGGTAGGTTTACACTACGTACGTTCAAAAACTTACTTCCGGTCAAACGGAAAATACCGGATATTTTTTACATCGTATAAAAATAAGCATATCTTTGTTTAATTCGAATTCTTCTGCATTTAAACACTGTTATATCTTATTAAATACCATTTTTGTCTAGTTTTGAGATTAAAAAACCCAAGTTATTAAAATATAGAGGACGACGAGTGTATTTTTTGAACGAAAATGTATTTATTTTCAACTGATTCTGATTGTCATTATTGTCAATCACTGTCATTGCCTCGTGTAATCCTAGATTGCCTTCGCGAAACTTTGTCCAAATACAAATTAAATCCCGTATTGTGCTGTGACTTTGTATTCATTTTGTGATAACATGGATGTTATACTACGAAAGCGGCATGTGAGAAGGTGGCGCCAACGAAACTCAGCTATACACCAAAGGTTGCCGAGAGATGCTGCCGATCCCCTAGCCTTAGATCCCAAACTATTTGTGAGGAGCTACCGGGTGTGAGGAGCTATCTCATTAAACGAATATGAATATGAATTCATCTTGAATACCACATTATTATTTGTGATATACCTATTGTAGTTTTAAAATTAATGATCAATATCTGTAAATAAAAAAATATAAATGATACAAATTTCATAAGACCTGTTTTATTCCTAACACAAATTAAAAGTTATTTCCCTATCACTGAAGAAGACAGAAATAAAATAAAACAGAGGCAATATTATTACAATTAAAATAATTTATTATTGCTTCAATACTTGATGATGATGATGATGTCCTCCTTGACGTATCCGTCAACGGCGAACCCTGCTATATTCGGTTGTGCGCCCGTATGTGGCTGGCAAAACCAAATTTTGTCTTGAAAATTCTATTGCATGGCGCGCAGTGCAATAGTCCTTCAGCATTGTATGTATAGTTGTAGGAAGGCTTCGGACGGGTCTTCTTTAAAAGGCGTTTAGCATCTAGGTCTTGTTTGCGCTTTTCTTCAAAATGTGTAACAGCCTTATAAACAGAGTTGCGCCATTCACGTCTCTGTTGCGCGAGCTCTTCCCAACCTTCACACGGGATGTCACATGCAGTGAGATGGCGTTTCAGGACATCCTTGTAGCGTAAAAATTGGCCCCCAGGTGTGCTCAATACTTACTAAGTGCTTAAAAACTGACTAACTCTTGCTCTGAGTAAAAAAATAATAATAAACGCAAGAGATTTATGCACTCATATTATTTAATAATTTCAAGCTTGGAGGGTCATGTAATAGAATATTTGCTGGAAGGCCGTACATAACAAAAAATAATTAAAGGGTATTCTAATTGTGCGCAAATCTGTTGCTCAGGATATGGAGAGCAGTATTGGTCTGTGACAGTTCACGCCACAGGAAGATGTTGTAATGTTTATCACCATCTCAGCCATAAGAAGTCCACTGCTGGATATAGGCTTCTCCCATGGATTTCCAAAAAGACCAATTGGAAGCGGTGTTACTTTAACTTATTTGATATATTTTGTAGAACATCCACCAAACTGTAAAAAAAGGAAATAAATACATATTTGAATTTATATATGCCAATGCTTCTAAGTCAAGCCTCCCTTGCAGACTATTATTGAGATGTCCTGTGGACATCTCCTGATATAGTTTCATGTGGTCTACAAGGAAGGCGAGTTGGCTGGCAGAGGCTTTCGTGCGGTTCATTGTGACTGGAAATTAAAGCCTAAAGCATTATTAACATACAAGAATTCTCCGTTCTTAAGAAATACAGTAACATTATGAGAGCATTATCAAAAAATATCCATTAACTACTCGATGAACAATGGTAAAAATAAGTACTCACGAAGCAAATTAAATGCTAAAAAGCTAAGAATTCATAAATACTTTTAATACTTTAAAATACTTTTGAAAATTTTATGTACACAAATGTCACAAATCGTCTTCATGTGCGATGCCAAAGAATAAAAGGAAAAAAAAAAACTTCGAAAACGTGTCGAAAACGACTAAACGCGCAAACCGCATGCAAGGAATTTTTGACAGTTCAAAACACTGCCATTACGTACCACCCCATTGTTAAGGATCGGACAAGTGTCATAAAGAATACCGAGTTAAGCAAAATTCCGTGACGCAAGTACGGTTTCACGTCAAATGGTCATAGCGAATAAGGGCCCTGCGGGAAACTACGACATCCATCCTTTTTTTTTTGCTTGATATTGGCATCATGCTTGCACATTTGCCATTTGTTTGACATATTATTACTGTTTTTTTGGCGGGAACGTCCTTGAGACATGTTGTTGCTCTGTTTTATTTTCCTCAACGTGTGTTATTTCGAATATTAATGCGATAAAAACGGTGGTGTTTTATTCATTAAGTGTTCGATTAAGTGCGTGAGTGTGGGAAAGTGAAATAAAGCAGTGAAACGTGCCTTTTCACGTTGTCGGCAAAACTCCATAGAAGTAAAGCCATCACCACTTTACTGAAGCATGACTAGAATTTGAAAATAACTGTTTAAGTGACTTTATTTCCGACTAGAAAATGTATAACTTGTTTTATTCAAGAAACTTGAAGAAATATTTATACTTGACACTAGCAAATGCTCTAAGCGGGTCCAAATCCAATAACAAAAAATATATATTATTAGCTGACATATTACTGTTATTATCAATGTCAAAAAACTAGGTTAGTTTATCAAAAAAAAAGTTGAATCTTGTCTTGGTTTGGTTTGCTTGATTTGATTTGACGAAAAATTATATAATTTCATAAATTTCAAGAAATAAATACAGACCAAATCGACTTTACAGCAGACATTTATGATCTTTTAACTACCATCATGCTCAAGTACGAAGCGATCAGTGTTGAGAAGTAAATTTTTTGTTGTGTTTGTTTTTGAATATTTAATGTTATTTCAGATTTGGTATTAAATCTGCTGTTCTTGGATCAGCCGTGTACTACACAATCGATAAAGGAGTCTGGAAGGACAGCTCCACAACGAATGCCATATATGAAGATCTAGAAAAAGGAGTATCGCCATATGTAGGTGAACTGAAGAAGCAAATACCATATGAGGTAAGCATTGGGGTTAGTAGCTAAGCAGGCAGGTATAGTGTATAATTGTATATACCTAAAATTGGTTCTGGTTTCCCCATTTTCGTACAGTTTTCTGGTTGAAAATGTAACCTTAGGTATACATTTTCAAAGTCTATATCATCTCATGGTATTTTTATCACGTTTTACAAATTCAAATCCATTTCACCATGAAGAAATTGCTATCAACCACTTAAATGGAAGCATGATACCCTAACATACATTGTGCTCTGTGCTATCAACCACTTATATGGAAGCATGATACCCTAACATACATTATTCCATATAAAAATATTGATACTTCTGTTATTTTCATTTTAAGCCAACAGTTTTTTGAAATCTTAGCTTAACACTTGTAGTGCTGAAGATAAAAATACTTACATTTGTTTTTTATCCTTAGGCAGTGTTCATGATATGATAAAGAATCTCCATAATCTGTTCAAAAATATCTTTGTGTCCATGCATTAAGACCAACAAACAGTACAGCTCAGAAGACACAACTCTTTACATAATCTTTTATGTCAAAGGTTTTATGACCAGCTTTAAAAAGTATGGTCAAACACTTTAGTAACACTATTTTTGCAGTTTAGTAACACTATTTTTGCAGTTGCCGCCTCTACCATCACAAGATAGAATATCCTATCTATTCAAGTATTACTGGAACACCGGTGTTAAATCAACATTCAAGTTCCTCATAGACCTCCCAACACACTCAAGCAATGCTGCAATGAAAGCTTATGATTTTGTAGCTTCTACACTAGATGCTCCTGAGAATAATGCCAATTCTAATCCAGAGAAATGAAGATATTAGTACATTGATATGTTTAATTAGTTATGGTCACTATTTATGAATAAATTGTTAAAAGTTAATGTGTGCCTAATTTTACTTACAGCTCTCATGACCTTTTTCTTATGGACTATTGCCTTGTAGGCAAATAATTTATTTTTATAATAGTTTCTTAGTCATTTACTGAAAGTAATAAATTTACATCAGATTTGTCACATACATTTTACATAGTCTTAGGAGATACATTGTCGTGCGATCTTATGCCAGTAAATTATGCATTTTATAACAGCACAGCACCCGTTCAAGTTTTATGAAGAAACGCGGCGATGAAAGTTTTCGTGCGGTACGCCTCCATAATTTTTTTTACGTTTCTCTTCGTAATCCACAGAGGGCGCTTTCAAAATATATATGGAGGCGTACGACAGGAGAAAACTGTTTTCTGCCCATAAAATTGTTGGTACCATTAATAGCTATAAGGTTTGCTTTTTTCTTCAAAATTTTAACTTTTATTTTTAGGGTTCCGTACCTCAAAAGGAAAAAAAATTAACCCCTATAGGATCACGGACCAGTTAGAAGACACTACGTATCACAGCTACGTCTATAAGATCATGTTCCAAGTCAATTTTGGTGTTGCCGTATCTCCACTTTATAATTGCCGTATTTTCGGGGAAACCGGAAAAAATGGCCGTATTCTAAATTTTTATTTAGTTTTACAAATTAAGGGTACTAGGTATATGATTATACTAATTATTTACTTATAACTAATCTCCGTATAAGTTTTGAATAGTATTTAATACTTCGGATTCAGTTGGTGAAAGGTCTCTTGTTTTCTTCTCCTTCATTTATTTAATTATTTCTTCTGGTACTTCAAATTGCGTGCAATTGCCTTTGTTTGGCACGGCTTGCTTCGCTAAAAAGCTCCATTGATTGAAGTGGAGGTTATTATTATTTTTTTTTTTTTTTTTTGTTTTTGTTTTTAAGTTAAGTATAGATGTTATTTTTAGTTTAGCAGACAAAATTCTAGTCTCTCGGTGAACAAAGATACCTATTTAGTATTTTTGCTCTATTTTCGTAACATCTTAATTTTTCCGTATTATTCATACGCTATTTTTATAAGTGCAGGGGAACTCCCAAACCTGAAACCGTTTCCGTGTTGATGCGTTCTACGAAGAAATTATTATTTGTCGATACTTATGATATTAGCCGTATACTTTCATACAAATGTTATACGGCTTTGGGATGGCTGCCGTATGCCGTATTTTAGATACTTAGCACGCCTAAAAGCAGTATATTACTGCAATAGCCGTATCAGGAACATCACTTTGTTGTCCGTCTGCCAATAACTGTATCTCGGGAACGCGTGAAGGTATCGTCGAGTTAAAATTAAAACCATATCCATAGTCCCTTGCTGCATGTTCCGCTCTAAACCTGACTGAGCGTACTATATCGGATTCCTAGGGGTAGGAGGGTCTGAGGGATAGTCGGTAATGAAACCACGAATCGCCTCGTTGATTTTTATTGTCTAAGTGTCTCCGACTCATGTTTTATAAGTGTCCATCGCTCATTGTTGCCAGATCGAAATTGTGAAAATACAGTAGACGTAGCGTTCAAAATACAGTATTTACAAGAAAAATACAGCAGATCAAAAAAAAAAGCAGCGTAATTTACAGTAGAACGTACAAATAGTTTAATCGTCTCACGTTTTAACTTCTAAATTACAAGTATTTACTCATATTTGCTGTATTTACGTAACTACCTACGTAAAAAACTACTACTACTATGTAAAATTTTATTTTAAAACCTAGTTACGTCTTAACATACAATTTTACATAAAATTTAGACATGACTTATTAGCCGTATTTAGTAAGATTTGCGTAAGTACATATAGCATATTCGTGTCATTTGTAATCTTTGTATGTCAACGTGTAAATGTTCTCACTAGACTGCGCGCTGCCATCGCATTATGAATGAAAAGTTGCTTAGTTCGCATATTATTCCGTTGTTTGATAGTAACAACCAGGGGAAAGTTTCAATCGCGTTAAAAAATTTGAAAGCATTTGATAATCGTGTTAATTTTTTACAAAATACATCAAATATTGTTGGTAGAAAAATACAGTGACTTCATGCACTGTATTTTAAAAAATACAATGTCCAGCAGATGGCGCCAAAATACAGCAGACAAAAGACATGACAGAAGCCGAGCTGACCGATGACGACGTCGAAGATCGAGCGAAGTGGAGAAGCAAAAGCAGGAAGGCTGACCCCACCACCATGTTGGACGAATAGCATGGAAAAGAGAGAGAGAGTTGTAATTATAATTTTGCCCTCTCGGGTCGGAGGCCCGAGCAATTTTGGCTGATGGCTATAGCCAGCCCTGCTACCCTATAGTTACGCCACTGTGCAGATGTTTACAGAATAATATTCTCAACACTTGTCACTTTTTCTAAGAAAAACGTGTCAGTGGAACGGCGATTCTATAATCTGAACCACTTCACTCAGGTACCCAATGAAAATATTCACATTTTTAGAGATTATTCAAAATATAATAAAAGTTGATAAAACAATAAATTATGGGACCACCTCGGGAATTTTCTCTTTATAAGTATCCAAGAAACAGAAAATGGTTCAGGAAAGACGGAGTAATTGGTAAACATACATTTGAACCTCCTCTTTTTTGAAGTCGGCTAACAAAATTACTTTTTCGACATAACCAACACGCATATCAATGGCAAATTACAACTTTTTAATACTAAGTCTTTGAGCAAAGCTGCGGGCTAACTGACATTGTGAAACTGTAAGGATTCCTTGTTTACTGCCGAACCTAGGATTTGGATATGCATATTAGTTATGCCGAAAGTACCTAGTAAAAATATTATTTTTTTAACTGACTCCCAAAAAGGAGGTTCTTGATTTTAATCTAAATCTACCTATATATGAATTCCGATCTGATAATAAATGAATTTGAATTTAATTTAACTGGTTTTTTTGTTTGTTCAGCGATTACTCCCACAATTATGAATTGTTTTTGAAGATTCTTTTTTTGGTTTACTTCAGATGTGGTCCCATATATAAATTTTATCAAAATCGCTTCATTACTTTGGTTTTTATAACAAAATAACTGAAAAAAAATTTAGTCCAAGCAAACGAATTGCGTATTTTGAAGTCGGTTTTTTCAGTTTTTAAAACTATAATTATTAGTAGGTAATCAAAAAATATTTGGTGGTAGTTTTGTGCGTCACCCTAGTTTCTGACGTGGTGGTAATAAAAGAGTATTACAAATCCAGCCCACATCTGTGGCAGTTTGATTTATTCATTTGTCAGTGTCACAAATTTTAACATTTTCCATCAAACGCTCCATACATGTGCACACAATCCCATGCTTAAAAAATAACTCCCACATTAGCGGCACTATCAAAATAACACACAAAACGTGGAAATTTACATTATTGCAGCAAGCTTGGTTTTGTTAACATATTTATGGAGCTCACATTCCATGAATAAAATACATAAGATGAGGAAGATGAAATATCTGATTCTTAAAACTACTGTTAAGTCTGCATTGTCCATACAACAAGAGAAAACTTACTTAATATAATCCAGTTTCAATTATTTTAAGTGATTGAAAGTCAGGAACAGATTAAGGTCGATTTTTTCAATTCTTTTAATTTCAAATATTGATGAAAATTAAAAATGTTAAAATAGCACAAACCTAGCCATTCTTGGCTCCAATCACAAAAAAAAACTTTAAATTCAGATGTTTAAGGTAAAAAGCAGTTTTTCTGGCAAGAGCAAAAGCAGACAAAAAGTGATTTTCTACAAGTCAGATGTCAAAGTCAATATGTACGTTATACTGATAAGTGGATAGAAAAAGGGAAGACAAATTGTTATATAGGAAAATGCAAGGTGTCCTGACGACACTGGTTACTTCACAATAGTTTTAAGTTACATTGACTCAGGAGCGCCTGATCCAAATTCCTCTAACAAATCTACATCAAATAAGGTACTTCACATTGAGATTGCACATACAAATGAAAAAAAATACTAATGTGAGAACGAATTTGTGCACTTCACAATATTAACAATTACAAACTTGACACTTAGGAATGGTCTTGAGTTGTAATCAGTATTACATTATGCTCTTTATTACATAGAGCATATAACGCCAAGAGCAGAATTACTGCAGCCCAAGCCCACACTACTGACCGATCAATACAAAATTACAATATTGATGTTTTTTCAGTTTCTATTTTTGATACAGAATTTTAAAACAAATAAGTTTGTAGTTCCTTAAAAAAAATTGATTTTAATTTATAGTTAAGATCTTTATTGCTACAGTGGTAAAAAAAATGATTGTCTATAAAGTTGGTTTACAGACGATAATTTTACGTGATAACGATGCGTCACAAACTGAACCCTTAGGCCGATCGTGCCTCTCTGTCGTTTGTTCCGCGCTCTCGCTTGCACGCTCGGCTCAGGCGGAACGTGACACTTTTCCGTGCGTGCAGCCGGTGTTCATCGATTTATAAGACGTTATCACGTCAAAAAATGATAAGTGAGGACGCTATATTTCGCCTAACGGAATGCAAAAAAATATAACAACGAGATAAGGTAAATGAAATCTAACTTGTCAACATTTGATCGGTGTGAATATAACATTGCATACAAAGCAAGACAAAACATTTCCTTTTGCGTCTTAATACCATCTTCGTATAGTATATATGTAGGTACATAATTTGTATAGAAGAACGGTGAGCTCTATAGGCTTGATTTACTGTTATTAAGTTAAGATGACTGAATCCAAAACTTAAGTGATTTTACAGTCAGTGATCTTTGTTATATGGTGGCAGGCAGATTAGCTAATGAGCGCACTATTTTCGACAAAACGTCCAATTATGCGAATGTCGTCGTTGCCACTCTTAGGATTATATGCTCTAAGATTTATTACTACTACCATGTAGCGAAATTAATCATTTGCTTCGCCCGTATCGTGGAATATTGGAATAGTATTTACAAATGTAATCTTATAAAAAAATCAAAGCAAGTAAACAAATACATATTCTATGAGCTGAATGTTAGTAGCTGATATGGATTATGCACGTTAATTTTGAGGCACAATTATTACACTATAATTCCACTCGGAAAGGCGTTATTTTGTACGTAAATAATTTCTAATTTTATGTTTTCTGTCAAGTTTTTTTTTATTACACAATTTTAAGTCACACATCATACATGTAGAATGTACTAGATTTTAGGACAATTAAGTTGTAGAAATTACGTATATTTTCCTATATTTTTTTTTTAATGTCAGATTATTCGCATTTGTGCACAACTCACGAAACTCAATAAGACTTCAATAACGTAAAAATTGATCTGTTGCATCATTACTATGCTGTGACTGTGTAGAAACACACACTGTGTGAACAGTGGAGTCGAATAATTTTTTTGCCTTCTACAAAGGTCACACCTTAATTGTTACTCTCACTTTGACATGTACGTACATGAACACTGATATCCTTTACGAAATTTTAATATCGCAGTGTCACACTGAAGTTGAAAAGTCCGCACGCTGGCTAAAATATCGCAACATGTTAATGTGTTGTGATATTTTCTAGCCATTTCTGAATGAGCAGAATTAATCTAATACATTCTACATTGATAATGTATATGAATAAATTTTAACAAGAAAAGGGTGGTCATCATCAAAGGTTCATTGTCCAAAGAAGGGTGGAAAGGGGAAGTATTTGATTTTATCTCAGCGAGGGCGTGTTGCTAGGCAACCGCCGCCTCTACTTCCATCGGTTCTTCAGCACCAGTTTTCTTTTTCTTCTTCTTGTTCGCTTTCGCGGACGAATTCAGGAGTGACTGTAACAAGATTAACAGAATATTAATTTTAAACCAACTGCGAAGAATAAATAAGATTTGCTTTATATCAGGAGTGTGTACGTGTCTTTATTATCTTCTGTGGCTTAAACAGATTTTAATGTGCAAGATGTCGATTCGCCTTTATTTCCTAAATGTCATATAATTGCAAATAAGTATTTTGTTTTTCATTTCAATAATACAACTAATTTGGTGGACTGATAGACAGCACTCGTCATGAGCAAACATGGCTTTTTGGAAAGTATTTGTTAATTTTTACGCGCTAATGCGAATAAATCAACAATTAAAGGGAAAAACTGTTTAACTTTAGACGGAAATTTAAAGTTGGCCCAAATTGACTGTAAGAATTTTGTTTCAAAACAATCTTTTTCTTTTTTTCAACTACGCGACGTAACTCTCGCCTTACGCCTGATAAAGGTTATAATGTCGTAATGCTTCAAACCGAAGTGATCAAGTTAATCAAATCAGCTCAAAAACATCACTTTTTTATACCCTGTGCTTGTTCAAGTCACACGAATAACAAGTGTGACCCGAAAGATTTCAGGGACACTATAGGTTAAAAATAAAAAACAAATAAGAAAGTAAAAGACCTATTACATAACTTTACAAAAAATATTTCTAGTCTAAAAAAAAAAACAGTTTCTATGATTATTTTTTATTTGATTAGAATCATACAAGTCTTGTTTTTTTTTCAAATGTCGTTATCATTTCCAAATTATAACGAAAGAAGGCAAACCGCAGAAGCCTAGACATTATTGGTCCTATCTACAATACTACAAAAAAAACATATTGGATATTTAGAAATAGAAAGCCAGCTCTTTAGATTTATACATTTGCACGATTAATCAGTTAAAATTTGTTTAATTTCAATGATATTTTTATTGTTATTGTATTAATAATATTGTTGCAAGTAGTTAAAAAGGCAAATCTTGGAACAATTTTATTAGTTGATTTGTTTTCTGACTATTTAATTTAAGAGAACGTACTTTGTAAAACAACTTGCCTAGTATAGCGATTTTGTTATAAGGCCAATAAACAATTTGAATTTGAAACAGTTTTCTCTTGTATTGTAAAATGAGGCCAAAAATCCGATTTTTATCCTCGAAGTTTCCGCCCAGAATCTGTTCCCCCAAATTCGGGGGGAATCCGCAAAATAGAGAATATGCATGATTTATTTTTATTTCGTCATAAAATGACTAACCACAAATAGTTCCATTACACAAAAACAAAATTAAAATATCTTCAAAAATAAGAATGGTAAAAGCATTTTAATTTTATGTTAGACAGCACTAACACGATCGTCTGCTCTCGGTCCAACATGAGTTAATTGATATCACTTATCATGTTCGCCGTACAAATTCAATAAAAACTGTTTTTTTTGAGAAAGTAACAGAGCATCTTCCCTCCTAACAACTTTAAATGTTTATAACTCGGTAGTTTATTGACTGATCAAAATATGTTTGTTCGTAAATATTTAACATTTTAGTATGTTATCAATTAAAACTATTATTCCAATGACACAAATAAAATTTGCGTTTTGTTCAGCGATAGCACACAGGCTGTACTCACGTTGATTTCCGGGTCCTTGATGGAACGCTCGCTCTTGCAGGTGGTCTTGTCGAAGGGCAGCCCGGTGATGCGGTGTGTGCCACTCGGCAGCAGCAACACTGTGAATTTAAACTGCGCGACCAGTTCGCCGGGACGCTCGTACAACACCTGCCACAATTACACATATTAATATACTTATCCTAAAAGACAGCCAGTAAATTTCAGCACTGTATGATATAGGCACTTGGCTTCTGCTGCTTGCCTATCATCAAATAAATAAATACGGCAATCGGATACAAGTATTTTTTTTCTTCTCTGTGTTCTTTTATTTTTGTCAACAGTCATAGTCAAAGTCAACTAAAAGAAATCACGAACAAGGCCTCGTCAGTTCCATAAAGTGGCGGTGACTTTACTGGGAGCTTCTATTGAGTTTGCAGACGAGAAAAAGATACATTTCACCGCTTTATTTCAGTTGCCCATACACACACACCTTATTGAATAAAACACCACCATATTTACACCATTAATGTTTCCGCCAAAACTCATTGTTATACTTGTTTTAAATTTTTCTAGACCATGGAAACAAAGTCCTTCAGTCGAAATAATAAAGAGTTCTTATAAAATAAAACGTTAGTGAGTCCTCAGTAAAGTGATGGCGACTTTACTAGAAGCTTCTATGGAGTTTTGCCGACAACATAAAATAACAAGTTTCACTGCTTTATTTCACTTGTCCACACTCACGCACTTGAACACTTAATGAATAAAATACCACCATTTTAGTCACATTAATGTTCAAATTAACACAAGTTTAGGAAAATAAAACAAAGCAACAACATGTTACTAGGGTGAAATGGCCAGTTAGCCGACCATCGTCGGTTCTCGACCACATTTACGAAATATCGATATAATTATTTATATTGAAGCGCACCACGGACTATTTTATTTTTGATGGCATCACTACTATAATCCTCTCCCCCGCAACACCGTATTTTGAGCAATAACACGTGATTTCCCTCAATAAAAAACAAAACTGGACGCGAATCGGAAGTGCCGAAAGTTATATGAAAAAACTAGCAAAAAAAGCCGCGCAATCAAACGTAAATAAAACGAGTTTTTACTTTTATATGTGCTTAGAAATTGGGTTTGGTGTGTCAAGCATAGACTTTTATGTGCCTCAAATGCTATTTTTTACTAAAAACTTTCCATTTTTTATTATTTCATGGGTGGTCGCTAAACTAACCAACTTAAATTACACCATCACCATTTGCCGACCACATGGTCGGGAAATGAATGTTTGTAGACAATTTTGGTTATAATTCTTATCAATGCAATCTGCATGAAATAAAATTATACATTGTGTCGTTTTGTTCCTTAAACTAACGTTTATTTATGTGTCAGATGACGACCAGGGAAATCTTTAGATTATCCGATTTCGGGCTCTTCTTTTTCTTTATTTCTTATAGGATCGCGCTGTATGCCGAAGCGCGCGGTCGGCGTTGACCACCGCACCTCGCCTTCCGCCACTGTAATAGATCTAGCTCCCAAACGACTTTTATACCCATTATGAAACTTGGCGAGTAATTTGTTAACACTATAAACATTTATTGGGGATAAAAATAAAAATGAAAAAAGTGGTCCTACATTGAGAAAATCATCAAAAAAAAAAAAATATCAACTTTTTTTCTAAATCTAATATTGCTGTTATAAAGCCCAATTAATGAAGAATATAGTCCACTGCTTCAATTATTTAATTATATTTTCTTTAAAATGGATAATGGCAGTCGAATACCTGTCAAATCTTCAAAGTCCCGTAACTCGTGAACTAGACGATCCACGACAAAAATATTTTGTATCCAAATCAAAGACATATATATATCCAACATACACAAAAATCGGAAACATCGACATTTTTTCGTTGTCCCCTTCACGTGAAAAAGTGATCGTAAACTGGCCAAGTTACCCTATGACGTTCCCGCCAAAACTCTCTCATTGTTATACCACTGAATAGTGTTGCCAGATGACGGAAATATCCTGACATAGCCGGTATTTTAATTCTCTGGCAGGGAAAAAGAACATCTCAGAAAATTAACAGTACAGTAATCCCGTAGCTTTGCATAGTGTGACGAGTTTTTAAAATTGTTTATATACAGAACAAACTCATTCAGCGGTCGTAGCAAAAGGAGCAGCGCAGATGTCACTCCTAATTGACGTCTCACCTAAACACTAGAATAATAGTTCCGTAGATTTCAACTTAAAATACACATATTTAAATTTGTGACAAAACAGATGTTAAGAACGACGTGTGAGGTTTCTTCAACTCGAATGATTTGAGCAGATTTCTAACAAACTCCTCTCGACTTGCTAAGCTAATTTTCATTTCCACTGAGGCTGAATAAGTTGTTTTTTACAAGGAATGTAATATTGGATCTTTCATGTTTCGAAACAAATGCTGAGAAATTGTGCTAATTATGCTAAGCTATGTGAGATACTATGGACCCCAATATGACAACTAAATAAAGTTGTTGTAAGTGAGCTAGATATGTGTGAAAGGTGTAATGTAGAACAAACTACATCTAGCATAAAGTGGCAAAAGGAAACGTTATGTGCCCACACCACTTTGTGAGAATAGGACAAGACGACAATGAAGTGAAGAAACAGAACTGAAACGTCTCGAGTAGATACCACGCGCAGTGTTGGAAAACCAGCCACAAGGTTACGCCACAACCTCATACAAATGGCACAGATGACACAGGTTGTATGCCAACTGGTCTTTCTGGAAATTCATGGAGGCGTACGTCGAGCAGTGATTTCTTGTGTCTGAGATGACGATGATGAAGTAAGCTCGCATAGTATTGTACCTGGAAAGGCTCGATGAGTTTGTGGTTGATGCATTCAACAAGCCCTAGTCTCGCACTTGTCTCCTTGTCGAAACTGCGCAGGTTGAACGGCATTGAGCCATGCTTGTTGCGGACCTGACAACACAAAAATACGTATTACATTTTGTTGCACAGCTATCAATACGGCAAAAGTCGAAAACAAGCCATAATATGAAGTTTTACACTTCATAGGATAGATTTCTTCGATGCACAACCAAAAATCAAATGTATCCAAGCCACAGCTATTCAAATAGTTCTGGCACTTTACGTCTATTCAGGCAACCACACTAAAATACCATATAGATTATACATTTTTTTAATTATATTAACTTTTTCTCTCCTGAAAAATTTGGTAATTGACCTGCGCAGTAATGTTAGGCTAGGCGATATTTTTTAAAGAGAGTTTTGATTTCTCACCAGAGTTGATTTTTTCACCAATATGTTACTCAATTTTCTATACAAGAGAATAAAACTACTCCTCAGTGTGTTAATTTAATACATAAATAGAAAAAATTAAAAACTGATTGATTGGAGATTATTTAAAATATCCATAGGCAACAAAGCTCCTCAGTGCGGTTCATCGCACTAATCGGAGTCTTTCTAAATGGATTGATTTTGTTTTTCTAAAACAGATGTTAGTTTTACTTTAAATTTATGAACTTGCTGGTATGTCGTAAAAAGCGGCCGGTTATTCTAAGCAAAGTCGTATTACACGGATTCTAGAGTGCATATAAGATTTTTATATTAGTGGATAAACATACTTCACTATAGAACATTCTGGACGCTTTCAATTTGAGTTGATAAACCTCTTCTGTCTTCTTGTATATCGTACACCGTGTGTCCATTTCTCGACCCTGAAACATTTAGGTTAATTTATACATTTCTATTACTATGTATTTTCGTAATTACATCACATTACGAAAGTAATTCTGTTTCGTTTGTTTCTTCTCAAGTTCAAACGACTGAAACAATAATTATGAAATTTGGTACAGAGATAACTCAGAACCTGGAGACAGACAAGGTGCTTTTGATCATCATCACTGTTTTACATCACTATGTGGATGAAACCGAGCAGGCCGCGAGAAAACAATTATTGTCAGTAATTATAAACCAGCATGAAATTAAATTTCATGATGATTAAGAGTATTACTGTATTATATTCCCTGAGTACTGCCAGAAAACGAATTTTGAATCATTGACTGGAAAGAATTCAGGGTCACTTCCATTTCATTGATGAATAGATTTTGACCAAATCATTTGTCTTACAACAGCTTTTTAGGCATTCTCTAAGTTATATTAATGATAGATAGACAAACTCTTTATTGTTTACACCTTAACTAAAATACAAATTACATGATGATGATTAATATGTGTGTAAATAAAAATAAATAAGTGAAATTTAAGGAGCAACTTACAACACCCTCTCCCGTAGAAATAAGGACATCCATAGCATAAACTTCGTAAGTCTCCAAGGTGGCCTTTTCATGTTCTTTACGCTGCAACTCTGAAGGGTTCTGTATGATGCTCTTCTCTCCGTCGATTCGGAACTGCTTGAGCTGGTGTGACAGCATACCCTCGACGGGTTTGCACCCATACTCTGCACTTATTTTCTGTACTGCATCGGTGATGGCATAGTTCTGAAAATTAAAACAATATTTGAATGATTATGAACATATCTTTGTGAAGTATTCAATTGATTTTCATAATGTAACAGTAATAATATGATGTTGACTCTACTCATGAGAAATTATGTGCAGAACTGTATATATTTGTTTATACATATATATATCAATCAGTAAAGTTATACTTGCTTATATGAGCATTCCTTATAATTCCTTATAAAAATTTTTTTTTTGTCTTAGAAGGCCATGTAAAAGTACAATTTTTATTGTTTCCAAGTTTTTTAAATCATCATAACAAAACCATGTAACTTTTAACACTCCAGAAAATGAAAATTAGAGCATATCTGAAAAGATGGTTTTGTCTGCAAAATTAATACAGTACTAAGATACAATACTTACCAATCCATATTAGAGAAAATATTATTATATTGTCAGTAATTATAAACCAGCATGAAATCCAATTTCATGATGATTAAGAGTATTACTGTATTATATTCCCTGAGTACTGCCAGAAAACGAATTTAGAATCGTTGACTGGAAAGAATTCAGGGTTACATTTTAAATTACCTACTTTATTGGTCTAAGAATAAAATTCTAAGATGTAACAATTTTTTAGTATATTCAGACCCATCCTAGCTAATATTGTAACAGCAAAAGTAGCTCCTGTTTTTCTGTTTGATTGTTAAGGAATTTGGTACATAGATAACCTAGAACCTGCAAATGGACATAGGCATATACATTTTATCATCAGCATCACAATTTTTCATCACTACGTGGGTAAAACTCAATTCAATTCTTTATTTTCTCCATACATTAGCAATGTTCTTGGATGCGTAGTTCAGTCAACTGCGGGCGCAGCTAGTTTACTATACTGACACTATGAAGATTGTATACCTCATTACTGGGTCGCAGCAGCCTCAGGGCGGCTTCGGAGGCGTAGTGCGCCGCGAGAAGTACGTCTGCCGCCCGGCCCGTGACCTCGCCGCCGCCGACCACTACCGTGTGAGCCACCACCGCGATGAATCCATCTATGTGGGCGCCCAAGTCTCTACAAATTACAAAAATAACGTTTAAAAATAATTCTCGTGACAGCAATTTTCGACAGTAGGTACATTGCGCATTTACTGATGCAAAAGAAGAAAAAAATTCTACCTCTAAATATTATCTAATTTCGATGATTACAACTATAAATAAGCTTCACTTTTAACTTCATAATTAAAAAAACAAAATATTTAAGGGCAGAACTTTTCCTATATTTAGCAATATTGTGTGCTATTTCTTATAAAGTTTTAACCTATACCAATGTTGTCACCTTGGGATCATATCAAATAGCTAAACTATACCAAAAACTTGCTAGGTTGCAGAGTTTAAAGCAAACCACTTGGCGAGTATTGTTTGTTTAGATATTGCAAAAAGTTATATGACCTCTGCACAACAACCACTTAAATATTTTACATATTTATCTCTATATCTTAATAACTTGTAATCAGTGTTCAAATGAAAATTGTGTTTGAATTTTCATTAAAAGTTTTTGCAGTGATGATATAGGAAATGGCTGTGACATAATAGAGATACAGCTGGACATGGTAAATTCATAAGGGTTTTTCATTAGTTAGTATGAAACCTCAGTCGACTGACTTGTCATCATTAAACTCACTGGATTTATGTTAATTTTAGAATCTTTTATGCACCCATACACAGATGCTCAATTTGCATTCAGTGCAAACTTTCCGATACCATCATGTGACAAACTCCAAAGTGTTCATACTATTGTATACTCATCAGAATTATGAAGTGGTGCCAAACATTAGCATTATCAATTTGCTTAAAATATTACATTGTTAATTTAGCTGTACACACTTGTTTCAAAGGATAAATAAAGTTACACAAATGTAAATAAGTCTATTTATGTGATTTTATGTCTATTTTCTCTAGCACATCACAAATTTTTAATACTCAACATATTATAATTTGGGACCCATCTTTATTGACTTTATTTTGTTCATATTTGTTGGCATAGAACCATACACTATTGTCAATGGCAAAATCAACTACTTACATCAATAGGTTACCATAGTTAAGCTCAAACATTTACAAATTAAATAATACCTATAGTGAAAATGCTTCCAACTTCAGAAAGACATTTCAATACTCCATACTCACATCTTGGCTAGGTCTCCAGCTTTCAGGATGTAATCTGCTTCACTAGGAATGGGCGAGAAGTGACAGATGCAGTTATTTACAGACACACATGTTGAGAATGCTATGCCTTTCTTGGATTCTTTCTCTTTTTTGAACACCTTTGAGGTTTCGTCCAATAGAAGTTGGTCACCGAATTCACATATTTCCCTAGCAGATGCGGCGGGAACGCATTTTGCGATAAGTTGTTCGAGTACCCCTGAAACAAACAATAGGTTTTATCATGAAATTCTTAAGGTTACGTGATGGAAAAAGCTTTGGGGGCTCCCATATCGGCCGCATGGCGATGAACGATGACACGACACGCGCCCATTCCTTTGCAACCTACGTAGTTAGAAATATCAACTCAGTATGATGTTTTCGTATCTAACAGTGATAGAAAAAGAACTTACGATTCACAATTTGTCCCGCTAATTTATACTTGGTAACTACCAAGTCTTCTGCGATCGTTTTTTCCACTTCTTTGTCGTCAGCCATTTCTCAAAACTGTGGATTTTGATTTAGCTCAAGAATGTACGTGGTCTTTGATTGGTCGTAAAGCATAGTAATCACGTGACAGTTTTCACGAATCATAAGATGGCGGTAAATTTAATATTTTTTACAAATACTAGGAGGAATATTAAAGAAATCTAGAAATTGATTTATAAAAGAACAAACGACATATAAAAATAATATACAAAATTGCACTTGTTTTAGTGTAGAATACTTTTGCTAACAATAATAATACAACGTGTGGCTGTTCGTGAAATAGCGGCATTAATACTTCTGTCAACCAATCACAGCTTCAGCTTAGCTAAGCTAGATTATGATTTGGTACTATCCTGTTAAGCCAATAGAATTGCTTCCCACAAAAAGTTTCCTTTCTTCAAAACACAAAAAAAAAGATCCTTGAGTGTCTTTGGTTTTTTTAAATTGAATTTGGACCCGCTTAAAGCATTTGTCAGTGTCAAGAATTAATATTTATTTAGTTTCTTGTATAAAACAAGTCCTAAATCTTATAATCACAATCTAATTCACGTATACAGTCATTTTAAAATTCGATTCGTGTTTCAGTAAAGTGATGGCGACTTTACTGGAACCTTCTATGGAGTTTTGCCGATAACGTAATAATATAATGTTTCCCCACTTTCACTTGGCCACACTCACGCACTTAATCAAACACAAAAATAAATAAACCACCACCATTTCATAGCATAGTATCACAAGTTTAGAAAAATAAAATTAAAAAAACATGTTTCCATAACGTTCCCGCCAAAACTCTTGTTTTTGGTTATGTTGTTCCCGATAATCCCGATACTGTGAAATATATGCCTCTGTAGCAAAGTCTTTTCTTGAGAAATAAGTTTACGCGTAATAAATATAGTCATACTAAGGCATTTACCTACCTATGTGTAATATTTACTTGATAATACCAAAAAATAACGTTTATTGCCCGTGTTTCTACCAATCCCAGAGGTCCACAGAATTTGCCCTATTTACATCAGAGGTCAATGCTACCAATCTTATTATTAAGTAACACCGGTAATTGAATTACTCTTCTTACTACTGCAGTTGAAAGTTGTTAGAACAGCAATAAAAAATTGCCTGTGTTACTACCGTAAAACTAAAATAACAATAACAAAATATGACGAAAAACCAAACTAAACAAAAGAAAGGTGTGAACAAAAGAAAATAGTGTACTGAACCGGGACCGGGAAAGTGAGTACTACATTGCAAACAAGTTGTATTGGCCTATTAGTCATCAAGGAAATGTTTTAATAATATTAAAGTAGTTTTGTTAATTGTAGGTATTCGAATTTAGTATTATAAGTGTATAGTTTATTTAATGTAGTGGTAACGTAATGACGAATTGGCAAATGCCTTAGATTAACGGTGCCAACTAATTATTATTTTTCGAAAAAAGTTTTTTGTTTTGAAAATCTGCAACAGGGTTACCATTTCTACGGCAATTGCCGTTTTATACGGCAATTGGGGCCCCTTGCCATAAAAAACACGGTACACGGCAGAACATTGATTGCCGTATCATAAAACACGGCAATCAGAGCGAAAGAAAAAAAAAATACACCAATAAAGTTGCAGGCAACAGCTACTCTACAGTAAAATCGAACACATTCAATAGGAACGTCATCGAATACACTTGAAGCTTCAAGTGTAGGTGATTAATCATCATATATCTCTCTAGAATACCAAGGACCGATATTACCACATCACTAGTAGGGACACCCCCGAGAGGTTAAAAATACATCTTAGACATTTATATCTCGTTCTTTACGAACAAAAACATTCGTTCGTGCTTCAGACGTTGTTTACGAAACTGTAAGAATTGAAATAGTGCAAATAGTGACTGAACAGCCTGCTATATTAATAATATCCGATTTAATTCTTTTTAACCGACTTTCAAAAAGAAGGAGGTTATCAAATTGGTTTGTATGTTTTTTTTATGTTTGTTCACCGATTACTCAGCTAATTGTGTATTGAATTTGATGATTCTTTTTGTATTTAGTAGATCATACTTCAGAAGTGGTCTCATATACATTTTATCAAAATCGATGCAGGACTTAGGTTTTTATAACAAAATAACTGGTAAAATATCATCCAATTGCATGTAGAAAAGTTAATAGCAAGTCACGTATGAACGCGTTGTATTACGTTTTTAAAGTTGATTTTTTAGTTTTTTTAACTATAATTGTTTTTATAGCCATGATGGATACATGTCTATTGGCCGAAAAAATGAATCTTAGAAATCGGTTAGTGTTTAGGGGTAGAAAACAATTTTATCTCATTTATAGGTATGGAAGATCACGCAACAGCTCTTCTTTTAAGTTAAAAAACTGCTTTTTATATGAAACACGGCAATTTTTGGAATTTTGAGCCAAAACATGGCAATTCAACATCCAAAACACGGTAGTCAATTATTTTTCATGGCAACCCTGATCTACAAAAAGCTTTCGATTTTTCGTGTTCTTGTTTACAATATTTACTCATAATTTACGTACCTAATTTAGTTCCATAATTAGAAGAAATGGAAGAATTAGAACGGTTATCAAATATGCTGAGAGATAAAATTACATATGGTGAACAGTTGATAGACCAGCTGGAGTCCTTGGAAGAAATTGATGGTGTAAAAAAATTACAAAGAAAAATTCGCCAAGAGATTGATTTCCTGAAAAGAGTAAGTGTGATTTAGTTACTTTATTTCTTACGATATAATTTGATGTAACACGCAATAAGCACGTTTCACGATTTTTCCTTTAATTGTAGTTACAAAAGACAAACAAATTTAAGCCTGAGCAGTTGTCTTGCTCCAACCTTCGACACCTTGGCGCTATGGTGGAGTGCGCCAAAAGGCCAGGCGTAGTAGCTGTGAGCAAAGTCTTCCATTTGGACAGTAGCAATAAATTGCTTATTGACATAGTCAGTGATCAAGGGAAAACATGGACAAAAGGTAAGAAAACCTGAAATATTTTCATATGTTGTGCAATATCATGATCAAGGAAAAATATGGACAAAAGGTAGGACTACTAAACTTTGTGGACTTTGTTGTCAATAGAAAGTAATTATTTTTTACATGAAAATTAACTCAGATGTCTTGTTTTATGAACATGATTACTGAAGTGATCAAGGTAAAATATTTTTTTGCAGTAATAGCACGGAACCCAAGGTCCTTATCGGCACTAAGTTCAGGGAATGCTTCATATGGTGCCCGTTCTACTCTTGATCAAGCTGAAGACTACATGGAGTGTGCTAAGCTGTATCCATGCATGTATCAAATTCCTAAAGTAAGTGTACTATTCCTATTATTATAAAAGTGAAAGTAACTGTCTCTTTCTGTTAGTTTTTAACTCTCCACAATTAAAGAGCTGAACTGATTCTTATGAAATCTGGTACTGCTGAGATCTTGTAGACAGACCAATCATCATCCTCATCTACATATGGCCATAGCTAGTAAGACCTATTCTGAAGGCACCATTTCATCATCATCATCATCTCAGCCACAAGACGTCCACTGCATAGGCGGACATAGGCTTCCCCCATGAAGGCACCACTTAACTGATTAAAATGTTTAAAAAAACAAATTAAATTTTACAATGTAACAGGTAAGCTACTAATGCTACTATTATGTGAAAGTTTATGTGTCTTTGTACTGAGACAACTCCACAATGATAAGATTTAGATATAATTTGGTATTCGCATCTTTAAAATTTGACTAGCACACATGCTTCCTGTTAAGGTAAACTTTTTATCATAAAATAAAAAGTTGAATTATTAAACTGAAACAACAATAATAACTCAGGCTTATATTCATAAGCCTGAGTTAAAAAAGTTTAAAAGTTAGCCTATGTTAACCATGTGACACCCACATAAATAAAACACACTTGTGTGAAATTGTGTGTCTATTCTTGCTTTTAGCAAAAATCAGCCACCATTTCCAAATTTTACTGACTGGTTATTTCTTTAGTGTCATTTTCAATTATATCAGGATTTGGTGTTTGATTATCTGTTTGATTATTAAAAAATTCGTAGAGTGCAAAAATCATCAACACAGGGTAGCATACCTATGTAGAAAACATTTTAACAGGGAAGAATATGTCATTACAATCAAATAATTTACTCTTTTTTTTATTTTTATTGAATCGATATAGAGATTTTTTTGTAGTATGGTATGATGACAATATAAGTCAAAATATTTTATTTCTCTGCAAATGAACCTGTATCCACAGTCATGAATAAAAAAAAAAAAGGAAAATAAATTCCTGGTGGTATTTTTTCAGGTAGTGTTTGAGTTAATGAGTGGTGTAGAGGAACATCTGGCGAACAAATTAAAAGCTATTGGTATTATTGTAAAGGGTGAGATATTACCAAATACCACTCAGGAAGAGTGTTACGATGAGTCCTCATGTGAATCTGAATCTAATGAAGATGATGAGTATATTAAGTAAGTAATGCCTTCAAAAAATATGTAAAAATTTGTTTCATAATGTCTTCAAAATTAGATTTCTTATTGTCCTTTGTTCAATTCAATTCTTGTCTATGGCGTTCTTAAGTTCTCGCCAATGCTACGTTGTTTTCCTTGTTTGTTCATTGCAAACTTCAATTTAAAATTTTCAAGATTAGGGTATATAATAAAATAATAATAGAATGTGCTCAATTCTGAAGGCACTATTAAACTACGGATCACTCACATCTGTTTTGAGCCGAAAAATCCGACTATAGTTTCAAACGCATTCGGCGGTCTTTTTCAAAGGAGCAGCGCAAACGTCACTCTCGGTCGGTGTCGTGCCTCGCACTCGGATTTTTCGGCTCAAAACATACGTGAGTGACCCGTAGTTTTTATTTAAAATGTGTAAAAACCACGTTAGTTTCCATAGTAAAACTATTAAACTAATTAAAATTCTTAAACTCACTAAATTAAAAAAGGAACAAAAGTAGTATCGGAATTTCGTTCGTTTTTTGAATTAGTTATTTTAAACATTTTAATTATTTAAGTGGCTCTTTCAGAATAGCTTTAACATATATTAACAAGCTCCATCTTTGGTCATATTAAAGCTTACAATCAGGCGAGTGGTCGGCATTCGTAGATCTAAAATTAAAAAAAAAATATGTCAAAAAATGGCATTGCCAACCTCACTAATGGCATTTTTATTTTGAACAAACGGGTTACTTACGTCTATTTTTGAGACTTTATACCAGACTATAGTTTCAATCGCATACGGCGGCCTTTGTCAAGAGGACCAGCGCAGCTGTCACTCTCGAAGGACTTCTCGTCTGGTACCGCGAGCTATAACTCGCGCCGCGCGTGACGTCATCGGTTGCATAAGGGCGGAGGTTGTTAGTTGATCGTCGTCGGTTCCACTGAAAAACCTTCCTCGGGGAATCTTCTTGCGTGATGGGAACATTCCAGCACACTGAACTAATAAAGTAACCACCAGATTCCCAATCATCCTCCCGAGCTCTACGAAGGCAAGGCTTTAGAGATTGCAAACCCGGGCCCGGTGCCTTTTAAGACCCCCACCGGGCCCGGTTACCGAAGGTATGAAAACCGCGGTGCGGGAGCGCGAAATCATAGAAAATTCGCATGACAACCGCTGCGAGCTGCCACGTTGCCGTTCTGACGTGCCAATAAGAATTTATTCTGTTTATACTAAATATTACCAAAGCTACCTAAGTTTATCTATCTATCTAATCTAAGTTGTTATGACAAGTTTAGTGCTTTAATCTTTATTAGTTTCTTATTCTAATACTATGTTTCAAATGGACACTATAACGAGTAAAGAGAAAGACCTGCTTGTTTAAACTTATACAAATTAATAATTACTAATACTAATGTTACTATTCCGTCCATAAGTAAAAGTAATCAATTCTGTATTAAATCAGAGATTTTGAGACTTTGAGTGAGACTGATTATTGTTGATTTGCTAGTTTGAAATAAATATTAATTCGTAACCTTGAATCATTGTCCTTTTCAATTCTTATTTAGCAAATTTTCATAAAATACTTTAACGGTTTCATCGCTAACACATCAACCCGCCAACCCGTTGAGAAACATACCGGGTTGCAATCTCTACAAGGCTTCCAGGTGGGCGGTAAATGCCATCCTCCGTCTCTGTTAAAGGTCCGACGCTTGCTAATCTCTATGGCAAAAATAGACGGGAGTAACCGTTTGTTCAAAATAAAAATGTGTAACAAACACGTCAGTTTTCATAATAAAACTTACTAATGGAAGTTTGCATTGGTACGAGTATACTTTTTTAAACATGAAAGGCTTTCACTTGACTATCAACTGACCTGATGTTAACCAACGCGACGTTAAAGCGCCCTTAAAAAATAAATCATCTAGCTGGTCCAAATTGAGCCCTTATTCTGTACGACCATCGATTGCGTTACGTGAACTTGACGTAGGTGCGTTGATAATTAACATTACACTTTAAGTTTAAAACTAAAGTCTAATTTTCGTTGTCACACAGCCACGTCAATTTCACGTAACGCGGCCGACAGTCATACGGAATCAGGGCCCTGGTTAGTTTGGAGTGAGATGATGCTTTGTAAAAGTGGCCACTTAAGTGTCTAAATCTACTTTCAGCCAAGAATCAATAGACGACGTGCCATCAGTGAAGGAACACCCTGAGATAAATACTCTCAACTTGGATGTCACCGCAATGATGGCGTATGTGAGTAATATGACAAATGGACACTGTGATTATGTGTTCAAACAGAAAGTACTCACGCAGCAGTGCGAATGGGAGGTGGCGAGACCTGTGAAACCAGTGCTGGAGAGATTGTTTGAAGGTATTTTTTGTCATATTTTTTTTTTTATAAAATAGGTGAAGCAAAAAGCCAGACGGTTCGCCTGATGGTAAGCGATAACCGTCGCCTATGGACAACTGCAACATCACTGACATTACTGTTGCTTTGCTAACCCGGAAAGGTGCTTGTAGATACCCTTTTTAAAACCCTCTTTGTTGAAGCTCGGCGGTTCATTAATAATATAGATTTTACAAATAAACATTATCAGTCTTACACCTCGTATTTTTCTTTAGGATCCTTTGGTGCAATATTTGTTGCGATATTTATGAAATAAGTAATAGAAAATAAGAACACTCAGAGAGTGCACACATAAAATTTGGCAGGCAAGCTAACTAGCGGAAATAACTGTGGATATGTTTAAAATGTACTAAACTAATGTTTTTATTTTGCAGGTAAAACCCTTGTCTGTTGCAAGACGGCATGGGATGACTTCGAGAAAATCGTTCTCACGTTGGGCGGCCTCAATGAAATGAAGAGAATGGAAGCACTCAAAGAAATGGTTACAATATATCCAGATGATTATACAGGTATAACATGTGTTATGTACATATGTCTACACTTTGATGACTTACTACAGACATTTTGTTTAAAAGTCCGTTCGACCATCGTCTGTCTAGCTTGCCCACATTTTTGAAGATATAAAATGATGAATGAACTTATAAAAAATCGTCATTTGGAAATCTAGAAAACAACATCACAAATATTTGTCAAAAATTTCAATTTGATCTAAGTCAATTTTCATACGTAATAATGATTTTTGCGTTAATGACTTCTATAAATGACTTATATGTATGAAAATTAACTAGCTGTTGCCGCTGCTAAGCATTCGCTGCATGAAGGAGGCTACACGTTTACGCATGTGTAGACACCAGTGTATTCATATTATACTAAATATATGTAAGACTTAGATTATATACCTCTAGATTCCGTGTTCAAATACTAGGCGCATCGTTCAATTTGAAGCAAAAACGTTTTACGTGTGTGAGTGAGCCGCCTATCGTGGGTGTATTGCTTACACCATTTACATTTGTGTGCACGATGCTTGTGATACCAGTGCATAGATATTTCCCCAAAACATAGAGACTTAAAAAATATTTGGAGTCGATATTATTCAACCGGAAATTTAAACCTAACATTACTGTTTAAAGCATGAAAGTCCAAATTAGGCTCGTTTGCTTTGGTGTCTTAAGCACTTTCTGTTTCAGATGATATCTGACGAAGGTATCAGATGATTGCCACTGGAACACCCTGATGGAAAGGACTAAGACAGTCCAGTTTGGGCTCGTTTGCTTTGGTATCTTAAGCACTTTCTGCTTCATATGATGACGAGAGTCTGACGAAGGTATCAGATGATTGCCACTAGAACAACCTGGTGGAAAGGACTAAGACAGTCCAGTTTGGGCTCGTTTGCTTTGGTGTCTTAAGCACTTTCTGATTCATATGATGACGAGGGTCTGACGAAGGTATCAGATGATTGCCACTGGAACACCTTGGTGAAAAGGACTAAGACAGTCCAGTTTGGGCTCGTTTGCTTTGGTTTCTTAAGCACTTTCTGCTTCATATGATGACGAGGGTCTGACGAAGGTATCAGATGATTGCCAATGGAACACCCTGATGGAAAGGACTAACACAGTCCAGTTTGGGCTCGTTTGCTTTGGTGGCTTAAGCACTTTCTGCTTCATATGAAGACGAGGGTCTGACGAAGGTATCAGATGATTGCCGCTGGAACACCCTGGTGGAAAGGACTAAGATAGCCCAGTTTGGGCTCGTTTGCTTTGGTGTCTTAAGCACTTTCTGCTTCAAATGATGACGAGGGTCTGACGAAGGTATCAGATGATTTCCACTGGAACACCCTGGTGGAAAGGACTACGACAGTCTAGTTTGGGCTCGTTTGCTTTGGTTTCTTAAGCACTTTCTGCTTCATATGATGACGAGGGCCTGACGAAGGTATCAGATGATTGCCACTGGAACACCCTGATGGAAAAGACTAAGACAGTCCAGTTTGGGCTCGTTTGCTTTGGTATCTTAAGCACTTTCTGCTTCATATGATGACGAGAATCTGACGAAGGTATCAGATGATTGCCACTGGAACAACCTGGTGGAAAGGACTAAGACAGTCCAGTTTGGGCTCGTTTGCTTTGGTGTCTTAAGCACTTTCTGATTCATATGATGACGAGGGTCTGACGAAGGTATCAGATGATTGCCACTGGAACACCCTGATGGAAAGGACTAACACAGTCCAGTTTGGGCTCGTTTGCTTTGGTGACTTAAGCACTTTCTGCTTCATATGATGACGAGGGTCTGACGAAGGTATCAGATGATTGGCACTGGAACACCCTGGTGGAAATTACTAAGACAGTCCCGTTTGGGCTCGTTTGCTTTGGTATCTTGAGCACTTTTTTTTTACTAAGTAAATAATTACTTAATAAAAAAAAAGTGCGGCCATATGCATGTTCAGTTTCATCAAAATTGAATAGTTTTCCAATCAGATTCGTCATTATTTTTAACATAAGAAATTTGTGGTATGCAAATTCTAATACAAATTCAAATAATTTTATTGCAGTTTGTAGGTACTAGGTACATTAAAGATCTTAATATCGAATTATAATAATTCTAGATTTTCCCTATACAAACTTGCCTCTCCAACAGGCATGCAATACTGGAAGTGGGCTCACTGAGTAATTTTAAAAATTGAGATTTAAAAAAAAAAATTTTATTACAGAAAAATCAAATCAAAATATGAAGTTATCATTTTAATTATACAATGTCAAATTACAATATTAAATTTAATCCATGTCAAGTTATAATTACAATGTCAATTTAATCCATGTCAAGTTATAATTACAATGTTAAATTTAATCCATGTCAAGATTCTCATTATGTCATATTACTATTATGTCAAATTTCAATCAAATGTATACATGTTAAATTACTTATGGCAATGTCAATGAAATCTTATATAATCATATAGAACAGATTTCTGATATTATTTGTTTTTCTTTTAAATGGCACCGTAAACCTTGTTCTGAAAACCAGCACACTGTAAATACATTTTATGAAGCGTAATTACTTACTTACTTTTATGCAGTAAAAAGTGCTCAAGATACCAAAGCAAACGAGCCCAAACGGGACTGTCTTAGTAATTTCCACCAGGGTGTTCCAGTGCCAATCATCTGATACATTTGTCAGACTCTCGTCATCATATGTAGCAGAAAGTGCTCAAGACACCATAACAAACCAGCCCAAACTGGACTGTCTTAATCCTTTCCACCAGGGTGTTCCAGTGGCAATCATCTGATACCTTCATCAGACCCTCGTCATCATATGAAGCAGAAAGTGCTTAAGATACCAAAGCAAACGAGCCCAAACGGGACTGTTTTAGTCCTTTCCACCAGGGTGTTCCAGTGGCAATCATCTGATACCTTCGTCAGACCCTCGTCATGATATGAAGCAGAAAGTGCTTAAGACACTAAAGCAAACGAGCCCAAACTGGACTATCTTAGTCCTTTCCACCAGGGTGTTCCAGTGGCAATCATCTGATACCTTCGTCAGACCCTCGTCATCATATGAAGCAGAAAGTGCTTAAGACACCAAAGCAAACGAGCCCAAACTGGACTGTGTTAGTCCTTTCCATCAGGGTGTTCCATTGGCAATCATCTAATACCTTCGTCAGACCCTCGTCATCATATGAAGCAGAAAGTGATTAAGAAACCAAAGTAAACGAGCCCAAACTAGACTGTTTTTGTCCTTTCCACCAGGGTGTTCCAGTGAAAATGATCTGATACCTTCGTCAGACCCTCGTCATCATATGAAGCAGAAAGTGCTTAAGACACCAAAGCAAACGAGCCCAAACTGGACTATCTTAGTCCTTTCCACCGGGGTGTTCCAGTGGCAATCATCTGATACCTTCGTCAGACCCTCGTCATCATATGAAGCAGAAAGTGCTTAAGACACTAAAGCAAACAAGCCCAAACTGGACTGTGTTAGTCCTTTCCATCAGGGTGTTCCATTGGCAATCATCTGATACCTTTGTCAGACCCTCGTCATCATATGAAGCAGAAAGTGCTTAAGAAACCAAAGTAAACGAGCCCAAACTCGACTGTCTTAGTCCTTTCCACCAGGGTATTCCAGTGGAAATCATCTGATACCTTCGTCAGACCCTCGTCATCATATGAAGCAGAAAGTGCTTAAGAAACCAAAGCAAACGAGCCCAAACTGGACTGTCTTAGTCGTTTCCACCAGGGTGTTCCAGTGGCAATCATCTGATACCTTCGTCAGACCCTCGTCACCATATGAAGCAGAAAGTGCTTAAGACACCAAAGCAAACGAGCCCAAACTGGACTGTCTTAGTCCTTTCCATCAGGGTGTTCCAGTGGCAATCATCTGATACCTTCGTCAGATCCTCGTCATCATATGAGACAGAAAGTGCTTAAGACTAAGAGTCAATAGGTACCTAATAAAACTCTTTCGTCACTTTTCAATTTTTGGCCAAAAACAAAGCTTATCATTGGTAAATATATTTTATACCCTTGGCAACACCAAGCATTATGGCGCTATATTTCAATATTTTTTAATTCATTTTAAATTTCGTTTTGTCATTTTGATAAGAAATACATCAGAAAATTGAATATTTACTTAAGAAATGTGATGTTTACACACTTTTCTTTTTTTCCTGGATGTTTTTTACAGGATTTTACAGCACAAACTGATATTTTTTCATTAAAACATTTATATTCGTAATGTCATCACGCGGCGAGCGCTCCTGAATGACTGATTGGCATTTGGCGGGGGCCGGGAGGGGGGTCGATCGGAGATGTCAATATCAGTGCCTTTTTAGTGGAAGTTTTTACTGAGCGCTTACTAGGCATCTAGACAATATATAATCTAAGATGTAAGACTTGTGTTTACAGTGTAATTTTTTTTTAGATCTGTTCACTTCATATGTCATTGGTGCTTTCAATTTTATAGACCGTGATGTGGCGAGAGGGCCTGATGGTAAACTGATCCTTGCAATACAGGCTCATACGAGACCTAGTGCAGGGCTCAGAAATATTATTAGGTACTTACGTTACTACTTCAATTAAACATCTTTATGTAAGATCTTTTTGTGTACCAGTTGTGACGTTGCGGTAGCGCGTCACTTTGAAAATAAAAAATAAACTTAATTTTCGAGATAAAATCTGTATATGTGACCTACCTGCGGGCCTGTGGGTGGCCTTCAGCCCCCAACGCCGCACAGTTGCAACTTTTGTATGAACAAATAAACTTTATTATTCGTTTATTTTATTTACTCCGACTGCGAGCGCCGTACGCTCCCTCTCAATGTCCATATTATCAGCTGAGCGAGTTGGTGACTCAGTGCCCCAAGTTTTAGATAAAAACATACGGGTTACTCACGTCTGTTTTAAGCCGAAAAATCCGACTACAGTTTCAACCACATTCGGCGGTCTTTTTTTTATCTAAAATGTTTGAAAACCACGTTAGTTTCCATAGTAAAAGTGCCCCAGGTATTTGAAATGCGACCATTTTGAGCGGAGTACCAGCCAACATTACTTCAAGCACATACGGGTAATATTTTGTATCTGCTCTATATACCATTAACTCGCGTTTACTAACATTGTACCTGAGGCCATGGGTCTCCGCATAACGCTCACAGGACACAGATACTCACTAAGGCCGTCCCGCACAGTTAAGTCCGCACCGGACGTACGCGACGTGGGTTGTTTTGTGTAATTTCATAAAGCAGCGCTACGGATCGTCCGTCATCCGCGGCGCGGGCGACGGGGCCTGCTCGCGCGTCCGGCGAGATGGAGCACGCTGTCGATATTTCTGTTGTCTACGTCGTATTTTCACTAAATAGTAAATCATCAAATAATCCATTACGTAACCGGCACGACTAAAATTGTATTAGTGGGCGTAAGTGGGAGGCCATCGCGGACATCCGCGACGGGTCCCGCGTCGGATATAACTAAATAAACACCCTGTCTACAGAACCGTCTACCTTAGGCTTACTGACCTCCCCAATCAGGCGATCCACGTATAAATTGAAAAGCTTCGATGAGCTTAACCCCCCTGCCTCACTCTGCATTTCAAGCCGTACGGATCCGACAGTTACAAGGTGTTAAAAAGTTGCTAAAACAATACGTGATTACTGGACGACCCCCTCAGGATAAGGGAATGACGTATTAATGATGAAAGTCTACTTTTGTTTTCAGGTGACGATGACGACATCAGGAAATCTCTCTCAGTACGGGGGCACGTTCGTCAAAGATCTAAGATTATTTTCAACTTCGGACATCGGATAAAAGCTTTAACTGTCTCGGCCAATGAAGGATTCGTGAGAGCAGCTTCGCAACAGGTATTATTTTGGTCATTGATATGTTAATTTTGTCATTACAAGACAACATTGGAGGCTATTCCCAAAGCACCACTAAACTCCCTTTGGAGCGGACGCAATGGCCCCCTATAGTCTAGTAAAAATAAGATTTGTGACATCATAAAAGACAACTAAGTATATTGTTATTTAAATGAATGTACTGGTGTTTTGAAATACATTTGACACAATTTCATAATGATATTGTAAAAGCTAATTTTGTTACCTTTACACGCTCAAACAGCTAAACCGATCGTTATAAAAATTAGTATAAAGATAGCTTTGGACCTGGAGACGGACGTAAGCTACTTATCATCATCATAATCATTACCGTTTTTCATAACTACGCGAGTGAAACCGCGGAACGCAGCTAGTCTATAAATCGGGGATTATTGTTGATCTATGATTTTTAGCTATTTTCCTATCATAATTTCAAAGAATCCCCACAGTTGCAAATACTGTGATGTGCTCCATACAAACGGATTTATTTTTACTAGACTACTAGGTCTCATCGGCAATTTGGGAATATAGGATATGCGACCACCAGTGACGCGGAAGCGGGTGTCTCTGTAGAAATTTTCGACTATCGGTTCTCAACTTATGTATCGCTAACCATACGACGTCGGTCACCGATTTCTGTCATGCGTAGCACTGTATCATTTTTTTACATGAAGTAGATCTACGATTGACCATCCCACTCGCCTGAGTAAGCGAAGGTATGGCCGAATGCTCGTCGATCTAGTTTTAAACGAAACGAAGTTTAAATTTGACTGTAAAACTTGCTTAGGATATCGTGAGGTCCTGAGACACGATATTCTGATTTGTATCTTGTGTAGAAGACAATATCAGTGCGACTTTCTAACATGTCGACGGTGAGCCAACTAGGTTATATTATATGTAGTTAGTATATAGTATGTTAGGCGTTTTGGATTATTTTTAAACATATTAAATCCGGGGCTGTTACCGCAACCTTAATAGCTTGACGACCTTTGTCTTGTCTGTATGGCCCCTGATCTTAAATTCATTGAAGATTCAGATTAAATTTTCATGTAAATACATAGTAGTTCTTAACATAGTTACTTTTTCCTTTTTTTTCAGGGTGTATCATATGCATCGTTTATCCACGAATCTAGAGCTCTGACTGAGGGTAAAGAACCCACTGCACAGAAGATCTTATTATGATATTGCATGGCACGAAATAATCATGAAAATATAAAAAAGTCAATAACATGATGCCTTCACGCTTGTACCTTACTGTGATCATATGAATATAATAATTGTTACAAAATATACGGTAATCAAGTTACAACATTTTTGCAGTTTTATTTATTTTCTTTATCATATTCTTGGTGGTGAACCACACTCAGAGTTAGGTAGTCCGCAGTCCGCACAAAGAAGGCGACTCAAGTATCAGCGTCGCTCTTAGGAGTATGTAGGTAATCCGTCTCGCTCGCGCATATCGGCATCTTTGAAGATCATTTAAAAAAAAAAAAAACAATTTGATCCAAGTAAATTTTCATACTTACATAAAATGATTTTTAGAAATTATTGACGTAAAAATGGTTTTTATGTATGAAAATTAACTTTGATTACAATGATATTTTGTCGAAAAGTGATGTTGCTTGTTAGACCTAATACCATTTAGACTTTAGCTTTTTAAAATTCTTTACCACATTTAAGACGTTTAAAAAAAATAGTATACTTTCAAGTTTTCATGGAGATAAGTACCTTTATATTAAATAAAATAGAAGTTTTTTAGAATGGCACATTACATTTTGGAATGGCATTATGATTTTTGTATCGAGTTGCTGTAAAACTAAAAAACAACAACAAAATAAGCATGTTCCGTTTTGTGTTAATATTTTTTATAAATTTAAAGGTACACAGCGCAAGTGAAAACTGAATACCTAAATAGAGCCACATATTTTTGAACATCTCAGCCGTGTCAACAAAGTGAAAGAGTACGCCGTGTAAATCTTTGAATTAATCACGTTTCGAAAGTAAGTCGTAAAAAAACTATACTTATTACAAAAGAGTACACCTACAGTACACGGTTACCTACACTATTGGCGTGATTCGGAAGATAACCATTATTTTGAATTTTGAAAAATGGTGATTATTGTTGGGTTGATAAAACTTTATTTAATTCCTCTTTGAGAAGCTATCTAGTCGTTATTGTGAAAAGTGGCTATTTTAAAATGGATGAAGTGTTAGATTCTCAAATTATAGCTGAGCAAGTCGACTTTCTTGACAATTGTTTCGACAACTCATTCGACTTGCAATCTTCACTTGTGGCTGTGAAGGAATACGTTTCTGAAGAAATCAAGAATTTATCTGTATTGAAGAATATTAAGGAAAAACATAGTAAGAAATTAGACACATCGGCACTGAATAAAACCTCCGCATTAAATAACAGTGCCTTAAAAACTTCACTATCTCAACCCTCTAAACAAAATATTATAAACAAGAGTCTTAAAGCATGGGGTTTACCAGAAGAAATAGCAAAAAAATATCAACAAAGAGGTATAACTGAAATGTTTGAATGGCAAGTTACTTGTTTAGCTAATTCAAAAGTTTTGTTAGACTGTTCAAACTTGGTTTATTCAGCACCAACATCAGCTGGTAAAACGTTAGTAGCAGAAATATTAACTATTAAAACTATTCTTGAACGGCAGAAAAAAGTAATCATCATCCTACCATTTGTTTCTATTGTCAGAGAAAAGATGTTTTATTTACAAGACATTTTGTCTAGTTCTGGGATAAGAGTAGAAGGTTTCATGGGATCCCAGTCACCACCAGGTGGTCTGCAAGCAGTGCATGTAGCTATCTGTACAATAGAGAAAGCTAACAGCTTGGTCAACAGGCTTCTTGATGATGGGAACATTTCAGACTTAGGAGCAGTCATTGTTGATGAGCTACATCTTTTAGGAGATCCACACAGAGGATATATTTTGGAACTACTGCTGACCAAAATAAAGTATGTATCTACAAGAACAGATAATATACATATTCAAATTGTTGGCATGTCAGCTACCTTACCAAATTTAGAAGTTCTAGCTGATTGGTTGAGTGCTGAATTATTTATTACCCAATTTAGACCAATACCGCTGGATGAATTCTGTCTAGTTGGAAAAAAATTCTTTGATAAAACTGGAAAGTGTATCAACACCCTCAATGTGCCAAATTCTTTAGCGAATGATAGTGATAATGTGTTGAATATTTGTTTAGATACAATAAAAAATGGTTGCTCTACTTTAATATTTTGTATGACTAAAAATAGATGTGAAAACTTAGCACAGACAATAGCATCATCGTTTTTCAATCTTGGATGTAAACAATGCGAAGCTGGCTCTGTGTTAAGGGAGCAGTTGAAAACTGAAAGCATATCTGAAGTGCTGGAACAGTTAAAAAACTGTCCAGTTGGCTTAGATCAAGTTTTAATGAAAACTATTTCATTTGGGGTTGCATACCACCATGCAGGTCTCACATTTGATGAAAGAGACATTATAGAAGGAGCTTTCAAATCTGGGGCGATACGAGTTCTGGTAGCAACATCAACTTTGAGCTCTGGAGTCAACTTACCTGCTCGAGTGGTCATAATCAGATCTCCTGTGTTCCTAAGACAACCTATAAATATCTTAACATATAAGCAAATGTCTGGAAGAGCAGGCAGAATGGGTAAAGACACAAAGGGGGAGAGCATATTGATATGTACTGAAGCTGAGAAAAAAATAGGGTTTGATTTGATGATGGGGGCATTAGACTCTGTGAAGAGTTGCATTGAATCTGAGGATAAGTACATGAGAGCTGTGTTAGAGATGATAGCTAGCCAAGTTGTTTGCACTAAGGAAGACTTGGACTTATACTCGAAATGCACCTTGCTATACACTCAGCTGGAGGATAAATCACCACAGAATGATCTGATCGAAAGTACCTTAAAAGAATTGAAGAATTATGAGCTAGTCAGGGTTCAAGATGGACAGGAAGTATATATCGCTACACCATTAGGAAAGGCTTGCTTGTCAGCGTCTATGGCTCCTAATGATGGACTATCATTGTTTTTGGAGTTGCAGAAAGCACGCCAGTGCTTAGTTTTGGAGACAGATCTTCATCTCATATATCTTGTGACACCATACAGTGTCAGTAGCCAGTGGGGCGATATTGATTGGTTGCATTTACTGACTCTATGGGAATCCCTAACAAAAGCTATGAAAAGAGTTGGGGAGCTCGTTGGTATACAAGAAAGTTTTATAATCCGTTGTTTGAGAGGTACAAATAAATTGAACAATGTCCAAAATAAACTAAACATTCATAAAAGGTAATAGTTCATTTTTGTTTCTTTGAACATATTATGTAGGTATGGAAAGAAGATAAATATTTTTTGTAATTTATGATAACATGCAAAAAGATGAAAACTGGAGAAAGAAGTGACAAAAAATGAACTGATTTACTTATTTAATTAGTACACAAAACTATACAGTTGATATTAAATATAAGTAAAATAAAAGGATAAGCTATGATCTTAAACATATTCCAACACATGTGCACACATGTTCAGCATTACAAGCAGTACTTAAGTTTAACAATAATCATAGTATGAAATTTGGTAAGTGGTTAGTAGATCATGAGTATTATTAAAAGCTATTAGTTCTGCCTTAACTTTTTATCAATGATTAGAAAAGTTTTCAATGATTGGAAAAAATAATGATTCAGGCATCAATTTTGAATTTTAGTTAACTATGATGATGAAAATAAAAAAAAGTTTTAGAATGTTTGTTTTAGGTTTTACACGGCATTGGCGTTACAAGACTTGGTGAATGAAGTGCCACTTTCAGAGGTTGCAGCAAAATTTCAATGCGCTCGCGGATTCTTGCAAAGCTTACAGCAAGCTGCAGCTACATTTGCAGGTATATTGACATGCATTAATCGATTCTTGCTCTTTGCATTGGAGCTTTCTTAGGTTTTCTTTTAATCATGACTGGCTTTGTGGCTCAGTTGGTAGTATGTCTGCTTGCTGTAGGTTGTGGGTTCGATCACCACCCAGGGGGGTCCTTGCCTCTACGCTAGCCCCCTAATTCTGGGCGAAACCGTAGAATTAAATTCGCGGGTAAACGCGTACTATACTTACAATTCTCATAACATATGTTTTATTTTTAGGGATGGTCACAGCCTTTTGTCATCAGCTTGGTTGGAAGAACATGGAAATATTAGTGTCACAGTTCCAAGATCGATTGCACTTTGGGATACACTCGGAACTGCTCGAGTTAATGAAGCTCTCGACGTTAAATGGAGTTAGAGCTCGAGCTTTGTTTAATTCAGGATTTGAAACTATATCTAGCATCGCTTCTGCTGATGGAAGCGTAATAGAAAATATTTTACACAAATCTGTGCCCTTTCAAAGTGAAAAGGAAAGAGAAGATGATGATGGTGATGACGTGAAAAAGCGTAACAAATTCAAATCTATATGGATAACCGGATGTTGTGGAATGACAGCTAAAGAAGCTGCTTTAAATCTTATCATGGAAGCAAGAAAATATCTTGAAAATGAAATTGGTGTAAGCTGTATAAAATGGAATACAAGCATAGTTACAACTCCTGTAAATTTAGATAACGCCAATGAAAGTAATATCGCTAAATCAGTTAAGATTATTGGAGATTACAACCATGACAAATATTTATCTGCAAATTCCCCTATTCTTGAATCAGAAGAAAATAAATCTCGCAATACGTCGATTAATCTGTTGGAGAATAGCGCCGAAGATATTAATATCCCGTGTAGAGTTGTCAAAGCTAACACCGGTCATTTTGATGAACTTGAAAGTAAGATGGTAATAAAAACAAATCATGAAACCATAACTGCACTAGTCATAGACAACTGCCACAATAATGTTAAGGCTGAAATCGTTGAAAACAGTCAAAACAAACCGATAATCAAAGATGAAATTTTATTTCAAGGGGAATCTCCTTTTGCAGATAAGTTAGGAATTATTAATACTGACAAAGAAGAAATTTTATGGGATTCTTTAAACTTTACAGAAGCAAGAATCGGAAATATTACAAAATTCAAAACATTGAGCAAAATGTTCTCTCCAAATATAAGTTTTGGAGATACGGATAATAGTACTGCTTCAGAAAATATTCTAGAAGTAAACACTTCTCCTAAAGGAGCTTCAGCTAAGGATGCTAGTTTATTTTCAACAGATGGTGAGACTTCAGTTTTCGATGAAAGTTTGCCTTTAGATCTTATACCTAGCAAGCTTCTTGACAATAAAAGTTCCGCATCAAATTCGTGGGAGCGAGAAACCACTTCAGATTGTATAAATACAGTTTCAAAAACAATTATAAATGCATTCGAATCACCTTTAGTTCTGACAGATGAAGAAGATATTAAATTAGTTTTTGAAGATGCAAGTCAGGAAGATATTCTAAGTCTATCCAAAGAAGATGAAGTCGTATGTTCGCAACAGAAAATTGAAACCATAAAAGATTTATACAGTCCTTGTAAGCGTAAAATGAATAAAAAACAAGATGTGACATATAAAGCAAAGAAAAAAAAGTTTAACGACTCTGTCACGCAAGATGTTACTGACATTCCAATGAATTTTACTAATCCTGCATCATCTAAAATCCAGATAAAACACCATAGTTTTAACTGTATTGTGCTTAAAGATAATGAAATCTATAAAATTCTTCGCATTTTGGAAAACTCGCAAACAGCTTGTTTCTATCTGAGTGTACAAAAGAAAACAAATAATAATAATGGAATTATAGGCGCCAATATTCTAAATATCCAAATACCAGATGCAGAAGTTGAAAATATTATTAAAGGAATTGCAATATGTCTTGGAAGTTATACTTGCATATTTATTGATCTTACTTCAGAAAATAAGACTATTTTAGAAACGTTAAAATGCTGGTTTGAGAATAGTACAACTCAATTCAAAACTTTTTCTTCGAAAAGGTGTTTTTTGAATATGAAGAAATGGTTAGATATTTCTTTGCCGATTTCATGCGTGGATATTTCACTGACTGAGTGGTTATTACATAGCGACGAAAGGATGGCTAAAATTGAAAGTTTGGTGAGTACTAACTTTAGAATTGATTTTGACGCGACCAAGACAAACGGCGCGTACATGAAGGAAAGACAGCACTTATGCAAAATAGCATCGTATGTATGGGCCCTAAAATCTACAATAAGATTCCTAAGTCAATAAGAGACCAGAATAGTAATTTATTTAGAAAAAAAGTTCAAGGCATTGTTATTGCAGAAGTGTTATTATTCTATCAATGATTTTTAAATGACAAATTTTATTTTTATTGACATTATGTGTATCTTTTATTGCTTCTGCTTTGTCATATTTTATATATTTACGGTTTGTGTTTTAATCTAATAACAAATAATAATAATTATTATTTTTAATTTTTCGCATGTGCATGATGACATTTGTACGCCTAATCGGCACAACATGATTTTAAGCGACTAAATTTAGTGTAACATCTTTTATGCACTTGTTGTATAAAATTCTCGTGTTGTATGCAAATAAATTATCCTTATCTTTATCTTTAGCGTTTCGCTGTTTCTGGCGTCATATACCTTCCAATATGTATTTAGATCTAGATTTTATGTTGCATTTTCAAAGCAACATAAATATGTTGCAGATGAAAAAATACTACGATTTAGATTTATCTGCGGTTTGTGTTGAAAACAAGGAAATATTTGGAAAAGACGACTCGTGTATAGACCCATGTACTAAGGCTTGGTGTATTTGGATGATCGCTGAGAAACAGGACCAGTGTTTTTATGAAGTTTCTCATAATACTAAAAGTATGTACAGATTTACTGTATTTTTTTCATCATCGTCATCATCTCAGCCATAAGAAGTCCACTGCTGGACATAGGCCTTCCCAACGGATAAAAAAAAAAGTTATTTTTGCCTTACGCCAATTTACATTCTATGTAGGGTAGGTGTAGAAAGAAAGTAACAATATTTGACAGATGAGCTGTAACAGCTCATCTGTCAAATATTGTTACTTCCTAGTGGCAGGAAAACGCTATAAACAGGTCGCTTCCAACCGGTCTTTTTGAAAATCAATCAGGGAGGCTTATGTTCATCAGTGGACTTCTTGTGGCTGAGATGATGATGATACTCTAGATAAAGATGCAATGTGATGTACATAAAAGTGAGCATTCATCACCATCATGCATACATGGTGAACCGCATAGACTAAAAGGAGTAGGTTCTCAATTCGTCGGATTTTTTTAATTATTTTTAGGGTTCCGTACCCAAAGGGTAAAACGGGGCCCTATTACTGAGACTTCGCTGTCTGTCCGTCCGTCCGTCCGTCCATCTGTCACCAGGCTGTATCTCATGAACCGTGATAGTTAGAGAGTTGAAATTTTTACAGATGATGTATTTCTGTTGCCGCTATAACAATAAATACTAAAGAGGGCTCCCATACAACGGACAAGATTTTTTTGCCGTTTTTATAGTTAATGGTACGGAACCCTTCGTGCGCGAGTGCGACTCGCACTTGTCCGGTTTTATTTATGTATGTTCCCCGATTACTCGAAGACACTTGGACTGTTTTGAAAAAAATATTTTTTTGTTTTACTTCCCATAGAAATTTTATCATAATCGGTTCAGTATTTTAGTTTTGATAACAAATTAACTGGAAAAATAATATAATCCAAACAAACGAATTGCGTATTTTGATGTCGTTATTTTTAAGTTTTTTAAACGATTACTTGTTAGGAGTTCGTACTAAGGGCGCGGGAACCTATTTGTGAGCCTACAGTGTCTGTCTGTCCTGTACTTTTAAACGGCTGTATCTTTTGAAGGGTAATAATTTAATAGTCTCTAAATTGGCAAGATTGTAGGGTTTACTTTGATGTAAATCTACAAATTCTAAAAACTGGTCAAGAGCGAGAAAAGCTTGCGTAAACAAACCTAATATTTCAACTTGAGAAAGTTATGAATATTTACGTACAGATACAGAGAACCACGTGGCTATTATCCTAGCAAAGTGTGAACATCACGGTATCACTGTCGACCGTCTGCTCGCATCGCAAATGTTGCTGGACGTGAAGAGAGCCCTCGATGTCCTGCAGAAGAAGGCTGATAAGATGTCCAGCTGTAGGAGCATCAACCTCAGCTCCTCCAAGGCGGTTGCAAAGGTAAACATACTATTTCATCATCATCATCTCAGCCATACCGACAGACTGACAACCGCACCGTAACTCCGATAAACAACAGAGCGAGCGCGGGGAGCGGGTGAGGAACCCGATATTCTTGGGAGGTGGAGACTGTCTGTTCTGTATATAATATGTTCATGTATTCCGCGTCTATACCTACTCAGCAATGGGTTACAAAACGTGTTTTTATTCTAGGCTCTAGGTATGCACAGGAACGGCAAAGTAAGCACAAAGAAGAGCGTCCTGACATGTCACAGTAGTCCTCTAGCCAGCGTCGTGGTGTACTGGAGGAAGCTGCACAGTATACTTACAAAGACTCTCTACCCCCTCGCTGAGAAGGCACATGGAGACGCCCGCCAGAATAAGTAAGTATACGTGTTCACACAGTTTTATTCTGCAGTTTAGGCACACGTCGCACATTCCATACAAAGGCGCGTTAATCAGTGACATACGGAACTTGACGTTTGTATATAACACACACACACACACACACACATGTGTGAAGTTTCATGTTGCTAGTGACGTCAATTGCGATTCGAACGCTTGAAGCTCGCAACGCTTGTCAGGACTGACAACCGCGCCGCAAACTCCGGCAAACAACAAGACAAGCGCGGGGAGCGGGTGAGGAACCTGAGATTCACTGGAGGCCCAGAGTGTCCGTTCTGTATGTAATACTGTTAATGTCTCCTGTCATCTCAGCCATAAGAAGTCCACTGTTGGACATAGGCCTCCCCCATGGATTTCCAAAAAGACCGATTGGAAGCGGCTTGCATCCAGCGTCTTCCCGCCACTTGTATGAGGTCGTCTGTCCATCTCGTGGCTGGTCTTCCTACGCTGCGCTTGCCGGTACGTGGTCTCCACTCGAGAACCTTTCGGCCCCATCGGCCATCAGTTCTACGTGCTATGTGCCCTGCCCACTGCCACTTCAACATGCTAATCCGCTGTGCTATATCGGTGACTTTTGTACGTCTACGTATCTCTTCATTTCTGATTCGATCTCGTAGAGAGACTCCGAGCATAGCCCTCTCCATAGCTCGTTGCGTGACCTTGAGCTTCCTTATAAGGCCCATAGTTAGGGACCACGTTTCAGTGCCGTATGTCATCACTGGTAACACACACTGGTTGTAAACTTTCGACTTGAGGGACTGGGGAATATTGGACGAGAAGACGCTTTTAAGTTTCCCGAACGCTGCCCAGCCGAGTTGGATACGACGATTGACCTCCCTCGTAAAGTTGGACCTGCCTAATCGGACCGTCTGTCCTAGGTAGACGTATTCGTCAACAACTTCAAGAGTGAAGTTCCCCACAGATATTGGGGTGGGCACTACATGGGCGTTCGACATAACCTTCGTTTTGTCCATGTTCATTTTGAGGCCCACCCGTTGGGAAACTCTGTTGAGGTCTTCGAGCATCGTGCTGAGCTCTTCCATCGACTTTGCCATGACTACTATATCGTCGGCAAACCGAAGGTGAGTGATGTACTCGCCGTTAATATTAATGCCGAGCCCTTTCCATTCCAGAAGCTTATAGGCATGTCTCCTGTGGTTTAAGAAAAATGCTCTAAGTAAATATGACCTGCCAGCTCGACTGGCTTGTACTTTGGCGTGCGCCAAAAGAACTAAGAACTATATGATACAAAGAAATACCCTTTGTAGGTTAATATGATAATTATAGTTTAAAAAACTGAAGCAACCGACTTCTCATGGATGCCATTGTCAGAACTGGACCAAATTGAAATGGGACCACACGGGAAGCACCAGCTTTAAAATAAAAGAAGAATCATTAAAATCGGTTCACCCAGTCGAAAGTTTAGCAAACAAGCAAGTTTACGTAACAAACATAAAAAAATAAAGTCGAATTGAGAACCTCCTCCTTTTTTGAAGTCGGTTGAAAATAGACTATTGTAAGCAAAAGCGTAGCGCTCGTGGCGTAGCTTGACTAGGTGTTCCCGAACGATCACCAAAGTTAAGCAACGGACGGACCGGTCAGTCTTCGGATGGGTGACCGTGAGTGGCATTTCTTTCTGAGCGCTACCGTGGGTTGGATGACACGTTAAATTGTAGGTCCCGGTTGTTCAGCAACCGTTAAGCCAAGTCAGAGGCCTTTCGGCGGCTTAATAACTCTGACAATAGGGCTGGCCACTCAGTCTATACGAACAAACAAAAAAAGCAAAATTACGCAAAATGTGTTTAGCGAGTAAATCTTCTATCTGTTCATTATTACATATTCTGTCACTTTGTCAAGATTAGCATCATCAAAGTTGTATCGAAATTAAACACTGATTTCGACATTTAGTCACAATTCGCTTTCAACTGTGTAACTTTGTTCCTCCACAGAATAAGACCAACCTACACAATGCACACATGCACGGGTCGGATAAGCATGCACGAACCGAACTTGCAAAATGTGCCACGAACTTTTACCATACCCACTTCCTACCTCGAGGGGGTTACTACTGATACTGACAGTGTAGAGTTCAACTGTAGGCACGTGTTCAAAGCGTCGTCTGGCTGTTTGATGGTCTCAGCGGATTATTGTCAGTTGGAGATGCGGGTGTTGACGCATTTCAGCGAAGATCCGGTGCTGATGAGGATTATGCATAGCGGAGAGGATGTTTTTAAGAGTATAGCTTCTTCTTGGAGTAATTTACCTGAAGATGAGGTAAGGACTGTATATCTAATCGGGGTTTCAAGGTGATGTGTGATTGTTGTTGAAGATTTAAAGCCGAGCTCATGTTAAAATACACTCAATTTCATTTTTGAGTGTGTGGAATATTATACATATTCATTACATGTCTATCAATTCAAGCTCGCATTCAATCGGATTTCGGGAGTCCTTTGTAAGTGCCTTTGATTGACTTGACATAATAACGTAATAGAATTCACAAGACCTCCAATAAGGCTTATTCATTCAAATTCAAGGCATATTCCCATTACTTTGGTTTATTGGATTCGTAGACATATTGAAATTTGCTAATACCTAATCATTGACCTATTATTTAAGTAGGTAAGTACAGCATTCGTAAGTACAAGTGTCCTTTAACAAAAAGCTTAATAAGTATTTCGCAAATTAATCGAAGAACGGTTTTCACACATCATCGTCATCACCATTATGATCTCAGCCACAAAAAGTCCACTGCACTGCACATAAGCCATGGATTTTCAAAAAGACCGGTTGGAAGCGACTTTCATCCAGCTTCTTCCTGCCATTTTTATGAGGTCTTTTGTCCTCCTTGTGGCTGGTCTTCCTACGCTGCGCCTGCCGGTGAACTTTTTGACTCCATTGCCCAACAGTTCTACGTGCTATGTGCCCTGCCCACTACCAGTTCAACTTGTTTACCATTTCCAAACCACCACCCAACAGCTTTGGATATACGAGAAAAAAATGTGAAGGAGAGGCACATTACCTTTTTTTGCAATAATTAATTTTAGGATTTTATCGGTACATCTTTCTACTAATCGATAACTAAGAGTCTCTGTACAAACAGACAGACAGTTATGGCGAAATAAATATTCCTTGTTGAATACAGCATCCCGAAAAGTGTAAATTCAGATCCACCGGTCGCTAGTCGAACCCTAATTAGGATTCCAAGCCTCCAATTCAAGCCCTTTATTTACGTAAGTACTGTTCCAAAGTCCAATAGTGCTTCCTGGCCGTATTTACGTAGCGTAGGCTCTGAAAAGCGAACTTTACTAATATTGTGCCATTTTTCCTTCGAACCCGCGCTCGGCTGATGTGATTTTGATGTTTCATTTCTCGGGTCCAGGCGATTCGTGTAATGTTCTTTCAAACATCGCCTATTCCCAAGTTCACCGCTTGTTTTAAATATAGGGACGTAGGGGCAGGGTACGGTGATTCGCGCTTTAACTTTGTTGTAAAGTTTTATGTTGTTTGTTTTTGAATGTTAATCTGTTGAACAAAGGCTTTTCAAGTACGGGGATTTGCAGATAATCGGCTATGTTACCGTTGACGGTGGAACATTTTAGTTCAATTTACAGCTTGTCATATCTTTATAGGTAGACGACGATCTACGCCAAAAGGCGAAACAGCTATGCTACGGCATTCTCTACGGCATGGGTAACAAGACGCTGTCGCAACACCTAGACGTGACTGAACTGGAGGCGGCTTTCTTCATGGACTCCTTCTACAAGACCTTCCCACAAGTGAGGAAATACACGCAGAGGATCGTCGCGGAGTGCAGGAGGAACGGTTACGTGGAAACGCTGATGAAGAGACGAAGATACTTACCTGATATTAATGCTACGTCTTTGGGTGCGAGAGGTAAGGAAACTTTTATTTTTCTTATAAAAAGGTCCAGCAACAAGTATCTATATTAAGAGAAAAACAAAATACCCGACTACATAAAAAGAGTTTTTGCAGTTTAACTCGTTACGGTTGATACGCTGTTGAGTGTACGTTTTTTGTGAGAAAGTATTCGCAATACCGCTGTAAAAGATTATAAATGCGCATACTTTAGAATAATTCTAGTAAAATAACTTTTTTATTGCGAAATAGTTCGTTGGAGGTTACAAAAAACGCATTTTTTACTGTTGTAAGAGATGTATTAGTATTAAAAAAAAATATAACAGGGAGTGAAGACGAATCTAACAACACCTCGCACATCGAAATCAGTCAAACCGCTTAAGGCTGTAGGCGATCATATAGAAACATACATACCCACATTCATTCATTCAGATAGATAGATAGATAAACTATTTATTGTACACACCATAAAATTTACAATCAAAATAAATAAATTAAAAACTAGTGTAACAACTGGCGGCCTTATCGCTAATAGCGATCTCTTCCAGGCAACCTTAGGATGGAAAGGAACGAAAAGAAAGTAAAATGACGGGGCGTGCAGTAATAGAGAGGGGAGAAAAAATAATAATATTAAAATAAAGTAATAATAATCTTTTACATACAATATTTAAATATCTAATATGAATAGACATACATTCTATTTAATCTACACACTAATACTAACGATACAAATACTATAAATATACTAATAAATATCACAAATATAAAATAAATTACTTACAAAAACCAGGGAAAGCGAAAAAATAACAAAAATATAATCAGGTAATATATTCAGGTGTATACAATGTAGGTACGATTAGGTAGATTTATGATATATTATTATATTCATACATCAAAGTAAACCCTACAATCTTGCCAATTTTGAGACTTGTGTCTATTACCGTTCAAAATATACAGCCATTTAAATGTATAGGACAGACACACACCGGCACCGTAGCCTCACGAATAGGCTCACCTATTCGCTAGAACCTAGGCTAGCACCCTTAGAACGGAAACAAAAAACTGTAAAACCGACTTCAAACTGCGTAATATTGCTTTAATAATCGGCCAAGTGCGAGTCGGACTCGCGCACGAAGGGTTCCGTACTATCATCTATAATACTACAAAGTTTAGTTCTGTTTATAAAATAACGAGAAATCAACGAAATTCCTAGTAGTAAATTGCAAACTTATAGGTAGGTTTTCGATACACATCCGGGCAGCACGACGACGCTCGCGCGAGTACGCGCGGCTATGGCTCGCTCCGTGATGTTACCTCCCCCGTGATGCTAACCCGCTAAACCGGCGCTCGCACCGCGTTTAGATTATTATTATTTTGTGAGTTTTTATGTATTAGATTAGGTATTTATTTTTATAGTTAATATATTTCTAAATATTTACTTACAAATATTCAAGTTTCTACCTGTTAATTGAGATCGAGTAAAAATTGCTTAAAAATTACGTTTGTTGTATGGGAACCCCCATTTAATATTTACTTTATTGTTATTTAATTATTATTTTGAAAGATAATATACAAGTAAATATTCTGTGAAAATTTGAAGCGTCTACCTGTTACCGTTTTTAATATTGAGCAAAAAAATACGAAAAAAACACGTTTATTGTATGGGCACCCCCCTTAATATTTTTATTTTTGATATTTTTAGTATTTGTTGTTATAGCGGCAACGGAAATACATCATTTGTGAAAATTTCAGCTTTCTAGCTATCACGGTTTATGAGATACAGCCTAGAGACAGACAGACAGACAGACAGACAGACAGACAGACAGACAGACAGACAGACAGACAGCGAAGTCTTAGTAATAGGGTCCCGTTTTTACCCTTTGGGTACGGAACCCTAAAAACCAAACTACTGAACTGATTTGAATGATTTTTTAGGGGGCCGATCTGAAAGTATATCTATTCAAATCAAACACGGAGTTTCTTGACAGAGTTACGCGGTCGTAATTTAAAAAAAAAAGCCGAATTGTTAACCTTCTTTTTAAGTTGGTAATATGGCATGTCACGGGTAAAACGACATACTATAAATAATAGCTGTATTTCAAATCTGGCGAGCTTTGTCGTCATGATGGCAGCGTGCGTGCTCTATTAGAACTAATAATATAGCTGTTATTTTATAATAGCCTCTCGGTGTCATCTACGTAGTATAAAAACGGTTATTATGATTATGATGATAACATAAATGCGGAGTAAAGGTGGTGGCAAAGTAGAGATTCGAAAAGAGCACATCGAAATCTATGTTATTATAATTTTAAAATTGAAATTTTTATGGGACCAATTTGAATGTATGGGATATACAACAAGAAAAAAAAAGAATTTTCTAAATCTCATTATAATAGACTTATGCGGTAACTAACATAGAAATCAACCGAATTAAGGACCTTTTTTGAAGTCTGTTAAAAAAGTGCAATTTTCAAAACTCGCGGAAAACTTTACAGGCAAAATTATCAAATGTTTGGAGAAATTGTAGATTTTCCGAAGTTCGTACTAAACGGCTTAATATTATGTTTTTAATCCGGACAGCCAAGTAGTGAAACGAAATGCCAGCTTGTTTTCTGATAAATATAACATGGATATTTTCTAGGTCAGAGTTAATGGGTACTTCATATTCAATCACATCGTCGCTTTCTGACAGGCGAGTTGTTGGTCAAATGCAGGCGTATTCGCGTTAAGAAAGACATATTTCTGATCCAAGCTATTTTTCACTCAGGTACAGCAGAACGCCAAGCAGTGAACACGACAATACAAGGCTCTGCCGCAGACATCGCTAAAGCAGCCATGTGTGCTATCGACACATACACAAACCCACACTACCAGCCCATCCTTCTACTACAAATGCACGACGAACTCATATACGAAGTTCCTGAAAAACAGAAACAAAACTTTATGAAAACAATGAAAGAAGCGATGGAAGGAACTGTCAAATTGAAAGTACCGTTGCCTGTCAAAGTCAAGTCAGGATATTCTTGGGGTACTATGAAAGTAGTTCAAGAAATTTAATTTTTTTTACTGTGATCTTAGTTGTGATATTATATTTGTTACTGTAATTGATGAAACAATGCACTGAATAAATTATGTTTGGATCTCTTACTTCATTTATTTTTATTTTTTTTCACCTACAAATAAACTACTGATAAATAACTACGTTGCAAATACTTCGCAGTAGAGTTCTAATAAAGGACTATACTTAATAAATAAAATAAAACTACTTATAAATAAATATTTGTGGACATTTCACACAACACCATCTAGCCCAAACTAAGCAAAGCTTGTATTAGGGAACTAGATGGCTGATAAAATACTTATATACTTTTTTTTGTAAATATATATTGTACATAGGATACATATAAACACCCAGACACAGAACAAACATCCATGCTCAGGGTTTTTTTTTATCAATGTGCTCATCACACAAATGTTTGCCCTGGGTGGGGATCGAACCCACAACCTGCAGCTTAGTAGGTAGACATACTACCAACTGAGCCACAAGGCCAGCCACATAAAAAAACTGCAATGTACGCAACAAGTGAGCATTGATTTCAAAAGCAACAATATACCTACGCTACGAATTGATAACCTTCTTCCTTTTTGAAGTCGGTTGAATAAACTCAAAATTCGACTTATTTCGGCCAGGCTAAAGATGTAGATACTGTATTGCGAGTAGTTGATTGAAATTTTATAAAAAATGCCTAATGACACTTGAAAGGTAAAGACTGACTTATGGCGTATCCAGAAAAATCGCGGCTAAAGCCGGCGGCAGCCGCGAGCTAAGCAAGTGGCCGCCCCGGCAATGACTATATGTGACGCGATTGCTGCAAACAAAACCACACGTCGCACACAGGGGTAAATGACCCTAAAAGTCGATCAAAATTATTTTTGCACGATTTTTACTTCTAATGCATAAATTATGACTACTACTGGTTAAATATGTGAAATAGGAGTAATAATAACAATTACATAGGTTCATGATTTACTTTATTATGTACAAAATTAGAAGAAATGTCATCAACATTGAAACTATTTACATTTTATACTTATAATTTTAGTCTGATGAGTAATCCCACCCTGCTTCATCTGAATCTTCATCATTATCTTTATTTCCCTCTATATTATCTTCGGCATCAGGTGTACTTGGTTCAAGTAACATATCAATTGTTTCGGGTTTAAAAGGTTTTGATAATGCTTGTGTAGTACTTAACTGTTTTACTTCAACTTTGTCAGCATCACTTGCTCTTGCTTTTCGATATTTTTCACCGCGTGTTGGCGATGTCATGATATCTCTAACCACATGTGCTCCGCTTATATTGCCAGATTCTCGAAGTGCCATTTGACCAGCATTGAGAATACAATCAGGTTCATTATCTTTTCGTATACTTAAAGTTCTTCTGCGTTTGCTGCAATCCGTTAATTCATCAAAGGATTTTCGAGGACGACCTGCATTAGAGGTATACTCGTAGATTTCAATGGAATCTCAATGCAACCTTGCAACCATTCATTGTGTTTTTTTAAAATAGACTCAGTTCTATTACAGGATTGCCATCTGGTTTTCATTTCAGCCTTTAGCTTGAAATTTTTTGTAGAAAAATATTTTTTTGTTCTGCTAAGAAATCTGTCTGATTTATGAAATTATTCTCAACCATATCCAACTTTTTCGCAAAATCCTTTACACTACAGTTTTTGGACATAAATTAAACAGCTTCCCGGGTTACAATCCTTATTGCAGACGAGCCTAGAACAAAGAAAACCTACAATGAATACAAGTGACTGCAAAATGTAAGTTTGTATTGTAATAGGCGAAATTTAAAAAAAAAACGAAAAAAAATGTTTTGACAGTTTCTGGCACCTTGTTTTTATTTAATCTAGAAGATTTTAAAGTGTAGTAGACAAAAATTAAAGAATTTGACCCGGGACTCACCGGAAAATATAACAAAATCACTATTTTACAAATAAGAAACAAACAATATCTCGATAAAATTAGGCAGTTGGCAAAAAGATACAGTAATAAAATTCTGAATCAATTTTTGATTCAAATTACATTGATTCAGATTCTACATACCTGGTTGAACATTATCCATGTTGAAAATCACCAATATTCACTACACATTTAACAGAAATGTCTTTAACGCAACTTAGATTTTTCGTGAATCACGGTAGCCGAATTACGTGTATCTTGCAACATGCACAGAAAACGACTGACCGTTGGATAATAAGTACCTGTAGCCCAAAAAACATGGCGGTCTATTGTTCTGTGCACATTAGACTAAAGCCAGGTAGCAAGGGTTTCCCGGAAATAGCGAAAATATTTTTTTGAATTATGATCGACTTTTAGGGCCCTTTACCCCTGTGTGCGGCGGGCGGCGGCGGCGGCCGCGGTGCCGCTGCCGATACGGCCCTGTGTGGATACGCCATTACCGATACCTTGTAAGAAGGTAATTATATAAACATACCTAAATACATCCAAAAAATGTTACTCTCCTTGGCGGTCGGCTAAAAAACAGTACAACTATAAGAGCAAGTAAACTTAATATTTATTTTCGTTATGAGACCGAGGTCGACGATAAGCCACGAACGAATTAAAATTTAAAAGCGTCGCAGTGCATCCATGCCAAGACGCAAGTTGCTAAACGCTCTCGACCTTCAATAATTTATTTGTTTACCGCACGTAGTTATTTTATCGTCGGATACCTACGCTTTTTACCTGACTGCGTAAGAAAGAGGGTTGTGTTTTTTCGAATGCTTGTATGTTTGTATGTGGTATGTATGTATATATATATATATATATGTATGTGGGTATGTATGCGGTATGTATGTATGTATGTATGTTTCTATATGAGCGCCTACAGCCCAGACGGGTTGACCGATTTTGATGTGTGAGGTGTCGTTAGATTCGTCTTCACTTCTCGAGTGTCATAGGATATATATATATATATATATATATATATATATATTTGTAATATGAATAAAACTTTCGCAAAAATAAAAATGCACTTCAATTATTCTAAAGATGCGTACTTATAACCTTTTAAAGCGATTTTACGCATACTATTTCACAAAAAAAAAAACAGCGTATCAAGCTCTCAACAGCGTATCAAGCGTAGCGAAATCGTAAGTTACGACTGTAAAACCGCTTTTCTGCAGTCGGGCATTTTGTTTTTCTTTAAATAGAGACTTGTTTTAATATTGTTAGGAGAAAAGTGAGTCAACAAAAAGAAGGAAAATTAGAGTCTTCTATCCATATTTTATCAGTTTGGTACATATTTGAGCGTTATACAGTTCCTAAATAATTTCAAAAAGATAATGGATTAAATATTGAATATTAAATTCTGAAGCCTAAATCAATGAAAAATCTTAAAATCACTAAATTCAAAAAAGGAACAAAAGCTGTACGAGAATTATGTTATATTTTTTAATTTCAGAATTTTAATTAGAAAACACTAATAGATAGTTAATAAAACATCCAGGTAAAATAAAAGTACGGAGTTAACTACATTTTTAGCGAAAAGACACGAAATTGGAGGAGGATATTTCCACACAACCTTCAAACGGTGACGGAGTTATGCGGCACAAACATAAAAACAACAAAACTACTTTTTTTTTATTGACAGTTATATTATGTCAAATGTCGAAGTTTATAATTGTTTAAATGTAAGAATTTAGCAAAATAAAAATTACAAGATGATAAATGGACGAAATATAAACGTATGGAAGTATAAAGAATAATTACAGTAAAAACGGAGAAGTATATCGGTATATGATATTAAATACTAAAATTACAAAGTGTATAGATATAGGTAGTTACAGTCTTAATTTACTCTGTAGTGTTAGGTCAGGTTAAACGTCAGATCTCAAAATTATCTTAAATATAGTGGATAAATCCGTTAAAAGTTGTTCACCTACTTAATTTCAATGGATAACAGTCGCGAGAACCTACATAAAACCGGCCAAGTACGAGTCGGACTCGCGCACGAAGGGTTCCGTACCATTATCTATAAAAGCGGCAAAAAAACATGTCTATTGTATGGGAGCCCACCTTAAATATTAATTTTATTTTAATTTAATTATGTATTTTTGCTGTTATCAATATCGAGCAAAAACGAGCAAAAAAATCACGTTTGTTGTATGGGAGCCCCCTTAAATATTTATTTTATTCTGTTTTTTAGTATTTGTTGTTATAGCGGCAACAGAAATACATCATCTGTGAAAATTTCAACTGTCTAACTATCACGGAGATACAGCCTAATGACAGACGGACGGACAGACAGCGAAGTCTCAGTAATAGGGTCCCGTTTTACCCTTTGGGTACGGAACCCTAAAAAACATCTCTGATCGCCACTGATGAGACTTATAAGTAAAAACTTTTTGTTGATTTAAATAACCCAAATGTGTATGTGTTAAGAACAAAATTTTGAAAAAAATCAAACTGATCAACTAGTTGGTTCGATTGGCATTAATGCGTTATGCGGCTTCCATTACGCACAACTAGTTGGTCGGTTTAGGTAACCTGTATGAAAAAACAGGGAAATTGTGAGTGTTAATCAAGTTACTAGAAAAATACACTATTACAAAAAGGATCGCTTACATGCAAAGCATTCGAAGCAAATAAGCTGTAAAAAAGTTACACCGAGAACAGCCGAGTTTAATAGACATTCCTTTCGGCGTACGTTTGTAAATGTACGAGTTTTTCCCGGTTTTCCCGGGTTGCGCACCGGCGCCGGCAGAGGGCGGCATCGGCGGCCGCCCTCCAATCGATACCTGCGCACAGGAGCCTAGCTTGTCACCCTCACGTCAAAGACGCGACCACCACATTCGCAAACGTAACCCCGACGGAAAATGTGCATGACAATATTAAAAGTGCCGCGAGTTACCGCAGTGACCATGTTCTGAGTTCTGACCAAAATGCATCTACACTTCGAGAGGAATGTCAACTCGAAATGTGACTGTACCGTATTGTCCTTGTCGTGGATGGGAAAGGTTCCCGACGAGCTGCCAGAGGTGAGTCTACTACTTTGTCTTGAGAACTATATCTATGCTTGCCAATATTTGCGGCCAGTTAAATTTAGCATCGGTGGCTTGTGCCAGTTACCTAACTTACTAGCTAGTTTCTCCGTTGGAGTTGCATTGAGTTTTCGTAGTTTTATTCGTCTATTATGAGTTTAAGGGGCAGTTTTGCAGAGTTCGACTCTAGTCTGGACTGTTTTGTTAATATTTTGAAAGCAATAAAATCTTGGTGATGCCTATTTTTTTTCGATTTCAAAAAAAGGAGATTATCAATCAGATATGTATGTATGTGTTACTGTAAAAGCCCGAATATTGGTAAATCTTAGGTTTTACCAGTAAATCTTAGGGTTTACCAACACGAGTCGGTAAATGTAAGAATATGTAAAAAAGAAACGATTTTATAGGGCTTTTACCATTAGAATTTAGTACATGCTAGGTTTTACCAGTGACGGTTGGTAAATGTTGGTTTTGGAAATAAAACAATGCATATGTTACTGTATTCGGGCTTTTACAGTAACATATATAATAACATTTGTTTGATTGAACGATGTAGCTTGGTGCAAAGCAGTCTTAGGTATAAGCAATAATTTCTTCAGAGATTAGGTTATGTTTTTTTTTATACAAATTTATACATAATAATTTACAAGTACAGATAACTTACACTTTAAGTTTGCAGCTGCAAATAAATTTTCTGCGACTGCGCTAAGGGGGAAAACGAGGAAAGTCCCAAGAGCGAGCCGGAAATAAATTTGTATAAAAAAAAACCATAACCTAATCTCTGAATAAATTATTGCTTATACCTATACCAGGATCAACTAGTTTGACCTAGCCTAAACTGGTCTAGTATGCATTGTTTTATTTCCAAAACCAACATTTACCACCCGTCACTGGTAAAACCTAGCATGTACTAAATTCTAATAGTAAAAGCCCGATAAAATCGTTTCTATTTTACATATTCTTACATTTACCGACTCGTGTTGGTAAACCCTAAGATTTACTGGTAAAACCTAAGATTTACCAATATTCGGGCTTTTACAGTAACATATGCACCTATTGACTACCCATCCGCTGTAGAATAAATATTTGCATATGCTCGCTGTGTGACGGATAGGTATCTAGTATCTTGGGATACAGCGAAGCGAATTTATGCTAATAGCTATTTATTTGATCTACGTATACTTAGCTTAGTTATTAAGTGTATTAATTAATACATTTTTACACACACTGAATTTTTTAGAAATTTTTCGAAGTGTTCTCTAATTTACCCTCGACACAAAACGAGGGGTGTTATAAGTTTGACGTGTGTCTGTCTGGAGTATGGTAGCTCACAAACAAATGAAAAGTTTTGATTCTTTTTTTGTTTGAAAGAGGATTTGATCGAGAGTATTCTAGCTATGTTTAAACAGAATCTATTCGATCGTTTTTAATGACAGAAAGTTTTAATCTATACTTGTACTTATTCAATGATAGCTCGCACTGGACTACAAACTACCTGATGTTTAGTCTACGATGGAGCGCGCTTATTTAGAAGAAACAGATTCATTCGCAAATTAAAGACACCCAGATTATATCTATCGGAAAAAACCCGTTCGGGAAGTACCTATATTCCATGTTTTAAAGTAGGCACGATAAGCGTTTTGTTCGAAGCTTATCAAGAATTTAGAGTGTACTAATTCTTCCATCGCAACTAGTTGCGAATTACGGTTGCGATGGCGGCCGGAGCGGATTAATTACTGTATAATATGTATTTGAACTAGTCAAACTCTGTCATTCCACCCGCTATATAATTCGTTGTCACATTTATTTTTTACGGGAATCTGTATAGCCTATACGTGTTCATTTCGGGTTATAAAGTAACTTAATTTCCTTCCAATTGAATAATTTTTAGTGTGTAGAAGTTACATAAATATAAGGTTGGTTTCCGCGATAATTACTAAGACATATCTAGTCTCACCTGTGACTACGGACCCTGCTAAGTATACGTAACGTTAACTCTAAAAATTGGCTAAGTGAGTGGGGCCACGCGCAGGGTAGAGTTCTGTAGAGTTGCTACTATGTGTGGGCTTTAGGATGGAGCTACACATTTATTTGATACTACGAAAGTATTGATCGATTTTGTAACTTTAAATAGAATTTGCACGTTTGTCTCTCCAACTAAGTAAATTTTATGAGTGGGTTGTCTATAAAAATAAATCGTTAATTTGTAAAGCCTACTCCGCTTTGATAGTTTTCCTTATTTTGTTTATATGTTACTAACATGATTTTAGTTTTATCAAATGTAAGTATACATTTTTGTGATACTATTATATAATAGTATAACAAAAATGTTATATTATATATATTTTGCAAACGGGCCCCTAAATTGAAAGACGGTTTCCGTACACCACCAATATTTTTAGATTACCTATCCAACGATACCACACACGATGGGGTTTACGTGTACGTTTGGGCTAAGCTGCGGACAGACGGACGGATATGGCTAAATTATAAGGGTTCATAGTTGACTACAGAACCCTAAATATTATGTAAAATATGCGCAATAAATCTGTGATTCAGTATTTTGGTTTTTATAACAAAATAACTAGACTAATATGTCATCCAAGTAAACGAATTGCGTATTTTGAAGTCGTTTTTATTAGTTCTCAACAGACTTCAAAAAAGGAGGAGGTTCTCAATTCGACTGTATTTTTTTTTATGTTTGTTAAGTACCTCATAACTTTCGACTGGGTGAACCGATTTTGATGATTTGAAAGCTGGTGCTTCCCGTGTGGTCCCATTTAAATTTGGTCCAGTTCTGACAATCCATGACAAGTCGGTTGCTTCAGTTTTTTAAACTATAATTTAATAATAAATAAAAATTATCAATGTTATTTAAACGATTACTTGTTATTTATTCAGATATATTCGCCTCGAAAAGTCTCAGGACTTCCCTGAAGTTAAGAGATGAGAAGATTTTTTGAATGATAAACTTGCGCTCGACCATTAAGTTAGAGATCAACGCGCACAGCTATCCCTCTCATGCATCACAAACTTTTTAAACATATAAAATAATTGGTTAGGGATATTAGAAAAGTAAGAAATTAATTTCTTAAATTTATAGATATAGGATTTAAATTAAATTTATAGTTATAGAGATAGGAGAAATATAAAAAAAAAAAATTCATTCAGATATCACTTATATTGGTGACGGAGTAGTTTAAACGTACATTTTTATACACCTCAGCCAATTTAAAAGATGTCTATGAAAAACTTTTCTTAAATATTTCACCTATCAAATACATATCTCACTTTTCTAATATACCTAACTCAATGATTTTATATGTTTAAAATGTTGTGGTGCGTGAGAGAGATAGCTGCGCGCGTTGAGAGAAATTGTCTACTTTTTATCTACTTTTTTTTTTTTTTTTTTTTTAAAGATTTAATTGAGATTTAACAGCATCCAGATATATAGGAGGAAAAACCAATTAAGAAACATATTCCATTTATTTTTTGAAAAGGCAATTATAACAAAATACGACGGCTTGGCATTTGAAAGTGGATTGCACGGAGAGATATCAACTGAATACTTGGGAAAATCTACAAAGTACTTAAATCTTTTATTGTATTGTATCGATCGCTGCCTTAACGATATCCAAATTATATTCAAATTCAATTTATAGAGCTTATTGGCCTAGGTTACATTACAAGGTATGCTAATATTTAAATTAGTCCGCCATCTATCTATCGGGAAAAACCTTTCAGCAAGCATATTCCACATTTGAGCAGTAAGCACGATAAGAGAAAGATTGAATCATTCGCTGCAAATATAGCACGGCAATCCAACATTTGAGCCGCTTCAAGACGATGATTGCGCGGCTCTATCGCCGGTTCCACACGAGCCACATTCGTTCGTAATCTCCGTAACGACGAGAGAGCTGAGGTCTCGAGCCTATTCAATTAACCTTACTCCGCTTCCACGACTTCTGACCTACTTAATTTCATTTCTATTCAGCGCCTAGCTTTAGGAAACCATTCTTACGTCGATCCCTCGAAGCCAGCCGGTGCTGCCACCTTTTGTGTCAAGTTTAGTGGGTTCAGTGTTGTCACCTTTGTATCAAGTTCAGTGTCTAAGCTTTGCTGAAAAGTTGTTAGATTTATCTTTCATAACTTAAGCGTTTCTAAATGGAAGAAAATGCTTTTAGAGGTATTGTTCTATATAATAACTTCAGTATTTAGAGATAACACCACTGCATACTTCTTGCATAAATGTAGTTAAAATGTTGAAATAAACGTGGAAATCAAATTTCGAAACACGATGTTAGTGTTTTTTTTTGGGACTGTAATACACATAATCAAATCTATAATCTATACCTAGTCTTGCCATAAATATTGTCACGAAGAAAAAAATTATTTTTTTATTGCAAATAATATTTATTACTTTTACAGTGTGTTAGTTTAATACATAAATATAAAACAATTTAAAATATAAAAGCTTATTCGAAGTGGTCTCCATTGGCTGCAATACAGTCCTTTAAACGTTGAGGCCAGTTATCAATAGAAGCACGCACTCTTTTCATGGGAAAATTCTTTAATAATGAAAATACGATTGGCAGTGAATCGTATGGATTGTTTTAGGGACTCCAAATTATCATGGCGTTTAGAGCAAGCCATACTCTCTAAAACTGACCATAAATCATAATCCAGCGGATTAAGATCAGGACTAGACGACGGCCAGTCTTCAGCTCTGATGAAGTCCGAAACGGTCACTTCCAACCAAGACTGCGTGGACCGAGCTTTATGACCTGGCGCCGAGTCTTGTTGGAAGGACCATACTTGGTTATTGAACATGGTGTTGTTAAGAGGCTTAACTATCTTTTCAAGAATGGTATTTTGATACACTTGTGCCGATGTTTTGATACCTTTTTCACAAAAATATGGCTTAGTCACTCCTTCATAGCTAACACCCCACCAAACCATCACTGAAGTCGGATAATGCCTACGTTGCACTCTGTCGACTAATTGGGAAGCTTCCTTAGAGCTTTGAGCATAAATACGGTCATTTTGTTTGTTAAAATGTTGCTCAATTGTAAAGATTTTCTCATCCGTAAACAAAATTTTTCTGTGACCTCCCTTTGCGTACCGCTTCAGTTGTTGTTTCGATTTTACCACCCTATTCTTTTTTAAATTATCAGTTAAAAAATGACCAGTGCGTCTCTTATAGGCTGCAAGTCCTAAGTCATCTTTTAAAATACGCGACATGGTTCTGGGTGCTATCTTCATCTCCCGAGATAAAATCTTTTGCTTTCGGACAGGATTTCTTCGAATTCTTTCCCTTACTGCTTTGACCACCTTTTTCGTACGAACACTACGTGGACGGCCAGATCTTTTTCTGTCACAAACAGAGGAGGTCTCATTGTACCTATTAATAGCCCGGTACACAAACATTTGACTAATACCAAGCGTATGGAGAGTTTTAAAAATTGCATTTGGCTCCATATAAACTTTGTGTAATCCAATCACAGCGATTCGGTTCTCTTTATCACCCCACTCCATTTTAATATCGCAAAATATTGTACAATGTATTGGCGCCAAAATTAGAAAACTCAATGAACAATCGTATAAAAATGACAGATTCCAAATTCAAATGTAATATCTTTCTTATTTTTAACTGTAACAGTATTTATGGCCAGACTATGTACATATCACCTTTTTTGTCAGGAGGTTACAACAGGCAACGTAAGAATTTGATAAAAAATAGTAGCTTGATTTTTTTAGCTATCAAAATGTTTTTAGTTGTTGTAGAGCCAAAAATTTCCTAGATTTAGCTAAGAAGTTGCTAAACTGGCAACAAGTACGGTTAGTGCAAAAATTTTGCGGCCGCGTCTACGTGTTCGAAAAACAAACTGAATTCTTAATGTATAGTCTCGACAGACTGGAAGCGTTTGCTTGCAAATTGTGTGAAATGCTTACAACGCCTGCCGTGTCGTGTTCGAACGGTGAAGGTGTCTGCTTTTCATGCACTGCTGGCTTTTACATATTTAGATGAAAATGATCTCAGAGTGTGAAACGACAAAAAATTATGCCTTTTTACCCAACTGCACAAGAAGGAGGGTAATGTTTTTAATAGGTTGTTTTGAATTTTTTGTGTATGTTAGGGTTTATATATATAAATGTATGTTTCTATGTTACCTCCTACAGCTTAAATGGTTTGAATACTTTGAATGATTTTGATGCGTAAGATGTTGTTAGATTCGTCTTCGGCTTTGCACAGACTTTCTCGTATAAATAAAGGTATATTCGACATAATTTCAATCATAGGTAATGTAAGCGTAAGTTGCACTTCCAACATCACCTTCCTTTCGATCATCTACGAAACCGGAGTTTTGAAACTGGTTTCGGCGCAGGATTTTTTTATTTGTACGAAACTAGTCTCGAAGGAGACTTTTTCAATTACGTTCCAGTTTATTTAGGAGGCCGATCCTAAACATAACTATCACAGATGGGTCCCGTAGTATTCGATGAAACAAGGTTTTTGGAAAATCTAAATCCTTACAATCTGGTGATCTTCAAACGAAGAGTGAGTATGTGTCTTCTGGGCATGCGTGCTTCATCTTAGATGAAGTCTATGGTGATACAGTCAAACGTGAGTCTATTCCGCGCAAGAATATCTAAAATCATTATAGATTTCTCCTGTAAATGGTAGCAACTCGTTTTCAATAGAGGAAGTCATATTAGTGTCAGTAAATAGTAGCAATAAAGATACGCTCACGTTTCCCGCTCGTGACTCCAATAACCACCCCTTTTCCCAGTTGATTACCCTAAATTTTCAGTTTTCATTGTTTTCTACATTCCGTTAAATTAATCAGTTCACTGCTGGTTTCTTATATTTTCGCTATTGATTTTCATTGAAAGGAAACCTTTTTAACGAATTTTTCGCGTAGGTATAATACCTAATCCTAACTAACATTATATACTTAAGCGTATTAAAGTACTCGGCCTCCATGTCTCTCTCTCTCTCTCTCTCTCTGACTGTTTGTTATCATTTCACGATCTAACCGCTTAACCCATAGTTATAAAATTTGGTACAGAAATAGCTGAGAACTATTATCACCGTTTTTAGGGTTCCGTACCCAAAGGGTAAAACGGGACCCTATTACTAAGACTCTGCTGTCTGTCTGTCTATCTGTCCGTCTGTCACCAGGCTGTATCTCATCAACCGTGATAGTCAGACAGTTGAAATTTTCACAGATGATGTATTTCTGTTGCCGCTATTACAACAAATACTAAAAATAGAATAAAATAAATATTTAAGGGGGCTCCCATACAACAAACGTGATTTTTTTTGCTTGTTTTTGCTCGATATTGATAACGACAACAAGTAGACGCTTGAAATATTCACAAAATATTGAGTTATATTATTTACTTTAAAAATAAATAATTAAATTAAAATAAAATTAATATTAAAGTATCCCATACAACAAACGTGATTTTTTGCCGTTTTTATAGATAATGGTACGGAACAATCGTGCGCGAGTCCGACTCGCACTACGCCGGTTTTTCATAACTAACGATTCCTGTTCCCTTGAGAACGGCTGAACCGATTGTTTTTTTTTTAATTCAAAGTGTGTGTAGTAGTTTGAGTTTGGTTTTTATGGAAAGGAAAACAGGAAAGGATGGCTAGAAATTCATTCTGAAATTCAGGAAAAATTTTACGTTCTTTTATCTATGGGATCTAAGTCTGAAAATATACATTTTCCAGATCTCTGTTTTTAACATGACTTGTAGTGTTAGTGTATAGCCAAACTAGCAGGACTATCTGAGTGACTCAGCTAGTATTAAGTACATAATTTTAAAGTTTGATATTTAAAACACTTCAGGTGTTATTGTGACTACGAACACTGTAGAGTTTGAATCGGTAGCAGTCGTACTATAATTCTAACTGCGATACAGTAAAAAAGTCTCGATTTGGCTTTTGTCTTGCTCTCGCAACAGTAAAAAGAGTAAGAGCTAAAGCGACATTGAATAGCAATCATGTCGCAATGCAATAGAGCAATAATCGTAAGATAGAGATGTCTTAAAATTTTGCACGATAAGTATACGTTAAAGATCCGTTTAATTCAATAATAATTTATTCAATTTCAACAAATTCAGTTTTATTACGTTACTAAAATTAAATTCCACACTAATTTCCACATTTCCACAACGTGGAAATTAATTTTAGTAAACGTAAATTAATTTTTACCTTACAACGTGGCAATGCTGTCAGCAGTTTAGGTACGTTACCTACTGGTAGCGGTCTCATAACCCTTGCGCAGGCGCCCCTCCTTTTTGCACGTAGCGTAAAAACCGCCAGTAACAGTGCGCCACTAAAACCTGGATTTCTCCTAAAATTTGTATGAAAACTATATATGAAACTTATATCACTATTATAATCTTACTGAACAAAGCTAACTAAGTTTGTAAATATTATTATTATGTAGCACAAGAAGTGAAATTAAATGAAATATTATGAATATTTCCACAAAGCGCTATTTCTATTAACTCATCTTCCTAACTTTACGCTCATGAGATTCGTAAAGTAATTAATACGCGTTTGACGTGTTTTCATATTATTCCTCCTAATCTAATTTGAATTCCGTCAAGGGAATAAGGAATAAGTTAGCGGCCGATGTTGACTTATGATCGGAAAAGTTGTTTTTACTTCATCAAAATGTTGGCGTCGTTGGCGACGAGAACTGGGCGCTCTCACTTTAGCCGATAACGACTCCTATCCGATACCGGGACGATATCGGAGGACAAAGTAATCTCGCAATCACATTGTATCGTTATCGACACCGACAGCGACTTACCGGTGACGACAAAGCATAGCTGCCAGAATGTTTAAAATAAATAAATACATTCACACAACACCATCTACCCCAAACTAAGCTAAGCTTGTACTATGGCTGATAGAATATATATATACTTTTATTTTGTAATTTGACAATGTATTTATATCTGAATAAATTTATTTTATTTATTTATTTATTTATTTAATTAACTAAAACGGTATTCACCAATTACATTAGTTAATATACATTACATACATGTAATAATAATAGTGGGCAGCGGAGGACGTCCTGGCCGTGCTGGTCTTTGTGGCGGCGGTGACGTCGGAGGCTCACTTTCCATGCTTGACACGCTGCCACTGGAGTTGCGAGGTGTCAGGACCTCCTCGCTCTCTGATGATAAAGGCGATGTTAGTGTCGGCGATGGGGCGAGCGGAGGATGATTACTACTAGTAAAAAAAAAGTATATATTATATAAGTATATATTAAAGTAAGTATATATAATATTATCATTGTGTGGGAGCATCAGCCAATAAACTAGTTTTGTAAATATATACATATGATTCATAGAAACACCCAGACACAGAACAAACATCCATGCTCATCACACAAATGTTTGCCCTGGGTGGGGATCGAACTCACGACCTACAGCTTAGCAGGTAGACATACTACCAACTGAGCCACAAGGCCAGTCAAATAAAAGTAAATTTACTCTTACCGAATAAGTTACTTTGATCAATGTTTCAAACTCATCTCAAATATTTCTCTGTTATATTTGTGTCAGTGAATATTTTATACTATAAATATTCTATAAACTTTATAGAATATTTAAAGCATTGATAAAATCGAGTTTAAACTATTTTGTTTGGTTAAGACGATGATGAAGGTTGTTAATATATTAATTACTAATTACGGATATTTTTCTCGAACAAAGGATATACGTGCGACGATTAGAGACTAAGTACCTACTACAGAGATTGGGTGATGCATCACGTCAGTCGACCGTCATCGATATGTCGGACCGATGACTTAAACGATACATGTCGGTAGCTGTAGGTACCGACATGTGTCGTGTCGGTGTCGTTATCACTTAATGTAAATGCGGCTATTCTGTAGGCAGAATCCGCGGAGATAAACGGTGTCATTTCCTAAGCGATTCGATGGAAAATCGTAAAGACCCCTTTTCCGTCACACTTCCGACCTGTTGATTGAACCTCGATGGGCAGGCAAACATGACACACCATGCTCGAATTTCAGTGTTGCCACCTTGGTATCGAGTTTAGTAGCTAAAGTAGTTGTGTTTGATGATATTAACCGATTTTAAAAAGAAGGAGCTTAACAATTAGCCTTTATTTTTATGTTTGTTACCGCATAACTTCGTCATTTATAAAATGATTTGAAAAAACAATTTTTTGTATGAGAGGATTCTTACAGATTGGTCCCATAGAAACTTCAACAAAATCGGCTCAGTAGTTTTTAAAACGAAATTGCGCATTTAGAAGTCAGTTTTAAGTTATTTAAACTATAATTAAATTTTTTTTTGTAAACTTATAAATGTTTTTGACAGGCCTCATGGCTCAGTGGTAGTACGGCTGCCTCCTGAGAGGTCGTGGGTTCGATCCCCACCCAGGGCAAACATTTGTGTGATGAGCATGGGTGTTTGTTCTGTGTCTGGTTGTTTCTATGTATTATAAGTATGTATAATTTCCAAAAAAAAGTATATATGTATTATATCAACTATCTAGTTTCCTTAGTAGGTACAAGCTTTGCTTAGTTTGGGCTAGATGGTATTGTGTGAATGTCCACCAATATTTATTTATTTTAGAAGTTGATACACAAAGAAACGGGCATTTGGATGTATTTTATCTTATTAAAGGAAAAACAAAATTATCCGTCTTATAAACGCATATTAAAATCTTATGCACTGAATAAGGACTTGTCACTTTCTGTCAGACGGGAACTGTCACTCGCGAAAACGGAATAAAACACTGTTTATCTAAAATGCGCTTATTCAGCGTTTATAAGTAAGACCGTTTAAGAAACATTCTTTACTTCAATTTAAAACATCCAGCCAGATTAAACAGTTCAATCAAAAATCCTCTCAGGCAACGTATCTAGAAACATATTACACGTCTTATTTATATAGAGGCTGAATAAGGGCATTTTGTTTTGTTCCCTTTTTGCTCGTGACTGTTCTCGTCTGATAGAAAATGACAAGTCCTTATTCAGTGAATAAGATTTTAATATGAATAACGTTTAACGGCAGATGTTCGCCATGATGTCATGACAACGACGTTGCGGTCTACGATGGAGCATGGTTGCATTGCAGAAACCTATTTAATCGCGATTCAAAATATACAGGGCGTTCAGTATTAATTTATTCATTGCTATAAGTATGTATAGAGCATACTTATCTTATGGCTAGGAACATACCCTGTTAGGGCGTTGCAATTATCAATCTTTTAAATATAATATTTAGACTGTCTCTATAGGCAGGCTAGAAACCCTGAAGTTTAGGTAACTAAGTACCTATAACTCTCAAATATGTACATATACGACTTGCCGCCTCGACCAGACGCTTTAGTAATTTGCCGTGCGCCAGAAAAGATAAGAAGTACACTATAGTGTAAGCACTTAGCGCCTGCGCAAACTGATTTGCAGTTTGTTGCGTCGTAGCAAGAGTTGCTATTTAAATGTGTTTGCGGAGTGAGTCTTCTATATCTGTGTTATTAAGTATTATGTACTTCGTCTATTTTACAATTTAGCAGTTTGTATAGTAAAATATGAAATTCCGAACTTTTGGTTGGAATCAAGGCGCTTCGTTAGGATTTTCGGAATAGGTATCTATCATGAAAGAAAGTTACTTTGAGTCATCTCTGTCTGTCTCAGTCTGAGTCATACTGGCAACCAACATAGAACAGTGGATTAACAAGTTAAATAGTCTAGTAAAAATAAATCCGTTTGTATGGAGCACATCACAGTATTTGCAACTGGGGGGATTCTTTTAAATTATGATAAGAAAATAGCTAAAAATCATAGATCAACATTAATCCCCGATTTATAGACTAGTTGCGTTCCGCGGTTTCAATCGCGTAGTTATGAAAAACGGTGATGATTATGATGATGATAAGTATCTTATGTCCGTCTCCAGGTCCAAAGCTATCTCTATACTAATTTTCATAACGATCGGTTTAGCTGTTTGAGCGTGTAAAGGTAACAAAATTAGCTTTTATAATGTCATTATGAAATTGTGTCAAATGTATTTCAAAACACCAGTACATTCATTTAAATAACAATATACTTAGTTGTCTTTTATGTTGTCACAAATCTTATTATTACTAGACTAAAAGTGGCAGTGCGCAGGGCACATAGCACGTAGAACTAGGCCGAATAGGACCAAAAAGTCATCGAGCGGAGAGTATGCACCGGCAAGCGCAGCGTAGGAAACCCTAATGCAAGTGAAAGGAAGATGCTGGGTGCAAGTCTCTTCCAATCGGTCTATTTGGAAATCCATGAGGGAAGCCTATGTCCAGCAGTGGACTTCTTGTGGCTGAGATAGTGATGATGAAACTGGCAACATTGCCGAATATACCAAAACGTTGGTTGAATAAGAGTCCGCCCCGAAATGTTACCAGTAAATGGAACGGCTGCCGTAATATCGCGCTAATTGCCAATTTCGCGTTCGATCTCCGGCGGCCGGGGAGACAGGACATGCGCCATTACGTGTCGCTAATTGGCCGCGCTCGCTATCGCCATGCCCTTTATTTAACATACACAAGATTAGAAACGGGCGTGCCCGTTAATGGTTGATCAATTTGCATGGGTAGCGTTTGATCCCGTTAATCTTGTGCTCGAAGGTTAGGGACTTTGCGCTAAAGCCCGATCCCCATTACCGGTCGAGTAGAGTATCAAGCGTAACGAAATCATAAGTTAGACTGCAAAAACAGCTTTTCTGCAGTTGGGTATTTTGTTTTTAGGGTTCCTTATCTCAAATGGAAAAACGGAACCCTTATAGGATCACTTTGTTGTCCGTCTGTCCGTCTGTCAAGACCTGCTGTCTTGGGAACGCACTGGAGGTATCGAGTTGAAATTAAATTTTTATACAAATATAATATATTTTTTATAAAAAATTACGACCTAAATTTTCGGATAATGACCAAAAATGTAATATATATATATATATAATTTCCCCCTTTTATCAATGACTAGCCTCGCCCGGTAGTTCATTTATCTAGTTTGTACTGTAGAAAATAGTTACCGCGTCGACCAGGAGGGTCGAACAAACAAGTAAGTATTTATTAAGTAAATGATAATATACTCGACTCTACTCACAGAACAATATTACTCTACTCGACTGCATAAAAGCGATTTTCGTATGATTAATACGATTGAGAATAAATGATGTTTAGTTTTATTCCTATTTCGGCCTATTCTTATTTTTTATTACATAGAGACCCCTCTCTATGTAAGAAAAAATAAGAGATTTACGTAAGATATATAAGAATAATTATGTAAGACTATTTTTGCCAGTTTTTGACCCCCGTCAAAAACTGGCAAAAATAGTCTTACGTAATAAATGAATTGCCCCTTACGTACATTACAGATGAGGTTCGTAGGTTGCTGAATGCTGATTGAATTTCCAGGCGTGTTCCGCCTGCACTCCATAGATAAAAGTGCAAGCGCGAAAAATCGACATTGAATACTAAACAGGCTTCTCCGGCTTTCGAAGTTTACCTACACTGATTGCAACTGGTTTTGAGTGCGACTTCCAAAAAGAAGGAGGTTCTCAATTCGACTGTATGTTTTTTTTTGTATATTTGTTCAGCTATTACTCCACGAATTATGGATTGTTTTTGACGATTCTTTTTTATTTGATATGTAATATCTCAGAGATGGCCCCGTATAAATTTTATACAAAATCAGTTCAGTAGTAGTCTTTATAACAAAATTACTGAAAGTGAGTGGCATTTCTTTCTGAGCGCTGCCCTGGGTCGGAAACGTGGGACGTTAAATTGTAGGTCCCGGTTGTATGTTCTTAAAAACAGCAATCGCCAAGCCAGGCCAGAGGTCTTTCGGCGGCTTAATAACTCTAACACTCGGCCTGGCCACTCAGTCTATACGAACTTACTTTGGGACCGCTTGTGGCAAAAATGTTTACTTACATGCAGCCGAAAAATATTACCTTCCTTGGAGTTGCGTAAAAACTCATTTAAAACGGAGACTCGCTTTGAAGAAATTCGTTAGCAATCCTGATTCCCGTAGCAAAATTACTATTTCTCTAAACTTGAATCGGTTGTATCATTAGTACTTACAATCTACCCAGGTCAAGGCCCAAGTTTTAGCCCAAGGTAGAGGTCATGAGGAGCTATTCTGACACCACGCTAGCTTTGTAAACATCTAACTTATGTACATTTACGTAAATTTATTTATGTTTATTTAGTACCACGTTTTACGGCTGTAAAGTTGTTTGTAAGAGGGTAATTTTCGTTTTTATTTTATTTATAACTGAAATATTTAGATCATATATAACATACGTACAAATTAAAAAAAAACTATACTAAGAACTATAACTATATCTATACTATATACATTTTAAGACTACATAAATAATAATTTTAATATATATATACAGAAAACAAATAAAATAAAAGTTTATTTTATTTTGAATAGATTTGCGTTTGACTTTGTCTCAAGTGAAAGTGTAAGTGACTATATTTCTCTCAGCCTGTCTCTGTTTCCCTGTATATTTGTTCACAAGGTAAACATAATGAAATTTGGCTAAAACCTCGGAAAATAACATAGGCTGTAATTCATAATCATCATCTTCGTCGCCATTTTAATCATTATGCGGTGGAATCGCGTGGAAATGTTACATTATATTTTATATTTTCTTCACGTTTACGTCGTGGCTAATGCCGTGGTAAAAGTTAGGTCTTCTTCTCTCCTCCACTTCAGAAAATCACTTTCATTCTCAGTCTTTCTAAAACGTTTTTATTCTCTGCGTTGTGGAGAAAATCTTAATAACAATGAACATATCGTATAGCTACACACACATATTTTTTATTAACAGGAAGAAGGCTGGAAATTGAACCGCAACAACTACTACCAAGAGGGATGGCTGGCGACGGGCAACGTACGCGGGGTCGTCGGTGTGACGTTCACTTCGTCACACGCGCGTCGGCCGCACGAGACGCCTCTCCGAACTAACTATAACCTCAGGGGACACAGATCAGACGTAAGTTGTTTACTTACAATACAGATCAGACGTAAGTTCCGATAATTTTGTTTTAGTCGGAAGACTTCCGACACAACTTCGAGCTCAAAAGTGAACAAAAGATTTTACAGAAGCGATCACATCAGTCCGAACAACTGGACTAGTAGCCTATACGAAAGTACGCAGTATTTACGAAAGGGAAGGGAAAAAGCCCGGAGATAAAAATGGCATCTTTACAGATTCGAGCTCACCGACTTGAAAAAAATTTGATCGGCCGTAATCGTAAGTGCCGTCTCACTTCCCGCCGTTAAGCTGCGAATCGTAAAGGATGAATGGAGAAGTAATGGGCATACCGTGTTACCCTGTGTGAGCCGGATAAGGGTCTATAGATGTAAGCGTCTTAGCGCTTGTGTTACGGGGTTTTGGATTAGAAATGGTCGGCGGTAATGAGGGATCATGTGTAGTAAGTAAGAAAAACTCACTTTTATCCGATTCGGTTTGATTTTTGGTTCTTCATTAGCTCAGTAGGATAATAGGATTAGGTAGTTGTACTCCGTATTTTTTTATGATAGGTAATTTTTTTTTTTATACAATAAAGATCTACGATTGACCACCAACTCGCCTGATGTTAAGCGACGGTGTGGCCGAGGATGGAGCTCGTCGATCTAGATGATATCTATTCACTCTAGCCAAAGATTATGAAAATAGCAAAATATACTTATGTACTACAAAAAATAGTTTCTTCAGTTATAAATCGTTTTGAATTTATTTTAATGGGAAGGGGGTATAGGAGGCGGTCCCATATAACTTTTTAACAGACCCATTTTTTGGTTACTGCATGAACTTATAAAAAAAAATTGTCGTTTGTAAAACTAGAAAATCCATGAAATTTTATTTGATTTAAAGTTATTTTAATATCATCATCATCATCATCTCAGCCATAAGAAGTCCACTGCTGGACATAGGCCTCCTCCATGGATTTCCAAAAAGACCGATTGGAAGCGGCTTGCATCCAGCGTCTTCCCGCCACTTGTATGAGATCATCTGTCCATCTCGTGGCTGGTCTTCCTACGCTGCGCTTGCCGGTACGTGGTCTCCACTCGAGAACCTTTCGGCCCCATCGGCCATCAGTTCTACGTGCTATGTGTCCTGCCCACTGCCACTTCAACTTGCTAATCCGCTGTGCTATATCGGTGACTTTTGTACGTCTACGTATCTCTTTATTTCTGATTCGATCTCGTAGAGAGACTCCGAGCATAGCCCTCTCCATAGCTCGTTGCGTGACCTTGAGTTTTCTTATAAGGCCCATAGTTAGGGACCACGTTTCAGTGCCGTATGTCATCACTGGTAACACACACTGGTTGTAAACTTTCGACTTGAGGGACTGGGGAATATTGGACGAGAAGACGCTTTTAAGTTTCCCGAACGCTGCCCAGCCGAGTTGGATACGACGATTGACCTCCCTCGTAAAGTTGGACCTGCCTAATCGGACCGTTTGTCCTAGGTAGACGTATTCGTCAACAACTTCAAGAGTGAAGTTCCCCACAGATATTGGGGTGGGCACTACATGGGCGTTCGACATAACCTTCGTTTTGTCCATGTTCATTTTGAGGCCCACCCGTTGGGAAACTCTATTGAGATCTTCGAGCATCGTACTGAGCTCTTCCATCGACTTTGCCATGACTACTATATCGTCGGCAAACCGAAGGTGAGTGATGTACTCGCCGTTAACATTGATGCCGAGCCCTTTCCATTCCAGAAGCTTATAGGCATCTTCCAAACCAGCGGTAAACAGTTTCGGAGAGACAACGTCTCCCTGCCTCACGCCTCTCTTCAATGGAATTGCCTCTGAGTTCTGGTCTTGTACTCGGACTGACATGGTGGCGTTGTTGTACGAACACTTCAGCACTTCGACATACCGATAGTCAATACGGCATCGCTGGAGAGCCTCAAGCACCGCCCAGGTCTCGATCGAATCAAAGGCTTTCTCATAGTCCACAAACGCTAAGCAAAGGGGCAAGTTATACTCTTCCGTCTTCTGTATCACTTGCCGCAGCGTGTGGATGTGGTCTATGGTACTATAACCTTTTCGGAAACCGGCTTGTTCGGGAGGCTGGAAGTCATCGAACCTGCGTTCAAGACGATTCGTGATGACCCTTGAAAACAGCTTATAGACATGGCTCAGAAGCGAGATGGGTCTGTAGTTCTTCAGCAAAGTGTTGTCTCATTTTTTGAAGAACAGCGCCACCACGCTTCTGTTCCATGCTTCTGGCGTTGTACCTTCAAGCACGACGGAATTGAAGAGCCTCTGAAGGACTTTCAGTACCGGTGTTCCACCCGCTTTCAGTAGCTCTGATGTAATTCCGTCGTCGCCCGGTGCCTTGTTGTTCTTGAGCTGTTTCAAGGCCATCCTAATCTCATACAGGCTGATGTCCGGGATATCTTCGGTATAATGTCGAGTCAGTTTGGCTCTTGGATCTTTGCCCAAACTGCTAACAGGTTTTGCGACCGATGTGTATAACTGTCCATAGAACCTCTCGATTTCCCTCAACACTTCTGCTTTGGTCGACGCTAGACTGCCATCTTCCATCTTCAGCTTCGTCAACTGGCTCTGCCCAATAGACATGTCTTTTGCGAACACTTTGGAGCCTTTATTCCGCTCTATCGTCTCTTTAATACGATTAGTATTAAAGGTACGGATGTCGTGTCGCATAGACTTTGATATGAGTCTATTGAGCCGCCTATATGACTCTGCGTCACCGGAAGACTGCAGTTGCAATGAGCGTCGTTCAGCCATGAGGTCGAGGGTATGGCTCGAGAGCTTTTGCGGTCTATTTGTACGGTGGGGTTTATAAAACTTCGCGCCCACCGTACGGACAGTTTCCACAAACCTGTTATTGATCTCATCCACTGATGCGCAGCTCTCCAGGCACTCGAAGCGATTTGATAGTTCAAGCTGAAAGCTCTCGGGGTTTTGGATATGGGCGCGAGTGGGTCGGAGTGTAGACTTCATCATACGGGACCTCTCAAGTTTAACATTAATATTCAAAGTGCCTCGTACCATTCGGTGATCACTTCCGGTTTTAACCATGTTGATCACAGAGACATCATTGAATATTTGTTTCTTGGTGGTCAGGATGAAGTCTATCTCATTTCTCGTAGAACCATCGGGACTCAACCAGGTCCATTTCCTATGAGGTGGCTTCTGGAAGAAAGAGTTCATCATGAAGAGTCCCTCTTTCTCCAGAAAGTCAGCCAACCTCTGTCCCCTGGGGTTCCGTTGTCCATATCCAAATTGCCCCACTCTCAACTCACTTTCGCATTTCCTGCCCAACTTCGCATTGAAGTCCCCCATAACAACATTAAAATAGGTCTCAGAAGTGTGTATGGCCCTACTAATGTCCTCATACATCACCTCCACCTCATCATCCGAGTGTGCCGAGGTCGGTGCGTATACCTGGATGACCTTCAACGAATATCTCTTGGATACTCTGAGTATCAGGTACGCAACCCTGCTCGATACACTGTCGATGGCAAGAATGCTGTTAACAAGGGACTTGTGGACGAGAAACCCGACACCACCATGGGACGGTTGGTCGCCCTCCCGGTAGTAGAGTAGGTTACCGGATTTCAGGGTTATCGTGTCCTCACCCTCTCGTCGGACTTCTGATAACCCCAGGATATCCCAATGTAACCTACTCATTTCTTCTTCCAGCTCAGCTAGCTTCTCGTCTGTCCTCATCGTGCGAATATTGTGTGTTACCAGGGCCAGTCGTCGTTTATGCAGGGGGTGGTAGCCGGATCTCTTCCGGAGATTCTTAGCACCCCTTGCTCCGCCGTGACCGGGACCGCTACCGTAGCCCGGAATAGCGGAGCTGCCGGGGACTGGGGGCCTGGTTATTTTGTTAATCTTCATTAAGGGGGTTTTGCCATTACTCGTCACGCTTGGCATGCGGGTTGGCGAGCGCAGTAGATGGCGTTTTCCGCAGAGGATGCTGCTGCCCATCTCTGGTAGTATTTCCCTTAGCCGGTTCTTACGGCACCCACGGGAAGAGAGGGGGAGGTACTATTCTAAGCCGGTACCTCACGGCCATATTTTAATATATAAAAATCATTTTTAGAAATAATTATTAACGAAGAAATGTTTTTTTCTATGAAAATTAATTTGAATCAAATTGAATTTTTTGTCGAATATTTGTGATGTTTTTTTTTTATTTTACACACGACGTTTTTTTTAAGTTTATTCAGTCATTTTATAACTTCAAAAATGTGGGTAGCGAGCTAGACGGACTATGGTCGAATAAAGATTTTTTAATGCTATTCATTAATCTCGCTAAAACTCGTAAAAGGTTTATTCGGTTTGATTTTATTGTTGTGTTCGTGATTGTCAGAATAAGGTTAATATAAAAGAAAATGATCATCTTGTTTTCATCACTATGCGGGTGACACCGAGGGGCGCAGCTAGTTTCTTATAAACCGAACCATCTTGTAATGACATTTGTTCCTCGAGTAAGTATGTTAGGATATAATTCGATTCGAATTGGTTTGCCGATCGATTCTTCGTTAACCCGATTATGTCCGCTGTCTTGAATTCGTCTCTGGATTCAATCTCCGCGGACATCAAGACAGTATCCTTAACATCTAGTAGGCTATTGTTGCAAGTTACGATTGCTTGCTGTCTTTGCTTGTGTTCGAGTCGGGATGTTTATGTGTGAGTGGAACTCGCTTCCTCCGTTTGGCACACACACTAATGCAATGTGTATGTCTACACGCACGAATTCTACATGTACAGGTTCGCTCGCGCTTGTGATTTGTAGCAAGGATAGATATGTAATGGTTTTCCCAATCTAATTGAATCGCAATCGGCTTATGTCCGGTCCGATTCAGTTGTATATCAGCATCTTGACAGAATTGTATATCATATAGATACATATAGATTTGATATTGATAAAAGAATATAACCAATTAACTGGTCAAGTGCGTGTCGGTACAAGCGCAGAACTATACGGGTTCTTTATCTACTACGGAACCCTAAAAAACTATCGACGCTAGTACGATTTAGGATTTAACTATGTGGTCACATCAGGGTCAAAGTCATTTATTGACGAATATCAATCCAACGTCAAATCAGTTTAGGCTACCGAAGGCAATATATAGATCAGACATTCATAGTCTTTACTTTTATTATCCAAAATCTGCTACGAATACGCAGAATTATAAGTGCTCCAACATGAACGAAAGAAAAAAGAATCTTCAAGAAAAATGGCGTTGAAAATGTTTAAGCAATTATAAATATAAATAAATATAAATATTTGTGGACATTTCACACAACACCATCTAGCCCAAACTAAGCAAAGCTTGTACTATGGAACTAGATGGCTGATAGAATACATATATACTTTTTTTTTCTAAATATATACTTAAGATACATAGAAATACCCAGACACAGAACAAACATCCATGCTCATCACACAAATGTTTGCCCTGGGTGGGGATTGAACCCACGACCTTTCAGTTCAGCAGGTAGACGTAAACACACTACCAACTGAGCCACAAGGCCAGTCAATTGTCTTCTTAAGTTTTAACACTTTGTTGTATACCTTACATTCGTACTAGACGAACTATACTATAAAATAATAATATATCTACATATAATTAAATATAACCAAATAATAATTTCGTATCCAGACACTGTCTGAATAATAAATTAATTTTTACATTTAAAAATACTATTCCAATATTTACCAGACGAGTTGCTCAAAGAGGTGAGGCCACGAGAAAACAAAATGAGAAAAATAGTACAATAAGTTTATTCAAGCCCTGAAATTTCATGCAGAATGTTTGAACCGCTTTGCCAACTTGACCTTTGCCGCGAGATTGAAAAAGTTATTTTTCTGTATTTAAATGTAAATAGGAGGGTTGGTGCTAAAAGCCATCGTGGGGTACAAACGAACGTGTTTGAAACATTGGAAGGCTTTTAAGAAATTGTGTAACTTTCTTGGAAACTTAGAGTACCTGGTGCTGCTGTGAATGTCTTTAGTGATTTTTTTAAATAAAAACTAGGGGTCACTCACGTCTGTTTTGAGCCGAAATATCCGACTATAGTTTCAACCGCATTCGGCGGTCTTTTTCAAAGGAGCAGCACACACGTCACTCTCTTAACGTCGTCTCTCTCTTTTGTCTTTGTCTTTAGTGATGTAAAAATGTGAGAGTAATCGTGGCACACGGATAAAAAGCGTATAAACTATTTAAATTAAGGAAGCCTGGCCGAGTAAGAGGCCCAGTACCCGTAGCCTAACTTGATAGCACAGCCGGTTGTGCTATCGGGACGTGCTTCGATAGTTTTTTTCCCGTGACACGTCTGAACTTACAGTGACTCCTAAGTTGAGAGATCTCCTTTATTTAATAAAAATATTTTTTATTTTACTTACTTATTTAATTTTGTCAGTATAGGGCTTAGTTGATGATAGTTTAGGGCTTTACACCGACCTCAAAAAATAGTTGGTGTACGTACACCAACTATAATGGTTAAATAGATTTTTATCAATGCCAAACGCTCATTTGGCATTTCGTCTGATAACCGAATCTTAGTAACACGAAAGTTCATGTGTGTAATAAATAGAAAAAAATCAAAACTGGGCGTCTACCTAAGTAGGTACGTACACCAACTATTTTTTGAGGTCGGTGTCAAGCCTTAAACTATCAACTAAGTCCGACAGACACCGTATAGGTTTACGTATTTACTTAGGTAGACGCCCAGTTTTGATTTTTTTACTACTAAACCGATTTTGATATAACTTACAGTGACTCCTAATTTGAGAGATACCTTATTCAATAAAAAGATTTTTATTTTACTTACATATTTGTCTGTATAGGACTTAGTTGATGATAGTTTAGGGGCTGACACCGGCCTCAAAAAAATAGTTGGTGAACGTACCTACTTAAGTAGACGGTCAGTTTTTTTTTCATGTTATTTCTTCCTTTTCAGTTAATAATATTGTTTTGAAGTCGGTTGAATTTTTTTAAATTACTTTTATCGTTCGTTGGAACGAATTATATCATAATAAATAAGTGATTTTACTAGAATTATTCTAAAGAATGCGCATTTATATCATCAAAATTAGCAAGATCCTATGATTTTAGTAGATTTCATCCCACGTCTTAGCGCCTAACAGGAAGTGCAGAAGTTTCAGAAATATGAAAATATCTGTCAGAATATGTACGAGTATTAACTAACAGTATCGGGAGATTGAACTCTGGTTATACACTGCACATCAATATTGACGATTTCAATTGATCGTGTCCGGTGTCCATTGTAAAACCTACAAGGTAAAAGTAAAATAAATACAAGTAAAAGTAAAATAAATTCATAATAAAAGTATTATCTATGAATTCTATGATCAATAGATAATACTTTTATCACAAATAGAGTTCTTTGTACTCGCCGCATCCACTAGGTACCGCAGGCTTTCAACTGATGAAAAAAGCTCTTCGCTTTTCTCGAAATAACACAATAGGGCTATACGTTTCAGCAGTTTAGAAAAAGGTATTTTCATTAAGGTAATCCCGTTCCAGTTTAGTTTTTTTATACAGCTTTATGCTAACTGTGTCAGCCCATATTTCCTCGTGCCGCTTTCGGGAAAGTGGTTGCAGTTGTTTACTTTCTGGCGGTAACCGCTTTGCTTACAAAGTCTGTTGTAGCATGTAAATCACCAGTTAATTTGGGAATTCGTGCTTTTCATCGTCTTTTGTTTAAGGGGAATGCGTTACATAATCAACCGACTTCAAAAAAGGTGGAGGTTCTCAATACGACTGTATTTTTTTAAATGTTTGTTACCTCATAATTTTCTACTGGGTGAATCGATTTTGATGATTCTTCTTTTATTTGAAAGCTGGTGCTTACCGTATGGTCCCATTTCAATTTGGTCCAGTTCTGACAATGGCATCTATGAGAAGTCGGTTGCTTCAGTTTTTTTAACTATTATTATGTCTATTAAAACGTAGTAGATTCTTAAATATAACTTCTGCATATTTGCTTAGAAACATATTTCAAGAAGATTGTCACCATGTGTCTACTTTAATTAATTTTATTACAATAACTCATTTGCGTCTATTTTATACTCGTATAAAACTTGAGAATTATTAACAGACAGGTAGTTGATCTATGTAATTTAGAGTGGCTAGGACTTTTGTAGCTGTATCTACAGTGGCACATGCTTTTTAATTAAGTATAGTCATAAAACGTGGTCTTTGACACCGAGGAAATAAACGAGAATTTAATGTGATAATAAAGAAAACAGTTAAACCAGTGTTAAACCTTTACTCTACAGGAGTATACTTTCTTGGGCATTCAGGTAAAAGGTACTCGTTATTAATCATTGAATATTTTTTGCCTTGTAAAAGTGACTAAAGCATTTGTATGAAATTAAAATATAACTTATTTTTTAAACAGAGCTTTATTTATTAAGGAATTTGAGAAAAAAAACATCGCTTCCAACAGGCGAGTTTGTAGTTAAACCATTGGCGTATCTAGATATCTATTGCCCCTAAGATTTCTATATACTTAAATGGGTAACTCAAAATTCTGAGGTGGGCCTGGCCCACCTGGCCCGCCCTTATTAAACGCGGACATATTCTGTATAAAAAATAGCTCAATAGGAAATATATATATATTGCGGATTAAATTCTTGCCGCTACACTGTTATTATCATGATTGTCTTACCCTTATCCTACTTAACTCTGTCATACTTCATCTCTACATTTACACCTTTCACACAGTTAATCCACACTTTCTTAGGTCTCCTTCTCCCGGCCCTAACGCTTACCACCATGTTAAGGGCCTTCTTGCATACATAGTTAAAAAAAAAATACGGCCAAGTGCGAGTCGGACTCGCGCACGAAGGGCTCCGTACCATAAGCTATATAAACGAGCAAAAAAAAACACGTGTGTTGTATGGGAGCCCCCTTAAATATCAATTTTATTCTGTTTTTTAGTTTTTGTTGTTATAGCGGCAACAGAAATACATCACCTGTGAAAATTTCAACTGTCTAACTATCACAGTTCATGAGATACAGCTTGGTTACAGACGGACAGACAGCGGAGTCTTAGGAATAGATCCCGTTTTACCATTTGGGTACGGAACTCTAAAAAAAAAAAAAAACGAAAACTGATATCAAAGTTAGGTATGTTTCTTAACGTTCATATTTTGTACAGAAGATGTAACCTTAAGCAATCTCACGAGCGAAAATGAAACACATCGTAGCGAATTTAATACGAGACAATATAAACTCGTCTCGAGGTAATCTCCCCCGAATGCTTGCATATGTCGGGTCTCGTCGGGATTCCTTCACATCCCGTCTGCTTTGTCTAAGGCACTAAGTCACACGAGGAATGCGCAATAACAAGCCTGGAAGCTGGCTGAATGTACTTGTGTAAACGCTACGCCTACACCGTATGTACCTATATGCCTCCGTTGGTAACGTTAGCGAGCATTTATATGTATTTTATTCCCACCCAATTTAATAGACTTTCCCGGAATACGCATGTTTACGGCACACCTGATACCAAGGTCACGTTTCGTCCTTTTGGATTATAGACGTAATTTTACTGACTACACAAAAATGGTTCTGATTTGAACAGTTTATGCATCCATAATTGTATGCAAGTATATTTCCTCCTTTTCTCGTTCCTCTATCAACACTGTTTATCAAAAGTGGATTAGATTTTGGTAGTTAAAATGTCGTTCAACCCGTATATCCATGCCATATGTAGTTACAATAAACTATAATGGATTTTATAACCTAATTTTACTCATTTTATTCTTTGCAAAAAAACCGTTTTTGGCATTAAAAGAAAAAGTAAATGTTCCTCATAAAAATATTTTTATTATGTAAATTTTTTCTTTCTATTTTTTATTGAAATTTTATTTTTCTTATGTAAATTTCTTAGGTATTTGTCAAATATGGTGACTATTATGATTATTTTTTTGAGAATAGATGCAGCGTAGCACAAATCAGTCAGGTTTCAGTATTTTAACCTATATCTTGTAGGTATATCTGCCAAGTTACGTAAGTAACGCTTCATAAATCCATTTGAAGGTGTTGTGACATTTTCAGTGAGCATGCGACTAACCGTCAGGTGTTTTGCGGTCACCCCTTTTAGTGGGGTGGTAGGTATGCCGTCAAAATACCCCATTCCACCCGGGGCCTAACCACAGATTTATCATGTTGAAAGCCTTTCGCCGAGCTAATCTCGCTCTATTTAGTCTAATTTTGGGATAAATCCTGGGACAGTTTAGGAGTAACTGATTACTCGTACTAAAGCCCGGTTAGCAATATATGTATGTACATACATACGTAAAATCATGCCTATTCTCCGTTACAGGGTAGCCAAAAATCACCAGGCCATTTACCGTCACATTTGACCGTGGTTAGAAGGTTAGATGGAAGAATGAGGGTATTAGAGGGTAGAAGGGATTGCAGTGAAAGGGGAACAGCCCATCTCTTACATAAACGCCAATTTCCTTCAAGTTATGTTGTGTTAGTAATTTCGTAACACGTTGTTTACTTATGCAGGTGATGGGCTGACCCCCTGTCACCGCAGGTCAACCATCTTACTCTCCAATAGCGTATAACTCTCTAATACCCTTGTTACATTACATTTGTCGAAAACTGTAATGGAATTTAGAGGCAACACCGAGCTCTTCTACAATAGTCAGACTGACACTGACAGTGGTGACTGAATCAACCTGTTAGAGCCTCTGAAGGCGGTGAGAGAATCTCCCTTCCATCTTACCCTCAAACCACGGTCAAATGTAGCGTCAAGTGGTTTCATGGTCGTCGATGCTCTGCCTACCCAGAATGGGAAAATAGGAAAATGTAGTAACACGCTTTAGCACAGTGGCGCGTGAATATATATTTTATATGGTCTATTTTAATACTTAGAATACTTAGATTCTGTTTCTGTGTTTCTGATTTCATACGTTTCTTAGCCATGTTTTTCATTTGCCCGAATAATTATTGGGCTAGGTTCGTTTTTTTTATGGCAAGCGCCTTTATTAACTACAACACAACAATATAAAGACTCAACTAACTAAACTACTACATAAAAAGCACTAGGTTCGTTAGGTTTCTGTGTCTTTTTTAAGCTATTGCACAGCTTCTATCGCGGGCCTTGAGCGTGGAGACCGAATCCAGAAATTCCGTAACGAAAATAACCTAACACACCGCGCGTAAAGCTATTATGCAATAGCTTTACCGCGGCAGTCTCCGAGTGCCACACGTCTTTTTTTTTTAATCGGTTTTGTTTGTACAAACTGTCCCACTGCTGGGCGCGGGCCATCTTCTCATTATGAGAAGGGTAAGGCCATAGTCTACCACGCTGGCCAAGTGCGGGTTGGCAGACTTCACACATCTTCAAGATCATTGAGAACTCTCAGACATGTAGGTTTCCTAACGAAGTTATTCCTTCACCGTTTTGAAGTTGGCGGCAATCAACAATACGCACATAACTCCGAAAAGACAGAGGTGCGTGCCGCGGGATTCGAACCCAGGACCTGCGGATCGTAAGTCAGATGGTCTCCCGACTAGGCTGCCAAAAACTAGGTTTCTGTTTATTATCACTAAACACTACACTACACACACACTTTCTCATAAAAAAAAAACGGTTATCAGACGAGTTGTAAAAATAAATGTCGTTTTCGGGGAAACTATATTCAATATTATTTTATAATTTGTATCATAGATAGGTATATAGCCATTACATAGTGTAGGGTTTTAGTTTTTCGACCCATATCTTGTTGTTGACAAGTTTATTTGTGCAGGTGATCCTGGTGAAATGGAACGAGCCGTATCAGAAGCTGGCGTCGTGTGACAGCTCCGGCGTGATCTTCGTATGGATCAAGTACGAGGGTCGGTGGAGCATAGAGCTGATCAATGACAGGAGTACGCCGGTCACGCACTTCTCCTGGTCTCATGATGGAAGAATGGCGCTGATATGTTATCAGGTAAAATTCCTTTCCAACTGTAATGAAATGCACGTCATTAAATGTTCTCTGATCATAATCACGAATGGAAAAGAAATCGTAACTAATATCATGAAAGTGAGCTTTTGGCCCACTGGACGTTTTGGCCCACTGGACCATAGAACCCTTAACGAAATTAACTACATCTTTCTGTGCCTCCGTCTCTTTATTTGCTTGATACTTTTTCACGATTAAACTGCCAAACAGATCGCAATTATGACAAATTAGATTTTTGAAAACGGCTAACGAGAATAGGTTGTTGTAAACTCGGGATTCAGGTTGGTTTTGGATTGAATTTGACCAAATGGCTATTTATCATGCACCACGTTTCTAATCTAAAAGGTGCCTATTAAGATTTATTGACCTTTAATTCAGTCCAGTGGGCCAAATTATTGGAGAACCAGACTAAAGCAGACGGTATATTGTATACTAGCTGCGCCCCGCGGTGTCACCGCGTAGTGATGAAAAACGGTGATGATGATAAAATATAGCCCATGTCTTTATGTAGGTCCTACAGAATCTCTGTGACAAATTTCACAATGATTGGTTCAGCCATTTAGCCGTGAAGAGTTTACAAACAGACAGACGACAGACAGAGTTTATAGTTTCGCTTTTATAATATTATAGCTGTTACCCGCGACTTATGCGTATGAACGCGTGCGACTTCGTACACGTTCGTCATAAATATATTACTCATAACAAGTTACTTAGGGATAATAATACATTAGGCATTTTTGGGGGATTAGGCATTCTAATGGCGAGAATTTTTGAAATAGGTCCAGTAGTTTTTGAGTTCATATTCATATTCATATCATTTATTGCGTCATATGTAGGTACATGCAGGTCTTATAATAACACATGTTTATTTAGGGAATACATATGGCCCTATAGGGGCATGGCAACACTTGAGTCGGAACGTTCTATTTTAATTTTAATTTCGTCAAAGTTATCCTTAAAAAATTCGTCAAGATTATAATAACTGTTAGCTTCTAGGAGATCTTTCAAATTCAAAATAAAGCTTTCATCTGTGTCTATATCTTTTAAGCAATTCGGTAGCTTGTTATAAATTGTTATTGGTAGCTTGTTGTTGTTGTTAATTCGTTGCAAACATACAAAAATACAAATCTTTTCTCTTTGTAACTATAGTGTAGTCTACACTATAATTACAAAGAGGAGTGTAGATTAGGTTGCGTCCTTAAAAAACAATCGACAACATAATAAATAATTTCAGCTCAGCCCAAATCTATAAGTGAAAAAGGTCTAAGTAGCGTGTAGTGATCTTTCCCTGTTGATTAATAGTGCACAGCTGTGAATTTTCTACCGGCAAAAAGGGTGTGGCGAAGAGAAATTATGATTGACGTTCTCTCTCCGGGGTATCGACAAAATTCCTCCCTAAAAGGTTACTCTAGAGAAAGGACGATGAGAAAATATTTATACGCGACTCGGGAATACCTTATAACGTACGTTCAAAGCTGGAGCCACAAAATATATTCGTAAATATTTGCAATTCAATCGAACGTTCCGTTGTATTTGCGTATGGCAAATGTTACATGATATAGCAAATAAAACTCCTGTATCGGTAACAACGTATGGATAAAAATAGAAGAGGCTTAATTACGGTACGAAAATTTCAATATCAATTTTCGGTATATAAATTGTCGTTTTTGGGGTTCCTTATGTTGTAATAAAATAGGAACCTTTATTACTGCGTCGTTATCCGTTTGTTATGACTTTTTCCATATACATATAAAGTTGTCAAGATGAATTTAATACTTGAATCTAAAGTCCCTTGGAGGTGTAAAAAATGCAGCTTTAAAGTCAACGTTATTTAAGTTTTTATAGAAAGCCAAATTTCAGAAGTTAAATTAAGCAAATTCCAAATATTCAGAAAATTTTGACGCTTTTTTGGTATGCGTTATTTGTATATTATCTACTATGATCAGTCTTTTAGCGAGGTCGGAGTTGTCACGTACTAAAATTGGCTGGACAACGTCTGTCAAGTTCATAAAGGCCATGACAGGCCTCATGGCTCAGTGGTAGTACGACTGCTTCCTGAGCTGTAGGTCGTGGGTTCGATCCCCACCCAGGGCAAACATTTGTTTGATGAGCATGGATGTTTGTTCTGTGTCTGGGTGTTTCTATGTATCATAAGTATGTATTTACGAAAAAAAAGTATATATGTATTCTATCAACCATCTAGTTTCCATAGTACAAGCTTTGCTTAGTTTGGGCTAGATGGCGTTGTGTGAAATGTCCTCCAATATTTATTTATCTAAAATCACATAAAAATATTATATTTTGAAAATATTTTTCAATTAAAAATCTCCGTAAGCCGATTCCTGTGATTTACGAAATGCCACATAAAAGTTTGTACAGGCCCCTCGGCGCGCGATCCAGACCCGCTTCTGTCCGATTTTTGCTATACGTTTGTAATATTCGAAGCCCTTATAAAACGGTTGATGGATGTGTAGCGTCGAACCGTTTCGTCTACGTGATATGTGCCATGTGTCACCGCACGTGAGCCCGGGGACGTTTCCGTCAAAATGTCGCTCCAATTTGCTAAAAGGTATGTCTCTGAGCCCGCTCGGCCGATGTTATGTGACGCCTTTGGACGCAAACACTTCAAATGGACTAAGAAAGGTGTGCCTGATTTTGCGGGGGTGTGTAGTCGGTAAACACGCGTTTGCTCGACTGCCAAAAAATGGGGTAATGTTTTTATGGTGTAAGTAAATAGGTATATATGTCTGTATTGCGTCCTATGACCTAAGAGGCTTGAGTGATTTTGATTTGTTGTGTGATGTGTCGTTATATTCGTTGTCGATTCGATTGCTAGAGTTTCATAAGCTATGTTTTTATAATAAGTACCTACATATATATTAATAATGTATTTCGATAATAAAAAAGAAGAAAATTTGGTTTAGATGGTAAAGCTAGTGTTCCGATGGTCACGGGCGATGCGGTTGTCGCGCGAAAAGCTATTGTATCTAAATGTAGATAATGGCAAGGACAGTCGCGAGTGTCTCGTAGCTATTTATTCGATGTGTAAATTTTTGTTCGCTTTCCTGCGACAAACGCGCACAGCAATCGCATCAGCGGACCCTTAAATTGAATAAAACCGGACAAGTGTGAGTCAGACTCACCCACCGAGGGTCCAAACTAGTAGATAAAAGGGGAAAATTATATATTTTTAGGGTTCCGTACCTCAATAGGAAAAAACGGAACCCTTATAGGATCAATTTGTTGTCCGTCTGTCCGTCCGTCGGGTGTCAAGACCTTTATCTCGGGAACGCGTGAAGGTATCGAGTTGAAATTAAAACCATATACGCAGATCCATAGTATCTTGCTGCAGAAAGAAAAATAAAGTTTCTAAGTTTTCGTAAAAAAAAGTTACAGCCGAATATATCGAAATAGGTTTTGATTGTCCTTGTGAGTGTCGAAATGTGCGTTTTTTGCGACATATTCGGCTGTAACTTTTTTTACAAAAACTGAGAAATTTTATTTTTCTTTCTGCAGCAAGAGACTATGGATCTGCGTATATATTTTTAATTTCAACACGATACCTTCACGCGTTCCCGAGATGCAGGTCTTGACACCCGGACTGACGGACAGATAGACAGACGGACAACAAAGTGATCCTATAAGGGTTCCGTTTTTTCTTTTAAGGTACGGAACCCTAAAAATGGTTTTGCAAACTCATTATATTTTGAATTACTTATCTACTCCTATAGATATCTCACACCATGGGATACATTAGACGAAAAAAAAACATCCTTTACGTGTAGTGGAGGTATATCATACAATTTCATTTTTTAGATATTTTACCACTTTGTTGACGTAGGTAGTTAATATGTATGTCTGAACCAAATTACAGCTTTCCAGTACTAATAAGTATACAAGTATAAGTAAGTAAGTATACTTAGTAGAGTAAATATTAAAGTTATATGCAATAAAAAAATATTTACATAGCGCATATTTGCAATCCCAAACACGTACTAGGTTGACAAATGTACAAGTATACAAGTATAAGTAAGTAAGTATACTTAGTAGAGTAAATATTAAAGTAATATGCAATAAAAAAAAAAATTATATAGCGCATATTTGCAATCCCAAACACGTACTAGGTTGACAAATGTATCGTGCCATCCCTCCAGCTCCGCAGAGGCGACAAAACGAATGAACGCAAATAGCCACGGAGAATGGGCTATCAATCAGATTGTGGCAATAACACGATATAAATCCCGAATCAGCCTCAAGATTCCTCGTATAAAACGTCGTCCGTGACCACGCAAACCTTATAATAAATTAGATTGGGACCGTGTTCTTCGCCTACTATATTTGTCGTTCAACAGTTTCTCCGACACAAATTGAAAATCTTTGAATTTCTGTCCAATTATGTAAACTTGCAAATCGGCCTTTGCCAAATTAGGTTTTGGAAATCGGTCAGATATTCCATGGCAAATACAATTCTGCTGTTTCATGTAAAATGGAGCCTATAAAGTATTTTAACCGAACTTCAAAAAGGAGTTTATCAATTAAACTTGCATCTTGTTGGTTCTGTGCTCTTTTCCAGACTTACTATATTTGTCGTTCACCAGTTTTCTTTGACACGAATTGAAAATCTTTTGATAATTTGTAATAATATTTTACCTTTTTGCTAATATTTGAATTTATCTTCAGTTATGTAAACTTGAGTATTCATTGTCTTGGAAATCGGTCATACGGTATCTACCTTAGCAAATACAATTCCGCTGTGAATTGATTTTATGAAAAAGCCTATGTTTTTTTAGCTGATATCTGACTTGACATCTTTTTTAGGCTGTAAAAGGTAGTGTAATAGTCGATCAAAAAAATGTTACAGAGAAGTACATATATCTACATACATGAAAATTACGTACAAAACGTACTTACATTTACAGTTTATGTTTTCAGCCCCCGTATTCTGAACCCATTCGGTTTCGGAATCGATTTGGAATATATATCTCCGTCTCTGTCATTCTCTAACAATGACAGAGACGGAGATATACAAATCGAATCGATTCCGAAACCGAATGGGTTCAGAATATGGGGGCTGTATTTAAAGTAACTTATGAGTATTTAGTTTTGTTGGTATTTTGTGTAGGACGCCTAACATCTTTTACGTGAAATACTTGTGAAATACAGAATTCTGTACATGAACGATAAAATCCCAATTCTTCTTCTTCTTTTTGTATTGGACCTATATGTATACGTGATTAGCGATTTGCCAGTGTGAAGTATTGAGATATCTTCAACTTTCTTGAATAATACAAGTTATAGATATAGTGTCACAGTCTAAGTCACGTAACCAAATATTTTCAACTTTGAATCTTGCTTCAGTAAAGTGATGGTGACTTTACTAGAAGCTTCTATGGAAAAAGGCCATAAAATTATGTAAAATATACGCGATGAATCCGTTAAAATATCTTTTCATTTCAATGAGCTTTGGAGTTTTGCCGGCAACGTAAAACGACACGTTTCACTGGTTTATCACACTTGACTTGCCCACACTTACCCACTCGGTCTAGCACTTAATGAATAAAACACCACCATTTTTATAGCATTAATATTCGAAATAACACAAGTTCTGGAAAATAAAACAGAGTAACAACAGAAATTTAAATTACAATACAAAATTCTACACGTACAATAAGTTAATAAACAGAGCCATGATATTAGGAAATCTCGACGTACTTCTGGAATTCCATCTGCCGATATTCGTTACAGCTGTCACATAGTTTTCGGATCGGAGTATAACTAGACAAGACTCGCATTCTCAATGCCAGTCAATGTCAAGACGATGCTATATAGGTCGCAGTCACATCCACTCAACTACATGGCGAATTTATTTTCGCCCAATTCGGCAAGGGATCTCTGAACTTTGCGGATTCTGTTGACGTTTTATGGCTTCCCGATTGTGGGGAAACAGTGTTTTTTACAAGGTTTCTTTTTTTTTTGCTAAGAATGTGGATGGAATAAGTCGCCGTTCTGTTTTTTTTTAATGAGCGTTATTTTAATTGTTATTGATGCTGTTTTATTCATTATCAGTCTTAACGTCTGATAAGCCAATTTTAGTTAAAATATCATTTGATAACTTCTGTCAAAAGGTAATGCTCGATAACTGAACAAAACACTTTTTAACTAAAATGAAGTAAAATGCGCTTCAACAACTTCAAACGGTGAAGGAAAACATCGTGAGGAAACCTACATGTCTGAGAGTTCTAAAATATGATCTTGAAGATGTGTGAAGTCTGCCAACCCGCACTTGGCCAGCGTGGTAGACTATGGCCTTACCCTTCTCACAATGAGAAGATGGCCCGTCGCCCTGCAGTGGGAGAGTTTGTAACAAACAGGGCTGTTAAAAAAAAAACGATTTAGACGGAAGTGTGCACGAGTATGAGAAATAAAAATAAAAATTTAAAATAAAAACTTTATTTGTTCATACAAAAGATGCAGCTGGTACATAAACTTCATACATAAAGATGTTTAATTTAATAGTAATGTAAGTACCTAATGATACATCTGAGCCCTGCACTAGGTCTCGTAGGAGCCTGTATTGCAAGAATCAGATTAACATCTGGCCCTCTGGCCACATAACGGTCTATATCATTGAATGTACCATTAACAATAACAAGTATAATAACTACACTCTAAAATAAAAGTCTTAGTTATATTTAGTCTGGCTACACTGGCGTCTAATACTATAATACCAAAGACTTATACTTCTATGGCCCGGAGGCCAAATAATTTGGTGAGATGTGTCTTTTTCATGTTCTCGGCAAAATCCATAGAAACTTCCTGAAAATCACTACCGCACTTACTGAATCGTAACGAGGACTTGACCGCGACTTTGTTGGGACTTGTTATACATAATTATTGAGTACTTGGAATTACTTACTTCCATTTTGCCCGGAAGAAACGTTATCTAGCCTCATTCTTGCCTCAATATACTGTCGTTTTCTCATGGAGTCACAGAACAATAAGTTTTATTTTGAAATTTGCTATTTTAAAAACTGAGATTTTAGTCCTTATTATTATTATTATATTTTGAAGAGTCCTTATTACATATATTCCTAATATTATTTTATTCAAATTATTGTGAATGTGACTTTATGACAATAAAAATAAATTATCTTTTAGTCTGTTCTTGAAAAAAGCAAATTATGCGCGATACCAATATCCCTAAAAGGAAACAAAAGAAGAGCTAATAATTTGTAATTATTTTGTTGCAAATGTGCAAGCATGATTCCAACATCAAGTAAAAAAAAGTTGTTTTTGCGAAGTACGTATATATTCTATCCCGCCGATATTTACGAACACAGATGAGATGTTTGACGGAATGGTTTTGAGTCAATAATAACGTCTCTGCGGATAAATAGCAAATAACGTACCTCAGTTATGTTCTACGATAGCTGTTTGTTTGTATTCTATTTTCTGTTTATATTGTATCTAAAATAGCCGATAGTTATAGCTATAAAAATATCAAAATTGAAACTAGATTAAACATTTGTGTACCTAAGTGTTCTAGAGTCTTCGAGAGGAAGTATCTATATTAGAAGAAAAACAACATACCCGACGGCAGAAAAGAATTTGCTGTCTTACTTACGATTTCGTTACGCTTGATACGTTGTTCAGTGTACGTTTTTTGTGCAAAAGTATGCGTAAAATCGTTGTAAAAGATTATAAATGCGTATCTTTTAGAATAATTCTAGTAAAATCACTTGTTTATTACGAAAACTTCGTTGGAGGTTACGAATAATGCATTATTATTGTTTTGTTATTATTACAAAAAAAATATAGCCTATAATACTTAGGGACTTAAGACAAATCTAACGATACTTACACATAAAAATCACATACTGCACATAAAAATCGGTCAAGCCGTTCAGGCTGTAGGCGTTCATATAGAAACACACATACATACCTATATAATACTCACAAACATACATACACTCGAAAAACATAACCCTCCTTCTTACGCAGTCAAGTAAAAATAGGGTTTGATAATAATAATGGCTATGAATCTAAGGGATAAGGAATCTAATTATATATATATATACAATCGCGGAAACTTAAAAAAATATTACACACAAAAGCAAGTTTTCAAAGATTTTAGTAGAAAAGTTTTTAGTATATATAATATATTTTTCTTTTATTTATACGAAATATCCATGATGATGGCACATTCAAGGCACACGCACACGTTGGACGCCAATATAAATTCAGCCCAAAGTAGGCGCTATAAAATTGTGTAGTTCAAACTCGAGAAATTGTTTTTTGTGAAACTTTCCCAACGAAGATTCGAGTAAATTCGATCGCTTTCGAAAGTTTAGCTAGAAAACCATTGATTTGATTCACAGATTGAATTCTGTTTTTTTTATACATTTATATTTATTCTATTCTTCTTTTTAGACCTTTGCCCAGCAGTGGGATCTAGCAGGTTAAAAAAATACTTATATTCCTACTGCTACTGTGCGTGAGATACAGGCTTAAAATAATTTAGAAAAATGTAGTGATTTCACCTGAAATACAAATAAATGTGTGTGTGATAAATGTTTTTTTGTGAGCAGTTTTTTATGGTTCCGTAGATAACTCTCTTTGTCTGTTTATTACCATTATACAGTTAAACGGATAACCTGATTGTTATGAAACTTGGTAAAGATCTAGCCGAGCACCTGGAGACTGTCGTAGACTATATACATTTCATCATCATCACGTGGGTGGAACCATAGGGCTCAGCTAGTATGTTAAAATATTAAACAAAAAACCCCCTTCTATGTTCGCATATTTCGACGTAAATTTCGACGCAACGGCCAATTACGACACTCTGTGCGCGTGGCTGACACGCACTTGGTCGTATTTTGAATGAAAGACGTCACTTTAACTAACGCAGTCTAATCTATGCTCGAGGCCTTCAAGTGGCCAGCAGTTTATAGCTGCGTTTTGCAGTCCGTCATTTATTTCTTATATTATTATACTTGTTTTTTTTTTAAATCCAGGATGGCTTCGTCCTGGTGGGTTCCGTGGCCGGCCAGCGGTACTGGTCCTCCATGTTATCCCTGGATGCCCGCATCACCTGCGGCTGCTGGACGCCTGATGATAACCAGGTGTACCTCGGCACGGCGTCCGCGCAGCTGGTCGTTATGGATGTGCATGGTGCTATGGTGTCGCAGGTCAGTCGCTTGCAGTAATTTCAGGTTCCTCACCCTCTCCTCGCGCTAACGTGAGTAAAAAAAATAAAAACTGGGCGTCTACCTAAGTAGGTACGTAAATCAACTATTTTTGATGTCGGTGTCTGTATTGTTGATAGCTCAGACTCTGACACCGACCTCAAAAATAGTTGGTGTACGTACCTACTTAGGTAGACGCCCAGTTTTGATTTATTTCGTGCTATTTCTCCCTTTTGAGTTAATTAGATTATTTGAAGTCGGTTTAATTTTTAAAATTTACTTATATTTATTTATTTTATTTGAAGTCTGTTAAAAATAATGAAGAACAGCAGCGACCTCAATACCGCATCAGTTCTCTTTCCGAACAGCAATGAGATGTATAATTCATTGTCCGAACAGGCTCTAGGTATTCCTAAATGTACTTAAGTTTATCTCACATTTCGTCTTTCCAGTTTCTGAAATTCACTGATTTCCACGTCCAATTACCTAGAAGTCGTACAACTACAACAAGTTGTTATATTAATAATATAGCTCGTAAAGTACACCTAAGTAGAACATAAGTCTGAACTTGGCTCAATTTACTTGTGAACTCGAGAGAGGCGAAACTTCTATGAGTTTCCGAAGAGTGTCTTCGTATATTTGCTAACTGGTACAATAAGTCTACTATTATGTCTATGTATCTACATAAGTAGTACCTACGTATATTAATATTATGGCTTCAAGTACAATTAGTGTTAAACTCAACTGTGTCAACAGTGTAAACCAAGATAAGTTTAGCTATGTAATTTGCTATCTATCTATCTATCTCTCTTTTACCAACCTGATTGTGGTGGAATTTTGTGCCTAAGTTTATGCGAAACGTATGCGCAGAACTGCAATGTTCTCAATTCGACTGTATGTTTTACTAACGAGTGAGGGCTATTGCTCACAGAGCCTCTACCTCATCATCATCATCTCAGCCATAAGAAATCCATTGCTGGATATAGGGTTCCCCCATGGATTTCCAATTTCCGATTGGAAGCGGCTTGTATCCAGCGTCTTCCTGCCACTTGTATGAGGTCATCCGTCCATCTCGTGGCTGGTCTTCCTACGCTGCGCTTGCCGCCGCGTGGTCTCCAGTCGAGAACTTTTCTAGAGCCTCTGCCTAATAATAATATTTTTTTTATTTCAAAGCTTTTCGCCGTAGAAAAACTTAGATCAAATTATTATAATATAGCCTCGAGGGGTTTTCATTCATCGTATTGTGTTCCTAATTAGCTCACTTGAGAAACAGGTCAAGTGCCGTGCCCGTCTTTGTCTAGGGTTATATTATTAGTGATAATTACTTGCTACAATGCTTCTTTCACCGAGGAAGAATATACAATTACTAATAAAAATAAATATTGTTGAGCAATTATAGCAATTAGGTAGTTAATTATTCTTTGTAAATTGTAGGTAACTTTGTATACCACTTAGTTGTTTTGCTGGGAGTAGAACTCGCGAGCTCCCCAATGTATAGAATGTTTAAGAGAACTGTTGTCGCTCGGTCTTCAATAAATTAAGTAAGTTCGTATAGACTGAGTGGTCAGCCCTAGTGTCAGAGTTATTTAAGCCGCTGAAAAACCCTGACCTGGGTTGACTATTGCTGTTGAACAAACTACCGGGATCTAAAACTTAACGTGGCATCCAATACACGGTAGCGCTTAGAAAGAAATACCACTTACTGAACCCATCTGAAGACTGACCGGTCCGTCCGTTGCTTAACTTTGGAGATCGTTTGAGAACACCTAGTTAAGCTCAGCCACAAGTGCTACTAGTGCTCGGTCTCCCATACAAATAAGATAAAACTGTTATCTATCCCTAAACATAAATCGATTTCGATGATTCTTTTTTATCCGATTAAAATTATAAATGTCTTTGCCACTACGGTTTGCTTTTTTTTTATTTTTTTTACGCGATATAGATCGACGGTTGACCACCAACTCGCCTGATGTGGTGTGCCTGGTGTGTGAACAAGCAACGGTGTGGCCGAGATGGAGCTCGTCGATCGAGAAGATACCTATTCACTTTAGCCTTAAAAATTCAAAGATGTGTAGTTCTCAGGAAACAGAGATAAAACTGTAGGTATACTCTCTTCAACCATAATTGGTAATTTGATGATTGAATTGAATGTCTTGGTTAACTTGATAGGTGCTAACTATATCACCACAAGGATTCGCTCTATATATATATATGTGATATACGTTACTCGCTCGACACGGTCTTTGCTATATATTCCGATAATTAGTTTGCGCTTGACCGCCAACTCGCCTGATATTATACTTACATTAACCTTGTCTCATCGATCTCGGTTTGTCGATTAGGTAGATTACCTTCCGGTCCGGAACTTCCTACATTGTATATCTATCTACCTACAGTTCGCCACTGTATAGAACCACGCTTGTTGCGGAAGTCAACTAAATTAACATTTAACATGCCACATCCGGTTTGTTTGGCGGGCTTGTGGTTTGATGAACTATTGGTACAATGCAAATTACAAATTAATATGCCATTTCTTTTTTGTATGAAATCAGGGTAACATAATTTTATGTATTTATATTTAGCGACCCACGTTGGGCGCCATTATTAATAAAATCATGTTATTAATAGTTTTCCAACCGGCTGGCTGGAAGAATAATGATGTTCTGAAGTTTTTATCTAGTATTCTAGCTGGATCTCACGGTTTTACCTGCAATCGGGATGTACTTCCGTAGAGAGTCTGTTTAAAAAGAGAACTATCGTGGTAAAACACGGAAACACTTCGACACGTTAGGTCTCGATAATAAATACTACCATGGTATTCAGTGGTCTCGACTAAACAAAATAAGGACAGCACTACATCAGCGCCCTCAATGCCACATAAATGCCAGCTGAACATACTTACACTTCGCAAGAAAAGTATCCTTTAAATTTCATGTCTCTAATAGCAGATATAGGCTGTACCCTGTCTGTTAGTTACCTAGACAAAGCCTTTTGTAGTTTACTTCGTATAGCCTAATGGCTTGACGTATTTTGAACTGTGAGGCACTAACATTACATTCTTCCTACTAAAACCTCATTTAAATAAGTGTATCTACCAACAGGTCCAATTAGTAGCCGAAGGAGGCATCACATCAATGGCGTGGTCTTGCGAAAAATTCAAAATGGAAGAAGGTGATGACACAGAAAGCAACGTCAACCACGTCCTAGCTGTCGCATTGGGAAACGGCGAGATTGTAATGATGACAGGGCATGATGACGTCAGCCCCGTCAGGATTACCACCGGCATGCGGGGGAACACACTCGCTATGGAGTGGGCTAATTCCAGAGAACTGCTGGCGGTGGCTGGGACATTGGTTGCTGGTAAGATTTATTTATCAAACATAATAATGTTGACCTTAATCTCGAGTAAGATCACCAGAATAATGTTAGTCACGTATTGGGTCGCATCGGAAAACGCTGAGATGGTGATGTTGACGTAGGGTTGCTAGGATTACCATTGGCATGCGGGGTCCAACAAGGGGAAACTGCGACATCAATAGTGTCGTTAATACTTTCATAGCGAGAAGTATTTGTAGACAACTTTTTTAATAAACCTTTTTAACTCCTTGTTGAAGTTTGGCGGTAACATATTACGTAAAGTTGGTTTCGTCGTCTCGAATGGATTACTGTTGGCGTACGGGAATATACACTCACTATGGAGTGAGCTGCCAGAACTGCTGGCTACTGTCGCCGTGACCTTGGCTTCTCTTGCTGATAAATTATATTCTGTACGCACCATTACACGTACTCAATGTGTACACAATCCAGCCTTCGTCTTATCTATCTATCCTTTTTTTAATGAAAACGAATGACGAGCTGTCAAAGACGCTTACCTGTTTTGTCTAATACAACATCTTTGTAACATCCAGACCAGAAATTTACGTTTGTATTTCTATTTGCTTTTGAGAATCTAGTACTTATTTGATCTCTATGCTTTGACTCCTCTTCTCTTCTTGAATCAAAACGATCGATATGAAGGATAATAGTATCCTCAAATGTAATAATGTAGTAAAATGTCATGCTGGATTTCCTTAAGTTCAGACGCAAATATTGCTATCCTGCTCACACTATTTTACGACTCGAGCAAGTCATACCGTCTTTATCACACGATTGTGTCGCATTTTATGTACATTGTTTCTGTTATTCCAACGCAACATCCGAAAGTCGTAAATTATCGCGCGATATTATCGCCTGTTCTCTTTATGAATAGGCGAAAAAAAGGTGACCCGTAGAGAAATAAGTTGGAAAATGATTTCCTAGTAATTTTAACGGGGCTTACCTTTTAACCCGGTGAACTAGATATTGCGATGGTATCGACTATAGTCTCAGATTTAAATGTATTTAGGGTCGATGTTTAAGATTTTTTCTTCAAAGTGAATAAGCAAGGATGATTACTATTTTAACAAAGTGGTGGCGAGACTATTTTATGATAATCATAGTTACGCTAATTTTTATATGCACAGTTAAAAAGTTGGAATTCTGAGAAAGTTTAAATCTTAGTATTTTCTTTTGTACACAACATTCGAGAATAAAAACTTATATTAGAAAAGAAAGACAAAATATTACATTTTGCTTTTATATATAGATTATATTGAAGTAACTATTATTTTTAGATAAATGTAAGTGAGCGATTCAGATCACCAATATAAACGCAGCCTAACACTTTCTTCAATAAGTCACGCCCCCTGACCAATCCTGTCATTTTAAGACGGCGCTGCTTCCTTTTCACTTTCATACAATTGTGCAAGAGAGAGGGTGCCATATTAGCTCGACTCGTTGAATAGACTATAATTGTTTTTTTTAATTTCTGTGAATTAACACTGTTTTTATACGAATTTAACTAATGATAACGTTCAAAACAAATAATGCGAAAATGTGCGCGAGCGAAGTGAGCCCGATTTTATTTATGTAAGTATTTAAACTTACGTACGTTATATGATTGATGACAAAGCGTAAAAATGATAGCATGGAAATAATCGCGAGCGAAACAGCCCGGGGTGTGATCGCACCTCTGTCTTGTATAGCCAGTCCGACGTATGTACCTACTGCACAGGAGTGGAAACCTGGCGCCTTCCCTGTTTCCTAAGAATCATGTTGCAATTTTTAAGGCCTAGAGTCTTGAGTGACTAGATTTCATAATACGTATTATATTCACTAGCTCCACTTTCGACAGAAGTCATCGTCGCTTAGGTAGGTATATTTCGGTAAAAAAACAAACGATACGGTCGCTTTCAATTCAATTAAACTATTTTGTTAGCATGTATATAAGGGCGGGCCGGGTGTTCCAGGCCCACCCCAGGATTTTGGGTTACCCATCTAAGTATTTATTTTATTTGGAAAACATACAGTGTTCTAAAAACTAGTTCAAAACTTAATAATAACTAAACACCATTAATTCGTTTTGGAACAGCGAATCTACATAAACACACTTCCTTGTCAAACTGAACAAAGAGAGACGCCAATCAGGATCCAGGAACGTCACATGAACCATTATTAGTTCATTAGAGACTCCTAGATCCCGACCAGCATCCCGAGTTTATTATATGTACCTAATACGTAATACTACAAGAAAAGAAAAAACTCTAGGAAGCACCGTCAAACCAGCCTTTGGTTAAAATATTGCGAACTATATTAGGAGTCAAGTTAAATAGGTCGAATTCAGGCAAGTCCAGGTTATTGATAGTGATAGGAGATCTGACAAAGAAAGAATTTTGCCTATAATGGGTAGCACATCGAGGGACGTTTAGATACGCGGATACGTAGGGATACGCGGAGCACGCGTAGGTGCTAATATACCTATCTTGGAGAGATCTGGATATAGAGATCCTAGGGGCCAGGCCCGCCCTAGAAAGTATCTCTAGATACGCCCATGATTGTTAGTGTCGAGGAATCTAAATAATATCAACTTATAGTAGGATACTCACTATAACTTGATATTATTTAGATACCTCAGGTTAGCCGGTAGAGAGACGTGACTCTAACAAAAATTATCAGTTCAAAGCTTAATATTTCGCAAACGGAACCCAATTTTTTTTTTTTTTTTTTTTGTGGACATTTCACACAACACCATCTAGCTCAAACTAAGCAAAGCTTGTAGGTACTACTAGAACTAGATGGCTGATAGAATACATATATACTTTTTTTTGTAAATATATACTTAAGATACATAGAAACACCCAGACACAGAACAAACATCCATGCTCATCACACAAATGTTTGCCCTGGGTGGGGATTGAACCCACGACCTTTCAGTTCAGCAGGTAGACGTAAACACACTACCAACTGAGCCACAAGGCCAGTCGAAATTTGAAAAATGGTTATGGCACAATGTTTTTTATACCTATCCAACGATACCCCACACGATGAGGTAGATGAGAAAAAATATTTTATACCTACTTTACATGTACGGGAAGCAAACCATTTTTTAAAATTCTTTTTTAGGGTTCCGTACCCAAAGGGTAAAAACGGGACCCTATTACTAAGACTTCGCTGTCTGTCTGTCTGTCTGTCTGTCTCCAGGCTGTATCTCATAAGCCGTGATAGCTATAAAGCTGAAATTTTCACAAATGATGTATTTCCGTTGCCGCTATAACAACAAATACTAAAAATTAAAAAAATATATATTAAGGGGGGTCCCCATACAATAAACGTGTTTTTTTCGTATTTTTTTGCTCAATATTAAAAACGGTAACAGGTAGACGCTTCAAATTTTAACAGAATATTTACTTGTATATTACCTTTCAAAATAAATAATTAAATAACAATAAAGTAAATATTAAAGGGGGGCTCCCATACAACAAACGTAATTTTTAAGCAATTTTTACTCGATCTTAATTAACAGGTAGAAACTTGAATATTTGTAAATATTTAGAAATATATTAACTATAAAAATAAATACCTAATCTAATATATAAAAACTCACAAAATGAAAATAATCCGTGCATCTAAACGCGGTGCGAGCGCCGCGCCGCGGTGTGGTGGTGGCGCGAGCGCGAGGCGGTTGCTAAGCAACGGCCGCGCGAGTAGCGGGGGAGGTAACATCACGGAGCGAGCCATAACCGCGCGTATTCGCGGGAGCGTCGTCATGCTGCCCGGATGTGTATCGAAATCCTACCTATAAGTTTGCAATTTACTACTTGGAATTTCGTTGATTTCTCGTTATTTTATACGATTTTCTATTATAGATGATAGTACGGAACCCGTCGTGCGCGTTTTTTTTTAATTCTACGACTTTCTCGGTCTAACTAATATGCATATTCATGCTAAATTTCAGCTGTCTAGTACCAAGTCTTTGAGCAAAACTTCGGACGGACAGACAGGCAGACAGACAGACGCACAAGGTGAAACTATAAGGGTTCCTTGTTTACTACGGAACCCTAAAAGGGACTCATTTTGCTAGATTAAACGACCTCTATTTAAAAACGTGAAAATGAAGTTGTTAAAAGGACCATCGGATTGTTTTCCTTAGATAAAGAAACGGGTGGCCCCTTTTCAATCTGAGCGCGTATTTACGGCATAGTAAACTTTATAGACCTTAAACTTATACGATGATAAGATAGAAGCGAAACGCATCGAATGTGTGAAGTAAACAAGGGCTATAATCGTAAAGCAATCTTTTTACTGGCCAATTAATTTGGATCTTAATTATCATGGATTAATTTGGTCTTAACGAGATCGAAGTTAAATGGCAGGTATTGTTTACGAAACAAAGATATAATTATTTATTTCATCCAGCGTCTTCCTGCTATTTTAGTTAGGCGTCTGACCACCTTTGTGGCTGGTCTCCTACACTACGCTGGCAGGTGTGTGGTTTCCACTCATCGGCCATCAGTTCTATGTGCCCGGACCACTGCCACTGCCTCAACTTGCTAATACGCTGTTCTATGTCGATGAATTTCGTACCTCTACGAATCTTTTTATTTCTGATTCGATCTCGCAGAGAGACCTGGAACATAGCCTTCTCCATAGCTCGTTGCGTGATTTTGAGCTTTCTTATAAGGCTCATAGTGAGTCACCATATTTCAGCGCAATATCATCATCAACAACCATTATCCACCCACTGTTGAGTATAGGTCTTCTCTTTAGCGCGCCATTCTTTCCGGTCTTGTGCCAGTCTCATCTACTGTCTTACCACTGGCTGACCATCGAGTTGGAGGTCTGTTAGGCGTCATATATTATTTTTCGATTTATAAACGGAATAACGGCACGTGAGCTTGACTCGAAACGGCCAAGAAACAATTTCCCCGCTCGCAGCGATGATTTTTTTAAGTAGGTACGTATTTATCAAGTATCTCAGAGGGAGGGGTTAAAAATTGCTAAAAAAACATTATCTACGCGATTAATGAACCACCCCTTAGGAAGCGATAGACGATGTGGCGCAGATACCCATTTACTCTGGCCTTGAATACCCATATCTCCCAGGAAACAAGGAAGCCGGCAATTTATAACATACATAACGTATCATACATTACGCGTTTAGAATTTGCGCAATGTAATTTTACGCCTATAAAATGTGATTCAAACACAGACATAATAGATGGAGCATGCGACTTCATTTATATGAAAACCTTGCGTGCCACATTCTTGGTACCGACTGTGACGTCACATAAACGATTTTGTTATGGAATGTTCCATCCGCGCGAAATCTATTCAACCCAATGCATCCACGCGCTGGTACGCTAGTAACTAGTTGACAAATTATCGAATCGGAAGTATATATCACCTGAAATTAAATAAATCTTGGTCGTCAACTGCGATTTTTTATCGTACTTGACACGCTAGGTACATACACTTGAGGTATCTATAGAAGTCTATGGATTCAAAGCAAGTCTCCTCGCGGAAGTATTAAGTACTTTTCAACCTCCCGGGATAGGAGCCAATTTGCGAGGACGATCCACTCCGGAGGTATTGTGTTAATTTAACAAATTAAACGGCCGTTGTATTTTATTGCTGCTTTTATAAGGCTCTTCTTCAATGTTATCGCGCTGTATTTCTTTGCTTATCTTTTTAATGAAATTGTGCGTCTTGGGAGTGAATTAGCAGTTATGTTTCAAGAGAAATGTTTTAACCGACTTCCAAAAATGAGGTTCTCAACTCGACTGTATGTTTTTTTGCATGTTTTTTCACCGATTACTCCGCCAATTATGAATTGTTTTTGATGGGTTTTTTTTGTTTGGTATAGGTAATATCTCAGATGTGGTCCCATATAAATTTTATCAGAATCGATTCAGTACTTTGGTTTTTATATACAAAATAACTGAAAAATATCATCCAAGTAAACGAATTGCGTATTTTGAAGTCTGCTTTTCCAGTTTTTCAAACTATAATTAAATCAGTTCTTTTTTCACTTCTGTATAATTTTGAACCTCTTATAACCGTTTAAACTGGGTACCGCTTGATTTTGGGAGCCAATTTTGAATAGTGTGTATTCAGAGTTCCGACCAACGTCCGTTTCGTTCGCGCATACCCACATTTTTGAAGATATAAAATGACTACATGAACTTATAAAAACATCGTCGTTTGTAAAACTAGAAAACAACATCACAAATATTCGATAAAAATGTCGATGTGATCAAAGTTAATTTTCATACATAAAAAATTTTTTTAGAAATTATTAACACAATAATGATTTTTATGTAAGAAAATTAACTTGGATCAAATTGAGATTATTGTCGAATATTTGTGACGTTGTTTTATAGTTTTACAAACGACGTTTTTTTTTAATAAGTTCATTCAATCATTTTATATCTTCAAAAATGTGGATATGCACGAGGGAGACGGACGATGCTCGTATTACGGACTTTTAACTCAACTGCTTTTGTCTAGCTCTTAACTGCAGTGAAAGTGTATGAATTTAAACTAATTCTTGTAATAATATAACCAACGTAATGCTAAAACCGGGGTCTCTCTACGAGATCGTATCAGAAACGAAGAGATCCGTAGACGTACAAAAGTCACCGATATAGCACAGCGGATTAGCAAGTTGAAGTGGCAGTGGGCAGGGCACATAGCATGAAGAACTGACGGCCGACAGGGCCGAAAAGTTCTCGAATGGAGACCACGAACCGGCAAGCGCAGTGTAGGAAGACCAGCCACAAGAAGGACAGAAGATATCATATAGGTGGCAGGAAGACGCTAGATGCAGGCCGCTTCCAACCGGTCTTTTTGGAAATCCATGGGGGAGGCCTATGTCCAGCAGTGGACTTCTTGTGGCTGAGATGATGATGATGGCCTAAAACCTAAAATCGATTAATCGTACCAATGTTAATCGACTGATTTTAGAAGTGGCCTGTGATTTCGATACCAAGTCATCAATATTATTTGACAGTTACTTGAAAAAAAGTTCCAAAATAATTTACGCCATTAATAAAAAACGTCAAAAGATAAGAAGATTCGATTCAAATCATAATTTGAGGGTATTTAAGCGACAAGAGTGAGCGGGCGCTAAATGCGAGCAATATCTTGGGAATTTGATTTTGCATAAAAAATGAGTTCGTACAGGCCAAGCGGCTAGCCCTAATGTGAGTTTTTACCCGACTGCGTAAGAAGGAGGGTTATGTTTTTCGAGTATATGTTTGTTTGTATGTATGTTTCTGTATGATCGCCTACAGCCTAAATGGCTTAACCGATTTTGATGTGCGAGATGTCGTTAGATTCGTATTCACTCCCTGAGTGTCACAGGCTATATTTACAATACAATACAATACAATACAACACAATACAATACAACACAATACAAAAACACATTTATTTTAGTAATAACTATAATAATAATACGTCTCTCGCAAAAATAAAGAAGACACGTTTTTTCGTAACCTCCAACGAACTTTTTCTTAAACATGCGATTTTACTAGAATTATTCTAAAGAATGCGCATTTATAATCTTGTACAGCAATTTTACGCATACTTTCTCACAAAAACTTTCACTCAACAGCGTATCAAGCGTAACAAAATCGAAAGTTAAAGACTGAAAAAATCTCTTTAGTAAAGTCGGGTATTTTGTTTTTCTATTAATGTAGATAACTTGTCGAATTAAAAAAAATATGATAGTTTAAATAACTGAAAAAACCGACTTCACGCAATTCGTTTATTTGGACGATTTTTTTAGTAATTTTGTTATAAAAACCAAAGTACTGAACTGATTTTCATAAAATTTATATGGGATCACCTCCAATGACCTACCAAAAAAAAAAACAAGAATCATCAATAACAAATGCATAATTGATGCAGTAATCGCTGAAAAAACATACAAAAAAAAAAAACAGTCGGATTGAGAACCTCCTTCTTTTTGGAAGTCGTTTAAAAATAAATAGATAATATTGACAAAACTGTATATTTTACAGAAGCCGAGGAGCTGGCTGACTCCCCGCCGTACAAGAACGTGGTGAAGTTCTACTCGGACGCTGGGGTGCTCATCTACACCGTCACGGTCCCCTGCAACCATGTGAGTACGGTTACATTTTATTAGTGTTACCCGACTACCTATGGTGAAACCAAAAGGAAAGTTATGATTTAAGTCCCTATAGATTGCATAATTTATACGTATATGTCTGTTCTTTAAATAAACAGTGTTACATAAAAACCTATGTTAAAATCTTATTCATTGAATAAGGACTTGTCACCTTCTGTCAGACGGGGACTTTCACACGCGAAAACGAAACAAAACAGTGTCTAACATGCGCATAGCGTTTATAAGTAAGACGGAAGCTTTTATAAACTCAACAAATGGCAAATGTGCAAGCATGATGCCAACATCAAGCAAAAAAATAAGGCGGAAAGTCTTCTTCTTTTTTGTATCAGACCTACGCGATTAACGATTTGCCAGAGTTTTGCCGACAACGTTAAATGACGTTTCACTTTCTACTCACGCACTTATCGAACACTTAATAATGAATAAAACACCACCATTTTTATCGCATTAATTTAAAAAATAACACATTTAAAGGAAAATAAAACAAAGCATCAACATATTTCTATCACGTTCCCACCAAAACCCCCATACTACTGTTATATATATACCTAATTAGTGGATTAAATGCGAGCCGTGCGCTGGCTGCGTGCTGTGTTGCAGGCAGCGGTGAGCGCACTAACGTGGGGCCACGCGGCACGGCGCGTGTTCGTTGGCGTAGGCGGCGCGGTGTGCACGGCGCGCGTGTGGCGCGCAGTGGCACCGCTGCAGCTACTGGCGCGCGTGCGAGCTGCGCAGGCGCTGCTGCATCCGCGCCTCGCTCCGCGCCTGCCGCTGCCGCCGCGTCTGCAGCCTGCGCTCAACAACCTCTTCTCGCACACCATACGGGTAACAGATGCCACATACAATTAACAATCTATACGGTAACTTAGCAATCCCTGAAAATTTAATGCAATAATAGTTATACATCTTTAAAATGTCTAATGGGTTATGCTTATTGGTTCGGGTTACCCTCTTGCAACCGATGATGACGTCACGCGCGGCGCGTGCTTTAGTTCGCAGTACCAGCACAGATCATATAAAAATACTGACAAGACGTCCTTCGGGAGTGACGTCTGCGCTGCTCCTTTTGAAAAAGACCGCTGTATGCGTTTGAAACTATATTCGGAGATTTCGACTCAAAAATAAACACGAGTAACCCGTAAAATATTTAGATTGATTGATTGACTACTAAATCGATTTTGGTAAAGATCTATGGTATATTTTAGTATAGATCTATGGGGCTAATCTGAAAGTATTCAAACATAAAAAGTTTTTTCAAATCGTTTTTTTTTTTTTTTTATAAATATTGGTGGACATTTTACACAACACCATCTAGCCCAAACTAAGCAAAACTTGTACTATGGAAATTAGATGGCTGTTAGAATACAATACACATACAACAATACACAAAAAAGTATACTTTAACTTTTTTTTTGTCGTAAATACATACTTAAGATACATATAAACACCCAGACTCAGAACAAACATCCATGCTCATCCCACAAATGTTTGTCGTGGGCGGGGATCGAACGCACGTCCTATGGCTCAGAAGGCAGTTGTACAACCACTAAGCCATGAGGGCTGTCAAATGACTTAGTTGTGCGGTAGCAAACAAAAATATATAGCTGAAATGTTCTTTTAGAAGTCGGTAAAAATTATAGAATCTGTGGCTTGAAAACACTTCAATCTATAATAATATTTGAATTTTTTGTTTGTCTGTCAAAATTTTTGCGTAAAAATCATTTTAACGCAAAAATATTTTTTGTATGAAAATTAACTTGGATCAAATTGAAATTTTGTGAAATATTTGTGATGTTGTTTTCTAGTTTTACAAATGATGATTTTTTTATAAGTTCTTTCAGTCATTTAATATCTTCAAAAATATGGGTATGCGCGAGCGAGATGGAAGATGGTCGAACTACGGACTCTTAAATATATCCTGTTCTGCAAATTTTTCGACATATAGTGTAACGTGCCGGAATCGAGCGAACTACGCCGTTTCGTGTCCCGGCCGCCGTCTACCGGCGCGCGACTCCACTGCACCATGCTGCGTCACGGCGACGACGAGTCAGGCGCCTACACGCTCTACCTGGAACACCTGGGCGGACTCGTGCCGCTGTTGAAAGGACGCCGCACCAGCAAGATCCGACCAGAGTTTGTCATATTCGACCCCCAAGCTGAAGGTAATTTCAAAGCCATCCTCTAGCGTGTTGTATCTAGAATATCTTTTTTTTCTTTTAGGGCAATACCGCTGTTGAAAAGATACCGCACCAGTATAATCAGTAAATCTATAATTTTCAGTAAAAGATATCGTCATAAAACATTGTCATGTTCCAGAGAAAACGTCCGTCCCCAACGGCAGTCCAAGCTCGAGTGCCAGCAACGGTCGCGAGAGTAGCAGCGGCGGCGGCGCGTCGTCGTCGTCCTCGGGGTCGGCGGGGCGCCGCACCGCCTCCCCCCGCACGCCGCGCACCCCGCGCCGCGCCCTCCACCCGCAGAACACTTCCTCTTCCGACACAGAGCGAGAAGAAGGTTGCATTTCATATATCACATTTGCCCGTCATATTTATTTTTCGCAGGATCAAAAATAAATATGACGGTGGTTTCCAAGATTTTGACCGTACAAAGTCACTGCAAAGTTGAAAGCTTGTAATAAAACGTCAAAGTATCAAAAAGAAAAATCAAAATAAAGTCTACAGCTGGGTTCTGACTTGTGTCTCAGGTTACGCTAAATTTGGACGGTTGTTGACATGCTGTGTTTCATTACCTGTCTGTTGTATGTATAACTACCAATTAATTTGTAAATTTTTATTTTTAATTTAATGTGTTAGTACTATCTGTTGTATGTTTTTGTCACAATGAAATGCATATCTATGTCTTTAACCTGTTAACATAACCGACACTGACACGCCTTTCAACGCATAATGGCAAATACGTATATTGCCAACACACGGGTATATTCAAATACGCAAAACTCTAATTTTAAACGCAAAGTAAACGTGATCACGGAATCATATTATCACAACAGTGAACAGTGAAATATGTCCTAATATATACACAGTACGATTTAGATTGGTTCTCTAATATTTGATGCTAAATGCATATTCAGCTTTATTATCATTGACATAGGGTCGACTTCGGCAGGGTGTTCGGGGTCGCCGCGGCTGCAGCGCCGGCGGCGCGCGCGCGAGCGCCGGAAGGCACGCGCCAATACTGACAAAGAGGAGATGGTGGATAACCTTCCTGTCGACTCCTTGCCTGAGGTGAAAAATAATAATTATATAGACATAATATTTATTTGTGGAAGACACAACAGCAAAAATACATACTAAAATATAACAAAAATAATAATAATAAAAAAAAACTATGTCCGCCACAAACCGACATAACACAATCATTACCGTACAAAATCGGAGAACAATGAAAAATACCTTTGCTTAACTTGCAAAGGTAATCAACCGCTGTAGCGTGTAAGCGTAATTTATCCGGATTTATTAATTTTATTATTTTATTTATGGGTAATGTTTTTTTTTTATACATTATAGATCTACGATTGACCACCAACTCGACTGATGTTAAGCGACGGTGTGGCCGAGGATGGAGCTCGTCGATCTAGAAGATATCTATTCACTCTAGCCTTGAAAATTCCAAGATTGTAGGTCTCAGGAAACAGAGATGGCGGCAACGAATTCCATTCTTGTGCAGTACGCAACAGAAATGTGGATCGATAACGCTGAGTACGGATTGTTTTAGGAAGAGTGGAATTTCTGGGCACAGGGAGTAACTACGCTGGGTATACAGTTATGCACGTATGCCATAGGTCCTTGTGTTTATTGAGTTCAGATTTGGAAGTCTGACAACCTACTCGTATATCCACCGTGGCATGCGTCGTCGGTCGTTCCTTAGAGCAATGAAGAAGATGTGTCTCGGGAGTCTTGCCTCCGGAAAATAGTTAGGGAGACATCGGTGCTAATGTGATATATAAGCCATCCTAAGGAGAACCCGGAGCCTTCCGTCAAATACACAAAGGCTGGCCACCAAGGCGTTTTAGTGGCTCCTAATCCCACATAACCCATTTGCTCCCTAATGCAGCTGGTATGTAGTAGGTAATGTAAGAATGTTTTGTTTCCAGGATGTGCGATTGGTGGAAGTGACGTCCAACATCTGGGGCACGAAGTTCAAGATGCACGGCGTGGCGCGTCACGTGCCCTCCAACCTCGGCCTGGTGACGTACAAGACGTCGCTGCTGCACCTGCAGCCGCGGCAGATGACCCTCGCCATCACCGAGCTGCAGGACGCGCCCGCAGCACCGCCTGTGCCGGACCCCACCTTCAACCCCCATCTCTTCTCGGAGGTATCTTACTCGTAGTTCAAGTTGCACCCGGGTGGCGTGGTCATTCAACCCTCACCTCTTCTCGAAGGTAACTAATCATAGTTCAAGATGCACGCCGGGCGGCGTGGTCATTCAACCCTCACCTCTTCTCGGAGGTAACTTATCATAGTTCAAGATGCACGCCAGGCGGCGTGGTCATTCAACCCTCACCTCTTCTCGGAGGTAACTTATCATAGTTCAAGATGCACGCCGGGCGGCGTGGTCATTCAACTCTCACCTCTTCTCGGAGGTAACTTATCATAGTTCAAGATGCACGCCGGGCGGCGTGGTCATTCAACCCTCACCTCTTCTCGGAGGTAACTTATCATAGTTCAAGATGCACGCCGGGCGGCGTGGTCATTCAACCCTCACCTCTTCTCGGAGGTAACTTATCATAGTTCAAGATGCACGCCGGGCGGCGTGGTCATTCAACCCTCACCTCTTCTCGGAGGTAACTTATCATAGTTCAAGATGCACGCCGGGCGGCGTGGTCATTCAACCCTCACCTCTTCTCGGAGGTAACTTATCATAGTTCAAGATGCACGCCGGGCGGCGTGGTCATTCAACCCTCACCTCTTCTCGGAGGTATAGGTAATATCCCTTAAATATATGCTACATGTGATCGTAGTATCTTACTTATTCATTATATATAATCAAGTTATTCCGACTATTAGTAGTACATATTGATATTATATGATAAAAAATAACTGTCTCGAAGGACTAAATAAATGTCATAACTCGGTTCAAGTTCCGACGTGTAAATAAAGAACTTATAAAATAAATCTTTTGCATATTTATAGGATGAGGAAGATGCATTCCAGTCAGCCGACTCTGCAGCGGAATCGCCCCGACACACGCGACACGACAACATGCGTCGCAAGTTGACATTAGTCGACAGACCGCCAGCGCCGCCCGCGCCTACTGCGCCGCGCCTCTACGACGAGTTCCCTTATATAGATACGGAGCCTACCCCCACTCCAGCTCCTCCCGCTCCTGGCCGACACGCCATCTCTCCACTGCGATGCGAAGCATCAGTTCCATCTCTGCAGTCTCCGAAAAACGCAGTCGCTCCTACAGATACAATCTTCGAGAGACCTTCACCCGCGGCGGTCGCATGCGGCGGACGCGGTGACTTCTGTGCGCGCACTGAATACGTACGCGCGGACACGCTCGCGCTCAAAGGACCTCTCGATGCTACGACAGACGCCGGTTGTCTATCGAAACTACGGAAGAATATTTGTGGCCGTGACGCATATGACGTCAACGCGCGTATATTGAAATCTCTATGTGCGCGCAGTGAAGAAACTCGACCGTTGCCGCTCGACGAAGAACCGTCTGTGAGAGGGACACGCGCCGTGCCCGTGTCGCCCGCGGGCGGCGTGCCGATGATGCCACGGAGTTGCAGCGTCGGATATTTAGACTTAGTAGATCCTTTACACGCGCATGTGAGCGTGGCGGCACTGCGTGGTGAACCCCCGAGAAGGCTCGTGTTGGTAGCGGGGCGGAAACGTCGGGCCCGTGCGCGTCCGTCGCCGCCCGCGTCGCCGGTCGCCCCGCCGCGCGCGCCGACGCTCCGTCGCTGCGGGAAGTCCCGGTCGCTAGATTCGAGCGAGCTGCCCCTAGCAGGCGCCTCCCCTCCGCCCGCGCCCCGACCGCCGCCCGCGGCGCCTGCGCCGCCTCCCCCCGCGCCGCTGCACACAGACAGCGACTCCGACTACAGCAAGTATTATAGTTAGTAGCGAATTAGTTGCTTTACACTTTCCGCGTTCGCGCCGTTTCCGTATCACGCTGGCCTCTAGTTCCGCACAGAACTGTACATCTAGCACAAAAACTAACAACCTTACTCAAATACCTTAAAATAGTTTTTGTGCTAGACCTGCGCCTGGTTTCCTCGGCGAGTGCCATACGCTCGACGAATTATTTGCGTCTCCGATGCACCGCAATGGAATGAACAAACCACATCAGTATTTGATGTGCGAGATTTTGATGATGAATAAACAATTGCAATGGCTTTTAGATGCGATCTTAATATTGAATACAGGCTAAATGACATACTCTGACTCTCTTGCTATACCCACGTCTACGTGTGAGTACCGCAGTTATCTCACTCGTACACGACACCTTTTATCGCCTATTTAATGCTATCTGATAGCACCGCCGCCGCGCCATTGTAATGACGTCGTAGACCCCATCGAACGTCTGTATGTGGGGACTGCGTTTCGAATAATCGCAATAATTGCTGTACCGATGACTCGATTTATCGTTGATGCGTATTTAAAACATAATATATGGTATAGATATTATGTTTTGTTGAACTATTTTCATGAGACAAACGTTTACATGGACCTTACATTAACATTTTTTTTTAATAATCAAAATGGTGTCGGGCTTGAAGGAGACAGCTATAGTACTTACTCATAGTCACTGCAGGGTCTCAGGTGCTAATATCTGAAGTCACGCTACGCACGGCATGCAACACTATACTATACGAGTCGCACAAAGGTACAATAATACTTAAGCGTATTAATATACTACTAAAATTGAACGATTTTTATTATCATCAGCAAAATTCTATGTAATACAAAAATAAACGTTGACTGCTGACAAAATTAGGTACACAGCTAAACAGCTAATTTTATTTTCACGATTCTGGAATGTTTATTTTGTCAAAGTTTCACTTTTATATGTAGACATTTCACTTTTACATGTACACGTTTCTGTTGTTTCCTGTGGAATTGACAACAATATTTTACATTATTTACACTTTACATGCAAACTGACACGCACTAGTGAGAGAAGAAACACGGATAGCTCTAACAGCTCTGATTTTTTTAAATTACGAGTTGGCCTTTAGCCTTGCTGATTCATTTATTCTTATGTTATGTTTTTGCGAGTGTTGCTTATAACGTAATTTACCCACGCAGGTTCTCTAGAGCAACTAGCTCTTCGTTTGTTGGCCGTGCGTGCTCGCCGCAAGTCGCGGGGTCGAGAGACAAGTTCCGCCCCCGCTTCCCCCCGGCCCGCGCGCTCGCGGCCCGCCTCACCCCCCGGCACGCCCGCGCCGCGCCCGCGCCATCGCCACGCCTCCGCCTCGCCTATCAGGTTGGTCTTCAGGTATACGACGATCTGTGTTATTACAGCACCAACGGAGCACAGAACATCGCACGGCTTACCGTTACACGACCGTTATGCACTCATCTTGCGTCAAATGTAGTTTTGGCAGTTCACTCTTGCCTCGTCTGCGATGACGTCACACATCCGCATATCCCAGGTTTGATCTAAGGTAAATTTTTGTGCACTACATAATAATTACTAGCTACACGTATGTAAAGGTTCCGTTTCGAATAAAAAGCGCTCGGCAAAAGTAGTGGGTACATTCACGAGCGGGTTTGGGGGAGGGCAACGCATTTTAGCATACAACTCTGTAGCATGTCACTTCCCCCACCAAACAGAGACCAGAGAATTGAGTTCTACTCATTTAAAGTCAGCGCTTTTTATTTGTTATGAGACTGGTCATACTATATTCTTCTTGCCAATTTAAACCCACAAATGTTAGGTACTTATTTAGCTGTTCTGCGCAATGTCATTGGCTTATAACAAGATTTAAAAAAACCTTTAGTAGTACTTAGATGCCTTTAAACACTTCACAACTTTTATTTTTAAAATTGGGTCTACAACAATTTTCGTTATTGCGTTTGCCAAATTTCATACGTGTATTTTTCTGGATTTTTGAATCAATTCTTCCGGAGTTTAAGATACTCGTGCAATTCTGCAATATAGTCACAAGATGACGATTATACGATGATTACTAGTACATGCACTTTACGACAGAGGCTATCATAGTGATTATAGAAGAAAATAGTCTATTGGGAAAGAGAACTAACACAGAATTTGTGGTCCTATTTACCTATATAGAGCAAACTAACTGGTATAACTAACCGTAACTAACCTTATTTTAATATTCTGTACGACGAGACGCCAGTTCCCAGTTTACCACGTTAGTTTTCTTTCAAAACTTTTTTAGATTCTAATATGGAATTTAGCATATGCAACTATAGGCCCTAGAGCGAATCAGCGCTCAGTGTGAGTATATTTGCGCAGCGGGGTGGGGGAAGGCAACTGGTTTTACGAATCCACATTGCTGCATGCGTCACCCCCGCCTTGCCTCCACCAAACAGATACAAACATTTACTTCTGCGCATACAAGGTCGGCAATTTGTTCACGACGACATATTAGGATATCACAATATGTTAATATCATAGAGTTGCTGTCGACCAAATTTAAGGCCAATATTAATATGTTAAAGTTTAGAATTTTACATACATGTGTATATGATGTACAAACAGGCAACTGCTGAACTCTCCGCTTCTAAACCGTAGAAGAAACAAGAAGCCGTCGGAGAGCTCTGACGACGAGTACTCAACGGGCGGTGGCTACAGCGAAGTCAACGGCAAAAACTACCGCGACCTTGAGAGCTTCCAGAAAGCACAGCTTAGGAATAAGGTATCATTATCATTTTGAACAGCCCAGTGAAGTTTCGACAGGCTAGCTGGGATCTGATTTGCGATCTGTAGGTCTTGAATTCAAACCCAAAGATAACTGTTGCCAACAAGCCGAGGGAGGAGGTTTCGTAAGAAAACCTGTCAGAGAGTTTTTAACGTCTTGATGTTAATTTGACAATCTGCACTTTACCAGTGTGATTTATTTTGGTCTCACCATTCTCGCAATGAAAAGAGTGGACGTATCCAGTACCTAGTGAGACAGTTTATCTGCATAGAAACAGGGTTGATCTTTAACATTAGGGTCCAAAAAGACATGCTAGTTTCAATATCGATGCGACTTGCTGCATTCTAATGTAGTGTCGAAATTACACATTTTAACGACTACATTACTCGCCGAAGAGGGAAAGGAATTGTAGGAGCAGTTGAAGGTTTTATGTGTGCCTTGGAGCTTTCGGACTCAGCATCAAGCGTCGAAAAGTTGTTCTCGGTTATCGATGCCATAGAATCTATCTATAATTCAAAATTTGAAGAAAAATATGAAAAACTTCGAGTGAATCTCTTCAAAAGAGATAATTAATTGTGGCTAATGACTGCTAGCCACAATGTTCTATCTCTCTCTAAATAAGCGGCGTGCTTGTGACTGTTTCCTACCCAGGGCATAAGATATCAGATCTAACGACACCTCGTAACTTTTACTTTCTAGATGAAATTGTATACATTTCTACGAAGATCATCTGTAGGGCTATTCACAACTTGTCAGATTCGGAAACGAGTCGGAATCTATATCTCCGTCTCTATCATTCCGATACAACCTAGAATGACAGAGATAGAGACATAGTATCCGACCCAATTCCGAATCAGAATGATTGTGAATAGGGGTGCTGTTAAGAATGTTTTTCTAAATCACTAAGTGTAAATTCTCAAACGAATAGCTGAAAGAAATGTATAGATAGCGTAGCTCGCACTCGCACAACTATGTCTAGCCAGTGTAACACGTGTGTAAATAATTGATCCACGTACCCACCGCGAGTATATTTCTTATATTTCAGTGCGAGACCGTCGTTATCAACGAGCAGGTGTGTAGTTGCATTTGTACGCTTTGTCTGAGCTTGGCCACGTGGCTCTTAAGAAATAAGCACCATTTGTTCAAATCAACGCTCAAAACACGGATAAAACCTGCTCGCCTGGCAAATATTTAGCATTAATAATGGCTGGTGTCACATAGTGACATATTCTTGCAAACCTTTCTGCACTGCACACTTATGCAACAAAATTAGTACCTTGTACACAGAAGAAAATTCTCACATTTGAACGGTTTTTTTGGGAGTGCAATCATTAAAAACTTGGTTGCACTCTAACCAAGCTTTTCATTCTTCTTTCGAAGATTTCTACTCAAAAAGGGCCTAGAAAAAACATTTGTGATTTTTCATACTTTAATAACTTGGTGTACCTAATTGATGTGGAAAGTCTAAGACCTGAGTATATCAAATGTAACTATTTTGGTAACATACCTACCTACATCATTTACCATATTTTTAGAAGTTGAAATTGCAGCAGCGATTCGAATGGCACCTTTATTTTCTTGATCAGAATGTACTAGGATCACTAGGATTTATACTGCCCTAGTTAGCTTTATGCACAAAAGGCAAAGTATTTGTTGATGAATGAATGAATGATGATGAAAGCTGACGATTAAGTCGTACTTTGCCAGAATTTGGCATCTCAAACTTGAGAAATTCGCCCAAACGCACCGCCGCCGACAGCGCACTCCAAATGTGTTACCACGTGAAAAATATTTACTAGTTATTATTTTCCTGATTACACACTGATCGGAGATGACAAGCTGGAAACGCAGGCATTGTTGTTTGTAGGTACATACATTGGATACATCCAACACAACTGAGATGACGTTGTGTCTTTATGCCACAGCACCTTATTGTCAAGGCCGATCAGCAGGGTCATTCATAATCTATCGGATTCAGATTTCGCTTGGAGCTATAGCTTCATCTCTGTCATTCTGTATGAAAATGGCCAAGTTGAAAATATCAGAACAGAATCCGAATTCCACAGATTGTGAACAGGGGTATTGTGCGTTAAAATCCCAGTGATAAAATAGCATAGCATGGCAATGCTTATGTAACTTAACTCCGTTGTTGCAGTTGAAGCGCGCAGGCGCGGGTGCAGCGTCCGGCTCGACCGGCGTCGCAGTCCCCGCGGGTGGCGAGCCGCGCGCGCGCCGGCAGCTCGTGATGCATAACAAGGCGCCGATGTGGAACGAGAACAGCCAGGTGTACCAGCTCGACTTCGGCGGGCGAGTCACGCAGGAGTCAGCCAAGAACTTCCAGATAGAGTACCATGGGAAGCAGGTCAATAACAGCATACTACTACCTCAGTTTATGCCCTTCAGCTTCATGCGCGTGGTGTTGAATGAAATGAAGCCCACATTTCAAGAATGTATTTTCTATGAGGAACATAGGTTTATGTAATCAAAGAGAGGCCCATGTCCGGCAATGAGCTATTATTATTTATAGGTGACGAAAAACTACGCTAGCTTACGCTCACAATTTCATAGGGCCATTTTTTACAGGCTATGTTCCGGTGGAATTTAGATCTTTTAGTTTGACCTAATCCCTTCTTTCTTTTTATATCACAGAACAAATAGGTAATAAATGACGTCGCATAGATATCCCATCGCCTTTTACTCAATATTCAACGATTTGCTTCCACCCTGCGAATGTGAATCGCAAATACCTATAATGCCTTTCCATCATTGTTGTTTCATGTATACTGTATCTTAAAACATTTAACTTTCTAGGTCTGTGTGCTTGTGTAAGCAAGTGCACTACTTCCGAGGTGAGAGTAGTACTCCATATGCGAAATAACTAAAGCTGTCACTTGTCAGGGACCAAGTACTAGTGATATATGGTGTATTCACATATTACAGGTAATGCAGTTCGGTCGTATCGACGGCAACGCGTACACGCTTGACTTCCAGTACCCGTTCTCAGCGCTGCAAGCGTTCGCCGTCGCACTCGCCAACGTCACACAGCGGCTCAAATAAACACGCTGCCGACGTAACACGATCTGCGCTTGCGCATCCTTATTATCGTATGGGCTTTACGACTTTATACTGCTCCCACACAACAGCACAACAGCTACTAGATCATTAGTATACCCGCCCCAGCAAAATGTTTTATACGATTTTTGTCGTGCGAGAACGAGAACAAAGATATAATTCCTAATGCTAAGATGTGAGTATTTGAGATTCGCGAGTTTGATATTGAATATTTGTAAATGTTTAACACAAATAAAATATGTATCACACAAATACCTAATCGACTAAAAACTAATCGGGGATCATACATAAAAAAAAAGATTCCGACGAATTGAGATCCTCCTCCTTCGGTTAAAAAGAGAGTTCGAATGACGTTCCATTTGGCATATATTGTAATAAACTACAGGTATAGTGAAATAAATTGGTAACATTGGAGTGTAAATAATATAAAAAAGAACATATGAACGAAAGGTTGTCAATTTAGCCATTTTACTGAGCATGTAACAGAATGGGTCGCATTATGTGATTGAACATAATTATGATTAGATGTGTGGTTAACAATGTCTACGGTTGATGCAGGAACCGGCAGGCGTATGAAGCTAAAATGTTTCAATTTGAATCTTATAGATATTACATTAACGCAATATTTGTGGAGTAATCTACATTGTATTATACTGGAATATACTCATAGCAGATTGTTATTATTATATGACTGTATCATAATGTACGGACATGTTTTTATTTACGGCGGGTCCCAGTATTCTGTCAAAACTAGTTTTCTCCTACTCAGCTATATAACATTGCATTATATGCAAGGAATAGAAAACTTAGCAGGGAGGGAGCTATGACTGAAGCGTTATATATAAAAAAAAATATATAAAAAGTGTTAGTGAAATGATAGGAATAAATGGATTTCTCAGAATAGTAGGGTCCGCTGTGAGTTATAAGCTGCGCTATCCCCAAAAAAGGCTCGGGATAGAATAAAACAATTAAACATCTGAATCCTCATAAACTCAATATAAGAGCGACAAACTCGTCTAAAACTTGAATTACGCTGTACCAAGTGTTATTGCAACCTCCCCTAAAATTGATCTATTAGGGTTAATGTTCTGCTTTGTAGAAAATGATATTAAATCGACTGACAGCCAGCGATTCCGCAAGACGAATTCAAGCTTTAAAGTGCCAGGTATAAGGTGTCGCAGTTGTCTAGCTCGTGCGCAGTACCTATTTATGCATATAAGATTGTTGAAGTGCTTTTGGTGAATATGTGAACGTCAGCGTTATGAGAATCTGATCTACTTATTTCATTTTCTGTCTGATATGTTAGCCGAAATATAGTGATCAAACATGTTTATTTTTCACATTTATTTATCTATCATAGTTATTACAACGAAATACCTTTTGTCTTTATAATGCTGATTTTCGTATATTTATCAAAAATAAACTAACAGCTGTGACACATTCGTCCAGTGCTTCTTTCGTGCAGATGTTAAAATATATGATGTACTGACTTTGCAATATGAAAAGCGTAATAGACATTTAGAGTAAGAAAAAAACTGCATATAACATGTACTTTATGTCTAAATCAGCAGCAAAAGAAGCATTGGATCTTGAATTTTTCAGAAAATCCAATTGATGGTACTTACACGTACAGTAGGTTGCTATACATAGCTGGTATGCTTACATAGGCTAACATTTCGTATAGCGAATCGCCCATACATATTTTTACACAAGCTTAGATAGGTAGCTTTGTAAAGTATTAATTAAATTCAGTCTCAATGGACCATCATGTCAGGATAATAATCGTGTATAGATCACACCGTCATGTGACGAATGAAAAGTATATTTTAGGTATTTAAATATTTTGATGTTTAGGACTATGACTAAACTATAACTTTGATGGCAAAGAGTTTTTCTTTAAACGATTCAATATTTTTTATTGGTTATTATAAAAGTTATAATAGGTGCACAGTTTGATTGGCAGTTGAGAACTAATAAGAGTTTATGGATTTCGGTGACACGCTATAAAAACTTGTGCCTGTCTTGTGAAATCGTTTGTGTTTTTAACTGTTTAGCTCCGGCCCTGGGGTATAGTTCTTTATGACCATTGGCAAGTAACGTACCAACAATAACATTGAAAATTAGACTTCATAATTGAAACCTTAAAGTCTAATAATTAAGGTGAATGGTAAGGCAAAAACACGCGATAGAGGCGCTTTTCGGCTCGTTTTCTAGCTTAATTATAGAATATGGAGCTTTGAAAATAACACCTACTGTAAAGCATATCTCGGAGATGTAACTGTGGGTTTGTAATGTTTGTTATTCGTTTTAATTAGCATTTAGAATTAATTTGAAATGCCTAGTAATGTTTTTTTCTTAGATACATTTTGTAGCGGTATATTATATCCGTTCAGAGTGAAACTTGGTACAAATAGTCTTATAGTTAGTACCTTATTCCTGTGGGCCCGTTTGTCCAAAACATTCATCAAACATTAATATTATAGCGTTTATTAGTATTTGCGCCTACAAAAACGTAACTATGAATTTGCTCGTAAAAGTCTTCAGGCGTTTAGCTGTACGGGATGCGACGTTGCCACACCGCCCGCCTCGCGCGCATTTGCAAAACGTTGCCAACTCGTCAGTACGTGCCCTACGTGCCTACTTATTCATTGCATTGCATTGCAACTTGCTGCCTTAGAATATAGAAAAATACAGAAGGCGCGTCCAGATGCAGTTACAAAATCCGTGCTGTGTCCAAAAACAAAAGAATCGTCCCGCACCCTTCTCACCTCTCACCCGCATAATGTTGCTAGTGTAGGAATTATTTACCCGTTGCTGTGGTAAATTGTGGAGATAAAAATATATTAAAATAAACTATTTACTTTCTTAAACGGATATCATTATTTTTATAACTGTTCTCTTGACTTACTATTCGGATTAATCGGTCAAATAAATTATTTTGTGTTTGTATCTTATTACGTTAGCTTAAAAGGTTAGGCATTATTTTAACCTGTTTACAAGCGCGAAATGCATTACAAATGCATTTCGCGCTCGGTTCGCTCGCGCATGATTGTTTCATATTGATCTATATTTGTATTGATCATTAAAGTGCTGTGAACTTTCTAATACGAGCAAATAATTAACTAAAAATAGCCACAACCAAATTTTTTTGGCATAACGAGCGCGAAAATTGTAGTAGTGTTTTTATAGTATATTACTATAAAAACACTACACTACTACACACTACATACAATTTTCGCGAAAAACCCATAAGCTATGCCCAAGTCCATTGCTGAACCCCCCCTGAAATGAATTCCTGGCTACGGCCCTGGTAGGCTTTATAAGTTAACGGATACAGACTACCACCACAAAAAAAAAATACAAAATATCTGAGGAAAAATTTCGCACTAAATCCATTTAAATCGCAAAATCAATCAATATGTTCACAATATCAAACAAGTAGTTCTATTCTAAGTCCATATAGGGTGAACTGCAATTATGAAACGCTACCCTGAACGCTACTCGACATGCACTTGGCCAATTAATTTTTAATCGGATAAAAATATATTTAAATACCTACTCATTTAATTTACAAACTACTAACTAAAAAAATCGGTAGTAAGTAAAAATAAGGAAAATCAAAACGTTGATATTGGCAACACCAACAAAATGGACGATTCTTTCTCTACGATGATCAAAGACCGAACAATTTATTAAATAAATACGTAAGATAATGTCAATTGTGCTACTTACACGTGAAATGTTATCCCATCGTGTTTTTTTTTCACCCCAGCAGTGTTTTTACACGTAGGAACGACACATGACGGCATATTTGAATTAAATTTAACACCAACAAAGCTTGCCACTCGTTAAGACGTTCATAGAGCAACTGATCGCGCGCGCTTCAAACTACTCTATATATGAGTAGTTTCTGTCGCTTCAGTTCTAAGCATGTTCACGGTTTCTGTATTTTTCTATATTCTAAGGTTTTAACGTTACTCTGTAATACAAACATAATAATCGGCGAGAAGCGCAGGTCAGGTGGGTGACGCACGCCCTCTATGGCGCGCCTATCGCTTGTATTGATAACACGCTCGCGGGATAGATGGCGCTGGGCTACATGCGAAACCTCCAAGGTCATTTGCCTTACCATTCGTCTTAATGATAATCGTAACGCGATAATTTTATGTTCTAATGGTCATAGCGTATAACCTAAATTATTTCTATAGATATATTGTCATTGCAACACATTGTATTGTTACGATAGTCGTCATTGTAGGCCGGTAAATTTAACTAGAAGTTATAAATTATGTTGGCCTATAAATATACCTGTTTATCAATGTTATCAGTTCTAATTTTTAGTGTCTTAGGTATGAGTAGCTATCTAAATTTATACTGGACGTTTAAAAAAAAGTATTATTAGTTAAAATCCTGTATTATATACTTACTGATCATTTATTGAAATTTTTTAACATTTCTTTCGTCGGAATATAGTTAAAAGCATCAACAAAATTACACAAATCTATGCTGTACTAAGTTATATTTTAAAGTCGTGTATTCAATAAAATTATATATTATTATTTTACTACTACTTATTACATTTAGGCGGAAAAAAAACACACTTGGGATAAATGAGATCACGTACGTTATTTTTTTGTTACATGCACGATTATTGCACTGTTTTTTAATTGTGTTTGCGAAGTCTTCCAATTCTACTCAGATTATGTATGTTACCAGTTTCAGTTTTTCTGATATATGTGACGAAATCTATTTCAAGATTCTAGTGTAAAAATGTATGAAATTATTATGTGTTAGTACCTATTTAGAAAAAAAAAAACAAATGTACAATTCTGTGCTTTTACTAGCACCACCTGAATAGATACCTAAAGGTACCTCACATAGCAGTTATATAATTTTATATAACACAACGATATTTTGTAAAATTTTGATAAATTAATTCATCACGACTGGCAAATGTGAAATTCGCGTGATGCCAATACCATAGAAAAAATTAATGCAATATTGTATGACAAATAGTTACACAAAAATGTTATCATGTTATATAAGATTATATTACTTTCTGTGTGAGAACACCATAAAATATAATGTTTGTTGTAGGTATTGTGTGTTACTATTTAAAATGATATTGTTGTCATAATGTAAATCTATTCTGTATTTGGTGTTTGAATAATTATTAATTTATATAAATTAATATTTGCCTACTCGAATGAACTTTTAAATATGTATTTAGAATGGAGTTTGCTCAATCAGAACGAGTGCTTATTTTAATGGTTGTTACGGACAGGTGTTTGCCAGTTTCTACTTCTATTTAGAAGTTAAATTACATTGCCATTAGGCTAGAAACCAGGGTTTCAACTATAATCCTGGTCGCGGCACCATTTTGTGTCGTGAGCAAAATACGTATCGGTTCGTTGATTGTCAGTTTGTAATAAAACTGCCAATCAGGTGCCCGTACGTGGCAGCCTTAACTTACAACAAACTCTGAACCCCGGTCAGTTTACACCTTAAGAACGCATTTACATTATTTTTTCTACGCACTTTACAATGTAACTGTAGATGTATGAGCATTTAAAATAAAAAAAAAACGTGTCGCTGTTATTGATGGCTTAATATAAATTGAATTACAAGATTGTATCGAAATCGACTTAGCAATTCCGATGAATTCAATCAAAATCAATTGTGATCACAAAAAAAACTTCAATGTTAAAAGATATTTCTAATCTCTGTGAAGTAAAATATTATTTCTAAAATTTAATGTAAATGCGTTTTTGTACAGGTTTTTGGGCATTGTCGAGACGGACTGAAGATTTTTCGAATATGCTCGAAATACAGTGGTTGCATGTACTGGATAATTTTATCAATTCAAAATTTTAATTAAACTTTTATGCCACTTTGTCTTGAACGAAACCAATTAAAATTTATAGTACAGATAGATACAGAAGAAATCACCTGTCGTACGTATTCAAATCTCACAAGAGCGGATCTACAGATAATTTACTAGAAACGAATGTGTCACGCGCTACTATAAGCGTCTTCCAAGCAAGCGTTATCAAAACATTATTGTTTTATTCAATACATGCAACTCTAAATTAACGAAGGAACGTTTGTATTTTGTACCCAAAGAGGCACAACTGCCTACACGTTTACTTATGTTTAATCGAATACATATCTATGGTTAATTATTGCATTAGTGTTAATCTTGATTTTTCACTGATTCGTTATTTGAAGACTGCACATTGTAAATATATTTTGTGATACTCATTTTATTAGTTACCTTCTTTATATTAGGTAGTGGTAAGTTCGTAAGTTGTATGTTAGTCATATCGGTTATGTTTTGTTTGCTCAAAGTTATTGTCGCAAATTTGATTATTATTAATGTTGTAGCTTTTATAAATTTGATGTGAGAAAGATGCGAATTTGTATAAAAGAAAGAAATAAAACTCGAGTAAAAATTCATTGAAAGTGACGTTGATTTGGCAAGTTACCTGTTTTATTCAATTGATTGTAATATTGGGTTATTTATATTTATATGTCTTTATTGGAGATATCGCAGTCTAAACAGTTTGACAGATTTTATTAAGGTGATTGATCGGCATTCATTGAATGTTTGGTTCAGTTTCCAAGTTCGCAATGCTTTTTGACAATTAACTGAGCATCTAAATTACAAATTGTGCATCTTTTTTACATTTAGATTCCCATTATTGGCGGTATGATAGTGAAGCGACGGCCGCTTCTTATCGCACTGACACAAAGCTTTATATGTACATGCTATGTTTGTGTCTATTATAAAATACCCGAATGGAAATTTGTTATTACATATTTATTTAGTAATGTAACTGAAATTTGACTAAAGTTATAATGTTGCTTATGGTGGTGACTAAACGCTGTTCGTCAGTTTGTCGCGTGCACCGTTTGCCACAAATGGGTAACTGATTTGACTATTAATTTCAATCAGTTGCTCGTTTACATACATAAAACCTTAACATTACAACCACAACCCAACGCAAATTTTTACGCAAACAGCAATATCGGTGAGGCGTAGCAATATACCTACATGCATATAGGTATATTGCTACGCATTGCACACTAGCGTATCTATGATTTTTTACTTTAATAAAAATTAAATAAAGTATAAAGCCACGTTTGCATTAGGGCTGTGCGGCTCGTGACCTTTTGTCTTTTGCGTGAAGCCGCGAGCTGTACAGTTCTAACTTCTTATCTTCAGAAGCACTTCGAGCCATTGGGCCCTTTTTGTAACAATCCTAACTTGGTCTTCTTTTTAATGTAGTGTTTTCTTTTAGTAGGTAAATTAAATGCGTTTGTCATGAAGATTGACTATTCTGTATTATTTTAAATTAATATAGCAATTATATGTTTTTCTATTAATTTATAGGTAGAATACAATATATTGTTTCGTTTCTAAACTGTGTTGTAAATGTTTAAGATAAAGTATATCGTATCGCCACGATAATGTATAAAAAACAATCGAATTGAGAACCTCTATCTTTTTGGAAGTCGGTTCAAAATGTAGCTAGTGACACTGGAAGCACAGACAGATCTAATAACACCTCACACGTCAAACTTATTCTAGCCGTTCACGTTTAGAAGGTAATACAGAAACATACATACATACCTATAGAAAATAGTCTATTTTCATAGTCATACTGCTACTGGTATTACTTTTATTCCCCTTGAGCATTTAGTTAAAAATACAACAGTGTCTGGCGGATATTATCGTAAATTTAATTTTTGACACATTTGAGTATTATCGTGGTGATAAGTTTTACTTATTTAGTTTTTTTTGTTTGCTAGACCCACTGATATTCACAGATAGATACAAAAATAGCAAGTAAGGAAAGCTTTATTGAATGTTGTTGTTGTGGCGCTTTTTCTTTATATTCACTAAATTGTCGGTTGTAAATACCTATTTTAGTGACGAAAATGTAAATAAAATATTCTCCAAATATTACTGTATTTTAATGAAAATAATTTATCAAGTAGTATACGCGTTGTGGCACGCGTAGGGTTACGGAGTCGGAAATTAAAAAATATTTAAATCCCGGATTGTTGAATATCACTAATACATGTAGATCCTTTAATTAAAATATACTTACATATTATAATAACCAATATTATAAATGCATATTCAAAGTTTTCACAGCTAAAAGGTTTTTCACAAAATTTGATACACAGATAGCTCAGACACCTGAGAAAGACAGGATATATTTCATAACTACGCAGGTAAATCTACGGGGCGCAGAAAGTAGTATTCACCTCCGAGACCAATTTAGCGTAAGGTGTGGTGCACAAAATCTGTATCTTTAGCGCTGTATTTTTACCCGACGGTGTACAAATACACGGCGCGGTAGCTGGGTTGTTTTTCGAGTGTATGTATGTGGGTATGGATGTAAGTTTCTATATGCCTACAGCCTAATCGGCTTCACCGATTTTGATGTGCGAGGTGTCTTTAGATTCGTCTTCACATCCTGAGTGTCATAGCCTATATCTTTTTGTAATAATAATAATACACCTCTCGCCAAATTAAAAAAAGCGGTTTTCGTAACCTCCAACGAACTTTTTCGTAATAAACAAGTGATTTTACTAGAATTATTCTATATAATTCGCATTAATAATCTTTTACGGTGATTTTATGCGTAAGGAAATCGTAAGTTAAACTATAAAAACTGCTTTTCTGTAATCGGGTATTTTGTTTTTACTTGTAGTTACTTGTTAGCTGTATCTTTGTAATTTTTCATCCAATATTTTTTTTTCACATGATTGAATTATCAATTACTAGAAATCTACTAATAAAAATGTGTGTTTTACTATTATAAATATATTGCAAATGGGTTGTCTAAAAAAATTCAGTCCAGAATATGATTAATTAATTATTTTATTTTTTTACTTTTCACTGGTTTGGTTATTAGACAAATTCAATATATTTATGTGTAAATAATCTTTATTTTAATTTAACTTTAATTCATTAACCAGACCGGTGCAAGTTACTAGTATCGATTACCTGTTTATACCTGCCTACCCAAGAGTTGTGACGGGAAAAAAATAGTCAACCTAACGTTTGCATATTCTATGGGCTTCATACTGTCGATTGGTATGGAATTTGTCTATTAACAAAAACCAGTGAAAAAATAAAAAAATAATTAATTAATCATTCTGGACTGAATTTTTTTAAACAACTCATTTGCAATATATTTATTGACATGTTTAATTGAATATAAAATACTTTTCATCCATTAACCAGCTCGGTGAAGGTCGTCCTATAGCGGGATCTTAGACTATGATAATAATGAATGTTCAAAAGACAATTCGGTTTCGTCTTATTGGATTGCAAAATGCGCGAGGTACTGGAGATAAATACGACTAATGACCCTCAGTGGAGGCAGAGGTTCTTTATTTTGCTACGGAACCATAATAAAACTAAATCATAAATAAAAAAGCATTTTATTCAATAAGATGCGAACAATAACTTAACGGTTCCATACATTAATAGACTTACTTATTACTATTACCATACGGAGTATGGATGTTCAGTTCAATGATAATTTGAAGTTAAACATTGTAAATGACTTTTCGTAAATATATGCCTGGGCCATATATATATGTATATAGGGTGTCATACCATACAAACTTGAGGGTGTCAATTTACTTCAAAAATATACATTTTGTCAGAGGTCAATAAACATTTCAATATATTAGAATAGCTGATTTTTTATAGTTTCATTCATATTGTGCCTTTCTGCGTTGTTGTATAAAATAACCTAATAACAAAAAAATACCAGACCAGTGGCACGCCCCTGGACACTCCGACCAAATCTCCATATAAACGTCGCGGCCTATTTATTATACATCACACATACCTAGAATCTGTACATGTGCAGCTGTGTGCGTAACAGCAATAGTTGTCACTATTTTAGACTTACTAAGAAAATTTGTGATCACTTACGTCGTCATTGCATGCTTCGAAAAAAAACACATTTTCCGTACTTACAATAATAAGTTTCATAGGCCTAATCACAACAATTCACTCAATTAGGTAACGTAGGACGTAGTTGGAACAAGTAACATACAAAATCCATTCGACTACTAATGTTCCTATATGTAAACAAGTAAAATTATTTGAATCGCGTTATTTATACGCCATAAAAGTTTCCTACTTAATTTGAAAAAAAAAATGCAACCGAAAATTACTTAGTGTAGATTAGCAATAATAACTTACAACGTTTTATCATGCCCTCTCTTTTGTTTTCGTCAAAAATAATAGAGAGGGCACGATAAAACGTTGTTCAAGTTATTTGCCGCTAAGTATATGTACCTTATTTTATCCTTAGAAAATGTATAAACTCTTGTTTTTGTCATGTCGAGTTCACATACAGCCGTAGACGGCACAAAAGTATACCGTAGTCGGTATTTATAAAATTTATAATATATATAACTGGGCGACCGAGCTCCACTCGGATTTTTTATGAATGAAAATACGAGCAAACCCGGGTTCATTAAAAATGAAACCTAGCAAGATCGATTTATCGTCCTCTAATCTACCTACAAACCAAATTTCATGAAAATCGTTGAAGCCGTTTCCAAGATTCAGATTATATATATCTATATATACAAGAATTGCTCGTTTAAAGGTATTAGATTCACGAAAATTTAATCAATAATCCTGTGAGCGCCGTCCCGTGATACGAGTCACTCTCGCGTCACTGTAAATTGCCCCGCGGGGTGAGGTACCGTGATTTGGTGGGAGGTGAGGAGTGTCCGTTCTATACGTAGTATTATTATATGATGTTCTGTGCTGTGTGGAGTCACATTATTTTCGTTACATAAGTAACCACTGCCAGTAAAATAGTTTCATAGACTTGAGTATGTTTATTATTAATTTATTGTTTGTTGGAATCGTTTTTACAATATAATAAAACAAGAGTTATTTAGACTCCAATCCGGTCAAAGCCATCCTCGGCCACACCGTCGCTTAACATCAGGCGAGTTAGTGGTCAATCGAAAAAAAAAGCCTTTTATAAAGAGGTTTCCCTCGGTTACCTATGATCCGAAATATGATATATCGAATATCATTTCCGTGAAAACGATTTTTTTTTTCAAAAGACGCTTCAAAATTCCGAATCTCATATGACAACTCGTCTGACAACTTATGGATTTTTTATAGTACGAGTAGATCTTTACTCTTTTTATGGCAGTTAGATAACAAGTAATACACTGATTGGTTGTCCATTAATAACGTGATGTTATTAGCAATTTTTTCAGCCCCCCTTACAAGTCTCACGTGATTAATGGACGATCCCTTATTAATTCTTTTAACCTTTTTTTTTTCGTAGACGCCAAATACAAAATAATATACCTTGTTATTCCCTCAACTGCGACGAATCTAATGGCACTTCTTATATTGAAATCGGCCAAACAGTGTAGGTTGTGGTGTGCCAAAGGATAAAGACTACAATCCTTACTATTACTATAAAAGCGAAAGTCACTCTGTCTATCTCTTTTTGTTACCTTTTCAAGATCAAACGGCTGAACCGAGTGTTATGAAATCTGTTACAAAGAAAGTTGAGATGGACATAGGCTATATTTCATCATTACATTTTGTAACACAACGCGGTTGAAACCGCGGGGAGCGGCTGAGTATATTCATCCGAAAAACATAACCCTCCTATGACAGTCGGATGCAATCGCAGTCTAAGATCATAGTGAGCCGTTTGCCTGCAGCCCGCAGCTGGCAACCCGCAGCTCGCAACCCGCAGCCCGCAGCCGCTAGTCCGCTAGTCGGAGTCGCTACTCCGTCCCGGGACATAGTCCTCGTCGTCTTCGTCGGATATATCGAGATCGTCCAAATCTTGAAACAGGGACTCGTCGACTTTCACTGCGTCACCTGAAATTAATAAAAGCACTTGCACACACTCCTCCAAATGAATCCTATATAATATATACATATACAGACACACATAAACTCGAAAAACATAATCCTTTTTCTTGCGCAGTCATAAAAAAAATTCGTCATCTTAAAAGTTATTGAGGCTGGTAATACTATATAATGTATTAATAATATTGGTAAAGCACCAAGGAAGTGTGGTTTGCATACCATCATCGAGGAATTTAAGATCAGACTCGTTGAGTGTGGTGTCTCTGAGGAAGAGCTCCTTGCCCGTAAGCTTGTTCCTGTCCTTGCCTTCTCTCTCCCGTTTCGCGGGGATCCCCATGTCTATTTCGAACTGCTTCCTCCACGCCAGGAATGACTCCACTGTCACTCGGGTGCCTTCAAACCTTTTCTGTAATCATGACATCATTATTGTATTTTTGACGTGATAACGTCTTATAAATCGATGCACGCCGGCTGCACGCACGAAAAAGCATGACTCCTTGTCACGTTCCGCCTGAGCCGAGCGTGTAAGCGAGAGCGCGGAACAAGCGATAGAGAGGCACGATCGGCCTAAGCATTCGGCTTGTGACGCATCGTTATCACATAAAATTATCGTCCGTAAACCGACTTTAGAGACCACAATTTTTTTTTTCAGTACACTACATGAATCATTATTCTAATTTACTTTTTTTCTTCTAATTTTTCGGCGCTGCGCATACCAGATCCATGGTGCCGCAATTGTCGCAATTCCGAAACCAGCAACCAAAAATAAAAATGTATGTAGTTAAAAATACATATATTAGTTTATAAAAGGCACAGACCCCGGATGCTATCCTGTTCTTGCGGTTGCACAACTTTTATATATATTTTTTTAATAATAATTAATAACAATAAACTTTTCAGGCTATTAAATACCTAAAATTATCAATAATATACTTAACACATATTTTTTTTGTATTGTCTCCAAAAGTGTGGATGTCTCATACAAATTCAAATGTGCGATTGAAGAGACCAAGTTCGATTGGCTATACTGGCCTCAGAAATTAAGGTTTGCTTTGATAGCAAATCCTTCAGCAAAGCAGATATTATTCCAGGTATTCCAAAAACGCGAACGAAACGCTTTAATTCCACTATCATTGTACAATTCCACTAGCATAGTGGAATACTTTTCTTGAGTGGGTCTTTTCCAAGATTTAGTCTGGGTGTTTTTTCATCGCTAGTGAATTGCTTTCTTCTAGGTAAGCGTGCTCCGTCGTAGAACGCTACTTCGCTTAACATCAGGCGAGTTGGCTGTCAAGCGCAAACCTAAAATTACGTATGTAACATACCTATGTATGTGTGGAGCATCATTGGGCGCAATATAGGAACATACCATTTCTGCTTCTTCGTCAGCTTTCTGTTTAGCCAGTATCTGTTCTTCTCTTTCTCTCTTCACGTTATCCCATTTTTCATTAAGCCACTCTTGACCTGCAGACACTAGTGTGAATACCATAACCATGCCTAAATTCTCATTGCCCTGCAAGCAAAATTTAAAATATAACTATTTTTAAAATATAACTAGTTATTTCACTTGTGTATGTCTATGCCATAGCTCTCAAATGGACAGACCAATATTGTTTTTTTTATTGGTTTAAGAAAAAGTTTTGACTGTCCCACGTGACACATTTGTGGCCAAAATGTTAAAGGCACAGATCCAGATCGGGATAATGTTATATTGCTAAATTGATAATTTTGTAGATTTTGATCTAGTTTTTTTTTTTGTTTGAATGATGATTTTATGGAGTGTTCTAAACTTATACTTGTTATGACAATGAGCTAATGGACAAGTAATCTTCCTATATAAAAAGGAATGTTTGTGTCAAACAGTGACAGTGTTCAGATAATGACTCATCACCATGAAAGTATTTACATATTTTAAGTAAAATAGATTATAGGTACACTTACAATTTTGGTCAAAACAAACCGGGACTTACAATTTTGGTCAATATAACAGATATTTCAGTCTATGTGATGTTGTGATGGTTTTCACTGTACATCCAAAAACATGACCATTATTTTTAATTCTGTTACATATGATTTAAGATATATTTTTTTACCTGTTCAATTAAATGTGATAATAAGTCATCTTTCACAATGATATCATCAAAATTTTCTTCATCGTCAATCTCTATTTCCGGCAGCTCATCAGGATATTTTGATGTGTATGTAAAGACTAGCTGGCAAGCTAGACCCTCTCCATCATCAAACCCTTCTGATTTGATTGGAATACTGAACTTGTGGAAAGGCTTTGTTTCTATAACTGCAAAAAATAGGTGCATAAAACTTAGACAAGGGAAAAAGGCAAATAGAATATGTACACAAAATTCAAAAGTGAAAAATACAGAATGGCAACTAAGACAAACTAGAGAATGGTTAGATATTAAACAGATTTTATTTATACCTAACTAGCTTTGTGCCAGTTTTACCCAGATAGTGACAAAAGTGTTGTTGACAATAGTAGCATAAATATATTTCTCTAGTGTCTCCATTCAACCAGTTCTAGTTCAAGCATAAGCAATATATATCTTTACTTTCAAGATCTATGTGATCCATCTGTCTTTTCCCCTAGCCTGAGGAACAATATTACAATGAATGTATTCTGTGCTTTTAACAGTGAGGTGTCAATTTCATGTTTCCATTCAATTCAATTCTTTTTATGTTAATGTTTCTAGGATCAGATGTTTATTATTTAGTACCTACCTCCATTGACAAGTTAGTCAGGACTTTCCATTTTAATTCATACGTACCGAAAAACTTAACCGTTCCTGCAGGGACCTTTTCTTAAGTAAAACCATAAGGCACAACGAGTATATAAAGCTATGTTTTTAATAGAGCAGTTACAGTAAAACAAAAGGGCCTCTTGTACATAACCAAGAAAATGAAACAAAGAGTGTTAAAACTTACTTTGCATGTCTCCATAATAAATGGAGTCCAAGGCCTCTACTTCACTGCTTTGCTCGTAATTATAATCCATTTATTAATTTAATAGCTACTTCAAATAGGAAAAATAATAATTCAGTAGACCACAGTGCGGGTCGTCATCTGTACACAGACTAGTAAGAGAGTAGTATCAAGTCATACCAAGAGCGCTCACTTACATGATATTCTATTTATCGTCAATAAAGAAAGCCTTAGTAAGAACCACTTTGTTTTGACTATGTTAGGATTGTTTTTACAATTTTAGCAAAATTCATTCTGGTAAGTAGGTACTCATAACATTTATGAACGTGTTTTTATTTTAAATCTTTTCCTTGGGTTTCACCTAGCCATGGACGTGTAAAAAGGTATTGGTTTGATACGGAACAAATTCGGAATCTCGAAGACTAAGAATGTTTTTTTTTTTCTTACCAATTCTTCTTCTTTTTTATATTGGACCCGCATTAAAGCATTTGCCAGTGTCAAGTATTAATATTTTTTCAAGTTTCTTGAATAAAACAAGTTGTAAATGTTCTAGTCACAATCTAAGTCACGAATACAGTCATTTTCAAAGTCGAGTCCTACTTCAGTAAAGTGGTGGCGACTTTACTAGAAGCTTCTATGGAGTTTTGTCGACAACGTAAAATGACACGTTTCACTGCTTCACTTCACTTGCCACACTCATAATTATACTTGATTGAACACTTAATGAATAAAACACCACCATTTTATCGCATTCAAAATAACACAAGTCGATGAAAATAAAACAAAGCACAACATGTTTCGATGACGTTCCCGCCAATCCGGCACATAGACAAAGAAAAAAACAGAGATAAATAACGAGTAACTTGTTTAATAAAATAAAACAATACGCTTAAGTGTTTAGGTATTTAAACAGAGATTATTACTATATGCCATAATGTACATTGTAACAAGAATCTGCAACTTGTTCCTATATTATTATGTATTAAATTTATGTACATTATCACAATAATGTGAGGGCATCACATGTATTAATTATTTAATTGTGAGCAAGGGAAGCGAGCACGATTTTTTTGGTATTTAAATGAACTGAGATTATTCCTCTAAGAACTTATGTAGATTGTAACAACAATATACAACGGTCTTGTGATAGTGACATTGTTCGAAAACAAATAATATTTCGTTGCCTCAGTGCGTGTTTGACCTACCCACCAAATTTATCTTTTAAATGCAGTATTGTTAAGGCTTACATTTTATTCTGTTGGTTAAAGAAAATATATACATTTTTGCTTATAAAACTACAAAAATATAGTTTAAAATTTATTTGTTATACGACAACGTAATGAAAATTTCGTGCTTGTTAGAGCAACGCTTGACATAAACCCACATCGTAAGAAAATTTGAGTGCTTGAGTGACCATTTTGATTGATTCTTCACAGTGGCTTGTGACGAATCACGTTTGATGTCATGTGACGCCGTATCGCTCGCACGCGTACCTTATTTTTTTATTTTAGATATAAAATCATTGAAATTACTTTTGATAAATATATTTCCTTCATAATTAATTCAGAACATCATTTTAACTCTTGAGTATCCCACAGAAACGCTTATACCTTTCGGGATAAAATAAAGCATATGTGTTATTCCAGGGTATAAAGTACCTCTATATTTCATGTGAATCGGTTCAGCCGTTTGAACGTGAGTAAAAAACATACACACAAACTGACAAATTATCGCATTTTAAATATTAATGTACAAAGATCATCTACATTTGTGATGTATCTATAGGATAGATGGAATTAATATCGCTATCTCTTACCCGGTTACACGGGAAATCAATCCCAATGTTCTGTGATCTATGGTAGGAAGATACTTTTTTTTAAATTAGATTTGGTGCCGCTTTAATCATTTGCCAGTGTCAAGTATTAAGATTTCTTCAAGTTTCTTGAATAAAACAAGTTATATTCATAAGTCACGTATACAGTAATTTTCAAATGCAATTCGTGTTTCAGTAAAGTGGTGGCGACTTTAATGGAAGCTTCTATGGAGTTTTGACGAGAACGTGAAAAGACAAGTGTCGATAATATTAATATCGTGAGTTTTTCCGGTTAATAAAATAATATAAATAAATGGAAATAAACTCACGGAAGTTTTAGTACAGTTAAGACAAGTTTCATTGCTTTATTTCATTTGCCCAGATTATACTTTGACACAAATAAAGAAGCTTAGTAATAAACTGGTGTTTCGGGATTTTGCATGACAGGCGGGCTCTCAAATGTGTAATTTATTTATTTGTGGCTTTGCCATATTATCAAGTCGATAAAAAATACTTAACTAAATCTTACTAATATTACAACAGTCTGTTAAAGAATAACTACCTACTAGAAAGCTGTAGTTTAGTATAGATATGCATATCAAAAATGACGAGAAAGTCATAGAATATAATTTTGAAAAAAAAAAAAAAAATAGATACCTTCCCTCAGGGCTGGATCTAGGGCAGGGCAAGCAGGCTACTGCCCCGGAACCTCAACCAGAGAGGGGACAAATAGATATAAAAAAATCTAAATTCAGACGGGTTAGCAACTACAAGTCGGGGTTTAAAAATAGACAGTTTAAAAAAGAAAGACGTTCTCAATTTTTTTATTTTATTTTTAGTAACTTAGAACACCCTCAGTTAGAAGCCTGTTTGGAAAGATTTTCAGTGAAAGGTTTGGATTTGATTGGTTTTATTAACTGGCTTCTAATAAGAAGGAGGTTCTCAATTCGTCTGTATGTTTTTTTTGTAGGTATGTTTGTTCAGCGATTATATTACTCCATCAATAATAAATTGTTTGTTCATTTTATGTTTAGTAGGTAATACCTAAGAAGTCGTCCCATATAAAATTTATCATAATCGGTTTCGTACCTACTTTAGTTTTTATATCTAAATAACTTAAAAAAATGTCATCCATGTAAAGGAATTACGTATTTTGAAGTTGGTATTTCAGTTTTTTTTATCTATAATTATGAACAAGTAACTTCACTGTATTAATTATTTCACAAAAAGTAAGTAAGTACCTGCTACTGCTACTAAGTAAGTGATTCAATTGACGTCAGTGTAGATATTAGACCATACATTCATTATAATCATGGAAACAACGTACTAATTAACTCACCAGGAAAATTGAGAACGTTTTAAATTAATATGTAATATTATTTTATTATAAAATGTTTTATAATAATGTTACAACAAAATAATACACAGACTACATTTACAACCTAAATTACTCCGTAATAAAGTTGTAAAGTTTCCGGCAGCCTAGTAGGGAGACCGTTTAACGTGCGACCCGCAGGTCCTGGGTTCGAATCCCGCGGCACGCACCTCTTTCTTTTCGAAGTTAAGTGCGTATTGTTGATTGCCGCCAACTTCAAACTGTGAAGAAAAACATCGTGAGGAAACCTACAATCTACATGTCTGAGACTTCCCAGTGATCATGAAGATGTGTGAAGTCTGCTAACCCGCACTTGGACAGCGTAGTAGACTATGGCCTTACCTTTCTCACAATGAAAATATGCGCCCAGCTGTAGGACAGTTTGTACAAACAGGGCTGATATAAAAAAAAGTTATTACATTACTTGAGATCGATGAATGTTTTAATAATAAGCTAGCTGCGCCCTGCGGTGTCTTTTTTACTTTTTTTTTGTTGTAAATATATACATATGATACATAGAACACCCAGACACAGAACAAACATCCATACTCATCACACATGTTTGCCCTGGGTGGGGATCGAGCCCACGACCTTTCAGTTCAACAGGTAGACGTAGACACACTACCAACTGAGCCACAAGGCCAGTCAAGAGAAAAAAGAGAGTCAGGTCTTAGAGAAACTGTGTCAAATTTCATAAAGATTGGGTCAGCCGTTTAGCCGTGAAAGGGCAAGAAACAGATAGAGGGACAGACAGAGTTACCTTAACTTTTAAGGGTACTAAAAAGACTAGGTGAATTTTATGACATAACCGCGACATTTCATAATATGTCATAATAGTCTAGTAAAAATAAGATTTGTGACAACATAAAAGACAACTCTGTTTTGTTATTTATATGGATGTACTGGTGTTTTGAAATAGGTACATTTGACACAATTTCATAATGATATTAATAAAGCTAATTTTGTTACCTTTACACGCTCAAACGGCTGAACCGATCGTTATGAAAATTAGTATAGAGATAGCTTTGGACCTGGAGACGGACATAAGCTACTTATCATCATCATAATCATCACCGTTTTTCATAACTACGCGAGTGAATCCGCGGAATGCAGCTAGTCTATAAATCGGAGATTATTGTTGATCTATGATTTTTAGTTATTTTCCTATTATAATTTCAAAGAATCCCCCCAGTTGCAAATACTGTGATGTGATCCATACAAGCGGATTTATTTTTACTAGACTATAAGTCGAGTCATGACCCATGACTGTATGATTACATCATACAGTGTCGTCATACATCATGGATGTACCTATGAAGACATAGTATATATTATGATTTTATATCATCTAGCTAGTGAGTGTAGGGTTTTTAACCCCCGATCCAAAAAGAGGGGTGTTATAAGTTTGACTTTTCTGTGTGTCTGTTAGTTTGTGGCATCGTAACTTTGGACGGATGGACCGGTTTTGATCTAGTTTATTGTTTGAAAGAGGATTTGATCGAGTGTATCGTTTTTTTGGGATTTTGAGTTTTCTACTTATACTTATACTACTATTACTTATACTTATAATACGATTTATGGAAAGGAAAAAGAAGTATATAGGAACATACATTCTGTCTTATTATCCGTGCCAAAGAAGGGGATGTTGTTTATGTGTAGAATTAGTCTTCGTTATGGTCAGCAACCCACCTGATGCAAGCGACTCTGTTCCAGAAATAGAAGCGTTTAGGAATTTCTTCATCATCATTATCTAACCGACAAGTTACCAAAAAGATCTGATGGAAGCGGCTAGCATCCAGCGTTTACTCCCCACTTTTATGAGATCGTCTGTACACCATATGGCTGGTCTGCTGCGCTTTGTTGTTGCGTGGTCACCACTCGAGAACCTTTCTGCCCCATCGGCCAGTAGGGGAAAGTGGGGGAAACGCGAACGCGGGGTAAAGCCGAATTCAATGGTTCTAATATGTTAGAAAGAGATAGCCATATTTTACTTGCGGCCATTTCGGAGATCACACCACTACTAGTGCCAGTCAACAACACGGGAGACGCGGACGCACGTACTTATCAAGGTATGCATTTTTCAATATTTTGTATGTTTTAGATGTAATTTTTTGGTAAATTCAAGTTGGTGTAGCTTTATTTCTATCTACAATAGTAATTCAGCTTTAACATAGTGGAATAATCACATATTAATCAGCTAAATGACAATGACGTAGTTGGCAAAAGAAATATAACTTATTTGTTTTTTGACATTTTATTATTTCCGATCCCGCAGGGTAAAGACGAACACTCCATGTCGGGCAATCTCGAACATTTGGCATTTCTTCACTCCCGTTTGTTGGCTTCCCGTTCAACTTTTTATTATTATTGTTACAGATGCCTCGTATTTACATATGAAAGACCGAACTGATGTACAGTTTAGAAGATCTCAAAAAAGGCTATAGACGATGTTAAAACCAAAAAACTCACCCTCGGCAAAGCAGCAGAAACTTATGTTCCAAAAAAATTAGTTAGCAAAGTAGCAGAAACTTATAATGTTCCAAAAAACAATGAGCTTTCGAGAGTTGTACTGATAGACAGTCAACATCGTTGGGTTTTAAATGTGATCTCTGTCGTTAATAATGTTAGTTCGTAATCACCCCACTTGGTGTTCGTATTTACCCGACTAATGTCGGGCAAAGCCGAACACAAAGGGTTTTGTTTTTCTTTCATATTGTTGCAATTAATTAAAAAAATATAAATGTTGATTAGTGAATTAGTTAGACAGATAAGTAAACTTTATAATTAAAAAAATTAAAAAATTATGTGATCAAATTCCACTGTTTTATTTAAGTTTTCTCTTAGGTGTTCGTATTTCCCCCACTTTCCCCTATGTCCTTAGTCACTGTAAACGTCTGAAAAACGGTGATATTTTTCTTATTTTTGTAAGTATGGATCTCTCTCATTTTATATTACTTTATATTGAAGTTAGGGCAGCCTAGTGAAAAACCTTTACAGAATTCCAGGCTCTGAATAAAATGGCTGTAATTTATCCGTGCTCACAGTCAAGCTTATTTACTCCAGGTTCACTAGTGACCACGCACGCTGCAGAGTTTGAAACGACAGCTCATTAAATCTTGAAAATGTTAAAATTTGTTTAATTTCATTGAGTAGCAAACGTAAAAACCTTAGAAAATATCCCCAATTAATCTCGGATGTTGAAGATTTTTTAATTTTCCACAGGTACTTGAGATTGTGAATACTTAAATGTAGGAGCACTTACAAAATAATGATAACAGCTTTTAGAGATGTTTTTTTTCTAAATAATGTGAAACATTTAACATATACCTAGTTCATAATTCATATTATTTAGTTTATTTTCGTCGGAAAGTTGATTAGATCGAAAGTGTTCTTCGAATGCTATAATAATCTGTTATGTCTTGTTTTATGTCGAAGATTTTAAAATTATGATTGTACAAAATTGCTGTCACTTTTATTGTACGAACTTCAAAAATTGTTGGATGCGTTACTTATATCTTTCTCCTTGGAGGAAAAAATTATATATAATCTATATTATATAATATCTGACGTATCTGACGTCTTATATCGTAAGTAAAATAGGGTTCTTCTAAGCAAGCGCGCTTCATCGTAGATCATAACGTCTTTCTAAATTAGTGGTATTATTATCGGTGGTCAAGCTCAGGCTTCCCACAGTAAAATTATAAAACACCCTCAGTACAAAACCGAGAAATCAAAAAAAAAAAAAAAACTTATGTAAGTAGCGTATTAAATCCTCTCTAGCTGTACTTAGTATTCGTGCCTAGTTTTTTAATGTTCTATTCTCGGTTGCTAGGTCGATTTTAGAACTAAGTAGTAATTTTTTAACCGACTTCAAAAAAGGAGGAGGTTATCAATTCGTACCGTGTATTTTTTTTATGTATGTACACGAATTTCTCCGTCATTCGTGAACCAATTTTTGTGTTTCGTCAATTGGCGTATAGAGAAAGCTCCCAAGTTGGTCCTATAATTATTTTTTATTTTAAAATATTGCTTTATTACTTTTTGAATAATCTCTAAAAATAAAAATATTTTCATTGGCATCCTGAGTGAAGTGCGTCAAATTATAGAATCGCAGAGTTCCACTGACACGTTTTTCTTTGCAAAAGTGTCAAATGTTCAGGATTATCGTATATACATAAAAGGCTCGATGACACAGGGCTAGTTTACAAGCTGCTAGTCGGCGAGTTTAAAAGCTAGCGAGTGAGCGAGTAAGCGAGTGTCGATGACACGGATGACACAACACTCGCTCAGTAGTGAACTTGCTAGCGAGTTGGAAGATTGACAAGATGCTTGCAACTAGTTCACTAGCAGCTAGCAGCAATGATGACACACAGCTAGTTTACTAGCTTACAAGCCATTACGCCAGCGAGTGGCGAGTAAATTAGCCCGGCTTTAGTAAACGAAATAGCGTAGGTACTTTGAAGTCGGTTGTTACAGCTTTTTAAACTATAAAATTATGTTGCGGGCCTATAGGGTAGATATATTAATATTCATTTGTGTTAGTTGAGACGTAGAAAATCTAGTAGGCTTAAATTCCAAATTCGAATCACATTATATCGCAGTGTGATATAATGAAATTCCATACAATATTATCCTTGAGTTTAAATGACGTACCCTTTTTACATGATGTAAAAAGGGACATTACCTAATTCATATTTTTAATATTTTACCTCAATGGCTCGACTCGTGTGCTGATATGGCTTGTACAATAACTACTTATTGTACAAGCTTACGCCATATTACCACACTATCCATTAATTATAGGTACATATTATAATTGTTAATATATATATGGTTAACATTTTATTTCAGCCCACATTTTACCGCAAAACTCCGCCAAGGTTATATCGTTTGAATAGTAATATAATGTAATAGTCTCTCTGGGATAAGCATTATTGTTATTATTTAAACGTATAACTCGAAAACACATAAACACACAGTAAAATTTTATAATTATCATTTTTAACAAGTATACTAAGTTGGTCAGAAACTACTATGGCGCGAGTCTGTTTTCTTTTGGTAAGTTATTTTAATATTTTTTACATAATTCGAAACGACTGAGGTTCATAATAATTCGGCTATATTTTACCCAATTTCTAAAAAGGAGGAAGTTCTCAATGCGGCTGTATGTTTTTTTTGTTTGTTCGGCGATTACTGCGCCAATTATGATTTGTTTTTGATGATTCTTTTTTGTTTGGTAGGTAATATCTCAGAGGTGGTCTCATATAATTTTTATCAAAATCGATTCAGTACTTTGGTTTTTAAAACAAAATTTTAAAGTCAGTTTTTTAAACTGCAATTATTTTACTACGTGCGTAGTTATTTTCTACGTGAAAGTTATCAAATTGCGTCCAGCAACTGTTTTCTTTTAAACTTTTTGTTTTATTGTATTTATATTTTATTAAATTTAAACTGGCAATTCTTGTACATAGTAAGGATCTCGGAAACGGCTCCAAAAATTTTGATGAAATTTGTTTCAATTTTGATGAATCGGTTCAGCCGGTTTTTGTGTTTTCTAAACTTTACTTGTTAATAATCACTTTTTATTCTGTAGACGTTCGTGTTGGCAATGATTGGATGCTCCATGGGTAAGTTTTTCAATACTGTTTGTTGTACTCATATTTTAACCGACTTCAAAGAAAGAAAAACGAAGAAAGATATTTTTTGTTCGTTTTACCTCGTAACTCCGTCATTTAAAAACTGATTTAAACTTTTTTGAAAGGATACACTTTCAGATTGGATCCAAAGATTTTATCAAAATCGTTTCAATAGTTTTGTTTTTAAAACAAAATTGTGCATTTTGAAGTAGGGTTTTCAGTTTTAAGGCTACAATAAAATTTAATTTTCTTTTTTAGGTTCTGGTTCAGAGTCCAAGGACAGCCGTGTGGTTTCCATAACAGAACATAAACCAAGTGATTACGATTCATTCGTTGCCAATATGACGGCCAAGTTGCAGAATATAGAGGTACACGATCAAATAGATGACGTTTCTGCTTAGATATAACTTAGACAAGTGGCAAATGTTTCTATTTCTACAAACGCTTACGCTTTGAAATGCTAAAAAAATTGGTTGTTTGTAAAGTCGGTTTACGGACGATAGTTTAACGTGACAACGTCGTAACAAAACATTAATGAAATGATGATGATGATGATGTAACGGGACAATGAGTCATACTTTTTTGTGAGTGCAGCCGGCGTTCATCGATTTATTAGACGTGGTCACGTCAATAGTGTGACGTGCCGTCACATAACATTTCGTTAGTGTCAATGTGTCAATCCTATATGTTTACGGCCTTACCGAAAAACGTTACTTTCAAAAACTAGCAAAAATAGTCTGACTTAATAAATGAATGGAATAAATGAATGAATAACTGCCCAGATTAACATACTCGCACCCTATGAGCATGTATGAAAGCACTATTATCTACCCTATTTCTTTAGTGCCTTTACTATCATTAGTACTACTTATTTTTGTGATTAGTGCTTTGATGTGCTCGTCAGTTATGCGGGTATAGTTCGTCCACTAGGGATTGTTGAGATTTCACTCAACGTAGGCTGGCATTTGTCTGTTGCTTTTTCAATTGTTGATTGTAGTAGCTTTTCGCGTGCATAATAATAACCAGAAATAGGTTTAGGCTTGACCGCCAACTCGCCTGATGTAAAGCGACGTTGCTGGAGCGCGCTTACCTAAAAAAAAAACAATGTATACATATAATTACGTCGGCATCAATGATAAATCGAGACATCTGTACTACGGTTATTGCGATGTTCGAATCACACGCGCCACGTACAGACCTTCGGTGATTCGGTGATGCAACAGATGAATGACTCGCACTTATGCACTTGCTTGGTTCGCGGCATGGGCACAAAACAGATAGTACAGAAGGCAATCACATGTATGTACTTCACTTTTCATACCTACACTCGGCGGTCGCGCTAGGGCAGTCAACTTTGGCGTATGCACAAAAAAATATCGTGGTAGTGGCACTCGGATCTAGTTATTTGATATATAGTTGAGAATGAAACAGGAAGAACGGAAATATAAACCAATACTTAATAACTAAAATATTTCAATTTTTAAATGTTATGTACAATTGTTTACAGTAAGCTAGTGGATGGCACTCGCGCTCGCACTGGTCCGAGATATCGCGTCCGTGAGCGTTGTCTGTGTGCGTTGCTAGAGCACACTTTGTATGTAGATTGACTTCTGTACTATATCTGTTTTGTGGCATGGGCGACCAATAAGTACTGAACTATCGCACATTTCGCAACTCGTGACGATGCGCGATGGTAAGCCCTCGACTTCTCGGGATTACATTCGTCAACTTAATTGTAAAAATCAACAACATTTCTATCATAAATAACTAGTCTGTTCAGCTAGAGAACTCATGTGGGATTGAGGGTGCTGCTGTCCTTATTTCATTATTTTTTTCAGTCGAGAACACATAATAACAGTTCCTCTTTTTTGCCACGATAGAAGTATAAGTAAACAGGTTCGTAGCGTAGCTTACATCGAATATTTAGTATGTCGACTTACAATTTTTCTTATTTGTTTAAGAAGTTGACAAAAGTTCAAAAATTGTATGAACTGGACGAATCAAGCAATGGTAATATCGAAGGGGACGACGAAAACTGCTATACAAATGTCACGGTAATATTTTTCTCATTTATCTCTTAAATACATATAAATATGTTATTAGGTCATATTATATGTAATTTTGACATGAATGTCAAAATGAGTTTTTCTATTTGAAAGGATAATAATATATACTTTGAGATTCATCATCTCAGCCATAAGAAGTCCACTGTTGGACATAGGCCTCCCCCATGGATTTCCAAAAAGACCGATTGGAAGCGGCTTGCATCCAGCGTCTTCCCGCCACTTGTATGAGGTCGTCTGTCCATCTCGTGGCTGGTCTTCCTACGCTGCGCTTGCCGGTACGTGGTCTCCACTCGAGAACCTTTCGGCCCCATCGACCATCAGTTCTACGTGCTATGTGCCCTGCCCACTGCCACTTCAACTTGCTAATCCGCTGTGCTATATCGGTGACTTTTGTACGTCTACGTATCTCTTCATTTCTGATTCGATTTCGACTTTGAGATTGGTCCCATAGAATTTCGTAAAAATCTGTTCAGTTGTTTGATATTTGAAACAAAATTGCTTGTATTTTGTGTTTTTTTTAATGTTTGTTACCGCATCTCTCGCGTTTGTCATCATACCTCCGTCATTTTCGAACCGAGTTGTTTTTTTTTTGTGTGTATGAATATACTTTCAGACTGGTAATAGAAAGCACGCTTTAGTAGTTTTTTTTATTTTGTAGTTGATTTTTCAGTTTTTCAAACTATATATTATTGAAGCTGGTTTTTTAAACTATAATAATTATTTACAAGAATTTATTTTTCATGGGACCAACTCTGAAATCTGGAAAATAAAAAAAGTATCAAATATTCTATCCCTACGCGCATCTCTTTCATCAACGTTGGCTTGCGCTTGTGTGTATCTTGGTTTTCCGCAGTCCACCAGTTTTAATGTTTTTCACTATATTTATCTTTTAGGTAAAGCGCCTTTACACGATAACGACTAAGGATAATTCATCGCATATCATCGTCCAAACAAAAAATTTCGCGCAGAAATTCAAATGGTCGGAATGCTAGTGAGTATAGATACATATTTTATTGGATTCAATATAAAGAAAGTTAACAGTTGTCAAGTATTTTTGCTTGTTTGAAAAGATATACTTTCAGATATCCGTATTTCAGTCCAATATAAATTTACATTTTTCATTTTTCATTTTTCAGATATCCGTATTTCAGTCCATCTAATTTTTTTTTGTTATTTCAATAAAGTAACAATTTATAAAAATATTGCCAAAAAACTAAGTACAAGTTAGGCGATATGTTCTCTTTACGCTAATGTTATTAAGTCAAATAACTATACAACTGAAGCATTGGATAGAAGTAATAAATAATAATAAGCAAAGCGGAGCGCGCGTGTGTCAAAACAGCTGTGGCAGGCAGCCGCAGGAATTTATCGTTTCATTGGTTCAGTACGTAGTTACGTACAGTAGTTTGATTTAAATCAAAATTGCGCATTTTGAAGTCGATTGTATCAGTTTTCTAAACTATAATTATCAAAGGTGATATATTCCTCTTATTTATACTTTACAAGCAAAAACGCCTACTTAGTTGTGATGGTTTTCCTTTTCATTTCATTATATTATATGCTATACCTACTGATATAATTTGTTCAGTATGATTTTCGCACGCCCACAATATTTTTTTGTTACGTATCCAAAGGCAACACTCGAGGTAGACGAGAAAAAATATCATCCCCACTTTACCACTATTATATATTATTATACGAGTATATTTATATGTTATTTTACCATTTTGACGGACAGATGGACGGAATGATACGGCGAAAGTATAAGGTTACTTAATTGATTGACTACGGAACCCTAACTTGAGAGTTTTTTTTTTCATTTGCTAGGTTTATGAATCTACGATTGGCCAACAACTCGCCTTATACTAAGCGATGGTTATATTATTATCACTCATTATGTTATTTATTATTCAACTTCTAACATGTGGTTTTCAATTTCAGTGGAAAAAATAATAAGTGCTTTCAAACGATTTTCCGAAATTCTATTGAAATAACAACGCAGTGCGGGGAGATATACGGCGCTGTTTCACTCTACGTCTATAATCCGAAAACTCATTTGCTCGAATATAGGATGTTCGAAATACCAATAGCTTGCGCTTGTAAGTTCAAACAAAACACAGATTAAGTATTTTTCGCTTCCTTGAAACAAGTCGTGTTAGATGTAAAAGACGTACAGTTATATATATGTAGATGATATTTGTCACCAAAATAAATTGAAGAAACAAAAAACTTATCAAGTTAATAGAAAATATCCTGAATTTCAACATTAAGTAAAGAAAAATTATTGTGATAAATGAAAGTAAAAATAATCTGCATTTTATTCATTTTATTTGTACTTCGCTTTGTCGGCCTGGTCTGTTCTGAGCGTAGTAAGAAAGAAATAAATATAAATAAATAAGTATACCTATTTAGGATATATGGATTTAACTGTGAAAGAACTGTGGACTATCATGATACTCGTATGTGATGTTTTTATTTTTTTATCTGGAGAAAACTATGTAATAATGGATTCCTCAATAGTTACAATTTGTAAGTTTTAAAAAGACAAGAAAGACAGCATCCATGTTCTTTTATTATGTAATTTTTATTTTTTCAAATTTCTTTGTATCATTTGAATCCCCTTATCGACTAAAATTCGGAATTTTGTTTTTGTTTTTAAATTAAAACAACTTTGGTAATTGTTTCGTTGTTTTTTTTCATCTACACATTTTCTTGACTCTTTCAAAATGACGGCGATTGATGTTTTGCGAAAGACAGTGCGACAGCAGAAAAGTACCATGTAGACTTGTAGAGTGCTCTAGGAGAATTTGTATAAGGCTAAATTTGATGTCGCTGTAGATAGCAATTTCATATTATCAAGATTTGGTGAAATAAATTAAAGTAAAAACTGCATGAGCGTTTGGAAAAAAAATAGCACAATTTATATAAACAACTGTCTTTATTTTCGTTTCTATCAAAAAAAAAATTAACCTTACTTTAAACGTGTTCCATACAAACTATTTTTATGTATAATTATTTACAATATAGTGTATAGTAGTGGTGGCAGTGAGTCGCCTTGAGCCAGTCAGCGCGGCGGCGGCGGACGGGGCTTGGCCGTGGCGTAGGCGATCTCTGACAGACGCACGTCGATCGGCGCTCGCTCGTCGTAGAGCGTGGGGGCTTGCAGGATGATGCCTGCCGAGCCTACCACGACCGCTAGCGTGAATATCCACAGGAACAGCCGGTCTAGAACCATCGCCACGTACTTCCAGTCCTCCTTCACCTGCACACACCAGACAACTTATCAACACCATATTTTAAATTTGAAATATCATGCTATTCCTAGAAAATATTTGAGTTCAAGTGAATTGGTTCAAATGTCGTGAAATTATTTGGGGGACGTGTACCTGTATTGAATTATACTACATACCTAGTGATTTAAAAAAAAATGTAATGAGGCGACATATAGCGTGATGCTGTAAGTTCTTCCACAACCAGTTTCTTTGAAAAAAAAAAGAAAGAAATCACGGTTGCTATAGGTGAGACTAGACGGAAATTAAGAACGCTATCGATGCCGAAATCCTTTGTCTTGCGAAAGATATGTTCTAATATGTATGGTTAATTACTGTTAATCAACTACCTTCAATTGTTGGAGAAGTATCATCAAGAAATTAAGCTCATTAATGGATAAAAAATACCCGAGAAAATCAGTACTTAACATCACGCTCTGTATCACCATTCATCATCTACCAGACTAGTCCTTTTATGACGAGTGGGAAATATTCTATAGATACCCGGCTGCGTTGTATGTTGGGCAACCGGGTTAAGTAGACTCTTACTAAAGGCAGGGGATACCGATGCCGTATTCTAGTGGCCCGGCACCAGGGCGGACGAGACTCACCCTTGTGGACTCCTCCTCTTTGCGCGTCTGATCAGCGATATAGTTAATGCCGTCGATAGCCTTGTGCAGCTCAGGACATCGGTGCCAGCGACGCAGCGCCTCGCACAGTCCAGGTGCGTCGTGCACGCGGCACGCGCGGCAGGCGGAGAGTGCAGGCGGGGGCGGCGGCGGCGGGGCACCGGCGCCGGCGCCTAGTGGCGAGCCGGCTTCCCATGGAGAGCTCTCACATGCTGCGGTCACCAGGCCGGCGCTGAAAACAATGCGATTCCCACATTAACGTGGCCGAAATTGGGCATTTATTCGAGCTCGAGTTTCCTTTTGATTCATCTGGCAGGTTTCCTTCCATCATACTAAGAATAATATGATTTATGAAACCTACCATACGACTCAGTGCTCTGCTGGATTCCTCTGGTATGTTTTCTTTTAAACATATCACAGCACAGCAAACATAGATAGATAGATAAGTAACTCTATATTAAAAAACCACACATACAGAAAAAGAAATACAGAGAAAACATAAATATAGCTAGGCTTTTAATTGGCGGCCTTATCGCTTAGAGCGATCTCTTCCAGGCAACCATGCACGGATAGGTAAGATGTTACGGATAGTGGCCTTTAAAAGTAACTAAAAACTATAGTATACACTAAAACAATATACAGTAGGTACCTATTTATGTTACAAGAAAAAAAGAGTAATCATAATTAATCATAATAGATATACTTATTCATAAACTTACTTATATATCTCTGACAATACATATCTACACTAATATATACATAATATATTTAGTCTGTGCTATTTACATAATAAGCTTTTATACGGGTTTTAAAGACATCTAATGATGGAGCACGCTTAATTTCTAGTGGCAACTCATTCCACAGTTCGACAGCTGTCACTGTGAAAGAGGAAGCATGAAAGTTGGTTCTGTGCTGAGGGATATCAAGCGTCAGATTCTCTGATGATTTTAGAAGTCGAGAAAGAAAAGAAGAGCGGAAGTATTAACATATTTTTGAACATATTTTTGGAAGTCGATTAAAAAAGCTAAGTTGTTGTCCGTGAAAATCTATAATTAGCTTTCTGTTGTTATAATTTTAATCATATGTTATAAAGCTGTTGATTTCCTATAAATAAATAAATATAGAAGGTAATACTGACAAGCGGCTCCGGTGCGGGTCGACGCGGTAGTGCGGGCGACGCATCACCAGCAGCCGTGGTAGTACGTGGATGAACACGCGCCGCACCCACGGAGCCATCGTGTGCGTCTGCGGCGACCGGAAGTGGACGTTCAGCACAACCACCGTCACGCATATACTGAAACAACCACCCGGCTGGTAAAAGGTCTGAGATTTTAAAATAAGAATGTCATTCATTCATTCCTTTCATACTATACTAGTATTACTGCAAGTTAGTATTATGGAGGATGAAAAAAATATGAATTGTAGGTATAGTCAAGAAGCATGAAGCTTTACACCTGTAGCGCGAGTCTTTGCCTCTATAGCGATTGTAATAAGAATAGTTCCAACTTTAATGTGTAAAGCTTCACGAGCTCGTTTTAATTATTTTAATGTCTAGGGGGGAGGGGGAGGGGGGGCACCTGCCCATCCCTGCTCCCCCTTAGCGTCGCCCTTGGCTGTGACCAATCAACGATTTGAATTGTCTTGTATAAAAAACAAAATGTTACTCTATAGCACAAAACATAGTAATACTACGTGAAAATGTATTACTTATTAAGTTGAGAGGTCCTCGAGAACATTTATCATTATTAAAACTAGATACTTTAAGAGGAAATAATACCTACAATATAGTTGGAAATCTAACAATCGAAATGTTTACGAACAAGAGCTCACCTGAACGTGTCGAGGATCATGGTAAACAGCACAAATTTTCCCAGCAACGGCACCACCAGCGATGTGGGAGGAATAATCTCCGCAAGAAGTAAGAAGAACACAGTCAGTGAGAGCAGGATGGAGATGGAGAGCGACACCTTCTCGCCGCTGTCCGAGGGCAGGTAGAACACGAGCACCGTCAGGAATGAGATGCCCATGCAAGGGATGATCAGGTTCACGGTGTAGAAGAGAGTCTTTCGCCGCATTGTGATGTTGAACGTAATATCGAGGTAAGGCTCGTCGCAGCAGGTGTAGAACTTCTCGTTCCTGCGACAAACGGGAAAATGAATTTAGAACGTACGAATAACGAACTTCTTTTACCTATATTCTCTATTCTGTTTCTAGGAACTTCTGTGTTCACCTTAGAAATTTTATACACGGAATTTTGTATTAAAAACACTGGTATGAGTTTTTTTTTAAACTCATTTCTTATGGCGCGTCCATTATTCGATCTGTCCAGTCGAACAACTACATTTCGTCCGAATACAATATCTATTACATTATGTTGTCAGATGAACAAATCAAACGTAATATGAATGATAAAAATTTTAGTATAATTTTTGAAGACAGAAATTTGCAATAACATATTTTATTTGAACACAGAGTGAAGTGAAAATCAAAGGTAGACGAAGTTTCTTTTAAAATATAGGACAAATTGTTGTCCGTTCTACGGTAAGTTGCTTTGCTAGTAACTAAGTGTGTTATGCTATGTTGGATACAAGTTTTGGTTCCTTTGAGCCTACTCATAAAATAATCCCAACTACGGTAAAGGCGTGAAGCTCGGTAAGGTGAAATGGGAGCTTACCGGACGGCAGGCACCTCTAGGATATCCCATTCGACGGAGGTGTAGAACTCTGAAAGATCGACGCCAAGCTCGACCACGTTGGTACCGCGTACCTCGTCGATATGTCGCAGATCCACCTATAGATAAACAAAACTGTCAACGTTAGATTTATGTGGCACAAAAACTTCGCTAGTGTCGTGTATTTAATATTTTGTATAAAATATATTGTGATGTTTACAAATAAAACCAAAGCCAAGAAAAATCAGGTGTGCCGGACGGACTAAATGATCTTATAGCCCCGGCTATGAGGTCATTTGGTCCTTTTGTCTATGTCAACGGTACGGAGCCGTGCCATGAAATTATTCGATCCTTTAGCTTTTTGGATGTTTTTAAATGATAGATATATAATTGCAACACCAAACTTAACTCTATTTCATCAATAGCTAATCGCCAAAAACCATAAGGTCAGAAAGAATACTGTAATTGCGACGTAATAAGTAGAAAATAAGAAAATGTACCTTATAAGCACGGTTATTCTGTCATTTAAAAATACACAGAGTTGTAAAGAAGACATGCAGTGATATTGTGAGTGTGTTTTGTCGGGACTATCAGTCGAGTTCGAGTGCCAGTGATTAACGCTCTTCGTAGTAAAAGACAAAGAAAGAGGGTAGACTATGTCTGCCGTATCATTCACCCACATTCTTCAGTCGCCCGTGAACATGGTGCATGTAACTGTGCTGAAATATCGGGAGCTCAAAAATAACGCGAACCACGGTAAATATCCCGTTAATAATAATAGTGTTTTAATGAATGACCGTTATAGTTTAAAAAAGTGTTTTACACAGAGTTGTAGTATCAAAGCACATCAGATTGTCTTTGGTAAAGAGAATCGAGACGAGCAAGGATAGAGTTGTTCTCTTCTGTACCTGAAACCCGTCGTAGGTCCAAGATCCAAACTTCATGACGCAGGTTTGCTGGTCGAACGGGAAGTATTCGACGTCGATCTCGCAGGAAGACTTGTATATGGCTGGTGGACGCCATTCCACGCGTCCTGTGTAGTTCAGCGTCGCTTTTGTTGCTAGTGTCACCTCGAAGTTTCCATCCGCACTGGTTTGGATATATAATAGGTAAGTAGCTTTTGTGTCTTAGGCATAGGTAATAAATACGGAAAAGTACGAGTTTTGCTCGCAAACCGAGGCTTCCGGGGGTAATTACTCAAAAAATGTGCTTTATATCTAAGAATATTTTGTAACTTCACATATTTTCCACAGTAGGAATAGTCTAAAATGCTTGGCGTTCACATACAACGACAAGTTCAAATATGTGTGTGTTACAGACCTATTTTTAGGGTTCCGTAATTCAAAAGAAAAAAACGGAACCCTTACAGGATCAGTTTGTTGTCTGTCTGTCTGTCCGTCTGTCCGGGTGTCAAGACCTTTATCTCGGGAACGCGTAAAGGTATCGTGTTGTAATTAAAACCATATACGCAGATCCATAATCTCTTGCTGCAGAAAGAAAAATAAAATTTCTCAGTTTTGTAAAAAAAAAAGTTACAGCCAAATATGTCGTAAAAAACTCAAATTTCGACACTCACAAGGGAATCAAAACCTATGGGATACTTTCCGTTGACCTAGAACTGTGAAATTTGGCAAGAAGCATTGTGTCAGAGTACACATATAAGGAAAAATCCGAAAACCGGTAATTTTTAATTTAATCACAAAAAAACGTGTCTTTAACAAGGAATGAGGGTCCAAATTTTAAAGTGAAATAACCGTATCATGTGGGGTATCAATTATGAAAGAGCTTAATTAGCATAAGTTAAAACAGGTTTTTAAATATTTTTACGATGTATATTTTTCGGTATAAGAAGGAAAATATAAAAAATATATGATTTCCCCCTTTTATCTACTAGTTTGTACGGAACCCTCGGTGGGCGAGTCTGACTCGCACTTGTCCGGTTTTATTTTCTAACCAAAGGGATTTTAACACTACCATTTACTCTATTTTAAGTTTATGTTACATGACACTAGACTTGTAATTTTTCGTTTCGTTTGTTTTGTGATATCAACAAGGTTTTATCTTATACAGAAATTTTTAAATGTAAGACACGCACCGTTGCGTCACGAATATCATTTGACTATTTTTATAAAAGTGTGTTATAATTTGTAATTTTGTATATATTGTTATATATTTGTAATTTTGTCACGTTTTCATAGTATAAAAAGAGTACAGAAAAAATTGTCGTAGTGCGCATGATTGGTTTATCGATTCTGTGATTTCAAAATGTCTTCTCTTGTACCTGTCCCAAGAGATTTTGCTTATGATTAATCATTAATCTACATTAAAATCATTACTCTTCCAGTGTGCTGGACAAAGCGCTCTTCCTTATCTTACGACTTTTCCGATTTTGGACCTGACATTTTGGTTTTCAAGTCTTGCCCTGCCTATATTCTTTTTTGCTAATGCTTAGGTATAAAGAAACATTATTTTTTTATACACTATAGATCTACGATTGACCACCGACTCGCCTGATGTTAAGCGACGGTGTGGCCGAGGATGGAGCTCGTCGATCTAGAAGATATCTATTCACTCTAGCCTCGAAAGTTCCAAGATAGTAGGTCTCAGGAAACAGAGATGGCGGCTACGAATTCCATTCTTGTGCAGTACGCAACAGGAATGTGGATCGATATCGCTGAGTACGGTTTTTTGGCATTTCAATGAGAAATGGGTGTACATACTTGTTGTAGAGCACGATGTCTGGTCGCCAGATGTGGTCGGAGGGTACGTGTAACATTTCCACGCCTCCGTACTCCCGTGGCTCCCACGATAACTTGTAGTCGTACCAACTCTGCGGATAAAACACTTATTGAAACATTGTAAATTCTTAACATGGCTAATATATCTGCGAATGTAATACAAGTGACATGACATTAATTATTATTGATTATTTACTTGACATTTTTTACTACATACTATTGACATTTATTATTATTATTTGATTATTATTTTATGTATTTGAATTGTTATTTCAATTATTTGACATCATTGCAATTTTTTTTTTTTTTAATTGATTCGTTTTGTTATGTGAACGTACATTTGTATAGTTTTTTTTTCCTGTTGACATGTAACATTATCCGTTATAAATAAATTACTATGACTATGACTATGACAAAGCTTCTGCACCATAGCAGAAGCCAGTACCTACGAGGTCACTCGATTAGATAAAAACCTCTCTCCCAAGGCCATCAGTGACTATAAGAAGAAGTTTACATATCGTGATAACTATGACTATATTGTAAATAAAACTAACAAACTTTTGGGGTTCATTTCTCGTATTGCTAAAGATTTCAAAAATTCATATAACTTCCTCACTATTTATTCTACAATGATACGCAGTATACTAGAATGTAATTCTGTTATTTGGTCCCCCTTTTATGATATACAAACGAAACATATCGAGCGTGTACAAAGCAAGTGTTTAGGTATCTTAAGTTAAAGACAGGGTCTAAAACGAAAGCTTAAATCATATAAACAAAAATTGGCTAAATTTAAGTTACAAACTCTCAAAACGCGACGATTAAATTCAGATTTAGTTTGTTTACACAAAATTATACACTCAAAAATTTACTGCCCATCTCTTCTTGCAAATATCAGCATAAGCATTAAGCTCAGAAAGCGCGATGGATTTACAAAAACATTCGTATTAGGGGTGTACAATAATAATACCTCTTTCTATAACCCTATAGTCCTATAGTAAGAATCTGTTGCCGATACAATGAAATACCTAAAGAATACTATGATTCAATTGATGTCTTCAATCAAAAACTTTACAAATTTAAGCAAGACGTTAATAATATTGTGTTTGCTGCATAATTATGATGATGAAGTTTAATTAATTTAATTTAATCAAGTGATGTTACCAATTTTCTTTTTATTTCTTTTACTTTTGAAACTGAAAATCTAATTATTGTAATTGTAATTATAACATGTTGTGTATACATTAGTTAAGGAATATACTTAGTTTAGGCCAATATTATGAATTGTAGATTGTAAAAATTGTAAGAATGTATTCTGTTTCGTGTACCAATAAACTAAATAAATAAATATGATCAGCATTGGACTTGGAGAGGTGCTGTAAAGAAACAGGGGATGTCACAATAGATTTGAAAAGGTCGCAGTGGCTAGCCGGGGCTGTCGGAGCCCATTTGGGCTCCTAAGTTTAGGATTTAAAAAAAAAAAACTATGAAAACACTAGTGATATAACGTAGAAAGTGAAGACTATTGAAGCAAAACTACTTCTCTTTTTAACCTGCATGATAAAAAGTAGAGAACCTATTAGTTTATATAGTAATATATGTTTATATGTATTATAGAGAGTAGAATATCGTAGTTGATATCTATGAAGCCACAGGCATACTTATAATACACCTCCTATTACGTTGGGTGGATCAAATGATGATGCTCTAGTTAAAATCTATCGTCTATAGACATAATACTACTTACCTGTTCCACCCAGAGATTCGTTGTCATTATTTGATTCTTGAGGTTCTGTAAAGTAATAAATAAATAAATATATGTGGACATTTCACACAACACCATCTAGCCCAAACTAAGCAAAGCTTGTACTATGGAACTAGATGACTGATAGGATACATATATACTTTTTTTTTGTAAATATATACATATGATACATAGAAACACCCAGACTCAGAACAAACATCCATGCTCATCACACAAATGTTTGCCCTGGGTGGGGATCGAATCCACGACATTTCAGTTCAGCAGGTAGACGTAAACACACTACCAACTGAACCACAAGGCCAGTCAATATACTCATACTTTAATCAAATTCAAGTACTTTATTAGGTTTTCCCGTATCGTAACATTACTCGTGTCTTTAAATTAATTTATTCACAACATTTTGTGTTTAAAGCCACAAATCCACTAGGCAACAATTGACGCAAAACACATGATGAATAAGATCGGCAACGTTGCCCAACGCTCGACATGACGCGCCAGCTGGCGCGCAACATTGCTTGCAACATGGCTCGTTGTTTTTTTCTGTGCAACATGCAGTTGAACATCAAATATTGTGAAGTGGAGACGTGACGCACAACGCGAAATGAACACTTATTCCTCTGGCGACATGTTGCCGACGATTGGTCATGTGTGGACAGACAGCGTTGCTAAAAAAAAGTTTCGCTTTCCGTGCGACATTTGTGCAACAATGTTGTACAACATGTCACGCGTCAAACGCATCGAAGAAAGAAAGAATGCGTCGAAGTGACTCCTGACCGGGTAGTGGATCCTGTACATAGTTATTCCTCTATAGTAGTAGATGAATTGACAGTGAAAATAAGGTAAGTACATAGGCTATATCAATGAGCTGACTGGCTTTGAGTGCGTCGACGTAAGTCGCTGACTAAGGTTTCCTGTCCACGTAAGCCGCACGTCATGCGCACGCTGACGTCGATTGCTTGCATCAGGCAAACTGCAAACAATCAAAACTGTGTCCACGGAGCTGCAACGTCGCATCTACCTCTCGTCATCCCCTTAGTCATGCAGTCATGCGGATCCTGCGGAAGCATGTATGTCACTACTCGAGCGGCTTGTGAGAAAACGCAAATACCTGTTTGTGTGTTGCAACTTGAAGAAAACTGAAACGTTTTGTAGCTTAATTGATGCATGAAGACTGCGTGGACACAACAAATATGCATACGCCAGTCAAAATGACGACTGCCGTACATATGTGTAGGATGCATGTATTCGTCAAATGTCGTTCCCGTGCACAGTACGCCTAAAATGTCGATACGAGTACTTTTATCAAAGGCCTAAGTGCACAGTGAAAGATACGATAAGTAAGGACACTGACCACGTTAAAGAACTGACTGGTTATAAGTGCGTCGATGTGGGTTACTGAGTAGCGAATGGCCAGAGGAAGATAAGGTAAAGCCACTGACCACGTCGATGAGCTGGCTGAGTTTGAGCTTGATGCGCACGGTAAGCGCATCGCTGACGTTGAGCACGGGCCGCACCAGCTTGTTGTAGTTGCTGAGCAAGTCGTCGTAAAGCCGCTTGGCATCGGGGTTGCCCGCGCATCCTGGAATGTAAATCCGATGTCATCATCAATCATCTCTGACAAAATTACGATAGATCTGGATAATGAGTTATGGCATGAGCGCTAGACCGCAACGTATTTTAAAATCGGTATAAAAAAAAAAACATGAAAATTTGACTCAACTACTCTCTATCAATGTAATTATAATAGTCTCGGGCTCCTGTTCGTACTGGATAGGGCATCCGGTGACAGAGTAAACATTGAACTAACTAGAAAGCTAGTTATCCAAGATCAAGAAGGCTTGGCATAACGTTAGCTATCCAAACGTAGTGACGTTGTCTTAACTGTTAATAGAGCTGGCGCATTGAGTCTTTTCTTGTTATTAATTAAGCGGTTTTCTTTAGATTGGCCTGTTTGTTTATTATTTGTTTGTTTGGGTCAAAATTTAGTAATTGAAATATTACCCCCTTGCAGTTGACGGATCGACCTGAAATTTGGTATACACCTTTAGTCCTGATACAATTTAGTATATTCTGAATTATTGTAAATCCAAGATGGCTGCCGCCACAAAATTGTGGATTTTATATTTTAACACAACCCCCACAATATGGGTATCAAATGAAAAGGCTTTTCTAGTAAAATACAGTAAATATACATCATTATCTTTCTTTTCAATAAAACCGTTTAACTTAAAAAGTTTTTTTAAGTAAGTACTTGTTTTATACTAAATTTACACAAAACGATGACTCTGAAATTATTTTTAACAAATCAATTACAGCCAAGAGCGTGTAGGCTACATAAACATAATAAATAAATAAATAGATATCTTATAGATCGACGAGCTCCATTTTCGGCCACACTATGCCAATCTTAGATTATTTCATGCAAAAAAAAATATTATACACCGTGACGCGGCGTACAACGTGACGCGGCGTACAGCGTAACGCTGAAAGTTACCCATGGTGTTAATTATGTACCAAAGTAAATAGAGACTCACCGACGAGCGAGAGTGCGAGTGCGAGCGAGAGCAGCAGGCGCGCCGCGGGGAGGGGCGCGGCGCGGCGCGGCATGTCGCGCGACACATGGCGTCAGCGCATCGCGCCGCGGCCAACGCCTGCCCTCCTCCCACAGCTGTCCAGACAAATAATCAACCCTTATTTTTGCGCATTTATTCATAACTATTTAGGTGTTCTGCAGTTGTTATAAAAATCTATTTTTACAATCATTTTTCATCCATTCTCTCCATATGTACAGTGCCTTAAATAGGCCGGTGCCACCGGTGCACAGGGCATACACTCTGGGGGGCGCAAGAATGGCCAGACCAGGCAGGACTATTATTTTTATTATTCGGTTTGCTCCTGATAAGTTCCCGGTGCGCCCCTAGTGCTCGATTCCAACACATACGTATCATCAAAAACGTCTGTTATATGAGACAAAACATCGCGCTCATTTTTTTGGCAGCGCACGAGCGTATTTGTGTTTATAGTGTTTATTGGAGTCGAGCGGCCGGCCGCACAGTGATGGCGAAATCGACGCTACCTTTCATAGGTTTTTTTTTCTAAAATTCGGATTGTGGTTGTTTAATGTACGTAATATTGTGTAAACTAACGTTTTATTCCATACTTTCGTTATAAAAAATCTTTTATTTTGCTTAATCAATGTAAAAAATTACTGAATATTTCAAATGTATGGAAATGAAAATTATTTTCCCAATATCTTTTTTGTTTCTAAAGATGTAAAGCTGAAACTTTCAGAGATCATTAACGAAGTGTTTCCTTCTCCTTAAGTGTTTAGGTATGCATTTACATTTTGAAGAACTGAAGAAACCTTGTCATCATGATGATTGGTCTTCAAAATTTAAAGTTTTCAATCATTTATATCTTTTGAACGGGAACGTCTTAAGTTTAGGTTAAAGTTGGTGTTGATGCGTCAGAAATCTTTTAATAATATCTAAAGGTTTCAGCTTTACATCACTGTGCACGACCGAGTAATACGCAAAATCATCCTGATAGTCAGATATTTCAAATATCAAAATTCACGCTTATCTTTATTTCATTCGATATTTTCGAATAAATGGATATTATTTTGACTTAATCTATTAAAAATGTGAATGTTTACCATCAATTGTGATAAAATAATCGATTAAGTTACATTTCTATGTATTTCTAGATGACATTTTCGCCAAAATTTGCAATTTGCTACTTGCTTTGCTTAATATAGATGCATATGCACTTCGGTAATGATCTCTGAAAGTTTCAGCTCTACATCTTTAGACACAAAAAAGATATTGGGAAAACAATTTTTAAAATATTCAAAGCCATTTTTTACATTAATTAAGCAATATGAAAGATTTTTTATAACGAAATTATGGAATCAAACGTTACTTCACATAATATTACGTACTTTAAACAACCTAATCCGAATTTTAGAAAAAAAATCATATGAAGGGAGCGTCGATTTCTCGATCACTGTGGGCCGGCTAGACATGGTCTGTCGGACGGAGAGGACCAAGGAACATTAATACTCACTAGGAGACGACCGAATGAACTGACTGGATGAAATAAAGTAGGCCTATACATAGCATTGCTCTAGCTAGGGTACCTATAATATCTAAAAAAAAAAACAAGGGCGCAGTTATAGAAGGTCGCACAGAGCGCAGAATAGGCTATTTACGGCACTGCATATGTACAAGGGTGCAGTTATAGAAGGTCGCACAGGGCGCAGAATAGGCTATTTACGGCACTGCATATGTACAAGGGCGCAGTTATAGAAGGTCGCACAGGGCGCAGAATAGGCTATTTACGGCACTGCATATGTACAAGGGCGCAGTTATAGAAGGTCGCACAGAACGCAGAATAGGCTATTTACGGCGCTGCATATGTACGAACCATCTAAACATTCTCTTTTTCACTACGTCTAATTAAAATTCAACAAATGTTCCGAGTAGCAAATACTGACTATTGCCAATTCATTTATTTTATAATTACTGCAATTTAGATGGTTTATCGCAATGACATTCCCATCACATGTCGATACTTTATCCAAGGCTTATTTTTTTCAAGAAAATCATAGTTATTGCATTCATATTTTTGAATTTTCTCTCTATTATAAATATTCATAACACCCAAATAAAACCGGTTAAATTAACGTGTAACGCTTGGACGGCAGAATGAGGTTCACATCATGCCCGCAAGAGATCATCATCATCATCACATCACATCACATGTAGATGTGTTCTTTAAACTGCTATAAAATGCTGTTGTCAAATATTGAATACAATTTAAAATAGGGTAGCACTCCATACATATAAAGAAGGGATGACATTTATTTTCAACTCCACCCACCTCATCGTGTGCGTTATCGTTAATTATGTAGGTTTCTTAAAATAAGACTAAGGTTCAATATATTTTAATTTTCTCAGATGTGATAGATTGACAAAACTCTTTATTGTTTACACCTTAAGGTGCTCCCTCACCGGGCGCATTCACGTGTAATGTAACGTTACATTACATCGGTGAGGGAGGAAAACTGCGCATTACAGCGCGTACCTTGAAACGTTACATTACATCGGTGAGGGAGGAAAAACGCGCATTACAGCGCGCACCTTGCAACGTTACATTACATCGGTGAGGGAGGAAAACTAATTGCAAAAATGTGTAAAAAAACATGAAAAAAAACTTGGGGCCCTTGTTTTTTTTCATTTTTTTTTTTTTTCAGAAACAAAAAATATAATTATTGTTATATTTTTAAGTCTTACATTGACATAACGGTATAACGGAACCCTTATAGGATCAGTTTGTTGTCTGTCTGTCCGTCTGTCCCTGTATCTCGAGAACGCGTTAAGGTATGGAGTTGAAATTAAAACCATTTACGCAGTTCTATAGTCTCTTGCTGTAGAAAGAAAAATCAAATTTCTCAGTTTTCGTAAAAAAAAGTTACAGCCTAATATGTCATAAAAAACTCACATTTATTAAGTGTTCAAAATCCGAAGGAGACATTCTTAAAAACATTTTAAGTTTACTTATGGGTCGGTTGATTCTTTCTAAAATATCCAAACCGCCTGTATTTCGCCGGTTTTGAAATAATTCATGACATCAATATCGTTTCTTCTGTTTTTTTTACGCAAATGACAATATCGTATTAATATTGCCGCACTTAGCACAACGACCGCTTCGTCTGACATTATGGAATCAACTAAATCACACGAGAATACTCGGCTCGCAAAGTCAAATCTATTATGTTACATTACACTCGCATGCTCATCAGTCAGGGAGGTATCATTTAAATTTAATGCGAAAAAAATTTTACATATCACATGAATGCGCGTCGGTCAGGGAGGTATATTGTAATGTAATGCGCAAAAAAATTTTGTATTTCACGTGAATGCGCGTCGGCCAGGGAGGTATTATTGTAATGTAATGCGCAAAGTAGAATCTATAAATGTTACATTACACGCGCATGCGCCCGGTGAGGGAGCATCTTTAGCTAAAACAGTAATCTATAAGAAAATATTTACGTGCTAATGAAACAACAGGCGGCCTTATCGCTAAAAGCGTGATCGTGAAGCGTGAGCGTAGATGTGATGCGTGCGAGATAATTAACAGCCCGGCAAAGGTGAAAAAATTAGGTCCCCCGGCTTTTCTAAACTATTAGACCTAGAAATTCATGATTAACAATAGTAGTAGAATATTGAATAATTTTAACGAAAATCGTTCAATCACAGAGTGTTCAATCTGTGAATACAAATTTTCGAGATAATACGGCGAAAAATATGTAAAATACATAAATCATTATAGTATTGAACTTTTATGACCTTTTTTGCAATGTAGTGTAAGCAAAAAATACACGCCATGTAATTTTCTTTCAAATTACAGCATTAGCAGCTACGTAACCGAACCGAACCCTTATAGGATCACTTTGTTGTCCGTCTGTCTGTCCGTCTGTCCGGGTGTCAAGACCTTTATCTCAAGAACGCGTAAAGGTATCGTATTGAAATTAAAACCATATACCCAGATCCATAATATCTTGCTGCAGAAAATTTCTCAGTTTTCGTGAAAAAAAGTTACAGCTGAATATGTCATAAAAAATGCAAATTTCGACACTCACAACGGAATCAAAACCTATGAAATTTGGCAAGAAGCATTGTGTTAGAGTTTATGTGTCAAATTTTTAAGTTCTTTAACCGTATCATGTGGGTATCACATAAAAGAGCTTCAGTAGCATAAGCTAAAACAGATTTTTAAATATTTTTACGATATTTATTTTTCGGTTTATGAAAATATAAATGATTTCCCCCTTTTATCTACTAGTTTGTGCGGAACCCTCGGTGGGCGAGTCTGACACGCACTTCCGCTTTTTTTTTATTTCAAAATACACTCACGGCTTAAAATACACATTCGGGTAAAAATTTTGAAAAGAGTTGTCAAGATAACGAACTATATCGACACAGATTTTAAATTTAGAAACACATGGAAAAAACTATGAACACGGAAATCCATATAAAACAAAAGGAGAGATTTTTTACGCTATTTAGTTTTCGATAACGGCTTTGTTATTTACCGGAAACGGTTTCATATATTTTCCTCAAACATATTGTGATATATTGAACCCGAGTGCCATTTCCTGTTTGACGGCCGGCTGGCTTATGATTGTTGTCACAAAAAATGAATCTGTTTCTATCGATTCTGTTGGGCCTTATTAGGTGCTAAGTATTTTCAAACATCCGTTCCTTTTATTTAGGGCTGCTATCACCTAAATTGCCGACGCCGGATAAACACGGCAAAAATCCAGGACATTTGGGTGAAAAATGGTTTTTCCCCGGACACCTCTGAAAAAATATTTTTTTTCAACAAAAATAAAGACATCGGTAAATAATGTGGGTTATTATGAATGAATTTTTAACTAAGTTTTAGAATAAATTATCGCTTATCTTTAAAAAAATTGGGTTTCCCCTGACAACAAAATTGTCGAAAAGTGTCAAAACTTTTTGAAAACCCCTGCTGGACGGCCCCCGGACGCCCATCAAACTAGGACAAATCCGGGGAATCCAGGATGGATGGCAGCCCTACTTTTATTCCGACTGCGTAAGAAGGAGGGTTATGTTTTTGAGTGTATGTATGTATAAATGCACGCATAAACGGCTTCACCGATTTTGATTAGCGAGGTCATTAGATTTGTCCTCACTCCCTGAGAGGGAATGCTATATTTTTTGTAGTAATAATAATCGCAAAAATTAAAAAAAAAGTGTTTTTTCGTAACCTCCAAAGATTTTTTGTAATAAGTGATTTACTACAATTATTTTAAAGAAAGCGCATTCATAATCTGTTACGCATACTTTCTCACAAAAACGCACACTCAACAGCGTATCAAGCGTAACGAAATCGTAAGTTAGACTGCAAAAACTGCTTTTCTGCAGTCAGGTAATTTGTTTTTCTTTTAATATTGTTAAACATATACAATCAGTAAGTGGCAATATTAGAAAAATAAGAGAAAGATTTGTTGATCTAGAAAGGAGAAATATTCTTAAGCAAGTTTTTCTTCACACACTTCTTCTTCTTTACAGCGGCTGTGCAAGCTGATTTACGCTATATCGTATCGTAGCAAAATATTTGTTTGCGGAATCATTCAGAAAACAAAATCACAAGTATACAAAAATTTGGATCAAATTGTTTTTTTCGTCGAATATTTGTGATGTTGTTTTCAGATTTTACAAACGACGATGTTTTTATAAGTGCGAGCAATCATTTTATATCTTCAAAAATGCGGGTATGCGCGAGCGAGACGGGCGATGGTGGAACTACGGACACTTCTCTATTATTAATTTACTGAGCATGAAATACCAATAACACTTTGTTTGTTGATTTCCACGACGCCATAAAGTATCGCGGTTAGACGTTAGGCGTATTCTGTCTTAGTCATTTGTATGACATTTCACAGCTCGTGGGGACATCATTGATAATAACAGTGACGTATCGGGACAAATCTAAGCTAAGGCGCGTCGCCCACACGGGCTGGAGTCGAGACTCGAGGCGGTGGCGGCGGCGCGTCGAGGCATGGGCGCACAAGCGGCGCGCCGTTTCTACGTTTCCTTCAGGTTCAAATGGCAGTGCGCCCACACACTAGAGTCGCGTCGCAGGCGACGTGGAGTCGAGGCGGCGTCCTAAGGGTTCCGCAAAGTACCGTGGAACCTTAAAAATCAGTGACGTGTGCAAAATAATTGTTTTGTTGATCTTATACCTATATACTATACAATACATAATTTATATGACTGCTTGAAGAGAACAACGTGGTTCTACTTTTTACCCCGGAAAATGTGCGGTCTCTAGGGAGGGGAGGGGTGGGGGTAAATCTGTGGAACGGTGGTAAATGAATAATAAATAGGATCATTACGATCAGGGTTGTTATTTGTTAGGGCAATAAGCAAGCTCTTGTTTAGACATTTTGATTTATGTACCACGCGTGAGTGCGTTCCTGTGATATTAGGGTAAAAATACATATTTATGGGTATTGTGTCATATTTGAGGCTTCTATAGAAGTCATTTTTATGTTACATAGTAATACAAAGAACCCTTATAAATTCTTCATGTAAAAAAAATAAAAATTAAGAATGCCTCGATGACACAGGGCTAGTTTACAAGCTACAAGCCAGCGAGTTCGCGAGCAGCTTGTAAACTCGCTCCGTGTCATTGAGTTTTTTCACAATCTGCTTTTGATTGTGTCATCGACACTCGCTACTAGCTCACTCGCTAGCTTTTAAACTCGCCGACTAGCAGCTCGTAAACTAGCCCAGTGTCATCGAGCCTAGACATATCTACGTGCATAAGCGATGACATTATATTCAAAAGTATTTCTGTTTACGGAGTACCGTAGAAGAGGCGTTTTAAAATTTTATCAACTTTTTAGATTGCTTTATATGAATCTTAGTCCCCTTAAAGTTAAAACAGAGCGAGGGGTTTCCCTGCATTTCTAATAATTACACCTAGAAATTATGGAATCGATTTATAAATTCACAAGCGCTAAAAATTGTTGTTGTTAGCATGTAGTGTCCCACTGCTGGGCGAAGGCCTCCCCCCGACCTTGACATGACGGTTCTGTAAATTGATACGCTTCGGCCGCGTACGTAACTATTGTTTCGTAACTAGTTACGTACGAAACATAATTATTCTTCGTACGAAACTGGACGTTTCGATAAAATATGTGTCCTTCTGTATTTGTAACCTCTTTGCTTCATTAGTACATACACAAGAACATACAACCGAATACTTATTTTTTATATATATGCCAACTTTTATTAAAGCGCTAAAGATTAAAATTAATACGTACATAAACAAATGTAAGCGTAGAAAATTCAAAAACCTCCAAAAAAAAAATAAGAAACGGCTGAACCGATTTTGATGAAACATAACCAAGAACACTCTCAATCAATTCCTCTTTGGAACAAAAAAAACTAGATTAAAATCGGTTCATCCATTTGAGAGCTACTTATACAGACACACAGATATACAGATACATAGATACACACTTCAAATTAACACCCCTCTTTTTGGGTCGGGGATTAAAAAGCAAAACAAAAGAAAAATAAAATAATAAGTAGTTACTTATTAGTACGTATCAATTTTATGCAGGGGGATAAACATTGTTTACTATATAGGTACACGGAAAATCCGTGAAAACTTGAAGCAAAGATAAATATGATAATAATAACTCAGAAACTTTGAAATTAAAATAACAGGCGATAGACAATAACTTCAATTTTCATAAAAAATTACAACTGTCATCTAGTCTCACTTGTGACCACGGACGCGCGTAGATGTTCATATTTGTGCCACGGACACTGCAGTGTTCGAAACGTCATGCAGGTGTTAAAATTATGTGAATTATATGCGATAAATCTATTAAAACTGGTTTAATATGAGTAACAATTGCGAAAACCTAAGAAACCATTTAGAAACTTGTGTTTTTGAAGTCGGTTTAGAAGAATAATGATTATAATAATCAAATTAAATGATAGATAAGTATGTATAAGTTTCTGCCGTACTTACATACTTTTTTCACTGCTATTATTCGTCTATATCGAGCCGCTGAATTCAGGTGAATTAGTTCAGGACGCTCAGTTTGCTCGTGACGGGCGGAAGAAGCATACATGTACAGCGTAACATGTTCCTACCCGAGTGCGCAAGAAGGAGGGTTATGTTTTTCAATTGTATGTACATAGTTATGTATGTATATATGTTTGTTTCTAACTTGATCGATTTGATGAGCGATGTGATTTGTCTAACTCTCCGAGCTATATTTTTTTGTATTTATAATAATACAACTTTCTCAAAAATAAAATTGTCCTTTTTCGTAACCTTCTACGTTTTTTTTAAAGTGATTTTATTAGAATGACACTAAGTAATCCGCATTTATAACCTTTCACAGTGACTTTGCGTGTACTTTCTCACAAAAAACGTACAACCAACAACGTATCAAGTGAGGAAATCGTATAATCTTATACCTACAATCTTCCAACAGAACTAAGAACTAAGAACTTTGGATTCTACCAAATTTAAAACAAGTAAAAAAAAAAACTGGTTGATATCTAAAGCATTACTACAGTATTAGCGAATATTTTGACAGTTAATTTGTACAATTTAATAAAGTACTTCTACCCAACTATAACTTAACTATTTGTTAGTCAAAGATTTAATTGTACTATTGTATGTTCTTTTTTTTTTTTCCCTTGATTTTGGCATCATGCTTCCACATTTGCCATTTGTCGAGTTTATGTTGTATGTTCTTTATGAACACAACTGTTGTGACTAAAATATTACCTATTCCTAAGATCTCTGTACACGTTGAACAATAAAGTATTATTCTATACTATTCAGACGGATGTTTTTAAGGTACAGGGTTATATAGTATATGTGAGGCAGTTTTACGGTTTTACGAATTTCTATGTATAATAAAAAGATTTTACGTACGTAGTATCATGGAATATTTTTACAACAAACTTAAAAAAAAAGATTATTTTTATATTTCCATTGATCTGGGGTAATCAGAATACTTTAAGTACCTATTAAATACTTACATGAAATACAATGTAGACTTTAAATTGTTTTGTTGCAGTAAAAAAAATAACCTTTTAAAAATTAAATTAAGAAAAATTTAAAAAAGAAAGTTTTTTTATTTTTTTTATTTGGACTGAGTTTTTGAATATATAGGTATATTCTTCGTGCAGTGGCCTTATAAAAAAGATTTGTAAGTTTTTAACAAAAAGAAAATGATATTTTGCACGAATGTTGTTTGTCGGCAATTATTCAGTTTATTAAAGCGCTGTAAAAATACATTTCTATAGTATTTCTTTAGTTTAATGTGAAACGGAAAAATTACTACCATTTTATTTTGTAACCCGGGAAGTAAGAGTTCCAATTATCTGGTTAGGTACCTACGTCTATCCGTGCCCAACATTAAATTTAATTATACCTCTTTGTTGCAAGCTTTTATTTAACTTTCTCCGGTATCAAATACTCGTAGATGTGGTCGGAATTTTATCGGGTTATATCTCGTTTAATTCCAAGCAATCATTTTAAAGTATTTTTGAGCACACAATTGCCGAAAATAGCTCATTTACTGGAAAACAAAGGGAGCAAAATATCTGTCCGCTCTAAATATTATTCAATTTCAATATTTTTAACCGACTTCCGAAAAGGAGGAGTTTCTCAATACGACTATATTTTTTTTTGTATGTTTCTTACGCGATTACTTCGCCAGTTATGAATAATTCATAATTCGAAGTAATTATTGATTTTGATGATTATTTTTTAACCGACTTCCAAAAAAAGGAGGTTATCAATTCGACCTGTATGTTTGTAATATTGTCAGAATTGCACAATTTTTGTATATGTTCTTCTAAACATGTGGGCCAAATTTCATAAGTGTATGTATGTTTGTCCACGCATTACGCAGAAACTAGAAGTCGCATTTCAATATTTTTTTATTGAATAAAGTATCTTTCAACTTAATTAATGTAACTGTAAGTTTTATCAAAATCGGTTCAGTAGTTTTCAAGATATGGGCTTTTGAACACTCACTTCGTTCATCGCAACTGCAGAGCAGTGTCTACACCTTATATTTCAATTGTTTGATAAACAGTGACATGAGCGGTGATAAGCTTTGACGACCGTTTTTAACCGACTTCAAAATAAAATTTATTTATTTACATAATTTATTTACAATCTGTTAATAATTCAATTTAATTTTAAAGCTATTTACATATTACCAACTACAAACTATCTACACATTAAGACTATTAAAAAAAAAACAATTTTTAAATATATATATACAGAAAACAAATAAAATAAAAACTTACTCAAAAAGTCCACTGGTAGTGAGAAAAGTGGCAAGAATACTGGCAGCATTGCCACGTTGGATGGCAATGCTTACTTTTTGAGCAAAGTAGGAGCCAGCATTCTGGTCACTTGTCACCTCTACCAAGCGTTTGGCTATTTCCCTGTATAAACTCTGAGCGGCAAAACATTAGGTTCATGGGGTCCAATGAACCTAATGTTTCGACCCCAAACGGCACAAACATGTACATCCGGTCTAAATATGCATATTTGCGCCGTTTGAGGTTGTCTGCTTTTGTTGCGGCAGCACCAGCTTGTTTGCTAGTCTCTGAAAGATGGGACGGCGCCAGTCGAAATAATAAATTCTATTAAAAATTAATAAATACAAGTAATTAAAAAAAAAACCGACTTCAAACTGAAAAGAAAGAAATGACTCGAAAAAAATCAAAACTGCGATATGGGCGTCTACCTAAGTAGGTACGTACACCAACTATTTTTTTTGAGGTCAGTGTCTGTATAGGACTTAGATGATAGCTTAGGGCCTGACACCGACCTCAAAAAAATAGTTGGTGTACGTACCTACGTAGACGTCCAGTTTTGATTTTCTTCGAGTTATTTCTTTCTTTTCAGTTTGAAGTCGGTTATTTTTTTTTTAATTACTTTTATTATTTGATAGGTCATAGTAGTCTAGTAGTCCAACATAAATTTAATCAAAATCAGTTTGGTGTTTTGGTTTTGGAGGTAAAAATATGTCATACAAGTTAACAAAATTGCGCATTTTGAAGTCGGCTGATTAATTTTTTTAAACTTTAATAAAATTATTAACCCCTGAATTCAAAAAGAGGGGTAAGTATTTTAAGTTTGATGTGTATTTGTGTGCCTGTCTGTGGCATTTCAAATCAAATCAAATGGTAATTCAAATCAAATCAAATCAATATGGAGCTCGTCGATCTAGAAGATATCTAATCAGTCTAGCCTGGAAAATTCCAAGATTACTGTTCTCAGGAAATAGAGATGGCGGCAAAACATTCCATTCCTGTGCAGTACGCATCAAGAATGTAGACCGAAATCTTCGAGTACGGATTTTTGGCTTTTCGATGTAATGGTAAATGTGATGGTAATGGATATGGGTGTTTTTTTTATGGTATAACGACGTTGAGTGTAATTTTTTTCGCGAGAAAGCGTGTGCTAAGCCGTGGCACATTTTTTTAAATGAGCATCTTTTAGTTCTCCGGTAGTAAACTGGTTATCAGCTTAAACCAATAGAGGTGTTTGCTTTTTACCCGACTGCGTAAGAAGGAGGGTTATGTTTTTCGAGTGTATGTATGTATGTATATTTCTTTGACACGCCCTAGAGCCTAAACGGCTTGACCGATTTTGATGTGAGTGGTGTCAATAGATTCGTCTTAGTTGTGAAAGTGACACTGGGTACATCAAAATTTAAAAAAATCATAAGTTAGGCTGCAAAAACCTCTTTTCTGCAGTCGGGTATTTTGTTTTTCTTTTAACATTGATACTTGTCTTTAAAGTTTTTTACCGGCCTGGGTTCTTAGTCCTTTTAGCAGAATCTTGCTTTTTCTTTTTTGTGTCTGGAATAGTTAATGCCAGTTGTAGGATTGCCTTTTATATCTACCTGGTTATCACGTGGAGTGAGGAAATTATTGCATTACCATAGAATTTTGAAATCTTGAAGTGCAAAGTTATGTATGGCTTACATTCAAATTCAAATTAATTTATTTCAATTAAATAGCCCCGTTACATATGCAATAAATAAAGAAAACGTTCCTTTACCGAAAGATTTTTTTATTTATTGTTTTATAATAATATATACATATTATAATCCACTGTTCCGATATATTATGTGATCTAGGTGTCTTCAAATTTTCTAAGTAAGCGCCATCCACCAACCGTAACAAATAAAATCATCCATGGTAAACAGTAGCAATCACTTCAAATCGTGTCATGTCAGTTGATGGTCAAGAAGAAGGAAGAATAAAAACGCTTTGTATTTCTGCAAAAATTCTTCGCAGCATCAATGTGATATCAAAGGAAAAGAATAGGTACACATACTCTTTTCATAATCAATATTTACAATGCATAAAATCTCTGCATAGCTCCTGCACTGTATACCTAGTGGAAAACGAAAGAATGAGCATCAAAATGCAGCGGACAAAACGTAAGCGCTTTAAGCTCTTAATTTACACTAATTCCGCAATTAACTGCGAGCAGTAAATGCTGAAATTCCAATAAGATGAGGATTTAAAGTGTTTTGCGTCTATGTCGAGCAGGCAGTGGAATGAAAATGATGAATTGGATGGTGATGTACCTATTTTGGAAATATGTTGTGTTACGGATAATTTCGTTTCGGTTCGTTAATAAATTTAATGCAATTAAGGTTTCCATGTAGGGTCGAAATCAAGTCTTTTTCCAATAGATTAAAATTACCATGCATGACAAATAAATTGGTTTTATGAGTGCAATGAGTTAATGTTGAGATAATAAATACTTATGAGATATTTAATAATGATGTGATTTGGCAGGATTTAGAAGAAGAGAACAGACATTAACAGGATGAAATATCGTTAGTTTCAAATATGAAAAGGGTTGCAGAAAAGGTTTGTAGCAAGATTTTCGTGGCTAAATTCTTAAACTAGCTTAGCAGCCTCGATGCCAAATCTTGTACAGTTTGAATTATTTCGTTCTTATCTTCTGAATGTAATTCAGATTATTTGTGTCTATTTCGTCCACGTGGTGCTGCATGATGATGGTCACTCCGGAGCACTACCACTGTTTAAGACATTTACCAGCTGGTCACCGAAGGAACGTATCCCTTGCGTGCGCGAATTTGGTGTGGTCACTGGGTCACTCATTCATTATAGTCAGTGGTCGCGTGTGGTATGTGCCGCGGGCGGGTCAGGGCGCGCCTGGAGCGGGCCGCGGGCGGGACATGGCGCGGACGGGCGAGACGGGGGCGCGCCGAAGACTGCCGCGCACCTCCGCGCGCTGCCGCCTAGCCCGCCGCCGCTGCGCCGCGCCTCTACGCACTGACCGCTCTGCTATTAACTTATGGGAAACTCGCTCTTTGACGGACCTTTTTATTTATTGACTGTCATAAAACTATTGCTGCTTCTAGGCTGCTTTGGATTTTTTTCGTAATAAAATTAATTTTCACACATAAAAATCATTTTTATCCAATGATGATGACATTAAACGTAGATAGGTTTTCCCCGACTGCGTGGCAAGCCTCACGTGAGGTAATTGCCGGACTCTTCTTCAGTCGCGACACCTCGGGTGACGCTGTTAGACGCTTTGTGTCGTGACTTGTGAATAGTGACAATGCTGTCATATGTTATTAGAAAGTGAAACACTAAGATATAAATATACCTATATATAACCTCTCTATAGATAATATCTCATTGTTCAAAAATGTTGGTATGCACGAGCGACACAGACAATGGTCGAACTACAGACTCTTAAGGACTTATGGATAAATTTGTGTTCATCTAGAGCTCCTTATGGCCATTTTGTGATTCTTATCTATAGAGAGGTACTCATTGAATATGAAGTAAACGCATGGCAAATCTCAGTTCTCGATCAGCACTTTCGAAAATAAGACACATCCTTAAGCACTTTTAGTATCTTGGCCTTACATATCTTAGTGTTGCACTTTCTAAACACACAAGATGGCATTGTTATTGTTCATAAATCATAAAACGCGTTTAACAGCGTTGCTCGACATGTCCCGACTGAAACCTGAAGAGTTGGTCTATTACCTTACTTGAGGCTTGCCACGCATAGTCTGGGTAAACCTATCTACGTATAATTATACATCATTGACTGTACGTAAACATGATGTATTTCTTTATGGTAAAAACTTATTTAAACAATTTTATTTGATTTGGCAAGTCAATAATTTATATTATTATAATGATTGATTTAAAAAATTATCAAAGACGTTCCTACGTTAAAATTAAATAAAAATCACAAAAAGTAATGTGAAAAAGTCTTCTTAGGTGTGGCCATTGTTGTACACAAATCGCAATCAATCATTCTCGTATTCACAGGTACAGTCAATTGTCGATGAAGATGTTTTCTTGTGAGGCTTTGAAGTTAAAATTCTTTTTTCTCTCTCCTAAATTATGGAAACAAATGTAAGGTCCATTAAATATTTTTTTCAAACTTTAATATAATGCCAGAAAATACACTGGCTGGTTTTTGTAATGCAGTGGCATTTGGCCACAGCTTTACATAATATTAAATTGGGTTTGACTAAGCTGGTTAGCATACCTAGCCCAGAATGGACACTGGCCGAAATTAAGGTTGTTGGAACATATTAAACTGTTCATATTCATAATGTCTTTATTGCGCATATAGGTACAGTAGATGGAACATTAGGTAGAAAACTCCACATTCTGCCTTAACAAGAGAAGATGGCCAACTAATTGTTGGTACTAAATACCGCGCCCAATAATACGGCAGTCCATTACATACCATTCGTACAATTGACTGAACCATGTTTGTGTCACTTGAGATTTCCTACTTTACTAAATCAAATAAATTTAGCTGAATACAATCTTCACACTCAAATAGACAACATTCAGTTGCATAACCATATCTAGTTCATTTCTTACATAGCGACCTTTCTCATGTAGATTTTATAGGCAGCTCTTATTTTCCCCATCTCCATGATCGGATCCTCATTTAATAAGGAGACTTAATGAAGATCCAAGCATACCTCGCGGTGTGGTTAATAAAGCGCAGCATTAGAAGGCCCAAGAGCCTTATTGGATCATCGAGCTCTCTTCGCGCCGGCCGGCATGCACCATCCTCCGATACTGGCACGTACCCAGAATTTAGGGGGGGGGGGGGGGTTGGGCTAACCGTAAACTGGATCCCCCTATCCAGTTTACGGTTAGGCTCCAAGCGAACAACTATCTCTTTCGTGCATCACATCATTTTTAAACACTTAAAATCACTGAGTGGGGATATTAGAAACGTGAGAATTGTTTATTTAGATAGGACAAAAAGTTTATTTAGATAAATTAAGAAGAAACACAAAATACCCGACTGCAGTAAAGCAGTTTTTGCAGTCTAACTAACGATTTCGTGAGTGTACGTCTGGACCCCCTGGATACGTCCTTGCTTCGCTACTTCCGATAGGCATCTACTAATGAAGCGAAATGAATTCATCGCTTTACCACACGGCTAGGTGGCGTGGCCCACTAATGTCTAGATTTGGTATGACTTAAGAGCTCTACTTGCATTGGCCGTGTGTGTATATCTGATACACGTGAGGTGCTAGATCCCTTCCACACATAGGCTGATTGGGCGTCTGGATTGACTAATTAGTATGGTAATTAGTTATGACCGTGATTTCGATAATCGTGCGATTTTGTTGTCACGTATACATATAATTGTACTATATGTCTAACTGCAGATCTGTGATTCTACGAAAATTGTTTTATCCTATTTGTTTTTTTTTTTGTTTTTGCTCAATTAAAATCGGCCTATCTCTAATCCACTGTCGTATTTTTTATGCGTTTTTCGTAACCTCCAATGAACTTTTTTCGTAATAATCAAGCGATTTTACTAGAATTATTCTAAATAATGCGCATCTATAATCTTTTACAGCGATTTTACGCATACTTTCTCACAAAAAAACGTACAATCGACAGCGTATCAAGCGTAACGAAATCGTAAGGTTTAATTATTCTGAACATTATTTTTTTTGTAATAATAATAAAATTTTCGCAAATATATAAGCAAATGTGTTATTCCGTAACTACCAAAGAACTTTTTTGTAACAAATAAGTGATTACATGAATATTATTCTAAAAAAAATACCATATAAATAAATTATATGAAACCAATCTGAAAGTATATACTTTTAAACAGTAAAGTTTTTTCGTGAATCAGTTAATAAATGACGGTGTTATGCGGTCGCAAACATAAAAAATACATACAACCAAAACTGAGAATTACCTTTTTTGGAGTCGCTAAATCACGAGCATGCTCGCTAACGTATCTAGTATTCCAGGTAGGCTTGCATATCATACAACGAATTCTCCAAGTTCCAAGTTCCAAATAATATTGATACTTCTTAAATCTCCAAAATTTTACGAATATGAAGACCGCTACCAAAGTAGTGTAGAAATCTTGAGTAGAGCTCATCTCCGGCAAGTCATATCCTGGCAGCTCGCGGCTATCTCTCGCCGGTATCAGCCCCGGCGAGGTCTTGCCGAGACGCCGACACAATGGCAAATAGCCTCGATGCATCATCATCGGGCGTCGATGCCAGACTATTTACCAGCTTATCGCAGTTGATGAAAGGCACACCTAACGCGCTTCCTTCACCTCCCTCCGTGTGTGAAAGTATCAGACTACATAACTATAGATAGTTTAGTGTTACCAACACTCAACTAAGAAATGCCAATAAATATAATAATGGAGCTGAATTAATTATTTAAAAAATACAATACAAAATACAAAATAATTTATTCACGTAGGATAATACAAATGTTCGTACTGGCACCAACCATCAAACTGGGTGTTTCGAACCCGTGTCTTGGTAGTTGGTTTATTCTTATATACTAGACTATAATGATACGTAATTATATTAATATTATATTATATTATTATTATATTATAAGTAAATTTAAAAAAAGACCTGAGGTGCATAAAAAATAATTAATCCGTCATCTCGGGGAGTCCACCATGTTAGAATTCCAATAACCATACAGAGGATTTTTCATGGTTTGGATGATTCAGAACCAGACGTGTATGCAAAAATTTAAATTAATCAGTTGGAGCCAACTGGATTAAAATTCATTTGTAGGTTTGACTAGTAGATGCTAGAGAGGAAATTTAACGTACGGGGTAAAATCTAATCCATGAGCGATTGGCTTCCCATGTGATCAGTTCACATGTGAAGCCAAATTTATGGAATCAAAATGATTGTTTTAAGTATTTATAATGACAATGAAAAATATGATATGTCACTGAATCAATTGCAATACAAATACGACTTATTTTGTTTTAATATGCACACAAGCAATAAATAAATCTTATTTAGTTTTAACAAGTAAGAATTTATCAGGGATTCTCACGAATTAAATTTCACCCCGTATATAAAGTTCCGTAAATTCATTTATTTTCCGTGTCAGTTGCCAGACAACTTGAGATTATTTAGCAGCAAATAGAATAATTTATTTCAAATATGAGTATTAGCAGAATTCCTGTAAGACATTTTTAGAAGTGAGTAATGCGAATTTATGCGTTAAAAAAGCTTCCGGAGACTGCAGGAAAATTATCCAGCAGGTCCCACGACCCGCTGAAAGCCCAAATTCCCCGGAAATCGGGCAAAATTAGCCGCACTGGTAACACTCTCAGTTATCGAGGGTAAAAGTATAGCTGTCATTAGTTCGCGACATCGCGGAAGCTGCGGATAGCCCTGCTCCCCTCCCCGCGCCCCCGTGTAGCCCGGCCAGCGGGGCCCGCCCCTGACCCACATTGAAGCTGTGATCCTCTCACTCGGCACGCACTTTACCCCACATGCGACTGCATAGCGCGAATAACTTTTAGTTCAGGGAATTTGGGAAATACGTGTACATTGAAATTACATAACTTTGATATATCTATCGCGTATGTTTTACATGTTTTAGGCCTGATTTTTCCATTTCAATAACTTTGCAATTTTTTTTATCAGCCCTGTTTGTACAAACTGTCCCACTGGCGCGGGCCATCTTCTCATTGTGAAAAGGGTTAGGCCATAGTCTGCCACGCTGGCCAAGTGCGGGTTGGCAGACTTCACACATCTTGTTGTTCACTCACGATGTTTTCCTTCGCCGTTTGAAGTTGGCGGCAATCAACAATACGCACATAACTTCGAAAAGACAGAGGTGCGTGCCACGGGATTCGAACCCAGGACCTGCGGATCGCATGTCAGACGGTCTCCCGACTAGGCTGCCAGAAACTTGGCTATATTCTCACCTATTAATATGGGAACTAGCACTCAAATAAGATTTCTATATAAGAATAAGAGAAAAACAAATAGGTGTTTGGAGAACGATTTTCAAACTAGAGGGTGGCAGCTAGAGTTTGTATTAAAATGTCATGATAGCAAACGGTACTATTCAAACTAGAGGGTGGCAGCTAGAGTTTGTATTAAAATGTCATGATAGCAAACGGTACTATTCAAACTAGAGGGTGGCAGCTAGAGTTTGTATTGAAATGTCATGATAGCAAACGGTACTATTCAAACTAGAGGGTGGCAGCTAGAGTTTGTATTGAAATGTCATGATAGCAAACGGTACTATTCAAACTAGAGGGTGGCAGCTAGAGTTTGTATTAAAATGTCATGATAGCAAACGGTACTATTCAAACTAGAGGGTGGCAGCTAGAGTTTGTATTGAAATGTCATGATAGCAAACGGTACTATTCAAACTAGAGGGTGGCAGCTAGAGTTTGTATTGAAATGTCATGATAGCAAACGGTACTATTCAAACTAGAGGGTGGCAGCTAGAGTTTGTATTGAAATGTCATGATAGCAAACGGTACTATTCAAACTAGAGGGTGGCAGCTAGAGTTTAATTGAAATGTCATGATAGCAAACGGTACTATTCAAACTAGAGGGTGGCAGCTAGAGTTTGTATTGAAATGTCATGATAGCAAACGGTACTATTCATCAAACCGACCTAATTACACGACTGCGTAAGAAGGTGGGTTGTTTTTCGAGTGTATCTATATTTGTATGTGGGTGTAGTATGTATGATTGATATGAATGAGGTGTCCTTACATTCGTATTTACTCTCTGAGTGTTTGTTATAAGCTATATTTTTTGTAATAATAATACGTACTTTTTCGTAATAAATAAGGGCTTTACTAGAATAATTCTAAAGGATGCGCATTTATAACCTTTTACAGTGATTTTACGCATACTTTCTCACAAAAAGTTGTTCTCAACTGCGTATCAAGCGTAACGAAATCGTAAGGTAGACTGCAAAAACCGCTTTTATGCAGTCGGGTATTTTGTTTTTATTATATTAGATATACTTGTTGTAAATAGACTTTTTGTAATTCGTCTTATAGGCATATCCAGGTAGCCCTAGAAAATAGTATAACGATGCTATTTATAGTTTCTTCGCGCTATTATCCCCAAAAGTTTATTCGAATTGAACCCGCACATTCCGTCACAGAAATCACACAACCAACTGACCTACCAATCCTATCATCAATCTGTGTGTTATAAAATAGCTACCTTATTGTCATGAAGATTACAAAGGGGTACTTTAGTGTCCGCATCCATATTTTGTTTGCGCCCGAGGGAACAAGAGGTCGAGAAATGAGAAATTTCACGCTTTGTAAGATCGGGGCGTTCGCTCAATAAGCGCTCCTCCTGAACCTCTGACACCGGAGGAGCACAATTATATGCAACATATTTTGGAAGCCACGAAATATCTAGTAGTTTTCAGTCTTTTGTACTAAAGGTGAGCCTATTCGTGATGCTACGGTTTCTGCCTGTATGTCTGTCTTTCTCACACGGCTGTATCTTTTGAACGGTATTAGATACAAGTTCGCAAAATTGGTAAGATTGTAGGGTTTACTTTGATGTAAGTCAACAAATACTAAAAACTGGTCAAGTACGAGAGTAGCTCGCGTAAATAATTTAAAAAAAAACTGGACAAGTGCGAGTCAGACTCGCCTACCGAGGTTTCCGTACAAACTAGGAGATAAAAGGGGGAAATTATATATTTTTTCATATTTTCCTTCAAAATTGAAAAATGTACATCGTATTAATATTTAAAAACCTGTTTTAGCCTGTGCCAATAAAGCTCTTTCATAGAATATCCCACATGATACGGCACTTTAAAATTTGGACCCTCCTTCCTTGCTTAAAGACCCTATTTTTATGTGATTAAATTAAAAATATCAAGTTTTCGGATTTCTCCCTATATGTGTACTATAACACAATGTTTCTTGCCAAATTTCATAGTTCTAGGTCAACGGGAAGTACCCCATAGGTTTTGATTCCCTTAATTGTGAGTGTCGAAAGTGCGTTTTTTACGATATATTCGGCTGTACCTTTATTTACGAAAACTGAGAAATTTATTTTTTATTTCTGCAGTAAGAGACTATGGATCTGCGTAAATGGTTTTAATTTCAACACAATACTTTCACGCATTTCCGAGATAAAGGTCTTGACACCCGGACGGACGAACAGACGGACAACAAAGTGATCCTATAAGGGTTCCGTTTTTTTATTTTGAGGTACGGAACCCTAAAAAAGGGAAATTATTGTGCGAGTAAACCTCCTTGTTGATTCCACAAAAAAGAAACGAAAAATGACAATTATTGAACGTTTCGTTTACAGTTGGTGTCATGTGACATAAACTTAAGATTGAGTAAACGGTAAAACATCGTTAAAACCTTTTTGATGATAATAATGAAATTTTAGAATCCGAATTTTCAGGTACGTCCATGATGCTACACGTACATACGACCTGACACCTCGACCGGAAACTTCAGTACTTTGCCGCGCACCTATGCAACTAATGCACTCTATGGAGGTTAATATCTTTATGGCAGGTACCTACTTAACACCTGTTTAAGCTGACATGTGCATGTCGTTATGTAATTAAAAATGTTTCGGCATAAATTTTATATAATTGTACTATTAAGTATTCTGTGACATTCACAAGTAGGTCTTGGTCGCAGAATTTCGACGCTAAAAATACCTAACCTAATGTCGAGTTAAGACCACGTCATCGAGTCGGTTCGCGCCACGCTGACAGTAAATACGTAAGCACCGGAACCGGAAAGATGGTAGGCTTACAAAATGAAGAGGTGCTCTGGTGTGAGAGCGGATATTAGGGCACAGAGTGATGAATGGTCCTCGGCAGGGGCCGACCCGGAAGGGACTTAAGGGCACGTCTCATAAACAAAACTCAATTAAATTCCTAAAACCAGCTGATTTCTAATTGTTTATATTTATACGCTCAGGAGAAAGTTTAGAGTAGGTACCGTTCTTATAGAAAAACATCACAAAATTTGATCAATGCTTAAATTACTCTGTCAACTTCTAACTGGTATGAAATGATATATTATTGCGGAAACGAGTCGCATACTTAATTTAAGATGAGTTGAGACTTGCTGCTTGAAAACTACTCTAGAATGTATTTCTTATGTTTCCGTTTCTCATAAAGAAAACAAACTGGTCTTGTAGAACTTTCTTTTTACACCAAGGCTTCCACTACTTAGACTAGGACTAAGGTGATGGAGGGACGTGCGGGAGGGCGTGGGGGGGGGGGGGGGGCACGCCCCTCTTTCACTCCCCCTACTCAATTTAATAAACTATGAAATTGTACCGTTAACAAGAAGTAAAAGTTTGTACTCGTATCTTTAGAGATGCTCTTGTCTGTGCTGTGAGAGTTGAGATTGATTTTTACTTTTTTTTTTTCCGAGATTTTAGGCCAATAGGAAGGAAAACAACGCCGTTTCGTAAAAATCTTGTAACACAATGTACTCTTTAAAATTAAGCTTAAAGCGCGCAGCTATCTCTCTCACGCATCATCATTTTTCGAAACATATAAAATCATTGAGTAGGGATATTAGAAAAGTGAGACATGATTTTGTTTATTTTGCATTTTGCATCATCATCTCAACCACAAGAAGTCCACTGCTGGACATACGCCACTTGTATGATGTCATCGGTCCATCTCGTGGCTGGTCTTCCTACGCTGCGCTTGCCGGTACGTGGTCTCCACTCGAGAACCTTTCGGCCCCATCGGCCATCAGTTCAACATGCTATGTGTCCTGCCCACTGCCACTTCTACTTGCTAATCCGCTGTGCTATATCGTTGACTTTTGTACGTCTACGTATCTCTTCATTTCTGATTCAATCTCGTAGAGAGAGACTCCGAGCATAGCCCTCGCCATAGCTCGTTGCGTGACCTTGGTAAGGCCCATAGTTTTAAAAATGTTTTTCTTCGATATACCTATATTTTAAATTGGCTGAGCAGTAGGAAAATGTGTGTTTTTTTTCACTATACCGTCGTCAGTATAAATTATATGTGTATAAAACTTTCGTTAAAATATTTCTCCTATCTTAATAAACAAAATCATGTCTCACTTTTCAAATATCCCTACTCAATGTATGTCTGTATGTCCCTGTTGTATGTTCTTTGTTCCAATATGCTTAAAAATGTTGTGATGCGCGAGAGAGATAGCTGCGCACTTTGAGCCTATCCTATCCCATATCTACGCACAATAGATTATGGTCATGTAGAGTGCAAAAAGTAACCAAAATTTCAAGATGTATGCCTGTAGAGCTTGTAGACTGAGTACTGCTCTCGTTACATTTCACCTGTTTAATATTAACAAGCGAAGCTCAGTGGAGTGTTTAATTAATGAATAATCAAAGGAATATTGCCGGAGATTAATCGACGTAGACTCTGACGAACCAAGAGCGCCTTAACCAAAGCCGGGCGAAATCAATGATGTTGTAAAATGGTTGTAAATTTGGGTACCCAGAATGTGTTATTACTTAGTATTATTTAGTCTTCAAATCGCGAGTGAATAGGTTTTTTTTCTAGGCAAGCGCGCTGCATCGTAGACCGTAACTGTCGCTTAACACCAGGTGAGTTGACAGTCAAGCGCAAGCCTATTGTCGAATAAAAAATAATTATGCAGGGTTAATTAGCGAATAAGCGCTGAAGGTACGACAGGTGTGTCAAAGTCATATTTATTGTATAGCGGGTGACAACTGAAGTGTCATATGCTAATAAGACTTCGTTAAATTTTACTTTCTACCCTTAATTAAGCCATATTACTATTTATTTTATTACTTTCTATTTATTCTTTTTTATCACTAAAATCATAAAAAATTTGTTATTTTTTAATTACAACGATCTTTTGTAAAACTCAGTAACTAAGGTGCTACGAAATATTTGTTTGCCATCGTACGTATCATACGTAAATACATACTTATGTAAAATACGCCCACGCAATCTGAGTTTTCCTACAGATACACACGTCAAACTTATAACACCCCTCTTTTTGAGTCGGGGGTTAAAAATATACCTGCATGCGAAATCGGGCCGGATCCTTAGGAAAAAACATAAATAACTAAATCTACAGACAACAAACTTTATTTGAGCCCCATTTGATGGCAATTTCATAGTATACCTAATTGATAAATTTTATAGTATGATCGCTATTAGCGATAAGGCCGCCAAAAGTTTTTAAATAATGTATCTTGATTGAAAGTTCTAAGGTGTGTACAATAAAGAGTTTATCTATCTATTTAAAATACAAAAATATTTTGCATAGTTTTATATTATAGCATTCTATCTTAACTATTTAGAGATTTAAGATCAATGAGCTCAACTGTGAAAACTACATACCGAGACAAAAACCGTAGAGAAATAAAATATATCGTAAAAGTAGATTATTTTTTAAATTGTCTTACTTGCCAAACGTAGAGTTCTTTGTCCTATAAAAAATCTATATAACATACAAGCAGATCTCTAGCTTATAAATAAAGTAATAATAATATAATAAATAATATAAATAGAGTAAAAATCAGTGCTTTGAATTTTCCTCACAGCAACAATGCTGCATGCATGCTCTACCTACCTCATTATTGCTATTCGGAAACCAGTTTAAATACTCATTAGTTTAATTAAATATTTTAAATATAAAAATATATCATTAGTTTAATTAAATATTTTTTATTTAGTTTAAATATTATGATAGATTTATTCAAAATACTTGTTACTTTTGGTCAATTATTCATATTGTTCGTGGAAAGCATTGAAATTTTCTTGTGACGTCATGAGTTTAGTTACCTCCTAAAATAACAGATGGCGGTAGAGTCAAGTAAGATCTCGCAAACGTTTCTCGCACGAGTTACTAAAGCCCACTGAGGCTTTCTCGTTGCTTTGGTTGACTTAAGTTAATCTGGATGATGACATATCCATATTCTCACGCTAGTGAAAGTATGGGAAATACAAACATTTTAGTGTGCGTTTGCTGAGTGACAGCAGATATACGCACTTTTACTAATAAACTGTGAGTATGTGTTAATTTGTGTTAACACACAGATTAACACACACCATACAAACTATAATTGACCGTGGGATTTACCTGCATGTGGAAAATCTAACAATTTGGGGAAAATACCAGGCGCTCAATTTTTGTATCGCGCTCGCACGCAACGAATTCACGTGAATTTGGCTGATTTCCAAACAATATCAAGAACATTATTTTTGATATAATTTAAAAACGAATGTCGAGATCCCCATTCCATTTTGGGAAACGTTGAATTTAAGATTTGTACAAAATGAGTCAAGTATAACATAAGATTAGGATTAGGATCCATTATTATTGTAATATAATTTTTGTAGTTAGAAAACCCGTAACAATTAAATACTGCACTATTTCCTAACTACTGAACTTCGTAATTTCGTTCGTAATAAATAATTGCGCAAGAATTATTCTAATGAACTAAAAATCGACTCAAAAATCATTGAACCGAGAAGAATGGAAGGAGGGAGGCCTTTGCCCACTAGTGGGTCGGAACAGGCTCAAAATAATAAATAGTATTCTAAAGAGAACTCATCTCAATACATTGTACGTACATTGTACGTACTCAAAACATAACCCGAAAGTTACACTACGGATATCGCATTTGTTTTTTTCTCAATAAAGATTATTGCTAAACATAATTTTGTGAAAAAACAAGCAAAGCATAAGGTCGTATTTGAATTTTAAGTTCCGCATTCTTGTTGCGTACTGCACAGGAATGGAATCCTTTGCCGCCATCTCTTTTTCCTGAGACCTACAATCTTGGAATTTTCAAGGCTAGAGTGAATAAATATCTTCTATATCGACGAGCTCCATCCTCGGCCACATCGTCGCTTAACGTCAGGCGAGCTGGTGGTCAATCGTAGATCTATCTTGCATAAAAAAAAAAAAAAATTCATTCACCTTCAACCTTGACTTAATTCTATCTAAGTATACATCATAATATTGAATAAGACGTTAACTCCAAAGTATAGATAGAATGCAGTCTTGTGCCATGCACCCGACATATCACGCGGCCCATACAAACGTGTCAAGTCGTGACCGTTCTACGTTGGCATGCGGTGGTATGTTAGCAACTATCAAAGTACGACGGTGAACGGTTCCAGCTAGTAGTTCAGTCTATTGTCGGTCGTCTGGCTTGCCCCACTTACATGCTTTGAATTGACGACTTGGATACCACTTGGTGTTTTGGTCGAAACATCTAGGGATACAACCTGCAGGGAATATCGTGTGTGTATCTACTACAATATTTAGTCATTGTATTGGGGGCTGGTATTCCCTGCCTTGCCTCGCGTAGTAATGAAAAATAGTGTTGAAAAACTGTCATTGGTTGAATATAAAATGTCATCTGTGTCAAAAGTCTATGCCAATTTTTATCAAACTAAAAAACTTACGCTTTTGACGCCACGAACGGATCTTTGCCTCAAAACTTTGAAACACACCTTAATATAAATATATCTAAAGACTACAAATATTCTATGGCGGTGTACCAGAGCGGTGGGAAAAGACTAGGGTCTTAAACCTAAACTCTGCCACTGGCTATATAGAGTTATAGTGCGACTAGTTCTCACCTACGGCTGCGTTGTATGGTGGACCCGTACCCTTTAATTTACTAGGCCACAGTCACTGTATGAGGTCATCTATCTGTCCATCTCGTGGCTGGTCTTCCCACGTTGCGCTTGCCGGTACGTGGTCTCCAGTGACTTTACGTTACGTCGGTTCGGTACGTCTATATACGGACTAGCTATGCTTATGTGAAGCATCAATATCTGAACAGTTCTATCTCTATTTGTCTGTAGTGCCACATAATTCGAAGTATCTACCTACACATAGCACACCTCCAAGCATTTTCCGGTACAAATGTGTCAACCATAAAGGAGACCGGTATGTATTGTTGGCCGTCGCCCGTCAGACGTGCCATAGGTAGCTACATTCACCATTTTCAGAGTAATACTTTCCAATTTCTCGCCAACTACCTGTAATGCCACATTTAATAATAGACTGTATTTCTATCAGCACAGAACTCAAAAAGACACGACACGTCTAAGACGTAAAATAAAGTGATGGCTTACGCTCAATCTTACAGGATTACTTGAAACAAAACTAACAAAGACGAAGAAAACTGAGCGATTCACGTTGATCTTAGAAGAAATTTTACCGAAGAAGACACGTTTGGGGGAAACTGTCACGTAAGTATTTAATGGTATCAATTATTTGGATGTTTACTTTTTTAATTTTAAGGGCATAGTTTGTTCGAGGTAGATGTAGTCGTCGTTTTCGTACAATCGGGTGACCCTAAATAAAACCTTGCACAAATCGAGCTTAATCGATAATCACAGAAAAATAAATAATCCCAGAGAAATAAATGATCAATAAATTACAGTTTAAAAAACACGCTACAAATTATTGTGGTCAAAGTTCATTACAAGACTTTTCTAACAAATCCAAACACAGCTATGATACGATGTTCCATCATGAAGTTCTAGTTCATATCTTCTGGCTCCATCATCATATCAATTCGATAGTACCATATTATTGTGTTGTCATCAGAACTACATACAGCTGACAACTTTCATGACGCTACGATCCTTGGAAGATGGTTAAATTAGTTACCTTAGATTTCATTACATAGTTAGTTACATACAGGTCGACCTAATAAAAGCGCCGTCGCGCGATTTGAAGAGGTCGCCGAGTCAGGGCCAGTAAATTATTCACAAAGATGAAGAGCGGCCGAATAAAACTAATCGTTTAATAATTGAGACATTAAATTCGGGGCACATAGACCGCCTCGAGGGATAAAAAATAGATGAAGATATGAACGTGTTGTGTGCCGGAGGGGGGAGGGGGGGAAGAGGTGAGGGGCGGTAGATGTGGAGTGGGGGGCTCGTATCGCGGCGGAAGCACATAAAACTGGCTGATAGCGACGAAGTGCGTGAGGTGTTTTCGGGCTTGCTCTCACTTAAAGCGGGTATCTTATCAGGACTCTAGACCTTGGGTTACCCATATTTTCACTTTTAGGTGGTACGTCACGCATGCGGCGGGAAATTAAAATTTCAAACAGTTTTATTGTCCTTGTAGCTAAGTCAGGTATTGTTTGTAATTTATCATAATGTTTGCGACAATCTAAAATTATTTTTCATTTTATCATGTCATACTGTTTACCAATCATCATGTAACATATATTAACATACCTACATAGTAACCCATTTTTAGTAAATCGAACAACTTCTTGGAATATGTAAGCAACGAGGTGCATTATTGATAGTTAATTTAACATAAAAATATAAAGAATAAATTTTAAATTGTCGCAAATATTGTGAATACTTACAATAATTAACCTAGCTGGGTACAAGGCCACAAAACAGTTTTAAATTTGAATTTCACGCCGCATGTGTATCGTTGCCCCTTTAAGGCGGTATGATTTCTATGCATAAGTATTTTTACCAATTATGATCGAAAAGAGTAAAGTTTTAAGGCCGTCACAGACACAGCTATAATATATATTAATATACCGTACTATAATATATATTATAGCAAGCTACCACACACGGAGATGTTGCTATAATATATATTTTGCCTTCATTTCATTGATGGTCGGCCTAGTGTTTGCACGTGTTTTGTAATATAGGGTGATTTTAAAACACAGTAATTATGAATTCAACAAGTGCATTGTTATTGGAATTGACAGTTCTTCAGACGACGATTCTGATGTTGCTTTAGAGATGTTAGTGGCCCTGTCAGGCACAAAAATTAGTCACAATCTATGTCACGTATACAGTCAATTTATAAGTCGAATCCTGCTTCAGTAAAGTGGTGGCGACTTTACTAGAAGCTTCTATGAAGTTTTGTCGACAACGTAAAAATCGTAAAATGACCACGTTTCACTACTACATTTCACTTGCCCACACTCATGTACATGATCGAACACTTAACGAATTAAACTGAGGGTAGTTACAAATGTTTTTTAAGTTTATGGAAATAAATGTATCTGTATTTGAATAAAACACCACCATTTTTATCGCATTAATATTCAAAATAACACAAGTTTAGGAAAATAAAATAAAGCAACAACATGTTTCGACGACGTTCCCGCCAAAACTCTCTTGAAACATGCTGTATATTCAAAATATGTCTTGCTATACCATAATATATATTAATATGCGATAATATAAAAATATGCGATAATATAAATTACGGTATAGTTTGGTTACGTCATAGAAATATATATTATAGCTGCGTGTGCGGTCACTCGAAAATTTGTATAGAAAATATACGGTAATATGCTTAGCTATAAAATATATTAATATAAATTATAGCTGTGTCTGTGACGGCCTTTACAAGTTCTTAATGGCGGTAAATCACATTTATTGAAGAAAAAGTTGAGATTAGCAAAAATGACAATTAAATGTCCATCCCCATAATTTACGATAGAAAATAATTTGAACAAAGTTTTCTACTAATCTCCTATTTTCTTGTACAAATATGATTTACCGCTAATAAATTAATTGAAATAATTACAGCATTGTAAAACGATTTGTAGTTTTACAATGAAGTAATTATTTTAACTACTTTATGTAATTTAAAGTTTTTTTTTACTTCATTATACCAATTAAAATAATTACTATGTTAATTACTACAATGAAGTAATTATTTTATTTTAATTATTTTTTATTTTCTTATGTAGTAGTTATTTTTATTACCGTGTTTTGACACGGTAAAAAACTTTTGTATTGAAATCGTACAACAACCTTTAATTAAAATAATTACTATGTTAATTACTACAATGAAGTAATTATTTTATTTTAATTATTTTTTATTTTCTTATGTAGTAGTTATTTTTATTGAAATCGTACAACAACCTTTAATTATAGTTGTTATAATTGTGTTATTTAATTAGCGAGTAACACAGAGCTAGGTGACCAGTTGTAGTTTTCTTATATTTTTAACCCCCGATCCAAAAAGAGAACTGTTATAAGTTTAACGTGTGTATCTTTACATCTATGTGTCTGTCTGTGGCACTGTAGCACTTAAACGGATGAACCGATTATGATCAATTTTTTTATGTTTGAAAGGGGATTTCATCGGCAGTGTTCCTAGTCATGTCTCATGTAAATCGGTTCAGTCGTTTTTTTGTCGGGGGTTTTTGAGTTTTCCAAAATTATACATGTGTATAAAGTTACTGTAGAAGTGTAGACGTTTGAGTTGACCATGTGATGGTAGTTTAGTTATACTTTTGCTAAGTTGCTTTCTTACGTATAGTTGTTTCAAAGTGCCGCTAGCACTCGGACAGAACATACAATACGAGTACGAGGTATAGAAAACTGCTGTCTAGGCAAGTTTTAGGTGTAGAAGATCTGATAACTGATTACAAGCTGCCGCCGTGCATCGGCGGCAAATGGTCCTAGATCAGGCTAGGGGGCGTTCCTAGGGGGAGTTTGGGAAGTGCAGTACCTCTGTAGCACTTCATTCGGTACTCCCACATGTCGCTTGTTACTCTCTCTACAAAAGTATATTCATAATCATAATCTCAGCCACAAGAAGTCCACTGCTGGTCATAGGCCTCCCCCATGGATTTCCAAAAAGACCGGTACAAGAGTATATTACTCAAAAAAAAAACGGTCCATGTCATTGTCGAGACAAAAGGTTGCGAAATCTCAGTTAAAAACTAAAATTTGCCACGAAGTTATTTGTCGGCCGACTTGGATAATATTTGACTGAAACATTAGATAGGTACTGAATTATGAATAAGAATTTCAAATATGAGCAGTAGCGATAATAGCCTTTTAACCGATTTCCTAAAAGAGGAGGTTCTCAATTCGAGATACTTAGAGCTATTAGTAGGTAGGTTTACGGGATATTTACAATAGTTTGTTGTTTTCTCGAATTCCTGATATTTAGGTGCAGTTACATGCGCTATGCACGAGCGAAATGAAGAATGCGTGAATGAAGAAGAAGAATGAAGAATGCGAAATGGGTGGTTGAGAAGACGCTGGAAGCCGAATCCAATGGGTTTTTAGATATCCATGGGAGAGGCCTAGGTCCAACAGTGGACTCTTTGTGGCTGAGATGATAATGATAATAATGCGCCGCGTAATCGGTCTACTCTCTTTATTTATCTTTTTCTGTGAAAATCTAAGACTAATCAAATGCCATAATTAAATCAAAATACCAGACCTAATCAAGGTACTGGTTTTTAACATGCAAGTACATGGAATTAAATGAATAAATAAATGGAATCTAGTGATAGATTATGCACCTAACACACAGTTTGCAGTGACACCGTGAGTTTTATGAATATAGAGTTATATAGAAATTATTGCAGAAAAAACGAAGAAAGAGGGTAGATAGATACGTCTGCTCTCGGTTTTTCCCAGTCAGCTTGTGAACTGGGAACATGTTGCATACAACTATGTCAAAATATCGGAAACACAACAAAATACCAAACTCTGTAAACAGTAATATGAATGTAGTGAATAGCCGTGATAGTTTAGAGAAAACATACTGGACAATGTGCTTTTTTTAACTAAATTAATCAGCTGGTTTTTGTTTTGAGATTTAGATTTCTTCCCATAGAAAAACTTGTTCCTATTGAATACAATGACCCTTTAAACACGTCTGCTGTTCAAAGTTACACCTCATATCGTCGCTCACATAACTAATTGGCCTATCTCATTTCAGTAATTTAATCAGGACAATTTTACATTGATACTTTTAATGTATTTGTAATTTAAATACCTGTTTTTGTTATTTGAAAAAATTAAATAGGACAGGTAGTCATGCGAGCGACGATATGATATAAATCACAAATCACAAGTCACATTCGTGTCCTCGAGTTAAATAATCTCTAGCCACCGTAAAACAACTTATAAAACCAAAAAAATTAAAATGTCGCTACTATCATTTCCTAAACGCAAAACTGGCAGACCTCCACTGAAATATCTAGTTCCATCATTTATCCACTTCGACAGACAAATTGGTACCCGATTGGCTAGTGTTATTGAATGCTCCACGTTTTGGTCCGATAACGGATTCATATTCCCATTCCCATAGTGGGAGCAAAACGGGAGCAATGGGAGCAACGGGAGCAAACACCCGACGACGTAGAGACCAATAAACCTTAACAATATGTTCCCGATAGGCTCCACCGTAAACCTATTTTCGGGAGAACGGTTTTTGCGGGTTCAGGGGTGGTTTTATTCGTGTCACATCTCAGTGCCCTCACTCCTATAGAAATGAGAGTGAGGGTACTCAAAAACACTTTGTGGGTTGTGAAATTTGTAAATCTACTGAGTTACGCCCCACCTTATTCCACAGCAGAGCGGTGTATCACAATTTTCGTTACTTCGTTCAACTTGAAAGGCAGATATGATATTATAATTTTCGTTTTCTATGGTATCATTTCTGTAAGATCAGTCAATCAATTGCAAGATTGTAGCGATTGGATATGAACAGGAGGGTGAAGTTTTTTTTTTTAATGGAATCTCGAAAGTATTTTTTTCTATCAATACTTTACAAGTAGGTAAGAGACCGCAACCATCGTGGACCGTAAAGTGACTTAGTGGTCAAGCGCAGGGCTTGCACTTGATCCTTGAATTAGAAACAATAACATACTATAACAGGTCTCTTGTCCAAAACAAATTCAACTTTATCGTTCAGGTTTTGCAATATCCACTGTGGAACCATGAAACAATGACGCCTTTTCATGTTTCAACTATCTGATAGTTAAAAAAAAGATAAAGGGTATCTTCAAAATAAAGGACAAATCTTCTTTAAGTAACGCGCGAGAGAAGCAGTTAAATTACTGCAACCGTGGCTTAATTCACTGCTCATTGCTCGTTACGCAATGCTTGCTGCTCATCCTGTGACGTTCTCGTGTGAGCAGTCCCGCAACAGTAATCCGATCGCAGGTGTTGGTATATATTTTTATTTCGACACGCACATAAACGCCTGTAAATACACGAAAAATCTGGAAGCGGGCGCGAGCCGTAACAAAGTGGGCTTTTATGAGTCTGTACACAGCTTTATCTGGAAATATGCGAAAGCGATAACGGTTTTATGTTCGTAAATACATTATACATGTACGATCTGGTAAGCGGCGTGACCTACAAGTTTAATGTAATCGTCGAGCGATGATAGCTTTGTCGGTGAGATAGAAGTTCATCTACAACAACAGTCAACAGTCAAGACTAGATGACGTAAGTTTGATTCCAACAATGAGCTTGAGTTATCGATGAAAGAAAATATCATAAGAAAACGATAATATGGTGGTAGCGTATTTTTTAGTTCGCAGCTAGACGCTGCATTGCCACACTAAAATGGGCGATGAGCTGACTCCTAGTTACTGGAGGCCAACAATCTTACCCTCTAATACCATCTAACTAACTCCTAACTAACTTCTTTCCTTTTCATTTAATCCTTGAACTACAGTCAAATGTGGCATCAAACGGCCTCATGTTTCTGATCACAAAACAGAAAAGAGATAGTACAGAAGTCAATCTACATACAAAGTGCGCTCCAGCAACGCACACATAGACACCGCTCACGGACGCGATATCTCGGACCGACTGGGACCAGTGCGAGCGCGAGTGCCATCCACTAGCTAGTAGGTACCTAAGACGAATTTATTACACTTTAAAATATAATCATACTGCATTTCGCCAATGTCGAAAGCGTCGTAAGATATTTTCTGTGACAAATTTGTAATATAATAATAACATTAAAATTTAAATATTTTAGTTAGTATTGGTTTTCATTTCCGTTCATCTTGTTTCATTTTTCAACAATAAATCAAATAACTAGATACGAGTGCCACTACCACGATAGTCTTTTGTACATAAGCCAAAGTTGACTCCCCTAGCGCGACCGCAGAGTGTAGGTATGAAAAGTGAAGTACATACATATGATTGCCTTCTATATTATCTCTGTTTTGTACTCTGACGCACTGCCTACCCCGTAAGGGATATTAGGCGTGAGTTTATGTATGCATGAAAATCTGTCGCCAAGCACATGGCGGTGTCTTCCGGTGGCGTCACTTGCGAGCCTCCTTTACAGATGATATGTACCAACTTGGAACAAATGTATTTATTATTTAACAATTAATATCGGTAAGCACAGTTAAATTCCGTGCTATTTATGCAATTCGTAGACTAATAATAACTAATACTTTAATTTAAACCTGACGTTTCAAAGTTAATAAATATTGTACCTAAATATGAACTGAATTTAACTACATTTTACGTTCCAGACATTTAGCGTTAAGACATTCCGCGTTGATAATTTAGGTAATTATGCGTCTAGTTCATATTTTCAAATCTGTCCGTATCAGTCTCACTCACCGTGAATATGCGTTTCTAGCTCGAACACGAGCGAGTTAGCGTGAAAAATGAATATATAAGAAAAAGAAAACTTAATAATAATACAGAGAAGTTAGGTAATATTTACTATGCGAAAGAAATTAGATATACACGGTCAATAGACATCTCATCATAAGTAAGCATGCTCCATCTTTGACCACATCACGTTCACCATCAGGTGAGTGAAGGCAGTCAACCGTCAGCCCATAAAAATAGGCAAAGCGAGAACCGTTTATATTGTTCCTTCTTAATGAATTCTTTGTATTATTTTATTGACACACGTTAAACAGAAGTGCCAATGTATTATAAATGCTAAATAATTTACTTACTTAAAAATATACATTTTATTCTAAATGTTATTTATCAAACTTCTTGTCTACCAACTTCAAAAAAGAGGAGGTGCTCAATTCGACTTAATGTTTTTGTTTGTTAACGCATAACCCCGTTATTTATAAACCGTTTAAATAAACTTTTTTTTTGTTTAGAAGTACATATTTTCAGATTTCTACAGTAATTTCATTAAAATCGGTTTAGTAGTTTGGTTTTAATCATTATTATTAAACTATGTTCGCAGTGTACCGTCCATTAAGTTAACATCAAATTAACGCCTAGCTTACCACCCATAAAAACCTAATCCTTGATCGATATCGTCGAAGTTCGGTAAAGCAAATGCAAATGTCGGTAAATTATGGGGTGTACGGCCACAAACAGCAATAACCCGGGTTTAGTAGGTATTTGATAATTTATAAAGATTGCAGCCACGCCGGCGGCGGGAATACCAAATAAGAGAAAGGTAAAGTCCCTGCATTATGCATGGATCTTGCGGTCCGACGCCGGGGTCTGTTCGTAGGATCATGTGGATGAATACATCTTATCTTTGTTGGGAGCGTTCACATGCTATCGACGTTAACTTTATTCGACACTCCCAAAAGAATTGTACCGTTTCTGGCCTGTTAGAGACAGCTTGGCGGGTTTGGTGAAAAAAAGTTGTTAGATTGTATCTTCGAATAAAATGAGATAGTTTTTGTGATATTACTTAAAGCCTCGTATCCACTAGGCAACATTTGGCGCGCTACATGTTGCGCAACATTTTGAAAGTAGTCCACTCCACTCCACTCGACAGCAATTGATGCTCAACTAACGATACTCTCTAAACAAACAACAAGCTGCGCGTCATGTTGCGCGCGGCTTGCCAGATGGCAACGTCGCGCGTTGTTGTGCAACGTTGCCGAACATGTTGAGCGGCACGTGTTGCGCGCCAAATGTTGCCTAGTGGATACGCGGCTTAAGAGTAACGTTGTCGCACTCTCCTCCATACAAATAGATGAAAATTGTTGTAGAAGAAGTTTTTTTTATCTGAATAGAATCATCAATGATTGAGATACTATAGTTTCATTTTTTCAAATTTCATTATGACTCCGAGGTGGTGGTGGACATTCCACACAACACCATCTAGCCCAAACTAAGCAGAGCTTTTACTATGTTTACTATGGAAACTAGATGGTTGATAGAATACATATAGGTATACTTTTTTGGTAATGTGCGAGGAGTGTTTAGATATGAATTTATTTCGGAGATTTAGATTTTGGCAAATAAATTTGTGATGCAACTTGTAGGCAGTTTAAATATTTATAACCATGCTTTTTTGTAGCTCATCCTTGTTTATTGCAGTTGTTTCGCGTTTTATAAAAAGGTGGCGTCGGGTGTTCTCCCCGTCTCCCCTTCCCAGTGAAAGCTGCTAAACAAATGATTACAATAGAGGTGATCCACCGCTGACGGGCCGCAATAACGCGGATTCCCTTTCTTTCCCCAGAGTTCTTATTAATTTTAACAAGAAAGTTGGAATTATCCCCAATGATATAATTAAATTCTAAAAGTAAAGAAGCGGATCGCCGGCTGTTTGTTTGCGGAGTGAACTTTCGAGAAGTTTGCGGGCGATATTGAGTGAGAGCGCCCGGAAATATCCATAATAATGGTTGGGAATTAATTTTGCGGGATTCACAATTAAGACGGCGATCTGCCTGACAATTGTTAAACAAATTACTTTGTCTGTAATTCGTTTACTCAGTGTAAATAAGGTTTGTCGTGGAACTTTGAGGCTCTGGTATTATTCTTACCTTAATTCCCGTTTAAGGTAGAGTACACGATTATACATAAAACAATTGTAGGTTTGTGATATGCTTCTATTTTTTATTGCCTTTACTGCCGAAGTGTTACTGTTTTACAGTTCTATACTGGTTTGGCTCTTGTAAATGCTACAAAACTTTTATTCGAGGCCTTATTACATAATGCAACATGTCCTCTTGGGAATATCATAGAATATTTCCCCCCGATTCAACTATTAAAGGAGAGGTAAAAAATTATATGGAAGCTTGCACTAAAATAATTGAAAACCTTCTTCTTGAATAGTTGCGTAAAAAAATATCTTTGACATCTATACTTCAATACGAAGCACGAGTGCACAGTCTGCATTAGTTTTAGTGAATGATATCACGTGTAGAGTTTAAGGTGAGCGTATTTATATCCGGTCCCTCCTCTAAGTGAAACCACCTGTCTTCCCCTCCCTCCCCCCGTGGCGAGGTCGACATCTCCTCTAACCCCGTCTGTATGTCGTGATAAACTCAAGGGGTTCGTGATAAAACTTGTATTGGGTATGTAAAGTATTTTTTGAAGTTATTCCAGGTCCGCTTTATTAAAGTGATTAAAATTTGGAATATGGTGGGCCATAAGAAAGCTCAAAGTCACTCAAACTATGGAGACGGCTATGCTCGGAAATTCTCTGCGGATTAGCAAGTTGAAGTGGCAATGAGTAGGGCACTTAGCACGTATAACTGATGGCCGACGGGGCCGCCGCCCAGGAGATGAACAGCTGACCTCATCCAAGTGGTGGGAAAACGCTGGATGCAAGCCTCTTCCTATCGATCTTTTTGGAAATCCATGGATGAAGCCTATGTCCAACAGTAGACTTCTCACGGCTGAGATGATGATCACTACGATGATTACAAACTTCTGTCTTCAAAAATTATGCTGAAGTTTTTATTAGTTATATTATATCGATATTGATTTATTTATTTGACAAAATATTGTAATTGGTTGAAATATATAAGTTGTTCGACTTGACAAGCGAAACAGCCGAAGCGCCACCTAGGGAACAATGTAATAAGAAAGGATTTTTTTAAAACTTCCATCGACACCATTTAAAAATGTTTTGTGTCGAGGAACGCTGTGACTATAATGTATAATAATCGTTTTGACTAATAAAAGTCCATTTTCCATTTTGTTTGACATCGTAATGTCATGCATACCGAATGTCTGCATCTTCCGTAACCAGAAAAGAAATGTTTAAAAAAACAAATTCACTAAAGACAACGACTTGAACGGCATGATTGGTAATGTAATTATGTAAGTTTAATAGCTGTATCGATACTTAAAGTGATACCTGAATTAATCCTTTCATGGAATACTAATTCACGAATATTCAACGAGAAGGGTTTGCTTACTAAATCGGATCCAAAGACGTACCTATCCAAATTATCATATCAAGCAAGATGAGCGCGCATGTCTTGTTGCTATTGAAGCTATTCTTCTGGGAAATTCAGGGTGAGAGCGCGGGGTGCGGGTGCGGGGCGCGGAGTAGTGTGATGCTTTAAGCCACGTTTTCACTGGGAATAACACTAGAGAGTGTCGCTGTAGACGTTGGGGCAAACTCAGGTAGCTTTGGGCAACATTGCATAAATCTGGCAGTATCAGGTGTCTACTCTAGGTACTTGTTTTCTATCAGCATATTATGATCGTTCCACATTTATGTTTTTTTTTATTAAATTCTGAAATGTGTTTGAAAAGTATAACTACGTATTATGCCATTTATACTAGTGAAGAACGTTGAAAATATCATGGACTGGATTTGAACGAACTTGTCTTTTTATATGAATTTGGCCTCAAGCAGTGTCTATTTTCTGTCTTTCAAGAGTTTCAAGCATACTTACTTTTCTGGAAGTGAATTTAGATGTAACACATCTGTTGAACGTCTTGAGATGTACCTAGGATTAATTTTCTTTGGTGCATGTTAAGATCGATAAGATTCGATTTCAAGGTAAATCAGTGTTACATTGGCCCAAACAAATCAATGCTCGCATAAGGTCAAAGATGGCGCGAGAAAAGCGTTAATACGTGAAGATTGTGAAGTGAGCCACTACTCAATATGATGAATACGGCCACTCTGACCAAGAAGAAGAAACAAATATGGACGTTAACGGTCGCGTGACAAGGCGTCGGTTGACGCCATCCAACTTTCAGCAAGGCGTAGTCGCCGTTTTCCGGCACCGCATCGAATCGTTGAAGCGGTGTAAGCGCCAGGTCGTTTATTTATTACGACACCGCCTCCGAGTCACGGTACACCGTTTTGTGACGTCACGCTGTGCCTAACACACGAAGACATACTTTGCCCGACATCTCCCTAGCGACGTGGACCAGGACGCCACTTCGTAGTAAACAAGAACCTGTATCGTCACTCGTAAACAACGCTCCTCGTAAAAGTACCCGCACTTTATTTGGTTTGATAAGCCGCAATGAGCATTAAGCAGGCGGAAACGAACCACGTTTCGGTGCACCATAAAAACGCAATTATTTTTTACTTCATATTTTTTCCAGTAACCTTTTCAAGAAGACTACTCGTAGGCTTTTTCAAGAAAACTGTTATTTATTTCTCGTTTCTTTACATATTTTATTTGGTGAAGATAAAAACTAAGATACTTACGTTGTTAATACCTAAAGGTAGCGGTGTCTGTGATTATGTCATAATATTTTATGATTTTAGTGTCTGCAATAAAATGAAATTCTTAATGGTAACCAATGCCGTATGGTCTCAGAATCAACAGTTTTTACGTTTGTGACACATAATAATATTTACCAGACTGACCGACCACGTAAGTACCTACAAGTCTCGTTACGAATAAAAAGCGCTAACCTTGAATGCACAGAGGTAAATTTTCCAGTCTGTTTGATGGGAGCAGTAATGCGCTGTGGAGTTTTATGATAAAATCAGTTGCTTTTCCCCCACCCCGATGTGAATACCCCTACTATTTTCGCCAATCACTTTTTATTAGTGACAGTACCTGTACTCTGTATAAAGAATGCGGTCAATATTACTACTTATCATCATGGCAGAGCATTATTTTGATCTTGATATTTTCATACTTCATTTTACATTGTCCGTTTTGCACAAGTTACTTCTAAACCAGTTACGAAACAAAAACCGTGGTTATGAATAGGGAAAAATATTTCTTTGATAGACATCAGTATCTTACCAAGAATAATATGTTTATTTCGACACTAGTTACGATCCTTTAGTTATGTACGCGGCCGAAGCGGTTCCAATGTATGCATGACAAATTCTAAAACACACAATTACTTATATAAATTAAATAAATAAATTATAAATTATAAATTTATATATAAATTTTAATAAATTTAGGGACAAAAATACAAAATGAATGCATTATGTAGAAATCGGTACAATTATGAAGTTCTGTGGCCTAAATGTTGATTTGCAACGCAAATAAATGAATTTTGAATTTGGTGATCACAGAAAATGTACCATGATGGTTCACTTATATATTCACTATTTCTTATAACAGGCTTTGTTGACAGAAATTATATCTTTCCACTTGCTACGATCCTGACACACGTCTTTCGCATCTTCCAGTCCCATCAGTGTCATACATGGTCTTGTTTCGGTACTTTTACCCTGTCCTATCTCGAAAACATGTTCAATCCAGTAATGATACGTTCACCTACGTCATACAAAATAATACTATCAGAGAAATCAAATCAGTTTCAGCGCCGAGTGTTAAACTACGAAGTGTAACCGAAACCGCACGGAGAGAAAGCCAAATATTGAAACAAAGTTACGGTAACAAACTGTGTACCCTTCTATAATATTGTGAGTTTTCCCTATTACAGATACGCGATCTTGTCAGCGAAAGTTTTATCGTATTACGAGAGATTCCGACGCGAGCGTATTTTCGGTATTATACATTACATTACATACAATACTCGCTTCCAATCTCGTATAGAGGAATGTGGTAGGAGCGGGGAGGGATCTTTGAGGAATGCTTACGGATGATCAGTAATTTTATTAATCCAATACATGTAGAAATAAGTAAATTAAGATTAAGTATATTATTTGCAGTAGCAAACTTGTAATTGGGTTTTAGAGTCCCGTATTGGTCCCGTACTTCAAAAAGAGAAAACTTTGTTCAATATCAGCTGTTATTATTCTTAGTTATGTGCCGCTGGAATGTTACAAGTGCTAAATGCAAAAGTGTAAACGCACATCACCGTCACAAATCAGATAGTTAAGCTTAATTTACGACTGTCGATAAGGCTATACTGAATCGAAGATGGAGCAGAATGGAGAAGATAGAAGATGGAATGCCCAACTAATCCGTGGGATGCGTAAGTTCTGATCTATATAGATTTTGTCATGTCATGGAACAATGTTTTTGGTTTGTCAATACGACAAGTACGAGTACAATTAATTTAATAACTCGCACGGTCGGGTAAAAATGACTACAAACTGAGCCTAAACTAGGTTATAATAATTATGGCTTAAACTTTGAGCGGTGTTGATATAACTTACGCTTGCAATCAAACATAACTTGATATGATGTTTGTACACAGTTACGAGAGAAAGTTTGCGCAAAACTAAAAAGTAAAACTGTAAAGAGTATTTAAATGAGCATTCTTAGAAATAGATCTCTTATTCAATATAAAAAAAAACTCGTTATACGTTACGAAAAAGTGCATTTCTTTTGCAAGAGTTGTATTATTATCCTTACAAAAATGTAGCATATGACACTCAAGAAGTAAGTCGAATTCTGTTAGGCAGCTTAGGCTGTAGGAGGTTATATAGAAACACATATACCCTCACATGATAGTACGTACGTACCTACTGACTGATCTGGCAACTGTCAATATCTTATAACTAATATAAACAGACCTCCCAAGACGACTTAGCTCCATATTGTTCCTCGGTCATTCTACACTCATTCCCAGATCGAACAGTCGTACAGCGATAACCTGCTATAAAAACCTTTCATACATTATTCAGTGGTGTGTAATAAATTATCCCTTTGCGTTTAGTAATTCTTTGGCACGCGGTCAAAGTGGCGTTCGAGCGACTTGGACGCATTCAGCATAGAGTGGGATGGAGTGGTAGAAGAGGCGTCACGAGTGGTGAGAAGAGGCGCTAACGACGCTGCGGCGGCGAGTGCGGCGAGTAATGGCGACTAAAGCTTGGATCTCACGATTGGGACGCATGACGATTGACGACGCAATGGTTGGTAGTTACTGACGCTGCGTCATTCATGTCCCTTATAGCTTATGTACATATATATGCTTGGATAGAGGATTCTGAACGTTTTACATCTAAATAATAATCCAATTATATGTGTGAAAAACATTTAAAAAGTATGAAAGTTACGAAAATACGGCAATTTTTGTTCACCACATACAAAAATGGTCGTGAAAGACGTGAAAAGAAACCAAAATCATGCCATGGATACGTATTCATCCTCTCGCTCACTCATGTGTACATATTGTCAATGTATTCTATGCTCACACACAGCCATATCTACTTACGCAGTGTGAGTGACTAATTGAATATCCCGTTCCAACAGATATCATTTGCCATAATTGCAAAACAGTCGCGTTTTAAACGAGGTTTTTTAATTACTTATACTGGTGACAGAGTAGTGAAAAAATATATATTTTCCAACTCAGCCAATTTAAAAGATATAAAAAAAAACTTTTTTCAAATTTTTCTCGTAGCTAAATACACAAAATCATTTCTCATATTTCTAATATCCCTAAGCAGCGATTTTATATGTTTAAAAATTTTGTAATGCGCGAGTGAGATAGCTGCAGGCGTTGATCCAATTCTTAACGGATTATATTCATACAAAAGAGTAAAACAGGTACTCTAAACGTATCCATCTGCATACTTCTACGCTGACACTGACATCTGACGGCATAGTAACTGGCCTTATGTTGCAAAATTGTATACGTTTGCTATGTGAGTTGCGTTAAAATCTCTGCAACGCACCCCAAGGCCGTGTGCCCTCAGCCTAACTGCCCGCATTGGCGCGTTGATTGCGCCTCCACTTAAGGACGTGTTGTCAAGAGAGCACAGTGATTGGAGGCTTCTCTCAGTCCTTCATCGTCACTTTACAGCTCCCGTGTATGTTTTATATTACGATCTTTCTGCGCTATACCTTTTTATACACAGTTTAGCAATAAACACACTCTGATCCTTAAAACTGGCTTCTTTATTTTTTATTAAGCAATGCCATAGATAACAAACAATTTTGATCTACAATTTTTACAAATTCATGAAAACATATATTATTAGGGTCTATTTTCAAGGCACCACAAAACTAATTAAATTTCTTAAAATAACTTTAAAAAAAAGAGGTTCCCATACAATTTTCGTTTATTATTTGATTTTAGTTATTTTATGAATAATTAATTAGTTTGGACTTGAGAATTGACTTTATTGACTGACATGGCGGCACTGCAACATCGACACTCACTGTGGACCTTATAATGAAATTCAAAATCACGTAACGAGTTATGGAGATGGCAATGCTCGGAGTTTATCTGCGAGATCGAATTAGAAATTAAGAGATTCGTAGACGTACGAAAATCACCGATTTATCACAGCGGATTAGCAAGTCAGGGCACGTAGCACGTGGATCTGAGGCTAAATGAGTTCGAAAGATTTCGAGTGGATACTATACACCGGCAAGCGCAGCGTGGACTCAAGACCTCATGCAAGTGGCAAGAAGACGCTAGATGCAAGCCGCTTCCAACCGGTCTTTTTTGTAAATCCATGGGAGAGGCCTATGTCCAGCAGTGGACTTCTTATGGCTGAGATGGTGATGACAATGTGAAGGTTGTATTACATGCAGAGACACCAACGCTCTACTGTTTAGAATTTTCGATACTTTACGTAACCAATAATAATGGTCACATTATTGGTAAAATACATCGCAAGTATTGGTCGGGAAGCCACGCAATCGAGTTCCGTTGGATGTTGAAACAATTTTGTACAATACAAAATTAAGAAAAAAATATCGCACAAAAAAAAAATTGTTAAATAAACAACCCTGTATAAAATATACGGGCATCGTCCCGCGGCTTCACCCGCTAATTAAAGACAAACAGACACATTATATAACTGACATCGATGTAAGCCCGGGGATAGAACCCGTATCGGTTCCATTAATGAAAGCGAGCGGAGGAAGGACAAGTGCGGGTCGCTATGGGGGCTAAAGGGGGGAGAGGGAGAGGTGGACGCCCCTGCTCTCGTTAATGTGTTAAGTGCGTGACCGTTTGTAGCGGCCATACCGCTGTCGCACAAATCGAGACAAATAGCTGTTACCCGCACTCCTACCTTATTATTACTGATAAAACGAAGCCGGGATTAAAGCGACTGAATTATGGATTCAGCTTCATTTGCAACAGTTTATTTCAATCCCGACTCTATTTATGAATTGTATCAATTTCAATCTAAATCTATATAATCTAATGCAAAAACTTTTTACCCATAAGCTTTCATTAATACGGTAACAAACATAGAAGTAAAAAATACAGCCGAATTGTTAACTTCCTTCTTTCTGATGTCCATAATGAGTATTTTTGTATGGGTATATATTTCACATCAAATTGCTTGTCTAAATTAGAAGTTCGAGATTACTAGCTGCAGTGACTAAGCCCGAGTGCCCAATCAACGCCGTTAACCGACGAGCTTCCAATGGAAGCACTCGATGGTACTTGAACAGCTGGTGGTCTGAGACTCGAGCTGGTCCACTCAGCCTCGAGTGCCTGCAGAACACTATCTGCAATCTCTGAGTGGATTGTATTAACCACCCACTGATTTGTTCCCTAGTATACTGCAAATGGGTTGCTAAGTTTGTTTTCTATTGATGCACTTGAGGGTAATGTATAAATTGATGGGTATTTCACATCACACCGTCTAGCCCAAATCAAACAAAGCTTATACTATGGGAACTAGATGGCTGCGATCATTCTCATTGTCCCCCACTTCCGTGTCCCCCACTGGTGGACAGTGACACGTAATTACTATAACAGCGCCACACATTTATACATGTATATTATTTGCTACACGTATGTTGAAATTTGTTTACTTAATATAGTAAATTAGTCTTTTATTTTCGAAAAAAAAAACTAAGTATAAAAATTAAGTCTAGAAAATAAAAACAAAACCGACATACAAAACGGCATAAACTGATTTAGATGACACAAGCACTTAAATTCTTTATAATGCGTTAGATCTGAGATGCGCATGTGTCAGAACTGTCGAACGTATATATCGAAAATCAAAATTTCATCAAAAGAGATGAGGAGGTTGAGTTTTTTTTTCGTGGTATTTTTTTAAATATTTATATACCAGTGGGATGTTATTGAAACGTACTACATTGTAATTTAATCTAAAATATTATTATAAAACCAACAAAAAATGATCCACCCGTTTGAGAGTTACGATGTTACATACAAACACAGATCCACAGATACTCGTATACAGATAAACACGTCAAACTTGTACTCCTTTTGGTTGGGAGTTAATAACAAGAAATTTGGAGGGAGAGTCCTAACAAAAAATTAAATTCAATGCTACTACGTATAATATGTAGCGCTTCGTCTTTCTGCGGTGATTTTAACGTTATTGTAGCATAAATAAGTCACATTACTGCACGGCGAGTCGAGCGCATATATTTCTACTCGTGACTTCGCGGAATTAGATTTAATATTGTATGAGACGGCAATCCCAATTTGAAACGAATAGTATATTTAAAGAACAAGCACGTCTCACTTTAGTGCGTAACTTATCGCCACTGAAGTGAGGTTTTTCTGCTTCTTTTAACCCCCGATTCAAAAGAGGGGTGAAATAAGTTTACTTGTTTATTTGTGTGTCTGTGGCATCGAAGGTCTCAAATCAGATAGAGCAATTTGATCCAGTTTTTTTTTTCTTTGATAGAAGATTTAATTGATGTGTTCTTAGCTATATTTTATCAAAATCGGTTTTATCAGATATTGTAATATTATGGTACTACCATGGAGCTTTAATGAAAATGAATTTAATGAAACTTCTAGCCGCCTTGTCTGTTTTGTTAGAGCCACATTCTTGGAATATATATTTTCTAGATGCACGAGCTCCTTCCTCAGCCACACGTAAAGTTGCTTACGATCAGGCGAGTTGTTGGTCAATTATCAATTATAGATGTTGAATGTACCGAATTCGCGAAAAAATATGGTCAGCGAAGTTATACATTTATTTATTGGTATTTTATTAAATTCATTTAACGACCATTCTTCATACATATTGTAAAATGGCTACTGTGTCATAGGAGGCGATAAAAAGTAAAAAAAAAAACCAAAGCTATTATTAATATTACAAAATAATATACATTATGTCACTCCTACAAACAACTGAGATGAATTAAATGACATAATATGTTGAAATGCCCTCGACGCATAATGCCCTAAACCCAATAATAATTGTCATAAACGTCTTGTGTCATGTCATTATGACACACTTAAAAAGTTTTACAAAATACCCTAACAAATATTAACTAACAAGTATAAAAGTTAAACAAAAACCCGATTTCAGCAATGCAATTTGCTTTTTTGCTTTTGCTTTGCAATTTTTTCAGTGTAACATACGATTTACTTTCATTCGATATACTGTTGAGTGCACGTTTTTTGTGAGAAAGTATGCTTAAAGCTACTATATAATTAATTTGATTGAAGTTTCTTGAGATTAGTTTTTATAAAAGTTTTTATTAGTTTTTAATTGTAACGAAAAAGTGAATTTTTTATTTTTACTAGAAATACATTATTAAATTACAAAAAAATTTACGCTCACATGGCGGGGGCACGGTCGTGCCCCCAGATAAGCCTATGATACTCGGGAGCGAAAACGAATCTAACGGCATCTCGCACATCAAAATTGGTCAAGCAATTTAGGTTGTAGGAGGTAATATAGAAATATACAATACATACAAACATACCTAAAGTCTAAAAACATAACCCTCCTTCTTGCGCAGTCGGGTACAGACCGTTTTATATAAGATTTCATTCCACGTTAGTTTGGTACATAAAACTATCTCTCTTTGGTACTGTGGGATAAACAACACATCAATTTGTCATCGATGTTTGACACCAAGCTTTGTCAGAAGCAACGCGATGAAAAATGATAATACCTCGACGATCTGCGACAATAAATATGAAACTAAAGCGGATATAAATCGCTAGCAGATAATATTTTAAACTTTTTTTTTTATTGTTTTTTTTTTTGACCTCAAAAAGGAGGAGGATCTCAATTCGGTTTTTTATGTTTTTACAACAACATAACTCCATTTTTTTTAACTAATTTAAAAAGACTATGCTTTTGTTTGAAAGCAAATACTTTCAAATTTATCCTATAGAAATTTCATAGAAATCCGTCCCATATTTTGGTTAAAAAAAATGCACATTTTGGTGTCGGTTATTTTTTAAATTATATTTTATATAATTTTTTTAAAGTATTTATAAATAAATTGACCGAAATCGTGTTATAATAGGTCTCCGTCATTATTATACGTACCTAATTTATATGTATTATGTGCTTAAATTCAAATGTTTTAGTAGGTAAATATGACCAATGGATTGTATATATAGAGAGGTTATACTCATTGAAAATGAAGTAAATGCATAGCAAATCTCAGTACTCGCAGTAACACTATCGAGGATAAGACCACATCCTTAAGGCCTTTTAGTATTTTGGCCTCATATATCTTAGTATTTCACTTTCTATACACACAGGATGGCATTGTCACTGTTCACAAGTAAGCAGGCGTCTAACAGCGTTGCCCGACGTGTAGCGACTGAAGACGAGTCGGGCGATTACCTTACCAGAGTTGGGGAAAACCTAAGTATAAATACATCAATGATTGTTATACATTGTCGCTAAAACGAGTAAATGGATAAAAAATAAATAATCCGGACAAGTGCGAGTCAGACTCGCCCACCGAGGGTTCCGTACAAACTAAATAAAAGGGGGAAATCATATATATTTTTTTATATTTTCCTTCATAAAGCGAAAAATATACATCGCAAAAATATTTAACACATACCTTGCTCACCACTGGGATTCGAGTAGGGGCTATAGTAGCGGCGCCTCCCACTCGGATCCGAGTGAGAGACACTATTTTTTTGTGATTAAATAAAAAATGTCCACTTTTCGGATTTTTTCCTATATGTGTACTCTAACACAATACTTCTTGCCAAATTTCAGAGTTCTAGGTCAACGGGAAGTACCCCATAGGTTTTTATTCCTCTGTGAGTGTCGAAATGTGCGTTTTTTACGACATATTCGGCTGTAACATTTTTTTACGAAAACTGAGAAATTTTATTTTTCTTTCTGCAGCAAGATACTATGAATCTGCGTATATGGTTTTAATTTCAACTCGATACCTTTACGCGTTCCCGAGATAAAGGTTTTGACACCCGGACAGACGGACAGACGGACAGACGGACAGACGGACAACAAAGTGATCCTATAAGGGTTCCATTTTTTCCTATTGAGGTACGGAACCCTAAAAAACGAAATGGATTTTCATTCAACAGTATAAACTATTTCCATTCGTCTCAGCCACGAGAAGTCCACTGCTGGACATAGGCCACCCCATAGATTTTTAAAAAGACCGGTTGGAAGCGGCCTGCAACCTGCGTCTTCCTGCCACTTGTATGATCTTCTGTCCCCCTTGTGGCTAGTCTTCCTACGCTGCGCTTGCCAGATGGAAATGGATGGTTAAACTATTTAAGTTATATTCTGGAATAACATATACTACTTTTTATCTCGGGCTTTGTGGGTGTTTCACAACGTTTAAATGTTCTGCGACAACGGGCACAGAACTGTTCCCGTTCCCGTTGAATCACAGTGTGAGATGCAGCGTGACTAAAAGAAACACTTCCAAACACATTTTCGCATTCGTTATATTAGAAAGACTTTATATACTTTACTTTTTCTTTTTTTTTATTCCTATTAGGCAAGCTCAATCCCTCGTTACGTTTAAGGAACAAGTTTGGAAGTATTACCTTTCAATTTAATTATGTATATAACCTTTCACCTGTGTCAATACTGACTGTGTTTATTCAAAATTGTCTTTGTCCGTTTTTTTATATTTTTAGTTATTTTTGTTATTCTTTCGCTTTCCCTGGTTTTTGTAAGTAATTTATTTTATTTTTATGATATTTATTAGTATATTTATAGTATTTGTATCGTTAGTATTAGTGTGTAGATTAAATAGAATGTATGTCTATTCATATTAAATATAATTAAATCTTTAAATATTGTATGTAAAAGATTATAATACTTTATTTTATTATATATTTTTTTTCTCCCCTCTCTATTACTGCACGCCCCGTCATTTTACTTTCTTTTCGTTCCTCTCCATCCTAAGGTTGCCTGGAAGAGATCGCTATTAGCGATAAGGCCGCCAGTTGTTACACTAGTTTTTAATTAATTTATTTTGATTGTAAATTTTATGGTGTGTACAATAAAGAGTTTATCTATCTATCTATCTATCTATATAATTCAAGCGTATTCCATATCCAACACGTACGATACAGAGGCGTAGGTACGCTACTTCCGCTCAAGTGCGTTCTTTCATACTCGAATTGTCGCGTGGCGCGATTAGTATGCGACCGAGGCGTCCCCAGCCGGTTCAATACGACTACACAAACTTTTTGACAAGGTTCACAGATGGCGACAATGTCGCATTATCCCGTAAAAGTGTGTAGAATATGTGTGTTCTCAGTTTTGCCGACTGTGAAGATAAGCTTGTGGTTTTGAACAAAGATATCTACGTATTCCCTCGCGCGGATGCTGTGTACAGGCTTACTTACTATGAGTATTTACGCTTTGCGATTTAGTTAAGGAATTATTCAGGGAGCGATAGAGTGGTGCGACATGTGGTTTGTGTTGATTTGATTAGTGTTATTGAAAGAGGCTTTTAATTATAGGAGATATACATTGTAGACAATTCTGACGGCACCACTAAACTAATAATAACTCTTAAACTATAACTAAATTCAAATTAAGCCGTAAATTCAAAAAAGGACAAGAATTGTATGGGAATTTCCTTATTTTTTTAGGGTTCCGTACCCAAAGGGTAAAATGGAACCTTATTGCTAAGACTCCGCTGTCTGTCTGTCCGTCTGTCACCAGGCTGTATCTCATGAACCGTGATAGTTAGACAGTTGATTTTCACAGGTGATGTATTTCTGTTGCCGCTATGACAACAAATACAAAAAAACAGAATAAAATAAATATTTAAGGGGGCTCCCATACAGCAAACGTGATTTTTTTGCTCGATATTGTTAACGGAAACAGATAGATGATCGAAATATTCACAGAATATTGAGTTAGATTATTCACTTTAAAAATAAATAATAAAATTAAAATAAAATATTATTTAACCCTTAAATATTAATTTTATTTTAAAAAAAAAGTAGTTTATTGAGTTAGTTTACGAGTTTATTGTATGAGAGCCCATACAACAAACTCGATTTTTTTGCCGTTTTTATAGAAAATGGTACGGAACCCTTTGTGCGCGATTCCGACTCGCACTCGGCCGGTTTTTAATGTACTTATTTTAAACATTTTAGATAGATAGATAGATAAACTATTTAATGTTTACACCATAACTAAAACACAAATTACATAGCGAGAAAGGCTTAATTAAATGCTAGTGAAACAAAAGACGGCCTTATCGCTAATAGCGCTCTCTTCCAGGCAACCTTGAGATGGAGAAATGATAGTAATAAATAGATGGTGGGGTGATTAACAAAGATAATTTTAATTAGTTTAATGGTGACGTCGGAATTGCTGCTAATATAATTATATGTATGTACAGATAGAATTTAAAAAACAAAACCGTGCAGCGTAAGAGCGAAGGGTTTTAATTTGTCGACCTATAGCTTATTTGACCAGAGAGTTCGACGTACTCGTAACTACTCGTAAACTCCGGTAGACTAGACATTCAGTCGGGTGTCCTCGACTATCTGTTCTAATTGGAGTTTGTGGTTAGTGATAATTGACCGCGAACTCATATCCAACAATAAATACACAATAAAATAAATAATTACTTACTATTAGTTAACACCAAACTGATACTGTTTTCATTCGTTTAACTAATTACTGTGTTTTAAATCACCCTTTATTACAAAACACGTGCAAACGCTAGGCCAACCATCAATGAAATGAAGGCAAATATAAATATTGCCGCGCTCATGTCGACGATGAAGCAGTCCTGAAATAGCACCGCGCTGCCGCCAATCGTGTAGTCTGCAGTCGTGTAGGAATTCAAGATGGAGATAAAAATGGAGTTTGTGTACAAGTGTTAAGTTGGTGAATATTGAAATTATAAAACTATCGTAAAAAAGTTAATACGGAATGAGAAACTTTAAAGTCGTTTCTTTGTTTAAAGGTAGGTTTTGATCAATAATTCAATATGTGTAGCTTACATCGAAATTCTAAAAATAAAATGTTAAAATAAATATCTTTGTTTACAGAGCAACACATGGTTTCCTTTTAACAATCAAAAGTTAATACACATTAAATACATGATAACCAAACTTTTGTAAATAATAAACTATCTGGATAAAATATAACAGAAACCTAACGAATCTAACCTAATATTTATTCGGGCAAATGATACTTATAGCAAACCAACTTGTGGAATCAAACACTCGTGTCAAATAAAACAAACAGTTCTAATAAACGTATAGGGGCAAATAAAATTCAAGCAAATGCATTTTCTATGGAAACTAACGTAGTTTTCACACAATTTTAAATAAAAACTACGTGACTACGGGGTACTAGTCTGATGTTTCAACTCAAAACAGACGTGAGTAACCTGTTGTTTTTAGGGTTCCGTACCCAAAGGGTAAAAACGGGACCCTATTACTGAGACTTCGCTGTCTGTCCGTCCGTCCATCCGTCTGTCACCAGGCTGTAACTCATGAACCGTGATAGTTAGAGAGTTGAAATTTTCACAGAAGATGTATTTCTGTTGCCGCTATAACAACAAATACTAAAAAACAGAATAAAATCAATATTTAAGGGGCTCCCATACAACAAACGTGTTTTTTTTAATCGTTTTTGCTCGATATTGATAACGGCAAGAGATAGAACGCTTGACATATTCACAGAATATTGAGTTATATTATTCACTTTAAAACTAAATAATTAAACTAAAATAAAATTAATATCTAAGAGGGGCCAACATACAACAACCGTGATTTTTGTGCCGTTTTTGATAGATAATGGTACGGAACCCTTCGTGCGCGAGTCCGACTCGCACTTGGCCGGTATTTATTTAAAAACACCGTTTACCGGTTACATATCCCGCTGTGTTATGTCGGTAACCTTAGTGTATCTACGGATCTCTTCATTTCTGATTTTGATCTTGCAGAGAGACTTCGAGCATAGCCCTCTCCATAGCTTTATTTTCTTCCATAGATTCATATGAGATAAAATGTGTATAACCTTGACACACTGAAAACGCTCACTATATTCGGTAAATATGGAACGAAGGGAAGATCCCATAAGCCTACGAAAACTACCAAAAGATCCTTCTGTCCAATATTTGGCCGGTAAATCAAATGTTCTTAGTCAGCGAGTTACGGAACTCAGCGCCAGCACTGACTGGAGTCGGACGTGGTTTGATTACAGAGGCATGGTAGATTGCCTATTGTAGAACTAAATACCGTGTGATACATCATATAATTAGGATACCATATACGTGATCATAATATTGGGATACCATTTACGTGATCATAATATTGGGATACCATTTACGCTGAATAGGGTACAGAGTTCATACTTGAATGGGAAAATCGTACAATAAAGTGGGAGTGGAGTGGAACTCTCTGTTTCCTGAGATCAGTTTCTTGGAGTTTTCAAAGCTAGAGTGAGTAGATATCTTCTAGATCTACGTGCTCCATCCTCGGTCACACCGTCACTTACGATCAGGCGAGTTGGTGGCCAAACGTAGATCTATTTAGTATAAAAAAATAAGTTTCGTAACGATAGGCTAGGCGTAATACTATAGTTCACCCTCGAGCTAGCCCTGTCGTGGCCAGGGATTTTACTTAGAATAAAAAAAAATGCCTTTTATTTCTTCAATCTTATAAAACATGAAATACATTTTTAATATAAATGCAGATTGCATTTATATTAAAAATGTATCATTCATATTTTTTATCATTCCTATTATTTAAATTTTTATATAAATATTTATTAATTAGTTAACATTTAAATTTATATAAAGATTATTTATTATTGTTCTATTGTTTAGTATTGTTAGCTTAGATTTAAATGTATACCTTATTCCTATGTTGGTGGTGTTAGCAATCTTCTTGATTGAGGACCCCTCTTTGGGTGAAGGGCAGGCCAGGGATTTTACTTATCCAACTTAAATTCTACTAAAATATTTATCTTACTTTAAGATTAATCTAAATTCTAACATATTAATAAGTACATTTACTTTATAAGTATCACCTAATATATATATTCTATATTCACATATATTCACATAATATATATATTATGTAAATCAACTTAAATTATTTAAGGCAAGATGTAAAATAAGATATAAACATATAAATAATATATTTTCAACTTTATATTGTCTATCTATTTATTCCTATATCTTACTTATTTTTGTACAATAATCTATAAACCTATATCTATATTTTTTTCTGCAATTATTTTGTTGTTTTTTAGGGTTCCGAAGTAATTGCTAGGAACCCTTATAAATTCACCATGTCCGTCTGTCTGTTTGCAGGTAAATATAAGGAGTTAAGAAGCGACAAACTGACTTACACAGTCGTACGAAATGTTTGCGGAATGAGTAGTCTGTTCAAAGGGCGCTCAGTAGTCAGTACGATGTTATCGCTATTCTGAAAAAAAACCGGACAAGTACTAGTCAGACTCGCCCACCGAGGGTTTCGTACAAATTAGTAGATAAAAGGGGGAAATGATATATTTTTTTTATATTTTCCTTCTTATACCGAAAAATATACATCGTAATAATATTTAAAAGCCTGTTTTAGCTTATGCTACTGAAGCTCTTTCATATGATACCCCACATGATACGGTTAATTCACTTTAAAATTTTGACCTTCATTCCTTGCATAAAGACACTATTTTTTTGTGATTAAATTAAAAATGACCGGTTTTCGGATTTTTTCCTATATGTGTACTCTAACACAATGTTTCTTGCCAAATTTCATAGTTCTAGATCAACGGGAACCCCATAGGTTTTGATTCTCTTGTGAGTGTCGAAGTGTGCATTTTTACGAAATATTCGGCTATAACTTTTTTTACGAAATTCGATTTTTCTTTCTGCAGCAAGACACTATGGATCTGCGTATATGGTTTTAATTTCAACACGATACCTTCACGCATTCCCTAGATAAAGGTGTTGACACCCGGAGGGCGGACAGACGGATAGACGGACAGACAGACAGACAACAAAGTGATCCTATAAGGATTCCGTTTATTTCTTTTGATTTACGGAACCCTAAAAAGCATTTCAATTTAGTACCTGGCAATAACCGTAAGATGTTTCTAGCTTATAACGTTTCTAAAATAAATTCGCTAACGGTATACATACCTTTAATTGGACTGTATGTAGTCTGGTTTGAACAAAATAATTATGTTTGCTCAACTCTATACGCCAAGCACAGACAGTGTAGACTAAGTTCATAATAATTAACCTAGTAGTTACTGTATTTAAAGCTTGATAATTACTCGAGAGGCATGTTTGTGCGTGAAACGAACAAACAATCCGGCCAATTAATAAATTATCATCACTTGTACCCCCCTACCACCTGAACCCCCCACTGGTCCCCTCCTGCCTCCGGCCCCGCCCGCATCGCGTGTCGCATCCCAATTAAGCAAGCAAACATAGAGTAAACAGTAAACATAGAGAATTACGTGCTAGGGTCACGTACTGTGACCCGAGGTCACGGCTTATTCCTAAGTTTTTAACCTGACATGACTCTTTAGAGGACAAACATCACATCTCGTTAATATTATAAATGCGAAAGTTTGTGACGGTGTTTGTTACTCTTTAACCCCCAACCAAAAAAAAAAGGTGTTACACGTTTGACGTGTGTATGTATGTATGTGTGTATGTAACTTTATATTTGTGTGTCTGTCTGTGACATCGTAGCTCTCAAACGGATGGACCAATTTTGATCTAGTTTTTGTTTGAAAGAGGATATTTTCGAGAGTGTTCTTAACTATGTTACGTCAAAATCGGTTCAGCCGTTTTTGTGTCCGAAGTTTAGGGGAATACTTATCACGTCGACAAAGTGGTAAAATAAAATATGTATTACGAAAAAAATTCGTTACCACCCCCTACGTGTGAAGTGGGATGTTTCTTTTTCTCGTCTGCCCCATGGTTTGTGGTGACGTACGATAGGTAATTCAAAAATATTGTGGGTGCCCGGAACGGGAACCCTTAATATTCAGTTGCTTTTCAATTTAGGGATCAGTTTGCGAAATATTAAACTTTAATAAAGTGATAATTTTTACTAGAGTCAGATTTTCCTATCTAGTCAGTTAAGCTGACAGTGTTGGATATGAACAAAATTCATATACAGTAAAAGGAAATATAATTAAAGTTTAAAAAACTAAAAAAAAGATAACTGAATACAAAATACGCAATTCGCTTACTTGGTTGACATATTTTTCAGGTTATTTTGTTATAAAAACAAAGTACTGAACCGATTTTCATAAAATTTATATGGGACAACCTCTGCAGTATGGCCTAGCAAACAAGAATGAATCAAGAAAATCAATTCACAATTGACGAAGTGATCGCTCGTTTAAAAAACTGAAACAACTGATTTCTCATGGATGCCAATGTCAAAACTGGACCAAATTGAAATAGGATCACACGGAAAGTACCAGTTTTGAAATAAAAAAAAAGAATCATCAAAATCGGTTCACCCAGTCGAAAGTTCTGAGGTAACAAACATAGAAAAATACAGTCGAATTGAAAACGTACTCCTTTTTTGAAGTCGGTTGAAAATACATACAGTCGAATTGAGAACCTCCTCCTTTTTGGAAGGCGATTAAAACAAATGTCACACTTAATATTTTAAATATATATATTTTTAAACATTTTATGTACTTATATATATATGTATATTATACGTATGATTGTATGCTTACGTACATAAGTAGTAAATGAGACGCTATCAAGTACAATGAACTACAATAAAATCATTAGATACACGTAACTACGAAACATACCTCACTTATACGATGTGTTTTTTTCTCCGACAGACTAAGTACGTGACAGCACGTTAAGGCTAAGAATAGGATGGCGCCTTTTTTAGATTTTTTTTTACAATTAAATACTTAGAGGTGAAAGATGATCAAATTGACATTACCTTGAAAAAATATATTGGAGTTTAACAAATAGTACCGTTGTTGTGTTACACTTCAAAAGACTCTCTTGAACGTGTTTGAAGTGAATTTTGATTGGAATATACAAAAGAATGCAAATACGCAATGTTTGACATACATCAAAGTTTGTCGTTTAAACTTATACGGAATCCTTTATGGTATACTTAAACTTATTGGTTCGATACAATGGCTAACGGCGTATACTATAAATAGGTAGGTACTCGTACATACACCTTGTACTAGCATGTGTAATCTACAACGCTTCATCGAGTAAATCTTATCTTACAATCAGGAATTAGTGTAAAGGTACACGTAGCATTTATATTTATTCTGCAGGCATGCTTATCTATATAATAAACAAAAACCGGACAAGTGCGAGTCAGACTTGCCCACTGAGGGTTCCGTACAAGCTAAATAAAAGGGGGAAATAATATTTTTTTTAATATTTTCTTTCATAAACCGAAAAATATACATCGTACAAATATTTAACACATTCCTTGCTCACCACTCGGATCCCAGTAGGGGCTATAGTAGCGGCGCCTCCAACTAGGATCCGAGCGAGCGGCAGCCCTCATTCCTTGCATAGAGACACTATTTTTTTGTGATTAAATAAAAAATTACCAGGATTTTCCCTATATGTGTACTCTAACACAATGCTTCTTGCCAAATTTCAGAGTTCTAGGTCAACGCAAGTACCCCATAGGTTTTGATTCCTCAGTGAGAGTCGCAATGTGCGTTTTTTACGACATATTCAACTGTAACTTTTTTTACGAAAACTGATAAATTTTATTTTTATTTCTGCAGCAAGACACTATGGATTTGCGTATATGGTTTTAATTTCAACTCGATACCTTCACGCGTTACCGAGATAAAGGTCTTGACACCCGGACGGACGGACGGACAGACGGACAGACGGACAACAAAGTGATCCTATAAGGGTTCCGTTTTTTCCTATTGAGGTACGGAACCCTAAAAAACAATTAGACTTAAACTTCTTCTTTTCGAAAATCTTTGAGTCGGCTAGGCTGATTAATAATAATAGCCATATTTTTGTTTTAAAATGGTCGTAAGTAATTGAATTAGATTTCAATGAAAGAAAATATCGTAAGGAAGCCTCAAAAGAGTGCAACTAGTTATATTAGACCAACCAATAAAACTAATGGGAATAGACCAACTGCCCGTATTCTTGAAGTGGTGAGAATTTTTCCAATCCATAATTGACTTATGTGGTGTACTGTGACTATGGCCAACAATACACTATAAAAGAGCAGAGATGTTCCAGATCCGGTATACTACATTATCAATTTAAGTCAAGCTAAGTCGTAAGTCAATGTTATGTTACCAAGTTTACACTATTGATAAGTCGTGCGTAAATCTATAGGGAGCAAAAATCTCGTAGAGATGCCTCAATTACTTTAGTATGCATAAACTTTCAAATCAGAGGAACGGTTAAAGCTAACAATCCCTGTTCACTTTGTTGAGTTTGCTCAGTGGGGCGTGACTGCCGATCGCTACCAGAAGGTCTCGGATTTCAATATATTCCAGCTTAAACTAAAAACTAGTTCGGCGAGGTCGTCGGCGCGTTATGAACACACACTCGCGCGGAAAACCCGAAAATAACCGGCGGTCGCGGCAAGAACACTCACCGCAGCGAATATTTGAATATAAACGGAACATCCGGAAGTGAAATAAAAAAAAATATTCGCGCCGAATTAAATGAGGCTGTTGAGTTTATGTTTTTACTAGGAAGATTATAGTGTTGCGCATGTTTTGAATTCATCATCATCTCAGCCATAAGAAGTCCACTGCTGGACATAGGCCTCCCCCATGGATTTCCAAAAAGACCGATTGGAAGCGGCTTGCACCCAGCGTCTTCCCGCCACTTGTATGAGGTCATCTGTCCATCTCATGGCTGATCTTTCTACGCTGCGCTTGCCGGTACGTGGTCTCCACTCGATAACCTTTCGGCCCCATCGGCCATCAGTTCTACGTGCTATGTGCTCTGCCCACTGCCACTTCAACTTGCTAATCCACTGTGCTATGTCGGTGACTTTTATACGTCTACGTATCTCTTCATTTCTGATTCGATCTTGCAGAGAGACTCCTAGCATAGCGCTCTCCATAGTTCGTTGCGAGACCTTGAGCTTCATTATAATGCCCATAGTTAGGGACCACGTTTCAGTGCCGTATGTCATCACTGGTAACACACACTGGTTGTAAACTTTTGACTTGAGGGACTGGGGTATATTGGACGAGAAGACGCTTTTAAGTTTCCCGAACGCTGCCCAGCCGAGTTGGATACGACGATTGGCTTCCCTCGTAAAGTTGGACCTGCCTAATCGGACTGTTTGTCCTAGGTAGACGTATTCGTCAACAACTTCAAGAGTGGAGTTCCCGACAGATATTGGGGTGGGCACTACATGGGCGTTCGACATAACCTTCGTGTTGTCCATGTTCATTTTGAGGCCCAACCGTTGGGAAACTCTATTGAGGTCGTCGAGCATCGTACTGAGGTCTTCCATTGACTCTGCCATGAGTACTATATCGTCGGCAAACCGCATCTTCCAAACCGATTTTTTTTTTTTTGTTTGAAATTTGTTTTGAATTTGCGAGTGTCATATATGTTTTTTTTAAGGTTTGAATTTATTTTATGTAGATAATATCGATAAGGTCAAGCAAAATAAGTTTATTTTTAAATTATTAATAACGGAAATGCATTGATGATTATAATGAAAATTTCTATTTTTAGAATTTTGTCAAAAACTTTAAATAAACGTGCCACCGCATTATTTGATTTTTTGATATTTGTTCATGTAATTGAACATTGTCTTGATAAAATGATATATGGTAAATTTGTTATTTGAGATAAAAACGGAAAAAGACCAATTACAATTATCGCGCAATTACAATTGTCTTAGCGAATAAAAAAACTACTAATTTTATTAATTAAAATCCGAAAAAAAAGAAATGTTTAGAAAATAAAACAAATTGGCGATATGCCTATTCCCAATTTACTCACAAAAAAATATAAAAAAGTCGTTGTGTTGCTACGCGCTGTAGCACGTAGTAACGTAGCGATGTAGTATCGTAGCGGCGGCGTAGCACGTAGCAGTATCAAATTACGGGCGTTGGTTAACGTAGAATATTGCAGGCAAGGAACGCGGGCCGACAAACCGTTTGTTTTGCAAAACAATGTATTTGATATCTTTTTGTGTATTGATACCGTAAATGCTATCGCAATTTTATATCGTAGCCGCGGGGAACGCTCCGAGATGGACTGGTATCGTATTTTTCTATTACAATTTTTGTTTACCGAGTCGATCCGGTGACGACGTGGGCGTATAAACGTGTTATTCTTATTAAGTTTCAGCCCGTGTCGAGATCATAATCTTGTTACTTTATATCGTATTGTTGTGAGCTGGGTTCCGGCGTCTCACGCTCCATCTGCATATTATACAGGGACGGGTACGTTTTAGGGTTGCGTGGTAGAACAAGAAAAGTTTGCATGTTTTATGCAAACATATTTATATTTACAAGTGTAATATTACGTGTGTTGTATTACGTTTATATACATAATTTATCTTTACTGCTAATAGCACATATCAAAGCAGTAAATATCTTGAGAATATCAATAGGTAGATCAAGAAAATGCTCTATTCAAAAAGTTCAAAGTATGCTTACTATTTGCGAAGTTCACATGTCTTCATATCTATAACATACTGTTAATTCATTCACTTGACGATTTCACACATGAGCTTGTACACTCTGCTTCACTTCTCTAACTCACGTAACTAGCTTCATTTCTCAGGTTTACTCTCTTATTCAGGAAAACCATTTAGTTTACGCGATAAAAAGTAGCCTACATGTTAATCCGGTATATATTTCACAGAAATCAGGACGTTTTAGCGCGACGGAGTAAAATATTACCCACTCACAAACTTTCATATTTATAATATAATAATGTATTAACTTATTCTTTTACAGGCTTTTATTACATGTTAATAGCTTTTATTTAATTTGCCTAGTGTATAAATATTTGTGCAAGAAATCTTCCAGAATTTTTAATCAATTATTTTCAAACGATTGAGGTGATTTTTAACATAGACATTTAGTTTGTACCCCGATGTATGGTTTAAATGACTGGCCTTGTGGTTCAGTTGGCAGTATGTCTGCTTGCCAAGCTGTATGGCGTGGGTTCGATCCCTACCCAGGGCAAACATTTGTGTGATGAGCATGGATGTTTGTTCTGTGTCTGGGTGTTTCTATGCGTCATATGTGTATATTTTCAAAAGAAGTATATATGTATTCTATCAGCCATCTAGTTCCATAGTACAAGCTTTGCTTAGTTTGTGCTAGATGGTGTTGCAAATCCAATCTAGGAGATTCTCAAACATCAATTATTTTTTATGCATCCCTATGATACGGGTATCACACGAAAGAGTTTGCTGAAAAAGCAACGTTTTACGTTACCGATAACGCGTAACGATGTGATGTCATAAAACTTCTAACCTAAAAATATATATTTTTTACCTTGACTTAAAAATGTCGAATCATGACTTTTCCACATTCCCGCCAAAACTTACTACTACTATTTCTTTAATAGCTTTAATTACGTGAAACATTTTAATACTAAAAATAAAGAAACGGATGAACAGCAAAACAAATCTACTTTACATTTATATTATTAGGTCCACATTATGTAAGCATTCTTAGTTGTGATTGCAAACTATTATTTGCTCTTTGAAAACTAATCTTACGCGAACATATGGCCTCTAACGTTTTCCTACTCTCTAGTAAATATAGGTTCTATAGGCGTCGAAAAGTTGTTCCTTGGCGTGAGAAGCATGGAGGAGGGAGAGGGAGGTAAGAGGGGTGGAAATGCGGGGAGGGGGGTGTCGGTGAGTAACGCGGATCCAAGCATTGATTACTTTTGTACTTGTGATAAGGGAATGTTTGCTAACTTTCACGTCTCGGGAAGGGAATTTGTAGCGGAGCGGTGTCGCGATGTAATGGGGATTTTTACACGAAATTGTTCTAATAAATCATTATTTTACTTGTATAATTTTAAACAAGTATCTATATAAATAAATACCCGACTGCAGAAAAGCATTCTAAAAACATTTTTTTTGAGATTACTTTTTGCCGATAAAAATCCTTAAAAGTGTTTTTTTTAAATTCATTTTTTGATGTACCCAGTGTCACGACTAAGACGAATCTATTGACAGTATTGACACCACTCACATAAAAATACGACAAGCCATTTAGGCTCTAGGGCGTGCAAAGAAATATAAATATATACATACACAAAACATAACCCTCCTTCTTTCGCATTCGGGTAAAAAGTGTAATAGTCTGTAGGACGTAAGAGTACTTCTATCATTCTCTCATTTCTCAATAATATATGTTGAGTTCTGAATATGGATTAAATGTCAGTTTCAAAACTCATTTGGATGCCTCCAAATTCTAAAGGTACCACTAAGCTCATTATGATTCCTAAAATCAATGAATTAAAAAAGGAACGAAAATTCAAAGACTATTATTATTAACGGGATATTTAACGTGGTACGCGTTAAAATATCGCGCGCGCGCGATAAATATCCCGCGAATATATTTAGCGCGGAAATATCGGGAGCTCAAAATTAATGCGTACCACGGTAAATATCCCGTTAATAATAATAGTCTTTTAATTAATGACCGTGATAGTTTAAAAAAGTGGAACGAAAATTGTATGTTTTTTTTTCGTTTTTTGAATTTAGTTATCAAAAAGAAATAGTTTAGTTGTGCCTTCAGAGTTGACGCCCATAGTGTTCAAGGGAAAACTCAGGAATATATTTTGCAGTAGCAATGGAATTGAAATCAATAAGATTTTAAGGTAACTTGGTTAAGCAATAGTCTTCCGTCCCAAAAGGTTCGGTAACTATGTAACATAAAATTTTGGACACCCTCGAGATATGGCTTGTTTCTGGCTTGCTTAGTTTGGGCTAGATGTTGTTGTGTGAAATGTCCACAAATATTTATTTATTTATTTTAGTCATTGTGAGCAAATTTTCACTGCATTACTATAAAATCGTGTCTTCAGAAAACCTCTGAATGTAAAAATACGAATGTAAATAGTTTTGGCTTATATATATTTTTTGCGTTGTTAAAACACAATTTTGGGTAACATATACGAGTAGTTTAAGAATATCGGACATGTTAGTTTCCTTTTTGTTTAATTTTATACTTATTTCAAAACAAAAACAGGGTTCATTTTCCTGTGAACATAATCTCTATGGGAAGTTAATATAAGCGACAGAGTGTATTGGAAAACCGGTTGCGTGATTTGAATACTCGATTTCTGGCTGATTCTTACTACAAATGCGTCGGCCTTCTATATACGAGTACATAAGTAAGTGAAGTAATAGTTATTTGATTACATCCATATTTATTAAGTATTCCTTGTTAATACTGAATCGTACTAACAAAATAATAATTGTTATTATCAATTATAATTCATGAAAATGTCCAAATGTTATTTGTAGTTTGGACATTTTCACAGGCACCAATTTGATTTTTTGATTTTTATTCAAAATTTTGGTTTTCTTTGGTTCATTTAAGTTGCCTAAGTTATGTTTAGTTCGTGGTATTTATGTATATTTAATTTATATTATTTAATTTGTTTAGGTTGGATTAGTTTTTGTTTAGTATAAATGTACTATATAATTTTATTTACACCATTAAAAATAAATGTAATTAATAAATGCTCAAGACCGACTGGACCATTAACACCGGTATTTTTTTTGGTAGGACTAGATAAGCTTTTCTTGCAAAGATATAGTCTAGGCAAGTCTTTTTCACTTCTACTCCCCATTAGGTTGTGGGTACCTTGCCCAAAATTTTGACGACATGGCGGCAGTAGTAAATTTGAAAAGGAAGTAAAGCATTAGTATATGGACTAGTAGAAGGATAGTAACGGCCTATATATTGGTATATATTATTTTAAAAAATAAATAAAAGGACTTTTTTTGCAATGTATTACTGAAGGACAATTCGCAATCGATTCCCAATTGAATTATTTGTAAAGCGTTACCATCCAACCGAATTTTATTTGTGAATCGATAACGAGCGAATAACGTGCCATGTTCCAAGGAAGGTAAGATGCTTTAGGTCTTATGGTCACATTACACGTTCAGCGGAAACTGACTCGTTCTTTGCGCGTTAGTGATATGCTGACAAAAGCTGATCAGTTATTCAAATTGTTGGACATGGTATATCGACCAGTTGACTACTCCTGGGGGGTTACCTTAATCCTAAAAGTAATCTTATTTCAATATTACTTTGACCTTTGTCTTGCTCTCACAACTGTAGGAAGAACGAGACAAAAGTCAAAGTCATATTGAAATAAGGCTGCTTGAACGCTTGAGGTACGGCTCCTTGTATAGATTATTGTGGTTGTGCCAATAGGCACATCCAATTGAGCTATGTGGGAGTGTCTAAAGAATAGTCTAGTAAAAATAAATCCGTTTGTATGGAGCAGACCGCAATATTTGCAGTAGGAGGGATTCTTTGAAATTATGATAGCAAAATAACTAAAAATCATAGATCTACAATAATCCCCGATTTATAATACATATTTCCTTAGTAATTAGCATCAAAAGATGTTTTATTTGATTTTAACTATTGTAGGTTTAATATAACATATGGTTTCTTATGTGATTTGATAGCATTAATTTCTGTTTATCAGAAATGACAAGAATTTCCAAAAAATCTATTGAAGGTTTTAAATAATTCAGTAAAAACACAAAATCTCGCGGATGAATACACAAGTACATATACCTATAAGTAAGTATTTACAAACCGCAGAGCGAAGCGGCGCAGGCGGCCGGCCGTCACGGAGGCGCGGGGCAGGGGAGGCCGGCCACCTCATACTCGCGTACCTATATTTCAATTTCGCGTGTAGGTACAAAGACATTTTTACGCAACTGCTCAAGAAGGATAAGTTTTAACTGTTTTATCTGCTTATTACATACTCGTAGTCGTCGAAACCATATTATTAATTTCTTGCAGAAAATATTGGAAAGAGAATTTGTATATTTTTCGTAGGACAGACAGGCAGTTATCAAACACACGTTTATTGTTGCGTAATTACTTATCAAGTACCTATAATGAGTAGATTTAATAACCCCCTCCTTTTATGAAGTCAGTAAAAAATAAAAGAACAACTGCGTGCTAAGCTATATATAAGTATATATATAAGTAGGTATATGTTCGTTTAAATAAAATTGCACAAAATTTTCATATTTAGGGTTCCGTACTAAGGGTGCGGGAGCCTATGAGGCTACAGTGTTTGTCCGCCTATGTTTCCTACACTTAAACGGTTGTATTTTTAGATACAAGTCTTGGTCAAAATTGGCAAGATTATAGGGTTCACTTTGATGGAAATCGAAAAATAATAATTAAATATCAAACTCTAGTCTAACATTATCAGTTTTATACCATTTTAATAATAATAATTATAGTTTAAAAAAACTGAAAAAACCGAATTCAAAATACGCAATACAATACATATGTACGCAACTGGCTGTTCACTTTTCTACAGGCGCTTGGATGATATTTTACCGGTTATTTTGTTAGAAAAACTACAGTACTAAGTACATAGATTTTGATAAAATTTATATGGGACCATCTCTGAAGTATGTCCTACCAAATACAAATAACCGGACAAGTACGAGTCAGACTCGTCCACCGAGGGTTCCATACGAACTAGTAGGTAAAAGGGGGAATTTATATATTTTCCTTCATAAACCCAAAAATGTACATCTTAAAAATATTTAATAACCTGTTTTAGCTTATGCTAATGATGATCTTTCATATGATACCCCACATGATACGGTTAATTCACTTTAAAATTTGGGCTCTCATTCCTTGCATAGAGACACTATTTTTTTGTGATTAAATTAAAAATGTCTAGTTTTCGGTTTTTTCCTATATTTTTACTCTAACACAATGCTTCTTGCCAAATTTCATAGTTTTAGGTCAACGGGAAGTACCCCATAGGTTTTGATTCCCTTGTGAGTGTCGAAATGTGCGTTTTTTACGACATATTCGGCTATAACTTTTTTTTACGAAAACTGAGAATTTTTATTTTTCTTTCTGCAGCAAGATACTATGAATTTGCGTATATGGTTTTAATTTGAACTCGATATTTTTACGCGTTACCGAGATAAAGGTCTTGACACCCGGATGGATGGACAACAAAGTGATCCTATAGGGGTTCCGTTTTTTTCCTTTTGAGGTACGGAATCCTAAAAATCATCGAAATCAGCTGGCATCGAAACGATTGGCTGAGTAATCGGTGAACAAAGGGGTAGAAATGGGGGTAAACAATGTATGAAAGTTCCTGGGTTTTGATATTAGGGAGCTGAAATTTGGTATTTGGGTTACATAATAGATATAAATGAACAATGGTATTATATTTTCCGTGTAAGAAAATAAATTGTCTTTTCTAAGTTCACTAAATTTACACAAAGTTTTCAGGCCCTTATTTCCAACAGTAACTGTGTCACCTTCTAATTGTTTTTAGGGTTCCGTACCCAAAGGTTAAAAACGGGACCCTATTACTAAGACTTCGCTGTCTGTCTGTCTGTCTCCAGGCTGTATCTCATAAACCGTGATAGCTAGAAAGCTGAAATTTTCACATATGATGTATTTCCGTTGTCGCTATAACAACAAATACTAAAAATTAAAAAAAATATATTAAGGGGGGTCCCCATACAATAAACGTGTTTTTTTCGTATTTTTTTGCTCAATATTAAAAACGGTAACAGGTAGACGCTTTAAATTTTCACAGAATATTTACTTGTATATTACCTTTCAAAATAAATAATTAAATAACAATAAAGTAAATATTAAAGGGGGGCTACCATACAACAAACGTAATTTTTAAGCAATTTTTACTCGATCTTAATTAACAGGTAGAAACTTGAATATTTGTAAGTAAATATTTAGAAATATATTAACTATAAAAATAAATACCTAATCTAATACATAAAAACTCACAAAATGAAAATAATCCGTGCATCTAAACGCGGTGCGGTGGTGGCGTGAGCGCGAGACGGTTGCTAAGCAACGGCCGTGCGGGTAGCGGGGGAGGTAACATCACGGAGCGAGCCATAGCCGCGCGTATTCGCGCGAGTGTTGTTATGATGCCCGGATGTGTATCGAAAACCTACCTATAAGTTTGCAATTTACTACTTGGAATTTCGTTGATTTCTCGTTATTTTCTACGATTTTCTACTATAGATAATAGTACGGAACCCTTCGTGCGCGAGTCCGACTCGCACTTGGCCGATTTTTTATTTACATATTAAACAGGACATGATTCAAAATGTATATTCATAGCAAAAGAAAACGAACATTTTTATAACAATTTTAAACTGAGAGTCTCACTATAATCTGCATCGCATCGCAGCATCGATTATGAGTTTTTTTTAGCCGTGATCGCGTCGCCCCGGGGGCGCCCCGGTAAGAAACGATCGAAAAGTATGGAGTCTAATGGATGGTGTTATACATAGCAAATACCAATATAATTAGAAACAAGTAATTAGATGTTAAAAAATATAGCTTTCGTTTTAACCTAGGTACCGCCGAATGTGTCATAACACATGATTATTTATTTGTGTGATGAGGGCTACATAAGACTGATCTCGTTGATTTTCTTTCTCATTCTACAATTTGATAACTTAACAATCAAAATAATTTTTCTGTCAGTAGGTCAAAAATGTACTTTAAAATCATAATTTATTGCATAACCCGATCCAGCGCCATCGCATCGCTGCGCGCATGCGCACAGCTCCCCGCTGCGCGGCGGTCGGTAGCGCGCGGGAATTCAAATAAATGATTAATGAAAAAAACTCATTTTCTCTATGTTTCTACTAAATTACCCTGATGATTATAAATTAAGTATATCCTTAAGTATAATTCTCAATAATTATCAATCAATATGAATGTTTTGTTTAGCTATAAACTTGAAAAGCACAACTTTAGGTATTTTCATGGTATTTCTCAGGTTCTTCACATCTCATAACTACGACTATGTGACAAATGTATTTCCTAACACCAAGACTATCACATAAATAACAATTTTCTATTATTGCATTTTATGAGGTCAAAATTTTATTTTTACTGGACTAGAAATAATGTAACGAACACCATTTGTTCGTATAGACAGATTTCCTCATGCATTCGCAAATGTGATGCAGATATTACTATTTTTGTTTCATGGACAGTCGTATCTAACTACAGCGTCAAAATGATAACTTATAAGGAATGATAACCAGTCCTCGAATAGAGGTCTATGGCTGAATGAATATTCAAGCAAAATCTCAACATGAAGTAATAGCACCAATTAAATCGAAAACAAATCAATTGTCAAACGTTGTTATAAATTAATAATGGAACGTCGTGGGTTTATATTGTGGCGCGACATATGGCGTGGTTGTGGCGCGTGATATGTGATCGACGTTTAATTTCCCACTGTGCCGTGTGGCGACGTGGCGTGTGGTTAGGCTAGACAGGCTCGTAGACGGAACCTTTTAACCGACTTCCGAAAAGGAGTTTCTCGATTTAGTCATTTTCTAATCGTTTTGAAAAAAGATTACAGATCTATGTTACAGTTACAGACCGGGTAGGTACTTAAATTTCATTGATATTTATTTCTGGTCGTGGATTTGAGCAGATTATCTTAACTTTCAACGGTTTGGGGTTAATCTGTTTGCTTATTTGTATAAGTTTTGGTAGTTGGATATGTGAAGTTTATATATTGTTTTGTTGCAGTTAATATAAGCACTTGTCCATTTGATATAATGATGATTTAAAAGGTCACTGATGTTGCTTTCGAGTGACTTACCGCAGTTTCCATCACATTCGGTGTTCTTCTTCAAAGACGCTACATGTTACTGCTGGAAAAGCGGTTGAAATGATGAAGATTTTGTCGTAACGTAAAAGTGATAATCATTACTTTAACTGACGTGTATTATTACCACATTAGTTTCCGTAATAAGTAACAGGATATACGTCAAAGTGCGTCAAACAACAACAACAACAACAAAGCACTAATGGTCTCAAGCAGTGTATTAGATTATTCTGATGTAACGCGGATCGAACCGGAGATCCATTTTGGATCAGACGTGCTGCAAATAGCTAATGCATGGATGTCATGATGTAAAATATACAATAATTAGGTTTGATATTAATGGTAGCTTAGTAATTGTTTAAAAGACTGAAAAAAGGTTTAAAAGTTACGCAATTTCGTTTACTTAGATGATATAATTTATTTATTTATTTTTGCTTAAAAGTTTAAAAACTTTGCATGTTAGATAAGTGTTAATGTTATATCCGTCTTTCTCTTGTATGCTAGTAAAAAAAATGTAAACTTAGTTAAAAAAACTGTATTAGCTTATAAAAGGCATGGACCCTGGAGGCCAGCGTCCTGGGAACCTTGCCTAACGGCGGAGTTTTAGATGGAATTTTTGTATTATAGTGTTTTGTAGATTATTATTGTTATTTTATTTTTATATACTATACGTTTATTTTAATTTTATTTTTAAGTTGTAAATAATTAATTAATTTCATTTTAGTTGTAAATATTTATAAATATTAATTAACCCTTAAATAAAAAAAGAAAAAAGTTTAAAAACTAAACTACTGACCCGATTATGATAAAAAATTATACGCCACCTTTAAATTACATTATGACTTACAAATACAAAAAAGAATCATGGAAATCAATTCATAACTGGCGAAGTAATCGCCTAACAAACACAAAAAATACAGTATAATTGATAAGATATTTAATGAGAACCTCCTCCTTTTTGAAGTCGGTAAAAATAATAAAATTGTCTTTCAGTTCCTTCAAATTTATTCATACGTCGGGCCAAATACTATTAGAACCGTCACTCACGTATATCCACATGTTTTAAGACATAAATTGCCTACTACATGTACTTAAGACACATCTACGCGTAAGATATCTCGATAATAATATAACATGTTTCACGAAAAAATCATTTTGTTTTTGATTTGAAAAAAATACAATTATTTATTAACTCGATATAGTATATCTTATTTTCTTAATTTTTAAGTATATTAAGTACAAAAACATGAATGATAACTTAAAAAGTATCTATATTAAGAAAAATAAAATACTCGACTGCAAAAAAGCAGCTTTTGCAGTCTAACTTACGATTTTGTTACGTTTTTTGTTTCGCTGTAAAGTATTATAAATTCTTTAGAACAATTTTGCTAAAATACTTGTTTATTACGAAAAAGTTTGTTGGAGTACGAAGAAATGCATTTTCAATTTTTCTTAGAGACATACTGTTATTACTAATTACAAAAAAAAACCTATAACTGTAACATTTAAGGAGGGAAGGCGAAGTTAACGACACCTCGCACATCAAACTCGGTCAAGCCGTTTAGGCTGTAATGTAGACGATCATTTAGATATGTATATACATACACTTGAAAAACATAACCCTCCTTCTTTTACGCAGTCAGGTAAAAACTAGGGTGTCGCCGGTAGTGGGGCGGGGCCCAAGCTAATGAAGGCCTACAGAACTTGTTGTTGACAGTTTTAACTTTTTTGTGGTGCCAATAAAGTATTATTCCATGATTGATTAGGGAAATATCAGTGTGCTAGATATGCTGCGATGTAAATTTAAGCACAATATGTAACTACGCAAATAATAATGCATACGAGCTTTACGGCCTTATTTCACCACCTTCATTCCACTACAGGACAAGCAGAAAGTTGGCACTTAAGAAACATTTCTCATTTAAATGTCCAAAATCTATAACGATTTCGGTCCACATTATTGATACGTGATGCACGGGAATGCCGCTTTCTCTCTTTCCTGAGAAAATTTAGAAAGACTGGATAGATCTTCTAGATCGACGTGTTCCATCCTTGGCGAGACCGTAGCTTACCATCAGGTGATTTAGTGGTCCTGTGATAGTAGACATAATGGGAAAGGCCGTTTGGAGGAAAAGACATATCGGTAAAGTAGACCATTTGAGAAGTAGACTGTTGACTGACTTGACTGTTGTGGGGTGAGTTTTGAGATCAGTATTCTAAATTAAAAAGTTGACTAATAGAACTAATGAAAGTAGACCAATAGGAAATGTAAACCGGTTAAAAATAGTTCCGGATAAACTAATTAAAACAACTAAATTCAAATAAAACCAGCCAAGTGCGAGTCGGACTCGCACACGAAGGGTTCCGTGCCATTATCTATACGGCAAAAAATCACGTTTGTTGTATGGGAGCCCCCTTAAATATTTATTTAATTCTGTTTTTTATTATAGCGACAACAGAAATACATCATCTGTGAAAATTTCAACTGTCTAACTATCAAAGTTCATGAGATACAGCCTGGTGACAGACGGACGGACGGACGGACGAATGGACGGACGGACGGACGGACGGACGAACGGACGGACGGACGGACGGACAGACAGCGGAGTCTCAGTAATAGGGTCCCGTTTTTACCTTTTGGGTACGGAACCCTAAAAAACAAACGAATGTCTCATGTCATGTAATTTTTGTTCCTTATTTGATTGGTGCCTGCAGTATTTATTCATTCATTTATTTACAATTTTAGTATTGACCATTATCCTCATACTTCCCCTTCTTTCCAAGCCTCCACGCAGAGTAGACGTGTGCAAAATTATCATGCGAATTTTATTTCGAATTAAAAAATAAGTAAACGTGCAAAATTGAACCTAAAAATAGGAGTGCATAAGTGAGAAGCTTTATCAAAGCGGCCGAGGACTCCTGTGTGCATTTTGCGGTTTGTGCACACAAACAAGCTGCCGTGAAGAAACATCATCCGTGAAAGCGCTATCTAAATACGAACGGAACGTTGCGATCGTATGCCATCCTTATCACTCGACTTGCATTGCGCCACCAACTTACCTACAGATCCGGTTAGTAAAACTACCTAATTGTAAGAATCGGGGACAATAAACGAGCCGCGACGAACGTTGTTGGAACTTACACATATAAATAACACCTATACTTATAACTCATATTCACGTCATTGCGTTGCGCCGGCCAGTTGCTCGGGCCGAAAACAATGCCGTTAAATCGCACCCCTCCGCCATTGGAGCCTAAATCTCCGCCGCCTATGGACCTAAAATCTCCGCCACAATCGGCTTTTGCGACTCCATTGCAGATGCTACAAAAATACGCATCAGATACAAATATATCCGATACTAGCATGGAGTTAGGACGGGGACCTAGTACCACCTCATCTTATAGCAACGTGTCCAATAGACCTGTGAGACGTAAGCGCGACGATGTTACAAAGTCTGATTTAGTAGATATGTTCAACGAGCTGCAGAAAGGCCAAAATGAAAAATTTGCAGTTGTTCTATGCTCAATCAATGACGTCAAAACATCTATTAACGCCTTAACAACGAAATATGAAGAAGCACTCTCAAAAATAAACTTCTTGGAAGAAGAGAGAAAAATTGATAAAACTCACATCCAACAGCTGCAAAAGCAAGTAGAAATGTTGCATCATCACGTTCGGGGTACCAGTATTGAACTAAGAAACATCCCGCAAAATCAGAATGAGACTAAAGAAGAACTCAAATCACACGTTGCCAAAATAGCTAACATTCTCAACATACCAATACAGCTGTCGGACATAAAAGATATTTATCGTGTATATACAAAATCCGAAATTAAACCGATAATTGTGGACTTCCTAAATGTTGGCCTGAGAGATAGCTTTTTAAACTCATACAAAAAGTATAATAAACAACACAAGGAAGAGAAACTGAACACCTCTCACCTTTTAATTGGAGGTACCAACAAACCATTGTATATGTCCGAAAACCTAACTCCAAATGAGCGAAAACTATACTACTTGTCCCGAGAATTTGCAAAGAAGAATGATTTCGCGTATTGCTGGACGTCTTTTGGCCGAATATATTTACGTAAACAGGAGGGATCGCAGCAAATTCGCGTATCCAGCGCAAATGACCTCGACAATCTCATCAATCAATGACTAAAAGTGATTCCTAGTACAGCGAGTGACCTACAGCACAATATAAATGTACAACTTGCTAGATATATATATCACTCATTTATTGTTACAAACTATTTTTTATTATCAACGATATTTGAATTGTGTAACCTCTTTTCTCAAGTAAATATATATTTTAAGAATATGTCTAAAGATATAATAATATACAAACATCTCAAGTACTACCCGTACTTATCTTTGCTGAGTTTAATCCGTTCGTCGCTTACAACACTCACAAACATACCCCATCCGTCATTATTACACACTAACACAATACATGTTATCAACACAATCACTGTGCCACAAAATACTCAGGTAAGCTCCACAACTGCACACATGCAACCCGTAACGATCAAACAAACCGATCATATTGGTCACCCTCAAATTATGACCAATACTCTGAGAATGCCGTACATAACGCATACCATCCTAAACGCATATTTTCTGTGTCTTCGTTATATTTCTTATCTAGTGAATATTCAATCCATTACAATGTATTTACCACTGAATAATAACAAATTTGAATGGACATTGCAACCTGAACTGAACTATGAACATTCGATACAAAGTCAGTCGCAGAATAATAGTTGTTATCGTCCGAATTTAACGCTGTTTTTGCTAATCTGGGAAGTATACCACGGCGGCACGTGCGTCCTCGCCGGTTGCCGTTACGTAACAGCAGGCACTACAACCCCCGTAATAATGATGCTCCTGCTCACCTACAAAATATATAGATACGTCGCTATCTGTGCAACAAGTAACGATATAGGTTTCGACTTACTAAACTGCACCTCAAAAGCCTCTCATAATTGTCTACTGATTAAATGTCCTTGCTGTCTAAAAATTTACTTCATTAACACAGGTACTCCTGTGTTGCGTATAAATAACCAATTATTAATATATAACTAAAAATTAAATATGAGTCACAGCAGAGATTTAATTGACAGCATTGACGACATGATATTAGTAGACAATTATAGTGTAGACTCGGCTGAGGAATGTAAGCCTATATTATGTAAATACCTGGAACAGACAATTATACTCACGCAAAACATCAGGAGTGTCCGTCGAAATTTTGACGGTTTTTTGATGTATCTATCTAGACTACAATTCACACCAACTATTATAATCCTGACAGAATGCTGGGGCAAAGACGTCTCACAGAAATTTGTTATACCCAACTACGAATGTCAGTCATCAACGGCTTTCCAAAACCAAAACGACGGCCTTATGGTATTTTACAAATCTGGACTAAGCGTTGAAATCATAGAACCTCCTTTCAATGACGCTAGCTGTTTAATAATTAAAGTAGGCTCCGAACTAAATATTGTAGCAATTTATCGCTCCCCATCAACACAAAATATTACAAAATTTTTGTCCTCACTAGAAAACACTATATCTACTATGCGTAGTGATACTTGTATCATAACTGGTGATCTAAATATAGACATAAAACCCACCAATACTGATCCGAAATCTCCTGACTATTTGGAACTCACTACCTACCACGGATTTATTCCAGGTCATGTTCGGCCTACGCGACATAACAACTGTCTAGACCACGCCCTAATTCGTTCCAAAAGAACAGCCTGTGTATTAGTTTGCAACTCGGGCATCACGGACCATGACTCTATTTTAATAGGTATAGATAACGTTATCCCAAAGACTCCCCCCAAACCAAAAATAACGCCAAAAACTAATTATCCCGAAATAATTTCCTGTATAGAGAATATAGATTGGGATAATTTTTACAAAGAAAATGATGTTCGCCTAGCAACTGAATTTTTAATTAACAATATTAGCCTCGCAGTCAACAATAACACCACATATAAGAAAACAAAGAGCTCTCAGGTAATCACAAAACCTTGGATGACACCAAAACTAGTTAATTGTGTCAGGTATAGAGATTCTATGCATCTAAAGCTAAAAAAATCTCCAAATGACCAGGAGCTACAAGATAAATACAAAAAATTTCGAAATTATTGTAACGCATTGTTAAAAACTGAGAAAAACAAATATGACTCGGACTTAATAGCTACAAATAAAGGAAACAGCAAAAAACTCTGGAGTACTGTAAAAAATATGTGCAATATCAAACAATCTAAAACTGACTCAAACGAACTGCTTAAAATAAAATCCTCTCCCACTGAGGCACTTAACACGGTTAATACCTTCTTTGCTTCAGTTGGCCAGGGTCTGGCCCAAAATATTCTCCAAAACCATAATACAACGGAAGATCATTTGACGAAATCAACCGTAGTTAATAATACCCCTGTTGACTCTCTTTTTTTATCACCCACGGACGGTCTAGAAATTAATAAAATTATTTCAGGCTTGAAATTAGCATCGGCCCCTGGAAGCGACCAGATTAGTAATGAATTGCTCAAACGCGCTGGTCATATTTTGGCATTTCCAATTGCTCATATATGCAATTTAAGTATGGCCCAAGGTATAGTCCCCAGTTGCCTAAAAACTGCAGATATTTGCCCAATATACAAATCAGGTAACAAGTCTACTGTATCAAACTATCGTCCGATTTCATTACTACCGTCTTTATCCAAAATCTTAGAAAAAGTTGTAAACAAACGTCTCTTAGATTTCTTGGAAAGCAAAAATCTGTTGTCGCCTAATCAATACGGTTTCCGCGCTAAAAAATCCACTGAAGATGCTGTAGTGGCTTTGGCAGACCATGTAACAGATATTCTCGACCGGAGCGAAAAGTGTATTGGAGTGTTTCTCGATTTGGCCAAGGCATTCGATACAGTGTCTTGGCCAATCCTTCTTCGGAAACTAGAACTCCATGGTATACGTGGAACTACTTTAAACTGGTTTCGATCGTATTTATCTGAGCGAAAACAAAGAGTTCGCCTTTCTAATCTCTATAGTGACTATACATCCATCTCCTACGGTGTCCCCCAAGGTAGTGTCCTTGGACCTACCCTATTTTTGGTCTATATCAACGATCTCTGCCAGCTCAAGATCAACAAAGCAAAGTTGTATACATTTGCCGATGATACAGCCGTAGTTTTCCACGGCAAGAGCTGGACAGAGGTTACTGATACTGCCCAACAAGGACTATCGCAAGTATCACAATGGCTTCAAAGAAATTTGTTGACTCTGAATACGACCAAAACCAAATACATTACCTTCTCCATATCACAACGTACTCATCCTGATGCTATTAATCTTAAGCTCCACTCATGTGATGCACCCAATACAAAACAATGTAACTGTCCAGAATTAGAGCGCGTTAGCACCATCAAATATCTCGGAGTTGTAATAGATCACCGCCTAAACTGGGAGTGTCAAATTAACAATCTGTGTGTTCGTCTACGTAAAATGACACACATATTTAAAAAACTAAGCTCAGTCGCGGATCCAATCACACTAAGAATAATATACCAAGCACTATGCCAGTCCATATTAAATTACTGCATAGTTTGCTGGGGATCTTCGACCAAAATCCTGTTCAAGAAGGTGGAACGAGCTCAACGGTTTATATTGAAAATCGCTTATAAAAAACCAATGATGTTCCCCACAGATCAACTTTATGCCGAGACAAAGTATCTCACAGTCAGACAACTGTACATCATGGCAGTTGTGTTGCGTTTTCATAAAACTGCGCAAATTTCTTTGGCTCCTCGTAAGAGACACAATATCTGGACGATCCCTCGTACAAGAACAATATTTGCCCATCGCTCTTACTTTTTTAAGGGACCGTTCTTGTACCAGAAACTTGACAATCTACTTAACTTAGTAGAAACAACTCGTTACGCTTGTAAACGGAAACTTGAGGGTTGGTTATCAGTACTGGATTATACAGAGACGGAGAAGGTGCTCGAAATTATGATATGACCCTAAGGGGCCTGTTCCCTCTTCCAGGTGGACCACCACTTTTCTGTCATGAAAAATAAATCACTGCCTCAGAAAAACATAATACATTTGTCTGGTCGACTCATGAGGGATCAGACCCCTATGGAAAACAAGTACTTCCCGCATTCGCTACTACCATCCGTAATAACCACAAACGTCAACCTTACACGCACATACACACGTAACATAAATATACCTATATATAACATACATACACACGCAATTGCAAAATACACATCTACATATACACTTGAAACCGCGGCGAACTGCACTAGACTCACAACAATAATAATCTCTAGAGAAAATAGAAAAAAAAAAAAAAAAAAAAAAAGCATGGTTTCAAATTAACTTGAGAAGTTTCTAATGTTAATTATTTCAAAAACACCTAAGACATTTAAGTTAGTTAGTATAGAAATATTTCAGACTGTTATCTCATTATTTTTTTTTTTTGTAAGTTGCCGTTTATCTACTAATTTCTTTTTTATGTAACCATTAGTACCCTAGTAACATTGTTTTTCGTTATAAGGAAGGCACTGCATTCCACGACACAGGACTCTCCTAGTGTGGGATGCAGGGTTCACAAAATTTATGTACCTAAATAATTTTGTTCAAATAAACGTTTATTATTATATTATTATTATTATACTTAGACTTACTTACTTTAGAGTTTTACAACAGGACTGTAGCTATACGGCACAATACTGCGTTACTCCACTCATATTTGAATCGCATTATAAAGATCAAACAACAAGTTTATTATCGGAACAAGAATTTATTTGAAGACATTAGAATTGAACGAACAATATATATTTTTGCGTCCGTAATACACTACACTCGTGTCTATTCAAGAGAAGTGTTCGCGTGTGATCTGTAGCATTACCACAATGCCAGGAAAATCTTACCTACGCTCGTTAGATGTTGAAAGGATTTCTTCACGAAAATATAATTCATTTAGCGGTTTCTTTTTTCGTTGGAACAGAGCAATGTACCGTCGTTATTTTGTTCGTGCGTCACTTACTCTTGGTATTCGATCATCAATCAAATAAAAATTGTTATAGGGAAGTTTTATTTTTACTACAACATTACAATATATAGAGAATATATTCTTAATGTACTATACAAATAATTATAGTTAAAAAATGAAAAACTTACTTTATAATTATAGTTTAAAAAACTGAAGCAATCGACTTCTCATGGACTTTCTTCAAGGTCACTCCATTCATTTACGCTCGTCCCGTGCCTCCAAGCTGGCGATCAAAACACCTTCCCATACCAACCTTTCCTATAGCAAATCTTTTACCATGCAGGCTGTCTTGCTGTGGAACGCGATGCCAGTCTCCATCAGACAGGCAAAATCCCTTCATATATTCGAGAACCTCGTCCATGAACATTATCTCTCCTCTTGCTAAGACTGTATCTATATGTAATATAATATTATATTTATGTTACATACATATATATCTGTATATATTTTATATTGTTACTATTGTTGTTATTGGACTGGCCTTGTGGCAGTGTGTTTACGTCTACCTGCTGAACTGAAAGGTCGTGGGTTCAATCCCCACCACAAAAAATATATGATTTCCCCCTTTTATCTACTAGTTTGTAAGGAACCCTTGGTGGGCGAGTCTGACTCGCACTTGTGCGGTTTTCTATAGAATTATTTCGCAAAAACCTGAAATAGGATTATCTACGCAATAGGTTCTTGTTACACTTACCAATTTAAGAACTCTTATTTCCATTAAATTATTTTCTTTTATCAGATTACATTTGATCTACGTAAAAAAGAATTCTGTTTTGCATCACTTATTTGTAAGCTTTTTACTCAATTCCCTAAAGTAAAGTCCCCAACGAATGTAACGATTTCAGACAAGATTAGCCCCAACCTAATAAATTAATCACAGAGTAAAAAGCTAATGCTCTTATCTTCCATCTAATTCTGTGAATATGTGCGTTGTTCCGAGAGGTTCAGCGAAGGCTGTTTGGCGGGAACTATCAACGGAACCAAATTAACGGTGTAAGCAAACAAAGTGGCACTCAAAGCGCGCCGCATTCATCTCGCGACCCCCTGGGGCAGACGCAGGGGGTCGGGGGGCTTGCTCCTAATGACGACATTCGGGTCACTTCGCCACGCATCTTCTAATAGGATTAACGGCAAGCTTTTTTACATGAAAGTGTAGAACTATTGTTTTCAAGATTTTAGTTTGAAACGTTAATTAATAATAAATAAAACCAGCCAAGTGCGAGTCAGACTCGCGCACGGAGGTTTCCGTACCATTGTCTATAAAAACTGCAAAAACATCACGTATGTTGTATGGGAGCCCCCCTTAAATATGAATTTTATTTTAATTTAATTATTTATTTTTAAAGTGAAATATATAACTCAACATTCTGTGAATATTTCAAGCGTCTACCTGTTGCCGTTATCAATACCGAGCAAAAACGAGCAAGAAAATCACGTTTGTTGTATGGGAGCCCCCTTAAATATTTATTAAACATTTATTTAGGGTATAGAACCCTAACAATGCTTTAATTCCATGTTTACTAGATTTTATTAACCGACTTTCAAAAAAAGGAGGTTCTCAATTCGACTAAGTATATGTTTTTTGTCATGGGCGTATATAAGGGGGTGGGCCAGGGGGTCCGGACCCCCCCCCATGGCATTGGCCGAAAAAAAAAGTGCTGTCAAAATTCCGGAATAGGTATCGCGGATGGCACGCATGTTACAAAATATGTATAAAAACCTGATGTGCGGTAATGTGTGTGCATAACTACAGCTTAGCTAAAGAGATGCAGTATGACCCATATTCGTCTTTCGCCCGCGCATACTACAAACGCGTATATCAAATGGAAACTATATATTTTTACCTGATTGCGTAAGAAGGAGGATAATGTTTTTCGAATGTATGTATGTATGTAACATACATACATACACTTGACGGATTTTGATGTGCAAGGTTGATGTGTCATTACAGTCCTCTTCGTTTCCAAAGTGTCTTAGGTAGGCTATATTTTTTGTAATCATAATACATCTCTTTCAAAAATAAAAATAAAACGTTTTTTCGTAATCACTAACGCACTATTTCGTAATAAACAAGTGTTTTTTTTAGAATTTAGAATAATTCGCGTTATCGAATAAGAATGCGCGTTTATAATCTTTTACAGCAATTTTCTCACAAAAAACGTACACTCAACAGCGTATTAAAAGTATCGAAATCGTAAGTTAGACTGCAAAAAACTGCTTTTCTGCTGTCGGTATTTTGTTTTTTTTTTATATACATACTTTTTAAGAAACTCTAACTCAGTCTCTGTCATATCTATACAAATTGAGAGAGATGGAGATATAGTTTCCAGGCCGATTCAGAATCCGACAAGTTGTGATCAAGGCCGTAAGCCTGCCTCCCCTGCTTACGGCCTTGAGTTAGGGGTTAACCTACCATCCCCCAAAATATCCCGGCAATTATGAAAAATCCTTGCTCTTTTTTAAAGTTTACTTAATTTGCTTCAATATTTTTCGCGCGCCAAAGCGAAGCGATCGCTCGCGCATGCCCATATTTTTGAAGATATAAAACGACTGAATGAACTTATATAAAGATCTTCGTCCGTAAAACTAGAAAATAACATCGTTAAATATCAGGCGAGTTGGAGATCAGTCGTAGTCTTACGTAAAAAAATCACAAATATTCCATGAAAAATTCAATTCGATCCAAGCCAATTTTACATAAAAAAACATTTTGCGTTAATAATTTCGAAAAGATCGAACAAGACGCGCATCGCCCACACGAGCTGGAGTCGAGGCGGCGTCGAGGCACGGGCGCACAAGCGGCGCGCCGCTTCTACGTTTCCTTCAGGTTCAGATGGCAGTGCGCCCACACACTAGAGTCGCATCGCAGGCAACGTGGAGTCGAGGCGCGGTCACGGCGGCGCGGCGTCGTGGCAGGGGTGCAGTGCGTGACCGCGCCGCGACTCCACCGCTATTTTGTTATTTTGTTTCGTGCGTAGACGTGCTTACACTGTAGTGTGTGAAGGAAGCATAGCCGCCCGCGCCTCGACTCTAACAAAAACGCCATGCCTCGACTGTGCTGCGACGCCGCCACGACCGTGCCTCGACTTACCAGTGAACGACGCGCTTTAAAGTGCTGTTCTTAAATTTGAAATCAATGCATTCAAATGGTTATATTTATATTTTTTGATAGTGTAAGTCAGTCTTACTCATCCAGTCGGATATTTCATTTTCTTAAACACTTTTATACTTGTTTGGTTCATCTGGGCCACTTTCTAACACGATCGAAGAATTAAATTATTTCCAAGATTTAATTTTAAAAACCTTAAAAAATTTCGCGCTCGCTACGCTCGCGCATTATTAGGTACTATTTTGTGATGAAAATACTGCGGGCTCACGAAATAAATCATATTACTATAAAAACACTACTAAAATGTTCGCTTATGCTTATTATCTATGTTTTTGTTTACTTGAGTCATGCAAATGCTGAGCGCTCGTTAAAACGGGCGAAGTCACAGGGTACCTCTAGTTTAATATGAATTAATATTGTTCTGACGTTACTTTTACACTTTATTTACAGTTATACGTTTGTCCATAATTTAATTTTCGTGTATTTAAATGTTATAACTTATAATTATATAAAGATTATAATTATATAAACATTGACGTTTAGAAACTAGTACTCGTCTGCGTATAGTCTGCGCAAATAAAGAGGCAAATAGTAGTATATTTTTTTTTTTTAATTTACTTTTTTCTTCACCGCACTTTTTTCTTGCTCCCATTCCGCTTCCGCCTCGACTCTCATCTCACTTCGTCCCTCGTTCCGTTTCATTCCTGCCCCACAACTAATTCAGCTCCCAGGTCGCACCTGTCCCATTTCCACCTATACTACTTGCCACACTTAAAGCTTGCTCACAACTCGTTCCCGTTCCGACCCACTCCCTCACGCTGGGGTTCGAACTTTACTATCGACCCGGTCTAATCTTTCTCCAGCCCCGCTTTCGTCCTGATCAAGCTAAAATTTAAAAAATTAGCAATTCGCTTGAATTGCAAGTCTGTTTATGAAAAAAAGTCATAAAAATGGCAACCCCCTTTTTTATCACCTTTTTTAAGGAATAATTCGAACCTAATTTGACAACCTTAATTCAGTCCTGCCGTAAAAATATTATAAATGTTTGTGATTATTAATTTGAATACTCAAATACAAAATTTTACACCCCTGGCTTTAAAATCGTGGTACTTTCATGGAATATTTCAATCCTCTGTTGACCTTCTTAATTCATTTTTTTCATTTTAGATGTAATTTTTTTTCATTTTATAGTCCATATACTAAATTTCAAGATTCTAACATTCATACAAAATTCAACCTTATTTTCACTACCTTCATTCATCCCTGTCGCTGAAATATAACAACAGTATTTATTTATATCTTTTTGTAACCCAAATACCAAATTTCATTTCATTTCATTTCATGCATCAAAACTCAGGAATTTTACCCCTTAATTCAGCCCTTTCGCAAACTTCGTTCTTAGCTTACCTATTTACTCTATAAGTAACATACTCGTACATGCTAAATTTCAGAATCGTAGCTTATGTAGTTTTTGAGATTTAGTGATGAGTAACGCAATAACGCAATAATGTTGAATGTTGTAATTTAATGCTATATCCCAGGGGAACTATAAACATTTTCGGGATAAAAAGTATGCAAGATCCTTCTACATAGTATAGGTAATAATCCTGCCAAATTTCGTCCAAATCCGTCCAGTAGTTTCAGCGTCCATTGGGCACACCGTACAGACAGGCAGACAGACAAACATTTTAAAAATTGCTGTTTTGGCTTCTGTATCGATAGGAAGGTATCCTCCTATCAAAATTTTTCAAAAATATTTAATGTACAGAATTTGACAGAACTTTACTTTTACTTTTAATGACAGAATTTGGCCTGTAACGGTCTTATTATATCTATAGATAAAGGTAGTGATGCGCGAGAGAAATAGCTGCGCACATTAAGCGAATCAGTCAATCAATCAGGTACTCAATTATAAATATGGTTTCGAATGTGAGCAAAATCGATTAGGAGGTTAACCTCTTAACTTAAGACTTAAGTCAACTCAAAGTGAATGTGTGCACTCGCGAGGTCTACTGTTCGCAGGGCGACTAGTTTCTAATAATTATTACACTAGAAATAATGGATGTTAAAACGCTAAAGAAAATGTTTATACATGGATATTGCCATCATCAATTCAATTTATTAAGAAATTGTTGTCCAAGTAGTATTTAACAGTAGAGGCGCACGTGAAGACTCGCCCTAACGAGAGTAGAGCGATGACAATGATAAATGCCGCCCTCAGACGGGCGTTCGCAATTTACATCCATAAAAAACGGCTCGACCTAGTTTTGGACAAAAATAGAACATCTGCGAAACGGCGAGCTTGTGCATTTGTAGTCTCCAAGATTTCGTTGAGAATTCTGGTTACAGTTTTTTTTTACTTACAATATATCTACGATTGACCACCAACTCGCCTGATGCTAAGCAACGGTGTGGCCGAGGATGGAGTTTGTCGATATAGTAGGTATCTATTCCCTCTAGCCTTTAAAATTTTCAAAATTGTAGCTCTCAGGAAACAGATAAAGCAGCAAGGAGTTCGATTCCTGTGCTATAAATCAATAGCATGGAGCGAAATGGAGTACTAGTACTAAGAGTACTACTAGTTTCTCATTTCAATAAGAGATAGCTGGTAGAATGGTGGTCCTTTGGTGGAAAGGGGAGGGTAGAATAAGATCGTTAAGCTCTTGCACAGTCACCGAAATGAATCCTATAGAATATATACAGATATGTCATTTTACGACGGTGTTCGAGACTAAGTTACAACTTGGTCAATTAACTACTTTATCATCACCGATTAGCCTCATACCTTGCCGGATAACCGATTCTAAATCTCCAAGTTGATACTTGGCTGCTCCATCAAAAAGGTAGCAGCAATACTTCAAACTCGATTGGACCTATGCCTGATAACTAAAACATCATAGACTTCTATAGATACCCCAAGTGTATATACCTAGCGTGTCAACAAGTACGATAAAAAACGCAGTTGACGACCAAGATTTATTTAATTTCGGATGATATATAGATACTATATACTTTCCAATTCGATAATTCGTCAACTAGTTACTAGCGTACAAGCGCGCGGATGCATTGGGTTAAAATAGATTTCGCGCGGATAGAACATTCCATCACAAAATCGTTTGAGTGACGTCACAGTCGACACAAGAAATTTGGCACGCAAGTTTTTCATATAAATGAAGTCACATGCTCCATCTACTAAGTCTGTGAAAAACATTATTCAACATTATACTATTTTGTGTGTATGATTTTTTTATTCTCTGTTGTATGTTTTTGTTATTATAAATTTATGTCTATGTCTATGTATATGATACAGATGTAACAGCTGTGTACTTGAATATATGAGGTAAACCATTGTTCGCTCCTTTAGATCGGATCTGCAAAGTACCAGCTCGAAATTGAAAAACGTGATAAGAAGCTCATTAGCAATGATTTCCTTGTTCTGGATAAACTCCAGTGGAGCATGGCCGCATAATTGCTAATTTATCGGTTTTTATCGGATACATTTCAGAGAGTGTGCAACAGGGCTGTATGATCTCATCTCTACTGCTTTTTAGGGTTCCGTACCTCAAAAGGAAAAAACGGGACCATTATAGGATCACTTTGTTGTCCGTCTGTTTGTCTGTTTGTCCGTCCGTCCGGGTGTCAAGACCTTTATCTCGGGAACGCGTGAAGGTATCGAGTTGAAATTAAAACCATATACGCAGATCTATAGTATCTTGCTGCAGAAAGAAAAATAAAATTTCTCAGTTATCGTAAAAAAAAGTTACAGCCGAATATGTCGTAAAAAACGCACATTTCGACACTCACAAGGGAATCAAAACCTATGGGGTACTTCCCGTTGACCTAGAACTATGAAATTTGGCAAGAAGCATTGTGTTAGAGTACACATATAGGAAAAAATCCGAAAACTGGACATTTTTAATTTAAACACAAAAAAATGTGTCTTCATGCAAGGAATGAGGGTCCAAATTAAGTCCAAGTTCTTTAACCGTATCATGTGGGATGTCATATGAAAGAGTTTCATTAGCATAAGCTAAAACATGGTTTTAAATATTTTTACAATGTATATTTTTCGGTTTATGAAGGAAAATATGAAAATATATACGATTTCCTCCTCTTATCTACTAGTTTGTACGGAACCTTCGGTGGGCGAGTCTGACTCGCACTTGTCCGGTTTTTTTATATATCGGACGATAAGAAGCACTAAATAAGTAAATAGCGACATCGTTTCGTGGAGGACATTTTAAAATATAGAAATAAAACAATTAACACCTTTTATGGTGTGCGACATCATATTAAGCGTAACTCCAAAATACCTGACTGACTGACTACATAAGAGCAATTTTCATAATATGTATAACTGATACGTAGGTAGGTACATATATTATGAAAATCGCTTTTATGCAGCCAGGTATTTTGGTGTCTCTTTTAATACTTGTTAGTTTATAAACTAAAAAGTATATCATTAAAGCATAGTTAAAATTGTTTCTATATCATCATCATCTCAGCCTTAAGTCCACTGTTGGACATAGGCCTCCCCCATGGATTTCCAAAAAGACCGATTGGAAGCGGCTTGCATCCAGCGTCTTCCCTCCACTTATATGAGGTCATCTGTCCATCTCATGGCTGGTCTTCCTACGCTGCGCTTGCCGGTACGTGGTCTCCACTCGAGAACCTTTCGGCCCCATCGGCCATCAGTTCTACGTGCTATGTGCCCTGCCCACTGCCACTTCAACTTGCTAATCCGCTGTGCTATATCGGTGACTTTTGTACGTCTACGTACCTCTTCATTTCTGATTTGATCTCGTAGAGAGAATCCGAGCATAGTCCTCTCCATAGCTCGTTGCGTGACCTTGAGCTTCCTTATAAGGCCCATAGTTAGGGACCACGTTTCAGTGCCGTATGTCATCACTGGTAACACACACTGGTTGTAAACTTTCGACTTGAGGGACTGGGGAATATTGGACGAGAAGACGCTTTTAAGTTTTCCGAACGCTGCCCAGCCGAGCAGCTTCTAAATATTTTATACGTAAAATTTTATTTTCAGATCTGTACCAATACTTCACAATGCAATGTCTGTCAGTACCTATTCTGCGTTCATCAATCGTTAAGAATTCAAAGTAGTCTAATTTAACTTAATTTGATTACTTACGATCAACTTCTCGGATTACATATGCGAATAAGTAATTAGTTAAACGCGCCCGGCTCGGATCGCTGCCGAATCTCGTATCCGATCCAATTAGCGCCACACTTCCAACAAAACTTACAAAAACTCCGTCCTCACTCGTGTAATCACATTACGGCCGTATTTGAAAAAAGGTCTGAATGAAGTTAAAACTTGACTACATTACTTATCCGGGTGCTTCGCGAGAATAAGCCACAAACTGTCGTAAAGTCGAGCGACCTTTTCGTGTGCTATCATTTACAAAAGTTTGTGCAACTTTACAAGTTTCTGTGGGCCTTGTTCGTCTTCAAACAGAGTTATAGTTGAGGCTCACTTTTCAATTGTCCTAAGTGAGCGGAAGCAAAACGCATTGAGATGTGATACTATGGGATATGCCTCATGTCTATGGCACTGCTCTGGTAACCGATGCAAAAAGGTCGGAAAACAGCGCTTTATGATAGAGCGACGGCGGCGTCGTGGTGGCAAATCCGGTGCCGGCACCAACGCTGGCGCCGGAAAACGGCGCGGAACGTATGGCTCGCTAGATACCGACATGATATATGCCGGCGGCGCCACGCTGTGGATTATGGTATTCTCACCGCCTGACGAATTTGTCGCATCAGCACCGGTTCGTGACGATGGCAAATGGAGTTTTGGCGGGATCGTCTTAGTAACGTGTTGTTGCTTTGTTTTATTTTCCTAAACTTGTGTTATTTTGAACATTAATGCTATAAAAATGGTGGTGTTTTATTCATAAAGTGTTCGATAAAGTGTGGGCAAGTGAAATAAAGCAGTAAAACGTGTGATTTTACGTTGTCGGCAAAACTCCATAGAAGGTTCTAGTAAAGTCGCCACCACTTTACTGAAGCAGGACTCGACTTATAAATTGACTGTATACGTGACTTAGATTGTGACTAGAGCATTAACAACTTGTTTTATTCAAGAAACTTGAAAAAATCCTAATACTTGACACTGGCAAATGCTTTAATGCGGGTCCAATACAAAAAAGAAGAAGAAGACGATGGCAACGGGCCTAATTAGATTAACGTTTGACACTCATATGACACTATATAACGAATTGCTTTGTGATACTTGTATTTATGTTTATACCAAAGGTTTATCTAAATGTGTGTGTGTGCGGCAGTCTACTGCAACCCACGGCTACACATGCGAATCCTGTCCGTGCCTATCATTGTTCTCAATATGGCATATTTTTATAAGATCAGATTCTATGAAAGACAGATTCTCAAAAGGACCAGAAATACTACAGATGTATACAGATATATTTACAGATTAGCATTGGTACTTTAGGTCACATACAGGGTTATAAATGTAATGTATGGAGTATAGATAGTTTTTTTTATATCAGGTACGGCATTTTTTTACTTGTTTTGCAGTTCGTCGGGTTGTTTGTAGCATTTGCTGATTACGTAAGACAGATCCCTTTGCGGCGACGCTGTGTGTGGCATGCAGTAATGAAGTTATCACTCTGCGTTTTAGGGTTCCGTACCCAAAGGGTAAAAACGGGATCCTATTACTGAGACACCGCTGTCTGTCCATCCGTCCGTCCGTCTGTCACCAGGTTGTATCTCATGAACCGTGATAGTTAGACAGTTGAAATTTTCACAGATGATGTATTTCTGTTGCCGCTATAACAACAAATACTAAAAACAGAATAAAGTAAATATTTAAGGGGGTTCCCATACAACAAACGCGATTTGTTTTGCTCGTTTTTGCTCGATATTGATAACGGCAACAGGTAGATGCTTCAAATATTCACTGAATATTGAGTTATATTATTCACTTTAAAAATAAATTAAAATATAAAGAATATTTAAGGGGGGCTCCCATACAACAAACGTGATTTTTTGCCGTTTTTTTAAATAATGGTACGGAACCCTTCGTGCGTGAGTCCGACTCGCACTTGGCCGGTTTTATTTTTCTATCACTCTGCTAATGTCCGTGACGTGTTGCCACTTGTCCAAGCCTGCTGTTTTCTACATTTATTCAGATTACAGAATATTGTAAAGTGATGTAAATCTTAAACTTGTAATTTTGAGGGCTAGAGAGAATAGATATCTTCTAGTTTTACGTGCTCCAACCTCGGCTACACCGACGCTTACCATCAAACGAGTTGGTGGTCAAACGTAGATCGATTTACTACAAAAAAAACTGCAGCTTTACTCCATTTGATGTGGGTACATAACCGAGTGCCCAAAAAGGAGGGTCATGTTTTTCTGGTATTTGTATGCATGTATAAGTCTATGTTTACATAGTTCCATTTTACTATATGAAGCCGAAATGGCATTTCATTTAGTGTAAGTTTATCATTGAAATTTAAATATAGATTTAACAATATACATTTTAAATAAAAACTACGGGTGACTCACGTCTGTTTTGAGCCGAAATATCAGACTATAGTTTCTAGTTAGTTTAGTTTTTAGTGAGTGACGTGTGCGCTGCTCCTTTGCAAAATACCGCCGAATGCGGTTGAAACTATAGTTGGATATTTCGGCTCAAAACAGACGTGAGTGACCCGTTGTTTGAAATGTGTAAACCACGTTAGTTTCCATAGCAAAATTTAACATTATAGATTAAATCATACTTCTAACTGTGACTTAGCTGCCTTACGGGCTACTGTTTTTTTCCGTTTGCCCACTGCAAATCAATAGATTCAAACACAATTAAATGGTTCTCTTGTATCCCCAATCAAGATTAAGTTAATTAAAAATAAAATAATAAATAAATATTGGAGGACATTTCACACAACGCCATCTAGCCGCCATTATTAAGTTATTTACATGCTCACGCTGTCATCTACAAAATTAATTAGCTACGTGCATAACCAAAACTAACTGCAAAAACAATTATAATAAGACACTAACATTATGAATTAGTTTAGTTGGTATAATCTCGCCAGTTGGTGACCGCAATCGCGCTTGGCCGCCAACGGCTCGGCTTAGCGGTAAGCCCGCCTGATCTTTCACTAGTTTTTGCACAAACCCTCGTAATCTTGAGCAATCACGTTACTCGGATGTCTCGCAAGGGTTGAAGTTTGATTGCTAAAATGTTTGCTGTTATGGTACAATACATATAGGTTAATTTAACTTAATCCGTACTCAGCACCTATAATCTTGGAATTTTCAAGGCTAGAGTGAATAGATATTTTCTAGATCGACGAGCTCCATCCTCGGCCACACCGTAGCTTAACATCAGGCGAGTTGGTAGTCAAACGTAGATCTATCTTGTATTAAAAAAACGTATAAAATCACTGAATGGAGTTATAAAAGTAATTTTACATGTTTAGAATATTTGATACGTGAGAGAGAGCTGCGCACTTTGATCCCCACCTAAAGTAATTTGTTCATCAAACCTTTTCATTTGACACCCAATACGGCACACGGAGTGCGGCTGCGTATATATAAAAATAAAGTTGATTTTATTTATTTTATATATGTAAATATGAGAAAAAAAGATTTCAATATCATTTAAATTGGCCATGGAGACCAAATTATAATCATGTTTTTTTTTCCAAATCTCCGTCCCAAAATAAATGTTACTGAATAAAACTTTGTTTTATAATTTCCTGTGTCGATAAATCTAATGATATTTCATTTTTCCACTTCACTTTGTTGTCCGTCAGTCAACCCGTCTGTCTGTCTGTCCGTCTGTCCGGGTATCAAGTTCTCGGGAACCCGTAAAGGTATCGTGTTGAAATTAAAACCATATACGCAGATCCATAGTTTCTTGCTGCAGAAAGAAAAATAAAATTTCTCAGTTTTCGTAAAAAAAAGTTACAGCCGAATATGTCGTAAAAAACGCACATTTCGTCACTCACAAGGGAATCAAAACCTATGGGGTACTTCCCGTTAACTTAGAACTATGAAATTTTGCTAGAAACATTGTGTTAAGCAAGTACAAAAAAAAAAACTAAAACTGGACATTTTTAATTAAATCACAAAAAAAATGTGTCTTTACCCAAGGAATGCGGGTCCAAATTTTAAAGTTCTTTAACCGTATCATGTGGGGTATCATATGAAAGAGCTTCATTAGTATAAGCTAAAACAAGTTATTAAATATTTTTACGATGTATATTTTTCGGATTATGAAAGAAAATATAAAAAATATATGAGTTCCCCCTTTTATCTACTGGTTTGTACGGAACCCTCGGTGATATTATTATATCAATAATTTTATTGTATGTTTATTAGTGTTGAAAAATTTAAAAGTAAAACATTAAATTAATTAAATAAAAACTTTAAAAACACCCAAACTTATTATAATAAATACAAAGTGACTAGCAAACAGCTAAACCGGAACCAAAAAAAAGAAAACAAGGAAAACTCAAAGCACTTAGTCAAATCAACAATTCAATCTCATTCCTTCCCAAAAATAATAGAATAGAATTCGGCGATGATTGCTATGCAAATGACCTGTTTAATAATCTATTTAGGACGTTTGATCCGACAGTCGCTCGACCTCATCTCTTATGCAAACTAAATTGAACGCTGCTCTGCATAATTCATGTATTGCTATTATTTCGGGCAGGTTTGTGGTCGGTCACCGGTGCGCCGTCGGGCGCAGGCGGCTCGTCTCGCGCCCACAAACTGTTTCTACTGAACAATCATTTTATAATTCTATAATTCTTCGGTACTATGTAAATAGGGCGAATTCTGTGGTTTCTATATTTCCTCCTGCAGCCTAAACGGCTTGAATGATTTTGATGTATGAGGTTTCGTTAGATTTGTCTTTACTTCCAGATTGTGATAGGTTACTTTTGAGTACCTAGGTAGTTATAATATACTTTACTATAAGTTAAAAATACATTTTCCTGACCATCATGAAGCCTACTAGCTACTAGCTTTACCTTCAAATGAATTGTGGTCAAACGTTGGCCTACTTAGCAATAAAAAAAAAAAGATTTAACATTGAGTAAAACACCACAGACCTGTATCATATCCGAAAATTTAGCGGTCCACGACAAAAACATATTTGGCAAATGGTCCCTCGTCACAAAAAGGTTAATAACTGTCTAGCAACTCAGTAGATAAACTTTGGTCACGTCTCGCGGACTTGCTGGTACAAACTAGTCCCAACTAGTCACAAAGTACTACTTCGTTTGACGTTACTCCACGTTGTGTCAGAGTTCGACATACGTACGTTCTATATTTAACAAACAGCGCGGGTTATTAGCTATCATTTGCACGTGGTGCTGACTTGCCTTCTGACCCTTTAACACCGGACATATATACATACCAATATATTTACGTTGTCTGCTTTCTTTCACAAGTGTAACACTTTTTAATTTTATCACACGGCTAATAGAAGCCGTGAGTACAAAAGCAATGGCAAATAGAAGCCGTGTGTCCCTTTAGTAAAAAAAGAAACAAACTGACATATCGCTTGATCGATTGTCAGTGACAAACGACTGCGCCAGGGTCTATGAGAAAAAATCTATAAATTTTCCATGACGCAAATACACGTTTCTATTTTTAGCCTGCTCAAAAATAGACTAACGCTCCTTATTAGGAGCGTAATTGTGAAAAACGCGTAGTATAAAAGCTTACGCAATAGATTTCGAAGGTCTCTTTTACCTTCTGACCCCGAACTGTTCGGTAAGTGAAACTTCCTGTGTACGCCATTGTAATTTCACCAGTGTTAATATATCGCTTTGCTCCAGGATCGACTTGCCTTTTTAAGTTTTAAATACTTTTATTTAAAACTAATTTATTTCTTTTAAAATTCTAAAACAACCTCAAAAGGCATGTCGACCCTGCAAATTCTTATAATGTGTTTTCAAATGCATTGTGATAATCTATTGTTTTACATGTCAGCCACACAGGTACCGTTTTTATTTAATTATTTTATCATATTTAACTGTGTAACCGTGGCTGACATATGTCTAAAATGATGTAACGCATATTATAGCATTTTAATTGCGAAATACCACATGATTCCTTAAATAATGTGAAAACTATTTTTATAATCTACCTTCAGCACTTCATGCAAATCTTTTAATTGTTTGGACTCTTCTAGTCATTTAAATCTTGTAAAAGATTGGGTCATGTCATAAGAGGGCTTATGCTTTCACTTCAGTTAATTCTACATACAAGTCACTACTTATGGCATGGCACAATCAGTCTGAACTCTCGACTGACATGAGCACCTCATCTTCCAGGGTTCCAGTATACGGCAAAGATTCCAGTATACGGTTAAGGCTCCAGTGAACTGCTCAACTTCCAGTATACGGCTCAATTCCAGTATACGGCTCAACTACCAGTCTGCGGCTCAACGTACTGTATACGGCAACGTCCGATACAGCTTCTATCTTCGTGCCGTCTGGCGCAAGACCTGCCGACCACGTGTCGACCCTCTTCGCCGGCCACCCTCGCCGGTCATCTTCGCTCCAGCCACGAGCCACGAGCCTTGCGTCGGCCACCCTCGCCGGTCAGCTGCCCTTTTGCCACGCGCCTTGCGTCGGCCATCCTCGCCGGTCAGCTTCGCTTCAGCCACGTGCCACGAGCCTTGCGTCGGCCACCCTCGCCGGTCTCTTTTCTTCGGCGTCCACGTCGGTCGAGCCCTCTGCCGCCACGTGCCTTCGACGACGCTTCACCTTACACTTCTAAAGATAAGTCCTCTTCAAGGCACCACGAATATCAATTTAACTCTCGACCCTTTGTCTTATGTAACGTCTCTTCTTATTCTTAATATAATACTTAATAACTTTTTTGTCTCTTTCTATTTTCCTCCGCCACTAGTAGGAAAATCGCAAGTGCGACACAAGATAATACGTAAACAAGTTATGTTATTAAAGTTACAGCAAGTATGAATTTCTACGATTTTTTTCTACGAAAAAGTTTGTTTATTACGAGAGTGGTACGGTTTCATTAGAAAAAAAAAGTGAAAAGACATTTGCGAAGTGAAGACACCTTGCACATTATAGTACTCGAGATAATATAGAAACATACGTACTCACATACACCTTTATATACATACATACATCTGAAGACAATGACTCTCCAGTCAGATAAAAACTATGGAGGTTCATTTTCAAGCATAAAAGAGCCCAATTATACACACATACATACCTACATCTGAAGACAATAACTCTCCAGTCGGATAAAAATTATGGAGGCTCTTTTTCAAGCATAAAAGAGCCTAATTGCTCGAAGTGCGTCCGGCAACCGGACACCTGATAAAATAATATGGAGGACTAAGATATAAAAATAATATAGAGGACTAAGAAAGTTGAAGTGGCAGTGGGCAGCGCATATAGCACGTAGAACTGATGGCCGATGGGGCTGAAAGGTTCTCGAGTGGAGACCACGTAGTGACAAGCGCAGCGTAGGAAGACCAGCCACGTGGTGGACAGATGACCCCATACAAGTGGCGGGAAGACGCTGGATGCAAGCCGCTTCCAATCGGTCTTTCTGGAAATCCATGGGGGAGGCCTATGTCCAGCAGTGGACTACTTATAGCTGAGATGATGAAGATATTCCGCCCGAGACGTATTGCACATTAAAACTAAAACAAGTGGCATTCTAGTTTCGTAAACACCAGTAGAATAATAATTTTATAGTTTAAAAAACTGAAACAACCAACTTCAAAGTACGTTATTTCGTTTACTTGTAATATAAGTAAGGATAATAATTAAACAAGGAGCATTGAAGTAACAAGCGTTAAAGTAACTATATTTTCTCCTTATACACATTGGATGAGGAGTAAGTAGGTTTTACTTTTCAAGCTCAATAAATCCCTCACGATTGTAAACTTTTAAAAGAGACCTCTTCACCCGCTCGTTTTTTTTTTGAACTTCAAATGCTTCGTCGTCGCAGATTAGAAAATGTGCAGATGTTTATACGAAAAACTTCAACATTTGACAGTATTGTACAGAAAAACGTGTCAGTGGAACTCTGCAATTCTATAATCTGACGCACTCACTCAGGAATCCAATGAAAATATTTTTACTTTTACATAGTATTCAAAAAGTAATTAAGCAATGTTTCTAAAATAATTATGGGGCCAACTTGGGAGCTTTCTCTATACGCCAATTAACGAAACATATAAATTGGTTCAAGAATGAGCGAGAAATTCGTGTACATACATAAAAAAATACATACGCTACGAATTGATAACCTCCTCCTTTTTTGAAGTCGGTAAAAAAGCAAATGTATGGGATTGACATCAGTTAACGAAATGTCACGTGACGGCACGTCATAGTTTCTTGGCATGTCGAACCGTAAGCGTTTGTAGAAATAGAAACGTTGCCCACTGTAAGTTAGGTCTATGTAGACTGATTTCGCTGTCGTACGATAAAAATATTGTGCAAAATTTTATAAAAAAACACGAGTGTGCGAAAAAACGTATACACAATGTTATTCATACCGTCTGTGTAGAAATGATATACGTGAAAACAATATTTTATTACAGAAACTATATTGTCCAATGAGTGTCCATCATTATAAGTGTCCAACTTTGTGAAATGATCGATTGTTGAGAAGCGGCCGCTCATGGGGCTATGAGCTGCGATTGTTACGATATCTACAAGGTTATTATTTTGCCAAAGACACAAACTGTCACAAAACTTACTGCCCCTTTTATGAGATGTCGAAATGAGTTTAGTTCGGGACCCTTGATACAACCATAAAAGTTTGTTGCCGGCATCTGTCGCTTCGGTTTATAGTTCATCAATCAGATTAGTTGGAGAGTGGCGACGTTTACGACGCGACACTATGTCGCGGGACGATGTCGTGTCGTATTCTATGGTTTTGTTTTACCATAGAGTTAAGCCCCGGGTACACTAGGGAATGAAATGTCCTGTAACATGACGCGCAATGCTCAGTATACGTGACGCTGCAACTTTGTACCATTTCCCACAACATGTTTCCCAACATTTCGCGACGCATTTACGTGTCGCGGCCTCACGGGACTTGCTCCCGTATCCAGAGCGAGCACACGAGTTGCGTGTCGGTTGTTGCGCTTTGCTATTTGATGCCGAATGTAGTCGGATCTGTATGATGCTCCTCAACATGTCTGTGGGAAAAGGACACGACACTTCGTGCGACATTTCTGTAAACACTGATCGGCCTGCATAATACTCCGCGACATTGTCTTTCGGGATATTCAAGACTTCACGTAAGTGTTAAGGGACAAGTTCCACAACACGTTGTTCTGTTTGTCCCCTAGTGTGTTCTTGGCCTTCAGGTTCTTTCAGCGTGTCATAGAGCGACGCATTGAGCGGCGCGTACGTAGAGGCTACGTACTACGCGCCGCTCGATGCGTCGCTCTTGGCCTCGTGCCTCATGACAGGATGCCTTTAATATTGCGTAGTACGTCTTCTCGTACGTACTACGCAATATTAGAGGCATCCAGTCATAAGGCATGAGGCCAAGCGCACTTTCCAGCGTAGATTTAGGTATAACGCTACAAGGACATTCAATCTGCCGCTTGGATCCGACAATTTGATACTTTGCCGTACACCAGAGGAGATAAAAGCTACACAATGGAATGTGATGAACTTTTTAAGTATATATAGTTACCTAATTTTAATAATAATATAAGAGTAGACAGATATCAAGAGGCGTTATTTAATTACATTTGTTTGCGGAGTGAGTATTCTTTTCCTTTAGCTACTATTAAGTATTCTGTGGTATCATGGCGTTATTTGCAGCGTTGTAAGCACAAAGTTGCAAAATAAAGATATATGGAAATATGTATTTATGTATGGTATTGTGTTTAAAATTGCAAGAAGCCATGTACATGGAGAATACAGTATCCACGACAGTGATGGCAGAAATCGCCGCAGATATATCAAATAAAATAAAAATACGAGATTGAATTCGCTTCTCTATGAGTGCACGAGATTTGACCATGCGAAACCCTGCGTATCCCAGAACGAGCTAGATGTCAAGATAAACTTTGATAATGTTGCAAAAGCTTAAGTTCAGGCATGATTAGAGTACATTAAATGTCTAGTAATTACTTCCGTTTTATAGCAGGATTTAGGGGGTAAATTATTAGTTAACGGATTTTTGGTAAACATGTTTTGTTTTAAACAAACAAGCATGGCCAAGTTTTAACTCAATCATGGCCAAAATCCAGTTACAAACAAACATGTTTTTAAATATATGTAGATGGTTAATCCGAACGACATATGCCATATTTCGAGTATTTTTTTCTCGAGTATAAAAATCGATTGCTCTAATCCAAAAAAAGGAAAGCTATGAGTTTCTAAATATTTGTGGGTTGTAGAATTGTACTGTGTGTAGGATGGGTCCGCTGCCAAATTGCGAGTGAGCAATTATTTGCGGTTGCGGATCGAAGCAATACATTGAACCACCGCACCAATTGATTGCAACATTGCCATTTTATACGATACTGTTTTTGACATTTGGTTTGTTCCGACCCAATCAATTTTGTGTAGGTACTTTAATCATGGATTCAAAATTCAACACACAATATTGAATAACGGTTTGAAGGCGTTTTCGTGTTCGGAACACACAGAAGTTGATATTCTAATTGACTGTTCTTTTTTTAGGGTTCCGTACTAAGCGTGCCGGAAACAACATTGCAAGTTATTTAGCTTTTATTTAAGAGCTAGTAAAAACATGGTAAAACATAAATAACCAAATTGTTCCAGCCGTTTTCAAGTGATACGCTTATCGAAATTATAGTCTGGCCATGTCCGTCTGTCTGTCTATCCGGCGTTTTGCTGAAAGACTATTAAGAATATTAAGTCTGTCTTAATAAATTAAGACTATTACTAAGCTATACATATTAATCACAACTATAAATTGAAACGTACGAATCGGTGTTTAGTTCGTTGATACATACATAATGGAAAAGAACTGTATGTTGTAAGAAATAAGTCATAATTTTCTGTACACTAATTTTCTGTTTGCACTGAATTTCAAAGTGTTTGTTGTCGCACATGCCTACGGCGTAATACGGAATGACATAAGCTGTAAAAGCCGAACGATTCACCCCCGTTGTCCGACCCTATACGATTGATAGCTGAGTGAAGACCGTATGGCGCATTTTCAGTCTATTCGACACCTTGTTTCATAGTTTTTGTACTCTATTTCCAGACACAACGTGAGAATTTTATAGGTTTTTCGTCTATGCTTTAGAAAATTCTTTTCGTTTCTTGGTATAGGACTACCAAACTCTACAGTAGATACGTAGAGACAGATGGGGTTAAAATTAAAAGTTGTATTGATGGCAGAAATCCCCACTTTTATTTATTACACAAAGATTACACAAAGTCCCGGGACTTCGAGACACGAGACGAGACGTCCCGGGACCCAAACCCTAAAGCTAACATTGAGATTCTTTTAAAATAAAAATTCTATGATTGGGTTGGTGGATTGTGGATACCTCATTTAAAGGATTATCATTGTACAAGAATCTATATTAAAAGTAAAATAATATACCCGACTACAGAAAAGCAGTTTTTGCAGTCAAACTTACGATTTCGTTGAGCTCGAGACGTTGTTGAGTGTACGTTTTTTGTGAGAAAGTATGCATAAAATTGCTGTAAGGTTATAAATTCGCATTCTTTAGGATAATTCTAATGATTATTACGAAAAAGTTCATCGGAGGTTACGAAAAAGTTATATTTGCTAGCCACTCGGTGACTGAAGACAAAATCTAACGAAATATTGCACATCAAAACCAGTCAAGCCTTTTAGGCTGTACAAATAATATAGAAACATATATAGATATACATACTAAATGTCACCCATGGCTTTAATTGTCCTGTTTTTTGCTCATGCGGTTTCCATCATTCAACCAGCCGGTAAAGCAAACTTGAGGTCAGGGATCGCATTTAGCCCCAGGGAAATATTGGACGACACGGTTTCGCTACTCACCGACGACTTGCCACAAAGTCACCCCTGAATAGACATTTCTGACCGAGCGAGCGAAGCGTCTCTATATTAACTGGCCAAATTTGGTTTCGTCTGTCAGTTTGTTTGTATGTTCGTACTCGCGTACAGGGCGTAATTGAATTAGATTCTATGGATTATGTTAAAAAAACGTCGTCAGCGATTTTTGATAGGAGGGGTGGTTCCCATAATTCCCATAAAAGGGGGGGGGGGGGGTTATTGCAGCGCTAATTACAAACCGATTTTAATTATATTGGTAGGCAGATAAAGTACACAATTATTACAACCTGTGGTAAAAATGAATATAATTGGTCAAGTGGTTGTCGAGATAATATGACAGCCAACTTGAGATTGCGTGTAACAGTGAAGGCGCGTGGATGTGCTAAGCCAACTTTATGTAGGTATTATGTACAGATGACCCAAGGTGAGCTGCAAATAAGGTCTCTTGCGTGGTCTACTGTTCGTAGAGCAACTAGTTTTATTTCCGTGCGGAGTTAAATCACAAGCAGCAACCACAATAACGACGTAATAATCAAAGTAGCTTGTTATTATAAGAGCCGGCTTGCGTCGAGTTCCGCGTTAATTCTGAATGAATTCGCATCCTTCCCGAGTCGGCCGCGCTACGCACCGGAATGGGCCGCTAATCGACACATTATCGTTACAATTTCAACGGAATTGCGTTTAGTAACGCAAACATTGGGGGCTTATTTTCGCGGCCTTGTGTGTTTCGTATCTCTAAAAAAATTAAATTACAAATATCATAAGACTAACTCTCCAGTACAATCAACACACAATAGAGGGGCGGAGTCATTGCTACGGACGGGCATGCTACGCTACGCTTAGAGCTACCTTTTTAGAAAATGTTGGCGGATCAACTAATGCGACTTATGCTAGTAAAGTCCACACTATAATAATGAAGGGTACAGGCAAATATCAGGGAATGTCACGAATAAAAAAAAAAAATGTTTTTTAGTAGAATCATATCTTTGTCTATGGTATTTTAAATTCTAATCATTAGAATTCAAGTCAATTAATTAAAAAAAAACGTCTGAATCGATTTTGATGAAATATAGCTTTAAACGGTCTCGATGAAATCTTTCAAACAAAAAATACTAGATTAAAATCATTCCATCAGTTTGAGACCTACGATGTCACAGACAGACACACATATACACACTTCAAACTTATAACACCCCCCTTTTTTGGTTCGGGGGTTAAAAACGACATCGATCGATAAAATATTGAAATTCGTTTCATTAAAATGGTTCAAAGTTTCGAATAAAAACATAAAAGAAATACCTCAAAAATACTTTACTTATCCCATTACCATTACTCACTAGTCTAATAAATTACTGACAAAATATGAAACATACGTAAGTGTGTAACCGGGTATAAGTGCCACGTTTGAATGTGTGTGTTTCTTGATACAATAATATAAAACATACTTACGTAAGTGTGTAACCGGGCATAAGTGCCACGTTTGAATGTGTGTGTTTCTTGATACAATAATATAAAACATACTTACGTAAGTGTGTAACAGGGCATAAGTGCCACGTTTGAATGTGTGTGTTTCTTGATACAATAATATAAACTCGAATGCGTGAGAATAGCGTCACTCGCTCCGCTCGGCCGCCGACCCCGCCCGTTCTCGTTCGGAGCTTGCGATGATTGCTCTATTATATTTAAAAAGTTGCCACATTACTTTTTATATTTTATTTAATGACACTTTGAAAGGCCACTGGACGTTATGGCAGGGGTGCGAGTAAAACGCTGTTTAAATTTTTTGGAAATGCCATTTGTGAATTATGATGTTTTTATTGGAGATAGGCTTACGTTTGACTACATCCTGCCTGATGTTAAGCAAGCTAGCGATTTAAAACAGAGCTAAAAAGGTCATCAAGATGACACCTATAGTATAGCTCACCATATGCTAAAATGAACATATGTTACGGAAAATAACATGTAATGTCGAAGTCAATCCTCAAAAAAATATAACATAAGACCCCATTTCGTAATTTTACTGACTTAACTTATTTTACTAGCTTATAGTTAGCTTCAACTCTCCCGGTATTTGTATTCAAATCTTCCTAGTCTCAATAAGAATCATTTCCTTATATTCGATTGGATGAAGTTTTCAAAGACCCACTGGAGGTTGATTGGCTGACGTTTTGTATGCATGTGTATTTGATAGGTTAAGGGTTTAACACAATATTGCGCATTTTGAAGTCGGTTTGCATTGAAGTCGGTAGTTCCGGTTTTTTTTTTAAATATAATTATTTATTAACTTGCTTCACTCGTCAAAAATATGAGGGAAAAATATGCAGGTATCGTTTTTCTATTAGTCCTGTTACCGCCCTCACAATATACCTTACTTGAAGTGCTAAGCAGTGTAAGTGTGAGTACTATTCGAGCTTACATGCCTGCCCTTCGGTTATCTATCTCACATTTAGTATTCCGCCCAGTGGCAGCGGCGGCGCTATCGGAGATTTATGCAGCTCTTCTCACCACACCCGCATCTTTCCCCCTCCCCCCTATCGCGTCTCCCTTATTTCCTACTTATCCGCACTCCACCGTTACTTAGATGACACTTTTTTATGCAACTACTTCGTTTATTTTTCTTCGGTGTTATTACAAGCTTTATCTTCAATAACTAAAATTCCAGTACGTTCTTGCCTTTAATTTTTTTTCTTACAGAATTATTTTCTATAAATATACATTGTAAAATTATTTAAAAACCTGTTTTAGCTTGTGCTAATTAAGCTCTTTCATATAAAATAGCCCACATGATACGGTTAAAGCATTTTAAAATTTGGACCCTCCTTCCTTGCATAAATACGTACCCTAGTTTATGTGATTAAATTAAAAATGTACAGTTTTTGGAATTTTTCCTTTATGTATACTATATGACAATGCTTTTTGCCAAATTTCAAAGTTATAGGTCAACGGGAAGTACCCCATAGGTTTTGATTCCCTTGTGTCTTGACAGACAGACGGACAACAAAGTGATCCTATAAGGGTTCCGTTTTTTCCTTTTGAGCTATGGAACCCTAAAATGCCAGCCAAGTGCGTATCGGGCCTAACGCAGGGTAGGGTTCCGTTGTTACACTTCACTATATGTATACCCAAGTAGTAGCCCAAGTATTCCGGGCTACTACTACTAACAGGGCTACTTGTTTGGGTGAGGTTAATTAATGTTCTAAAAAAGGCCTGCCCCATTTTTTACTTAAATTTTTTAATATAGTATTTTTAGCGGTTCACAGAACACATTTAAGTCCGATTCACATCTAATAGCCTATGAGTATATAGTAGTTGTGACATACGAACAGACAAACGAATATCCTTATATATCATGTAATATAATTTAAAAGGATTTCTCGTAGTACTACGGCATCCTAATAAACCGCTTAAGCCTTTTAAGGTACAGGAGAAAAAGTAATTTACATGGACTCGAAAAATGTTAACCTTCTTCCGCAACCGGGGCAACCAAAACGTTTCTAAATCAAAAGTATATCGTGTAACCAAATGATATTCAAAAGCAGAGACGTCCACGGCCGTTTGTCTAGCTTTTATCTAAGTGCCTATCTCCACAATAATCAGCTTACCATTCGGCCGGTGTCCGGGGCTCTGCTACGAAAACGTATCAAATCCTTGCTAATCCCCGGCGAGGGCGAGCCGGGGTCGACCGGGAGTAGCCGAAAACGGTCGTGTTTGTTGATCTCTATGCTTTTAATACAAACGGCAGAACGAATAAACCAGCCTAGTGCGTGTCAGCCCACGCGCGGTGTAGGGTTCCATAGTTGTACATCACAGTAAGGACTCAAATCCGGGCTACTTGTTTGATGTTATGAATAAAGAAGTTAGGGATATGTGACGTTTGCGTGATTCTTTTATTTTTAACTGAATTTCGACTTTAAAAAAAGACAAGTTTTTAAATTCGGTTGCATTTTCTTTTTATTATTATTATTTCATAACTCCGTTATTTATGAACCGATTCGGATTTTTCATTTTTAATTATTAAATTGAAAAAAGTATTTTCGCACATCTACATTTTTTTATTACCTATCCAACGACACACCATGGAGTAGATGACGAAAGATAAAAATCATAGTAGGTACGCATGTGGGAGCACAGAATCCATAAAAAATATACACAAGTGTATACACATCGCCATCTCTTTTACCTCATTCGCGCATCATATCTGCGAACACAAAAATCGCTGTTTTCGTCATTTTTCATCCGATTTTAATACTATTTTCACAAAAAAAAAAACTCTCTGAACTGGCTCGCTACAAAAACAGACATAGACAAACATGGCGAGTTTTTAAGGGTTCCTCATTGTCACTAAGGAACCTATTAAGTTTAAGCTCACGAGGTAACTATATGTATAACAATATTTAAAATACACTATTTATGACGAATGACCTAGTCAACTGTCGGGAAGTGAAGACGGCCACATTCATAATCAAGCCTCGACAGATACTGTTTTTGTTAATTCTAAAATTAGGCAAAACTCGTCGCCATATTTCATTGGCGACGGACGTGCTTTTTGCTTGTTTGATTGATGACACCGACTTACAAATACTAAACTCTAACTATTATTACAAAAGCGAAAGTAATTGTCTTTGTCTTTTTGTTACATATTCATGACTAAGCCCCGGAAAGTGGAAACTTTTTATAACATTTTGACATTATTATTATTACATAGCATTGGTTATTTTTTTATTACTTAAACTCTGACAGTAATATTGCAATACAAAAATTGAAATTAAACATATAGAGATATATACAGATTTATCGTGTATATTGTACATAGTATTATGATTTGTATAATTTCAATGAATAACAATCGTGAAGCCTTAGAAAAAAAAATTACACTGAACTGTTCATCATCATCATCATCTCAGCCATAAGAAGTCCAATGCTGGACATAGGCCTCCCCCATGGATTTCCAAAATGACCAATTGGAAGCGAACTGTTACGACCACAGAACTACTATTAAAGTACAGATTTGGACCTCCAGTTCAGTATTTGTAAGTAACGTAGCAAGAAACTGGACGACACCGGAATCAAGAACATTCTGTAGTTTAACACGCCGAGACCCAATGTGGGTCGGACGCGACATACGCGACGGCGACGCCAGCGCCACGACAAAGGAATAAAAGACAGTTTCAATTCCAACTAGATATGGAATATAGTTCAAATTAAGTCTATTTCCGGTACACGGTACTTTTGTTTGAAACTATAACATAAGAATTAGGTACAATATAATGGTCAAAATGTTTACATGGAAATTTAATTTTTACTTCTCTCAGAACATCTTGACGTGACAACGTCTAATAAATCGATGTATGCCGACGTACGATGTATGAACGAAAAAGGATGACTCATTGTCCCGTTACGTTACGCTCATTGTCCGTTACACTCCTTGTCCCGTTACAACCGCGCGCGGTGGCTGAGGAAGCGGGCGGACGTGCGCCGCGCCCGACCGTCGCTTCATCTCACTCTAGCTCATTACGTCAACATTCCTCGCGCGCGGACGATATGTTGTTATGACGTCACGAAAACTATCGTCCGTAAGCCGACTTTACAGACAACCAATTTTTTTTAAGTAGATCGACTAGTATTTGTTAATTTGCATAGTCTATTTCCCCTTGATAGTTTTCTTTTTAATCTCCGACCCAAACATTAGGGGTATTGTAAGTTTGACGTCGATCGACATTCTTGATGCGTACTGCAGACGAATGGAATTCTTTGCCGCCATCTCTGTTTCCTGAGACCATCTTGGAATTTTCAAGGCTAGAATAGATATCTTGAACGAGAATAGATATCTTCTAGATCGACGAGCTCCATCCTCGGCCACACCGTCGCTTAACATCAGGCGAGTTGGTGGTCACACGTAGATCTATCTTGCATTAAAAAAAGTAAGAATATGTGTGTCTGTCTCAGGCATCGTAGCTCTCAAACAGATTGACCGATTTCAATCTAGTTATCTTTGTTTGAAAGATAATTTTATCGAGAGTGTTCTATATCTATAGTATGTTCTATGTTTCGTCAAATCGGTTTAACCATTTTTTGTTGGGGGTTTTTGAGTTTTCTAAACTTATACTTGTTAATTTCGTTATATATGATTTTTTCCCATACACAAACTCATTTAGCAGGCATGCGGCAGAGAGGAATGTGGACACTTGATTCTAACAAAAATTATAACTTTCAAATAAAATTTCACGAACTGACGCCTAAATTGAAAAATATTTTTGGCATACCCACAATACTGTTGGATTACAAAACCGACAATGGGTAAGATGAGAAAAACATAATTCAGGGTCCGTAGTTGACAGAACCCAAAAAAAAACAGCGCACTTATTCTGAGATGATCATGTGCATCTGATGATGATGAGATGAACATGAAATGTGGTTGTTTGACAGATAAAACATGACAGCGGCATAACCGCACGATGTACGTGTTACAGCATAATTAACCAATGTGTTGACGGGCATTACCGTTAAAAATACGCGAGTGGACCGTGGGAACTGGGAAGAGAGAGTTGTTCGTACAACCTGCCCGACCTGAGGGAGTTGTAATCGCAATTCCAGGATAAAACTGACTGTTTTCTCATTGAGTATTTTAGTTCACACGTTTTGCCGCTGGCTTAAGATAAAATGGTTAGCGAGTAATTATTATGTTAGGATTGACGCGACGGATACAAAAATATGAATAAGCGCGGGGTACAAAAATAAAAGTGGTTTAAAGCACCGGAAATTTATTCATTTCTTTTTACCCCACTGCCCAAGAGAGAGTAATTAATGGTTCTCAAATGTACACTGGGTTATAAGCCGAGTGAGCAAAGCGAACCAAGGTCTCTGCATCAACTAATACATTTTTCTTTCGTCTGTCTGGATGTTTATTTGTATTTTATTATTTGAATGATGTTTACTGACCGATGTACCAGAATAGAGTCTATGTGGTAGGAGAACTAATGGTGTATTGTAGGTGCTACTGTTCTTATTTCATTGTCCTTGAATAGCAACACAATCGAGACGTCAGTTTCCATTGTTTGCGACGCCTGACAACAGATACTCTGCACTCACAGTGAAACTTATATACTCAAGAATCTTGCAATATCTAACTTGACGGAATGTTTGAATAAGTACCTAGCAATCGCGAAATCCTTAGAAAGCATTACAGCATAAAGTTGTTTGCTTAACATCAGGTGAGTTGACGGTCAAAAACAAGCCTATTACTGAATAAAAAAGTACACAATAAATATTACAGAGATTTAAGACAATGAAATAACTTTTTATTCTCATACAATATCAACTTCGACAGATCTTAAAAGTTTCCCCCTGCTTTACCTTTGATCCTGTTAAGCAAAAAAATATTTGGCTTTGACTTTAACTTTGAACGTTTTCAGTAATTTTTCAGATTGCCCATTGATTCGACTGGTTTTAGGATTCCGTAGTCAACAAAGAAGTCTTATACATGTCCGTCCACCTGTCTGTTTATCCGAGGCTTTTCTCAAAGACTCTTAGACGTTAGTACTAGAAATCTGTAATTTGGCGCAGGTATGCTTATTAATTATATATGCCATGCCAAATCGCAAGTTATTACTATTAGATTTAGAATGGCATCGCTTAGCTAACCATGCATTCTCATCCAAACTAAACGTGTATGCAAAATTTCGTCTTAATTTTAATGATAACTAGTTCAAAATTCAGTTGCAAGGTTTGACCCGAACACACATAAATATTGTAAGTTAAATAAAAGCTTGTAAAACAGTCTCGTGACGTCACTCGCCTCACCACAGTCTAAATAATAACACCATTATGAGCCATGAGTAGCCACTTCCACCCTCACTAGTGGATCTGTAGAATCACTGTCCCTGAATAATATATCTCCCTTCCTCTGTTCTATTCCCCAAGGAGCCCAGAAATGTTTCCACTCGATCAAGATACAAATAAAAGCGAACGAAAATAAGTTTCGAAAAATGGTTGAAGCTCGGTATTTATCACAAATAAAACCTTTTATGTGGCTGTTCCTCAAATAACAACTTTTCATACATCTTGGATTTGGAAAATCTCGGACGGAACGGAACAGATGGAAAATGAAATATTTCCTTTTTTCTCAACAGCCTAAGAAGATAGGGAGTATTTTCAGATGTTTATGTCATAATGTCATAATCGGCTACAAGTCCACTGCTGGGCATATACTTCCAAAAAACTGGTTAGAATCAGCTTGCTTCTTGCTTTTTTCCGTTTTTTAATTGAGTTAATCAAAAATCACCGATGAGAAACTGTATACTAATATTTGTCAAAATTTTGTGAAATATACGACCTGTACGCAGTGTATGCGAGTACCAACATACAAATAAACAAACTTCCGAACAGAAATTTCCCAACTGATGCTGAGACTTTACCTCGCTCACCCGTTCAAAAAGCTTAGGTAAAGCGCATAAACTCCCAAGACAATAAAATCGTAACACGGAAAATATTTCTACGCAGAATAACATTTACACACAAATCCCTGCCGGTCTACTTCGGCTTACGTGATAAGAAAACGAACAATAAGATTTACCACTATCGTAAGTAATGCTCACCCACTTGTGTTCACCTCGGGAAACTGCCCAAACTGGCATTTATAGGGTATTGGGTCTGGAGAGCTGATTATAATTCATGGCCCCTGTGGGACGCGGGCGGCCGTCGCGGCACGCGAGCGATCCGTGCAGTGTTGCCAACTTACAGTTTTTAGAGCTAGATTTAGCTAGACATTTATTTAGTTTATTAGATATTTTAATGTTCGATTTACCTATAAACCTGTTCATAATAATATATAGAACAAGGTTTACAAACCTATAACTGAGCTTGGAAAATGGTGTATTGCCAGTTTGGATACTTGCCACTGGTTTCGCTAAAAGGCTTGAGTTCATAGTACAATCTCATAGAAGAACGTATGTTCAGTTTTTCGTACATATTGCACATTATATTTGACATCTTTAGTATTTTTTATAATCCATAAAGTTGCCTACAGACACTTATCTATTGCTTGATATTCGTAAAAAAACGTACAAAAAATTCAATGAGAACGGTCATTTAAAACTGAATTTCAAGGGTTACTGTAAAATTTATATGCATTTTTAAACCGTAACCTATCTTTTTTGAAAAAAAAAAAAAGAATTTAAGCTAATTTTACTCCCAATCAAATAATGGCAACAATAGCTGTGGGCCACCACCGTCCGTCCGCCCGCGGCCCGTCTCGATGCGGCCCATCTATCATACCTGCCACCTAAGCCTGCCACCGATACGGTATCTTTCTTACTTCAAAATAATTGTTTTAGAAAATACTCCAAACTTTTGATATTTATTTACTTAACTTTCTTCTTAATGTTGTTTGTTTATATTGGAAAAGTATAAATTAAATTATAATGGAATTCACAACACACAATCCCGAAGGTATTGTATTTACAGAGTTGATAGATACTTGTAGCCTTAGGGGTACTACTCTCTACACAAATTATCTATTGACGATACTGACGATGCTTATCGAAAGCTTGTTTATAATTAAGATTTTGTTATACTTTCTGTAAAAAAAAATCTATGGGTGAAATTAGCCCGAAATAAATGAAATTTGAATTTGAATAATAACCATCATACCACGTAAATTATTATCAAATGATGATGATTGATTAACCTGTTTTTCAATTAACTTTTTATGCTAAAAATCCAATAGTTGAAATTACATATACACGTTTGTTTTAATTGTTTTTAGGGTTCCGTACCTCAAAGGAGAAAAAACGGAACCCATATAGGATCACTTTATTGTCCGTCTGTCCGTCTGTCTGTCTGTCTGTCCATCTGTCCGGGTGTCAAGACCTTTATCTCGGGAACGCGTGAAGGTATCGACATAAAATTAAAACCATATACGCAGATCCATAGTTTCTTGCTGCAGAAAGAAAAATCGAATTACAAAATTAAAATAGTTTTCATAAAAAAAAAATATAGCCAAATATGTTGTAAAAACGCACATTTCGACACTCACAAGGGAATCAAAACCTATGGGGTATTTCCCGTTGACCTGGAACTATGAAATTTGGCAAGAAGCATTGTGTTAGAGTACACATGTAGGAAAAAATCCGAAAACTGGACATTTTTAATTTAATCACAAAAAAATAGTGTCTTTACGCAAGGAATGAGGGTCAAAATTTTAAAGTTCTTTAATTGTATCATGTGGGGTATCATAAGAAAGAACTTAATTAGCATAAGTTAAAATAGGTTTTTAAATATTTTTACGATGTATATTTTTCAGTATAAGAAGGAAAATATAAAAAAAATGTGATATTCTCCTTTTATCTACAAATTTTTACGGAACCCTCGGTGGGCGAGTCTGACTCGCACTTGTCCGGTTTTTTTATAAATCCTGTTTTTACAAACTGTCCCACTGTTGGGCGCGGGCAATCTTCTCATTGTGAGAAGGGTGAGGCCATAGTCTACCACGCTAGCCAAGTGCGGGTTGGTTTTTAATTGTTTACTTGGTTCGAATCACGCCACATACTGTACTTTGCTTGATTATAAAATAGTCCGAAAAAATGTCTATTTCGAAGCTTTTGCTATCTTATAATCCCGATGCCTCGCTACACATCGGAACCGCCATATATTTGCTCCGTTAAATGTGAATTTAAGCCCGGCAACAAACGCTGCTTAGAACTGGACTAGCGTGCCGTTAACAAAATTACCGAAAGAGCAGACAGCCTTCCCTGTTTCTAGATCAACTATCATAAATTGCCGGCTTCCTTGTCCCATCAGAGATACAATATGGGTTTTTAAAGATCAGAATTAATAGTTTCTTCTAGGTCTGCGTGATTCATCTTCGGCTCACACTGTCTCTTACTATCAAGCAAGTTGGTAACCAATCGTAATTCTATTGCATGTACAAATAATCGGCCAAGTGCGAGTCGGACTCGCGCACGAAGGGTTCTGTACTATCATCTATAATACTACAAAGTTTAGTTCTGTTTATAAAATAACGAGAAATCAACGAAATTCCAAGTAGTAAATTGCAAACTTATAGGTAGGTTTTCGATACACATCCGGGCAGCATGACGACGCTCGCGCGAATACGCGCGGTTATGGCTCGCTCCGTGATGTTACCTCCCCCGCTACCCGCGCGTTCGCGCCACCACCACACCCCGGCGCGGCGCTCGCACCGCGTTTAGATGCACGGATTATTTTCATTTTGTGAGTTTTTATGTATTAGATTAGGTATTTATTTTTATAGTTAATATATTTCTAAATATTTACTTACAAATATTCAAGTTTCTACCTGATAATTAAGATCGAGTAAAAATTGCTTAAATATTACGTTTGTTGTATGGGAGCCCCCCTTTAATATTTACTTTATAGTTATTTAATTATTTATTTTGAAAGGTAATATACAAGTAAGTATTATGTGAAAATTTTAAGTGTCTACCTGTTACCGTTTTTAATATTGAGCAAAAAAATACGAAAAAAACACGTTTATTGTATGGGGACCCCCCTTAATATTGTTTTTTTTTTAATTTTTAGTATTTATTGTTATAGCGGCAACGGAAATACATCATTTGTGAAAATTTCAGCTTTCTAGCTATCATGGTTTATGAGATACAGCCTGGAGACAGACAGACAGACAGACAGACAGACAGACAGACAGACAGACAGACAGACAGACAGACAGACAGCGAAGTCTTAGTAATAGGGTCCCGTTTTTACCCTTTGGGTACGGAACCCTAAAAAAAGAACTATAGAGACATTATGTTTGTACACTGTCTTTATCTACCGAATTTTGGCCGATAAAATCAGCTGGTTTTGTCGAGACTAGACCCCGAGAATTATACTTATAAGTATCTAGACTTTCTTTTATAGAGTAGCATACACACAGACGTTTTTTTTGTTTGTTAAATGATTGCCGTTGTATATACACGTAACTTTACTTTAACATCATTGATGCTTTGCGAGACCATAGACACTTTTTAAAATGCTTTTTGTTGAATCTCTGCAGAAATATTGAAAAGTGTTGTGTGAAATGTCCACCAAAATATCATATTATTTTAATTAAACGCAACCAAAGCATATTTATAAATTTAATTATACATACTATTGAAATATTTAAAAATATAGAAAATGAATATTCAGAATTACGATGACGTATTAAAAATCGTTTCGTAGAGGATTGATTTTTATTAATTTTGTTCCAGAGCAGATGTAATCCGGTACGCGCGTGCATGCGGCAGTAAAGGATTATCGGGGCTTATAAAGTAAGCCGTCGCGTGCTGATGGAATTGGATTTTACTGCTTCCAACTGTATCATCTAAATATACTCCCTGGTGAGCCGTACCGAACAAATACGTACCTACCTACGTTACATACGTAGATAGATATCAGTTTATTAAAATACTACAATACAGAACAAGTAAGTCTAGAAAAATAAAAAACACACAACACACAAAACGGCTGAAACCGATTTGGATAAAACATAGCTAAGAACACTTTCGATCAAATCCTTTATCAATCAAAGAAAACTAGGTCAAAATCGCTCCGTCAGATAGACACACAGATTACAGATACACACGTCATATATATAACAACCCTCTTTTTCGTTGGAGGTAAAATTTTTAAAAAATCATCTATAGTAACATTCTAACTATACTTAATTTTTAACCTATATATATATATATATATATATATATATATATATATATATATATATATATATATATATATGATGCGAGCTCGCAGTCAAGCGCGAGCTTTGATTACCAATGAACAGAAAAAATAATTAAAAAAAAAAGTGTGATGATGATGTATATTAATACATCATCATCATTATCTTCACTATATCTGTACGAAATTTTATAATAGTGGATGAAGCGAAAGACGTCTGTCAGGGTCGTAACAATTAGAAATATAATATAGTCTCTGCCTACCCCAACGGGGAAAGGCGTATGTATAAATTGTGGTATCTGCATTAACTGATTATAGTTTTGAACCAACTTCCAAAAAGGAGGAGGTCCTCGATTCAACTGCATGTTTTTTTATTTATTTATTTATTTAAGTCCATCAACATTGTGTACAATAACAATATTTGCAATAGTTTTATATAATAATAACATAATTACAATTGCCACAATAATTAAAGATGGAGACAGCATGCATTAATGGAGCGAACAAATAAATTATAAAATATTGTACGTCAAAAAATAATACATAAAATAATCTAATATTGGTCAGTAAAAAAAAATAAACTAAAATTGGTCAACTTAATTAAAAACATTGGATTGGTCAGAATTAAATTAAAGATTCTAAAAATTCATCACATTATTTGGATGGAAATATACAACAAATGATTATATAGATATATTGCAGCGACGACACATAATGGTAAATAACATCAAATTTAAAAATGTTAAATGTCATGCTATATAAAAATTAAAGTAATAAAGTCATGCTATATAAAATGCTATATAAATTTGTATATTTGTTACGGGATTACTTCGTCAATTATAAATTGATTTTGAAGTTTTTTTTTTGTATTATAGGTCCTTTGCAATGGTCTCATACACATTTTATAAAAATCGACTCAGCACTGATTTTTAAAACGAAACAACTGGAAAAAATATGCCATCCAAGTAAACGAAATTGCGTATTTTGAAATCGGTTGTTTCAGTTTTTTTTTACTATCGCAAGGGAAAAACCGCGCACAGTTAGTTTTTCCCAAATTCTATAAAACCTCACTAAGTGAGGGTAGTTTTCCACCCCCCCCCGCGCCTCGTCCCGCGCGGGTGACACGACTAACGCATTAGCAGCCGCGTGTACTCACAGCGGCACTCACACCTCCGCAGGGCCCAGTGGGTACGGACAGATAAATATCGCAGACTGTTTTTTTTTACAAATAACCTTGTATCATCTGAGATACTAATTTGTTTGGGATTTTCAAGGCTGTAGGACACGGGAAGTAGACAACGGACCTTTGTGTTTATTTATTACCCGACTTCAAATTAATTTAAGGTAAGTAATTCGATTCTTAATTCGTTTTTTCTTATATCAAAGAACGCAGCTATCTCTCTCGGGCATCATATTTTTAAACATTTAAATTAATTACTGATAGATAGATAGAAAGATAAACTTTTTATTGTACACGCCTTAGAAATTTACAATAACTACTATAATCACTGATAATGAAAGGCAGATTTATTTATTCAAGTAGGATAAATATTAAGAAAGTTTATTCAGATATCTTTTATATTGCCGATGGAGTTTTGAAAAACATACATTTTAGAACTCAGTTTTAGATAGTCCAGTAAAAGATATCGAAGAAAAACGTTTTTAAAACTTTATTAAACAGCAACATCGCTTAACATCGGGCGATTTGGCGGACAAGCGCAGACCTATCACCATTGTATAAAAAAAAATCCAGTCATAGTGATTTTATACGTTTAAAATTATAATGTACGAGAGAGATAGCCGCGCGCTTTGAACGCAGTGTAAAGTATTACGTATTCTGTGGTACATCATCAAAAAATTAACTTATAATAACTTTTAAATGAAATCCGAAGTAAAGGTCGTCCCGCTAAGTCTCCGTGACAGAAGCGTCACAAAGTTTTACGCTAAAACGTTTGAGGCGTCCTTATTTTATTGTAACACGCTAAGAGGCCGTCCCGTCATATTTCACTGGAAGCGAACATTAAAGAACGGCTAAGTGGGGCCGTTACCAGTGACGATAATTGAGCGTTTTTATAAGCGCCTAACAACCTACAATTATTGGGGCTATTAACTTAATGGGTTGATGTGTGCGGGAGGGGATTAAGGGGGGCGGAAATAAGCTCGAGTTCTAAGATGTGGTCACGAATGACGCAGATATGCGCACCATAAATAAAAGCATTTTTAAGGATCGAGCACATTAGGACGGGCCGCAGCGGGGCGGAGCGGGCCGCAGCGCAGCGCAAAATGCTTACCTAGCACATTAGTGACGGGCTGGGTCGCAGCGCATTGACGGATTTTGAGTACAGTGTACTGCCAGAATTTGCGTGCAACTGTACGTTATGGATAGCTCTGACGAAAAACTTTCATTTTTTGCCTGCTGTTAGAAGAATAAGTTAATGAACAGCATAGACAAGAAGTTCGTCAAAAAAGAAAACGTAAAATATGGACGGGGCGCAGCGGGGCGGAGCGGGCCGCATCGCACGGACGCAAATCCGCGTCGCAGTAATGCGAGCCGCTGCGGCCCGACACAGTGTGCGATATTTCATACAAATTGTATTCAAGCGATTTGAGCGGATTTTTGCGCTCCGCCCCGACACGCTGCGGCCCGGCATAATGTGCTCGAACCTTTATAGAACAATCTCGCTAAATAAAACTATTATGACAATGTAATTAGTAGAGTCCGGGTTATATGCAACATAGAAAGCTTGAAATACGCATGCAAATATTCATGAAAAATGGGTAAAACATGCATGAACATTGTTAAAATATGCAACATATATGATGAACTTAGAAAAGTAAAACGGGAAAAAGTGCCATATTTTTTTTTTTCACTTCTAAATTAGCATTAAATCAGTGAATTACTATAAATTATAGTCTATATTAATATTAATATCTACACAATACAATTAAACGAAATTTTTTTTTTAATTTAACATTATTTAGTGTAGGTATAAAGAGAAAATTTTTGCAAGACAATTTTATACTTATAGGGTAACCTACCAAAAAATCTAGTTAAAACAGCGAAAATATGCATGATCACAAAATTTCAGACAAAATATGCAATGATCGCTGAAAATGTGGTAAATACATATATGAAAATATGCAAATGCATATAATCCGGTCTCTAGTAATTAGCCTTGTGATTTATAGTTTTTTTTTTAAATGTATTTTGGCTGTAAATTATATTCCTATTGCTTCTATCTACTGTATTGTATATCTATATTGTGAATTCTTTTGAAGAAATTACACATAATTAGGAACTGAAAAAATGAAAATAGTTAATAGTGAAATAGCGGTTCCTTCTAGGCAAACGCGCTCCACCGTAGACCGCAACTATCGCTTAACATCGGGCGAGTTAGAGTTCAAACGCAAGTCTATTATCGAATTAAAAAATCTCCTTAGTAGTTTTCTTAGAATCACCAGCCTGAGATATCGACGAAAAGATCTTGCCAAGATGCGGCGCAGGCGGACGCGGTTGTAGGGGGAGGAGGGGTGTGGCTGTTTGCACTGGCTTAGTATGCATCCACCACCGCGGCCTCAACCCACGCTTTTGCGACTAAATTAAGACCATTCCTTCCTACGCAGCCATTTCCACAAACTCGATACGACACCTTATGAATTACGTTAAGTGTAAAAGGGTGATAAAATCGATGAACTTAATAAGTACCAATCGATCAGTCAACGAGGGGTTGAATTTTACACAAAAAAGTAGTGGATCAGCAAGTAGTACCTCGCAAGCACATCTATATCGATCCACTACTTTTTTTCTACGTTATTTGTACTATTTTCACTACGTCTTGTACAAGTAGTAATTAGGGTTGTATTTTAATATTGAAGTAATATGGATAGATGGATGGTTCAATAATTTTGTAAGAAAGTAAAATTAAAATTATGTTTAATGTTACTTACTACCTATTCAAATATTTTTTGCATGCATGAGTATCACTTTCGGACGCACCGTAACTAAGTTGGGATAGCATCACTGGTATTGACGAAAAAGGTTCGAATCCCGATATGTTGTAATTGTCTATAATAATCATAATTATATGTATTTTTAGCATAGAAATAACACCTTAACAAGTATTTATGTTAAAGGAAAACAAAATACCAGACTGCCAGAGAAGCAGTTTTTGCAATCTAACTTACGATTTCGTTACGCTTGATATGCTGTTGAGTGTAATTTTTTTGTGAGAAAGTATGCGTAAAATCGCTATAAATGATTATGAATTCGCATTCGTTAGAATAATTCTAGTAAAATCACTTGTTTATTACGCAAAAGTTCGTTGGAGATTACGAAAAAAATATTTTATTTTTATTTTTGCAAGAGATGTATCACTATTATTACAAAAAAAAACCGGACATGTGCGAGTCAGACTCACCCACCGAGGGTTCCGTACAAACCAAATAAAAGGGGGAAATCATATATATTTTCTTTTATATTTTTTTATAATTTTTTTCTGCAGGGGGCGAAGAATGTGTTAAAAACCTGTTTTAGCTTATGCTAATGAGGCTCTTTCATATGATACCCCATATGATACAGTTAATTCACTTTAAAATATGGGCCCTCATTCCTTGCATAGAGATACTATTTTTTTGTGATTAAATTAAAAATGTCCAGGATTCGGATTATCTTCCTATATGTGTACTCTAACACAATGCTTCTTGCCAAATTTCAGAGTTCTAGGTCAACGGGAAGTACCCCATAGGTTTTGATTCCTCTGTGAGTGTCGAAATGTGCGTTTTTTACGACATATTCGGCTGTAACTTTTTTTTACGAAATCTGAGAAAAAATATTTTTCTTTCTGCAGCAAGATACTATGGATCTGCGTATATGATTTTAATTTCAACTCAATACCTTTACGCGTTCCCGAGATAAAGACTTGACACCCGGACAGACGGACAGAGGGACAACAAAGTGATCCTATAAGGGTGCCGTTTTTCCTATTGAGGTACGGAACCCTAAAAATATAGCCTATGACACTATGGAAGTAAAGACGAATGTAACGACACCTCGCGCATCAAAATCGGTCAAGCCGTTTAGGCTGTAGGCCATAGAGAAACATACATACATACATACATACACTCGAAAAACATAACCCTCCTTCTTACGCAGTCGGGTAAAATAAAATGATTCATTCATCTCAGGTACTAATATCGATACGAACTTCAAAAGAGACAATAAAACGAGACTTCGAAAGCGATACATTAAGAACCGATCATGGCTCGAATATCAGCGACTGAAAATGAACACGGGCTCTCAAACTTACTGTATTTAATTGACATTAATGAAATCTCGTTAGGGGCTAGTGTCCGCGGCTGGTAGCTAATGAACGCCGGGAGAATATAAATGTCCTTAAAAAGGGCAAGTGCGAGTCAGGGCTAACAACGTTGACGGCCCGTACTATTTTTAATTTCCATTGTAGGTCCAAAATACGTCGCAATTGTATAATGTTATGGTATGTGACACAGTTGGAGGTTGGAACAGTAGCAGCTGTAATTAGGGCTTTATAAGTACCTAGCACTGGCTGCTCACGGAACACCCCACTGGCCAGATACACTATATTAATAGGATAAATTATAGTGCTTTGTTATTACAATGATTAAAATGAGGGTAGTTACAAATGTTTTATAATTTTTTGTAAATAAATGTATTTGTATTTGTATTTTTAGGGTTTCGTAGTAACTACAAGGAACGCTTATATAATTCAGTCTATCTGTCTATCCATAAATCACAGCCATAGCGTACTACATATTAGCTCTACTTGAAGGAAATTTAGTAAAAATGTAGATGTGTTGAGGCAACCGCTAAAATTGTCTTAGTAAATTAAAAGAAAAGTGATAAATAGAGGTGGAACGCCATACATGTAAAAAAAAGGACGAATGTTTTTTTTTCAACTCCAACCCTTCGTTGATTTGTAGTGTATCATTGAATAGGTATGTTAAAATTAAACTAATTCATAATAAACTATAGTAGTATACCGTATAAAAAACCAATGAAAATTATTTTGAACTCTGTTATTACAAATTTTCGGATTATAGCGATAAATATAACAAAACACTGGTAAAGAGGTAGGTAACTAACCTTTTTGAAACGTGGAATTAACAAACAAAGTTCTTGGCACACATTGTCAGTAGAACCCGCATTCTCTAGCTTTTTTAATCTTTTGAAAACTTATATTTATATTTATGAATAATAAATTGATATGTTAAATAAAAAAAAAATTACTTACTCTGTTTATGAAAAGCAAACATTAAGAAGAGATTCGTAAAATATGCTGCCCTTCGGTAGCTGCGATGGAAACCCGTTTTTCCCCGCACCACAGAACCCTAAACAGCTAGCAATGACCGGTAACCGCGGTTTTGCCTGCCTTCACGACAAGAGCCCCAATCAGCGCGTCATCGCTATAACTCACTTACAAGCCGCATTGTTCGCTATCCCACGGAATCCTCTGTAATTAGGGCTTTATAAAGGATCTTCCGATTTCTTGAATATCTTCTTTTCAGTTTATCTAATGGACTGAGCGAATTCAGTGATTGAGTCTTCTATAAAATTCCTGTAGAGGTGCTACGAATAGTGCGTAGCAAGTAGTGCTTCTACGTAATTTTGTAGACTACACGCAGTACTATTACTCGTATCACAAACGTAGTCTAGTTTACTATTAGAACTTATTATTATTACCTATTTCCCTCTGCTTTTTTATATCAGACGGCAAGAAGCAGGAAAAGCGACACTGTTTCACAGTGGATATTCCAAAAACTCCAGCGAAACGCTTTAGCTCCCCTTTTATTGTGCGTACTGCTAGAATGTGGACTTCCTGAATGGGTTTTGTAGAAAAAATATGATTTGGGTGTCTTGAAATTGCTATTGAATACGTTCCTTTTAGACAAGCGCGCTTCATCGTAGACTGTAACAGTCCTTAACACAAGGTGAGTTAGCGGTCAAGTGCAAGCTTATTTACTTTAAAAAATCGGCCAAGTGCGAGTCGGACTCGCGCACAAAGGGTTCCGTACTATCATCTATAATACTACAAAGTTTAGTTCTGTTTATAAAATAACGAGAAATCAACGAAATTCCAAGTAGTAAATTGCAAACTTATAGGTAGGTTTTCGATACACATCCGGGCAACATGACGACGCTCGCGCGAATACGCGCGGCTATGGCTCGCTCCGTGATGTTACCTCCCCCGCTACCCGCGCGGCGCGGCGCTCGCACCGCGTTTAGATGCACGGATTATTTTCATTTTGTGAGTTTTTATGTATTAGATTAGGTATTTATTTTTATAGTTAGTATATTTCTAAATATTTACTTACAAATATTCAAGTTTCTACCTGTTAATTAAGATCGAGTAAAAATTGCTTAAAAATTACGTTTGTTGTATGGGAGCCCCCCTTTAATATTTACTTTATTGTTATTTAATTATTTATTTTGAAAGGTAATATACAAGTAAATATTCTGTGAAAATTTGAAGCGTATACCTGTTACGGTTTTTAATATTGAGCAAAAAAATACGAAAAAAAACACGTTTATTGTATGGGGACCCCCCTTAATATTGATTTTTTTTGAATTTTTAGTATATTTGTTGTTATAGCAGCAACGGAAATACATCATTTGTGAAAATTTCAGCTTTCTAGCTATCACGGTTTATGAGATACAGCCTGGAGACAGACAGACAGACAGACAGACAGCGAAGTCTTAGTAATAGAGTCCCGTTTTTACCCTTTGGGTACGGAACCCTAAAAAATTAGCGTCTAGTAGTGTAGTAGTAGTGTGTAGTAGTAAATACATTTGACCTGCCGACTAGACTGAACACTTCAGTACTTAAATAGGCTTTACAACTTAACTAGTAATAGTCGAACAACTTACAAATGTAGTCATAGAAGTGAACATTAAAGTACAAACACAAACCCTTAACTTTAACTTGTATGTTCCTAGTATTAAATAACAAGCCCTGTTTTATGTCCACATAATATTGTGATGAGCAACTACGACACTACACTGCACCTGTCCCGACACACGCTTAATCGGATATTATTGGTTTATAAATGGATTTCATGAAGATATTGCGCAAGTCCTCCAATATTACTAGAATGTGATGTCTCCCGCTCGCAGAGTCTAGTGTCAAGTATATGAGAGCGCGCGAGGCGTCGACTCGAGCTCGGATATTTTATTCCATTTTAGCCGCGGACAGTGACTCACACCTGTGCCTCATAATACTGTTATAATATTTACAGCTGACAACACCGACAATATGATTTAATGCGACACGTTTAGCACCTCTCCACAAATATTATTTTAAAATATGACGCTCATGTGCATGTCGGATTGCAAAGTTTAATTTATGAATTTATAGTTACTTACGTTTTTGTTGTACATTACTTCTATTAACATTATCAATGTTCTTATATCACACTAAGTATTATTATAAATCTCAAAGTGTTTGAGGGATTATTTGTTACTTCTTTTTTTTTATTCAATGGTAGGTTTGCACTTGACTAGTCTGATATTTAGCAAAACTATAGTCCACCATAGAGCACGCTTTCTTAGAAGAAATCTATTCAGTCGTGATTTTAAGATGACCAGACTAATGCTGAAATATTGTAATACATATATTGGAAGTTTTTGAATATATGATACCCGATTATGCAAGGAGTGTAATATTTTTCGAGTGTATGAATGTATGTAATTATACATATAACGGAGTACATATATTATTATGAAACTAACGTGGTTGTTACACATTTTTATTTTGAACAAACGGGTTACATAATTTCTGTTTTTGCGCTGCTCCTTTTGAAAAAGACGGCCGTATACGGTTGAAATTATAGTCGGAGAATTGGACTCAAAATAGACGTGGGTAACCTTTTGTTTTAAATAATAACGGTGCACATATGTTTCTATATTATCTCTTACAACCTAAACGGCTTAATAGATTTTGATTTGTGAGTTATCATTCAACTCCTATGCAGTCTGATATTTTTTGGTCTTTGTTTTTTTTTCTGCCCTACAAAAACCATGAGGAAATTTGATGCTCCATTAAACGGTTCTTGGAAGGTTATAGGATGCACAATGTTAGCTTGTAGTGACAGGCAGTTAACTTTCCGTTGATCCCAGGGGTTACTACATATTTACTACTTAAAAGTAGTAAATAGTAACCCTTAGGGGAGATCCGGTAGATTTTACGAGTGTTCAGATGAACCTTGGCTTTATTTGTTCGAATGAAATTCTGGTCTTTCATGCTAGACTGGGAGAAAAGAAACACAGAACTTACCAACACCAGTTGCTTTTCTTTCCGGGCATACTGTAATGGTTACAGTTAAGGGACTTGAAAGAAATATTGGCGTTAATGCAGGGGATGAGCTAAGCTGACCTCCAGTTGCTACAAGCCAACATTTTACCTTCTAGTATCATCTCTTTTCCATTTAACCCTCTAACCACAGCCATTTGTGATGATAAACGGCTTCGTGGTCTTTGATGCTCTTCCTAGCTCGTAAGGGAAAATAGGTGTGATTTATGTATGTATGTAAGCTGGTGTTCTATCGTAGACTTATCCACGACAAATAAGCTAAAAATAATATATACGATATATGGAAACTATAACAAATGGCAGATCGCGGCAGCTGTAAAACAATAGATTTATGATAACCGGGTGCGGCAGCGATCGTCACAAACAGCATTTTCATGGCGGCACCCGGCCGGCACCGGCCCGGCACCGGCCCAGCCCTGGCGCGGCTTGCCGCCCGGCCCGGCTGAGTACCCTTCATAGGCGGCTTTATTCCGCCAATAACGATAAAACCCGCTGTTTACGCCACCCGCTTTATGAAATATAAACTGTTAAAATATTTCTTATTTATCCGTTTATCCTGTCATACACGAGCGAGCTAGTGCGGCAGGCCCGGGTTTGACTGCCGCGAAACTATCAGAGCTAGTGCCAAATATTAAAACCAAAATGAATATAATGCTAACCTTTATAATAAGAAGAGTGGGAATATAATTTTAAGCCAATTTATACTTAAAAAGCTGGCTGGCTGTAGCTCAGTGGAAAGATCGTCAGCTGGTGCACTGAAGGGTGTAACGATCTTTTCACCAAGGTCAGTTAGCCAGCCGACTATCATCTGATAAATTTATCCACTAACCATTTAGCCGGTTGCGAGCCACACTTATCTCTAACAAACACTATCACTTTGAAGCTTATATTTCGCAAACAGATCTCTAAATTGTTTTGACATACCTATATTAATTTATAAAACCTATCCAGCAGATATAGACGACGAGTTTTTTTTTTAATTTTCGTGTAACCAGCTAGTGAAATATCTACCACTACACTTAAAGATGTAATGTTAGTTATAATCTGATACAACTTTTGATCGAAGGGAAACGACTGATTTATTTTCTGCGAGTTTTGGAGGCTGCTTCTCAATCCACTCTCGGAGCTCTATCGTTCTGGAGGAAATTGGTCATGAATATCTGTCGCTGGTGCGTGAACCATTTAGGGTAAGTAGGGGGAATGGCGTTCACCTAAGGAAAACATGCTATATTTTTTTAAATATTGGTTTCATATCAAAATTTAAAAAAATGCAATATCTTTGACTATTAAGTAATCAATATTGTAACACAAAACGTATATATCTCTATCTCTATATTAGTAGTAGAAGAACTTAAAAAAAACAGCTTTGCGCGTCATTACCCCTGACCTTGGGTAATGCCGCTCAGGCTAAGGGGTAAAGGACACTCAAGCTTTTTTATATATTATTATCATTATTAGAGGTAATCACAATTAGAGATAGTAGGATTTTATCATCAGTCACTGATGTATCCATCTGCTGAATCTAATACTGAACATATAGCATGAGAACACAGCCCACAAGTGGTATAACGATCCCAAATTTTTTTTTCTTCAGTTTTGGTGAATTGTAGATCTTTATTGTTCCGTGTTGGTTTATCGGTTGTCCTTTGGTGATTTCAAGGCAAGATAGGCTATAATTGTAGTACATAATATTAGGTCAATAGATTTAGCAAAGAAAAAAGTCAATAAGGGGGAATGGCGTTCAGGTGAGCGGCATAACCCCAAAAGTTCGTTTTGAATTTAATTTGAAATTTTAAAACATTCACATGTAATTGTTAAAAATTGATTACGTTATCACAAAATATAAACTTCAGTGTCTAAGAAGTCATAACAATAATTAAATAATAATAAAAATACTAAACTTCTGACAAAAACACCATACCCATAAATTAGATCAACAAGGCCCGTTACAAAACAATGCACATTACATTCTCATGTAGCGAGCTGACTGGCTGTACGCAAAACTGTCTGTTAGAGGCCCCCGTCCCCCTCGCTTTAAGCGACGTGACATGTTGCTGTGCACTATTTTTATAGACTTATAGAGGTGAGCGCCATTACCCGGTGAGCGCCATTCCCCCTGCTTACCCTAATGCAATTTCACCTTTGTTTATTTGCTACGGAAAAAATCTTTTAAAATATTACCAGGAATATTTATCATGGATATTGTTAAACTAGAAGAATCACTAACAGACTATTACCACAAAATATCTATTACTGCAGCTCATCCTCCCAATGAAAAAAACATTATCAAGACGAACGGCGCGTCGGCGCCTATTCAACGCCATGTCGTTAGACATTGTTACCCACTGATAAAAAAAACAAAAGATAGGTACTCAAAAACCGGGAGCTTGCTTAATTAAATTCAAAGGAAAATCGGCCTCTAAAATTCGTTCTTCTAAATTCATTCAAATAAGTTTAATATACGGGACTCATTTAGCATATTTTCAAAGAAAAAAAAGTTTTTTTTTTTCCGCAAAGTAACGCCTGATTCAATAAATCTTTCATATTTTTTTCAAATAAGTTTATAAATTACAGAATTACGCGGTAACAAAGATAAAAAATAATCGGCCAAGTGCGAGTCGGACTCGCGCACGAAGAGTTCCGTACTATCATCTATAATACTTCAAAGTTTAGTTCTGTTTATAAAATAACGAGAAATCAACGAAATTCCAAGTAGTAAATTGCAAACTTATAAGTAGGTTTTCGATACACATCCGGGCAGCATGACGACGCTCGAGCGAATACGCGCGGCGCGGCTATGGCTCGCTCCGTGATGTTACCTCCCCCGCTACCCGCGCGGCCGTTGCTTATCAACCGCCTCGCGTTTAGATGCACGGATTATTTTCATTTTGTGAGTTTTTATGTATTAGTTTAGGTATTTATTTTTATATTTAATATATTTCTAAATATTTACTTACAAATATTCAAGTTTCTACCTGTTAATTAAGATCGAGTAAAAATTGCTTAAAAATTACGTTTGTTGTATGGGAGCCCCCCTTTAATATTAACTTTATTGTTATTTAATTATTTATTTTGAAAGGTAATATACAAGTAAATATTCTGTGAAAATTTGAAGCGTCTACCTATTACCGTTTTTAATATTGAGCAAAAAAAATACGAAAAAAACACGTTTATTGTATGGGGACCCCCCTTAATATTTTATTAGTTTTAATTTTTAGTATTTGTTGTTATAGCGGCAACGGAAATACATCATTTGTGAAAATTTCAGCTTTCTAGCTATCACGGTTTATGAGATACAGCCTGGAGACAGACAGACAGACAGACAGACAGACAGACAGACAGACAGACAGCGAAGTCTTAGTAATAGGGTCCCGTTTTTACCCTTTGGGTACGGAACCCTAAAAAAAGAGCGGCCGAATTGTTAACCTTATTTTTGAAGTAGGTAATAAGTTAGTTACTTTATCTTCGAACAAAAAAAACTTAGGTCTGTGGAAAAAGATTGAGAAAATCTAGATTTAAACCGGCATATCAAGAGAAACGTTGAAAAATCAGTGGATCACAAGAAAAAAAATTTTGGTCGGGAACATCGGTCTAATCTATGGTGTTGCCGAATTTTATAAGCCGCAAATATAGGGCGGTGATTTATGTGCCGATACCGGCCCGCGAGGTGCCTCCTGCATGCATAAAAAGGTGCTTTATCGTCGATACCCACACCTCCCGACCCCCCTCGGGGCCTCTTTCCACCCCCTTTCACACCCCGCTACTGAGACGCTCAAACTCACATTTATCCCTACTAATATTAAAAATGCGAAAATGTGTATTATGTTTATTATTTTTCTTTTTGACAATTAATTTCTACAGACTCCGGCGTCCGAATAGTATTATTATGTTTGTTGGTTTGTCTACGTAAAATGTTTTGGAGATGAAAAATAATAATTGGCTACTTTTAAATATATTATTGGTTAATAAAATCACGAGGTACAGTATTAATCTTCATCACCTCAGCCATAAGAAGTCTGATAGCCTCTCCTATCGATTTCCTCAAAGATCGTTTGGAAGCGGCTTGCATCCAGTGTCTTCCTGCCACTTGTATGACGTAATAATCAAAGTAGCTTGCTATTATGAGAGCCGGCTTGCGTCGAGTTACGCGTTAATTCTGAATGAATTCGCATCCTTCCTGAGTCGGCCGCGCTACGCACCGGAATACAAATATATTTATTTCCAAACACTTATAAAACATTTGTAACTACCCTCATTTTAATTATTGTATTAATATAGTGTATCTGGCCAGTGGAGTGTTCCGTGAGCAGCCGTGCTAGATAATACCTGTGTTACAGCTGCTACTGTTGCAACCTCCAACTGTGTCACATATCATAACATCATACAATTACAACGCCAACGGAATGGGCCGCTAATCGACACATTATCGTTACAATTTCAACGGAATTGCGTTTAGTAACGCAGACATTGGGGGCTTATTTTCGCGGCCTTGTGTGTTTCGTATCTCTAAATAAGGTATTCGATCTACCTTTTGACTAATTTTCCTACTTTGCGCTTGTGGTGCGGCAACTAGTCATACTAATATTATAAATGCAAATGTTTATTTATTAGTTTATTTACAAAATGGCACAGTTTAACGGATTTGTGGATCCTGAAATCTGAAATAGAGTCCAGCTTATCGCGCACCCAGATTAACACTGCATTATGTCAAAATAACAATTCATTCTGAATAGCCGAAAACCCGTTATTTCCTATAACGTAGGTAACTGATTATTCTGATAGTTTGCTATTAGATCTAATAAAATAACCGAAAACTGTTTACCGGATTTTTCGGCTTTTCAGAAATCATTTTTATTTTGACTTAAAGCAATGTAGATCTAGGTGTGAGTTATATTTAGCTGATTTATAATAAAAAGTAGATAAACCGTGTTTATCCATTTGTTACGTCAGCTGTCAATGTCAATACACGGTCTGTTTTCACTGATACGTGGATAAAACCCCTGTTGATGGCAGAATCAACCCCAACCCACAAGGGATCGGCTACAGAAAAAATGGATTAAACAGTGAAAAAGCTTTGACGGGGCCAGTTTATTGAGGCGGCACAAAAAATATGACCGCTATTTATTATACTTGACTTTGAATGTGTCAGTGCCTAGAAGTTGATGAAACTTAGAATTTGATAATTGAAAAATTGTAAAACGTGGGATTCAAGTATCTTAAAGAGCAAAAACAACAACAGTACAGTAGAAAGACGCTTTGTTCATATTTCTAGACGTGCTATAAATTAAGTCTGATCCTTCTTATGTTAATAATTTTGTAGAGTAACTAATCTGACAACACAAGAGCATTGTTTTTTCAAAGCACGCAATCAAACATCTAAATAGAACGTAGGGAGTATTTGTGTTACTCGCTGCTCCCCTAAATAACTAACACAATACGAACCGAGCTTTATCTAGAGAAACCGCGGGGCACAGTTAGTCCCCGATAAGTGTGCCGAACACTACATCATGCAGGATTTATGTCTTGTAGAAGGTATGAAATTCATGTCATTTGATAGCGGCGCCGCCGGCTGATGGCCCTCTCACAACCGCACCACTTTATGACGAATACTCTTACACGTGTCACTTATGGGTTTTTCATAGTCGTCCATTAGGAACTATTAATTGTCATCTTATTGCTTACATTTGTTGCCGCTGTCAGTCCAACGGCTAGGCGGAGGAAGACTAGATGGATCGCTATAGGTATATTAAAAGCTACGTAGATTCGTAGTCTAAGCGCTACGGAAGCTACGAAGTAAGCTGCGTAGAGAGCTTCGTAGAGAGCTGCGTAGTAATGTACGTAGTAAGTTACGCAGTTTAAGAAATGGGTACAACTTCCGGTGAGAGCTGAGGACTAAAAATCTTTTAGTTCATTTGTTTCATTAAATAAACAAAGAAACAACAACAGAACCTTCTAACAACAAAAATGAATTATATTATAGAGTTTTAAAAGAAGCATGAAAACTTTGTTTTTCAGAAACTTTTCGCCTTAATAGCAGTAGGTTAAGTGTATTTTTATATTGTAAAAAAAAAACAGTGACCAAAATAAAGTATTCTGGTTATTTTTCACTTAAAAATACAAAAATATTTAATGATAGAAAATAAGTAACTTAATATTGTTTTTATTTTTTATAATAGAAAGTGTAACGTAGAAAACGTATGGTAGAAACCTATTCGCGTTTGCGTCCAGTCACGGTCGCCAAATGGTAATACGAAACAAGGTAAAGTAGAAATAAAAGTGAAGTTACCACTTAAACTTCTTTATTTATAAGTAAAGAGCACCGATAGCCGCGAGGCAACGTGAACTTAAAGTTAAAAAAAGCTGGTTCGTTGTCGTTCGATCTGTCTGATAACAGGTTCTAATCTGTCCTTGTCGACAACTCAGAAGAGAAGCTATTTATTAAATTTATAAGCAGTGGCGTTGTACAATAGACGCGGCCACTCAAACTATTTTTACTATCAAACCAAATTGGAATTTAAAGAAAACACTTTAAAAGTCAAAACAATCAAATTAGGGTAGTATAGTCTGAATGGGTACCATTAAGTAGGCCATGAAGTTAAATTAATTTGGGTTGCATTCTATTACCAAAATAAAACATTGCAACCCAAAGCGTAATCTGAATGGTCCCCAAACTGACAACCTAGAATTTAAGTTATTATAATTATTCAAGAGAGACGTTCCAATTTTAAATATAATTTAGTTTATTTTATGGTTACAATATTAGTGAATATTATGAATAAATATTCCACTATAACATTAATGTTCAGATATTTTCATATCCATTAATCAACTTAGCGTTGGTGAGATGATTACAGTATAGGTAAACACTCACAGACAACTAAAGAAAATGAAACACAAACCGTTCCATAAACAGACTGTCCGATGCACCTTATCTAACATCAATCAAGTACGGAAGGTCAGATAATAGGGCAACACAATACTATCCTATAAATTAAAGAGAATAATATAGCACATCATCACATAAATAAAGGTTGGTCTGCAGAACCAACAGTAACACACTAATTATTATTTCACTCGAACCTCAAGTGAGTAAAGGAAACTCACCACATACAAAATAAGCACTACAAGTAAATTATACTATTCTTCCATGGAAGTAGACTCAACATCTTGGATTAACCATGAAGTACCCAAGATTGGTGTGGGTAAGCAATATAGATTTACATTAATATATCCGTGATGGTGGCCGCACCAACTTCAATACAATTAATGAGTAATTAATGAAAAAAGGTAATCCCACAAACTGTAAGTTCTCTCCTCGGAGACCTCACACACAGGTATAAAATGAGATTTAATAATAAACCCAAAAGATGGTTCAGTTTTAGACAGCCCGTGGAAAACCGGTGCCCCTCTAACACGCTCATACCAGACCTAGCCCTACATAACAGTCACACCCTGCACTCCACGCTGTCCCATTAGGTTGCGGTGAAACGTCTCGACCGGACAACTCCGCTAGACACCACAGTAAAACACACTCCAATACGCCCAGCCTCCTGCTCGGCAAAACTTCCCAGCAATACAAAACGTAGAACACCAAAACACCCTCCTGGTAAACACAAAAACACCTATCATTAGGTAAGCTCCGGGTAACAGATCACCTATATCACTTCACATTAACTAAAAACAAATCACTTCGACCATAATATAAGATCTGGAGAGTTTACCTAGATATTATTTAGTAAAATTATAGACAACACAGTCAACTACCTGAAATATGTTCATTGAATCATATAACCTCAATCTCACTGATTTTTAATAAAAACTGACACTATCTTTAGAAAATAACTAGATGCAACAATTTAAATAGTAAATCTATATACCTGGTTAGGGAAGGCAAACACTTCAAAACAGCAGCACGATGACCACGAGGTCAAGGTCACCTTCACGTCCCTGACACGCACCGGCAAGAAAATCACGCCGAAGGTCGCTGCAAAGACGGAATAAACCTCATTAACACTTGATAACGCTTAGTTAAGGATCACGACAAACGCCAATACACAAAAACCCGAGAAAACGAATTGCACAAAACCACGAAATCCTCACCTTTTCCAAAGTCTACGTTCAGGAAACTGCGGCAAGCGGTCCCACCACCAGGGTCGAAATCAAGGCCCTCCAGCTCCTTCCACGGAAAAAGAACTCGCGGTCCTTCTGCCACAACTTGTACTCGGTCAATGCCCATCTTCTCAATTTTTACAACGAAATGCATTTTTGTCGTGTCACTGCACCGGAACGAAGAAAAAAAGGAAACGGCTCCATCTCGATACCATCGACAATCGATATCCCCACAAAACGATCAATCTAAACTGTCAAACTATCACCAGAAACTGTCAAACCAACAATCAAATATAAAATAAATTCCTGAAACACTACGAACAATCTACAAAAATCATCAAATATTAAATCACAACATAACTACTGGAATTAAAGACTATCAATCAAGCTTCACATAATAAAATAATTAGAGTTGATTACCATTATGGCAAATGGGTCAGTACAGCGACGCCCGAAAACTACGAAATGTCTATTACACTGTCAACGTCATCCAATTTAGAAAAGTCACAACAAAGAACATCTGACAGAGAATATGATGTTAATTTATCGTTTACTTTTAGTATTTAACAAAGTTAATTGATGCGAAGTGTTTTAATTACTAAAACAGTTGAAACGATACGAATGAATCGTTTAGAAAGAAATCCCACAGCAAACTAAAGCGATAAGACGGATACTAACAGTGTTTATGTACTTGGAATGAAATATAAACAAAACCGGTAAGCCGTATCTTATATCCAAGAAAAAGGTGTTACAGTACCCCCTCCGTCGCCAGAATTTTGCGAGGAATAAACCGAGAAAAATTCATGCTGGCCCTCCAGCACTACAACATCAATGAAACAACTACAACTCCAACCTAAGAATCTTCAAAACCAAATAAACCCCGAGCTCACTTAACGATCACATAAGAATATCTATACACCACGAATCTTCAGGAAAATCTTCACCACGAAACTTCAGGGAAATCCTCACCACGAAACTTCATAAAAATCTTCACCACGAAACTTCAAGAAAATCCTTACCACGAAACTTCATAAAAATCTTCACCACGAAACTTCATAAAAATCTTCACCACGAAACTTCAAGAAAATCCTCACCACGAAACTTCATAAAAATCTTCACCACGAAACTTCATAAAAATCTTCACCACGAAACTTCAAGAAAATCCTCACCACGAAACTTCATGAAAATCTTCACCACGAAACTTCAGTAAAAACATTCACCACGAATCACCGACAATAATACACCACAAGTGAACAGACTAATTTCCCCGGAAAATTTCAAACTTTGTCAAACACTTTAGTAAAAGTGTGACAACCACTATCGAAATAGCTTTCCGAAAAATTTTAGTTAAAAACCAGATATTAAGCAGTACCCTTGATATCTTTCACGTGACATTGAGTACGTCTGCCGTTATCATCTTCCAACAGATATACTAACCTCGACAGCTTTTTCACGACAGTACTCTTTTCAAAACGCGGGGCTAACTTATATGAAAAATGCCTCGCCGCATCACTCCGAATATGGGTTCGACGCCATACCACATCTCCTACGTTAAACTCTGCATCCCTACGACGTTGATTATAATATTTCGCATTCCGCGAATGAGCTTTCTTCAGAGCGGTTTCCACACGCTGAAAAACTTTTTTCAGTTCCCCTAATTTATCAACATAATTCCTCTGCGAATCAACAGTTAGATCATCAAGATCTTCACAATCACCGTAGAAAGTACCATTTACCACAGCCTCACGACCATGAGCGATTAAGAAAGGAGTATGCGACGTCGATTCATTAACCGCCGTATTGACTGCGAACTGAATCTGGCACAGTTTAGTATCCCAAGCACGCTGATCTTCACCTACGAGAGCTGCAATTGCGGTAACAATGGTGCGGTTGTAACGCTCTACCGTGTTTACTTGAGGGCAATAGGTAGGGGTATAATGGATCTGGGGTATGGAATACTTCTGAAACAACGCTTTCACCTCTCGCCCAATAAACTGGGGGCCGTTATCAGCTATCACTGTTTGTGGGATTCCATGAACCAAAAACACACGCTCCTCCAACCTCTGTGCTACAGCGGCACTTGTTGCACGTCTCAAGGGAAATACCAAACAATACTTCGAAAAACAACACACCACAACTAAAAGATATTCATGTTGCTGTCGAGACTTTGGAAGCGGACCAACAAGATCAATACTAAGACACTGGAACGGCCTACGACAAACTTTCGGGTTACCAAATAATCCAATCACGGGCTGATTAGAGTGCTTGTAAGCCCTACACGTCGAACAATTCGCAACGTAGTTCACCACATCCTGGTACATATTCGGCCAATAAAATCGTAAACGCAATCGTTTGTAAGTTTTGTCCACTCCTAAATGCGCACCAAGGTCAGAATCATGACACTCCGTCAACAACGCTTGTCTCCCATCAGCAGGAACAACCTCCTTCCAATCAAAATCACCTGTCAAACAAAATTTACTCTTCGTATAACGGTAAAGCTTTCCGTCAATAATTTGAAAATTAGGACACGTCTGGGGTCTATCCCGACAACGTTTATACACATTTTGAAACCACGGGTCATTCACTGAAACATCAAGTACAAACACAGGTACGGAACGCGAAAGAGCGTCCGGTACAATATTTTCCGAACCACGACGATGTATCATCACAAAATTATATGGAGAAAGACGACATCCCCAACGTTCTAAACGTCCCGTAGGGTTTTTTAAATTAAGAAACCACTTCAAACTCGCATGATCCGTAATAATATTAAAGGGTTTAGGGCCTTCAAGATACGGACGAAAATGCTCCACCACATTAACAACAGCTAAGGCTTCTCTCTCGGTCGCTGAATAATTACGTTCCGGCTTACTCAAAGAACGGCTATAATACGCGATCGGATGCTCTTCACCATCGAACGTCTGCGTCAACATTCCACCAACACCAACTTCCGATGCGTCAGCATGAACAGCAAAAGGTTTTGAAAAATCGGGACACGCCAACACTGGAGCAGAAGTCAAAGCGCTCTTCAACTCTAGAAATGCAGACTCTACTTCCGGAGACCAAACAAAGGGAGGCCTATCCTTACGCGTAGAAGTTAAGGCATTTAAAGGTGCAGCAATAGTGCTAAAACCACGAATGAAACGACGATAATAAGAAGCAGTTCCAAGGAAGCGTTTTACATCCTTAGGAGTAGTAGGAACCGGAAAATCGACAATAGCCTTGATTTTATCAGGGTAAGAGAAATCATACTGAAAAGACTTCACATTCGAAACCTTCGAATCAGAATTCAATAAAGATCCACTACGATCTTTCCTGTCAACAGACACACTACAAACTTCTATGTTTAAATAAGGACGAGCGTCCACACCACGATCTCGGATCGCAGCGACATCTGCCTTGGAATTAAGTAAAAAGTCACGCACGAAACCACACCATTCTTTCCACTCTTTAGCAGATGTCACACAACGATCCGGCTTAACTAGTTTTTTGGAGAACTAGGAGCCTTCACTACACAACGAGGACACGACTTCACCGTCACGTCCTTTTCACCGCATTTATAACACACTAAACCGGGAGGAGCCTTACATTCCAACAAAACATGACCGGTTTTACGACAGCGAACACAAAATTTATCGGTTGTGACAGCTACTACTTCAGTCTTACGAACCGCTTTGCCACGATATGTCAAGTCAGGAGAAACTACATTAGACGCGTTAGCACGAGGTTCCGCGAACAACTCCGCCCTCTGCTTTGCAGCTTCCAATCTCCGACAACTCTGTTTAAAATCAGCCCACGTATCGCAATTCGTCAAAGCCAGTTGGGTAGTATAAAATGGCCGCACATAAAATTTTACAATTTCCAATTTTTCACTGTCACTTAATTTACGTATTAACCGCGCAAAATAATTATGCATAACGCTTAAATACTTGACGATAGACTCGTCCGGTCCCTGTGTACGAGAGCGAATTTCTTGCAAAAGGCGATAATCAAAATCATGAGGCAAGAATTCCTCCAGTAATAAATTTTTGAGTTCCTCCCAATCCTCAACTTCATCACGTACACTTCGATACCAACATAATGCATCGTCGCAGAACAATTCCGCAGCAGATTGAAAAAGTTTAGTTTGAGAGATACCTCGAGACAGACACAACTCCTCAAGTCTCTCAATAAAACAATGAACACCACTCCTACCATTAAATTTCAGGTTCAGAGAATGAACATTAGCACCACGATCACACGAAACAATACGCACAGGCTTGCCATCGTCGATTACCATCTCCTTTACTTTATCAGTGGCGGAAGTAGAAGGCTTTACCTCACCAGCATCATCATCAATTACATCCTCAGCCAGCTTAAACTCTGTACTGCTTTTAAAGTTTTGTAAAACACGTTCCATTCGATTCGAAATACGAGAGAGGCGCTCCTCTATCTTTTCTTTATAACCCCGTTCCTCGTCCTCATCAGATTCCACACGACTCAAACGATGAAACAAATGGTTGCCTAAAGCTTGGATGCGATTTAAGTATTTCAACAATAATGGCCGTTTACTACACAACTGGTCCAACTCTTCGATTTTGCCCTCGATTAGCCGAAGCTCAACCCGCACTTCATCATCATAAGTAATAATTTCATCAGTAGGTAACTTCGAATTTAACAGTTTAACCTGTGCGCGCAATTTATCAACCGTACCTTCCGGCACACCGCCACGAATATTCACTTCATATATAAGTTCATCTTTATTTAAAAGATTAAAGTTAATAGGACGTTCTTCCATATTGGTAAAATATGGGAAGATATGTAGTTAAGTAGTTAAAGGTAGAATACACCACACAAACCGATACTTAAAGTTAACACAGCCAACTTAAAATTAACTGGTATAAATTCACACACACAAATAAATCCAACTGAATATTCAGTACACGCCGAAGTACAGTACAGTATACACACCTAAACACAGTTTAAAATATTCATACACATCAATACATCAGTTATAATTGACAAGTTAGACAGATCGACTCATTATTGGGCGAAAGACCAATAGCGGGGGAGCAATCCACGACATAAAAACCAGTCCTGTCACGGTCGCCAAAATGTAACGTAGAAAACGTATGGTAGAAACCTATTCGCGTTTGCGTCCAGTCACGGTCGCCAAATGGTAATACGAAACAAGGTAAAGTAGAAATAAAAGTGAAGTTACCACTTAAACTTCTTTATTTATAAGTAAAGAGCACCGATAGCCGCGAGGCAACGTGAACTTAAAGTTAAAAAAAGCTGGTTCGTTGTCGTTCGATCTGTCTGATAACAGGTTCTAATCTGTCCTTGTCGACAACTCAGAAGAGAAGCTATTTATTAAATTTATAAGCAGTGGCGTTGTACAATAGACGCGGCCACTCAAACTATTTTTACTATCAAACCAAATTGGAATTTAAAGAAAACACTTTAAAAGTCAAAACAATCAAATTAGGGTAGTATAGTCTGAATGGGTACCATTAAGTAGGCCATGAAGTTAAATTAATTTGGGTTGCATTCTATTACCAAAATAAAACATTGCAACCCAAAGCGTAATCTGAATGGTCCCCAAACTGACAACCTAGAATTTAAGTTATTATAATTATTCAAGAGAGACGTTCCAATTTTAAATATAATTTAGTTTATTTTATGGTTACAATATTAGTGAATATTATGAATAAATATTCCACTATAACATTAATGTTCAGATATTTTCATATCCATTAATCAACTTAGCGTTGGTGAGATGATTACAGTATAGGTAAACACTCACAGACAACTAAAGAAAATGAAACACAAACCGTTCCATAAACAGACTGTCCGATGCACCTTATCTAACATCAATCAAGTACGGAAGGTCAGATAATAGGGCAACACAATACTATCCTATAAATTAAAGAGAATAATATAGCACATCATCACATAAATAAAGGTTGGTCTGCAGAACCAACAGTAACACACTAATTATTATTTCACTCGAACCTCAAGTGAGTAAAGGAAACTCACCACATACAAAATAAGCACTACAAGTAAATTATACTATTCTTCCATGGAAGTAGACTCAACATCTTGGATTAACCATGAAGTACCCAAGATTGGTGTGGGTAAGCAATATAGATTTACATTAATATATCCGTGATGGTGGCCGCACCAACTTCAATACAATTAATGAGTAATTAATGAAAAAAGGTAATCCCACAAACTGTAAGTTCTCTCCTCGGAGACCTCACACACAGGTATAAAATGAGATTTAATAATAAACCCAAAAGATGGTTCAGTTTTAGACAGCCCGTGGAAAACCGGTGCCCCTCTAACACGCTCATACCAGACCTAGCCCTACATAACAGTCACACCCTGCACTCCACGCTGTCCCATTAGGTTGCGGTGAAACGTCTCGACCGGACAACTCCGCTAGACACCACAGTAAAACACACTCCAATACGCCCAGCCTCCTGCTCGGCAAAACTTCCCAGCAATACAAAACGTAGAACACCAAAACACCCTCCTGGTAAACACAAAAACACCTATCATTAGGTAAGCTCCGGGTAACAGATCACCTATATCACTTCACATTAACTAAAAACAAATCACTTCGACCATAATATAAGATCTGGAGAGTTTACCTAGATATTATTTAGTAAAATTATAGACAACACAGTCAACTACCTGAAATATGTTCATTGAATCATATAACCTCAATCTCACTGATTTTTAATAAAAACTGACACTATCTTTAGAAAATAACTAGATGCAACAATTTAAGTAGTAAATCTATATACCTGGTTAGGGAAGGCAAACACTTCAAAACAGCAGCACGATGACCACGAGGTCAAGGTCACCTTCACGTCCCTGACACGCACCGGCAAGAAAATCACGCCGAAGGTCGCTGCAAAGACGGAATAAACCTCATTAACACTTGATAACGCTTAGTTAAGGATCACGACAAACGCCAATACACAAAAACCCGAGAAAACGAATTGCACAAAACCACGAAATCCTCACCTTTTCCAAAGTCTACGTTCAGGAAACTGCGGCAAGCGGTCCCACCACCAGGGTCGAAATCAAGGCCCTCCAGCTCCTTCCACGGAAAAAGAACTCGCGGTCCTTCTGCCACAACTTGTACTCGGTCAATGCCCATCTTCTCAATTTTTACAACGAAATGCATTTTTGTCGTGTCACTGCACCGGAACGAAGAAAAAAAGGAAACGGCTCCATCTCGATACCATCGACAATCGATATCCCCACAAAACGATCAATCTAAACTGTCAAACTATCACCAGAAACTGTCAAACCAACAATCAAATATAAAATAAATTCCTGAAACACTACGAACAATCTACAAAAATCATCAAATATTAAATCACAACATAACTACTGGAATTAAAGACTATCAATCAAGCTTCACATAATAAAATAATTAGAGTTGATTACCATTATGGCAAATGGGTCAGTACAGCGACGCCCGAAAACTACGAAATGTCTATTACACTGTCAACGTCATCCAATTTAGAAAAGTCACAACAAAGAACATCTGACAGAGAATATGATGTTAATTTATCGTTTACTTTTAGTATTTAACGAAGTTAATTGATGCGAAGTGTTTTAATTACTAAAACAGTTGAAACGATACGAATGAATCGTTTAGAAAGAAATCCCACAGCAAACTAAAGCGATAAGACGGATACTAACAGTGTTTATGTACTTGGAATGAAATATAAACAAAACCGGTAAGCCGTATCTTATATCCAAGAAAAAGGTGTTACAAAAGGTTTTGGCTCAACTGTACTTTACCTGCCGCTGAGTTGGGGACTGATTATTTTTTTATAGAAAGCTTACTACACAAGAAGCCTTCAGTTTAAGTTTTAACGCTAGAATATTAATGGTTTTGAAGAAATAAATTTTTAAATATTTTGATTGTTTGGCAAATCTTCTAAGAATTGTAACCTCAAACTAAAGGCAAAACGTTTCGTTTTACATCCCATTTATTTTTATTTTTTTACTAGCTATCTTTGGACCGCGCAAAATTAACTTCAATCATATCTATATCTTAATAACAATGTAAAACATGATTATTAAGTTCTGTTTTGTCTATATTTGTAAAATATAACTTTATTTAGTGTCTAACTAGTTTTTTTAATAAAATTAAATGTGACTGATTTGTGAAACGGAACGCAAAGTAGCGCCATTTTGTGTTTATCTATTTGACATGAGTCAGTCAGTGTTTTTTTTTTCTTGATGTTTGCATCATGCTTCCACATTGTTCCCCTTGTAAAAAATCTCTGTAAATAATATAGTGGCCCAAAAAGTAGGTTAGGTTATGTTAGAACATTAAAAACTCATCGCGCGAGCCGAGCGAGCGTAGCGAGCTTGCCGCGGCAGCGGCCGGCGAAGCGCTAAACAGTAGATGTGTTTTCGTATTTGATCTAGGTACGCAAAAATTAGCACTAAAAAGTCTCTGTAAATAATGTAGTGGCCCAAAAAGTAGGTTAGGTTATGTTAGAACATTAAAAACACATCGCGCGAGCCGAGTGAGCGTAGCGAGCGTGCCGCGGCAGCGGCCGGCGAAGCGCTAAATAGTAGATGTGTTTTCGTACTTGATCTAGGTACGCAATAAATAGCACTAAAAAGTCTGTAAATAATGTAGTGGCCCAAAAAGTAGGTTAGGTTATGTTAGAACATTAAAAACACATCGCGCGAGCCGAGCGAGCGTAGCGAGCGTGCCGCGGTAGCGGCCGGCGAAGCGCTAAATAGTAGATGTGTTTTCGTACTTGATCTAGGTACGCAAAAATTAGCACTAAAAAGTCTCTGTAAATAATGTAGTGGCCCAAAAAGTAGGTTAGGTTATGTTAGAACATTAAAAACACATCGCGCGAGCCGAGCGAGCGCAGCGAGCGTGCCGCGGCAGCGGCCGGCGAAGCGCTTAATAGTAGATGTGTTTTCGTACTTGATCTAGGTACGCAAAAATTATACGTAAGTTTTCGTACTTAACCTCAAAAACGAATTTTGATTTTTTTCTAGAAAACTAAGGGTTTTCGCACCCCCCCCCCCCCCCCTTTTGGGGGGGAGGGTCCTACACCCTCCCGTCTTACTCCCTCCTCCTGTCGACCCCTTCCTCTCACCAGGAAAACAAAAAAGTACTTCTGAAAAAAATAATTAAAAAATTCATATCTCGGAGGGGGGGAGGAATCTAGCTCCCCCCTTTCACAGGGGGTATCTACACACCCCCCTCCCTCCCCCCTTCCCCCTCCCCCCCCTTAAATCGACGGCAGGTAAAGTACAGTTTAACCAAGGTTTTCAATAACTAACCATATCCAACGAAATCTCAATTTATCTCTCTCTCTCTCTCTCTATTTATTCAGTTTTTCACTCATAGATAGTTCAATCAGTTTTGCTAAGCGTTCAATAGATGCACTAATTTAACATATACGTATTGTACATATAAATACGTGTCGTTTAAAAGCTTTTTTATAGTCGCTCGTAGATGCTTAAATGTTAAATACCAAGCTTATAAGTACATATTCTGCGCACAAAATATCTTTGACTGTAACAAGTATAACAATATGAATGAATAATATGTATACTCAAAAGTGGATTTAAAATAATGTGTAACTTAATATCATTAAATATGTAAAACTTAATGTTAACTATATTAAGTTTAACCACATTAAAATAATTGGTTAAACTCAATGAATAGATAGATAGTGGAAAAACTTTATATCCACTGTTGTTTTCACTCAATATGTCATGTTATATGTATCGATCAAAAACAATCGAAAGACAAGTGGATAAAAACGGTTTCTCAGCTTTTCGTGCTAGGCCGTAACTGATTTTACTTACGGTTCACCTTTAACTTGCCAACGTAACTAGAAAATGGAACACAATTTTACAGTATATTTCGTTATTCAAACAATCAGTTGCATGAAAATTCGTCTGTAAACAAGTATCAATGTCAAAAGAAAAACAAAATACCCGACTGCAGAAAAGAGGTTTTTGCAGCCTAACTTATGTTTTTTTTTTAATTTTGATGTACTCAACTGTCACTTTCACAACTAAGACGAATCTATTGACACCACTCACATCAAAATCGGTCAAGCCGTTTAGGATCTAGGGCGTGTCAAAGAAATATACATACATACATACATACACCCGAAAAACATAACCATCCTTCTTACGTAGTCGGGTAATTAGCATCTTAATCTGTGGCGGTAGTCTCGATCCGTTAACAGAAGTGATTTGTCGGATATGAGATCTGCGGCCGGCAGCGGGTGTCGGTGCTGCGGTTGATTTAATTACGATAACGTCGGCCGCCGCATCGACACCTCCTTAACCCCTCCCCCTCTTCCCTTCCCTTGCCCCTTCTCTAGGCGTGCGATGGGGCAGTTACTGTTTATCAACTCCACTGAACTAGTCCCGGTTATCGCTAAATGCTAATGAGTGTAGGTCGCAAATAATTGATAAAGGATGCTCAATATTTATGGTTAAATGTCTGTAAGGCGAGACTATCTAGGGTAGCGTAAAAAATATAGCTGATTGTAAAGTTCGTTGTAGCATTGTTGTAGGTATACCGCCGTAGCACCTCGAAATGACTAGTTAGTTCCATAGCGTTCTCTGAAATTCATTTAGTAAATTAATACAGGATACACACTACAATCAAATTTTGTTAAATATATCATAATAACAAAAGTTACTCCGCACACTTCATTCACACACTAATCTCAATTTTTTATTAGATTCTAAGAAATAATTATAGCTTTATAGTCATTCTCAACTCTTTTTAGGGTTCCGTACCTCAAAAGGAAAAAAACGGAACCCTTATAGGATCACTTTGTTGTCCGTCTGTCTGTACGTCTGTCCGGGTGTCAAGACCTTTATCTCGGGAACGCGTGAAGGTGTCGAGTTGAAATTAAAACCATAAACGCAGATCCATAGTTTCTTGCTGCAGAAAGAAAAACAAAATTTCTCAGTTTTCGTAAAAAAAAGTTACAAAGTTACAAAGTTACAAAAATGCATATTTCGACACTCACAAGGGAATCAAAACATATGGGGTACTTCCCGTTGACTTGGAACTATGAAATTTAGCCAGAAGCATTGTGTTAGAGTACACATATAGGAAAAAATCCGAAAACATTTTTGGACATTTTTAATTTAATCACAAACAAATAGTGTATGCAAGGAATGAAGGTCCGAATTTTAAAGTGAATTAGCTATCATGTGAAATCAGCTATCATATGAAAGAGCTTCATTAGCATAAGCTAAAACAGATTTTTAAATATTTTTACGATATATATTTTTCGGTTTATGAAGGAAAATATAAAAAAAAAAAAACATTTATTTAGTTTGTAAGGAACCCTCGGTGGGCGAGTCTGACTCGCACTTGTCCGGTTTTTTTTATTTCATTTGCCGAGATGGTGAGACGAACTTGACACCTTTGATAAAAACTGGCACATAAATGCACAAAACCGTCAAGACTGGAAATGTTGGGGGAGACCTTTGCCCAGCAGTGGGGCACTTCAGGCTAGCAACAACAACAAATACAAATCCTTTATTGTCAGCTGTATAAGAATACATGTGGTCAAAGACAACAATTTCGTTTGCATCTGTAGTATACAAGGTATAGTGTGGTATATGCAGTAATAAGCCCGAGTTGTAAAAACAAATCAAATTTCATAAACATCGAGCTTAAATTTCACATGCACTTCACACAAGTGCATCTATAACTAGGTAATGACTTTATTAATTTCGTTTCCGTTAATTGGAATCTGCAAACCTTCTTGGAGATGCGGAGTGTTGGCTCGCGCAGCGGGCGAGGCTGGCATGCGCCCAGCTGGCGCTTCTATCTTCACTTTCAATACTTAGAGTCTGTTTACTTATAGTTCTGTCGTGGCAAAAAAGAGGAACTAACGTCTCTAAGTATATATTGCTACAATATTCTGAACAAAATGATGAAATAAGGACAGCAGCGCCCCTAATGCCACGTAAGTTCTCTAGCTGAACAGACTCTACTTTTTATTGCTGCCGGTACTGACCTAGCTTAAATTGACCGAGTGAGTGAAACAAAGGTGATGATGTTCTTCTTCTTGTTTTTTGTATTGGACCCGCATTAAAGCATTTGCCAGTGTCAAGTATTAGGATTTTTTCAAGTTTCTTGAATAAAACAAGTTGCAAATGTTCTAGTCACAATCTAAGTCACGTATAGAGTCAATTTATAAGTCGAGTCCTGCTTCAGTAAAGTGGTGGCGACTTTACTAGAAGCCTCTATGGAGTTTTGCCGACAACGTAAAATCACACGTTTTACTGCTTTATTTCACTTGCCCACACTCACGCACTTTATCGAACACTTAATGAATAAAACACCACCATTTTTATAGTATTAATGTTCAAAATAACACAAGTTTAGGAAAATAAAACAAAGCAACAACACGTTACTAAGACGTTCTCGCCAAAAACTGGTGATGATGTTGATTGATGTTGATGAATCAATTGAAAAAAAATCTTTCTTCTGTCCGAACGTCCATGGTACTCTCATGTATTAGATCGTATTTTTCAACTAATCTTAACAAAACCCGGTATACAGATTTCACAATTTTATAGATTGTTTTATCATCTGGGATTTTCGATTATGAGGAGGTCGTTTCCCCAATAAGGGGGGAATTCTACCATGGCATCGTTTGCTGATCGATTTTGGTAATATTTGAAACGTTTGGTACTTAAGGTTAAATCAAATTTATAATATGCGCAAATAATAGTTCAATTAACATTACTGTTGGGTAGTTGAATAACTGGCAAACATATGGTTATACCAAATGAATCATATAATATTACATCAAAAGAGCTACTGATTGAAATATGATATCAATATAAATGACATGAATATGAATAATAATTAAGATATGAATGTATAATTGTATATAATAAAAATTACAAATCAATTCAATCCTATTCCAAGCGTAAAACTAAAATCAGGTGAGTTGTAGTCAAATTGTTACCTGAAATCATAAAGAAGACTATATAATGGCTGAGCACTTGAGATACAGCATGTTTTTTAACTCGGCACGTTTTCAGGGAGAGCTTAAAACGACGAGTACAATATTCATAAAACAAGGTTAGTTGCTTCAATTTCAAGTGAAAAGTGTGCGCGCGTTAACTTTGTACGTCATTAAAGTTTAAACAAAGTTCGTGTTCACCGACTCCGCCTCGCTCCCGTCCCGCGCCGGCCCCGCTCCGCCCCGCACGCTCCGTACAATCTCAATGAGATCTCGCAAAATACTGACATGTTTTTTAATGCCGGCTACACATTCAGTGAGACAACAGCAATGCCACTGTTACATTTGTCTTATCTTGCTCGCCCACGACTCTTTTCGACATCTCTCGGCAGCCTGTCCATTTTTTTGGGCCCGAATCAAAAGATTTCGCAAGCTCTTGCGAGGAAAATGACAGTGCGCACGTACACTCTCATCCATACAGTTGTTAGTCACGTTTACGTGATCTATCATTATGTGACTAACGTCTAACGAACGCGAGTTACAGATTGTGGATTATTAACAAAGATAATCATTGTTATAGAACCCAAAAGACTTAAAATACAAATATAAAGATAAAAGCAGCAGGTTTTTCCACATCTAATATGGTAAATGGCCGCAGTTTAACTGATGACTTTCAGTGTGCAAGGAAAGCTCTCGTTAAAGCTGGCATAAAGGTGGCTCCAGATATCAAGAACTAAGTGCCGCGAATTCCCCGCCATGCTGTCTCTCACGTGCGACCTCCACACGCATTCTCTCTGCGAATATTCGTACGTGATTGCTTACTGTGACTATAGAGACTCCACATATACTTATGATATTAGGATCCAGCTTAAAACTTTTAAACATAAATAGTCATTTATATTTGTATGTATAGCCCGGCTGCTGAGAACCATGCGTTCCGAATTTTTACTTCCTTTGCGCTAGTTTCATTAACACATTAGAAGCCAGACAAGCTTGTATATTAGTATCGTTATATAAAAAAATTGATAGATAATAGAAAAAAAATAATGTAATTTTTCAGCGACTAGACATGTTAGATAAACCATCGGTTGAAAAACTGAAATCGTATTGTAATTGACTTTTCTTATAACATTATTTTGAAAGTAATCATATTCAATACATTTATGTATGTAAATTAAACACGTGCTAAATGAGCTCTTTCATTGTATATTACAATGCATATATCAAAAGCTTTTTGTATTCATGTCCTTACGTGCATATTGAATTTAGTTAGATGTCAAATGTGAATGTATGAAAGTGTTTTATACATTAAGTACAAAAACTTTTATACATATAAAGGTGCCTCATATTTTGTCAAATTATCAAAAGTAGTTTAAAAGTTATGAGGGAACATGCATAGATGCGAGCAAAAATTATACTAGCTCCTTTTACACTCAAGTACAAAGGTAATAAATTTACTAATATTCAGTAAGCATGAAACTTTGACATGTGATCAGACGAAAACCGATTAAGCTATATATTGCACTTGTGCCCCTTGCAATCCAATCTCCTTTGAACGAGCGCCGTCATGCGCCGTCTTCTCTACTCTATGTTCTGAATATTGAAAATTGGAATCAAAACTTGCTCGATATGACGTAAATCTCTTCTGTAAATCTGTGATAAGAGATACAATCAGAGATTAACGGTATTAGTAAAAGTTTGACAAAGATAATAAAAATGTTACCGTTTCGTTAAATAGTACTTCACAAAATGTATAATATCACCATTTAGTCTGATGTTGTTATTTTAACGTCATAATACCTATGGTTAAAAGCTGTGTACAATATTTAGATTAACAAATTTATAGTGTTTTTATAAGGATTCGTTTTTTTAAGTTAATAAGTTTGGTTTGTTAATTGCTTTTGTACCTAAATAAAATAAAATAAAATAAAATAAAAGTTAACTTTTTTTTATTAAAACGTTTTTGGAATATGGTGGGGTATAAAACGATTTGGTTTTATTGAAAATAAAAAATCTAAATCAATGGTGAAAACAGTAAGCAGTAGGATAAATTCCAGGCAAAACCATCTTGTTTGAACATCGCTGAACAAGTGAACGAATCTACTTCCAAAACAAATTGTATGAAAAATGCAAACCGCAGCACCGTCGTAGTACAACTTTAAATAGGATGCAACATGCCGCCGCTTCGCCGAAGAGCGAATAGCGAATTGCCGAATAGCCTTTTAACTTGACTCAAGTATTATTCACGTGCATTTGCACTAGTTACTTTTAGGAAAGGTTTTTGATGGATTTGCTACGACTGTGAAGTTTTGCGGACTGACAAGAAAAGTGAAGAGAGAAAATCTCACAGAAATCAGATGTGAATAGTGAATATTCGGTTTTTATGGGAAAAGTCTTTTTATACTAAATAAATCTACGTTTGATCACTATCTCGCCTGATGGTAAGCGACGGCATGGTCGAGGATGGAACACGTCGAGTACGTTGAGTTCGCAGGAAGGTGGCAAGGAGTTGTAGTCCTGTGAAGTACGCATCTAAAATGCGGACGATGCAAAAATTACTTTAAATGCGGCAATTACTGGACCATTGAGCTTGAACTAATTTTTAGGCTACCGTACTAACGTGAGACTACATGTGTCTGTCTGTCTGTCCAACACTGAAACGGCTGTATCTTTCGAACGGTAATAGATACAAGTCTCAAAATTGGCAAGATTATATGATTCACTTTGATGTAAATCGACAAATAATAATTAAATAACAAACAATATATATTATCAGATTGTGTCATTTTCAAAATGAAACATATTAATTCACGTTGTCGTAAGATATAAACGAGTAACGCTAGATGGCGCTTACCTCGATATAATATTTTTACTTTAGGTAGGTATCCAATGGCGCACGCCGCACAATCATCTTGTTTTATCAAAGTCACGCTAGATGGTACTTTTATCAATATTTTCTTTAGACAGGTATATGTAACTACCATTTAAGAATATTTCTACTTTATAGAAAATATCTGGAATTATAAATATTCATAGATTTATAGTACATTTTGCTAATTAGTCCCGTTTTCAGTGTTCATATGTTGCATATGATTACGGAGGCCTTGACGAGGAGGCCCAGATTTATTTAGATTTTGTGAGCAACTATCATTGCCTTTTTAACCGACGTAAAAACGGAAGAGGTTCTCAAGTCGACGCGTTTATAAATATATATTTTGTATGTATAACCACGCATAACTTTTTACAGAGTAGTCCGATTTTGATATTTCTTTTTTTATTAGATAGGGTTGGTTGGTTGGTTGGTTGGTTGGAAGTTGGTTCCATATAAATTTAGAAAAAAAATATATATAACCTCCGAAAAAACTGAAAAGCATAAAATAAATAACCAAATAAAATAACCAAGTATGGTCCTTCCAACAAGACTCGGCGCCAGGTCATAAAGCTCGGCAGTCTTGGTTGGAAGTGAACGTTTCGGACTTCATCAGAGCTGAAGACTGGCCGTCGTCTAGTCCTGATCTTAATCCGCTGGATTATGATTTATGGTCAGTTTTAGAGAGTATGGCTTGCTCTAAACGCCATGATAATTTGGAGTCCCTAAAACAATCCATACGATTGGCAGTGAAGAATTTTCCCATGGAAAGAGTGCGTGCTTCTATTGATAACTGGCCTCAACGTTTAAAGGACTGTATTGCAGCCAATGGAGACCACTTCGAATAAGCTTTTATATTTTAATTTTTTTTATATTTATGTATTAAACTAACACACTGTAAAAGTAATAAATATTATTTGCAATAAAAAAATAATTTTTTTCTTCGTGACAATATTTATGGCAAGACTAGGTATTTTTTTTTTTCGTTCAATAAAAGTAGGTACGAAAAATTTGCTACATACTTACATAACAATGTAATAGTAGAACGGCGAACCATAAATTGAGTCCACGCCCGGACACGCTTCCGCAAGCAAACAATAGAATCATTCGCTCATTCAATCCAAATTTACAGGCGAAATTATTCATATTGTGATTCAGATTCGTTTATTCAGAGGTGCTGTTGTTAAAGTTTAGAATGAAAACAGAAAACCTCAAAGGCTCACATAGTAGTGTAAAACAATGCTTATTGGATGGAGGAAAAAGGACGAGAAAGGGGGTGTCACGGAGTGAGGGAGGGTGAACCGCAATTGAAATTATATTTTCAGTGTGTGATGTCGCGGGCATGCAGTGCATTTACGTCATGCTACGTACATTGTGAGTTCATAGATATACATTTTAAATTATTCTCATATATTTTTTTCCTGTTCAAAGTATCGCACGATTTGAGCATTTGCCATTTTCTAGTTACTTTTTTACTCATTTGGGCTGTAAGAGGTAATATAGAACACACATACACCATCTGTTTCCTGAGGACTACAATCTTAGAGATTTTCAAGGCGATTTAAATATATCTATTCACTCTAGAATAGATATATTTAAACCGACAAGATCCATCCTCAGCCACACAGTCACCATCAGTCGAGTTGGTGGTTAATCGTAGATCTAACTTAAAAAAATCATCATCATCTCAGCCATAAGAAGTCCACTGCTGGACATAGTCACTAAATAAATAAAAATAAACTGAGCATTCTCACGTTCCCGCCAAAACTCCCAATGAGAAGTTGTATTTTATTTTTCATCAGCATTACAGGTACACTACACGATATACTCGAGCATTTCAGTTCCAATCACAATGTTTATCGATTTCACACGAGAACGAAACGCAAACAAACACACCATTAGCGAGTGAAAGTCTTTTGACAATATTATTTATTCAGCGCACCCTCGAAACGTAACTTCGCCAATTTTCTCGTAATTAAAGCAATGGAACGCAATCACGAACTCGATTCTAAACTCTAATGACAAGAGCGGGAGTTTGCGTTTAGTCACACATTCCGCGCGATCCGACACGATACACCCACCTCACTGTTTCACCTTTACTTTGTTATTTGTATCCTGGGGTCTCGTAATTCCAGCAATTCCGCAATTTCCGCAACATATTTAATTATCGCAAAAGTTATTAGGAACGAATAAATGTTTATAGTCGATATTTTTAATGCTTACATTTAGTTGTTGATAGTTAAAAAAATCAACTTCCTATTCGATTTGAACCCACAACATCCCAATTAGAACCTGGTAGTGTTTACCAATTTGACCATGGATGTGTCACGTTGGATGTGGAAACATTTCTAAGCAGTTTTTTTGTTTAAAATAATCAAGCGTTGGTGATACACACGCTTCAAGCGTGTAATTACAGAGCCCGACCTTTACAGACTCCCAGATTCTGATGGGATGGGATGTTGTGTATTGATCTATTACAAAACTTTTTATGTTTTTGTTACCATTAGTCTTGCTTTCTGTGTATACCTTACATGGGAGTACGGAAGCCTCGGTGTACGAGTGAAACTCGTATTTTGCCGGATTTATTACTATTTCATCTGATATAGTACCACTCTTAGTAATTTTCTTAGTCCGCTATCAATTCCATTAAAATAATTTTTTGCGATGTGCTGCTTAGCTTACTGCTTACCAAGGATTGTCATGACTGATGACAATATTACGGAAATGACACAGGGAATGACAAGTCATTCTACTTGTTGATGGTTAACAACCTCAATACCTACACTATGTGCAACTCAGTATACCTATAGTCACAGAGGAACGAATGACACTTGGAATGATAGTTTCATTCAAAATTCCGTTCACAACTGAAGCCAATCATTTATAGAAATGTGCATCGTCATCACGGACATGCTTTGATATATACACGAGCATTCGATAGATATTTCAAGAGAAATATGTGTTTGTCACAGAATTAGAAGTTAAATGTTGCTCATTTTCTGTTACTTGTGTGTAGCGCCGCGAAGAGTGACTTACCTAGCCTTAAAAGGCTAAAAGTTGTTTCACTTAGCTAGAGACAACTCGCATTCCAAGACTATCACTGTACCAATAGCTCTGTTTCGCGCTACGTACCTGTCACGTGCGCCAACCAACGTTCACATAGCTGTACACAACAGCAAACAAAAGAGTTTCCACATAAAATAGCAACAGCGCGTCGGACAAAACACAATACACGAGTAATTGTACATGTATAGCATGAACAAATAGCCTCACTCGTGCTGGGACTCGCTGGATTGTTAAGCCGGAAACACACGTAAGTAAGGTGCGTTATTTTTTCAGCTGCAGACTCGGACGAATAATTTCTTTCTCTGCTCTCTCTCTCTCTCTCTCTCTCTCTCTCTCTGGGAGTTGTATGATTATTGCACGTAAGTAGATTATACCTGTATGTACATAAAATGTCATTTATAGCAAGCGTCTATAAGGTTAAAGATTTAGCGCGCTTGTTAGAGATGCAAGAAAAATAATTATTCACTGGTATGTCGAACCCGTGAAATACTCAAAAGGTCGAACCATAAGCCTTCTGGCAGCAATGAAATCTGTGACGATACATATAGAAACTGTTAACCGTATGACATATTTCCTGAGAAACAATGGGGTATGAGGTGTGTAGATGGCACACCTGAGATTCTCAGATGTGTCATCTACTGGCATGACATTTTACTACTTTATACTGCAAGCTCTTTCAATGCGATGACGCGTGCAAACCTGGCTTTATGTTGTAGCTTGGGTGAGACCCGCTATTATGTAATAAACTTTACAACGCTGTTTTCTACTCACATTAACTGGACGTCATTTCCACCGTTTTCTCTAATTTAGCTGTGCATGTTTTGAACAGATCGAGTGAGCATGGAAATCATATTAATCTGGTGCAAAGTACCAAAATACGTTTAATAGATGTTGTATGATAAACGAGTGCTGATCACAAATTTCATAATTACTTGGGTATAATCAATATAAAAATCCTAACTACATCTAATTTGAGAAAAATATAATCTATTTATACAAATAGTTTCTATTATTTTCATAATTAGATTATTTTTTTCTTAAATCATAATAATAATAATATGAATACCTGATGCTCCCACACAGAAGTACCCCATGTTACTCACTGTGTGGGAGCATCAGCAATACGTTTAATAGATTTTGTATGATAAACGAGTGCTGATCACAAATTTCATAATTACTTGGGTATAATCAATATAAAAATCCTAACTACATCTAATTTGAGAAAAATATAATCTATTTATACAAATAGTTTCTATTATTTTCATAATTAGATTATTTTTTTCTTAAATCATAATAATAATAATATGAATACCTGATGCTCCCACACAGAAGTACCCCATGTTACTCACTGTGTGGGAGCATCAGCCAATAAACTAGTTTTATAAGTCATAACCATTTCATCTCAATAGCCCCGATTTATCAAATTCCATATAGTACAATAGCTTCATCATCTATCCACATACCAAAACCCTGTATTTTTACTTTATTTTATGTAAATGGCCTCTCAGTGTTGGCTTCGGCGCCACTGATGCCCATCAAAGGACCGGGCTGCGACCCGAGATTTAAGTGATATTAATACAATATAAAATACCTACACATACTAAATCAACTACATCTATGGAACCAAAATTCGTTGATATCTATTTTGTCGGCGTTATTAAAATCAAACGTTTAACTAACAATGGCATTGGATAAAAAAATATCAGTGTTGCGAGTAATTAGATTCTATTACCTAGTTTTATTACCCATCAGTCCACAGTGGAGTACAATAATTGTCATTACCATTATTGATGTACAATATTTACTTTGTACAATAGAAAACAGTAGCTATTATTGTGAGATGAATACCTGACCACGCATATACCTATTCGGTGTATGTGTGGGGCGACGGATGGGCGGAAGGAGACAATCAACTACCGGCACAATAACCACCGACATTGTCTGTCTGTCCGTGTGTCACTGGCGCCGGTGGGAGGAGACGAAGGAAACATACACCTTAATAAATATATTTCAGTCAGGACGGGTTTATTAAACGCAATATATTTGTGCGACGGCCGCGTGTTGGTCGCGTATACCTGTAGATACCATAGTGTTCCAGTACAAGTTTAAGCTTAAAAAACTCAAAAATATCCGACAAAAAACCGCTAAGCCGATTTTGACAAAACAGAAGAACACTCTCCATGAAATTTTCATTCATATAAAAAAAACCGGACAAGTGCGAGTCAGACTCGCCCACCGAGGGTTCTGTACAAACTAGTAGATAAAAGGGGGAAATCATATATTTTTTATATTTTCCTTCATAAACCGAAAAATATACATCGTAAAAATATTGAAAACCCTGTTTTAGTTTATGCTAATGAAGTTCTATCATATGATACCCCACATAAGATGGTTAATTCACTTTAAAATTTGGACCTTCATTCCTTGCATAAAGACACTATTTTTTGTAATTAAATTTAAAATGTCCGGTTTTCGGATTTTTTCCTATATGAGTGCTTCTTGCCAAATTTCATAGTTCTAGGTCAACGGGAAGTACCCCATAGGTTTTGATTCCCTTGTGAGTGTCGAAATGTGTATTTTTTACGACATATTCGGCTGTAACTTTTTTTACGAAAACTGAGAAATTTTATTTTTCTTTCTGCAGCAAGATACTATGGATTTGCGTATATGGTATTAATTTCAATTCGATACCTTCACGCGTTCCCGAGATAAAGGTCTTGACACCCGGACGGACGGACAGACGCACAACAAAGTGATCCTATAAGGGTTCCGTTTTTTCTTTTGAGGTACGGAACCCTAAAAACTAGATCAAAATCGGTCTATCCGTTTAAAAGCTACGATACCACAAACAGACACAGATACACACGTCAAACTCACAATCCCCCTCTTTTTAGGTCAGAGGTTAAAAAAATCAGATACGTTTCAGTATAATATTATAATATGTTTGATTTGACCGCTTGATCCACCGGCGACGAGCGGTACAAAAGCGCTACCACACGATCGAATTGTTTGCTCCTAATATGCAGAGAACCCTCAAAAACTGATCGTGTGTACGCTGAAATTGCTAGTACTTTGATTGTTCGGTGTGGCTTCACAACCAACAATTTTGAAAGTTCGCTCCGGACTAATCGTACACACCACGCTTCTGTTCGCTCAACAATTTTTACCTTTCATTGCAATAATAAAATGAAACAGAAAGAATAAACAGAAAAAAATTCAAGCTCATTCGAAAATACTCGAGACATCTAAACCTAAACATTACTGTCAGCACGAATTTGAATATTCTCTCAAGTTTGAATGGTATCTAAAATATTATTTCTTCTGATAGAATCTGTATCATAACATAAATAATAGGACAATGAGATCTTCTCGCAATATTATGACGAACCACACTGATTTCATAAGAAATTCTATTTTTTCGTTCTGTTTGCCGATAATTATAAAGGTTGTTCACGCCTTAGAATATTTAATAGTGCAAGTGTACAGAAAACTCGCAAATATAATTTAATAGCGGCTCTTGTTACCACGCATAAAAAACGCAAGTCAACTTGTACAGGCGCTAAATGCTACAGGCTGTGTTAAGAGTAGGCTCATATAACAAAATGTATCGTTTTATGATTAAGCTCTTATCGCTTCAGCCGCTTGGCAAAATAGTCAAGTGTCCGGTTGATTCAGTAGCTCATAATAAAATTTAATTAAACTATAATTAAACCTAAACGACATAGCGCGTTTGGTATTCCAGTTATCCCATCGCGATGTCAGTATAAACCAGTATAAACAAAAAACTACTTTCGGATGAATTATTTTATTTGAAAAACACGTTCCAGAATTGAATAATATTTTCCTTTTTTATAACTGGCTGAACACAAGGTAAGTTGGCATTGTGGCGAAGTGAGTGCAAGTGAAAAGTCGTGCTAACTGGATCCCAACTCGAGGCGTGGAGTGACGGCCGGCGGGCGAGCATTCAGCGCCGCGCCTGCTAATACAATTCCAAATAGCGAAACTTTGTTCAATTATGCCGTTCTGGTGAACTGGCCGGTCGACGAGGTTTGCTTCCGTCAGCCGCGCGATTCACATTCTGTGACGGTTATATTTTATTCTGACGGTACAATTTGCAACACTGTTTATATCCGACTACGTGAGAAGGGTTATATTTTTAGGTGTGCATGCTATATGTGTGTATGCATGTTTATATATTGCCTCTTATAGCTTAACATCTTCCATGCTGGACTGGGAAAAAGAAAGAATGAAACGTACCAGTTGTTTTTCTTCCCGGGCATACTGTAAAAGTTAGTTAATTAGTTACTTAAGGGAAAAGTTTTGTAGGCTATGAGCTGGCCCTATCACTACAAGCCTTAATTGCATTTATCTTATCTTCTAATACTCTGTACCTTCCATCCAACCCCTCTCAAAATACTACGATCAAAAGTACGCGGCTCTGCGCATAATTTCTCGCAAAAACATACACTCAATATTATGTCAGATACTGTAACAGTGATACTTCGAAAGTTACTCTTAAGCAGACGTTTTATTTTGCTTTTAATAAAAAAAAGTCTAGTAAATATAAATCCGTTTGTATGGAGCACATCACAGTATTTGTAACTGGGGGATTCTTTGAAATTATGATAGGAAAATAGCTAAAAATCATAGATCAACAATAATCCCCGATTTATAGACTATCTGCGTTCCGCCGTTTCACTCGTAGTTATGAAAAACGGTGATGATTATGATGATGATAAGTAGCTTATGTCCATCTCCAGGTCCAAAGCTATCTCTATATTAATTTTCATAACGATCGGTTCAGCCGTTTGAGCGTGTAAAGGTAACAAAATTAGCTTTTATAATATCGTTATGCAATTGTGTCAAATGTATTTCAAAACACCAGTACATTCATTTAAATAACAATATACTTACATAGTTGTCCTTTACCTTGTCACAAATTTAATTTTTACTTGACTAAAATACTTTTCCCAACAAGTGACTAGGTTAACGACGTTAATATCAATCCTAATCCGTTTAACCGCCGAGATAATTGAGGATACACAAACATCAACGTATGTTTGTGTTTGTTAAATTTCTACCTGTCTTCTCTCTTATGTAATTATTTTGTACAGAAACTGTAGTAAAAAAATAGAAAAGCAACATTATTTCACTTTAAAAATAGGCAGTTCGAATCCAGCGAATTCTGTGCCGCCATCTCCGTTTCCTGAGACCTACAATCTTGGAGTTTTCAAGGCTAGAGTGAATAGATATCTTCTAGATCAACTAGTTCCATCTTCGGCCACACCGTCGCTTAAATTCAGGCGAGTTAGTGGTCAATCGTAGATCAATCTTGCATAAAAAAGCATCAAACTGAGTAGTTGACAATCGATATTACACAGCGTTTACTTGACACCTATACTATGATATCGATATACCCGACTATATAAATAAGACTTTTAATATAGTAAATTGTATCAACTTCTTTAATATAAGTAAATTGTAATAAATAGTTAACATTCTAGCGATTGATAAGTCATTGCCTTCTGAAGTACGGATATCATTTAGGGATTCTAGATATACTCCATATCTGCGTTTTGATTATTACGCTAAATGTACCAGAAGGACATCTTATGAATAAGAATAGCATAAGGCTTTATTCACACCACGCTAGTTATTTAATCCTTTAGATAGAAAAACTGTTTATTTTACACACCATAGCACTACAATCAAAGGAAAATTGATAACTAGTGTAGGTGAGATTGATTAAAACTGCTAATATTTAGGAAGTCATATTTTTCTGAGCATCTGACTCTTCAGAGTTTTGGTTTGGTATTTTATTTCCATACTACTTTTGAGGAATGTAATTTATTTTAAAAAAAGATGTTCGATATTTTGGAATTTAAAATTTAAATTATTATTCTAGAAATGAAAAAAGTATTGATAATACATTACATGTTTGAAAAAGTGAAGTGTATCTTCGTAATTTCAAGATTTTTATAACGTATTCATTGCACTTCTCTCATGTTACGGTACTAAAGATTACTTGGAATAACTTTGACATTTTTATTTACCCACAATAAATAGATTTACGTTTTACCACAAACTCACCTTATGGAAACAATGGTGTGGCCGAAGATGGATCACATAAATGGTATTATATTTCGTACCATGTTTAATGAGTAGTGATTAACAACATTTTACAGAATATTTAAATATGCACTAAACTACTAGCATAATGTGAACTAAGCACAACGGATATTGGACCACATAATTGTAATTCCAATATTAATCCGCCGAAGGTCGATATTATTAGTATTATGATGTGATACATTTTTATCGTTCCAGCTCGGTATTCCGTACACGGAGGCTATTTACGGAATATAAGCTCGCGTAGGCCGGCCCGCAACCGCGGCCGGGACGGCCTACAACCGGCCCGGCGCCGGCTTATGGCTATATCTTGAATCCAATCAGCGCTCGCCCGTTTGTCATTTAAATGAGAATTACGCTCGACGGCCTCTATCTACATTCAAATTGGGGATCAAACAAAAATTCTACGTCCTTCAAACGAGTCGGAGTGGGAGTAAAAGGGGGGTGTAAGACGAAATATTGTTCGTTGTTCGGCGACGACGTCGCACGCGATTTATTGTTTAGGCGCCTCGTGAAGTGCCCTCTTTGTATTGAAAATTAAATTGTGTTTCCTTTTGTCGGCGCACGTCAGAGACGTTTGATAGGCGCTCTTAGCGGCTTCCTTCTTCCGAAACTCTTGTTTTCCTGGCTCAGTTTTGATGTTGAATGAGTGACGTCTGACGGTTTAAGAGAATAACCCTCTTCTAACTCAAACAACGCTTCAGAATAAATTTGTTCTATATGAAGGTAGGTAACGAAACACGTGTCTATGACGTTTGGCGTGAGATTTAACGATAAAATGTTTTCGCACGTAGACGCGGACATATCAGGTTATATCAGGTCGTGACACGTACCGAGTATTAGATATGTTTGATTGACGTAATACATATTTTGTATTTTTTTACCTGTTCTCTAAGAGACATTAATAGTTATTACGTACAAAACGGACTCTTTCCGCCTACCGCCAATCTCGGGTTCTGTACTAAATTACACTTTATACACCTAATGTTCTTTGCGATCTTCTTGGACTCGCTTTGTCCAGAACAAAAAAGATAAAGAATTGCCACAGGCCTTATCATGTTATCTTTGATTCAATTTTACGCTTTCCGTTACTTACGGGTCTTTTTTTTATTTTTTTTGTATAAGATAGATCTACGATTGACCACCAACTCGCCTGATGTTAAGCGACGGTGTGGCCGAGGATGGAGCTCGTCGATCTAGAAAATATCTATTCACTCTAGCCTTGAAAATTCCAAGATTGTAGGTCTCAGGAAACAGAGATGGCGGCACCGAATTCCATTCTTGTGCAGTACGCAACAGGAATGTGGATCGATATCGCTGAGTACGGATTTTTGGCATTTCAACTAGAAATGGGTGGTAATTCGCCGTTTTTCTGCTAGTCCTGTTGTGAAATCCTGGGTGGAATTAGATCGTGAAGTTCTTGCGCACATTCCCCGAAATGAATCCTGTAGAAAATAGACAGACATGCTACCTTACGGCGGTGCTCAAGACTAAGTAGATTCTTGGCAGCTAGTTTATCGTCACCGATTAACCTCACAGCTCGCCGGTCCACTGATTCTAAAGCTTCCAGCTGATACTTGGCAGATCCATCAAAAAGGTGGCAGCAGTACTCCATACACGATCGGACCTGTGCTTGATACAGATGAAGCAGTTGTCCCGGTGAGAAGTATCGTCTAAACATATTAATGATGCCAAGCTTTTTACTAGCCAGTTTAGCCTTAGATTCAAGGTAGCCCTTAAAGTTCATTGTTGGGGTTAACTTGAGTCCCAGCAGTTCAAGACGGTCTGCCAATGATATGGGTACGTTTCGGAATGTAGGAGACAAAAGAAACTCACTCTTTTTGGCGGAGAAAAGGCAACGCCTCGATTTCCGCCTTTTTGGCTCTTGGACCAGAAGTGTATCTTTCCACAACTGTGCTGTCATCTGCATACCCTAAGATACCAGGTTTCAGCAGGTCATTAATATGCAGCAGGAAGAGAGTAGCGGAGAGTACAGACCCTTGAGGTACGCCAGCGTTTATTTGATCGGACGAGCACCCGTCAACAACCACTCGAATCGATCGTTCTCTCAAGAAGTCTTTAATCCAAGAGCAGAAGGAGGCAGGTAGTCCATAAGATGGAAGCTTGTTAAGGAGACTGTCATGCCAAACCCTATCAAAAGCCTTCGAAATGTCGAGAGACACAGCCAAGGCCTCACCATTGTTCTCAATGGCTTCGCTCAGAATGTGTGTGGCATACACGAGAAGATCCCCAGTCGACCGATTTCGGCGAAATCCGTACTGTCGGTCACTGAGGAGGTTATTGTCTTTAAGGTATGCCATGAGCTTCCTATCTTGTCTTCCTTTATATATACCTACAATTCTTGGCGATTATTCTAACGCCAAAATCTTGCCTCGTCTCTATACCTTTATATTTCCAACAAACGTGACCTAGAACATCTCGAACGCACCAGAATAGGGTCCAAGTTCTAGTCCATAACTAAGTCTAGGGCATAACCCATCATGTAAGTTACTGTAAAGGTGGGTGCAGACTGGTGAAACGTAACATGAAATGTATCAGTCTACCTTTCATTGCATGTTCGGTACAAGCGTGGACGCATAGCGTGCTCTTACCGCGCATTTACTACGAACCTCCCGCGTACGTCTGCGTGCCCCTTTGTGTTCGTTCGAAAAACTGACAAATCATGGGTCGCTCCGCGCGGTGTCTTGTAATGCTCGTAGCGTGCGCGTGAAATGCACATTTCGCGCGCACAAGACGTCCAAACTATGAGAAATTGTTGCAAAGTGTGTTATCTTTCATGATACATTGCAGCAATGTGTACGGTAAATTCTTTCATTGCATGATACATTTCATGTTACGTTTCACCAATCTGTACCCACCTTAACATAAATACGCAAAACCTAGTTTCCACGTTGCCCAGGTTTGTCTCCCTGTACTAATTAATTTCTTGAATATCTAAGTACACAAATAAAATTCAAATTATTTATTGCGTCATTGTAGGTACACGCTGGTCTTATATTAATACATGCTTATTTAGGAATATGTACACATGGCCCTATAAGCGCATGGCAACACTTGATTCGGAACGTTCTATTTTGATTTCTTCAAACTTTTCCTTAAAAATTCGTCAAGATTATAATAACAGCTTTTAGGAGTTTTCAAATTAACAAGTATGTATATTTAAGTGAGAAAGTATGCGTAAAATAGCTGTAAAAGATTATAAATTTCTGTAGAATAATCACTTGTTTATTACGAAATAGTTCGTTGGAGGTTACGAAAAAACGCATTTGTTTTTTGGAAAGAGATAACATTGTTATTATTACAAAAAATATGGTATATGACACTCAGGCAGTGAAAACGAATCTAACGACACCTCGCGCATCAAAATCGGTCAAGCCGTTTAAGCTATAGGCTGTCATATAGAAACATACATACAAACATACATATACTCGAAAAACATAACTCTCCTTGTTACGAAGTCAGGTAAAATTAAAGCTTTCTTCTGTGTCTATGTCTTTTAAGCAATTCGGTAGCTTGTTATATACTTTAACAACTTTGCCGTTCACATGTATCTATAACATATTGTACTCGTATATATGACCCTTGAGAAAATGACACCTATAGTAACGATAGCTTCATTCATTCATTCAAAATTTCGTTCATAGTTAAACCTAAAAACCTGTCAAAATGTGTGCATGAACACGTATTTACTATCTATGACGTGAACATGAGCTTTCAGTTCAAATGGTGCTTCAAGTGAGTAGACATATTTGTCGCAGAGCTAAGAAGGGAATTGTGCCAAATTTTGCTTACATGTCGTGGGTAGCGACAGGAAGAGCGACGTCACAAGCCTTAAAAGGCATGTTAAAGGTTGCTTCACTCAAATCACATTCTAAGCTTATAACTTCTATGGTTATAGCATCGCCCCTCGTCTTTCACAGATCTGTGACAGAGCTGTAAAAAGCTTCTGTACAAAGACACCTGAACCTAAATATATAGGCATAACTCGGGTTCAAAGTAGCTTTTGGAACTTTTGAAACAAAATTTCGCCTACGCTAAAGAAGCATTTATGTAAACAATAATGTATTCCACACGTTCTTATCTGTGGATTATCCCCGTAAATAAGTCTCTATTTACTATTGCAATCAGTTTATCAGCTATGGCGGAGGCCTATGTCCAGCAGTGGACTTCTTATGGCTGAGATAATGATGATGATAATAAATCAGTTTATCGGCTTATGGGATGTCTCTTTAGTACACATTTTTGTTAATATGAGATCTATAAAATATCTTTGACAAAATAAGAAATTTCTCGTTAACCTGCTTGACCAGTGTAGGACTTAACGGAGTATTACGTGATGTTTTAATTAACATGCGGAGTTCTCAACCTTCCTAGAATAGTAGATAAACGGTTTTTATACTGTTTTGCCCGCCTATAAGTGGAAATAAAATGAAAATTCGTATTAATGTATTCTCTTATATTCACCTCCTCTCCTGTGGTAGCCATGCAGCATTACGATGCTTTCATTTTAGGTACAGCTTACAGCCTACAGCCTATGTGGACCGCACATTTATTATTGAATACAAAAACATCACTACATCACTACCAAGTGGCGTCCCAACTCGGCGCGGCCACTATGCAGGCCCTGTAAGAGATGGCGAGACAAACATGACACCTTTGATAAAAACTGGCACATCAATACACAAAACCGTCAAGACTGGAAATGTCGGGGGAGGCCTTTGCGCAGCAGTAGGACACTACAGGCTAACAACAACAACAAAAACCATGTACTCAATGTAACAAGCTGTAATAACCTATTCCGCCTATAATCCCATGAACGGCTGTACGTGTCAGTCTCTTCTGACTTATTTGGATGGAAGGTCACGGTCTCCCTGACCATCGACCCCAGATAACCCCTATCAGTAAACAGGCTAATGGCAAAGATACTCTAGCTCTCTCAGCACCAGAGCGAAAATCAAAATATAAAATACACAATTCATTCTCGTTACTATATACGTAGAATCAATCATCTTGGAAAAATGATCTACAAGACATTCGTTAGGTAAGTGCACCATACCACATACGAAGATTGCTATTACTCAATTGTCCTTACCTTCCAGAAAGCCTCCCTAAAACCATGAGATCCCTGATATCAAGTTGTCAGGTTAATAAGAAGTCTGTAGTAATAATGCCGCTGGCAATCTTGCAAGATTGTTCGACGTAGATCCTTAAAGATAATTAAGGAAACGGTGGAATATTGTAGCCGTAAGTAGGAAAGTTGCCAGAAGCCATATTTTAGGGGTGATATAGGGGTGAAAGTTGTGCGGTTGTTTGGGCGGTGTGCGGTCGAGAATTAAGTAGCAGTGAAGTGTCCGGTGATACACTTTATTGTCTTATAACTGTACGTTACAGTTACAACTGTAACATGTCACAATTGTAACTGTAAGTTATAGTTACAATACAGTTACAACTGTAACATGTAACAATTGTAACTGTACGTTACAGTTACAATTGCAACTTACATATTGTCTTGTATTGTGTAGTAGTCTGTTTGAATTCAGACAGAACTATCGTAGCAAAAATTGGGAACTGGCGTATCGATTGATAAAATAATGAATTAGGGACAGCAGCACCATCAATGCCACATCTAGTTCTCTATTCGAACAGACTATAGTTGTATTTCCAAACACTTTAAGGCAAGGTACAGTTGTAATTGTAGAATACTTTATTATCTTGTACTATACGATACAGTTGCAATTCTGATACAGTTCAATATCAGGTACTGTACGATACTTTTGCATTTGTAAAACATATTATTGTATTGTACTGTGCGGTAGAATAGTAGGCAGTTTCTTTCTTGTTTTATCAGATAAGACACTAATGTTAAAACTACCTGAAGAAATGATAAATAACAAAAAATTCTAACTAGTCTACTAAAAATAAATCCGTTTGTATGGAGCAGATCGCATTATTTGCAACTGGGATTCTGGGATTCTTTGAAATTATGATAGGAAAATAACTAAAAATCATAGATCAACAATAATCCCCGATTTATAGACTAGCTGCGTTCCGCGGTTTCACTCGCGTAGTTATGAAAAACGGATGACCTCATACAAGTGGCGGGAAGACGCTGGATGCAAGCCGCTTCCAATCGGTATTTTTGGAAATCCATGCGGGAGGCCTATGTCCAGCAGTGGATTTCTTATGGCTGAGATGATGATGATGAACTTACTAACTACATATATATGAAATACATAAATCATTCAAACAGCCGACCCCTGATTGTACCTGACGCAAAGGTGCCCATGACACTCGCCACATTACCTCGTTGAATGGCGATGGACAACCTTTGCATCAGGTAAAATCCGGAGCGGAAAAATATAAAATAAAAGATTTCCCTTCGTTGCATTCATAGTATTAGTCGGTATATATGTAATAATATATATAATAAATTCAAGTAAAAATAAATTATATAATGATTTATTAGGTATTCGCCATTGTTACTTATTGAAATTAAACGATTAGACGATAAAATTCTTTAAGACTTCAATATACGAATCGCACGTAATCCTAAAATCCACTGTTGAATTCTATTGTAACCATCACTTGTTTTATTTATTCATTAAACGTTATAGCACTGAATCCTAAAATGCACTGTTGAATTCTATTGTAGCCATCACTTGTTATAGTTATTCATTAAACGTTATAGCACTGAATCCTAAAATGCACTGTTGGATTCTATTGTAGCCATCACTTGTTATAGTTATTCATTAAACGTTATAGCACTGAATCCTAAAATGCACTGTTGAATTCTATTGTAGCCATCACTTGTTTTATTTATTCTTTTTTTTTAACAGCCCTGTTGTACAAACTGTCCCACTGTTGGGCGCGGGCCATCTTCTCATTGTGAGAATGGTGAGGCCATAGTCTACCACGTCTATTTATTCTTACATAATTCATTTATCTCTGCTTGGAAACAATGCATTAATAAAATATAGATAAGAGACGTAATTCGTTCCAAGATAAGAATTTTTAGGCCGAGTTATAGAATATTGAGTAAGTACATGAAAGTAGGGTCAGATTCTCCTCCATAATTCAGTGTGAACGCCCAAAACAGACAATTTCGGTGAAGTTACGGTAAGTATCGATTTCATGTCACAAACTGGAGTCTGTGATTCATTGTATTTACAACGAACTGTATCTACTTACATTTATTTTGTAGTTATGTATCTACATAACAATTTCCACCTACTGCGCTCGCGAACCCGCTTGCCAAGAGTGGTGATTATTGGCAAAAACCCCTAATGACGAGCAACAAAAATACCAACCACGAGATGGACAGATGACCTTATACAAGTGGCTTGAAGACGCTGGATGCAAGCCGCTTCCAATAGGTCTTACTGGAAGTTCAAGGGGAGGCCTATGTCCAGCAGTGGACTTCTTATGGCTGAAATGATGATGATAACCATTTCTGAGCGCCTGATCGATGCTACGTGTGACCAAAATGCTGGTTCGTATCTGGTTCAGCGCATAAGCCTCGCCATTCAACTTGGCAATTCAACTCGCTATAGAGGCAAAGACTCGCGCTACAAGTGTACAACTTCATGCTCTTGACTGTACCTACAATTCATTTTTTTTTTCATCCTCCATAATATTAACTTTGCCCCCCCCCCCCTGGGCCATGGGACCTTGAATTTGTATAGTTATGTATTGTTTTGTTGTAGTTAATAAATGCAAGGAAATATAGTAGTTCATTCAAAACTATGATTTCATGACTAAGGTCCAATTATTTTATGAAGAATTTCTTAATTAAATTCGGTTAAAAAGATGTCAAGATGTATTAATTTGGGAAAACTACTATATTAAGAATATAATATGTATAATGCACAGTAAGTAATTGTACTTCATACATGTGTACATAAATATTTCAGCTCATGCCTGTTTTATCCGACTGTCCAAATAGGAGGATAATATAATTTTCGAGTGCCAAATGTATATTCTATATTACGACTAATTACCCATATCCTAAATCAAAGCTTAATCCACGCAATGAATTTTCCATTTAAACGTGACAGCCATATTTTGAATACTAATCTAGCACGGTGGCAAATTACAATAAACTGAGTTTATCATTACCACCTTATTCCCTATGACCAATAGAAACATAACACATAACCATTGATATTGAAAATTAGACTTTAAACTGAAGAAATTAACGTCAAATTTCCTATGAAAGCTTTAACGTTTTACGCCAGCAATGTTTTTGTATAGTATTGTGAAGCGCATGTATGACACGGGGATGGTCAGCCGCGTCGAAGCGGGACAATATACGTAATTACCAGCCAAGTACATTTCATGAGCGCTGTAGAGTCACAGAGTATGAAATCACAGAAGGTCAATCGGTTATAGTTGGACTGAAACCGCTGTATCGTGCCTTTAGTAGGTGAGCGTTCGGAGCGGAAACCTAGAATTTCAATGAAACATTTTAACTGACTTCAAAAAAAGGAGGAGGTTATCAATTCTATAATTTATTTATTATTTGTTATAATACTCCGAAAAATCCATTTTTTATTAGAAAAGAAATACTTCCAGATTGGTCCTAAAATCTCTGAATCAGTTAAAATTACTGCGGTAAAATATAACGAAATTGTGTATTTTGAAATCGGTTGGTTTAATTGAACGTTGGCGTCGAGAAATCAACCTTAAAACTCGTTTTCACAAAAAACAAGGTTGGTCGTTTTCTGCTTAACGATTATCAAATATTATTATTATTTGATGGAGCCAGATTCAGTGTAGTCTAGAGACTCTACGTCCAGCCAATACGGCAGACCACCAACTCGCCTGATGTTAAGCGATGGTATGGTCGAGGATGGAGCATGTTGAACTATAAGATATCTATCTATTCCCCCTAACCTTGAAATTTCCAAGATTGTAGTTATTTTCGACACCAAGAAAAACTGCTTGCACGTTTGCTGTAGTAGCTATTTCTCTGAAAGAATCTTTTCCTCGTCGATGTTGTGAAACAAAAGCTCTCAGCAAGCGAATTTTGCTACATAATGTGGTGTGGGCGCGTACCGCACTGCAGTGCTGCTCAGCTCGATGTTTCTGATCCAATTTCTTGGTGAGAACGGCAGAGGTGTGGTTTGCTATTCCAGAGTCGCTGTTCCCTATAAAATACAACCCGAGCTTGTTTAAGAAAAAAGTGAATAAGTATCTCCTAGGCAAGCGGCAAGTTACATCTTCGACCTCATCATCGCTTCCCATCAGGTGAGATTTTTGGTCAAACGCAGGCCTAGTTTGTCGTTAAAAAAATGCTCGGTGTCGTATGCGCTCAGTTACTAGACATATTATCAAAACAGATATATTCTCCCATTGCCAGTGAGTACATGCACAATATACTAAGAGATATGCAAAAATCTTATAAAATCAATGTCCGTAATAGTAAAGCCACTTAGAAGGTCACCAAAAGTCCAAGATTATTCGACTTTTTTAAGTGTTTTTTTCCACATTTAAGTATTTACAAATTTGTGGACTAACTATGACTCTACAGATTGCTTTTTTCAAAATGTAAATTCGATATTTGAAAAAAAGCAAACTATGGTGGTATATACATCTATATATAAGATAAAACAGATAAAAAAAAATCGAAATAGGTTTATGTTTGGAGGTGGAAACAGTTTGATCGCGCGACAAATCTTCTTTTAAAATAGATAGACAACACTTTATTAAAATACCACATTACAAATCCCTGATTTCATAAGTTGCACTACAAACCTGTTAAAATGTAGCTCGTTATATGTTATACAGGGATATCAGCAACGAGCGGAAGTAGCAGGTAAAGGCATTAGTGATAGCACCGCCGCCGTGCCGGGGCGGAGGCGTCTGCCGCGGATACTTCCGTTCAAGAGATTGACATTTATATATCGATTGGTGCTTCAAACCACCACACATGAAATAAAAACACGTTCTATTCGGTTCGAGTAAAACGCCTAAAACGCAAAATACTAATATCAAAAGATTTTGTGTTTTACGTTTGGTAAATAATACTTTCTCCTAATACAAACACGCATAATGCTATGCACGCAAAATACCAAAATCAAGAATTGGTATTTTGCGGCCGCAGTAATAAAATACGCAAATTCCCAAAAACGCGAAATGACAAATTGAATTAATTTGAAATTTCCAGTTGCGTTATCTCGCAATATTAAATATGTAATTAATATTGCGAGATAACGCAACTTGTCCAATGTATAATAGCGCTTATAAAATAGATCTTCGTTCAAATAAAAGACTATTGACAACAATTTTAGCTTAGGTTGTATACAGTGCTTATCTTATATTATTATTAACATAAATTAATTTTTACACAACAATATTCTTAATGCATGCTGTGTTTACAACTAGAAGGGCGTATACATTTCTAGTATGTTTCTATTTAAATATCATTTATGTTTCTATTGGATATGTCCAGTTTTGTAAACCAATAAAAAAAAAAAAAAAAAAAAAAATATATATAAATCATTAGATTACGATATTTTCAAGCAGACCAGAACTGATTTTGACGTAATCAAATCAATTAGATACTTTAATCTGCTCACAGTTTCACGGCATAAAAAAGGAACAGCCATATATTTTAACCCAATACGGGTGAATTTTTATCAAATTGTATGCGTTATGTTGATGTTAAATGAGTATTTTATACAGGGTTATCACGCTGTTGTTATCACACCATTGATGTTGCATAATTGTACATAAACAGTATCTCTTACCGTGAAACTTGAATCGCGCTCACTCACTAAAGGCCTTAAAAGGAAGCTCAATATCACGCAACGAGCTATGGAGAGGGCTATGCTTGGGGCCTCTGTGCGAGATCTTATCAGAAACGAAGAGTTTCGTAGACGTATGAAAGACGAAAGTCAACGACATAGCACAGCGAATTAGCAAATTGAAGGGGCAATGGACAAGGCACATAGCACGTAGAACAGATGGCCTATGGAGTCGAAAAGTTCTAGAGTGGAGACCACACATCGGCAAGCGCAGCGTAGGAAGACCAACCACAAGGTGAACAGAAGACCTCATAGAAGTGGCAGGAAGACTCTGGATGCAAGCCGCTTGCAATCGGTCCATGGAAATCCATGGGGAAGCTATGCCCAGCAGTGAAATTCTTGTGGCTGAGATGATAATGATAGTATCTCTTACAATCTGGCAGTTCTTCTGCTTGTTTACCACTCTTTTTATATTAAAATTTGCCACGTTTATAAATATGATGCGTACATGTTTATATCGCGTACAATAAACAACGGTTGGTTGTAGCGAGCGTGTTTTTATCCAAAATTCGCAAATATTTTCATAACAGCAGCGCGCGTGCCACTCCACCATCCTAAATAAATAATAAAAGCTAACAGCACTCGTCCCGCACCCCGCGCCGCACCCCCCGCAGCCCGCGGTGTAGTTTATGAGCTTCTAAACACAGTTTCATGGAAGTTTCACCAGGTTTCATGCAGAATCATAATAAATATTGTCTTACTTGACGCGTCCTTAAGAGGGAAAGATGGCGCATTTTTGCCGAAACTGTTTTCTACCCCTGAATACATATAAATTTTTGAAGTGTCAGCTTCTTTAGACGCGCTATGCACTTTATATTGTAGGTATGAATGAGACCGAGTTGTCACGCTCGACAATGTAACGATCGTCCGCATAAAGTTACTTCGAGTCGACAAAGGGAGCGAGAAATACAATATAGTTAACGCGTCATGTAGAAGTTTTTACTTCACACACATTTTTTTATGAGATTTTATGTGGTGGCAGTCATGGGAGGTTTTTTATTGGAGGAATTTTACAAAAGACTGAATTTATAATTTTAAAATAAAAAAAAATAGAAGCTGACTATTCATGGTTTCAATCTTATAACGAAATATTCAAATCGGATAATGCTTAGACTGGGTAGAAAACATTTTTTTTTATTGTGTAAAAATGCATGACGTATTTGTGACAGTGAAATAATGAATAAATATATCAATAGAAATAATTGGGAAACATTATTCAAATGGGCCTGGAAAGGTTAATTTTTGATAATACTTTTTTTTGCATAAGCATAAAATCAGTAACTAATAAGTTGTTTATTATAATAAATAATAATAAATATGTCTTTATTGTATACCAAATATTATATATAAATTATTATATAGTTAAGGTATCCATGCTTAATGGTCCTCTTAAGATCGAACCATTCCAACTCCAATATATTGGGAAAAAACAATACTTTTAAATTGATTTTAGTGAGATCTCTGGAGAGCAGCGGGTGAATAAAGTTATGACAGCTCCGGAATCCATTACAAAAATGGAGTTACGTACAAGATATTAAATTATTTAGAGATAAATTATTTACTATAATATTATTATATTATTATTATGGTATTTAGATAATAAATTAGGTTATTTATTTCTTATATTAGGTTATTTGGTTCCTTTATCAGGGAATCATACAGTTTGAAGCAGTCACGAATATTTGCTAGCAGCGAGTGCAAGTTGAATTAGGTATTCTCTGCTATCTGTTTCTTGAGAATTACAATGTTATAATATAATAGATTTCTTCTTGATCACCATGCTTTATCGTCGGCCACGCCATTATTTACCGTGAGACGAGTTGGTGGTCAACGTGGTGGTACAAAAATAGTATGTTTTTTATGAAATGAATTTATCATTTCATAAAAAATATACTGGTTTAAAAATACTAGTTTTAGTGTTTTATTAAATTTATTTATCCATACATCAAAGACATAACATACAATTTATTATAACATCACAAAAAACCTAGATTATTATTTTTACATTTGTTTATTAACAGAAAATATGAAATTCATATTTTCTTGTATTCTTTTCTTTTCGTATATTTTCTTATTTTCTTCTATTGTATGTAAACTAAAACAGTACACAAGTATAATTCAAATACGTGTTTGCGATATGTATACTAATTAGTATACATAAAAGACCTAAACACACTCACGCCTACACTTTCGCACAAGCCCTCTTGATAGTTTTATGTGTCTGAGACACAAAATAAATGGTTTCCAAGAAGCCCCAAACACTTAAATATTAGAAACGCTTATTATGAAACAAATTAGAAAAAAAATATTAAATTAAAAATAAAAATTATTGTTAAAATTGTTGTTTAAATTATTGTTAGAGAAACAATCTCACCAATTCTGCTAAGAATGTTACATTAGAGATTTTCAACGAAACTGCCAAGATTCTTAGGTTTCCCTCTGTACACTGTTTCTCAGAAACTCAAAGCAACAAACATCTCATACATAAGAATGCCTACACTATGATGTATTTCGTATTTCTCTTTGATCCCTCAGCGTATTTCAAAGAAAATAATTTTAATCGCAATATTGCTGGAGATATAGATGTGCCTTCGGAAAAGTATCAAATCTTTTTCACATGTAATATGTATTAGAAGAGATAACGGCGATATTATTCTTCGCATACCTGACCTGACGGTACCTAAGCTGACGAGACGTTTTTTTTCCAATTTTCATTCAACAATTTATTGTGTCCTTTCCTAGCAACATGAGGACTGGATAATGAGTTCTTTGTGAAGTGTCTTTCTTTCTTTGGATATACATACTAAGAAATTATTACTAAATCACAAATGCAGGATGCATTTAATTTAATACGGTGTAATTATATAAAATGCTTAAATGTCAAAGTTTTATAATCTATAATAATTTACAACATAATATTATTCTATTAATTTAATTAATTAATTTAATTGGTAAACTATCTGTGACTTAAAACTGAGAGTTGGGTGATACAGTTGTCTCATACGGATGCACGTTTTTAGGGTTCCGTATTCAACAAGTACCACTTTTTTGGGACAGAGGTTAAAAATAAATTTCGGGCAAATTCCATTGACTAAGGGCCAGTTCAAATTCTTATTTAAATCACAATATTATTACAAACAGAAAACATGTAGAATGCTCTCGGGCAAGTGATACTCATTCTGCGAATTTCACCGCACAAAGCGCGTACCTGCTTTAGGCTGCTTTTCCACCAGAGATGTGCTACGCTGTGTGTGTAGTTACGGATACGTGTTTGAAATCCACCAATAATTTTTATTTAAATAGCTCAGCACTAGTGGTAAAGTGTTTAACGTTTGACGTTTTAGGTTTAACAAAGCTATATTTTTATGTAGATACGCGCTAAAGATGGAAACGACAGATGGGCGTTACAAATGAGAGCTACAGACGGATCTAGGGATAGGAGCTACGGATAAAAACTAACGGATGGATGCTGTGACTAGCAGCTACGAAAGGGAACTACAGGTTTGAGCTGCGAGTAAGAGCTACGAATGGGAGCTACGAATGTGAGCTACGGATGTGAGCTACGGACGGACCTACGGAATGATATGAGCTAAGGTTAGGGGCTACGGACGGATCTAGGGATGGGAGCCACGTGTTAAATTTATGGATGGGTGCTGTGAGTGCGAGCTATAGAACAGAGCTACGAATCTAAGCTACGGGTGAGAGCTACGAATGTGAACTGCAAATGCGAGCAACATAAGGGAGTTATGGACGGGAGCTGCAAGTGGAAGCTACAGGTGTGAGTTAGGGATGCTTGAGTGTTGTAACTATAGTAGATACACGACGTACTCAAGTCACGCATCCTCTTCACACAGCTACGTCACGCAGCGCGTTTTTATCCACATCTAACCCACTCTCATAGTTTCGTAACGTAGTTTAAACTTGCTCCTAACTTAGCGGTCTATTATACCTCTAGTGGAAAAATGCCCTTAATTCCTTGGAAACGTTTTAGTTGCAATGTAGAGAGCATGTTAGTATAATTGTTTTCTTTTGTAATGAAATGAATAACATACCCCTAGGTTCGTTTAAAACTGTTTTACATTATTTAAATGTATTTCAGTTTTCAATTAATATGAAATGAATATATAAAGTAAAATGTTCCCATATTTTCTTTTGAAATTGTTACACATGTATTTATTAGTAATGTGAATTGGTTTGTCTGGTGAGGTCGATGATCGTTTTATAAAATATACTAGCGGTATCCCGCGCTGTGATAAAAACAGTGATGATAATGATTTCTCTAGGTTTACAGCTATCTCTATAGAAAATGCTGCCAATTTTTTGACGGATCGGCTAAATACCAGCAAAAAGTTTTAGAGTATGTGGACCAGCGAACCAAGAGGTTAATTGGTGATGATGAGCTAGTTACCAAGATGCTACTTAGTCTCGTGCATAGTCGTAAAGTAGTATTCATGGCAATATTCTAACGGATCCAATTCGGCGAGTCTGCGTAAGCTTTACGACTTTACTCCAGCTTCCCCATTCCACTACACAACAAGCAAGAAGCCGGCAAATTACAATCCATTTTCATGTTACTAGCTCAAAAAAATCGCTTACTAAGGCCTAGGCCTTAGAATACACTTTTCCGTGCTTGCTCTAGACTCTAGCGTCTAGAGCAAGCGTGGAAAAGTATATTTTGTCCCCTAGGGTGGAAAGTAGGTAGGAAAGTAATTTAAAAATTCGAACATGACTTAAACATTTTCCTTGCTATGTTACTTTTAATTATTATTAGTTATTTTGTCTTGTGTCTTCTTGAATCCATTGGTACGCTTAGGATCCAACTGTGGTAAAATACAACTTTCCAGCATAGTACAATAAACAACTATTCCCATTGCAATGCCCAAAATCCCTACACAAAGATTTCGATCAATATTTTTGCATACTGCACGGAATTGGAACTTCCTCCTCTATTTCCTGAGAACTATAAATAATCTTGAAATTTCTAAGGCAAGAGTGAATAGCTATATCTCCTAGATCTACGTGCTAAATCTTCAGCCGTCACCTACCATCAGGCCATGTTGGTGGTCAAAAACGTCTTGTGTGTCACAAGACATCTTTCTTACACAAGTTAACCAAATGTGAGCATTAAAGCCTCTTCCTTGACAAAATATTAAACCTATCTAGAGATAAGCTGCCACTCTCAGATTTAAACAGAATAAAACAGCTAGTTTTATCTTGAAATAATAATATCTTATCAAAGCTTCGCTGTGACCCAACGAATAAAGATAAAAGCCATGGCTTCTATAACAATAACCTTTTTAACGTCCGTCACTCAAAATGAAATTCTGGTAGCCTTTTGAGGTTTTATCCAATACTTTTACGGCTATCAATGTCCGGTCTCGCGGGACAAAGGCTTCGAGCAGCAAGCTGGTATAATTTTAGACGCGTCCACCCGGCGGGAGCGGCCGGCATTTCCGGACGCGTATATAGCAAAGCGTTTTCCGTACATTTCATCCGAAGAAACAGAGTTTTAACTTTATGACAGAATCTCACCACGAAAACACGGATTAGTACAGTTTGTCTTCGTTAAGGTTAAAAATCGATGGAATTTTCCTAACACTGCGCACTGTAAGAGAAAAAAGTATTAAAAATCCTTCTAGACTATGTCTCTTGAAAAGATATCATAATTTAAAATTTTGTGATTGTTTCAAAATTATATTGTAGAATTTAAAAAATACTGCGCAAAAAGGAGGGTAACATATTTTAAGTGGTAGGATGTGTATTTCATATTAGCTTAAACAGCCTAAATATTTTAGATGATTTTATATAAATATAAATAGTTTTTAAAGGTTTAAAGGCAATATTTTGAGCAAAATCCATTAACGGCTCGGCAATGTCTCCAGGTTCATATATTCGCTTCCCGGACAGTAATCCACAAAGCATCACAATGCCGCTCACGAGCTCCGGTTCGTTGGAAAATTGCATTTTATTGTGTCAACGCTCCCCTGCCTCCACAGTTAGCCTAGCCTGGCCTAGTCGGCGGGCGGGTGACCTGGATACCTAGTTTTTAGTGTCTGCATTTGTGCTCACGTGACCGGACAAACACAATGTTTTATACGAAAATAGCGAGAAATATTCCTTTGAAAGGTATAGAGCTATTGAGTATAAAACTTAAAGATTAATTAACAAGAAAATACTTGCATGTGTTTGATTTTATGAGTTCATTGTTTTTCAACACTTTCGTGATAAGATCTTACTTAAAACTAAAACTAAGCGCTTTTACCCATAATAGGTCAACTTTGACTAACAACTTGCCTGGTGAGAAGCGATATGTGTATTTTTACCCGACTGCGTAAAAAGGTGGGTTATAATTTGCACATAGCACGTAGAACTGATGGCCGATGGGGCCGAAAGGTTCTCGAGTGGAGGCCACGTGCCGGCAAGCGCAGCGTAGGAAGACCAGCCACGAGATGGACAGATGACCTCATACAAGTGGCGGGAAGACGCTGGATGCAAGCCGCTTCCAATCGGTCTTTTTGGAAATCCATGGGGGAGGCCTATGTCCAGCAGTGGACTTCTTATGGCTGAGATGATGATGATGATGAGTTTTTGATTCACAAGTTTACCCTTTTTTGGAGGATTCATAAAAAAACCGTCAATGGGGTATGTAAAGTTATTTTCTGTATTTTTTTAAATATTTATTTGATAGATTGGATCATTTAAAAGAACTGATTTCAATATTTTTTTATTCTGTCCAGTACTTATTTTTTAATACTTTTTTAAAGATAAAATCGTGATGACGTCACAAATCCTGCTGAATAAAATGTTGTAATAGCCTACATGAACTAAAAAAAATTATATAGTCTAACTAGACGTTGAAAGTCACATGTATATTTCTACAATTCTATAGAAAATTATTTTGTTAAGACAGTTGTATAAAAAGTCTCATCAAGATTGGGTGGAATATTATTATGTGTAAATGAGAACAAACCAAATAAAAAGTGTCTATAGATATATTAAAAGAAAAAAAAAACCCGACTGCAGAAAAGCAGTTTTTGCAGTTAAACTTACGATTTTGTTACGCTTGATACGCTGTTAAGTGTGCGTTTTTTGTGAATAAAAATGTGTAAAATTGGCGTAAAAGATTATAAATTATAAATGCGCTTTCTTTAGAATAATTCTAATAAATCACTTGTTTATTACGAAAAAGATCATTAAATGTTACGAAAAATCGCATTTTTATATTTTTGCGCGAAATGTATTACTATTATTATTAAAAAATATAGCCTATGATACTCGGGGAGTGAAATAAAATCTAACGACACCACGCACATCAAAATCGATCAAGCCGTTTAGGCTGTAGGTGATCATATAGAAACATACATACATACCCACATACTTACATACAAATACATACACCCTTACATACATGCATACAAACTACTCGAAAAACATAACCCTTCTTCTTACGCAGTCTGGTAAAAACAAAGTCGGTCCATTCTGAATTGAAGACGCGTCGCTTGATAGATCAATAAACACCAGTTTCCTTTCTCAAATACCTTCACGTTGTTTCGCAGGAATTTCTATTCTAAAGTTTCGTTGTAAATATCAAAAACCAAATTATTAGAAGCGAGTCGGGCGGAATGTTTTAAAAATTCCAGTGGGGTAAGCGCCAAGATAAGAAGTGGTAATAAGCGAAAGGAAGGAAATGTTGACGGAACGTTCCACGAATTTCTATGTAGAAATGTTTATGAACACTTGAGCTAAATAATTTTGAAAAAGCAATCGTTGTTATTGTTGGGGTTGTTTGTAGAAAAAATTACTGCGCGAGCCGAATATTATAATTTTTTTAAGAAATATTTTTACATAGAAGTGAGTTGGGAATTTAAATTTTCTTTTAGGCTAATGTTTGACGGTTCTTTTCCAGAATAAGTATACCTTTTAAGAACGACATGTAGCTTTCCCTCCTAAATTTGTGCTTCGGTGTCTAAAAGTATCAACTTTAGACACCGAAATAGACAGGTGTTCCAAATTGATATATATATATATATAAATCAATTGCTGTTCGTTTGTCTCGCTAAAATTCGAGAACGGCTGGGCCGATTTAGCTGATTTTGGTTTTGAAATGTTTGTCTTAGTCCAGGGAAGGTTTAAACGTTGAGAAAATATCGGGTCCACTCATTGATAGGTGATAAGTACGCCGGGTCATCTAGTTAGTTATAAAAATACATTATAATGTTAATTAAAAACTGAAAAAACCGACTTCAAAATACCCAATTCGATTAGTCGAAAAACATGTCATCCAACGACATATTTTTCGAGTTATTTTGTTACATGTACGGAACCGATTTTGATAAAATTTACATGGGACTACCTTTGATGACCTACCAAACAAAGAAAGAATCAACAAAATCAATTCATAATCGGTGAAGTAATTGCTGAATAAACGCACAAAAAATAATAAAACATACAATCAATTTCAGAACCTCCTTCTTTTTGGAAGATGGTTAAAAATCGTACTCACTAGGGAAGTTCAATTTTCACATATAAAGCGTAATAGAATTAACAGAGTCCGTCACAGGCGCCCAAATAACGACTCCTCCCAAATATCCCGATATTGAGGAGGTACAGCTATACGGGCCCCTGCCCGGACCGGCCCCAGGTCCACTCCACTCCAGGTCCGGTCCGCTCCGACACGGGCCATCACTCAAAACGATTTTAATAAATGTCGGTCTCGAATTAACGAATCGAAACGAGATTGGCTGAGAATTGCTTTTCAATTTATTTTTCTGCGAAACTGGGTCGACGCCTAAAAGGCGCTTATAGAACTTTCAATAAGAAATTCGAAGGAATCATAATGAATAGGTACCTGCTGCCCTCTTCCGGTGAGTAATGAGAAAATCTGGCCAAGTGTCACATTCAATATTTTTGTTACTATAGGGCGGTTCTATATTTACGAAGCTAACTCCCAACTAATTTTTACGCGACTGCGCAAGTAGGAGGGTTATATTTTTCGAGTGTATGTATGTTTCTACGTTATATTACTTCTTATAGTCTATATGGCTTGACTGATTATAATGTACGAGTTGTTGTTAGATTTGTCTTTACTCCCTGAGTATAGGCTTAATTTTTAGGGTTCCGTACCTCAATAGGAAAAAACGGAACCCTTATAGGATCACGTTGTCGTCCGTCTGTCCGTCTGTCCGTCCGCCTAGGTGTCAAGACCTTTATTATCTCGGGAATGCGTGAAGGTATCGAGTTGAAATTAAAACCATATACGCAGGTCCATAGTTTCTTGCTGCAGAAAGAAAAATAAAATTTCTCAGTTTTTGTAAAAAAAAGTTACAACCGAATATGTCGTAAAAACGCACATTTCGACACTCACGGGGGAATCAAAACCTATGGGGTACTTCCCGTTGACCTAGAACTATGAAATTTGGCAAGAAGCATTGTGTTATAGTACACATATAGGAAAAAATCCGAAAACTGGTCATTTTTTATTTAATCACAAAAAAATAGGGTCTTTATGCAAGGAATGAGGGTCCAAATTTTAAAGTGAATTAACCGTATCATGTGGGGTATCATATGAAAGAGCTTCATTAGCATAAGATAAAACATGGTTTTAAATATTTTTACGATGTATATTTGTCGATTTATGAAGGAAAATTAAAAAAAATATATAATTTCCCTCTTTTATCTACTAGTTTGTACGGAACCCACGGTGGGCGAGTGTGACTCGCTCTTGTCCGGTTTTATTTTTAATAATAGATAATAATTAAACTCTCGCAAAAATTCAAAATAGCACTTTTTCAAAACCGACATTTTTCCTAATAAAGAAGGGATTTTATTAGAACTATTTATTCTAAAGAATACTAAACTAATAAAGAATAATAAACTTTTACAGCGATTTTTCGCATACTTTCTCACAAAAACTTACACTTAACAGCGTAACGAAATCATAAGTTAGACTGCAAAACTCTCGTGTGGTGTTCGGTATTCCATACCTCCACACGATCTAAAGCACTGACAATAGGGCTAACTATTCCTAATATACGTTTTTTTTGCTAATTTTATATATTTTTCAATAATTATTTAACACGTTCGATAATTCAGGATAGAACAGTATGAACATCTTCAACAGTCTGTCAAGTTATGAAAGAGATCTCACGCAATTCTCATTGAGTTTGGGATTTTAAAATTTGGTTTGGCTTGCACTTGGCCCGTCTTTATTAATTTTTCTTTTACTTCGATAGCATTATTTACATACAAAATTTGAGGCGTAGTACCAATTACTGTTTCTATATTATACGTCTGTAAAAAAAAAATAAACACATGTTCGCTGTATATAACATCTACCTTTTTAGGTTTTTTTTTTTTTGGAATAAATGCACCAAAATATTATGTATCCTGTAAACTTTCTATTACAGTTGAAAAGATGTAGTCACAAGTTAAACAGACGTGCAAACCATTTACCAGCGCATACTTAGTAATAGATAGATTAATCCGGATAGATAGTAATCCGGATCACATCCTTTGATATGGAACCCAAAATGATACTAAAATGACGTTAAACCTTAGAATTTCCCCTGGCACATCGAAGGACACGGAAACACGAATCAAAATATATGACGCCTTACCGCAGCATCCCATGAGAGGGACCATGACCCTTTCCTAGACCATGACACACAAACTGAGAGAAACCGAAACTGGGTTACCGACGTACGGACGTAGGGGTCGGAAGGGGGAAGGGGGAGGGGGTAAGGGGAGAAGGGTCGTCAATCACGTGAACACAGATTACACAATAGTTAGTTATATGGTCGATTACAGCCATAGACTTTTATAGATACTTAGCGTGTCAACAAATACGATAAAAATCGCAGTTGACGATCTAAGATTTATTTAATTTCAGGCGATATATACTTCCGATTCGATATTTTATCAACTAGTTACTAGCGTACAAGCGCGCGGATGCACTGGGTTGAATAGATTTCGTGCGGATGGAACATTCCATCACAAAATCGTTTGTGTGACGTCACAGTCGGTACCAAAAATGTGGCACGCAATGTTTTCATATAAATGAAGTAGCATGCTTCATCTAATAGGTCTGTGATTCTGATTACAGCTATGACTCTGTGTATAACACACGAAGAAACCAATCGCGGAATTGATGAGTTAACGCACGATTAACCGTTTATGCGAAAAAAGATTACATCTTAGCGAACGATAAAATTTATTGTTTCCTTTCATTCTCTGCCACTGTGTCTTATTTGTTTAACCCATTTATCAGATGTATCTATATGATATTGGTTTCTCCGGATCTAAAACTGAAAAAGTGTTTTAAGTATTTGAAGTTATTGTGGCTTTCATTTTACTTTTTGTAGTAGTATAGTATATATATTTAGTTTAACACGCATAGGTAATACCTATGCTATTAGGTAGGTTGCAGGCAAAAAGTGGATATCAGAAACTGTGACTAAATATAAAATATTATAAACAATACAATATAACTTTATATAACTGAATGAAGTATTGCAATAATTAGAATTAAGTACAGTATTTATAAATAATACACCTTGTTATACTTACATAGGTAAGTAAATATATTTTATCCATTCACTCGGTTTCTAGACTTACGTATTATTGTCTAGTAAGAACTTTTGTCGAAAACATTGTAAAAAAAAACTTTAAATTCGAATTTTTTACCTTCTGAAACATCTCATTGATGTATATCTGAATAACTGAACGAGGAGACGAAGGATCAAAATGCTAGTGTTTGTCTGGGCCACTGTCCAACGTACAAGCATTGTCATTTAGTATTCTAGGAACTTACAGAGTACGGAGTCAATTAGCAGTAAGCTAGATTCATTTGGATTATCAGACTTTTAACAGTCTATGGATGATAGAATTATTTTTTGTGTGGTAACAGTTTCCGGCAGCCTAGTCGGGAGACCGTCTGACTTGCGATCCGCAGGTCCTGGGTTCGAATCCCACGGCACGCACCTCTGAACAGTGCATAAATATTTTCTGTAATATACTAGTTATAATAATAGATAAGTTTTTATGTGAAATAATATCAATAATATCAATAAATCAAATAAAGAATATCAATATCAATATCAATATCTGTCTTTTCGAAGTTATGTGCGTATTGTTGATTGCCGGCAAATTCAAACGGATAAGGAAAAACATCGTGAGGAAACCTACATGTCTGAGAGTTCTGAGAGAGAGAGAGAGAGAGAGAGAGAGCAGTGGGACAGTTTGTATAAACAGGGCTGACAAAAAAAAAACATGAACTAACATACACACTGTTTGATCAGCTAGCGCTTTGTGAGCGTAGCACGTGAGATTATTTCTACAATATACTCTTATGCTTCGTTCGCTTTCTTTTAGGGTTCCGTAGTAATAGTAGTAAGGATATAGCGAGACAGCGACTTTTTCGAGATATAATGCCAAATGTGTAAAACATAACTCAAAGGCGATTGTTCCTACATAGCTCGCTAAGTGATCTTTAACTTCATTCTGATATTAAGTACCTATGCAACCCTACCAAAATGCAAGTCTCCACACGCTCTCGGAAAATTATTTATTTAGTCTCCGTAAGTTTCATAATATTAACAAAAGCGTAATCCATACAGCTATTGCCTACTGACAGTGGGCAGTTATATATCTAAAAGGTTTTTAGGGTTCCGTACCTCAATAGGAAAAAACGGAACCCTTATAGGATCACTTTGTTGTCCGTCTGTCCGTCCGTCCGTCCGGGTGTCAAGACCTTTATCTCGGGAACGCGTGAAGGTATCCGAGTTGAAATTAAAACCATATACGCAGATCCATAGTATCTTGCTGCAGAAAGAAAAATAAAATTCCTCAGTTTTCGTAAGAAAAAGTTACAGCCGAATATGTCCTAAAAACGCACATTTCTACACTCACAGAGGAATCAAAACCTATGGGGCACTTCCCGTTGACCTAGAGCTCTGAAATTTGGCAAGAAGCATTGTGTTAGAGTACTGTGTTAAATATTTTTACGATGTATATTTTTCGGTTTATGAAGGAAAATTTAAAAAAAATAAATGATTTCTCCCTTTTATTTAGTTTGTACGGAACCCTCGGTGGGCGAGTCTGACTCGCACTTGTCCGTATTTTTTTTTAATTAGAGTTTATTTATTGTCGTTGTTTTTAATACAATCACCCCCGCAACATGAGCCGGCTAGATCAAACAAATCTTCGTGTCTCATCTCCGTTTCGATGTCAAGAAACTAATGATCCGTTACCAGACTATATAAACAGGAGTTTACTCTGATCCGACGGATTATTATGATCAGACGTGATGTATCATTGATTTATATATATGTCACCGGAAGATAACAAGATCCGCAAGTAAATTAAACTTCCTAAAATTTTCTAGGCAATTTATAAACTTTTGTAGGATTCTAAACGAGAGATAAATTGTATTATTTTACGGTTAGGTTAGGTTAGGTTAAGGTTTTTTTTAACCTAACCTAACCATATAAATTTACCACGAGATGTCGCAAATTGATAAATTTACAAAAATGTGGGCGTGAAATAATACAATTTATCTCTCGCTTAGAATCCTACGAAAGTTTATAAATTTCCTAGAAAATTTTAGGAAAATTAAAAATTTGCGGATCTTGTTATCTTCCGGTGACATATACACCGTAAAAATCGGCTTAACAGAAAATTTCGAATGACACCTACACTGTCAAAAGTGTTTTTAAAACAAATTGGAACCCAATTGCACACAGACTGCGTTTATGAGCAGCCATCGCAGTGTAGAGTAATAAAAACTCGATATACTCGGTAAAACGTTGTAACTGTAGTTGCAATTTTTTAGCAAGTTGCAATTCGTTGGCTTGGTAGTTCAAGGAATCAAACTGACGGAGCTTGTGTCCGGAAAATTACAATTTGGATGTAGGCATGTGCCATCCTAGACCATTACCATTGCTTAACGTCAGGCAGATTGAAGTCAAGCTTTTTGTAAAATAATAAAAATTGAAAGGGGAAGCTGAAATGTAACTAGGCTGGCCGTGTCGGCCGCGTGGCTGAAGAGATTTGGGCCAATACCACTACTAACTGGCGTCCCAACTCGGTGCGGCCTCTCGGCTGGCCCAGTAGGAGATAGCGCTATGAACTTCACACTATTGAACAAAACTGACACACTAATACATTATTACACTAAACTATCAACACTGGAAAGGTCGGGGGAGGCTTTTGCCTAGCAGTGAGACACTACAGACTAAAAACAACAATAACAATAAAATTGGGGTCTGGCTGTGTTGTGGACACAGCCATTTGTTTCAGGTAAATACGTGTACGTAAGTAATTTACGCTGAAATTACCAAAAAATAACGGCACTTTCACACTCCACCACGTGCAATACGTCACTGTCCTCACACAATGAAAAGTATTCTTTAATCTTTCATTTAATTACATTATTTTATTATTTAAATGTAGATTACATGTAGCTACAAACTATTAAAGTAACTATACTCCGAGTTTCTTAGTTTCATTTTTCTGAATTGTCTATGCATGCAAATTTAAATGCGTGCTCACGATAATAAATATTCGAATGGTATATCTTAGTCTTAAGATATTTAGATCGTAAGGGAGCAGCGTCGATGAAACTGCAGATGTACTGCGGATGGCTATAAGGAAAATGAGCAGTATTGCCAAACTTCCGGCCCGGGTACGACATACTTTCACATTACAGCTCCCGGATACCACACTATTTCCGGGAATAATTCTAATACACGTGATTTCTCTTCTAGAAACCGAATTGTATTGTATTGTCATAAAATATTGTATTGCTGTGGGAAAACGGTAATAAAATGTATTGATAGAGCGAAGAAATCAGTCTCCATTTGATATTTGTGAGCACACACACACACATTGCGTTGTGTGTGTCAGAGCACATCACTTACACGTACAAAACACAATACTAAGACAACCATATGTCGCCTACAATCGTGATTTGCAATAACTATTTAAAAACTAAATTCAAAAAACCTTTTTAGATTCAAGACTCGTAGTTAGAAATTAACGTAGTTTTCACTCATTTAAACAAACTCTAGTCAGATTTTTCAGCTCAAAACAGACGTGAGTGACCCGTAGTTGACTCTGAAAATGCAGTAACATTGCTCGCTCATAAGAACAAAGCAGCTCAATCTCAATAAATTACAATTTGCCATTTCGGAGTTCCAACACTCATTTACTTTTACTTTGTTTATTTCTATTATTATTGGCAATTGAAGTAGAAAACTAGCGATTGCAGCACAAGACAACTCTTAGCGCATTTCTTACACGACTTACAAATTAAGTTACGAGTTGTGATTGTGTTCATAATTTTGGATTTGCAATGTACGTATTGTATTGTATGTAACTTGTTTTCATGCTGGACTGAGAGAAAAAGAAAAACAAAATGTACCAGCTGCTTCTCTTCCCGGGGATACTGTAAAATTCAGGGGACTTGAGGAGAAAATAGCGAAGAGCTAACCTGTCACAGCAATGCAAGCCAACATTTGTACATAATCTAAACCTCTAATACCCCCCTTCCCTCCGTATAACCCTCTAACTATGCCCCAATGAAGCGTCAATCAACCTCATGGTCTTTCATGGTCTGCTTACCCCGTAATGGGGATAAGTTTAAATTTAGATAACATTAAAACCCCGACAAAAAAAGGCTGAAATAATTTAGATTAGAATGCCCTCGATGACAAGTAGGTGAATTACTTATAATAAAGAAGTAATTTTATAAACTTTCCGTATAAACCTGATATGTGATGATGATTTTGTAATAATACAAAATACCTTTCAACTAGTTACCGAAACTACACAAAAATAAACAATCTACGTTAACGCTGAAGAGTAAAGAAACTCCATTCCTTTCTCGTTGAAATGCCAAAAATCCGTACTCAGCGATATCGGTCCACGTTCTTGATCGACGAGCTTCATCCTCGGCCACACCGTCGCTTAACATCAGGCAAGTTGGTGGTCAATCGTAGATCTATCTTGCATTAAAAAAAACAACTCAAAATAATGGTAAAAATAAAGATCACTTTGTAGCTAAATTACTCATAACAACAAGTCAACGCTGTAGAACACTAGATGTATATAATTTTAACCTTCATTCAGTTCTGACATATAATTAGCTAGATACCTAGGTGTATACATAACTGAATCTAAAAGTGTTGCATTTGTATGGAGCTGGTCTGCAGTTGTAGCAAGGAGGAGCCAAGACAGTGACACGAGACCGCTCACCTGTCATGTGGAGCCACGAAACTAACGACACAAAACTCTAGGGAGTTTTACCTCTACAACGTTTTATTTTTTGCGCTTGGAAACTAACGACACAAAACTCTAGGGAGTTTTACCTCTACAACGTTTTATTTATCCAGTTACACTTTTCGCTGACGACAGTACTATAACAATTGCTTGTGATAAAAAAGCATCATATAAAAATGACATTGTTAATACTCTTGACTCAATAATTAAATGGCTTGACAACAATAATCTAAAAATAAATTTAAGTAAGACTAATATAATGCACTTTACGCAACGACCGCACACGACAACTAATTTTGACATAACGTACCGTAACAATACTATAAATAATGTAGAGACAACAAAATTCTTGGGACTAACTATAGATCAAAGGTTGAACTAGAAAGCGCATATCCATGATTTAAATAAAAAACTCAATAGTTCTTCATTTGCACTTTTCAAACTAGCATCAACCCTTAACTCAGACGCTCTTGTAACCGCATACTATGGTCTTGTGGATTCATTATTGAGGTATGGAGTGATTTTCTGGGGTAACTCAACTGATTCAAAACATGCTTTCATATCCCAGAAAAAATGTATAAGAGCTATGTTTGGACTCAAATCAACTGACAGCTGCAAGCCTTACTTTAAACAGCATGGAATTCTAACGCTTCCGTCTCTGTATATACTTGAACTTGCGCTATTTGTACGGGCTAATTGTGAGGTGTTTCCAAAACTGTCCACAAAATCAACGCATAATAGACGCGACAATAAAATATTAACACATAGAGCAAAAACACAATTGTTTAGAAAAAGCATATTTGGAATGGGTCCAATTATATACAATAAAATACCTTTAAGTCTAAGAAATCTTACAACTACCTTATTTAAAAAGAAATTTAAAGCTATGCTGGTAGATAAATGCTACTATGATATTACTGAATATAAAAACGACTGTTCCATATGAAAAAAATATTTTAATGTAGGTAGTAATTTTATTATGACATAAAAATGTTATGGTCAAAAATATATATTTAGTAAATAATTGTATGACATATAAATTAAATAATAATATTGTATTAATAATATAAAATTGTAATAGCGCGCCTCTGATTTGTACGCCTCATCAGGCATAACATGAAGGTCTATAAAACAAATAACATCAAGTGCATGCTACTCATGTTTTATGCAAATAAATTTACTTTGACTTTGACTTTGACTTTGACTTTGGCCATAATATTCTGACCAAAATCTCAACTCCAAAGGCGATAGATAGAATCTTAGTGTCTTTTTTTTTCAATGATTCCACGCATGATGTCAGTATTATACATAATATATATTAAGTTTTTTTTCGCTACGCTCATAATATAATGTTATGTAATATTTTGTTAGAAAGACATTTCTAAAAACCAAAAATTTCAAATATGATGTTTAAGGGATGTTATGGAGCCAGTCCCAAGGCTTCCATCACTACCGAGTTCCGGTCTTTAATGGCCATCTCTAAGTTGAATTCTCTGATAGTCTTCGGTAAAGCAGCCGACGCACGTCGCACGAATCGACTGCATCATCTTCGGTGTCATCAGCATAATTCGTGAAGGACCCGGTATACCGCGATATGGCAACATCCGCGTGTGGGACGCTTATGCGCAGCGTCATCTTTGCCTTAGTCTTGATGGCTATAACCGTCTCGGGCGTTAATCCTTGAGCTTCGTGAATGCTAAGGGTACATGACCCTGCACCTTCCTCATAGCCCTGACTGATGAGGCTCTCCTTTTCTTCCTGTGTGTGTACTAAGAAGAGGGTATTGGGGAGGGCGCTGGGTATTTGCGCTCCTTTGTAACTTTTCTTTAAATTTCGATTATTTGGATGAAACGATTTTGATAAAAATTATAAACGACCACCTCTCACTTTCCAAACAAAAAGAATCATCAAAATCAATTCTTGATTGGTGGAATAATCGCGTAATAAACATACAAAAAAATACAGTTGAACTGAGAACCTCCATTTCAAACTCGGTTATAAGTAATAATTATAATAATTTGCATAATATATATATAACTTGGACATATTGAAAGTTACGTAAATGCAATATTATCTACACTAATTGAGTTAGGAGTGAAACACGAGCAGGGCAGATGCGGTACAGGAGCATTAGCTTGGTGGGGGTGCAGTGAGTGCAAGTAGGAGCGTGCATGAACGAAGTTCTTACGCGTACGAAGTCGCGGCGGGCAGCTAGTAGTGGATAAAGTGAGACGCAATCATATTCGTTCTATGGTTCGGGTAACACAAGCTATACCTATACCTTGTTGAAAACCCTTTATGGTGGATTTAGTAACCTAATTTAGTTAGTCCAATGGTATTTTTAAATTAAATACATAAGAAAATAAAATGCTTAGTAAGCACATTCCATAGTCTAATTTTCAAATATAAAATACTAATGTTATATTTGAATATAATCATTGATCACTTTTAAAAGACAACAAAATATCAAAAATATATATATTATAAATAAAAGAATTTGAATATCCATAAAAAAAACACACATAAAACACTTCTTTTTTTATTTCTCAATTCTGACATTTTATAATTATTATGAAATTTTTATTTATTTAATCAATATTTTCCTATATCTATTCATAATAATTACTTATTTACACTTCTAGTAATATAATAGCATTTGAATGATATTGCTTGCCAATTTATTATTCCTAATTAAATTTAAGCAAAGGATTGATATATATTTTGTAATTTCCTTCATTTTCATATCCAAACATAATCCTTCCTTCGCAATCGGGCAAAAAATATGCAGAACAAAAACAATCGGGTTAAAACAAAAGAAACTAAAGTTGTTAACCTAAACCTTAGTAACGTATCTTACAAGAATTGCCTACTGCTACCAACACGTACAACGGCATTATTAGTACAATAGATTAACCGAATTAGGTCAAAAGGCGTATCGTATAGTTTTTACACATTTTCCCTCTAGTTTTCCTCAAACACCGGTGTGGTAATGGCCCTCCAATGTTACGTTAACCGTGAGCAAGTAACTCAAAGGCATCTGAGGATAGATGAGGTGGCGTGGGGGAGGGGGAGGAACTGAGGCGGGGCGGGAGGAACGGGGGTGAAGGGGGGTCGTGATCTGTTGCCGGGCCGATGCTGACGGCACGCTTTATTCCACTAATTACTTCTGCAGGACTTCCTGCCTTTTAATACGAGTACTATTTTTGTCCTATTATCATACCAGCTTTTAAGTAAAACAGAGGTGCGTAATTAAGTAAATTAACCCTTAATCCCGGCCAGATGAGCTATCAGGTCGCCTTTGAACGCAACTCGACCGAGATAATAACCGCCAAAGCCCACTCCGTAATAACTGCTAAGCTTGCAAAATATATTAAATATTTGTTTGAACCCACGAAATCTAATATTCTTTGTGAAAAATACGTCTCTCATTTGACGGGACATGAAAGTGGTTCACAAAAGCCTGAAAGCTGCGAGCTGCTTAAAAAATGTTATATTTTCTCCTCAGCTTGGCGCGTTTCAAAAGCACATCGGTTTATTTTCTGCAGAGATTGTGTCTGTCCAATTATGTTCGTAATTATGGTAAGATGCTACTTTTGTTTATTTGCTTGAAATTATTTGTGCATAATTTATATTCAGTTGTTTATTCTTTGGCTCCGACTCTAAAAATGTTTAAGTAATTCTGTTTTGTTTAAGCAGTTTTCTTAAATGGGATGCATACTAGAGTTGGTTGCTTTTTATCGGTCGTCTGGCGGTCGTTCTATTTGTGGAGCCAGTGATAACTCAACCGCTTTGTGCACACGAACAAAAAATAAAATAATAAAAAAATAAAATCTAAAAATTATCTGTTTAAACGGCTCTTTTTTAATTGGTTTGAATCGTACGCAGCTAGAATTGCACTTTATTTTATTTTTTTATAATTTCAATAGCTAATAACAAGATAACAAGGTAAATAGACATTTTCAATAATTATGTACAATTAACTACATATAAGATCTCATACAAGTGGCGGGAAGACGCTGGATGCAAGCCGCTTCCAATCGGTCTTTTTGGAAATCCATGGAGGAGGCCTATGTCCAGCAGTGGACTTCTTATGGCTGAGATGATGATGATGATGAAACTACATATATAGGCTGACATATTGAACACTAGCAATATTTAAAAACATGATAATTAGGGGTCATATGAAACGTATAAAGAAATAAAACCGAAACAAATTCTAAATTAAAAACTAAGAAAACCTTTGTTAAAGTTTTTCCCAAGATTTCAGAATATAGGGACGCCGCGCACCGAGCAAGCGCAAGTCTCATAACTATTGCCCAGTGATCGTGCGACTTGCATGTACCCTCGGCGCGCGTGGTTTTCAGTGTCCGCATTTTTGTGTTTGCTCCGGTTAATCACGTCAAATATTACGTAAAAAATAATTTATGTAAAATTAAATCAGTGCCATTTGTTTGATACTATTCATTTTAATAACCCTGAAGGAAATTATAGATATAGATATTTCATCATAATCATGACCATTTCTCGCACCAGAGCACAGTTATAAATATGCAAATGGATCCTGTAAAAACACCGATAATGTCAAAATTGCACTAAGTTTATTAATTTGCTTATCGTACCAAAGCACCTAATATTTGCATGTCAGAGGACGTGGCTCGAGCCCGCAGCTCTTCGTTTTGTATGCAAACTGTGTCACAAGGCGAAAGGTGCTGTGAGCCAAGATAATTTGAATGTCTTAGTTGTTTTTCTTACGAGTTTTATTACGTGTGATTTTTTCCTTTTATAGCAACTGTAGTTCCATACTGAAGGTGCCTATTCGAAAGGCTACGCCGTCTATCTGTATGTCGTACACTTATACGCCTGTATCTTTTGAATCTTAATAGTTAGGAAGTTGAAATTTTCGCAGATTACTTGATTTAGTAACGTATTTACACACAAATAATAATAATAATAGCGTATGAAGACCTGCCACAAGGGGGACTATCGACCTCATACAGTTGGCAGGAAGACGATGGGTACAAACCGCTTCCATCAGAACTTTTTGGGAATCCACGGAAGTATGTCCAGCAGTGGACTTGTTATGTTGAGATGATGATGATTGATGAGTGAAGAGGTACAAAACCGACAAAGGAAGTGATTTGCTATGATAATATGCTCTATGCATATATCGATGTCTGCCGTTGTCCATTCATTCCAACTCATTCGGCGATTACAAGCGAGAGAAGTCTCCTTGCTAGCAGGGCCACAATTTTCTAATATATAATAAACATTGGATAGATAGACACTAAAACGATTTGATGCGAACGTTGCTCCGTCGTCTCTCAGCTTAGTCGTCGATGAGCTCCGTTCATAACTTTCTAGAGATTTTCTTTATAGCTTTCTATCAATCAGTCTGTATTAGACGAAACTGCAAACTGCGAATTTAGCGCTCTGTTTATAGCAACAAACCATCCCGGATAGAAACTTGTGCAACGATCTATCAATGAGGATTTGTCGTGATATGATGATGAGTTTCAGTGATAATTGAACGAGCAGCTACCTAATAAACGCCTGTTTCCCTACCGCCTTGCCGCCAACTTCAAACGATGAAGGAAAGCATCGTGAGGAAACCTACATGTCTGAGAGTTCTCAATGATCTTGAAGATGTGTGAAGTCTGCCAACCCGCACTTGGCCAGCGTGGCAGACTAGCCTAACCCTTCTCACAATGATAAGATGGCCCGTTCCCAGCAGTGGGACAGTGTGTACAAACAGGTCTGATAAAAAAAAAAGTTTTTTAATCTCAAGAATTAAATTATCAGTAAAATCAGAGAGTTCTAATAAAGAAAGTAACGACGGAAACTTGGCTCCATCGGACCACAAACTACTTCAATAACAGTTAAAGTTGCAACGGCGAGTGACTCCGCAATGAATTTCCTAGTGCGCCGTAAAAACTGAATTTAGACTTTTAGTTGTGTAAAGCGTTTTAGTAACGTTAAGGACTTGTAGGATTATCTTTTGTTATTTAACGGCGTATTCGCATCTAATTAATAAGCATATATAGAAAAGAAAAAACAGATATAACGAAGAACAACGTAGCACTTTTAACGACTTTTGTCAGGAGCTTGATATTTTCGCTACATCGGTCAAAAAAACAAAAATATCCTGTTAAATATTTATATGGAATGAATGTATCTTAGATTACCTGTAATTATAATCTATTTGTTGAGTGTTAAAATTTATATGCATTTTATGTTTGCATCTAAAAGGCTGTTCAGCGGTCCGTTCTTCACATATTATGTAAAGAAATTGTGTTTATAATAGCTGCATGATCCAGTTTGTAAATTAATAATAAAAAATAACCAGGCAAGTGCATGTCGTGCCATGCGCAAAATATGGTTCCGTGCATATAATAATTTATGTGAACTTCAAATAAGCATAATATGAACATACATACAAGTTAACTTAATAATAATATGTTAGTTTAAATTAAATTTGCACGAAATTTGACTTCTTACATTTTTTACCTTGATCGACTATTACTCGTTAACTTGTAAAGCCTACTTTAGACTGGCGGACATAGCGATTTAAATATATAATTAGGGTTCCTTGTTTATTACGGGAGCCTAAAGAGGTGTCAGTGCAGTATTGTACATAAACAGTATCGTTCAAGACATAAGCAGATTTTTTTTCTATGCTCAAAATCATCTTAGTTTCCAGACGTGGCTTCAAACTATACTGTGTTTACCTCCAATCACCCACAGGCCAGTCTGGTATCAGCCAATCAGCGAGCGAACCGTATTCGCTGCATTTCTATTGGATTAATTTCTTTGGATTGTTTCTCAATCAAAGCAAATTCAAGTACTTATGCCAAACTGAATTAAAAAGTTCCATAACAAATTTCATTAACCTAATGCTTAATAGTCTCTTAGTAAAATAACTGTAACATACGGGCGTTTAGACAGACAGACGGACATGGTGAATTTATTCCGCGTAGTTACTGCGGAACCCCAAAAAGTCAACTAAAATATTGGCACCACATTTACACACGGTAACACAAACCAAGTCTCTCCCTATCATAGACAGTTGAGTTAAGTAGACCGGAGACCAAATTAGATCAAACACTTGAGTGGAAAAGGGCGAAACTCGCATCGCAATAATAGACAGTGAGCTCCCGTACGTAATGAAGTAATCTATCCAACCACGTCCGTAGCCTCACGTTCCTCAGCCGAGAATCAAACTATTTCTTTTCACGTCAAACTTCGAACCTATCCCGCTGAGTGCTCCCGAATTTAATTCCAACCACTTCCAGCTCGCTTCCATCGGATCGTGCGTCGAGGTAGATAGATAGATAGAACTCTTTATTAAAAAACCACACATACAGAAAAAGAAATACAGAGAAAGCATAAATATAGTTAGGCTTTTAATTGGCGGCCTTATCGCTTAGAGTGAGGTTAACTGAGACTAGACACCGTTCGTTAATTTCACTTCCTCCGACTCTGGCCAACTTCCAAGATATAAAATCTTGGGGTTTTTGCATTACTCCGTAAATTATACGAGTTTTCCTTTTGGTGGAGGACGCGGAATGCGGCGCCAGTTTATAGCCGCCGCACCCGTCGAGCTTTATGCCTCGGAATTTTTCTGCTCCCGCGGGCGTTTCTGTCTTTGATTCTAATATGATATTATGAGCTGGATAAACGGATAAATTACCGCTTTAACGATCTAATCTCCGCGACGTCCGCCGCAGCTGCTGTTAGATAGATGCCCAATTTAAAATAAAAAAAATGTCTATGTCTATGTCTATGTCTATGTCTATGTCTATGTCTATGTCTATGTCTATGTCTATGTCTATGTCTATGTCTATGTCTATGTCTATGTCTATGTCTATGTCTATGTCTATGTCTATGTCTATGTCTATGTCTATGTCTATGTCTATGTCTATGTCTATGTCTATGTCTATATCTATGTCTATGTCTATGTCTATGTCTATGTCTATGTCTATGTCTATGTCTATGTCTATGTCTATGTCTATGTCTATGTCTATGTCTATGTCTATGTCTATGTCTATGTCTATGTCTATGTCTATGTCTATGTCTATGTCTATGTCTATGTCTATGTCTATGTCTATGTCTATGTCTATGTCTATGTCTATGTCTATGTCTATGTCTATGTCTATGTCTATGTCTATGTCTATGTCTATGTCTATGTCTATGTCAATTAAAAAGCTCGCTCATTGAGACGATCGGATTCAGGTGGTCGTTTTTTTCATGGATGAAAAATTGGATTTTTGACGCGGTTCGCTGCCGTCGACTCATCGATTGTTCTATTTTGGAATCGCAGACACAAAAGGCTTGCAATAGTGCACGCGGAAGCTGTCTTTATCGTAGATCGTGTCCGGCAACTATTTATGTAGAATGGGAACATAGGGAATGAATGAAACTGTATTCACAGGAGCCGCGGTTGGGGGCTGTTTCAGATAATTAAAAGCATTGCAGAGCCGGTACCGACGGCAATTCCCCGATATCATTTTATTTTCATCGGGTAGATAAAAGCTAATTGCAAAGTGATATATTTCGTAATTGCTTTGTTTGGAATTTTTAAGCCAACTTTCAAAGTAATTTTACTGTTTTTACAAAACGGAGAGGATATTGTTAGAGAGAGAGAGTAGGTAGAAGACACTTTAACATACCTATAAGTAATTTTTTTATAGTACTTAGTAGACTGGACAGGGATTTCTCATAAAATTATCAGATTTTTAGCACGCTAGATAATAACACCACATGTGATTGTTACGAAAATAAAATATTTAACGTACATTTTAAGCCACGTATGTCACAGATGTCGACTCGGGAATTCGCAGATGCGACGCGTGTCGATATTTTAGTTCCACAGACATTTGCATCTGCCTACAGTACCAAAATGGGGATAATAAAATATGCATTAATATTAGCTCCATATGCAGTGCCTATAGGACATAGGAGTTTCAGTGTTACAGTGCTGGTACTTTAAAATATGTTCAGATAAAGAACTAAAGCGTATTTGGGGAAACTGCTGTATTTTTACCCGACCGCGTAAGAAGGAGGGTTATGTTTTTCGAGTGTATGTATGTATATTTCATTGACACGCCCTAGAGCCTAAGCGGCTTGACCGATTTTGATGTGAGTGGTGTCAATAGATTCGTCTTAGTTGTGAGAATGACACTGATACATCAAAATTAAAAAAAAATCATAAGTTAGGCTGCAAAAACCTCTTTTCTTCAGTCGGGTATTTTGTTTTTCTTTTGACATTGATACTTGTTTTATTCGTTATTTTGTTCGAGAACAAGGGCGCTGCTGTGCTTAATTCATTATTTTGTTAAATCGAAACGTTAATCCCATTTTTTGCGAAAGTTCTGTATTCAAATAGACTGGCGTAATATTCTTGGCACATAACAATTTTCCCTGGCCAAGATTCCAATGGTCAGCGCGGTAAGATTTGCTACAAGTGTATAACTTCGATGACAATGCAGTAAAAGATATGAAAATTTTGGCACTGCAGCTTCTTGATAACATATTATGGTAGATTCGTCGATTTGCAATTTAATTTTGTTTAATTACCAGTTGCTTTTTTTTTTACAAATTGTGTTAGGTATTGGTGGAAGATCTGAAAAATTTAAAATGTCTGAATATTTTAATTTTGAAACAAAATTGCTAAAAACGGCTGAATGCGGTTTAAAACATAGCAGGAGGTTTCCTCTCAAAATAGACATGGGAAACTCGTAATTGTATTTAAAAGGATATGAATATTTCCCAAGATTTATCCAATCGCCCGAATATTTATTTATTCGGGAAAACTTAGAAAAAACTGATAAAATATACTTACATTGAATTATTACCTACACATAAAAACCGGTTTAGTTTTTAGTAAAGCGTTTATTACAGTTTTTATTAGAGAGATAAACCTAAATAAAGTCGTCATCCCTTAAAAGCCTTTTTATGGTCGCCCTCAAGGGAGTAACAGTTCTGCACTTTCAATCAAAATGCAAAGAATGCAGGCATTTCATTTTACGACATATTTGTACCTGTAACGTATTATCACAAACAACAATAACGGGTTACCTAATTACATACATACCTAAACGACTCAAATAACTTTTCAACCGACTTCAAAAAAGGAAGAGGTTCTCAATTCGACGGCATTTTTTTCTGTCTGTTACCTCAGAACTTTCGACTGGGTGAACCGATTTTGATGATTATTTTTTATTTGAAAGCTGGTGATTCCCGTGTAATACCATTTCAATTTGGTCCAGTTCTGACAATGGCGTTCATGAGAAGTTGGTTGCTTCAGTTTTTTAAACTATAATTGTTCATAAAAGAAAGTAAACACTCATCTCACATTGTCACTCGTTCGCACGCAAAAACTAGTTATTTTCATAACAATGCGGTTCAATTCATAGCTATACCACAAACCGCCACCTAATCATATTAATATGCAAACAAAATCCCATTAAACTGATAGTTTCCAAATATAATCAGCTTGTGTGAAAACAACCGATGTTGTTATAGCATTCCAGGGACATAAATATCCAACGGTCCGGCTATATAATATTGTAATTGAAAATTGGTGGGGATATGTAGATTTTTGTTACTCGGTCGCGCAAAAACTACGGCATAAGTTTAATTGATTACAAAATATATTAGAAATGTAGCCCAAAAATATATGTAGTTCCAAAATTAGCAAATAATCACCAATATTTAACAACGCTTGTTAATTCAAAGTTATTGACGGTATTATCGCAGTTGAAATCTTTTTTTTATGCAAGATAGATCTACGATTGACCACCAACTCGCCTGATGGTGTGGCCGAGAATGGACCTTGTCGATCTAGAAGATACCTATCTATTCACTCTAGCCGTGAAAATTCCAAGATTCGGTCAGGTAACCGAGATGGCGTAGAATTCCATTCCTGTGCAGTACGCATCAAGAATGTGGGTCGATATCGCTGTGTACGGATTTTCGGCACTATAATGAGAAATAAAAAAAATGAGAAATGGGTGGTAATTCGCAGACTTTCTGCTAGTCCTGTAGTGAAATGGAATTAGGTCGTGAAGCTCTTGCGCACATTCCCCGAAATGAATCCTGTAGAAAATAGACAGACATGCTACTTTACGGCGGTGCTCGAGACTAAGTATCTAACCTAACCTGTATACTTTTGGGGTGACATGATTTTGCCAACACCATTACTGCTATTATACATATTTACATTGCAATAAACGGATAAAAATCTAGGTACCTGTAAAAAATAAAAGTGCGCGCCGGACTCGCGCACGAAGGTTTCCGTACCATTATATATAAAAAACCGGCCAAGTGCGAGTCGGACTCGCGCACAAAGGGTTCCGTACCATTATATATAAAAAACCGGCCAAGTGCGAGTCGGACTCGCGCACGAAGGGTTCCGTACCATTATATATAAAAACGGCAAAAAAATCACGTTTGTTGTATGGGAGGCCCCCTTAAATATTAATTTTATTTTAATTTAATTATTTATTTTTAAAGTGAATGATATAACTCGATATTCTGTGAATATTTCAAGCGTTTACCTGTTGCCGTTATCAATATCGAGCAAAAAAATCACGTTTGTTGTATGGGAGCCTCATTAAATATTTATTTTATTATGTTTTTTAGTATTTGTTGTTATAGCGGCAACAGAAATACATCATCTGTGAAAATTTCAACTGTCTAACTATCACGGTTCATGAGATACAGCCTGGTGACAGACGGACGGACGGACAGACAGCGAAGTCTTAGTAATGGGGTCCCGTTTTTACCCTTTGGATACGGAACCCTAAAAAAAATACATAAATGGTTATTATTTGGTGATCATTTATTAAATTTGGACTTTCGATACAATTTTTGGTGCGAGTGTAGTAACATGGGATTACAAAGTTTATAATAGTGTCCAAAATAAAAACCTACTGATCGGATTTTGACAGAAATTTAGGCCAAGACTACAAGTTCAATATTGTGATCCGTGAATTGTTCTTTAACGTGCTGAGACGTTTTTAGATAGTTTTTATTACGCTATATTTATTGAGCGTCTAGTCTGAAGTAGGTACATAGATAATGACAGATGTCAGTACGGATAGGTAATAATCTAGATTTTCTTCTTCTTTTTTGTATTGGACCCCGCGATTAGCGATTTGCCAGTGTCAAGTATTGAAATATTTTCAAGTTTCTTGAATAATACAAGTTATATAGTGTTCTAGTGACAGTCTAAGTCACGTAAACAGTCATTTTCAAATTTAAGTCTTGCCTCAGTAAAGTGATGGCGACTTTACTAGAAGCTTCTCTATAGAGTTTTGCCGACAACGTAAAATCACACGTTTCACTGCTTTATTTCACTTGTCCACACTCACGCACTTGATCGAACACTTAATGAATAAAACACCACAATTTTTATAGCATTAATGTTCAAAATAACACAAGTTTAGGAAAATAAAACAAAGCAACAACATGTTACTAAGACGTTCCCGCCAAAAACCTATCTAGATTTTATATTCACTGATTGTGATCCAACGGATCGCGATAAATATTGATTATATACCTATATAGATAGTTTAATCAACGTATCCTTAAATTCGACTTTACCTCCGGAAAGTAATGTCTTATTGTGTAGTTCACTATTTTTTTAAAGTAAAGATAAACAAGATTACTCAACAATAAAGTCTTGTCTAGTCTAGTGGGCTTATAATATTATGTAAGTACATAGATCTGTCACTATAAATTGACATAATCATCATTTCAGGCACAAGAAGTCCACCGCTGGACATAGGCATCGTATAGATTTCCAAAAGATGATCGGAGGCAGCTTACACCCAGCGTCTTCCTGCTACTTGTATGAGGTCTTCTGTCAATTTGATAACTACTAAATGAATAATTTCTACAAAATAACGGGAGTAGCCGCAGTACACAGCTAGTACGAAATAAGCTTGTGTAGATTGTATCTATCGTTAATATTTTGTCTATAATCTGAATTTTGGCTCCGAGCGCCAACTTATTAATCCAGCTAATATCCGCTTACAGCAACTTGGGGCTATTAGGACGGCGCGTGCCCTAACCCGTGCACCGCGCATTAATCATACACGTAAACACGGTCCCGGAGTCCCGCGGTCCCGCAGTCCCGAGTCCCGCAGTCTTGCGGCTCGCCACACTTAGACTAATCGGACACGACCTGTTGTGTATGTTTTCATGAGTGAGTTTTTATGACATCACTCCACTGTATAGTGCATACAATGTTTTTTTTTTAATAAGATATTTCTCAGATAGAAAAAATAATTCGTCCTCTTTGTGGTGTGATAAAAGAGGTTGCAAAACCCAACCAATTAGCAAACAATGAATCACACGCTCGTCGGGTGTGATTAATTGTTTCTTGCAAAATATTAATAACAATGTTTGTGTTTATTAAATGTTCATTAAGAGATACTGCATGTTTAGTTAGAATATGCTTCCAAGAAAAATCTTTGTATATTGAATTTACATTACAAAAATTTCCGTATTTGTTTTATACACAGATTTTATCACCTATGACAATTGATTACATACAAATTTTGATAAAATGTTGTAATACATTGATTATTAAAAAAATCATTACTCTAATTTTCGTGTAGGTAAGCATAAAATACGCTCATTTTTAGAAAATATTAAAATAACTAAGATAAAAATAGCATTTAAAATGGTCAAAATTGGCATTTAGTTATTTTGTGGGGGATGATTCCACAAAACAATTCAATGCCAATAACTTTGGACTTCCACAGTCAAAACTGTATTGCAATGCACTGCACTCATCACTCTGATGAGATTTAATATCTGATTACCTATTAATTATCGTTATGACTGTAGCTGAAAACATTGTCATTTAAAACGGATCACAGTAATGCTTGCTCTCTCATCTTACAGCTTGGCGGTAATCTGGAATAATTCCGGATTTTACGAAAAAAAAAACAACCACTATTATTATATCCTGGCCAAATAGTAGCAGAGTGAAAATGAGAATATGAAATTATTACTATATAAATAAGTCTAAAATATAATTACAAGCAATAAAAGTCTTTAATCGTTCCTTATTTCATTTTATTCGCCGCAAAACGACAAATTAAGAAACCACCCTCGAAATACAGCGAGCTTAAAGTATTTCCCTCTGGCTAAAGCTACATACACACTTGTCATGTGCCGTATCTCGAGGCAATAAAGGCGCTTGCACAAGGGAAATCGGAACCTCCTTTGGGGAGTGTTTCGCTCTTTGCTTCCGAGTTCGCGAGTGAATAAACGCCTTAAAAAATTTCAAGGAGCGAGCGCGCCTGGCGAAATATTGTGCTTCTCGTATGCAATAATTTTCTCATTGTATTCCTTAATAGGCGTGGTATAAATATTCTCTGCAATATACGATTACCAGGTTGGTAATTTTCATATAAAATTATTCCCACAACAGTGTGATATTTTAGGATGTCACGCGTTAGGAACAAACATAATTATGTATGGCGATACGTTTTGAATTGAAAAAAATAGAAAGCGGGTTTCATTTTGTTGTAAAGTTAGTATATGTACATATTTTACGGTAGTCGTTGGAATTAAACAAATGTTTATCAAATAGATGAGTCTAGTCCAAAAAAATCCGGTGGTATGGAACAGGGGGGCAATTCAGTTATTCAAAACCGATCCGTAACTGAACCTTTTGCGAATCATTTAATGTCGGCTGCTATCATTTTTTGATTTAGTAACGAGCGAAGGACGTGATATGTTTCATCAAATGTGTCAATTGTATGACATAAAAGTGACTGAATCAAAAAAACTAAGGCGGCCGACGGGAAACGCTCCACATATGGTTCGGCTATGGAGCGGTCTTGGATAACTGAATTGGGCCCCAGATCTCATTAAATGTAATTTGGAGGATTCTATACCTAAAAAACTTAGATTCACAACAATAGCCGATTTATAAACAAGTTGCGCCCGCGGTTTTACCCGCTTAATTTGAAAAAATGGTGATGATGATAATTAGCCTATGTTCGTCTCCACAGCTCTTTTTATTCTAAATTTCGTAGCGATCGATTCGGCCGTTTGATCGCGAAAAAGTAACAAACTTCGCTTTTATATTATCAGTTAGAATTATTATTATTATGAATTTAGAATTATTATCATTTTAAGGAAACGACTTATTACTTTCCTCGCTCACAGTACAAAAATAAAAAAACAAACCGGGGCACCCGCCCCGGCCGGCATTTTCAGGGGGCGCAAAAATCATAATTAATATGATTAAAAATAAAATAACTTGCTCCACAAAGAGCCTAGAATACTAAAGCTTGGTTGACTCACCGTTAACTTTTAAGAAAAAGGCGCCACATAGATTAGATATAATTATATTAAGTTTTTTAAGTAATTTATTTTAAGCGTTGGAGAGTGGGGCGCCACCGTCAAGTTTCTGCCCCGGTTTGAAAAAATCGTAGATCCGGGGCTGAAAATTTTACGTATGTATATTTTGGATAATTGATAAACTTCACATGTCAAGCACTATTTATTCACAGGTGTTTTAGTCTTATGCCCGTTTGATGTTGGGTTGCGTTCGTTTAGTGCTTTTTTTTTTTTGGAAAGCAAGACAAAAGTGGAATCTAATATCTTAATAAGTTTTAGAAAACTTAAAAACCACAGATATAAAAAAACAGCAGAAACGATTTTGACGAAATATAGGTAAGAAGAAGAACGCTCTAAAAAAACCATCAATCAAAGAATTAAAAAACTTGATCAGCCCCCGTATTCTGAATCGATTCGATTTGTATATCTCCGTCTCTGTCATTCTCTATGACAGAGACGGAGATATACAAGTTCAGAATACGGGGGCTGAACTGATCCTTCTATTTGACACCAACGATACTGCAGGCATACACACAAATATACAGATACACACGTCAAATATATTATAACATCCCCTCTTTTTGGTTCGGGTGTTAAAAAATTTAAAAAAGCAAGATAAAAGATAGTGCAAGCCCACTTTCCACGGTAATAATATTATGGTTGAAGCCTTGATCATAAACAAGTCGAACTTTGCCTTGCATGTGATTAATGGCTGCAGTGTTTAAAGCGTCAAGTTTTAAAATTATGTAAAATATACGACAAAAGTAAGTACTTACTTTGTAAGTTAATTAACTTTAATGATTAACAGTTTCAAGAACTTGAAAATAATTTATGATAAACAATACTAAAATAATTTCTTCTTTTTAGGGTTCCGTACCTTAAAAGGAAAAAACGGAACCCTTATAGGATCACTTTGTTGTCCGTCTGTCCGTCCGTCCGGGTGTCAAGACCTGTATCTGTAAAACTGTAAATTTTTAATTTAACCACAAAAAATAGGGTCTTTATAAGAAAAAGGGCTTTAACCGTATCATGTGGGGTATCATATGAAAGAGCTTAATTAGAATAAGCTAAAATACGTTTTAAATATTTTTAGGATTTTTCGATTTATGAAGGAAAATATAAAAAAAATATAATTTCCCCCTTTTATCTAATAGTTGGCACGGAACCCTCGGTGGGCGAGTCTGACTCGCACTTGTCCGTTTTTTTTGTTTGAAAAATATGTTGATAAGCGGTCGTGTCTTTAGCTCTAGTATTAAAAATCTCACAAAATATAAAGCACTTACGACTAACTATGACCCTAATGACCACAACTATGACCTGCTATTATAAATAATATCCGGATAAAGTGATTAATTTATCACGTTGCCTAGATAATTTTATGATTATAATCTAATTGACCATTTAATAGGTGTATAATAGCTATATAATCACTATGACTGTAATGTAATACATAAAACCTTTCAATTTGTCGTAACCTAACCCAAATACAAGTAAATAGGATTATATCAAATCACCGAACAATATTTACTTTCAACCAATTCAAATAAATTGAATTATATCAAATCACCGACCAATATTTACTTTCAACCAATTAAAATAAAACATTCGCAAATCCATAAATCGAATCTGGCGTAAATAAGCCCACTCCATTCTGTACCGCGGCACGCCCCGAGGGCACGAACACTGATGGAAAACAAAATAGCCGAAACCCTTTTCCATTTTCATTACACCCTCCCGATGCACAAACAAATGGAAAAAATATAGGTATGTAAAGAAAAATGTAACAAATGCTGATTCCAAAACCATTTCGAGATTGTATGTCTATAAACCATTTTTTATTTATTTTGGGCTCATAAAATGATGATATGGCGCAAATTTTTGCGAAATTATAAAAAATATTTCAACTTCAGTCGACCTCTAAAATTACGTCACAGTTACTAAAAACAAAGTTGATGGCAACAGCATTGACATTGAATATCAAGCGTTGGCAATATCTCTATGAGAACTGTCATAACAAAATAATTTTATATAGAATTGTAGAAATATACATGTCACTGTCAACGTCAAGTTAGACGTAAATCATTTTTTTTTAGTTCATGTAGCCTATCACAATATTTTATTCAGTAGTAAATGTGACGTCATCACGATTTTATCTCTAAAAAATATTTAAAAATAAGTACTGAACAGAATAAAAAAATATTAAAATTAGTTCTTTTAAATGATCCAATCTATCAAATAAAAATATAAAAAATATACTGAAAAAAACTTTACACACCCCATTTAAATTGTAATTTTACTTTGTCGCTGATTCCGTCGCGTATATTCATAGAAATCCCGCGGTGGCCGCAACTTTGTCTCAAAATGATAAAGCAGCGCAATTCTTTATTCAGAAATGGTCGAGATTACGCAGAGCGGCGAAGCTTAAGAACACCTCGGGATCTGCGTCCGCCGGTGTACGCAAAGATTTATTACGTTTATTTGCAAATTTCACACCACTCTGATATTTCCCTGGAGAAATTAACTAAATACGCGTACGAATTATGCAGGTGTCGTTTAAGAGGACGGATCGACTCGTAATTGCTTTGAATTTTTAAGCGAGTCAGATGTTAAACGTTGCGTCGGGCGACGTGTTAACAATTCAATTATAACGCCATAAGGGTGTTTATGTCGCAGGATTTCGACAGAATTAGGTTTTTGACCAATATTCTAGGGGTTTTCATCAAAAACCCGGACGAAATGCTATATCTGTGTTATTGTGCGTAATTATTAGTTAAATAAGCGTCTCGAGTTCTTCTGCAATGGATATAATCGTTATGATTCTGAATGAATCAGTTTCTTCTTTGAAAGTGTGTGCGGTCAAACTACAAGCGTTTTATGTAAATTTAAAAAAATATCATAACTCTGAACGTATCTCTTGACTGGTCTCACAGCTCAGTTGCTAACATGTCTGCCTTGTAAGCTGTATCGTGGGTTCGATACCCAACCAGGTCATATTTTTTTTTATTATTTATTCTATACGCTATTTTGTGACATTGAATTTGTAGTTTTTATGTGTATATAAGTTACTGTATGTAAGTATGTTACTGTTTTTATTGATTTTTTTATTTATTGATTTACGTGTATAGACATTTCTGAATTTTTCTTCTTATTATTTTTGGACGTGTACCAATAAATTTAGTGTGTATGAATAAATAAATGTCATTATGAATATGTGTAATGGGCATGTATGTTTGTTTTGTATCTGGGTGTTTCCGTAAATCGTAAATAAGTAGGTACATATTTAAAAACAAAAGTATACCTATAAATATTCAGTTAACTAATTCCCATAGTACAAGCTTTACTTAATTTGAGGTTAGATAGTAGGTTTGTGTGAATATTTCCACCGACTTTTTTTTATTTAACCAAATACCTAGATCTGCTTATGATGAAAATATACCACTTAATTATCATGTTGCGGCTTTTGATCTAAATATGTACTAAATTGACTATGGAAAGTAACGTAATTAGAAAACGTAACTTTAACGTAAAAGTGCGAGTCACTCACGTATAATTTCAGTCTAAAGGTACTGATACATTTGCAATTAAAAAAGTATGCTTATTAGCATGCGTAAGAAATATATACTAGAAATGTGCTTGCTTATTTTCTAGCAATGCTTTGACACATATGCTACTAAGTAGGAATTGCTCAATAATGGCATGCTTTTGTGCTAATAATGAGCATGTGTAACGACACCTTTAATCTCCGAATATGGTTTCAACCACATTAGATGGTCTTTATCAAGGGAGCAGCGCAGACGTCACTCCGAGATGACGTTACACTTAGCAGTTTCACCTAACAATGTTAACAGGTCGTGATTACAAACAAGCGTTGATCATGAATTGCGTCGAGATCCATTTTCGGGACTACTCGTATTTGGTGGAGTGAGTGACGCGCCACGGGAACGTGTGCTAAAATCAGTTATCTTTTCCCGTGCTGCTGATTGAATATATATTATGAACTACATGTCACCAAGATTTGTACTACAGCAAATAGGACAAACAAGGGAAAACGGTGACACCGATAAAGACAAAAAAATAAGTATATCTTTCTCTTTCATGCTTGCTATAATCACATTACGCTGTTTAATTCTAGTAATGTGACGTACTATATTGCTTTCTCTCTCTACGGCCTCACACAAGTTCACACAACCCAACACGACCCCGCGTGCCCCGCGCACCCCGCGCGTTTTCCCGCCAGACATGACGTCACACGTGGTCACGATATCGGATATTTTCGGGACAAGCTCATCACAAACCTTGCCAGTTGCCACACTTGCCACATATTATTAAAGTGCATTATAGGCTATCACTCGTCCGGGAATATCATTAGAAAATAATGACAAGCTAAATAGGAAATACTATACATACGGTGCTCATCATAGCCGTGGAAATTGTCTTTATGTTTCCGTTTTAAGGGTGTGGGAGCCTATTATTGATTCTAAGCTGTCTATCTTCCAAGTTTAAGCGACTGTGTTTTTTGATTTGAAATTAACAAGCTAATTATATAAATTGTTCTTTTATATTTTATTGTTCATACATATTGCTACAAATACTCACCTAACACGAGGTGTCAAATTTACCTTTAATTAAGGTGTGTACAGTTGTAATTGGATTTTAGGTTCACATTGTTTTGCCGGTTGAGTTAATATACTGTATGTATACAATTTAGACACCTCACTCTTTTGATCGGGGCTTAAAAACGGTAATAGATACAAACAACAATTTTATGAAACATAATTATCAATTTTTAACGGATTTATCGCACACTATAATATAATAATTTTAGTAATAATATTATAAAGAGGAAAGATTTGTATTTTTGTATGTTTGCACCGAATAAACTCAAAAATTACTGGACCGATTTCAAAAATAATTTTTCTTTCACCATAGAATGCTATATTATCCCTGAATAACACAGGCTATACTTATTACTAGAACAAATTAGGGATCCTCATTAAAACTTAAATAATGTAACCCAAAGTGTAGAGAAATTTTTATGAAAATATTAATCCCATCGAAAACATAAATGTGAAATGAGAGCCAAGTTCAATATCATGATAGATGTCTTGGTTGTTGACTTCAACGACAAAAGAAGTCAGATCTAAATGGGTGCCAAGTTCAATGGTCAGTCCTGAAATTTATCGTAAAATATTTTATAACTACTTCAAATATAATTTCTTCTTATAACTTAAGATAATATATTGAAACCTAAGGTCTTACTTGGCTAGTTCTCATATGATGATGATACATGATGACAATGATAAAAATTTACTAGTTTCGGATTTTTTCCTTTGTATTAACCCAACTACCTATCTGGATGCCAAATTTGAGCTTTCTAGGTCATCTGGAACTGGGTTATAATTTTGATCTATAGGTCAGTCAGTGATAAAAATTGTGATTTTTGGACGTTAATATTAATATCTTTATTAATAACCGTTCGAGGTGTGTTGATGAAATTTAGAGCACATATGTATCTCGCAAGTCTCAATATAAGAGCCAAATTTGACATGTAGATAACTACCGCCTATTAATTTTATTCAAAACGTTCCCTATGCACACAGAAGTCATAAATTAATTCATCCATTCATCCAAATACATCTATTTTATAGACGCATTCTCGCTTAGCTCTGTCTGTAATGAAACAAATTCTTCAATTGAATTAATTCGGTCGTAATTTAATCTCCTTCGTCGCTAAGTTTCTACTATCAACTAACTTTTGAATGACAACAACATTTGTAACTCTAGCTTAACTCTAGGTTTATAGATGCACGGGAAGCTGGATGGAAAGATAATAGCATGATTTTCCATATTTCGTCAAGAATGAAGAATTTCAAAGTATTAATTAAAAATTAATAATAAATAGTTTAAAAAACAAAAAAAAAACAGACTTCAAAATACGCAATTCGTTTAGTTGGGTGATCTCTTTGAAAGTCGGTTACAAAGATGCACATTTCAGCATCTGCAAGTATCGTAAGCGCTTTTGAATGACAGCAAAGTTTTAACTATTTCTAAACTGCTAGGTAACTGCTGCCCTTCTCACAATGAGAAGATGGCCCGATCCCAGCAGTGGGACAGCTTGGACAAACAGGGCTGGCAAAAAAAAAAAACTGCTAGGTAGGAAGCAATCATAGCATGATTTGTCAAAATTTACCAAGAAGAAAAAAAAACAAAACATTTTTATCATATTCTTCATTACAAAACTAAAAAAGCAGCTCATTTTAACATCATGAAGTAAATATCGTGGTTCATGCGGAAGCAATATCTCAAGGTTTACGGGCTGCGTCGGAACCAGCTACTTTAAGCGCGCCCGTGTCTGCTTCAAGCGCTGCAATTTCCTCTGCTTGAATTAAAAGCCCATTATCGTGGAGCTATAATAGTATTACTCGGTCCAAAGCACTGCGTGCCGTGATTTTACTTGCTTTGAAATTTACATTGAATTAAAATAAGTACATTAGAACAGATAGGAGTATCAGCCATGCCAAAAGTCGTTTAAAATTCACTGAAACTAAATATCGCGTAGATGCCAAAATTAACATTGAAGCATGAAGAAAGAAATACCGTTCATAAAGTAATAGATTTATGATACAGTCTAAGTCTTTTTAAGCTGATAGTTAAAGTATTTTTTACGAGAAAAGTAGTAAATTAAAAATAAAACCTGGACTATGGTACCTACTATTATTAAAAACTAAACCTGGTAATGACTTAAGTGTTTTATATATTTATCGCTATATTTCGAGAAGTTGTAATCACAGAATGTTCAAAATAATTCTCGTTGAAAGTATTTAATATGGTCTACTATTATGGTTAATTAATCATGAATTTCTAGGTCCAATAGTTTAGAAATGCAGGGGGCCGGCTTGGGACCGGGAACATTTTTTTTTTTCAAATATGGCGGGCACACATTGTGATGTATGCTGAGAAAAAAAATTATATGTAGAACCTTAGTCTTACTTTAAGAGACTTATTCAAAGATACCCCACACGATGGGGTTAGGTTGAAAAAAAATCATCATTTCATCATCATGCCTATGTACGGAGTTCCACGCCAATTTTTTTTTGAAAATTTTACTACGGCATTTTGTAGCGGTTGTGCATTTTGCATTTTGTAGCGGCACAGAACACATGTACATGGCAAATTTAGTTTATGTAGGGCTGATAGTCTCTGATTAAAATGTCTGTGACATACGTACAGAAAATGATAGTATTATGAATTAGGTACCCAGTAATAATTTGGTGTATTTTTTTGTTTTTTTTTCTACCTCGACTCACAATGTACCGTGTTTATAATCTTATAGTGATAGGTTGCAAGCTACAGCGGCGGATAGCGATACTCGTGTCAGCAGACGGTACCATTAGCATATCGGGCATCACCGCCCCCGCTGCCGTATCTACCTACCATGCAGAAAATATTACAACTGTGTGAAATTCTGAGTGAATTTGATTAAAAAGTCTCACTCAAGATAGATCCAGTAACTCGTTCGTTCTAGTTCGACCATCGTCCGTCTCGCTTGCGCATACCAACATTTTTGAAGATATAAAATGTCTGAATGAACTTAGAAGAAAATCGTCGATTAGTATAATAGATGCAACATCACAAATTTGACAAAAAATTCACATTGATCCAAGTTAATTTAAAAAAAAAATATTTTTCGAAATTATTAACGTAAAAATAATTTTATGTATCTTCCCGTAAAACTCTTTGATAGCCTATCGTAGGGGGTATCTTAAGCATAAAAAATAGTCTACCGTTTTTGGGAGTTTGGAATCAGAATGACATCACTAAGCTAACAAATCAAACAATTGCATAGTCATCCAAACCAAATGCGTATACGAAAAATCAGCTCAATCATTTAGGGATAAATGGTTTAAAATTCAAAATTTGATCCAACCACAGAAGATTTTAATAGTACTACAATATATAGCATCGGCTAACCAAAAAAAATATTAACTTTTTTGGTAGTATTAGAATCTGTTTACAAAGAGAACTAATGTGTAATGTGTCATGCTGTCCTAATTTCATTATCTTGTTTGACTAGAAACACAATCGAGACGTCAGCTCCCATTTTTTGTCACTATAGTTCCTGAAATTTAGGCCATTCTTTGTATATACTCGTATTTCATGACATCGCCCAATCGTATTAGCCTATTACGTACAGGTTCCATTCCAAAGCACATTCATTCTCCCGGGTCGTGCCTCAGCATGTTAACGTAGCCTTTAGTATCGCCACCTTGTTTACAGTATATTGTCTGCCTTGTGTCAGTGAATTCATTCAGAGACAATGACTTTCAGTGGACGTAGTCTAAAACAAAATTCACAAATGTAGTGTCCGTTGACCGATACCTACTCATATACCAACAATGACGAACTTAAAGATTTTGATATAAAGGCTCTATGTCGCCGCGCTAAAGCCTAATTTAGATTGAAAAGTCTAGAGACGTCTATTGCCGCTTCGAATTATTTTGAAAATCAAAATTGTTTTAATCGTGTAAGGCTAAGGCCGCACTACGGTTAAACCGCAGCGGTTTTTAACCGCGTGAGTTTATGAAACAGGAAAACGAAAACAAGCGGCCGCACTTGCGGTTTTTCCCCGCGACTGATTTAGTACCGTCTCGAGCGGTTTCGCGGTTTATAGCGGTTACCGCTCGCGGGAAAAAACGTAGTGCGGCCTAGGCCTAAGAGGTCTAATTAGATCTCATTGAGCTCGGATGTTTTTTGAAAAGTTTCACATCCAACGAGAGTTAAACCAAAAAAAAAACGAATATTTACAGACGACATAGGTGTGGAACCCTGGAACCTGTAAAATTTATATTTGTAGGCTGAGTAATTACATGCTTCAAACGTGTGTTACAGATGGCGCTATCAACGCTTGATTGGTTTAATCAAAAGGACTGTTTGGAAGTTTCACATGACACACTTTAAAGTTAGCCTCCCAAGCACTAATTGGGATATGCGGGTTCAAGTCCCGTCGGACCTGACATTTATGGACTACCTATAAATGTTTAAAGTGTGGAAAAAATAATTTCAAAAATATCGTTTATTCAGTGTTTATTATATTTGATTTACTTAGGTAATATATATATAGGTCAGGTCAGGCCCAAGTTTTCCCGTTATACAAAAGTGTGTATTTCTGAGCGTAGCGAAAAAAGAAAGGGTATGGATGGACCCCGGAGCTCAGTCAATAATATACCTAAACCAAATCTATAATTATACATATATACCACAATGCATGATGAACAGTCACTTGCTTATTAGTTATCTAAGCGTTTGACCGCAGCTCAATAGCCGTTAATTAATAACGTTGTGGTTGAGAATGTTAAATTCCGAACGGAAACCGGCTCTCAATGTTAAGCATCTTGGAATGTTAAGTATCCTACAATCTTGGAATTTTCAAGGCTAGAGTGAATAGATATCTTCTTGATCGACGAGCTCCATCCTCAGCCACACCGTCGCTTAACATCAGACGAGTTGGTGGTCAATCGTAGATCTATAATGTATAAAAAAATAAACAACAAACGGTTCACATTATGTGTTTATTTTAGTAGAGTAAAAAGTGCCTCAAACTTCGCACGAACTCTTTGGAAAAGCGCGATAAGAAAGGTTTTTTATGTTAATAATATGTTTTATGGTCTGTTAATGTTCAAGGAATTTTAATTCAATATTATTCTTTTTCAACTTTTGTCTCGCTCATTATACAGTTGCTAGTTGAGAGTGTAAGACGGTTTATTATATCTAGGTACCTCATTCTGCTACCTGTTTAATCAACTTCAATAAAGGAGGTTAGATAGATAGATAGATAAACTCTTTATTGTACACACCTTAAAAGTAATAACAAAGTACTTAAATAGACTAGTGCAACAACAGGCGGCATTATCGCTAAAAGCGATCTCTTCCAGGCAACCATGGGAAACCATGAAGAAAAATATAAAATATAAAACAGACGGGGCGCGCAACGGGATATTAAGCAAGTAACATTATAAACTAAATAATGACATATATGTACATGCTAATACTAATTACACACTTATCATCATCATCATCTCAGCCATAAGAAGTCCACTGTTGGACATAGGCCTCCCCCATGGATTTCCAAAAAGACCGATTGGAAGCGGCTTGCATCCAGCGTCTTCCCGCCACTTGTATGAGGTCATCTGTCCATCTCGTGGCTGGTCTTCCTACGCTGCGCTTGCCGGCACGTGGCCTCCACTCGAGAACCTTGCGGCTCCATCGGCCATCAGTTCTACCTGCTATGTGCCCTGCCCACTGCCACTTCAACTCACACACTTATATAGAGAGGAAAAATATAGTAATAAATATTACAATGTAATATAATAATAGATACAGAAGGCAGTCATCCTGGACACGGCACGTATTGTCAGGAGGTTCCTCTCTCTGTAGCCCGGCAGCTAGAGCCCCGTCCCGCTGCCGGCGGCACCCTAGGTTTAAGTTTTTATAATGTTTTTATTGTTTTGTATATAAATATAGTAAAAACTTAGGCTTAAGATTAGTAAATAAATATGTGAATAATAATGTAATAAAACGTTAAACATTACAAAAACATACTTACGACAAATAAGCATAAATTGACAAACCAAAAGACCTAATGACCTTTGATAGACCAAACATATAAAACGACTTGACCCGTTCTTTGAAAATAGCGAGTGAAGGAGATTTTCTAATTGATGCGGGTAAAGTGTTCCATATCAACAGGTTATCAATTCATAGCACGTAATATGTTTTGTAACGATTAAAATTGCCCTTTGCAATTTGCATGGCATTCCGTTCAAGATATAGAAAGCGAAAGCCCAAATAATTTTTTTCACATCACCCTTACATCGGATGAAATTCTGGCTTATTCCTCTCGCGTGTAGAGGAAAACCGTCTCACTGCACATCTAATGTAAGACTGCTGACTCGGCGAATTCGTAAGCGGATAATACTATCATTTGTCGCCAGAAAACCAGCCTCGCTTCTACCACCCCCGGTCGATGCCGCCCCATATAGAACAACTTAAAACCAAACAGTTAATTCCTCAGACCCATGGAGCCACCAGCGCATTTCTTAATCAAAATTGACTCAACTATATATTTTTTTAGTTGTACCATTTGTCCGCTTTTAAAGATAAGTTTGCGGTTCGCAAACGTTTGTCTGCTATGCGCGGTGTAATAATGTTCGTTTTATTTGTTTCCTCGGGATATTAAACAGTGGATACAGATACTAGTATTGATATATAAAATGATGTAGACGAGTATGGTATGATGTAGGTTCTTATCGAATTATTGAGGCATTATACCTAATGACTGTGTTTATTCAAAATTATCTTTGTCTTGCGTTTGTTTTTGTTATTTTCAGTTATTTTTGTTATTCTTTCGCTTTCCCTGGTTTTTGTAAGCAATTTATTTTACATTTATGATATTTATTTATTAGTATATTTATAGTATTTGTATCGCAAGTATTAGTGTGTAGCATAAATAAAATGTATGCCTGTTCTTTAAATATATTTTTAAATATTGTATGTAAAAGATTATTTTACTTTTTTTTTCTCCCCTCTCTATTACTGCACGCCCCGTCATTTTACTTTTTTTTCGTTCCTCTTCATCCTAAGGTTGCCTAGAAGAGATCGCTATTAGCGATAAGCCCGCCAGTTGTTACACTAGTACTTAATTAATTTCTTTTGATTATAAATTTTGTGGTGGTTATCTTATGGTCTTTATTGTACAAATAAAGTTTATCTATCTAAACCTAGTGAAATAAGCACAAAGCAGTAGTGTACATTACCATGTTTAGGAATTGAAGGATTAGATAAAAAACTGTCGCCAAATACCTAGCCAATCGTTCATCATCATCTCAGCTACAAGAAGTCCACTGCTGGACATACGTCTCCCCCATGGATTTCCAAAAAGACTGGTTGGAAGCGGCCTGCATCCAGCGTCTTCCTGCCACTTTTAATAAGTGTATTTTTTTGTATATTTATTCAGCGATTACTTCGATTACTTTGATTGATTCTTTATCTGTGAAATTATTTTAATGATTCTTTTTTGTTTGGTAGGTCATACTTCAGCGCCTCTGAACCTCTGAACATTTACATTTAAAATTTAGGACAGGATCGATTCAGTACGTTGGTTTTTATAACATAATTGCTAGAAAAATATGTCATCAAAGTAAACAAATTGCGTATTTTGAAGGCTGTTTTTTTCAGTTTTTTAAACTATTTTTTTTATACATTATAGATCTACGCGACGGTGTGGCGGTGTTTTTGGATTGCATTCAATGTGGTCCCAAAAATATCAATTTTAATTCAGTAATTTAGCTGGTTGCTTTGAGAGTATGTTGATTGGAGTCAGTTATATCAGTTGTTTAAAGTCTAATCTAATTATCTGTGTGTTAGCCTAGGAAAATAAGCGATACTATTGGTGAAAATTTTCTTCGCGCACTTCGGCTGCCTCGAATATCTTTGGATAATCAGCCTAAATTCGCTTTCATCAACCCTGTCTCAAGTTCTGACAAATCTTGATTTAACCATATGATACGTTCAATAAACTTGCTCACTTAATGCAAATTGGCGACAGCTATTAACTATCGTCAACTAAACCGTAATTGATAGGGATACAATGCGTTAATTCGCTAAATTATTTGCCATACGTTAATTATTACTCATTTCCCTATATACAATAAGTATATCTATATTGTGTGTAGAGATATTGTATACAGATATAGTTGAGATTGTCTGGGAAGAGTCATAAGGCAGCTCGTAAAGTTCTGAACAATTTAATAGTTTATAGACCGCTTACTCTTTACATCCAGTTTGCTACGAGTAATATATTTATAAGAAGTCCACTGCTGGACATAGGCCTCCCCCATGGATTTCCAAAAAGACCGATTGGAAGCGGCTTGCATCCAGCGTCTTCCCGCCACTTGTATGAGGTCATCTGTCCATCTCGTGGCTGGTCTTCCTACGCTGCGCTTGCCAGTACGTGGTCTCCACTCGAGAACCCTTCGGCCCCAGCGGCCATCAGTTCTACGCGCTATGTGCCCTGCCCACTGCCACTTCAACTTGCTAATCCGCTGTGCTATATCGGTGACTCCTGTACGTCTACGTATCTCTTCATTTCTGATTCGATCTCTTAGAGAGACTCCGAGCATAGCCCTCTCCATAGCTCGTTGCGCGACCTTGAGCTTCCTTATAAGGCCCATAGTTAGGGACCACGTTTCAAGTGCTGAGTGCAGTGAGATGATGATGATGATGATGAATATATTTATACTTTCTTTAAATGGAGTGTCCATACAGCGCGCACTATTCGTCAATTACAATCTTTCTTTATATGATTACAATGATATTAATTTTATGATCTACCTACGGCGTAGTCTCTTTCGTAGCGTATAAAGCCTACAAGTAAATAATCTACGTCGCAGATCTATTGCCTAGCTAGGTTTTGGTGAAACAGTGATATTGATGATCATAAAATGTAGCCTATGTCCGTATCCTGGGCCTCAAGGCTGATAATTGAAGTATCACTTGTTCACCCCTCGCTGATTCGATTTAGCGACTATTATGACAAATTGTTAGTCTACTACCTAAATAATAGTCGACTAGTAAATTGTCAAAATAGTTGCTATATCGTGTCAGCGAGTGGTGAACGAGTGATAGTTAAAATAGCAGCCTTGAAGCCCTGGTTCTCAGCTATGTATATCTGTACAAAATTTCATCCACAATCGGTTCGGTTACTTAATTGTATAATGGTAACAAACAGCCACATGAGAGAAAGAGAGATTTGTGCAATCATCTATTTTTTATATATGTATACAAAACGTATATTTTACTTATTTACTATGTTCACTATTCACACAAATCAGCTGTACCATGATACTGTTAACGGACATTTTGGAAAGAGGTCTATAAGGACCTAAAAGACCATTAAAATATAGTTCGTTGACCAAGAATGTATGGACGTACGTCTATCTCCATCTCTGTCATTCTGTATGAACATTTTAGAGATGTAGATATCGTTTGCGAATGGAATCGCTGCCGATTGGAATTAAAACCCATGCTGCTAGTACAAATATTTGTAATAGCCCTGTAATACTAATAATTAAGTGAGAAAATATGTAGCGTGTAATTAACCAGTTTTAAACTGTTCGAAATAAAAATAAAACCGCAGCTTGATCGTCAACTCACCTGGTGTTAAGCGACAGTAACAGTCTACGATGGAGCGCGCTTGTCTAGAAGAAACCTATTCACTCGCGATTTAAAGACACCTAGATTATATCCATGTGTGTTAATTGCGTAATGCAGGACAATCGACCAGGATGCGTGTTAATTACTTGTATTAAACAACACCATCACCTCCCATCAAGTGAGCTTTGATAAAATTTGCCATAAAAGAATAAATAAATAAGGACGACGATAGTATGATTTTACATATTTGTGCCATAGCCGCGTAGCTTATACGTCTCGTTTTGTAGAATATTTTTCTTCAATCAACGAGCTGAGACAAGTCCATATACCTACTGTCCACTTGTCTAGTACTATTTCAACCATATACATCCTTTTGTGCGGAGATAATTGGATCTTCCAGCAAAAAAAGACCTCTGAGACGAGAAAATGTAAAATTGATGAAGGTCACCAAAAAAGTACAAAATGACAAGGAAAGTAAATCACGGCGAATTTCTAAAGGTGTCTCGAGGATGCGGTAAAAAAGTTGAACATGAAAATTTTGGGCTAAGAAAAGACAATGATTTGCTATTAGATGTGGAGCAGTGGTTTTCAACCTTTTTGTGATGAGGGTCCATTCGGCAAAATATATTTCGAAAAAATATTTGATTAATAATTATAAAAAAAAATGATTAAAGATTATAATTAATAATTATTTGATTTCCAAAAATAATTTCTGACATTGCCCATTAATTAGACCATGACTGAATTACAATTTTGTAATTCGTTTTTTTAATTCCATTTTAATTATCATCTATACCATTTTTGACATTTTTATTTACATCATATATTAGATTTTATTTTACTTTGACATTCTAACCAATTGTTACAATGTAACTCTTAATGACATTTTGTACAAATATTAATTATTTATTCTATCGATTTTGTTTTTGACGTATACCTGTAGTATGAATAAATAAATATGAATATGAATATATTTTTCGCGTGTTAATAAAACACATATGGAGTATATTTAATTTTATTTAAAAAGCACCATATTATTACAAGCTTTATTTATTTTAGAAATCTGAAAAAGAAGCATATTATGCTGATATTTTGACTAACACATTACAATCGCGCTACGATATAGAACAGATTTTAAGTGCATTGCTTAAAATCTGTTTGTCGTTTATAACTTGAAAGTTTTTCATCATTATGCATTGTATTAGTAGGTATAGCAAAGGAAGAAAATAAATCTCAAGGAAAGTTTACATATCACTACAAGTAGCATTTTTGTACATTACTTGGTTTAGTCCAAGTAGACAAGATTTTTAAGTTTAAGCAAATTTACTTATGTATATCAAGCATTAAATAAATGCATGTGGTTGAATATTTTCTAGTGCCTGATTAATTAATCATCCTTTCATCATTACACATTATTTAGTGATTGATAATACACTAAAAGTGTCCCCTCACGGTTCCCTTGACTACTGAGAATAAACAAACGCATGGACACAGTTCTCAAAGAACTCTCCCATATCCTCACTAATATTATATAATTATAGTTAAAATAACTGAAAAAAGCCGATTTCAAATTCGCCCAATTTTCATAATATTTATATGAGGCCACCACTAAAGTATGATCTATCAAAGAAAAAATAATCATCAATAATAATTCATACAATAAGGCAATTGGAGAAGTAATCGGTAAACAAACATACAAAAAAAACTTACAGTCAAATTGAGAACCTCTTCTTTTTTTAACTCGGTTAAAAAGTCAAATTAACTCTGTCTGGCTGTCTCTCTGTCTGTTTGTTACCTTTCCACAACTAAACGGCTGAACTTATTGTTAGGAAATTTTGTACAGATATAGCTGAGGACCAGGAAACGGACACAGGCTACATTTTATGATCATTATCATCACCATTTTTCATCACTACTCGGGTGACACCACGGGGCGCAACTAGTGTTGCCATATATTTGATTTAACTACCAACGCAGCCGTAGTCACAAGTCGCGATGCGCATACACTGAATTCTAATGGTCCTATGGTCCGCGGTCCAGCATTTAAGAACCACAGTTGTAGAGAGTACATAGTACGGTCGGTCTGGGACGGCGCGGGTGGCCCGCAGCGGGTTGACTCGATGGGCCTTGCCTGAATGATTAATGAGAGATAAAAGCTTCCCCAGCGTCCGCCGCACATTGATCCGCCGGCTCGGGCGGTACTACTCGTTATACTCCATTTCGTCATTTGGAATCATTGAGTTAAAATAACTATAGAGTCACGAAAACTAAGGTCAGCCACGTACGGACAACTAGAAATAGTCACAGTCATGACGTGCTGCGACTGCTTCAAGTTGTAACTGTGCTCGCGCGGTTCAAGTTGCGAGCGCAGGTTGAACTACAATTGGAATACACGAAACAGAATATGCGGTCTGTGATGGCTCCGAACGGTTAACAGCCAATATCATTATACAGCCAAGCTGACTGACTAATCAAGCAGTCCGCTTATGTTGTTTAATACTTAAGCTGCTGGAGTTGTCCCTACAGGGTCACCAATAGCAAAAACAATAGATAACAAATTCGAGGGTCGTTATACATAAATGTAAATTGTTGAGTAATCAATGCGTAAAAATCTCTAGTTAAATATACCTACATCTAAATTGGAAAATCTTAAATCAGTTGTTTGCTTTTATAACTGTTGTATATTTTACTTTAGCTGTAGGTTTTTCAATAAATAAATCAATGACACTTATATTCGAATTTACACGTTATAACTCTCAAATAGTGTTTAATGTAATTTTTGCCGAACACATTCATATCGTGCGGCAATGTAGTCGGCTCGTGGATGCTTTGCAACTAACCAAATAGTCGGCGCACTGAATGTCGTGCGCTGACTTTTGGCTCGATCTTTATAACAGGTTTATGACTCTGTATTATGTATGATATATATCCAATTTTGGCATCCAATAAAGCACCGAACGTACCAGGCCCGGCTTAGTCGAGATATCTTGGACCGCTTTCAACTGCGATACGGTGACTGTGCGGCTGACTTGCAATTTCTGGAGCACAGTACAGCGCATTCACATCTTCATAATGGAATTGTAATGTTCTGCTTTAGATGATAAACAAGATTGGAGAACTATAAATAATTACCCGACTGCTCAAGAATACGAATAATCTTTATCATTATCATCTTAGTCATAAGAAGTCCACTGCGGGACATAGGCCTACCATGGATTTCCAAAAAGACCGATTGGAAGCGGCTTGCATCCAGCGTCTTCTCACAGCTTGTTTAAGGTCATTCGTCCATCACGTGGCTCTTCCTACGCCGCGCTTGTCAGAAGCATTTGTATTGTAAATATTTTTGTAGTCCATAGTCCAGTTGCGAAGTGCCACATCTTCGCCAGTTATTCAACTGGCAAATAGTAGTGTGTATTACCTTCTTTATAGTATTGAAATATAGTCCATGATTCCAATTGTAATGCTTACACTAATTTACATACGTACATAGCTACTTATTTATAAATGTACCTACTTTTAAAACACTGAATGACAACTTTAAATGTAATATAGCAAAATACCCGACTGCTTATGAGCGACTTAGTATAACATTTTTAGATTTTATTCATATGGTGACGCGTTGCCACCAGTGGTTGTCAGCAGGATTTTTAAGGCAGAGAAAACGCTCTACATAAGACTGTAAAAGATGTATTTACCTACCCTATGCTATTTATATTGTTAAACCAGAGAAAGTGCTTTACATAAGAATGAGAAAAATGTATGCTTTAGAAAAAAAACTTGAGAGGTGTCAAGGGACACCCGGATGGAACGAAGTTATTACTATTTTTTATTATTTATTATGTACAAAAAACCTGTTCAATGCGAAATAGAAAGACGAAACGAAAATAACTGGCTTGCTTTCTATGAGAGAGAGATAGAGAGAGAGACAGAGAAACACGCGCACGCCTTACAACTATAGCAAAAAGTGTCATTACAACTTTTGGTCTTAATTTTTTCCGTCTAGCCCCCTTTCGCAACGCGCGATAAGGAACTTCGTTCCAAAATTGGAAAAACTTCCTTTCATTTGATCTTTCTAAGGAATATAGTTTCGGTGTTGCATTATTTGCAAGTCATCACATGACCACCTATTTATCGTTGAAATACTAAGAAATGGTACTCGACGATTTCGGTCCAGGTTCTTGATGCGAACTGAACAGGAATGGAATTATCCGCCTCCTCTGTTTCTGTTCTGGAATTTTAAGGCTAGACAAATATTCGAGGGTAGACTTAATAGATCTTCTAGATTGACGAGCTCTTTAACCACGGCCACACCGTCACTTAACATCAGGCGAGTTAGGGATCAAGCGTAGATTTATTTAATGTAAAAACAGGTCAAGCTGAATAAAACCGTTTAAAAATGTGTCAACGTCCCGTGACAGCTCAATATTTTGTAAAGTTCGAATTGACATAGGTCCTTGGAACGCCCTGTAACACGGCAAATAGACCGGTGGGCGCGAAGACAAACACGACGGAAATTAATTCACGCCACATCCCATCCCAGGAAACTTCCCGATGAAATTTTAAAGAGGAAAAAGGAAAGGGTCCGCAAAATTAGATAAAACGCTCTTCAATATTCAATGGATATAAGTGGTATTAGATTCGGGATTGAAATATTAATTAGAGCTGACTGCCGACGCGACGGTTCCTATTAAAAACTCGGGTCCTTTTGAAGCCCGCGATAAGAGGTTGATTACGACGAGAATGATACGCGACGGCGTACTTATTATATATTTTTTTGTTTATTCATTTAAATTATAAATAAACAATGTATATAAAATGATATTATAAGAGTGGTTTCTCAGGTTTTTTGCAATTCATAGAAATAAAATTAGCAAATCTATATTTAATAGTTGTTAAATCTTTGTTGCAGAGAACACGTGCCATCTCCGAGCATATTTACCAAAGGAACTTTAGCAAGTCAAAAACTACTGCTGAAGATCAACCAAAAACACCCATCATAGATGCCCAGCACTCACAGTCGACCGACAGCCTCCTCATTCTGTATATTAAAGCAGTGACGGACAGAAAAGAGCTCGAGTACAGTTTTTATTTATTGATTTCTATTATTTTTTTATTGTTTTTTTTTTTCAGATTTGCAGTGATCGATAATTGAACCTTTTCTATGAAAAAAATATTAAAATTGCATGAAAAATGACGAAGATAATGTGATTTCAGTATACCATACGCAAATCAGTGTGCGAATTTGGTGAAAAAAGATGGCAACTATACGCAGTGACGTGGTCATCCTCTCGCGCACGCTTGCACCTACTGACGAGTGTGAGTGTGCTGTCACGTTCTGACGTCATTGGCCATAGTCGCAAAATATCCATCCTCTTATAGATATCGATCCACATTCCTTTTGCGTACTGCACAAGAATGGAATTCTTTGCCGCCATCTTTGTTTTCTGAGACCTACAATCTTGGAATTTTCAAAGCTAGAGTGAATAGATATCTTCTAGATCGACGAGCTCCATCCTCGGCCACACCGCCGCTTAACATCAGGGGAGTCGGTGGTCAATCGTAGATCTATAATGTATTTAAAAAAACAGTCGCGTAATAGTTCTAGTGCATATGGCCAATTGGCTATATACTTAGAGTAGGTATGTTGCTTAGCCATATGCACTAGAACTTCAGACTATTTTATTCTTTTAGGAGAGTATATTCAGGTAAGAATTAACGAAGTTCTTAAAGTTCTCTTTTTGCCTGGATTAAAACGCGACTGTTTTGCGACTATAGCAAAATAAGAAAAACTTAACCATCCTTCTTATGCATTAGGGTAAACCTTATACATACACAATATACGTGGATAAATTGTGTCAAAATGACATTTTACATATTTCATGTGGATGAACATATATTTAGTATTTATATTTGCTACAAAAGAATGAAACAACTGTTAAACAAAATTCAGGAAAGCCAACATTGTAACTCAAAGTTTAATTCCACAAAACTTTAATTCAATATATTAAGATACGACTAGAGCTGTTTGAGCTAACAGATATATGTTATTATCTTGCACAGTTTAAATACGTCGCACAAAGATGAGCCATAACCGAAAATCAATTCTGTAATGTCTGAGAAGTCTGCTCTCTTATCATCTAAAATATAGGTTCTTAACCTTTTTGAGACGATGAACGTAAAGAGTTTTTGGTCGTGCGAATTTTACCGGTCGAGTTAATGAATGATCTTATACTTACAGGAAAACAATAACGTAACGTGCTTCGTGGTAAACAGCAACATCGCGAGTTGGCGGTTATTAAAAAAAAAAGGTCGCAGCTGATGAGGGTGGTAAGCACAATAATTTCGCGTAACTTTATCTAAATATCTTCTAAATTGGCTGAGAAGTTCCAAAATATATGTTTTTACAAAACTTCATAGCCAATACAAATGATATCTAAATAACAGTTTTTTTTAAATATTTATCAAAATTAACAAATCTGTTTCTCGCTTTTCTAATATCGCTACTGAATAATTGTATATCTTTAAAAATGTTGTGTTGTGATGCGCGAGAGAACTGCGCGCTTTGAACTCAACATAAAAAATCTGACCTTAGTAAAAAAAAGGGAGGGGGCAGTATTTCTTACAAAAAGAGGGTTTTTTTGCTGCAGCACCATTTACCGGCTAATTTTTGATAGGTAATATTTAGCAGAACTCAACTATGTATATTATTTATTAGTATTATCGATTTGTTTTATAGTTTAACTATAACTTAAACTAAGTTACTTAAGTTAAGTTAAGTACTCTGGCGAGGGGGTTCTCAAGCCACGTAGAGTTCTTTCGGACTCTAGCGGTTCAGCTGCTGGAGCAAAGGGCCTCTTGATCCTTGAGACAATTTATGAGAAATTTTTAGGTTCGATGAGTTAAAATCGTAGACATTCTTTACCAAGACCCGGAGTGGATGCTGGAACTTCATTGACTCTAACTTTTAAAAGGTAAAATAATTGAAAGAAGACTTTGTATATTTCTTGTATATATATTAACAAAACAACTTATGACTTCTTGTACAGCAAGTCAACTAACGAATTATGTCACTAGAGCCTTTTTCGGCTTATATATGCTTGACAGTTACATGATGCTTCAGGAATGGTTCTTGGTGTGAGTGTGTCGCAAGGAATTGCTTAAAGGTAAAACTTAGTAATGTCTGATTCGATTTCTTTTAACATGACATAATAATCTCTTTAGTTATTTTGCAATCAATAGTTTAATGAGTAGTTGAATTTTCTAATAATTGAATATCATCTGAACATGACAAGTTACAAATTGGACCTGACACAATAAATCACGGTCAAGTACTTATCAAGACAGGTGTAGGCTAAATATAATATTGATTTCTCAAAGCAGACCCATTCAGAGCCACAAAGGATCGTCATTACAGCAACGCCCGACTCAAGACACGAGATTCGAGAGTAATCTGTGAATGTTTACTAAATGTTAATTACGTCTGCTCTGAGTCTGAATATACATAGAGCGGTGTGTTGTCTCGCAAGGGATGCGGTAGTCTTATATACCTTCATAGAACTCCTATGTACGGTTAAGTACGAGTTGTATGAACTCGCACGTGATATGTTTGAGTTTGAGGTTTCAACACAAAGAGAAGCGATGAAATTTGCTGCTTCTACTAAGTACAGTCCGATCTGTAACATATCTTACGAATTACTCAACGCATATTTTTGAGACGAAAACTCCAATTTTAGTTTCAACCGCAAACGGAGGTCGTTACGAATTATTATTATTACAAATTGATGTGTTGCTAACAATCCTGGCGCTTCCTTTGCATACACAACTAGTTTTTCTACTCTATAATTCACAAGTCCGCGCTAAAACGACAAATAAATGCAAAGCAGAGATTGCGATGCAGCACTAATAATAACGAAGAGCTGGAGCTGGAGTGTTGCACCCGAGGTACGCTTGTTCTGTCTTGCAGCAGCTTGTTTACTGTATTATTTATACCTAGAACCATTCTAGAATAAACTAAGCCTAGGTATAGACAGAGTTATTTGTAGAAACTGTAGAGTTGTATGGAATTTAACATACTTAGGGAGGAGTTTAGGAAATTTAAAGAATGCTGGAAATTTCCTTTCCATGCTGTATTTTTATTACTATAACTTTGTGTTGATGCTGATTCAAATCTTAACAGTTAATTTGAATTATTTTTTTCACCTATTTTTAGAACCCTACTCAGAAATGCCAAGTTTAAATCAGTCAGAAACCGGATGAAAGTTATTAATTACTGAGAAGAGTATTTGGATAACTAATCATCATCATCTCAAGTAGACACTGCTGCATACAGTGTCTTCCTGTTACTTGTATGAGGTCATCTGTCCATCTCGTGGCTGGTCTATCTACGCTGCTCTTGCCCGTGCGTGGTTTCCACTAGAGAACTTTGGATAACTGGTGAAAAGCAAATCTAAACAAAACATCATTAAGCATGAAAGGTAAGTGAAAGACTCGATATACGCGTAAATACGCTACATATCATTCAATAGTTTTCATTGAATTAACTTACTACCTTCGAATCTATCTGACGATAGATAATCCACGAATTAAATATATAAAATAAACACGTCATTTCCTCGTCAAATAGACACGAAAATTGACGTATGCGTATTCAAGGGGAGCTATTTTCACAAGTTTTTATCATTAAAATATATACAAATTAATCCAATATAATAAAAGAAAATAAATAAATATGTGGACATTTCACACAACACCATCTAGCCCAAACTAAGCAAAGCTTGTACTATGGAACTAGATGGCTGATAGAATACATATATACTTTTTTTTTGTAAATATATACATATGATACATAGAAACACCCAGACACAAAACAAACATCCATGCTCATCACACAAATGTTTGCCCTGGGTGGGTATCGAACCCACGACCTTTCAGTTCAGCAGGTAGACGTAGACACACTACCAACTGAGCCACAAGGCCAGTCGGTAAAATAAATGGTAGTTTTTACATAAAAACATGTACAACATGCTCATAGTCAAAATTATATATAATATAGTCTTATTATAGTTCTTACACTCATATTTACACAGCAGTACTTTAGTGTAAAATGTATACATCATCTTTGCGACTCATCTCTAAACCTTTATAACCTTGAATATGTTGTGTACTTAAAGGGTTGCAGAGATGATTCAGAGTAATTTTATTGTATTTAGTTATTTTTTGTCATCTTCAATTGTAACTTAGTTTTGTTTTGTTCTTCTTTTATTTTATTATATTTATAATGATCACCAGCATCAACAGTCCGGCGGAGGGTATTGTTACGCCATACCACAGGACTATTCCTAGCTTGGGTAACAATATGCTTCCTCAACCTTGAATATCATAAAAACCTTGAATATACGAGAAATGTACGAATGTGCGTAAATGTACGAGAAGATCCGGCGGAGGGCCCTGGTATGCACATCACACAGGTTTAACCTAGTTTGGGCACCAAGGTTATCCTATAACAGGACTATAAAAGAGGATTACTTTCTAGATTATCAAAGTGATTTATGTAATGTTTGTTACAGTTTAATAGAGTTTTTATTTTTAATTTATTTTTTATCATATAAGGATATACTTCATGTACATTAATGAATGTAAATGCTTGTAGACGACAAAGAAATTTTTCTATTTTCTATTTTACTTGCAATATTTGTATGTAAGTATGTGTATTCGGGACGAATCTTGGAAGCTAAATTAAAACCACTTCCCGATATCCGATTGGGCTCAAATTTTGTGTATGTACCTACGGTAATAATACATTAATATAGTACTTTGGAGCTGTTCTGATGATGGAGCCGGAAGACGGCTGACACTTCTTAACTAGAAGATAAGATAACAAGATAAGCCCATCGAGTTTGAGCTCGATTGATTAGTCTTGAGGAGCACTTTTGTAAAAGCTTGTTTAAAAAATAATAATTTTTATTCGTCAAAACCTGTCTCGATTTGTCATTGTTTTTCCAAACATTGTTAGGCGCGTCGCCCACTGGTAAGTCGCGGCACAGTCGAGGCGTGGTGTTTATGGCTATGCTTCCTTCACACATTACAGTGTAAACACGTCTACGCACGAAACAAAATAACAAAATGGCAGTGGAGTCGTGGCGCGGTCGCGCACTGCACCCCTGCCGCGACGCCGCCGCGACCGCGCCTCGACTCCACGTCGCCTGCGACGCGACTCTAGTGTGTGGGCGCACTGCCATTTGAACCTGAAGGAAACGTAGAAGCGACGCGCTGCTTGTGCGCCCGTGCCTCGACGCCGCCTCGACTCCAGCTCGTGTGGGCGACGCGGCTTCTCATCATAAATATTAATTATAAGTATACAGACACAGACTAAGTCTAGACAAGTTAGATACAGTAAATACCGGCTGCAATCTAGCCCTTACGAGTGACTACAATTTACGGAGGCGACATTACTGCGCGGGGTGCGCTAAACCCAGTCGACCCTCGGATGGGCTAGAATATTAATTGAGAAGGTCCTACGAGCGCTCCTTCTGAGGGAAATGGGAATTCAGAACACGCAACAAAACAAAAAATAATTATCTACGTATAAATTGTAGACGATTTTCATATTTTATCACGTATCAAAATAGAATCTAATTAAGAATACGCTTTGACAGATGTAATTATTATCATAAGACCACATGTTTGTACACCTATTTTGTAAGAAATACACAATTATGAATCTATTTGATCACAAAATATAATCGTTGAATAAGTTGTTTTTTATACGTCTACACTAATAATGAGAGAATTAAAGCAGGTCCGCAACATGAGACGATATTTATGTCACGTTCATAGTGTGATTTTATGTAGGTTCCCTAATACTACCACAAAACAGAGATAGTACAGAAGTCATTCTACATACAAAGTGCGCTCCAGCAACGCACACATAGAGACCGCTCAAGGACGCGATATCTCAAACCGACTGGGACCAGGGGCCCAATTCAGTTATTCAAGACCGCTCCATAGCCGAACCATATGTGGAGCGTTTCCCGTCGGCCGCCATAGTTTTTTAGATTCAGTCACTTTTATGTCATACAATTGACACATTTGATGAAACATGACACGTCCTTCGCTCGTTACTAAATCAAAAAATGATAGCAGCAGACAGGAAATGTTTCGTACAAGGTTCAATTAAGGATCGGTTTTGAATAACTGAATTGCTCCCCAGTGCGAGCGCGAGTGCCATGCACTAGTTAGTTAGCTTACTGTAAACAATTGCATAGAATGCGAATTTATTACACTTTAAAATATAATAATAGTGCATTTCGGCAATGTCGAAATCGTCGTAAGATATTTTCTGTGACAAATTTGTAATATAATAATAACATTAAAATTGAATTAGTTTAGTTATTATTAGTTTATATTTCCGTTCTTCCTTTTCATTCTCAACAATAAATCAAAAAACTAGATACGAGTGCCACTACCACGATAGTCTTGGGATAGTCACGATACTTTTGGGGGTTGACTTACCCGCGTCCGTAGGAGTACACTCTGATACATCCGAATCCCTACACGTGGCCCCTGGGTAGTGCAAAACAGGTAAATACTCTGGTGGGAGGCTTTGGCCGTGGATTGTTACCACCCACCGGACCGAGTCATGCCGTGAAGCGACCTGGTCGTGTTTCGGGATGTGGTCCGGTGAAACCGTTACGGAGACGGGTCTGAGTAGTAGCGCATCGACGAGTGACCGAATACTACACCTTTTTGATGACTGCCGGCTTGGGGGCTGATACTGGAGGGTAGCGGGATCCGTAGCACGGTTCTTCGCTGGCCGACCGCAGATAGTTGGGGGCCCAAGTAGTGTGCTAGCCACACACGAAAGGCTGCCCCGCCATCTTGCGAAAAATCCTGGGGGTGCGTCATGGTGCCGGTTGGCGACCGGAAGAGAGGGCCACATGAACATTCTCAGGGGGGTACGGGCGTCCCCGCGGTCTCCAGATTAGTCATTCTCTGGTGGGTAGTTGTCACATGGTGTTACTGGTTCCGTCTGATATCGCCTCACTCAACTACCGTCTTCATACTTCTTCACTCTTCAATCACTTCAATCACATTAATATGACCAATTCAAGAACAAGAAAGATGTATAAACAGCGAAAGCACGCCCTCTCTCTTCAAGTGCATTACTGCAATATACGTGGTTTGCACTCCAATCTCAATTCTGTCCACCATCATCTCGAGACAGCCAAACCACATCTACTGTTCCTTACGGAGACTCAAATTAAGTGTCCTTCAGACATATCGTACCTTACCTTCCCAGGTTACAACTTGGAGCACAGATTTAAGGCGAAGGCCGGTGTTTGCGTCTACACACACGATGACATTTGTGTGAAACGTCTCCGTGACTTAGAAGACCCTAGTCTATCAATTTTGTGGATTTTGGTCGACACTGGGCTAGAGAAAATTCTATATGCCGCTGTTTACCGGTCGCACACTGTGTTAGTCGAGACGACGAGGTTATGCCAATATCTCAGTGAGACAGCGGACGTGGCTCAGCAACGTTACCCAACTGCGCAGTTGGTCCTTCTTGGTGATTTCAATGGGCACCATCAGGAGTGGCTTTTTCCTTATCAGGAAACTGACCATGCGGGTAGAGAGGTCTATAACTTGGCATTATCGCTTAATCTTACCCAATTAGTCCAAGAGGCCACTCGTGTTCCTGATGTTGCTGGCCACACCGCTAACTGCTTGGACCTTTTGTTAACTAGCGAACCAGACAGATACTCGGTGTCCGTGGCAGCGCCTCTTGGTACATCTGATCACTGTCTAATTAAGTCTGTATCGTCATACTCTCCGCCCGATCCTAGCATAAAAAAGCATCGGCGTGTATGGCGGTACAAGTTGGCAGATTGGGATGAGATGCGCAATTTTTTTCTCGTCTTATCCTTGGCAGCAAACCTGTTTTACGTCTGATAACCCGACGGACTGCGCAAATGCCATTACGGAGGTGTTGACACAGGCGATGGAATATTTCATCCCGTATTTTGACGTTCCACCTCCAGGCTCAGCACGACCCTGGTTTAATGCTGACTGTAAACGTGCAACAGCGCTTAAACAAATTGCGTACCACTCTTGGGTCGTTGCTCGACAACTCAGAACCGACGACGTTCGCTTAAAGAAAAAAGCATTTAATAAGGCCGCTAAAACCTGCAAGAAGGCGATACAGAGGGCTCGTTTCGACCACATTAGCCGGATTGGAGCTAAGCTGGCTGCGTATCCAACTGGCAGTAAGGCGTTTTGGTCTTTGGCTAAGTCGGTCGAGTCGAATTTCAGCCGCCCTTCCCTGCCTCCTCTGATGAAACCAGACGGGTCGTTAGCTCATACCGCGAAAGAGAAAGCAGACTTATTTGCTTCTCTCTTCGCGGAGAATTCACGTATCAAGGATTCTGGTAAAACTCCACCTACATTGCCTCGGTGTGCTGAGACCATGCGCGATGTCCGCATAAACCAAAAGGAGGTACTCAAAGTACTGAAAGACCTTGATGTGAATAAAGCCAGTGGCCCTGACGGAATTCCAGCTTTATTGGTTAAGACCTGTGCTCCCGAGTTGTCTCCCGTCTTCACACGACTTTTTCGCCTCTCACTCGACACAGGTATTGTTCCGAATTCCTGGAAGCTTGCTAATGTACAGCCAGTCCCGAAAAAGGGCAGCCGTGCCGACCCGAGCAACTATCGACCTATTTCTGTCACTTCCATCATTTGCAAGATCATGGAGCGTGTACTAAATAGAAAACTCCTAGCTTACCTCGAAGAAAACCTTCTTCTTAGTGACCGCCAATATGGTTTCCGCCGAAAGCGGTCTACAGGTGATCTTCTTGTGTATATTACTTACATTCTGGGAGAAGCTATTGAAAAACACGGTGAAGCCCTTGCTGTGTCATTGGATATTTCGAAAGCTTTCGATAGTGTCTGGCACGATAGCCTTATAAGCAAACTTCCAGCGTATGGTTTACCTCCGGCTCTTTGCATTTGGATTGCGGATTTCTTGAGGGAACGATCGGTACGAGTAGTTATCGACGGCTGCTCGTCCGTTCAATTGGCCATTAATGCCGGTGTACCTCAGGGATCCGTGCTCTCCGCAACTCTATTTCTGTTACATATCAATGACATGCTTACACGTGGTATCATTGGATATGCTGATGACAGCACAGTCGTGGAGAGTTACACAGCCAGTGCTCGAGCCAGCAAAACGGAAATTGCGGCCCTGCGTGAAGCTATGGTCGAGCGAGTAAACCAGACGCTGACTGCCGTTTCTGATTGGGGCGATGAGAACCTTGTCCAGTTCAACGCCAACAAAACGCAAGCATGTCTGTTTACGGCCAAAAAGTCCGTAATTACCAACCCTCCTACATTTCGGAATATGCCTGTTAAGCTGTCCAACAAATTAGAGCTCCTGGGTATCACACTCTCCCCCACGCTTAACTTCGGCGCGTACTTGGAATCTAAAGCCAAACTAGCTGGACAAAAGCTTGGCGTCCTTAATAAGGTTAAGCGGTACTTCACACCTGATCAACTTCTCAGCCTTTATAAAGCTCAGGTGCGGTCGTGTGTGGAGTACTGTAGCCATCTTTTTGACGGATCTGCCAAATACCAGCTGGATGCTTTGGAGTCTGTAGAGCGACGAGCTGCGAGGCTTATAGGTGACGAGAAACTGGTCTCCTCAAAGCTACAAAGTCTAGAACATCGACGTAGGGTGGCGTGTCTAGCAATATTTTACAGGCTGCATTTTGGTGAGTGTGCGCTCGAGTTACATGACCTAATCCCTCCCTCCCCTTTCCACAACAGGACAAGCCGGAAAACGCTTCAATGCCATCCCTTCATGGTGGATTTGCCATCAGCTCGAACAAAGCGTTTTGCTTCCACCTTCCTAATGCGAACCGCTCGGGAATGGAATGCCTTGCCGCTGTCCTTATTTCCTGAAAACTATAACCCGGGTGTCTTCAAGTCTAGAGTGAATAAGTATCTTCTAGGTCTACGTGCTTCATCTTCGGTCACAGTATCGCTTTCCATCAGGCGTGCTGGTGGTCAAACGTAGAGCTATTCTATATAAAAAAAAAAAAAAAAAAAAAAGTCTTATGTGCATTTAAGCCAAAGTTGACTCCCCTAGCGCGACCGCCGAGTGTAGGTATGAAAAGTGAATTACATACATGTGTATCTGTAATATCTCTATTTTGTGGGTACTACTAGAAACCCTTATATCTGTTATTTGTGGTAACAAACGTCCAAGCGCTGGATGCAAGCCGCTTCCAATCGGTCTTTTTGGAAATCCATGGAGGAGGCCTATGTCCAGCAGTGGACTTCTTATGGCTGAGATGATGATGATGATGATGAAGCGTCAATTGGACTTTTATTCGCTTACCTGACATAGTTACCAATATTAAAATTATTCTCATTAATTAACCCCCGACGCAAAAACGACGGGGTGTTAAAGTTTGACGTGTCTATGTGTGTGTCTGTGGCATCGTAGCTCCCGAACGGATGAACCGTTTTTTTATTATTATTTTTTCTGTTTGAAAGGTGAATTAATCGGGAATATTCTTAGCTATGTTTCATCAAAATTGGTTCAGCCGTTTTTTTTTGCGGTGTTTTTTGAGTTTTGTACTTATACTTACATACAAGTTATTAAAAAGTATATTCATTAAATCAAGAATCAAGAATTAAATCAAGATCATTCATCAAACGTAGTTCTAATTACTAACAAGTATCTATATTAAAAGAAAACTAGATACCCCACTGCAGAAAAGCAGTTTTTGCAGTCTAACTTACGATTTCTTTACGCTTGATACGCTGTTGAGTGTACGTTTTTATGAGAAAATATGCGCAAAATCGCTGCAAAAGGTTATAAATATGCATTATTTATAATAATTCTAGTAAAATCATTTGTTTATTACGAAAAAGTTCGTTGTAGGTTAAGAAAAAACGTATTTTTTATTTTTGCGAGAGATGTATTATTATTGTTACAAAAAAAATATAGGCTAAATGACACTCAGGGAATGAAGACAAATCTAACGACACTTCGCACATCAAAATCGGTCAAGCCGTCTAGGCTGTGGGCGATCATATAGAAACATACATAATTAACAAAACTCCCCAATTAGTTTTCTTTCCGTTTTATGTTACGGAATTACGTGTAAGAGGATGTGTATGTCTCAGTGTTGCTTCGGCTCCACCACAGAAGCAGTTTGACTGGCCTTGTGGCTCAGTTGGTACTGTGTTTACGTCTACTTGCTGAACTGAAAGGTCGTGGGTTCAATCCCCACCCAGGGCAAACATTTGTGTGATGAACATGGATGTTTGTTCTGTGTCTGGGTGTTTCTATGTATCATATGTATATATTTACAAAAAAAAAAGTATATATGTATTCTATCAGCCATCTAGTTCCATAGTACAAGCTTTGCTTAGTTTGGGCTAGATGGTGTTGTGTGAAATGTCCACAAATATTTATTTATTTATTTATTTATACACATCTAAAAATCACCTTCACCCTATATTCCATTTTAGCTAACTTAATACTGCACCAAACTTACAATTTATTCCTAGCTTATAGCTGAGTATAAATTATTCACTTTTCCTACTACGGTACCAGCTTGGTATACCTAGTACCGTAGCTTGCTTGTTCTGACCGTCCAAGTTTCTCTGCGTCGACACGCCGTTTACATAGCCCTGGCAAATATTACCTGAGCTTAACTAGCACGCGAGACCCGCAAACTTAACGCTAAACACGGAGTGTAAGCAAAATCCGCTTATAATACAACTACAGTGTACAAAATGTACTGAGTGTTCGGATAGGATATATTTTAGGCGAGTACACGGTTCAATACTTATTTATTAATATATATATATATATATATATATATATATATATATATATATATATATATATATATATATATATATATTTAATTTACTTGATTTTATGATTTTATACTTTAATTTAATTGTTATGGATTTACATCTGGAACAAAATAATTTCATTTCAATACAAGGTTCTGAGCCCGAACCTACGCTATCTATACTCCTACAACAGTACTAATATTCAAAAAATAGACAAAGACGAATTTCTTTCGTACCCCAAAGCATTCGTACCCTCTCTACCTCCGCACCCCTTTGTCTACTCAAGTAGATAAACCACAAAAACATGGCTTCTAAAAACTAAAGAACATACATTCCAACCAGTGTAACTTTGTAATCGAAATATAAAAATTTTCATGCGATGTTACTACAAATTGTCCTTTATATTGACTACGATTTGTATATTTATTTCAGCTTCATACCTGAACGTGTTACTGAGAAAAAAGTATGTTGATAGACAGACAGAGGAACATATAAATCAACCTGCTTCTCACCATCAAAAAAAATATTAGGTGGAGATACATCAAAGAAAAGCAGACGGTGCAGCAGTAGGATTTTTGTTTACACATAAAAAGGTGTGATCAGACCGGGTAAATTCACTGTTAGATTTATAATCAAATCTATTGCCAAGTCAGATAACAACAACTGCTTCATCTGTATTACACACAGGTCCGATCGTGTATGGAGTACTGCTGCCACCTTTTTGATGGATCAGCCAAGTATCAGCTGGAAGCTTTAGAATCAGTGGACCGGCGAGCTGTGAGGTTAATCGGTGACGATAAACTGGCTGCCAAGAAGCTACTTAGTCTCGGACACCGCCGTAAAGTAGCATGTCTGTCAGAATTCATTTCGGGAAATGTGCGCAAGAGCTTCACGACCTAATTCCAACCCATTTCACTACAGGACTAGCAGAAAGTCGGCGAATTACCACCCATTTCTCGTTGAAATGCCAAAAATCCGTACTCAGCGATATCGATCCACATTCCTGTTGCTTACTGCACAAGAATGGAATTCATTGCCGCCATCTCTGTTTCCTGAGATAGATCGTTATAGGCGTAGATTAGTTTTTAGAAGCCATGTTTTTGTGGTTTATCTACTTGAGTAGACAAAGGGGTGCGGAGGTAGAGAGGGTACGAATGCTTTGGGGTACGAAATAAATTCGTCTTTGTCTATTTTTTGAATATTAGTACTGTTGTAGGAGTATAGATAGCGTAGGTTCGGGCTCAGAATCTTGTATTGAAATGAAATTATTTTGTTCCAGATGTAAATCCATAACAATTAAATTAAAGTATAAAATCATAAAATCAAGTAAATTAAATATATATATATATATATATATATATATATATATATATATATATATTAATAAATAAGTATTTAACCGTGTACTCGCCTAAAGTATATCCTATCCGAACACTCAGTACATTTTGTACACTGTAGTTGTATTATAAGCGGATTTTGCTTACACTCCATGTTTAGCGTTAAGTTTGCGGGTCTCGCGTGCTAGTTAAGCTCAGGTAATATTTGCCAGGGATATGTAAACGGCGTACAATCATACAATCTTGGAATTTTCAAGGCTAGAGTGAATAGATATCTTCTAGATCGACGAGCTCCATTCTCGGCCACACTATCGCTTAACATCAGGCGAGTTGGTGGTCAATCGTAGATCTATAATGTATCAAAAAAAAATATAGTAGATAACAGTCTGTTGTCGATTATTTACGTCGTTTGTTGCGCGACACGTCGGGCAATGCTGTTAAACGCATATCGTGACTTATGAACAGTGAGAATGCCATCCTGTGTGCTTAGAAAATGCAACACCAAGATACTAAAAGGCCTTAGTATGGATGTGGTCTTATCCTCGAAAGTGCTGAGAACTGAGATTTGCTATGCTTTTACTTCATATTCAATGAGTATAACATCTCTACAGATAAAATGTCATTGGTGATATTTTATTAAATGAGGCATAGAGCTTTAATTATGAACGTACTTGAATTACACATGGTTTTCAGCTTTCAATGTTCAAGTATTGTTAGAAAAGAATGAGCCAAAATTATAACATCCTCGAATATCAATATTTGTCGCATACCCGAACACCCAGTAAGTAGAGCATATACGAGTAGCTTTTACTCGAAAAACTCTCTACTCTCTTACTCTCTCTTTCTCTCTCTCTCTAATTAAACTGCCACTTGTATAAAATTAATTTGTTTGTTGTATGGCTGCTTACTCATGGTTTCCTTCGTAGCTAGATATTTTAATTATTGCTTAACTACTTGTGGTGGTATAGATTTTTTCAGATGTTGCCTAATTTAATTTAGTGTGTTACCTTAAATATGATTTCCCCCTTTTATCTACTAGTTTGTACGGAACCCTCGGTGGGCGAGTCTGACTCGCACTTGTCCGGTTTTATTTTTTATGTCTTTGCGGAAAACCACCTTATGATGAACGAGAGAAAGTATTTTCCTCTCTTTCTCTCGAACCATCGCAAAGTATTTTCCTCTCTTTCTCTCGAACGACATAATTATATCGACTTGTTTGTTATTATTTGAGGTAGTAGAAAGTAGCTGAAAGTAATTTTAAAGGGCGTTATCCTATAAATTTTTCATACTAACTAAACCAACTTATCGAACAGGCGCCGTCCGAAGGCGGAAATGGGACGCCGGAAGTAGGTTCATTTCAATATGAAAGGTATCGAAGCTTCCCAATATTGTTCGAAAGACCCTCGAACAGCGGAGCCCTCGAGCTGAGAGAGCCGAGTGGTGGGGAGACGAGCCACGATGCAGCATTCCCATAGCATGAATATTTTTTTCCTGAATTTGGGTAAATGTACCCAGATTTCGAGTAATTTCAGTCATTATTAAAAAAAAAAAAAAATCTTTGCTTTTTTTACCCGACTGCGTAAGGAGGGTTATGTTTTTCGATAGTATGTATGTATGAATTCAAGGTTGTATATGTGTATGTATGTATGTGGGTATAGATGCCACGTACCGGCAAGCGCAGCGTAGGAAGACCGCCACGAGATGGACAGATGACAATTGGCGGGAAGACGCTGGATGCAAGCCGCTTCCAATCGGTCTTTTTGGAAATCCATGGTGGGAGGCCTATGTCCAGCAGTGGACTTCTTATGGCTGAGATGATAATGAAGATTATGTATATATGTATATGGGTATGTTTCTATATGAGCGGCTACTGCTTAAGCGGCTTGACCGATTTTTATGTGCGAGGTTTTGTTAGATTTGTTCAGTCCTTGAATGTCGTAAGCTATATTTTTTATAATAATACAACTCACGCTTATAAAAAAATGCGCTTTTTCGTAACCTCCAACGAACTTTTTCGTAATAACAGAGTGTTTTATAAGAATTATTCTAAAGATGGCGCATTTACAACCTTTTACAGCGGTTTTACGCATACTATCTCACAAAAAAACGTGCACTTAATAGCGTATCAAGAGTAAAGAAATCGTAAGTTAGACTGCAAAAATCGTAGTCAGGTATTTTGATTTTCTTTTAATATAGAAACTTTTTTAAAATTTGTTTTTTCCAATTCCAACGCAATAGCGGCAATTTTCAGATCCAGTTCATTCCAGGAGGGTTTTCTTGTGACCATCGCGCAAATAATTTGCTAGGGTTGATAATTACTCATTGGGTATTTAACTTTGAAGCTTAATTTTTAATTGTAGTAAATGTACGTATTATTTCTATATTAAGACGAGAACATGACCGTGACTTCTTTGACTTGATTTTGTTTATATCTAGGACTTTATTGACGAAAAAAGGAGAACAGAAGAAAAGAATGAAGAAATGGCATAAAGTACTAGTATCCAATTGCCGCAAAATCTTTTAAAACAGCATTACTCGTCACCGAGCGCTATCTGGACCTACTTGTCAAAGAAAGTGTTATCACAATGGAAGGAGGTATAAACATTGCCTATTCGCTATTCAACTGTAAAAAACGTATCCACTTCATTCGGACTTTTCGGTCATACATTGCATCAAGTAGGTGTTACATGAAGATAAATTAATTGCTAAAATACGTGATAATTTAATGCATTGTTTTTCACCAACTAACTAGTGATGTAGGTACTAAAACGAACGTACAAAAAATATGGACATTTTTTTACAACCAGTGACACAAATATTTATATTTTCATATATTTTTGGCAATAAATAGTGGATATGGTGTAAAACACCATACATTCGATCGCGTAGTGAAAAAATATTAATCTATGTGCATAATAATGCGAGCACCGCTAACCGCAAGGAGCAAGTTTCGGCTGCAGAACTAATATGCAGGCCATAGTCCCGGGCTCCCGCTGGAGATTGGTTATATGATTTCACGTTTCAATGCTTAGTCGCCGAGGGAGCTCCCAACTCTGATCTACGAATACTACTCTCAATACCTACAGACATGCGATTGGAATGGACTCGTTTCTAAAATTTATAATTTATTATTCGTGGATTTACGAATTATGAAATTCGTTACATATTTCATATTAGCGCCTTAAATGTTTGTAGCAAAAGTGTAGTAAAAATCGTTGGTAAAAAGGTTAGCATAAAAATTTAAGAACATTATTGTGTTGGTAAATCCTGTGTTCCTCGAGCTGAAATGTACAATATATGCATACTTATATTTTTTACCGAAAATATGGATGTATCAATGCAGGACTTATGGGTCTCATTACGAATAAGGTTCACGCGATGGCTTCACATTAAACGAGCCAGTCTCTTTTTTTGAATAAAACCTACTTATATGACTAAAAGGTTGTATAATAATAACATTTTTCTTGCCTTCGAATGCGGTAAAATCCAGGAAGATACGCCTTACTTGCAATACTGAATACCTCCTTGACAAAGGCCCGGCTTAACTTTATACCGGGATAAAAAAGAAAAGAGATACAAAAGAGGAACTGTTTTTTCTGCGAAAAATTTATAAAGAGCTGGTATTTTTAACGTACAGATTACGTTCTATAGAAGCTACATAGCCGAGTTATAAGGCTATGGTGGGCTTTAATTAAAGTCGGGTTTTGTATATTTTAATGTGTCGGTCAGTTTGTTCATTTCATATTTTACCCCAATTTAGCAATTTCATGGCATGATTTTACGTAAAATGGTGAAGGGAATTTTTTAAGGGAAAGTATATTATTTTTTAGTAATCATTGTGAAATAATAATTTTATACTTAGTTTAAAAAACTGAAACAACCGCCTTCGAAGTACGTTATTTCGTTTACTGGTAATATTAGTAAGGATAATAATTAAACCAAAGATGTAATAGGGCGAATTCTGTGAATTAAACAAGGCGCTCAAGCGTTGAAGTAACTCTATTTTCTTCTTATACACATTCAATTGGATGAGGAGTAAGTAGGTTTTACTTTTTAAGCGCAATAAATCCCTCGCGATTGTAAACTTTTTAAAGAGACCTCTCTTCACCACTCGTTGCTTTTTCAAGAATGACATTTGTCATTGAATGTCATATGCTTCGTCGTCGCAGATTAGAAAATGTGCAGATGTTTATACGAAAAACCTAAACATTTGACACTTTTGTAAAGAAAAACGTGTCAGTGGAACTCTGCGATTCTATAATCTGACGCACTCACCCTGGAATCCAATGAAAATATTTTTACTTTTAGAGATTATTCAAAAAGTAATAAAGCAATGTTTCTAATATAATTATGGGACCAACTTGGGAGCTTTCTCTATATGCCAATTCACGATACACAAAAATTGGTTCAAGAATGAGAGAGAAATTCGTGTACATACATAAAAAATTATACATACGGTACGAATTGATAACCTCCTCCTTTTTCGAAGTCGGTTAAAAAAGTTACTTTTACGTAAAAATTAACTAGGTAATCACTTACTTGAGTCAGGTAATTAATTTTGTTTTAACCGAGCTCAAATAACCTGGCCTGATAAAATGACCTGGCTTGACGATTGCTGTTTTTTAAGAACAAGCAACCGGGACCTACAACCACGAGTGCTACGCTATTTTCAGTTACATTCTATTAAGAGTCCTTAGTTCAGCCATCATCCATCTCGCTCGCACATACCTACATTGTTTAAGATATAAAATTGAATAGAACTTGTAAAAATAGTCGTTTGTAAAACTAGGAAACAACATCACAAATATTTCAATTTGATCCAGGTTAATTTTCATAAATAAAAATCATCTTTGCGCCAAAATATTTTTTATGTATGAAAATTTATTTGGATTAAATTGACATTTTATACGAGTATTAATGATGTTGTTTTCTAGTTTTACAAACAACGACTTTTTTAAGTTCATTCAATAATTTTATATCTTTAAAAAAATGGTTATGTGCGAGTGAGATGGACGATGGTTGAACTACGGTCTCTTAATATAATGCAGGCGGGTTACATTTTTTAATAATTCAATATATTTTATATCAAGTTCTGCGATATATTTGGTATGATCTCATCCTTATGTGCTTAAGATATATTAAATGTAACCTTTAATTCATCAAAAATAACTTAATTTCAATCAAATAGTACAAAAGTGAAATTTTCTAAATATTTATCTTGCCCTGCTCTTTTAGCGAACTCGTCGTAACCATACTCGGATATTATTCCTCAGCTCTGAGTACTTCCGGTTCCGGTTGGAAGGCTGTTCTTAAAATTGTTCCGCGTTATCACGCGGAATATCTGCTAAATACGGAAATGAAGAGCGGAGTGAATGGAGCGACCGCCTCCGCTGATAACAACCAGGGGAGAACGGAGAGGGAAGGGCTAATACTATACTTCTTTTTTTAATTACAATAAAATATATGTTTTACTTAAATCCCCGCGATATTATACCGAAAATTGAACAAACACCGAACAACAAATACCGAAGAGTTGTAATAAAATCTTGAAAATGATCGGCCTTACCGAAAAACGTTACTTAACTTTATGTAATGCTTAACATAGTTTGTCAACTTCTGGCTGACACGTAATGACACTTGCGGAAAGAAGACAGAGAATTTAAGACGTTGGTTAAAGTTAAGTAACGTTTTTCGGTAAGGCCCGATATTATGACAACTTTAGGACCAGAGCTTATTCAGTGTACTGAAATTAAAAAAGGTCATTATGTTTGTATGTATCACATTGTACGGATTATATTGTCTATGTATCGAAATATTTTTTCTACTTTATTTTAACCAGATTAACTAAATTGCTATTGCATTATTCTCTCCTTCATAAATAAAATTGATATAACGCATTATATTGCATTCCGTTGATAGCCATGCTTATAATCAAAGATTTTTTCGTGGTTAAAGTGAAAAGATCGGTTCAATCCAGCGATTTATATGGACTATCGTACTCGATGACATATTTTTACACTCACTTTGTTCATCGCAACTGCAGAGCAGTGTCTACACCTTGTAGCTGTCTGGCAGATAATGACGTGAGCGGCGATGCAATAGCGATGCGGCTTTGACGACCGTTTTGTTGTCTGAAATTTCTGTTTTATTTTACATTGGATTCTTTGGTTCAATCAGAGTTTAACAGAATATTGTAGTTATTGGACAAACTGATGGGTTGTAGCTTCTGTCCTGCATATAGTTGCGTTCAGTTACAAAGCGATCGCTCATGTGAGGATCACGAACTTCATAGTAATATATGATTAGATCAATGAGACGCTCAAATAAATAACTAAATATCCTTTGGAATATCCTTTAAAAACGTGGCATGTTACACAGTTTTATCTAAAATTACCTTAAAATATTTTACCATAAGACCCGTACAGCTATAAAAGTCACAGGCAAAATTGTTGAATTAAAATGAAAACGTATATTCCCAGCGCAGTGAGTGAGTTCGCCTCAAATTGTATATGATGGGTTTATGTGAGGGGCGGTCGCAAACGGCAGCTAACTTCGTTACGGGGCTTTCAAGAGCATTAAACCGTGTCATACTTTGTTTCAGTTTTTACAGCGACGTCGCATCTCGCTCGTCACTCGCTGGCCGCCCGTCGCCCGTCGGCCGCTACTAACCCGTCGGCGTCGCCTGCCGGCAGTTAGCCACTTCATTTACCCGACTGCGTAAGGAGAGTTATGTTTTTCGAGTGTATGTATGTATATATGCATGTACGTGGGTGTGCATGTATGTATGCATGTTTCTAAATTACCTCCAACAGCCTGAACAGCTTAACCGGTTTTGATTTGCGAGGTGTCGTTAGATTTGTCTTCACTCCCTGAGTATTATATCTGTTAGAAGCTACATTTATTGTATTAATTATAGAACTCTTTACTAATTATTACAAACCAACGATGTTTTTTCCTAACAAATAAGTTACTATACCAGTTTTTTTCTGAAGAATGCCTTTTTAAATACCTTTAAGTGACTTTGCACATACTATTTCGCAAAATATGTAGGTATACTCAATAGCGTACCTAACTTAAGTCAATTGTAAGTTATACTGCAAAAATTGCTCTTATACAGTCAGGTATTTTAGTTACTTGTGACTAATAATGGAGCAAATCAAACAAGAAAATATCTATTCACTCTAGCCTTGAAAATTCCAAGAAAATTCTGAAGAAACAGAGAAGATGGCAGGGATTACTTCCCTAACGGTATCTCAAAATCAAAATAGTTTTTTGCAACATCAAAAATCCTACCACTTCTAGAACAGTACATCTATGTACTCAACTTATTTGCAGACGTAAGCAAATAGATTCTCAGTTCACTCCACGATATGGAAATGCCTATACGAAAGTGCCTACACAATAGAATACTCGTAAATTATGAACCCTTCATTTTCTCTACAAGCTTGAGAGGCCTGCTTATGAGAAAATACTCGATAAGGAGGAATTAAAAGAAATTAATTTAATAAGTAAGTGATGAAAGGAGTGGTCAATATTGGTACTTTATACAGAAAAAACTGGACAAGTGCTAGTCAGACTTGCCCACCGAGGGTTCCGTACAAACTAAATAAAAGGGGGAAATCATATTTTTTTTATATTTTCCTTCATAAACCGAAAAATATACATCGTAAAAATATTTAACACATTCCTTGCTCATCACTCGGATCCGACTACTATTAGCGGCGCCTCTCACTCGGATCCGAGCGTCCCGTTCATTTTGTAGTAGTCAGAAAACTGCCGGCGTTTGAGGCAGTCAACGTTGCTTTGCGCGGCCACTCTGTACTTAATCAAAATTCGCCTAAAAAGTTTTGGTTCCCAGCGAAGTGAAGGGTCTGCAGGGGGCGAAGAATGTGTTAAAAACCTGCTTTAGCTTATGCTAATGAGGCTCTTTCATATGATACCCCACATGATACGGTTAATCCACTTTAAAATTTGGGCCCTCATTCCTTGCATAGAGACACAATTTTTTTGTGATTAAATTTAAAATGTCCAGTTTTCGGTTGTTTTCCTATATGTGTATTCTAACACAATGCTTCTTGCCAAATTTCAGAGTTCTAGGTCAACGAGAAGTACCCCATAGGTTTTGATTCTTCTGTGAGTGTCGAAATGTGCGTTTTTTACGACATATTCGGCTGTAACTTTTTTTTACAAAAACTGAGAAGTTGTATTTCTCTTTCTGCAGCAAGAGACTATGAATCTGCGTATATGGTTTTAATTTCAACTCGATACCTTCACGCGTTCCCGAGAAAGGTCTTGACACCCGGACGGACGGACAGACGGACAACAATGTGATCCTATAAGGGTTCCGTTTTTTACTATTGAGGTACGGAACCCTAAAAAATATTTGCAAAATTTTATATACCTACCCCATTTAAAAGATTATACACTAAGGTACCTAAATATATAGAAAAAATATATTTCCTCCCTATTACACGGAGGCATCACTTTATTAAAAGTAATAAAAAAATAAATTTAACCGACTTTAAAACAATCTAATTAACTGAGAAGGGAGAAATAACACAAAACTGGGCCTAAACCTAGGTAGTTATGTACTTACATCAACTATTTTTTGAGGTCGGTGTCAGGCCTTAAACTTTCAACAACCTTAGACCTTATACAGACACTGACCTCAAAAAATGGTTGGTGTACATACCTACTTAGGTAGACACCCAGTTTTGATTTAATGTTTCGTGTTGTTTCTCTCTTTTTGGTTTATTAGTATTTTTATTACTTTTATTTATTAATTTTAATGCTTGAAACAAAATTTGATTCACCAAACTTCACTGGGTAAGTTCGTTTAATTTTCAAACACACTTCACTACTATTTTTAACACCTAACGTTTGGGTTATAAAGCATGCTAGATCCTTTTACATAGTATGAGTGATTAACCAACCAAAATTTCGTTCAAATCGGCCCAGTAAGTTGAATAGCGTCGTTGAAACGTTCATATTTTAAAATTAATAAAAAAAAAAAACTATATTGAAAACTATTAAGCCGATTTTGATAAAACGTACATTGTTCTCTAAGTTGGGAGATACTTTTTTCAATAAAAAAAGTTCTAGTTTCCGCTTACGTGAACAAACATACAAAAAAACATAGGTACACTTATGAAATTTGTCACACATATTTAGAAGCTGGTATAGACTAACATTACAATAACTGTGCAATTTTGACAATATTACATACATTAAGTTCGAATTGATAACCTCTTTTTTTTAAAGTTGGTTAAAAAACGACACTAACACTACCAAGATCAAACCTTAATCGTGAAATAGAATATCTGTATTGTACAATCCATCTGAGTGCAAGTCCGGAGAGGGGCGTCGGCCGGTCTGCGGCGAGCCGTGTCAAGGCCCTGTTACCTACTCGCCTGTCTACAAGCCATGGTAGTTATATTGCCAAGTTCATAGTAACACGAAGGCTTCTCTTCCAATATATAACCTTTTTTAATCGATTTCATAAAGACGAGTCAATATCAAACCTTCTCTTTGATGAGACTCAATTTGACTGCATTGACCACAACAGTTCTGTGCATAATTTTGACCGGTCAGCTAAAACTTTGATCGGCAATGCACAGCCATAGATTAGATGATAAATCTGTTAAAGCCAGGTAACATTGCCCATCAATACGGAACACTTTTCGTTCGCTTTTCGCTCAATAAGTACCTAGGTACTACTTAGTGGTGGTGAATGACTGGCATAAATTGTCGCGCTTCTTTGGTCTAATTTCACTAATCCAGTTTTAACTAGCTCCAATACATAATAATAAGATTTTGGGCATCTACTAATTTGCAGTCGGCTGTTGATTTTTAAAGTTACAAATTATAAAGCTCTCATTAAACTTCCGTACATGTAAACGTCGTCAATCAACACAGAGAAAAAGCACAGAACATACAAGTTTGAAACTCCGCTCAAAATACGTGTTTTAAACATGTGAGACTTGAACCCGACTGTAATTTCTACTAATGAGCCCGTTACTTAAGGCGAGGGAGAGGGGAAGTATACACAGCGTAGGTTGACAGATGCCGTTTCAAAAGGCGGTCCGTGTCAAAGGTCCTTTGACAGAGGCTTACGAGACAGGTTATGACTTTATGGCATTCGATTTAGTAAACAGGAAGGGCCGGATGCGGCTCGCCCGAACCGTCGGGTCGTTTCAGACCTTTGCGGCCCGTTTCGGCCTGTTTCGGCCCGTCTTGCCCACGCAGCCAACGTCACATTTGAGCTTTATTAATTATTTCTCGACGCGGCTTTGTGCCCGAATCACCGAATTACAATGGCCGACCCATTAACTTCTGCAATATTAATGACTGGCTTGTTGTGTCAAGTTCGGTGCTTTTAAGACGTTCCTAAGTTTAATTAAGACGTCCGTTGAGTGCGTGTTCTCGCTAACTTGGTGTACTTGCTTACAATCTCGAGATGCGGCGTCGGTGGTAAGCTGAGGATGAATTTATTATGACTCGCGTTTTACGGCCCGCTTTGCATATTCCGACCGCAATCCTAGGGGGAATTTCACTGATGCTGTTTTAGTATTATTGCTGCATTTATTTGTTCAAAAGTATGTTTCGCGATATAGGTCGCTCGATAGAGCCTATTGCGTTTACCTACTGCTGTAATATACGTACTCATTTGATTGTGGCGCTGTGACGCTGTAAGCAGGTGCGAGTGTCTATGTAATCAAAAAATGTGAATTCCACACTGTTTTTAACAGACTTGAAAAAAGGCAGAGGTTATCATTTCATAGTGTTTTTTTTTTTATATGTATGTACGAATTTCTCCGTCACTCGTGAACCAATTTTTGTGTTTCGTAAATTGGCGTATAGAGAAAGCTCTCAAGTTGGCCCATAATGTTATTATTATTGGCAGTCATTTGATATGTCAAAACAATGTTCGAAACAGTTGATTCTAAGTTGTGATCTATTTGGGGAAATTCTATAGCTAGACAAAAAAATCAAAGTCAGTGGTATGGCTGCGGTTACTGCTTTCTGTTTGTAATTGTTTTATTTTCATGAGCATCTGAAGAGATAGAGACAAAATTTGTCTGTAATTATAATATAGTACTAAGCTACTTTTCCCAGAAAAATGCACGTTAAAGTCAAAGTCATTTATTAGTAAAATCAATTTACATGTCAAACAAAAGAATTTTGTTAACTGGAAAATCACAGTCAAACCAACAAGTTTCTACTAGTTTAATATAAAATGACTTCATACGTTGTCAATACCGGGTATTAAAAGGGCAGATTGCAAGTTTGAAGAGATAAGCCCCGAGTCTGAGATAATCCAAGGTTCAGGTGGGGCGCAACTGGGGCGACCCGCCCTTGAAGACAAACCAAATCCGCGGGGCCCACCCCATCTTCTATACCTACTTTGCCAACTGACCAGGCCTAACACAAAATTAATTTGTCAGTTTTATTATAGATGGCAATGGATATTAAAAATCTCCCATATAGCTATTTTTATATTTTTTAAACGATAGTTGGCTTGCGCTTGACCGCTGACTCGCCTGTTGTTACATAACAGGTGCGGTCTACGGTGGAGCGCGTTTGCCTAGAATTAACTTATTCACTCGCGATTTGAAGACAACCAGATTATATCCATCCGGTAAAGCTATTCAGGAAGCGTGTTCCACATCTTGGGGGTACGCACAGTAAAATAGGAACTAAAGCGTTTCGTTCGAGTATTTTTCGTATTTTTCAATTATTTATTTTATGATTTTAATTTGATCATTGAAATATATTTAGAAACAAATTTCGGTGTTATTGTGATTGAGGTCATCTGTTTATTTTTATTTACTACACACGTTCCTAATTATTAAAATTGTTTACATAAAGTGCTTAGTGACGAATAAGAGTAGGTGCTAATAATAATTTATATACTATATAGGTATTCTTTTCGTGTATATTAACATATTCTATCAAAATAACACACACGTTGAAGGACAAAGACGTAAAATGATAATTACAATTTTTATTTTGAACAAACAGGTTACTCACGTCTACTTTGAGACGAATTCTCCGACTATAGTTTCAACCGCATACGGCGGTCTTTTTCAAAAAGTCGCAGGCATCACTCCCGAACCACGTTAGTTTTCATAATAAAATTACAATTTTAGTCATACCGACATGTGAATCAATTCTGAAGGTGAATTTTGAAATCAATCAAGAACAATCTACCATTAAATTAATTCATCATCATCATCTCAGCCATAAGAAGTCCACTGCTGGACATAGGCCTCCCACCATGGATTTCCAAAAAGACCGATTAGAAACGGCTTGCATCCAGCGTCTTCCCGCCACTTGTATGAGGTCATCTGTCCATCTCGTGCTGGTCTTCCTACGCTGCGCTTGCCGGTAAATTAATTAAAATTCTTAAAATAACCTGGATTACAAAAATTAACAAAATTCACATAAAAACTAAATTGTTCACTTTTGAATTTTAATTAAAATTCAAAAATAATTACATAATTATAATTAATTATGATTAATTAATTATAATTAATTATGATTAATTAATTATAATGCCTTCATAATTACCCAAATATCGTAGCAATGTGATAAAAGTGTTTATTTACGTGAAATAACGTATAACGTAAATTAAATTCCACCACTAACACCATTTACTTAGACTCTTATCAACTTGTATATTATCATCTATATAGATTTATTTGATTACTACTAAAATGCATATTAGTTTGCGTACTCCAAAAATTCTACGAATAAGTTTATTTAACTTTCTTTAGGTCGTTTTTCATGTGACATTGAACGTTTGTTAGAGCTTCTTCACATCAAGCTCGAGACTAAAGTATTGATTTTTTGCCACGAACGTAAATAAATATACCAAAAGTATCTATAAGCTGCAAAACATATATTTTAAAAACTAAAGTCTTATAAAGCTAAAGCTTAGGAGAAAAGCGGACTACATAATTGTTATGTAGGTTAGGTACTAACCGGCACTACAATATCTGGTTGAAAATAGTTCCGGCAGAAGAACCTTCCGAGGGTAACTATCAATTTAGACCCTCCTAATAAAATATACAAGGCATGCGCCTCGCTATTCATAGGGACGTTGTTAAAATATACGCAGGGAATGTATCTCTTTCCGTTTCAATTACCTACACGCAAATTACGTCGGGGAGCGCACCGGCGGCGGAATAATCGCCGACAATACGGCGGAAATGCTCCACCTGAAACGTTGCTTCAGTAAAAGTCACGTTTCTGCAGGGACGATGGGTTGAAGTCATTAAACCCTCCGTCCTTCGTCTGCCTACGTGCCCTAACATGTACCACATACGGTTTGATGCACTCATAAAATAAGCAATTTGTTCGCAAGTTCTCGCAAGCGCGCCGCAAACGGTCCCGGTCGGCGTCATCTCCGCCGTTGAGAGAGCGGGTAGTCATCAAAACTTCATTCCAAGTGAACACGTTCTAAACGAGCGCGATAACGCTCTAATAGCTTCGATCGAACCCCGCGATACACGTCGTGAACGCCATTAGGTAGCTAGAATATGTGTCGGCCCCCGGCCTGCGAGCCTCGCGCCGTCCCTGTACTAGCCATCTACTGCATTCCACACGATCTAGACAAATAACTCGCCTCGGCTCCTTCGGAACGTACGTAACGATCGCTATTTGTATTTCACAACCATTACCACTTCGAAGTCAGAGAACGGGACGTGCCCTATATCAGCTCAGCATTCTATTGGCAATAAACGGTAATGTTCGGTAAGTTGAATAGAATCTAGAATGCACGTCAGGGGCGCATCGTAGTTGCCTTGCCTCTACCGACACGCCACTCTTGGCACGAACCGGCCGTACGTACCTACACTACAGTTTCCACAAATACCCACTAAAGCATAAAAGATTTTAACCTAGATGCCGGATGCTTCGAATGGCTTTATTTTAACTTCGTTTTATTGTTGCGATACCTCAATTCTGCCGTTTGATATTCTTCGGAGGCTCATATTTTATTTAACGAGCGAAGCGACAGTCTAAATTCGAAATAAAAATGTCGTAACTTGAAAGTGTAGGCTCGTCATAAGATTCGAAAGGACGCGATAGTCGTAACTTTTTACCCGAATAGCGACAACTTGGTAAGCACAGGTACTTGGTAAGTGCTACCCAATCTTACAGTCACAACAAACCAAATTGTCTACACACAAAAAGCAGCTTTTTTTACAAGGTAGAATTATTTTCAACCCTAAAACCGTACGCAAGCTCGATCAGTAAACGTACGGGATACAGCACCGTTTGAACTAAAATATTTTTTAAACCCTTGGTTCAATTAAAATACAATGTAATCTCACTTCTAGCTACATTAACCAGACATAATTTCAAACAATAAGATTCATAATTCAAAATATTTTTACAATAAAAGCAGATATTTTTGTTTATGCTACATTTAACATAGGATTGATTAGCGATTCCAATTCCTTACAAAAAGAATACAGGTACTTACTCATTTTAACATTATTAGAGACCGACATTTCTTAAACTCTATTTTTTCCACAAAATGCTGCCTCTAAGGATATTAAGGCATGATTTTATGCATGTTACATAAAAATGTACATGCATAAAATCATGCCTAATAAAATATCCCTATAGGCGGACCATGAAGCCGTTTGAAGCCACTTTAATTGTCCATGGTTAAAGGGTTAAATGTGAGAGAGAAGGTTTTTGAGGGTAAAGTTATTATAGAGGATAAGATTTAAAACGTAAATCAAATAAAATATTGAATAAGTATTTAATAATTGTGCTAAAATAAAGCTATTCATTCATTCAAAGCTATTCGATCTAGATTGTGGATCAATGAGCTCCACCCTCGACCACACCGTCCTTAAACATCAAGCTAATTGGTAGCCAATCGCAGATCTATCTAATGTAAAAAAAAAGATAATTTATATTTTTTTTATTTATATATTTTTTTATTTTATTTTTTATTTATATATTTTTTTTATCGGAACTATTCGGCCAGAGCCGAATAGTTCCGATTGTTCTTGTATAATCACTCGATATTTCCCAAGTTTTTTTAATACAAATCTCTGGAAAAATATTTTTCGTTTGATAACACTAATCCTTACACTAATCAAATCAAATCAAATCAAGTTATTTATATGCTAGAATACACAATCATACAAAGAGTTCTTATTATTATTTTAAGACTTGTATTCAGTCTGCAAGCAGACGTGCAAATATTTAATTTAATTATATTATATTATGAGAATTAAGTACACCACACTCGCCGGCCATTTACTTGTAATTCAGACGTTCCAGAGCACACTAACCTTCTTATTGTTTTAGGGAGGATCGTACATTCGTTTCATGGTCGTTTCTTATTTTAATTTCCATTTTCCACAGCGCATGTTCCACGACACTCGAGCAATGCTCGATTTTAGTAAGACTGCCCAGTATTTGTGATTTGTACTAATTGCTTTTTACCCGACTACGCAAGAAGCAGGGTTATATTTTACTAGTGATTGTATGTTTGTATATAACGTTTGTATGTATGTGTCTATATTACGTTCTATAGCATAAATGGCTTAAACGATTTTGATGTACAAAGTGTTGTTAGATTCGTCTTCACTCCCTGAATATCATAAACTATATTTTTTTGTAATAATAATAACACAATTCTCGTAAAAATAAAAATGCGCTTTTTGTAACCTTCAACAAACCTAAAACAATAAGTGATTTTACTGCTAGAATACACAATCATACAAAGAGTTCTTATTATTATTTTAAGACTTGTATTCAGTCTGCAACTAGACGTGCAAATATTTAATTTAATTATAAATTATATTATGAGAATTAAGTACACCACACTCGCCGGTCATTTACTTGTAAATCAGACGTTCCAGAGCACACTAACCTTCTTATTGTTTTAGAGAGGATCGTACATTCGTTTCATGGTCGTTTCTTATTTTAATTTCCATTTTCCACAGCGCATGTTCCACGGCACTCGAGCAATGCTCGATTTTAGTAAGACTGCCCAGTACTTGTGATTTGTACTAATTGCTTTTTACCCGACTACGCAAGAAGCAGGGTTATATTTTACTAGTGATTGTATGTTTGTATATAACGTTTGTATGTATGTGTCTATATTACGTTCTATAGCATAAATGGCTTAAACGATTTTGATGTACAAAGTGTTGTTAGATTCGTCTTCACTCCCTGAATATCATAAACTATATTTTTTTGTAATAATAATAACACAATTCTCGTAAAAATAAAAATGCGCTTTTTGTAACCTTCAACAAACCTAAAACAATAAGTGATTTTACTGCTAGAATACACAATCATACAAAGAGTTCTTATTATTATTTTAAGACTTGTATTCAGTCTGCAACTAGACGTGCAAATATTTAATTTAATTATAAATTAAATTATGAGAATTAAGTACACCACACTCGCCGGCCATTTACTTGTAAATCAGACGTTCCAGAGCACACTAACCTTCTTATTGTTTTAGGGAGGATCGTACATTCGTTTCATGGTCGTTTCTTATTTTAATTTCCATTTTCCACAGCGCATGTTCCACGGCACTCGAGCAATGCTCGATTTTAGTAAGACTGCCCAGTACTTGTGATTTGTACTAATTGCTTTTTACCCGACTACGCAAGAAGCAGGGTTATATTTTACTAGTGATTGTATGTTTGTATATAACGTTTGTATGTATGTGTCTATATTACGTTCTATAGCATAAATGGCTTAAACGATTTTGATGTACAAAGTGTTGTTAGATTTGTCTTCACTCCCTGAATATCATAAACTATATTTTTTTGTAATAATAATAACACAATTCTCGTAAAAATAAAAATGCGCTTTTTGTAACCTTCAACAAACCTAAAACAATAAGTGATTTTACTAGCATTATTATAAAAAATGCGCATTTGTAATCTTTTACAGCAACTTTAGTTACTAGTTAGGACTAGGACAGCACAAGATAGAAAAGAATGGAAAGATATGGAGGAGGCCTTTGCCAAAGTTGGGCAAACAGACCAAGTTGTCGATGTCAACTCATCAGAGTCATAACATTAATATAAGCTCAACATATGTATATTGTGTCTGAATAAAGGCTTATTATTATTATTACAGCAACTTTGCGTATACTTTCACACAAAAAAAGTACACTCAAAAGTCGCTTTTCGGCAGTCGGGTATTTTGTTTTTCATTTAACACAGGTAGGTATTTAATTAATGTGTTTTTATTTTAATATAGATATTTGTTACGGTAGCTACGTATAAAGTTGTCTGTTTATTCGTGCTGATAATTTCATCACTTATTATGCTAATTTTATTTGAATTCTCCTTATCGTGTAAGTAATTTCTCTTAAGTAGAGTACTCAGGCATGTAGCGAAAGTGAAGGGTTCATAATTTATGAATATTGTATTTTGTAGCTTTCACTCCTGCATTTAGGCGATATCGTTGAGTTTATATGAGTGTAATATGTATGGCACTTGATATGATCCAAGATACTTGATTGATCGCAAAGAAGGCGACACACACACTACAATAATCGATCTAAATCTTGCCTAAAACACAGGATTACCTAGTTTAGGCTAGCTTTAAAAGACCTTTTTTGTATTTAGATATCTTTTTTTTTTTTTTTTTTTTTTTATTTTATCAGCCCTGTTTGTACAAACTGTCCCACTGCTGGGAACGGGCCATCTTCTCATTGTGAGAAGGGTTAGGCCATAGTCTGCCACGCTGGCCAAGTGCGGGTTGGCAGACATCACACATCTTCAAGATCATTGAGAACTCTCAGACATGTAGGTTTCCTCTCGATGTTTTCCTTCACCGTTTGAAGTTGGCGGCAATCAACAATACGCACATAACTTCGAAAAGACAGAGGTGCGTGCCGTGGGATTCGAACCCAAGACCTGTGGATCGCAAGTCAGACGGTCTCACCACTAGGCTGCCGGAAACTTCGATATCTTAAGTTTTGAATAAATTTTTATTTATTTATTTATCATGCAATCGTATCGTATCGTATTATGTAGATAGGTACTTAATCATTATGATTTCACGCAGTTTATTCAGTCTAACATCAAAGCACTCGCTATATAAGCAAATTCAATAGATTTATTAAAATTACGGACCCGATATCGTAAAATATCTTCACATTTTCCGGTCATCTCTTACAGCGAGCACCCTTGAAGCGTCGCTTCAAGTGGGACTAGAAATAGTTCAGAGCTAAGTTTTGTCGGGATCTGATGGAAGCTGCTTGTTCTTTACTTATTCATGTACGTATAGTGCTTAAAAAAATATATATATACTTAGTCTGGCCATAAATACTGTTACAGTTAAACATAAGAAAGATATTACATTTGAATTTGGAATCTGTCATTTTTATACGATTGTTCATTGAGTTTTCTAATTTTGGCGCCAATACATTGTACAATATTTTGCGATATTAAAATGGAGTGGGGTGATAAAGAGAACCGAATCGCTGTGATTGCATTACACAAAGTTGGTATGGAGCCAAATGCAATTTTTAAAACTCTCCATACGCTTGGTATTAGTCAAATGTTTGTGTACCGGGCTATTAATAGGTACAATGAGACCTCCTCTGTTTGTGACAGAAAAAGATCTGGCCGTCCACGTAGTGTTCGTACGAAAAAGGTGGTCAAAGCAGTAAGGGAAAGAATTCAAAGAAATCCTGTCCGAAAGCAAAAGATTTTATCTCGGGAGATGAAGATAGCACCCAGAACCATGTCGCGTATTTTAAAAGATGACTTAGGACTTGCAGCCTATAAGAGACGCACTGGTCATTTTTTAACTGATAATTTAAAAAAGAATAGGGTGGTAAAATCGAAACAACTACTGAAGCGGTACGCAAAGGGAGGTCACAGAAAAATTTTGTTTACGGATGAGAAAATCTTTACAATTGAGCAACATTTTAACAAACAAAATGACCGTATTTATGCTCAAAGCTCTAAGGAAGCTTCCCAATTAGTCGACAGAGTGCAACGTGGGCATTATCCGACTTCAGTGATGGTTTGCTGGGGTGTTAGCTATGAAGAAGTGACTGAGCCATATTTTTGTGAAAAAGGTATCAAAACATCGGCACAAGTGTATCAAAATACCATTCTTGAGAAGGTAGTTAAGCCCCTTAACAACACCATGTTCAATAACCAAGTATGGTCCTTCCAGCAAGACTCGGCGCAAGGTCATAAAGCTCGGTCCACGCAGTCTTGGTTGGAAGTGAACGTTTCGGACTTCATCAGAGCTGAAGACTGGCCGTCGTCTAGTCCTGATCTTAATCCGCTGGACTATGATTTATGGTCAGTTTTAGAGAGTATGGCTTGCTCTAAACGCCATGATAATTTGGAGTCCCTAAAACAATCCATACGATTGTCAGTGAAGAATTTTCCCATGGAAAGAGTGCGTGCTTCTATTGATAACTGGCCTCAACGTTTAAAGGACTGTATTGCAGCCAATGGAGACCACTTCGAACAAGCTTTTATATTTTAAATTGTTTTATATTTATGTATTAAACTAACACACTGTAAAAGTAATATATATTATTTGCAATAAAAAAATAATTTTTTTCTTCGTGACAATATTTATGGCAAGACTAGGTATAGGTGGACATTTCACACAACACCATCTAGCCCAAACAAAGCAAAGCTTGTACTTTGAGAACTATATGGCTGACAGAATACATATATACTTTTTGTTGCATACAATATAAGTAAGACGAAGCCTAAACATCGAAATTGTCGGTTCTCTGAGCGGACGTAATATACATATCATACATACTAATATAGTATAATAATCACGCCAATATTTGCCCGACTACGTTGCGTAAGGAGGGTTATGTTTTTCGAGTGTATGTATGTTTATACAAGGTTCAGTCTAGTCTTGATTTCGAATTCAAAAATAGTAGGTAGCAGGAAATCACCTCTGGGCAGTACTAAAAAAACTGAAACAACCGCTTTCAAAATACGCAATTTAGTTTACTTGGATGCCATTTTTCCAGTCGGCTTAAATATCACTGCGACCTATTGAGATCTATTGTAACTGCCGCTGTATTACAGTTCTCTCCCTAGTCCTGCGCTCATTAAGAAGCTCAGTACTTTCTTGGGAGAGATACTTTTGACCTCGTCTGGGTGCAGTGTGTGCCTGCCTTGATGAAGGCTACGTTTGTGCATCAGTGGCCCACAGTCAGTGAGGATATGCATAGGTGTTTTGTTAGCTTCGTAACAAAGCCTACACTCCCTCGACTCGCTCAGTCCTTTATTGGACATGTGCTTATTATGACCACAATGTCCACTCAGAGCTCTGACAAGAGAGCGCATATTGTTCCTGCTCAGTCCTGTGTTTTGTTTTAAGAACCTAAGTACCTACTAAACCGATTTTGATAAAATTTATAAATCACCTCAGGAGTATGACCTATCAAACAAAAAATAATCATAAAAATCAATTCATAATTAGCGAAGTAATCCCATTACAAACATAAAAAAATGCATACGGTCGAATTGAGAACTTCCTCCTTTTTGGAAGTCGGTTAATTAGCTTATTCTATTGAAATTAAACAAATTTAATCACTTAAATTTTACATAATAATAATTAAATAAATATACATAAATAAATAAATAATTTTATGACCTGACGTTTCGAACACTGCAGCGTATGGTCCTTGGTCACAGGTGAGACTAGATGTTGTCTTTTTGTTATATTTTTTTATATTTGTTGGACACTTCACACAACACCATCTAGCCCAAACTAAGCAAAGCTTCTACTATGGAACTAGATGGCTGATAGAATACACAATGTACTATTTTTTGTAAATATATACATATGATACATAGAAACACCCAGACACAGAACAAACATCCATGATCATCACACAAATGTTTGCCCTGGGTGGGGATCGAACCCACGACTACAGCACAGCAAGCAGACATGCTACCAACTGAGCCAAAAGGCCAGTCGAAATTATGAAAATGTTAATAACCACCTCATATTGTTTTTATGTAAAATGTTCCCTATGCGTTTTAGTTTAAATTACGTAAACGTAAAGTTGAGTAAAAATTGCGAAAACCTTAGAAAACATTAGCTTATTCTAGTTTTTTTTCCAGCCGAGTTGCCTTATAACATGCTTTTAACCTTAACTCTGTAGATAAAGACATTTCGTCACTTCTCTTCAGCGAGAGGGGTATGTAACGGACCAACTGTCCTGTTAGCAATCGAATATAAGGTTTCGCTTGCATTCAACAAATAATGATCCTTATTTTGAATATTTGTAAAGAAATGATAATATGGATTTTAAATTAGCTGAAATAATCAATTGAGTGGTTTGGACAGTGTATTTTATATAAATTAAATACTTTTTGAAACTTATTAAATAATCTCTTGTTCTTTGCCTTTTTGCATATTAGCATAGCAAGTACAGGCAAGAAAACGCTTGTCAGAATTAAGTTTTAAAAGCTAATTTTGTTCTAAAAATCTATTTATTTTAAAATCTTTGAGATCGAAAATCAAGTTCGAGGGTAATTGTGGAGGTTTTGTTTTGATCGAGATGGTTTGTCTTTTCGTATCTTGTCTAATAATGAAAGTTCGAGAGAGATGGGACGAAGACTTGATAGAGATTTGATTTTACAGAATAGACCTGCGTTTGAATCTGAAAAGTTCTTGGCTTTTATGCAGATTGAGAAAACGCGAGCTGAAAATTTTGGGGTTTTAAAAATAAATATTACTCTAGATTAAATCAAAAATGTAAATCAAATCTGATGGTGTCAAAGTTGTGGAAGAGGGAAGTCTTTAAAAGGGCTGTCAAAAGATGATCAGGGGTTATTTCGCAGTTAGCTAGGGTGCTTGAAACTGACCTGTTTCCTAAAGGTAATTATTTTGAAATATAAACGATCAAATAAACCTAAAATACAAAATAATAAAGGTTATAGGTGAAAAAAATGTATTGATTACATTTTATAAGGATCGTTTAAACTCAGTCTAAGAAGCGTTTTTACCATGATATTGATTGGTATTCTCGCAACCTAGACTTTTGAGTTGAGTGATGGTGTAAATATACTGCGGAGAAACAGGAACAGACGATAGCACTATCACACACGGTTGTGAGCTTGTGGCTGGAGAACTTAGTGTGTATACATACTTAGTTCAAAGGTTGTGAGTAAAGTTGTTTACAGTTTAAGCCTGGACTTTACTGAAGCTATCCAGGGGTTGATTTTGCTCCTAGAACGGAGATCAACTGAGTTTCCTTTGTGCGAGGAAGGTAGTGTGCGGTCAGGGTAGCGCCTCTAGCTCCGCTATATAAAAAGGTGGTTGCAGCTTAGCGGGCAGCGGTTTGATGTATATCATAACTCAGACCGCAACTAAACTCCTCGTTCACTGTCTTTCGGTTAGGTGGAAAGTGTTCTTATCCTTGCCTTTGCTGGCTTTGGGACACCTCCCTTAGGGTGGGATAGGGTCCTTTAGGCTTTGAATTGGACATTCCGTAGGGACAGGTTTAATTGAGATTAGTAAGGGTAGTGAATCACCTCACAGCACTCAAAACCCTTAGTAGATGGGCGGGGATAGTTAAATGAGATCCGCGTGTCTCTTGTTTACTTTTAGCTTAGAGTAGGGAACTTAGGGACTTCTCAGGTGTAGGATTCAATTAGGATAGGTTTTAGGAGTATCAAAATGTTCGGTTGTGTTCAAAGAATGAGAATACTTCTGTTCATGGAGATATGCTGTAGGGATAGAGAGGTTTATTTCTTTCAGGTATTGTTTCAGGTTCTTCTGGAGGTTGGTATAAATTACAACATTCATTTCCATAAAATTTAGATAAAGTTGTTCGGTAATTAATAAAATCTTATTACAAACAATATTTCAATAATTATTGAGCCTTATATTTACATATGTTCTTTGACTAAAGAAAGTCTAGACTTTGTATCATTTCCAAATTAATAAAGACATAGAGTCTTGTTTCTGGGTTTTCTGTATTTGGCGAAGCAAAGCAGTGCCGAAAGGAAGCGTCTAACTAATAGAGGACAAACCCTTTCTTTTATAGAAAATCTCTAGAAATTATTACGTTTTCGAATTATTACATTTATAGAATTATATTGCCGAACAGGGTTATCTAAAGACCATTCAAGTATGATATCATTTAGTTTCTTTAATAGTAGATAGCTCCAAGGGTTATCTCCTTCCCGGGATTGAGAAGCTCGCTTTTCGGCCTATTAGGGACAATAGTCTAAACAGACAAACGGATTAGGTATATTGATTTCTAAAAGGACAGTAGCTTGTATTAGTACTACAGACATACTGAACCTTTCCTACCTGATAGGGTCGCGGACCCCTTTGTCTTTTGCAGTTGCTTCTTCCAAGTTTCAACTTCATTTATAAGTTGAAGTAGAAGTAAATCAGTGAGTCGAAGCTCACTTCCCTATGGTAGAGCTCTGACCTGTTGAACGGATGATGGGCATAGGAATATGCGAGAGTCGGGGCATATTCCCCACGCCACTTTCAAAATTTTTTAATCTTTCTTTTCAGCTACAATTTTACACTATATTTTCATAAATACTTAATTTTACTGAAAGGATAGGAGGGAGTAAAATATAAAAATAGGTTTTCTGTAGGTTTATTCATAATTTATAACAGCTCTTACACATAACCAAGGTTATTATAGCACAACTAAGGGTCCTATATTAGATTATCACGAGCCAAATTTTATATTTTAAATTATTATATCTCTTATTATTTAGGGTTATTCTAACATCTTTGAGGTTATAATATGAGTAAAAGAACTAAATTAGGCATATTATTATACGACTATCTTCTTTATCATATATCTGCTTAGGTTTATCAAAATCTAGTCTATATTAAGTTCAAGTTATAAATTAGGAAGTAGGTCGTTACAATTTGGTGCCGTGACCAGGATCAGTGGAGCTGTAGGATAGTCCGGAGTCATCCGGACAATTTGTTGCCGTAAAATGGGTGCGAGTGTAAGAGCTGTTTAGTATTTCGATTGTATTGCTAGAGATTAGAACAGTAAAACGAACGAGTACGAATGGTTTATTTTATGGTAGTCAGTACATCACGGAAAGGTTCGTATCAGGTTTTTCTTTGTAGTGGAATTCTTGTTCGGTATTTCTTTCTTTTTCCAAGCTATCGATTTTTTAGGACACCATTCAGCAGCAACAGCAGTAATAGCACTCAGAAGGTCTAGACAATTCTTTTCAGGTCGAGGTTTTCGTTTTCATTTTTGTGCAGATATCTTCACGAATTGTAAGGGTGGTCTGGTGGTCGTTATTGTTGTTGATAATATTTTGAGCACTAGGTATTTATTAATTTATTTCATGCATTTAACTATATTTTTGAATAAAATGTTTTGACATGAAATGTTTGACTTATGTTTGAACTGTCAAAAAAATAGACAATAAAAAAAAGAATATTTTAAAAAAGGTTTGTATGTTTGTTCCGGTATTCTGTTATTTGTGGCCATTAAATAAATATCAGTTTACGACTTGTGTGAATGCAGTTATAGCGCCACCTTGCAAGGAAAAATAGTTCAAACATTTTCAAATGGTTTATTTCATATAAATATAGGTCGATGATGAATATTAACATTCAGAAAGAATGTAGCGATTTAGGATTCCGTAATATTTTTGAGAAACCCTTATAATTTTATCATGTCCGCCTGTCAGTCTATTAGCGCTACATACAAGTGGATAAATTGTAAAACTTTATTAAATTAAATAAAAAAAATTAGCTACGGAATCCTACCATATGCAAGTCACCACGCGGTTTTGGTTAATTAATTTTTATTCTGAAATGAAACACAACGTAGGTAAAGTTCAACTGAATAAATAGTGATATTTACTAGGAAAGTGGCGGTTCGATTCCGGCCAGGTAAATTTTGATTGTGAGGCTTATTATAGGAATATTATCTATATGAAACAGAGACGGTTCGAAACCAGCCTGAATATTTGAATTATAGAATGCTATACTTTTATGATGTTATTGCATAAATACTTAATTCTTTTCCCAACTATGCAAAAAGAGGGTTATGTTTTCGGAGTGTATGGTACAAGACCAGTCACAGTACTTTGTTTGATTGTAGAATTCTTTACATAAATGTTTTTTTTTTTTTTAAATAAAAAAATCTATTTTACCTAATTAAGCAAAAGAAGGGCAGTGTTCTGAGTTTTGTGTGTAATTTTGCTAGTGCTTAAATGGGAATATTCAAATATAATTTATTCACTGTTTCTGTGTTCTACAATATAAATGACTTAACCGATTTTGATAATAAAAGGGTCATAAGAAGTATGTAGATGATTTATTTTTATTTTATCATGTTTTAATTCATTCATAACCACATATGAGAGGTGCGGAAAATAGATAGATTTTTAGGAATATTTTGAAGAGTAGGAATATCGAATTGAAGGGGTGAGAAATTGCTTTATTTATAATACGTATCATTTTAAGTTAGTAAGGTTTGAAGTCTAGGTTGTTATTTATGTACAAACATACATCCAAATAAAAAAAATACACTCATACTTATTTTCTATTATTACATAAAAGTAAGAAGCATTTCATAGTATCGAAGTTTCAAGAGAAAGAAGAGAGGGAGAGTTCAAAAAGAAAATACAAAAACAATTAGAGAAGAAAAGGAATAGTTACATATAGGTAGCCGAAGTTCCAAGAAATGCAGTAGTTTTGTTTAAGAACTTTTATAAAGATAATTTGACGGGAACCCTTGGATTGGATAGATTTATAGTACTCTGACAATGTAATTAAATAAAAAAGAATCAAAGTTTCTCGTCAGATTTATTTTGGAGCTGGTTAATTAATCTTATATTTGAGTTTGCTTCCATGTGGCAATAATTCTAATTATATTAATTTTTACATTTATTATAAATTAAAAAAAAATATTTACTTCCTTAATTACGGATAAGAATTATTTAAAAAAAAAGTTAAAAAACACAAACTTTATTCAAATGTCAGAAGTTTTGCGGAAGTTTCTTTCAGGAAATGACAACGAGTTTCGCGGCATTTTATTATTGGCGGAAATCTAATTGACATTTTGATGTTTAGTTAGGGTTCATCTAGCGGTTCATGTTGGAACTTTTTTATACTTTAAGTTGCTGGAGTGACGTCTTTTGAAAAAGAACTCGGTGACAAATTAGTGTAGTAGTCTGATAAGAGATGGCGTTGAGAGTTTGAAAAGGCGATTAATTTTAAAAAGATAGAATTCAGTAGGAATGTTTTACTTCTGTTTTCCTAGATATAATGCGAAATTGCTGCAACAGATTTTAAAGAACTAAGGGGTGAGGAATTTAATTAATAAATTATTTATGTAAAAAAATTATATAGAACTTTACTGATAGATTAATTTGTTAGTTTTTTTTAAAGTAGTTTGTTTATTTATTTTGATAATATAATATTAGGTATAGCTATGTAGTACACCTTTGTTTTTTTTTTTAACTTAAAGTTAAATAATGTACAGAAAAATAGTTAGTAAAAAAGTAATAATTTTAAACTTTATTTAAACGTTATTCTAAATCGAAAATAATTAGATATAGAATTTAGTAGTTTAATTTTATTTTATTAGGGTTTCGATAAGAAAACTGGTAGTTCAGTAGAATTATTTGGGTTTTAGAAATATTAAGATTGTTTAACGTTGACAAACTCGCGTAGTTTTTAAAAATTTAAATAGTAAATATTGCCTAAAGTTTGTTGATTTTTTTATTTTAATTATATTTTTGTGTTTTTTCCAAAATTCATATAGTAAAAAAATAATAATAACAATAATAATAATGCTACGGAGCAATATTTGTTGAGAGTGAGCGAGCCTTATTTTTCTTTTTGTTTGGGATTAAGGGGTGTGTAAAACTTGTTCGAATTATTACAGAAATTGTGACATTTCGTAGAATCGGCGAGAATTTGGCAATACAAGGGGTTTACAAGATGTGAAAAATCGGGATTATATATGGAGAGAGAGAGTGTGATAATTTGTAGATAGATTATTTCCGGAGTCATTTTGTAAGATTGTCGAAGAAAGTTTACGTATGTATTTATCTCTAGAAAGGGATTTGCAAAATGGCACAGTTGAATTTTGATTCGGTTTGACAGAGTTTGAGTTTTAACTTCACACAATTTTCAATGGGATGCTTTGGATTCTTTGGGATGCTTGGTGTTAGGTTAAGAACAGCGTCAATTTTTTTAATGTTTCCAAAGCATTCTTCACTATACAAAGTTTCGGAAAAAGCACACTTCACATGCTCCGAATCAAGGAATTCGAATTATATTCTTTGTCTTACTGTGGGATATAGCGGCTAAGCGGTTTATTTTTCATTTGGGCCTATGGGTGTTCCATCGATTTGCAGGGAGGGAGCGAGGAACCTTTATTATACAACAAAGAGATTGATATTTGAAGGAGTTTCGTTTTCTTGGGGTAGCCATGATTACGATTCACAACCGGAATTTCCTTCGCAGGGAGTTGGAATGATCTGCCAAAATGAGAATATTCTTTTTAGCTAAAATATTGCGAATTCTAAGTGCAAGGAATTAATGACAATTATCTAAGTTCGGTTTAAAAATAAAACGTTTACTTATAGTATTAGGATGAACATATTTACATTTTGACACATAATTTAAAATAGTTGAAATTCTAACTCTGACAAATAAAGTTTGCACTTGCAGTAAATTTTATAAGTATTTTTAAATCTCATTTTTTTTTTTTTTTTTTTGGGTAAAAATTACTCCGGTTTAAAATAAAACCTATGTAATATTTTAAAGGGGTGCTGTAACGGACCAACTGTCCTGTTAGCAATCGAATATAAGGTTTCGCTTGCATTCAACAAATAATGATCCTTATTTTGAATATTTGTAAAGAAATGATAATATGGATTTTAAATTAGCTGAAATAATCAATTGAGTGGTTTGGACAGTGTATTTTATATAAATTAAATACTTTTTGAAACTTATTAAATAATCTCTTGTTCTTTGCCTTTTTGCATATTAGCATAGCAAGTACAGGCAAGAAAACGCTTGTCAGAATTAAGTTTTAAAAGCTAATTTTGTTCTAAAAATCTATTTATTTTAAAATCTTTGAGATCGAAAATCAAGTTCGAGGGTAATTGTGGAGGTTTTGTTTTGATCGAGATGGTTTGTCTTTTCGTATCTTGTCTAATAATGAAAGTTCGAGAGAGATGGGACGAAGACTTGATAGAGATTTGATTTTACAGAATAGACCTGCGTTTGAATCTGAAAAGTTCTTGGCTTTTATGCAGATTGAGAAAACGCGAGCTGAAAATTTTGGGGTTTTAAAAATAAATATTATTCTAGATTAAATCAAAAATGTAAATCAAATCTGATGGTGTCAAAGTTGTGGAAGAGGGAAGTCTTTAAAAGGGCTGTCAAAAGATGATCAGGGGTTATTTCGCAGTTAGCTAGGGTGCTTGAAACTGACCTGTTTCCTAAAGGTAATTATTTTGAAATATAAACGATCAAATAAACCTAAAATACAAAATAATAAAGGTTATAAGTGAAAAAAATGTATTGATTACATTTTATAAGGATCGTTTAAACTCAGTCTAAGAATCGTTTTTACCATGATATTGATTGGTATTCTCGCAACCTAGACTTTTGAGTTGAGTGATGGTGTAAATATACTGCGGAGAAACAGGAACAGACGATAGCACTATCACACACGGTTGTGAGCTTGTGGCTGGAGAACTTAGTGTGTATACATACTTAGTTCAAAGGTTGTGAGTAAAGTTGTTTACAGTTTAAGCCTGGACTTTACTGAAGCTATCCAGGGGTTGATTTTGCTCCTAGAACGGAGATCAACTGAGTTTCCTTTGTGCGAGGAAGGTAGTGTGCGGTCAGGGTAGCGCCTCTAGCTCCGCTATATAAAAAGGTGGTTGCAGCTTAGCGGGCAGCGGTTTGATGTATATCATAACTCAGACCGCAACTAAACTCCTCGTTCACTGTCTTTCGGTTAGGTGGAAAGTGTTCTTATCCTTGCCTTTGCTGGCTTTGGGACACCTCCCTTAGGGTGGGATAGGGTCCTTTAGGCTTTGAATTGGACATTCCGTAGGGACAGGTTTAATTGAGATTAGTAAGGGTAGTGAATCACCTCACAGCACTCAAAACCCTTAGTAGATGGGCGGGGATAGTTAAATGAGATCCGCGTGTCTCTTGTTTACTTTTAGCTTAGAGTAGGGAACTTAGGGACTTCTCAGGTGTAGGATTCAATTAGGATAGGTTTTAGGAGTATCAAAATGTTCGGTTGTGTTCAAAGAATGAGAATACTTCTGTTCATGGAGATATGCTGTAGGGATAGAGAGGTTTATTTCTTTCAGGTATTGTTTCAGGTTCTTCTGGAGGTTGGTATAAATTACAACATTCATTTCCATAAAATTTAGATAAAGTTGTTCGGTAATTAATAAAATCTTATTACAAACAATATTTCAATAATTATTGAGCCTTATATTTACATATGTTCTTTGACTAAAGAAAGTCTAGACTTTGTATCATTTCCAAATTAATAAAGACATAGAGTCTTGTTTCTGGGTTTTCTGTATTTGGCGAAGCAAAGCAGTGCCGAAAGGAAGCGTCTAACTAATAGAGGACAAACCCTTTCTTTTATAGAAAATCTCTAGAAATTATTACGTTTTCGAATTATTACATTTATAGAATTATATTGCCGAACAGGGTTATCTAAAGACCATTCAAGTATGATATCATTTAGTTTCTTTAATAGTAGATAGCTCCAAGGGTTATCTCCTTCCCGGGATTGAGAAGCTCGCTTTTCGGCCTATTAGGGACAATAGTCTAAACAGACAAACGGATTAGGTATATTGATTTCTAAAAGGACAGTAGCTTGTATTAGTACTACAGACATACTGAACCTTTCCTACCTGATAGGGTCGCGGACCCCTTTGTCTTTTGCAGTTGCTTCTTCCAAGTTTCAACTTCATTTATAAGTTGAAGTAGAAGTAAATCAGTGAGTCGAAGCTCACTTCCCTATGGTAGAGCTCTGACCTGTTGAACGGATGATGGGCATAGGAATATGCGAGAGTCGGGGCATATTCCCCACGCCACTTTCAAATTTTTTTAATCTTTCTTTTCAGCTACAATTTTACACTATATTTTCATAAATACTTAATTTTACTGAAAGGATAGGAGGGAGTAAAATATAAAAATAGGTTTTCTGTAGGTTTATTCATAATTTATAACAGCTCTTACACATAACTGTGATGTATGTAAGTAGTGGGTAGGTGCACGGCACATTTCTACCCACACGTATAAATAAATTCAGTCTATTGTTCACTGCAATGGTAGTTTCATTAATACTTACATTGGCGCAGTCAAGTTGTAATTTTGCCGAAATTAAGTGAAATGCCGTTCGGGAAGTTATACGAATTCGACCTAAATGGGCGGGGGAATTGGTGTGCGTATGTGCGACTCGTACAACAGTTCATTTTGCTAAATGAAATCAAGTCCGAGCTACGAGTCGCCACGTTGGTTACACATGTCGGCGCGGCTACGTACGACCTCATGTGTGACCTGTGTTCGCCGAAGCACCCAGAAGAGAAGACATTTGAAGAACTGGTGACTTTGGTACGCGACCATCTGGAACCGAAGCGGTCGGAGATCGCCGAGCGACACATATTTCGGCAGAGGCGACAGGCGGATAGTGAAAGTGTCGGCACATTTCTACAAGCCTTGAAGCACCTCGCAACTCACTGTAATTTTGGTGGGTCACTAGAGGAGAATCTGAGGGATCAGTTTGTGTCGGGCCTACGAAGCGAGGAGATGCGATCACGCCTGTTCGCCGAACCTACGCTGAGCTACCAGAAGGCAGTAGAATTAGCCCTCGCATTAGAAGCAGCGGAGCGCCACGCCGGAACGGCGGTCGTGGGCAGCACCGTGCTGGACGCGATGGGCTCTGGAGACTCTCGACACGGGCAAAGCGGAGACGGGCTGCATCGGGTGGCGGCGGCTGCGGCTGCGGGCTACGTGCGAGGGCGCAGTCCCGCTTGCTGGCGATGTGGGAAAGATCAACACGCAGCAACGAAGTGTCGATATAGGTTTTATTCGTGTAATAAGTGCGGTAAAAAGGGGCATTTGGCCCTTAAGTGTCCTAAAAGTGAGAAAACCTCTAGCTACGGTACATCAAAATCTCAAAATTATATTGAGGAAAATGATGAAGAAAGTGACGGGAGCGATGGATTGTATCATTTCTCAGTGGCGGCAGCGGCGACGGGAACGAAACGTAAGGACGATCCGTATCATTTAAAACTTAATATAGAAAATAGAAATGTATTGTTCGAAGTAGATACCGGCAGTAGGATTTCGGCTGTGTCTAAACAATTTTATAATGAACATCTATCCCATTTAATTATAATAAAAGACGAGGTTAAATTTCGCTCTTATTCTGGTGGTGACATCGTTCCTCTCGGTTACGTAGAGGTGACGGTGACGCGGGAAAGCGAGACAGCTGTATTACCTTTGTATATAATCGAGCAAGGTGGTAAGCCATTAATGGGTCGCCTATGGATGCGTAAATTAAATATACAATCGATAAACCTCCATAAAATAAGTGAAAAATGCGATTCCGTCGTAACAAAACTTAAATTAGAATTTCCAGATGTTTTTAAAGACGGATTAGGAAAATTTAAGTCAGAAATAAAATTATATCTCAAAGACACCGAGCCGATATTTTACAAAGCTCGTCCGATTCCCTTAGCGATGCGGATACCTGTCGAACGCGAGATACAACGCCTAGAAACTGAGTCGGTAATAGTGAAGGTCGAACGGTCAGACTATGGCACGCCAATCGTACCTGTTATCAAGCGAGACGGCTCGATCCGCATATGCGGCGATTATAAGACGACGGTCAATCCGAAGCTAAAAGATGTACATTATCCATTACCGCGCATCGAACAGTTATTCGCAGCGCTTAGTGGAGGGGAGCAGTATACAAAATTAGACTTAAAAAATGCATACCTACAGTACGACGTGTCTCATTGTGTGTCTTATACCAAGATATGAATTTTATTCATAAGTTTTTCTTTCAATCAATGTTATGGCGGACATATGTAATACAGTTGGGTATTGCCCTGCTGTAAAAATGATTTTATTAGTTTAAATTTGTTTTTGTGTAATATATATTTTTCTTCCCCCCCACCCAAAGTATGTTCCTACAAACGTATACATATGTGAAACTAAGCACCAGTTAAGAATGTTATCAAACTTATCTGTATTTATACTAATAGGTGATCGAAATATATTTCGTGTGTTGTAAATTCTTTGTATCATATTGTTCTTAAGCTGTAGTTTAATACCTATACCAAACTTTAGCTCATTACCAATATAATTATATTATATTCCACATAGCTTGATAAATTCCTGTTTTGTTATCAGTTTAATCTATACAGTACAGTGTTTGTTTAAATGATAAAATTCTTATAAATTCGTATATAAACGGTAAGCTAGTAGATTGTTTTAGCTGTAGGTATTTTGTATGTAATCATCATATTTTTTTTGTAAGGGGGGAAGTGTGATGTATGTAAGTAGTGGGTAGGTGCACGGCACATTTCTACCCACACGTATAAATAAATTCAGTCTATTGTTCACTGCAATGGTAGTTTCATTAATACTTACAATAACCAAGGTTATTATAGCACAACTAAGGGTCCTATATTAGATTATCACGAGCCAAATTTTATATTTTAAATTATTATATCTCTTATTATTTAGGGTTATTCTAACATCTTTGAGGTTATAATATGAGTAAAAGAACTAAATTAGGCATATTATTATACGACTATCTTCTTTATCATATATCTGCTTAGGTTTATCAAAATCTAGTCTATATTAAGTTCAAGTTATAAATTAGGAAGTAGGTCGTTACAGGTAGAAGGTACATGAGCGTTACCGCAATGCCCTCGTGAAACTCGGCATAATTAGCATTTAGTAAACAGATTACCTACTCTCTCAAAATATCAAGAATGGAGCGTTGGCGTATCTGGGACCTTTTGTAGGCACAAAGAGGTCGTCTGCTTTGAAGTAAACAATATGTAAGTAATTAGTGATATTGCATATATAATTTATATTTAATTATGTATTTAAGTGAACGGTTTAAGGCGAGGCGAGAACTTTAGGTTTATTACGCTACCTCAGCCCGCACTTCTTGAGCGCGGTATTTTCATGAATGTAGCCCAGAAGCGCGCCGCGGGACGGCTTCTCGTAAGCAAAATTATTGTAATAGTTATTTGTTATGCAAGGCTGCAAAGTTGGTTTTTGGGGCGAGTACTTGTATTGAAACCTGAGCAAGCGAAGGATCTTAGGATTGAACCACGAGCGAAGCGAGTGGTTCAAATATAGAATCCTGAGCGTAGCGAGGGTTTCAAAAGTACGAGATGCAAAATAACTTTGCTGCCGAGTGAAACACAATTTTTCACATCACTACAGCGAGGAAAACGCTAGTCCAGTGCTGCCACCTGTGGCTGGTCAGTGCGATTATTCAAAGAAATGAGGTTGGCGCACTGACATGAAATAAGTATTTAATGCACTTTCAGTGGACTTGCGGTATAGAAAAGTATGGAATAGAAAGGTTCGAATTTTAAAAACTCTTTCCACGCTAGCGGACAAAATGCACTTTTCCACTCAGATTTCTAATGACAAACAGAATCTTTCCGAGCTTGTGAGGTGAAAAATAAATAACTCTAAAATAGTGCACTAAGCGTATCAAAAATGTATACTAGTAGAACGCTAAAAAAATTAATAGCTACTTAACATGGTAACTTTGGTATTGGTTTTAAACAAATTGGGCATCAATTTAAAAAATAAATAAAATGGCATATTTTTAGGTTTTTTAAGAAGGACGCAAAAAGATCTGGAGATCCGGGGGCTATGCCCCCTGCCTAGATACGTAGAGGCTTGCCATTTACTCCGCGAACTAGAACCCTCCGATGTTTGACTCGCCTGTCATGTCACAGGGATACCGGTGAAGTAAAACTTTTCGGACGTGTCCGGAAATTTGGACTTACAGGGTTGCCATTTCAAAATTGATGGATACCTTTCTATGTTACTTAAAAGGTCTGTTTTTTTAAACGATTTACAAAAAGAAGAAGTTTCACAATTAGCCAATGATGAATTGATTTTGATGTTTTTTATTATTATTTTATAAGGCATACCTACTTCAGAGGTGGACCCATATTTTTATAAGAATCGGTTCTGAACTAACTGAAAAAATAACGAAAACGAAATTGCGTATTTTGAAATCGGTGTTTAAATTTTTTAAACTATTAAATATTATTATTAATTCTTGTCTACATGCTGATAAAAGAGGGCGATGAAAAAACTTTTACCAAAACTGGCTAAGATATAACGTAGGTAAAAAAATAGCTATTATATTTTCAGCCTGTATCCACCGACTGTTAGGTATATACTTCCTCTCTTTCACGCCATCCTATCCAATCCTCTGCGAGTCTGCAACCACCCGACCAATCTGAAAGTATGTCATGTCAACTAAAATAATAATTTTCCAAATCGGTTTTTAAAATGACTGAGTTATGAGGTCACAAACATAGAAAAACAATACAACCAAATTGATAACCTCCTCTTAATGAAAGATAACGCATGTGAGCGAGACAGTACCGCCATCCATCTCTAGAAATTATGGATTTTTATCCACAAGATTTTTAACAGAATTCCAAAAAAGAATTAGGTCCATAATTCGACTGTATTTTTTTAGTATGCTTGTTACGCGATTACTCCGCCAATTAAAAAGTGTTTTTTTTTTGACGTGATAACGTCTTATAAGTCAATGAACGCCGGCTGCAAGCACGAAAAAGTGTCACGTTCCTCCTGAGCCGTGCGTGCAAGCGAGAGCGCGGAACAAGCGATAGAGAGGCACGATCGGCCTAAGCGTTCGGCTAGTGACACATCGTTATCACGTAAATGTATCGTCCGTAAACAGACTTTACAGACAACCATTTTTTTTGTTTGGTAGGTAGAGGTGGTCCCATATAAGTACCTAGATTTTATCTAAATCGGTTCAGTACTTTGGTTTTTATAACAATTTTGTCTGAAAAAATATATCATCCAATTAAACGAATTGCTTATTTTCAAGTCGTTTTTTTTCAGTTTTTTCAACTATATTTATTATATTTTGTACAAATAATTGCACTAAATGGTGTTTTAACCCTAAATGCCTGTCACAATCAGCAAAATGCCTGACAAAAGTGGAAAATGTTGTATCACATGGCAACCCTCGCTGCTCCCGGGACAGAAACCTTTATTTTTGAAACGGGTTTCATGAAAGTTTCTCCCCGTTACCGTGCGGGGATGACATCTGTGCTACCTTGACCGTTGGAGCTTTTTAATTGGAATGTTTTGCGGCTGACCGCGCGCTTCCCGCCCTGCTCTATGAACAAATGGCTTTTCTAGGTAGAAACTAATTTTGAATTACTAAATCTTTGGAATATTTATAAGCATATTGCGATATTGTCACTTATCTCCATTTTTTTCTCATAATGAATTTGAAAATTTCCTTGGAGTTTTTAGTTATTAAAATATATTTTTATCGAAAATTTAACTTAATTTAATTACTGATGCCACATTAAAAGTGAAAAAAATATAAGTAAGTAAATACTTGTTATTGTTTTTGTTTGTTTTCCGGCTGAAGTGTCCCACTGCTGAGCAAAAGCCTCCCCCCGACTTTTCCATTGTAAAATTATTCCATTTTTAATTATTAATTGCCTATATTTTAAAAACTGAAGAACTGACTTCAAATCCGAATTTAAAGGTATATTGCTGTTTACTCTACTAAATCAAAGTTAGCTAGAATGTAATATTATTATTTTATAGGATCACAATTAAAACCTAACTAATCTTTAAAATATAACTCTGTCTGTCCTATGTCTGTTTATTACCTTTTTACAGCTAAACGATTGAACCAATCGCAATGAAATTTGACAAAGATTTTTTTTAGGACCTGGAGAAGGATATAATAGGCTATATTCATCATCGTCACCGTTTTTCATCACTACGCGGGTGAGACCGCGGGGTGCAGCTAGTATATAATAATAATAGTAACCTACACTTACTTACTGTATTTAAATATACACATTCTAATCGATTAAATGAATTATTATTTAACTTCATACTTAATGTACATCTGAGAAGAATGTTATCTACGAAACCTTAGTTTATTTTGAAAGATCTGTTCAACGAGTGTTAAGGCAAGGCTTCCCCAGGACTTTAGGTATTTTACGCTACCTTAGGTTAGCCCGTACTTCTTGAGCGCGGTGTTTTCATGTAGGTACGTAGCACAGAAGTAAGTACGACGCCGCCGCGCCTCGCGCCGCGGAACGGCTGCTCGCAAGCAAAATTATTGTAAAATAAATTACTATACAATAGGGCACTAAACGTATCAAAAATGTATACTAGTAGAACGCAAAAAAAAATGCTACTTAACATGGTAACTTTGTTAACTGTTGGTGGCTTTAAACAACTTGGATGTTAATTTAAAAAATAAATAAAATACTTATTTCAAATAATAAAGATATCGAGACTTTTACAGCAATCGTGTTATTGTACTAGGAGAACCCTAGCCAACAGACCAGCATTTTACATACTAAAAATTTGAGCTTGAATTACTAATAGTACAAGTATTTTTTGTAATATTCAAAAAGCTGTTTTTGCTGCTTTTGCGTGGCCTTAAACAGACTAATTTTAATGTATGTGGCATACGAAGAGACATTCAGATGGACATGGCGAATATATACAACGAAACGCTAAAGAAAAGTTATTGCAGTGTTTCTAGAACAAGACGTATTCCAAGTTACGATTAAAGCAACAGAAGCGCTTTACTGCCGCTACATGCGCTACATCCCAACAATAAAAAAGCAATAAACCAGCTCGGTATTAGTTTCAGGTTGTTTGCGAAGAAACAAAGCAATGCCGCGCCTTTGTGCGTTCTACATTTGAAATGAATGCGGGAGCAAGCGCCTGGAGTGTTTACTCACAGCTTCATTACTGGCAATGCTTAGCTTTACCAACTACATTATACTGCGTGTTCGGATATACAAAGTATATACGCTTAAGACTGCCGTCACAGATCAATTAGTCTGTTGGTCTTGTATGTCTACCTTATAAGCTATAGATTGTGGATTTGATCCATACCCGTCGTCGTCATAGCAAAGTTACTAGTTTGTCGATTTTTTATCGAATACATTTCGGTGTGTGTGTGCGGTGAGATAACAAATTTTTGGCAAGCGCTCAGGGTTTGCATGGTATAAGTAAATAAAAACATAGGTAATAATGTTCGAATTTTTTTGTAGTATTTTTATAGTAATGAGCTTTATTTGTCGTATTACTGAGTCCAATCGGTTTTCCGTTTTTCGTTTAGGCTTGTAGGTGATCATATAGAAACATACCCAGATACAAACATATACTCGAAAAACATAACCCTCCTTATTAAGCAGTCAGGTAATTTTTTTTAAACTTTTTATAATATTTTAGTAGTGAGCCATATTTGTACGTTAAATGAGTAAAAATGCGCGAGCGAAGCGAGCGCAAAAATTTTGAAGGTTTTTAAAATTAAATCTTCGAAGTGATTGATTCATTGATCTTGATAGCGTGTCCTAGGTTTTTGTGGTCCAGATGAACCATATAAGTATCTGCGTTAAGATAAAAATGAAATACCCGACAGGATAAGAAGGACTATTACGCTATCAAAAATTATAAAAATTACAAATGGTTGTAACCATTTGTATGCATTGATTGCAAATTTATTACTCCTAGTTAAATTTAAACATATAAGGGGCCATTCATTTATTACGAAACCCCTAACTTTATAGAAAATTACAAACATACGTTTTTATGAGAAAGTATGCGCAAAACCGCTGTAAAAGACTATAGATGCGCATTAGTTAGAATAATTCTAACGAAATCACTTATACTTATATTACGAAAAAGCTCGTCGGAACTTTGGGAAAGACTGTTCTAGGGCATGTACCTACATGCGCTTTAGATCTGGAAGTTCCAAGTTTGTAGTGCTCAGCCCCCGTATTCTGAACCCATTCGGTTTCGGAATCGATTCGATTTGTATATCTCCGTCTCTGTCATTCTCTATGGAAATGACAAAGACGGAGATATACAAATCGAATAGATTCCGAAACCGAATGGGTTCAGAATACGGGGCCAGAAAACATGAAAGGTGGTACGGAGGTAAACTTTTTTGCAGTACAAATCAATTTGGTGGATCAAAATCGTTAAGTACGGATTTTAGGAATTTCGTTAAGAAATGCGTAGTAGTGTGTCGACGGCAGGGGTACCGTAACTGAACTATGAATTTAGTTAAATAAGGAGTTAGTCACTAGAGCGAGTAGGACGTAGGCAAGTAGGTCCAGACAGGCGGTATTCCCTACCACAGGCTGCAGCAAATAACGCTTAGGTTTTAAATAAAAACATTTGGTTGACAAATGTTTACTTTATTTTCCAGCAATATCATGCTCCGATTATTTTAAATTAAAATATTATTAAAATTATATATATCTACTTCTCGTCTACCCGAACACCCAGTATAGGTAGATAGAAGCCTAACCACGCACAGTGGGAATTGTTCCCCGCTGATTTGTCGCTTAGAAGAGGAAACGGCGGGACATGAATCAACCGAGCTTCGTACAACATGGTTTGCTTTTGTTTTCTACCGAAATAACTTACAAGAAGGTAGCTCGTAAATTTTGCATGAAAGTACGACTGGAGAAAAGGATCGGTTTTTTAGGCGTACTCCATCGTATACCTCATTAGCATTGAGATCAAGTTCTTTTTCTTCTCCTCAGTATATTCTAGTCTCCATATCTAAGTAGTAATGTTACAGTTGAAAATTTGACCAATTTCGGTAATAAAATCAGACATGTTGAATGTTGTCTTAGTGTTCTGGTGGGAAAGTGAGAAAGAAATGTCGACCTTCTGTTTTATGCCCAAAACTTGTCTTAGTGCAAATATTAGGTAATTATGTACAAATGATAAATAAGCAGTTCTTATATTATTATCATTGATCAAAAACGTTTTTGGGTAAGCACGTACTTAAATTGTAACAACTCGAAGATCGCCAACTTTACACCCAATACCTACGATTTGAAAATGTACGTAGCCAATGTGGATTTACTTCAAATCAACAAGAGTTAGTCCACTATATACTGAGATATCACGTCTCTGATGACGAAATTAGTTGTCGTATGTTTCTATAAAAACTCTTACAGCCTAAATAAACTACGAGTATATGACTGATTTTGATATGCAAGTGTCGGTAGATAGTCTTTACTTCCCGAACGGTGTGAATCACGTAGGTGGACCACATGACAATGATTATGAAACCGCATAGGCTACAGGGGGCTACATTTTTTTGTAATAAATAGCCTATTCGTGATTATTATTATTATATATGTTCTGTGTTAAAGGTTCAATCTTATACATATTATTATACGATTCAGCTGAATTGTTACGGCCTTACCGTAAAACGTTACTTAATTTTAAACATTGCAACATATTTTGTTACCTTCTCAGTGATACATAATGACATTTGCGGAAAGAAGACCGATAATTTAAGACGATGGTTAAAGTTAAGTAACGTTTTTCGGTAAGGCCGTTAGTGTGAAACCTTAGTAAGCACCTACCTACCACAACTAAAACGCACCTAAAACAGAGACTGTTCCTCACCACAAAACTTAAAAATATTAAAATTATAAAAAAGATTTCAATCGCAAAAATATTTATATTTTTTTGTGAAATAGTTAAAAGTTTCAAATAAATACCTAAAATAATCGCTATGTTCGTGTTTAAATTTCCCGCTGAGTTTAATCATAGACAAACCTAAACAAGAGGCTCAAATCAGACGGCTCTACACTGCACGTACATACATGTTCGGTACTGTTGCGACTCGATCATTCTGATTCTTCTTTTTTGTATTGGACCCCGCGATTAGCGATTTGCCAGTGTCAAGTATTGAACTATGGAGTTTTGCCGACAACGTAAAATCACACGTTTTACTGCTTTATTTCACTTGCCCACACTAACGCACTTTATCGAACACTTAATGAATAAAACACCACCATTTTTATAGCATTAATGTTCAAAATAACACAAGTTTAGAATAATAAAACAAAACTACAACATGTTATGACATTCCCGCCAAAACCTCCAACTCGATCATAGTATTCCCATATATTTTGTGGACTCGATTCACACGTATGACGGCGACGATTCCTTAATTATATCCTCTTTGAACGGGTTTCACCCTTAGCATAACATATGGCTATAAAAAATAGATACTGACCCATTGTTCAGTTCGGACGACCATATTTCTCAAACAAGCATTGTGAATTAGAGACAAAGCAAATATTTTCAGAGTTAATTCGTATCCCACTATGACAGAAGAAAATCTATAGACCAAAAGATGTTTTTTTTGCAATGGCAAGAAACCGACAAACCGCAACACAATCAATATAATGCCAACATTACAATTATAAAATAACCTAAAATTGGAGTAAATTACTTCAATATACAATTAAAATTACACTATTGTCTGATTGTAAGAGACCTAATTAATGATTTTAAAATAATTTGAAGTAACACGATAATTTTTTTAAACCGTGTTCATCGAGTTCCATCATTTTACAACACAATGTCACTACTGACTTTGACGTTTAACTTTTGTTTTAGCGTTTATTGTTGATTTCAGAGAAAATTCGAAAATTGTTGACGTTTACAATACTCTAATATTATAATATAAGCCAAAGTATTAATACTTTCTTTTAATTATTGAATGTGAAAGCTTCGGTGAGTTTAACTTTTGTTGATATCGAGATGAGTGAAGACAAAAATAATCTACTTCCGTTGAGACAGGAAAAGGAAGTGTAGCTATGGCGGCGATGAGAGCATGCATAAGATGAATATTTCCATATCCTCATCCTGTTTATTACGATCGATATGAAAGCGATGGAAAAGCGCGAAAAGATAATGCTTCAGCGTAACTTTTCGGCAGTAATGAACGCCGGTGCTCCATATCATTTTAAGCCTAGTTATCTCTGAGGATGAGATAATTATGGTCCACTATGATAACACACAGCTCACCAATGAAATAAGTCACGTAATTTTAACAGACTATTGTCAGAATATAAGAAATTTAAATTTATTTGAAGTAAGTAGGCACTTAATTATTGGAAGGCAGCTACCAGTATAATGAATTATAGTGAAAAAATCATGCATACTTATATTCCTGAGTAATCTTTTAGTAAGTTAATCAGAACTGACAATAGTTTAACACAGCAGCTATGACAAAGTATAATCTGTAAGGTATTTATTTTTCACTGACTTCAAAACAGGAGGTGGTTCTATGTTCGACTGTATGTATTTTTGTTTTGTATGTTCAACGATTACTCCATCATCCCAGAACCAATTTCTGTGGATCTTAAATAATTAAAGAGGAAGCACCCGACGTGGTCCCATAATTGTTTTATCAACATAACTTGATTATTTTTTGAATAATTTCTAGAAATGTGAATATTTTGTTTTGATGCATCAATGAAGCATTTCAGATTATAGCACCGCAAATGTTAATCTGATACATTTCTCCTAGAACAAGTGATAAATGTTGCAGATTGTCTCATTAATATCTGCATGTTTACTATCAGTGACAAATCCTATTTTTGACATAAGGAAATTGTGATATAATTATTATTATGTATGTTTCAGATGAACCGAGATGACAACGGAGCTTCCTGAAGATGTAGTTCTTATTACTACTCCACATTTAATGACAGTAAGTATTTAAGTACTCGCTGCCAATAAAAAAGTACCAACTACTGCTAACACTATTTTATGACAATATTATTATATTCAATTAGGTTGTTTAATTTTTTACCAATTTAGAAACAACCGACTACAAAATGCGCAATTTTATCTTAATACCAAACTACTAAACCGATTTTGATGAAATTTCTATGTAACCAATCTCTAAGCATATCTTTTCAAACAAAAAAAAGATGTTCGGTTAACTTTTCAGTTCGGCTTAACTTGACTGAGGAGTTAAAAAATATATGTTTTTTACACGTAAATGGCTTCTGAATAATTTTTTTTTTTTAATATTTCTCCTGTCAAACACAAATCTGTCACTCTCTTTTCTAAATCCCCTCAGTGATTTTATGTTTTAAGATGTTGTGATCCGCGAGAGAGATAGCTGCGCGATTTGAGCCTAAGCTGAACTTATAATACTTTCCCTTTTTCACAGACAGAGGTAGCGAGCAATGTCTCCCTGGGCAGTTCACCGAACCGCGGTCCTTTCTCGGGTTCCGTGGAGCTCGGCCGGCGACTACTGCTCGCCGCAAGGCACGGCCAGACGGCGCAGGTGCTTGACCTCATGGCTAGAGGAGCGCCCTTCACTACTGACTGGGTGAGTCACCTGTACAAGTGGTAGGAAGACGCTGAATGAATGCCAGTTGCTTGCAACCGATCTTGTTGGAAACCCACGGAGGAGGCTTATGTATTGTGGGTTCGATACGCTGTTGAGTGTACATTTTTTGTGAGAAAGTATGCGTAAAATCGCTGTAAAAGATTATAAATGCGCATTCTTTAGAATAATTACAGTAAAATTACTTGTTTATTACGAATTAGTTGGAGGTTACGAAAAAGCGCATTTTTTTTTGTAAAAGTTGTATTATTATTACAAAAAAATATAGCCTATGACTCACAAGAAGACGAATCTAACAACCATCAAAATCGGTTAAGCCGTTTAGGCTGTAGGTGATCATATAGATACATACATTTATGTACATACATACATATATACGTAGCCCTCCTTCTTACGCAGTAGTATAAACCCGTTTTTAAGCAACTTTAAAAAAGGAGTAGGTTCTCAATTCGCCGGGTTTTTTTTTTGTTTGAAATATATATAAAAATAACATTTCTATGGGACCACCTGCATGGGAAAGGTATACTTCCCAGGTGGTCCCATAGAAATTTTATCAAAATCGGTTCAGTATTTTAGTTTTTTATAATGAAATAACTGAATATATCATCCAAGTAAACGAATTGCGTATTTTGAAGTCGGTTTTTATAGTTTTTGAAACGATTACTTGTATGAACGCAGCTAGGCACGTCTCCCCTCCACGTGGCGGCGGGCGGCGCGCACGTGGAGACGTGCGCCGTGCTCCTGCGCGCCGGCGTGTCGCGTGACTCACGCACCAAGGTGGACCGCACGCCGCTGCACCTCGCCGCGCACGCGGGGCACGCCACCGTCGCCTCGCTGCTGCTGGAGCGAGGCGCGCTCGTCGACTGCAAGTATGACGCTGACCACATCAACCCATGGGTACACTACGGGACAATACGGAATATCATCATCATCTCAGCAATAACAAGTCCACTGCTGGATACTGACCTCCCCCATGGAATTACAAAAACACAGATTGGACGCGACTTGCATTCAGCGTCTTCCCGTTACTTGTATAAGGTCATCTGTTCACGTTCTGTGGCTGGTCTTCCTACGCTACGCTTGCCGGTGCGTGGTCGCCACTCCAGAACTTTTCGGCCCCATCGGCCATCAGTTCTACGTGCTATGTGCTAATCGGGTTGAAATACAGGTTTTTGAAGACAAAAAAAACTAATTTTAATAGTTTTGTTTTTGAAAAAAAAAAGCAATTGAGATATTTAATTTGAATTTTAATCTACCACATGGTAGAGATCTTTCATACTAAATGCACGTCCTCCATGCCTCCAAAATTTTCTCTTATCGTTCTTTCGGAACTATGAAAGCGCTATCTCTTTCTACTTTGTAGTGGGGCTTAGACTGAAAGATCTCTGCTTCCTCAGGTGGTGAACACCCGTTCACCTAGGGAACCCCATAAGGGTAGAGAAGGGGAGTTCTCGTTTCCCTAGGCGAACACCGCAAAATATGCCCACCACTCCAAAAGTGATCAACACTATTAAAATTTCTTACATGTGTCGTATTTCCCATGACAGCACTCATCAACTCTTTCTCCTTACCCCACAGAGACATGCTACGCATGACCCCCCTCCACTGGGCGGCGGAGCGCGGACACCACGCCGTAGTCTCAGTCCTGCTGCGTCACGCAGCGGACCCGCGCGCCGAGAGCAAGTTCCACAAGACTCCATTAGATCTGGCAGCGGCGAAGGGACACCATGCGATATTGAAGCTTATGGAAGACGCCCTCAAGGAGCGAGAGGCAGCTGACTCTGTGGATGCACTCAAGCAAGCTGACGGTATGACATCATATTTCATTAATATTTACATGACGGTTTGACGTCACCCTACATTAATATTTACCTGACGGTATGACGTCACCCTACATTAATATTTACTTGACGGTATGACGTCACCCTACTTTAATATTTACCTGACTGTATTACGTCACACTACAATATTTTTCTTACGGTATGACATAACACTATATTAATATTCCCCTGATGGTATGAATTCAGACTATATTAATGATATTAATGTAGTAATAATATTTCTTTTTTTTATTTATATAATTCCATCAACATTGTGTACATTAACAATAATTTAAAAGTCTAACATAATAAAGAATAAATCCAAATGTCACAATAATTATAGATGGAGACGGCATGCATTACAAGAGCGAAAAATTATATAAAATTATACATTACACCAAAGATATTTTATATATTACATTTAAAGTCAAGCAATCAAAATAATAATGTCAATCAAATCAAATTTCCTTCCATTTTTCACTGTTGACCGGACGGGTCTCTAGCTCACACCGCAGTAGAAAAAGCGAATCTATTCGCAGGTCTTGTGGCTCAGTTGGTAGTGTGTTTACGTCTACCTGCTGAACTGAAAGGTCGTGGGTTCAATCCCCACCCAGGGCAAACATTTGTGTGATGAGCATGGATGTTTGTTCTGTGTCTGGGTGTTTCTATGTATCATATGTATATATTTACAAAAGAAAAAAGTATATATGTATTCTATCAGCCATCTAGTTCCATAGTACAAGCTTTGCTTAGTTTGGGCTACTTGGTGTTGTGTGAAATGTCCAATTTTTTTTTTTTTTTTTTTTTTTTTAATTTTCGGACAGCTCACGTCTAGACATCTCAGGAGAAACGCCTCCAAGTATATCTTGCATAACTTAAAAAAAATGTAAGTAGTTATAAACACATATGTTAGTTCATAAAAGGCACACACCCTGGAGTCTGTGGATAATAAATTTGTTAAATAAAAAAAAGTATACCTCATTGCGACGCAACTATTCAGGATATACGCATCAATCAAAAGGAGGTGCTTAAGACACTTAGAGGTCTAGACGTGAACAAAGCTAGTGGTCCTGATGGTATACCATTGTGATGAAAACCTGCGCACCTGAGTTGTCCCCGATTCTGACTCGTCTTTTCCGTCTTTCTTTGGAGACTGGTATAGTCCCGGAACTGGAAGCTTGCGAACGTTCAACCTGTTCCAAAAAAGGGTAGTCGTGCCGATTCTAATAACTACCGGCCTATTTCGATTACGTCCATTTTGTGTAAAATCATGGAGCGTGTACTGAATAGGAAGCTCATGGCATACCTTGAGGACAATAACCTCCTCAGTGACCGACATTACGGATTTCGCAGAAATCGGTCGACTGGGGATCTTCTCGTGTACACATTCTGAGCGAGGCCATCGAGAACAACGGTGAGGCCTTGGCTGTGTCTCTCGACATCTCGAAGGCCTTTGATAGGGTTTGGCACGACAGTCTCCTTAACAAGCTCCCTTCTTATGGACTACCTGCGTCCTTCTGCTCTTGGATTAAAGACTTCTTGAGAGAACGATCGATTCGAGTGGTTGTTGACGGGTGCTCGTCCGATCAAATGGCAATAAACGCCGGCGTATTAATCAGCAGGTCATTAATATGCCTGCTGCATATTAATGACCTGCTGAAACCTGGTATCTTAGGGTATGCAGATGACAGCACAGTTTTGGAAAGATACACTTCTGGTCCAAGAGCCAAAAAGGCGGTAATCGAGGCGTTGAGAGAAAATATGGTTGTGCATATGAATAAAGCTCTAAAAGCTGTGTCCGAAAAATGTATTCTTATCATTGACAGACCGTCTTGAACTGCTTGGACTCACGTTAACCCCAATACTGAACTTTAAAGGCTACCTTGAATCTAAGGCTAAACTGGCTAGTAAAAAGCTTAGCATCATTAATAAGGTTAGGCGATACTTCTCACCGGGACAACTGCTTCATCTGTATCAAGCACAGGTCCGATCGTGTATGGAGTACTGCTGCCACCTTTTTGATGGATCAGCCAAGTATCAGCTGGAAGCTTTGGAATCAGTGGACCGGCGAGCTGTGAGGTTAATCGGTGACGATAAACTAGCTGCCAAGAAGCTACTTAGTCTCGAGCACCGCCGTAAAGTAGCATGTCTGTCTATTTTCTACAGGATTAATTTCGGGGAATGTGCGCAAGGGCTTCACGACCTAATTCCACCCTCCCCATTTCACTACAGGACTAGCAGAAAGTCGGCGAATTACCACCCATTTCTCGTTGAAATGCCAAAAATCTATACTCAGCGATATCGATCCACATTCGTGTTGCGTACTGCACAAGAATGGAATCCGTTGCCGCCATCTCTGTTTCCTGAGACCTACAATCTTGGAATTTTCAAGGCTAGAGTGAATAGATATCTTCTAGATTGACGAGCTCCATCCTCGGCCACACCGTCGCTTAACATCAGGCGAGTTGGTGGTCAATCGTAGATCTATAATGTATATAAAAAAAAACTAATCCTATGGAGAATCCAACTTTGATGGGCAGCGTTCGGGAAACTCAAAAGCGTCTTCTCGTCTAATATACCCCAGTCCCTGAAGTCGAAAGTTTACAACCAGTGTGTGCTACCAGTGATGACATGGCACCGACACGTAGTCAGTTACTATGGGCCTTATAAGGAAGCTCAAAGTCACGCAGCGGGCTATGGAGAGGCTCGGGGTCTCTCTACGAGTTCGTATTAGAAACGAAGAGATCCGTAGACGTACAAAAGTCACCGACATAGCACAGCGTATAAGCAAGTTAAAGTGGCAGTGGGCAAAGCACGTAGAACGGCCGATGGGGCCGAAAAGTTCTCGAATGGAGACCACGAACCGGCAAGCGTAGCGTAGGAAGACCAGCCACAAGGTGGACAGAAGATATCATACAAGTGGCAGGAAGACGCTGGATGCAAGCCACTTCCAACCGGTCTTTCTGGAAATCCATGGGATAGACCTATGTCCAGCAGTGGACTTCTTATGGCTGAGATGATGACGATGAATATTTCCTTACGATATGACGTCACACTACATTAATGTTCACTGACGGTATGACTTCACAATAAAATGTAAAATGAGTTAATGAAAAAGTGGAGTGTGGATTGATGTTTTTTTTTTTGTGATGTAAACAACAAGATGTAAAACGAGTCTAGACGTAAAAAAGATAATATTACGTGTGACTAACAGTGAATGATTATTTTTATGATGAATTAAAGACAAAGATGAATTAAAATGTGACGTTGATTTTTCAGAACAGACTACGGAAATACCGGCGGCCGAACAGCAACAAGCGTTAGAATCTATAGAACGTAAGCTTACACACAATTATTATACAAATACCTGTTCACATATATACCTTTTCCCGATAATTGTGCTTTTGATGCTGTTTGATTATTTTTTTGTGACTGTGGAGAGAAACTATAATAAAAATAACCAATGACATGCAATACGATAAGGGTCAAGAATATTGACCATCTTCAAAGTACAAAATCAGACCCGCCTGAAGTTGGTAGACTGCGCTAAGATCATCTAGGCTATGGATAGGCTAATGTCTATATAATTATATTATTAATTAATAATAATCCTGCAAATTTCAGAATTACAAGAAAGCGTGAAGCTGGATAAGCCTACAGTGCGTACGAGTTCGATTAAAATAGAGATAGAACCGGAGTCTATTGCAGAGGTGAGTCTATGTGTTACGCTGACTTGTCGCTGACGTTAGACAGCGTGTCATTTTTTTTTATTTTTTTTTTCAATAAGTATATAAATTAAATAATAAGTATAAATTAAGAAAACTCAAAAATCTCCTTTATTCGTAAGAACACTCTCGATAAAATCCTCTTTATTCGTATTCGTGAGTCTACAGTCTCTGTTTGAGACTTGTACCTATGACCATTCAAAAGATACATCCGTTTAAGTGTAGGACAGACACTTAAACAGATGTATCTTTTGAACGGTCATAGGTACAAGTCTCAAAATTGGCAGGATTGTAGCGTTTACTTTGATGTAAATCTAAAGTAGTAAAACTGGTCAAGAGCGAGACAAGCTTGCGTAAGTTATTTTGAAAAAAAAAATAGAAATTATTGTGAGAGATAAAATCTCCTTGTTGATTCACATGAAAAGAAACGTAAAATGACAAGTGAACGTTTATTGACAGTTGGTATCATGTGAAATAAACTTAAAATAAAGTAAATGGTAGTGTTAAATATATCTTAGGATAAAGAAAATAGGTCTGTAACACTTGCTTATTTGAACTTGGTATGTGAACGCCTAGCATTTCAGACTATTCCTACTTAATATAATCACCAGTATAGTTCCCGTCACGTAAAAAGAACGCTGGTTTGTTCGCGCTTACGAACAAACCAGCGTTCTTTTTACGTGACTGGAACTATATAGTCTGTTTGGAAAGAGAACTATCGTGGCAAAAAATGGAACTGACGTTAGATTGTTACGTTACGTTAGTCGAACAAAAAAAACAAGAAATAAGAACAGCAGCGCCCTCAATGCCACATTAGTTCCCTTTCCAAACCTGTCAGAACGGAATTTGAATAATACAATTGTCAATACAGTTGTAATAATATTTCGTCGCTGATGGCGTCAGCGCACGAAAGCTGATATCGTCAGCGACCCTCTATGGGAATGCCCAGTGGGCTATAGCTAGTATAGGGCGGAGGTGGCGTGCGCGCATGTGAAGGCGCTGCCTGCGTGCTCTCGTATGTGTAATGTATTTACAAAGAGTTGTTGTTGCTACCTGTGGATTACCAAGTTTCCTACCTTCATTGGCTTCTTATTTTAGTAATAAAAGAAAATTAATGCCAAAAATGTAAGGCTCCCACTGAAGCTTACATACATAAAATTAATTTTTATAACATTATTATGTACTTTAAGTAAGCTAGCAAAAATGTTTTAATTTCTTTAGTACTGATATTTTCCCATTATAAGTTATAATAGACCTGTACCTGATAAACGTAAACTAATTCATTGTATTGTGCTACCAGGATTTATTTTTATATGTACACCTGTTTTCTTATAACATTATCATGACAAATGAAGATGCTTGTAAAAAAAAATGTGGGCTATAAAGTATTTTTTAGATATATTTTTTTTTTACTTTGCCACATATCATATTTATTATTGTGTGTACTTTACAATATGTAGTTAATTTGAAAAGTATGTTGTAGGTACAAGAGAAGTCAGCAGAGTCTGTCGAGGGCGGCAACACAGGCGGCAATGTAGATGGCGGTGCGGCGGCATTGCTGCGGAAGCACGGCATCACGCTTCTGCCGCACGACTCCTCTAGTACTGTACTTAATGCCATACAGAGCGGACGGACTGTCGTACTTTCCGGTAACTACTTAGAAAACAAGTTTTTTTAACCTGTAAAATCTCACTGCTAGGCAAAATTGTCACATCAAAATTATTATTGACAAAAAAAAGTACGCTAAAAATATTACAACCACGCCTTTTCTCCTACGAGTGGACAGAGATTAAATTCAATCAACCAAAAAAGGGAAAGAGAGTGTAGAAAACTAAAGGGGTCTTCTTATACACACATAAAATAAAAAGCTTAAATCTAACTTATATTTCTAGTGTGTTTCCGCTTCGAGATCTCCAAGCTGGTACTCTTGACGACTTCGATGTCTTCAAGCTGGTACTCTTGTCGACACGTGTTTCACCTCTTCACGAGGCATCCTCAGGACGTCTTGACTCTTCGAGCTCTTGCACGTCTTGAGCTCCAAGAGTCAAGACGTCCTGAGGATGCCTCGTGAAGAGGTGAAACACGTGTCGTCAAGAGTACCAGCTTGAAGAATTCGAAGTAGGCAAGAGTACCAGCTTGGAGACCTCGAAGCGGAAACACACTAGATATATAAGTTAGATTTAAGCTTTTGAATATGAATTTCCGCAAAGTAACACCTGATTCAATAAATTACACATAAAATAAATAATCTTTTGCCACAGTCCTTATTACGCTCCCATTATATGTGTTACGTCCAGACGCGGGCAAGTTGATGCTGCAAGAGAGCAATTCCGCCCTCGCTCCCGCCCCCAGTCCGGCCCCTGCGGCCGTCCCCGGCCCGGCGCCGTCCAAGGGAGTCATCCTGACTGCGGCCCCGGTGAAGGCTCCCCCCGCCGGCGTCAAGATATTCACTCTGAACAACAAGCTGAGGCCCGCAGACAAACTGCCCATCAAGAAGATAGTGAACCCTCAAGATATGAAGGTAACTACCTCAATACGGAATATGTTAGGTCATAAAATTATGTACGATATAAATAATATAAATAAATAAATATTGGAGGACATTTTTCACACAATACTATCTAGCCCCAAACTAAGCAAAGCTTCTACTATGGGAACCAGATGGCTGATGGAATACATACATACTTTTTTATGCATACATGTGATACATATAAACACCCAGACACAGAACCCAGACCAAACATCCATGCTCAGCAGGAATGTTTGCCCTGAGTGGGGATCGAACCCACAACCTTCAGCTCAGAAGGCATACGAAATACCACTGTGCCATAAGGCCTGTCACTTCGATCTGTTCTAAGCGTTGCGAAAGAAAATATGTCTGTGTTGTTTCAGATCAAACTAGTATCCCTCCCCGACAGTAAGTTGTCCTCTACCACGAGGATATCCAACGTGTCTATGAAGGCTAAGACGCGTCGAGCCGCGCTCCCTAATACAAACATGGGTGCGCGGCAACCTGTCAAGATCATCATGCAGAAGGCTAACTTCGACAAAATACTGGGGAAGAATGTTGAGAACGGGATGGAGGTAAAACCATTTTTTTATACGAAATGTAGAACCACACACCACGAACCGCGATCCGCTTCTATCGCCTCCTAACCTTTTTATCAAATTATTATGACTCTTTATTCCATTTAAATCTCGGGTCGCAACCCGGTCCTTTGATAGGCATCAGTGGAGCCGAAGCCAACACTAAGAGGCCCTTTACAGAAAATACAATAAAAAATACAGTGTTTTGGTATGTGGATGGATGATGGAACTATTGTACTATATGAAATTTGACAAATCGGGGCTATTGAAATGAAATGGTTATGATTTATAAAACTAGTTTATTGGCATTATCAAAAAAAATTATTTTTTAAATATTATTTTTATTTTATAAAGAAGCCCTGTAGTAGTTTATACAATGTTTTTCAGCTCAGTGATAATCATTATTTAAAGTACCGAGGTTACTATAAATAATATTATATTATAATTTATAGTACCTCTAATATTAATTTACTTCTTTAATGTGTTTACTACCTTAAAGTAGCAGCCATCATTTGTTATTTTTTTATAAACCTCATGTAATATAATTGCCAAAATATTTATGCGCTAACAAGTTATATTTTTAGTTGCAAAAATAAGCCTTTCTGCAGTACTTCAGCGTTAACATACTAAAACTATCTTTTTTGTTACAGGTTGCGCCAATACAAATAACGTCAACGACGGATCTCGGTAAAGTTCTTCAAGTATCCAATACAATACCCACCATTGCCCCCACTGGCACCATAATTGGGAGTACAGGGACCATCATTAACAACACGAGCGTTATTGGAAATTCAGGGACCATTATCGGGAATTCAGGGACTATTATCGGGAATACAGGGGGCATTATCGGAAATACGGGGAGCGTTATCAGTAATACTGGGGGCATTATAGGGAATACAGGGGATATTCTCGGGAATACGGGAGGCGCGTCTAGTACAGGGTTCTTGTGTGTCCCCGCTGAGTTTTTAAGTTCGAATTCTCCGGCATATCTTCGGTCACAGCTGTTATCGGCGCACAAAACTATACACGATTTGAATCAACAATTGACAGTGCTTAAAGAACAACTCGCCGCTTATGAGAGTTTGTAGCGACTAGCCTAGCTTTAAGAGCTGAACTTCGCTTACTTACCTTCGTTGATACCGAAATCTTCGACAGCACATCACGCATTTTTTCATGCAACATAAGAATACTTTTTTTTACCTACGGTACCCCTAAATAGTATGTGATGTGAATGATTTTTTTTTATCCGCTTTTATATATAAAATGCTAGCGTCTAGCCAGACTTCAATGTGTTCTTTCTTCTAATAGAGAAATTTGAAAAAAAGCATTCAGACCAAACATGGATCATCGAAATCAGATAACATTTAGGGGTAAAAATCAGTTTTCTTCTTTTGTATGGAAAACTAAGCAGTAAAGGTGTTTCTTAAAACTTTTGAAACAATAATCATCAATATTATCATGCATACTAAAAATTTATTGATTTTTGGTGTGAAATATAAACGATTTAAAAAGGCTTTCCATACGTTCTCAACCATTTTTAACCCCCGACCCAAAAAGAGGGGTGTTATGTTTGACCTGTATATCTGTGTCTGTCTATGGCATCGTATCTCTCGAACGGAAGGACCTATTTTGATCCAGCTTTTTGTTTGAAAAAGGATTTCATCGAGTGTTCTTAGCTATGTTTCATCAAAATCGGTTCAGCCGTTACGAGATTTTTTGAGTTTATACTCGTATAAACTAAAAAAAAAACAGAAAATATTAGCACTAGATGAACGAAATTTGGCAAGTAGAATGTGTCTGTATACCGCCACAAAATATTATTATAGTAAAAGTATACACATATAGAAGGGGTGTTTTTTTTCCAACTCCATCCCTTCGTATGGGGCAAGTTTTACATCTGTCTTCTCATAATACTATGTGCTAAATGAGAAGTATAGCCCGCACAAGGTGAAAATTCATTTGCATTTCTAAACTATTAGACCATCTCAAAAACTTTCAATATCTTTACAAAATAGTCTAAACAAAAAATACTAGCCAAGTAGTCTTAGATTTAAAAGCATTAGCTAGGAACATTACCATACCTATAATGCGTGTCTGGACACCGTCTAGGCCAGTTATTTTAAATCGTTTATATGTCAAACTCAATTCAATTAATTAAAAAGAGTGAAAGGTTTTGAGCAGGGTTAATGTGATACTGGTTTAAGGGAAAACTATTTTAACTCTGTTAAGATTTAGATGTTACTATCCTTATCTAAATAAGAATGATTATTTGTTTTTCTTCATTGGATGATATATTATAAGATATAAGCAAAAACTGGAGTATATTGAATTCTTCAGTTCAATGTTATTAAAATAATATTAGGACTGATTTAGGCGCTGTAGTTTTTACTTCAGTCCGTTGCAGTAACGGATCCAGTACACGATTGGGGCTATTTCATTTGATTGTGGATTGATAAAACCTACCCTCATCAGGGTCAAGTCCCTCCCAAACCAAAATCCTGAACCCGCCACTGGTCCGTTTTGTTTATAAACTTATTATCTGTCTATTGGTATAAAGTACAAAAACTGGAGTAAGGAGGAGATCAACGCTCGCAGCTATCTCTCTCGCGCACCTTTATTACACACCTTTTTTAAACATAAAATAATTGGTTAGGGATATTAGAAAAGTGAGAAATGAATTTATTTATATAGGAAAAATATTTAAAAAATATACATTCAGATATCACTTATACTGGCGACGGAGTGGTAAAAAAAAACATATTTTGCTAGTCTTCGGCCAATTTAAAATAAAAATAAAAACTTTCAAATATTTATCAAAGAAAAACTTAACAATAGTTCTATCAAATTAAATTTATTTCTTACTTTTCTATCTACTGAATGATTTTATACAAAGAAAATTGGCGTATAGTATGGGAGCGCACTGCAAAAAGTACACCTCATCGACAGGATGAAACCAGTCGGGATTTAAATTTTTATGAGTGTAGGCCACTTTATTTCCGCCAAACCATTGAACTTGTTTGATTTTTGTCCTCTGAAATCTGCCGCCCCTAGGCCGCGGCCAAATGACAAATCCAGGATTGGTACTCTCTATTTTATTTGACTAAAAATGTGCTGCACGAGAGATAGCTGCGCGCATTGAGCAAATCCAAAAGACAATAAGTACGTGAAATCACTCGTCTCACGTCGTCAGTAGGTACATTGCCCAGTTTTCCATACGACTGAAGAAAACTGTTTTGTGCAACTAGTTATCTGATTTTGGTGATTATTTTTTATGGACCCAGTGGCTTGTTTTTTTTCAAATTTCTAGACTTTGAACTTCGAAGTTATAATGAAATTAAAAAAAAACTAGTTATCCGATTTTGGTGATTATTTTTTATGGACCCAGTGGGTTATATTTTTTTTTCAAATTTCTAGACTTTGAACTTCGAAGTTATAATGATTTTGAAAAAAAGAATGCATACAGCGTAATCCTATTCTCATTTTATTTGCAATTTATTCTACTCTGCATTTTTTTATTTATTTTTTATAAAAACCTCATTTACTTTTTAAGTATGTAATTGTATATTTAGGTCTGATGGATTGTTTCCTATATTTTTAAATAATTAGCATTTATAAGTTTAAAGTGTAAATATGTTAAAGTTATTATGTACAGAAATAAAACGAGATAATTATATAAAACGGTTTATTTCTTCATTTACAGATTTATTATATACTTATCATTTGTTCTTTCTAATATTACTTATTTTCAACCGCATTCAAAAAAGATGGAGGTTCTCAATTCGACTGTATTTTTTTATGTGAACCGATTTTGACGATTCTTTTTTATTTGAAAGCTGGTGCTTCCCGTACGATTTAGTCCCGGTCCCAGTTCTGACAATGGCATACGTGAGAAATCGGTTGCTTTAGTTTTTTAAACTATAATTATACAGAATTAACTGGTGCCGACATGACTACAAGGTTGTGTTGTGTTATATGCACAAAATCATTCAGTCAATAATCATAATTCCATTGATTATCGATCAATCAGCGCATTGGTAAAAATTTATCATAGACAAAAAAAAACGTTATACTGTCTATGGGCAAAAGTTGTATTTCATACATTTCGTAGTACATCTATTTCGTATTTTAAATAATTATAGTTTAAAAAACTGAAGCAACCGACTTCTCATGGATGCCATTGTCAGAACTGGACCAAATTGAAATGAGGCCACACGGGAAGCACCAGCTTTCAAATAAAAATAATCAAAATCGGTTCACCCAGTCGAAAGTTATGAGGTAACAAACATAAACAGTCGAATTGAGAACCTCCACCTTTTTTGAAGTCGGTTGAAAAGGAAAATTAAATAATAGTGCATGCTTAAAACAGTTCACTATAGAGTATAATACAACAGATTGGCGCAAAACAGAACAATATATAGTTATACAAGAATTAATTCAATTCCGGATTTAGGCAACAACACTACTTGTTAACAACTGTAACAAGCTTGTGGTATATCTTGTCCCATTATCTTCTCTGGTTAGCACCTAAAAAACTGGTAGGATGCTGATCTAAGAAACTAAGCATTTGACCATAGCTCAATTGATGTTAACTAAAGCTGTGATCCAAGATGGTAAGCACACTTAGTACGAAAATTGGCTCTAGAGTGAGCCTCTTGAGCTCACTATTTGGTGCTTGGCAACAATGAGGACGGTAGCCATTATTTATATAGCTCCAGCTTCATGCGTGTGTTAATCCGATACTGCCCCTCTAGACACTGTCCAGCTAGGTGTCCCCCCTGCGCTGCGCCCTCGCCTGAAGTACGTCCCTGAACTGTCCCAGTATAGCGTTCTCTCGCTTCGCTCGCTCTTCCTTGCTAAACGCAGCGAGTGCCCGTTTCTCGTCCGCCGAGTAAATCTGGTTCTCTTTACGTATACGGACGGCTTCCATGCGACGATGTCTGGAAAAGAATTGAGTTAGGTTTAGTATAAACAGGATTTTTATAACCTTATGTTCGATATTATTTTCTTAATTAAAACGAATTTTTAATCGAATTCCAAAAATAAGGTTCTCAATTCGACTATTTTTTTGTATGTTTGATCACTGATTACGTCGCCAATTGTGATTGATTTTTTTGTTTGGTAGGTACTTCAGAGGTGGCCCCATACAATTTTCATAAAATCGGTGTTTTTTTTTTTTTGTATTTGGTGTTTATAACAAAATAACTGGAAAAATGTTATTCAAGTAAACGAATTGCGTATTTTGAAGTCGGTTTTTCAGTTTTTTAAACTATAATTATTCTTGGAAATATTTGTACATATTTTTAATAAATATCAAAATCAACCTGAGAATTATAATTTGATTGGAATGAAATGCACACGAAATTACTGTATTTTTAATGATTTTTCATTGTTCTCATACTACCTTCAAACATATATTGGCAATGTAATACTTTAGGGTAATATATTACTTAATATTTATATTTGTATAAATGTGCCCAGCATACAAAAATAAATGGATAATATACTGCTCTCATTGTGTGCTAATATTTAAAAAAAATATGGCGAGATACCACAAAGGATCTATCCACGTTAGTGTTACACACACACACACACATTCTCCAAAACATAGACACAAAAAGTAAACATTTTTAGACATCTGTGATCATAAAGTATTTATGTTAGTTAAATCTCTGTAAAAAAAACTTAAATTTCTCACATTGACTTATGTACATTTTTGATAAAATTCTAATAAAATTACCTTGATCCGCTCATAACATATCCAACAGACTCGTACGAGGCTATCTCATCGGACGTCAGCCCAATCTCCCCTCTCCTGGGTATCCTCTTCCCCTCGGCCACGTAGGCCGCCATCGCAGCCCCTTCCCCGGGCAGCAGCGCTCGTCCGAAGTCCTTGTGCCCGAGCGCGGGCCCCACGCGTGGTGTAGGACCATACGCTTCACTCGCTAGTTCTTCGTCCTTTTTGGGCTTGGCTTTGGATATATCTACGACTTCGTGCTCTTCTGTAATTTATTAACATTTTAAATTAGAATAAAAAAAAACAGTAAAAACCTAATCAAAATCGATCCATCCGTTTCAGAGTAAAAATGCCACAGACTGACATACAGATACAGTCACACACACGTGAAGCGGTCAAGGGTCAGTCACAAATCTAACAAAAATAATGATACTTACTCCCTTGCTCGACCCAAACTTCCTCCTCTTCGCTAGAGCTGTCACTGCTACTGGACGAGCTGCGAGCCTTTTTCTTAGCTTTTTTCCGTGCCTTCTTCACTTTCTTCAGCTTTTTCTTGAGCTTCTTCAGTTTCTTCTTGGTATCATCTTTTTCTTTGGATTTCTTGCTTTTTTTCTTCTCCTTGCCCTCGGTTTTAATATTTTGATTGGATGGATCTTCTTCAGAACTGTAAATTATACAAAAATTTAGGTTGTATTTTGACGTATTTTCAAATCAAGCAATTATACTATTTATTTAAGTATCTTCCACACTGTAGAAATAATGTATATGTTGAATAGGTGAACCATTTCCTGATGCCAAGCAATAGATTATTTGGTCAATATTTAAAGGAAGGAGGTGCAAGTTTCTATAATGTTTAATTTTACATGTAATAATATAATAAATCTTTTTTTTTATTTTACATTAGGTAGTTTTTAAATCAGTATATACTTAAAAATATTAGGTTACAAGCAAAGACAAAATTTTATATATTAAAAAAGCGGACAAGTGTGAGTCGGACTCGCCCATGAAGGTTTCCGTAGCAGGAAGTAACATAATATAAAAGTTGTTATGTTCTCTTATTCCAGTTTGACAAGAAATATTTCCAAAAATGTTATCAATTTGTGTGCCTCCTCGCATAGTTGGACAAGGTGGTAATAACGTCCAGCGTTCTGCATGAATGACAGTATACAATTTGTCTTTTTAAAAATCTTCGTTGAAGCCTCCAAAAAGTATTGTTGGCATATTGTTGTTGCAAAAAACATAAACGTGTCTGCCCGCTCGGGTAAGCGCAGTCGGGAATCTGTCCCCCGCGCTCCACACCCGCTACCGATCAAGTCATTATAATTATTATTTACTTAGGCACTTATTACAGATTTATTATTAGAAAATAATGGTTCCGGCTTATGCATAAGGTTTATGTCTATGAAATAATTTTTTTTTTTTTTTTTTTAATATTTGAGTTGATTGAATGAAAGGTAAATTGCGGTTTACGATTTATGACGTATTCTCATCCAAAGCAACAGAGCTGACTACGTCAAAGTTGGACTTAGAAAGGTGTCAAAATATAAAAGTGGATGTCACAACAATTCTGGACAAGGAGCTATTCTCAAAATAGAAAAATGCTTACTCTAATCGGGCAGGTGACTTGCCCCACACTGAAGAGACACCAATCTCTCCAATTCTCTCTCGCTCCTCTCTCCTGGCATCTAGAAACTCTTCCTCTTGAGGTTTATAGCGGCTCGGTCCACGAGGACCAGGTCCACTGCCAAGCCCACCTCCTAACCCTGTAAAGTGATTTATTAATAAGTTAGAATATTTCTTAATTAATATCGATTTTATTTTTTTGTAAAATGTATGAGTAGTGTGTTGCATTGTGTTAGCAAGGCCGTAGACAGGGGGGGAGGGGGCATACATAATAATACAAAATTTGCCTAAATATATATAGGCAAATTTTGTATTATTTAAGAAGTTAAAAGCTGTTGATTATTGAAAATAAATAAAACAATAAATATAAGATGAGTTTTTAATTTGATTAAATGTTTAATTTACATGTAACAGACTTTTGAATACTTGAATAAAATCAATTTTTTTATCAAACAGTACTTGCACAATAAAATTTATAATTTTAATTTATTTCTTTTGGAGTATTTATTAAGCCGTCCCTACTACTGTTTGCATCGGTGGTTGGGAACACTAGCATTCGACGGCATGGCATCCCCTGTATACTGTACTGTGGGTTCACTAATAATAGAAATAAAGCATGTTTTTATAAAAACCACAAAAGTTATCGCGCTCACTTCGCTCGCGCATTATTACTATTTTGACAGAGATTACCGTGGAATTACTAATACGAGAAACAAGGCATATTACTATAAAAACACTATTAAAATTTTCGCGCTCGTTTCACTCGCACATACTTATTACCTATTTTTATTTATTTAGGGCATGCAATCACTAAGTGTTCGTTAAAACTAAAAAAAATATATTACTACCCATAAATAATATAAAATTCGTACATTGTAAGATATAGGACAACATGGCCGCAGACCCCGCCCCCTCTATGAGAAAGCTAAAAGCTATGCCCATGTCCATTGCTGAGCCCTTTCTATTCCTTTCCTCCATTCCTTTTTTTTTACCGGTTAATAGATCATGTCTATTTTCATTTATGGGGTGATGCATAATCTCAAAAATCATGATATTGAGACTGTTTTATGTCACATTTGACTATGGTAAGAGGGTTACTAAATATTGGCTTGCAGCAACAGGGATTCAGCCTATAACTTATAACTACAATTTCCTTCAACTCCTTTAACTGATTTATATAGAGTATACTTAGGAAGGCAAGTAGCGGGAACATTCAATGTTTTTCTTTTCTCCCAGGACAGCATGGAAGAGATGTAGCTTAATAGGTTTACGGCCTTACTGAAAAACGTTACTTAACTTTAAGCATTGCTTAACATACTTTGTCAACTTTTCGCTGACACGTAATGACACTTGCGGAAAGAAAACAGATAATTTAAAACTATGGTTTAAGTTACAAAATAATATTCCGGTAAGGCCCTTAAAAAGTCCTTAGTCTACTTATCCAGCCTAAGAGAAAAAATTATGTACAAATGGTAAAGCAATAAAGCATTGAATTGAATTGAATTGAAGCACTTTGATACTGATGAGTTCAGAGTTAAAATATTTAGACCAGATATTGAAAAGATATGGAACCTTTATAAAATATGGCTACTTTCATAGAAATAATTTCAATCCCCTTTTTAACTTTCTAATCTGTCTTATTAAAAATAATAATTTTCTACATTTTAACTGTCTAAACTTACCACCACCAAGTCCACTAACTGTCTAAACTTACCACCACCAAGTCCACCACCACCATAGCTTTGGTGTAAGCTTGGCCCTCTCTCCTGATGCCTGTTCTGAGGTCTATTCGGCTCTTTTCTATCTTTATCTTTACTTCTATCTCTGCCGCTCTCACGTTCTCTGCTTCTCTCGCGTTCTCTGCTTCTGTCCCGATCTCTACTACGTCTCTCGCGATCCCTACTCCGTTTTCTTTCTCTACTACTTCTGTCTTTGTCTTTACTGTGTCTCTCGCGATCTCTGCTACGTTTTTCATGATCTCTGCTGTGTTTCTCGCGATCTCTGCTGTGTCTTTCGCGGTCTTTGCTGTGTCTTTCTCGGTCTTTGCTGCGTTTTTCATTACTACTTTCGCGACTATCACCTCGGTGAACTTTGACTTTTTGACGGTCTCTACTGCGATCGCATCTGTCTATATCGCGACTTCTACGTTTTTCACGGCTGCGGCTGCGATGTCTTTCGTGAGATCTACGGGGACTCCTGTCTCGGTCATAACCCATTTCTTAGTCTTTACAACAGATCAGCAGAAAACTATGTAAGGTTATAAAATTCTTGAAAATAATTTCAGCATTATTTTATCACACTTTTGTTCTACAAACACAGAAAACAAGCGTAAGCTAGGTAATAAGAAATATTTGCAAAATCTTGGCAAAATGAAAATTAAACTAAGCTTTGTATTGCGTTACAACATAACTATACAACAACGGACACGTTCAATTAATTATAACAAAACAAAATTATTTTAGCATAATGCCTGAGAATCCTGAGATAGAGAAGCATTATACTGAAGATGTATGTCGAAGACGAAGATAGAGAAAAACAATGCTTCAATTACGTATTACACGTATTCAACATGGAACACAATACAATGCTGCCAGTATAATTAACATTCATTTATCTATGGTATAGCAGAATAAATCGAAAAGGCAAACATTTATTACTGCCTTGCTGAAAAACGTTACTTAACTTTAAGCAATGTTTAACATATTTTGTTAACTTTTGGCTGACACGTAATGACGAGTTTTGGCGGGAACGTCTTAGTAATGTGTTGTTGCTTTGTTTTATTTTCCTAAACTTATGTTATTTTGAACATTAATGCTATAAAAATGGTGGTGTTTTATTAATTAAGTGTTTGATAAAGTGCGTGAGTGTGGGCAAGTGAAATAAAGCAGTAAAACGTGTGATTTTACGTTGTCGGCAAAACTCCATAGAAGCTTCTAGTAAAGTCGCCCCCACTTTACTGAAGCAGGACTCGACTTATAAATTGACTGTATACGTGACTTAGATTGTGACTAGGTATAAGATTTACAACTTGTTTTATTCAAGAAACTTGAAAAAATCCTAATACTTGACACTGGCAAATGCTTTAATGCGGGTCCAATACAAAAAAGAAGAAGAAGACACGTAATGACACTTGCGGAAAGAAGACAGAGAACTTAAGATGCTGGTTAAAGTTAAGTAACGTTTTTCGGTAAGGCCCTTAGTTTTGTTTAAAACTTGTATTCGAATACAAATGAAATATCGATTTGTCTCTCAACTTTGGGTCATTTCTAGTGAAGAAAAAAATCTGCTAGGTGACGTCATTACCTGTATTGATTTTTGCGGCCAATTTAACTTGTTCTTGACTGTTACATTAACAAATCATTTATATTTACAAAATAAAAATGTAGCATCGCTACCACAATGAAACTATCGACGCCTAGATATACTATAAGCTTGTTCTTCCAACTAACGTTGGTTTTGTGCGACTTGATATTTAATTGCGTGAGTTTATTTCCTAGAAGTCGCGATGGGCTCCTTGTGTTATTTATGTAAGTTTTGACCGTTGTTATTCAGAGATTTATCATTAGATTTATTACCAGATTTCAAAAACGTTTCAATAAATATCTAATTTTATTTGGATTTTAGATTCCAAGACTTGTTCCTGGTGCTGTCTATTACTTCCATGCTGATGACCTTTTTCTCTACATATCTTTTTCAAGTAAGTGTTCGTTATTTTGTAAGCAAAATATGTTTTAAAACACGTGTCAGTTAAATTATAATCGATACACAGGCGTTTGACTGCTGCTCACCTCGCAAAAACAGTGTGATTCATAATGGCACCATCAATGTGTTTATAAAGACATGGATTCCTCAGAGCCGTTTCAGCGTGAAAGAGTAACATACACACCAAACTTTCGTATTTAGTGAGAATATTTAAGGCTACTATTAAACATAAAAATTATCACATATTCACGTTTTTTTATTAGATTTTTCTATGAATTGAAATAGTTCTTGTGAACTTTATAAGTTTCTTCTAGGCAAGCAGCGTTCTCCGTTGTGAAACGCAGCGTCGCGTCTCTCAACGTCTGCGGCGAATTGGTGGTCAAACGTAAGCAAGCCTATTAATGAATAATAAAAGAAAACATAATATTCTGTTTTATACTATATTTCTATCTATAACCAACTGCAAAAAGCGCAATTTGCAGTCGTAACTTTCGATTTCGTTACGCTTGATACGCTGTCGAGTGAACGGTTTTTGTGAGAAAGCAAGCGTAAAATCGCGGTGAAAGGTTATAAATGCGCATTCTTTCGGATAATTCTAGTAAAATCATTATTTTTTTACGAAAATGAGCATTTTTTTTAATTTTTAACCAAAAAATATAGTCTGACACTCGGGGAGTGAATACGAATCTAACGACATCTCGTACATCAAGATCGGTCAAGTCGTTTAGACTGAAGGAGGTAATATAGAAATATACATACCTACATACAATACAAAAACACTTTATTGACCCACGTACCACATACACTTGATAAACAACTTTCCTTACACAGTTGGGTAAAATATACATTTTCAGTACCAATAATTATAGTAAAAAAAACTGTCAAAATACGCAATTCGTTTACTTGGATGATATTTTTTCAGTCATTTTGTTATAAAAACCAAAGTGCTGGACCGATTTATATGAAATTTATATTAACTATTACCTACCAAACAGAAGAATCATCAAAAACAATTCATAATTGGCAGAGTAATAGTTGAACAAACATACTCGTACAATAGAAAACAGTCTAATCGAGAACCTTCTTTTTGGAAGTCGGTTACAATACCTACATATTAAAGGTAACAGCGACATAATCTCGCAGGCAGGTCTAGTAGAGGTGCTGGTGCGTAAGTTCCGTCTGCTAGCGTGCGTGTGCGCCGCGTACCTGGCCGGCACCGTGGCGCTGCACGGCGCGTGGCTCGTGGCCGCGTGGCGGGCGCCGCCACACGCGCCGCCGCCGCACCACCCCGCGCTTCTGATGCTCTTCGCCGCGCACAGATGCCGTCAGTATTATATCACAAGTCAACTTTAGCGATGCAAAATTCGCTCAGCGCCCCTTTTTATCTTGCCTTTTCCCTAATTAAGAGTGTGAGACAAAAGTCCATATGCGGTTACTTTAAATTGTGATATTTTTAATAATAATTGCTTTAACTTTTGCGTCACTCTCTTAATTGCAGAAAAAGCAAAATAAAATGAGCGCTGAGCGAACTTTGCATCGCTATAAAAGTTGATAGAGTACGACTGCTGGACTATTTCACAAGTCAATGGATTCAACGTCTTCCTACCTTTATCTATCCCTATCATCCTACCTACCCCTATCTGTATTATAGTATCAAATATCGTAAAGTACAAAAAAAATTACTCCGCGATTGGTCGACGTAATTTGTGAGTAAAATGCTGGCCGCTAACAAGCCCTTGTTAGCCGCCAAGGCAAATTTTAAATTTTAAATCTGTAGGGGGCAAGGGGGCAGCTCTTGTGTTCATTTTTAGTCTTTCAGCCCCTAAATAAAAATAATTGAATTATAACATATTATAAGGTAAATTAAAGTTGCAATAATTGGAAGAAACCACTGGCGTTAGAAATACAATTTGTAACTAGTTCGGAGCCTGAGATACAAATATTTCTTGATTTTATACTTACTGTATTGTATCACAACTCATTCGGTAGAGATTCCGATTGGAAACTATACTTAACTCGATCTCGTATGGAAATGACAGAGATAAACATAACATAAACATTCTTTATTGTAACACAACCATGAGGAACAAATAATATAATGAGGCACTGCCTTTTGCGTTAGTTAAGAAACTGTGTTGCAATGAGATGGAGATATAGTTTTCAACCCGATAATCTCACTCACGTAGAATCGAAAACCAAATCACTAATTGTGTATAAATAAAACTAACCCATTTGGTTTAATTACTTACTTTGTAAATAGAACATAGCTTCTAAAACACTTTCTATCTACTGGTAGGTAATATAGATTGGCTTGCGTAATGGCTCCATATTTTGTCCAAAACTGGGTAGGGAAAGTATAATTTTGCAAAGTTTTTACTAATAAAAACGATTTGTTTACAACATTTCATGAAGATTGACTTGAACAACCAAATTGCAAAAACTAATCTAACTATACCAGCATCGTACGCTTCAATACTCTATTACAAAACTTTTTTTTTATTTCCAAACCATCTTTATAACAGATATTATTAAAAACCGGGATTCTCAAAAGGGCGGATACTCAAAAGGACAGATTCTTAAAAAGACAGAGTATACGTAAGTAAAAAAGCAGACAAAAGAATACTGCATTAGTTAATGCAGCTTTCTAATACATGAATACTATCCAAAACAATCCTTTTGATATAAATGCTATGATGATCCGGGCGTGTATAGCATAGACTATACACCTATAGTACTTTAGAATACAAATAGTTATTTTACTCGCTGCATCTTTGTTCTAGTGTCTCCGTGGTACTATTTCCTATACAAGCGCGCGGCGATGCGAGTGGCCGACCCGCGCTTCTACGAAGACATAGACTGGATCCAGAATCAGCTACAGCCACACTAGCGACATCTACTGGCAGTTACTGTTCCTACCACTTAATGTTCGTTTATATCTAACGTACTGTAGACGTATCAGCCGCGTACCCAGACTAGACCGACTAAAATTAAAATAAACAGACTTCAAGGTTACCTATAATGTACAGCACGATAATTAATTACCTAACTTAATTAGCTGAAAATTCTGTTCTCTTATTGGTTGGTACGGGATCTATTTTGCTGAGGTAGGATACTATTGTATATCAGAAAACCCCAACTAGAAGGGGGTTTTCTGATAATCATTTCTCTATTATAATAAATATATAAATTGTACTCCGGTTCTGACAGCCATGAGTGAGCTTTTATATTTTCTTTAAACAAAATAACCTGAATCTAAGTTGTCCACCCACCACGTATGGTATATAAACGAACGAACGATGGTAAACGACCCAGTCCAATAAAAAAAAGCATTAAGTGACTAAGTCACAGATTATCATGCTATACTTTATTGGCTTCCTAAATCAATACAGTGCTAGCTAACTAACACATATTATGAACACTAGCCTAGCTAACACATATTATGAACATATAATATGTGTTAGTCAAGCATGGCTTCTTTTGCCAGTCGGTACGGTGGACGAACTGTTCGGTAAATCTTGATGGTTAAGTAGCCATTTTTTATTTTACCGGTCATTGCATTATAAGTTTCTTCTTGTAGTCGATCTCCGATCTCGATAAATAAAAATAACCAGCCGACGACCGTGTTCAGGACTGAATTGAAAACTAAATTCATATAAACGAACGTGAGGTATAGACGAACCTCTAAAGATATCTAAATATATGGAAACGACCACGAATTTAATCAAAACTAAATACAAATTAAAAAGAAAATATCAAAGTAGTGTATAGATTTATTAAAGACTTTCCTTATTATGTAAAATAATATGTCGTTATTCAAAGAAACAAGTAGTTTTATTTAAGAAAATAAAATACATAAAAAAACGACCCAAGTCATATTTTATTTACACAAAATGTGGAAGATTTACAAATTGCACCTTTATATTTTGTACTGCGAATAATTAAAAAATGTAATCTCAATTTTACATTGGTGTCACATATTTACAACAATTTGTAATGTAACATTTTCCCTTACATTTTATTTATTAAAGGGCTTTGGTTGCATTTTTTTATACGAATTTCTAAACAGTACAATATCCACTCAGGAGTGGATCTTGTCGATAAATATAACCTGACTGTCCTTAAAATAGTAGTAAATAGGTTTTTCAACGCAGGCGCAATTAAACTGCAACGTCGTTGAATGATGCCTTCATAAGTAGTTTTGTAATTAAACATTCAGGGTTTGCAGTCAGATTTTGTTAGGTTTAATTTAGCTTTCTTTCTAGCTTTTATATCTAAATCAAAGTGAAAAGAATATTGCGCGCGATAAAAAAATATTTAGTAATATTATTGAGATACAAAAGATTGAAAATTTATAAACCACTGAAAAGATAATCTACAGAAATTTCGAGCGGCACTCACTCAGAAGTTTTACCCGTTGCAGAAATCTCACTATACTGACTGTATAATAAATATATAACAAAATGTCGTCGGGTACGGCTTGTCGGTTAGAAGGGGGCACGACACAGTGGACAGTTAGATTTGTTTGATTTCTGGAACCATTTGCGCTGCAAACAAAAAATAACATTGTTTAACATATTTATCCTTCTACTAATATGCTTATTACATCAAAATCGACTCGACCAATTCTAATATAAAAAAAAAATTAATTCACACGCATAATGAAAGTTTCTAGATAATCTTTCATTATGCGTACATAATGAAAAATTATCTATATCTACACGTATAATAAAACTAACGGGTCATAATATATTAAATATTCAAAACAGCAATTTTCAAAATTGTTGTCTGTCTGGACGAAATTTGGCAGGATTATTACTATGCAGCAGGATCTGGTATACTTTTTATCCCGAAAAATTGACAGTTCCTGTGAGATACACTAAAAACACAATGAGTATAGATATAATACAATTGAATGATAATCTTGTATCCCCAAACAACAATAATAGCCGGGAACGTATAATCTCGGATCCGCCTAATAATGTTCATGAGCAGCATACCGATAGTAATAATTTTTTTCGTGTATAAATACATTTTTATTTTACATCAAAACATTAACGGTCTTATAAATAAGTCAGACAGATTAATGGTGTGCCTGGATGAACTTAATGACCAAAATAAAAATATAGATATTCTATGCCTTACAGAACACAATATGACGAAAGACGACCTTAATAGACTAAAAATTATTAATTTTAACTTAGCTGCCCACTACTGTAGGGATGTTAGACATGGTGGATCGTGCATTCTAGTAAGAAACGGCCTCGAATTTAAAAAACTCGACGCAATTAACCAAATGTCTACTCATGAAATAGTCGAATGCTCAGCAATAGAATTATCCTCTCATAAAATTAACATCGTATGTATGTATAGACCACCTAGCTACAAACGAAAAAACTTTGACATATTTTTTCGCATCCTGAACAACATTCTTCACGTACTTACATTAAAATCTAACTATAAAACGATATTATGTGGCGACTTTAACATTGACGTTCTGAAAGACAATAACCTAACACAAGAATTCGAAACTGTGCTACAAGAATATAATATGAAATTCCAATTTAAACAAATAACCCGCATTTTAAGTAAATCTTGTATCGATAACATGATTCATAATAACATCAGGAACTGTAAAGGAGAAATAGTGGAATATGCGTTATCCGATCATACAGCGCAGATTCTTCAAGTCCCAGTGAAAAAGAGTTGTTCCTTGAAATTTTGGTATGTCGAAAAACGTGATTACTGCTTAGATAATCTTAAGAAATTTGCGGAACACTTAAGAAATATTACCTTCAATGACGTTTATGAGTCTAACGATCCCAATACGGCTTTCAACAATTTCCATGACATTTTTTTACTTCTCTACAATTTATGCTTCCCTATTAACAAACTAAAAATTTACACAAAAAGGCGTCCTAAGTGGATAACAAAAGGTATCCTCCTCTGCTCTAGAAAAAGACGTGAAATGCTATGGAAATATAGATTAAATCCTAATAAGACAAATAGGGCAATATTTAAACAGTATTCACAAAGGTACAAAAAAGTGATATATCTTACGCAAAAGGCACAGAATGATCACTACATTAATAGAGCTAGAATAAAATCAAAAGCCACATGGACTATAATTAATAAATCTAAAAACAATTACCCTATAGAATATATTTCAAAAATTAATGTAAACAATACGACAATCACCAATCCTCAAGACATTGCTCAAAATTTCAATGATTTTTTTATTGATGTACTAAAACCCTTAAACAGACGAAGTGCTCCCGCTGATCTTCGATATAACAAGGCCAATTCTTTGTTTCTAACACCGACTATACCTACTGACATAATTGATGTAATTGACTCGCTAAACAATACTGACAGCTGTGGCTACGATGGGGTGACAACAAAAGTAGTTAAATATGTAAAACTTATTATAGCACCTGTATTAAGCCATATCATAAACCTCTGTATACAGCATGGGGTTTTCCCCGAGAACTTGAAAATATCTATAATAAAACCTCTTTTTAAAAAAGGGGATAAAACCTGTTTGGGTAATTATAGACCCATAGCACTTATTCCTATCTTCTCTAAAATTATTGAAAAAATTATATACCAAAAGATGATAGCATACTTTGAAACACATGATATCTTTTCCCCTAGTCAGTATGGTTTTAGGAAAAGTAAAGATATTAATATGGCCATATACGACTTCTTACACCAAGTAATAACAAATATAGATAAAGGCGCACTAACGGTAGCACTTTTTATGGATATGACTAAAGCCTTTGACCACGTTAATCATGAAATACTTCTTCAAAAGTTAGATGCATATGGAGTTAGAGGCACTGCGAATCAATTAATAAGATCTTTTCTCAGTGATAGGTTACAAGCTACCCATATAAGACGCATATGTCCAAAAACAAAAATAGAAAAAATGTACGCATCTACACTACGGAAAATTCAATCGGGTGTACCACAAGGCAGTATTTTGGCTTCTCCACTGTTTTTAGTTTACATAAACGATTTACCTGCTGCAACACAACACTCTGTAACCCTTTTCGTAGATGACAGCACCATCTTATTTAAAGGAGACAAAAGTAACATATCAAAATTAGAATGCGACATTAACAACTCGTTAAAATCGGTAATTAACTGGCTAGAAACCAATAATTTGAAAATTAATCTAGAAAAAACCAATATAATGAGTTTTAGACAAAGGATTTCCCGCCTGCATAATCAACATTTTGACATAAACTATCTTGGACATAAAATTGACGAAGTAGAATCGACGAAATTTCTTGGATTGCACATTGACAATAAAATCACTTGGAAGCAACATATAAAAATACTTACGAAACGCATAACGCAATTTTCATTTGCACTACACAAACTGAGCAAAATCGCTAATAAAGAAACTACACTCACAGCATATCATGGTTATGTTGCATCAATATTAAGGTATGGAATAATATTTTGGGGCAACTCAACAGACAAATTAATGGTATTTAAGGCACAAAAAAGATGTGTTAGAGCAATGTGTGGTTTACGTAAAAGACAATCTTGTAAAGAATACTTTATAGACTTGAAATTGCTAACAGTCCCATGTATTTATATTAGTGAAGTAGCTCTTTTCGTGAAAAAGAACCCAACCCTCTTCCCAAAATTCAATTCCGGTAGTAGAAGAGAAATGGATATACGTTTCCCAAGCCGAACAAATACATCTTTAATGCTAAAAAGCGTGTTATGTAAGGCGTCGATAATTTATAACAAATTACCACCACTTATTCGCAAATGGAGTAATTTACACAGTTTCAAAAATAAGCTCATTGAGTTCCTCCTTTCCAAGGCATACTATAACCTGGATGAATTTTTAAATGACAAACAAAATTATTGCTATAAAAATCACTAATTATTGACATATTTTATATTAATGACATAAAATTACACATTGACATTAATATATACTTTGACATTGAATATTTATTAATTGATATTTTGACATTATTGTATAGTCTATAATTTTCAAGATTCTCTGACAATATTGTTAAATGAATCTGACATTATCCTACTGCAATTTAATTCAAACGTCTTTCCTATTATAATAATTAATTGTGATCACAAGGAACGTACGTGATTACAAAGTGATTACAAGGATAATTTGTTATGTTCTAGTTTTAAGTTTCTCTACTTGTATGCTGAGAAAGCGGGACATGCCGAACTCAACTCAAAACTTATTTTACCACCTTTGTAACCCATGTCCACAAGATTAATAAATGAATTATGAATTATGAAAAAAAAAAAAACCATAACAACATAATGCATTAATTTTGCATGACCGTTATGGTTGTTAATGAATGGACAAACTCAGCTGTAAGATCTTATGATGTATACACATTAACAAGCAAAAATAAAGAATTTGAATTTGAATGTACTGGATCGTTATTTGAAGTTTATAACAGACATTGTTAATTAACATCGTTTATATAATTGTGAAAATAGATTAAAATTGAAAATTAAATTAATGTTTCATTGAAGGTAAAACGAACATACCAAGTGAAGTTTGACTACAATTGCGCAAGAAGACTTATTGTTAACATGTATTTTTGGTCCACTAATTAAGTAGTGTGTTTATGATATCCTAACTAATAATATAAAATAAAAGCTATAGTAACTCGATAGAGTTACCTTAACAGATAGAGAGACACCTCAATCTGTTTGATACCTTTTTAAGGCTAAACAACTGAACCCATCGGTATGAAATTTGGCACAGAGATATTTGAGCACTGCATTTTCATCTGATTTACATATGCAAGCAAAATTGCAGCTAAGGTTTAATTTAACTTGCAAGATTTGAGTACAGACATCAATGATGACATTAAATAAAAGCCCGTAACAAGTATCTATACCCAACTGCATAAAATTGACATTCATAGTGTAACTTACGCTTACGTTGCGATATCGTGTTGAATGCACGTTTTTGCACAAAGCTACTGTATAATTTATTCAAATTCAAATTCTTTAGAATCTTTTTTTGTAAAGTAGCTGAACTAGTGTGTGGTAATATTGTGTTGTTATACTCACTAGGCAGAGCGTGTGGTACTTGTTCTTGCACTGCCTGCAGTGCGTGTTTGGGAGGCGGCCCGTCGCGTAGTGCAGCCGACAGTAGCAGACGTAGCACTGCGGGGAGCGCTCCACCTTGCGGGTCACCGCGCTCGTCCACATCTTGAGCGCGTTTAGTAGGGAGCCGTTCTGGACACCGAACATAACAGGTGTCAATAATGAAAAAATCTATCTCTAATTTTTTTAATGGTTTGCAGACTGGATGGATGGATATATAAATAACATGGACTGTCTGAACAGCCTTCTAGAAGCAAACACAACATGCATTTAAATTGTAACCCTAAATAAATAGGGATAATTATAGATAACATAATTACTGGAAGTACCGTGGTATTCATTTTATATAAATATTGAAGAAGATATTTTTTATTTTGTTGGCCGATGTATCGAAAATATCAAGCTCCTTACAAAAGTCGTTATACGTGCTACATAAGCGGTTGATCGGTGAATTTTGAGCGTAGTCTGTTCGACAAGTAGGCACAACGAACGATTTTTCTCCCGTGAGTCGGGGCTATCAATTTTGCCAAGAGCAAGTTTATGAAGAAATACTATGTCAGCTACCTTGCGCCTAAAACTAAGTAAAATTGCTTTGTAATGATCGAGTTTAGAGTCGTAAGTGTTAAGGCTGCGACATTTATTATCAGCATATGAAAGATGATGGAAAAATTTCTTTTGGAGAGCTTCAATTCGAATTTCGTAAACAGCGTGGAATGGGTTCCAGACAGGGCTACAGTATTCAAATTCAATTTATTGAGCATGTGGGTCTGGGTAAGGTAAGTGGGAGTTAGATTTAGTCCGCCCGATCCTGCTTTGTAAGCATAAAAGCAGTTATATAAAGTGGTATAGAAAATATCTAGTAAATTATATCTAAATTGACATTGCAATAAAAGATGAAGAAAATTCAAGAGATAATAGACAGACATAGACTTGTATTTCGAGGAATATTCTGAAGAGTTTTTGAACTCGGCCGTTTTGAAGTTCCCCCATAGCACTTTACTACACCGCCAAATAGTTCATCCCTATAATTTCCGTTCCTTCCTCCCGCAGACAAGCCAATTGTGGCATATCCTTCCTCAGGTTAACCCACCGAGCTACAATGAAGAGCGATAAGTTTGTGAATAAATATTATTATAAATAGTGCTATCCCTTTCATATGATCAAACTTATTCTATCACAAATAAGTGTAGCTGTGGCAGCCCAAGCGGGTGCCAGCGGGACAGAGCTACCCGCAGATATATCTATCTCTCTCATCTGGTAGCCCATATGCATGACGAGCCAGTTGATGTTGCCGGCGGGAGCGTGCTCCGCCGCGACTAGCTGTAGCAGCCCTAGCGAGTGCGAGCAGGACAGAACTACCCACAACTATATATACATTTCTCTCTCCCCTCTGATAGCTCATATATATATATATGACAAGTCAGTGGATGTTGCCGTTAGCAGCGTGCTCCGACGTGACTAACTGTGGCAGCCCTAGAGGGTGCGAGCGGGACAATGCTACACGCAGATATATTATCTCTCTCACCTGATAGCCCATATACATGACAAGCCAGTTGGTGTTGCCGGCGGGAGCGTGCTCCGCCGCGACTAGCTGTGGCAGCCCTAGCGGGTGGGAACGAGACAGCGTTACGTGTAGCTCTATCGGTCTGTCTTCTAATGTCAGCGTCGCGGTTAGTTCGTTGACCGCCCAGTGGATTAACACCTATGGAAGACACGGTAAATGATTATACATATTGAGTTAACACAACGGGGTCTGTAAAAGACGCAAAAATAGTGAAATCGGTTCGTTAATAAAAGCATTAAAAAAATGTTTACGAATTATTAGTTCATTAGTTCTCAAAAATTGAAGCTGGACTTCTTCTTAATGCCGAGTATCCTATGTTTGGTGCAACACCTGACAGGCTTACTGAAAATTACGCAGTAGAGGTGAAATGTCCTTCAACAGAAGCTACCATACTTATGTGAAAGACAATAAAATAACACCAAAATTTAGGACACAAGTACAACTTCAAATGTTTTGTAGCGAAAGGAAAATGACACTTTTCTGTATAGCACACCCAAACTTTGAAAAATCAAAAGTAGTAGATATTTATAATGTGCCATAGGATAACAAAATAAATTCTGGATAGAAGCTGTATTTTCAAAATTAAAAGATATGTATAATATTTAAACATTTTTTTTCCTAAAACTTTTTTGTAAATTTATAAAATAAAATTCTATGATTTGTAAATACAATTTTTTTATTAAATTTTAATTAGAGGTGATTGTAAATTGACAAGCGCACAACAAATGATTATGCTATAGTCTAAATAGGGAATTAGAAAATGATCAACACAGGCATGTGGCTTTAGAAAAGCAAATTCGCGCAGTCTTCTAATCACTCTTTCAATATGTGAAAGCCAGCGACGAACAAGTACGACCAGTGACAGACAGGAGTGACGTCATCTGAACTGAGGTCCGTCAACATAAACTTAAACTTACTCCGTAACTGTCAATTTAAGACCGCATTTTTTAAATTTAATTTTAATTTTAAATTACAATGTTTTAATTTTTTAATATATTTGTGGTCTATTCTACATGGAATTCTTTAAAATGAAAACAAAAATAAAAATATTGCATGTTCCCTATTAAACTGCCTGCTAGGCCGTAGATCGTGGGTTCGATGCGCACCCAGGGTAAACATTTGTATGACGAGTATGGATGTTTGTTCTGTGACTGGGTGTTTCTATGTATCATAAGTATGTAATTACAAAAAAAGTAAGTATATATGTATTCTATCAGCTATCTCATCAGTTCCCATAGTTCAAGCCATGCTTAGTTTGGGCTAGATGGTGTTGTGTGAAATGTCCACCAATATCTATTTATTTATTTATTTAATTATTTAATTAACTAAAACGGTATTCACCAATTACATTAGCTAATATACATACTTCTATTGCCTTTACGAGACGCGCTCGTTTTACATACAGAAAATTATTTTACTTATAAAATAAAATACGCCACTCACTTCAGTATCTTCAATCTCGGATATCCTCTGTTGTACAACCGTGAACTCGTTCTTTATTAACTGAGGGCTGATATACCTGAAATATAAAAACAAGATAATCTAAAAAATAATACGTGCATATATAATAATTTCTAAAAAAAAAATTTATGTATTAAAATTAACTTGAATCGAATTGAAATTTTTGTTCAATATTAGTGATGTTCCTTGTTTTCTAGTTTCACAAACGACGATTTTTTTTGTTTATTCAGTCATTTTATATCTTCAAAAATGTAGGTGTACGCGAGCGAGACGGACGATGGTCGAACTACGGACTCTGCAGGCCGCTTCCAACGAGTGTTTCTGGGAATCCATTGGTGAGGCCCATGTCCAGCGGTGGATTTCATGTGGTATTTTAACCGACTTCCAAAAAAGAGGAGGATCTCAATTCATCGGTTTTTTAAAAATGTTTTTTTATATATATTCCCCGATTACTAGAAAACACTTGGGCCGATTTGAAATAATATTTTTTTTATTTGAAAGAGTATACTTCCCAGGTGGTCCCATAAAAATTGTATCAAAATCGGTTTAGTATTTTGGTTTTTATAACAAAACTAGATGACCCGGCGTACTTCGTATCACCTATCAATGAGTGGACCCGATATTTTCTCAACGTTTAAGCTTTCCCTGGACTACGACAAACATTTCAAAACCAAAATCAGCTAAATCGGCCCAGCTGTTCACGAGTTTTAGCGAGACAAACGAACAGCAATTGTTTTTTATATATGTATATAGAGATAAATGGAAAAAATTATCATCCAAGTAAACGAATTGAGTATTATGAAGTTGGTTTTTTTAGTTTTTTAAACTATTACTTGTAGATGATACTAACGCTTGCAGTATGTTGTCGAGCAGGCGCGCGTGCCGGTGCGGCGCCGCGCCCCGCCACCCGCGCGCCTCGCCCACCCCCGCGCCGCACGCGCACCAGTACAGTGCGCGACATGCGCCTGCGCTAACGCGCCGTGCGCTACAGTACTCTGCACAAGAAAACAATAGACATATTTTTAATTGTGACAAAGACAATAACAACGGTTATTTTTGTTCACAAACCGGTTCCAATCCAACTCAGCATTAAATGGTTAAATTAACCAGCACTGGTCTTCCGTTGGGACGGACAGGTAGCGTCACGCATGCACACGTAACAAATATGAAATACATAATAATAAATAAGAATAATAGAAAATAAGTATGTAAATAAATATATATGGGAATAAAAATACAAATTTTACCAGGCAGCCACAATCATGCCAATAAAATTTTTGTGACTGGCCCACAGACAATAATAGGGAATATGCATGAATTTTATTTCATAGAAATAATAGTTTTAATTGATAACATATACTACAAATATATTGCAATCGGGCAATAAACTTCCGGGATATACATGTAAAGGGAGGGATGCTCTGTCCCTCTCTCGCGAAACAACAGTTTGTATTGAATTTGTACGGCGAACACGACTCATGACGTCATCATTCTCTATCGTGTGCTCTCTGTCTAACATGAAATTAAAATGTTCGTAACTTTCTTATTTTTGAAGGTAGTTTAATTTTATTTTTGTGGAATGGATCTATTTGTGGTTAACTTTTTTATGACCAAATAAAAATAAATCATGCATATCCCTATCGATAAAATCAATCCAGCAACAAAAATATGTTTGTAGCATCACATAATATTTTCTATACAGTAGGAAATGCCTGAAATGGTAGGCGTTCATATAAACAATATAAATTTCAAGCAAGTCTTGAGTGTAGTGTTATTTTTTACCGTCTTCAAACAGAAGGAGGTTAAAAATGTATGCTTTTTCTTATAGATTTGTTACATCATAAAACCAGAATTTCATCAAAATCAGCACAGTAGTTTTGGTTTTTAAAACAAAATTGCGCATTTTGAAGTCGGATTTTAAGTTATTTAAATTATAATTAAAATAACTGTATATCGGTAATAAAAAATGAATAGCAGTGTTAGTAACTACCACTGTTATACATTATTTATTACCGATATACTAACAGTGTATGTGTATAATACATAATTGAGTGAGCACATAAGAAAATGCGTCTGTTTAAACATTTATAATACTCACTATATACATCTAGAGACATGCTTTTGACGAACATGTCGACGTATTGTCGCTGCGGCGGCGTCTCTCCGTCTTGCGCGTGCGCAAACACCTCCGGCGGAAGCAGCCGTAGCGCGCTCGTCAGTAACGGCACGGTGTATTTCTTCTCTCTACAATTGATACAATTGTTTTTTTTTTTGTACAACTAAGTGAAAAGTCGAGCAATTCGTTGATGTTAGGCTTTATGCTTGCTCATAACAGTTCAACGATAGACCCTAAAAGAAGTGCGTTTATAAGTTTAACGTGTGTATCTGAATATCTGTGTGTCTGTCTGTGACATCGTAGCTCTCATACGGATGGACCGATTTTGATCTAGTTTTTTGTTTGAAAGAGGATTTTATCGAGTATTCTTAGTTATGTTTCATCAAAATCGGTTCAGCCGTTTTTATTTGTCGGTGGGTTTATGAGTTTTCTAGCTTCTATTTGTTAAATAAAAACAAAAAGTCTGCTAGAGTCGGAAGCATTGAGTATAGATAGATTCGACCGCTCGGCACTATGATTTCAAATTCATTTTGGATATGAGTTATAAGGGTGGTTAAATAAGTTTTGAGTAGAGTTTGCCATGTTCCAGTTTGGCAGCATACAAGCAGAAAAAAATTAGAACATAATAAGTTTTATCATTGTAATCACATACTGTCAACATGTGTAACTTTGACTCTGCGTCAAACATTGTACGTGGCCTTTTGAAAAGGTTCTCGGTTATTTTCTCCAGAGATTAATAGTCAACGACTGTAAATTAATTAATTAAGTAAGTAATTTGCCTACTGATCTGTTGAGGGAAAAAATCGAGAACCTTCTAAAACGGCTACGTACAATGTTTGACGCAGAGTCAAAATTACCCAAGTTGACTGTAATAGAAAAGCAATTTGAATATTTTGAATTAAATTACAGTTAATAAGATAATGTCAGAGTAAATATAGCAAATAATCCTGCAAATTACAGATGATATAATAATTCAATGTCAAAAAGTATAGCCTTGCTGCTTGACTTGGCCGGGGCCAGATAATAATGTCAATGTAAAATTGAATGTCATATTATAATTGTATTAAAAAATCAACAATTTTGTTTGTAATTTAAAAATTCTGCCAGGTTATAGTATGCCTTAGAAAGGATGGACTCAATGAGCCTATTAATAAAATCAATTGAATTCTTCAAACAATTGAAAATAATCTCCAAACCTAACTTATCTGGGCTGGGGGCACGCGAGTGGCCCCGGCCAAGTCGAGTTACTATATACACACAAGATAGTTATGTAAGTTAAAAAGAAAAATCTTGTCTTCCTGTAACAAAGTATTTAACAATAGTTTGTAAATCTGACAAATGCACGAACCCCGGTGTCTGTAGAGCTCAAAATTAATTTAAAAAAAAAATGAAAATCAAAATGTGATTTGTATCACCTGTATATCTGTATGTAGTGGTGCTTGAGGTCTCCTCTCGCGAGCCGGCAGTGTTGTCCCATCACCTCGACCAGCAGGAACCAGCCCAGCGCCAGACTGTGCACGTCCGTGGACTCTACCAGCTCGCATGTCTCCTCGCACACTCTGCATATATCACATACATACATCATTAAAATATATTACACAACGACCTTCGGGAAAAACGTCTAGTACCAGACGAGACGTCCTTTGGGAGTGACGTCTGGTACCAGACGAAACGTCCTTCGGGAGTGACGTCTGATGAATAAAGATGTGTAACGACCACATTAGTTTCCATAATTTAATTACATACATACAATCACGCCTATTTATGTTTACCCGACTACGTAAGGAGAGTTGTTTTCGAGTGTATGTACATATGTATGTATGTTTCTATATGAGCTCTTACACCCTAAATGGCTTGATCGATTTTGATGTGAGGTGTCGTTAGATTCGTCTTCACTCCGTAAGTGTCATAAATTATAATTTTATGTAATAATAATAATGCAATTCGAACAAATCTCGATACTTCGCAAATAGCTAGTTATGCAAATCAAATAGAAAAGAAGCAAACTTATTATTATCCCTTTCCAGCAACGACACTGGAGGGTGGTTAGAGTGAGAGAGACTCACTCGACATGCGCCACGGCGGTCTCGACAAGATCTTGCAGTTTGAAGTACGCGTCGTCGTAGTGTTGGAGAGAGAAGGTCGGCGCTATTCTTTCTTCACCCTCTTCGCTATTTTCTCCGTCCGTGCTAAAAGCAGCCAGTAGAGACGCTAGGGGAGCGAAGAGGAAAATATAAGATTAAATGATTTCAACGTAATATTATTAATAAGTTAATAACCTCAGAATCAACGTAAAACTATGGTAAAATGACACATTATATTTTAAAGAAAAGGAGAGAGAGAGAGAGAGAGAGAGAGAGAGAGGGAGAGAGAGACGAAATAAATAAATAAACTTAATTTTATTTTGTAGACCTTCCACATTCTCATCTTTATACGTTTTTAAATTTGTTTCCTTTATCTATTCTTCAATTTACCTTTGTGTGTGTTTTGTAAAAATTATAAGACTAAAAACTCATGTTGAAATCAATTGAAAAGGAGATTACAAATATTTTATTTCTCGAGTGGAGAGCATCATCGGCTAGCGAAGCGTAGGAAGACCAGCCACGAGGTGGACAGAAGACCTCATACAAGCGGCAGGAAGACGCTGCAAGGAAGGTTCATGCCTTGTTGGAAATTCATGGGGGAGGCATATGTCTAGCAGTGGACTTCTTGTGGCTTAGATGATGATATATGAGAAAGTTTCAATTCAGTGCTTTATTTGCCAATAGAGGGAACATACTTAGCTCGTATTATTAAAGTTGTAAAGCCAATAACAACCTTATACTAGGTGTACAAACATACTGGAAAATAAATAAATAATAAATTTAAAATAAATAAATATTTGAGGTCATTTCACACAACAAGCCCAAACTAAGCAAAGCTTGTACTATGGAACTAGATGGCTGATAGAATACATATATATATATACTTTTTTTGTAAATATATACTTATGATACATAGAAACACCCAGACACCGAACAAACGTCCATGCTCATTACACAAATGTTTGCCCTAGCTGGGGATCGAACCCACGACCTACAGCTCAGCAGGCAGACATACTGCCAAGTGAGCCATAAGGCCAGTCAGCCAATAGATGTCAATAAATTATGTCAACAATCGGAAAAATAATAAAGTATGCGTGTATATATTTTTTCACGCTCCCACTGTTAAGATTTAAGCCGATATAAATGAAATTCGATATGGAAGTAGATTATGAATGGAATAATCGAATGGCATATAGGCTACCTTTTATCCTGAAAAATGAAACGTTCCTGTGGGATAATAGAGTAAATTTTTAGGCTTCCGTACCTCAAAAAGAAAAAACGGAACCCTTATAGAATCACTTTGTTGTTCGTCTGTCCGTCCGTCCGTCCGGGTGTCAAGACCTTTATCTCGGGAACGCGTAAAGGTATCGTGTTGAAATTAAACCATATATGCAATTCCATAGTATCTTGCTGCAGAAAGAAAAACTAAATTTCTCAGTTTCGAAAAAAGTTACAGCCGAATATGTCGTAAAACATCCACATTTCAACACTCACAAAGGGAATCAAAACCTATGGGGTACTTCCCGTTGACCTAGAACTATGAAATTTGACAAGAAGCATTGTGTTATTAGTACACATATAGGAAAAAGTCCGAAACGGGACATTTTTACTTTAATCACATAAAAAATAGTATCTTTATGAATGAAGGTCAACATTTTAAAGTGAATTAACCATATCATGCGGGGTATCATATAAAACAGCTTAATTAGCATAAATTAAACCAGGTTTTTAAATATTTTTACGGTGTATATTTTTCGGTTTATGAAGGAAAATATAAAAAAATATATATAAAAAAATATATGATTTCCCCCTTCTATCAACTAGTTTGTACGGAACCCTCGTTGGGCGAGTCTGACTCGCACTTGTCCGGTTTTTTTTTTTCTAATACCGTGGGTTAACACCCGCGTTATTAGTTATACTTACAAATACGACAAAAACGAATGTAGTTTTTGTTTATTTTTAGTGTTCATACGTTCTGGTTGTTTTTGTCGCAAATAAAAGCATGTATATGTATATGAAATATAACAAACACTTCCTCTTTTGAGAGTCGTGTTAAGACTCACCATCGTCGAGCACCATGGGTTTCAACAAGACCAGCAGCAGTTCGCACGCGAGATACTTGAAGCTGTGATGGACCGTCTCCGTCAGTACTGCCGCCCCGAGCTGAGCCACGCGTGCGAGCGAGAAGGCGCCAGTGCGCCGGGGGGCGGGGATCATTTCGTAGTGCGCTTGGCGCGTCGCTTGGATTAGGACGTCTAGGACGGCCATGTGCGTGGCCGATACGGTCGTGTTTTTGCTCGATTCTGAAAATTTTATCAAAAAAATAGACAAATAGACAATGTTTTTATTGAGACAAAAACTTAAATATTTACATCACTTAAAGCTAAAGACTAAAACGAACGACAATTATAAAAAACAGGAATGTAGGGAATAACATAGGATACTTATGGTATTCCATGTATGTTACAAGCGTTGTATGTTATTGTTATGCTAGTTGTGTTTGAAGCTCGCTCCATCGTAGACGGCAACTGTCGCTTAACACCAGGTGAGTTGACGGTCAAGCGCAAGCCTATTTTCGAATAATAAAAAAGTGCCTTGCCGGCAAACTCCGGCAAACGGTATAACGGTGTCCAATGCGTGGTAATACCTACATATTATTAATTTATTATGTGCTAACAGCTAGTTACATACCTAGTATATACATAATGAGAGTGTACAAATTGGCACTGAGATCAGGCGCGAATATATCCGCCCACTCGTGGGGTAAATGGGCCACGTGGTCTGAAGGCTGCCTCTTTAGGCATTGCTGTTTCACTGAACTGATGAACTTCTCGATTTGTATGTAGAGGTTTAGTACCGCGCGAGTTAGGAGAGCCACCTGTGAGACAAAATTATATGGATTATGCATTTTTTTTTTTTTTATGGGATTTATTTATTTACAGAAACGACATGTAAGAAAAAACTATACGAAGAACTATAACTATGCCTCTAGTATATACACTTTAAGACTACATAAAAACAATTTTAATATATACATGTACAAAAAAACAAATAAAATAAAAATGTATTCAAAAAGTCCGATGTTTTTTTATTCGTAAAAAAAAACAATTTGCTAGTTTCTTTTTTGAGACATAATTGTTTTTTTTTTTTTTATTAGGACGAATAAGAATTTCTTAAGTCCACGCGTTTTATCTAATAAGAAATCCAAAAGACCAAATGAAGGTTAAATATGGACTTATCCGCATTTTAATTATATTTAATAAGAACGAAACAAGCAGCTGGCTCGTCTGATGGCAAGCGATAAGATCGAGTATCGCTGTCACAGGTGCTTGTAAACACCCTTTTTAAAACGCTCTTTGTTTAAGCTTGGCTGGAAGACTTTAGGAGGAAGAATATTCTACATCTTGAAGGCGCGTGAAAGAAATGATTGAGATAGTCTATCAATAAATTATCTATTTCTCAAAATAAGTAATCATTAAAAAAAACTAAACAACCTACTTCAAAATACGCAATTCGTTTACTTGGATGACATATTTTTCCAGTTATTTTGTTATAAAAACCAAAATACTGAACCGATTTTGATAAAAAAAAATATGGGATCACCTGGGATACCCTTTCAAACAAAAAAAAAAGTTTTTATTTTGAAATCGGTCCAGGTGTCTTCTAGTAATCGGGGAACATACATAAATAATCGGCCAAGTGCGAGTCGGACTCGCGCACGAAGGGCTCCGTACTATCATCTATAATACTACAAAGTTTAGTTCTGTTTATAAAATAACGAGAAATCAACGAAATTCCAAGTAGTAAATTGCAAACTTATAGGTAGGTTTTCGATACACATCCGGGCAGCACGACGACGCTCGCGCGAATACACGCGGTTATGGCTCGCTCCGTGATGTTACCTCCCCCGCTACCCGCGCGGCCGTTGCTTAGCAACCGCCTCGCGCTCGCGCCACCACCACACCGCGGCGCGGCGCTCGCACCGCGTTTAGATGCACGGATTATTTTCATTTTGTGAGTTTTTATATATTAGATTAGGTATTTATTTTTATAGTTAATATATTTCTAAATATTTACTTACAAATATTCAAGTTTCTACCTGTTAATTAAGATCGAGTAAAAATTGCTTAAAAATTACGTTTGTTGTATGGGAGCCCCCCTTTAATATTTACTTTATTGTTATTTAATTATTTATTTTGAAAGGTAATATACAAGTAAATATTCTGTGAAAATTTGAAGCGTCTACCTGTTACAGTTTTTAATATTGAGCAAAAAAATACGAAAAAAACACGTTTATTGTATGGGGACCCCCATTAATATATATTTTTTTAAATTTTTAGTATTTGTTGTTATAGCGGCAACGGAAATACATCATTTGTGAAAATTTCAGCTTTCTAGCTATCACGGTTTATGAGATACAGCCTGGAGACAGACAGACAGACAGACAGACAGCGAAGTCTTAGTAATAGGGTCCCGTTTTTACCCTTTGGGTACGGAACCCTAAAAAGAAGCAGACGAATTGAGAACCCCCTCCGTTTTGGAAGTCGGTTAAAAATATACTTTAAATAACGACATACATAAATATCAGACGAGGTACTGGCAGTTAAGCGCAAGTATGAAATATACGCGCTATAAATATATAAGGTTAAATAGAAGTAAAATAGATGGCGGTAAAAACTTGAAAAGGACTCACCTTAGTAGAGCCCCACTTCCTCTTAGAGCTGACAACGGAGGTGAATAAGTTGCAGAGTGTAATAGTGGCAAAGTCCCAGTGATGCGAGGGGAGGTCCCACCCGCGGGTCGACACTAGTATAGCGAGGTAGTCGACTATAGCTGCGTTACTCACTACATGACTCCAGGGGGTGCTTGTTACGTCCCTGTGTAATAGAAAACCAGTGATCGTTTAAAAAACTAAAAAAAAATAACGACGTCAAAGTACGCAATTCGATTTACTTGAATGACATATAATTCCAGTAATTTCGTTATTAAAACCAAAATACTTAACCGATTTTGATAAAATTTCTATGGGACCACCTGAAAAGTATACCCTTTAAAACAAAATAATAAAATATTTTTTCAAATCGTCCTGGCGTCTTCGAGTAATCGGGGAACATACATAAAAAATATTTAAAAAAATATTAGGTTAGGATTAGGATTAATTGAAAACCTCCACCTTTTTGGAAGGCAGTTAAAAATGTATATAAGTGGAAACTTCATCAAGACGACGTTAATAAGACGAAATTGTATAGGAGTGACGCATTAACTATATTTCTCTCGCTTATAGAGTCGAGTCGACTATACTAATTTTAATAACGATCACTTCAGCCGTTTGAGCGTGTAAAGGTAACAAAATTAGCTTTTATAATATCATTATGAAAATGTGGTCCATTGTATTTCAAAACACCATTACATTCATTTATATAACAATATACTTAGTTGTTTTTTATGTTGTCACAAATCTTATTTTTACTAGACTATAGAGGAAGATCTCATTAATTGTCAATAACAAATTGGTCTTTTGATCATATTACAAAATAGTGAATTTAAATAAAAAATTTAAATAATAAAATCACATATAAATATAAATAAAATTCAAGATGGATTTGGAAGTACTTATCTGAAAACTAGGATCGAAACATACAGCCCACAAACTATTAAGGTTTTCTAAAGCTTCCTAGTACCTTTTAAAATGTAATAATAACATAAAATAAAATTGTTGTTTGTGAAATGGACGATAATTATATGTGATAATAATGCGTCACAAGCCGAACGCTTAGGCCGATCGCACCTTTCTATCGCTTGTTCCGCGCTCTCGCTTGCACGCTCGGCTCAGGCGGAACGTGCCAATGAGTCATGCTTTTTCGTGCGTGCAGCCGGCATTTATCGATTTATAAGACGTTATCACGTCAAAAAATATGCAATATCACAATATCAAAGTTTATTGGACGAGATATACTTATAGCCATACACATACTTACTTCTCATACAGCATCACATGGTTATGCGTATAGTAAGCGTTCACGATGACGTCAGCATTACAGTCCCTCTGCCCCGCAGTGACGTCACCAATGAACTTCTCCCCTACCACGTCAGCCTCGTTACAATGAGCTACGTAGAAACTGCGCAACATTATGAGATACTTGGTACGGAGGCGGGGACTAGACGGGTCTGGGAAATGGACGTTTGCCTGAAAAAGTATTTTGAATAAACAGCATGAGTTGTCTGAATAACTCATAACTAAGTTTGGAACATCGACGTCTTATTGTTTTATCGGTTTTCTATCGAATACATTTTTGTTAGCGTAGCGTGGACTTTATGATACTGTCGATATGAACAATACGTGGATTTAAACCATAGAAAAAAATGGCAATAGAAATGATATGTAGGCGGTTCCCGACCACCACAGTTATGATCAGCAGCCCTAAAGCGGAACCAGTTGAGTTATTGATTCAACTGCGACAGCACGTACGTCACTACTTTAAAAAGGACGTGTAACAATTTAATAATGCCATACTGTGCCGTTTCAAAATGCAAAAATAGTATTGTATGTATTTGTTTTATTATATTAAGTATTAATGTATTTTATTTCACAGGTAAGTGTAATTTTATTATTATTTTTCGAAATAAAACAATTTCGGGAAGATCACAAATTAATTCTATTGTTACAGTCAAAAGACAACTAAATCCTTATCGTAATAAAGTATAATTTTCACTAATTGGGTTAGCGCTACTCAACTCAACATGAAGTTGCGTTAGGTAATTTTCGACTTTAACACTAAGCACTTAAGAATTTTATCCGTTAAAATTAATTTAGACGACATCTAGCGTGCAGAGCAGAACTAGTTTGTGTCATGTCGATTTGCAATGGAATATGTCATAAGTATTTATAGATGTAATGCCAAAATGAAGTCTAACGTCTAGCATTTAAGGCATATTTTCAAATGAGCTATATTTGACTATTGTGCTTAGTAAACTGTGCTATAAAATGCCAATAGGATAATAATTACATTTGTAGTGCAAAATACGATATATATTTTAAATGTGTGAGTTTGCCGACAGTGGTTTTGGTAATACTGTGTTTGCATGCCATTTCTATTGCATTCTCTTTTCTGTGATTTATACAGCTATCTATACATAGATTATTTATTATCTATTTATAGATTAATCTATGTATAGAGTTGCGATCTATACATAAATTATGAATAGTGTCGATTAGTACAAGGTGAGTTAATATTTATCTCTACATGCACTCATACCTATAATCCGAATTCTCAAATACAGAATATCATTTTCCCGAAAACAAAATGTATGCTTTCAAAGGACACTTTATCAAAATCCCGAAAGCTTATATGACAATCTCGTCTGATAAAGTGATAACAGAGTCTTGGTAATGAAAAAGTTTATGTGTATAATAAACAGAAACCTAACGAACCTTACATATAATTGGTCGGGCAAATGAAACATACGGCTAACAAACTTATGGAATCAGAAACTAATGTCAGGTGAAACATCTGGAATAAGACGGTTCTAAGAGATGAATTCGCAAAAATTCAAACAAATGTATTTTGGGTTATAGATATAGTTTACCAAACTTGATATTATGTCGATTTATGGTGTAACAGACAAACTTAAACAAATAATACTGAAATACTAACTCACAAAAAAAACTGGACAAGTGCGAGTCGCGACTCGCCCACCGAGGGTTCCGTACAAACTAGTAGATAAAAGGGGGAAATTACATTTTTTTATTCGTCGATAGGCTTGCGCTTGACCGTCAGCTCACCTGGTGTTAAGCGACAGTTACGGTCTACGATGGAGCGCGCTTGCTTAGAAGAAACCTATTCACTCGCGATTTGTAGACACCTAGATTACATAATATTTTCCTTTATAAACCGAAAAAATACATCGTAAAAATATTTAAAAACCTGTAAAGTTTGTGCTAATGAAGCTCTTTCATTTGATGCCCCACATGATACGGTTAAAGCATTTAAATTTGGACCCTCCTTCCTTGCATAAAGACCCTATTTTTGTGATTAAATTAAAAATTTACAGTTTCGGATGTGTTCCTTTATGTGTACTATATGACAATGCTTCTTGCCAAATTTCACAGTTATAGGTCAATAACAACCTGTCAAAGTTTTTGCTTCATATTAGATTCTAATCTACAAGCATTAAGCATCATTTTTGCGTAATTGTTGCAAATAATCCGTAAAATCACCCTCTCGTTTACTCATAGATAGATAAATACACTCTTTATTGTATACTCCACTATACTAAAACGCTAATTAACAAGAGAGCTTGCACGCTAGCGAAAACAACAGGCTGCCTTATCGCTGAAAGCGATCTCTCCCAGGCAACCTAGGCGAAGTAAGCGGGAATACCACCGATCAAGTTACTTCGAGACACTCGGGAGATATTAGGATGTATTCGACCTCATGTATTGGCCTCGTGGTCTTTGATGCTCTGCCTACGGCAAAATCGGCGTGAATTTATGTATGAACTATGTACCGAATGTGTGTCTGTGTTCAGAATACTATGGATCACACAGAAAGAAATAGCTAGTGATTTTTTTTTAAACGAAATAGATCAACGCTTGACTACCAACTCGCCTGATGGTGAGATTTCTTCACTCTAGTCTTAAATTTTTAAGACGGTAGCTCTTAAGAAACAGAATATGCGACAGGGAGTTCCATTCCTGTGCAGTACAAAGACAAATAAATTTAAATTGATGTTCGACTACCCCACTTATACAACAAGGGTACACTGTACAAATAATTTTAAACGGAAATTCTCCGAGTAGGTATTACCGCATATATCGTTTTTAACCATTCTAGATTAGCCTCAACAGCCTAAGCCTGTAAGGGCTCTTACCCCTACAAAAGTCAAGAAGTAATTATTTGAGACTATATTGACAATTAAAATAAATATTATAATTCGCAATGGTATGTCACCAACCTGTAATGTATGGAAGAAGCCACTTCCACTTACTATTTCTTGAATGTTCTGCAGATCTAACGCTTGGTCATGGTCCGATTTTCCCTCTTCTTGATTTTTACTTTCTTGGATATTTTCTATATTACCCTCAACTTTTTCTTGACTACTTTCAACTTTTTCTTGAATCCTCTCAACATTTTCTTGACTACTATCAACATTTTCTTGACTACACTCGTCAGTTTCTAGCGTACATTGGGATTCAAATTTATCTTCTCTTGTACAACTTTCAAACCATTTTCTTGTGAACGACCAATAGTATCCCTTAGCGGCCGCCGTCTCTGACAAAGCGTTGAGCAAGTGATTCTTTGTCGTTTTTGTGCATTCTGATATGACGTCAAAGATCAAGCTATCTAGCCTGTGTTTCGTTTGTTTTATTAACAAGTAGTGTGGCCACTGAAATGGTGAAATAAATTCATAATAGATTCGGAGTAATCGCTGAACGTAAAAAAAAACCAGTCAATTTGGGAACCTCCTTCTTTTTGGAAGTCGGTTAAAAATATTAAATTAATCGAAATTGTATTGTATTAATAAATGTTAGTATGACATGTGCTTAGCAGGATCATTATTAAGAAACGGGTGATTAAATTCACCCAGTTTGATGATTAGCACTGTAACTTCTTTGCGAAGTATTATTTGATATTAACTAAATGTTTCGATTTGATTCTCCCGCGTAATGATATAAAAGGTGATGATAATGAAATGTAGCCAATGTCGATGCCCATGCCCTCAGTTTTATCTGAACCAAATTTTATAACGATCGACCGACAGATAGAAAGAGTTACTTTCGCTATTATAACATCCAGTTGGATGTAATGGATGTGCAAAAAGCGCGCAGCTATCTCTTTCGCAACATTTTTAAACATATTAAGTCACTTAGTTACATATGTATAAAGTTAGGATATTATAAAAGAGGTCGGTATTCATAATTTTATATGTTCAAAAGTAATGAGGGGAAGGTACTAATTTTCCTACCAATGTACAATAACATAATAATGCAACAAATTGAAAAAAAAAAGTGCGAGAGAGAAAGCTGCGCGCTTTGTACACATCCTTAATATTTATTTATACATTTTCACACGTGCTCTATAAAATACAAAGTATGAAAGATAACTTACGAAAGCATACGAATCGAACAACGAACAGAAAATCATAAAATCGTTCAACAATTTACATAACTCTTCAACAAAATACCCATCCGTCAACAGATCATTGCACCAAGTGTCATCTAAATCTTCATCGACTTTGTGAAGCAATATAGTCCTTAAATACATGGCCCTAAAGATGCAATTATTCATGTAGAATATCAAGTCTTCTCTTGTCATCTCTTGGAGTGTATCTTTGGTGCAATCGTTGGTTATGAAGTTTGTGACGTCATCGTCTTCGAATGGACAGTTTATGTCGCCTTTGGCAATGTTATGCCTTAACACGTAAGGTAGGATTAATGTGGGGTCGACTGGGGTAATATCGAATATGATGCGGGAAAATTCGACAATCTCGTTGATATCTTGGTTGGAGTTGGTCGAGAGTAGGTAAGGACAGAGAGAGATGACGTGCTCGATTTGTTTCAGGTCCATTGTTTTTTCGCTGAAATGAAAATAGTCGATAGTATTAAAGCGTATAGATTTTCTATTATGGCAAGAAATCGTTACCTCAGTGCTTGTTTGAGCTATCTATAATTGATAAAATTTCACAGGAGAAGAGTTTTTTGGCTCAAATTTTTTGAAAACCCTATTTCGTAAGACTTGAGTCTTTTTTTATAGATGACTATAAAAAAACTCATGTATAAAAAGACTTTCAAGCCTTAAAAATTATAGCTTTAAAAAAATAAAGCAAGAAAACTCTTCTCCTATAAAAATTTACCAATGGTGGATAGCTCAAACAAGCATTGAGGCGACGTAGTGTGTTTGGCAGACAATCGGTCAAAAGAATGATATCTTCCAACCAGCGCCAGCATGGAAAACAGTTCCGGCAGAGAAACCGGCAGAACAGCCGCCCCTGGATACAGTCAGTGTTTTGTGCGCGGACCCAAATTTGTTACAACACCAGGGGCCGTGCGATAGTCTCAGAAGTGTATGATTCTACATCTAAGCCGGCCGACGCGGGCGGCGAGATCCGCGGCCCGCGAAGCGCGCGCGCTCCGTGCGACTCCCGTCAGTATGGCGTCGATCGAGGCGCATGTGTACCCTGAGGATGGGATTCTGACAGTTCCGAAACCGGTTGGAAGACATCGTTTTCCAACAGCAAAATTCCATTCTCGTGCATCAATAAAGTTAACCGATATTGCTTAGTACGAATTTTTTAAATTTCAATGAGAAATGGGTGACATGTACCGTTTTTTTTAATAAGTAGATCTACTGACCACCAACTCGCCTGATGTAAATAATAATAAATATATTTATTTCATGTCCACAATGTAGAGCACTAATATATATATATATTATACACTAAACAACAGTCATTTGTTAAATAGCCTAGGTAATATCAATAGGCAATGCCTGTATCTTGGAAGTCCGTGAATTCCGGTTTACACAAGGAATTTTGCGCGGCTTCGCCTGGACATAACTATATAATAATAATGTTAAGCGACTGTTTGGCCGTGGTAATGTACAGTGTAAGCGACTCACTCGAAGTGTGCATGAGTGTGTAATATCCTGGCTGCACTCTGCACCGCGTCCCGTCTCTCGCTCTCCTGTAGCGCGGCCAGCCCGTCCTGCCAGGCGGCCAGCACTTCGCACCACGTCTCCAGCGACAGGCGGCTGCAACCGCGCTGGAATCATAATACAACAGCTGGAAATAGGCCTCCCCCATGGATTTCCATAAAGACCGATCGGAAGAGGCTTGCATCTAGTGTCTTCCCGCCACTTTTATGAAGTTGTACTTGCACACTTCATCATGGGGACTATTAAATTGTGGAATACACTTCCTGAGTGGGTCTTCCCCGATAGATATAGTCTGGCTGTCTTTAAATCGCGAGTGAATTGGTTTCTTCTGAGTAAGCGCGCTTCATCGTATACTGCAACGTCGCTTAACTTAGGTGAGTTAGCGGTCAAGCGCAAACCTATTAAAGTATAAAATACGAGTAATTATAGTTAAAAAAAACTGAAAAATCCGACTTCAAATTACGCAATTCGTTCACTTGCATAACATTTTCCAGTTATTTTGTTTTAAAACCATAGCACTGAACCAATTTTAATAAAATTTATATGGGACCACCTCTGAGGTATTACATACCAAAAAAGAAAAGAATCAACAAAAACGCTACGCTTGCCCGTGCGTGGTCTCAGTGCAGCAATTAGTTTCCAATATTTTAACATAAGAAAAACGTACACTTGTCCATTTTTAACTAACCTGTACTATCCCACTGTTGGGCAAAGGTCTCCCCCAATACTTTCTATTGTGGGTCCCCGGCAAGTACTTCCCAATCCTTCTTAAATACATTTGTCATTAACACGAAAAAAATCTATCGGAAAGCGTTATTCTGTTTTTTTTTTTTTTTATCTGAATGGAAAGATGACAGAAATAACTCGGTTCTCTTCTCAGATTCCGCTACTTCTAAACGCAACGTAGAAAGACCAGCCACAAGGTGGAAGACGACTTCATACAAGTGGCAGGAAAACGCTGGATGCATGCCGCTTCCAACCGGTCTTTTTGAAAATCGTCGGGAGAAACCTATGCCCAGCAGTGGACTTCTTATAAAATTATAATGATGAAACAGAATCAGCTATTTATGGTTCCAATCAAAGTCCACGAGTCTGTATTCTGTAGTATGACGTTAAGTCAGTCGAGTCAAGTGGTGTTATGTTCTGGTATTCGAGGTGTACTGACCGGCACTCGCACGCTCAGCTCGAAGAGAGCCATCACCAGCCGCGGGCCCGGCGCATACAGAGTGGTGCCCAGCCGCGCACCGACACTGGCCACTTGTTCCAGCGCCGGTGACGTCACGTCCGTTACACCCGCGCTCAGCTGATCCAATATCTTTGATACGGCACTCTGGCTGACTATCATCTCTATGAACATTAAAAAAATATGCGGTAGTGAGTCACCACCACAGGTACTACTTCTTATAAGTCTTTTAAGAAGCCTCAAAATTACCCACGTCAAAGGCGGCCGCCGTTGCTTCGGCCATAAATACCAAAAATTTTCATAAAGTCCATATTATTACACAAAAGTTGACAACGAAAATTTTAAATTTTCGCACTCGTTACGCTCGCGCATTATACCTTGTTATTGTGTGTTTGTGAGATGTGAGGTATGGTAGATTAAGACAAATTAAGATTATGGGTCACTACGCTACGTTAACGCATTCATATTATTGTATAATATACAGTTGTTGTTCATCTCGTTGCTAGTGGAAAACCAGGGCACCCACCCCGGCCGGCATTTTCAGGGGGCGCAAAAATCATAATTAATATGATTAAAAATAAAATAACTTGCTCCACAAAGCTGAAATCACAAATCCGGGGCTGGCTTCAACTAGTCAACTATTTCAACTTCGAGTCGAATAGAGACAGAATATCATCGACACTGTTATAATAAGCTACCAATTCACTCACCACCACTGGAATCATGATTCAAACACAGCAGCAACAAATCCTTCGCCTTGGAATCCCCAGTTTGGATCATTCGATGGCAGATAGAAGACACCGTCGCTTCAACGAGCGTGGAACGCAGCCAGCGGCTCACGGAGGGAGCGAGACAGTGCGGGTGCGAGACGGACAGAGAGATGCACCATTCCAATACCGACGGAGGGAACTGAAATAGATCTATATTTAAGTTTTGCCAGAAAAAACAAATATTGTATAATTTTTGTAGTTGTTATCCTAGTTTTTATCTTATTATGTTTTGAGATTTCGGCATATTTTGTTAAATATATCTCTCATAACACAATCCAAATTGATGATTGCTAGCTAAGGCTAACGGACGTAGCCGTATTACCATCTGTACTATTGCAATGAACTGTATTAGTTTGAATAAACGGCTGGAGCAATCATGAAGTAATTTTTTTACGATCTATACTAATGTATAGATAATTAAAAAAACCGGACAAGTGCGAGTCAGACTCGCCCACCGAGGGTTCCGTATAAACTAGTAGATAAAAGGGGAAAATAATTTTTTTTTTCCTTCTTAAACCGAAAAATATACATTGTGAAAATATTTAAAACCCTGTTTTAGATTATGAAGCTCTTTCATATGATACCCCACATGATAGGGTTAATTCACTTTAAAATTTGGACCCTTATCCCTTCCAGACACTATTTTTTTTGTGATTAAATTTAAAATGTCCAGTTTTCGGATTTTTTCCTATATGTGTACTTATAACACAATGCTTCTTGCTAAATTTCATAGTTCTAGGTCAACGGGAAGTACCCCGTAGGTTTTGATTCCTTTGTGAGTGTCGAAATGTGCGTTTTTTACGACATATTCGGCTGTAACTTTTTTTTACGAAAACTGAGAAATTTTATTTTTCTTTCTGCAGCAAGAGACTATGATCTGAATTTCAACTCGATACCTTCACGTGTTCACGAGATAAAGGTCTTGACACCCGGACGGACGGACAACAAAGTGATCCTATAAGGATTCCATTTTTTCCTTTTGAGGTACGGAACCCTAAAATGACTTCAAGGTTGTAGATATTAATCTATCTTACGATTTTATTACGCTTGATATGCTGAGTGTACGTTTTTTTGTGAGAAAGTATGCGCAAAGACGCTTTTAAAAATTATAAATGCGCATTCTTTACAAAACTACGAAAATGTTCGTTGTAGATTACAAAGAACGCATTTTTTATTTTTGCGAAACTTTTATTATCATTATTTTTTTTTTAAATGCCTATGACACCCAAGAAGTGAAGACTAATCTAACCGCATCTGGCATATAAGACTCGGTCAAGCCGTTTAGGCTGTACATACAATTATACATACACTCGAAAATCATAACTATCCTTCTTGCGCAGTATGCTAAAAAGTATGATCAGTTACTGACCTGTTTAAAACTATCAAACAGAGCATCTTGTTCCTGCTCAGTCAAATGCTTCAAAAGCAAGAACACAATATCCACAACTGCCTTACTACGCATCGTATCACCCGCGAGCCAGTTCCTAAGCAATTTATCATAGAATTTGTACGTAGAATCACAATCGAACTGTCTCGCCACACCTGCGAATAAGTTACAACTGTCGAAATCTACGAGAAGTGTTATCAAAGGAGTCAACACTGGATTCGAGATTTGCTTTTTACTCGCGAATTCAAAGTAATGACCGCATACTTTCTGAACTAAATCGTCTAGATTGTGTTTGTATCTTTCAACAATTGACGAATCGCATTGCAGCGTCTCTTTCGGTTTCACCGGAATCACGGGGGAATCGTCGTCGAACTTTATACTTTGCTGCTTCTTTGCCTCCTGAACGAATGAAGTTTTCAATGTTTGCACGAGTAAAATATGACCTTCAATCATTTTTACGATTTCCTTGTGATCGGTCGATAGTTTGTCAACTTGTGCGGTGATCGTGGAACCGACGTTCTGCCAAAAATTTCTAATCAATTGATCGTACTTTTCGCTTTGGCCTGCCTTGGCCTGTTTGAGCCAAAATTTGACCAATGCCGCCATCGTGGTAGCGGAGTGTTTGATTAGATTGGCCCTCATTTGGCCGTCGTGTGTGTTGGATAGAATCTTTTCTAGCCACGTTCTGTGTACTGATGTGACTATTTCTATCACAAAATCATTTGGTTGTATGGAGAAGTATCGCAAACATTCGTCCAAGTTCGAGATCCATGTTTGTCTTTCGCTTTTGGACATGAGAATCGTCTTGTTATCTAACCTACAACAAAATTAATTATCAATTATAAAAACTTAAACTTATATATCTAGTCAACAAGTCCTGAAGATGTCTCGTGAAGAGGTGAAACACGTGTCGACAAGAGTACCAACTTGAAGACATCGAAGCAGAAGAGTACCAGCTTGAAGACTTCGAAGTAGGCAAGAGTACCAGCTTGAAGACCTCAAAGCGGAAACACACTACATATATAAGTTAGATTTAAGTTTTTAAACATAAATTTCCGCAAAGTAACGCCTGATTCAATACATTTTATCAATTATAATTATGTTTTAAACTGAAAACTAACTTCAATATGGACAATTGCGTTTTAAAAACTAATTTGCTTGAACCAATTTTGATGAAATTTATACAGGAAAGTATTATTTTTTCAAACAAAAAAATATTTTTTCAAATCGATTAATAAATGACTAGTTCTGCGGTAACAAACATAAACAATACAACTGAATTGTATACCTCCCTCATTTGAAGTCGGTAAAAAATGCTGCACATTTTGACGGATAAAAGAAAGCTTTACAGATTTATAACTGATCAACAGAAGGTCCCATTGACTGAGTACGAGTGAAAGGCAAAAATACGCGAGAAAGACAAAGGGAAGCGAGACGAAGACAAAAGGTACACGAATGTATAGTTACACTCGTACACATATACGACTTTTTTAGTAAAAAGTCGTATATTATAACAATGATTTCATTCAAAGTAAAACGAACTCCTCAATTTTAATTTAGTCATCACGTCTTATTAACTTTGATTAAAAATCACCTAGGAAAATAAAACGTGGGTGAAAAAAAGTGTTTTCTCAGCAAGCCATCTCAATAATTTTTACTTAATTTTATTTCTGAATTTTTTTTCTAATAGCTGAGACGCTACAAAAATAATAAAAGATACTCTGAGCCTTACGTAGTAACAGTTTGTAAAGCTACTTACCCGTTTAACATAGCATTGAAGAATGAAATATAAAACTCTTTAGTAAGCATGGCGAGGGGAAGATGGGCCATCAACGGTAGTAACAGATTGGTCAAATGTCGCGCATCGCCCCAGCCTCCTGTAATGAAAATATATATGTTTATAAAAGTTGGCCGTCCCGGGACATCCAACAGATTAGGCGAAACAAAAGTTAATATTGACAGAAATAACAAGTATCCATATTAAAAGAAACACAAAATACCCGACTGCGTAAAAGCAGTTTACTTTACGTTTTAGTTACGCTTGCAACGCTGTTGAGTGTACGTTTTTTGTAAGAAAGTATGCGTAAAATCGCTGTAAAATATTATAAATGCGTATTCTTTAAAATAATACTAGTAAAATCACATATTTATTACAAGTTCGTTGTAGGTTACGAAAAAACGCATTTTTTTATTTTGCGAGAAATAAATTATTATTATTACAAAAAAAAATAGCCTATGACACTCAGGAAGTGAAGACGAATCTAACGATACCTCGCACATCAAAATCGGTCAAGCCGTTTAGGCTGTAGGCGATCATGTAGAAACATACATACAAACACTCAAAAAACATAAACCTCCTTCTTACGCAGTCGGATAAAAACACGTGTACAAGGGGTGAACCCGTCAAATATACTATAGTAAGTAGGATCGTATGGACTGAGTGGCAAGCGGAACGGCGGAAGGAATATAATATTATAGAAGAGATAGACGTACGCAGTACCCAACTCACACATAGAAGTAACAAAAACATATGATAGATAACACTTTATCAAGAGTCCATAGTTCAACCATCGTCCGTCTCGCTCGCGCATACCCACATTTTTGAAGATATAATTAACTCGTAAAAAAATTGTCGTTTGTAAAACTAGAAAACAACGTCACAAATATTCGACAAAAATTTCAATTTGATCCAGGTTAATTTTGTTACAAAAAATCATATTTTTTTAATTAATAACGCAAAAATGATTATTATGTACTAAAATTTACTTGGATCAAATTGAATTTTTCTTTACAATATTTGTGATGTTGTTTTCTAGTTTCACAAACGACGATTTTTTTTATAAGTTCATTCAGTCATTTGAAATCTTCAAAAATGTGTATATGCGCGTACGAAACGGACGATGGTCAAACTACGGACTCTTAGGACCACATAATAACAAAATTATATAAAGATAACATTAAGTACACCAACAAACGGTGTATAGTATACACGCACATACAAGAGAGTCGAGTGCAGTAACGTGACGGCATGAAAGAGAAAGACATTTTTCGTTACGGAATTGGAGTTAGTTTTACTGCCAAGGTGCGCCAATAGATGTGTCATAAGTTTTTTTTTTATTGTTTTATGATGTAAAGTTTAACTTACCATTTTCTAATAAATCTAGTATCCTTTTGCCAAGTAACTCGGATTTGTCCAAATATTTACTCCATTCCTGAAAAGTCAAGAGTAGTTACCCTCATTCCATCATTTCATTGCTATAACATCAGGCGAGTTAGCGGTCAAGCGCGAACCTATTTCTACTTTAAAAAAAAGATTTTGAATCTTTGGACGTAGGTCGGTCGGTAGAAACAAGAGTCAAAATATAGTTTCAACCTTTCCTGGCGGTTTTTCTCTGGGAGCAAATACGTGTATGGTTATTCATCACGATTCCGCCCGGCACTGCGAGCAATAATTATATAATTAGTCGCAATCTTCTCTGCATGTTGTGTAGTGAACCATCTTTAAAATTGGACAATTTGGTATCCAACCTTAATCTAATTTTAAGTATTCTTAAAAATCTCCGACATGAAAAAAAACGGCTGGAGCGATTTTGGTGAAACATAGATAAGAAAACTAAAAAAAAACAAGATCAAAATCGTTCCATCCGTTTGAGAGCTATGATACCACTGACGGACACAAATTCATATGTCAAAATTATAACACCCCTCTTTTTGGGTAGGGGGTTAAAAATGAAATAAAATTTAATGAAAAACTATTGGAAGTGTAAAATATAGTTTACCTCAATATTATACATAATCTTCAACATAGTGTCCCAAAGCTGCGACGCAGAGAGTGGACTTGTCTCCTTAACTCCCACAAGTACGCGCATTGTTTTCTGTCCGTATTGCTCTGCGTACTGATTCTTGTACCGCCCTATGATACTCCCTATTACCGCGTACCACGCTGCCCTAATATAATAACAAAGTACTGAGTGACATCGTCATGGTAACTACATAACTATTGGAGGACATTTTCACACAACACCATCAAGCCCCAATAGTCTAGTAAAAGTAAGATTTGTGACAACATAAAAGACAACTAAGTATCATCATCATCATCATCATCTCAGCCATAAGAAGTCCACTGTTGGATATAGGCCTCCCCCATGGATTTCCAAAAAGACCGATTGGAAGCGGCTTGCATCCAGCGTCTTCCCGCCACTTGTATGAGGTCGTCTGTCCATCTCGTGGCTGGTCTTCCTACGCTGCGCTTGCCGGTACGTGGTCTCCACTCGAGAACCTTTCGGCCCCATCGGCCATCAGTTCTACGTGCTATGTGCCCTGCCCACTGCCACTTCAACTTGCTAATCCGCTGTGCTATATCGGTGACTTTTGTACGTCTACGTATCTCTTCATTTCTGATTCGATCTCGTAGAGAGACTCCGAGCATAGCCCTCCCCATAGCTCGTTGCGTGACCTTGAGCTTCCTTATAAGGCCCATAGTTAGGGACCACGTTTCAGTGCCGTATGTCATCACTGGTAACACACACTGGTTGTAAACTTTCGACTTGAGGGACTGGGGAATATTGGACGAGAAGACGCTTTTACTAAGTATACTGTTATTTATATATACATAGACACATACATTTGATACATATTAACACACCCCGACACAGAACAAACATCCTCATGCAGGTGCATCATCCTTCCATTCTTTCCAGCTCTGAAATAGCTCTCTTATTTAAGCCTTGGTTGGATGTTTTTATATGCTGTGAGGCTATCCTGCTTATAGTAACGAATAATAATAATAACCTGATTCTAGAGTCGCTGTGCGCGGCCCGTTTCCAAAACAGATTCGCTTTGAGCATGGCATCAATCCTCTCCCAGAGCCAAGCGTCGTGTTCCCGCGGCAGATACTGCACCGTGTATTGGAAGCCGTTCAGGCTGCTGGTCAGAATGCGGCCGAGCTGGCGCTCTATCTCCTCGGGGGTGTCTGTTCTGGATATCAAAATTAAATAATAAATATTGGTGGACATTTTTACGCAGCGCTATCTAGCCCCAAACTAAGCCAATCTTGAACTAATGCAAAGATAGAAGACAGACGGCAAAAATAAATTGCATGTACAAAAATGTACCTTACCTAGTAAAACAACTGGCAGCTTTAATATTACTAGTGACTCGAACAGAAGATCTCAAGAAAATACAACAATACAACAGGCATACTCATATTCAAATAGTATGCTTACAAAATGATGAGTGCTTAGCTAGGTTATATAACCAAAAGTAGTATCTACAAAACTAGCAAATTTATGCATTTCTCAGTTTTATACGTCATATTAGACAGTGAAAAACTAAAAAAAACCCCAAACTGTTTCCTAATATGACTGCCAAAATGACTGGACATGTAATAATATAAATTAACATAATAAAATAAAAATATTACATTTGAAATAGTTCCTAGTGCAAAATCTCTGCAGTTCATAAGATTTTGGCACTTGTGAGTAACAGTCCCATTGAATACTAAGATCTTAGAATTATTATTAATGCGGTGACTAATACTAGAAACATAGTAAATTATAATGAACTTACTTCCTAATGAAGGCAGATTCGCCAGTTCCTATGAGATTATCTTCAAGATGGGAGAGTATCTCATTTTTACAGAATGAGATGACTTCAGGAAGCTTGCTGTCTGGAAATGTTTTCTGTTGGATAATATAAATGGTAATTTGGGTTGTATTTTCACAAGCTACACATAATTTACATGTTTTATTCACAAAAATTGCCTCTTGGGCCCCAAAAACATACCCCAAGAGTTGGGGTATGATTTTCGCTTTGCCATCTAGCTGGTACTGTTAAAGTCAGAGCTTCGAAAGTTTGATGTTTTCCACATCATGTTTTTAAAATCCCAAACTAATAATGGTTCCTGTGGGCAGCATGAAAGTCCAAGTGTGGATAATACATAATTTATGTCAGTTTATTTGTATCAGTAACGGATCCCCAAAACGATGATTTGAAAATGTCAACAATAGTTACTTTTAATACTATAAACTGGATTTTTATTGATATTATTAAGCATTTTCTGCAGGCAGTGATTTATCATTGTATGCAATACAAATAGTGCGGTTTAGTAAATTTTTGGACAGCAGTCAAGGAGATCGCAAATTTAAATCTAGTCACACCGCGTCGATATCAGCAATTTCAAATGCTCATTTTAGGGATATCTAATACATACCGCGAGTGAGGCCTGTGCGTGCGTCTGCGCAGGCGCATGGTCGTCGTACTGCGCCTGCAGCCACGGTGGCATCAGACCCTTTAGATGCGGGGCAACGCGTCGCCCGCACACCGACAGTATGTTGCCGTGACATGACTGCAAATCAGAAAATGTTATGCAAAATAAACTAGAGCATAATTATACATAATCTTCATATCTTTCTTGAACAACACACTGCATATTAAATCACTAATACATGATCTGATCAGTACGAAGCGTACATGGACAAGGAGAATCACAGAATAAGCTTAGAATACAAGTTGCCTCTACTCTAACTCAAGTAAACTAATAGATCACATTTGACTACTTTTCAGTACCCATATTCATAATATTATGTAATTACGTTTCGTCTTCAAAATTATAGTTCTGTCACCTATCATATAGGTAAATGACAGAGATCGAATAAACCAAATTTATAACTTGAGCCTTCAGAAAAGTATACTTAACAATATTTTTGACATTTCCCGAGGGGTATTCACAACTTGACAGATGTAAATTTGACTGACACAATCTCTTTCATTTATAAATGAAAAACATAATTTTCAAGATGTATCTGATATCAAATGATTGTCAATATGGGGTCTGAAAAATATTGTTAGTGTCAAATGTGACCTATTAAATTGGTCCTACTGTAGCTCACTATATTGTTCAGTCAACAACTACAAACCTGAGTGAGTTCCCTAACTTTTCTATCAGGGTCAGCAGTCAGCAGTCTGTAGAAATGCACCCAGCTCGGTAGCAGAGCCACTACATCGTCCACTTTACTGTTCGACACTAGCTCTTTCAGCTCTAGCAATGCCTGGAAATAATTATGTTAATTTACAAAACAACAATTTATTTTCATTGTGCTTGTCATTAAAAATATGTGATAAATATACACCATAACTGCCAATTAATCAACTATAAAAAATACAAAACTTAATTTACAGTATAAAGATAAATAAAATTCGCTATCAATTTATCTTTAAGGAGCTGGTTCATTATGGATAGTTGATTCTGTCAACTAGTACAGCCAATGATTAATTATAAAATTATTGAATATACTTTTTAACATCCAGTCATGCCTTTTTCTAGTTGGTATAGGCTCTCAAGTAGACACTACAAATCTTTCCACCTTTTTAAATTCATTGATAGATTAGTCAACTTGCTATGATCCTGACATATTATTAAGTCTTTCTTTTCTTCACATTTTAAAGTAAAAAAACACACATACGCTTGCAAAACGTTTGCACTCCTTTTGGAGTATGGTAAAATGTCTAAAACAGTTTTTACTTACTTTAAACTTAGTATTAGGGTCCTTTTTACTTAATTTCTTTATACACAACTGTAGCTCAGGGCTGACCAATGGGTCTATATTTGGTGCTGCAAGAGTTGGGAATAGTGCCGGCAGTTCTGTTCCTGCAACATTCATTACTCCGGCGTCTAGTTTCACATTATTAAGTAGTAATGCACTACGCCCACTGCTAGAAGGCTGGAAACAAATGGACACTTTAAAAAACTGTTTTTTTTTACCTCAAACTTGATAAAGTTTAACTAAATTAAACTATACCAAGTTTAAATGGCCTAAATGTCAAGATCTTTGATGCTTTGCCTGCCCTGTAAGTAAGGGAAAATAGGCGTGATATTATGCATGGAATAAAGAGGTTTGAAAAAGAAGGATAAAGACTTAAAAATGAAAATTTAGGGTACAGACATACTCCCTAAGGAAAATTATACGATATTGTGAAATAAGCACATATACATGTAAATACAAAAAAAAACAGTAGCCAATATACAGAGATGGACAGCGCCAAGCAGCATTATTTACAAAGATGCGTGGAGTGGTGATGAGAAGAAAACAACCTTGAAAATATCAGTCGGAAAATCTAAGACCGCTGTTTCAGTGGAGGTACTCACCCGGACATTGTTTTTAGTTCTTTGACTTTGTTTGGTTTTTCCACCCATTTTATTACGGTTACGACTGTTGCTAAAGTAGCCACATAAACACTTTTACAAGATTTTTATTAAAAATAAAAGATTTAGGCAATAAGCTGGCTTGAGGCCAGAATATTTTTGACAGACTAGTTTTTTTTTAAAACTGTTTAACGGCTCTGGAGTCTGGATTCTGTGTCACCTTTGAGCCATAACAGACTAGACAAGTACTGCCAGATGTCTGACTCACGTTCCCCCCATTTTTTTTGTGTTAAAAAAATTCATTTTAGTATTTCTTTTAATACTTATGGTATTCTTGTGAAGGACTTCAGCTGAAAATAAACTTCGATCGATAGAAAAAAATTGGTTGTCTGTAAAGTCGGTTTACGAACGATAGTTTAACGTGACAACGTCATAACAAAACATTGATGAAATGATGATGATGATTATGTAACGGGACAATGAGCGTAATTGATTTGGCGGGAATAAATGACAAGAAAAAATTGGTTGTCTGTAAAGTCGGTTTACGGACGATAGCTTAACGTGACAACGTCATAACAAAACATTGATGAAATGCATACGTTACAATGAGCGTACCGGGACAATGAGTCATACTTTTTCGTGCGTGCAGCTGGCGTTCATTGATTTATTAGACGTTGTCACGTCAAAAAAAATTGGTTGTCTGTAAAGTTGGTTTACGGACGATAGCTTAACGTGACAACGTCCGATCCTAACGTTACAATGAGCATAACGGGACAATGAGTCATTCTTTTTCGTGCGTGCAGCCGGCGTTCATCGATTTATTAGACGTTGTCACGTCAAAAACCTCGAAGAAGTTTAGTGGTGTTTTTAGGGTTCCGTATCCAAAAGGTAAAGCGGGACAATTTTACTAAGAGTCCGCTGTCTGTCCGTCCGTCCGTCACCAAGCTGTATCTCATGAACCGTGATAGGTAGATAGTTGTGGCCATAATGGGTTCCCGACAAAATTATTTCGACTAAAGAACTTGTTTCCATGGTCACGAATACATTAAAAAAAAGACAAGATTATTTTTACATTTTTGCGTAGACCTCATAAACTTATTAATTGAAGCTGGCAGAATGCCCTCGTGCGATGCCAAGAAACAAAGATAAAAAAAAAAAACTTATAAATGCACATTATTATGTAAACTCGACAAATGGCAAATGTGGAAGCATGGTGCCAACATCAAGAAAAAAAAAAACATTTTTGTTTGACTTTGACTGAGTCAGAATTGTTCTTTTTTTAAATTGAATTTGGACCCGCATAGAGCATTTGCCAATGTCAAGTATTTAGATGAATAAAATCAGTTTTTTATGTTCTAGTCACAATCTAAGTCACGTATACAGTCATTTTCAAATTTGAGTCCTGCTGCAGAGTGCTGCAGGATAAAAAATTTAAGTTTAGTTGTTAGATTAGTTAAAAGAACTCCATAAAAGTATCTACTTTTATGGAGTTCTGTCAACAACACTTTATTTTCTCTTGCATAAAGTAGGTAGTGCACATTCTATTAAATAAATATTCAGAAAACAACATCACATAGCATTGGTTTTTGGCGGGAACGTCTTAGTTACGTGTTGTTGCTTTGTTTTATTTTTCTTAACTTGTGTTATTTTGAACGTTAATGCTGTAAAAATGGTGGTGTTTTATTCATTAAGTATTCGATAAAGTGCGTGAGTGTGGGCAAGTGAAATAAAGCACTAAATGTGGTCTAGTGCTTTATTATGGGCTAGTAAATTTTTTCGGAAACAGACGATTGAATGACGCAAAAAACGACTATCTCCTGTCGTCAGTCGTACTCATTCACTCTGACTGCTGACATCGGAGTCGATCTATCTCTCGTCAATCGCGCACAAAGAGTATTGTACCTACTAAACAGATCGCGCACGAGCTACCCCTAGGGCAGGATGTGTTGTTTCGTTGCAGTTAAAATATTTCCTATGGTAGGTATAAACATGCAATTTTTTTAATGAAAATTAGGGCTAAATAGTTATACTATGTGTTAGCTTTATAGAATATAAGTATAAATATTACGTCTTTGGTCGATTAAGCGCTTGTGATGTGTGGCTTAAAAAATACAAAGACAAATTTATACCGGTCAAGAATTTCAAATATGGGCTGTCGTTATGGTCCTAAATATGGGCTAGCCCATATTTAAGATAGTAGTACTAAGATGCCAGAGTGTTTGTTTCTTTAATGTACTTTTTTTTTCTGGGATGCCACCGATACCATCTAAAGAACAAAGAAAATCTTGGGATAGAGAACAGCTGGCTAAAGCTATAAAAATTGTTTGTGAAAAGAAAATGGGTACCCTAAAAGCGGCAAACGTGTTCAATGTACCAAGATCGACATTGCAATGCTTAAGCTTGAAAACTGAATTTACTCCTGAAGACACAAGAGGAGAGCTGTGGATTAAATATTTGATGTGTGGACTTTGGGCACATAATTTGACGTCCGGATCTGCGATTTCTGCATATAGGTATGTCATGTAATTTATTGCACTCACCAAAGTGATTTGATCTCATAAAAATAAAAATAAAAACTCAAAAGATATAATTATGATCTTATATTTGACTACCTGCCCCTTAACCTGCCCATATTTAGTGCCAATTTTGCAAATTTGTTCAATGCTTAATTTTGATAATGTAGTTTAAGGAAAAAATAACATACCGTTAAGTACTTAAATTCTGTAAAAATATAAATGTTTGATTAATATTACATTTAAAAAAAAAAAAAAAAAATTGTGACCAAAACACAATATGGTAGTCCATATTTATTACCTACTAAGTCAATGTAATATGTATACTGTTGGTGTTTCTAAAATAAATAAATAAAATAAATAAATATTTAGTGACTCTCCTCTAACTTCCACCAAAATAAAAACTAATATCTGTGATGTTGTTTTCTAGTTTTACCTATAAACGACGACTTTTTATCCGACTGCGTAAGAAGGAGGGTTATTTTTTTCGAGTGTATGTTTCTCTATGATCGCCTACAGCCTAAACGGCTTGACCGCTTTTCATGCGCGAGGTGTCGTTAGATTCGTCTTCACTTCCTGAGTGTTATAGGCTATATTTTTTTGTAAAAATAATAATTACATCTGTCGTAAAAATAAAAAATACGTTTTTTTTTCACCTCTAACAAACTTTTTCGTATATTTCATATAATAATTCAAGTAGGTAAGTGACTTTACTTGAATTATTATAAAAAATGCGCATATATTATCTTTTACAGCGAGTTTACGCATACTTTCTCATAAAAAAACGTACACACAACAGCATATAAAGCGTAACGAAATCGTAAGTTAGACTGCAAGAACTGCAGTCGGGTTATTCGTTTTTCTTAGAATATAGACTTGTTCATGCAGTCATTTTATATTTTCAAAAACGTGTGTATGTGCGAGCGAGACGGACGATTGTCGTACTAGTGACACTTAAATCTCAGTTGATAGTGTGTCTGCCTTCTAATCTGTAAGTCCTGGGTTCGATCCCAGGATATAAATTTATGTGATGAACGTGGATGTTTGTTGTGTCTGGGTGTTTATATGTAGATATTATAAGTATTTATAAAAATAAGTGCATAAGACCGTTTCGAGACACGCGTATAGTAGGGTTCCATAGCTTATGAAAACTACTTGGAGAGTATTTTTTGTTTAGACTTCTTTGCGAAAATTTCAATGACCTCATTACTACATATAATGATTTTGTTTTACATATTTAACGCTACATTAACGAAGAGTTGTAATCACAGAATATTTAAAACAATTTTCAATGAAAGTATTTACTGGAATGGTCTTCTATTAGGGTTAATCATGGATTTCTAGGCCTAATAGCTTAGAAATGCAGGGGGGACACGACACATTTTTTTTCTTATCTCGCACACATCGCATAAGGGAAAAAAAATGATATATGAAACCGTATACCTAGTCTTATTTTAAGAGACCTATTCAACGACACCCCACATGAATAAGTGAGGTTGAAAAAGAATCATCCCTTCTTTACCTATATGTAGGTATGGAATGCCACCACTATTTTTATTATTATTTTTTAATTTGAATACGGTATTTTGTAGCGGTTCACAGAACTACATGCCAAATTTCGTTTATGTAGGGCTGATACTTATAGTCTGAGTAAAATGACTGTGCCATACGGACAGACAGACGAACATGGCCAAATTATAAGGGTTCCACGTTATCACTATGGAACTATAAAAGCCAAAAAGATTACTCGTCTGATCTCAAACCTTTGCGGTCTACGATAGAACATTTGCCTAGAACTATCTCGAAAAAAATATCTATATTTAGGGCGCAGTGCAATTATTAAATAAAATTCAAGCAAATGCATTGAAATGTCAATATATATATTTTTAATATTCATAAATTCAATATACATTATAATATCAAGTAAAATGAATTACTATAATTTATATAGGCAATATTTTAACACATGTTAATCTATGGGTAAGTTTAACAATCTAGAGTACTTAATTTAACGAAATTTCAGCGACCATACTTCCCTTCGTTTGAACTCACAATTCACAGAATACAACAAACATATGGCAATAGGAATTCACTTTAGTGCTACTGGCTACACATATATAGAAGGTTTGGATTCATCTGTTGCTGATATATTAAGGAGTTTATAGAATATCTACTAGAATCCGCGCCACTACTGAAGTCCGACGAAATTTTGAAATTGAACTTGATAGGATTTGTTGGCCGGAACACAGAATACCAAAATAGTATGTATGTCCGTTATTGCGATTTAAGCGTCGCGTCTGACTTGAACGGTGGCACGGACTCTACTGTATGTATGTAAGGGATTCCCGATAATAAAATCATTTGAATTTGTCAATATCGACGCAGTATGACTAGGTTTCAATCTTCGATCCTGGGAGACTGCAAAAACCTGCTAAATCCTTCAACTCCAGAAAATTCTGAACCACCACTAACATTAGAAAAGGTAAAGGAGTACCTAAAATAATTTGTCATTTTTTAAAACTGCTGCCCTTCTAATATTACATAGAGACTGACCACCAACTCGCCTGATGTTAAGCGACGATGTAGCCGAGGCAGGAGGTCGTCGATCTATAAGATAGATATCATCTATAATTTACCGAATTACATTTGTTTAAATCTTAGTTCCCCGAATTCGTTTCACAGAACTGTTTGATTCCAGATGATAATTTCCTTGACAGGAGTATCTGTTTCTATAATTTTGTTAGCCATCAGTTTCATTTGCCCGAACTATTATCTATTAGAGGTTAGGTTTGTTAGGTTTCTTTTTATCATACATGTAAACTTTTGGAGTATAAAGATTCGGCTGTCAGACGGGATTTTGATTAAGTGTCTTTTGAGAAAACTAAATTTCGTTTTCGGGGAAATCTATTCATTCTAGCCTCGAATATTCCGAAATTCCAAGCTCACATGAAACAGAGAAGGCGGCAAAGCATTCCATTCCTGTGTATCTATGAACATAGACCGAATTTGTTAAGCATTTCAATGTGAAATGATGGCTTCTTGTCAATGAGAGCTGAATTCTATTAACATCGGCTGTTCAAATGCTCAATATGGACCATTATTGACAATTACAAATGACGGTTTCATGTATCCTCGAAATCTTACAGATTAAATTAAATACTATATTATTGTGATTTAGGTACTAAGGTTTCCATAAATTAAATAATTATGACGTTTTGATTGAAATCAGTAGCTAATTTCGGCGAAAGATGAATCCAAATATTAATAAACTCACAAAATGAAATACTTAAACTGCAATATTCGTATTGCACAATACAATATTATACAGTACATAATGCCATACGTCCAAAATAAAAATACAAAATAGTAAAAAAATAATTAAAGCCTTAAAATTATATTTGGCACATACTTACATAAAACTAAATTCTAAGCACGGGACCGTTATATGGTACAGATGTCCACGTCTTGTCTATCATCGTAAGTATTCTTTGGTTTATCTAGCCCACCTTTCAATTTGGAACTCACTTATACATAATTTCTTATAATTTAATTAGTTATAATTATTCATAGTTGAAATGGGATTGCTTAGTTCAAATAGAATTATTTTAGAGATAGATTCTTAGAGTAAAGAATTAAATTTTAATTTTTGACAACAATTTTAAAGTACTTAGCCAAGATTATAAGCACAATATTTAATCTGAAAATAATTAGAAATATATATTGTTTTTTTTAATATTATACTTGAAATGACTATAGAGATGGTAAAAAGAATTGGTTGAAAATACTGTTTTATAAATTTTATAATGAACTGATTTATGAATTTATAAATTTATGAATTTTGAATACTGTGCGTTTTTCTTTTACTGTTAACATTTATATAAATGACGAACTGCTTTAATTAATTTTACTGTAATTCGTTGATTAGAAACCTTATAAAAATTAATTTTACCTACTTACAATAATCATAAGTATGAGATAAATAGGTGCTTATACAAATAATCGTTAGGTTTATTTTATAAAATGTATTTTTGCTTAGGAACTTTTTGTTCGATTATACTGCAATTTTAGAAATAATAAAATTAGTAAATGAATATATCTAATTAAGTAAAAAAATATGAGATAATTATTTTAATATGAATATTGAATTATAAAATTTATTTTGTCATTATACATAGTGTTCTTGGTTATTGGTTAAGCTATTGTTTTTTTTAGAAATATATAGTATATAATAGGTAATTGATTTAAAAAAAAAAAGTGTAAGAAAATAATTTTGTGACTAATAAATTGAATTAAAATAAAATTTATTTAAGTACATAACATTAATATGAGATGTTTTAATAATTCATTCCTAGCCAAATACAATAATTTCATGTCAAAATATATATTCAAACTGTTTCATTATGAAAATTTACAGATATATAGTTAGAGAGATAAGACTTTAAATTTAATTATGTAAGTATATTTCAGATTATAGGTAAAATATTGCATATTATAATAATTAATAGTTTATCTTTATCCTATTGCATTTCAATCGCCAGATGTACATTATTGTCATCGTGTTCATTGTGTAAAAATGCGGTGTTCCGCAATCACCTGCAGATGAGTTTCGTTTGTGACAATCAGTTAAAGAAAAAAAAAACACGATAATCCAGCTTCTTTATGGCTACGAGAGTTTTCCATTGACGGAAATAAGTGAATAAAAGACAGTACCTTTGTCTATCCTTATAAGGAAAAAAAATCTCTATGGGTACACACATAGGTAGTAAGCGTGCTAGGAATCAAAGAAGCTGCGTTGTATTCTCTTTACTTTCGTACATATTTGGATGACCTCGAGCACTGTAAGCAGAAAGGAAAAAATCCCCCTCTTTCTCTCTTTTTGTTTTTCTCTTGTAGTCAGCATCAAGTCCATAAGTGTTTTTAGTGTCTGTAATTTGAGATTGTGTGAAAGGTTTTCTTTTTTCGCTTATCATAGATTGTCACGAACGTGCTCCCTGTTTGTAGTTGTAGGTGTTTAGAAACTATTTACAACTGTAGATAATTTAAAGCAATCATTCGTATTTACTAAATCATTAATATTTACATTCCGCATTCAATATTTACAACTTATACGAGGCTAATCTTTGGACTAAATCATTAGAGTTTTTTAAACACAGCAGAGATCCCATAGGAGTATTATGGAATGCTTTATACTTAATTAAGATTGAATCTATCTAAACACTGTTACAATACAATCTTACTGTTACTAAATTTTTAAACTTTTCTTTATAACAGACAATAGAATTTATACAACGGAATTCATTCCAAATTCTGACACTATAATAATAACATTTTAGTGAACCACAAAGTTTAGTGTAGGCAAGTACTGCCTCAAGACGCAGCACAATCAAGATAACTGTTTTATGTCGAACTGCTCAATAATTACTGCTCCGTTTTGAACTGTTGGTTACAATTATTTACTATTGTTTAATGTGATATGAAACAGTTATTATTGTGACCAGCAATTCATTGCTGGTCACAATAATAACTGTTCCATATTGAACTGTTTGATACATTGATTATTGTTTTATGTCGAACTGCTGGCCACAATAATATTAACTGTTTCATATTGAACTGTTAGATACATTGATTATTGTTTTATGTCGAAATGCTGGCCACAATAATATTAACTGTTTCATATTGAACTGTTAGATACATTGATTATTGTTTTATGTCGAACTGCTGGCCACGATAATAATTACTTGTAATATTCCATGTTCAAAATATTTGGGGACAATAAATCATTTTAATTTCTTAGATGGTACGTATACTGTTACGTATTGAGAATGTATACTGTTTAACGAAGTCTTAAATGTTAATATTTTACGCATAAATCTAGTATATTGTCATCACAAGAGACCCTTATCCAGGGAATCCTACGTATTCTACTGAAATTAATTTGCATTGACTGTTGCTGACGCATTTCAAAAATGTTTAGATTAAATTTGTTTTAAATATTAAAATCCTTAAAATTAAATATTTGTAACACGGATTTTTGATCCATTTTTACTTATCACTTATATAATAAAACTATTATTAGATATACGGCCACACGAAAAAAAAAACATTACTTTGGAGTATTATGTTACAGGTACTGGCCTTTTGGTTTAGTACTAGGAGTTTAAAAAATTTAATACATCTAACACAAATAAAATACTAAATAAAGTTTTTGGTATAATTTGCTTGGCACTTTGTTTGGTATATTTGGCACTATACAATACCTATTAGGAAATTCAAATTATCATCTACCGTATAAAAAATATGACGTTGAGCAATGACCTTAATTAAGTTCGAAACGAAAATACCGGGCGATGAATACTTTATTAATATGAGCATTATTATGCGAGCGAGAAGCGTTCCTCTAACAACACTCTGAGGTAAAACTGAGGCATCGCCAGTACCAGCAGCCGAGCTAACAATGTCACAGTTTCATTGTCACTAAGTCTCAATACTAGCAGCCTAACTAACAATGTCACCGTTTCATTGTCACTAAATCTCAATATTAACAGCTGAGCTAGCAATGCCACCGTTTCATTGTCACTAAGTCTTGGTACCAATGGCCAAGCTGACAATATTACCGTTTCATCGTCACTGAGTGCCATTACTAGTAGCTGAGCGAACAATGTCACCGTTTCATTGCCAATAAATGCCAATACTAATAGTAGCATATATGATTGTCACTAAGCATCAATACTTATTCTCATAGAGGAGTATTAATTCGAGATCGTAGAAGACTCAGTTCTGCGTTTAGTCTCTGTAAGGCTTGCAGATGGCGAACCGGTGGTTCATGTGTTGGCTGTAGGAGCCAGAATGCGAGAACTTCTTGTAGCATTTGCTGCATTGAAACGGTTTTTCACCAGTGTGGAGTCGCTTGTGCTCAGTCAGATGGTGCTTGTGTTTGAACGCCTTCGGACATTCCACGCATTTGTATGGACGTTGTCCTGAAAATAATAAATAGGTAATGATAAGCATTGTGTTTTCACGAAAAAAAAAAGGAACAAGATATGTATGAATTATGAAAATTTTAAACAAACAAACTCAATCGAACTAACTAGAAAATATCTCTTTATCACAGTTTTTAATACATCATTTAAAAGTACTCAGAACGAATAAAAATAGAGTTCAACCTAATAAATTAAATAAACCTAAATAAATTTAGAATAAATAAATTTATAAATTTAAATACCATTTCTACAGATTCATTGTTCATTAATTGACTTCTTCATCAGAACTTCGTTCATCATCGTAGGATCTTATCGAACAGTGCTTAGGCTTGCTAAACAAATGAACTAAGTATTTTTAATAGAATTTCTTTAAGTCATGAGAAAGTTTCAGTGTCAAATATTTGGCCCATTTATTAGCCCGGTACTATTATTATTTTTAGTGGGCAGATGACCTAGCTCAGACTGGATTACAGTAAATGTATCTCACAACGTGACGTAAACTCACCTGAATGTTCATATTTGTGTCTTGCGAGAGAACTTTGTTTTACAAACGTCTTGTCGCATTGGTTACAGACGAATTGTCCTTCGCCCTCCTTAAAATCGCTTCCTTTGAGCTTGCTCTTCTTAAGTACAGTCGCTTCGTCTTCGTAGTCATTGGGTGCTTGCATCTCCTCCCATGGAGGACGATCGTATGATGGACTAGACCCTTGTCGAGTGATGTCTGCGGATAGATGCATATTTAAAATGGGAGACCGTGCCATGTCGTTATAATGAAGTAACTTTTCCATAGGCATCATAGGGTTTACTTTTTGTGGCAGTAGACGCCGTTGACTATTAAAACTTTCACCCGGAGATGGTGAAAGTCGAAAGTCAGTAAATGAAGAGGAGGAACAGTTGGAATGTGGATAAGTGCTCGTATAGCTTGGTCGATGTGGCGTAGTGCTGCGCGAGGACTTTTGGCTCAAGTTCACCGCTTCCTCGGAGTCGGAATGTGTTACTGAAATGCTGTACGGTGGAGATGGTGACGGGCTAGACGTCACCGAAGGGTTTGATTTTTTTGTGGACAGATCTAGCGGTTGATCGGACAACGACGATGTCTGTGTCATTCTTCGAACTCTAGCTCTGTTGTTTTGAAACCAAACTTGCACTACTCTGTTATCGAGGCCAATCTGTTGAGCTATTCTTTTAAATTCTTCGCGATTTGGTCTAGGATTTAGTGCATAATGTTCCTTTAATACGGCCTGTTGCTCCTCACTAAGTGCGGTGCGCACTCTGATCTTTCTGTCGTGGTCATGTATTGACAACTTATCATCACGCTCCTCTCTGCTAAAGTCTTCATCTTCACTGGCGCTTACGCCACTTTGTATTGAAGCTTTCATTTCCGCTTCTATTCTATTCAAAGCTACCGTTTCAGCTACTTGAGCTGCCAAACTTTCGTGCTTTCTAAAGAAATTGCCACATGGCATTTTTTCGTGATCTAATAAATCGCTTTTATTGGAAAACGTTTCATTGCATTTCAAACACCTATGTGTATCTTCGGATTCCGGCTCCTGTTTTACGATTATACCCTCACAGGAGTTGGCATGATGAGGTGATGGTGAAACTCTGCATACTCTATCCGAACATAACACGGACGATGTTTTCTTTCCTTTAAATAACTGTTTATTTACAGATGCTCGTAATGAATCATATGTTTTATCAAACTCTGAGTGATAATTAAGAGCATCATTGCTCCTATTTTTTGGGACGGATTTGTAGTTTTGCGAGAGTAATTTGACGTTGGTGTCATGTTCCTCTCGCTCACTTTTTATAGTGACACCTTCGTCATCTTCTATATCCATAACTAAATCTGCACTGCCTTCAGATCGCTTATCGTCTTCCTCAGTAACCTCTTCTATAAGATCTTCTGGATTAACGGGAGGTGTACTGCTTTGCTTAGGGCTAGTTGACTCTTCAATTTTTCGTTGAGGATAAGCAGCTATTTGTTCAAAAAGACAAGTCAGAGAAGCAGGAAAACTGTATGGTGCTATACCATTAGCCGGACTCATGGGCATTCCTGGAGGCATATAAAAAGGATTTAGGCCCGGTTGACCCAAAGTTGGACGATGGAAGTTATTTTCCTGGGACATCGTCGCAAAGAAAGCCGCCGCGTCGTTGTATTTCGGCAGTATAGGAATAGGAAAAGAGTTTCCATTCGGTGATATATTGTTGTTCAACTGGGACACAACCATGTTGTTGGCACGCTTTCGCGAAGGACTGCGGTTTGGGTTGAGTGCTGGATTATTTGGTTTTATTCTTCCCATTTTGAGGTTCATAACGAGACACTTCTTAGAAGTCATGTGGCTGGAATACGAACCCGAGTGAGAGAACTTTTTTCCACAATTGGCACATTCGAAAGGTTTCTCCCCACTGTGTATTCGGAGATGTTCTTTCAGATGATGTTTGAATTTAAAAGCCTTGTCACAATCGTTGCATTTGTATTTGCGCAGTGATGCGTTATCATCGTGGCTGATCATGTGCCGTTGCAGCCTGTATACATTTAGAAAGCTCTTGTGGCAGATCTTGCAAGTCTGTTGACAAAAGAAAAAAAGTTAGTAACAGTGGAGTATGTAAGATTTTTGTATTGAATAATGCTTTTGATGCTAATAAGTAAAAAAAAGCGTTCATGTATTTTATTAGTATATATAATTAACGCGAATCGATAACGCATGAAGACGTCGTGAAAGTTATCGGTAAGTATGGACTCTGTAAAGCATTATGAAGTCTTCACTGACATATTTGAGGTTATCCACCTGAGTGCTGGGCGCGTGCAGGGTTTCGTGTCTCTCAAGTTGGTCACGCGTGGGGTAAGCGCCGCGGCACTGGCTGCAGGAGTAAGGTCCACCGGGGCCCAGCGGGGATCCGCTGCGCTCCTCTTCTTCCTCGCAAGGCTTGGACTCCACCCCGCCGCCTGCCACCGGACGGACTGTGGACAATGAAACAATATCAATTAGACAATGCTACACAAACTTCATTTGCCTGCCTGATGTAAATTTTACGCGTAGATACTTTTTCAACTTCATGTCCGGTGCTAATAGATACGAAACTTGTCTTGTTTTATCTTAAATAGATCGCGGTGTAGTAAACTAAGTGATATCAAATCGTGAACGACACAATATCAAATGATAAATTGTAGACAATATCGGTGCGAATACAGTTGAAACAACGATAAATACGGTCACCGCCCCGTATGTAATACTCATCGTAAAACCTAATTGAAAATAAAACAATTATCCAAGTAGCACATTGGAGGCGATTAAAATTATCGCGAACACCTTTACAGGCGTACGATTTATAAAAACAAATATGGCGGCAACAATTCAATTCTCAGTCGGTTATTTCGGTAATACGGCCGGTTTACGAGCGCAATAACGTTTTTAAAAGCGCCGTGTGGCGGGCTTGTGCCGTAAATCAAATATAATAAAGAGCAAAACAACGCCACGTCACGTATTAATTAGTGCGACCGCGCGTCTGCAGGCCGAGCGTCGCAACGCGTCGCGTCGCTGGCGTGCCCTGTGCTCTGTTATCGGACAATGGTATTGAATTTTAAAAAATACGGCCTCATAAACTGAACACCTATCGACACCGAACTCGTTAACTGTGAATATGTTCTAATTTTATGGATTTTTTTGACTTTCCCGATTTCAACACATGTCTTGATGATCTGATGCATTGCATGACTAAATTAAAACATTAAAAATTTTTACTTTGTTGTAACGGCCGTGGCCGCGACATGACCAAAGATATGGTCGAAACGAAACATTCAAAATTATTGAACAAAATAGGTAGATTTTTGTAAGCCAATGTTTTATTAGCTAACTGCAGGTATGTATTAGGTAATTAATAATATATTTCTATAAATATAGCATAATGTTATACGGCTTTATACAAAGGATAACCGCAAAACGCGTCTCGGTTTCTAATTCTACTGAAAACGTAAATACATTTGAAACACATCTACCTGCATATCAGTTACTTAGGTACAAATGTTTATGTAAATAATGCGTGTGGTTTACCTATTTATAAAGTAAAGTACGCGACATTATGGACAAGATATAGGGATTTACGTAAACTGTCGCATACATGTTATATTATAGTTTTGTATTAATTTATTTATAGCTGTATAAGTTGGTCATAAACTAGTCATTCTGTTAAAAGAAAAACATGAAACATTTTTTTTGTTCACTTCACAATTTTATAGGTTGATAATTTCTTGACCGATTGTGCTCATGTAAATAAATAAATATTATCTTTATCGATTGGTGCCGCATTAAAGTTTTCCGTTTTTATCGACTTCAAAAAGGCGGTAAACAATTCGGCTGTTTTTTTAATGTTTATTAAGTAGGTACCTACCTTTTAACTCTGACAGTAATAATTACTTATAGGTACCTATGATCAGAACCACAAATGCCTGTGAATGAATTTAGTAAAAATATACGCTACGAATTGATAGCCTCCTCATTTTTTTGAAGTTGGTTAAAAAAGGAAAACATGCCAGTTTTTTTCTTTTACAAAAATTTATTACAACGTTGAAGTTAGACATTTGAAAACAAAAAACAATAATAAGTCTGCAATTGTGGTTTCCATCATAAAATAAACAACTAAATCGGATACCTATCGTTAAGGTAACCAGTATTTCCCCATTGCATGGAAAATGCTAAATCTTCTATCTGACGCACTTAACAATCCTTGTAATTTTTTATTTATTTATTTAATTCAGAAATAAATAGATGTAGGCACGAACGTACCTAATAATACTTAATAAGTAACACTTTATTGCACGCAAGTACATAGTAACAAGCTGTACAATAGGAGGACTTAATGTTAATGTAGCTTTTTCTGCCAGTCATCCTCGTAGTAAAAGAAAGAAAGGAAAAACGTAGTTAAAATAATATTCAAAAAGAGAATTAGCATTTATAATTAAAATAAATTGTATCAGCATCATCATCAACCATTGTCCACTGCTGAGTATAGGCCTCCTCTTTGGATATACGCGATATATACCTACTTACGTTAAAGTTGTTTAATTTCAATGACACAAAGGTTTCAACCTGTATTTCCTATACCTACATATTTTTATTCCTGGTTATATATAATTTTATCTATTTAGGTACTTACTTTATTCAAATTTACTGTAAAATAAGTGTATCAAAATTAGTAACAACTTAATGCGAATATGCGATTATACAAAATACAATTTTATGTATTTTTAGTCAAAAGTGGTCAAAAAAACTGAAACAATCCACTTCAAAATGAGCAATTTTGTTTTAAAAACTAAACTACTGTACCGATTTTGATGAAATTTCTATCGGATTCTGAATTTATACTTACCTTTCCAAAAAAAATAATTTTCTAAATCTATCCTAACTCTATATAAAGTATCTGCGCTACTCAACGCTAGATGGCGCTAGGAGTAACCAACTGAAGAATATTTTTGTAAATCGTGAGAATATTGTTGTATCCTTAAAAGCATTGAATAAATTATTAGGAAAATATTTTATGATAAGTATCTGTTAATTTTTCAAGGATTTCAAAAAAGGAGTTTCTGAATTCAACTAGTATTTCTATAAAATGTGTATGATTAGCGATAATTGCGTTCGCTAGTTGTGAACCAATTTCGATCCTTTTTTTAATACGCTTTTATTAGGTCGACCTGTATGTAACTAGGTATGTAATGAAATCTAAGGTAACTAATTTAACCATCTTCCAAGGATCGTAGCGTCATTAAAATATCGGCGTCATACTCTCGAACTGATCTGATGATGGAGCCGGAAGATATGAACTAGAACTTCATGATGGAACATCGTATCATAGCTGTGTTTGGATTTGTTAGAAAAGTCTTGTAATGAACTTTGACCACAATAATTTGTAGCGTGTTTTTTAGTTTTTTAAACTGTAATTTATTATTAAAATGGGATTAGAATATTTAGGTGTGTTTCTAAAAAAACTATTTGGGTTCATTATTTTTGTACCCACCTCCAATAATAGGTACCTACTATATAACCATTTTATATGGATGTCTATGTTTGAAGTCGGTGTTCAATTTTGGTTGTTTCTTTTTGGTGTTCTACTTCAAAAAAGAACGTTCTCGATTCAGCTGTTTGTTTTATATTTGTTACCGCATAATTCGTAAACTATTTGGAAAATTAGTTTTTGTTTAAAAAATATTCTTCCATATTGGTCCTATACAAATTTCATCAAAATCAGTCCAGTAGTTAGGTTTTGATATACATATAAATTAAAAAAAAAAATTACCTATCTGCGCACTGCATAGACATATCTTTATTTGTGACAAAAACCACCACAAAAATAAACACTTAGAGTAAATAAAACAAATAATAACAGCCATTTTTGTCATAAACCGGGTTCAACTTTGAATTAATCAGCGCTGATCTTCTGTTGGGAACGGCAGGACCGACAGTACCTGATATACCTACATTGTACAAAACTATAAATTTATATTATAAATACAAATGTTAAGTAGGTACTGAAAAATTGCTTTCCAAACATTAAAACGTTTTTAAGTATGAATTTCACCTGCCGCAAGAAACAGCCGAGAATATTCAGCAAAAATATTAGGCGTATAAAAAAATTGGCTCAGTGTAACATCAAACTATCGGAAGCTAACTCACGATCAGTGTTAAAATTAGCTTGACATCGACAACACGTACCGTAGAGCAAAGCGGATGGCAGAGCTACTGCACTGCCTAATCTACACGAGTGCGTCCGTTACCCACTGATAAAAAACTGCCCACGCACACACCCGCAATCACCCTATTACTTGTTAATTATCATACACACACGCTTATAGTCCAGGAGATAACGCTTCGATTGTTGATCGGTGTACTCTGTTATGATTGGTCACACCTGTGCGCGGGAGGGGGGCGCGCGGTGCGGGACGCGGGGACGCCAAGAAAAAACTCCGCCCGCAAAGACGACCATGTTGTGTGGTAACTCTATATTGTTACTGCACAGAATTATTATTGAAATGTTTTAGAACTTTAGACGGTAATGTACCTAATGCGGTCGACTTTATCGTGTTGTTTATAGGTTCTTTCTCACCTACTATAACCGCGATGTTTCTTTGTTATGCTATTTTAATTTTTAGGTAGGTATGAAAATTAGTCATTAGTTAAATTTATTGCTACTACCAATTAAACGTACATATCGACTTTCCTACTTCCTGTTGTATTGTGTTTAAATAAGTTTTTCTGTTTAATTGTTTTTAACACCTGGATACAGTAATATTAGGTATAATTAGTCATTTTATACATTAAGTATTTCTGGGGCTTACTCAGTAAATTTTACAATACCTTCTAACCTACCTTCTAACCTATATGTTAAGTTATCTATTCACTTTTGGCTCAGTTTTACATTATTTATCGAATTCTTTATGATCATGATAATTTTAATTCTTCACAGGATTTCAGTTTCAAACTCACATTTCTTTAACAAACAAATGTGATATACATTTATTTTAGATTCTCGTTAAACGTAGTAAGTATATAATCATTTTCCTATCAATTATTGTTATTGGTTAGCACTAATTTAGGTATAGGTATACCTACATGTCTATTTTTTATCCTCCATCGAAGTCATGATACTTCTACAACTACATAAAGGCTCTTCCATACCAAAATAATATATAATAATAATTATTAAATCCTAGTTATAGGTAATTATTGGTATCTATTATATCTACAAGATAATATATAAATAATATGATATAGTAAATATAGGATCGAAACTCATAAATGATCGAAACTGATGTCAAAAGATATTTAAATCAATTTTTGTTTGAATAAAAAAAAATTGTAAATTGTTTTTAAAGTAAATATTGATTTAAAAAAAAAATATGATTATAATCGCATCTTTGAATCTCAAAATGAATAAATTAATCTGTAAAATAAATTACTTTAAGTACTTACTTACTTTACTTGGTTACCTACTTATTAAATAATCTATATTGGCGAGTAATTTAACTTTCCTTCATTAAGTATCAAATAATTAAATAAAACATATCAATAGAGAGGAAAATAATAATTGATTTTAATCATAGACTGTAAAATATTTTTCAAACTTAGATAAAAATACATACATTTAAATTTATAAATAGATTACGTAATGAAATAAAATTGAGCAACAATTTAACATATAGTTTTAGTAGGTAGGTACTTATAGTTCATATGCCTAAGTATTAATTTTAAATAATTTTCCTTTGTCACTTCAGTGTATGATTTCCAGGAATAGCAATTAACGAATAATAAAACTGATTTATATATTATCATTGTGGTTAAAGTACACATTTGCACATATATGCCGGACATTATATAATAAAATAGTGAATCATTACTTTGTATTCAGTTGCAATTTATCTTAATGTATCCCTAGTTTGTAGGTGGTTTTAACCTAGGTAACTTTAAAAAAATAGATTTAAAATCCATGTTGATTGATACCTTTGCCAAGATGCGTAATAAAGGCTTTGTATTAAGAAATATTGAGCTTTACATAAATGTCATACTCTTGTTACCATTTTAAAATTAATTATACCTACGTCATTCGGAAAAAACAATTAGAATCACTTTGAGAACAGGGACTCAAATTTAGTAAGGTTAAACTATATAAACTTATATGGCTCGTATAAAACACATAATCGCAGAATATATATTATTGGGAAATTCAAAACTCCCAGAACTCAAATTGAAGAATAAAAGTAACAAGAAAAGTTACAAGTTCCAACTAGGTACATACATATAACAGTACAAAAATCTGGAGGTAAGACTAATTCACACACTTGAGACAGCAATATCTAGCAACAATATACCTAGTAAATTACAGATTAATTACTGAGATTGACAAAGATACTCACACACATACTCACGAATTGGTAAGTTTATTGAGCATCCATAGAATGGCACACATTAATATGTATTTGACAGTAGACTTTAAACACATCTTGAATCTCACTAGCTCCGCTAATAATAGCCAGAGTCGCGGACAAGCACCATTAGCTATGCATGTTTAGCGCCTATTCTGAATCAGATCCTAAGAGGTAAAAGGGAGAACAACAAAAATCACGACATGATTCACTTGAAATGAGTCACAACGAATCACAGAGGTAAGGGAGTTTATCTGTACGATGTTTGCGAGTGATTAACAAATCGAACGGTTCCCGTAATTCCGAGTATCCAAACAAATCATTAGCGATATGGGTACAAACAGGGCTAGGTAACTAAATAGGTGTTTAATCAAGCCACTTATTGACTTGGGCATAATTTGTTACCTATTTGGACGGCATTAGTTAATTTAATTTTTATCTTTTCAAGACCCTCTAAGTGTTTCCTGTTTGTCCTTGGTTTGGACATTCGGACATAAGTTTTGATAAAACGTAGAGCTTTTTTTCAAATATGTTTATCAGTATCAAGATGCTTGTTATCGTTACTGTAAACGTGTTTACAGTGTAAGAAGCTCTTATCTCTTATTTATGTTTTTTCTCACTTTCATATACATTCAAAAAGGCATCTACGTCTTAGGTTTTCCCCTCGATTATGATTACACAGAACAAAGAATTTTTAGTTAATTTAATGTGAATAATACACAAAAAATTAACTAGGTATATTTCCGTAATGAATATGTGAATTATTCAAATATTTATTGCAGAAAAACAATTTTATTTCTGTTTTAACATATGTCGTATTATTATTCTCGCCTTCATTGAAATTAAATAATTTTTAACGTATAGGAAGTAGTAATTAATATTTACATAGCAAAAAAGATAACTGTCATCTAGTCGTACCTGTGACTGCGGACACTGAAAAGTGTTCAAAATGTCAGGTGCTAAAACTATGTAAAATACGCGATAATCCGTTAAAAATTGTTTAATTTCAATGAGAAACAATCGTGACAACCTTAGAAAATATTAAATATTTTTATCGCCTACCTAAATAAGACTACCAACCTGTATATAATGTAAATAGGGCCACGAACTCTGTGTGTATATAATTAATTCAAATCGACTTTTGGATAATATTAAAACAACACAATTATTATTTAGACACCTACAACATTTACAAAATTCATTTAAAACATGTTAAATTTCTATAACAAACTTCTATAACAATGTTAAGTGATAGAAGTAAATATTTGAATACACAACAGTAATAAACCCGGATTTATAAACTAAAGTTAATACCGCCTTTGTGACCGTTAAAATTTCTTTTTTTATTTTGCGTACCTACTTTCTTCTTTTCAAACGATGAAACGAAACGTTATATCGTTTTGATGTCTAGAGCACGACACATTCAGATAAATTTACAATGCGTTTTATTAAATTATTTAAAACAAAAACTTCACACAAAAAACGTTTGTTCCACGGAGAGCGATAAAGTGAACTTTTCACTAATTTATTCATCCGCGTTCTACAAACTCTCTGAAATATTAGGTACGCATTGTGGCTCGTGCAACGCATCAAACGCGCCCTATTATTTTATCCACTCCAGACAGGCGGCACTCAAAGAGGAAGAATGAAATAAAAAGTAAGACAGAAAAAAGCAAATGAATTAAAACAACATAATCATTTACGATTTAAGACGGTGAAAGAGAGCGGGGTTCCCCTCGGCAAACGAAACTTTCTTTCAAGTCTCTGTGTACCTGTGCCCGAATCTCAAGTGGATGAATTATATCCCGAGGGAGGCGAGGGGAGATCAACACGCTCGGTTATTTCTAATGAAGACGTGCTCGACGTTTTATTTTTAATGCTGCAGAGCAAAGGTGAATTCTCACCTGTCTTCATTAATGAAAACTAGATTTACTCCCGAAAAAATACTTGACATGCCGACACTTCAGTTTTCACTGAGCGTTGAAATTACGAAATGATCAAAAAAGTTTGTGAAGTAAATTTATTATACTTATCATCGAAGTTAATGAATAAAATAACAGGAGATAGTGGATAGATGAGATAGCAGTGTAAATATAATAAAATGCAAATAAAACAAAAGAAAGGAAGCTTACTCAAGGCCGCGAGCCGCCTGGCCGAGGTGGTAGACGTGGGGACTTGCTTACTCCTCATGTCCGCAAGCCAACCGGCCGCCAAGCTTTCGTACCAACCGCCTACTCCCATAAGGGAGCTCTGCACTTTCATCGAGCGACACCTCTGTTCTCACACCGCACTGACCACCGGCTATCTGATATCGCGGTACGCACTTCGCATCTACGCCGTACTACACAGAGATTTCACAGCCTCCGCTGACGTCAGCGGTAAAAGTCCTAGATTCGTGGTTCGGAGGGCACTCGCGCCGCGGTACGACGGTGGCGCTACTCACATCGACAGGCGCCCCACACGTTGGCCAGACTCCACAGGCGGTACGAGTAGCTGTCACCATAGCACCCGAACATGCTCTCATCGGTTCTCGCGACCATGGCCCGCGCGCGCGGACTAACGTGCTCTTTGCGACGCGGCGCGCGGCGGAATGATGCCGGCCCGCCTCTCGCCCCGCCCGCGCGCGCCCCCGCACCCCGCCCCACCCCCGGCTCTCCGCCGACTGCCCTCCACCTCCCCCACCTATACTTAATTAGTAGAACCGAGTGGCGACTCGTGCCGTGTCTCACCGCTGACAATAACGATACACCGTTGATATTACACTCGTATCCAACACCTTCGAACAATGGCCCTTCCGCTCGACTTGGCCGCGGCCTGTGCCGATACGGTAGCTTTCAAATGTTTATTTACATGCTCTACGCTCCACCTTCTCGTTATCTACCTGTCTCTATCCAACGGTATTTCTATGCTATTCTATTACTTTTATACATTGTATGATTACAAATATTTTTCATATGCAACTCAAAAGCTCAAATCATGTTTCGACTTTAGCTTTTACGTGAATCACATACCTACACCTAAAACTAAGTACTAACATGAATTTTGAAGAATAATATAAATAGTTTTGGGTTCATTACTGAAAAAAAAACTTTAAAGTGAAAAATGAAGTGTTAAATCAAAATTACACTTAAAATTGAATAATTAATGCAACAATAAAAATGCATTTCTAGTACTGCCGCTCGACACTGGATGGCGCCACAAGTCCTGAGCTGACATCGGTAGAGTACGGTTTATTCTACAATTCTTTATTTTTATAACCTAATTACATACTAAATTGTCATGAAAATGTTATCTCTCTTTACAAACATATTTTAATATTCTATCATAAATAAACATTTTACGAAAACAAATAAGGAAAGGAACTTACCTAACCATTTGTAGTTTCGTTGATTTTATAAAAATTTATTACAGGACAGTAAAATTGCAAAATCCTGTCAAAGTTAATAAATTCTCAGTCATTGTTTTGAGACACAATGCCATTGAGTGGCGGTAAGGTTATTATACTACCACCATACATCTCTATGAATGTTGCTCTACGATTTGGAACTTTACCTTGTGCATGGGTAGAGTCCATTTTGTAAGCTGTAGAAGAGAGGTAGAGTATAAGTTGTAAATTATGAATGTTGTGTAACGAAGAATAGACAATACCTTTGAAACACGTGCGGCACACGTGTCTTCGGTTAACAATACCACACCTAGAGCTTTGTCTTTAAAGTTTTTATAAACTTTGTAAATTGACTCAAAGGATATATTACCTATTCAAGTGACTTGTTTGGGCTTAGATAAATTCTGTGATAATACATTCCAACGTATTTTTAACCGACTTCAAAAAAATTAGGAGGATATTAATTCGGGTTTTTATGTTTGTTATCTCATGCATACTCCGTCACTTATAGACAGATTTGAAAAAAACTTTTTTCAATTGAAAAGTAAAAATACTTTTAGAATGGTTCCATAGAAATTTCAACGACATCGGTTTTGTAGTTTGATTTTTAAAATAAAATTGTGCATTTTGAAGTTGGTCATTTTAGTTTTTACCGACAGGTGGCGATTCGGAATATCAGATATGTAAATTAAATCATATTATGTATATAAACACAGTACGTGTTATATTACAGCATAATTTAGTTAATCGATAAATAATAACAAAAATATAAATATTCTGGCGTATCTATACTTACAACATATTATCTTTCTTTATTAATTAACTTACAACGTATTATTCAACGTTTGTTTTTAATATTTTGGTTTCATAGTAAAAATGGTCGCAGATACGAGTCATCTTTTGTAGAATAAATACAGTATATTTTAATTTATAATAATAAATACTAGAAACCAGCTAACAGCCAGTCAAGCTCATACTGAAGATTTTTTTATTAATTATTTTTGAATGATTGACCTTTCACCTAGGCAATCTGTGCACTTAGTTAAAAAAGTAATCAAATAAATGCTTAATTGATTAGACTTTGATTTAGTTTCATTCTTTGTTCATTCATATTAATAATAATTATTTTCTGAATTATTTATTACGATAATAAAGAATTTTTACGCGATCTATTAAAATTAAGCCGATGTTAAATAGAGATATAGCTGACTCTTAGTAGCCAACGACATTTTTATCGCCACATTTGTATTTTTGACACAAATTACCTAATTATGTTTAAATTATGCGCAGTTCAGTGATAAATTAGGCATAATGCCGTCATCAAATATATTCAAAATTTATATATTTATTTATTAATTTAAATATATATTTATTATTTATTATATATTTAAATTATTAATTTATTAATGAATTTAATCCACGAAAAATATTTGTGGATTAAATTCATTTCATTTCATTACTATAGAGTTCCGTACAAGCATGATCTTAAAGCGAATTCAGTCCGGCCTATTTTGCCATTTGTTGGCATGTGGAATTAACTTTTTTCAAAGTCAGAGTGAGTCAAAAACAATCAAAATTAAACGATCAAATCAAATCTTAATAACTAGTTGGTAGGATAATTAATATTGTGCTTATTCAATAATTCATCTACATTGTAAAATCATTTTTCCAGTAACCAATTTTTTAACTTTTTCCGAAATATTCCATATGGCAGTTCTTTAATTGATGGCGGTAACCTGTTATATACTTACAGTAACACACATGGCATAGCAGTTTTTCTGACCTAGTGCTAACCTAAAGGGCTGTTTAAAAATTAATCTTTTTTCATATTTTGTTGCTCTAACATACTTATCATTAGCAGATTGAAAGAGGTTCGGGTGGTTACGGACAAATACTGCAATTTCAAAGATGTACATTGATGCCAGCGTTAGAATACCTAGTTCTTTGTAGGTACTAAAAAAAATATACAAAAAAATTACTCAAACAATTCGTAGACCGTAACTGTCGCTTAACTCCAGGTGAGTTGACGGTCAAGCGCAAGCCTATTGTCGAATAAAAAAAAACAATTATATTAAAACGGAGATGTCACAACCCTAAGTAGGTACTTACGTACGTACCCAAACTTTTCTTGAGGTCGCACATTTCATTCGGTCAAACCGTTTAGGCTGTAGGTGTTAAGGTAATATAGAAATCTAATATCTATATTAAAAGAAAAACAATATACCCAACTGCAAAATAGTGGTTTTAACTCCATTAAATTTACGATTTCGTCACGTTTGATACGTTGTTGAGTGTATATTTTTTTTTGTGAGAAAGTAGGTATACCTACATAAAATCGCTGTAAAACGTTATAGATGCACATTCTTCAGATTTTGGTAAAAACACATATTTATTACGAAAAAGTTCGTCGGAGCTTAAGAAAAAGGGCATTTTTTAGTTTTGCGAGAATTTAATATTTTTACAAAAAAAATAACTTATAGCACTCTAAAAAAGAATCTAATTGGGTACATCAAAATCGGTCTAGCCGCTTAAGCTATAGGAGGTAATATAAATCATACATATATACACAAATATATACAAACATATATACATCTTATGCAGTTGGGTAAAAACCAACAGCGACGCCACTGATGTTGCAGTTGTCCTTATGCTTACATTATTGTCTTTTATCGCTAACCATCAAACGAGCCGTCTGCCTGTTTGGTGCTTTTTGTATTACAAGTATAAGTTTAGAAAACTCAAAAAACCCCGACAAAAAAAAAAACGGCTGAACCGATTTTGATGAAACGTAGCTAAGAACACTCCCGACTAATTCACATTTCAAACAAAATCAAAATCGGTTCATTCGTTCGGCAGCTACGATGCCACAGACAGACACACAGACACGCCAAACTTATAACACCCCGTCGTTTTTGCGTCGGTGGTTAAAAATACACACATACACACATCCGACAACTTGTGCTTAAATACTTCATGTGTAGTTGGGTAAAAATAACTATATATTTTGTCTAAACTAAAACACCGACTGCAATAAGTCCTTACTTCAAGCACGAGTACCTACACGCAAACAGAGTATAGAATCGTAACCTCTATAAATAGATACTTAAATTTAATTTAGATGCGTCTAAAGAATGTGGCTATTTTTGTAGCAGACTGTCTGACTCAATTCTTAAGGATTCAGTACAATGTTTTTATGGCACCAATGACTAACTTGACGCAGACGACTTTGTGTCCTTAGGTAGGTAGGTACATTAACTTGGCCTTCTGCACTTTGACAGTATTATTATATTATTAATTTATTATAATTAATATTATAGATGATTAGCTTGAGCGTAGCCCGGTGAGTACCAATGTGTATTTCGTATTGACCATTGAATAATTTTGTGTGAAACCTGGTATAAGTACCTACCGTCCGCCATTTTGAAATTACTTTGTTGTCGCGGCTAGTTATTAAATATTGGAAACGAATACAACTAGGTAATAAATGCTTTGTGACTAGTCTGTTTGGAGAGAGCTCAACAAACATACAAAATAAAACATACAGTTTTGAATTGGGAACCTGCTTCTTTTTGGAAGTCGGTTAAAACTTCTGTTGTAGGACACTTACTTTGTTTTAACAATCCCACCGGTCCGCACTGACGTGTCATTGCTCTTGCTGAACCTTTCAAGATGTTCAAATAATAGGTAGCACGACTTTTTAACACCACTATATGTATTTACATTAGATCGCGCTTAGCCTCACTTGCTCTTTTTTTTCAATTAAATATTGTATTCGCTGTTTGCGCACGTTACAACGCCAACAACCAGTCTGACCGGCGGGACAGACAGGCGACATATGCACTGGGTATGATTAGGTCTTACATATAAATACTAAAGGTATTATGTGGTTTCAATACAAAAGTACCTACATACGCGCGAGAATAATGTATTATACGTAGATATGTTATACTCGGCTCTGCGTGGCAAGCCTCAAGTAAGGTAATCGCCCGACTCGTCTTCAGCCCTGGCACGTCGGGAAACCCTGTTAGACGCGTGTCGTGACTTATCAGAATCAGAATCAGAATACGTTTATTGCGTTTATTGTGTGTACAAAAGTTCTTATAAGTAGACAAGTCTCAACAGCGTACCCATATCGGGCATGCAAAACACAATTATTATTATCATTAAAGTATTAGGAACTTGCACTAAAACTACATAAATATACATATATTATTTGCCTAATACAAACATATCTAAATTATGAACAGTGACAATCAGCATCACCAAGATATATAAGGCCCAAGATACTAAAAGGTCTTACGGATGTGGTCTTATCGTCGAAAGTGCTGAGAACTGAGATTTGCCATTTTACTTCATATTCAATTAATATAGCCTCTCTGTATTAAATGTCATTGCGCGGAGCATTATTCTGTATTAACAAGTAGGTACCATTAATAAAAACATTGAAAATTGACTTTTGAAATTTAAAAGTACATTTTGTAGTTTGCCGCAGGAATGTATTGTTTTTGTTTTTTGAGCGTAGGTATAGTTCCCGTCACGTAAAAAGAACGCTGTTTTGTTCGTAAGCGCGAACAAACCAGCGTTCTTTTTACGTGACGGGAACTATATATAGAGTAAGTAACGTTTTTATGTCTAATTCAGCCTAAAGCCTAAGTTCTAAATCTTTAGACGGATTTTAACATATGAGGTGTCGTTGGATTCGTCTTTTTGAAGTGGCGTAGGGTAACTTAAGGTACATTATTTTGTAATAATAATAACTTGCGGAAAAATATTAAAATTGTACTTTTTCGACGTTTTGTGTGACAAAGTAGTAATTATACAATTTTATAATAAAAACGTTCTATTGCACTCGGCTGTAAAGTTATTTTATCTCGTGTCTTCTTGAATCCATCGCTACGCTCAGGATTCTACACTAGAACTCGCTGCACTCGTGGTTCAAACCTAGAATCCTTCCTATAACTTTCCAGCCTAGTACAATAAATAACTGTTACAAATCAACTAACGACGAAAATGACGTAGTCGTAATTATCACGCGGGAAATTTTAATATAATCAATAGGTATAGATTAACAGTTAACTTATTTAGATGTTTTTTTAAGAACATACGTTTGTTAGTATTTCCCACATATCAAATTTAATGTTTGTTATAGGTATGTAGGTATATTTGACGTAAGTAAGAGGAAATTCAGGCCGAAAGTTTCCTGTACTCTTAGGCATGCCTTAGCCAATATATGAGTAGCAAATAAATAGGAGCCGCCACTTCTTATTCTTATTCGAGATGGGGGCGATAAGTCCTGCTTGGGGGTTGGAAAGTTGTAGTGCTAAGTTCCCTACGTAATCAGGTGGCCCCTTTACGTCTTCATCGCGCTACTATTGTAATACCTACTTTTTATTTTTGCGATATAAAATTTAATAAAAAAAAGATTTTATGCAATAAGACTTATAGTTTCTGCGTAATAGGTACTTGGATAAACATACAAATATACATACACTCTTGAAATTTGGCGCACATGTTTAGAAGCGGGTATATACTAACATATACAAAAACTGTGCAGTTCTGACAATATTACATACATACAGATGGTTGTTTTTTGTTTTTTTTGATAACCTCCTTTTTTTGAATTCGGGTAAAAATAAATGTTGAGCAAATAAGATGCGTATTTCACTCCCCTCCCACCGCGTTCAGGGGATGATTCTGTCTTCCCTCCACATCTTACAATGCTTGTATTGGGGCACTCTATGCATTTTTAGGGTTCCGTACAGCAATAGGAAAAAACGGAAACCTTATAGGATCACTTTGTTGTCCGTCTGTCCGTCTGTCCGTCCGTCCGGGTGTCAAGACCTTTATCTCGGGAATGCGTGAAGGTATCGAGTTGAAATTAAAACCACATACGCAGATCCATAGTATCTTGCTGCAGAGAGAAAAATAAAAATTCTCAATTTTCGTAAAAAAAGTTACAGCCAAATATGTCGTAAAAAACGCACATTTCGACACTCACAGAGGAATCAAAACCTATGGGGTACTTCCCGTTGACCTAGAACTCTGAAATTTGGCAAGAAGCATTGTGTTAGAGTACACATACAGGGAAAAACCGAAAACTGGACATTTTAAATTTAATCACAAAAAAATAGTGTCTCTATGCAAGGAATGAGGGCCCAAATTTTAAAGTGAATTAACCGTATCATGTGGGGTATTACATGAAAGAGCCTCATTAGCATAAGCTAAAATAGGTTTTTAACACATTCTTCGCCCCCTGCAGACCCTTCACTTCAGCTAGGAACCAAATTTTTTTTGGCGAATTTTGATTAAGTACAGAGTGGCCGCGCAAAGCAACGTTGACTGCCTCAAACGCCGGCGGTTTACTGACTACTACAAAATGAACGGGACGTTTGCTCGGATCCGAGTGGGAGGCGCCGCTACTATAGCCCTGCCCCACTCGGATCCGAGTGGTGAGCAAGGAACGTGTTAAATATTTTACGATGTATACTTTTCGGTTTATGAAGAAAAATATAAAAAAAAAATGATTTCCCCCTTTTATTTAGTTTGTACGGATCCCTCGTTGGGCGAGTCTGACTCGCACTTGTCCAGTTTTATTTTTATTCGAAAATATTGTTGAAATTTCATGCTTTTAACCAAAAATTCACAATTATGCGGCGAAATATCCCATAAGTTTCAGTGCAAAGTACAAACAAACAAATACATTATTTAATTAATAATACATAGATACTTAATTATATTATTGTGGTAAATATATGTGGTACAATTTGATTATTTTAATGTTTATTTATATGGGTGTTTGGTTTTGGTCCGTATCATGTTTTACTGACTCATGTGCAACATAAGTACTTATGTATTAGGTATCTGCGGGTTATTATTTTGAATCTAAATGAAATTGTATATACATATGTATTATTTATGCAGATGTGATATTTTTATAGGTTAATAAACGTTTAGGGTTAAACATCTGCTGCGACTGCGTAAGAAGGGGGATAAGTTTTTCGACTATACATAGATATATGTATGTATGATTCTACACCTATTACCTCAGCCTAAACGGCTTGACCGATTTTGATGTGCGAGGTGTCGTTAAATTTGTCTTCACTGCCAGAGTGTTACAGAATATATATTTTGTGTAATAATATTGAAAGGGCTGTCAAAAATTAAAAAATGCACTCTTTCGTAACCGCCAACAAACTTGTTCGTAATAAATAAGTCATATTATAGAATTATTTTAAAGAATGCGCATTTAAAACTTTTTACACCGATTTTACGCATACTTTCGCACAAAAACGTACACTCATCAGCCTATCAACTTTAACAAAATCGTAAGTTAGACTAAAAACCGCATTTTTGCAGTCGGGCATTTTGTTTTTCTTTTATTATAGATATACTTGTTTGTGTGCGCATAATAATGTGCGGTAAAGGGTATAGGTACACCCTGTTTTAAAATGGTTCTGTAGAATGAACCCACCTCACACGTGTACCCTGTGTGTGGTCACGTGTGTGGCGGGACTACGTGTGGTCTGAACACAATACCTTTTGAACGCTCATTCTTTTATTATCTTTAAATTATGTTCGACTGTCGTCCGTCTCGCTCGCGCTTACCCTCATTTTTAGGGCTCCGTACCCAAAGGGTAAAAACGGGACCCTATTACTAAGACTTCGCTGTCTGTCTGTCCGTCTGTCACCAGGCTTTATCTAATGAACCGTGGTAGTTAGACAGTTGAAATTTTCACAGATGATGAATTTCTGTTGTTGCTATAACAACAAATACTAAAAAACAGAATAAAATAAGTATTTAATGGGGCTCCTATATACACCAAATGTGTTATTTTTCCTCGTTTTCGCTCGATATTTATAACGGCAACAGGTAGACGCTTGAAATATTCACAGAATATTGAGTTATATTATTCACTTTAAAAATAAATAATTAAATTAAAATAAGACGTACGATGGTCGAACTACGGCCTCTTAAACAAACTCGATATACGACAGGATATTTACTTGCTCACTCTCAAATCTCAATACATTGACAAAACCGGCTTAATCCAATTCTGCATCGAAAAGCACAGTTCCTCCCTCACGCGAAATGTTTAAAATTATCGTGTAAAATTTTGATAAAGGTCTGTCCACACCGGCCATAAAGCCGTGTCGCAGTTTACGACGTTGTAAAACAATAAAGTTACCTGACTGGGACGCATGGCAGCCAGATGTGGCAACTTTGCATCGGCCGTGAGAAAAAACGCTGAACATTCATGGGTAAACGCTGCATTGATATAAATAAACGATTAACTGCACTGTAAGTGTATGACAAGTGTATACTTCTTTATTAGGTACTTGTTTTTTTTGACATGCTAGGCGTATTGCCCATTTGACATTTTAGTATTGACATTTTAAATGATATTGTTTTTATATAATGAATATTTCGTAATCCTCAGACATTAATTGATTAAGAATAATTTTTGAATATTGTGAGATAATTGTAATTGGTTTTTTTTCCGTTTTTATCTCACTAAACGAATTTGAATTTGACTGCGCAAGAAAGTGGGTTATGTATGTATGTAATATGTATGTATATATGTATCTATATTAGCTTATACCTACAGCCTAAAGGCTTAATCAATTTTGATATGCGAAGTGACATTAGATTCGTTTTTCCTTGAGTATCATAAGCTAAATTTTTTGTAATAATAAAAATAAAACTGTTGAATAAATAAATAAAATGCACTTTTTCGTAATAAATAAGTGATTTTACGATTCTACGATTTACCACCAACTCGCCTAATATTAAGCGATGGTGTGGCCGAGGATGGAGCTCGTCAATCTAGTAGATTATATTATCACTCTAGCTTTGAAAAACAAATACCCGACAGCATAAGAGCTGTTTCCGTACTGTTACTGTTATGATAGATATGAAGTTGAGTGTACGTTTTTAGCTAGAAAATATGGTACAAAGATAGCCTGGAGACGGACATAAGCAATATTTCATCATTCCATCATCATCATAATCTCAGCCATATGATGAAGTCAACTGCTGGACATATGCCCATGGATTTCCAAAAAGACCGATTGGAAGCGGATTGCATTCAGCATCTCCCTACCATTTGAGGTCATCTATCCATCTCGTGTAATTTTTCATCAGTGCACGGTAAAACCGCGAGGTGCAGCGGTACTTTTCGCTTTTCGTCACGCTCCTATGACATCAGTGTAATCAACTATTTCATATTTAAAGGAAAACCCGGGTTTGATATGATTTACCTCTTTATACGTCATTTTCACGTCACTATATACATCAAAGGTAAAACTTGTTATTTCGTTCTTAATACGTCATTTTTGGTTGTTTATACGTCATTTTCACGTAACTAAGTACCTCATACATCAAATTGATAAAACTTGTTATTTCGTTCTTAATACGTCATTTTTGGTTGTTTATACGTCATTTTCACGTAACTACCTCATACATCAAATTGATAAAATTTGATATTTCGTTCTAAATACGTCATTTTTGATTGTTTTATATTCTTTTAATTATTATACAAACATATACTGATACATATAATATAAATCAAAACTTTATCTTCCTTGGCGAGTGGGTGAAAATATAGTAATCAATAGCTATTTCACCCGTATGGTGATGAAAACTAGTGATGAAATGTAGACTGATACATATTTGCATATAAATCAAAACTTTATCTTCCTTGGCGAGTGGGTGAAAATATTGTAATCAATAGCTATTTCACCCGCATGGTGATGAAAACTAGTGATGTAATGTGGATTGATACATATTTGCATATAAATCAAAACTTTATCTTCCTTGGCGAGTGGGTGAAAATATTGTAATCAATAGCTATTTCACCCGCATGGTGATGAAAACTAGTGATGTAATGTGGACTGATACATATTTGCATATAAATCAAAACTTTATCTTCCTTGGCGAGTGGGTGAAAATATAGTAATCAATAGATATTTCACCCGCATGGTGATGAAAACTAGCGATGAAATGTAGCATATGTCCTTTTCGGGCACCTCGGCTAACTTTGAATTAAAATTTTTAATTTTCACGATGTTCCGTTCAGCCATTTAGTCCAGTAAAGGTAAACAAATACAGACAGAGTTACTTACGTTTTGACATAGGGTCCGGTTTATTAGTATGTACTTAATGTCAAAATGACCTTTCCTTGTTTTAACTTAAATTTCAATTTGTCTTTACCTCAAAAAAATAAAAAAATGCCCGAATTTACATACATATGACTGATAAAAAAATGACAATCAACGTACAATTTTATATATATAAAATAACTTTTTCATTTCTCATACTCTGAAAGTAGAAGTTGCTGCTGATAATGAAATGTCCTATGCCCGTTTCCAGGTTATTTCTCGTAATCACATGTCGTTATGGACACCTGCCTAATATTATGTTATTTAGCTAGCTAGCACTCATGAGCCAGTTGCCAAACTGCCAGTTTGCAAGTTGTCTAATATACGAGTAATGTTCATAATAAGGAACATTCCAAAACCGGTTCCTGGAATTAACGTGGATAACACGATAGGTGCGGTGCGATACGCCATATCTGTCATTATTTCTTCCATATCGAGCGTTATTTTTTCCCAGCCGCCGTCAACGTCACCGCAACCGTAGTTGTCAATGTCAACCCAAAGATAACCTCCGGGGGTAGGAAGGCTCAGTAAAGCTGATTACAATGTTTTTATTCCCTCTTGTTTATCGCTCCTCCATAACGGTCCGCTGATAGTTTTAAAGGCATATAATACCATTAGCGATAAGCTTGACTGACGTTTATTTTTTTGGATGCCATCCAGACATTCTAAATAGCTGTTTATTTACAAACTGTTACTTGAACTCTGTATTAGATAACAGATAAAATTTTACGTTTTTACATTTTAACATTTCACATAACATATCTCAGGCCCTAATCCCGCTATATCTGTTTGCGTAAATTGTGTAGATTTTTTCATTCTTATTTTTATGAATGTTTACTTGAATAAAGCAAAGTATTTGAGCCTTAAATATTCGTAGTGACTTGTGTAACAGGCGATAAGATTTTATCTGCGATGCTGTTAAATGTAATTTCTAAACATCTCCCGTCGTTTTATAAATTAGGTTGAGTCCCGCGGTAGGCAATAATTCGTGACACACTTTGTGATCATGAATGCTATATGGGTGCTTTAAATAGGTGTGCAAAATATGCGGGTTATCGGAAATATTTGGCTAAATATCGGTTCATTATTGAAGCGAGATCGAACTGATATCGATTCTGTGCTTCACAATATCAATGGGCAGGGATGCAAAAAAAATGCAGTAACGGAAGCAAATAACATAGCGGGTATAATGCGTATACTTATAGTACCAGATTATAATAGGGGCCATTCATTTATTACGTAAGACGATTTAGGAGGGGGAGGGGAGTCTTGATAGTTATTACGTAAGATCACAAAAAATAAAATAAAAGTTAAAATTATACTTTGAAAAAGCGCGGGCAACCGCTTGAAAGAGCGCGAGTGCCGAAGTGCGCTCGGATGTGTATAAAAGTACAAATAACCACTCCTAAGAATTGTTATTTTTATTATTTATTATTATACTTTTTCTTTCTTATATATAGGGGGTCAAAAACTGGCAAAAATTGTCTTACGTAATAAATGAATGGCCCCATAGAAATCAAGATTTTAATTACTTATAGTCGACGTATTTTATATAAGAAATAGCCAAATAGGCGTTATTGTATGTTTGAACACTAGTTTAATAGTAAGAGACGGTGTGACTTAGGATGGAGCATGATCGATTTGGAAAATATCTATGCATTATAGCCTTATTATTTATTTTTTATTTAAAAACTTGAAAATTCCAAGATTGTAGCTCTCAGGAAACACGGAAAGTGGCAAAAGTTTTTGTGCAGTACGCATCACGAACCTGGACCAAACCCCGTGTTTTTTTTGTAAATAATTCAATAGTAAAGATAGAATAACCTCAGGGACAGAGGTGCGCTTAATCAATAACATGAAACTGCAAACGTAGCGTTGTATACTTTATGAGTTTATAATTATATAATATTGTAAGATAGTAACTGGAAGTAAACATTTCAAGAACGTAATAGATTTTCCCGATTCTTACTCACTGAAATTAAGCAAATTTTAACGAATTTATCACCCGTACTTGACATTATTTTAAAACTTGACTTTTGCTGTGAAAACAGGGAAGTTGTGCCGACAGGTGAGACTAGACAACAGTCGTCTTCTTTTTTTTTTTTTTTTTATCAGCCCTGTTTGTACAACTGTCCCACTGCTGGGAACGGGCCATCTTCTCATTGTGAGACGGGCCATCGTCTTCTTTTGCTACGAAATTACCTATATTATCTACCGTCTATTATTATCTGAAAAACGTTCCCTTTTCTTTTTTTTATATATAGAATAGCTCTACGTTTGACCACCAGCACGCCTGATGCACCTATGCACGTAAAAGTCACTTTTGATGATCGGCAGACCTGTGCCGGGGCAGAGATTTTGTTAATTTGATAACAGACAGGCAGATGGCAGCTGAACACCATATTCTCCATTGAAGTTCGGATATTCTGTGATTTCAGTAGCATCGCATAACAATGATAAGACAAAAAAAGCAATAAAGTAAGTAAGTTCGTGTAGAATGAGTGGCCAGCCCTATTGTCAGAGTTATTAAGCCGCCGAAAGGCCTCTGACCTGGCTTCACGATTGAAAAATACAATTAACGTGTAATCCGCCCACGGTAGCGCTCAGAAATAAATACCACTCACGGTCACCAATCCGAAGACTGACCGGTCCGTCCGTTTTTTGACATTTTGGTGACGTCCGAGAACACCTAGTCAAGCTACGCGACGAGCGCTACAAAAAAAAGAGCTTGATTAGTTAGTCTTAGTTTTAGTGTTCGGTAGTTTTACTCGACGGGATTTCTTCACATCTCCGCGCCGAATGTTTATTTTCGCTCTTCGATCATCTCCAACACGTGCACTTCCTCAGACGTTGATGGCTGTCACTCCATTCTCACGTTCGTCAACGCAAATTGATTTTCGCGTTTTTCTCAACGGCCCCGTACAGACCGCCTTTGTTCCGAGACAGCGCATGTGGTGGCCATCGGGTGACATCCAGTCACGTATTGGACCCGCCAACAATCGCTAATTGTCCCAACTTATTGCCTGCTTTGTCCTAAACAATCCATAGTTCCTTCCTCCACTATAACCGTCCTTATTCCTCAAACTACAAATTCTAAAGTAACTTACATATTTGCCATAAAGCTGCCGCCAGATGGTCTAACAGGATGCATAGTGTTTTTTTTTGTAAGAAGTGACAAAGTAATAGCTATTATACTTGACTTGTGCCACACTGATAATGAGAGGATATGAAAGCCGTAAATCCTTTGTTTGGAGAGATAAAAAATAACAAGGCATAAAGGAATATCATAAGCTTGTGAGGTACTTTGAACTGAGTCAGAATTAGCCCACCTATTTTGGTATACAATATTTTATTTCCAACCTGCGGTTTAATTTTATTCTTTGTAGATAGGTTTTTATTTTATTTCTGCAGCTAGCTGTGCATAAAGGATTACAACAATGGGCCCCAAACTAGGCAAAGCCTGTTTCTTGGGCGCCCTGTAGCCAGTTTACCTAAAACTATTTAAGCGCTGAGAATTGTACACATCTGCTTTATATTAATTTTACATGTCAACCAAGAAATTGTAATTAGGTACATTGCGAATTGAAATTATTTAAGTTGACGTGACAACGTCTAATAAATCGATGAACGCCGGCTGCACGCACGACAAAGTATGACTCATTGTCCCGTTACGCTCTGTGTCCCGATACGCTCTGTGTCCTGTTATGCTCATTGTCCCGTTACATCATGATGATGACATCATCATTTCAACAATGTTTTGTTATGACGTTGTCACGTTAAACTATCGTCCGTAAACCGACTTTACAAATAACCAATTTTTTTTTTCGTGAATCTGAATGGGTTATTTTGGTGATTATTATGAGAGTTTACCTTGACAACAGCGGATTTTGTTTCTATAGAGGATATGAATAAGCCTATTGAAATTAAGCAATAGATTAGTCGCTTTGTCTGTCCGTTTTAATGGATTCATTGCGTTTATTTTTACATTATTTGAGAGCTGACGTTTCAAACACTGCAACTGCACTTGCAATATCCGTGGTCACAGATGGGACTAAATTATAAGTTAGTTTTGTTTTGGAAAATATCAATTATTTATTATTATTATTTAATATTAACTGTCTATTATTTTATGCAATTTTTTTCAAAGTATTGATTCGAAATTTTGATCCATTTTAATTAATTTTGTAATTGTTTTGGTTATTACGAATATACGGTTTTTTTCCTTTTGAAAAATAATTCCTGTTTAGTTGTAAAATACCAGAGTATGTATAAAAACACTAATGAAAGAGAAAAATGCGAAAGACGTGTGTCAGGATCTTAGAAAGAGAAAGTAGAAAGATTAGTCTATCCCGATGGGAAAAGGTGATTTTATGTACACGTATATACCTACGTAAAATAGCAAGGGCACACGTACAATTGAAGGGTTGTAAGTCTAAAGGGTCTCAGTGCCATTTTTTTTTATCATTTGCTTATTATTAGGCTTGACACATTGATTGTATTTTTGTAATACTTAATATTGTTTTTTTGGCACTTGGATCCTTCAGGATTACAACCATTCAATTATATAAAAAAAAACAGGCGAGTTTTTATCATTATAAGCTCTCCCCAAAAATATCAAAATATAGGTATAACTTTTGACTGTCACATCGGAAATTATTAGGAAAATGGACCATTGCCGGGCAATCAGAAAATAACTATGAATAGAAACATACATTTTAATTATGTTTAAATACTCGTAATTAAAATGTATGTTGTGTTCAGTTGAGGTAAATAATAATTGATTTATTTTAAGATTCACTCGATAATAATTTTGTGGTAAGTTACGGAAGTTACTAAAATAGCTGTTATTGAGTTACATTACTTGACCACAAGTGTTATGATAATCATCATCATCATCATCACATCAGCCATAAGAACCGAGCTGAGCCGGTTTGTGACAAAAAACCTATTTAGCTACGTTTATGTTTAGTTTGTCAAATTCTATGTCGTTTTTTAGCCGACTTTCAAAAAGAAGGAGGCTATCAAATTACTCCGCCAATTATGAATTGTTTTTATGTTTCTTTTTTGTTTTGTTTGATAGGTAATATCTCAGAGGTGGTCCCATATACATTTTATCAAAATCGGTTCAATACTTTGGTTTTTAATAAACTTGTCTAACAAAATAATTGAAAAAATATCATCCAAGTAAACGAATTGGGTATTTTAAAGTCGGTTTTTACAGTTTTTTAAACTACAATTATGTTACAATAAAGTAAACGTCTACTAATATTATACGATAGAAAATCGTTGACATGGCACAGCGGATAAACAAGTTTAAGTGGTAGTGCGCAGGGCACCTAGCATGTAGAACTGATGGCCGATGAGGCCGAAAATTGCTCGAGTGGAAGCCACGCACCGGCAAGCGCAGTGTAGGAAGACCAGCCACACATGGACAGAATAGATAAGCTCATACAAGTGACAGAAAGCCGGATGCAAACCGCTTCTAATCGGTCTTTTTGGAAACGCATGCGCTTATATCCAGCAGTGAACATCTTGTGGCTGAGATGATGATGATGAATTATCTATTTATTCGCCAAGTGTTACAGTAACATTTAACTGCGGTAGCGTGTGAAATTAGGTATATCAGCATGACGACGGACACCGAAGTTTGCTCGTCTTCCGATTGGCGCCCGTTCAACCATTGCTCTGCAATTTACACCTTCTTGGCTTACAGACACGTCCACGAAATATGCTGGGAGATTATTGTAGTAAATATTTTGATCATTCATTTGTTGTCACATTATGCACATGCCCTGAGGGGCAACAAAGATGTGATAGCAATGCGTAATATGTTTTATTAGATACAGGAAAATACAATTTTTTATGTACAGTCAGTACATACAGTCCGGTTCTCACGCTCCTTCCTCCCGCGAACAAGCAAAATGTGGGATGTCCTTCCTCGGAAGGTTTTCCCACCGAGCTTTAACAAAGAGCGTTTTAAAAAGGGTGTTTACAAGCGTGTTTAACCTTTCCGGGTTAGCAAAGCAACAGTAATGTCAGTGATGTTGCAGTTGTCCATAGGCGACGGTTATCGCTTACCATCAGGCGAGCCGTCTGCCTTTTTGCTTAACCTATTTTATAAAAAAAAAAAAAAAAAAAAATGATGAATCCGACGACACAGAACCCGTTCCTTTAAATATTGGGAATACTTTTTATATGATTAAATATGTTGTGATGCGCGAGAGAGATAGCTGCGCGCGTTGAGTCCATTCTTAAGTTTTAGTGAGTCGGAAGCAAACAAATTCTATCTTTGATTTCATCAGAATCGGTTCAGTAACTTGTGCATTTTGAAATCAGTTGTTTCAGTTTTTTTTTGTATAACAGTTATTTTTTATCTTGTTAAATTTTGCAAGAAAAGATACAGAGCATACCTTTACTTTTCATAGTATATCCAACATCGTCAGTAATTTTATTGCAACTGGAGTGTCATCAAGGGTTTTATTGTTATAGTCACGATTAAAATCATAAATTAAAAGTTGTTAAACAATAATTACAGTGGTGCGACGCGGGGGCGTCGGCGTGAACTACCGGAAACCTGCCGCAATAAAGGTCGTCACTGTTGTCTCTACGCTATGTCGCGGGCGGAAGCGATGCGCGCCAACACAGCTTCAACTGCACCTACCAGGGCTTCTAGTGATGTTACCGATATTGAGGTAGGGAGAACTTTGACTAGTCGAAGTGATGTTACCGATATTGAGGTAGGGAGAACTTTGACTAGTCGAAGTGATGTTACCGATATTGAGGTAGGGAGAACATTGACTAGTCGAAGTGATGTTACCGATATTGAGGTAGGGAGAACTTTGACTAGTCGAAGTGATGTTACCGATATTGAGGTAGGGAGAACTTTGACTAGTCGAAGTGATGTTACCGATATTGAGGTAGGGAGAACTTTGACTAGTCGAAGTGATGTTACCGATATTGAGGTAGGGAGAACTTTGACTAGTCGAAGTGATGTTACCGATATTGAGGTAGGGAGAACTTTGACTAGTCGAAGTGATGTTACCGATATTGAGGTAGGGAGAACTTTGAGTAGTTGAAATGATGCTACCGATATTGAGGAAGGGAGAAGGTTTTTTAAAGACAACCAAAACGCTCAATCATGATTTGCTACGTGGCCTTCAACATTTACCTATAAAGATCCAAGACGAATCCATAATACAAAGATCTTATCACATATGTAGCTAAAGGTGATTTTGTAGATATTATTGATGTACTATAGGACTAGGATTTTTAAGATCTAACTGGGCCGCTTTTGACCACATTCTAACCTGATAGTGAATGTCGATGATCGACGATGGTCGAAGATGAAGCATACTTCCCAAGGCTGAGGCACACTTTTTTTCTATTTTTTTAACCACACTATGTAGTCCTGGCAGGGAAGACAGACGCTAGAAAAGCCATTTCACATCATACCTCTGTTGTTCTAATTATGAAAGTAGAACCGAAACGCTCAGTGCGTCTGAACATCATTTTCATCATACCAGTCATTAACAGACACACACACACTTAGTTACAGAACACCTTTCCAAGGCTGAGGCACACTTTTTTTCTATTTTTTTAACCACACTATGTAGTCCTGGCAGGGAAGACAAACGCTAGGAAAGCCATTTCACATCACACCTCTGTTGTTCTAATTATGAAAGTAGAACCGAAACGCTCAGTGCGTCTGACGATGATGCTGTGGTATCACAGTATCCATGGATACTGACGCTTACCTATCAGACAAGATTATACATGCATAATCTTGTCTGATAGGTAAGCGTTAATCTATACACATGCAGGAAAAAATGTCTATACTCGGTTTTAGTTTAAAAAAAACCAAACGGTAAATCCATCAACTGCAGGAAATTCCGGCTCGTATCTACTTACTCTTATTTGGAAGTAAATTAAATAATCCTAACCGGAAAATAATAAGTACTGAAATCCCTAGATTAAATTGGGGTGTTTGCATTTTTTCCAGAACTCTGCAAAACTACCGACAGACGAAACATAAAATCTTTCATCTTATCTATTTCTGCGATTTCCAAAAATACTCGCTCGCTACGCTCGCACCCTGCCTCTGATCAGTCTTGGAAAAGCATTCGCATCCCTAAAATATGTTGAACGTAGTAGTTGTAATTGTGCACCTCTATCACCGCGATAAAAATGGCAATAACGTCTCAGCATTGAGCCTCCACTCCAGCACGAGGGCTGTGCCATGCCATGCACTTTATGCGCCGTGTAATGTGCCAAATGGCTTTTTACACAATAAATATTTAGGCACTGTAATACGGGCTTACTTAAATAAACAAAAATACGGAGTTATCCAAAACTTGAGGGCGGAGCTATATTGTATATATATTGTATATTACTATATTGTATATTTTCATTTCCCGACAATGTTGTCGGGAAATGAAAATATACATTCTTAATAAAAGGAAATTGTATATGAGGTCGCTCAAAGCGCGAAGCTATCTCTCTCACACATCATAACATGTTTATGGGGGATATTAGAAAAGGGGATACAGATTTGTTTATTTAAATAGGAGGATTGTTATAAAAAAAACCGGACAAGTGCGAATCAGACTCGCCCACCGAGGGTTCCTTACAAACTAGTAGATAAAAGGGAGTTTTTTTTTTTTTTTATATTTTCCTTCATAAACCGAAAAATATACATCTTTAAAAATATTTTATAACCTGTTTTAGCTTGTGCTAATGAAGCTCTTTCATATAAACCCTCCTTCCTTGCATAAAGACCCTATTTTTTGTGATTGAATAAAAAAATTGAACAGTTTTCGGATTTTTTATTTTATGTGTACTATATGACAATGCTTCTTGCCTTAGATCAACGGCAAGTACCCTATTAGTCTAGTAAAAATAAATCCGTTTGTATGGAGCAGATCACAGTATTTGCAACTGGGGGGATTCTTTGAAATTATGATAGGAAAATAACTAAAAATCATAGATCAACAATAATATCCGATTTATAGACTAGCTGCGTTCCGCGGTTTCACTGCGTAGTTATGAAAAACGGTGATGATTATGATGATGATAAGTAGCTTATGTCCGTCTCCAGGTCCAAAGCTATCTCTATACTAATTTTCATAACGATCGGTTCAGCCGTTTAAGCGTGTAAAGGTAACAAAATTAGCTTTTATAATATCATTATGCAATTGTGTCAAATGTATTTCAAAACACCAGTACATTCATTTAGATAACAATATACTTAGTTGTCTTTTATGTTGTCACAAATATTATTTATACTAGACTATATAGGTTTTGATTCCTTTGCGAGTGTCGAAATATGCATTTTTTTTGCGTCATATTCGGCTGTAACTTTTTTTATGAAAACTGAGAAGTTTGATTTTTCTCTCTGCATCAAATCATTTACGCAGATCCATAGTGGATCTGCGTAAATGATTTGAATTTCTACTCGATACCTTCATGCGTTCCTAAGATATAGGTCTTGACAGACGGACAGATGGACGACAAAGTGATCCTATAAGGGTTCCGTTTTTTTTTTATTTTGAGGTACGGAACCCTAAAAACATACAGGTCGAACATAGAACCTCCTCCTTTTTTGAAGTCGGTTAAAAAAGAAATTACCTGTGATCTTAATTCGTATGAGAAAAATGAGATTGTATTTAGATTAAATTATATTTAAAGTACTTAGATACTTATATAACATATTATTGGTCATCTTCATCATCTCAGACATAAGAAGTCCACTGCTGGACATAGGCCTCCCCCATGGATTTTCAGAAGAAGCAGCTTGCATTCAGCGTCTTCCCGCCACTTGTATGAGGATAGGATTTATATATTGATAACATTATTAAAATTACAATTATTTTATGCGTATAATAAGTCCAGGAAATACCTAAATATAGAAATGACAGCTGTAGCACATGGAAAGAGAGGAAACGTATTGTACATACTTCACCTAATAGGGAAGAGAATAGAGGGAAGGAAAGTGGTTTACTTATCATCATAATTTGTCGTTTTTTTTTTTTTATCAGCCCTGTCTTTACAAACTGTCCCACTGCTGGGCGCGGGCCATCTTCTCATTGTGAGAAGGGTTAGGCCATAGTCATTAGTAGTACTTATGTCATTATTAGTAGCCATAGTAGTTTATTATTACCATAATTTAAATATGAAAATATAACAATACTGGGATTTTGGCCCATAGTGAGTGACCACGTCTCAGAGGAAGCTCTTACGTAACGAGCTATGGAAAGGACATTGCTCGGAGTCTGTCTGAGAGATTAAATCAGAAGTTTTTGAGATCCGTACACGTAAGAAAGCCACCGGCTGAAAAGTTCTCGAGTGGAGATCACTGGCAAGCGTAGTGTAGGAAGACCAGCCACAAGGTGTGCAGGCAACCTCATACAAGTGGTAGGGAGGCGTTGGACGCAAGCCGATACAATAAAGTCGATTCGGAAATCCACGGGGCCTCTGCTCAGCAGTGGACTTCTTGTGGACGAGATGATGATGATGATAATTTTCTTAGATAAGATTCAGCGCAGCGGTAGTCGGTCAGTTTTTACCCGACTGCGTAAGGAGGGATATGTTCTTCGAGTGTATGTATGTTTTTATATGATCGCCTACAGCTAGACGGCTTGACCGATTTTGATATGCGAGGTTAGGTTAGGTTAGGTTAGGTTTTTTTTGTTGTAATAATAATAGCTACATCTCTCGCAAAAGTAAAAAATGCCTTTTTTCGACACCTCCAACGTACTTTTTCACAATAAACAAGTGATTTTACTAAAGTTATTTGTAAAGAATGCGCAATTATAAACTTTTACAGCGATATTACGCATATTTTCTCATAAAAAAACGTAAACAAAACAGCGTATCAAACGTAAATCGTAAGTTAGACTTAAAAAACACGTTTTCTGCAGTCGGGCATTTTGTTTTTATTTTAATATAGATACTTGTTCAACATAAAAGTAACTATAATTAATAATTTTACTGTCCAGTCAATTGTAAGGAACCTATTTCCTATAGGTAAGTACTTCTCTTAATGAATACTTAGTTGTTTATGTGTGCTTACACTGATAATAAGTTTATTGTTGTACCTGCGGTAAATAATATAGGTAAATAGGTTAGTATTTTGAAATATATTTCCTTATACTATAAATTTATTACCTGGTATAGTTTTCCTTCTAATTGTGCTCAAAGTAAGGAGGAAAATGATGTAGGCCTCTGTATTACTAATTGAATATTTATTAGATACATCCTGAATGGGGTACGTAAAGCAATTATTTATATATATTTATTTATTTATGTTCTTATTCGGAACTTTAAACTATTTAACCGACTTCCAAAAAGAAGGAGGTTCTCAACTCGACTATGTTTTTTTGTACGTTTGTTCAGCGATTACTACGCCAATTAGGTATGCATTGTTTTTGATGATTCTTATTTTGTTTGGTAGGCAATACCTCATAGATGGTCCCATATAAATTTTATCAGAATCAATTCAGTACTTTGGTGTTTATAATAAAATTACTGAAAAATGTCGTCCAAGTAAACGACTTGTGTATTTTGAAGTCAGTTTTTCCAGTTTTTTTAACTATATTTTTTTTTTATTAACCTATGCTGTCTCACTGCTGGGCAAAGGTCTCCCCTATTTCCCTCCACAAGTCTATATCTATAACTATTTAAGAAACTAATTTGAAAATTATTGTAGTATATGTAATCATGGCATACCTCTACCCTTTTATCACCTTTAACCCTCTAATATCTTGTCCCCTCTATTTAACCAATCACGGTCAAATGTGGCGTAAATCGATTTCATTGGTCTTTGATGCTCTGTCTTACTGAAACAGGCATGTTTAAAAGAAAAAATGAAATAGATCTACATTTGACCAACTCACGTGATGGTAAGCGATGGTGTGGGCGAGGATGGATCACTTAGATCGAGACTAGTGTATTGTGTCATGCATAGAACGTACGGAAGCGTCGGTATGCGAGTGAAGCTCGTACTTTGCCGGATTTATTTAATATAGACTTGGTTGTGTATTAAAATTTTCGCGGTATTAATAGGCAAAAAGTGTGAGTTTCACTACGAAATTTATTCAGCTCTTATGGAGACTGTTTTTTTTAAGTTTTGGTATAGAAACAAATAAACAAATACTATATATTAAAAAACTATGAAGTTGATACAATTAAAGATTTCAGCCACGTCAGCGTGGTGCAGGGGGGGGGGGGGAGGTCATAGTGGCCGCACTCAGTAATTAATTAACAAATAATATCATACTAACAATAGTTTGGGGCTCAGTTTTTACGACGCTACCCACAATAGACGCATAAAGCAACTTTTGCAGCGGCACTGGACCGTGATACGTGAACAAAGGCGGAGTTCCTGAAATGTCATTCGGTAGCTACTTTAAGATGATTTGCATTTAATTTTAAATGATTTGCAAATCATTGGTCTGTGATTTTGCTAAATGTAATGTGTGCAACGTATGCTATTTGCTAATATCGTATTTCACATGAATACAACAAATTTTCCGCTGAGCTTCATTCCCTGAACTATACGGCCTAAATATCTTAAATAATGAGCATAATGAACACAGTTTACGTTAGTGCTCGCTCCATTAACCACTATGTCACGTTAGACCATATTTATTCTGTCCGGGAGCGGTGATGTATGCCTCGACAGACGGTCATCACAAATCGTCGATAATGTAGTGGCAGAACTGCAGAGCCAAGTGGGTTGGAAGCGCGCCAACTGTGGCAAAAGGTGAGGACCTTTCACAATAAGTTTCCAGCTTTTTCAGCGATAGACACGATTTTTCGGTGTCGATGAGGGTTTTTGCTAACCTTTATCGAGGGGCTGTCAAATTATCTACTTAGCTATTTGATTTATCACCATTTTATTTTCGAGCTGCAATGTCATGGATAAATGAAAACCGCATTGTTTTTTATTTGTTTTTTATACAAGATAGATCTATAGTAGTATCTAGTTATTATCTGTAAGGATGTACAATAAAGTTATATTCTATTCTACTGCTATGCTGAACAACCGGGACCTACAATTTAACGTGAAAAAACAGTGACTACCACTAATTCCCCTTAAAACTCGCCGATGTATGTAGGTATGAGGTAATCTCCCACTCAGATAACATCATCATTCCCTAATTCACAACCCCGATCCATTAACCTGTCGATATGCTCACCAAAAAAGATACAAACAGCGACTACCAGATTGTATAAAAGGTTAACGCCTCAACTGCGCCGCAATTTAATTTGTGAACCTCGGGAACGAGGCCGCGAACGGGCCGAGGTTGTGTCGAGGTACCATCAGCTTTTATTATCTTCCTGCCAATGGAATATAGTGTTTATTTCGTTTCAATAAGCGTGTGTAAGATCGTGCGATAACGTGGTTACCTCAGTGTGGCTTGTAGCGCCTCTGACGTCAATCGGTAGCCTATTTGTGTGTGTATTATCTTCAGGTCGCGAGGTGAAGGCGCGTGGTCGCTGGAGCTCACGTGTTGCCCATCGCCGTATTTCTAAGAAGATGGACGCTGGCGCGGGCTGTGATTGATCGCCCTTTGTTAGCGTTATCTAAATGCCAAATGTGCTAGGATCGCGTATGGCTATCTATTCAGAGCTTATGTTATGATGAATCTTTAATATGTTATGACATTATTTGCGAGATTTACGCAGTGAGATACATAAAATTAGGTTACAAGTTAGTTACCTTAACTTGTAGCGTAGTTACGATATGTGCAGAACGGTTTCATAATTCCGCTTTGCGCTTTGCTGGTGAGCAGGGTTCGGGCCAGCTCCAACACCATCTTGAACGTATTCGCAAGGTTTGACTGTCAGTACATGAATCCGCTTCGGCCGCGTACGTAACTGTTGTTTCGTAACTAGTTACGTACGAAACATAATTATTCTTTGTACGATACTAGTAGGTATCGTATGAAGAAGTTTTTTTCCTTATACGTAATCACGGCATTTGTTACGTAACTCATTGCTGTATGGTTCATGTACTGACTAATAAGCAAAAGTGTGTATTGTATATTATTATTTATTTGTAATTTTTTTTTAATGGTCGATATAAAAGGATTTTGTATTTGAATTTCAGAACTCCGCTTTCTGGAATTTTGAATTTGTAGGCGTTGTAGTCGTAAGTACGTCTTCTGTTATATTTATAAACATTTTTTAGACGTAAATTTAAAAGTTAATGTTAATGACAATGTCATTGGAATGAATATTTAAAAACACAGTAAAAAAGAGCTCTTGGGTGATTCGCACCGCGGTTCGAACCACTTGCGGTGCGAAACGCCGAAGTACCCAAAAAAACAACATGCGCTCACATGACAAATGTCAACCTGGAGGTCCAGGTCTATGCTGTCATTCTGATCCCTATCAGGGAAGAGAAGGCAAAGCGCTTGGTACGTATTGGTTGGCATTTCCACCATTTCGGGAGATGTTAAAAAGATGTGGTTAGGTAAATTGAGTGAAAGGTGTAAAATATGTAGAGATGACGTCTGTCAGAGTGAAGTGAATTTAAAGGAAACTAAATATTAATTAACCTCTAACTAAAATAAATTAATAGATAGATAAGCAAAACCACTACATCCGTTTTGATAATCCTCAAATCATGGATAGGGAGACGCGTTATTTACCAAGGGTGTTAGTTGTTACGTGAGGCTATTGAAATTAGTAAATTTCTGAACTTTAATATATAGAAGACGGCTGGCAAGTGCCGGTCTGCATGGGACCCAGTCATCTAATTAATAAAATTTCAACCTTAACACAGATCTGCGATGCCTGTTGATACCGTAAGTGACTTTTGCGTGTGTAAGGAACGCTTTGCATAAAAATAATAGGTAGTCAAATTAATTGATTAATTAAATGACAGTCGTTTTGACTACTAATCTCTTGAGAAAATAATCGAGAACTTTCTAAAAAGGCTACATATAATGTTTGACGCAGAGTCAAAGTTACCCACGTTGTCAGTAGCGTATTTTTTCCCGTTTTAAACATCATGATGACGATGTTTGCAAAATATTATGAGCCTATTTAGAGCGTATTGCGCATATTGCAGGTGTTTACTGCGCAAACAGATGGACAGACAAACATGTTTATTTGACTAGCCTCGTATCCTCAGATCTTAGCTACGTAATCCACTATCTTTACCGTTACGGACGTACCGACTGATGTTATAGTTTTTGTTTAGTGAAGTGATGATTATTATTTTTTGCTCGATTATAGCTAAAGTACCTAGGCGACCGAGCTCCACTCGGATTTTTTATGACTAAAAATACGAGCAAATCCCGGGTTCACTAAAAATGAAACCTAGCAAGATCGATTTATCATCCCCTAATCTACCTACAAACCAAATTTCATTGAAATCGTTGGAGCCGTTTCCGACATTCCGATTATACTATACATATATGTACATATATACAAGAATTGCTCATTTAATGTATTAGATTAGAAGAAGGGTATGATTATAGCAGTAAATTAATAATAAAAAAACGCTACCAGTATTGCCTCGCTGAATGGCAATTGCCAATCTCTGCGCCAGGAACGTGCTAGAGAAAGAGGTGAAAGAGGTGGTGACTCCCGAGTCACCACCTCTTTCACGTAAGTATTCGGCGCCCAATCTCGCAGACTTAGTCTTCGTCTCTGAGCCCCAACTGCCCATAATCTGTACGGCAATAGGCACAGAGATACTACCATTTAGAATTCAATGTTTACTGTCTAAATAATTATAGTTTAATAAACTGAAGCAACCGACTCCTCATGGATGCCATTGTCAGAAATGGACCAAACTAAAATGGAAAACACCAGCTTTCAAATAAAAAATAATCATCAAAATCGGTTCACCCAGTCGAAAGTTATAAGGTAACAAACATAAATAACATAACTGACACATATGTTTGTGGATCTGGCTTATACTCAGCAGTGGGATAGAGAAAGCTGTGGATGACGATGATGATGATATTTGCATCAGTGCAGTCACGTATACCAGTAGTGTTCTGAATACTTCTACAATAAATAACTTATCAAACGACGCTCGTACTTCACAGGAATCATGTGGGCGTAAAGCTCAGTATTTGTGGAATTGTTTATCAGGTAGTTAGTAGGTATATAGGTACCTATACCTATTGCTCGTTCATGTGATAACAAATTAAGATTTTGCGCAATAATAACAAAATTTAAATCATAGAATGATTCGTTTGGGAATCACACAACGTCACGTTTTGTGCTTAATCAGTGAAATACCTAATTTAGTGATATGGCACTTGTGGGTCTGAATAATTAAAGGTATAAGTAATTAAAAGATGTTAATAAAAATAAATATCGTGAAAAAACCCGCACTTGGCCAGCGTGGCAGACTATGGCCTAACCCTTCTCACAATGAGAAGATGGCCCGTTCCCAGCAGTGGGACAGTTTGTACAAACAGGGCTGTTTGATAAAAAAAAAAAAAAAAAAACTGAAAAATTTTAGTTACAATTACAATATTTATAATAGCCGTGAAGGTAACTAAGACATCTAAAATGGTGCGTAGAATATTTTTAATAACGAACACAGCCAGCTAGTAAGCAGTTTGTACTTGCATAACTCTACAGTATCTGGGCGACCGAGCTCCACTCGGATTTTTTATGACTGAAAATACGAGCAAACCCGGGTTCACTAAAAATGAAACCTAGCAAGATCGATTTATCGTCCCCTAATCTACCTACAAACCAAATTTCATTAAAGTCGTTGGAGCCGTTTCCGAGATTCAGATTATATATTATACATATATTTATACAATAATTGCTCGTTTAAAGGTATTAGATTACTTACATTGACATATCGTTTTACAACACATTGAATACAAACAATCGATAGGAAAATGACGAAAATAGTTTTTAACCCCCGATATTTAATATTTAATAGTTTTTTTAACGTGTTGTTTGGCGTGTGTCTGATCTGTGGTACTTATCTATCGTTAGCTCTCAAATGGATTGACCGTTTTTTTTATTTGAGAATATAAAGAGTGTTCTTAGCTATGTTTCATCCAAATCGGTTCAGTAGTTTTTTATTGTCAGCGTTTTTTGTGTTTTCTAAACTTATACTTATATTCCACTAAAGACGTCATCTGTTTTTGGCACGATAGATCTTTAACAAACTCTAACAGACTATATAAGACGTCAGAAGCTAAAGTAATTAGCAGACATAATTGATGACACATGTACATTGCATAACATTTAAGAAATAATTCAACGCACAATTGTACCTCAGTCCTCTGACGCACACGCAACGCACCGAGAGTTACTACCCCTATTTACCTCCACTCTCAATAAACTCAGCAGCGAGACAGCTTTATAAACGCACTGAACTAATGTAAAAAGCTAGACGGTGTTGTAAATATTTTTAGATGATTTTATGAGGACAGGTGGTGAGCGGGAAATTATGATGATTTGCGCTGTGGCCGCTTTACGGAACGCCGTTTGTTTTTGACTTTTTGATGCATTTCATAAATTTAAAATTAAAAGTGATACTTCTCTGTTGTTGTCGTGTTTTCTGTTTTGCTGTTTTTATATGATTACGAATATTTTATTTACTAAAAGTTCGAAGTTCTTGTCTCTATCTGGAAATATCTCTTTTTTATTATTATATTATATTTTTGCGGGCGTTTTCTTAGAAGCATCCCATGTCGAACAAAATATATAGTAATAAGAACGCCAGCGCCCTCAATGACATGTTAGTTCTACATTCCACACACACACACATCACACACACACACGAGCATACATCCACACAACCAGCTGACTCACATGCCTACAGAATAGTCTTTTCATTCTACTTATTATTTACATACTTGCTCCTTATGCAGCTTTTTTTAGTATATATATATATTTTATTTTTCTGTAAATACCTACCCGCCCTATAAAACCAGAACTCAATTAACATCAAAGATCGAGTAAGGGGGCAAAATGAAAACCAGCGCAGTAGGAATAATCACTGTTTATTCCCACTGCATAAAGCTGATTTTGCCCCTTTTGCCTAAATAGTTTATAATTATTGATTATATTTCATGTATTTTATAATTATTTATACTGGCAATAATTTTTTTTTTTTTATTCCGAAAAGAATCTGTTGCCATTATCTTTCAAGTTCGTGATATTTATAAGTACGGTCAAAATCTTGGAAAAGACAAACATACACAGCCACGAGGGACGATCACAAAGATTGGCATATGTATGGAATTGTAATGACAATGCATTATTTTGTTAGTCTACTACTATGTAAAAGACTAGTAATTTGTCAAAATAGTCACTAAATTTGTATTAGAGAGTGGCGAACGAGTGATAGTTCAAATAGTAGCCTTGATACTCTAATTTGATGGTGTGGCCAGAATGTTGGCACTAAGACTTGGTAATGGACTAAAGTAGATCTGTTGAGATAATTATTTGTTTAGTTAGTATAAGCGATGGCAAAGTTCTAAAGAGGGAACTGAAAAATGAAATTGACATGTCGAGTTTTAGTTTGATCTTATTTTTAACCTTCAGCACAAAAGGAGGCGTTATAACACGCCTCCTTTTGTGCTGAGCTTGAATTGTCTAATTAAACAACTACATTTTAATTTAAACATATTCGCGACGATATACAAGAGAGGATGTATCATTAGTCGGGTAAGTAAAAAATGAGTAAAGTTACATTATTTTTCTATTGTCTTACCGGTAACATTAAATTAACGGTAATTAAATAACTTTATGTTTGTTTCGTGTACCCGGTAAACTTTTACTTTATTTAGAAATTAACACAAATTGTATTCTCTAAACAAGGTAAATTAGTACAGTGTAGGAGTGATGGAAAGAGGGGTAACATGGCTACTTCATTGCAATAAGTCAAAATCCGTTTTAGCGAATGATTTTTGGTAAATTATATATTAGTATTTCGCATTCTATAGCATCATTTGCTACGTTTTTACGAACACATTTTGCTTCCCAAAATATTTTTTAACTCTAATTTATTTCCCCTATATTGGACTCGCGCGATTTGCAAATTTGCCATTAATATTTTCTATTGTCTAGTAAAATCTAAACCACATTCAAACCCTATTCACGTTTCAGTATAGATTAAATTACTTTGCTGGAAGCTTCTATGAAGTTTGCTTCATACCTATGTAACGCAATAAGGTAAAATTCCTGTCAGATAAATACCAAACGTCACAGCACCGTGGGCATGTGTGTATGTGATATTGATATCTTTTTCACTCATTCATACAAATTGTCGATGTGGTTGTTTATCTGTATACTCACACGTTGAAACCGGAGCCATTCATGTTTAGGGTGACAATTATTTGTACGTATATGTTGTGAAACTTTTATTCTTACTAAGAATTTGTTTTATTCCATGCATAAAACCTAAATTACAACCACAAAATTTCAAATTAAAAGTTTTTTTAACAAATCATCCTTTTTGCTCTATGCGATTCGTACAATCATTAAAAAAAAAATAGAAAAGTGAAACAGAAAAAGTTTTACTTCGATACCATTTATTTTGGTGATGGAGTTGTGAAAAAACATATATTTTGGAACTCCTCAGAAAAATTAAAAGATCCTATCTAAATAAAATAAAAATTGTCTCTCTCTCTCTCTTTTATCAATCAGTGATTTTATATGTTTAAAAATGTCGCGGTGAGAGAGATAACTGCGCGCCTTGAATATTAAGAAAAAAGTTTTTCTTCGACATCTTTTTTATCAAAAAACTTTTTTAAAATATATCTCCTAACTAAATAACCAAATTCGTCTTCACTTGTTTATTTATTTTTCTTTAGAAAAAAGATGAGATTATTGTAATTTTTTCTGGTGGTCCTAAATAAATTATAAATATATATTTTGTTCATGTGCTTATAGACGAAAGATGAACAATTTTTTTATTTATTGATTTTTTAGTTCATTTATAGTTTGACAACTTTTCAATGTAACCAAAACCAGCGGTTTAATTTAAAAAATAAAATAATTGTTATTTACATGGACAATAGTGCAGATACTTGCAATAGGAAAATAACAATATTTAGGGAAGAAAATATAAATTAGTCATGTCTATGGTAGAACGACACGAAATTTTAAATCGACCCGAAATCGATTCGAAATTACGACACCTGTTTGTTTATCTCAAAACATAAAACTGACGGCTACATTATATTGTACGTACGCATTATCCGCCTTGGCCTGTGGCCGGTCGTATCGCCCACTTGCGCGCGCGCAGATAACATGACCTGCCCTGTACGTGTAGGTACTTCACTGTGTATGTGTGCATTACACGTGTGTGCATTTCCTTCCACGTTTAAATACTCTTTTGTTTTTGCCCGAGTTGGGTGTAGTTACCATAACGTGATGTATGACACATATGTACCTATACTTACATACATAGGTAGATGTAAAGGTGACTTTGTCGATAAATTAATACCGGTAATACTGAAATATACTTAATTAGGTAGATAAAATGTACCGCAACTGCATCGACCTTTGGGAATTTACCAACCTGTTATTTGTCAAGTTATTCCTGTTAACACGTTCAAACCAAACGATATAGGCTAATAATTTGAGCATATTTTTATAGATAGGTAAACTTAAAAACCCCCGAAAAAAAAGACGGCTGAACCGATTTTGATGAAACATAGCTCGAGATGAAATCCTCTTTTAAAGAAAAAAAAAACACTAGATTAAAATCGTTCCATTCATTTGAGAGCTACTACGGTGCCACAGACGGACACACAGATACACACGTCAAACTTATAACACCCCTCTTTTTGGGTCAGGGGTAAAAAGTGAAATTGTGGTATCAACATATTGTAAGTGTACTTGGCGCAAAATTGAGATGACAAAATCTGCAGCTGACATAGGGAAAATCCCCTAGCATCAGTTCTCTGGGAATTATTGTAAAATACTAAGTAAATTGTATCATTGAGTGGGGTGTGTCGCCCCCACCCCCGCCCCCTCATTCCATATTCCCGTAAAACTAGTGCGTCGCGTCGTGCGACTGATTAAACCAATAAGTATTGCTCGTACATTACACCAGAGAATACGTTTTGTACGCACGTTTAGCTCTTAAACGAACACACGAGGGCGGATTTTGACGGAGTTTCTTTTTCTGGAATTATCTCTTCGAAAAATTCGCTTACTCTATGATGTCGAATATTGAGTCGAACACCGTTTCGTGGATTTAATTTGGACGACTAAGGTAATTTCCAGGTTTAGGGCCGGTAACGTACTAGTAGTAGGGCTTTCAAATTGTATGTCTTATCTTGTTATACGATGACTTGCTTGGTATTATTTTTTGGCACCCTAAAATTTGGCCGACTCACGAAAGCTCCTGAGTTCGGCGAAGCAGCCGCATTGATTTTGGCACTTCTCGATACGCACTTTCGAATATACTATGTACCTACTTGTTACCACGTCATCGGGTAACTGACCTTAAGTTTAGCCTAGGCAACTCCATACATTTGGAGACACCTTACTAATGTGCGTCATCCTAGAAACTTAGGTTACATCTTCGTTGCCTCAGTGCTTGTTGCCCTATCTACCATTCGTAAAATTTCACAAGAGAAAAGTTAAATACTCATTTTTTATGAAAAAGCTATATTTTTAGCACGCTTTTATTAGGTCGACCTGTATGTAATGAAATCTAAAGGTAACTAATTTAAACATTTTCCAAGGATCATAGCATCATGAAAATTGGCAGCTGTATGTAGTTCTGATGACAATACAATAATATGGTACTATCGAACTGATCTGATGATGAAGCCGGAAGATATGAACTAGAACTTCATTATGAAACATCGTATCATAGCTGTGTTTGGATTTGTTAGAAAAGTCTTGTAATGAACTTTGACCACAATAATTTGTAGATTGTTTTTAAGATTTTTAAACTGTAATTTATTACAAATATAGCTTTGTTTTCTCCTTGAAAGTCTTTTTTTTATACATGAGTTATACCTATATACTCATGTATAAAAAAAGACTTTCAAGCCTTACAAATATAGCTTTAAAAAAAAAAAATAGCATTAAACTCTTCTCCTGTAAAATTTTACCAATGGTAGATAGGTCAAACAAGCACTGAGACAACGTCTTTTTACCCCATGAGGTGGATAAATATACGGGCCGCTCTTAGTCAATTTTCGGATTGTTCAAATTAAGGGATGAATCGGTGAATGTCTTAGTTTGAATTGTGCATTTCACATCGTGGTATTTCATTACTGTGGTCTGCGGCGATGGCTCAATTACTCTTTTTAAATGGAGCGTTTCGGACTACAAATTTAATAAACTATGGCTTTTCTCTCTATCGGAAATTTCAGAACTACTGACTCACTCTGTCTATAGGGTCACGTATGAAACCGACATGTAAATGAATTTGTTATTTGTGTTTGGGTTGGTAGACGTCCTAATTTCCAAGCTTCGCGCGCCATCTAGCGAGATTACACTGAATTAATTTAACATGGAGTATGCTTGTTGTAATTTGTGTGTAGATCCTAAAAATCTACTTTAAACTATTTATACGCAATGATATTTATACCTATATATGTACCATATTTTTAGTCTCATACAAAAACTAACAAGGAAAAAAAAACAACGGTTTGCACTCCGGGAGTGCCGGCAGAAGTGAAAACTAGCAAATAAAATAGCAAAAAGACATAAAAATTTACATACAATAATGAACTTTAAAAGCAGAACGTTAGAATAGGTTTCTGACTAAAATAATCCGTCTGTCTTACGAATTCGATCTGACGCGAGTTTAACATTTTTTACCCATCCTAAAAATGCACAACGCCGCTAAAGATATCTTATCACGGTGAATTTTCTTACCAATCTTATAAGAAAACTCACGCCGTGTGTTTCATCGCCGCGCGCCGCCGTCAACGAATTCTTCCAATCTGTACAACAACGTCTGGTGATTCGCGTTCCACTTATTATCGTACCGTGGCCATTTGCATAAGAATAACAAGGAGGATTATTGATGTCGTCCCCCTCCCTCTCGCGCGCCGCCCGCCCGCCTCTGCCGCCCAGCTTAGGCGGTGGGGTACGGACGTAGGCGGAAGCGGATCTCTTTAAAACAATTAGAAAGGTCCTATAAATACCCAATAAATTGATGATTCTAATTCACAGCTTATCACTAAGCATCCTTATCTGTATCTGTATTACTATGGGATGGTCAGCTGACTTTCATTCGAGGCAGATATTTCAATTCATTTTTAGGGTTCCCTACATCAATAGGAAAAAACGGAACCCTTATAGGATCACTTTGTTTTCCGTCTGTCCGTCTATCCGTCCGTCGGGTGTCAAGACCTTTATCTCGGGAACGCGTGAAGGTACCTATCGAGTTGAAATTAAAACCATATACGCAGATCCATAGTATCTTGCTGCAGAAAGAAAAAAAAAATATTCTCAGTTTCATAAAAAAAGTTATTGCCGAATATGTCGTAAAAAACTCACATTTCGACACTCACAAGGGAATCAGAACCTATGGGTTACTTCCCGTTGACCTAGAAGTATGAAATTTGGCAAGAAGCATTGTGTTAGAGTACACATACAGGAAAAAATCCGAAAACTGGACATTTTTAATTTAATCACAAAAAAATAGTGTCTTTATGCAAGGAATGAAGCTCCAAATTTTAAAGTGAATTAACCGTATCATATGAAAGAGCTTCAGTAGCATAAGCTAAAACAGGTTTTCAAATATTTTTGCAATGTATATTTTTCGGTTTATGAAGGAAAATATAAAAAAATATATGATTTTTCCCTTTTATCTACTAGTTTGTACGGAACCCTCGGTGGGCGAGTCTGACTCGCACTTGTTCGGGGTTTTTATTCAAACATGAATCTGACAGATTCATTGTAATTAGAAAACACATTTTTTTTAGTTTTATTTATCTAGGTTAATATGATTGCGCGTACCTGGAAATTCACTTGATGTTAATCAGTACTACGGTCTGTAGACCGTAGTAGGCTAGGCTACCTTAAAAAAAACTGGATCTCTTGCACCGGATCTCATTAAAGTTTTTGCCACGATGGTTCTCTTTCCAAACAGACCTTAGAAAACTTGAGACTCAAAGTCCACTTGTACCATACAATAGGCATAGGTTTGTCAATACGAGCGAAGTTATCGAATAAAGAATAAGGATGTCGCATCAAGGACTAATATTCTTATTAGAATGAGGAGGATGCCTTTCTATAAGAGACTCAATTGCTACGTTGCAACTACGCCTAAGATTCAATCGCTACGTTGCAACTACGCCTGAGACTCAATCGCTACGTTGCAACTACGCCTGAGACTCAATCGCTACGTTGCAAATACGCCTGAGACTCAAACGCTACGTTGAAACTACGCCTGAGACTCAAACGCTACGTTGCAACTACGCCTGAGACTCAATCGCTACGTTGTAATACGCCTGAGACTCAATCGCTACATCTCACAACTCGCGTCATTGTAATGCTTAATTTTGTTCTCTTTTCATGTTTGCTCTGTATACATTTCGTCTAAAATGGAATGGAATAATTTGATGTAACGTTGCCATTGACGTGAGCGAGATTGGATGCCTCTCTCTCATAGAGTCTATTGATGCTGTATGCAAATCTCGAGGCCAGAAGAAAGCGGTCATAAATCGAGGATTATTTATACCTACTTAGCGGCTGTTAGCAATAAATACAGCCCCTGGTCTTGAATGGTAATATAGAGATTGTGACATTATCTTAACAGCTTTTTGTGTTAACAGCTTTTCGGAATAATGAAATAAGGATGTGGTTTTCGCGTTTTACTATTATTTATCCTGTTTTATGTTATCTCGTTGTGTCGTCAAGGTCTTTTTTTGTTACTTATATTGGTTGTTAATCAAGTTTTTGGTAGCAATGTAGTCAGACAATATTTTTGCTTTATTGAGTTGCTATACAAAATATATATTTACAAACCACGAAATCTAATAATATAAAAGTGAAAGTAACTCTTTTTCGGTTTCCTTGTTACCTTTTCAGAACAAAGAAGTTGAATGAATCATGATGAAAGATGGTATCAAAATAGCTGAAACACAATAAAGGAATAGCCTAGTGCGGAAACCACCATCAATTCTTATGTAAATTATGTAAAATTTTAAATAACATTTTTTCATTTTTTTTTCATCATCTTTCATCATCGTAATCATTATCTTTTTTAATAATCTCGCAATTGAAACAGCAGGACACAGCATAACTGGTATGAAATTAAATAATAATAAATAAATATTTGTGGACATTTTCGCACAATAAAAAAAATAACAAAATAATAATGAAAAATTACTTTATGAAATAACACTAAAAATAAATAGTTTCTAAATAAAACTGTCGTCACTATCGTCTTCACGATTCAATTAACTGCCTTCGTAAAACATGCTGCTACGAACATGCTACAACACCTGCTACGCGGCTACGAGCTACGCGGCGTTACCTACAGCGAGTGAGCCTTTTTCATTTATTTTCACTTGTTTTCAATCATCTGATGGGGGTTTATCATATACTGAACTATTTTCGGTAAATAATAAATATAAATATTTTATTACCAAACAAAAAAGTTTTCAAAAGTATCAAGTCCTGTCAGTGAAGTTATTACTGTTAAAATTGTATAATTTTTAAATGTCATATTCATTTTCCATATCAATAACAGATAAAAATAATTAACTAAAACAAACACATCTGCATGTAAAAAATCAACATGTTTTGAGCACTGTTTTGGTAGGAGTTTGTACTATTACACCGTAATTAAGTAATGCTTAGCCTATAGCGACAAATAATACATTCTCGCATCTATATGCCTAAAAAACATTAGGTAAATAGGTTGCTAAGCAAAAAGTACCAATATTCAACTAGTTTTAGTTAAGCCAAATATCATAAGACCGATAACTAGTAACGACTAACTATATCAACAAACTCAGAAGGTCCGATCAAACGACTGTTTACAAATCAAACCATCATTTCCTGATCGGCGAAGGTTAACCCCGACCCAAACTAAAGCTCGTCCGAATCAACTCGAAATTAACCTTAAATAAACTTCGGTCAGTGCCAGCCGCCTTTTCCCACGATTAAAATTCCCGAATTCCCTTTTTGCGGGCAGTTTCCGCGCCGTAGGTGCGCGGGCACAATGGCATTGCTCCCTAAATCACGGGAGGGCAAAATTCTGAGAGTTGGTTAATTCAATCATGATAACTGCAACCCTGGCGATGCGCGGGTGCCGGGCGAGGCGCGCCGCAAGAAATAAATTGACCAATGACCGCTGTTGCGAGAGGATTGTCGCTGTAGGGTTGAAATTTCGTGTGCGAAGAAGTTTTTTTTATACTTTTTGCACAATCTTGTATATATTTATAAAAATAAAAGTAGTTTATGTACAATAATAACATAAAAAGTTTAATAACCTGGAAGATGTTTTTCGGAATTTGGATCTTTACATAAAGACAAAAAAAAAAGTGATTAAATTAATATTGTAGGGTTTTCGGATTTGTTTTCCTTTATGTGTGCAATAAAACAATACTAATTTGCAAATTTCATAGCTTTTGATTCCCTTTACGAGTATCGAAATATGCGGTTTTTTGTGACATAAATGGCTGAAGTTTGATTTTTTTAGAACTGCAAGGGACTACAGAACTGCGTATATGGTTTTAATTTCAATTAGATACCTCCATGCGTTCTCGAGATAGTAGGTTTTGAACTTTTGACAGACGGACAGATGTATAACAAAATGATCCTATATGGGTTCCGTTTTACTTTAAACTTTAAAAATGCGTAGTTTTTTTGCGGCGAAGAGTACACGATATACATAGTAGTGAGACAACGTTGCTTAAAAAAAAGGATTTTTACAAGTAAAACGTATGCGTGACAACCCTGTGCTACAAATAAAGGGCCGCAGTACCTGGCCGGGTAATTCAGGGGCGACCTTGCAGCGGCCGATAACAATTGGGAGACGCTCGCCGCCGCAAATTCAATATCCAGAGGTGTCGTCGCCTGGACCGAACACCCTCAACCCACGCTGTAGTGATGGACCATCCGATATCGACAATTCGAATTCGAAATGGTTTTGAAAATAAATTTACGTTTCTTGATTTTGCCTTCGAAATGACTGCGAGCGAGATTCAAAGTAGCGAACTGTTCGAAAGGGTGACAAATTTAAACAGATTTGCAGTGTGAATAATAGCTACAAAAATAAGGCGTGATTTAATAGAACTATAGTTATGACCAGTTAAAACATATTATGTTTTTGTTGTGTTCTTACGTTAAACAAGTATCAATGTTAAAAGAAAAACAAAATACCCGACTGCAGAAAAGAGGTTTTTGCAGCCTAACTTATGATATTTTTTTACTTTTGATGTACCCAGTGTCACTCTCACAACTAAGACAAATCTATTGACACTACTCACATCAAAATCGGTCAAGCCGTTTAGGCTCTAGGACGTGTCAAAGAAATATACATACATACACTCGAAAAATAATTTTTATCTGTAAGCACTTATTTTCTGGAAATAAATGTATCTTTATCTTTATCTCGCTTGAGAGCTTTGTATCGTTTATTTATTTAATGGTAAGTCCATTCGGTTAGGTAAAACCAACCTAAAAATTAGACTTTAATTCAAATACAATAACATTTTTCTTTTAAAATATTGGTATCCGTACAACGTACTTATAGCTTAGTCAAATTTCGAAAATAACAAAGTGCAAATTATAACCACAGCCATATTAGGTAGGCAAATCCCGTGGTATGTGGCTACGACAGATATGCTACGTACTTACCTACAGCCACCGTTTCAAATATGAATTTTCCTTGTTTTATAAATTACCTAATACAATAATGTAATTCTTTGTTCATACTTGCATTTTGTGATTCAATACTGAACTTGAGTCTATTTTTGCCGTTTGGTATATAAACAATTCACTAATATATGTGTAGGACCAATTCTATAGTACATGATTATTTAAAATATAATTATCACTAGTACCCTATCTCTATTGCCATACTGTTGTAGTTTCCTCATGGTGCTATATAGACACAGTCTCCGGCAGCCTAGTTGGGAAACCATCTTTCTTACCAGCCACAGATCCTTGGTTCAAATCCCGCGGCACGCACCTCTGGTTTTTCAAAATTATGTCCGTATTGGTAATTGTCGCCAACTTCACACGTCGAAGGAAAACATCGCGAGAAAACCCACATGTATGAGAGGTATAGTAATATACTTAATAGGGTATAGGTTCACGCATTACCCAATGTCACCTTACGCCTTATAATGGGATTCCCCCGCTTCTACACCCTGCTGTTAGTGTTTTACACCGCTGATCACATATTTAAGGCGTAAACTTTTAATTCCTTACCAAATTACACTTATTTAAATTCGATACTTCGGGAAAGAAAGGTCGTAAATGACTTTATGGCGAAAATGACTTAATGATGCAGTTTTATTATAAATTCGGCGCTCTGTCCATCTGTATGTTTAAAGTTTCAGTATAATATTTTGGCCTTTACGACCTTTCATCCCCGAAGTATCGAATTTGTCACAGTTTTTTTTCAAGTCTAAGCATTTACATCGATAAGAAGTCTTTCAACGACCCTTAGCGTCCCTTCCCTAAAGCGCCTTGTGTTTAGTGTCCACTAGCCGTCCTCTGTCCACTGTTAGAGGGGATATAACCACTTAACGAGGACTGAAGTCTGGCTCGAATTGAATTTCCGAACTGTCCACCGTGTACTAAATATGTAGATAGAAGTAGGTGTGCCAAATTAGATTACTACGTAAATGCACACCCGTGCCAAGCGTTTATGAGAGTTTAACTTCTCTTGTCTAAATAAAGATTTTCGGAAACTATTTTTGTGGGTTATAATTTCGTACGTTAATTATGTAATGAAATCTTATGATGCTATACCGAGATCGATTTCGATGAGTGAGGTAAGGTTCCAGAATGAATACTGCGTATCGGTACACATATGGTATGGTGTGGGTAGTGCAGTCGGGTGACGCGACACAAAAATTTTTCCCGGTAATTAGCTATACGTAGATAGGTTTTCCCAGGACTCGTCTTCAGTCGCGATACGTCGGGCAACACTGTTAGACGCTTCGTGTCGTGACTTGTGAACAGTGACAAAACTATCCTGCGTATTTAGAAAGTGAAACACCGAGATATATAAGGGCAAGATACTAAAAGTGCTTAAGGATGTGTCTTATCCTCGAAAGTACTGAGAACAGATGTTTGTCATGCTTTTACTTCATATTCAGTTAATGTAACCACTTATAGATAAAATCTTATTGACGCGACAACTTCCGATGGCTGGAATGGATGGTTTGATACATTTCTGCGCCGGTGCGCAAGAGTTTCACCACCTTGTTCCACCTTCCTCATTCCAATATAGAATATATAATTCAACCAGAAATACGGCTCAATACCATCCATTTATCAATTTGTGTTCTTTGTCCGCAACGATTTAGATGGGATTGACGCAAATGGCCAAGAACGCAAAAGACCACTTGGCCTTTTGCTTATTTAAAAAAAATATTTACGCGAATGACCACCATATAAAAAACTGATTACAGCAGAAGATTGTACTTTGAGTGCTTTGTCCATTATTAATTCGTAGTAAGGCTTGCGCTTGACCGCTAACTCAACCGTTGCATTCTAAGTTGGAGAATGCCTGTTTTGAATCAACCTACTCACTCACGATATAAAAACACACTTTTTGCTATTGTGGAAGTTCCAAACAAGAAACATTACACATTTTTTACACGCAAACATCATCTTCCTATTTTATCCTTTTTCCACTCTGGTGGGATCAGATCAGAGTAGTAAGTAAGTATGTTTTCTCCATTTGCCATCTGAATTCACTCCATTTTTACCCATGTCATCGTTGACGCGATTTATCCACGCCTTTTTTTCGGGCATCCCCTATTTCTGTGCCCAGTCATATTCATGTGCAATGTTCTTTGTTGAAATTAAACGTTTTGTCTGAATATCCACCATTTTCGTTTACGTCCTACATCCATAACGATAAATTGACTGATGATGACCCTAACATTATAGTGTCACGAACCTTACCCAAAGCTAAACTACTTAAGTTAATCAAACTTCAGGCAATTCCTAATCACATATCGTGCTTTATCTACCGATATCGGACAACGTATTTGTTATAAGTTGCCCGATAGCCGGCCGGCAATATTAAACGGCGATTAACCCACCGGGCGGGTGCGCACCCGCACTGATTTATGCGAACTATTAAAATCTACGAAGGCGTAGAATTAATTGCGCTACTTCAGTGCTGGCTGCTTTATTAATTGGGTCCGAGTCGCCTGTTGTTCATAGTCTGTTCCCTTTACTCGGTCCGGGGCCCTTATCTTGACCCCGGCCGGGGCCCATAGCGTGACCCCGTCCGGCTCCAATTTGTCCACTCACGTTTCTCTTCAGTTTCAATGGCTATTAAGGACCCTACCTCCGTTTCCGAATAAGTTAAACCGTAGACTGGACTTCATAACTTTCGACGTTGAAAATCGTTAATATGTAAATGGTTTTCAATTTCCGAAAGTCGCTGTAACACGACTTTAAATAAGTCCGCGACCTCGGAACTTTTCAATTACGTTTCTTCCCTCGTATACATTTTAGATTTAATCATATTCAAATCACAACACGGGGGTCCACTCGCCCGAAGTAATTTATAACTTGGACAAACGAAAATTATGTGCGTAGGTAGCCGTCAGAAGTTTTCGCATTTACATTTAAATGTGGGCGGTATATCACCTTGGTTGAGGCTCTCACGGTAGGTTGACAACAAATTCCGAACAACAATTACCGACGCGACAAAGTTGTGTCACCCCGTGTGCCGCTCCCTCGGACTCTACACGTGTTCCAAATTTATATTCCTTTTGTAAAATGCGATTTAATTTATGTTGAGGCAAAGTTTGGAAACGATATGAGTTATGAGTTGAGATATTGAGTCGTTCATGACGGTGTAAACTGAAAATAATATAATGTAAGCTAATAGGTAGGTAGTATCTTCTTATCAGATCACTTTCTATGTTTTAACAGTCGTGCCAACCCTCGCATGTTGCGACGCATCGATAATGACCGTGTGAAAGTGACGAGCCAATGATCCGCCGCATTATGTTTCATGTAAAAAACCTATTTTCTACGATTGAAAAATACACACTAGTATATAGATAATTATAAATAATATATACTAAATCAATACGTCAATACCATAATTATTTCATGAAATTTCATTTCATTTCAATTACAATGAATTCAAAATTATTTAAAATGTAAATGTCAATATAGTAAAATTTCTATTAATAATTGCACAAAAGATATTAAATGTAAAAAAAACATAATTCAATAAAATAAATATAATCATGGTCAAAAAACAAAAACAATATTAAAAATAAATAATGATAAAATTCACATTCCCCGAAATGAATCCTATAGAAAATAGACGGACATGCTACTTTACGGCGGTGCTCCAGACTAAGTAGCTTCTTGGCAGCTAGTTTATCGTCACCGATTAACCTCACAGCTCGCCGGCCCACTGATTCTAAAGCTTCCAGCTGATACTTGGCTGATCCATCAAAAAGGTGGCAGCAGTACTCCATACACGATCGTATCTGTGCACCAAAACAACACATGTGGACTTGATTAACAAAAGTATATCCTATCCAAAATCGTACCTGAAAATGTGCCTGGATATTTAAACTCAACATTTCCCTTCACTTCGTCCCTATCAATTTACATCTCCAAAATTACCCATAAGGTAATAAGTTGAATTACGGAAAACGTTGCGGCGGCGTGCGGTCGCACGCACCTGCGACTCTCGTGCGGTAGAAACCATACCGGGGCGGGTTACCCTGGGTATCCTTCATGTGGCGCAGATTTATCTCAACAAGAACCAGGTCAACTTGTGCCGTTATTAATCTCGAATGATATGTGGGACTTGATAATTGCTTAACCGTGCAAATATTGAAATTATACCGTAGGTTATATTATTTGTACTGAGTACTGGTTTCGTTGTTACTTTTGTAATTAATTGACTCTGCGAACCCAACCACGTAATTTTTATTTATATGTAATTAAGAGTGAGCACTTTCAGACATGTAGGCTTCCTCACGAAAGAAAAAAAAGAAAGAAAAGAAGAAAGAAGAGTGAGAAATATTTTTTTTTTCATTTTAGACTTTCCCTTCACTGTTAGCTTTCGTGATGCTTTCTATGATGAAGCGTGATTCTTATAATAAGCTTGATTTGAAGAAAGTAATAAACTTCTTGTAATAAACTTGATTTGAAAACCAGTTTTGAACCATGAATTCATCACTGGCCTTGTGGCTCAGTTGGCAGTGTCTTGCTGCCGAGCTGAAGGTCGTGGGTTCGATTCCCACCCAGGGCAAATATTTGTGTGATGAGCATGGATGTTTATTCTGTGTCTGGGTGTTTCTATGTATCATATGTATATATTTACAAAAAAAGTATATATGTATTTTATCAGGCATGTAGTTCTATAGTACAAGTTTTGCTTAGTTTGGGCTAGATGGTGTTGTGTGAAATGTCCACAAATATTTTTTTATTTATTTATTATCATAAAATCATGTTGCTTGCGAAAAAAGAAATTGTGGCAATTTGGTACTGCGAAAGTGACGAGAAATGTGAAAATCCCTATTTTGTGATCACCTACACTCATAAAAGGAAATCCTCCTATTTAGATCATCTTAGCTGTCCGTGAGTCCTCGCCTTTTTATATTTACCAATTCAAAATGACACTCGAATTTGAATAAAACCAATCTTATTGAAACGCCATAAGTGCTACACCATAGTTATCAAATATGTTGGTGTTTTGAGGTAGGTAAAAACAAAAACGCGATAAGTTTTATTCGCGGCCCGAGGTGAGGCTCGGACGTAAAGGGAATAGACGATATGGGACAGGCCTTTATGACCACCGTTGGAGATAGGTGGGTACCTACCCTTATGGAATCTTCCGTTCAAGGAAACCATCAAAATAAATACAAATCTCATCAAAATCTCAGTGTATTCTGTACTGCTAAATATATTTACATACTTATTTACTGCAAGTGAATTCAATGACTTATACGTAGATGTAAATTAATTAATATGCAGTATTTATGTACTGTAAAAGATTGTATGAATTCAGATATATGAAATTATTATTGATAGAAACGAATGAAGAAAACATAGGTAGTAAATTTTTGATATAAGTTCAAATCGGACCTACGAAAAGAGCATCGGGGCGTTTCTTTATGGTCCGAATCGACCTATTCCAAAATATGTCTTGGGCCATTCGCACCGCACTAACCACTGCGGTGCGAATGGGCCCATTCGGAAACAGTACATGGCCGATTCGCACCGCGGTTCGAATCACATGCGGTGCGAAACGCCGAAGTACCCGATATACTGCACCGACCCTATCTAAGTGGAGTGGCGTAGCCGCATGCAAAAGCTAGTCTCAATTGGATAGCTAGATGTTAACGTTTGAGTTTTTAACCGACTTTCAAAAAGGAGGAGGTTCTCAAATGGACTGTATGGATTTTTTGTATGTTTGTTACTTGTTGTACTTCGCCATTTTGATGAGTATTTGATAGGTGACTTTTTGGTGTGAAGTGAGTGGTGGTTTTTAAACAAAATAATTAGAAAAAATATGTTATCCAAGTAAACGAAATTACGATTCGGTGGTCAACTGAGCCCGGTGCACTTAGCAAGCGGGCTCAGTTGACCTTACTTTGAAGTAATTTGTTTAAATTTTAAAGCTATGTATATATAATTATTATAAGGTTCTCGAGTGGAGACACGCACCGGCAAGCGCAGCGTCGGAAGACCAGTCACGAGATGGACAGATGACCTCATACAAGTGGCGGTAAGACGCTGGATGCAATCCGCTTCCAATCGGTCTTTTTGTAAATCCATGGGGGAGGCCTATGTCCAGCAGTGGACTTCTTATGGCTGAGATGATGATGATTATATATATAATTATTACGTAACTCATTTTCTTATCTACAATGTATTAATACTTTCTTATCAGTATCAAGTAGGATCGTGGTTAATTGCTGGCACATGGTGTACAATCAGCAATCATTTTCCTCCATCAGTACCTAGAGATCATAGGTCAGTGGTGGCCGTAAACATGTTTATATCTCACCTTCCTACCTACGCATTATACTCTTCGTATTATTGTGATTTAACTCGTTTTAATGATATGACGCACGTAGAATCTTACGATATCGGTACTTCGTACTTGATCAATGTTACTTTTTAACTGTTTGAGACGATTACACTGGTTTGAGTGATTTTGTTGCCCTAGATATAAGATTGATTTTGGATATATTTATGCTCACAATTCATGAAACTATCAATGATTTTGTAAGATTTGCTCTCATTTTTTTTAAATCATTATTTTCATTTTACATTACAAGTATCGAAAAACAAGAAACAACAATAAAAGATATGTAAAAATCATAAAAAAACATGAGCACGTTCAGTACTTTCATGAATGAATTCGTAATCTGGGCACTTGAAAACATAAAAATTTGCAAAGATATTTAAAAGATCCAGGGCAACAAAAAAAAGCGTTTTTTGTAGAGCAGTGTTATGAATTGATTTGTACAATAGTTACCAACTACAAAACCAGAACTCGATTAACTATAAGCTCGAGTACGGGGGCAAAATGAAAAGCAGCGCAGTTATTATTCCTACGGCATAAAGCTGATTTTCCCCCTTTTACCTAAACAGTTAATAAGTATTGCTTATATTTCATTTCATTTATTTTGTAATTATTTGTACTGGCAATAAAAATATTTTATTATTATTTCACTTATTTATTGTTTATCTTAATGTGTTAGACAAGATTTTGCCCTTCATTTCATAGGGAGCAAAAAAATAGAGTTTTGTTAAAAGACTAAGTGAGTCACACGAATAAGCGTCACCGGTTCATGGTGGATATTCCAAAAACACGAACGAAACGCTTTAATTACACTTTCATCGTGCGGACTGCTAGATTGTGGAATACGCTTCCTGAGTGTTTTTTTTTCGATAGATATAATCTGGGTGTCTTTAAATCGCCAGAGAATTGGTTTCTTCTAGGTAAGCGCACTCCATCGTAGACTGCAACGTCGCTTAACATCAGGTGAGTAGGCGGGCAAGCGCAAACTTATTTTTACATTCAAAAAAATCAGGTAAAAAAAAAACAGTTATTAAATCTTAAATTTCTTTTTGCATTAGACAACTTCATTACTTCTGAATATGTAGTTGAAAATTCTGTTATAGCAAGAACATTGAGAATTTTTATATTTACATGTTTTCCTACATCGACGTGAAATAGAAAAGAAGAAAAAGGGCAATTGACGCGTTACAGAAGATTATTCTTAATTTTGTCATGTCATAAGTCATAATTATCATTCAGCCAACTAGGCCTCTCTTCTTGTGCGCCACTCATTTACGGCCTTACCGAAAAACGTTACTTAACTTTAACCAATGTCTTAATTTCTCTGTCTTCTTTCCGCAAGTGTCATTACGTGTCAGCGAGAAGTTGACAAAATATGTTAAGCATTGCTTAAAGTTAAGTAATGTTTTTCGGTATTGCTGTTAGATCTTGTGCCACTCTTATCCAGTTCCGAGATGTGATCCTGCAATATTGTCGACCTAACAAGCTGGTGGGCGTCCGACACGTCTTTAAGGAGTATCATATAGTGTTAATTAACCAGAAGTTTATTACAAAAAAGTAAATAAATGCATTAAGAGCAATACATTGAGCATTTTTCCATATATTTTTTTTTTATATTTTTAATTTATATTTGAAAAATAAAAATACAAACCAATCAATTTCAAAGTTTAAAAATTTCAGGAATAACAATTTAGTTGAGGTATGAACATTATTTCATGCACAATTATTTTAACATTGACATAATTATTCCTAAATCGGTCGTCTGGTTGGAAAGAACACGTCTTGCAGATAGTGAGTCTCAGTTTAATTGGATCCCGATATCTGAAGACATGGCGGGTAGTAAATCAGCGCGTCGGTAAGTGCCGGAGGACGTGCCAAATGGAACGTATTGTTTATTTATGTGCCGACTATCGCCGGAGAAGTACGCACTGGGATCGTTTCAACACTTTTAAGTATGGTTTAATTTGTTAGTTTGGGTGGTTATAGATAAACCGCTTAACTGAGTCTGTTCCTGACGTATGGGAGCGGCACGGGAGGGTTCACATGTAATAGCAATGCTGACGCCCGACTGACGTAATATAACCCCTCCCGTACCGCTCCCATACCCAAGGAACAGACTCAGTTAAGCGGTTTATCTATAGTGAGTGGATTTTCTTTTATGCTTTAGTAATATAGGTATCTAAAGTGATAAACAAAAGACATGAAAAAAAAACTCACCAAAATTCTAAAATAATTGAAAACCCATTTAAATTCAAAAGAATTGTTTTTTTTTTTGCTATATTCATACTCATATTTTTATTGCCACTAATGTGGGGGTACAATCGTTTACATTGTGAACTGAACTATTTAATTAAATAAAACAGAAAAAACATTGCAATAGCATGATACTAATACCACAGTATAAATAACACAAGCTAAGACTATCAATTGAGCAGAATGTCACAGATTCGTACCGAGCAAGTGAAGCGTTTCTGCATCAAATTTTCTTCAAACTGGCCAAATTTTCTTTCGTCGGTCAGTTTGTTTGCGAGTTTGTATGTTCGTACTCGCCTACAGGGCGTAATTTTGAACCAATTTTCATGAAACTTGGCGTATAGGTTCTATGTTTTTTTTTTGTCGTCGGTGATTTTTGATAGGAGGGGTGGTTCCATAAAAAGGAGGTTAAAAAGGAAGTTTATTGCGGCGCTAATTACCAACTAATTTTAATGCCAATAAAATATATTAATATAATAATTTTTAGCCCAATATAGATCCTAGGAAACAGAGAAGAGTTTGTCCCACCATTTCTCATCGTACGAAAGCAGCTAGTAAGCACTATATCCATCTCTCTAATCACTTATATACTGTTATCAATGAACAGCTTAACATCTATCCACTACATCTTAAAAAAGTCAGAACTACTGTAGAAAAGTGGCTTAAATCTTTATCTTATAGTGAAACTGAAAAACTATCCAATATTATAATTTAACATCTCTTACACATACCACTCACTTATAACGCTTAAGTCACTTTCGTGCACATTTACTTCAACATATACGCATACTCTCACACGTACACACACTCACACACTCACTTACACTCACACACATACCCACCCTCACCCACAAAACTCCCACACACACACACAATTTCAAACTGCATGTTAAATTTAAATTTATTCTTTATTATTTCTGCATGTCTGCACGTTTATAAATTATATAAATTAATATTATTATTTGTTTCACATAACTTTATGATCTGAGATCACGATTTAAATAAATTATATAATTATGTACAACTAGTTAGGAAATAAGTGCATTTTATGTAAGCATGTAAGACGGAGGGCTCTGGCGCCAGTAATACTGTTATTAACTAGTTCTGGTGCCAGATAGAAATCAATTACAAAATTTTGAATAATCTCTAGAAATGTAAATATTTTCATTAGGTCTCTGGTATTTTGATAAAGTCTTTTCAGAAAAAACATTAAAACATTTTCTCTTCTTTAAAAAATTTTCAGACCTATTTTAGAAATTTCATACTTTGGTCCACAGTGAATTAATACTTTATAATAAATGTAATTTTATATCCTTTGCTAAAGCTTGCTTCATTTTGTGGAATGAGTCTCTTCTTCTGCCTTTTTTTCTCTGGTTTGAGATTAATACCTATAGTGAATGTATCATGTTTGTGGACCTACAGAATTTTTACAAATGTATAATATTTATTATTTATATTTATTATATATAATGGTATTTGGTAGGTAGATAAAGTAGACAATTATTACAACTTGTGGTAATAATGAACAGAATTAGTAAAGTGGTTGTCGAGATATGACAGCCAATTTGAGATTGCGTGTAAAAGTGAGGGCGCGTGGATGTGCTTGGTGCATTTGAGCGCTGAATAATTGTCTTTATTTTACGTTTTCTACATTTTCCTTTTCCGTGTTTCTGACTGTCCAATAATAAAAAGGGATAGTAGTTAGGATTGGGACTAGGATGTGTGGATAACATTTTGAGGATCGTTACTGAAACGTTTGTTGCAATTATTAGCCCGATACCTAAAATATGCGCATTATGTCCAATCGAATATAACCTTTGCATGCTTCTTTAACACCATGATATGGTTTCCACGAAGTATATTCTAGAAACCTTAAGCTCAATAAATGGAACCGCATAACTATCACCGCTGCATTTGTTATTTTCCCTATAAAATTTAGGTATAGTTTTATTATTTACTTTTAAATTCCAACAGCTCCGAGTACGGTTCAGTGGGTATTCCCTTGCGAAAATAACAAGCATAAACCAGTTGTGGTCATTTGTCTCAAGACAGTCTGACGGAGGTGCGACCCTGTCTGATAACATTTGGTTAGGTATCCAATTTGAAACATTGGTATGAGGATATGGATTACCAATTTGTGGCCAAACGGATCCTTGTGCTTAACTATAAATCTTGAGGCTCCCTTGGGACTGATATTGTTTAGTTTGTCAAATAATGGCCTTACTGAAAGATTTTTATTTGAACAAACGGGTTACTCACGTCTTTTTTTGAGCCGAATTCTCCGACTATATCTCGTTTCAACCGCATACGGCGGTCTTTTTCAAAAGGACCAGCAAAAGTTTCAAATTTCAATTTTTGGAGCGTTTGTCCAAATAAAATGTGTAAATTACCACGTTAGTTTTAATAATAAAATTACTGAAAGATGTTACACGTCTCAATTCTTTTAAATCTCCGTCTTCTTTTCGCAAATGCAATTAGGCGTCAGCGAGAAGTTGACAAAATATGCTGAGCATTGCACAAATTTTAGTAATATTTTTCGATAAGGCGGCTAGATTTTGTGTAAGGTTCAATGTGTGATTTGCTTTAAAGTTAAGCTCTTGAAGTCTATATTTTGTGCAACTAGGAGAAAATCATAAAAATATGAATGAAAATATTTAATTGTATACTTACTTATTATTTTTGTGATGTATTTGTTAATTATATAGTTTCCATTTTCTTAAGGAGCGTGTGAGGTGTGGCATACCTACTTAGTTAAAGTTTATATGGAGATGAAGTGCAAAAACGAATTGAGTAATTTAATTACGTTCAAATTTAGGCGTTCAATAGTAGGTATATTGTTAATTGAGTGAAAAAAAAAACTTACGAAATGATTTTCTTTTGACAAGTAACAAGTCTAAGAAGTATATTATGTCTTGCCTGATTAGGTAGAATGTATTAAGGACTAGTAAGATTCTAAAATTAAAAAATACCCCATATTTGCGCATCAAAGTGAAACGAATATAATTTCTTTCTTCATTCCTTCACTCTTAATCAAAGCTATATAATAAATGTCACCTGATTTCTGCCCTCAAGACATTCTAGATCAAAAATCATAAAAATAAAATGAGAATTCTTATTCCATCTTTATGGGCAGTCGCATTCGAAGATTATATCGTCGCGTGGAGGCAATCTGGAAAAACCTGACGCCGATATTTTGGAATGACGTTCGCCCGCGGCTGAGGCGGTGCTCTCACATAATGTCAGTCGAGAGACGCCGGGAGCGAGAGGTGCGAGCGAAAACTTCTCTCACCGTACCCATAGAAGTAATAGACTTAGAATGCGAGTCAAATCTAGCTAAGAAGGGCTGCTTAAAAAAAAATGAAAATTCCAGATAGATGGCACTCATAACATGACACCATCATGATTCATTATAGGTACTCATAAATCCACACTAATAGGAGTATTTTAAAAGCAATATAATTCTGTCTGTCGTCTGTCTATTTATCTGTATGTTAGTTTTTCACAGCTATCCTTATGAAATTTGTCACAGAGATTCTTTAGCACTAGCAGAAGGACATAAATTATATTTTATCATCGTCATCGTTTTTCATCACTATGTACGGGTGACACCGCGGGACGCAGCTAGTTTCTCTAAAAAAGGTACGTTCCAAAAGTTACAACACATTTATAAAATGCATTTTTTTCTAATAGGTAAACATGATAAAAATATGTTACTGCAAACTTCTCTTATTCTGTTTTTATCATTTATATTATGTTATATTATTTTTATTGATTTGCTATCTCCCATTTTGCTATCTATCTTTGTTGAAGCCAATGTGTGCGTGACCATCATCTATTTATAGATGATGGTCACGCACACATTGGCTTCATACATTTTGTGTCATTACTCTTTGCATGACATATTCAGATCTGCTTATATATCATATATATCTCTAAAGGCACTGAAAACTTTGGACTTCAACGATTCCAAACCCCAGGTGACCTGTGCTTGTCATTCAGTGATGTTAAAATTTGCTATACCTGCATATTTCGCTGAAATTATTACCCCTCAATACGAAGCAAAATATGTCAACACTATTGCTTGACAGTTGAATCACTGGGAAAGTTTCACTGCCCAAGGTTGTAAAAGGCTCCTATCACCATAAATTCGTATGGAATTTTCTAAAGCCATGCTTATACTTGTACGAATAAGTATAGGTATGATGTAGACTAAGTGGTAAGTTCCAATAAGTTTGAAATGCTACTTTTCAAGATACAAGCTGTCGATAGGGTGTCGCCTCAGGGTTGGAACTGTGATTTCGAAAATCGCTGGCGATAGGCGGCCGCGAGGGAGCCCGGGTTGACGACCGAATATATCTGATGGCACCAGCGTATGACACCCCTGGATCCAGCACACGCTCCTCAATGTCGGATTTTACGATTATTAACAATCTGATAAGCACCTTTTACTTTTCCGAAATTTCGTGTAATTTTACTAGAAAATACGGCTTGCTTGGATTCTGAACACGAAATGAAGTAATAATATTTTTATAGTTATTTTTTACCGACTTCAGAAAAAAGAGGAGGTTATCAATTCGGTTGTATCTTTAAAATGTTTGTTAATCAGTTAATTTCCTAACTGCGTCATTGATAAACCGATTAAAAAACATTATGAAATGTTTTATTCCTATTTATTTGACAGAATATATTTTCAGATTGCTCGCTAATAAATTTCATCAAAATTGGTTCAGTAATTTGGTTTTTAAAATGAAATAACTGGAAAAAATATGTCATCCAAGAAAGCATCTAAGTAAGTAAGTAAATTTATTTGTGTATTTTGAAGTCGGTTGTTTCAGTTTTTTAAACTATAATAATTAATATACCTACAAGCTTTTTATTCAGATTTAGGCACGTGGTAGGTATTGGTATAGGCGGACGGCGTGATTTTTTAAAAAACTATGATATAGGTAATTAATTGACCGAGCGAGCGAAGCGTCTCTGGCCAAACTGGGGTAACTTGCCAAATTTTCTTTCGTCTGTCAGTTTGTTTGTATCTTCGTACTCGCGTACAGGTCGTAATTGTACGTCGTAAAACAGAAAGCGACCATCGACGAAAAATGCATTTTGAGATACGGCCATTTCAAAGTATTTTGCTGTTGCTACTTTCCCACGTAATGTTATGATTTAAGTATTTAGTTTATATGAAAGTATATTTCAGTGGCTAGAGATTAAGGTAATAAAAACTCAGAAAATCATTAATTTTATTATATTTTTTTGCAGTTAAAGTTGTGGTCGTCTTCTGCTTATTGCTAAAATTCGTCATATTGTAATTAGCAGAACACATCTATACGATGTGGTCTCTTTCAGCTTTATGAATTTTTGTTAATAGTTTAAAAAATAGAAACAGCCAAACAAATGGTCGTGTTCTGAATAACGCAAAACAGTCTATAGTAAAAACGGTTGATAAATATTTTATTAAAAAATAAATATCTTTTAAACTTACTAACCAATTTTTCTTTAAATAAAAATAAGAATTACTTAATTTTAGGAACATTTTTAATAGTTTTTTTTTTATTATTTTTTATACACTATATATCTACGATTGACCACCAACTCGCCTGATGTTAAGCGACGGTGTGGCCGAGGATGGAGCTCGTCGATCTAGAAGATATCTATTCACTCTAGCCTTGAAAATTCCAAGATTGTAGGTCTCAGGAAACAGAGACGGCGGCAACGAATTCCATTCTTGTGCAGTACGCAACAGGAATGTGGATCGAATATCGCTGAGTACGGATTTTTGGCATTTCAACGAGAAAAGGGTAGTAATTCGCCGATTTTCTGCTAGTCCTGTAGTGAAATGGGGAGGGTGGAATTAGGTCGTGAAGCTCTTGCGCACATTCCCCGAAATTAATCCTATAGAAAATAGACAAACATGCTACTTTACGGCGGTGCTCGAGACTAAGTAGCTTCTTGGCAGCTAGTTTATCGTCACCGATTAACCTCACAGCTCGCCGGTACACTGATTCTAAAGCTTCCAGCTGATACTTGGCTGATCCATCAAAAAGGTGGCAGCAGTACTCCATACACGATCAGACCTGTGCTTGATACAGATGAAGCAGTTGTCCCGGTGAGAAGTATCGCCTAACCTTATTAATGATGCCAAGCTTTTTACTAGCCAGTTTAGCCTTAGATTCAAGGTAGCCCTTAAAGTTCATTGTTGGGGTTAACGTGAGTCCAAGCAGTTCAAGACGGTCTGTCAATGAAAATAATATATTTTGGAAAGTAGGAGACAAAAGAAACTCACTCTTTTTGGCGGAGAAAAGGCAGGCTTGAGTCTTATTGGCGTTGAATTTGACGAGATTTTCGTCACCCCAGTCGGACACAGCTTTTAGAGCTTTATTCATACGCACAACCATATCTTCTCTCAACGCCTCGATTTCCGCCTTTTTGGCTCTTGGACCAGAAGTGTATCTTTCCACAACTGTGCTGTCATCTGCATACCCTAAGATACCAGGTTTCAGAAGGTCATTAATATGCAGCAGGAAGAGAGTAGCGGAAAGTACAGAGTACAGACCCTTGAGGTACGCCGTTTATTGCCATTTGATCGGACGAGCACCCGTCAACAACCACTCGAATCGATCGTTCTCTCAAGAAGTCTTTAATCCAAGAACAAAAGGAGGCTGGTAGTCCATAAGAAGGGAGCTTGTTAAGGAGACTGTCGTGCCAAACCCTATCAAAGGCCTTCGAGATGTCGAGAGACACAGCCAAGGCCTCACCGTTGTTCTCGATGGCCTCACTCAGAATGTGTGTGACATACACGAGAAGATCCCCAGTCGACCGATTTCGGCGAAATCCGTACTGTCGGTCACTGAGGAGGTTATTGTCTTCAAGGTATGCCATGAGCTTCCTATTCAGTACACGCTCCATGACTTTACATAAAATGGACGTAACCGAAATAGGCCGGTAGTTACTAGGATCGGCACGACTACCCTTTTTAGGAACAGGCTGAACGTTCGCAAGCTTCCAGCACTTAGGGACTATACCAGTCTCCAAAGAAAGACGGAAAAGACGAGTCAGAATCGGGGACAACTCGGGTGCGCAGGTTTTCAACACAATAGCTGGTATACCATCAGGACCACTAGCTTTGTTCACGTTTAGACATCTAAGTGTCTTAAGTCTCCTTTTGATTGATGCGTATGTCCTGCATAGTTGCACCGCAATGAGGTATACTTGGAGGCGTTTCTTCTGAGGTATCTAAACGTGAGTTGTCCGCAAATAGACCTGCGAATAGATTCGCTTTTTCTACTGCGGTGTGAGCTAGAGATCCGTCCGGTTTCAACAGTGGAGGCAAAGATGTTCGACAGAAGTTCGATTCGACAGACTTAGCCAGGGACCAAAAAGCTTTGCTACCCGTCGGGTGAGAAGCTAATTTAGCCCCAATCTGGCTTATATGCTCAAATCGAGCTCTACGAATTGCTTTTCTGCTGGACTTGGCGGCTTTGTTAAAGGCTCTCTTCTTTTCACGTGAATCCAAGGACTTGTGCATTCGAGCGTCAGCCCAGGCCAAATATGCGTCATGCTTACACGCTACGGTGCTGTCACATGCAGCATTCAACCATGGGCGAGCTGCGCCAGAAGGTGAAGCATCAGAAAATGGAATGAAATATTCTATTGCCTGATTTATCACCTCCGTAACGGCATTTGCGCAGTCTGTTGGGTCACAAGAAGAGAAACATACTTGCCGCCAAGGGTAAGATGCAAAGAAATCCCGCATCTCTTCCCATTTTGCTGACTTGTACCACTATGCCCGCCGTTTGCCTCTAGGGCTAGGATCAGGCGGGGTATAAGACTATACAGACTTTACCAGACAGTGATCGGAACCACCAAGTGGTGCAGACACCAAAATGGAATATCTGTCCGGATCATTCGTCAGCAAAAGGTCCAAGCAGTTGGCTGTGTGGCCGTCAACGTCGGGCACTCGCGTAGCTTCCTTGACCATCTGGGTGAGATTTAGCGACACCGCTAGGTTATACGCCTCTCTGCCTGCATGGTCTGTCTTCTGGTATGGGAATAGCCACTCCTGGTGGTGACCATTAAGATCCCAGAATAACTAGCTGAGCTGTAGGATATCGCCGTTGAGCCAGATCTGATGTCTCACTGAGGTGTTGAAACAGGTGAGTTGTCTCTTCGTCCCCGGTGTGCGAGCGATAGACGCCGTATTATAGAGAGTATAGAGTATCTTCTCTAAGCCGGTGTCGACCAAAATCCACAGAACGGAGAATCTGGAACTTTCAAGGTCACGGAGACGCCTATAGTAGATGTCATCGCGCGCGTAGACGCAGATACCGGCGCGCGACTTGAACCTGTGCTCCAGTACATAGCCTGGGTAAGAGAGATAGGCTGCGTCAGCAGGACATCTGATTTGCGTCTCCGTGAGGAATAGCAAGTGCGGGCTCTCAGTCTCAAGGTGGTATCGGACTGGTTCGATATTTGCGTGCAGACCTCGAATGTTGCAGAGGTGCACGTGGAGCGAGAGGGATGAATGCTTAGCATAAAACACGCTAAAGATGTTCTGTTCCACTTTTTTGACTACTACCTTTTATGGGGATGGTCGCTTTCTGATAAACAAAGAATCACAGATATTTATGTCAAACTAGCGGACCCGGCGAACTTCGTTTCGCCTAGAAGTCGAATGTCAAATCATCGTCAATAGTCACAAAACCGACCAAGAGAGAGTCGGAGAGTTCTGAACAAAATTTCGTCATTCAAGTACATATAATTGTCAAGAGTGCTGCTACCTAGAGACATCGTTTTTCCTGTAAAGTTTACGTAAACGTCTATCATGTCAAATTATTTCAGATAGTTGACCCGGTGATATTGTGTAGTCACCAAAAGTTACCAAAAATCGATATGAAGTGAAGTGAACTTACCGTGATTAACAAACACTTATTAGCAAACAAAAAACTACTTAGTCTTTAAAACAAAACGAACTTTATCAAAAACATAATAAAATTATTATTAACGCGGTTATGTGTTGTCACAGATTACCACAGATTCTTTTGTTTTAAATTGAATGACGTTGACATTTGTTAGCGCGGTTATCGATGTGGTGTCACAGATTACCACAGATTTTTTGTTTTAAATTGAATGACGTTGACATTCGTTACGCGCGTTTTTTAAAATATGCAAAATTAAATGTATATTTTTCAATCTTTCTGAGAGATTTTCTTAATATTTGTTTCCGTAAGAACCTTGTACAGAGTATTAGAAAACTACAAAAAAAAAAATAAGCCAAATCGGTCAAGCCGTTTTCATGTTATGTCGTGACAACGGAAAACGGGTTTCATTTTTATATATATAGATATCGTATCGCAATACTAGACCATCCCCGCTTGAACAATGGTCGCATTCTGTAAATGTACAGTTATTTGCTATAACACATTTTGCAGAACGAGACCATTTGCGATGGTCTGTTTCTGCATATTAATAAAATGTACTTTTTCACTAAAATCTCCCAGCCCATCGCGATGGTCGCATTCTGCTTAATGCATTTTCATGGTTTTTAGGGATTTTGCACAGCCATCGCCTCCAATGGTCGCTTTTTACACAATAAAATGAGCGATTATGGCAGATGGTCGCATTTGACATTTTAATATCTCGGCTTCTGAATATGATCTCAAGTTAACTGTCTTTGGATAATGTAGCTAATACTAAATCCTAAGCCTAGGGCACTAAAACTCATTTTGCCAAAAATCGAGGATGGTCGCCTTCTGCTTTACGACGTTCAATTTTGAACCAATTTTGATGAAACTTATGTTCTATGGATTATTTAAAAAAATATGTCGTCGGCGATTTTTTATAGGAGGGGTGGTTCCCATAAAAAGGGGGGAAGTTTATTGCGGTGCTAATTACCAACCGATTGTAATGATATTTGGTAGGTAGATTAAGTACACAATTATTACAACTTGACGTAAAAATAAACAGAATTGGTCAAATGTTTGTCGAGATATGACAACCAACTTGAGATTGCGTGTAACAGTGAGGGCGCGTGGATGTGCTTGATGCATTGTAGCGCTGAATAATTTTATTGATTTTACGTTTTCTCCATTTATAAAATTATTTGATGATGGAGCGAGCGAAGCGTCTCTGCATCAATTGGCCAAATTTTCTTTCGTTTTTAATACGGCTTCCTAAGCCAACTTTATGTAGGTAATTATGTACAGATGACCCAAGGTGTACAGCAAATAAGCTCTCTCGCAAGGTCTACTGTTCGTAGAACTATCTTCTAGTTTATTATGTTATCAGAAGAATATTATTATAAGGAAACTGGTAGGGAGCTGAGAATGAACTTCCAAATAGCAAATGTTAAAACGAGTTTGGTGGGTAAATTTTTTTACTTGTCATGAACATTTTCATTGCATCAATAAAACTCACTTTTTACAATAGAGTTTATTTATAAATGCGCCTACAGATTCAGCAGTTCCAATAATAAACAATTGAAGCGTAGTTATAAAACGGAATCAACAGAGACTATAAGAGAGCTTTTACACTGGGCGAATCAACCGAGCGGCAGCACCGGGGCGGTCTAGCGCAAGCCTATTACCAAAAAAAAAACGAAATACGTTATCAGAATAATATGTAAATCGTAAACAAATCGAATTAATTAAGTCTCCTGAATTTTTATAAATAAAATGAATGACACTTAATATGAACTCTATTTTGTAATTTTTGCCAGAATTCCAGATATATAACAACTTGATAGTTTTTAGAATAGACTGATCTATCAACTCACTTGATAGTCAGCGACGTTGTACATCGATGTTTAGCCGTAAAATTTCCGAGATTGTATAGAGTTCTCAAGTAACAAAAACAGAGACAGAAAGTTGCACTCCTGTGCTGTACAAATCGAGAAAGTAGACCTTGTGGAATGCTAACAAATAAACAAATTAATTAATTTTCTTTTCACTCCCACGCTTTGTGAATCTATTTGAATGAAGATTTTTTTGTATATGATAGCGGTTGTCGCGCTATTCACACTAGTGTGATTGACCAGCTGACCAGCGGCAGCCGCGCTGCCAAATCGCTTAGTGTGAAGGCGCTTTAAGACTCGAAGGGACTCGATTCAATCGAGATCTCGGCTCGGTAATCTAATTACAGACCTCGGTCCACGTCTCTTTGTGCGCTCTGTTTGTTTATTTCCTTTGCTCCGAGCTGATATATTTTTTAATATTTTTTTTGGAGTTTGCGCGCTCAAAGGCGGAGTCGAGTTATGAAATTGTTGAAGCGTTAATTGTAGACGTCCAGTGGCGAATATTAAAGCGGTCCGAGCTCGGGGAGCTAGTTAACCTCCCGCACGCGGACGCGGTAATAACTAAGGAATGGAAACTTCGAGAAATATTTTGCATTGGTAAGATAATATTTAATTTGCGGAGTTTGTTTTGTCGGGGATTGGTTTTAAATGTTTTGGGTTTCGTTTTATGCGATGAAACTTCCGGTGTAAGACAGTTAAAAAAATATAAATGCACATTTTGTACAGTGTAGGAAGGGTGTTAGCGATGCGCTTATTAGTATAGTATTTTAGTTATATATTTTGTACTGAACATTTTTGTAAACGTTAAATTAGGGTAGACCGTGCGGTTTGTGATGACCGCCCGGGCCCTTGCCTTGTCGTTCAATACTGTTCTAAAACTGAGTGCGGGTGCGTCGTCGTCGCGCACCGCGTCTATTTTACCTGATTGTGTAAGAAGGAGGGTTGATGGGAGGGGAGGATGTTTTTCGAGTTTATGGTATATATGTATGTGGGTATGTATGTATATATGTTTCTATGTGATCGCCTACAGCCTAAGCGGCTTGACCGAGTTCGATGTGCAAAGTGTCGTCAGATAAGTCTTCATTTCCTGAGTGTCATATGCTATGTTTTTTGTAATAATAATAAATCTCTCACAAAAATATAAATAAAGTGTTTTTTGTAATTTCCAACAAACTTTTTTGTAATAAGCAAGTGATATTACTAGAATTATTATATTTATATAAATAAGCATTTGTTTCTCTAAAATCCGATCAAAGTATGTAATTTTTTTTTGCCAGTGGTGATCAAATTCTACTCAAAGTAACTATATTCATAAAATACCGGTCGGTGACCACTTTAACACTTACAAGTGGTCATTCGATCCGGTCCGGATTAAGGTAGGTAAGGCGCGGTCACATAAATTAAAATATCAATATGTAATACATATATCTAAGAGTAGGTAAATCAAAAAAAACAATTCACCTCATTAAAGCCCGTGAGAAGCCGTCCATTGATCGCGAAGACGTCATCTCTCTTCATCGAATCCTCGTATTTTTTCCCGTGATTGGTAATCGTCGAAGTCATTAGGAAAGCCGCGCTTTGTTTTTTATCGGACGCGGGTAATGGCGCGAAAAATGTCGTTAGCGACCGACACGGCCAATAGAGGGAGCCGAACAGGTGAATAGGTCAAAATAGGTTGCTGTTTTTGTCTTATTACCAAAAACGTAAAAAAACTAAATGGGGGATAGAATACGTGCATGTAAAATACTCGAACTCATAATGGGGGTACTTCTCCCTACACCGTGCGCTATGCGTCACAGTCCTCACTCAACGTAACAAATTCTTTGACTCTTTCCCTATCAGGTGGTGTAATCGAATTTTGGCTGTAGATAATATACCTTATCTACAATAGTAAACTGTTCCCCGATTTTGTAATCATAAGCCACCTCCTGTAACTAAACAATACATTCTGCAAAGTAGCATAATATCACGGTTATCCTCTGAACACCACTATGGATATGAATGAAATGCAATACAATATTTATTACATTTTCTTGTTTCATACATTTTAGAGTGGGATGTTTCAGTAGTCGAGTTTTAGTTTTTGAACTTATTTTTTATTTTATAATTATTTTATAAATATATATCTGGAGCGTTTTAGAATTTTTGAAGTACATTAGGTAATTATTAACTACAACACAACAATATACAGACTCAACTAACTAAACTACCACACAAAAAGCACATCGATCACCCCAGACCGATAAAGGTCTAAAGATAATCCAAATGCTCAAAGCCACTACCAGTTGGCAGCGTACCCAGCATGCTAACCGCATTGCCACGTTGAATGGCAATGCTAAGACCAATTACCTAAGACTTCAAACATTCTAAAATCACCTCGTATCCATCATTCTTCCAAGATGTTGAGATGCCATACTATAATCAGGTATTATGGCTGTATGGAGGCTTTCTTTTGGACAATTTTAAATAATAACTACTGAATCTTGGAAGCTTTTCTATTACTGATAAATTTTAGTTGTGCCGTGTGGTACCGGCCTAGAATAGTACCTCCCCCTCTCTTCCCGTGGGTGCCGTAAGAACCGGCTAAGGGAAATATCACCAGAGGTGGGCAGCAGCACATTCTGCGTAAAACGCCATCTACTGCGCTCGCCAACCCGCATGCCAAGCGTGGCGAGTATTGGCAAAAACCCCCAAATGAAAATCCATAGGGGAGGCCTATGTCCAGCAGTGGACTTCTTATGGCTGAGATGATGAGATGATGATAATTTTTATGGTATTTTTATGGTTTTATTTTAACCCAATTTATACCATAACTTACACAAATAATTATGGTTGTGTCTGAAATAAATTGATTTTGATTTGTCACCGACTTAAAACACCCTTAATTACACACTTTAAAATTAAAAGATTTACTTTTTCAAAAAGGCGTGATAATCTTGATCCTCTCGCAACTATTCAAACCCTCGTAATATTCCAAGAAAGGTAATAAAACTCAACTGTGTGGCGCCACCAGCGAGTTTGTAACTGGTAGGCCGTTATTCCATCACTCGGCCCAATAAAACGAATTAAAACCTAATTAGAGGCCGCGATTTTTGAACATTAAGGAGGGGAGGAATTAATTAGTGGAGGGCAGCAATGATTCCAGTTCGGCGGGTAATTGCCGCGGACCCGCGCTCAGCCGCCGCGGTATAAATCAAGACGGCACGTCGGCCACAGGCGAGAGCGACTCTTGAAAATGGTTACAACTTGTATTTATTTAAGAACAGATATTATGACACTGAAAAAATGGAACTGAATTGGACGTTTTCACTAATAGAAAACAAAATGCGGAATATAAAGTAGGTAGTTACATTAGGATTGGTTATGATGTTCAAATTACTCAGATTACAAGGTCAAATCAATAGAAACATGAAACTAAATATGATAAAAAATAAGAGAATGAGCAAGAAATAACATCATCTATACAAATTCTAATTTTAATATCTAATTTAAAAAATACCCAAGAACGACAAATTTTCTGGGCTCAGCGAGTTGCCTTACTAGAACTGGCTGCTCACCGTTCATTAGACACCGACCTATTCAAAATTTGATTACCTCGAAAGAAATTATTTAAACTATTCGTGCTTGAGTCGCTATTAAACTTAAGTTTATCCTTTTTTGTTTTGACAATAAGTGATACGATTTACATATGCTGGAAGAACTAAAAAAACAACGTTTGTGTGTTTATTTATTTATAAAGTTCACCTACACTGTGTGTGTGTGTATATCTATACATTGACGATAAAAAATCATACAAAGAAAATACAGCCTAATGTCACAATAATTACAGGTGAAGTCAGCATGTAATGAGCGAAAAATAAAAATCGTCATAAAAAAATATACAATAAGTTGCTTTAAACATGTCGGTTACTTCGTATACCGCTTTCGCTCATGTTTTGTACCATTATAAGACGTCCAGGAAAAATCTAAGCGCACAGAGATCCACTTTGAAGGGTGAAGGAGATTTTATTGAATCAACGGATGAATTATTTTGTTTGTCCAAGTTTTAAGCGTTGGCCTCCGGTTTCCCGCGTAATTGTTTGCAAAATGTACTTGAAAGTAAAACGGTGGATATCATCTTGTTCAAGAATTATATGTACGAACTGCGTTTGATCATACTTTAATATGGATGAACGGCAAATGGCCGAATCGCGATATGCACCACGGATTTCGTGTTATGGATTTTGACCGCGACTTGGTCGAATTGCGTTTTGGGCATATAACTGTTCTTGAGTTTTTTTTTATCGTGACTTTTATTGATCTTATTAGCCTTAGGGAGTTTAATGTATTTTTTTTTTCACAAAAGTAAATCAACCCACTGAATATATAATATTAAAAGTTTTTTTTATACAAAAAAGTGTTGTGTTGTTTTAGTTGTTGTTGTTTTTGTGTAGATTATGTAATTAGTAAGTATTAGATAAGTTTTTGATCATATAATAATTATGTATTTTAATATTTTAGGATCATTATGTACATATTTTTATGGAGTTGTGGTTATGGATTAAATGTTAATTATGTATTTATTCATAAAACAGACGTGTTAGTAAGTATATATATATTAAGTGTATGTGTATATACTTTTATTCTATTTCAGGTCTTGCCAATATTATTGTAAGTAGTTTGTGATGTATGGGATTATCTATTGTATGGGAAAGTAACAGTAAACGTCATACCTAAAAATATACGCTAATTTCTTTATAACACTCGAAACGAATTTTTCATGATCGAACAATGACATTATTATCACAAATATCATTCTGATTGTAGAATAAAGTTATGGCTCAAAGTATATATTTACACGGTTTACACCATTTATCTTTCTACATCTATCTACTATTTGTATGTTTATTTCTACTCAGCTAAATAACTAGAAATTAAAAATACAAATAGGTAGGCACAATTCTGAAGTAGGCTAGATTATAGAGCTACGAATTCCAATTAAAGAGTTGAGCTCACAGCACCCCTTGTTATTAATCGAATTTCCCAACAGTTTGGCGATCCATTTATTCTCATTAAATTAAATCAACTTTCTAATATCAGGCCTTCTATAAACACCTTAATTCTCATTAACGTCGGTCATTTGTAGGAAAACAAATTAACTGGAAGTTGAACCTCCGCCATTCCGGACTCCGGTGCCTACGTAATGGCGGCGTTTCCGGAACTTTGACAGCTCGGATGAAATGTCGCGCGATTTTTAGTAATTAAAGGGGTGGGCTTCCGATTGTTGGGCAATTGCTGATGTACTGACCTGTAGTACGGACTAGTGGTTGTCAAATTAAGACACCGTCCATCACTATGCAAGGCCACGCAAAAGACAAGTGATTAGATTCGCTTTGTGTGTATGAAAATGTAGGCGGATACAGTGAACTTATCCGTACCGTATCCGTATCCGTACCTAGCATAACCATAGTTATACTAGGTACGGATGAGTAATTGATGCGATGAAATCTTAGCTCCACTCACCGGTTTTGACTAGTCGGTTCCGTTTTGGTGCTATAAGCAGAAGGGAGTTTCCTTGCAAGGAAAAAATAGTTACATCCATACTACACTCGTGAATCCACGAGTCGACATTTGTAACCTTCGCAACAAACATCTCGAATATGTACGTCAAATTATTTTTCGGGATAATACCTTTTCAAATGCCCATCCTAAGATGATTGTCATTTATATGATAAAAGCTTGTCCAGCTTTATTGAGGCCAGTGCTCGCTCAGAGATGATTCAGAAGGTGCCGACTTGATTGCTATTGTGATGAACGTTTCCTTAGGGAGGTCGAGGTGGGTAATTATTTTTTTTATCTCTGAGACAATATTTTAAGATGATAATTACTTAACTCGAAGAACAGACAGATTTTAAAGAAGTCCTTCCTTAACTGTTTGACTGTATTATTTTTGTGTATATTTTTAAGATTTTAATTAATTAAAATATTAATTAGATTTTAATTAAAATATATTTTTAAGAATAAATTATTTTAATTAAGATTTAAATTATTTCCTCCTCATTAATTTATTCTCGCCTCATTAATTTCTTAATGAGGCGGTCCGACAAGAAAAGTCAGGAATTTCGGTACAGGTAGTAGGTTTCTATCTCCAGTTTGTAACGAATGCCGATTAAAGTAGATTTTTCAGTTTCTAAAATCTTTTTTTTTGCAAATATAAAAATCAGAATGTCAAATTTTGTATAAATAGACACATTTAGACATTTTATATAACACGTGTCAAAATCATTTCGCGATTGCCAACGGCAGGACTAATTTAAATATTAAAACTAATTTGGCGAGTGGCGGCAATTTGATTGTGGGCCGAAGACATTTATTTATTCATTTTAGACATTAATTTATTGTAAAAAAAAATACAACAGAGAATAAAAAACATACACACAATAGAAAACTAACAATGTTTTTTCCACAATCCGGCCCAGCTCGGGATAAAGCTAGTCTGTTGTAAAAAAATTGCGCTAGTTCTGGAATTGGATTTGAAAAATAAAACATACAATTACCTGTAATCATCAATAAACTGTGAAACGAGTGCTTAACCTTTTATCAACCATCTCAGAGTCTGAAAATCCCTCCATCCCTCAATAGATCCATCATTGACAACCCTTTCCATGCAATCGCGGAAGTTATTTTAATTTTTCACCCCCCACCGCCCATCGCGGATGAACCACGGCCGAGTGGCCGGATGGTGGAGGACGGTAGCACACCTAATTCGGCCCACAATCAAACTGCCGGCACTCGCCAAATTAGTTTTGATATTTAAATTAGTCCTGCCGTTGGCAATCGCGAAATGATTATTACACTTGACGATTTTGTCGACTTGACTCTTAAATTTACTTATAGCAGGCATTTATTGCTATTATAAGTTGTATATTAATGTCACTTTTATCTCTTATTGTGTTTTTACCTTTAGCGTTTGGAGTCAACCGATAATTTTTGTGTTTTCTCTTCTTCTACTTTCATTGGTGTTTTGATATAGATTCTTGATGTGATTTTCCTCTAAAATTAGCACATGCCTTTTATTTTATAATATTTTTTTATTTAGCAATTATTGTGCTCAGTACAGAACAGTAGTAGATAGTAGATTGAGCATGCAACTTCATTTATATGAAAACCTTGCGTGCCACATTTTTGGTACCGATTGTGACGTCACACAAACGATTTTATGATGGAATGTTCCACCCGCGCGAAATCTATTCAACCCAATGCATCCGCGCGCTTGTACGCTAGTAACTAGTTGACAAAATATCGAATCGGAAGATTCATCACCTGAAATTTAATAAATCTTGGTCGTCAACTGCAAGTACGATTTTTATCGTAGTTGCAGTTGACACGCTAGGTACATATATACACTTGGGGTATCTATAGAAGTTTATGGTACTTTCCTTATTTATAGACATGATGTTGAGATTTTTATGGATGGTGAAATATAAATAACATATCGTGTCGTAGGCCTTAAACAAGCTTACAGTCCAGCAGGTTCGGTTCAAAGATTGATTTCTCTTTCTCGGTCGAGTCTGACTACAAGTTCTTCCCAACTGCCCCTCCCACCTCCGCTCCCACTCCTCCCCGGGTCCCGTTTGATCGCGTTATTTCGCTAGATAAGTCCGTTAATTGCCTTTACAGGCAGGTTGCTCATTCTATTGCCAGATTATTGATCTTACAAAGGAGTTTTTGTGTGTCTTCACAGGGAATTGTTAAACGGTTTTTGTTTTTAATTGAACTCCAGTGTTCTTGGCGATGTTAATCAAAGTTTCTCTTTGGTTCCGTTACGCTTTGATACCTTTATGGAGTATTGAGGGCATGCGGACGGGATAATTGATTTGATGTATTATTTTAATCTTTTGTACAGTATCCATTCAGCAGCGTCCTTTAATTTTGTCAATATATTTTGATAAATGTTTTACATTTGAAGTAACGAAAATATTACGATATTACACTAGCCACAAACGACAGATATTACACTAGCCACAAACGACATCGCTGACACAATTGTTGACTGGCATGTGGCAACATACGAATACTCGGGCTCTGATCACCGAAGAATTAGATTCAGCCTGGAGGCAAGGGAGCATAAACCACGCACCTATAGGAACCCGAAAAAGACTGACAAATCTCTTTTCTCAGAAATACTCAATGATGCTCTGATAGATGCACCAGATATAAAATTTGAAGAAAATATCACGACCAACATAGAGGAGATGGTTGAATACGTAACAGGAGCTCTGATGAAGAGCTACGAAGGGGCATGTCCTCTAAAAACCGAAAACAATAAGATTCTGCTCCAGAAAGACAGATGGTGGAACAGAGGACTCAGTAAACTGAGAAAGAAAGCAAGACATAAATTCAATAGAGCCATGAATACCAACAAAGAAGAAGACTGGCAAGAATATAGGAAACAACGTCATCAGTTAAAAGTAGAAATCCTAAAAAGCAAGAAAACTTCGTGGAAAAAGTTCAGCAACTCGATCCAATCAGAGAGTGAGACGGCAAGACTAAGAAAATTGGTGTCAAATAACACTCAAACAAAATTAGGCACATTAAGAAAATCTGATGGGACATACACAACCACAGAACAAGAACAAATTGACCTGCTACTACAAACACATTTCCCGGAATGCCGGCTTGGAAATGAAGGCGGATGGAAATGTCATACATCTTATAAACCAGGCAAGGAGGATTGGGAGTTTGCAACATCCATAGTAACGGATGAAGCCCTATTATGGGCTATAAGCTCCTTCCAACCTTTTAAGGCTGCGGGAATGGATGGAATCTTTCCAGCTCTCTTGCAATGGAGCATAAGCAAAATAAAAACTTATCTCGCTACCATCTTCAGGGCATGTCTCGCATATAAATACATACCCAACGCATGGAGAGAAGTCAAAGTAGTATTCTTGCCGAAGCCGGGTAAATCAGACTACACAGACCCTAAGGCATTCAGGCCTATAAGTCTTAGCTCTTTTCTTCTAAAAACGCTTGAGAGACTATGTGACAGGTACATTCGAAGTGGGCCACTTCGAGAAAAACCTGTCCACAGAAACCAACACGCTTACCAAGCAGGCAAGTCGACAGAAACCGCTCTACACCAAGTGGTACACAAGATAGAATCTGCTCTAGAAAATAAGCAGTCATGTTTGGTAACCTTTATAGACATTGAAGGTGCCTTCGACAAAACGACATTTCATAGCATAGAAAGAGGTCTAAGAAGACACGATGTCGATGAAAGAGTGAACAAATGGGTCACAACGATGTTGGCTAATAGAGCAGCTAGCACGGAATCTTCACAAGAGTCCAGATGCGTTGTCACGAAAGGATGTCCACAAGGAGGTGTAATTTCTCCACTCTTATGGGTAATTGTGGCAAACGAGCTAATCGAACTCCTAAATAAAGAGGGAATAACTACCGTAGGATATGCGGACGATCTAGCAATCATGGTATCTGGAATTTCAGAAACAACGCTGTGTGAAAAAATGCAACAGGCACTTCGAATAGTCGAGGAATGGTGCAAGCGCCAAAGTTTATCTGTAAATCCACAAAAAACAGAAATGGTGCTATTCACACGAAAGATAAAAATACCAAACTTAAAACTTCCCACCCTATTCGGAACCAAATTGACACTTAGCAAGGAAGTAAAATATCTCGGAATATGGTTGGATAGTAAACTCCTATGGGGAAAGCAACTCGATCATGTTACAACTAAAGCAACAAACATATTATGGCAGTGCACGAGAGCCATAGGAAAAGATTGGGGACTGAAACCAAAACTTTGTCGCTGGCTGTACACAGTAATAGTTAGACCGGTACTCACATACGGTTGTATAGTGTGGTGGCCAAGAACAATATTAACAACTACTATCAACAAATTACAGAAAACACAGAGGCTGGCGTGTTCGCTTATTAGTGGATGTGCAAAATCCACACCATCTGCCGCTCTGAACATAATTTTGGGGCTGACACCACTTCACCTTCACATACAGCAAGAAGCGATGGCGTCAGCTCTTAGAATCAGATCTACAAACCAGTGGAAAGGGAGTGGCAGCAACACTAACCATTGTAGAATACTAGACAGGGCAATAAAAATTGTCCCGGAGGCATGCAAAGGCACTGATAGAGTGGCCAGCACATACTTGGATAACAAGAGCTATGAGCTGGTCACAGAAGAACATGCCTCAGCGGAGGTAGTTAGGGCCAAATCTAAAAACGTCTTCACAGACGGTGCAAAAAATGACAAAGGAGCAGGATGTGGCTTCTATTCGCCAGAACTCGAAATCAGAGACTCCAAAGCCTTAAATAAAACCACAACCGTGCTGCAGGCAGAAGCGATGGGGCTCTTGCTAGCGGCTAGAGCGGTACTAGCACGAGATGCGGAACGCAGTGCAACAGGAAATAAAGAGCTTTTAACATTTATTACCGATAGCGCAGCAATTATCTATGCACTTAGAAAGCTCACTACTAGGTCTAGAGTGGTAGCCGAATGCCACTCTGTCCTACAACATCTAACCAATACTTACAAAGTCGTAGTCCAATGGACGAAAAGCCATAGTTCATGTAAAGGAAACAACGAAGCAGACTTACTTGCCAAAGAAGGTACAAAAAAAGAAATATGTGCAGACGTTGCGGAACTATGCAAACCGACAGCGGCTGAAACACGAAATTTATTATGTCTTCACACAGAGAAGGAACAACAAAACCTATGGAACAAAACAATAGACTGTAAACATGCAAAAAAAATCTATCCATCAATAAACAGGAAAATAACTAACAAGCTACTTGGCCTATCCAGGTCGGACCTACGACAAATGATAGGTATCATCACAGGTCACTGTGACTTAAACTACCACCTGCACAAGATTGGAGCTACAGACAGCCCCTTGTGCAGAGGCTGCCTTCTAGATAACGAGACTGTAGAGCATGTGTTACTGCACTGTACTGCTACAGAACAGGCTAGATCAAGATCGGGACTTCTGGAAAAATCTCAAAGTCAAAATCAGCTCTGCAATGAAACACCTGACGCAACAGTGGTGGTACAATTATGCCAGCGACCCAAAGCTGTGCTCCGTTATTTTAAGGAGCTTGGCTGGTTTGAGTAGGCTGGCGGGGGGAAATGCACAATACACCCCAAGCGGGACGTCGGTGCAGGTCTTATCGCCCCCACTTCAAATTAGAATTAGAATTAGAAGTAACGAAAATAAGACGAATACTGCCTAAGATAAGACATTCTTTTGTTATTTACCAAAATATATATATGTTACTGTAAAAGCCCGAATATTGGTAAATCTTAGGTTTTACCAGTAAATCTTAGGGTTTACCAACACGAGTCGGTAAATGTAAGAATATGTAAAAAAGAAACGATTTTATCGGGCTTTTACCATTAGAATTTAATACATGCTAGGTTTTACCAGTGACGGTTGGTAAATGTTAGTTTTGGAAATAAAACAATGCATATGTTACTGTATTCGGCTTTTACAGTAACATATATAATAACATATTTTGTTTGATTGAACGATGTAGCTTGGTGCAACGCAGTCTTAGGTATAAGCAATAATTTCTTCAGAGATTAGGTTATGGTTTTTTTTTTATACAAAAAAATACCAGGATCAACTAGTTTGGCCTAGCCTAAACTGGTCTATTATGCATTGTTTTATTTCCAAATCCAACATTTACCAACCGTCACTGGTAAAACCTAGCATGTACTAAATTCTAATGGTAAAAGCCCGATAAAATCGTTTCTTTTTACATATTCTTACATTTACCGACTCGTGTTGGTAAACCCTAAGATTTACTGGTAAAACCTAAGATTTACCAATGTTCGGGCTTTTACAGTAACATATATACTAAATATGTCATTTCATTGGAATATATAACATATGTATGTAAGTAACTGCTTAAAATGATAACACTGAATACACACGAATAAAACATAACAAAAAGAAAAGCTAACAAGTGAATAAGGAAGAGCACCTTGAGACAAAGGTTCTTTGTGCGAAGAACAAAGTGCTCCCGGCTGAAGCGAGAGCAACACGACTAACAAGTTTCAATTCCCGCTACAGATCCACCTCCTTTTTACTCAGTGAAAAGGGAAATCTTCATTTTGAATGCAACTTATTTTTTTTATTTAATTTAATTGTAGCCGTATTTGATACAGGTCCATTAGCTAACGAAATTTAGCTATATCTAGTGTTGCCAGGACGAGTTGCAAGAATTATTGTAATATCTCATAATTATTATATAAATGTACGGTAATAAGGATCTCCCCTGAAATGGTACCGTAATTTGTATGTAATGTCAATTTAATAAATTAGTTTGTTACCTACCAATTTTCTAGAAATAGCAGAAAGTATTATTTAAAACAAAGTTATTTAAAATATGTAGCCATGTGAGAAGATTTGTGCCTTATATTCAAATCTTTGCTACGTAATTTGATCTTGATTTTGGGCGCTGCATATATTCTTATTTTTTGAAAAATAACATGTTATTGGGATTCCGATTTACCTTTTTGTATAATGTTTATAGCCGATAATAAAATATTTTATTTCATGGAATGTATCGTCTTATTATTTTCTTTCAAATGCAAATGGTATTGTTTTAAGCTGCTTTAATCCAATTATTGTTTTAGATTTCTTCATTCTCCAATCGGGATTATCTCCCCTGCCGCGACTGGCGTGCGATTTCTTCTGCCGCCGATAATTTTTAATTCAATTATGGCAACCCCTTTTGACGAGTTTTTTTTTTGGGAATTCTTTTTATTGAGTCGTCTCAGTTATTATTGTTTGTAACCAGAGAATAATTAAGGGGTTTACGGTTTTACAGTTAGATACCGAAAGTTATATTTATATATTATTTTAAGAAAATAAATAGCTAAAGATAAAGATACATTTATTTCCAGAAAATAAATGCTTACAAAAAAAGTAATTACATGTGCACGTTATACATACAATAAAAAGAAGTGAGCCCCAAACTAAGCACGAGGCTTGTGACTTGGGGCTCGAGTGCGAATATTAACAAAGATAAAACATATTTCTAGTGCAAAAAAAGATATTAAGTTATTAAGTGACGATATTAAATTATTACTAAGTTATTAACAGTACATTTCACTACTTACCAACAGTTTAAAAGCTAATGCAAATTGAAATTCTTAAATGGCTTAGTGGCAAGTATGTTCGATAAGTATACAAATAAGCAACTAAATGGAAAATAGGCACAAATATGTGGCCAAGATCGTGACGATAAACGCATATGGCTCCTTAATTACGCCAGGAACCGTTTTCGTAGCTAATTTATAATCTAAAGATTGACTCGTGAAAGCAAATTACTAAAAATCGTAGTTTTATATTTATATTTAATAAAAGTTATAGTCCATTATTTTCAAATTCTTAAAAAGAAAAACAAAACGTATTATTTTATAAAGTATAACTGTATAAGAACAGATTACGATACTATTATTTCCTGTTATTGTTAGCACAGCACTACAAATATAAAGCGGTGACATAACCTTGTAATAGCGCAGTTTAGATTTAGAAAAATATTGTTTACCAAGTTATTTGACACTCAGTTTGGCACAAAATTATAGCATTAATTGATTATTGATAAAATAATGTTGTTTTAATGCTCATCAATTGTTAAAACTGTAAACAACCAGCAATAATATTTTTATCGTAACTGCAACGCCATTACAAAGTTACGTCGTCAGTTCAATCGCGACGTGTCAGGAACGCATTCTCTGAACGGACAAAATTTAGCAATTCACTCGTGACACACCTAGTTATATCCACCGGGAAAGACCCACTCCGGAAGCGTATTCCGTTATTTAAGTCGTTATTTTGTTTGGTTGATTTTGCACTCCATCGTGATTTAACGATACTTATTTTAATGGAATAATTGAAATGGTAAGTAAATCCTTGAATTCTCTCTAAGCCCGGACGCGTATTGTGTCGGAATTGGAAAACTTTCCTCGTTTCGACTAATTATATCGAGAGGAAGACTGAAATCTTTTGTAAATATTTCCATTTATATTTTTAAATTGATAAAGCTTTCAAAATACCGATAGAGAAATTTGGCATTTTTTTATCTGCAACACTTATGCTACAACTAATTATTGTTAGGTAATATTAATTAACTAAAATAAATGTAATAAATGAAAAAAAAATTAAAGCCATGTGTCTATTTCAGACAATCATCGTTTTTGATACCTATTATTGTCATAATCATGTGGCTTGTGAGGAATAGCCATAATATCTATTAACGTCTTCTCATGTACTATTGTTATTGTAGGTCTTCAGGTATCTTTCTTTTAAATCTTCATAATGGCTGTCATTAGGTCATCAGTCTTTAGGGTTTTTATCTACTCGTTTGGGCGATGTTAGAGCATTGACATGGATCTCCTCTTCCACCGCGGCCTCTTTAGGTCTTTGTCTAATAACTCATTTGATAATAGATTAATACTTTCTTATAGGATAGAATAGACAGAATAGTTTAATACATACGATAATTTTTGAAGTGAAAACTTTTTTAGCGGCGTTATACATTTTTAGGATGGATAAAAAATGTTAAACTCGCGTCAGATCGAATTCGTAAGGCGCATCGCCCACACGAGCTGGAGTAGTGGTATAGTGTAGGTATCGATTTTCTGGAATTTTGATCAGTAGCTCTAATTTATTATTAACCCTGTGGCTCAGTTGGTAATATGTCTGCCTGCTGTGGTCGCGGGTTCGATCCCCACCCAGGGCAAAACATTTTGTGTGATGAGCATGGATGTTTGTTCTGTGTCTGGGTGTTTCTATGTATCATATGTATATATTTACAAAAAAAAGTATATATGTATTCTATCAGCCATCTAGTTCCATAGTACAAGCTTTGCTTAGTTTGGGCTAGATGGTGTTGTGTGAAATGTCCACAAATAATTTTTTTATTATTATTTATTAATACCATGATAGTGTTTTACGGTGTCCAATTTTCGTATTCAAATGTTATTTAATTCAATTGTTAACTGTTAATTATTAATTGAATATAAAAATTAGGTATCTATAAAATTATTTATAACATAGCGTTTTGCGTCGGGGTTAATAATCGAGAGCTTCGTTCAACCCATGAGATAAAATTCTCTCTCTATATTTGAGCCTTGCATCTGTAGAGGTGCGCGGCCTTCTTGTTTTTAATTAATTTATTTTATTATTTCTGGAGCGGGACGCCGCCGCCGCCGTCTTGCCTTTATTGGCAGAATTTCTCGGGCAATTAGTCCTTTTATTGTTATATAATTTTTGCGTAGAAGGGTTGAGGTGGTCGCTGCGCCACCAGATGGCGTTCTCAGTAATTAAACGACGCTTAGGAGCTACAAGGTGAACGGAACGCGGGGGAAATGGATCTTTTTATTGCGAGTTTATTTTGCTATGAAAAATATTAGAGAATTTCTTGGTGCGGTGAGACGGAGTGTTGTTTAGTAATTTTAGTTTTAAATTAAATTAGTAATTGAAGTTGGTAGACATGTGCTTAACTATGTGCCTAGCTCCCTGATTGGTATCACGTAGGTCCAGTTTATACATACTTGCAATATATTAAGTTATTTTTTTGTCTATTTTTTTTTAACTGGCAAGTGCCTTTATTAACTACAACACAACAATATACAGACACAACTAGCTAAACTACTAGGTACACAAAAAAGCATATCGATTACCCTAGACCGATAAAGGTCTAAAGATAATCCAAATGCTCAAACCCACTACCAGTTGGCAGCGTACCCAGCATGCTGACCGCATTAAGTTCTTGAGTGGAGACCACGGAATAGTAAGCGCAGCGTAGGACGATCAGACCAGCCTCAAGGCAAACAGACGACCTCATGCAAGTGGCAGGAAAATGCTGAATGGAAGCCGCTCGAAACCGGTCTCTTTAGAAATCTGTAGAGCTAGGTCTATGTCCAGCAGTGGATTTCTTGCGGCTGAGGTGATATAGATGATATTGGTAGATACTAATATTACTTACTAGGTACAAGTATCAACTGATGGCCGATGGGGCCGAAAGGTTCTCGAGTGGAGACCACGTACCGGCAAGCGCAGCGTAGGAAGACCAGCCACGAGATGGACAGACGACCTCATACAAGTGGCGGGAAGACGCTGGATGCAAGCCGCTTCCAATCGGTCTTTTTGGAAATCCATGGGGGAGGCCTATGTCCAACAGTGGACTTCTTATGGCTGAGATGATGATGATGATGACAAGTATCAATGTTAAAAGAAAAACAAAATACCCGACTGCAGGTTTTTGCAGCCTAACTTATAATTTTTTTTTAATTTTGATGTACCCAGTGTCACTCTCACAACTAAGACGAATCTATTGACACCACTCACATCAAAATCGGTCAAGCCGTTTAGGCTCTAGGGCGTGTCAAAGAAATATACATACATACACTCGAAAAACATAACCCTCCTTCTTACGCAGTCAGGTAATAATAGCTATCGATCTGGCTTAATTACTACCCATCTAGCCCAGTTAGTACCTGTGAACGAACCTACGAAGTCAATTTACTAACTTCCTACTTATAAAAGTCTATTTAATAAGCAGGTACCTACTTATCTACTTATTCGACCTCCATATAAATAATAAATAAATAAATATTGGACATTTCACACAACGCCATCTAGCCCAAACTAAGCAAAGCTTGTACTATGGTACTAGATGGCTGATCCAAATTCAAAATCCATTTATTTCGACCTTAAGTCATAGCATTACATATGACAAATTACAAATAAAGTTATTAAATTACATTAAATAATATAAAATAAAATCAAATTAAAACAAATAAAATCAAATTGAATCAAATAAAATAAAATAGATAAATAGATAAAAAAAAAAATAGCTGATAGAATACATATATACTTTTTTTTTGTAAATATGTACATATGATACATAGAAACACCCAGACACAGAACAAACATCCATGCTCATCAGACAAATGTTTGCCCTGGGTGGGGATCGAACCCACGACCTACAGCTCAGGAAGCAGTCGTAATACCACTGAGCCATGAGGCCTGTATTATCTTACTATTTGAACTAACACGTGGTTTTCACACATTTTTAAATAATAGCTAAGTACGGGTCTCTTACATAAGCTTCGACATAGTCGGTTATTTCGATTCAAAACAGACGTGAGTGACCCGTAGTTTTTATATAAAAAAACCAGACAAGTGCGAGTCAGACTCGCCCACCGAGGGTTCCTCACAAACTAAATAAAAGGGGGAAATCATATATTTTTTATATGTTCCTTCATAAACCGAAAAATATACATCGTAAAAATATTTAAAAGACTGTTTTAGCTTAGGCTAATGAAGTTCTTTCATATGATACCCCACATGATACGGTTAATTCACTTTAAAATTTAAGCCCTTATTCGTTGGATAAAGACACAATTTTTTTGTGATTAAATTGAAAATGTCCAGTTTTCGGATTTTTTCTTATACTTATGTGTACTCTAACACAATGCTTCTTACCAAATTTCATAGTTCTAGGTCAACGGGAAGTACCCCATAGGTTTTGATTCCTTTGTGAGTGTCGAAATGTGCGTTTTTTACGACATATTCGGCTCTAACTTTTTTTATACGAAAACTGAGAAATTTGATTTTTCTTTCTGCAGCAAGAGACTATGGATCTGCGGTATTTGGTTTTAATTTCAACTCGATACCTTTACGCGTTCCCGAGATAAAGGTCTTGACACCCGGACAGACGGACAGACGGACAACAAAGTGATCCTATAAGGGTTCCGTTTTTTCCTTTTGAGGTACGGAACCCTAAAAATGTCTAATTATCTACATAATTATGTGTATAATTATATATTTTGTTACTAAATACTACTTATAAATTTACCTACCCAGGTAAATATGCCAAATAAGTGTAATGTGAAAATGTTTTCTAAGGAAATCGCGATTGTTAGGTACTCATTGATTTAATAGATAAGATGATGATGATTAAACTTTAATAGAGAAGATGGTTGGCAAGTGCCACCTGTATGAAACCCGATCATCAAATTAATAAAATCTCAGCGCTCTACACAGATCTGCGAAACTTACCTGTTGACACCGTAAGCGACTTCTGCGAGCATAGGGAACGTTTTGTATAAAAATAACAGCCAAAAAACAAAATACTCGCAAAAAACCCGCAGAAGAGCAAGTTTTGCAGTCTAACTTACTATTTCGTTACGCTTGATACGCTTTTGAGTGTACGTTTTTAGTGAGAAAGTATGCGCAAACTTGACGTTATAAGTTTTAAATTCGCATTCTTTAAAATAATTTTAGTATTACTAAATTACTTATTTATTACGAAAAAAGTTCTAAAAAATGGAAAACGTCAGGTCATACAATTATGTATAATATACGTGATAAATCCATTAAAAATTGTTTAATTCCGACGTGAAACTGTGTTTTCCTGTTTCAAGACAGTGGCTAATCAGGTAAGTGGGCGCATTAAGAGAAGGTAGGTATACAAACAAGCCCCTACATTAAGGTGATTACTAATTAACGCACTTTGTCCGATTATATGATCTTTGTTTATAAAAGTTGTTTGTGTGTCGACTCATTACTTAGAGTGCTATAACTGTTATTTTACTCTACGTATCTGCCTTTTTTTTAAGCTATTGCATAGCTTCTATCGTGGGCCTTGAGCGTGGAGACCGAATCCAGAAATTCCGTAACGAAAATAACCTAACACACCGCGCGTAAAGCTATTATGCAATAGCTTTACCGCGGCAGTCTCCGAGTGCCACACGTCTTTTTTTGTTATTTTTGTATTGTTTCAGGCACTACCTACGAAGTGACTACAGTGACTACGAAGAACTCTTATGAATTCGCCATGTCCGTCTGTCTGTCCGTATGGAACAGCTATTTTACTCAGAGACTATTAGCATTCATCATCATCATCTCAGCCACAAGAAGTCCACTGCTGGACATAGGCCTCCCCCGTGGATTTCCAGAAAGACCGGTTGGAAGCGGCCTGCATCCAGCGTCTATTAGCATTACATGTATGAAAGACAGGTAGTAGACTTGCTTGGTGAACAAAATCAGCGATTACTTGGTCAATTAACAATTGTTTTTGATAATTTGATGTTTGGTAGGTAATACCTCAGAGGTGGTCCCATATAAATTTTATCAGAATCGGTTCAATACTTTAGTGTTTACTTATAATAAAATTACTGAAATAATGTCATACTAGTAATACTTACTTACCGAAATGTAGGTATGCGAAAACCGAAAGATCCGGGTGTCTTCAAGTCTAGAGTCTCTATTGTAAAAAGCTTTTATTGATGCAATGAAAATGCTCATGACGAGTAAAAATAAAACCGGCCAAGTGCGAGTCGGACTCGCGCACGAAGGGTTCCGTACCATTATCTATAAAAACGGCAAAAAAATCATGTCTGTTGTATGGGAGCCCCCTTAAATATTGATTTTATTTTAATTTAATTATTTATTTTTAAATTGAATGATTTAACTCAATATTTTGTGAATATTAGCTTAGCCCTTAGATATTTGAGCCCCCTTAAATATTTAGTTTATTCTGTTTTTTATGTTTATATTTAGGTTTAAAGCGGCAATAGAAATACATCATCTGTGAATGTTCAACTCTCTAAGTATCTATTACGGTTCATGGGATACAGTCTGGTGAAAGACGGACGGACGGACAGACAGCGAAGTCTCAGTAATAGGGTCCCGTTTTACCCTTTGGGTACGGAACCCTAATAAGGTCCTATAAGTTTAACTGCAACGAAATATGTTGGAAAAAATCACTTGTTTATAAGCACGTCGTATTAAACCTGTCCCGCCCACCTGGCGCTAGGTAGGCAGGTATAGGTGAGTGGGCGTGCCCAGGTGCGGCGGCAGGTAGCACAGGTGCTGCGCAGTGCAGGGGGCGGGCCGCAGGTAGCTCCGCCCCGCGCACCTGGGCGGCACACCTGAGGAACTAGAATTGTCAAGAATTTGATGTAAAAACATTTGTTTTGTTTGTAATTTGTTCATAAGTTCTGCACATGAATGGAAAATGCTTATGATTATACGATTTCAATATAAAAGTATTTTTTACCAAATTACGGTTGAAAAGAGTATTGTTTTACAATGAAATAATTGTGGTTAGCTTTAATATCGGCCTTTAAAATAAGAAATAAAACTAAATCAAATAAAGATTAAATCGACTTTAAAACAATTCAATGGAGGGAAACAAGGGAGAAAAAACAGCTGTTACATAACCGATAATAAAATCAAAACTAGGCGTCTATCTAAGTCGATACGTACTTACCCAACTATTATTTTGACGTCGTCGCCAGGGCCTAAACTACCACCAACATTAAGTTCTAGGCAAGCATTAAATAGCACAAATCCCTTTATAAGTATAAAACAATATGTTGGTCGAGACAGAAGATATTTTTATCACCAGCGCCTTATTTAAAATAAACGACCGAACCTACCTCTATTAATACATAACCCATAAATCGAACAAAGAAACCCGCCTCGAGTACCTCTCTGTCACCTTCGCGGTATAAATTTTTTGCTCACTCACGGTACAAAATAACCATTTTATCTCAATAACCAATCAACGGCGCCACTTATGAAATTTCTTCGCAAATCTGTCGATCATTTTAGTTTACTATTTAAGCCACTTTTGTATCAAAGTTGGTGAGTACGCCCTCGGTCCTACGCGACATGGAAAAGGAGGTGCCGTCTTACAAACGTGGGTGAAGGGTTGACTTTGTGGTGACCTAAGGGTAGGCCTGTCCCTGCAGTTTTGTTTTAGGAAAAATAGGGAATGTTTATTTTGCTATTGCTGCGGATTTTGAACCGATTTTCCCGTTTTCGTGGCAAAAAGTCACAAAGCGTCTAACAGCGTTGCCCAACGTTTCGCGGCCGAAGACGAGTCAGGCAATTACCTTACTTGAGGCTTACCAGGTAGAGCCATGGAAAACCTATCTATGTATAATCATTGTTAATTTAGTTTCCATTTTTACGATACTTAGTATATTTTATTTCCAAGATTTTATTTTACAGCTTTACCTGCGTGATTATAATTACATATGTTTATTTATATATAAAATTACATCATTTCTAGTATTACTAAGATTTGATAGATTTGAGCTAAACTTCGGACAGACCGACGGACAAACAGACAGACATGGATAAACGAAAAGGGTTTCTTGTTAACTAAAAAAATACAAACCCCAAAAAAGGCAAAAACTCGGAGAGTACTTAGGACGGCCCAATAAGAGATGGTCGGATAAGATAGACCTGCAGGGCAATTCAGTTAGGTATTCAAGACCGCTCCGTAGCTGAACCATATGTGTACCGTTTCCCATCGGCCGCCATCTTTTTTTTGATTACCATTCAGTCAAACAATTGACACATTTGATGAAACGTGACACGTCCTTCGCTTGTTACTAAGTAAATCAAAAAATGATAGTTATCAGCCGACAGGAAATGTTTCGCAAAAGGTTCAGTTACGGATCGGTTTTGATTAACTGAATTGCCCACCAGGTAGCACGGGGCAACTTGGACTATATCGGCTCGAGACCGCTTCGAGTGGTAACGTGGACAACGTGTTAAAGTGGCAACGCAAGGCCTTTTACCAGATTTGGGTGCCCAAAAACACAGAAGAAACAACAAACAATTGTTGGAGAACTTACTTACAACAAATTGTTAAATGTAATTGTTGGGAAATAAAGGTTTTTTAGGGTTTCGTACCTCAATAGGAAAAAACGGAACCCTTATAGGATCACTTTGTTGTCCGTCTGTCTGTCCGCTTGTCCGTCCGTCCGGGTATCAAGACCTTTATCTCGGGAACGCGTGAAGGTATCGAGTTGAAATTAAAACCATATACGCAGATCCATAGTATCTTGTTGCAGAAAGAAAAATAAAATTTCTCAGTTTTCGTAAAAAAAAGTTACAGCCGAATATGTCGTAAAAACGCACATTTCGACACTCACAGAGGAATCAAAACTTATGGGGTACTTCCCGTTGACCTAGAACTCTGAAATTTGGCAAGAAGCATTGTTTTAGAGTACACATATAGGAAAAAATCTGAAAACTGGACATTTTTTATTTAATCGCAAAAAAATAGTGTCTCTATGCAAGGAATGAGAGCCCAAATTTTAAAGTGAATTAACCGTATCATGTGGGGTATCATATGAAAGAGCCTCATTAGCATAAGCTAAAACAGGTTTTTAACACATTCTTCGCCCCCTGCAGACCTTTTTTCAGACCAGACTTCAGCCGGGAACCAAAACTTTTTAGGCGAATTTTGATTAAGTAGAGTGGCCGCGCAAAGCAATGTTGACTGCCTCAAACGCCGGCAGTTTACTAACTTCTACAAAATGAACAGGACTCGCTCGCTCGGATCCGATTTTGAGGCGCCGCTACTATAGCCCCGCCCCACTCGGATCCGAGTGGTGAGCAAGAAATGTGTTAAATATTTTTACGATGTATACTTATTTTTCAGTTTGTGAAGGAAAATATAAAAAAAATATATGATTTCCCCCTTCTATTTAGTTTGTACGGAACCCTCGGTGCGCGAGTCTGACTCGCACTTGTCCGGTTTTTTATTTAAAAGCTTTTATTCTACTTGCCCTGTTAGTAGGTAAGTGTGTTAGTATGGGACATATCTTGCGAGTTAAATTAGAACCAGTTCCTGTCGTTAGATTAGGTTGAAATTTGGTTTACTTTCGTAACTTCGGTGACAATGCAATAATATGGTACCAAGAAGCTGGTCTCAAGATGGCGTCGGAAGGTGGGTATCGGAACTCCTAAACAAAACGAGATAAAACCGTTGAGTTTGGACTCGTTTGAATAGTCTTGACAAGCACTCTTGTGCTACATGACAGCCAGGGTCTCAAGATGGCGTCGGAAGGTGGCCATAGGAACTCCTAAACTAAACAAGATAAAACCGTCGAGTTTGGAATCGTTTGAATAGTCTTGACAAGCACTCTTTTTTTAGTCTAGTAAATAAAATAAGTATATATATATTTATATAGAAATATTTTTAAAACAAGCTTTTATTGAAATGCTCTAAAACAAAGAAAATAAATTTTATATTGATATAAATAAAAGCTTGTCTCGAGATTTCAAACAACATCGTACCTATCTACTAAGTAATATTTAATTCCAACAAAAGACAGACGCGTTCTTATTATTTGCTTAGAATTAGTTTGTTCTTTAGAAAAAATAAATATGTTTGTGTTCTCGCGACAAGCTTTTATTTATATAAATATAAAATTTATTTTCTTCGTTTTAGAGCATTTAAATAAAAGCTTGTTTTTAATATTTTTTCAAAATTAATATTTTATTTATTTATTTAAAAAGGCACTTAATCCCTTTGTAACCTGAAATGAAAGTGGCATCTCAGCAACACTCGCTATTTAATCTATATCTAATAGTTTGCGAAGTCTTTTGTACCTGTACTATCAAATATTCTGTGTTCCTCAAGGCTGTTTCTGTGAGTGACGTCACAGTACCCAACAATTACCCACGCTCGCCCACTTGTAATCAAACAGTGTCGTGTTACCAGCTTTGGGCTTTGTTTGTCGTGTCGCCGTTAATTACACGTGTGGCGCCACTGTGCCGACACGTGCGCGCACTATCACTGGATCTGTGGCTAGGTGTAAGTGGTCAGGTGTTCAAACCTGGATCCATTTACGGCTTTTTTACTCGACTGCGTAAAAAGGGTTATGCTTTTCGGATGTGTGCATAGAAATGATAGACTTAATGCAAGTCGCCTCTAGTGAAGCAAGTTTTATTAAGGCTGGGTACGTTACTATGTCCGGCGCTACATACGACAACGGTCACAATTTCACTTCCTTATTCTATGGCAAACAAAAACATAATTTTATTTGAATGCTCATGTGCATGTCAAAGAAAGTAAGTGATAGTGATGTTTACATTTTTATAGATTTTTGGCTTCAACTGTGAACGTAATTTTATATTAAATTATCACTCTAAATGTCATTAATCTATGGCTGTATGTATGTATGTGGCTACATATATCACCTCTTAGAGAGTGTATGTGTTTTCTTCACTTTAAGTTGAACTAACTCAAAATGAATACAAATAATATAATTTTACTAACCGACTTCCAAAAACGAGGAGATTCTCAATTCGACTGTATGTATGTTTAGAAAGTGCAACACCAAGATATATAAGGCCAAGATACTAAAAGACCTTAAGGATGTCTTATCCTCGAGTGCTGAGAACTGAGATTTGCCATGCTTTTGCTTCCTATTCAATAAGACGTATAACCTATCTATAGATAAATTCTCATTGGGAACTAACGTTGCCATTGAACAAAATAATGAAATAAGCATAGACGAGCATAGACAGCATAGACATAGACATATATTTATTTATGGAAGACACATAACATCAAGTAAAATGCCAATATCCTCAATGCCATTTTATAGTTCTCTATTCGCATTGATATAGAAAACATTATGAAGGATATGTTTTTCTGCATTTATATGCAGAATGGTAAGTATAACTTTTACTTTTCCCGGTAAATTAAAACATTATAAAACGGGGAATTACCGTTTTTATAATTAATTTATAGTAACACAGATCCACAAAGCGGGGAATATCGGTTTTGACAACTTTGTGGGTTGGATGTAACTCCGAACAATATACCGCATTTTAGCCATGAGGAAAAATATGGGACAATAATCGTCTGGTAGGTACATAAATAACCACACAGTGTATGAATCTTCCCTTTGTACAAGGCTTCCGTACTTCCTACCTACCTTTTTCATCGTCTCAGCCACAAGAAGTCCACTGCTGGACATAGGCCTCCCCCATAGATTTCCAAAAAGACCAGTTGAAAGCGACTTGCATCCAGCGAATCGTCTTCCAGCCACTTGTATGAGTGGCGGTAAGACGTTGCCCTGGATGCAAGTACCTCGATGTTATTGTAGAACTTTAATTAACAAGCATATTTTGTTTCCAAGCAACACGTTTCCAACGCTACCCTCCCGCGCGCGACACGCCGCGTCACGACTCAAGACGCGACGTCGCGTCGCACCTGGTTCCATTAAAATTTCAATTACATTCACCACTCGGGATTAGTCGGTAAACATTCAGTTGTATTTATTTATTCTATACCAATGTAGTGTAATGTTTGGTTAACATCTCCACGGTGCGTTGTAGGGGACTGTGGTAAAGGGAGTGTTATTTTTGGTTGACAACAGTAACTAAGGTAGTTCAGAGCTCAACTGTGCAACTTGTATGGCACTGAACATGGTCACTAAGTCACTATGACCTTTACCAAATGACAGACAAACAACTTATATAGATTTAAGACCATAAGGAGTGCAGATATATAATATGTAGCTGGTTATAGCCCGTAGTTCGAACATCGTCCGTCTCGCTCGCGCCCCACTTATAAAAAATCGTCGTTTGTAAAATTATAAAACATTATCACAAATTTTCGATAAAAATTTCAATTTGATTCAAGTTAATATTCATCTATAAAAATCATTTTTGCGTTAACAATTTCCAAAAATGATTTTTATGTACCTACCTACCTATGGAAATTTCCTAACTTGGATTAAAATGATTTTTTTAATCGATTTTTTGTTATGTTGTTGTTGTTTTTTTTTATAAATTCATGCAATCATTTTATATTTTCAAAAATGTAGGTATGCGCGAGTGAGACGGACGATGGTCAAACTACGGATTCTTACGGCCTTACCGAAAAACGTTACTTAACTTTAACGATCGTCTTAATAAATTCTCTGTCTTTTTTTATGCAAGTGTCACTACGTGTCAGCGAGAAGTTGATAAAATACGTTAAGCATTGCTTAAAGTTAAGTAACGTTTTTCGGTAAGTCTTCTAATATCTATGTTCCCACTATATATATATATATATACATATACTATTTATATATATATATTATATATTAATATATTAAACCAGCTACATTTTATTTTATCTCAAGTACATAGCTCTTGTTTATTGTAGTAGTAAATATGGAGTAAATTCTATGTTTAACGATCTAAAGTGTATCGTATGAATGAATTAACTAATCTGAACATTAATACAACAAAAATTGATTCCGTTTCCTTACGATCCATTTCCAAAATACCTTCACAGAAAGCAGACGCACCTTCAATTCCACCATCCTCGCAATATTGATGTTTATATTCATTTCAATCAAGTCTCACGTTGGCACCATTGTGAGGGAAAAATGGCCGGCAGGCAAAGAACCTGGATTGAAGTGCAAATTGAGTAATTTCTACGGCGGAGCTACTTCGGCGCCGTGGGGTGGCCACAGTGTAAATTGAAGCAGTGGCACAAGTCTTTAATTTTCCTAATCGTACCTCTATATCCTAGCACCCAATATTTATTTTTATAATATAGTTACATTTCACTGCAGAATTGTGTTTAATTATTTTAAATGCTGTTGATACAGATTTTTAAACTACTCAGCAAAAACCTTAGGAGCGGAAAGAATATTATTGTTTCACAATTTTCATTTATTAAACATAATAATGTTCGGTAGAATAAAAGTTGTACTGGGTCAGTCATTGGAGTTCCTTTAGAAATTATATATTATAGATACATCTAACAGCACTATGGATATACTTACGATGTTATTACAGTAATCAGAATAAGAGATACAGTACCTACTCACCAACATTAGCAAAATTTTCTATGGGCACAACTCAAAATTTACGAGAAAATCAGCTGATCTGTGCATATACGTACTAGATCTATTTAGAAATCAGATATACAAGCAAGTTTAGGAAACTTAAAAACAGTGGCTGAATAAACATAGCTAAGAAAATCTTGATCAAATCCTATAAAAAAAAACTAGATCAAAATCGGTCCATATGCTACAAACAGATATTAAAATTTTAATACACAGAGACATATACCTACATGTTATTCTAGGATTAACGAACTATTTATAATTAATTAAGTAGGCACTGATTTTATGTAATATAAACTCCCCTAGGTTTAGTAGGTACAGATCACTGTAATAATTAATATTATTTCCATAATGATTTACTTAAAATATATAATCGGGCTGATCTTTTTATCAAGTAACTTTTACCTACAAAAACGTTTAAAGTACCGTCTCCAGATATCTTTGTTGCAACAAAGCCTACTGCAATTTTCTGTGGCAGAACAAAATCGTTTCGCGCGGTTGTTCAAGACGAACAAACATAAATTTGATTAGGGCAGGTTCGCGCAATCAACAACAGAACACGGTGTTTGCACGTGACGCCGGGCGCAGCTTGATTGAAACCAGCCCGAGAAATGAAACCTCCCTATATTTTGATACTCGGTGGGTAAACAAGGAAATTAGATGTGAAGACGCTAGCTTCGGAGGCTGAGGCATCTTAAAGACGGACTCAAAACGCGCATCTTTATTTATTCAGGTAGCTTAAAGATATGGGCGACGAAGTAGTTTTTATTATACAAGATAGATCTACGATTGACTACCAATTCGCTTGATGTTAAGCGACGGTGTGGCCGAGGATGGAACTCGTCGATCTAGAAGATATCTTTACTCTAGCCTTGAAAATTTCAAGATTGTAGGTCTCAGGAAACAGAGATGGGGGCAAAGAATTCCATTCTTGTGCAGTACGAAACAAGAATGTGGATCGATATCGATCGATCGTAAAAAATATTTTGCTGCTCCTCAGCCAAGTTAAAAGTTACCAAAGATTTTTTTTTAAACATTTCTCCTATCTAAATAAACAAATTCATGTCTCACTTTTCTAATATTTCCACTTAGTGATTATATGTTTTTTTATAAATTTGCAGCAAAAAGGCAGACGGTTCGTCTGATGGTAAGCGATAGCCGTCGCCTATGGACAGCTGCAATATCAGTGACATTACTGTTGCTTTGCTAGCCGAGAGAGGTGCTTATAGACTTTTTAATACGCTCTTTGTCGCTCGCCGGGAAAACCTTCCGAAGAAGGACATTCCACATTTTGATTGTTCGCGGGAAAATGTTTGAAAAAGCTATGATGCGCGAGAGAGACAGCAGCGCTTTCAGCCCAACCTTAAGGCGCCAGGAGAGGTGCCGCGAGTGTCTTGCTCGAACGAGATATCCGAAATATTAGTTGCATCCTCAACACACAACTCAGCCGGGTATCTTTAGAAAATTTCCCCCTCGTCAAAAAAAGGTGGTGTAGATATATGCTACATAATCATACTAGCTACGCTCCGTGGTTTTACCCGCGTAGTGATGAGAAACGGTGATGATGATTATGTAAAGTAGCATTTATGTGTGTTTCTAGTTTCATACCTATCTCTGTACCAAATTTTATTACGAGCAGTGATTGGACCATTTAACCGCGAAGGTAATCTTGGTAGAAGACTTCTTGGTAACACAGCACTGACCCTCAAGAAACAGTCATTGCTGAGTTTGAGGCTGTAATATCTAGTTAAAAGGAAATAAAAAGATTTTGAATTTGAATTTGAGATTTTGAATAAACAGACAGAGAGACAGTGTTACTTTTGATTTTATCATCATCATCATCATCACAATAATCATCTCAGTCATAAGAAGTCCACTGCTGGACATAGGCCTCCCCTATATCGGTGACTTTCGATTTTACAATATTAATCAATTTAGGTACCTACACAGTACGCTACAATATCTTCCCATTGTTATTAATACCAACTGTGGGAAAGTTAGGTATATAATTGTCTAATTTTAATTTATTTACTAAAAGTACTGTTTCTGCAGCTCTTTGGTTTTTCCGTGGTGCACACATATCTGCACTTCTAATTTTAGTATTGAAAACCCAAAACAAATACCTACGTACGCAGGGTAATTTCATTATTTTCAGCCGAGGCTGATGATCAATGCCTAAATGACTAGACTGATTTGTTCGGTTTTCCCCATTGATATAATCTGGATATTTTTTAAAGTGAGCTGTAAGTTTCTTCCACAGACATAAAAGTTTTTCGCTAAGCTCAGGTTTCTTCTAAGCAATTTTGTTACATTTGTCTTTATTTTCCGAGTGTCATAGGTTTTTTTGTGATAATACAAATAGGTAATTAGTTTTCATAACTTCTAATGAACTTTTTCATATCAAATAACTCATTTTACAAGAATTATTTTAGTGAATACTTATTTAAATTTTTTCTACGGTTGAACATACTTTCTCGCGGAAACGTACACCCACGATCAAAAAACCATTTTTTTATCAGCCCTGTTTGTAGAAACTGTCTCACTGCTGGGAACGGGAAATCGGGTCAAAAGTCCATTAACAGTCGTAAACGTAATATTTAGAATATTACGTTTACGACTGTTAAAACGATTGTTATGATCTTATTCTAAGTCGATTCGAAAATAATAAACTGTCTTATTAAGACGGGGTTAGCTTAGTCGCAACGCACACTAAAGACTGCGCTCAACGCGCGCAGCTATCTCTCTCGTACATTACAATTACAATACCTATAAACGTATATAAAATCATTGAGCACGGATAATACAAAAGTGACATATAAATTTGTTTATTTATGATGAGACAATTTGTGATAAGACAAAAATTTAAGTTATAGAAACTTAAATTTTTGTCTTATCATAAATTACCATACAAAGTACCATATGTATATATTTACAAAAAAAAGTATAAAGTATATAGGTATTCTATCAGCCATCTAGTTCCATATTACAAGCTTTGTTTAGTTTGGGCTAGATGGTGTTGTGTGAAATGTCCACAAATATTTATTTACTTATTTTATTTATTTTTTAGTTAAAAAAAAGTTTTTCTTTGATATCCTTCGAATTGGCTAAGGAGTAGGAAAATATATTATGTCTTTTCACTACTCCGTCGCCAGTATAAAATTAAATATCTGAATTAAAGTATTATTCAGATATTTCACAAATAAAATCAGATATAATATAATTTCTAACTTATATAACATTCCTAACCAATGATTTTATATTTTATGTTTAAAAAGGTGCGCGAGAGAGATAGCTGCACGTGTTGAACCCACCTTAAGGTGATAATGGAACTTTGAACCCTGTACATTCAACATCATATAAAGCGTAACGCAAGCGTAATTATTACTGCGATAATCTCTCTTATGTAGTCGGGTATTTTGTTTATCTTTTAATATAAATACTTGCACAGTATCAGTTTAGACGATCGACGCCAGCAGGTACCCATCTGATCGGATTTTATGAACGCTCATCAAATATTTGCGCACCTTCCCTCCATCTTGTTACGTCTCGTACGAACGGGGCTTTTATGACTTTGTAGCGACTAAAAAGTACTTATTTAGTTATTGGGGGAAAATATAAAATACAGACGAGGAAACATTTTCATTCCTTGTAGGTTTTATTCCTTTTTATACCTAATATGTAGAGATTTTTTTTCAGTTCAGGTTTCCACTTTAGATGTTTTATTTTTTACCACGCTGTAAGTAACTACTACGGTGAAGGAAAACGTGAGGAAACCTACATGTCTGAGAGTTCTCAATGATCTTGAAGATGTGTGAAGTCTGCCAACCCGCACTTGGCCAGCGTGGCAGAATATGGCCTAACCCTTCTCACAATGAGAAGATGGCCCGTTCCCAGCAGTGGGACAGTTTGTACAAACAGGGCTGATAAAAAAAAAGTAACTACTTGGGTTAATTATGTTTTATTGGCATAATTAAATTATGTAGCTACCTTAATGGTAGCTAATTCCGTCATTTATAAGCCGATTTGAAAAATTCTCTTATTACCTTTTTATCCTCTTTTTACTCTTTCCTCTTTTTTTCGGTTGCGTAAAAAGGAGGGTTATGTTTTCCGAGATGTTTGTATGTATAGTAGCGTCTATAGCCTAAATGGCTTAAACGATTTTGATGTGCAAGGTGTCGTTAGATTTATCTTCAGTCCCTGAGTGTCATAGGCTATATTTTTTCCTAATAGTAATTATACATCTCTCGCAAAAATAAAAAAATGCGTTTCATAATTTCCAACGAACTTTTTCGTAATAAACAAATGATTTTACTTGAATTATTCTAAAGAATGCGTATTTATAATTTTGTACATCGATTTTACGCATACTTTCTCATAATCTCATAAAAACCGTACACTCAATAGCGTATCAAACGTAACGAAATCGTAAGTTAGACAGCAAAAAGCCAAAAAGCCTTTTCTGCAGTCGGGTATTTTGTTTTTCTTTTAATATATACACTTGTATTTGAAATATACTTCAGAAAAAAAAATGTTTTGAAGTCGGTTATATTAGTTTATTTATCATATTTTTTTTATAATAATCACTGAAACTATAATAATCACAATGTATTTAGGTAACAATTACCGTCTTACCTATAAACGCATGTAATTTAAATTTTACTCACTGAATAAGGACTTGTCACTTTCTGTTTCGGCAACTGCCACGCGTGACGCGAAAACAGAACAAAACACAATATTTTAACTAAAATGCGCTTATTCAGCGTTTCTAAGTAAGACGGTTAGTGTATAAATGCTTGCTTGTCGATAATTCTTAAAAGTTTCACTACAAAATCTAATCTACTGACAAAATAGATGCCTACGTTATAAAACTGTTTATTTTATTTATTAAAAAACCTACCGATTTATAGGTATTTCCGTTAAAGGAATCTAAATTCTAATTAAAAGCCTGCTAAAGCTTATGTAAGTACATCATCACAAATAAGAAATTTTCGTTTTATAAAGTTCACAAAAAAACAGATATTCCACATGAAAAAAACAACAATCAGAGACTATAGAACAGTAGATTTTTTCGTGAATTTTCAACACTAGCAGTTTACTGTAGTAGTTACTGTTTCTTTGCCTACAGAAGCGCTTGTTAGGCAACAGGCAAGTCTGCATAGACAGATTTAATTTCAATATAACTAATTCTATAACTGTGTCTATTCATTAACCGCAAAGCGTCTCCTATTAATCTAGTAAAAATAAGATTTGTGACAACATAAAAGACAACTAAGTATATTGTTATTTAAATTAATATACTGGTGTTTTGAAATACATTTGACACAATTTCATAATGATATTATAAAAGCTAATTTTGTTGCCTTTACACGCTCAAACGGCTGAACCGATCATCATCATAAACATCACCGTTTTTCATAACTACGTGAGTATACCACGGAACGCAGCTAGTCTATAAATCAGCTAGTCTATATAGGGATTATTGTTGATCTATAATTTTTAGTTATTTTCCTATAATAATTTCAAAGAATCCCCCCAGTTGCAAATACTGTGATCTGCTCTATACAAACGGATTTATTTTTACTAGACTATATATAAAGGGTGCGTTCAGACGCGAGTATCCAATCTAGAACAGCCCCTTATAGACCGCGTCGTCCGAGAACATAGCCAGCCTAATTAACTAACTAAAGTATAGATCTGACTGGCCTTATGGCTCAGTTGGTAGTAGGTCTATTTGCTAAGCTGTAGGTCGTGGGTTCGATCTCCACCTAGGGCAAACATTTATGTGATGAGCATGGATGTTTGTTCTGTGTCTGGGTGTTTCTATGTATCATATGTATATATTTACAAAAAAAGTATACATGTATTCTATTCAGGCATCTAGTTCCATAGTACAAGCTTTGCTTACGAGTAGTTTGGTCTAGATGGTCTTGTGTGAAATGTCCCCAAATGTTTATTTATTTATTATTAGATTCAGATGTTTTATAGCTTTTTCATAGTATTAAACAAAGGTGGTAATATAGATAAGCACTGTATCATATGGCCCTGTAGGTTCATGGGCGTAGCTAGGGGAAGGGGTTTTGGGGGTTCAAACCCCCTCCCCCCTTGCAAATTCTCAAATAAATTGTTACGTTAATATTTTAAAGCCACGCTGGTACTTATCGCCGATTGATATACAAAATCTATGGAGTTCGGAAATTGATGAAGTAATTTGCTTTTGGCTTTTATTTGGCTTTTTCCTGAATGTGTGCGTGATACACACAGCATAGCCTAAACCAAAAATGGTATGACCATTTTTGGATGGAACATAAAATTTGGAGGAGTCATTCACTTCAAAACTTTCTCGATCACGGTTAAAACCGAGGGATGCAGCTAATTTAAGTAGGTATAAAAAGAACAGAAAAAATAGCTTTCCGGATTTTTACTGCTTATGGACACAGGTAGGTGAGTAGATACGGCAAATGGCTTCCCCGTAAAAGTTACTTCATCCTGAAGTAGAGTTTAAACTCGCCCGCGTGTCCGTGAGTGGACAACCCATCCCACTGTTGGGCATACTGTGGTGAGAGTCACTCATAGTACAAGAGGTTGCTTCTCGCTTAGTGTCTCTATTTATACGAGTACGTAAGTATTTGAGATTTGATCATATTTTTAACCAACTCCAAAAAAGTTGGAGGTTTTCAATTCGACTGTATATTTTTTTATGTTTATTCATCGATTGCTTCGCCAATTATGAATTGATTTTGATGATTATTTTTTATTTGGTAGGTCATATTTAAGAGGTGGTCCCATATACATTTTATCAAAATCGGTCCATTACTTTGGTTTTTATAATAAAATAATTGGAAAAATGTCATCCAAGTAAACGGATTGCGTATTTTGAACTAAGTTTTCCAAATTTGTACACTATAATTATGTAATTACATTTGTAGGCTTACGTTTATACAAAATAGATCTATGTTTAATAGCAAGTAGTAACTTTTTACATGTCGCCCTTGTAACGCACCCTTGTGAGGAGCATACACTACATACTTATGCATCACATGCTTTCTTTCATTGACAGCTGCATTATATAGTTCGTACAATCTTCTGGGGTCATGTAACTCAGGTGATGATTTGAAAGTGGTTAAGGGCATAAAGTTAATATTATGGAGGATGAGAAAAATATGAATTGTAGGTACAGGTACAATTGCACGGCCTTAGGACTTTGGTTGCTTTGCAGTTGGCTACATTTTTTAAATCTTGGCGACGCCCTTGTAGTGTATGCTCCTCACAAGGGTGCGTTACAAGGGCGACATGTAAAAAGCCATGTTTAAATAAATAAAGAAAAAAAAACAACTAAATAATATAGCTCAGAAATTTCAAAACTCTCTAGATAGTATTACACATTGCAAAGTGATTATAGCGATCGACGGTGTGTCGCGTAACATCAGGTGAGTTGGTGGTCAATCGTAGATCTATCCTGTATAAAAAAAAACAGTCATAAGTTCTGCCTTATCCTTAAAATCCCTGGTAAAAGGAACGTTACAAACATAGACACCACCATGTGGAATGAGCAGCTTCGAAAACAGAACGGTAGAGAGAAGGAGTACTGAATCATCCTTGAACAATATATAATACAATATATATAATAGGGCTAAAATATATTAATCACAGACGTTTCCAGGTATTCATTGCCTGATATCGTCGCTTGCCTCTCTAACTGACGTAACTGGCATAGAGCAAAATGTTCAAGGCAAGCTTAATTCGGTTTATGGTTACCTAAAATCGGAGGCAGCTCAACGTTTATCAGCGTGAGCAAAATAAAAATCTGCCTGTATATTGATCTTATAGAGTACTTCGTGTACGTATAAATTTTATTTAAATATTATTATTATTGTTTAAATAATAAATTTTCAAAGCAGATACGTCTCTTTGAGAGAACTTTGTTTTAGATTTGGACGGTATTTGTTGTAACTTACGTCGGGAAATTTGTACTATAAATCATGTAATAAAACTCGGGGTATAGAAATAATCAGTTGTAATCAAATTACAAGTTACAAATTACAAACACGTCACCATTAGGTATACTGACAGTTTTGAAAAAGAACAAATTGGAACAAAAATTTCAAATATTTGTGTAATTTTTTAACAAGAGTTTGTAACATAACCTTAAACAACAGTTTTGTTTTATAACGTTATTGTTTAAAATTCAAACATAATCAACATCTGTTTAATTGACAACTTTACTAACAGTTTCATAATACAATATCTTTAAGATCACATCTTAGTTATGCACTTAACCTTATTTATAATTAAGTTATTCAGTCTCAAACACAACCTTCGAAGATCACAATTTTTGTACCTATACTTACGTACCCTAGTACGTCGATTACTTCTCGTAACGAATCTAAAAAACACGACATGTTTAAAAAAAATACAGTCGAAACTGCGAAATAGAACTGAAAACAAATTCTAAAAATACTAATATCACATTATTAAATAGGAACTCTTAAAAATGCAAACGTTCACATATCAAAGAAAGTAGATATCCTCTGGAATCATGAAAAAGTAACCTTGCTAGAAGATCTTCTGCAACAATAATCAATTTAATGTGGAAGCGATTTGTAAAAGTCTGCATGTTCCGGCAGTCTTATCACTGGCGCATTACCAGCTGTTAACGAAATCAAGTCGTCATATTTTTCTTTCGCAATTTTCCGGGGAGCGTCATTAAGAAGACTTAATTCATCATTTAAGAAAGAAGACCGCTGCCGTTTTAAACTTAAAGAACGGTATAACGTTTGACGATGGTCAGTTTTAAAGTACAGCGTTGTTGGGTCAGTTTTACGCACATGAAATGCGGTCATTTCCGTCCAATTGATTGGCAGCCCCTCATCATCACTTCGAACTGAGAGAAGACGTAAATCTGTGGATAACTTTTTGAAGTTAAGGAAATCTGTATGACTCAGGACCACGACATCGTAAGGCTGGCTCCTTCTTGACAGTTTGTATATAGGAACTAGTTGTGACGGCACAAATACATCTCCAGCCTTCTTTAAGGCATAGCCAATTGCGCTATGGGCAGAGTCACCTTCGTTTTGACCGTGATTGGGCACGGAAAATTGCAAAGTGATCTCTTCGAGATTTGTTGCATTGTTGATGGTGTACATTAACGCAGAAGCTACAATAGAGTTCCGATTCTGTCCGCTGCATCCATCAGCAAACAAATAGACGTGTTTTAGACCACGAACATCACTGTTTTTCAGATGAATATTTAAAGCCGTCGATATTTCTGAGGATCCTCTTTTGCTTTGTGCTTCATGCCACGTAAAACAAGTGCAAGCTCGTGATGTCATGTCGTAGATGGTAAAGTTATAGGCGGACAGACGTCTTTTATAGAAAAGCGAACTTTCGTTTGTTATTGGCAAGGATATAACTTGCTGCAGATCGAATGTTGCGCATTGTATAGAGTCAGGAGACTGCTTAGCTAATTCTTTGCATTCGGTTCTCTTCCGACGGAACAACTTTTTTTGTTCAATATGGTTATCATATTTTTCCTGCAATTTGGATTTATCTTCGGAATTGCCGGTACGATACGCCATGCATAAACTGCATTGATCCTTTTTGGGACGATGAAAACTCAGTTTTTTTTCCTTAAAGACTCTGCGGTAAGTTGCAAAACAGGGTTTTATCGCATCGTTCTCTAAAGTAGACAAAAACATATCATACATCTTACGCAAGGATAAATCTGCATGCAAATATTCCCGGGAGGAGTTTTCACGGCAATAATGAGATTCGACCCTTGGAAAACGATCTATATGACTTTCGACGAGTTCTCTCAATTTTGAATCAGTTTCCTGACGGTCTTTGGTACGACCACCACGATGGTCTTTTTCCATTGTTCCAACAGGTGTCACTTTGGCTAAAGCAGTTCGAAGAGCTCGTTGACTGATACTCAAAGAATTCAGGAAAAAATACCCACAAACTTTGAATCTTTCCCCACGAACCGTCAAGTAATATTTTAAGGTGACCTGTCTTCTAGACGTTGGACCTGCAGTTTTACGTTGAATTGTAGTTTGTTCCACATGCCTTGCTATAAACTCACGTTGACGATCAACGTTTCCTAACTTCCAATATTCTTCAAATATTATTTCACGATCTTCGGGCGCTAGAAGATGACAGCTGCGACTTTTTCTTTTACAGGAATCTAAATTGCAAGTAGGACCAAGGCGTCGTTCTGGCACTACTATCTTTTTAACTTGTGTCAAATATTCTTTGCCTTGATTTTTTAACTGTGCATTGTCTTTTTTCTTATTCGTCCGCTTTTTCGAAGTTGCCACTGTTGGCACTTCCTTAGGTGCGCCTTCAACTTCAAAAGATTCTGGAAGTAGCATTGCAGGTTCAGGAATATTGATGCTACTTAAAACACTGGGCGATTCAGATTGAGATCGAGTACTATGATCGTTACAAGAAGCGTCGGTTATAAAATGTTCCCAACACTGTAAAATCAGACATCTAACACAAGCGCTATATACTTCTTCGTTACAGCCAAGAACTTCACATGTTTGCTGGCGATGTGACTCAATCATGTTCGGTTTTTCGGACTGTGGAATAATAGGCTGAATAGACTGAAGTGAAGGAGCATTTGTGTTTATTTCGTCACATAAAGTTGGTTTATCTTCAATGCACACTGTGGCATTGCTAGATAAAGATGCTTTTCTTGGTCGAGTCGACAGAATGACGAAATCAGGGTCATCAGGATCTTCTACATCATAATCACGAAATGGATCTTCGTCTTCGACGTCCGATAGTTCTACATCCTGTCGCTTAGCCAAATTGGAGAGTGGTTCGTCGTCGGAAGAGTTTTCATCGTTGGTGTTCAGTGGTTGACTAGACTGGATATTCTAGCTATCAGCACTTAATTCTGTGGTGACCACAGTTCCAAAATACCATCTTTTTTTATAAAACATTTTAACTTTGGTACCCACACAGTTAATTTCGGCGCTTTTGACTGCGCTCTTTAATTCTTTGGTAGATACACAGTTCTCTGTACCGTCTTTCCACTTTACAATCACATCTGGATATTCATCCATCTTTACAGTTAAGTGTGTATGTATTTTCTCTGCAACAATGAAAATAAACTAATTTTATTCCTATTTAAATATAAATAACTTATATGGATCGGTATTACCACCTCATTAATGAGTATCTAACTGTACCAAAACATTTTCGTGTTAGAAATATGAATGGAACATTAAACATAGACTGTTTAGTAGCAAAACAAAAAAAAAACCTAGGAAATGAAGCGGCACACTATGTTAGTTGGTTTGTATATATTTTAAACATTAGGGTACCTATTTTTACTAACACTATGACTTACATACGTACCGCCACTTGTACCTACCTACTATATAAGTCATTAGGGCACTTAGAGGTCGCGATACAGCGCGGTGCATATTATTTGGTTCCACCAACAGTTCTAAACAACGCAGAAGAGCGATAAAAGCACACAGTCCACGCAAGGGACACATGCAGCACAACACATACACTTACAAATACAAAATCATAAAACAAAACTTAAAAATTGAATGAAGATTACATTACCTGTTGACTCGTAAGCGTTTACTCCGCTGCGTCACGCACGCACACTGTTTCCCTTACCGGCGGCCTCGCGGCAAATGGCGCACGATCGATCGTGTTTGGAGATTTTGCTTCCCTCCCCCACGCCTCAGTGCTATCGCGTCTGTGAATGAGCACGCGCAAGGTACCCTTCCGCCCGCTCCCCCGAATCTTATTTGACGTAACTGAAACTTTTTTCTGCCGCATAGCGATCCGAAGGATCACACTGAACGACGTATGTCACTTACGTCGCCAATAGATCTTACAATTGCTGCAAACAAAATCTTACTAAACGTCTCAAGTGACATAAGTCTTTTAGTGAGCTCTAAAATTCAAGAAAGTGTAGATACACCTGCCCCAACCTTTGTGATATCTCAGAACTGGTAAAACATACAGATACGTCGATTAGACAGATCGATTAGTCTTGCAAAATTAATTAAGATGGTGTAGATAACTCAGTTTCGAGAAAAATGTGAGATACGTCAGTTAGAGAGGCAAGCGACGATATGTACGTCTAATTTAACGATGACTTTTCAATTGAGCACAATTTCTCTCAATTGTTTATGATTCATTACTTTGTTATAGGTACCTAACCTTCACTCTGTGGCAACAGACAACAATCTCTGGATTTTAAACCCCGACCCAAAAAGATCCCTCTTTTTGATTCGGGGTTATAAGTTTCACGTGTGTATCTGTATGCCTGTCTCTGGCATCGTAGCTCTCAAGCAGATGCACCAATTTTGATCTAGTTTTTTTTGTTTGAAGGAAGGTTTCATCAAGTGAGTTTCTTAGCTATGATTTAAAATCGGTTCAGTCGTTTTTTGTCGGGGGTTTTTGAGTTCGCTAAACTTATACTTGTAATCTAAAAAAAATGAAAGGGCCAGCATCCTGGGAACAATTCCCGCAGCTAACGGTCTTTTAGAGTAGTTTTTTTTATTCATGTGTGTGTGTATATATTATATATTTATATTCCTGTTGTTGTTACATTTAGCAAAACTAAATAAAATATATATAGCTCTCGTGCAAAAAAATTAGATTGTAAAAAATAAATTTGATCCCACCTAACATACACTGCTCATGGAAATGCTTAAAATCGGTACTACCCAACAATTTGTATCCACATTTTTTTGAAATTGTAGAAATAACTACCCTTTTCTCTATGTCCTGACAGCTACAACATTGATCCTTTCAAAGCTACTGCAAATAGATATATCATACTACAAGTTCGTGGTCAAACGTAGATCTATTTCATGTCGAAAACTCAATTGAAAGGACGTATGTATGCTTGATCTAGTTTCTTTTGTTTGAAGGAGGTGTTCATCGAGAGTGTTCTTAGCTACGAGTATGATTAATTAAAAACGGTTCAGCCGTTTTTTGTTGGAAATGAGCAATTCGTTTACTCGGATGACATATATTCCAGTTTTTAAAACCAAAATATTGAATCAGTTTTGATCAATTTCATAATTGGCGAAGCAACGAAGTAATCGTTGAACAAACACAAAAAAAAACATACAGTCGAATTGAGAACCTCCTCCTTTTTAGAAGTCGGTTAAAAAGTAGAATATTACCTAGTTTTTTACGCAAGATATATAAAGGTACGATTGACCACCAATTCGCTTGATGTTAATCGACGGCGTGGCCGAGGATGGAGCTTGTCGATCCAGAACATATCTATTCACTCTAGCCTTGAAAATTCCAAGATTTAAGTTCTTAGAAAACAGAGATGGCGGCTTAGAATATTAACCACCAAATAAGTCGTAATAATCTATAATACACCCCAAGCGATGCACAATACACCCCAAGCATGCACAATACATCCCAAGCGATCCACCATACACCCCAAGCGGGACGTCGGTGCAGGACTTGTCGCCCCATCTCGAAGTCGTAATAATAACCCCCAAATAAGTCATAATAATAGCCCCCAGTCTCCTGGCGTAGTCCAGGGGGGCAATTCAGTTATTCAAAACCGATCCGTAACTGAACCTTGTGCGAAGCATTTCCTGTCGGCTGCTATCATTTTTTGATTTATTAACGAGCGAAGGAAGTGTTACGTTTCATCAAATGTGTCAAATGTATGACATAAAAGTGACTGAATCAAAAAAACTATGGCGGCCGACGGGAAACGCTCCACATATGGTTCGGCTATGGAGCGGTCTTGAATAACTGAATTGGGCCCCTGGTCCACATCCCGCCCGGGTCGTCTGTCCGCACGGGACGAATTAAAAAGTTTGAGGCCCCGTCGGCGCGGGATTAAAAACCAACCCGTGAGTTACGAAATAAGTATTATTTAACTGCACTGATTGCTGGCCGTGGGACTGAAGTTTTTTCTCGTTTGACTTTGTTACGTCGTTCGTTACTGACTTTGGTAACGACATAGACAAAAATGTATTGATGGTGAATTGAAGTTATTTTTCAATCGTGGTATAATAATGAAATCTAAGTCGTCAGTAGACTGTGAGCAAAGTTAATTTGTACAGAGTCTACAAGTCTGTAATTTTAGAATAACTGTAAACCTATACGTATAGTCGCTTCGGCTGAACCGATCGTTATGAAATTTAGTATTTATAGAGATAGTTGTAGACCTTGAGACGTTTGTATGCTACATCATAATATCTATTATGATGTAGCATATATAGCATATAGCATGTATGTTACTTAAAGGGTAAATAGGTCAGCTAGGAACGGATTTTGCGAAAGGACCGAATTAAGGCCTGAAAATGGGGGATAAAATATTGTATGAAAGTTCCAGGCTTTTGATGTTAGGGACATAAAATTTAGTATTTGGGTTAGTTAATAGATCAAAAAATCAAAATTTGTTTATTTGTAAAAACAGTACTTATCCAATGGTTTTGTACAATATTGTTTCTTAACCTAAGGTGTCCAATATTTAATAGATAGCATCATAACATTCTTTTTTAACTAGGGATTAAATTAATTATTTTCTATAAGTAAAATTTTAATATACTTAACATAAAAATATTCAGTCATTTAATTTTGTCTCTTAAAAAATATCCACGTCATAATAACATTCGTCCATAAAAAAAATTATAATTAACATTTTAGAATATTAAAATTCAATTCCTTAAAACTATCTAGTTTTTTTTTCTAATAGAATATCGGTTTATTATAAGGAAGTAAAAATTCACAATAAAGTATAACTAACTTCTTACTAACTATAAGAAGATATAACTTACTTCAAAACTAATTAAATAAGCAAGAAAAATCCAAAATTTAATAATTATTATATAAAACTAGTCAAAAAAAGCTCGCCCCGAATTGTTCCTGGCGCAAAGGTTCCCATGACACTAGAAGCGTTTCCACGCTGAATTGCCACGGAAATTCTTTGTACCAGAAACGAACCGGAGCGAGTATATCCACTCCTTTTAGCAATTACAATAGTATTAGCCATGCAATATACATTGTCACTGTACTCGCGTACTCTTTTTTGAGAATTCCCTAATACCCTCTGCCTTTTATCTCTCTGACGGTCAAATGTGGCGTCAAATGGCCTAATGAACTTCGATCTGGCTACCGCGTAAGGAAAAATGGACGTGATTTTATGTATGTATGTTATCGTAAGCACACGATAGTTTGCCAAAAAACTCAAACACGTAAAGCACAATAAGTGAACGGGTTATTTGTAGGAATGATCCAGTCACATGTCGGAATGAAGGATTGTTCCCGGTACGCGAACTCAGGTTATTGTTGGACGGGTATGATTGATTCCCTCACATAGCTAATGATAGCGGGATCCTGTCTACTTATGTGGAGTTAGAAATGATCGTGAATTGTAATTTCAAACAAACAAAAAAAAACACGAGTCAACATTTCTTACTTTGAGTATTAGGTATATCTCACTCAACTTTTGACACGGGAACGTCTTTAATGCTTCCATCACATCGGAGGCATTTCGGAAAGTTGATGATAACTATATTTTTAACCGATTTCCAAAAAAGGAGGTTCATGATTCGACTGTTTGCTTTTGTTACGCGATTTCTCCGCCAATTATGAATTGGTTTTGATGATTCTTTTTTATTTGATAGGTCATAGCATAGTTCAGATGTGGCCCCAATTAAATTTTATCAAAGTCGGTTCAGTGGTTTGGTTTTTAATACAAAATCACTCGAAAAAATATGTCATTCGAGTGAACGAATTTGCGTATTTTACAGTCGGTTGACGACCGAAAACGATGACATTATTTTTCCAGTTATTTTGTTTTAAAGACCAAACTACTGATGATATTTATATGGATCTAATCTGGAAGTTTTATGGTTTCAAATTAAGAACAAATAAATTCGGTTCATAAATGACGCTATTATAATTATGAGACAACAAACTTAAAAACAATAAATTGATAATCTCCTTTTTTGAAGTCGTTTAAAAATCGAGAGATTCAGTTTGTATTATATATTGTATACTTATTTATCATTTAACTCACAATATTTATATAGGTACACCATTCGACAGAAAAAAATAAATGATAATAAGGTACGTTGAGTGAGAACTGTGACGCATTGTGCGGCGGCGGAAGGGAAAAGCCACATTTTGACATTTTTGTTGCGTATCTGGGGGAATGGCAGTGACTAACGCAAAAGGTAATAATTTAACAAAAATCTTTCGAAATAATTTGTAACTTTATTTACTTTAGGTATTGTAATTAGATGCAAAATAAACTATTTAAATTATTATGAAACATACCAACATTAATGTAACGATGACACTTGATGTCATTGTCGGAAATCGGCAAAAAATAAATGTTACGATTTCATGCAATAGATCTGAAATTAACCATAATACGCATGCACATAACCTATTTGTAAACACTTTTTTGTCCAATTAACACATGCGGATCATTCAACGATTTTTTTTGCTCACATATTTCACGTGTTTGTTGGTCTTTAACCTCCCAGCTTCAAGACTTGCACACGTTAATATCCCTTGTCATATTTCGGAATGCGGGGAGATGCAGAAACCTGGAACTGTGTCTAATATCAGCAACTGCGATTTGTTGCCGATACCATCAAACAAAGTACACTTTTCTGTGACAGTTTCCAGTGCCGGAAACTATAAGTTTCCGATATTGGACATCATTTTCGCGGCACCTTAATTATTATAAATATTTTGTAATGAATATATCAATGCATCACAATTTTCTCTCTTGTAATTGTGACTAATGATTTATCTATAACATTCTGAAGTACATTATGTATGTATGAAGCGATCCGGTCTATTCATACATTATGAATGAGGCAACTTTGATTGCTTTGAGGATTATCGAGATGGACGGTACACGTGAACTTCTCAATTGATCGGTAGGTAAGTAAGTATACATAGGTACTTAAGCTGATGTTCAGAGAAAGTTGCTACATATTCAAAATGTACAAGCGGTTTCCGAAATATTAAAGTTAAATAAATATTACGTACTTTCACACATTTATATCTTGTCTGATATCTCCAAAAACTTTGCATGGCCAGTGATCAGGTTACGAAATTGTAGTTTAATATCGTCGAGCTTTCAAACTACGCGTTTCTTACACGATATTGTGTCACATTACAAAAATTCAATATGGCGGATTAAACTAATTTAAATTGACAAATTATTTTTACTTGTATTTAGAATCTAATAATCACATCGTAAACTTTCCGACTTCCAAAAATAAGGAGGTTTTTGTTTGACTGTTTTTTGCATATTTATACAGCGATTACTCCGCCAATTATGAATTGTTTTTAATGATTCTTTTTTGTTTGGTTACTAATACCTCAGACGTAGTCCCATACAAATTTTATCAAAATCGGTTCAGTACTATGGTTTTTATAACAAAATAACTAAAAAAATTACATCTAAGGAAATGAATTGCGTACTTAATGCGTATTTCAAAGTCAGTTTTTTCGGTTTTTTTAACTATAATTATCTCATAAAAGAAGTTGTGTAATAAACATATTGTGACCACTGTTTTAGGATTAGCTACATACTTCTAAGTGAATGATTATTATAAATGTACAGCGGAATCAATTAACGATTTAATTGATTCCCTATAGTATCACGGAGGGTCCCAAATGTTGACCCAACTGATGAGGCAGGTCACCTGGCCTCTTAATTTATGTAAAGGCTAAACGAAGCCGATTCGAAGACATCCCGTCACCAAGTTAAACAACCTCTCGCAATTTCCCTAATTGCTGAGTTACTGACCTCTTACCAGTTCGAATAAAGTTCGGTAGGGGTTAAGGCTAAGGTTACAGCGTTGTCTCAGTAAGTGGGTAGTTACAAAAAAAAATTAACTGTTGTTATAGTTTTGCTGAAAAATTACGTCAAATATGAATTTAATTGAGCAAAAATATAAAGTGTAAAAAAGTAAAGATATTTTGTCGTTCTTATTCGTTCGTGGTCTGCACTCAGCAAAAAGGAGGGTTACGTTTTTCGGGTGTATGTAATTATGTAATGCTTCGGTATTACTTACAGACTTGACTAATTTTGATGTGCGAGATGTTGTTTCATTAGATTTGTGCTTATTTTCCGAGTGTCATAGGCTACGTGTTTTAAAAATCTAGTAAAATAAAAATTATAATCTGCAACCAACTTTTTAGTAAAAATTAAATGATTTTACGAAAATTCTCATAAAACGATCATTTAAATACATTTTACAGCGGTTTTTGTATCATTTCTCGCAAAAAATTACACTTAACGGCATATCAAGCCTAAAATACTACAAAAATCGCTCTTATGCAGTCGGGTATCTTGTTTTTTTGTTGTCAATATAGAAACTTGTATCTTAGAACATTGACATTTTATAGTCGACAAGCTAGAAATTGGACAACCAGTCATCTGAATTTAAATCTAATCAGCCTAATTCTAAAATGAGAACAGGTTCTTAAATGAGGCTGCTGGAATACAATGAGATGATTGGATACAGATTTTAGAAGTGGTGACTAATCAGTCAGCACAAGGAAGTGCCCTACCAACCTTTAGCCTCTTCACCAATGGCATTCCTTTATCAAAGGACTTGACGATATTTTTGATCACCGAAAGCTTCCCGTGTTTGTTTATGTGCGTTTTTTGGAATTTGAATGCACGCTCATTATCGCAGTGTTCCACAGTCAACTATTATCATCGCTTCAAAATATAACATCATCATTTCAGCTAGAAGAAGTCCACTTATGGACATAGGCCTCCAAAAAGACCGGTTGGAAGCGGCTTGCATCCTATGTCTTCCTACCAGGTCATCAGCTCTGTTCACCTTGTGGCTGGTCTTCCTACGCTGCTCTTGCAAGTTCGTGGTCTCCACTCGAAAACTTTTCCGTCCCGTCAGCCATCTGTCCTACGTGCTATGTGCCCTGCTATCTACTACTTCAATTCGCTAATCCACTGTGCTATGTTAAGTGACTTTCGTACGTTTACCCGTCTCTACAAAATGTACCCAAATATTTTGGCCTCTTGTAGCATTGTCTATCAGATACCGATTCTATTTACAGTAAATATCTTTTCCAATCTGTTCCAGTGTGCCTAAGCCTTAGAACCGCGACGTAGTTGCTAGCACAATTAGCGAAGAGTGGTCTCAGTCAATAAGTTCAAGCTGTAGAACTGAGAACTGTGCGACTCTTAGTTGGAGCCCACTTGGGCTCGCTGTTTGCATACGTCGCGTGACCATGTCTTATGACTTATTCAGAGTGATCGGGGAGACTGAACCAAAAATTGAATCTGCTCAGAAAGAGAACCAATGTGGCATTCAAATTCAAATTGAAAATAATTTTATTTCAAGTTAATTGAACCCCTTATAATAAAAAAGTCCTATTAAATAAACAATCAATACAGTCATATAAAATCATACAGTCAAATCACAATCATATAATTAAAATACAAAAACATAATATAGTAAGTAAACAATTTAAAAATGTCATAAAATAATCACATTTAAATTGAGGGCGCTGCTGTCCATATTTCATTATTTTGTTCGACTAGCAATCCGTTCTTATTTTTACTCAACTGCGTAAGAATGTGGGTTATGTTTTTTGAGTGTATGTATGTATATATTGTATATATAGGTATATAAGTGTATAAGTGAGTATGTATGTATGCTTCTATATGAGCGCCAACAGCTTAAAAGGCTTGATCGACTTTGATGTGCGAGGTGTCGTTTGATTTGTCTTCACTTCCTGACTGTCATAAACTATATTTTTAGGGTTCCGTACCCAAACATGATGTATTTCTGTTACCGCTATAACAACAGATACTAAAAAACAGAATAAAATTAATATTTAAGGGTGCTCCCATACAACAAACTTGATATTGATAACGGCAACAAGTAGACGCTTGAAATATTCCCAGAATATTGAGTTATATTATTCGCTTTCAAAATAAATAATTAAATTAAAATAAAATTAATATTGAAGGGGGGCTCTCATACAACAATCGTGATTTTACGAAACCTTTCGTGCGTTCGTGTCCGAGTCCGATTCGCACTTGGCCGGTTTAATTTGTGTAAAAAAGTGCATTTAGACGTTGAGAAAATATGGAAATTCTAACCGGACCCTTCTTAAATGTGGTAAGCTCCTGGAGTATAAGTTAAGAGCAATAAAGTTGACCGTTTCCTATTTGTAGGTCTTCTCAAGTCCTATACGGGTGCATCTTCGTTAACCATGCTCGAGTTACATTACTCCGCTATTTACCTACTGTATACTATATTCAAGGAATAATTATCTGCTTATGTATGATAAAAAAGGCATATTATGATATAGGCTATTTCATATAATACGAAAAGGTGTGGCGAAACATTAATATTGACACGGCATTGGCTTTCAATTACAAATAATACAATTTACAAATAATAACAAATGTCAATATTTACAATGATTTTATTATGGGCATTCTTCTTCTTTTTTGTATTGGACCCGCATTAAAGCATTTGCCAGTGTCAAGTATTAGGATTTTTTCAAGTTTCTTGAATAAAACAAGTTGTAAATGTTCTAGTCACAATCTAAGTCACGTATACAGTCAATTTATAAGTCGAGTCCTGCTTCAGTAAAGTGGTGGCGACTTTACTAGAAGCTTCTATGGAGTTTTGTCGACCACGTAATATGACACGTTTCACTGCTTCATTTCACTTGCCCACACTCATGTACTTGATTGAACACTTAATGAATAAAATACCACCATTTTTATCGCATTAATATTCAAAATAACACAAGTTTAGGAAAATAAAACAAGCAACAACATGTTTCGATGACGTTCCCGCCAAAACTCATCATTATGGACATTTCTTATAATTTATATTTATTTTGACATATTGAATGAATTTATGATAATTTTATTTACTTGACATTAGTATTCTAAGTTAGTTTTTTTTTTTTTTATTTTACAATTGGTTAAAATTATCTGATTTAGCTGTTTATGACTATTCATAAGTGTATTGTTTCAATACCTAAGTGAAATAAATGGAATTGAATTGAATTGAATATTAAAAGGATAGCCCTACTGGATTCGATTGACCTCTGTCAAAGTTGGACCTACCTAGTCGGACTATTTGCAAATGAAAATGTAAAGGTAAATGGTATTCGTCGACAACTTCGAGAGTGGAGATATGTTTTTACTTAAGTACTTGCATAATAGGTTGGTATATTTGACTAATTCTAGCTTAGGTAAAAGTGGAGATACGTTTTATTTACTTTTTTTTTTTAGGGGCAAGTGCCTTTATTAACTACAACAAAACAATATACAGACTCAACTAACTAAACTACTACACAAAAAGCATATCGATTACCACAGACCGATAAAGGTCTAAAGACAATCCAGATGCTCAAACCCACTACCAGTTGGCAGCGTACCCAGCATGCTGCCGCATTGCCACGTTGAATGGCAATGCGTAAGCGTTGGGCCAGATACGCGCCAGCATTTTGGTCACGCGTCGCAACGATCAGGCGCTCAGATAGTTTTTTGAAAATGAGATGAGCTCCCGGTCCCTACGGAACCAAAGATTTATTTACTTGGATAATAATAGGTTGGTAAGTATTTATTATTTATTTATTTATATTTGCCTACATCTAACTTGTATACCAAATAGGTTGGTATATTTTCCTACATCTAGCTTAAAGGTATTCATTCCTAGCTTTTCTTAGAAATTATTGAACAAAGAAACAATACATTACGCAATATTTAGTCGTAATATTGTTTACGCTAGTTTCGGTTTTTGTGGTTGAATATACCACTGATAACTATAGACGTAGAACCGTCTGTGGTATTTAATAAATTTTATGCAGCTTTATTGCAATAAGTAATCACTTATATTACGTCTTATTAAATAACTGCAATTGTTACATAAGCACTCCTAAACCACATACAAATTAGTCATACTCGTATTAGTCTGCAATTAAGAGTCCGTAGTTGGACTATCGTCCGTCTCGCTCGCGCAAACCCACATTTTTGAATATATATATTTTTTTATAAGTTCATGCATTCATGAACTTATAAAAAATCGCCGTTTGTAAAACTAGAACACAACATCACAAATATTCGACAAAAAAAAACAATTTTATCCAAGTTAATTTTCATACATAAACATCATTTTTAGGAAATTATTAATGTAACAATGATTTTTATGTACTAAAATTGACTTAGATCGAAATGAAATTTTTGTTATGTTGTTTTCTAGTTTTACAAACAACGATTTTTTCAAGTTCATGCAGTCATTTTGCGTCTTACTTATAAACGCTGAATAAGCGCATTTTAGTTAAACTGTGTTTTGTCCCGTTTTCGCACGTGACAGTTTCCGTCCGACAAAAAGTGACAAGTCCTTATTCAGTGAATAAGATTTTAACATGTGTTTATAAGTAAAACGGTTTATGTATATCTTCAAAAAATGTGGGTATGTGCGAGCGAGACGCATGATGGTCGGACTACGGGTTCTTAAAACATTTTTATCTGTAAGTTTTGTGGTCATTATTTGACGCAATTCTTACTAAAAAGAATGTATCATAGTTGAAACAGAATGAAAGCAGGAATATGCTCTTAACTGAAAACAAAACATACGATATAAATAATTTAGTGTAGGTACAGTAAATGTGGGTAACTTTGAATTCGTGTCTAACATTGAACGTAAGTAGGTTTTTCCAAGGTTCTTGATTGTTTTCCCAAAATATATTATCTAGTAATCAAATTACTTAATTAATTAGTAGTCGTTTTGATTACTGATATTTGGGGAAAAAAAACAAGAACCTTAAAAAAACTTACGTTTAATATTTCATATTGATGTACCTATTAAGTACGTACCTACTTATCATCATCATCATCTCAGCCACAAGAAGTCCACTGCTGGATATAAGTCTCTCCCATGGATTACGTACGAACATACGTAAGTACATACCTACGTTAGGGAATCTTGACACAATCTATCTATATCTATACATAAACCAATTTTACAGCTCAAAATCTGTACATTAAATATTTTTGAAATAATTTGGTTGGAGGATTCATTACTATTGATACAGAAGCCAAAACAGCAATTTTCAACGTTTTTGTCTGTCTGTCTGTACGGTTTGTCCGATGGACGCCGAAGCTACTGAACGGATTTAGACGAAATTTGGCAGGATTACTACTTATAATATGTAGAAGGATCTGGTATACTTTATGTCATATCCCAAAAAATTTGACAGTTCCTGTAAGATACACTAAATAATAACAACATAATCGATTACCACGCGAGTGAAATCACGGGGCACAGCTTACTTCCTAAAATTGCAATATCTCCCCAGTGAGGTTCTAAATCCGGCCCATAATGGGAATATGACTTAAAAATAAACGTACAAACGACGACGGTACAGTCAACAACTTCTACTATTAAGAACACAGATTATAGAACAGTTGTTTGTTAAGGTGCACACACGCTATAACGATGGTAGTTAAGACGCGATATCTACCATACTGCATAGAACCTTAGTACCGTTCATTTAAGGGCAAGGTACGCGTTACGGCGGCACAATGAGCCAAGTCGCATTCGAGATATCTCTGCGATAATTGCTTCCTTCAGATCTCGCTACGTATGTCGAGGAGACAATTTTTAGGGGTGTCGAGTGCTTGAAGTGCCATTGTTATGGTAATCGGGCAAATTAGCTCGTGAGGTTTTATGGTTATTTAAAAATGTGTTTTTGAGGTAGGATGTTCACTTTGATTGACGCGTTCATTTAGAAATGTAGAATGTGTTTCGGTTACTTACTGTTATTTTTTTATCATACTATGGTATTTCTGCGACTGGTCAAGAAAAAAAGGGCATGTTGGTCATGTATGTATGTAAATATGTATGTAAATATGATAAAATCTTATATTTTACGAATTTTGAGATCAAAATCCATAAAGGGATTTTATTTAGATTATTCAGAAGGCAACTTTTAAGACGTGTTATAGGCTTAAATTTATTTTCGATTTTCCGCCACCCTAGTTAGTTGGAAAACCGTTGATTTGTGATCCGCAAATCCTGTGTTCAAATCAAAAAGCACACAACTCTGTGTTGTTGTAGTTAAGATTGTAGTTGTTGTACAATGGCCACACCAGCTTGTGATATTTGGCTCTGGCAACATCGTCCTGTCTCTCTCGGCTAGCGCTCGAATGTCAAGTACGTGTCTGTGTAAACGTTTCAATATAAAACTATTTCAACGACTCAAGCATATTATTTATAATGCCTTCAAGCCTTTAATATGGTGTCAGAAGTAAAGCAAAGATGTCCGAGTCCGAAACATCAAATTCTAATGACAAAAAACCAATATCTCATCTGCCGGGCACGCCAACGCGAGTCAACATGGCGGGCTGTGCAACAATGCAATTCACGGGTAACATGTCACATAACTGGAAAAAGTTTAGACAGGATAAAGATAAAGATAAAGATAAAGATAATTTATTTGCATACAACACGAGAATTTTATACAACAAGTGCATAAAAGATGTTACACTAAATTTAGTCGCTTAAAATCATGTTGTGCCGATTAGGCGTACAAATGTCAGGTAGACAGCATCATGCACATGCGAAAAATTATAAAATAATAATAATAATTATTTGTTATTAGATTAATACACAAACCAAAAATATCTATAATATGACAAAGCAGAAGCAATAAAAGATACACATAATGTCAAATAAAATTAAAATTTGTCATTTAAAAAATCATTGATAGAATAATAACACTTCTGCAATAACAATGCCTTCAACTTTTTTCTAAATAAATTACTATTCTGGTCTCTTATTGACTTAGGAATCTTATTGTAGATTTTAGGACCCATACATACGATGCTATTTTGCATCAGTGCTGTCTTTCCTTCATGTACGCGCCGTTTGTCTTGGTCGCGCCTATTTCTTACAGTAGTATCAGATAGTGTGGGGAATCGCTCCCGGTTTGTTTTTACAAAAAGGGCCGTTTCTAAAATGTATAAACACGGAAGTGTAAGAATTTTATACTTTAAAAAATAGGGCTTACAACTATCTCTTTTTTTGAGTTTAAACATTGAACGAACACAGCGTTTCTGCCTTTTAAAAATAATAATTTTATTTGTTGAATTTCCCCAAAAAATAATCCCGTACCTCAAAATTGATTCAACTAACCCATAGTAGGCTTTAAGTAAAGATTCTATATTTAGAGTACGAGCTAGTTTGGCGATGGCATATGTTTGGCTACTTATTCTTTTCGAAAGGTGCTCTATTTGTGATTTCCAATTCAATTTTCGGTCAATATATAATCCAAGAAATTTTGAGCTTTCTACTTCATTTATAATGTTATTGTCATATGCTACATTAATATTACCTTTGTTTGTTTCTCTTTGTCTAAAATGCATTATATTTGTTTTATTTAGGTTAATTTTTAAGTTATTGTTGTCAAGCCAAGATATAACTGAGGTCAAAGATTTAACAATATCGTTTTCATAAGAGTCAAGTGTTTTACATGCTACGGTGATAGTGCTATCATCTGCAAATAATGTCATAGGTTGAGATGTAGCATTAGGCAAGTCATTTATGTATGCTATGAATGAAAGTGGTCCCAGGACACTACCTTGTGGAACTCCGTACGCCACTTTGCGTTCATACGATCTATATATTTCTTCTGCTTTCGTGTTAAGATTGACTCGACTGATTTCCGTGATTTGTGTTCTATCTGCTAGGTAAGACTCTATGAAATCTAAAACGTTACCACGTATTCCATACGCTTCTAATTTACTAGCTAAGATTCTGTGATCTACGTAATCGAACGCCTGCGTCATATCACAGAATATGGCGCACACCGGAGTGCTTTTATCCATACATATTAAGACGTTTTTAATGAAATCGTATATGGCCATATTAATACTTCTATTTTTTCTGAAACCCTTTTGTTCATTGCATAGAATATTATTTTTCTCTAAATAATCATTTAACTCATTATAAACATACTTCTCGAAAATTTTCGAAAATATCGATATAAGTGCAATGGGCCTATAGCATTCCATTTTCTCTCTATTGTCTTTTTTAAATAAAGGTTTAATAATGGTCGTTTTCAGAGAACTCGGAAATGTGCCTGTGGATATACACAAATTAATAATATAGCTTAGAGGGGTACATACATACTCACTTACTGATTTTATTATGAAAGTTGAGATTTCGTCATCACCAACACTTTTAGTGTTTTTAAGGTTTTGTATTATTTTGCTTATCTCTTGTGGCGTGCTTGGTGCCATGAACATAGAATCTTTGCTATGATTTATATTAGCTGTCACTTTATATCCTGACTCAGGGACCGGTTTTATTTTATCTATGAAAAAATTATTAAATGCGTTGGCTATAGCTATCGGCTCCGTTATATCTTCATTATCTTGTTCAATTTTTGTTATGGCTTCTTTAGGTAAATTTAATTTGGTACTATTTATGATTTGCCATGCAGTTTTTGACTTGTTATGAGATGAATTTATCTTAAAGTTATTTTGTGCCCGTTTAGTTAGAACAATGATCTTTCTAAGACGTTTTGAGTAATTAAGGAAGATACTTTTATTAGTTTTTGTAGGATTCAGTCTATATTTCCAAAGTAAATTTCTTTTGTTTTTGCTACAAATTTTTATGCCACGTGATAACCACTTTATGGATTTATTAACTCTTATAATAACTGTTTTATATGGAAAGCACAAATTATAGTATAGTTTGAAGTTTGAAAAAAAGTAATCATATGCAAGATTTGCGTCAGAAAAGCTGTATAGTTCTTGGAATAAAACATTACTAAGACACATTTTAAATTTATTAATATTTTCAACAGAATAATCACGCTGCTTTTTCCTCCAGAATTTAAGTAGCGCGTTTTTATGGACTGGGAACTTCATTACTAAAGCACTGTGATCAGATAAATCTAATTCGTGCACTTCCGTATTACAAATCTTTTTACAGTTATATGCCATATTATCGATACATGTTTGGCTTGCAAAGCGAGTCGGTTGTTTCACCGCCAATTTAAAATTATGGTTTCCTAGAATTGATTCGAAGTCTGATGTCAAATTAGATGCTTTTAATATATTAATGTTAAAATCACCAGCAATGACGATTTGTTCATATTTTTTGTTACTCGTCATGCTCAATATTTTATCCAGTTTACATAAGAAAGTTTTTAAATTTGATGTTTTAGGTACTCTGTATAAACATATTATCAATAATTTATGTCTAATCAATTCTACGGCACAACACTCAAATACACTGGTCAGTGATTTTTTTTTAAATTCCGGAACCTCTCTCCATTCATGTCCATTCCTCACTAAGATACACGAACCACCTTTATTTGTACTATCTCTGCAGAAAGATGCAGCTAGTGTATAATTAGGAACATAAACATGTTGCTCGAAACCAGCCATTATATTATGCTCCGTTATGCACAACACATCTGAAATAATACTCTTTTCTGCTAGTTGATCCAGGGCAATTACTAGTCTGTCTGTCTTGTTGATGAGACCCGCAATATTTTGATGTAGAATATGAAGGTACTTATTCACGAAAAAATGAGGATTTGTTTATATTATTATTGAGTGGTTCGATAACATCCTGATTATCATTATTTCCGTTGTTTTTTACTATTCCAGTGAAATAGTTTTTTAATGTCTTGAAATTTGTCTGCATACCAAGCTTGTTGATTGTACCAGAATTCCTAGAGAACATAGTGTGATCGTATTTAAGTTTCCTGTTCGAGTCAAATATATATGCGTAGTTATGTGTTAATGCGTCGAGATATAAAAGATTGTTGAAGTTTTCTACTCGTCGATTATATAGTTCCGTCATTTGTCCGTACTTGTATGTAGGTAGACATATTACTATATTTGTATTATTGACTTTCTGTAAAGTCTCTCTAATCATAACGACCAAGTCAAAATAGTTGTTTGTCGTTTTAAAATCGTCTTCTCCTATTATTACTATGCAAACATCTTTCATTGTAAAATCTGCTACTTTTAACTCTATACCCGTGAAGAGTGAGTTTATATTTCCATGAGGCTGAAGATAGTGGCAGAAGTTTTTAACGCTGCCCCACGTGTCCTCCGCAATTGATAGTAACTTATTACGTTTATCACAGCTTAGAATACAAATTTTAGGTGTAAGTATTGACTTCAGTCCTGATGCCTTTTGTTTTGGGTCAGGTTTCGGTATTTCGTTACTTTTATCTCGTACTTTTGGTAATAGTTCTACGTTTTTTCCCGTAACTTCCTCTATGTCAGCGTTATGCGTCAAGTCAATATGTCCCTGTCGTTTGACAGACTTCTTTTTTGGTGTCACCTTTTTCTTAGCCGGGCTAGTAGAAATTTTCCTAAGCAATTCATTTTTATTTAGTAAATCCTCATTAATACGTTTGAGGTTCAGATTCTCCGTTGACAAACATTCTATCTCCTCATGTGCACTTTGTAATTGAATTTCAAGAGCCTCAATTTTATCCTTTAGATTTTTGTCTTCCAAACTTTCGTCTGAAATATCTGGCAAGCTATTTACAGATCTATCCGGAGTTTGTGATAGTATTTCGCTGTCCGTCTGATTCATCGAGTCAGACGTAGTACGCTTACGCCGAAAAGTAATATTTTCTAAGAAATTCATTTTAACTTAAATACAGTTACTTTAAAGACTTGTTATGTATGTCACTGGCTTTATAATCAAAAATAATAATTTTAAAACAGTTTTAAAACAAGTGTAAAGTATTTTGTAATAAAATAAACTACAAAAAAAAAAAAAATGTCACTAATTCTAAACTACGAGTAATTCTAAAAAGAGTCCACAGAACGTAAGGTGACCGATCTCTGCATGCCACTTTGACAAAATTATGTTAAAATAATGTTCAGTGCTTATTTGCTAAGTACGTACGGTACCGCCGTCGTCGGCCGTTAGTAATGCCGCACTGTTATTGGTCCATAGATCATAGGTGACTCACTACACTAAATTTTGATCACAACAATGTAAATATATGAGATTTAATTATTTTATTCTGTTACTAAAACATATTATATAACCACGACAGTATATTTCACGTATTGTCATAGATTTTACACTTGATTTTAACGAAATAGCTCACTTGATTTAAGTTGTTTACAAAATGAAAGTGAATTGTTCACGTCACAGGTTATTTCAGATTTTTCCAAGATATAGCGAGTTATTGTGATCACAAACACTGTCACCGAAAAATCACGCAACGAGATTACTATTACAACAAGAATTAGTGTCGAATAAGCACTTAAAATATTTATTCAAATAAAATCGCGTAAGAGTAATGTTTACTCGACGGCCGCGCCATCTACCCGAGCCAGCAGGCATTTAACATATACCTCAAAGCAGCATCGCTTGAGGATGAAGATGAATCAAGAAAAGTGGCATTATTCCTACACTACATAGGGGAAAAGGGCGTGGAAGTCTTCAACAGCTTTGGTGTCGATTGTGAAATAGTATCTTTTCAACAAGTGCTGAAATTGTATGATGACCATTTTGTTCCAAAGACGAACGTCACTTTTGAGTCACATAAGTTTTTCACCTACAGACAAAAAGAAAACGAATCGATTGAAGATTTCGTGGCAGCACTGAAAAATAAAAGTCAAACATGTCAGTTTACTAACCTTCAAGATCGTCTCGTAAAAGACATATTTATCACCAACATGCACGAAAAGTATCAATATATAAAAGAAAAACTACTTTTGGAAGATAAAAACTTGGATGAGACTGTCGAATATGCTAAAACAATTTATCAAACAACTCAGCAAGCATCAACTCTCAACTCAGAAGCAGATGAATCGGTTCTATATGTTCAAAAGAGGAAGAATAATTACTACAACAATAACATGAATAAATCAAACGCACAATCGGGGAATAATTATAATAGTGATATTTCAAATAACAACCGGTTTCGGGAACAGTCAAGAATGACAACTAAACCAGTCTGTGGAAGATGCGGCCAAGTCCACAGGTTCAAGTGTCCAGCTCAAGGAGTCACCTGTCATTCTTGTGGCCTTCGAAACCACTTTGAGTCAATGTGCCTACATCGAAAAAATGTGAGAAACATACAATTGGACTCTCAAGATTTTTTTATTGGCCACCTTAATTGCAACAAGACAAGTATGGATTGGTGTCTACCTATCTCCATAAATAACGTCCGTATTAACGCTGTTTTAGATACAGGAAGTGATGCAAATGTAATGTCATATGAAATATTTAAGTCATTAAACATAAATGTGCAACTTGATAAATGTCAAAATAGAGTGATGTCATACAGCGGAAATAAAATCCCTGTATTTGGTGAATGTTTACTTACAGTTCAATACACTTTGAAGAGTAAAAATGTATCAAGTCAAGTTAAATTCATAATTGCAGATGTAAATTCACCAACAGCGATCGGACATGGAACATGTAGTTCATTAGGCCTTGTACACCGAGTATTTGAAATTAATAAGGAGCAGTCATCAAATGAGCATAGTGATAATGAGTCTAAACATGAGTTAGATAACTTGCTAAAGAGTCATAAATCTGTGTTCGAAGGGTTAGGTTGTTTGCCTGGCCTTTGTCACATTTCAGTTCGAGAAGAAGTCAAGCCTGTAGTTGATGCACCACGCAAAGTACCTTTTGCATTGTATGACAAATTGAAGAATGAACTTCAAAACATGGAGGACTTGCATGTCATTGAGAAAGTCACCGAGCCTACAGAATGGGTAAGTTCACTTTTATTGGTTGAAAAGAAAAATGGTCAATTGCGTGTATGTCTTGATCCTAGAAATCTTAATGAAGCAATATGTAGGTCACACTATCCAATTCCAACAGTAGATATGATTCGAACCAAGGTTGCTGGGTCCAAGTGGTTCTCAACCCTTGATGCCAGTAGTGGTTTTTGGATGTGTCCACTCGATGAAAAAAGTTCATATCTCACAACATTTAACACACCCTTTGGTAGGTACCGTTTCAAACGACTTCCTTATGGTGTTAACTGTGCACCAGAGTATTTTCATCGAGTGATGACTGAAACATTTGGAGATATACCTGGAGTTACAGTGTACAGTGATGATCTATTGGTTTCTGGAGAAACGCTAAATCAACATAATGAACGTCTAAACTTAGTTTTTGAACGAGCTGCAAAAATCAATGTCAAGTTCAATAGATCAAAGTGCACTTTTGCAACTCAACAGGTTAAATACCTAGGTCATATATTTTCAGGTGATGGTATTATACCAGATCCAGACAAAGTCAGAGCTATAAAAGACATGCCATCTCCAACATGTACTAAAGACCTCCAGAGATTTTTAGGCCTCTTAAATTATCTAAGTCCATATATACCAAATCTTGCTTCAGAAGTCAGTCAATTGAGAGATTTACTAAAAAAAGATGCCATATTCATGTGGAATGCCAACTATGAACTATTATTTAATCACCTGAAAAGCCTAATTTGTAATGCTCCTGTCTTAGGTCACTTTAATGACAATGAACATATAACTCTGTCTGTCGATTCAAGTAGTACTGCAGTTGGAGCAGTGTTACTACAAAATGGTCACCCAATATACTATGCATCTAAAACTTTGACCCCCACACAACAACGAATGGCACAAATCGAAAAAGAACTGTATGCTATTGTTTTTGGTTGCATCCGATTTCATCAATTCATTTATGGCCAAGTAGTCACAGTTGAAACAGATCATCGTCCGTTAGTAACATTATTCAAAAAGCCACTTGTTGAGGTCCCTACCCGTCTACAACGTATGATGATGAAAATACAAGCTTATAATCTAGAGGTGTGCTATAAAAGAGGTACTGAAATGTACATTGCTGATACTTTGTCACGAGCAGCTTTACCTGAAACTAATGCAGATGAACTTGATGATGATGTCATTGTCCATGTCAATATGCTAATCCAAAATTTACCTGTATCTTCAGAACGACTTCAGTGGCTGAAAGAAGCAACAAGCTCTGATGACAGTATGCCATACATGCTTAAGACACAGAAATGCTAATCCATCTGAACCATTGCACCCTCATGAGCAACCTATGTTACCTTGGGAGAAAGTAGGTGTTGATTTTTTTGACTGCAAAGGAAAAAAATATGTAATTATTGAAGACTATTACTCAAATTTCATAGAATTGTCTACAGTATCGAGCACAAGTGCTGCAGTATTGATACCAGTCCTAAAATCAGTCTTTAGTCGTCAAGGGATACCACTAATTTTACAAAGTGACAATGGGCCTCCATTCTCTTCAACCGAATTTCAGAAATTCCTTAATGAATGGGGTATTCAACATTCTACCTCCAGCCCATATTTTCCTAGATCAAATGGATTAGCAGAATCTGGTGTTAAAATAGCCAAAAGAATTCTTATAAAATGTGATGAAACAGGCACAGATCCCTATCTAGCATTACTACAATATCGTACGACGCCTAGAGGGAACATAGCATCTCCATCTCAATTACTAATGTCACGTTCATTGAGAACACAGCTTCCGACTATCTCAAAAAATCTTAAATCAAAAGTTGTCAAATATCAAGATCACATGAAGTCAAAGAATAACAATATAAAGAAAATGAAACAATATTATGATAAAAAAGTAAAGGCATTGCCAGATTTAGAAGTAGGAGAAGATGTATTTTATAAGAAAAATCCAGATAGTATATGGTCACCTGCTAAAATTAAAAGGAAATGTATAGAGCCACGTTCATATATAGTAGAAACACCAGATGGTGCAGAATGTAGAAGAAACAGACAACATCTTTTGAAGATTCCTAGTCCGACCCAGTCAAGCCAGCAACAGATACATGTCAGCGAACATAGTGTAAGTGATGATAGTCATTCCATTTCTAATAGACAGATGTCTCCACCAGTACAGTCAGCTTCAAGCAATGAGCAGCAGCAGAGTCCACTATGTGTTAGATCTCCAAATCCTGAGGTTAGTAAGTCTCCATATTATGTAACAAGGGCTGGAAGGCAAATCAAGCCTATTGAAAGATATACTTACCAGTAGTTGATAACGCCATGTTGGACTCATTATGCCTATTATTAACATGTGTATGATGTATGTTCTAAAATAAGTCGGGAATCATTTTGTACCTATATTGTGTATTCCATTTTGTTTATAAAAGTGTATTAATTAAATAGTCTTAAGTTATTCTCAATAGTAAACCATACTCAGTTGTTCTCTGTACCTATAATATTGTAAACCTATAATATCACATATTCTAAAATAAATAATAAGTATTTTGGTGAAATTTGTATGTAAATTTAGTTTAGTTTTTAAGTCGGTTATAGTATATAATATCTTGATTATTCATTCTTGCTATTTAGTAAAATTAAGTTGTTCTGTGTAATTAGTCTTATTTTAAAAATAAGGGAGATGTTGTACAATGGCCACACCAGCTTGTGATATTTGGCTCTGGCAACATCGTCCTGTCTCTCTCGGCTAGCGCTCGAATGTCAAGTACGTGTCTGTGTAAACGTTTCAATATAAAACTATTTCAACGACTCAAGCATATTATTTATAATGCCTTCAAGCCTTTAATATGGTGTCAGAAGTAAAGCAAAGATGTCCGAGTCCGAAACATCAAATTCTAATGACAAAAAACCAATATCTCATCTGCCGGGCACGCCAACGCGAGTCAACATGGCGGGCTGTGCAACAATGCAATTCACGGGTAACATGTCACATAACTGGAAAAAGTTTAGACAGGATAAAGATAAAGATAAAGATAAAGATAATTTATTTGCATACAACACGAGAATTTTATACAACAAGTGCATAAAAGATGTTACACTAAATTTAGTCGCTTAAAATCATGTTGTGCCGATTAGGCGTACAAATGTCAGGTAGACAGCATCATGCACATGCGAAAAATTATAAAATAATAATAATAATTATTTGTTATTAGATTAATACACAAACCAAAAATATCTATAATATGACAAAGCAGAAGCAATAAAAGATACACATAATGTCAAATAAAATTAAAATTTGTCATTTAAAAAATCATTGATAGAATAATAACACTTCTGCAATAACAATGCCTTCAACTTTTTTCTAAATAAATTACTATTCTGGTCTCTTATTGACTTAGGAATCTTATTGTAGATTTTAGGACCCATACATACGATGCTATTTTGCATCAGTGCTGTCTTTCCTTCATGTACGCGCCGTTTGTCTTGGTCGCGCCTATTTCTTACAGTAGTATCAGATAGTGTGGGGAATCGCTCCCGGTTTGTTTTTACAAAAAGGGCCGTTTCTAAAATGTATAAACACGGAAGTGTAAGAATTTTATACTTTAAAAAATAGGGCTTACAACTATCTCTTTTTTTGAGTTTAAACATTGAACGAACACAGCGTTTCTGCCTTTTAAAAATAATAATTTTATTTGTTGAATTTCCCCAAAAAATAATCCCGTACCTCAAAATTGATTCAACTAACCCATAGTAGGCTTTAAGTAAAGATTCTATATTTAGAGTACGAGCTAGTTTGGCGATGGCATATGTTTGGCTACTTATTCTTTTCGAAAGGTGCTCTATTTGTGATTTCCAATTCAATTTTCGGTCAATATATAATCCAAGAAATTTTGAGCTTTCTACTTCATTTATAATGTTATTGTCATATGCTACATTAATATTACCTTTGTTTGTTTCTCTTTGTCTAAAATGCATTATATTTGTTTTATTTAGGTTAATTTTTAAGTTATTGTTGTCAAGCCAAGATATAACTGAGGTCAAAGATTTAACAATATCGTTTTCATAAGAGTCAAGTGTTTTACATGCTACGGTGATAGTGCTATCATCTGCAAATAATGTCATAGGTTGAGATGTAGCATTAGGCAAGTCATTTATGTATGCTATGAATGAAAGTGGTCCCAGGACACTACCTTGTGGAACTCCGTACGCCACTTTGCGTTCATACGATCTATATATTTCTTCTGCTTTCGTGTTAAGATTGACTCGACTGATTTCCGTGATTTGTGTTCTATCTGCTAGGTAAGACTCTATGAAATCTAAAACGTTACCACGTATTCCATACGCTTCTAATTTACTAGCTAAGATTCTGTGATCTACGTAATCGAACGCCTGCGTCATATCACAGAATATGGCGCACACCGGAGTGCTTTTATCCATACATATTAAGACGTTTTTAATGAAATCGTATATGGCCATATTAATACTTCTATTTTTTCTGAAACCCTTTTGTTCATTGCATAGAATATTATTTTTCTCTAAATAATCATTTAACTCATTATAAACATACTTCTCGAAAATTTTCGAAAATATCGATATAAGTGCAATGGGCCTATAGCATTCCATTTTCTCTCTATTGTCTTTTTTAAATAAAGGTTTAATAATGGTCGTTTTCAGAGAACTCGGAAATGTGCCTGTGGATATACACAAATTAATAATATAGCTTAGAGGGGTACATACATACTCACTTACTGATTTTATTATGAAAGTTGAGATTTCGTCATCACCAACACTTTTAGTGTTTTTAAGGTTTTGTATTATTTTGCTTATCTCTTGTGGCGTGCTTGGTGCCATGAACATAGAATCTTTGCTATGATTTATATTAGCTGTCACTTTATATCCTGACTCAGGGACCGGTTTTATTTTATCTATGAAAAAATTATTAAATGCGTTGGCTATAGCTATCGGCTCCGTTATATCTTCATTATCTTGTTCAATTTTTGTTATGGCTTCTTTAGGTAAATTTAATTTGGTACTATTTATGATTTGCCATGCAGTTTTTGACTTGTTATGAGATGAATTTATCTTAAAGTTATTTTGTGCCCGTTTAGTTAGAACAATGATCTTTCTAAGACGTTTTGAGTAATTAAGGAAGATACTTTTATTAGTTTTTGTAGGATTCAGTCTATATTTCCAAAGTAAATTTCTTTTGTTTTTGCTACAAATTTTTATGCCACGTGATAACCACTTTATGGATTTATTAACTCTTATAATAACTGTTTTATATGGAAAGCACAAATTATAGTATAGTTTGAAGTTTGAAAAAAAGTAATCATATGCAAGATTTGCGTCAGAAAAGCTGTATAGTTCTTGGAATAAAACATTACTAAGACACATTTTAAATTTATTAATATTTTCAACAGAATAATCACGCTGCTTTTTCCTCCAGAATTTAAGTAGCGCGTTTTTATGGACTGGGAACTTCATTACTAAAGCACTGTGATCAGATAAATCTAATTCGTGCACTTCCGTATTACAAATCTTTTTACAGTTATATGCCATATTATCGATACATGTTTGGCTTGCAAAGCGAGTCGGTTGTTTCACCGCCAATTTAAAATTATGGTTTCCTAGAATTGATTCGAAGTCTGATGTCAAATTAGATGCTTTTAATATATTAATGTTAAAATCACCAGCAATGACGATTTGTTCATATTTTTTGTTACTCGTCATGCTCAATATTTTATCCAGTTTACATAAGAAAGTTTTTAAATTTGATGTTTTAGGTACTCTGTATAAACATATTATCAATAATTTATGTCTAATCAATTCTACGGCACAACACTCAAATACACTGGTCAGTGATTTTTTTTTAAATTCCGGAACCTCTCTCCATTCATGTCCATTCCTCACTAAGATACACGAACCACCTTTATTTGTACTATCTCTGCAGAAAGATGCAGCTAGTGTATAATTAGGAACATAAACATGTTGCTCGAAACCAGCCATTATATTATGCTCCGTTATGCACAACACATCTGAAATAATACTCTTTTCTGCTAGTTGATCCAGGGCAATTACTAGTCTGTCTGTCTTGTTGATGAGACCCGCAATATTTTGATGTAGAATATGAAGGTACTTATTCACGAAAAAATGAGGATTTGTTTATATTATTATTGAGTGGTTCGATAACATCCTGATTATCATTATTTCCGTTGTTTTTTACTATTCCAGTGAAATAGTTTTTTAATGTCTTGAAATTTGTCTGCATACCAAGCTTGTTGATTGTACCAGAATTCCTAGAGAACATAGTGTGATCGTATTTAAGTTTCCTGTTCGAGTCAAATATATATGCGTAGTTATGTGTTAATGCGTCGAGATATAAAAGATTGTTGAAGTTTTCTACTCGTCGATTATATAGTTCCGTCATTTGTCCGTACTTGTATGTAGGTAGACATATTACTATATTTGTATTATTGACTTTCTGTAAAGTCTCTCTAATCATAACGACCAAGTCAAAATAGTTGTTTGTCGTTTTAAAATCGTCTTCTCCTATTATTACTATGCAAACATCTTTCATTGTAAAATCTGCTACTTTTAACTCTATACCCGTGAAGAGTGAGTTTATATTTCCATGAGGCTGAAGATAGTGGCAGAAGTTTTTAACGCTGCCCCACGTGTCCTCCGCAATTGATAGTAACTTATTACGTTTATCACAGCTTAGAATACAAATTTTAGGTGTAAGTATTGACTTCAGTCCTGATGCCTTTTGTTTTGGGTCAGGTTTCGGTATTTCGTTACTTTTATCTCGTACTTTTGGTAATAGTTCTACGTTTTTTCCCGTAACTTCCTCTATGTCAGCGTTATGCGTCAAGTCAATATGTCCCTGTCGTTTGACAGACTTCTTTTTTGGTGTCACCTTTTTCTTAGCCGGGCTAGTAGAAATTTTCCTAAGCAATTCATTTTTATTTAGTAAATCCTCATTAATACGTTTGAGGTTCAGATTCTCCGTTGACAAACATTCTATCTCCTCATGTGCACTTTGTAATTGAATTTCAAGAGCCTCAATTTTATCCTTTAGATTTTTGTCTTCCAAACTTTCGTCTGAAATATCTGGCAAGCTATTTACAGATCTATCCGGAGTTTGTGATAGTATTTCGCTGTCCGTCTGATTCATCGAGTCAGACGTAGTACGCTTACGCCGAAAAGTAATATTTTCTAAGAAATTCATTTTAACTTAAATACAGTTACTTTAAAGACTTGTTATGTATGTCACTGGCTTTATAATCAAAAATAATAATTTTAAAACAGTTTTAAAACAAGTGTAAAGTATTTTGTAATAAAATAAACTACAAAAAAAAAAAAAATGTCACTAATTCTAAACTACGAGTAATTCTAAAAAGAGTCCACAGAACGTAAGGTGACCGATCTCTGCATGCCACTTTGACAAAATTATGTTAAAATAATGTTCAGTGCTTATTTGCTAAGTACGTACGGTACCGCCGTCGTCGGCCGTTAGTAATGCCGCACTGTTATTGGTCCATAGATCATAGGTGACTCACTACACTAAATTTTGATCACAACAATGTAAATATATGAGATTTAATTATTTTATTCTGTTACTAAAACATATTATATAACCACGACAGTATATTTCACGTATTGTCATAGATTTTACACTTGATTTTAACGAAATAGCTCACTTGATTTAAGTTGTTTACAAAATGAAAGTGAATTGTTCACGTCACAGGTTATTTCAGATTTTTCCAAGATATAGCGAGTTATTGTGATCACAAACACTGTCACCGAAAAATCACGCAACGAGATTACTATTACAACAAGAATTAGTGTCGAATAAGCACTTAAAATATTTATTCAAATAAAATCGCGTAAGAGTAATGTTTACTCGACGGCCGCGCCATCTACCCGAGCCAGCAGGCATTTAACATATACCTCAAAGCAGCATCGCTTGAGGATGAAGATGAATCAAGAAAAGTGGCATTATTCCTACACTACATAGGGGAAAAGGGCGTGGAAGTCTTCAACAGCTTTGGTGTCGATTGTGAAATAGTATCTTTTCAACAAGTGCTGAAATTGTATGATGACCATTTTGTTCCAAAGACGAACGTCACTTTTGAGTCACATAAGTTTTTCACCTACAGACAAAAAGAAAACGAATCGATTGAAGATTTCGTGGCAGCACTGAAAAATAAAAGTCAAACATGTCAGTTTACTAACCTTCAAGATCGTCTCGTAAAAGACATATTTATCACCAACATGCACGAAAAGTATCAATATATAAAAGAAAAACTACTTTTGGAAGATAAAAACTTGGATGAGACTGTCGAATATGCTAAAACAATTTATCAAACAACTCAGCAAGCATCAACTCTCAACTCAGAAGCAGATGAATCGGTTCTATATGTTCAAAAGAGGAAGAATAATTACTACAACAATAACATGAATAAATCAAACGCACAATCGGGGAATAATTATAATAGTGATATTTCAAATAACAACCGGTTTCGGGAACAGTCAAGAATGACAACTAAACCAGTCTGTGGAAGATGCGGCCAAGTCCACAGGTTCAAGTGTCCAGCTCAAGGAGTCACCTGTCATTCTTGTGGCCTTCGAAACCACTTTGAGTCAATGTGCCTACATCGAAAAAATGTGAGAAACATACAATTGGACTCTCAAGATTTTTTTATTGGCCACCTTAATTGCAACAAGATAAGTATGGATTGGTGTCTACCTATCTCCATAAATAACGTCCGTATTAACGCTGTTTTAGATACAGGAAGTGATGCAAATGTAATGTCATATGAAATATTTAAGTCATTAAACATAAATGTGCAACTTGATAAATGTCAAAATAGAGTGATGTCATACAGCGGAAATAAAATCCCTGTATTTGGTGAATGTTTACTTACAGTTCAATACACTTTGAAGAGTAAAAATGTATCAAGTCAAGTTAAATTCATAATTGCAGATGTAAATTCACCAACAGCGATCGGACATGGAACATGTAGTTCATTAGGCCTTGTACACCGAGTATTTGAAATTAATAAGGAGCAGTCATCAAATGAGCATAGTGATAATGAGTCTAAACATGAGTTAGATAACTTGCTAAAGAGTCATAAATCTGTGTTCGAAGGGTTAGGTTGTTTGCCTGGCCTTTGTCACATTTCAGTTCGAGAAGAAGTCAAGCCTGTAGTTGATGCACCACGCAAAGTACCTTTTGCATTGTATGACAAATTGAAGAATGAACTTCAAAACATGGAGGACTTGCATGTCATTGAGAAAGTCACCGAGCCTACAGAATGGGTAAGTTCACTTTTATTGGTTGAAAAGAAAAATGGTCAATTGCGTGTATGTCTTGATCCTAGAAATCTTAATGAAGCAATATGTAGGTCACACTATCCAATTCCAACAGTAGATATGATTCGAACCAAGGTTGCTGGGTCCAAGTGGTTCTCAACCCTTGATGCCAGTAGTGGTTTTTGGATGTGTCCACTCGATGAAAAAAGTTCATATCTCACAACATTTAACACACCCTTTGGTAGGTACCGTTTCAAACGACTTCCTTATGGTGTTAACTGTGCACCAGAGTATTTTCATCGAGTGATGACTGAAACATTTGGAGATATACCTGGAGTTACAGTGTACAGTGATGATCTATTGGTTTCTGGAGAAACGCTAAATCAACATAATGAACGTCTAAACTTAGTTTTTGAACGAGCTGCAAAAATCAATGTCAAGTTCAATAGATCAAAGTGCACTTTTGCAACTCAACAGGTTAAATACCTAGGTCATATATTTTCAGGTGATGGTATTATACCAGATCCAGACAAAGTCAGAGCTATAAAAGACATGCCATCTCCAACATGTACTAAAGACCTCCAGAGATTTTTAGGCCTCTTAAATTATCTAAGTCCATATATACCAAATCTTGCTTCAGAAGTCAGTCAATTGAGAGATTTACTAAAAAAAGATGCCATATTCATGTGGAATGCCAACTATGAACTATTATTTAATCACCTGAAAAGCCTAATTTGTAATGCTCCTGTCTTAGGTCACTTTAATGACAATGAACATATAACTCTGTCTGTCGATTCAAGTAGTACTGCAGTTGGAGCAGTGTTACTACAAAATGGTCACCCAATATACTATGCATCTAAAACTTTGACCCCCACACAACAACGAATGGCACAAATCGAAAAAGAACTGTATGCTATTGTTTTTGGTTGCATCCGATTTCATCAATTCATTTATGGCCAAGTAGTCACAGTTGAAACAGATCATCGTCCGTTAGTAACATTATTCAAAAAGCCACTTGTTGAGGTCCCTACCCGTCTACAACGTATGATGATGAAAATACAAGCTTATAATCTAGAGGTGTGCTATAAAAGAGGTACTGAAATGTACATTGCTGATACTTTGTCACGAGCAGCTTTACCTGAAACTAATGCAGATGAACTTGATGATGATGTCATTGTCCATGTCAATATGCTAATCCAAAATTTACCTGTATCTTCAGAACGACTTCAGTGGCTGAAAGAAGCAACAAGCTCTGATGACAGTATGCCATACATGCTTAAGACACAGAAATGCTAATCCATCTGAACCATTGCACCCTCATGAGCAACCTATGTTACCTTGGGAGAAAGTAGGTGTTGATTTTTTTGACTGCAAAGGAAAAAAATATGTAATTATTGAAGACTATTACTCAAATTTCATAGAATTGTCTACAGTATCGAGCACAAGTGCTGCAGTATTGATACCAGTCCTAAAATCAGTCTTTAGTCGTCAAGGGATACCACTAATTTTACAAAGTGACAATGGGCCTCCATTCTCTTCAACCGAATTTCAGAAATTCCTTAATGAATGGGGTATTCAACATTCTACCTCCAGCCCATATTTTCCTAGATCAAATGGATTAGCAGAATCTGGTGTTAAAATAGCCAAAAGAATTCTTATAAAATGTGATGAAACAGGCACAGATCCCTATCTAGCATTACTACAATATCGTACGACGCCTAGAGGGAACATAGCATCTCCATCTCAATTACTAATGTCACGTTCATTGAGAACACAGCTTCCGACTATCTCAAAAAATCTTAAATCAAAAGTTGTCAAATATCAAGATCACATGAAGTCAAAGAATAACAATATAAAGAAAATGAAACAATATTATGATAAAAAAGTAAAGGCATTGCCAGATTTAGAAGTAGGAGAAGATGTATTTTATAAGAAAAATCCAGATAGTATATGGTCACCTGCTAAAATTAAAAGGAAATGTATAGAGCCACGTTCATATATAGTAGAAACACCAGATGGTGCAGAATGTAGAAGAAACAGACAACATCTTTTGAAGATTCCTAGTCCGACCCAGTCAAGCCAGCAACAGATACATGTCAGCGAACATAGTGTAAGTGATGATAGTCATTCCATTTCTAATAGACAGATGTCTCCACCAGTACAGTCAGCTTCAAGCAATGAGCAGCAGCAGAGTCCACTATGTGTTAGATCTCCAAATCCTGAGGTTAGTAAGTCTCCATATTATGTAACAAGGGCTGGAAGGCAAATCAAGCCTATTGAAAGATATACTTACCAGTAGTTGATAACGCCATGTTGGACTCATTATGCCTATTATTAACATGTGTATGATGTATGTTCTAAAATAAGTCGGGAATCATTTTGTACCTATATTGTGTATTCCATTTTGTTTATAAAAGTGTATTAATTAAATAGTCTTAAGTTATTCTCAATAGTAAACCATACTCAGTTGTTCTCTGTACCTATAATATTGTAAACCTATAATATCACATATTCTAAAATAAATAATAAGTATTTTGGTGAAATTTGTATGTAAATTTAGTTTAGTTTTTAAGTCGGTTATAGTATATAATATCTTGATTATTCATTCTTGCTATTTAGTAAAATTAAGTTGTTCTGTGTAATTAGTCTTATTTTAAAAATAAGGGAGATGTTGTACAATGGCCACACCAGCTTGTGATATTTGGCTCTGGCAACATCGTCCTGTCTCTCTCGGCTAGCGCTCGAATGTCAAGTACGTGTCTGTGTAAACGTTTCAATATAAAACTATTTCAACGACTCAAGCATATTATTTATAATGCCTTCAAGCCTTTAATAGTAGTCTTCTCAGTTTCGTACCAGGCGTGCGCCACCTCGCCTCAAAATCATGTAATAAGAAACAAACTTGTATAAGTTTGTGTCATAAAGTCAATTTCTGATTTGTCATCAGATAAGAACCAGGCGCGATCAACGTGCTGTCGACGTGCATGACATTGACTCAACTAACTCCAAGCTTGCGGTCTGCGGCACGTAGCTCCATCGACAACGCGCTGGACATTGGGAAGAGCGCGAGCGGCATCGCGCTCGTTCAAGTATGTACAATTCTTCATCACCTTGCATTTATTTTTGGCTATACATAGTTAGCATGGATACTTTCTATATTTTAACATATTGTTTATAAATAAAAAGTGAGAAGGTTCTCAATTCGGTTGTATTTTTAACAGTTTTCTTCTCTGACCTACCCTGGCATGTTGGAAGGCTTCACCCTTCTAATCATGAGAAGATGGCCCACGAAATGTAGTGAGATAGTTTATAGATTTGATGTGATGTTACACAATAAAAAATAACCTATTTGTTTTGTTTTTTAGCTGATAATATTTCGACATAAAAACCATATTATAATTGATCTTGTGATTTTAAGTAAACGTTTTATTATAAAAAAAAAAAACTAAATGTGTCTGGTGTCAACCCTAGTTCATTAGAGGCGTATGCGCCAATTTACATAGAGTTGCCATAAAAATACCTCGAGAACGCCGTCTCATTAACGCAGAGGTGCACTTAACACCAGACTCCAGGGGGCTGCTAGTCTTAAATTGGCATATCTGCAGGTGACGTCACCGACGACGTTTGGAATATTGAACGGAATAATAATCTACCCCAAGTTTTATGTACTGTTGAAAGGTTTTAAAAATGGAACAACAACAAATATCTACTCCAAAATGCTACAGACTGCGGAAAAGCGGTTTTCACAACTAACTAATGATTTAGTTGAGCTTGATACGCTGTTGGGTGTGTGTTTTGTATGAGAAAGTATTCACAAAGTCCGCACTGTAAAAGTTTATAAGCGTTCATGCTTTAGACTAAATTGTAACGAAAAAGTTGATGGGATGTTACTAAAAAGCGCATTTTTTATTTTTACAAGAGTACAAATCTCGCAAAAATAAAGAATAATGCGCTTAAAATAATATAATAATAATTCATTACAAAAAATATAAACTACGATAAGTACTCTGAGTAAGGCGAATCTAACGACTTCTCGCACATCAAAATCAGTCAAGCTGCTTAAGCTGTAGGAGGTAATATAGAAACATACATACACACCCACATACGTACACATGAAAAAAATGTTTTTTGTATATTAACTTTCATATTGAACCTTGAACATAACCTTAAGTAGTTTTTAACTTTAAGTTTTTGGGTCAACAGACTTTTAAAACAACTCACGCGCTCAACTTTATTTTCAATTTGATTCTAACAAGTAAAATAATGAAACTGCTTCATAAATCTAAAGTACGAACATTCCAGAAGCGTACGACCGGACAGATCTATACGATACACGCAATAATCCGTTTACTTTTATCTGTGTACCCCTCGTGCTTAACAAACGTATCTTTAATTATTACATATACTTTATTACGTTGTAGTAGAGTTGAAAGTTCCTTGTTGTGGCTGTCAGATGCTTTGTCAAGACGGTCCGTCAAAGAGGTTATTACCTGACAGATATAAGACAGTCCGGTAGGTATGGCAGAGGACGGCCCCGGGGCGAATAAAATGCAAATATCGCGCTGTGTAGTGTGTGCCTTATCCAGCTAACGTAAGGATGGGGCTTTTAGAGATGTGGAGATATCAACGTCTTTTTTTACGTGTAATAGATGTTCGATTGACTGTCAACTCACCTCATGGTAAGCAAAGGTATGGCCGAGAATAAAGCTCGTGAATTTAGAAGATAATTATCTATGCACTCCAGCCTTGATTCAAGGATGTAGCTCTCAGAAAACACTGTAGGTGGCAAGAAGTTCCATTGATATGCAATACTCGTAAAACATGTTGACCAAAATTGTTGATTAGATTGGCAATTCCATGAGGAATATGCGGTAGTATGCCGACTTTCTGCTAGTCCTGTGAGAGAATAGAAAAGGTGAAATAAGGTCGTGGAGCTCTTGCGGGTTGATTAGGGAGGCGAATGGGTATTCGCCTCCCTAATCAACAGTCTTGAACAGTTTGTCTGTCTGTTAATCTGTCTGTAACGTAAACCAATTCTTAATTTGCCTACCCCCACCTAATCATAAGGATAATAAATGAAAATTTTAAAGTAGCATGATTTAATTTGCACTATGATTACAATTAACCAAAAACATTTTACTTACACCACAAAAAGTAATAACAAAATAGATACATAAGGAAATGGTACTCATGTGTAAGCTTAGAAAACGTAAAAATCCCCGAAATATAAAAACAGCTGTACCGATTTTGATGAAACAAAGCCAAAAACACTCTTGATGAAATTTTCGTTCAAACAAAAAAACTTGATCAAAATCGGTCTATCCGTTTGAAAGCTTTGATGCCACAGCAGGCACACAGATACATACGTCAAATTTATAACATCCCTCTTTTTGTGTCGTGATTTAAAAGTCGTTAAAAGCGAGCTCTTCTAGACAACCTTCAGATATATGAAAAATAATTAAAATAGAAAGCATTAGATAACACAAACATACCAAAAATATTTAATTTTAAAAGTTTATTTTAAGTCATAACAGCTTTTAAAATTTTGGCGCCCAACGTGGTACTTCGTGATCAACCCAGGTTTTACCCAATACATATTTTTATTTGGGCGTATATCATGTATGAAATAATTGCAGATCGGAGTTATTTAAATATATTCTCATCTAAAAATTAGAGTTTATCCGTCCCATCTCTATAGTAGCAAACCGCTGATTCGGTGTGGCTTGTTGGTCGCGTTTACGAGGGTCGCTGTAAACTGTAAAAAGCGCAAACTGTTTGTTTATGCGCAGTAACGATTGAAAGCCACCGACGGCAGTGGGCGGCGAATTGAAAACTCCATGCTCGTAGCTGTCCTCGTAAACGAACCTGCGCTTTTACTGCCGACGCCACGTCACGATGGACCGTCTTCGGTTGCTTTCAGTTTAAAAAACGCTAACTTCACTCTTTGGCTATTCGGGTTGTCTTCTATATATTCTGTTCAAATATTATAAAAGACAAGTATCTATATTAAAAGAAAAACAAAATACCCGTCCGACATACAAGAAAAGCAGATTATGTAATCTAATTTGAGATTTAGTTACGCTTGATACGCTGTTGAAAGTACGTTTTTTGTGAGAAAGTATACGTAAAATCACCGTAAAAGATTATAAATCAGCGTTCATTAGAATCATTGTAGTAAAATTACTTGTTACGAAGGTGTTTATTATGAGGTTATGAAAAAACGCATTTTGTTATTTTTACGAGATATGTATTATTATTATTACAAAAAAACATAGTCCATGACACTCTGGAAGTGAAGAAGAATCTAACGACCCCTCGCACATCAAAATCGGTCAAGCCGTTTATGCTGTAGGCGATCATATAGAAATATAGGTATATACATACACCCTTCATACACTTGAAAAACATAACCCTCCTTCTTACGCGGTCGGGTAAAAAGGATGTAAATGTCGATAATTTGAATTTTACGACTGATATTCCGTGGTTGCTACAGTCAGATGTTTTATTAACTCAGTCCGATAGTCCTCTTTTACCACATTTAATAGGGAGTATCAATCTTTGTCATGTCTATTAAATTAAGTGCCACCATAGAATTTGCGAAAATGCATGTAAATAGACAAAATAAGCGTGTTAAACCCATGGTATAAAGTTATGATGGGTCCATAAACACAGCAACGACGTGCTTCGCCGACTTGAAGAATAAATAGTTATGTACGAGTAAATATTGTTTTATTTTATGATGGTTTTTATGTCATTGGCGTAATTTGGACAGTTGGATGGCGGAGCATACGAATGGGACAGATCGCCGGCTCTGGTTACAAATTGCTTGATTTCTAAAAAAAAAACTCAAAGAATTTCATGAATACGATTACTCGGGAGCTTTTGCACAAATTGAAAATAATCTCCGAAAAAATCTAGTCAACACTAAAAGCTCTCTAGTTTTTTCTCGTTGTTGTTTCTATGAAGCATGAAATTACGACAAAAATATCTATACAGTTTGTCGTATAAGGAAAATAGCGTAATGTAGTGCCTTAATCCAATAAACTACTGATAAGTCGCGATGGGCTAAGCCTAAAATATCCGCGGCATCTTAGCAGGCTCCACTCATTCCTAGCATTCTATATTCAGAGAGTATTCAGCCAATCACTAGATTGGATCTCGGTAGTGCTTTCATTCAAATTGCGCTTCTTTTTAATACCCTCACTTTTATCCCTACACTTTCATTACACCATGCGCTGGCAACCACAGCATATTTTTTACTTATTTAGACGATCTTTCCCTCTGAATTTTACTCTTCAATTTGTTTACGAAATAAAGTAAGCAACGTAAATATTTTAGGGTTCCATAGTAACTATGAGGAATCCTTATAATTTCGCCATGTCCATCTGTCTGTCTCTCTGTCTATATGTATGTATGTCACAGTCATTTTACTCAGAGACTATCAACCCTACATAGACGTGAAAACAAATGATGTAGCAAAATTTTCAAAAAAATATGGGGGTGGCATTCGGAGTGCCGCTCTCAAGGAATGATTTTTTTCATCCCCACCCCATTCTGTGGGGTATCGTTGAAGTAGGTCTCATATAATAAGGTTTTTTTTTATCATATGTTAAGTGTGCGTGAAGATGATGAAAAATTGTGTCCATCCCTCTGCATTTTCTAAATTATATTAGATTTAAAAGTACATGATTAATAAATAAAAACCGGACAAGGCGAGTCAGACTCGCCCACCGAGGGTTCCGTACAAACTAGTAGATAAAAGGGGGAAATAATATTTTTTTTATATTTTACTTCATAAATCGAAAAATATACATCATAAAAACATTTAAAAACCTGTTTTAGCTTGTGCTAATTAAGCTCTTTCATATGATACCCCACATGATACTGTTAAAGTACTTTAAAATATGGACCCTCTTTCCTTGCTTAAAGACCCTATATTTTGTGATTAAATTAAAAATGTCCAGTTTTCGGATTTTTTCCTATATGTGTACTATAACACAATGCTTCTTGCCAAATTTCGTAGTTCTAAGTTAACGTGAAGTACCCCATAGGTTTTGATTCCTCTGTGAGTGTCAAAATGTGCATTTTTTACGACATATTCGGCTGTAACTTTTTTTAATGAAAACTGAGAAGTTTAATTCTTCTCTTTGCAGCAATATACTATGGATCTACGTATGTATATGGTTTTAATTTCAACTCGATACCTTCACGCATTCCCGAGATAAAGGTCTTGACACCCTGACAGACGGACAGACGGACAGACAACAAAGTTATCCTATAAGGGTTCCGTTTTTTCCTATTGAGGTACGGAACCCTAAAAATCAAACAGTTTCAATAAAAAATAATTTGAACACTGTGTGATAATAACTTTTTCAGATATGCCGATAAATATGTAAAACTTTTAATTCAATGACCTCTGGATTGTCATTGAATATTTTGCAAAGAAGTCTAAACAAACAATACTTGCCTAATAATTTTCTTTTAGATTACAGTTTCAGCTACGGATCCCTACTATATGCGTGTCTCGACACGGTCTTGGTCACTTATTTTTATCCGTAGCATCAGTTTACGATCGTCCGAGTGACGTTTACTGGTGTTTTGATTTATGGAAGTTTTATAAAATACTCTTCTTTGTCTGTTGATTATTCGAATAGGATCAAGTCACGGTGGGAAGGAGTGTTTGTGTTTTTTTATTGGTGAAAGTTATTCGCATCGGCGAGTATTTTGTCCGGTTTTATCTCATTTTATCCGGATGCCGCCGAAATGAGTTCTGTTTATGTTTTTACCAACAAATGACGACAGATAATAAAACCGTAAAAGTTTAGCTCTAATTCGTGTCTAGACCCGTAGTATTAGTAGACGTTTTAATGTTGTTTGTTTCGATTAATATTTTGATATTGACGTTGGCCGTAAAATTTAAAATAAAATTACTATAGGTACCTATCGGTTTTATCCGGACTATAGATTCTATAGAACTTCTTTTTAAAGTTAAGGATGTTAAGATCTCACGTTTTATTTATAGACAGTTCCCAGTTCAGTAGTACAGTTAATTTATTAATTTTTACCCGACTGCGTAAGAAGGGGGGGTTATGTTTTTCGAGAGTATGTATAATTGTATGTATGTATATATGTTTCTATATGATCGCCTACAGTTTAAACGGCTTGACCGATTTTGATGTGCGAGGTGTCGTTAGATTCGTCTTCACTTCCTGAGTATATAGGCTATATTTTTTTGTAATAATAATAACACATCTCTCGCAAAAATAAAATTAAAACGCGTTTTTTCATAACCTCCAACAAACTTTTTCGTAATAAGAACGAACAAATGATTTTACTTAAATTATTATAAAGAATGCGCATTTATAATATTTTACAACGATTTTACGTAAACTTTCTCACAAAAAACGTACGCTAAACAGTATATCACGCGTAACGAAATCGTAAGTTAGACTACAAAATCTGCTTTTCTACAGTCGGGTATTTTGTTTTTCTTTTATTATAGATACTCGTTATTCCCACACTTTTATTTCACACACACTTCATGGAATAAAAAAAAACTTATGGAATCAGAGGCCCGTGTCAAGTAAAACATTTGCGGCCTACTTAAGTTTAAGCAACTTACTTTACTTATTAACTTTAAGCAATGCTTAACATATTTTGTCTACTTCTTGCTGACACGTAATGACACGTGGAATTAAAAAGACAGAGAAGTTAAGACGTTGGTTAAAGTTAAGTAACGTTTTTCGTTAAGGCAGCTGGAATCAGACAGTGCTATGAAACGGATTTGGATAAGAAGATTTAAACAAATATATTTCGGATAAATAGATAGGATAATGATTTGAAAGATTGCCTGAAATAACAAACATAATTATCATATGGCGTCGCAATCCATACAAACAATGGTTAGTGAAAATGCGTAGGATTTCAATTTTACATTTTTGGTCCTTCGCGTAGCTGAGGGTGTAGTGCGTATCTGAAAAATCTAGTCGTTTGCGAAATGGTACAATGCATACGATTTGGTTTTAGATTTTATTGTCATTCACGTACTAGCGTTTACAAATCTGATAAAATGCGTCGAAATAAATACATGGGCATAACATGACAACATCATGCATGACACAGATAAAACTTTATTAAAGGTGTGTTTCAAATGTTGTATTGTATTATATTTTTAAAATGCATTTTTTTATAATATTACATGATAAAAAAATGTTACAGAAAACTTGTGCCTTCAAAAATTATTCTGAAGTTTGTATCATTTATATTATCATAATAGGTACGTTCGATTTATTTAAGCATACATAATAAGCGACATATTTTTGTAATTTGACAATGGATTGGATTAGACGTTTTCGAACACAGTCAACAAGTTGTCAGTCAACAAATCAAGCTGTTTGATCTGACAATTGAACGATCGTATCGCCGCCTAGTGAACAATGTAAGAAGTAAGGTTTTTTTTTAAACTCAACATTCGGATTTGACACCTAGGTATTATCAACTGCCAGTACCAATGACATTTCAAGGAGTTATGAAAAATGTTACTAAGCCTTTTGGCCAGTATCAGCTAACACACTTTTAACTACCAATTGAGTTGTTAATAAAGCGCTTGCTGCACACTTATCTGTTCATTCACTCCGGGCGCGTCGAAGTGCCGGGTGATTCCTACAGCCCGTCCTATCAGCTGCAAGCTTCAAGTGGGTCTCGAGTGTGGTCGCATGTCGCTGTCTTCGCTGATTTATCGCAATAAACAACTGATTCTGATATCTGCTTGCACTCTTGCCTTATAGATGGAGACGATGCTAGCGAAACTCAGAAGGGGTAGAGAGGTTGCGCTCGGCATTTTTGTGGATCTTTCTTCCACCTAATATTGTTATTTTCATGTAAATAAAAATAATGTAATCACGTACTTATTCTTGTTGTACGTATACTTGTCGAGTTTTCAAATAAGTTTTTTCATAGTTAATATCGTTAATATAATAATATAATTTTTTCATAGTTTATATCGTTAATATAGTTAAGTTAAAGATCATTAACTAAAATATCTATTCGTATTTAGGCCATATCCTACGTCATGAAAAATACCAACTTCTCCAACTAATTATGATGGGCAAGATAAACGACACGTTGGAAAAAGAAAGAAGTCATAGTCGAGAAACATCTGGGAATAGACCAATATAGCCAGTGTGACTTTTCCGCTTGGCTCAAGATAAGGATGAGTTTACTAAGCTGGCCAACCTCCTTTAGTGGAGAGCACCAGATGATGATGATGATGAACTAAAATAAAATATAGTATTTTTCCATATTTTTGGTCGTTGTCCACTTATTGCACTATATACTTCCATATTCATATTTTATGCTAATAATAAAAGTAGATTATTAAGGTTGTTTCTTTTTATGTTATTCTATACATTGTAAAATAAGAAATAATATTATTAATATATACTACATAATACGCAATTTTTTTTTTTTTTTTTTTTTTTTTTTTTCCAGTTCAGCAGTGGACTTCTTATGGCTGAGATGATGATGATTTACTTAATTGTACGACATATTTTTTTTACAATTATACATATGTGAACATGACAAATATTAAATAGGTTGGTAAAGCAATGACCCCATATCATGTTCGTAGCTTTCGAGGCACCATGTACAATGTTTGCGCTCGAGCAAGGAATGGAGTGTAATTAAGGCTGTATCGGATGTGAGCGCGACGCGGCCGATACGGGTGACACGAGACTCGAGTGACTTGCGGCCGCGCAACTCCGATTTAATGGAGATTTTGGATATGGCAATAGTTGCACCCAAGTACTTAGATATACAAGTATAAGTTTATAAAACTATAACTAACTTTTCTTATGTGTTTATTGTCTTATTATTTTATGTGGTGTCAATAAAGTGTTATTGATTGATTGAACCCCCGACAAAAAAAAGGATGATCCGATTTTGATGAAACAAGCAAGCTAAAACAACTCTAGACGAAGTCCTCTTTTTAACAACAGACAGACACACAGATCTACAGATACACAAATACAAACGTATAACACCCCTCTTTTTGGGTTGGGGGTTAAAAAGACATACAATGTAGGCGTAATGCATGCCCACAATAAAGTTGTTGACACATTAAGTAAATCAACAATTAATGTGTAAACAAAAATTTATCAAATTAACAAAAAACCTCCCGAATTTCAACTTTTAGCAATGAACAATTGTGATAAATGTAAGTACTTAATGTAATGTATGTTGTGTGTTGTTCTCCATCCTCGGCCACACCGTCGCTTAACATCAGGCGAGTTGGTGGTCAATCGTAGATCTATAGTGTATAAAAAAACATTAAAACTGCAGTTTGTACTGGAAATTTTGTGTACTTTTGCATACAATTGATAAAAGTACATATTATGTACATTTTTTTTTTATCAGCCCTGTTTGTACAAACTGTCCCACTGCTGGGAACGGGCCATCTGCTCATTGTGAGAAGGGTTAGGCCATAGTTTGCCACGCTGGCCAAGTGCGGGTTGGCAGTCTTCACACATCTTCAAGATCATTGAGAACTCTCAGACATGTAGGTTTCCTCACGATGTTTTCCTTCACCGTTTGAAGTTGGCGGCAATCAACAATACGCACATAACTTCGAAAAGACAGAGGTGCGTGCCATGGGATTCGAACCCAGGACCTGCGGATCGCAAGTCAGACGGTCTCACCACTAGGCTGCCGGAACTCGGTATTATGTACATGATAAATGTTATTTCAGTACACACACATTTTCGAAAACCTGTATTGCGCCTTGGTAGGTATGTATCTACCTAAGCAGCGGGACGGGTGACGCTAGTAACAGCAGCAGGGCAAAAGAACGCAGATTCGTGCCGTGGCGCCAGCGCGGGCGCAGCGCGGTTCAGCGGTTTTGGTCAATCTGTATGACCATCAAGAACGTCTTTCAAACCCACATCGAAAATCATTAAAAATATTCATTAACGTCATTGTTTTTCATTAAAATTACCGCATCCAAAGTCCACGTTACCATCGCATCTCCCGGTCACGTATCGCCTTGTCAGCTTCCATAAATAACGTATGGGTAATCCGATACGCGGTGATTTGTTGTCTTATTTACTTATTTGCGTAGCCTCTCGCCGCGGACACAGATATCTTTATTAATATTACAAGTTACGAAAAGAGATAAATAAAAGAAGGCTGGGTGTAAGAGTTAGATTTTGAAGGTAAATGAGTTTTTTATGTGTGATCAATCACACATAAAAAACTCATTTACTACGATACTACGATCGACCATCAACTCGCCTGATGCTAAGAGCCGGTGTGACCGAGGATGGAGCTCATCGATCTAGAAGATATATATTTACCTTGCCTTGGAAGTTCCAAGATTACCTATAGTTCTAAGGAAACAGAGATGGCGGCAAAGAATTTCATTCCATTCCTATGCAGTACACATTAAGGACGTGGACCGATAACGTTGAGTGCGATTTTTGGCATTTCAATGAGAAATGGGTCGTAATGTGCCTCCTTTCTACTTAGTCCTTGGTTTTTTTTTCAAATAAAATATATAATAATACATTAAAATCACACCAATCTTAACGAAATTATCGCATATATCTAACATTAGCTATGAAAAATAAGTACATGTGTTTAACCAAAACGGTTAACGGTTTAACGGTTGCCTGGAAGAGATCGCTTTTAGCGATACGGCCGCCGGTTGTCACACTATTTTTGTAAGTTTATCTGTTTTGTTTTTTGTTTAATAGTGTACAATAAAAAGTTATTCTATCTATCTATCTATCAAAACAATAAGCAATATAATTTAAGAAAAAACTTTCTTTGGCGTGCTACTAACATTTTATAAAATCATTTACTAACATTTTTAGCTACAATAAAATTAATCATCAGTCAGTGTGTCTATTTAGCTTAAAAAAAATAATCTGATATGAATCATTTCATAGGAGTTATATTGATTCCCATAAAATCTATTGCCATAACTCGATAAAACTTCATCAATTCGATTCATAATATAATAAAATTCCCAACAGCCATAATCCCCGAAACACTACCGTATTAACAATTCCACAGCATCACGTATTGCCTTGATGTTTTTTCTTCGGCCTGCCTTAACCGCCCTACTTTCTACAAAACAGTTCGACCTTTATAACTTAAGAAATAAAAATGATAGTCGCGTGTAGTGGATAGCTTGTGAAAGTAAAATAGTAATGCTCAATAACCATCGGCATAAATAGTATTAACAACAATTGATTTACATACAAATTGCTTTAGACAATATTGTTGACGGAATGGCGCGCGTGATGCTTTCCACACATTTTATTGGGCCATGGAAATGGTGAATGAAGAAGTGACTACAATCATAAACAGTGGAATCTAGGTAGCTGTTTGGCTATTTAAAAGTTTTCAATGTAGTTAGAAGCTTGACTACTTGATTTTACAATAACAAAATTTTATAATAATTTTCTCCAGCCCGTGGAATACGTTTTGGAGAAGGTCGTGATTGGTTCGCCTTCGTGATTGAATCTCTGATCTCATTCAGCCATCCATGTTGTTCGTTTATTTACTAGGTGAAGAACTAATATTTTTCTGAATAATCTGTTTTCCTACTTTACCTACAATGTAAATAACCTAGACACGATTTGTACCTAAACCACAGAATACATTAATAGTATTACACAACGGACTCTCCGCCTCCCACCAATCTCGGGTTCCTCACCCGCTCCCCGCGCTCGCCCTGTCGTTTGCCAGTTCCTAAACTACAAAATTAGTAAATCGCTGGTTTCATAGCCTACTCCTAAAGATCGTATTACTCTGTCACCCCTCACACATACGTAAGTAAGCAGTACCTATCTATATGTGAATAAGAGCACCTGATTGCGCGCCTGATTGGGACTCAGTTTATTTTATTGAGTCTGTACTGAAATTACCTTTGTAGCGGATGGGGGTACAACTTGGTTGATGCCGCTTCTCTTACATGTTCTTATGAATAAATTGTTTTGGTTGTTCTTGAGGAAAAATATAACCTTATTTTTAACCGACTTCTAAAAAGAAGGAGGTTCTCAATTCGATTGTATGTTTTTTATGTTTGTTCAGCAATTACTTTGCCAATTACGAATTGATTTTGATGATTCTTGTTTTGTTTGGTAGGAGATATTTTAGAGATTACCATATAAATTTTATTAAAATCGGTTCAGTACTTTGGTTTTTAATAATAAAATCCCTGAAAAAAACATGTCATCCAAGTAAACGCGTATTTTTATCGGTTTTTTCAGTTTGATTTTTCAAATTAACTATTAAATTAAACAATAAAATTTTATTTAATAGTTAATTTTCTTAGTTTTAAGTTTTTTACAGTAAATAAAATGTGTGTTTCAAATGAGTTTCCTATTTAATTAATTAGGTATTAAAATATTTTGCAAGAAATGTGTAGCACTTAATTCGAGTATTTTTCATACTAAAAGATCTACGTTTGACCACTAACTCGCTTGATAGCAAGCGACGGTGTGTTTTTTGTTTGTTTAATTTATTTTTAATCATATATTATACAATATATTATTTAAACCATATCTAGTTTTTAAACTCAGCTTTCAGCTCAGTTATCTAAACTAAAAATGTAAAGATAAGATCTAAAGCCAACTCCTTGCTACACGTGTAGTGGCTACATCGTAGCGTACGTTGAAAGGGCCATAAAATTAAGTAGTTGTGGACAAATAAAGCAGTAAATATGAAGAGAGACCGCGGCCGACGCTCTCTATGCAAATATTATAGGCCTTATCTGGGACTCGGGAGATAGGTACGGGAGAGTCCGCGGGATATGTTCTAGCGAGGACCGATCGCAACAAAATATAGATATACATCTCAGCCATAAGAAGTCCACTGCTGAACATAGGCCCCTCCTCATGGATTTCCAAAAAGACCGATTGGAAGCGGCTTGCATTCAGCGTCTTTCCGCCGCTTGTATGAGGTCAAAATACCGTGACCGTGGGGTACCGGCTTAGAATAGTACCTCCCCCTCTCTTCCCGTGGGTGCCGTAAGAACCGGCTAAGGGAAATACTACCAGAGATAGGCAGCAGCATCCTCTACGGAAAACACCATCTACTGGGCTCGCCAACCTGCATGCCACGCGTGGCGAGTAAAACCCCATAATGAAGATTAACAAAAAAAAACAAATAAAGGAATGGATAGTGAAAATTCAATATTTCGTTATTGCACAGTCTGGTAATAATTACGAGTACACTCATTTCTATCTACATACAAAGAAACAATCTTTTGAACCAGTTGGTAGTGTGTTTGCGTCTACCTGCTGAACTGAAAGGTCGTGGGTTCGATTCCCACCCAGGGCAAACATTTGTGTGATGAGCATGGATTTTTGTTCTGTGTCTGGGTGTTTCTATGTATCATATGTATATATTTACAAAAAAAATGTATATAATATGTATTCTAGTTCCATAGTACAAGCTTTGCTTAGTTTGGGCTAGATGGCGTTGTGTGAAATGTCCACATTTTTTTTATTTTTTTTTTTATTCATATAATTATAACTGTGAACGTACGAGTTGTGTGTAGCTTACTTTTCTATCCCAATATAGCTGAAAGGATTTGAATGTTTAGAAGATTAAGTCTTGGATACATAGGGTTATTTTATGCCGAAAACATGAACGGTGTTTGTAGAATGGCGGATTATCCTCTGTCTATTTGAAGTTATGTAATTACTTATTGTTAAATAAAACCACAAGTTTAAACGGTAAAACATTATGTCTAAGAGTTCTTAATGTTCGCTCATTTAAAAAAATGTTTGAAGCCTATCAACCCGCACTAGGCCATCGTGGCGGTATTCAAACATGGATTATCTCATAATAAGAAGATGGCCTACGTCCAGCAGTGGGGCAGCAGGTTGGTTTCAACCAAGTTTATGACATAGACATAGATTGCTCTCGCTGTTTTAGTTTTTGTTGTTAATTTCATTAATTTGAGTTAGGAACAAATAACATACTTTTTGCCATTCACAAAAAATCCAAACTATATTTTGTTTCTGCCAACTCTATCGGCTATTATGCCTAAAATATTAACATATTTTTTTAGTTATTATACCAATCCGAAGTGAACAAAACGAAACAACATGGTTATAGCATACCTATAATAAAAAATTACAGTATCATCTTGAACTCTAGTTGGTCTACCCAAGCTCTACAATAATACGGGATATAAGGGCTTGTTCACACGGTGCGATGCGGTTATGACGCGATTTTAAAGCTGTGATAATATGATGTTCTACTGGAAAATCCTAAGTCATAATTTTAGAAGCGAAAGGAACTGTATATCTGTGTATTTGTTACTTTTTCACGAAGAAACGACTGATTGTTACTAAATTTCATTTATTTTCATAAGGTCGGATTTTCAAATAGTCAAATTTTTTGGTACAAAGATAGCTCTAAGCCTGATGATGGATATAGACTACATTTCATTGTAATCATCATCATCATAACTACGTGCTCAATCTGCAGGCCTAAGTAATAGTAAAAACCCCGAGTCAAAAAAGATGGGTGTTATAAGTTTGATATATGTATCTGTGTATCTGTATATCGGTGTATCTATCTGTAGCATCCTAGCTCTTAAGCGGATGGACCGATTTTGATCTAGTTTTTGTATTTGAAACAAGATTTCATTGAGAATGTACCTGCTCGTATCTATGTTTCATCAAAATCCAATCAATCGTTTTTTTCGTCGGGGGCTTTTGAGTTTTATAAACTTATATTTGTTCATCTAAATATACAAGATATTTTATGACACACGATACTTAGGTTTAGTTCGCACGAGAGCTTTAACAACGTCCGTTAAAAAAGCGTTCAAATAAAACAAATGCATTCTCTAGTATATGTTCACACGGCAGCGCTTTTAAAACGCGACGTTTTTTTATCAAGCACTGTTGTATTTTCAACGCTGGGCGTTGGGCGTCAAACGGAATAGAACCTAGGAAACTTCTTATTATTATTCACACGAGCGCTAAAAAACCGCCGGCGCTGCGTTCAGTGCGCCGCGCGCTTCCCGACTGTTCGGACGTTTGTTTTATTTTTACCGTCATCAGAACGATGTCGTCATCATGGACTGTAGATCCCGAAGTGCTCATCATAGAAGTGGAGTCTCGTCCTCTTCGTACCAGTCGTTGTACAGGTGGTATCGCCAAACGCATGTTTGTATCTTGAAGTGTAATTCGAGGCCCCACTATTGCCAACAATTCATCAAATGTTGTTGTAGACATTCGAAAATAATTGAAAAATTTGGCGGGATATTGCCTCAAATCTTCATACAGCGTCACAAACTGTCCTTTTAAGTATCTTTTTTCATTCAGAGGATGTACCCAGAACGCCTTTTGTTTCCTTTTTCGTCTTCTAGCAATACAAACTGCTATTGCCAGTAATTTAGCAGAAACCATTTTCACGTCTTACCGAAGTGAGAGACAAGACAAGAGTGATTAAAAAGCGTTCGTATGAACAATCATATCGAGAGCGTTTAAAAAGCGCCAACGCCGGGATTTAACGCAACGCTTTTTTAACTCTCGTGCGAACTAGACCTTAGCTGTAATCGTTACGTTCTCACATACATACCGGAACGTCACCGCGCGTAACGAAGCCGCGCCGCCCAGCCGTCGCGTGTCCGTCGTACGATACTTTATGCGCATGTAAATATTTGTGCGGCGTCACAGCTGCGACGTGTAGACCGATCCTAATTCTCTATTGTAAGTATATTTTCCTACTCTCCTAATGAAGTAAGTATACGAAACCACAAATAATAATGCTCAGGAGATATGAACTGTTATTTACAACAAGTGCTTTCCCTTCCCAAGATTAAACGTTGTTTTGTGTACGCAAATACGCTTGATAAATACACTACAAGGGATGTTTATGAGAGAGTAGTTAGTTTATTAAGTAGACCTCTTTTACTAAGCCAAATATTATATTTGAGTTATATGTTTTATTTTACCATTTTGTCACACCATTATTTTTTTCTTTATGACCAATGATTCTATTTCTAGAAACGCTTACGCTTTGAAATGGTCAAACTGTGACGTGGCGTCACGTGACATTTCATTTCTTTCGTTACTTTTGTATTCTACTGGCCTTCACGAAATTAGACTGTCACGTGCCTAAATTATTTTACTACCTACTTACTATAACTTCTTTCTAAATGAAGTCAATAAAGTTAGTTTTGAGGCTTAAATCATTCGAGTTTTTTTTTATCTCTTTCAAAAATAAATCTAAGTGTTGATACTTCTGTGTACAAATGGGTACCTAATTGATTTGACTTAAAAAAACAAATGTATGTTAAGATACTTGTGGGTGCAAGTGGGTAGATTTTATTTGACGTACAATTTTGACTCTACACCTTATGTAGAGCTTCAGAGCTTTGCATCAAATTGCTAATTAATTCCCTGTAGAATCTCTCCCTCAACTACTCCCGAGTAACTTCATCCTCGCTCGTTAAAAAACAAAGCTTAGTATGTCGCAGGATTGTGGTGAATTCGTAATTTCGATCAAAATTTATAGACATCATTATCAATCATTGTCCAGTGCTCATCCACAACGCAAGTCTCCTCTTTAGCGCGCCACTCTTTCCGGTCTTGTACCAGTCTCATCCACAGTCTTCCTACTGACTGAGCTGCAAGTCTCTCTGGTGTTCACTTTCCATCTCGCGGCTACCATCCTGTGACTGCTTTACTCTACCGTCCGTCTTCCCTTCTGATCAAGTGTCCCATCTGCCAAAAAGCTATATGGTAAATAATTATATACCGATACGTAGGTACACTGATATACCGATATTAATAAGTTATTTTCAGGTTTCCGTATTAAGGGTGCTAGAGCCTATTCGTGAGGCTACTGTGTCTTTCTCTCTGTCTGCCTTACACTTAAACGGCTGTATCTTTTGAACGGTACTTTAGACACAAGTCTCAAAATTGTCCGGGATGACGTGGGGGCGTGTAGGTACTTGTATAATAGTGATAATTTATTTTCAGAAATAGGGGATTTGAGCAACACCACTCTTTGGGAGTAAGATACGAATTGTACTAAATAATGTTTTCAACACTTGCCAACCATAACACCTACGCCGTATTGGCTTCCATTTCCTACATAAAAGAATATGCTGTTGTCCCTATCAAGAGTTTCTTCCCCTTTCCTTCTGATTTTTGCTAGCCCTATAGTGCCCCATTTCAAATATTCCAAGTTTAGTATTGAAATAAATAATAACCTGGAAATAGACATAAGCTGCATTTCATCATGTTCATCACCATATTTAATCACTATGTGGGTTTAATCGTGGCCGCAGAATTTTATGATCCTACAGCCACGGTTGAAATTGAGTGATTTCTATAAAGAACTCACTTAGTTTTGTCATATCGAGACTTTTGATAAACATCCAGGTTTCACCAGAACACTGCGACACGTACTTAAGTTTATTTTTCTCAAAGTTTTTGCACAAATCAAGCGGATCGCGTTTATTTCATATTTTCCCCAATTAATTTCCATAATCCTTGTCAAATACAGGTTTCGAGGGGTTCTGTTGAGAAAAATCTTGGGAATGTTTACCTATTGCTTTGTAAGTATAATTTGGTTGGCTCTATTCGATTTTACTTACCATTACTCTTTACCAAAATATGATGGTGAAAGATCGCTGTTGTCGAATTTTTATTCAAAACTATAATTTGTAGATGGATTGGTTGGTTAATAAGAATAAATACATCATAATAGTTTTCATTCCTTTAAGAAATAAGTAACAAGTATCTATATTAAAAGGAAAACAAAATACCCAAATGCAGAAAAAGGTTTTTGCAGTCTACCTTACGATTTCTTTACGATTGATACGCTGTTGAGTGTACGTTTTTTGTGAGAAAGTATGCGTAAAATCGCTGTAAAAGATAATAAATGCACATAATTCTAGTAAAACTACCTGGGTTTTACGAAAAGTTCGTTGGTAGTTACGAGAAAGCACATTTTATTCTTATTTTTGCGAGATACGTAGGTATTCATTATTATTATGACACCCAGGGAGTGAAAACGAATCTAACGACACCTCACACATCAAAATAGGTTAAACGGTATAGACTGTAGGCAATAATATAGAAACATACATACATACCCACATACATACTTACACTCAATGGAGTCGGGAAAGGTGACAAGAAAGGAAGTGGCAGCGTGATGGCATGAAAGAAAGTCATGCAATTTTCCGTCACGGCATAGCGGGTTGGTTTTATTGCAAATAGTCTAAGATCCCGCTATAGGACGACCTTCACCTAGCTGGTTAATGGATGAAAAGTATTAGATTTTTAATTTTTTAAGACAACCCATTTGCAATATATTTATTGCCATATTTAATTATATATTGACATATGCATTAACCAGCTCGGTGAAGGTCGTCCTATAGCGGGATCTTAGACCAAAAAGTCTTTGTCATTTTTTTTATAAACAATATCAATCTGTAACCACCAACTCGCTTGGTATGAAACGTTGTGGCCATGGATGGAGTTTGTCGATCTAGAAGGTATTCAGTATTCACTCTAGCCTTGAAAATGTAAAAATTATACATAGTTTTCAGAAAACAGAGAAGATAGCAAGGAGTTTCACACCTGTCTATTTACGAGTATTTTAGTTAAATACCTACAACGATACGTGTCCACAGCTGAATATAAACCTCCATGGGTTTCCCAAAAAACCTGTTAAAAGCAGCCCCGTAACCAGTGTCTTCCTGCCACATGTATGAAATCGTTTGTCCATCTTGTAGGCAGTGCACAGAGCACGCAGAACTGTTGGCCGATGAGATCGAAATGTTTTCAAGTGAAGAGCAAGCTAATGAAGGACGTTCAGCCAAATTAAAATGGAGCTCAACACGCGCAGATATCTCTCTCGCGCATCACAACATTTTTAAACATATAAAATCATGGGTTAGGCATATTAGAAAAGTGAGAAATAAATTTGTTTATTTAGATACGACAAATATTTAAAAAAAAACAGATAACACTTGTACTGGCGAAGGAGTAGGCAAAAAACATATACGAGTATTTTACTGCTCCTCAGCCAATTTTAAAGATATAAAAGTTTTTTTTTATATTTATCTTAAATAAACAAACTCATTTCTCATTTTTGTAATATTCCTAACTAATGATTTTATGTGCTAAAAAATATTTCGATGTGTGAGAAAGATAGCTGCGCGCATTGAGCCTTTACAGTAAATGTAAATTGTAGAGCGCCGCCGGCCGAGTGGCGTGAAGTGGAGGCATCAGGTATGAAATACATTAAACATCTCGCCATGAATATTACCGAGGCAGCAGCCTGTGAATCCGTCTCCACTTACATTACTCACAGCTTGTTTCCATTCTTTTCCAATGGAACGTTCGTATATTTAAATTCAAGATTCCGGGCTTATAGTATACTCTTCTTCTTTTATTTACGTTCAACTGATATTTTGATAACCAACCATCAAATTTTGGATACAATTAGCTCAATTCATTATTTTAAATTTTTTACTAATTAATTACTTTGGAGTGTGAAAGTTAGCAAAATTATTTCCTAACCGTCACACCAGTGTGAAAGAACGGTGTGAAGGTTAGTCGGCCGCGGAGATTTGACATATAGGTAGGTATAATATGTATAGATAGCCCGGTGATAACTTACAAAAGCTCATAGTCACTGGCAAAGTGGAGGGTAAAAGATCGAGAGGAAGGAGCCCAATGCGCTGGTCAGACCAAATCCGCACCACTCTCAACATTAACGTCGCCGAGGCGGTACATGCTGCTGAAAATCGGAACAGATGGCGGAACATCATACGGGGAAAGTTAAATCTTTGATGGGTCACGACCCCCAGTATTGGGGTTTCGACGCAAGGAGGAGGAATATGTATAGAACTTTGATAAAGATGCTATTATCATTGTTATCATACTATATGGTACCATGTAGCTAATGATGGAGCTGGAAAGTTTGCACCTAAGTTTTATGATGGCATCTTTTTATACATAATTGTAGTTTAAGAAAATTAAGCAACCGACTTCTCATGGATACCATTGTCAGAACTGGACCAAATTGAAATGGGACTACACGGGAAACACCAGCTTTCAAATAAAAATATAATTATCAAAATCGGTTCACCCAGTCGAAACTTATGAGGTAACAAACATTAAAAAAACAGTTGAATTGAGAACCTCCTCCTTTTTTGAAGTCTGTTGAAAATAGATCTTCGTTTAACCACAAACTTGTCAGATAGTAAGCGACAGGGACGGTATAGCTGTCGATGTAGTATGTAAGTCGATCTAGAAGAACTATATATTAGGAACAAAAAGACGAATTCTCATAAAGTGGAAATCTCAAATTGTATAATTTCCCAGAACGTTGAAAATGTATAGTTTTTACGGTGACAGGGATTTCTGCTCCTGTGCAGTACCCATCAAATGTAGATCGACCACATTTTTTTCATTTAAGACAAGTTACAAAACAGTACTTAGCTAGGTAGTTTTAATACTCACTACTCATCCATATTTTTAATTAATGAAATCGTAAGTTTTTTTTAATTTTGTACTCAAAGCGATTGAATAAAATCGCAATGAAATAACATTAAAGTTAGGAATAAGTGTTTCCATTAATCTGCGGGTAGGTCTCTGCGCGGCGATAAATTAGTGCGGGGCCATAAATCGAGCGGCTTCAACGCCAGTTACGCGCGCGAGCGGACACTGTCCGCCCCCCGCGCCGCGGCGGCCCTGAGTCGCTGCTTCCACGCGCCTCGCCGCTTCAGTCGCCGTCTACGCGTGCAGCTTGTCTCCGCTGTTGCTTTTGACGTAACGGTTTATCGTTTTACTTTTGTAATTAGTTAAACTTCATTTTAAATATATTATTCCTTTGAGTATGTTCCGCAGTAAACATTCTTTTTTAACGGAAAAATGCCTTTATTAACAAGAAATAAATATACTGCATACTACATTTACTTAACTACCTAAAGTACTACACAAAAAACAATCAGATAACCACTATCTCTTTATGTATCTTCTGCGATGCAAAAGAGTAAAATTAATTACTTTCAGTGCTGTGTCGCAAGGAACTACTGTCAATGCAACCCAAGCAGACGTGACTGAAACAAATGTTCAACTACCCGTATAGAATTTGTAGCACATTAATTTCTCAGGTTTTTTGTTTTATAGAGACATTTTTAATTTGGCCGGGTTTTACGGTCGAGTTCTACAAATTTGATTTAAAAGCCATCAGTGTAGTAAATTGTCGAAATAGGTTTTTGATTTAGTCAAATCAATTTTGCAGTCCACACGGTGGACGTGGAATTAAAGCGCTTCATTTGGGTTTCTGAAATAGCCACCATAAAACGATGATGCTTATAGTTCCATCTTATAAATTTTCTGTGATAAGTCAAAATTTATTCAAAAGTAAGTACTCAAAAGGGCCACATAATGCAAAATAAATTAATTTTTAATTATTTTATAAGGAATAGTTTATTTACTGTATCTATACAATTTTTTATAGAATAAAGCTTTATTTAACTACGTATACAAACTATAAATATATATTTACATTACTATAAATATATATATATATTAATTAAATAACTACTCCATTACAATTATTTTATTAATTATTAAAGCGGCGATTAAAACTAGATTGCATTTCAGTGTTTATTTAGGAGTAGAAAACACGACTGCGCCTAGATTCCTGTGATGCCAACTTAAAAAAAAATCACATATCGAAAATATTTAAAATAGGAAATTACGAATAAAAGCATGAGACTCAAAACTTGAGAATGCAGTATATTCGTATTTACTTCGAGCGGGTAGACAGTCTAGACACCTGGTGGTATGTGTCCACAGGTTCACCCGATTTACTACAATAATTAATAATTTATGATAAGTTATATCTAGTTATATATAGTTATATACATAAGTTTATGATTCATAGAAATTTAAAATACTTATTTCATGAAGCCCTAATAAATGGGCAAATGCTTTTAAAAACTACAACAAAACAATATACAAACTACACAAACTTAACTAACTAAACTACTACACAAAAAGCGAATCCATTATATACAATAATAACCTATGTTAATTTAAATTAGATCAAAATTCAAGAATATAAATGGTCATTCCAAAATTCAACAGTATCTGTGTAACTTAGTGTCACTTCTCTCAGTTAGTAAAATTAAACCATGATAGATTAAGTGCCTATTTTTAACCGAATTCCAAAAAGAAGGAGGTTCTCATTCAAATGTATGTTTGCTACGCGATTACTCCGCCATTCTGTTTTGATTTCGATGGTTATTTTTTTGTTTGGTAGGTAAAATTTCAGTGGTCCCATATAAATTTTATAGGTTTTTATAAAAATATAACTGAAAAATGTCATCCAAATAAACGAATCGCGTATTTCGAAGCCGGTTTTTTTTGTTTTTAAACTATAATTATATTGTTATAAAATCAGTTATAAAATTAATGCATTGTTTGTAAAGAATGGTTTAATTAAATGTAAATGTAGGTTCTGGCAACACAGTTCAGTTTACAAGAGACTATTATTTTATCTCTACCTCCGCTGGTACCGGTTTGGTTTAGTTCCGCTCGTAGGACCTTGTACTACATTCAGCACATTATTCTTTTGCGGTATGCGAGGATGTTTTGTTCGTTTCGAATGGAATTGCATTTCTATTTGGGGAAATGTTTGTATTAAGAATTACTGCAGATTTGGTTGTAGCTGTGAAAATATATTATTTTTCAAAATAAAGTATGTTACTGAGTTCCGGATTTTTTTACCGATATTAATAATACATTGTGTTACTCTTTACTTCAAAAGAATAACAAAACAATATTTAATATGAACATAGAAAATCAAGCACATATATGACACAATTTCGACTAACAGGTTCAGACCACGGGTCCCTCGTAATTACAAGTTATCAATTAACTTTAGTTAACTTGGTAGCTTACATTTAATTACATTAGTAGTTTTACATTATCTTTGGAAAGTGCTACGGGCTACGCCGTAGCAGGCCTATAGCGATTACGTAGCAATTTTCGTATAGAATGCCGTAAAAGAGAGGTATGTAATAGTTCTGTGGCTAGATCTTGAAATAGGTCTATATTACTTATTTACTATTATACTGTCTAGTTAACAACGAGAGATTAACAAAACGTGTGATTCTAATTCAACGTGTCTATGCAGTCGACGTGCTGACGTATCAGCGATGGACAGTGGCTGGTGGTTGATGACAAATGAAATAATGCCCGTATAATTAGAGATTACCATCGATTTGACGGCTCACACCCGAGGTAACGAAGACACATGGACTGTGGAACTGACTCAGTAACCATTAAGTAAAGTTCAAAATCAACACGTTCTCCGTAAAAAGCTCCATCCTCGGCCATACCGTCGCTTAACATCAGGCGAGTTGGTGGTCAATCGTAGATCTATAATGTATAAAAAAATAAAAAAATAAAATGTAAGAATTGTGCAGCGTTGTGTATGAGAAGCCAGGTTCTAATTTTTTCAATACAGTTGCTCGAAAAGGTAGCTTAAGAGACTTGTTAACATTGTTTGAAAGTAAAATATGTTTAATTTTCTATTTGTTTAGATGTTTCCTTTTCTCTGTTGTGTGTTTCTTGTTGCAATAAATGTATGTCTAGGCCTATAAACATTATGTATTTATTTGCATAGAACATTCTCATTTGAATGTCTCTTCCATTCAAACATGTATCGGTGCTAGGGCGGGCGGCTTATCTGGCGCTGGGCGGCAGCCGTGACAAAGATCGCCGACAACAATCCACGTCAATTTGGGAGCTGACAAGGTGCGGTCGCGAGCTGCACTAGTCTATCACACAACTTCTTTGGAGACGCCAAATAATTTTATTTTTATGTTTATTTATATAAATTTGTTGTATTGTGTGATATTGTTTACTTTTCTGCATGTACTATTTCTTTTAAAGTATTGTATAGGTTAATGCGAAACTTAAATGACCACGAGGCGGAAAATAAACATATGGGACTACTAATAAAATTGGCAGACTGTTACTTACTGGTTACTTATGTAATATTTATTATGTCGAAAAAGAAAATTGACTTCAGTAACTCATGAATGTTTCATGAATTACTGAAGTCAATTTTCTTTTTTTTAACAAATAATTATATTCGCGGTATATTAGACTATATTGATGGCATGTAAGATGAATATTATAGTTATTGATTTAGTAGTCTTAAATAATCCTGCCTTTTAGTAAATTTAGTAATATTGGTACATATAACATCAATGAAAAGAAAAACTAATATGAAGTCTCCACGCATGTTCTGTCCGCGACTAACCATGCAGTCAGGTTAGTTCCGTCACTAGTTTTGCACCGATTCACTCTACAACACGACCAATATAATTTGTGCAATTGACTGAGGTCGCCACCATCGCATTTCCCAATCAAAACAAAACGCTGACCTTAGCAAATGTTTAGTTTCATCATTCGTCAACATTACAGATAAATTGGTCGATTTATCGACACTCCATCGACTCCACGCGTGATTTTCACGTCATCCATGTTCGTAGAGCAGTCAATTCAGTGCGGTTTGTGAAGCACGTAGTTTAGAAGGGAGAGGAAAATTAATGTAACATAGATTTAATAACGATATTAATAAGAGGTTCTTCGATCTGAAAAGAAAATTGGATAACTATAACCTTCTTATTATGGTAGCAGTAAATATAGAAGATTAATTTTGGGGACGATATTGAAATTCATCATCATCGTTCCAGCCATAAGAAGTGTTATTACTGGACATAGGCCATGGGTTTCCAAATAGATTGGTTCGAAGCAGCTTGCGTCCTTTCAACGTCTTTTTGCTACTTGTATGAGGTCTTCTGTCCACTTTGTAGCTGGTCTTCCTTCGTTACGCTTGCCGGCGCGTGGTCTCCACTCAAGAATGTTGCGTCCCAATTCACCATCTAGGTATGCTAAATGCTATGTGCCCTGCCCACTATCATTTCAATTTCCTAATCCACCGTACTATGTTGGTAATTTTGGTACGGATCTCTACATTTCTGATTCGATCTCGCAAATATATCCCTGGCATATCGAAATTGAACGTTTGTAATACTTATTTCTAGTAAGTAAACTAAACATACAATAATAAACTTTACTACCAGTATAGCACATATATGGCACTGAAACGTGGTCACTTACTATGAGCCTTACGGAAGCTCAAAATCACGCAACTTTACCCGCTTTTCTTGTGTGTGTGTTAGTGCGTGTGTGTGTATTAACTTGTGGGTAATTCATTATGAGTTACATATTATTAAATTTGTTTATCCTTTTAATATTGGCCTCAAAACGCGCAGCTACCTCTCTCGCGCAACACATTGCGCACACAAAATCATTGAATAGAATTTTTATTATTATCTTATTTGAAAACAGAGAGACAGAATTGTTTATTTTAAAATAAATATTTAAAAAAGTTTAATTTAAAATAAAAAAAGACGTGTGGCACTCGGAGACTGCCGCGGTAAAGCTATTGCATAATAGCTTTACGCCTTACTTGTCATAATGCTACAATGTAGCTCTGTTATAATTTTGTAATAAAACAGTCTTGTATTTCGTAATAACACATTTAACGATAATACTTGTTTTGAGTCGGCAGAAAATACCAAAACCGTTATCTTAGTGCCCAAAATAATAAATGCTCGCGCTAATAATTTCCCAAAAGTCATAACCGACTCATTTATCTCGGCCTATTAATAACAGGTTGGCTTAAAGCTAAAATTGGTATAATTTTAATGAGATTCAAAACTGGTATTTCCGTTGATTGCAGTTTGCATCATGTGTAAAATATCCGCAACAACGGTAGGTATAAGTATAACCCATTTTGTTAAAGGCAACTTGTCGCTTTGGTATCTATTTACCTATGTGTTTTTGAACAAGTTTTTTCTTGAAACGGATTTTACAATGCTGAAATAAAAATAAAATACATTCCATGTCGTTTAAACATACCTAATAGTTAAAATACCACGCTTTACTTTTTCTATAAATTGATCTCCATACCACGGTAGCGTGGAAGAGATCGCTTTTAGCCATAAAGCCGCCAGTTGTCACACTAGTTTTGTAAGCTCTCTGTAAAATTGTTTTTGTTTAATAGTGTACAATAAAGAAAAGAGTTTATCTATCTATCTATGGTTCCCTTTTTTCCGACTTGAAAAAGGAGGAGGTTAACATTTATCGGTGGTTTATTTTTATGTTTGTTACCGTATAAGTCCGTCATTTATAAACCGATTTGAAAAAAATATGTTTTGTTTGAAAGGACATATTTTCAGATTGGTTCCATAAAAGTTTCATCGATATCGGTTCAGTAGTTTGGTCTTTTAAAACAAAATTACACATTTTCATTCTTTTCAACAGACTTCAAAAGAAGAGGAGGTTCTCAATTCGACTGTTTTTTTTTTAATGTTTGTTACCTCAGAACTTTCGAATGGGTGAACTGATTTTGATAATTCTTTTTTTATTTGAAAGCTGGTGCATCCCGTGTGGTCCCATTTTAATTTGGTCCAGTGCTGACAATGACATCCATGAGAAGTCGGTTGCTTCAGTTTTTAAACTATAATTATGATATTTAAAATTATTTATGCAAAGTAGATCTACATTTATGGTAAGCGACGGTATGGCCGAGCTCGGAACACGTCGATCTGGAAGATTTTTACCGTAGTGATTTTTACTAGAATTATCGTAAAGAATCTTCTATCTTTTCGCATACTTTCTCGCAAAAACGTACACTCAATATTATATCAAGCGTGACGCAAAAGTTTTTACGAAAATCGCTCTAATGCAGTCGGATAAGTAATTAGCTTTTCAATTAAAATATATACTTGTTGATAAGGGGTCTTAGGTTTCTTAAATTTGTATCTATTTGTATGAACTTAGCGTGATGCGTCCGTTCCACACCGCATCACTCCCCGAGGCGTGTTTTTATTAATTTATCGCTTGCTCTGCGGCAGTTAATGTGTTAAGTTTTAATTGAAATTTGATCTCCGGCCGTTTCGACGACTCTTGTTAAATTATGTCTGCCATTCATAAAGTTGTGCAATTAAATGGGGAATAATTCGATTTCTTGACGATTCTATTGTTGTGAGATTATTTTATTATAATTTGATGTTCTTAGCACCTTTTTACCCATCTGCACAAAGGAGGATATTGTTTTCGTATGTTTCTATATTACCTTCTACAGCTGCGCCTTGACCGATTTTCACAAACTGAATGAGGAAATTTTTTGATAGTTTTAGTACAATTATTTTGCGCAGGCAACCGCCTGGAAGATATCGCTTTTAGCGATAAGGCCACCCGTGTTCACACTAGTTTTTTGTTTTTTGTAAAATTGTTTTTATTCAATGGTGTACAATAGAGAGTTTATCTATCTATCTATTATAGTTAGTTCATTAATATCTAGCGATACCTACCAAAACTCAAAGCTTATTCTTCCTGCAAGATAGATTCCTCGTTAATCCGGCAATCATAACCCGGCCAATCAGGAGTCAGGCTAATAACCGCTAATCAGCCGCAAACACCGGACGCGGCCGGACGTGCTGCGCGCCTTCCGACAGAGATGATAACTGCGGAGATAAAACTGTTATCGGCTACCCGGTAATTGCGACTACACCTAAACCGAACGACGAGAAAAATAATAATGAGGACGTGGGTTTAAGAATCTCTCGTTTGACTATTGTATATATTATCTATCTAAGCTATGCTACCTAGTTAATAACAATATGTTTAATGCATGTTTGTGTTTAAGTATGTACCTATGATCCTAATAATCTTCATAAACAAATAAGGTACTTATATCTAATTTGAGAAATTGCTTACTTTTAAATTAAGATTTGTTACAATATGCATGATTATTATGGAGTAATAGCAATAAAGGCTTTTTTACTTTTACTTTTACTTACGTTTGACTCTTGTCCGTCTCGCTCACGTATACATACATTATTGAAGATATAAAATGATTGAATGAATTTCTAAAGACACTATTTAAAAACCGCACTAGAAAGCAATATCATAAATTATCGTCAAAATTTTAATTTTGATCCAAGTTAGGTAATTTTCATACGTAAAAATGTTTTTTATGTATGAAAATTACCTTGGATCAAACTGAAGTTTTTGTCGATAATTTGCGATGTTGCTTTCTAGTGTGGTTTTTAATTATTGTCTTTATCCCCCGTACCAAAAAGAAGGGTGTTATAAGTTTGATGTGTGTATCTGTGTACCTGTGTGTCTCTCTGTGTATCGTAGCTTTCAAACGGATAGACCGATATTGATCTAGATTTTGTTTGAATACTTATAATTAAAAAAACTGAAAAAAGAACGACATAAAAATACGCAATTCGTTTACTTGGATGATATTTTTTCAGTTATTTTGTTATAAAACCAAAGTACTGAACCGATTTTGATAAAATTTATATGGGATCTCTGAGGAATTATCTATCAAAAATAATCTAAAACAATTTATAATTGGCGGAATAATCATTGAATAAACATACAAAAAAGACATACAGTCCAATTGATAACCTCCTTCTTTTTGGAAGTCGGTTAAAAGTATTTCTTAGCTATGTTTCATCAAAATCGGTTCAGTTGTTTTTTTTTGTAGGGGGTTGTTAAGTTTTTTAACTGAAACTTTTTGGTTAATTCAGTTATTTTCTTCAAAAATTTTGTTATGAGCAAGCGAGACGGACGATGGTCGAACCATAGACTCTTAAGAGTTTATAGTTTGAAATCACGCATCTCGCTTGCACTTACCAAAAATGACTGAATGAAATGAAATTATATAAAAAATCATCACACTTGTTCCGGCGACAGCGGAATGGCAATCACAATGAAATTACATTGACAACGATGTGACAGTGACAGATTAATTTTTGGAAACGTTGCCGAGATTGGTCATCATTAAAATTAACTTAAAGATACCTACTGGGACGAACCATTTATCAGATAAAATAATTATAGTTTAAAAAACTGAAGCAACCGACTTCTCATGGATGCCATTGTCAAAACTAGACCAAATTGAAATGGCACTACACGGAAAGCACCAGCTATCAAATAAAAAAAGAATCATCAAAATCGGTTCACCCAGTCGACAGTAATGAGGTAACAAACGTAAAAAAAAAACAAAAAAAATACAGACGAATTGATAACCTCCTCCTTTTTGGAAGTCGGTTGAAAATAGCAAACTTCATTATGATCCATATAGGCATTACAGTGAAAGAGTAGGTAATAAACATTTGCAAATATTTTAAAATATGCGAAAGTTAGTGTTTGCGCATACAAAATTTCGCACTTATAATATTAGCGAGATAGGTACGTACTTTTTATCTTGCAAAACGATTGTAAATCCTAAATGAACCAAACAACAAAATTTCGCCCCAATTAAACCGCGAATTCCACTTGATAATGTTTATTTCTCGAAAGATGTGGATATTTGTCGGTATGAAAGGTACTCCGATAACGCAAACACACCGTCTGTTTGTTTGTACGTGGCATTAGCACCGAGTAGCATATTTACAGAGATGAAACTCGTAAACTTTTGAGGTGCGCCGTGCGATCGGGGCGCGCTAGTTGTTGTAGCGTCGCTTAATCTCATTGGCGACGCTGCGCGATTTGCACGATACAGAACAGATACTCCTTGCGTGTTTATTCGACTTCCAAACAGAAAGAGTTCATCAATTCGGTCTGTATGTTATTTTTGTATGTTTGTTCACCGATTACTCAGCAAATTATGCATTGATTTTGATGATTCTTTTTGTATTTGATAAGTCACTTTTCAAAGGTACAAATAACATACATACAAATTTACATACAAATTTTACCAAAATCGATACAAATTTTATCAAAATCGATGTAGTACTTTGGTTTTTATAACAAAATAACTGGTAAAATATCATCAAAGTGCCTGTAGAAAACCCACAACAAGTCGTGTACGTTTTGTATTGCGTATTTTGAAATCGGTTTTATCAGTTTTTTAAACTAATAACTTTTAAAGTATAATATCGATCTATCGTTTTGTTAGTGTACGTTTTAAAAGTGTTAATGCAATCGAGCAGAACTCGACTAAATTATTTATTAGCGTAGTGCGTTTTTTTTTTTTTTATAGAAGATAGATCTACGATTGACCACCAACTCGCCTGATGTTAAGCGACGGTGTGGCCGAGGGTGGAGCTCATCGATCTAGATTGGCAGGCTGATATAGCATATTTCAGTAAACCTGGCTGACCTGGTTAACAAGATAGGTCAAGTTTCCCACATTGATGGGGTAACTAAAATTATGGTTAACAATATTACCATGGAAATAAGAGCAGCAAAACTTTCATTGTAGTATTTATTATTGAGAAGTTTTCTTCAAAAAGTTCATGATTCTCATGACTGACACGTAGTTATCACAAAAGAAAGTGACAGAAAAACATACGTTTCAAATAGCATATCTATCAATGCCTTATTTATTTGTTAAATAATTTTATTTCACATATTTCATACGTTCCATTTACAGAACTGGAGAGTTCAAATTATTTTAATTCTATAACTAAGTTCCTATATATTTTATCCAGGATATTGGCTTTACAAGTCCCCTATTTTTGCCACCAATCATTAACTCTGTAAATTGTCTATTTCTCAACATAGTTGCAGCCATTAGGTAATTGTTTAGAAGCGATAAAAGCTAATAGACGCATGTCTAATTACTTGTTTGTTTGTAGGTGAATTAACGAGGTGGCTGGAAACTTTCGGCGAGTGACGCCGAGTGCGTAGGTAGTGTTTGGATTTGATTTACTTATCGCTGTTGACTGACTAAAGTGCTTCAGTTGGGGTAATTATATTGACTGTTATTAATAGGAAACTAAGCTCTTTTCGGTAAATAAGGAAGAGATCGCTGTTAGCGATAAGGACGCCTGTTGATTCACTAATTAACATTTTAATTATCAGCCCTTTTTCGTTAATTAAAAGTCCGTAGTTCGACCATTGTCCAGCTCGGTCACGCAAATCTACATTTTTGAAGATTTAAAATGACTGCATGAAGTTAGAAAAAAATCGTCGTTTGTAAAACTAGAAAACAACATCACAAATATTCAAAAAAATATTCAATTTGATCTGAGTTAATTTTCATACCTAAAATCAATTTTGCGTTAATAATTTCTAAAAATTATTTTTATGTATGAAAATTAACTTGGATCAAATTGAAATTTTTGTTGAATATTTGTGATGTTATCTAGTTTTACAAACGACGTTTTTTTTTATAAAATTGATCAGTCATTTTTAAATCTTCAAAACTGTGAGTATGCCCGAGCTAGACGGACGATGGTTGAACTAGGTACTCCTAACAATGTACTCTGCAGTTTATGTTTATTGGCTGCAGGAGCTCTTAAGTTTATATTTTAATATGATACGACATGCAGCATGCCGACCTAAAAACACACATACTTACATGCTAAAAAATAAATAAATACTTTATCCTTCCGCAACTCACGTCAAAATAGTTTTCTACATTAATTTATCTTATTAAAATTAGATGAAGTCATAAAATAAATTAACATTCATTATTCATTAAAGCCAATAATCCTCCCGATTCAAATGAAACTGGTGTTATAATCCAAGTCGCATGAACGCACGAGCGGTCGAAATGGCGGCGCGTCGCCTGCGCACAATCGAACACATGCGCGCATTAACATACTTTGAATATCCCATTGTGTGTGCTAATGCAGTTACCTGACAATTCAGCCCTCGTGCGATGTATAATCGAGATTATAAAGTAAAGGCTGGGCTACACAGACGCCACATTGTAGACAACTACTTATCCCACTTACCTAGATTTTTATACGAGTCAGGGTTACCACAATCGTAATAATAATCTTATTTTATTAATACTTTGACCTTTGTCTTGCTTTCTCCATTGTATTATGAGCGAGATACAAGGCAAAGTAATATTGAAATAATAAGCTTGTGGTACAAGGTCCAGGTTTACATACGTTTGACCACCAACTCTTTTTTTTTTTTCATAACTACGCAAGCCAAAATATCGGGAATTATCGTGAATCTATATATTTTTAGAAATTTTCTAATCAAATTTGATTTGGGTGTTTATACTTATGTATCATAAGTATGTATTTACAAAAAACAGTATGTAGGTATGTTTTCTATCAACCATCTAGTCTTCATAGTACAAGCTTTGCTTAGTATGAGCTAAGTAGATGGTGTGTGAAATGTCCACTAATATTTATTTATTTATTTTATGGGAGCTTAACTATTAATTTTATTTTAATTTAATTATTTATTTTAAAGATATACAACTTAAGAAATATATATAAATTAATTAAATAACTACTCCATTACAATTAAAAGAACATTAAAATTCTATTTATTTTATTTCAAAGAATCCCTCAAGGTGCATTTAATGTAATATGCTCCATACAAACAGATTATTATTGGTTATATATGATACCATTCATAATTCACTCCACTCCACTCCACTCCACTTTATGACGCTGCTTAAATCATCCGACAGGATGGAACAAGGCCCGTGATGATGATGATTCATATTTAAACAAACATAACTAAACTAAACTTAATTCATAACTAAACATTTCATCTACGATGTGATCCTAGCCTTAGAGATACAGCGCTTTGACAAACGAATCTAAAAATATTGGTAAAACGCTCCATGTTTTTGCTCGTCGGTGTAAAGTTACCTGTAAGGGTAGAGCGCCATCTGTCGCCGCTCGGGACAATGCTGCAGATTTATTGTTGCCAAATGCGCTTACCGGGCTTTTGTGGGGATTCACTTTTTGTACGCTATCAAGTTTCCATTTGCTAATTTGGTATCGATTGGTAGAAGTTCCGATTCAAAACTGATGGATCGTTTTTCATTTTGAAACTGTAAATCGAATGCGAAGTTTGTAGATTCAATTTTTATGAACATTGCGGATTGGTGGATAATTTAATTTTAGAAGTCTGGTTTGAGTGTAATTTTGTTATCGTTTTCTTTTGTTTTTGTTGTTCAGTTTTATTTTGGGTTATTTATAGATATTTGTTTGCTTAGTGCGCGGTTGTCCGAATTGATTTTAGCAAAGATGCTGTCTAGTGTCTACCATGGAGCGCGCGCCTAACCAACTTTCTCGCGATTTAAAGACACCAAAATTATGTGTACAGCAATAACTTACTCAGAAAGCATATTTGTTTTATTCATTAAAAGACTAGCGCTTGACCGTTAACTGACCTGATGTGAAGCGACCGTTGCGATCTACAATGTGCCTGCCTAGAACATATCCATTTGCTAAATATTTGACTCATACTCATACAGGTAGTGTATTCTACATTTTGGCGGACCACACAATATAAATGAAATAGAAGCGCTTCGTTCGTGTTTGTCAAACATGAAACGATATAGCTTTTTGATAGCCATGCTCCATCATGCCAGCCATAGTCCATTGTACTTCAAAACATAGGCCTTAGTCTATCCCTAAAATCAGTTAACGAATGGTTGCACCTTAAACATTACATTTATATTAATCGAGAACCGTCCGCCTAAATTGCTTCTGTCATCAATTCGAGGCCTCACATCTCTGCTTCTGCCCCTTGTAGCCACTCGTACCTTGCCACCCCTACATCTGCATTATCTTACCTCCGACTCCCGACCCTCGCGAAATCAGTTACTGCACGACCGTTCACTAAAGTGCATTTGCCATTACGTCCGTCAAACCTTACAATTATCTCCACATCACATTCAAAATTCATCTCTACCGCTACAGCTTAAAGTTTCTTTTGAGTTGTACGCATACAGTTGTGTTAGAATCATGCATCACTAAACGATGATAACTTTCAATTTTACGCAACAGCCTAAATCACATCTTAGCACAACAAATTAAGGTTCAATTTTGAATATTGAGAGTGTTGGATGGACCGTTTAAGCTAAGAGGGTAGTTCACATGTTGGCGATGCGATTTATCAAATTTTATACGTTGTCGGGCCGCGACATGTGCGCGCGGACAATTGCTTAGGTGAGAGGGGGGAGGGGGGATTGGAAATTAAATATGGAATGGAAAGGAATACGAGGTGGCTAATGGATTAGCAGATGAGGCCCTCGCGTCACCTTATGGCGTGCAATCAGGGCTGCAGATGCGGCTCTTAAATTGGATTCGTGCGAGGTACTGCACGCCTCGGTGTGGTTGATTACCGTTTTTAAAGTAGAATGCTAGCTGAAGGGTTGTGTAATAGAATGGAAATATAACATAAATAAATAGGAATAAACTGTAGCCTGTCTGAATGCTAGCTTAATTCGCTTTTACGCTCTGTTCCTAGATTCGCTATTATTCGCTATAAAATAATATAACGTTTAATATTTCAGGTTATTAGTTAAACTAAATTACACATTTCAAACTAATCTTATAAGAAAGGGTAATAACCATGTCAGTTTCAGCAAAGTTCATAATCAATCTTTTGCATTTAATTTTATGATATAAGTGAGATGATTGAAGTCACCTCATATGATGAGATGACATAAGTCACCTCACATACAATCACATATAATATTTACCTAGTTCCTTTATTAGAGAAAAGACGACAAATAATCATGATATTTTGTTTTCTCCACGTTTTGAACTACCTTGGCACCAAATTTCATTAAAATCAATTTAGTCCGAATACTATAAAAGCAAATGTAATTATGTGTATTTGCTTGAACACTTTTTCACAACCATATAGCTGAACTAATCGTAATAAAATTTTGTCAAAAGACAACTAAGAACCTGGAGACGGATATATGTTACATTTAATTATCATCATTATGACCGTTCTTCATCATTACACAGACACGTAAATTCACGGAGGATATAAATCTTTCTCTACTAAAAATGTAATAAAAACATCATACCTAGTATGACTTCGACGTAAGCATGCCTCCTTCATCCAGCGGCGGTGATCGATGGGACGACATAACGGCGTTATTAGTAGGTGTCCTGCCGCCAGCGCCAAGCGTGCGGTGGACTGCACGTCTGTTCCACGTCACTGCTGAACCAAGTACTGGTGGAACGAACATTTAACCAGAGCATTTAATATTTACTCACTGTGCTGCAACTAGAATGATTTTTACGCAGTAACTATGGTGAGACAAGCAAATCTCTCTCATGATGTTATACTTTACGATTGACCATAACAATCCAAATCCCCTGATAGTTAGCATCGTAGAAAACTACCACTGTCTGTAGAAAATCTGTGCTGACTGCAGAAATCCGGCGCTGTCTTTAAAAAAATCGGCGCTGTTAGTCCATGAGAAGCGGCAATAAAGCTAAGATGGACCTTTCACGATTCGTATTTTTTTCTTTGATACCATAAGTTAATGATTTAAGTATATAATAAAATATATTCCGTATAAAATAAAATAATGTAAAGTGTAAATATATCCGGCGTACCTTGCCGTATTTGTGCTGACGCTGCGTCCACCTTCCCGCGTGATGGATTGCGGCGTCGATTAGGGTGGAGCTGACCTGTTCTTTCATATCTCGCTAATGGCCGCTCTACATGTAGAGGTGCCTCTACCTATGCCACTTGAGATATACAGATCCTGGATCAGCCACTGAATTTGCGTTTTTTGGTACATTTGACAAATATTCTTTCGATGCTGTTCGTTTATACTTATAGTGTGTATTTATAAAACCAACTCAAAATTAATCAATTTGAACAGGTCTATCTATAAATAATTTAAGGACGATTTTAAAGATTTTTCGCGGCTTATTTAGGTTGAAAATTAAATTTCAGAAACCAACTATTAAAACATGACTTGCGTCACAGCTCTATAGGTTGTGAGTTCGATTCCCTATGTTAAGTTACAAACACGTTTCATTCTCTAACATTGTTTGCAAACAACTTTGCAGTAGTGTTTTGAAACTTTAATTTAAAGCAACGAATTCACTACAATTCGTTGAATTTGTGAATTCGTTTATTCAGATATATTTATTTCTGAAGCGCCATACAAACCAATTTTTATCATATTTTGTCTTTTAAAATATGAATGGTTAGATTATAACAGAATAATCAAAACCTGAGTAACGAAGATACACAAAGCTACAGAAAGGAAAAACAACTAGCCATAGATAACTAAGTCGCAACATCTACTATTCAAGAACTGCTACTACCTCTGAATCAAAGGTAGTAGCAGTTCTTGAATACTTTATTGCTACTTTATCAAAGGCTTTGATAAAGTAGCGTCAGTCCTCAAAAACGTCTGAGCTCAATGAGATCTAATTAGACCCCTTATATGATTAAAATAATTTCGATTTTCAAAATAATTCAAAGCGGCAAAATAGACGTCTCTAGACTTCTCAATTTAAATTAGGCTTTAGCGCAGCGATATAGTCCTTATATCAAAATCTTAAGTACGTCATTGTTGGTATATGAGTATCGGTCAACCCAGGACACTATATTCGTGATTTTTACTACCACTTTTTACTACGAACTATATTGAAAAACACCACAGTTCCAGAACTGTTCCAGCAAGTCATACATCCGGCAGGCACCTGGTCGGTCACGGCTGTCAAATGTACAAGGGTCATTACTTAGCCGATTGCTGCGTAATTAATATCGCTTCCAATCGTCGACCAACCTGACGAGAGGCCTGTCGGTTGTTACGAGATATTTGCCCCTAACGGGATTTTGGGGGTTTTTGAATGACTTGACTACGTAATAGAAAATTTTGCCTAAATATTTTTAAATAATGGCATTAGTTCTATATTATAATAATTTATATTTTGAAATGAAGAACATCTTTTTAACACGCTTTTATTAGGTCGACCTGTATGTAACTAACTATGTAATGAAATCTAAGGTAACTAATTTAACCATCTTCCAAGGATCGTAGCGTCATGAAAATTGGCAGCTGTATATAGTTCTGATCACAATACAATAATATAGTACTGTCGAACTGATCTGATGATGGAGCCGGAAGATATGAACTAGAACTTCATGATGGAATATCGTATCATAGCTGTGTTTGGATTTGTTAGAAAAGTCTTGTAATGAACTTTGACCACAATAATTTGTAGCGTGTTTTTTAGATTTTTAAACTGTAATTTATTTTAACACGCTTTTATTAGCTGTATGCATGTTTGTTTGTTTGTTTGTACCTAACTTTGATTTTGACCCACTTCAAACGGTCAGATTTCAATCAAACTTATGATGACAATACAATATGTAATTTGAAAACGTTTCGAAAGTTTTTTAAACTATTATGATTTCAGAAAGGAAGTGTATGCATGAGATTTGAGCGGCATAGATAGTTAGTTAGTGTTCAGAATTTTTCACAAGTAACTAAACAAAAGTTTGTGCTCGCAAGGTCTACTGTTATTAGAACTACTAGTCGTAGTATCTGGCAGTTATAGTTCATTCTACACCAACTTATAGTCAACACCCATGCTCTATCTACCAATCAGGTGACCCGTCCTAATCACGAGCACGTCCAGATTCTAATTCCACCTGTCCTCTGTAAATCAGTCGACGTCACCTGGGGCGCAGTTGTGCCATCAAACTGTAATTAATCTCACCCCCCACCCCCTGCGGCCCACTCGGCCCCCTCCCCGACGGCGCGGCGCCAGAGGTCACCTGACCGAGGTGCCGAGGGTAGTTTAACAACTCTCGATTGGAGTTATTACTGTGCTGCAAATTTATCTGTGCAGATGAAAGCGCTAGCATCGTTTTTCACCGACTACTCGAGAGTGAGGAATGTTTTTGGGGTGCAATTAGTTGTGTGGTGAGCAATTAGTTTTACTTTTATCACTTTAAAAAAAAACTTACTGAATAAGACGTTTGACAAAAATTAATTTAGTGAAATGTAATCTCAAGTAAGTGAATATAAATTATTTTTGAGAAAATAAAATTTCTTTAACCCGAATACTACTTATATGTCAGTATCTATAACTTTATTACTGATTTTTGCAGTCACATAACACTTACTTAGTAACCAAAAAAGTTTGTTTGAAGTCCAAAGTATCTTACCCATATCTCGTCCCATATCATGATTTTCTTGACTCAACACGTTTTCTATTCTTTATTCGAATAAGGTCAAAATTTTACATTCTTTTTTTAAGTTATTTTGTGTTTTACTCAACCTACTAACTCAACTCATGCCGAAATTTCTAATAAAACCCGTTTAATGAGTGCTAAGGTAGACGGCCCAATAATCGCCAGGTTTTGCATTTCATCGACTTTACAACGTCACTACTCTACAACCAATAGATGTATCAAAAGGAAATTTGGATGAGTTGTTACTGAATTTATCCAAGATATGATGTAAATAGGTATTAATAAATTATCCTAATGGAAAATTAATGATATTGGCTTATATTGTGAAAAAGACCCCAGTGTACGGGTACCCGCCAGGAACGTACCAATATGCGCTAAACTGCACATTAAATCGCCAGTTTCTCACGCGCATCTCAACTTTATTACCTTCCTTTAAAGTTGCAATACAACAAAACAAAAAAGAAAAATACTTTAATAATATTTTATTCTAGAGCTAAATAGAACACTTGTAGGTGAAGGCTTTCGTTTGTACTGATTTCTGAAATTCAATAATTTATTTACTTTACTTTGTTTACTTTTTCATTTCACTTACATACGTGCACTGTCAACTAAATTATCTTATTAATTACCATTTTCTATAATATTTATAGAAATAAAAACTTAGTAGTTATACAATGATAGCAACACATGAATCGCTTCAAGTGCGAGTTAGGTTTGCGCACTGAGAGTTGCGCACCACAAAAAGTACTTAAACTTAGTTAAATGGAACAAAGCAGCAGCAATATTTAAAAAAATAGTCACAAATATATTTAAGATATCTCTACTTCAGAATCAATACGAGCTAAACATGTCACGCATGTCAAACGTGAATATACCGTCCGTGCGCCCATACATATTGCAGGGAGGGTCAAGTGAGTGCTAGTACTAGTATTTTTTTATTTTTTTTTAATTAAGTACTAGTTCTTCAAACAAGTATCAATGTTAAAAGAAAAACCAAATACCCGACTGCAGAAAAGAGGTTTTTGCAGCCTAACTTACGATTTCTTTACGCTTAATACGCTGTTGAGTGTACGTTTTTGTGAGAAAGTATGCTTACAATCGCTGTAAAAGATTATTGCGCATTCTTTAGAAAAAATCTAGTAAAATCACTTGTTTATTACGAAAAAGTTCGTTGGAAATTACAAAAAACACGCGTTTTTTATATTTGTGTGAGATGTATGATTTTTATTACAAAAAAATATAGCCTTTGACACTCAGCAAGTGAAAACAAATCTAACGACACCTCTCACATCAAAATCGGTCAAGCCCTTTAGACTTTAGGCGATCATATAGAAACATATAGATTTACATACATACCCACATACATACATACACTTGAAACACCCCCCCCCCCCTCTTTTCTCTCCTCTCTTCTCCCCTCTCCATACCTTAAAACACAATTATAATGGAACAGGTGTCGGTGATTTTTTGAGATAGGAAATAGGTTTAATCCTGTTTTACCCGTTCCCGCAGGAATCCTGGGATTAAAAGTATCTTATGTGTTAATCCAGATTATAAACTACCTGTGTGCCAAATTTCAGCCAAACACCTCAAGCCGTTTTACCGTGAAGAAGTAACAAACTAACACAAACTTCGCATTTATATTATAAGTGTGATGTGATTTATTAGCATTTCCTATTCCAAACTGCAATAAAACATATAAGTTATATATATATTCGTAATCACTGTTAAAAATTCTTTACTTTGATACCACACTAGATGTATTTTGAAAACTTTTTTTTTTTTAGATTACTTTTTGCCGCCAAAAATCCTTAATTTTGTTTTATTTTTATTTTGATGTACCCAGTGTCACTTTCACGACTAAGTCAAATCTATTGGCACCACTCACATCAAAATCGGTGAAGCCGTTTAGGCTCTAGGGCGTGCCAAAGAAATATACATACATACATCACAATGAATTCACAATAAATTTCTGTCTATGTCTATGTCTATGTCTACATACGCTCGAAAAACATAACCCTCCTTCTTTCGCAGTCGGGTAAAAAAGGGATAACACTTTGCTGAAGAGCTACAGACCCATCTCGCTTCTGAGCCATGTTTATAAGCTGTTTTTGAGGGTCATCACGAATCGTCTTGAACGCAGGTTTGATGACTTCCAGCCTCCCAAACAAGCCGGTTTACAAAAAGCCTATAGTACCATAGACCACATCCACGCGCTTCGGCAAGTGATACAGAAGACCGAAGAGTATAACTTGCCCCTTTGCTTAGCGTTTGTGGACTATAAGAAAGCCTTTGATTCGATCGAGACCTGGGCGGTACTTGAGGCTCTCCAACAACGCCGTATTGACTATCGATATATCGAAGTGCTGAAATGTTTGTACAACAACACCACCATGTCGGTTCGAGTACAAGACCAGAATTCGGGAACAATTCCATTGAGGAGAAGCGTGAGGCAGAGAGACGTTGTCTCTCTGAAACTGATTTTATCGCCGGTTTGGAAGATGCCTACAAGCTTCTGGAATGGAAAGGGCTCGACATCAATATTAACGGCGAGTACTCACTCACCTTCGGTTGCCGACGATATAGTAGTCCCGGAAGAGCTGATGGAAGACCTCAGTACGATGCTCGAAGACCTCAATAGAGTTTCCCAACGGGTGGGTCTCAAAATGTACATGGACAAAACGAAGGTTATGTCTAACGCCCATGTAGTGCCCACCCCAATATCTGTGGGGAACTACACTCTTGAAGTTGTTGACGAATACGTCTACCTAGGATAACGAGCCGATTAGGCAAGTCCAACTTTGCGAGAGAGTTCAATCGTCGTATCCAACTCGGCTGAGCAGCGTTCGGGAAACTTAAAAGCGTCTTCTCGTCCAATATACCCCAGTCCCTCAAGTCGAAAGTTTACAACCAGTGTGTGTTACCAGTGATGACATACGGCATTAAAACGTGGCCCTTAACTATGGGCCTTATAAGGAAGCTCAAGGTCATGCAACAAGCTATGGAGATGGCTATGCTTGGAGTCTCTCTACGTGATCGAATCAGAACTTAAGAGATACGTAGACGTACAAAAGTCACCGATATAGCAGGGTGAGTTAGCAAGTTGAAGTAGCAGTGGCCAGGGCACATAGCACGTACAACTGATGGCCGATGGGGCCAAAATGTTCTCGAGTGGAGACTACGCACCGGCAAGCGTAGAGTAGGAAGACCAGCCACGAGATGGACAGATGACCTCATACAAGTGGCGGGAAGACGCTGGATGCAAGCCGCCACTCATGATAAACAGAAATGAAAAATGAATCATAATGTATGTCATAGAATTTTGTGTAAGGCTGCAACCTCAGTACAACCTCAGTACAACCTAATCTGCCAATTTATAAAATCACAAATCAATAAAATCAGGTGTTCAAATATATGGACAAACGTATCGAGACGTACATATGTCTGGAATGCTCATCTCTACAAATATGGAGTGCTACCCCTATTTTTGCTGTTTACATTTTTTATGTCAATTTTGTATCTTGTAGCTGTGCACATTATACCATATTATATTTTCATGCCAAGTTCTATTCATATAACGCTATAGTTTCGAGTAAAATGGCTGAGATAAACGGACAAAAAGATATACTACGGAATCCTAAATATGAAGTGTGATCATTTAAACTCGCCTCAGAGCAATGAAGAAATACTTAGTTTGTCAGAGAAACTCGCTAAGTAATTAAAGATATGGGTCATCTTGCCTAGACAAACTTGCTATATCTTCGATCAAACCATCGCGTTCTTTCAAGTAAGTTGTGGTCAAACATATACCAAAAATTATTGTAATAAAATTTTAAACAAGATTTTCGAGCTTTGTTCCACAGCATAAGTAGTTCATAATTTTTAGTACGCTATTCGTTCTTTTTGCATACCAAAAGCCATACTTCGAAATTATTACAGATTTTTTATTATATCACGGAACCCTAAAACCGGTCAGAAGCGATGCATATATTGAGGTTTTATGCATCCAATTATTGTTAGTAATATAGATAATTAGGTATAGTATTCCTGAAATACACAAATCAGGTATTCCTTGAAAGTATTAATATCAAACAAAGCGTGAGTAACCATAAAATAATAATTAGAATTTAATTTTGTTCATTGATATACATGTGATTCCTCTACTTGCTACTGGATCAAACAAAAATGAATCGTATTTCAAAGCAATAAGGATATACTGGCGAGTTTAAAAGCAAATGCATAAGTACGCCCGTATAGCCACCGGGCCAGTGATACGACAAATATATTTTTTTTGTATTAAAGGAATATAACACTTATCGTAATGGAATAAGAACTCAATGGCGGGTTTATGAACACTTAACAACAGTGTCCTTATATTCGCCAGAAAAGCAGGATTTCTGGCGCAAATTAGGCCAGACATGGGTTAGTGAGCACCATTAGACGCCATGCACCTAAAAAGTACAATATATAGTAAAATTAACTCAAATTGTAGATTATATCAGTAGAAAAACTTATAAACTTCCGCAATAAACAAACACTCTTTACCTTAGTGTCATCCAGAGCTTTGTAATAATTGGAAATACATAACGTCCCACTGATGAAATTTAGTTCCAAAAATCCCCAAAAAACATTAGTTTGTCGACATCAGAATTTTAAACACTTGTAGTTTCACCACTATTACAGCTATGAATGAGTATTTCCGTTTAAATTAGTAATCATAATTCCAAGGGTACGTCGCCCTATTAAACATTTAGTAGAATATTGATAGAAAAGCTAAAATTGCAAAACAATATCAACTGACTGCTAACTGGCGGGTACTAGTACTATGACGACATTGTAGCCGTCTACCTTATTCGTAAAATGTGGATCGTGCTTTGTCCCATTTTCTTTTGCTGTCGAGCTTATTACCTTCAGTGTTGTAGATTCTAACTTCACCATGGTAAATAGCTCTGCGAGCAGTAATTTTCGTTCATCTATTATCTCCACAAGTTAATTTTCAATTTCAAAGTATCTTTATTTACAGACATATTTTACAGGAGTTTGTACTGGCTAGTGTATATTAATTTCTAGTTGTACATTGTCTTAGAAGTAAGCTTATTTACCAAGTTTAAATCAATAACTTATATTAAATTTAAGGCATATATTTTGTGAGGCAACCTTTTTTTACAAATAATTATTCTCGATAAATATGTAATGTTTGCTTTAGTGATAGCATAGCATTTATAACGGAAATTTAGATAAATAAAATAATAAACTAACCAGACATTGAGGGTTAGAAGAATGCAGATTGGCGCTCGAGCGCGGTAGACGCAGTCTAGTAAAAATAAATCAGTTTGTATGGAGCAGATCACAGTATTTGCAACTGGGGGGATTCTTTGAAATTATGATAGTAAAATAACTAAAAATCATAGATCAACAATAATCTCCGATTTATAGACTAGCTGCGTTCCGCGGTTTCACTCACGTAGTTATGAAAAACGGTGATGATTATGATGATGATAAGTAGCTTATGTCCGTCTCCAGGTCCAAAGCTATCTCTATACTAATTTTCATAACGATCGGTTCAGCCGTTTGAGCGTGTAAAGGTAACAAAATTAGCTTTTATAATATCATTATGAAATTGTGTCAAATGTATTTCAAAACACCAGTACATTCATTTAAATAACAATATACTTAGTTGTCTTTTATGTTGTCACAAATCTTATTTTTACTAGACTAACGCAATGTAAACTGCACACATGCAAGCGCGCGCGACCGCCCGCGAGACGCGCGCGCCATCTTCACCCGATACCGGCAGGGTAATAGGGGCGGCAGCTAATAATAATAAAAATATATCCACAAGTGGCCTGATGTTAACACTCCCAACAACTTTAAATTTCAACCGTTCAAAATTCTGTCACTGCGTTTGTCATCTGTAAAATATTTTGATATCCAGATCTTTTTCTGTAAGCGTTGCCCTTTAAACCAGTAATGCTTGCACACTACTGCTTGGTGGTTGAATAATTAGAAAAGAAGTGCTAGTTCTGCACGAGAAATTCTCAGTAGTTTGAGGAATTTGCTACAGCTTTGCAATAATATAGAAGACGCAGACACCCACGAGCGAAAAACATCTTTCAACTTGTCAGCTTCGTAAGCCATCTTACATACTTGCTCGTTTCGCTCGATACGTTTATAAAAAAGCTGGATATCGATTTAAAAAAATCGAATAAGTACGAATCTGTTTCGTACACCGAAGATACTGGATTTAAGGGTTTATTTAAGGGCTTAGAAGCTTGATTTTTTACAGGTTCAGGAAATCGCAGACCTACGTTTTTTATATTATTTTCAACTTGATACTTTAAAAAGTACCTGTGAAAAAGGGTCTATACAGACAAACGGACAACGAAGGGATCCCACAAAGAGTGTGTATTTTCCATTTGAGGTACGGAACCTTAAAATATGTCTAATATCAACTTTAATTCACATTTTCTAGTGCACCCAAAATATTTACTTTAGATGACATTGATCATTGGAATACACAAACCTTTCCTTTCCACTTCACCATGACTTATTGTAACTTATCTATTTATTACTCTTTTACCCAACAGCACAAAATAAGTTTGTCGAAACATACCCTGTAGTTAAGTTATAACAGAGCTATGAATAGTATTGCAGGGAGTGGAGTGTCTAGAAAATGCAATTTGGCAAGTAAACTAGTAGTTTTTGAAGAAATAGCCGAGTTATGAAGGCTTTAGATCTTTTGTAACAATTAAAATTGTCCCTCTGTGCCAGAAGTTGACGATTTTTCTTGGCTACCTTCAGTAAATATGACATTAAAGTTATTAAAATGAGAGATTCTTTTCTAGTGCTTGCCTGCAATACATATTTATGGTACGAGTTTAGGAAAATAATGACGTTTAAACAACCTCTTTATTTTATTTCATTCCCTTTGTTTATGCTACAGTAGGTATAGTAAAGCTGGGTATGCACTATGGAACCGTAGATACAGTTATGATGCACGCTATACACTAACCAAATATCACAGTGTGTACGAGGTTCTATAGACTAAATTATTAGTACTTTAGTACTAATAAATATTATGTGCAATAGGTATGTAGTGTATCTGTATAATAGGCAGGTCCAATCCTGTGTGGAGTACTAATGCTACCTATTTGTCACAATAGATCTGCGAAGGTCGCAGTGACGAGCCGAGTCTGCCAAAGCCCGCTTGGACCCCAAGGTTTCAAATATAAAAATAATAAAAAAACGACGCTACCTTGACGGAGCGACCAAGTAGCAACTGGAAACTAGAGTTGGTTGCCAGCGAGCTAAGACAATGCAATGCAGGCTAAGGCGTTTCTTAGTAAAGAAGGCGAAAATCTAAGTGTACCAATTCGTACTTGGCCGGTTTTTTTAACTCAAAAATATTCCTGTTGGCAACACTCCGCTTAAAATTCAAGTAAAACGGGATCGCTGTCGTGATGGAACACAATCACTGAATGCTACAATTGCTTAAAATTACAGATGACAGAAAACAACTTCTTATAGGTTTTAATGCTGCATGCAGCTTTGTGAAGCGTTTAAATACGTAAAATCAACCTTGTAAGCCTAGGTATTTAGATTATTTAATTTTGTTTGACTAGAGTGTAATTTTCATCATAAATTGCCGGTGGTCCCGTAGGTGCGCTGGGTGCACCCACTGAATAAAGACGTCGTAGGCGACGGAAGCAGCTAACGACGCACCTTGGACGCGCGATTTATTGGCCATTTGTCACAATCACGGGCCAATGTACGCGCTTATTGCCATCAGCGTTTTACGATTTACAATCAGTGGGTAGCTTAGATTGTAGGGAAATTAATACAAACTTCCATATTCATAGGTTTTACTAGACAGACATGTTTTGCCTTGTCTTATTTCTACTAAATCTTTATAAATTAATTGTAAAAAACATTTTTTTAAACAAGTTTTTATAATATTTTTTTTACTGGAATAAGACTTGATTAACAACTCGCCTGTTGGAAAGCGAAGATGTGGTCGGAGATGAAGCACGCAGACTTAGAAGATATCTATTCACTTTGACCTTGAAAAGTATGTAGGTACTCCTCAAGACGAATCAATCGAGCCCAAGTTCGATGGGTTTATCTTGTTTAGTTAAAAGTTCCTATAACTATATCTACCTTCCGAGTCCATCATCAGACCCGGGATATCATGTAGCACCAAAGTACTCACCAAGACAAAACAAATGAGCCTGAATCCGATGGGCTTATCTTGTTAAGTCAAAAAGTTCCTATGGCCGTCTTCCGGCTCCAGCATCAGACATAGACATAAACATGTATTTCATCAGAACAGCTTCATGGTGTTATATCAGTGTATTGCTACCGAACACATATATACACCAAACATATATACATATATAGGCATATGTACGCCAAATGTAAGCCCAATCAGACATCGGAAAGTGGTTCTAATAAAGCTTCCAAAATTCATTCCGAACACACAAACATAAATAAGTACATAGGTACATACAAATATTGCAAGTTAGAAAGACATTCGGTAATAAATAATTCATGTTTATAAAAACCAGTTATAATCAAATCAGATGTAATTCCACATACCACACTTTTTTCTGGCGAGCTCTTTACTCACATTAGGCAATTACTCAAAATGTTGAGTTTTTTTACGCAAGATAGATCTACGACTCCAATATGTGTAATGTATATGTTGTTGTAATATTTATGATATTTTCTGTTGTATATTTTTTAACCGACTTCCAAAAAGAAGGAGGTTCTCAAATCGTCGGTTTTTTTATGTATGTTCCCCGATTACTAGAAGTCATCTGAAATTATTATAAAAATCTTTTATATAATATATTTAATATTTTATATATTTTTATAGGTATACTTTTCAGGCAGTTTCATAGAATTTTTGTCAAAATCGGTTCAGGCAGTTTCATAGAATTTTTGTCAAATTTGGGGTTTGTAACAAAATAACTGAAAAAATACATATGTATGTCATCCAAGAAAACGAATTGCGTATTTTGAAGTCAGTTTTTTTAAGTTTTGTAAACGATTACAGGTTACAATAAAACAATAAAATACATGTATATGCCTATGTATACATCATCATGATCATCTCAGCCATAAGAAGTCCACTGCTGGACATAGGCCTCCCCCATGGATTTCCAAAAAGACCGATTGGAAGCGGCTTGCATCCAGCGTCTTCCCGCCACTTGTATGAGGTCGTCTGTCCATCTCGTGGCTGGTCTTCCTACGCTGCGCTTGCCGGTACGTGGTCTCCACTCGAGAACCTTTCGGCCCCATCGGCCATCAGTTCTACGTGCTATGTGCCCTGCCCACTGCCACTTCAACTTGCTAATCCGCTGTGCTATATCGGTGACTCCTGTGCGTCTACGTATCTCTTCATTTCTGATTCGATCTCGTAGAGAGACTCCGAGCATAGCCCTCTCCATAGCTCGTTGCGCGACCTTGAGCTTCCTTATAAGTTTACAATATATGTATACAATTGGATAATATTTAGGAGTAGAAAACATTCTTCTGTTGTATGAAAAACGCGTAATTTAATGGCAAAAGGTCGTGCGACGTTACTCTTAAGACGCTCTATGTTGAAGTTCGCATGGAAAAAAAACCGTATATCTATAACCTATTTCAGCTATAATTAAAATATGAAGTCATACAAGGAAATACGAACAAAACAGACATTCGTACTCACCTATCAGTGTCACCATAATGCAATATGTAGTAGGTGTCCCGGCGCCGCCCGTGACTCACTGGGCGACCTAAAGTCATATCAAGGCATTTCTTGTACAATGTGGAGATGATGTCATTCTGTCATTCCCCAAATAATTCTATTAATCATCATCAATTTGCGCCTGCTTCAATTATCTATGTTACCTTGTTTTTTAAGGGTTTTGTCTTTTAAATTGAATTAAAATTCATCATCATCATCATCATAATCAGCAGCAGCAGCAGCAGCATCCTTCCCTATTCCACTGTTGGGTATATTAAGCTGCTCTCATATATATCACCATCTTCGGTCCTGTGTCAATCGAGTCCAGGTTCTACCCGCGATTGTCATTATATGGTCGACCCATCTTGCAGTTGGACGTCTCACGCTCCGCTTACCTTGACACGGCCATCATTCCATCAAAACCTTACTCCATCAATCATCAATTCGCCTAGTAACATGGGCTGCCTGATTTCGTTATAATATATTGAGTATAATATTATAAGTATAAATATTAGTACTTATTTATTTAAAGGCGACATATTGTACGGTTCATTATCATCATAATTTCAGCCATAAGAAGTCCACTGCTAGACATATGTCTCGCCCTTGGATGTCCATCATGACCAGTAAGCCTTTATCGTACCGCTACGCACCGGCGCAACCAGCGCAAGAAGACCAGCCACAAAGTGGCCATACAACCTCAGCTTAGCTCAGATAATTGTAAGTTTTATGTGGTTTGGACAAATTTTTATCCGACTGCGTAAGAAGGCGGGTGAGAAACATGCGATTTTTCGTTATTTCCAACGAACTTTTTCGTAATAAATAAGTGATTTTACTGGAGTTATTCTAAAAATGCCCATATAAAACCAATAACAGCGACTCAAATGCAAGCGTAACGAAATCGTAGGTAAGTTAGACTATAAAAATAGCTCTTCTGCAGTCGGGTATTTTGTTTTTGTTTTTCAACCGACTTCAAAAAAGGAGGAGGTTCTCAATTCGACTGTATTTTTTTATGCTTCCCGTGTTGTTCCTTTTCAATTTGGTCCAGTTCTGACAATGGCATCCACGATATCGAGGAGTCGGTTACTTCAGTTTTTTAAACTATAATTATTATAACATATATACTTGTATAAACGATAGTGTGTACTGCTTATGACCAAAAACCTGTGTATTTAGAATTTATTGTTTCATTCTCTTTATTAGTTTATTTTGTGTAGAATCTGTTTGGAAAGAAAAATATCGATGCAAAAAATGGAAACTCACATCTAGATTAACTAATCGATAAAAATAATGAAATAAGTACGTCAGAAATATTATTATTTTTTATGTTAGATAAGTCTACGATTGACCACCAACACGCCTGATGTTAAGCGACGAGCCGAGAATGGAGCTCGTCGATCTAGAAGATATCTATTCACTCTAGCCTTGAAAATTCCAAGATGTAATTCTCAGGAAACAGATATGGCGGTAAAGAATTCGATTCCTGTGCAGTATATATACATCAAGAACGTGGGTTAATACATTACAAGTAATGAAATTAATATTTCACCTCACAAGCTCGGAAAGATTCTGTTTGTCATTAGAAATCTGAGTGGAAAAGTGCATTTTGTCCGCTAGCGTGGAAAGAGTTTTTAAAATTCGAACCTTTCTATTCCATACTTTTCTATACCGCAAGTCCACTGAAAATGCATTAAATACTTATTTCATGTCAGTGCGCCAACCTCATTTCTTTGAATAATCGCACTGACCAGCCACAGGTGGCAGCACTGGACTAGCGTTTTCCTCGCTGTAGTGAGGTGAAAACTTTTGTGTTTCTCTCGGCAACAAAGTTATTTTGCAACTCGCACTTCTGAAACCCTCGCTACGCTCAGGTTTCAATACAAGTACTCGCCCCAAAAACCAACTTTGCAGCCTTGCATAACAAATAACTATTCTTATTGCGTAATAACCTCTGAATATTAGTAATTGCGGTTGTGTTTTGTTGATAAATAATATGTAAGTATTTATTGTGGGTAGCCTGGTAGCCTAGTCATTTGCTAATAATAGGTAAATCCCACAAGTATTTAAGTACATTAATTCATCTGTATTTATGTATGACTCAATTTTCAATAATAAGACGATTGAGCTTATTGTTATTTGGTCAAAATACCAATAAGCTAGTGTCTTATTTGTTTTTGTTTTTCATTGAAAAGGTCATCAACATAATTAAAGTTTAAAAAACTGAAAAAAAATACCGACTTGAAAATATGCAAGACGTTTACTTTGATGACATGTTATCTGTTGTATTGTTATAAAAAACAAAGTACTGAGCCGATTTTGAAAAAAATAATATGGGACCGCCTCTGAGATATTATCTACCAAACAAAAAAGAATCATCAACAATCATCTGGCCCAACGCATAAGCATTGCCATTCAACGTGGCAATGCGGTCAACGTGGCAATGCGGGCAGCATGCTGGGTACGCTGCCAACTGGTAGTGGGTTTGAGCATTTGGATTATCTTTAGACCTTTATCGGTCTGGGGTGATCGATGTGCTTTTTGTGTAGTAGTTTAGTTAGTTGAGTCTGTATATTGTTGTGTTGTAGTCAACAAGTAACTATGTATAATAAAAGTAAGCTTTGCTTAGTTTGGGCTAAGTAGATGGTGTTGTGTGAGATATCCACCAAACCAAGTGTTTGATCAAGTGCGTGAGTGTGGGCAAGTGAAATAAAGCGACGAAACGTGTATTTTCACGTTGTCGGCAAAACTCAACATATAATATCAGTACCTTAACACTTTAACATTACATCTGACACCTCAACACAATGTTAATAACATCACTTAAAATAATTTATTACAACCTTATGCGCACTCAATTCCTTTAATTCCCTCCTACCTATTTAACCCGTCTATAATGAGTCTTATTCCAAAGAGATAGAGTTCAAAGTCATCACAATGTTAAGGTGGGTACCTAATGTAAAAAGGTAATTAAAAAGTATGTGAGTGGTAACACCGGCCAATAAAAGGAGTGTGTACTCCGCATATGCGGCGCGTTCTCACGCCTCGGCATAGATTGAACGCAATTAAATCAGATGTGACACGGTTCTGAAATATGTACTTACCTAATTGTTTCAATAGAATCAGGTTTTCAGAAGATAGATATAGCTACCGAAAATGATGGTTTTTTTCTCCAGATGAACGTCATTTTCACTCAATGAATCGCACAGCACTTTTGTATTGATAAAAATAAAAATCGTCGGTTAAAAATCACTAAAATCACAAATCACAAACACAACAAAAAATAATGATTAAATAGTGGTTTTTAATAAAAAATATTATATGCTTATAAAAAACTTCCTGTAACCTAAATCGCGTACTTATTTACTTTTTGAATGTTGGCTTTATGTATAGTTCATTATTTTGGCTTTAATATTTGTATTTAATACGGCAAGATTTCTAGTTTTAAAGCTAATTTAATTATGTTTGTAAACTTTGGTTTCTGTTGAGCAAGACATGACGTTGTGAATCTCATAAAATCAAATATCACGAAAAGTTATAAAAATAAATAATAAATTTAAAAAACCGACTTCAAAACACACACAATGATGCCACAACAAATAATGAAATAATATTTTATATAAGTATAAATGAACTAGTAGGTAAGTAATTTGCAATTTTTTACCGACTTCCAAAACGAAGGACGTTCTCAATTCGAATGTATGTTATTTTGTACGTTTGTTCAGCGATTATTCCGCCAATTATGAATCGTTTTGATGATTCTTCTTTTGTTTGGTAGGTAATACCTCAGAGGTGGTCCCATGTAAATTTCATCAAAATCGGTTCAGTACTTTAGTTTTTATGACAAAATAACTGAAAAAAATATCCAAGTAAACGAATTGCATATTTTGAAGCCGGTTTTTTTTCAGTTTTTTAAGCTATAATTAGTTTAACTTTCAAAGGACACCTTAAATGTTTCAAGTAGGATCGTATACCGTCAATCCGTCATCTCTCTACAGTTTGAGGTTGCTCCATCTCTCAGTATCGAGGTCGCACATGCTCGCCTGTGATTCACATCACGCGGGATCATCACCGTCTGTGTGTAGGTACTGTCTCACGTACACTGTAGGTAGTGTAGGTGTGTAGGTGGGCACACATCTGGCCGCGACGTACGAGACGGTGCTGTTATGGTATATGCATCAAAATTATGTGTAATATATGGGAAACTGAAAAAGCGAATTCAAAATACGCAATTCGTTTACTTGGATGACATTTTTTCAGTTATTTTGTTATAAAAACCAAAGTATCGAACCGGTTTTGATAAAATGTTTAAGGGACCATCTACCAAACCAAAGATTCACCAAAAACAATTCATATAATTAATAATCGCCATAATTGGCGGAGTTATCACGTAACAAATATACAAAAATAAATATACAGTCGAATTGAGAACCTCCTTCATTTTTGAAGTCGGTTAAAATACTTACTATTTTTAACACGCTTTTATTAGGTCGACCTGTATGTAACTAACTATGTAATGAAATCTAAGGTAACTAATTTAACCATCTTCCAAGGATCGTAGCGTCATGAAAATTGGCAGCTGTATGTAGTTCTGATGACAATACAATAATATAGTACTGTCGAACTGATCTGATGATGGAGCCGGAAGATATGAACTAGAACTTCATGATGGAACATCGTATCATAGCTGTGTTTGGATTTGTTAGAAAAGTCTTGTAATGAACTTTGACCACAATAATTTGTAGCGTGTTTTTTAGTTTTTTAAAACTGTAATTTTTTTGATTCAGGATGTCATCCTGAATCAAAGAAAAGCAAGCAAGTCGTTCACCTAAAGTTAAGTTACACATTTGTAAATATTTGATTATATTTGTTTAAGGATAATTTCGCACAGTACAATCTGACATCAAATTCAAATTAAGCGAAGCTTGTAATATGACCGCAAATCATCTGATGAAAAGAGATGATGCGGTCGAAGATGGAGCATTTATATATACTTAAAATCTATTTGATGAGATGGCTAATTACCCTTGCCTTTGGGAACTAAATAGCTGATATACTACTGACCTTATACTTTATTTTTTACCCGAATACGGTGAAGCAAAAAGGGGTGTTATATAAATACGTACTTATGCATCATAGAATCATTCAAAATTCATATAAATATTACTTTCAATTTCATTTTCAGAATCAAAAAACATTTATTGTACAAACACCACCAATGCTTGCCAAAACCTGGGTGAGGATATATCATCGTCCACTCTTTGAATGTAGGTTGTAGTCTAAATCTTAAAAGACAGGCATAGGTATAACTGAACTGTAAGACTAGTTAAAATCGAAAACTATCACTTTGTGCGAACAAGTATGTTGGATATTGGCTAATACACTATAATGCTTACGGCGTGTAATTAATAGCTACCTATTATTTTACTGTCAATTACTTAGTATAAGTATAAGGCACTTTACTAAGTATCATTTGAAGATTTTTTTTATACAAAAAGCAGCAAACGAGACATACAGCTTACCTAACGGTAAGCGATAACCGTTGCCTATGGACAACTGCAACATCAAAAGCCAATATTCTGTCAAATTCAGATTAAAACTATTAACCATTAAACAATGTTTGCAATAACATTGACATATCGTACGACAGCATATTTGGTCCAAACAATGGTTAGGAAAAAGGTAGGAACGCCTAAATACCCGAATAATCTTGGTTTGACTGAATAAATCCACTGCAAAAGAACTAATCAACGATCTAACCAATTTTATCTAGTTACACAGTACCTACATTAAATACTTATTTATGAACGAGATGCCCAAGCGCCTTAAGCAGCTCGATTAAGGCCCGCGTATGTAAATTGACGGCAATAAAGCACGCTGGGCGCGACACCCACTTCACTTCATTCGAGACGAGGAGCCAATTGAAGTGGCAACGACCGGCGCGCGCGCATCGCACCTTGCAACATGGCGGATAGGACTTTAGAGTGGGTTGATTGAGAAATATAGAGTTATTAAGCACAGATACGAAGAAAAAAGTGAAATTCACAAAGTAGACAATAATAAGTATTGTTTGTAATCCTAATGTAATCTTAATCTTGTAATACTAGATTAGGGTTCCAGGTGCTAAAAGTATTTGACTTGATAGTCTAGTAAAAATAAGATTTGTGACAACATAAAAGACAACTAAGTATATTGTTATTTAAATGAATGTACTGGTGTTTTGAAATACATTTGACACAATTTCATAAAGATATTATAAAAGCTAATTTTGTTGCCTTTACACGCTCAAACGGCTGAACCGATCGTTATGAAAATTAGTATAGATAGCTTTGGACCTGGAGACGGACATAAGCTACTTATCATCATCATAATCATCACCGTTTTTTCATAACTACGCGAGTGAAACCATGGAACGCAGCTAGTCTATAAATCGGGGATTATTGTTGATCTATGATTTTTAGCTATTTTCCTATCATAATTTCAAAGAATCCCCTCAGTTGCAAATACTGTGATCTGCTCCATACAAACGGATTTATTTTTACTAGACTATGATCGATGATCCCATAGTTGCTTGGAAGAGATTGATTTGATTTTTGAAGTTCTTTATTATCATAATAACAAATGCAGTTTTAGACTTAGCTCAAATATAGCTTAGGTTACAAATTATCTTATTGATTAAATCGTTCTTTAAGCTAAGTGCGCCTTTTAAAACTTTGAACAGTAGATAAGCAAGGTGAATACATTTTTTTTAAACATGAGTAAGAGGGTAAATTATAAATAAATAAAGTGGTATTTGTTAGGTACATATTACTTCGCTATTTCTTAAGAAGAAGGAAGAGATTGGAAGAGATTGTTTTTAGCGATATGGCCGCCCGTAGTTGCACTAGTTTTATTTGATTTCCTTTTTAACCCACGATCCAAAAGGAAGGGTGTTATAAGTATGACGGGTGTATATGTGTGTATGTTTGTAGCATTGTATCTCTAAAACGGATGGCCCGATTTTGATTTAGTTTATTATTTGAAAATGGATTTTATCGAGAGTGTTCTTAGCTATTATTCATTAAAATCGGTTCAGTCGTTTTTTGTCGGAGGTTTTAGAGTTTTCTAAGCTTATAAATATATAATCTATATACGAGGAACCGTTCCGTCTTTTTGTTTGTCACGGTAATTTTGTTGTACAATAACGTAGACTGGTAGGTGTCCTCGAATACCGCAACTAATTTCAAATTAAATTATGAAAACGGAATATTAAAGAATAATGTTTTTATTGAATTAATTTTATATCGATAAAATTGTTTTTTAAAACTAGACATCAAACTAAGATACACTGATATTCTCGTCATATCAACAGTAGTCGTGAAAATATAACAAACAACTGTAAAAACCGATAACAAGTCGTCTCTGCTATTTTAATAGCTAGTAATAGTTCTGGTGCCGAAACCCGAGGCTCCGAGTAGTTGTGCGGCGGCGCGGGCGCATCGTCCATCATATTGCGTGAGTCAGCCGCGCTCCTGTTGTGCCATGCCCGTATCTGGCACGCAGAAACATAGAACACTTTGTTAGAACAGAAAAACAATAGAGACATCCATCTTTATGTTACTTTAAATAAGCTCTGGGCTACACATGTAGACTTACTCGTAGTAAGCCTTTTTCACTTTGTAACTTACTTTAAGGGAAAGAGTAGAGTGGCGCGGCTGTCTCGCTCTTACGAGGCACATTTTTTTAGATATCAAATATGTGTACAAGTGATATATTTTTGCGATAAAATCTTTTTATGCGCGATGAGCTTTATTATGGGGGGTTTGAATGTGACTAAGCCATCACACTCGGCTATGTAAAGCTTGTTCAGGTAAGTACGTTGGTTCAAATCGATTAAGGTAGCGATATGTATACGATAGGTATACATATCGTATATAGGAAGATATAATCAAAACGTCACTGCTAGATTGCTATTTCGTATTATTAACGTCGCCTGAATGAAGTTTTCACTTCTGTCGTGTGCTCTAGTAGCATGATTTAAATTTATAAAAAAGTATATAAATTAATTTATAAATTTTATAATCGACTCCACATCTTTGTCTTTGTTAGGTGGTTGACAATTAACAGTTCGCGGGGTCAAGCAGCGCGGCGCGCCGCCACAGATTAGACAGCAGCTAGTACGGCGGCCGGTCAATTTGAGCAATTGTACCGCGCGCCTGTCGTGGGAAACTAAAACAATGTGACTCACCTCATCAGGCGCATAGCATGCTCATACTGTCATAAGATGATGATTCCGCAAGACAATTGAGTCCGCGGGGCGAGCGAGTCGTTCACCTGATGGGAAGTGCCACGTATAGTCTATTAAAAATAAGATTTGTGACAACATAAAAGACAACTAAGTAAGTATATTGTTATTTAAATGAATGTAGGTACTGGTGTTTTGAAATACATTTGACACAGTTTCATAATGATATTATAAAAGCTGATTTTGTTACCTTTACACGCTCAAACGGCTGAACCGATCGTTATGAAAATTAGTATAGAGATAGCTTTGGACCTGGAGACGGACATAAGGTACTTATCATCATCATAATCATCACCGTTTTTCATAACTAAGCGAGTGAAACCGCGGAACGCAGCTAGTCTATAAATTGGGGATTATTGTTGATCTATGATTTTTAGCTATTTCCTATCATAATTTCAAAGAATCCCCCCAGTTGCAAATACTGTGATGTGCTCCATACAAACGGATTTATTTTTACTAGACTAATGGATGATGAGAACGTGTGGTTGGTGGTGTGGACGTTGAAGCTGAATGTATCAGAACGAGTTATCGAGAGGGCTACGCTCGGAGTCTCCCTGTGAGATCGAATTGAAGACAATCAGAAATGAAGACATAATACTTATACAAATCATTGCCATAGCACAGCGGATTAGCAAATTGAAATGGCAGTCACGGCATATAACATGAAACACTGATGATCGATGGGGCCGCAAATGGAAATCACGTATCGACAAGCGCAGGAAGACGAGCCACAAGATGGCCACGAAATCATTCAAGTGGCAGGAAGACGCTATGCAAGTCGCTTCCATCAGATCTTTTTGGAACTCCTAAGATGATAAAACTGAACTGAATGGAGTGTGTTAGCTTAGAAAGTACAAATACGAGTACACTCGCCATTTAAAGAAAAAAAACATCAAAATTTAAACAAACAGCAAATACCCATTCGGGAAGCATATTAGCGGTAAGAAAAATAAAACTTTTTGCCCCGTTATTGGAATACTTAATTAATTATATAGAAACCACAAACATATTGTTATATTTACTTATATAATATTACCTACACAGACATTGCTTTGATTTTCCGTGTCGGGATGGCATGGAAAATACACTAAGTTATCATTAAAATATCCTCTCTGGTGGGGAATCGAAGCAGGGTTCTCCAGTTCAAAACAAAGTATACTGAGTCACATAGGACTATATGACTCAGTGATACTCTGTTTTGAACTGGAGACCCCTGCCTATGTGACTCAGTGATACTTAGTTTTGTACTGCAGAACCCTGCTTTGATTCCCCACCTATCTTAACAGTAAATTAATCAACATTTTAATATAATAATACCAATCTCCCTAAACTCGTCTACCTTTATCCTCGTAAAGACTTTTGTGAATGAAGTTAGCTCACGAATTACCAAATTTTTAAAGATATAAATTATAATAACATTATAAAGATATAAATTAACTATGTACTTACCTACAGCAAATATGTGCGTAAGAAATCTCAAAAATAATAAAGTTGCACACGAATCACACAAAATTTCATCTCGTTTTTTCTGTTAAATATTAAGGTTTCTAATAGAATAATATTATCTATTCCTCGATTTTTATTATTTAGTTTTTATCCACTCAAATAAATTTCTATGTGAAGCATAAAAGTCTTCTAAGATGTAATAAAAACTTAAATCAAACTGGAAATAAGTGTGACATTAAGAGCAATGTTATGTATATTGTTGAAATTACTTAAGTACAAACAGATTTGTCGTACCTAAGTACAATTAGGTAAGTTATATCTTCAAAAATATGATAATGGGTGAAAATACCATTAAAATTAATAAAATTGTAATAGTGTTCGCAAGAAGTTAAAACACTAATAATTATCATCAAAAGTCTATTCAATAATTTTCAACCTAAAAAAAGGTGTCGTGTGCGTGCGAGACAGCGGCATCACCCTACTCAGGGCCTTAAGACCTATCAACAATTTCACCAGCAATTGCTTTAAAAAATCACACCGTCCCCTTCCGCAATCTAAAAATAACGGTACCTACAAAAAAACCGGTACAAATTGCCTCCCTGATCTCTGTGTCACAGGTATTTCTAACAAATTGGCTTAATAAAATACTTCTTCTAATTAACGAGCATCTTCCCGGTTGAATTCCCTGAGAGATGGGGAGAGAGGGAGAGGGGAAGGGGGGGAATTCCCGGCTGACTTAGGAAAAATAACAGGAATCACCTTCTGATGGAAGCGATCTTCCTTAATTGCCCGGTGGAAAGGAGGTTTTCATTTTGAAAAAATGCGGTGTCTTATTATAATGGATCTGTTTTAAGGGTTTTACTTGATTGGCGTTCATTGTTCATAGTTTTTTTTTTATTCGTACTTCCTAAAAATTTAAATTGTAATAAATATATTGTTTTACTTTCAGCGCTGAGTAGTCAAGGCAGACATAGAGTTTTATAGTTATTATAACCATTTTGTTTAGATTTTTCTTCTTGACTATTCTTAGGTTCTTTTCCTGTGATTTTAACTTACTTAATTAAGATTGGTCTCAAATTGCACAGCTATTTCTTTTGCCCACCACTACATTTTTATACGTACAAAATCATTTGTGGAAATATTAGAAAAGTGCGACATATATTTGTTTATTTAGATAGAGAAATATTTAAAAAAAGTTTTATTGAGATATCATTTGTATTGCGAAGAAGTTTTGGGGAAAAACCCATTATGTTTCGAAACCCAAGTTAAAAGATATCAAAGAAAACTTTTTTAGAACCTCCTGTCAACAACAAACATTTATCCTGTCTAAATAAATATAACTGGTTCTCGCTTTTCTAATATCTCCACTTAGTGATTAGGTATATAGTTTGTTAAATATGTTGTGATGCGCGAGAGAGATAGCTGCGAGGTTCGACCATAGCCTTAAGAAAACGTTTCTGACCAGACTGACGGGGAAAGATGATAATGGTGATGAGGATGCCATCACTTCAGTCACTAACACCTATCTGGACATCGACTTCTTCTAAAGTAACTATCTCTGACCTCATCAAGGCAAGGCACAGAACTTTCCGCCCTATTTTTCTGTAGATACAGAACTTCCCATGTTGTAATCAAGTCTCCGAAGTTCGGAGGGTTGGGCTGAGGCCGTGAGTTCCAGAAGTGAAATAGATAATTATCAGAAGCCACCGGGGGACGCCGGCATACATCACACGCGCTGACTGATAACCGTATTTACTGGACACGGGTCGCAAGCTACGAGCGAACAGCGGTGGGTGTCTGTTGTAGCATTGAGCGGACCCGGGCGGCGCGCGGACCTAGCGGCGCCTTTGATTTGTCAGAAACAGACCCGTCGTGTGGCTGCCTGCGCATGACTCGTTTAATGTAGCGGACTCTCTAAGAGGTATATAAAAAATGGGCTAAGTGCGAGTCTGACTCGCGCACGAAGGGTTCCGTACCATTATCTATAAAAACGGCAAAATTCACGTTTGTTGTATGGGAGCCCCTATAAATTTTTTTTTATTCTGTTTTTTAGTTTGTTTATTTATTTATTTATTTCATAGCACAAACAACAGAAAGTAACAATATTTTGGTTAATACATGAGAGTACATTGGTGTCGTTCTAGGCTACTTTCCAAAAATATATGTGCCTAATATGATTAGAACATAAAATGGTTAGAGCAAAAATCGCAAGAGGCAAAAGAATAACAATTTTAACAATTTACAAAGCAGGCTATAGTATATATAAATATGATGCGCAATATGTATTAATATCTTATCTTAAAATTTAAACAAAATTTCCTTTAATTGCTTTTGAAATATGTATGTATGTGATGTTATAGCGGCAACAGAAATACATCAACTGTGAAAATTTCAATTCTCTACTATCACGGTTCATGAGATACAGTCTGGTGACAGACAGACGGACGGACAGACAGCGAAGTCTTAGTAATAGTAATAGTGTAATAGCTTTTACCCTTTGGGTACGGAACCCAAAAAATAGTTAAAATTTTGATAACTAATTTTAATTAATTAAATAGCACCACTAATTACTATGTAATAAGGCGTAAGTTACTTAGTTTGCACAGGCGCTAAAATGAGGGTGTTTGGCGAACAGAAAGTAGTATAATTATGGTCTATTCGCGATGTTTTCCAATGAATTTTACTGTTGAGATTTGAACCTACGCCCTTTCAGTACCTATGGATTTAATCGCACAGCCGTCACAAAATCCCAAAAAAGATGTACAGCAATGGTTACCTAAAATAACCAATAAGTAAAATGGTAAATAAAATAATGGTAATAATGGTTAAATGGTAACATTTTAGAAAAAGGTTTTTTGTAAGATATCCAGCTGCGTTTTGGGGTGCACTGGGTTATGTGGAATTAGGACCCATTAAAACCACGTTGGCAGCCAGCGTCTATGTTTGTCAGCCTTTGACGGAATTCACCGGATTCTCTGACAAGGGCAAGACAAGAGATTCACTTATGCCTTGGACCACGCCCTTCTTTAACGTAAAGGGCCGTCGGAAAAAGGCCCTCTCTACCTTCCAGTGAAACTAGTAAATAGTCGGATTAAGTCATCGTATAAATCTAGCGTAACGGCAAGATTCCATCTCTACTGGCCAATGGACGGGGCCGGTATCTGATAGGAACTTACGCTGTTACTCACCTGAACTAATTGGCGATAACGTTACTAAATATAAGTGCATTTACTTTTTGACGTGACAACGTCTAATAAATCGATGAACGGCGGCTACACGCACAAAAAGTATGACTCATTGTCCCGTTACGTTACGCTCATTGTCCCGTTACATCAACAACCAATTTTTGTAAATAAAAAAAAAGGTTTTCTGTAAAGTCGGTTTACGGACGATAGTTTAACGTGACAACGTCATTACAAAACATTGATGAAATGCAAACGTTACAATGAACGTAACGGGACAATGTTTCATCCTTTTTCGTGCGTGTAGCTGGCGTTCATCGATTTATTAGACGTTGTCACGTCAAAAAATTAAAGACAAAGTTTGAGATGAATTTTGGAAGAAATTTGGCCAAAACTAGGTATCAGAGTAGTAAAACTCCGAAAATTGGTAATTTGTGTGAAGTACATACACAGTAGTTGAAATATGTGAGTTAACATTGTTTTCAACTACACCATTAAATTTATTTTACTAATATTTTAATTAGTTTCAACAGTTCCGGTGTCAGTACAACAGTGTGGTAAAATCTTGTAAGTTAAATTTGAACCACTTTCCGGTTTCCGATTGAGCTAAAATTTCAGTGGATTGTCATCCGCTTTACTGTGAAATTTCAGCTAAAATCATAAAAATATTAAAATCGCAAATAAGGAATAGGGTCCAATTTGGTATCTAAAATTTATTCTATAGAACTGTGACGTCATGGAGCAACTTGCAAATTTAATTTTGGACTACATCGGAACTTTTGAAACTAAATAAAATCTTGTAAAATTTCTCCCTTATTACGCGGTCGTATTTGCGTTAAAAGATGAAAATGGCGTAAATTCTCACACCTATTAAACATCCCATTATTCATAAGGGCGGCGTCAGAGTGTCGGCGGCGCGGTTAGGGCGCGCGCACACGTACCAATAAAGCACGGGTAGCAGCGTTATTAAAGTACGCACTACATTCCTGCCTACATTATCTGGGAAACGTGGCATCCGACACCGTTATGGATCTAGCTTTACCGCGTTTTAATATTATTGCTCTGTTTCGTGTTCCTGAATTGTGTTTGTTGTAGGTAGCCTTATTTTGACTTTAAGTAAATTTATTTAGAGAAAATAGTCTGTTGGATTCCTTTTTATAAGAGCTTTAAAATCAGGCATAACGTAAAACACTTTTTTAAACTATCACGGTCATTCTTTAAAGCACTATTATTATTAACGTGATATTTACCGTGGTTCGCGTTAATTTTGAGCTCCCGATATTTCGGCACAGTTACCTACATGCATCATGTTCACGGGTGACATCGGGAGCTCAAAAATAACGCGAACCACGGTAAATATCCCTTTAATAATAATAACAGGCATCACGTATTTAAATACAAACCTATTTTGTATATAAATAAATCTGTCCAGGACAAAGGGTGTATCGCTTCTTTGCTTCAATAATGTGTTATCTAAAAAAAAAAGTTTTTTTTTTTTTGCACAAAACATAAGATTTTATCAATAAAATAATGAGTCTGCCGGAAGTATCTAACATTCTTATAAACTCTTTGTCCATAAACAAAATTTGTCTAAACAACCCAAAAATTTGCATTATTGTTGCCAAATTTCTGCTATTAGAGATAATTTTTCTCTGCACATGCGTAATGATAACCTGTTCTGTTTTATTGTTGCATTAAACCTCTTCGTGCAAGAACATCGTGATATCGCGATCTGACATATTTGACTAGTTGTACTATTTATTTAACAAATATATACACATTACACGCGTAAAAGATACCACATTTTATGCTGAAATAAAATCAGACACGCCAGTTTTAATTACGAAATGAATATTATGAATGATTTTACGGCCTTATCACGTTATTGAAGTAAAGAGGTGATATAAATTTTGTGGAATGTCGCCTTGCCGCCATTTTGATTTCCTTCAAACTTTCCGCGTAAATCATTATAATTATAAAAATAAAAAAAATGAAATGATACCCTTACCGATACCGATACCGGTATTGTCTTACCGATTAACTCGTATTTAGAGGTAAAAAATCCTAAAACTGTACATTTTAAATTTAATCACAATATAAAGTTATGCGTCTTGAAAACTTCCTCCATTTTTTCATCGGTTAAAAAATGTAGGGTATCATATGAAATAGTTTCATTAGCACAAGCTAAAACAGGTTTTTAATTATTTTTACAAAGTAAAATTTTAGGAATATGGCCATAATTTTAAAAGAAAAACTAATTCCCCCCTTTTATCAATGAGTAACTTTGCCCGGTAATTCTTTTGTTTAGTTTGTACGGAACCCTCCGTGGGCGAGTCTTGACTCAAACTTATCTGGTTTTATTTATTTTATTTTATTATTTGCATACACTGTCAATGTGCGCGTAAATTTTGAAAAAAAATGGCGGAGGGTAGACATGCCAAGTCGAAAATATTCGAAACCCTTATATTGTTGAAGTCACTTCACTGAACGCCTTCCTCCACCTTGAATAGAATGTAAAATTCAAAATTCAACATTTATTTAGCTAGCAAAAGATGGCACTAGATAGGAGTCATAGAGATGAGATAACACAATATGTCGGCACAGAGCATAAATCACCACCACCGCACTGACTAGATATGAAAACTGCGTTTGAACCAGGTCGGGGGTGCAGTGAGAGAGAAGCTTACAAGTTACTGCAAGCTTTACTTGAAAATTGTCTACAAGGAAAAGCTTAACCGACTTCAAAAAAGGAGCTTATCAATTCGGTTGTATTTTTAAAATGTTTGTTATCTCATTACTCTGCCATTTAAGGTAGACGGCTACAATGTCGTCATAGTACTAGTACCCGCCAGTCAGCAGTCAGTTGATATTGTTTTGCAATTTTAGCTTTTCTATCAATATTCTACTAAATGTTTAATAGGGCGACGTACACTTGGAAATATGATTAATAATTTAAACAGAAATACTCATTCATAACTGTAATAGTGGTGAAACTACAAGTGTTTAAAATTCTGATGTCGACAAACTAATGTTTTTTGGGGATTTTTGGAACTAAATTTCATCAGTGGGACGTTATGTATTTCCAATTATTACAAAGCTCTGGATGACACTAAGGTAAGAGTGTTTGTTTATTGCGGAAGTTTATAAGTTATTCTAGTGATATAATCTACAATTTGAGTTAATTTTACTATATATTGTACTTTTTAGGCGCATGGCGTCTAATGGTGCTCACTAACCCATGTCTGGCCTAATTTGCGCCAGAAATCCTGCTTTTCTGGCGAATATAAGGACACTGTTGTTAAGTGTTCATAAACCCGCCATTGAGTTCTTATTGCATTACGATAAGTGTTATATTCCTTTGATACAAAAAAAAAATATTATTTGTCGTATCACTGGCCCGGTGGCTATACGGGCGTACTTATGCATTTGCTTTTAAACTCGCCAGTATATCCTTATTGCTTTGAAATACGATTCATTTTTGTTTGATCCAGTAGCAAGTAGAGGAATCACATGTATATCAATGAACAAAATTAAATTCTAATTATTATTTTATGGTTACTCACGCTTTGTTTGATATTACTACTTTCAAGGAATACCTGATTTGTGTATTTCAGGAATACTATACCTAATTATCTATATTACTAACAATAATTGGATGCATAAAACCTCTATATATGCATCGCTTCTGACCGGTTTTAGAGTTCCGTGATATAATAAATAATCTGTAATAATTTCGAAGTATGGCTTCTGGTATGCAAAAAGAACGAATAGCGTACTAAAAATTATGAACTACTTATGCTGTGGAACAAAGCTCGAAAATCTTGTTTAAAATTTTACTACAATAATTTTTGGTATATGTTTGACCACAACTTACTTGAAAGAACGCGATGGTTTGATCGAAGATATAACAAGTTTGTCTAGGCAAGATGACCCATATCTTTAATTACTTAGCGAGTTTCTCTGACAAACTAAGTATTTCTTCAGTGCTCTGAGGCGAGTTTAAATGATCACACTTCATATTTAGGATTCCGTAGTATATCTTTTTGTCCGTTTATCTCAGCCATTTTACTCGAAACTATAGCGTTATAAGAATAGAACTTGGCATGAAAATATAATATGGTATAATGTGCACAGCTACAAGATACAAAATTGACATAAAAATGTAAACAGCAAAAATAGGGGTAGCACTCCATATTTGTAGAGATGAGCATTCCTGACATATGTACGTCTCGACACGTTTGTCCATTTATTTGAACACCTGATTTAATTGATTTGTGATTTTATAAATTGGCAGATTAGGTTGTACTGTTTTTTGCAGCCTTACACAAAATTCTATGACATACATTATGATTCATTTTTCATTTCTGTTTATCATGAGTGGCGGCTTGCATCCAGCGTCTTCCCGCCACTTGTATGAGGTCATCTTTCCATCTCGTGGCTGGTCTTCCTACTCTACGCTTGCCGGTGCGTAGTCTCCACTCGAGAACATTTTGGCTCCATCGGCAATCAGTTGTACGTGCTATGTGCCCTGGCCACTGCTACTTCAACTTGCTAACTCACCCTGCTATATCGGTGACTTTTGTACGTCTACGTATCTCTTAAGTTCTGATTCGATCACGTAGAGAGACTCCAAGCATAGCCATCTCCATAGCTTGTTGCATGACCTTGAGCTTCCTTATAAGGCCCATAGTTAGGGGCCACGTTTTAATGCCGTATGTCATCACTGGTAACACACACTGGTTGTAAACTTTCGACTTGAGGGACTAGGGTATATTGGACGAGAAGACGCTTTTAAGTTTCCCGAACGCTGCTCAGCCGAGTTGGATACGACGATTGAACTCTCTCGCAAAGTTGGACTTGCCTAATCGGCTCGTTATCCTAGGTAGACGTATCAACAACTTCAAGAGTGTAGTTCCCCACAGATATTGGGGTGGGCACTACATGGGCGTTAGACATAACCTTCGTTTTGTCCATGTACATTTTGAGACCCACCCGTTGGGAAACTCTATTGAGGTCTTCGAGCATCGTACTGAGGTCTTCCATCGGCTTTTCCGGGACTACTATATCGTCGGCAACCGAAGGTGAGTGAGTACTCGCCGTTAATATTGATGTCGAGCCCTTTCCATTCCAGAAGCTTGTAGGCATCTTCCAAACCGGCGATAAAATTAGTTTCAGAGAGACAACGTCTCTCTGCCTCACGCTTCTCGTCAATGGAATTGTTCCCGAATTCTGGTCTTGTACTCGAACCGACATGGTGGCGTTGTTGTACAAACATTTCAGCACTTCGATATATCGATAGTCAATACGGCGTTGTTGGAGAGCCTCAAGCACCGCCCAGGTCTCGATCGAATCAAAGGCTTTCTTATAGTCCACAAACGCTAAGCAAAGGGGCAAGTTATACTCTTCGGTCTTCTGTATCACTTGCCGCAGCGCGTGGATGTGGTCTATGGTACTATAGGCTTTTCGTAAACCGGCTTGTTTGGGAGGCTGGAAGTCATCAAACCTGCGTTCAAGACGATTCGTGATGACCCTCAAAAACAGCTTATAAACATGGCTCAGAAGCGAGATGGGTCTGTAGCTCTTCAGCAAAGTGTTATCCCTGTTTTACCCGACTGCGAAAGAAGGAATACAAATACAAATACAACAAATACAAATTTTTATTACTTTAAGAAAGTACAATGTAATTACACTATTTATAGTAACTAAACATTAATAAACTAAGATCTAATCAAATTGTACAAACAGAGAAAGTTGAGCAATGAGTCCCAAACTAAGCTCGCGGCTTGTATCTTGGGGCTCTCGTGAGATGTTACCAGGGGCCTTGTTGTGTACAACAAACAAGGTTAACAACTATGAGTTACATGATAAAAAAATCTACTGAAGGTTGGACAAATTGTATTACTCAGTACTTTGTATGAGGAAAGGGAGAAGATGTATGCTACAGATGCCATATTGTACAAGAAGATAATCCACCCGTAACTATTCCTTATAGATGCTATGTATAAGAGCTTCAGTTTCATCGCGATCTAGACTAAGTAGCCAGGTTTTAAGGTGCTTCTTCAAATGATACCGAGTGAGGTTTGACAGATTGCATTTTCTATACACATTATTATAAGTGCAGGGTAATGAATAGGCAGGACTCCGTTTGGCAAGGAGAGACCGAGCACGGGGGAGGTGTACTTTATAATGTCGCTTGTTTTTAGCAGTTCCAGTGGATTCTGGCCGACATGTCTGATTATAATGAGTTCTTAAGGTTGTATTGTACACAAATATCTGAAGAACCCGCAGGACCCCAAACTCATCGTAGAGAGAGTCAGTCGGAAATCGGAAAGGTTTTCGTAAGATTACCTTTAACAAAGCTCGTTGAGCCCTCTCCACGGTCATGAATACTGTTTGACCTGCACTGCCCCAGACAGTTATGCAATATTGCAACACTGACTGACACAGGGCGAAGTAGATTTGCCGCAAAAGAGGCAGAGGAGCACAGTCACGTAAAGTTTTCATGACGTAAATCAGCTTACGGGTACGCGAGGCTATATCCAGTATTTGCTGTTTGAATGATAAATTCTCATCAATTGTAACGCCGAGATACCTAATGTGTTGTGTCCGATCAATGAAACTACAAGAGTAGTGAGAGGATTGACTTTGCAAGCCATTTGAGCAATAGTGAATTTGCAGTTTCATGTTAGATGGAGGTTGTGATACACAAGTTTTACTGAAAGGGATGTATTTCGTTTTTGAAGTGTTTAGAGTAAGAAGATTTCTATCAAGGCTTTTTGCAATCTCAGACAGACCATTCTCAGCTAGGTCATAGACTCGCCGCCAGGTGTTTGCGTGAAATATAATCGCGGTATCATCGGCATACGTGATAATTTCGCCATTTAAGAGGTTACTGTTTAGAATGTCATTGATGTAGATAAGGAAGAGCGTGGGGCCGAGGATGCTGCCCTGCGGAACTCCGTAATCAATAGAAAGTGGCTCGCTGCAGTAATCCGAAACTTTAGCGAACTGTTTACGATTCAACAAGTAAGATTTGAACCACTTCAGGGCCAAGCCTCTCACCCCAGAGCAGTCGAGCTTCCTTAAAAGTAGGCCAACCGAAATCGAATCAAAGGCCTTTGCCATGTCTAGGAATACGCCAATGCATTTTTCCCCACTGTCTATAAAAGAAGAGACTAAGTTGACAAGAAGTGTGGCCTCGTCTTCGGTTGACCTACCTCTCCTGAAACCAAACTGTCTATCAGATATTAGCTTATTTTTTTCCAGAAAACTAACGAGCCTGTGATTAACTAGCTTTTCTAGAACTTTTGAAAGTACACTGAGAAGAGCAATCGGCCTGTAATTACCTGGTATACTTTTGTTTCCATTTTTATAAATCGGGGATACTGCTGCCACTTTCCAGCACTCGGGAAAAGTACCGGTCTCTAAGCTCAAGTACAAAATAAAAGTCAGTGGGGTGAGAATTGAACTAAGTGACTTCTTGACCAGTTCTACAGAAATAAAGTCACAACCGGGGGCGCTATCGTTCTTGAGACCAGCGATTACCTTAGCTACTTCACGCGGATCAGTGGGGCGAAGAAACAAAGAGTCAGAACATAGAGAATTAGGACTATACAAATCAATCAGAGTTCCCTCTGTTTCTCCTAGTTTAGATAGAATGGCGTTGGCAAGGTTTCTGCCCACAGAAGTGAAATATTCCTTACAATGGTTAACTGGATTATCAGTTTTGTTGTTCGATTTTAGTAATTCGGAGGACCCGGTGTTGCGTTTGGAGGTATAACAGATCTCTTTTATACTTTTCCACAGGCGTTTCATTTAATACCTGGCTATTATATTCTGTTTTTATTTTACGTAAAAGACTGTTGCAAAAATTCCTATACCTAGTGTATATGACACGGCGAGATGGATCATTAGGGTATTTTACCGAGTCAAAGTGAAGCTTGTCTCGGTGTCTCATGCATCTCACCAAACCTGGAGTAATCCAGGGTTTCAAGGACGTGAGTTTTCTGCCCAATTTTCGGGTTACCGTATGTTTGGATATTACATTCCCTAAGATATTGTTAAAACAATTGGCAGCAGCGTTTACGCAAGTGCTGGTAAAAATAGGAGACCAGTCAACGTTGTTTAACTCTGCAGTAACATTATTTAGGTTAGTTTTATTTTGATAATATGGTTTATGTTTGGCTGCTTGAACTTTTAAGGAGGTTGCCACTATCACGATAGAGTGATCGGTGACGGAGGTGTTACATATTAAACCAACAGATTTGGCGCGCGACTTGATGAAAATATGGTCTAAGCAGGTTCTAATTCGGGTTGGGCTTGTTATCGCTGCAAGAAAACCGTGAGACGCTAGCAGACAAAGGTAGTGTGATACTTGTTTGTTAATGGGATCGCAAAGGTTTATGTTTACGTCACCCGCAATGATGACAGAAGTTTCACACTGGATACTATTTATAACCCCTTCAAGTGAACGTAAAAACGGTTCCAGATTAATTACAGATGGTGAACGATAGATACCTAGGATAGTAAGTTTTCCATCTAGTTAAATCATTAATGAGGAAGGTTATGTTTTTCGAGCGTATGTATGTATATTTCTTTGGCACGCCCTAGAGCCTAAACGGCTTGACCGATTTTGATGTGACTGGTGCCAATAGATTCGTCTTAGTTGTGAGAGTGACACTGGGTACATCAAAATAAAAATAAAACAAAATTAAGGATTTTTGGCGGCAAAAAGTAATCTCAAAAAAAAGTTTTCAAAATACATCGAGTGTGGTATCAAAGTAAAGAATTTTTAACAGTGATTACGAATATATATATAACTTATATGTTTTATTGCAGTTTGGAATAGGAAATGCTAATAAATCACATCACATTTATAATATAAATGCGAAGTTTGTGTTAGTTTGTTAATTCTTCACGGTAAAACGGGTTGAGGGGTTTGCCTGAAATTTGGCACACAGGTAGTTTATAATCTGGATTAACACATAAGATACTTTTAATCCCAGGATTCCTGCGGGAACGGGTAAAACAGGATTAAACCTATTTCCTATCTCAAAAAATCACCGACACCTGTCCCATTATAATTGTGTTTTAAGGTATGGAGAGGGGAGAAAAGAGGGGGGGGGGGGTGTTTCAAGTGTATGTATGTATGTGGGTATGTATGTAAATCTATATGTTTCTATATGATCGCCTAAAGTCTAAAGGGCTTGACCGATTTTGATGTGAGAGGTGTCGTTAGATTTGTTTTCACTTGCTGAGTGTCAAAGTCTATATTTTTTTGTAATAAAAATCATACATCTCACACAAATATGAAAAACGCGTGTTTTTTGTAACTTCCAACGAACTTTTTCGTAATAAACAAGTGATTTTACTAGATTTTTTCTAAAGAATGCGCAATAATCTTTAACAGCGATTGTAAGCATACTTTCTCACAAAAACGTACACTCAACAGCGTATTAAGCGTAAAGAAATCGTAAGTTAGGCTGCAAAAACCTCTTTTCTGCAGTCGGGTATTTTGTTTTTCTTTTAACATTGATACTTGTTTGAAGAACTAGTACTTAATTTAAAAAAAAAAAACTAGTACTAGCACTCACTTGACCCTCCCTATATGTATGGGCGCACGGACGGTATATTCACGTTTGACATGCGTGACATGTTTAGCTCGTATTGATTCTGAAGTAGAGATATCTTAAATATCTTTGTGACTATTTTTTTAAATATTGCTGCTGCTTTGTTCCATTTAATTAAGTTTAAGTACTTTTTGTGGTGCGCAACTCTCAGTGCGCAAACCTAACTCGCACTTGAAGCGATTCATGTGTTGCTATCATTGTATAACTACTAAGTTTTTATTTCTATAAATATTATAGAAAATGGTAATTAATAAGATAATTTAGTTGACAGTGCACGTATGTAAGTGAAATGAAAAAGTAAACAAAGTAAAGTAAATAAATTATTGAATTTCAGAAATCAGTACAAACGAAAGCCTTCACCTACAAGTGTTCTATTTAGCTCTAGAATAAAATATTATTAAAGTATTTTTCTTTTTTGTTTTGTTGTATTGCAACTTTAAAGGAAGGTAATAAAGTTGAGATTCGCGTGAGAAACTGGCGATTTAATGTGCAGTTTAGCGCATATTGGTACGTTCCTGGCGGGTACCCGTACACTGGGGTCTTTTTCACAATATAAGCCAATATCATTAATTTTCCATTAGGATAATTTATTAATACCTATTTACATCATATCTTGGATAAATTCAGTAACAACTCATCCAAATTTCCTTTTGATACATCTATTGGTTATAGAGTAGTGACGTTGTAAAGTCGATGAAATGCAAAACCTGGCGATTATTGGGCCGTCTACCTTATTACTCGATTTGAAAAATATATTTTAAAGGATGTATGGTCCTATATAAATTTATGGAAATATGGTTCTATTTAATTTCGTCAAAATAGATCCAGTGGCTTGGTTTTTAAAATAAATTAGATGTGAAAATATGTCTTCTAACAATAAAGAGTTTATCTATTTATCTATCTTCTTAGTTAACAAAATTGCATATTTTGAACTACTATTACTACTTCAGTAATTTATTTCAGTTTTTTTTTAACTATTTAATGTAAGTTGATTCTTTCACAGAGCCTGCTTTGGGGACTAGTGATGAGCGCAGTAAATTCGCTGTGTGAATTATAATTTGTAACGTAAGCGATTTGATCGATTGATATCGTAAGCGAATTGCTTGTCTCGCCTTTATCAATGTCATTCTAAAAAAAATATAGTGATAATTGTTTATCAATGATCATAAATTAAGGCTTAACTTATTAACAATAGTAGGTATTATTGTGTAATCTTAACTAATGATATTATAAAAGAAAAATAAACTCTAATTGTAACCTTTTCATGACTAAATGGCTGAATCGATCGTTATAAAATTTGGAACAGAGATAGCTGTGAATTGGAGAAAGATACTTATAATATACGTTTTATCATCATCATATTGTACCTATTTCATCATGACACAGGTAAGACCGCGGGCCACAGCTAGTTAATCATAAAAACAAGTAGCTTTGTCTCTCTGTCTGATTGTTACATTTTCACAGTTAAACCAATGAGATTTTATCTATAGAGAAGTTATACTCATTGAATATTAAATAAAAGCATGGTAAATCTCAGTTCTCATAACTTTCAAGGATAAGGCACATCCTTAAGGCCTTTTAGTATCTTGACAGTATATAAGTATATCTTAGTGTTGCACTTTTAAACACACAGGATGGCATTGTCACTGTCCACAAGTCACGACACAGCGCAGCGTCTAAACAGCGTGGTCCGACGTGTCGCAACTGAAGATGAGTAGGACCTTGAGGTCCTACTCATCTTCAGTACCTACCTTGAGGTTTCTTGTGCAGAGCCGGGGAAAACCTATCTACGTATAATACATCATTGGGTTAAACGGCTGATTAAATTACTATAAAATTTGATAAGTAGATACTGGGGAAAATCTCAAAGCGCCACTAAACTAAATGGAAGCTTAAGATTAGAGAGGCTAATGCTAGATTTGGCAGCCAATTACTATCGTTTTCGTGGTGTAGCGGTTATCACATCTGCCTAACACGCAGAAGGCCCCCGGTTCGATCCCGGGCGGAAACATAGCTTTTGCAAACTTACATTTATGAATTTTCTCGATAATATTACACCTTCCAAAGGAAGGGCGAGCAGGGCCTCAAGGCTGCTATTTGAACTATATTTGAGTGGCGATTTGATGAAAGAGTGTTTATCAAACCAAGATAGCCTGATACGATTTAGCGAGTATGACAAATTGCTATTCTGTTACACAGAAAAATTATTATCGCTACTTTATTTATAGTAACTATTTGTAAAAATAGTCGCTAAATTGTAATGGTTTAAATAGCAACCTTGAGGTCCTCTCAGACGGCTAATGTTTCAACCATAGTAAAGACCGGCCAAGGGCCACGCGCAGTTTAGGGGCCCGTAGTGAACGTTCAAATAACTTATAAAATTATTTACATTTTTTGTTTGATACTAATAAAATATTAATAATTATGAATATATGTATAAAATCATTACAATTAAATGACATTTATATGAAATGTACCCAGTTATTTAACTAGGTACTATAAGGTATTAGGGTTACCCTAATTTTTTTCAAGTTATTATTTTATCCCTTTTTGAGAGTAAGTAATATTTGCCTGCCAAATTACAGCTTTTTAATCGTCGTATGTTTCCAGTGCAAAGAGTCGCTGAGCTAGGTTTCGAAGAGTCAGACGAATAGATGGCGATACTATATAGATTCCTTATCTATTCCATCCTCGGCCACACCGACGCATAACATCAGGTGAGTTCGTGGTCAATCGTAGATCTAACTTTAATTTAAAAAAAAACGGAATCCTAAAAAGTAGGTACCTACTTAGATAATTCACATAGGCGGAGACACGTAAGTAGTTCTGAGTGACCCAATTTTTTAAGTTATTTAGATATTTGATGCTGTGTGTTTCCTGAATAAAATATATATATAAAAAATATATGTATAAAACAAAAATAAACAGTTTTAATCTCCCAGTGCACCCGGAACAGTTCCGTTCCGCGGCGTGGTTGGTCCGCCGTCCGCCGCGTGCTGTTATATTGGTTCCGTCATATTGAGCTATTTCGCGTCGATTGCACTTTAAGGGTTACACATGCGGGTTTCAAGCTCTTCTCAAAATGTTCTTTTTGAACATGGACAAAGAATTTGAGATAAATTATATCTGATAAGTACCTATATACTGTTCGTACGGTGGACTCATTCGTTTCTTGATAAAAAGGCTAAGTTTAAAGAGGTACATATTTATTCATAATTTTTAAATGTTTCATAAATCTCACGTTTATTTATATTATAGTACCTGGGCGACCGACCTCTACTCGGATTTTTATGACTGAAAATACGAGTAGCCCGCCGCCTGCCAAGCCGCCCGCCGCCCCGCGGTCCGGATTGCTCACTAGGTAATTACTACCGTGTCTCGACCGACAATTCAATCTTGATTTGCTCCAAATTTACAAACCTACATATTTCCTGATTGAAAACATTTATTTTTTTAAATGACTCAGTGTGATTGGCTTATGCGTAGACCTATTATGTATACAGACAGACCTACCTTCTATAAAATAAAACCGGACAAGAGCGATTCAGACTCGCCCACCGAAGGTTCCGTACAAACTAGTAGATAAAAGGTTTTCTTTTAATATTTTCCTTCATAAATCGAAAAAATTTCATCGCAGAAATATTTAAAAACCTGTTTTAGCTTGTGCTAATTAATCTCTTTCATTTGATACCCCACATGATACGGTTAAAGCCATTTAACATTTGGACCCTCCTTCCTTGCATAAACACCCAAATTTTTATGAATAAATTAAAAATTACCAGTTTTCGGATTTTTTCCTTTAGGTGTACTCCAACACAATGCTTCTTGCCAAATTTCATAGTTCTAGGTCAACGGGAAGTATGTGTATATGTATATGTTTTGATTCCCTTGTGAGTGTCGAAATGTGAATTTTTACGACATATTCGGCTGTAACTTTTTTTAACGAAAACTGAGAAATTTTATTTTTCATTCTGCAGCAAGATACTATGGATCTGCGTATATGGTTTCAATTTCAACTCGATACCTTCACGCGTTCCCGAGATAAAGGTCTTGACACCCGGACAGACGGACAGACAGACGGACAACAAAGTGATCCTATAAGGGTTCCGTTTTATTCTTTTGAGGTACGGAACCCTAAAAAAAACAAAAATACATATTATTTTATTTTAAAGAAGCTAGGTCTGTCTGTATACCTATACATTTATGGCCTTACCGAAAAACGTTACTTAACTTTAACTATCGTCTTAAATTCTCTGTCTTTTTTCCGCAAGTGTCATTACGTGTCAGCGAGAAATTGACAAAATATAAGTTATTAACTAATTAATTAGTGTGTTATTAAGTATTGCTTAACGTTAAGTAACGTTTTTCGGTAAGCCCGAACATGTCTAGTAATTTACTAAAGACTAATTTTAGTCTTATATAGTCTGGATGTTTAATTTTAAAAGCCATCAAAACAATAATTTGTATTTTGATGGCTTGATTGACAGAGATGATGATGACATGATTATGTCATCATCATCTCTGTCACCTCATCTACTGCTGGATGTAGACCTAACATAGGCCATGGATTTCCAAAAAGACCTGATGGAAGCGGCTTGCATTCATCGTTTTCTTAATACTTGGATAAGGTCTGTTGACCTTCTGGCTGGTCTTCCTAATGCGCATGCAATTGCGTGGTCCCCACTCGAAAACATTTCATCCCATCGGCCATCAGTTTTGTGTTCCCTGTCCATTGCTTCTTCAACTTGTTAATCGGTTGGGCTATGTCGGAGACTTTCATTTGTCTATGGAGCTCGTCATGTCTGATGCAGACATGTAAACAAAATAAATCTTACTTATTATTATTAAATATTAAATAATAAGTGTTCATTTTATATAAGTTTAATAGGCAAACGTAATTGCTATTGTTACTTCAGGGACTTTACTGTGACTTCATTAAATTTTACCTACCTATACATCTACTGAAATAAAAAAATCTAAAGCGGACCTTCATACACTAATGCATAATTTTTTGTTCTAGCCGAACACGAAGAAGAAAGAGTAATGTTTTTCGAGTGTATGTATGTATATTTTGATATTACTCTTATTCAGTCGACTTGAAAGAATAAGGAAGTTATCAATTTGTTTTCTTTTGTAGGTTACCTCTTAACTCCGGCATTTAAAAACCAATTTGAAAAAATATTTTTATTTGAAAGGATTTTAAGGACATACAAATTTCGTAAAAATTTATTCGGTAAGTAGTTTAGTTTTTGAATAAAATAACTGGGAAAATATGTTATCTAAGTAAACGAAATTACCTATTTGGAAGTCGGTAATTTCAATTTCTTAAACTAGAATAAATAGCGATATTTTAAGAATACAGATATTGTAGGAATTTCAATTAGTTAATGTTGCCTTCATAATTTCTCTTTTATCTATTTATATTAGAACAGTAAGTACCTATCGTGCGAGAGCCGCCGTAGACGATGCATCTGAAATAGAAGTATTACTTAACAACTACTGATACCGTTGAGAATGACGCACTGGGGAAGAAAACGCCAATTTAAAACGCAAAAAGATGTCCAATTCCATTACCACAGTTAATGATATTATTATCGACAAGGATACAGCGTTAGTGCTCAAAAATTTCTGACACTCAATGAGGTCTAAATGCAACCTTTAAACCACTTATACGATAGCAATAATTTCGATTTTCAAAATAATTCGAAGCAGTATATATATAGCAGTATATATAGATGTCTCTAATTCTCAATGTAAATTAGGCGACCTATAGTTTTAAATCAAAATCTTTAAGTTCATAATTGTTGGTGTATGAGTAGGTATCGGTCAATTCAGGACACTTTGTTCGTGAATTTTGTTTTGGACTTTGTGTCCATGTGATAATAACGTCCTTCCACTCCAGTCTAAAGGTCCAACCAGCCTAATGGTAGGTACAGTTCCCTACAGTTGTATAACTATTAACGCCTGTAAATATGCGGAACGCGGAGTCGGACGACGGGGGCGGCAGTACTACGTTGAATACAACGAAAATTGTTAGCAACCATCGAGGTATACCTCGATGTTAGCAACACATTACTGTTAATTCAAAGTTATCATATGATTATTACCCAAAAATCAGTGATTAGCAGGTTAAAATAGCAGGGTACAAAGCACTTAGAACTGATGGTCGACGGGGTCGAAAAGTTTTCGAGTGGGGACCAAGTCATATTCATATAAGTGACAGGAAGACGCTACATGCAAGCCTCTTCCAATCGGTATTTTTGGAAATCCATGAAGTGTCCTGAAGTATTATTTATTGGAGATTCCTAAAAATACACAAGTCTTTAAAATCAATTAAAATTATAAAAATGTTTTTAGCGCTGAAAATTAGGCAAGTTTCAGTGTTTAAAACGCTCCTATCTTCTATCCGAGTGCGTGCATTGGTCAAAGGGCAAACACAGCGAATAGTTCCCCACAACCACTTGGTTGAAACTTGGACTAACTCTGTTCTATTTGCGTGCTCTAATCCTATAGGATAAACTCCTTGATTCCAACTCAACATATTGATTCAGTTTCTAAGGCTATTGTGGGATGTTTGGAAAGGACTGTGAAAGGGCGCTATTTTGGTTTACATCGCTTATATATAGGTATGTACTTATATCGAATTAGTAGATAATGCACTATAGTTTGTGGTAAATAATATACTTTAGTAGATAATGCACTACAGTTTGTGCTAAATGATATACTTAAAGTAGATAACGCACCACAGCTGTGTGCTAGAAAAGGAAGGAAAAATGTAATCGCGTAGCAAAAATAGGTACAGTCGAATTGAGAACCCCTCCTTTTTGAAGTCGGTTAATAATAGGATCCATCCTTCTCAATAATTAATAGCACTCCTTGTATTTAAGTATTACATTTTTGTATTGGAACTGATTTTTTGTGTGTGAGCAGACCTCCATTCATTTACAAGAGCTCGAGAAAACTTCGAGATGAGCTCCGAATTTTTAGTACCTCTCAATCCAGTCAACTATGGGAACCAATGCTCTATTTATAGCCTGCTTTCTCTACGGCGTTAAACAAGATTTTTGACGTGAATGCATCTTTAAATTTGCTTCCGTAGTAGGAGGCAATAAAAAAACTGGTAATAACAAAATCGGTGTAAATGTATTTACAGAGTGAGTCTTTAAATCAATGTTACGTAACTCCATGGTTCCCCTAAGCCTTCCATCCCAATGAATGCCCAAACTCGCCAATATCAAGAACTTTAATCCAATCCAAGTAATTCCTTAACCCTCGAGTCGCAGGTTAAGATCGCTTGAAACTTGGCTGCAGATTACTTAGCAGTAAGTTGGCGATGCACATTGGGCGGTGGGCGGTCGTGGATAAATTTAATTAATACTGAATGTTACGGACGAGTGGATATGTTGGTGGATATATTGCAGCAGAAATATTTGATGCGTGTAAGAAACTTGGTGTTGACAAAAAACTGATAATATCTAGTGTTTGTTATTTAATTATTATTTGTTGATTTACGTGTTGAGGTTCACTCAATTTTAGTTTTATAATTTTCCAATTTTGAGACATGTCTCTATTACCGTTCAAAAAATACAGCCGTACAGACAGACACCGTAGCCTCATGAATAGGTTCCCGCACCCTTAGTACGGAAGCCTAAAAAAGTAGTAAAGCAGGAGCGTCTGTAGACTCTTAAGGTAATATGTCTATTCAAATGTAAATTTTGGTAGAATCAATCACTTTTATTCATGCACCTCCATGAGAGAACTTTTAGAGAACTAAACGTGGGTCAGGGAGGCTCTCTACCCCCAAACAATAGTTGACACGCACGTCGCTCTAAACTGGACGTTAATTTCTCGTAAGCGGCTAACTCCGAGTTACGGGCTATTAAGAAATTGTTCTCGGACCTTCTCCAGATGAGGGGGACGGAGGGGAGCGAGGGGGCAGTGGGGAGGGAGGGTGGCTGTTTGGTTATTTGCGTAAAGTTTACAGCGCCGTGTAGGTAAGTAGTGCTTAAACTGTGGCCGTGTGTGCTGGATTCTGTAGAGATGTGCTGGTCTTGACCAGCACATCTCTACATTGTATTAGAATTGTTAAAAATAGTTCAAAATGTTTATTTTTAAAATCGTTTGGCACCAATCAAACAATACAATCAGCATGCTAATAAATTTATATTTATATATGCTATAAAATTTATATTTGCAATAATTAAAAATATATTTATAAAAGCCGAGAACCGCACACGGGAAAAGTAGCGTAACCCTCCATCAGCTGCCAGGGGGCTGTTTATCAGGGCCACCGGAAGTGGTCCGAGGGACCTGCGCTTATTGTTTACTTCCGGTCACTGAAATAAAACAGAAAATGTTAGTTGAAGCCTTAATAAATTCAAATTAAAGCAAAGTTTTTTATCATCATCATTTACAAAATTAAATTCGAACAAATATCACTGAAGCGACTAAAACAAAAGTCACTAAATTTTCTCAATTCAAAGACTATATTTTAGATAAGTAAATAACATACCTATCACATAATAAGTACGTACCCAAAGCTTATCTCTTTCCTTCATTAAAATATAAACAGTCGTCACCCGAACCGACTTGTCTTGGACGATTTCCGCCGAGTAACGTATGCCTCTGGCGAAACACCACTCCGTCTGAAACAAGGGATAATGAACCTTAATGGCTTGAGTTAGCAGTGCAAGCGTAGGGTCAGTTGTTGTAATTAGATGGGGACAAAAGGCAGGTCAAAGGGACGGAAGCTGACCGCGCGGCGTGCGCACTTCCGCAGCGTGTCATGAGCGATGTCTTCGGTCGGAAAGACCCGGCGAGCCGTTTGAGGGTTCACTTTGTGCTCGTATTGTTGGCCAGGGTTGTTTGGAGACACACGATGTACAAGTTTATGTATGTTATAAATATTTACGTCAACCGTTACCATACACACACACAAAGTTTAAAATATTCCTTTTATAAACTAAGTTTGGCCATCGCAATCACTTAACATGGAAGACAAATCCATACTAAGATAGGATTTTGTTAAATTAATATTTTAAGACTTTTACAAAGTTAAACCAACCACATAACACAGATTATAACAACGTGAAACAAATAACAAAAAAAAACTACATTTGTGGCGCCCAACATGGGACTAGTCCCAATTTGGGCGCCACTATTTTCAAACCATATTTTTTTGTTTTTAAAACGCTTACAATTTTCAATAATTACTATGAATAGTGTCTTTAAGCCTCCTTTGGTCACTAAGCATACCAAAACTTCGGTAAAAATTTAAATTCATCTAGAACCTCAAATAAGACTCTTGTTTCACGGGTGACGATCCTGTAAGAGCTAATAAGCAAAGCAGGTGAGTGGCGGGAAGTGGTTTCGCGTCACTGGATAAAGTAGCGGAGGATCAAAGCAGCCCTTCAATTAACTGACTAATTGGCTTGACCGCAGTGTGTCTGTTTAGGGGGCGATAAGATGATGCTGATTATTTATGATGCAAAGATAGGCCTTAAAGCTTTTCTACACTCGTTCTTTTTTATTTAAGCTTTTAAATAATTTTAAAGTTTAAATAAACTTAATTAGTAATAGACTAATAGTAGTAGTCGAAGAGAGTAGGTACTTATTTATTTACTACTTAGTTCTTAACTTTTTAGACTTACTTATTTATTATTTATTAAAACATTTTTTTTTTCAAAATTAAAACTTAAATTTATAAAGCGAAAGTAACTCTGTCTGTCTGTCTTTCTGTCTGTTTGTTACCTTTGTACTACTATACGGCTAAACAAATCATTGTGAAATATGGTACAGATATAGCTGTAACTATGGAGACGGATAAAGGCTACATTTTATCATCATCATCATCGCCACCGTATTTCATAATTATGCGGAGGAGACCGCTTAGCGCAGCTAGTGAACCATAAAAGAGGTTCTTAATTTGATTGCATTTTGTGTATATTCCTTAAGTCTTCCTTAGTTATAAGCCAAATTCAATTCAATAAATATTCTAGTAAATTACAAGTTCTAGGTACTTGTAATGTAATATGCAGTTGAATAAATACTTCATCAATTGCGCTTCAAAAAGTTTTTACAATATTTTGACATCTTTGCTCGATCGAAGTTAGTTTTTAGGGTTCCGTACCCAAGGGTAAAAACGGGATTACTAAGACTTCGCTGTCTGCCCGTCTGTCACCAGGCTGTATCTCATGAACCATGATAGTTAGACAATTGAAATTTTCACAGATGATGTATTTCTGTTGCCGCTATAACAACAAATACAAAAAAATAAATATTTAATACAACAACAAACATGATTTTTTGCTCGTTTTTGCTCGATATTGTTAACGGCAACAGGTAGACGCTTGAAATAATCACAGAATATTGAGTTATATTATTCACTTTAAAAAGAAATAATTACATTAAAATAAAATTAATATATATATATATATATAATTAATTGTCGTTTTTAAAGATAATGGTACGGTACCATTTGTGCGCGAGTCCGACTCGCACTTGGCCGGTTTTTATTTTTAACCGAAATTATTCTTCGACAAGCTTACCTAATGGCTCAAAAAATTACATACAGAACTTCGTACATATGTAAGACATAGAAACATATTTCTATCAATAAAAACAAAATAATTTCTATCAATATCACATTGACCACAGCATTCTTAAGTTGCTGCATTTTTATATTATTATTTAAATTTATACACGGGTCTAGCCCGGACCTTTGAAAGGCATCAGTGAGGCCGGAACCAACACTGAGAGGCCTTTTTACAAATGTATAGTAAAAAATACAGATTGTGTATATGGATGGACTATGGATGGATTACTGTACAATATGGAGTTTAACAGATCTTGGCTATTGTGATGGAATGTTAGTGACTTAACAACTAGGCTATAGGCTGATGCTCTCACACAGCAAGTAAGATGAAGTACCTCTGTGTGAGAGCACCAGGATGAGAAAACGGCACCTGCCAATTCCGTCTCATCATGCAAAAATACCTAGGCAAGTGATGACTCGCCACCCACTAGATGGACCCTCCATAGTGGCGCCACATAATGGCGCCGGAGAAGCAACATCGGTGTGGGTGGCTAAGGGTGTCGAGAGGTGTGCTGCGCGTTCACTAAGAGCTACTAGCGGCGTTATGCCCTTTAACACTTCCACCCTGGAGCTTAGGTTCTTAGCTCTTGCAGTTTCCACCATCCAGCCGGCCAATTAAGGCAAACTGGAGGTCAGGGGTCTCATTTAGCCCCAGGGAAACATCGGGGTACGCGGTGTCGCCACTCACCGACGGCTCGCCACAAAGCCGCCCCTGCGGTTATATTATTATTATTATTATAAGCCTACATGCTGTCCCACTGCAGGGCAAAGTGCATTTTTATATGATCTGCATTTTTTAGGACAAAAAATGTATGTGACATTTTAGCTCACCTCATTCCATCAAAATTATAACGAGTAAACTTTGCCACAGACAAAACTCAATGGCGAAGCATCATCGGGGTAAGTATTCGTCTGGGCTCAGACGGGACGGTATAATTTTAATTGAGACTCAGTCGTGCCGAGCCGCGACTCGAGCTGCCACTGTCACGACTCAAGACAACTTTATCGGGAAACCAAGTTTAAAAATAAAATAGTAAAGGAAAGAATTTTTTTATTCGAAAATAGGCTTGCGCTTGACCGTCAACTCACCTGGTGTTAACCGATAGTTACGGTCTACGATGGATCGCGCTTGCCTAGAAGAAACCTATTCACTCGTGATTTGAAGACACCTAGATTACTTCCCTGCCTATCACTGAAATAAATCCGGCAAAGCACGAGTTTCACTCTTATACCGAAGGTTTCCGTACTATATACATAACCCACTGAACATGAACACTGACAGCAAAGCTAATTAGGTACTCAACAAAATGTGTTTTATATATAAAAGTATTGGTAACTTCATATATTTTCTACAGTGAGAATAATAAATAGCCTAAAATTGTTTCAAAACTATTTTCTCCAAATATATTTTAACTCTTTCTTTACTCTATTTTAAGTTTATATCACATGACACAGAACATTCTCTTGTCATTCTTTGTTTATTTTTTTCTGAAATCGAGTAGGTTTTGGCACTTGACTAGTTATTAGTATTTGTTGATTTACATCAAAGTAAACCCTACGATCTTGCCAATTTTGAGACTTACCGCTGTTTAAGTGTAGGAGCCTTTTCGGTAGGCACCCTTAATACGGAAGCCTAGAAAAGGAAATTTAAATCAACTTTTATTCCGAGTTTTTTTTTTTTTTTTTTTTTATAGATGTTAGTTTGGAGTGTATAGTATTTATGTGACTAAAAGTCTTGTAATAGCACTTTTTTTTATAATTAGATAATATTTAAATTGCCTGTAGTTGAGCTACTGTTGTGGTCTTTATAGGGCCGTTCTCGTTTTTGCATTGATAATACGCTTTATTGACTGCGGTGTTCGTACTTTGCCAAATTAGAACGTTCTATTTTTGAATTGTAGATAGAGTTACCGTACTTGTTCAACTAGAAGCAACAACTCATTAGACAACTACGAAAATGACACAAGGCTTTGGGGTGGCAAATCGTGATATTTATATTATTTTGCCATTTAAAAATTCCACCTTAAATCTAGCACAGAAGCATACAGTATTATAGCGCTTGTTGGAATAAAAGCGGAATAAATGCTTTTTGTTCGGGTTTCTGAACCAACCGTCAATTAAATAATGTAGTTTTTTTCATAGGAAAGAAAAAGCTTCTTTTTATGTATAGTCTTTTTATCATAATCCCAAATAAAGTTATAATCTATGCGAGGAAAAAAGAAAGTATATCATAGATTTATGCAGCTGTCTGATAGTTATTGAACAAGAAATAACTTCCTAAGTGGTTAAGTTACCTAGCCAATCAAACTTTCTGATTGAGGGTATTAATAAAATATTTTCGCAATGCATCATGGAAATATTGCTTTACTTGCAATCAAACTGCAGAATTTACTAGTGTCATGATTTGAATATTTGTTGTATGTGTTTTCAGTGTTGCGGAGTGGCAGCACTGCTATTTTCTTAATTTATATACTCTGGAGAACGGTGATCGAACAGAATGAACGCTACCCCGGATGATGGCGTGATGTTGTAATTCCGGGGAGGGGATATATCGCGGGCGGACGAGCGCGAGCGGCCCTTCGAAAAAGTAGTCGCAGCGTAACTCGGTAGTAAAAAGGCGGTCTTAGCGTCAGACCGCTCAGTGCAGTGAAATAAGTGCAGTGTTATAAGTAATAATAAAGCGTCATAAAGTTCAGACAAGGAGTTTTCTTCATATATCAGAAGTGGCAATCAACCTGCGAGCCGAGCCCGGTAAAATCGTGAGTCACCTACGAGATTATATTTTACCCTCCGATTATTGAATATTGATGTTAAAAATTTGTCACGCATATCGAATTGGAGAAAATGGTTCTTAAAAGTGTTGAAACAGGTTGTTAAAATAATTATAACGGGATATTCTTAATACGGGTAGACAGAATCTGTTAAGATACTGCAATGAGATGTGATCTGGGTTACTCCCAGATTATTTTATTGTAGCACAGCGATTAAAGATTATAATCCGACGATTTTATTATAACCTAATGAAATTTTGATAGTGTGGTTGGGGCTACTCCCCGATAATTTTATCGTAATTTAAACGAAATGAAGTCTGTTGTAAGTAAGTCATTAGTAAATTATTTCGTTAACATCCCGAGAGACAAGTATACGAAAATATGTTTTTCTTGTTTGAGAACCATTTTTACTTTTTGTATTTGATTATGCTGCAGCCATTCAGAGGAACCATAGCGAGGTAATATTTTTTTGGTGTGATGGTGAGAGTAGTGTTTTAATAGTACAATGGCTATGGCATATCGGTCTGTGGCCGTGTCAGCGATCAGCAGTGTGTTATTTTTCTAGAAGACTAGTAAAGTGCTGCGAATAAAATATTTTAATTCGGTAACTGGGCTACATCAATACAGCCAATTAAGCGAGCTTCTAAATGTAGTTTTTCTAGAATATTGCTAACAGTAATGCAAATAAAATATTATGGTAAACTTAACAGCTTATTATCTAGCTGTTAAGGTTGGGCTCCACTAAAATTGTGTTCAGATTCAGAACACTTGTTGATAAAAATTTGGTGCAGACCTTTTGCAGTGCGCGAACTTGATCACAATAGTAGATTGCCTGTGTCCACCACCTCAGTTGTGCGTAACTTTAGTATGCGTGCTGTACGGTACATTTGTACACGAACATTTATACCTCGGAAATGTGCTTTACTTTCAGTTTAGTGTGTAAACATGTGTGCGAGTGCGTCGTCGCGGGTACACCGCGAGACCAAGGAGTGCGCGACAAAAGTTCACGGTTTGTCCAATAGAGTGCGCGCACAGTTTGCTGGTGCTGCCCGTAAGAGTTCACCAAGAAATACATTTATGCTGCACTCTGTGCGGTACAGAGCCGCACACTGGTGGAATCCTGTATTTACGGTTACGGCCATTTAGGGCGAGTTGTACTGTGTTCGTTTTTCTGTAAGGTTAATAAAGTACCGCAAGTAAAATATTCTAGTACGACAACTAGTCTACTACAACTAGTAGCACTGTCTTTAGTCGTGTAAGTATGCTATACCATGAAGCGAAATTTTGGTATTGTATCTCCACCTGCAACACTATAACTACTTTGTGACGTAACTATTGTAAGATCTTGAACCACATAAGTGTGTCAAACGAAATTTTATATGAGTAGAGCTACAATATTGATGGATTTACCAGAGTATCACTGCGTAAATATTTAATACAGAAGTCTGTTTATGAAGTTGAATTATACAGAGATAACATAGTTCGATTGACTTAAAATCTTAATTGAATTTCGAAGGCATGTAATGTAATAACCTCAGAAATAGTACCATTGTGTACCGGTAACTTGTCGCGAATATTTATCCGTTGACGCCTTGTAATCATGGAGGCGGAATTTAAAGCCGCGCTAAGATATCAGAGTATCGACAGTGCTGAAAATTAAAGTGCATTTCTTAGTGTTAACAACTACACTTAGTGTTACTGCAAGTTTGAAATTCAAGGATTTTTAGTGTTTACGAGTTTGTTAGCTGCAGTCATGTAGGTGAACTGCAGGGAAAATGTTCCAAAGAGTGCCATGTATGTGTGCCGTAAAGTTGAAGTTCGTAGATTTGATGATGTTATCGCTGCAACCGTGTAGGTGAGCTGCAGGGTAATATTCTAAAGAAGTATGGCCATGTAGGTGTGCCGTAAGGAAAGTTCGAAGATTTGATGATGATTTCGCCGCAGCCATATAGGCGCGTTGTAAGGTTGAAGTTTGAAGATTTGACGATGTTTGAAGTGTGAAGATTTGACGATATTTGAAGTTTGAAGTTTTGATGATGTTTGAAGTTTGAAGATTTGACGATGTCGAAGTTTGAAGATTTGATGATGTTCTCGCTGCAACCATGTAAGTGAGCTGTAAGATTGAAGTTCAATTATTCAATGATGATGTGGTAACCATGAAGGTTTGGTTTCAGGATGATAATTTTAACCGGTCACGGAACACTTAGCTTCCAGCCATGAACGTTTTAAACTGCAGCAGGTCAAGCCTATTCAAAGGAAAGTAGAAGCTCCAAACTGTATTTAATCCAAAATAACTTGATTAACTAAATTTTGTATAATATGTATATGGTGTGCAAGAGTGTGCACAGATCTTGTATTTTAGTGGATTTGATTAATCCAGTCGATTAATGATCATTTTAATGTGATTATGTTAAGCGTTGAATAGCAGAATCATTGATCGGACTTTCCCAGAACCTGAGCACCTGACTTTTAATGATGATATAACGTTATAATTCCAGTTTTGATGTAGTTTCGAGTTTCATAGAGAAAATTTAAATCATATATGAGAGATCAACCGATCGGACACGCAGCAAGTAACCTTGACGAGCATAGCAAATCGAAGTGTCGAGGAGTTTTGACAAATGCCATTATGCTTGAAATTTCCGAAACGTACTAATTAGAATCGACCAAGTCACTTACTTTTGATAAAACGCGTATAGTGCGTTAGAGCGAATAAATTTATGAGTAATCTGTTTGCAATTATTAGATTCTCAATTATTATGGTTATTATTATTAGATTATAGAGAGAATGGAAATTACTCCATCAATAAGATTCATGAATTGATAAATGAGTAAGCCTAAGACATTTTCCGAAAAATACTATTCGGTTAAGGATTATTATAAAAATATATATAGATGTCAGCGATCTGTATGTGCCAACGTAATTAGATGTCATTTTTTGAACACCCACGTTATTTTTCGCAACTGCAGAGCAGTGTCTACACTTTGTTGAATTGTCCGCTGGACAGTGACGTAAGCAGTGATGAGCGTTGACAATTATCGTAAAATATATATAAACAAATCTGTATGTTAAATGAACCACTCGATAATATTACAAAACTATTAGTCGAAAGTAAACGTACGTAGTAAACGTTTCTTTGAGAGAAACCCATTTTATGCCTTGAATGAGTTGATGAGAATAGATCTTGCTGAATTCTCGTTCTAATGGAACAGCGGATCATATTTTCTACTTTCTTCCATAAGTGGATTAGCATATTTTTTATTATTCTATTTTGGCCTTTTGAACATTATTATGAATATTGACATAAGTTTGACGACATCCTTTTATTATTTATTATGTTATTGGATATAAAAATGACATAAATAAATAGAATATATTATATCTAAATTAATAAAAACTACGTTAAATCGTATTTTATAACAGAAAAAGCTTGGAGTACAAACATAACAAAAAATACTAATTTGAAAAGGGCTTTTCTAATATAACACTTTTGTTACAAGCCCAAGAAATAATTTGACTTTGAATTTAAGCGATGACCGAAGTTTCTTATCACGAACTAAAGATAATTCAAAGAGAGAACTGATTGATCAGTTTCATATTTCAAACAAAGTAGCCTCAAAAATAGATTGCACCGGTGGCGGTTTTATTGTAAAAGTACAGTTTATGAGTTCAAAAATTAGTCAAATATAAAAACCGAATATTCATAATTAATTTATTTCTTGCAAAATAGGTATACAAACATGTGGTCTTATGATAGTAATAACATTTGGCCCTCTATTTTTGCTGTCAAAGCGTTCAAGTATTTCTAGGTTCTAGATCAATATCGTTAAATATCGTTCGTGCATATGAACATTTTGATAAATCTAGTATAATTTTGGTAAGCATATAACAGTATTGGATCCAGCATACGAAAATTAATCGATAAATAAATAAATATCTTCATTAAAAATAAGCAATATTTGATAGGACTGGTAACGTTTCCGAAATATGATTGTTAGTTGAAATAAAACGGCAACTATCAAAATCACCACTGGCTTGTACTCAGTGCAAGAGCAGTTATGATATGACTAGTCGACATCATATAGACCTTTAAAAAAAAAAACAACAGAAATTAGTAAGACAAATATTGAGACTAATTTTATTTATGGAAGTGATTACCTGCTTCTTCTCTTTTGATGCTTTAGTATTAGTTCAGGTGTGCACTAAAAGGAATTAAGTATGCTTCTGTGTATAAACATTCTCAGTCTTTACCTACAATTAAGTTTATTAAAACCTAGTCAAGTAATTTCTGCTCTACTGTTACATCAGTACTATAAATATTGGATGGGAAAATAAATATGTCCACATTCTCGGTTTGAGTACTGTTAGTATGTAATGTGTACAGTATTTTTTCTAGCTAACGTGTCATCAAAATAGTGATGACGTATTTGACAAACAACCAACAACTCTATCCTCAAAGATATTCATATACGAGATAGATTATCGTCGACTGGGCAATTGCAAATACTGAAGTTCTTTGCGCAGATCTCAAGAAAAGAGCACTCGACGGAGAGCCTATCGCAGCATATGCATGGCCGTGTAGAAGGCAAGCGAAGTCCTGGACGATCACCAACACGTTGGACCGACCTCATTAGAAAAGCTACGCAGTCCACCGAAGTAGAGTGTACTCGCAATGCAACCGACCGGCAGAAATGGAGAAGCATCGCGAGAAGAGCAGCTGGCCTGGAGAGTGACGGTGACACGGCGAGGAGCCACCGCCATTGCAACCACGACCACTCTGACTAGAGTGTACGATTAAGAAGAAGAATTTGGCAAACAACAGATTAAAATCTGACAGATGTCAACTCAGGGCATCTGTGATGTGAAGTGATTCAACTTGATAGTACATCAATTTAATGGTAAACAGCAACAGGTATACGCCAGTCAAATAACGGTTGGTGAAGGACTGACAATGGATCAGCTACCTGTAGTTTATCGTGACTAATTTGTCCCTATGATAATGAAATTTAGTGATTAGAAAATAATAATACTTCTGACATTCTAAACTGACAAAATTTTGCTCATGTGCTTTGCCGATCATCCACAAGCTTGACAGAAATTAATGCGGTTGTAGCGACTTGCTAAGAAAAAAAAAAGGGGTTTGGAAAATTATTTCCGTTCTCTTATTCTCTCTATTACTCGGATTTGGGGAGTATACGTTACACAATTTTAAAATGCTATTTGGTAATGGCAGGACAATGACAGAAATACAGTTTAAAATGTTGATTCCTATGAGAGCACTTACAAAATTAACGTACTCGTGTCACCAAATTATTACTGGAGCTGGTTTGAGTTGGATCTAAATATTTGAATTTATGTGTAATTATTTTTGGACGAAATTTGCTTTCATTTTATTCAAGCTTTGTCGTTGGTCATTTTAATGTTTGGACGAAGAACAAAAAGGAGTATTTATAGAGTTTTTCATAAAAAAAAGTCTACAAGTCCAAGTCTACAAGGTTTGAATGATACTTCAGTGGCCACAACAACATTGGGACATTTATATAATGATGCTGCCGTTCGCAATCACTAAGCCAGAGGAGGAAGTAATTGAGTAACCGACAGTAAATTAATAATGCGAATTGAATAAGTTTTTATGTACTTTTTTTAATTATATACCAAACCTCTGGAAATACCAGAATATATACTCGATCCGTATAACATATTTGTACAACAATGATTTATCTGCATAGTGTACATTTACACACGAATAGGAAGCCTCCGGTTCCCAGACCAGCTAGAATAAACATAAAATAATTGTCATATTTAAAAACGAATCCGAGTGTCATGATTACTTGTATCTACAATAATAACTAGTTACGACAACGTATACTACAAAGTTTAGTGTGCCATAAGTAGTTTTATAAAATTAGCATAATAATTACTGTTTAACTATTTTATTTTGCAGCAAATCTTTAAGGAGTCCAAAGGGTTCGATATGATTAATCAGACTTGCTTTTAGAGAGTTGTTGTGCATCGGGACGTTGCACAAAAGCGGATGGCCGAGTGTCATGATTTGAATATTTGTTGTATGTGTTTTCAGTGTTGCGGAGTGGCAGCACTGCTATTTTCTTAATTTATATACTCTGGAGAACGGTGATCGAACAGAATGAACGCTACCCCGGATGATGGCGTGATGTTGTAATTCCGGGGAGGGGATATATCGCGGGCGGACGAGCGCGAGCGGCCCTTCGAAAAAGTAGTCGCAGCGTAACTCGGTAGTAAAAAGGCGGTCTTAGCGTCAGACCGCTCAGTGCAGTGAAATAAGTGCAGTGTTATAAGTAATAATAAAGCGTCATAAAGTTCAGACAAGGAGTTTTCTTCATACTAGTGTTTCGGTTATTAATATTTATTATCTGAAATTCTAAGTTTTTGTTAGAAAAAAAGGTTAAGAACTATTCTGCGAGCAATGAATATGACTCAGGCTACTGTTACTTAGGGGCTCAATCTTCCTAACAGACCTTCTTCCATTCTACTTCTTAAAAATCTGACTATAGATTCAACCACATTCGGCGGTCTTTTTCAAAGAAGCAGCGCAAACGTCACTCTCGGTCGATGACGCGCCTTGCACGGCGACGTGCCGCTCGTGCCACACGTGACGTCATTGGTTGCAAAAAGGTTGGGGTGGGAAGCAGACATAAGAGACCCGTAGTTTTTATTTAAGACCTTCTGCCACTTATCAAATAAGAAATCTATTGTGAAAGGCAAATAAAGAACACTACACTGCGCATATTATCCGACTCGTACGGCCTTAAGTGTCCGTAGTTCGTCCGTCGTCCGTCTCGCTCGCGCACACCAACATTTATGGAGATATAAAATGACAAACTGTACTTATAAAACAATCGTCGTTTGTAAAACTAGAAGTCAAAATCACAAATATTCGACAAAAAATTCAATTTAATTTAAGTTAATTTTCATACTTAGATAATATTTTTTGCGTTAATAATTTCTAAAAATATTTTTTATCTATGAAAATTTACTTGATCACATTAAAATTTTTGTCGAATATTTGTGACGTTGTTTTCTAGTTTTACAAACGACGTTTTTTTTTAAAGTTCATGCAGTCATTTCATATCTTCAAAAATGTGGGTATGCGCGAGCGAGACGGACGATGGTCGTTCTATGGACTCTTAAAATATATCTAGTAAAGGAAAACGATCATCTAGTATGCACTTATATAACGTTATTACTGATGCTAAATTCTATATGTACACCTAAATACCTATAATATTTTGCTATCCAGTGTATTTGTCCATATTTACCCGACGGGAGAGATATGTGTAAATAGTATTGACAGAATGACGCATCGTGTTCCCGAGTGGAAGGGAGCGGACAAATATGGGGGTTGTCTTACAAAATATATGGACTACTTGGCAAAAATCACCTTTGATTCTATTTATCTACATAATGGTTACTCTAATTGGATAGCAATAATATACTCATTTGTGACTAAAATGCTGGCGCGTATCTGGCCCAACGCATAAGCATTGCCATTCAACGTGGCAATGCGGCTAGCATGCTGGGTACGCTGCCAACTGGTAGTGGGTTTGAGAATTTGGATTATCTTTAGACCTTTATCGGTCTGGGGTAATCATTGTGCTTTTTGTGTAGTAGTTTAGTTAGTTGAGTCTGTATATTGTTGTGTTGTAGTTAATAAAGGCGCTTAACATAAAAAAAAATTAAAAAAAATATATATATATTACTCCTTCGATGACTTGGGAAATCAAAATATTAACAAATTATGTCTTTGATTTTCAAAAATGTCTAATATACGTTTTGCGATAAATTTTAATAGTTTGAATTTTTGGCCATGAAATACATATCAAATACATAATTTGAAAATATTTTTTTTTTGTGCGGAAACCTATTTTTTACCAGAAATGGTTTTCATAAAATATGAACATTTAATGGATTTGAATACATTTTACATTTTTATTACAGTATTACATCTTACCCTCTGATCCCTTTCAACCCTCTAATATCTTCTCCCTTCCAACCCTCTAACCACGCTCAAATTTGGCGTCAAACGGCCGTGATAAAAATAGGCCGGTCAAAACTAGGCGTGATCATATGGATGTATGTATGAGTACCTACATTTTTAGAAGATCTACCATAATCCTAGACTAGTATAAATATATATAAAAAATATAATAAGGCGAAAAATCAAAACGAACATGTTACAAACAGACAATTTATTTTCAATATAATTGTCCCGTAATTCAGTTCACACGTTTGGGTTTGCAAATGGCATCCCAAAAAAATATCGCGCAAATATACAAAAAAAACTCCATTCTCCGTAAAAATAATACGGCTTCAGGGGAAACATAAACACCATTACCAGTATTTCTATTAACCTGGGGTCATTTCACTTTGTAAGCGTTATACCTTTTGTCCGGGCGGTATGAATAATACATGGCTCTCTGGAGCTGATTTGAGCTTCAGTTGGCTTGAAAAGATGGCCGTCCTTTGTATCGTTTCAAATTTAAATGGGATTCTTTAAGTTTCTTTTGATGGAAATTCGTTGCAGTGTCTATTGTCTAGTCTACATTTTTAATTATTTTGATGTTTTATTTTCTTATACAGAAGGAAAAAAATAAAAGTGTACTTAGTGCTTCGTAGTTTTAATCATCGAGAAATAGATCGTAAAATCAAGTCTATTTTAACCCCCGACGTAAAAAAGACGGGGTTTTATAAGTTTGACGTGTCTGTCTGTGGAATTGTAGCTCCCGAACGGACGAACCGATTTTGATTTATTTTTAAGGTGAATTAGTCGGGAGTGTTTTAGCTATGTTTGATGAAAATCAGTTCAAGATAGCCACCGCCACAAAATGGCGGATTACATATTTTTTCACAACTCTTTCAATATGGGTATCAAATGAAAGGGCTTGACTAGCAGAATAATAGGTATACAGCGACTATCATAAATTTCAAATCCAAGATGGCCGCCACCACAAAATGGCGAATTACTTACATATTTTTTGTCGGGGGTTTTTGAATTTCTAAGCTTATACTTGTTTTTTCGGAATAGATAACCCGTCAAACCCCATGAGGCCGATTGAATTGACGCTACATTTGAATGCAACTGTGTAAATTGGTGATTAAAAATTAGCTTACCTCCTTATTAGTTCGTAAGAACCGCATTGCCGCTAGAAACTACGTGGAAAACTCTTGTGTCAAAAATTATTTTAAATTCTGTCACAAAAGTTATTTCAAAGCTCCAATATTGACATAGTTACACATTTTCAGTGTTAATAACTTTCGAACCTCTGCACAACTCCTTCATGAAACAAAAACAAATTCTTTTCAAGAATAGATATCTTCTAGATCGACGAGCTCCATCCTCAGCCACACCGTCGCTTAACATCAGGCGAGTTGGTGGTCAATCGTAGATCTATCTTGTATAAAAAAAAGTTTCTAAGGTCACGACTATCTTGTCGGCTGCGACGTACGGAATGCTACTCATACAATTTTTATATTTAATATAGTCACGCTCATTGATCGCAACTCTCCAAAAGCTGATTAAGAAACAATGGACTCAAAGATAGCTGCATAGATTTTTCTCTAGCAATGGCAAAAACAAATAATACCTATACTTAGCAGGTATACAAACATTTTACGTCTTGCAAAAAGCTTTAAAAAGATCCTATGAGAATTAACATTAAGTAAGCAAACAACGTTTTTAGCCATACAAAAATAACCAAACGTTTGAAAAGGTTAAAATCAGACAAAGATGTATATTTTTGTAAAAAGAGCAAGCTCCTAAAACGAGGTTACATTTCTGCACCATATGGGCGGTGTTTACACTAGACGTTTCACACACCGGTAGATGTAGACCCGGCTTTAAGAATACATCCCAAGTGTACAAACAAACAATGTCAAGTAAAGGTGTGTCATGATGAAAGGTCACTAGGTAAATGTTTGTCTGCTCCTTGTGGATACAAAAAGTTTGGAGAAGTCACATTTGGTTGCAGATTGTACAACTTGTAACGGCATGTTATTTGGAATTATTATTTATTTTATGGTCCTAACCAGAAACTGATTATGTATGAATTTCAATAAGTTTTATTAATATAGGCATTATGTATGACATTGTATTAAGCATGACACAAGTATATAGGCATAGTAATATAATTATAATTGTTCACCAGTATCTTCAAAAACCTGTATTTCAGCGTGATTCTGGTTAAGATTTGTAGAAAGTGGGTTTCAGCTTCAGTTCGTCAGCCACACTCCCAAAGTCCCGAAACACCACTATGCCTGTATACTTGTGTCATGGAATTAAGTATTTTAGTATTTGTAAATGTAATCAGTATTCTAATTTTCTACTAAGTGAAAAGCGAAAGTACCAGCAGATGTCCTCATACAAGTGGCGGGAAGACGGGAAAGAGCAAGGCGGGAAGATGCAAGCGACTTCCAAGACCAAAGCGGTCTTTTTTGGAAATCCATGGGGGAGGCCATGTCCAGCAGTGGAAAAGGGAAGGTCTGTCCCTTCATTTGTTTGTTACCAATAATATAGTCAACGGTTGAACCGGTCGCTATGAAAGGTATTTAAATAATTCCTAAGAGTCTTAAGTTAGGAATAAGCTATATTCGACTAATGTTTTTGTATTCATCGCCAATTACGAAATTATTTTTGTTTGTTAGATATCAGAGGTGGTCCCTTATACATTTTATCAAAATCGGTTAAGTACTTAAAACAAAATAACTAGAAAAAAATATGTCATTATAGAAAACGAAACTGCATATTTTGAAGTCGGTTATTTCAATTTTTTAAGCCCTTAAGGTGAGGTGGGTCAAAAGGTCCAGTATTATTATTCTCCAATATCTTTTCTCTGTAGAGTATGTTCCTGTCAATTAAGTTTTTTTTTGTCGCAAAAGAAAATGGTCTGTACAAAATTTTTATACAAACATTGTAGTACAAAATAGTCGCAGTAGCAACTATTTTGTTTTTAATTAATTAATCTTACATATCACAGCAATGTATTATAAAAATTTTCATTTATTATTGTCTTTATGATTGCCAATGCATGTTTGGTTCAAAATGTTGATGTATTTACAACATAATTATTTTGTTTTTTTAAAGTAATTATGTAACTTTCTAGTTAGTGACTCAAAAATATATTATTTTTTAAATCATATTTTTGTAAATTGCCCGATTGACAAATATACTTTTTTTTTGATGAATGACCGTGTATTTGTGTACGTTACGTTACGTTTTATGGTACCAATATTATATTTAAAGAAAAAAAAACATTCGTTTTTTTTTCTTTAAATATAATAGGTATTCAAATCGCAGCACGTTTTTTCCCTCGTATCTACCTGCTTTTTAAATGTTTTCGTTACAGCGACTTCAGAGTAACTCCAACAGTAATGTTAGAAAAATAAATATATGGTAGTGGAAGCAGTTCGTGCCTCGCCCTTTGAGTGCGCGAGCAGGTGGCCACAGGCGGGCGGAACCGGCTGTTTACACTAGTTTACTGCCAAGTGTCGGCAGCAAACACCGCGCACCTTGCGCTAGGTAGCCGACAATCAGGCGTATTTATGTTTTGTGTCCAAATTAAAATGTAGTTTTATTGAATTCAGATTTCTGACATTAATTTCCATAAATATCTTAGAAAACTGTATATTTATAAAAACACCCTTAATTTTCCCAAAGTTAGCTCATTAAAGAGATTATGTATTGAGATTTAACTATAAACATAATTTGATATTGCCATCTTCCAAACTATATATATTATACACAGCTCCGGCCCTCATTCAATGCCTATTAAAATAGATACGTTTCACCTATAGGTGAAACGTATCCCACTGATTAGTGATGTGTGTAAATCATTTGTCGTTTAAAAAGTTTTAGTTTAGTCAATAAATGTAAACTGTATACCAACGTCGGCTAAAACCAGATAAGACACGAAATTTCAAAAGCGCCGTGACTTTACAGCGAGAAAAACAGCGAGGTGCGTCTCTGCCATAAATTCCAGTTTGCCTCGTCGGCTTAGGCCGACTCCAGACGTCGCGTATGATCCGCATTGCAAATGCCCAATTTAACAAGTTATTCGCACTTTTGAGGCTGTGGCCAGCCTTATAAGAGCTGATTTATAGCTGGGCAAAGCCTGGATTTGGCGGACACCTTGCTTTGTAGCGATTACTGAGTTTGGATGGGATTTCTGAGTCTCATGGCAGACATACGGAATGAGGCTGTCTCGAAGTGATGTTGTTTTTAGTGAAGTGATCGTTATCTTTTTGGGGTTCCGTGGTACTACTATTATGTCTGTTTTTCTGTTTGTTTGTATGTCAACAGTGACTTTACTGAGATAATTTTAATAAACGAAATTTAGTAGAAACGTGTCTTCCAAATTATTGGACTTAAAGTGGAGATCAACGTGCAGTTATCTCTCTCGCGCATCACAACCTTTTTAAACATATAAAATCAGTGGTTAGTTATATTAGAAATGTGAGAAATGATTTTGTTTATTAAATAGGAGTAATATTTAAAAAAATGATTTATTCAGATATCACTTATTTTGGCGATGAAGTAGTGGATAAACATATATTATTATCCTACTCATCGACCATTTTAAAAGATATCCATGAAAAACTTTTTTTAAATATTTCTTCTATCAAAAAAATAAAATAAAAATCATTTCTTGCATTATTTTCTGAACGCATCAAGAGTGCCAAAAATAAGAAGAATAAAGCAAGGTGTAGTCAAAACACGTACGGATATATACATAAACTTTATTTCTAGCAATTTCTAAAGTAAGTGTCGCTTAACCTCAGGTGAGTTGACAGTCAAGCGCAAGCCTATTGTCGAATAAAAAAAGTAGTATTTTATGTGGATCTTACAGAAATTTGATTCCTGAAAAAAAAAACTAAGCCAACCTGATGCAAGTTAACGTTCCTTGACGTATCATTTGCTACCAAAGTAAAAAAAAAATAATCTAAAAGTTAGAAAGACATCATAAACATATTAAGCAGCTGAAATATTAATGACGTCGGGGACGCAATAAACGCCTCCTCCCAACCCTTAAGCGAAAAAACCTATTTCGATTTCAATAATGTCTTACTTAACGCGTACAAAGGTGGTGAGTGAAGTACTCCAGGCCATTATAGCCCCTCGTATTTTTCGCAGCCATTTTTATGAAAAGTTCAAACCACTATTGCCGAGTAAGAAATATTCAGAGTAACTGTTACTGTAAAATAATAAAAGACTATAATTGAATTTCAGATAGTCTGAAAGTCAGACCAACATAAAGAGAGAGAGAGAAAGTGTGTGCGAGAGAAAGACAGACAGAAACAGATAATTCTTTGCATATAGATGTTCTATTTAATGTTCTTTGAAATGAAGATAATATACTACTGTGTGTACTGTGTGTGTCTACTACTGTGTCAATGTAAGTAATAGAATTGAAACATTGTTTAGTTATGTGACGTGATCGCCGAGACATCGTAGCATGGACGCTATTTGCGCATTCAGAAAAAACCGAAAACTGGATATTTTTAATTTAATCTCAAAAAATTGGGTCTTTATGCAAGCAAAGAGGGTCCAAATTTTAAAGTGATTTAACCGTAGCATGTGGGTTATCATATGAAAGAGCTTAATTAACACAAGCTAAAACAGGCTTTTAAATATTTTTACGATGTTATATTTTTCGATTTATGAAGGAAAATATTAAAAATTATTCTTTTTAATATTTTCCCTATTTAATATTTTTAATAAATCTCTCCCTTTTATCTACTAGTTTGTACAGAACCCTCGGTGGGCGAGTTTGACTCGCTTTTGTCCGATTTTTTTAACATACAAGCACTTTATAATCATCATGTTATTTATTTTATTTATTTATTAAATTCATTTTACAGTTATTGTTTCATCTTATTTATCTCATTATTGTCTTTCCTCTTGCGATAAACGTAGGTACGGGTACGTAGGTACTCCGGAAATCATTTTCGTGACCACGGCAACTAATCCTCTGCAGATGTCATACTCCGGGTCACTATGCAAATCCGACGTTCCTTACACCACTATTAAACGTTATTTGTTGGCTAAATTAAAACATTAAAAACGAAATATTAAGGTCTTACTCGCTGCAGACAATTGTAATGCAAAATAGGTGGTGCTTACAGCGAGCCAAAAAAATGGCAAACGAATTCACGCTTTCTCGCATCTGCACATAAAAATTGTTTGGAGGTATTTATAAAATACAGTAGCGTTGGTATTGTTTTTAATGTAGCCTATGAAATATTTTGTGGGATACTTCTACTTAGCATTAACTGTACGCAGGCTTTGTTGCGTCGTAGCAAGGTTGTGTTACGAAACTGAAAAAAAAAGATCTGTACGTAATCGACATTGTTCAGCGGATTAGCAAGTTGAAGTGGCAGTGGGCAGGGCACATAGCATGTAGAACTGATGGCCGATGGGCCGAAAAGTTCTCGAGTGGAGACCACGAACCGGCAAGCGCAGTGTAGGAAGACCAGCCACAAGATAGAAGACTTCATACAAGCGGCAGCAAGACGCTGGATGCAGGCCGGACTTTGGATATCCATGGTTGATTTCTATGTCCAACAGTTGTTGGTTGTTCTTGTGACTGAGATGATGATGATGATGTTTGTGGAGTGAGTTGTTTTACTTGACATATTTAGTATCCCGTTCTATAAATGCATCAGTGTAGGTTATCGATTGTTACCCGACTGCGTAAGAAGAAGGGTTATGTTTTTCGAGTGTATGTATGTATGTATGTATGTATGTATGTATATTTCTTTCACACGCCCTAGAGCCTAAACGGCTTGAGCGATTTTGATGTGAGTGGTGTCAATAGATTCGTCTTAGTTGTGAGAGTGACACTGGGTACTTCAAAATTTAAAAAAATCATAAGGCTGCAAAAACCTCTTTTCTGCAGTCGGGTATTTTGTTAGTACTTTTTTGAATAAGTTGATACTGCGGATATATATTCATTGAAGTCCAATTTATACCTACTATTTTGCAAATCATTGCTCTATCTAACGCCAGGTTCTTAAGGCTTTTTCAGACTAAGCTACGATTTGAGAGTAATGACATCATAGCTTTCTTTACTCTGCAACTTAAAATGTACATTCTTTATTTTTTTACCGACTTCCAAAAAGTAGGAAGTTCTCAATTTGACTGTATTTTTTTGTATCTTAATTCAAATTATAATTCTATTGGCAAAATTATTTGATATAATTATAAATTAATTTTGATAATTCTTGTTTTTTTTTGTTGTTAGGTTATACAGGTTATACTTCAGAGGTGGTCTCATATTAATTTTATCAAAGCCGGTCAAAAAAAATTATTATCAAACAAAATAACTGTAAAATATGTAACGCAATAACGCAAGTAAAAAGTAAGGAACTTGCGTATTTAGAAATCGGGTTTTTGAGTTTTTAAAACTATTAATATTGTTGATACAACATTTTTTGCTTTTACGAGAGCCCTATTATTATTATTATAAAAATATAGCATATGACACTCAAGGAGTGAATACAATTCTAACGTCAAGCAAGTCAAAAATTGGTCAAGCGTAAACCGGATATAAAAATATTTATAAAAACATACATACACACATACCCAAATACACCCTTATATACAAATCCTTCTTACGCAGTCGGGTAAAAATATACTTGCACGCTTGACCACCAACACCGATGCGGTCTTGCGCGCTTGCCTAGATCTGTCTATAACTAGGTGATACTCGTAGTTTGCCAGCGAATAGTTTCCTATTCACTCAAACTATCAAAGTTTTTGAGTAAATTAGTTCTCTTATTGTATTTTTTACACGTAAAGCAGCATGGTCTGAACAGCGCCCAAGAAATGAACTTTTTATTCCCGCTAAGTGTTGCCATAAATGGCAGGAGCAAATGACGCAATACTCCGGGTGAGGGATGGTGGTATTTTTTACGTTAATTCGCGCGGTGACTGACGATTTACGTGTACTGCCATTACCACCTTGCAAATAGGGGTTGGGGGTTGTAAAGATATTTCATTCATTGGCAAGAGCGTAGCGCTCGTGGCGTAGCTTGACTAGGTGTTCCCGAACGAACACCAAAGTTAAGCAACGGACGGACCGGTCAGTCTTCGGATGGGTGACCGTGAGTGGCATTTCTTTCTGAGCGCTACCGTGGGTCGGATGACACGTTAAATTGTAGGTCCCGGTTGTTCAGCAATCGTCAAGCCAAGTCAGAGGCCTTTCGGCGGCTTAATAACTCTGACAATAGGGCTGGCCACTCAGTCTATACGAACTTACTTATTTATTGGCAGATTATTCGAAATAAAATATATTCACATATTGCTTTAATTTTGCGCTTTGGCTACGTTGTTTGAAATGTGTTGTTCATTTATTAATTATTTATTTTATTTTTAAATGATAATAATTCTTTATTATCTACTTCAAACATTTCGGTTACGAGTAATTTTTTTCCCTAAAATAATAATACTTTTTTTTTTCAATTATATAGATTTTTTGTATAATTTTATTCATAACGTAGGTACTGATTTCCTTGCGTAAATACGAAATATGAAAATCAACAAACCTTATAAGTAGCGCATTTATCAGAGTAACATTCCGATTTACGGAGATATGGCAACAACGTTCTTTGGAAGATGACTTTGAATATTTGAATATCGAACTCATCTCGCCCACGGCAGCCGCACGGGGTCGCAACAAAACGCAACTTTTCCACCAGTCACCGGAGTAATTGTGGTACTTTACACAATGTCTATTTTAGTGGCACTCGCGGCTCTAATGAGCCACGAACATTGATGCAGCGGAACGTACCGAGCCTTTTAAAGGTACCTTACAACAAATTTACATGTAAAATATGTGCGAAGGATTGACAAACTGGTTTTAAAATTGAATTTTATTATTTGTACGAAATATGCTGTACCAATGCAAGTGTTAGTGGATTTGAGAAACATAACATTAGACCTTTATCGATTGATTTATTTTCTTTTTGTGTTGAAGTTTAGTTAGTAAAGTGTGAAGTGATTCATCTACACTACACACTGTGTGGTTTCATTTTTAGGGTTCCGTACCTCAAAAGGAAAAAAAACTGAACCCTTATAGGATCACTTTTTTGTCCGTCTGTCCGTCTGTCCGGGTGTCAAGACCTTTATCTCGTGAACGCGTGAATGTATCGAGTTGAAATTAAAACTATATACGCAGATCTATATTCTCTTGCTGCAGAAAGAAAAGTTAAATTTCTCAATTTTCGTAAAAAAAGTTATAGCCGAATAAGTCGTAAAAAACGCACATTTCGACACTCACAAGGGAATCAAAACCTATGGGGTACTTCTCGTTCACCTAGAACTATGAAATTTGGCAAGAAGCATTGTGTTAGAGTACACATATAGGAAAAAAACCGAAAACTGGACATTTTTAATTTAATCACAAAAAAATAGTGTCTCTATGCAAGGCCTCATTCCTTGCCAAATTTTAAAGTGAATTGACCTTATCATGTGGGGTATCATATGAAAGAGCCTCATTAGTATATGCTAAAACAGCTTTTAAAATATTTTTACGATGTATATTTTTCGGTTTATGAAGGAAAATATAAAAAAATATATGATTTCCCCCTTTTATTTAGTTTGTACGGAACCCTCGGTGGGCGAGTCTGATTCGTACTTGTCCGGTTTTTATTAAAATAAGATTTTGTTTTTAAAATATTGTCTCGTAATTCTTGCTAAATGTGAGTATAGTGCAGTGGGATACGTAATTTTAAAATATTTAATTTGTGTATTTCTTTGAATCTTTGAAATTTAAAATACTTCTTTCATATTTTACTTATGCATAAAATTTTGTTTATTTTTTGATATTAAACAATTTTTAATGGATTTATCGCGTATATTTTTACATAATAATTTTATGACCAGACGTCTCGAACACTGCAGCATCTGTGGTCACAGGTAAGACTAGGTGACAATAGTTTTTTTTTTGTTATGAATATTAACGTCAAAATGTTTCCTATGCACGCAGTTGTTAATATTCATAACAAAAAACAAAAACAACTGTCATCTAGATTCTAGTCTCATTTGGGACCCGAACGCTGTAGAAACGTCAGGTCATATTTAACATCATATAAAATATACGCAATAAATTCGCTAAAATTGGTTTCATTTCCATGAGAACAATCACGAAAACCTTATAAACCTTTAGTTTATTTGTGGACATCGCCGTGAAATTACAAGTTTCGTCTAATACGTCGTAGTTTCGTCTTCGCACTACAAACTTATAAAAACAATATTTCCTATTATAATCCGCTAGTAAGGATGGCTCGGCAGTATAATGACTGTATTAATAATAAGCTAGACATTGATATTTTTACTACTAAACTCTCATTCTATGCTAAATCAGTGAAGGATATCCTCTATACCAATCCATAAAATAGATTGTAAAATAAAATCAATTGCAAAATGAATAAAATTTAGATTTGCTTACACATATTCACCTATGTAAAGTTACAAAATATGCATAGCCTCTATTTCTCTGTTTTCCCCTTTGTTTCAATATAATACCTAAAATGTGTTTGCTCAAATGATATATACATGCTTTGGAGTATAGTCTGGTTCTGATCGATTGTCACATGTTATCTTATATTATGTTAGGCTATATTCTGTTTTGTATACTTAAATAAATAAATAAAAATAAAATAAATCCTGTAAACTAATGTACCATTTTGTAAGAATACGGTTTTGTCTTATATTTAGTATTTTAAATATTTACTAGATAGATAGATGAACTCTTTATAGTACACACCTTAAAAGTAATAACTAAGGACTTAAATAGACCAGTGCAACAACAGGCGGCCTTATCGCTAAAAGCGATCTCTTCCAGGAAACCATGTAAAATTAGTAAATATTTATTATTACATTCATTCGGTTATTCATTGTTCCTTATTTCAGAATTTAATTTAAATATTCAAAATTCCTTCCAAGTCCTAATAAGTATAAGTTAAGTTAAGAGGTGGCAAGTGAGATCCCACAAAGTGGATTGGGTGAATCCCGCGACTCGCTAATGAGCTTGAAACCGTCTTCCAGATAAATCATGCAGTTTTATACAGAGAAGATTTGGACAGAGCAAGTCACGAGATCCAGTCAGACATGTCGCTCCATGAATCAATTTTTTTTTGGTAATTGGAGATAGTAACCAAAGATAGAGCGGAAAACTGTTTCTATTATTATAAAATATTCTTATAAGTATTCTGCATTTTTTTGACTCCGACTTTTGTGTAGCCCATTAAATTAATAAATAACTAACTATGTTGGCGCAGCGACCTAAATGTACACGAGGCCAGAGCGGTGTTTTGGCCTCCAATACTAAGCCGCGCTATCCATCCGTATCTTGTGTAAATTCATGCCATTAAGTATAAATGTATGGTAACGATTGTTCGGTTATTCTAATAGATTTAATAGCATACTATAGAAATAATTGAAATATTTCGGCTAAATAGCCGAAATATTTCAATAGAAAATATATTTATTATATCTAAATAGAAAGAATTGTTATTTTGGCATAATGCAATGTTGATTTAGGTGTGTGAAAAGTTTAAAAGTAGACACAGCTAGTAACAAAATTCACAAAGTTAGATATTATTTTTGACAAGTTGGGAGCTAAAACTGAAAGTCGACGAACTATTTAATATAACTTTATTGCAATCTACTCAATAGTTGACTGTAAAAGGATCTCGCTATAAACCTGTACCTTACAACCGTACTCTGCTCCCTGTGTTGTAAATCAAGCCACGTTGCTTCTCATAAACATATTTCGCGCGTCCGCTCTCTTTTAAGCCAACTTGTTTCACACACGCCGCCTTACCCCATATCTAAAGGTAATATCACAGATTATAAATTATTTTTTATTCGTGGCGATATGAAATAGTGAAGAGGGTAAGCCGCAGCTGCATCTGATGATTTTCCTATTTGGTAATTGGTAGAAATACTTGTGAACAAGAAGAATATTATAAATATTAACCTGAACTGAACCTGATATTTCAGAAAAAGAGTAATTTTTTTTTCGTTTTTGTACAGGGTTCATTTTATGTATCATCTTCGATGACAATTCGTGTCATCTGTACAGCGATTACTTATTGTGATTATTTGAAGCGCAAACGTCACGTATAGGCGTTCGATTGGTCGGTGACGTACCTAACAGCTTAGTGGTTCGCTAGTCAATGTGCTTGTGGCGCTCGCATTGGACAATTGATACTGAACTATCGCACATTTAGGATAGTGCATTTAGAAATATTCCTTATAGACTTTAAAATTAAACCTAGAATTTCAGATTCAGCTTTTAAAACTTTTTCTATGTGCAAAGTAATGCAAACCAATATTATAACGCAGAAGTTAGCCCACTGTAAAACGGTAACTTAATTATTATTATATTTTATACACTTACATCTAGGACTTCAATTAGTAATTTCAAAATATACCGTAGTAAGTATCTAAATCGAAAGAAATTAAATTTATCCCAAGCCCTAACTAATCTGAACTCTAAACAGCTAAGTCGTACCATTAACTTACAAACTATAGAGGTGGCGACAGGTTAGGGGGAAGGTCCGAGGGGGGGTAGGAGGGGGTGAATTATTCGCCTTAATTATACAGTGGCAGCTTAACACGTGGTACCGTGGACACTTGGCCGGTGTGCTGACTGGGAGGCTTTTGGACAACACTGGTTTTTAGCTATAATTTTTTTATACAAAATAAATCTACGTTTTGTCATTAATCTGAATACGTCCTAGCCTCGACAAGGTTGTAGTTTTCAGGAAATAGGACGATGTTATCTTTCTTTATTCTATTCACTCTTGCTTGTGAATATATTTCTCGGTCCTCAACCAGAGCCTTTTTAAGTGATATGACTTTTTCTTCTCTTTTATTTGTTCTACGGAAGTTCTTCTCGTTTTTTTATAGTTTTTATAAATTCATGTTAAGTATTTGCTAGATTCTATATTCCATATACCTATACAAAATATTTTTAAAACACTGCAAACAGAAGATTCAAATTTATAAACCAAAATCAGAAAGTCAGAGTAAAAGTAAAAGTTTTCATTCTGTGGCATCAATATTTGAAATCCTAGATGGACGTGACAAAAGCTGTAACAGCCAATTCAGTACAACAACACGTGAAGTCACGCTCCAGTCCCCCAGTTCGCACCACAACCAACAAGAACCCAAGACTTAGAAGTCACAACTTTTCACCCGAGTCCGATTGTCCTCTTGGATTAAATTAACATTAGGTGAAACTATCCGAGGGTGGCCATTGTGCCCTTTGACAACGATTGTAAGAAACAACCTGTGCAGAACTGGCATTGGATGAAGAGGTCAAGTTTGATGCATACAAAGTAAAACATGCCTGAGATCTATATCCATCTGCTTGACTATGTCAGGAAATATAGTTACTCCATCTGTTAGCTTATTTTGTATTATTTTCGGAGTATGGATCGAAGAGAGTGTCTTTTTAATATTTTTTTAGTTTTGATGTGTCAGTGAGACTTTTATAGTTGTAACTACGTTGTATGCTAGTAAGTTGTATGAGATGAGAAGCATGCGTTGTCTACAGCTCATCTGTGTTTTAATAATATTGTGTCTTATGAAAGGATTTCAATTCAATATTAATGCGATAGAAAAAAATGGCGTGTAATTGAGTTTCTCGACAGGCCTTGTATGGATTCATTACTATTTAAAAAATAAATTTCTTTGATCATTTCACTATTTAGTGAAGCATATAAAATTGAATTCAATGACTAAATTTCATATTAAAAACTAGAGAAATATCAGAAATTACAAATTTACTGTGCTCTGTAATGCAACGATGAAAGCAAAAATAAAAAATATTACATAATATACAATAATATTTAATTGTACCTACATGTACCTTCTTACTTATAAACGCTGAATAAGCGCATTATAGTTAAACAGTATTTTGTTCCGTTTTTGCGCGTGACAGTTCCCGTCTGACAAATAGTGACAAGTCTTTATTCAGTGAATAAGATTGTAACATGCGTTTATAAGTAAGAAGGGTAGTGGACAACGCACTTTCAGTATTGCCATACCTACCCATTTTTTCAGTCATATTATTTTTTACAGGATTCTATTTGGATAAAGTAGTTGATTTTAGGTACTAGGTAATTATCGAGTAGGTTCAAATAAGAATCGCTTCTGTCCGTATTGTTCGTTATTCCTTGCTCGCCCACCGTCCTTAGCCCCAACTGGCGTCTTGACCCTGCGGTTTGTGGAATCTTAATTAAAATTACAGCATGTAAATTCGGACTTGGGCCTTCGCAAGATGTTTGTTTAAAAACAGGCGGTGCTTTGTTAGTGCGTGCTTCGCCGGAATACAGAGACCTTTGGGGAAGCAAATAAGATGTTCTTGATCCTTGACAATACCTATACTAAAATAGAAATCCTTTGTATGCCAGGCCTAATTTTACTAAATATTTGAGATACTAAGCGTTTGGCTTATAGGACATTTTAGGACTGAGTGTTAAGAGACACAGGAAGTTTTAGCTCATTATATATAAATAGGTAAGTATAAAAAACGTGAATGTTCCTAAATTTGATAATGATGGCAAAATACCCATTTCACGTTGAAATGCCAAAAATCCGTACTCAGCGATATCGATCCGTACTCAGCGATCGATAAGGATAGGATGAGAAAGAGGAAAAATGGTTAGGTTATGATAGTAACAACTAGTTTTATCTGAAAATCAAAAATATTTGTGGTAAATTCTAGTTTTTACTAGTTAATTCTAGTTTCAACAAAGGCATTTAGTGAAAACTAGTTCTAACTAGGGAAAACGCGTTATATCTAAAAACGGGATTTAACTGTAACATATACTTATATATATATATAAGGCATTAAATAAAATTATCATTCAATCACCTAAGCTCTTTGATCCTCAATTATTTAGCCTTTGGTCTTCTCACAGCATCTTAGTAAATCAAATTATAGGTCCGAGCACATGCGTCTCTTAGTTAAACCAAAACAAACCTCTGCACACATATCTCCTTAATTCAATAATTTCCGAGCATTTAGTTTGGGGTCCGCCATATTTGTCTTGGTCCAAAACCGTCCTAAGATTAATTTGGAATTTTGTTAACCGGGTCCCTTTAGCCGGGAACTATCCGAGGTTGTCCGGCTGGTGATAGAGAGGGTGGTCACTGCACTTGTCGGTGGGGTGTCCATATGGCGTGGAAATTGTAGTACACGGGTGTGTGGACAAAGCATAGGTATGGCTATCCATTTTGTAGGTTTCTGTTAGGTGAGGATTAGTTTGAATATTTGATGAGATATTTGTCAAAGCTATTGGGGCAGATGTTCATGTGTTTAGTCATTAAGATGCAGAATCGGGTGGGATTGTCTCGCTCGGACGTATTTTTTTATAGATTTAAAATTACTGTTAGTCACTTTTGATAACTAGGAGAATGCCTCATAAGATAAATTCTGCGTAACTGTGTAATTATTACACAACGTGTATTTACTATATTATAGTTTTTTTGTAATAATAATAATACATATCTCGCAAATATAAAAAAAGCGCCAACGACCTTTTTCGTAATAAACAAGTGATTTTACTGAAATTATAAAAAAAAATAAACGCATTTCAAATTTTTTAAGATCACTATTTAGTATCTTACCTAAGATCACTATCTTACGCATACTTTCTCACAAAAAACGTACACTCGACAGCGTATTAAGCGTAACGAAATCATAAGTTAGACTGCAAAAACTATTTTTGTACAGTACTTAGGTAGTGTATTTTGTTTTCCTTTTAATTTCTGACACAAATTACATACACATTACAAATTACATGTGTAGACATAAACAAACTTAGACATATTTTATTGATAATTATTCAATTACAAGTCAAAAATATCCCTTGCGCAGGCGTCCCTCCTTTTTGCACGTAGCGTAAATACCGCCAGTACCAGCGCGCAAATTTTTTTTTTTTCGCCGCGCGCCACTAAAACCTGGATTTCTCCTAAAATTTGTATGAAAACTATATATGAAACTTATATCACTATAATCTTACTGAACAAAGCTAACTGAATATCAAACGTATATGTCGTTTAATTAAATCAAAGTATCCCCCTATCTAGGCTTAAAGTTGAGCATGCGATTTTTTTCGCCATTTTTTACGAAAAAAATAATATTAAAAAATATTAAAAACATTTCATACATATTATTGTTTTATTTACTTTAAAAAACAAGAATATACAGATATCCGAGAAAAAATAACATCATCCCATACATTGTTTAGATAAGCCCGACCGTCATTAGTCACCCGCTGTTCAAGTGCCCATTAAGGAAGCCATAAAAACCGGTCGATGTTTATAAATATGAACTGGAGATCTTATGAATGGAGTCCCTTGTTTTTTTGTGTTGAAACGATACTGTGATTTATAAGCTTTAGTATTGTTACAGTTTCGCTGATAAAAAAAAGTTTTAATTTTTTTTTGGAAACCATAAAAAAAAACTCGTTTTTCGGTTGATGATAATGATGATGATTTTTGAAAAAAATACGCTAAGTCAATTAGGACGTTATTGAGCAAAATGGGTTGCTTTATTTCAAAATATTTTTATGTAATCGTATTATAACTAAAATTTACTCTATAATTAATAAAAAATACTTACATGTTGTAATTGAAGATATGTTTCAAAATCGGCAATAAATACCGACGGCGTTCCGGCGGCACGGAGTTTCAATCACTTTTTCTCGTTCGACATCTATGCGTTTAGACACTATTTATTATAAATAAACACATCCCTTAGTTAATTTAACACTTGTATCGTATCACTGGATATATATGGGTCATGTATTACTATTAATTTTGAACTAAGTGATAAAAATTTATTTTCAAAACAAAAACACAACTTAGAAGTCACAAAAAAAACACTCAAATTTCGGCACAAAAAAGGTCCCTCCACGTTCGGTTCGATACAAATATTTCGTTTTTTTTATCACACAGACATGTATTTGACACTGTCACTAACTTGATTACTGTTTTTGCTACGTGTAAAACATAACATAATATGTATTTAATTGAAATAAATACATAAAATCGGTATTTAAAAATAGATGGCAAGAGCGGCCGCCATTACGCGTTTATAACCTTGACCGCGCGCGTCATTCTGATGCAATTTACACAGAAATTTATTTCGGAAGTACCAATTCTAACGTATCCTATTGGTAGTTTGTTATTTTTCTTGTCTGTGATAAAAGTTAGAGCAGAACAAAACATTATATTACCGCAAACGCGAAAAGGAAAGATATAGGCGGAGAAGCGTCCAGTAGATGGACGCTCGGCGCTTGTTGCATATATGTGTGAGTCCAGGAGATGGACGGCGGCCGACTCACCGGAAAACATGATTCATCATCATCATCTCAGCCATAAGAAGTCTACTGCTGGACATATAGTCTAATTTTTGTGACAACATGAAAGACAACCAAAGTATATATTGATATTTAAATGAATGTACTGGTGTTTTGAAATACATTTGACACAATTTAACAATGATATTATAAAAGCTAATTTTGTTACCTTTACACGCTCAAACGGCTGAACCGATCGTTATGAAAATTAGTATAGAGATACATAGTTTTGGACCTGGAGACGGACATAATCATCATCATCATTTTTCATAACTACGCGAGTGAAACCGCGAAACGCAGCTAGTCTATAAATCGGGGATTATTGATGATCTATGATTTTTAGTTGTTTTCCTATCATAATTTCAAAGAATCCCCCCAGTTACAAATACTGTGATGTGCTCCATACTAACGGATCTATTTTTACTAGACTAATAGGCTTTATCCATGGACTTCCAAAAATACCGATTAGAAGCGTCTTGCATCCAGCGTCTAACATCACATGTAATGTACATATTAGTTCACCATAGGAAGGAACTAGCTACCAAGATACGGGTTAGGGCCCAGTTTGGTGGCTAGGGTCGTCATTGTCATAAGATGTACTCTATACGTGAAATAAATAATTTTGAATTTTGAATTTTAATTCATCATCATCTCAGCCACAAGAAGTCCACTGCCGGACACAGGCCTCCTCCATGGACTTCCAAAAAGACCGATTGGAAGCGGCTTGCATCCAGCGTCTTCCCGCCACTTGTATGAGGTCATCTGTCCATCTCGTGGCTGGTCTTTCTACGCTGCGCTTGCCGGTACGTGGTCTCCACTCGAAAATCTTTCGGCCCCATCGGCCATCAGTTCTACGTGCTATGTGCCCTGCCCACTGCCACTTCAACTTGCTAATCCGCTTTGCATTTGAATTAATTTGATGTAATTATTAATTAATGATTTGATAAAATTACCTACTAGTTTAGTAATATCACATTACACAATACATACTCAAATACACATATTATTTGCAGTCGAGTAAAACTATTCTTTTATCTCGATATCGTACCCCGTAAGGTCAACTCGACAAGTTATGTAGTACCGGGTGAAAACAAAAGTAGAAAGTAGCAAGTTGTATGTAGTTTTCACTTACGCCGCTAGTAGTTTCCTCGAAAACAACAACCATTCAATGTATTCCGGGACTCACTTAGCATAAGTGGCGAGTTCACCTGAAATACACCGATATAAATATACTGGAAGCATGAATCTAGTTTCTATGTAAGATATTGTGTATAACCGCGATTAATTAACTGTCTTTTGGAATAGTGTAGTTCGGAAAAACTAAAATAAAAACTTCAATCAGTTATTCTACTAAATAAAATAAATATGTGAATAGTGCTAATCACTGAATTGCTGTGATGATATTTTTGTGGACTACTTCTGAACAACTATATCTAATATATAAATATAATAAATAAACTGACAGAGGTATCGATAAACGGACATAGATTAGTAAGTTTAGAATTTTTTTTAATTTTTTTTTAATAGTTTTCTAACGTATTACAAGCTTTGCTTAGTTTGAGCCAGTTGATGGTGTTGTGTAAATTGTCCACCAATATTTATATATATATTTTTTTGTCAGCCCTGTTTATACAAACTGTCCCACTGCTGGGCGCGGGCCAGGCTGCCGGAAACTTTTTATTATATGATAAAAAAAGGAAAATATGTGACAGGCAAATTTTATAGCTGCATACGTATTTTATAGGTATTTTATTTATCTATTTGTTTTTCTAATAAAATTTACTGAATTTATTGTATTTAGGTACATATTTATTTGGATTATAGGAAATATTTTTTTGCGTTTAATAATATGCTATGGATGTGATCGATCCCGTAATTCACTCTTAGATTATACATATTTATTCAATTATAATTATTTTTCACTTGTATTTTCTTGACTTTTCTTTTTGATAAAGTGATATCAAAGGCGATACTTAAAAATATGTGAATTAATTACCTATACAAACAATAAAACACGTCTATTTTTTAAATAGACAATTTATTCACTTACTTTCATCCTAAGGTTGCCTGGAAGAGATCGCTATTAGCGATAAGGCCGCCAGTTGTTACACTAGTTTTTAATTAATTTGTTTTGATTGTAAATTTTATGGTGTGTACAATAAAGAGTTTATCTATCTATCTACTTTGCTTTACTTAGTAAAATGATATATTTACAACATTATGCTTAAGCTATATTTGATATTAATAAAAAAAACTTCAACAAGTGATAATATTGTAGATGTACTTATTTTCAGCGTGCCACTTCATTTAATTCCATGATCTATGGTCATAAGAGAACAACAGTCGTTACATAAATAATAATCTGGAGGGGACAACAAAACACGGTGTTTACCTCGATACCACCGCTCATAAAAATATATCGGACCGCGCATTATTCATACCTACTGATGGCAACCCTGTCGCAATAACAAAAAAAACCGGACAAGTGCGAGTCAGACTCGCCCACCGAGGGTTCCGTACAAACTAAATAAAAGGAGGAAATCATATATATTTTTTTATATTTTCCTTCATAAACCGAAAAATATACATCGTAAAAATATTTAACACATTCCTTGCTCACCACTCGGATCCGAGTACGGGCTATAGTAGCGGCGCCTCCCACTCGGATCCGAGCGAGCGAACGTTTGAGGCAGCCCACATTCCTTGCATAGAGACACTATTTTTTTGTGATTAAATAAAAAATTTACAGTTTTCAGTTTTTTTCCTATATGTGTACTCTAACACAATGCTTCTTACCAAATTTCAGTTTCAGAGTCAACGGAAAGTACCCCATAGGTTTTGATTCCTCTGTGAGTGTTGAAATGTGCGTTTTTTACGACATATTCGGCTGTAACTTTTTTTTACGAAAACTGAGAAATTTTATTTTTCTTTCTGCAGCAAGATGCCATGGATCTGCGTATATGGTTTTAATTTCAACTCGATACCTTCACGCGTTTCCGAGATAAAGGTTTTGACACCCGGACGGACGGACAGACGGACAGACGGACAACAAAGTGATACTATAAGGGTTCCGTTTTTTCCTATTGAGGTACGGAACCCTAAAAACGTACGTTTCTACGTACGTACACATATTCAGGTAAAATATACGATACGTATGCATGAAAAGCTGGAGTAGTCGGAAAGTGCAGCCATATCTCGATTTTCTAACTTTTCTAGCTGTGAACATGATGTAAACCATATTTGAATTATGGTAACTCAAATAAACATATCAAAACTGTAACCATTTAGTTCAATGGCAATCTATATCTGTTTCATAGCCGGAAGGTTCTATACCTGGCTGCGCAAGATTTATATTGAATCATTTTCATCATTTTGGTCATAAGAAGTCCACAGATGGACATAGGCATTTCCCCATGAACTTTGAAAAAGACCGACTGGAACAATGTTTATGTTTCTATCCAGATTTTAGCGCTACTTGTATTTTTTTATATTTTTTTTTATAAAATAAGTTAAGCAAAAAGGCAGACGGCTCGTCTGATGGTAAGCGATAACCGTCGCCTATGGACAACTGCAACATCACAGACATTACTGTTGCTTTGCTAACCCGGAAAGGTGCTTGTAGACACCCTTTTTAAAACGCTCTTTGTTGAAGCTTGGCGGGAAAACCTTCCACATTTTGCTTGTTCGCGGGAGAAAGGAGCGTGAGAACCTGACTGTATGGGATTTCCAGTTATGTTGTATGAGGTCGTTTGTCCATCTTGTGGCTGGTCTTCCTACGCTGCGTTTGCTTGTGTGTGGTCTCCACTTGAGAACTTTTTCAACGCCATCGGCGAGCCACTTACTTACTAATCTACAAAGTAAATTGGTGTAGACTAAGTAGTCAGCCCTAGTGCCAGAGTTTTTAAGCCACCGAAAGGCCTCTGATTTGGCTTGACGATTGCTGTTTTTAAGAACAAACAACAACTAATCTGCTGTCCTATGACCATAGCTTTCGTACGTTTTCACTTCTGATTCGATCTCGCAAAGACAGCTAGCATTGCCCTTTCCATAAGCTTATTTCATGACTTTGAGCTTCTAAGGCTCAAAGTGAGTACCTTGTTCTGCTTTGAACGGTGAAATTAAATTTATGATGTCCTGGATGTAGGGGATAGTGGTCTTTATTTTTTATGTAAATTCTTAACACAGGGTCACCAAGTAGTGAGTCAAGAGAATCGTTTAAAATACCTGATATTTTTATGAATTACTGTTATTGGATTGATTTGTAAATCGTATTTTTTTTAATGTTAAACATGTTTAGCTACTATTTATTTTTTGACTGTGCTGTTTTGTCTATTGTTTTTTTTAATAGGTCCTCTTCTTTTATACTGACGCGGTCCGGCTCGACATTTGATGCACGTGCTTTATTTTGTTTTTTATTATATAAAATGTCAGAAAATCTTTATTTAACATGCCAATTAAATATCTTTATCTGAAATAAAAACTGGAGTGTTTTTTAACACGCTTTTATTAGGTCGATCTGTACTATGTAATGAAATCTAAGGTAACTAATTTAACCATCTTCCAAGGATCGTAGCGTCATGAAAATTGGCAGCTGTATGTAGTTCTGACGACAATACAATAATATGGTACTGTCGAACTGATCTGACGATGGAGCCGGAAGATATGAACTAGAACTTCATGATGGAACATTGTATCCTATCTGTGATTGGATTTGTTAGAAAAGTCTTGTAATGAACTTTGACCACGATTAGGTTTATGACAATACAATAATTTGAAGCGTGTTGTTTTTTTAGTTTTTTAAACTGTAATTTATTTAAATGCACACATAACTTTGGTTACTCGAAAGGCTATTCCATAATACAATATTATTTTGATTCTAAAAACTTCATCAATGTATAGCCATGAATGTTATTGCGACAAGGTTCTACTTTGTTGTTCGGTTGTGGTCCAATAACAGGTTGATGGCGGGCTAGATACCTACATACACAGATACCTACATATTCAGCTGATACGAGATAAACAACTGGTTATGGGGATTGTTTGTGTTGGAGGTAATCTTAGCTTGTTTCTTGATTTTTTTCCGTTGAATAGTCGGCATTGGGTGAAACTTTATTGATTTGGTGGAAGTGATTAGCCTAGTAAAATAATAGTGTTGTTCTAAAAGCAGCGCAATAAGCGAGCACTATTAAAAAAAACAATTGAATTTAATCTGTAATTTATTGAGCTCTGTTCCCACATAATCTACCTTATGCTTTTTCATTTCTAGCCTCAAGAAGGTGGATCGCCTGCCTGACTCGCCTTCAGCCGCGACACGCCGGGCAACACTGATATAGACGCGTGTCGAAACTAGCGAACAGTGACAATGCTATCCTGTTTGTTTAAAATGTGCAACACCAAGGTATATTAGGCCAGGATACTTGATGTGTCTTATCCTCGAAAGTGCTGAAAACTGAGATTTGCCTTGAATTTACTTCATATACAATGAGAATTACCTCTCTATGGATATAATCTCATTCCTTAAGGCTGCAATAACACACCAGTAAGTGTTTATGCTACGCACTTATTTTCCAACCTTACCTAAAGCAAGCATGGCAGTATAAGTAACAGTTACTAGTCTATCTTCCTCTAAGCTCGTCTAAAAATACGCCAAACTCAAATATTTTCTTACTGGAATCGAAGTGATCCAATAATCTGCATGGAGTCGAAGCGGGCATTCCTCGTGCGCGCAACTATGTTGAATATTTTTAATCAATACAAATTAGGTAGGAACGGCCTCGGGCGCTCGGGGTATCGACGGCCGCACAGTGGGCTGGAGGTACGAACATGGGGCCAAAATTTGGGTAGGAATAAATTATTGTAAGTCGAATTTAAGTCACGAATTCCGAGAAAATTGTATTTAAAGCTAGTGATCTTGGTTGTTGTTGCTTTTCATTTTTGAAACTTTTAACATCTTTAGAAAATATTTCGTTCAATAATATTGGAATAAACACCTGTGAGTTTTTATTTTATTTTTCTGGAATAAAACTTTTTTTTTCATACGTAACTAGACTTACGCTAGACTTCCAACTCATAACATGTTAAGCGACTGTCACGGTCTAAGATGGACCGCCCTTTTTTAGAAATAACCTATTAACTCGTGATTTGAAGAAATTTTAGCTTTTGTGAAGACTCATTTAGGAAGTATATTCCACATTATGGCGTAACACAATTAAAGTGAACTTTAAACGTTTTGTTCGAAATTTCGGACCATGTTGAAACTTATACAGTAACTTACATTTTTCTGTTACGAAAATATCAATTATTATCTATTGCCTATTATTTTATACAAAACTTTTTTTAATGTACGTATGTATAGCGTTCCCTGGGAAAAAATATATGCAAATTTATTAACAATCTTGATCCAGTAAGTGTCCGATGAAGCCCACAGTGCAGCTCGATGTGCATACGATACGGGGCATCTCAAGATAAACTTAGTTAACAAGCTGATATTGATTTATTGCTTGCTCGTCCCCCAGGTACTTGCTATGAATACCACTCGATGTGCGGTGAATACGGACCATAAATAAGGTATGATATACAATCAAGTGTATTTAAATTACTATAATAGGTAGCGTCTATCATAGTTATAAAATATTATAGCACAAGACATACTGAGATTGAATTTATCTTAAAATGAAAAACATAAAATCATCTTTGTCTTGCCCTTTTTCCACTACCTATGTGGGGTCGGCACACCACGTTTCCTTTCGCTATTTCAGTCTGTCAGACGTCATTTCCACACTCACACTTTTCGCACGCATATCATCTTTCACACAGTCCTTCCATACTTTCTTAGGTCTCCCTCTAGCGGCTCTACCGCTTACCATCATGTTCAAAATGAAAAACATTACATGGAATGGAAAAGAAACTCGTCACAAAAACACAAATAGTTTCGAGTTTTTTTTTGGGCGTAGGTACTATATTTTCTACGTCAACACATTTCCATCATACAGGGCGTTCCAAAAATATACTTAACACGTTACCTGTCCCAGAACAAAAATAAAAAAAAATATTCGTACGTCTATCGATTTTATCAAACTTTGTTATCTAACCATACGTCCATGATAATGTTTTCGCTCTTAGTCATACGTCTAATGAAATATAAAGCATCATATTTACCTTTGGAGTATGACTCCAACTAGAGTCATAGACGTACGAGTTTGGCACAAACGTGACTCTTTTGGAGTCATTGAACAGGGAACGTGTTAATGAAACATGACTCGAATTTCAAAATGATTTTTAGGGTTCCGTACCTCAATAGGAAAAAACGGAACCCTTATAGGATCACTTTGTTGTCCGTCTGTCCGGGTGTCAAGACCTTTATCTCGGGAACGCGTGAAGGTATCGAGTTGAAATTAAAACCATATCTTGCTGCAGAAAGAAAAACAAAATTTCTCAGTTTTCGTAAAAAAAAGTTACAGCCGAATATGTCGTAAAAAACGCACATTTCGACACTCACAGAGGAATTAAAACCTATAGGGTACTTCCTGTTGACCTAGAACTCTGAAATTTTGCAAGAAGCATTGTGTTAGAGTACACATAATTATAGGAAAAAATCCGAAAACTGTTTTTTTTTTATATAAAAAAAATAGTGTCAGGCGAGTAGGTAATCTATCTTACGTAAAAAAATAGAAGAAATCTCAATACTTGACAGTGGCAAATATGCTAATCGCGCAGATCCAAATCCAAAACAAAAAAGTTCATATATTATTTACGTCAAAAATCTAATTAAATGATTCAACATCATCATCATCTCAGCCATAAGAAGTCCACTGCTGAACATAGGCCTCCCCCATGGATTTCCAAAAAGACCGATTGGAAGCGGCTTGCATCCAGCGTTTTCCCGCCACTTGTAAATTCTTCTTTCCCACGGCACGCACCTTTGTCTGTTCAAAGTTACTTATGTGCGTATTGTTGATTGCCGGCAACTTCAAACGGTGAAGGAAAACATCGTGAGGAAACCTACAAGTCTGCCAACCCGCACTTGGCCAGCGTGGCAGACTATGGCCTAAACCTTCTCATAATGAGAAGATGGCCCGCGCCCAGCAGTGGGACAGTTTGTATAAACAGGGCTGACAAAAAAAAAATAAAAAAATGCGGTACCTTTCGGTTGCGGTCGCGCCACTACTGGCGACGCAACAAATCTTCGAGCGGCGAGTGCGGCCAACACTTAAATGGCGATCTTGTGTAGCGCAGACAAAAAGGAAGTAACGGCGGTTTTACTTAGTTTTTTATTCGAAAGAAGTTTTACTAGTTTCCAACAGTTTACCTAAAACTTTTTAGCACTTTTCTATAGCTGAATTAAAGTTTTATAGGTAGGTTGGTAAAGAAATTTTATTAAAGTTTAAAAAAGGAAAATTGTGGAGGTATATTTTTTTATTAACCTATACCTACAACCCCCTATCATCTATTTCATGACTTGACATTGACACAACAGTGGGTACTTGATGGAAAACTGCGCTGGATGGTCTAAAAAACGCTGACATGATAATATTTACGCATTATTTTTATATATTAACGTGACATTGACAATGTGCATAATACAATAAATAAATGAGTATGATAAAGTAGATTATATTCGTCTCCAGGTTCATTTGCCTCATTTACCAAATTTGATAATGATCGGATCAGCTTTTTGATCGTAAAAAAGTAAAAAACAGACAGACAGACAGATAAACAGTCAGAGGGACAGATAAACAGACAGAGGGACAGATAAACAGACAGAGGGACAGATAAACAGAGTTACTTTCGCTTTTATGTATAATATTTATGAGAATATCTCACTGTTAAAAGTTGTCTTCGTTGCTAAATAAGTCTTGGAGCAAAATGGCTGTGGCATACAAACAAACTTACATGGTAATATTACAGATGTTCCTTGTAGTACTACAGAACCCTAAAAGTCGTGAAATAAATAGTTTTTTGACCTAAATATTATGTTTCCAGTCAACGGTAGAAAATTTCAGGTGGAAATATCATTGTGTGTGAAAAATTCGATCTGAACAGTGTATTACTATATTATAATTATATTAAATATAACTTAACTTTGAATGGCATAGTAAACTTAAATGCATGTAAATAAACTCAACTTTATGTAACATACTTAACTCGTTACTAAACTTTATTAGAAGTGTATTTACGGACCAGTTCCTGTCTAAGTGAGATGTTAAGTTTAAGTTCGGTTTAAGTTGAGTTTAAGTAAAGGACAGTTCGGTGTACGCCTCTAGCCTTCTAACTTTATGTACAATAGATTTAGAATCGAATACCTACCTTGCAAGTAGGTACATGATTTTTATTTTAACTTGGATTTGAAGAAGAAAATTTTCTTCTTCAACAACTTCTGCCTTTTTATTACTTTTCCTAAGTATTTGAATTGACACATGAATGTAAATTCAGAATTCAAATTCATAATAAAGAACGTTTAATATCAAAAATCGTAATTTTTTTGTTTGTTATATAAAATGTTAGTTAATAGATATGTATATTTAATATATTATTTTATTATCATATAAATCATTAATTATTATGAGGATTTGCCATTTTACCTTTTAGCCCTTAGATAGGTATCATACAACTAAATAAAATATTTATTTTATTTAGTAGTTACAACATGTACATTTTTGATCTTTTCCATAGCAGAGTCATTAGTAATTAATTAGCGATATCAGAAGCGTTTCACTGGTAACTAGAATCCGGTGGGATATTAGTGTATAATTATTTTTATTAATGTTTTTACGGCAAAAATTCCAAAACGTATTTTCATTTAAACAACTTTGTTTGACTTCTCAACAGTGAGTTTATAATTAGGGTATTTTAAATTTAGGTATTTTCTAATATTTCATGTAATGGACTTATTGTAAGTTCATTCAGTATATATCTTCTAAAACATTGATATGTGCAAAAGAGACAGAAAATTCAATACCTTAATGCCACATGTAAACATAACTGTAGATAATAAAACCATGAAAAGTCTCAAACTGTCGTTACTAAAGGACCAAACGATTTTTTTTCTCGATTACTCTAAGCATTACACCATTTGAATATCAAGTTAAAAATAAGCGATAACTTGTCTCCGAAGCTTGAGTAATAAATTCGTTAGAAAGTAGCGAGAGGGTGAAAACTACAAGTCATTATTGTACCTCCTAAAGGTATAAGCCCACTGGGACAAAATACGCGACACACTGCGACTTCAAGTACGAGGCTTGGCAACAAATTGGAGCAAAAGCTTGCAACACGTTCCGCCGTCCGCGTCACCTAAGTCTCATCACCGCGCGCCAACTAGGAAGCGAGTAACTATCGACTGTTTCTTATTTTATTTTATTTTATTTATTTAACAAAATCTACAGCCCTTTATAACATACATAAATAACTTAGATAAGGCTTAAGGCCAATAATAGATTTACATTTTATATTTAATCGTATACAATTACAGTCGTAAAGTAAAGGAAGATACTTTTACATTAAATAGAAAAATAAGCCCTGCTTAAACTAAACGTGTGCGTGATGTGAGTATGATGGTGTATGTGTGAATGTGTGCATGTGTGTGTGTGTGTGTGTGTGAGGAGGGAGGGGAGGTGAGTATATGTAGGAACGTGTGTCGTGTGTGTGAAGCGCATACATACATAATACAGGTATATAAATTAGATATTGTCATTTAAAAATTTAACTATGTCCCCTTTAAAGGAATCTTTTTTAGTGTGAAAAATGTCGGTTACATGATGAAATTTTGCATTCTAGGTTCTAAGTAGTCGATTAATAACTGAATTTTGTGCATAATTACTGCGAGAAAGTGCGACAGAAAATAATATAGTATGTCTGGTGCGTGATACTGGTGTACAAAAAGTCACTCTCCAAAAAGTTAAGTATTATACGTTTCTTGAACAAGAAATGTATAAAAATTTAAATCCCGTGTGAATACACACTATTATATATTAAATAGCTAACCGCTGTTTTTTTACATTGCCGGCGAGAACTCTCTCTCCTCTAGTTTGTTACAGGGACAAGATATAATATATATAATATGTTTAATGTTTATTAACGTACAAATGGCCGTACAGATAGAACTATTACATTATGTAGTGACAACAGAGATGACGACAAAGAATTACATTCCTATGCAGTACGCATCAAGAACGTGGACCGATATTGCTGAGTATGTATTTTTTGACATTTCCACGAGAAATGGGTGGTTATTTGCCGACTTTCTGCTAGTCCTGTAGTGAAATGGGGAGGGTGGAATTAGGTCGTGAAGCTCTTGCGCACTCTCCCCGAAATGAATCTCCCGTAGAATATAAACAAAGATGCTACTTTACTCGTTTCTAGTTTCTAGCTTTATTGGCTTCTCCTTAAGAATTGGCAGTGGGAAAATTCCTTTAATACGTTTGAAAATATTTCAGGTCAAATTGCGAAACACCAAGTTACGTAGCAGCGTCATGTCTTCTGAGCGTTGAGCGTCATATCATGTATTGGCTTTATGCGTGAATGTCGCACAATGTGCTAGTGCGTTTTGACCCTTACCCTAACGGCAGGGGCCCACGGTTGTTGTTCACCACTTGTTTATTCGATACTTTTTTATAGCAGCAATTGAAAGAGCAATGGAAAACTTGGAGAATTTAGTAAATACTTGGGGATTTGGAATTTATAATTCAGGGGTTGTGTTTTGGATATTTTGATATTTTTCAGCTATACTTTTTTGATAACAATATTCTTTTACTAGCGGCTTCCGGTTTTATCCAGTATTGGAAGTCTTCTTTTAATGGATAAAAATAGGATAGCAGTTTATTTGGTGTATGCTACCTTTAAAAAACTTTTAATTAGTTGAGGCGTTAGGGCGAAAACAAACAAAAAATTAGGTATGCGCAAAACCATCACAACCTTTTATTTTTATATAATTTGCGTGAAGCATGATGTTAGGTACAGAAAAGAAATGTTTACTAACTGATAAAAATTAGAGAAGTATTTTGAATCAGCTCTATTAATACCTACATGTAAACTGTTCTATTGCTAGCTGTGGAGTTTTTCTCATTGTGAGAAAAGTAGTTATAGTCCGTTATACTAACCAAATATGGGTTGCTAGACTTTCCATATCTTCAAGAATGCTAACAATTCTTAGACATGCAGGTTCGATTATTAGCATAAATATAAAATATAGAAATATATACCTATTTATAGCAATTTTTTTCTCACACAACTTACTCCTTAGTCCCAAACTAAGGAAGGCTTACAATAAGAACCAGTTGACTGTTATAAATATTTATATACTTTTTTAAATACATAATTAATTATAGATAGAAATATCCAGAAACAAAGGTAACTTCAAAATAGATAAGTATGTAACTTCAAATAGCTCCTCTGTAGTATCATTTGCAAAGTCCAACGGTCTCTGAACTAGACTCATGTAATTTCTAACGGATAAATACTTGGAGATGAACTAATAGTAACGTTTGTCATAGAAGATATATTAATAGAGGTATTTTAATAATTAAATTCAACTTAATTAACAAATATACTCACGATATATATAATACATGCTCACGACTGAAATTTAAAAAGTAAAGGAAAAAAAAAAACTTTTTCGTCAATTTAAATTGTAACCTATTTTTTTTTTCCTGGGGAAAATCCTTTATGGATACCACACTGACTCTGGGGGAGCATTGGTGGTTATGTGGGATTCTCCGTCTGGCGGCCTACCCACTAAAAACCCGGGGTTGTTACTGTCTCATCGCTTTGTACTGGGGTACGGGTACATTGGCATAATCCACCGTGACCCCAGCAGCGTCGGTCCTGTTTGGCTCAATCTCTGTGTAACAGTAATACTATGAGGAGCACGGTACCCCGCGCGCCACCTCGTGGGAGTAATACTACGAGGAGCACGGTACCCCGCGCGCCACCTCGGGGGAGTAATACTATGAGGAGCACGGTACCCCGCGGTATTTAAATTGTAACCTAACCTAACCTAAAAATCGATTTTAAATTTTGTGAAGGATTTTGTGCTAGACATTGCTTATTTCAATCTAAAGTTGCTATTCTGAAGTGGTTGTTAACGATGCCTAAGGTAATCACGGGCACCGGAAGTCTAGGGGAGCATTAACGGGCGGAAACGCGGCTAAGACATCCTGTGTGTACACCGGAAACGTAACGACTCTAGCGTGATCTACCAGAGATGTAGGTAGGTGGTAGGTGGTGGTGGTAGGTGGTATGTAAATATTATTGAAGTTTTTTTTGTAAACTATAATTATTCCCTTATGGGGCAGACAGACAATCAAAGACCATGAGAATCTTTGACGCGACATTTGACCTTGTTCCGATGGTTAGATAGAAGGGAGAGGGTATTAGTAGGTTAGAATGCTGACCAAAGAACAGTCCGCGAGTCGCATGCGGCCCGATTTAAAGGAACATTTAGGTTAAGACTGACATTATTTTAGCACAAAACAAATACCTATAGAAAAAAATAAAATATTTCACAATTAATTCAAAATTAACAAGCACCTACAATATCTATCTTAGACGCTACATTATACTTTCATCGCTTGCTTAAAGCTCGTCGCCTCGGGGTAATGGCGCAACTTGGACAGTTACCGGCCGATTAACAACCTCTACCAGGGTAAATACGTATTTACCCCACCTTCCCCAGAGAACTTCGGTAAATACGTACTTACCCCACCTTGTCCGGGGAACGTGCGGTGATTTCGAGGTAAACACGGACAGTGCTTGAGACTAAGAATTAATATCGACGAGGTGTCTGTAAGGGGAATTCAAGAAATCAAGAATTGTATCCTTGAAATAAATGTTTTTACGTAAGCGTGTGATTCGGAGTGTATTAAATCTTTATATAGACATTAGTCATATAACCAAGAGATAATAATTTTTAAATATAAAAATCTAGAATCTAATAAAGAGCTAAGTGCGTGTGTTTTTGATTATCTAATCAACGATTGATAGATGACATGATAGATGATGATGATAGACAAGATGACTGGCCTTGTGGCTCAGTTGGTAGTATGTCTACTTGCTAAGCTGTAGGTCGTGGGTTCAATCCCCACCCAGGGCAAACATTTGTGTGATGAACACGGATGTTTGTTCTGTGTCTGGGTGTTTCTATGTATCATATGTATATATTTACAAAAAAAGTATATATGTATTCTATCAGGCATCTAGTTCCATAGTACAAGCTTTGCTTAGTTTGGGCTAGATGGTGTTGTGTGAAATGTCTTCAAATATTTATTTTATTTTATTTAAGATGGGATAGATGAGAAAAAAAACATCCTCATGTTAAGTGTAATTTTTTTTTCAAGATTTTATTTGCTACGACTTATTTGGCATGATTACAGCTTTCTAGTACTAATAGTCTTTGAGCAAAGCCGCGGACAGACAGACAGACGAATATGACGAAACTATAAGGGTTCCTTGTTAACCACGGAACCCTAAAAAAGGCTAGACAGATTGGAATATTATTGATCTTAATCAATGATGTTCTAAAAAGTAATTATGTATAAAAAAAAAAAAAAATAGTTCACTTTGGTGACTCGGTCAATGAGAGCTTTATAAAATAAATTGTTGATGATTGCCAAAAGATGGCACCACGAAAAAACTCTCTATGAAAGCCTCCAAAGTTTGTCTATACGTTACATTATATATTTTTTTACTATTAATACTTACATGAAAAAAAGTACAAAAAGCAAACTTCTGTCATTAAAAAATATTCTGATTTTTGATCGATAGGCACCCATTTATTCAATTGGAACAGATATTTTCGAACGCAGTTCAACACAAGTTGTTCAACTGGACAATTAAAAAGGTCGAGATCAACGCCCGCAGCTATCTCTCTCGCGCACTACCTTTTTAAACATATAAAATCATTGATTAGGGACATTAGAAATATGAGAAATAAATTTGTTTATTTAGGAGAAATATTAAAAAAAGTTTTATTCGTATATCACTTATACTGGCGACGGAGTAATGAAAAAACATATATTTTCCTACCCCTCGCCCAATTAAAAAGATATCAAAGAGAAACATGTTTTTTAATATATCTCCTATCCTATTAAGTACTTGTAATTTAAATGCTACTTTGTACTTGTTTTTAAGTAATAAATGAATTTGTTTGTTTGTTTGTATCAATGGCATGAAAGATACTTAATAGCTTTCTGCTATTCAAATATTAAGTAATTCGTCAAGTGTCTGGCTCCCTGAGCCCAATTTCTCTCCAATGTTTGCTTCTTGTTTGCGGCTATTGTCGCTCATCCAAATCCTTGCTTACTCTTAAGATTACCACAATTGTCGTAGCCGTCGTTTTTCTAACGATATCGGCAACAAAAGAAGAATGATTCGATTATACGCAACGACACGATTAACAACTACGACTGCATGTACCATTTTAAAATAAAACTCTTTTATCTGACAGTCCAATAACGATAATCATTGAGCTGTATGTACTTACGTACGAGAGCAGATACCACTCATAACTACTTTGTTACATTCAACTGCGGCGAGAGCGCCGCACCTCACCCAGTGGCTTACTAGTGAACTGTAACTGTACTACTGTACTGTACTGTGCTTTCGACGTTTTACTGGCGAGAAAACACCATAAATGCAAATCTGCGTTGCAAGTATCAATCGTATCGTATAATCGTAGATAAACGATGTAATGATTATTCCAGCGCTTTTGTTTACTTTACCAAAAAATGTGACAATAATAATTTTGCTACAGATGAGAGAGAAGCTCCTCTGGTACGTAAGTAGGTACATACAGCTCAATGAAGAAAATAATGTTTTTCGAGTGTTTATTTATTTATTTATTTATTTAAGACCAACAGCTTATTTACATTTTTGGAACAAAAATACTTAATTAATAAAATTAGCCATTAATAGGTCTATCTTAATAATTTCTAATGAAATGGGCGGATATGAAGTTAAACTAAAGTTATCATCGATGAAAATATAAGTACAGACATATAAGTAAGTCATCATCATCATCTCAGCCATAAGAAGTCCACTGCTGGACATAGGCCTCCCCTATGGATTTCCAAAAAGACCGATTGGAAGCGGCTTGCATCCAGCGTCTTCCTGCCACTTGTATGAGGTCATTTGCCCATCTCGTGGCTGGTCTTCCTACGCTGCGCTTGCGCTTGCTTGCTTAAGTAATATTATATAAACATATTTTTATATTTACACTTACATACATACACACTCACTAATCACTTAAAATATGATACAAATACCTAAGTTATATTATGATAGCAATATAGCATAATAGGTACTATAGCTGGATAAGTTTAATTAATTTATTACATAACATTCTGAGTTAACAACTGAACAATTTGGTGCCTAAATTTGTGTCTAGGGGTGTTAAATATATCTAAGTTTGAAAAATGGTTATCGTAAGTAGTACACAAACGAGGAATGGGCGCATTTTTTGCGTATTGTGTAAATCGGACACCCGACGAGAAAAGTTTAGTATGGCGTGTTCTTTTTCTAGGTACATTGTATTGGATAGCTGAGAGTAAGGCTGGTGCATCTAGGTGACCATTAATTATATTATACAGTAACATCATGTCCAATAGAGTACGCCTGTCTTCCAGAGTCATGAGTTTGTAACGAGTGCAACTGGAATTATAATCTGAATACGAGCGAGTTCTGTAATTTAGATGTTTAATAAATTTAGCTTGAATTTTCTCGATTTGTTGCGTATAAGTAATGTAATACGGAGACCAAATAGTAGTGTATCTGGCTGTTACTTAAAATACTTACGATTACATATTTTGTGTTTGTTTTTTATTATTTAAATTTTTAATGAATCTTGCAATGATTGTTTGTAAATAATGTCCTTCTATATTTAATTGTAAGTTTGATATTGGATCAAAAGTTTGGAATAGCAGCCACGCTTTGTACTGTAAGTCACGATCACCAGTCGTGTCGTAATCGTCAGTTGTAAATAATCTGCGGGTAATATTTCAAAGCGGCAATAAAAGAACAAGCAATTAGAAATGTTTTGTTTAGACGCGACAATTTTTCACTTTTAATCTCGCCTGTCGCGACTATTGTTTATAAGTTTTTCTTGATGACGTCATCGCCTTATCCAGCTTTACGGTTGAAGGGCACTGAAAGGGAACTGATACTGTTGTGTCTAAAAATGCTTCGTTGTTTTCCTTGAAACGCTCATTGCTAGGATTTGAACCTGCAACCTGCGATATTTTACTGCTATAAAATAAATATTCTGGTTATTCAACTACGCACTCCGCGGATTCACCCACCAATGTCCATAAATGTACATTTGGTATTTTTCACAGGTTATCAGCTATACCTGTTTAGCTATTTAGCTATGAAAACAACAAACAGGCAGCGAAACAGACGGGGAAATAGATAGTTCCTGTTACTTTTATAATAATTACTTCCTTCTACATAAAAAAATATTAAGATTACTTATATAGGATTAGGTTTAACTGCCAATATTATTAACTCATAATATTTCTTTATAGGAAGTTTGTGGGTGTAGATGTCGCATGGCTAGCTATTTAACCTTTTTTGAAGGTTGGATCCGCAATAGACGAATCCGCACTTCAGTTAAAAGGTTAGGCGTGAAAATAAAAGTTCAAAGAAAGAGCTATATGATAAACCATGATGCAATCATATTATAATTGTGTGTACACCTGATGGAAGGGGCTTGCATCCAACGTCTTCCTACCACTTGTATGAGGTCTTATTTCCATATTGTAGCTGATCAGTCTACGCTGCGTGGCGCTTGCTAGTACCTGGTCTCCATTCGAGAACTTATCAGCCATCAGTCTTACATGCTATGCACCCTGCCCACTGCTGCTTCAACTTGCTGATCCGCTGTGCTACGTCAGTGGCTTACGTGCGTCTTCGGATCTCTTCATTTCTGATTCGATTTCGCAAAGAGACTCTGAGCATAGCCCTCTCCAAAAAGTTTAAAACTTGCAAGCTTGCTCGACTAAAACCAAATATTGTTCACTTGGAATTATCTGTACTTCCCACGCAGCCTCCTCCAGCTCCTCCAGGTTGTCTCATCCATAAATATGAGCTTGCTCTCCGAAGTGTGTAATTCAAAGAAACACCATCTTTAAAGTTTACGGACTAAATAACTTCAATACTTATGTGAATAATAAATGAGCACTATTTAATTGCACATCAAAAATAATTCACCTTTTTCTTGTCTAATTTAATATTTATCTGAATTTCTCAATACAAAACTCATCCATCGGAGTTCATTGTAGTCATATTTAAAAACAACAAAATTTTAGTTAAAATTGCGAAAAAAAACATCTCATCAAATAACATCAAGTGCATGCTACTCATGTTTTATGCAAATAAATTTACTTTGACTTTGACTTTGACTTTGACATCGGAAGTTACAATATTCTAAATGTAATAGCTGATTTATACCTTATTTTTTGTTTGAATTCTATATTAAATTTTATACATAATTATAATTATGAAATATGTACTTATTTTATAATAGTGTATACAGACGAAACTGTGCTGTTTAAAACACTATATTTTGTGACAGCTAGGTAACATAACTGTAACAAATTACTTATTTTATTGTTTGTTGACTATTTCCAATAAATTTTAAACTAACTTATCTTTTTTCTTTACAATTAGCATATCATTAACTACAACTACATAAAATATACAAATTACTTAACTAACTAAACAACTAAAAAAAAGCAAATAGATTACCCCAGACTGAAAAGGTAAATTTTTCAATTTGAAGTTCGCAAGATTTAATATACTAGTATTATTTCCTAATTTTTTTGTCGTACAGCTCGTAATTTTTTGTGACTTTTGATGTGCACATAAATATTACTGTTGTACCATTAAACATACCCAATAAATTATCTAGAAAAAATCTAGAAAATAAAAGTGGAAACCGTCTGCCATGAATAACGTTGTGATGCTAAAACGTTTGAACATATTATAAAAGCTGCATATAAATAGTCTCATTTTGTATACGAAAATACTTAAATTATAATAGCGAGTGTTTGCTCCAGAAAATATGAGGCAAGCTATTATACCGATGAGCCTGAACGGAGATAACTTATGCGACCTTGGATCAGAGACAGTTTTAAGAGAAAAATTCCAAGATGTTTGTGTTTGAAATATTTTGTTTCACAACATACCTAATATTTTTATTTGAGGTACAGATTCAGATATTTTATTACCATTCCATAGAAGTACAAAGTTGGAAAAACAAAGCAGCAGTGTGTCTATTAAATGAACCACGCCGAGCGCAACAATATGAAGAGGGAAGGACTGCTATTTATAATAAAATTGAGCGATTAATTCAATAGAAAAAATCAGTAATTTCGAAGTCCCAATATTTAAGACATGGTTGTGATAGCGATACCATAACAACGCTGTTCTACATTATATACCGACCAAAAAGAAGGTTAACTATTCGGCTGTACCTATTATTTTTTATTTGTAGCTGCATGACTCCCTCATTTATTAACCGATATCAAAAATCTCATATCAATCTCTCAAATCTCAATCATAGGAATTTAATCAAAATCGGTTTAGTAGTCTGGTTTTTAAAACAAAATTGTGCATTTTGAACTATTTTGAAGTTCTTTTCCCTTTTTCTAAAACTTTAATTATTTTTCTAAAAGTACAGCTTTCTGTTATTGGGTTAATTTAAATATTCATCTCTACCTATGAGTAGATAAAGTAACTCGAATCAAATAAAGAAATCAATCTTCCCGACACTCGACAATTCTCAAACTAACATATGCACAGATGTAATAAATTGCACGGCGAATATCAACCTAGACTCAGCGTCGGTGGGGAAAACCCGGTGGAACCATGGATGAACTTGGGAGCTACTGGCAAAATGTATACATGCAGTAAAAATGTACGGAACGATTTTTTTTTAGATTTCAAATTAAATTTATCATTTTGTTCGTGCAGGCCATGAATATACCCGGAATGCATTTATTTGTTTAATAAATGATGTACAAAAACATACAGTTTATTACAGTTTATACAGTTTATATATTAGTTATTTTCATCGTTTATACTGATGGACGATTTAACTAAATGGTATTTTTATTTTATTTACAAAAATTTACAACGCCCTTGTTGTTTCGCCACGAATTTTCTAGGATGCAAAAATTAATAGTAACACCTCACTCTGTTGAAAAATCCTGTCATAGTACAGACAGGTACTGTATTTTACCCGACTGCGTAAGAAGGAGGTATATGTTATTCGAGTGTATGTATGTAAGTATGTTTCTATATGACAGCCTACAGCCAAAGCGGCATGACCGATTTTGATGTGCGAGGTGTCATTCGTCTTTGCTTTCAAAGTATCATAGGCTATATTTTTTGTAATAGTAATAATAAGTAATACATCTCTTGCAAAAATAAAAAAAATGCGTTTTTTAGTAACCGCCAACGAACTATTTCATAATAAACAAGTGATTTTACTAGATTACTAGGTCGGGTATTTAGTTTTTCTTTTAATATAGGTAATTATTACAAGTTTTACATTCGTATCTGGAGTAATTTGACAAATTTATACGCAGTGTAAAGGTAGTCTAAGCACATTGTATGTGCGTTATGTAAAGCATGCTTTTTCGGATTTAGAGTTAACTGATTTTGGAAGTGAAAACTTGTTTAGGCACGTACAGCACTTTATTTTGTGAGTACTGAATGAAATTGAGCCATCACGGTTGGCAGTGGCGAATTTACACTTTTGCCGCCAGTAGGCTATCGATACTCTAGTTCTTGTTCTAATTCTAATTCTAATTTGAAGTGGGGGCGATAAGACCTGCACCGACGTCCCGCTTGGGGTGTATTGTGCATTTCCCCCCGACAGCCTACTCAAACCAGCCAAGCTCCTTTAACGGAGCACAGCTTTGGGTCGCTGGCATAATTGTTCCACCACTGTGTTCTTGTTCTATTATAGATACCTTTAAATGACCACCTACAAAGATGAAAACTATACCTAGATATAGTTTTTTTTATGTATTTAGTTTATTTATGTAAGAAAAAAATATTTTTGGATTGTTTTGTTTTGCCGCCCCCTAAAATCTGCCGCCCTAGGCTCCAGCCTACTCAGCCTGCTGGTAAATCCACTCACGGAAAAGTCCTCTCGAGTCTACTAAAGGAGCGAGAGAGATATAGTCAACGCTATATTGTTGTTTCGTATTATTTTAACGGTCGTGGTTTTATCTTTGGTATAATAAATTACAACATAATATAAAACTTTCAGAATATATCTAAAACAAGTATCAATGTTAAAAGAAAAACAAAATACCCGACTGCAGAAAAGAGGTTTTTACAGCCTAAGTTATGTTTTTTTTTTATTTTGATGTATTCAGTGTCACTCTCACAACTAGGACGAATCTATTGACACCAATCACATCAAAATCGGTCAAGCCGTTTAGGCTATAGGGCGTGTCAAAGAAATATACATACATACATACACTCGAAAAACATAACCCTCCTTCTTACGGGTAATAAGGCACATCATAGTCGAAATTACATAATATGAGGAGTCCTGCATTCAATAACGTATGATAACGGTCCGCAGTATAGTGCAGCACGCGTACGTTTAATAATCACCGCATTGTATTTCAGCGGAGCGCTGAAGTGTCCCGTATTTCGGATTGTTTAAATTACCCCATAAATACATGTAAACGATTCCCAACAAAGAGACGTCGCACAGCACCGACGCCGGATCGGGACATAAATCTGCGCGCACAAACAAGAAATAACTCTCACGGCTGAAAATATCAAATGTAAAATGTAAATTTAACTACCTAATACGGAGTTAAGCCGCACGAAAGTGCGCTTTAAAGCGCTGTTTATTCGAAATTTGAGTGGTGTTTTTATGTTTGTGTCGCGCACTGGCAAATAAAAACGTCTGGTAGCGCTGCACCGCCCGGCTCGTTATGAATGGCCTATGAGCTATCCGACAACTGGCATAGAGCAGTGGGCTTTATTAGTGCAGATGTGGCGAGCTAATCATTTGCTCGTCTTTTATATATCCAAGTGTACTAAAAATTGCGAAATTTATATAAGCATTTCAAGGCGAAATAACGGTGATTAAAGGCCAAACATACATTCACTAAACTAGTATCAATATTAAAAGAAAACCAAAATACCCGACTGCAAAAGATATTTTTTTGCAGTTTAACTTACGATTTCGGTTGAGTTGTTAGAAAAGAGAGTAAAGTAAAGTAAATATTTATTTTCAGAGCAGAATTCATAGTATACAATGCTTTCTCAGTAGACTAGGCTAGGCCGGTATCTTGGAAGCTCAAGAAGTATGCGCGAAATCGCTGAAAAAAATTATAAATGCAAATTCTTTAGAATAATTCCAGTAAAATTAAATTATTACGATAAAGTTCATAGGAGGTTACGGCAAAGTGCAATTTTATTTTGTTGCGAGTGTTTTGTAATTGTTATTACGAAAAACTTACGCTATGAGACTCAACAAATAAAGACAAATTTAACGACACCTGGCACATCAAAATAGATAGGTAGATAGATATTTATTGACATAACATGATACACACATTTATATACTTATATATTATATCGTCCTAAATAAAACAATACTTAATGCGGTACATGTTGTGTCTTGTCATTATATAACTTACATTTTGCATCATATTCAAAAATATGTGTTGTATTTAATTACATTTCTTAAAAATACGAATAATAAATAGTTATTAAACTTGCTGTAGATAGAGGGGCACAGTTTACAAGGATATGAAAAATTGTATATTAGGTAGGGATAGAACTATAACTTAATCAATGGTAGTCATTCTCTAGATATTCTTTTAAGGTGTAAATCGTCTTGTCCAGTAACAAGAGTCGGACTTTATTATTAAATATTGCATCACTGGTTAGTGTTTGTATGCTTTCCGGCAGTTTGTTGTATAACTCTTGGCCTTTTCTCATTGGGGTTCTCTTTGATATACGTAATCTGTGACGTATTGGTTCCAAATAAATTCGGCGTTTAGCAGATCTCACACTGTTTGTTTCGTACCGTCCGTACCGTACCGTTATCGATCAAAGCATTTAGGATGTATGAGGTAATATAAAAACTTACATAACCATAAACCCATACACTCGAAAAAAATAGCCCTCCTTCTTGTGCAGTCAGCTAAAAATACACAAGCACCTACAGTAGGTATTTATGTCCAGTCTGATCTCTTCTAGGTCGCCAGTCTATGCATAGAGTCTCTTAGGTGGCAGTAGAGAGGCAGTTTGTATGATGTAGCGAACGTCGACGGACTTTATTGCCGCATAACCTACTTGCTTTATAATTGTTGCTCTCCGCACCAGCGTAAGGTGAGCCCACTTCTGAGACATGGATGGATTAAAGAATTAAATGCATTGATAATGCTAGGTGCTGCCTGTGACTTCATTTGACTGGCCTTGTGGCTCAGTTGGTAGTATGTCTGCCTGCTGTGCCGTAGGTCGTGGGTTCGATCCCCACCCAGGGCAAACATTTGTGTGATGAGCATGGATGTTTGTTCTGTGTCTGGGTGTTTCTATGTATCATATGTATATATTTACAAAAAAAAAGTATATATGTATTCTATCAGCCATCTAGTTCCATAGTACAAGCTTTGCTTAGTTTGGGCTAGATGGTGTTGTGTGAAATGTCCACAAATATTTATTTATATTATTATTTATTTACTAATAAATCCACTCTCATACGCTGTCGTAGTGTCGTACGGTCGTACCGCTTATTTTCGATCCGTGTTTTGATAAATCTACAGGGATATTCACAACATTCGGATTCATTCGGAATCTATACATTCTTCTCAGTGATAAACATACGGAATGACAGAGATGAAGATAAGTTATGAATAGGGGTCTAAACCATTTTTACGAGTTGTATATTAACTTCGTTTCTACTTATATACATAATGTTTATATTTTGTAAACTTTGTTTAGTCTTAGCATGGCACGATTAAAGTATACTCATCGAATCATTACTCTTATCCAACTAATCATTAGTATAATTATGTCTTTTTTTTTTGAAAATTTTTCAAAAATACTATTTAAATTAAAACCAATAAATATTTTCTTTCACAAAGCTGCAGGTAGAAAATACGGAGGAATTCGTATTTTGCACTGAACAGTAAAATAACGTTATGTTTCTTTTAATGGAAATGCATTTTAATAAATTGTGTAGTAGGTTTTAGGGTAGTTCAGAGATCAGACTACACCGGTCATATGAAGGGTCTGCAGCAGCCAGCGAGGACACACGGGCAATTGAATCGTCTAACTGCGCCGTAACTGCTTTATTGCATCGCGTCAGATGAAGGATTGTTCACTTATTGCGGCAGTAACAGGACGGTGGACTGACTCGGCGACACGCGGGGTTAAAGGTTGCAGGAAAAGATGATATTCAGATGTAGTGTCAGCAGTGGTTGGATGAAAATCGAGAATGAAACCGAATGGCGCAATAATAATACTTATAAAGTTACATTTTTTTTTATTTTTTTTAATTATACCGGGCTAGCCATTTAGAAAACACCTCTCTTGTTATGTAGAACTCGACTACAACATAAAGCAGATAAATGCAGTGAAAACTAATTAAATCGTTCATGATCTCATTCCCACGTGCCCATTTTTCTATCGGACAGTAAGAAGCACGAAAAAGCGACATCGTTACATGGTTGATACTCCGAAGACACGTACGAAACGCTTTGGCTCCACTTTCATTATACGTACCGCCAATATGTGGAATGCGCTTCCTGTATGGGTCTTTCCGAATAGATATAATCTAAGTGTCTTCAAATCGCGAGTGAATAGGTTTCTTCTAGGCAAGCGCGCTCCATCGTAGACCGTAACTGTCGCTTAACACCAGGTGAGTTGACGGTCAAGCGCAAGCCTATTGTCGAATTAAAAAAAACTGGACTCAGGCAAGAAGTCCACTACTGGACATAGTATATACGAGTACCTGTATTTGTACCTACCTATAGTACCTACGAGTTTATACCCCTCAAGTTTTATACACGAGGAACTTTCTAGTATAAGTCCTAAATTAACTATGATTCAGACATGCGCAATCACATTTCGGCGAATGATTTTATTAGAAAGATATATTTAAAAAAAATAAGCTAAATACTAAACGAAAAACAAATGCAAGTAGAGAAAATAAACCGATACAAAAACATTGTTGGTAATGTGATTTCAAGCTTAACTCAATAAAATTCAAACCACCCCACCTACGTACATCTAATATTAATATTTTGAAGCATTTTCCCATTCTATAAAAGCAAGCAAGTTGAGTAACACAGTAGAAGCGTGCCAGTGTCCCGCCGCGCGAGATTTAAATGTCCACTTTATATACAGGCTGTTACAAGATACCACGCTACGACTACAATAGCTGGGAGTAACTTACATGCAGACGTTAAACTTAATGCGATGTAATTATTATAGACATTTTCGTGGAATAAAAAACAAGAAACATGTGGCCTTTCACAAATTGAAAAATCATTATTGAGACGAGAAGCGCCTGAAATATTTTCTTATTTAGTTCTTAAAAACTATTGATTCGAAACAGATTTTTTTATGGATTTATTTTTATGTTACCTATTTTTAATTTTTTACCAATTATTTTGCAACTGACTCTTATAAAAACTTACTCTGCTCCGGCATCGAAGTCATATCGTGTCTTATCTTGGTCTCCGATGGCAGAAAAATTTCTTACTTTGACCAAGAATATGGCAGATATCCACTTTTAACTGGGCTTCGTACGGAAAAAACCCAGCCAAAAGTACGACATCTAATTGGGCTCAATTTTTTAACCAGAAGCGTAGCTAAAAAGTCATTATATATTTGTGTTTTCGCAATCAATCGGCTGAACCGATATGTATCTGATAAGTACAGATATAACTGATAATTTAGAAATAGATATAGGCTTCATTTTATCCTCACCATACACAGCTAGTAAGCGATAAAGGTGGTTTTGGACTAACGCTTGAATTTCTAGGACACATACATAATTACTCGTATAAAACATAGTAAAATAAGGTTTAGTTTTAAGTGCATTTCTCAATAACTACTTTTGTAAACACGCTGTATCTACTGTAAACAAGGAATGTATGCATAAGGTCGGCGCAGTGACGCGCGATAAGCCGAAGCGAAGTGGCCACTATTTCATATTCCACTGGCGAAGAGAGTAACTGGCGCGTTCGAACGCACCACGGGGGGATGAAATAACGTTTCACTGCAGATTTTTTTTTATTACTTATCTATGTTTTCACTACAAAAAAAATGTAATGTAACGTATGTAAAGTAATTGTAACCTTCTTCCAAAAAGGAGGAGGTTCTCAATTCGACTGTATTTTTATGTTTGTTACGCGAGTACTTCGCCAGTTATGAATCTATTTTGATGATTCTTTTATATTTGGTAGGTCATACTCATTTCATTCCAGGAGTGGTACCATATAAATTTTATCAAAATCGATTCAGTACTTTGGTTTTTCAAATTAAGTAACTGGTAAAATGTGCAATCCAAGTAAACGAAATTGCGCATTTTAAATTCGGTTGGTCTAGTTTTTTAAACTATAATTATTTAGGTATTTATTTTATGCTATCAAAACTTTGAACTATTAAAAAAAACTAATTTTAGTATTATTGCGACTGGTGTAGTTTTTGCTCGTATTTTTTAGGGTTCCGTACCCAAAGGGTAAAAACGGGACCCTATTACTAAGACTTCGCTGTCTGTCTGTCTGTCTGTCTGTCTGTCTGTCTGTCTGTCTGTCTGTCTGTCTGTCTGTCTCCAGGCTGTATCTCATAAACCGTGATAGCTAGAAAGCTGAAATTTTCACAAATGATGTATTTCCGTTGCCGCTATAACAACAAATACTAAAAATTAAAAAAAAAAAAAAATAAGGTCCCCATACAATAAACGTGTTTTTTTCGTATTTTTTTGCTCTATATTAAAAACGGTAACAGGTAGACGCTTCAAATTTTCACAGAATATTTACTTGTATATTATCTTTCAAAATAAATAATTAAATAACAATAAAGTAAATATTAATGGGGGGCTCCCATACAACAAACGTAATTTTTAAGCAATTTTTACTCGATCTTAATTAACAGGTAGAAACTTGAATATTTGTAAGTAAATATTTAGAAATGTATTAACTATAAAATTAAATACCTAATCTAATACATAAAAACTCACAAAATGAAAATAATCCGTGCATCTAAACGCGGTGCGAGCGCCGCGCCGCGCGGGTAGCGGGGGTGGTAACATCACGGAGCGAGCCATAACCGCGCGTATTCGCGCGAGCGTTGTCATGCTGCCCGGATGTGTATCGAAAACCTACCTATAAGTTTGCAATTTACTACTTGGAATTTCGTTGATTTCTCGTTATTTTATAAACAGAACTAAACTTTGTAGTATTATAGATGATAGTACGGAACCCTTCGTGCGCGAGTCCGACTCGCACTTGGCCGATTATTTAATTTAGTTTCGTAGTGAGGACCATCGTGACGTCACAAGTTATACTTGGCTTTTGACTTGTTTACTTTTGACTTTTGATTCTCATTTAAATTCCTTTTTTTAACAGTTTTTAGTCATCCTTACTTTACGTGTTCCCTACACCCTACATCTTAAGTAAGGATGTATTACTTTTGGGTATCCCAAAATAGTTTTTCAAAGTTTTACTATAGTATATAGATAGATAGATAAACTATATATTGTACATACCATAGAACTCACAATCATGAGAAATTATTTAAACACTAGATTTTTTTTATTTCATTTCCTATAACTATACTACTTGGTCGGCTTTATTAATATCAAGTATTTCCACAGAGAGTCATACCTTTCTAGTACTAAGAATCTTTGAGCTGAACCCTCGAATGAGCAGACGCACAGACGGATGAATATGGCGAAACTATAAGGGTTCTACTTATGTTTCTGTATGACTACGGAACCCCAAAACTGAACAAAATTAATTTTAAAACTGCTTGCCATTCTAATAACCTTTAACCTTTGCTGTTTCTATCTATTTATTTCAATTTTGAAGTTTCTAAACTAAATTTTTTCCTCTGCTTAATTCCTTCACCTCCCAATTACATTAAAACCGCAAACTTTCAGCTCACAAGCCTTTGTTTCGGAGGAAACCGATTAATTTTATTGCCCGAGCTAATTCTATCAAAGACTCGTTCGCTTTAATAGCACACAACAAAATAAGACCCTTAAAAACTAATGTTCAGCCTTAAGACCACCGCAAATACCTCTTTGTGACTCCCAGCGATACGGCACCGCAGTCTTTGAGAAACCTGGCTGTAACGAATTTTCTTCCATCACCCACTGCTAATCAAAACTAAACTTTATCACATCCTGTTTAAGATTGAATTTTGAATAGACTGCAATAAAACTTAAGTCGAACCAAGATAGCGCTCAGATTAAAAAGTTGGGAGTTCGTTCTTGCGATGTCATTGTAAGTGGAAAATGAGTTAAATAAGGCAATACATTTTAATTAGGAAGGAAGGGTAGGTCCCTTTATTCTGAGCGCGATAACTCGCCGCTCCGACTATTAATTGAATTTCATGTTTAATTAAGTCGAGACTCAGGACTGAAGATAATCCGACCACTGATCTTGGTATTCCGATTCGAGATTCAATTTAAAGTTGCAGGCTTTACGATTGCCAAGTTTTTTGGGGGTCGCTGAAACAACACAGTATCTCTGTGGCCTCCGGGATGGCCGCACAAAAGATCAAAATTAAATTGGTATTACAATAAGAATTAAAATTGACTGAGGAAGCGAAGCGAACTGGTCTTATGTAATGCATCAACTGGCAACAAGTATCTTTAAATTGTTTATTGTGATTACTGTTTAAAAACTGAAGAAAAAATAACTTTAAAAAAAAACGCATATTCATTTACTTGGATGATTATTTTTTCAACTTATTTTGTTTTAAAATTCAAAGTACTGAACCGATTTTGATAAAATTTATATGGCCACCTATAAAGTTTAATCTACAAAAAAAACAATTCATAATTAGCGAAATAGCCTTAAACTTAACAAACATCATACAGACAAAGTTAATTATAAATTAAAACTAAATACCTGAACGCAGAAGAGTGTTTTTCTCAGTATAACTTGATAATTGTGATGTAGAGGAAGTATTTATAAAAAAAAACGCGCGAAGTCGATGTAAAATGCTGGTCTTTACTTTGGACAAAAGTGAGCCTTGCCATCCATCGAAGAAAGGCATTTTGGACACTTTGCCTGAAATTGGAGATTATTTGAACTATCCATTAGGCTATTAATGCCTATGGATAGTTCAAAAGATCTCCAATTACTCAGTTTTGCTTATATTTATTTTTAGTATTATTTAGTATATAATGTATGATAATATTTCATATAATGTATGATGTATTATTTATTTAGTATAATGTATGATGTATTATTTATTTAGTATAATGTATGATGATTGAATGTTTCCGGCAGCCTAGTCGGGAGACCGTCTGACTTGCGATCCGCAGGTCCTGGGTTCGAATCCCGCGGCACGCACCTCTGTCTTTTCGAAGTTATGTGCGTATTGTTGATTGCCGCCAACTTCAAACGGTGAAGAAAAACATCGTGAGAAAACCTACATGTCTGAGAGTTCTCAATGATCTTGAAATATGTGTGAAGTCTGCCAACCCGCACTTGGCCAGCGTGGTAGACTATGGCCTTACCCTTCTCACAATGAGAAGATGGCCCGCGCCCAGCAGTGGGACATTTTGTACAAACATGACTGATATAAAAAAATGATGATATTATTTATGTACATCGTGTATATAAATATACATACATCGGGTAAAAATAAAGCATGTAAAATATATTTAAATGAACATTTTCTATAACGATTCCTATAAAATCATTTATTTTTTTATAAAAACTTAATTGGAGGTTACAAAAACATTTTTTTAATTATGTTCTTACAAAAATGTAGCCCATAACACTAGGGAAGCGAAGATGGATGGAAGGAAAAACTGGAACATTAAATAGACACCTGTTTTATGTATAATAAGAAGCATATACAAAGAAAAAGTATTTATTCTTAAAAGATACCATTAACGGCCTTAAGGAAAAACGTTACTTAACTTTAACCATCGTCTTAAATTATCTGTCTTCTTTCCACAAGTGTCATTACGTGTCAGCGAGAAGTTGATAAAATAATGTTCAGCATTGCTTAAAGTTAAGTAACGTTTTTCGGTAAGGCCGCATAAGTTCAGTAATCAGTGTTACGTCTAATGTATGAGATAATCTTTATTAATTGGTTTATCCAGGTTGATCTCGAGTAGGTACTTAAGAGATTAAAGACTGAATGGAACAAAGGCCGCACTTTGGTTTATTGCTAAAAGTCTTTTCTAACCGGCTATTCATATCTAGTTTAGTCACTATCTCTGCAACAAATTTAACTAAAAAATCTAAATAATTTACCCAAAGTCTAAGCCATATTAATTTAAGTAACAAACTAATCCACAATTAGTGTACACGAGATATCACTAAGCTATAATTTATATTTACGGTCGGTTAGGGCTAGGGGCTAGTGGCAATTACACCCTTAAGACGTGCGACCTACCCTTAATAGTATCTATTCGGTGACTTAATGTCGACAGATAAGTTATAACCTTAACACGTTTATTGTGAGGTCAAACGCATTTCAAGATATATTAAATAAAATTTAAAAATAAAACAGTAGGTAAAGATTATAAATAGAGTATTTACGTAAATAGGCTTGCACTTGACCGCTAACTCACCTGCCGATTGTCGCGGTCTACAGTGGAGCGCGCTTGCCAGGGAGAAACCTATTCACTTGCGATTTGAAGACACCCAGATTATATCCATCCGGAAAGACTCATTTAGGAAACATATTCCACATCTTGGCGGTACGCACAATAAAAGTGGGGCTAAAGCGTTTCGTACGTGTCTTCACCATAAAACGATCTCGCTTTTTCGTGCTTTTACATACTTAAAGTGCTTTATTTAACCACATAAGATTATGAAATAAAACATCACGAATTAGAAAAAGCAGCACATGTATATCCTTGAAGTTAAATAGAATACACGTTTTTTTGTACAAAGTAAGAAAATAACATTAACTAGCCAATGAACTAAATATAGTATTAAACTATTTACAAGTATATATATTATTGTAATTTTAAAAACAAACTAAACTAACTTTTTTTCGGGGGTAGATGTGGAAAAAGTAACACACATTTAATTTTGCTCCACATTTTATATTATTAAAATATTAGTAAAAGTGTACTCACAAGTGATATATATATATATAAACTTATGTGTTAAGGCAACCTGCTTGCCACTGTGCGTTATCACTCCTTTCTCTGCACTGTGCACTGAGATTTCTGCAATTTTCAAGTTGCTTATCACTGCCTATCTTGACAATACAACATGGATGCCATACAGGATTCACTAAGTCAAATGATGCAGTCCTTCCACAAGCGTTTGGATTCCATAGAAGGGCAGTTACCGAATGCCTCACCAGAGACATCAGAAGGACTGGCTGCTGAGTTTGCCGCTTTCAAGACCTTTGTAATAGCAACTTTCCGAGCTCTTCAAAACCAGATCGGCATACTAGCTTTGCAAATAGATCAAGGCGAGATGCGGGCGCGGCGTAAAATCCTTCTACTTCATGGTCTCCCTGAGGAACAGAAAGAAGACACACCGTTGAAGGTTGTTGAGGTAGTGCAGGAGAAGCTTAAGTTGTCTGGAATCTCAATATCTGATATAAGCAGATGTCATCGGATGGGGCGTCTTGCGCCGGATAGGCCTCGCCCTATTCTGTTCAAGTTGCGAGATGTGGCTAACCGTGAGAAGATTTGGTCGTCTAAAACCAGTCTCAAGGGTTCGGGTATTACTTTATCCGAATTTCTTACGAAGACGCGACACGACGTATTTCAAGAGGCTCGTCAGCGTTTTGGGATAACAAAATGTTGGACGAGAGAAGGCAGCATCTTTGTGCTTGGACCGGACGGAGCCCGTCATCGGGTGAGCAGCTTGGACGATCTCTCTACTGTGCAGGCGAAAATGGCTCCAGCAGATACGAAGCCGCAAGCCTCGGGTAGCCAAGAGCAGCCACCAAGGAAGAAGAGAGAACGGCCAGTCAGGAAGTGAATAAGTAATACTTCATATATTAAGGTTGACGTTGACTTTGGTTACCTTTCTTTTTGTCCGAAAAGTAGGTATTGTGTTCTATAAGCTATTCATCTTTTTTTTTATGTAGGTATTTCGATTTTCAGTATTGTTTTTATTTCACTTCACTCACTCGTGTAAAATAAAATCACTCACACTAAACTGTCATTTGTCACATTAGTTTGACAATGACGTTTAATCCTATAATGTTTTTTTTTTTAATTTTTTCATGTTTGGCTTCACTTTGTATTACTTTCAGCCAAAGTCAGACGTTTTTTGTTTATATCTCTTTTTTCATTACTTATTTCTCTTCATTATTTTAATTTTTCTCTTGTGTCTCAACTCAAAATGATGTGCCATGTGTTTCTCTGTTTTAAATCTGTACTGTAATAGAATTAACGCAATTGGCCGGTGGACAGCAAATAGTCTTTGCTTGCACACCGCACCATATACACATATTTAAAATATGTGTATATGGTGCATATATATTTTAGTATTCATATTTATATCTACATATAATTTATTTGTATTATATAATTATATTCATATTTTATACTCTATTTATATATATCTTATTGTTTACATACCTATTAATATTATCCTTTTTACTTGATGTCTTGTAGTGATAATGGTATCTCTGGTTCTGAATATGCAACTTGTTCTTCATCTGATGCCAGTTCGGACAGCTTCTGCAGCATTCCCTCCTTGTTTGACTACATTGAGTCGTTCATTTCTGATGTCCCGAAAATTTTTAACGTCCTTCACATAAATGCTCAGAGTATTACGGCTCACTACCCAGAAATGCTTGCGTCCTTTGTCCATCCCAATATTCATGCTATTCTAGTCTCTGAAACATGGTTGAAACCTGTCCTTCCTTCTTCTTCTGTGGTACTACCAGGTTTCCGGCTCATAAGGAACGATCGTGTTGGGCGGGGTGGTGGCGGTGTCGCAATATACCTTCGATCGCACATTCCTTTCATTAATATCAGTATGTCAGCATAACCGCCACCAACCGATGCCGGTGAGCATCTCCTTATTGAAGTCGTGCTACATCACACCAAGCTACTTCTTGGTGTCTACTATTCTCATTCACGTGATGTTAACTATTTCTCTTCACTTGAAGCTCTTCTAGATGATTTCTCTACCGCTTACGACCATACTATTATTATGGGCGACTTTAACACGTGCTTGTTAAAGAAAGATCACAGGGCCCGAAAATTAGAGTCATTGGCTACGGCACTTAATCATACTATTCTTCCTCTTAATGCTACTCATAATTCTCCGAATTGTACGCCCTCTCTTCTTGATCTTATATTTGTTTCTTCTCCAAATCATGTCTTTAAACACGGCCAATGTGCGGCGGACGACTTCTCTCGCCATGATTTGGTATATCTCTCGTATAAAATCCGCCCACCTAAAGCCAAGCCCAAAATTCTTTTACTGCGCAGTTTTGGTAGCATGAATATTGACAATTTACGCAAAGATGCGCAGGAGTTGGATTGGTCTGACGTCGTTAACGCAAGCTGCATGGATGATAAAATTAGTGAGTTTAATCGTATTTTGACCAGGCTGTATGACACTCATGCTCCTATTCGTGCAGTCAAATTGAAACATGCTCCGGCACCATGGTTAACAGACGAAATCCGAACACTTATGCACAAAAAACTTGCTGCAAAAAAGAAACTAAAACTCTGCAAATCAGATGAAAGCAAGGATAAATATGTACGCTATCGTAATGTCTGCAATAGAGCGTGTAGGGACGCACAACGCCGACATATCCATAATTCAGTAGAAAATGAAGACCCAGCTAAAGTCTGGAAGTTTCTCAGGTCATTGGGAGTTGGTAAATCTCGTCAAGATAACACTTCCAAAAATTTTGATATTAATTTGTTAAATCAGCATTTCTCCTCCTCCACGAATTTTGATGGGACAGTAAAGGCTGCCACTTTAAAAAATCTTTCTAATACTACTCCTCCCGACCATGACTCTTTCATATTTAATCAATTCTCCGCTTGTGATGTTAAGAAGAGCATACAGTCAATCAATTCTAATGCTGTCGGAAGTGATAACATAAGTCGCAAGATGATCTTACCCATCCTTGATGAAATCATTCCGATTATTCAGTATCTGCTTAATTTTTCCATTACATCGGGCACATTTCCTGCAATATGGAAGGAAGCTCAAGTCACGCCACTTCCCAAAAAACCCAATCCTGATTCTTTCTCAGACTTCCGTCCTATCTCAATTCTCCCCTTCCTTTCAAAAGTTTTAGAACGGTTAGTCCATCAACAGTTATTAATCTTTTTAAATAAAAATGCCCTGCTCAACCCATTTCAATCTGGTTTCCGTCCTGGTCACAGCACTATGACAGCTCTAACTAAAATCACTGATGACATTAGGGATGGTATTGGTCATTGTCGCTTGACTGCATTGTCACTGCTGGATTTCAGCAATGCCTTTAACAGCGTTGACTTCGATATCCTGTTGGCTCTCCTTCGCTCTCTTAACATATCTCCAACGGCAGTTGATTGGTTTCGTAGTTACCTGTTTGGACGTCGACAGCGTATTCGTATTGATGATTTGTACTCATCGTGGTGCAATATTACTGCCGGCGTTCCACAGGGCGGCGTTTTATCTCCCCTTCTCTTTGCAATTTTTATAAACTCAATTTCTCAGTACTTAACTTCTTCCTATCACCTCTATGCAGATGATTTACAAATATATACTAGCGCTACTCTAGGGTTATTAAATGAAGCGATCGAGACTACAAACTCTGATCTGAGACGGATACGGGACTGGAGTCAATCATACGGTCTTACAATAAATCCTTCTAAGACTCAAACAATTATAATTGGAAGTTCCCGTATGATTTCCAAAATTGATTGGTTCTGGCTTCCTCGGGTGATTTTTGATGGTATTTCCATACCTTTTAGCGAAACAGTTAAAAATCTCGGCATATATATAGATAGGCAATTTTCTTGGAGTTCACAACTAGCCCAAGTCAGTCGAAAAATGTACGATTCTGCTGCATCACTTAGAAGATTGCGTAACTTCCTTCCAATATCTACCAAAACTGCGCTTGTAGAATCTCTCCTGTTCCCTATACTGGACTATGCTGACGCCTGCTATCTGGATTTAACCGAAGAGCAATTAGACAAGCTTGAGCGCCTACAAAATTTCTGCATTCGGTTCGTATTTGGCCTACGTAAGTACGATCACATTTCTCAATATCGTCAAAAGCTCAAATGGTTGCCCATCCGCCTTCGCCGTAACTCTCACATTCTCTCCTTCCTTTATAAAATCTTGTTTAATCCGTGTATGCCCCTATACTTGAAAGAACGCTTTGAGTTCATTCAAGGTTATTCCAGTCCTTTACGTTCGTCTCGTGCACTCAAATTGCTTATCAAAACGTCCTCACATTCCAACCTGTCATACAGTAAATCTTTTTCTGTGCAAGCTGTCCTACTGTGGAATGCGCTGCCTGTTTATATCAGGCAGGCTAAATCCTTAAACATTTTCAAGAACCTCGTTCATAAGCATTATCTCTCCTTGTCTTAAATTAGTATTAGGTAGTTTATTGTATGTATTTATTTATATTGTATTTATTATTATATATTTATTTATTTATATATGTTATGTATTAGTTTATTGATATATTAAGTATTTATGTATTACTATTATGTAATCTTTAATAGTACATATTATAGTCTCATACGCATTTTATTGTTAAATATGTTATGTAACCACAAACACCTCCTCATTCTAATTATACTACTTCTATCCATCCTAAGGTTGCCTGGAAGAAATCGCTCTATGCGATAAGGCCGCCTTTGTACTGTCGTTTAAGTTTATTGTTTATTTTAAGTTATTATCTGTATGGTTGTACAATAAAGTTATATTCTATTCTATTCTATTCTAAATTTAACTTAGTCAATTAATAATTTAATCAATCAAATAATTTATATTATATTAACGTAAATGTAAACAAACGTGTACGACACAAGTACCTAATAGATTTGAGGCACAGATTTAGTATTTACATAGTCTAAGGTGTCCTGTCCTGTCCTCTCTATAATCCGAAATTCATTTGTTTGAATCTTACTTGCCGAAATCCGTTTTTAAGAACTGCCTGATTCCTTATGTTTTACTTAACACTAGTTTCTGATTTAATTTCATTTGCCCGAACAGTTAGCGCAGTGTAGGAAGACCAGCCACGAGATGTACAGACGACCTCATACAAGTGGCGGGAAGACGCTGGATGCAAGCCGCTTCCAATCGGTCTTTTTGGAAATCCATGGGGGAGGCCTATGTCCAGCAGTGGACTTCTTATGGCTGAGATGATGATGATGATGATGAACAGTTATTAGGTTATGTTCGATAAGTTTATTATACACATAAACAGTCGTATAAAAAAGATTCGGTTATCAGACAAGTTGTCAAATGAGCTTTCGGGATTTTGATATTCTCCATTGAACAGAAATCGTTTTCGAAGAAACGATATTCAGTATTTCACAATTCGGATTTTAAATAGGTAATCAGTATCTAAATAAAACATAAATAAAATAAAAATACTCGACTGCATATGCATAATCAACTCTTCAACAAATGCATGAGTCATTTTCTTGGTAAGCTTAAGTTTTTAATATTATTGGAAAAAATATACACAAAACCTTTGAAAACCACGAAAAAGTTCTAGTTGTATTTTTTTTTCTTTTTTTCATCAGCCCTGTTTGTACAAACTTTATTTTATTTTGTACTTGTATTTTTTGCGAGAGTTGTATTATTATTATTATCTATATTCTAACTCATTATTACACTAGTGTAGTAAAACAGTTCTAAAGACATCTCGAACATCAAAATTTGTCAAGCCTTTTCGCTGTGGGAGATACGAATATCTTGTAAATAAATACGTATACGGAAAAATACATATCCACATACATATACACACATATATCCAAAAAACATAACACTCCTTCTTGCGAAGTCGTGAAATAAGCCGAATCAATTGGGTATAAGTTTGTACGAGCATCAAACGAGTTTCGAACGCGCTTCAGAGCGCCTGTAGACGTCCATCCGTTGAGTGTAGACGCACCGGACATCGGTCCGGTGTAAATTCGCCGACCGATGTCCGGTGCATCTACACACGCTCATTATAAATCATACGCCACCGCGAATCCGGTGAAAATTCGGTCCGTTGTCCGGTGAAAAAAAACTGACGTCTACAAGTGCTCTTACACGCGCGTTTGTATCGCGTTTTACGCGCGTTCGAATCTATAAAAACGCAAACATTGGCATCTACGGCGCTGAAACGCGCAGATGACGCGCGTTCCTGAAATGCGCGTCGTCTGCGCGCTTAAAATACGCCGAGATTTGACATGACTGCATGATTTGATTTGACTGAAAGTTGTTCAATAAATGATTCTGATTCTGACTATTGACATAATTTATGTAGTAAGGATTTGGCCCATATATTATGTAATAGTATTATAAATGTTCTGTGCCCATACTAACAAGGCAAATAAATTCAAAACTTGTAATAATGCTTACATGTATTTAAAAAAATGCACATTAACAGCCACATGGGCTTCATCCACTTGACAGCTCACAAGCAGACTGCACAGGACCGAACTGATTTACAACACGAAACAAAATTAAAAATTTTACGTCTCACTTAATCGCTTCCTCGACGCAATCGTAAACTCGCTACTCAAAAACAAAATGGCGGATTGACATTTAATAGCGGTCGTCACAAAAAAGTAATTTATTGGTTAAACAGTGTTTTATCTACGGATGAGAAAGAACCAATATTGTGTTGGATGTGTGCCATCAGGTGATTGTTGTAAAACTTGTCAGGGATTTTTATGTAGTCGAGACGGTGTGACAGTGATATGAGTGTTTAAGTGATTTGAGTTGGGTTACACGTGTTAAGAATTTCGCGAAAGCTAAAATAATGTGTGATTTGTTCTGCTATCTATTTTCCTATTAGTATTTGTTCGTGAGAAGTTTTTTGCATTTGGAGCAGAGGTGGAAAAAAATATGTAAGTAAGTAACACTTTTAATTCATTCCAAGAAACATACTTATTTTCGTTACTAATGGAATAAATAAATATTTATTTTTATTATATTTCTAATAGACAATAAGTAGTAGGCTATTAGAAATTTTAAACTATTATATGAAACTATGTTTTTATGGATATTTTAAATTAATTTGAAAAAAATATTGTGGCAGAGCTGTGACTGATTCCCATTTAGTTACCCCTTGATTTAAAATTCTATTCCATGAAATTAACAAACGTTTCATAGATTTATCGCGATATAAGTATTTTTAATTTTAAGAAAACATTTTTGTTTTCTAATTTACAGTTTAAGCTCCATAAGTAAAACTAGATGACAGGTGTTTATAAGTAGGCAATACATAATTCAAATCTTTTGTCTCTTCTTTTTCAAAGTTGGTAGGCAAGCACTATACCTAATTTTTAGGAAGAAATATACTTTGATAGCCTTTAGCATCATATGTAAGTATTAACGATTAAGATTAACCTAGCTACATTTTTATACAAAGCGAATCAAATAATATCCGTGCGTAACGTAGGCTTCTGCGTGCACATCCTACGCGATCTAAACCTTATCGTAATTCCGCACAACTTCATAATTTGTCAATAATCGCTTCAACGAGCGGAACTTTAAGCAAAGAGAAACAGATTAGTCATTCCCTCCCCCTTCCCCTCGCCCCGGGTCGGCGTGAAATTAAAAACAACAGTAAGTAAACATGGGAACAAAGAGAACGGAACAAAGATCGGCCCCCGGTTCGGCGTTAATTGATTACACGGTGAACTGCACTTCTACCTCGCTGGGGATGATATTTTGTTTAAAGCATGCCATGTTTTATTTGGAAGTTAGGTCATATTATCAAGGCTGCCTTAAGCTGAGGATCAATATTTTTTTAACAATGCCGGGCTAGCGGAGCCTGGTGGCGTTCCTACATGATGACTGCCTTCTGCATCCGAACCTTGGATGATGATGATGGTCGAGGCTCTTTGATAAATAAGGTTGCTTACTGATACGGTTATCGAAATGATGATAGATTTTTTTAAATATTCATCATCATCATCTCAGCCATAAGAAGTCCACTGCTGGATATAGGCCTCCCCCATGGATTTCCAAAAAGACCGATTGGAAGCGGCTTGCATCCAGCGTCTTCCCACCACTTGTATGAGGTCATCTGTCCATCTCGTGACTGGTCTTCCTACGCTGCGCTTGCCGGTACCTAGGTACGTGTTTCATCCATTTATTTTCTTATTATTATTTTGTATATTACGGAACGGAACATTTTACACTTACCTATTTGTAAATAAACTCAAACTGATGGACCGATTTTGATCTAGTTTTTTTTGTTTGAAAGAAGATTTCTTCGAGAGTTTTCTTAGCTATATACGTTTCATCGAAATCAGTTTAGCCGTTTATTTGTCGGGGGTTTTAGAGTTTTCTAAAACTATACATGTTGAAGCTACATCATTCTTCACCATCTAACTGACTGACAACGTGGTCACTTACAAAGGGCCCTATTAGGAAGTTCAAAGTCACACAACGAGATATGTAGATGGCTATACTCAGAATCTCTCTGCAACATAAAATCAGTCACTGTCATAGCACAGTGACTGATTTGTCATTAATAGTATTATTATAATTTATGAATGTCCTCCAAAGTTCTTCCCGCCAAACTTTATGAAAAACCGTTTTAAAAAGCAGTCTATAACCAATACTATATATGGTAATAAATAATTACCTTGAAAAAATAAAACTATGGATTAAAAAAGCGTTGTTTAGCAGCAAATCCGGTCAGATTGCACAACGCCCACGATTAAATGCGAGAATATTCCAAACAAGTCATAAATAACCCTGAAGCCCGAACTGAACCTGACTCCCAATCAAATAAAGCCAGATAATAATCAGTATTACGTGATATCGTGTCCAGTTCTGCCACCGCACACTGTCCAAGAATATGTCTCAGGGGACACATAACGTGGTAGCGACTAAGTTGTATGTGCGGTTGAATGGGAGAATCGCTGGAACCAAGTTTAGTCAGATATACAAAGACAAGAAGCATTTTTTATTCAAAAATTATATTATTTAATTATATTAATAGGTTCAAGATTGAACGCTAATTCGTATAATGCAACCATTGCTACCTTGACTTTACCTTGAAGAAATCCATTTAATATATTTTATGTTGTCCATTTTGATAATTAGCCTTTTGGTCATTCCGAGAATTAGTCAATGGTAAAATTTTCCAGAATGATAATTAGGCATAGTATTTAGATTTTGTCGTTTGTAAAATTATAGTATTTTAAAACTCGTAGGTATGTCATTTTGGGAATTGGGCATTTTTTACCGAAGTAAAAAATCAACACTCGTATTGTCGTGGTTTTTCTAATCCAGAACATAGTTATTTCGACGATATTTCAAGGTCATTTAAAGGTCATGCGCTTCTTCAAACAGACGTTGCAAAAAATCAAAAAATTAAAATGAAAAAATGTTTATTTAAAATTTACATAATTTACATAAGAATTAGAAAGAGTCCTATCATTAGACAATCGATCCAATATTTAGAAAGCTGTACTATTAAATTGGTTTACTGTAAGTATATGTACATGTACCTACTATTGCGTAATCTGTGATACGGCCGCGGGCGAGGGTGACCACTTGCCACTTTATCAGTAACCCGATCTTTACTGACCACGTCTTAGGGTAATTCGGTAAGAAATTGTACACGTATAAAGGATATTTTATTGTGTTGTTTGTCTTTCTCCAAGAGCATATTATATCAATAATATTTATAAAGTATGTAATTTTTTTTACAGACTTCTAAAAAAGGAGGTTCTCAATTGAACTGTATGTTTTTTTTTGTATGTTTGTTTGTTTGTTCAGCGATTACTTCGCCAATTATGAATTGTTTTTTTTTCATAGGTAATTTTTTATACTTCAGAGGTGGTCCCATATACATTTTATCAAACTCGGTTCAGTACTTTCATTTTTATAACAAAATAACTGGAATAATATGTCATCCGAATAAACGAATTGCGTATTTTATATAATTTACGTCTTCATACCTATAAAGACAACAAAAATTTCTTAGAAATATTTTGGCTAATTTGTCGAGTAAAAATGTCACGAGAATGGAGGACAAACATTAAAAAAACCGGTCAAGTGCAAGTCGGACTCGCGCACCGAGGATTCCGTACAAACTTACCCGTGTAAATAGTTCGATTCCCGAATCGAGTCTCGAACATTTAACATTTGATTTAGCAGCTATTCGCGGTTTTTTCTTGTGAATTTGCAAAGAACAAATATATGCATACAAGTATATACAAAGATTGTAACTTAACTCCAAGATAACTTATAGACTGTTTCTATAAATAACAATAAATAACTTATGGCCGATGGGGCCGAAAGGTTCTCGAGTGGAGACCACGTACCGGCAAGCGCAGCGTAGGAAGACCAGCCACGAGATGGACAGATGACCTCATACAAGTGGCGGGAAGACGCTGGATGCAAGCCGCTTCCAATCAGTCTTTTTGGAAATCCATGGGGGAGGCCTATGTCCAGCAGTGGACTTCTTGTGGCTGAGATGATGATGATGATGAACTTATGTTCCTTTGAAAATCCGCAATTAAGCACAGCGAATTGCTGACACACAAAAATGATATTCAATAACCTAGTTTGCGTATTTATCATTCCAAATTAAACAAAAAAAATATATTCAACTAACAAGCAAACCCGAGTGATATAGCAGTATCTCTATAAATCGTCATTGTATCTGCGTGTCTAATTATCCGTTAACTGCCAGTTTTATTGCCGGCTGCCAGTTTAGTTTATCTCCAAGTTTAAACTGCCTGCCATGTGTAGTAAGTTATTGGGGGGTCCAGTGTCCGAATAGGGGAGGGGGTTGTGACTCCTAGTTTGTTACCCAACTGCCTTAGAAGGAAGGTGATGGTTTTAGGGCTTATATTGTCTAAGTAGATAGATAGAAATAACACATTTTTTTATCAGCCCTGTTTGTACATACTGTCCCACTGCTGGGCGCGGGCCATCTTCTCATTGTGTGATGGGTTATGCCATAGTCTGCCACGCTGGCCAAGTGCGGATTGGCAGACTTCACACATCTTCAAGATCATTGAGAACTCTCAGACATGTAGGTTTCCTCACGATGTTTTCCTTCGCCGTTTTGAAGTTGGCGCACATAACTTCGAAAAGACAGAGGTGCGTGCCGTTGGATTCGAACCCAGGACCTGCGGATCGCAAGTCAGACGGTCTCCCGACTAGGCTGCCGGAAACTTATGCTTAAACTTAACTTACTTATAATAACACATTATGAACAAGTATCTCTCTATATTAAAATAAAATGAAAAAACCGACAGAATAATAGCAATTTTTGCAGTCTAAATTACGATTGCGTTACGCTAGACATGCCGTTGAATGTATGCTTTTGTGAGAAAGTATGCTCAATGTTACAGGCGCATCACCACAAGAACTCTTAAGTAGAAAATTCTAGATATTCGAATTTAAACTAACTTACATAATAACATGGATCTAAAAATGTAACAGTGATTATTATTATCAATGAAACTCCATGACGGAAAATGCAAAGGTAGTCGAGTTTATACTCATATTTTTAGTCACTATAAGTACTTTTTATTGCCTTTAAAAGACAATATTGGAATGTGGATCGATATCGCTGAGTACGGATTTTTCTTTTTTATGAGCTCGCCGGTCCACTGATTCTAAAGCTTCCAGCTGATACTTGGCTGATCCATCAAAAAGGTGGCAGCAGTACTCCATACACGATCGGACCTGTGCTTGATACAGATGAAGCAGTTGTCCCGGTGAGAAGTATCGCCTAACCTTATTAATGATGCCAAGCTTTTTACTAGCCAGTTTAGCCTTAGATTCAAGGTAGCCCTTAAAGTTCATTGTTGGGGTTAACGTGAGTCCAAGCAGTTCAAGACGGTCTGTCAATGATAAGAATACATTTTGGAAAATGGGAGACAAAAGAAACTCACTCTTTTTGGCGGAGAAAAGGCAGGCTTGAGTCTTGTTGGCGTTGAATTTGAGATTTTCGTCACCCCAGTCGGACACAGCTCTTAGAGCTTTATTCATACGCACAACCATATCTTCTCTCAACGCCTCGATTTCCGCCTTTTTGGCTCTTGGACCAGAAATGTATCTTTCCACAACTGTGCTGTCATCTGCATACTCTAAGATACCAGGTTTCAGCAGGTCATTAATATGCAGCAGGAAGAGAGTAGCGGAGAGTACAGACCCTTGAGGTACGCCGGCGTTTATTGCCATTTGATCGGACGAGCACCCGTCAACAACCACTCGAATCAATCGTTCTCTCAAGAATTCTTTAATCCAAGAGCAAAAGGAGGCTGGTAGTCCATAAGAAGGGAGCTTGTTAAGGAGACTGTCGTGTCAAACCCTATCAAAGGCCTTCGAGATGTCGAGAGACACAGCCTAAGCCTCACCGTCGTTCTCGATGGCCTCGCTCAGAATGTGTGTGGCATACACGAGAAGATCCCCAGTCGACCGATTTCGGTGAAATCCGTACTGTCGGTCACTGAGGAGGTTATTGTCTTTAAAGTATGCCATGAGCTTCCTATTCAGTACACACTCCATAATTTTACACAAAATGGACGTAACCGAGATAGGCCGATAGTTATTAGGATCGGCACGACTATCCTTTTTTGGAATAGGTTGGACGTTCGCAAGCTTCCAGCACTTAGGGACTATACCAGTCTCCAAAGAAAGACGGAAAAGACGAGTCAGAATCGGGGACAACTCAGGTGCGCAGGTTTTCAACTGGTATACCATCAGGACCACTAGCTTTATTCACGTCTAGACCTCTAAGTGTCTTAAGCAACTCCTTTTGATTGATGCATATGTCCTGCATAGTTGCGCCGCAATGAGGTATACTTGGAGGCGTTTCTCCTGAGGTATCTAGACGTGAGTTGTCCGCAAATAGACCTGCGAATAGATGCGCTTTTTCTAGTGCGGTGTGAGCTAGAAATCCGTCTGGTTTCAACAGTGGAGGCAAAGATGTTCGACAGAAGTTCGATTCTATAGACTTAGCCAGGGACCAAAAAGCTTTGCTACCCGTCGGGTGAGAAGCTAATTTAGCCCCAATCCGGCTTATATGCTCAAATCGATGTTATGAAAATTCATGTTATAAAAATGTTACATTCATGTGACACGTTTTTCTTTGCAAGAGTGTCAAATATTGAGGATTATCTGTACAAAGTCAGGTAAAATCAGTTATTATACATCTGCACATTTTCTAATCTTCGAAGACAAGCATTTGACATTCAATGACAAATCGCATTCTTGACAAAAAAGCGAGTGAAGAGAGGTCTCATTAAAAAGTTTACAATCGTGAAGGATTTAGTAAGTTGCGTTTGAAGTCGGGTTTTTTAATAGAAAAATTATTTAGATTATCTTGTTTCTACTTGTCACCTCTAATTCTAATTCTCTTTGTTTCTCTCAGTAATGTGACCCAATTTTTCAAAACACATTATTCAAGTGAGCGCGAAGTAAATAGATGCAAATTGACGTATTCGAGAGATGGAGCAGTTTCGACAAAGAGCTTTTTAATAACAACAAAAAAAGGTACGGCATCGGAGTGACGGTGGGCTATTTTCCTGCTAATTTAATCAACGGGAAAGTGTTCTGTGAAATTGAGTTTTATTGTAGGCTACATGGGCGTTAGACATAAGCTTCGTTTTTAGGGTTCCGTAACCAAAGGGTAAAACGGTCTGTCCGTCTGTCACCAGGCTGTATCTCATGAACCGTGGTAGTTAGACAGTTGAAAAGGGCTCCCATATACTAACGTGATTTTTATGCTCGTTTTTGCTCTATATTGATAACGGCAACAGGTAGACGCTTTGAAATATTCACAGAATATTGAATTATATAATTCACTTTAAAAATATTAATAATTAAATTAAAATAATATTAATATTAATTCCCATACAACAAACGTGATTTTTTTGCCGTTTTTATAGAATAGTACGGAACCCTTCGTACGCGAGTCCGACGCAATTGGCCGGTTTTATTTAATTTTATACAATTTTTTTTTTATCGAAAATAATTAAAAACACAATTAACTGGTGTTTTTTGCTATTAATATCAACTTTTTCTTCAACAAAAGTGATTTATTGCCAATAAATACCGATAACAATTCTGTGCCTCTCGTGCTTAAATTCACAAACATATTTAAACTTGTGAAATGTGATTTAATAAAGTTTGTGTTTGCTCTCCTGAATATGTGTGATTTTCGAATTGTACCGTTTTTCACAGGAGGCACAGAATTACTTCATTATAAAATGATACTCTTTTTGAACCTAATGCATTATTCTTTTGTAGTTTTTTTTTAATCTAAGTTTACGAGTATTCATGAATCAACACCACCTTTATAATACATATATACTTTTTCTAACACATTTAAGGTTGTCTGAAAAAGATTGTTTTTAGCGATAAGATCCTATTCCAATTAGGTAATTGGTAGGTACTTGTAACAACTTATCTCTGACGGTGGTATCCTAATAGGTCAATTAAACAGAGCAAGCAGTAAAGTCCACTAATATGATAATATATCAGCTCATAAAGCATCATTAGCGCCCTCTTGCCCCCCCCCCCCCCCCCCCCCTCTGAGGAGGCAAAGTTTGTAACTTTGGCAATGGGAGGTATCTTAAGGTGTTGCCTAACAAGTTGAAATTGATATGAATGCGCAATTAATAGTTGTTTACGTTTGTGTAACTTTTCCTTAATTATCATCATCATCTCAGCCATAGGAAGTCCACTGCTGGACATAGACATCCCCTATGGATTTCCAAAATGACCGATTGGAAGCGGCTCGTACCACTTGTATGAGGTCGTCTGTCTATCTCGTGGCTGGTCTTCCTACGCTGCGCTTGCTGATGCGTGGACTGCGTGGTCTCCACTCGAGAACGGTATCTTAGAAAAGCGATTTTTTCGTGGTGTATGTGGTGTGTTTAGGTTTTCTTCGATAGGTAGGTATAATGTGCTATATGCAAAACGAATCTATAGAGGGTCGGAAGTGGAAAAAAAGATATTACGGTTGTACTTTTGAGCACTACCGTGTTTCTTGATAAAAGCCATCTCTCGATTTAGGTTGTAGATCGTTACGTAAGTACTTATCAATGTCATTCGATAAATATCGAGAAATGTAACGATACTTATTTATCATGATCATAAATTAAGATTTAACTTATCAACAAAAATATTATTGTAGTGGAACCCGGTTTACCTTTCACCAAGAGATCTAGGTTACGGTGAAGGTAATAAAATTATTGTCAATTGGCATTGCATAGTTCGAGCAGTGCTGGATTTGGCGGTCCGTGGGTATCGTTTCCGTGGTGTAGCGGTTATCACATCTGCCTAACACGCAGAAGGCCCCCGGTTCGATCCCGGGCGGAAACAAAGCTTTTGCAAAATTTTGAGAAAAAAAGGTCGTTTTATCTCTCAATTAGCCAGGAGAATTCGTATAGGTACGTATAGGTATGTCTTTCGAGCGACATCCAAAAAGTGATTTGTTTTCGCGTGTATTAAATTCGTATGAGTAAATCGCAAATCGCACAGGTTTATTTATCTCACATCTCTTTCGATTCGATTTCTCAAAATTCGTCAACAGGTCAGTTTCCTATTAATATTTTGAAAATTAAAGAAAAAACGTAAGCTTTCTTGTTTGCCATACACGTGTAAACAGAAATATTCATAAATTTTAGTAGTATTAATGCCATTTTTCAAAAAGCTATGTTTCCGCCCGGGATCGGCCTTCTGCGTGTTAGGCAGATGTGATAACCGCTACACCACAGAAATTCTGTGTGAGATAGATCAAAATAAAAATATCTATTTAGATTATCGATATTGAGTAGATGGGACAAATAGTTCCCCTAATTAGCTGGTCCCTCGGTTTTAACTGGTATAAATACCATTTAAAACCAAACAAACATAACAGAATTAATTAAAACAATAACTAAATTAATTTTGGAAAATATTCTTTCGAAAAAAAATTGGTTTGTGTTAATCCAAGATACGGATCATTTATTTATTTAACTAAAACGGTATTCACCAATTACATTAGCTAATATACATATTATTTTATAATAGACAATAATAAAGTTAATAAAATCAAAATTATATAGGTACAATTAATTATTAAAACGTAAATCACAAATAAAGCAGGCGTTACCTATTTGAGAACTAAATCTCATTACAGAATAGGCATCTTCAAACATACTAAGACCACCATCAAAAAAGCTGTGGTCAAATCTGTCTGTTTTACTCTTGTTCTGTTCAGTTTCTGGTTAACCTTCGATAACTAAATTTTCTTTACTAATTGGTATCTTATACCGCAGTACAGTAAATCAGTACCTACCTAAGCCTAAGTACATTCACATGGGATCTATCCATAGGCCGAATTAAGTGCGAACTCCAAAACTAAGCCCACCAATCTCAACCAGAACCAAAGACAGCGGAACTTGAAACAACGCAACAAGAACCCGGAAACAACACGAGCCGTGAGGAATAGTTTCCAATCCCAAACGCATCCATTTAAACTGAAACTTGAAATAACAATCAACGGGTTGGTTCAGGTAGTCTTGGTATAACAAGGTAATATATCAAAGTTTGCAAGTTAACCGACTCGGAGGTGTGAGGGTATGAGTTATGTGACCGCATACTTCGGGTGGGTGGTGTAAGGAAGAGGCGTCAAGCGATAAAGCAGCGGGAGCGGACGCTGTAGCGCTTATAATGTTAGCGGCCATAATGCTACGTAACCGGTTATACCGCTATGTAGGGTTTTCAAATATAAGAAGAGCTTTATAAAGAGCTTTAAAATAGACCATTCGCGAGCGATCTAGCTCGTTAACCACGTAATATGAGCTTGAATTAGTTTAAAAAATTCTATCCAGTCGAAGAGATCCTTAATTTAAGTCGGTTATCACGTCATCTGATCCGAAGAGCACCCAAACAATGTCTTTACCTATGTTATTATCGAATTAAATATTTTTTTGACCGGCCCAAACCTATGCTGAGTCGATAAATTTAGTCACGCTCGTGTAAGGTCTCTTTGATTTTCATCAATTTAATTTCTGTTTTTCAGTATTGCTCGCCCGAAAACTGACCAATATGATTCGATAAAAATTGTTAACACAATTAAAATATATTTTAAACGTTAAGTTTGCTGATAAGTTAAGATTTTTTTTTATTACATTCCTACTAATTCTCTTTAATATGTTGGGTTTACTAAAGTTTTTTTTGGATGAATCCAATTTGGATGAAAATTGGCAAAACAGGAACTAACATCTCGTGTGAACAAAATAATGAAATATGAACAGCAGCACTTTTGTTCTGGAGCAATGTAATTAAATAAGGACAGCATCGCCCTCAATGCCGTATTAGTTCTCTATCAGAACAGACTTTACTAAAACAATTTTACTGTAAACTTTGAGTTAGCCTCTCAGCAAGATTTGTTCGCCTCACGCAGGACTGGAGGGGAACGAAAGGGCGGACCAACTGGCAAAAGACGCTGCATAAAAATTTAAAACAAGACCACATTATGATAAATGTCCGGTCTCATTCATCAAGCAGCAAATCCGGTGGGATACCCTTGACGAATGGAACCGGAGATATGCCGGAGGAAAAACCACGTCCGTAACAAGAATGTTTCTGCCAGACGCAACCAAAGCATATATAAAATAACTAGAGACATCGAAATGACGGGAAAAATTGCGCAAGCACTGACCGGGCACGGTGGTTTTTCAGCATATTTGTACCGGCTTAAGATCCACAATCATCGTGTATTTGTGAACCCGGAGTGGAGGAAACAATTCCACACCTACTCATTAGCTGCCCAGTCATCGGTAGACACAGATTTGACCTGGAACAGACAATTGAAATGGACATTGTAAAGGAAAATGTTCCAAAAATAATGGAAGATAGACTAAAACGTAGGATATTCCTGAAATTCTGTAAATATATAGTAGAAAGAGCAAACAAGAGGAATAAAGTAAAATAAATAAATTGTTGTAGATATATAATGATATATAACTCATAACAATCGTGAATATTAAACACACATAAAATAAGCTAGAAAAAATAGAATGCAGGAAATTCATACATTTGTAATAAATAAGTAAAAACAGCACTGTGACATGTAAATAAAATAAGCGAGGTAAATTTGTAAATATAAGTAGTATAGAGCAAGAGAAAAGATATAATTATGTATGTAAATATTAATAATGTAATTGTACCAAAATACCTAGTGCCTCTGTCCTTGACACTGTTAGGGAAAATAGCTCGTGGGCCGGGCCTCTGCGCCGGACTAATTGTTCGCTATCGCTCGTGACTCGCTCCACTCGGCCCACATTTATCGCGGCTGGAGGTGTCGCGAGTAATTGAGTTACCGCTCGCCGGAACCGGAAACGAGTCCGAGAGCCACACTTCGCTTACTGTTGCCATTGTATGTGTTGTTCTTACTTATACATTACATTGCAATAGTTTACCTACTAATCTCAGACAAAAATATACAGGGCTAAAAAATTAACAGTGCGTCAGTAACTTTCAGAAATCCATGAAATCGTTATTTGTGTTATATAAATTAATATTTGTATATAAATTAACATTTTATTTGTACAGTGACAGCCTAGACGTATAATAACACCACAACTAGCGCTCAAGCTGCACACGTTGATGATTAGTGGTAGACTTTTAAAATGAGGGTAACATCTAAACAACCTGACATACGGAAATGTTTGACTACATAACTATGTCTTGCTCACGATGTTATCTTTCGCCAAAAGCTCATGTTTATTATTGGTACACGAAATCGTACCTCCAGCCAGACGGTCTACCACATTACCGAATTATCTATCATCGTATCGAAACCATTTATTTATTTATTTTGAAACACCAACAGTATACATATTACATTAACTTAGTAGGTAATCTCTAATATAGGTTCTGATATGCATACCTTTAACAGGCGTCTACATCATTCTTTAACTAAAACTATATTAATTTAAAACTAAAACCTATAAGATAATATACTTAACAGTGATATTATAATCTATTGCGTTCAGTAAAAAAAAGTAATAACTTAAACTTGAATGCGTTAAATTTGTCGTGAAATATATCGAGATCGTTTAGCAAAACATTTAAGTATTTCATTGTATGTACGACATAGTCTTGATAGAGGAGAATTATATGATAAGTTAGTTTTAGAGTATTTAACATGGAGAATCTTTGAGATTCTGTGACGCGGGTAGTGACATGGTACTGATAGGGAAAACTGCATCAAAATTGAGGGACAGTCAATAAGGCTGTGAACACCTGTAAAGAAAAGAAAGGTCACGGATTTTCCTCCTATTGCGCAGATTATTTATTTTAAAGAAAGACAATCGATTGGAATACGGACTTCTGTGTGAAATCCCTGGACATGAAAATGCCAGAGATCTGGTGAAACCTCGCATTACACCAAAGAGACTTTCATCAATAAAATAAAAAAAAAACACCTACCCTCAAAAAAGCAAAAAAACTTTTGATTTACATTATTCTGTCTGTCCTCAAAATACCCCCAATAAATAACCCCCCTTCTTGTTTTCGAGCCCCCCGCGGCTCCGGAAGCGATACACGGCCGGACACACGATAGTTATCAATACGGATTATCAGGACACCCTGTACACCTCTACAGGGGGCGAAGGAGACGGACGTGACGCGGCATATTGATATGGGTGTCCTACTGGATGTGGAGCTTAGGAATTTGCCGAAATATGTTGGGTTATTTTTAACCGACTTCCAAAAAGAAGGAGGTTCTACATTCGACTGTATGTTTTCTTTTTATATTTGTTAGACGATAACTCCGCCAATTATGAATAGTTTTTGATAATTCTTTATTTATTTGATACGTAATATTTCAGAGATAGTCCCATATAAATTTTATTAAAATCAGTTCAGTACTTTGATTTTTATAACAAAATAATTACCTATAACAATATCATTCAAGTAAACGCATTGCGTATTTTGATCGTGAGTCGATTTTTAGGGTTCCGTACCCAAAGGGTAATAACGGGACCCTATTACTGAGACTCCGCTGTCTGTCCGTCCTTCCGTCCGTCTGTCACCAGAATATAATGAACCGTGATAGTTAGAGAGTTGAAATTCTTGCTTTTTTTGTGGGGAAATTTTCACAGATGATGTATTTCTGTTGCCGCTATAACAACAAATACTTAAAAAAAACAGAATAAATATATATTTAAGGGTGCTCCCATACAACAAACGTGATTTTTTTGCTTATTTTTGCTCGATATTTATAACGGTTACATGTAGACGCTTGAAATATTCGCTAAATATTGAGTTATATTATTAATTTTATAAATAAATAATTAAATTAAAATAAAATTAATATTTAAGGGGGGGCTTCCATACAACAAACGTGATTTTTTTGCCGTTTTTATAGATAATGGTACGGAACCCTTCGTGCGCAAGTCCGACTCGCACTTGGCCGGTTTTATTTAAGTTTAAATAAGTGTTAGTCGTTATGTATCTGAAATTATAAATTATGCTAAACTAACTTTATTTCTTTTAATAGTATTTTAGAAAATTCGAATTCAATTTTAGATTCAAATTTGTGACACTTCTTTCTTAGACAACGTTTAAAAACACGAAAAAGTGTTACAAAAAAAATTGTCGTTCGAATTTCATCACAAAAATCTCACCACACAATTATTTCATACTGGATATCTTTGATTTCAAAAATCCGAAAAGTACGCATGTCCACTGTCATCAATGTCAGTGGACTTAAAGCGTTCCTTTCGGACTTTTGGATATTAAAGCGTGGATGATTTTAAATCACTAGTGAATCAATGATAAAACCTCATTGGAGTGAATGGGTTCTTAGTACGTCTGCCTTCTGAGCTGTGGGTCGTGGGTTCAATCCTCACCCAGGGCTAACATTTCTGCTGAACATGGATGTTTTTTCTGTGTCTGGGTATTTATATGTATAATATGTATGTATTTACAAAAAAAGTATATAAGCATTAAACATTCTATCCGCCATCTGATTCCCATAAAACAAGCTTGGGTTAGTTAGCTTAGTTTGGGGCTAGCTTGACGGTGTTGTGTGAAAATGTCCCCCAATATTTATTTATTTAACTTGACGACTTGGTCAAGGAGTTATCAAACTTAAAGTCGAGAAGCAATGACGTAAAAAAAGTGCCTATTTGTCGGACCTGATACCGTACCAGCCAACGGTAAAAATTAACAACCTTATGCAACTTAACATAAACATTTAACCTGAATTCATAGGCTTTAAGGACTGTACCAACATACTAAGCTGCCTTCATTCAATCAATCCAAGTTACGCTACTCAATAAACTTGAAACTTCAAAACAACTCTGCAGCATTCAATAAGCCGTCGCCAAACTATAATCATAGTCCCCTACCTCAATATCCATAACCTGGCAAAGATCAGAACAGTGGAGCATTAACGACTTCTCGGTTATTAACTGGATCATTTACGACCCCCCTACTTCCCCCATTCTCCCCGTCACACCGGTGAGATGATCACGGGAACTATTGATTGATTTGTTTTTATGGAGCGGTTGAGGGTAGTTTTGGATATTGATGCGAAATTTTTGGTGTCATGTATTGAACTGGAAAGTACTGTTTCAGTCGATGAAACTTACGCAGTAACGTATTTATATTTTTTTTATTTTTAGGGTTCCGTACCTCAAAAGGAAAAAAATGCAACCCTTAAAGGATCACTTTGTTGTCCGTCTGTCTGTCTGTCTGTCTGTCCGTCCGTCCTGGTGTCAAGACCTTTATCTCGGGAACGCGTGAAGGTATCGAGATGAAATTAAAACCATATACGTAGATTCATAGTCTCTTGCTGCAGAAAGAAAAATAAATTTCTCGGTTTTCGTAAAAAAAGATACAGCCGAATATGACGTAAAAAATGCACATTTCGACACTCATAAGGGAATCAAAACCTATGGGGTACTTGCCGTTGACTTAGAGCTATGAAATTTGGCAATAAGCATTGTGTTAGGGTACACATATAGGAAAAAATCCGAAAACTGATATTTTTTAAATTAATCACAAAATATAGTGTCTTTATTCAAGGAATGAGGGTCCAAATTTTAAAGTGAATTAACCGTATCATGTGGGGTATCATATGAAAGAGCTTCATTAGCATAAACTAAAACACTTTTTTAAATATATTTACGATGTATATTTTTCGGTTTATGAAGGAAAAAAAAAAAAAAAAAATCCCCCTTTTATCTACTAGTTTGTACGGAAACCTCAGTGGGCGAGTCTAATTCGCACTTGTCCGGTTTTTTTTATCTAAAATAGGTGAAGCAAAAAGGCAGACGGCTCGCCTGATGGTAAGCGATAACCGTCACCTATGGACAACTGCAACATCACTGACATTACTGTTGCTTTGCTATATACATATATAAATTTTTAACCGACTTTCAAAAAGGAGGAGGTTCTCATTTTTTTGTACATAAGTTTGTTTATTGATTAATCCGCCAATTGTGAACTGATTTTGATGATCCTTTTTTGTAAACAAAAACTCCTTGGGGGTTATAATATACCGATTTAAACATATTTTTTTTGGTAGAAAAAAGTTACTTGGAGTTTTGGCGGGAACGTCATCGAAACATGTTATTGCTTTGTTTTATTTTCCTAAACTTGTGTTATTTTGAATATTAATGCGATAAAAATGGTGGTGTTTTATTCATTAAGTGTTCGATCAAGTACATGAGTGTGGGCAAGTGAAATGAAGCAGTGAAACGTGTCATTTTACGTTGTCGACAAAACTCCATAGAAGCCTCTAGTAAAGTCGCCACCACTTTACTGAAGCAGGACTCGACTTATAAATTGACTGTATACGTGACTTAGATTGTGACTAGAACGTTCACAACTTGTTTTATTCAAGACACTTGAAAAAATCCTAATATTTGATACTGGCAAATGCTTTAACGCGGGTCCAATACAAAAAAGAAGAAGAAAAGTTACTTTAGAAATGGTCCCATAATATGATATAAACTTCGGTCCGTTGACTGGTTCAAATTATTAGAGAATTTCGAACGCGAGGTTAAAGCTGGTTTTCAGTTTACTGAACTAATTTTATTTTTTTTAAGTTTTTCAATGATTGAAATGGCAATTACGTTTTATTTATTTATTTATTATTATTATACAAATTAATTATTATTTGTTAATTGATACAAACATATATAATATAAATTTGTCATAATTAATAACCTTAGCACTAGAAGCCGATAAGTACTGGGAAATATCTTGCAAGATTTATAGGTGCATAAGTTCTTAGATATATACATTTTACAGTCATTCTTATAAAATAACCAACTTGTTCACTTAAAAATTCTAAACGTAATACGATGAGACACTAAATCCAATCATCATCGTCTCCAATTCAATTAAATTTTTAAAACCTCCCCCGAAATGGATTCCGATGCCATTAACTCCCATTAATCACTTAATTTGACGACATCTGATTAAGTTCTTAGCCTTGCCATTACCGTAATCATATCGTTATGGTGGGGAAGGGGGGAGGGGGCGATTATGGCTTGAATAAAAAGTTTTTATTGGCGCTTGGACAGATTGATGCTCAGGGCATGTGGTTTGGTTTTTCTTGTTATTAGCGGTTTTGGGGTTTCGTAGTAAACAAGGAACCCTTAGTTTCGCTATGTCTGTCTGTCTTTGCGTGGTTTTCCTTAAGCTTTTAGTACAAATAAGCTATAATTGGGTATACATAGTTATTCAAACAGTGAAGGAAAACATCGTAAGGAAACCTACATGTCTGAGAGTTCTCAATGATCTTGAAGATGTGTGAAGTCTGCCAACCCGTACTTGGCCAGCGTGGCAGACTATGGCCTAACCCTTATCACAATGAGAAGATGGCCCGTTGCCAGCAGTGGGATAGTTTGTACAAAACAAGGCTGATAAAAAAAATACATTACGTAAAAAAATTGGTAGAGTGAAATGTTAAAAAAAATATTTTTAGGATACATTCTCTACACGTAATGGATGATTTTTTCCTCATCTACCCAATCGTGTGGAATATTGGGATATCGTTATAAAGGTAATCGAAAAATATTTGGGGTGTGCAATAAATATTTGACAGGCTTAATGGTAGTGCGGCTGCCTCCTGAGCTGTAGGTCGTGGGTTCGATCCCCACTCAGGGCAAACATTTCTGTGATGACCAATGAGCATGGATATTTGTTGTGTCTGAGTGTTTCTATGTATTATAAGTATGTATTTACAAAAAAAAGAAGCATACATATATGTATTATATCAACCATTAAGTTACAATAGTACAAGCTTTGCTTAGTTTAGGCTAGATGGTGTTGTGTAAAATGTCCACCAATTTATATTTATTTATTTCTTAATTCAGAGATCCGTTTGCGAAATATTAAGCTTTAAATTGCTATTTTTTGTTAGAATCAAGTGTCCGTACCCCTGCTGGCTAAATAGTTGATGTTGGAAAAGTGAAAAAATTCATGGCAGCAGCAAGTAATAGTAAAAGAAAAAAGTATTGTCTTGGTTTTTATGTTATAGAGCAGGCCATTATTAGACCGTAAATCCAGTCTACAAGCAACTTTAGAATCAAATTGGCCAAGCAAAGCTACAAATCGCATCACTTGTCCAAACCGACTCCATAAACCAATCAGCCACACTCCACGTCTGATCAATCCGGCCTCTTCCTGCCCACTACACTGTCGCTAATGACTAATTACGCTTGTACAATCTCTGCACTACACTGCTTGTATCGACAATCCATTGATTAAACCAAACAAAATTGTACCTTAATGCTAACATCTTTGAGAGTACCGCTCAGGAGTTAGTTGCGACGTTATAATGTAAGTTGGATTCGAAGCTCGCTCATTAGGTATTTAGTGCCATTGTCTTTCAGCAGCAGAAGAGTTTGATCTGTCTGGTTCTAAAGATAAGGTTCATTTTTCTTCGAATGATTTAGAAGGAGTTAAGACCTAAGTGAAGTCTAGATAGGTGAAGGTTCCTCAGGAAAGATATCGCCACGTAATGAGTTGAGTGGCATTCAAAACATCATTATCTGTGTTCGCCACAGGAGCCCGCTTCTGCTCGGAACTCTATTATGGTTCTACCTTCTGTGGAAACTTTTATAGTAGTTATTTCTTTTCAAATTTATTTTGAATTGAAATGCTCGTTGTCATGCTTTTGGTAGAATTTTCAGTTCCTGTCAAGTTGTCTGTGCTATCTTGGGGCATTATAAAATTGACGATTTGATAAATTGATAGCTAGTTTGATCTTTTTATGATCATGATAGTGATGGCTATTTATCTTCCATAAAGATAAATTTACCTTTAATTATTTACAAGTATTCTTGTGTTATGACTGAATATGTATAGTTTCCGTGGTGTAGCGGTTATCACATCTGCCTAACACGCAGAAGGCCCCCGGTTCGATCCCGGGCGGAAACATAGCTTTTGCTCTTTGCTTACTCATTTCTTTCTTGGATTTCTATCAGCCAGACAGAAGACGCTGGCTGCAAGCCGCTTCCAACGGGTCTTTTTGGAAATCCATGGGAGAGGCCTATGTACATTGGACTTGTTGTTGCTTACATGATGATGAAATTAACTAAAGAACTACTATCTCGAGCTGGTGTTTAACATAAGCAGTTAAACAGAATCGTCGCTAACCTATTACGACTCAATAGAGTAACATGACACAAGTATACAGGCATAGTAATAAAGTGGTGTTTCGGGACTTTGGGAGTGTAGCCGACGTAGAAACTCACGTTCCACAAAAATCTTATCCAGAATCGGGCTATATAAGCAGAGCTTGTATGGAACTAGATGGCTGATAGAATACATATTATACATACTTTTATTGTAAATAGTTACATATGATACATAGAAACACCCAGACATAGAACAAACATCCATGCTCATCACACAAATGTTTGCCCTGGGTGGGGATCGAACCCACGAACCACAGCTCAGCAAGCAGACATACTACCAACTGAGTCACAAGGCTAGTCAAAATCAAATCAAGTCAAAAACTATAAAAAACCCTAGCTGAAATGGTTTCGGTTTTGAAAACAAAAAAAAAAAACAATTGAGATGTTTAATTTATGTCATTTGCCTAAAATTAAGAGTTATATTTTATGAGTTTTTATTTCATTGTAAAAAAATTGCAACACCAAACTTGGACATCAGTTTACTAGTAGGTATGCCTGTATACTTGTGTCATGGAGTAACAAGTGGTTAACAAGCGACGCCGGAGGCAGTAATGTGTTAATTGATGCTCAACATGCCTACTAATTAGCGATACGGTGTGTCTTACTATTGTTGGAATGTAGGTAACTAACGATCTGTTGGTGGTATAAGTCATTATTTTTAGGCCTAAGATTCTATGAAGTTATAGTTTAAATAAATCGCCAAAATCGTGTCGAGACTATGGTATGGTTTCGTATCTAATGCTGTAATCCAAAAGAAAACCATTTGGCCAGTAGGTATAGTTCGTCTAGATCACTTTGCAAAAAGATCAATGGTATCTTTACTAAAACTACTTAAATGTCTTATGTATAATATCTATTTAACACTATCTATATCTCAAAAAGCCAGTTAAGGGACTTGAGGGAAATTGGTATTTCTGTAGGCGATAGGCTGACCCCCTGTCACTTCAAGCCAATATTACATCTTACCCTCTAACCCTCCAATACCTTCTTCCTTCTATCTAACCCTTCTAACCAAAGTCACATGTGGCGTTAAGGGGGCTCATGGTTTACTTACCTCGCAAGGGACAACAGGGCGTGATTGTGTGTATATATGTATATCTCAAAAAGTTATTATCACAAAGGGTTCAATATAATGTTAATTGAAAGTTTTAGTTTAGAAACAGAGGGAGGGGGGAAGGGAGGGAGGGGGAGGAGAAGGTGTCGAGATGTGGAGATATTTATTGTATATACTGTATTTGAGATGAAAATGACGTAGAACCTTAGTCTTGTTTTAAGAGACCTACTCGACAATACCCCACACAACATACAAGAGACCTACAAAAAGCTATGTTTCCGCCCGGGATCGAACCGGGGGCCTTCTGCGTGTTAGGCAGATGTGATAACCGCTACACCACGGAAACTATGAATTAATGTTTTCAATAAGTCTTACAATTTTTCATATACCTATCGCAATATTTTATTAGGAGCTTAGGAGCAATAAAAATATTTTATATGGATCTACCAATTACAATACAACTTATACCCAATATCTGCTGTCGTAAAGATTGTAAAACATAGGTAGCAATTAGAAGTAATATCATTAAATATTGTAAAAATAAGCTTATGAAATATTATATTAATAATAATATAACATAATGTACAAGTTTAATTTTAATTTAAGTAATATTTAAATCTGTTATGTATTAAAATATTATTTTAGTTATACAATATCAAATATTACATCCGAATAACATAATCCTCTTTCTTTCGCAGTCGGGTAATACAGTTTATCTCTCACCACTAAGTTAAAATAAACAATTATAATGTTTTGCTTCCCGGGCATATAGTAGTCAGTTGAAGAAGTTAATATTACATCTTACCCTCTTAACCCATCTAACCCTCTAATACCCTCTCCCTTTCATTTAACCCTCTAACCACTAACCACGATCAAATAGCGCGTCAAACGTCCTTTTGGTCATAATGCACTGCCTCGTTAAGGGAAAATAGGCGTGATTTTATGTATGTATGTATGTATTATATTCTGTAGCTAGTTTGCTCTATTGTACTTCTGTAAAGAGACGTTAGTATGAATTATTAATATATCTCCATCCTTCCGCCATACGACTATCTAATCCACCCATGATGCCCTGAGTAACGTATAGCTATAACAATAATCCATCACACACAACCGCCTGCTAATTCAACCTCAAACTTTATAACCGGATCATCGACATCGATACTGCAGCTATACAGGATGTTACAGATAATTTAAACACTAAATTTTAAAGCACTATTATTATTAACGGGATATTTACTGTGGTTCGCGTTAATTTTGAGCTCGCGACATTTCGGCACAGTTAAATGCACCATGTTCACGGGTGACTGAAGAATGCGGGTGGATGATGCGGTTAAGAGCAGCAGACATATCTGTCTACAAACTCTGTTAAATTATTATTTTTAGGCCTAAGATTCTCTGAAGTTATAGTTTAAATAAATGGCCAAAATCGTGTCGAGATTATGGTATGGTTTCGTATCTAACGCTGTAATGTAATCTAAAAGAAAGCACTTGGCGAGTAGGTATAGTTTGTCTAGATCACTTTGCAAAAAGATCAATGGCATCTATACTACAACGACTTAAGTGTTTTATGTATGTATAATATCTAGTTATCACTATCTATGTCTCAAAAAGCTGTTATCACAGATGGTTCAAGACAGACAGACATATCTGTCTACCCTCTTTCTTTGTCTTTTATTGCGAAGAGCGTTATCACTAAATTGTCACGAAGAAAAAAAAAATTTTTTTATTGCAAATAATATTTATTACTTTTACAGTGTGTTAGTTTAAAACATAAATATAAAACAATTTAAATTTAAAAACTTATTCGAAGTGGTCTCCATTGGCTGCAATACAGTCCTTTAAACGTTGAGGCCAGTTATCAATAGAAGCACGCACTCTTTCCATGGGAAAATTCTTCACTGCCAATCGTATGGATTGTTTTTTTTTTTTTTTTTTTTATCAGCCCTGTTTGTACAATGTACAAACTGTCCCACTGCTGGGAACGGGCCATCTTCTCATTGTGAGAAGGGTTAGGCCATAGTCTGCCACGCTGGCCAAGTGCGGGTTGGCAGACTTCACACATCTTCAAGATCATTGAGAACTCTCAGACATGTAGGTTTCCTCACGATGTTTTCCTTCACCGTTTGAAGTTGGCGGCAATCAACAATACGCACATAACTTCGAAAAGACAGAGGTGCGCGCCGTGGGATTTGAACCCAGGACCTGCGGATCGCAAGTCAGACGGTCTCACCACTAGGCTGCCGGAAACTCTCCGGATGGATTGTTTTAGGGACTCCAAATTATCATGGCGTTTAGAGCAAGCCATACTCTCTAAAACTGACCATAAATCATAATCCAGCGGATTAAGATCAGGACTAGACGACGGCCATTCTTCAGCTCTGATGAAGTCCGAAACGTTCACTTCCAACCAAAACTGCGTGGACCGAGCTTTATGACCTGGCGCCGAGTCTTGTTGGAAGGACCATACTTGGTTATTGAACATGGTGTTGTTAAGGGACTTAACTACCTTCTCAAGAATGGTATTTTGATACACTTGTGCCGATGTGTTGATACCTTTTTCACAAAAATATGGCTCAGTCACTCCTTTATAGCTAACACCCCACCAAACCATCACTGAAGTCGGATAATGCCCACGTTGCACTCTGTCGACTAATTGGGAAGCTTCCTTAGAGCTTTGAGCATAAATACGGTCATTTTGTTTGTTAAAATGTTGCTCAATTGTAAAGATTTTCTCATCTGTAAACAAATTTTTTCTGTGACCTCCCTTTGCGTACCGCTTCAGTAGTTGTTTCGATTTTACCACCCTATTCTTTTTTAAATTATCAGTTAAAAAATGACCAGTGCGTCTCTTATAGGCTGCAAGTCCTAAGTCATCTTTTAAAATACGCGACATGGTTCTGGGTGCTATCTTCATCTCCCGAGATAAAATCTTTTGCTTTCGGACAGGATTTCTTCGAATTCTTTCCCTTACTGCTTTGACCACCTTTTTCGTACGAACAATAAGTGGACGGCCAGATCTTTTTCTGTCACATACAGAGGAGGTCTCATTGTACCTATTAATAGCCCGGTACACAAACATTTGACTAATACCAAGCGTATGGAGAGTTTTAAAAATTGCATTTGGCTCCATACCAACTTTGTGTAATTCAATCACAGCGATTCGGTTCTTTTTATCACCCCACTCCATTTTAATATCGCAAAATATTGTACAATGTATTGGCGCCAAAATTAGAAAACGCAATGAACAATCGTATAAAAATGACAGATTCCAAATTCAAATGTAATATCTTTCTTATTTTTAACTGTAACAGTATTTATGGCCAGACTAAGTATATAATTTTACAAATTTAAATATTAATTTCTGACCCTCTTCTTCTCTTCTTCTTGATTGTGTGTAGTATTTCAAGCATTCTTATCGAATGTTGAAGGTATAGCGTTGCTTGAACACCCTGTATCGATATAGCCCAGTCCTGGTATACAACATCTTAGACGTTTATAATGCAGTTACCTCGGACTGCACCATCGAGTTATTATTTTGAGGCTTGCTTTCTCCCTATCAGGTTACGGGGAAACTTGCAAGAGTCTGTAAATCAAGTTAATTGAGTCCATTGTGGACGAAAAGGTTTTTAAATCAAAATTAATAAGTGATAAATCCATTAAATGAAGATAGACTTTCGTTTCGAATGTTGCAGGTTTAAATCCCAAATTCCCAACAGTGAACTTGAGCTTTCACTGAAAATGTGAAACATAACGAAGAGTGAAGAAACCATAGCATGGTTGGAGTCTATTTTCTGTTGGTTGTCTCCAGCTAGCTGCTTTATAACCTCAACTTCAACACAAACATCAACGATTTTGTTGCACATTCTTGATGCGTACAGCACATGAGTGGAACTCCCTGCCATCTTATATTTTCCTTGAGCACTACGATCTTGGAATTTTCAAAACTGTCTAGCACTGAAAATTAAAATATTCCAAGAATATAGATCTATACCGACGTGCTCCATCCACGGCCACACGCCACGGTGACTCATCTTACAGCTGGACATCTTACGCTCCGCTTACACTTGCCTGGGCCACTATTCCGTCAAAACCTTACTCTATCTGTCATCACAGCAATATAATGATCCTGCCCAATTCCATGTTATTTTTTATAGCGTCTCGAACTTTTGTACTTCTCCGGATTTCGGCAATCGACCATAGAAAAAGAAAAAAACAAATTGCCATATATTTTCACCATAGGTTTACAATTTCTAAATTCACTCTTACCTTATCCAGCTCCTAAAAATAAAAATGCAAATCAATCGTCAACACCGCCCGAATTGAAGCACGTAGAAAAAATACCAGCTACTTTTATTGGGGCATTTAAGGTGGATGAGTATAAACTGGATTTACTCGGATTATGTGGGAATGGTCTTCCAGGGGGAGAGGGGGTGAATATAGAGCCTTAATCTTTGCGAATGCCGTGAGCCTCGGAATTGAATTGGGTCTTATATGTAAATTGTCGCGTGCGAGTAAATAAGCGAATCCATGATTTAGTAGCGTTTGTGGAGGATCAGCGGAATAGCCACCTTGTACTTTTTGGGGACGAAATTGAAAACTATTTGTATGGATTCTGAAATTGAGTGGAAAGTGAGGGTAGATAATGGTGAAAGTTTTCTGATTCTGGAAAACTAGAAGCGTTCTGTGGTTTTATAAATTCATATTTAGAATATTTTATTTTTTATCTTGTTCTCTTATCGTTGATAGGCTGTGCTTGGCCAGCACCTCGCTAGCTTAACTGGCTGGCTGGCAACTGGTCGGCTGATGTTAAACAACCCTACAGTTTTAAATGGAACTTACTTTTCTAGAAGAAACCTGTCTCATTTCTAAATACAATTGAAAATTAAATCAAAACACATAAAAAATCTATTTCTCTCCGTTTTAACCAACTTCAAATAAGAAGGATGTTAAGAATTTGGTTCTTTTTTTCGATAATAATCGAAAATAATTGAATTTCTGGAGAGATTGAAGCAAATTTTGACAGTTGATGCGGAGACCATAGGTCCCTTCGCTTACTCTGCCAAAAACTTTCTATTCCATAATGGCTAACACAGCTTAATTTTCATATAACTAATCTTACTATCGTAATGCCTGTTGTTTTTGATCAAAACATGAGTACCAAGGCCATGTGCTATCAAAAGAGCTGTGGTCAAATGGCTATCAAACAAGAAAATCTTTAAAAATCCAATTCCACAGTGAAATATAGTAACGTAATAAAATTCAGCATGAATAGCTAATAGGCGCATTAAGTGCGCTATTAAGGCGCGAGCACACTACGAATACATTACCGGGCGCAAACGATTCCCGATATTTACGACTAAACACTTTACGGTGGTGATACGTATTTTTATTGACAGTTATTATTTAATATTTCTTCCTGAATTGCCTTACTTTGTTGATTGTAATGTTCGAATGTTACGGTTTTTGAGTTGCGAGGATGCTATCATTTGATAGAATATTTTACTGCTAATTTAAGAAGTTTATCAAAAATTTGCACAATTTCAATTCGAAAACAGAAACAATTTTAATTTGAATGTCATATGTAAACTTTTTTGTATGGAATAAAAATAAAAGATTACTTTACCGATAATCTTGGTCAAGTGTTTTTCAAAGGGCCGTATTAGGCTGTTTTGTTTCTGTAAATTTAATCAGTCATCATATTTATCATAAAAAAGTAGTTATGTATCCATTTGTTACCTTTTCATTCTAGCACGTTGATAAATAACAGCTAGGTTTCCTTAGAAAACATACATACACATTCAAAATGTGTCCAATATACAATATGCAATGATACAGTTAGTATGTTTTGTCGGAACTATTGTTCCAGTTTGAGTACCATTGAACGTCATCGTTAGATGATGTTTGCAGAAAAGGCAAAGAAAGGAAATAGACCGATGTGCCGATCAGTTCTTTACTTTTTCATCCACTTGCATTCTTCAGAGTGTCCGTAAACATCTACTTGCGCCGAAATATTGAAAACTCTACAAAATGTAAAAATAAACCACTAAATGTAAAAATAAAATAATGTATATTCTTGCATTTAATTGCATGCATTTATTTATCAGGTTTTAAACACCATGAGCTACGGAATCTATACACTTAACTTTTCTTAAATACTTATACACTTACAACAAAATTGTTACCCAAGCTATTCTAAGCAATAACTTTCTCCGAAACAAAAAAAAAAAAGGAAAATTGCCGAACTTGTGAAATCACCACTTAGTCTGTCCCTCGTAATATCCCGTTTTATAAGCAATCATTGCGTTCTTAATATTCAATTAGTACTAATTGGAGACGAGATGAGGACTGATACCGGATTAACGACGTATTATTCATTCCGGTAATGGAGTCCGGTTACGGCGACCGTAATGTTTTTACGGTACGGTCGGTGCGGTGTGGAGGCGGCTTTATTGTTGCGAGAGTTGAGATGATTGGTGATGATATGGCGTATTTATTTGTTTTTTATTGTGATGAAGAGAGGTTTCTGCTTTGTCATATTGAGTAGCTTAGTATGCAGTAGTCAAATTTGAGTAACATTAGTTAAATATAAGATTTGTTGAATTGTTAAGAGGTCTCTACCACACATAATTTATAGTACTTTATGTACAGACTTTACACACAGCTTTAGGCTTGTCTTGGTATCGTTTGCGTTCTAATTATTTATAATATTTAAATGTCAGTAAATTCCTTTTCAGTCTTATATTTTTTTATAAAAATATATATTTTTAACCCTTTTTATGGGGGTAGACAAAAAATAACCATCGTTTGTCATATTTTGGAGTCCGTCATATCAGATTATGCATAATTATTCAACCATGCTAAATATCAATAATACAGAATATACTAATAGGTATACTTATATAATTGTATTGTCATCAGGACTAAAGGTGTATACCAAATTGCAGATCGATCCGTCAACTGAAAGGGGATAAAATTTCAATTATTAAATTTGACCCAAATAAACAGGTCAAGCTAAATAAAACCGTTTAAAAACGGAACCCTTATAGGATCACTGTTGTCCGTCTGTCAGTAAATATGTCTATCTCGCCGTCTTTCTAGAAGTGAACATTACATGCACAAAAAAATAAAGAAAGGAAAACACACTAGGCACTGCGTTAGGATAATAGTTATATATATTTAAAATACAATTTTCAAGTCAAGTTACAAACAGATATTTTTTTAAGTGGTGTTGCATAGGTCTAAATCATTGAAAATTTCGTTGTATGTCAATACATGTGTGTGGTACATATGCGAATGTCGGCAATAATTAGTACGAGAAAATTGGTGGCTGTACGTTTTCCGATTAACTACTATTAGATAGTCGCAACTATAGGACATAGAGTTTGCAGTTTATGTTATGACATTTTGAGAGTAGATCAGGACTGTAAATTTTTCCTGTTACATACAATTTTTTGCCTATCATTTTAGAATCTTGTCGTCCGTTGTTTCTTATCTATGGATTGGTAAATACATTCATATAAAACATACTATATTGTGTTCTAGGTGGCAGAGACAACTGACAGTCTCAATAAAAAATACATTTTCTCACTGGCCACTGACACAATAAAATAAACGAGAAATAAAACGCCTTCATACAAAAAAAGTTTATCAGATAGTAAGATACCTATCTGTGAGTGGACAGCAACAAAACACTCATAACTCAGGGACGAGTATTTCGCATTTGGAAAATGATAGGTCCATATTCTTACACTCTCGCTTAGTCAGCACAGTTAGTAACATAAACAGAGATTTTTTTCTCTATAGCATCCTTGAACTAAGAAACAATATGGACGCAGGTTCCGTGTAGCCAGATATGAGACAGCGATATAGATACCACTTTATTATATTTCCATGGAAGGTAGGGAAATTAGGATGAAATTATTGTTTTATTAAATGCGATGATTATTGTCAGAGATTTATCATCATCATCTCAGCCACGAGAAAATCTCTGCTGAACATAGGGCTCCCTTGTGGATTTACAACAAGACCGTTTGGAAGCTACTTGCATTAAGCGTCTTCCTGCCATTTGTAATAGGCCGTCAACCAGTTTTTTTTTTTTTTTTAAACATGAAAATTTTACCAATTACGCATTGTTCGACACCAAGCTGTACAAATCTGTCAGCATGTTACTCCGACAAAGTCATAAAAGCGTATATTTTTCTCTATCACGCTGATATTTTCCTAATAGAAAATTAGGAAAATATCAAGCGTGATAAAGAAAAACTTATTTTACTACGAGTAAAAATGAAGGAAATGTGAAATACTCTATAGCTTTTTCTATCTACGATTAGGTACATCCTACTGCCTATGGTCAGTACTAAGATGACTTTGTTAGCCTGTGACCTCCTTTTTACGTTCGTCTCTGTAATGACATACGTCCATCCACACGCTGTATTTACATAAATATGCAATAATAAAAAAGTCGTGTCGTCTGTCCGGCCGTATGTCCAGTGTTATCGTTGGCCCCTACTATTAACTTATGAAAATAAGCTACAATAACACTTTGTTTATTTTGCGTTATTCCTTGCCAGGGAAATATGCGATGGAGGAAAGGGATGGTTCATCTCAAACTTTCGGTTGGCGCGTTGTGTTTTTGTAGGCTATTTTTTATATTTATTTACCAAAATTCTTTTTAACCCCCGACCCAAAAAGAGGGGAGTTATAAGTTTGACGTGTGTATCTGTGTATTTGTATATCTGTGTGTCTATGTGTAAGTAAACAAATTTCATATTTTGAAGTCGGTTTTTGTTTCTTTAACGATTACTTGTTTAACCGACTTTGAAATAGAAGGAGGTTCTCAATTCGACTGTGTTTTTTGTATGTTTACATCAGTTTCTACGTTAAATATATCACACAAAACATCCTACAAAGAAAATAATCCTTTTAAAATGCAGAATTTAATTCGCCTAGTAAATATAGGAGTCCACGCAGTCTGTTACATGCACATGTAGTAGACATAGTTTTATGTCGATGATGATGAATTGATGAAAGTATCAATAATAGTGATCGAAAAAATCTTTTCGTCAGCAAAAAGTATGTTTCCGCCCGGGATCGAACCGGGGGCCTTCTGCGTGTTAGGCAGATGTGATAACCGCTACACCACGGAAACGATGACCACTAGAACGAAATTACACAACACCTACTTACAACACACCTTAATGATCTAGATACATGGGAGTGAAAGTAGTCCATTTGGATTATTTATTGCCACCGGTTATTTATCTATCAGGTATCTTAATTTATGCTCATAATGATTAGTTTGTCGTGTTATGAACGTCATTTTTAGTCAAGGTTATTGAGAAACAACGCAGATTTAACATTAAACTGGTAATTATAAGTACAGGTTTTATTGTTTTATATTTTTTTATTTTTCGTCGCGTATTTTTGACTATGGGGATATTTCCCTCAATATAGATGGACTTATTCTAAAGAATGCGCATTTATAACCTTTTACAGAGATTTTATGCATACTTTCTTACAAAAAACGTACACTCAACAGCATATCAAGTGTCGTATAACTACAACGATATCGTAAGTTAGATTGCAAATACTGCTTTTCTGCAGTCGGGTATTTTGTTTTAAATAGATACTTCTCGAATAAAAAAATGTTCAGCATTATATCTAACCTGCAGAGTGTATCTGGCCATGCCAAGACAAAGTTTCTCAAAGTTTGAGCGCCACCGTCCGCCAGTTTTGAAGGAATTTGTTTATAAAGGCAGGGAGTCCGCGCGTCCGCGCCTAATGGACATACCCAGAGTAAACACACGCAATACCTACTGTTGTGATAGCGGGCTATCGGCCCTACTATCGGGGAGATTTATTGGTGCCGGATAAATAATAAAAACCTACTTAGTTTATGGCTATAATTGAGATTAGAGTTGCGAAGCGGCTCAATTTTTCAACAGACTTAAAAAAAATAAGTTTTCAATTTGGTTGTATTTTTATCAGACTCCGTAATAAGGACGGTTATGTTTTCGAGTGTATGTATGTTTATATGTATGTAGATATATGTATGTATGTTTCTATATGGTCGCCTACAGCCTACACGGACCGTTTTTGATGTGAGAAATGTCGTTATGTTCTTCTTCACTCCTTGAGTGTTAAAGACTATATTTTTAAACCGCTTTTATTAGCTTCACCTGTATGAATGTTTGTATGTTTGTAACCGACTCCTTTGGACTTGATTTTGACCCACTTCAAACTGTCAGATTTCATTCAAACTTTGTAGACTTATCGAGTACCGATGACAATACGATAATTTGAAGCGTGTTGTTTAGTTGCTTTAAACTATTATTATTTTTATTTATTTTGTAATAAAAGTAATACCTACGTCTCTAGCAAATATAATAAAAAAATGAGTTTTTAGTCCTCCAACGAACTTTTTCGTAATAAATACGCGATTTTACTTCAATTATTTTAAAGAATACTTACGCATTTATATTTTTATAGCAATTTTACGCAAACTTTCTCACATATAACGTACACTCAACAGCGTATCAAGCGTAACAAAATCGTAGATTAGACTCAAAAAACATATTTTCTGCAGTCGGGTATTTCGTTTTCTTTATCATATACTATTATCAGATACCTGTTTAAATTTTTGTTGTCTCATAAATCCGTCATTTATACACAGAGTTGGAAAATTCATCAAATTCAGACCAGTAATTTGGTTTTAAAAACAAAATAACTTATGTAAATATGTTTATAAACGAAATTGTGTATTTATTTTGAAGTCGGTTGTTACTGTTTTTTAAACTATAAATAATTATCTAAAAAATATAATTATATTTTTAACATTTCATTTCATTGAAATTCATTTATTTCGATTTTTTTTTATCAGCCCTGTTTGTAAAAACTGTCCCACTGCTGGGAACGGGCCATCTTCTCATTGTGAGAAAGGTTAGGCCATAGTCTGCCACGCTGGCCAAGTGCGGGTTGGCAGACTTCACACATCTTCAAGATCATTGAAAACTCTCAGACATGTAGGTTTCCTCACGATGTTTTCATTCACCGTTTGAAGTTGGCGTCAATCAACAATACGCACATAACTTCGAAAAGACAGAGGTGCTTGCCGTGGGATTCGAACCCAGGACCTGCGGATCGCAAGTCAGACGGTCTCACCACTAGGCTGCCGGAAACTCCAGTTATTTCGTTATTTCGAATACCTACTTAAAATTCATAGCATTTTTATACACATTACATAAATAAATTTAAACTAATGTTAATAAGAAATTATATTTAAATTAAACGGCACGCCTCTTAAATTTATTGTAAAAAAATACTGTTACAATACAATCGTATTGGTTCGAAACCAACTTTCAAAACTATCGTCAAAGTATTTAACTTGAATTTATCAGTGAATTAAAAAAAAAACTTAATTTGCGTGTTACTTGAAACACATCACACATCTGAACTGACAACTCCATACAAATGGCAGAAAGGTCGCTTCTATCCGTTTTTTTGAAAATCCATTTGGATGGCTTTATATTCAACAGTAGAATTCTTGTGGCTGAGATGATGATGATGATGATCACTTGAGAACGACAGGATACAATATATTTTATATTTGTTATTATCTAATTATGATCTAAGAAAAACATGGAAATTTACTCGAAAATTGGGAAATTCTAGGAAAATGGGGAAAACAGAGTTCGCCCTTGGAAATTAGATACCACACTTTTGTCAATCATTCAAACGTCAAGGAGTAGGGTTTAAGCGTTACTGTACTCCGGAATATAAAAACATATATGCACAACCTCATCTATACACACGGAAAAACATAACCCTTCTTACGCAGTCGGGTAAAAAATACACCTTCTAATGTAAACCTTCTGCTACAAGAACTCAATTGAAACTGACTTACTTAAGTATCCACTTGGACCAATCAACTCCGACAAATCTTAAAAAAAACGTCTTCAACACTGTATCCCCCATACACTTGCATACAATTACTTAATTCGCCACTTTCCTCGGTGGAGGGTCCTCCATCTACCCTCACTCAATCTTACTTTGTAATCTTTTCTACGCGATAACCTTCAATTTGTGAATTGCGTTTGAGATTCTGATTGAGGGATGTAAAGTTTTGAATACGTAAGTTTTTTTAAAGTTTTTTTTTATTATACTTATATTTTATAATCTACATAAACATTATTTTACACTACATAGATCTACGTTTGACCACCAATTCGTCTGATTGTAAACGACGTTATGGCCGAGGATGAAGCACCATCTAGAACATATCTATTCGCCTTAACTTCAAGATTTATAGGTCGGGAAACAGAGAAGGTTTTAGTTGCAGGGAATTTCATACCTGTCCAGACCTGGTTTCCAAAGAGAGCTCTTACTTCCAGAGCTTCATTAGTCTGATGTGTTTATATTTAGAAACGGTTAGGTCGAACATAAACTTTTTCTGACATAATGACATGACATAACAGTCAAATGCTTCGAGTGTTATAACCAAAACCAAAAATATGTTTTGTTCGTCTTTATTTCAATTATATTAGTTTCAATCTCTTAATTACAATATTTAAATACTTTGAAACGTCCGGCTTTAAAATATAATACTAAGGGCTAATTTTTCAATCCCCAGATAAAAACTATTTGTCAGTTAAAATATTGTTTTTTTTTTCTTATCTTATATGAAAGAAAAGGACAGAGCTAAAATTTATCTGAAAGATATTTTTATCTGAGGAAATATTATCCGTTAGCCTACGATATACATAATAGCACGGGAATTAACTGTAAGTACCTACGTACAAGTTGTCCAGTTACTCTTATTGATATATTTTAATGTTTATAAACGAGCAGATTTCATTTTAAAATTGACATCCTTTTTGAGCTGAATGTGAGAACAAGTCAAGAAAGTTTTTTTTTTTTATCAGCCCTGTTTGTACAAACTGTCCCACTGCTGGGAACGGGTCATCTTCTCATTGTGAGAAGGGTTAGGCCATAGTCTGCCACGCTGGCCAAGTGCGGGTTGGCAGACTTCACACATCTTCAAGATCATTGAGAACTCTCAGACATGTAGGTTTCCTCACGATGTTTTCCTTCACCGTTTGAAATTGGCGGCAATCAACAATACGCACATAACTTCGAAAAGACAGAGGTGCGTGCCGTGGGATTCGAACCCAGGACCTACGGATCGCAAGTCAGACGGTCTCACCACTAGGCTGCCGGAAACTTAATAAATTAATCAAAAATAATATTAGGTAGTACCTATTCATCAGTAATTGTTGATTAAAAATGTTGACATCCGATAGAATTCGAACCAGCGAAGCCTAGAAAGCCTCCCGACTAAACCCAAATTTAATTTCATTTCATTTCAATTGATAAAGAACTCTGTATGTATACTCACATATACATAGTTCATACAGAGTATGAACTATGTATCTGAAAAAAAAATAAAGAAAAAAAAAATGGTATGAAGTAACCAGTTTTACCATACATTAATATAAAAGTATTAGGATTCTCATCAGGTCTGAAAAGAATAAACGATAATAGGCACTAAGTGATGGGTATAGGCGTGTGTTTGGCGTGAGTCATCACCATGATTGGGCAGCGCCATGATGGCTCCATGGCTGCGATGGTTTACGGTGCTTGGGTAATACTCGCGGGCGCCGGCGGAGCGCTACGTGCGGGGCTTACGCAGGGCCTGCTTACTGATGTAGGGCTTCGCACCACAGGGACGGATTAGGCGGAGAACTGGGTATATTGGTATAAAATAAAAATAAGTGGTCAGGACCGTGAGTTTGGAGTTAAAACATACATAAAGTGAATCGCTTAACACCAGGTGAGTCAAGCGCAAGCCTATCGTCGAATAAAAAAAAAAGTTCCATAGCTAATGCTATTTTACAATAAAATTATGATGGTTTAAAAAACTGACTTCAAATAACCACTTTTGTTTACTAGGAGGACATTTTTTTTAAAAACATGTCTAAAATGCCTTAACTTATAGTGAACAGTCTTTTTCGCGTATATTTACATAATTTTATGTAAAATATACGCGACTTATGTTTTCGTTATTATTTTCGTTTTTATATGATCAATGACTAAATCTAAATCTAATCATGAATTTTCTAAATTTAATGATGTTTGATAATAGAGAGGTAGCACCGCCTGCATTTCCAAAGTATTCATCGATGGTGAGGTAACACAACACATCTGTAGGCTTAGGCAAGTGGCAAACGTTTCTATTTCTACAAACACGATTCGGCAATATTCTAGGATACTGTGACGTGCCGTCACGTGACATTTGGTTAGCTAATTTCAATGCCATACGTTTATTTTTCTATTCTACTGGCGTTTACAAAATTAACATTGTCACTTGTCTAACCCCCCAGAGAAAAATAATAATAATAAAAACTTAATTGATCAATTTACAAGTTGTACACTTAAAATTAATTGATCAACCGCAGCCGAGCTAGGGTTATGCCTGTATTTCGGTATTTTATTTGCCTGTATGCCTGTATTTTTAAAAGATAATGTTATGCAAAATTTAAGTTTAATTTCTAAAATAATAATAACTAAATACTGTTAAATTCATCTCCAAAATACTACATGGATATATAATGAAAGACAATAAAAAGTTTTTTCCAAACTTTTCCTTCGTCACTGAGTACGTCCCCGTCAGCCGTACCTCCTTTTCATTTCATTCCATCTTGGGAAGGATAAACCGTAATGAATATCTTCGGCTCCTCTCCACAATAGTTCCCAGTGTCAGGGTTTATTCGCCAGTTTACCAGATCTACATAATGCTGAAATGTTGGGACGCAAGCTTTTACACACACTTTTTTGCATGGACTTATTTTTTTACAAATTAAAAAGGAAATACTAAGAGTAAAACCTCTTTTTATGTCAATAACGGACGGTTGGTAATAAAATACATTCTCTGTGGATACTAATTTAAAAATAAATACATTATATTACAGTACATAATTTTCAGTTTGATTTTGGAGGGATTGTGAGAAAGAAAATTTTACCGCGCAAATATATTTCGCCTAATACTAAAGCTATGAAAATAATAGTTTTTGTCTGACTAATGTACTTGTATACGTGTAGTAGTGTAGGCAAATGAAATTGTCCACTGAAACTTATTTTCTTATATTGTCAAAAAATCTCCATGAAACTTTTAGAAATGTCACTTTACTGAGGTATGACAAGAACTTTAGAATGACTTGTTTACTTGACTTAGACTGTGACTAAGTAGTACGTCTATGACTTGGATTATCAAACGAACAAATCTCAACTCAACACTTGTCTTGAAAATGGCAATTATGTAAATAGCATGAGTCCAATACAAGAGAAACAACAATACATTTCAGGTTGGGGACTTTTTCAGACATGTGTATGTTTTGTTATGTGTATGAATAATTTTATCATACGTGTTTAATGTGTATATCCTTTTTAAGCTACCATACTAAGGGTGCGGGAAAGTTAATTCGTGAGGCTACGGCGTCTTCTTAGATATAAAGCATATTTTGTTGAGTAACTTGTCCTGGTATCAATGTTCATGTTCATTTGTTGTATAATGCAAAGGAGTACGAAAGCCTCGGTATGCGAGTGAAACTCTTACGTTGCCGGATTTATTTGTATGTAACTTTCTAGGACCAAAACTAACAAAGTAAGTATCTAAAATAAAAAAACCGGACAAGTGCGAGTCAGACTCGCCCACCGAGGGTTCCGTACAAACTAGTAGATAAGAGGGGCAAATTATATTTTCCTTCGTAAACCGAAAAATATTTAAGCACCTGTTTTAGCTTGTGCTAATGAAGCTCTTTCATATGATACCTCACATAATACGGTTAAAGCACTTTAAAATTTGGACCCTCCTTCCTTGAATAAACACCATATTTTATTTCCATTAAATTAAAAATGTACTAATTTCGGATTTATTCCTTTATGTGTACTATATGACAATGCTTCTTGCCAAATTTCACAGTTATAGATCAACGTAAGGGTTCCGTTTCTTCCTTTTGAGGTACGGAACCCTAAAAATGAACTTTCTGAGAAAAAAACGCAACTTAATGTGCAATTTTTTGTATCGCAATACACTTAAAATTTAATTTCCACATTCCCGTACACAATAAAATACGTAACAAATACATGCAAATGGTGACAAACAGGCGTATGCGTTGGAAACGCACAATATACTTTTATAGCTTCAGGAAAACTCCATATCTTACCACATTATATTTGCATTTAACATTTCCCAAATTAAACTCTATTTCCATACGCATAAAGTAACACGAAGTCTTGAGTAACTATGACAAAGATGAAAAGTTTGCAATTTTGTGTTTACACTTTAAAAATGTAAATATGAATTTTATTACAATGCAGTAAAGTGTTAAAGAAGGTGTTTGATAAGTTTGTCGAAGGAAGGAGGTGTGTGTAAGATATTGTTTCACGTGTTTTATGAGGTGAGTCGAAAGCCGCGGGGTTCGGAGGCATTTTTGAGTGTTTCCTTTATTGTGAGGTGGAGTGTAGGTCGGGTTTGATTGTCTGTAAGTCATGACCTGCTGTTTTGTTTATGGTTTTGCGTTCTGTATTGTTTGAATTTTATTTTTCAGATTTGGAAGCTTTTTTTAATTCGAAGTTTGAATAGTAACATGTTTGAGGATTTTTTGTTCAGTTTCAAGTGTTATTGAAGTTGTCAAAACTCTTAAGAATCTTTCAGTAATCACCACTTTACTGAGATGAATGACTATTCATACATTCTAGTTATGTCTCAGTATACACTTTTTAAATTAATCGACTATAACTCGGTAACTTGTAAAGCCTACTTAAGCCGTGATTATATTTCAATATTTTTTTCCAAAATTTTATTCTACGACTTTCTCGGCATAAATAATATATCTATGCCAAATTACAGTTTTCTGGTACTTATAGTCTTTGAGCAAGGCTGTGGACAGAGACAGATGGACCTGGTGAAACTATAAGGGTTCCTTGTTTACTACGAAACCCTAACCAGGTCAAGAAAGTTAAGGTATTCCAAGCTACAAAACTAAAACATTAGCAACCCTCATAACCCCATACTTGGTGGGTAGATGTGCAAATCGCTGGTGGAGGCGAGTGCGACAGTTTCCAGTCCAAAACTCCTCGGCTGCTGTTGACACTCGCCCCTGTCCACTGTTGATACGTAGACAATAGAATTTTAGAAGTGCCAGTATTTTTAGGTAAAAGCATGGCACGATAGTAGTCCAATATAGCTAAGTATCTTTGTTTTTTTTTTATACACCAAAGTAAGGTAACTGCTTAGACTGCCTGCCGCGGTTGGAATAGCGGCTAACTGCTATGGCAGCCAACCGCGAAGAAACCGCGTCAGGTGGGTGGATTGCTGTTAGGCATGTTTATCTATAAACGAAATGGATGCCGTGGGAGTAGCGTATTTTATTTTATTATTCTTGAATACAACAAAAGGAAAAAAATACTGAGTTTACTAATAAATACTGACGAGTAGGTACATATAAATTCATCGGAGGCTCGCTACAAACTAAACCGCCCGTGAACCGCTGCTAATACTTATAAACAAGAGTGCGCCGGCGCGGGCGACCTGCCTCGAAACGGGCCGCGGCTCTCCATTCCACCACTGTGGTTGAAAATAAATACCTACCCCACGCGATGGGGTAGATGAGAAAAGGACCAACCAATATCCTTATAACCGCAAGGTTGGCAGGACCATGGGAGGTGGTGGATTTTTTAGCTGAAAAGAGATTGAGTTACAAGTGAGCCCAATGTAGCTCTAGTTTTTAGGATTTCGTACCCAAAGGGTAAAAACGGGACTCTATTACTAAGACTTCGCTGTCTGTCTGTCCGTCCGTCTGTCACCTGGCTGTATCTCATGAACCGTGATAGTTAGACAGTTGAAATTTGACATAGATGATGTATTTTTGTTGCCGCTATAACAACAAATACTAAAAAACAGAATAAAATTAATGTTTTTATTTATATTTATTCCCATACAACAAACGTGATTTTTTGCGGTTTCTATAGATTAGAATAGTACGGAACCTTTCGTGTGCGAGTCTGGCTCGCACTTGGCCGGTTTTATTTACACTCATATTTAGATATAATTGGTAATTTCTTTTTTATGTAGTAATAGGTTTACACTTGACTGCTAACTCGCCTGATGTTAAGCGACGTTGTGATATACAAAGGAGCGCACTTTCCTAGAAGAAACGAATTCACTCGCGATTTAAGAGACCCAGATTATTTATCTATCGAGAAAGACCCACTCAGGAAGCGTACCTATTCCACAATCTAGCAGTCCGCATGTGTCTGTCTTATTTCTCAATTTAATTAAATGAAAAAAAAAACATTTACGCGGTCACTTAGGTCACAGAACTGACAGGCAGTTCTATCCCTTCATAATTCTGTGTCGACAAATGATTAGACATAGGTCGAGCGCGACTCACCGGGCTGTGAAGAGATCTGTGGCTGACGTTACCGATGCTACACTGATTCACATAAACTTTACGTATTGTGACTAACTAGATACGTATAGTTTACGTTTTACTCGATATTGAGCACACTGAAGTATCTACTTTATAGACACCTCCGTGGCCGAAATGGTAAAGGCTCCCAAGTACAGATCGGGATATGCGGATTCAAGTTCCGTTCGGATGTGTGTAATTTTTGAACTGTATATAAATTTGTTGTATAGTATCATCATCATCATCTCAGCCACAAGTAGTCCACTGCTGGACGTAGGCATCCCCCATGGATTTCCAGAAGTCTTCCTGCCACTATGATGTATACGTATGATATCTTCTGTCCACCTTGTGGCTGGTCTTCCTACGCTGCGCTTGCCGGTTCGTGGTCTCCATTCGATAACTTTTCGGCCCCATCGGCCGTCAGTTCTACGTGCTATGTGCCCTGCCCACTGCCACTTCAACTTGCTAATCCGCTGTGCTATGTCGGTGACTTTTGTACGTCAACGTTTGTTGTATAGTATACGTTTTGTCTAATTTTATCAGAAACTATCACGGATTCAACCACTATCTTTTGGAAGCCATTCAGCAATGGAGATGAAAATCAGCTAAATAAGAATCAGTAATTCCTTTATTAAATATTTTATTTATAATTAACGTTACAAAACTCATCTTTAGATTAGATTTTGTGGATCAATATTTTGTTTTACCTTAGTCACAAGAAATTAAAAGTAAATTTATTTACCAAAAAGGTATACAAATAAAACGCAAACATGATGAATTGTCAGTAAGATTTCCTAATTTTCAGGATCAGTTATTCACGCTTGTCAGGGTCAGCGCCCGATTCGAAAATCACTTCCCTCGGCTATCAATTAAGACAGCATTCACTGAATTGGAATGTATGACGCTGACTTTCCGATGCAGGGTCACACCCTCTCAAAACTATTTGTACTTTTAGAGATTCGTACTGAAATGGCAAATGACAGATCGTTGAGGAACGCTACACAAATAAAAAAAAGGTATGATAGGTAATGATCATAGCATAATCGCTAATTTTCGCTGTGCGAAAACTAATTAATGGTGTTTAGTTATTATTAAGTTTTGAACTAGTTTTTAGAACACTGTATGTTTTCCAAATAAAATAAAATAAAATATAAAAATAATAGTGGTCGATAACTGTTATATTCTTTCGAACCATATTCAGGAATTCATTCCCTAACAATCATGCACTCTCAACCATTCGAATTTTAAATTTATCAATAAAATAATTCTATCAACATTTTGTTAATTTTGATCGGTAGTCAGGTAAGTTCACATGCGAATTCATTTTGGCCAGTTAAAAATGTGGTGATGTACGAGTAAAACAAGTTTCTAATTTAAAGCCCTGCTTAATGTAATTTTTTTTTACATTTTGCATGCATAACATAATAAATATGCAATTACCTAAAGAAATTATCTTAGTAAATATTTTGAATGTTTAAAGAATGCTAAAAATTTTGGCCAGCATATGGATATCTTCACTTTATTATCATTTTTAGTTACTTCTCTTCATGTTTATAATAGCTAATTCTTCTAATCGTTTTGTTTATACATCCACGATCATATCCGAATAATGTACTCGGATTACTCAAGTTCTGGAAACAAGTTTGTGCTTCTTTCGAAGTATAAATCCAGCGTGTACTTATGGGCAGGCACGAGACCGGAAGGAAGCTCACAAGTCACTTGCCGACACGTGTCTGTAGCAATTAGCTGAGGGATGGGCGGGAACAGTAGTTCACATAATATTGGGGATCTCTGGAGGAGTAGAGATATCTCGGGGAAGTATGGCAGCTTCTTAATTTTTTGACTTCCATACTAAGGGTGCGGGAGCCTATTCGTGAGGCGACGGTGTGTGTGTTTGTCTACACTTAGACAGTTGTATCTTTGAACGGTAATATATACAAGTCTCAATATTGGCAAGATCGTGTTGGTTTACGTTGATGTAAAACTACAATTAACACTAAAAACTGGTTAAGAGCGAGATAACTATTGAATGGCCTTGTGGCTCAGTTGGTAGTACCTATGTCTGCTTGCTGGACTTGTAGGTCGTGGGTTTGATCCCCACTCAAAGCAAACATTTGTGTGATGAGCATAGATGTTTGTTCTGTGTCTGGGTGTTTCTATGTATCTTGTATATGTATTTACAGAAAAAAAGTATAAACGAGTATATATTCTATCAGCCATCCAGTTCCATACTACAAGCTTTGCTTAGTTGGGGCTAGATGGTGTTGTGTGAAATGTCCAGCAATATTTATTTATTTATTTATATATTTGAACTTCATATTGTATTCCTGATATTATGAACTAACTGCATAGCATTTCAAGTATACTTTTATTATTCCTAGTGTAGAAAATATGTAAAGTTACAAATATTCTTAGTTATAAAGCATCTTTTGTTGAGTAATTAGCCCTGGTGTCGGTGTTCATGTTCATGTACTGTGACATGTATACGGAAGCCTCGATGCGCGACTGAAACTCTTACTTTGCCGGATTAATTTAACCTACTTTAAAAAGAACGAGGTTCTATGTTGGATTGTACCTATGTATTTTTATGTACGTTCACTGAATTCCTCAGCAGGTAATTGTAATTTCGGACGGTGAATTTTTCTCGAGTAAGTATGCGTATGTGTGTATTTGAGTATGTATCTATATTTCCACATTACCTCTTACTTACTAGTAGGTTTGATCTGCAAGGTATAGTTAGACTTGTCTTCTCTGTCTGGTGTCACAGTCACAGAGTACATTTTTCATAAGAATTATAATAAAAACCTTGTAAAATGAACAGATGCGCTTTTTCGTAACTAATAAACTATTTCGTAATAAATAAGTGATTCTACAAAAAATATTTTCATTTCTAAATTAAACGGTGGCTTTGTTCATGCATTCTCGCAAAAACGTAAACTCAACACCTTATAATGCGAAGTTGCTACGAAAGCATTTTTGTGCAGTCTAGTATTTTGTTTTTCTTTTAACATAGAGACTTTGTTTAGTGGGGTATATATCTAGATACTTGTTCCATCATTCATAGCCACTATCCCCTCTCGATTAGCCAGGCCGTGTCATGTCTCCGCCATACAAGGCGTCTCATTCGACTTGACTTCCCTCCCTAGGGTGACGTGATTTCATACTCACGTGCCTTCCCGCATATTACATAATGTTTAATGGATACTCACATGTTATAATTCATTATTTATTTTCGCCGGTGCTTTATATTCACGTGAAATCTGCTACTTATAATATATTCTTCTCTTTTTAGCTGATATTTCACAACCTTTTCGTTTAAGCTTCAATGGAATATTAATAATGTTTAAGTTCTATTTGAATCGATTTTCTCAATTATAGTGCTAATTTATAGTTACTTTAAATTTTAAATCGATCCAGTACAGTAATGATGTAATTGTATTGGGTATCCCCCAACAACTGTCAACATTTTTGGAATAAAAAGAAAGAAAAAAGTAATTTCTTTCAAATGCGTTTCGTCGTCTAAAGGGCACACCGTACAGACAGCCATACAGATAGATAAATAAATAAAAATGCTGTTTTAGCTTCTGAATAGGTATTAAAGCATCCTCCAATTTTTTTTTTTTTATTTAATGTACAGAGTTTGACCCTTTGGTGTGCCTTTACAGTCTATATGTATATTGAATATATACATATAAATTATATATTTAAAGATTAACGTATGAACGGGCTTGACGTTTGTGTAGTGCGTACAAAGTATTAATAAAGTAAAAATCTTATTTTGCAAAACTATGTTTCCGCCCGGGATCGAACCGGGGGCCTTCTGCGTGTTAGGCAGATGTGATAACCGCTACACCACGGAAACTATGCAAGCATGTTGCCAAATCCAGCACTGCCTCTACTAGCAATGCAGGTTGACAATAATTTTATTGCTCTGTAGTTTAGATCCTATTGTGAAAGACAAACGTCATACGTTATATCATATATATTAATACTTGTGTTGATAAGTTAAATCTTAATTAATTATCATAATAACAAGTATTGCTGTAATTTTCCAAATAACATTGATAAGTACGTGAAAATTAAAGATAAATACTTAATACAACTTTTAATCATATTTCAATATTTGGTCTTACATATACCTCAAGAAACGAAAAAAAAAATTCTCTAAAAATAATTAAAGATTATTCAATTCTGTGTGCTAATCTATTTTTGAAATATTAAGGTATCTAATTTAACTTTCAATTTACAGAAAATTTACAGCAAAAACAATTGTTTTTCGTTTTAAAATAGTTCCTGAATATAACACTTAACATACTTTTGAACAATGATAATTAAGTGAATTTTTATGTGCGACGCGGGTTTTAATTCCATCTAAAATCTGATTTGACCTTTCGAAAAAAACATCTTGACTTGAATCATCGTGGTATCCACCATAGTTTAGTAAAAGGATGCTTGCTAGCTTACTAGTGCAAATAATTCTGGTGGTTAGCTATACTATACTTATAAGTACATCACCACAACATGATGTTTCTAGTATAGAAACAGAACAGTTTCGAAAAGTTTGTTTCAGATCGACATGATCTTATTTCCTCTCTTCTTTCGGACAGCGGTATCGTTTTATAGTTAATAATTAGTTTTTTTTTTCATTCATCAGTTTTTTTTAAACGTCATTGTGGTTGATATTCAAATAGCCCGGACAAAGCACTTTCTCTTTGGTTCTACCTTTTTTGAAAGTACTGCTAAGTTGTGTATAATGTACCTATAATGTGGGTGTTTTTAATTTGCGAGTGAATCGATTTCTACTAGCAAGCGCATTCCATCGTAGACTGCAAAGGCCACCTAAAATCAGGCGAGCTGGCAGTCAAGCGAAACCCTATTTTTGAATAAAAAAATATAACAACAGTGCATCGAGTCAGGTTCCATCCATGCCAAGTAAATTTAACATCTAGAATCACACTGCCACTAAAATCAAGTGAGTGTAGTGGTCACTGGCGTCAGCATTTTGCAACACTACAATTGGAATTTCGTAAGAGCCAGGCGCGAGTTACCCCAACTTCACCAAATACCCGTAAACCTGTGCAATTGTTAATTTTATCGATACTTTGTATTTTCGTGCGTCCTAGTTTTGAATCATCAGCATTGCACCAGCCACAAAAAGTTTCTGCACCATATAAAAAAACCAGACAAGTGCACGTCAGACTTGCCCACCGAGGGTTCCGTACAAACTGGTAGATAAACGGGGAAATTATATATTTTTGTATATTTTCCTTCATAAACCGCAAATTACACATCGTAAAAATACTTAGTTAAAAACCTGTTTCAGCTTGTGCTAATAAAGCTCTTTCGTATGATACTTACGGTTAATTTATTTTAAAATTTGGACCCTCATTCCCTGAATAGAGACACTATTTTTGTGATTAAATTAAAAATATCCAGTTTTCGAATTTTTTCCTTTAAGTGTACTCTAACGCAATGCTTCTTGCCAAATTTCATAGTTCTAGGTTAACGGGAAGTACCCCATAGGTTTTGATTCCCTTGTGAGTGTCGAGATGTGCGTTTTTACGACATAATCGGCTGTTACTGCACCAAGAGACTAGGTATGGATTTGCGTTAATTTCAACACAATACCTTCACGCGCTCCCGAGATACAAGTCTTGACACCCGGAAGGACGGATAGACAGACAGACGGACAGACGGACAACAAAGTGATCCTATAAGGGTTCCGCATTTTTCTTTTGTGGTACGGAACCCTAAAAAATTAAACGCTAAGAGATCTTCATTGGCACCAAATTGAAGACGATAACGAGTAAGACATGAAATAACACCTAACCATCAATAATTCATACGATAATAACCCGACGAGAGCTTCACACAATCCATTAATATAATGTAACATTTGTCCGTCCGTCCGTGCGTCTGACGGGCTCAGGAAGTGGTGTTCTTGATTTATACCTTCAGCTCACCTATTTGCCGACGCCGCGTGAAACTAGTAGGTAGTTTTGTTGGGGTGTTCTGCTCAAGTGATTAATTGATATCACCTTAGCGGAAAATTGCGCATGAAGCTAGGTAGGTTAATTTAGAAGCCATAGATATTTATTGAATCAGGCGTTACTTTGCGGAAATTCATATTCAAATACATAAATCTAACTTATATACCTATCTAGTGTGTTTTCGCTTCGAGGTCTTCAAGCTGGCACTCTTGCCTACTTCGAAGTCACCGAAGCTAGAAGACACCGAAGCAGAAGAGTACCAGCTTGAAGACCTCAAAGCGGAAACACATTAGCTAAATAAGTTAGATTTAAGTATTTAGCCATAGATATATATAATGTAATAATAATAGGGTTTTACCCGAGATACTTTTGAAATTAAATGTTACGTTTACCTATGAGAATATCGTGATGGCTGAGAATGATACTCTTAGCGCGTGACTGGGCTTGGCTCAAGAGATAGCCGTCATGTGGGATGTTGGCTCGACAATCATTGTCTCTATAGTCGTATCGCTAAACGGTCTGATAGCGAAGATCCTCGACCAACATCTCAAGAAGTTGCCTGCCTACATTATTTTAAGGAGCTAGGCTGGCTTGGGTAGATGCTGGCGGGGGCAAATGCACAATACACCCCAAGCGGGACGTCAGTGCAGGACTTATCGCCCACATCTCGAATAAGAATAAGAATAAGAATCTCAAGAAGTTCTCGCTTGCTGGTCAAGGATTAGATTTAGAAGGCAGTTGTTCTAGATACGGTAACACATTGTCAGGGAGTTTCCTCAGTCTGTATCTCCGTATCTCCACCAGCCTCGCTGCCGGCAGCCCCCTAGTTTTTCCTAGTAAAGTCATGGGTTTGACCTTAGAAAAACTAGAATAGTCTAAATCATGGAATAATGGAATGTCACTAGCCATTACTTCTCTACACCATTTCTTAATTTTGATTTACCAATATGCGTATCAGCTCTGAACTTTTGTACTCTACAACACAAGCAAATTTTACAACAGAAAGATCAATAAAGGTACGTGCTTGTTTAGTAGAGACTGCTTTCTACAACTCACAATATTGGCACGGAACCCGCACTAAATCAGAGATCCTTATCGATTGCGCCATCCGCCATTACCTCTGTAAATATAGTGCCATTGATCACGAGTACTTTTTATTCGGCACTTAGCGCCACCCAAATACCTCTGTAATGATTGAACACTACTAATTACATCAGTACTCTAGTTTCTTCATTAGTATTTTTAATTGAGAGAACGAGGCGAGCAAGTATGATGTATGAAATGACCGCCAACTCACCTGATGTTAAGCGACGTTGCGGTCTACGATAAAGCGCGCTGGTATTCCTACGCTGCGCTCGCCGGTGCTTAAAAAACAATTTAGTAGTGAAGATTTTACAAACATACTGTTTCACTGATTTCTATTTTCAACCGACTTCCAAAAAGGAAGAGGTTATCAGTTGGACTGTTTTTTTTTATTTTTTTTATTTTTATGTTTGTTACTTCATAATTTTCGACTGGGTGAATCGATTTTGATGATTCTTTTTTTATTATTTGAAAGCTGCTTCCCGTGTGGTTCCATTTCAATTTGGTCCAGTTCTGACAATGGCATCCATGAGAAGTCGGTTGCTTCAGTTTTTTAAACTATAATTATCTCATATGCACTCTCTTGAAAGACTTTCCTTTTTTAACACGATTGCAATCGATAATAAATTACAAACGATCAGAGAAACAAAGTTACATTTTAGCTTTGATAAAAAGTAATACCTAAACTACTAGAAATACAAAGTTATGTTCTCGTTCTATTTAAATTTAAGTAGTTGACGACGCTAATTCTAGATATTATTGCGTAAACTCTCAGAAACATCATTTATAACCTCAAATCTCTCACCTGCGGTGCACTAAACATCACTCCAACCTGAGTTACACAGAACGCGGCATCTGATATACTGCCAGTGTAACGTATAGCGTTGATAGTCGGAGATGAGCGATGTGTTTCCTTGAAATCAGTCGGTACGCTTGCGCAAGCATAAATCAACCGTGTCTCCGAGAATAAACGCGCTGCGCCTGCGACGTTTTGTTGCCGATTTAGATACTGTTTTAATTGAAATAGATAAGTGGATAAGAATGCAGACGTAATTCCGTGAAAGGTTGTTCATAGTCATGAGTAAAATGTTTAGTGGATATTAGAGTTCCTTATAGGTTGTACAAACATAACTGTGTTATAAATTGAAATATAACTGAATAAAATTTCCCAACATAAAGACAAGATGTACCATTTAATGTAGAGTAATAAATATAGTACATTGCTATGTCATATATTATATATATGCAGGTGATTTCTTTGAAATTGAACTGTAATAGAGGTGAGTATGATAATTAACATCGTACTTGTTTCAGTTACATACAAAATATATATCTTACCTATGATAGTATCGCGTAATTTTCCCGTATAGTTCTTTTTCTATTCGATACCAATATTTAATTCTTTTTTTTTTTGGACAAATACCAGGTCAATCGAAAAAATACAATAATGAACTTTAAATGCAGAACGTTAGAATAGGATTCTGACTAAAATAATCCGTCCGTCTTACGAATTTTCGTCTTAAAAATTGTCGTATTACGAATTTTAATCTGAAGATCTGACGCGAGTTTAACATATTTTACCATTCCAAAAAATGCACAACGCTGCTAAAGTCGCCACAAAAACTTGCTTTTTGATCGAAAGCTCATACGTCATATTTTAATTAATCATGTGAAGTCCTTATGCACTTTTTACATTAATTTATTTATTTATTTAAGAATTTTATTTTATTAATATTTATTTTCATCATATATCCAGCTGAAGACGCGTGGAATCTAAGTACGTGTACTTTTATTTATATGACTTGATATATTGATGTACAATGAATGATACAGTCGGGTATTTACTTTCTCTTTTACTAACATTCCTGGTATATTTCTTCACGTTTGATCTCTTCGGACATCTACAGCAGATAGTTTGTGTCTCGTTGGAGGTGGGAGGGGAGGAGGGGCTGATCCCACGATCCATCAGAGTAATTGTTCGCGTCATCTGTAATCTGCTGCCACGAAACATGTCATTAGCCCATTGAGACGGACGGAATTGTCTTTATGGCCAGTTGACATTCTTGGAAGATGGGTAAACAACCGTACAAATAAAAGAAAATGAATTAAGTGCCACGAAATTATCAGAAAACATAACTTATGGAGTACCGTAATCTTCCTTTGACAGTTAAAAAAGACATAATCCTAATAGTTTGAAAGCACTAAAATTATAATTTTGCAAAAAAAATATTAGTTTCAGTCTTGCAAAACATCCAAATTAATCTCCGATTCACAGAAGGTGTCCACATGAAAATCCGTCAAACCGTAAGCCTTTATCTGCCGCAACCAACACGTACCGTAATCGCACCGGAAACGGAAAGTCCACCATATTGTATGAAATCAGCTTGTCTGGCCTTCCGCGCTGTTGCACCTGTATTCGTACTAACCCCTGAACAACCTGAAATTAACTCTAAAACTTAAACAATAAAGCTGTTTTTCTCAAATAAACAAATATTTTCAGATGAAACTTGCAGTTTCAGAGTTCAAAGTGAAATGAAATTAACACCATCAAGTTTAGGTTCAAATTGAATTGCACCCTGATTCAGGTGACAATTTGAATTGTGTTCCATTTGCAAAATCGTTTGGAGAGCTCATCTTTTCAGCTAGCAATCTGAATTTAATTTTATTTGCATGAATTTAGAGTTGGGTTTTATGTGCTTGTTTAACAATTTAGGTGGATTAAATGCGGTGGAGTGCTTTTGACTTTATTTCTAAAGTTTTAAGGTTGTATTTAGGTTGCAAGCGGGTAGTTTATAGGTGTAAATCCGCGTGTAAAATCCGCGGACAGGTTTCCGTTCGGGACTATTGTTTGTGCGTCCGAATATGAATTAATAGGGATTTTCAGGTAAATCGTAGACTAGGGGTATTGTTCGGCAGTTTGCGTTGTTGGAGCCTACTGCGGTGGAAGTGTTGGATTTATTTGTTAGTTTTTGGTAGTTGTGTCTGCGGATTTATTGCGTTACGTAATGATAGGTTTGTTGTGGATGAATTGACGACGCTGGTGCCATACTGATAAAAGCTTTCCTGATATTGATTTAGAAGGTAAGGGTAGATAGGTTCAATCTTATTACTTGTCTGTTTGCAGCTCTTTATTTATATTATAGTCAAATATTGCTTATGACCGCTAACTTTTATAAAATAACATTGCGCGTAGAACTGACGGCAGATGGGGCCGAAAAGTTCTCGACTAGAGACCATGCACGAACCGGCAATCGCAGCGTAGGAAGACCAGATAGTAGGAAGACAAGGTGGACAGAAGATATCGTACAAGTGGCGGGAAGACGCTGGATGCAAGCTGTTTCCAACCGGTCTTTTTGGAAATCCATGGGGGAGTCTCATGTCCAGCAGTGAACTTCTTGTGGCTAAGATGATGATGATGAAAGTAAATAAATAAACATAGAGATAAAATTTCAATTGGACGTGTAATAGCTATGTAGGATGGTAGTGTGCAGACTTTCGCTTTGTTTTTTTTTCTTTTTAGCTCTATACACTTACACCCTTTCTTGTCCAATGTCAGTCAGTTGTGTGTCAGTTTTTATCACCAAATTAATTTACAGATTTTTTTTTATCAGTCATTAGATAGACACTGGTGAGTCTATATTTTATTTATTTAGTTGCTAATTGGTTCAAAATTATAAAGTTAGACATAAGGTAAGCTCGCGCTAGTTCACGTTCAGCTTTCAGATAAAAAACCTGCGCCGTCACTCCAGCACAGTTTCCAGTCATTGTTCACCTGACAGTGTGACGTAATTAATTATATCCCCCCTCCCCTCCCCTTCGACCCCCCACCGTCACCCGGCGCCACCCCACTTCACTCACTGGATGCCCTCGCCGTGTTGTGTCAAGGTGATGCTATTGTTTTGGAGGCCGGTTGTACCGTTAAAATAACTGATGGTTAATATTTTCGAAGACAGTAGAGTTCTATTTTTATTGGCAAGGAATATTTTTAAAGGATTTGCAAACTGACAATGTTTTTTTTCTATATAATATTTTCTTGACCGAATGAAGTATTTTTATTTGATTTAAATATCAGCGTTTTTATGCATCATCTTAAAACAATAAATAAGAGGAAAAAGTAGACAAGTTGAAGAAGAGTTGTCAATTTACTCTACTACATTACTAGCACAATGCAAATTTTATTTTAGAGAAATATCAATCAAGCTTCATACACTATAACAGATTTCTAAATTGTTTATAAAAATATTTTAAGAAATTTCAAACAGATGGTTTGGGCAATCAGTTTAATATACTTAAAAATATAAGTCTGTACAAATATTAACACTATACTACTACATATAAACAATACGTTGTCAAAGTACACTTTTCCGAGTACTGTTACACTATCAGTAAATATACAATAATATTGTACTAAAAAACCATGCAGATTGCCGTATTGCAACAAGACGATATCGCACCACTCACGTTGCGATATCGTTGATTAATAATAGAATCAACGACGTCGCACGCTGGAGTCACCAGTCACAGAATCACGTTATTTCGCTTAGAAAACGCTACGAAGTAAACTAACCATAGATTTAAACAACCACTCCCGGTTATCACGGTGGAGCCGGTCGTGGAAGGTGAGCGGTGTCGTTGATTAACGATGGTCGAGACGTGTTTATTGTCACGCTGGAGTCACCAGTCACGGAGTCACGCTGTTATTAAGTTATTTCGCTTAGAAAACGCCACCAAGGCACATTCTTCCGAGCAATGTTACATTCGCTGTAAACTTTCCTGTAAAGTGATTCTTGTGAAATAGCGATAGGTATATTGGAGGACATGTCCTTACAGTACTATCTAGCCCCAAACTAAGTAAAGCTTGTTGGCCGAACGAGCGAAGCGTCTCAGCACCAACTGGCCAAATTTTCTTTCGTCTGTCAGTTTGTTTGTGAGTTAGAAGAAGAAAAGAGACTGAACCGATTAGCGAACAAAGATAAATAAAGAATAGCGTAATTAAACAGAACGTATACAATGAATATAATATTTATGTAATCGATCTATACATAATATATCACTCCCAGAAACGTCCAGCATTCATCATCATCATCATCATCTCAGCCATAAGAAGTCCACTGCTGGACATAGGCCTCCCCTATGGATTTCCAAAAAGACCGATTGGAAGCGGCTTGCATCCAGCGTCTTTCTGCCACTTGGCGTGGCAGTGGGCAGGGCACATAGCACCTAGAACTGATGGCCGATGGGGGAAAGATTCTCGAGTGGAGACCACGTACCGGCAAGCGCAGCGTCCAGCATTATTATGTATTAAAATTAAATTGATCTTTCAAGGTCAAACATGGAAAAATCTTTTTTGACTGTGAAATAGTGTCTGCAAAATCGCGAAATCGGCCAAAAATTTATATACCCTTTATGTGTACCATTGCGCCCCGGGATGGGAGTCCCGCCCAGGCATACTGCCGATATACCGGGACAAGGTGAGCTGCAAATAAGCTCTCTCGCGAGATCTACTGTTCGTAGAACTGCTATTATTATGTTACTGTTTTTTTAACGGAAGTATCTGTTTTCTCCGGCTGCCTGCTGATATAAGTTTTTTTTTAGATGTTAAGTAATACTCGTAATTACTTACTTCAATTCTAGTACAAGTAAACGTTGTAACCCGATTATTCACAATGAAGCTTATTCACTTAAGAGCATTTGACTTTGAATGCAAGTCAAATCAACATTGATTGTGTTGTCTTTTTCTTTTTTTTATTCGTCAATAGGCTTGCGCTTGACCGTCAATTCACCTGGTGTTAAGCGACAGTTACGGTTTACGATGGAGCGCGCTTGCCTAGAAGAAACCTATTCACTCGCGATTTGAAGACACCTAGATTATATCTATTCGGAAAGACCCATTCAGGAAGCGCATTCCACATTTTGGCGGTACGCACAATGAAAGTGGAGTCAAAGCGTTTCGTACGTGAATACGTACGTACGTGCGTACGTGTTTTCGGAATATCAACCATGTAACGATGTCGCTTTTTCGTGCTTCTTACTGTCCGATAGAAAAAAGGGCATGGGGGAATGAGATCATGCAAAGCAGACGCACACTCACCGAAATGTATGCGATAAAAAACCGATAAACTGGCAACTTTGAGACGATACTTGTTCTTTGTTTGTTATTCGATACTTTTGAGTGTTTTACCCACTAAAGTATCTAACAACTGATAGAAAGTCCAAAAATTATACACATCCGACGGCCAAAATAGTAAAGGCTCCCAGGTACAAATAGGGATTATTTTTGAACTGTCTACAAATTTGTAGAATCTTGTTGTTGCTCAATCTTGTACTTGAACTCTTTTCATATCAAGAATTAAAGACTGAGGTATTGAAAGTTAATATAAAGTGATACAACCTTCACAATTATACGCCTTTTTCATAGGTACCATATAAAAACGGATTCATAAAAAAAATTGAGCTAAGATTTGATAGAACAATGTAAGTACATCAAACGAGTCTAAATAAAACTATTTATATGTAATTAACATTGCTATGAAAACCAGACTTCCAAACCACTTTGCCAAATTCACGTAGCCATTTAGTCTCGAAAGTTTGCATCATAATTTTGGATGACGAGCAATCTTAAGCAGGTGACATGAGTTGGCAAACTGTCAGATAACTCAGCAGCAGAGATTGTCTAGCGAGGTGGCTCATCGTCTCCTACACTTCCGGGAGAAGACGTGAGCTTCCGGGAGTTACCGAAATAAAACACCACAGAATAGTAGTGGTAAAATATGTGAGCAGTGAAACTGTTGACCCCCGATCGAAATAGAGGGGGGTGTCTTTTGTGTCATTGTAGCTCTCAAACGAATGGACCTATTTTGATCTAGATTTTTTATTTGAAAAAGAAATTAATCGAGAGTTTTCATAGCATATTGTATCAAAATAGTTTCAGCCAATTTTTATGTCACTGATTTTTAAGTTTTCTAAACCGTTTGTATTATTTACTTCACTGGCAGATATAACAGAGAGCAAGTGACAAGTTAAAACCTAATCAACCATCGCGTGAAAGTCAAATATTCCATCTATTTTGATGTGGTGGTCTGGTGCTACATTTTTCTTTTATACAAGATAGATCTACGATTAACCACCAACTCGCCTGATGTTAAGCGACGGTGTGGCTGAGGATGGAGCTCGTCGATCTTTATTTATAATTAAATTAATTTACATTTAGATTGACCTAATACAAGTTGCAGGAAGATGCTGAATGCATGCAATGCAATGCCGCTTTTTTCATTCTTATTGGAAATCCATTTGGGGCTATGTCCAGCAGTGGACTTCTTGTCTCAAATGATGACGATATTCTGACTATGACATCTAATTGACACATTTTTCTTAAGAATAATACGTTCTGCTTCTAACTTAAAAAGCTAAAAAACCTAGCCTCTTTCATATTGAGTCGGGTAAAAATAAACAGAATTTCATAGAGGTAGCAATGCAAATAAAACCCAGCTAGTGCAAGAAGAAATCCAATTTGTGATAGAAGCAAAAGTATGTTACCGTCCGTAAATAACTCGGCCAAGGCGAGCGAGGATAAAACAATTAAACCTTTTGGACGAAACTATGCGAGTGGCGGCCTTAAGATGTAGGCCATGAAATTAGCGATTTGAAGAGCATTTCCTGTTGTGTATAGGAAACAAGGTAAAGGGATATGAGAAGGGATATAGGTAGATATGAGAAATATTTAAAAAATCAGATATCATTAATTTTGGCGATGAAATTTTGAAAAAATAAACAATTATTTTGGAAATCCTCAGACAATCTAACATCAAATATTTTCCTATTTTAATAAATAAAATAATGTCTCATTTTTTAAATATTCCCACTCAGTAATTCAGATGTGCGACAGAGATAGCTGCACGCTTTGAACAAAACGGACTCAAAGAATCCCCGATTATATTTATCGGGAAAGACCCCTTATGAAGCGGATAAGGTAAGTTATATATTCTCGCAGTTTCCCTGGCCCTACAGCCTCCTACATGGGCACAGTAAGTTCTGGCAAGGTATTTGCTCTCCCCCGGGTCCCACATTACGCACCGACATATTTAGTTGCAAACTTACTTCTCCTTACTTGAGGTAGAATGGAGCATTAGATTCTCATTATTGTCTATAATGTGCGGCTCAGTTTAGGGGGGGTGTTTGATGGTGGGGGTATGCGATGTATAGTTGTAAATCAAGAGACATTGATGACTTCGAATATAGAATTGAAATTCTTTATTGGCCTTATAACTTATCTGCTATACTATGCAAGTCAATTTTTTTTTTTTTTTATAGAAGATAGATCTACGATTGACCACCAACTCGTCTGATGTTAAGCGACGGTGTGGCCGAGGATGGAGCTCGTCGATCTAGAAGATATCTATTCTCTCTAGCCTTGAAAATTCCAAGATTGTAGGTCTCAGGAAACAGAGATGGCGGCAATGAATTCCATTCTTGTGCACTACGCAACAAGAATGTGGATCGAAAAAAATAAGATCCGAAAAACGCAAGCCTATTTTCGAATAAAAGGAAAAAAAACTGGAAGTTTAGGTCATTTCAATTGTTGTTCATCTTTTACTATTCATGCGTTTCTAAGTTCGTGAAAAGAGTTAGATAAAGAAGTTTTATCAAGAAAGGCACGCAGCAAAGAATAAAATGCTTAATGGAGAATAAAGTTCACTCACTATGGACTTTAGAAAGAAGCTCAAAATCGCGCAACGAGCTATGAAGAGAGCTATACTCTGGGTCCCTCAAACAATGGACTTGCTGTGATGATGATGATGGTAATTTTTTATATGTGAAAACATGACACTCATAATTAGGTATAACCCATTGCTTTGGAGGGATGTTTTCAATCAGGGTGAGATTTTTTCTACAGTACCAGCGTCTTCCTGCTTCGTGTCCGCTAATTAAGACTGGAAGAGAAAGGGTTGGACCCTTTTTTTTTTTTTTTTTTTTTTTTTTTTTTTTGTTACCCAGGGGAAACCCTTTATGGGTACCACTGCGCCCCGGGGGAGGCTGCGTGGTTATGTGGGAGTCCCGCCCAGTTGACCGGTGTGCCGGATAGTCCAGCCCAGTCAACCGGTATGCCGGGTTACCCACTAAAACCCCTGGGGTGTTTCGTCTCGGCGCCTGTGTGTGCCGGGCCCATGGGTGCGTCACTGAAACTCGTCCACGGACCCGGCGGCGCTGGTCCCCTGGGACACTTCTCGGTCAGGGCTATCTCCGCCCTACCATCCCGGAGTGGCGCGCGGAAACACCGCGCGCGCCATCTCGGGGCAACGCTTTACGGACAGCAGACTCCCCCGAGTCTGCCGCCCACGGCCCATTTACGGGGGTTGGAGGCTGTCCTGGAACAGCCTCCGACGGCTCCCAGCTCTCCGGCGGCGCATGGGGAGATCGGAGACGATCTCCCGTTCGCGTTCCGCCGTTTCCTTCTGGAGGATCACCTGCTCACAGAAGGAAACTACCGCCGTCCAATTCGTCTCATCAACCAACATTGCGCGGAGCAATGCTGGGAGAGACAAATCCGCCCCGACTGCGCCGATGAGGTCACGGCGCTCGCTGGCCCATGCTGGGCACTCCTCCAACGTATGCTGCGCCGTGTCCTCTTCCGCGCCACAGTGGTGACACACGGAAGTCGGTTCCCTTCCGGCTACTCGGCATAGGTACTTTCCAAAACAGCCGTGGCCGGAAAGTACCTGAACAAGCCGGAAGGTAAGCGACCCGTGCGTCCTGTCCAACCAGTCTTGTATAACTGGACGGACCGCCTCCACTGTCCATAACCCTGCAGTGGGCTGCGCTAGGCGCGCTTGCCACCTTTCTACCAGGTCCTTTTGGGCCCTTCTCCTCCACCGCTCTCTCAGGCTTGGTGGGGGATCAAGTCCTCGGAGACGGAGCTCTCTGCGCCACCTATACATAGCAGTATAGAGCTCCGCCTCCAGATCCCATGGCAACGAGCCTGCCAGGGCGGATGCCGCCTCGAAGGAGACAGTGCGGTAGCCGCGTATCACCCCGACCGCCATCGCTCTCTGAGGTTGTCTCAGGAGAGCGACGGATTTACGGGTCAGGGTGTCCGCCCACACTGGAGCTCCGTATAGCGCCATCGATCTCAGCACCCCGAGATAGAGGTGCCGAGACGAGTCACTCGGTCCGCCTAGATTGGGCATAAGGCGCCTGAGGGCGCCTGCCGCGCCTCTAAGGCGAGGGGCCAGTCCACCAAAGTGGCTATTAAAATTCCACTTACTGTCGAGTTGGAGTCCCAGATATCTCATCGAGGACTCCACTCGAATCCGTGTACCACCAATGGAGATGTGGGAATCTACTGGCGGAGCCTTCCGGGGGCCGTGGAAACATAAGGCTTCCGATTTCTCGAAGGCCACCCGGAGTCCCAGCATCTCCATCCTTGCCACCACCTGACTAACCGCCTCGGTCGCTAGGCGTGCCGCCTCTTCGAAATTAGTCCCTCTAGCCGTTACCAACGTATCATCGGCGTAACACGTAACGCTCGCTCCCGGTGGGAGACTGCCTCTCAGGACCCAGTCGTATCCGATGTTCCACAGGGCAGGGCCTACGACCGAGCCCTGCGGAACACCGCACGACATGGGTCGTCTCAACCACCCGTCGCGTGTTGGGAACACCACCGCTCTTTCCGCCAGATATGAGGCAGACAATATAGCCTGCATATATTTTGGGAAGCCGTGGAACGCAAGTGCCTCCCTCACGCAGCTCCAAGGAATGGAGTTAAACGCGTTAGCGATGTCCAAGGAGACTGCGACGACTACCTCTTTGTTGTCCACGGCTTCGTCCGCAAGGGCCCTCACTCGCAGAATTGCGTCTATCGTGGACCTGCCCTTGCGGAATCCGAACTGGCAGTCTGCCAGATTTGGCCCAACATTCTCTAAGTGCCTGTAGAGGCGCGATGCTATTATGCGCTCAAAAAGTTTGGCGCTCTCGTCTAGCAGGACTATTGGCCTGTAGGCCGACGGTGAGTCCTGTGGGCGCCCCTCCTTTCTAATGAGCGTCAGCTTGCCCTCTCTCCACTCTTGCGGGAAATACCCCTGCGCAAAACATGCATCGAAGAGAGACCTTAGACGCGGCCCCAAGGCCTCCAGTGCCAGCACCCAGGCCCGACCAGGGATTCCGTCTGGGCCCGGGGCGGTGTCCTTTGCTTTCAGCCTCAGTATGGCCGCACCCAGTTCCCCCTCCGACACGAGCGGGATCTCTTCCTCCCTTTCCGCATATTCCGGAGGAGACATTGCCATGCTTGGCGGTCGGAAATGCGATCTCTCCGGGAATAGGTTCCCGACAACGCTCTCGAGGAGCCGAGGGTCGAGTGTCTCAGTCAGTGGAGGCACCCAAGGGCGGATCTTCCGCCTTACTTCCTTATATGGGCGCCCCCATGGGTCGCGACTCAGTGTCTCCAGCATCTCGGCTCTGGCTTGTACTTTGGCGTCGGAAATTGCCCGCTTCAGCTCCTTGACAGAGCTCCTATACTCCTCGTAGAGCCGGTTTTCCACGTCTGGAACTCTGTTCCGTCTGCGTCGGTGCCTCGTATACTGGCGTCTGTCTGCCACGCATTGAACGCGTAGTGCAGCGATGTCCTGGGACCACCAGTATACATGATGCTTCGGTGGACGTGGGCCGGCTCTGGGCATGCTCACGTCGCAGATGTGGGTCATCGCCTCCCGGAACCATGTCGTCTCCCGCTCGATGTCCAAGGCATCCGGCGCACCATCTGGATTCGACTGCCAGGCTTGGACAATCGATGCTTCTGCCAGTAGGTCCCGGTCTAGGCTCTTCAGGACCCATCTTGGGAAGCAACTGTTCCTACCTTGTCTCCCTGGGGATGGGGCACCGGCCGACGCTGCTAGTTCGTATCTAATGTATAGGTGGTCCGATGCCGTCTCCTCCTCTACGAGAACCCTCCAGTTTTGTAGGTGCTGCGCTACAGAGGGCGATGCGAACGTAATGTCCACAATCGACCCTCCGTTGTGGCGCACGCACGTATTGGCCATTCCACGGTTTATGACGACCAAGTTAGTCATGGTGACCCAATCTTCGAGCGTCGCACCGAACACATTGGACACTGGTGACCCCCACGCCGTTGATTTGGCGTTGAGGTCCCCAGCGATCAAGACAGGACAAGGCAACGACTGTCCAATGAAGGCCCCCAGCCCAATCAGGTAGCTCTCGAATTCGGCGAGGGATCCGTTTGGAGAGAAGTAGACTCCGATGATATTGATCCCTCGCCATTTCGCCGCCACATAGCCTCTGCCTCTCGCTGTTACCCTCAAAGGCGGCACTCCAGCGCCTGCTACAATAGCTACCAAGCCGCTGACGTCCCCCACCCAATTATCCCGGGGTGGGACGAAATACGGCTCAGCTACCACTGCTACTTCGATCGACCATTGTGCCATGCTCTGGACGAGTAGGTCCTGGGCATTGGCACAATGGTTAAGATTGCCCTGTAGGATCTGGTGGGCCATGACTAATTGTTGTCATTTTCCATCTCCACCTCGTTCCCCTGGGAGGGGGAGCTCTGCGCTGCAGGTCTCGTGGGGGCTTTAAATGCCCCTTTTCTCTTAGGTGGGGAGCAGGACTTGCTCCCGAGCCTGTGATTCGCCGGCTTATTTGCGGCCTCGCACAGCGAGCACTTCACTGATTCAGCGGAGCATTTGGCCGCTTTGTGCCCCGTTTGTCCACAACGATAGCACTCGTTGCTCCGGTCCGTCTCTGAGGTGCATTGCGCACGAGCATGGCCACTCTCAAGGCATCTGTAGCACCTCATTCGTCGGACCGGAAGCACCTTTACTGCGGCCGCAATCCAACCCACCAGTAAGCGTCCCTCATTTTCCAGCCTCTTAACTGCCTCCACCGGGCAGCGCGCCCAGACACTGCCAGTGCCCTGGTAATCGTACCGTATTTCCCCCACTCTAACTGTGTCCACATGGCAGCCACCTTGTCTGGCGACTGCTTCCGCCACTTCCGGAGACGTTGTCGAGTCGTCAAGACCCGTGATACGCATTTCTGCGCATTTAGTGGGTCTTGATACTCGAACCATCGTCGGATCCAGTGTCTCCTTAAGCTTTTGGGCCAAGGTATCTGCCTTCTCCCCGCTGGCGGTGCCCGGGATCTCTAAAATGCGAGCTCCGGTTGCCGCCCTTCGAAATCGCAGACCAGTTATGTTACAGCTGGCAAGGGTGACCTTGCGCCGGGCATCTGACAGAATACTAGCGTATGTAATGCCCTTCTCTTCTGCTGCGGCCTGCAGGGTTATGACCACTGCTGAAGAGCGCGCGGGCCGCAATTTCGGTTTGGGAGGTGGAGCCCTCTGAGCCGGTGGGTTGATCTTTTTCGCCGGCTTGCCTTTTCTCGTCACCAGCTCCCAGATCCCCTCGTTTGCAGTTGGAGCCGGTTGGGAGTCAACTGGCTTCCCTTTAGTTGGGATGCCAGGCGTAGCCTTCCCCTTAGCAGGCCTCTTTTGGGCCGTGGTTTTCAGACTACTAGGGCCAGCCTGTGTAGTATTTTGCTCGGCCTCCCTCCTACGGTCTGCGGCTAGTGGAGGTCGGACGCGCTTCGCGGGCAAAAGACGATCATCCAGCGCCTCAAGCCGTGCATTAACCATTTTGCCCACCTGGTCAAAGATGGAGCGCGCCATAACCTCCAAGGACTGTGAGTCCTGTTGGCACTGCGCGCCCAACATTTCATTGTCCAGTATTGGCGCCTGGGGCGCAACCGCAGGAGCATCTTGTTTCCGCTCTATCTGCTTGCGCAGCTCGGCAAGTTCTTGGCGGAGCGCATCCACCTCGTTCTGCAGCCGCGTATTGACCGCCAGCAATTTGGCCGTCTCAGCATTAGCTGTTCGCTGGCCGAGCGTTTCAATGACCGTTTTAAGGGAGGACACCGAATCCTTCAAGGCACGTTGAAACGTGCCTTTCAGGTGTCCTGACCTTGCCCCGACCTTGGTGATGATGCTGAGATCATCGTCCGCCCGTCGACTGAGTTCAGCAGCCAGCTGCTCATTGCTTAGAGCAGTTCCCTCAAAACTCAGCCTAGCCCTATCGTGCTGGATGCTCATGGCTCTTTCCTCCAGCTCCTTTTCCAGATCGAAACTAGACTGTTCCCGCTTTTCCAGCAGGAATTGCTTCCTGCGGTTTCTTTTCTCCTCCTGTTCCGTCATGGTCGGCTCTATAGAGAGATAGAGAGATAACTCCCACAAATCCAACCTTAGCAAATACCACATAACATGCAATAACTTACCGTAACTTAACGTAACGCGCAGTAGCCCCGTTACGTTAAGTTACAGTAAGTTACGCGCGTTCACGTATAACGCGCGTAATAACAGTTACATTATGCGAGCGATGAATAGGTATCTGTGATTTACCTTTATAGGGGTAGGGAGATCTCGGGTAGCTGGTGGGGAGTTTTGATAGGGCAATATTGTATTGACACAGAAAAATTAAGTAATGAAAGGTTCACATAAAAAATTGCAATAAAATTTAGTTACCTACATTTCACACACAAGCACAGCGGATTACCAAGTTGAAGTGGCAGTGGGCAGGGCACATAGCACGTAGAACTGATGGCCGATGGGGCCGATGATGATGTGAAATAAATACTAGACAACAATAATCTATTGTTGAATTAAATATCTGTATCTACCTAGTACGCTATACGATATGCCGTTAACTATTATTAAACCTACGGCTGCATTGTAAAGCAATATAAGGCACGTATCACACGACGCGCTCGTAACTAACGCGCCGTCTGCGACCTCCATATTTGAACATGGCTTTATTAATTCAGGTACCTTTTGTCTGCGTCTGTATTGTGTTGTTGAAAAGTGACGGTAGTTTGTCGGTATTTACTTTTTGAAGGGATTGTAGAGTTCGGTTGTTGACGAGGTTGGATTTAAAGCTACAAGGCGTAAATTCAATACTGAACGAATGGATAAAATTAAAAAAAAAAGCTTGTGACAACTAAACAAATAAACTTTAATCGTACGTAGTTCGACCATCGTCCGTCTAGCTCGCGCAAAACCAACATTTTTGTAGATATAAAATGACAGCATGAACTTAAATACAAAAATCGTGTTACAAATAAAACTAAAAAACAACAGTCAATTTTCATACATAAAAATCATTTTTTGATATTATTAACGCAAAAATGATTTTTATGTATGAAAATTAACTTATAACCGATTTAAATTTTGTCGAATATTTGTGATGTTGTTTTCTATTTTTATAAACGACGATTTTCTTTAAGTTCATTCAGTCATTGTATATTTTCATAAATGTGTGTATGCGGGAGCTAGACGGACGATGGTTGAACTACGGGCTTTTAGATGAGAAGATTCACTTTCTAGAACATTACAATTTATTTGGAAGCTAATTACCAACTGAACAGCCTTGATTATCCAGGAAATTTGACACAAACGCTTAAAAATCAACATGTAGACGTCAGTAGAATGACGCTACCTAGGTTATTAAAACAGATAAAAACATTGCTGTAAACATGCCGCCATTATCCTCAATCCACATCACCGTCCCCTTATAACCTCAAAAGTGCTGTATATTGAGTACGTGCGTATGCTTAGCAAAAGTTATTAGTTTCACCACTTTCACCTGAGGGGCACAGGATGTATTCTCACTGTTTGCCTGTCAAACAATAGATTGAGATTGTTATGAACCCCTCTCCATCATGCAAACATACTATACCTACACTGTCTCAAACTACACCCTACTTGAAGTTAACCTCAACATTCAGTGCTACAACTGCATCAATTTCGAACACACTGAAGGATATTTTGTGTAGCTAAGCGTCATAACGCCGTCGCAAATTACAACTGACATAAATTGAAGCATATAGTTCGATGTTATTAATGCTAACGTTTCGGACATAACTTATGCTTGTGTGAGTTATGTAAATTATGAATGTTAATGTGTGTTACCTATGAGGTGCTCTGTGTTTGATGTTGGATATCAATTAAAATTATGATAGTAGGGTGAGGTAGAGCGAAATTAATAACTTTCGTGAGTTATAATAATAAGGCGTTATATCTAAGATTGCGCTCTATAATCTTTGTTCTTTCGTTATTAATTTTAATTACCTTATATACCTCTTTAAATCACATAGACAGGCACAAAATTTTGACATAAGAGATAGAAAAAAAAACTTTTGTATTGATAGGCCCAACACAAAAGAGCCTATCATATATCATAGTTTTTTTTTGGTATATTCCTTGTTATAACTAAGAAAATGGCCACGCAAAAGTATTGATATTCATTTCTTAAAATAATTGAAAAATTTAAATAAAAGCACAAGATAAGCACATAATAAATAATTTAAATTCCCCTCTTAGTAGTTACTTCACTTCACTTCCACTTTAGTACCTAGTTAATACGCCGGAATAAACACAAATTATTAGATCTGATTTTGAACATACAATTTATATTACTTTATTATACTTAATACAACAAAAAAATGGTATATGGTTATTTTGTATCAAGGCTGGGTCACAAATGAACATTCTTTTTTATACAATATATAGGTTTGCGCTTGACCGCCAACTCATCTGACTTTAAGCGACCTGAGTTTCTTCTGTCCCAAAACATCTCTTATTCAAGCGCAAACCTATTTCTACATTTCTACATAAAAAAAAACCTTAGAACTGATCTTAAAATCCCATATTCATGTCATAAAGTAGATAATCTCCCAAATTACTCAGTTAACCCTCCCGCATCAAATATCAATATATTGCGCGTACGTTACCGGAATTACCTTCGGACGAGCAAACAACCAGCCATTGTGCGGAGGTTATTAAAACATCGCCATCGACATACCGTTCATTACTTAAGCTGAAAGCAGGCACAGAGTAAATAACTCAGTAGGATAAGTTGGTTGAAAGAATCTGGCGTCTCGAGCATGAAACGCAACTCAAAGTCGTCGCGTCAATTTGTAGTCAAGGTGTTATTTTCATGATTTTCCTGAATTTATAAACTCTGCATCTATCTGAAAAATTTACTATAGTTGTTATAGTTCATAAAGTTACGTAAGCTCAATTTAATTTAATTTATTAAACTTTTTAATAAAACTGGATGCGAGAGAGAGAGAGGGAGAGAGATAGAGAGAGAACAAGAGAGCCCTCCTATCCGTCTACCCTACCTAATGAAATTGGGTAATGTTTTAAGTATTTATTTTAAACGTTTCATTCAGAACTTTGATTTATTTCAAGTAACTGATTTCAATCATCATTTTGTGATTGATATTGTTTTTTTTTCTTCAAATTTTTGTACTGGGAAGCGCCGTGAGCTCACTAGATAATGATATAAGATTAGATAAAAGTATTGAGCGATAGTTATTAAAACGTTCCCCAGTACAAATCTTTAAGAGTATAATAAAATATAAAAAACACTCCAATCACAAAATTATTGATATCAGTTCCTTAAAACATGCTTAAAACAGTTTCAAAGTTTTGAATAAATGTGTAAATGATATACCTAAAAAAACTTTAGATTTTTTTAAAATCACAATTATTAATAATAATATATTATTTATCTTTATAATTTTTACACAATTATTACTTATCCAGGAAAGTTTTCAACGTTTGTGTCAAATGGTCCTCCTGTTTGTTTCATTCTATAACCCGTACATGTTTGCCGCGGGTCAGGAAGAACCAGCGATTAATAAATTTAACCCGTGTTTGAGTTGAACAGTTCGAAGGTAAATGAGTGGGGTCATCGGTACCTTGTTCCACCGGATATATTATCAGGACTGGTGTTGCCATTTACATGAATCATTAACGTTTCGGACATATACGGTTTTTAACGGGTTTTGCGTCAATTAAGTCAATTAAAATAAAATGTAATATTTTTAAACGTTAAGTATCTAATTTTGTCAAAAACTTTATTTCGGTCCATATAACAGATTTCAAACTGAAAATAGTTCTTATTTATTTTCTTTGTAACGCGTGAATAGGGGGTTTCATTTTAATTAGGTATTTATTTATTATTTCTCTTCAACGCCAGCCCAGCTAGCATGGAACATGGACTAATAGTCTTTCCCCCGTTTTATCCACCCTTCAGAGGAAATAAAGTATGTACTGATATTGACAACAGACATAACAACGTGGACAAAAACGTTTTATCTACCTTCCATGCTAACAGGGCTGGCATACAAAATTAATTCTCCCCATAAGTATAAATACCTTCATACAACCGTCTCGCCGTGGATAACAATATCTAGGGGTTCTTTATTAGCTTCAATTGGTCCTGCAGTGTCCTGCATGCGGGCTGCAACTGAGGAGAATGGAGATCGAGAGATACCCATACAGTTGCAGCAATTGATGCTTTTGGCAACATTTTTTTAGCATTGACTCATAGCTATACGAAGTAATTTAGAGTTACAGAGGTTAATTAAAAAGAAGCCTCAGATGGGAAAACGAGATGTACGTCTCGCTCACGCATTTCAATATTTTTAAGGTTATAAAATGACTGAATGTACTTACGAAAAATGTGTAACATCTTAGACTTGAAAAAAACGCAATTTATTTGACTAAGTTTTATTCAGATAAAAATAATACAAATAATTTAAATGCCATTTTTTCTATTTCATTGTTGTGTAGGTATAAAAACTTGTTTGGATCAAAATGATAAATTTGTTTAATTTAATTTTAATTTTATAATAGGTATTTCTGTCTAACATAACAAACAGCTTTAGTTTGTAATTTCCGGAAAGACGAAAAAATAATTTCAATGGCTCGATGTATTTAATTCAGTGCCAACCAACTATTTAAATGCACTCGCGCACCAATGTGTTTAAAAAATGGGTTAGAATGTAAAAAAAAAAACAGATTAATATTATGGAACCGCAGTTATTTCCAATTTCCAAAAAAAAATGGTTGTCTGTAAAGTCGGTTTACGGACGATAATTTTACGTGATAACGTCATGATAGATGCGTCAAAAGCCGAACGCTTAGGCCGATCGTGCCTCTCTATCGCTTGTTCCGCGCTTTCGCTTTGACGCTCGGCTCAGGCGGAACGTGACAATGAGTCATGATTTGTCGTGCGTGCAGCCGGCGTTCATCGATTTATAAGACGTTAAAAAATAAAGAAAATTGATTACTTATGGTTTATCACAAAAGAAGCGCTCAAAAGGCGCCAAATAAAAAATAACTCTGTATCTATTCGGATAAGCAAACTTTTATGTTCATAGCCATAATAAAGAATGAAGGAATAGGAATCTTACTATAAAGGATGACTTGATGCTAAACACCTACGCACAGTTTAGGCATTGGACAATACTTTCAATTATTGTAACGTCATTTAAAGCTCGTAAGTAAGGTTTTTTCAATTAAAAACTAACAGAATACAATAATAGTCATGACGGCTCAACTGCTTCTATTGCCATAGATTACAATACATAGTTACTACATCCACTAATTGTTATTATTTTGTCACAGATAGTTATGAAAGTTACTACGGCATCGTCAGAGATGATAGTAATAGTCGGCTATAGCTTGATTGAAACACGCGCCCATACCTGCGCCGTAACTGGCTCTCAATTGACTCTGATGTTCTGATGTGGGTCATAAGAACAAAAACGAATGGAGAAGTTATTAAAGCAATAAAAATAGAACCTAAACTTCGTATGAAGTACGTGTTGTCTACATCTATATCTATCTATATGTCGTTTTTTTACCTATGTAAAAAAAAACTGAAACATGACTTAACAATTCATGATCTATAGATATTTTGATATATTAGATACATGATCTATGTTACGGATATTTTCGTAATGCAATAATTAAATATTAACAATTCCCAATTTGATAATAAAAAAAGTTATGCGATGTATTCTGCCGGCTATATAAAAGATATACAGAGCTGCTTTTAATTATTGAGATATTTACTTCCAAAGTTTTTGTGAGAACTGCTTCTAAGTTTATTAACACGTGGGGAAATATAAAAACAAAGAAAGTCTAAAAGTTGGGACAAAAATTTATTTATTATGCTGTTCGATTGCACTTTCTTAAGCGTCTGGCTAATTAGTACTAAGTTTATAAAATTTTGAGACCACGTTCATGGTTACTAAAAATAATTATATTTGTCATACCTATTAAATCACATAAAAATAAGTAACACCATCAAATTAAATTTGTCGTTATCTTCTCACGTAACGTATAGATGATAATTTTGTCATTGAAGGCTTAAAAAAATATTTAACATATATCATCTCCACCCCACTTTGTTCTCACGTGTATTCTATTAAGTAAATTGTACCGTTGAGTCACAGGCCACCTGGCGCGCCTATCACCTTAACTGCCAATTGAGATTATTTGATGTTACATCTGCTCTGCGTCACTCAATGACTGCGTTACACGTGAAAATTCGAGAACAGGAGGCTTATTTCTGTATGTATAGCCAAGACAATTACTGTTTCATATTCATATTCATTTATTTCATAAATATTCTATATAAATTTCATTCAGTAGTAGCGTGTCTGTCTTTGAAGTTGAAGGTTTTGAATTTTATTCCTCGCCATAATTTTCATATTAACTATAACAATTCACTGCTAGACATAGGGCTCCCTATGGATTTCCAAAAAGAACGGTTGACCTGTTGAAAAATCATTGGCGGAGTAATACGCGATTACTCCATTTAATTTACAAAAAAAAAACACTCGATTACAAAAAAAAATCGAATTGAGAACCTCCTTCTTTATGGAAGTCAGTTAAAACAAATTATGCTATCAAATATATACCATTTTCTAATGCGTTCTATCTCTTTATGAGGTCATAACTATAGAATTGTTCCCAATGTTCAACGCAACAATGCATTAAAATTCCCTCGAAATAAGTGAAAATACCTTCCAATTAAGAAACAAAGGGCTGAGGTCCGGCTATCGCCACACCATGCGGGTAACGTCGGAAATTATTAATTTGGACTATTAAAATTACCTACACAGCAATTGAGAAAGGAGACGGGCACAAAAAGGTCCCCCTGTGTGACCACTGAGAAGAAAATTTTGCAGAGTTTTGTCTACTGTGTAGGTACAGTAACGTCTAATTTGTTACATCTTGTACATTACTTTCAATTTCATCGCAAAATTTCCTGGACCTGGAACAGATCGGTTTTAGTGATAAAGCCGACAGTTACATAGTGATAGTCCTTTCATTTTGTGTACAATACTTACCAAAAAAACGTTACTTAACTTTAAGCAATGCTTAACATATTTTGTCAATTTCTCGCTAACACGGAAAGAAGACAGAGAATTTAAGACGTTGGCTAAAGTTAAGTAACGTTTTACGGTAAGGCCCAAATAGTTTACCTATCAATCAGATAGACTGCTCTAAAAGTGTGTCATGTTCTTCTTTTTATTTAGTGCTAATTTTTCAATCCACAGATAAATATTATTTGTTAGAAAAATACTGCTTTCTTTTTCTTAACCCATATGGTAGAGAAAGACAGAGCTAAAATTTATCCGACAGATACTTTTATCTGAGGATTGAAAAGTTAGCCTTAAGAGTCAAATTGATTGGCATTTAAACACAGGTCTCCGGATGCTAAGTGACGATGTGATAGAGATGAGAAACACACCTGATGACTTGATGTTTTGTTTTTTTTTGTCTATACCTCTATATTATATCAAGTAACAACTAATTTTAGTGTTAGAAAAAATAAATTCTAATTACCTACTTGCAATGTTGTTTTGATCAAAATACAATTTTATGTAACGAATGTAGCCACTTATTAAATAACACAAAATAAATAAACAATACATTTATCTGAACTCGAAGCTCCGTCCAAGACGTTGGAGCTACTTTTCTGTCATATAATCTACTCTCTAATGTGACGCTACCTTTTAAATGGTAAATGACTGTAGGGAATATGGCAAGGGCTTTGTCTTTGACATTGTGAATGATGAGTTTTTGGAGGTTTACCTTTACTGTGTGGAGATTACGACTTATACGAGATGATTAATGTTCTGAATTTAACAAGTTTTATGCGAAATCACTTCTTTTAGAGGAACATTTTTACCTAAAAGGGGGGGTAATATCTTCGGGTGTTTTTAAATTAGGGAGGTTGGATGTGTATATGTATCTATAATTACCACAGACAGTAGATGAGGCATGCTACTTAATTTATATGAAAACCTTGCGTTCCACATTTTTAGTATCGACTGTGACGTCACACAAACGATTTAGTGATGGAGTGTTCCATCCGCGCAAAATCTATTCAACCCAATGCCTTTGCCGCGATTGAACGCTAGTAACTAGTTGACAAGATATCGAATCGAAGTATAGATCACCTGAAATTAAATAATCTTAGGTCGTCGAATGCGATTTTTAACCGACGAAAAAACAGAGGAGGTTTACAATTCTACGCGTTTATATATTTTTATCATACTTGTTGACACGCTAGGTACATACACTTAGGGTATCTATAAAAGTCTATGATAATTACACTGATCACAGTAGGAATCTTGTTTTGATACAAAGTTTTAATGCTATTCTATTTGTGTAATATTTAATATTTATTTATATTTATAAGCTATGATTTAATTTAATTTAGTCTATTATTAGTTTCCTTACAACTTTTATAACTTAACTTTTATTGTATTTTGACAATTTATTGTTCCTTCATAAGGAGAAACCTTTGGCTCTGTAATACAGTTATTACTAGTTCTGAGCCAATGGATTCATAATCACGGTGTATAACTATTTTCTTTTGTGCAAAATAAACTTTATGATTATAATTACCCCTTATAGGTATTAAGGTATAGTACTAGAGTAAATATTAAATCACAAGTTATGGTATAGTTTTCTTTAACTTATTTCCAAAAAGGAGGTTCTAAATTCGACTGTATGTTTTTTTTGTTTGTTTAACGATTAAGTACTCCGCTAATTATGAATTGTTTTTAATGATTAAATGTTATCAAAATCAGTCAGTACTTTAGTTTTTATAATAAAATAACTGAAAAAATATCATCCAAGTAAACGAATTGCTTATTTTGAAGTCGGTTTTTTCAGGTTTTTAAACTATAATTATTATTATTTGAGACAACATTCCTAGCTTCTGCAACAGTATCCGATAAATCTAAATAACTGCCGCGAGTTGTTACGGCTAAAATTCACTTCTAGTTAATCGGCCGCGACGAAAAATATTTTTCCATATGTTTACTACGGCCACTTAATTGAAACGTGGGTTTTATGTTATATTATAAGGATTCTTGTTGCGTACTGCACAGGAATGGAATTCTTTGCCGCCATCTCTGTTTCCTGAGACCTACAATCTTGGATTTTTATCTGAGAATCTTTTAGATCGACGAGCTCTATCCTCGGTCACACCGTCGCTTAACATCAGGCGAGTTGGTGGTCAATCGTAGATATATCATGCATAAAAAAGGAAGACTACAATGAGTTCATGCAACATAAATCTATATACTTATATAAAAATCAATTGCTGTTCGTTTGTCTCGCTAAACCTCGAGAACGAATCGATTTAGCTGATTTTGGTTTTGAAATGTTTGTCGTAGTCCAGGGAAGGTTTAAACGTTGAGAAAATATCGGGTCCACTCATTGATAGGTGATGCGAAGTACGCCGGGTCATCTAGTAACACCTATAATTGTGATTATATATATAAGCATGGCATATACCCGCTGTGCCTGTGAGTGCGCTCGTGAAATCTTCAGCCTCCAGTTACTGTTCTACATGTAATATAGCATAGTAACATTGTCCAGATCCTTATGTGGGTAATTTTATCTCTAAAACGAGACCCCTCCAAAACCAACCCGTACCTAAACTAGTTATACCCTTTCAAATCCTTTGTCCACTGCAAGTTAACGTACAAAATGTAACTTAAAACGTAGTGTAAAATTAAATAAAAGCACTTTGTAAAGGTGTCGCCCGCAGTGCCCTGGGTAGATAGTGGTGGGAACGGACCGAAATTAATTAATTATTCGATTTGTAGTAATTATCTGGGTTTTTTTTTATACAAGATAGATCTACGATTGACCACCAACTCGCCTGATGTTAAGCGACGGTGTTGCCGAGAATGGAGCTCGTCGATCTAGAAGATATCTATTCACTCTAGCCTTGAAAATTCCAAGACTTTGCAAGGAGGTGTTTTTGGAGTGTTCTTCCATGCAGAACTGGGAGAAAAAATAATCATAGAATGTAGTATGTAAAAATCAGTTAATGGACTTGAGGGAAATTGGCATTTATGTAGGCGATTGGCTGGCCCCCTATCACTCCAAGCAAATATTTTATCTAACCCTGGTATACTCTACCCTCTAATAACCTCTCCCTTCCATGTAAACCTATGTAACCCTCTAACCAAGGTCAAATATGGCGGCCTCATGAGGCTTTGACCACGTGTACTATGCTTTGACGCTCTGCCTACCCGCAAGGGAAAACAGACGTGATTGTATGTATGTATGTTTGAATAATCACCCGACTACGCAAGAAGGTATTTTTCGAGAGTGTGTATGTCTGTATGTATGAATGTTTCTATATTACCACTACCGGCCTAAGCGGCTTGACTAATTTTGATGTGCGAGGTGTTGTTATATTCGCCTTCACACCCTTCAATGATCCTTGTTAAATATAATAATAGAACAATTCTTGAAGAAATTAATAATAAAAATAACTACTGGACTAATGGTTTGCATTGTTAATAAAGTAACCTAGCCAATGTTATATGTATAAAATAAATCCAGCAAAGTACGAGTTTCAGTCGCACACTGAGGCTTCCGTACTTGTACACAATACATTTAATGAAATGAACACTGCCACCAGTGCTAATTACTCAACAAAATGTGCTTTATTTGTTATTTCACAAATCCTAGGCGCTCACATATAATATCAAGTTTAAATAAGTGTTAACAAATTTATAGACAGTTCAAAAATTACATACACCGGCGGAACTTGAACCCGCATCATTCCGATCTGTAGCTGGAAGCCTATACCATTTTGTTACGGGTGGCGCCACCAACGCTTGATTAGTTTAAGCAAAAAAGACTATTCGAAAATTTCGACCATCCTATGTGACCAAAAAAACCTCCGTAGCCAATATGGTAAAGGCTCCCAGGTACAGATCGGGATAGTGCGGGTTCAAGTCCCGTCGGATGTGTGTAATTTTTGAACTGTTCATAAAATTGTACATTTTAGTGAGTAATACTCAAAAATATGGAATATAAGTAAGTATTAAACACCTATTTTCTTTATCCAACAAGTATACAACAAGTACAACAAGTATACAAGTATAAAACTCAAAAACCCCTGACAAAAAAACGGCTGCACCGATTTTGATGAAACATAGCTAAGAACACTCGCGACTAATTCAACTTTCAAACAAAAAATCAAAATCGGTTCATCCGTGCGGGAGCTACACCTACAGACACACACACACAGACACGTCAAACTTATAACACCCCGTCGTTTTTGCGTCGGGGGTTAAAAAATAAAGAAAAGGTAAACAATTTTTTCTTTTCGATTTTTTTTTTATCGTTTAAATATTTTCATTCGAAACATCCCATCACTAGGTGGGTATAGTAGACCCGCATCGCATGTGCGGTAACTTAATCCACTGATAGTTAGGTCTCGCATCAAAAGGTAAAAATGGCCGCGTGAGGGAGGTCTCAATTATCTCGCTGACAGCACCCTTGTAAGGACACTGGTTTAATATAATTTAAATAGGTATTTGGGGACATGAGAAAAACGAAAAAACTTTAACATACAGGATATTTATAGTACTCATAAAGAATTATCTTTCCGCAAATGCACTTAATTAAGGTCGAGATTAAAGCGCAGATATCTCTCTCGCGCATCATAATTTTTAAACAAAAAAATAATTAACTAGGGATATTAGAAAAGTTAGAGCTAAATTTGTTTATTTAGAGAGGAGAAAAATTTAAAAAAAAAGTTTTAATCAGATATTATTTATATTGGCGACGGAATTACAAAAAAACTTATATTTTCTGATTCTTCAGTCAATTTAAAAGATATCGATGAAAAACTTGTTCTTAAATATTTCTCCTGTCTAAATAAACTATAAGGACACTGGTTTTAGAATAATTTAAATAGGTATTTGGGGACATGAGAAAAACGAAAAAACTTTAACATACAAAATATTTATAGTACTCATAAAGAATTATCTTTCCGCAAATGCACTTAATTAAGGTCGAGATTAAAGCGCAGATATCTCTCTCGCGCATCATTTTTAAACAAAAAAATAATTGATTAGGGATGTTAGAAAAGTTAGAGCTAAATTTGTTTATTTAGAGATGAGAAAAATTTAAAAAAAAGTTTTAATGAGATATTATTTATATTGGCGACGGAATTAAAAAAAAACTTATATTTTCTTCAGTCAATTTAAAAGATATCGATGAAAAACTTGTTCTTAAATATTTCTCCTGTCTAAATAAACTAATTTAGCTCTCACTTTTCTAATATTCCTATTCAATGATTGTATATGTTTGAAAAGGTTGTGATGCGCGAGAGAGATAGCTGCGAGCGTTGAGCGAATTCATAAATAGCGACACTTGACGTTGCAATAAAGTGTAAGGCAGGTTACGTAGGCGCTAAGTGCCATCTTCTACAACCTATAGACACAGAGTGTATCCCGTTCTATTGGTAGCTATTATTTATTCTGTCGCTCGACAAAGTACTGAAGTGTCCGGTCGAGCCGGCTGGTCGATACTTGTAGCATTATATTATACCTGAACTCCAAATTGCGTCTAATTATATTTGTACCTGTTTGTACCACATTTCACAACAAGCAGTTCAGCGGTTTAGTCATGAAAAAATAACAGATAGTTACTTTCGCTTTTATAATGTTACTAGCTGCGCCTCGCGGTTTGACCCGCGTAGTGATGGAAAACAGTGATGATGATGATGATGGCGTATTTCATTATCCAGATCCTAAAGAATCTCTGTGCCGTGAAAAAGTATTAAACAGACAGACATAATTACTTTCGATATTAAGATAAGATAAGATAATTTATTATAATATTAGTTAAGATATGTTGATGTACTCGTATTCTTACACAATCATTAAACAAGTTATCTATTGTACCTATATTAAAAGAAAAACCCCGACTGCAAAAAGCGGTGTCGCAGTCTTCGTTACGCTTTATACGCTGTTTGTATGCTGTGTGTACGTTTATAGTGAAAGCATATGCGTAAAATCGGCCGTGTGGCCGAGGATGGAGCTCGTCGATCTAGAAGATATCTATTCACTTTAGCTTTGAAAATTCTAAGATTAGGTCTCAGGAAACAGAGATGGCGGCAAAGAATTCCATTCTTGTGGAGTACGCAACAAGAATGTGGATGGATATGGCTGAGTAAGGATATTTGGCATTTCAACGAGAAATGGGAGAAATGGAATAGTCCTCCTTCTTACGTAGCAGTCGGGTAAAAATAGAGAAACCGATACACATTAGACGCGCGATGGCACCTAGCTAGGGTGACAACAATGCCGCCATTCGGCGCGGACTGTGACCGTTACACAATAGTTACAAAAAGCCCCCACTTTTACACCTACTATAAATTCCGAATGATTTTTACTCCGTGTGACACATTCGAATGATTTACAACGGTGGAACAATACGAACCGGTTACGGTTATGAAATCCGTATTGTGGTTACAGCACACTACATCAACTCGACATCCACATGATAAAGGTGCGATGTCTATTTTAATAATTCAAATTGTCGTGCCTTTCATTAATATTTTTTTCTTTAACTTAGGTAAATGCATATAGGTCTAAAGTAGCAATAGCTCGATATGAAAAATTATTATCTCAGACCCTTGCAGTTTTAAAAACAGTATTGTTAGTTTAATATAGGTACTCTACAAAATTAAACAATTAGAATTTAAAATTATTGCTAACAAATGCCATAGACTAATTGCAACAATTCAGTTCAGTTCAATTTTTGCAGTTACGTAGGTATTCGTATAATTTTAAGAGACACAAATTTTGAATCTATTGTTAAAATATGTACGTAAAACAAAAATATTAGGTTTCGTAATTCAGCGTGAAGTCTATAAAATAGTTATTATAATAGTGTTCCATATTAAAACATACGATGAAATTTTAAACAGGCTTACTTTGCGTAAAATATAATCATTACGGTAAAACCCGAAACCCGATTTCAGTCAGCCAGCACCGAAAAAACTTTGTTTGCAATTAAATAAAAGTTTTATAATCATCAGCTTTTTCGAGCTGGACAACAACAAAATATTAAATCTAAATTGATGTAATATTAACGAAAGCAATTCTCTTCTTTAACTGTAAATTAATATAAATTTCAATATATCATTCATTCATTCAGAATGGGTCTTTCCGAGTAGATATAATCTAAGTGTTATCAAATCGCGAGTGAATAGATTTCTTCTAGGCAAGTGCGTTCCATCGTAGACCGTAACTGTCACTTAACACCAGGTGAGTTGATGGTCAAGCGCAAGCCTATCGTCGAATAAAAAAAGTTCGGTTCACAATCAACAAAAATATAGAGAACATACACAAAATACACAAAAATGTAATCGAATTTAAAACTTCCCTGTTTTTAAATGAAAAATAAAACGTAGATTTAATATTATTTTTACTCTAATGGTCGATCCAGAGTCGAAGCGATGTAGTGTACAGTACATTTATTCATATTGTTACGTATTAACTATTGTTTAATCTGTATTGTTACTATGAAAAGCGCGTTGTTTCCAAAAGCACAAATAGTAATTATTGCTTTAACATACGGTACAATGTTGCTTTTATTGTTTTCAGCTATTCTGAACGTGATTTTCGTTGGTGGTACGTTGAAATGCAAAGCTGTGATTTTGTGACCTGAATTAATAATGGCTTTATGGATAGTTTAGGTAGTTTATGGAAAGTAAAGAATATTATAAAGAAGTTTTAAATTATTATTAATATGTTTTCCTTCCTAGTACATACCTACCTCATACCAAAAATTCACGTCCACTGCAAACATGTTAATTCCAAGCAAAACAAACATATTCCTCGCTCGATATGAAATCATTATTACGTCCCGACGGTAACATCAGGTCAGCGTCTTATTCGTCTAGACACTTAGTTGTAAAAAAATCCTTATAACGATCCAACTGAACTTCATACCACACACTCACTTCCACTGCAAACATTTCCATTCCAACAAAAACAAAACTATTCCTCGCAGTTATGAAATCATCATTATGTCCCGAGGGTAACATCAGGTCAGCGTCTTATTGGTTTACACTTAGTTGTAAAAAATCTTTATAAAGATCCAACTCAACTTCATACCACACACTCACTTCCACTGCAAACATTTCCATTCCAACAAAAACAAAAATATTCCTCGCAGATAAGAAATCATCATTACGTCCCGAGGGGATTCAAAAATCCGTTCCCATCATTACTCTCGCGACATTGACTCTCAGCGTGCCCAATAAAAACACGCGAGACCTCCTGCTTGGATGTTTATTTTGTCACACCGGAGCTTGGAGCCACCCCTTGCTCCGAGGTATTATAATTAAGCTCATTTGTTATTTCTGGCGATACAGTTGTTGGGACTATGTCGTTGTGAGTTTTGAATGTCACTGAAATCGCATACGTAAGTTAAATTCTCTGTGGTTTTTAAAATACAACAGTATACGTAGTTCATAATTCAAGGTTTTAGAATATCGAAGAAACAGGCGAGCTGGTTGATAGAAAATACGATAATAATACTTTAAAATAAAAATTTATGGTGTATACAAGTTCATGTATATAGGAAATTTGACGATAGGAGATGATGAATTGATGATGATACATTGATGTGATTATAATGATATCTTATTCATGAATTTTCATATCATTCCATAACTAAGAATTTTTGGCATTCAACCATATACCACAGTATTTGGAAATTTTAATGACACAATTTAAGATGACAAAAATTAAAATAAATAAAATTAAAAATAAACTATAAAATGATGGTTAAATTTAGTCATTTATTAATATTTGATAATAAAATAGCCGTATCTTGTGGTTTTACTCACAATTGAGATATCTCCCATTATTATTCGACTGCGTAAGAAGGAGGGTTATGTTTTTCGAGTGTGTGTATGTTTCTATATGACAGACTATTGACCGATTTTGATGTGCGAGGTGTAATTAGATTAGATAATACGTCTTCGCTTCCAGAGTGTCATAGACTATATTGTTTTTGTAATAATAATAATAAATCTCTTGCAAAAATTAAAAATGCGTTTTTCGTAATCGCTAACGAACTATTTCGTAATAAACAAATGATTTTACTAGAAATATTCTAAAGAATCTGCATTTATAATCTTTTACAGCGATTTTACGAATACTTTCTCACAAAAAACGTACACTTAACAGCGTATCAAGCATACCGAAATCGTAAGTAGACCACAAAAACTGCTTTTCTGCAGTCGGTTATTTTGTTTTATTGTAATCTACATACTTGTTGTTGAACTACATTAATTTTTTATGTATTTATATTTGAGTTCTTACAACTCACAAAGAATTAATATTTCTGTCTTTGAAAAAAATTTGGACCCCCGTTTTATGCTGGAAGCTATCTGTCACTTAAGACTAAAACTTTTATAGGTACGGATTAATAAATTTACTATCTGCTACCATCATACTGGCGGCATTTTGGAATAGATCATTATGTATGGAAGTCAAAAAAATCTCTGAAATTAAATGACAACTTCGCATAAAATCCAAACTACAAGTCACAAGTTAATGCTTTGAGTAGGGTGGAGTCACGCTTACTCAAAAAAATAACAAACAGTCTCGACCAATTGCCTCAAAGACTGCAATGGCTATATATACCTTTTGATAAAAAATAAAATATGGAACATTTAAAATATAGGATAATACAGATAATTTTTTGAATAAACTAAATAAGCTAACCCTAAAAAAAAATTTTACTGCGACAAAGTTCTTGCTACACAGAGTGCACAAGTAACAGGGAGTACAGAAGAGAAGGGCGCAGGCGCGATAAGCCGGCCGACTATAGGTGCGTCATTAGAGCGCGTTTTTTGTGCGCACGCGACGACTGCCCGCATTATCTTTTTATCGTTGCAGCCCCATGCAAACGGATTACTGGGAGCAGGGGTTGTCAACTATTGTAGTAAAACTGTACTATTTAGTAATACATAATTTTATTTAAAAAAATATGTTTATAGGTGTTTATTAAAATTACTTTTGTAAATTAACTACTGATATTATATATATGAACTGTATAAATATTATAAAATAGGTATGCCCCGTATTTTTACTCATTTAGTAATAAAAAATACGGTAACGATGTCTGTCTCCCAAGACTTCAACTTAATTTTACAACTTATTTTTGAGAGCTATGCTGCCGCAGACAGACATATAGATGCCCCTCTTTTTGGTCGGGGGTTAAAATAGTCAAGTCAGTGCAAAATACACGAAAAGCATACGTAAAAAATAAAAAGATACACTGATAGCTCCCTACTAGAAATATCTATGACAGGAATGTCATCACATTCAGTGATGCAGATATTTTACATTTATATAAATATTAGTTATTCAATCAAATACCAACTTTTTCACTAATGAATAAATAATTAAAATTTCAGAAAAAATTTTTGTAATAATAAAAATATTTTTCGAACATTTTTCACATTATGACACCAGCATCAAAGTTCACAACCTCTGCCGAAAGGTGAACAAAAGAACACGGCGCGTGTCACCCGTGTGTCTCCGAACAAATATTGCATTACCCCTGCCCCCCGACCCGCAGTCCCCGCGCCACGTGACACGCGGTATTGTCTGTCCCCCAGTCCCGAACGACGCTGCCGGCGTGGACGCCCTACGAACAAATCCTGCGGAAATTGCATTGTAAGTGCCACTGATTTTTCTTTCGTTAATTTTGTAGGTTATTTTAAATTTAAAGAATATATTTAGCTAGGGGGTAAAAATGTCTGTCTTAAAATATAATTTATTAAGCGAACAAAGTGAACTAAGTCTCTGCATCAACTGGTATTTGCATACGAACATTTTAAATGAATGTTATTTTTTTTACCTAAAATTATACAGATTCGAATTTTTATTTGTTGACAACTATTTTTGTTTAATGGAGTCTTAGATTATATACCTCTAGATTCCGTGTTCAAATACTAAGCGCATCGTTCAATTTGAAGCAAAAACGTTTTACGTGTGTGAGTGAGCCGCCTATCGTGGGTGTATTGCTTACACCATTTACATTTGTGTGCACGATGTTTGTGATACCAGTGCATAGATATTTTCCCAAAACATAGAGACTTAAAAAAATATTTGGGGTCGATATTATTCAACCGGAAATTTAAACCTAACATTACTGTTTAAAGCATGAAAGTCCAAATTAGGCTCGTTTGCTTTGGTGTCTTAAGCACTTTCTGTTTCAGATGATATCTGACGAAGGTATCAGATGATTGCCACTGGAACACCCTGATGGAAAGGACTAAGACAGTCCAGTTTGGGCTTGTTTACTTTGGTATCTTAAGCACTTTCTGCTTCATATGATGACGAGAGTCTGACGAAGGTATCAGATGATTGCCACTGGTACAACCTGGTGGAAAGGACTAAGACAGTCCAGTTTGGGCTCGTTTGCTTTGGTGTCTTAAGCACTTTCTGCTTCATATGATGACGAGGGTCTGACGAAGGTATCAGATGATTACCACTGGAACACCCTGGTGGAAAGGACTAAGACAGTCCAGTTTGGGCTCGTTTGCTTTGGTTTCTTAAGCACTTTCTGCTTCATATGATGACGAGGGTCTGACGAAGGTATCAGATGATTGCCAATGGAACACCCTGATGGAAAGGACTAACACAGTCCAGTTTGGGCTCGTTTGCTTTGGTGGCTTAAGCACTTTCTGCTTCATATGATGACGAGGGTCTGACGAAGGTATCAGATGATTGCCACTGGAACACCCTGGTGGAAAGGACTAACACGGTCCAGTTAGGGCTCGTTTGCTTTGGTGGCTTAAGCACTTTCTGCTTCATATGATGACGAGGGTCTGACGAAGGTATCAGATGATTGGCACTGGAACACCCTGGTGGAAATTACTAAGACAGTCCCGTTTGGGATCGTTTGCTTTGGTATCTTGAGCACTTTTTTTTATTAAGTAAATAATTACGCTTCAAATATTGTATTTACAGTGTGCTGGTTTTCAGAACAAGGTTTACGGTGCCATTTGAAAGAAAAACAAATAATATCAGAAACATATTCTATATGATTATATAAGATTTCATTGACATTGCCATATATAATTTAACATGTATACATTTGATTGAAATATTTTAAGTGCCCCTCTACCGTCACCTTGACAATATTATTTTCGTGATGGCGGCATGTTCAGTTTCATCAAAATTGAATAGTTTTCCAATCAGGTTCGTCATTATTTTAAACATAAGAAATTTGTGGTATGTTTCTGATATTATTTGTTTTTCTTTTTAAATGCCACCGTAAACCTTGTTCTGAAAACCAGCACACTGTAAATACATTTTTTGAAGTGTAATTACTTACTTATTTTTATGCAGTAAAAAGTGCTCAAGATACCAAAGCAAACGAGCCTAAACGGGACTGTCTTAGTAATTTCCACTAGAGTGTTCCAGTGCCAATCATCTGATACATTTGTCAGACTCTCGTCATCATATGTAGCAGAAAGTGCTCAAGACACCATAACAAACCAGCCCAAACTGCACTGTCTTAGTCCTTTCCACCAGGGTGTTCCAGTGGCAATCATCTGATACCTTCATCAGACCCTCATCATTATATAAAGCAGAAAGTGCTTAAGATACCAAAGCAAACGAGCCCAAACTGGATTGTGTTAGTCCTTTCCATCAGGGTGTTCCATTGGCAATCATCTGATACCTTCGTCAGACCCTCGTCACCATATGAAGCAGAAAGTGCTTAAGAAACCAAAGCAAACGAGCCCAAACTAGACTGTTTTAGTCCTTTCCACCAGGGTGTTCCAGTGGAAATCATCTGATACCTTCGTCAGACCCTCGTCATCATATGAAGCAGAAAGTGCTTAAGACACCAAAGCAAACGAGCCCAAACTGGACTGTGTTAGTCCTTTCCATCAGGGTGTTCCAGTGGCAATCATCTGATACCTTCGTCAGACCCTCGTCATCATATGAAGCAGAAAGTGCTTAAGAAACCAAAGCAAACGAGCCCAAATTGGACTGTCTTAGTCCTTTCCACCAGGGTGTTCCAGTGGCAATCATCTGATACCTTCGTCAGACCCTCGTCACCATATGAAGCAGAAAGTGCTTAAGACACCAAAGCAAACGAGCCCAAACTGGACTGTCTTAGTCCTTTCCATCAGGGTGTTCCAGTGGCAATCATCTGATACCTTCGTCAGACCCTCGTCATCATATGAAGCAGAAAGTGCTTAAGAAACCAAAGCAAACGAGCCCAAATTGGACTGTCTTAGTCCTTTCCACCAGGGTGTTCCAGTGGCAATCATCTGATACCTTCGTCAGACCCTCGTCACCATATGAAGCAGAAAGTGCTTAAGACACCAAAGCAAACGAGCCCAAACTGGACTGTCTTAGTCCTTTCCATCAGGGTGTTCCAGTGGCAATCATCTGATACCTTCGTCAGATCCTCGTCATCATATGAAACAGAAAGTGCTTAAGACTAAGAGTCAATAGGTACCTAATAAAACTCTTTCGTCACTTTTCCATTTTTGGCCAAAAACAAAGCGTATCATTGGTAAATATATTTTATACCCTTGGCAACACCAAGCATTATGGCGCTATATTTCAATATTTTTTAATTCATTTTAAATTTCGGTTTGTCATTTTGCTATGAAATACATCAGAAAATTGAATATTTACTTAAGAAATGTGATGTTTACACACTTTTCTTTTTTTCCTGGATGTTTTTTACAGCACAAACTGATATTTTTTTATTAAAACATTTATATTCGTAATATCATCACTCGGCGAGCGCTCCTGAATGACTGATGGGCATTTGGCGGGGGCCGGGAGGGGGGTCGATCGGAGATGTCAATATCAGTGCCTTTTTAGTGGAAGTTTTTACTGAGCGCTTACTAGGCATCTAGACAATATATAATCTAAGAATGGAGTATTCTAACATAGATTATTAATTTAAAAACAAACAACTTCAAAATGCTCAGGTTGTTTATTTGAAAGACTATTAAACCAAGTTTTATGAAATTTCTACGGGATCAATCTGGAAGAATATGTTTATATCCTTAAAAAAAACAAATCTATTTATAAATGACGAAATTATACATTAACAAATATAAAAGAAAAAATACAACCGCATTGAGAACTTCTCCTTTTTTAAAGTCGGTTAAAAATTAGGTATTTTGTTGCAGTGCCATTTACCAGCCAATTTCAATAATATTTGGCAAGATATTTGATACTCAATTATAACTCAGAATTACAAGGAATAAACTGTCAAGGTAATGTGAAGTCTGCGGTTTATAAAACTATGTAAACTACGTTTTTTTAAATTACTTGTATTTAATTTTGCATTTCTATTTCAATAATATCTGGAGAATATTAAGTGGTTATGGCTAACTATGGCAACTATTAGCATATTAAAATATCCAAAGCGCAACGCGAACCGGGAGTGACGCGATAACGCCTGCGCCTGCTTGTTACAGAACGCCGAACGCGGTTGAAACCATAGCCATCGATTTCAAAATGATGGTGAGTTTTATTTAGCTTCAAAAATGCTATTAATATATTATTTTGTTGTTATTATTTTTTCCTTCGCGATCACAATACGTGTTCTAATAAGGTTACACCTTCCATTAAGCCCGCACATCCTCACATTCACCAGACAATAATTTGATTACAATTTCAATTTTACCGCGGGATAGGAGTGGCCCAAGGATCGCCATTCCGCTGAGCACAACATCTGCAGAGAAATTACTAAGAATTTCATTTCAAAGAAACTACTCCGATTTTTTTTTACATAATATTGCATTTGGTCACCAACTCCTTTGGTGTTAAAAGATGATGCACAGACAAACACAGATTTAATCGAGTTTGGAAGATATCTTTAAAGGAACTACTCAAAAAGTGTATTAAGTGCAATATTTTAAATTTATAAAAAATAATTTAAGCTTATGAACATATTCCGATTGAGATGTGATCAAATGCAAGTCTAGTCAGAACGATTAACCCATATAACCGATTTATATATAGTATATATCTGTGTATGTCTTTCTTTTCAATATTAAATTTCCATTTTCAATGTTATAATGCCAATGGTGAGAAGGGAAGGGTTAGGCCATAGTCTGCCACGCTGGCCAAGTGCGGGTTGGCAGACTTTACACGTCTTCAAGATCATTGAGAACTCTCAGACATGTAGGTTTCCTCACGATGTTTTCCTTCACCGTTTGAAGTTGGCGGCAATCAACAATACGCACATAACTTCGAAAAGACAGAGGTGCGTGCCGTGGGATTCGAACCCAGGACCTGCGGATCGCAAGTCAGACGGTCTCCCGACTAGGCTGGTGGACTATGGCCTAACCCTTCTCACAATCAGAAGATGGCCCGTTCCCAGCAGTGGGACAGTTTGTACAAACAGGGCTGATAAAAAAAAATTACAATGGTCATAGAATAAGGATACTTCAAACTTAACAGTTTTTGACAATTGTTTTTTTTTCACTTATATCGTATATTCGTGGAATGTCATGAGTTAATATTTTCTTCTTAATAGAAATAGATTAATTATCTATAAATAATAACTTATCCAACAAACAAAAATAGGGATTTTAATGATGATACTTCTTATGTCAGTTTGAAACCAGTCTTGAAGTTCGAGTGTATAGGTACGTACTTACAACCACTAACATCTTAACTCACATACATGTAAGCACGTAAGTTCTGAATGATTTCTCTGACAATTTTCTCATCAGTTGCCATATCGCCGTAATATTAATCAGAGTAGGGTAACAAGGTTTGTATGTAATCGGCTGGACGCAGCGGGAGAACACGGAATTAGATTGTCGCCCTAACCTGCCGCAGGAATGGTGAAAAAATTCTATGTTTACCAAGGTTTAGTACCGTACAGATAGAGAATACAAAACTAGTAGTCGGGAGTTTAACAAACATAATTATGATGGTGGATGGGTGTCTTCTTCACAAATTAATTCTTTTGGACAAGTTCGTTTCATCGTAGATTGCAGTATCGTTTCAACATCAGGTGATTTGGCGGTCAAACGCAAGCCTTTCCATGAATAAATAAAAGCTATACTTACATAGAGTCCTTTCAAAGCTAAGCAAAACAAATGAATAGTAGAGTCTATTTGGACAGAGAATCAAATAATTTAAACTGACGTTTCGATTGTGTTCCTAGTCGAACAAAACAAATATAAGTTAAGAAAACTCAAAAACCCCCTTTAAAAAAGGCTGCCCCGATTTTGATGAAACATAAAAATATAAACCTATTTCAAACAAAAAATAAAACTGGATCAAAATCGGGGATGGACCGATTTTGATCTAGTTTTTTAGATTCGCGAGCTAAGATGCCAAAGACAGACAGATAGATACACACGTCAAAGTTATAAAACCCCTCTATTTGGGTCGGGAGTTAATAATGAAATAAGGGCTCTTAGTGCTACGTCCTCTTTCTGAACATACTTTAAAGTGCGTTAGTTTAGGGTTCTACATACACTGTAAATCTCAATAAATGTTTTCTGTAGTTATTACCTGAAACAGATAAAATGTTCAGTAGAACACGCTATTTGAATATGTCACCCCACGAACATAGGCAAGGTTGTAAACTATCAATAAGAATCAGAGCTCTGAGCTTTACAGCTCGTAAACTGGTTGTAACATGCAAACACCTCGAATATGTCACCTTTAGATACATAGTTTCGAAGGAGGAACTTGGAAATAAGTACAGCCGGTCCAAAATATTCCATCTCAAATGTTATAAGTTATAAAAAAGTGAAAAGTGAGAAACGATTTTGTTTATTTTGATTGGAGTTTTTTTTATTTATTAACTATGCTGTCCCACTGCTGGGCAAAGGTCTCCCAAAGATTAGCAGCAGATGGCGTAGGACCGTGACTTGTGGAAGGAAATGGAGAAATATTAAAAAAGTTTTTCTTTGATATCTTTTAAATTTCCCGAGGAGTAGGAAAATATATGTTTTGTACTACTCACATTTTTTTTTAAAATATTTTTCCTATTTAAATAAACATAATTATTTCTAACTTTTCTAATATCCCTAACCGATGATTTTGTAAGTATGTTTAAAAAGGTTATGATGTGCGAGAGAGATAGATGCGCGCGTTAATAACCACCAATTATCTACTTATACTTATTTAAGTTACAAATGTCTACTCAAAAATATCTGGTTATCTATTTACTGTGGTTGAGTGCCAGTTCTATTTACCTACAACGCTGTGCCTAAACTACTCATTTGAATATTCGTATGGATGGGATTTTTACAACAGTTTATCGATACATTTTTTTTTTTTATTAATTTAAGATTGAAATATTATCCTGTTCAATAGTCTTCAAAAACAGCGTAAACAATTTTTATAAGTAATATAAATAACTGAAACAACCGACTTCAAAATGTCCAATTTTATTTGAAAAACCAAAATAATGAATCGATTTTGATGGGACTAATCTGAAAGTTAGTAGGAATTAAGAATTTTTGAAAGCCGTTTACAAATGCTTAAAGTCAGGTCATAAAATTATGTAAAATATACGAATGAATCCATTAAAATTGTTTTAATTTCAATAATTTCGTTTACTTGAATGACATATTTTTTCAATTATTATGTTTTAAAACCAAATTTACTATATCGATTTTAATAAAATTTCAATTTTTTTTTTCTATTTCTATTTGGGAGGTAAGGATTGTACTTTTTAAAGCCGTCATTTGACCAGTTTATGCTTGATAGAGAATCATGATAAAAAAATTAAAAGATACCTATATAGAGAAGAAAAGCACACAGACTACAGCCAAGTATAAAGACTTGACTACAAATCAGGATCAGAAGTAGAAAAATCTGCTTAGCAAGATATAGTAAGTAAGTTCGTATAGACTGACTGGCCAGCCCTATTGTCAGAGTTATTAAACCATCGAAAATCAAAATGATATTTTATTTAAAGAGAGATTATACCTACTCATGAATTGAATACCTATGAATTAAAAGCATGCAAAATCTCAGTTCGCCACACTTTTGAGGATAATACACATGTATTTTGGCCTTATATATCTTGGTGTTGCACTTTCTAAACACACAGGATTGCATTGTCACTGTTCACAAGTCACGACACGCGTCTAGCAGTGTTGTTCAACTATGTTTAATGTTAAATATGTTTGTATGTTGCGACTAAAGACGTTTCGGGCGATTACCTTACTTGAGGCTGGGAAACTTCTAAACATATTATATACTTATTATACATCATTGGCTTATCATCCTCACCTGCATATTTCTTATAATAGCCACATCGGCCTATACGCAACAGAGCTAGTTACCCTACGCTATCGATAACAACAACATTATCCCATCCCTACGCCGGTGAAGGAGTGTGCGTGGCAGGGCGAGTTTGCATAAAAGCATCGTTTGTCACAGCACTAATGCCGTCCTGCGCAGCCCCTCGCGACGATATGAGTGACGTCACACGGGCCGTTAGCTACCACCTACCACTAATGATTCCTCCATACATGTATTGCTTATTACCATAACTATTTACATACAGGAGATTTTCCATCTCTTTAGATTATATATACTTACTCCGCATAAAAATATTATTAAACTTTTTTATAATCAATTGCTTGGAAGGTAATTTATATATTATTATTTTTAATACAAAACTGCCATCCGTACAGGTAAGTATGCATGACAAACTTATGGCAAATGTATAAATAATATATTATTAGGTTATAATTTAGAAAAAATGTAGTGATATAAGATGAAAAAACTTAAATTGAAAATGTGCCTCGATGTACCTAGTGTTATAATATGAAAAAAGTAAATTGAAAACGTACGTCAATCATTTCATAATATACCTCTTCTAGACAAATCAATCTCCATTCAATGTATAACAAATCTAATAAGTCCACGTTTTCACTCCAGTAGCACAAAATTCAATCAGCACACATTCGAGAGAGAGCATCTCTCGCAACTCGCAAGGTAACACCACCTTCAAAGGATTAAACATTTCTCCAAGATAAAGGGCCTTAACACATTTATTCGAGCATTCATCGAATAACAACGTTACCCTCGCAAAGGGATGGAATATCGCAAATTAACGGTTTCCAAGAGATAGATCCGTCTTCTCGATTTGATTCGCGAGTGCTCACTGCTCGTTCGTGTTTATGTTAATTTAATATTTTGTAGGGAGATAGGGAGTAGGAGTGGTCCCAACTCAGAACCTTGCGGTACTCCCGGTGAAGATTCTTTATTTACTAATAGTATTTACGTGACTAAAATTGTCAGTGCAAACGTATTCTTAATAAAATAAAATGTAAAAACTTATGCAAAATAAAGGTAGGTGTGTTTGTCTTAACAAGCACAATTACGTAGGTGTAGCATGTGAGGGATGAAGTCAAATGCTTATCCTAGAACTTTTTATAATTCAGTATACCTAAATAAATTTAATGAAATCATCTAATAATTTTATTCTGCTGGGTTATACGTAATTTCAGAAACACTTTTGTTATTAGTATAAAAATAGTTGTATAGAATGATATTCATTTAGACTTAATTAGTAGCACCTTCTTTTTAGGGTTCCGTACCTCAAAAGGAAAAACGGAACCCTTATAGGATCACTTTGTTGTCCGTCTGTCCGTCTGTCCTTCTGTCCGTCTATCCGGGTGTCAAGACCTTTATCTCGGGAACGCGTAAAGGTATGGAGTTGAAATTAAAACCATATACGCAAATCCATAGCCTCTTTGCTGCAGAAAGAAAAATAAAATTTCAGTTTTCGTAAAAAAAAGTTAGAGCCGAATATGTCGTAAAAAACGCACATTTCGACACTCACAAGGGAATCAAAACCTATGGGGTACTTCCCGTTGATCTAGAACTATGAAATTCGGTAAGAAGCATTGTGTTAGAGTACACATATACGAAAAAATCCGAAAACTGGTCATTTTTAATTTAATCGCAAAAAAATAGTGTCTTTATCCAAGGAATGAGGGCCCAAATTTTAAAGTGAATTAACCGTATCATGCGGGGTATCGAAAAAACTTCATTAGCCTAAGCTAAAACAGGTTTTTAAATATTTTTACGATGTATATTTTTCGGTTTATGAAGGAACATATAAAAAATATATGATTTCCCTCTTTTATTTAGTATGTACGAAACCCTCGGTGGGCGAGTCTGACTCGCACTTGTCCGGTTTTTATTTATTAATATTATTCAACGCCACGCAACGTCATTTTGATGTCCCACTCATCGCGTCCATAAAGATTATTATCAACAAACGATTAATAAAAATTTCATAAGGGTCAGGAAACGTGCGTTTTAGTGGTCATGTTAAATTTAATGCATATTGTTTGATATTGTCATAAACCTTCAACGCTTTACTTGTGGCACGTCATAAGTTTTATGAAGATTATCAATAAAAGCCTTTTCCTTAAGAGCACCTTCATCGCTGAATGTCTTTTACAGATTAATAAATATATTTTTTATATTGTCTATGAAAATAATATAGTCCTAACTCTATCAGTTTTCAAATAAGTTTATTTAAAAACTTTTCTACATTCGTACTTCAAAATTTCTGCTACTGTAATTATATTAGTCACAAGCCATACATATTATGAAATGAAATTTATTAAAATCTTTCACCTACCAATATCCTCCCCTCGCCCGATGCATCGTACAAAATAGTCAAATCGAACTTTATTGACGGAATAAAAGTGCATATAAATTTTATGAAGTATAAACGAGACATTTCTGAGTTTATGGGGCGCGCACTCGCAGGGGCCTAAGTACCTAAACTATGATCGGCCATCTTTCTAAATTATACACATTTATAGCTTCACTACTCACTTATTCTCTCCATTGCTATATCAGTAAGGTCTTATTCAAAGAGTTCGTAAATAAACAGGCAATGGTTGACGATGCTTTTCAAAACGATCGTTATAAGGGTGGTCTAACGTTATGGTGACCATAAATTCAACTTAAATTGAAGACGTATCTTTTAATGTGCGTTTATTGAAGTGTTTATGCGTAGGTCTTCAACGGCGGTGATCGATTAATTTTATGGATTGTATGTACCTACCAATCTGAAGTAGGTATATAAGTTGACATACATTATCTTTATTTCTATGTTATGCATATATTTATATGTAAGTTATAACATATGCTTTAATCTCTGAATTATGTAACAATAATTTGAGATAAGATAAGATTGTCTTTCAAATTATATAGCAGCAATATAAAATACAAATAATGTTACCAATGAAAAGTCGTTTCTAGAGAAATATCTGTTTTTTTAAATCCACATAAATTTCATCTAAAAAAAATATAAGATAACAACATTATACTGAAATAAGATTCCAAAATTCATCTCACGGCTTAATAATATACTTACTTACCAAAGTATAATATAATAATACCTACTTGTATTTTTTTAGAAAGTTAGTTTAATTTTTTAGATAATAGAATGTCTACTCTCACGAAAATCAAACTGCAGAATCCACAACGGTAAATCAAAATCATAAACAACTAACCGGTCACTTTCCCCTGTTACCTAGGGGTGGCGGGGTGTAGTGGGGTGCAAACACGAGGGTGGCTGCAACACTGGGCACAGATTTCGCACGCATCGACTAGATCGATGGAATAAATATGATTAAAGGTATAGAGTCTGTGATCAAATTAGATTTGAAGTGGTGAATGAGTTTGGTGAGAAGTCGTTTGGACGTGGCTCTGATTTGTAACTTCCCATATGTTACAAATATTGTCGCGCGGACTGCTAGATTGTGGAGTACGCTTCCTGAGTGGGTCTTTACCTATAGATATTATAATCTGGGTGTCTTTAAATCGCGAGTGAATTGGTTTCTTCTAGATAAGCGCGCTCCATCGTAGACCGCAACGTCGCTTTACATCAGGCGAGTCGGGGGTCAAGCGCAAACTTATTTTACATTAAAAAAAATAAAAAAATAGTGTCAATATTTGGTGAATCTGCTAATTTTAAAAATTACAAATAAAATAATATGGATACCACAGAATTCGCCCTATTACTTTGATGGATACGTAACATTGGTATAGAGCGAGAAGATTTTTTGGGATTAGAGAACGATTCAGTAAGTCAGATTATGACTGCGTCCATTAAATAGACAGAAAACTCTTTACTGTACACACCATCACATTACAATCAAAGTAAATTAATTTAAAAACTAGTACTTACAGCCACAGAACTAGCAACTTTATTTAGGTATATTAGCGACAATGGTAAGAGCTACTATCAAACCATTATATGTATATATATATAGTTAAAAATATAATTGTTTATATAAATTCAAATAAACAATCATTTTATTTACAAGAAATTATATCATAGTACATAAAAATTTACAGGTCCATGTAGATCAGGTTTATAAAACTTGAAAATCTTCAATAATCATATAAAGGGTTTCGGTCTAAGCTTCCTGGTTCAAAATTAAATACAATAGACGAAAGTTTTTATTACACCGCCAAAAAAGACAATAAAAAATCCGTTAACCCACATGCTAAAAAAAGTTTACTTTTCAATAACAATACCGACTGATTCCATACAATCGCATCTCACCTCGGCACACCGCATCAGAAATCAGGGGAAGAATAACAAAGGCAAGGTGCACACGGTGCGTCCGCACGCGTCAACTCACAGATTACTTAACAGTCGCTACGTCAAATCGCCATTGTCGCGTCGCGCGTCGTGTCACCCTCGCGATCGTGCGACAGTTAAATATTATTATTAGAAGATTTATCGCGCGGAAAATTGCACTTATTGTTGCAACGACTGCTATATTTCATGTGATTATGATTTTTATGTTAATTATGCATGTGTGACTGTACCGTCTAGGTAGGGGTGGTAATGCATAACGGTCATAGTTTTTGTCTCACCACGGGAGTAAATACATTTACTTATACCATTTTTGTTCTTATTTTTTTGATCAGGAATAGCTTAAATATTAATAAATATTAAAATATAGCTAAAATTTGTTTATTAATTTAATTTGAATCAAATAAATAATCAAGTTCAATGTACACACAACGACTGTATACGCTAAAGGTAAATCCACCCTCCAAAGTCTTAATGCAAATCAAATAACTTATTCCTTTTCAAATACCCTCCACAAAAACAATCTTTTTTAATCGGTCGCTACATTAAATGAGAAGCGGTAAGCGTCCAGCTTGACTGTCTCCCCCTGTTTTAGCCAAATGCCTTGAACAATAGCGATTGTGAGTGACGCGCAGATTCGCACGGGCGAGTGCGTCGCGACAGTGTAGCCCTTGCTTTACGGCAGATTTTGTTAATGCACTTTTAGAATACTAAACCTATTTATTTTATTAGTTTTAGATGACTAAGTACTTTTGGAATAACTATTTTTTAGCAAACAAAGAATTCTATAAAAGTAGCTGAAAAATGTGAATATGTATTTTCATTTGGGTGCTTGAGTGAAGTGGTTCAAATTATAGAATCGCAGAGTTCCAACGACACGTTTTTCTTCGCAAAAGGGGCATGATGAGGATTATTGTGTAAACATCTGCACATTTTCTAATCTTCGAAGATAAAGCATTTGACAATCGGTGACAAATATTATTTTTGACGTACGGAAAAGCGAGCGCGGATTACGTTTTTTGAAAAAAAAAAAAAATACCTAACCTATTAAATATAATACTCCTTCAATGCGAATTGAAGTCAGTTGTTCAGTTTTTTTTAAAACTATACACTTGTTAAAAATTATTGATGTAAGCTATTCCCACCCCGCGTCAGTCCAACAATGCTCTAGGTGAGGGGAACACCGGGTATAATCGCCTTTTGAGCCGCGCCACCGAATTACACACGCTTTTATTAATATCTAGATGTTTCCTTTCCGCGTGGCATCATTTTGTTCCAGTCACTAGGTTGCAATGAGCCGATGAAATTTAAAAAATAAAATTTTGTGTGTATAAAAATCGGAACGATAGGAAAAATATTGATAATAAGTACCTACGTACTGAGGAATGTAAATATAATTAAATAATTTAGAAATTTGTCTCTGACCTTAATAAGAAGTTTGTCTCTGACCTGGCGCAACGGCTTAAGGAAAGAGGGTGCGATCCTCGGGCGGGCCATTTCTTGGCCCAAAACATCTCCCTGTCCATACAGCGCGGGAACGCTGCCAGCGTAATGGGCACTTTTGGTCGAGGAAAGATGAACATGACGGTACCTGATTTGGGGCACTAGCTATTTTTATTGACAATATATTGTAGTATTTTTATTTTATGTTAATTGTAAGGTGTGACTGTGAAATTTATTTTAAGTGACTAATTTAAATTGTAGTATTAATAACAGAATTTATATTTTTTAAATAACTATGGATCTGCAAAAAAAAAAATGATCTTCGATAAATACGTTTGGTTTTGTATGTCATACTAGCTGTGTCCTGCGGTTTCACTAGCGTACTGATGAACAGTTTTATGGTGACGAAATAGCCTATGTTCGTCCCCACTTAAGTATGAGGGCTTTAAAAATATTTTGAAAATTGCCGATAAATGGCAACATCACGTATACAACATGACAGACACATAAAAAATAATTCTCTATGAAAGGTGGTTTCCAAACGTGGCATATATTTAGAATGCATTTTTTTCTATGAATACATGATAAAAAAATATTTATTGCAAACTTCTGTCTTTTAAATTTATTCAGAAGTTTGGATCATTTATATTGTCATAACACGTTCGATTTGTTTCTTTGACAACTTATTGTAATAAATATTTACGAACGAAATCTCTAAAAGTTAAAGTCAAATAAAACGATCGATGCGCCTAGTGAGCAACGTAAGAAGTAAGGTTTAAATAAAATATAATAGTTTAAAAAACTAAAAAAACACGCTCAATCCTATCAAATTATTGTATTGTCATCGGTCCTCGATAAGTCTACAAAGTATGAATGAAATCTGACCGTTTGAAGTGGGTCAAAATCATGCTCAACATTTCCGTTACATACTAACATAGGTACGTATGAAGCTAATAAAAGCGTGTTAAAAACCCTCAAAGGAACAAATTGTATAGCGTCATTCAAGGATTTACATATATTAATAGTCATTACGCATATTCTCTCACAAAAAGTCTACAATCAACATCTTAACAAGCGTAACAACTGTACTACTAAACTGCTCAATTTCATCCAAATCCAATATTAAGTAATTATTTGATAGAAATCGCTATAGCTGACTTTATTATAGAATATCTAGCTAGTATAGCAACATTCATACATACATACATACAAGATAGAACAGTATTAGTAATTACTACAAACAAATTAAGTTTCAAAATTGTTTAACTGTTTCTATTTTATTATATTATTTAACTGACTTCAAAAAAGGACGAGGTTATCAATTTGTAGCGTATATATTTTTTGCATTTCTGTATGGCATTTACTCATAATTAAGACTTTATCAAAGTATAAGACCAACCATTGGGTTTGACATGTACCTATGAGAAATTACTATTTCATATTTTAGTTTCTCAGGATTTGAGTTAATTCAAAAAAAATATTTATATTTTTTCTTTTAATAATTTTGTTACGTTTATGGATATGGAAAAGACAGTGCGAGACGCGTCACCGACCGAGAGTGACGTTTGCGCTGCTCTTTTGAAAAAGACCGCCGGATGCTGTTGAAACTATAGACGGTTTTTTTACTCAAAACAGACGTGAGTGACTCGTAGTAATCTGGTACAGATATAGATGCAAGCCTGTGAACAAACAGACTGCTTTTCATCATCATCAACAATAGTTTTTCGTAACTACGCGAGTGAAACCGCGGGGCACAGCTAGTCTCCTACCTATATAGTTCCGTTACATGCGTATACAGTACCTTCTATATGAGTTTCGTTATCAACGGCGGGGATCTTTTCATTAAGGTTATCTCCCGATAGCATCTAAAAACGCCGCATGGTCCGAATGCGGGCCTAGTTCTAAGTACAATCACTCACATTACATTTTAATGATGCCTTTCTAAGAGGTAAGATATCATTATTACGAGTACCTACATAAAAAAAACCAGACAAGTGCAAGTCAGACTCGCCCACCGAGGGTTCCGTACAAACTAGTAGATGAAAAGGGGGAAATCATATTTTTTTATATTTTCCTTCATAAACCGAAAAACATACATAGTAAAAATGTTTAAAAACCTGTTTTAGCTTATGCTAATGAAGTTCTTTCAAATGATACCCCACATGATACGGTTAAAAACTTTAAAATTTGGACCCTCATTCCTTACATAAAGACACTATTTTTTGTGATTAAATTAAAAATGTCCAGTTTTCGGCTTTTTTCCTATATGTATAGGTGAACTCTAACACAATGCTTCTTGCCAAATTTCATTTCAGTTCTAGGTCAACGGGAAGTACCCCATATGTTTTTATTCTCTTGTAAGTGTACCGAAATGTTTTTTACGACATATTCGGCTGTAACTTTTTCTTACGAAAACTAAGAAATTTGATTTTTCTTTCTGCATCAAGAGACTATAGATCTGCGTATATGGTTTTAATTTCAACTCGATACCTTCACGCTTTCCCGAGATACAGGTCTTGACACCCGGACGGACGGACAGACAGACAGACAGACAGACGGACAACAAAGTGATCCCATAAGGGTTCCGTTTTTTCCTTTTGAGGTACGGAACCCTAAAAATGCAGTATTCACTCGATTTTAAGAATTTATCTCCTGTTATTGGAGTACTTAATTTTATTTTATCCTGATCTCTCGTGATCCACCTACGCGGATCAACTGGGCAGATTCATCTTTACTCTTTCGTAAACTATAAAGTACTTTTTCGTAGTAAATAAGTAATTTTACAAGAATTACACTATGCGTCATTATCGCTATGTGAAAAGCACGTAAATAAAGATTTAAAAAAATATTCTAAGCAATTACAATTTAAATACTTACTTACATTGCGTAGTGGTCTTGCGCACAGATTTTCGCAAAAACGCACATTCCATGTTATCAAGTATAACGCAAACGTAAGTTACACTACGAAGACCACTCTTACGCAGTCGGTTATTATGTTTTTTCATTTAATATACAGACTTTACTACCTACCTACCCTACTACATGAAAGATTATCTCAACCAAGTACAAGATAAGATCAAAATGCGCATACGTTTTCTCACGGTCAGTCGAGCAGAAGCAGGGTGAACGCTGCTATAGAGCTTAATTAATAATTCTGCCGCACAGTGCGGGCAGAAAGGTTTTTAATTTGCAACACACGTGCGAATCCAATAGGTACGCGTGCCGGGCCACTTGTGAATGCACCTCAATGTGTGCTTAACTAATCGTAAATGCAAGTCGGGGCTGAATAGTCGAATAAATTAGCATGGGTTGTTGTAAAACGTTTGAAATGCATTCATCGTTATTGAATTTCGTGTTTTTAACCCCCGATCCAAAAAAAGTGTTATAAGTTTGACGTGTGTATCTGTATTTTTGTATATCTGTGTGTCTGTGTCTGTCTGTGGCGTAGCTCTGAAACGGATAGGTCGATTTTGATATAGTATTTTTTTTTTGTTTAAAAAAGGATTGCGTCTACAGTGCACTAGCTATGTTTCATCAAAATCGGTTTAGTCGTTTTTTTGGTCGGGGATTTTTGAGTTCTCTAAACTTATACTTGTTGTAACACATGTTTCAATGTGTGAAACACGAATTCATCTAGAAACATTTAAGCATTTTAATATAAGGTTGATGGAATTTCGAGGACTAAGTGAACACTAGTTGAAAGGTTTTTTGACCGAGTGACTAACATACAAGGTTCAGCTTAAGCTGTTGGTCTGAGTCCAATTATTTACAAAGTGCGTATATGTCTAGTTTTCTCTTTGCGACGTTAGCATAATAATTATTGAGCCATTTTTCTTGTATTTATATTTTGTTTATTTTTTTTGTCGTGTCGAGGTCCATTGCGAAGTCAATTTCAGGGCTTAGAAATATTTTACATCTGACTGACATCTCATTATGACGAGCGTAGTACGTAGCCGTACAGGGTTTAGAAATATTTAACGTTATAGTTGACATTCAATATTAAATTGTTATATGCAACGCTTAACATTAGGTGAAAAACTTGCTCATTACTCATTGCTCACTTAAGTCAAATCTTAGCGATGTTTGGTTCCCACTTTTTTTTTAAAGATAAAATGTCGTATTTGATTTGTTTTACTATTGCAATAACTTATTGGTTGTATCTTTTATTTCCTTTACAAACGAAACTTTCCTCAATCCAGCCCACAGCGTGTTCCAAACTCAAAAAACTTCGTTTTGGCAGTATTTCAACCACGAGTGTTTACATGAAGAGTCGACCACTGACCGTTGCGTCACTTTATCAATGTTCCCTTTTCAAATCCAACAAACTGGCCAGTTGACTCGCAGCTTTTTTCCGCCAATAGAGGCGCTTCCGGTCCGGCCGGAAGTGGCCCGGTTACTCGGACGGGCCACAACAGGAGCGCTTACCTTGGTTTTTTATTTGTACTCGTGATTTATGTTCCGAATTTGTTCGGTTTTCGCCAAAATGCTTTCGACGGACGGAGAAAATCTGGTGACGTTTTTTGGTGCCATTCTCGTGGAGGCGGGGCTTGGAAGGACAAGTTTGTTTGAGAGTGCTTGTAGTACAGATTTTTAGAGCTTTGTTGCTGTTTTCAATCTCATTTCAATTTCAGCTGTTTGCTGACTTACTTAGCTATGAAATATAGCATTCCATTTATAAACATTTGATAGAGGGTGACTTTGAACAAAGCTGTTCAGCTGGAGCTTCACCTGCGACCGCGGACGCTGCAGTGTTCGAAACATCAGGTCTTAAATTTTTTAATATATACATTACAGTTAAATTCTTTAAAAGTTGTCTCATTTTAAAACTGGTAAACGTCTCAATTGGTATGAGAATTGACTCACAACTAAGGTTGCTATACCGCTAGGTGGTACACAAAATATTTTAAACTGAGAAAGAGTTCCAGTTAACCAAGCATCAAAAAGTAATGTAACATCACAACATTTTCTACAAATACCTTTATTTTATTAACGTTTGATTTTATATATGTATATGTATTCTAAAAACCCTAACGAAGTACTCTGATTCCTGATCTATTTCATTTTACGTACTTACTATCAAAAGTCTCAAATGCTTCTCGAATAGTTTTCTGATATATATAACCTGGGTGTCTTTATATCGCAAGTAAATAACTTTTTTTAGATAAGCGCGCTCCATCATTACGCCAGTTCCTGGTCAAGCTAAATTAAGCCTATCAATGAACAAAAGAAATGTACCTTATTTCACTCGGCCTACAAATAAAATTGAAAAGTTTAATAAACCCAACACGTCTCATTCCGTCCTTTAATATTATTCCATCAAACCTCAGCCACAATAGGAGCAGAACCACTTGGAAAAGGACAACAATACTATATTTTTCATTAGGGCATCCAAACAAGAGGGAAGAGAATGGGCCGCTGTATAGACGAGTACAAAATGTACAGAGAAACAATTGGAAAAGCACAAGGTTATAAATAAGAACCAGGTGTTCCTATGTGATGCATATCCAAATTTGACTTTTTTTAACACCAACTTAGAATTAAAGAGCTTCATCACGTTGCTGATGTTTGTAATATTGACCCTTCAAAAAGCTCCGTTTATTAACCGTTCAAAAAGCTTAAAAAAGAAACGAGCCAAGATGGAAAACGTGGCTCTAGAAGTAGTCACGTTATCTTTGGTTCAAAACTACCTTATTGGTGAAATTCTAATGAGAAGTATATATTTTCATTAGGTACTTAAAAATTATAAAGGAAACAATCTAGAGTATCAAGTTTCGTTAGCTTAAACCCCCTTGCGTTACAATATAGGTAATTGAATAAAATAACGCGTACGTAAATAAATAATGCAAACATAATTAATAAAATAAATTTAAGTAATTCAATAGTCAAACCTATTATTTCCTTCTACATTGAAGTCTCGTATGACGAAATATTTAAGTTAAAAAAATGACGTGATGTATCTCGTTCTCTGTTAATTTTCTAATCAGTATCCATACCTTCCCCGGATTACTCGCCACCACTCCGCTCAAAGGAATAATATGTCTTTATAAGGATCCAAAGGCTTTCCCAGCCTTACTTCTTACACATTTTTCAGTGAAATGCGAGAGCGTCTTTACTTTTTCTCCTACCTAAACATCTGAAATTCCAACCTTATTTCTACCTGGCTAGAGTTGGAATTTATGGAATCTGCGTGAGTTAGGTTTTCAGAACAGATTGCATTGTCTTGAAACGTAAATCATTGTAGAGTAAGACGTGTCGTTTCAACCACTTGAATTCCAGACTTCATTTTGAAGTGCTACAGTCACTTTTACATTGTAATAGTTAGATATATTTTAGGTAGAAAAAAAAAACCTTGTAGGTAAGTGTCTTGTATCGATCTATTTTTAGCGGCCTTACCAACCGTTTCTTTTTTCTTTTTTTTTAGGGTTCCGTACCTCAAAAGAAAAAAAAACGGAACCCTTATAGGATCACTTTGTTGTCCGTCTGTCCGTCTGTCTGTCTATATGTCCGTCTGTCCGGGTCTCGAGACCTTTATCTCGGGAACGCGTAAAGGTATCGTGTTGAAATTATTATTATCTTGCTGCAGAAAGAAAAATCATATTTCTCAGTTTTTCATAACCATGAAATTTGGTAAGAAGCATTGTGATAGAGTTCACATATAGGAAAAAATCCGAAAACTGGACATTTTTAATTTAATCACAAAAAAATAGTGTCTTTATGCAAGGAATGAGGGTCCAAATTTTAGTGCTTTAACCGTATCATGTGGGGTATCATATCAAAGAGCTTCATTAGCATAAGCTAAAACAGGTTTTTAAATATTTTTCGGTTTATGAAGAAAATTTTTAAAAAATAAATAATTTCCCCCTTTTATCTACTAGTTTGTACAGAACCCTCGGTGGGCGAGTCTGACTCGCACTTGTCCGGTTTTTTATGTTTGTTATGCGATATTTTTTTTGCCAATTATAAATTGATTTTGATGAATATTTTTGATTGGTAATTCACACTTCAGAGATGGTCCCATATAAATGTTATCAAAATCGGTTAATTACTTTGGTTTTTAAAACAAAATAATTTAAAAAAAACATCCAAGTAATCAAAATTGCATGTTTCGAATTCGATTGTTTCAGTTTTTTAAATATAAATAATTAAATATCTTGTTTTTGTATCTACTATAACTTCCTCAAAGTAAATTAACTTAATTTTAAAAGTTAGGGTGGGCTTTCCATGACATGTAAGAGGGCGTGATTTTTTTCGACAGCGGCCCCTTTTGGTGAACATTGTTGAAAAGGTATTACAAGGTTTCTTGTAGGTACGAGTATATCTTTTTCAAGTCTGCTCATCTATGCACCTATGTACGAGTATGTACCTATATATAAAATTTAAATATAAAATAATAATTTTAAATTAGTTGTAAACTTCAAAGTGTGAGATACATACAGCCAAATATTTAATGTTGTGCCCTGTTTTTCATAATTATTACACCTAGAAACTCACGATCATCCAATTAAAACAGTACGTTGTATAGCTCAAATGTCATCGATTTTTAATAATGTATTTATCTAATTAAAATTAAACATTGTCGCGCAACCACAACAACCACAACCACAACAACCATGGTTGCCTGGAAGAGATCGCTTTTAGCGATAAGGCCGCCTTTTGTTGCACTAGTCTATTTAAGTTCTTTGTTATTACTTTTAAGGTGTGTAAAATAAAGAGTTCATCTATCTATCTATCTATCACAATATTCAGATTTACCTAACGAGCTAAAATAAATTTTTCTTTTTTAAGATTTCATACAAAATTACCCATTATCCTTCGCTTTTATTTCAGCACTTACTTATTTAGTTTACTATACATAACTTTTTTATTTCACAATCTTATTATTCGAAATCATCTAGTTAACTACAACCATCAAGTAAATTCCATTTAGGGTCCTCGCAGACTACAAAAAAAACAATAGAAAGTAGCAAGTTATATTCGCAAAGGGAATAAACCCGTAATTTTATTAGGCTCGCCGCACACAACACCTTACTATAAACCTACTATAAACATAATCTTTCATTTGGACGAATTGTTTACGATCGTTGTCCCATTTACGTTGCCCTTTTCGTTCGAGGTTACCTTTTTCTTGGTACTGATATTGCTGTGTCAAATTGTGTGTCTGTTTGAATTTAGTTTTAGTGATTTTCGTTGTTTTACTTTTTATTTTGTATTATAAAAATACTATAATTTATTTCAGTAATTTACTACTTACTCAGTATAATGACACCTTTATAATAATAATAGTTTAAAACACTAAAAAAACACGCTTCAAATTATTGTATTGTCATCGGTCCTTAATAAGTATACAAAGTTTGATTGAAATCTGACCGTTTGAAGTGGGTCAAAATTAAGTACAAAGGAGTCGGTTTTAAACAAACATGCATACAGTTAAAGCTATTAAAAGCGTGCTAAAATGGTGAGATTTTGTTTGTGGGTTATATTTTTGCATACCAATCTACTTATTAGGTATCTACTCAGTTTCAATTTTCATTTTACAACCAGTAATATTTATCCGCTTAAGGATTTTCATTTACCTATATATCTAGACTTGACTTAACGATTTGAGATTCATTTATATGAATCCATCCATCCATTTATAAAACATATAACGTAATTCAATTATGAATTGATATCTGTTGTTGACAAATGTCCGTCAATGCCAGTGTTAAACTGTCAATAATAAGACTGTCATCCAGTTTTTTCTAGTCATTGTCAACAGATGCTCTAACTCTAACACAGAGCATAAAATAAAGTTTTGGCGGGAACGTCATGGATGGAATCATGTTGTCGCTATGTTTTATTTTCTTAAATTGGTGTTATATGTATAAAAAATGTTGTGTTTTATTCATTAACCGTCTTATAAACGGCGAATAAGTGCATTTTAGTTAAGCAGTGTTTTATTTTGTTTTCGTCCTTGTCAGGTTCCCGTCTGACAGAAAGTGACAAGTCCTTATTCTTGTGAATAAGATTTTAAAATGCGTTTTTATGTAAGACGGTAAGTATTTGATCAAGTGCGTGAGTGTGGTCAAATGAAAAAAAAATATGGTGAAACGTATCTTGTCGAACTTGAAAATAATTGTATACGTGGCTTAGATTGTGAAAAGAACATTTACAACTCGTATTATACAAGAAACTTGATGAAATACTCAATACCTGACACTGGCAAGTCGCGTGGGTCTAATACTAAAAAGAATAAGAGCATAAAATATACACAAGAAATCCAAGCAAATCCATAAAACAACGCAAGTAAACAAAGCAGTAACCTTGTTCCTGGCCGTCTACAAATGATGATTGGTTCGCGACCGACTCGTAGGTGGCGTGTACACACGAAGTCACTTAACGTGTATAGCCGTGCGGCGGCGTCTACTCACTTATTGGTGCAACGTGCCTGCGTCGTGGACACACGGCTTAATCACTGTTGACCGTGTTTTATTTTTACCTGCTTTATGCTGGGGTCTTATGTTTTTTTTCGTTTTACGTAAGATTTTCTGAAATTGGGAAAAATGCGCGTAAATAGGTACTCGTACCATTGGATTTGAATAGTTAACACAGGTATGGAATTCTTTACCACCATTTCTGTTCCCTGAAAACTACTATCTTGGAATTTTCAAGGCTAGACCGAATACATATTATGTTCTAGATTGACGAGCTCCATCTTCGGCCACACCGTCGCATAAAATCAGACTAGTCAATAGACAATCGTAAATCTGTATGCTAAAAAAGAAAAAAAAAACATTTCAATTTACACTTGATAGCGTATCAAGCGTACCTAACAAAATCGTAAGTTAGGCCAAAGAGATTACTATCTCTATGAGTTACACTGCAAAAACCACTTTTCTACAGTCAGGTATTTTATTTTTCTTTTAGTAAAGATACTTTTTCCAGACACGGTGGCCAGGTGTTCTCGAACGATCACTAATGTCAAGCAACGGACGGACCGGTCAGTCTTCAGATGGGTGACCAAGAGTGGCAATTCTTTCTGAGTGCTACCGTGGGTCGGATGACACGTTAAATTGTAGGTCCCGGTTTGTCAATCGTCAAGCTAGGTCAGAGGCCTTTCGGCGGCTTAATAACTCTGACACTAGGACTGGCCACTCAGTTTATACGAACTTACTTACTTTCCAGACATGTTCTAAAAACCAAACTACCAATTTTGATGAAATTTTTATGTGACCAATCTGAAAGTATACTTTGAAATGAAAAGTAGCTAGTTTATGTTTACCACATACTGAATGCGTCAAGCTATTTGTCATACATACACTTGACAAACCTTACCTTCTCGTCGCAAAGTCGGATATAAACATATCTATTTTACTCCAACCTTACTCCAACCAAACCGATGCATTCGGCAACATACCAATACTCAATAACTATAAATTTTTCTTCCCAATACACAAGAAAAGCCAATAGAAAACCGAACCTCCGACGCAACATTAAATGAAAATATTATTCCACAAAAACAAATCTATAGAAAGGTAATGACGCGAGATTGCTATGAATCCATAGAGATCGTGTATAAATTATTGTATGTTATTATATATGTGTGTGTGTGTGTGAATCGACACGCGCTATTAGGGTTACTGTATGAAGGCATAATAATAAATATTCATCAGGTTTTGTGTTAATGCCTATAAAAACAGATGGAGAGGTTTCGCCTTATTGAGTAGGCTGTAGTGACGTATGGATGAGAGAATAGGGCACTATAAATGTATTGATACGGCCTAGCAGTAAAAACTGCATGACGCTCTTCATAGTCCTTAATACGACCATCGTCCGTCTCGCTCGCGCATACCCACATTTTTTTAAGTTATAAAATGTCGAATGAACTTATAAAAAAAAAACGTTTCTAAAACTAGAAAACAACATTACAATAATTCGACAAATAATTCAATTTAAGCCAAGTTAATTTTCATACATAAAACCATTTTTACAAATTTATTAACGGAAAAATGATTTTAACACGCTTTTATTAGGTCGACCTGTAACTAACTATGTAATGAAATCTAAGGTAGTAATTTAACCATCTCCCAAGGATCGTAGCGTCATGAAAATTGGCAGCTATATACATGTAGTTCTGATGACAATACAATATATAATATGGTACTGCCGAACTGATCTGATGATGGAGCCGGAAGATATGAACTAGAACTTCATGATGGAACATCGTATCATAGCTGTGTTTGGATTTGTTAGAAAAGTCTTGTAATGAACTTTGACCACAATAATTTGTAGCGTGTTTTCTAGTTTTTTAAACTGTAATTTATTTATGTATGAAAATTAACTTGGATCCAATTGATTTTTTTTTTTTTTTTTTTTTTATGCAAGGTAGATCTACGATTGACCACCAACTCGCCTGATGTTAAGCGACGGTGTGGCCAAGGATTGAGCTCGTCGATCTAGAAGATAATATCTATTCACTCTAGCCTTGAAAATTCCAAGATTGTAGGTCTCAGGAAACAGAGATGGCGGCAAGGAATTCCATTCTTGTGATGTTGTTTTCTAGTTTTATGATACAAACGACGTTTTTTTCTATGTTCATGCAGCCATTTTATATCTTCAAAAATGTGGGTATGCACGAGCGAGACGGACGATAGTCGAACTACGGACTCTTCATGCCGTTACGTTGCCGCTCTGTGTATACTATACACTTTGTTACTTATATGTGTGAGTTATATGCGTATACATGTAATTATAGTATATTTGACGCGTTCACCGATTATGCACGTATTTTGTATGTTTACCAATGTTTACCAAGGTATGCCCTTTTGTTTTACGTCGGGTGACTAACTTTTTTGTGATAATGCCTATAATAATAGTGGCTCGCCTTATCGTGTAGGCTGTAGTGACGTGACGTATGGATGTTGGATGTAGGAGCGTTTGTGTTTGTTTATACTCAATGTTACAGTTAATATTTTACTGTGCTGATGAAGATTTTTGACCGAGCGAAGCGAAGCGAACAAAGGTCTCTGCATCAACATTCAAAATTTCATCTGTCCGGATGTTTTATCTATGGAATCGTTCCTTTAATATTACAACTTCTTTCTATTGTATAATTTAGTTATTTTAAAATCTTAATTATCTTTTAGAATTGATACGATTGTATCCCTGTAAGAATTTTTTTTTTTTTTTTTTATCAGCCCTGTTTGTACAAACTGTCCCACTGCTGGGAACGGGCCATCTTCTCATTGTGAGAATAATATTAGCCATTAAAATTTATATCATTGTATCCCGGTAAGAAAAACTAAAAAAAAAAATGCCTTCTTAATTGTTGTAATTTATTTCATATAAATTGAAATAAATTATGTCATATTTAATTATATTATAATTAGTGTAGTTTATGACATTTTCCACGCCGATAACAGTTTTCCTGGCATGATTCCCATTTGAAATGATTTTGTTGCATCTACCGACGGGAAGATTTCTTGTTATATTAGGTGTCAACAGTTTTACAATATTAATGTTCTTACCGTTGACATTCGCTGACAATTTGTTAATGTCATTTAGGAAATATGTCACTTGCGATTTTTTTGAGGTTATTGTATTAAATTGATTTTTCGTTTTAAATGAGTTTGCAGTATTTTTGACAAAATAAGATTTTTACAATAAATTTTTCATACAACCACAAATTTACGTTCAAATTTGTAGTAATCGATCCTTTCTGCTGACTCTACCTGTGAATATTCCAAATCTTTGCCAGTTATTCCAACGCCAAGCAGTAGTGTGCATGCGTTACTGTGTCCCAGATGCAAAGTGTGTGCAAGTTTGTGTGGGCAAAGTTTAGGCTGTTATTTTTGGTATAATGTGATTTAGTAACTAATATCTCAGACTGAAGTCAAGCTGTGGGCAACCTTAATGCTTAACATAAAACAAGTAACTTGCTTGTTTTGTTACTTAGCAGTAAATAAAAATAAAATAATTAAGGCGCTGTCGGTAGCAACTCCTCGATCTCTCGCGTATGGCAACATTTTGAAAATGTAAAATTACTGAAACAGCTCACGAAAAATCTGCTACGCAGAAAACTAGATGAACACGTATTAAAAATTTAATTTTGATTCGAACATGTTTTAACTCAGAAAACAGATTCAAGTACCTACTTTTTATTTTAAATTCCATACTGGCATGTATAATATTTTTTTACGCAAGATTGACCACCAATTCGCCTTATGTAAAGCGACGGTGTGGCCGAGGATGGAGCTTTTCGATCTAGAAGATATCTATTCACTCTTACTAGCCTTGAAAATTCCAAGATTGTTGTTCAGGAAACAGGAAACAGAGATGATATAATATATCAAAATTAAATTTCAATAGTCAATTTTTTGTGAAGGTTTGTACTATTTATGTATTAATCTCTAGTTTTACGCATACCTAATGTTCCGTAAACAAGTCTATTTAATAATTTTCTTTCTTCAAATATGAACTTTTAGGAATTTTAATTAGTGTAGTGATGCCTTCATAATTGATAGGTAAGTATATCAATATATTTGTAAAAAATATATTTTAAGAAAATCAATTGTTAAAATACTGAAACAACCGACTTTCGATGACTTAATTCTATGGGACCAATCTAAAGTATATCCTTACAAACTTTTTTTTTTCAAATCGATCAAAATAAGCAAGAATTGAGACTTTATACATAAAAATCTGTCAAGTCGTTTAGACTAATTGATGCAATAATAATATATACATATTTACTAACGTAGGTACCTATGCATATCCGAAAATATCATTTTTATTTATGATGCAGTCGGGTATTTATTTATTGGCTATATTTTCTCAATAGTTTTGATAGATATTGGTAGACATTTTACACAACACCATCTAGCTCAAACTAAGCAAAGCTATGGAACTAGATGGCTAATAGAATACATTATAAGCTTTTTTTTTGTAAATACGTACTTATCACACACAGAAAACACCCAGACACAGAACAAACATCCATGGTCACTACAGAAATGTTTGTCCTGGGTGGGGATTGAATGCACGACCTCTAGCTTAGCAAGCAGACGCCAACTAATAATATACCGAGATTTTTCTCAAACATACTCCCAAAAAACTTTCTCACAAGAGCATTCGTTTCGATCAATTAGTTCATCCATTTCATTACCAGTGGAGTGCGGAAAATGGCCGCCTGCTCCCGCACGCGACCGCGACTCACCGAAAGACGCCGTGAATAGCGAGCCTAATTGTCAACTACCCTTGACACGTGTGTGATGCGCTTTACTGATACGATCGTAACTTTATAAGTTACTAAGTACCGTATCAACTGCATGGAATTTTGAATCTTGGTGCAAAGGTTTAAGGTTGATTTTAATCTGAGTAAGTGAGGTCGTTACGACGTTTGGTTAGAGTAAGATGAAAGGAAGCTGTGACAAATGAACGTGAGTCTGAACTTTGAAACGCAATTTCATATTGTTTCTAAACGCGATTTATTTTGCAGTTATTGTGCGAGTTTGTTTTGAATTGAAGATTCGCTCGTACTTAAGTCTTAACTTTTTGATAAGCTTTTATTTAGAATGACGTGCATTTGATCAGCGAATGGTCGGTAGTAAAAATTTTAGAAATATTAATTATTAAGGCCACGCTTACCCGCAAAAGTAGCAAAAAACAGCTTTTTGAAAATTTACAAAAAATACTTGTACTATTAGTTCAAACTCAAATTTTTTGTATTTAAAATGTTGTGGCTAGCGTTCTCCTAGTACAAAAACACGATTGCTCGATAGTTTTTTTTTTTAAATATATGCCATTTTATTTATTTTTTTAATTGCTCTCCAAGTTGTTCGAAGCCACCAACACCAAAGTTACCATGTTATGTAACTATTACATATTATTAGCGTTACTAGTATACATTTAGTGCACTATTTTACAGTAATTTATTTTACAATAATTTTGCTTGCAAGCAGCCCTTCCCGCGGCGCGCAGCGCGGCGGCGTCGTGCGTACTTCTGTGCTACGTACTACGTACATGAAAACACCGCGCTCAAGAAGTGCGGGCTGAGATAGCGTAACATACCTAAAGTTCTGGGGAAGCCTCGCCTTAAGCACAATTAAAGCTTGTTGAAATAGTTTATTATGGTACGGTATGACTGCTAAGTCACAAAATTCTTCCCCTCTTTACGTGTAGGTACTATGTACTGAAATGTTTAAGTCACTGAAATACTTTTAGCCTTATACACAACTATTCCAGGAAAAAGTACCATGAATTGCTTATAAAATGGTATATTTTTTACGCAAGATAGATCTACGATTAACCACCAACTCGCTGCCGTTATCTGTGCTTTTCTCGATTTGGCGGGACACTCGCGTACACTCAGATAACCACATCGGTTTCTATAGTATACTTTTGCTAGTTTCACAATAATTTTCCTAATACAGCATTTATCTCCCTTTACCATCGTCAGGTACTAATCAATCATACTACCTCCTCTCCTTTTCAAAACCTGTCCACTGGCACCACAAGCGCAATATCCAAGCGTTAAAAAAGGAATCCTATCACACACCTATTCTATAGTTTTATAGAATTCATTAACTATAATCAACATGTACTTTATCTCTTCATGTTAAAGTTCATGTTTGCTCACAGTTAGTGGTTTACTTGTCAGGTATTCGTTGGTCGTAAAATTTGAACTGTAAGATGGGGACGTTATGGTGCGTTTTTGGTTGATAAGAAAAACACTGCCAGTAAAAGCGATGTCCAGCAAAATGAGCTGCAGAAGATGTATGAGACGTAGGATTAAAAATATTTGCACGCCCCATTATACACCGTGTAATGAAAGAGCTAACGTGCCTCTTTATTAACCATACATGGTGCTTTTAATTGAAGCTCCCGGTTTCAATATAGTGACCCTTGCATGATGGAGGTCTGACGTAATGTGTTGATCAAAAGATTTGAAATTGTAATTAGAAAGGATTTCGGCGGTTTTTTGGGGTATTAAAGTTGGTGATCTTGGGTTGTGTGTTTTGTAAGGTTACTGAGGTATTCAATGGGTACTAGGAGGATAAGAGGTAAGTAACGATAGCTATACTTATCATTTTCTGTCTGTAGAAAACTGTTTTCTGGCCCTAATCAATATTGTCTGATTTCGATGATTACTTTTATAATATGGATAAATATATGGATAATATGGTTATGGATGGAAGCTGTTGATGACTATATCTCAACTGTTTATTTTATTTAGAATTGTAAATTTGAGCTCTTTATGATTTCAATAAGTTAAATAAAATAAAAATTCAAATGGGATAATGTTTAGAGAAAGAAAAAATCTTTTTCAAGAGTGCGCCACGTTTTTCATAAATATTCACAATTATTATACCTTAATTTTTAATGATTTCTCATGTGCGTTGTTTTCTTGTGGAGTTAATCAATTGTTTTTATTCTATTAAACCGTTATACAGTTAATGATCAGTAGAGCCTTGAGCATACCAATATTTATTTATTTATACATTTAAATATATTTATTTATGCATTTTTTCAAAATTATTTAAATAGTTCAATGTTTGCTGTCTTAATTCTTTGAGACTCTCAGATGTCCACCAACACGCATACACCAATTACAAATTAACTTGCCACTTTCAAAGAACGCCCTTTATACCTAGACATATTATTATGCCTTTTCGCTCACTCTGCTATTAAATAAGAGCTACTCCCTAGACCTCTAGTAAAACCCTTAGTAATTGTAATCCGCACAAAGTGATATATACCTACAGTGTTCAAAGCACGCTGTATTATGAAAGCAACGTGTATACTCGTTCCGTGCTCAGGCATTCATTACAAGCCGTAATGAGCTGCACCCGTCATAGAATACAAAATACTTTTACTGTACAGATGTAGCATAGATTTGAACTCGTTGTACCTAAGTATTATAAGTACCTACTGGTTACACATTTTCATAATATACCTATAGTATTGTTTACAGTTTTGAAATGTTACTATACGTGAATATCGTAACTTTTCCACACCGTCGCTTAACATCAGGCGAGTTGGTAGTCAATCGTAGATCGATCTTGCATAAAAAACCTAACATTTTAGATAATTAACATAATCAACGATCAGCAGAATTTCAACACACTAGCATATTAAATAAATACAAATTTCAACACACTAGCATATTTGTATCAGGAATGGGTTGTAAATTACTGATTAACTTAATCACTGATATCACCATAAACACAGTTTAGTTTAATAAAGACAATGGACTCTCGTTGATCACCAGCCCATCAATATTGTAAAAATGATAAGGCATGTAAAACAGATCTATATTATTGCCTGCAGTTCTATTTTAAGCTATTTCTGCGAATACAGAAATAATAAATAAAATATTAAAAGTAAAAACTGGTAACTTTTTAAGTTGTTGTAATTGTCACTCATAGCAGACCAATCGTAAATAAAATGTATTTCTACAATTGTTACTCCTATAAATCCCATAAGGTATAAATGCGTTAATGCCTTGGCCAGCGTGGTAGACTATGGCCTTACCCTTCTCACAATGAGAAGATGGCCCACGCCCAGCAGTGGGACAGTTTGTACAAACAGGGCTGATAAAAAAAAAGCCTACACCTCGGCAAGTCGTTGATCTTTGCCCGTGTTGAATACATCGGCACCTTTCGAGGGTTTTAACGGCTCTCAGGGCTAATCACGGGCCCGAGGCCCTAGATTACCCGCTACCACTACCAACGTACCTACCTTCTGCTTGTTTATTGTAGTCTTTGTCTTTTGGCAGGGGTTTCTTTTTACCCGACTACGTAAGAAGGAGGGTTATGTTTTTAGAGTGTAAGGGTAAGGTAAGGGTGTATGTGGATATGTATGTATTTTTTTATTCGACAATAGGTTTGTGCTTGACCGTCAACTCACCTGGTTTTAAGCGACAGTTACGGTCTACGATGGAGCACACTTGCTTCCTTTGTGATGTATGTATCAATATTACTGCCTATAGCCTATAGCTATATTACTGCCTAATCTTGCTGGAAAATCTGTGATTAGGAGCATTTACCATTTTGTACAAAATGGTAAAGGCTCCGAGATATTGATCGGGATAATGCGGGTGATGCGGGTTCAAGTCCCGTCGGATGTGTGAATTTATTTAACTGTCTGTAAATTTGGAAATACTTCCATGAGTAAAACACACAAAAAAATGAGTTTTATTTGTATTTACAAAAAATACATAATACTTACTATAAAACGTAAAAATAGGCGTAGGCACACTAACAAAAAATAATCCGGTCCAGTCAGAATCCAGTCCGGCCGATTCTGGTTCAGCCCCCTGAAAATAATTTTCCACTGACGCAAAAAGGCAGGTGGCTATCATAACTACGAAAACATGATTTTAAATAAAAACCAAAATAACTTGACAGAAATATATGGCACAGAAAACTGCGCAATAATTTCACTAATCTAAAACAGTGATGATTTATTTGAATTAAATATATGAAAGTAACTGCTGCAAGGTTAACTAATAGAAAACCCCAATCAGCAGCTTCCTTAATACTCCACAGACACTGAATACGTTTTAGTCTGACCGTGTGTCTGTCTGTTAATTCTAAAATATCGCATCCGGCACTTTGATGCTGAAAAGCCGAGATTCTTAGGTGAAAATTTCGTTAAAATGTTTAATATCGAAGTGTTATATTAGGAGCATCAAATAAAATACGCGCTGTCACATATTTTATTTTGCAATTCGATAAATTTAATTCGCCAGCGGAATGGTTTATGACGTTAGACTGGTTCATTTTTTTGTGTATTTCTAATCTATTCTAATATATTTCTAACCTGGAGTTTACGGCAGCCTAGTGGTGAGACCGTCTGACTTGCGATCCGCAGGTCCTGGGTTCAAATCCCATGGCACGCACCTCTGTCTTTTCGAAGTTATGTGCGTATTGTTGATTGCCGCCAACTTCAAACGGTGAAGGAAAACATCGTGAGGAAACCTACATGTCTGAGAGTTCTCAATGATCTTGAAGATGTGTGAAGACTGCCAACCCGCACTTGGCCAGCGCGGTAGACTATGGCCTAACCCTTCTCACAATGAGATGATGGCCCGTTCCCAGCAGTGGGACAGTTTGTACAAACAGGGCTGTAAAAAAAAAAACTATTCATCACCCTTTTTTTTAGTCGACATCAACTACTAATATAATTCATCCATGGGGAGACTTATACGTATGTCCATGACGTCACTGCTGGATATACCTAAGTCTCACCTAAGCCTAAAAAAATGTCCAGGGAACCCTGCATTTAGCGTCTTCCCGCCACTTGTATGAGGTCGCCTGTCCACCTTGTGGCTGGTCTGCCTACGCTGCGCTTGCCGGTTCATAACCTCCACTCGAGAAATTTTCGCCCCATCGACTATAGTGAAGTTGAAAATGTTTCTATTCTCCATTAAGCTGTATGTACTGTATGCAGACACCACTCATAGCTACTTTGTTACATTCAACTGCGGCGAGAGCGCCGCACCTCACTCAGTGGCTTACTACTCACTAAGTGAGTATTTTCGACGTTTTGCTGAGTAAACTGAGATCTATATAGATTTTCCTTTACCTACTGAGAGGAAATAGCTGTATCGTATAATTGACAGATATTTATTTTACCGGCAAGTGCCTTTATTAATTACAACAAAACAACAAACAAACTACACATACTTAACTAACTAAACTACTACACAAAAAGCAAATCGATTAATTGCTCAATTCCACTACCAATTGGCAGCGTACCCAACATGCTGCGCATAAGCATTAATTATAACTATTTTCAGTTGGACATACACTTCCCTTTTTTAAATGTTGATAATCTTTATAGATAAGTATTATTATTTTTCACATTTGGAAAATTTTACGACTACATTTTGTAGCGGTTTACTGAACACATCTAGGTACCTGCCAAATTTCATTTGTTTTTGCGCAAACCTATTACTACATAAAAAAAAATGTCTTAATAGTCTTTACTTTAAGTCAAATAGCTGTCGCTTATGGACAGTCAGACGACATAATGATTTTATAAGGACTCCTCGTAATTACTACGTTAGTTTTACGTACCCTAAAAACTAAGTTAAGTATAATGTAATGGAATTCTTTGCCGCCATCTCTGTTTCCTGAGACCTACAATCTTGGAATTTTCAAGGCTAGAGTGAATAGATATCTTCTAGATCGACGACCTCCATCCTCGACCACACCGTCACTTAACATCAGGCGAGTTGTTGGTCAATCGTAGATCTATATTGTATAAAAAAAAGTATGCACTTAAAGTTGTTTATAACATACGTATGTACCGTATGTTATAAACAACTTTAAGTAAACCTAAGTACAAATAATATCGCTCGGTTTTTTTTGTTAAACTCAGAGATTGCGACTTTGTAGCGATACTAGCCATGTTTTAGGTAAATAATTAGCGCCAACCAATTAAATTGGTGCGCCGGCGCCGCACGCTGTAGGTGTTTCCGTCAAATTAGTCGGTCAGAAATACGCGTCGTAAAGCATACGCTCTCACGCGCAATTACCACTCATTTGTGAAAATTATTGAGGTTATTCTCGAATATCCTGACCTGAGGAAGTTTTTTTATATGCCACCTTTTGACGTTAACGATGGGTCACGCGTCATCAAGTACTATGTCGGTGACACCGTTTATTTCCTATATGTTTTCTTTACACCCGATCTTAATATAGTTTATCTATTTATGATGGCAAATTGTAGATTTTTTAGGGTTTCGTACCTTAACAGGAAAAAGGAAATCTTTAGGATCGCCTCGTTGTTTGTTTATCTGTCTAATAAGACTATTTTTCTTGGCTATGAGTGGTGTTAAGTATATCAAATTTTTACTAATATCAAACACTTAAGTCATCGTAGTGTAGGACATCCTGAGATATTTTTTTTTTATGTTAGATAGATCTACGATTGACCACCAACTCGCCTGATGATAAGCGACGGTGTGGCCGAGGATGGAGCTCATTGATCTAGAAGATATTTATTCATTCTAGTCTTGAAGATTCCAAGATTGTAGCTCTCAGGAAATATAGATGGTGTCAAAGATTTCCATTCCTGTGCAATACGCATCGAGAACATGGATCGATATTGCTGCGTATATACTTACCTACAAGTCATTTCAGTGAGATATGGGTTGTAGTGCGCCGACTTTCTGCTAGTCTTGTAGTGAAATGAGGAGGATGGAATTAGGTCGTGAAGCTCTTTATTTTTGATTTGTTCTTAATGCAGTTCTTAAGATACTTCCACATTTTAGTATTTGCCGTGCTTCAAAAGAAACTTGCATTTGATTGCTTCTACTTAAATAAATATGAATGCAAAGCGAGTCTTTTGTAGCTGTACTAGGTTTTAAGTACTCTGTGACTGCATTTAATGTAATATGTATACTTACTGTTGGTGTTTCTAAAATAAATAAATAAACATTAGGAAAACGATTTGCTCGTTTTCTAATTCAGTTTTCTAAAAAGAAGCAGTGATGATGATACCTGTGTAATTAGGGATCTATCCAACTACAAAACCTCTTCCCATCAGTCTGTGTACGGAACAGCGGAGGCTAATTGTCGCGTATAATAAAGCTATGATCGAGCCATTTTGTCGAGAGAAGTGCCCGCTAATGTGTACATTACATTATGTTCGGTCGCAGTAGCTGTGATGAGCGATCTCTCTTCCTGGTAATTTAGGAGAAAAGAACATTCGGGAGTAAAGGTCGTTCAGGGAAAGGACGTTCGGGGAAGGGATTTTGGAGGAATGGACGTTCTAGGAATAGTCTGAGAAACTGGACATTCCGGTAATAGGATCTAAGATAACATATATATGAAACAACATATCATTCATCATATCATATATTCGCCACAGTGTATATATTCGTTTTTCATTCATATCTATCTATGTATGATAACTTAAATAGATAGATATGAAATAACGTGTAGAATGTGCTGGAGATAGATAAGTAATGTGTATTAGATTATGCACCAAGTATAAAATAGTGTTTTACGTACAGGCAACATATGGAATTCTGAATGCAATGAGAGATTTAAGCTCGCCCAAGACAAAAACACCTTCATTCCAAAAAACCCGTTATTCTCTACTTTTTATACATAAGTACTGCGAGGTAATAGAAAGAAATGGTTCTGTCTGAATAACCATCTCTTTTAAACAAACGAAGCGCTTTGTTGTTACTTTTATTGCGCGAATTACAAAAATTGCAAGATGCTGAATGGGTCTGCTGTCTGGACAACTTTAAATTGCAAGTAAAACAGGTTTCTTCTAGGCAAACGCACTTCATCGTAGACTAAATCATAATTCAAAACTAGCAGAGTGAAAATAGAAGATTATAAGCAGGCGGCGGGAAGCGACTTGAGAGATTAATGAAAGTCAATTAGGTACCTTTTTAATGACAGCTAATTTTTGTTGACACAGTGAAACTTTAGTTATGAGTACAATAACCAAGAATGGCCGTTGTGTACTGCAACATCCTATATAACGAGTCTTAAAATGAAACTCCTATTCAATAACCAGTATAAGTATGACCCCCCTGCCGGTTCAAACACCATTATTTTTGTAGGTCAGCGCGAACGGCAAACATTTTAACTCTGCAAACAGGACGAGTGGTGACCAGCAAACACTGAGTGGTGGGTAAACTTAACAGGTTTTAGAGGGTTGAGGAGGGGATGGACAGGGATGAAACGAAAAGTATTCAAGATTAATCGTTTTGATATTTGGTTTTGAAGAATTAAATGCCGCTCGACTTGGCCGGGGCCACTACCGTGCCCCCAGATAAATGGTCAACTGCGTGTCGTGCTATACATAAAATACGGTTCCATAATTGCTCATCATGATTTTTGTGAATTAAGTTCACAAAAATCATGATGAGCAATTATGGAACCGTATTTTAAAAATCAAATCAAACAAAATCATAAGAGTCGTATGTTCTACACAACCAGTCTTGATACTCGCTTCTCAGATTGGATGCCATTCAGTTCTGAACTGAGTTAGGAGTTGATACGCCGAGTAACGTTGTCTGCAAACGTTACAATATACTTCATAGTAACACCAGCTTCGCCCCGCGGCTTCACACGCCGTGTATTAATGTTTTAAACAAAGTGGTTCTCTCTGAAGGCAACATTCAAACTAATAAAATTTACTAAAACAACTAAATCAAAAAATTAAAGGGCCACATTCATTTTTTGTTCCTTTTTTGAATGTAGTGATTTAAAAAAAAACATTTCGTTGATGCCTTCAAAATTTACCACAATAAATAGTTTATTAATTAGGTATTATAGTTGAAAAAAAACCGGACAAGTGCAAGTCAGACTCGCTCACCGAGGGTTCCGTACAAACTAGTAGATAAAAGGGGGAAATTTTATATTGTTTTTATATTTTCCTTGATAAACCGAAAAATATACATCGCTAAAATATTTAAAAACCTGAAAAAATGTTTATGTTTTGTTTGAATAGATGTACTTTCAGAGTAGTCCCATAAAAGTTTCATAAAAATCGGTTCATGAAGCACTTTGATTTTTAGAACCAAATCATGCATTTTGAAATTGGTTTGAATTGAATTTGATTGGCTTAAGCTAGAATTATTTATTTAGCATAACTTAACTACCTATTTATCTACACCCATATGTAAGATATAACATGATGACACCTTACCTTAACATCAGGTGAATTTGACGATAACCTTTGAGTTTATTGACTTGGTACTCTGAGTACTTACCTGAACGGTATATTTTACTTTGTATGACATAATTATTTTTTTGTATTGACATACTAGGCGTATTGCCCATTTGACATTTTTGTATTGACATTTTAAATGATATTGTATTTATATAATGAATATTTTGTAATCCTCAGACATTTGTTTAAGAATAATTTTTGAATATTGTGAGATAATTGTAATTGGTCTTTTTCCGTTTTTATCTCAATAAACGAATTTATCATTTATCATTTATTTATCATTTGATGGTTAATAAAATAAGGTTAAGTTAGATGTTTATGTTAACAATTTAACTGACGATTATTTCGTCAGCAATAATTATTGTCAAATCAAAAAAAATCTAGTCGAATGCTTTGTGATTGAAATGAGACAGTTTTTTAACGGATTTATCGCGTATATTTTACATAATTCCATCTCATCCATCCATCTCTGCCATTTCTGTTTCCTGAGACCTACAATCTTGGAATTTTCAAGGCTAGAGTGAATAGATATCTTCTAGATCGACGAGCTCCATCCTCGGCCACACCGTCGCTTAACATCAGGTGAGTTGGTGGTCAATCGTAGATCTTCATTGTATAAAAAAAATATGACCTGACGTTTCGAACACTTGAATTTTTTTTTACGTTTAGAAAGCATTTTTTTTTAAATATAATAGAATAACTATACGTTTGACCACCAGCACGCCTGATGGAAAGCGATACTGTGGCCGAAGATGAAGCACGTAGACCTAAAAGACAATTAAATGCTTTGTGGTTGGTCCTACTGTACCTATGTTTGTAGAACCATAAATAGGTACCTATTAAACGTTAATATTAGTTGCAAAACTCACAGCGACGTCGTTCAAAGAATAACCTTTAAAATTTAATTTCTATTCCACCTATCTCGCAGCGTTACGTTACCACTCAATCTTCTTTCATAATTAAAGTGGCTTTTACCCCCACCCCCTCCCTTGCTCCTACCCCCACCCCACCCCCTACGGGCCTTTGAGCTCGTTCTCATTACCTAGGACTTAGGTATAGGTACGCTTTAGTGCTTTTAGTGCTTAATTAGGTGGAGGGAGGCATTACTGTTATGGTAGAAGGCGTGTGTTTTGGAGTGTTTTTAGATTTCAAGTGTTTGCTGTGAAATTTGGTAGGTTATTAATATTTATTAATTATTATTTAGCTAGGTATATTTAATTATGTTGTAATGTCGAACGATTAGCATAAAGTACGTGCCTATATAAAAAACCGGACAAGTGCGAGTCAGACTCGCCCACCGAGGGTTCCTTACAAACTAGTAGATAAAAGGGGGAAATCATATTTTTTTTTTATATTTTCCTTCATAAACCGAAAAAATATACATCGTCAAAATATTTAAAAACCTGTTTTAGCTTATGCTACTGAAGCTCTTTCATGTGATTCCCCACATGATACGATTGAAGCCATTTAAAATTTGGACCCTCCTTCCTTGCATAAAGACATTCCTATTATCCTATTTTTTTGTGATTGAATTAAAAATGACCAGTTTTCGGGGTTTTTCCTATATGTGCACTCTAACACAATGCTTTTTGCCAAATTTAATTGTTCTAGGTCAACGGGAAGTACCCCATAGTTTTTGATTCCCTTGTGAGTGTCGAAATGTGCGTTTTTTACGATATACTCAGCTGTAACTTTTTTTCGAAAACTTAGAAACTTCATTTTTCTTTCTGCAGCAAGATATTATGGATCTGCGTATATGGTTTTAATTTCAACTCGATACCTTCACCCCCCGAGATAAAGGTCGTGACACCCGACGAACGGACAGACGGAAAGATGGACAACAAAGTGATCCTATAAGGGTTCCGTTTTTTCCTATTGAAGTACGGAATCCTAAAAATGGAAAATGTTATTTTATTTAATATGGTTGTGTAGTGGGATAATTATAGTGTTATTACTATTATTAATCCCAATTCTACACCAAGGTACGTATACGTATAATGTAGGTACCTACCTATCTACCAAATAGGGCACGAATTTTCTGAATTTTATTTAATATCGTGATATACCCATGTTTGATTTCAATGAAAGAGAATACAAAACTCGAAAAAAAAAAAACTGTTGAAATTCAACTAAAAAGCATCTAAATAATATATTAATTTTACTGGAGCCGAATAAAAACCTACTGAAACAAAGTTTTTATTTTTTTTATAAACATTCCTGAAGGCACCAGTCTTGTCTATTTTTTAACAAATAACATCGAGCCGAGTAATTTAGTAAAATAATAATATCATGTTTGGATATACCTACTTACGTAAAAACAAATTAAAAAGTTCTCCCTCGGCGCGTCGGTTAAACATAGGTAATTAAGTACTTATCTACCCGAAATATTTGATGGGGTAAAAGAATGGAAATAATATAAGTGGTCTAACCTTTCGATGCTATACAATCTAAAGTAGGTATTTAAAATAAAAGTTAATGTATAAAGCATTTTTTTTGTTTAATACTTATTTACTATAACAAAGCAACATCTTAGTAGAATCATAAATAATAATACTCCGTAATATCAAAACTTATGCTAGTCCAATACTCACAGGTCCACCAGCCCCACCCCGCAACCTCTCGACCTCCAAGGCCGCTCCCTCCACCTCGCTAAATTTAGCACACCTCAAGAAAACATCAATCGCCCAACACATGCGCACAAAACACACCTTTACAACACCTTTTTACAACAAAAACCACGTGCACACACCTTCGCAACTGTTAAAAGACTGTTTTGAATTTGGAATGCGTAGGTGCGCGACACACCTGTAGCTTTGGCAGGTATACCTGTGGTGTCGACCAATCGCCGCGCAGCTCACCTGCGCAGCTCGATAAAGTAGGGCGGGGTTTGACTAGGCGGACACCTGCGCGCAGTTGCTACCTGCGCCTACCTTGCTACCTGCCAGGTGTTATTGGTCGTCAACCATCCAATAGCGAGCTTCCTCATCCAGGTGAGAGATTGGCGAAGAACAGGTAGCTCTATGTACCAGGTGAGGTATGTAGGTCGCTGTAAATAGGTCACGGGAGCGTTGACTCGCTCTATGTAAAGCTGTATATGCGCTGTATAGGCGCTGTATAGCGGTTTATGTGCCGCGTTTTAGAACTGAGTGTTTCGGAATTGCGTATTTTCTTGGAGGGTTTGTGGAATTGGTTGGGGATGGGTTTATTTTAACTATTATTAGATATACTTGGAAAGGGTGTTTTTATTTCTATATACCTACATACTATTATGTGTTAGGTATACAAAAACTAAACGTATTTGGATACCATAACTTAGAAAGCAGGTATAATTATCAACATCAATTACTTACCTTATCCTAACTAACACCTTAGCCCACAGTTGGGCATAAATATCTAATAAGTTAGGTAAAGTATGTACTAATAAACGTCCTGACGATAAACTAAAATAACATACTTTACCTGCCTTACCGAAAAACGTTACTTAACTTTAAGCAATGCTCAACATATTTTGTCAACTTCTGGCTGACACGAAAGTAATGACAGTTGCGGAAAGAAGACAGAGAACTTAAGAAGTTGGTTAAAGTTAAGTAACGTTTTTCGGTAAGGCCCATAATGTTTATTGCGTTCACATATAGGAACAGCTTTGGGCCAAAATTAGATGTCCCTTAAAAACCTTATTGACATTGAATTTTAAGGCAAATAATTTATTTTTGAGAGACTTGAGCCACCCCGCATGAAAGCACTTCACTCAGTTTTAATTAGGTAAGTAAACATCCACTTAAATCATCATCATCATCTCACACACAAAAAGTCCACTGCTGCAAAGTAGAAATAGGTCTCTACCACGAATTTCCAAAATACCGGTTAAATCTAGTGTCTTCATTCCATTTACAGATGGAACCAACTATACGTGGACCGAAGACCACATACATGAGGTCTGTAATCCACTTTGTAACTGGTATAGCTTAACAAAGTACAAAATATGTATATATAAAACTATATTTAATTTCCTTGAATTTATTGAGATTAGTAGTTACGGTATGTAAAAATTCAATACCCTCACCTACTAACAAAAATGTATGAATTCAGCAAACAGATCCTCCCAACCCTTTTTTATACCTAGGCCCGTAAAAAACGACCTTTTCTAAATGCTTATTCAGAAAGATCCAAATAGCAACCTTCCTTCGCCCTCCTAAAGTCAAGAACCTAGGCATTACACGCGTTGCTACCTAAAATACAAATTTCACCTCACTATCACCTAAGGCTGTAAGTAGGTACATAAGCCCAGGGGGGCTGAAATCCTGATTACGTTGGGTGGCGCCCCCTATTCTCCCCCCTTCTCAGGTCGCAAGTTTGAAGACAAATTGTGTAGCGGAATGAGGAGGGGGACTAAAAAATGGCGGCGGAATGACGTCTCAGGTCACAGTTTAAAAATAAATAATGGTAAAAACTGGATGGAACTTTTAAGTAAATTTTCAGGAGCGCATGTAACTAATGAGAGAGCAACGAACCTTAAGGTAACCTCTTGAAACCCAGACTTAACTGGCTTAAGCTAGATTACGCTGGAATATTCCTTTTTAGGGTTCCGTAATATAAAGACAAACCCTTGTAATTTTGTCATGGCTGTATGTCTACATCTTACAGCTAGTCATTCAGACACTATTAGCATTACTTATAAAAAAAAAAATAGGTGTTATGTGAACACATTAGTAATGTTTTAATTGAATAAAACATGGATAAGGCAAGACACATAGGTACATTGCTAATAGCGTTTTTTTATCAACATCTTGAGAGGTATTGTTGTCTTTTATAACGAAATTATGATACCTTACATAATTTTCTTCTAGAATGTGCTATGTGCGAGGCTTAGGCTGCCAAATAGTGTGTATTTCTAAAATACTAAACGTAAGAAATTATGATTTACCATACAAATTTATGACCATGCTAGTTACTTTTCAATGAAAATTATTATATTAATTCTGTGACAACAACTTGTTAAGATGGATATGTATAGCAGTCAAATATTTCTCATGGGCCGTTTTTTGAAAAATGTTCTAAAAAATGCTCGCTAAAAGTGATCTTAATTTTGATTACAGCATTAGCTACGGAACTCTACCATTATACGTGTTTCGACACGCTCTAGACCAATTATTTTAAACTTGTTTTAAAACCTTTGTTGATAGCTGTATGGAAATGGGACTTTACATTTATACATTTCCACTATTGCTTGGATAGTTTTGTTACAAATTGCATCCATAAAAAACGGGTATGATTGGACGAAAAGATCAAAGCGTATTACAGTGAGACAGATCAATGAACCTTGTTGAGGTAACTTTCAGATCCTGAAAAGGTTATTTATTTTGTTTTGCATGATTGAAATTGTTGATGAATCCCTCAGGCATACCTACTCCATATACTTAAGCCGTGTTATATTTACAGATTCAGATTCTTTTACCTACGTATCCAAAGTTACCTTTGATTAAGTATTTTAGTAACTTGTTCATGATGTTTCTCTGGAAATTGTAATTTCTCGGAAGGATTGTCCCATGCAGCACAAGTGGATGACGATTTTAATAGGCGCAAAATTATGATTATTATGACTGACTATTTTGACATTTATTCCTCAATAATTTTTTGACATTGATTTTTATTATTTTGTGACATTTTAATTATGATTTATTTGGATATTTATTTTGTGCTTTTTGTGTTTTGATATTGCTAGGTATTTAATTTTGATATGGATATATTTTCATTATTATTATTTGTTCCCTTTTATAACAATTGTGAAAGTACGTAATTAATAAATTAATACTAGTTTTAACAGATGTTTATGGCCTTTACCTAGGAGAGTACCACACTTTGTAACTGTCAACACTACTTATTTGTGTATACTTACCTACTAACTGCACTATTATGATGTATGACAGTTGGCCTCGAAGCTCAGTTGTTATCATGTGTAGGTACCTATGTTTTCCAACTTGAGTTGACCACATATCGAATGAACTTCTAAGCTGTGCATGGAATACTGCCTGAGTGGATTTTCACGAAAAGAATGGAAAGGTAAAGCCTGTCTCGCCCTATCCGTGGAAGATAGCCACAGTGGCCGTTAGGGCTTTTTGTTTTTATTGCATTTTTGAGTTCTAATAATGCATTTGCATCTATCCACCAGGGTCGATGCAGGATTGGTTTCAATTGACGAAATTTTAATTTAAATTAATTACTTTTTTACATGCTTTTAAAATTTATAATTTCACATAAAACGTGTATAAAAAAATCATCAACTGCCTGTTTTGTCATATATTAATTTAGAATACAAAAATATATGTTGTCTAAATTTTAGAGATAACCAGAAAAAACCTCCTCCTGAAAACCTAGGGTCTTGTAATTGTGGCTGTCTTCGACGGATACGACGATCTGTCTTTACATATAGTAGATTTTTCTAGACAAGCGTATTTCATCTACTATAACGTTACAGGTAAATAAAAGCCTACCAACATAAAAAAATACTGTGAATCGCCGGGACTGCCTTAGCTCGTGAACTTAAAAAGTGAAATTGCATCGTCACCAAAGTGCAGTGTAGGTACTAACTGACCGGTACAGTGCAGTTTTTACCCAACTGCACAAGAAGGAGGGTTATGTTGTTTAAATAAATATTGGGGAAATTTTCACCCAATGCTATCTAAGCCCAAACTAAGCGAAATTTGTACTAGACAGTTGATAGAATACTTATGTACTTTTCTTTAAATACATACATATGATACATAGAAACACAAAGACACAGAACTAAACATTCATGCTGTTCACACAAATGTTTGCCCCGGGCAAGGATCGAACCAACAACCTACATCTTAGAAGGCAAACACACTACCAAATGAGCTGTGAGGCCAGTCAAAGCTGCAATGTGAATCATTTTTTTCCTAAAATCATTTCCAAGTTTTTTAGCGCCGTCCGTCCGCATAAATATCGCATAATCCCACATAAACTTACAATAAAATCAGGAACACTTTTCAAACTTTCTAGGTAAGCTAAGTATTCCCGTAGACTAACAACTCCTAACTTCTGCATCACAAAGCGCAAAGTTTTTATTTTCGCTCCGCGCTTCGTTATAAGTTCGCTCGCTTTGCTCCAGCTTCCGCTGTATCGAGCGCTCCGTTCCGCCGTTACTCCGTTACTCCGTTATTGTTAACTCGGCGGTGCAGTTTACCTTTAGTATTAACGGCGTTAACGGCTGTGTTAAGGATTTCAGCGAATTTAAGTGTTTTCACTTCGGCAACGTTTTCAATGTTTCTCGCTACTGTTATTCAGGTCATAAAACTATGTAAAATATACGCGATGAATCCGTTAAACATGGTATAATTTTAACTTCGGTGTTTAAGTTGGATTAAATTTAGGTAGAAATCCAAAATGTAGCTTTTGTTGACCAGCGGTAGTATGAAATACAAGCCATAGCTAAACTAGAATGTACCTATATAAAAAAAAAAACAAAATACTCGACTGCAGAAAAGCAGTTTTTGCAGTCTCACTAACGATTTCGCTACGCTTGATACGCTGTTGAGTGTACGTTTTTTGTGAGAAAGTATGCGTAAAATCACTGCAAAAAATATTATAAATGCGCATTCTTTAGAATCATTATAGTAAAGTCACTTGTTTGTTACGAAATAGTTCGTTGGAGGTTACGAAAAAGCGCATTTTTTTATTTTTGTAAGAGATATTTATTGTTATAACAAAAAAAATTGCCTATGACACTCTGGAAACGAAGACAAATCTAATGACACCTCGCACATCAAAATCGATCAAGCCGTTTAGGCTGTAAGCTGCTATATAGAAACATACATACATACATACACTCGAAAAACATTACCCTCCTTCTTACGCAGTCAGGTAAATAGTTACGTTTGTAGCGTGCGAGACATTGGAATTTTTATAGCTTAAATAATTTAAAAACCCATCACCCTCGATTGAAATTCTGCCATTTCGAGATCTCAATAGCTACTAGAATTATACTTATAAATAAGTACGAAAGTATATTTGTCATGTACCTGTGTATCATTTTACTCCTTTTTGCTACAGTGGCTCAATAAATTTGAATAAAAATGCAGGAGTTATATTACATTCCTATCACGTGGACGTAAAGTCTAAAACAAAATTCACGGATATTGTGTCCTGGGTTGACCGATACTCATGTACCAACAATGGCGAAGTTAAAGGCTCTGTGTCGCCGCGCTAAAGCCTAATTTAGATTGAGAAATCTAGAGACGTCTATTTTGCTGCTTCGAATTATTTTGAAAATCGAAATTATTTTAATCGTATATATATATATATATTTAATAATAATATGTATATATTTAATCGTATATAAGATACCAATGAGCTCGGACGTTTTTGAGCACTGATGCTATATGCTGTTGATTTTTTTATCAAATACCGTGGAATAAAATATGTATGTACCTACCTATAGGCAGATGCGAATGGGCCCATTCAGAAACGCCTAAATACCCGATATAACTACGGTATCTGTGGAATAAAGGTAAAATCGCGGAGACATAACTGGTAACCACAAAGAATTAGGTATTTCTAAACCACAATAGCTAAACAAAGTTTACTACTTAAATAAAATAAAAATAAAACTTTAAAATATTTTAATATTAACTATATTATTCAGGATTCCTATTTAAAACATTTCACTACAAAAATACAAAGCATTCTATCTAGCAAAGCAGCCCGTATCTCAAAGAATACATTAACTAGGTATACAGGGTGAATGTATACAGGGTGAGTCCCACGGGCGAGGAACAATCTGCGCGGGCAAAACCGGAAAATTAGACATAGCGCAGTCCCCGGCGCATTTTAATAAGCTGCAGGATAGTGGTTTGTGGTGAAATGGTGTATGTCAGAGGTGGACAACCTTTGCTGATACTATTTTTATATTCATTGAGATTTTATGGTATGAATAAAAAAAACTATAGGTGTATAGGTACTATTGATTAAATGATTTTGTTTACATCTTTAATAATATACATTACACATTAACGTCCTATAACTTTTCTGTGACTTCTGTCCATTCAGAGGTTACCTAAAAGATATCGCTTAAGGCGATAACGCCACCCCTTGTATTGCCGTATTTTTGTTATAATTTACAAGTAAGTTTTCTGTCCTAGATATTTTTATCGATCGTATTTTATTTTCTTGAAATATATATTAATGCGTATAGAAGCCATGTCATATTATTATTTGCGTGAAATCTATAACACCCCTTTTTTGTCGCGGTTTATTCAGAATTTAGTGATTTCAGTTATCGCGAATGAAATGCTATATATTATATACATGCACGATGATTTGCAAGTTAATCTGTTTTAATGTCAAATGTACACTATATTTCAATATCTAACTAATATTATTTGTGTGTATGAATTTTTTTGCCACCACCGCACCACGAATGCCATTGGTTTGCTACCCCTGCCTTAGATACTTAGAAGCTTTCAATGCAATGTGAATGCAGATTATGTAGTTACTTTTAGAAACTAAATATTTTATGTTCTTGACACTTCTTTGCTTGCGAGGAGGTAGGTAGCGTCTATTTTTGAGATGGGTGGCCGTGACATTTACTTTTATACTAAAAAATATATGTTTACTTTCTCTACTTTTGATCACCAAATGGTAAACGATAGGGTGGCTGAGGATGAAGCACTTTCATTTAGAAGATATCTATTCAATCTGTCCTTGAAAATTATCATCATTGTTTTAAGTAAGCAGAGAGGGTGGCAAGGAATTTCACTCCTGTGCAATATGTATCAAAAATCTTTGTCAAAATTGTTGTATTAAATGAAAACCTGACAAATCCGTAACTACGCAACAATTTTGATCTAGGTATATTCATGGAATTCCTTGCAGTCTTCCCAGTTTTCTGATAATTATAATCTTAAAATGTTCAAAGCTAGAGTAAGTAGATTTCTTCTAAATATACGCGCCTCGACCATGTCGTTGCTTACCATCAGGTGAATTGGTGGTCAAAAAACATACATACACTTATGAAATTTCGCACACATGTTTAGAAGCTGGTATAGAATAATATATTGTACGAAAATTATGCAACTCTGACAATATTACAAACATACAGGTCGAATTGATAACCTCCTATTTTTTAATCAAATCACAGCCTAAGTATCAATATCGGGCAAACTAGGTACAACCTTCTTGCAGTAGGGGTAGGTAGGGGGTAGCTAAAGCCACGGCCACAGTGGCGGATGGCGGCATAAATTGAACGACAACACGGACCACCACCTCGCCATACGCAAAACTGGGACTTTTCCACCAACGCTGGGACTTTCTTAGGGACAAATAAACAGTGGGACACGAAACTCTGTAAAATGCAGCAAAATAATAATAAAAACAACTTTTGATCGACACAAAAATTAATAGGAAGAGATATGAAAGAGAAAAAGATATATACCTACAGAAAAAAGCTTTTTAAATTATGTTTAATACTTAGCCCCTTAGCCTTAGTCTTTAAATAGGCGGATCGACCTATTGAAAGTTAAGTGTTAATTACCTATAAATCATTTTATTGGTTCATCATTATCATTTCTTACACAGTTGGTCATAATATGCTTGTTTTTATCACACTATTATTTCTGTCGGTGATATAGCACAGCGGATTAGCAAATTGAAGTGCCAGTGGGCAAGGCACATAGCACGTAGAACTGATGGCCGATGGGGCCGAAAAGTTCTCGAGTGGAGACCACGCACGGGCAAGCGCAGCGTAGGAAAACCAGCCACGAGATGGACAGATGACCTTATACAAGTAGGAAGACGTTGGATGCAAGGCGCTTTCAATCGGTCTTTTTGGATATCCTTGGGGAGGCCTATGTCTAGCAGTGGACTTCTTATGGCTGTAATGATGATGATGATTATTATTTCTAGTCTCGCGCTGACTTTCACCCAAACCTTTACTTCTGATTTGACGAATATTTGACAGTTGTGGTCTGTTTCGGACGCTTGTAGACGTCCGTTTTTTTTTTCACCGGACATCGGACCGAATTTTCACCGGATCCGCGGTAGCGTATGGTTTATAATGAGTGTGTGTAGACGCAGCGGACATCGACCCGGCGAAAATTAGCCGGACCGATGTCCGGTAACGGAAAAAGAACATACATTCCTATCCATACACATATTCGTCTGAGGTCGACCGCAGCGTGAATTCATTTCAACTTGCGCGCCGAAAAAGTGGTGAACACCTTTTTTCTGCTCCGAACTGAATATGAAATCACGAGCCAAGTTACGGTGGAAATATTTCACGGTGTGGACGATGTTTTAGTAAAGCCTGTACTGTTAGGTATTCTGTGGTAAAGTTGAAAATGATATGACTGGTTATGCATTTTGTGCTGATATTACAAATAAATTTACATATAGGTATTATAAACAGGTTTTTTAGATTAAATATAAAAAATATGTTGAAGAGACCCACTAAGCGTTCAAGGGCGTCGCCAAAGGGGGGCAAGGGGGGCAAGTCCTAAGGCCGTGCAATTGTACCTATACCTACAATTCATATTTTTGTCATCCTCCATAATATTAACTTGCCCCCCCCCCCCTGGGCCATGGGCTGGTGACGCCCTTGTAAGCGTTGGAATAAAAACTAAGTCGTAAAGATCGTTTCGAGATACGTTTAAGGTAGGTTTCCGTAGCTAATGCTATAATCAAAAACAAGATCACTTGGCGAGTATTTTTGTGACCACTTTTCAAAAAAGGTTATTGATCTCTACACCATAACGACTTAAAGCGATAATATCCCTATATCTAGAACTTTTTAAATCACAGAGTGTTCTATAATTTATGTGTAAAATGTTACTTAACATTGATATTTTTTGTTGATTTTGTGCTCTGCGAAAATAAAATATAAAAAAAAACAGGTAAAAAGTCAGTTCTGTGACATCATTTAGAGGTCGACTAAAGGTCAGTTTTTTTTATATTTTCGTAAAAATACGTACATAATAAATATAATATATGGTTTAGATACATAAAATTTCGAAATACTTTTGGAATCAGCATATGTTTCACCCATTAAACCTCATATCCAGAAATACTCACATACACACTTAAACAATCGGAAAACTTAATTCTTCAAGCAGTTGGGTACAAAGTCGAGTTATAAGGCATTTTATTTAACCGATCTTACATTTTCACAGTTCCATGTCTTGTTATTTACGTCGAGCTGCTACAAGTTTATCGCCCAGAGGTATCCTCACCCCATTACTAAAACATCGCTTTACTTCTTTACACACTAATGCACTTACAAACTAAGTGTACCTTTTAGCCTCGAGCTCTTCTTGACCCCATTCTGGAGACACTGACTAAATTTAACCAGAGTAAAGCTGGGTGTACACATGCCTGAGAGAAAACAGCAGCCTTATCGGCTAACTGGCTCTGACAATGAACTTATTTATTTGTGTATGTCTATATACACACACATATAATAACTAAAAAAAAATATTTTTTGTTATAATATTAATAATAATAATCACGCCTTTTTCCCCTTGCGGGATAAACAGAGTACCAGAGACCATGCGGGCGTTTGACGCTAAATTTGACCATGGTTATATGAGAAGGAGAGAGGATTAGAGGGTTAGAAGGTATTAGAAGATAAGATGTAATGTTGGCCTGCAGTGACGGGGGGTCAGCCCATCTCTGTGTACTTTAATAATAATCGTAAAAATGTTACGCACATCTTATTAAAAATGCCAAAATAATTAAGTATTGAGACAGCATGCATTAAAGGAGCGACCAAATCATCATCATCATCTCAGCCATAAGAAGTCCACTGTTGGACATAGGCCTCCCCCATGGATTTCCAAAAAGACCGATTGGAAGCGGCTTGCATCCAGCGTCTTCCCGCCACTTGTATGAGGTCGTCTGTCCATCTCGTGGCTGGTCTTCCTACGCTGCGCTTGCCGGTACGTGGTCTCCACTCGAGAACCTTTCGGCCCCATCGGCCATCAGGGGGGCAATTCAGTTATTCAAAACAGATCCGTAACTGAACCTTGTGCGATTGATTTAGTTACGAGCGAAGGACGTGTTACGTTTCATCAAATGTGTCAATTCTATGTCATAAAAGTGAATGATTCAAAAAACTATGGCGGCCGACGGGAAACGCTCCACATATGGTTCGGCTATGGAGCGGTCTTGAATAACTGAATTGTGCCCCAGTTCTACGTGCTATGTGCCCTGCCCACTGCCACTTCAACTTGCTAATCCGCTGTGCTATATCGGTGACTTTTGTACGTCTACGTATCTCTTCATTTCTGATTCGATCTCGTAGAGAGACTCCGAGCATAGCCCTCTCCATAGCTCGTTGCGTGACCTTGAGCTTCCTTATAAGGCCCATAGTTAGGGACCACGTTTCAGTGCCGTATGTCATCACTGGTAACACACACTGGTTGTAAACTTTCGACTTGAGCGACCAAATAAATTGTAAAATATATTAAACATTAACATTAATCAATTGATATAAATTGGTCAAAATTAAATTAAAAATACTAAAATAGTCAAAACAAAATTAAAAATACTAATAACCGGCTAAATGGTATCTACTGCAGAAGAGACCAGGCAAAGCTTTAGCAAAAAGTTTAGATGACACGAAACTTTGCTTGCAATAGATTTTCAAGCAATTATTAGCATTGGGATGCAAGCTCTTGTGTATTCTCGGCTTAAAAGTGACTACTGGTATATTCTATATCCGGTCGGAGTGGGTCTCGGAGGCTAACGCGCCGTGACGTCATCAAAGCGGGTCGTGTGACGTCACGAAGTGGGCTAATGACGTGTCCTGTCGCCGTAATTGACCGTGACTGACTCCTGGGAGCTACGACACTGTTTATGTTTAATGGAGTGGTATTCTCTGTTTATGATTGAGCGAAGCGAGATTGGCCAATTTTGCTTTCATCTATAAAGGTACTTATACGGGATGAAATCTAATTGATGTTCATTCGTTAAACCTAGGTACCTACCTACACATAATACTGATCTATGAAAAGCTAAATTTATCGAATCAAAATAATAATTTAAGTATTTTTATTGACACCGAAAAATATGATATTTCACATAATCAATTGCTTCTCTGGAATCAAAATGATTAGATGAAAACCAGAAAATACCAGTATTTTTTAAAATTCTAGAATAACATTTCTGAACGTCTCATACACTTCAGTGTGAACGAGCTGTTCGTCTTTAAACATTTTAAAAAGAAAATCAACATCATCAAATAAAAATTACAAATACAAATTCTTGTTCTTAATCAACAATTTCTTCTCACTTAAGTAAACTAAATCTTCATTCAGGGCTATCATTGACCAATCAGGCAATATGGAACGCTGTAACCCTGCTTTCCAATCGTCTACAATTTTATCTATTCAAGTATACCAAGTTCGATTTCACAAAAGCCAACCGACTTTACCGTCACAATCCCCAAAACGTCACAAATTCCCGCGCACCAATTTCATTAATACATCCCACAAACACCTAAATCAAGTAGGTGACGATTTGTATGTAAATCCCAACATATCTCGTATACAACGCACTCAATCGAATTACTACATTACCGCGTATCGCACTACATCTTACGTATGATATGTGGAAGAGGAAACGTCGTGAGGTATTCTGTCTCGTAAAAAACTGGCTCGCGAATTTAGCTTTCGCTCGTGGGCTTGGATAAATAAGGTAAGGGGAAGATCTGTGGTTTTTTATGAGTGTAGCCAGAGATTATTTATCTGTGTGTAGGTTTGTTAGCAAATTTTGTTCATTTTGTAAATATTAGTCGCACTGGCAGGAATAGCGTATGACAAATGAGCAAGGGATGAAAGTTTAGAAGAGTCGTGCCTTTGCCGAGTTTTGGGTGACCGTGACCACAACCTTTTTTGAGGGTTGGATCTGCGCCTGGGCAGAAAGGACCTGGTTGTAGGCTGCACAGTCGATCTTTTTGGAAGTCCAAGCTTATATCCAGTAGTGGAGTTATTGTGGCTGAAATGATGATGATGAGTTGTAGGATTTGGAGAAAATCGACGTTATGTAGTTTTCACATAAACGCCAACGTGAAACAATTTGTAACCTTCCAACATTCGTTCAACTAATAGCAGTAGACACATTAATACATCGCTAAGCTTTCTCTGTTCATCGGCAGTGGATCATTCAAGTATAGTAATTTTATACCTACATATAAATAGTTTTTTCCTGAATACAAACTGATAACAAAGGTTGATAGATTGTTATAGATACTAAGTAACAAAGTTAAACAGACCAAATGGTAAGTTCACCGCCGAATAAAGCACTAAGTTATGATCATTACCCGCCGAAGGTGACTCGCCAACAAATCCGAACGTCCCAACTTCTCTAGCCATAAACGGATACTTCCAAGATCTGCGAGCTCCAAGTTTTCCAATCTCGCCGGCCGACGCTGTCATATTATTTTCTAACTATTTTACCACCAGGACGAGTATGAAATTAACAGAAAAACAACTATTAGAATGAAAAAATGTAGTTAAGTCAGAAGAATTAAGTGCAAGAGGCATTAATGTTTCAGAGTTCTATCTTCCTGACACCAACACCAATTTTGGTGTTGGGTCAGGAGGTGGAGAAAATACTGATTTAGATCTTTAAAAAAATTACATTTCATTTAAACACAAAAACAAACAACACAACACGTAGTACTAGAGGGTGGCGCTACCACCGCTTTAGGATTTTAAAACAGAGAAAATGTTTTAAATGTTCTCTTTAATAATCTTGCTTATTTTCTATATAAAATATTTTCAATGATACGCAAGTGCAAGGAGGCGTTTTGTGCTTTTTTTTTTGTTTTTAGGGTTCCTTACCTCAATAGGAAAAAACGGAACCCTTATAGGATCACTTTGTTGTCCGTCTGTCCGTCTGTCAGGGTGTCAAGACCTTTATCTCGGGAATGCGTGAAGGTGTCGAGTTGAAATTAAAACCATATACGTAGATCCATATTATCTTGCTGCAGAAAGAAGAATTAAACTTCTCAGTTTTCATAAAAAAAGTTACAGCCGAATATGTCGTAAAAAATGCACATTTCGACACTCACAGAGGAATCAAAACCTATGGGGTTCTTCCCGTTGACCTAGAACTACGAAATTTGGCAAGAAGCATTGTGTTATAGTACACATATAGGAAGAAATCCGAAATCTGGACATTTTTAATTTAATCACAAAATATAGGGTCTTTAAGCAAGGAAAGAGCAAGAGAAATGAACCGCGCTTGGGTTTCGAGAAAATTAAAGAGAAACTTATTTAGGTATATGCGATTCGAAGACATCAAATGTATATGAGTAAAGATCCATTACAAATACGGGCTCCGTAACAATCTTGCATTATGAAGTGTTGTTTCTTCACACATTTCCTGCTCAGTGCCTTTACTGCAGCTTGCAATCTCTCGCTGGAAAATAACTCAGTTATAACATTCGCGCTTGCTACAATGTCACCTAGAGAAAGTTCTGGAGTCGTAAAATCGGCTGTTCGAATATTGAAAGGATGGCGGTTACTCGTGAGTGAGGTATTGTGTGCCTGCTTTATGGAGATGAAATATGTATGAGTCGTAATGAAGACTTGTTAGGTCTTAGACATTAGATGTTGTACCTACCTACATTGTTATGCAAACATTTACTTTTATTGAAAAAACTATTTTTAACGGATAGGTATATTTAGTGTAATTATAATTCAATAAAAATAAAATAACGATAGCATGAAATACAACTAAAAAAAAGTTTATTTGTAAAACGGGTTACTCACGCCTATTCTTGAACCGAATTCTCCGACTATAGTTTCAACCGCATACGGCGGTCTTTTTCAAAAGGAGCAGAGCAGACGTCATTCCCGAAGGACGTCCCGTCTGGTACCAGATTACCAGACATAACATGAAATACAACGAAATTTTTTAATTGAACAGGTTACTCACGTCTATTTTTGAGCCGAATTCTCCCATTATAGTTTCAACCGCATATGGCGGTCTTTTTCAAAAGGAGCAGCGCAGAATTGTTAAATGGAAGTATCGGTGTTTCAAAATAAATTTGTGACAATTTCATAATTTGTACCTAATCCTTATCATTATCCCTATCCTCACCCAGTTGTCGCTCATCTCCAGATAATAGGTATTAGAAAAGTCCGGAATTATTCTTCTTCGGTCTATTCTTCCTCTCTTCTCTGTTGTAGATTTTTAAACGGTTTATTTCAAATTACGATTACTTATTCTTCTTATACCTCAAACTTATCTCCAAAAGCAATCACGAATGATGAAGATAATCATAAAAGATTACATACATACGAGTATATAAGATCACACACCTGTTTTCCTGTACTGGGTAGGCAGTACGTCAAAGATCATATCCGTTTGATGCCCAATTTAACCGTGATTAGGGGGTTAGATGGAGGAGACGGGGTATTAGAGGGTTAGAGGTGATAGGAAGGTAAGATTTAAAATTGGTTTGCAGTGACAGGGGATCAGCCCATCGCCTACTTAAATGCCAGTTTCCCACAAGCCCCTGAACTGACTTTACAATATACCCGGAAAGAGAAGCAGCTGGTACATTCTATCTATGTCTTTCTTTTTCTCCCTGTCCAGCATGGAAGATTGAGTATTCCCAGAAAACGTCACTCATATTATTTTAACGTCACTTATTTAATAACAGAATTTATTTAACGGGAAAAACTCTCGATAATAATCGGTCAAAAAAGTGATATTTTTCGACCGGTTTCGTCACTCAATTGGACTATCAGCTTTACGTATATTTTTATCAATTCACTCAACATATTTGAAGTCGGTAGAAACACTAATAAATAGTAGATATAAGTAGACACTTAGAGATAATAGGTACTGGCAATATAGCTCCGAGCGAGGTATGTGCCACACGTGTCGCCGCACAAAAAACGCGCCTTAATAAAACGAGCCAGGGGCGAGATAGGGACGTTCACCTCTACTCGATATGAATTTAATACGATGACTTATTGGACGGATCGGATTGCATTCGGTCAGGCTATTGCAGTTTCGAGAAAGTGGCAAAAAAAGAAGTTATAGATTTTATGATTTTGTTCCCTTGTTATAAAATCTACAATCAAAAGGAACACAAAGAAAATTACAAGTGATTAGTTTCATATTTTTTTAACCTTCATCCTAATACCTTGCCGTTTATTATTACACTTCTTTAAAAATGTTAAAAAATAAATAACGTTCAATTCTTACCAAAGAGCATCGTTTGAATATTTTCATATAGATTTCTACCATCTAAATCGATATGAAATAGGTCTATTTTACAGTGACTCACATTATGTTACATTTCACACTATCTGCGTAAAGTTCATCGTCCCACGCGCTATATTATCGACAATGTCACCTCCCTAGTAGCGGCTTAATTACACGCGGGCGACAGGTTGTCGGGTGACGTCATTCCACGCCTTTCGGTGTTTATATGACCTGTGTATGTGTTGTGTACATCTAGTGTAAGTGTGAAGTGCGTTATGTTGTGTCATTATTGTGGGTAATATGGCCATGTAACAGTTTGTTATATTTTAATCGTACTGCCCACGTCTATGCATTAACTTATCTGGCACACGTTTACCTAATATCCTGGTTCGATTTCCATTTAATGTTTGATTAACTCAAGTAGGTCTTGTTTTTTATACAGTTAAAAAGAGCGAAGAACAAAAGTTCGAGACGATAGGATTTCGGTAATGAAATTAAAATGAAATTGAGCAGGACATGTTACTAGGCGAAGTGATGACAGATGGAGTAAGGTTTTGAAGGAATGGTGGCCGAATAAAGGTAAGCTAAGTATGGGACGTCCAACTACAAGATGGGTCGTCGATATACTTAGTAACAATCGCGGGTCGAACATGGACTAAATTAGCACAGGACCGAGGAAGATGTCAAGACAAGAGAGAGGCCTATACCCAGCAGTGGGATAGAGAAGGCTGTGGATGAAGATGATGATGAAAAGTGTTTATTTACAACTGAAAAAACGTTTTAAAATAGTCTTTGCGTACTTTTAAGCATTTAAGGTAGCGTTCCGAGTGCCGATGCCGCAGCAAACGGTATTGTCGCTCACTTTCGACAGACTCAGTCAACAATTCACTATTTTCGTGCAAATCTATCTCGTCAGTTATTAAGAGAAAAATTGTCACACTCTCTTACATAGACATAGGAGAAAACTGCTTAATTGATACTATTAAAAATTATCCAATTTTGATTACCCTGTGAGTCATAAATGGTTATGCCTTGTTTGCTTTTTTTTAAATGTTGTTATAAATCCGAAGCAAACCGTAAAATAATGGCCGTTTAAGATTTCAACCACATAAAAAAATAACTATTGAAGTTGGATGATATTTAAGGTTGAAAACCTTTTTTGCCTGTATGAAAAACCTATAATTTACTGGCAAAAGTTGCCGCGACCACCATACTCTTACCTGTAGGTAAATTAATACGACTATAAATAAATAACCAATTGAAAATAAGTAATAAATAAATATTGGTGAACATTTCACACAACACCATCTAGCCCAAACTGAGCAAAGCTTGTACTATGGAAACTAGATGGCGGATAGAGTACATATACCTAGTTATACTTTTTTTTAAATAGATACATACCTAAGGTACATAGGCACACTCAGTCACAGAACTAACACCCATACTCATCACATAAATGTTTGCCTTGGGTGGAAATCGATCTTACGACCTACAGATCAGCAGGCACACATACTACCAACTGAGCCACGAGGCGCTACTATGCACGACCAATGCAAGCGTCAACCTCGTCAGTAGCAACTCGCGAAACTCTAGTTTAATCATTGAGTTTTTCAAAATACTGTAAAATACAAAGTTTTGAGTCATTTAGGTTAGTAAGTTGTTTGTATGTTAACTCAAAAACAAACGTTTTTCCAAACTCCATTTGCCGTAAGTGCTCCCAGCCGCGTCGTAAAGCAGAACAAGCTGCATTTCATTTAAAGTAGGCAATTAAACAAAACTATCGGATACAAAGTATGCGTTGTTCCCCACCAGTTAATACGTCGTTAACTGCAGACGTGCCTGATAAGACTTTAGTTTTACACTTATATGCGTAAAGATAATAGAACACAATTTTTAAGTTATACATTTGCTTTAGTCATAAGAAATAGCGGAATCATTCGAGTTCTACAAGTATGAACCGCTGCAAAATGCCGCAGTTACATATTCAAAAAAGTTAAACATACAAAAGTAGGGGTGACCATTATAAAAACCAGAGTACTGAACCTATTATATATTTTTTTATTTATATAAAATAATATATAATATTTTATTTTATTTTTCGATTTTTGTATATTTTTTATGTATCTTTATCTTATCTTTATCTTATCTTTAGCTATAAGATTTGTTCATGTATAATCTCACCACCGTCAGCGTTTACATAAATATTTATGTTTTATCTTCTAAAGGTTGTCTGGAAGAGATCGCTATTAGCGATAAGGCCGCCTTTTGTACCTTTCTTACGCCTTACTCATGTACATATTGTTATTATACTATGGTACTTTATTGACATAAAGTATTTTTGTATTGTATTGTATAATTTAGGTATATGGGACCACTTACCAAAAAAAAAACATCAAAATAATTCGTTGTCTGTGCTTGTTTGTCCTATCTACCATTAGTAACATTTCACAATAGAAGAGTTTAATGGCTTTTTTTTAGGGTTCCGTACCCGGAACCCTAACGGTAAATTGGGACCCTATTACTGAGACTTCGCTGTCTGTCCGTCCGTCCGTCCGTCCGTCTGTCACCAGTCTGTATCTCATGAACCGTGATAGTTAGAAAGTTGAAATTTTCACAGACTATGTATTTCTGTTGCCACTATAACAACAATTACTAAAAAACAGAAATAAATAAATATTTAAGGAGGCTCCCATACAACAAACGTGATTTTTTACTCGTTTTTGCTCGATATTGATAACGGCAACAGGTAGACACTTGAAATATTCTCAGAATATTGAGTTATATTATTCACTTTAAAAATTAATAATTAAATTAAAATAAAATTAATATTTAAGGAGGGCTCCCATACAACAGACATGATTTTTTGCCGTTTTTATAGATAATGGTACGGAACCCTTCGTGCGTGAGTCCGACTCGCACTTGCTTCAAGAAGCTATAATAACTGTAAGGTTTGAAAACCTTTTTTTAAACATAAATTATATATACTCATGTATAAAAAACACTTTCAAACCTTACAAATATAGCTTTTTGAAAAAAATATCTTCTCCTGTGGAATTTCACCAATGGTAGATAGAGCAAATAAGCACTGAAGCAACAAATTCATAATTGGTGGAGTAATCGCTGAACAACCACACAAAAAATAACAACATGCAGTTGAATTGAGACCCTCCTTTTTGGAAGTCGGACAAAAATAATACAGCGCTATATCTACCTGAAAGCATACTTACGTAGTCTGAAATAAAAGCTGGCTTAAACTGGATAACAATTCCTTCTGATTGCTTGACAAGGGAAACGCTATGTGACCTCAAAAAACTTTCGTTTATTTTCTATTAAAGTATGCCTAGTTGAATGTGTGACAACCGATAGCGTGTTTTAACACCTAACACCGCCATCTAGTATACATTGGTGAAAACTTTCTTAAACATTCCGCCCCTCAAAGTGCGTTAGAACTTTTAAACAAAATATAAATTAACAATAATACATTAATTTGTAATTGCAAGTATAAAATCGACTATGTTTAAACAAAACTAAAATACTTTAGCTATACAAAACAACTGTTACGAATCATTAAAAAAAACTTTGAGGGTGAAGCTATCTAATTAAGTAATTATCTTAAACAAGTTCACAATTCAAGCAAAGCAAGTTATACAATATAAGCAAATGCTTAACTAGGCACATTATGAACCAGTAAACATGAAAATAACTACCTATACTGAAAATGATTACGAGTATGCGTTTATCAGACTTTACTCGTAGAACAATTAGGTAGATATACAGGAAGTAAAAACTCAACTATGTAGCTATATTTTGAAAGTAAAACTCAACTATGTAGCTATATTTAGAAAGTAAAACTCAACTATGTAGCTATATTTAGAACATTCAAAGTAGGTAACTATATTTATAACTAGCTATATTTAGAACAAGTGGACTGTAAAACTTGTTTTTTTTTTTAGATGATTTTAACTGTAATTAGAACTAATCTAATTGAATTTAACTAAAATCTAGGTACTAAGCTGACAAGACACTGCTATTATTTTATAAGTAAGCACGATTTGTGAAATCAGGTGTTCTATATCGAGTCTTTTAACATTTAAGTGAGACCACCCTGAACGAATCATCTGAGTCAGGGTGTGTGATGATTACTTTAGGTAGGTACTTATTATCTGTTTGGTAGTGTAATCATTTGTTTACACTAAAACTACATCTTTGAACTTAAGATTATTCTAACTATGGTTTCATTTAAGCCCAATTTGAAAATTGACAAAATACTATTTCGATGACGCTAAAAACAGTGCAGTATTTGTTGTAAATAAATATATTGCATGGTACTAAAACTATAAAGCTTTGCTAAGCTTTTTAAAGCTTTTTTATAATGTTTTGAATTCCTAAGTACTAGGTTTTTGTTTGAAACTATGATTTTGGCAATGTTGTTAGCGTTTCTACATATATATTAAGCTAGTACTGACACATTTCCATATGCTTAAAACATTTCTACAATTATGTATTGTGATATTATTATGTGAAATTTAACATCAGCTGATTACCTACATACAAAGTAGTGAATATTTTTACAACCAAGTAAACTTATTATTTTAGCTGACATTACTAGGGTTTCATGATAAATCTATTGTTAACTTTTTTTTACTATCAACTATACTATTATGTTTAATTACTATATTTCTTTTAAGTTTAATTTCATGCTTCTCTGATATCTTAACAATATTATTTAGCTGGATTTTGCTGTTATATGAACTTCAGGTAAGTACATAGCAGGTAAGTGTTTACAAATTTAGGTAAGTTTACTATATTAACTTTATTTTACTTATATATCAGTATTGAAAATAAGAATTTGATAGTTTTAATAATGTTTGTACATAGTACACATACACCTACATATTATATAATATTTGTAATAGAATTTTGAACAATGGTGTAATACTCATAATATTTTCTATAACTAGAATATCTATTAATAATGTCTTTTTTGTTTCAGGTTCCGGATTTACGACACTATTAACTAGCACTTTCACTTTAGACTTTTATTTATTTTTGTATAATTAACTATTTCACTGTTGTCTTTCACAGATAAAAACACTATCTTCTCGCAACCATGATGGAACGTTCTACTAGTACCTACAGCGCATGCGGCTGCAGATCAAGCAAGGAAAATCTTCTGGAAGCAGCTGCCGGGTATTTAGGAGACGAGGCGTGATGCCGTCTATACATATCTACTGCACTTGGGATCTCTGTTACTATGTTTGTCGCAAATCTGTTCCAGTGACTAAGTGAGCGTTGTAACCAAGCCACAAAGTCTTGTATGTCAATACATCTGTGCGAAATTGTTTTGGCGAAATATCAACTATTTTGCCTCTTTAAGTGTTTGGAATTATCATCGTACTAGTAACTATGGGCGTTAACCATCCTGTTGATTGTATTATTGGCTTCTAAGTACTATCTTCGATCGATGTTACATCCTAGTGCACTTCTATCTATTATATTATTTTCATTAATTTCAAATATTCTTTTCTATGATTCTGATGAATTATTACTTTAACATTTGTGTGGTGTGATTCAACCTTTTCTAGTAGCAACTAACAATATACTCCACTCAACAAGTTATAACAGAAATAATTAGCTAATACATCAGATGTCTCTTCAGGAAAATCAGTTTTCTCGTCTATAACTACTTGTTTCAGTGATTTGCTAGCGAGACATGATGCACAGGATTTTCTACATGTGAGCGTGGACAGCTCGACTGTCTGCATAACTTCCTTGATATTGAATCTCCAGAATATATCAGAGGTTAAGGTTATATCAGATTCATACAATAATATTTGTCTATTCGTCTGCTGTATGTATCATGCGACTATTATAGCATGTTGTCGCAATCTTAAATTATTTATATTGATAATGTTGCTTTGAAGCGATGGTCGTATCAGCAGATTGTCGATCAGGGATCTGTCATTGCTAGTCTTCGAGGAAGCGTCAAGGACCACGCGTAGCTTGGTAGTTTGTGGTTTGCTGGTGACAGCATGCTGCGGTAAGTAACAATTAAGGTCGGTCCTTTCATCTGTTGAAACTGGTTTTATTTGATTTCTTTCTAAGTAGTTTGTCCCAAACTTATTGTATCTATTTTGTAAATCTGAATGTCGTTTGAATGTATTCTCAACTGCTAATAATCTATTTAAAGCTATTGTTTCAGATTTACTGGTGTCCGGAGGATTCACAGCAATAGGTAACTTGACTTCATATCTTCTATCTAATTTTCTATTTTGATGTTTGCTAAAATACTGTTCACATTTAATCTCATCATTTGTTATTGTATTTTTTCCAGGTACTGGTTTCTGAAGTCTGCAGAATGTACGGGGTTCCACGTCTAGTTCTATTTTCACATGATGAGTGTATGCTTGTATGTGTTCTCTATCTTTTCTATTGTTGCTACCAAATACCAACCATCCTAGTGAAGTCTCCTGCGCCACAAGTGATTTGGTATCGTTTCTATATATCATCAGACCTTGTTGAATGATGTCCGCGTAAATCTCTGCTCCTAAGAGAAGATCGACACGGCCTGGCTGGGTGAACGAAGGATCTGCTAGTTGTATGCTATTGAGTTGTGGCCAATCAACTATTTGTTTTTGTTGGGGTAGCTGTGAGGTTAAGTTACGCAATACATATGCGTTGACCTTAACTTTTATCTTCGGATTGTGGAGAGATATTAATTCCAGTTGTACTAGTGATTTGATGACAGCTGGGTTGGAATTAATACCGACTATGTTTCCTTTGACAGGTGTTTTCTTCAATCCTAACTCTTGACAAGCAGTTTCGGTTATCAATGAGGCTTGAGAGCCCTGGTCTACGAGTGCACGAAGAGTATGTATACTATGGTTTCTATTTGACTGTACTGCTACAAACGCAGTAGCTAGAATGCCTGAGCTTGTCTTGCTATGGTGAGTTTCGAGGGTGTTATTATCTATTGGTTCTGAAATACTATCTATGTTGTGGTGAACTTGGGGTGCGTCGTGGGTTTCTGTTTCTTTCTTGCTAGGTTCGATGGAATATCCATGCAATAATGAGTGATGTTTTCTATTACATTTTCTACAGGTTGTTTGCTTGCAATCTTTCACCAAATGACCTCTTTTCAAACAGTTAAAACAGAGGTTGCTTTTCTGAACGTATTGTTGCCTTTCGTTTACTGACAGACGGGTAAAGTCTTGACAGGTATAAATTCTATGTTCTCCTTTGCAATACGTACAGCTTACAGTTGAGAAGGTGAAAAATGTAGAAAAAGTCTTAGCATTATATTGTGTGCTTCTATTTTGTGGAGGTGCATCTTTGTATTTGACTGCTTCTAAGGTTCTGAATCGAAATTCTAAGAATTCTGACAACTCATTCCATGTTGGTAGTGTATCCTGCCCATTAATGTGTTGTTCAAACAGGTTGTGTGATACAGAATCTAATTTCTGTATAACTATATGCACAACTATGTCATTCCAATGTTCGGTAGGTATGTTGATCGCTTTGAGAGATGTTAAACATTCTGATGTGACATCTAATAAGTCTCTAATCGCTTTGGGGGATTCACTAGCAACTCGTTTCTGATTCATTAGCTTTCCAATATAGGCATTTACTATCGTTCTACGATTATGATATCTTTTGTTAAGAGTTTCCCATATAATATCGTAGTTTAATTCTGTGACTGGAATTTGTTTTACTAAATTTTCTGCTTCTCCGTGTAGACTCGACTTTAGATATTGACATTTGTTAACTTTGCTTAATTTTGCATTGTCATGAACTAGGGACTTAAACAAATCACGAAACGACAACCATTCTTTGTAGTCACCCGAGAATTTAGGCAGAGTAATAGGTGGTAATTTCACAATAGGTTGAAATGATTCATCGCTTGTTTCTATTTCCGAGTTCGACTTATTTGCAGCTAGGAATTTGTCGCTAATTGAATTCAATTTCTCTTTAATTTTAGTCTTCATATCAAGGTAAATATCAAAGCATAAGTCATATACGTCCTTGGTGAAATAATCTGACTTAGGATCTTTAGTTGCCGACACTATTTTATCATGATTTGATTGAAATTTAATCCAAAAAGCTTCCAATGTATCAAGTCTTGTGTCGAGGTACCCTTTAGTAATTCTATCTTTAGGTGATTTCTTCAAATTTTCAAATAAATTCTTGATTTGGTTATAAGTAGCTATTTGAAGATCTTCCATTGTTAATAATTATTTCAATGTAGTATTTGAACACTATTTTAATCAATTTAAATTCATTTAAAACAGTTTTATATAGTTTTGTCTTTCAGTTAATGTGGGTACTTTATAATATCACTTATAATGTTCACTTCTTATTTCTATTTACTCACAGTTACCAGTCCAGTCTATGACGATTTTAACAACACAACGCTATTTTTATCACAAATCTATTATTTAATTCACTATTAATTTAACCCATTTAACACACGCGTATACTATCCGGTCGATAAGGATCAAAATGTTAAGGGAAACGCTATGTGACCTCAAAAAACTTTCGTTTATTTTCTATTAAAGTATGCCTAGTTGAATGTGTGACAACCGATAGCGTGTTTTAACACCTAACACCGCCATCTAGTATACATTGGTGAAAACTTTCTTAAACAGTAGATATTAACTGATTGAAGATACTTAGCATGATGACTCCCTGGCACTAGAATACAATTCTGTATTAGGTGCTAAGAAATTTCTTTTGTCTATTCTTCAATTTAACTGCTAAATATTGTGCTTGTGGATTGAACTTAAAATTCGAACGAACGAAATATCCGATAATTATTGGTTAGTAAACCGCTTCGTAAAAAAATTGGCGATGATGATGATGAAAGGCTACCTTTCATCATCATCACCATTTTTTATCACTAGTCAAGTGAAACCGCTGGGTTGCGGTATACTAATTTGTACCATTACTACCCTGCTTCTTAAACAGTCAAAATATTAGCAAATTCACACAATGTAAAAGCTCATCGTTAAAGCTTTCTGTAGTCGGTTAAAACTGATGAAACCCAGAGTCACTCACCTTACGGCTCAAAATACACCCGTCAGATAAGAACATACTTACGTCATTCCGCTTATCAGCGACGTCGAAATTATTTAGTAAAGCCACGACCCCTGATAGCGAGCGACATACATAGTAAGTACACCTTCTGTGTATAACACTATCTATAAAACTATTAATTCAAAATTATAAATAAATATAAATAAATAAATATTTGTGGACATTTCACACAACACCATCTAGCCCAAACTAAGCAAAGTTTGTACTATGGAACTAGATGGCTGATAGAATACATATATACTTTTTTTTGTAAATATATACATATGATACATAGAAACACCCAGACACAGAACAAACATCCATACTCATCACACAAATGTTTGCCCTGGGTGGGGATCGAACCCACGACCTTTCTGTTCAGCAGGTAGACGTAAACACACTACCAACTGAGCCACAAGGCCAGTCAATTATACACCATCTATAATATAATTACATGTTTAATTTTGAATTAATATGACGTAGGTAGACAGTATCGGAGTTTTGGCGGGAACGTCTTATAGACATGTTGTTGTGGTCTTATTTTCCTAAACATGTGATATATTGAATATTAATGCGATAAACATGATGGTGTTTTATTCATTAAGTGTACGATCAAGTGCGTGAGTGTGAGCAAATGAAATAAAGCAGTGAAACGTGTCATTTTATGTTGTTGGCAAAACTCCATAGAAGCTTCTAGCAAAGTTGCCATCACTTTACTGAGACAAGACTCAAATTTGAAAATAACTGTTTACGTGACTTAGACTGTGACTAGAACACTATAGGTATAACTTCTATATTATTATTCAAGAAACTTGAAAATAGGTATTTAAATATTTGACACTGGCAAATCGCTAATCTGGCCAAGGCCAAACAAAATCTGGAGTTTGCGTATCTTATAATAAGGTTTTCGTGATTGTACTCATTGAAATGAAACAAATTTTAACGGATTTATCGCGTATATTTCACATAATTTTATGACCTGACGTTTCGAACACTTTTCAGCGTCTAACATCTAGCGTTCATCGTTTGCATCTAGTCTCACCTGTGAGTGTGACCACGGACGCTGCAGTGTTCGAAACGTAAGGTCATAAAATTATTTAAAATATACGCGATAAATCCTTTAAATTTTGTTTTATTTATCTTATAATACTTACATCATAATATTCCTTACACATTGATTTTAATTACATTCATCCAATATTGTTCATTCAATGTTTAAAAAGAAATTTAAATACATATTAACCTATCAATACCTAATTATTAGGGTTGAAATAATTAAACAAGTTATTATAATTAAAAAAACCAAACGACTGGTCCGGTTTTGACGATTAGTATTTATTAGTTGAGTATGTATATATCCTTTAAATAATAAAAATTAAGCAAGATTTGATAAAAATTGAGCAGGTTTTTAACTAAAATAACCGACTTCAAAATACGAAAATTCGATAATACATATTACGCATTTTAAATAGTTATTTTGTTTTAAAACTCAAACTAACTGAATCAACAACAACTGAATTTGATAAAATTTCTACCTATGGGATCAATCTAAAAGAAAATCTTTATAAGTATATAAAAATTAATTTTCTAAATCAGATTATAGGTACATATTAGAGTTACTATCTAAAAGATAATTTATCTATAAAGACAATGCTTCTAGCCAAATTTCATAGTAATGAAAACTATAGATGTTGATAGATTTTGATTCCCACATGATTGTTGAAATATGCGGTTTTTTCCGATATAGGTATACAAGACTGTACATTTTTTTCGATAGCTGAGAAGTTACTTTTTTTCACAGCTGCAAGGGTCTACTGGTCTGCGTATGTGCTTTTAATTTCAACTCGATACCTCCATGCGTTTCTGAGATATAAAGTCTTGACAAACGGACTGACGGACAACAAAATTATCCTCGTTCCGTTTTTCTTCATTTTGAGGTACGGCACACTGAAAATACGCATTGTTAACCTCCTTGATTTTGAAGTTGGTCGATAAAAACAAAAGTAACTCTCAGCTATAAAAAGCGTAGATAAAACTAGAAACCGTTTAAGTGAGTCCACAAAGCTCGGGAAGCCGTATTAAAATGCAATGTAAGGTATATTTCCAATCTGTGTGATTGCTTGAAACCTCACAACTTACAATGTAGAGGTAATACTTTGTTCAACTCTATTTTAAGGTTGGCTTCAGAACACTATCTCTCTCGCGGATCAGAAAATGTTAAACATACATATGTAATCAGTGATTTTTATAATTATATTTGTTTTCTTTTTTTTAACTTAATTTGTCTACGAGTATCTCATGAATCAACACCACCTTACCTTTACATATACTTTTCCAACACATCCCAAGGTTGTCTGGAAGATATCGCTTTTAGCGATAAGACAACCTCTTGTGCCATTTTTTTGTGTTATTGTCTTATTACTTTACGTGGTGTCAATAAAGTGTGATTGATTGATTAGTAATAGGTATTAGAAACATGAGAGACGATTTTGTTTATTTAAATAAAATAAATACTTAATTAAATAAAGTTTTATGCAGTTATCTGTTACATTGATGACGGAGTAATAGTAAACGGAGAAAAAGTTCCTTCTAGGCCAATGCGCTCCATCCTAGACCAAAACAGGCGCAAGGCAGCGGTCAAATGTCAGCTAGGTAATTTCCGAATAAAAAAATGTTTTAAAAAGTCTGGTGTAACCTTATATTATTCTAGGTCGCTAGATTTGTATGTGTTGTTGCCATAACTCTGAAAAAATAAGTATATAAATATATAATTTGAACAACCTCTTGTTGGAAATTGACTTAGTGCCTCTTTCATCATCTTTGTGTAAAGTGAGAAGTAGCTACGTGCCGAGTAATGTTACTCAGCGAGTAAAAGTCTCGATTAACTTTTGTCAGTTTCACAAACGAAAACCTAGCTCCGAGTAATAACTCAGGGGTTAGCCGAATGATAGAACGAAAACATTCATTGTTCGTTCAAATTCCTTTGTTACAACTGTTTAGTTAGTCAAACACACGTTGCGCCACGGGATGAAGTCAAACGTAAGTTACGGGCCAGCTTATGAGATGGTTAAGGCTACTCAGACATTATGAAATTGAAATCTACACATACTTGGCGGTTCAAGTGGCGAGTAGCCAACTTCGAACTTTACTCGGGGTTGATGAAAGAAGCCCTTAGTATTATTTTCAAGATTTTGACTTTTGCTCTTACAAATATCTCACAAATCTATACAAAAGCTTGTAAAACAATCATTATTTAGCAAAACTACTAATATTCTTACTAAATTACATGGCTATGTAAACATTTAGTTAGATATGTAGGTAGATAGAAGATAAGTTGAACTACGCACGAGGTAGTGGGATCGTACGAAGTCGGGTCAGGGGCTATCATTGTGCTTGTGTTCCGTTATTGAGGCATTAAATTTTATAAAAATACAGCTACTTAATTGCTCAATAATTGTCATTTTTACTTAAATAAAATTAAAGAGATACATACAAACAATCACGCATATTTTTCGTCATGTAAAAAAATATTTAAACTTAGTAAATTTAATGAGAATTCCATATAACCAACATTTTTATTGAAAGGATTTTTCAAAAACACGTATTCTATGAGGCAAAGTTTAGCATACCATCTTGTGGTTTCATGACTTTATCAAAAATTGGTGACAACATAATAATAGTTTAAAAAACTAAAAAAACACGCTTCAAATTATTGTAAGTATTGTCATCGGTCCTCGATAAGTCTGCAAAGCTTGAATGAAATCTGACCGTTTGAAGTGGGTCAAAATCAAGTCCGAAGGAGTCGGTTACAAACAAACAAATATGCATACAGGTGAAGCTAATAAAAGCGTCTTAAAAAGGAAGGGTTCTGGCGCTGTCTTTCTTTTTTGCAGAGTTTCTTTTCTAAACATCGCATTTGATGAAACAACAAGGTTTTCAACCGACTTCAAAACAGGAGGAGGTTCTTAATTCGACTGTATTTTTTTTAGGTAACTAATAATTTTCGATTGAACCGATTTTGATGATTTTTTTTTTTATTTGAAACCTGGTGTTTCCTGTGTGGTCCCATTTCAATTTGGTGCAGTTCTGACAATGGCATCCATGAGAAGTCATTTGCTTCAGTTTTTGAAACTATAATAGACCACGCGTGCATCGTACTTCGATGCGTCGGGAAGCTTCACGGTCGCCCTATCTATGCAGTCTTCTAATTCCACTCAGAACTTTTGACTTGAGCAGTTACCCTAAGTGGCAATGCGCTGCGCTTCACCTCTAAGTTCATGTGACAAGTGCGGTGAAATAAAATAAAACAAATGAACGATATGAGTAGATAAACTTATAATATTTATGTTACAATGACGTTGGTCCCACACCTCGTCCCAGCAGCGGTGAGATAGGCGATAACCCGCGACCTTTCTTCCTCGAATCGCCCGCAGATATCTCTAGAAGTACTCTTCATGCGTAGGACGGTTATCTCACCATATCACAGAGTACTAGCCTGTTCTAGCTGGCCAGATCAATGTTAAAGTAGGTAAGTTAGAAAAAAACCTTCCTTGTAACAAGTAATAGGTTAATACGAAAACCCGACTCAGTTTTTGTGATCTGCATCTTTTTAGCTGACTGCGCAAGAAGGTGGGTAATATTTTTCAAGTGTATCTATGTTTGTTTGAATATTCTGTATGTATGTGTCTATATTTACTACTTACAGCCTAAACGGCTGGACCGATTTTGACGTGCGATGTCGTTAGATTCGTTTTTTTTTATTCAAGTTTCTTATACTAAATGTTTTTTAATAATTTTAATAAAACTCTCAACAAAATTTTAATAATGTACGTTTATTTTAACAATGAAATTTTACGAATTATCGGAAAACTTTACTAGTTTTACAAGATTTAAGTATCCTAAAATATGCTTATTTAAATACCTACATTTTACAGCAATTTTGTGCATACTATCTCGTGAATATATATATTCAACATCCAAACGTAACGCAAGCGTAAGCTATACCACAAAATAGTATAAAATTATAATAAGTAGGTACCTACTGTCACAACATTATTTTTAAGTGGGAATATGAACATGATTATTATTAAAATTATGAATATTTAAGTATGTACGTATATTTTATTAAGTATTTAGGATGAGCGAATTAGTCTCATTTATTTGATACCTAACTAAACAGGATCTTAAAAAAAAACATTCATAACTTCCTCTAGATGAGTCGCATAAGAACTTAGTTGGGTATTATTTTTTTAACCTATATTACATATAAAATATCAAATGACTCTAAAAAAGTGACTCATACAAAGGAACCTGCCGCCATCATTTTGGAAACAACAAAAACCAAATGGTCGCCACATGGCCACACCTATGTCAGGTAATCTTAGACACCTTCACACAAGCTCAAACTAAACTAAACCTTAACACTTCGCACTAAAGCACAATTTAGAAGCTTCGTTTTTCTCAGGTAATCGAATTTTTTATCTACTTATATAGTCATACAATATTGAAACTTATTCCTCGGTGTTTAGGTACAATTTTGTGTTGTGATCGTTAAACAGAGCAACCTTTGTCCTGACCACATGTGCCGGTTTCTGGAATAAGCAATTATTGATTAAAATGCTAACAATGTGTCGGAGCTTCTCAGAAATATGAGAAAAGGTAAAAACAAACTTTAAAGGCACATCTAATTTTATGTAATTTTATCATCATCATTACTAGCTCTGATAAATTTATACAATATAGGTACCTAAAATTAATTAAAAACTACCTAATGTAAATAGAAATAAAGATTTATTTATTATTATTTAATTATTTTGATGTCTAAAATATATTTTAATTCAATGTTATGCAAAGTGTGAAGACATGTTGATTGACACCCCATTTGTAGTAATTTCGTAAGTACTTAGCTATTATTATCAAACGCTGTAAAGGGGCAAGTACCTTTATTAATACTACGAAACAATATACAAACTACACATACCTAACTAAGTTACGAGGTAAGTACACAAAAAGTAAATCGATTAGCCCAGTCCGATAAAGATCTAAAAACAATCCAAATGCTTAAACCCACCATGCCGTTGCCGTTGCCGTTGGCAGCGTACCCAGCATTCCTTTATTTTGTTTTATTGATTAGTTTATTATTTATTTTGTAACAGCAATTTAATAAATAATAATAATAGTATAATAGCCCCCTTGTCGCGAAGTGGGATAAGAATTTGTTAATCTTTCTGTTTTATTATTGATTATGTGCTTCAAACTTTAGCAGACTATCTAGTAAAACGAATATAAACGTACAAGGAAAAATGTTCTTCATCAATAAAATAAAATATCAGATAAATATGCAGATATTTTTTATATGTTAAATGCTGTAAGCTGAGAAGAAGTTGAAAGGGTAACTTGTACATAATAAATCTAAATAGTTTATTTATAATACTACACTATGCACTAGAAAATGTGACTTCTGAAGTCTGAACCGAATCCAACAAAATAATTCAACTCTGAAATACAACTAGCGCCATCTAGTGGGAAGTAGTATTACTAAACTTAGCGACAACGAAAAAAGATGTAAATAGGAAAGCAACCAATGATGTTGAAATGCGCGTGATTATTATTATGGCTGATTTCTTTTTAAAGTTCTTTAAGGAAGTCATGGAAGAGACTTAAGAAACCTCATATTGGAGATGATTCGGATTGGAGAAGTTAGTCTAATTCAATGTTTTGTAAAATATCTTGGTTTCCTAGCTAATATTATAAAACTGAAAGTTAACTATCTCTTTCTCTCTCTGTCTGTCTGTTACCTTTTCACTGTTCAAGGATAAACGACTGATTCGATCGATATGATAATTTTTTTTAAATTCGAAAATAGGCTTGCGCTTGACCGTCAACTCACCTAGTGTTAGCGACAGTTACGGTCTACGATGGAGCGCGCTTAGAAGAAACCTATTCACACGCGATTTGAAGACACCTAGATTATATCCAGTTGGAAAAACCCATTCAGGAAGCGCATTCCACAGCTTGGCAGTAGGTACGTACAAAGAAAGCGGAGCCAAAGCGTTTCGTACATGTTTTCGGAATTGGTAAAGATATAGCTATGACCCTAGAGAGACATAGATTGCATTTTCTCATCATCATCACCGTTCATCACTACGCGGATGACATCGCGAGGAGAATAATATAAAAGCGAAACAACTCAGTCTCTCAATCTGTATAATATACCTGCCATTTCACGATAAAACAGCTTAATCAATGATTATAAAAATTGGTACAGAGATAGTCAATAGTCGATAGTTTATTTGCAACATATGTAGATACATGCAGGTCTTATAAATAATACATGTCATTGGTTCAGAAGTACATATGGCCCTGTAAGGGCATGGCAACATTTGACTCGGAACGTTCTATTTTATATCGCTAAACTTCTCCTTAAAAATAATTTAGATTGTAGTAGCAACTGGCTTCTAAAAATGCTTTGAGATTTAATATAAAACTGTCTTCGGTTTCCAGATCTTACAATTTATTTGGCAACGCATTATAAATTTTTACTGCCATTGAGTTAGGGCTAGTACTATGGATTACTAGGTTAGACTTAGGTATATGGAGCTTATGCTTATGTTGAGGTCTAGGAATTCGCGGTTTATCAGCAACTTTTTTTAAATAATTCAGGATATTTTCTAAATTAAATATACATTGATGTCAAAGATATAGGACTTTAAATTTAATAAAATAAGGTTTGTGGAAGTTTTCGATTGTTATATCAGGTGCTTTTATATTGGCGAGAATACGTATACACTTTTTACTTCTTTGATATGATCTTTTACGATAGGTGATGATATGGGCATAGGCAATCATCATCATCATCATCATCATCATCATCACTGCTGTACTTCTTCGTGACTTCTATCATTTTGTTGTTACTGAACAAGCAAGCCAAACTGCTTAATTTGGTACGATTTTCATACAAAAGTACTTTTACCGATTATGATCGAAAAGAGTATAGTTTTAAAATTAAGCAATTGTGGTTAACTTTAATGTCTGTCCAATTGGCGGCAAATCATGTTCATTGAAGAAAACAGAAAATTAATAGCAAATTTAATTTGTACTAAATATGCTAGTAAAGATACAAGTGGCGGGAAGACGCTGGCTGCAAGCCGCTTCCAATCGGTCTTTTTGGAAATCCACGGGGGAGGCCTATGTCCATCAGTGGACTTCTTATGGCTGAGATGATGATGATGATGATGCAAGTAAAGTAGCTAGCAAAAAAGAAAGCCTCAGAGAGTAACGACCGGTGGTCTATTCAGGTGTCCAGTACGTGGAAGCCTAGTGGGCGCACATTCGACAATATATCAAAACATTGATTATTACACGTAGCAATATAACTAGTGCTCATGGTATTCCAGGAGACATCCTGCGGCATATTCTGGGAGAGTTGAGGTAAGGAAATTTCATCATCATCATCAATACACTTTATTTCTATGCTAGACTTATACCTCTCATTGAACGCCCCATTGTATATTTCTATTGTCATCATGTCTCCATCCTAAGATTACCTGGAAGGGCTCGCTTTTAGTAATAAGGCTGCCTGTTGTCACTAACAAGTAAGCCCTCTCTTTCTGTGTAATTTGTGTTCTAGTTAAGGTGTACATAATAAAGAATTTATCTATCTATAACGGATCATGTTATAGCAATTCTGACGCGATCCATTAGAAATCTCAAATAAAAAAAATATCGACCCACTCAGAATACGTTCCTTCCTGGTGGTTGGTACTGGATAAATGTATGCACATTAGTTCACACGTCTGTCTATTAATTAAAACACGCCGGCGTATTTTATCATCGGAAGTGCTTCGAAAATAAGTATCGCGCGCAATGTGAGGCGCTGTCTGCACGAGCAGACAGCGCCATATATATATATTTATATATATATATATATATATTTTAATCAGCCCTGTTTGTACAAACTGTCCCACTGCTGGGAACGGGCCATCTTCTCATTGTGAGAAGGGTTAGGCCATAGTCTGCCACGCTGGCCAAGTGCGGGTTGGCAGACTTCACACATGTTCAAGATCATTGATAACTCTCAGACATGTAGGTTTCCTCACGATGTTTTCCTTCACCGTTTGAAGTTGGCGGCAATCAACAATACGCACATAACTTCGAAAAGACAGAGGTGCGTGCCGTGGGATTCGAACCCAGGACCTGCGGATCGAAAGTCAGACGGTCTCACCACTAGCCTGCCGGAAACTTCATTTATACCTACATGTGTAAGAAACGTTTATATATGTGTGAGTGTAATAAGTTTGACGTGGGTAACTGTGTGTCTGTCTGTGGCATCGTAGCTCTCAAACGGATGGACTGATTTTGACCTTTTTGTGTAAAAGAGGATATCATCGGGAGTGTTCTTAGCTATGTTTCATCAAAATCGGTCCTGTGTTTTTGAATTTTCGAAACTTAAGAATTGTTGAAGTGTAACCTTATTAAGGCGCGCTGATTATTTTATTTTGTGGGAATTTAATGAGAATGAGCCGTTATGCTCAGGTATGTAACGTTTTTTCGGGTAAAGTCGGCTCGACTCGACTAAACGAGCGAGAGAAAAAGCGTCAGAGATATACTGCAATTGATGATAATGATGATGATGTCCTCCTTGACGTATCCGTCAACGGCGAACCCTGCTATATTCGGTTGTGCGCCCGTATGTGGCTGGCAAAACCAAATTTTGTCTTGAAAATTCTATTGCATGGCGCGCAGTGCAATAGTCCTTCAGCATTGTATGTATAGTTGTAGGAAGGCTTCGGACGGGTCTTCTTTAAAAGGCGTTTAGCATCTAGGTCTTGTTTGCGCTTTTCTTCAAAATTATTAAAGTACTGCAATTACGTAGGTATTATTAGTGTTGTCTTGATGAAGTTTTTCACATTTGTTATGTGGTCTTAAGCACACACAACTTTTTCACATTTGTTGTGTGGTCTTAAGCACACACAACTTTTTTACGATATAAACGATTGATGGCAACATTTTCTCACATCTTGCACTGCTTGCACATAATTCAATCATAAATTAAGATATATGAATATCATAAGATGTGTCAAAGTTATTTCTTGCAACGGTTAGTGAAAAGGTCGGCTTAACCTGAATTTAAATCAACCTACAATATATACAACCTACTTATGACACTTCGAATGAATCAAAATTGGCAAAGTAATTTTATTGCATAAGACTTAAAGTTACATTTAAATATAATGAAGGATTAATGTAGATATAACTCGTTTTGAGATGAGTTGCGGATATGAAATGTATGCTTTTTTAAGTTTCATCAACCGCTAATCTTAAGTGTGGTGAAATTTTTGTGATGAAATGTTAACGACACATCTCAAGACGGATATTAATAGGTATACGGTCAAATAAAATTTCATGAACCACTGCTAGCCTAAGAATAAAATTTCATACAATATAATTGTTAAAGCAAGCAATGATCAGTAAAATGTTGAGGGAGTTATATTTGACAGAATAATTCATAGTAATTATTTTATGCGTCTCAATATCGGCACGTTAATATCGCTCGTGGAAACAGTTACTTATTGGGCATGAACCTAGACTGGAGAAATTTATCATTAGATTACATTTTGATATGTTTTTTTTACGTGAAACATGGCGAGGATGGAAGGTCGCTTCGGTAGTAACGGAATTTAGACAAACATACATCTTAAGCCACGCCCACTGACCGGATTCTGATAAAGATCGCATTTTAATTATGATTTATTACGTTTTATATTTAAATATGTAAGATTATTTTATTAATAAGCTAGATAGGTATTGATATTCATGCTCCCAAATTATCATATTATATTAAATCAGTGAAGGATATCTTCTATAGCAAATCCATAAAATCAATTGCAAAATTTAGATTTATAACATATATTCACCGTTTGTAAAGTTACAGAATATTCATAGTCTCTATCTCTTTTTTTTCCTTTGTTTTGTTTTAATTTAATATTTAACTAGAATACCTAAAATGTATTGTGTTTGCTCATATACCTAATGCATACTTGCTTTGGACCATAGTCTGGTTCTGATCGATTGTAACGTGTTATCTTGTATTACGTAAGACTATACTCTGTCTTTTATACTTAAACAAAAAGTATGTATTTTTTTTCTATCAAAAACTTAATTTAGTTTTTTTTTCGCTTATAACAGATAATATATAATTTTATTTAATGTTTTCTATCAAAATTTCCAACCCACATAACGTGAATTATGTAATATCTGAAAGTGACAAGCGCAGTGCATTAATATTCTGATTTTGAACTGTACATGTTCAAAAAATTTAGTTGCAATAAACTGTTATGGACAATGAAGGAGCGTAATAATAGCCGAGTGACTCGTCTATTCACGCAGTTGCCTATAATCAATATGTAGTTACCAAAAATCATTGAAATTTTTGGCGCATCGTGCTGTATCTATTATCGACCCCGACCTACGTCAACATTCCTCAGCAGGACAAAAATAATAATAAAGCTACGTAACGACGGCTTACCGCTAAATGCAACATTTAAAAGTATTTCAGTGCAAAAGGAACGTAATCTTAACTCACCTCACGAATAAAATCAGTCAACGTCAAACAATTACTGTAACGAGAGTGTGATGAGACAGGGATAGGGTTGCCACTTCGAAGTTGTAAAATTGAAAAATACTAGCAATATATTCGCAGGTATAACTTTAGACTCAAAAATATGCGATAAAAAACAACGGCTGAACCGATTTTGATGAAACATAGCTAAGACCATTCTCGATAACATCCTCCTTCAAACAAAACAACAAGATCAAAATCAGTCCATCCGTTCGAGAGCTACGATGCCACACACTGGCACACAGATATAAAGATATACACATCAAACTTACAACATGCCTCTTTTCGGGTCTTCAGTAAAAATATTGAATACTAAAAGACTAGTAAGTTCATAGAAATAAATCGGAACCAACAAATAATATATTAAAAATGTATAGTAAAATAAGCACTTGCTTGCCTCGACAATCTTGCTGACGGCACTTGCTGTCAAACCGTGCTGTTCTATTATCAATACAACATTAAAAACATTGTATTGTTTTTATGCGTAGTGGTGACAGAACAGCTCGTGCCCAATTTTTTTAAATTTCATTTTCCGCTTTACATACCCAGGACCGTGACCTTGTAATTTTTTTTGGCTAATTTCGTTTTCATCATCATCATCTCAGCCATAAGAAGTCCACTGTTGGACATAGGCCTCCCCCATGGATTTCCAAAAAGACCGATTCGAAGCGGCTTGCATCCAGCGTTTTCCCGCCACTTGTATGAGGTCGTCTGTCCATCTCGTGGCTGGTCTTCCTACGCTGCGCTTGCCGGTACGTGGTCTCCACTCGAGAACCTTTCGGCCCCATCGGCCATCAGTTCTACGTGCTATGTGCCCTGCCCACTGCCACTTCAACTTGCTAATCCGCTGTGCTATATCGGTGACTCCTGTACGTCTACGTATCTCTTCATTTCTGATTCGATCTCGTAGAGAGACTCCGAGCATAGCTCTCTCCATAGCTCGTTGCGTGACCTTGAGCTTCCTTATAAGGCCCATAGTTAGGGACCACGTTTCAGTGCCGTATGTCATCACTGGTAACACACACTGGTTGTAAACTTTCGACTTGAGGGACTGGGGAATATTGGACGAGAAGACGCTTTTAAGTTTCCCGAACGCTGCCCAGCCGAGTTGGATACGACGATTGACCTCCCTCGTAAAGTTGGACCTGCCTAATCGGACCGTCTGTCCTAGGTAGACGTATTCGTCAACAACTTCAAGAGTGAAGTTCCCCACAGATATTGGGGTGGGCACTACATGGGCGTTCGACATAACCTTCGTTTTGTCCATGTTCATTTTGAGGCCCACCCGTTGGGAAACTCTATTGAGGTCTTCGAGCATCGTACTGAGCTCTTCCATCGACTTTGCCATGACTACTATATCGTCGGCAAACCGAAGGTGAGTGACGTACTCGCCGTTAATATTAATGCCGAGCCCTTTCCATTCCAGAAGCTTATAGGCATCTTCCAAACCGGCGGTAAACAGTTTCGGAGAGACAACGTCTCCCTGCCTCACGCCTCTCTTCAATGGAATTGCCTCTGAGTTCTGGTCTTGTACTCGGACTGACATGGTGGCGTTGTTGTACAAACACTTCAGCACTTCGACATACCGATAGTCAATACGGCATCGCTGGAGAGCCTCAAGCACCGCCCAGGTCTCGATCGAATCAAAGGCTTTCTCATAGTCCACAAACGCTAAGCAAAGGGGCAAGTTATACTCTTCGGTCTTCTGTATCACTTGCCGCAGCGTATGGATGTGGTCTATGGTACTATAGCCTTTTCGGAAACCGGCTTGTTCGGGAGGCTGGAAGTCATCAAACCTGCGTTCAAGACGATTCGTGATGACCCTTGAAAACAGCTTATAGACATGGCTCAGAAGCGAGATGGGTCTGTAGTTCTTCAGCAAAGTGTTGTCTCCTTTTTTGAAGAACAGCGCCACCACGCTTCTGTTCCATGCTTCTGGCGTTGTACCTTCAAGCACGACGGAATTGAAGAGCCTCTGAAGGACTTTCAGTACCGGTGTTCCACCCGCTTTCAGTAGCTCTGATGTAATTCCGTCGTCGCCCGGTGCCTTGTTGTTCTTGAGCTGTTTCAAGGCCATCCTAATCTCGTACAGGCTGATGTCCGGGATATCTTCGGTATAATGTCGAGTCAGTTTGGCTCTTGGATCTTTGCCCAAACTGCTAACAGGTTTTGCGACCGATGTGTATAACTGTCCATAGAACCTCTCGATTTCCCTCAAGACTTCTGCTTTAGTCGACGCTATACTGCCATCTTCCATCTTCAGCTTCGTCAACTGGCTCTGCCCAATAGACATGTCTTTTGCGAACACTTTGGAGCCTTTATTCCGCTCTATCGTCTCTTTAATACGATTAGTATTAAAGGTACGGATGTCGTGTCGCATAGACTTTGATATGAGTCTATTGAGCCGCCTATATGACTCGGCGTCACCGGAAGACTGCAGTTGCAATTTCGTTTTAGTTTATAATTATTAATTTTCTTGTAACTCGTGGGTACTAGACAGCATTTGTCAATATAATCTTAAATGAATATAAATAGAATTTACTCACTAAAATCAATGAATACAACATTTTTGTAACGCCAAATACCAAAATCCTAACAGCTGCCAGCCCTAGCTGAGAGGTACGAACTCTACCACCGTTGCAGATCAAAACAACGACGCTGTAAACTGTATGAGTCGCAACAAATTAATGAAGACGAAATTCTTTTAAGAGTACTTGAGAGTGCTTTATGAAAGTACATACGTGGTACACGTGAGAGTTTAGCGTACTGCATGTATTATGTAAGTAACACAAATATTTATGTGAAAATAAGGTATATATGCATGTAAGTACTTATGTCGCTTATGTATATTAAGGCGCTTAACATCAGGCGAGTTGGTGGTCAATCGTAGATCTATTATGTATAAAAATAAATACATGCATACCTTATTTATTTATATGGCGCAATGTTGTGGGGTGGGAAGGACCTTCTCTGGTGACTGAATAAACCTATGAAATAAATTGAATGAAGTTAAAATTGATTATTTTAAATTCAGAAATGATCAGTAGCTATGTATATTATTGGACGAAGAAAGAATAAATTGCTTAAATGAACTTATAAAATAAAAACGAAAAATCCGTAGACGTACAAAAGTCACCGTGGCAGTGGGAAGGGCACATAGTACCTAGAACTATGGTGCCGAAAAGTTCTCGAGTGGAGACCACGCACCGGCAAAAGTAGCATAGGAAGACCAGCCACGAGATGGACAGATGACCTCATACAGGTGGCGGGAAGACGCGCTGGATGCAAGCCGCTTCCAATCGGTCTTTATGGAAATACATGGACTTGTTGTGGCTGAGATGATGATGATGATGTCAAAAAAACGTCATTTCAAACTAGAAAGACGATTTAACTGGAAAGCAAGATTGTGCAACATTGCAACTTTCTAGTTAATTTTCATACATAAAAAACATTTTTATGTTCGAAAAAATACTTTTTTTCTCGAAAATTTGTGATGTCAATAAATATGTTCAAAAATATTGGTATGCGCGAGCGAGGTGGACGATATCGAACAACAAACACATGAGTAGATCTTAATTATGTATTTATCGACCTCATTTCGACTCGGTACAGTTTAGGCACATTTCGACTCAGTACAGCATAGGCACATTTCGACTCAGTACAGTATAGGCACATTTCGACTCAGTACAGTATAGGCACATTTCGACTCAGAACATTGTAGCACAATCGCGAATTCCACTTCCCCGACGTACGCACCGAAAGGCATCCGTCGTCACCTCGTCTGACCGCCGCGAAACGGTCGAATTTTTGTACGAGATTTATCGCGTGCATAGAAATAAACGGTGCATTCCCGAGGTGGAGAAAACGAAAAAATTGGCACGAAACTATCACGCAGGTGTCATAAATTAACACGAATAAATAACAGGGGATAAATAACATTTGGGCGTTCGTAATCGCGAATGTTACAAAAAAAATTGAAAAACTTGTGTAATGCATTGTAACTGCCTCTAGTATTAGAGTATATTCATTAAAAATCTATAAGTCGCGTTCTAAGTAATTTCTTGTGATGTTTACCGCATGTTACAAGCTTTTATTTAAGATCATACGGTACTTTTATGGCCAGATGATTGCAGATATCAAAATCATAACAATTTATAAGACAATTTCCGCATGTACCTACATAGGTACGTTGCGCAGAGATTTAGTATATGTAAGTATATAACTTATAATTTTTACTAATTGTGCACAAATTATATGTGTAGGAGGGGAAATTCGAAATTCTTAGTCAATGTACTAAATTCGCCGATTTTAAGGCCGTGATAAATAGAACCTTTTTTGAGGGTTGGATCCGCGATTGCATTTTTGTTTTTGCTTTTTTTTATACATTATAGATCTACGATTGACCACCAACTCGCCTGATGTTAAGCGACGGTGTGGCCGAGGATGGAGCTCGTCGATCTAGAATATATCTATTCACTCTAGCCTTGAAAATTCCACGATTGTAGGTCTCAGGAAACAGAGATGGCGGCAAAGAGTTCTATTCTTGTGCAGTACGCAACAGGAATGTATGAATGAAGGTATGTGGTTTTATATTTTAAATCCCCCTCTGAAAAATAATCTGGCTACGCCCGTTACAAGTATTAATTTCGTAATACTTAAGTACCTACTATTTTAGATTTTTTAAAAATTTACTGAAACCTTTATACATTTAGGTAGGTATAAAAAGGTAATAACCTATGGATGAAGCTAACACGGAAATACTGGAATGTGAAATTCCAGCACAATTGACTTGATATATAATTCTCATCTCACTTATGTTTTTTTTTTTTTTACTTTTACATAAGCAGTTTTGCAGCCCATTCTCAACACGTATTTAGTTGTTTACCTTCAGCTATTCAGTCGCATTCCGTCACGGACGGACTCAGCTGAGGGATTCTTTCGGTCTCTGTGGTTGGTCCAAATAAAATGCTTTGACATACTTAATCCGATACATAATGAGATTGGAGGAAATAGCGTCGCTAAGGAAGACGTTGAAATGTTAAGAATTAAATTCGATTGTCATGATCTTGACTTTTCTTGTTTTAAATGTTAAAAAACCAGTCGAAATAATTTTATTCTTTTTTTTAGATTGAACGGTTTTATAGAAAAAAAAAATGAAGAAAGGAGGTTCTAGGTAACCAGTCATAGCATTATTACTTTATACGCAGTTGGATAAAAGAAGAAAACCAAATTTGACAGGGTATTGAAATTCATCGGTAGAGAGTTAGTTTTCCATATTAGGCAACGCTTTGTTACAAATTAGTGTTTTAATTTGGTTCAAATACTATTATGTCTTCTGTAGTTCTATCGCGACCTTGATTCCCTCCCAGCTGATGTTGAGCGCAACGCAACATATGTCGCGCAACAGTGGTTCGTTGTCCGATGTGGGACGCGTCGATATATCGAATTCCGCGAATCTGTCCGTCCGTCCGGTGCGCTAATTCCTGCGCCCGCGCCGCCGTGCTGTCCGTTTAATGTACTAATTAACATTGTGCCATAAAACATTTAACCGACTTCTAAAAAGAGGTCTAAAACTTACCTGATTATTTTTCGTATGTTTGTTTACAGATACCTATCTTCGCCAGATATATAATAATTTCAACTATTTTGTTTTATTTGGTAAGGTTTTTATTTTCAGAATTGATCTTGTAAAGTTATCGATTTTGCTTCAGTGTATTTTGTTTTTCTTTTAAATATAGACACGAATACCGCATTTACCGCATACCACTTGTTGTAAAACGAAGCGAGTGAAGACATAGCACACAGCTTTATTTTTATTTTTTAAAGAAAATAAAAATGGAGAGCGCATGATGAATATGCCTCAAGATGTTTGCCGCTAACTGCCATCAGCCATGTCATTTCCTTTGTAAAAGCTATCCATAGTTTGAGCTAGATGATGCTGTGGAAAATGACCAGAAATATAACTAATTTATTTTTATGTAAGAAAATAGGTGTATAGATTGGTGGTAGGCTGCTGATGATGCTGAACATCCTAAACCTGATCCGGCGGGTCCCAGGATGCTGGCATCCGGGCGCGCCGGACGCAGCACAACGGGTCTCTGTTATTCAGAGATTATACATGCGATACGGGAATCAATAACCTTATCCTTGATTAAGGTATATGTGTCTGAATTAGCAGGAATACGTTTTTTTTTCTGATTTGAATGTTTCCTGCCATTTAGCGTGTGTAATTAAGAGTATGCACGACCATCGCCCGTCTCGCTCGCGCATACCCACATTTTTGAAGATATAAAATTACTGCATAAAAAAATCGTCGTTTTTAAAACTGGAAGACAATGTCACAAATATTCGACAAAAAATTCTATTTGGTCTATGTAAATTTTCTATAAAATAGGATTTTTTTAGAGATTTTTTTTTTTGCCGGTTGCCGTTACTTTTACTTACGCTCATTTAATTTTACTGAGAACAATAAACTTATAAATATGTATAAAATAGGGTCAAAAACTTTTCGCAAATTTATCTTTAATTAAGAAAGTGACTGATTATAATGATTATGGCTAGGTTATAATATAATATCATCCATATAAGCATGTTTAATGTTTATGCCTTATGAGAAAAAGATACAAGGTAATAATATAAAGTTTTTAATGCCTGATCATTAAAAACATAAACCTCCCTTTTTGTCCTTTTTGCTTCGCTATAGACGGGTTAAAAGATTTCAAAATGTAAGAGTTAATTATTGTTAATACGGAACCCAAAACTGAACAATACAAAATACTTATATTCTCGCGAAAAAAGAAAAGTAATGAAAAATATATTTTCTCACGATGTATCGTGAAGATTTATTGTATCTTTGCGTTTATTAGCGAAAATATTTATCAACGCACTCAGATATATTACTATCTCCAGGATGAGACTAAACACATACAGATAATAAATCATTTTATTTATGTGGAATAACACGCATTGGCTCAGTTTTTACTGAAATATAGCTTGCTAGAAAATACCAATGGGTAAGTTTAGATTGAGAATCAGTTACTTGCCTGATCAATGACTGAGCAGTCACTGGCCTCACTGCTCAGGTTGGTATATTCTCTTTTTAAGCTGTAGGTTGTGTGTTCTCGAGTGGATACCACGCACCGACAAGCGCACCGTATGGAGACCAGACAAGGTGGATAGCAGACCTCAAAGAAGGAAGAAAAAGAAGAAGGAAGACGAAGAACAAGTGACAAGAAGACACTTGAGGCAAGCCGCAAAAAAAAATAAAAAAAAATAGTGGAGAATCACTTTTCTTCTCGACGTTACCGGTGAGATGTGAAAGTTGTATCAGACGAGGTGGGGGTGAGGCGGGGAAGGGCGGCAATTGACGCTGATTGCCGTCAATTGGTTACAATCGAGCTGCAGAGGTACGGCTAATGGCCTCTTACTGGACAACATTCTCATAGGATTACTATTTTTTCAACGGTCTTCAATGTTTCACATTTAGAATGAAGAGAGTAGTAAGCTTTAGTTGAATTGTACAATTAAACAATTATAGCGAAACGTATATTGAACTCATAATTATGACTAACTTATAGTGTGGTTCCAATCTCAAAATTAAAAATGCTGTTTTTTTTTAATTACAAAATATATTATGCTAGAAATGTCAAAATTTTCTATTTTGCGATTGGCTAGTTAATTAGAATAGCAGAATCGCATTTTGAATGTTAAATTAATTTCAGGTTAAATGGTTTCAGGTTAATTGTTAAATTAATTTTCTTGAATTAAACTAGCACAAAATTAGCGCACCAACATAGTGACATTTAAAATTAAACATTTTAACGTGCTTACCGCGTAAAATTTCTAATAATTTTAAGACCTACCTTTCGAACACTGCAGTGTCTGTGGTTACAAATGTGAGCACAAAATCAGGTTAAGACAAGTCAAGTCTTAAAATTATACTAAATATATATACTTATGCGACAAATTTCAATGAGTATTAACTATCCCGAAAGCCTAAGAAATTATAATGACATCTTTAGCAAGTTGAAGTGGCAGTGGGCAGGGCACATAGCACGTAGAACTGATGGCCGATGGAGCCGAAAGGTTTTCTAGTGGAGACCACGTACCGGCAAGCGCAGCGTAGGAAGACCTGCCACGAGATGGACAGATGACCTCATACAAGTGGCGGGAAGACGCTGGATGCAAGCCGCTGCCAATCGGTCTTTTTGGAAATCCATGGGGGAGGCCTATGTCCAACAGTGGACTTCTTATGGCTGAGATGAATGCCTTTAATCCTGGCCACAGTAATAACTGGCAAAGGTGTAGGACTACACAGAGTGGACTCTGAAGAACAATTCTATCACTGCAGGAAAATTTTGTGTGGTTTAAAAGACTGTGGATTGCAATGACACAGAGACCATCCTAACTAATATAATATTATAAAAGCAAAAGGAACTGTCGTATCTCTCTCTGTTTATTACCTCTTCACGGCTAAAGGTCTGAACCAACCGTTATGAAATTTGGCACAGAGATTCTTTAGAACCTGGAGAAGGAAACCCCAACTAGTATTATAAAAGCAAAATTAACAATGTCTGTCGTCCGTCTCTCTGTCTGATTGTTACCTCTTCACAGCTAAAGGTTGTGACCAATTGTTGTGAAGTTTGGCACAAAGATTATTTAGGTCTTGGAGAAGAATACATAAGCATCATCGTTTTTCATCACTACGCGGATAATACCGCGGGGCACAGGTAATATCCATATATGTTATAGGGACCACTTTACATTACACCTTTCTACCCACGAGTGGATAATGGAGGTGGACGACCTTACCGGATGCGTCCAATTGGCTGGGCGATAAAGGTGCGCTGCCCCGTGACCCGCCTTGAACTTAGTTGGGTGCTGGTGACTTGCCGCGGCTTAGGTATTCAGAGTTTAATGTTTCTTTTTTCTTTAAGATGTTTATCACAAATATAGAGATTAAGTAGCGCTTAAAATTTATAAACTAAGGTTTATTTATTTGAATTGTTTTTATTGAAGTTTTATAAGTGTCGTTATTAACTACAATAAAACAATCTACAAATTAGATATACTTGACTATTTGAACTGATACACAGACAAGCAATCGGATTACCGGAGACCGATGAAAGCCAAAAGATAATTCAAATGCTCAAACCGAGTATGGTTGGTAACTTATCTAGTAGCATGATGCAGCTTTGCCATGTTAATTGTAATTCTTAAGCGTTGGGCCAAATACACACTAGAATTTTAGTCAAGCATCGCGTCAACTTGGCAGTCGAACAATTTGTCATTCATTGGTTTGTCGAAAATCTAGTCACTAAGTCTTAGAATCTCGACTTACGTCTTAGAGTACATTAAACGACTCAAATATATAACCACAAGCAAGATAAACTTACGCTTGTATTGCTCCACTGAATTAACCGCAACATCAGCCCTACTCCGTATCTCAGGAAGATGGGATAGTCTCAAAGTATCAACGCACTTATTGTCCCATTTCAAGGGTCCCATCTGCACCCACTGCTGAGTATAAGTCTCATCTATAGCGCGCTACTCTTTCCGGTTCTGTGCCAGTCTCTACCACTGTCTTCGTACTGTCTTGTCGATATCATCTGACCATAGAGCTGCCAGACGCTCGCGTCTCGCGGCCAACACTCTGTGACTGTTTTGGTCCACCGTGCGCCTTCCGTTCTGACCAAGTGTCCTGCCCGTCTCCGCTTGAGTCAGATCAGCCTCATATGTTGTAAAATTAAATTTCTCCATGAAAGGTCGCAATTTATTCTGATTTTCATCATAAAAGTACTTCCACAAATAGTATTCTTCTATATCATTGTAGTGTTCGACAGTACCAATCAACAAGACAGGTCTACCACCTTTTATTGTCGCTTTCATATCTCCCGGTGTCCGGTTGCCATCCGTGCTCTACAATTGTCTCCACAGACCCATAAAGGCATACCATCGGTTTTCCTCGTAACATTTTCAACTTTGTTCCTATGGCATTTGAGGGTAGTTTCGATTGAGGTTAGTGATGGAATCGGTAAGGTCAGTTACAGTTGCTATAAATTCAGAGAATTGATCAACATGAACAGTTGTTGTTACCTTTGTTTTGTGGTTTGCGGGAGGAACAATTTTGTCAGATTGGATGAGGTAGTGTGTTTCTGTAGATGCTTTATCACTTCTTATGAGTAAAGAAGTTCAATACTGGCTTTATAACTGACTGTGAATATTAACCAGTTAGATTAGACTAACCAGTTACTTTTAGACCGTGTAGGTAAGCGAAGAGAGCTAATTTTCATCAGCTGCTAGAATTTTACTATGGAAACTAACGTGGTTTTCATACATTTTTAAATAAAAACTACGGGTCACCCACGTCTGTTTTGAGCTGAAATAATGTAGTCGGATATTTCGGCTCAAAACAGACGTGAGTGACCCGTAGTTTTTATTTAAAAAAGCTGCTAGAATTTGCCTTTATTTGACCGGTTGCTTGTTTGTAGGATGTTGATATGCAGTTTTACAACTTTATAGGTTTTTTTTCTGTCCGCTCCAGTATTTCCCTCAAAAGAGGGCAAGTTTGCTATCAAATAGCATCTTTTACTGACCGATTTTAATAATAATTATTAGCACACAAATTAGGAAAAAGAGTACAATATTAAAAAAAAAAATGTTTTCGAGAGGTGTAACTGTTCGCAGAACTACATTTTATTGTCCAAACATTTGTTTGGAGAGCATTGCTTGTAATTACTTTCTGGTACACAGAGAACGCTTTCAAAACTTGTTCATTCCGCACCGTAATAAAAACTAAACTTTTCAAAATCGCCATCCCGAGCAAGAGCAAAGTTTTTCGCCACTAACTAAACAGAATTCGTATAAATCCGGTAATGTGGTCAGTTTCCACCATGCATCATCAGGGAGGCTGGAATGGACCCCAACTTTACCTATTACGGGGAGTTTGGATTATGTGAAATGTGTGTTATCAATTATGTTACATGTGTTTGTGTGATATTTGAAAAAAAGTTTGATTATACTACTAACTTCTAATAGGTACACTCGTCTAACATTTTTAACCGACTACTAAAAAAGAAAAGGTTCTTGATTCAGCTGTATATATTTTTTGTATTTTTTTGTGTTTGTTATCCGACTACTTCGCCAATTATGAATTAATTTTGATGATTGCAGGTGATCCCATATAAGTTTTATTAAAATCGGTTTAGTATTTTGGTTTTAAAACAAAATAACTGGAAAAAATATGTTATCCAAGTAAATCAAAACATTCAGTTCGGTTAAAAATACGCAATTTATTTTTACTTGGACGATATTTTTTTTTCCAGTAATTTTGTTTTAAAACCCAAAGTAATGAACCGATTTTGATATAATTTATATGCACCAACTTCTACGATATTGTTCAAGTTCCATCATGCCTTATCGTTTATTAAAAAAAAAAAAAAGAGGGCATGATGGAACACGACTCCAAGAAATTTCCCGCTAACCGTATAGGTATACCTATGTATATGAATGTTCATTACATTATTCTAAAAACCTCAGGAATATCACCCCCGGCGAAAATCTCTTGGAGATCAGCGATGCGACGCGACCGGAAATTAAGACGCTCTGACCCCCGCGTATCCGTTTCCGTTCGGACCTCGGCGAGCAGGACTGCGAGGTGATGGGTATCGGGAGAGGTGATCTATGCCGCGGGTTGAGGTGGGACAAAGGCTTTGTTTGGTGGAATTTTATTTACCTCAAAAATATTCTAAAAATACTGTCCACGTGGGTAATTTTGATTCACTGTAAATCATTAAGTATATTATACGAGTATAGCCTTTTTGAATGTTCTTCATTTTACCCAAAAGATTTGTGGTTAAAACGACTGCTAATTCATCAATTTGAATCTCGTAAATTTAATTTGACCGAATTTGAATTAAATTTTCAATTTAATTCCGGTTTTTGGATGGTATGGAATAATTCATTATAAATATTCGTTACGTTCCGTTGACTCTGCTCCTCGTGCCTGGTGCATCCTCGTGTCGCCGTGTGTCGAAAGTGGGTCGCGGCGACTCAGCAGTTTGCATAGTTTCGCAAACTTTTTTTATATTAGGTATATTTTGTATCGTTTCATTATTCAATTCAATTCAATTTCAAAACATCTTTATTTGACAAATAGAATTACAATATGTTACGGTGCTAGTGTACATAAATATAAATAATCCTAGCGGTACAACGATAACGCGAATTAAACGTTTATTATTACATTATTGCGAATTGCTATAATGTAATTCGTTATGCATTATTGTATTTTATTATACACAATTCAATTGGCCCACTTAAATACTTATTGGCTTTGCGTTTTTATATCCATTCTCTAATAAATGTATTTAGATGTAAGTTTTCCATTGAAAATAAAAATAAAATAAATAAATAATCATTTTGTCAAATCACAAACAAATACAATTTACCGTTGCTTATCATCAGATGAGTTGGTGTTCAATCGTAGAACTACCTAAAAAAATCAATTGCGTGTAGAAGAATAAAAAATGTAATAATATGGTCATGGATAAATAAATTTATTTTTGCACCCTTTTCATGTTACACCTTTCATATTTTCTGAAAATTACAAATATATAGGAAATACGAGTATCAAGCATAGATTCGAGATCAAAATGCTCCGTCCTCGGCTACTTTATCGCGCTCTCTAACAGGCGAGTTAGTGGTCAAACGTAGATCTATATCATCTGAAATAATTATAAAAAAATAATAAACTGAAATAACCGACTACAAAATACACAATTTTCATTATTTAGATTGGATGGCATATACATTTTCTTTGACAAACCACTATTACAAACACTATTTCGTATTACAAAATAAATTACTGAAACTCCAATCTGAACATGTCAAATAAAAGTAGAATATTTTTCAAAATCAGTTTATAAATGGAAGGAAGCAATAATAAACCAAAAAAAAAATACTGAAAATAAAACTTCCTCCTTTTATAATGTGTTTAAAAATATAGTAATCAGTCCTAATATAATGTAGCAAATGTGTATCTGTATATCCCGTCTAAATATAACAATACCAAGCACATTAAAAATGGTCAAGCTCCAATTAGTCTGTAGAAAGCAAGGTAAAATAATAATTAAAAAAATCACACACACACATACACCCAAATAACATTACCTATTGTATACTAGAATAAAAATAAAAGATAAGTTCGTACTTCCATCGTAGTCCGATGTAGGCACAATTTCAATATCTACCTCTGTCCGTATCTACAAGACACCTTCCAATATCCTCAGCGCATCAAGTCCAGCGGGTGTCCGTTTTACGACGTCCGCAAGGAACCCTAATCTTGGCAACCCACCTTTATTCGCATACTAACTATCGCTCAATCTGTGTTCTGATGGTATAATTCCGGCACGTGGACGCGAGTCGTAAAAATTATCTGATAAAATACCTACCCTTCGGGGTTATGATTGCCTAGTACCTTATACAATACTAGCTGCGCCCCGCGATGTCACTTAACGTAATGATGAAAAACGGTGATGATTATGAAGATAAAATATAGCCTGTGTCCATTATCCAGGTCCTAACGAATCTCTGTGCCAAATTTCATAATGATTGATTTAGCCGTTTAACCGTGAAGAGATAATAAACAGATAGGGACAGACGCCTGCCGCGCACCGGCAAGCGCAGCGTAGGAAGACCAGCCACGAGATGGACAGATGACCTCATACAAGTGGCGGGAAGACGCTGGATGCAAGCCGCTTCCAATCGGTCGTTTTGGAAATCCATGGGGGCGGCCTATGTCCAGCAGTGGACTTCTTATGGCTGAGATATGATGATGATGATGAGAGAAATATAGAGTAACATTCGCTTTTATAATATTAGCTAGGATGTGTGCAGAATAAGTATTCAGAAATAAAAATTATTTTAGCTCGCAATGGCAATGCATTGCGCTCGTAACTCGACACGTCTTAATGATATGTTGAAGTGAAAAATTCTGGATTAATTGGACAGACAACAAAATGTAAATATGGACAAACAGGCGACTTGCTTGTTTCGTCCTTAGGTCGTCCTTGACCATATACCGTGTACCATCAGACGATTTGGTGGTCAAACATAAATCTATTTCGTATGATAAATAATTATTTAGAATATTTAGATAGATGTTATTTAGAGATATGAAATTATGAAATAAATAATTGTGTTATGTACTTAAAAAAAACTAAAACTACCAACTTCAAAATGCGCAATTTTGTTTTAAAAACCAAACTACTGAACCAATTTTGATGAAATCTGAAATATGCTGGGCTGATCCGATATTTGATGAAACATAATATATAATAATACTATACTTGGATTTTTAGTTAGACGGAGTAAACTGACAGACTGAACTGTCACTTTTCGAAATAATGATACCAAATCTCAAATCATAGTGATGGGATTTGTGACACATATAGTTCAAAAAAGGAAACACGGAATGAAAATAATAAATACAAAATAAATTAGAAAATTTATAAATAGAATCTTGAAACGTTTATGTCAGCAAATTGTTTTTATTGAGTCAGCAAGAATCTTACAGGAAGAGGAATGTTTTTTACTGGTTTTTCTGAATAATCTCAGGAAATAAGAAGTGAATCCGTAACTGTATGTAATAGTTATTTCATGTTAGAAGATTGTGGTTTGTAATAGTTTAGTTTGAAATCTTTGATATCTTTATTACTAGTTAGCAATTAATTAATACAAAAACTTCGATTTTTAGGATAATAAGATCTAGAATGCAACGTAATGAAATAGATCTTTTTATGAATTAGTTCATTTTAGCAGCTCTTTTTAGCACAGCCTAAGAGCACAGCATTATTTTCATATTATAAAAAAGTGGCAACATGCGATCTGTCAATTTACTCCGTTTAATTAAAAATCCAAGTATAGCTAAGAACACTTTCGATAAAATTACTTGAATCTAATTACGATGAAATTAATTAATTCGATAAATAGGTGCTGTTAGAGTACCTTAATAAATAAAATAAAATAAGTTCTCTTTCAAACAAACAAAAAAGATCAAAATCGGTCCATCCGTTTGAGAACTATGACACACAGTAATACAGATACACACGTCAAATTTATAACAGCCCCTTTTGAGTCGGGGGTTAAAAATATAATTTTTCAAATCTGTTTATAAATGATAGAGTTATGCGGTAACAAAACAAGTTAGCCTCCTTCTTTTTGAAAAGAAGTCTTTTTCTTTAGTCGGTAAAAAAGGTAAAAATGTTCTTTTTGACCTAAAACTATTTGAATGTAAATCACCATCAGCGCTTGCCATCAATAAGCCCACACAACTCATAAAAACTGTACACCTAACTCTGAACAAAAAGTCCCGTATTTTTTTAGTATCCAGGGCCGCACGAGGGAACAAGTTGGGGTAATAAATGCGGCCAGGGCCGGATCGGTGCGCCGAAACATATAAAATATATAAAGTTTGACCGGCGGCGATGTCAGGCGACCACCTACGGAAAACTTTGGCTTACATGTAAAGGTAGAATATGAAAATAATATATGATAGTTTAAGTACGTTTCAAATTAAGTGAATCCCACCGGACTTTAAAAATAACATAACATCTAAATTTGATGTATATATATTTGGATTTTAATTTATATTTTTTTTTTTTTTTTTTTTATTTGATTTGGAATTAATTTATAGTAAAGGTATGTATATATACATTTAATATACAATAATTGTACCATTTCTGCAACAAACTTTTGCATGTATAATGGTACCAGTGGAATAAGTCAGTGCCAGTTGTACCATTAAGGGTAGGTACTAGTGGAATCAGTATCAAAGAGGGCTACTGTTTTTATGCTCACCAGTTGGCGCCACCAATAAGTGAGTTTTTTTTTCGATTTATTTTAACAGCAGTATTTTATTTTTGAAATTAATAAAATAAGTTTTGACAGCTACACGATCGATATAAAAAGATAAACAAAATACTCAAGTGCATAGCAGCAATTTGCCCTTACGCTTCTTTGTAATTTTTAACGAGAAAACATGTGAAAAGTCGCTGTATAATTTATTTAAGAATCTCAAATATTTAGAGTAATTCATCCAAATAAATAATTTAGTAAAAAGTTACGAAAAAGTGCACTTATTAAATTTTGCGACAGTTGTTGAAGGTAATAATAGAAATATATAATAATACCCACATGCATAAAAACTGTTAAAATAAAACAAATCGGTGATATGACGTGATTTTTCCACGTTTTCACCAAAACATAAATTTTCGCTATTTTAGTAAACTATTATGGTCATTAAATCACTATTATTACGCGAACCACGGTAAATATAGTTAATAATAATAGTGATTTAGATTAATATCATTTAATCTCATTTCCATAACTAGGTACCTGTCTCAAAAATAATCCTTTGTAAATACATCAGTTAATCGTAAGCGCCATGTAAGCTCACCACAGGCTAACCAATATTGTATCAAGTAGAAGTGTCCACGTAGAGACGTGTTTGTATGAAAAATATTCCAATATCCCGACCACCTCCACCCCCCATAACCGCGGGGCGGACACACATAATATTACACAAATACACGACTTGGTTCACCTGTTTGTCTGTCTGTATTTAAACAGTAACTTTGATTGTGCTTGACGGCGTCGGCAAGATATTGTAAATAATACGTGCAACGGGCGAGCGAATGAATCACCGCGCCTCGATCGTAAAAATAGCCGCCGCGCGGCGGCCGGAGGACAGTTTGCTGTGAGCGCTCGCCCGGTGCACATACCTGCGTTAAAATTATAATAATTAATTAATAAGTGAAAGTAAAAGTGATTACAGTACAAATCATACTAAGTATTTTATTTAAACTGTGTGGTGCTTAGGCCATGTCCGACTCCAACCCGATATCAGAAGTGGTGGATCCACCTCCACTCGAGCCTCGAAATCTAGCAAGCAGTCTAATGGAGGCACAAATGTCGCTATTTGCCGGCATGGAGGCCATTTTCGAAAAAATCGCCCAGAACATGGCAGCCAACCAACCTCAATCGAGAGTACCGAATATTCTAGTAAAATTCGATCCCGATGAAGCTGACGCCGACGTGGAGAACTGGTGCGCACTCAGTGAGCTGATAATCAATGAAAAAAATATTCAGGGAGTCGATTTAATTTTGGCTCTTACACATGCTCTCAAGGGTCGTGCTGCTACATGCCTGACAAAAGTACAGCCAGATAATATCTCTTGGCTTGCCATCAAGGAAATGCTGGTATCGAAATTTGCAAAACCAATGACGATGCAAGACCACTTTGACAACATTATAAAATTTCAAATGGACAACAAAGAAGGCCCAGCCGAGGCGGGAATGCGGTTATGGCAACTTATCGAGAAAATTCCTGATGCTAACATGCCAGAAGCGGTAATGACAGGTTTTGCAATCTCAGTACTGTCAAACTGCGATGACCGAATTCGTCGAGAACTTAACTCGAATATTATCAACAATAAAAACCAACTGTTCCGCACACTTCGTAGTTGCAACCTTAAACGAAGAAATGATGATCCAGTAAACGATTCGGATCCAAAACGTTTCCGATTCACGACTACAACACCGTTTCGAGGAAACTGTCACTTCTGCGGCAAAATAGGACACCGAGGTAACGAGTGTCGTGACAAACTTCGACTGCGGCAACCTTCATTTGTACCGGATAAGCGTCCGGCCCAATTTACGCCGGGTTCACGTCCGCAAGTAACCTGCTATGTGTGCAATGACACCAGCCACGTCGCTTCTGCGTGCCCCATGCGCTACAGGAAGAGAGAAGACGCTTCTCCGGGTGCCGGGGCTGGTCAGCCGGCCAACCGGCAAGTCAACACGTGTTCCCGAACTTCGCATGGTGTGTTACAGATAAGTGATGTTGAATTGCCTTTTATATTCGATTCGGGATCTGAATGTAGTTTAGTAAAACAGACTCATAGTGGGTCACTAAAGGGTGAACAGTTTCATGAACGCGTTATTTTAAAAGGGGTAGGTAGTAGTAACGTTACCTCTGTTCTACAGATTAGATGCCTTACTAAAGTGCAGGACCTTATATTTGATGTTCTATATCACGTCCTGCCGGATGAAAATCTTAGTGAAGATGTTTTATTGGGACGTGATATTTTGAAAAGCGGTTTATCTGTCGAAATTAAAGACGATAAAATAACATTTGCCAAAACTAAGACTTATAACTCTTGCTCAAAGTCGGAATTATTTGACGAGAACATGATCGACACAGATTTGGTAGGTAAGGATAGGGAGCGTTTAATCAGTATTCTCAAAAAATATTCTAACTCGTTCATCCAAACCTTGCCTACTACACGTATTCAAACCGGCGAGCTTAAAATTGTTCTCGAGGACCCTACTAAGACTGTGCATAGGAGACCTTATAGGTTATCCCCTACTGAACTAAACATAGTTAATGAAAAAGTTCAGGAGCTGTCGGATGCTAACATCATAAGAGAAAGTTCCTCCCCTTTCGCAAGCCCCATTCTATTAGTGGAAAAAAGAGATGGTAGTTACCGCATGTGTGTAGACTACAGAGAGCTTAATAATAACACTCGTCCTGATAGCTACCCTCTTCCCTTAATTAATGACCAGATAGACAAACTTCATGGAGCTCATTTCTTTTGTTGCATTGATATGGCTTCCGGCTTTCATCAATTGAAAATCCATGAGGACTCTGTAGCTACCACTGCGTTTGTAACACCGACAGGGCAATATGAATTCTTGACTATGCCATTTGGGCTACGAAATGCTCCACAAGTATTTCAGCGGGCAATTGATTCTGCATTAAAACCACTCAATGACGATAAGATTTTGGTTTACATGGATGATGTTCTATCCACGTCAGCGACAATTGATGAAGGGTTATCTCGTCTTGATAAACTGTTAAAAACACTCTCCGATGCCGGATTTTCATTTAATGTAAAAAAATGTTCTTTTATGAAACGGGAAGTAGAATATTTAGGTTATGTTATATCATCAGGAGAGATCAGGCCAAACCCACGTAAAGTCAAAGCTTTGCAAAATGCCCCAAAACCAACCACTGCAAAACAAGTCAGACAATTCATAGGTTTGGCCACATATTTTCGGCAATTTATCCCAAATTTTTCGAAACTGTTGAAACCTTTATATCCCCTCACGTCAGGGAATGGACATATTACATGGACTGACGAACATGACAAAATCCATACTGAAATTGTCACTCATTTGGTCACGGAACCGGTATTAAGGATATTTGATCCTTCTTTACCTATTGAGTTACATACTGACGCAAGTAGTGACGGGTACGGAGCTATCCTAATACAAAAACATAACAGTCTCCCCCATGTAGTTGCCTACTTTAGTCACAAGACATCCCAGGCGGAGAGTCGTTACCATTCGTATGAGTTGGAGACTTTGGCTGTGGTAAAATCTGTGGAACATTTCCGGCACTACCTTTATGGTCGAAAATTTACTGTATTTACAGATTGTAACGCCCTAAGGGCATCTCACGCTAAGAAAGATTTAACTCCTAGGGTACATAGATGGTGGGCAATCCTACAATCTTATAATTTTGACATCGTCTATAAGGAAGGTAAAAACATGACTCATGCTGATTTCTTATCTCGCAACTTACCCCCAGAAACTGAATCAAAGACAGTTGATTCTACAACTGCAGCAACTAAAATCGTTAATTTTTCGGAACTGGAGAAAGGGTGGCTATCTGTAGAGCAGAACCGCGATTCAGAAATCTCTGATTTGATTGCTAAATTCCAATCTGACGAGTTACCTTCCGAAATCTCACATACGTACGATATCAGACAGGGTATATTATATCGAAAAATACAACGTGGTAATATTACCAAATGGTTACCTATCTTACCTCATTCTCTGATTTGGTCTCTTATAAGCCACGTTCACGCTGAAATAAAACATCTAGGGTACGAAAAGACACTTGACAAGTTGTACGACCATTATTGGTTTCAAAACATGGCACGATGTGTAAAGAAATTTGTTGACTCTTGTGTCATATGTAAATCCTCAAAGGGTCCATCGGGCGCCCAACAGTTACGTCTGCATCCAATCCCAAAAGTGGCGGTTCCTTGGCATACGGTGCACTTAGATCTAACAGGAAAATTAAGTGGTAAAAGTGACAGGAAAGAATACTGTTCTGTTATTATCGATGCCTTTACAAAGTATGTTTTGCTGAAACATACATTCACCTTAAACTCTACTGATGCTATCAAAGCAGTTAAAGATACTGTTGATCTATTCGGTGCGCCGAAAAGAATAATAGCTGATCGCGGCCGTTCATATGATAATTCTGATTTTAAGGCCTTTTGTAAAGACAACAATATTGAACTGCATCTTATCGCTACGGGCTCCAGTAGGGCCAATGGGCAGGTTGAACGAGTAATGCGAACTTTGAAAAACCTACTTACAATAGCTGAAGGTAATTCCGATCAATCATGGCAAGAACAATTAGGAGGAATTCAACTCTCTTTGAATAGTACTCGCTGTAGAGTAACGGGGTTCACCCCGATAGAATTAATGTTTGGTATACAGGGTGACTCAATTGAAATTTCTAAAATTTCTGTAAACTGTGATGAACCTAGTAGATTAAATCTTAGCTTGGCGCGATCTAATGCTTCCGATAATATAAAAAAATTAGCCCAACGCGACGTCATTCGTTATAACAGAGGTAAAGCTAAAATCAAATCATTTTCCGTGGGAGATTACGTTTATGCTAAAAGTGAAGAACGACATCAAACAAAATTAAACCGAAAATATAAAGGTCCCTTTCAAATCACTGCAGTCTTGGAGAACGATAGGTACGAGTTGAAGCAAATAAATGGCTCTAATAGGACTTACAAGTACGCTCATGAAAACCTGCGTGAAGTACCTCGCGGTCCTCTTGGTCTGTTAGAATTTTCGTGTGATGGCGTGACGGCGGACATCGATGATAACGGCTCTGTTCATGAAACTGATCACAATCCTGTCGATTTAGCTTACGATACTAATTGTGATACTGTGTTCTCGAATAGCGAGACCATGTCTGCAAATAATAGCGATACCATATCTGCGAATAATAGCGACACCATGTCTGCAAATGATAGTGATACTGTGTCTGTAAATAGCTCTGAAGAATCCTTGCAAGATCTCCCACATTCAGTAGTTATTACTACAAATGCCACTGTACATAGACCTTGTGATGACTAAAAAAAAAAAAAATGAAAATGTGTAAAAAAAAATGTGTAAAAATAAAAGTGTGTGTAAAAAAATATGTATGAAAAAATGTAGAAAGAAAAAGGATATGAAAGTATGTATGACTGAAGGCATTGAAGGGTTAATCTGGTCCAATGTCTTAGCTATAGGGATATCTATCCGGACTAGCATGATTGGCTAAAGGGATTTAACTCCGGTCTAGCAAAATCCGGTCCAGTTTTTAAACTGAAGGGTAATATGAATAAAAAACCTGTAGGGTCTAATATGACTGGTCCAGATCTCAAAAAAAAAAAGTATTCTGATAAATTACAAATGGAACGTGTCAGTTCCTTTATATCAGGATGAACAAGCGTTTCTGTTGTTTCAGGAAACTAGTAACGCTCGAGGACGAGCTCATGTCAGTAGGGCCGTGACGGCGTCGGCAAGATATTGTAAATAATACGTGCAACGGGCGAGCGAATGAATCACCGCGCCTCGATCGTAAAAATAGCCGCCGCGCGGCGGCCGGAGGACAGTTTGCTGTGAGCGCTCGCCCGGTGCACATACCTGCGTTAAAATTATAATAATTAATTAATAAGTGAAAGTAAAAGTGATTACAGTACAAATCATACTAAGTATTTTATTTAAACTGTGTGGTGCTTAGGCCATGTCCGACTCCAACCCGATATGCTAAAATTTTTGTTGAAAAATATATAAATTAGCGTTTACCTACATATTTTGAGAGATCGAGAATGAGAAAAGTTTTAGTTTTTGTTTTCATCAGAAGTTCACTATTTTACCGACTTCAAAAAGAAAGAAGTGATCAATTCGTCTATACTTATTTTTTCTTTTTTTGTTTGTTACCGCATAACTCGGCATTTATAAACCGATTAAATTATTTTTTTTGCTTGAAATCGACAAAGAAGGACATGCCTTTTGAACTAATTTTTAGAAAATCCAAAAATTTGACACCCGACGGGACTTGAATCCGCATCCCAATCAGTTTTAAGGAGTCTCGTATGTGATTTTTTTTAACTGTCTACAAATTCGTAGTTCGAAGTGTGGAAAACACTTAATAATATCGAATATCCTTTTTTGAAGTCCTTTAAAAAGTACATCTCGCTTTGTTACAATGCAACTTGCAAGTCTTGTATCAAAGTAAAATATCGGTCGAGGACAGTCGCGTGCATATCTAGTATAGCGCACAAGGTGATCGCAACAAGATGGCCTTTTTGAGGGCTTAAGGTCGGTCTCTTGTCAAATTATATGTTTTCATTCGGCAAAGGACGGGTATGACGTACCGCCGGATGGTCGACGATATTGGACCATTCAGGGATATGGAACGATTTTGTAAATTGATCCCTTTTGACGTTTAAATCGAGGTATCAGATATTTTTATGCAACTGAATGACGCGACGAGTAAATGACTTGCATGATGTTAAGCGGCATAATTAAAACAAAGAATTACCCTTTGTGGTAATGCATTACACTCACGAATATGATATATTGGATGTTAAATTTCTTTTTAGTTCATCATCATCATCATCTTAGCCATAAGAAGTCCACTGCTGTACATAGGCCTCCCCCATGGATTTCCAAAAAGACCGATTGGAAGCGGCTTGCATCCAGCGTCCTCCTGCCACTTGTATGAGGTCATCTGCCCATCTCGTGGCTGGTCTTCCTACGCTGCGCTTGCCGGTACGTGGTCTCCACTCGAGAACCTTTCGGCCCCATCGGCCATCAGTTCTACGTGCTATGTGCCCTGCCCACTGCCACTTCAACTTACTAATCCGCTGTGCTATATCAGTGACTTTTGTACGTCTACGTATCTCTTCATTTCTAATTCGATCTCGTAGAGAGACTCCGAGCATAGCTCTCTCCATGGCTCGTTGCGTAACCTTGAGCTTCTTTATAAGGCCCATAGTTAGGGACCAGTCTTTTTAGTTGTTTGTCCTAAAATGTAGCTGCAATTTTTTACCCTTTAATCCTAACTATACGTGTAATATAATCATCATCATCATCATGATGCGGATGTCCGGTGAAGCCGAAAAGTTCATAAGTGGACGCACCGACAAGCGCAGCGAAGGAATACCAGGCATGAGATTGACAGACGGAAGACGCTTTCAACCGGTCGCTTTGGAAATCCGTGGGGAAGTCTAGTTTGACTAGTTGATGAATTCTAAGCAAAGAAGTGATAGAAGATTGCTGTGTGGTATGAATGATTGACAAAAATGTGGTATTTTTGTAGGTATGATGGAGAAACCATCGAAAAATGCCCGTCTTCTTCAAATTTCACATGCATGATTCTAAACTACTAAAATTACAACACATTATATTTTAAAGTCAACAAATATAATGATAAGCATATACCAATTGAAATTAAATTTAAGGAAGACATGTATACAAAACATTCACTAGTAAGTTTATGTAAATTACAGAAAAATATAATTATGAACAGTTAAAAATAGATACACGATAATACAAAACACATGGTCAAGATTAAAATAAAATTAACTAAAAAACAAAGACATTCCAACTAAACAAACTGAACAAACTCGAAAACGACAACTTAACATGCAACATACAATTTGCGAAAACACAATTTTTCCTTCTATCAACTCGCGCCAATCCAATTTAGAATAAATACGCAATCAAACCCAAAACCAGGGGAAGGTGGGCAAACGCGGACACACCAATAAAAGTAATAAAACCGACGGACGGCGCCTCTGGCGACATGTGGTCGACCACTTGCATTTTTAAAAAATAAAATTTGCATACGTTTAGGGCCCCGCACGGTCTCTTCTGGACTTCGGACGAGACATTTTTAAACAATATTATGGGATGGCAAGGAGTGTATGAAACGCTCCCTTTATAAGCTTATCCACCGGCTAAGGGTCCTCTAATGAAATTGTTTGCCAGCGGTGCGCGCTGCTCTAAAGTTTTATTAGTATTACACGGAATTTTTATTTCACTTAAAACGGTTCTGTACAGGAATCCAAATGGTTTGAATTAGAATAACTCAGGAAGGAGCCAATTTTTTAAATTGGAGTTTTTGTTATTGAGCAGGTGTAATGATATTGTTACTCTGAAGTTCTCTGAAGTCTCTGTTGCACAAGTTGACTTGTCAATTATTAAGCGCTCTCATCTAATCTAATACTTTAAATGATCAATTCTAAAGTGAACTATATACGCTTATTATTTTATATGATTAAAAAAAACAATCATTTACATTAAACAAATTAGATAAGGTACTTATATTAGGTATATTAGCAACAAAAAAAAAAAACGATAGAAAAAAAAGAAAAAATAGCAACAAAAAAAATAAGGTAAAAAATTATTAAAAATATGTGTATAAAAAAATAAAAAATATTAATATCAATTTAACATTTATTTAATTAACTATATTGTATGTGTCTATATTCAAAATTTTGATCTTACATAATGTGGCTTTCAAATTGCCCAATTATGACATTAACAAAATAGAAAAACGCTTAAGCAACATGTTTAGCCTGACGATGTCCCCGACTTGTGTCGGGGGAAGTACAGGAGGAACAACAAAATTATATCATATCATATTTTTAGGTAAATTTACCTAAAAATATGATGATGGTCTGCAATTGCAGACCATACAGTAATACAACTCTTTTCTTATGAGATTGATAAACGGTACAAGTAAACAAATCTCTTACCCTGGCTTCCTGCAGCATACCGCCCAGAATTCTGAACTTCAACAACTCGAATATCCTGCTCATGTAACAATGCCCTGCGTTCATCACTCTAATATGTAATTTTCTCTGATTTTTTCCAGAAACATTACAATTCAATTCGGAACACAGTAATGCTTGCATTCTTGGCGGTCGACTGGCTGGCAAAATTTTGGTAACTAATAGTATTTTTATAGCTAACGTAAGTACCTACTTACTTACGTCAGGCCGCTATGTTAAATTCTATTTTTAATCGACTTTCAAAAAGGATGAAGTTCTCAATTCGTCTGATTTTATTTTTGTTTTTATGTAAGTTTCCCGATTACTCCAAGACCCCTGGACCGATTTGATATTTTTTTTGTTTGAAAGGGTATTAATTTTCAGGTGATTTCATTTTTTTGAATTTAAAATTTTATCAAAATCGGTTCAGTATTTTCGTTTTTATAACAAAATAACTGGAAAAAATATGTTATCCAAGTAAACGAATTGCGTATTTTAAATTCGGTATTTTAGTTTTTTTAAAGATTACTTCTACGACAATTGATTAGAATTTCAGTTTCATTGAAGTCCGATGAAATTACCAAAGAAAAGTATAAATTTGTTCAATACATAAATACATCGTATAAAAAAATCCGGACAAGTGCGAGTCAGACTCACCCACCGAAGCTCCTGTACAAACTAGTAGATAAAAGGGGAACATTATATTTTTGAAGTGTAAACTTTCTTTAGCGGTGTTGTGCATTTTTGGGATGGGTAATTTTTTTTTAACTCGCGTCAGGTCGTAAGACGGACAGTCAGAAAACTATTCTAACGTTTTGCATTTTAAGTTCATTATTGTATGTACAAGTTTGTCCTTCTAGCATGACGTCATTATTTTAGTCAGAAACCTGTTCTAACGTTCTGCATTTAAAGTTAATTATTGTATGTACAAGTTTGTCCTTCTAGCATGACGCGTTGCGTTGCGCCGAATGCTTATTTTCAACACATGCACGTAAGACTCGCTAGCTCAATAGGTTAGAGCACCATTATAAATTTCAATTTGTCAATCGGAGGGCGGAGGTTCAAATCCTTCACGAGTCAGTCTTTTTGCCATTTTATTTTTTAGTTTTCACTTCTGCCGGCACTCCCGGAGTACAACCCATTGTTTTTTTATTATATTTTCCTTCATAAACCGAAAAATATACATCGTAAAAATATTTAAAAACCTGTTTTAGCTTGTACTAATAAAGCTCTTTCATATGATACCCAAGATTCCCAGAGCTACTTATGTACTAAATATCATAACGAACTTTACAAGCTTTCGTTTTTTTTTATAAATATAATAATAAATAAATAAATATTTGTGGACATTTCACACAACACCACCTAGCCCAAACTAAGCAAAGCTTGTACTATGGAACTAGATGGAATACATACATACTTCTTTTTGTAAATAAATACATATAATACATAGAAACACCCAGACACAGAACAAACATCCATGCTCATCACACAAATGTTTGCCCTGAGTGGCGATCGAACCCACGACCTACGGCACAGCATACATACTACAGGCAGACATACTACCAACTGCCACAAGGCCAGCCAGTCAGTTTTTATAATATTAGTAAGGAAATGAGTATTGAGGCTTAAATAAACTTAATAATGATATCTAGCAATGATCAGAGATAATGATGTCAAAAATAACTATCCACTCAGTTTTTCACTTGTGTGTCACTCAGTTTTTTAAAGAGAACATAAAATATGCCTCTCAGTTTCCACGAACTTACATATTCTAGTTTATCGGATTTCTAAATAAAAGATACGGTGTAAATACACACAATATTCGATCAGTATACAGTATATAAATAAACACTTTCATCGGTTCCGTTTCAAGTTCTAACACAACACAATCATGTCCTTCAATACCTCCATCCCCTTTTAACATGTCAAAACCATTCATCTCGTTGTATCTGTGAGACTACTTAACTGGCTATTTTCAGCCAATCTTCCGTTTTAATAACCGAATTAAAAGGCCCATTTAGAAACGCCTGTGAAAGCGCCACTGCTGTGTTCACACGTCTGTCACTTCACAGCGTCATTACGTTACACTTTAAAAACAAAACCACCTCAAGATTAATCGGAATCGTTGGGAATGTCAACCTTGTTGCGTAGATCATAAGGTGTATCAGATGCTGCGGTAGATTTATCGTTCATGTCCGTTTCTACATCTCCCACGGTGTTGTATCTATTTGAGTTTGTGTGTGTTGCCGTGTGCATGTCGTTATGATTACAGAAATGTTTTCAATGTTTCAGTACTACCAAAAGGTCATTGATTGAGATAACAATCTTCTTTATGTATTCTTTGATAATATTAATAAAATATAGATGACATTTTTAACATGATATCAAATAAAAAAGTTCAAACCCGACTACTGAAAAACCACGCTTCAAAAAGTATGAAACAAGAAAATATTCTCCTCTGAAATGTACAAACTATTCGATATGTATCGTGTATTAAATGAACAACTAACATGTAATAAATGTTATAAAGTATTTCATAGATTTTCATAGTGGTGTTCAGAGGATAATCGTAATCTTCATTTATTTTAATTTTATTATTTTAGGAAGTGACAGCCTGAACAATTATATTTATACAGCTGATAAGGCTAGGTACAATTTTTTCCAATAGATATGCAATTATAATATTGATTAGTATTACATAATTAGTTTTTTACAAAAAAAAATAGTTTATTTAAGATGCCTAGATTATTTTTATTTCTTATATTTATGTATATCTGTATTGTTTAAGTTTTTTAGTTTAGTTTATGTGTAATTAATTTTGAATTCAATTTAAAAGGATTAAAACGATTTCTATTCTAATTTAATTATGGTAGTGCCTAATGTGTAATAATTAAGGAGTGTAATTTTAATACAAATTTGAACATTTAAGCATGAAACAGCTATAAGTTGTAATAATAATGGATAAAATAGTAAGTAGGTAGGTAGCTACTAAATTTAAACTCCGAATTTAGACCACCAAGTATCCAGACATCGACCATTCACCTCGTCTCAACGTGGGTTTTATATATTTTTTTCTTTTTAAATAACACTTTTTGTTTTAATTTCGCAGGCGGTGCACATGTGGCGCCTTTACCCTTCCCACGTCACCTTTGCGGGGTTCTATACACATAGTTTTACAGTTACTTTCATTTTTAAATTTATAACTTTAAGGTTTAATTTTGTTTGAATTGTATTATACATTTTTGTGAGATGTTTATAAGCGTTAAATTAACATGAGTTAAGCGTGAACACTTTTATGGAATAACGTCCTAAACACCTGGACTTATATGCAACTAACGTATTTATTTGATTTCGGGGAAGGGGATCGTTTGTTTTTTTATTTTCAGAGTATTTTGATCATTAGGGTCTGAGGTTTATGTTTTCTGGTGACAAAAAAATATTCTTGGAAAACGTTTTACAATTTTTCTTTGTTACACATTTGATCACTTACATTTACTGATTTTAGTTATTTCTGTTAAGATCTAGAAATACTAGGCTATTACAGGATTCATGGCCACATATTTAGAGTTGCGTAGGCAACAAGAAGCTCTAATCATTTCGCCATGTCCGTCCGTCTGTCCATTCGCGGGGAGGGCGTAACTCAAAGACGTTTAGTGCTAGAAAGCTTGTTATTTATATATTAATTACGCTGATAAAAAGGTAGAATAAAAATTGAAAAATAAATAATTTGGGTTACCTCCTCTATACGCGAAGAAACTACTGGTAGTTTGTTCTTTAGTTCTCCCTCTATTTGAAGCGTTTGTATTGTATTTTTATTTTGTAGTACTTAGGTATAGTCTTTTTTAACTTACCTATTAACACTTAAAATAATTAGGTATATTATAAAATGGAGTCATGATGTACCTTGATAATTTCTTTTTTATATTGTGTATAAGCACAGATGGTGGATCTGAACCACGACAAACCGAATAGTTTTTTGGTACAATTTAGATTTAAGCTAATGTATAAAGAAAGAAAGAAAAAATTTAAAATAATACCTAATATGTATATTTTTTTAAGTCCGCGTATAACAAGACATACCTAACAATGTGCAACTACTGAACTCTATACTGCGCGTGGCCTGACATTCACTTGGCCGGTTTATTGATTTAAAAAAATTACCTCGACGCATTCTTGAGCAAAAAATTCTAGACAGACTGACAGACAGACAGACAGACATATTGGTATGTTTTCCGTTTATTCCTCCTAAGATAGGTACGGAACCTTAATAGATATGAGTGACCCGTAACAATTAAGACTAGACTGCACTAATGATCTTCACAGACAGAGATTATCCATCCGTACGTCTGTACGGCTATTAATCATGACTTGATGACAAGGCGCTAATGTGCGCGGGCGCAGCTGAGCTAACAGCGCCCGAGGTGCGGCGAGGTGAGAACATCTGAGAGGTCTTCATGAATCTGAGAGGTTTTACATACTTCTCGTTTTACATATAAACGCATGTTAAAATCTTATTCACTGAATAACGACTTGTCACTTTCTGTCAGAAGGGAACTGTCACGCGCGAGAACGGAACAAAACACCGTTTAACTAAAATGCACTTATTCAGCGTTTAAGTATACGTAAGACGGTTCATGTTTGAAAGGTATGTTTTAGTCTCGAGTGTTGATGTAAAATAGCATCTCTGTCTATGTATAATAGACTCTAGCGCACATTTCGCAAGAGTTTCACGACCTTATTCCACACTCTCCATTCCACTACGAGACTAGCAGAAAGTCGGCACATTACCACCCATTTCTCATTGGAAAGCCATAAAGTCGTACTCAACTGATTTCGGGCCACGTTATTGATGTGTACAGGAATGGAATTATTTGCCGTATAAATACCGTTTTACCGTTTTATTTTTGCCGTCTTTTTTGTAATCTTGTAATATTCAATGCTAGAGTGAATAAATATTTTCTAGATAGATCGACGAGCTCCATCTTCGGTCACATTGTCGTTTAACATCAGGCGAGTTGGTGGTCAATTCTAGTAAAATCACCTGTTTATTACGAAAAAGTTCGTTGAATATTTTTAACGAACTTTTTTTTTCTCGTAATTAAGAAAAAATTAAAAATGATGTATTATTATTATTTAAAAAAATTAAGCTTATATATATGACACTCAGAGAGTGAAGAAAAATCAAACAACATCTCGCACATCAAAAACGGTCAAGCAGTTTAGGTTGTAAGCGATCATATAGAAACATATACTCCAAAACATAACCCTCCTTCTGACGCAGTCGGTTAAAAAGAGAAGAAGTTTGCTACGAGATTTGTCGTCTGATTTTGATAATATTTGAATTAAACATTTGACACTCAATTCTGAACCAAAATTTCAAATATGAACACTACACCGAACACAGACAATAATTATTGCAAAAAGTATCTGCCCGCGAGGCCTACTGTACGTAATAGGTACTATTAGTGTTCATTAAAAAAAAAAAAAAACTGTTTACAAACATTTTAATATAAAAATTTTTCAAACGGTCCGCCAAGGCATAACTCAACCCATAGTGTAGTCCTAGCCACATTCTTAGTAACAGCGGCTTACAATTCCCTAATTCCCGAACGAACTCGTTTGAAATAATCCGGAAACCCCGACAAAAGAAGAAATAGACAGCAACAAGCACCGATATGTAGGTGCGTCCAAAAATACACGTTTTTCCAGAAGTTGAGACGCGGCCGACAGGTGTTCGCGGAGAAATGCTGGACGCGGCAGGGATACATCACTGTCACAGCACAACGGCTGCTTCCAGACGGTTCCATTCCTAAATTGATCAATTAATTCAATTATTTTTGTTTAGATGTATATACTTAATCTTATGGACCATGTGATTACTACGGGAATTATGTATAATGTCCGCTCAAATCGAGCCAAGTAATAAATGGTTCTTTATGCACACCGTCTGGTCATTATGAATATTGCCCGGTTATTGTTGGGCAATGTGATAATTTCAGATCAAGAATGATGAAAAACGCATACGATCACAACGATTGATCGTGATCAGTCATTATGGTCACCATGATCAAGGTCATGATAACGATCACGATAGATAGTGGTCGTAATCGCAGTGTGTTGACACAGTTCAAAACTTTCACTTGCTGCGATTTTAACGCCCGCCTTTCGCTACTTCTATACTTTGATTAAATAAAATAAATATACTTATGTGGGCATTTCACACAACACCATCTAACCCAAACCAAGCAAAGCTTGTACCTACCAAAGAACTAGATGACTGATAGAATACATTTACCTATATACTATTTTTTTGTAAACATAGTATACTTATGGCACATAGAAACACCCAGACACAGAACAAACATCCATGCTCATCACACAAATGTTTGCCCTGGGTGGGGATCGAACCCACGATCTACAAGATCAGCAGGAAGACATACTACCAACTGAGCTACAAGGCCAGTTAAGTCAGATTAATGAATACAATACTTTTTAATTTCTCAATTAGACTCTATGTTTTTATTTTTGTATGTTTGTTCGGTAATTATTTTACCAATATATTAAATTGATTTTGATGATGATTTTTTTTTGTTTGGTAGTTTGAAACCTACCAAAGAAAAAACAAAATGATAACGGATTTTGATATAATTTATATGGGACCACTTCTGAAGTATGCTTCAGAGGTGGTCCCATATAATGCTGGTTTATTTTAGAAATTATTAACGTTAAAATGATTTTTATGTATGAAAATTTATTTGGATCAAATTGTTTTTTTTATTGAAAATTTGTGATTTTTATAAGTTCATTCAGTCATTTTATATCTCAATAAATGTTGATACGCGCGAGCGAGACGAGTGATGGTCGAACTACAAAATCTTAAGTGTATACGTCACGTGTCTATTGCTTAGAAAATCACTCAAGTATCCAGCGCTAGAACGTGATGCGTATCAGAGAAGCGTAAACATGCACTTTCATCTACTTTTCGTATGAAGTAGAGTAGATCAAATACAGAGATGTATTGAGATATGCTTGATTAGTAGGGTTCCGTAGTCAGTAATAATTGTAGTTTAAAAAACTGAAAAAAAAACCGACTTCAAAATACGCAAACCGTTTAATTGGATGATATTTTTTCAGTTATATAGTTACGTAATCTAAAGCACTGAACCGATTTTGATAAAATTTATATGAGACCACCTCTGAGGAAACCTACGAAAATCATTAAAAACAATTCATAACTAGTGGTTTAATCGCTGAACCACCATACAAAAAAAACATACATTCGAATTGAGAACCTCCTCTTTGGAAGTCGGTTAAAAAAATATTTGGCTAGCATTATTTCCAATATATGTATATAAATATATGGACAACTTCTGAGGTATTTAATACCTATCAAACAAAAAACAATGTTACTCGTAATGTTGTAGAGCATAATTTATATAGTTATAGCTAAATATTAAGTATAAATAATATAAAATAAATTGTTATCTCCCTGTATTTTAGTAAACAAAGATTATTCCACGCTGAGTACTCAAAAGTCTTGCATTAAGTCACTCGCAACTAGTGAGAACCGACCCTAATCAATTATAATCTCATTACAGCTTCTTTGGTAAGAAATTAAATTATTGGTTCTGTTTGTTCGTTTGTACACTGCACTTGAGCGCGGGAGTCTATTTAGATATCTATATTTGTTTTATAAGGAGAAAAAATCCTGAAAACTACAGAGACAATCTTCTCTTAAATTTTTTACCTATTTCTCAAACCTAAAAAAAATCATAGAACTCAAACAAGCCGTTTCTACCCACTAATCATGTTAATTCATGAAAGAGCGAAAAGACAAAATTGACATTTACACACACAAATGTGTACTTTTCATTCTACGGCCTGCTGAATTTGAATAATAATCACGGAAATCTATGAAACTATATGTATTCAGCGATACAACTTATAAGTCGTCGTCTAATCAGTCATTCTGAATGACGTCTGGTCGAAAATTACGATGTTAAGCATCTTCATCATCAGCGAAAAACTTTAAGCATATATAATATACAATACAAATAGGCAACAAAGCTAAACTAATAATCCAATACAGCAGAAAACTTCCAAACCATCCCAAAGCACAGACAACAGCAATATAATACCAGTTGCTAATAAAAATTTTATTAATCCAAACCAAGAAAACGTAGCGTAAGCATGATTTAGAATATACCTATCCAATATCCCGATATCCGACGTACAATAATAAACAAACCAACCGACGGTATATTTGTTTAGTATATTTGTTTTGTTAACATATATTTTTTTATACAGAACACGTGTATACGATATAGTTAGCCGAAATGTGTGTTTACGCAAATTTTTCCAAATTTATTGTGATAGGGGTTTTGAGAACTTATTGTCTGAAGGTCGTAATATTTTCTTGTAAACAGAATCGTAAGTGAGATTGAATACCTTCGGGAAATGTGTATTTTTGTTCTTATGAAGAGCTGATGTTTATGTTATTCGAATTTGGAAGAATTTATTGGGTTTTAACCGAATGCACAAGAAGGATCATGATAATAGCATTGTTTTCTAAGGTTTTTGCGATTGAAATGAAACAAAATTTTAATGTTTTTAAGCTATTGCATAGCTTCTATCGCGGGCCTTGAGCGTGGAGACCGAATCCAGAAATTCCGTAACGAAAATAACCTAACACACTGCGCGTAAACCTATTATGCAATAGCTTTACCGCGGCAGTCTCCGAGTGCTACACGTCTTTTTTTTATTTTTATTTTGATTCATTTCAACGATAATAAAAAAAATGTAGGTAGGTATACAATTTTTGATATTAAACAAACTTTAACACATCTATCGCGGATATTTTACATAATTTTAAACTAGAGTGTATTCTTTTTCCATAAACCCTTAACGAAAGTCGCCAGAGCTCTTGTTTATTTCGTTTTAATTATATCTTCCAAATTTTACAATATTATGAAAAATTGAAATGTAAGTTAATGTCTGTAAATTTTGTAAGTTATTTATGATTTCTATAATTTTGTCGTTATTTATATTACATCCAATTATTTTGACGTGACATCGTCTAATAAATCGATGAACGCCGGCTGCACGCACGAAAAAGGATGACTCATTGTCCTGTTACATCATCACCATCATCATTTCATCAGTGTTTTGTTATGACATTGTCACGTTAAATTATCGTCCGTAAACCAACTTTACAGATAACCGATTTTTTTAATGTAGTAATTTAAGCTATTAGTGCTAAGCTAGGCTAAAACTAGAGTGTATAAGCTTGACTGAAAGTGTGGATTACTTATCATACATTGGGCAGATACAGGGAAGCATCAGGACTCGGGTGAAGGAACATATTGCGGATATGAAAAATAGATGCTCTAGCAGGTCTGCAGTGTGTGAGCATGCACTAGATAAACCTAACCAGTGCGTCCATCTTCATAATTTTTAAATCTTGGTTAGAGAGACGCGTTATGTACCAAAAATATTACGCGAGGCTATTGAAATTAAGAAATAAGTACCCGAACTTTGATAGAGAAAATTATTGGCAAGTGCCATCTGCATGGAACCCGGTCATCAAATTAATACATTCTCAGCCTTTTTTGCAACAATTTATTTTGCCATATTGTTGATTTTATTTCTTAACGATCTCCTTATAAAAATCTTTCAAGAGGTTGTCAAGATAATACAAAGTCTTGGTTATTGTAATCAATTTTGCTTGCTTCACTCTTTCGGTCAATTTTTTCTAGTCTAACAAAATTGGATAAAAAAATGACCTGTTATATTTGATAGATAGATAGGTGTAAACCACAACAAAGGTTACCCCAAAGGTATGAAAATCCATCTCCCAAATCAAATATCAGACGGCTATAGCCGGCGCGGCAGATTGTCAGTATAACAATAGACGCGGACAATACGACCGCTGGTCGAAACAACCGGGCTCTTTGTCGGCCTGCCCAAAGAATATACGAGTAGAGGGGAAGAGGGACCTGGATATATTATTTTATTTTGTGGGCGTGTGAGAATTTATATAATATGTTTATTTTATTTATTTATTTATGTATTGATATTTTATTATTTACATCCTACAGATAGGGTATAATATACCACATTCGTATATCACGTTACATGCTTCAAGTATTTGTTATAAGTGGCGCCACCAACGATCGGTGTTTTCAGCAAAAAAGATTCTGCGAGCAGTAAACCTTGCTCTCCAAATCTCAAAAAAATATATTTCTATCGTCCGCAGTATCACTAAATTATGGGAAATTCTGCAAACTACGGTAAATTTTAACTTGATAAAAATTACATGTTTTACTTCGGACAGATACCCATAACTACACAGAAGAAATCAACATTTTTAGCCGTCTTCAAAAATGATGAGGTTTTTAATTCAACTGTATATTTTCTTATAGGTTTGTTACCGCATAAATCCGTCCTTTATAAACTGATTCGAAAAAAAAATGTTTTTGTTACTAAAAATTATTTTTCTATTCTATTCAGCTTTCAGCTAATTTTTAACCTATCAAATATACAGTCAGGTTGACTTTTTTTTTTAATTATTATAAAAACGTCCCAATATTTTCTTATGGTTTTCTTACGAAAGTTGTTCTCTAATCATTATTGGCTTCTAAACCAGAGCCTTTGGCACGAAAAACCAACTAAGCCATTATATTAAAGATATATTTATTTTATTATTATTATATTGTTTACATATTGTTTTAGCGTCACTTCTGTTCAGATTAAGGTCTTTAATCTTTGACCCTAGCCGAGCATGCCTGAAAGGTGCTACGGTGCGAACGAAACATACCTTTCACACAATGCCGATTTAATAGTACGACTCACCCCTGTTTATACCTCTGCTATTACAATCTGAAATGAATCTTGATTGCTCGACTGTAAGGTGTAAATTTAGCTGAATTTTATGGCGTAAATTGATAAATAACACTTTAGGTAAATTAATGTTATCAAGATTTCCATGACAAAGGATCTGTATTGTTGTTGGGAACGAATAAGAAGAGCCTGACCTTTTAGTATAATAATTTTCTTGCTACTACTATTTTGATTTAGTAAAAATTAAATGCACGCTTAGCATTTAATTAATAAGAGAAAGAGAAGAGAAACATTTAAGTTAGTTATTTTACCTATTTTTTTATTGGCCCTGTTTGTACAAACTGTCGCACTGCTGGGCGCGGGACATTTTCTCATTGTGAGAAGGGTAAGGCTATGGTAAGGCCTGCACTTGGCCAGCATGGCAGGCTATGGTCTGCCATGCTGGCCAAGTGCAGGTTGGCAGACTTCTTCAAGATCATTGAGAACTCTCAGACATGTCGATGATCTCACGATGTTTTCCTTGGCCGTTTAAAGTTGGCGCCAATCAACAATACGCACATAAAGAACTACGCACTATTGTTATTTGATCGGATTTAATTTAAATTATTGAAGAAGTTCCCTGAAAATACAAAAAAGTTCGAGTGTAAGTATTTTGCTTTCTCTTTTTGTGAAAAGCTAAACTGATTACGTCTGTAGGCTTCAGCTAGGTAGTAGATTTTTTTGTATCATGTCTGTCCGTCCGTCCGTCCGTCCGTCTGTCACCAGGCTGTATCTCATAAGCCGTGATAGTATAGACGTCTGCAGGCTTCAGACCGCGGTTCGAACTACTTGCGGTGCGAAATGCCGAAGTACCCAGCAGATCGAACCGATGTTGATCATACTAACACCAATAAAAGAGAGCTCAACACATTTTGGTTCTGCACTTAATTTTGTTGCGCCTCTTTGTGGTATATTTTGGTAATTCATTCAAGCGCAACATTGTCGTCTCCATAAACCATCTCTCACCGCGAGAAGTATTTCACGCCAGGTTCTGCATCGTCGCAGTGTATCTTCATATCCTTTATGTTCTCTCACTAAATGATGCCACTAGCATAGTGGCTCATTATCCGTGAATAGTGGCCATATAGGTAATGCTATAGCTTGAAAAAGTAAAACTCTTCACTCTGCACTGGACATATTTTAGCAATGATTTTTTTAATATAAAGTTTTTGCATCGATAATAAAAACCGCATAAGTGCGAGTCAGGCTCGCCCACCGAGGGTTCCGTACAAACTAGTAGATAAAAGGGGGAAATCATATTTTTTTTTATATTTTCCTTCTTATACCGAAAAATATACATCGTAAAAATATTTATAAACCTGTTTTAACCTATGCTAATTAAGCTCTTTCATATGATACCCCACATGATACGGTTAAAGAACTTTAAAATTTGGACCCTCATTCCTTGCGTAAAGACATTATTTTTTGTGATTAAATGAAAAATGTCAAGTTTTCAAATTTTTTCCTATATCATATTTTGTGTACTCTAACACAATGCTTCTTGCCAAATTTCATAGATCTAGGTCAACGGGAAGTGCCCCATAGGTTTTGATTCCCTTGTGAGTGTTGAAATGTGCGTTTTTTACGACGTATTCGGCTGTAACTTTTTTTTACGAAAACTGAGAAATTTTATGTTTCTTTCTGCAGCAAGAGACTACGGATCTGCATGATTTTAATTTCAACACGATACCTTCACGCGTTCCCGAGATAAAGGTCTTGACACCCGGACGGACGGACAGACAGACAGACAGACGGACAGACGGACAACAAAGTAATCCTATAAGGGTTCCGTTTTTTTCTTTTGAGGTACGGAGCCCTAAAAATGAAGGTGGCTTTGAAGGGCTTCACATAAAAGGGCTTAATTAGTGTAATCTAAATACGTAATATTTTTTTTTTAAATAAACTCGAATAATAGTTATGATCACTTTCATTTATTTAATTTTTATTAGAAAAGAGCCAAAGCATAAATACACAACTATATGGGTTTTAAGTAGGTACTTATTCAACCTATATTAGATTTGCCCCATCGTCCTCAATTTTGACAGGTAAGAAAATTAATGAAAAATTATTTACATTATCATGAATAACATCCAACAAGTCTGACGCAGTCAAAGTGAAGTAAAATAAGTTACAGTCTCTAGTCTTCTTCTTTTTTGTATTGGACCCGCATTAAAGCATTTGCCAGTGTCAAGTATTAGTATTTTCTCAAGTTTCTTGAATAAAACAAGTTGTAAATGTTCTAGTCACAATCTAAGTCACGTATGCAGTCAATTTATAAGTCGAGTCCTGCTTCAGTAAAGTGGTGGCGACTTTACTAGAAGCTTCTATGCAGTTTTGCCGACAACGTAAAATCACACGTTTTACTGCTTTATTACACTTGCCCACACTCATGCACTTTATCGAACACTTAATGAATAAAACACCACCATTTTTATAGCATTAATGTTCAAAATAACACAAGTTTAGGAGAATAAAACAAAGTAACAACACGTTACAATACTCCCAGTCTCTAGTCACGATTCAGTGAAGTAGTGGCGACTTTACGGAATTTAGCTTAGAACATGATATTTACCTGTAACACGTTTTGCTAGTGCCAAACACTTCATTAATAAACTTTCATATACTTATTGCTAGAAAATAAATTTATTGATATAAAACGAACCGATAATATAATTCTCTTGAGTCCCCGCCAAAACCTAAGTATGTGACGATTATTCTGATATAATACAATGCTATTATGGCCACCCCAGTAACTACTAGTCTTCAAATCTTATGTGGACTTAAAAGCGGACATCAGTTTACGAGCAATAAATTATAACAGCGCTTATAGAGCGCGCGGTAAATAAAAGTATCGTTTCGGTCAGGTGATGTCTCGCCTGAGATAGGTTTATGAGAAAAGCGCTGTAGCCGCTAAATGGCGCGTGACTGGGTGGCTTCATTTGCAAACTATTTTGGGATGATGTTGTTTCAAGATAATAAATTCTAGAATGGTTATCGCAGTTTCTCTTATACACGTGAATGGAATCACTGAAGACTGAAATTATATTTTTTATGTTCTTAAAAGACATTTTTGGTTCTGAAAATACATCTCAGAAAGTCGTGTCAGACCAATCGGAGTTTGAAAATAAGTTATGGGACATACCATTTGGACTTAGGGATGCTTAGAATCAAGTAAATCAATACCAAATAATAAAAAAAAAACATAATCAATTGGTCGTGAAAAAGTAACAAACATACAGAGAGACTGGAGTTACGCTGGAGTTACGTTCGAGAATGCATTACGGATCATGCATATTGAGCTCCAGCCCCCATATTCTGAACCTATTCGGTTTCGGAATCGATTCGATTTGTATGTTCCGTCTCTGTCATTTCCATAGAGAACGACAGAGACAAAATCCAAATATGACAAAAAATTGGAAATCTATTTTTAATTATGATTGTACTGAGACTGACGCAGCAACATAATTTCGTCAACAAACGTCACCGAGTACCACGCTACTATTATTTATTATTTCACTCGTTTACACAGCGCGTAAATCAAACGCTTTGTTGACGTCGCTTGCGACAACTGAACGACAAAGTTGTATCTACTGCCATTAGGGCTGGCAGCAGACAAACTGCTTAGAAAAGCTCAATATGGTATGTTTGCTGCTTGCCCCCTTTCTATTTTTGTTTGTTATTTTTAGCCTTTTTCACAAGTTGTAGATTTTATATTGTCCTACGATTTGTGGTCAACTCATGACGTCTTAATGGTAATTTAATATTGACAATGTAACAGCATTACTAATTGATAAAATATTATTGAAAATATGTTCAATGTATAGCTTTTATTTAGTTTCAACTATCCAGGTGTGCTTTTCCGCTTCGGCCGCATACGTAACTGTTGTTTTGTAACGAGTTACTTACGAAACATAATTATTCTTCGTACGATACTAGTATCTTCTACCTTGCAAGTTAAATTTGACCTACTTCTCGGTTTTGAGTTTATCAATTTTTTTGTCACTAACGTTTGTCCAACTTGTGACTGGTCTTTGTACGCTCTGCGTGCTTATTTGCGTGATTTCTACTCGAAAAGTTTTTGGCCCCATCAATCAACAGTTTTGCGAGCTATTGTTAGTGGTAGTTCCACTTCTACTTGCTAATCCATTGAGCTACGTCGGTGACTTTGGTTCATGTACAGATCTTTTCATTTCTAGTTTTACATTTTAGCTCGTTGCGTGGATTTGGGTTTCCTTTTAACACCCATACTAGTCATTACTAGTAGTAGTCATTACTAGTACTAGTTAATACTAGTACTAGTCATTACTAGTACTAGTTATTACTAGTACTAGTCATTACTAGTACTAGTCATTACCAGTACTAGTAATTACTAGTACTAGTCATTACCAGTACTAGTCATTCTAGAAATACACTCTCATTTGGGAGGTCTATATCCAACAGTAGATTTATATTGGCTGAGTGAGATGAGATGATTATTATTATCGGTAGCTCTAAATAGTACTGCAACATGAATGCAAGAGCAACCCTACACCATCCCAGAATAGCTCCGTCCCAGTCCCGCCTGATTTATTCCGTGTACAGGCCCAGGTTAATTGACACACTGCGAAATAAATTAGAAACGGCGAATTCGAGTGTAGTGCTGCTGTCACATGGAGTTTAGGAAATAATTAGTTACGAGCTAGCTGCTAGATTTACAGTGGCGGCGCTGGCTAAATGGTTTAAATGTACCATAGCATCCGTGTCCAGGTAAATTTGGCATAGCATCAGCGTATGATGAGGGCCTAACTCCAATGAATATATAAGGTAATGTAAGTTCTTACTAAGCAGAAACAAGAAAGGATAAAGTAAAAAAGTAGTCTTCATTAGAATTTATTTACATAGATTCTGGACACGATGTAGGTAGTACAATGTGTAGGAGATACTTATGCAATAAAATAAAATAAGTAATTTGGTACTCTTCTTGTCTTGCTCTATCAACTGTAGAACGAGCGAGACAAAAGTCAAAGTAATATTAAAATGAGACTGTTTGAACGCTTGTGGTAATCCTTCTGCTTAAGTGGAAACCCAGTTGTAAGCTATTTTGAGGTACTTATTACAACATTTCGTAAATTTTTCATATTCATATTCATATATTGTTTATTGCATGTATGGGTACATAACATATAGGTAGTAAGAAGGAATTAGATCGCCATATCTGCCTTTCGGCATGCAAATCATCAAATCAAAGTAATTGTTAATATATAAACATCATCACATCTCTTCTGTCACTTAAAATAACAAAACTTACATTTATATCGAAAGTCTACAACTAATTACATTCGCCCTTAACATGCACAGACATAACCAAAATTTACTATTTACTTACATTTAAAAATACATAGCTAAAGCATTATCTTGCGTCTTGATAGTATAGGTACAACTTATCCCTTCATAATAATTAGTAATTGTTTTAATAAAGTGAAGGGGTAATTGTTTTCTTTAAATACAATATATAACCGCAGACTTGTAAAGAATGCACACCAAAGTCAATAAATACAATAAAGCTGTCTATTCGCTGACAGATTTCCTAGTAAATTCACAAACTTCAGAAATATATAATCAAATTAATGTCAGTACATAATGTCAACAGAAATCAATCAATGTCAGAATAATTTAAAGTACAATCGCTAATTAGTTTATACAAAAAATACAGGCAATATTAGTGTCACAGGAATAAATACGATGTCAATTATATAAAAATGGAAACAATTTCAATGATAAAGAACAAAGGCAATGTTAACGATAGTAAAATAATTTAAGCAAATATCAAAACAAATCGATAAAAAAAAAACAGTTTATTTAAATATAACACGAAAATTAATCATAATTACATTGACTGAAACAATGTCAACAGCAATATAAAACGATATTAAATAATTTAATTGTGAATAAATATCATATTGAATAAGTCTTACATTTTAAAATTGTCAGTCAAGTACTCATTGATAGTATAGTAAGTATGCTTTCTCCAACAAGAGACATTTTAATTTTTATTTGAAAATCAGTGGCTGATCTATGTACACTATTTCTCTCGGCAAATGATTGTAAATTGTAGGTATCATGCATAGTGCACTATTAGCGAGAAGTGCTGTATTTCGTTGAATTGCTATTACTTTATGTTTATGTCTTTCAGATTTTAAATTTGCAAAAAGGTTAACGTTATTACGCACAAACATCAACACTCATAGATGTATAAACAAGGTAATATCAATATTTTTAAGTTAATAAAGTGCGGCTTGCAACTATCTTTTTGGCGTAATTTGCAGATGGCTCATATAAATTTTTTCTGTGCCCTGAAAATCGATTATTTCTCCGTATAATTGCCCCAGAATATTATTCCATATCTGAGCAATGACGATACGTGGCCATTATAAGCTGTCAGAACTGTTGTTTTATTGAGCATATAAAGGGCTTACGAATATTGACTAACTTTTGCTCGAAGGTCACCTATATGGTCTTTCCAACTTAAACTAGAGTCAATAATTAGTCTTAAGAATTTTGTGCTTTCCGAGATGTCTATATGATGTCCCAAATAGTTAATGTCAATATTATTTAGTCTACTTACTCTATTTTTTAATATCATTTTTGCAGGTTTTTTGTAGGCTAGACTGAGTAACATGTACCAATACCAATATCTATTTCTATTTGTGGTGTATACACAACAGTGTAATCATTTTTATACTAACCTACATCGTCCAGCCAATATGTCTGAACAATAGCCCGTGTCCACTGTATATTGGGCCATAGATCTGCTGTCAACACATTTAGACTTGCGCGGGAAATTTGTAGGTGGCCACGTGAACTGTGGGATTTGGTACGTTTGGTTTAACACTATAATTCTTAGCCAATACAAAATGCAAGCTGTTGTATGCCATTAATTTCTAACTTGGTTAGATTAAATCGATTTTGGAAATTAGAGCATGGTAGAGGTCTCAAAATATTTTTTGTGAATTAGCTTACTTTGTTGAACCTGAACCTTTTTTTTAAATTTAGTTTTATCAGATCACTCTAAAGCATATTTTGTATATTTAATGAATATCATATATCTCATCGAGCAGATCAACAAAGAAAAAATACGCTTCTTTTTCTGTTTTTCTTATTGATTACACTAACAAATTCAAAATAAAATAATACCTAGGTAACAATAGAATGCCTCGATCTAAAAAACTCATCATACTGCCTTTAAAAATTTAAAGATTAGTTTTCGAGAAACAGGAAAACGGCAGGGAGGACTCCCTGTATCAAGAACGTGGAGTAAAATTGTTATGCAATGACTTTTGGTATTTCAATTTGAATATAGGGGATGGTAATTTCACTAACTTATCTGATGGTAAATCCTCAGTCACCAAAGAAGGAGTACATCGAGAAGAAATCTATTTACTCTAGTCTTAAAAATTCAAAATGGTTGATTCCAAGATGATTCTCATTAAACAGGAGCAGTATAGAGTTTCACTCCTATGCAGTACGCGTATGCAAAGTTAGAGCAAAATCGTTTCAGCATTTAAATGAGTTATGGTTGGTAGTGAAATGTGGTAAAAGTGTTACAGTCCAGATAAACACAAAGATTTGCATTGATCGAAATGAGGTCATTTCATGCGAAAGTCGTTTTCTTCAAAGCCACACACGATGTGGTGATCAAAATATTAACGATCCTAATCTCCAGGTGGCAGAACTTTCTGTTTTCCACGAACACTCGTTTGTGAATCGAAAATGGCTGTGTTTTATTGGTTTTGTATTGTTAATATAAAGTTTGTAGTAGTTATACAATCAACAATAATAATTTGTTGCTTAGTATTTAGGTCTAGGACTTTCAATAAGAAATAAAAGTATTATTGTAACGGCTGCTATAGCTTACTACAAAACATTTACACCATTATTAATTAGTTGACAATGTGGTAATATATACAAACTGTCTCATTTCTTTTTTAGGGTTCCGTACCTCAATAGGGAAAAACGGAACCCTTATAGGATCACGTTGTTGTCCGTCTGTCCGTCTGTCCGTCCGTCCTGGTGTCAAGACCTTTATCTCGGGAACGCGTGAAGGTATCGAGTTGAAATTAAAACCATATACGCAGATCTATAGTATCTTGCTGCAGAAAGAAAAATAAAATTTCTCAGTTTTCGTAAAAAAAAGTTACAGCCGAATATGTCGTAAAAAACGCACATTTCGACACTCACAGAGGAATCAAAACCTATGGGGTACTTCCCGTTGACCTAGAACTCTGAAATTTGGCAAGAAGCATTGTGTTAGAGTATACATATAGGAAAAAATCCGAAAACTGGACATTTTTAATTTAATCACAAAAAATAGTGTCTCTAGCAACGTTGACTGCCTCAAACGCCGGCAGTTTACTGACTACTATAAAATAAACGGGACGCTCGCTCGGATCCGAGTGGGAAGCACCGCTACTATAGCCCAGCCCCACTTGGATCCGAGTGGTGAGCAAGGAATGTGTTAAATATTTTTACTTTGTATATTTTTCGGTTTATGAAGGAAAATATAAAAAAAATATATGATTTCCCCCTTTTATTTAGTTTGTACGGAACCCTCGGTGGGCGAGTCTGACTCGCACTTGTCCGGTTTTTTTAAATATAAATTGTCACTGTATTTCTTGACAATAGGCGTACGAAAGTTACCGACATAACACAGCGGGTTTGCAAGTTGAAGTGGCAGTGGGCAGAGCACATATCATATAAAACTGATGGCCGATGGGCCCAGAAAGTTCTCGAGTGGAAACCATGTACCGGCAAGTGTAGCGTAGGAAATCCAGCCACGAGATGGACAGATGACCTCATACAAGTGACGAGAACCGCTGGATGCAAACTGCTTCCAATCGGTGTTTTTGGAAACCATGGAGGAGGCCTATGGCCAGCAGTGGAATTCTTATGGCTGAGATAATGATGATGACGACTTTTTAAGAATGTGTAAAAATTCAATATGCAAAAAATCTAAATTATAATGGAAAGACTTTGTCGTTTATTCCCAGTAGTACGGTTGCCAGTCCGGTTGACCGTACTACTGAGACTTTTAATTCCCAGTAGTACGGTTAATGGCAGCTGACCGTACTACTGAGACTTTACAAGTCTCAGTAGTACGGTTATTAGCGCTTCGCCGGCCGCTGCCGCGGCACTACTGAGACTTTACAAGTCTCAGTAGTACGGTTATTAACAGTACGGTCAGCCGCCATTAACCGTACTACTGGGAATTAAAAGTCTCAGTAGTACGGTCAACCGGACTGGCAACCGTACTACTGGGAATAAACGGACTTTGTTAGAGGTCTTTTCTGCATGACCACAGTGTGCTGTGAGTTGTTGTTACGAATACACCTATTCGGTAGCGATAATTCACTCGGTAGCATAATTTATTTGACTGTGATTTGATTAAATATTAGATACGAATATTAGAATTTATTGGGAGCTTTTTGACTACTCAGGCACTGTTGCTCTTAAAAAAAAACTGAATTAATATAAGAACATTTTTTTTTATAGGACCGTTAAGGGTGGCGCGCTAAAGAAGAGATACACAGCAGTGGGTGAATATTAATTGATGAATATGATCATAATATTCAAGTCAAGGAAGCATCCTCTCTTATGAAATAGCAAGTGTCTCAGGCCAATCATAACTAAAGCCAACACACCGTCTGTGATACACATGTCACAATCATAATCGATGCTTTGATGTCAAGTGTTTTATCAAACACTGCATCCTTCAACCTTACTGCCCGGTAATAAAGCATAGTTTTGTGCAGCACGTGGTGGTAAAAAAGGTAAATTATTATGATTTATGGCTCGATAAACCCAGTTTGTTGAATGATTGGTGTCGCTTTAAATTATGGGAAATCGTTTGAAGCGCCGCACTACATGTGGCGGTGGACAACTGGATTTTTTTTAGTTAATTACCTACGCTAAGTACCTACTGCAAGATTGTCTCATGAGAATATTACGTAGACATATAGTACTAGGTGCTCCAGTTTAAACAAGAGGATTTGGTAAAGATTGCTACTCACCGGCAAGCCCGGTGTAGGAGAATCAGCCACGAGATGGACAGACAACATCATACAAGTGGCGGGAAGACGCTGGATGCAAATGCTGAAGATCTTTTAGGAAATCCATGGAGGAGGCTTATGTCCAGGAGTGGACTTTTTGTGGCTGATATTATAATTATGATGATGATTTTATTTAAATGTATTGCAAATCGAAATTTCATTCAAAATACTGTCACAGTTTACCCAACAACAAAATAAAGACAACGTTTTGCCTACAAACGTATCATTCTTTGATCTCTAGTTGGCTGAATATTTACGACGACAAGAGCCAGATACGAGGGCCAGGTGCGATTCGCGGAAACAAGATCCATCTTCGCTTTAAGCTATGTTTAGGGGACAGGTGGATCCGAGGTATTTAGTACGCAGTAAAATGTTAACGTGTGAAGTTAAACGATATAATCCAGTTGACCTACCTAGCTCGGAGATTTATTCCTGTGACTCACGGAATACTTAGCATAGGATTTTGTTCATAATTTCTGTAATTTACGATTTCAATTAATTACAAATATATTTTAATTGAAAGTTTACGACCAGTATATACGTTACCAGTGATGACTTATGACACTTAAACGTGGTCTAGTGAGTGACCACGTTTAAGGGCCTTATAAGGAAGCTCAAAGTCACGCAACGAGCTATGGAGAAGGCTTTCCTCGGAGTCTCTCTGCGAGATCGAATCTGAAATAAAGAGATCCGTAGACGTACGAAAGTCACCGACATAGCACAGCTGATTATCAAGTTGAAGTGGCAGTGGGCAGGGCACATATCACATAGAACTGGCCGATGGGGCCGAAAAGTTTAAATTTTTCATCAAATTTCAATATTTTTTTCGCAGTAATTATTTCATTATCAATTACTACAAATCTGCATAACTATTTTCCATGTTCACAGACTCATTCATGCCAAATTTTATTTGCCTTCGTGTATATCGACAGCCAGAATGACGAATAACGACTCGCATTCTAACCCTACGTATTCTATGGCTTTAATCACATTTTAAATTTGATTAAAAATAACTTATTTTGTAAAATAATAATGCTTTACATAGGAACGTGATCTTACCTATAAATCCTATATTTTCATTGCTGCAAGCATAAAGCAAATAAAAAATTATTCACAAATAAATAACATCAAACATACGATAAAATGTAAAAATCTTGTTATAAAATAATAAAACAAAATAAATAATCCGTAATACACATCTGTGTCTATCAAAAACAGACCAGCAACCAATCAAAAAACTCTTTGATACGAAATTACTGCGTCTACAAAAAAAAACTTTTAACGAAATAGGAGCAGTTATCCAAAACATATGGCCCATTCCCACCTACATAACCATTCTATACGTCATGCCATAATTAGTCATCAGTCATTTCTTAACGACCTTATTTACCTTACGAATGGCTTTGGAATTCCTTGATTGCGTTGAGGTGGCTTAAAAAAACTGTTGTTTATATTATTAATTTTGTTCGTAGGATCTTTTTAATCCATTAACTCTTGTCAGATTAGAATTGACCGCCTACTCACCTGATGTCCATGAGATCGTCGAGTGGGCAATCATAGAAATATAGCGCATTTTCCATACAATCAGGAACTATTTTGTATGCCTAAGCTTTGTCTGCTTTTAAAATTATTTCTATGAGTTTTTAGACGTGTAGGATCCATAAATATTTATCTAAATAAAGTGCCATAATAACAAAATTTACTTTGCACAAAAGAAAATAGTAGTACAGACTATAATGTATTATACGTAGACAGGTTTTCCCCAGCTTTGCGTGGCATGCCTCGAGTAAGGTAATCGCCCTACTCGTCTTCAGTCGCAGCACGTCGGACAACGCTGTTAGACGCGGTTCGCTCGTGACTTGTGAACAGTAACAATGCCATCCTGTTTGTTTAGAAATTACATCACCAAGATATATAAAGCCAAGATACTAAAATGCCTTAAGGATGTGTATTGTCACTGAAAGTGCTGAGAATTGAGAATTGTATTACTTCATATTCAATAATTGTAACCCCTCTATAGATAAAATCTCATTGAGTACAGAGTAATTGTGAAAGACCGAAATTAATTTCAGTTTTTGTTTCGACAGTATTGCCTTGATTCTCAATCTACAGTTAATCAATTATATTACGGTTTACGATGGAACACACTTGCCTAGAAACAACGTACCTACGCCAGTTTACCTATTAAAATGAACATTCAGTGATAAAATATATTTAAATCTCTTGAAATCCACGTGTTTTTTAATCCATAACTAAGGATTAGCGTTAGATTTACATTTACGATAGTATTAACGTGTTTTCATCATGTTAACAATATAATAAAATTCACAAAGCTTCTATAACATAACTTTATATCCAAAAATAAATTGTTTTCAATATTCACATCGATTTCAACCGTTATGTGAGTACTAACTATATTTAAAGATTGTTATGATTCATAATTGATAGCATAAATAATTACGATTTAAGGCATTACCGAAAAACGTTACATAACTTTAAGCAATGCTTAACATATTTTGTCAACTTCTCGCTGACACGTAATGACTCTCGCGGAAAGAAGACAGAGAATTTAAAAGATGGCTATAAGTAGTTAAATAACGTTTTTCGGTAACGCCGTTTCAGTTTAAAACCCTGAAAAAATCCCGACTTCAAAATAAGCAATTTGTTTAATTTGATGACATATTTTTCCAGTTATTTTGTTATAAAAATCACTGTACTGAACCGATTTTGATAAAATGTATAACCGGCTACCTCTGAAGTATGACTTACCAAGCAAAAAAAAAAAATGAGTCATCAAAATGAATACGGGACACAGCCAGTATAATATACTTAACATAAATATATATATTTGAAGGCCACCTACCAGTGTGTTCAGGCTCATTTGAGAGCCAATTTCCATTCAATTTCAGTTACGCATAGTATCTACAGTGGTATAACACTTAGCCCGAAAATCACAGAAAAAAAACACCTACATAACAAGTTAAGACTATAAAAATTACGTAACCAACCAAAATCAGGCTAAAGCCAATGGAACACCAAATCCCTTTTAAAAATTAAAAATCTAGCACACAAATCCGCTGCAGAGCAAATTGCCAATTTGTCGGGAAGTTACGGCCGGGAAGCGAACCCACTATCACGTTTTCGATAAACAAAGTTAATCTGCGCTCCACATATTGGCTGTTACGTATTGAACGGATTAGTTTTTTAGGTGGGATTATGTGTGTGGTGTTTCCTAATTCAAATACCATTTTAGACGAATCGAATTTGTTGCTACCTCTGAATATAGATAGATTTACGTCATATGAATGACTTGTTTGTTTTTACCCGGCTTTCTAAGAAGGACGGTTGTTTTTCAAGTGTATGTATGTATGTGGGTATATTTTATGTATGCTTCTTTTATTACAACCGAAACGGCTTGACCGATTTTGATGATCTACTAGACATCCTTTGATTCTTCTTTTCTCCCCGAGTTGCCTTATGTATTTTTGTTATGTTTTTTTTTTCTTTTATTACAACACTCACAGAAACTAAAAATCGTACTTTCCTAATCTTTTATGACAAAATATAACTTGACATAACTTTACAAAACTAATTCTAAAATTTAATAATATTAATTTTATAATTATAATTTTATAGAATGAATAAGATAAAAATCTAATTACTTGAAATCAAAAACAAATTTTTTGAGTGAATTTATGTTTCATTGTAACTACTACATCTTCATGAGGTTGCAACTGAAGGCAAGACTACAATTATTTATACTAAATAGATCTACGTGTGACCACCAACTCGTCTGATGGTAAGCGACAGTGTGACGCACGTAAGTCTAAATGATATCTATTCTCTCTAGGCTTGAAAATGTCAAGATTAAAGTTCTCAGGAAACAGGTGTCAGGAAATGCCGGTCCTGTCCAGTACGCATCAAAGATGACGTGGCTTTTACCACGAAATATGCGTACTAAGCAAAATATTTTAAAATTCGTCTTATCGATCTGTCTGTCCGTATCGTACAATTGTTTTCTCTAGAAACTATTAGCATTACATAAAAAGAAAATTGGCAAATGGATGTTTTTCATAACAAATACACACATTGCAGAAAATTAAAAGCTAAAATTAGAGATGGCATGCCACTCTGGTAAAGAAAACGATTTTTTTTTTCAACCGTACCTCTTCCTATGAGATATCGTTGACAGATTTTTAAAATCATAAGTCCCAAATGCCACCTCTGGCTGCGAAATCGGTGAAAATCTAAGCCTATCTTTGGTGGCGACTGGGATTTTTTATCTATATTGGTCGCGGAAATGTTGGTGGCTTCTGGGAACAACCCCTGTTATTTTGTAGGAATTTTATTATTTACCGTCTTTAGAAGACTACGTGTGAAATTATTACTTTAATTTTAGCAGAGCTTGTTGACTTGCAGAAGTAGAATGGAGTTTACTGAATAATAGGAGTAGAGTGGAGTTTATTGACCAGAAGAAGAAACTTTTAAGTTTGTTTCATTAATGTAAGTCGTGGTGTAGTGGAAGAATTAAATGCTTTTTACCAGTTTTAAGGACAAAGCTAGGTAAGTTATCCGGACCAGGTGAGCTTTCTATTTTGAGCTTATTCAGGGCTCGTTCGATATCTTGGGGGATCACCGTGGGTAAACTAACGTAACCGCCTTGATAGCCTAATGCAGAACACTCGTCAACATTTAAAAGTGGCGTGTTATTTAAAAAGACGCTGGAAAAATAGTTTGCAAACGCTTCTGCAGATTCAACCCCAGTAAAAGAAACACCTTGATACGAGACACAGGGTTCGAAACCACCCTTGGATCTGAGTCTATGCACGTGGCTCCAAAAATGCTGAGGGCGCAGCCGTAAGTTTTCTTCGATAAGAGCAGTATACGATTTATATGCGTCTGAGATACGGTTCTTCAAGCTATTACGAAGATCTGTGTATAACTTGTACGATGTATTACATTTCGACCTCAACCACACCCTGTGCAATCTCTTTTTACGCCGAATATCCTTTATAATATTTGCATCAAACCAAACCGGAAATCTGTTGGATTTAGCTACTTGTCTTTTCTTTTTAGGAACAGTTAAGTCAAATAATGTATAGATAGTATCATAGAAAATATCAGTAGCGGTCGCGACATCACTACATTCAAGTACAGGTGCCCAAGAGGTTTCGGCAAGCAATGAGTGAAAAAGAGGTATATCCATCTTTTTAAAGTTCCAGTCGCGCGATGTATCTAAGTTACTAGGCTGTAGCCGTGCACAGCTGTTATGTAATCGTAAAGCGAGCATTATCTCCAGAGCAGGATGGTACAATACATCGATAGGTACGAAGCCGTCGGCGGCTTCTCGCACACAAACAGGTTGCGCCGCCGTCGCCGTCTCAGAGCACTCCTGCGCCAACACTACGTCCAAAATACCTCCGTGAGAATTAAAAATTCCATTAAAATCTATTAGATTACAATATGTCAAAAAGTAACAATAATAATTTTTTATATTATTAGATGCACTATTCATATTAATATCACCAAGAATAAAAATTCTTGTGTCTGAATCAGTTAAAAATGTTTCTACGTTATTAAATACATTCATGTACACGGCGTCGATAGCTTTTGGTTTAATGTATACGACGCAAACTATAAAAGAAACACCGCGATATGTCACAGACGCCCAAAGATCTTCTCCTAGTTTAGACTCGAGCTCAGGTCGCCGACATATGGTAACACCCGGCCTCGCAGCTAGCAAAACTCCCCCACAAGGGGAAGCACGGTCTCGTCTAAGCAATGTCCATCCGTCTGGTACTACCTCGGCGTCCCCCACTGACCCGTCGAGGAAGGTTTCCGAAGCCGCGACGAGCACATGATCCGAGAGTGACATGCTTGTATACCATGTTCGGAGCTTTGTCTTCAGTCCTCTAACATTCTGATAGAATACGTTAATGAGAGATTCTTGATTGCGCGGCTCACAGGGCGCCGATTCCGCGACGAAATGTTTGTCCGTCCGAGGTAGGAGAACGTTTTCTGTAGTTGATCCATTTTTTCACTCGCGCATTCTCAGGCCAAACATTTACTGAGAAACATTTATCGTAACAGTCCTCAGGTACTCCTATTTTGAATGAGTTATAATTATGAGTCGTCTTCAACTGCTCAACGGTAATTGCCTTCTGCGGACAAAGATCGCTCAAATATTTCTTTATTTCATCTAATCCAGATAGCATATTCCATAAATGAAAGTGTTTCCGATGCTCGGCCGCTTTAAGTGACGTCACTGTAGGCCCGGCGACGCAGCGCAGTGATACCGATTGGCGCGGTTTTTTGTATCGTACTTCCGTCCAGCTTTTGTCATCGGGTTGGGATTTAGGCATAGTACTCATTTCTAATTGATGCTTTGTAGATGTGCCGTGATAACGTTCGGTGTCCCCTGGTGTCGTCGGTTTGATGGATGGTGGTGTATCGAGGATATTGAGCTCGTGTGAGCGTCGCGGTGGCGACCCATTGCCTCGATTAACCGAGTGACATGGGGCAGTAGGAGCAACTTTTTTGGTTTCAACCTTTCCCTTGCCCTGTATCCTCTCCTTCTGCTTTTTTGTTCCCAAAGGAGTAACATCTGGTTCTTTAAGAGAAAAAGATGTGTCTTTGGGTGGAGTTCCTGGCACAACTGATGCGCTAGAAACTGCTGAACACTTATTAGACGTATGGAGTTCTATATGAGCAGCGTATCTCTTCATTTCCGAGGACAAAGCCGTATTCGCAGACTCGTAGTGGTTCAGTTTTTCCTGTAGTTGTTCCATTTGAACCGCATGACTTTCTAATCGAGCATCATTATTTTTTATGACAGCAATAGATTGCATAAGCAACTGCCGCAACGACAGAATCTCTTGCCGAAGACCATGTACATCCTCAGTTGGGGCATCTTCTCCTTTTTTAAAGTGTTGATCTTGTTCTTCCGTAGTTTTGGACGACGCAGATACTACTTTCTTACGGATGGTGACATTAGCGTCCTGGGATTTCTTTGAAAAGCCTACAGGAGTCAGGCTATTATCGCCTCCCTTTTTCGCTGAACAGCGACACTCAGGGCATACCCAGACGCCTTTGGTGCTTTCAGCTGCCTTTTTCTCACCCGCGCATAGAAGGTGATAGATTTTATTGCACTTAGATATTGTACAATGCATGCTCTCCTCAGTGGCCGGAATGATAGTACAACAGCCAGCGCACTGCATTGTAATGATGGCAGGTCAAAACAAAAAACGATAATAATGGTTTATCGTCTTAAATGTGTGTACTTTAGTGAAAACACAGCTGTTAATGAGTAGGTACAATATACGGCAAGATTGGTATGCAATGAGTCACTCGCTGCAGCCGCAGGTAGCGGTCTCAACTACAATGTTTATGTCTAACTATATCTAGGTACATACGTGACCGCAGGCAAAATATTAAAATATTTTTGCTTGTAATATCGGCGTTTGTAAGCCAATATCGTCAAAAACAGTTTAGCGGTGACTCATACACTTTAGCACTGGTTTAATAACACTCCATTGATTGTATTTGTTCACTACAATAAAAATTAATGAGGGTGGTATTAGAAAAATAATCAGTTTATTTTATTTTTATTATCACTTATTTCTCAGTTTTTAGCACTGTTCCCTCAATAATTATTGTTTATATCACTACACTATTTAGTTTATGGTCCACAGTCGATGTTTACAATTTACAACGCAAGAATACGCAGCTAACACTATCACTTTATTTCGCGATGATTTTAGAACGTTTTCACTATTTCCACGTCTAGATAACGTTATCACATTACTATTATTAATAGTTTTACACGATTAATTAGTTTGTTGATCTAAAAATTACAGTTTTATATTTTTAAATATTTTTTATGCACGGAGACGTATTGTTCGAATCGACCGCGTCACTACTATACGTGATAGTGAATTGCGTCAGTCGTTAGCAGATCCTAGTAATTGTTATTAAATATCTGGTTTTATTTTGTGTTAATATTATCATAAATAAGAAAAAGTTGTTCGCACTGTAAAAATATCAAGGCCATTGGCGAATGTATAAAAAATAATAAATTTTAGTACATACAGGTTAAGTAAAATGTAGACGCATATAATATGGGGCTGATAGTAATTATATATCGATATATGTCCAAAATATACGAAGAAAATACTCATAAAAAACATAAATCTAACAATTCCAAATTCAAATATGTACCTACTGTTTTTGATGTATTCCGGTTTTTGTAACAAATACTGATTTCAACAAAATCCTCTGACACTGCCACAAAATAATAAAAACCACAAAAACACTATTTAACAAAATAATGAAAAATAAATCGAGGCAAATGGTCTGGCATAATGCCTAACCAAACGTAATTATGCCCGTTAAAAAAAAACCAACACTCGCAAAAATTTACACCTGAAATTTTTCACTGTCTAAAAAAACAGTGGCATTGAACTGTCGAAAATACACTGAAAACTTCGATCGTGAAGTATTAAGAGTGGCGTTGAAAAGTTTACACCGTGAAGATGGAAATTATTGGGTTTCCAGCGGAGATTTACAAAAAAATGTTTAGTTCTCAGGTAAATCTGTCAGGGATTGTAAACATTTCCGTGGCTTTTATCGCTTCAACACGATATTGCTTTCGAGCTCAGTCACTATTGCTAACAATACCTACTTACTTTTTAAGGTTCCGTAGTAGTTATGAGGAACCCAAAAAAAATTGTCATGTCCGTTATCTATCCGTATGCCACAGCCATTTTCCTCACATACTATTACAACTACATGAACGAGACTTATTTAGTGGATTTATTATATAAATTGCTACAACATATTTAGTACAATTATTCAAAAGTAATAGAAGCGGCAATTTATACAAATAAATGAGGGATGCTTTTTTATTCAACTCCACAACCCTCGTATAAGTATATCGTTCAATACAACTAAAATAATTTTTCATATATTACTTTATTTTCAAATGATATGTTATGTAACAATCATAGTCAAAGTCAATGGGAAACATGTGCTGCCTGCCCCTGCATTTCTAAATTATTAAGCTTAAAACTTATGGTGAATTAATAACACATACCGTTAATATGGTTAAAAAAAACAATGCAAATTATTTTAGACACTCTGTGATTACAACTTTTTTAAATAAGTGATAAATATGTGAAACGTCTAAAAATCTAAAACGTCGAAAGTCTAATAAATAAAATGAAATGCATGTGATTGATATTTTTGTGAAGTTAACGTATTAAGACAATACTTGCCATCTGTGTTTTCTTCTAGATTTACCAATACGGAACCCTACCACAATGCGTGCATTGACACAGTCTTGGTCATTTATTTAATGTCTAGGTACGTTTCAAGATATTCAATCTTCTTTCAATTTGCACATCAAAAAATTCGAATGTTTTTTTTTTCTTATTTGTGGATTCGAATACATTTTCATTGAGTGCAGATTTCTTTTGTTCTATCACACAGTTGGTTTTTTACATTATTTCTGAACTGGTGTCATAGTAAAACTGTTTTTAAAGATTATTACATGCAATAACTTCCATTCGGTTGTTTTTAACCGAATTCAAAAAGGAGGAGCTTCTCGATTCGGTTTTACTTTATAAAGCGCTTTTATTAGCTTTATACGTATGATTATGTAAATAACAGAAACTTTGAACATGATTTTGGCCCCCTTCAAAACGTCGGATTAGCTCGAAATTTGGCATACTTATCAAATACCTATTATACTTATGTTTGTTGTTATTATACACTTTCCTATTTTTTTTTTATCATAATCAGTCTAATTGTTTGGTTTTTATGGCAATATTGTGTATTTTGAAATCGTTCAAATCAGTTTTTTTAAACATTTTTTTTTCTCTATTCAGCCAGAACATTAAATAATAGGTAAGTACATTTAGTATACATTATTATTATTATCAATTCGTATTATTTTTGTTAAAATTATTATTTATTGAATTAATTTTGATGACAACGTGACGCGTATTTTTAGTTTACTTATGTTATTTCATGAATTTACAAGCGTACTGTGTACCTAATTATTTTATTGTGTTATTGTGACGTGTATCAATAGATATCAATAAAGGAATATGAATATAGCCGCAGTTTGCCCGTTGGGCGAATTAATAAAAAAACATTGCTACAGGATATCGTAGGAGGCAAATAACCACATCGTCATAGCTTGCCATACATTACTATAAAAATAATTCCCTCAAAGATGCGCTTGCGCAGATCGTTGTACATATTTCAAACATATAATTTGATAAATCTGATAAATAAATAAATCAAAACGTCAACGTGTTTGAAGAATTCTTTGTTCGAAGCGCTTTGAAGATAATTGCATTATGAATTATTGCTTTTATAATAAGACAAATAATAATATTTGTTGCTGGAATGAATTATTTTCATTACACAATTTGATGAAAAATGAGTAAAATAAAATGTTTTTTTTTTTTTTAACTTTTTTTTTGCTAGCACGTTCTAATGTGATTTATTTTTGCTTCCTTTAGCTGCAGTCTTAGTCTTAGTCAAAAGGACTATGCCAGTCTTGTTTTTTTGTTTCGACCTATCAGACAATGATTTAGACATATTACTGTTATATTTTTAACCCTCGACCCAGCAAGAAGGATTTTATAAGTTTTGATGTAGATACATACATCGGAATTCTCAAACGGATGGACCGATTTCGATCTAGTTTTTCTTTTGTTTGAATTAGGACTTGATCGAAAATGTTCTTGGCTATGTGTCATCAAAATTGGTTCAACCGTTTTTTTGCCGAGTTTCTTTAAGTTTTCTAAATTTATATTTGTGTGTATATACATAATTATATCCGTATAAGAATTTTCCAAATGTCGTATATAAACGGAATTATGAGGTAACAAACATAAAAAAATCTGAATCAATTACCTACTTTGTGATGTCGGTAAAAAATTGTTTTATAGAAAAAAAAACTCGATTCTATAAAAAGAAAAACCGAAATTACACTAAATTAGCGTCATGTAGATAAAAGTTGAATTGATGAGAAGATGGCCCGTTCCCAGCAGTGGGACAGTTTGTACAAACAGGGCTGATATGTATGTATGATGTAAGTAGATAAAAGTTATTTTTAAAAACAATTTTAGATATAAAAGAAACAAAAAAATTGACACGAAGGTAGTTCGTTAAAATAACATCCGATAATGATGACACTAATAGTTGTCAAATCCTGAGCTCCGGGCCATTTGGAACCCTGCTGCTATGATAATAACTATTTATTTACAACGAACAAGATTAAGGCGTGATTTATAATATTAACCATTTGAAACAGCTTGATTTGTTAGATTTAACAGAGGCTTACAGTAATGGCTGATTACGAGGAAGCTGGATTAAAATAAAATAGAAGCGAAATATTTAAATAAATACTTTTTTTATCAGCCCTGTTTGTACAAACTTCCTTACTTGTTTGTGCTGGACGCGGGCCATCTTCTCATTGTGAGAAGGGTAAGGCGATAGTGATAGTGGTGGGTGATAGTCTACCACGCTGGCCAAGTGCGGGTTGGCAGACTTCACACATCTTTCAAAATCATTGAGAACTCTCAGACATGTAGGTTTCGTTACGATGTTTTTCTTCACCGTTTGAAGGTCGCGGCAATCAACAATTGGCGCCAAAAACAAACTTCGAAAAGTCAGAGGTAGGTGCCGCGGGATTCGAACCTAGGACCTGCGGATCGCAAGTCGGTCTCCAAACTAGGCTGCCGGAAACTTACATAGAAGGTTTAAAAAATAACGACGTGCGACATCTCTCGTCAGTCCATGGAACCTATAAAGTGTCCGACTGAGTAATTGTACGCTTGAAGCGTGTGTTATAGGTGGCGCCACCAACGCTTGATTGGAAACTAACGTGGTTCTCACAAATTTTTATATAAAAACTATGGGTCACTCACGTCTATTTTGAGCCGAAACATCCGACTATAGTGTCAACCGCATTCGGCGGTCTTTTTCAAAGGAGCAGCGCTCACACTCTCGGTCGGTGACGCGCCTTGCACTACGACGTGCCACTCGTGCCGCACGTGACATCATCGGTTGCAAAAGGGTTATTTAGTCGGATATTTCGGCTCAAAACAGACGTGAGTGACCCGTAGTTTTTATTCAAAAACGTTTGATTGGTTCAAGCAAAAAATACTGTTCAAAAGTTTCGAGCATCCCAAGTGACATCTCCGTGGGCAAAACCTTGTACTTAGGAAAGTACAGATCTGGATATGCGGATTCAAGCCCCATCTGTAAATTCCCAGTATTAGTTATCCACAACAGCCTTATATAGTCTTTTTTTTAACTAATATTTTGTTTGAGCAATTATTACAAAGCGATGAATCGACAACGTTTTGTATGTTATAAAAAAATACACTTTATTTGTAGCGATGTCTAACGCTTATTACTTGCATTAATAAAACTATTATAATGAATATAACACGTGTATAATAACAAGGATAAACAATTAATTCGCGGCAGGAGGTGAATATTTTATACTGTAATGTACACAGTAAAAATAGAACAGTGAACCTTCTTACGGTACAGAAGGATACAGCTAATCCTTATCTTAGTATTATATTCCTATTCTAACATTCTAGTTGAGATTATAAAAAGCGAAATTATCTCTGTCCAAACAGCTAAACCGATTATTGTGAAATTTGGTAGGTAAACTTAGGAATAATTAAGATTTTGTCTAAGAATATAGTTAACTAATATAGCTAAGAAAACGTTCATCTGCTAGACCTTATTTCAAGAAAAATAAAATAATGACTGTGATTTCACTGCATATATATAATTGCTTGCTTGAAATGTACGACGAAATGGGTAACTTAGTAATACCAAGGAAAGAGCGATCCAATGTTAAATATAATTTAAAGAACAATGACAAATGGTACATGCCGACAGTGAAACTCTCTAAAGTTAAGAAACAAGGAATCAATAATAAAATAGCCATGTTTGAAGAACTTCCTCGAGTTCTAACTAAACTACATGCAAATGATTTCAAGAAGAAGCTGAAATATTTTTTTGAGGTTAACCCATTTTACTCCATTAATGAATTCATGAATATGCATCTCACAGAATCTTCATTCTTGTTTGAAATTAATGATTAATAAGTACTAGAAAAATATGACTTGTGATACGATTAATTATAGTATTTTTTTATCAGCATTTTTTTTCCTTTTTATATTACATAATATTGATGTTGTATCTTTGACGTGCCTAATATAACATAAGTAGTTACTGTAACTACTTATGTTATATTAGGCACGTCTAAGATACAACATCAATATTATGTAAATGTCAATAAAAATATTCTATTCTATTCTATTCTAACATTTTATCATCATTATCACCATCGCTATCATTTTTCATCACTACGCAGGTGAAACATCGGGACACAGCTAGTCATAGCTATTATTATAAAACAGAAAGTATCTCTGTGTGTCTCTCTGTGTGTTTGTCACTTTTCCACAACTTAACGGCGGAACTGATCGCTATGAAATTTGGAACAGAGATAGCTTTCTATCTCGAAACGCACGAGGGCGCTGCTAGTTTATAAAATTATGAAAGAAGAAGTAATTTATATTTCTGTCTGTTTGTTATCTCTTCAAACGGCTTTACCGATTTTAATATTGGTAAAAAAAATAATCTTATAACCTGGAGACGGATACAGTTACAATAAAATGTCTTATCCTACTGCCGTTACACTGTGTCTCGAAAAAAATGTCTATAAATTGTTATATAAATAGTGTAGCTCACCGGTGACCGCCATGTGGGCACAACTACTACTATTAATAACATCATAATAATGTTTATTACATTACAATAATAACTGCTTTATTACGTTAATAACATTAAAATGTGGGATAAATTTATAGAAGTAGAGACCTAAGTTTTTTTTTTGCACAATTTTATTATTTTCTTTTTAGGCTTCTGTAGGTGCGGGAGCCTATTCGCGAGACTACGGTGTATGTGTGACTGTTTGTCTGTACTATCCTTAAACGGCTGTATCTTTTGAAACGTAATTGCTAGGATTTTGAAATTTTCAAAGAATATGTGAAGTATTGCATATAAGACAACAAACACTAAAAACTGGTCAAGTGCGAGACAAGCTTGTGTGAATAATTTTTGAAGTGATGGGAAATTATTATGTAATAAAACGCCTTTTTACAATCTCAATGTATATGGACACAAGGTCTGAAATTAAATGAATAATAATAATTGATCTCACAAAAAAAAATGATATGTGAATGTGTCATCAACTGTATCTATTGGTGTCATGTGACATAAACTTAAAGTAAGCGATAGTGTTAGTTAGTGTTAGTGTAGTATAATTTCTTTGGATAGGTGTCCTATATTTATTTTGAAAATAATAAAATGAATGTACGATAATGTGAATGATAAAACATGATTATTGATTTTTTGTTTCATTCTAACTACTAATAACACTAATTTACTTCAACTCTAAATTTTATGTGAATGCGTATCATTTCTGGCTTTTCCTACTGTATAGAAAATATTATGTAAAGTTACAAACATTCATAGATATAAATCATGCATGCTAATCAGCTGTGTTCTGATGTTGAGTACGGAAGCCTCGGTGTGCGAGTGAAACTCGTACCTTCACGGATTTATTTAAAATTTTCTAAGGTTTTTGCGACTAATACTAATTGAAATTAAACAAATTTTTAACGGATTTACATCTAGTCTCACCTGTGAACACGGACGCCGCAAAATGTTTGAAACGTCAGATCATAATATTAGGTATGTAAAATATAAAATGTAAATACGTTAAAAATTTGTTTCATTTCAATCTGTTCCAATTCATTTAATGTTTGTGTTAAGTCAAAGTCATCGGATGTACGCGATATTTTGCCTTTATTCTGTTTCCATTAAATTGGTAGACATATAGGGCATAAGTAGGTGTTGCAATTTATGACTGAGTGCAATTTTGTTTAGGTTTTATTCATGTTTGTGAGCACACACACTAACGTACATCTGCTAATGCCACACTAACACACTAAGACTCACATGTATTCTTCAGTTTCAACTATAGATTGGTTACACTGCAGCTCCACGAAGTAAATAATCCCACGTTTCCAGCGAAATCATCCCACACAATAAACAAGGTATATAATATTTTAGTACGGAACACTTGTATCATTAAACACGACGGTCACACCGGACCATAAACCATTAAGAATGCTTTGAACTAGCGTTTTATTGAGAACGTATCCGCCGCAGATACTTTGAATATTATTTTACTAGGTAAATAGACAGATTGAGACGTCAAAACATACAGACAATGTATCTACAATATAAGCTTAATATCGGGCGAGCTGGCGGTCAAGCATAAGTCTGTATTTTTGCAGCAAAAAAGCAGACGGCTCATCTGATGATAAGCGATAACCGTCGTCTATGGACAACAGCAACATCAGTGACATTAAGTCTCGTGCTTTCACTGTTAGAAAGTTATAAAATCTCATGAAGAGCCAAGACCCTAGTTCCGCAAAGCCTAATACTAAAAGTCCTAACTATACAAGCCCTAAATTTGATGTAAGTATACAATAATATTATTTAGCTTTTACTACATAATCAATATAAGTACATTGATACATTTTGCACTCCATATGAATTACTTATAATTTTTACTTCCAGTAATGTCTGTGCCTTTACGGTAAGTTTTTTTGAATATTTTATTTTTTTAGATTCGAAGCTATATCGATTTTAATAAAAAAGTAAATCATATAGGAAAACTTTCTCATTCCAATCTGATACAATATATCAAAATCGGTCAATCAATAAAAAAAAAAAAATCATACCTAGTGCAGGGTTCACAAGAACATCTCTGTGTGAACCTGGTCACCAATTTTTCATAAAATTAAGAAGTACTTGTACTGGTTTTCTGTATCTTTTGATTGATAATAAACTATTTGTATTTGTATGTTATTTAACCAAAAAGTAAATGAGATAAAATATATGTTTTATTTAAATTTATATCTATTTTTATTTTTCAAAAAAAAAACGCCAGTTACCCCTGGTGGGACTCGAACCCACAATCCCCGGCTTAGGAGGCCGATGCCTTATCCATTAGGCCACAGGGGCTGTAGTAAGGGTGCTCAAATTGGCTTTCGCCCAATCACACTACCCGATTTTTCGTACCCTGTATATCGGGTCTTGGCTGGGAAGTATCTGTCCCTGCCTATCGGGACCAAATCAGGACCCTGTCTCATATTACGCCACACTGTCCCTGGCGACAGGGCACGATAAATAAGGTGGTATAACACAGGCCAACAACAATTCGATGAAGTCAGATATCTAGACAAAGTATATGCACAGAAGATATTAATAGTATTGTATAGATAGGCTGATAAACTAAAAACCGACTACTTTTATTTGTTACAGAAACATTATAAAGTAAATTATTACTATTATGGGAATATTAAATAAATAAATAAATAAATAAATACCTACCCACATACATAACTACATGCATTCATACATACAAACATACATACACTCGAAAAACATAACGCTCCTTCTTACGCAATCGGGTAAGAGTCTTCTGTCTGATGAATTTAGCTTAGCCGATTATGATTTACCTCAGTATATTAAATAGGTATACACAGTAGGTACATATCGGCGCAAGCAGCGTAGAAACAACCAACCATAAGATGGATACAAATGATCTCATACAAGTAGCAGGAAGATTCTGGATACAAGCCGCTTCTACCACCCTTTTAGAAATCCATGGGGGAAGTCTATGTTCAGCAGTGCACAAGGGCGTCGCCAGCCCATGGCCCAGGGGGGCAAGTTAATATTATGGAGGATGGGAAAAATTAAAATTGTAGGTACAGGTACAATTATGGACAGGCACGGCCTTTAAATCTCTAGGAGGGGGGGGGGGGGGGGCAGGGGGAGCAGCTGTCCCCCCTTGCGATGCCCTTGGCAGTGCATAGACTTCTTATTGCTGAGATGATGATGATAATCAGCAATATGAAGTTAAGCCGAAATATACTGTAAATAATAAAAACCCTGCAATCGGTTAATTAGAAATGATAGACATTAGAGAGAATATTTTATGGAGTTGTAAAAGCAAATCGAGCGTGGAGTTGGCAGGTTGCAGGGTTCTAAATATAAACAGGTGTATTGCGAAATATTCGTTTCTCTTGTCTCGGTTGAAATTTATGAAGAATATCTGAGTTATTACGTACTTACTTTTTAAATATCTGGGATTTCTATCCAGAATCTAGGATTCCGTAGGTAATTTTCAAAAAATTTACGCTGACGGTAAGAACAAATTTGGCGGTTGATTTTTAATCTAGTTATTTTTTTTAGATGCACAATTCCACTCATCAAAATCGGTCAAGCCACGTAGGTTGGCTACAAGCATTAAAGAAACATTGATATTTATACATTCTAACATATACCTAGTCTTGCCATAAATATTGTCACGAAGAAAAAAATTATTTTGCTATTGCAAATAATATTTATTACTTTTACAGTGTGTTAGTTTAATACATAAATATAAAACAATTTAAAATATAAAAGCTTATTCGAAGTGGTCTCCATTGGCTGCAATACAGTCCTTTAAACGTTGAGGCCAGTTATCAATAGAAGCACGCACTCTTTCCATGGGAAAATTCTTCACTGCCAATCGTATGGATTGTTTTAGGGACTCCAAATTATCATGGCGTTTAGAGCAAGCCATACTCTCTAAAACTGACCATAAATCATAATCCAGCGGATTAAGATCAGGACTAGACGACGGCCAGTCTTCAGCTCTGATGAAGTCCGAAACGTTCACTTCCAACCAAGACTGCGTGGACCGAGCTTTATGACCTGGCGCCGAGTCTTGTTGGAAGGACCATACTTGGTTATTGAACATGGTGTTGTTAAGGGCCTTAACTACCTTCTCAAGAATGGTATTTTGATACACTTGTGCCGATGTTTTGATACCTTTTTCACAAAAATATGGCTCAGTCACTCCTTCATAGCTAACACCCCACCAAACCATCACTGAAGTCGGATAATGCCCACGTTGCACTCTGTCGACTAGTTGGGAAACTTCCTTAGAGCTTTGAGCATAAATACGGTCATTTTGTTTGTTAAAATGTTGCTCAATTGTAAAGATTTTCTCATCCGTAAACAAAATTTTTCTGTGAGCTCCCTTTGCGTACCACTTCAGTAGTTGTTTCGATTTTACCACCCTATTCTTTTTTAAATTATCAGTTAAAAAATTACCAGTGCGTCTCTTATAGGCTGCAAGTCCTAAGTCATCTTTTAAAATATGCGACATGGTTCTGGGTGCTATCTTCATCTCCCGAGATAAAATCTTTTGCTTTCGGACAGGATTTCTTCGAATTCTTTCCCTTACTGCTTTGACCACCTTTTTCGTACGAACACTACGTGGACGGCCAGATCTTTTTCTGTCACAAACAGAGGAGGTCTCATTGTACCTATTAATAGCCCGGTACACAAATATTTGACTAATACCAAGCGTATGGAGAGTTTTAAAAATTGCATTTGGCTCCATACCAACTTTGTGTAATGCAATCACAGCGATTCGGTTCTCTTTATCACCCCACTCCATTTTAATATCGCAAAATATTGTACAATGTATTAGCGCCAAAATTAGAAAACTCAATGAACAATCGAATAAAAATGACAGATTCCAAATTCAAATGTAATATCTTTCTTATTTTTAACTGTAACAGTATTTATGGCCAGACTAAGTATGTAATGATGTAATTATGCTTACATAATTACACCTAAAAACATAACCCTCTTTCGGCAGTCGGATAATAAGAGATTAATCTCTTTTTTGGCAGTCAGGTAAAAAAATAATACAAAAATAATTTCTAATAATGAAATAAATAATTTGCAATAATAATTTTAAAATCGTCAATCAGCCCACCGCCCTCAGGTACTGGCCCGCCCTGAAATCGATCGCACAGGTGCGCCCGCCCTGATTGGTCGAGAGTTGAGGTGAGACAGGTGCTTACATAACTGACCAATCAGAGACCACGGACAAGTAGATAAAGCCTTCACACCTTGACTTCACTCACGCCTCTTATCTTGATAGGACAAGTTTACATAAAGAGGCCTACTTAGGCATAGTAATTTAAATTATATTTTGTCTTTAATTGACTTCAAAAAGAAGGTTCTCAATTCTATTGTATTTTTTTTAAATTTACTATCGCATAGATTCGCATTAACGCAGTAAAATAAAAATAAAACAACGGGTTGCACTCCGGGACTGTCGGCAGAAATGAAAACTAAAAAATAAAATAGCAAAAAGGCTGACTCGTGAAGGATTTAAACCTCCGCCCTCCGATGGACAAATTGAACTTTATATCGATGCTCTAACATATTAAGCTAACGAGTCTTACATGCATGTGTCGAAAATAAGCATTCGGTGCAACAAAATGACGTCATCCTAGAAAGATAAACTTGTACATACAATAATTAACTTTAAATACAGAACGTTAGAATATGTTTCTGACTAAAATAACCCGTCCGTCTTACGAATTTAAATCTGACGATCTGACGCGTGTTTAACATTTTTTACCCATCCCAAAAATGCACAACGCCGCTAAAGAAGTTTTAACTTCAAAAATTCATAAAAAATATCCGAACACTTAATTGGGAAAATTTCCTCAAATAACCATTGAAATAACTAAGATCCAAGTATTTCTCCACCCGATATTTTCATTTGAAAGCAGGAACCATCACCCAATTAGAAGCAACATAAATCATAATAAATACGTATGTTTTATCACTCGGGTGTCATTTGGCAGCATTTTATCTCACCTCTTGTATTACACGGTGTTTCGGACCGGATATCCGGTCTGGGAGCGGTAACGACGTGCGGAGTGGCGACGCACGACGGCTTACCTGTGTCGTTAATAGGGATGCGCTTGCGATGCATGGGATGTTAAATATATCGATAATGTAACTGTTTCTTTTTATCCGACTGCGCAAGAAGGAGGGTAATTATACGAGTATATGTATTTTCAACCGACTTCCAAAAAGGAGGAGGTTATCAATTCGACTGTATTATTATTTATTTATTTTAATTTATGTTTGTTACCTTATAACTTTCGACTGACTAAACCGATTTTGATGTTTTTTTTTTAATTGAAAGCTGGTGCTTTCAATTTGGTCTAGTTCTGATAATGGCATCCATGAGAAGTCAGTTGCTTTAGTTTTTTTAAACTATAATTATTTTATGTGTCTTTAATATTACCTCTTATTACTTATAATGCTTGACCAGTTTTGAGATGAGAGATATCATTAGATTTTTTTTCCGAAGTATATGCTACAAGTCACATGACAATAATACTACAACTTTTTCGAAATACAGTAAATATATTTTTCCATACGAAGTGATTTTAAAATTAGGAAGTCAAGTTTTATTTAATAAGTAATTGACAACAAGTATTTATTCTAAAGAATTCTAATTGAAATAATAAATTTGGTACTAATATATATTTGCAACAGGTCATACTTTCTTGCAAAAACAAACCGTACACTCAAAATGAAGTCAAACTTAGGTAATAGAAAAAATTGCTTTTATGCAATCGGATATTTGTTTTTTATTATTCGGATATTTGCATTATGTTTCACCAAATTTGCTGATATAAAAAATTTATGTAATACCTATTAATGATACCTGACTTTACTCTTTTATTTTTGTTTTTTTGTACGATAAAACTTTATTTAACTGCAAAAAGATTTACACCTGCTCTCACAGCTTTTATGTGACAGCCTCTTTTAGTCTGAGGTATTTTTGTGTCAATAGCCAACGTTTAAAAAGTAATTTTTCTATTTCCTCGCAAATGTCAACCACCGTCTACCTACGATGGAGCCATCAAATCGGATGCTTTAAAGCATTTCTCACCCATTTTATTTCGAACTAAAATCATTACCGGTGTATTTTTAAAGACTATCAGCAGACAAATTAAAGTTTTGACGTTCATTTTGTTGGTCGTATATTTTGCTCCGAACGAACGTTAATTAATCGTAAAATTTGTAGTTGTCTGCTTGTCTTTCAAGCTCTCCGAGATTTTTTCAGCGAAAATTCCGACAGGTGTTGTGTTACACCCGTTGGGAACGGTAAGGCGGTGCCAAGACAAACCATCGATAATAATAGCGCGACGTGTCGCATCTCTACTTTGAGGCGCCATTGCCAAAACGTGCATTCAATGAAAGGTATCTTTGACAGCTCCCGGAGAGTTCAGGCGTGAAGATACTGAAATCTCTTCCACGAAAATGTATGTTAACTTTAGAACCTTTTCGCAATAGTATAAAGTAATCTTAGAAAAATATCTGAAGAATATTTTGGCTAGTTTAACAATGCCATAGAACTAACTAGTTTTTTTAATAAATGCACAGAAGTAGGTATTTTTAATATTAATGACGTTCAAGTTTTAGAGTTGTCATTTTTTTTTTTTTTTTGTTTGGCAGTGCGTTCAAGGAAACAGCAAGTCGAGCGTGAGATTGGAGTTTTACACGTGTTATAATTGACGGTGAGATTTGTTGTATGTAATTAGTTTGGATTTTAACGACGCAGCTGACTCGTTTGAAAGAATAATTGGTTTTGTTTCTTGCGTCATAGTCTTTTGATAACCGCTCCACTGCAAGTACTTACCTATTTTCTTTTAATTCCCTTTTTCTTGACATTTATAAATACTTAATCGTTTCAAGTTTTTTCTAGGTGGTATTTGTAAGATTCCTTCAAGAATTAAATGTAAATTAAAGTAAAAATTTAAGCAATGCTTAACGTATTTTGTCATCTTCTCACTGACATGTAATGACACTTGCGGAAAGAAGACAGAAATTTAATATAATTTAAGACGTTGGTTAAAGTTCAGTAACGTTTTTCGGTAAGATTCGGTATAGTCTGGTCAAATATTGCCGACTTACAATGAATGAACAATGAACAGACTTGTTATCAATGACAGCCTAATTCTGAAAATTAGAACTCTCATTGGTCACCAGTCCGTTCATTCACTGTTCATTCATATTAAAAGACGAGTGGATTACCACTATTAAATTTTATATGATTGTTATGCGGTTTGCTTAGTTACCTACTATTTTGAATTAGTCTCAGAAATAACATTTCTGCGATTTCGTTCTGTATTTTCACTAGCTAAACTGATACCTTTTTTACCCTTTTACTAACGGAAGGTTAAATATTGAAAGTGTCATCGTTTCTTGAAATAAAAATCCGGACAAAACGTTTTAATGCCACTTTCTTCATGCAAACTGCTAAATTGTAGAATACGCTTCCTGAAAGGGTCTTTCCCGATAGGTATGATCTGGGTATCTTTAAATCACGAATAAAATATCCATCTCTAGCTACCTGTTATAGCAGCGAGCAGACACCCCCGCCCGTTGGTACCGCTACTCCCAGGAGTGTTGTATTTTTCATCGGTACCCCAATTTTCCAGTAAATTGCTACCCGATAGCCAGTTTACGTGTTCCGTACGGTGGGAGCACTTTTACAGCTATACTACGCGGGTTTATTTTTAGCTTAGGATTAGTAGCGATGTACCATAGTGAAAGAAAGTATTTATTAACCGACTTCCAAAAAGAAGGAGATTCTCAATTCGACTGCATGTTTTTTATATGTTTGTTCATCATTTACTGCGCCAATTGTGAACTGATTTGGATGATTTTTTTTGTTTGGCAGGCTTCACTTCAAGTTTACTTTAGAGGTGGTCTTTTATTTTTTTCATAAAATGGGTTCAGTAGTTTGGATGATTGAAAGTTGTTGCTTATTACGAGCCAAGTACTTACCTAATTCTACAAACCTTATATTATCTTTATCAAAAATTATGGCTTGACCTTTTTGTCATCACTCACAACCGCTTAACCACTTATGAAATGAAGCCTTTAATGTTATGCCATGCTTCATTCCTTTAAGAGGTCAGGTAAAAACCATACCCTAAATATTGACCACGTATTACGTTAAGTTTTTTTAGATAGACTAATATTCCTTTCCCAGTCCCTCAAGTCGAAAGTTTACGACCAGTGTGTGTTACCAGTGATGACTTACGGCACTGAGACGTGGTCCCTAACTATGGGCCTTATAAGGAAGCTCAAGGTCACGCAACGAGCTATGGAGAGGGCTATGCTCGGAGTCACTCTACGAGATCGAATACGAAATAAAGAGATACGTAGACGTACGAAAGTCACCGATATAGCACAGAGGATTAGCAAGTTGAAGTGGCAGTGGGCAGGCCACATAGCACGTAGAACTGATGGCCGATGGGGCCGAAAGGTTCTCGAGTGGAGACCACGCACCGGCAAGCGCAGCGTAGGAAGACCAGCCACGAGATGGGCGGATGACCTCATACAAGTGGCAGGAAGACGCTGGATGCAAGCCGCTTCCAATCGGTCTTTTTGGAAATCCATAGGGGAGGCCTATGTCCAGCAGTGGACTTCTTATGGCTGAGATGATGATGATGATGATGAATATTTCTTTAAATCCTTTCCGGTCAGCCATGAAATTATTTGACGATACTGGTCCTCTATACAAGTAAATACTGTACTTCAGAATAAATATTATAGTATCACTTTTCGTAAGCAGGTATAACATTGTAAATAACATAACATTGTAATACACCATGTATTTTTGTTCTTATTAGTTTCTAAGTTGATAAAGTACCCATGAATGTAGTAAGTCAAAACAAATTAATTTTCCTCCAGAGAAACACATTTTTACGATCTACTTCGCATCAAAAGACTCACCTTCACAAATGAAGAAAAATTGTAAACACAAGACGTTTCTCCGCTACTCTTCACACTAACTATAATGGCATTCCTCTCATTTCATTGCGAAATGAAAGAGAAAAAGCTAAATAAATCTCGCTTCGAACAGCTGTTGTCTGTAAGCCACATTACCTGAGAAATATCGTTGAAAAAAAAACTAAGTTGACTGCCAAAAAATGTTTGGCACACGCAACTAAGGTGTTTAGAATTCATTCCCTGAAATAGTGTGCGCTCTATAAAGTAACTCCAACAAAAAATGTAAAAACGACTTCAAACTTTGTCACAATGAAATATTTTGTAACTTTTTTGTGAACGTTACAAAAAAGGAACGAAAATTTGGAGCGAAACGGGTTTAAAATGTCAGTGTCAAATTGAATGCAGTGAAGTTCATTCGTTCTGCCTCAACGACCGTGATGTATGGTTATGATGTATCAAAATTAAAACTTTCTAACGATTGCGATAACTTGCTTCAATCGTTCGTTGGTTTCGGTCAATTTGTTTTGAATGTTTATGATACCTTCGGCTGAAGAGAGAGCGTTCTGAGGTTATTTTCTTATAACTAACATGCGCGTTTGGGTATAAATAAAGTTCAATTTAGATCTTTCAAATTTAGAAATAGAAGCTCTAAGACTGTAAACATATGTTTTGGCGGGAATATGTTAAACATGTCGTTGTTATATTTTCCTAAAATTGTTTATTACTAAAAAAAAATATCGACTTCAAAATTATTCAATTAACTAAAAGGGAGAAATAACGCCTGTTACATAATACGTTAAAATTAAATCAAAACTGGGCGTCTATCTAAATAGGTACGTATCGAAATATTTTTTGAGGTAGGTGGCTGTCTAGGACTTAGTTGGTGATAGTCGAATTCAAGTTATTGATAAGGTAAGGTAATTATAAAAATACACATACATACTTATATACAAACATAAATGCACCCGAAATGCATTACTCGCCTTGCGCAGTGGGGTTAAGGTTGGGCTCAAAGGGCGCAACTATCTCTCTCGTGCATCACATCAACATTATAAAACATGTAAAATTGCTGAGTGATATTAGAAAACTTTAGAGACAGATATGGTTATTTAGGTAGGAGAAATGTTTTAATAAAGTTTTCTTTAATATATTTTAAATTGTTTAATATTTATAACCTGTTCCGCCCAACTGCTGGGCAAAAGCCCCATCCATTCTTCTCAGTCCAAATATTTTAAATGATTTTAAATTGGCGAAGGAGTTAGAAAATATATATTATTGCACTACTCCATCGCCAGTACAAATTATTTTCTCCTATCTAAAAATAAACAAAATCATCGCTCATTTTTGTAATATCCGTACTCAGTGATTTTCGTGATTTTATATGTTTAAAAATGTTGTAATGCGCATACTTTATACACATAAAGTAAAAATATAAAGACATAATGAATTATTACTTTTCTACTTTACAATATTTTAATACGAACATAAAATTAAGTGCACGTCAGTGTTTTTGCATACGCAAGGACTGTTTTTTCGACATTCCGAACTAATTTTTGCGTAGATGCACCTCGTACATCATAACCCACGTATATTGAAATGTGAGCCATCCAATTATAATAACTTCTTTTTATATTGCATCCGTACTATAAGCGACGTGAAATTAATGCTGAGCCATTTTTTACGAAACTTTAATGATATTGTTGGCGCCGAAATGTTGTTATACTCGTTGAAAAGTGTGAAATAAAAATATTGTTTATTGCATTTATTTATATAAATGGTTTATTGAATGATTTGTTTATTTTTTTAACATGTGACCCAAAAGAGGGGTGTTATAAGTTTGACGTATCTATGTATTTATGTATGTATGTCTGTCTCGTCTTCAGTCGCGACACATCGGGCACCGCAATGCCATTATGTGTTTGGAAAGTGCAACACCAAGATATATAAGGACAAGATACTAAAAGGCCTTAAGGATGTGGTCTTATCCTCGGAAGTGCTGAGACTGAGATTTGCCATGTTTTTACTTCATATTTAATGAATATAACCTCCCTATAGATAAAATCTCATCTCATCGGTTACAACCTTAAAAGCAATATTTCCAGTGACTCTATTTTTGCAACAAAATCACTGAAGCATATCAAGGCCTACAATTTTACTGACAAACATGTTTAATTTATGGAAAAAATCACATACAATCATATAACGACCATATTATCGTCCAAAAATTACGCGGAAACGGCGAGAATTACACAAAAATCGTGGTATAAAATAGGAAACATTTTAGTGACAAAACAGTTGCTTTTTGAAGACCCAGTCGTGAGCACTCTCGCTAAAAAATGTTTAAGGTTTTGTTAGTCTTTGCCATGATTGCTGCGTGTATGCAGTCTTGCACTGTAAGTTATCAATCGTTTTCATTTCAAAATACAAAATGCCAAAATGCAAAAAACCCAAAATGTCAATATCAAAAGGTTTGATATTTTACGTTCGATAAATAGGTATAAGCAGTTTTTTTGTTTGTTATTAATATAGTTTATTTTTCTTTTTTATTGAAATATAGGCTTACGCTTGACCACCAACTCGCCTGATGTTAAGCGACGATGTGGTCGAGTGGCCGAGGATGGAGCTCATCGATCAAGAAGATTTTAATTCACTCTAGCCTTGAAAACTCCAAGATTGTAGGTCTGAGGAAACAATATCGCTGAGTACGGATTATTGTCATTTCAATGAAATTGATGGTAATTTGCCGACTTTCTGCTAGTCCTGTAATGAAATGGGGAGGGTGGCTTAGTAACATTAAAAGAACATAAAAACAACATTATAAAGAATTATTCCCAAATAGTGTCCACACCCACGTTAGTAAGAGCATAGTTGAAACGGGAATTTTTGCCAGTGTTTTGTTTTTGCTTCTGTTGGAGAAAACTCTGTACTTAATATCCTGCCCCTAAATGTGTTTTAAATGATTTGGATATGCTTCTTCAAAAAGAAGGAGGGTAGAGGGAGGCGGGAGAGAAATAGAGATAAATAGAAAGAGAGCTTCCATTATACGTAATAATTCAATATAATATGTAAGATTCCTGTGTGTGTGTGTTTTTAAACGCAAAAACGACGGCGTGTTATAATTTTGACGTGTCTGTGTGTGTATCTGTATGTGTCATCGTAGCTCCCGAACGGATGAACCGATTTTGTTGTTATGTTTGAAAGGTGAATTAGTTGGGAGTGTTCTTAGCTACGTTTCATTAAAATCGGTTCAGCCGTTATTTTGTTGGGGGTTTTTGAGTTTTCTAAGCTTATACTAGCTTATTATTTTAATATTGTACTTTTTTATTACAGACTATGCCGCAGGGTAAGGAAATTTAAATTACAATAAGTAATTATATATAACAATTATTTATTAATAAAACTACAAAATTAACAACTATTCAGTAAGTTACATTTAAGCTGCATGAGTCAAAGATAAGATAATTATTTTACCTTGTCTTTGACTTATGTTTATGAAAAAATTACACGATTCGTCATACAATTTTACTTGGTCACACTCGTGTCTGTCTTATTTAATATCTATATTTATAAAAGTATGTAGGTAATTTAAAAAAAAAACGACTTCAAAACAATCTAATTACTTAACTGAAAAGGGAGAAATAACATGAAAACAATAAAAACTGGGCGTCTACCTAAGTAGGTACGTAGGTAACCAACTATTTTTGAGGTCAAGGTTTATGGGTAGAAGAAATATACCTATTATCTTCAAATAATTATTATTATAGTTTCAAAAATCTAATCTATCGACATAAAGAAACGGAATTTCGTATTTCGTTTACATGGATGACATTTTTACAGTTATTTTGTTTTAAAAATCAAATTACTTAGCCCATTAAGATCAAATTTCTATGGGCCCAATCTGAAAGCATTTTGAAATAAAAAGATCAAACCTATTTATAAATTCTGGATTTATGAGGTAAGAAACTACCGAATAGAATAAAATAAAATAAAATATTGGTACTATATAATTTTGAAGAAGATTAAAAATATAATAGTGTTTGATCTATTCTTTATTGCAGGTGCAGGCAGTAACGCTAGAGGTATGTATTATAAATGTATTTAGGACTAAATAAAATCTCTGGTCAAGAAATATATTTGTTGGAAGCGTGATTCTCAGCGTTTCGATGTTTGCGATAGAGATAAAGATACTGTGGTAATGTCTTATTGGCGGATATCACCTCTGTTTACTCTCGAATAAAGCGATATGCTTCGAAGTCTAATTAGTTTAGTAAAAATAAAACCGGACAAGTGCGAGTCAGTCGCCCACCGAGGGTTCCGTAACTTCCGTACAAACTAGTAGATAAGAGGAGGAAATTATATTTTTTTTTATATTTTCCTTCTTAAGCCGAAAAATATACATACATACATCGTAAAAATATTTAAAATCCTGTTTTAGCTTATGGTATTGAAGCTCTTTCATATGACACCCCGCATGATACGGTTAAATAACTTTAAAATTTGGACCCTCATTCCTTGCATGAAGACACATTTTTTTTGTGATTAAATTGAAAATATACAGTTTTCGGATTGTTTCCTATATGTTTACTCTAACACAATGCTTCTTGCCAAATTTCATAGTTCTAGATCAACGGGAAGTACCCCATAGGTTTTGATTCCCTTGTGAGTGTCGAAATGTGCGTTTTTTACGACATATTCGGCTATAACTTTTTTTACGAAAACTGAGAAATTTTATTTTTCTTTCTGTAGCAAGAGACTATGGATCTGCGTATATGGTTTTAATTTCAATACGATACCTTCACGCGTTCCCGAGATAAAGGTCTTGACACCCGGACGGACAGACCGACGGACAGACGGACAGACAGACGGACAACAAAGTGATCCTATAAGGGTTCCGTTTTTTTCTTTTGAGGTACGGAACCCTAAAAATAATGTTAAGAATTAGGGACCAGCCTATTCATATACATATTCACCATACATGGGTCGTGTTCAAACTTATCTCTGTCATTTTAAATGTAAATAATAGAGAGGAAGATACAGTTTCCGAATTTATATTTCCTTTTTAATCAATTTAATATAACAATGCCGCTAGCATTCTAGCTACATTTCCCATCGCCAGTGGGCTTTTAGATTTGTGGGCAATTTTTTTTTTTTTTTTTTTTTTTTTGTTTTTTTGATTTAGGTTATTATTAAGGTGTATATAGTAGAATTATTAGTTTAAATTTTAATTGATAGAATCATGATTTCCCTATGAATTTCTATGTTCTTATATTTATTTTAACATATTGTTTTTTTTAGGTGCAGGAGACATTAATGCTGGAGTGACTGGCAATGCTGGTTTCAATTTCGGTGTGACTGCTAGCATTGGCGGCAGTTTGGACGGCAATGCTGGTGGCAATGCTGGAAAATAGCCAACTTACCCACTCCAACAATGCGCGTGTTTTTTTCGCTTATTAAAAAGCTAATTAAGACTCTATATAAGAACAAAAATAAAATATTTTTAAAAATAAGCAAGTTGCAATTTCTTTATTTAAAGTGGTACAATTTATGTACGTAAGTATTTTTACCAATTATGGTTGAAACCTATCACTTACCATGGACCTTAAAGAAAAGGTCGGTCTTGCAACGAGCTATGGAAAAGATCTATGATCAAAGTCTCTCTGGAAGATCGAAACAGCAATTAAGAGATCTGTATAAGTACGAAAGTCCGCTACAGATCGCATGCATTAATTGAAATGGACAGAGCACATGGCACAAACAACTGGTTACTGATGGGGCGAAAAATACTCGAGTGGAGACCACGCAGCGGCAAACGAATCGTGCTACGATCAGCCAAAAGGTGGATAGGCAACCTTATATTAGTAGCAATAAAACGCTGAATACAAGCTGCTTCTAGCCAGTCTTTTTGAAAATCTATGATGGCAGGCTTATATCCTATAAATTTCTTCTTTTAGCTGATGATCGTGATAAAAAATAAATAAAGAAAAATTAGATTTCAGCCCCTATAAGTCGAATGAATCGATTTGTATTGTAATTGTTGCCTTCACTCCACACGCTTAAAAATAACACAGCTTTTTTCTAAGAATATATAAAAAAAATACCATCTACTTGAAAACCCTAGTAATTATAACACGAAACGCCGTAACTTTTTAATCCAGCAGGTGTGTCACCGTGACAGTTGACAGCTGTCAGTTGTGAGGTGACAGCGGCGCCGGCGTGACAGATTGGGGCGGCGGTCGCCCGTGGACGCGACACCGCTCTTTTGTTTCCTCGTACCTGTTTTATTTTTTACTTTCTTTTGTTCTTTGGAATTCGGAGGGAACGCAGATGGAACGGTGTGATTTTTCCTGTATTTCTGTCGCGCGTTACGCGATGATTGTGGCGGTGAATATTGCACGTTTTCATCGAAATATAAGCCTAAAATATATCTTTACAACCCTTATCTGATCTTATTACTACTTATCTGATATAATTTATGTATTTTCGATCTCGGGATTGAAATAAAATTCATCATTTGTCACACAAAACCAAAGTCCTTTATAATTATGAAATCAAAGACTTCCTTCCCACTTTGTATTCCCCGAAGGTCCACAAAATGACGTCACGATTGGCGAAGGGTATAATTTTGGAAATGAATGACGTCGCTCAATTCTAATCAAACCCCTTGTTTCGTCATTAATGGCCACCTACAAAGTAAAGCCTCTTATTTGAGCTTATTTCGCCTTTCTTGTGGAACTCGGTATAAATAGATAAGACATTTATTTATTCTTTATTTTAATACACTTTATTTATTTATTTAATATGACACAGTATTTGTATTATCAAAAACGATATTAGGACAATTTCCCACTGAAGTTTGAATTCGAAATTAATGATGATATCTCGTATTCCAAAACCCAAACGAAACGCTTTAATTTCACTTTCATTGTGCAGACTGCTAGATTATGTAATACGCTTCTTGAGTGGGTCTTTCCCGATAGATATAATCTGGGTGTCTTTAAATCGCGGTGAAATCGGTGAATTGCTTTCTTCTAGGCAAGCGCGCTCCATCGTAGACCGCAACGTCGCTTATCATCAGGCGAGTAGGAGGTCAAGCGCAAACCTATTTCTACATAAGGAAAAGTTTAAAGAAAGAAAAAAGAAAAATACGGAGGGCAAAACATCAGGGTATGGTAGTTAGTTGCTAAAATTAAAACTCGTCTCGAAAATCAAACTCTTCTTCGAAGAATTATTACGTACTGATATACCTACATGCTGCCAAAAAATAGGTATCCATCTCTCGTGTTTGACAGACTTTCTATTCTTTTCCTACCATCTCCCTTGTTTGACAGTCGAATAAAACTTTCTATTCCTTTCCTTATTTATTACAGGTTGCAATACTTAGATATTGCAAGAACATGCATGAAGCTTTTCTTCTGGGATAGTCAGGGAAACATATCTAGGTACTTCAACTCTTCCTAATTCCTTGTTCACTATAATACCTGGTACTGTTGACGAATTTTCCGTCATAACTCTTCTCAGATGCGGCTTCGTCAGGAGCTTTATTGGCACAACCGCTAATTACTGTGCTTGGACGTATTTCATATTCTGACAATTAGTTTATTTTAAATTTGTATTTAGGTACGATTTAAAAATAAAAAACAATCTAAGAGTGGATTACGGGATCGACCACATCAATAGCATGTTATTAAACGCAATATTTCCTGTAATCTGTAATGAGTGCCAAATAAATAAATAAATTATTACAAAAAAATATAGCGACACTCAGGGAGAGAAGAAGAATCTAACGAAACCTCGCACATCAAAATAGGTCAAGCCGTTTAGGCTGCTGGAGATCATATAGAAACATACATACATACATACACACATACATACATACACACATACAAACATACATTCACTCGAAAAACATAACCCTCCTTGCTCCGCAGTCGGGTAAAAAAACAGTTATTTCTCGAAACATTACCTACGTTAGAGATGCCGTCACACGATTCTTTAATCGTCCATTACCTATGATGTACGACAAACGAGGCGTACTGTCACACGAATATGAAGGGCCGTATCAAAGGAAATATAAACTTTGAAGATAATTGCCACTCGGATTCAAGGCCACCAGTTTAATGCTCAGCGTGTTGATAAAGAATGAATAAACTACAGATGGGTAGACTCAAAGACTTACAAGACTCCTAATGCAATACAAAATATTGTCCCAAAAACTTAACACCAAAATCAGGTGTTTGCTAATGACAGGTCACAAACGTCATTTATTCATAAACGTCATCTCATCGCAATCACTTCTCAATTCATATTTCATACGGTGCCAAGATGGTGAACTGTGTTATAGAATCTTGAAAAAACTACAAACTTCTTTAAAAAAATAAGTAAAACATTATCACCTTCCATCTCTAACTAGCAAAAATATATTTCTAACAGTATAAAAAGCGAAATGAAACAGTTTTTTACGAATTTGTAGCTAAGTTCGTGTGTCACTTAAAACCACGGATGCTCAGTGTTTGAAAAATCGGGTCTTAAATTATGTGAAATATACGCGATAAAATCGTTGAAATTTATTTCATTTCAATAAATAACAATTACGAATATTAGTGTAGAAAGCATATAAGCATTTCATTTCATAAATAGATTTTATTATATAAACAAATTACTGCCAAGAATTAGAGATGGGTTGATGTAAAATAAGTTATCGATAACAATTATTATTTTAAAGGACTTCGAAAACGAGATTATCAGTTAGCTTATATTTTTCTTATGTGTTACCCGCATGATTTCATCATTTAAATTAATTTAATAATCCTTTCAAATCTCAAAATCAGTCAGTAGTTTGGTTTTTAACACAAAATTGCGAATTTTGAAGTCGGTTAATTCTATAATAATTATGATATGTGAATCATCATCGTCATCTCAGTCATAAGAAGTCCACTGCTGGACATAGGCCTCCCCCATGGATTTCTATAAAGACCAATTGGAAGCGACTTGCATCCAGCATCTTCCGCCACTTGTATAATTTCATCTGTCCATCGTGGCTGGTCTTATGCTACGCTTGCCGGTGCCAGATGTCCGCTTGAGAACTTTTCGGCCCCATTGGCCATCAGTTCTTCGTGCCCTACCCACTGCCACTTCAACTTGCTAATCGGCTGTGCTATGTCGGTGACCTTTGTACGTAAAATATGGTATTTGATTTTACGATAAATGTTTATTATTATTTTTTCCTCCCAAACTAACACAGCACCGTGCTAAATATTTTGTTTAGGTATCCTAGTTGATGCTGTACAAGCAGCACATTGGGCAGATATAGTAAGGGGAAGTCAAAATGATCCTTGGTGGAAACTGTTTAGTGCATTTCCACAATAAATGTAAATACTATTATGGTTAATAATGAATTTTTAGGTCTTTGTTGAGAAATGTAGGGGAGGGGAGGGGGACACAACTTTTTAACTTTAGCGAGTTCTATCTCGCACATATCACATCTGAGACACGATAGCGTGGGGAAAAAAAAGATCCATCCAACCTCTAGTTTTATTTTTTTGAAAATTTTACTACGGCATTTTGTAGCGGCTCACAAAACACATTTATGTATAAAATTTTGTTTTTATATGGTTAATAGTCTCCGAGTAAAATGACTGTGACATATGGACAGACAGACAGACGGACATGACGAAATTATAAGGGTTCCCCGAAGTTACTACGGAACCCTAATAAAACGATGTTTCTTGAAACATTACAAAAAAATAAACAAAAGAAAAATTTGGTACCTATAAAATTACTTATCGATATCGATACTTTAATACCTCTAGGTTTATCTCTGGCTTAATGTCATTAGATTTTTTTTTATTTATTTCAGTATAGCCAGTATATGTTTTCTCAATTTCCCTGTATCATTTGTATTTACCTATACTACTATATTGTTTGTAAAGAGGTGTGAAAATGTATTTATTCAGTAGAATTAAATCAAATTAATTTAGACCATCACAGTATATCCACTTTTCGAGAGGCAGTAATGTGTTAATGAATACGGAGGACAAAAAATAGTGCTATGTTAACCACAATCTAGGAACCCTGCTATAATAAAATAAATATTTGCTGTTTTATCCTATTTTCAGAAATGAAGTTTCGAATGAAATAGCCGGGCGTGGACCGTTGTACTCCAACAAAAAAAACTTAATATATGTTTACCTTACTGTCAAATTAACTGATGCGAAAGCAAAAAGAACCTTCGTGATCTTAACCTACATTATGTACACATTTATCACACACACACACGTATGTTTCACTGTAGCATTAAAATATAATCTTTCCAGTCACAATTACTTTGACTCTTAGTCTTCTCAACAGATCGTGCAACTCAAAGTCGTTGTGACATCAGTTATATGACGTCACAATTTGTAAATTGCATGTATAAACTTATTTAATAAATACTATCTTCATGAACTGTATTTTTTATTTACAAATAAAAATACATTAAATTCTTTTATAAAGTGATTAAAGTGGCGCCGCTGCCTGTTTCGCTCGCACGCGCCACCCTTAGATATAAAATTATTTGAATTACTGATTTCATTTTTGATTTCAGAGTCATAAGAACACTATTACAATGTACTAACAGTAGCTGTTATTTTACATGTGATATTTTGACCGTGATAAACGTGTAACCGACAAAATTTTCACGTTAGTATCTACATTTCGGTCAAACTAACAAATATAATAATTTTATAGTTTAAAAAACTGAAACAACAGACTTCAAAGTTACTATTATTTCAGTTCTATGATTGTAAGAATCTCCCATGGACCATTCTGACTTTAATCATGATTACCCGATCAAATCGGGAGATATCCTTTTCAAAGGCAACTTTGTAGATAAATTTGGCAAATGGACGTGTATCTACGGTTAAAAATAAATTTATAAAAAAAATAAGTGTCAAATGGAAAAAATAAAATTGACCCGAATTTAAAAGGCGTTTTGTATGGAGATTATCCTTCTGGGTCCTATGTAATAGGGCGAATTCTGTGGGTAGACTCTTTGAGTTTGTTAGCATGTATTCTGAACCTATAGTGTCAAAATGAAGGAGGAATATCCCAGATCAATGGGAATCTAAAAATAGTCCAAATAACCCATTAAGTACCTACCAGTTGAGTATCCATTATGCTGCCATTTCCACATGAAATGCCAATGCTTATGTTTTGATTTTTGTCCGCATAAACGTAGCATAACGAGGTATGCGGTAAATGCGGCTGTGCTATTGCCGCAAGGGTTGCTGTTGTTTAGGGTTCCTTACCTCAAAAGGAAAAACGGAACCCTTATAGGATCACTTTGTTGTCCGTCTGTACGTCTGATGGTCCGTCCGTCCGGGTGTCAAGACCTGTATCTTGGGAACGCGTGAAAAAATTTAAACCATATACGCAGATCCATGTCCATAATCTCTTGCTGCAGAAAGAAAAATCAAATTTATTAGTTTAGTTCAGTTCAGTTCAGTTAAAAAAAAGTTACAGACGAATATGAAAATTCATTTTTTTTTTATATTTGAGGACATTTCACACACCACTATCTAGCCTATACTAAGCAAAGCTTGTACTATGGAACTAGATGACTGACATGTATACTTTTTTTGTAAATATATACATAAGATACATAGAAACACCCAGACACAAAACAAACATCCATGCTCATCACACAAATGTATGCCCTGGGTGGGGATCGAACCCACGACCTACAGCTTAGCAAGTAGGCATACTACCAACTGAGCCACAAGGCCATTATTTACTATTAGCTTTTAATTGAATTCGCTAGAAGCTTTATAGCCGTACCACGCACGAAGTCACGGCGATTGTCAATGTTTATGTATGAAAATAAACTTGGATCAAATTGAAATATTCGTCCAATATTTTGTGATGTTGTTTTCTAGTTTTACAAATGACGATTTTTTCCAAAGTAATTTTAAAACAAAAATGTGCGAGCTAGACGGTCGATGGTCAAACTACGGCCTCATATGATGTGTATACCATCAGCGCTGAACCTCTGCTGTCAAAAACATTCCTCTTCCACCACCCTTCCAAACTTCTTTTCCTAAAAAAAAAGTAATACTAGTATATGAAACTAAGAAAAACACATTTCTAGTAGACACCACAAAGTCACGCGATATTAAATTTAATGGTTACACTCCATTACGATTGTTTGTTACTGTATCCGGTGCTTCAAAGATTATTAAATTATAAATGCAAGTAGGTGTACCTAAAGGTACCCCTAGGCCTTTGATCTGGCGCTGAGGTAAACACACTGATAATGGCTTAATGATACTTGTGTTTAGGTAAACATGCTGGAAGTGATGTTTATGGTTTCCTTAGTTAATTCAGACACGTATACAGATACAGGAGTCGTTTTAAGCTTCCGTATCAAAAGAAACAGGAGCCTGTTTATAAGCTTACGTGGTCTTTTCCACTGTCATAATTTTAAAAGGTAGTTTCTATTGTGAAATTGCAATTTTCACGATATGTGTAATATTACAGTGAATTATGAAATGAAATGAAATTTATTGGAAAAAATGCTAGAGCTAATTACAGACACCGAGGAACAAACAATATGAGAAGTACAACTAAATAAAATTACACAGATACAACGGTGTGACACTGAAACCCACACTAGGATGACTTGTGTCGTTGGTTTCAGGCTCCTCCTTAAAACTTAGAAAAAAGATAATAGTTACCTATATGTGGTAAGTGGATAATAAAATTATATAAAAGATGGATCTACCATATAAGATTGAATATAAGATTAATTGTTGTTAGACAAAACTCGTTTTATGAAAGTGTTTATTACCTACATAATAAGTACATAAATTGTTGGAGTAATTAAAAAAAAATTACTGAATATATTTTGTGTTTAAAAATATTCGACATGAAATAAATTTAAGAAATCAGTAAATGAGGCTATTTAATAGCATCTCTGCCTCTCGTAAAAAGATGAGCTTTTATTTTTTAATGGAATTTACCGTCTATGGTGATAGTGATCTTTTTTAATGTAATGTAATTTAATAAGTTTACACTTCCGCCAAATCTAACATCAAAAAAAAGCAAAAAAGTTAACAGTAAAAAAGTCAAAGCTCAAAAAAGGTCAAAGTTTAAGTTAGCACCAGCCGCACTCATACTTTAAGCAAAGGAAACAGTATGTACCTTTTTTTCAGAAACTGGGCCATAGCCATAATAAGAAGCCATAGAATAACAAAAAAATCTTGACGCAGAAGGACACACAACGTATGAGATACTGTCACATTTTAAATAAAAACTACGGGTCACTCACGTCTGTTTTGAGCCAAAATATCCGACTATAGTTTCAACCGCATTCGGCGGTCTTTTTACCGATGACATCACGTGCGGCACGAGCGGCACGTCGCAGTGCAAGGCGCGTCACCGACCGAGTGACGTGTGTGCTGCCCCTTTGAAAAAGACCGCCGAATGCGGTTGAAACTATAGTCAGATATTTCGGCTCAAAACAGACGTGAGTGACCCGTAGTTTTTATTTAAAAATGTGTGAAAACCACGTTAATTTCCATAGATACTGTCACATTATGTATGAGATGTCTTTAACTCCAACATACTCGTATCTGGAAAGCATTACACTTATTTTTACCACTAGGTTAAAAGCACCGTTGTCTCAGAATCAAATCTCGGCAACCTTAATCCCACATTATCATGCGCGCGATCTATGAAATGTGAAAACCGGAAATTGGGTCAGGGCGGGCACTTATCCGCCGGAAGCGGCCGCCCTGGGCGCCGTATTTCCGGTGTGACGTGCGCACACCTCCGACATTATCGTGATTACACCGTTCTCGGCTGGCCGATTGTTTGTAGATATAATTCTTTCAGATTCAGAGTTTAACCCAAACAGCTCGGTTAGCTTGGAAGTTACTTGTAACACAATAGGTTTGATAAGGCTGGATGGATAATGACATATGATAATAAACTCTACTGAGGTAGGTAGCCACTATTTCTGGTCTGTGCCAGTCTCATCCACAAGTAATATAATGTCAGTAAAATATAGATAAAAATATATTTCAGTCAAAATCTTGGACTATAGTTTCCACCGCATTTGACAACATTTTTCAAAATTTGCAGCACAATTGCTAATCTCAATAATTAACGTCTCGCATGGCAGGAACTGAAAACGAGATTTTAAGCACAAAATAAATGTGAGTAACCAACAAATCTTACTTAGTCTTAGTTAAAAATATATGACATCCATGTTAGTTTCCATAATAGAAAAGATACAACTACTTAAAGTATTACCCATTTCTTTAATTTAAAAATTGACCAAGTTTATTATATAGAGGTCACTCGGGCATGTCAACAGAACAAAATACCTTCTTCATCATCATCTCAGCCACAAGAAGTATACAGCTTGTCATAGGCCTCCCCCGTGGATTTCCTACCAACATTTATTTCTACGTTTCGAAGTCTCGAAAACTCTAACGAAATCATGTTTTCCAAATTCAAAAACCTCAAACTACCCTCCCAACCTCCGCGAAACAGAAAATAAATAAAAAGCCAATTTAAATGCTGTTAAAACTAGATGTGTCTCAAGATTTAAGGCGGGCTTACCTCATTATATCCCTCTCCCTGGCGAGGGCGGAGGAATTTTAAACAAGCCTGATTTATTTGTTGTTTGCCATTGACGTGAGTGAAACCTCATTATAATGAGGTAGATATACCGCGTTATTGTTCTGTATGTTAATAAAGATTTATTTACAGAAACGACATTAAGAAAAAAACTGTACTAAGAACTATAACTATACCTATACTATATACACTTTCTGTATATGTTTATTTAAATCAGCTGCAATTCTGCTGTTTTTCCTTCAATCGAGCGTTATTTAAACTACTGAAAAAAGTATGTCATTATAAGAAATATTAAGTACATACTTATCCTTAATAATATCACATTTTTACTATGGAAATTAACGTGGTTTTCACACATTTTTTAATAAAAACTACGGGTCACTCACGTCTGTTTTGAGCCGAAATATCCGACTATAGTTTCAATCGCATTCGGCGGTCTTTTTCAAAGAAGCAGCACACACGTCACTCTCAGTCGGTGACGCGCCTTGCACTGCGGTTGAATTGAAACTATAGTCGGATATTTCGGCTCAAAACAGATGTGAGTGACCCGTAGTTTTTATTTTAAAATGTAATATCACATTCTAAGCATTTTTACTTTTTTTATTTTATTTATTTATTTATTCTCCAAATTCCATCACGAAAATTTATAACACAGTTCTGCCAAACTGCATAGCAGTTTGTAGGCAGATAATACACTCTCATTGACAATAACAATTCTTTCGTGCTGATATTATAAAAGTGAAAGTAACTCTGTATTTATTTTTCTTTATCTATATTTGTTATTTTTTCACGACTATACGGCTGAACTGATAGTTTTTTTTATTATTATTATTATTTTTAGGGGGCCAAATGGGCTTTAGCAGCCCCGGCTGGTCACTGCGACCTTTACAGATCTATTGTGACATCCCCTATTACTTACAGCACCTCTCCAAGTCCAATGCTGAGCATGTAGTCAGTGATGGCCTTGGGGGAGGAGGTTTTTATCTCATCGGGTGAGATTATGTGGCCTCCAAGGTGCCGGCTTCTGCTATGGTGCAGAGGCTCACATTCGCACAGGACATGTATGGGCGTTTCGTCCTTTGTGCGACAGAACCTGCAAGTGGTGTGTTCACCTAGGCCCATAGTGTTTAGGTGTTTGTTAAGTTTGCAGTGTCCGCTAAGGGTTCTAACCAGGACTCTTAGTCGAGTCCTGCTTAGACGTAGAGCCTCCCTGGAAAATTTCGCAGTGAAGCCTGCTATAAGCAGTTTTGAGTGTCTCAAGCCAGGGTTATTCTTCCAGAGCTTCAGTGCCTGGTCATGCCCCCAGGCCTTTAAGGCACTATAAGCGCCGCTGATGGGTATGCTACAGAAGGATTCGGGACCTATCGGTGGATTTTCCGCACCAGCTCTTGCTAATTCGTCAGCAGTCTCGTTGCCGCTGATTCCGCAGTGCCCAGGAACCCATGCTAATGTTACCAAGTTGGTAGAGTCTAGATTGTTAAGTAACTGAGCACACTCTAAAGTGAGTTTAGAATTAATTTTATGCGACATCAAGGCTTTTAGTGAAGCCTGACTGTCGGAGAGGATGATTATCCTTTTGTCTTTATATGACCTGAGCAGGTTTTCATGTACGCATCTTATAATAGCGTACATTTCGGCCTGGAATACGGTGGCGTATTGTCCTAGGTGAACCGTAAGGTTGGCCTTAGGGTCGCCGCCGTATATCCCTGCGCCTGCTCTGCCATCTTTCCTGGAACCATCTGTATACCAGATTATGTCACCGGACTTTAACTCTTTAGGCGTGTCGTCCTTCCAAGTCGTCCTGTCAGGTAAGTGAACCTTAAATAATGTCCTGAAGTTTGTTATGCCTGTCATGGTATCTGAGGGCATAGCCATGATGGGGTTTTTGATGAGGTCTTCGTAGAGTTTCCTCATAGTCAGCGATCTCCAATTTACTCGATCTGATATAGAGGCTCGTAGTACCGCAGATCTCGCGCATGATTGCACGTGTATGTGCAAGGGTACAAGGTTAAGCAGAGCCTCTAGTGATGCAGTGGGAGTTGTGGAGAGCGCTCCAGTAGCTAATAAGCAGGCAAGTCTTTGTATGCTGTTGAGGGCATTGATGCAGGTCGCCTGGGAAGTCTTCCTCTGCCACACTACGCAGCCATAAGTGACCATGGGTCTCACAATGGCGGTATACAGCCATAGTGCGACCGTTGGCTTGAGCCCCCAGTTCGTTCTTGCCAGACGACAGCTTGCCCCCAACGCGATCTTTGCCTTCCGCGTTACGTGTTGTAGATGTTTATTCCAGGTGAGGCGTTGGTCTAGATATATACCTAGGTACTTAGCCTCCCTGGAAAGATGCAACGTTTGACCAAAAAGTTTAGGAGGCTTTAATGACGCCAAATTCCTCCTATTGGTAAACGGGACTAAAATGGTTTTTGCAGCGTTGACGGTTAAGTTAACCTCACCGCACCACTGTTCTACCATTTTCAGGGCTACCTGCATACGGCCCGATATTGTGCTAGGGCATTTGCCAGCTATCAATATCACCAGGTCGTCTGCATAGCCCTGAGTGTAAAAACGATCTCCATTTAATTTTTGGAGGAGTCCGTCAACCACAAATGACCATTCCAGAGGGGATAATACGCCCCCTTGGGGGCAGCCCCTAGTCAATTTTAATTTGACGCTCTTGTTGAGTAGGGTTATTGTGGCTGTTCTATTGCCTAGCATGGCTTCGATCCAATTAATGGTCGTGTCGTCGATGCCTCTCCCAGTCATGCTACTGAGAATAACATCCATAGAGGTATTGTCAAAGGCTCCCTCTATGTCAAGAAAGGCACAGAGGGCAATTTCCTTGTCCTCTAATGTCCTTTCCAGCTTGTCCACCAGTTCTAACAGGGCTGATTCCGTAGATCGGCCCTTCTGGTAGGCATGCTGGTTAATATGCAGGGGTCGCGCCGTTAGGTACGTTTCCCTGATGTATAGATTTATCACCTTCTCCATTGTCTTTAGCATGAAGGAGGTGAGACTTATTGGTCTATAGGATTTGGGTTGTGATTTGTCTCTATCGCCCCCTTTGGGTATGAAAATGACTTTAACCCTATTCCATGCTGCTGGTATGTACCCCCAAGCGAAGCTAGCTCTGTAGGTTTTAAGCAGCATTGTTAGGATGATGTCCATGCCCTTCTGGAGAAGGGCCAAAAAATACCATCCTCCCCACCGGTTTTGAATGGTTTAAAGCTTCTAATGGCCCACATAACCCGGTGAGGCTTGAAAACAATGGACGCTACCCTCCAATCTTCAACCTTGGGCTGAACTGAACTGATAGTTATGAAATTTGGGATATAGCTGTGGGTCTGGAGACGGACAGAGGCTAATTTTTTACCGTCTTCCAAAAAGAAGGATGTTCTCAATACGACTGTTTGTTTGATTTATTTATGTTTGTCACGCGATTACTCCCGCATTTATGACTTGATTTTGATGATTCTTTTTTTGTTCAGAGTTGGTTCCATACAAATTTTATCCAAATCGATTCTACTGAATCGATTACTTTGGTTTTTATAACAAAATTACTGGAAAAATTTCATCCGAGTAAACGAAATTGCGTATTTCGAAGTCGGTTGCTTCAGTTTTATAAACTATAATCATCATCATCATCATCATCATCGTTTTTCATCTCTACGGTGGTAAATTTCGTACCGTTTTTGTATTTAAATTTGCATACCGCAGTTAGTATAATATAATTTAAAAAAATTAGGTCTCCTCGCAAGTGAACAATTGCTCACATTGTATCAGACATAAGGTCGTGCATGGAGTACTGTTCGCACTTTTGGGTTGGATCAGCTGAGCACAAGCAGCATTCGTTGGAATCTAAAGAGAAACATGCCAAGAAGCTCATTGACAACAAGTCCTTTTTTAAGGCTAAACTTCTAAATAACTTTATTAATACTATAAAAAACTAACTTTATTAATTGAAGGGTATAAAATGATGCTGCGCTGCGTAGTTGTACTTTATTGGAATGTAAAACTAAAACACCTTATAACAAGTTTTTTTAATTTTTTAATTTAATTTTATTCTCCACAGACACCAGAGTCCGTGACCTTTGACATAATTACAAACTATTGTTTACTAATTATCGTTACGGGAAAATGATTTTATTTTAATTTAAGTACTTATATAACAAGATTTTATGCTCCATCAAAATGCTAATCAAGATTGAGGTGAGTACTTAGTTTTCGCGATTAACTATTAGTTTATATCTGAAACCATTCAAATGCCACCGTTTTACAACACCATAAATTATTACAAATTTTTGGTTAGGATTAATTTCGCGTTTACGATCGCGTATATAAATAATTTAATGTTAAAAGTTACCTACATGGTTGATATTCCGAAAACACGTACGAAACGCTTTGACTCCACTTTCATTGTGCGTACCGCCAAAATGTGGAATGCGCTTCCTGAATGGGTCTTTCCGAGCAGATATAATCTAAGTGTCTTCAAATCGCGAGTGAATAGGTTTCTTCTAGGCAAGCGCGCTCTATCGTAGACCGTAACTGTCGCTTAACACCAGGTGAGTTGACGGCCAAGCGCAAGCCCATCGAAGAATAAAAAATAAAAAAAAAATCTACTTGTAGGCAATCTTACAAGTCGACTTTTACCATATTTGTTGTCTTACTTACTTTATCTCTTTAAGACTTGATCAATATCATAGTCATTACAACAATAATAATATGCATCGTTTTAAAGACTAACAGATGGAATGTTTTTTATATGAGAATGTAGACGAAAAACTTCCGGAAATTCCGGGTAAAGTCGCGGGGAAGTGGTAGTGTTCAATACTTTACCTGTTTTATTCATCTGTCTGTGTGTTCGGTGGTAAACGTCGAGGAGTGATGTGAAAGGACACGTGTGGAAGCGATACGGGAAGGAGAATAGTGAGGGGGCATTAATATGGTTTGGACTTGTCTGTAGCGAGACCTAGACTTGACTTGCATTTTGGGACTTATTAGTGACTTTTTCAGGTTGAAAACAAACACGAGTGAATGAATAAATTTCAACTAAATATTACATGTTTTGGTTGGGTCCACCAATAACAACGCTTTTCCGACTGAAAAAAAAAACGAAAGTTAGTCAAAAAAAGGTGATATTATAAAAAACTTAATAGAGTGTTTGAAAATATCTGTAGCAATAAAGGTCGATGGGATGTACATTGTACACTACGCAGAGTACTTGAAAAAGAACACTAAGCCAAGTATTGCATTTGACACAAGTCGACATCAGCAGAGCTAGTGTGAATAGATTTCTTCTATAATATCAATTCACTCTACCATAGCGATAACGTTGTTTCGTGCGACCATCAGGGGATTTGATAGTCAAATACTTGTAATAGACCTATTTTGTATAACAAAAACTCACGCCAGAGAACGAAATAGACATAATATAATTAATTGTTCTCAAGTCTAATAAGATTCAGACATAAAATACACTTTCTTCTTATAGAGTTAAATACGATTTTCCATTCTTTCAAAAATTACCAAAGTTTGGCTTTACCTTAATTTTTAGTTCTGTACTCTTTTTTATAATTAATTATGGTAGTGTTATCTAACTGAAATCCTCATTTTATTATGGTAAAAGCTTCTGAAATTCTAATAGCGAAATATTAATTATAAGAAGCATACTTATTTATACGTGACCTCTCTCAAATGATTCACTCATGAAACGAGACTCCAGTCGTGTCATTTAGTCGTGTAAAACAAGACCGCGCGACACGAGTCTTACTTTTCACCTGCCTACAGAGATCGCTCAGGCGTTCCCTGTGATCACCATCAGTGTAAAGTATATAAAATATCGACGTGCCCGCAAACCGAACTTATTTCTGGAAGGTAAATTAGTGAGATGAAAGTGCAGATGGGCCATAACTTCAACACGATATGGCAGAAACGTTTTTATTTTATTGTTTTCTTTAAAATTTTACTGTTGGTTTTGTAATAGTTGAAAAAGCTGAAAAACTCTTTAAAAACTTATATACTCGTTTAATGACTGTGTCAGAGAAACTTTGTATTTGGCCGATGAAATTTATTGGCCTATGATTTGGTCGTAAAATCTCTGTTTATAAAAATGAAAAGTAATGTCCAATGAGTGTCGTATATTTTTCTTTAAAATAGTTTATTTTAATATTCGAATAATTGAAGCTCGGGTTCAAACGACTTTATTTTTTTATAATTTTGAATCGGCTATAACTGTGCCTTAATCCAGACACAACTGATTGATGAATTTGGTTGATAAAGAATGTACAAACGAACAATATAGTTTTTGTGTAATTTTCACTTTTCCAGTAACGTAAATTATTGTTACAGATGTTAATTATTCGTCATTTGATTTTAGGGTTAATAAATTTTGAGGTAACTTTACTAAAATATATATAGTTACCTCAAGGGCTGTATATTATTAAATTAGATGTACAAATTTTTGTAAGTACATACAAGTGATTATTATTTCAAAAATGTGGTAAAGCATGAGAGGAATAGCGAATTCCGTCAGCGTAGCCTCTCGAATTTTTCGTTTATGGAGTTTTTATTGACAATCGACAACACGGAGTTATGGACCCTTGCTTTACACAGTTTCTAGTCCTCACAGAGTCAAAGTGAGTTTAGGCAACTGTAACCACGAGAAAAATGTATAATTCTGTGCGTTCCACCTCGACTCACGTTAGGAGCGGAAGTGTTACATTTCAAAGGGGCATTCTTGTTACCTGTGCACTAAATATAGCCGCCAACGACCGGATAGTTCTAAACGGACGGGATGCGATTAGCCACGGGCGGTGAGACGGCTTTGATGTCGCGAAGGTGCGCCAAAATGTTTTTGTAACTGATGTCAGAGGTCTGGCATGCGTGCGCGCATTCTACGTGTGATGTACAATGGTGTTATTTGATGAAACAATAAAAAACGAAAACGTTACATAATGCTTATATGTTTCGGTCAATATCTCTGAGACTATGGCTATGACTGATGGCTATATTTTTAACCCCCGATCTAAAAAGAGGGTTGTTATAAGTTTGACGTGTGTATCTGTATATTTGTGTCTGTGTGCGGCATCGTAGCTCTCAAGCAGATAGATCGATTTTGATAAAGTTTTTCTTATTTCAAAGAGGATTGTATCAAGAGTGTTCTTAAGTAAATTTCACTAAAAACTGTTCAGCCGTTATTTTTTGTCAGGGGTTTTGAGTTTTCTAAGCTTATACATATACTTGTATTATAATTATTACAATCTCTCGCAAAATAATACCAAGTCAGTTGTTGTTAACTGAATTGAGTAAGTTGGTTGGATTATAAAAATATGCAACAGTATGCAATTATAACACAACAGAACCAAATTTTAAAGTAAAATCTAAATTTTTAGTTGCATTTTTTATGTAATTTCATCTTTGTGGAAACGTGATTCTGCGCTTGCGCAACCGTCCACCTGTCACTTCTAGTGCCAGACTTTATCTACCTTACAATGTAAATCACAGTATTGCTAAATTCATTAACCATTGCTTGTTTGGTTGCCTATCCTAATAATATAATTATAGTTTAAAAACTGAAACAACCGACTTCAAAATACGCAATTCCGTTTACTTAGATGACATATTTTTTTCCACCGGTACGCTTCTCAATCTTCGCATTGTATGATATTAAATATGTTTAAACAGTTTATTGACAATTGAGTAAATAACTAAACTTTTATATTTATTCTACTCATCGACTAAATTTACGCAGAAACAGCCAGGAGGTGCAGTTAGCATCAGAATCTCTAGACTAAAATGAAATTGACCTGAAGAAAATGATTAGTTTCAGCTTTAGGCCGTCTAAATGATAAATTGCCTCTCATGTGGCAATCCAAGATGGCGCCTTTCTTTACGTAGGCAGGGGGAAGGGATTTTTTTTTTCACCGCGCCCTACAAAATCTAAGTTATTGTTATTTTAACATGTACCTAATGACTATAACAATAGTTTAAAAAACTAAAAACCTTTACTTGGATGATATTTTACAGTTATTTTGTTATAAAAACTAAAGTACTGGACCGATTTTGATAAAATTTATATTGGACTATCTCTAAACTTATTACCTACCAAAGAAAAAATAATCTTCAATAACCTCCTCCTTTTCCGAAGTCGGTTAAAAACAATTCATAATTGGTTTGAGTAATCGCTGAACAAACATACAAGAAAAAAAATATAGAGACGAATTGAGAACCTCCTTCTTTTGGAAGTCGGTTAAAAAGTAATGCGTATTTTTAGTAACAGATATTACGTCAACAGTGGTCAAGATGGGCTTCAAGTTGGCAATCAAATTCCGGAAAAAAAAGAGTTCTGCAATACCTGTGCTATATAGATATTTTGTTGTTTGAGAATTAACAAATATTTATAATGAATTTTACTATGGAAATTAACGTGGTTTTCACACATTTTTAAATAAAAACTACGGGTCACTCACGTCTGTTTTGAGCCGAAATATCCGACTATAGTTTCAACCGCATTCGGCGGTCTTTTTCAAAGGAGCAGCACACACGTCACTCTCGGTCGGTGACGCGCCTAGTCGGATATTTCGGCTCAAAACAGACGTGAGTGACCCGTAGTTTTTATTTAAAAATTTATAATGAACTTTTAATATTTTGAATCTTTCAAATATATATTATGGTAATGTATGCAAAAAAATTAGAAAATTCTTGAAACTCCTGGTGTAAGTGATGCATTCGTCACTAGCCGAGTTGTCGTAGCCGGCGCGGAAACCGTTTGAGGTTACTCTCTTCCACGTACTGCTGTGGTTAATGTTGCGGACAAATTAACCGCTCAAAACTAAGGGCCTGTCTATACTGAAAGCTAAGCTATGCATTAAATTTATGGTTTTAAAGCTGCAGCGTTGTTTTTATATATTCACAAAGACGTTTGTGATTTGAACAGTGTGTAGACAGTGTGTATATTGGCTCTTTGCATCAATAAACCAAAAACATGGTATTTTTTACCGACTTAAAAAAGAATGATGAAAACAATACAGGCAAATTATTAACCTATAATTTGCCTGTATTTTTTTGTTTGTTACCGCATAACTCCATCATTTATTAATCGATTTAAGGCCAAATTTTTAATCCCCAGATAAAAACGATTTATTACCATATTTTTTTTATTTTTGAAAAATATGTGACATTTTCCCTTTTGTTTTAAATAGAGCTAATTTCTTGCTAACCTTTTAAATTATCAGAATATCGGCTAGTTTTCAGATAGCTAATTTGTTATTATTTAAGTATTATAAATTGTAAATCAACAAAAAAAAAGTAAACAAATTACGCATATTGAAGCCGGATGTTTAATTTTTTTTAAACTAATAATGAAAGTAAGCTATAGCTTGCAGTGTAGCTAACGCTTAACGCACAGTTATTAATATGATTGCTGTTCCAAGTTTCTATATAGCAGCATTAATTAGTAGCTTAATTTATTTATTTCATTTGGAAGGTGCGAAGAAACACTGTTGAAAATTATTATCATTTAATATAAGTATAGGTAGGGATTTAGTCACCTGACTGACTGGAGATTTTCGTGAACAAAATAGTGGATTCTATATTATTTAAAAATATAAGTTTTCGAATCAACAAGAGAATGCGGACGACGAGATCTTTTAATGGCGATTTATTGTTTTTATACCTGACTCCCAAAGAAGGAGGGTTAAATATTTTGTCTACGTATGTATGTTTTACATTATCTCTTACAGCTTAAACGACTCAACAGCATATCAAGCGTAACAAAATCGTAAGTTAGACTGCAAAAATTGCTTTTCTGCAGTCGGGTATTTTGTTTTTATTTTAATATAAGTACTTGTTCCAAAAGATTTATTTAATAATTAATTAATTATTGTAAACTAATTAATTATATCTCGTTTTGATTAATAATCTTTTGGAAGGAAATCAAGAACTCTTTAGAACAGCTATGTAATATATTTTACGGAGTCAAAGTTATTCACGGGTGTCATACGGACAGACAAACAGACGAACCTGCTGAATTTATAAGAAGTATGCGTAGTTACTACTGAACCTTAAAAAGGGCAAATGTTAAATAATAAAACGTGTGTATTTAACGATTCAAATCTCCTGACACATTCGTCATCCAATATCCACCTGAAAATAATCACAAAGGCGGTACACAAAGACACTGCAACGTATCTTCTGCGATGAGTCAGGAAGGTATGCGTGCTTTGTTCTGTCGAGACAGGTTGCGAGACTGAAAGAGACTTGCTTTATGCTAACGAGATCATGACAGATGGCCTGACTGATCTTAACTGTGTTCAGATATAAAACATCATGCTTTGCACAGTTTATGAGTATTTAAAGTGACAGATTAACTGAAAGATGAACATGAAGTATAAAATTTAAATGAAGACCACACTTTGCATACCTATCTTGAAGATTAGGTGCCACGACACACATACTTTGGGAATTATAAATATGTAATTTTTAGGGTTACGTAGTCAACTACGAGCCCTTATAGTTTCGTTATTGCCCGTCTATTTTCCGCGGCTTAGCTCAAAAATTATAAGTACTAGGAACTTTGATAAGGATGCACGAAAATGGTGGAATAAAATCTTGATTTTTTTTGGGTACCTCCCCTACACGTAAAGTTGGGATGAATATTTTTTTCTCATATATCTACTTCAATGTGTGGGGTATTGCGAGATACGTAATCAAAAAACATTGAGGAAAAAGCGAAACCTATTTTGCAATATTGGGATCTGTTTGCGAAATATTAAGCTCTGAAGGGATTGTTTTTGATAGAGTCAAGTGTATCCCTAGGTATATGTATGTGCAACTACGGAACTCTATTTTGCGCGTGGCAGGCAATTAACCGGTTATATTGGTGCTTTTACTATTTATTTGCGAAATCTAATTATCAGATCGAAAAAAACATCTTATGATTGCGTAAGGCTATCAATATTTTAAAGTAGTAGTAGATCTGTAGTAAATTCCAGCTGTGAATAGACTGTAGGCAAGCATGCGGCCTGCAATTATTACCTTCTTCCCAGTAGACAGTAAACGGTGATGAGGCGTTCAGGAACTACCGACGGGGCGGCCCGACACTCAGAATGTGTGTCGGATTTTATATTTGGACCGCTTCATGCCTTACTGGTTAACTCTTTCAATCAATTGACATGTACCTACGCATAATATGACCACAGCTTACTTGGGCCCTTATTCCGTATGACCATCGGCTGCTTTACGTGAAATTGACGTGGCTGTGTGACAATGAAAATTGTCATTGTCAACGAACCCACGTCAATATCACGTAGCGCGGTCGATGGTCATACGGAATCAGGACTCTGATGTTTAAGTGACGGTATAGATATAAATGGCAAGCACAACTTATACGAGATAGAAACGTTGCAAGTAGTGTTTCTAGTCGAAAGTTTACGACCAGTGTGTGTTACCAGCGATGACATACGGCACTGAACCATGGTCACTCACTATGAGCCTTACTTATAAGGATCAAAATCACGCAACGAGCTACAGAGAGCTCTTTAAAATACCTTACATTACTCACGTTTATTTTTGAATCAGAATCTCTAACTACAGCTATAGAGAGAACTATGCTCGAAGTCACTCTGGGAGATTGAATCAGATATGAAAAGATGCGTAGACGTAAATCACCGACATAGCAAGCCGGAGCGAAAAAGTGATTAGCAAGTTGAAGTGGAAGTGAGCACTGCCTATGAGCCAATGGCCATTTTGCCCATGGCTATTTTGGTCATGGCATGAACTTTTTGGCCATGGGGCCAAAAAGTTCTCGAGTGGAAACCACGTAATGGCAGGAACAGCGAAGGAAACCTAGCCACAAGATGTAGAGACGACCTCATTCAATTGGCAGAAAGACTTTGGATGCAAGCCGCTTCAAACCGGTCTTTTTGAAAATCTATTCATTTTTGAAAATCTATTAATTCTAGTCTTAAGCCCAGAGGGAATATACTTTTACCCGACTGCGTAAGAAGGAGGGTTATGTTTTTCGAGTGTTCTATATGATCGCCTACAGCCTTACCGGCTTGACCGATTTTGATGTGCGAGGTGTCGTTAAATTCGTCTTCACTTCCAAGGTATCACGGGCTATATTTTGTGTAAAATAATAATACATCTCGCGCAAAAATAAAAACGTAACGTTTCGTAACCTCCAACGAACTTTTTCTCAATAAACATGTGGTTTTACTAGAAACATTTTAAAGATTGCGCATTCATAATCTTTTACAAAGATTTTACGCATACTTTCTCACAAAAAAACGTATTCTCAACAGCGTATCAAGCGTAACGAAATTGTAAGTTAGACTGCAAATACTCCTTTTCTACAGTCGGGTATTTTGTTTTTCATATAACATCTTACAACTAGTTATTCGCTGTAACAAATAGTGCCTATCTACACTTTCTGATGCAGCGTATCGTACATATCGTCATCGTCAGTACCATAAAAGCCCCTTGCAGCTCCGAGCTGTCACCATCTCGTCCACAGCCGTCCTCTCACCGCCACATCCTGCGCCCTGGTTGCATCACTGCCTTCCGCTGTTATGTGCGTTATGGCTCCTAGAACAATTGTAATGGGCTCTAAACACGCCACTTCGCGTCACTCTTGCGATGTTTATTTGAAGCTCTCAAAATAATATGTTGTATATTGACATTATTGACCAAGCGAAGTGAACTGAGGTATTTTTTTACGCAAGATTGACGATTGACCACCTACTTGTCTGATGTTAAGCGACGGTGTGGCCGAGGATGAAGCTCGTCGATCTAGAAGATATCTATTCACTCTAATCTTGAAATGTCCAAGATTGTAGTTCTCTGGAAACAGAGATGGTAGCAAAGAATTCCATTCCTGAACAATACGCAATAAGAACGTGGATCGATATCGCTGATATTGGGGTCTTTAGGGTATTTCCCTAAAAGGGGAGGAAGAGGGAAGGAGTTTGCTTTTGATAATACTTGTTGGCAGTATTTGCTATTAAATTCTAAACAACATTTTCTAATATGAGCAAAATCAGTCAAGCAAGAGGTTGTCACAAGGTCGTGAAATCGCAGCAAAAAAAAAATTGTGTTCGCGGAGCATACTGTAACTTCTTTTATTTACAGTAAGTATTTAATATTACCATTTTTCAGTCACATTTTCTTGAGTTAAAAGCATGCTTAATAATTGTTTCACTTTTTACTCTGTACCTCAGTATTTAGTCGTCGGGTAAAAATCTATGTGCATTAAAATCCAAGCTGTCACGACACACACCTAACAACAGCAGATGTGCACAGTGGTAGCATTGTTTCTAAGCTCTCTGGCTACTCAGTCGAGTCATTGGAGTAGAAAACCATACAGAGAGACAGCTATTGCAGATCAATGCCTCCCAACTTCTTCGTAATCTAAATAATACTAAAATGTGGAGTAATTATTTGCTACAGGTATAAAGTAGAATTAGAAGTAGAAGCGTAGCGTAGGAAGACCAGCTACAAGGTGGACAGAAGATATTATACAAGTGGCAGGAAGACGCTGGATGCAAGCCGCTTCCAACTGGTATTTCTGGAAATCCATAGGGAAGGCCTATGTTCAGCAGTGGACTTCTTATGGCTGAGATGATGATAATAAAGTAGAATTAGTAGATAGAATTTTCAAAATCAATTCACAATATACAGAAAATCAATAAAATAATTCAAAAATCGAACCTTTTCTTTTTTCAAATAGGTTAAAAATGACACGTCCGAGTAGGCAATTTTTACTAAATAATGGTTTAACTAATCTTGGTGTTATTATACAAATACAAATACAAATACAAATGTTTATTTGATTCAAAAAACAAATACATACATGCTAAATGTGAACCCATTGGCTTCGAACTAGTATAAACTGTGTTTCGAAACCAATGGCCTTTCCAAAAATAGGGACTTATAGTTTTCTTATATAATGCAACAGGTACGGTAAATCTTACAGCCATTATGTATAGCACATCATAAGAATATTGTATAACAAAAAACAGGAGGAAAAAAAAATGTAAAAAATAAATAAATAAGATGTTGCAAAAATAATCCTAGTAATAATAATTATTAGGTTAATTTAATATTATTTTGTGAGTTGGTGTCTTAGCTGCCTCTTGGTAAGTATTCGACAGATTTGTTCTATATTGGCTTTCAAGCGATAGTGATTAAATGCAAGAGAATAAAAGAAAATCTTGAACACTATGATTCTTGTAGTTTTCATTGAGTGCAAACACATACAGTAATATTTTTATTCGATTATTTACCTTTATAATAATCTAAAAATATTACTGTAAAAAATGTCAGCAAGTAAAATCAGCATAGAAAAAAATAACCTTTACGCCGCATTACATTGAATGTACTTTTACTTCTGTTTGTTTGTTTATTTACTATTGTTTATTTTGTTTGTTCGTTACGATAGATAGAACTGCTTAAAATGTCATATTCTGAACGTCGAAGCGTGGCGTAGAAGTCACGGAGCTATTTTTCTGCAGTTTCACTACTCTGTTAAGACACAGGGGGCCGTTAAATCGGACCACCCGCGACTTAATAGCCGTTTAATGCAAGCAATTAATGCGAGTAGACAGATGTAATTGGTATCGAAAGCGCTTCTCAATATCTGCGTGTTTTTGTTTAGGGAAGTGGTCAGATGGTGGTTTTGTCATCATAGTAATGCATCTCTTTTAGGGCTTGTCCAGAGTGCACGTTTATCTGGAAATGTGTGTATGAAGTGAATTATAAGTTGTTGTCGCGAGTAAACACTGTTTGTCTCTGTTCGCTAACAGACATACGTCGCTCCCTAGCTCTGTCTTTTAGCTATTGGATAGATGGTTTTAGCGTTCCGTAGTCGACTACGAATCCTTATAGTTGCATCATGTCCGTCGGTCTGTCCGCGGCTTTGCTCAAAGATTTTAAGTACTAGAAAGTTGTAATTTAGTACGGATATACATATATATAGTGGTGGAATAAAATCATGAATTTATTTTTTTGGGAACCTCCCCTCCCCTCCCCATGACGACTTAATGTGGGGATTATTTTTTACGACTAATTATTTTTTACAGGCGCAAACCATTTTTAACACGCTTTTATTAGGTCGACCTGTATGTAACTAACTATGTAATGAAATCTAAGGTAACTAATTTAACCATCTCCCAAGGATTGTAGCGTCATGAAAATTGGCAGCTGTATGTAGTTCTGATGACAATACAATAATATGGTACTGTCGAACTGATCTGATGATGGAGCCGGAAGACATGAACTAGAACTTCATGATGGAACATCGTATCATAGCTGTGTTTGGATTTGTTAGAAAAGTAATGAACTTTGACCACAATAATTTGTAGCGTGTTTTTTAGTTTTTTATATCAATTTATATCAATTTAGAAATCCCTTTGCGAAATATTAAGCTTTGAAGTGATAATTTTTGTTAGAGTCCAGTATTCCCCCTCTACTGGCTAAACGATTGACTTTGGTGAAATTTGATTCTATATATTATTATAACCAATGGAACGTTTTATCGTGTTATATCACGTCATACTTGGAGTGATTAAAGTGAAATTGAAATTTGGTCGTCTCGCGTCTGTTGAATGCACTCAGACCAGTGGCCAAAAGTCCATTAGTCATTACGCATTGGGTGCCAGACGACGGACGTAGAACCCAAAAAGCCCCAAAAGCCCCAAAAGCTGAACACATTTTATCGTGACCCCAAACTACAATGGAGCGCGAGAAATGGAAGGAAATGGGGAAGACCTTTACCCAGCAGTGGGATCAAGCAAGTAAAAAAAAATGGTTGTCTATAAAGTTGGTTTACGGACGATAATTTTACGTGATAACGTCATGATAGATGCGTCACAAGCCGAACGCTTAGGCCGATCGTGCTTCTCTATCGCTTGTTCCGCGCTCTCGCTTGCACGCTCGGCTCAGGCGGAACATGACAATGGGTCATGCTTTTTCGAGCGTGCTGCCGGCGTTCATCGATTTATAAGACGTTATCGCGTCAATATTATAACCATCTCCAATAATAAGATTTTTTTCGTAAGCGTGCCGTTTGAAGTCAGTTTTTCATGTAAACTTTAATCACGTGTCAATCTGGCACAAATCATAGAATCTTCCATCCAACACAAACATTGGATCCGAACGATATTATACGTTGCACATAACATCTGTTAGCGCAGTAAACCGGGATCGGTGCCGTTGTAGGTAACTATGTAAACACGTGGATTTACCTCTGTTGCCGTTTACTGGATGAATCCGCGCTTTAGTCAAACGTCTAGACGGTTTTTTTTTACTTTTTGAAGTTAAAACTTCTTTAGCGCTGAGCACTTTATTTTGTGGGTATTGAGACTATTGAGTGAGATTGAGCCGTAACACCCGGCTTTGTGTGTATGTGTGCCTGTGCTCGTTCGCGTACAGTCGGCTCGAGTCGGATAATGGAGCGAGAGAGATATAGTCAATGCGTCATGCTGAAGTTTTCACTTCTGTTATGAGGTCTTACGCACACACAATTTTTATTTAACTGTAATAATAATTAATGTGTTACCTGCAACTTGATAAGTGTAAGAAAGCCACCAAACTGAAACGAATAATAAATTACATCTTTCAACAAAAAGACTAGAACGTCGTTTCTCCCCATCGTTGAACGTTGTTTTAAACTAGGTATTTTTTTTATCAGCCCTATTTGTTCAAACTGTCCTACTGCTGGGCGCGGGCCATCTTCTCATTGTGAGAAGGGTAAGGCCATAGTCTGCTACGCTGGCCAAGTGCGGGTTGGCAGACTTCACACATCTTTGAAGATCATTGAGAACTCTCATACAAGTAGGTTTCCTCACGATGTTTTCCTTCACAATTTGAAGTTGGCGGCAATCAACAATACGCACATAACTTCGAAAAGACAGAGGTGCGTGCCGCGGGATTCGAACCCAGGACCTGCGGATCGCAAGTCAGACGGTCTCCCCACAATGCTACCGAAACTTCTCGAAACTAGGTATTGACTTAGTCGAATAACGCTTTGCCTGGTCATTTTACTGAAAGGCAGATTCCGCAAACGCACGGGAACACATCTATATGCCGTTCCTTTGCCAAAGATATCTGTCGCGTGTCGTATTGCCAATGATTTGTTTGTTTCGTTTCTATATTATGATTGTAAATATTATAAATAATATTTGTCTTTGTTTTAAAAGATGTTTTGTTTTAATTTCTTTCTTGTTTAAGCGACTTATAAAAAGGAGCAAATTATTAATTCGGTTGTGTTTTAAACCACATTCAAAAAATGAGGAAGTTAATTTATGCTTGTTCCAATGTTTGTTTTGTAACTAACTTCGCTTATAAAATATTAGTTATGATTATAGGTTAAAAAAACCGGACAAGTGCGTCAGTCAGACTCGCTCACCAAGGGTTCCGTACAAACTAATAGATAAAAGGGGAAAATTATATATTTTTTATATTTTCCGTCATAAACCAAAAAATATACATCGTAAAAATATTAAAATCCCTATTATAGCTTGTGCTAATAAAGTTCTTTCATATGATACCCCACATGATACGGATAAAATACTATAAAATTTGGACCCTCCTTCCTTGCATAAAGACCCTATTTTTTGTGTTTTAATAAAAAAATACAGTTTTCAGATTTTATCCTTTATGTGTACTATATGACAATAATTCTTGCTAAATTTCACAATTATAGGTCAACGTGAAGTATCCCATAGGTATTGATTCCCTTGCGAGTGTCGAAATATGCGTTTTTTTGCGACATATTCGGTTGTAGCGTTTTTTATGAATACTGAGAATTTTAATTTTTCTCTCTGCAGCAAGCGACTATGAATCAGCGTATATGATTTTAATTTCAGCCCGATACCTTCACGCATTCCCGAGATACAGGTCTTGACAGACGGACGGACGGACAGACGGACACCAAAGAGATCCTATAAGCGTTCCGTGTTTTCCCTTTTGAGGTACGGAACCCTAAAAATGATACAAATGGTATGATAACACCATTACTTACACTTAAATTGTTTTATGATAAGTAGCTAAGTGGGAAGTTAAGTGGAAACAGATATACATACATAGTACATACGAATTGAAATCACAATCCTTTGGCTTCACCGTAATCTTGTAAACAAAATCAGTATTCGCTACTTTTTTCTTCCTTTTTAACATATTTGTCTTTTTAATAAAGATAATAAGACAAAATTTCAATGACAGTAAAGTAAGTTGGAAAATGTAAGGAAATCCCACCGTTGAATTTTCCGCTCATTGCAATAACCAAAGCAAAGGAAGCGGCAGCGGGAGCTTTTCAATAAGACCTGCGAGCTCATGTTGTTGGTAGATAGATAGATAGCTAACTCTTTAATAAAACAAACAAAACAACTTTTATTTTTTTTTTTATTGTAGACGATGGGAGAACAAAATATGAAACAGATAAATATTTATTAATAATTTGTTTAATATCAGGCGAGTTAGCGGTTAAGCGCAAACCTATTTCACTAAACTTATTCATCATAAAAAAAAAACATATTTCATTTTTTCTATATCTAAAGTAGTGGTCATTTTCGAATATATATAATACGTCATTATAAAAAGTAACATTAATTTATTTATAGCGAAACTGAAGAAAAAAGACGTCTTCAAAATACGGAATTCTACTTATTATTACTTGGATAATATATTTTTCCAGTTTTGTTATAAAAACTAAAGTACTAAAACCCGTTTTTGATAAAATTTATATGGGAACATTCTAAGTTATGATCTACCAAGCATCAGTGACGTCAAACGACATGAGGTCGTTTGACCGTCGTTTTGTTTTTGAATATTTTAAAAGATTAAAAATCCGACTTCAAATTACGCACTTCATTTAAGTACTTGAACGTTATTTAGTTGTAATAAAACCGGCCAAGTGCGAGTCGAGCCCGCGCACGAATGGTTCCGTACCATTATCTATAAAAACGGCAAAAAAATCACGTTTGTTGTATGGGAGCCCCCTTAAATATTTATTTTATTCAATATTTTTGTATTTGTTGTAACCGTTGTACTTTGAAAATTTCAACTATTTAACTATCACGGTTCATGAGTTACAGCCTGGTGACAGACGGACGGACGGACGGACGGACAGACAGCGAAGTCTTATTAATAGGGCCCTGTTTTTACCCTTTGGGTACGGAACCCTAAAAACCAAACTCCTGAAACGATTTTTATAAAATGTATATGGGATCACCTCTTAGGTAGGTACCACAAAAACAGAAAATAGTTATCAATAACAATTCAAATAATTATTAATAACAATTCATAATTGGCGAAGTAATCACTGAACAAACATACAAAAAATATAGTCGAGTTGTGCACCTCCTTCTTTTTGAAAGTCGTTTAAAAGGGAAAATAGGCGTGATTTAATGAATGTATGTATGTTTCGTAAAATTAAATTGGGTCCTAAAGGATTTTTATCATTTCCATAGTTGCACTGTGACGGAATTACGTTCGTACTGTTGCTTAGCATTATTAAAATGTTCTCTTTGCTAAAGGTAGATCTAAATAAAGAAATTTTAAAATTAACATGACATAGGTACCAAACTGCAATCATTTCTGTCACTGCTTTTGAAATCTTTATGAAATGTTTCTTATATTGTTGACTGTAGGTACTTAGGTTTTTTTTATTTTTAACCGACTTCCATATAGGAGGATAGGTTCTCAATTCGAATGTATGTTTTTTTGTATACTTGTTCAACGATTACTACGTCAATTATGATTTGATTTTGATGAGAAACAAAATCATATTTTTTCACCATACAAATTCGCTTGCCGGTACGTGGTCTCCACTCGAGAACCTTTCGGCCCCATCGGCCATTAGTTCTACGTGCTATGTGCCCTGCCCACTGCCACTTCAACTTGCTAATCCGCTGTGCTATATCGGTGCTATACTTTTGTACGTCTACGTATCTCTTCATTTCTGATTCGATCTCAAAGAGAGACTCTGTCTATTTAATAATACTTAAATAAATAATAAATGTTATAAAGTTATTACATAATGTTGTAAAGTATAATCATGAAATTCTTCTTCTTTTTTGTATTGGACCCGCATTAAAGCATTTGCCATTGTGAAGTATTAGGATTTTTTCAAATTTCTTGAATAAAACAAGCTGTAAATATTCTAGTCATAATCTAAGTCACGTATACAGTCAAGTCTATTTATAAGTCGAGTCCTGCTTCAGTAAAGTGGTGGCGACTTTACTAGAAGCTTCTATGGAGTTTTGCCGCCAACGTAAAATCACACGTTTTACTGCTTTATTTCACTTGCCCACACTCACGCACTTTATCGAACACTTATCTAATGAATAAAAAAACACCATTTCTATAGCATTATTGTTCAAAATAACACAAGTTTAGGAAAATAAAACAAAGCAACAACACGTTACTAAGGCGTTCCCGCCAAAAAACTCAAATCATGAAATTTGTTAATTATGTTTTCTTTTTTAATTTTTTTAGTTATAATTTCGTGACCTCGTTGTCATGGTCAATAAAGATACCTATCTTATGATTTCCTCCCACATAACAGAATCTAGAATCACGACAGATCATAAAAGTTAGTATTTGCGTCAATTTCATAAAATAATCCGTAGCCGTTAGAGCGTTACCAGTTACCACAGGTACGCTCGCATTTGAAGCTACGCGTAATTCCGTTTTACGACGCTCGTTAACCGGTTACCGTGAATATTTACTTTATTTACTACTCTAGCTGCGCCGCGCGGCTTCGTTCGTTATTTCATACTAATTATTATAATAACGTACGTACGCACGTAGAACTGATGGCCGATGGGGCCGAAAGGTTCTCGAGTGGAGACCACGCACCGGCAAGCGCAGCGTAGGAAGGTCTTCCTGTCTGTCCATCTCATCCACTTGTATGAGGTCATCTGTGGACAGATGACCTCATACAAGTGGCGGGAAGACGCTGGATGCAAGCCGCTTCCAATCGGTCTTTTTGGAAATCCATGGGGGAGGCCTATGTGCAGCAGTGGACTTCTTATGGCTGAGATGATGGTGATGATGATTATAATAAGGAAATTAGATGTTTTTTTTTTGCTCCGCAGACACTAGGGTCCGTGACCTTTGTCAGAATTACAAACTACTGTTAACTACATATCGTTACGGGAAGATTATTTTAATTTACTCTTAGATTCCAGTTTTAATTCTTCAAAACCAATTGATAGAAATGATAATATAATATACTTACATATTATTCTGTCAGTAAAAAACCGGACACGTGCGAGTCTGACTCGCCCACCGAGGGTTCCGTACAAACTAGCAAATGAAAAGCAGGTTTTTTTTATATTTTCCTTCATAAACCGAAAAATATACATGGTAAAAATATTTTAAAACCTGTTTTAGCTTATGCTAATGAAGCTCTTTCATATGATGCCCTGCAAAAACTTATAAAACATTTGTAACTACCCTCATTTTAATTATGGTAATAACAAAACACAATAATTAATCCTATTAATATAGTGTATCGCCAGTGGGGTGTTCCGAAATACGGTGACGCAGTTTAACTTTACGCAATTTACGTGAAGCACTATAAAATTTGGACCTTCCTTCCTTGCATAAAGACCCTGTTTATTTTTGCATTGCTTATCGGTGCGTGATCTCTACTGCAGACATACAAACATACATTGTCCGTGTATTAATTATGCATGTAGTTAAGTTTAGTGTGAGTGTGTAGGTGTGATATCAAAGTGTTATCCATGATATAATGAGGAAGTAAACAACATTACCTGAGAGTTATAGCCTGCGGTCCACTACGGTTCTGCTTTCGGATGCTGTCCCCACACGGTAGGAGGTAAGCGTGGATAATCTTAGTTTAGTCTGTGATCGGGAAAAATGAGCGAGCGTAGTGAGCAAGTGTTTTAGTGCGTAAGAAAACGACAGATAAAAGATCCTGCTATTAATGTGTGTAGGTTGTTAGATGACAAAGCGTCATGCGACATCTAGTGAAATATACTTACCTGCATACTTTTTTAATGATAGGGGTAAATCTTTAAAAGATGAGCTGCATTGGGGTACCGTTGCATGATATGGTATTTATACATGTATACATAAAATCACAATTATTTTTCCTTACGGGGTAGGCAGAGCATCAAAGGCCAAAAGGTCGTTTGACCCCACATTTGACCGTGATTAGAGATTAGTGATTAGAAAATACGTGTTGTTTTACTTTATATTACGTACCTAATTCATAAATATATATTATTTCCATTTCCCCACATGATGGTTCCCGTGTCACGCTGCCAGGTTAGCTGGCCACGCGCCAGACGCGATATTTGCTTATAATTCGGAATCAATATGAATGCACACCATGTGGTGCGGCAATACCGCTGTTCCAGGAACAAGCTCTACTACGAGTTTTATTGTTTATATTTCTTATATAATTTTTTATTATAGAAAATATTTATCAACTTCACTATAACCTTAGTATAATTTTAGAAAACTCAAAAATTCCTGACAAAAAAACGGCAGATTTTGATGAAAATTGTTTAGAATAAAACACTTTCGATGAAGTCCTCTTTCAGACAATTAAAAATATATTAAAATCGATCCATCCGTTTGAGAGCTACGATGTCACAGACAGACACACAGATACACACGCCACACTTTAGAACACTCCTCTTTTTTGGGTAGAGGTTTAATAATTATAGTTTAAAAAACTGAAGCAACCGACTTCTCATGGATGCCATTGTCAGAACTGGACCAAATTGGAATGCTTGCAAATAAAAAAAAGAATCATCAAAATCGGTTCACCCAGTCGAAAGTTATGAGGTAACAAACTTAAAAAAAATACAGTCGAATTGATAACCTCCTTCTTTTTGGAAATCGGTTGAAAATAAGCAATTTTGTTAATTGGCATGACTTATATTTTCCAGTTATTTTGTTTTAAAAACCAAAGTAAACCTAAACCTATATTGATAGAATGTATATGGGACCACCTCTGTAGAATAAGAAATAATCGTCAAAATCAATCCATAGTACGAAGAAAACGCAAAAAAATCATAAATTCGAATTGAGAATTGAGAACCTCCTCCTTTTTGGAAGCTATAATAAAATTTATCAGGCCTGCGAAAATCTATATTCAATTATTTTCTGATTTTAACATTTTGTTTCTTGCCTCATTAATGATACAGATTACCGGAAATTCTGAATAGTTGGTAAAATATCTCTCACGGTTGGCAAGCGGGTTGGACAATAGGAAAAGGACTCAAGTGGAGATCACGCACCGGCAAGCGCAGCATGAGAAGACCAGCCACAACGTGGAAATGCAGCCTGATACGAGTGGCAGGAAGACGCTGGATGCAAGCCGGTTCCAACCGGTCTTTTGCAGGTCCATGGGAGAAGTCTATTATTTCCACAGTGGACTTCTTATGGCTGAGATGATGTCGACAGTGCATTATCATATTGTATTTTGATTAATTCCCAGCAAATATTGCCTTATTGCAAATATCGCAAGATAAGAGAGAGGGTTACACCCAGCAGTGGGACAGAGAAGGCTGTGGATGATGATGATAATGATGAAATATTACTTTAACGATGAAGTCATCTATTATTTTAAGCCTTCAACCATCTAAATATAAATAAATAAATATTGGTGGACATTTCACACAACACCATCTAGCCCAAACTGAACAAAACTGTACTATGGAAACTAGATGGTTTATTTAGTAAATATATACTTTTTTTTTGTAAATATATACTTATAAAACACCCAGACACAGAACAAACATCCATGCTCATCACACAAATGTTTGCCCTGGGTGGGGATCGAACCCACGACCTACAGCTCAGGAGGCAGCCGTACTACCACTGAGCCATGAGGTCTGTCAATATATTTTGTTGATAACAACAGAGTTAATCTACCAACACAACAGTCAGAACACCTACTTCAATACATTTTTATATCTCACTATTCGTTTGCAAAATCCACTCAAAATATTTAAACCTTTTCGACGCTGTTGGTTTATAATACCGAAATAATGTTCTGCGTGGAAAAACAAAACATTCCCGCCCGCCCAGAGCCGCTACAAAACACGCCCGACCAGCTCCACTTCTACTAACAAATGTATTGTTAATAGGGCGTTTCAATCGAGACAGGTGCCAACAATCGAAAATCAGAAAGTTGCGTGTTCAAATCACGTCGGGGTCACCACTAAGGGGTCGGAGAAAGGGTTATCTTATCATCGACTTCCTTTTATAAAGATAAGATTCAATCTTCACATTGAAACATATTACATTTCACATGTCGAACGTCTTGACCAAACTCTAAAACTAAACTGTGTATAAAATCAATAAAATAGCATTATTCTAAAACAAAATATAAATCTAAGGAATCTACTAATTCGAATTTTGAATTGAAGAACATGGCCGGTGCTACATCAGATACAATGTTAATATAATAAAAGGAGGCCACATTACCTATTTTAAGGATTTATTCTAAGGAAGTAGTAAAAGGTGTAAATGGTTTCCAGATAAATTTTAGAGCGGGAACAATTCGATGATAGGCTTGAGTTTGACCGCAAATTTTTCTGATATTAAAAAGTATTTTATTAACCGACTTCAAAAGGAGGTTATCAATTCAACTTGTTTGTTTGTAATATTGTCAGAACTTCACAGTTTTTGTATACTTATGTTAGTCTATACCAGCTTCTAAACATGTGGGCCAAATTTCATAAGTGTATGTATGTTTGCATATTTGTTCACGTATTACGCAAAAAAATTATAAAGTATCTGTCAGCTTAAGAGTCACTGTAAATTTTATCAAAATTGGTTCAGTAGTTTTCAAGATATGGACTTTTATTAATTTTTAAATATGAGCGTTTCAACGACGCTATACGGATTTGAACCAAATTCGGTAGGTTTATCACTCATACTATGTACAAAGATCTGGCATACCTACTTTACAACGCAAAAGTTAGGTGTTACAATAGTAGTGAAGTGTGTTTGAAAATTAAACGAACTTACCCAGTGAAGTTTTGTGAATACAATTTTTTGTTTCACACAATACGAGTAAATACTATTAAAAATGAATAAATAAAAGAAATTTAAAAAAGTAAACCGACTTGAAAACAATCTAATTAACTGAAAAGGGATAAATAACACGAAAAAAGTCATAATTGGGCGTCTACCTAAGTAGGTACGTAAACGTAAAATACTTGGTGTACGTACAATCATACGCAGTTAAAACACTATACTTCTTTTGAACAGTTGGATAAAAAACGTTACTACACACAGGTAAACAACTTTTAGAATGGAATTGCACAAACTAGTTATTTTGAAATGTGTGCCGTCAAATTAATTACTATTCTTCCAATTTCGCGGGCTGTCAAACAAACTAGCGACTCAAAAGAGTTCACCTACATGCAAAGGATTAAAAAACAAACGACAATCGCACCTAACGCCCCACACATAGCTATTTTTACACACCACTAATTAACTACATACACGCAAAACCGGCGATGTATTTTAAAATCGGTATGCCAGAAGCCGTGAACGCGAGATGATAGAAAATAGAATGATGTTTCGTTAGCAGCGTGACCATCGCTATTTTTATTCGCCAATGTCTAACGCTTAGCTTCAAAAACCAGCAATGAGTGTTTCGTACAGTTGTTTGAAGAAAATTTCACGTTTTTTTTTACAAATGGCGTAGAAAGCATGTTCGTTCAGACATATTTCACGCGTTCTATTTTTGATTTTCGTATCACGGAACGGAAATGATTGGGTAGTGAATGGCGGAACCATGAATACCGGTGTGGTTAATTAATTAAATTAGAATTGATTTTAAAAAACATTGTTTATTGTTAAACTATTTTGGTTTTGATATAAATTTATCGACATTATTTGGAATAATGGTATCAATCCTAAAGGTGTCATTTAACTATTTAAAAAAAACATCGAATTACTTAACTCCATATACAATTTTCGTTCCTGTTTTGAATTTAGTAGGTTATGCGACTTTGAATTAGTTCAGTGCTTGATGCCTTCAGATTTTTTCCCATTATCACATACTCATTTCAATAAATATATTTGTATGCCGAAATGAATGTATAATAATAAAAAGTATGTATTTAGAGATATCATAAACCCCCGACAAAAAAACGGCTGAACCTATTTTGATGAAACATAGTTATGAACTAACACTCTTGGTGTAATCTTCTTTCAAGTCCATCCGTCCATATACACGTCAAACTAGACAAAAAACCCAAAAAGAGGAGTGTTATACCCCTATTTTTAGGTCGGGGCAGAAAATAGAATGCAGGATAATATGTAGGTATACACACTCTCAAGAGATATAAACAAATTTAATGACGCACTCACTTCAAAATCTGTCAAATTAGTTCAGGCAAAGTTAGATAAAACAACAATAAACCAGTAGCTCCAAGAGCAAGACCTGTCGTCTAAATAACATGCATCGAAATATTTGATCGCTATTGAAAATCCACCAACCCACAGATTGATGTGGGCTTGCCCAACATAAACAAATAGCAATTTATAAATATTTTAGGCATTATCTCATAATGCTCGCTCGTTCTTAGGGTAACTTAACACTTATAGTTTCGCCATGTCCGTCCGTCCGTCCGTCCGTCCGCGGCTTAGCTCAAAGACTATAAGCACTAGAAAATTGTAATTTAGTATGGGTATACTTATTTAAACGCCAACAAAATGGTAGAATGTAAATACCAAGTCATTATAATTATTAAAGAAAAATATGTCTAATGTCTTTAAGGTCACGACAAAAGTTGTTAATTAACTACCTATTAGTGACCTAATTGTCACAATTTCTCACAAAAGCTCCCTTAAATGCTCCCATAGATAGGTAATTAGCTACCTATTGGTGACCTAATGGTCACAAGTTCTTACAAAAGCTCCCATAAATGCTCCGATAGATAAGTAATTAGCTACCTATTAGTGACCTTAATGGTCACAATTTCTTACAAAAGCTCCCATAAATGCTCCCATAGATAGGTAATTAGCTACCTATTGGTGACCTAATGGTCACAAGTTCTTACAAAAGCTCCCATAAATGCTCCGATAGATAAGTAATTAGCTACCTATTAGTGACCTAATGGTCACAAGTTCTTACAAAAGCTCCCATAAATGCTCCGATAGATAAGTAATTAGCTACCTATTAGTGATCTAATGGTCACAATTTCTTACAAAAGCTCCCTTAAATGCTCCCATGGTTTTACATTAGATCGCACAAGTTTTTGTGGTACAAGATCTGTGTTGCGAGACTTGGCGTTTTGTACATAAGTACATACTTACTATGTTTTTGGTGGGATAAATATTTCCTGTCACACATTGAAATAATTTATTTTGGTGGAGGGGCGTCCACTACTAGAATGGCGTTTTTTCTACTCTAATAATGTAGAAACATTAACTCGTAATACGACAGATGAAAATCAGACTAAACGTCAAGGTAAACAAACTAATTTGTTTAATATGAATCCTGAGTATTGTGTTCAAATCGTGAAATCTTAAAAATTACACATAATTATATATTATATTCTAAGAAATTTAATTTCCCTTAAATCTATACAAAAGGCAATTGAAAACATAAAGCATGTTTTAGTTATGTTTGTATCCTAAAAACTATAATTTTATAATCTTCAAGACTAGATTGAAAAGATTCTAAATCAACTTGCTTCATCCTCGCCCACATCATCGATCACCATTATGATGGTGCTCACACGCGAAACGTAGATCTATTTTTAACTGACTCAAAAAAGGCGAAGGTTATTTACTCCATCATTTGTGTACCAATTTTTTTGTATAATAAAGAAAGACAAACATTTTTAGTTTGATTCTTCTGTCAGTCCAAAAACCGATAAAAAACAAAAAAATACTTACTTTCAATAGTAATCAAATCAAATTATCTATTTAATTTTCCTAATTTTAAATTCTCAAATTAATCGAGCTTCCAAGTTATTTTAGCTAACTAAGAAACCAGTCTCCAAAAAGAAAACACGATCCAATCTCGGCGCTACCTCGCCCAGTAATAGCCAATCCCCCGGTTGTCGCCGCCACTCGACATCTAAACGAGATCTTGTCTGTCTGTCTGTCACTGCTCCCTACAGGTGGAATCGCCAACTCAATTTCGACTGAGATACGTTTCTGTTTGGAAATGTAGCAAATTTTACTTTTTACTAAAACTACGCAGTTGGTTGGTTTGAAATTTCAAATACAAATGCTGAATGAAGACAGATATTTAGGTTTATAATTTAAGCGATATAATATGCGAAAGTAATTCTATATTTCTTGTATTTATTACGTTTTTGTAACAAAACAGAACCAAGACAAACCAATAAAAAATTTATTTGTGTTTTAGGAAAGTCTCTGAGTTATTACAACAAAAGTACACGGTTTACCTACATAGTCGGTAGAATATAATTCTCAAATTGAATTCATAACCATCGACTCTATTGTTTATAAGTTAATCTATTGTTTTATAAGTGTTTTTTTTTTGTTATTTGTATTCTTTTTGTGGTGTCAATAAAGTGTTATTGATTGATTGATTGATTGACTCTCTTATTCGGAAAAAATCCAAAACCGCTACAAAATTTCTAGTTTACCAGCTCAGAGTGAGTGGCTATAACATTTACAGTGATAGTTTCAGGCGAAATTCTATTTACAATTACATAAAGCCAAAATTATATTAAAATGTAACGTAATGGCTTCACGTAATTACTCAATTTGACAAGCGGTCGAGTTGGCGGTCAAGCGCAAACCTATTTCTACATTTAAAAAAAACTGGACAAGTGCGAGTCAGACTCGCCCACCGAGGGTTCCGTACCAACTAGTAGATAAAGGGGGGAAATTATATTTTTTTTTATATTTTCCTTCACAAACCGAAAAATATACATCGTAAAATTATTTAAAAAACCTGTTTTTTTTATCAGCCCTGTTTGTACACACTGTCCCACTGCTGGGAACGGGCCATCTTCTCATTGTGAGAAGGGCTAGGCCATAGTCTACCACGCTGGCCAAGTGCGGGTTGGCAGACTTCACACATCTTCAAGATCATTGAGAACTCTCAGACATGTAGGTTTCCTCACGATGTTTTCCTTCACCGTTCGAAGTTGGCGGCAATCAACAATACGCACATAACTTCGAAAAGACATTGGTGCGTGCGTAAAAACCTGTTTTAGCTTGTGTTAATGAAGCTCTTTCATAAGATACCCCACATGATACGGTTAAAACATTTTAAAATTTGGAACTTCCTTGCATTTATGCATGGAATTTGGAACTTCCTTGCATTTATGCCTTGCATTTATGCCTTGCATTTATGCCCTATTTTCTTATGATTAAATTAAAAATGTTCAGATAACAATTTTCAGTTTTTTTCCTTTATGTGTACTATAGGACAATGCTTCTTGCCAAATTATACAATTATAGGTCAACGAAAAGTACTCCATAGGTTTTGATTCCCTTGCGTGTGTCGAAATATGCGTTTTTTGCGACATATTCGGTTGTAATTTTTTTAAATGAAAACTGAGAATTTTGATTTTTCTCTCTGCAGCGAGAGACTATGGATCTGCGTATATGGTTTTAATTTTAACTCGATACCTTCACGTGTTCCCGAGATACAGGTCTTGACAGACGGACAACAAAGTGATCCTATAAGGGTTCCGTTTTTCCTTTTGAGGTATGGAACCCTAAAAAAGACAAACACATGAGCAATCAAAATTATGTTTCAAGTAGATAAACCTTTTTTTGTAAACAGAAAGTGTAATTGTGCCAAATTTTGCTTACCTATCGTGAGTGGCGACTGAAAGAGTGACGTACCCAGCCTGAAAAGGCTTGCTAAAACTTGCTTCACTGTGCTAAAGGCGCAATCTATTCACTTCTATGATTTCTTGAAACATCGAATAGTATTTTCCGAATACAAAAGCAACATCTTTTCACGTTGGACATTCCAAATAACGGAACGAAACGCTTTAGTTCCACTTTTATTGTGCGTTCCGCTAAATTATAGATTATACTTACCGAGTGACCCACTCGGGTTAGAGCCAGATGGACTAGCTTCTTTTCATCATCATCATCTCAGCCATAAGAAGTCCACTGCTGGACATAGGCCTCCCCCATGGATTTCCAAAAAGACCGATTGGAAGCGGCTTGCATCCAGTGTCTTCCCGCCACTTGTATGAGGTCATCTGTCCATCTCGTGGCTGGTCTTCCTACGCTGCGCTTGCCGGTACGTGGTCTCCACTCGAGAACCTTTCGGCCCCATCGGCCATCAGTTCTGCGTGCTATGTGCCCTGCCCACTGCCACTTCAACTTGCTAATCCGCTGTGCTATATCAGTGACTCGTGTACGTCTACGTATCTCTTCATTTCTGATTCGATCTCGTAGAGAGACTCCGAGCATAGCCCTCTCCATAGCTCGTTGCGCGACCTTGAGCTTCCTTATGAGGCCCATAGTTAGGGACCACGTTTCAGTGCCGTATGTCTAGCTTCTTTTAGACGAGCATAATCTATCGTATACCGTAACGATCGTCAGGCGAGTTAGCAGTCAAACTCAAGAAAATTACTAGTAAATAAGTGGCCAAGACCGTGTCCAGACGCGCGTATAGTAGGGTTCCATAGTTAATGCTGTAATTTAAAAGAAAACTTCTTAGCAAGTACTTTTTGTTTAGACTACTTTGCGAAAAGGTCAATGACCTCAGTACTATAATGTTAATGATAAGTCACCCAAAAAGATATTATAAGCTTGACGTGTATATCTGGGTATATGTGTGTCTGTCTGTGGCTTCATAGCTCTCAAGCGGATAGACCTATTTACCCGACTGCGTAAGAAAGAGCATTATGTTCTCGAGTGTATGTACATATGTACATAGGACTGTATGTGGGTATGTATGTATGTATGTTTCTAGATGATCGCCTACAGCCTAAACTAAAAGGCTTGACCGATTTTGACATTTCAATTATTCAAAATTCAATTATATTTTACGCATATTTTCTCACAAAAAACACACACTCAACAACGTATCAAGCGTAACGAAATCGTAAGTTACATAGCAGAAACTACTTTCCTCTAGTCGAGTATTTTCTTTTTCTTTTAATAAAGATACTTGTTTGATCTATTTTTTTTAAAGAAGATTTCATCTATAGTGTTCTTAGCTGTGTTTCTTGAAAGTCGGTTCAGCCGTTTTTTTTTTGTCAGGGATTTTCGAATTTTCTAAACCTATACTTTTCTACTCATGAGTTCCAAAAAAATTACACAACACATGCTAGGAAATATTCCCCCTCCTCCTTACTTGTTCGGAAACCTTTCGCAAATACTTCAAAATATTTTTTGCTCATCATCATCATCATCGTCATAATGCACAGACTTTTATATCCCACTGTTGAGTATAGGCATATCTCTTGTCTTGCCATCTTCCTCGGTCCTGTGCCAATCTAGTCCAGGTTCGACCCGCGATTGTTGTTATATCGTCGACCCATCTTGCAGCTGGACGTCCCACACTCCGCTTACCTTGCCTCGGCCACCATTCTGTCAAAATCTTACTCCACCTGTTAGCGGTCAAGCGCAAGCCTATTATAGAATTAAAAAAAAAAAAAAAAAAACTTTTAGCATGTATCCAACAACTAAGTATAGAATATAGTATGTATAGTCAGGTAGATATAGTTAGTAAATCGTGGCACGCCGTTACCCACATACCGCGTCCAAATATAGAGTTCTAAATTAACTCCCGAATAGGTGTGCCGAGGTGCCGTGTTCTTTGTTCTCACTTTAGTACAAAATAGGTATGTTTTGCTTCGTCGACTCGATATAGAAACTTTTTTGTCACTTAAAAGCAGTTTTAAGCCCCGACCCAAAAAAAGGGATGTTATAAGTTTGACATGTGTATTTTAGTATTTAAGTCATCGTAGCTCTCAAATGGATGGAATGATTTTGATCAAATCGTCTTTAGATTTGATCGGAATTGTTATCTTGAAATAAAACTCTCCGCAAATGAGACAACGTGATTTTACGATCTAACACATCAGCTGTCTCTTTCAAATTGAACTTCACTATATCACGCGTAAAACATGTACTACATTTGTTTTTGATAAATAAAATCGAACGCGGTGATTTTAATTATAAAATCATAAAAATCTTGTTTTATTAGCTAAATAGACAAGATTTAGCGAAATTTTTAGCTAATAAGACAAGACTTTTAGCTTCAATTAAGAACCGCCTTAACATTTCGCATGATAAAAGTATTTTTTACATAGTTAGCTATCTTAAAAGACCCTTCTGCGTAGGCGTATTTTAGGTATTTCTCTTACAGTTTATTAGTCTATTCTGTGTAAGGTTACCATTCGTCTGGATTTGTCCGGATATATCCGGACTTTCGGGCTTCTGTCCGGACTTTGTCCATCTTTGTAATTTGTTCGGCTTTTGATTTCGGTGGGAAATTTATATTTAGTTAAAAATTACAAAATATACGAATCAGTCTCATTTTAATCAAAGCAGCGAACTAAAACATGCCCGCGCAAATTTGCTCTTAGCGCAGCGTTACGAGTATTTTGCGTGAAATTTACTATTTCATTCTGCGACTAAAAAGGCCGGACTTTTCTTAAAATGTCCGGCTTTTTGTCAGTACTTCTCAAAATTTGAAATGGTAACCCTAATTCTGTGTCTATTACCTTTAAAATTATCGTGTTCAAGATGCTCAGTAAACAGAATTCTGTCCATTCAAACGTCTCTAAACAAACGAGAATGCGATAAATTAGCACAATAACGAGCAGAATCTACAGCACTAGTAATTTCATTTGACACGAATTCTAAAATTAAATTTATTGCTCAGTAAAAAGTCTGAATGTCCGAAATTCTGTACACCTTTTGAACACCTGGCGGGATGTAAACCTGGTATGTAAAGCTAGTTTACACATAAGGCTGAGAACACACGCTTAAATTGCAGACAAGGCAATTGGCATGTAAGGAAATAATCTCCTTACATGCTTTCTAAATACAAGAATGTAATATAAGTACTCCACAGAGCTTTAAGTTTCACCTATTGAATAAAACTTAACAATCACCTCTACCTACCTCTCAAATATTATCTACAAAAAAAGTTTGATCAAAAACAATTCATAACTGGTGGAATAACCGCTGGACAAACATACAAAAAAGTAAAAACAACGAATTGAGAACCTCCTTTTTGGAAGTCGGTTAGAAAGAAAATAATATTAGAAAAAGTATTGTAACTTACAAGTAAGTACAAAGCTAGTAGTTACATAAGTCTGGTATAGTCAGACGCGTAAGTATTGCCATTCTACGTAGGATTGCGGATGGCTTGCGTTACTGGAAAACTACGACATCCAATTAAACTAAATTGCGTATTTGGAAGACCGTTGTCAAAGTTTTTGAAACTATAACATTATTAATTTAAAATACTATGATTTCCAATATGTTTGACGATTTATTTATTTCGAGATACTAAGCCATTTTGACATGCGAGACTTACCTGTTTTCCAGGCATGCGTGACAGTGTGCTCCCGCTTTATCATAAACGTGCTAGATCATGTAAACAGCGAGAATGGTTGTCTTTAATTGCGCCTGTGTAAATAAATCTTGGAAAATTGCTCGCATTATGATGGTTCCAGCGTGTCAATGTTGGTAATAAGAGTTTTATGACTTTAAGAATAGAGTTGATATCAGATTGCATTTCAAACACGTATAATATATAAATTAGATCTAATATGTTATTTCCATTTATTACACCACAATTTACCAAGTCCATAATATTAGTAACCATTTTATAAAAAAATAAAACCGGACAAGTGCGAGTCGGACTCTCCCACCGAGGGTTCCGTACAAACTAGTAGATAAAAGGGAAGGGAAATCATATATTTTTCTTCATAAACCGAAAAATATACACCGTAAAAATATTTAGAAACCTGTTTTAGCTTATGCTAATGAAGCACTTTCATTATGATACCCCACATGATACGGAACTTTAAAACTTTTTGAGAACTTTAAAATTTGGACCCTAATTCCTTGCATAAAGACACTATTTATTTGTGATTAAATTAAAAATATCCAGTTTTCAGATTTTTCCCTATATATTACTCTAACATAATGCTTCTTGCCAAATTTCATTGTTCTAGGTCAACGGGAAGTACCCCATAGGTTTTGATTCCCTTGTGAGTGTCGAAATGTGCGTTTTATAAGACATATTCGGCTGTAACTTTTTTACGAGAACTGAGAAATTTAATTTTTCTTTCTGCAGCAAGATATTATGGATCTGCGTAATAATAATAGTTTTAATTTCAACATGATACCTTTACGCGTTCCCGAGATAAAGGTCTTGACACCCGGACAGACGGACAGACGGCCAACAAAGTGATTCTATAAGGGTACCCTTTTTTTATTTTGAGGTACGGAACCCTAAAAACAGTCATGACTTTAAAAAGATACAAACTATAAACATATTTTTATTTCTGAAAATACATTCTTATTAAGATTTTACTTATTAAATCTTATTCACTGAATAAGTACTTGTCACTTTCTGTCTGACGGGAACTATCACGCGCGAAAACGGAACAAAACACTGTTTAACTAAAATGCGCTTATTCAGCGTTTATAAGTAAGACGGCAATAAACCTAAAAGGTGTCCATATAGTTTATTTACACGTTTAAAAAGCTCTTAACCACAAAGCAGAGTCAAGTCAAGATAATGCACTCCATAAAAATCTCTACAAACTACATGAAACACGATGAAGCATCAAAGAATTTGCGGATAGATTTCACTCGACACTTTACAACACTAGCAAAAGATGGTAATAAGCTGCTTTCACACTGGTGTCATTTTATTACTGTAACGTAACAAGCGAGACGAGATGTCGAACATTCGTAGCGAACGAATTCGACTTTAATTTCGGTGTTTCGTTCGATAATACGGTGTTCGTTGTAATGTATTGTTGAATTAAAGGGTGAAAGCCGTGGGCTCAATCCCCACCCAGGGCAAACATTTGTGTGATGAGCATGGATGTTTGTTCTGTGTCTGGTTTCTATGTATCATATGTATATATTTACAAAAAAAAAGTATATTTGTATTCTATCAGCCGTCTAGTTCCATAGTACAAGCTTTGCTTAGTTTGGGCTAGATGGTGTTGTGTGAAATGTCCACAAATATTTATTTAATTAATTAAGGTCACACAAATTAAGATCTTTTTGGAAATCCATGGGGGAGGCCTATGTCCAACAGTATACTTCTTATGGCTGAGATGATGATGATGAATATTTAATTAACTTAAAAATTAAAAGATATATTAGAATTGTTATAATTATACATTTGACGATCTGTTTGACAAGTGTCAATTTGCAAGAAAACAAGAGGTCCAAAAATAGTTTTTTTTAGAAAAAAAAAAATATATTGATGTATATAAAAGATACACCGTGTTGATCAAAATTAATAATTGCATTCTGATTTTATATTATTTTTGGAAAATGGTGATTTGGTGTGCCATGATGATGAAAATTTACATTATAGGAAGATGATTACTAATATTATTGTCACAAGAAATGTATTGTAGATCATCAATTAATTTTCAAAATACCGTACATTAAAATACGCTTATTATTTTCCTTATTAACTTTCGGAACAACGGTACTCTGAATGCACTTCACGTCGGCCATTCAGTTGAACGTTCGCGCGATAATTCGAAACACATTCGCAAGAATGTTTAGTTTAGCGAAAGGAAAGTGCGTCTAAACACCAACAGAAACGTCTAAGTAAAATCCCCGCACCGCGGCGCCATCGGCCAGACATAACAATCGTCGCGTCAAAAATAAAACACTTAAACAGACATTCGTCAAAACGGCTTTACTCGTACCCACTGCGTGTGCACGACCTGGATTTAGTGTTGCTAAGTGTGAAATGACCTTAATTTTTTAAAACAATAATAATTAGTTGAGTGTGATTGTTTGGTGTCCTATTTTAATTTAACTACTCAGGAGTGTGGCCATTTATGGCTCTACGGGCATATAAATATCTATAAATAATAAATAAATAAATATTTGTGGACATTTCACACATCTATCTGTCCTGTTTATGCTACATTATATTATATTAGATTATATTTATATAATAGATTTTTATGTTCGTACTAATTTTGTTGAATAAAAAATTGTTTCAATTATTTGTTTACCTAATTAATTTATCAATTAATAGATAAAAACTTTATTTTTTTACTCAGAATAATAATAAACTTCGCATCTATATTCCAATATTATAATTTCTTTTTATCATCATCATTCCATCATTTATTTAAGACGAAATTTAAATTATGTATTGTATAGTATTATATTTTTATGTATTGTATAGTATTATATTATTATGTATTGTATAGTATAATATTATTAACTATACATTCGCAGCTGCGTTTTATTTTATAATGATATGATTACACTACTTACTATTAATTATTCTGTGGCTTTACCGCCAACTTACAGTTAGATACGTAATATGTTGTTAAATACGATAATTTACGCAGAAAAAAATAATTCAAATCACACGAATTAATCACCAAAAACAACAACAAACAACACAACAACAAGTTTTTACTAAAACAACATGCTCAAGAAGCGTATTATACTTTCAGCTGTGCCCACATAAATTTATTTCTTTCGCTAACTTATAAAATAAGAATTAAGCGTTGCGTTAAGCGTTTAGTTCAGATTTTGGAATACCCAAAATACAACACAATTTGGAATACAACAAAACTGAGCTTTTACGTGAACTTCAACACACAACAAACAACAACAGAACAAGACAAGCCAACAAGACAACAAGACAGAGAGTGACAAGAGCAGAAGATCATAATCACTATACTTAATTCACTTCTAGTTTATTAAATTCTGTATTTTTTGTGAATCTGATCACGGAAATAAATTCCATTAATTCACCAAAAAAAAACCACGTCCACTTCGCAGTTTTCTATGTAAGTTTTAAGCCACTGCAGTAAATATTAATTTATGATGTAATAGCTGAAAATTACTTCTTACTAAAAATAAATATTTTCATATGTGAATTCCTTTCCATTATCAGAGAACTGAGTTAGTTATCTATTATCCTAGTTATCTATAAATACAAAAATCTATTCTGTATCAATAACGAGATCACCTAGTTACAGCCGGGAGAGGTAAACAGCTGTCACACGCGAGACGCGTTTTTACAACCGGATGTGCGCGCGCGCATGATCACTGCGGACGCGAGCTTGCCACAGTGGACACATTACTTTTTACGATTTGAATCGGTTAATAAGGGGTAGAATAAGATAAATAAATTTATCTTAGTACACCAGTTGACTTTTCGCGGTGAAAGTAGAACGCACAATTCATGTAGCAATAAAATGTAGTCAGTAATTATCTCATGTTTGTAATAATTCTACATTTTGATGTTCATAGACATTCATTTATAACGTGTTGGTTGCTATGATTATATATTATGTTATGTATTTGTACCAGTTCAGTACTAATAATTATAATCCATATGAAAGAGTGATATTTTTAAATAGATCCATGCATGGCTGTCATTCAAATAATAAAGAAGAATGGTCACGGCCTGTACAAAATCTAACCATGTAAGACCCAAAAACCTTTTACCTCTTTTTTGCTATATACATCAACATCATCTCAACCACAAAAGTCCACTGCTGGACATAGGCCTCCCCCATGGATTTCCAAAAAGACTGGTTGGATGCGGCCTGCATCCAGCTATATTAAGTGTATTAATGATAATTATGTAATTATAACATTATTTCTATCAGTCTGTTGCTTTGCTTTTTATTCAGGTGCATTTACTAAAGTGTAAATGGAAAATGTAAAGCAATTTTTTTGGTGTTTATTTCTATGCTTTCTAATTTTGACTATTTTAAGGAACTCATTTGAATAAAGTTGCGGTTAAGGATACCCATTATTTTAACTTCCGTGATTTCATTAGTGAAAAGGATTAGGCATTGTTTCAAAGTGATTAAGTTTAGGTACTTATGACTTTTGCCAAAGTACATTTTATTGTCCTTATTAATTCCGAAGTACATTTGACCTTATTGTTTTAATTTAAAAACGAAAATATAACGTTCCAATCGGATTAGAGTAAATGTAAATAATAATTTTATAATTTTTATTGCATACACTTAAACATATGTACATACATAACATGTACCATTACATGTATTTTTGGCCTAAAACAAGCATTTCTTGACATATTTAGACTTCAACATATCTGATGACAAGGATTTAGACCATTTCCAAGCCACAACTGGCTTGCGCAATAGCTACGGACCTCCCAAGGATACCCTATTCCGACAAACATATTTAGTACAAATATACCCACAGTATACACTCATCTTTACAGGCCGGGACGTAACTGTTTACCATTTGCCATCTGATTCGCGGTACAAATGCACCTTCCACGCGTGTTTACACCTAGTTACCGTTTCCGGTACCGAAGCAATTTAGGATGATTTGTGGGGATATTTTCAGGTGATCCGGTTGCGTAACTCTGATACTTGTTGCATCGCATTTTTACCATTTTTACCTGACTGCACAAGAAGGAGGGTTATGTTTTCCGGGTGTATTCGGTTTCTATATTACCTCCTAGAGCCTAAATGATTTTAGAAAGTTTATGCGCGTGGTTTTGTTAGATTCTTTTTTACTTCGCGAGTGTCATAAGCTATATTTTTGTTATAATAATAAATTAATAATACAGGTAACTTATGATAAACAAAAAATAAAATAAAATTCATTTCCGTAACATATAACGAACTTGTTCGTAATAAACAAGTGATTTAGTAACAATTATCAATTATTATCATATACCAACTAATATTTCTCTTTTTGCCTACTTCAAAAAGGAGGACATTAATAATTCGAGTGTTTTTGAGAAATATTCTTTCAGATTGGTCATATTCAAATCATCAAAATTGGTTCAGTAGTTTGGTTTGTAAAACAAAATTGCGCATTTTATAATCGATTTTTCACTTTTTTATTAATTATAATATTTACAGGGAAAACACACTAAGGCAGCATATTCCATAATTTTGAAAATTGTTTATAAAAGTGGAACCAGAGCGCTTCGTTCGAATTTTTGGAATATCTACCACGAAACGATAACGTTTTTGAGACGATTAAAATTTTCGAATATGAATTAGTTATTAGTCAATAGTACAGTATTTGCTTTGTAGTTTAAACAAAGCAAGTCGGCTATCCGTCGGTCAGTCCCGTGGCCAATGGCGCAGCGGGTAACAGGCTCCAGCAGCGAGCGCGGTGGGGGTTCTATTCCTAAGTGCACCTTCTGTTAACCTAATGCGATTTCCATTTAAGTGCTGTAAAGCGAGAACTCTTGTTATGGGCAAACTGTCAAGAAATTATAAATATTTTTTTAATATACCTACCTATTGAGAATGAAAAGTAAAGGTTACATTTAAATGTAAATCAGTATTTTTAGGGTTCCTTACCTCAAAAGGAAAAAAACGGAACCCTTATAGGATCACTTTGTTGCCCGTCTGTCCGTCCGTCCGAGTGTCAAGACCCTGTATCTCGGGAACCAGCTAAACAGGTTTTTAAATATTTTTACGATATATATTTTTTGAATTATGAAGGAAAATATATATAAATATAATTTCCCCCTTTCATCTACTAGTTTGTACGGAAACCTCGGTGGGCGAGTTTCACTCGCACTTGTCCAGTTTTTGAAGATATAAAATGTCTGAATGAACTAATTTTTATCAGTTCAAATAGTCGTTTGGAAAACTAGAAAACAACATCACAAGTATTCGACAAAAATTTCAATTTGATCCAAGTTAATTTATTAAACATAGAAATATTTATTAAGCATAGAAATGATTTCTAAAAATGCGCGGGTGAGACGGACGATGGTCTAATTAAAAACTCCGACCCCTCATGTGAGCGGTGGGTTGTACGTAAATATTTTTCAAATAAGCATAAGGCCAAATGGTTTTTTGCGTTTTTGGCCTCCCACTGATGTAGCCATTCGCGTAAATATTTTTTTAAATAAGCGAAAGGCCAAATGGTCTTTTGCGTTCTTGGCCATTTGCGTCGATCCCCTTAGTACTTATCACAGGTAGACACAAAATATAATTTAGAAGTTGTCACAGTAATTAGTCGACGTCTATCACAAAGCGTGGAATTATGATAAATCTACCGTGGCTGTGTTACATGCAAACTTACGCAGTCACTCTGATGAGATATCATACATTTTCTTGTATGAATAACAGGTAGCTGTGTTATTTTTACGCGTTTACAACAAATCCAAAAGAGGGTCATAATTTCGGTATATTACAGCATTATTTTTTATAGTTAGTAGTTAGTAGTACTTATTAATGCGGCTGTTCTGTTCCCTACTCAATGATTCTTTATGTTTAAACATGTTTATAGCTATCTCTCATTCCGAGGTGAAACCCCTAATTTTCCTGGACTATAAGGTCGACTGTAAAAACTGCTTTTCTGCAGTCGGGTATTTTGTTTTTCTTTTAACATAAATACGTGTTGGCTTCGTAGTCGGGTAAAATAGGTAAATACGTACCTACCTAATAAAACTGGAGTGTTCCTTCCTTCTTCCGTTGATTACGTAGAACGAGGACTGCGCCTTACACAAGAACTTGTTTACCTCTAATTAATATTACCGTAAGATAAACATCTGTGGAGTAGATGTTCGGAGTTAAAGAATTTTATGCGGAAGGAACTAATTAATTAATCCATAGAATAGTAACATCAATGAAAACAATAGGTATAACTACTTATGTCATTTTCTGTTGTTCCAACCATCATTATTTCAGCTACAAGAAGTCAACTGCTGGACGTAGGCTTCCTCCATGGATTTTCAAAAAGCCATTTGTCACGCAATCTGCATTCAGCGTCTTCCTGCTACGTGTATGACGTAGTCTGTCCACAGCCACCTTGTGGCTGGTCTTCTTACGCTGCGCTTGCCAGTGCGTGATCTACTCGAGAACTTCTCAGACCCACTGGCTATCTGTTTTATTAGTCCAGTAAAAATAAAATTTTGACCTCATAAAATGCAACAGTAAAAAATAATTATTTATGTGATAGTATCGGTGTTTTGAAGTACATTTGTCACAATGTCGTAGTTATGAGATGTGCAGAACTTGAGAAATACCATGGAAATACCTAAAGTTGTGCTTTTCAAGTTTATAGCTAAACAAAACATTCATATTGGTTGCTTATTGAGAATTACATATACTTAAGGGTATACTTAATTTATAATCACCGGGGTCATTTTGTAGAAACATAGATAAAACGAGTTTTTTACATTAATTATGTATTTGAATTTCCGCGCGCTACCGACTGCCGCAATGGGGAGCTGTGCGCATGCGCGTAGCGATGGCGCTGGATCGGGTTATGCAATAAATTATGATGTTAAAGTACTTTTTTGACCTACTGACGGAAAAATAATATTGAATAATTACGAATGTTTTGTGTTTTGACTATTTTGCGAAAAGGTCAATATCCTCAGTACTATAATGATTTAAGTGTTTTATATATTTATCGCTGTATCTCAAAAAGCTGTAGAAATAAAACAGAAACCTAGTTTTATTTTGAGAGATCTATTCAACGATACCCTACACTATGGGGAGGGGTTGAAATTTACCTTCTTGCTAAATATCTGTATGTAGGGCTTATAGATTCCGAGTAAAATGGCTGTGACGTACGGACAGACAGACAGACGAAATCGAGACTACCTTTCATAGGTTTTTTTCTAAAATTCAGATTTTGGTTGTTTAAAAGTATGTAACTTTGTTAAAACTAGCATTCTATTGGATAATTTACTAAGATAAATCATTTTATTATGCTTAATCAATGTAAAAAATTACCTTGAATATTTCAAATGTATGGAAATGAAAATTATTTTCCCAATATCTTTTTTGTTTCTAAAGATGTAAATCTGAAACATTCAGAGATTAATAACGAAGTGCTTATGCAGCTATACTAGATTTGGGCTTAACTTAAGGCGTCCCCTTTCAAAAGATACATTTGAAATATTCAAGGTAATTTTTTACATTGATTAAGCATAATAAAATGATTTATATATTAGTAAATTATCCAATAGAATGCTAGCCTAGTCGGGAGACTGTCTGACTTGCGATCCGCATGTCCTCCTGGGTTCGAATCCCGCGGGACGCACTTCTGTCTTTTATGCACTGTTCTAATTTCTAATTAGGTATTTAGTAATACAAATGAAGATCACACCAAGGTCTTACTTGCTCACTTACGAAAAAGAGTAGGTGCTATTTTTCGAGCGTGTATGTTTGTGTTTTTATACTACCTACGTCCAATATATGTACTTGACTAATATTATCTTGTACACATACATAGTTTTTTGTCTGTTTATGTAAAAAAATATCTCGTTTATAAAAAATACTTATTTTTTTACTATGACTATCATAAGTTGAACCGATTGATCATATTAAAACTTTTTAAATCAGCTTAGCACGCAGTTGTTCTTTTATTTTTTACTGACTTCATAAAAGGAGGGGGTTATTAAATCTACTTGTTATACTTGATAAGTAATTACGCAACAATAAACGTGTGTTTATTAACTGCCTGTCTGTCCTACGAAAAATAGACAAATTTTCTTTCCATTATTTTCTGCATAGGAAATTAATAATAATGGTATAAGTATGTAAAAGACTATGTAATAAGCAGATAAAACAGTTTATATTAAAACATTATCCTTCTTCTTGAGCAGTTGCGTAAAACTGTCTTCGTACATGCGAAATTGAAAATTATCCGCGAGGATGAGGCGGCCGGCCGGCCTCCCCCTCCTGCCCGGCACACCGCCGCGCCGCTGCATCGGCCAGCCGCCGCTTCACGCTGCGGCTTGTAAATACTTACATACCTATACATGTAATCATTAAAATCAAATAAAACATCTTTTGTTGCTAATTACTAAGGAAATGTGTATTATAAATCGGGGATTATTGTAGATCTATGATATTTAGTTATTTGCTATCATAATTTCAAAGAATCCCTCCTGTTGCAAATACTGCGATCTGCTCCATACAAACGGATTTATTTTTACTAGACTATATGTGTCGTGCTATGTACCTCGCCCATTGCCACTTCAATTAGTTAATCCGCTACGCTGTGTCTGCCGCATGTCTGTGTGGCTTAAAGCATCATGATGAAATATAGTACAGCAATTCGAAAATTTATTTCACTTTAATTCACGTCTTTTGCTTCGTGGTCCACTTTAGAACTTCTCAAACCACTTTAGACTATATTTTTATGTATCGTGCTATGTGCCGTTCAATTTTTTAACCTGCTACGCTATGTCTGCCGATGCGTGGTTTATAGCATCATGACGAAATTTAGTACAGCTATTAGAAAATTTTGTTTCACGCCTTTTGCTTGTTCCACTATTATTAGTATTTTCATACATGTTTTTCGTTTGCGGATACTTTAGAACTGATTTCTCTGAAAAGTTTTGGATTTGATCGTGATATATTTTCAACAGATGGTGAAATAATGAGTGTGGAAATTAAGGATACACTGAGATAAAAGCGTTTTGGGTTTTAGATTTTTGTATTTCGCGTTGTTAGCAATATGAGAATTTGTTGTTGAGCGAAGGTCTTTGGGATTTTTAGTTTTTGATACATTGATTTAAAATATGTATAATATAATGTATGTGTTAGATATTTTCTAGATCGAAGAGCTCCATCTTCGACCACGCCGTCGCCTAACATCAGGCGAGTCGGTGGTTAATCAATCTTGCATTAAAAAAAATGCAGTAGTGTGTCGTCTCCACGGGTTCCGTGACGAGACAATGACATCAACCCATTAGCGGCGAGCAGTCATCGCTGCTGAGCGCACACGGGACTTGTTTATACTGTACGAGACGACTTGCTTGCCTCTTTATCAACCGACTTAAAAAAGAGGTTCCTTCTCAATTTGGATGTAGGTATTTTAAATAAAAACTACGGGTCACTCACGTCTGTTTTGAGTCGAAAAATCTGACTATAGTTTCAACCGCGAGTGCGAGGCGTGTCACCGACCAAAAGTGACGTTTTATAAAAGACCGCCGAATGCGGTTGAAACTATACAGAACACACGTGAGTCACCCGTAGTTTTTATTTAAAATGTGTGAAAAGCACGTCAGTTTCCATAGTCAAACTGGTTGTATTTTTTTAATGTCTCTTACCTCATACTTCTGTCATTTATAAAAAAAAATATCTTTCACTTAGTTTATAAATGACGCAATTCGGTTGTTTTTATGCTTGTTACCTTTAACAAGCATAAAAAAACAACCGAATTGAGAACTTCCTCCTTTTTCGCCGTCGGTCGAAAAAAAATTTCAAAATCGATTAATCCGTGTAAATTGTAAGAGGTAATAGAGAAACACACACAGATACCCTCATATTATAAGCTTCATCATCTCAGCCATAAGAAGTCCACTGCTGGACACAGGCCTTCTCCATGAATTTCCAAAAAGACCGATTGGAAGCGGCTTGCATCCAGGCGTCTTCCCGCCACTTGTATGATGTCATATGTTGATGATGTATTATAAGCTTACAGATCTGAAAAAATCACCTGCCTTCTTGCATAGTCGGTTAACGAATACAATCGCACCATCTAAAATCATCCGCGCCATTCTCCCACGTACATCCAGGTTGCGTTTAATCAACCCTCAAGTAATGAAGGGTGACTCGAGGGGTAGGAATCAATTAATGAATATTTTACTAAGAACGCGGGATCTTAATAAACGTTCCTTGTCCGGGATTTTTGGGGATTTCCCGTGATTTATTGTGCGAGTGACGGATCTTCGCGATAGAGATATCATTTGGAAGATTGCGATAAGATTAGCGATCGGGCTGTTTTTTAATGATTCTAAATGGAATTACGATTTAGTTTGTTGGTTTGTTCTAATTAAGTTTGGAGGAAATATTAGAAGATATTTTGATTGTGTTTTTTTTTTTTAACTTCTATTTTTAACCCCCGACGCAAAAACGACGGGGTGTTTAAGTTTGACGTGTCTGTGTGTGTGTCCGTCTGTGGCATGGTAGCTCCCAAACGGATGAACCGATTTTGATTTTTTTCATTTACATTTCATTGAGTATTTTAATAGCTAGACTACTATGAGTTATTCTTAGATTGTGACTTTTATAACTATAGATTTGTATCTTAGTATTTACTAATTTATATTTAGTCGACTTCGACATGCGTAGATTCCGCTTTTATTATTTTACTAGCATTAAAAATCTATCTACTTCATGTAACACCTGCCCATTAATTTCGTTTCAAGAAATATTGTAAATTTCTAAACATAAACAAACTAAAACGCACCATACATCACCGTCACCTCGTTATTTAGTACGGAACGGTCGCGCAATGACGTCTACCACCTCTTTTATTTACATTAAAAACATACATCACCTATGTAGTTAATAATTCTAAAACACAGTTAGAATTAATAACAATTCTTTCGAGATCAAGCGCAAAATTCCCCAATCAAAAATCAACTCTTTCTATCTAAGAATAAAGTGTAAAAGTAACAACGTAAAATTTAAAATGTACAAACAAAAACTAAGAATTAGAAAAAAAAAATGTTGCCAGTCACCTGAGTGTTTTCAATATTTACGATTTTTCTCGCTAAATATTCGAAATTTGCTCCATAAAACATTATGTTCGTATAATGTGTTGTAATGAAGCTAAAAGCTTTTTTATTGTTCCTCTAGGATGTATTTATGCACTTAAAGACACAGTTATAGGACTTGCTGATCTGTTCTTTTGATCTTTGATGGAATATGACAATTCTGATGGGAACTAAATACGAACGAGATCAAAGAGAACCGTAGCTATTTAGTATTTTTCTTGGAGCTTCCGTTTGGTGTCTAAGGTGTTGCAACATTATGACAGCTAATTTTCGATTTGTAACCGTGGAAATCATTCGTTGGAAATTAATTTAATTTCAACTCTTTAACACAGTTAGAGTACTGTTTCCGTATACACATTAGATACAATACAAAGTTTACAACTTATATTATATTTTATTGAATACTGGATGTAATAAAAACAATATGTACATTATTACAATTTAAATTAGTCACTTAAAATAAATTTCACAGTCACACCTTACAATTAACATAAAATAAAAATGCTACAATATATTGTCACTAAAAATAGCTAGTACCCCAAATCAGGTACCGTCGTGTTCATCTTTCCTCGACCAAAAGTGCCCATTACGCTGGCATTACGCTATTTTATTGTATTATATATTTTTTTCAATACTATTTCTTGTTTCTGCGTAATACGTGGACAAACATATAAATATACATACTAGTTGGTATAGATAAACATATACAAAAACTGTGTAATCCTGACAATGTTGGGGGCAATTCAGTTAATCAAAACCGATCCGTAACTGAACCTTTGGCGAAGCATTTCCTGTCGGCTGCTATCATTTTTTGATTTAGTAACGAGCGAAGGACATGTCACGTTTCATCAATTGTGTCAATTGTATGACTTAGAAGTGACTGAATCAAAAAAAAAGATGGCGGCCGATGGGAAACGGTTCACATATGATTCAGCTACGGAGCGGTATTGATTAACTGAATTGCCCTGCACGTCGAATTGATAACCTCCTTTTTTGACGTCGGTTAAAAAGCCATTAGTCATGTGAGGTGCACATTGAAGCCATGATTTAATGTAAAGAAATAACCTTTGCAATGCTAGCATTAACACTTTATTTAGTTGACAGCGTTACTTAGGATTACGAGGTAGTATAAACGTGACACACGACACGGATTATTCCGCATTTGCCGTGAGCCCAACACCACATTATGAGGCTAAGTATATTTTTATATTTAGCCTAGACTTGTAAACAGCTTAGTCCCTGAACAAAGAGCGTTATGTTGCAAATAGACATAGAAGAATTGTGGCGAGAGTGAAAGTACTGAATAAACACAAATAAAAACAGTCCATCCCATACTTACCATGTCGGTTTCTTAGTACGACGTAGATAATATTGGCAGTACTTTGAAAAGCTACCTAAAAGGTACTGTTTGTTGGAAGTTTTAAAACGAAACTCCAAAGTCGCCACTACTTTACTGAAGCATGACTCGAATTTGAAATAACTGTGTATTGGAATTAGATTGTGACTAGAACATTTATGACATGTTTTATTCAAGAAACTTGAAGAAATTTGACACTGGCAAATACTCTAAGTGGATCCAAATTTAATAAAAAAAAACTGTATATAAGAGGATACCATTTCTTATGTAATTAAACAACATACTATTTTTAGAAAACTATGTGTTTACAAAATGTCCTCTCATTATATTTCTACTGCACGGTGCACGGTCTTTTATACCACTAAGTTTCGTATCTTGTTCAATTTAACCATGACCGATAAGTCAAACTAATCTGGCTGTATTTCTTCCGCAGTGGAAGCGACCTCCTTTCTTAAGTTATGAGCTTATAGTTAATCGGACCATTTGTCTGTAGGACAATTCGTGGGAACTGCATCACCGCCGCAAAGTACCTGAAGATCTGTTCTGATGTAAGAACATATTTAGTTGTTTAATACTTAGCCATGTTGTTACCTATTATTATTATAAGAAATGGGAAATTTGTTTCAAATGCAAATATAAATATATCTTCTTGTTATATAGGTAGGCTTATATTATTATGTATGGAACTAAAACTGAAAACGTGAAAATATTTGATGTTACAAAAATTCATCGACCAGCAGTAAATATATAAGTAAATATCTAGTCCCATTCCTATACCTATCTAATCAAGCAAAGCTATGGCTATGGCTTCTAAGTTAAGCTGTTTTTTTATTGGTACATTATTTTTGTATACAGAATAAATATTTATGTTCATAGAAAAAATATTTAATTTGGGTAGAGATTGAACCTACAATATACAGTATATGAAGGCATATATTCTGACAACAGAGCTATGCGGCAATGCTATTAACAATGGACTGCGTTTTCTGAGATTTGTGGTTTGATGAAATAATAATAATAATATCAACTTACTCTACCTCATTTAATCAACAATAAATTACGGTCGTAATATTTTTTTCAGCGAGGATTTGAGTTTCACAGATGAATAGAACAAATGGGAACGAGAACGAGTGGGATAATAATAGATATACAAGCAAGAACAACACATACACAAAGACAGAAAAACTGTCTAAAAGGCAAAGCTACTCGTAACTTCACTTAACACAATTTATTAAATAAAATCTGAACCAGCTTGTTATCCACAATCCAAAATACATCATTTTAATTTGATTTAATTTTATGACACTGGGGGTCCGAAAATAGCTTAGGACAACGGCCCGAAGTTCACTTACTTTTTATCGACTTAATACTTTAAAAAGTTACTTTTTATCTTAATTATCAAAATAACCCTAAATACCACCATCAGTTGCTACTAATAAATTACTAGTCGTTCTGGAGAACTAATAACTTCATTCACAATGTACATTATAATGACATTCTACAAATGGGAGCTAATAAAATATATCAAAACTGGTTTACGAGCGGACTTGAACATTTAGCTTCTCGAGAATTCAGGTTTGAAGTTGAAACAAAGATTTATAAAGTTTTTGGAAGAGGAAATAGGTTGGTAAATCAAGTAAAACGAGGGTTATGTATCATTGGAAATAATGCGGTCTCGTAATACAAAACAAAAACTGTTTATTGACACAAGACTACAAATAAGTATTTACATGGGAAGAGATTATCGTGTATTGAGTTAAGAAGAAAGAAGGTAGAGTTAAGAAGGAAGCAGCAAAAGACCTGTGGCTGGTCTTCAGGCAGACAGATGACCTCATACGAGTACAAGTGGCAGGTAGACGCTGAAAGCAAGCCGCTTTCATCAGGCCGTTTTGAAAATCCACGAGTGAAGTTTATGTCTAGCATTGGTCGTCTTGTAGCTGAGATGATGATGATGAGTACTGGTAGAGCTCAACTTATGCTTTTGTTTTCGTCAGTTTGGCTACTCATTAGCTTAGCCTTAATTTTCTAAAACATAATTTGAAATAATTTTATTTTATTTTTATGCAAATTAGCACCGTAAACACGAGTCATGCCAATGATATAATTTACAAAATAGTTTCAAAATCAAAGTCAAAGTCAAAGTAAATTTATTTGCATAAAACATGAGTAGCATGCACTTGATGTTATTTGTTTTATAAAAAAAATTATGAAACAAATATAATAACAAATATATTTGTTTAATCAAAAATTGGTTCACGAATGACGCAGAAGTTCGTGTACCTACATACATTAAAAAAATACGCTACGAATTGATAACCTCCTTCTTTTTTGAAGTCTGTTAATAAATCGATTTAGAGTAATAACAATCAAGTCAAAATAAAAATAAAAAAAGTCAAAAGGAATTCTTATGTACAGTATTTTTTGTGAACTTTTAAGTTTAACAGACAAATTTTCGTTTTTACCTAACACTGCGCAAGAAAGAGAGTTATTTTATTTTGTTTATATAGATGTGTATGTTTTTATATTCATTCGTACAGCCTAAACAGTTTCACCGATTTTAATGTGTAAAGTATCGATAGATTCTTATTTACTTCCCATGAGTAGTAGCGTGTTTTGTAATAATAATAAAATTATCGCAAAAATCTGTTTTTACCTAGCCGTGAGTGACATATAAAGAATTATTCTAATAATAGCTATTTACAACTAATTGTCTACGGCTTTGTACACACTTTCTCGTGAAAAAGACGAACTCAACATGAAATCAAACATAACAGTCACACTACGAAAATTACTCTTATGCAGTCGGGTATTATGCTTTTCTTTTCATAACATTACGTTATAAATATTTACCCGTGTTAAAAGAAGAAAAAATACCCGACTGCAAAGAGCAAAAAAATGTTTTCATAACTCAACAAAATTTAATTAAGGTCTAACTCTGGAAAAAATCAATAAGTGGATGAAATAATTACAACAAAGTCAAAATCCACATTTCACCAGCAAATTATTACATAGGCCGTAATTTTTTTGCAAAATAAGACGAATTTACTGTTACTATTTCCGGTAGGTACTAAAGTAAAATGCAATTTATACTGCATATTCCACTAAATCATTATCAAACCATCAATAAAACTAATTTACAATCTTTAACACGTGTCCTGACCAATAAACTATAATTTCTCCGAAATGGTGTAAAGTTGGAGAAAATTGGAACTTTGCCTCGTCCATTCATGAGTGCGTGGCGTGGGCAGCGACTGAGGCGCGCCAAGCGGCGAGTAGCAGAAACTAGCTCGGGTTCGTATAGTTGTCTGTTGGCTGGAAAAGTTGATGTGAAATTGTGACATGCATTTTAAAATCATGTTTTTAAAGTGTTTTAAATTTATTATTGCTATCGATACAAAGATTTAATTACTATTGAATTGTAGCTACGTGATGTGGCAAACTTTTTCATATTATACCTATAATAATCATAATAAATGTTATCTATGTTTTTTATCCGACTGTCGGAGAAAGAAGATAATATTTTGCAGTAAATATGTATTTATATGTGTTTAAACAGGTAAGGATGTGTAGGTATACCGATGTGTATTTAAATAGGTATCTTCTTGTAGCCTATATTCGGGGTGTAGGTATGATCGTAATATGCAAGGTCTTGTAGATTAGTAGGTATATATTTTTAAGTTACATTATTATGGAGCTTAAAACAAAAAGCTTTTGTTTTTTCTGGACCCAGTTGTGTTCTTTTTTACCGATTTCAAAAAGAGCCGATTTATCAAAACCGGCTGTATTTTTTCTAATGTTTGTAACCACATAATTTTTTCATTTATAAACCGATTTGAAATATTCTAATTTTTTGTTCCAAAGGATATACTTTCATATTGCTCCCATATAAATTTTTTCATCTAAATCAGTTCAGTGATTTGGTTTTTAAAACAAAATTGCTCATTTTAAAGTCAGTTTTATAGTTTTTTGAAACTATAATTATTTAAGTTACTTAGTTTTTTGATTGTGAAAATTTTAGTAGAGGACCGACAGACATGTGAATTAGTCCACATACAAGAGCCAAGCTCTTAAATAAAAATGTATGAATCAAATATTTTTTTTATGTCAGTAACTTCGCAGCCTAAGTACTATGCAACGCATTTGCAAGAAGAAGAATTATTTATTCTGTATTTAAAGACACCTAGCCAAAACATATTAAAATAATAATATTTCTTTCCTTAAAAGCTTAGGTTATCCGTACTCAGCGATATCGATCCACATTCCTGTTGCGTACTGCACAAGAATGGAATTCTTTGCCGCCATCTCTGTTTCCTGAGACCTACAATCTTGGAATATTCAAGGCTAGAGTGAATAGATATCTTCTAGATCGACGAGCTCCATCCTCGGCCACACCGTCGCTTAACATCAGGCGAGTTGGTGGTCAATCGTAGATCTATAATGTATAAAAAAAAAAAAAAAACTTTCCGTGCATTATTGTCTGGAAGAGAACGCTTTACCATTAAGGGCACCAATTAAAAACTTAAATACAACCATCTTTCTTCGGTTTATTTCAGCAATAAAAATATCGATAATTTAAAACTTTGCCATAACTGATTATTTTTATCTAATTTACTCTATGAAACAGAAAATAACAAAACACCTTTGAATAATTACATCAATTATTTCAATTCCCAATTCAAATTTAATCTCTTCCACATATCACGTTGGTCACTAATAATAAAAATCTGTGCAAACAATGCTCGATTATCCCGAAAATAATTCAATTCTTTATTGCCAACACACGTTCGAAATTTTATGAACCTATCCTGCGCCACCTTCATTGCTTTATAATCCCCATTTCAAATAAAATAAATATAAAAAATCGTAATGTCTGTATGACCGTTACGCCCGCAGCTATGCTTAAAGAGGGTGCTTTCGTACTGGTGCAGTAAAATAATAATAAATAATAAAATTGATTGTGAATAAATAGTAATAGCCTTAGTAAAAAGACGGTTCTGCAAAGTAGTAATTTTTTTTTAAGTGTTTTTGGTTTGAAGCAGAACAAATCATGTTCATTTATGACAAAAAAAAACATTTTTTATTTATTTTCGTCTAACTTTCAGCGATATCGGTCAACGTTCTTGATGAATATATACTGCATAATAATGAAATTATTTGCCGTCATCTCCAAACGGTAGTCAGGCGGGAGCAAGCAAAGTGAGAGAGAGCCAGATACAAGGCAGGAGTTGAGTGAAAGCGTGCGAGGTGAGATCGGAACAGGGGGGGAATGTGAGCAGAACAAAAACGGATTGGGAGCTGAACGGGAGCAGGGCAAGAGCGGGGCGAAAAAGGGATGGAAGTTTATTTTTCATATAAATAGATCAACAATTGACCACACACTTAAGAAAATAAACTTTTTTACTTTAAACAAAAAACGAAATGACACATAATTGTCACTACATATCCTTCCAATGCATAGACTTCTATAGATACCTACCCCAAATGTATGGACCTAGTATGTCAACAGTAAGATGAAAAATCACAGTTGACGACCTAAGATTTATTTAATTTCAGGTAATATAATACTTCCAATTCGATATTTTATCAGCTAGTTACTAGCGTAGAAGCGCGCAGATGCATTGGGTTGAATAGATTTCGCGCGGATGGATCATTCCATCACTAAATCGTGTGTGACGTCACAGTCGATACCAAAAATGTGGCACGCAAGGTTTTCATATACTCATCGCATGCATCACACATGCACACACACACACACTCACACACACACATACACACACACAGCATGCGTCGCATGCTTCATCTACTATGTCTGTGTTCCAATGTGAAAGTGTCATTCAATACTCGTTCTATTTACCGAGCGCAGTACACTTAAGGTGGACGCGAAATTAAAACTAGCGAACAATAGTTGGACTCGCCCGAGGCAGTAATAATAAGGGCTGGGGTGCACGAGGGGAAGCTCTGGGGGAGTATCGATTTTTTAACATCTGCGAATTGAGATCGGGTTAATTTTTTGTGGGTGAGAATTGAGGATATAAGAATGGTAAATTAACTTTGTCATGTCCTAAATAAGGCTAAACAAGAGGTATTTAAAGTAGTTTTTTTTTTCTATAAGCAGTACTACAGACAGCAAAAACACTAATCACGAATATGAATTATAATATTTAAAAAATTAAACTGGACACGTGTGAATCAGACTCGCCCACCGAGCGTTCCGTACAAACTAAATAAAAGGGGGAAATCATATATTTTTTTATTTTCATTTATAATCCGAAAAAATACATCATAAAAATATTTAACACATTTCTTGCTCACCACTCGGATCTTAGTGGGGCGGGGCTATAGTAGCGGCGCCTTCTACTCGGATCCGAGCGAACATCCCGTTCATTTTGTAGTAGTCAGTAAACCGCCGGCGTTTAAGGCAGTCAACGTTGCTTTGCGCGGCCACTCTGTACTTAATCAAAATTCGCCTAAAAAGTTTTGGTTCCCAGCTGAAGTGAAGGGTCTGCAGGGAGCGAAGAATGTGTTAAATACCTGTTTTGGCTTATGCTAATGAGGCTCTTTCATATGATACCCCACATGATACCGTTAATTCATTTTAAAATTTGGGCCCTCATTCCTTGCATAGAGACACTTTTTTTTTGCGATTAAATTAAAAATGTCCAATTATCGGATTTTTTCCTATATGTGTACTCTAACACAATGCTTCTTGCCAAATTTCAGAGTTCTATGTCAACGGGAAGTACCCCATAGGTTTTGATTCCTCTGTGAGTGTCGAAATGTGCGTTTTTTACGACATATTCGGCTGTAACTTTTTTTACAAAAACTGAGAAATTTATTTTTCTTTCTGCAGCAAGATACTATGGATCTGCGTATATGGTTTTAATTTCAACTCGATACCTTCACGTGTTCCCGAGATAAAGGTCTTGACACCCGGACAGACGGACAGACGGACAGACAGACGGACAACAAAGTGATCCTATAAGGGTTCCGTTTTTTCTATTGAGGTACGGAACCCTAAAAATAGGTAAGAAAAACCAGATGACCTCATACAAGTGGCGGGAGGACGCTGGATGCAGGCTGCTTCCAATCGGCCTTTTTAGGAAATCCATGGCCTAGCCTATGTCCAGCAGTGGACTTCTTATGTCAGCGATGATGACGATGATGAAGAAAAACCAAAATTACCTACGATGCCAGAGGTAAAGACGACAAAATCAGTCAAGTTTTTTAAGCTAAAGCGTAGGACAGTAATATTTGGATTAGTCTTAGTGTGCCATTTAAATTACCTTCTTTTTATCTTCAATTGATACGCCTGTTAAGCGACGGTGAGGCCGAGAATGGAGTTCGTTGATGATTATCCTTGCTGGATTTTTTATGAGAATAAAACTACAAAAATTCGCCATGATTACATTATAGATGTTCTAAGTACGAAAGAAGCGCTTTAATTCCACTATTATAGTGTGTATCTACCGCTAAGATGTAGAATGCATTTTATAAATGTGTCTTTCTGAATAGATACCTATAATCTAAATAAATCTGTTGGCAGCTGCCAAGGGTAAAAAGCGCTTCAAGTGCGTTTTTTCGTATGCAACATTTGCTTAGAATCAGGCGAGATGGTGGTCAAGCGAAAGCCTATTTTTAAACTATGCATCACGAGTCTTCTCACTCAATCTCAAAATTGGAATGTCTTTAAATTGCGACTGATTCAGATTCTTCTAGGTAGGTCTAGAGTTATTGTGATAATGTTCAAAACGTTTAATTAAGTAAGTTTGTATAGACCGAGTGGGCAGCCCTAGTGTCAGAATGTATTAAGCCACCGAAAAGCATCGGTGGCTTAATAACTCTGGCTAAACGTTTTAAACTATGACGGCATACCTTATCATGTCACCCAAAATAAGACCGCTGCTAGATAGCTGCATAGGCCTCCCCATTATTTCCAAGAACACTTGGTGAACGCAGCTTGAATCCAGCATCTTCTTGCCACTTGTATGAAGTCGTATGTCTATCTTGTGGCTGGTCTTCTTACGCTGTGCAGCGAGGGCATACTTCCGTAGTGGAAATTCCTCGTCAGCGGGGCAGCGGTTCTCAAACTATCGATCACGGTAATCTCCATTATATCTAATCGCATCCCCCGGTATTACCTCCGTCCCCTGCACTCCCTACACTGGAAACCGGCGCCCAACAGTACTTACAGAAACAGAAACAGATAGCGCTACTAGTGTTGGGAATCTAAGCATTGATTCGTCATGGTGATGATCAGTGCGAGGCGCGTTACTGATCGAGAGTGACGTTTGCGCTGCTTTTGAAAAAGTCCACCGCATGCGGTTGAAACTGTAGTCAAGTATTTCGACTCAAAACAGACCTGACGTGAGTGACCCATAGTTTTATAAGGTTCACACTGAAGCACGCAGCTATCTCTCTCGCGCATCACAATATTTTTAAACATATAAAATCATTGAGTAGGGGTATTAGAAAAGTTGGAGGCGAATTTGTTTATTTAGATAGGAGAAATATTAAAAAAAGTTTTACTTCGATATGTCTTAAACTGACTGAGTAATTGAAAAATATATGTTTTTTATTTAAACAAATTGGCGTCTTACTTTTCTAATCCCTACTCAATAATTTTATATGCTTAAAAATGTTGTGATGCGCGAGAGGGATAGCTGCGCACTTTAATCTCCACCTTAATGATTCCAAATTCAAATATATCTAAAATTGAAATAAGTTTCATCACTGTTTACCAGTACACAGTCAGTCAGTGAGCCCCTGCATAACTGCACAGCATAATCCTGTATTGTGTACCTGCCCTAACGGGATTGGGAACTGGCGCGATCCTGTGCGGATGATTGATTTTTTTGATGCGTTTTGGCAATACGCATGCATTGCAGGTTTGCACCTAGGAGATATTATCAATAAAGGCTTTATTTCATAATAAAAAGTCATGGCAAATAACAGGAATGTATCTATATTAAAAGAAACACAAAATACCTGAATGCAGATGAGTGATTCTTGCAGTCTAACATACGATTTCAGATTTTAGCTAGAAAAAATAAAACCGGCCAAGTGCAAGAAAATCGGTCTAGCCGTTTAGGCTGTAGGAAGTAATATTCGACTGGCCTTGTAGCTCAGTGGTAGTATGTCCGCCTGCTGAGCTGTAGGTCGTGGGTTCGATCCCCACCCAGGGCGAGCATTTGTGTGATAGGCATGGATGTTTGTTCAATGTCTGGGTGTTTCTATGTACCTATCATATGTATATATTTACTATATATATATTCTATCAGCCATCTAGTTTCATAGTACAAGCTTTGCTTAGTTTGGGCTAGATGGTGTTGTGTGAAATGTCTTCAAATATTTAGTTATTTACATACATTAATATATACAAACACATACATATATACAAACATAGTATAAGTACTCGAAAAATATAACCCTCCCTTAAACAGTCCGGTAAAAATAGCAGTTTTATGAAAAATCTTATTTACAAACTCAGTGTATTCTATAAAGGACTGTACCCACTATCCCCATAGGCCGGCTGGTTAATAATAAAGAGGCGTACATTTGTCAGCGATACCTTGCGGGTGACTTCTGAAAAACAAAATTTTACGCAACACATATCATAGTGGACAGGGGTCGGGTTGTGCACGCACTCGGTCGGCCACACGCGGCGTTTTTTTGTAAAAATAAAAATATGGAAATTTAAAAACTTTTAACATTTCAAGTTCTGTTAACTTTGTATTAAGATTTTAATGAAACGAGTATAAAGAATATTATACAAATCTATATTAATACATAAATCTGTCTTTGTACGTCAAGTGTATCAATAACGTTACAGGTTGTAAAGAAATTCAGTCCAGTTCATGTTCGGTTGTGCATAAAATTAAAGTTTAATGATCATGATTTTTTTATTTTAATTTGAAATTTCAAAAAAAAAAAAATTCGTAAAAAGTTACTAGCACTAAGCATCCCAGTGCGTGGGACTAGGGTGACCACACGAGGGGTCCGCAGACACGGTCAGTGCGCCCGCTCTAAAGAAGTGAATAAATCTGCCGTGCTCACGACAAGGTGAATATAAATATAAAGAATCCGTGGACAAACTTCCGGATTCTTAGGGGTGACACGCAAGATTTAACTTTAAAAAACTGTAAGATCGAAAAGAAAATACACATCAATAAAGCAGTTACGGCTATGCTTCAATTATTGAAATTAATAGATACAGATAACATACTGTTACGTTAACGGACCAACCAACGTAAAAATTATTAGAAAAATAAATTGTATTGCTATAAAATTGTATTGCTATAAAATTGTTGATTTAGTAGATTAAATTCGTGCCAAATAAATCTTGTAGAAATTTATAAAATTAGAAATCTTAAATTTACAAACAATTATTATGTGATATTTATTATACAGTTGACAGTATTCATAAAGTAAATTGAATATAACTAAACTTAGTATATGTTGGTACGTTTTGTAATCCAATAGAATACATGTAAATCCCGCCAAATCTCTAATTAAACCTTAGCAAGTAAATACGTAGACCATATCAGATTTCAAAATGTTTGGGTACCTAATAATAAACGTAATTGGATTTTTCATCGACTTAATTTTTTTTGTGTAGTAGTTTAGTTAGTTGAGTTTGTATATTGTTAAAAGAAGGACATTAACAACGGGCTGTATTCTCTTTATTATTGTCTATGTTACTCCTCATCATTTATATCCCAAAAATATTTTCGTTTGACAGGATATACCATTTTACTATGGAAATTAACGTGGTTGAGAAAACGTGGTCTTTTTGAAAAAGACCGCCGAATGCGGTTGAAACTATAGTCGGATATTTCGGCTCAAAACAGACGTGAGCGACCCGTAGTTTGTTATTTAAAAAGGATATACCTTTAGATGGTTCCATAGAAAATTCAATAAAATCGGTTCAGTAGTTTGGTTTTTAAAACAAAACTGCGCATTTTAAAATGGATTTTTCAGTATTTTAAACAATAATTAATAGAACACTATTATTATTAACGGGATATTTACCGTGATTCGCGTTAATTTTGAGCTCCCGATATTTACATACATGGTGCATGTAACTGTGCCGAAATATCGGGAGCTCAAAATTAACGCGAACCACGGTAAATATCCCGTTAATAATAATAGTGTTTTAATGAATGACCCTGATAGATTGAAAAAAATATTAGTTTTAAAATTATTTCTAAGTATATAGAAGCAACCCTAGTCTTTGCAGCGCGGCAGACCGGTCACCGTGAAAGGCGAGGTGATCATAAAGCCTCGCGCATGTTCTTACATAATAATATTCTTGAAATATTATTCCCTTAGGGGGGGCAGACAAACTACCGGGGCACAGGGAAATGTGTTGACTCGTTGACTCTATTCATATTGGAAAACTTTCGGCAAGTAAAATAAAAAGGAGATTAATATAAAGGAGAGAATCATAAAGTTGTACACTGTTTAGTATGCGTATAATAATAGAAAATTATAAGGAAACTCAAGGTCACGCAACGAGCTATGGAGAGGGCTATGCTCGGAGTCTCTCTACGAGATCGAATCAGAAATAAAGAGATACGTAGACGTAAAAAAGTCACCGATATAGCACAGCGGATTAGCAAGTTGAAGTGGCAGTGGGCAGGACACATAGCACGTAGAACTGATGGCCGATGGGGCCGAAAGGTTCTCGAGTGGAGACCACATACCGGCAAGCGCAGCGTAGGAAGACCAGCCACGAGATGGACAGATGATCTCATACAAGTGGCGGGAAGACGCTGGATGCAAGCCGCTTCCAATCGGTCTTTTTGGAAATCCATGGAGGAGGCCTATGTCCAGCAGTGGACTTCTTATGGCTGAGATGATGATGATGATGATGAATAGAAAATTATATTGCTCTGTGTTCAGCATCAGCTTTGAACTCAACCTCAGCCTTATCATCGCTTTTCTCACCACCTAAACAGCATGCTACCCCATATTATCATTATCTGCTCAAACATCCTCACCACTGGAGCAGTTGTGCCAGTAGCTCAGAGCTGTGCTCCGATATTTCAAGGAGCTGGGTTAGCTCGGGTGATGCTGGTTAGAGAAAATGCACAATACACCCCTAGCGGGACTTCAGTGTAGGACCCATCACCCCCACCTCGAATAAGAATAAGAATTACTCTGTGTATAAAGGTGATGATTTATATTACAATCTGCCTCGGATCTGAGTCAATCGAGTCCAGGTTCGACCCAGGATTGTTATAAAATCGACGACCTATCTCGCAGATAGACGGAAGAAAAGGAAGTAATGGGAACTGGATAGGTAATTATGGACCTATCATAAGACACAATTATTCGTATAGGTACGTTTAATAACTTATTTTTTAACCTCTTGTTTTATATGTTTGTTACTGCATAACTCCGTCATTTATAAACTGATTTGTTCTTTTTTTTAAAACGTTATAAATATCAGATTGCCCTCAAAGAATTTGATTACTTACATCAAATTGGTTCAGTAATTTAGTATTTAAAACAAAATTACGTATGTTGAAGTCGGTTGTTTTTTAAAGTATAAAAGGCTTATAGTTTAAAAGTATTTTGATTAGTTTTCACTTGCAACAGATCTTGTCAACAAAATTAAGGCTTACACAAGATCTGTTTCAAGTGAAAACTAATAAAAATACTTTTAAACTATATGACTACAATAACCTTATCATTTGACTGGTGGCTTATTATTGCGTTAATACGTTGTACCTAAATATTATGTAGGTGCATACAAAACAAAAAAAATACAAAATCCTAGGAAATCTCTACCAGTTTTCTGTTCCCCGGACTACAGGGATGTCCCGGAAACGGTCAGCGCGGAGACAAACTACTCGGCCGCGCGACACGCGTCATAACGCGCCTTTTCTCCCCTCCCTCCTCTCCTCTTTTCTCCTGTCTTTATCTCTCTACTGAAAATGTGTGTACAAGCCTTTATTTTGGAAATTTAGAGATTTTAGAGACATTGTTTGTTCAGGTCATGGCTCAGACTTTTGATTATCTATGCACCGTGTTAGCATTGCAAAATAGTTTATGAAATATTCTCTAAGTATTTGCGTAATAAATGCACAGTGCACTTTTTGTGTGTGGATTTTAAACTGAATCCGATTTAATGTTTAATCTAAAAAGTTATGGAGATGTCCCTATAATGAGTAATTTTGTGGTGTTCCTTTTTCATGACTTTGTCAACGACTGCTTTGTCAAAAAAAAATATAGCTGGGACTATTTAACTAATTAAAATGTTTATAATAACTAAATTAAAAATCGAACTATTTTTTTTTCCTATTTTGAATTTAGTAAGGATTTTCATTAGTTAAGTGGTGTTTAGTGGTTTTAAATAAATAAATGAATAATTTATTGATCTAAGCTTCTATTATATATGCTATGCTATCACTAAAGCATACATATACATAATAAAAGAGAATAATTAATTGGTAAAAGAAAACTTTTCCTTCACATAAAATTTATGCTTTAAATTTAATATAAGTTCTTTATTTTAATTTGGTAAATCAGCTTATTTTTAAGACAATGTACAACTAGAAAATAAGATACATTAGCTAGTACAAACTCCTGTAAAAATATGTCTGTAAATAAAGTTAAATTGAATGGTGCCTTCAGAATTGACCACTAGGTAGGTATATAATTATATTCGACTAGTATATTATATCTTTAGCTAATCACCAATTTATCTCATTTTCTACATCAAAAAGAAGTTGATATAAATCTTTATGCACTAAAAACACAAAAGACACCTCACATGAAACCAAAATAATCTTCGTCAATGACGCATTTCCCACCAATCGTGCGTGGAGTCTCGTTTGAATAAACGTTAAATAGTGTCGTGTCTATTGGTAGTATATCATTGGCAGTGAGTTGGAAAAGACCACACAGGGCCCTAAAATGTCTTGAGATTGTAAAATAATAATTTATAGCAAAAAAAACAGAAACAAACGACTTTAAAATACGCAATTTCGTTTATTTGCAGATTAGATTTTATATATTTTTTTAGATACTTATCTTGTTTTAAAAACTAAACCTTATAAGGAAGCTTAAAGTCACGCAGCGGGCTATGGAGAGAGCTATGCTCGGAGTCTCTCTACGAGATCGTATTAGAAACGAAGAAATTCGTAGATGTACAAAAGTCACCGACATAGCACAGCGGATAAGCAAGTTGAAGTGGCAGTGGGCAGGGCACATAGCACGTAGAACTGACGGCCGATGGGGCCGAAAGGTTTTCGAATGGAGACCACGAACCGGCAAGCGCAGCGTAGGAATACCAGCCACAAGGTGGACAGAGGATATCTTACAAGTGGCAGGAAGACGCTGGATACAGGCCGTTTCCAACCGGTCTTTCTGTAAATCCATGGGGGAGGCCTATGTCCAGCAGTGTACTTCTTATGGCTGAGATGATGATGATGATGAAAAACCAAACTACAAAACTAATTTTGATGAAATTTATATGGGACTACCTCTGAAGTATTACCTACCAATAATATATATATACATAATTTTTAAAAAAAACATGCAAAATCAATTTACAATTGGTGAAATAGTTGCGTAACAAACATACAGTCCATTGATAAAATGAAAACAATTATATAAGTTTTACCTAAGTATGCGTTTTAAGAAAATTCCAAATAAATGTTCCTTAATGAAATTAACCAAATTTTAACGGATTTATCGCGTTTATTTTACAGTTAGTTAAGTTAGTTTATTTTACAAAATTCTATATATTAATAATACAAATAAGAAAACGAGCAATACGCTTTCAAATATATTTATTTCTATCTTGATATAGTTACTATTGCTTGCACTGTGCGCCAAGCATATAGTAGTCGTAAATCCAAACATTTTTCACGCAGAACTTTGTAATCCCTAACTAAACTAAGCAAAGCTTATAATATTATAGAAACCAGATAGCTAATAAATTACTTATTTACTTATGGTACATACCTGCGTGTCCCGCTACGTTTGTTAATAAGTTTTTTTTTTTTTTTTTTTTCAATTAGATATTTAGTCGTTGAAAAAGATCGTAATTAATGCCGAAAATCAACCTGATCCCTGTCTGCACCCTGCCCTGCTCCTATTCTGTTCTTCAATATCTAGTTATTACATGGTGATTTGTTCAGTTATTCAGACAAAATAAACAAACATAAACACAAAGTTTGCTTTCACTTTTACCTATGTTATTAGCTAGGATATTCTTATCAAAAAAAATTGTTGTCTGTAAAGTCGGTTTACGGACGATAGTTAACGTGACAACATACGTCCGCGCGCGATCTCCGAGGAATGATAACTGAAGCGACGGTCGGGCGCGGCGCACACCCGCCCGCTTCCTCAGCCACCGCGCGCGGTTGTAACGGGACAAGGAGCGTAACGTAACGGGTGAATGAGTCATACTTTTTCGTGCATGCAGCCGGCGTTCATCGATTTATTACACGTTGTCACGTCAAAAACCATTCATAAACACGAACAAAACCAGTTACTATCAATGCCTACACTATTATTCAATCTAGGTCACATTTACACTTACATTTTTTCATTTAATTATGAAAACTCCAACTGGATCCTCTGGCTGATTCAGTCCGCGGCTCATAAGGCGCCTTTGAGCGCGCGTTATTATGCAGACCCACCCTTGTTTATAAAAAACACATTAAAAAATGGAAAATGTTTGAATAAGTGTGTGATTGCGGCGCCAGCGTGAAACAGAAAGAGAAAATTCTGCGTTCATTCAAGTGAAAGGCCTTCTTAAAGACAGTAAGGACAATTTTTCGCTATTCTCAATAGATGGGGAATTTATAATGTTTCACACTATGTCCACTATTTATTGCCAAATATATTTATGGGTGTCTCCTTTATTAACCGACTTCCATAAATAAAGAGATTCATATTTTGGCGGTACGGCGACAGTCATTAATTGTCAGTCGAGAAATTTGTGTGTTCGATTTCCAAATGAAGTCACGACCGACCGCCAATCACGGCGACGACTAAACTTTATATATATATATGTGTGTGTGTGTGTGTGTGTGTGTTATATACAGACGTCAACTTGCGTATGTCACTAATTAGTTCATAGTTTTTGGCGGGAGTTTTTGGCGGGAACGTCATCGAAACATGTTGTTGCTTTGTTTTATTTTCCTAAACTTGTGTTATTTTGAATATCAATGCGATAAAAATGGTGGTGTTTTATGCATTAAGTGTTCGATCAAATAAATGGGTGTAGGCAAGTGAAATGAAGCAGTGAAACGTCTCATTTTACGTTGTCGACAAAACTCCATAGAAGCTTCTAGTAAAGTCGCCACCACTTTTCTGAAGCAGGACTCGACTTATAAATTGACTGTCTAGTGACTTAGATTGTGACTAGAAGATTTATAACTTGTTTTATTCAAGAAACTTGAAAAAATCCTAATAATTGACACTGGCAAATGCTTTAATGCGGGTCCAATAGATACAAAATAAAACCGGACAAGTGCGAGTCAGACTCGCGCAACTCGCTCGTCTGTGTCTAATAAAGCTCTTTCATATGATACCCCACATGATACGGTTAATTCACTTTAAAATTTCGACCCTCATTCCATGCATGACGACACAATTTTTATGTGATTAAATTAAAAATGTCCAGTTTTCGGATTTTTTCCTATAGTCAGTCCCAGAGTTCTAGGTCAACGGGAAGTACCCCATAGGTTTTGATTCCTCTGTGAGTGTCGAAATGTGCATTTTTTTCGACATATTCGGCTGTAACTTTTTTTTATGAAAACTTAGAAATTTTATTTTTCTTTCTGCAGCAAGATACTATAGATCTGCGTATATGGTTTTAATTTCAACTCGATACCTTCACGCGTTCCCGAGATAAAGGTCTTGACACCCGGACAGACGGACAGACGGACAGACGGACAACAAAGTGATCCTATAAGGGTTCCATTTTTTCCTTTTGAGGTACGGAACCCTAAAAAGAAGAAGAAGAATTAGTTCATAGTATTATGAAGTGTCCGCCGTGTGATCAAGCTCAAGCTGTTTAAACAAAACTAGTTTTACGAACAGAACTGTACATATTCGAAGTTCTTGTTCAAAATTAAGAATCGAATGCTTCTGTTAAATATTATTAAAATCACTTGATAAAATGGCCCCGCAGCAAACTTCTCCTCATAAGAACCGAGATTTCATAACCTTTTATTTTGAAAATATTTGCTTACTAGCCGAGCTGAGCTGAGAAAGTGATAAAATTAAATTATTATAAAATACCATCTACCAAGAATACTCATACAAGTATATTTTTTTTTATAGAAGATAGATCTACGATTGACCACCAACTCGCCTGATGTTAAGCGACGGTGTGGCCGAGGATGGAGCTCGTCGATCTAGAAGATATCTATTCACTCTAGCCTTGAAAATTCCAAGATTGTAGGTCTCAGGAAACAGAGATGGCGGCAACGAATTCCATTCTTGAATATATATATATATTTTATCATTTTGAGCTACTGCTTAAAACTGTATGTCGCCAATGGTACGGAATGCTGTTTCATTTTGTATTTTTAGCCGTGTGCAAAGGAGACACCTGATTTTTCATTACGGGACTTTGGGTTTGGACCGGCTCATATTGGTTTTGCTGCTCTGAATTTACCTATGATATATGATTACTTTCCATAGAATTTGCTGGATTGCAGTGGATTTATTTATGCATACAGGAACCAACCCATAGTAAGTTTAAAACTAAATTTTGCCAAATAGGAGCACAGAAGTTATCTGTTTTGTGAGCTAAATAAATAACATAAGCTACTTAAATATTTTTTTACCGACTTCTAAAAAGAAGGAGGTTAACAATTCGATCTGTATGTTTTTTTTGTATGTTTGTTCACCGATTACTCAGCCAATTATGCATTGATTTTGATGGTTCTTTTTTGTATTTGGTAGATCATATTTCAAACGTAGTCCCATATAAATTTTATCAAAATCGATGCAGTACTTTGGTTTTTATAAAAAATTACTGGTAAAAAATATCATTCAAGTGTCTGTAGAAAAGTGAACAGCAAGTCGCGTATGTTTTGCATTGCGTATTTTGAAGTCGGATTTTTCAGTTTTTAAACTAAAATTATATTCACATACATTTTAAACACAGTTTTAGTAAGTCTCATTTTCTCTAAATTGGTTACTATGACTAGGTTTGATACCTCCGCTTGCATAAATGCATCCTATTACTAATATTTGCTTCCTACATAAGGTTTTTTATTTAAATAATACTTATAGTTTAAAAAACTGAAGTAACTGACTTCTCATGGATGCCATTGTCAGAACTGGACTGAATTGAAATGGGACCACGGAAAGCACTAGCTTTCAAATAAGAATCATCAAAATCGGTTCACCCAGTCGAAAGTTAGAGGTAACAAACATTTTAAAAAAAACAGTCGAATTGAGAACCTCCTCCTTTTTTGAAGTCGGGTAGAAAAGGAATATCTTATATTTAAACACGTATGTTTAAAAGAAAAACAAAATACTCGATTGCAGAAAAGTAGTTTTTGCAATCTAACTTACGATTTCGTTACACTTGATACGCTGTTGAGTGTACGTTTTTTGTGAGAAACTATGCGTAAAATCGCTGTAAAAAAATTAATGCGCTTTATTTAGAATATTTCTAGAAAAATAAATTGTTTATTACGAAATAGTTCGTTGGATGTTACGAAAAAACACACTTTCTATTTTTGCAAGAGATGTATTTATTATTATTACAAAAAAATTAGCCTATGACACTGAGGAAGTGATGACGAATCAAGCGATACCTCGCACATCAAAATCAGTCAAGCCGTTTAAACTACGTTCATACCTATAGAAACATACATACATACATACCCACAATGACCCACATACATACATTTATGCGTACATACAAACATACTTACACTCGAAAAACATAACCCTCAATCTTACGCAGTCGGATAAAAAAATCCTGGATACATGCAAGCAGCAAGTTTAACTTTCTGCACAAAATAAATACCAAAATGTTGGTCACGCGCCAACTCTTCAAAAAGTAGAACTATATAACTAATAAACTTTTCTAAAGTTACCCTAACCCAAAAACTTTAATTTAGCAAACAAAAAGCAATCAAACACGGTGTATAAACACAAGTGCCAGAACCGCCATAGAAGCACATCTGTCCACCTTTCCACCCATAGAACCCTTACTGTAAAACCTTATCGCAATGAAATCATCAAACATTCCTTACCATAAGCCTTAAATTTGAAATAAACTTAATGCGAAAAGGTTCTAAAGCATATTTAGGTATATTTTGCCTTGAGCACAATTTGCCCCACCTTTAAACGATTGCTCTCGCTCGAGGCAATCATATCGAGGACTATTGTCGAAGATAAAAAGGTAAAAATATTGTTAGGGGAGTTAGGGAGAAAGTGGATGTGGCAGTTGTGAAGATACTTTGTGTGAATTTTCGTTTTTAGGGTTCCGGACACGTTCTTAGTTATTTAGTACATAGAAGCTTAAAAAAGATATATAAGTATAATAAAAATGCATTATATGGAGTTTCTAAAAAAAAAGATATGATAAGTGCAAGATATACAAATAGCCCGCTAAAGCTGAAATATGTCCTAACTTTAAAAAAATAAGGAAAAGTGCAGTGTATCCTACAGTTTATTATCTCTGTGCTTCTGCGTAGGCGGCTTGATGAAATGAATTTAAAACCTTCAAGTTTGATACAGATCTTATCTGAGGACTTAGTACAAGATTTTGTATTGTTTTACACATACTTAATTGGATTTACGTGTATGAAGTATTATCAGAACCACGCCATCTAGTGGCATGCAGGCTGCATGATTTTTATTCCATACAAATTGTAATAAATATAAGTGAACAAACTAACAAAACCTTTACGTCTGACAAATTATTCGGGTTTGACAATAGCACTGAGCATACAAAATGTTTATAAAACTTAATTATACGCGTTAAATCACTTATTTCTTTTTAAATTTAACTTGTTTTTGATGAAACATAGCAATGAAACTCGATCAAATCCTCTTTCTAACAAAAAACAATATCAAAATACCTACCTATGTTTGAGAGCAACGATGCAACAGATAGACACACAAATATACACGTGAAACACCCACTCTTTTAGGGTTTGGGAGTTGAAAAGAGAATATAATACCACGTCTACCATAAAGTCCCTCTTCTGCGTTTGAACGATGCATTCCCCCCAGTACTCGTACTCGCTTCAAGAGGCACTCGAGTGGTGAGGTGTGTCCTACTCAACCATCGATCCCTATATTATAATTTAGTAAGTATTGAATATTTCACGTTTTGTAGTTTCAACAAGGCTATTGAAACGAATCTCGGTTTGCAAATGGCGCAAAAATGTTTTGAACTAGTTATTTTGGGCTTAATTTTTATTTAGTCTTCAACAGTATCTGTACATAATTAAAAAATACTTACTCACATATTTTTCCCCGTTGGGTTATTAAATACTACTTATTCTACGAATAAAAATACGAGTATTACAAGTACTAGCAATATTTTTTTTCGTTGTTAATAAATATCATTCAGCGAAAAAAATCTCCTTCTCAACTACAGTTTAAAAGATAAGTAGGACTGACAGACAGACAGCCAAGCTTAGTAGTTATATTGCACTTTTAAGTAGAATTCTAAAAAGTACAAAAAAGACAATTTTTATAAAAAAAATATTCAACACAAATCGGCGGCTCCCAATAAAATCACAAACGAATCGACCACCTTTTTATCACAAAATCGGTCACGAGGAAACCCTTGATCGGCCACTCACCACTGTGCTGACATTTTGTATTTAATTACAAAATTCGACCGTTGCGCTGTAACCTCCGATTGTCAAACTTTTTCACATTTGATCGCGCGGAAAATTCCACGATTATAGCAAAAAGGTTTCTCGTTTAAATTCGCGTGAATTCGAAAATAATTCGAGGGTTATTTGGGTGGAAGGCGATCCGTTTAAATTAAATAAAATGCCCGTAATACGAATAATCGTAATTGCTTTTAGATAGAACATTGTGGAAAAAGGTGAGCGTTTGTTTAATCGTCCGAAAACTTGGTAATTATTATTGCTTTCTATCTCCTGTGTTTTTAACCAACTGCGTTACATGGAGCGTTATGTTAAGTGTATCTACGTGTGTATATGTATGTATGTTTATATAAATTAGCTCCTACAGCCTAACCTGCTTGACCAATCATGATGTGCAAAAATGCGCTTGTTCGTACACTCCGACGAAGTTTTTAGTAATAAATAAGTGATTTTACTAGAATTAATCAAAGGAATGCGCATTTATAACTTTTTACAGTGATTTTACTCATACTTTCGCACAAAAAACGAGAACACATCAGCGTATTAAGCGTAACGATCTTAATTTAAACTACATATATAACTGCTTTTCTACAGTGGGGTACCTATTTGGTTTTTCCTATAATAATGAATTGTTTGCGTAGAAGCGACCTGAGGTATTTCCTACCAAACAAAAATAATCATCAAAGCAATTCACCGACTTGATTGATCCAATTGACGGTGTAATCGCGTAAAAACTACAAAACCCATCGACACGAAGAAGAAGAACTGAAGATACTATTTTTTTTAAGGTAGAAAATCCAGATCTACATCGTTATGTTAGAGTCCTTCGCCCGTAATGTTCCTGACAAACCTCTCATTAAATGTAGGGTCCAATCCAACTCCAGACTCCATTAATTACCGAACATGGAGACCTTATCTCCAGCAACAAAGTCCAACTGCATTTAAATTTAAATCTACCATCCACCTTGGCAGTAAGTTTTCAAGTAATTTACGAGTGAATATTTAAGTATCACCTACCAGGGGCTCAGAACACGCCAGGGGTGGAGTTTTGTGTGTTTTACTAATTGCCAAAAGATGTTAATCAGGTACCCGAGATATAAGCTCTTCTCCGTCTATCTCATTGAATTGAACGTCTTCTATCTCTCTCGTTCTTAAAGATATAACTCAAAAGTCGAACCAAAAACCATGACAAGGAATTAATTAGAACTCAAGGTAAATAATGAAGATTGTCGCGGGTACTAATGAGTTTTCTGGTATAAGTCCTCGACTGGTAAAATAATTATGGGGCAGGTAATTAAGAAGTTTTGGGGCGGAATGCAAATGGGGAGTTAATTGTCCAGAAAAATGTGACATTTTGAGAATAATGGCCTTTTCGGAGATCGGAATGTTTTGATGGTACCGAAATAGCTGAGGAAATGCTGATTTCTAAGGCGATTTGAAAGCAATCCTTTGAAGATTGGTTGTCACATTTTCGTGTAGTGAAATTTTTCACAAACAATAGCAATACTAATTTCTTTTTTGACCCAAGCGAGCGAAATAAGCAAATTTTGTTGTTGTTGCCGCCATCTCTGTTTCCTGAGACCAAATCTTGCAATTTTCAAGGCTAGAGTGAATAGATATCTTCTAGATCGACGAACTCCATCCTCGGCTACACCGTCGCTTAACATCAGGCGAGTTGGTGGTCAATCGTAGATCTATAATGTATAAAAAAAAAATTAATATTCACGTACAGGCCGTATTTCTTAAATAATTTTGACAAGTTTTTACATACTTCCAAAAAGAAGGAGGTTCTCAATTCGATTGTGTCATACTTCATTTGGGTCATACTTCAGAGATGGCCCCATATAAATTTTATCAAAATTGATTCAGTACTTTGGTTTTTATTACAAAATAACTGGAAAATGTCATCCAAGTAAACGAATTGCGTATTTTGAAGGCGGTTCTTTCAGTTTTATAAACTATATTTATGGTATCTACATATACATAGATCTAAACTTTCATAGATTTTTTATCGTAGGCGATGATTTTTAATTTATTAATTTTTTCAAAACGGAGGATGCCATCTACCGACCGTTTTTGAAATTAATCGCTAATTATTTTGTACTCTAAATATTTAGTCAGCTAAAATAAGTGGAAACTGGAATTTGCTAACCACATGATATATGGATGCAAGCCGCTTCCAATCGGTCTTTTTGGAAATCCATGAGGGAGGCCTATGTCCAACAGTGGACTTCTTATGGCTGAGATGATGATGATATATATTATCACATTATTTTTACACATTCGTGTACTTAAATAAAACTTAAACATACAACTTTTACACATTTATATAATAGGTACAAAAGTTTTATACGTTACTTTTCCATTTACTGTAACGTTTTTGATGAACTGCTAAAAGTAAACTGTTGCCGATAGACAATTAGATTAGAGTACATCCAAAAGAAAGTTTCTGCCAATCGGCGAACTGAAATTGGCAACGTCCCAAGTTCTCCAAAGTTCCGATACCACCTGATCCCTAATCCGTTATTGGAGGTGCGAGGGACAGACAGCCGACAAACTGGATTATACCCCTTGATTGATGGCGGCCGTCATAGCAAAATAAGGTGTAGTCTAACAAATGTCCGTGGAAAGGTAAGGGTTTGGAATTAAGTCGATAATAGGGGAATATGCATGAATTTTATTGCACAGGAATAATAGTTTTAACTGATAACGTACTAAAATGTAACACATATACTAAAAAAATATGTCAATCGACCAATAAATTTCTGAGATATAAACATTTAAAGTTTTAGTGGATGGATGCCCCGTCCCTCTCTCGCGAAACAACATTTTGTATTGAATTTGTACGGCGAACTTGAACCATGACGTCATCATTCGCTATCGTGTGCTCTCTGTCCAACATGAAATTAGAATGCTTGAAACTTTCTTATTTTTGAAAGTATATTAATTTTGTTTTTCTGGAATGGATTTATTTGTGGTTAGCTTTTTTATGACCAAATTATTGCTGACGAGGGTCTCGAAATAAACTATCGAGGATATGCCAAGTAATTAGTAAGCCTGCCTTCCAAGCTGTAGGTTGTGTGTTCAATCTCCACCCAGGATAAACATTTGTGGTATGACATGGATGTTTGTCTGTGTCTGGATGTTTCTATAAATATATATATATATATATAGGTATATGATGCCATAACTATTTACAAAAAAGTATATAAGTATTTTTTCATATGTCTGGATCCCGTAGTACAAACTTTGCTCAGCTTGGGGCTAGATGGCGCTGTGAAAAAAAGTCCATGCAAAAAAAAAATACAAAATGAAAAGTTTTTTGCGTTTGTTACTCATTGAAATTATTAAAGGATTTGTCGCGTATATTTTACACCATTTTATGACCTAACGTTTCTAACACTGCAGCGTCCGTGGTCACAGATGAGACTAGATAGCAATTGTCTTGTTTCTTATGAAAATATGAATAACTACCGCCTAATTATTTTACTGCCTTATTTTTTCAATATACGCGATAAATCCTGTAAAATTTGTTCAATTTCAATAAGTTTCAATATGCATAAAACTCTGTATCAAATATAAACACCTGTAGGATATAAGGTCAAAAAGTCTGAGCAAAAAAGTTTGTGCTCCCGAGACTTACTATTGACAGAACTACTAGTTTATATTTTAATGCTCAATTAATTGAATAATTAATATTGAATTACCTTGCTTGCCTAATACCTTCTGTTTACACACACAGCACGAAAGACTCGGGATATATATATATGCGAATCCTGCGAATCGAGGTTATCTTTTTATTGACAAACGTTTGCTACCAAATTTTTAATACCACCCAATTCTACAAGTCATTAGACTTGAGGTACCTCAGTTGGTTACTATCTGGCGTGACGTCTAGACGCATCGAAACGAGGTATTTACGTCCCGTTACACCTATAACCACGTTTTAAATGGTAATGAAACGACCGAGGCCTCTTGGGGACTCTACAATTGTGGAAAACGGTGTTTCGTTTACTGAGGGAGGTTTTTTGCTGAAAAGAAAACGTATTGATTCTATTTGCAGCTTCTAGGAATTTCATACATTTCCGGTTAAATGTAGGAAATGTATTAATTATTTTTTTGGATTCATTTGATCATCTATATATAGGCGAATATATCTCTATAGGCGAAAACTTGTAATTAGCCCCGTAATTTACATAAATGTATAGTTTATTTAAGTATTTTGGCTGTAAGTAAGTATTCCTAAAAATATAAAATAAATAAAAATATATACGAATGGACAGTATTTTAACTTTGTACTTAATAAAAAAAAAACTAACAACCAAACTTATTAATTGATCTGCCTCGGGTGCTTAGATAGATTTCCACAATTCCAATTAATTTGTAGGAAATGCTTATAATATTTAGTTAATACATTTTCTATTGTTTTCAGGAATTGTATACATATCCTAGGAATTCTATAGAATGACATATTCAATAAATTTCCGGTGACATATACAGTATACGCTTAAAATATTCGCTTAAAACATTCAGAATCTTACACTTTGTAGTGAAAGGTTTACAAAGATATCCGCAAATTCAAAAATATTTCCGTAATAATATGAAAACCTTGCGTTATGAGAAAGACAACTGTTTACATAAAAACTTGTTAATCCACCATACTCTGTAAAAACGATACATTCATAAAAGCAGTTATTGTACCGATAAAATCTAATGCGTGCATCTGTATCGCTATAATTTACAATATTTATTAGGAGGGGTTTTATTACAGGAGGAACGTTACTGGCGTTGGGGCCAGGTATCGATTAAAGGTGACATTGTCGCGAAAATGTCATATCGTGCGTGACCTTTGCTTGGAAGTTGGTTTAGATGTAAACAACACAAGGTCACTTTTAACGTAAGCGCTGAGATATATAAACTCTTTATTACATACACCTTCAAACTAATAACAAAGGACTAAAATAAACTAGTGCAACAAAAGGCGGCCTTATCGCTAAAAGCGATATCTTCCAGGCAACCATGAAGTGCAGATAGATATAAAATATAGATTGTCGAATCTATATTTTATATTTAGCGCGTGCAATGAGAGATTAAACAAGAAACATTATAAACTATAGATAATGACATAGAAATACATAGTAATTACATACTAATGCTTATATAGATTAGCTGATTTGCTAAGATTTGCTCTAACCGCAAATTTTACAAAGGCCGCCCACTAATCTTAGCAAAGTGGGCGGCCTTTGTAAAATTTGCGGTTAGAGCACAGAAGATATTATAAAGAGTATTACAATACATATACAAATACATACAGGACGGTCTCTCTCCGCCTCCCGCCAATCTCGGATTCCTCACCCGCTCCCCGCTCTCGCCCGGTTTTCTGTCGGAGTTTGCGGCGCGGTTTTCAGCCTTCAGGATAAGCAAGTCTTTCCACCTTTCACTACACTAACGTTTTTCAGCAAAATTTTGCACGATTTCACTTTTCAATTTCTTGTCGGTACTGTCTATTTACTTGAAATATCATTCGAACGATTGGCCATTCACACATTTTTATTGATTTTCGACAACAACTGTGAATAGAACAAAACTATCACTATGCCATCACTCTTTGTTATGGTATATATGGTACTTACATACAAACAGTCAACACGTTTCCAGAAGTGGTAATTAGGAACAGTCGCCACTTGGGAGTGATTAATGCATTTGCTAATTATGCAATAGAATTGTCTAATTATGTGTTATCATTGGATACAATGTTATATGTCAACAAGTAACAGGTTGGCTGAATTAACATGTGATATAGTCACAGATTGGAACGATGAGTCACGCACACGTAACGCATTTTGAATTAACATGTGAAATAGTCACAGGTTGGAACGATGAGTCACGGACGTAACGCATTTTGAATTTAATAGGAAATATGCATGAATTTTATTTTATAGGAATACAAATTTTAATTGATAACATATTCAAATCTAATACGTACTTTAAAAAAATATTTTAATCCTTCAATAAACATCCGAGATATAAACATTTAAAGTTTTAGCTCATAAGGAAGCCAATAGATTCTATACCAGCTAAGTAAACGTCATTCAAATAATAATATTTTAGTGTATGTACAAACGAAACCATAGACCGATAAACCGAAACCTATAAATTAGCTGGTTAGCAAACATTGTCTGCATAAGTCACAGCGCACGCTCGACACAAAAAGTTAGTCACAGACAAATGCGCATATTTGCGCGTTTGTCTTCTCTAATTAACGTGATAAATAACTGCGCCTGATTCGCTATTAATTGGTGTGGCCAACTCCGGCGCAACTGTTGAGACAACTTTGAACAATGGCGAGGTATGTTTGTATAGACTGAAATCTCTATAGACAATACAAAACAATATAATTTGCGCGATTGAAATTAATATTGGATTTTATCGTTTAATTATCGTTGTATTAAATTGCAAGGTCATTTTGATTTATTTTTATTGCAATATTTTAATATTTTTTTATTGCAAGGTCTTTTTACTTACAATGCGGGCTCAAACACTTTTATACCTTGATAAAAATATTAAGTTGCACATTATTTTTTTTATTTTTTTTGTAGTACATTTGCCTCATAAAATGTACCATTATAGAAAACGATCAATAAAATTTAATCGACACTGTGACACAGTCAAACTGTCCAGTAGTTAAGATGTCTGCGCATAAATTCTCCTGGATTTCCTAGAAGTGTTGTGGAGAGAAATGGCTCTCTTTGAATTGACGCATTAATTTGTAAAGCAAATTGTGTTCAAGAAAACAAACATAAAATTATTAAACTACCTTTAACCAATGGTATTTAAGAAGAATAATTAACACTGATCATGTAACATTACGTATTGATATTAATTTTGCCCTTACGAGGAAAATTTTAAAAAGTAATGGGTAATTTTGATCAGCATTCAACACATGTGTCCACACATCAGGTTTAATTTATTCCCCGCCTTATCCATGCAATCCAATCAGCATATTGAATGCGCGGGAGTGGACAGGAGTCGGTAGATGGGAGAAGGGAGACGGGAGCTCCTGACAGATGCCGTGTAATTGTGCCTGCGAGTCCTGTGACATTTTTTTGTTGGCCTCCCTCTCTAATGTGTGTGATCGAATCTGTTTAAATTGGGGTTGGAATGTGTGGAAACGGTTTTAATATTATGTACTTTTATTTTATTGAAAAAAAAATAGTATTTGTAACCCCCGATCCAAAAAAAGGGGTGTTATAATTTTGACGTGTATATCTGTGTATCTGAGTGTCTGTCTGTGGCATCGTAGCTCTCAAACTGATGGAACGTTATTGATCTAATTTTATTGTTTGAAAGAGAATTTTGTCGAGAGTGTTCTTAGTTATGTTTCATCAAAATCGGTTGAGCCGTTTTTTATAAGGGGTTTTTGAGTTTTCTAAGCTTATACTTGTTGTTCATACAAAAGATTATACTTCTTTTTTGTATTAAATATCCGCGCCTGCGTGATTAGTGCATTTGCCAATCTCATTAAATTGAATTTTTAGAAGTTATGAACAATATATTAAGTCATAAATGTCACGACTAAAATTTCAATGAAACTCTTTAATTTAACTTTTATTTTGCAGTGTAGTAAATTATAGGATATTCTATAGAACATCCTACAAACTTTTTAAATAAATACTTATTTTTCTTCCGATAGAAACACATGAAGCTTATTCTGTAGAAAAAGCTTCCTGTGTGGGTCTATCTCGATAGATAGATAACTCTTTATCAAAAAGACCACACATACAGAAAAAGAAATACAGAGAAAGCATAAATATAGCTAGGCTTTTAATTGGCGGCCTTATCGCTTAGAGCGATCTCTTCCAGGCAACCATGATATGACAGATGCGGGCAGATAAGTAAATAATATCATTACTCTTAGGGTAATGATATTATTTATATGGGTGTTTTCTAAGTAGCAAATTAATTGGTTTCTAGGCAAACGTGCTCCATCGCAGATTAAATCGCTGTAAATTGAGTGCCACCCGCCAGCAATTTGGCGTTAGTTTACGCTCCTGCGAGAATGTAGACCCGATATTACAGTTGTAAAAAACGAATTCTTGGATAAGTTTTTAAAAATAAGTTTAAAGTTCTGGGACACTTACTTGCTAAAGATCGAAAAATTATATATATTTAATAAGATATAAAGCGTTTTCCACTGTGTTTATCATTTCATCCCCCGTAACAAATGCAGGGGAGCAGTGTACTCAGGTGTCGAATCGCGACTCGCGAGGTATGCGTGCACCGGTCCTGAAGTTGTATATGCGCTATACTAGGCTGCGATATTATTTTTATTTTGACGTTTTCCCTTTCTACGGCGTGATCCTTACCTATTCTTTCCGGTAGGGCTATTCACAACTTGTCCTATGCGGAATCGGGTCGGAAACTGCATCTCCACCTCTGTCATACTGATTCTCTGTGGTTCGGACAAAGATGAAGATATAGTTTCAGACCCGATTCTGTATCCAACAATTTGCGTACAGGTGGCTGAGCCAGCGGGATTTATGGAACTTTATATCATCAATCATATTGGTATACACCAACAACTCTTCAATCTTACCGTTTTTACAAATCTTCCAACTGCCGTCTGTCTGCCTAGCCTAGATATTTCTAAGTAGACGTTGCGATTAGTTTTTTTTTTCTTTAGCGATAGATTAGATGAAGAGATTTGAAACCTTGTCCAGGTTTCACACCCGAAAATCTCGTATCTCAAAACTCTCATCTGGTATTTCGATATGATGTATCGACAAAAGAATAAATATTGTTTTATACAGGTATCCCATAAGCCAATGATAGGCCGGCTGGCACCGCGTGAGCAGTTGTATATTATAAAAAATATTATTTTGAAATCGGACGGTATGACATCGGAAACTATGCAAAAAATTGTTAGCTGGTAAAAATTATCGGTTTAATCGGAGTTTGACAAAATATTGACAAAATATTTGCGCTTAAAATACGACGTCGCTCATCATTTCGTCGTATGTCCTGTTCTCGCGCACCTCCCACGAGGGTGGGTAGTCCGAGGGTCGTCCCCTCGGAACTCTTTGATGCGGTCTCCGTGACCGTGAAAATGTGACGGCGTTTCATCCCGCCGTCCAGGGATCTGTAATTATTTGTAAATTACTGTTATTTTTAGTATTTCAGTGTTTTTGAAACTTGTAGTAGATGAGTGCATTAAGTAAATTTTTAAGGTTTCATCAATGTTTTTTGATGGAATTCATCACGTGGACGTGAAATTAAAACAAAATTCACGAATATAGTGTCCTGAGTTGACCAATAAGTACAATAATAATCAAGTTCTCTGAGGAGGCGCTTCTTTTAAGCAATGGCCAAATAAGGGTTCTTGTTCGCACCCTAACGGGACATTGTAAAATGAATAAGCACCTGCACAGAATGGGGCTGGGTGAGAACCCTGAGAGTAGGTTTTGCCTCGAAGAGGATGAAACACCCATTCATGTCCTCTGCGAGTGTGTGGCGCTCCACCACCAGAGGAGCCAGCTCCTGGGAGGACCTATCCTCTACCCTGAGGATGTGAAGGCCTCCGCCCCAAAGTCCCTAGTGAGATTTATGTCACATCTGGGATTGGGAGAGGTGCTGTAACCCTTAGGAGGGAAGTTACAATAGATCCGCGAGGGTCGCAGTGACAGGGAGGCTCCCATGTCCTCCCACCCTACCTCGAATAATAAAAAAATAAAAAAACAATAATAATCTCATGCATTCGATTTCACCCCATAGAATGTGCATCGTTCATCCTGTATTACCAAACTCACAAACCTTCACATCCGTTCATCGAACTAACACGCCAAAAGCACATTAATTAGATACCATAATTAAATTTTATAATCAGATTGGAATCAATAGCCATTAAAGCAGTGCAGCAACGCACTGGCGCAGCGCCAAGGCACACCGGCTGGTAATGTACAGGTAGTAGGTTCGAGGTGCGTTTACACGCGTCAAGTGGACTTGCGCTTGTACATTTATAGAGAAGCCTATATAAAAAAGTGAAACACAATCAGAAGGTTAGTGCTGAAAACCAGCGCTGCTGAGAATGATGATGATGATAGCTGAGCAGTTACCTTTTTTGTCGCACTGGACACTGCAGTGATTACCTTAATGTTTGATTTTCTTGACTGTGTTTGTTTACCTACTTATTTCTTATGTTATTTTTTTGCTTGTGTTTAAACCTATTTGTTATATCTTGTTGTTTTTGTAGTGTTTGTTGTGCTAAAATACAATTTTCTTTCTTTATTTCTAATAGCAAAGTATTCCAGCTACTATCTCACTGATTGTTGGTGAACGCAGCACCGCGTGATAAAACGCAGGTATTTACGAGCAGCCTGCGGTCTATTGTTTCGATACGGCGTTCACTGCACCCCACCCTGTTGTAAATTTAAAAATTTAATCATGATTTTAATTTATTGTCCATCTAGCGCAGCCTCCCGTTAATGTACCTGGAATTATCCCTTTATATACATTTGTAGACGATTTATTTATTTATTTCATTGTTACACCAACAAAGCCACCACCAAGACAAATCAAATAAAAATAAGGTACAAAAGTGAGATGCATATTGAGTGGTACTTCAATTAAAGGTATAAACTTCATGCAAGAATTTATACAGCACATTTACTTAAAACAAAACTTATTTCTGATTTAATTGAATTTACACAAAAAAAATACAAATAATTTTAAAAAATTGAAGGTTCTAATTTAATTTATTGTAGGTACATATAAAAAATACCTTCTACAATGTACATGTAGACGGTATTTTTTTAGCAGAGAAGGGAAAGAGGTAGATTATAATGATACCTCATTATAATCATGACGTAAGTGACGTAATTCCGGTAGAAGCGCGTAGAAATCTTAATTTTAAGTTTTAATACATCAGCTTATTAAAATAGCTGCTTTATTAGCTGCTGATAAAAATAAACAAAGTAGGGGTAGACTTTTATATTAGGTGAAAACTTAAACTGGCTAGCAACAAAAAAAAAGAAAGTGCATTACAGTGAGTAAATTTTCTGCTAATAGATACATTTCGTTGAGTGCACGTAAAAACTCCATGATTTCACTCTTTTTCTACTCTACGAATATTTGTATAATTCGTAGTTTCTACTACACGACAAGTAGAAAATCTGCACACTAGTACTGGTTTCTCACTTAAATGCCCAAAATCCGTAGAAGAATCCATGTTCTCAATGCGTGTCGCGAAAGATAGAAACTAAACAACGCTTATGTTATTTTCTTATTAATCCCCATGGGTTATAAATATATAAAACCACTTCTCCACTCCAACTTTTTAAATCCCAATCGAGCTAAATTGCTGTTCCCCATAAACTTCCCAATTCAATAGTATCTGCAAATAATAACATCTGCAGAGATCCGATACGGCTAGTAAAGTATTGCCAGCTTATGCGTACAAATCAGAAGAGGGCGCCAATATCGGAATTTCTGAATAAATCCTATACATGATTCTTAGTTCACAATTTTGCCGCACCTACAGAATAAAGTGGTCAGTCTGTACGCAGTAGGAACTCAAAGTTAGTCGGGCGACCGGCATTCCCTGTAAAAGTACCGGAATAAATTCACTAAAGGTATTTTGGAGCAATGAAAATATCTATATAGAGTTGATAAATTAATAAACGTTGTGAGTACGTTAGAGCAACTTACTTGCCTGATGTTAGTAAAATGTGATAACAAATTTATTCATATTACCTAGTTTATAATGTCAGCAAACCCCATGAACAGTTCAAATTAATGAATTGTAATACCTACTCATTACTATAAAATACAGCTATTACATGGTGAATCAATTGAATTTGAAATTGGATTTGAATTTGAATTGTTTTTATTGCCCGTATTACAAAAATAAACATACACGTCTATAAAAAAGAATGATAAATCGAGTGACTGAAAAAATTATGGATATCTTATGGATATAAATTATGGATATTTCATCAGTCAATCATTAACAAACAATTTAGTGTCATTTCTCAAAATTAAGAACTTATAACCGAGCTAAGATATCTTCAACGTTAACGTTAAAAATGTAAAAAAATTGGGAATATATAACTTTTCTATTGGTTTTTACAGCTCTATAGATTTCAAGTAAGTACAGTCAAGCACAAAACAGCCACGTGGTACTGAGAGCCAGGTGCGCCAACCGCACGCCTCTAAATTTAACGTCTTTATTTCTGTTTCTGACCGTACCTAACTGCTGCAATGTTTTTACATTTCTGCGGACCCTACTTTCTAATTGAATGCGATTCAAAATAACTTGAATTTATCCGCTGGGATAAATACTTTTTAAGGAGACTTACAATTCAGTAGAAAGAAGCGATTTTGAGTGCAGTCGATTGTGTGATTAACTTCCTTTTCAGAGGGAGCCAGGTTCAAATCTACACAACGAGATTGAGCTTTCAGTAAAAAAATAAAACTGGCCAAGTGCGAGTCGGACTCGCGCACGAAGGGTTCCGTACCATCTATAAAACCGGCTTAAAATCACGTTTGTTGTATGAGAGCCCCCCTTAAATATTAATTTTATTTTAATTTAATTATTTATTTTTAAAGTGAATAATATAACTCAATATTCTGTGTATATTTCAAGCGTCTACCTGTTGCCGTTATCAATATCGAGCAAAAACAAGCAAAAAATCACGTTTGTTGTATGGGAGCCGCCTTAAATATTTATTTTATTTAATGTAATAGCGGCAACAGAAATACATCATCTGTGAAAACTTCAACTCTCTAACTATCATGGTTCATGAGATACAGCCTGGTGACAGACGGACGGACGGACGGACGGACAGACAGCGAAGTCTCAGTAATAGGGTGCCGTTTTTACCCTTTGGGTACGAAACCCTAAAAACATGGTCAGGAAAGCATGACATGATAGTAGGGTATTTTCTACTGCCTAGCTTTTTTTTAGACTTTTCATGTATTTATCATTAATAAGTACCTATCATGTCTTTTCATCATTAGTAAGTTATGGCCGAATCATCATTACTTTTTACCCCACTGCGTAAGAAAGAGGGTTATGTTTTTCGAGTGTAGATATGTATGTTAGTATAAATGTTTGTTAATACAAAAAATAAATAGCCTATATGACACCATAGGCTTTTTTGTAATAATAATACATCTTTCACAAAAACAAATAAAAATGCGTATTTTTCATAACTTTCAACGAACTTTTGCGTAATAAACAAGTGAAATCGCTTATATACACGCTATTTGAATTATTCTACAGAATGGACATTTATAATCTTTTACGGCAATTTTACGCATACTTTCTTACAAAGAACGTACACTCGACAGCGTATTAAGCGTAACGAAATCCTAAATCAGACTGCTAATACTGCTTTTCTGTAGTCGGGTATTTTCTTTTTCTTTTAATATAGATACTTATTACTAAAGATAAGAATAATGGGCAGTTATGTTTTCTGGATTGTGTAACTTTTAAACTTTAAATAGATGACTATTTGCATAATATGTCTGTTACATATAACGCAGTTTCACTCCACCAAGAATAATTTTAAATATGTCACAATATGTTCTAACAAAAGACAGTTATAGCAAATGATCCTAGCTTCAAATTCAAAAACTTGTTACATATTTATTACGATCACGAAAAAGTACAAGCAGTAAGTTCGAGCAAACTGTACCAAGTTGAGCTCTTCTAAAGGTGGTTCAGAAATAACTCATATTATTTTCGTATCACCTTAGCAAGGGTGAGGTTTCTCGGAGCTGTGGTACACCTGGTCATTTGAAAGGATGTTTTAAATCTGCGCTAATTCCGTTTTACGATCGTGCATTGAAAGGCATTGCTTTTTCTCTTGAAATACGTCTGCGGATACGAATATTCCAAGAAAGTATAATGGTGAAAGGTGTTACAGATTTTGTGTCGTGTTTCCGTTGCTAAAAATGCACGTGAATGCGTTTTTTTCTTCTTTAGTCCACGTGCGGAAAAGTTTGTATTAAGTAGCTCCAAAAAAACTACAAAATGCTTTATGCTTTATTAATCTAGTCTAGTTAACTTGATAGACAAAGAAAAATAATAATAGAGGTTCAGTATCTAACTGAATCAGATCAGATTAATAAGGGAGAGAGAGTGTGGCCGTTTTCAATGCATGCAGTGCAAAACGCACTTTTAAATACGAAATATATATGTATATATATATATATTTCTGATCAGCAAATGGTAAATGACAGTGTGGCCAAGGATGAAACACGTCGGAATATTGTAATTTTCAAGAAAATTACAATATTTAAATTCGTCTGTTTCTTAGAGTGAGACAAGGTCTAAGATAAAAAATTATATAAATATTTTGTGTACATAATACATACCTATATAGTGAAGTTTCCGGCATCCTAGTCGGGAGAACGTCTGACTTGCGATCCGCAGGTCCTGGGTTCGAATCCCACGGCACGCACCTCTGTCTTTTCGAAGTTATATGCGTATTGTTGATTGCCGTCAACTTCAAACTGCTGGCCGCGGGCCATCTTCTCATTGTGAGAAGGGTTAGACCATAGTCTACCACGCTGGCCAAATGCGGGTTGGCAGACTTCACACATCTTCAAGATCATTGAGAACTCTCAGACATGTAGGTTTCTTCACGATGTTTTCCGTCATCGTTTGAAGTTGCCGAATTTCTTTGCACAATTAAATCTTCTTCGACCATCAAAAGCCAGGAGCAGCAGAATCTAATTAAAAGTATCCAAAACTAAATTAGTATGAAAGAGATCACCGACCTGAAGATCAGAGGATTGGCGAAGTAACGAAATTCCAGAACACGGTAATTACACCGGCCGAGATACCACATTAATACTTGATAACACAATTAATTCTTACGGGCAAAGGCGTGGCCACAGTGATGGCGATAAAATGGCTGAAAAATAAATTAGTTTCTTTATATAGTTTCTTCAACATCAATGATGATGTTGAAGATGTGTGAAGTCTGCCAACCCGCACTTGGCCAGCGTGGCAGACTATGGCCTAACCCTTCTCACAATGAGAAGATGGCCCGTTCCCAGCAGTGGGACAGTTTGTACAAAACAGGGCTGATAAAAAAAAAATATAGTTTAGGTAATTAAAGTTGCACCTACTATTTTTGTTGATTACATGTTCTTCGAAAGTTATTAATATTTCCAAGATGCATTGGACAACTCCAATGCATCTTGGAAATATTGAATAGTTTAGGATTACTTTTTTACCACTAAAACTTTTGATGACATTATAATGAGACTAATTTAATAACATATTTTCAAACAAAAATATTTTTTCAAATTGGTTTATAAATGACAGAGTCATGCTGTAACAAACATTAAATAATTATAGTTTAAAAACTGAAAAACCGACTTCATAATTATAGTTTAAAAATATGAAAAAAAACCGACTTCAAATTATGCAATTCGTTTACTTGGGTGAAATTTTCTCAGTTATTTTGTTATAAAAAGCAAAGTAATGAACCAATTTTGATAAAAAAATTACGGGAAGGTATTATCCATCCAACAAAAAAGAATCATCAAAAACAATCCGTAATTGGCGAAGTAATCGCTGAACAAGCATACAAAAAAAAACATAGAGTCGAATTGAGAACCTCCTCTTTTTTGAAGTCGGACAATAAACATGATTATAGCGTCCAGGTAATACGCCCCACTGCCCGCTGTCACTGAAGCCAAACCAAACCTCGTAAAATTTTCAATTTGCTCCTCTAAAGTTTTACCTGATAATCCCGGAGTTAGGTGCGGTAAAAGGAAAAGTATTTCGCAGATAAGAGCGAAACGTTTCGCATTTCGCCCCCTTTACTTCTGCACTGGTAATTAAAATACTCAACTAAACTTTTGAATATTATTGTTCTCTAAAATTTGGAATTTAAGGAAATTGAAAAAAAAAATTGGTTGTCTGTAAAGTCGGTTTACGGACGATAGTTTAACGTGACAACGTCATAACAAAACATTGATGAAATGCAAACGTTACAATGAGGGTAACGGGACAAAAATATAAAGTACTATAATTATTTTCTATTGTAGTTTTGTTCTTTTTTTCATTAGTAAAGGTTTAGTAGTAATTTTTTTTTTTATACAATATAGGTTTGCGCTTGACCGCCAACTCATCTGATGCGGTATACGATTAATCTAATTAATTAACCCCCGACGCAAAAACGACGGGGTGTTATAAGTTTGACGTGTCTGTCTGTGGGTTCGTAGCTCCCGAACGGATGAACCGATATTGTGTTTTTAAGGTGAATTAAGTAGTCGGGAGTGTTCTTAGCTACGTTTCATCAAAATCGGTTCAGCCGTTTTTTTTTTTGTCGGGAGTTTTGGAGTTTTCTAAACTTATACTTGTTTTATTCATGATTTGAATTAAACAAGTATACAACCAAAGTTAAATACTATTTGGCCGAACCTAATTTCCAGCGTGAGCAAAAGGAAGTGTAACATGGCCGCTGGACGACGACCTTTAGCCACCTGTCTCTCACGTCTCATACACGGAAACAACTGCTTTCAAAGTGAGGGAGAGTTCTTATAGGGATTTGGAAATGAAATATCTCTCTCTAGCAAATTTAGCATTTCTATTTTTAGGGTTCCGTACCTCAAAAGAAAAAAAACGGAACCCTTATAGGATCACTTTTTTGTCCGTCTGTCCGTCTGTCTATCTGTCCATCCGTCCGGGTGTCAAGAAAATATAAAAAATATATAATTTATCCGTTTTATCTACTAGTTTGCACGGAACCTTCGGTGAGCGGGTTTCACTCGCGCTTGTCCGGTTTTTTTTTTACTTTGATTTAATCGAATGTTTATTTAAACCAACGTACTTGGGGTGTTAGACAAGTGGCATTCTAATTTCGTGAACGCCAGTAGAATAGAAAAGTAAATATATGGGATTGACATTAGGTAACGAAATGTCACGTGACGGCACGTCACAGTTTCTAGCATTTCGAAACGTAAAGCGTTAGTAGGAATAGAAACGTTTGCCGCTTCTAGCATTAGTAGGAATAGAAACGTTTGCCGCTTCTAGCATTAGTAGGAATAGAAACGTTTGCCGCTTCTAGCATTAGTAGGAATAGAAACGTTTGCCGCTTCTAGCATTAGTAGGAATAGAAACGTTTGCCGCTTCTAGCATTAGTAGGAATAGAAACGTTTGCCGCTTCTAGCATTAGTAGGAATAGAAACGTTTGCCGCTTCTAGCATTAGTAGGAATAGGACGTTTGCCGCTTCTAGCATTAGTAGGAATAGAAACATTTGCCGCTTCTAGCATTAGTAGGAATAGAAACGTTTGCCGCTTCTAGCGTGTCCGCTTTTCTTGTTTTCTCCTTTCTTTAGTTAATCTAAGACTGCCGATTTTGTACACCGATAAATACTTATATGTATAAAATCCTAGCAGTACTTAGCATTTTTTAGTTTCATATAGCTTCAGTAGTTTTATATATTTATATTATAAGTATATAAAAAATCCTCCTTTATAGTATGGGATAAAGAGTTCAGTAGCAATATTAATTAATACAGATAGATAGGTAAATTCTTTATTGTTTACACTACTATACTAAAACACGAATTAACAAGAGAGAGCTTACACACTAGCGAAAACAACGGGCGGCCTTATCGCTGAAAGCGATCGCTTCCAGGCAACCTTGTGATGGAGATTCCAAACAATAGAAATGATTAACGGGGTGTGCAACAAAAAAAAAAAAGAGGAAAAAAAAAAGAAAAAAAACCTAGCAATAGTTAGACAATAAATAAAACGGATACGTATATAATATACCTACTTCGAGATAAATAATACTATAATAATATAATTGAAAAATCGAACACTATAATTTATCTTAAAATTAATCCCCGCCAACACTAAGCCAGCGACTAGCGCATAATCTGTGACGACGGGGCATTAGTAACTATTAGTGCTTGACAACTAAGCCGGGGTAATAGTGACTAATCGAGTATTAATTCAACAGGTTAGCTCATTTAGCGCCGTTATGTATGGGGTAAATAGAATTGGTAGGAAAATTAAGTCACTGACTATTTTTATGGTAGTTTTGACCGGCCCAAGATCGTCTGAATAGAATGTGGCGGTCAGGATAACAAGTCTGTTGTGATAGCATCTTGAGGGGTAATCGGTTGATTCTTACAGAAGGCTTTCATTCTAGACACAGAGCGCATATTTGTAGCTTCCGTCAGCAGCTTGGGTCTTGCCCCGGTCCCGGCAGCAACATCTTTGATTTTTTTTACAATGATTTCATTGCTTTTTGTAGAAATGTTGTTAGAACTAAGATATAAGGTTAATATAAATTACGAAAAATATTAAATAATACTTTCACCTTATTATAATTCTGTTCATAGGTGAAGCCAAAAAAAATATCTATCGAAATGTGTGCATGACCGTCACAAATTTACGTTCTTTGAAATGCACATAAATATACGAATGTTATTACAAATGTGTAGACATATTTCCACAAAAAACATATTTACACTCACAGAGATACTTAAGGAGTGAAATTTTACCAAATTTTGCTTGGTAGGTAGGTACCTGTCGTGTGTAACGACATAAAAGGTCTTAAAAGGCCTTTTAAAAGTTGCTTCACTTAATTAGAGTCGAAAAACGAAAAATATTATAGGTGATGCACATTTTAACAAATTGTACAACGACTCTGCACATATTTTCACATGAAAAATATATACTCAACATCATATCAAATGTAGCAGTTATAGCATGAAAGTCGCTTTTATGCAGTCTGGTATTTTTTTATTTTGATACCTACAGACACGCACTTATTAATTTAAAATATACAGTATAGGAATTATGTTAATTTTAGTTTATAAAGATAACAAAATTATAGCTATGTATCTGACACGTGTTTAATGTTTTTTTTTTAAATACCAAATAATGTGTAGCGATGCTTATGACTCACAAGTATAAATTTATAAAACTCAAAAACCCCGAACAAAAAAAAACGGCTGAACCGATTTTGATCAAACGTACTTACCTAAGAACACTTTCGACAAAATCCTCTTCCAAACAAAAAAAAACTAGATCTAAATCGGTCCATCCGTTTGAAAGCTACGATGCCACAGACATATACCTACACAGATATACAGATACACAGACACACAGATATAGACGTCTTATAACCTTTTTGGGTCGGGAGTTAAAAATCATTACATTATAATTTTTGCAAATGTTTAGTTCCATCCAGTGTAGACTGTACCAATCGCAAAATGACACTGGGACTGGCCACTCAGTCCATACGAACTTACTTACTTTTTATCGCAAAATGTCTACATTTAGCCCGTATTCTGCGAAATAACCGAGTGTCTCAATAAAACGTAAATAAAACGGCTTGAGTGGCTTCTCCCGACCGCAGTCCAAACACGCAGGTACATTAAATATGGCGTATATCATTCTATAACAGACTTGGATAAACAATTTCACTTCGTGGTCAGTTTAGAGATGAACTCACATATGATGTTCCAGTTGCAGCTACGTTTGTATTTTTTTATTATACAAGATAGATCAACGACTGACCACCAACTCGCCTGATGTTAAGCGATGGTGTGGCCGAGGATGGAGCTCGCCGATCTAGAAGATATCTATTCACTCTAGCCTTGAAAATTCCAAGATTGTAGATTCCAAGATTTTATTAAGTGTAACAATAATTTTAATTTTAAAAATTACGGTTTACTCACGTCTGTTTTGGAGTCGAAATCTGCGGTAGTTTTAACTGCATACGGCAGTCTATTTTACCCGACTGCGTAAGAAGGAAGGTTATGTATGTATGTATGTATGTATATAAGTGGATATGTATGTATGATTGCCTACAGCCTAAACGGATTGACCGGTTTTGATGTGCGAGGTGTCATTAGATTTGCCTTCACTTCCAGTGTGTTATAGGCTATATTTTGTTGTAATAATATCAACACAATTCTTGCAAAAAAATGCGTTTTTTCGTAACCTCCAACGAACTTTTTCGTAATAAACAAGTGGTTACTAGGATTGTGGTAAATAATGCGCATTTATAATCTTTCACAACGACTTTCATGCAAACTAAACACATTTTAAAAATTATGCCGGTACAATTTTTGGCCAACGTGTACTAACCAAATAAGTTAAAAAATAAAAATATTTTATTATGAAAATGTTCTTAGGAAAACTAAGCTCCATGGACTTTAGGATTTCCATTTGGATTCCAGTTTTTTTTTTTTTTTTTTTTACACATCCATCAGAATTATCGGTGGATACTGGTGTTTTAGAAATATAATAATAGCATGTCTGTCTACTTTCTACAGGATTCATTTCGGGGAGTGTGCGCAAGAGCTTCATGGCCTAATTCCACCCTCCCCATTTCGCTACAAGACAGCAGAAAATCAGCGAATTATCATCTATTTCTTGTTGAAATGCCAAAAATCCGTACTCGGCGATATCGATCCACATTCTTGATGCGTACTGCACAGGAATGGAATTCTTTGCCACCATCTCTGTTTCCTGAGATCTACAATCTTGAAATTTTCAAGGCTAGAGTGAATAGATATATTCTAGATCGCCGAGGTCAATCTTCGGCCACACGATCGCTTAACATCAGGCGAGTTGGTGGTCAATCGTAGATCTATCTTGCTTAAAAAAAGAAGTAATACAAAACCGCCGCTTTCCCGTTCATCTCTACTCAAGACATAAACAAGAAACATTGTCATTACATTGCTCAACTAAATTGCAGTATAAATGCAAGTAACTGCACTAAATCAGCGACGTAAAATGTTGCTAGGAAGCAATATTGCAAATGCAACTGACTCAATCCAGGGCAAGCTTCATACTCCATACGACAAATTGAATAATTGCATTTGATACCTAATTGAATTTGTGAGAAAATGTTTCCTTCACGTTACTTATTGTAAATATTCATTTTTAACCCCCGATTCAAAAAGGGGGAAGTTATAAGTTTTACGTGTGTATCTGTTTGTCTGTAGCATCGTAGCTCTTAAAACGATGGACCGATTTTGATCTAGTTTTTGTTTTTGAAAGAGGATTTCAGAGAGACTGTTCTTAGGTATGTTTCATCAAAATCTGCTCAGCCGTTTTTTGTCGGGGATTTTTGTTATTTATGATCAAATTGCAAATTATGATTAATACTCTAGTAATATTTTACAAGATCGTCTTCGTCTACGTCTTTCTTCTTATTACTTACTTCTCATAAATGTGGAATGCGCTTCTTGAATGGGTCTTTCCGAATAGATATAATCTAGGTGTCTTCAAATCGTGAGTGAATAGGTTTCTTTTAGGCAAGCGCGCTCCATCGTATACCGAAAGTGAGTTGACGGTCAAGCGCAAGTCTATTTTTGAATAAAAAAATATACATATATAATGTCAAGCAGTACATAGGTACTGCTTCCTGGTACAGTCCTAAAACCAATAAAAATATCTTCTACTGCATTTTTTTTTTTGTGGATATTTCACACAACACCATCTAGCCCAAACTAAGCAAAGCTTGTACTATGGAACTAGATGGCTGATAGAATACATATATACTTTTTTTTTTTTGTAAATATATACATATGATACATAGAAACACCCAGACACAGAACAAACATCCATGCTCATCACACAGATGTTTGCCCTGGGTGGGGATCGAACCCACGACCTTTCAGTTCAGCAGGTAGACGTAAACACACTACCAACTGAGCCACAAGGCCAGTCAAATAGTTCGCTAGTCTACTGCTGATGTATCAGATTGTTTCTAAAAATGTTTATCAAATCCTACTACAACACCTTGCATTGAAACAAAAGACACTAACTAAACAAACAAAACAGCGACACCCCAAAAATTAATCCAAGCCTTAATTATCCCCCATAACAAGGTAATCTCTCTCCCACAGCAACATAACATTATACAAATCCGCAAAGCAAAATTAACAACACATCTCAGCCGAAATAATAAACCACGAGACGTCACCTTAAGATAAAAGGAGCTCACACGTGAAACAGGTTGTCTTAACTTTCCTATTACAAATGTATCTTAAGTTAAGAAAATTTATTAAAGGACTTTATTCTGTGAATAGTAGAGTCGAAGTTTGTAAAATAATGTGATAAATGTAAAGTTGAAATAATTAAATGGTATATTATTTGCAAGTGCGCGTGGCTCTTTGTATAATTTCGTTTTGTGACAACCCTTAGTGATGTGCATTGTTAAAACCAGAAATTAATGTTTTTGTAAACTATTTCAGTCCTCTATATAAACAAAAGTGAAATATTACATTACGAAATTTACATAATGAAATTTCACAAACAATATCAAAAGGTACAAAAGTATATGTAGGGATGTATGTAGGGTATATAATGACCGAATTAAACCGCTGAAACGGGGATAAAAAAACTGATACTTCCAGTGTTTCATGAAATTTGGTATTTAGATTAATTATCATGCAGCTATACTTTATTAATATTGTTGATTGTTGTTAGCGCTTGTGCGATCTGAGATTTTGAATTTAATTTCACCTTTGCAAGAGTCACTATTTAGTTATAGATTTATCTTAAAATAGGTTCTCAGAGAAATTCTACGTAAACTTTTTCGTGTGTAACCTGTGTCAAATTAGTAATTTTACAAAGACTCTACACATACTTTCTCACGAAAATATACAATAGGCATCATATATAGCGTAAAAATTATTACAAATATTTTTACAAAGTAAACATACAATAATAGCCGAGTACTCTTCTTTTTGTTTACATCATTGGCTACTGAACCCTACCACATGAGTATCTCGAGATAGTTTTAGTCTCAATATGTCACTATTTTTACTGCTTCTGTCACTAAAAATAAAAATAAAATCAGAGCTTCAGAGTTGAAAGTGCTGAAACTTATCACCAAATAAATTAATTATGTGGCTAATTTTCTTTATTGGATTCTGAGACCGTTTCCCTTCTCTAAAGAGATACGTCAGCAGTTCATAACAAGGGCACAAGTGGGTCACATTTGTAAGGAGTGGGGTTTGTTTCCACTCCCAGACGATTTCAAGCGGGCAAAGTTATATATGCAGTTGGAAAAGTGGAGGCACTATTATTTTTATTTATAATCATTAGGCGTCAAAGAAGAAAATACTAGAATAAATAATTAAAGAAATAAATAATTACTAAATAATAGGAAAAAAATAAAAAAAAGTATCCAATAGATACAATGATTACGTAGGTAGGTACAATATTTCTGTAACTTTTAGACTTTTTTCTTTTCTACCAGAAAAAAAACTACGTTTTAGACAGCTTATAGTGTTTTTCTTTTCTTTTATTGTGTTTTTTTTTTTTTTTTTTTTTTTGTAATATATCTTTTCTTATATATTTAATTTTGTCTGCAATAAATTAGTTTGGATCCTCATCTACTACTTTTTATTGGTTTTTATGTGATTATTGTTTTTTGTCATTAATATATGGTGTAAAATACATGGATTTATCAATTTTTCTAACTGCAATCATTTCATTTTGTAACAGTGATTTCCAATATTCTGTCAAATCCAGTTTTTCCCTACCATATATCCTATTCCATGTAATTGCAATGCGATATAACTGACGACACTTCACATACTTACATATTACAAAAAAATGTTCAAAGAATTATCTATCTTAGGTAAAAGAAAACCTAGATTTGACAGAGTATTGAAATTAGCTTTAAATATTGTCAATTAATAATGTAGTTTTTTAAATTAATCTAAAGCATCTCTTTTCATTAGCCATATTTAACAATGTGTTTAGCAAATAAAACTTTACTTGACTTTACTATATCTTTGTTTCGTAAAATACGCTAGTGGCGCCTCCAACAACCGCAAACCTTTTCGCCTATACAAGCGAAACAGGTGAATTTACTTTCATTACTTCTTAGAAGATTGTACATGGAGTTTCGAGCTACAATGTCGTTTTATAGGCACTCCATTCATGATCTCGTACTCGTTAACGGGCTTGGATAGTTTTGCTTTGTAAGCCTGGAAGCGTTTTTGTCACCTACTTAGGTGTTATGGCCTATGTTGAAAAGGGACGGGTGGCTATCGTCATCTCTATATCATCTGCCCCTTAGTCCCTTTTTCAGTTTACAGAATACGTAATAGTATTACAAAATATGCTTTGCAAAAATGTTTTATCAAATTGAGACATAGATTCGACGCAATAAAGTACGAGTCACTAGCACCAACTACCTACTCTTGTAGCCTACAGCCACATACAGAGCCTTGTTTTATGGCGCAGCTCTTGCGCACGCCAAAGTACCTACTAGTGTTTTTTATTCTGTACTAAAGCATAGCTAAAATAACTATGTATAAGTTATTTATTACATCTTCACCTCGAAACGAAATACAAGCATTTAATTACATAACTAGAACAGTATTTACACAAACGTGCAAAAATCAGACGCTTTTTAAAAATAATTTATGTTCGCGAACGTGAATTTCCAAACATCCCGTGCAATATCGGCTCAAATAAAATATAATAAAAACAAGCCGTATCTAAACACGTGTCGAAACGACATAAAAATACCCGAGCAGGTAGATAGGTAATGATAGCAGGCAAATTGTGGCGCTCGCGTACCGACACGAAACACATGGCCGGCTCATGGGAAGCGTGCCGTGAGCGGTCTTGATACTTGATAATTGTTTATGTATCGCCACACGTCGGACACTCTATACAAACCCTCAATATTTAGTACCCTAAACGAAAGTTTATGTTTTTATATGCACTCACTATGAATGAAGTTACGGTTGTCGCTCGTCGTCATATCTTTTGGTTTCTCAGCGCTTTTAACATGCAACGAGTTTGTCAGTACTTCAAAATGAAACAGCGCTTCAAGCGCTCAGTGCCAGGTTCAACTGACATCAGTGACATGACATTGGTCTTGTTTTAGATACAAATCAAACTCCACTTCTGACAAAAATTCGACTAACAGAAATTTGGTCAATTGTAATTCTTATTGAAATTTAGCATTCAATCGATTTATATATTTTCCTTTGCAGTCATTACATTTTTATAGCGTTTCTCAACTGGTACTCAATAGTACACATATCCAGTTGGCAGTCGCACGAAATTGTGGCACACACTTTATTAAGCTAACTTAGAAAAATTTAAGCTTGGTAATAAATGTATTTTCTCTTTTAAAATATGAAGAATAATACAGTCATGTATAAGTCATTTACAAGTAATCGCCTGATTTCAAAATACGCAATTTTTTTACTTGGATGAAATATTTTCCCACTATAAAAACCAAAATACTAAACCGATATTGATAAAATTTCTATAGGACTACCAGGGAAATATACCATTTAAAAAATCAAATCAGTCAGGTGTCTTCGAGTAATTGGAGAACATACATAAAAAAATAACAATAAAAATTCCGACGAATTGAGAACCTTCTCTTTTTTGGAAGTCGGTTAAAAATACCTTTGATCTCCGTTAAAGTATCAAACTGATAAAATCGCGGTAGCCACGTCGATCAAGCGCATACGCATCAACATTTCAGTAAAACCAACAGGTAATATCGGCCCGGACGCGGTACGAGCGCGTTTATTTACGTCCTAAATCTATTTATTTTCCTTCGCCTTCTATCGGCTGATTACGTTTTATTCTACACATGAATAAAACTTTATGTGAAAATATTCACACCTGTTTTTAGGTGAGATATCGTGCAAATGTGGTTTGTTCGTTTTGGCGGGTCATTTATTAATTTAAATAGGTTGGTAGAATGTTTTAAGGGTTCCGTACTAATGCAGGGAACGCATCAATTCATAATATTACATGTGTTGGTCATTAAGTCATATTTCTCACAGTTACTTGGACCAAAGAAAATTTGCTCTAAATAAACGGAATTGAGAAGTTAGATGTATTCTGTAAATAGTTACTCAACGATGTAGTAAAATAAAATTGAAAGGTTGTTTTAAAGTGTTTCTAAAGGGTCTATGTGCCAAAAAAAACAATATTATTACAAAAATACTATCTATGTGCCAAGCCTAATACCTAATATGTAAATGGAAAAAAAATTGGCACTCAGACCCTTTTAGACTTACAACCTTTCAATTGTTGTAAAAGCAAAAATTAGGCTCATACATTTAACATTTTTAAAACAGTAGGTACCTCCCAGTATAGATGGTATGTTTTTAAATAAAAGTATGTGTTTATGTATGAATCCTGGTTTTGTTATGAAATAGCTAGTTTCTTATGAGACGATCTATAATTATGCAAGATATAGCCATCTTTATGAAAGAAAAATGTTTACTTACGTTATTAAACTCAGATATTTCTGACTGATGAATTACTTTAGCAAAATAAAGAAACATAGTTTTTTATACATATGATAGACTTACACTTGACCTTATCTGATGTTAAGTCGTTGTTAAGTTCAAATATTTTGTGATCGTATAAAATAAAAAAATGTATTACAAAGGTAGCCAGATAGTCTCTTAGGAGTATGGCATTGGCTACGAAACCCTTGTGTCTTAAAGAATGTTCTTGGCTAGTTTTTTTTAGCAGACAATAATTTGTGTTTGTCAGCAGTGCTATATTTCAGTAATTCTCAATGAGGATGTTAAAACCGACGTAGGACGTGTGTGCAATATAATTTTGTTGTCAATGTCATTTAGTTATTTTGACATTGACACTAAATCGAAATGTAGTTTTGTTTATTCGTCACGTTCAGAAAATATACTTTTCATAGTGCTTTAGTATATTCTAATTCTAATTCTAATAAGGCCCCATAGGACATAGCATAACTTGATACCGGCTCCGCAAAAAAGTCAACTAGCAGACACTTTTATTTTAACCGACTTAAAAAAATGAGGAAGTTCTATGTGCGATTCTTGTTTTTAGGGTTCCGTACCCAAAGGGTAAAAACGGGACCCTATTACTAAGACTTCGCTGTCTTTAGGGTTCCGTACCCAAAGGGTAAAAACGGGACCCTATTACTAAGACTTCGCTGTCTGTCTGTCTGTCTGTCTGTCTGTCTGTCTGTCTGTCTGTCTGTCTGTCTGTCTGTCTGTCTGTCTGTCTGTCTGTCTGTCTCCAGGCTGTATCTCATAAACCGTAATAGCTAGAAAGCTGAAATTGTCACAAATGATGTATTTCCGTTGCCGCTATAACAACAAATACTAAAAATAAAAAAAAAAAAAATATTAAGGGGGGTCCCCATACAATAAACGTGTTTTTTTCGTATTTTTTTGCTCAATATTAAAAACGGTAACAGATAGACGCTTCAAATTTTCACAGAATACTTACTTGTATATTACCTTTCAAAATAAATAATTAAATAACTATAAAGTAAATATTAAAGGGGGGCTCCCATACAACAAACGTAATTTTTAAGCAATTTTTACTCGATCTTAATTAAGAGGTAGAAACTTGAATATTTGTAAGTAAATATTTAGAAATATATTAACTATAAAAATAAATACCTAATCTAATACATAAAAACTCTCAAAATGAAAATAATCCGTGCATCTAAACGCGGTGCGAGCGCCGCGCCGCGGTGTGGTGGTGGCGCGAACGCGCGGGTAGCGGGGGAGGTAACATAACGGAGCGAGCCATAGCCGCGCGTATTCGCGCGAGCGTCGTCATGCTGCCCGGATGTGTATCGAAAACCTACCTATAAGTTTGCAATTTATTACTTGGAATTTCGTTGATTTCTCGTTATTTTATAAACAGAACTAAACTTTGTAGTATTATAGATGATAGTACGGAACCCTTCGTGCGCGAGTCCGACTCGCACTTGGCCGATTATTTTATATATGTTCACCGATAATTGATCCCTCCTCCTCCTACATCCCTGAACCAATTTCTGTTTCTTGAATAATTATATGAATAAAGAGGAAGCTTCCGAGGTGGTCCTGTAATTGTATATCAATTTAACTTTTACTATGGAAATTAACGTGGTCACACATTTTTAAATAAAAACTACGCAAGTGGGCAGTGCAAGGCGCGTCACCGACCGAGAGTGACGTGTGTGCAGCTCCTTTGAAAAAGACCGCCAAATGCGGTTGAAACTATAGTCGGATATTTCGGCTCAAAACAGACGTGAGTGACCCGTAGTTTTTATTTATCAATTTAGCTTTATTATTTTTTGAAAAATCTCTTGAACTGTGAATATTTTGTTTAGCTTTAGAAGCCTCAGTGAAGCGTTTCAGATTATAGAGTCACAGATGTTAATCTGATACAATCTCTTTGCAAAAGTGACAAATGCATCGGATTGTCGTATTAGCATATGCACTTTTATTATCTTCAAAGATGATGTTGATTTTTTTTGCCTGACTCTCTTCAAACTAGGTTCGTCACCCAAAAATGCTAGTAAAAAAATTGTTTGGGAGATAGAATCAACTACATACGATGCGATATACTAATAAACACTGTTATTTATACATATTAAACAGATTACAGAAACAGAGATTTATAGTTTAAAAAACTGAAACAACCGTCTACAAAATACCGTTATATTCGTTTTGTTACTGAACCAATTTTGAAAAAATAATATTGGACCACCTACCAAAAAAGCGGCCAAGTGCGAGTCGGACTCGCCCATGAAGGGTTCCGTAGCAGCAATTAACATAATATAAAAGTTCTTGTAGTTCGTTGTAACTTTGATCGATGTTTTAATAATAGTGTATTATTTTTTTAATTAAGTTATTGATATGTAAACATTTTAATTAGGTACCTAAATGATAGGATTTAGATCTAACTATATGCGAGCCCATATAGGCTTGTGATAGCTAAACAAGCTAATATATATTCCAGTTTGACAAGAAATATTTCCAAAAATATTATCAATTTGTGTGCCTCCTCGCGTATTTGGACAAGGTGGTAATAATGTCTTGTATCCAGCGTTCTGCATAAATGACAGTATACAATTGTCTTTTAAAAAATCTTCGTTGAAGTCTCCAAAAAGTAATTTTGGCATATTGTTGTTGCAAAAAACATAAACGTGTCTGCCCGCTCGGGTAAGCGCAGTCGGGAACCTGCCGCTACGCACCCGCTACCGATCAAGCCACGCCCCGCGCGAATTATAATTATTATTTACGCACTTATTACAGATTTATTATTAGAAAATAATGGTTCACGGCGTATGCATAAGGTTTATGGTTGTGTTTTTTTTTTATATTTGAGTTGATTGAATGAGAGGTAGATTGCGGTTTACGATTTATGACGTATTAAAAAAAAACTACTTACTAGATCTAGTTCAAACCAATTTTCGGTGGAAGTTTGCATGGTAATGTACATCATATATTTTTTTAGTTTTATCATTCTCTTATTTTAGAAGTTACAGGAGGGGGGGGGACACATTTTACCACTTTGGAAGTGTCTCTCGCGCTAACTATTCAGTTTAGAAAAAAATATATATTAGAAATCTCAATATCATTTTTAAAGACCTATCCATAGAAACCCCACACGTATGAGTTTGATGAAAAAAAAATTTTTGTGTTTCAGGTCTAAGTATGGGGAACCCCCAAAATTTGTTGTTTTTTTCTATTATTGTGTGAAAATCTTAATGCGGTTCACAGAATACATCTAATTACCAAGTTTCAACAGTATAGTTCTTATAATTTCGGAAAAAACGGCTGTGACATACGGACGGACAGACAGACAGACAGATATTACGAATCCATAAGGGTTCCGTTTTTTGCCATTTGGCTACGGAACCCTAAAAAAGAAGAAGGCGAAGCAATCGCTGAACAAACAAAAAAAAAACATAGTCGATTTGAGAACCTCCTCCTCTTTGGAAGTCAGATAAAAATAGTTTTGAAACCAGATTTACTATAGAGCTTTCTCTCTCTCTCTCTAAATATGAACGTTTGTACAACCAGAATTATTAGGTACATAAGTATATTTGTGACTGTGGTAGGCCCAAGGACTGATTCATTGAGTGAGCGCTGCTAATTTAACGCTCACCTTTCCGAAACAATGCGTCAAATCGCTAACACCTCATACTGTCATCGGCGCGCGACGCACGCGCATGTCGCTGCGTTCCCGCTGCGTGCACGCCGCGTTATCGCTACGTATCGCATGCCAATCGCGCCTACTTAGCGTTAAGGTGTGAATGATACATGTCCGGTTTATTTAAAGGTGAGATTTTGTTCTTGTAGCTAGGTATGGCTGGTATCTATTAGACATAGTTGGAGCTAGGAAATGGAAGTGACCTGCGACGGTATGCAAGGTGGGTGATGCGGGGTGATGATGGAGTTATGGGCTGAAGAATAATTGTGTGTGAAAATAAAACATTACTTTGTTGTTGTTTATTTGCTACTTTTTATGCTTGCTTCATCATCATCATCTCCGGCACAAGAAGTCTACTGCTAGACCTAGGAAAGTTGGAAGCGAGTTGCATCCAGTGTTCATCTTCGTATGCTTTACTTACATTTTTAAGCAATTTTAGTTAGCTTACCCTGTTTGTTGTTAGTTTTCTTTTGGGTCAAATTTAGTAATCGAAATTTGACCCCTTTTCCGTTAACAGTTTGATCTGATATTTGGTACACGCCTTTAGTTTAGATAACAATACAATATTAAAGCACTATTATTATTAACGGGATATTTACTGCGGTAAAATTAACGCGAACCACGGTAAATATCGCGTTAATGATAGTGCTTTAATGAATGACCGTGATAGTTTAAAAAAGTGACAATATTATATATTTTGTATCATTCCAAATTCAATTTTGGCAACGCCATAAAATGGCGGATTTTATATTTTTTCACAACCCAACAATATGATCAAATGAAAGAAATCTTCTAGTAGAATACAGTAAATACATTACCTAAGTACATCATTGTTTTTCTTTTCAATAAAATCGTTAAAAAATAAAAATTCAATGAAATCGTTTAAAAAACTTAAAAAGATTTTTAAATACTTATGCGTTATGGTGAAAGTGCTCGAGTTACTCTAAGTAAGTCCTGCTCCCCCTTTCTACAACAGGGCAAGCCGGAAAACGTAACAATACTTTACCCTCCAATATTTTGCACCCGTCAATTGGACGGCAAAAACATTAATGTTTTTCTCCCACTTTCTCCACCTTCGAATTTCAACACGAAATTCAAAACATTCCAAAAACAATTCGAACACAAACCGTTCAAACAAACGCACGCCACGCGGTTGGAAAGGTAAACATTATTATTTTAAAATATGTCTCACAGCTGCTCTCATTATAATAGCACTTATGGCAATAATAATTATACACGCATGCGCCTTGTTTTTATCTGTTTGCGAGGTAAACGCGCGGAATCAGAGGTTATGTTTTAACAGAATACAGAACATCTAAGGAGCTCATCAAAGACGCCACTGTTGCATTATCTGTGCAAAAATTTGATATATCCTTAGAAAGTTTTGTAGTTCATTATTTTGACGATTATTCGAATGTTTTTGTCGGTTTTTTAATAAGATTGTTATAATCGTAAATTTAATGTTAAATTTATGGTTATAATTTGTTATTTCGAGTTGATAATTTTCAGGCTTACTTACTTAAAATGAATGGTATTGGAAAGTTTACAAATTCAGAAAATACTTCAAATCTATGTTTTTTTTTCTCATTCTATTAGAAGTTTGGTAGCGCGCATCTTGTGCATATGCCGTTTTGGAATTAGCTCATCCACATCATCATTATCTGAGCCACAAGAAATTCAAAGCTGGATATGGACTTCCCGCATGGATTTCCAAAAAATCGGTTGGAAGCGGCTTGCGTCCAATGTCTTTTTGCCACTTGTATGAGGTCGTCTGTCTAACTTGTAACTGTTCTTCCTAAGCTACGATTGCCGGATTTCATTTCGCAGTACAATCATTTAAATGCATAAATTAATACCTAATAAGTCAAACAAGACTGTATCCTTTATATGATGCGATTTCCAAATTACAAGAGATGCTCAATGAGATTACATTTATAATAGAGAGGTTATACTCATTGAATGTGAAGTAAAAGCATGGCAAATCTCAGTTTTCAGCACTTACGAGGATAAGACACATCCTTAAAGCATTTTAGTATCTTGGACTTATATATCTTGGTGTTGCACTTTCTAAACACACAGAATGGCATAATTGTCACTGTTCACAAGACACGACGTCTAACAACGTTGCCAAATGAGTCGGGCGATTACCTTACTTGAGGCTTGCCACGCAGAGCCCGGGGAAACCCTATCTACGTATGATAAATCATCGGAGATGCTCCCTAAAAGTGCGTAATTAATATCGTAGGTGCTTTCCAGAACGTGCCATATCCAGCAAACAATAACTATGATACTAGGTGAGGTACATTCGACTGCAAAAAGCTTACAAAGCAAGTTACACTATTATTAGTCAGATAGACGATGGACAAACCTAATTTTCTACTAATATTTGATATACAGGGAAAGTAATTCCGTTTTTCTGTTTCTCTCTTTTCTTTCACGATCAAACGGCTGAACCAATTATTATGAAATTTTGCGCAGATACAGTTGGAAACCTAAATATAGACATAAGATACTTTTCATCATCATCACAATTTTTTCACCATTACACTGGTGAAATGGTAATTCGCAGCTAGTCCTATCCTAACTAATATTATCACAACGAAAGTAACTCTGTCTGTCTCTCTGTCTGTTTGTTAATCAATTTTGCAATCTACGATGGAGCGCCCATACCTAGAAGATACCAAAGATTACGATTCAATCGCGACTTATAGACACCCAAGTTGACACAAGTCACACATTCAAGCAGTACGCACAGGTCTCACAGTAAGCTTGAATCAGTAAGGTAGTTTCGAGTTTTAACTGGTAGCATTTTCAGTAGGTACGCACAATAATCTTGAATCAGCACCAAGTTAGTTTAATGTTTTATTATTGGTAGCATTTTTGTTGTCGAGTGTACATAGATATTGTAACGTACAGTCGACGGCAGCGATGGTCACATTACCAGCAAGTGTGCGTAATGGTACGCTCTGCCACCACTATTTATGTTGTAAAGGTGTTGTGCTGCCTTTACGAACGGGTTAGTCCAGTACAACATGACTGGAACGACGATTTATAGCGAAATAAGAAACATTGACTGTTGAAAAGCAATATCAATGCATGCTTTGTTATAAATTATAAACATATTCGTATATCTAGATATGTTAGATCTTAGTGAGAGAGGGTGAGTTATTACAAATTAATGAATGCGATTTTAAATAGCAATGACGTTATGTTTGGATGGAATTTAATACACAAGTGGTGAGGAAAGAGGATAACTAGTCCATCATTGTATTTTTTAGAGAAACTTTGAAGCGACTGGCCAATGACCTATGATATCGATTATTAAAAAGATTAATAAACACGAGAGTTGACTTACATAACCATTATGAAATACTTACAACTATTTATTAGACAATAGACAATGTTTTTATTGTGACAAAAACTTAAATATTTACATGACTTAGACCTAAAAAAAGTAAAACCAAAAAAATACATCTTCATATTTAAATACATCTTTAGTAATATATGTCTATGTCTATGTCTAATCGATATAAATCATAGTCTCACTGATTAACAATGGTTGATGTGGCAAAAAAATTCAAATGGTGACTCAGAGTCAATGACGTATTATACGTAGATAGGTTTCACGTAGGGGCTCTGCTTGGCAAGGCAATCGCCCGATTCGTCTTGAGATGCGACCCGTCAGGCAACGCTGTTAAATAAAATAATAAATAAATAATAATAAATATTTGAAGACATTTCACACAACGCCATCTAGCCCAAACTAAGCAAAGCTTGTACTATGGAACTAGATGGCTGATAGAATACATATATACTTTTTTTTGTAAATATATACATATGATACATAGAAACACCCAGACACAGAACAAACATCCATGCTCATCACACAAATGTTTGCCCTGGGTGGGATTAAACCCACGACCTTTCAGTTCAGCAGGTAGACGTAAACACACTACCAACTGAGCCACAAGGCCAGTCAAACGCGTGTCGTGACTTGTGAACAGTGACCGTGCCATCCTGCGTGTTCAATAAGTGCAACACCAAGATAATTATATAAGGCCAAGATACTAAAAGGTTCTCGGGGTGTGATTCTTATCTTCGAATGTACTGAGACCTGAGATTTTCCATGCTTTTACTTCATATTCAACGAGTATTACCTCTGTATAGATAATTACCGCCAATTTCTCGTTGAAATGCCAAAAATCCGTACTCAGCGATATCGATCCATATTCTTGATGCGTATTGCACAAGAATGGAATTCTTTGCCGCCATCTCTGTTTCCTGAGAGCTACAATCTTAGAATTTTCAAGGCTATAGTGAATAGATATATTCTAGATCGACGAGCTTCATTTTCGGACATTCCGTCGCTTAACATCAGGCGAGTTGGTGGTCAATTGTAGATCTATCTTGCGTTAAAAAAATCTAATTGACCAGAGTAACAATTGAAACTAAGCACTCATTACCGTAGGTAAATGATTATGTTAATAACTGGTAATTGTTTATCTTATGTCAATAAGCTTTAAAATATGACAGAGGTCTTCAAGTAGCTACAATACTCTGACATTTAACTAGTAAGTCTAACCACTTGACATAATGATCTAAAGTTATGCATTACATTAAGCTTTACTTGTTTAAAACTCCTTTGGATCCAGTTTCGCGCCGCGTATTGATTTTTAGCGCTAATACCATACTCGCCAATTACAAACTCAACCAGCTGGAATAAAAACTGTCCCGTTCAAACGCATCCGCAATAAACGCAGGTATTTACGACCAGCGCGTGAGCTGCCATGATTGTTTCAATTGCACTTAGCTTAGACTGGAGCGATGTAACGCATACTCGTAAATAGGCAGTTTGATAAATATGGCGACTATGCTTGAACACTATTTGATATTTATTATTCATATTTATACCAACTTTCCACTATATTACTACTAAAAGTTTCCGGCAGCCTAGTCGGGAGACCGTCTGACTTGCGATACGCAGGTCCTGGGTTCGGATCCCGCGACACGCACCTCCGTCTTTTCGAAGTTATGTGCGTATTGTCGATTGCCGCCAACTTCAAGCAGTGAAGGAAAACATCGTGAGAAAATCTACTCACTTGTCTGAGAGTTCTCAATGATCTTGAAGATGTGTGAAGTATGCCAACCCGCACTTGGCCAGCTTGGCAGACTATGGCCTAACCCTTCTCACAATGAGAAAATGGCCCGTGCCCAGCAGTGGGACAGTTTGTACAAACAGGGCTGATAAAAAAAAACCTTTACCTTAATATCATACCCGATTAATCAATGATTCCTCCTTACATCAATGATGTTATTATACTAAGATAGTAAGCCGTAAGCTTACAAGTAAGTTTAAAGAACTTAAAACCCCGAACATAAAAACGATTGCCACAGACAGACATACACACGTCAAACGTATAACACGCTTTTTTTGTGGGTTAAAAATCAGGCGAGTTAGCGGTCAAATGCAAGTCTAATTGAATAATATTATATCTCACCCTCCAATCCCCTCTAACCCTCTACTACCCACTCCCTTCCATCTAACCATCTAACGGCGGTCAAATGTGGCGTCAAATAGCCTTAAGGTTTTTCGACGCTCTGCCTACCCCGTGTGAGAAAATAGACGTTGTTATGTGTATGTATGTATATCGCAAAACGTTGAAACGCGCATACTTATTTTAAAATTAAAAAAGTCCTCTTGAAAAACTACAGAAACGATCTTGATAAAACTTACAGAGACTTCTAATTTGAAAGATTCTTTATTCAATAAAAAAAGATATTTTGCAATACGACTTCTAGTTACTGCGTAATACGTGGACAAACCTACAAATATACAAACATACATACACTTATAAAATTTGGCACACATGCTTTGAAGCTGGTATATACAAAAACTGTGCAATTCGACCTGTGTAATATAATATAATACCTGTGTAACATTTGACAATATTACAAACACAAAGGTCGAATTGATAACCTCATTTTTTTGAAGTCGGTTAATAAATAGTATATTTGCCAACGGTCGTCTCGTGGCTGCTATCATTGTTCTGTGTAGCGCCGTTCATTGATGAGATACTTGGCACCGAGTTTTCAATTGTGTTTCTCGTCTTCCCTGTTGCCTTTGGCATGTATACGGCGGTGAACGCGATGAGGAATATGTTGCTCGGGCCGCCGGGAAAATATAGGGAATTGGACTTAAGAGTTTGTAGTTCCACCATCGTCCGTCTCGCTCGCGCATATCAAACTTTTTTGAAATATAAAATTACAAAATGAACTTATAACTTATATTATTCAGTCATTTCAGTCATTTTCGACAAAAAATCAATTTTAATCCAAGTTAATTTTCGTACTTACATAAAAAAGTACGTTACCAATGTAGTATACCTACAATGCACTTAATATTGTAATATGTAACGGTTTAATTTGTAAAAATCGTTTTTATATATGAAAATACAACAATTAATTAAACTACTACATAAAACTAAATCGATAATCGCAGACCGATAAAAATTTAAAGACAATCCAATTGCTTAAATCCATCACCAATTGGTATGAAAATAAATCGGATCAAATTGAAATTTTTGTTGAAAATTTGTGATGTTGTTTCAAGTGTTTAGTATGTCGATTTTTTTATGTAATAAGTTCATTCAATTTATATTATTTTATATCTTCATAAATGTTTGTATGCGCGAGCGAGACGGACAATGGTCGAACTACAGAAGGTGGTTCGCTTTCTACACTAAAGTATTTTTACCGATTATGGTCGAAAAGAGTATAGTTTTACATCGAAGTAATTGTGGTTAGCTTTAAAAGCGGTCTTTGGCAACAAATCACATTTTGTCAATTAAATATTTATCCAAAATTTTCAATAAAAAAAAATCATACAAAATTGGTATTCTGCTATTTTACCAAAAAGGCAGTAAATCAAAAACCTATTATTGGGAAATTGGCCGTTACGAGTTTTGAGTGTTTTTTTTTTGTGTCTATACCTATATATCATACTATAGAAGTTACCTTTATACATTATATAGATAGAAAAACATATGCTCTTTTATAAGAAGTAATATGATTCTAATAGTATGGACCGAGCATTGTTCATTGACCGACGTTGCGTGCATTGTTCACGGATCGTTTGCGAGAGCGGGACACAATATCGAGATGTCGGGAGGACGGTAGCAAAACCACCTAGTAACGATATTTTTTTAACCAACCAGATGATGTCAAAGTTTCACCATCATTATTACCTACACATGCTACACCCAGCGGCTTCACCCAAGTTCTCAATGATTTCATTATCATTACCAATTTTAATTGGTACATTTACAACTTGGATGAAGCCGCTTGGGTGAAATTTGCTTCAGAAATAGGACCCAAGTCCAAGTAACACACTATTATTGTTAACGGGATATTTACCGTGGTTCGCTTTAATTTAAAAGTCCAAGTATTCAGATTAATATATTTAGATAATTTTCTCCCCTCTCTATTACTGCACGCCCCGTCGTATTACTTTCGTTTCACTCCTCTCCATACTAAGGTTGTCTGGAAGAGATCGCTATTAGCGATAAGGCCACCAGTTGTTACACTAGTTTTTTAAATAATGTATCTTGATTTTAAGTTCTAAGGTGTGTACAATAAAGAGTTTATCTATCTAAGTCCTCAGTTATTTCTGTAGCAAATTTCATATATTTCTTCTATTTAGTCGTGATAATGCAACAAAGCCACAGAAACAGAGTTGCTGTAAGTTTATTCCGAAATGCTAGCCCTCGTATTTTTTTAATTTTTTGTGGTAGAATAAGCTTAAGCCTAAAAACCAAAATCATGTTTGTCATGTTTGTGTTCATTTGATAATAGGCTCATTTTTTTCAAACAATATTTCCACCATCTATCCTCCCAATTACAAACACCTATGTTTTATCTAGATTACTATTAGGTATTTTAAAAATATGTAATAAAATTCCGTTGCTTGAAATATTGCTGAAACAGATTTATTTTGTTTTTCTCTCAATATTCAATTGAAGACGAAGGAACTTGGCCTGAACTGAATTAAAATGTTTTTCAAACAATGTCTCGCCCATAAATTACCGAAAATGTTTCTATTTTAGAGCCAGGCGCTAACGTGAAATAGTTTATTTACATTCGGAATCATCTCTCAAGATCATAAATTCGGTTTCACCTGCCAAATGTTTTTGAAATCAAAACGACTTTATTTTCAGTAAACAGAACGTTAATGTTATAGGTAATTTTTATTTTAGTTCTTTTTCTTGTCAAATTTTATGCGATGTGTTGATTTTTGCGCTATTTATTTTCTTGTGGCCTTTTATATTAAATAAAACTCCAAAAAGCCGTCATCGTGTTGATAATACATTTTTTTCACAAATAATTAGCTATGATATTCTTCTTCTTTTTTTAATTTGACCCGCATTAAAGCATTTGCCAGTGTCAGGTATTAGGATTTTTTCAAGTTTCTTGAATAAAACAAGTTGTAAATGTTCTAGTCACAATCTAAGTCACGTATGCAGTCAATTTATAAGTTGAGTCCTGCTTCAGTAAAGTGGTGGCGACTTTACTAGAAGCTTCTGGAGTTTTGCCGACAACGTAAAATCACACGCTTTACTGTTACATTTACTTACTGTTATATTTCACTTGCCCACACTCACACACTTTATCGAACACTTAATGAATAAAACACCACCATTTGTATAGCATTAATGTTCAAAATAATACAAGTTTAGGAAAATAAAACAAAGCAACAACACGTTACTAAGACGTTCCCGCCAAAACTCCCAAGCTATGATATTACGAACAGTGAAACTTACAAGCGCAAAGTTCTTGCAAAAAGTGCTCGCGAATTCTACTGTTCATTTTCGAAATTCATAATTAAATATTTTATTTATGCGAGATAGATCTACGATTGACCACCAACTCGCCTGATGTTAAGCGACGGTATGGCCGAGGATGGAGCCCGTCGATATAGAAGATATCTATTCACTTTAGCCTTTAAAATTCCAATATCATATAATATGTTCTCAGGAAACAGAGATAGCGGCAAAGAATTCAATTCCTGAGCAGTACGCATCAAGTACGTGGACCGATATCGCAGAGTGCGGATTTTTGGCATTTCAACGAGAAATAGGTGGTAATTCACCGACTTTCTGCCAGTCCTGTAGTGAAATGGGGATGGTGGAATTGGGTCGTGAAGCTCTTGCGCACACTCCCCGAAATGAATCCTGTAGAATAGAATATGACAGACATGCTACTTTACGGCGGTGCTCGAAACTAAGTAGCTTCTTTCTTGTACCTATGAAAATCGACCGACAAAATGATCTCGTAACAAACCTATTTTTCTAACTGAGATTTCACAGATTTTTAGGGTTCCATACCCAAAGGGTAAAAACGGGACCCTATTACTAAGACTTCGCTGTTTGTCTGTCTATCCGTTCGTCCGCCCGTCCGTCTGTCACCAGGCTGTATCTCATGAACCGTGATAGTTAGACAGTTGAATTTTTCACAGATGATGTATTTCTGTTGCTGCTATAACAACAAATACTAAAAAAAAGAATAAAATAAATATTTAAGGGGTCTCTCATACAACAAACGTGATTTTTTTGCTCGTTTTATTGATAACGGCAACAGGTTGACGCTTGAAATATTCACAGAATATTAAGTTATATTATTCACTTTAAAAATAAATAATTGAAATAAAATTAATATTTAAGGAGGGCTCCCATACAACAAACGTGATTATTTGCCGTTTTTATAGATAATGGTACGGAACCCTTCGTGCGCGAGTCCGACCCGCACTTGACCGGTTTATTATAAGGTACGGGTAGGTAATTGCAACTATCGGGAAAGTGCAACTAATTTAAATAATTTCGCGCCGTTTGATTCTTAGATGGCATTATTCGTGATAATCAAACGGCGCTAAATTATTTAAATTAGTTGCACTTTCCCGATAGTTGCAATTACCTACCCGTACCTTATACATAATGCTTGTCTGATATAAATACGACAAAGAGGACATATTTCAGAGTGACATCACTGATGACAGGCGTGTGGTGAGCTTATTCACTGAACTGTCCTTTAATTGATTCCTCGCGTCTCGCTATAAATAGATAAATAATAGTACCTCTGCGCTTTAACTGGCCATAATCATTGACAATAGTCGCGAAGCCACTGACCAAGAAGTCAAGTCTACTATAGTCTTTCGGTCACGCTATTAAGTAAGTGATCGTTTATAAAATGAAAAACTATTAACCTTACCGCCCACCTAGCTTTCTCCGTAAGGGGCTAATGGCCCCCTGAGTGGTTTCACGTGTACACCTCCGTCTGCGGGGGGCTTAATCCGTACTTTCAGTTTTTTACTTCGCTTAGGTAAGTGCGTATCGCTTGGGTAAGAGGATTTATCGGCGGTAGAATGTTACTTTGGAGTATTTATACCATGCGAGAATGTTTTAAGGCACGTCGCAAACTAAGACTGTTCTGATGTGGAAACAAGAAATAGGTTCGAAGTATGTTATGCTATCTCACGTTTATTTTTGACTCGATATCTCCGACAATAGTTTCAACCGCATTCGGCGGTCTTTTTCAAATGGAGCAGCGCAGACGTCAGTGCCGGTTGAGTCCCGTCTGGTTTGTTTGTTTGTCAGCCACGCTGATAAAATACACGTTTAGTTTTTTTCGTAAATACATACTTATGCATAATGCTTTCAAACTGGCAGATACAAAACAAAAGTCTATGTTTACTTATCACAAAAATGTTTGTCCTGGGTGGCAATCGAACCCACAACCAACAGCTTAGAAGGTCAACTATCACACACATTTGTATTTACCTCAACTTTCATACACACCCAGTTGTCAAAACAGTGTCAAAACACACATAAACGTCCAGTTTTCCGAAGAAGAACTGCATTAGCTTGAGATGCCGTATGCCAGTCAATAATATAGATACTCGTGCCTAGTAGTACTCTCATTTAATGAAGTGGTCTGATTACTTCGTTGGCAGATGAACAACAATAATGGCAACAAAATATTGTTGAAAATGTGCAGCTGTTCGATTCGCGGACGTAATTCCATTTATTTCATTTCACACCGTCCATCATGCCGCATTCTTGTTTCATACACAATTCTGACAAACGCCAATCTCGGAAAACTATAAATTACAATTAAAACTGACTTTTACAATGCAGGTTGATTTTCGTGTGGACAGGTTTTTACTGTCTTTAAAAGTTTGTATTTTTACCTTAGTCGAAAAATCGCTAAACTAAAAAAATCTATTTTTTTTTTACAGAATAAGCATTAGCCACGTAATTGTGTGGAGCCATAGTTATAGAGATTATTTTGTATCTAATTCTATTTACCCCACTGACGAAGGAGGGTAATGTTTTCGAGCGTATGTGTATGTCTAATTCTTTAGCATGGTTTATAGCTTAAACTGTTTGACTATTAGATAGATAGTTCATTTGTATAGTTTACATAAACATTTTTCATTAGTTGCGTAAGAGATTGTGGTAGGAGGAACAAAGTAATGGTGTTGGGATTTCCCATTTGATAAATGGTGGGGTCATCGAATTTGTGCTCATTTTATTAGTTATTGTGAGGCATTTTATTGCATTTTTTTTTTTTTTTTTATCAGCCCTGTTTGTACAAACTGTCCCACTGCTGGGAACGGGCCATCTTCTCATTGTGAGAAGGGTTAGGCCATAGTCTGCCACGCTGGCCAAGTGCGGGTTGGCAGACTTCACACGTCTTCAAGATCATTGAGAACTCTCAGACATGTAGGTTTCCTCACGATGTTTTCCTTCACCGTTTGAAGTTGGCGGCAATCAACAATACGCACATAACTTCGAAAAGACAGAGGTGCGTGCCGTGGGATTCGAGCCCAGGACCTGCGGATCGCAGATCAGACGGTCTCCCGACTAGGCTGCCGGAAACTATTATTGTAATTATTATTTTTATTGTATTAATTATTGCATTTATTTAATTTCAAATAGTTTTTTCCTTTTTTTTTTATTAGATTACATGTTATTGTAATTCTTTTTAAATTCCAGTGAATATCAATAGGATACTATATGACTTTTGTGAAAACATGCATTACTAAGTATATTTATACCTCAGTATACCATAACAAATACCTCGCCACAAATAAACTTCAATTACTTCGAATGAGCAAGATAAAAACGTCACTAAAGGTACGTGTTTAAACTTTACAAATGTTCCAACATTTCTTCAGCTGGACAAATTAATTCTTTGACAAAGTCATATAGAGAGCCCCAATTAGGATACGATCAGAGGAAATTGTTTTGACAATCGTGTGAAGGTGAACCGCTGCAAATTTATTGTGCTGACAGCGAGTATGTTTTGTATTTTATGAATCGTGGAAATATTTCAAATATGGATTGCTTTAAATTCAAAAATAATATATATGCAGGCAAAAAATACTATAAATTAGACATTTTGGGGCAACAAACCTTTTGATACTGGAAGTTTGAAGCTATATATTTTGGAACTGGCCGATAAAGCCCACTGGAAATTTTGTCTCACTAGATATTTAGACTCACGTGTTGTGAAAATGACTTTTTTCTGTAAGTTATTTGAAGTATTCAAATTTTATTACTTTTATAGTATGTACTATATTGACATTGATTTTTGTTTACAAATATTACAGCAATTTGAAAATTATGAAAGTGTTTATTTTTTGTTGTTTTATTAAACCTAAATATGCCGACTTACTTACTACTGATTTAATAAGCATAAGTTTCGAAAACTCAAAAACCAGACAAAAATAACTAAACCATTTTGAAGAAACATAGTTAAGAACACTCTCGATAAAAAAAATCTCTTTTAAATAAATAAAAAAACTATACCAAAATCGGTCCATCCGCTTGAGAGCTACACGGTGCTTCAGACAGGTACACTGATAGATACATACATCAAAATTATAACACCCCTCTATTTGGGTCGGAAGTTAAAAATGGCTCAGAAGTTGCACCTTTGCCTTAGACCCGAAGAAAATCCTGAAATTGATATCCAGCTGGGCAGTGATGTTGGAGTTATAAATTCAAATATCCACCCGTGGTCTATGTGTTGATAGTTCTTGTCGTTGAATTTGTTCGGTGTCATCCCTGATACAGAAGAGATTATGAAGTGTTAGGTAATAAATACAAAAGTATTATTTGTACATTTTAATATCAGTGACCTGTCAACGCCACACCTCACGCGCTAATTCCCGCAATAACTCCGGTACATAAACACGCCGGCGAGACGCGTGAGTGACAGCGAGCGGCCGTAACTCGCGCATTTGATGGCCCCACACCCACATCTACTTTATAACGGCGTAAGTTATACGCACTAGATGTGACAATGTAGATCTTTGTTCAGGTGTTGAGTTAATATATCTCGGGTTTATTTCCCCTACATTACAGTATAACATTATTAAATTGACAATACTGCGTTCTCTCTAGGAATTAATTGTAGAAATTAATGTTTTTGGTGTATATTTCGGTCTAAGAATAAAATGCTTATTACACTATCCGATTAATCGTGCCCTTTAGCCAGGGAGAGCGTAGTGTAATAAGAGACATCTACATATTTCCCAGACAGGGCTCGAGAAATCGGGTAGTATAAAAGGCCTTGTTCCACTAAATCGCTGACAGTGGGAATTCTAATGTGACACATTGTTTATGAAGTCGGAAATACATTGGTTTTCGCACTGGAACTTACGTTTGATATGCTGTTTAGTGTACGTTTTTGTGAGAAAGTATGCACAAAGCTAAAAAAATATATAATAAAATAGCCTTTTATTTCCCCAATCTTATGAAACATGATTGGAATTGCAACCTATTTATCATTTCAATTATCATATAAATTTTCACTAAAATACAATTTAAATATATTTATTTTTTATTTTTTTATTTTTAGAATATTTGTTTAAAATCAGTTATTTGATACGAAAAATTCGCTGGAATGTACGAAAAAACTAATTTTTGCTAGAATTGTTTCATTAAAATTACAAGAAATATAAAACCTATGACACTAAGCAAGTGAAGACAGATGTAATGATACATCAAAATCGATCCAGCCTAAACGCTGTAGGAGGCAATATAGACACATGCACACATACATACATACGCTCGAAAAACAACCCTCCTTCTTGCGCAATCGAGTAAAAACAGCCTCATTGGTGAAATTAACTTCATTCCCAAATTACACCGGACAGTGGAGCCAATCAGCGCTGCACCTATCAACTTGCATTAAAACATAATTACGTTCGCGATCGCATTACGAAAGCGATACTTTTGAACGCAAGTGCTAACTGTTTGAACAAATTGACATCGTGTTAAAGCTGAGTGTGCACTGGAGAATCAATCTTGGAAATGCCCAGAAATATAGCAACATACGTGCAATAACTGTCAATAGTAAGGTGTGTGGAAGGTAGGTAAGTGATAGAGGTGCTCTATTTAAGATTTTAATATTATAGAAATATTGTTTAAAAAAAAAACGACTTCGAAATAAGCAATTCATTTACGTAGATGACATTATTTCAGATATTTTGTTATAAAACCAAAGTACTGAACCTATTTTGATATCAGATCAAAATCGGTTACCTCTGAGGCATAATCAAACAAAAAAAAATACGGAGTAAATTGTTACGCGACAAACATACAAAAAAAAACAGCCGAAATGAGAATGAAAAAAGAATCTCCTTATTTTTGGAAGTCGGTTAAAAAAATTACCAAGTGCCTGTCGTGCCACGCACAATATATGATATAACAGACTCATAACAGAAATAAAATAAATACATATTTGAAGACATTTCACACAGCACCATCTAGCTCAAACTAAGCAAAGCTTGTACTATGGAACAAGATGGCTGATAGAATACATATATACTTTTTTTGTAAATATATACTTAAGATACATAGAAACACCCAGACACAGAACAAACATCCGTGTTCATCACACAAATATTTGCCCTGGGTGGGGATTGAACCCACGACCTACAGCTTAGCAAGTAGACATACTACCAACTGAGCCACAAGGCCAGTCACCTACACACACAGGGAACAGGGCCTATTGTTTGATACTATGAACATACAAGTTAACTTCATTTCTTACTTCTCTAAGTACCTATTCTAATTTGATTAACTATTACTAGTTAACTTGTAAAGCGTACTTATCTGTGATAGTTTTCCTTTTTGATTTCATCATGCTAGATACTAATATGATTTTATCTCTAAAATTCACTGTTTAATACTCATTGAAATTGAATAATTTAAAGGATTTACTCGTATTGCGTATATTTTACCTACATAAAATAAAATAAAAAATAAAAAAGGAGAATGTGTTAAATAAATATACGTGGTAAATCCGTTAAAAATTGTTTAGTTTCTATATGAACTGCTTAGCCGAGACAGGAGGTGCGGACACTTCACTCTAAATGCTAAATTATTTATATCTTTCTAGTACCAATAGTATTTGAGCAAAACCGTGGACAGACAGATAAAGACATGGCGAAACTATAAGGGTTCTACGTTTACTACGAAACCCTAAAAAAGATCATGATAGATAGATATCTCATGATATGAATGGAAATTTAAATTTTCTTCCCATACATTACATCGTTCAAAAACAATATTATTATAAACAAATTGTGACAACAATAAACAATAATGTAAATTATGCTCCACAAACACCACCGCCCAATCATTATATAATCTTTTACATCCTAAGGTTGTCTGGAAGAGATCGCTGTTAGCGATAAGACCGCCCTTTGTGCCATTGTTTTATAAGTGTTTTTTTGTTATTTGTATTCTTTTTGTGGTGTCAATAAAGTGTTATTGATTGATTGATTGATGCTCGTAATAATCCCGAAATAATTATAATAATTAAGTGTATTTTTTTATCAATGTGTCCTCAGCTCGACCGTCCAATTGAACACAACGCCAGATAAGTTGATTGCGTGCAAACTGACGCCTGTTAATCCACCCTGGTTCACAAATATGCCTCTCATTGCCAAATAGGTTTCACTAGCGCAAATTTGTCCCACTGATGCGCAAATTTGCTCCCGATGGACAAATTTTACCCAACTCGCGTGTTTGCTCGTTTCAACACACATTTTATTTTAGTGCCTGCGATTGCTGATGCTACTATTCGATAAGTTTTAAAGTCGTATTTAATTTTACGGATTACTGTAGTAATCCTGCCAAATTTCGTCCAAATCCGTCCAGTAGTTTCAGCGTCCATCGGACACAGCGTACACATAGGTATACAGAAAGACAGACAAAAATGTTGAAAATTGCAGTTTTTTGAAAATTGATACTTCTATATTGATAGTAATGCATCCTACAATCAACATTTTTCCAAAAATATTGAATGTACAGATTTTGAGCCGTTACAGTCTTATTATATGTATATTAAACATTTATATTATACAAATACATAAATAAATATTGAAATGAAAAAAAGGTTTATTTCGGATAAATTAAATAAAATAATTAATATTATTATTATTATTTAATATTATACAAATTATTAAATATAAAACTATGTCCGTTCTCAGGTTCTTTTGGTCGTGAAAGGTAACAGACAGATAAACTGAGTTATTTTTGCTTTTATAATACTTGTAATAATGTTGTCCTTGATTTTTACGAGTTTTCTTTTTTATATTTAAATAAGTAAATGACTTATTTGTATTTTTATTAGCTAATAGCTAGCCGCCTACAAAGGACTTCTTCTGCATAAGGAATAACTTTTATTGTTTATATTTCCAAATAAATTAGCAGCGGCTTACATACCTATTGACAAAAGTTCATTGAATTCTTTTTTTTAAGGAAGACACGTTTATTTCTTTTTCCAAAAGTCGAAGAAACGGAGGTTCAGTGGTGCTATTCAGTTTACTAGAAAGTTAAATAAATAAAAAAAACTTAAGTTAGACAACCTTATTATGAATAGACTAAGTAATTAACTAGCCGCATCAAACGGTTTTAATTGCATGAAACGGTTTTAATTGGCACAAGGTTCTGATTCCAAAAGTATGTTAGGCATATGTTTAATTTGCCCTAATGTTGCCAGAAGGTTAGGTTCGATAGATTTCTTCTTATAGGCTTAGGTTATCAGACGAGTGCATTCTGAAATCTCATTTGACAGCTTTCGGGAGTTTGATAAAGTTCTTTTGAAAAAAAAAACGTTTTCTGGGAAATGATGTTCGGTATTTTACAATTCGGATTATAGATAAGTAACCCCTTTATGAATATAGAAATGTTTTAGGGACAAAAGCAACCATCGTATATTTCAATAAAATAATGAAAATAGTTACAGAGCAATGGTTATTTAACAGTCAAATTCAACCTCACTGACAAATTGTAAAAAGTTTTAAAGAAAAGGTTGCAAAAAAATGGCAACCACCCAATTGACCGCGCGCAATAAATGCTCTATTTAAATTCGTGTTTTTGGAACGAATTCAGGACTGGACCTGTGGGGTGGATTAAAATAATCTAATAATTATTTTAACTTTATCTTGTCTATAATTTTGATAATGGCCATATTTAAATATTTAAACGATTTTAACTTGATATTGTAGTCCAAAATTAAGCACACGTGTAATACTAATACAACTTGAGTTAGAAAAATGGCACTGAAATATGGATACCAAAATCAATTAACAATTTGAAGAGGTTCTCAGTTCGACTGTATGTTTTTCTTCTTTTATTTGTAGATTTTTATTTGATGTTCAGCGATTAATATTCGATAAATACAGCGATAAATTCAGCGTCAATAATCAATTGTTTTTGATGATTCTTTTTCTTGATCAATTGTTTTTGATTGGTAGATAATACCTAGGTATTATCTACCAATCAAAAACAAAAAAAAATATATTATAAATAAAATTTATATCGGACCCCTTAAACATTTTATGAAAATCGGTTCAGTTTTTTTTTTGTAACAAAATAACTAAAAAAATGTCATTCAAGTAAAGGAATTGCGTATTTCGAAGTCTGTTTTTTAAGTTTTTTAAACTATAATTGTTTATATTTGCTAACGCATAACTCTGTCATTTATGAACAGTTTTTTTTGTTACTAAAGAATGATGAAGTCGATTATTCAAGTTTTGAAATTATAAATATTAGGGATACTCTTATATACAGACAAACTAGTACAATAGTCTTTAAACTTATTTTTGTTTTTAACTTTTCTCGATATTTGGTAGTTTCAGTTAATTATTTTCACTATACTTACCCTGGTGACATTTCATTTGAAACTATAAAAAAAAATTTGGTGTTGTTGATTTTTTATATATAAACTTTTTATACACATAGACAGTCCCTGCATAATTTCCCCTGTTCAAGTGCACCTGATTCCATCCCTGAGCTCGAAATCTGCCGTGGACTGGCGGGCCCGTACAAATAACCGGCTGATTTGATCCGCTGCCGGCTGCCGGACAAAAAGACCCGCCGGATATATTAACGGATGCATCAAATTGTTGAGGTTAATTAAATGAATTTGCTGCTTTAGTAGGTTCTTTAAAATCAACAGATATTGGACACAGTTTACCTGGTGTTAAAAAGTGTGGTTTTAGATGGGAAATCTAAATTAGCACTCTTACGGCTCTCAAAAATCCTAAAAATGAAAGTGAACCATTAAATGCTTGGTGATTTTCGACTTGAAGGTGGCAAGAAGCTGTAAAAATGTACTGTTATTATGAATTGTTATTCTCACGATGTTTTTCTTTACACAAAGTTCAAGCTAATTTTCTTGAATTGTATCCATATACGTTAGATACTTCTTTTTAGGGTTCCGTACCCAAAGGGTAAAAACGGGACCCTATTACTAAGACTTCGCTGTCTGTCTGTCTGTCTGTCTGTCTGTCTCCAGGCTGTATCTCATAAACCGTGATAGCTAGAAAGCTGAAATTTTCACAAATGATGTTTTTCCGTTGCCGCTATAACAACAAATACTAAAAATTAAAAAAAAAATATTAAGTTAAAAAGTATTAAGGGTCCCCATACAATAAACGTGTTTTTTTTTTTTTTTTTGCTCAATATTAAAAACGGTAACAGGTAGACGCTTCAAATTTTCACAGAATATTTACTTGTATATTACCTTTCAAAATAAATAATTAAATAACAATAAAGTAAATATTAAAGGGGGGCTCCCATACAACAAACGTAATTTTTAAGCAATTTTTACTCGATCTTAATTAACACGTAGAAACTTGAATATTTGTAAGTATTTATTTAGAAATATATTAACTATATTTAGTAATGACCGCTCTTAGTCTGTTATAAGTAGAGACCGGATTATATTTTCATTTGCATATTTTCATATGCATTTGCATATTTACCACATTTTCAGCGATCATTGCATATTTTGTCTGAAATTTAGTGATCATGCATCAATCATCACTGTATAATTTATTACATTTTTCGGTAGGTTACCTACCCTATAACTGTAAAAATAATGTCTTACACAATTTTTTTCTTTATACTTACACAAAAAAAAAAAAAAAAAATTATAAATAATTGTTCGTTTAATTGCATTGAGTAATATAGACTATAATTTATAGTCTAATGTTATTAAATTTTGAACGAATATGTAATTTACTGATTTAATGCTGATTTAGAAGTAAATAAATGAATATGGCACTTTTGACCTTTTTACTTTTCTAAAATTCATCATGTATGTTGCATATTTTTACAATTTTCATGCATATTTTACCCATTTTTCATGCATATTTGCATGCATATTTCAAGCTTTTTATGTTGCATATAATCCGGTCTCTAGTTATAAGTGAAAAGTCTCTACTGTCAAAAGTGTGGAATATGCTTCTTGAATGGATCTCTCCAAACTGTAATCTTCTAGGAACCACGATTGAATGTTTATCCAGGTAAGCGTATTTTATCTTAGAGCGCAAAGATCGCTGAAAAGGGTGAGTTAGTGGACAAGCGCGAACATATTATCGAATAAAATAAATAAATAAATGTTGGAGGAAATTTTCACACAACACCATCTAGCCCCAAACTAAGCAAAGCTTGTACTATGGAAACCAGATGGCTGATAGAATACATATATACTTTTTTTGTTGTAAATAAGTACATAAGATACGCATAAACACCCAGACACAGAACAAACATCTATTCTCAGCAGAAATATTGCCCTGAGTGGGGATCGAACCCACAACCTACAGATCAGAAGTCAGATAACCACTAAGCCATGAGGCTTGTCAATCTTGATAACCATGGCCATGACTAAGTAAGTACACTTTATACTTTAATCATTATATCAATACTAAGGTCACGCTTCATTTTTAATCATATAAATTAAATTTATATATAAAATTCCAACCGTTGGAATGCGTGAAGGTTAATATTATCTAAATGCTAGGTATAAATAGAAGGCCCTTATACTCAAAATTGTTCATTGCATTTACAATATTTAATATGAGGTGTACAATTATACTGGTTTTTCTATTTTTGTCTGTATCAGCGGATGATTTTAATAATGAATCCGATTCTGAAATTGAAAGAATATCTCAAGATACAAGTGAAATTGATGTTATAGAGAAATATACAGATTATTCAAAAGAGGACGAAATAGATATAGTTACGTCGAAAGAAGGAATTATAAGTATAAAGGAACGAAATCGACGAACAGTATCAAGTTGTAAGTTAATTTTATTTAACACTATATATGCTATTAGGTTGATGAAAAACGATGGTGATGGTGAAAGGTGATGATGATAAAATGTATCTTACGTTCGTTTCTAAATTCTTAGCTATCTCTGTACCTAATTTTATAATAGGTAATATGTTCACCGTGTGATCATTTATAGGTAATAAATAAAGAAAGAGATAGATTTACTGACACTTAAATAAACAATAAACAAGCTGCGCCTGCGATTTCATCCATGTAGTGATGATAGTGATAAAATACAATACAAACAAACAGAATACAATAAAAATACTTTTTTACTACCATAAGCATACCAACAAGCGTCTTAATCTTCGTCTTCGTCTTCTAGCGTCCCTTGGAATCAGTTGAGAAACGTGCTAGGAAACTCATTGGCAACGATTCTCTTGTTCGTGCAAAACTCTAAAGCTTGGAGCACCGCCACAAAGTAGCAAGCTTATCGGGATTTTATCGGATTCATTTCGGTGAGTGTGCATCTGATCTGCATCATTTAATTCCCCCTTACCCTTTTTACTATAGGACAGTCAGAAACACGAAAAAGCGTCACCGTTTCATGGTGGATATTCCAAAAACCCGAACGAAACGCCTTAGTTCCACTTTCATCGTGCGGACTGCTAGAATGAAATACGCATCCTGAGTGGGTCTTTTACCGATATATATAATCTGGGTGTCTTTAAATCGCGAGTGAATTGGTTTCTTCTAGGTAAGGTTCTTCTGGTTGCTCCATGGTCGACCGCAACGTCGCTTAACATTAGGCGAGTTGGCGGTCAAGCGCAAACCTATTTCTACATAAAAAAAAACAATAATCATAGTTTAAAAAAACTGAAAAAACCGACTTCAAAATACACAATTCGTTTACTTCGATGACATATTTTTCAGTTATTTTCTTATAAAAACCAAAGTACTGAACCGATTTTGATAAAATTTATATAGAACCATGTCTAAAATATGACCTACCAAACAAAAAAAGAATCATCAAAATCAATTCATAACTGGCCAAGTAATTTATTTATTATTTATTTATTTAAGTCCATCAACATTGTGTACATTAACAATAATTTAAAAGTCAACATAATAAAAAATAAATCCAAATGTCACAATAATTATAGATGGACACGGCATGCATTACAAGAGCGAAAAATTATATAAAATTATACATTACACCAAACATATTTAACATATTACATTTAAAGTTAAGCAATCAAAATAATAATGTCAATTAAATTAAAGTAAATGTCAAATGATATAAAATTTCTGTTGTCTTACATACAATGTTATATTGACGCACCATTCTCGCTAGTGGAGCATTAAATCCAAGGTTGGAGCGAGAAGTAGGAGTAGAAGAGATGTTAAAACACGATACTCTTGGCAGCGTAATCGCTGAACTAACTCCAAATAAAGACCGGACAAGTGCGAGTCAGACTCGCCCACCGAGGATTCCGAACAAACTAGTAGATAAAAGGGGGAAATCATATATTTTTCCTTCATAAGCCGAAAAATATACATCGTAAAAATATTTCAAAACCTGTTTTAGCTAATGCTAATGAAGCTCTTTCATATGATACCCCACATGATACGGTTAAAGAACTTTAAAATTTGGACCCTCATTCCTTGCATAAAGACACTAGTTTTTGTGATTAAATTGAAAATGTCCAGTTTTCGGATTTTTCCCTATATGTGTACTCTAACACAATGCTTCTTGCCAAATTTCATAGTTCTAGGTCAACGGGAAGTACCCCATAGGTTTTGATTCCCTTGTGAGTGTCGAAATATGCGTTGTTTACAACATATTCGGCTGTAACTTTTTTTTACTAAAACTGAGAAATTTTATATTTCTTTCTGCAGCAAGAGACTATGGATCTGCGTATTTGGTTTTAATTTCAACACGATACCTTTACGCGTTCCCAAGATAAAGGTCTTGACACCCGGACAGACGGACAGACAGACAGACAGACGGACAACAAAGTGATTATACAAAGAGGTTGGAAATATTTTGTATTGAAAATGTAGAGCTCCGTTGTGTTCGAATTTTGAATTACTTTCCACGCTAGGGAGCAAAATTAACTTTTCCACGCCAGTATTAGCGTTGGAAACCTAACTTTACGAGCTAGTAAGATGAAAAAAATGTTCTTACCACGACCTCCCAGATATTCATAAAAAAAATTCTGAATCTACTCTTTTATCCTACTCATTTTAAAATAGCTATGTATTCGCCCGTTTCAGTATTTTATTCGCTCAAATTATTATATTTGTTTCGCTGGATTAATAATAAATATAAATAAATAAATATTTGTTGGACATTTCACACAACACCATCTAGCCCAAATTAAGCAACACTTGTACTATGGAACTAGATGGCTGATAGAATACATTTATACTTTTTTTTTTGTAAATATATACATATGATACATAGAAACACCCAGACAGAGCAAACATCCATGCTCATCACACAAATGTTTGTACCTGGGTGGGGATCGAACCCAGGACCTTTCAGTTCAGCAGGTAGACGTAAATACACTACCAATCACAAGGCCAGTCAAATCTCTTAATATCTCTTAATTTATTTCCAGATGCGTGCTATGACTCAAGATGCGCTGTAGCTTGCAGGAGACGATGTGGTGAGCTGGTATCAGGATGGTGTGACAGAGCACGAAACCAATGCGTCTGCTTCTCTCTCAACTATAGTTGGAATTAGTATTACCTATCTTGAATTTATAGTATCAGTTGTGTAATTAATAAGATTACCATAATTGTAAAATAATAATGTTAATTGTAAGCAATTAAAAGAACAAAACTACATTTTATTTCATTTTCTACCTACGCACCATGGTTTAGATAATATGTAGTGTACATTGCCATTTTACAGGCTTTTATTTTTAGGGAAAGCGTCAACCAAGTTAATAAATCAACATCTTCTAATGTTTATAAGGACAACATCATCTTGTTTGATCTCGGTAAGATTTGTTGTAAATGTATTTATTATTCTATGCAACTTCTAAAGCGTGGTATGATATCTAACTTAGTAAATCGAAATTTTAATGAGGTATATATATTGGTAATTTAGAAATATTGTTTTTGGTAACGATGAAAGGAAGAATCTATGATAACGCAGTGAGCAAACCCAATAATGGGTATTAAGACTTCTATAAATACGAAATTTAAGTATCTCAAATTATTAGAGATAACAGTTTATATAAAGTCACTTTTCACACACAAAAAGCAATCAAAGTTCTTCTGTTAAGGGCCTAGGCAGCCAAAGTTATAACACCTTGTTTATTAGGGCTCAAAAATTATACACGTAAATATCAGAATTTCTCTTATTCTAAAAAGTAAGTAGGTACATATTATGAATATTTTAGGCCAATAGATATATCTTTATGAAAGCATGTCGAGGTCCTTGCTAATGCTCGCCGTTTGGTGACAAATTAGGGGATTTGCACCAGCACCAGTTGTTTTGGCATATGGCATCAATACACGTGGGGCAGAAAGCTGAACAACGTTGGACACAATATGCGTCTTTTGTACGCATCCCGAAATCTGAAATAAATCTTAGAGTTAGTATTTTGTTGAGCGAAATAAAAGTAATAATTTGAGCGACTTAATTACTGAAACGGGCGAATAGACACGCTGGTCGCTGAACCGATTATATTATAATGGCAAGTTTTTTAAATTATAATCTGAAAAGTCCTAGTAAGCAGAACTTCAGAAAATTAAGATTTTAATAATACATTTAGAGAAAAAAATCCCAAGAAAAATAAAGATCCCGTTTTGAAAAATTTTAGTCACTCACATTTTTTCGTACATCCTAACTAATACCTATAAAAGCGAAAATAACTGTGTTTATTTGATATGTTTTCATGACCGAACTGCTGAATTGACTGTTATGAAATTTGGTATACATATACTTAAGAACCTGGAGACGTACATAGGCTACATTTAATCATCATCATCAGTTTCAACCGCGCAGGTGAAAGCGCGGGTACAGCTTATATATTTCTATTCCTTCAATCTGAATCTAAATTATCATTTTGAGAATGCTCCATCTGATAGTTTTGTATATCAGGTTCAGTGTATGTACTTCGTCTTACTTATAAACGCATGTTAAAATCTTATTCACTGAATAAGGACTTGTCACGTTCTGTATGACAGGAACTGTCACGTGCGAAAACGGAACAAAACTCTGTTTAACTAAAATGAGCTTATTCAGCGTTTATAAGTAAGACGGACTAAGACAACACCGTCACTTAAGAACACCCTTCCCAGCGCGTCAAAATACGCGTGGTTAAAATTGTCTAGTAAAAATGAATCCGTTTGTATGGAGCTGGGGGGGCAATTCAGTTATTCAAAACCGATCGATAACTGAATCTTATGCGAAGCATTGCCTGTCGGCTGCTATCATTTCTTGATTTAGTAACGAGCGAAGGACGTGTTACGTTTCATCTAATGTGTCAATTGTATGACATAAAAGTGATGGAATCAAAAAAATTATGGCGGCTGACGGGAAACGCTCCACATATGGTTCGTCTATGGAGCGGTCTTGAATAACTGAATTGGGCCCCTGATCACATTAAATGTACTTTGAGGGATTCTTTGAATTACAATAGGAAAATGGCTAAAAAAACATAGATTCACAATAATCCCCGAATGCGGGTGAAACCGCGGAACGCAGCTAGTTCATAACTAGCTGCGTTCCGCGTTTTCACGCGGTTTTTCTTTTTTTTACGAAAACTTAAAAACTTTATTTTTCTTTCTGCAGCAAGGTACTATAGGTCTGCGTATATGGTTTTAATTTCAACTGGATACCTTCACTCGTTTCCGAGATAAAGGTCTTGACACCCGACGGACGGACAGACAGACAGACGGACAACAAAGTGATCCTATAAGGGTTCCGTTTTTTCTTATTGAGGTTCGGAACCCTAAAAACGGCAAAAAATCATGTTTGTTGTATGGGAGCCCCCCTTAAATATTAATTTAATTTTGTTTTTTAGTATTTGTTGTTATAGCGGCAACAGAAATACATCATCTGTGAAAATTTCAACTGTCTAACTATCACGGTTTATGAGATACAGCCTGGTGACAGACGGACGGACAAACGGTCGGACGGACAGACAACGGAGTCTCAGTAATAGGGTCCCGTTCTTACCCTTTGGGTACGGAACCCTAAAAACAAATAACTGACAGCAGAAAAGCTGTTTGTAGTCTAACTTACGATTTCGTTACGCTGATGAGAGTACTATTTTGTGAGAGTGTATGCGTAAAATTGCTGTAAAAAATAAGATAAAAAAAGATAAGAGGTTTTTATACAATCTGGTTGTCTTTAAATAGCGAGTGAACCGGTTTATTTTATGTAAGCACGCTCCATCGGAGACCACAACATTGCTTTTAAAAAAATGTAAGCCATGATATGTTTCAGGAAACCGAGAGTGCTACTTCAACTCGACTTGCATCCCAGCTTGTTCAGCTGCCTGTCCCAAGTACCAATTTGCTGTATGCATGCAGGGTAGGTGCTGGTGCACACTTTCTAAGCTCCAGTCACCAAGCAAGCGTTAGCAAGGATCATCAAATGTTTCAATAAATAAATAATTACCTAAAAATTACGAAGTAATCTCTGAAATATTCTTGTGTCCTTGAAATGTGTTTTGTTTTGTTGAATAAAACAAAACAAAACACACTACCTTGAGCTACTTAGTCTCGAGCACCACCGTAAAGTAGCATGTCTGTCTATTTTCTACAGGATTCATTTCGGGGAATGTGCGCAAGAAAATCACGACCTAATTCCACCCTCCCCATTTCAATACAGGACTATCAGAAAGTCGGCGAATTACCACCCATTTCTCGTTGAAATGCCAAAAATCCGTACTCAGCGATATCGATCCACATTCCTGTTGCCGCCACCTCTGTTTCCTGAGACCTACAATCTTGGAATTTTCAAGGCTAGAGTGAATATATATCTTCTAGATCGACGAGCTCCATCCTCGGCCACACCGTCGCTTAACATCAGGCGAGTTGGTGGTCAATCGTAGATCTAACCTCTATAAAAAAAAAAAAAAAAAAAAAAGATTATAAAATACTTTTCTATAACTTTTATTCCCCGACCCGATTGTTTGATCGAGAATGTTTTAGTTGTTTCATTAAAATTAGTCCATGCGTTTTTTCAGGACTTTTTAAATTATGTAAACTTACTCGATAGGTTACTGAGTCACTTGAAATTTTAAGATCACGAAAAAATAATGCCACGAATCCTTGCTTTTAGGATTCCGTAGTCAACTACAAACCTTATTAGTTTCACTATTTTCGTCTGTCTTCCAAAAAGGAGGAGGTTCTCAATTCGTCTGTATGTAACGCGATTACTTCACCAATTATACATTGATTTTGATTGAGTAGGTTATTTTCAGAGGTGGTCCCGTACAAAATTTATCAAAATCGATTCAGTACTTTGGTTTTTAAACTAAATAACTGGATTTATATGGGACCACCTCTGAAGTATACCAAATGCAAAAAGAATCATCAAAATCATTGCGCAGTTGGCTGAGTAATCGGTGAACATACAAAAAAAACATGCAGACTAAATTGATAACCTTCTTCTTTTTGGAAGTCGGTAAAAAATTGCCATAATTATAGTCAACCATAATCTTAACAGATCAGAAACTTACTCATTACCCTAAAGTACCTTACAATGGGACGTCACTTCCTGTCAGTTTCGCGCGCGTTTGATGCCGCAAGTGACAGGAAGGGAGGGGGCGGTCGAGGGGGTAGCACTTGAGGATCACCGCGAACAAAGATTTTAACTGGAGACAAAACACGCTTACTTAAGCTTGTTACCTATTTAAGATACAGGGTGACAGAAGAGTAACAATTTTGATTTTTTGAATATCAATTTAATCAATGTATCAATTATAATTTTGATTTTTTATTAAGAATGTAAAAAAGTAATCAATTTAAATTTTATTAAGTATATCTATCAGCCATCTGGTTCCCATATTACAAGCTTTGCTTAGTTTGGATCTAGGTCATGTTGTGTAAAAATGTCCTCCAATATCCTTTATATGGATCCAATCCAAACTTTTTATCCAGATTTTTATTTTAAAAAAATCATGAGTATTTCTTTTCACTATTTATGCTGATTTATTGATATAACTTTGATGCATTTTGGACAGAATCTGGTTGTCAACTACTTCTCTCTTAACTTATATAATAGGAAAGAGATATTTCCAAGATTTATTGTGAGATTGTAAGAGTTTAAAAAAAATTGTTTTGTCAATAAAAAATAAATAAAAACATATTTTTTTAAAATAATATATTATATTAAAAAAAAAAAAACTTTCTTTGAATCGAAATATAACTTTGTGCGATAGATTTCCCGTATTATGGTCGAGATTGCTCGAATACAAATTTGCCATAAGTACATTTATACAGTTTTTTTTTAAAAGTGGTATAAAATGAACGTGACAGCAATTCCATTTACATACATGTTCTATCTCCTTACATGTATTATCTCCATTTTCCAACACTCGTGTATAAAATATTCTAATAAAAAATCTATGCTTTCCTTACCAATTTGTAATATTGGAGCACTCTGTAGATAAAGTCACCTCCTATTCACGGTGTCTCCCGCACGCGCTAACTTTTTAACGAGCTGCCTCTACATTATCTTTATTGAGAAGAGCCATTGTGATCATCTTAGTTGTGGATTTGTTTACCTTTGTCTCATATCTATGCCGAGTTGCGAAGAGTATTTTGTGCTAGATATGCCCAATGATGATATACGTAGATAGGTTTTCACCGGCTCTGTGTGGCAAGCCTCAAGTAAGGTAATCGCCTGACTCGTTTTCAGGCGCGCCACGTCGGGTAACGCTGTTAAATGCGTGTCGTGACTTGTGAACAGTGAAAATGCCATCATGTGCTTAAAAAATGCTCAAGGATGTGTCTTATCCTCGAAAGTATTGATAATTGAGGTTTTTCATGGTTTTACTTCATATTCAATGAGTAACTCTATATATGTATATAAAATCTCATTGGGTATAATTATTTATTGTAGTTTTTATATTATTCATAATAATTATTTGTCTCTATTTGATTTTAGCATCTCATAAAAATAATCCCTTTAAATAAGTGGTATAGTTATTATCCTGATCACGATACTACATAAACTCCATAACTCATCCAGAGTCCGTACAATAAATTGCGCCACTACATATAAAGCCCCATGCCCACCTAGCATCATCCGTCATTTCTTTATCAGCAAAAAAGCTATTCACCTTGGGAGAAATGAGGTAGGCCCGCCCTAACGCCCTTTAAGACAACTATTTATCGGGAAAGAAAAAAATTGCCATAAATCTGGGTGTATTTTTATCTGGCAATAATAAAGTTGGAGGGCAGACGGGCAACGAATTTTGATTATTTATAAATTTGTTCACTACAATATTGTGATAAAAATAAATTAAAATAATAGGAAAATATTGTTATTATAAAACACTTTTTTAAACTATCACGGTCATTCATTAAAACAATATTACCTATTATTAACGGGTGCATGTCACTGTGCCGAAATATCGGGAGCTCAAAATTAACGCGAACCACAGTAAATATCCCGTTAATAATATTTATAATTATAAATGTTTATTGTTTAACTAAACAATAAACATTTATAATTTATAAAACTAAACGTGTTTTATTGTTATTATAAATTAATTACTATGATAATAAAACCAATTCATTACCTATACTCTGTTGTCTAGGCACTTATTAGTGTTTTTAAAATTATGGTAAAATTTCTTAAAGAGATACTCATTTTAATGTATGGGCTGTATAAATTTCGCATTGCTGTCATATTTTGGCTGGCCTCACAGCTTAGTATAACTAGTATATCTGTCTCTGTAGTTTGTGAGTTCGATCCCCACCCAGGAAAAACATTTGTTTTAAGTATGGCTGCGTCTAGACGTTTCTGTGTGTTTATGTACGTATTTTACAAAATAGTACTAAGTATATAAGTTATCTGATTTCCATAGCACAAACTCAATTTTGGTCCAGATGGCGCTGTGTGATAAATGTCTAGCAATATTTATTTTAGATGAAAAATATATTATTTATGTAAATAAAAAAAATGTGCTCAAATAACTAATAATAAACTTAGTTATCAATTTAAAAACACAATATTATATGAGACTTGACATAAGTACATTAAAAGACACAAAAAAATGTTTTTTTTTTGTTTGTCGATAAAACGTAGCTCGTCTGCAACCCCCAAAGGTAGGGCTAGTGTTGTGCTGGTCGCGCTCTCGACTTATCGACCGTGTGTATCGATAATATAAATGTTTTATGGCGATTGCTTTTATAAATGGCTTATTGCGAATGGACAGCTTTTGTGCAACACTGAGGGAAGAAATGTTGCCGGTTTGAACATTTTAGCGATTCTGTTCGCCTGATACCATCAGTTTATTAAGAAAATATTATTTGATCGCAACTGAATCATCTAAATTGGTATACATTAACTCAATAATATCTGTATCATAAAAGGTAGTAAGTAAACCTTTCACGTATTAGTAACAGACCCGTAAAATAGAATTAAATTGTTAAAATATAACAAATTTTCCTATGGTGTGACGTTGACATCTCCACATGCGCAATGCGCATAGTGTGCTCTGAAAATGGGACTCGAATCGGACAGTCTAGAAATTGATCAAAGGTTAACTAGTTGACTAAATATTATGGCGACCTTTTTTACATTATAAATTACAGTATTTTTTCTAACTTCATGTTTTTACGGAATAAGTTTTAATTGAATATTAAAAGTGCTCTATTTCTATATTTTATTGCCCATACTGTCAAATTCACGAGTCCCAAATAGCATTGGAGGCTGAGAAATGGAAGGAAATGGGGGCGACCTTTGCCCAGCAGTTTTAATGTTTACCTGAAAAAATGTGACATTGATAATGATTTTATGTAAGTAAATTTAAATGTAATATATTTTATTTTATTTATATTTGATTAAAGTTATAATAGGTCATATATTATTTATAAGTATTTGTTTTTGTATACCTAATTTATATTTTAGTAGCCATCTTTTCTTATCCATGCAAACCTGGAAGAAATTGATCTAAGCAACAACTGTGGCAATGAAAGTCCTATCTCTAATGAGTGATGATTAATAAAGAACTGCGCTTTTTTGTCTGTTTTGAACTTTCATTAAAAACTTATCTATATATTTAATTAGACCTGGAGTAAAATACTCAAGCACTTTAAATAATAAAGGGGTTTCTTAACCAAAGTTTCAAACAGCATTTTTTTTTCTCATCCCCTACTCCTCAGACTCCTGAGTTATCTTTTTCCAAAACAACTATAAACTTTACCTTCTCTTCTTGTATTATCTACATAATACAAATGTGTCTCCCCACGCTAGGGTTGAACAATAGCCACTTGATGCCCGCAATTAAAATCTTACGCATGGGGCTAATATACACCTTGAATAGAGATGAGAAACGAATAACTGCGTAAATATTTTGTGTGATTAACTGATTACTTATTATTATTTTACAAAATCCCTCTGGAGCTCAATAAATCTAGAATTTAGTTTAAATGTAATTCTATTTTATTACATTTAAACTAAATTCTTAAGTAGTTCCAAAACAATGCATTAAAACAATTTATCATTTAGATTGTTTCTACAAATGACACCACCCCTGTGGCCTCCCTATTAATAAAATACAAATCTCATAAAAATAAACCCACTGAATCAAAAAGATGGAGAATTTCCACAATTCGAGAGTTACTCAGAAAGAAGAGAAAACATTTACTCGAATTTTATGAATTTAATATTATTATAAGTATGGTTGAATGAGTGCTTAGTAATCCATCCATCCATCCATCCATGTTTTTGTTATTTGTGTAATAAAATTAAAAACAAATAACACCAATTCATTAACAAAAAGTAAACAACTGCTTCATCTGTATTAAGCACAGGTCCGATCGTATATGGAGTACTGCTGCCACCTTTTTGATGGATCAGCCAAGTATCAGCTGGAAGCTTTGGAATCAGTGGACCGGCGAGCTGTGAGGTTAATCGGTGACGATAAACTAGCTGCCAAGAAGCTACTTAGTCTCGAGCACCGCCGCAAAGTAGCATATCTGTCTATTTTCTACAGGATTCATTTCGGGGAATATGCGCAAGAGCTTCACGACCTAATTCCACCTTCCCCATTTCACTACAGGACTAGCAGAAAGTCGGCGAATTACCACCCATTTCTCGTTGAAATGCCAAAAATCCGTACTCAGCGATATCGATCCACATTCCTGTTGTGTCCTGCACAAGAATGGAAATCGTTGCCGCCATCTCTGTTTCCTGAGATCTACAATCTTGGAGTATTCAAGGCTAGAGTGAATAGATATCTTCTAGATTGACGAGCTCCATTCTCGGCCACACCGTCGCTTAACATCAGGCGAGTTGGTGGTCAATCGTAGACCTATAATGTACAAAAAAAAAAACAACGTAAAATTCTGATGAAATCACGAAATTATTCAAATATCGTCATTTTCTATCGACATCATAAACACTATCACGTATCATTAAGAGGTAGAAATGTCTTACAATTAAATTACTCGTAGACGACCCGACTAACTCCAAACAATAATCTTTAACCCCCTGCTACCACCCAGTTTCACCTTCACTCGGCGAATCCTTTGGAACTGGGCCGTACTCAGGTCTGAAAAGGTACAAAACTTCATTTTCATTTATTGTGTAACACTGTAACCCGTATTTTTTTTTAAATATTAGTAATTGATCGAAACTGATTCTAGTTATGAAAATATATCTAGCTGAGCAATAACCTATATTAAAAGTATTGAATTTATTAGTTGAAAATGTATACAGTCCAACAAAATAATCTAAAAAATATTTTTAGGCATAAGTTTTAATTGCATCAACTGCTTACGGACCGAAAGTTAACGGTATACTTCCGTGAGAAACTTGCAATGGCAAACCTCAATCAAGTCTCCTAGCTCTAATCCCTCCTTATCATGAAATGGATGTATGTATGTAATGGATGGCAATCAAGATAAGAATTTAGATAGGGTAAACTCTAGTTACTTCTTTACTGTTAGTAATGCTAAGTCGGCGGAACCACAAGGTGAGGCAGTACGAGGCGTGGGTGTCGGACAGTAAAAGGAACCGGCACGAGAACAGCCCCACAGGCAGCCCGTGACGACATGCGCCGAGTTACACGTGGTTCTTGAATTACCTCTAGACCATGACCTTGTAATTTACGATCCCGTGGAGCTGATATTATAAATCCATGGATTAATAAGACTATTTTCATCCATTTCCCTAACATCATCGAAATTACCGGTTATGTTAAGATATAAACTCATTACTATAGACTGGCCTCGCAGCTCAGTTGGTGTCTGCTGTCTGCGTGCGTGTAGGTCATGGTTTCGATCCCGACCAGGGCATACATTTGTGTGATGAGCATGGATGTTTGTTGTGTGTCTGGGTGTTTCTATGTATTATAAATATGTCTTTACAAAAAAGTATATACCTATGTATTCTATCAGCCATCTAATTTCCATAGTACAAGTTTTGACTGGTTTGGACTAAATGATATTGTGTGAAATGTCCACCAATATTTATTTATTTATTACAATTTCAATCAACATTACTGTAATCTAGCAACCTAGTACCATAGACCAAATGGTTTGATTTAGCAAATAAGTATATCAACAAATTCCCTTGGCCACCTTCTGACACCACCATTAGATCGGCTCCAAGAGATATTATCTTGCAAAATATCAGCTCAATCAGAAACCGGGAAGTGGGTTAAATTTAACTTGTGAGATTATTAAAAAATCAAAAAGAAACTAATAAAAAGCTAGCAATTACAACTAGCAATGGGCACATAATGATTAATTATTATAAAATTATGATATCAATTATCAAGATTTTATAACGTGTAACATAACCATAATTCGTGTAAAACAGATTACAATTAGTTAATCATATATTTTTTTAAATAATTTGATTGCCCCCAGCAACTGTTCCTTGTTTCGGCCATTCCTAAAGTAAGCCTTTTATGACCGTGTGGCGTCTTGGCAATGTGAGATAAGTCGATAGCAAGTGAGTTCTATCGAGAACGAAACCAGCACTATTTTGTTGATATTCAAATAATACGGTACGTAATGAGGTGTGAATATCTTGGCGCTGATTTTATGAAATTTGTAATAAAGTGACTACATTTAGATCGGATTTATAGCAACTTATCAAAATAAAACAGGCGAAACTCAAAAATATCGAATATAATTATCGTTCAACTTGTAATTTCACGTTTAAGCCATGTAAAATATTGATCATTTTAATTTGACATGTTGATCAGGGATTAGTCATTTCGCGCATTTATGACAGTAACCATCATTGGTAATAATGGTACTTACTATAGCTATAGGTATCCAATTTACATTTCGTCTCATCCTAATCAAATTAACACGTTAATCATTAATTACTAATACTAAAATATCACTTAACAGCTGACCCATCCGGCGCCAACCTCAATAGATGGCGATACACCGAAATTGGGCAAACAATTCAAAAGGGTCTCACCGACCCCAATTATTAGCAAGGTGCTTGAGGGTTGAATATATTATGTGTTAATAACACCCGATGTACGTCGGAGACAATTAAGCCATCCTTAAATTAAATTTACCTGAAGGGCCGTTTAGACCCCACGCGACTTTTACAGGGTTGTAATTTTGATAAACTTTGACATGACGATTTTTTTAACAAATCTGATCTACGTTCGTCCACCATCTCACCTGGACCCCACGCGACTTTTACAGGGTTGTAATTTTGATAAATTTTAGCATGAGGATTTTTTTAACAAAACTGATCTACGTCCTCCAACTCACCTGGGCCTCAAGGCTGCTACGTGAACGTTCGCCGCTCACTGATAGGATTCAACGTTTATTTTGACAAATTTTTATTCTATTAAATAGACTAGCAATTCGTCAAAATAGTATTTGAATTGTATCAGCCAGTGACGAGCGAGTGATGTACAAATAGCAGCCTCGAGGACCTGGTGGTAAGCGATGCTTTGGCCTAGAATGGAACTCGTTATAAAATATCTGTTCAGTCTAAGGCTCGGTGTACGAAAAAAATCATATTTAAAATATCACGCGAGTGTACATATAAGTCTAATTTGTACCAAGGCAACGTTACAATATTCATTTATGGTAAAATTAGGTAAACGTTTTTGAACACAATACTTTTCGGTAGCAAAACCGTTTACAAAATAAATGTGTAATAAATTAGCATAGCGAAACAAAAACATCAATAATTGTATGTATGAATTAAAAAAAAAAACGTAAATATGGTTGCGTTTGACCGTCAACTCACCTGGTGTTAAGCGACATACACAGTTTGTATTTGTAATGTGAGTGGAGTCAAAGCGTTTCGTACGGGTTCACGGAATATCAAGTCGCTTTTTCGTACTTCTTGCTCTTTGTTAATTTGATAGTTACGTAAACAAAACGTTGGTAAATCTTTATAAAATCGCAATTCTTTGGAAATTAATATAAACTATAAAAGTATGACAGAAAAACTTATAGAAAGGTCATTAAAAATCTGTATTGATATTTTTGAAACTTTAGTTAGGTACTTATGTAATTACTCATATTTAGTTTTTGATAAACATGCAAAATCTCATTGTGGTTCATTTATATCAAATTCTTGCATCATTTCCTACAGTTTTTCTTCAACAACCAACCGACAACCACCGTCCATAGCTGTATTGTCATCGTACGGAAATTTAGTTTGGCAAGAATTATTTTCTCATAGTTTATTATCCTTCTTTTACTGTTCGTAGATAATAAAACCACAGTGACCGGCCCAATAGCTTTCCTCGCCTCTGCGTATGGTGTTGCGGAGCTTGTCACTCGCATTCTCCCTAGTAACGGTGGCTCGTTTCGCATCCCTTACGCCACCGAGGCCCAGGATGTTTGGTCTGGCTTGTGCCCAAATGCTAATCTACCAAAGAAACCTGATCGGCAAAGGAGTTGGGATGATGGTAGCTCTAATCACTTACTGACCCAGCTGCGGGAGGAGAGCTCTGGAGTCGAGTCGGCCCGTTTAATCGCTGTTACTAGGCCAGAGGCAGGCGCATGGCTACATGCAGTGCCATCTCCTCACATGGGTACACTTCTTGACAATGAGTCCCTTAGGGTGGCAACGGGACTTCGGCTGGGATGCGCCGTTTGCGAGCCTCATATATGTATTTGCGGGGCCCAGGTTGATGCGACCGGTCACCATGGTCTGAGTTGCATTCGATGTGCAGGACGGAGGCCTCGCCATCACACAATCAATGAGGTCATCCGACGAGCCCTCGTATTAGCGGACGTTCCGTGCATTTTAGAGCCCTCTGGTCTGTCTCGCTCGGACGGCAAACGGCCTGATGGACTCACGTTGATTCCGTGGAAGAGAGGACGTTGCCTCATTTGGGACGCAACGTGCGTCAGCACGTTTGCGTCCTGCCACCTCCCTGCTACCCAACGGTCTGCTGGTGCTGGTGCTGAGGCGGCAGCTAGAGGCAAACGATTAAAATATGCCTGCCTGGAATCAACGTATGATTTCGTCCCGTTTGCCGTCGAGACAGCGGGACCTTGGGGCTCAGAAGCCAGGGAATTTGTTCAAGATCTAGGACGGCGAATGCGAGAAAGAGGTCGCGACCCGAGATCTGGGTGGTACCTAGTACAACAAATTTCCTTGGCTATTCAGCGCGGTAACGCTGCGAGCGTGATGGGGACTCTCAGATCAGGGTCTGCATGCGTGGGACTTGCAGCCTTACATTAGTTAAGAATTAGACTTTATTTTATTAGATTATGATAATATATTTAGTATGTGTAGGTATTTTATATATTGATTCCATATTGTTTTTGTACTCTCTTTTATGCCTAATAAAAATCTCAAACCACAGTTGTCTTTTATCCATTGTAAAGCTTGCACTTGACCGCCAGCTCGCTTGTTGTTGAGCGATAGTCAATAGTCAATAGTCAATAGTTTATTGCATTCATTATAGGTTACATGGAGATGTTACAGTACATGTTTGTTTTTAGTAATACAATGACCCTGGTAGGGTGTAGCAACTGGTACGGAGCGGAACAGTTTATTCGATAATTTTTTTATCATTAAGAAACTCGTCTAAGGTATAGTAACACATATTAATTAATATAGTTTTGAGGGTCTGGGCAAACTCCTGTTCATTTTCAATTTCTTGTAATTGTTGTGGCAACTTATTATATATTTTAATGGCCATAACATGAGGGCCAGAGCTATGCATTATTAATTTGGACGTTGGTAATATTAGGTTATTTTTGTATTGTGATCTTAATTGATATTCTCTTTTCTGGTCTAGTTTTGTAAAAAGCTGAGGATGTTTTTTTATAAATTTACAGTTTTCTAGGATGTATACACATGTAATTGTTAGGATTTTTAATTTGATGAAAAGTGGCCGGTGGAAATTTGGTATACTTATGTCAGGCAATTTAATATTGGAAATGATACGAATGCATTTTTTTGTAATATAAATAGATCTTTCGCATCTACACTGTGTCCCCAGAGTATTATTCCATATTGAATCCATGAAAATGCGTACGCGAAATAAGCTGTAGTGGCTGTATCCTGGTCAGTTGCTCGCCGGAGTTCTCTGAGGGCGTATGTGTACGCCCTCAGAGAACTCCGACGACGAACTGCGACGCTCCCAGGAGTCTATTAGGGAAAATCCACTCAGGTAGTGCTATTAGTCATTATACATTTAAAAGTTAATATAAGAAAAATGGTCAGATGTGGATATTTTTTTAACTGACTTCAACTGTTGTATTTTTTATGTTTGTTACCGCAAACTTTTGTTAAAACTTGGTTAATTTTAAACTTTAATATCTATTTTATCCCAAAAAACCTATACTTTAAAGAAAAAGTAATATTTACATTACGTATTTTGTATTTTAAAAAACAATTTAGATTTCCCTTGAAAACGATGAATAGTGTCATGGCGTCTTGAATGATGTCACAGTTTACGAAATCCATGCGAAATTAAACAGCGACATCTTAGTGTAAAGTGTCAAATAATACGGAGTAACGCTAACCTGCTCTGTTGTAGAAAAACGTCAACAACAAACTGCGGCCCGTGACGTAACACTTTCTGATTGGTGTTCGCTGTCATGTGACTTAATGCCTATTTTTTATGAATTTATTTTCTAAAAATATTAATAATCTTTAACTTTTATGACTGTTTTTTTCTTAACTACGTCTCTTCATTTATAATTAGAAACTATAAACCAAGCAATTTGTTATTAGTGTTTTATTTTATTAGTTTTACTAAAAAAAATATTAGTTGCCCATCCCATGATTTATTTACAAATATTTTTTGTTTGATAAGATACATTCAGAAGCTTTCAGAATTGACCCATATAAATTTTATTAAATTAAAACCGTCCTAGTAATTTGATTTTTAAAAACATTTCGCGCATTTTGAAATCTAATACATATTTCAGTTTCTTATACTATAAACTACAGGTGCGGAACGCACGTAAATTTACACCGTAAAGGAGATTGAAAGCATCTTACATATTTTAATAAATATTCATATTTTGGCAGATACTAAGAAATATAACTAGCCAAACCAGTTACCATAGCCATAACAGATTACATGCAAATTTCATTTTGAATTTTACGTTTCATAATTGAATACAATCCAATTTTAACTGAAGTTTCCCAAATTTCAAGGTTTTAAACTCTGGTGTTACTCATAATATTGTCAAATTTATGGTGTTAGTCAAGCTAGTTGAATGAAGGCTCACCGTCTCGTTACAACAAAGCATTATTATGTCAAAACATTATATGAATAATACGTGTATTGGTAGCACGTTCCTTATGTGTATTTTTTTAGAGTTCCGTACCTCAAAAGAAAAAAACGGAACCCTTATAGGATCACTTTGTTGTCCGTCTGTCCGTCCGTCCGGGTGTCAAGACCTTTATCTTGGGAACGCGTGAAGGTATCGTGTTGAATACGCAGATCTATAGGTAGGCTCTAGGTGCAGAAAGAAAAATCTAATTTCTCAAAAAAGTTACAGCCAAATATGTCGTAAAAACGCACATTTCTACACTCACAAGGGAATCATAACCTGGGGTACTTCCTGTTGACCTAGAACTATGAAATTTGGCAAGAAGCATTGTGTTAGAGTACACAATAGATATTGGAAAAAATCCGAAAACTGGACATTTTTAATTCAATCACAAAAAAATAGTGTCTTTATGCAAGGAATGAGGGCCCAAATTTTAAAGTGAATTAACCTTATCATGTGGGGTATCTAGAAAGAACTTTATTAGCATAAGCTAAAACCGGTTTTTAAATATTTTTACGATGTATATTTTTCGGGTTATGAAGGAAAATATAAAAAAATATATGATTTCCCCCTTTTATCTATTAGTTTGTGCGGAACCCTCAGTGGGCGAGTCTGACTCGCACTTGTCCGGCTTTTTATGTAGGTATAGAATACTAATGTACGTTTGTATAAATAAAGATATTTCAACTCTTCAATTGCACTTACTCCGTATTTGGTTTGAGACACCGGTCGTTTTATCGAACGTAAGTTTTTATTACAAAAATCTTTAACTTATTTTACTCGATATATATATGTACGGACAGTCCAGACGATCGATCGGAGCTCTTCGATGTAGAAGATTATCTATGAATATCTTCTAGATCAAAGAGCTTTCGGCTGCACCACTACTTACTTACCATCAGGCGAATTTGTGGTCAATCGTAGAGCTATTTCATCTAAAGATAAGTAGCCAGGATCGTGTGAGATACGCATAAGATAAGGTTCCGTTGCTAAGGATGCGTTCAACGCGTACAGCTTACAAATATTTAATAAAAAGTTTTATTCAGATATCACTTACCCTGGCGACGGAGTAGTGAAAAAACATGTGTTTTATTTCCCACTCCTAAGCCAATTTCAAAGATATCAAAGAAAAACTTTTTTAAATATTTCTCTTATCAAAATAAACAAATTCTTTTGTCACTTTTCTAATACGAGTATACCTACTCAATGGTTTTATATGTTTTCGATTTTTTTGTATTTAAAAAATTTACCTCCACAGTCTCTAGGGTCCGTGCCTTCTATAAACTAATACATTTTAAGTTTTAACTAAGTTTTTTTTTTTTTTACTGGCCTAGAAAATAAATATATGTTATAAAATGTTGTGATGCGCGAGAGAGATAGCAGCGCGTGTTAACCTCTAGATCTCTCTGTGAGATCGAACCAGAAATGAAGTATCCGTAGAAGCACGAAAGTCACCGACATAGCACAGGGGATTACCAAGTTGATGTGGCAATGGGCAGGGCACATATCACGTGGAACAAAAGGCCGTAGGCATGTGGGCCTTAAGAGCAGCGTAAGAAGATCAGCCACAAGGTGGACAATAAACATCATAGAAGTGGCAGGAAAGCGCCAGATGCAAGCCGCTTTCAACCGATCTTTTTAGAAATCCAAGGGGGAGGCCCATGCCCAGCAGTGGACTTCTTAAGGCTGATATAATGATCATGATAGTGAATTAATATGTATGAGGGTAGATCGGTATCAACAACAAAGTTTATTTTTTCGTTAGATCCATGCTTTCATGATTTTTAACCGACGAAAAAACGGAGGAGGTTCTCAAGACGATGCGTATATATATATATATTTTTATGTATGATCACGCATAACTTTTTACAGAGTAGGTAGTCCGATTTTGATAATTGTTTTTTTGAGAAGGCAGTTGGTGGGCGCGATTAATCGAATCTTTTATTATCTTTCCAGTCGTGGTGCACGATGTTCAAGTATTCCAGTATAGTCACAGTTTTGATAATGGCACTGATGGTGTTGGCAACTCTAGCTCACACAGTCTTAGCTTGCTCTAAACGTGGGAAAGAATCACCTGACAAAAAATAAAGTACAGGAGAAAATATGTCAACACACACACTGTATGTTTACAGGAGTGTAAATGGAAGATTAAACAAGAAATAAAATGTTTAATACTTGGACGATATTTTAATTAATTATTCTTCTACCCATTTACATAACTACTAGTAATGTAATTTTATTGCAAAAACTGGAACTAACGACTTCAAAATACGTAATTCAGTTCACTTGGACTATATAATTTTTCCAGTTAAGTAGTTTGCTAGTTTTTACAACAAAATAACTGAAAATATATGATCAAAGTAAACGAATTGAGTATTGACGATTTTCTCAGTTTTTTAAACTCTAATTATGGTCTATAATTTATGCAATTTAGTTATTTAGTATAAGTAATTTAGTTTAGTTATTAACAGTTCGGCGATTCTCAATTGATTTTGATGATTATTTTTTGTTTGATTGGTCATACTTTAAAGGTGGTCGTAAAACAACGTCATTTTCATGTTACGATTTGTGTGCGTCGCGGGCGTAACAGATGAGACGAAGTGTGAGGAAATACACAATTTCCATGAAGCTGAGGACACTGCAGCCAAGGAATAGACCAGCCATGCCGCCCACAGCAACTGCTCAAAAGAAAAAAGATTAGGTATATGTTGTGCCAGTAATTCAACAGACAAGCAATACCATGCAAGAATTAGTTTTAGAGAAGATGGTTGGCAAGTACCACCTGAATGGGACCCGGTCATGAAATTAAATCTCATTAGTCTAATTAAAAAAATCTCAGCCTCAACACAGATCTGCGAGGCCTGTTGACACCGTGAGCGACTTGTGCGTGCATAGGGAACGTTTGGCATAAAAATAATAGGCGGTAGTAATTAAATTATCATAACAAAAAAATATAGTTTAAAAAACTGAAAAACCCGACTTCAAAATACGTAATATGTATAATGCCTGCAGAAAAGTGAATGCACGCATATACGACACTTTGCTATTCACTTTTCTGCAGTTGTTTGAATGATACTTTTTTGTTATACAAACCAAAGTACTGTATCGATTTTGATAAATCTTATATGGAACCATCTCTAAAGTATGATCTACATAATACAAAAAGTAACATCACAATCAATGCACAATTGGCTGAGTAATAGGTGAACAAACATACAGACCGAATTGATAACCTCAAAATAAAAATAAAATCGGTTAAAAAGACAACTGTCATCTAGTTTCACCCGTGACCACACACTCTGCAAAGTATTCGAAACGTCAGGTCATAAAATTATGTAAAATATACGCGATTTTATTTTATTTTTATTTTATTGAAATAGGTACAGTTACAGATAATAGGCTATATAATATACGTTAAGCTCAACCGGCAAAACATTGTGAACCTAAAATCCAATTACAACAGTACACAGCTTTTATATAAAGATAAATTTGACAACAAGTGTTAAGTGAATATTCGTGGCAACATGTATGAGCAATAAAATATAAAGGAACAATTTAAATAACTAGCTTATCGATTTCAAATTTGAACGACGGAAAACTATATGAAAATATGTCTCTGATATCACCCAGATCATCATGTGTGCGGCACGTTCGGATTAATGGACTGTTCTTTGAGACATTGTTGAAGGCAGGTGGCATGCTAAACAGATAAATCCGTTAGAATTTGATTCATTTCAATAAGAATTAGTTGAGTTCCAGATTGAAGGACAATGCTTCCAGCTAAACTTGTTTGCATGATGAAATGCATCAGGTACCTCAGAGCATCTTTGCTCCATTGCCCTGTGCTGTACATGTGACAGGGTTTTGAGTTGTTTAAATAAGTGACTGAAATCTGCTTAGGGTAAAATAAAATATTATAATGCCAAACAGTAACGAAGTATTTCTACGCAGCTGCAATGTTTTTGTCATAAATACGTTTATTTATTTATTTATTTATTTATTTATAAAGTTCATCTACACTGTGTACATCTATACATTGACAATAAAAAAGCATACAAATAAAATACAGCTTAATGTCACAATAATTACAGGTGAAGTCAGCATGCATTAATAATAAGCGAAAAATAAAAATAGTCATTAAAAATTAAAAATATGGCATTAAAACACATGTCAAATGAATTAAAAATAATAATAATAACAAGCTATTGAATTACATGTCCATAATACATTAACGTTGGAACGTCTAGTTTACCTGGAGTCCAAACCAGACTCTAATTTTCGGCCTAACTGGCCAAGAAATTAGAGATACAGTTATCTACAAGTGCGGTAATCTGGGTTGTAGTACGTACCGAGTACATCAGTAAAGCCGAAGATGATGTCGCGTCGGTACCGCATTCTGGGATACGTCACCATACCCCACTGTAGGTTAGTGCCTAGGAACCACTTCTGTAATACCTAGAATCAAAATATTTTTTTATGATTTTTTGTAAGAATTATGGTTTTGTATTTTAATTTTTTGGTATAAAGTTTTGAAGTATAGCCTGTTCAGTCGAGATCATACCGTGAGTGGCTAAAGGTGTCGAGAGGAGTGCTATGCGTTCACTAATTTATATTATTCTCCTTTATTCAATTTAAATCTCGGGTCGCAGCCCGGTCCTTTGATGGGCATCAGTGGAGCCGAAGCCAACACTGAGAGGCCCACATAAAATAATATAGTAAAATACAGGTTGTTTGTATACGGATAGATGGAACTATTGTACAATATGGAATTTGGAAAGTCGGGACTATTGAAATTAAATGGTTATGAGTTAGAAAACTAGTTTATTGGCTGATGCTCCCACACAGGGAATAAGATGTGGTACTTCTGTGTGAGAGCATCAGAATGAGGGCGCGGAACCTCACTATTTTGCCTATTATATTATTATTCAATTATTAATTTCTAGAATTTCAACTTACATTAGACTGCAATACGTAGTTCACATCATCACACAAGGGGAAGCACCCACAGTTTATCTTCTTCCCGGTCTTATCTTGCAACATGAACAATTCGTCTGCAAATATAACAATTAGTTATATTAAAAAACAGTAATTACAATTGTGTAATAACGAATAATAATAATCGTAGTTATGACTCCAAAAATAAAAATAAAATGTCTGTAGTTGTGACTGTATCTTATAATAAATACGCTACTTTAGTGGAGTTTTTCCGATAGATATTATCTGGGTATCTTTATAGCAAGTGCATACTTTTCTACCGGGCAAGCGGATTCAAGCGTAGATCGCAGAGACACTGAACATTATAAAAAATTGCGGTTAAGCGCAAGATATCTTCTCTTATTCATTGAAAGGCAATGCATAGAAGAAAATATATACAAATCGAAAACTATCTACAAAATTTTTCTGGACCTTTAAATTTTAGATAGTATTTGACCACATTTTATCAAAAACAGTGCTCACCTTGAGCAGTGGTGAAACGTTTAAAACGACTTTTTTTAAATTTTGTAATGACGTTATTATACCTAAGCCAATAACGATATTATCGCATGGAAAAATTCACAAAAAGTGTCTTGAATTGACCGATACTCATCTACCAACAATGACAAACTTAAAAATGTTGAATTCTATGTCGCTGCATTTAGATTGAGAAGTTTAGAGACATCTATTTTGCCGCTTCCAATTCAGAATCAGAATCAGAATCAGAATACGTTTATTGCTTCACTGTGTACAAAAGTTCTTATAAGTAGACAAGTCTCAACAGCGTACCCATATCGGGCATGCAATATACAATTATTATTATTATCATTAAAGTATTAGAGCAAGTTCCTAATACTTTAATGATAATATACACCTTTAAGCACTAAAACTACATAAATATACATATATTATTTGCCTAAATACAAACATATCTAAATATGGATAAACTAATTATAAAAATATTCTTTTAGACTGTAAAATACTTTTGAAATGAGCCAGAACTTTAATTTAATTTTAAACTGTGATATATTTAGTGACTTTAATTCAGTAGGCAAGTTGTTATATATTTTAATGGCGGTATAAAATGAGCTATTGTAAAACATGGAGTTGTTTGCTTGACGTATGCATATATTGTACTTTTGTTTGGATCGTAGTACATCTACACGACTAGAGGACACATCGAAAAAGTAATTTTCATTATTTTTAACAAATAAACATATTTCTAAAATATATATTCCTGTAAGCGTGAGAAAGTTATTATCTTTGAACGTTCCACGTACGGTATCCATACTTTCTAGATTAAAAATAGTCCTGATACATTTTTTTTGCAACAGGAAAGTCGACTCTACTATTATTTTGAAAATCGAAATTATTTTAATAGTGTAAATGGCTAAATATTGCCTCTTTAGACATAATTGACCTCGGACGTTTTTGAGTGCTGAAGTGAAATCCTTGTCGATATAATATCGTTGTGTTAAGCATACACTTTACCTTCATACTTCGCCAAACACTTCAGTCCGCTTGCGTCGCATATTTTCTCAACGCCTGATAAAAACACAATAACAAATTAATTAGAGCTAAAACAATATAGCTAGGAGTTTTTTCGCTTGACTGCACAAGAGGATTACTTTTTTTGCATTTGTATGTATTATGTGTGAATGTATGCATCAATTTCATTTGCTAACCGACTTCCAAGAAGGAGGTAGTCGATTGTATTCTTTTACCGACTTCCAAAAAGATGGACCATGTAGGTACCATGTGAATTTTATCAAAATATTTCTGTATTTTGGTTCTTACAACAAAGTAACTGAAAATATATGTCATCTAAGTAAACAAATTGGGTATTTTGTAGTCTGTTTTCTGAGTTTTTTTAATGTAACTAAGGTATATAATTTATGTTTGTTCGGCGTTTATGAATTGATATTCATGATTCTTTTTTGTATGACAGGTCATACGTTAGAGGTAGTCCCATATAAGTTATATCAAAATCGGCTCATTTGATTTTTATAACAAAATAGCTGAAAATATATGTCATCCAATGTAAACGAATCGCGTATTTTGAAGTCTGTTTTCTCAGTTTTTTAAACTATAATTATTTAAATATAAAATTATTGAAATTATTAAAGCTAAAGAGAGAATATTTACCAAAAGTAATTCCAATACTTTTATATTTAAATAAATTACAGTTTAAAAAACTAAAAAACACGCTACAAATTATTGTGGTCAAAGTTCATTACAAGACTTTTCTAACAAATCCAAACACAGCTATGATACGATGTTCCATCATGAAGTTCTAGTTCATATCTTCCGGCTCCATCATCAGATCAGTTCGACAGTACCATATTATTGTATTGTCATCAGAACTACATACAGCTGCCAATTTTCATGACGCTACGATCCTTGGATGATGGTTAAATTAGTTATCTTATATTTCATTACATAGTTAGTTAGGTAAATACAGGTCGACCTAATAAAAGCGTGTTAAAAAAGGTACTGCGGAACAGCGAAACAGCGGCGCCATCCTACACAAGGCGAGTTGGCGGTGAAGTGCAGGCCTATTTACAAATAAAAAAATAAAAATAAAATCCTGAATTGTACCTATTGTCCTGTAGAAATGAGGTACACAACCGCAGTGTTTCAGACAGAGCCGTATCCGACACTCCATGCGGCACAAGTTATATGAGTACACAGAGTTGTGTTGCAGGTTGTTCTCGCGAGGAAAACGACAGCGACGCTGCGGAACGCTCAGTCTGAAACAGGGGTTGAAATAACTATCGTCATTATCATAGCCAGCCATAAGAAGTCCACTGCTGGACATAGGCCTCCCCCATGGATTTCCAAAAAGACCGATTGGAAGCGGCTTGCATCCAGCGTCTTCCCGCCACTTGTCTGAGGTCATCTGTCCATCTCGTGTCTGGTCTTCCTACGCTGCGCTTTCCGGTGCGTGGTCTCCACTATAGAACTTTTCGGATTATTGGTAAAAAAATACTAAAAACAAACAGACTTCAAAATACGCTATTCATTTACTTGGATCACTTTTCTAGTTATTTTGTTATAAAAACCAAAGTACTGAATCAATTTTGATAAAATATGGGACCTCTGAACCTATCAAACAAAATAGAACCATCAAAATCAATTCATAATTGGTTAATTAATCGCTGAACAAACACATAGTCGAATAGAGAACTTCCTCTGTTTTGGAAGACGGTTATATAAACAATAGATTAGAGAGTGAAGAGTCATAATCTTGGTATTCTAGAACTGTGCGCCGTGAAGTACGAATGAAGGAAACTACATCCTATAACTTGTGAATATTATTTTTCAAATAAATTACATAATAGCACTATGTTGCAAAGTAACATCGAAGTGTTACTGAAATTAATCTTGAATAGACCTTTGTTATTCTCTCAGGAAACTAGAAAACCTCTTTGTTCTTTTCCTTGATTGTTCTAATCAGCAACATAGAATCTACAAGATTGTGAGGTCCATATCCAGCACGAACTGCTAATGGTAAAGTCCATACCCAGCTGCATCAGGCGCTGTGTAGACCGTCATGGCAGTGACGTACAGCTTCATGTAGTAACCCTTATCCGACTGCTGGGACTTGGTCGCGATGTCGGGGAACTCTTGGGGGCCGTGGATGTACACCTGTCGATGAAATTGTTAGATAGACTTAGACATAGACATAGACAAAGACATAGACATAGACATAGACATAGACATAAATTTATTTGTGGGAGAGACAACACCAAAAAAACATAGAATATACAAAAATAAATAAACAAGAAAAACTGTGTCCGCCACAAATCGGTTCCAGCTCAGCATACTGCTGGCTGTGAACAGCCGGCGCTGGTCTTCCGTCGGAACCGACGGTGACAAGTGAGAAGACTAATACAAATAATATATACTAATAGGCAAATTAATTAAAAAAAACAGAAAGTAACAAGTAATAACACACTATACACTATAGATAAGCTAAATACCTATCATAAAATAAATGAATAAGTAAATATTGGATGACACTTTCACACAACACAATCTAGTCCCAAAATACTAAGCAAAGCTTATACTATGGAAACCAGAAGGCTGACATAGCACATAATACTTACACTTTACACTTACACTTACATATACACTTTTTTTTGTAAATACATACATATCAACACCTAGACAGAAACCGGAACAACACGCTTGGCAAGCGGCTTAACGAGCACAGTAGATGGCGTTTTCCGCAGAGGGTGCTGCTGCCCACCTCTGGTATTTTTTTATTTTTTTTTATCAGCCCTGTTTATACAAACTGTCCCACTGCTGGGCGCGGGCCATCTTTTCATTGTGAGAAGGATTAGGCCATAGTCTGCCACGCTGGCCAAGTGCGGGTTGACAGACTTCACACATCTTTAAGATCATTGAGAACTCTCGGACATGTAGATTTCCTCACGATGTTTTCCTTCACCGTTTTGAAGTTGCCGGCAATCAACAATACGCACATAACTTCGAAAAGACAGAGGTGCGTGCCGTGGGATTCGAACCCAGGATCTGCGGATCGCAAGTCAGACGGTCTCACCACTAGGCTGCCGGAAACTGGTATTATTATCCGGATATATTTCTAACTGTTCTCACTTTCATCATCTCTACCAGCTACTGGAACAAAAGCTTATAAAATCTTGCTTTGAACTTCATCTGTAAGATCATTACCATTACAATAATCCACAGCTTTCTCTATCCTACTACTGGATATAGGCCTTAGTCTTATAATGCCAGCTGTTTCGATTCTGAGCCAATCGAGTTCTGGTCCTAGAGGATCATAGAATCGTAAATACGAATACATATGTGTTTTACATACATAGTTCTAGCTAAGACTTACATCGTATCCTGTAGACAAGTTCATGACCTGCGCAAATACTTCACCATCTAGCGGATGAATATCCAGCGTCTTGTTTTGATTTTTCACTTCATCCCACCTGTTTCCTTTTCTATAACTGTAAGGAATCGAAAATATTTTAGCCACTCCTAGTAAAAATAGAAGTTTCTCTGTTATCGTTTTCTACGTGTGAGAAGGGTATTCGGGATTATGTACTCCCTTTTTTTACTAAAATTTGACACTTAAGATAAATTTTCTGTATCAAAAGAGAATAAAATAAAGTAAATTAGAGTAATATGACAGAGGTTTATAAAACTAGCATAAAACAGGCATGTTAAAAATGAGAGATTAGCTACAAAATCAAAAAATCCATGACTAAGTAAACAAAACGATTCAAGCCTTACTTTGGAGAGTTATAAATTGCTGTCTTCGAGTTGACTGCATAGCAGAGTCCCATCTCAGTGATGGTTGGGACAATATTCAGCATAATTCCTAATACTCCAATAGTAAGAGACGGTTCAAATGAACCTGACAAGTCCAGTATGATGTCCATATACTTTTCCGGGGCAATACCGTCGTAATCCACTACATTTTTGAAGGTTCTGTAGTTTGCGTTTGCAAGGCTTATTAAGAAATCTTGCAGCTCTGTCTTGTTAATATTGTCCTTCTCGTTATTTTCAAAATTCCTGAAAATTAGGTGTTAATCGATAACTATAACAGAAAATAACTGAATATTTGTTTAGATTTTGTGAAGTAGAAAAAATCACGAATTTCTCAAATAATTGGCTTAGTTTTTATTAAGTGTACCTACCGCTCTGCCAGGAGTGGGTATTTTCTCATTATGAAAAAACTAGGCCACTATCCACCATTCTGATATCTTAGAGAACATTTGGAAACCCTCAGATATGGAAATTTGATCCTTATTGTCTAGTTGTTTATTTACCATTAATTGAAATTTGTGGTAACACGCATGTGGCTTCGAAATAAAACAGAGGTGACTTAGAACCTTACTCTCTAACCAAAATCTCAACCTCGAATCTCAGGGAACCTAACTAAGAAACTTTTTATAAATGTTTACTATTTAGCATTTAACCGCACGTACTCCACAAAAGTTTTGACCTTATCCAAGTTCAGCTTTTCAGTAGGGCAGACGGTGACGCAAGGGAAGGTAGTGTTCCATGCGTACATGTCTCTGTCCATGGAAACTACAGTCGGAGAAGACTGGTAGCGGACCCAGGTCGTCTGAGACAGAGATAAGGCCCCGTACACGGAGAAGATTACTGTAGTTAGCCACAGAAGTCTGTAAAAGAGAGAAGCTAAAGAAATCAACTGTGGAATCTTGAACGATTTTGATCGTATTTATAATTTTTCTTAGGTACTTATAAGTAACGAAATGTTACTGCTGGATAATTTCATGATCTGTATTTTAGGGAAATACAGGGGTATTATGTAATTATGTAGTACATATATTAAAAATCCCTGGCGATAGTAAAATTACATAAAACTCGATATTTTTGAAGTGTTTCTACCACACTTACTCAAGTATCTACAAATTTATAGACAGTTTATAAAAATTCCACACCGGACGGGACTTGAACCCGCATATCCCAATCCCAAATACAGATTTAGACGCCATTTTGGGCTCGGGAGAGCTGGGTGTGACATATTTGAAATGTCTATAAATTAAAAAAAAAATATGATCATGCGAGTATCAACATTCCAACAACCGGATAGTCAAAAATATATTTTGCTAGATGATGTAAAAACTTCAGCTTACTTCTTACACTAGATTAATTATTCTTATTTGGTATTCATAATAATATTTATGTTGAAATAAAAATAAAGTAAGAAATAGGAAAAAAAATTAACCACTGCCAATTTTAAGTTTAACTTACATTTCAAATGGATGTCGCCCAAATGCCACGAGATGATTCAGCCCATGTATAGAAGAAGTTTCTAGAAAGAGTTTCAGGTAACTCTTTGCTTGAATTATTGTCTTTTGATGGAGGCTTCTCTTCTCTTTCTTCAATTTGGGAAGTTTTGGAGTGCGGTCGAGCTCTTCTTGGATGATTTGGGATTGGAGTGACCTTTCGAAAAACATTTTGGATTTTTCGCTTTAGGATTTTCAATTATTGTAGGATTGTTTAGGATTTTCATTTGGTTTTATTATCGGTAAATCATGTACGATTGCACCATTACAAATCTTCAGCAATAATAAAAATTATCAACTTCAAGCTTTCATAACTTAATTTGCGTGTAGCGTATTATATTGTAATCTAAATTAGATCTTACATGCGAAGCCATTACGTTTGAAACTGCTTTTATATTATATCGGAAACAAAATTCTATATATTTAGAGTATTAACTTTGTATATTATCTATAATGTGTCTGTTTGTACGTTCGATTTTGATAAAATTTATATGAAACCACTTTTAAAGTATTATTATCTACCAAGCAAAAAATAATCATCAAAATCAATTCATTATTGGAGAAATAATCGAGTAAAAAAAAAAAAGTATACGTTGTTGTTGAGTTGAGGACCTCTTCCTTTTTAAAAATAGAATTTGTACTTAATAATCCAGACAGAAAAACTAAAAACTATATATGATGTAGAATTGAAATTAATATAAAGCCCCAGGTAAATAAATTTTAAAATTAAATTAAATTTATCTGCGTGCTTCATCTCCAACCACATCGTCGCTTTCCAACAGGCGTGTTGGTCAAACGCACAGTCTTATTCGCGTTAAAAAATCACAATTTTAAAATAAAATTACGTTATACACTGTTATTTTTAGTAAACTAATTGCTCTTAAGGGATGATTTTGTATTTGTGCATTATATCGGACAACTTTTTGTCTACTAATTACTAATAATGTTAATGTCTTCTATACTACTATATATATGCAAAAAAGCCATAAACCAAATTAATGTTATTTATATACATATTTACAGTTGATTGAAAATAATATTGTATAAGTCTTGAGCTAAGTTTCCTGCCATGCCATATTAACTACGTCATCTCACGCTATGCTACACCACACTACAATAAAGCTACGTCATACGACTACGATTGCTACGATTTGCTACGTCATGTCAAGCTGAGCTTCGCCATACTGCGATATGTTACGAAACTGCAAAATGCTATGCTGCCTTGCCAGATTGTGCTACGCCATACCAAGTTAGCTACGCCATACCAAGTTATGTAGCTACACCAACCACACTAGACTACGCCAAACCACGTTGCTCATCACTAGTACAGGAACGTTAGAAACTATTAGTGAATAATTACAAATTAAATCAGAACTAAACAAAGGATTGTGTACCTAATCGATTATGGCATTCGTGTCACGAAACATTCATAATAGTTTTGTTGTTCTATGCTACTATAAGGTAATGATTTGTATGTAGGTATGTTTGTATGTTTTGTAAAGATCTTTCTACAAAGAGGATGGAAACGCTTGTATGGAAATTCTAGAACAAATATATGTACTTTTCTTGCGTAATTTGGTGCATTTTAGAACAACTACAAGTATTATTCACTGGTGGAAAAACTAGCTTAAAACTTATTTTGCTGCTGCTGTTTTATTGTTGAACCTATAAACTTAAGATTTATAAAGATTTTATATAAGCAAAACTAATGAAACTACCGCTTTAAAAAAGCAACACGCGTGTGTAGAAAGGGATACTAATGAAAGGAACCTGAAACCAATTTTGAAATTTTATCTTACATATAAGTAAAAAACTTTGACCATAGTTACATATTTGTAGCAATTTCTGAACTTTATTTAAATTTTGATTTAAACAAAAATGAGTATAGTAACAGCTTTACTTACATTTATCACATTGTTTAATTGACAAATTGTATAGCGATTTTTTAATAATTTAATAAGCATTTGTTTACAACTTACGAATCCGGTAACTGATTTAACCAGAAAATTTTGATATTGATAAACAATTAAAATATGAGTTATTTATTACCCTCTAATTCCTTCTAACCCTCTTATACTCCCATCCTCCCATCTAACCTTCTAACCACGGTCAAATGTGGCGTCAAACATCCTCATGGTGTTTTCTTCTCTGCCAACCCCGTAAGGGAAAAAGGCGTGATTTTATGTATGTTATTCAAATACAGAGCTCAAATCAAATTACTTAATATCTATTACCATTATTTTTTTTTATTTATTTAATTTTTAGCGCCACAGACACCGGGGTCCATGACCTTTGTCAATTTTACTAACTATTGTTAAATACATTGTTACGGGAAGACAAGATTTTTCTTGTTAACTTACATATACAATACAATATAAATAAATAATAATATAGGTGTGTACAATAAAGAGTTCATCTATCTATCTAACTTAGTACTATATTATGTGTATACCATGAGCAGACCAGCGACCCGCAAGCAGCACCCGACCACGAGTATGACACATGTGCCAGCCATCGCCCTCCTCAACCATATGTTAGGGAAGAGGGCGACCTACCACATGAAACGGAATATTTTTGATTTATAAAGTAAACTACAAGAAAAGTCAGGTTAAACTATCTGTACAGAAAACTATACGTGCGTTTAATGACTGGCAATATCCTTTAAATATTAATGATGCTAATTCGAAAGGGGCAATAATTGTTTTGTTCAGTATTACAATATCTGACTATCTATTACTAGCTACGACTCATGGCCTCACTCGAACCTTTCATGGTTAAACGTAAGCTATGATTAATTTCAGAGTGTAATTTACCTTTCTGTCAAATGTTAATTAAATTGGTTTTGCAGATCAAATTTAAAATTAACAAAATAGTATGTTATATCACACATTGAAAATGATAAAAAAATAATTTTGGTAAAAGAGTAGTGTTTTTTAAATATATTTTATAGATTTAAATTTTACAGATCTGTTAAAACTTGTTTTAAGTATTTCCTCAAAAAAAATTAATTATCTATGTTCTAAACGCTTTTCAACACTTTTTACGTGGAACCACAGAAGACTTTTTCACATGACCTTACCACATTTTTTTTTACGAACAAAAACAGAAAAATAGTCCAAAAGTCCATTCCCCGAGGTAAAAAATCTGAAACCTTACCTACGGAAGCGAGATCCCTTCCAAAGTCTAATAATTTCCGAAGTGTCATGTCGCCGAGAAATAAATGAAGTGAAGAAAATAAATTTCATTTAAAAATCACGGCGGACCATTATTTTCCTGAGCTTCCCCTAATTAATTTCTTGTCACCGTCTGGATCGGCCGTTGTGGCCGTGACAGCCGCTTAGAGCGAGACGGAGATATGGAAACATTAGAAGGTAAAAAGAGAAGAATAATGAAAGGTGAGTGCGCTTCATTAACATCTTTCGGTAGTTAGCGCTAGATTGGAAGTTAACTCCGCGGAATTTCTGCTCCCCTGGTATTATTGTGAATAAAATTATTTAAAAAAAAAAGATATTTCAAAAACTTTTCTATCTTTGAAAAGTGTTTTTTTTTAGACTTCCGTATTATAGGGTGCCTATTCGTGATTCTCGGCGAAGCTCTGTGGAAGCATCTACTAGGTAAGTTTCTTTCTTAAATACGATAGATACGATAGATCTACGATTGACTACAACTCGCCTAATGGTAAACGACAGTGTGGCCGAGGATGGAACAGCTCGATTTAGAAAATACTACCTATTTAATCTAGCCATGAAAACTCCAAGATTGCTTCATTCCTGTGCAGTACGCATCAAGAACGTGGACCGACATCGCTGAGTACGAGTTTTTTAGCATTTCAATGAGAAATTGGTGATTATGCGTTGACTTTCTGCTAGTCCTATAGTAAAAATGGAGAGGAATCACATTCCAGTGATTCCACCCTCCACATATGTGTGTGTGAAACTGGGTGGAATGGGGTGGTCATAATCACTTTAGCAAATCTTGACTTTGAGTGAAGGATTTTTAGATTTAGCTTTACATTGACTATTACTAGCACTTCCCCGACATCGTTTTATGAAAGTTAAATAAAAAAAAATTATAATGACAAATGACCTACCCTGTGCGAGGACAATTCCTTCTCCCAGTATGAGAAGAACAGGATTCTAGTATCGTACGAAGAATAATTATGTTTCGTACGTAACTAGAGTTACGAAACAATACTTACGTACGCGGCCGAAGCGGAAAACAGTATCGGAGTATTGATTTATATTATAATAATATATGTATTTTGCAATATTCAAAATACAAACTCCGGTTAAAACTCTACTTAACTATATTTATCGCTCTATTCGATAAGGCCGCCTTTGTACTGTCGTTTAAGTTTATTGTTTATTTTGAGCTATGTATTATCTGTATGGATGTACAATAAAGTTATATTCTATTCTATTCTATTTATTTTTAAATATTCAATTTGTAAATCAAACAATTATTCATATTTAATATAACGTTTTCAATAAATATTAAAGTCTTGGAATTAATTACCTACACGCAGAGCTCCGACCAAAAAAGGGCGCGTACACATCGAGTTAGATAATTAAACAAGCTTAATTTTCTTGTAAAGTAAGTCTCATCTGTACGCCGGGTTGTATTTACAGAAAGTAAATTGTAAATATTGCGAACGCTGAGGTGGAAATCTTGGCGGGGTAGGCTAGCGAGGAGTGAGCATTTTGATTCATTAAATTGTATTGCTAGGGTAAGATTATATTCAGATTGTTTGTTGTCCAGGGATGACATTGAAGATGAAACCTCTGATTGAAATTAAAAACCAAAAAGGGGATGTTTGCTACGATATTTACTATCCAAATTTGATCATATTTCGAAGAAACCATTAGAACTCAGTTCTAAGATCACATCAAAACACTTTTAACAAAAGGAACATTTATTATTCATACTTAAACCCCATGAACAACTTTTAATAGGTTTATCATACAATAAATTACCTACATTATTTCGATTTCTTCTAGGTAAGTGCGCTCCATTGTGTAAGGTTCACACTAAGCCTAACATCAGGTCAGTTGTCAGGCAAGCCTATCATGATTTAAAAAAAAGAAAATTCAATATTCCTTTTCCACTTAAGCATGCCTCCGCCACCGCCACTTAATTTGAATATCCAGCGCGCGGAGTGTTTAATAAAACATCGCCATTTTGATTTACGTCCGTACAAATTCGTACCTTTTGCTTTATTCAATGTAAACACGCCCTTACAACGTTTACCTCTTGTTCGCGAATAAGTACTTTGATGTTTGAGTTTAAACTGAATTTATTTCGAAAATTCTTGTTATAAAGGGAGAAACAGTAAACTAAGAACATATCAGATTATATGTTCTTATTTATGTACTAAAGGGGTCATTGTAAAGATAATTTTACTTTAAATGAAACCTAAAACCGCGTATAGAAACAGCTTTTCCATATTATATTCAAAATATTTATTAACGTAAGAAGACACGTTTCACTGCTTTATTTGAATTTCCCGCCGCATGTCTACCGTTGCCCATTAACATTCTGTTTCTGGGTTGACATAGAATGAAAGGTAGTCCAAATGAGAGGTGTAAGTTGAAAATGTCTGCTGACAGACAAATTGTACGATGTATTATTAATGGCATTGCATGTTATGCAAGTAGGGATGGGATTCGTTTCAGGATTTATGTCGATATTTTTTGTCATATCTACCGAGGTAAAATTTGCAAATCGCAGACTTACCAAGATGTATACGTTTTCGACAATAGTGTTTCAGTAGAATAAATAAACTATTTATATAGCTAATCAGGGTCTTAGAAATCAGATCAAGTCTTCTCATCAATCATTTCTCAAAAATTAAGACAAAAATGTTTAAATTTGAGGTTAGAACAAGTCTATTTTTTCACAATGTTTTAATAAAGTTATGCGCAAGAGCTTTACGACCTAATTCCACTCTCCCCATTTCACTACAGGACTAGCAGAAAGTCGGCGAATTACCACCCATTTCTCGTTGAAATTCCAAAAATCCATACTCAACGATATCGATCAACATTCCTGTTGCGTACTGCATAAGAATGGAATTCTTTGCCGCCATCTCTGTTTCCTGAGACCTACAATCTTGGAATTTTCAAGGCTAGAGTGAATAGATATCTTCTAGATCGAAGAGCTCCATCCTCGGCAACACCGTCGCTTAACATGGGCGAGTTGGTGGTCAATCGTAGATCTATAATGTATAAAAAAAAAACAATGTCAAACATATAAAAATGTATCATCCTGACGCAACCAAATAACTTTAAAGATAATTTTTTTCTCCTTTTATGTGCATAAACGCGTGTAAAAAACTTTGCTTACCATATAATATAATGTGCATCTATGATAATATTTTATATTTTATTTATTAAAACAAAGATAAAGTTATACCGACTATCAGTAACTATCCCCTCCTTAGGAAAGTAAGGTGACGAGCTTTCGTTCCACGGACAATTGACTGCATAGTGACTGATAGAATGCCTATTTGTCTACAATAGAGCGAATATCAGCGAGCCGGAGCATTCCCGACCTGCGCAACAATGTCTCTTGACATTTTGATAAACGTGACAAAACGTTATTGAAGCTCATTTAGTCTTAACGTATAACGTCACAAATAACTAAAAAAAAATATTTACGTCATTTTATAAATGTTCTTTATGGTTTTTTTTTAAACAAGAAAACATACAAATATTTTTCATCGAAATCGAATAAAATTTAGAATTAAATGTACATAATTAGGGTTTTAAAGATTTTATCTGTACAAACACAGGCCAAGCCTAAATAAACCTTGTAAAAAGACCCGAACCACTCGAAAGAAAAAAAAACAACATTAAAAATCTAATAAAATCCAGGAAAGACACACGGCGCGTTAATATAAAGGTCGTTTCACACTGATACAAGGCAATAAAAGGCAGGCAAATAGCTCCTGCTAGGTAGCACCTCCTAATAAAAATTCCAGCAAATCAATACATTCTCTTTTACGCTTTTTGTATTGTATTTTATTCTGTTATTCGCCTTTAGCTCGTGTTAAAGGGACAATTCCGGGATCTAGCATGGTAACGGGCTTGTTTCATTTTGATACTTGTACCCAATGACATTCCCATTTATCAAAGCTGTACCTCAATATAATCTACTTACAGTTTGCTCTAAAGTTATAGTGCAGCAAAAAGCTTTAAGCTTTGAATTTTCGAACCAATCATCGCTGACAATAATCATATTTTTTTAATAATAATTTCAATGGAACTTTTATTGTTTTTCCTAAATATGACTTTCCTTTTCACAGGACCTTTTGAAATAATGCGTAATTTGCAATAATTTTATTTCGCGAATTATTAAAATTAGAAGCTATTTTTACTTTTTTTTTTTTTCTTTTTTTATCGATATCTGTATCTAACCGTTTCATTGTGTTTTTCATTACTTTCATAAAAACACATGGCCCTACGATACCGCTTTTAAAAACTTCAATTTAAAAGTTTAAAAGCGGAAGTCACTTGTTGTGTTAACGAATTTAATAGTTAATCCCTCATAAACTAATCGAACACAAACTAATCGACATAAACAAAAAAATAATTTAGGGACATAAGTAAATGAAACACAATTTACTTTCAATATAAACAAGCTTCACCAAGTACCAAAACTACAAAGCCGCGCTATAAAAGCAACAGTAAATAGAATACACGTAGGATTCCGTGTTCTATCTTCGATTTGCATGTCCCAGTATATGTGTGAGCGTGTGGGTGTTGTGTGTGAATGTGTGCGATTGACATAAAGGAGCTAAATGCCGTGGGGTGTGAACAACCAGTAAGGTTCGCGATACATTGAGATAAATTAGTTCAGACGTAATTTATTCGCGATTATATCTTTGTTACCATAACCATAGACTTTTTGCTATAATCACAGAACTCCAACAAATTATCTATTTTTTTTTTGTCAGCCGTGTTTATACAAACTGTCCCACTGCTGGGCGCGGGCCATCTTCTCATTATGAGAAGGGTTAGGCCATAGTCTGCCACGCTGGCCAAGTGCGGGTTGGCAGACTTCACACATCTTCAAGATCATTGAGAACTCTCAGACATGTAGGTTTCCTCACGATGTTTTCCTTCACCGTTTGAAGTTTCCGGCAATCAACAATACGCACATAACTTCGAAAAGACAGAGATGCGTGCCGTGGGATTCGAACCCAGGACCTGCGGATCGCAAGTCAGACGGTCTCAACACTAGGCTGCCGGAAACTTAAATATTATTACCGTAATATTATTTAATTACGCTCCAGTACCTAGTTTTAATTTTTAAAAAAGAAAAAATTTTTCATGACCTGTCCATTTTGTGAAGAGATAAAAAATAAATCCGTTATTATCCGTAAAATTATTTTTTTAACGAGTTACCGTTGAAATAATATTTTTTAAATGGGTTTTTTTTTTTATTACAGAGAAATAATCAATTCACAGCAACAATTCCTTTTATTTCTCCAATAACATCAATATTGGAGAAAGAAAAGGAGTCCATCTTATGTTAGATTCTATATTCATGCACCAAGCCGTACACAGCGTCACTCGAGGGCCTGTTCCTGGTTATATATGTTTACCATTTTATCATTATGCAAATCGTTTGAATCGAAATAGAACTTTATACGATACAGTGCAATATTTTGTCCTAGCGCACATTTTTTTCATAAGAACATTGCGTCAATTTGTATCTTGTTATAATGTAATCATGAGTAAGCGAGATAGCGAATCCTATTCGGTAGCTCTTGTGGCTGTAGAACATTCCTGTAGAACCCGTTGCATCGCTACCTTTTCCCGGTATTTATTGGCACGTATAGAGAAGCGATTGGCGAAAAATTCCAATAAAAGTCCACCCGGTATTTCGAAGAAGAAAGAATAATGTTTAATTTGTCCCGATTAGGGACTCTAGGGATTTATGGGACTGTTCTCGGGGACGAATTAAAATGTCACTTGAGCTGTATCGGACTTGAGATGCCGGTTTTTTATGGTCAGCTTGGTATTTGACCATAGCTCTAACAGGTTTAGACAATTGGCAAACATTTTAAAGTGTTTTACTCGATTTTATTAGTTTCATCTAAAAATAATTTTGAACGAAGTTTGGTTGATTGAAGTTGATTTGTTACTTTTTTTGCCTAAAATATTATTCACATTGAATTTACGTAAACCTATTATCTACAACATACATAAAAAACCGGACAAGTGCGAGTCAGACTCGCCCACGGAGGGTTCCGTACACACTTAATAAAAGGGGAAAATCATATATTTTTAGACAGACGGACAACAAAGTGATCCTATAGGGGTTCCGTTTTTTCCTATTGAGGTACGGAATCCTAAAAATAACTAATTTATGGACCGGTATTGTTATCTAACCTTTAGATCTCAAATATAGTTTTTTTTTATATCATGTGGAATAGACAATAATAACAAATTCCAAACTAGTTTGAACTCATTTTATCCTCAACACGTTAGGTAGAAGGTCACACCATTAGAAAATACTATTTCACAAGTATAATATATTAATTGTATACAATTAATACGTAAATTAAAGTTATTCGCGAGTAAGTAGTAAAAGTGGACGAAAAATCATGAACCTGTGTAACAATCTTGACAGTTATAATCTCTATATGCGAAGCATGTCGATCGGCAGTCATAAAAGAACCTACAAAGATAAACACAACTCTTTCACTACCCATACCATATCCGAAGTATATGAACATTGAAGATCCGGCACATATTACCGTTAGTTGGGACCCCGTAGAAGTCAGCAAAGATAATCCTATTCTTGGGTTTAAGGTAAGACACAAATACATCTTAGATTTATTTAAATCTATAAATCAATTTCACTATTTCAAGCGAATTCTAGACTTAAATGCTTTATTGAGAGCTAAAACTGATGTGATAATATAAAAATAATCTTAGATAGTCGCTCATTGAATAATCATTTATAATAGAACCCGAGCTAACTACAAAGACTCTTTTAAATTTTAATAACCCAACACATGCATGTTTTCCAGCAAACTTCGAAATGCGCCGCTCATACTTCCATAAACAGAACCTAGATGGCGGTATAAGATACTAAAGCGCGCTAACGTTTAGTTTCCTACAAAAAGGATAGTCTGGCTTGTTTTTATTCTTCTACGGAATAAGAATAGCAAATATGTGATTGTATTGTTTTGAGATCAGTTACGTTCAACTAATATCAAAAAACCGCAGTTTGTACATAATTAAAACGTATGTAAACATTCAACAGTTGTAAATTGGTGTGGCTTAGTCAAAATTTTTTAATGAAAAAATAAAATAGAAACGCCTGTTTCATTTTTATTTCGTGGAGAATAATTTTTTTTTTTTTTTTTTTTTTTTTTTTTATTGCGAATTGTATAGGTAACGTTCCAGCATATACACAATTATTTCACCGGATTCAATCGACCTAGGTGCGTGCGAGGCTGTTCTTAAACTTAAGTTTAAATAAATCTTATAATTTCTGAAAGAGTTCGTTTTAAACGATAAGGCCACGAAATAACAAGTATATGTGTAAGTTAGTTTAATAAATTCAAAACCCACTGACAAAAAAACGGCTGAACAGATTTTGATGAAATATAACTAGGAACACTCTCGATGAAATTTTCTTTCAAACAAATGAAACTAGATTAAAATCGGTCCATGCATTCGAAAGCTACAATGTCACAGACAGACACATTTTATTTTTCATTTCATTTTATTTTGTTTATCCGTGTATCTGGGATAAACATGTCAAACTTATAACATCCCTCTTTTAGGGTTGGGGGTTAAAAATACAATCATACTTATTTCCACTGTACAATATCACCTTATTAAAGAGTTACCTGTCTACAATTCTGCATATAACAGTCAAATCTGCATTTTCGTTTACAGATAAAATTATGGGAAGATCAGAAGAAAAAAGTCTCGAAATATGTTGATCAAGGCGACAAACTAAAATTTGTTGAAGAATGGGTTCCGGTAAAAAAGGTATTTATTATAAATAATTGCTGTCACAGTTTGTCCACTAAACATCCCCAAAATCCCAACTTACTTTCACCAGCATTAAATCTGTCTCAGATACAAGAAAACTAGATAACTTATGGGAAGAATAAATAGGCTAATAAGTTATTGCTTTGTTGTGTATACCACCAGTAAACCAGCGATTCTTATGCAACACCGATCATAAGAGTGATACCAGCCATCTCGCTCAACCATGTGTTCAGGAATGTGGTGACTCACCACACATGATGCTACCACAAGAAGGAGCGGTGATAGTGCCATTGCGTATTTTGAAGTCGTTTTTTTCAGTTTTTTAAACTATAATTATTCTTTTAATACATTCAGTAATTTACAGAGGTCCGCATACTCTGTTTATGGCGGTGGCAGGCGTTGGATGCGAGAGCTCCGCGAACGTGCCACGCATCGAGTTGTCTAGTAGGGACTGGTGGAAGGCGCGCGTCGTCGGCCAGCGGCTGCGCATGCGCCGACCACTGTGCCGCATAACGGGAAAAGGCTATACAAGAATCCGCGCGCGGCGATGCCTGCTCGATTTAATATTAATGTAAATATTATGTTAAGTATGATGAATGTGTGATTGATAGTGTGCGTGTAATGTATGTAAGTATTATTCTGTACATAAATAAATATAAAATATTATGTTAAGTTGAATGTAAATATTATAAATAAAATCAATTGATAAATATAATATTGGGGTCACCTACACTGTTAACAAATATACACAAAATGTATGTTTAAATATGTACTTTAGTATTTTTAATTTTTTTTTGTGTATATTTGTTTAGGTACTTCATCACATTGGTAAAGAACTGTAATGGTGTTGTATCATAATATACCTACAATAAATAAATATTACTTGTTTAAATAAAGAGCAGCATAACAGCAGGCGGGCAATGAATAAAAAAAGACTACTTATAGTATTCAAATGATCTGATTATCTGGTGGCGGCGATAAAAAGTAAGTGAACCGTTCGTCGCTCACTGCGGCTCACCTCAGCGAAATGCAATTAGATCTCTCTCTAGAGACAGACGGGAGCGGACTGATAGGCTGAGAGACACCGGTACATGAATCTCACTTTTACATGACCGTTTTTGACACGATTAAATTATATTTTTCGGTTTTCCGAAATTTCCGTCAGCCTAGTCGGGAGACTGTCAAAAAAACATCGTGATGAAACACATGTCTGAGAGTTCTCAATGTTCTTGAAGATGTGTGAAGTCTGTAAACACGCAATCCAGCATGGTAGACTATGGCCTTATCCTTCTCACAATAAGAAGATAGCCCACTCCCAGCATTGGGTCAGTTTATACAAACAGAGCTGATTTGGTAATTGCAAATTAACCGACTTCAAAAAAGAAGAGATTCTCATTCGATTTCATGTTTGTTACCGTATAACTCCGTCATTTATAAAACGATTTGAAAAAAGTATGTTTTTTTTTGTTTATTTGATATGCTTTCAGATTGACTCCATATAAATTTTATCAACATCGACTCAGTGGTTTGATTTTTAAAACAAAATTTGAAAGTCAGTTGTTTTTTTTTTTAACGATATTGTATATTTTTTACCTATAAACAAGTTTGAAGAAGATATTTGCTAAACTATATTTAGTATAGGAACTGTAAAAAAAATTGTAAATGCAGATGTAACTCCTTTTTAGTTTGTCTCCCAGCCTACACAGCGAAGTCCTGATTTACATATAAATTGTAGCTAGCTCACGTGGCGTCTGTTACTTTTAACTGCTGTAACCGCACTCCTGTGGCCCTCCCTGCCCCCTGCCCTCTATCCTCGCCCCTCGCCCCGCCTCGGTCCTCGGCGACCTCTTTGTGACTTTGGAATTATTTTTAAAAATAGGAATTAGTTTCCGTAACAATTATAAAACATTTCTACGTGTTTTTATGTATTTCAGACATTAAAAACATTTTTAATGCCTTCAAAGAAATTAGTTCACATTAACAATAAAGATTATTTTTATATTAACTAGTCCCGGTAAGTAATAATTGGTAGTGGTAGAAAAAGAGTTGTTATAATGTAAGTAAATTACTATAAGTCAAATTTCCATTTGTAAGCTTCAGGTAAACACCCAACTGACCGAGCAAAAATACCTTTTCTCACAAAACATTTTAAGAAATTCAAAAACTGCAAAATTTCAACTCCCATTCACCGTCCCACATCATACATTTCATACAATAACAGATCACAAAGGAGCGAGATATATCTTCCAAGCTTTTCTCTAAGTTAGTGGACAGTGTAATTCAATTTGCGAAATTAGATTTTCCGTAGAGTTACCTGCGTCTTCGCCCCTTCGTATCATATCGTGTTATGAGATAAAACGCTGGACTTGACAGCGAATGTTTGCGCCAAGCTAGATTGAGAAGTTTGTCCAATGTTTGTACCAAAGGAGATGTAGTTAAATTTAAAAAATAAGAATTGTTTATCCTTAATTTTTATATCAAAATCTTTCAGTCTTTGTTTATCGGCCAAAGGATATAAGAAATTTTTTTTTTTATAAAAATTTCTTTTTTTTTTTTTTAACCAGTACCTTTTTAAGTACCAACATAATTATAATACGTATTAATAGTTTACATGTTAAATGTTATTTGCGAACGTCATCTAAAATTTTGCACCTAAATTTATGCTTGCCAGCAAGTTATGAATTGAGGTGCTTTAATGGAGGTTGATAAAGTATCAACATAATTATGTCATTGATAGTACAGAGTGTTTACGAAGTTACATAATATTATTATCTTCTATTATTGAAAACATTTTTATTTTATTGTAACACACAAATATTTACAACTATTGATAATAGTAAATATAGTTTTTTTTAACAAAATCATCGATATATATTTTGACACGATACAACTACATAAAAAGGCGAAGTTTTCAATCACTTAAATAAAGCAATATCAGTAAAAAAATAAGATAACGTAAAAAAAAATTTGGTACTTATTGTAACTTTGCCCAAACTTGATCCAATAGTCCAATGCCTGGCCCAACATGAAAAGAGCCAAATTAGATTGGTAGAAGTGGGGTCAAGCGAGACGACGCGAAGTGGACAATGACAGGTCGACGGAAATATGAAATTATATTCGCCTCTTGCTAACAATACACGGGGACGGTAGAAAAATACAATGCGGGAATGTCGACATTAGGGGAATCGTTCTTTTTAATAAAATATCATTTTTAGGGAACCATAACCGCATCGTAAAAATACGTACTCAACTATTACGTCCATGATCTTGATGCGTACTGCATAGGAATAAAACTCCCTGTCGCCTACTCTGTTGAAAAGAAAATCTACACATTCCGGTAAATTGATTGAAAGAGAGGAAGTTCTAGACAAATAATATAAATTTACTGATTGTAGAATAAAGAAGACCAGCCACGAGATGGACAGATGATCTCATACAAGTGGCGGGAAGACGCTGGATGCAAGCCGCTTCCAATCGGTCTTTTTGGAAATCCATGGAGGAGGCCTATGTCCAGCAGTGGACTTCTTATGGCTGAGATGATGATGATGATGAGAATAAACAGTTTATTATTTTTAAGCAATATTAAAAAGATATGGTACAATCGTGGACCAATTTTGTAATTTTTAGGGTTCCCTACCCAAAGGGTACAACGGGACCCTATTACTAAGACTCCACTGTTTTCTGTCCGTCTGTCACCAGGCTGTATCTCATGAACCGTGATAGTTACACAGATGATGTATTTCTGTTGCCGCTATAACAACAAATGCTAAAAAACAGAATAAAATAAATATTTAATGGGGCTCCCATACAACAAACGTGATTTTTTTGCTCGTTTTTTTCTCGATATTGGTAACGGAAACAGGTTAAAGGAAACAGACACTTGAAATATTCACAGAATATTGAGTTATATTATTCATTTTAAAAATAAATAATTAAATTAAAATAAAATTAATATTTAAGGAGGGCTCCCCCATACAACAAACGTGATTTTTTGCCGTTTTTATAGATAATGGTACGGAAACCTTCGTGCGTGAGTCCGATTCGCACTTGGCCGGTTTTATTTTCTATTGTATTTCAATCACTGTTTAAGAATGGATCCATAATTTTTTATCAGTTTTACTTCAGTAATTTAGTAACCATCTCCACTTATAAAATTATTTGTCAATTTATTTATTTATTTATTTATACAAAAACTATCAGAAACTTACAGTCTAACTAAACCAAAACATTTCTGAAGCACTTTACAAAGACTAAATTTAATTTAAGAGTAAATACATAGCTCAGACAGCAGTTGTATACAATGTTGTATAAACATTTTATGATTAGTAAAAAATAAATCAATATCTGGTTGGCGGATAGTCAGAGCGTTGAGTAGTGTGAGTGCGTGGTGTGTCGGCGCGTGTCGCGCGGTCTCCGTGCGCGGGGCGACAAGCGGCTCGAGCACCGGCCAGCGGCGCCCGCGCCGCGCCGCGCGTGCGCGGGACTCGAGCTCTCCTACAAACAGCCCACATAGGGATAACGCCGTCGCATTGTCGATTCGGTTGTTGAGCAGCAGATAGTAATGAACTACGAGCGCACACTTGCGTCTCAATTCCAGTGTGTTCATCCCTACCATACCGCTCACAAACAGCGACGGATATTCCCATGTAGGATAGTACCCGTATATTTTTCGGTAAAGGAATCTCGCGAATTTTTCTTTGAAGCCGTTCCAGTAATAAAGTGTACTTCTTTTCGTGTGGATCCCACACTAGGGCATTAAACTCCAACTTGCTGCGAACAAGTGCATAAAAAAGACATAACACCGTGTGCTTATCATTAAACTTAGCGGACTGTCTCATAACGAATCCTAGGGACTTATACGCCCGTTTGCAGAGCTCCGTGATGTGCGTATTGAACGTGAGCTGCGTATCTAGTATGAGTCCCAGGTCTCGCATCTCCGTGACGCGCTCCAGCGACACCCCATGCATGCTGACGTATACGAGTGGGGAGCGGGATCGCGTAAAAGTTATTATTTTGCATTTTGACACGTTAAATCCTAACTTGTTCCGCTCGCTCCATTCCACTACACTATCGATGTCGCGCTGCAGCGCCTCACAGTCGGCGAGTCCATCTACGCCCAAGAATAACTTCAGATCATCCGCGAACATGAGGCACTTAGCCGTTCTGACAACTCTCGGCAAATCATTGATTATGATCGTGAACTCGGTCGGTCCTAATGTGCTTCCTTGGCTCACACCAGATAAAGTGGCATAGGGATCAGACCGGTACCCAAGGTGGCAAACATACTGAGTCCGTTAAGCGAAACGATTAGCAAAAAGTTTCAGCAGTCTCGGTGTGAATCCGAGCTCGGCGCATTTTTCTAAAAGTATATCATTATGCACGCAATCGAATGCTTTTTGAAAATCAAAGTATGCCGCATCCACCTGCACATTCAAATCCATGCTGGTCGTGACATAGTCCTCAAAATTAATAAGATTGGTGGTTGTAGACTTCCCCGCGCGAAAACCGTGTTGACTTTCACTTAAGAATGGCCGAATCTGCAAGGAAATGCGACGATTCAGGATAGTCTCATAGACTTTACCAAATGCTGACAGAACGGCTATTGGCCTGTAGTTCTCGATTTTCGATCTGATATCATTCTTGGGTATAGGTGTCACGCGAGAAATTTTCCATACTGCGGGGTAAACCGATGATTTTAGAGATAAGTTAAATATATGAAGCAAAGGTATCTCAAACGCGCGTATACAATCTTTAACAATAAACGGCGGTATACCGTCCGGGCCCGTGGAAGAGCGCGCCTTAAGACGTTTAACTGCACAATACAAGTCGGCTGGGGTGACGTCATCGATAGCTATCCGCGTCGAACAGAGAGAGCGCGCGCCACCCGCGCCGACGCCGACGCCGACGCCGCCGGCGGCGGCGGCGTTGCGCTCGGCGGTCTCGGCGCACAGAATAGGAGCGTCGCTCAAGAACACGGACTCAAAATGTTTCGCAAAAGCGTTAGCGGCGTCCTCTCCACTAACTATACGACCTTCATATTCGTATTCATTACATATATTCCTACTGACCTGCTGCTCTTTTACAAATCTCCAGAAAGTTTTAGGATCTTCGCGGATACCGTATTCAGTTTTTTGTATATATGACTTATACGCTTCCTTGATGAGTCGCTTCACATATTGTCTATAAAATTTAAACATTTCTAGATTAAATTCCTTGCCAAGCTCCCTATATTTTTTCAAATGAAAATGCTTAAATTTTAAATTCTTGATTATTTCTCCAGTAAACCAAGTTGGATATTGGAACTTTGCGTTAAAAGAAACCCTATTTTTTAAAGGAACGTTGCTGCCTATGGATTGCCTAATTGTTTCGGAGAACAAATTTACTGCGTCATCGACATTGTCAATCGATGTCATTTCGTCCCAATTTAAACATTCAAATGTGGCATATAGTGAGGGAAAATCAGCTTTTCGGAAGTTCCACTCTGTAACGGCATTCTCAGATGGCGGGAGGAGTGGAGCACGGGACCTCGGGCGCTGCGGTCGCGGGATGCGCAATCGCATTTCAAGCGCGGGATGATACGCGTCTTCTCGATGACGTACTCGCCTGCGCATCGGTGACGGTGACAGACAATGTTTGACCGGTGGCGAGACTGAGCGGAGATATCACCTTTCTCGCTTTCTTCGGCGGGTTGATCGCGAGGAGCGCCGACTTTGCACGAGCGCCCGCATCGCGCACGGCCGCTGTACCGGCAAAGCAGAAATCGGCACTTGCTTACCCTCTATTGCGCAAGAAACGGTTTTTGTTGTATTCACGCCCAGCCTTTTTATTAAATCATTTTTCTCAATTACGAGTTGTTTCAATGATTTAACTTCATCCTGCAGAGCTAGCACAGTTTTGGTCAACTCGCGCACCGCACTATCAGAACTTTCGGCAGACATTGCTAATTAATTTGCAATAAAAACACAGAGCTATCCAAATGACATCTCCCCAAAACGACAGTCACACACACACCATTTGATTCAGTTGATTCAGTTTTAACCCCCGAAGAAAAACGAAGGTTGTTATAATTATGTTTGAAGTGTTTGTATCTGTGTCTGTCTGTGGCATCGTTGCTCTCCCAAAATTATGATCTAGATTTATTTTTGTTTGAAAGAAGATTTGTTAAGTTTTTTTAGCTATATTTCAATAGAGTCTTTTTTCCGTTCTGATTTAAAAATTTCTCAGCTTGTACTTGTTTACGTAACATTTTTTTTTAAATTAACTAGTTAATATGTAACCGCAAGTAAACGCTAGTTTTCCAAATAAACTGTCCAATTTCCTGTTAAATAATTTCGCTGAGGAGCCTCGTCCAATCATTTTTCTCGAAGCGATAAAAATAGAAGTGACGTCCGCCACACCTCGCAGGTCACAAAACAATATCATTTACACTGCACGACTATTTTAATTTAACCCTAAGTAACATACAAAGTACTTATTAATTATTATTGCTTAAAACTACAATAACCAACTTCTAAATAATCTAATGTATCTAACTAAATACGCAATTTTGTTTATTTAGATATTTTCTAAAACTTAAATGTAACATATATAACTAGTGTGTTTCCGGATCAAGGTCTCCCACCAACCTGACTCAATAAATTTTCCTGGGTCAGCCTGGATTGACATGGGCCTGACTCAATAAATTTTCAGATATTTTCTTTCAAAAACGAAACTACTAAACTTTTGATGAAATTTCTATTAAGCCAATCAGAAAGGCTTGGCTTTCAGATTGGCTTGATTGAAATTTCATCAAAAATAGTTTTTAAATAAATAAATTACAAATAAATTTATAAATGACGTGGTTGTGGAATTTATAATTTATGAGGTTTGGTACCTTATAACTCCGTCATTTATTAATTTATTTGAAAATAACATAACCGAATTGTGAATCTCCTCCTTTTTTAAAGTCTGTTAAAAACCCAAACCTAGCAACAAGAAATGTATCGAGCTTTTTAAGACCTTATTATTATATAGATTAACATGCATTTTTGATGCTTAAAACCTGTATCTATATTTAGTTAAATAAACCTTAGTTTCTTTATTTTGAGCAAATGGGTTACTTACACTGCTCCTTTTGAAAAAGACCGCCGTATGCGGTTGAATCTATAGTCGGAGAATTCGGCTCAAAAATAGACGTGAGTAACCCGTTTGTTCAAAATAAAAATGTGTAAGAACCACGTTAGATTTCATAATAAAAACTTATTTTCTTAATAAGGTCTGTTTGGATTTTGTTAGGTCTTTAGATTACAAACTTTAATAGAATTCGAATGCGATGTGTTTAGAATACTAAATGGGCGCTAAATTTCACCACTGACACAACATCGTTTTGGAATCTACATCTACATTGTTGTAAATTTTCTTCATACTGAAGTGAGGATATAATGTCTGTCTGTCACAATAGATCTGCAAAGGTCGCAGTGACGTGCCGGGGCTGATATAGCCCGTTTGGCCTCCTAGGTTTTAAATGAAAAAAAGAGGATATAATGACTGAGAATATAACCGGTGCTGGGTTATTTTTTTAACGATTATTTTATTTTTAATGCATGTCCGTTAATCTCTTTCATCAACATCATCATCTCAGCCATAAGAAGTCCGATTGGAAGCGTCTTGCATCCAGCGTCTTCCCGCCACTTGTATGAGGTCATCTGTCTATCTCGTGGCTGGTCTTCCTACGCTGCGCTTGCCGGTATGTGGTCTCCACTCGAGAACCTTTCGGCCCCATCGGCCATCAGTTCTATGTGCTATGTGCCCTGCCCACTGCCACTTCAACTTGCTAATCCGCTGTGCTACATCAGTGACTTTTGTACGTCTACGTGTCTCTTCATTTCCGATTCGATCTCGTAGAGAGACTAGCCCTCTCCATAGCTCGTTGCGTGACCTTGAGCTTCCGTATAAGGCCCATAGTTAGGGACCACGTTTCAGTGCCGTATGTCATCACTGGTAGCACACAATGGCTGTAAACTTTCGATTTGAGGGACTGGGGAATATTGGACGAGAAGACGCAATCTCTTTAAATGCGTGCAATATATTTATTACATTTTTAAACACTTCTTTCAAGTCGTAAACAATCGTATCGTATTAACTAAAAATAGGAGTATTCCTTGAGCATTTCTAAATCAAAACACGGGCCGTTACCCACGAGAGTGACTTGCGGAAAATTGGAAAGCGAAACAAGGTGAAAAATATTATTAAGCGGCACTTTCTTCCGCGTACAGGCCGCCAGGGACCGAGTTCCGGGTACCGACTGTTTCAACGCGGGCTGCGCTGTAATTGAGATTGGAAAGGTGAGAAAGCATTTGTGAATCTGTTTATGAACTCGTAGCACATGTTTAGTTCATTAATGTATATCATATTTGTGTGATGAGCATGTATGTTTCTTATGTGCCTGGGTGTTACTGTGTATCGTAAATATGCATTTAAAATCATTACCTATAGTTTATGATTCCGTAGTCCGACCATCGTCAGTCGCATATCTTCAAAAATGAGGGTATGCGCGAGCTAGACGGACGATGGTCGAACTACGGAAAAACTTTACTGACTTCAAAATACGCAATTAATTCATTTGGATGACATATTTTTCTAGTTATTTTGTTATAAAGACCAAAGTACTGAAACGATCTTGGTAAAATTTATTTGGGACCATCTCTGAAGCATGAACTATTAAACAAAAATATCATTAAAATAAATTTATAACTGGCGAAGTAATCGCTGAACAAACATAAAAAAACATACAATTGAATTGAGAACCGCCTCCTTTTTGGAAGTCGGTTAAAAAAGGATATAAATAGTCTATCAGCTATCTGGTAATATGGGAACATAATATAAGATTTTGATCCAGAAAATAATTTGGTTGCTTAAATTTATCTGTAGATGAAACTGTTTTGATGTCAATGAATATGAAGACATATGTAAGCATAATAGGCATAATTATTTATTCGTAGGTATGTAATTTTTAATGTGTACTGTATGAATTTCATATTGTACCTATGGATTAATTAATATCCGGAATAAATGAATTGAAATGAATAACTCTACATCTACTTAATTAATACTAAAAATGGCTGCAAATTGTAGCCTATTCTGCCAAAACTACCAAATGATAGTAGCTTGCATTACACTTTTTCAGACTTTCTTACACTAATCCGTCCTTTCTGCAACCACCCAAAGCTATAAAGGTAAGTAGGGGCTGGTGGCGACTATTCATTGCGAGTCGATTGGCCCACAAATCGTCCGGTTAACCGGCCCGACCGCCCGGCCGGCTTTTAGCCGGGAATAGGACGGGACAAGCGTTCTTCTTGTTAATGGTAAGAGGCACGCACGATCACGTAAACGGCGGTACTTACCTACGGTTGCCTACGAATGATCAGGGTGACTAAGGTGGGTGGTTAAGGTAATATTTTAAAAGGCATTTTAAGGTGCTATTCCAAACCGAGTTCCCAGATGCAAATGCCGTCAATGAAAGCAATGCAGCATGTTTTTAATTTATATAAAATAGAGTTAGCGATATGTAGTTTAATGTGGAAATCAATTCTTGGATGAATCTTCTTAAATAGATAATTATAATCTAGGTGTCTTCAAATCGCAAGTGAACAGATTCTTCTAGGCCAGCGTGCTCCATCGTAGACCGTGACGGTAGATTATTTTTTTTTCAAAAGTTGGCCGAAAAACGATTTAAACAAGTTGTGTGATTTATTATATTTTGTCTATAAAATTATATTATTTTCATAAAAAGCTTAGTTTCTAATACCACATGCCGTCTGCTCCTAAACTGCGACAACCGCCTTTTATTTTACAGCCTCATTTCCCAGCAGTAACTTCCAGAACAATTCGAAGGAATACTGGAATCGCCCGCTTCCGTCCTATATACTCCCTACTTGCCGAGACGATGTGAAAGCGGTGAAATACGCTGAAAGCGGTGAAATACGGTGGAAAACGGTGAAATTCACGGTCGATCGGACGCACCTCGGCTCACCTCTTTATGGCTGCCCGGACTTGATAGTGGCAATTACTGTTGGGCAAGGACATCTTAGTATGGATAAGAAGGTTAATTTTTGTGACTGCCAAATAAAATAATGTTTTTTCGAGCGTATGATATTATCACATTTCTTTGCCATGCTCTGCAGACCGTTCAACAGATTTTAATGTGAAATGTCACCAGATTTTTCTCATTTATTTGAGTGAAACAGGCAGTATTACAAGCAAAATAAATCAAAGTTGTCAAGACATAAAGTCAAGGAATCTTAGTTTGAGACGAACTACTATAGATAGATAAACTCTTTATTATACACATCTTAAAAGTAATTACAGAGGACTTAAAATAAACTAGTGTAACATCAGCCAGCCTTATCGCTAAATCGCTATCTCTTCTGGCAATCATGGGATGAGGATAAATTTAAAATAGAAATACTATAATAATACTGTAATATATCACGCATAGAGAACACAATAGTTGCAAAAAAGTTAATGCGTGTGATATACTGTTCGCAAAATTAGGTACTGATATGAATATACTACGCGCAATTTTGTTTTTTGATCTCAGAGGATAGCACAACTGACTGCACATTACAAGTATTTTAAGTCTACGAGATGCGCGGATTGAGACGGGAAGACCGCCGCCCGCTCGCACCGTTCTGCTCTTGCACGTGCATCTGTCTTAGTGTGAGTGCTGTATTTGTTCATAAAACACTAACAGCCCTACAGAAAAACGTTACTTAACTTTGATCAACGTCTCAAATTCTCTGTCTTCTTTCCGTAAGTGTCATTACGTGTCAGCGAGAAGTTGATAGAATATGTTGAGCATTGCTCAAATTTAACGAACGTTTTTCGGTAAGACGCAATATAACAGATATTAGATTTTCGGGTATTGTATCCGTCTTGCTATTTTTAAGCTTAGCCGCAGCGGTCTATATGTACTAAGGTACTAGATGTCATGTTTTGAACATTCACTTTGTTCATCGCAACTGCAGAGCAGTGTCTTGTAGCTGTGTGCTAGACAGTGACGTAAGCGGCGACGCAATAGCGATGCGGCTTTGACGACGACTTGTTATTTGAAATTTCTGTTCTAGTTTACATTGAATTCTTAGCTTATCCGTATGATTCTTTCATCGGTACCGCGATATATGGCGGTCGGTCAGCGCCTTAGACTTTGTTACCGCTGCGGGGAATTGCTCTTAGCTTCACTTCACTACACCTACTCGTGGCCGTGGCGTAGGTAGGCTTAACAAAGTGACCACTTTATTACACCACGTAATGATATTTTATGATAGCCCTCAAAATGGATAACTACAATGCCAGACATAAACTAAAAATATACGAAATAGAAATAAACTCGATCTTTGGCGTCTGTCTAAGTATCTGTCATGACACTTTTTCTGAGGTACCAAGTGCGTAGGTCTGGAAGCTTTAACAAATCCGGCACAGTACGAGTTTAACTCGCAAATCAAGGCTTCCTTAATCCTTTGCATGACACGATACAAAAACTCTTTTACTTAAGAAAAAGTGTCTTGACAGATAGACGCGAAAGATCGAGTCTATTTCTGTCTCCAGGGCTAATTTATCAACATATAATATGCTTTATAGGTATTAAGTATATTTTTATTTTCACATATTTTCCACACAAGGAATAGCCGAAATATTAGGCGTTCACATACTATATCAAAGTACCTGAGCGACCAAGGTCCACTCGGATTTTTATGACTAAAAATACGAGCAAACCCGGGTTCACTAAAAATTAAACCTAGCAAGATCGATTTATCGTCCCCTAATCTACCTGCAAACCAAATTTCATTAAAATCGTTGGAGCCGTTTCCGAGATTCAGATTATATAAATACATATATACAAGGATTGTTCGTTTAAAGGTATTAGATTCAAATGACCGACTCTACAAACCTGTTTTCTTTAATTCCAAATTTCTCACTTTCCTAATATCCCTACTCAATGATTTTATATGTTTAAAAATGTTGTGATGCGCGATAGAAACAGCGCGATCCCATTCTTAAACGGCTGTATCATTTTCATATCCAACATGTATGCAGATTGTAAAAAGTATACAGAAAAACTACCAACCTACTTTGTATGTTTGAATATTCGTAGATTGATTGATCGACGAGGGGAAGACTATTTAAGTGACATTATGGAAGCAAAATAAACTCTCTACCTGTCTGTTGGTTGCCTTTTCAAGTTTTCACAACTAACCGGCTGAACGTGTACATATATAACGTTTGAGAGCTACGATGCTATAGATAGACACACAGATACACAGATACACTCGTCAAACTTATACCACCTCTCTTTTTGGGCCAGGGTCTGAAAATTGTGATATAAAAATTACTTCAAAACTATTCAATGAACTGAAAAGAAAGAAATAACAACAGCTGTTACATATTATATACATGTATTATTTTTCAATTCTAACAATATTACATACACATCAAATTGGTAATCTTCTTTTTTTTGAAGTCGAAAAAACTCCAACCCACCCCGACCAATCGCAAACTTCTACAAGTATTTCAAACAACCTAAAAGTAAAACGGGTCTATTTTTCCATAAAAACAAACAACGGTTCCCAGAACAAACACCTGAGCCTGTTTGTGGATGGTAAAAGGTGGTGTCAGGTTGCTTGCGGTGTCGGATGGAACGGGACAATGCGGGCAAATACGGGGGAATCAATTACTAAGGGCATTGGTAGAAATATATTTTTCATCTTACTTCCTCGTAAAGTTCGCTATTCAGGGTTAATACTAGCGTGGAAAAGTAGGTACATTTTATCCCCTATAGCGGAAAAGTAACCTCAAAATTCGAACACAACGGAGCTACACATTTTCAGTACAAAATATTTCCAACCTCTTTGTGCAATACATACCTTCATAAAATGAAAGTTATATTTAGGAGGTGGTCAATGTTATCTATATTATAATAACTAATGTGTTAAAATAACTTAGGAATTTTGTGATTTTACGAAAAAAATGAGTTTTTACAACCATTTACACGAAAAAGGTTTGAATGTGTCAAGAATATTATCGTAGCAAAATACTATGCGCAGACCATAACACAATTGACCAAGTTTTTTGGCGGGAAGCGGGAACGTCATTGATATGTTACTTTGAACTTCAAAACTATAAAAATGGTGGTGTTTTATTCAATAAGTGGTTGATCAAGTGATCAAGTGGGCAAGTGAAATAAAGTGACGAAACGAGTTTTTTACGTCGTCGGCAAAACTCAATAGAATATTCCAGTAAAGTCGCCACCAGCTTACTAAAGCACGACTTGAATTTTAAAATGACTGTTTAAGTGTCTTAGATTGTGACTAAAACATCTATAACACAGAATTCGCCCTATTACATAGGACCCAGAAGGATAATCTCCATACAAACCGCCTTTAAAATTCGGGCCAATTTTATTTTTTCAATTTGACACTTCATTTTCTTATAAATTTATTTTTAACCGTAGATACACGTCCATTTGCCAAATTTATCTACAAAGTTGCCTTTGAAAAGGATATCTCCCGATTTGATCGGGTAATCATGATTAAAGTCAGAATGGTCCATGGGAGATTCATACAATCATATAACTGAAATAATAGTAACTTTGAAGTCTGTTGTTTCAGTTTTTTAAACTATAAAATTATTATATTTGTTATTTTGACCGAAATTTAGGTACTAACGTGAAAATTTTGTCGGTTACACGTTTATCACGGCCAAAATATCACATATAAAATAACAGCTACTGTTAATACATTGTAATAGTGTTCTTATGACTCTGAAAGAAAATCTGAAATCAAAAATGAAATCAGTAATTTAAATAATTTTATATCTATGGGTGCCGCGTGCGAGCGAAACAGGCAGCGGCGCCAATATCACCACCTTATAAATGAATTTAATGTATTTTTATTTGTAAATAAAAAATACAGTTCACGATGATAGTATTTACTAAATAAGTTTATACATGCAATTTACAAATTGTGACGTCATATAACTGATGTCACAACGGCAATGAATCGACTAATACCTCATTCATAAAAAAATAACTCAGTAGCTCAGTAGAAGTCATTCGCAGTTATTTTTTCCAATAAACTTCATTTCATTTCAATTTGACTTTTGATATGTCATATTTTATTTTAGTAAACTTTAAGCCGGCCTTAACACGGACTTTGAGTTGCACGATCTGTTGAGAAGAATAAGAGTCAAAGTAATTGTGACTGGAAAGACTATATTTTTATGCTACGGCGAAACATACGTGTGTGTGTGTGTGCGTGATAAATGTGTACATAATGTAGGTTAAGATCACGAAGGTTCTTTTTGCTTTCGCATCAGTTGACAGTCAGGTAAACATATATTACGTTTTTTTTGTTGGAGTGCAACGGTCCACGCCCAGCTATTTCATTCGGAACTTCATTTTTGAAAATAGGATAAAACAGCAAATGTTTATTTTATTATAGCAGAGTTCCTACATTGTGGTTAACGTAGCACTATTTTTGTCCTCCGTATTCATTAACACATTACTGCCTCTCGAAATCTAATGGATTTATCACAATACTTAGATAAGTATGTCAATGGTTAATTCGTAGCACCAGTAATGGACCAAATTAATTTGATTAAATTCTACTGAATAAATAAATTTTCACACCTATTTACAAACAATATAGTAAAGGTAAATACAAATAATACAGGGAAATTGAGAAAACATATACTGGCAATACTGAAATAAATAAATAAAAAACCTAATGACATTAAGCCAGAGATAGACCAAGAGGTATTAAAGTATCGATATCGATAAGTAATTATAGGTACCAATTTTTTCTTTTGAATTTTTTTTGTAATGTTTCAAGAAACATCGTTTTATTAGGGTTCCGTAGTAACTACGGGGAACCCTTATAATTCCGTCATGTCCGTCTGTCTGTCTGTCCGTATGTCACAGTCATTTTACTTGGAGACTATTAACCCTATAAAAACAAATTTTTATACATAATTGTGTTTTGTGAGCCGCTACAAAATGCCGTAGTAAAATTTTCAAAAAAATTAAAAATAGAGATTGGGTTTTTCATATATACAATAAAGACTGGATAATTTTTTTAACCCCCACCCTATCGTGTCTCAGATGTGATATATGCGAGATATAGCTCGCTAAAGTTAATAAGTTGTGACCATATTAAATACTTTAAATGAAAATTATTTTGAACATTCTGTGATTCCAACTTCTCTATGGGACTATATATTTAAATTTGAATAAATGTTATTAATGTCATGATTTTATAGGTATCACTCAATGTTGTAAACGCTGGCGCCCTGTTTTTGTTACGTATTTACATTTATTGTGGAAATTCACTGAACAAATTGTTAAGCGAGAATTCGGTTTCCACCAAGGATCATTTTGACTTCGCCTTAGTATATCTGCCCAATGTTCTGCTTGTACAGCATCAACTAGAAAATCTAAACAGAATAGTTAGCATGGTGCTGTGTTAGTTTAAGAATAAAAAAATAAAAAAAACATTTATCGTAAAATCAAATGCCATGTTTCACGTACAAAGGTCACCGACATAGCACAGCTGATTAGCAAGTTGAAGTGGCAGTGAACGTAGAACTGATGGCCAATGGGGCTGAAAAGTTCTCGAGTGGACACCACGCCCCGGCAAGCGTAGCGTAGGAAGACCAGCCACGAAATGGACAGATGAACAAGCGGCAGGAAGATGCTGGATGCAAGCCGCTTCCAATCGGCTTTTATAGAAATCCATGGGGGAGGCCTATGTCCAGCAGTGGACTTCTTATGACTGAGATGATGATGATAATTCACATATCATAATTATTATAGTTTACAAAACTAGAATAACCGACTTCAAAATTCGCAATTTTGTTTTAAAAACCAAACTACTGACCGATTTTGAGATTTGAAAGGAATTTTAAATCAATTTAAATGACGAAATTATGCGGGTAACATATAAGAAAAACATAAGCTAACTGATAATCTCGTTTTTGAAGTCCGTAAAAATAATAATTGTTATCGACAACTTGTATTACATCGACCCATCTCTAATTCTTTGCAGTAATTTGTATAAATAATAAAATCAATTTATGAAATGAAATGCATGTATGCTTTTTATACTAATATTCGCGAATGCTATTTATTGAAACGAAATAAATTTCAGCAATTTCATCGCGTATATTTCACATAATTTAAGACCCGATTTTTCAAACACTGGAGCATCCGTGGTCATAGGTGAGACACGAACATACGCTACAAATACGTAAAAATTTGTTTCATTTCGCTTTTTATACTGTTAGAAATATATTTTTGCTACTTAGAGATGGAAGGTGATAATGTTTTCCATAGTTTTTTAAGAAGTTTGTAATTTTTACAAGATTGTTTAACACAGTTCACCATCTTGGCACCGTAAGAATTGAAAAGTGATTGCGATGAGATGACGTTTAAGATTAAATGACGTTTGTGGCCTGTCATTAGCAAACACCTGATTTTGGTGTTAAGTTTTTGGAACAATATTTTGTATCGCATTAGGAGTCTTGTAAGTCTTTGATCTATAAATTGTTTTATTCAAGAAACTAGAAGAAATCTTAATACTTAACACTGGCAAATGCTTTGAACGGGCACAAATCTGTTTATGCTACTATAAGATTAAAGATTATATAGACGATCGTTCCTTATGAACAAAATATTTTAATGCTTAGAAATTTTATTGACACAATTAATAAAAATAAAAATAAAAAATAATTTTATATAATTGTATTATGACATGTTTAAATTGACATTTGATATTAGTAGTTTTAAAGATCGATAGCGCCCTCTGATTTGCACGCCTCCTCAGGCATAACATGAAGCACATTAAAATTAAGAACACCAAAAGCATGTTATCACTCATGTTTAACGCAAATAAATTTACTTTGACTTTGACTTTAAAAAAACACAAATGACCTGGGTAATGGGAATGGCCTAAGTTTGGGAATTTTGGCGGGAACGTTTTAGTAACATGTTGTTGCTTTGTTTTATTTTCCTAAACTTGTGTTATCTTGAACATTAATACTATAAAAATGGTGGTATTTTATTCATTAAGTGTTCGAACAAGTGAAATAAAGAGCTGTGAAACGTGTGATTTTACGTTGTCGGCAAAACTCCATAGAAGCTTCTAGTAAAGTCGCCATCACTTTACTGAGGTAAGACTTAAATTTTACGTGACTTAGACTATGACAAGAACACTATATAACTTGTATTATTCAAGAAACTTGAAAAAATCTTAATACTTGACACTGGCAAATCCTTTAAGCGGGTCCAATACAAAAAAACCGGACAAGTGCGAGTCAGACACGCCCACCGAGGGTTCCGTACAAACCAGTAAATAAAAGGGGGAAATCATACATATATTTTTCTTTTTTTCCCTTCTTATACCGAAATATACATCGTAAAAATATTTAAAAACCTGTTTAACTAATGCTAATTAAGCTCTTTCATATGATACCCCACATGATACGGTTAATTCACTTTAAAATTTCTCATTCCTTGCATATAGACACTATTTTTTGTGATTAAATTAAAAATATCCGGTTTTCGGATTTTTTCCTATATTATGTGTTATAAAAAAAACAGTCAATAATTTTCGTTTTCTTTTATTTACAAATTTTAATTGTTTTAGTGATGCCTTCTGAAATTGTCTCTTGTTGGTCGTTTGACATCTTATAACTATAGTATAAAATAAAAAAATAATATACAGTCAAAAAAATAGTATATCTATAGTCAAAATGTAAGCGAAGTCAATACAAAAGATATTTAGTCACGGTGACAACATTGTTCTTCGAGGTGTTTCGATATGAAGTGTATGTATACTATTTCAAAAATCTTAAAATAGGTTATTTTCTGTTTGTTTTCATCATCGTCATCACTGCTTTTCATTATTACGGGGATGAAACCGCGGAAGGCAGCTAGTATTTATACAAACTGTCTTATATGTCTGTCATAGTAGCCGCCATCTACTGCCTTCACAAACTAACTTGCACTTTATTGCGTCGGAGCAAAGTGGCTATTTAATTAAACGTTTGCAAAGTGAGTGTTTCTGACTCTACTATTAAATCATCTGTGCCTAAGTTAAAGACACCTACGCCATTATACAGGATGTTCAGCAAACATCGAATGTCAATCCCGAGAGAGAACGAGATTAGGTAACACGGTATTAGTTAATTAAAATCATCAATCAGAGGGTGACGTTGATTGAATGTTTAGTTTTTTTGCTTACTTTTATTTATATTTTACTCTATGAGCTTAATAAGGTAATGTGTATATTTATTCCAGTTTTACCACTAACATAAAAAAAACTATTATGTTCCACAAGCCTATGAAACATGGGAGTGAACATTCCAATTCAAGCCGTATCACGCGAGTGTAAAAGGGATAGTGATAACGTAAAATCAAACCAGATTTTGAAAGTTTATCTATCTTGGTATGCAAATTTTCAGGAATTTTGGCTTAACGTTCATTAAAATATCATAATGTAGATTAAATGTTTTACTGACATTTATCATATTATTTCATTGCTAAGTGTAGAAATTCATATAGACGAATAATTTTTGTGACTTTTACCTGTCCCTGTTACATCTTTTAGGTCTGCGTGCTTCATCTTTCACAAAATCCTCTTTCAAACAAAAAAAACTAGACCAAAATCAGTCCATCTATTTGAGAGCTACGATACCACAGGCAGACACACAGATATACAGATACACACGTCAAACTAGAGGGGAGGGGTGTTAAGAAAAAGAGGGATGTTATAACACCCCTCCTTTTCGGTCGGGGGGCTAAAAATCAAACACCATAACACGAGGAATAATTTTTCGTCATTTCTTTCAAGTGTTCCGCCATTTCGCCTTCCGGCGCTAAGTAAAGGTATGGCGGAGAGAGCACGTACGATCGCCATTATGGCGGATTATGACAGGTAATCATAGGCCACTTAGGGGCTACGTCAATGAAGTTCGCTGTCCCATTTCCGCACTACCACATTTGAAGATATAAAATAACTGAATATAATGTGATTACGATAAAGTGGAATTGCATAGTATATTGTATTGCATACTCGTAGGTTGGGCCTATCTCCGCAAAACTTTTCCGACTTTGTCAGCGGGTTTGATGATGGAGATCAACGCTCGCAGCTCTCTCTCTCACGCATCACAACTTTTTAAAACAAATAAGATCATTGGTTAGGAATATAAGAAAAAAGAGAAACAAGTTATTTAAATAAGAGAAATATTTTAAGAAAAGCTTTATTCAGATAATACTTACACTGGTGACGGAATCGTGAAAAAAAGCATAATCAAAGCATAAATAACAACATAATCGATCACCACGCGGGTAAAACCGCGGGGCGCAGCTAGTTTTCATCTAAAATTGTTATACTACATTTTCTTTTTATCGGTTCATGCAACAACCCTGACAATGTATGCGTTAAACGCACCTTTACTCTTTCCTACGCTCACCTCAAAAGTACGCAATCTTCATAAACATTGATTTTATACCCCGTCCAATTGTATGTATTTATAAGTTATTTATATCAAAACAATATATTAATGAATATAGAATATAACACACATAATATTATTACATACACACTAATATTCTATATTTAATATTAAACATCTCAATAATTTCACTAATTGCGACACAATAAAAACACAGTTGTTCACTGCAAGTGACTGTTCGTGCCAACTTGTCTGTCCACTTTTGTTATTGAATTTTCACCCTTATTTTGTCTGTCATTAGAGTTTTAGTTAGGTGTAACAGGTGTGGATGGTTTTCTTCGTTTCATGGTGGAAATATCTTGAAGGTTTGTGACGTTTAATCTTGCGTGGGACGCGGCCGCGGCGCGTATCACTCGCCAATGGCTGCTAAGGAAGGGATAGTATCGATAAAATTGATTAGGAATTTATCGATATGCTTGTTGCTATGACTATGGAATATATTTAAGTTTTAAAAAATATCATGATTCGAATATTTGAAGGTACTCGAAGGTAATATTTGAAGGTTTGTCTCCATCTTATTGAAAATAAGTTTTATTTAAAATAAAACATTTTTATTTGCCTACATAAACATTCGTTATTAGAATTGGAAATAGGAGAGCACTGAAATAACACATGCTCATCCCGTTAAAAATATTTTTAATGTAGCTTAGATACTACTTACTTAGTAATTTTATGTAGATGTCGTCTCACCTAGTTTGTGGCTAAAATAAAATCTAAAACTAATAGTAATTATATTGATTACATTGTTTTTGATTTGAATATAAAAGTGCAGTTAACTATTTATTTTCAAGAACAGTTTATCGTTAAAGTTATATCGATATCGATAAAAATCCATCGACTCCATCCTTATCCAAAAGCGTCTGCAGAAATTCAATTAACATTACCTCCAGTCGCCTGCACCTTTATTTCCGTTCGGAGTCACTTAACCTCCCCTCCCCCACCCCCCACCCGGCTGGGGAGGGGGTAAGATGTCGGTAATGAGGTCCGGTAACCGTTTAGTTGGGAGGTAATGGCTTACGTGAGTTCCAGACCTATTTTTTCGCCTGAGTTGGTCGATAAATGGGACGGTTACCTCGGAGATATGGCAAGGGACGACGCTAAAAGTAGGGTAGTCGTAAACTTACTCGATGGCAATGAGTAGCAGCTTTGGTGAAACGGATTAAGTAAGTGCTTTGTTCTCGATTTTTTATGTTATGTGTTACTTAATTAAAATCGTAGTCTAACTTAAAAACAAAAACATTTTAAGCATATGTTTTATTGACTCAATTAAAATTGTTTACGATGACTAAAATTATGAGTTTTAACTTCAGATGCCCAACATGAGCTCTTACTAATACCGCGAAAATCTTAAGAAACATGTTTAAAAAAATCCGTCTCGGGACGCTCGACAGAAGTGATAACTTAAACTAATCTATCCAGACAGACTGGCGCCGTAACGCGTTACGTAACGAAGCGGTTTACCCTCCCATTAGAAGTTATCACTTCAAAAATCTGAATACAATACTTTTACATTATTTAAAATTAAAATTGTGATAATTTATGAACTTGAAAATATCAAAATTTCGACGATATCTAATTACTATGGAAACTAACGTGGTTTTCACTTTTCACACATTTTAAATTAAAAAAAAAATCGTCTTAAAACAGACGTGAGTAACCCGTAGTTTTTTATTTAAGACTAGATGACTTCGTATCACCTATCAATGAGTGGACCCGACATTTTCTCAACGGGTAAACCTTCCCTGGACTACGACAAACATTTCAAAACCAATATCAGCTAAATCGGCCCAGCCGTTCTCGAGTTTTAGCGAGACAAACGAACAGCAATTGATTTTTATATATATAGAGATATATAATATATAGAGATACATAATATATAGAGATATATAATATATAGAGATATATCTAATTAGCTTAACGTCTAGGCTTAACGTGGGAGCTAAACAGACGCACGGACGCCTAAAAGCCTATTGTAGATTTTTTTAAGCTACGAAAAAACGGAGGAGATCCTCAAGTCGACGCGTATTTTTTTAAATCATGTTATTTCTACATCCGCAAATAACTGTAATTTTCCCGTAACGATAAGTAGTAAACACTAGTTTGTAATTATAAATAAAATATAAATATAAATATTTGTGGACATTTCAAACAACACCATCTAGCCCAAACTAAGCAAAGCTTGTACTATGGAACTAGATGGCTGATAGAATACATATATACCTTTTTTTTTGTAAATATATACATGTGATACATAGAAACACCCAGACACAGAACAAACATCCTTGCTCATCACACAAATGTTTGCCCTGGGTGGGGATCGAACCCACGACCTTTCAGTTCAGCAGGGAGACGTAAACACACTACCAACTGAGCCACAAGGCCAGTCAAATTATGACAAAGGTCACGGAACCTGGTGTATGTGGAGATAAAAATGAAAAAAAAACTGTTATCGTATAGATCTACACAAGCTCCCGTGAAAGTAGCAAAGTAAGCAACGTTTCTGGCAGAAGTGACGTAGACGGATGGGACGAGATTATCGGACAGTTCATCTCGAGGTGAGGGGGACTCTAATGGCACAGTGTGTACGATGCGTTGTTTTGTTTTAGATTGGCACGGCTAATAGTTTAGTGAAATTGGCCTTTGTATATAGGTACTTAACTTTGATTTTGTATACATTATAGTTTTTTACAGCGGATTAGCAAGTTGAAGTGGCAGTAGGCAAGGCACGTAGCACTGAATACTGATAGCCGATGGGGCCGAAAAGTTCTCGAGTGCGGACCACGCACCGGCAAGCGCAGTGTAAGGAGACCAGCCACATATGACACATGTAGCGAGATGGACAGACGACCTCATACAAGTGGCGGAAAGACGCAGGATGCAATGCAACGAAATATCCTGGTCATTATCAAAAATCCTTCCTCTCCTTTAAGTTATTTAATTTGCTTTGTATTTTGGGCCATGTCAGTACTGCGACAACATTAACACCAAATTAACATATGAACACCCACAATTTGATAATAAGCTTCAACATTTTCTTCCTCGCTTTGCTCGCGCATAAGTAATTATTTCCTATTATTTTTTATTTGTATTGGTCATTAAAATGCTACTACAAGCAAATAATTCATCAAAAAAATACAACTTGCAACTTGCTAATACAAGCAAATAATTCATCAAAAAAATAATCACTTACCAAAAATAGTTTCCGGACTACCAAGGAAGTAGCGCGTATCTTGTAGGTATGTTTGTAATTTTCTATAAAATCATGTTTAAATTTAATTAAGAATAATATTTTAATTCTTTTAACACAGTGACTTATTTGGTTCATCTGGTCCACAAAAACCTAGGACTCGCTAACACGTACTAATCATTAGGATTTAATTTTAAAAACCTTGATAATTTTCGCGCTCGCTTCACTCGCGCATTATGACTGTTCATTTTTTCCACTCGCTTTTTTCGCACATTAACATGGGCTGCGTATAACTGATTTAAAAATTGCAAAATTTTACTCACTCTCTAGATCTCTCCTAGGCAGGCGTGCTGCATCTTCGATCACATCATTGCATCCCATCAGGAGAAAATGTGGTCAAACGCAGAGTTAAACTCAGAATTAGTTCGTCGTAAAAAATCTGTCTCCTTGTCCCTTTTCTATTTCTTAAGAACAATAACTTTGGAATTTTCAAGACTAGAGTGAATAGATATATCTTCTACATAGATGAATGTACTCCATCCTCGGCCACACTGTTGCTTACCATTGTTTAGTTAATTTATCATATGTGTATTCTGGCTTACCTGTAACGTGTACCTATGTTATACAAGGTTAATAAATATTATTTATCTTAGGCAAGTTAGTAGCCAAACGTAGTACCTACTTTTTTGAAGTAGAAAAAACTATCCAATACGGCAAGTTAAGTAAAAGCCTATAAAACATATATCAAAGCTACACACATAGCAACCAGTAATCGTCGATTAGCGACATCTGTCGATCCCGCAGCCCACTACAATACATCATCAAGACGGATAGGTCCCGCGTAATCCGGGACCGGCTCACCTGCGGGATTATCCCGCATCCCGCGTCCGGACGTTTGATTCGGTATTAGTGGTAACTGTTCAGTACATGTTCAGTGGACGATTTTATGGTGACATTTTGTGAGAATGGATACTGTTTTTACCCGACTGTGTAGAGGTTTTAGGGCAACTGACTAAATCCTTTATAATTGTAAGCTGTTTAAAGAGACCTCTCTTCACTCGCTCTTTTTTAACCGACTTCGAAAAAGGAGGAGGTTATTCTTTTGTCAAGAATGCTTTTTGACATTGAATGTCAAATGCTCATCTTCAAAGATTAGAAAATGTACGGTGTTTATATTAAAAAAAAACATCAAGAATATGGATCGATATCGCCGAAGTTTTGATGCGGCGTTGAATTTCTCTATACAACCGAAATGTCAGAGGAAGTGTGAAAGTGTCATTATTATATTATAAAGCTCTTGGGCATATCTTTTTGCGCCATTTGTTTTGTTTTTATCTGACTTCGAAAAAGGAGAAGGTTTTCAATTCGTCTGTATGTTTTTTTTTGTTCAGCGTTTACTAACACGATAAAATTTTGTTGTTGGTAGTTAAACTGTTAATAACCGTATTATTGAGACTTGTAGAATGTAGATGTCTCAACAGTACGGTCAGCCGCCATTAACCGTACTACTGGGAATTAAAACTCTAAGTAGTACGGTCAACCGGACTGGCAACCGTACTACTGGGAATAAACGGATTACTTTACCAATTATGAATTGATTTTGATGATTATTTTTTTTTTGTTTGGCAGGTTATAATAACCGAATAAATTATTTTATAAATCGGTTCAGTACTTTGGATTTTATTACAAAATAACTGGGAAAATTTGCCATTCAAGTAAACGAATTGCGTATTTTAAAGTCGTTTATTTTTTTTTCAGAATTTTAAACTATAATATACAAAGTACTTATTCATATCAAAACTTTCATTACATAAACCTAGTCCCAAACTGAATTCCTCGTTTATGATACAAATTGACTTAAAAACTGAATTCCCTTATTTTGATGACCCTGACGCACAAGTTCAAAAGAATCATTGAAGTAAGCCGGCCGTGAATTGGGTGCTTAAAAAACTTCACCTGAACGCTTGAAACTTGGGAATTTTAATGAAAAAATAATTTCAATTTGTAAAGTCCCGCCGCGAACTCCGTCCTCTGCACAGTCCCCTGTATCCAGGAAACTTGGGTAACGTCGTTACCTCCGCATATTTGAGCAGGAGACACTTCTGTAAAATTCTTCATTTTGGGAAGTTTCGTTTTTTTTAAATTATTATTCGAAAATAGGCTTGCGCTTGACCGTAATTATCGTTTGACCGTTTACCGTTTTATCTGCCCAATGTGAGATTATCGTGTTTTTATAGAATTTGTCGAGTTATCATGTATGTTGCAAGGGCGTCGCCAGCCTTTTATAGGAAGAATCTACCGCTAGTAGGTAGTATTTCATTTTGACGTGACAACGTCTAATAAATCGATGAACGCCGGCTGCACGCACGAAAAAGATGTGTCATTGTCCCGTTACGCTCATTGTAACGTTTGCATTTCATCAATGTTTTGTTATGACGTTGTCATGTTAAACTATCGTCCGTAAACCGACTTTACAGACAACCAACTTTATTTTTTTATCAGCCCTGTTTGTACAAACTGTCCTACTGCTGGGCGCGGGCCATCTTCTCATTGTGAGAAGGGTAAGGCCATAGTGGTGGTTCACACATCTTCAAGATCATTGAGAACTCTCAGACATGTAGGTTTCCTCACGATGTTTCCCTTCACCGTTTGAAGTTGCCGGCAATCAACAATACGCACATAACTTCGAAAAAACAGAGGTGCGTGCCGCGGGATTCGAACCCAGGACCTGCGGATCGCAAGTCAGACGGTCTCCCGACTAGGCTGCCGGAAACTTATTACATTTTACGGTATTTCATTTTAGTAGATGGCAATAGATGGCAGTATGCATACTAAGCAAAAATAACAAATATGTACCATTTCATACCATCGAAACATTGTTATTCCGTTCATTCACACTGATTTGTTTGTAAAAATCACGCCTTCTAACATCAATAGAAATCCTTGCGCTTCTCTCTTCTATATAATCATACATACCACACAAATTTTACAGTTAAAACACTTTATTTACGATTCTTCCACGTCTAAAACACCAGCTCCCTTTCAAAGCTGTAACCCCCAACCGATCCGGTATATCCCGCAAGTCGCCGGCTGGCACGGATCAGGTGGACCGGCTCCGGCCGGATTATTCCGGTTCGGAGCGGACGAAACCGGATCCAACACGGTTTTAGACTTAGCCGGCTGCGTGCTCACGCCCCGAAGGTGTCCCGTAATTGAAAGGGTTATCTTATCTTGATTTATTGGAGGAACTCTTAATCTTTCCGGATTAGATTAAGAGACTTGCTCGCATCATCATTTGTACTTATAGTTTTATAAAATAAAATAAAATGTATATAACTGCTGTACACTAAGCCTTAACCATAGTTACAGATTAGCGTTTAAAGGAGCTAAGTGGGAGCCTAGGGCAATCATAAAATATTAAGCAAACAAGTCTCTATAGTAAAAGAAAAACAAAATACGCGACTGCAGAAAAGAGGTATTTGCAGCGTAACTAACGGTTTTGTTATTTGATAACGGTTTTGTTGTTTGATTCGCTGTTAAATGTGCGTTTTCCGTGAGAAAGTACTAATACGTAAAATCACTGTAAAAGATTATAAGCACGCATTCTTTAAAATAATCCCAGTAAAATGACTAAAATTTCATAAAAAATATGTACCAAACACATATACTTTCGCAATTGTAAATATGGTATATTTGTAATATTTTATAGGTGCTGCTTGCAGGTGCGCTCTGCCCTGGTCTGCTCATGGTATAAACTCGTAAATACATATTATAATTCTTCCTGTAATAATAATAACAATTTGAAAATATGACAAAGATAACAGACCAAGATTTTTTTGGGTGGCAATTGATAAAAATACATATAGGTAGCACAAAAAAATCAACAAAACTAATCAAAATAACACTATAAGCAACAAGATGTTTCCGTATTAAATACAGGTGTTAATCATGGATTGCCCAGCTGTACCCCAACAAGTCGATTAAGTTGTGGCAGCTTCGTAAGTTGTGACAGAAACCTGACATATTACCAGCAGGGAGGTGTAGACAGGAAGAACTTTCTACCTTGGATATATTGAAAAAGTTTGGAAACAAATTGTGGTGCAAAGTTGGAAAGCCGTGCATTTGACAATATTCCCGTAATCCCAATGTTAAGTTAAATGAGTAAAAGTTATAGATAACGGTGCTAATGAGTTTTATAAGGGACTCTTTGACTTCTTTAAAATGTGTAAAGTAATGTCCGTATGATTCATAAAACTTTCCGTCTGATAAAGTTGACAAAGTATATTTTAGCAAAAGTTATTGGCCAAAATAAAATAGGCTTATCAGACTTTTCCAAAAAGTATAATCATCTAATTTTTTCATTGCGAGTAAATCAGATTATGTTTTTAAGCAAGTGTGCTTCATCGTAGATCGCAATATCGCTTAACATTACGCGAATTGGCAAGATCAAGCTTATCATGATGGATAAAAAGATTACCGTAATAATCCGAAGTAATTAATGAAAAAAAAAACAACATTCATCGCTAGGGAAATAAAAAACGTGAATTAAAAAGTTAAATAAAATTACATCGTAATATTTTTTATTTGGGAGTAATCATTTAAAAAAACTGAAAAAACCGACTTCAAAATACGCAATTCCTTAACATGGATGACGTATTTTTCCAGTTATTTTGTTATACAAACTAAAACACTAAACCGATTTTGATAATACTTCTACGGGACCATCTGGAAAGTTTACCCCTTCAAACAAAAAAATAGTATTTCAAATCAGTCCAGGTGTCTTCGTGTAATCGAGAAATGTAGATTAAAAAATGCTGACAAATTGAGAACCACTTCCTTTTCGTAAGTCGGTTAAAAATAACTCATTACTTTTATTCAGTGAACTATACGAACTAGGACACCAGTAGCTGTTAGATTTTATGAGATCTCTTTAGTTATACTCTGATATTTGTATGACTTATAATAGTGAGCTGAGCCAAACATTGAAATCAATAAAAAAATATAAAGGTAGGTTCACAAAAAGTCTCTAAACCCCTTCACCACTCCAATCACCAAAAGCGCCGTCGTAGTTTCACAAAGGCTTAAAAAACGAGTTGCAATCGAATACCTGAGTAATTCATGCAAACGAATGCAAGCCAATTAATTAAGGGCGGGCTGCGTTCAGAAATCTGCTGCCGTCGGTAAACTGAGGCGGAGTAATAGTGACTATACACTAGACAGAGCTTCAAAATCTTATTTGGCTTTAACAATTTTTTAAGCTTTTTATGTCGAACTCAAAACTAAAGTTAACATTTCGAATGTATTTTTTAAGGATATACTTTCAGATTTATTATTTAGTTTGATTTTAAAAACAAAATAGCTAATTTTGAAGTTTAATCAGTTTTTTAAACTAAGAATAATTGTTTTGTTTGTTGTTTAAGCTTGCGTACGAAGAGTGCGAAAGCTTATTCGTGAGACTACGGTGTCTGTCTCTCTGTCTGTCCTACAGCTAAACGGCTGTATTTTTCGAACAGTAATAAATGCATGTCTCAAAATTGGCAGGCTTATAGAGTTTACTTTGATGTAAATCAGCATCTAACAATTAAATAACAAACACTAGATATTATCAATTTTTTGTCATATAAAAATGAAACAAATTAATAAATTAACAAGTTGTCGTAAAATATAAATAAATGAGTCACGCTAGAAGTCGCTTACGTCGATATAATATTTTACTTTAGGTAGGTATGTAATGACACACGCTCCACAGTCATACCAGGTCCGTTTGCCTTAACTATATTTAAAACTAAATGTTACATTTGATTATTTACCATTATTAGGAACCTTATTACCTATCAACACTTATTTAAAAAAAAATATGAATAATCTCATCGTATTTTACCAGTGTGTAATAACCCTAAGTGAGTAATTAATATTGCAATATCTCGAGTTTCTTGCAATGAGATTCAGTTGAGATTAAGGTGTTTCATTATACAGATTTATTATCTGCTCAATTTTTTATAATAGAGAGAGAAAGAGAGAGAGAGAGAGAGCTTTGATGATCGGACGTTTCTGCTACATATTTGTTCATATCAGCAGAACAAACTGTTTTATAACCCTATCATTTGATTTTTATGGACAAACGGATACGAGCCACATAATAATGTAATTTCTATTATTGCCTAGTTATGTAGTTTAGTATTGGCAAGTTGAAGTGGTAGTGGGCAGGGTACAATGCACGTAGAACTGACGGCCGATGGGGCCGAAAAATTCTCGAATGGAGACCACAAACCGGCAAGCGCAGCGTAGGAAGACCAGCCACAAGGTGGACAGAAGATATCATACAAGTGTCAGGAAGACGCTGGATGCAAGACGCTTCCAACCGGTCTTTTTGGAAATCCTTGGGGGAGGCCTATGTCCAGCAGTGGACTTCTTGTGGCTGAGATGATGATGATGTAGTTTTCTAGACAGTTTATCTTTGTTAAATAACTTCTTTTCTACAATATTTTAGAGAAAATAATTATACTTAGTTTAAAAAACAAAAGCAACCGATTTCAAAAGACACAATTTCGTTTACTTGGATGTCACATTTTTCCAGTTATTTTGTTTTAAAATCAAAGTACTGAACCGATTTTGATAAAATGATATGGGGCCACATCTGAAGTATCACCAACTAAGCAAAAAAGAATTGATCCATAGTAAATAATCGTGTCACAAACATAAAAAACATACAATCGGATTTAGAACCTCTTCCTTTTTGGAATTCGGTTAAAAATTTAAAAATACGTTACAATCATCGATATATTTTTATCGATGTTCGTAACGTATTTTATTTATTTGTCAAAGCCTGACACAAGTAAGAAAAACAATCGCAAAATTAAAGTTTAACAATGAGGCATTGGTCAAAAAGAAGATATTTCCTTTGACTGTAACCATGTCACAATAACAAATACAGAGGAAATAATGCTTTGTAGTTGCATTTATGAACTAAGGCATTGCTTATTATTTTCTTTTAAAATAATAAAACATCATCCAATAAATTTCCTTACAAAATAGCTATTTTCTACCGCCTCAAATAACTTAAATGCACACCGACACACATATACACAGTAAATCTATTAAATAATATTGTATTAATTTAAGAAAAAATAATAATAATAACAGCGACCCTAAGTTCATAAATGGCAACTACAAAGCATTATTTCCTCTGTATGCGTTAGTGTGACATGGTTACAGTCAAAGGAAATATGATTCTCGTCCCGATCCACTAGTTTCCGAAATAAGAGTGAAATCGTGTGTTTAGAACAAACAGTCGCGTGGCTGACTCTATAACATTTGTCAAAGGACCGTGTGTGGGTAGGGATGCGACACGGTAAAGTTTTATCGATAACGTTTCCAGGTTTTTTTTAAAGGAGAAACTTTTAAAATCTCATTAATTCTCGATGTTTAATTTGTTTATTTGTTTAATGTTTAAACATAATGAGTTATTAAGAAATAAGAAACATGTGATTTATGTAAAATATACGCGACAAATTCGTCGCGTTCGTTGGATGCTTAACCATTTTATAAGCATATAATATATATATTAAATAAATAAGGAGAAATGGAAAACATAGAATGTACCAGCTGATCATTCCCGAGAAATGTTATCTGGGTATTTTTCATCGTACGTGAATTGGTTTCTTCTAGGTACGACCGCCGCTACATTACTTAACAACGTCACTTAACATCAGCGAGCAACAGCAAGTGCCAGTCTACTTCTTAATTTAAAGAAGTAACCTGTTTTTACTTAATTAAGTTAATCTCAATGACAGATTTTGTTACTTAAGCGTTGTTAATTAAGTTTAACATACTTAGCTTTATTATTTATTTTTTCTTTATGCTATAGCCAGTTAGGCAAAACATTTAAACGAATTTCATAGTCATACGAGCATTATCAAAATTGTTCTATCATTAAAATAAATTAATGTATTAATCAATAATAGTAACTTATTTTGTAGCATTTAGCATGCCACAGCTTAGTCTTACAATTGTTTCAAGCTTAGACTGTATTTAACGGTAATAATATAATCTAAGTTAAAATTAATTCAAGTAACTTAGTTAAGTTGAAGAATTATCATACCTTTTCTCATCGATAAGTTCAATCTCTACTTCCTCGTAGCAGTTTCGCGCAAACTGAGTTATGCAGTCTGGCGTCTACGGAATATCGATGAGTTATTGAGCTATTTACATTACATCACTAGCTCTCTAAACTTACCTACTCTTCAAAACTAGTTTACATAGTTTTACAGATTTTGTTAGAAAAAAAAGATACACGCGGTTTTCAGATACGTTTCACTACAAACTCGACGATGGTCTAAAGTACGGAGACTATTAAGAGACTATGCGAGACGAAGTTTGACCTGGAGTACGAAAACCAATCGAGACTAATGTTTGTTGTTACGTGGTGTTTCAGATCGCCATCGACATGCTGATGATGACCTGGAGTATGGAAACCAATCGAGATGAAGTTTTGTGATTATATGGTGTTCCAGATCATCATAGTCATGCTGATGATGACCTGGAGTACGGAAACCAATCCGAGACGAAGTTATGCGGTCACATGTTGTTCCAGATCACCATCATCATGCTGATGATCTGGATTGCGAAGACTATTTGACAATATTGATATCGTCCCGATATCGGTATCGTCATCATGTCGTGATCGTTGTCGGTCAGTGTAATTGTCTACTCAATAATTACCAGAATTTCCAGCATCTTCATTTGCCCAATCATAAAGTAAAGACAGAGTGTAAACTGCCGTCTCCCCGTCTCAGGTAAGGCGCGGAATATACAATTAATTTTATTTACTGCGTCTTGTTTGTCCCCGCGGTGCGATGGGGAATTTAAAATTGTGAGACAATGAGCTCGTCTTTCGGCGCGCCGCCGTGGGTAAATTACTAATGGATGACTGCAAAATGGGACTGAAAACTTTTCACCTGACTGCAAAAAAGGAAAGTTGGTAATGTTTTTGATTTTTTATACACAAATTTATCAATGTATGTTTCTAATGTATGTATTGGTAACTTATCTATAATTCTAATTACATTTGTTAGAATCTTACTTTCCCGAATCCGTTTTCTAGAACTCCTTAGGTTCGTTAGCCATCTGTTTCATTTCCCCGAACAGTTATTAGGTTCGGTTTGTTAGGTATTTGTTATATTATATCCAGAAACCTTCTTATTTACAATTTTTCGGTTAACAGATATATAATTTATTAGGTTAGGTTCGTTAGGTTTCTTTTCATTATACACATGAACTATCGTGTTACGAAGCTTCGGTTATCAGACAAGTTGTCAAATGATGTTTCGGGATTTTGATAAAGTGTCTTTTGAAATATAATAATTTCGTTTTCGGGAAAATGCTATTCGATATTTCACAATTCGGATTATAGATAGGTAACCATCTATATTACATAATATAAGGACTATACGGATTGTCCGATTTTGATGTGTAATTTTGGTTTAGTTACGTTCTTCTTTATTTCCCGAGTAATAAAACTAGCAACTCATTAAATTGTATTGTTGCTTACCCACCTGTGACAAATAAGTGATTTTACGAAAATAGTTCTAAAGAATATTCATTCAACACATATTTTACATCGGCTTTGGCCATCATATACAATCTTTGTGAAAATTATCTGGCACTCAAGCAGATCCTTTCCAACACAGATTACCCCAGACAGAATGCCATAATGTTAGCAGATGTTATCGAATGCAAATCATCACAGACCCGACTTAAATACCTCATCAATAACCTCACCTTTCCTGTCCCGTTTATCAACTGACCGATATCCGGGACAGTAGTCCCATTTGTACCCGTCCCGTTTGTGCCAGTCCCGTTTTAACCCGAGCTGGTAATCTGGGACCACTATTAACCGTTTTGGAAAGGTTTACAGAGCTGTAATCAGGTAAACTGCGGTTGGGGAGCGGTAGTTTAATCTAAATTTGTGGGTTAAAGTGTAAAACCTTAGATTTGTTGAGAATTGTGGGACAGTTTAATAGTCCTACATAATTGTATATGTTCTTTTATTTATTTTTAAGTTTGGAGAAATAGTGTAACCTTGACTGGCCTTGTGGCTCAGTTGGTAGTGTGTTTACGTCTACCTGCTGAACTGAAAGGTCGTGGGTTCAATCCCCACCCAGGGCAAACATTTGTGTGATGAGCATGGATGTTTTTGTTCTGTGTCTGGGTGTTTCTATGTATCATATGTATATATTTACAAGAAAAAAAAATATTCTATCAGCCATCTAGTTCCATAATACAAGCTTTGCTTTGTTTGGGCTAGATGTTGTTGTGTGAAATGTCCACAAATATTTATTTATTTATTTATTTATTAGCGTCGGAACCAATTTAGAAAAACAAAACGAAGCAGCATTGAGTATTTTACTCGTATAAAACATACGAATATTTTTACAAATCGCAAATAAAACTATTTATTGTTTTGCGTTGATGCGCAATGCACTGAAATGCCATAGACATTGTTAAAATTGGGAATCAAAACAAAAAAATATTAATTGATCCAGAAAATCTAGGTTGTAAGTTTCTCATAGCCATCTAAATACTACTAAGGTAGTTTTTAGAACCAGCTTTTCCGAACCGAACCGTTTTTTCAAACCAGGTATTAAGATAACTGGTTTGAAAAAACTATTGACAAAATATAAAGAATAAAACCAGTCTCCGTAGCTTTCTTTAAGCTGTTTTTCCTGGAGACGTCTGGCGATTCAATAATCCAGTCGGAAAATTAATTACACCCAAATCCGTCCCTTTGTGACAGAGAAAAATTGTAACGAATGAAGTGGGCTCCTAGAACAACCTGCGTGAAAACCTTTTTCTGTATTCGGTAACAGAAAATTGAGCTCTATTACTGGGGACAGAGAAGAGGGTATTGTTTGCTTAGTGGTGAGATTACCTTTGTGTGTTATGTTAAAAGCACTGAGCGATTTGAAAAATGTATGCTAATTTACAATAGGTTGTGAATGAAATGTCAATGAATCTTTCTTTATAAAATGATTAAACCTTTGAATAAATAAATAAATAAATAAATTTTAAGTCTATCTCTAAGTCTTTGCACACTATTATCACAATGAACATTCACCGTTCATATGATACGTAAATTATTTAATATGTTATTTACAGCGGGTCAAACCGCGAAGCGTAGCACTTAAGACATTTGTTTATTACTACAATTCGTTTTTTTTTACGCAAGATAGATCTACGATTAACCACCAACTCGCCTGACGTTAAGCGATGGTGTGGCTGAGGATGGAACTTGTCGATCTAAAAGATATTTGTTCACTCTAGCCTTGAAAATTCCAAGATTGTAGTTATCATAAAACAGAGATGGCAGCAAAGAATTCAATTCCTGTGCAGAGTGTGCAGTATGCCAAAAACGTGAGTTAATAAGAAGTTTGTAGATTGTACTTCCAATAAACCAAACCAACATGCAAAAACGTGTTCCACAACAAAGACACAGGACGAAGTACTCTTATGTGAACGCCTAGCATTTTAGGGCAATCGTGCTGTATGTGAAGTTATAGTCATTCCTAGATATAAAAACACATTTTTCTGAATAACTAGTGCAGGTATCAGTGTTTATGTTGCATGGGAGTAGTGAAGCTTTAGTGGCGAGTGAAAATCGTACTTTGCTGGATTTATTTATCCTCTTGAAAGTATAAGAGGCAAAAAAAAAGATTTGACGTAAAGATGTGGTGTGGTATCAAAGAACTGGCGTTTTTTTTTCGTATAAATCGCAGTAGTCCTTGAATTGCAGCACACACCCTGAAGCAAGGTAAGTCAGGCAAGCTGGCTGTCATTAATACACTGCTCAGGAAGACTGATGGAGGCCTGTGCCGTCCCGCGCGCAACTGCCTCATTGAGACAAACATGCTGTAAGGGAAACGAGCCCTCTTTTTTACCTTACTATTATATATCAACACCATTTTATTGAAAGGCTGCAATATTTGACAGGCCTTATGGCTCAGCGGTAGTATGTCTGCATTCTGAGCTGTAGCTCGTGGGTTCGATCCCCACTTAGGGCAAACATTTCTGCTGAGCTTGGATGTTTGTTCTGTCTGGGTGTTTATATGTATCTTATGTACCTATGTATTTACAAAAAAAAGTATGTACCTATGAATTCTATCAGTCACCTGGTTCCCATAGTACAAGCTTTGCTTAGTTTGGGGCTAGATGGTGTTGTGTGAAAATGTGCTCCTCCTTTAATTAAGAGAATACATATACTTATACATTTTTTGTAAATACATACTTATGATAGATAGAAACACCCAGACACCCATGCACATCACATACCTAAATGTTTGTCCTCGGTGGAGATCGAACCCACGACCTACAGCTTAGCAGGCAGAGATACTACCAACAGAGCTGCGAGGCCAATCAGTCAATTGCATCTCTGTCATCCCAAACTTCGAAACGTGTCGGTAATATAATGTATAGACATAGAAACAGAGGTTGATGAGAGCAAGCGGTGTTCAATATCGCTTGCGCTCGCCGGCGGTGAGCCGTGCTCAAATATTGGTAGCGCACGTAACAAAAGAATCGTTCGTTATTGAAATCCACAGTTCGGCGCGATCATACCTAATAACGGCATAGGACAGATAGCATGGAGACGGCTTCTCAAATATTTTAAGCGGAAGCTACACTTCAATAAATAATTTGATCTGCGGCTATTTATTCCATTATTGTGATATTTACTGAACTTGACAACCTCAGTAAATATCACATTAACTAGAAGTATTGACAGATGTCCATACGGATCACAGAATTTCTAGATTTCCAAATTACATGTGGCCACATGTTCAGTATTTATCATGATCCATTCCCTAAGAGAAAGTAGCTAAATTACAAATTAAAACTTAAGTTAGAAGTAGTTTAAGAAAGTAGAAAGAAGCTAATTTAGATAACTAAATTAGCAAATAAATGAATTAAAATTTATAATTGTTTGTTTAGACCACTTTGCAAAATGATCTAAATATTTTACATAGTTTGGATAATTTTTAATAAGGCTTATTTTATTATTGTTAATCCTGATTTTTAAACGACTTCCAAAAGAGAGGAGGTTCTCAATTCGACTGTATGTTTTTTGTTTTGTATATTTGTTACACAATTACTTCGCCAATAATGACTTGATTTTGATGATTCTTTATTTTGGTAGATACATACTTCAAAAATGGACCCATATAAGTTTTAACAGAATCGGTTCAGTATTTTAGCTAGAAAAATATGTCATCTAAGCAAACTAAATTGCGTATTTTAAAGTCGGTTGTTTCAGTTTTTTAACTATATTTATTAGGTTTAATAATTAAGAAATCCAGAGAGGAGGGGTATGAAGTGTTTTATTCAAAATATTTTCCATACTTTTCTAGCCGTTGGCTTAGAAAAGCAAAAAATCTCTTTGTACCAGGAAATGAAACAAAGGTACAGCTGCGATGGAGGCTCATTGCTTCCACTGCTACTCTGCTAGGTGCTACTCATATCGAGACACTGATCTGCTTCATTTGGAAAACTTTATTGAACTCTTCTGCAATTCAGGACTTGCATAATAACAGAGCTTTCTGCGGTCGAATAATTTTTCTATCAAATGTAAATTATCCTTCAATAACCATTGTTTGTTTTGAATTCGGTGACATTAGTACTGTGAGTTTAACCGACTTATATAAAAGCATGTTCTTAATTTAATTGTATTTTTTTATGTTGTTACGTCATAACTTAAAAACTGATTTAGATTTTTTTGTTTAAAATGATATAGTTTCAGATTGGTTCCGTAGAAATTTTATCAAAATCGATTCAGTAGTTTGGTTTTTATTGGATTGTTTCAGTTTTTTAAACGAAAAGTAATAATAATTTCTTACAGCAGAGTCTCGAACCACTCGCTCGCCTGAAGGCATCACGCTTGCTCAAAAGTCCAATGGGTGATATTGGACTATGAAGGTGTACAATTGACAATTCCCGCGTGGTAATGCACTGCGCTCGTCACACTGATATATTATTTTATTCCGACGTTCTACCGTCGACGGAGGGTTATGTTATACGGGTATTTGTATCTCTGTATCTGTATATATACTTATATACTTCCCGAGTGTCATAGGCAAAATTTTTTAGAACTCTCAGAAAAAATTATAATTTCACAATGACAAACCGCATTCTTGACAAAAAAAAAAGAGCGAGTGAAGAGAGGTCTCTTTAAAAAGTTTACAATCATGAAGGATTAAAAAAAAAAGGATTAAAAAAACCGACTTCAAACGCAACTTTAGTAAGTTGCGATTGAAGTCGGTTTTTTAATATCAAAATTATAAAAATGAGCCTCTACAAGTATTTACAATGGCTTTACGCATACTTTCTCATGAAAAGGTACATTCGACACCATATCAAGCGTACTTAAGCTACGATAGATTGTTCTTTGCAATCGCAAATTCTGTTTTTTTTAAATATTTTTTTACTTATTTTATATACAACATTCTACAATATACCAAATAACGCCGTGGTCTAAGATGGTAATTTAGTTCTAAAAAGCTAACATATTCACAAGGCTACTGAAAACAAATTGGTACTTAACGACAAATCACCATCATCAATATTTCAGCCATAAAAAGTCCACTGTTGGAAATAGGTATCCACCGTAGACTTCCAAATAGACCGGCTAGAATGGCTTGCATCCAGCGTCTTCCCGCCACTTGTATGAGGTCATCTGTCAATCTCGTGGCTGGTGTTCCTACGTTACGCTTGCCGGTGCGTGGTCTCCACTCGAGAACTTATCGGCCCCATCGGCCACCAGTTCTACGTGCCTTCCGCTGGTGCTTCAACTTTCTAAGCCACTGTACGATGACGGTGACTTTCATACGACTGTGGATCTCTTCATTTCTGACAACAACAACGACGAATACTCAAATTTAATTTCTCGTGTAACAAATCAAATATTAAACGAACTCCACATCAACTTTATTTTATTTTATCTCTTTTAAACTCCTACGTATATCCTTAATTTTAAACACTCCACCTGCCGCGAGACTCTCAAAGGAAATGAATACTTTATCCGTATTGAAAAAGTTTTGAGCTTCCATGATTTTTATATTGCAAAGTTTGGCTGTTTGTTGTGCAGTTTGTTGTCTTGTGGTTATTTTAATGTAGATTTAATGAAGACGCTCTATAGAAAGTAAAAGAAAGTCGGCACATTACCACCCTATTCTCATTGAAATGCCAAAAGTCTGTACTCAACGGTTTCGGTCTACGTTTTGGATGCGTACAGATCAGGTATGAAATTATTTACCACCTTCTGTTTCCTGGGAACTACAATCTTGGAATTTCCAAGGATAGGTCGACAAGTTTCATCACATCGTCGCTTAAAAATCGTTTGTCTGTTTGTCTCTGTTCTCTTGTTTTGACAAAACCGCTGAACCGATCGTTGTGAAAATTGCTACAGAGATAGCTGTGGACTTGGAGACGGGCATAAGTTAATTAAGGGACATGAGGGAAAATGGCGTTTATGTAGGCGATAGGCTGAACCCCTGTCACTGCAAGCATAACTATTGTCAAATGTGGCATAAAATTAAGCACAATTCACAAAAATATACCATTCTGACTCCTTTTGTTCTTTTTTACAAGCGTACAAAAATACCACGTACTTATTTTACACATCAGACAAAAACAGTGCCAAAATCTTTCACATATAAAATTGGCCAGGGGCACGTTCGAAAACCTTGAATAATGATGAAATATTCAGCGTCCACGTGCAGGTGGCGCTGATGCGCCATTGCGGACGTTTCTTTATGCATGAGAATCTCTTGAGATTCGGAACGCGCGTCGCGGATATATGGACATAGATTAGGTGAGGGTAGTTCAGAAAGAACTTAAAAATCAAAAGCGCTCGAAAGGAAATGCCAATCACAGTTTTTCCGAAGACTAATCGGTCCGTCCGTTGCTTGACATCGGTGATCGTTGGACAACGTCTAATCAAGCTTCGACGCGAGCGCTACAGTGTGTCGGATGACACGTTAAATTGTAGGTCCCGTTTTTTGACACTAGGGCTGGCCACTCAGTCTACAGGATCTTACTTACTACTCAAAGATAGAAATTATAAGGTACTGGTACATACATATATAAATATACATATATATGTGTATTATTCCTCTACCTACGTCTAAATATTATTTGTATTCGAACATATTAAAAAAAGTAATTTTTAAGTCTTCGAATGGATAAATTTATTTCACATAGATAGATATCCCTTTCTAGATATCTTCTAGATCGACGAGCTCCATTTTCGGCTACACCATCGCTTAACATCAGGCGAGTTGGTGGTCAATCGTACATCTATAAAAACATCGACTTCCTTATTTATTGACTAATCATTACGTATCATCAGGTTTATTAGTAGGAAAATGTAGACATTACGTATATTAATTCTATATGTTGAAAGAAAAACTAAATTAAAAACCATCATCTTCCACAGCCTTTCCACAGCCACTGCTGGGTATAGGCATCTCTCTTATTAAAGAAAATATTTTACATCTTTCTAAATAAGTACTGAACATTTTTTTGCCTGGAAAATACTCGTATTTCAAAGACAAAAAAATACATCCAGGTAGATGCAGGTAATTCTTTCTAGTCAATTCAGAGTCCTTAGCACGCTTCGCGCGCTCTCTCGATTCTCTCACAAGCTCCAACTAAATAGGCACATCACACAATTGTGCCCTTCTGTTTCTACTACTCCTATATCTACAGAATCTTCATCGCAGCGTACCTCTAGAACATTTACATTTATATTGGTCGTCCACCGTCCGTCCGTTGGTCGGAACTTGCTCCCAATCAATTCAATTACAAGTCTTTGGAGATCGCATTATGTTAACCATCTCGACTTCGTGTTGGACAAATTGAGGTTACGTTCAGAGATATTAAAAAAACAATTGGTTAAACTAAAACAAATGTTATGTAAAAACTTTTTCGATAAATGTCTGAAACGCGTTTTTTTTTATAATTTCATTGAGTTATACTTAAAAGCTAGGTATCTCATTTTTCAGTATAGTCATAATCATTATCATCTCAGCCATAAGAAGTCCAATGCTGGACATGGGCCTCCATGGTTTTCTAAAAAGATCGACTGGAAGAGCCTCTATCCAGTATCAAGTAGGTATAGTTGTAATCGCAATATACTTGACATTCCTGCGTGTACATTTGCTTGTCAAAAAACTAAAGGCGTCTGTCTTGAAACTATGAGCTTATAACTTTGATAAAGTATCAACGGGATGTAGTGTCAGTCTTCAAAACAAAACGATCAGAGTTCAATGAGATCTAATTAGACCCCTTACACGATTAAAATAATTTAGATTTTTTAAATAATTCGACGCGGCAAATTAGACGTCTTTAAGCTTCTCAATCTAAATTAGGCTTTAGCGCGGCGAGACAGTCTTTATATCAAAATCTTTCGTGCGGCATTGTTGGTATATGAGTATCGGTCAACCCAGGACATTATACTCGTGAATTTTGTTTTAGACTTTACGTCCACGTGATGGAAAGTCATTGGTTTAAAGAACAAGCAACTTGTTGTTTGTTCTGGTTTGACCATTTAAAGTGGAAAAAGTGCGAGTACTTTTTAATGTTGAATTGAAATACTTATCATTTATCCATAACGTATACAAAAAAGAAGAGAATCCTATGAGCCTGGAAGAGATCGCTATTAGCGATAAGGCCTCCTGTTGTTTCACTAGCATTTAAGGCCTTTTCACTATGTAATCTGTGTTTGAGTTAAGGTGTAAACAATAAAGAGTTTATCTATCTATCTATCTATATTATTGAAAAGATCGGAGTGTGCTGCTTTCTTCTTCGAGCGAGGTCACGATGTTTTCGTCTCTCTCTCTCTCTCTCCAGAATACGGAAAGACAACTGTTGGAATGCGACGATGTAGTCTAAGATGTAGCATACAGAATCAAATGTTAGTGTTATTCTCCAATGTTGTATCTGTCAGGAAACAAGGAAACAATGAGATTTGTACGGTATTAAACGATATTAAAACTCTACAATAGGTATACCTATTATGGTAATTAACGGACTTTCTAATTATTTTGTAGAAGGCAGTACACGATCGTATAGCTTTAACGCACATCCGAAATTTAATCGTGTAGAAAATTTACAAGGAGGTACTCCGATAGCTGTTTTAGGCACAATATATTTTTTTACTACACAGATCCGTAATCAATCCAAAAACACAGATTAAAATAACAGTCACTAGGTAACCAAAATACCGATGCTGCCGAATCACATAACGCTTAGACAGTGATTGATTTACCTTAACATTTCCACCATTGTACTGACATTTCCAATGGGAAGGTATACGACCAACTTATCGCTGTTAGTGATACAATCAAAGAACTAAGACAGCTCATACAGTTTACTAGGAATATGCAATGGTGCTGCCCGATATAAGTCTTGGCGTAAGTTGGTAGGTCTATAGATTCGTAGGTGGATGATTTTGACAGTAACGAATTGATATCGAAATGAATTTGTCATAACTGACATAAACCTTGATTTGGAATTAAATGGGGATAAACGGGTGCTAGAATAAGGATGTCAGAATGACGTTTTTTTATTGTCACAAAAAAAATTAGAAAATTATTGAAAATGAAATTGAAAATCATATCATCATGAGGAATGGTTTATGTAAAGAAAAATGTAACATGCCGATTCCAAAACCACAGTTCAAAAATACTAAAGTCTAGAACGAATTAAAAAGTGCTCGTACATTTACTACCTCATTGTCATTTTCCCTAGTAAGCACACGTAAGCCGCAGGGAAGTATGTCAGATTAACTTTTAACGTTTTCGTTCATTACGGACGCAAAGCCCTTCTCTGGGCGATTCCTCCGCCCTGCTCGCTCTACCCGCCCTAGCCGAATTAGTCGCCCTAGCCAAGTTGCAGGTGAAACTGTTCCCCAATTTGAGGGATTACGTTGTTAATCTCCAATGGACTCTGTTCATGACTGTACGCTTGAAATTTTGTGTGTGTTTTTTTAGGTATGTATCTAGTATCTGTAGGTATGATTAGGTAGTTTAATTTTATACTGTCTGTTTATTATCTAAAAATTAAATTTGAAGCAACCAGTATACCTAATTATTTTTAGTTCCAAAAACTTTACTGTATGACTGTATTTAAGTAAAATATTTTGAGACCCCCGTAGTTACGCTATGCTACGTTTATGCTGCACTTATGCTGCGCGTAATGATGTGCGTATGCTGCACGTATTGTGCTGTGTTTATACTGTTCTTATGCTGTGTTTATTCTGCGCTTGTGCTGCGCTTATGCTACGTTTATGATACGCGTATGCTGCGCTTATACTACGCTACCGATATATAATCTTAGCAAGTTGGGGAGGCAATGGGCAGGGCACATAGCGCGTATCCGATGACTGATGGGGTTGAACAATTCTTGAGCAGAGATCATTCACCGACTAGAGCAGCTTAGTATGACCAGTACAAGATGGACTTCAAACAAGTGGCAGGAAGACACTGCAGGTGCAGGCTGCTTTCAATGGGTCTTCTTGGAAATCCATACTAAAGAGGCACACCAAACAGTTGAAATAACTTAAAGTGAGCAGCGCATGGAGCACGCAGCGCATATTTGCTAGATCTGTAGATAGCCTAAATTAACGTTTGTTGACATTATGCGCGCCTAACTATAAGGACTTACGCCTAGCCTGGCATCCATACCAGATAAAATTAATTCTCGGCCAATTTGTTCGAAAACCTCACAAGCTGTAAGCGTTACGTTCATTAATTCTTCGTTGTTTAAAACCCTTAGCATTAATGAGATTACACTTTGTTGTTTTGTTGTTTGAACAAGCCGCCAGTTTGTCGCGTCGCATCTTTGAATAATTGAATCTGACAAGCTGAGCAGGTACCTTGTTCGGTTTCTTTTTCCCCTAACTGGAATATTGGGATAAGTACGATTTGCGCATTTGCCATTTGGAAGTTTGTTTTTATTTAGAAATAAGCTTGCGCTTCACGCCAGTCCACCTGATGTATACGAGGGATGGATGAATTTAACAGGCACAATAAAAATTATATTTAAAAAAACTGATAAATCGATTTCAACATGCGCAATTTTATTCTAAAAATCAAACTACTGAACCGATGTTGATGAAATTTCTATGGGACCAACTTTCCTTCTTTCCTTTTTCAGAAATCCCGAGGCGGGTGAGTAGCACAGAGCTTTTAGTTTGTCAGAGGTGAGTAAAGCATGGGGTAAGTACAAAAGAGCCCAATGGCTCGAATTTCGTTCGGAACTTAGGATGTCCTAAGTTTCGGACGCGTTTGAAAGGGTTGTTTTTTTCTTATCTTGTCTTGGACCGCCAAGACAAGATAAGAAAAAAACAACCCTACAAACAAAAAAAAAAGAAATTTCTCGAATTGGTCCAGGTGTCTTCGAGTAATCAGGAACACACATAAAAAAACAGTTTCCGACGAATTGAGAACTTCCTCTTTTCTGGAAGTCGTTAAGAAAGAGTATTTCGTTCAAAATTTTGGAATATTAAAATAAAATAAATAAATAAATAAATATTTGTGGACATTTCACACAACACCAACTAGCCCAAACTAAGCAAAGCTTGTACTATGGAACTAGATGGCTGATAGGAATACAAAAAAAAATGAAAAAAATTAAATGATGCTGTATTGTATTTCCTAACGATCCATGTTTAACAACTACCTCCATACTCTTTGAAAGATTCAGATAATATTATATTATGTAATGTTTAAAAGAAGATCAATTTTATAGTTATTACAGACTACTTCCTTAACAGAAAGTATAGAAAACATGGCAACATCGGTGTTTACCTGCCGGCCCTGGTGTGGACAGCAGCGGGCGGGGAAATCGGAAACAAATCACACAGTTCGCATCACACGAACTTAGGTACGGCACACATTGGAATAAAACAAAATTAAATACAAACATTTTAATACACTATATACTTAGTCTGGCCATAAATACTGTTACAGTTAAAAATAAGAAAGATATTACATTTGAATTTGGAATCTGTCATTTTTATACGATTGTTCATTGAGTTTTCTAATTTTGGCGCCAATACATTGTACAATATTTTGCGATATTAAAATGGAGTGGGGTGATAAAGAGAACCGAATCACTGTGATTGCATTACACAAAGTTGGTATGGAGCCAAATGCAATTTTTAAAACTCTCCATACGCTTGGTATTAGTCAAATGTTTGTGTACCGGGCTATTAATAGGTACAATGAGACCTCCTCTGATTGTGACAGAAAAAGATCTGGCCGTCCACGTAGTGTTCGTACGAAAAAGGTGGTCAAAGCAGTAAGGGAAAGAATTCGAAGAAATCCTGTCCGAAAGCAAAAGATTTTATCTCGGGAGATGAAGATAGCACCCAGAACCATGTCGCGTATTTTAAAAGATGACTTAGGACTTGCAGCCTATAAGAGACGCACTGGTAATTTTTTAACTGATAATTTAAAAAAGAATAGGGTGGTAAAATCGAAACAACTACTGAAGCGGTACGCAAAGGGAGGTCACAGAAAAAAATTGTTTACGGATGAGAAAATCTTTACAATTGAGCAACATTTTAACAAACAAAATGACCGTATTTATGCTCAAAGCTCTAAGGAAGCTTCCCAATTAGTCGACAGAGTGCAACGTGGGCATTATCCGACTTCAGTGATGGTTTGGTGGGGTGTTAGCTATGAAGGAGTGACTGAGCCATATTTTTGTGAAAAAGGTATCAAAACATCGGCACAAGTGTATCAAAATACCATTCTTGAGAAGGTAGTTAAGCCCCTTAACAACACCATGTTCAATAACCAAGTATGGTCCTTCCAACAAGACTCGGCGCCAGGTCATAAAGCTCGGTCCACGCAGTCTTGGTTGGAAGTGAACGTTTCGGACTTCATCAGAGCTGAAGACTGGCCGTCGTCTAGTCCTGATCTTAATCCGCTGGATTATGATTTATGGTCAGTTTTAGAGAGTATGGCTTGCTCTAAACGCCATGATAATTTGGAGTCCCTAAAACAATCCATACGATTGGCAGTGAAGAATTTTCCCATGGAAAGAGTGCGTGCTTCTATTGATAACTGGCCTCAACGTTTAAAGGACTGTATTGCAGCCAATGGAGACCACTTCGAATAAGCTTTTATATTTTAAATTGTTTTATATTTATGTATTAAACTAACACACTGTAAAAGTAATAAATATTATTTGCAATAAAAAAATATTTTTTTTCTTCGTGACAATATTTATGGCAAGACTAGGTATATATATAATAATATTTCCACCCGCGTAGTTATGAAAGAAAAAACAAGGTGATAAGCACAATTAAAAAAAAAACGTTTTATAGAATGATATTCCGAAAACCAGTACGAAACGCTTTGACTTCACTTTTATTGTGGGTACCGCCAAAATGTGGAATGCGCTTTCTGAATGGATCTTTCGGAATAGATATAATAATCTAGGTGTTCAAACTTGAAATCACGAATAAATATGTTTCTTCTAGACAAGCGTGCTCCATCGTAGACCGTAACTGTCGCTTAACACCAGACGACTTGATGGTCAAGCGCAGGCCTATTTACGAACAAAAAACAATATAAGAAAGACAACAAAAACAAATCATGCTCATGTGATAATAGATAAACTCTATATTGTCTACACTTTAACTAAAACACAAAGTACATAATAAGAGCTTACATGCTAGTGTGAAACCATAGGCGGCTTTATCGCTAAAAGCTCTTCCATTCAACTTTAGGAAGGAGATAATGACGACAACAGAAATAAATGATGGGACGTGCAACAAAAAGAAAAAAAATGGTTGTCTGTAAAGTCGGTTTACGAACGATAGTTTAACGTGACAACGTCATAACAAAACATTGATGACATGATGAGGATGATGATGTAACGGGACAATAAGCGTTACGTATCGGGACAATGAGTCATACTTTTTCGTGCGTGCAGCCGGCGTTCATCAATTTATTAGACGTTGTCACGTCAAAAAAAAAAGTAAAGAAAAGTTTTTTTTTCTAAAGAGGGTATACTTCCCAGGTTTCCATCCGAACCTCTTTCAAACAGCTAATGACAGATACGTGAGGGCTACCAAGTATTAGCACAGGCTTATTTTTAATCAGCCCTTTAGGTTGGCATTATGTCAAAAAACTGTTATGCCATGTGTGTCACCATCTACAACAAATTGCCAATATCAATAAAAGAACTCCCTTATGGAATGTTTCGTAAAAAGCTAAAAACATGGCTTTTAGAAAAATCTTTTTACACATTAGACGAATTGTTAAATAAATATAATATTAAATATGCTACAAACTAGATTTTAAGACTGACTTTTAGACATTAAGGATATTTTTTCCACATGCCAATGAATGGCAAAATAGATTGGAGCTAAAACGCTTTTACCACCTTGCTTATACTCTATTTTTAGTGGAAATAAATTCATTTCATTTCATTTCAGGTGGTTCCATACAAATTTTATCAAAACCGGTCCAGTATTTCGGTTTTTTATAACAATATAGTTGAAAAAATATGTCATCCAAGTAAACGAATTGCGTATTTTGAAGCCGGTTTTTTTTTAGTTTTTTAAACGTTACTTGTCAATATGCAGCGACCCCGCTCATTGCACGCCGGTCACGTCGCGACGCGAAGGTGGAAGTGGCCAATAAAAATGTATAGAGGGATTTGTGTCCAGAATAAACCGGTGCCGACCAGTATGTGGCTAGTATTGGCGGCGCGTCTACAATTAGTCGGTTATTGGGGCTAGTCGTTTTTGTAGTGCAGTATGCGCTGCCCTTTATATGTACAAGGTTTTTTTTATTTATTTTATATTGTTCTTAGAACTTTTATTATTATTTTAAGGTTCCGTAATAACTATGATTTCTAATAAATTCCCTTATAAATTCGTCATGTCTGTCTGTCTGTGCGTACGTCACAGCCATTTAACTCAGGCACTTTATTCATCGTCATCATCATCTCAGCCAGAAGAAGAACTGCTGGGCATGGGCCTCCCCTATGGATTTCCAAAAAGAACGATTGGAAGCGGCCTGCATCCAGCGTCTGCCTGCCACTTGTATTATATCTTCTGTCCCCTTGTTGCTGGTCTTCCTACGCTGCGCTTGCTGGTTCGTGGTCTCCATTCGAGAACTTTTCGGCCCAATCGGCCGTCAATTCTACGTGCTATGTGCACTGCCCACTGCCACTTCAACTTGCCAATCCGCTGTGCTATGTCGGTGATTTTTTTAGGTCTACGGATCACTTCGTTTCTGATACGATCTCGCAGAGAGACCCCGAGCATAGCCCTTCGATTCGCCCCAACGATCGTGTTTTTGTACTAGGAGAACGCTAATCAACAGACCAACATTTTGCATGCAAAAAATTTGAGTACAAGTATTTTTTGTAAACTTTCAAAAAGCTGGTTTTTGGTGACAAGCGTGGACTTAAGTGTATTGTTTATATTATTTGTGTAATATTTATAATATAATATGTATATGTATGTGTACATTAATTTTCTTCTCATATGTGATATGTGCGAGATACACATACTATGTAGGTAGGTACATAAATTAAAAGTTGAAATTCATAATTATTTTATTGCTTGGTCACCTAAAAACTTTTAAATTAAATTAAGTTTTCACCAATTCCCGCCAAAATTGTATATATTCAATCACTTTGAATTTGTATTCAATATAAGATAACAATAGCAGAAACTTAAGAAAAACTTTTATTCTTACCTATAGAGTTGAATAAATAAGTATTATAAATAATAAATTATACAGTCTATCCTTATTTTCTTTTTACCCTCTAAGACAAAACTTAATTCTTGTGTAGTGATCACAGACACTCCTTGGAGGATATTTTAACGAACTATTTGATGGAGACGTTAACTTCTTTCATCACGATGATAGAATATTAATTAAAGTACTCTAAACTTCGAATTTCTCAGCGAACGTGAAGAAAAATGATTTTGTTCAAAAAAATAAACAAGACTTCGTGAAAACAACTGATAAAATTCTAGGCATCTGGGCTTTGGATTTATTTTAGGTTAGTTTTTCTTTTTTGCGTTTTAGCTGTAGGCTACTCTTCAGCATATTACATATACCAGCGTCTAATAGTACATAATAATCACTATTTTTTTTAATTCAGGTAATAAGCAAGCTCTGAGTATAGGATGAGAGCACACAAGTATGTGGTTCGTGGGAAAATGGAACACTTACATCAAAATGCGGTGTTACCAGATGCGCGCAAGTCCGGTGCGGACCAAGCGAGTGCTACCCCCTCTTCGTCACAACACAACCCATGTCATTCGTACACCTAGAGCACACCCATTTGCACTGTAAAACCTAAAATTTTGCGCAAAATTTTAAATTTTGTAACATAAAACTTCCCCCCGTCCAGCACTACTCTCTTCTATTCTCTTCTCACTACACGTCTCTATTAATATCAATATCAATTCTCATCTTCACTCTATCCAATCCGACCATTTCAGAATCTCGCCGATCTTTTTATTACTCGGCAATAAAAGAGGATTAGAGATTCAATAAGTGGTTCTGATAACGATGGAACACCTGCACCGTTTACGATCACCCTTCATTGCAACGGAATAGAGACAGAGGGACAACTTCGTATTATCTTTGACAAATAAATAGCAAAATAAAAATTAAGACTTGGGATGCTATAATTATCAAACAAGAGAAAATAATTAACCCTACTTTGAATAATTTTTAACCGACTTCCAAAAAGGAGGAGGTACTCAATTCGGCGGAATATTTTTTTAAGAAAGAAAGAAACATTTATTTTGCACATCAGACACTACAGCAACAATAAAATATAAAAACAAAAACAAAACTCAAAATAGTGTCCAGTGCGACAAAAAGGTTAGGTTAGTTTAAATATTTTTTATGTATGTTTCCCGATTACTTGAAGACACCTGAACTGAATCAAAAAAATATTTTTTTGTTGAAAGTGTATATATACTTCCCAGATGGTCTCATATTTATTAATGGTTTTGGTTTGTTAGTTTTACGAAGATATTCGAAGAACTTTACATCATGCCTTCGATTCTGTTTCTTTATAATCTGTGTCGGTGAGGAAACTTTTATGTCATTTCATGGTTGAGTACTTTCAGTGGCCACTTGGGTGTGAGTGGGTTAGAAAATATTACAGGCAGGAGTAGCAGGAGCGATTTATAACAATCGAAGATGTTACGTTAAGAGTTCGTAGTCCGAACATCGTTCGTCTCGCTCGCGCATACCCACATTTTTGAAAATATAAAATCACTAAACGAACTTACAAAAAAATCGTCGTTTGTAAAACTAGAAAACAACATCACAAACTATTCGACTAATATTTCAATTTGATCTAAGTTAACATATATCAAATTTAAATTTTGTCAAGCTGGACGGCCGATGGTCGAACTACGGACTCTAAAGTGAATAAACCGTATAAAATCCTAAGTGATATTTAAATGAGCTAAGTATTAGGCTAAGGCCGCACTACGGTTACCCCGCAGCGGTTTTTAACCGCGTGAGTTTATGAAACAGAAAAACGAATACAAGCGGCCACACTTGCGGTTTTTCCCCGCGACTGATTTAGTACCGACTCGGGCGGTTTCGCGGTTTATAGCGGTTACCGCTCGCGGGAAAAAACCGTAGTGCGGCCTATCTATTTTTAACTGACTTCCAAAAAAAGGAGGCTCTCAATTCGACCATATGTTTTTTTGTATGTTTATTCACATATTACTCGGCCAATTATGAATTGATTTTGATGATTATTTTTTATTTGGTAGGTAATAATTCAGAGGTAGTCCTAAATAAATTTTACAACTACTTCGACTTCGAACGCTATGAGCTATCATCACTAAATATAATTTTAATTACATTATAAAAGTAATTAGAAATCCAAACAGCATTTGCAATTAAATGCAGGTACTTTAAATTCGTATTCGAAACTAACATCCAGGAATATAAACAAATGCCGAGAAAGCTCCCATGCGAGTAATATGCAATGCACTGTACAGTTAGTTACACTGCAGTGCAAATAAAGTGTACGCGAGTCGCGCACGAACACCTGAGTTAATGGAGACAGTGTTTATTACAATATTACCAGTACAGTAGCTGGCATTGTTTATTTATTTACAAGAAATCTATCTACAATTTATCATCAACTCACCTGATGGAGCTCGTCGAACTAGAAAATATCTATTATCTATTCACACTAGCCTTGAAAGTTAAAGAAGGTAGTTATCAGGAAGCAGAGAAGGCGGAAAAGATTTCCATTCCTGTGCAGTACGCATCAAGAACGTGGACCGACATTGTTGTGTACAGATTTTTGTCATTTCACTCACTAAATGGGTGATACTGAATTTCTGCTAGTCCTGTAGTGGAACTAAATAGCTTCTTGGCAATCAATCTACCATTACCGATTAACCTCAGTAATTGGCAATATTAGTTGAAAAATACTGCCTACTCGAGTATCAATATGCAAACAAACATTCGAACAGATATTATGAAAATTTCGCCAATTGATGCACAAATCTTAGCTCACTTCGCTTGCTCGGTCAATTAACATCATCTCATACGATTGTATCGCTCAAGAGCTTACACAAAATGTAATTCAAAGTCAACAAATAATAAACCGTCATATTTGTTTCCCAACCCCACATCATCTCGCATCAAAATAATCGAAACGACAAAACAAAAATGGCCATAAACACGACATTCCCGACAACGCGTTTTATTCCCATCGATAAGGTCGGGAAGCGTTTACCTTACCTGCCCTTTGTTTGGAATAAACGAAAAAATAGCAGCGGCCAGTCCAATCAATCCGGGAAATAAGAAAAAATGATTGGATTCACCTCACGCGTCGGGAAAAAATTCCCGGTAAAATGCGGAGTGAAATTGTGGTATTTGTGTGTGCAAGGAGCTATGAAGGTTTGAAATGTAGTTTTGTTCTCTAATTAGTGAAATTTTATTAGGAAAGTGTGCTCTGAGTTTTAAGCTTTTCTTCAGGTGATTTCAAGGTGATTAGAATTACAGCACAGTGAAAGTCTAGAGATTTTATTAGTCTATATTCTTAACTATATTTTAAGTACTTATTATAGTTTATTTTTAGCTTAACTCTATGGTTATGGTTCGACTAACTAAATACAAACAAATTTGTTTAAAGTTATTTGAATTTAGTTATTTGAGTTTTATTTGTTTAAGGTGTTTGAATAATAACCACCTCATTGACATTGTATTTCATCACTAATTTCATATTTTTTTTATAATTATTTATTTAATTTTGTATATATTAGTATATTACAGATATGTAATTAAAGTATTAGTACTTATGTAAGTCACTTATATTAGGACCTATGTATTAATACATCTTTAAATATTATATATATCACAGACATAGATATACATATATTATAATATAATTTGCCTATTAGTTTTTATTTTTCTCTTATTATTATTATTTCTTTCTTTTGGCTTCTCCATCACAAGGTTGCATGGAAGAGATCGCTTTTCTCGACAAGGCCGCCTGTTATTTAACTAGCACGTAAATATTTTCTTATAGATTAGTGTTATAGCTGAGGCGTGAACAATAAAGAGCTTTATCTATCTAGCTATCTGCTCCTCCTATAAAAGAATCATCAAAATCTGTTCGCAGTCAGTAAAACCCGTACTCAGCGATATCGATCCACATTCCTGTTGCGTACTGCACAAGAATGGAATTCGTTGCCGCCATCTCTGTTTCCTGAAACCTACAATCTTGGAATTTTCAAGGCTAGAGTGAATAGATATCTTCTAGATCGACGAGCTCCATCCTCGGCTACACCGTGGCTTAACATCAGGCGAGTTGGTGCTCAATCGTAGATCTATAATGTAAAAAAAAACATCAGAGATCACATAAAAAATAACACATTTCCATTGAAAACTTCCTTTCTCGGCAGTTAGTCAATAAGTTCATAATTCATTATCCAATAAAACCTTAAATTCCAGCACAATTTCAGTTCAATTCCTTCTAACGCAGGAAGACTGCGAGTTTGTTGGCGAGCGCAGCCAAAATAAACTTCCAGACCGTTCCTGCGTAATGAAAGCAGAAACTTTGGGTTTCCTTCTTCGCTCCAATGATTCCAATCTGGTAGAAAACTGAGCGTAGGTGTAAAACTGCCTTGTTTGAAAGAGTAGTCCATTTGGAAACCGTTCTTTGAGCTTAAATAAAAAAACTGACCAAATGCGAGTTGGACATACGCATGTATTTAATGTTCAATATCAAATACTGAAATCATAAATTGTAGGTATTTTCGTATAAAACGGACAAGTGCGTTTGTTAACTACAGCAAAACAATATACAAACTACACATACTTAACTAGACTTAGTTAACTACTTAACAAGTTACAACACAAAAAGCAGATCGATTACCCCAGACAGATAAAGGTGTAAAGACAATCCAATTTCTCAAACCTACTACCAGATGGCAGCGTACCCGGCATGTCGCTGCATTGCCACGTTGAATGGCAATGCTTATTTATGTGTTAGGCCTGCGTATGTACGCATTAGCATTTAGGTCACGCGTCGCATCGATCAGACTCCTAGATAATTTTCGTTAATTAAAGCAACGATATACAAAAAAAAAACATTTTTGTGGTTATTGAGGTAAGTTTTTCTTTCACCCCCGACACAAAAAAGGGGTGTTATTAAATCTTAGTGTCCTATGTGTGGCATCGATCGCAGTTCTCAAACGGATGGACCGATTTGGTCTAGTTTTTTTTTTGTTTGAAAGAAGATTTAAACGAAAATATTTTTAGTAATGTGTCTTAAAATTCTACTCGTTTTTATGTCAAAGATTTTTAAGTTTTCTAAACTTACTTCTTTATATTTTATTAACTACCCGTAAACATTGATTCAATTTCGATGATTTTTTTGTGATTAGAAACTTGATTAAATTTAAAAAAAAAAAAATTTAATGTAGATGTAAAATTTGACAAAGGAAAAAAATGCAATACATATTTTTAATAACGGCATATTTAATACTGTAATATAAAATGTAGAAGTTTGATCTAATTTAATCTTTTAAATCGTTGAAAAGTCAGTGACATTTTTTTTCTCCAGTTTCTTTTTTGGACTAACGCGACAAGTTTTTAATTACCGTACCTCAAACACTTTCTCGGCGTAAAAAATTGCAGGCCCTTAACGAGTTTGCTGAAGGGTGGAGACGGGGTAGCCAGGGTTGAAGGATCTAGGGGTGCTTTGGCGGGCATTTTAGATAAGCTTTATTAGCGTAGCAGCTAGTACATCTAGGGAATAGACATGTTGGATTCTTCTTGATTCGACCTATAACGTATTCAACCTATAGGTCGAATTTAGGAACGTCTTTTTGAATATCACGTTTTGCCTTTACGTGTGGATTGCGGAAGCAACTTCTTAATTAGGTCTATTCAACCTGAAGTATCAAACGTCATAAGTATGCATGTATCCACGGATTATCAGATAGTAGATGATCAATACAAACAAATGCTTGCATATTATTTTTATGATTAGGCTTTTGAACACGTAGAAACTTCAGAACCTGAAAAAAGTCTAGCTTAGACAGTTTCCACGTCAAAATCTTAATTTCGAATGACAACTGTCAAACTTGACAGGCTCATATCTCGTAAATGATTTATCCTAGACTCGTAAACGTAAACGATTCACGACCTAGTGGTATCTATGGTTGAGATATATCACAGAAGTGATACATATCATCGAGACCTTCAGTTTGGATAAAGATCTCTTTTTGAGGCATATCAGTCTTGTGGAGAAATTACTATTCCAGGAACAATAGTTTCTGAGATACAGCTGTATTAAGTTTGACAGCTGTCATTTGAAACGAAAATCTCGATGAGATCTACCATTTTTTGTGAAAAAACCAAGTAGTTTCTTCACAAAAAAAAAGATAAAACCTGCACCAAACCTAATATAACGGACTTTATGAAATAAGAGTTCACATTGACAACTACATCTGCAATAAGTAAGCTTGGAAAACATAACCAACGCCGACACAAAAAAAAACGGTTAAACCAATTTCGATAAAACAGAAAACTTAGCTAAGAACAAAAAGAACAAAAAGAAACTAAACAAACTCGGTCCATCCGTTTACGAGCTACGTTGCCACAAACAGACACACATATACACAAATACACACGTCAAACTTGTAACACCTCTCTTTTTGGATCGCGGGTTAAAAAAGTAGTAAACTGTGAGCGGAATGCAACCTCAGTTAAGCTTAAGTTATTTCCAAATTCGTATAGTAATATTTGTGTGAATCCATCTGAGCTTGAAGACCATAACCCGGGCTACCAGCAGCGAGGGTGCCAGACTACATCGTTTATATCGCGCCGAGTTGCAGAACGGTATTTGTGAGTGATTGCGGCGGCGCGGGCCGAGACATCCATTCACCTGTCCGGCTGGATCTACGCTCCTATGCACTCTATAGAGCTGATACAACATACGATTGTTTAAACTAGATTGGTTATATTAAATTATGTTTGAACCTCTGGTTGCTGTTAAACTGTTTTGGATGTCAGCTATCAGGTAGACCTGTTCTTTTGCAGACTTGGAGTAGTACATTTCTGATGGTAAGTTTTGTTCACAACATTTTTGGTTGTATGTATGTTTTATAAATACATCATGTTGTTTAACATTTTGTTCTTTTGTTCCTTCATAAATAGTTGCAAAAAACACGTTCCAGAATTAACTCATGTTTTATAGTAAAAAAAAAAATATCATATTCTACATGTCAATACGCCATTGTTGTTTAAAAACCTGAGTAATGTTTTTCTAATACCATAATATGTTTCTGCAGTACTAACACCACAATGATGGCTTAACAGAGTAAAGTGCAAGCCTATTTTGGAATAAGAAAGAAAAAACTTATGAAACAGTTGACAGTATGAGACCACAATTATACGTAAGATACGTAAGATGAGTGAGTAGTATTAATAAGTTTGCTAATTATAATATTTTATTTAAAAATAAATTAGCAAAAGTACAAAGTGAACAATTTATCGTTTCAATCACACCACACATGCAAGCACTTGCATGAAATTATCATAGAATTAAGATAACAGCTTTTTTTATTTCTATATGAATAAATAAACAATACTATTTATAAATAAACACAAAAATAATAATTCCCTTATATATCGCTAGTCAGTTACAACAGTATTTTTTTCGTAAATATGCTTGCGTTTGACCACCAACTGATGTTAAGTTTGTTAAAGTGTATTTTCAATATAGATATTTTTTTTTTATATACAAGCTGTTTTTGCATTGGCTTTTACAGCTCTATAGACATCCAAAAAGCATCCGCCCAAACAAAAGCATTTATCGCGATAACTCCGGGCGAGAGGGCGATTGAAAAACGAACAGGAAGTGTCTGAAGGTTTTTAAAAAAGAGAAATGGTTGTGAATAGCTTTTAAAGGTGGCACGAGACAAATGGCGCTGACGACGGGACCCAGTTGAGGGATGGTGTTGAGCTGCAGTGCTGACGTGTGACTTTTAAATACTTTTTTGGACATCATTATTGGAATTGGTTGAAAGAGAAGAAAAGGTGGACTATTTATTACGATAGAAACCATGGAATAGATTTGAATCCGTAGTACGACCATCGTCCGTCTCGCTCGCACATACCCACTTTTTTTTAAAGAAATAAAATATTAAATGAACTTATAAAATCGTCGTTTGTAAAACTAGAAAACAACCACAAATATTCAACAAAAAAAATAATTTTCAATTCTTCATACATAAAAATCATTTTTGCGTTAATAATTTCTAAAAAAAGGTTTTTATGTATGAAAATTAACTTGGATCAAATTAAATATTTTGTCGTATATTTGTGACGATTTTTTATTAAGTTTATGCAACAATTTTATAACTTCAAAAATGTGTATGCGCAAGCGAGACGAACAATGGTCGAACTACGAACTCTTAAATAACCAAAGAATATTCAAATTCTTAATACTTAAATAATGTAAGTAACATTTATAAAGCCATAAATTTAACTCTATATCTACAGCCACCTGCGCTGAACTATTATCAGTATAGGACCTGACCCCGTGATTTATGGCAGAGTAGTTAGGAAGTTAGCGAGTTCACCCGGCTACACCTGTTGTTTGTAAAGATAACAAGTTATTGTAAGTTTTGTCTGGCAGGAGTTGTCGCGTATTAGAAACTACTATTAACTTCGAAACAGGGGTTCACAATTTTATTGTATTATTTTAAATTGTGTGTGTTCTGCGATGTAATATGATGGTGAATCGAATACGATGATATTTTTTAACTCTCGACCCTAAAAGAAGGGATGTTATAAGTTTGACGTGTATATCTGTATCTGTTTGTGGCATCGTAGCAGCTCTCAAACGGATGGACCGATTTTGATCAGGGTTTTTGACAGACACACAAGCAGCAAGTCGAAAGTTTACAACCAGTGTGTGTTACCAGTGATGACATACGGCACTGAAACGTGGTCCCTAACTATGGGCCTTATAAAGAAGCTCAAGGTCACGCAACGAGCTATGGAGAGGGCTATGCTCGGAGTCTCTCTACGAGATCGAATCAGAAATGAAGAGATATGTAGACGTACAAAAGTCACCGATATAGCACAGCGGATTAGCAAGTTGAAGTGGCAGTGGGCAGGGCACATAGCACGTAGAACTGATGGCCGATGGGGCCGAAAGGTTCTCGAGTGGAGACCACGTACCGGCAAGCGCAGCGTAGGAAGACCAGCCACGAGATGGACAGACGACCTCATACAAGTGGCGGGAAGACGCTGGATGCAAGCCGCTTCCAATCGGTCTTTTTGGAAATCCATGGGGGAGGCCTATGTCCAACAGTGGACTTCTTATGGCTGAGATGATGATGATGATGACAAGCAGCAAGACAGACATGGTGAAACTATAAAGATTCCTTGTTTAATGAAAAATAAACGGCAATTCAGAAATTAGAAATAAGGATTGTGTATATATCCTGAGCATCCATGCTCACCGTCGAAGGCTCTTTCTTGCGGCGGCGTCGTGTGGCGGGTCGCCCTCTTCCCTAACACATGGTTGAGGAGGGCGATGGCTGGCACATGCGTCATACTCGTGATCGGGTGCTGCTTGCGGGTCGCTGGTCTGCTCATGGTATACACACAATATAGTAATAAGTTAGGTAAGCTAAAAAGAAAAATTTTGTTTTCCCGTAACAATGTATTTAACAATAGTTAGTAAAATTTACAAAGATCACGGACCCCGGTGTCTGTGGAGCTAAGCATTAAATTTAAAAAAGATTCCTTGTTTACTACGGAATCCTAAAGAGGCAGAAGGGAATAAATAATGCAGGTCAGATTCACGCTCATCATAATGTTTCCGACAAAATCCAATTTGGCGGCCTTGTGGCTCAGTTGGTAGTATGTCTGCCTGCTGAGCTGGTAGGTCGTGGGTTCGATACCCTCTCCCAGGGCAAACATTTGTGTGATGAGCATGGATGTTTGTTCTGTGTCTGGGCGTTTCTATGTATCATATGTATAAACTTATTTAAAAAAAAAACAGACAAGAGCGAGTCAGACTCGCCCACCGAGGGTTCCGTACAAACTAGTAGATAAAAGAGGTTTTTTTTTTTTTTCATAAATCGAAAAATATACATCGTAAAAATATTTAAAAGCCTGTTTTAGCTTGTGCTAATTATGCTCTTTCATATGATACCCCAAATGATACTGTTAAAGCACTTTAAAATTTGGACCCTCCTTCCTTGCTTTATGACCCTATTTTTTTGTGATTAAATTAAAAATGTTCAGTTTTAGATTTTTTCCTATATTATGTGTACTCTAACATAATGCTACTTGCAAATAGTTCTAGGTCAACGGGAAGTACCCTATAGGTTTTGATTCCTTTGTGAGTGTCGAAATGTGCGTTTTTACGACATATTCGGCTGTAACTTTTTTTTACGAAAACTAATTTCAACACGATACCTTCACGCGTTGCCGAGATACAGGTCTTGACACCCGAACGGACGGACAGACTGACAGACGGACAACAAAGTGATCCTATAAGGGTTCCATTTTTTTCCTTTTGAGGTATGGAACCCTAAAAAACCCAAGTAGCAAAAGGTTATCTAAACTGGTCATACAAGATATCTTGAAGACAAAACGGGCATTGTCTCAACTTCTCTTGCTCAAGCCCTTAAGATATCTACTAGATATGCCTCAAGACATAGTTTAGTAAAAGTGGGCACAGGTTTTCAGACAAAGTTAAGGGGGACTTAAGAATACTTTGGAAGATAAAGTTAAGCTATAGTTAAGAATAGAGGTATTAAAATGTTCTACAAGTTTTCTTTAAGATATCTTGTAGATTAAATTAAAACTGAATTTAAGCTTTAAAGAAGTTTTTAAGTTATCTTTAATTCAAGCTTAGGGTACCAAAATAGATTTAAAAAATCTCACATAAGAAATAATTTAGTCTTAGTTTACTTTATGAAGTAAATTTTCACACAAATAATGGAGTATTAGTGAAATAGATTATGAAAATAATGGCGACGAATTTGATAACTATTTATTTACATCTAGAAATGCGTATTCATCTTTTTGTATACCCAGAAACATAAAACGCATGTTAGTTTCTCGTTGGAAATGACAAGATAATTGTCTAAAAATAACGGGCCTCATAAATAACTAAGAAAAAAAATAAAAAAACGCCATAATTAATATTGAAAATATGAAATTTTATGTAGTATGACACACAATGATTGAATTTTGTTTATATTGTTGCTTACTATTACAATTAAAAACTGTTAAAAATGAATTCTAGGTGAATATAAGGAAATTAGAGGTATTAAGATATCATAGCTGATGATGATAATGATATTTCCATTTTCATAATAGGATACAAAATGGCGTTAAATGTAATTTGTCTAGCTGAAGTACAAGTTTAATCAACATTGCCTTAAATAGAAATAGTTAAGGTAAAATAAAATCAATTCTGTGTTATTGTACCTATAGTTAAGGAAAACTATCCTTAACTTAGTCTAAAATAGATCTAATGAAATACGAGTTAATTCTTTTTGTATTTATGATTCCTTAAGTTACATTTAACCAATACTATCTTGTCTATCTTATCATCAATAAATCATTACTTAAGTATACTGTTACGGGCATAAGAACGGATGAGCTTAAACAATAAAAAAGAACATTTTTTTTGAAATAACTGAGCTTCACATGGAAATAAAATTTTACGTTTTGAGTGAAATAGTACCTATGCCTAACATGCCGTTTATCACTATAAAAGTGAAAAAACTGTCAGTCATAAAAAAATGTTATTTTCGTAACTTCTAACAAACGTAATATATGTGTAAGATATAATATAACGTACATAAAACTTCGGTAGGTATAGATTTCTCGAACAGTAATAATCAATTACATTTGTAACAAAAATACAATAAATTTTCTCGCTATATTGATAAATGTTGTTTGCATTGATAATCCGCAATGGCGCTAGTTTCTGAGGGTTGCAAATTTTAATGTGAGAGAGTTACTGTCAGCGTGGGTAACTTTACACACACTTTTTCATATTTTTTACGATATTAGAGTATTAATATATGAGTCTAATAATAGTTTACTTATTTAAACGCGTTCTTTCGTGGTCAATTTTAAAGTAAAGAAGTAACAAGTCCAATAGTATAGAAAATATTTAAGAAAATCGCGTTTAAATGGCTTGTCAAAGTTAAACCCGAATGTGGGTAAAATTGACTTCCGTTCATTTCGATAGCGGAAAATCTTCATAAACGGTCATTTACGTAATTTAGGTTGGATTTATTTTACTCATGTTCATTTTCTGGGAAATGCCATTTAAAAACTTTGAGCTACAAGCGAACGGAAAAAATAAAATAGTTTAATTGCATTTTTTTACTAATAAAATAATTTCTTTAAAATCAAATAAAGCCAAAAAATTCTTCATTCATTTGAGTGTTGAATGACCTCATTATCAAATATAAGTTCTAAGATAAATAGTGAGTAATATCAAATTTAAAATAGATTCACCCCATTCTATGAACTGCATATATACTTACCTATTGTTTTCTTTATGTTTCTTGAGTTCTCTTTTGTTTGGTTTTTAGAAGACTAGTTTTCGGGTATGTACTAACTAAAATCAATTTTAAAAATCGGTCAAGTGCATGTCGGGCCTAGCGCAATGTACGGTTTCGTAGTTCCATATCACAATTTATGTCTATGTCAATATTATGCGAACTTAAAATAGGGTTATTTGATACTTACTAAGAATATTCTAGCTAAGCTAAGTTGATAGACTCGTTATTACTCTATACTCGTTAACTTGTAAAACCTACTTACTTGTGATATTTTCCTTACAATTTCGTTAGGGAAATTAATTGCTGGATTTTTTCAGCATACCTATTCGACAAAATAGCCATTTAGCTGGTAGAGGGGGAGAGACACTTGACCCTAACAAAAATTATCATTTTAAAGCCTAATATTTTGCAAAAGAGACGAAGACAAATATGGAATACTAAATTGAATTTAAATATATTTTATTTTATTTTACAAGGGTAGAGTAATTACAAGGGAGGTATCCCTTGTAATTACTCTATTCCCATAGAAAGTGTTTTCAAGATACATTTTAATTACGCCGATAAAGTAGTAAAATTTATTTTAGCACTTGATAACGAGGCCATAGAAATGTAGAAAGTGCTAAAGTGAAGCAAAAAAAAAAAAGACGTGTGGCACTCGGAGACTGCCGCGGTAAAGCTATTGCATAATAGCTTTGCGCGCGGTGTGTTAGTTTATTTTCGTTACGGAATTTCTGGATTCGGTCTCCACGCTCAAGGCCCGCGATAGAAGCTACGCAATAGCTTAAAAGTATATCGCCCTATTTTACGACTTCCATTAATTATTTGTAAATTGTGGAACACTATAAAACCTTATGTTTTTTATTTGATTGTTCTTTTGCGTATATATCGTCCTTCTAACCTTTTCTTACTTAAAATTTATTTAGCGTAGAAATAATTGAATTAAGTATTCGTAATTTTACATTGACCGAGACAATTTGGTTGTTGTGACTAAATTCAATCTGAAGTTGGCATCTACAAAAGCATGTTTACTTAATAAAGACTCAGGCTATTCTTTATTAATCAATAAAGTGTTAAGTCGATCTTAAAATAATCAAAGTAGAGTAAAATATGTATTTTCGTATCTATTATAAGAAACACTTCAGACAAAATGGTTTTGTAAATACTTAACTTTGTATTAAAATATTTAAAATTTACTAAAATAGCCCTACAAAAAAAGTATTTTACTTTGAAGATAAAAAAGATTCAGTGATATTTAATTCATTTTTATTTTTGTAAACTCAACTTATAGACATAGTTTAGACCAATTAGATTTGACTACTATCCTTGATTGCTACTTGGGAAAGTATATGTGTATTCTATCAGCCATCTAGTTCCATAGAGATTTGCTTAGTTTGGGCTAGATGGTGTTGTGTGAAATGTCCACAAATATTTATAAAAAAAAACGATAAACTAGCAACTTTGCAATGATGCTATAGACTTTATATAGACTAAGCCATTTTATTGTAACCCGTAACGGGCCAAGCGAAATACCAAGCCATATTTATCTTCCCATGCATAATAATTTGTCCTCAAAATCGCCGATATAAACACTTCCACCCAAATCAATCACGTGAGCCATAAAAGGCGCAATAAATCCCGTATGGATCGAGCGCGGTGCATTGGGGTAGTGTCGGATAAGGGATTGATTGGTAAAATTTAATAGATAATATAACTTTGAAAACGCTGTGATCTATAATTATTCTTTTAATAACAGTCATTCCTGATGTCCGACTGGCTTTCCTACCAAATCATACCTAGAATCCCCCCAAAATTCAGATTAAAAACAAACACCACAATGACAAAAATAATATTTTCAAAATCTTAACGTTGTACGTATCATTGTGAGTACCTATAATTAGATAGAAATAAAACAGAATATTTCGTCTGTAATCATGGCTTGTATTTATTAGTGGTATTATTTATATTAATAGCTCTCCAGTTTTAATTTCAAAATTGCTTTTAAGTATTCGACATTTTGAGAAGATCTTGTGACACAGATTGCAAAAACAGCTAACACGTCTGTTACGGTTTTTCATTATATTCAATTTAAATCTCGGTTCCTATTATATTTATTATTCCTGTAAATATGATTTTGTAATTCATCTATAAAATATTTTTGAATTAACTTTGAAGTCCACAAAAATCAAATAGTTTATTAATAAATACATCCTTCACTTTTGTACAATAATTGAATTCTTATTCATACTAAATTATATATGCTTTACTCAAAAAATATCAAAATAAATATTTTAATCTGCAAAACAAAGTAAAATACGAGGATTACTATAAAATAAGCAAAGTTCAATGGTAGTATTTCCAACAGATGCGATGTTACCCCAACATCCTCCAAGCCCGTCCATTTTCCAGTCGTTTTCACCTCTGCGGGATTCGCGCTGAATTTGTCATTTGCACCCATAGCAGTGCCTTTTGTGCTGCGATTGGGTGAATGGGGTTTTTGCAGGCTAAATGGATTCTCTGGTACGGTGATAGCCGGTTTGGGATTCAATTGGATGCGTTGTGTAAAATGTAAACTATATTGCTACGAGATGAAACTGCTGAATTTTATTTTGTTATTTTGATGCAATTATTGTCAAGGTTTGTGATTTTATATAATAAATAAATAAATATCTATACCCTCTAGGATTGAAAGTTCCAAAATTGCAGTTTTCAGAAAACACAGAAAGCGGCAAAGAATTCCATTCCTTTTTTTATTTTGAACAAACGGTTTACTCACGTCTATTTTTGAGCCAAATTCTCCGACTATAGTTTCAACCGCATACGGTGGGCTTTTTCATAAAAAACCATTCCTGTGCAGTACAAATCAAGAAAGTAGACCAAAATCGTTGACATTGTTATTTATTATGTACTGGATGAAGTGAAAAATATATTGTATTATTTATTCCAGCTAGAATATGTCCAAGTAAAAGAGGGAATGAGGAAGCCACCTAGTTCCAGGGCCCACCATGCATCATGGTGAGATATCCTCAATACACTCCCGTTGAAATGTGTCAATGCTTTAACTGCTGGTAATTTTTCATACTGCGACTTGGATGTGAGAAGAAGCGAAGATAATCTAGAATGTGGTATTTTTCGCATTTTAGTGCCATTTTTATATTCAGTAGTACCTATATGTTATATTTCAGTAGTATAGTAGTAGTATTTTTATATTCAGTAGTACCTATATGTTATATTTCAGTAGTATAGTAGTAGTATTTTTATATTCAGTAGTATAGTATTTATGTAGCCTGGCAATTGACCGCTAACTCACCTGATGCGGTCCACAACGGAGCACACTTACCTAGATGAAACGCAGAAAAGTAGTTTTTGAGTCTAACTTACGATTTCGTTACGCTTGATACGCTGTGGAGTGTACGTTTTTTGTGAGAAAGTATACGTAAAATCGCTGTAAAAGATTATAAATGAGCATTTTTTTTATAATTCTAGTACAATATAGTACAAAACCATTTATTTAGTACGAAAAAGTTTGTTGGAGGTTACGAAAAAACGCATTTTTTTATTTTTCTAGAGATATATTATTATTATTATTACAAAAAAATATAGCCTATGACACTTTGGAAGTGAAGACGAATCTAACGACACCTCTCACATCAAAATCGGTCAAGCCGTTTAGGCTGTAGGTGTTCCTATAGAGACATACATATATACCCACATAAGTACATACATATACTCGAAAAACATAACCCTCCTTCTTACGCAGTCGAATAACAAAAATGTAATACCTCCTCCAGCACATACCACATCCGCCCGACGTGATGTCACGACACGCCATGACACGTGACGTGACAGGTGACGTGTTTACACGGTTTTTATAGCCATCGGTGGGCTTAAACAGCCTTCCGTCTCCCATCCCATGGCAACATCGCGATAAAGTTCCCGTGAAAAATGAACGGGCTTGTTACTTGAGCGATGGTTGTCACGACGTTCAGGGCAATTTGACTGTGGTATGGGTTTTTAAAAGTTCGCAACTTTTAGCGGAATTCTATAGAAATCGTTCTAAAACATAAGCGTGATCAAGCATTGTGCGTTCTATTTTGTTAACCGACTTCAAGAAAGGTTCGACTGCATTTTTTTATTTTTATAAAAAGGTGTAGCAAAAACGCAGACAACTACTTAATATTGTAATGTGGCTCTTTGCAAAAATAAAAATAAAAGTGTTTTAGTTCAATCAAAGAGTGTCCATTGCAAATAATACATTGTAAGATCACATAAATGTAATATAAAATCCCTAACAGGCATTGTAACCGTAACAATAGATGTTTTTTTTCATTTATGAGATCTTACAATGCATTTAATTTTGCAATGGAGACTCTTTGATTGAAAAAAAAAAAAGAGTTATTTTTTATATTTTTACAAAAAGCCACATTACAATATTTTCAGTCGAATCTTCCACGGATATCCGGATAGGGTGTTTTTTTCGTATTGAAATAAACATAATCACCATTTATATAATATTATAATAAGGCTAGATCTAATTATGCAGGTAACAGCGTACGAAGCTCATCTCAATCCTTTACCATTACAGCGCACATTCATCCGCCGTCGGGTGCCACAGCGCCATAAGTGAGAGATAAGCGTTTTATCTGTAATTGCCTAAATTAAGGGGCGGGCGACGTGCGCCGCGCTGCTGAGTACACTGTGGAAAAGAGTGCACGATGTATTGTCAAGTTCCTGAATTTTAAAGCAAATGAAGTATTTCTTTATGATTTTTTGAATCCTAGTATGTACCTATGTTTGCCTAATGCGCCTCAGTTTACATTTACTTGTTTAGTTAAATTATTGTAAAATTAAATATCTTTTTTTAATGTTTCATGGTAAACAAGGAAACCTTATAGTTTCGCCATGTCCGTCTGTCTGTCTGTCCGTCCGTGGTTGTCTGTCTGTTAATTATTTACAAAGGTAACCTATCTATAATCCGAACTACTTTCGTTTGAATCTTACTTGCCCGAATCCATTTCATAGAACTGCCTGGGGCCCAATTCAGTTATTCAAGACCACTCCATTGCCGAACCATATGTGGAGCGTTTCCCGTCGGCAGCCATAGTTTTTTTGATTCAGTCACTTTTATGTCATACAATGACACATTTTGATGAAACGTAACACGTCCTCCGCTCGTTACTAAATCAAAAAAAGATAGCAGCCGACAGGAAATGCTTCGCACAAGGTTCAGTTACGGATCGGTTTTGAATAAGTGAATCGGCCCCCTGATCTCAGATGTTTACACAAATTTCTGTTTCCATATGTTTGTTAGCTATTAGTTTCATTTTCCCGAACAGTTATTAGTTTAGGTTTCTGTTTTATTATATCCAGTAACTTTCTTATTTTTGAAAGTTATCACTTATATCAATTATTAGGTTAGGTTCGTTTTCGTATTAAGTAGTAGGTATTATAATTTGCGGTTTTCGATGAGTTCCGAATTCGGTTATCAGATGAGTTGTCAAATGAACTTTTGTTATTTTGATAGTGTCAATAAAAAAATAATTTCGTTATAAGGGAAATTATATTCGGTGTTATAATTGTATGCTCGTATGCAACCAGGGGCCCAATTCAGTTATTCAAGACCACTCCATAGCCGAACCATATGTGGAGCGTTTCCCGTCGGCAGCCATAGTTTTTTTGATTCAGTCACTTTTATGTCATACAATTGACACATTTTGATGAAACGTAAAACGTCCTCCACTCGTTACTAAATCAAAAAAAGATAGCAGCCGACAGGAAATGCTTCGCACAAGGTTCAGCTACGGATCGGTTTTGAATGTAACACTTAGTGGCAATAAAAAATATGAATATGAATATGAATAACTGAATTGGCCTCCTGATCTCAGATGTTTACACAAATTTCTGTTTCCATATGTTTGTTAGCTATTAGTTTCATTTTCCAGAACAGTTATTAGTTTAGGTTTCTGTTTTATTATATCCAGTAACTTTCTTATTTTTGAAGGTTATCACTTATATCAATTATTAGGTTAGGTTCGTTTTCGTATTAAGTAGTAGGTATTATAATTTGCGGTTTTCGATGAGTTCCGAATTCGGTTATCAGATGAGTTGTCAAATGAGCTTTCGGTATTTTGATAGTGTCAATAAAAAAATAATTTCGTTATAAGGGAAATTATATTCGGTGTTATAATTGTATGCTCGTATGTAACCTAGCAATATACACGTTTGGTCTTCAAACGAGTTTATGATAATTCGGTTAACTTTCTTAACTGCATCGTTCAGTACTACGACGGAATTTAATTTAAATGTTGGCGCGTTAAAAATTGGCGGCAACGTTGTTACCTGTCGCGTCGCATCGCGTTTGACAGCGTCACGACGCACCGCGTGACGTGACGCGTTGGGAACTTGTTGTTTTGCGGGAAAAATGTTGCATTCAAATTGAGGAATAGTTTTGCGTATGTTACAGACGGGTTGTTACGAATATTAAATTTTAGACGGGTCGAGATAAACAGTGGCGGGGAGACGCTGGATGCAAGCCGCTTCCAATCGGTCTTTTTGGAAATCCATGGAGGAGGCCTATGTCCAGCGGTAGACTTCTTATGGCTGAGATGATGATGATGATGATGAGATAAACAATGGATGTGACTTAATATTTTTTGTTTGTATAGTAAACCCTTCACGTCACGTTATCTTCACGTTTCTAAAGAATTAACTGCAATAATATATGTTCTGTTCATGTTTATTTGAATAAAAAATATGGTTACGAAAGCAATAAGCATAAGTATAGAATAATATAAAAAGTTTTATTCTAGTATTTTTTTTTTTTTTTTTTTTTTTTGTTTTGAGCGCAAAACAATAGTATTATGTGATGAGTCTATAATCCGCACAATGCGATTGTATTACACGGGGAAAAGATCAATTCACGGAAAATAAGATGACACGATTAAACGAAACTTTACATAAAGCGTTTCTTTCCCCTTCAAAATGTTTCACGGACAAAAGGTAAAGAAACGAGATTAAATATTCCGAGAGACTCTCAAGTCGATTAAAAATTAAACATGTTTCAACCCCCTTCCTTTTTATCCGTTTACGTCGTAATTTTTATTTTCCACAATTCATCATGTCGGCGTCTGTTCTTGGGGTGTCGCGTCAGCGGCCGTGACAGGTGACGCCGTCGTGTCGTTTTTTTGCAAATTAATAAATTGTATTTTAGCAGTTAGGCCGCTTTGCGCGCCGCCCTTCGAGCTCGAGCGTGAATAATGTTGCACGTCTGCTTGAGTAAATGTTTAAGGAGCTCGCCTGCTTAATGGGAAAGTGATTGTAACTCGGAATAGGCCGTTATGAAGCGTTACTCAAACAGTTTTAATTTATTTTTATTCTTGTTAGGGGAACGGTTTACAGGAATTTTAATATTTGTATTAGTTTATTATATTTTGATCATGTTTATCAAGGAAACAAACAAAATATTGAAACAAGAGCGTATGTTTCTCGCGCAAGAGTTCAAAGAGTCAAGGAGTCCTAAAGATGCCTCGTAAAGAGGTGAAACACGTGTCGACAAGAGTACCAGCTTGAAGACATCGAAGCCGTCAAGAGTACCAGCTAGAAGACACCGAAGCAGAAGAGTACCAGCTTGAAGACTTCGAAGTAGGCAAGAGTACCAGCTTGAAAACCTCGAAGCACAACACACTAGATATAATATAAGTTAGATTAAGTTTTTGAATATGAACTTCCGCAAAGTAACGCCTGACTCAGTAAATTTTCTATAAAGGAGATTCTTAATTTGACTGTATGTTTTTTATTTTGTATGTTTGTTCAGCAATTATTCCGTCAATAATGAATTGTTTTTTTTTTTTAATAATTATTTTATAATACACCTCAGAGGTGGTCCCATATAAACTTTAACAAAGTCGGTTCAGTACTTTGGTTTTTATAATAAAATAACTGAAAAAAATCATATAAGTAAAGGAATTGCGTATTTTGAAAACGGGTTTTTTTTTGTTTTTTAAACTATAATTAGTATTCAGATCAAAAAATATTACACACACATTCACATTGCGCCACACAAGTAGGTAAGCCTAGCAGCAACAGCATGCTGGGTACGCTGCCAACTGGTAGTGGGTTTCAGCATATGGATTGTCCTTAGACCTTCTCGGTCTGGGGTAATCGATTTGCTTTTTGTGTTGTAGTTCAGTTAGTTAAGTGTGTCGCGTGTAGTTGAACGAGCGAGCGAAGCGTCTCTGCACCAACTGGCCAAATTTTCTTTCATCTGTCAGTTTGTGAGTTTGTAGTAAGCAATGTGATTTGTAATATGTTCGTACTCGCGTACAGGGCGTAATTTTGAACCAATTTTGATGAACTTGGTTCATCAAATACATACATATACAATGTAGGTTCTACAGATTAGTAAAATTTGTATGTCATCGGCGATTTTTGATAAGAAATGGTTCCTATAAAAAGGGGGAAAGTTTATTATTGCGGCGCTAATCACCAACCGATTTTAATGATTTTTGGTACGTACTTGACGTAAAAATAAACAGAATTGGTCAAGTGGTTGTCGAGATATAACAACCAACTTGAGATTGCGTGTAACAGTGAGGGCGCGTGAATGTGCTTGATGCATTTTAGTGCTGAATAATTTTCTTGATTTTACGTTTTCTCCATTTATAAAATGTAGGTATTATGTACAGATGAACCAAGGTGAGCTGCAAATAAGCTCTCTCGCGAGGTCTACTGTTCGTAGAAATACTAGTATGTATATATATATATATATATATACATACTAGTATTTCTATATATATATATAAGTATATATATATTTTTTTATAGTGGCAAGCGCCTTTATTAACTACAACACAACAATATACAGACTCAACTAACTAAACTACTACACAAAAAGCACATCGATCACCCCAGACCGATAAAGGTCTAAAGATAATCCAAATGCTCAAACCCACTACCAGTTGGCAGCGTACCCAGCATGCTGACCGCATTGCAGTATATATTAATGTTGCATATTGTTTTGTTGAAGTTAGTAAGGTACAATTTGGCACCAAATTAGCCACCCTATAATAAAGCGAGTTCAGTACAGCCCTCCTCGAACGCTGCATAATACAGGTGTTAGCAAGTGGCTCACGTCGCGCCCTCCGAGTAATTAGATGAACCTCATTGGGACTCTGCTAACCTGGTTATGGGCTTGCAGTTTTGGCTGAAAATGGGTCCCGACTGCTCAAAAAGGAGTGATGTTTTTCGGGTATATTTGTAAGAATTTAAAATCATTAATGTATTTATTTCAAGGTGTTGATAATGAAATGTGTGATCATAAAAAAACGTTCAGCACAATCAAAATAGTTAATCAATTATAACGCGCGCTAGTACATATACAGTTTACTATGGAAACTAACGTATTTTTCACACATTTTAAATAAAAATTACGAGTCACTCACGTCTGTTTTGAGTCGAAAAATGCGACTATAGCGTCACTCTTGGTCTGTGAGGTGCGTCACCAAACTATAGTATAAATATAGAAATATACAAACTATAGATTTTTCAACTCAAAAGAGATGTGAGACCTGTAGTTTTTATTTAAAATACATATTATAAATTGTTGATAATAACTAAAGTTGTAACTCACTCACATTTTTAATATCACTACTCCCTACTCAATAATTTTATACGTTTAAGAATGGAGTGATACACAAGAGAAATAGCTGCGCGCGTTGAGCTTATCCTTATACAGACTCTAATGAATTGTATGGGACTAGAAATGAGCATGAAATTAATTTTTATTAAACGGTTTTCAGAAATGAAGAGATCCGTAAACGTACAAACGACGACGACGTACGATCAACAAGTTGAACTTGGTGGATTTCTTATGGCTGAGATGATGATGATGACACGGTTTTATTTAGCCCTGTTTCTTTTTCATGTTATTGCTTATGTTTTTTGGGTCAAATAGTAATTTGACCCCCTTCCCGTTAGCAGATTGATCTGTATGTGGTACACGCCTTTAATATAGATGACAATACAATGAAAAATAATTAATAATTAAAAATAAATATTAATTAATTATATATTAATTACATTTTATTTTATTAATAAAATATAATTAATATCGTAAATTCAATATAGCCGCCGCCACAAAGTGGCGGATTTCTTCATATAATATATTCACAGCCCCCACAATATGGGTATCAAAGGAAAGGTCTTTTCTAATAGAATATAATGTATTTAACATTACCTACATCGTTATCTTTATTGTCAATAAAACCGTTTAACTTAAAAGGTTTTTTTTAAGTAGTTACATAAATTAATTAAGAATATTATTGCTAGCAAGTAATATTTCACCATTTTATGCAATGATTACATGGATACGTGGATACAGCATGCTGTCTGGAGATACCACAACTTTTGAATGGGCTCTACATTTGTTGTTTCATTTATTATTATTAATAAACTTGAATAAGAAACTTTTACTTAATAACAATATTAAGTACCTAGACATACGAATTTAAACCTAAGACCACAAAATATGTTTTTTTTATTTCTTATTAGTAAATAAGTAAGTTCGTATAGACTGAGTGGCCAGCCCTATTGTCTGAGTTATTAAGCCGCCGAAAGGCCTCTGACTTGGCTTGACGATTTCTGAACAACCGGTACCTACAATTTTACGTGTCATCCGACCCACGGTAGCGCTCAGAAAGAAATGCCACTCACGGTCACCCATCCGAAGACTGACCGGTCCGTCCGTTGCTTAACATTGGTGATCGTTCGGAAACACCTAGTCAAGCTACGCCACGAGCGCTACTTATTCTTTTCTATTTTATTCTTTATTCTATTCTTATTAGTAAGATAGAAGTAGACACTTCTGTTTATTTTATTTTGCCTCAATATACGAATTTCCTATTCAGCCCCTGCATAAACAGGTGTTAGCAATTGTCTCACGTCCTCCCCGTAATTAGATGAGCCTCATTACCGCTCACCGTCGCAGAATGGAACACTGCTAACTCGGTTACAGTCTTTCGATACTTCGACGCAAATGTATAGAATTAACAATATATCGACAAGGACACGTCAGCGCTCAAAAACTTCCAACTCAATGAGATCTAAAATGACAACATTAAACCACTTAGACGATTAAAATAATTTCTATTTTCAAAATAATTCGAAGCGATAATAAAGACGTTTCTAAACTTTTCTATCTAAATTAGGCTTTTGCGCGGCGACCTACTGTCATTTTTCGTTTCTTTTTTTTTTGTGGAATCAATAAAGAGGATAAATAATAAACAATCAATAATCAATACCTCGCCAAAAAATTCCCATATTTTCAAAAATTATTTACGCAAGCTTGTCTCGCTCTTGACCAATTTATAGTTAAAGTTTAGTTTAGGTACATTTGAGTACCCTACAATCTTGCCAATTTTGAAACTTGTACATATATATTACCGTTCAAAAGATACGGTGGGTTAAATGTAGAACAGACAGACAGACAGACACCATAACTTCACGAATAGGCATTATTACGGAAGCCTAAAAATTTACGTATAATTACAAGAAATAATAATAATTGCAATTATTAAATTATTAATTTATGTATTTAATAATTACAAGTGTCTTGTAATTATTAAATACAAGCTCTGCCCTTCGGTTGCATTAAAAAATGTAGCCTAATGTTCGTGACGATCGATCCAACCCTTTGAAATTGTAACAAATAGACAGTGGGACAGACAGATTTACTTTTGCTTTTATAGTACTTATGAGTAAGGATGACATTGAGGTTGTATATTTTAGATTTACGAATAAACTTTATTACTTTTTACTTGCACAAATAAACAACAGGCCGGCACTCTGTTTAAATAATCAAAAGACTTTATCCCCCATCTGAAAGATACTGGCCACGCATTCTAAGTGCCATCTATTTGCCCCAAGTCATGTCCACTTTTGACCCCCAGCAAACAGTGCGATAAATCAACGCACCTGACCGACTCCACTTGTCCTCTCGCATAAATCTCGCCTGATAGGGCCCCGGGCTCATAAATATTGAACTATTGACTCGGGGCCCCGGGGTCACCAGTTGGGGGTCACTCTGATAGTGAGGTTTAAAGGATTTGCTCAGGTCGGTGGTGGATGATTAGGAAGGTTGCGACGATTGGCTTGATCTCGATCGCTTGTCATTTGAATTAAGAGTTCTGTGTTTGATTTATTTGTTTCCTGGCTTACTCAAAAATTACTTTTTAATCTTACTAGCTCGTAAAGTTAGGTTTCTAAGGCTAATATTGGCGTAGAAAAGTTCATTTTGCTCCCTAGGGTGGAAAGTAATTTCAAAATTCGAACACGATGGAGCTCTACATTTTCAATACAAAATATTTCCAACCTCTTTGTACCTTCACAAAATGAAGAAAAATAGTTTGATTCAAGGAGGTTGCTATCTTAGCTTAAAGAAACACTAAATATTATATTAAAATAACTTAGACATTTTGTATATTTACGTAAAATGTAAATAAAAATGTACAATTTACTTTCTCTTAGCAGTGTTTTGAATTTTTAGAACCATTTACACGAAAAAGGTTTGGATGAGCAAAGAAGAATATTAATATGCGAGTTGTGTCAAGAGCCTAATAGAAGAAAAAAAATAGATTTAAAAAAACTTTGTACTACGTAATTTTGTTGTAAATAATGATCAAAATTGTAAGTGAACTCACGTGATTATAATGTAACTTTAGGTCCAGTAAAGTTGCATAATTGCCAAGCAGATTTTTCTACTCGAGAAAATAGGTGAACTAAAAAAAATCCTCGCTACGTTAAGATGAAAATTTTTGTATTGCACTCGGCTGTAAAATTATTTTATCTCGTGTCTTCTTGAATCCTTCGCTTGCTCTGGATTCAACTGTCAGACACTCGACGGTAGAATACAACTTTCCAGCCTAGTACAATAAATAACTATGAAAGCAATTACATACTTTATCAAAGTTTTATCATGTCATCTTTAGCGTTTAATATTTTCTCTTAGTTTTATACGAACTCATAAATCATATCTTCAATTTGAAAACTGGATTCAGGAATGCAACATTACTCAATATATGAGCCAGCAGATGAAACGAATTAAGGACTGCATCAAATGGCAAAATATGCTATCGTCTGTTCAGATGTTTGTTTATATATGTTTGAATTTTTGTGTTGGTATCGTGTACACTACGCTTGCCGGTTCGTGGTCTTCATTTGAGAACTTTTCGGCCACATCGGCCGTCAGTTCAGTTCAGTAGGAAGACCAGCCACAAGGTGGACAGAAGATATCATACAAGTGGCATGAAGATACTGAATGCAAGCCGCTTCCAACCGGTCTTTCTGGCAATCCATTTATATGTCTAGTTATTACATAGTCTGTATTTCAACTTTTATCTTACACATTATCACAGAATACTGAACCGTACTCAACCACAACTACTATAATCAATTTAAATAAATACATAATTTAAGTAATCAATGACGTTAAAAATAATAAAATGTCAAAATATTAAATATAGGTAGTATTTAAAATTAAAATAGTTATAATGTCAATATATTTTTTTGCAACAATAGTTGCAAGAATCACTCTTTAAATAATAATACCTATATCATTATTATAATATTTTTATGTAAGATGGATCTGTCGCGTGTCACGCGAGTCACCGTCAACAATTAGGTAAGTGTCACTGTCATTTGAATGTGATACTACTTTTAGCAGACTGGCGACATTGATAATGTGTGCGGGGTTTGACTTAGGAATAAAAATGTCGGTAGGTTCGACATTCTTCATGGAGCCGCGACGGCACGCACACAGTGTAGAAGGGTAAGCACGGGAGAGGTACAGGCGATCACCTCTAATAAAGTGTCTAGCAAGGTGCTAGGTAAGTGCTTACACAATCATGGCGTACAAAGTACATTATAAAGTAAATGAAATTGGACAAAGTCGAGAACTGCGTGGTAGCAGGCTCGCCCCTGAGAGTGTACCCGGGGTGGACTCAACTGGGATAGCAAGCGGTCGACTATGTAGTTGGTGAACGGGCAGGACTGCAGGGGAAGGTTGAGGTCCTCGTGGGGCAAAGCCCCCATGTCCGGCGAGGTGCTCAGGGGGATGGGCTGGACTGGCCAGGCATCCCAAGGCAAGGAGAGCACCCGAGCGTAGACGATACGCTTTGACCGGAGCCATAGTCGATCGTGGGGTAACTCTGAGCTGATCAGGCCCCGGGATAAGGCATAGCCTAAAGATACCATAGATGCGAAGCGTGACCTGCTATGACAACGGTCGACTCATGATCTCACATTCATGGTATATCTTTGTTGCGCAATATCTAATGTGTTTACTTGAATCCTGGCACGATACTTATATCAATATAATGTAGGGCGCGACAGGATCTACAATTGACCACCAACTCTTCGGATGTTAAGCGACGGTGTGGCCGAGGATGGAGCTCGTGGATCTAGAAGATATCTATTCACTCTAGCCTTGAAAATTCTAAGATTGTAGGTCTCAGGAAACAGAGATGGCGGCAAAGAATTTATACCAAAGTAAGACTTCTCAACTCTAAATATCAATATTTTGAGAGTTGAGAAGTCTTAGTTCCTTTCAACTTTTGACCCATTTTCTGTCAAGAAGTTATTAACGTATAAGAAATATGTGTTCGCGAAGTCTACTGTTCGCAGAACTACCAGCAATAAAGATTGTTTATTAACTCGATAAACCACTTCGTATAAAACAATTCACAATGATTTCATACTCACCTCATTTGAATCTAAAGTATACTCACGAGTTTTAAACACAGGTTAAGTACATTAGCATTCAGGGGACAAGACCGTGCATTCCTACCTTTACGTCTGGACTGCTAAGTAGACTTGTAAATTGCAATTTTTGTACTTAGACACTTTTAGCAGACGCCTTTTTAAAACTTCCGAGAGCTTCCGAGCTTTATCAATTGACGTCATTTCTGGATTAAGAAGTTTTTAACCTTGTTAAACTTGGATATTTTACTTATATCTAATGTAAGTAAATATTAGACTAAAGTGTATTATTCTCTGATTTTTCATTTACATGCGTAGCTTAATAAAAAAAAACTTTATTATTCCTTTGCATTTTAACCGACTTCTAAAACGAAGGAGGTGTCAACTCGACTGTATGTTTGTTTTTTTGTATGTTTGTTACGCGATTACTACACCAATTATAACTTAATTGACGATTCTTTTTTGTTTGATAGTTCAGAGGTGGTCCCATATCAATTTAATCGACTAAGTACTTAGTTGTTTCAGTTTTATAAACTATAATTGTTTTATGTTTATTACTTACAGCATATCTACGTTATTTATTAACGATTGGACAGAAAAAAATTTTTACGGTTAAATTTTCAGATAAAGCCCATAGAAATTTTGAAAGAAGCCCATTTCATCAAATTCGGTTGAGGAGTTTAACTTTTAAAACAAAGTTGCGGATTTTGTAATTATTTATGTTATTTAATATTTAAAAAAACAACACATTTATAATTGATAGCATATAAGTAAGAGTAGAAAACTATAATTATTTATGATACTTTTGTGTGTTACTATTATATGTAACCTGAGATATTGTGGTCAATTCTGAAGGCACTAAAAATTAAAATTCTTTAACTTACTACATTGAAAAAAGGAACAAAAATTGTATGGAGATTTCGTTCTTTTTTTATTTTAGTTATAATAAACATTTTAATTATCTAAATAGTGCCTTCAGAATAATACTTTACTTTCGAGAAAGTATGTAAGTAACCAGTGGCGGATTTACCAGCAGGCTGAGTAGGCTGGAGCTTAGGGTGGCAGATTTTAGGGGGCGGAAAATTTGGTACAAAAATGTATTTTTCTTACAAAAATAATGTTTTAAACTATATATAGGTGTAGTTTTCATCTTTGTAGGTGATCATTTAAAGGTATAATAGAACAAGCACTAGGGTATCGATTTTCAAGATCAGTAGGGGCGGGAAAAAAAAAAATAGTCTACTGGCGGCAAAAGTGTAAATTCGCCACTGTAAGTAACTCATTAATTTCTAATTCCACGTACCGTAAATAGTGAGTAAAACAATTACCAGTCTCCCCTCAGGCTCGGATAGCTGGCGGAAGGGTAAACCGCACCATTACTGGCAGGTGCTAATCGAAAAACTTTCGCGCGTGGTTATCGACTCTAACTTTACCAATACACGTGCTCTATTTACGGAGATAGTTTTACAAATGGAAGGTTCTTTATTGGAGTGGTTTCATTTGGAATTTTTAAGTAACATAATTATACTTATTATTTTATATTACGTTTAGTGTTTTTGTTGCTGATGTCAACTGTAATGCTCTCAGTCGGTATAAAGTGAAGCTATTTTTGTTATTTTGTATAAGAAAAAAAACCGGACAAGTGCGAGTCAGACTCGCCCACCGAGGGTTCCGTACAAACTAGTAAATAAAAGAGGGAAATCATATTTTTTTTTATTTTCCTTCTTATACTGAAAAATAAACATCGTAAAAATATTTAAAAACCTGTTTTAAATAATGCTAATTAAGCTCTTTCATATGATACCTCACATGATACAGTTAATTCACTTTAAAAATTCGACCCTCATTCCTTGCATAACGACACAATTTTTTAGTGATTAAATTAAAAATGTCCGGTTTTTGGATTTTTTCCTATATTAAATTTGGCAATGCTTCTTGCCAAATTTCAGAGTTCTAGATCAACTGCAAGTACCCCATAGGTTTGATTCCTCTGTGAGTGTCGAAATGTGCGTTTTTACGACATATTCGGCAATAACTTTTTTTTTTACGAAAACTGAGAAATTTTATTTTTCTTTCTGCAGCAAGATACTATGGATCTGCGTATATGGTTTTAATTTCAACTCGATACCTTCACGCGTTCCCGAGATAAAGGTTTTGACAGACGGACAACAAAGTGATCCTATAAGGGTTCCATTTTTTCCTATTGAGGTACGGAACCCTAAAAACGACGATTATAACAAAATATTTTTGGGCACGATGATCTGAGAACATCCTTCTTTTTTCAATTTGTGAACAATATTAAAAGAAACACAAAATACCCGACTGCAGAAAAGAAGATTTGACAGTCTCACTTACGATTTCGTTACAAATGACACGCTGTTGAGTATACATTTTTTGTGAGAAAGAATACGTGAAATCGCTATAAAAGATTATAAATGCGCATTCTTTAGAATAATTCTTGTAGAATCACATATTCGTTGAAGGTTACGAAAAAACACACTTTTTAGGGTTCCGTACCCAAAGTAAGACGGGACCCTATTACTGAGACTTCGCTGTTTGTCCGTCCGTCCGTCCGTCGGTCCGTCCGCCCGTCCGTCCGTCTGTAACCAGGCTGTATCTCATGAACCGTGATAGTTAGAGAGTTGAAATTTTCACAGATGATGTATTTCTGTTGCCGCTATAACAACAAATACAAAAAAAAACAGAATAAAATTAATATTTAAGGGGGCTCCCATACAGCAAATATGATTATTTGCTCGTTTTTGCTCAATATTGAAAACGGCGACAGGTAGGCGCTTGAAATATTCACAGAATATTGAGTTATATTGTTCAGTTTAAAAATAAATAATTAAATTAAAATAAAATTCATATATAAGTGGGGCTCCCATACAACAGACATGATTATGATCACATACAATAGACATGATTTTTTTGCCGTTTTTGTAGATAATGGTACGGAACCCTTCGTGCGCGAGTCCGACTCGCACTTGGCCGGTTTTTTTTTTCAGAGACATTATTATTATTATAATAAAATATAGCCTATGACACATAGAGAGTAAAGACAAATATAATGACACCTCGTACAACAAAATCGGTCAAACCGTTTAAGCTGTAGTGCTCATTTATATACATATATCATCAATATATCATCGAAAAACAACCCTCCTTCTTAAGCAGTCGAGTAAAAAACGCCTCTACTTAATTCATAATTCTATAAACTGCAACCATAAAACTTTCATACTATGCCAGCAACTTTATAAGTAGATACCTACCTATAAACAGTTCTTGTAAAAAAACTTGTCCAGAAAAATAATTTCAACAAATCTGGAAACTTTTTCAATTCAAATTTCCCACAAAAAGTCGAACCTAAAACCTCCCCTAAAAGTCTCAGTGGCATCTTCAATTTGTAACCGACCTAGGTTTTAAATCACCGTCCAAGTCTAGGCGTTCTAAATCATACCTGCGGGTAACGGCGTCGGCGACCAGTCAAGCGTGACACTGATAGTAATAAATTCCCATAGCTGTATGGGGTTCAATGGAGCTTGGCCAGTAAAATCTGCAGGTGACTAGCTGAACTGATACGGTAATGGGTTATTATTTGACAGGATTTGACCATCGACTATCCATACTGTAGTGTCCAACAAACCACATCTTTGTCGATATATTTAGAAAAACACCGTACCATATCATACGCAAAATGATTTAAGAGTTAGTGTAAGTGTTATAAGTGTGATGTCAAAATTGATAAAGTATCGAATGTAAATTTTGGATATACAAAAATATTCATGCTAGTAGCGTAAATGATGAAATTAACAGCTAAGTAGACTTTACAAGTTTAAGATTAATAGTCGATTAACTTTAAAAAAAAATGGCCAAGTGCGAGTCGGGCTCCGAAGGGTTCCGTACTATTATCTATAAAAACTGCAAAAAAAAATCACGTTTGTTGTATGGGGGCCCTTAAATATTAATTTTATTTTAGTTTAATTATTTATTTTTATAGTTAATAATATAACTTAATATTCTGCGAATATTTCAAGCGTCTACCTATTGCCGTTATCAATATCGAGCAAACACGAGCAAAAAATCACGTTTATTGGGAGCCGCCTTAAATATTTATTTTATTCTATTTTTTAGTACCTACTTGTTGATATAGCGGCAACAGAAATACATCATCTGTGAAAATGTCAACTGTCTAACTATCACGGTTCATGAGATACAGCCTGGTGACAGACGGAGGGACGGACGGACGGACAGACAGCAAAGTCTTAGTAATAGGGTCCCGTTCTTACCCTTTGGGTATGGAACCCTAAAAATGTAGAAGTAAGAAATGAAAATTTTGTACAAATTTCATTTAAACTAACATGAATTAATCGTATCTCGTATAATATGTTCATAGTATCAAACAGAAGACCCTTATGATGTGCAACTACGGAACCCTACTTTAATTATTATTTATTTTTTTACTTTGTTTGTATAATACAATACAATACAAAAACACTTTATTGACACCATAATAAAATAATATTAGGTACATCATTGTAAAGTATGTGCCGAAATACAGGCATAAGCCTAGCTCGGCTGCGGTTGATCAATTAATTTTAAGTGTACAACTTGTAAATTGAGCAATAAAGTTTTTATTATTATTTATTATTCACATTTATTTATTTAGATTCTTAATTTTAAATTTTTTACATTTTTTTTATTATTTATATTTTTTTTTTTTTTTTAAGTATACATTTTTAGAATATTTTTATAAAATCACATTAAAAACATTATAAAAACCTACACCTAGATTGCCACCGGCAACGGGGCAGGGCCCAAGCTGCTGGCGGTGGAGGCTACAGAGTGAGGAACCTCCTGACAATGCGTGCCGTGTCCAAGATAACTGCCTTCTGCATTCGACCCTTGACCCAACCATTATTATTTATTATTACTATTACATGTATACAACAAAAATGGCACAGAAGAACACTACCTTTTTATACCGTGATGATACTATGGTAATATATATTTTTGGACATTATTGTTTTGATACAGTGATATTGTACATCACCATCACAACGTAGGTGAAACCGCAGCGTGGAGCTAGTAAAAATAAAATATATTTGAACAATAAAACAGAGACAATATGGTTCCCTAAACCACACCAAAACTGAAAGCCCTATAACTCACACACCACTGCTTTAGGGTCATCACTTTATTTTGGAATCCCACGTGAGGCTATCACTGTGATACAAACTTACTGTTTCCACCCCAAAATGTTGAATTTGAACTCTATGTAAACAAGAAAAGGTATATGTTACATGCAAAACAAGGATTTTTGGATTTATTCAATTGGGTATGTAAAGTTTTTTTTTGGTATTTTTTTTATATTTTTATATGATAGAATGGATCATTTAGAAAAACTAATTTCAATATTTTTTTATTCTGTTTAGTACTTATTTTTTAATATTTTTTTAAAGATAAAATCGTCCGTAGGTAAGATGACGTCATCGTACCTACTGAATAAGATGTTGTGAAAGCCAACATGAATTAAAAAATACATATAAGTCAACTTGACAGTGACATGTACCTATATTCGTTTTTGTCTCTGACTGATACAAGAGATCATCGGTTTTTGTTGTGTTTTGAAAAAACAAATACGTTGTGTAAACATAAAGAATGAAAAAAAGAATAATTAATCATTAATATTGAGCTCTTTGTAGTTAATTAATGTTTTCTAAGGTCTTCGCGATTGTGTTTGCGCATTGAAATGAAACAAATTCACAATATTATTCAGAAACTACAACTGTGAAATGTTTCGACTTTCGTGCCAAAAATCCTAATAAACTGTTTTTTTCAAGTAAAGGAAACCTTTAAAAGACTGGTGTGAACAAGTTAACGTAGAATATGTTCCTGGGCGAAGCATTGATGCTGCAGTACAATGAACCAGAAAAAGGAACCAGAATAAAATAAATAATGTATAAATGTAAATAAAATAATCTCTTATATAATTACAATGAAATTGGTATATAATTAAACACAATAAAATCATTTCAAAAAAGAAGTTATGTACTGTCAATCACTTTTATTTCATATCCTGGCATTGTTCATAAGTTGTATCTCTTTAGCTCCTCGGATTTTTGCGATGTTGTTCTTGCCGCTAGTTGAGATGAACTCCAGAATGATCAGATTCTCAACCTTAGGTAAGTTAGCAGAGTCGGCACGTACAAAATTATCCATAATTTATCCAATGAGTAGGCAAACAGTTTCTTACAACAAAGCAGTGGTCAACGTAAATGCAGTATCAATCAAAACGGTAGGAAAGCAAGGTCGTCGTAAAGATAATGAACAGAATTAATTTAATACAAATGAATAGAGTAGCAGAGCACCAAACACACAAAATAATTCTTTTCTTTGTTTATTTATTTTGGTATGACAGTTGTCATAGAGATATTGTCTCTCTTGTCAATGCCAATACTGTCAGTTTCATCTTTTTTTACTAACTAAACTACATTTTATTTTACTACATTTTAGAGGTCGACTGAAGGTCAAATATTTTTTATATTTTCGCAAAAATTTGCGCGATCTCATCATTTTATGTGCCCTAAATAAAAAAATATGGTTTATAGACATATAATCTCGAAATGGTTTTGGAATCAGCATATGTTACATTTTTCTTTACATACCCAATTGTGCAAGGTTTTCTACACCTGTTCTGAGGTAATTTCGACCTTATGTAGATAGAAATACGAATCATGTAAGCAGTACAAAAATATAGTTCTGACCAGAGAATGACCTCATTTGCATTGGACAGGAGAGAAAATTGTCGGTTTTTCACCTTCATTCGTTGGCGGGAAGCTGAATACAGGCATGGGCTCTAGGGAACATGTAGTTCTGTTCTGTTTGCTTTTATGATTTAACTGGTTAAATTCTTTTGTTTCAGGTCTTGTACCGATTTTTTTTAAATGTAGAACTAAATAGGTTTGCGCTTGTCCGCCAACTCGTCTGGTGTTAAGCAACGTTGCGGTCTTCGATTTCTTCCAGCGGTCCGATTGGCTTGTATGACAATGGTCATGACTTGCCAGACAACAGACAGCCAATGAGCATTAGTGAACTTCATCGAATCAACCAATTTGCTGCAATACAGTCCTTTAAACGTTGAGGCCAGTTATCATAGAAGCACGCACTCTTTCCATGGGAAAATTCTTCACTGCCAATCGTATGGATTGTTTTAGGGACTCCAAATTATCATGGCGTTTAGAGCAAGCCATACCTTCTAAAACTGACCATAACTCATAATCCAGCGGATTAAGATCAGGACTAGACGACGGCCAGTCTTCAGCTCTGATGAAGTCCGAAACGTTCACTTCCAACCAAGACTGCGTGGACCGAGCTTTATGACCTGGCGCCGAGTCTTGTTGGAAGGACCATACTTGGTTATTGAACATGGTGTTGTAAAGGGGCTTAACTACCTTCTCAAGAATGGTATTTTGATACACTTGTGCCGATGTTTTGATACCTTTTTCACAAAAATATGGCTCAGTCACTCCTTCATAGCTAACACCCCACCAAACCATCACTGAAGTCGGATAATGCCCACGTTGCACTCTGTCGACTAATTGAGAAGCTTCCTTAGAGCTTTGAGCATAAATACGGTCATTTTGTTTGTTAAAATGTTGCTCAATTGTAAAGATTTTCTCATCCGTAAACAAAATTTTTCTGTGACCTCCCTTTGCGTACCGCTTCAGTAGTTGTTTCGATTTTACCACCCTATTCTTTTTTAAATTATCAGTTAAAAAATGACCAGTGCGTCTTTTATAGGCTGCAAGTCCTAAGTCATCTTTTAAAATACGCGACATGGTTCTGGGTGCTATCTTCATCTCCCAAGATAAAATCTTTTGCTTTCGGACAGGATTTCTTCGAATTCTTTCCCTTACTGCTTTGACCACCTTTTTCGTACGAACACTACGTGGACGGCCAGATCTTTTTCTGTCACAAACAGAGGAGGTCTCATTGTACCTATTAATAGCCGGGTACACAAACATTTGACTAATACCAAGCGTATGGAGAGTTTTAAAAATTGCATTTGGCTCCATACCAACTTTGTGTAATGCAATCACAGCGATTCGGTTCTCTTTATCACCCCACTCCATTTTAATATCGCAAAATATTGTACAATGTATTGGCGCCAAAATTAGAAAACTCAATGAACAATCGTATAAAAATGACAGATTCCAAATTCAAATGTAATATCTTTCTTATTTTTAACTGTAACAGTATTTATGGCCAGACTAAGTATGTCCCAACAAAGCATGTACTACACAAACGAAAGGTCACACCTATAATATTCCAAGTATTTTTACGGCTAAACTATCTTCTGTTCAAACAAAACTATAATTGTAAAGGCAAACCTCATCTAGTTGAAAGCGGTGGGAAGGCTGTTTTCACCAAAACTCAAATTGAGTAGACAATATTTGTAACTTTTTTTTTCAATAAGCCAGACATGCGGCGGCAAATTAAAATTTCAAACAGTTTTATGTCGTAGTTATCTAGAATAATTATTGTAAATTATCACAATGTTTGCGACAATCTAAGATTATTTTTTATATTATCACGTCAATTTAACTAACAATAATGCACCTCGTGGCATACTTATCCCGAATTGCTTGAATTAGTAAAAATGAATTTCTAAATTAATATTAGTAGCACGATCAACGATGTATTGCAAACATAATGACAAGATTATGATCAATTACAATAGATACCTGACTTGGCTACAAGAACAAAATAACGAATGAATGAAACAAAAACAATAATTTACCGTCGCATGCATGGCGTATTACTAATGAACAGAAGCGCTAGGCATATGGTTTGGTAGCAATTTCTTTTTATAAAAACAGTTGACCAACGTATAAAAAGAATTTGCTATCAAAAACGTTTAAGCTAACTTAATAACCGTGATAGTTTAAAAAAGTGTTCTAAGTTTTCTATAATGCTAAAATCTTTTTTATAAATTGTAATAAATCACAATTGTAATACAACACTTGTCAAATTAGTGAAACGTGCCCAGGAAAGGGTTAGCGGTAAGCGTGAAATATGATGTTTTCTGAAGGTGGTGCGGTCTAGACACATTTTCATCCGAGAGATATGTCCGGGAGCCATCCGCGAGTGCCAGCCATCAGAGCGATGCCAGCCATTTGACAGCATCCAGCCAACTGAGGTATGCTAGCCATTCCAGAGAGTGACTATAACAGGTTGGTATTAGGTTACTCTACTTTGAAGTAAAACATTAATTCCCACACTACTACTTCTACTTTTTTATTATTATTCTTCGAATAAAATTTCGAGAAAAGTTCTCGAGTGGAGACCACGCACCGGCAAGCGCAGCGTGGAAAAACCAGCCATGAGATGAACAGATGACCTCATACAAGTGGCAGGAAGACGCTAATGCGAGCCGCTTCCAAACCGTCTTTTTGGAAATCCATGGGGGATCATCAAGCTGTGGACTTCTTATGGCTGAGATGATGATGATGATGATGAATGAACATCAAATTAGTTTTCCAGAAAGTGTCCAAGAAACCAATTTCCTAAGTGACCACAAAACTTTATCCTTTTAACTCCAATTCCAACCGAATAACCCAAAAACAAACCTCAAAGAAAAAGTAAACTCATTACGAAGTGTTCACCTCAGGTTAAGTTATGCCCTAACTTGGTCGTACTTAGATATAACTTGGTTTTACTTAGGTACAACTTAGGTATAAGTTGAGCGTACGCTTGCCAAGAATCCGGGAGCGTTAGATTAGCTATCCACACTATTGCTGCTACTTTGACAAATGTCTGCTTTCAAGTTTTGTGTTAGGTTCATTTTGTAGGTTTTGTTTTGAGAAACTTGTGTTTTATGCGGTAGTGGGAAAATTTTACTTTATTTCATATCTGTTAAGGTACAATATTTTAAAAACTTGAATCTAATTTATATGTGTCTATTGTGTTTCCTTAGCTGGTGGGATGTACTTAAGCCTTTTCTGGTTCATTCGTATTTTAGTATGGTGTAAACAATAAAGAGTTTATCTATCTATCTATCTGGTAAAATCTATCTATCCAGAACTAGAAGATACCGAAGCAGACAAAAGTTTGAAGACTTCGAAGCAGGCAATGGTGGTTTTTCCGACCTTTTGTTTGAATACCTTGATGCGGAAACACACTAGGTAAAAGTTAGATTTAAGTTTTTGAATTATGAATTTCCGCCTGATTTATATTTTTATTACAATATTTTCGCTTCGGGTTTTAGGTTTCCGTACCTCAAGAAAAAACGGAACCCTTTTAGCATCACTTTGTTGCCCGTCTGTCCATCTGTCCGTCTGTGTCTGTCTGTCCGTCTGTCCGGGTGTCAAGACCTTTATCTCGGGAACGCGTAAAGGTATCGAGTTGAAATTAAAACCATATACGCAGATCCATAGTATCTTGCTGTAGAAAGAAAAATAAAGCTTCTAAGTTTTCGTGAAAAAAAGTTACAGCCGAATATATCGTAAAAATGCACATTTCGATACTCACAGAGGAATCAAAACCTTCCCGGGTACTTCCCGTTGACCTAGAAGAATGAAATTTGGCAAGAAGCATTGTGTTAGAGTACACATATAGGAAAAAAACCGAAAACCGGTCATTTTTAATTAAATCACATAAAAATAGTGTCTTTATGCAAGGAATGAGGATCCCAATTTCAAAATGAATTAACCGTATCATGTGGGGTATCATATGAAAGAGCTTCAGTAGCATAGGCTAAAACAGGTTTTTAAATATGTTTACGATGTATAATTTTTGGTTTATGAAGGGAAATAGAAAAGAATATATGATTTCCCCCTTTTATCTACTAGTTTGTACGGAACCCTCGGTTGGCGAGTCTGACTCGCACTTGTCCGGTTTTTTTAAATACCTGCGTTGGAGTTGTGGCCAGGTCATATGGGGCTGTATCCATTAAAATCCTCCAGTGTCCAGGCTCAGTGTTAAATGGTGGACTCTTGTTCCTCCAAACGAACAGCCTGTGAAACCGTTTCTCCCAAGACACCTGTCGTGTTGTCCTCGGTTTTTCGGTCTATGATCGTTTAAACTACTATACGTACAGCCACCTTCCAGTCCATTTATGTGGAAGCTCAAGGTTCTACCCCTGACTACCCCGAGCTCAAACTAGAGGTAACTTTAAAATGTTTGTTCTGACAGACTGTGAATTTTTAGTGACTAAAAATGATTTTTCGATTGCATGTATAATGCGTTACTTTTTGAACACGAATTTACGAATTAAATAAATAAATAAATATTTGTGGACTGTAAATAAATAAATAAATATTTGTGGACATTTTACACAACGTCATCTAGCCCAAGCTAAGCAATCCTTGCTGTTTATAGAAAATTTATTGAACCAGGCGTTATTTTGCGACGCCTGGTTCAATACATTTTCTATAAACAGGAAGGATTGCTTAGCTTGGGCTAGATGGCGTTGTGTAAAATGTCCACAAATATTTATTTATTATTTTTAACCTACTTGCACAAAAGAGGAGGTTCTTAATTCGAATGTATGTTTTCTTTTGTTTGTTCAGCGATTACTTTGGCAATTATGTATTGATTTTGATGATTCTTTTTTGTTTGTTAGGTAATAATTTTGAGGTGGTCCTTTTTAAATTTAATCAAAATCGGTTCAGTACTTTTATTTTTATAACAAAATAACTGGTAAAATATGTCATCCAAATAAACTAATTGCGTATTTTGAAGTCGTTTTCTTTTCTCAGTTTTTTAAACTATAATTATTGTAGATCAAATCTTGGAAAATACAAAATCAGTAGTTTTTTCACGATTATGTAACAAACACTCTTCCATAAAGTATTGAAAACATTCAGCAACTTTAGGAATTATGTAACTTTGACATAATATGTTAAATAGACTAGTTTCAGACTAGACCTTTTGGCCCACTGGACTTTGTAGGACTTGTCATTTTGGGACACTAGACCTTTTGGATCACTGGACCATTTGGATTACTAAATCTTGTGACCCTGAACGCATTCAAATATCCTGGGTGGTGATAAATAAAAGAAGTACTTAAGCCAAAAGCGATTCGTATAAATATTCTGGAATGTGTTTATTCCTATAAATTTTTAAGTTTGTACAGTAAAAATATCTATTAGTACTCTATTCTATCCGTTTTCCTGTTCCAAGACCAGCTTGGAAGACATTCGCACCAGTCACCAGGCGTACAATATACAATTATACATATCTTCTTCTAGATCGAGTTCTGTTTACACGCACAACTTTATCGACCACGCCATAAATCAGCTTGTCTGTAACAACAAAAATAAATGTTTATTATATAAACACGAGTATATATACAAATAAAGAGATCCGTAGACGTAAACTTGCGAAAACGTACATTCGACATCATATGTGGCGCATTATTTAAACTACGGAAATGCTCCTATGTGGTCAAATAGTTTTTTTTAACCCGGCTGCGTAAGAAGGAAAATTAGGTATGTATGATCGCCTACAGCCTAAATGGCTTGACCGATTTTGATGTGCGAGGTGTCGTTAAATTCGCCTTCACTTGCAGAGTGTCATAGGTTTTTTTTTTGTAATAATAATGATTAAATTTACACTCAACAGCATATCAAGCATAACGAAGTCGTAAGTTAGACTGCAAAAACTGCTTTTTTTTTTTTTTTCTTTTTTTTTTTGTATTTTGTTTTTCTTTTAACATAAATACTTGTTATGTCTGAATACTTATTAGCATTTAATGATATTTCTTAATAAGATGCATTCTGTTTGGATAGAGAATCTATAGAGGCAAAAATAGAAATTAACATCTCGATTGAACAAAATGAAAAAAAACGCAGCGTCTTTGTTCTCGAAATAAATAATGAAATAAGGACAGCAGCGCCCTCAAACCATCGTAAATTTTCGATCCAAATACATTCTAGTAGCACAATGACAAATTTAGTAGAAAGAGAGAGAGAGAAAGAGAGGGGATAAGACTGCCATAGCTGGCCTAGCATGGAAGGTAGACAAATCATTTTTAACCGCGCTGTTATGTCAGTTGTCAATGTCAGTGGATACCTTATTTCCTCTGAAAGGTGGATAAAACGGTGGAAAGACTATTTGTATATGTTCCATGCTAACCCTGTAGGATCGGGAAAGGTACAGTGCTAAAGAGGAGACCTATACCTATTCAGCAGTGGCTAATGATGATATAATGATAATTGATAGTGATCTATGTTTTTACCTAGTAGAGAAGGTTTAGGACGTTGTAGTTGTGACAAGCGTGGGTATCGCCTATGTCGCAGAACCCTAGCCTTGGATTCCTGCTGTAGGGTACTGCGTCGCCTGCGCACCATCCTTAAATCTTTAAAAATATTTGCATATCATTAGTACAATTTTAAAAAATACAGCCCAGATATTTTGGGTTCGATAACAACAAAATTGTTTTTTTTTTTTTAGCATGATTTTATTAGCTTCACAAGTATGTTAGTATGTAGTACCTGGGAGACCGAGCTACACTCGGATTTTTATATAAAAACGTGCAGCAAAAGGCAGACGACTCGCCTGATGGTAAGCGATAACCGTCCCCTATGGACAACTGCAACATCAGTGACATTACTGTTGCTTTGTTAGCCCGGAAAGCTGCTTGTAGACACCCTTTTTAAGACGCTCGTTGTTGAAGCTCGGCGGGAAAACCTTCCGACCTTTGTCAGAATTACAATCTATTATTAACTACATATAGTTATGGGAAGATTATTTTATTTTAATTTAAGTAACTTATAAGTTAACTTTAGAGTTTTCTTACCATCTTTAAGTTTTCTGACTAAGTTTGTTCTTCTATAAACGACAGAAGTTACAGCGTATGGAGGATCAGTCAAGAACGTCTCTATCCCACTCAGCTTCAGTTCATAGAGATTTATCAACGGGCTGATGAAGTATTCTTCAGATCTCGGATGTCGTAGTTCAACTTGATTGGATATGATAAGTTTTGTTAAGTGTTCGAGTCCGATGAAGTGACGCTCAGCAAGAGTTGGTTCTAAAGGTATGTCCACTAAATTAAGACAGGTGTCGTTGCTTAGCTGTGGGAAATAAAATTTAAAGTGTTTTTTTACCCGACTGCGTAAGAAGGAAGGTTATGTTTTGAGTGTATGTATATATACCTGTGTATGGATGTGGGTATGTATGTTTCTGTAAGATTACCTACAACCTAAACCGTTTGACCGATTTTGATGTGAGAGGTGTCGTTAAATTCGTCTTCACTCCTTAAGTGTCATATGCAAATATTATTTTGTGATAATAATAATACCTACATCTCTTACAAAAATAAAAAATGAGTTTTTTTTTTAATCTCCAACTAACGTTTCCGTAATAAATAAGTGATTTACTGAAATTATTCCAAAGAATGTGTACCTATTTATCAAATATAATTTTTTGATAATAATAATACCTACATCTCTTACAAAAATAAAAAATGCGTTCTTTTTTTTTGGAATCTCCAACTAACCTTTCCGTAATAAATAAGTGATTTTACTGAAATTATTCCAAAGAATGTGTATTTATAATCTTTTACAGCGATTTAACGCACACTCTCTCACAAAAACGTTCACTCAACAGCGTATCAAGCGTAACGAAATCGTAAGTTAGACTGCAAAAACTGCTTTACTGCAGTCGAGTTTTTTTTTTAAATATTGATGTTCACTTATTTACCGTGGAAGACAGTAGAAGACAATACCCTCTACCCAGTTAGCTCCACCCCCATCCACTAGTCCACTTAGAATGTGTTATTTAAAACACTCTCTCTAACTATGCTAAAATGTGTAATTCGCCTTTACACGGATTGATTCTCCTATTCCGCCGTTTTTGGGTCTTCATTGGATGGTCTATTATGTAGTAAGTTAATCAGAATACTTACCAATGTTTTCTCCAGCGACACATTGAATGCCCTCAATACGTCTTGATATGTGCGGCCACTAGGCGGCGGACATGTTTCCAACACTACAGTGTTTACGCGGAATAAGCTCTCGAAACTCGGCAAGATGCCGTCCAGCGCTGGGCTTCCGCGGCAGTTCACGTGGAATTCCATCGACATATAATTTTTATAATAAATTTCAATTCTGTAAGCTGGACAGTAAAAAAAGTTATTTGTCTTAAAAACTACATCTACAACTTCACTTGGCACTATAATTTCTAATCCTGGTTGAAGATCCAGAGGCAGGCCCTAAACAACGTGGAAACTGTAGTGCTAGTTTAAAAAGTTATATAATCCAAAATTACTTCCACATAATTATAGTTTAAAAAACTAAAAAAGCCGACTTCAAAATACGCATATCGTTTACTTGGGAGATATTTCTTTTAGTTATTTTGTTATAAAAACCAAAGTACTGAACCGATATTGATAAAATTTATGTGGGACTGCCTCTGAGGTGTTACCTATCAAAAAAAAAATAACCATCAAAATCAATTCACAATTGGCGGAGTAACCGCTGATCAAACATACAAAAAAAAGAAACAAAAATACAGTCGAATTGGGAACCTCCTTCTTTTTGGAAGTCAGTTAAAAATGGCACTATTCGTAATTTATACTCATACTTACTTTCTACCATGAAGGTGTGAGAAAACCCCAATTCGGGGAAGTTGTGTGCAGCACCGTCCAAGCAGTTCTCAACGCATCGCAACTGTACCCGTGATGCTGTGGCTATCACTAGAGTAACTGCACTGAATAATATCCATCTCATTATGTAGATCTCTGAAAAAAATGCAAGTATTAAGTATTATTTTTTACTTTTTAGGGTTCCGTACACAAAGGGTAAAAACGGGACCCTATTATTACTAAGACTTCGCTGTCTGTCCGTCCGTCCGTCTGTCACCAGGCTATATCTCATGCACTGTGATAATTAGAGAGTTGAAATTTTCACAGATGGTGTATTTCTGTTGTCGCACAACAGATACTAAAAAACAGAATAAAATATATATTTAAGGGGGCTGCCATACAACAAACGTGATTTTTGCCGTTTTTATAGATAATGGTACGGAACCCTTCGTGCGCGAGTCCGACTCGCCCTTGGCCGGTTTTATTTAATCTCAGTCTCAACATATTTGCGATACCTGTTGACACCGTAAGCAACTTCTGCGTGCATAGGGAACGTTACTCATAAAAACAATAGGCAGTAGTAATCAATAATTTAATAACAAGAAAGACAACTGTCATCTAATCTCACCTGTGACGGACGCTACAGTGTTCGAAACGTCAGGGCCTTTATTCCGTATGACCATCGGCCGTATAACGTGAATTTGACGTTGTGCGTCTACAATGAAAATTAGACTTTGGATTCTAGAACTTAAAGGCTAATTTTCATTGTCAATGCACGCACGTCACGTACGTGAGCGCGGCCGATGGTGATACGGAATAAGGGCCCAGGTCAGGTTATAAAATTATGCAAATGAAACGCGATAAATCCGTTAAGAATTGTTTAATTTCAATTACTATTTTGTTTTATTTCTATAACATTTTTATCCGACTACCCTAGAAAAGGGGTGTTCTTGATAGTCTACGTTAGTAAAGTAAGTTCGTATAGACTGAGTGGCCAGCCCTATTGTCAGAGTTATAAAGCCGCCGAAAAGCCTCTTACCTGGCTTGACGATTGCTATTTTTTAAGAAGAAACAACCGGTACCTACAATTTAACGTGTCATTCGACCCACGGTAGCGCTCAGAAAGAAATGCCACACACGGTCACCTATCCGAAGACGTTAGTATACGTTTAATTGTTACGTATGCGTGGAATTACATTCGTAATTTAATATGTATATAAATAATTGTATATTTCTATATAAAAACGTTGTCTTTTCCGTTTTCGATAAGTTAGGTGTCGTTAGATTTATCTTTATATGCCATAAAGGCTACATTTTTAATCCCTTATTAATTATAGTCACTTATTTATTCTTAAAAAAAAACATTCTTAAATTAAATAGATAGATCTAAATCAACAAATTTAATTAATTAGATAACTCTGAAACAATATATAAAAAATACTCACTTATCACTTACAGGATATGTAAATTACTATATTACACTTATAATTAACTCACTTCAAATAAATTATCAATGCACACACAAAGTTTTTTTTTGTTTTTCTTTTAAATACGAACGCTTTGTTTCCAACATGAATTCACTGTACGATCTGATTGGGTAAGCAATAAACTACGCTTAAATATTCTCAAATAATATTTCCTCCTAGATATCGAAAAGGATTAATTCATATTTTGTAATATGCTTTGTGACGCGATTTACAACAATTGGCATAAGGTATAAACTCTAATCAGTAGGAGAAACCCATCGTCATGGATTTTTTCATAACCTATAAATAACAACTAATTAACTAGTACCTTACCTTACTATTGGCGGGCGTTTTCCCTTAATCGAGTACATGGAATAAAACTAATTCTCTATCTCTTTTCCAAGCTATTCATCCCACATGGTGGTGGGGTCAGCCTTCCTACATTTTCGTCTCCATTTTTCTCGATCTTCGACTTTATCTAAGATTGGAAAGTTATAGTCATAGCCTTTAAGCTTAGATGAAACTAGATGGACCATAATCCAGCTTAACAAAGATGTATGTATTGGTCTTGCTTCTTCTCCCTAATCTTGTTGTCACATTTATTTTATTCCGTATGATATACCCAGAGTTTATTGCCGATATCGATAGATGGCACTAAAAGGTTTAAAAATATAGAGTGAATAGATATCTTCTAGATAGACGAGCTCCATCCTCGGCCACACCGTCGCTTAACATCAGGAGTTGGTGGTTAATCGTAGATCTATCTTCTATAAAAAAAAAAAAATAAAAAAAAAAAATAAAAAAAAACTGATTTATTCTACTTATTCTCAAACATTGCTAAGAGGTAAATCCTCCTCTTCCATTCGTTTGCTCACTGCTGAGCGTCGTGATGCTCCCGACGCGATGCGAAGAGGTAAATAGAGGATAATAATCTTACCATCGGCAGCTTGTCTTGGCTGATATTAAGAGGAAAGTTTAATGCCCATTTGTTACCAGTACATAGCGCATTTTATACATAGCAGAAAACATCTATACCTTCATTATATTATCCACTTTCATTTATTTTTGGAAGATCGTTAAATTATGTAGAACACTTATAAAATCGATATCTGTATGTCCATTATATATTGTTGCTAAATGCTTTTCCGGCAGCCTAGTGGTGAGACCGTCTGACTTGCGATCCGCAGGTCTTGGGTTCGAATCCCACGGCACGCACCTCTGTCTTTTCGAAGTTATGTGCGTATTGTTGATTGCCGCCAACTTCAAACGGTGAAGGAAAACATCGTGAGGAAACCTACATGTCTGAGAGTTCTCAATGATCTTGAAGATGTGTGAAGTCTGCCAACCCGCACTTGGTCAGCGTGGCAGACTATGGCCTAACCCTTCTCACAATGAGAAGATGGCCCGTTCCCAGCAGTGGGACAGTTTGTACAAACAGGGCTGATAAAAAAAATGCTTTTAACAATATATTATATTTCAAAAAACTGAAACAAACGACTTCAACACCATTTCGTTTTTGGATGACATATTTTTTCAGCTTATTTTGTTTTAAAAACCAAGTAATGAACCGATGTTAATGAAATTTATACCGGACCATCGTAGTATGTCGAACTAAAAAATAACATCACATATTAGACAAAAATTTCAATTTGATCCAAGTTAATTTTCATACATAAAAATCATTTTTGCGTTAGTAATTTCTAAAAATTAACTTGGATCTAATTAAAATTATTGACAAATATTTGTGATGTTGTTTTCTAGTTTTACAAACGACGATTTTTTTATAAGTTCATACAGTCATTTCATATATTCAAAACTGTAGGTATGCGCGAGCGAGACGGACGATGGACGTACTATGGACTCTTAACAAAACATAAAACCGAGATACCTCCTACCGTAACCGTGAAGCCAAACTCTTCCCATAACCCTCACCTCAGCGAGGCCTGTGAGAAAAATAAACCACTGCAAGTTATCTTCACCTTCCCATCTCTCCCCAGGGAACCCTAGAATGTTCAGAACCTCGCCGTTTGTAATTGTACGAGCGGTCTTATTGCGCTGCTCAACCTGAGCTGATTAACTTAGTTGTCTTTAGTGCTTTGTAGTTGTTTCGGCTTTTGGCAATAGTAGTGTAGGGGATTTAGTCTATCCCTGTGTTATATTATTATGATTGCGACACGCTCTTAACCTATTATTTCATCATCTTCTATAGAAGAAAAAGTACTAGCTGGTTGATTGTCATTTTTATTTTATTTATAGTAGACATAGACATAGACATATATTTATTCATGGAATAATGCTTGTGCTTAATGTTAATTTGATGTTATGTGTTATAACATCAAATTAACATTAAGCACAAAAACAAAAGAAAACGCTACAATATATGAATATGATGTGTCTGATGAAACCAATAATTTCAGTATAAAAAATATTAAATTGGATGTAAAATGACCAAGATATCAGTGTATCATACGCAAAAACGAGAAAAAAAGAGACGAAAATCAAATGGTTTGTTACGTACCCATCCTCTCGCTCGCTAGTACTTAATGTGTATATGTATTCTGTGTTCACACACGCATACCTACTTAGGTAGTGAGTGAGTGTGCTGTCATGTCCATGACGTCACTGACCATAACTGCAAAGCGTTATGGTCAGACGTTGCCACAGACTGAAAACAAATTCACACATCAAACTTATAACACCCCTCTTTTTGATTCGGGGGTTAAAAAGGATCATCTTAAATTGTTCACTTAACACGTAGGTAAGTATATCGCACCAAAAACACCCCTCGACACCTAATAGCGGCGTTCCTCCACAAATCGAGCCGTACGTGGCACATATCGACAGCCTCCTACTGTGATAAATCATTTGTAAGCTTACACCTGAAGGGAGATTTATAGCGAGGGCCTTTATTGAGATCCGGTGCGGGTGGCTGGAGCTTTGAAATTATTCGCTGTTGAATATGACAAATAAATGTTTGAATAAGTAGAAAAATAAAATGCCCGACTGCAAAAGAGCGATTTTCGTAGCATAAATGTTACGTCTTATATTATGACTAGCTGCGTCCCGCGATTTACGTTTGGCTGTCATTGTTATTAGTAAGGGTTTTGGAATTTATCATTTTGGACAACGATATGATTTTGGTTAACAATTTAGTCTTCTAAACGCCACCTTCGGGTATAACCGATTTATTGTATTTTAACCGAATTCAACAAATGAAAAGTATTTATTTGATATTATACTTTTTATTAAATCTAATGGTTGTCTGGAATAGACCACTTTTAGCAATAAATCTACTTTTTAAGTCCTTCTATTATATGTTCATTTTATTGTTGTTTTTGTTGTGGTATCAATTAAGTGCTATTTGTGTAAGAATTGTGCAGTAATTTCCAAATCAGTTGGATATTTAAACAGTTTCTCCAATAAATTGTACCTAATATGTACCTATTTACTACTTTCTTATAAAGGAATGAGTTTTATTAAAAAAATAACAAAATAAATAAATTACAAAATAGGTAAACAGCCAATTCGCCAGAATGACGAGCCAAACAAAACAACTATATGAAGATTTATCGGCAATTACATAAAAAGGGCTAATAGTAAACATCGTACCTATGGATGTGAAAACATCGAGAAAAAACTTGCGAACAAGTCCACAAGATCAGCGCAAAACTTGCAAAAACAACGCTCTAAGATTTATTCGCGCCCGATAATGTACTTTCGAAAATTACTTACAAACTAAGTAATACTTACACTATATTATGTAGGACAATACGAATTAAAGCCCTCAGAAAGGTTCCTACTTCTTCTAGGAAAACTTCGACACTTCAGTGAGTCAAACAAAAAGGGTTAATAGTTATCATTAGAGTATATTTACATGTTACTTAATAAACAAGTATACATAAATTTCGTTTTGATTCGTTGATTAGCAACTAGAAGTTGCTTCGTCCCACCAGATGTCGTCATCTTAAGGTGATTATACTAAATCTTAAGAGTATTGGCAACAGTTCGGTTGACTACATCTTTATAAAGCTTTAAATTACAGCACTGTATATCTGCTTGCTTTTAGTTTAGTGGAAACCTTTGCCTCCCCATCCACTGAAACCTCCGTATCCTCCCAGACCAACACCGCCTATGGCAACTGGAGCGGCGACTGCAACAGGGGCGGCAGCAACAGCGGGACCAGCAATCACCGCACCATGGCCTGCTCCTGCGCCTACAGCCAGCACGGCTCCTTCGCCAGTGTGTCTCGCGACAGCATCAGCTACGCTCTGCGCGTGTGCTGCACTAGTTGCCACTGCTGCGGCTTGCGCTCGTGCTGCATTCGCAATACGAGCCGCTTCCACAGAGCGAGTGTTAGCAATAGCCACTGCCTGGACATGAGCAGCGTTAGCGATACGACCGGCTTCGTTAGCACGAGCTAATTCAGCCGCAGCACCGGCAGCGGCACGTCTGGCTGCGTCAGCGGCTCTAGAGCTTTCCCATGCTGCTGCAGCTGATCTCTGTTCGTTAGCAATACGCGTCGCGTCTAAAGCTTGAGCGTTTCTGATAGCGTTAGCCTGTCCAACTCTGGCAGCTGCTTCGGTTGCACGTGCTCCTTGTATAGCGGCGGCGGCCGAGTTTCCGATTTGGGCCACTTGGACGGCTTGAGCATTTTGGATTGCGCTGAGTTGTGCTGCACCGGCCGCTGCTGCACTGTTCAGAGCGGCTCCTGATCCAATGGCTGGTGCTGCAGCGGCGACGACTGTCGGTCTAGCTAGCTCACCCGGTCCTCCAATATCGACTCCCACAGCTCCAACGGTCGCCAGCCCGAGTCCGTGACCGCCAACCACAGCTGGTCCATAACCAAAACCACTTGCCTCCGGCCTTGAATCCTTCACAGGACCACCTAGTACTTCGTACACCAGAGCGAGCACAAAGAAAATCTGAAACCAAAAACAACTCCATTAGTTATGACCATAGACCAATAATGGTACCTTGTTTCTACTTTACAGTTTTTTTTTTTTTTTTAATTAATTCAGCTTTTATCGTCATTTAAACGCCACTTCCATCTCCTTATGATGTCTTATCCAAGACTGAGCAGCCATGTATAATGATAAAGATAAGGATTAAATGGTTTCTAAGTTTTCACAAGTGTTCTTCGTTGAAATTACTAGAAGAATATTCTTACCGTAAGCCGAGACATTGTTTTGTTTTATGATTGCAGTGAACACTACCGGATCGTACTGTTAGTTCTTAGTAAGTAATAATTATGACACGTGCAACATGCGCTTTTATAGTGCACCGAAAATGATTATATTCGACGAATTAACAATTCTAAGCAGGGAATCCGGCCCCTTTGAATATGATTAGGTGATTTCGGTAAAAATTACTTAATCAATGCAAGCATGTCATTTGGCAATTAATCGAGCCTGTGGTTACACTGTGCTGGTCGGACAGCGTAACAGACCATGACGGGTGTGCCATATGGTGATTAGGTACAATACATTTCTTTGACACTGCGTTAACTATATACCTATAATTCCAGATAAACAGCGAAAAAAGATAATGTGACAAAAACATCACCGTTTTTTGGTGAATACTTTGAAAACTCGTACGAAATAAAGGTGTTCCACACATGCAAGCTGGGAGTTCCAATCATGTGCATTAGGTATTTAGAATGTGGTCCACAATCGCTGAATATACATAGATTTGTGACTTTTCAATGATAGTACTTAGGCGACCAAGATCCACTCGGATTATTTGTGAATGAAAATACGGGCAAACCCCGGATTTACTAGAATTGAAACATTTTTTTTTTTTTTGTTGACGGGGGGGAAATCTTCATAAGATACCCAGCTGCATTGGGGTGCAACTGGGTTATGTGGGACTGGGACCCACTAAAACCCCCTCAGTGGCCACCCTCTGGGTTATTGACGGAAGGCACCGGGTTCTCCTTAGGACCGCACCGATGTAGAATTGAAACCTAGCTAGATCGATTTATCGTACCCGATACATACCAAATTTCATCAAAATCGATGGAATCGTTTCCGAGGTCCTTTTTATGTATTTATCTAAATACTTTTTTAAACTATCACGGTCATTCATTAAAACACTGCTATTATACGTTACGTTAACGTGAACCACGGTAAATATCCCGTTAATAATAACAGTGTTTTAACTAAATACTATTGCTTATTTAATATGTATATTACACGAGAGACAATATTATCGAGTAAGTGAGATACTTACTGTGACAATGTTCTGTCCTGTTTCTATAAGATAGGCAGAAAGAAATTGACAGAAATCGTAAATTACTTCATTAAAAGATTTACCATATTTATATCTCAAAGTGACGAGCGCAGTGCATTGTTACATAGTCTAAATTTGAAGAGCTATTGAAATATTTCTCTGTTTTGTGACTCTTTTTTATGCAAGATAGATCTACGATTGACCACCAACTCGCCTGATGTTAAGTGACGGTGTGGCCAAAGATGAAGCTCGTCGATCTAGAAGAAATCTATTCACTCTAGTCTTGAAAATTTCAAGTTTGTAGATCTCAGGAAACAGAGATGGCGCCAAAGAATTTCATTCCTGTGCAGTACGCATCAAAAATGCGGATCGATATCGCTGAGTACAGAGTTTTGGCATTTCAACGAGAAATGGGTGGTAATTCGCCGACTTTCTGCTAGTCCTGTAGTGAAATGGGGAGGGTGGAATTAGGTCGTGAAGCTCTTGCGCACATTCCCCGAAATGAATCCTGTAGAAAATAGACAGACATGCTACTTTACGGCGGTGCTCGAGACTAAATAGCTTCTTGGCAGCTAGTTTATCATCACCGATTAACCTCAACGCTCGCCGGTCCACTGACTCTAAAACTTCTAGCTGATACTTGGGTGATCCATGAAAAAGGTGGCAGTAGTAGATACTCCATACACAACTCTTCACATCCACTACTACTTTTCACCTCTTTCGATTAGGATTAAGTAATATTTATGTGTGTTGTTTATAAACTTATATTACCTCATATCATGTCTGTAATTCATGCAGTTTCTAGAACAACTGCGTGAGGTAACAGTTTGCGTGATAGCGGCTCTCGAAGCGAAACAGAATCGCTCAGGAGTCATGCATTGTCAATTCTGGTCTTACACCGTAGAACACGTTTTAGTCGATAATAGTTATGGTTAGATCATATTTGTGATTATACTTGGTCTATCGCCTCTGGAAATCATATAACTAGAAGATCAGACTTGTTTTTGGTTATTTTCTTCAAGGCTAGAGTGAATAGATATCTTCTAGATCGACGAGCTCCTAAGAACACTTCCAACTAATTCACGGCTGAACCGATTTTGATGAAAAATGAAAAAGCTAAGAACACTCCCGACTAATTCACCTTTCAAACTAACAAAATCAAAATCGGTTCATCCGCTCGGGAGCTACGATGCCACAGACAGACACGTCAAACTTATAACAACCTGTTTTTGCGTAGGGGGTTAAAAACAAGACGCTGGATGCAAGCCGCTTCCAATCGGTCTTTTTGTAAATCCATGGGGAAGGCCTATGCCCAGCTGTGGACTTCTTATGGCTGAGATGATGATGATGATGATGAAAAAACTGAAACAACCTACTTCAAAATGCGCAGTTTCATTTACTTGGACGTCATATTTTCCAGTTATTTAGTTTTAAACCGACTTCCAAAATGGAGGAGGTTATCATTTCGACTGTATTTTTTTAATGTTTGTTACCTCATAACTTTCGACTGGATGAACCGATTTTGATGATTCTTTTTTTAATTGAAAGCTGATGCTTCCCGTGTGGTCCCAGTAATATAGTCCCAGTCCCAGTTTTATACAGTTCTGATAACGGCATCCATGAGAAGTCGGTTGCTTCAGTTTTTTAAACTATAGTTTAACAATTTTATTATAAACCAAAGTACTTCACCGATTTTCATGATCGTGATATCTACATGAAACCAATCTGAATATGTATATCATTTCGAACTAAAAATATAATATCCAAATCGCTTTCTAAATGACGAAGTTATACGGTAACAAACATGTAAGAAAATAATTATAGTTTAAAAAACTGAAAAACCCAACTTCAAAATACGCAATTCGTTTACTTGGACGACATTTTTTCAGTAATTTTGTTACAAAAACCAAAGTACTAGACCGATTTTGATAAAATTTATATAGGACAGGTATTAATACAATCGAATTAAGAACCTCCTCCTTTTTTAAGTCGATTAAAAATAAAATGTAGCAATATATATTTCCAGTTAAGAAACATTTTGGTTCCACTTTTTATACAAACCTCTAAATGGTGAAAATGGTGAAATACGGGTAGTGGGTTGTCTCGCTTGGATTATTATCGGGGTGTCTTTAAATCATGAATCATAAGGTATCTTCTCGTTGTACCCATCTAGATAGCCTGAAACAGTGAAATTTAAATGGGTACAAATTCATCCTCAGATAGATATAATCATTAAAAATAACAAAATTACAGGAAGGTAACAGGTATTAAATTGGCGACCTTATGGCTTTAGAGCGATTTTAAAATTCATCATGAACATCAACATTCACATCCCGTTCTTTCCCAATTAAGGATATAGGCCTCTCTCTTACCATGCCATCTGCCACGATCCTGTGTCAAGATTCTGACTAGGCTTTCATAACAAACAATAAATAATAGTAGATTGATAAACAAGGGGCTAAAAAAGACATACATAGAAACCTACAGAAACCGAGTTACAGTGGGTTTTTGCGCCGTGTGTTACACTCTACTTTTCACTACGATTGCGAGAAAATAAAATAATCCAATAAAATATATAACGAGATGTTTGCAAAGAGAATGTCAATATACTCCAAAGAGATTATTCTACTTTTGAATAAAGACTGTTTCGTTTATGTAGGCTCTTTGGTAACAGATAAAAATTATAAAAAATACTTTTTCCCCTAGTGCAAAATATACTGTTTTTCCTCGCTCTAGTACGCTGCAATGACAGACTTTTTGAGCAAGAGGAGTGAAAAAAGATTTTTCAAGTAAATATTATTACTATTAATATATTTATATATTATAACTTATATTAGTAATTAGTACATAAGAACTTAATGTTGCACGCCCGCAATAGATAAAACTGTTGGGACTAGTATTTTTTAAGAAATCTATATACAAGCGAGCAAAGCGTTGTGAGCAATAAATTATGTTCTGATTCTGAAACTTTTTTCACCATCTTTAAGTCCATAAGTGAAATGAAACCGGCGGCCAGCCCCAGAGCAGCAAGATAGCGAGCCGTGGCACGTGGGGCCGATTGGCTATTAACGTCGCCGGTGCCGGACCGGTTTACTGCCGGCCCGGACATCGCCAGATACCGGCACATCCGATTATACCCACACGCTGGAGACACACTGAGTAATCGTTTATCGTTTAACCTGATATTTTTATTTCGCTCGTCGGAGGCTGGACACCGAAGCTTAGGGTTCGGTAGTAATTTAAACTGAACTTTTGAGTGTGTTATATATATACTTAACAATATGATATTTTCTTAAGCGGGATTTCCACTGTAAGGGCCTGAAAGCCCGTTAAAGTTTATCTAGTATCTACCTAACTTAGGAAGTGCAACCCAATGATGTATTTATACGTAAAAAGGTTTCCTACGGCTCTGCGTGGCAAGCCTCGAGTAAGGTAATCGCCCGACTCGTCTTCAGTCGCAACATGTCGGATAACTACGCTGTTAGACGCGTGTCGTGACTTGTAAACGATGATAATGCCAGTTCAAGATCCAAGATTTATGAGACTAAAATGCTAAAAGGCCAAAATAATGTGGTTTTATCCTCGAAAGTGCTAAGAACTGAGATTTGCAATGCTTTTACTTCATATTCAATGGACATAACCTCTCTAAGTATAGATAAAATCTCATCAAAGATCCGACTGAGCAAAAGAAATAAAAAGTAATTTTGACGCTTTTTCAACGAAAATCTAGATTACTGTATGAGCATCCCTAACCTTTTAACTTTTATTTATTATTATTATTTGTTCCTAAATCCGTCATTATATAACATAATAGACAAATATTTCAACTGCATATCTCTTACAACTCAAAAAATAAGCAGTATTACCTACTATTAGAGTTGTACAGACAGACGGACAGACGGGTATCACAGGCTTAGTAGTACGAGTTTTTTAAACTGTGGTAATAATATTAGTGGCAATAGGAGCCGATTGGCGCCGTTGGGTACAAAGACCTACAGGGAGAATCGCTCTCAGTGTGTCCAAAATTTATTTCTACCTTATTTTATGGGGATTATACGATCAGCTTCTACCTTGTCAACGTTCTTACACATACCCAGGTTGGACACCCTTACTGCCACCATCTTATATTTTCACCCACACTCACATTTACCAACTTAAACATAAAGTTCTATTTGTTTCAGCTATCTTTCCCCAAATTTGCAGCACAAAAGGTAGGATGGAGAAAATTGACTTACCCTAGATAAGAATGGTAATAGCTACTGTTTTTTTTCTTCGCAAATTACGTTTGGACGGTAAAGGTTTTCTTGTTTACCTTTATTTTGTTTTTCTATTTTATGATGGAGGTTAACCTTATAGGGGGGCAGAATTGTTTTCTTGGCAACGACAAGGTACTTGATGATATTATATATGCCAATTTGTGACAAAGGTTATTTAAATACAAAAAAAAGGTTATTTTAACTGACTTCCAAAAAGAAGGAGGTTATCATTTCGACTTGTATGTTATTTTTTGTATGTTTGATAGATAGATAGATAGATGAACTCTTTATTGTACACACCTTAAAAGTAATAACAAAGAACTTAAATAGACTAGTGCAACAAAAGGCGGCCTTATCGCTAAAAGCGATCTCTTCCAGGCAACCATGTTTGTTCTCCGCTGTGCTCATAATTGTTCATTGATTTTGATGATTATTTTTGTATTTGGTAGAACATACTTCAGAAGTAGTCCCATGTAAATTTTATCAAAATCGGTTCGGTACTTTAGTTTTTATAATAAAATAACTGGTAAAATATCATCCTAGTGCCTGTAGAAAAGTGAAAAGCAAGTCGCGTAGGCACGCCTTAAATTATGTAATTGCAACACTTGCGACCTAACCGTGATACCGAACAAATAAATTTAATATTTTATCATTTTCAATACATCCTATATAGCCAAGTAAACAAATTGCGTATTTTGAAGTCACTTTTGTCAGTTTTTAAAACTATAATTTTAATATGACGTAAATAAATGTACGTTGGTGTGTACTTCTCCAACACTGTGCCTTTTGTGTATTTTTACCTGACTGCCCATGGAATTCGATTATGTTTTTTAGTGTATGTATGAATGTGGGTACATACACACACCCTAGAATAGAATTTATCTAGGTAATATAGAAACATACTTTCTTTTCTATGTTTCTATATACTTCCTAAATCCTTAACGGCTTGACTAATTTTGATGTGCGACGTATGTGATGTCGTTGAATCCGTCTTTAATTCCCTAATGTCATAAGATATAAATTTATGTCAAAACTTATGACATTGAAACCAGCTCATGCACATATTTTGATAGATTTTTGGCTTCACCTATGTACGGAATTTTGACGATTTAATTTTTTTCACTCTAAATGTCATAATTCTAACTTCAATCATCGATTTAATCGCATTCTTTGATTACATAGAACTAGCAAATGACATTCAAACCTCATCGCATGTTAGTTATTACTAGGAAAATATTTAACTTCTTTTAGAAGAGGATTTAAGAAAGTTGTAAAAGCAAAACAAAGCGATATAAATTGCAGTGTCGCTCTGACAGGTCACTTTGGCAAGGAGCCTGTAGGTGCGTCTAAGAACGTTGGCAACATAACAGGCGCTTTATCAACCTGCTAGCTAAAACAGTATTCTATCATTGAAATTAAATAATTTTTCATTTCTCATTCGCCGAAAGTATGCTTGAAGTTGCCTGTACATAGGGCCAAAAACACTACTTTTCGTCTGTAAGGAGAATCGTTTCTGCGTGCTGTCACGTTGAAAATCACGTTCTATTTTTGACATTTCTATTGAACAATATCGAAACTTTTTTTCTTTTCTGTGTTTTCATGAGTCTGGAATTTTGCGTTTTTTTCTACTTTCCTTATTCGAAATGAAAAGCAGAGTGCTTACATCGGGTGAAAGACCTATTTAGGCACTTGAACTATTAGCGCCCTCGCTACGCTCGTGCGCCAAACCATCTCGTGCCTGGTTAGGTTACTTTCAACCCTTGTGTAATAATCTACTATTAACGGATTTGCTTAAAAATTGTACGTTTTTACAAGTTGTAAGTACTTACTATTTTTTGCTGAGGAATAACTTAGTTGTGATTTTTTTTTTACCGACGACACAAATAGTTATAGATTAAAACTGAAAAAACTGACTTCAAAATACGCAATTCACAACAAAAAGAAGCGCCTGAGCGGATTTTGATGAAACTAAGCTAAGAACACTCGATGAAATTCTCTTCCAAACAAAAAAGCTAGATCAAAATCGGCTAGGATGCCACAGACAAACAAACTTATATAAGTAGATGCCACAGTCAAACTTATGTAAGCATAACCGTCCTCTTTTTGGGTCAGGGGTTAAAAATATAAATAGTCGTTTCTCTCATAACATTATGAGCATTAGACGTCCATAAAATTCTATTAAAGCTGTATACTGTACCTACACTTAACCTTTACGGTCCAATTTGGCAGCGAGGGGACATTTGGCACCGGACGTCCTCCATACAACAGGTACGACGGTAGAATGGTCTGCCAACTTTTGGGAACCACTCTGTGACGATATTGTTTTGTGAATACGAATATAACTGAAACCATTTGCTTAGTGTTTTTTTTAACGATTTAGTACAAGGTTGCATGGAAGAGATCACTTTGAGCGATAAGGCTGCCTGTTATTTCGCTAGCATGTAAGCCTTATGTGTTGTCGTTTTTTGTTTTCAGTTGTTTAAAGTATGATTCTTAAAAAGTATGTCTATTAAGAATTTTATTAGCTTCAGTAGTCTTAATTGATAATTATGCTCCAAATATATAAATAATGTATTTTTTCCTGCTACGAAACTGTGGTTACGTATAAGGAAAAAACTTCTTAGATCGACATTTCTAGTATCGTACGAAGAATAATTATTTTTCGTACGAAACTAGTTACGAAACAATAGTTACGTACGCGGCCGAAGCGATATTTATACCCGAATGTGTCATGAAGATCGTTAAAAGTGAATCTATTAAAAACATATTGCGTAAGTGTATTCACCTTGCCAAATAAATTTCCCCGAAAAAGCTCTAAAGACTCCTCTATAACACGCTGTAGTGGCATGGTGGTTGAACTGCGTGGGCCGTGGGTGCAATTCCTGTGAAACAATATTTTTTCCAGGCGCGCCAGGTGACCGTAAATCACTCGTCTAGACGAGTTTTATAGCCTTGCTGATACACGCACTATAATACACTCAAATGATGCTCAAACTTTTCTCCGCATCTTAATTTTTATTATCATCATCATCATCTCAGCTACAAGCCAATCACTGCTGGGCATAAGCCATCATGTATTTCCAAAAGGACTGTTTGGGCTCAGGCTGCTGCCTGCGTCATTCTGCCACTTGTATGAGGTCATCTATCCACCTTGTGGCTGGTCATCCTACGCAGCGGTTATCTATTAGTAGTAAAACCAACTCGTATGCTGTGACGGTTTCCGATTGTTGACTTAACTTTTGACATCTATTTGAATAATTTTTTTTAACCAAAGTTACTATTCTGTAAAGGACTTATTGAAAAATGCATCGTGTCGAACTTATATACATGTATCACGCCAAATATTGATTATGTATTGTTTTTGTTTTTGACATTTGCATTTCACTATTATTGTAATTTTTTTTTTTTCAATTGTTGACATAATTTATTGACATCTTAAAATGTATTATCTATGGATTTTCCAGTATTTAACACACCTAGTATATGGTTGTTATTGGCTGTACACCTTTAATAATACGCGCTATGTTTGTTACCCTTTATCTGGCAAATAAAGCACTGAATTGAAAATTCAAATAACCATGATATTCTTTCATGCCGTCATACACTACGTTACCGTTCGTTCGTTGTGTGCGTGCGCGTATACTATTTATATACTTCATTATTTCTATGTATGAGTTGTTTACTGTGAATGATTGTATTATAGAACTATAGTATGACTATAATAGTGTTATCTGACATCAAAGTAATTTTTTAATAGATCAGTGGTTTTATTATTTACAACAAAACAATGTAAATTCTAAAGATACTAAACTTTTACACAAATAAGCAAACCAATTCAATTAATTAGTTTATTGATTATTTTTATCACAATTTGACCAAGTATAGAATCCACTCGTCCAAGCTGGTTTTAATCGTGTCAAATTTTACTATGGAAATTAACGTGGTTTTCACACATTTTTAAATAACAACTACGGGTCACTCACGTCTGTTTTGAGCCGAAATATCCGACTATAGTTTCAACCGCCTTCGGCGGTCTTTTTCAAAGGTGCAGTACACACGTCACTCTCGGTCGGTGACGCGCCTTGCACTATAGTCGAATATTTCGGCTCAAAACAGACGTGAGTGACCCGTAGTTTTTATTTAAAAATGTGTGAAAACCACGTTAATTTCCATAGTAAAATTTGACACGATTAAAACCAGCTTGGACGAGTGGATTCGATACTTGGTCAAATTGTGATAAAAATAATCAATAAACTAATTAATTTAATTGGTTTGCTTATTTGTGTAAAAGTTTAGTATCTTTAGAATTTACATTGTTTTGTTGTAAATAATAAAACCACTGATCTATTAAAAAATTACTTTGATGTCAGATAACACTATTATAGTTATACTATAGTTCTATAATACAATCATACACAGTAAACAACTCATACATAGAAATAATGAAGTATATAAATAGTATACGCGCACGCACACAACGAACGAACGAACGGTAACGTAGTGTATGACGACAACGTAACGACGACTACTAAAAACTACGGGTCACTCACGTCTGTTTTGAGCCGAAATATCCGACTATAGTTTCAACCGCCTTCGGCGGTCTTTTTCAAAGGTGCAGTACACACGTCACTCTCGGTCGGTGACGCGCCTTGCACTATAGTCGGATATTTCGGCTCAAAACAGACGTGAGTGACCCGTAGTTTTTATTTAAAATCGTGTCAAATGTTCATATGAAATTGTTTACATGTAATCATAATTGAAATGAATGAATGGGTCTTTTCGAATAGATATTATAATAAAGGTGTCTTCAAATCGCGAGTGAATAGATTTCTTCTAGAGAAGCGCACTCCATCGTAGACCGTAACTGTCGCTTAACACCAGGTGAGTTGACGGTCAAGCGCAAGCCTATTTTCGAATAAAAAAAGTTTGAACCCCTTTGTCCTAACCGTTTTCCTTTATCCGCCGTGCATCTATCAACCATACGCAGAAGCATATTGGATTCGAAGAAAAACGAAAACTTCAGTTTATTGTGAAACCAAATTGATATCTGCAGAATACACGAAGAAATAGTGCTAAGTATTTAAAGTTATCACTCTTGATGTGCTTATTTAAATATGATAAAAAATATCTCTCGTTCTAGTTATTATTATTAATTAGCATTTAGATTTATCAAAACATTTTCCCTCGTTAAAATCAGAATCCGTTGAAGCTACCAACCCACACTTAAGGAATATTCTACGTTCCCATTCACATATTCCGTCCGCACTACTGCCATAAACATGGCGGTCACAAGGTGTGCCTTATAAAAAAATAGTGCTATTTATTAGAGCCAGTGCTGCCACTACTTCTTTTGTTTTTCTCCCTACAGAGGATTTTTATGTACTTTGAGAAGGAATAAACTGCAAAGCTGCTTTTAATTATTTTTTCAACGTCAGAATGAATTAAAAAATCTAAGTCGTGCTTCACTTTAAACTACATCGCTGCTTACTTACTATCAGGCGACTTGACGGTCAAACACGGATTTGTTCGCATGGTAATTCTCCAAAGTTGCATACAGCTAGACTAGACTACGTTGATTTATTAAAAGTTTATAATACTATATACATTATTGTATATAGTGTTTTAAAGTAAGTATATGAAATGAATGGAAATCTGAAACCAGTTTTAATAGAATTTCGTAAGATGAACCTGTGCTTAACCTGATGAACAGACAGACATACAGATGAATATGGCGAAACTATAAGAACTAAGGAAAGGGGAAGGCGGACCATCATGTACCATAACTTAAAATTATAGTTTGTGAATTTAATTTTATATTTGTAAACTATAATGTAATGTGGTATATTGGTTGGGATGTACTATCAGAGGGTACCACTTGGGTTGCGCGTAGTATAAATGAAACTCCAATTAAATGATGTGCTCTTTAATAGAGCGCTGGCGGACGACTGTCCGTGCGCTGTCATGGGCCGTATTATATACATGTTATGTTGTAGTAGGTAATACAGCGTGATGTAGGGGTTTACGCCCTACAGTAAATAAGTGTAATGTAAAGAAGTGTAAAACAGTGGAATTTAATATAAGTATCAAAATATGCTATATTAAGAAGTGTAGTAATTAAATTTTACAACTTTAAAAATATAGGTACAACAATCAATCACTTCCGAACCAAACAAGTTTTCGTACATAAAAAAAAACTAATTAATTCTTTCTAACAAGTTTATAAACACAAAACCAAATTCTACTAAAAACTGTATAGTTACGAGAGAGAACAGAAATATGATATTTCTTCATATACCTGGAGCACAAGTAAAACTATAAGTATGTATCGATATATCAAATTCAATTAGACTATTTTACTTTCTCCGACTGTTGTCTCAATTCTCCCATATTTTAGGTTACGCCTCCAACCTGGCAACACTGTAAAGGGTTCGACTCAGCACCCCGGTCACGTCGCACACCGGCCAGATTTGAGAGAAGGTATGCTAGTTCCTCTCTTTGATATAAAGTTTTCTTAGCCCCTTTCTATATTGAAATCGTGGGGAAACTGGGAGACGTGATTCGCGCGTGTTTTGTTTCTGGGAGCTACTGTTTCGGGAAATGGTAAAAAAGTTTCCCTGCCCTTCGCAATAGATATAATCTGGGTATCTTAACATTTCGAGTGAATAGTTTTTTTTAGATAAGCGCATTCTATCGTGGACCACAACGTTGCTTAAGATCAGGTGAGTTGGCGGTCAAGAGCAAGCCTATTACTATGTAATACAAATCCGGCAAAGTACGAGTTTCACTCGTACATCGAGGCTTCCGTACTCCTTTGCATGACACATCAACATTAACACTGACACCAGAGCTAATTACTCAATAAAATGTGCTTTTTGAAGTGATAACTTCTTATGGGAGGATAAACCGCTTCGTTACGTAACGCGTTAAGGGGCCAGTCGTTCTGGGTTCCCCTGGCTAAGTTATCACTTCTGTCGGCCGTCCCGAGACGTACACGTTTTTATCTAAGAAGATTTGTAACTCCATATATTTTCTTTAAAGTAGGAATAGCCTGAAATGCTAGGCGTTTACATACCAAGTTAAAATAGGCAAGTGATACAGACCCATTTTCTTTATCCAAAGAGACTTTAACACTACCGTTTACTCTATTTTAAATTTATGCCACATGACACCAACTGTCAACAAACGTTCACTTGTCATCTTTCATTTCTTTTTTGTGGAAACAACAAGGAGGTTTTATCTCGCTTAATAATTTCCCATTTTTTTTCAAAAATTATTTACGCAAGCTTATCTCGCTCTTGACCAGTTTTTAGTACCTATTTGTTAATTTACATCAAATTAAACCCTACAATCTTACCAATTTTGAGATTTTTATATTGCCATTAAAAAAAACTTAAGTGTTGGTCAGACAGATACCGTAGCCTCGCGTATAGGCTTCTGCACCCTTAATACGGAACCTTAAAAACGTTTTTGGCCAGTGCCTCATCCTTCTCACAATGGGAAGAAGGTCCATATCCAGCAGAAATACTGTTTATACAAAAAGGCTACAGCAAATATTACTGAAACACTATTTAATGCAAACAACATCATAAAAATCCCTCACACATCATTTATCACAGATAAAATCTGAATAAACAAACCCACTATCCAAACATCAGGTGCGACCCAACCCTGGGAATACTTTAATACAGTGCCTGAGAGACCCTCCGCAATCATTTTATTTTCATACCCGGTCCCTGAGGCCCCGAAGGTCTACCTTCGTGATTTGCCATTCAAAGCGTGAGACGTGACGGCGCATCAGGTATTGGGATCATTTTGACCCGCACACCGAGCGTAGGGTTAAGATAATTCTGTTGACAGATAGTGTGGGATTCGATTGGGAATCAATTTTGTTTTTCTGTAAGATTTTCTGTTGTTTTTGGGTAGCGTTTATATTTGAATTGACGTGCTCCTAGCTTTAACCATCCGAATATGTTAGGAGTGTAATGTACTTCGTGTAAATGTATACTTATATCCTGTTTTTTATTGTTTTTATACAAAATAGATATACGTTTGACCACCAACTCGCTTAGTGTTAAGCGATGGTGTGGCCGAGGATAAAGCTCGTCGATCTAGAAGATATCTTTATCTATTCACTCTAGCCTTGAAAATTCCAAGATTGTAGGTCTCAGGAAACAGAGATGGCGGCAAAGAATTCCATTATTGTGCAGTACGCAACAGGAATGTGGATCGATATCGCTGAGTACGGATTTTTGGCATTTACTAAATATGTACATATACATGTAAATGTAAAATATACATGTATATGTATATGTACATGTATATTTTACATAATTTTAGAAAACTTTTAAAATTTTAGTTTCTATATTACGTTATATCGCATCACTCGTAAAAAATCTTTTACGTAGCCCTACTCATATCGACAAATAAATGAATGAATTTGCGAGACTTTTTTCTTTATATAAAATTATCTCATAAAAAACGCAGCGGCTTTAATTATTTTTTATGTGTAATGCACAAAAATATCTCCCTGCCACTTTCTCTATTTCTTGGGTACTATAATCTTGGAATTCTCAAGGCAAGAGTGAATATCTTCAAAATCGACATGCTCCATCGTTAGCCACATATCGCTTACAAGCAGGCGAGTTTGTAATAAACATGTTTCTTTTTCAGTTTCAATAAGCCATCTGAATAGAAATAAAAAATAGCGTCACAAAATTAATTAGTATCTGTCAGACCCCGAAACATCTTAAAAAAGCTAAACAGAACCACAGACAATACAAGAATCAAATTTCTCTGACGTCATCATAAAACAAGTTAACCCTTTCCCTTCACGACGACACCGTGACGTCTCGACAGGCCAGGTGTCTCCCAGACACCGAGTAAAGGGTTACGTAATGAATCGAACTTGGCATTATTTAGCATGAAATTAAGACTATCTGCGTCGGATTAATGAAGATATCGCTCTAGACACGAAGTGTTGTATACAGGATGATGAAAATTAGGAATTTATGACATAGAGGAAAAGGAAACACATAATCGAGGTATTTTCTGGCATAAATACGAATGTTGGAGGTTTAAATCAGAAGTGGAGGTGAACTATATTTTGAAGATCCATCACTTATTAATTCTGTATTTTACAACTTTTCTGTACTAAGCCTGTCAAAATTCATCTATCAACGTCGGCGTCGTCTGTTGTACTGCACCTGCACTGGCAATCTAGAAATACTTATTATTATTTTTTATTAACCGACTTCATTTTCCTAATTTATTTTCCTAAAATAAATGCGTAAGTATAAAAAAAACTATACAAGCGTGAAGTATAATAAAAGATTTCCTCTAGGTCGATGTGCTGCATTATTAGCCAAATCCTCAGTTTTAGGGTTCCGTAGTAAACAAGGAACCCTTATAGTTTCGCCATGTCCGTCTGTCTGTCTATCATTTCGCGGCTTTGTTCAAAGACTATTAGTACTAGAAAGCTGTTATTTGGTACGGACATACATATTAATCATTCCGAAAAGTAGTAAAATAAAATCTTAAAAAAAAACTACACGTTAAGCAAGGATGAATCATTATTTTGTCTTCTACCCCATGGTGTGGAGTATTCTTGAATAGGTAATCAAAAACATTAAGGGTGTGCGAAAACCATTTTTCAATTTAGGGATTTGTTTGTTTATGTGATAACTTTGCTAGAGTCAAGTGTACTCTTCCCTTCTTTTGACTTTGGAGATACGAATAAATTAAATGTACTTAGAAAAGTAAAAAAAGTCCTAAGTGAATATTTCTTTTAAACATAAGTTAACTCGTACGTTCACGTATCAAACAAGAGACCCTGTTTTAAGTTCATAAATTATGATAAAACTACATTGCGCGTGGCACGCCTTTGACCATTTATTTATCAGAAGAGTTGGTACTCAGACGTAAAGATTTAGAAAAAAAACACGTCATATGACTATTTTTTCCAGCACGCCCTGTATACACAGTTACGCAAAGGTACGTCTCGAGGGTAGTTGTATAAATTACTCCGAATAATTCCTGAATTAACATTTTTAATCTCACTCGGATGTTACGCGAATAAATTAAGGAGGCTCCGATTGTAGACGCGAGATAACGATAGATAACAGCTTTGTAAAGTGGCTGGTTTATCTTGCTCTGAAGGCAGGTAGAGTTGTTAAATTACATCAAGTTTGTCTTTTTATGTTGTTCACAGTTGAGTCACAGAATACTTAATAGTACAAATACGAAATACTCACTCTACAAACATTTAATTAAATAGTGGCTCTTGCTACGGCGCAATAAAGTGCACAAATAAAGTCAGTTGCACAAGAGCTACGTGTTTACTCTTATATTAACGTTACAATGTTTCTCGTTCTATTGTGTGATTCTTTATCTTTTCTGGAGCACGACAAATTAGTGTCCCGTCGGGCCGGAATCTCGTATCTACTTGTAGAATTATAGAGAGATAATAATAAAGACATACATACAAACACTTGAAAAACATAGGTAACCCTGCTTCTTACGCAGTCGGGTAAAAGACAAAGACAGTTTGTTCGGATAAATTAATGTGGCATTAAGGACGTTCCTGTCTCTACAACATTATTTTGTTCGAGAACACGGGCGCTGCTGTACTTATTTAATTATTTTGTTCAATCGAGGCGTTAGTTCACATATTTGGCACGATAGAAGCAGACTCTAAACCTTCTGGCACTAATTTAGTAATTTGACGCATCTTAGATCGTAGTTTAAATTGCAAAACAGCAATAATTATTCGAAAATAACAGTAGGTATTATCAGCGTTGACCCCGCTTGGTATTTTGTATTCAAGCGCGGTACAAAAGTTCATAGATCAGAGGTCGCGAAACCCGAAAACTATTCCCGACGGCGGCGCACTAAAACACCAATAACGAGACCGTATATTAAGCGACCAGGTGACTGATTCACTGCCCGCTCACTGAGGAAGCAGTACGTAAGCTACTGCATTTGCGAACTCTACGGTTACCCATCTATAATCCGAATTATGAAATACCAAATATAATTTTCCCGAAAAAGAGATGTTTTTGACGTGACAACGTCTAATAAATCTATGAACGCCGGCTGCATGCACGAAAAAGTACGACTCTTTCTCCCGTTACGTTACGCTCCTTGTCCCGTTACGCGCGCGCGCGCTTGCGGAGGCTGAGGAAGCGGGCGGGTGTGCGCCGCGCCCGACCGTCCGCGACTCCGCGTCGCTTCAATTATCATTCCTCGGAGCTCGCGCGCGGACGTATGTTGTCACGTTAAACTATCGTCCGTAAACCGACTTTACAGACAACCAATTTTTTTTTTAAAAGACAATAATGAAAATGCCGAAAGCTAATGAAACTGATGGCTAACAAACTTATGGAGTCAGAAAATCTTTTCAAGTACATAAAACATCTCGAATCTGTTAGTTCTATGAAACAAATTCGGGCGGGTAAGATTTAAACAAGTTCAAAGAAGAAGTCTCCGGCAGCCTAGTCGGGAGACCGTCGGACTTGCGATCCGCAGGTCTTGGGTTCAAATCCCGCGGCACGCACCTCTGTCTCTTCGAAGTTATGTGCGTATTGTTTATTGCCGTCAACATCAAACGGTGAAGGAAAACATCGTGAGGAAACCTACATGTCTGAGAGTTTTCAATGTTCTTAAAGATGTGACTGGCAACTCGCACTTGGCCAGCGTGGTAGACTATATATATATATATTATCCATGTATTTATTTATTTTCTTAAGTATAAATTTTTACAATATTTTTATAAAATCACATTAAAAACATTATAAAAACCTACACCTAGATTGCCGCCGGCAACGGGGCAGGGCCCAAGCTGCTGGCGGTGGAGGCTACAGAGTGAGGAACCTCCTGACAATGCGTGCCGTATCCAAGATAACTGCCTTCTGCATTCGACCCTTGACCCAACCATCAAGCGAGAGCCTCTTAAGATGTTGGTCAAGGCTCTTCGCTATTAAACCGTTTGCCGATACGACTATCGGAACAATGGTCGTCGAGTCAACATCCCACATGGCGGTTATCTCGTGAGCCAAGTCAAGGTACTTGCTGAGCTTGTCCTTCTCAGCCTTCACGAGATTCTCATCATGTGGGATGGTGACGTCAACGAGCACTGCCCGGCGTTGGGAACGATCTACAATCACAATATCAGGCTTATTGGCAACAATAGTCCTATCCGTGATAATAGAACGGTCCCAATAGAGCAAAGCACGGCCATTCTCAAGAACCGGCGCTGGTGCGTACTGATAGTACGGCACCTCGGACTCAACAAGGCCGTATTGAAGAGCAAGTTGCTGGTGGATGATCCTGGCTACTTGATTGTGCCTGTGCAAATACTCGCTGTTAGCAAGATGCGAACAACCGGAAATAATATGTCGGAGAGACTCTCCGGGACGGTGGCATGCCCGACAAATGTCGACCGTACCGTCTTTCATGATATATTTCCGATAGTTGTTCGTCTTGATAACTTCATCTGCAATCGCACAAGCAAACCCTTCAGTTTCACCAAAGAGGTCACCGAAGCGTAACCAGTTCACCGACGCAAGAAGGTCTACATCGGGTCCTGTTAAGGCCCGGTAGAACCTCCCATGTAGTTCCTTGCCCTTCCATACGTCCCTACGATCTTCCATGCTGAGCACCGTTGGTTTGCGCCAGTTCTCTTTTGCCAAGGAGAGAGGTTGCCCTTGTCAACTGCCATTACATCGTAATGAATCCCACATTCGTTGTTGCGGAAATAATCCCTGAGACTGCACACCTCACGGTTATGAAGGTTCTTGGCATTTAAAAAGCCACGACCCCCCCACTTCCGCGGAATGTACAGTCTCATAACAGACGAGCGTGGGTGTAGCATGCGATGTGATGTCAGTTGCTGACGGACCCTTCTATCCAGGGCGTCCAGCTCAGTTTGAGTCCACCTTAGTATGCCAAAGGAGTATGACAATAGAGGCATCACCCAACCGTTGAAGGCGCGTGACTTATTGCCACCAGACAAAAGACTGTTAAGAACTTTTGACAGACGGCAAAAGAAACGCTCCTTCACCGATTTTTTAATATCCTCTACCGCAATACCCAACGACTCTGACATACCAAGGTATTTGTAGGTGTCGGCTTCGGAGAGGGACCTGAGAGTCATTGTCTCAGAAAGTTGCAAATTCGGAGAATTTACAACTTTCCCTCGCTCTACCTGAACGACCGCACACTTGTCTACACCAAACTCCATCTTAATGGCATTGCTAAAAACCTCTGTTGTTTTTAACAACGTCATTAAGTCTTGTCGTTTCGGTGCAAAAAGTTTGAGGTCATCCATGTACAACAGGTGAGAAATAACTTCACCCCCCCTACGAAGCCGATAGCCTAGACCTGAATCCTTCAGCAGAATACTGAGAGGGTTCAGTGCCAGGCAAAACCACAATGAACTCAAACTGTCACCCTGGAAAATGCCACGGTCAATCCTTATCAAGTCCTGCGGTGTAAAGGAGCCATCTCTACTGCCTGGTTGACGAAGGACTGTGGTCCATTGCCTCATACATGTGGCTAAGAAGGATCTCAAAGTTGCATCAATTTTACACAACTCTAAGATCCTCTTAAGCCATGAGTGAGGCACCGAATCATAGGCCTTCTTATAGTCAATCCAAGCAGCAGAGAGGGCCCCTTTATTCCGCTTGACTTGCTGGCTAATAGCCGTATCAATGAGGAGTAGCTCTTTAGTACCACGGGACCCAACCTTACATCCATTCTGAGTAGAGGCCAAAACGTTGTTCGCAACTAAGTGCGTATAAATTTTATTTCTCAGAATTGATGTAAGGAGCTTATAGATGGTTGGTAAGCATGTGATGGGTCTGTAGTTTTTTGGTTCCGTGGTACTACCGGACTTATGGAGCAGAAAGGTGACCCCGGTGGTCATGAAGGCAGGAAGAGAACCGAGCTCGAGGGCATCTTGGAATTGAGTAGCCAAGCGATCGTGTGAGCATCGAATCCATTTTATCCAAAAGTTGTGCAATCCGTCTGGCCCAGGGCTTTTCCAGTTCTGTGTCGTACGGATCGCACAGCTAACGTCTAAAGGGTTTATTAAAATAGACCCCATGGGTTCAATGTCTTCGCACTCACGCTTGACAATTCTCATCCACTCGTCTTCCGTGTGTTCGACGGGCATCGACCAAATACCACGCCAGAAACGAGTCATGGCGTCAGAATCCGGTAGCTGTCCGTCGCTCACACGTTGCTTAGGTCCCTCCCAGCTTCGGTACACCTTTCTTTGGTCACTTTGGAAGAGGCGATTCTGCCAGTATCTATCCACACGTTCTCTGTAGCGACGAATACGATTCGCCCATGCATAGACTTTCTGCTTCAGATAGTCGATGCGTTCCGTGACATTGGCTAGGTAGTGTTGCGGCCTAATACCGGTTCCGGCAAATGCCTGAGTCACAAAATGCATTACTCGGGGGCGATTATTCCCCCGTCTGAAGCAGATCAGCTTCGCAATGAGAGTCCTGAATGTGTTAATACGCCGCTCGATCCTCACTTGCCACGCGGGTACATCTCCGGTGCGTCGCGGTGCACGGCTAATGTCCGGAAATTTAACACGTGCGACTCGACACACCGCAATGGCACCGCAGTATAAGATCGAGTGAGTATCAACTAAATCTCTACTAGTTTGAATATACGGAACTAGCAATTCATTCAAGGCTCCCATCAGTGCTAGATTTTTTCTATGGGTAGGCAAGCGTGGTAAACGTGGCCTAGAGTCGGGTGCGAATCTGTACTGAGAAATCACGTCTTCCAGAGTGCTCCTCAGTTGCTCACTCACCTGGTTAGAAACACTACTCGTAACGTCCCCCTCGTCAGCTGTGGGGTCAGCCGACGTCACAAGTGTCGCCACCGTGGTCGGCATTGAAGCCCATGACGGGGCAGACGACGCGACAGGCGACGGATCCCTCGCCGACACGGGGGTCGGACGAGTAGATATCACTTCCAGGCGAAGCCGATCGAGCACGGGCTGATCCAGCAACTTGAGTCGCTGGATAGCTCGCACTTGATCCGATAGTCTTTGAGCTGAAACGGTGACGGTCGGTTCAAGCGTCTGAAACAGAGACAACATCTTGGCACGGTAGGCTGTCAGGTTAGTTCCTACCTCTGTTGCCCCATAATATGCGCGTATGCAATTTTCATTTAGTGTTTGGTTCCACCGCATACGTCGCACTCCGCCAGCAACAGGAGCCACAGGTAGCGAGTTGGATCCCGCTATAGGCCCCAGGTGTGCTGGCGGTGTTGGACGTCCCCGTCGCGCAGGTCTTCTTGGCGGCGGTGACGTCGGCCCGCTGTCATCACTGGAGATAGAGTCGTCACGGGGGGTATGAAACTCTTCACCCGACGACGAGCTTGGTGACGAGGGAGCGGGCGGTGGTGTTGGGCGTGCTTCTTGTCTTCCCGCTGTGTTTGTCTTCCGCTTTGATCTCGTTATCATTGTTTATTTTTAGGTTTATTTTCTTGAATTTCATTTCGATTTGTTTGACATCTTGTCAACAACAACGTCGTACAAAAGAATTTGTTCTTTTCCATTTTTCTTATTTTTTAAGGTTTGTAATGTCGCAATAATAAAATATTGTAAACTTTCTTGTTATGCTTGATTGGTAAAACGAATATAGATGCAAAATAATACAAAATAGAAAAATAAATACGATTCTTGAGAAAAAATGCGTCTGACGTGGTCTGCCAGCGGTTTTTTTTTTTATATATTATTATTATTATTATTTATTATTAGCCTTTATTCATCTACATAGTTTTTACATTTATCAAACATTTACAATTGTCATGCTATTATTGTTATATAAATTTTCCATACATTATACACTAAATCCGTTCGTCGTCAATTATTTATGTAAATTGTAAAAAATTTACTTCATGTCAATATAGTTCTCCTTTCGTCGTCAAATAATTGTATGAATTGTATTTTTATAAGTTTCGTCAAATAAGTCCATATGTAGCTTTTTTTTTTTTTTTTTTTTTTTCAGTTTGGTGTAGATGTCGCCTCTTTAGCGTAGGCCTCCCCCAGTTTTGACCATAGTTTTCTGTCTCTTGCTAGTCTCATCCACTCTATTCCATGTCTTTGCCTGAACACATCTTCCCACCTTCTACTTGGTCTCCCTTTCTTCCTTTTTTCTCCTCTTGGTATCCACTCAATAGCTTTCTTAGTCCATCTATCATTTCTCATTCTACAAATATGTCCAGCCCAACTCCACTTCAATGTTCTAATTGTTTCAATTATGTCTCTTAGTTTGGTTCTTTGTCTTATTGTATTGTTATTTATTTGATCAGATAACTTTATATCTAGCATACTCCTTTCCATCTTCCTTTGGCACACCGCTAATTTGATTTCGTCTTCTTTCCTTAGGGCCCAGGTCTGACAGCCGTATATAAGACAAGGCAATATGGCTACCTCATACACTTTCCTTTTAATCTCTATGTCTACGTTTTTATTCTTCATTATTTCTTTTACACTCCAGTACTTTTTCCACGCTATCCCTATCCTCCTGTTTATTTCCTTCTCCGTGTGATCATCAAACGATATGGATTGCCCAAGGTAAGTATATTCTTTTATGTATTCGATCTGTTTTCCATCTACAATAATCTTGTCCTCAGGTCCGTTGGTTATAATTTTTGTCTTCGATGCATTAAGTGCCAGTCCTACTTTCTTACTTTCTGTTGCAAGATCTTCCAGCATGTTTTCTAAATTTTGTGGAGAGTCTGCAAAGATTACGATGTCGTCAGCAAACCTCAGATGGCTCAAGGATTCTCCGTTTATTTTTATCCCCTTGGTTTCCCAATTCACGTTTCTGATTATCATTTCTAATACTGAACAGAAAATTTTGGGTGATATCGGATCTCCTTGGCGGACACCTTTCTTGACTGGAAATTCTTGACCATCCTTCTCTAGACGAATTTTTGCAGAGCTCTTCGAGTATATATTGTAGAGTATTTTTATATAACCTTCCTCTATTCCTTGTTGTCGTAACGCTTGCCAGATTGCGTTATGTTCTAACGAATCAAACGCCTTTGTAAAGTCTATAAAACTAATGTATATGATTTTATTATATTCTTTACACTTACTGATAATCTGAGTTACGACTTGAATATGGTCGACTGTTGAAAAATGTTTTCGGAACCCCGCCTGCTCAGGTGGTTGGCTTTCATCCAAGGTTACAGTAATTCTGTTAAGGATAATTTTTGAGAATACCTTATAAATATTGGACATCAGACTTATTGGTCTATAATTACTTAATTCGCTTCTGTCTCCTTTTTTATGTAAAAGTATTGTAGTCGACTTGCTCCATTCCTCTGGCGACTGCCCATTCTTTAGTACGTCATCAAAGATTGTTTGCAGTGGCTTTAGTAGTGAGTCCATTAACGATTTTAACATTTCGTTAGTGATGTGATCATCGCCAGGAGCCTTTTCATTTTTCTGCGTTTTTATGGAATGTTCTATCTCAGATTTCAAGATAGTTGGTAATGATGAGTCTTTAACGAAATTGCTTTCGTGATTTTCAAAATTTGATGTTAGTTTCGAGGCATATAAATCTTCGTAAAATTTCGTGGCTTCTTTTAGTATATCAGGTCTTCTTGTGACAATATTTTTTGTTTTGTTTCTTAAGTTTGCAGTCCATTCCTTTTTATTTTTTGTTGTGTTTCTTAAGTTTGCTGTCCATTCCTTTTTATATATATATATATGTAGATATATATAGCCATCCTCTCGTTGGTCTTCCTACGCTGCGCTTGCCGGTACGTGGTCTCCACTCGAGAACCTTTCGGCCCCATCGGCCATCAGTTCTGCGTGCTATGTGCCCTGCCCACTGCCACTTCAACTTGCTAATCCGCTGTGCTATATCGGTGACTTTTGTACGTCTACGTATCTCTTCATTTCTGATTCGATCTCGTAGAGAGACTCCGAGCATAGCCCTCTCCATAGCTCGTTGCGTGACCTTGAGCTTCCGTATAAGGCCCATAGTTAGGGACCACGTTTCAGTGCCGTATGTCATCACTGGTAACACACACTGGTTGTAAACTTTCGACTTGAGAGACTGGGGAATATTGGACGAGAAGACGCTTTTAAGTTTCCCGAACGCTGCCCAGCCGAGTTGGATACGACGATTGACCTCCCTCGTAAAGTTGGACCTGCCTAATCGGACCGTCTGTCGTAGACGTATTCGTCAACAACTTCAAGAGTGAAGTTCCCCACAGATATTGGGGTGGGCACTACATGGGCGTTCGACATAACCTTCGTTTTGTCCATGTTCATTTTGAGGCCCACCCGTTGGGAAACTCTATTGAGGTCTTCGAGCATCGTACTGAGCTCTTCCATCGACTTTGCCATGACTACTATATCGTCGGCAAACCGAAGGTGAGTGATGTAATGGATGTAGGAAGACCAGCCACGAGATGGACAGACGACCTCATACAAGTGGCGGGAAGACGCTGGATGCAAGCCGCTTCCAATCGGTCTTTTTGGAAATCCATGGGGGAGGCCTATGTCCAACAGTGGACTTCTTATGGTTGAGATGATGATGATGATGATCCTCTCGTTGTGCGAAGGGTAAAGCTATAGCTTTACCCTTCTCACAATGAGAGGATGGCCCGCGCTGAGCAGTGGGACAGTTTATGCAAATAAGGTTGATTTTGAACTATTGGCGTCCTTACAAATGTCCAAAGATTCGTCTCTGTATTCCATTCGCGGCCGGTCAGTGCGTACAATGGCGCTCTGACAAACGGTAATGGTCGCGCGCGGTGTCGCGCCCAATGTTGCTGGATATCGATGCACCGTGCTCGTGCGCACTACAAAATAACCATCAATTACCTCACTGAGCCTCTCACTACGTATTACTCACTTGGTGATTTAAAGTAATTACAAATTACCTTAATTATCTTGTCTATGTAGGTATTAGTAACTTGGTGTTTGGAAGTAATTATGAACTAGTACGAGACGAGTAGTAGAAGACGCTGAATGCAAGCTGCTTCCAATCGGGCCTTTTGGAAAACATACCTACCTATACGTACTTGGTAATTATAAATTACTTTGACGATTTTCTTACTTATTATGTACTAGTAACATTCCCGTTGAAATTAATCATTATTCAAACGGGAACCGTTAAAATAATTTTATTATTTTCAATCGGCTTTTAACCGACTTCCAAAAAAAGGAGGTTATCAATTCGGTCTGTATTATGTTTTTTTTTTTATATTTGTTCACCGATTACTCAATTGTGCATTGATTTTGATTATTCTTTTTGTATTTCGTAGATCATACTTCAGAGGTGGTCCCATATAAATTTTATCTAAATCGATGCTAGTACTTTGGTTTTTATAACATAATAGCTGGTACGGTATCATCCAAGTGCCTGTAGAAAATTGAACAGCAAGTCGCGTATGTATTGTATTGCGTATTTTGAAGTCGGTTTTTTTTTCAGTTTTTTAAACTATAATTATTCACAATTTTAATTTCTTAAGAAAACCCAAAAATAACACTCCTCCTAGTACAATCGGGTAAGAAGGTTCTATTTTCACCTCTCGGTTCGTCATCATTTCCACGTTATCTCACAAGCACATACTTTACGACAGTTGGCCAACTTTTTGTCGGCGAGCGACGGAAAGTTTCAATTTTCCTGTCATTAAAGGACCTTTAACGCGGGCCGCGTGGAAAAAACGTTAGACACGCAGGCGCAGGGACAATCAAAAATACGTTTTCGTTTGATCGGGGATCGAGGCTTCCTTGAACATGGTTAATGTTTAAAGTACTTAGGTTGGGGAACGTTTTTACCCGACTGCGTAAGAAGGAGGGTTATGTTTTTCGAGTGTATGTATGTATGTACAGCCTAAGCGGCTTGATCGATTTTGATGTGCGAGGTGTCGTTAGATTCGTCTTTGCTTCCAGAGTGTTGTAGGCTATATTTTTTTGTAATTATAACACATCTCTTGCAAAAATAAAAAAAAGCGTTTTTTCGTAACCTCCAACGAAATATTTCGTAATAAATAACTGATTTTACTACAATTATTCTAAAGAATGCGCATTTATAATTTTTTACAGTGATTTTACGCATACTTTCTCACAAAAAAAACGTACACTCACCAGCGTATCCCGCCTAACGAAATCATAAGTTAGACTGCAAAAACTGCTTTTCTGCAGTCGGGTATTTTGTTTTTCTTTTAACATAGATAATTGTTCATTTATACATTTTTATTTCATCATCGACCACGTCGTCACTTTAAGTTAAGTCGATGAGTGGTGGTCGAATACCTGGCCTGACAAACATGTGAAATATATACTATGATTGAGTATGATGTTTAAAATTTAAAGTAGCGTTGGATTGTCACATTTAAATTCAAATTCATTTATTTTGGGTTGTACCTATCCATCGAAATTATCTTATGATTAAATCACACAAAAATCATACAATAAAATCATAATGAAATATAAAATGAATAATATCAATATAGTCAATAATTAGTCTTAAAATATTTACGTCATTAATAAAATTATCATATATAAATAATCATAAAATCAGTGGTCAAACATAAATAAAAAATAAGCAAAAGTGGAGCAGCGATATGCGTTATATTCTCCATACAAAAGGACAAAACTGTTACCTACCTTTAAACGATATCGATTCAATTAAATTAAATTCAATTAGAACTCAGAAGTTCCAGTATTGAAGTAACACTTTGAAAAATAAACTGTAGAGGCAGCCATTTACAGTTCCAACGATATAAAAAATAAATCCAGGAAAATACCAATTTCACTCGCCCACCGAGGCTTCTGTACTCCTATGTATGAAACAAAACATGAACACTGACCCTAGAGCTAATTACTCAACAAAATATACCATAAATCAAAGAATATTTGTAGGTTCATATATTTTTTCCGTTATAATATGCCTGAAATGCTAGGCGTTTCAAATAAGCACCTAAGTCTTATAGCGAAATATAAATAGATCAATAAAATAAAATATAAGTAATACGTTATACAACATATAAATAGATCAATCAAATAAGTTTAAATGAGTATTTTATAGTGTAATGAGTCGATGGAAGACCTCAGTACGATGCTCGAAGACCTCAATAGAGTTTCCCAAAGGGTGGGCCTCAAAATGAACATGGACAAAACGAAGGTTATGTCGAACGCCCATGTAGTGCCCACCCCAATATCTGTGGGGAACTCCACTCTTGAAGTTGTTGAAGAATACGTCTACCTAGGGCGAACGGTCCGATTAGACAGGTCCAACTTTGCGAGAGAGGTTAATCGCCGTATCCAACTCGGCTGGGCAGCGTTCGGGAAACTTAAAAGCGTCTTCTCGTCCAATAATACCCCTGTCCCTCAAGTCGAAAGTTTACGACCAGTGTGTGTTACCAGTGATGACTTACGGCACTGAAACGTGGTCCCTATAACTATGGGCCTTATAAGGAGAACAAGGTCACGCAACGAGCTATGGAGAGAGCTATGCTCGGAGTCACTCTACGAGATCGAATCAGAAATGAAGAGATACGTAGACGTACAAAAGTCACCGATATAGCACAGCGGATTAGCAAGTTGAAGTGGCAGTGGGCAGGGCACATAGCACGTAGACCTGATGGCCGATGGGGCCGAAACGTTCTCGAGTGGAGAATACGCACCGGCAAGCGAAGCGTAGGAAGACCAGCCACGAGATGGACAGATGACCTCATACAAGTGGCGGGAAGACGCTGGATGCAAGCCGCTTCCAATCGGTTTTTTTTGGAAAACCATGGGGGAGGCCTATGTGCAGCAGTGGACTTCTTATGGCTGAGATGATGAGTATTTTATAAGTACCTAAATAAAACGTCTACAGGGTTATTGGGGTACCCTGTAAACCAAAAGGAGGTCATTTTTACTAATCATTATAAACAACTTTTAGACACAACTCAATCTAACGAAAAACTCAGTTATTCCATTATATCGAAATTCTACAAACTGTTTATCTGAAACAGTTTTTTGATAATTTTGAGTTGTGTCCACAGTAAAAGTTGTTTTTAATTATGGTTGGCGTATTATAGAGTATCCCATAAAAAATATGAAAAAGTATGGTAAAGTAAATCTATGATTGTTTCGTTATCTTTTTTTGTAACGAAAAAATCAACTAAAGAAAATTGAATAAGAAATTCTTACCTTTTTCTACGATACGAAAAGCGAGGGGCTCTTTTATTATACCTCTATTAGGATCGGAATGAGCTTCCAATTGGCTAATAACCGTGCTATCAGGTGAAAGAAATTCACTTTCCCGCTTCCCTATCGCTGTTAGGGTTGGGACAAATTTTACCGATTCATCGATTTATTTGTCGATGTTCAGAATATTTAATATTTCTTAGTGGTATAATAAAAAAAAAACTGCAATAACAACATGAAAAAGAATCTCCCTTTTCATATATACTGATTTCAATGATAATATTTTATATAGTTGGGACCAAATATAGCTAGAATTAAAATTATCGCTTTTTTATTTATCTTTCAACTTTTTAACTTAATTATTTAACCAAGTAATAAACAGAGGGAAAAAAAGCAATAAACAGAGATCTATGAATTTATGATTCCAATCAGATTATGCAGTTATCGAAATCGTTTATGTATATTGTTAATTTCAAATTCAATTTCCAATATTTCCCTGTTTTCCTCTTTTCACTAGTGACCGAGAGTTTCGTTTTCCATTGGTCTATTATTACTTTTATTTGATTTTTTGCCAATTTTTTTATGTTTTGCCAAATATTTTGTAAAGAATTTGCCAAAGTTTTGCCAAGAAAGATAACATTTCAGTAGCTTCCAATTGATGTTGATTGATTTTAAAAATAATAAAACGCTTGTCCTTATTCAGAATATCGATATAATTAAGAATACGTCCCATCCCTAACACTTTCATTCCAATAGAAAAGTTAGTTCCACCTTGACGACAGTTCGGCCACTGGCAGTGGCACTTGGCAGTTCGCAGCATTATCGCTTTTACTGCCAGAAGTTGCGCCTGCCTCGGAATGTACAAGTATCTATTTCTTAGCCGATTTACCTTGAAGAACGCTGTAAAACTTTGTAGGAATCTGACCCAGTTGTTTTACTGGCAGGAGGGAACTTTGGAATTGTTGCGTTGAAAAACAAGTTAGGAATGTATTAGATCTTACCTAACCCTCAACGAAAAACGAGGGGTATTATAAATTTGACATGTGTATCTATACTTATATGTCTTTGGCATCGTTCCTTTCAAACGAATGGATCGATTTAGAACATTTTTTTTGTTGAGAGTGTTCTTAGCCATCTGTTAACAGAATTTATTGCAGCTTTTTTCATATTGAGGGCAGTGGCGGATTTACACTTTTGCCGTCAGTAGGCTTAAAATTTTTGCCAAAATTGCCAATTTTTGGCAAAAATTTAATCCTCTGAAATCTGAAACTCGGGTCCTATAGCGATTACTTCCATGTTCTAACCAGATTTTATAGGTTTACTAATTAATCTGCCATGTTAGAAAATATCTTCCATACACGTAATACTCACATCTTTCCCCTAAAATGGCACCATTTTTATAAGAAAAAGGTAAAGGATAGAAAGTTATTGAAATGCATAAATCACATCCACCGTCATCCAATATACCGGCGGCGCGGCGCTGCTCAGGTCGCCAGCGCCACACGTGCGCACTTGTTTAACAAATATTTCGCGTGTTCCTCGTACGTTAACTTCGCTGGGCTCGGTACAAAATGCAAACTGTAGCGGGCTTTTTACCCACCTACTAAGAACGAGAGTATGTTTTCGAGTGTAATTATGTAACTATGCATATATTTTATATAAATCTGTTTTAACCTCTAAACACCAATTTGTGTTTTTGTTCAGCAAACCTCTTGTAAGTTTCAGCACCGCTAAAAAACTTCTTGAGTTCATACAAAAAACTACATAGAAAAATTGAACGTTCAATTATTCTTGAATTTAAGTTACCTGTCTATCAATACATGTATTTTATTTTTCTTCAGTTAAGCTCAGAACATTTTAGTCAACTATTACCAAAATACTTTTTTAAACTATCATTAATTAAAGCACTATTATTCTTAACGGGATTTTTACGGGTGCATGTAACTGCGCCGAAATATCGGGAGCTCAAAATTAACGCGAACTACGGTAAATATCCCGATAATAATAATAGTGCTTTAGTTACCAAAATGTTTTATCTTGAGTTTGAACTCAAGATAAAACATTTTGAGAAAAACTCAATCAGTCACAGTTGGGACAGTCGGGCTTAAAGATTTTTTAATAAATAGTAGAAATGCATTGCGCTCGTCATTCGGAGATATTCGTTGGTAAACTACATTATTTCAACCCGAAATTTTCATAATCCCACTGAGCGGCTGAATAAATGTCGAACGAAACATGTAGTAATTTTCCTTCCACAGGTATTCAGCCGCTCAGTATTTTCCCAAAGAGAATTTGCAAAATTGACCTTATCATTACAAATTTGAAAAACACCATTCATCAGTGTTCTACTTTCCCGTTTCCCGCTTACTTCTTATCACTTTTCCCAAACACCTCACGCACATGCAATACATCAAATGCACCTGTAATATTAACGCCGACTATCACACACAGATGGCACCACACGCAGAGGAAACAAAAAGTATTTGTCAAGCACGAGATCCGTAAACGCAAAATTATTATTATTATTATTTTTAATATTTTTTTAAAAATACTCTGTTTGGGTATATATTAACCTGAAATAAATTATTTTGAATTCTCTAATGACGTAGGTATGTGGGAAAACCTTCTCAGCAAGGCAATTTCCCAAGTGGCACATAAACATTACCTACACTAAAAGATGAACTAAGTGTAGTAAGGCGGATACAAAACAATATATTTTCATCATTATCTTCATCAACTTAGCCACTAAAAGTCCACTTCTGGACATAGGCATCTCCCATGAATTTTCAAAAAGACCGGTTGGAAGCGGCTTATATCCATAGACTTGGAGCATATCTCGTTGCGTGATTTTTAGCTTCCTAATAAGATGTATAAAACGCTGTATAAGCGCATTTTAACTGTAGTGTTTTGTTTCGGCACTGGGCCGGGCATGTTTACCGTATGTCTGACGATTTGTGGGCTAAGATCACTACACAGTGATTTCCACAAGTCATCAGACCACCTGGTAGGCCCCGAAAGAGATGGCGAGATGAACTGGACGCATTCTGCAAAGACTGGACACAAAAATCATTAGACCGAGAAGAATGGAAACAGGATAGGGAGGCCTTAGCCCAGCAGTGGGACGGAACAGGCTCTAAATAATAATAATAATTGTTTCATTCTCGCACGTGACATTTTCCGTCTGTCAGAAAGTAGCAAATCTTTATTGAGTAAATAAAATTAGTAGCTACATCAATAAATAACGAGGAAATAACTTTTTTTAACAGTTTTTGTGCTCATCGCCAAATTGAGATTTTTGAATTGGTTGGGTTGGAATAAAAACAACTTAATTTACAATAAACTAATGTAAGCACAATGGGAAGTATGCATGATTTTGGTTCATTTGGTTAAAAAAAAAAATAAACCTAATCAGTTATAGATTCCTTCTACAAAACGAAATTAAAATATTAGCAAAAATAAAAACCTATAAGTAAGTAAATTCGTATATACTGAGTTCCCAGCCCTGGTGTCAGAGTTAAGCCGCCGAAAGGCCTCTGACCTGCCTTGACGATTGACAAACAAACGGGACCTACAATTTAACGTTTCATCCGACCCACGGTAGCACTCAGAAGTATCACATTTTTGTATATTATGCATTAAAACTAAAATTATTATTAAATAAAATGCATACATATTCTCTATTGTACAACCATCTCATCACTAAGCTGCGAACTGAGCGCGAAAACGTATTAATCACGTATTTAGTCACAGAATTCGCCCTATTATATATTCGCCCTATTACATAGGTATTTAGTATTACAAAATTGCGCTCACTCAAATTTTCAGCGCGCGGCGTTTAGTTATACTGAGCTATTTTATCATCCAATGAGGAAGAGAATGTACTCAACTAGTATCTCCAAAAAAAAATTATACTTCCAAGATATACCTAGGTATTTATTATTTCTGCTCTTGACAATATACTGCGTTAGTACTAGCACAGTATAAATTCAATAAATATTTCGCAGCCGAAATACCGTAGTTCTGTATCTTTCAGTAAATAAGTAAGCCACTTCAGAAAATACAAAATTTCCAACAGCTGTAACGTGATCAAAAGAAAACAACAGAACAATTATCTCAGATCTCGAGACGTAATGGGTTAAAAGAAAGAAAAGAAAGTGGTTGAAAGAAAGCCAAGAAATCAGGTAAAAGCTCTGAAACCTTTGTGTCTGACAATCCATTAACGCTACCCGCTACCGTACTAACTAGCACGTATACTGTTGTTTCCGAACGGTATACACTCCGCGCCAAATTCTTTGGCAAACTCTAAAACTATTTTTTGTGGATCAATCAGTTCATGCATCTGATGCAAGTAATTAATTTGTGCTGCCTTAAATAACATCATAATACTATTTCATATGTTATCTATGGCAACGTCAATGAATTATCATTTCCCAAGAGCTTGAGCCGTAATAGCTCGCGATCCTTCCATCTATAAGTACAATTCACTTGTATTTTTTTTAATAGAGAAGTAACTTACCTGATGCTGCAACCATTGTTGTCTCCTCAATGGCTTATTGCACGGCCATGATTTCACATGTGCTTAATGCATGGCCATGATTGCACATGTGTTTAATGCTTGGCCATGATTGCACAAGTATTTATTGCATGGCCATGATTGCATATGTGTTTAATGCATGGCCATGATTGCGCATGTGTTTAATGCATGTCCATGATATCACATGTGTTTAATTTAAAATACATGTGCAATCACGGTCGTGGAATAAGCTGTTGAGGAGACAACGATGGTTGCAGCATCAAATAAGTTAACGAGGCGTCAACGATAGTAAGTATGTATATTATTCGTTCGGATCCGAGTGGTGAGCAAGGAATTAAACATTTTTACGATGTATATTTTTCGGTTTATAAAGGAAAATATAAAAAAAAATATGATATCCCCCTTTTATTTAGTTTGTACGGAACCCTTGGTAGGCGAGTCTGACTCGCACTTGTCCGGTTTTATTTCTTGTAATAATACAACTTGTTTTGTGTTAGAAAGTACAAACTTTTCTTATATTTTGAGCAAATTAACACACGTACCTTGGCTATGTTCAGGTTCAGACCGGTTATAAATATTGCTATGTAGTTTAGTCGGTTACCTTCGAGTTCGCAGTGCACTCACCTAGATCAAAGTTAATCAAAGGAGAAACCACAAAGGACCAAAAAAGGAGTTCCGCTCTTGGAATAGTCCTGCGCGTTACCGTTGCAAAGTTGCTCTACTTACATTACTAAATATTATTTTTTGATATACGAGGTGTTAAGGTGACCGATGGTCATATGTTAAGGCACTACGAGTATATGAGAGACTTCAGTATACTCACAAATCACACATTACTTGAAGATATAAGTTAACTAAATGTACTTAGTAAAAATCTAGAGCTGTACCACGTAAGTAATCTTGATAATAATACTGTACATTGATCATTATTAATATTTCGAAGTAGTAATGTAATATTATTGTTGAGATTCCATAGGTATACAGATTTGTCGTTCAGTCAATAATTTTAAATTTAAAAACTGAACTCCAAAATGCGCAATTATGTTTTAAAAACCAAACTACTGAACCCATTTTGATAATTTTTTTTGGGATGAATCTGTAAGTATATCTCTTCAAACAAATAAAAAAACGGTTTATAAATGACGGAGCTATGTGGTAAAGAACATAAAAAATGCAGCTTAACAATTCTAAGCTCCCTGTTTTTGAAGTCGGTAAAAATGTATTATGGTATAGAAGGGATAGCAAACATTCACATGTAACTTTAAATGCAAAATCTCACACTCCATCGTGTGAGCAATATTCAAAAACACTATTTTAGAAAAAAAAATATAGTATTTTTCACCTTACCATGTCAGACAGAAATTCCGCTTTCGCGCTGAACAACGTGGGTGTAGAACACGTACTCGTATTATCATTTCATAATTTTTTTTAAATAACAGTAATAATTATATAAACACCTTCCATTTTGTTTTAGGAGCTATTGCATCGCCGCGCCGCGCCGTTTTGTGTAGAAAAAATATATTAATCATAGAATTTGCTTTGATTGTAAAACTACTCAATCGAAACTGATAACATTTGCATGGGATTACTTACCTATATTAGTGTACAAAAAGTTATACTTAACAATGTATGAGTCAAAATTGTATTTGTTACATTGTTTACATTTTTCATCTATATGCGGATGACACCGCGGGCCCGCGGGGTGCAGCTAGTAGTGCTTAATTGAGAAGTGTGAATAAATGTGATTTTAGTCATTTTCAAAAGTAGAGCATCTTACAGTCAGCGTCATTCCAATAGGGTTTGCCAGACTACATCTCTCGGGGAAAGATGCTTTGTGTCGCTGAGGTGTTAATGCATCGTTTTATTATAGTGCCTTACTTTTTTAGGCTTCCATACGCAAAGGTGTCGACGGGAATTTTTGATAAAAGGGAAATTTTCCCCAAAAACTGAGAAAGGTTACTGTGGCACCATTGACTATTTATTTTTTTTAGTTAACGGCAATAGTTTATAGAGACAAAAAAAAACCTAATTAAAATGAAGAGAACGGTGCTAGGGAGTCATTTTGTCAGGCGATTTTGATAATATTTGGCAGAAACATTTTATACAATTCTAAGCAAGATTCCCGTCTCACAATGAAGAGGTGGCTCTCGCCCAGCTGTGGGACAGTTTGTACAAACAGGGCTGATAAAAAAAACAAGATTTTAAATTATAATATAAAATTTTGCCGTAGACCTTGTTAGTACATTTTTATGTAACAATCATCTTCAACAATTGTGCTTATGATATATTCTGTTATTTTAACTTCACAACACAAGATATACTTGAGAAACTCTTGACCAATTTTGGTCAAAGTCATCAAAATATAAGTTCGAGAAGTTATTAAATTAATTTAACTTAATTCGAAACAAACTCCTACAAGTAATATAAAACCAAACAAAATTATTGCAAAAAATGTTGTACTCCCATGTACCTGTATGTTGTGCTCGCGAGGTCTTCGCAAAACAAATAATAATAGTTAAAAAAAATGAGAAAACGACTTTGAAATACGCTATTTTGTTTACTTAGATGACATATTTTTTGTCGTTATTTTGTTTTAAAAACCAAATGGGACCACCTCTGAAGTATGAGCTACCAAACAAATAATAATCATCAAAATCAGTTCCTAATTGGCGAAGTAATCGCGTTATACAGTCGAATTGAGAACCTCCTCCATTTTGAAGTCTGATAAATATAAAAGAAGAAAATTAATTTTTATTTTACTTGCTTCGGAATTTATATATTTTTTTTATGTAGACTGAATTGGGTATGTAAAGTTTTTTTTTGTTTTTTTTTAATATTTTTATTTGATATAATGGATTATTTAGAAAAACTAATTTTAATATTTTTTTATTCTGTTCATTACTTATTTTTTAATATTTTTTTTAAAGATAAAATCGTGATGACGTCATATTTACTGTCTGAATAAGATGTTGTGATAGCCAACATGAACTAAAAAAAATACATATACATATAAGAAAATTGTTATTGTAATCAGTGACCAAATAAAAAGAAGAAAAAATAAAAGAAGTAATATTTAAACCAGTAACATTTATTCGCTATCCTATCCGCTATTTGATTTGAAGAACAATACGAGACGGTGAGTCAGTCAATTGGCAAGTTTAGAATCTAGGTTGTTGAATTAAGCGGGGCCAACGGGTAGATGGGCGGCAGAGGGCTGGAAGCCGTTCTCGTTGGCGACGTAAGTGACGGCGTAGAGCACACCATCGGGACCGGTGTAAGAGAACTGGCCACGGACTTCAATGGCTTCGTTCTCAGTACCAACGTTCTTCAGCTGGGCCTGTTCTTGCGCCGCAATACCGTTGGAGGTCTCGTAACTACAAAAAATAATTATTTTAGAACCTGTTTAGATAGAGAACTAATGTGGCATTGAGGGCACTGCTGTCCTTATTTCATTATTTTAGAACCTGTTTAGATAGAGAACTAACGTAGCATTGAGGACGCTGCTGTCCTTATTTCATTATTTTGGCCAGTCGAGGCCACAGAATACCATAGTGGTGTATACTTAAGAGGATAGTTCCCCTTTTTTCCCACGGCAGAACTATGAGTAGAACATTCTCCACAGCCTGCGCTACGCGATATCATTCATGTAGTTATGAAAACTAATGATGATGAAACTATATCCTCTGTTCTTCTCCAGATGGCTGTCCAGAAATTGCTATGCCAAATGTCATAACAATTGGTATAAGTAAAGCCGTGAAAAAGTAACATACAGACAGAGACAGAATTACTTATGCTTTTTTAATAAGGATTCTAAACATAAATTGCAAATATGAGCGGAATCGGTCGAGAAATTTTCAAGATTATTGTCATCATCATCTCAACCACAAAGGGACAAAAAGCCTCCTCCATTGATTTAAATAAAAAAAAATATTTTCAGGAAAGTTGTATTCGATTTTTCATCATTCGGATCATTGGTAGAATCTTGTATATTTGAGGCAATTGGACCCATGTAATACTATAAATACTCACGCAGAGCTGTATCCATCAACGCCAATGTTGTTGAGGTCAGAGCGGATGATAGTGGCGTCCTTGGGGTCACCGCTGATTGGGGGGGCAGCAGCGGCCGCAGCCACGAGCAGAGCGATGGCAATGAACTAGAAGCACACAAAAACATTCAAATTAAACAAGTAACAAGTTTATAAAAAAACTGGACAACCGACTTCAATTTCTAAACAAACCCACGAGTCACTATAAAAAATATACAATTTGCTTTCTTTTGAGTTTTTTGAACGCTGCCCAGTCGAGGTGGATTCAATGATTGACTTCTTTCCCAAAGTTGGACCTATTTGTATTGTTTGTTTATGGTATACGTATTCGTCGTTTATGAGTGGGGCTCCCTATTAATATTGAGATGGACAACACGAGCATTTGACATACGAAGTGTTTTATCCGTGTTTATCCAATGTTAGTCCACTTAGCTTTCATGACTAATAACTATATAATTTTAATATTCGGCAGATTTTGTATAGGTAGGCCAGGTATTTTAAATATGGTATTCTACAAATATTATATTTCATCATGTTTGATGACTGGTAGTACAACAAAAATTCTGCCAAACTAATCTTTTAAATTATATGGACATCTATTGAATTTTGTCAATACTTATTATGCTCGACGCGTCACCAGTACATTTTTACGGTAGAAAAGACCCGGACTACACGCATAACGAGCATTATTTAAATTCCCACGTCTCTGTGACCTATTGGAGTTTTTTTTAATTTAATTTATTGGACAGACACTCAGCGACATCCATAATTACGTGAAGATCCAAATGTCAAGGCTGCGCGAGAGTCTTATGATTCCACACACGACGCACCGGTTTGATCATCTCTGATTCTAATCAGAATAAAACGAATTTAAAGCAACGGACCAATATGAATAGGATTTTAAGCCAAACAATACCAACATCTATAATAACTGGTGTATTTAAATCCAATAAAAATGACTGTGGCATTAACTGTATTTAACATAATTAATTAACCCGACCGAAAATCGTTTTCCGAAGAGCGCCAGGTCAGTTAAAGGAATATTTATTTTAATTGCATTGGATTTCACTACAAAAATGTGTTTGCTTATTGCTTAATGCTCAATTACGGATGATAATCGCTCATATAAGTAGCTGTGAATAAACATATTAATATTCCAGCAACGATGCAATGTAAGCATTACGAAAATGGCATCTATGAAATAGGTACGACAGGCTCTCAAGATTGGTAATGGATGATTTTTGATCGCGCTTGGAAAGTTCACTTCCTTGTCGAAATCTCATCATACCTATTGATAAAGGTCAAAACTTGACTCTTGACTTGGTAAAATATTGTAAATAATAAATTATAACATTAAATTAGTGACCTATTAAATAATACTATACGAATTGTTTTGCGAATAGAATTTCTATTTATATTTTTCTATTCGCATTATTAAAGTATTCTATTTAGATTTATTTCATTAACTCTGATATTATTTAACATACATTTTACAGCTGTATGTGTAGTATCTTTTAAAAAGTAATAGTAAGTTTTTTTTTAAATCCCACATTATAAATACATGATTGGTCGTAAGATAAGAAGAAGCTTCGTTTAGTAACAGGTCATTAGGGTTTTTTCGGTAACCCCCCTTGGTGATCGCCTTAAACACACTGCGATTCCAAAAGCACACCACATTGCGTCATGCCTACTGCTTTATATATTACTCCCGCTTTACTCTACAATTTACAAAAACAGGACAAGGCTTTATTTTTAACTGACTTCCAAAAAGAAGGATGTTCTCAATTCGACTGTATTTTCTTTTATGTGTTTGTTCAGCGATTACTCAGCTAACTATGAATTGTTTTTGATGATTATTTTTCATTTGACAGGTTATACCTTACAGGACGTCCCATATAAATTTTATCAAAATCGGTTCAGCACTTTGGTTTTTATAACAAAATAACTGAAAAAATGTCATCCGTTTATGTACATAAACGAATTGCGTATTTTTATATAATTTTTATTTTCAGTTTTTGAACTTTAACTTTCGTATAAGGTATGCACATAATAAGTATTCATTTATAAATTTAAAATAATGCAATGAAGAGATAATAAAATTAAATAAGTCTACATTCTAAAATGAAGATGTGTCAGTCTAGAGTTCTCATTTGCATGCATTGACATTTTGTGGGTTGATACCGCGCCTTCGTTGACCCATACCAGCTAATAATATATAAATAAATTTTATCATCTAATTACGGTTAATTTAAAGATTTAATTATTAGATATTAAATAATATCAACTATTATATGAAAATGAACAAGGAAGAGATGAGAAGATTATAAATTGTATAATTATCGGAAGGGACTACTTGTATGTACTATCCTGTATGAGTTTGACAAATTCTTAAAATAATTAAATAAAATAATAATATAATGAATAGAGGGGAAAATTGTAAGAAAAAGAGATTTTTGAAGACCACCCAGAACTTTTATGGGCCAGATAAAAGAAAAGAAAAATTAATGACATGTTGAAAGTAAACACCATAAGGAGGTAGAAGAAAGATTAGAAGGAAGTAGGTTAGAAAGAAGAAAACTAAAACAATAGGCATAAATTAATAGTCAAGGAAAAGTTTCAAAAGAATGATTACCAAAAAACATTGCATTCAAATCTTTCAAATTTTCTTTCTATAATTAATGATAAATATATAAAACTTTGTAATGACAGTAATGACATAATTTTTTTAGTGCGGTGAATATTAAAATTCTCGTATTTTACTTACGAATTTCATTTTTGTTGATTTGGTGGTGGGTAGTCTCGTGGAAGGAAGATGCGACGAATGTGCTTGCAATCTGATTTTGCACATTTATATACTTATTCGTAGTCAAGCTGCTTGCATATTATTATATGCCACATAGGTCTTACTTATGGACATGAGATTAGAGTTCTTTATATATTTGAGCATTGATATTAAATGTGGTTTTCAATATTACAAACATTAACCTGTATTCAAATGTGACGCGGTTTTTTTTTTCTTTTTTTTACAAATATTTCTAGCTTATTTATTCTTTTGTTTTAAAATACAGGTCAAGAAACGCATTTCAATTTTTAACCCCCGACACAACTAGAGGAACACTCCTCTAGTTGTGTCGGGTGTTACACAGGGTACAGGGTGTTATAAGCTTGACGAATGTGTGTGACTGTTGAGGTATTAGCTCTCAAAAGGATGAACCGATTTTGATCTAGTTTTTTTTTTTGTTTGAAAGAGGATTTCATCGAGAGTGTTCTTAGATGATTGATCAAAATCAGTTCAGCCGTGTTTTTTGCCGGGGGTTTTTGAATTTTCCAAATATATACTTGTTAAAAGCAATCTTCATGAAAATATTTTCTACTGGTTAGTAAATCAGTAAACAAGAATTAAACTATTATTTAGTTCTTAAAAAACAGCAATCGTCAAGCCAGGTCAGAGGCCTTTCGGTGGCTTAATAACTCTGACACTAGGGCTGGCTATTCTATACGATCTTACTTATTTAGTTCTTCATCAAATTCGGAAAAGTACGAGTTTCACTCGGACACCGAGCTTCCGTACTCCTATGAAAATTACCTTGGATCAAAAATAAAGTTTTGTCGAAAACTTGTGTTGTTGCTATCTAGTATTCTGTGGGACGATTTTTTTGGAAGTTAATTCAATCATTTTATATATCTACAAATATTTTTATATGTGCGAATGAGACGGACGATGGTCAAATTAAATTAAAAATATTAATAACAAGCTATTGAATTACATGTCCATAAATTAAGTGAAAATAAATAGTAAATGTATGTCAAATTAATAAAATTTAATATCCTATCAATAAATCATTAACGTCTGAAGAAAAATACTGATACCTACATAATATTAACTCGAGTTGAGAGAGTCAGGGACCTCAAAGACTTCCTAAAGTCACCGAAAATGTCAATATCGCTTGTAATTATTGCTTTGCTTGCTAAGCACTGTTGTGTTACGTAATATCCAGGGTCTCAAGATGGCGTCGGAAGGTGGCCATAGGAACTCCTAAACTAAACGAGATAAAACCGTCGAGTTTGGACTCGTTTGAATAGTCTTGACAAGCACTCTTTTTAGTCTAGTAAATAAAATATTATTTAAAAAAATATTTAAAACAAACTTTTATTTAAATGCACTAAAACGAAGAAAATAAATTTTGAATGCAATCAAACCCACCATTTTTGTTAAATTATAAAATTAATATTGATATAAATAAAAGCTTGTCGCGAGAACACAAACATATATTATTATTTTTTTCAAAAGACCAAACTAACTTTAATTCTGAGCAAATGATAAGAACGCGTCTCAGTCTTTTGTTGGAATTAAATATTACTTAGTAGATAGGTACGATGTTGTTTGAAATCTCGCGACAAGCTTTTATTTAAGTATATCAATATAAATTTTATAATTTAATAAAATGGTGGGTTTGATTGGATTCAAAATTTATTTTCTTCGTTTAAGTGCATTTAAATAAAACTTTGTTTAAATAAATAAATATTAAACATATAAAATAAATTTAGAGATAGTAGAAAATCAAGAAATGAATTTGTTTATCACACTACGTCAATAGTTATGCGTAGTATATGTATAGTACATATTAATAGAATATATAGTGTACACGTCACGTCACTGCTTATGATTGCCTTTTTTTCAACTCTTTCACGCGCTGTTTTTGCGTATAGTACACTGAAATCGCTTTACATTGGTAATTTTTAGGGTTCCGTACTTCAAAAGGAAATAACGGAACCCTTATAGAATAACTTTTTTGTCCGTCTGTCCGTCCGTCCGGGTGTCAAGACCTGTATCTGTGTCTATATAGGACTTAAGTAGTTGATTACAGTTTAGGTCCTGACACCGACCTCAAAAAATTGTTGGTTTACGTACCTACTTAGGTAGACGCCCAGTATTGATTTTCTTCATGTTATTTCTCTCTTTTCAGTTTGAAGTCGGTTTAATTTTTTTCTAATTACTTTTATTGTTCATCCTTTCTTTGTATAATAAAATTAAGAGTCAAAAAAACTAAAACAACCGAATTCAAAGTTCATAATTTCGTTTACTAGAATGATATATTTTTCCAATTATTTTGTTTTAAGCGCCAAATTATTAAATCAATTTTGAGGAAATTTCTATTTGGCCAATCTGAAAGTATAGAAAAAATCCAAAACGGTTTATAAATTACGTACATATGAGGTAAAATCATAAAAACGTAAAACCGAATTGAGAACCTCTTTTTTGAAAAGTCTGTTTGAAAAGGGCCAGGGACGGACTTGATCAATCCGTGTATAAGTTCTTATAGATCTTACATAAAACTTATTTTCAAATAGCTGATTTTATAGTTATCAAAAAACGTATTTGCATAATATTTTTACAAATCATCCTATTTTATTTAGATAACCATGAAAATGTCCACCACAAAATACTATCAAATTAATGTAAATCCTAAATAACATAGAAAGGATAAATAATAATAATCTTTGATAATTTATTTATGATTTCATTAAAAACATTTAGTTCGCGTTTGATAAATAAATGATATGCAAGAATTTAAAGTTCATGTTGTAAATGTATCCATCTATAAATAAAACCAGCCAAGTACGAGTCGGACTCGCACACGAAGGGTTCCGTACCATTATCTATAAAAACGGCAAAAAAATCACGTTTGTTGTATGGGAGCCCCCTTTATATTAATTTTATTTTAATTTAATTATTTATTTTTAAAGTGAAGAATATAACTCAATATTCTGTGAATATTTCAAGCGTCTACCTGTTGCCGTTATCAATATCAAGCAAAAACGATCAAAACAATCGAGCAATCACGGTTCTTGAGATACAGCCTGGTGACAGACGGACGGACGGACGGGCGGACGGACGGACAGACAGCGGAGTCTTAGTAATAGGGCTCCGTTTTGACCATTTGGGTACGGAACCCTAACAAAATGGTTGTCTGTAAAGTCGGTTTACGGATGATAATTTTACGTGATAACGTGATGATAGATGCGTCACAAGCCGAACGCTTAGGCCGACCGTGCCTCTCTATCGCTTGTTCCGCGCTCTCACTTGCACGCTCAGCTCAGGCGGAACGTGACAATTGAATGAGTCATGCTTTTTCGTGCGTGCAGCCGGCGTTCATCGATTTATAAGACGTTATCACGTCAAAACATTACATGAATGAATGTATCTTTTCCCTATTTACACGACTACACAAAAATATTCTTTATCTTTATAATTTTTACAGAGTCAGAGAGTAAGAGGATTCGACACTAATAAAAAGTGCTTCGCAAAATCGAATACAAATATAAAATCGATATCCAAAAAATACTTTTCACCTTACCAGCTCGAGGAGTCTTTTTTTCAACCGACTTCCAAAAAGGAGGAAGTTATCAATTCGACTGTATTTTTTTTAATGTTTCATAACTTTCGACTAGGTGGACCGATGTTGATGTTTATTTTTTTATTTGAAAGCTGGTGCTTCCCGTGTGGTCCCATTACCGTGTGATGCCATTGTCAGAAATGGACCAAATTTAAATGGGACCACACGGGAAGTACCAGCTTTTAAATAAAAAATAATCATTAAAATCGGTACACTCAGTCGAAAGTTCTGAGGTATCAAACATAAAAAAAAATATGAAAAAATACAGTCGAATTGAGAACCTACTTTTTTTAAAAGTCGGTTGAAACTACAACTTTCACGCCTATTATAACAACTAATAATTATGATTAGTTCTACCAAGGATGATGATATCAGATTATTACTACATGGTTTTAAAAACAAACTTTTGCAAAAGTATTATCCAAATCAGCCGATAAACGGCCTCGTAGCTAACTTATCTTTCACAACCTTTTATCTGGACAATCTCTTGGCCAATTTTTACTCATATTTCATTATTATTTTTAGGTTTGAGTAACAAATGATTCTATCAAATATTATCAAAATCGATCCCCTTTATTAACAAGTAGATATAGGTATAAGTTCAGACTTAAAACCACCTAAGACCATAAACTTAAAACCACCGACAAAACGGCAACAACGTTTTTTTTTTTTTTTTTTTTTAAACAAAAACTGATCCAATTTTGATGAAACATAGCTAAGAACATTTCCGATGAAACCCTCTTTCAAATAAAGAAAACTAGATTAAAATCGGTCCACCAGTTTAAGAGCTACGATACCACAGACAGACACACAGATACACACTTCAAGCTTATTACCCCTCTTTTTGAGTTGAGGGTAAAAAATCTCCTACAACAAAAAATCTATATTTTTTTGTCAAGGTTAGTTAAAAAATTCTGCAGGATGCGCGCTACGACAAAATTTTCTCGACTTTTTTTTTAATTCGACGATAGGCTTACGCTTGACCGTCAACTCACCTAGTGTTAAGCGACAGCTACGGTCTACGGTTTTTTGTCACGTATGAAGATATGGTCTGTCTGTCTGTCCGTCAAAACTCGTTTTGTCGAATGAAAAAGAGAACACCACGACAAAATTTTGTCGTGATGTTCTCTTTTTCATAATTTTGTGACTCTCTGGTCCAGAGAGACACAAAATTATATCGTGGTGCGGCATCTTAGGCCTGCTGTACACAAATAACAACAGATATCCGAACTGAAGAAAGAAATGTTTGCCAGTAGGCATGGGTCCAGTATTGGATTCTGAAGCCGATTTATCCAGGATCTATAAATCTTGCTAATATTAATTCCATAAAACATCTTTCAAAGCGCTTCGAGCCCCGCATCGCGGTGGCTGACCTTGACATTCACTTTCCATCGAAATGAGGATGATTCTTCAAATTATTTAACAGTTTGCCAACCGGTTCCGATGAAAACGAATGGCTACTTACATCATTCGACACGATGCCACTTGTGTGTAACGTAGCCCTAGTTTCAGAGGTTGAGCTTGAAAAAAGTTTTTCTTCGATATATTTAAATTGCCTGAGAATTTGAATTGACTTTGAGTTTGAAGTAGGAAAATACTTTTTTACATATTTCTCTTCTTCTTCTTCTCTTCTCTAAATAAACAAATTCATGTCCATTTTCTGATATCCCTATTCAATGATTTTATATGTTTAAAAATTTTGTGATGCGCGAGAGATATGCTTTTCTAAACTATAGGACCTAGAAATTCGTGATTAATCATAAAATAGTAAACCATACATACTTGTAACGATTATAAATAATAAGTTATTTTGAACACTCTGTGATTACAACTTTTCGAGACATAGCGATATATATGTATATAAAACCCTTAAATCATTATAGTATTGAAGTCATTGACCTTTTCTCAAAGTAGTCTAAATAGAAAATACTCGCCAAGTAGTTTCTTGTAAATTACAGCATTAGCTACGGAACCCTACTACAAGCGTGTCTCGACACGGTCTTGACCACTTATTTAAAGCACAACATCCACAAAATTTACAATATGAAATATTCACTGGAATATGGCCTACATGTATTTATCATAGAAACTTTGACTGTAAATTCAGAGAGATAAAGCACAACCTATGAGATAACTTAACTCCCGAAAAGCTTTCCAGGTAAAATTACCAAACGATTGTGGAGAAGAGTTTTTTAGGCAAAACGCACATAGAAGTAGACTTAGCTCGTACGCTAAAATAAAAGAAAAAAACGTTAAGACATAATTCTTAGAAAATTTTCTTTATATTATTTTTGTAAAGAAAACTAATTCTAATTCCTCTTGCCCTTTTTTATATCGGACAGTCAGAAACACATTAGTGTTTCTGACACCACATCCATCACCACATCCACATCTGGGATAGCCACCATGAAACGGTGACGCTTATTAAAGCGTCACCGTTTCATGGTGGATATCCCAAAAACCCGAACGAAACGCTTTAATTCTACTTTCATCGTGTGGACTACTAGATGGTGGAGTACACTTCCTGAGTGGGTCTTTCCCGATAAATAGAGAAAGAGCACATCGAAACATTTTAAATGATTAATTTTCAAACTCCCGGAAAACTTTCCACGTAAAACTACCAAAATGATTGTTTTATAAATTATGTCTGCGAGAACGGTTTTTGCCACTACTTCCAGCCATGCCTCATGTTTAGTAAAGTATAAAGCGATATTATTAGCGATATCGGTCCACGTTCTTGATGCGTACTGCGGAGGAATGGAATTCTTTGCCACTATCTCTGTTTCCTGAGAACTACAATTTTTGAATTTTCAAGGCTAGAGTGAATAGATACCTTCTAGATTGACGAGCTCCTTTCTGGGCCTCACCATCGCTTAACATCAAGCGAGGCGGTGGTCAATCGTAGATTTATCGTGCGTAAAAAAAGTCGGCAGTATTTTTCCTTCCCGGACAAAATCTTCTGCAAAATCTTCCCAGAGAAAAAAACTATATCATATCATGATCATTATAACATGCTATAACAATATGCACAACACAAATATATATATAAATATATATATATATATATATATACAACACAATATTCGATATACCCGAGACTGCATTACAGTCATACTGTTGCGCTGATATTAGGTTTAGTGTACTTTTTAATGAGAAAGTATGTTCAAAACCACTACCAAAGTCTTTAGATTGGCAGAAAAAAAAAAGGTAGTATAAAAACATAAATATATACACACCTCACCTGAACTCAAAAACATTAACCTCATATTTGCGCTATCGAGTAATATCAAAATATAGCCTTTACATAAAAGGACAATCAAATCTAAATAACCGTCAATATCGCCCAGCCAATTTAGAAAATACAATAACACTACAATACAAAATTACAACAATTTAGTAATAACTAGTTTAGGAAATCCTGATTATTTGACAATAATTTCGAAATGTCCAAAATTTGCAATTCGTTTAAAAATTACCAAATACATCCATATTTATAAAACGATCGTTTCACATATTATTTATGTTATAACAATTTTGCTAAACAAGTTCAAATCAAAGACAAATTTAAAAACTAGAGATAATCACTTCCAAGACAATGTTTCCTTAACTTGTTTGCTTAGAACTTGTTCCTTTAGCTCTAATAAATAAATAATAAATATTGGAGGACATTTTCTCACATCATCTAGCCCCAAACTAAGCAAAGCTTGTACTATGGGGACCAGATAGCTGATAGATTACATGTATACTTTTTGTGAATACATACTTATGATACAAATAAACACCCAGATACAGAACAAACATCCATGCTCAGCAAAAATGATTGCCTTGGGTGGGGATCGAACCCACGACCTACAAGCTCAGAAGGCAGGCGTACTACCACTGAGCCAAAAGATCTGCAATATGCACCTGCTAATATGTTCCATTAATCCAAAAGGAGACTGCTTGACGAGCATTCTTTGTTCAAATCCTTATCCAAAAAAAGTTAATAACATCTGAGGTACAACTTCTTGAATGTCTTACACATTTATTGTTATATATTTAAAAAAAATATCACGAATGTTCAAGTGACGTTTTTTTATAATATTGAGATATCCAATCTAGATCTAAATAGTTAAAAATGTAGTGAGAGACACAATCTTTTTCCATTTTGCGAACGATAATGCACATACGAGTACTACATCTGAGATGAAAATTATGTACCTATTTTTTACTTTCTTTTTTGTAATTTTACTACAACAATTGAGAAACTTAACTTGTTAGTAGTAATTTCTTTTAATATAGCTCTGAATAAAAGTACTGTTATATACGGACAGACAGACGGGCCTATCGAGTAATTCAGGAATTTAAAAAGAATACCTAAATTTAAAGAATACGACATCTCTAATAGTGTCTAAATAGTTAAGGTCATTCTGCGTATTAGGTATAGTATTATGACTATTTAATATATACATACCTTATCTTCTAAGTTAAGCTAAAGCCTTCATGAATATTAAGCAGTTATAAACATCGAAGATGTTACTGATGTCACCATTCTAAAATAAATTTCCAACTACCTACTATTTTGTAACATTGTTCAAGATTAAGATGAAATCAATAATAGTATAGCTCAGTTTGCATGTTTAGTCTTGATCTTTGGCCTTAGATTGTAAAACTATTTCAACAGTATTATACTTAGCATTTACAAAACCAATGAAAGGCTTTGTAATAACACTGACAGCGTACATCCTGAGTCATTTCATTCATGGTGAAATATATCCACAAATTTCTCGGTGGAGAAATGCAACTAGTTACACCTATAAAACAAAATGACCTATTTTGAATAAAGTTATTATCGTATAGGCGTTCTACAGGAAAAATAAACATAAACAAGTTGTAAATTATAACGTAATTGTTTTATTAACAATTAATCAGGACCATATCACAGATCGCTCAAAGGATGGCATATTAACAATGGATGGGGAAGGGGAAGGATTGAGTATTTTTGGACTAGATCATTATATTTCTAAGGGAAATTTAAGCGGCTTGGGGAAGGTGGGCGCCAGAGGGCTGGAAGCCGCCCTCGTTGGCGATGTAGGAGACGGCGTAGAGCACACCATCGGGACCGGTGTAAGCGAACTGGCCACGGACTTCAAGGGCTTCGTTTTCAGTACCAATGTTATTCAGCTGGCCTTGCTCTTGAGCGGAAATGCCGTTTGAGGTCTCGTAACTGTAAATAATAAGAAACAAATTATTCCAAATATATTTAAAAAAAATAAGTGAATGTAAAAAGAACAAAAATCCAATGTACTCAAATATATTTATACCATTACATCGATAATTGACAAAAAAATACCTATTATGATTACTGCACTAATATTTTGAATGGAAAAAGTGACCAGTTGTTTTTCTCATGGTCTCGGAATCTCTGGTAAGTCCAAAGTGCCATTTGGACTTTTTTTAAAAGAAATGTTTTTTTTTTTATACACTATAGATCTACGATTGACCACCAACTCGCCTGATGTTAAGCGACGGTGTGGCCGAGGATGGAGCTCGTCGATCTAGAACATATCTATTCACTCTAGCCTTGAAAATTGCAAGATTATAGGTCTCAGGAAACAGAGATGGCGGCAACGAATTCCATTCTTGTGCAGTACAAGTAAGAATGCAATATTTATAATGTAGGAGCAGATTACTTACGCATTGCTGTATCCACCAACTCCAATGTTGTCACTTTCTTGTTTGAGGACCACCGCGTCACCATCGGGACTGGCGGGCGCAGCGACGGCGGCGGCGACGAAAAGGGCGAATACGATGAACTGCACCAAAACAAATTAAATATTAGCTTACACACATACATAGACTGCAATAATATGTTTTGGATAAAAAAAAAATTGGAATGAAATTTGAAATGAAATTGGAACTCAAATAAATTAAAATATTGATAAATCCAAACTTGATTGGTATCGAAAAATATGTCGCAAATTCTACAAATACAAGGGTGCGTTGGATATTTAAGGAAGCGTTTATGACACCGACAGAATGTTTCGTTAGAAATCACTTGATCACAGGACAGCTAAGATTGATAGTGGAAACCGCGGAACGTACCGATTTCATTTTTGTGTTTTTGGTTGGTTTGTTTGTTGTTATCGAAGAGCAATCGAGTGACTGATGCTGTGGTGATGCGGGCGTGAGCTTTTATAGTGCGCCCGCGCGTCGTGTGCGGCAAGGACGCGCTGTGACATTTGAACTTAGAATCTTCAATTCTTCTCCGGTCTCCGTAAAGGTCCTAGCATGTCCGGCTGCGCCTGCGCCGGTCAGTTGTTGTTTGCCTGCGTGACCCAAATGTTCAGTCTTATTCCTTGAGAGGTCAAGCACGTAGGTGAAACTTATGGGACAGTTTTGGCCCTTATATTCAAAGATGTAAATAAAAAAAATACAGTTTTGTCGATGGCCTCAATTCTTTTTAAAGTATTAGCATATTATTTAAAAGCTTACGCTTGTGACAACGGCTATTATAAAAAAAATGAACTCCTAAAAAGAGTATTGCGGAGTAATCATATTTTTCGCATGTACGTCTGTAAGTATGTTTATATATTAATTTATATCAAAAAAAAAATACTGATTTTAAGTTTGCTGGATCCATTTTTACCTCGTCACGGACTGTGTCACGGACTGTGTTTTATGATTCTTCAAAATCGCAAGCTCCTAAACTATTCCACGTTACTAAAGATTAAAAGCTTTTATTTAACTTCACCAGGCCCGGTGTTTGGTTGTAATCAAATATTGCATGTTAAATTAGACCCACTTTCCGGTTTCCGATCGAGCTGAAATTTTGCATGTTGATGTAAATCGGATGACAATGTAATATTATTATGACACGGAGCTGATCTTGTGATGGCACCGGGATTAGAACCTCCTTCATCATCATAATCATCATCTCAGCCACAAAAAGTCCACTGCTGGACATAAGCCTCTCGCATGCATTTCCAAAAAAAAACCGGTTGGAACCGGCTTGCATCCAGCATCTTCCTGCCACCTGTATGAGGTCATCTGACTAGTGTCCATCTGCGCTAACTTCCTTGGAGAGTGTTATAATAGTCGAGTTTGGGCTCATTAGGTCATTAGCTGTAATATTTTAGATACCCTTCAGTACGTAATTATGATACTCGACAGTCTGAAAATGAAGCTTGAAGACAGCCGCTGCAATTATCTCAAAAAAAAACTTTCAAATACTGTACTGAAATTGCTACCGAATATATACGTATTGAAGTGAAACAAATTTTAACGTTTTTATCACGTTTATTTTACATTCTTTTCTAGACATTTCTTTATAAATCGATGAACGCCGGTTGCACGCACGAAAACGCATGACGCTTTGTCACGTTCCGCCTGAGCCGAGCGTGCAAGCGAGAGCGCAGAACAAGCGATAGGAAGGCACCATCGGCCTAAGCGTTCGCCTTGTGACGCATCTGTCATGACGTTATCACGTAAAATTATCGTCCGTAAACCGACTATAAAGACAACCATTTTTTTTCTAGATCAACGAGCTCCATCTTTAGCCACACCGTCGCTTAACATCAGGCGAGTTGGTGGTCAATCGTAGATTTATCTTGCATAAAAAAAATATTTTTCATAATTTTATGACCTGACGTTTGGAACATTGCAGCGTCCGTGATCACAGGTGAAACTAGATGACAGTTGTATTTTTTGCTATGAAAATATGAATTACTACTGCCTAATATTTTTATGCAAAACGTTCAGAAAGCACACAGAAGTCGCTCACGGTGTCAACAGGCGGATCTGTGTTGAGTGCTGAGATTTTATTACGATTATACGTAGGCGTATTTTTGTAATGCAGCGCATTCCATAACTCTTCTGTGTGGCTATCATAATTAATATAAATAATATGCATGCTACATGTACTTACTCATCGCTTTTCGGGTCTTACGAGCCTTGCCTTGCCCAGTATGGGACTCTTAAGGTACTTATTTCAAAATTATGAGTCAAGCTAGGTTGTAAAACTGCTTATAAATAACATTAAAATTACACATTTGTGTAGTATTAAAAGAAATCAATTAACAGAGTCTCACGCTTGACGGTTTGTCTCAAGGATCAGATAAAAGATCCTAGACTCGGCATGCTTTGTCCATTCTTTAGTCTGTAAAATATGGAGTCGGATGGCCCAGCGGTCTCATTCGCACGTGACACCTATTTATAGGTATAAAATTAACAATATATTTTTGTACAGAATTCTATGCCCTATTATACATTACTTTTGAGTACATTTTTTTATTGATTCGCGAACAGAGTGATACATAATACATTCATTCAGTTTAAGTTAAAAACTAAGTTATTAGTAACCCTCCAATTAATAAAATAATGATTATATAAAATCTGTAAACAAATATTTAGGTAAATAAGGTATGCTGTATTACCTGTATTACAATCCATAAATTAATATTAGGGTCCCTTTTGCTAAATGAAAAAAAAAACCTCCAATTAACAGGCAAACATCATGATTTATATTACAACCAATCACAACTCATCAATCATTCGTTGCCGCCATCTGTTTCCTGAGACCTACAAACTTGGAATTTTCAAGGCTAGAGTGAATAGATATCTTCTAGATCGACGAGCTCCATCCTGGGCCACACCATCGCTTAACATCAGGCGAGTTGGTGGTCAATCGTAGATCTAACTTCTATAAAAAAAAAAAAAAAAAACTTCGATCGATTCGGGAAAGTTACGGTATGTTTTTTCTCTTCCATGTACCTATAGATAGTAAAAAAGTCTGGTTAATCCACAGGATACACATTATTATAATGCATAAAATTATTAACAAGCGCACTTCTGAAATTTCATGGCCATTATTACTTATATTAGCGCTAAACAATAAAATCAATTTCATGTCATTATTTCCCTATTGGACTAAGATCCCGCTATAGGACGACCTTCGCCGAGCTGGTTAATGGATGAAAAGTATTTTATATTCAATTAAATATGTCAACAAATATAATTATTGCAAATGGGTTGTTTAAAAAAATTCAGTCCAGAATGATTAATTAATTTTTTTTTTTATATTTTTTTAACTTTTCACTGGTTTTTGTTAATAGACAAATTCCATGCCAATCGACAGTATGAAGCCCATAGAATATGCAAACGTTAGGTTGACTATTTTTTTCCCGTCACAACTCTTGGGTAGGTAGATAAAAACAGGTAAATCGATACTAGTAACTTGCACCAGTCTGGTTAATGAATTAAAGTTAAATTAAAATAAAGATTATTTACACCTAAATAAATATTGAATTTGTCTATTAACAAACCAGTGAAATGTTTAAAAAATAAAAAATAATCATATTCTGGACTGAAATTATTTAGACAACCCATTTGCAATATATTTATTGACATATTTAATTGAATATAAAATACTTTTCGTCCATTAACCAGCTCGGTGAAGGTCGTCCTATAGCGGGATCTTAGGCTATATATCTAATACCAGAGTCGTTTCACATGCCGACGCAACTATAGGTATCCGATCAAACTGCAGAATCTATTGTCTTTCTGTTATTCTTTTATTTAGCTATCTCTCCGTTACGATCTACGATGAAGCGTTTGCTTGGTTCAGCAGTTCTAAGATATGTTCAACAAAATAAACAGATGACATTTTTTTATTTGAAATGAGATTAATTTATGCATTACGTCACCGTACATGCTACTATAATCGGTTATATTGACTGATAAGAAATCACCAAACAAATGCAAACAGATGCAGAATAAACAGACAGATATAAAACTAGGCCCCCAGGGTTAGTAGACTTCTTGTGTGTAGCTACATAAAACAAGTAGGCTTAGACAATTTAACACCTACAGCAAATAAAAGCTGAACTAATATATACAGATACACACATCAAACTAATAACACCTCTCTATTGGGTCGGGGGTTAAAAACGACATCAATTGCAAAACATTGGATTATAATAGAACAGTTAAAATAGTTCAGTTTTAGTTTTTAGCTTTAATTCTAATTCTAATTATAATTTGAAGTGGGGGCGATAAGACCTGCTTTAAGTTTTTAGCTTTAGTTTCGAATGAAATTATAAAATAAATTCCTAAAAATTTACTGTACATACCCCATTCTACATTATTATGTCACCGAGTTTGTAATGGCTTCTATTTAATTACATTAATAAATATTGGTGGAGATTTCACACAACACCATCTAGCCTAAACTAAGCAAATCTTGTACTATAGAAACTAGACGGCTGATAGAAGAATACATATATACTTTTTTTTTGTAAATACATACGTATGATACATAGAAACACCCAAACACAGAACTAACATCCATGCTTATCACACAAATATTTGTCATTAGTGGGGATCGATCCCACGACCTACGGCTTAGCATGCAGACATACTACCAACTGAGCAACAGTCAGTCGTCCTTCTGTACTATTCATCAATCCATCTGCGTAAGACATGGGCATGACCAAGGTATGACATGGATTTTTGACTAAATTATGTGACAAGTCGAATTTTTCCTCTCTTATGTTAAACTCTCACTACTGCACGGTTTACGGTATAAAATCAATTTTATTTCCTATGTGTTTAATATTCATTTTAATTAAGTAGCAGTACAGTACAGACCGTAAAGTTTTAAGAGGATACGTTTATTATTCAGGTGATTTTTTTTTCGAAACGAGAAATAAACATTGTCAGAATAATTTTGTAGTGATAAAAATACCACAGTCGTCGTTCTGTTGCAGGGTTCTATATCATATATAGAATATCATGAGTTGACATCGTACGGCCTACCTAAATTGTGTAATATCTGGGTGTCTTTAAATAGCGAGTGAATGAATCGATTACTTCTAGTCAAGCGCGCTCCATCGTGGACCGCAACCTCACATCAGATGTGTAAGCGGTAAAGCGTAAGCTTTTATTGAATAAAAAAATCATAAGTAGGTACGCTCGCGTGATCCTAATACTAATTTGCTGCCCCTAATTTGCTCGAAATGTAAGCATTGTCATCCAACGTGGCAACACTGCCAGCCTTCTGGCCACTTTTCTCATCACCAGTGAATTGAAACCTTTTTAACACGCTTTTATTAGGTCGACCTGTATGTAACTAACTATGTAATGAAATCTAAGGTAACTAATTTAACCTACTTCCAAGGATCGTAGCGTCATGAAAATTGGCAGCTGTATATAGTTCTGATCACAATACAATAATATGGTACTGTCGAACTGATCTGATGATGGAGCCGGAAGATATGAACTAGAACTTCATGATGGAACATCGTATCATAGCTGTGTTTGGATTTGTTAGAAAAGTATTGTAATGAACTATGGCCACAATAAGTTGTAGCGTGTTTTTTAGTTATTTAAACTGTAATTTATTGAATATTATTTTTTATTTTATTTGTTTAAATAAGAAAGTCAAACAAAATTCTAAGTAGTGATTGGCAAGAAATGGCTTCAGTAATTACCAAAGCAGACGTATGAATTTAAATCTGCAACACGTAAAACCTGCTCTTACACGCAACAATACAGTGCGACATGACTTACAGATAATGTGGATGAGAGCGCATTCTCTTACCTAAGAAATAATTCAGTTAAAATCAGTTCACTGCTTGACGATTTAGCATCAGACATAGACTTCAATTTATATGTGGAAGACAGAAAGAACATAATAATAAGCAGCTAAAATAAAATATGATATATGATGTTTCCGTTTTAGTTATATGTTGTAACTTAAAAGCGTCTTCTCGTCCAATATTCCCCAGTCCCTCAAGTCGAAAGTTTACAACCAGTGTGTGTTACCAGTGATGACATACGGCACTGAAACGTGGTCCCTAACTATGGGCCTTATAAGGAAGCTCAAGGTCACGCAACGAGCTATGGAGAGGGCTATGCTCGGAGTCTCTCTACGAGATCGAATCAGAAATGAAGAGATACGTAGACGTACAAAAGTCACCGATATAGCACAGCGGATTAGCAAGTTGAAGTGGCAGTGGGCAGGGCACATAGCACGCAGAACTGATGGCCGATGGGGCCGAAAGGTTCTCGAGTGGAGACCACGTACCGGCAAGCGCAGCGTAGGAAGACCAGCCACGAGATGGACAGACGACCTCATACAAGTGGCGGGAAGACGCTGGATGCAAGCCGCTTCCAATCGGTCTTTTTGGAAATCCATGGGGGAGGCCTATGTCCAACAGTGGACTTCTTATGGCTGAGATGATGACGTGACGTGACGTACCGCGGTGAACAGGTACAATTGTACGCTCTCGCATAAAAATATTAAGAAAAATTAGAAAAACAAACCATTGAGACATCAAATTACGATCAGCATAAGTGGACATAACCTCCAAAGGATTTATGGATATCAAACAACTGCGGTGAGCTGTATTTTTTCCTTTATCATTTCAACAAAATTATAACACAACAGTTGAAGATTTAAATTGCCACACACACATGCACAATATCATATTTTGGAACTAGTAACGTATTCACACATACGTTCTATTAACCTTGAAAAAATAACGAATCTGGACTGCCTGACAGTTGAAAGATGATGACATGAGAATTTTGACAGAAGTATGGTAGTGCCAACATATACAATTTAAAGTACCAACTTAAAGAAAATAAAGGCTTCACTCATTCCATTCCGTGTATTCACCACAGAATAACATATTAAATATAAAGCTGACTACTCACGGCTGCAGAACTTCTTCACATTATGACAGACTCAGACCATAATGCGTTCAAATCGTACAGAAAATCAACTTCACTAAACAACTTATCAAGTTCCACTATGGGTGAAAGCACGGTGATGAGCTTGCCAGATGATACTTGCAACGAAAGCCAGACTTACGCAGACCTCAAAAAGAAAGTACAACAATTAACTAACGATCTCAATTCAGCCAATTTAGAAATCGATAATTTATCTGGAGAAAACAGAAGTCTACATTTCGATAACGTACGACTTAAAAAAATTGTAGACCGGTATAAAAAAGTTAATTTTGCGGAAAGTCCTATCATGACCAGAAAGAGAAAACGACTTCGTACTAAACTTAACGAGGACAAAGATGAAGACCTTCTGCCTCAAACGCGATTATTTTCAGAGATAAATAACACTACAAAAATAGCATTAATTAACTCTTGCTCTTTAAGAGAAATATCAGATGATAAGGGAGAGTCATCGAACTTAAAGCCAGTTAGACCAAAACCGAAATCATATACAAATAGTAAAATGAAGGTTTCTAAATTGAAATATACTATATCTAAAGCTTACGACAATACATCACAAACACACGTACAGGACAACGATAAAAATGTAATTAACCAAACGGAAACACAGATAGAAAATATTTCCGCAGAAGCGTTTATACCTCAGGAAACTGTAGAACAACTGCAAGAATACACTGAACCAAGTAAAAAACAAAAATTACAAGAACTGAATAATATATCTGAAAATTTTAACCAAACCAATGAACAAAAACAGTATGGAAAGAGTACATTGAAAAATAAACAAGCGGTGATTAATGTTAATATAAAAAAGAGAGTCTTAATTTTAGCAGATGAGCAAGGTCAACATATGCGACATACACTACAGGAACTTTTAGGTGACAACTACTCAGTCAAAAGCTTATGGAAACCTGGAGCTCGGGTTTTCGACGTGATAAGTTCGACTACAAACGAGACAAAAGACTACACGAAGGATGATACTATTATTTTATTGGCAGGAATGAACGATGTTGTCCCATATGAATTTCAGTTTGGCTTGCATTTATGGCTAAAGTCTGTAACACACACAAACGCAATATTACCAGAGATTTTATATAATAAACATTTAAGGGAAGAAAAATTAAACTATGAACTTGAATTCATATGCAGGCAATACCAGCACGCGACTTTCATTGATATGACATATTGTAAAAATACTCCACGGCGACATGAATTTTGCATTAATCTTTGTAGGAATATATTAAGAGAAATCATTCACTTAAACTACAAATATAATCTAAACCAATATCTAAATACAAAACCACAGGTTAAAGATAACGTTAAAATTACAGTAAATGGCACTGATAAATCAACGCAAACTGCTCATGATTTACATGAAATTGAAAACACTATAAATAATGATTGTAGTGAGGCTGGTGACGCTCTCAACACTGAACATTTTTTTCGTGGTTAACTCCATATACATACTGCATCAAAACATCGATGGATTAATAAACAAATGTCACAGATTAATTGTAAGTTTAGATAATTTGGTGGATCAAGGTAAATCAATTGATGTCATATGTATTACAGAGCATAATATGAAAGCAGAAGATTTAAAAGTACTGTGTATTCCAAACTATAAATTAGCTTCAAGTTTCTGTAGGGACCAACGTTATGGAGGGTCATGTATTCTAGTACAAAACAGTCTTAATTACACCACTGTAAACAGCCTCGTAAAAGAATCTATCCCAAATATCTATGAGTGTTCAGCAATAGAACTTACTGATCTTAAGATATTTCTAATTTGTATTTATAGACCTCCAACTTCCAAGAAACAAAACTTCTTAATATTTATTGACAAGTTAAAAGGCATGCTATTTGATCTGTGCCGCAAAAAGAGTCATAAAGTAATAATATGTGGAGACTTTAATTTGAATTTGTTAAAAGAAACAACTTACACAACAACATTTCAGCAAGTGCTGTTAGAATGTAACATGAAAATTGAATTTAAAACGGTCACACGACACCGAGGTAAAACTTGCATTGATAATATTATACATAACATCCGTAGCAGTAAGGGTGAAGTGCTTGAGCTTACTCTATCGGACCATGCCGCACAGCTATTAAAATGTCCAGTCAATAAGACTTGTAAATTAAAATATTGGTATATTATGAGAAGAGACTATTGTAGAGAAAATCAAGTTAAATTTAAAACCGCCATAAGTAGCATTGCCTTCAAGGAAGTATTTGAAACCGAAGATCCCAATTTAGCATTTGATCAATTCTATGAGACGTTTCTTCTCTTCTATAACTTGTGCTTTCCCATAATAAAGACTAAACTGACAACACATAACAAACCAAAATGGATCACTAAAGGAATAAAAGTATGTAGCAAAAAAAAACGAGACTTACTATGGACATATAGAAGAAATCCTAGTGACGTCAATAAACACGCGTTTAAGTCATTTTCCAAAAGGTATAAAAAAATTATTAACCTAACTCAAAAATCGCAAAATAATTATTACATTGCAACTGCTAATAATAAATCCAAGGCGACATGGAAAGTTATAAACAAACAAAAGTCAAATTTTCCTAAAGAAACTATTACACGGGTAAATTTAAACGGCCAAATTAAAACGAACCCATCAGACATAGCCGATGCATTTAATAATTATTACATAGATTTTATAAAGAATGATAATGCAGTCTCAGACAAGAACATACAAATAGACAACGAATTAAACTCCCTATTTTTAACCCCAGTAAGCCCTTACGACATATTAAATATTATTAAAGATCTCAAAAATACCAGAAGTGTGGGTTATGATGGAATCCTAACTAGTATGATAAAAGCAGTAGGACAGTCAATAGCCCCAGTCCTTAGTAACGTGGTTAATAAGTGTCTAGAACAAGGCGTATTTCCGGAAAAATTGAAAGTATCAATTATAAAACCACTCTATAAAAAGGGAGAAAGAGATGATATAGGCAATTACAGGCCAGTGGCACTTATTCCCGTTCTTTCGAAAGTGATTGAGAAAGTCATATATAGCAAATTGTATAGCTATTACGAAACTTATAATATATTTACAGATAAACAATATGGCTTTCGCAAAAATAAATCTATAAATTTGGCTATCTACAATTTCCTATACAAAGTAAATACATGTATGGACAAGGGAGGAAAAGTAGTTGCGTTATATTTAGACATGTCTAAAGCGTTCGATTGTGTTGAACATAACATACTTTTAAAAAAATTACATTGCCACGGGATTAGAGGTAATGCCAACGATCTAATCCGATCTTACTTATGCAATAGAAAGCAATTCACTATTATCGACAGGATCTGTCCGAATACTCTTACTATCCAACAACATGAATCAACCGCAAGAACAGTAAAATTCGGCGTTCCACAGGGCAGCGTATTAGGCCCGGTATTTTTCCTTGATTATATAAACGACTTGCCCAACGTAACATCAAATCCTATGACTCTGTTCGCTGATGATAGCACAGTCTTGTTCTTAGATGATAAATGCAATAATGACGAAATTAGTACAACATTGACATCAATAATAGAATGGCTTAGAAATAATAATTTAAAAATAAATATGGACAAAACTCATGTAATGAATTTTAAACTGAGACATACAGAAACTGACAAACTTAACATTGACTTTCAAGGTAATAATATTAAGGAAATAAATTCAACCAAATTCCTAGGATTAATTATTGACAACAAGTTAAATTGGAAATTACATATTGACAATGTCACTAAAAGACTGTACTCTGCCTCGTACTCTCTGTCTAAACTAAGAAATGTCGTAAATATACATACATTAGTTACAGCCTACCATGCACATGCAGGGTCAATCATGCGGTATGGAATAATGTTTTGGGGAAACTCTACCGATAAGCAAAAGGTCTTCAAAGCTCAAAAAAGGTGCCTTCGAGCAATGTTAGGATTAAAACAGAGGCAATCATGTAAAACTCATTTTAAAAAACTAAAGATACTAACAATGCCTTCAACTTATATATTAGAGATTGCAGTATTTGCCAAATCCTACCCAAACCTGTTTAAACATAAAGATGGTGGTAGATACAATGAAGGTAAACTATGGTTCCATAATGCTAAAACAAAACATTTACACACAAGTGTCTTCTGCATGATACCATTAATTTTTAATAAGATTCCTAGCGAAATAAGGGTTGAGAGTGACATCAACCTATTTAAAACAGCTTTAACCAATTTATTGATGGATAAGGTATATTACAGTATTGACGAATTTCTAATCGACAAAGATCTTAAACCACAGACCATGAATTTAATTTAAGTAGTTCCTGTTGTTTTATTGTTAAATTAGTGTTGTTTTCTGTAATATAAAATAATCTGCCATTTTTTTATAGAAAATTTGACATACTTCCAATATTCATTAACATCCATAACAATGTGACATTTCATTTAATTGACATCGACTATATTAATTGATTTAACGTTTATTCAAATCTTATGATGTATGTGTTTTGCTTGTTTGTATGTCATGATCAATTAATGTATTGTTTACTATTTTAAAGCTAAATCTACTAAACTTAATACCTACTTGCACGCTTTTACAGCAAAAATAGAGGGCCAGATGTAATTATTATCATAAGACCACATGTTTGTACACCTATTTTGCAAGAAATAAAGAATTATGAATTATGAATTATGTTTCCGCTACAAACCGGATTCTAATCAGCATACTACTGGCTGTGAACAGCAAGTGTTGATCTTCAGCTGGAACCGCAGTCGACATCACACACTATGATTCCCAGAGGAACAAGGGCGTCGCCAGCCCATGGCCCAGAGGCAAGTTAATATTATGGAGGATGAAAAAAATATGAATTGTAGGTACAAGTACAATTGAACGGCCTTAGGACTTTGGTTACTTTGCAGTTGGTTACATTTTTTTAAATCTCTAGGGGGGGCAGCTGCCCCCTCTGCCCCCCCTTGGCGACGCCCTTGCAGAGGAATCAATAATTAGTCTAATTCCTCTGAACTCACCAGAGGTATCAGTAATTTGTTTGATTCCTCTGGTATTACGAAATACTATAACATGAAACGAAAAACTTACCAGAAGAATCAAATGAAAAATTCAACCCCCAAGAAACATTGCAACAATGCTTCTCAAAAAGCAAAGCCTTGTAACAATGTACGCTTGTAAATTGTATGAACCGTTGCGTCATTTGTTGAAGAATGCAGTGATGCGCGCTGACCCTGAATACTGCAGCTGGAGAGATTAATTCTGATGTTTTTTTAAGGTTCCGTACCTCAAAAGGAAAAAACCGGAACCCTTATAGGATCACTTTGTTGTCCGTCTGTCCGTCTGTCCGGGTGTCAAGACCTTTATCTCGGGAACTCGTGAAGGTATCGAGTTGAAATTAAAACCATATATGCAAATCCATAGTATCTTGCTTCAGAAAGAAAAATAAAATTTCTCCGTTTTAGTAAAAAAAAAGTTACAGCCGAATATGTCGTAAAAAACGCACAATTCGACGCTCACAAGGGAATCAAAACTTACGGGGTACTTCCCGTTGACCTAGAACTATGAAATTTGGCAAGAAGCATTGTGTTAGAGTACACATATAGGAAAAAATCATGGACATTTTTAATTTAATCACAAAAAAAAAGTCTACATGCAAGGAATGATGGTCCAAATTTTAAAGTGAATTAACCGTATCATGTGGGGTATCATATGAAAGAGCCTCATTAGCATAAGCTAAAACAAGTTATTAAATATTTTTACGATGTATATTTTTCGGTTTATGACAGAAAATATAAAAAAATATATGATTTCCCCCTTTTTTTTAGTTTGTACGGAACCCTCGGTGGGCGAGTCTGACTCGCACTTGTCCGGTTTTATTTATACATTATAGATCTACGATTGACCACCAACTCGCCTGATGTTAAGCGACGGTGTGGCCGAGGATGGAGCTCGTCGATCTAGAAGATATCTATTCACTCTAGCCTTGAAAATTCCAAGATTGTAGGTCTCAGGAAACAAAGATGGTGGCAAAGAATTCCATTATTCCATTATTTATTTCCATTATTTTGTTTACTTTTTACCCGACTACCCAAGAAGAGCAATATTTTTGGTTATGTTCGTTCGAAATTATTTCAAAAATTCTGTGATCTGGGTTTTTTTTCTTATAGGTAGCAAAATCATAGTACAACAGCAAAATATACAGTACGTTCTAGCTCAAACTAGTACGTTCTTTTGTGAGACCTCTTTTTTTGCTCACCGAAATTTTTCAAAATATAAATTCTAGAATGTACCTACAAGTATTTTTATAATGGTTTTTCTAAAAAAATATCATTTAAATACTTTGTAATTAGTATAGACTTTGTGTACCTATTTTTCTCGCAAAAACTTGCACTCAGCGACATATTAAGCGTATCATAAACGTACGTTACACAACGGAAGTCGCTAATTCACTAATAAATATATTTGAACAAGATAGAAAACTAAACTTTTGTTAGTTTAAATTAAATTTGCACGTTTTTTTAATACATTTTCTTTCTTCTTAAATAATTTTCTTAATTAATTCAATTTCTTTTCAAGACTAGAGTGCATAGATATCTTCTAGATCAACGAGCTCCATCCTCGGCCACACCGTCGCTTAACATCACGCGAGTTGGTGGTCGATAGTAGGTCCTATATAACGTAAAAAATTACATTTTATAAGTTGATCGACTTATTACCCGTTAACTTGTAAAGTATACTTAGCTGTTTTCCTACAATTTCATCATAATACTACTAGCATGTTTTTTTTTCATAGACTTTCTTGAGACTAACAAGAATTATCACTTCAAATTTAAATATTTCGAAAACGGATTCTTAAATTGAAAAATGGTTTTGGCACACCACCAATATTGTTTAATTACCTATCTAACGATACCCCAGTACGAACGATACGATTGGGTTGATAAGACAAAAATTCATCCCCACTTTACATGTAGGGGAGGAGCCTGAAAAACAAAATTTCGAGAATACATACACAGCTTACTATTACTAATAATAGTCTTAGAGAAAAACCGTGGACGGACAGACAGACGGACAAGCGAAACAACAAGGGCCGTTTACTATAGAACCCTAAAAACAGAAACAACCGACTTCAAGATAGCAGATTTCATATAAGACGACGTATTTCTTCCAGTTATTTTGTTTTATTTATTAGTAGTTTGGTTTTTAAAACCAATTTTAATAAAATTTCTGTGGGAACAATCTGGAAGTATACCACTTCAATTTTTTTTAATCGATTTACAAATGTCAGGTAACAAACATGGAAAAAACTACAACCAAATTGATAGAAAACCGGACAAGTGCAAGTCAGACTCGCCCACCGAGGGTTCCGTACAAACTAAATAAAAGGGGGAAATCATATATTTTTTTATATTTTCCTTCATAAACCGAAAAATATATATCGTAAAAAAATTTAACACATTCCTTGCTCACCACTCGGATCCGAGTGGAATGGGCCTATAGTAGTGGCGCCTCCCACTTGGATCCGAGCGGGCGTCCGGTTCATTTTGTAGTAGTCAGTAAACCGCCGGCGGCGTTTGAGGCAGTCAACGTTGCTTTGCGCGGCCACTCTGTACTTAATCAAAATTCGCCTAAAAAGTTTTGGTTCCCAGCTGAAGTAAAGGGTGTGCAGGGGGCGAAGAATGTGTTAAAAACCTGTTTTAGCTTATGCTAATGAGGCTCTTTCATATGATTCCCCACATGATACGGTTAATTCACTTTAAAATTTGGGCCCTCATTCCTTGCATACAGACAATATTTTTTTGTGATTAAATTAAAAATGTCCAATTTTCGGATTTTTTCCTATAATATGTGTCCTATTAGTCCTATTATCCTATAGTATTTCCAATATGTGTCCTACTCTAACACAATGCTTCTCGCCAAATTTCAGAGTTCTAGGTCAACGGGAAGTACCCATAGGTTTTGATTCCTCTGTGAGTGTCGAAATGTGCGTTTTTTACGACATATTCGGCTGTAACTTTTTTTTACGAAAACTGAGAAATTTTATTTTTCTTTCTGCAGCAAGATACTATGGATCTGCGTATATGGTTTTAATTTCAACTCGATACCTTCACGCGTTCCCGAGATAAAGGTCTCGACACCCGGACGGACGGACAGACGGACAGACGGACAGACGAACAACAAAGTGATCCTATAAGGGTTCAGTTTTTTCCTATTGAGGTACGGAACCCTAAAAATGGGAGGACCCATTTTTGAAGTCAGTTAAAAAGTTTGTAAAGATATGTCCCATTTTGTTTTTCTTTTAATATGGTACTAGTTACTATAATATTTAAATAAACGAGTGTAACCAATTCATTTTTAATTGGCGCGTAAATTTTTACAACTCATTTATAACTAACTAATTAATGTGTTTATGCAGATACAATTTTTATTTAATCAAATGTGAAGATGAACAAAATTTTCCGACATGAAGGCCAACTAGTAGCATCAATGATACAAAAATCGAATAGGGTTAGACAGAATGGTTATGCAGGCCTATAGGTGACTGAAGTGTCCGAGCTCAATGAAGTCTAATTAGACCCCTTACACGATTAAAATAATTTCGATTTTCCCCTATCACCTATCACCTATCCACAACTCGAAAACGATATCTTTAATTGTGTAATTTCTAATAGAGGTTGAGATATAATTTCTTAATGGCATCGTTTCGAAATGAATTGTATATAAGGGTACTGATGTTAACTGACTGCGTGATTGGCGACCGACGGTAATTCTATCCTGAAATGACAAGATGACATGACAAAATGACAAGACCTGATATATAAAAAAAATAAAAAATAAAACAACTGCAGAAAAGTAGTTTTTGCAGTCAAACTTGTGATTTCGTCAGGCGTGATACGCTGTTGATTATACGTATTTTATGAGAAAGTATGCGTAAAATCACTGTAAGAGATTATAAATGCACATTATTACGAATAATTCTAGTAAAATCGCTTGTTTAGCCTACCTTTTAAAAAGAGTAAGTTTCTTTTGTCTCCTTCTTTACGAAATATATTTTTATCATTGACAGGCTGTCTTGAGCTTGAACTTTTAGGACTACCTTGAGTCTAATGCTAAACTGCCTAAAGGAACCCACAACTTACAGTTTAGCAGGCAGACATACTACCAACTGAGCTGTGAGGCCAGTCCAGTCAGTCTTCTGGTCATTTGGTCATGTCTTCTGTCAATACACTTGCGAGAAAGTTTCTGTTACAGGCTAGATATTCCTACCACTATGGGCCACACCATCTCTTAACATCAGGTCATATTTTCTGTGAACTTTTACAAAAAAAACTTTTTAGTCATAAATACTTCTTAGTCTATTCAATAATTACATTTCTAAGTCACAACAATAATTTCATTACAATAGCTAAAACTTGCTCAACACTTCACTTAGTTATGTCAGGTATACATGGACAGCCAGCCAGTTGTCGTTTTCAGTTCCAAGCTTTCGGCTCGAACATATCATTTCCGACCAACCCTGTTGGTATCAATCAGGCACCTACCTACTCAAGTTCATAAAAGGCTGTGCACTTTGCTATGAATTCAATAAAATGTTAACGTTTTTATGGCAGTCAATAAATTAAGTATTAGTTTCATATGCAAATGGTTGTTATTTTGTCGGTTTGTCGTGTGGCGACTCCTCGCCGTTTACGAGCTTTTGATGGTTCTTAATGTCAATACCGGAGTTATCGCAGCCGAAGTTACAACAGCCTAGTTGAGAGGCCGCTGACTTGCGATCTGCAGGTCCTGGGTTCAAATCCCGCGATACGCACCTCTATTTCACTCTCTTACTCAGTCGGGTATTTTGTTAACTTGTCCTTCTTCAATCAACGTATAGTTCCCGTCACGTAAAAAGAAACGCTGATTTGTTCGTAAGCGCGAACAAACCAGCGTTATTTTTACGTGACGGGAACTATAATTGTAGTTGAAATATTTGTTCCCGCCGCGACTTCATTCCCGTTATAGTGCGCTTGCGGTCACTTTTTGTTTCTCTTTTTGCCTCTTGCTTTCGAATACAATAGTATAATTACGCTTGGCTCGTAAGATCTGTCCTTGTACTAATCTTGGATAGAGAAAAATATCGAGGAATCCAGTTATTTCGGTATACCTATAATGTGACAAACTTTTTGGTGACAAACAACAACTCCGACTCTTCTTCTTTTTTGTATTGCACCTACGCGATTAGCGATTTGCCAGTGTCTAGTATTGAGATATCTTCAAGTTTCTTGAATAATATTAGTTCTGAACGGCCTTACCGAAAAACGTTACTTAACTTTAAGCGATGCTTAACATATTTTGTCAACTTCTCGCTGACACGTAATGACACGAGCAACGTTTTTCGGTAAGGCCGATAGTGTCATAATCTAAATCACGTAAACAGTCATTTTCAACTTTGCAACTCGAACTCTTGAATTAATAACCCTATGGTGACGGAAATATAATTATAAGATAAATTATAACTTTATAATATTAAATATAAATATAAGGAAACAGTTCCAGAACATTTGTTATTTTAATGTTATATGCACTTATATATGTATATGTAGATATATATATGATTTCTAATATAACTCAAAATATCGTGAAATGTTATTAAAATTTTATCTATCTATTATGAAATATATTTTACAGTAAATAAAACTAGTACAACAGCGCAATATAGATGACCGTATTTATCAAATAATCGATTAAACATTTCACCTTTGTTGAATATATTTTTATTAAACATACAAATAATAAAACAGCCAAATCCAGATGCAACAGACTGCAATAGTGACAACACCTTAGAACACGAATCGTCCATAAATATTTTTAGCCTTGCAAGTTATGCAACAAGATATACCCATCTACGGAAACTTATATAGATATAACAGTTATAAATAACATAATGTTAATAGCTATTATGATGTTTAGTTATGTTTTGTATTCAGTTTTATTATACGGTAGGAAGTCATTCCAAAATTTAAACCATAAAGTTGACTGGCCTTGTGGCTCAGTTGGTAGTACTCGTATGTCTGCCTGCCAAGTTGTAGGTCGTGGGTTCGATCCCCACCCAGGACAAACATTAGTGTGATGACCATGGATATTTGTTCTGTGCCTGGGTGTTTCTATGTATCTTACGTATATATTTACAAAAATATATATATATGTATTCTATCAGCCATCTAGTTCCATAGTAAAAGCTTTGCTTAGTTTGGGATAGATGGTGTTGTGTGAAATGTCCACAAATATTTATTTATTTATAAAGTCAAGGTCAAATACTTGGTCAAACGAGCCTAATGTTAACTGGTAAAATTTAATTTCATCCAGTCAGATGTTGATTATCACGTAAAGGTTTTATTTTTAAAATATTTTTTACGAAGTTTAGTATAAAGCAGGCACTACGATTTCATAGGCTTTTTTTTTTTACGGGGAAGTATGTGCGACACTATTTATTAATCTATTTTTATAATATTTACCAGAAACATTTGGTACTCAAGTCTTAACAATAATTTAAAATATGAGTAAAACCGGTCAAGAGATTCTCAAGTGAAAAGGTTATGAAAAGGAAGATTTTGCTTTGAGGCCATTTATCTGCCGATTTTGATTATATTTGGTAGACCCAATAAAGTTCGAATAAGAATTTCGGACAGTAAGTATATTTGCTGCAAAAAATGTATACTTATAACTATATCCAAATATAAAACCGGACAAGTGCGAGTCAGACTCGCCCACCGAGGGTTCCGTACAAACTAAATAAAAGGGGAAAATCATATATTTTTTTATATTTCTTATATTTTTTTTTATCATAAACTGAAAAATATACATCGTAAAAATATTTAAAAGCTTGTTTTAGCTTACGCTTATGAAGTTCTTTCATATGATACCCCACATGATACGGTTAAAGCACTTTAAAATTAAGGTCCTCATTCCTTGCATAAAGACACTATTTTTTTGTGATTAAATGAAAAATGTCCAGTTTTCGGTTTTTTTCCTATATGTGTACTGTAACACAATGCTTCTTGCCAAATTTCATAGTTCTAGGTCAACTGGAAGTACCCCATAGGTTTTGATTCCCTTGTGAGTGTCGAATAGAGATTGCAACCCGGTATGTCTCTCTTGGCGGGTTGATGTGTTAGCGATGAAACCGTTAAAGTATTTTATGAAAATTTGCTATATAAGAATGGAAAAGGACAATGATTCAACGTTACGAATTAATATTTATTTCAAACTAGCAAATCAACAATAATCAGTCTTACTCAAAGTCTCAAAATCTCTGATTTAATACAGAATTGATTACTTTTCTTTTACTTATGGTTACATTAGTATTAGTAATTATTATTTTGTATAAGTTTAAGCAAGCAGGTCTTTCTCTTTACTCGTTATAGTGTCCATTTGAAACATAGTATTAGAATAAGAAACTAATCTTAGATTAGATAGATAGATAAACTTTTGTGGCTTTGGTATTTGGTAATATTTGGTATAAACGAAACAAATTCTTATTGGCGCGTCAGAATGGCAACTTGGCAGCTCGCAGCGGTTGTCATGCGAATTTTCTATGATTTCGCGCTCCCTCCCGCGCTGCGGTTTTCATACCTACCGGGTCTGGTAACCGGGCCCGGTAAGAACGGCCGGGCCCGAAATGTGCGTTTTTTACGACATATTCGGCTGTAATTTTTTTTACGAAAACTGATTAAAAAAAATCTTTCTGTAGCAAGAGACTATGGATCTGCGTATATGGTTTTAATTTCAACTCGATACCTTCACGCGTTCCCGAGATAAAGGTCCTGACACCCGGACAGACGGACAACAAAGTAATCCTATAAAGGTTCCGTTTTTTTCCTTTTAAGGTACGGGACCCTAAAGACATAACCTTCTTGAAGCATGAACCTTCATCATTCTTGAGCAGTCAGACAAACTCATTACGCACATAAGTGCATTAAAATCACGTAAACCCAGAATATGTCATAAGATGTATTAACATAAATAAGTAATTTACATAGAAGTAAATAATCGTTTGTATGTATTAGTTTTCGGCCTCGGCTACTGCGCCCGCGCATTATGTAAGAATTTATGCAAAACTGGTCATAGTTGATGGTTATAAATTTAATGCAGTAGAATACATCACTGAAATTCCTAAAAAATAATTAAAATATATAAAAAAAAAACAAAAGAAGTGCGCGCTTAAAACCAGAAATGAGAACTTCAAGAAGTCGAAATAGAAGTGCAGCACGGGCGAGTTGAATATATTAGCTACCTTGCTACTTTAGTCGACAACGAGCGTTACAGAGCCGAGCGTGACTGCAGTCTCATTCTATTTACAAAGTACTTAAAGTGCTCAATTTTGTATGTAGTAGTTATAGGTTTGCGCTTGACCGCCAACTCGCCTGTTGTTAAACGACGTTGCGGTCTACGATGGAGCGCGCTTACCAAGAAGAAACCAATTCACTCGCGATTTAAAGATACCCAGATTATATCTATCGGAAAAGACACACTCAGGAAGCGTATAATAATGTAATATCTTGAGAAAATCTTATAAAACTCTAATCGATTTTATTAATTGACATTGTGAAACATTTTTAAGGTTATAAATCCTAACTAATAAAATGTGAAAGTAACTCTGTTTGTCTTTTTGTTTGTTACCTTTTCTCAACCAAACAGCTGAACCAATTGTTATGAAACCTATTGCAGAGAAAGCTGAGAGCCTGGAGCCGGATACCTATAGGTTACATTTTATCATCGTGATCACCGTTCATCATCGTTTCTCATCACTGCGGCTGGTGAAACGGCGGGACACAGCTTGGATTTTATAATTACAATAATTAATAAGTTTTTTATTTATTATATACTTTTAATCTGACAGCACAATTAACACAGTTATCGCTCGTTTCTGTAATCAGTTCACTTATCTGCAGTAACTAATTAGTTATTTAGTTTGTACCATGATAAAGCTACTAATAAATATAAAAACGTTTAATATTTAATAAGTAATGAATCGCAAATAACGGTAACAGTATTTCCGAGAAAGACAGCTAGGAGTTTGGGAAAATATACTTACAACCAATAGTTGGAGTTGAATAAGTGCAACCTACAATATAAGCGGAATAGTTATACAAATAAAAAATCAATATTGGGTGTTGAGTTAAGTGTAACCTGAAATATTTTAAACATAAAATTATTACAAATATATAAATTTTAAATCTGGAGTTCTGTAATGTGCAATCACGAATAATAAGTAAGTGAATTTGTTACTTACACAAATGTTGACTTAAAATCTGGAGTTGAATGTATTGCAACCTGGAATATAACCATATCATTGTTACAAAATTTACTAAAAAAAATATAAATTTCACACACAAACACATTTGGGGTTGTGTAAATTGCAACTTCGAACGTAAGTAAGTGAATTTGTTACTTACAAAATCATAAAATTAATATCTGGAGTTGAGTGAAGTGCAACCTGGAATATGACCAGAAAATTGCTACAAAATTATAAATATTAATTTGGGGTTGTGTTAAGTGCAACTACGAATATAAATAAGTGAATTTGTTACTTACAAAAACATAAAAATTAATTACTGGAGTTGAGTAAAGTGCAATCTGGAATATAACTAGAAAATTGCTACAGAAGTATAAATATAAATTTAGGGCTGTGTCAAGTGCAACCTTGAATATACATAAGCAAGTGCAAGAAAGCGAATCTGTTACTTACAAAAATACACTATACAATGTCTAGAGTTGAACCATGTACAACCTGAAATATTAGTGGACCTGGTACATAAATAAACAATCAATATTTGGAGTTGATAAATAAAATACTACAAGTAACATTTTTCCGCTGCCGCTGTTGAACTGTAGAATGATATACCTAAGTATATATATCCATATTTTAGAAAAACAAAATATTTTGAGCAAGAATGGATGACGATGTATATGTTATATCAAACGCAATATTTATTTGTTTGGGTACCCTCGTGACGACATTGTGTTCTATTTCTGTTTTAACCACGTGGTATGTGATCCCACAATGGAGAAATTGAACTTACAGAACTACATTAGTATTAATGCGTTTTTGGTCGCATTCTTTAAATTATCTTTAGTATTTCCAGGTAAAATAAGTTATGAAAAGAGACTAGTGACTGGTTTTTTCTGGTTATGACAGCAGTTGTTGCTATTTTGGGGGAAATTGGTTATAAAATATTGTACGATTATATCGACGAAGACGTCGCCAGGAATATTGACGGATATTATCTAAGTGTTTATTTATCTTGTTAAATCATAATGACTGGTGCTATAATTTTATTTGCAAAAATCATTATATCCGTGGTATCTTGTGGTAAAAAAAGATTAGCCAAAAATCATTTAAATTACATTGGTTTGCTTGTTGGGGTTGCCTTTATGTGTGACATTAACCTCGCTGTTTTCCTTATTTGCGACGGTTTTTTAAGAGAATATATATCAGAAGATTATTTTACTTTGTTCACTACATTATTTGATTCAACTAGAATTGTTTCACTTACGATGGTCGTACTTCTAAGCAGATCTACAAGAGAACATTGGAAAGCATATTGGCGAAGAAGAAATCGTTTGGAACTAGTTCAGTTAAGAAATCCTGTAAACCGCGTCGAATAAATAAATATTGGTGGACATTTCACACTTGTGAAAATAAATAGTAAATATGTTATTTACTATTTATTTTCACACAATTGATGGACATGTAATTCAATAGCTTGTTATTATTATTTTTAATTCATTTGACATGTGTTTTAATGGCATATTTTTGTCTCATAAATTTGACGTGTGTTGTGTATCTGTGTGTCTCTCTGTGGCATCATAGCAAAATGGATGGACCGATTATGATCTGTTTTTTTTTTTGTTTCGGTTCTTAGCTATGTTTCATCGAAATCAGTTTAGCCGTTTTTTTATCAGAGGTTTTCGAACTTTCTAAACTTATATAGGTATACCTGTGATTAAAAAAGTTCGTGAGTGTGTATATGTAATAATTTAGGTACTTAAACACATTGGCAATGAGCTTTAATGGTGTTGTTTCATAATATATATAATAAATAAAATAAATTTTATCTTACATGTTTACATGTACATTGTACAATCCATTTTCTGTTATATGTCGAATCCAATAGTGAGATTCCTGAATATAGTTAGTGCATTTTTCACGCGTAAACGTGAAAAAACTATAGACCATTTTTTTTTTCAAACTATACATCTATGTAAAAAAAAACTGTTTATAGTCATAATAGCACTAATTTACTATTGCGAACTTTGACATTACATTAGGCATAGTCTACACAACTATTACTGGTGTGGATAGAAGAGAATAGTAAAAGTTTCTCACAACATAGGTTACCTATTGCAATAATTATTGGATGGGCAGCTTGAGAGGTCATAGTTTCAACAGACTGTCTGTCAGACAGGCTGTATGTACGAATTACTTATGTAATAGTTTATATGAATAAAAGTGCCGTGTTGATATGTCTGGAATTATTTAGTCTATGGTCGTACGAATGGTGGATAGATTTATAGACAATGATTTTTGCCGCTGCGCTGTCTATGGTCATTCATGTTTGGGACGAACTTCGAAAAGGAGGTTCTGTTCTTGACGTTTAATTGGCATTTCACACAACTCCATTTAGCCCAAACTATACAAAGCTTGTACTATAGAAACTAGATGGGTGATAGAATATGTATATACTTATTTTGTAAATACATACTTATGATACATAGAAACACCCAGTCACTAGACATAGAATAGACATAGACATAGACAGTGTCTATGTCTATGTCTATGAAATGTTTGTCCTGGGTGGAGATCGAACCCACGACCTACAACTTAGCAGGCAGACATACTACCAAATGAGCTGCGAGCCCAGTCGCATACCTACTTACATTCATTTGTTTTTAATTATATTCCTAATAAAAGATTGTTTTTTTTTTTTAATTCCTAATCTAAGAATACGCTCTCTCTCTCACACACACACAAAAAATTTACTCGCGCTATGCGAGCGAGCGAGTAAGATAAAATTGTAATGTTTTCGTTTTATAATCTGTGTGGACTCTTAAAGCTTTTATAATAAACATTATTTTCTTTCTAATCCTCGTTTGCTCGGTTTTTCAAATACTTGACTTAGATGTAGGTCAGCTAGATGCTAACAAGAGAAATCGGACAAATGACTACATTTAGAATAAATACCCTAAGCCCCTATTGCTTACCATACCTTTTCAGAATAACCTTGCACAATACGCTAATAAGGTAGTACAGTTACAACTGAATGATTGACGGCTAATTATCTCACATAGTGACCATGCTACCGTTGGATAGAGATCTAAAAGGTGAATTATTAGATGTACGTAGCAATAGGTTAAATATGATAAATGTTATAACTACTTGTGGTAATCGTCATCATTTTCTGAAAAGATGTTGAAATGACTGATGTATGTAACTTTGATCCCTTTCAAACTGCACTGGGAGTAAATTAAAAACGAAATATGCCATTTTTAACACGCTTTTATTAGGTCGACCTGTATGTAACTATGTAATGAAATATAAGGTAACTAATTTAACCATCTTCCAAGGATCGTAGCGTCATGAAAATTGGCAGCTGTATGTAGTTCTGATGACAATACAATAATATGGTACTGTCGAACTGATCTGATGATGGAGCCGGAAGATATGAACTAGAACTTCATGATGGAACATCGTATCATAGCTGTGTTTGGATTTGTTAGAAAAGTCTTGTAATGAACTATGACCACAATAATTTGTAGCATGTTTTTTAGTTTTTTAAACTATAATTATTTCATTCTCGGACTTAAATCACAATAGGGTGTTCAAAGTTTTTTTTTTGTTTGGTATGCCATATTTAGAGGTGGTCATATACCTATAAATTTTATCAAAATCGGTTCAGTTCTTTGATTCTTATAACGAAATAACTGAAAAAATTATGTCATCCAAAAAACTAATTGCATATTTTTCAGTCAGTTCTTAAACTATAATTATTTTAATGTTTGTTACCGCATACCTCCATTTTATAAGCCGATTTGATTTTTTCTTTGTTTGAAAAGATATACTTATTGTCAGATTGGTCCCAAACAATTTTCATCAAAATCGATTCAGGAGTCGGTTGTATCAGTTTTCTAAACTATAATAATAATTTATATAATAATTATAAATATAATTATACATAATTTATATTTCAAGAGACACCCCAATTAACGTAGGTGCGCTAATTGGGGTGCGTCTCTTTCATTACGTAATTACGTAAAATATTGACGTAATAATATTCATATTATAATTAACATTAATATTAATAAGTAATATAAATACATATTAATATTTATTTACAATTTATTGTAATGACGTACAATATAAGCTCAACTGAGCTAAAAGGACAAAAAGCTCATTGAAATTTGAATTTCCCGCCACACCTGTTGGTATCCCTGAATAGGTATCTAATGTAGACAGTCTGCCACTTGCCAGCCAGTGGGTGGAGAGGTTTACTTTCCACGACACAAGTCGACCTTGTACCTACAAGCTATTAGACATTTTAGTGCAAATAAGTCACCATAGATGTGTAGGGCTGTCACGTCGATATTAACAAATATTATCAATGATTAAGAATACATGTTTGACCCGGATCTACGTGGCAAGCCTCAAGTAAGGTAATTGCCTGACTCGTATTCAATTCAGAACTAGTCGGGCAACACTGTTAGACGCGTGTCATGACTTGTGAACAGCGGAAATGACATCCTGTGACTTTAGAAAACGTAACACCAAGAGATACTAAAAAGGCCAGACGTGTCTTATCCTTTAAAAGGCTGAGAAATGAAATTTACCATTACTTCTTATTCAATGAGTATACCCTCTCCATAGATTAGATCTCATTGATTATTATAATTAAAACAACTGATATAACCACAGCCACAATAGCCACAAGGTGGACAGAGGATATCTTACAAGTGGCATAAAGACGCTGGATGCAGGCCGCTTCCAACCGGTCTTTCTGGAAATCCATGGGGGATGCCTATGTCCAGCAGTGGACTTCTTATGGCTGAGATGATGATGAACTGAAATAACCGACTTTAATATAGGTACGTAATTTCGTTTACTTGGACGACATATTTTTTCCAGTTATTTTTTCTAGATCAACGAGCTCCATCCTCGCCCACACCGTCGCTTAACATCAGGCGAGTTTGTGGTCAATCGTAGATCTATCTTGTATAAAAAAAACTGTCAATTGTATAATTAGACAGCCCTACGCGTAATACTTGCAGATGATCGAGCGTTCGACATTTGCACTTGAGTCGGAAGAGCGCAAATGCCAAGCGTGTCGACATCAGGCCGCGTGGCGTAAAGCATGCGTAACGACCCATCGGGACCTGTCTACGAACTCGTATAGCACTTGTACTATCATTAATAATACTAGATTTTACACGAGTTTTAATTCTGCTTTCGGATCTTGTTTTATCGACCTTTTTTTTATTTAGCTTAAATATCTTATATATTACTAGCTGCGTCTGCGACTGCGTTTGCTTATTGCGTGTGAAACTAAAAATATAATTCACTAAACTTCATTTAGTGCGTTCGTTTAATTTTTCGAGTGAACTTCAGTAATATTTTTATACTTTTTTTTTTTTTACAAAATGTATAAAAAAATCGTTCTACAATGGTAAAAAAAATACATATCCTTACCCTAATAGTCAAATGTGACGTCAAATGGCCTCATGGTTTCCCTAACTCACCTGATCAACATAAAATGTTTTTTTTTAGATTTTTGTAGTTATTACAAAATTTCATTTCACAAAAAAATTGTCTTTGTCATTTTGTCTATGTCTAAAAAGGTTATCTTGGACCTTTAGGCCCACTGGACTGGACATTGTGATTCTGAATGTTCTTATTTATGTTACTTTTTCAAATATATATAATTTTTTTTTGTTTTATTATTTTAAAATCAAAATATACCTTATCCAAGTAGCAGGATGACGCTGGAGGCAAGCCGATTCCAATCGGAAATCCATGGGGGATGCCTATGTCAGCATTGGACATAGGACATAGGCATCAATTTATGGCTGATATAAGCTGAGATGATGATGATGATGACTTTAAAATTAGACTCAAATTAGTTTGATAATCATCATCACGAAATATGCTTTACATAATCCTCATGATTTTGAAAAGTCCCAAACGTAGCTCCGCTGTGGTTTCATTTTCCAACTTCAAACTTAAAAAAATGTATATTTCTGATATTTTCTTGTCTTACATTTCTTTGAGATTCAATTTGAGCTTAACTTAATCAACATAAAGTGTTTCCAATGGTTTAGTAAGTCACGTATTTCTCACACCATCACATTAATAATGTCTTTAAAGATGAACGATTCCAATAATAATATATATGATAATAATTTGTTGTGATAATTAATATCATTAGCTTTTAACCTCATCTTAAATGCCAAAGTGTTGCTCCTCAACTATATCTGGTCAGTATTCAACAAATGTAGCATCAATCGACGCGCGACGTGTATTCAGTAAATAGGCTGGCCTCAGACCACCAACTCGCCAATCAACGCAGTGGCGAAGGAATGCGCTTAGAACAAGTATCTATATTAAAAGAGAAACGAAATACCCGACTACATAAAAGCGGTTTTTGCAGTCTAACTTACGACTTCGTTTCGCTTACGCTGTTGAGTATACGTTTTTCATGAGAAATTATGCGTAAAATCGCTGTAAAATATTATAAATACGTATTCTTTTCAATAATTCTAGTAAAAATACCTACATATGTATTACGAAACAGTTCGTTGGAGGTTACAAAAACTATTTTTTTTTGTTACGAGAGTCGTGTTTTTATTATTACAAAGAATATAGCCTATGACCACAACCATCGTAGACCGCAACATCGCTTTACATCAGGCGATTTGGCGGTCAAGCGCAAACCTATTACTACATAAAATATATAAAAAATACGAGAGCCATAATGATAGTAGTATATACATATTTCCAGAGTTTAGTTCCCGTGTTTGGCACAATAGTTCTATATTAAAACAGACTGGCTAAATTCCGCGGTTTCACTCATTATCCTAACCTTCATATTTGAAATAAAAAACAGCCTGTATAAATTCTACCCTATCATCACGATAATAATCTACATAATTTCAATCGATTCCCCCGTTGCAGCACAAAAACTCAAGCAAACGCAAGCTTTCGTATAAGCAAGTTGTAAAAACTCGAAAACCCCCGACGAGAGAAGGAAAAGCTGAATTGATTTTGATAAATATATCTAAAAGCACTCTCGATCAAATCCACTTTCCAACCAAAAAAAATTAGATCAAAATCAACCGTTCGTTAGAGAGCTACGATGCCATAGACAGATACAGATATATTTTTAGGTCCAAAATAAGTTCATTAACATACAAAACCTTCAAGGCCGGCGATCCAATAAAACTGATAGATCAGGTAGACAATCTCTTCCCACACGTACGCTCGTTTACTAATTCGCCTATTTAATCCATTGATTTATCTCGACGTTTTTAGGGTTCAGTACCTCAAAAAGGAAAAAACGGAACCCTTATAAGATCACTTTGTTGTCCGTCTGTCAAGACCTTCTATCTCGGGAGGGCGTGGAAGTATCGAGTTGGGATTAAAACCATTTACACAAATCTGTAGTCCTTTGCAGCTGTAAAAAATCAAACTTCTCAGTTATCGTTAAAAAAATTACAGCCAGTTTATGTCGCATAAAACGCATATTTCGACACTCGCAAGGGAATCAAAACATATAAGTTCCCGTTGAACTAGAACTATAAAATTTGGCACGATTCGTCTTATAAAAAAAAATCTCCCTTAAACTTAAATTACTCACTTAAAGGAAAAAATCCGAAAGCTGTACATTTTAAATTTAGTCACAATAAAATAGGGTTATTAAGCAAGGAAGGAGGGTCCAAATTTTAAAGTGAGTTAACAGTATCATGTGGGGTATCACATATAAGTGCTTCATAGAGCACAAGCTAAACAGGTTTTAAATATTTTTACGATTTTTTTTGTGTATGTAAAATGTAAAAAAACTATAATTTCCCCCTTTTATCAGCCGATTCTGCAGCGCCTCCGGCATGTTAGTGGACGCGCACGCAGCTTGTTTTCACGCGACCATGCGGTCGCGGGCTGCGTCCTTGGTGCACAGAGTTCGGGCCAGCTCCAACAGTGTCCTGAAGATGATTGCGACGAGGTTAGATTGTGTTTACCTACTGCATTGCTGCGAGAGACATGCACCAGTGTCAATGCCGGAGAGAAAATACTAGCAGTATGACTCACTATTTTCAATTATTATGTTATTTTTATATTGTATTTATTATCCGAATTATTGTTGTATTATTATTAATTAATTTGATTTTTGACCACTTTTTTGGCTAATTTTATTTATGACTGTTATTGACTATTTAATTGACATTATGAATGTTTATATTTTAATTAGCTAATTATGATTTTGTTATGCTTTTTGTGAAATTTTCGATGGGTTCAATTAGCCCGAAATAAATGTATTTAGAATTTTTGCATTTTGAATTTGATACCCGAACTATTTATCATACCTACAAATTTTTACGGAACCCTCCGTGGGCGAATCTAACACGCATTTGTTCAGATTTTTTAAATTGATCGTAAAATTTCGTAAGTTTTTGTTCGTTTTTGGTCCTAAAATGAATATAGAATAACAGTGTATCTGATGTACCTATACAGTGTATAGACGACATGTATCAGCAAGTTGAAGTGGCAGTGGGCAGGGCACATAGCAGGCACAACTAATGGCTTATGGGGCCAAAAAGTTGTCGAGACCACGCGCTGTGTTGCACGACCGCTCACAAGTGAACAGATGACCTCAATCACGTGTCAGGAAGACGCTGGTTGCAGGCCGCTACCAACCGGTCTTTTTAACCGACTTCCAAAAAGAAGGAGGTTCTCAATTCGACTGTATTTTTTAATTTGTTTAGCGATGCCTTCGCTAATTATGAATCGATTTTAAAGATTCTTTTTTGTTTGATACTTCAAAGGTGGTCCCATATAAATTTTATCAAAATTGTTTCAGTACTTCGGTCTTTATAACAAAATAATTGTCCAATGTTGGACAAAGACCTTCCCCATAGAGTTCCAATAATTATAGTAAAAAAAAACTGGAAAAATAACGATTTCAATATACGTAATTCGTTTACTTCACCGTAATAAGTCCACTACTGGACATAGACCACCCCCATGGATTTTCAAAAATACCGATTGGAAGCGGCTTGCATCCAGCGCCACTTGTATAAGATCATCTGTCCATCTCGTGGCTGGTCTTCCCACCCTGCTTGCCGGTGCGTGGTCTCCATTCGAGAACTGTACGGCCCCATCAGCCATTAGGTCTACGTGCTATGTGCCCTGCCCACTACCACTTCAACTTGCTAATCCGCTGTGCCATGTCGGTGACTTACGTATGTATAGGGATCTCTTCATTTCTGATCTCCCAGAGAGACTCCAAGCATAGCCCTATGCATAGCTCGTAATTATATTAGAATATAAGTTAAAATATTATCATTAAAAGTATTTTATTCTAAATCATGTACTGTATATACATTTCTATAATATCCGTTAACTGATATATACTTTTTAAAAACAGACATAAGGTTCAAGTTTGCATTCAATTTTAAAACAAAAGCGTGAGGTGACCCGCCCGTGACTAAGCCACTGACATCAACCGAGTCCCAAATAATTCAGGCATCATCACTTGAAGTCACAGAAAACTCAGTGAGATTAATGGAGAAGTGAGAGTCTGTTTACAAATAGAACCGTTGTGTTCTGAAAGCGCTGCTGTGCTTTACTCGGTTTGTTTAATCAAAATGTTGTTAGTCAAAAACTTTGCCACGACGACTGTGTGAACAGACTACTTCTCTATATTCATGTAAAAGTTAGTTTGGGAGCAATAAATTATTTATAACCATCTATTTTATTAAGCATATTTTTCGAAGTAGCGTCTAAAAAGATGTGCCGATTCATTTTAAACGAAAACAAATCTTTAAAATTAGAATTTTCCGCACGTGTAACATTACTTAAATCATAATTATTATGAATGATGACAGGAAAATCATAACACACATTGTTAATATTTATAAATGTTAATGCTAATAGCTTGATTGATAGCGACAAAGGCAAAGCGGTATATTTGTCCACAGCATATGAAGAAGATACTGTCGAAAACATTTCAATATAATTATTTCGGCCATATAGATATAAATATAAATTGACGTAGTCGCGCGCAAATATCTCGCTTGATGTATACCGAAGTTTCAGGGTCACCAAAATACAGGCCTCGCCTAGTTTGGCATCCACTGGTATAGCACACAGACTATGTTATTAATATCCAGGAATTATGTATCAAACGTATTTAATTTCTGTATTGTTCATTACTTATTGAATATCTAGACGCTAATAAAATACTTACTAAATATTTACTAAGAATAAGTAATTATAACTAGGATCATGTATGAAATGTGCTCACTTTAATTGTAACATGCTAAGGAAATAAATAAATTATTATTGTTATCTTATGGACCTCGCTTCAGAGTTTGAAGTCCTCCCTAATGAAAACGAAATATGGATAATAGAAGCCAAGTGATCCAAGTGACGTTTTATAAGTTTCGAGATATTGAACAAACGCGTTTTTACAAAAATAGTTAAATTAATAAATAATTTGCAATGTTTTCACTTCATAGGACAAAAAATCGAAATTTTTATTCATAATTATTTTTTTATACAATCTTATTAGGTATTTTGTATAAACATACAAAATTAATTTCGTACAGATTTAATGGATTTTTGGGACTATTATTGCAGTTGGATCACTTATCAATTCTAAAACAGGATCACCTGTTTTAACTAGACTCACCTTCACAATAATATTATCATTTGGATCAATGTGCACCAAACTTTACTTAAAAGTATTTTATGCACTAGTAGGTACTTATGTTATTTTATTAAACTGCAAGATGCAGTTAGAATTTTGCTGATTTTTGGATATAGCCGTTATAATCGTTGTCCTATGCCAATATTCTAACCAAAATGTCACTTAGATCACTTGGCTTCTTCCCTATCGATTTACTGGCCACTAAACCACGTCTAAGCCATGATGTGCTCTCGAAGTGTTCTTTAGTTATATAATTTTTTGCAGTAGTCCGGTGCTTTGTACCAACCGGACTACTGCAACTCAATTTGTTGGCCACTGCCAATAAATTAGCAGCGTCCGGTCCGATAGCGGAAAGCAGCGAGAACAAATGAAAGTCGAAAAAAGATGTTAGATACCAAGTTGAAAAAACGTGTTCAAGCAATTTTCGACCTTATTATAATTCTTCAGATAACTACGAGTATAATTTTGGACGCCGCATAAATCACTAAGTAAAAATATTTCGTTCATAATGTCTTCATATATTCTACTGCATGTTCACTGTGCGTCAGCTAGGCTCCACTGGAATGCGAGAAGCTTTCTGACATTACGACGCGTTCGCCTTGACACGACACGAATGTCGCGCCTTTGCATAATTATATGAATAAAAATAAAAAAGTATATCTCCCGGTTGAGGTGTTAGACATCCATTCACCGCGTGATTGGTGCGGTGCGTTCACATTGCTTACTACGATAAATATTCTGAAAGCGACAGTCTTTTCTGTCTGTTTGTAATTTTTTTACGAATAAAATAGTGAAGAGATTATTTTTAAACAAAAACTACGGGTCACTCACGTCTGTTTTGAGCCGAAATATCCGACTATAGTTTCAACCGCATTCGGCGGTCTTTTTCAAAGGAGCAGGCTACACGTCACTCTCGGTCGGTGAAGAGTTATGATGATAGATAGATAGATAGATAAACTCTTTATTGTACGCACCTTAGAAATTTACAATCAAGATAGGTAACACACCTTAGAAATTTACAATCAAGATAGGTAAGTCATTTAAAAACCTAGTGTAACAACTGGCGGCCTTATCGCTAATAGCGATCTCTTCCAGGCAACCTTAGGATGGAGAGGAGTGAAACTAAAGTAATATGACGGGGGTAATATGAGATTATGATGTTATTTAAACCAATCGGTTGAAATCTTTGAGAAAAACATTCATCATCATCATCATTTCAGCCATCACATGTCCACTGCTGGACACATAAATATATTCTTATTTCATTTCACTTCTGTACATAGGATTCCCCATTGATTTCATGATCGAAAAAGAAGCGGCTTGCGTCCAGCGTCTTACTGCCACTTGTATGAGATCTTCAGTCTACCTTGAGAATTTTCTCTACGCGATAAAAAATATTTAAAACCGGGTTAAAATAATAGTAGTATCAATTATGTCGGCAGTAATTCCTTTGTCTCCTTCAAGCACATTTTTTTTTTTGATAATATGAAATTAATGAGACACATTTTTTTAATTTTTTTATATTATGAGACACAGACTTTATAAAATTCAGTTCTTTAGATTTAGATATAACGTTTTCTTAAATTGTGCATGCCGTTAGGCGGAACATGGCGTTCTTGTTCGTTATTTTTTTCAAACTCTGTACACCCATGCTCGCAATAAAATTATTTGAATTTGAATATTTAAAAAAAACATACAGACTGAATTGATAACCTCCTTCTTTTTGGAAGTCGGTTAAAAATGCCATACAATAAATCTGGTATGCAATAGTAAAATCTAAATATTACAAACAATACTCTAAAAACTCAGAAAATGGATTCAAGTATTTTTTTTTAAATACAAACAAATATTTGTATGTTGAATTAGTATTTTTGTTTGTAATACTAACCTCAAGTTTATGCATACCCGATTTTCTCTAAGTCTATTTAGTAATTGTATATTGTCAAAAATGTAGGTCTGCAAGAGCGAGACAGAGGTTTTACACAACAATACCATCAATATCAAATTCAGTCGAATTGAGAACTTAATATTTATTCATTGAAATTAAACAATTTTAACGTATATTATCGCGTTATATTTCAATAAAAAACCTATAGATAATACACGGTGTCTTATTTGTCACGATAATGGACACAAACAGTTGATTGACACTATCGCGCGATGTGTCCGGCATGCATAATGATATCTGCCTGCGAACAACTAATAATTAGTGGAAATATAAGACAGCACACAGACTATAAATACCGAGGAGAACAACTCATCACACACCTTTACACACACACCCCCAATTTTTTGTGCTAATTTTTTAGTCGTCGTGAGCAATCTTAACTGTAGTAATTATAACTAAAAATATTAAATAAAATAAAACTAAATGCTCTCCAACAAGCTTTTACATACGTCGCCGTGTAACAAAATGAATAAAATAAATAATTATTAGAGTTTCTTTGTTTTTAAAAAACTTTGTGCACTAAGTACAAAGATACCGTACTTATATACTCATGAAATATAAATATATAAATATATTTCAATCATGAAAACTAAGCAGAATTAAATCCAATCCCTGTTTTGTTACTAGTGTTTTAAATTCACTATACATACATTCTAAATGTTAAATTGCCTTATAGTCATCAGCGCGTTGTAAAATTTTATTACTGCAGTTTTATTTCTCTATCATACTCAATTAGCTATTAGCAATCATAACCAAAATGACTAACAATTTGATATAACGGCCAAGTGCACGTATTTCAATGTCAATGTTCTACGATGACCATCACCTTGAGCGTAATGCGCATAAAACGACATAAAAATATACAATAACGGTAATTTAATTTAGCATTAACTCTAGCAATATAGCATAACGTGTAATGAAAAAATCATTAGCAGATTAGAGTTAATAACTTAGGACTTAAATAAAATAGATTTATAAGAAGATTCATGTTATATGTTTATTTTAATTAAATATCAAGGATTTAAAAAATAACCGCATAGATAAGTTTTATATTTCAATTTTAGGATTCCGTTCCTCATAAGAAAGAAACGGAACAGTTATAGAATCACTTCGCTGTTCGATGTTATCAAGACATTTTTTCTCAAGACTACTTGGATATAAATATCATAAACGTTGGTCTACGGTTACAGGGCAGAACTTGTTGTGGCTGAGATGATGATGATTTTCTTATCAAGCTAACACACGTTAAAAATACCTCTTGCTACACATGTACACGACATTAAAATTAACAATGATTGCGTTATAATATTTATCTATGTCATATCGGTGGACGTCAAACCTTAGGCAACAAAGCTGACCTCTGTGACTTCTGTATGACTACTTACTCTCTGCCGCCGGTTCACGGGCGATGAATCGTGCATTTTGACATTTCAACACGTGATACTAGAAGATATTTGTTAATCTACGTCATGTCACAGTACACTAGATGGCTAGATGGCATGAAAAGCTATAATTGAGTCCGCGCCCCCACCGAAATCCCATAATACGGCACTTTATCCGCTTTCCTGCAGATAATGGCGGACCTGTCAAATTTAGTTCCACAATTTTTCCGTCGGAATTCAGTGGTAGCACGGTTTCTCGTATCAATCAATAAATAACATATTATTAACACCACTTAAAGTAATAACATAATAAACATAAGAAAATATCACAGAAGGCGTTAATGTCGCTAAAAACGACAAGCTTGGGATTCTTATGTGGAAAAATATATGTATGTATTTTTCCACACATATTATAATATAAAAATATTATATTATAAAAGGCAAGCGCCTTTATTAACTACAACACAACAATATACAAACTCAACTAACTAAACTACTACACAAAAAGCACATCGATCACCCCAGACCGATAAAGGTCTAAAGATAATCCAAATGCTCAAACCCACTACCAGTTGGCAGCGTACCCAGCATGCTGACCGCATTGCCACGTTGAATGGCAATGCTTATGCGTTGGGCCAGATACGCGCCAGCATTTTGGTCACGCGTCGCATCGCATCGCATTATAAAAGTGATGTTGATGCTGATATCATGAGTAATAAAAGTGCAAATAATAATTTGAAAAGTAGCAAGTTGTCAAGTATAAGTTTAAAAAACTCCCAACTAATTCTCCTTTCAAACAAAAAAAATACAAAAAAAAACGGTTCATCCGTTTGGGAGCTACGATGCCACAGCCAGACACACACAGACACGTCAAACTTATAACACCCCGTCGTTTTTGCGTCGGGGGTTAAAAATTATATTTAGTTTACTTTGTCTAGTTGTTAATTTCTGAGGATTCCTAATCGTATATATAAGTACAAGCTTTGCTTGTACTATGGAACTAGACGGTATAAAGAAAACATTGTATACTTTTTTTTGTAAATACACATACTTATGATACATAGAAAAACACCCAGACACAGAACAAACATCTATGCTCATCACACAAATGTTTTCCCTGTGTGGAGATCGAACCCACGAACTACAGCTCAGGAGGCAGTCGCACTACCACTGAGCCATGAGGCCTGTCAAATACGTACGTAATACGTATACGTAACCCACAAGATGTTTAAAGATACCTAATCCACTTGTTAAACAAACAATACTAACTACTACTTAATTTGATTAACATGTTGAATTAACTTGTTTACAGGAATACCTGGCTTAAAGCTTTTTAGGGTTCCGTACCCAAAGGGTAAAAACGGGACCTTACTAAGACCTCGCTGTCTGTCCGTCCGTCTGTCACCAGGCTGTATCTCATAAACCGTGATAGAGAGTTAAAATTTTCACAGATGATGTATTTCTGTTGCCGCTATAACAACAAATACTAAAAAACAGAATAAAATAAATATTTAAGGGGCTCTCATACAACAAACGTGTTTTTTTTTGCTCGATTTTTGCTTGATATTGATAACAGAAACAGGTAGACGCTAGAAATATTCACAGAATATTGAGTTGTATTATTCACTTTAAAAATAAATTATGAAATTAAAATAATATTAATATTTATGGGGGGCAATTCTCATTAATTTTTTTTATGGATAATGGTACAGAACCCTTCGTTCGCAACTCCGACTCGCACTTGGCCGGGTTTTTACGTAATTAATATTTACGCACTTAATATGTATGATATGCTCCGCACCTACGAGTACATACAAAATGCTATTCCCTCTCAGGGTTATTATGTAAATCATGACAAAGTATTTAAAGATGTCCATGTAAGTTAATAATGTATGTAATAAATGAGAATGGCATTGAATACGGCACATAAAGAGGTGTATTATAAGTTTGACGTGTGTATCTGTGTATGTGTGTGTCTGTCTGTAGCGTCGTAGTTCTGTAACGGATGAATTTTGATCTAGTTATTTTTTTAAAGAGGATTTCATCGGGAGTGTTCTTAGGTATGTTATATCAAAATCGATTCAGCCGTTTTTTTTGTCAGTAATTTTCAAGTTTTATAAACTCATACTTGTTATTAAACTCTCCGTTTAACTTATAACTAAAGTAGATTATACACCAAGGGAATAATGACAGTTAGGGAGTAAATACGAATCTAACAACTCGCTCGTTAAAATCAGCTAAGCTCTTTAGGATACAAAGGCTAATATAAATACATATATAATTTATCTTGATTGTAACTCTAAGGTGTGTACAATAAAGAGTTTTTCTATCTATCTATATACACTTACCCATAAACCTCCTTCGTCCACTAGATGGCGTTGAGATTCCATAACACACGCAAATGGCTCACGCATATAATTTACGTGTATAATATTGGTCAAGAAATATACGAGTTTTTTTTTCATCTATTCAGTATTTCATTTTTGGAGAGATCTGGGTTTTGTACACATACATACGCCAACAAAACATAACTTTTTGTCCAGTCTGACACAAAAATAACAGGCTGATTTAACAGGCTGTCTATTCTCTGATTGATGTTGACAATTATTATTATTTATTGATGATGATAAAAATATAATTTTATCATCATCAATAAATAATAATAATTTTTATTTAGATTAGATTAAATTTAGAACAATATAATCTATAATATAATTATAATCTATTATCTTTTTTTACTCTTTTTTTGTCTTATTGGCTTTTGTGGTCTTTCTAGTCTGTTTCTTCTTTTGCGTTCGTCTTTTTCGCCGTTCGGTGTTTCGTCCTCGTTTACAAGACATGATTTTTACCGACATTAACACCATTGATTAAGTAAGTACCACAGTAAGAGGTCCTCTAGTAAATATCTGCACCTCTATATTTGTTCAATACATATTAGCGCACGCGGTGTGCTAACTGATGTGTAAATAACATCTCGTGTTTATCTATCTACTTACAACGCTTGACAACGAAATTACCGTACTAATGGGAAATTATTAGATGTCTGACGTGTGCTGTTTATCTACTTCATATTAAGTTAAGTGCCTGGGCGAACGAGCGGAGCTTGGATTTTTTATGGCTAAAATTAAGGACATATCTCGGTTCACTAAAACTGAAAACTTGCTAGATCGATTTATCGTCCCCGAATTTCCCTACATACAATGATGATACGTAGATACGTTTTCCCCGGCTCTGCGTGGCAAGCCTTAGTAAGGTAATTGCCGGATGTATCTTCACTCACGATACAGATAAAATTTCATTGGCTACATACCAAATTTCAATTCCAAATTAGGATTCCCGATTTAGCAAGGTACCACGTGTCATCTTCTGTGATTCTTGAGAACTATAATATTGGTATCTTCTAGATCAACGTGCTACATCCTCGGCTACACTATTCACTATCAGGCGAGTTGGTAGTCAAACGTAGTATTAAAATAATATTAGTTGAAAAAAGAATTGAGAAAACCGATTTCAATATAAGTAATTAGTTTACTTGGATGATATTTTTTCAGTTATTTTGTTATAAAAACCAGATTACTGAACCAATTTTGATAAAAAATATATGGGACCACCTATTACCTAGCAACTAGCAAACAAAACCATAAAACATAAAAAAAACAATTCGTAATTAAAACATACAGTCGAATTGCGAACCTCCCTAGATTTTATTTCAACGCTTAGCATTCTCCTAGCCTAAGCCTAATTTTATCACTTTGCACATCACAAACTTCGTCTTTACTTGCAATGTTACCTGACTTGACTCTTTGAGCTTACGACGAGCTTTTGGCCAAGAGCTTGGCGTGTCAACAGTCCTAAAGATGCCTTGCTAAAAGACATTGATACGCAAGACATTTAAGTCCAATTACATTATACTAAAATTGTATTGAAATTATGCTATAAAACTTTGTCCACTAGAGATATAAATAAAATAAGATTCAGTCTCATTCTTATTCTGGTCTCATTTTATACAAGAAATACTGTTATGACATTAGCGCAAATGACATCCTTATGAGTACAAAAACATGTGTAAATAGAAAAATAAAACTGGACAAGTGCGAGTCAGACTCGCCCACCGAGGGTTCCGTACAAACTAGTAGATAAAAGGAGGAAATCATATTATTTTTTTATATTTTCCTTCATAAACTGTCAAATATACATCGTAAAAATATTTAAAAACCTGTTTTAACTTATATGCTAACTAAGCGCTTTCATAAGATACCCCACATGATACGGTTAATTCACTTTAAAATTTGGACCCTTATTCCTTGCATAAAGACACTATTTTTTGTGATTAAATTAAAAGTTTTCGGTTTTTTTTCTTTCTGCAGCAAGATACTATGGATTTGCGTAAACAGTTTTAATTTCAACTCGATGCCTTTACGCGTTCCCGAGATAAAGGTCTTGACACCCGGACGGACGGACAACAAAGTCATCTATAAGGGTTCCCTTTTATATTTTGAGGTACGGAACCCTAAAAATAGAAAAATAATACATGAATAAATACATTTCGTAGGAATAGTAAAATTATTACAATGTTATACTACAAAATATACAGGTTTTATTCTAAAGGTCAAACATTCAACATACCTACGGCATTCGGTCGGTAGGAGCGTCTTTATTAGGTATTTATAAATAGGTCTAGATGGGTCGCAAGATAGATCTACGATTGACCACCAACTCGCCTGATGGTAAGCGAATGGTCCATCCAAGGATGGAGCACGGCAATAATCATTACTTGCAACAAATGACATTACCTACATTTTATACAAGATAATGGTAGTGGTAAACTGGATCTAGCATATTGGCATCCGTAGTTAATTGAAATTCTGATGATATAACACCGTCGCTTAACATCAGGCGAGTTGGAGGTTATAGATATATCTAATATAAAAAAGATATTACGAATGACCGCAAGTGAGATAAAAAAAAAAACAAGAATATAATGTATATATATAATAGACCTAACAAAGAATGAAGGCACCCCCCAAATTTCAAGTCTCTCGAGTGGATTCACTAAGTCTCTCATTCAGGATAAAACATTAAACATATGGCTGATGGAGTCGAATGAAAACCACGCACCGGCAAGCGCAGCGTAGGAAGAGCAGCCACAAGATGGACAGACGACTTCATACAAGTGGTGGGAAGACGCTGGATGGAAGCTTCCATCAAGTGTTTACATGAGGGTGGTTTGTGTCTGGTAATGGATGTAACTGAGATAGATTAGGGTAAAACCGGGATAGTTGCCCTACTTTTTGAAATCGCTTTATATCTTTCAGTACAAAGAGCAAAATATTTTATTTGTGAACCTGGCAGGTAATTTAGTTTTTTATCTACAAATTTATGAATAGTAAATAACATTTTCTTTGATATTTCCAGAGAATTAGCGATTTTCGCGGACCTCTACATTTTGGGGCATCTATCCCATAGAGGGGATAGTTGACTAACCCATATAAATTACATTTAGGATCAAGGGCGTCGCCAGCCCATGGCCCAGGGGGGGCAAGTTAATATTATGGAGCATGAGAAAAATATGAATTGTAGGTACTGGTACAATTGCACGGCCTTAGGACTTTGGTTGCATTGCAGTTGGCTACATTTTTTTTATCTCTAGGGGGGGGGGGGTAGCTGCCCCCCCTTGCCCCTCCTTGGCGACGCCCTTGTTTAGGATAGATGACTCACCGAGAAACAGGACATCTACCCTGCAAAAAATTTGATCGTACCTTCCTATGCAATCGTAAATAAACATTGCGACACGGTAATCTTAGTGATAGGAAAATACCTCAATAGATTACCTCAATATGATATTCGTATTTGCGATTCATCCGCGAAACTATTATTATTACAATCGGGGCAACTATACCCCTGGGGCATCTATCCCGGTTTTTCTCTAGTATTTGGATCTTAAGTTTCCATTATAATACATCATCATTCAGCTCGCTGACAAGTCAGATAATCATTCAGATCACAATCTTACATAGATGTGGTATTATTATCAACTAGGTACAAAGGTTTCTACCTGATTCATCAATTACCCTTTAGCCGTGCACTGGTCCGGCCCGGGAATGGATCCCACGACCTTCGGCACGCATCCTGCACGACTTCATTAGTTGAAGACCTTTACGTCTAGTTATTGTTTTGTTTTTGTTCTTTGATGATAAAATAAAGGTTGAAAATCAAAGACATTTTCCGAGCGTAGCGAAAAAAAATGTATGTGCTTGAAATGCTATCAACTAGTTTAATACCTATTTACAATGAGATTTTATCTAAAGAGAGTTTATACTCATTGAATATGAAGTAAAAACATGGCAAATCTTAGTTCTCACCACTTTCGAGTATAAAACCACAGCATTAAGGTCTTTTATTATCTTGGCCTTATATATCTTGGTGTTGTTCTTTCTAAACACACAAGATGGCATTGTCACTGTTCACAAGTCACAACACAGCATTTAACATAGCTTTGCCCGACGTGTCGCGACTGAAGATGAGTCGGGCGATTACCTTACTTGAGGCTTCACACGCAGAGCCGGGGAAAACCTATCTACGTATAATCAATACATCATTGTTGTGTGTTAGATTTGTAAGAATCATACTTGGCGTTATCCTGAAGAATAAACAATTCACGTAGAATATCGAGCAAAACCACGTGTACTGCACGATGAACAACTTTTACTTTAGACACAACTCTAAAATCATAAAAAACTTGTCTGAACTGTCGAAGTCAGCATTGTCGTGGTGGCATTGTTCTATAATGTAATGTCTAATATGGCTAATCCATAAAAGTTGGTTGAGACTAGATAGAGTCAACACTAGAGCTGCCTTTTTTCCCAATTTTACGGTTGGGCGTTATTTGCAAATATTGCCAACCCGCACTTGGCCAGCGTGGCAGACTATGGCCTTACCCTTCTCACAATGAGAAGATGGCCCGCGCCCAGCAGTGGTACAGTTTGTACAAACAGGGCTGATACGGGAAAACATTGAAATTAAACACATTTTAACGGATTTAAGGCGTATATTTTACAAAATTTTATGACCTGACGTTTCTAACACTTTGCAGCGTCCGTGGTCACAGGTGAGACCACAGACACTGTAAAGTATTCGAAACGTAAGGTTATAAAAATTAAAAAAAAAATACGCCATAAATCCGTTAAAATTTGTTTCATTTCAATGAGAAATCATCGCATTAAACCTTAGAAAACATTCTGCCTTACCGAAAAACATTACTTAATTTTAACCAATGCTTAACATATTTTGTCAACTTCTGGCTGACACGTAATGACACTTGCGGAAAGAAGACAGAGAACTTAAGACGTTGGTTAAAGTTAAGTAACGTTTTTCGGTAAGGCCCCCTATTGTTTATAATTATGGTAATGACCTCAGTTCAAGATAGTACAGGGCTAAGTTATACCTTGTATAACTTAGCCTAACTTAACTTGGTCTTCTAAGTTTTACATATCATATCACACAAAACGCAAAATACGTGATTCCCTGTGCGTCATTACGCAAAAGCTACCGTTATTGTACGGGACCCTGCAGCGAACTGCTTTGAACCTTTTGTGAAAGTCACGCGTCGGCGTACATCAAAGGGCACACGCCTTTTGATTGTCGCCGCGCGCCGACAGACGCCGCGACGTTATCTACGTAATTGAGTGATTATATCGTGATTACAATGTTGTTAGTATTACAAGAAGTGAAAAAGTAATTATACAAGGTTTAACAGATTTATTGCACACATTTTATACAATTTTAGTTGAATAAAAACTAATTATCTAATACCTATATAATTATGTAATCTGAATCTCGGAAACAGTTCCAACGATTTTAATTAAATTTGGTTTGTAGAAAGATTAGTGGACGATAAATCGATCTTCAAGAGTTTCATTTTTAGTGAACCCGGGCTTGCTCTTATTTTCAGTCATTGAGTTTTGTTTTGGAGCTCTGTCGCCCAGGTACTATTATTAAAGTCTTCATTACATAGTTTTTTTTTTTTTTTAACTACTGCGTAAGATTCTTCTTATATTTTTCGAGTGTAAAAAAAAAAAAAAAAAATTGTGGACATTTCACACAACACCATCTAGCCCAAACTAAGCAAACCTTGTAATATGGAACTAGATGGCTGATAGAATACATACATATATACTATTTTTTGTTGTAAAATATACATATGATACATAGAAACACCCAGACACAGAACAAACATCCTTACTCATCACACAAATGTTTGCCCTAGGTGGGGATCGAACCCACGACCTTTCAGTTCAGCAGGTAGACGTAGACACACTAAAAACTGAGCCACAAGGCCAGTCAGTATGTATGTATGTTTATGTTTGTCTGTTTCTGTACGAGCACCTACAGCCTAAACGGCTTGACCGATTTTGAAATGCTAGGTGTCTAAATTGGTCTTCACTCCCTGAGTGCCATAAACTATAATTTTGCAATTATAATAATACATCCTTCGCAAAAATATAAATAAAACCGGACAAGAGCGAGTCAGACTCGCCCACCGAGGGTTCCGTACAAACTAGAGGATAAAAGGGGGAAATTATATATTTTTTTATATTTTCCTTCATAATCGAAAAATATTATCGTAGAAATCTTTTAAAACCTGTTTTAGCTTGCTAATTAAGATCTTTCATATACCCCACATGATACGGTTAAAGCACTTTTAAATTTGGACCCTCCTTCCTTGCATAAAGACCCTATTTTATGTAATTAAATTAAAAATGTACAATTTTCGGAATTTTTCCTTTGTGTGCACTATATGACAATGCTTCTTGCTAAATTTCAAAGTCAACGGTCAACGAGAACACCCCATAAGTTTTGATTCCCTTCGTCTTGACAGACAACAAAGTGATCCTATAAGGGTTCCATTCTTTCCTTTTGAGGTACGGAACCCTAAAAATGCGTTGTTTAACCTCCAACGAACTTTCTCGTAACAAACAAATGATTTTACTCGAATTATTCTACAGAATGCGCATTTATAAATTTTTACAGCGTTTTTACACATACTATCTCACAAAAAACGTAGCGGATCGAGTGTAATGATATCGTAAGTTAGACTGCAAAAATCTCTTTTCTATAGTCAGGTATTTGGTTTTCTTTTAATATAAATACTTGATTTTATATTACCTATTAGGTGTTATATTATTATAATGTATAGATTTTTGTTTATAATATTTTTTAAACTAGGTACATAGTCCTTAGGCTTTGCTTATCACTACAAAATACAATGAAATCATTAGATGCAGTACTCCTAATTTTGTCATTAGGCACAAAAAGGTTAAACATGTTTCCAAATATCTCAACCCCTTCTAATCTTTGTGTTTCATACCTTTCTAATTTTATTATAATCCAGACACGACGTGTTAGTTTTTGTCTCCACGGGCGCAGGTGCGGCTAGTGGAAACTTTGCAACAAAAACAGCGAGAGTGACAGCCGGGACAAGGGGATGTTGTACTAGTTGCTTTTGTAGTCTAGCTTAGAGAGCTTTAATTAGAAAAGGTAGTCCATACGTTGTCGGCATATGGCAATCAATATAACACAAAACTAATGTTTTCTAAGGTTTTTACGATTCTTACTCATTGAAATGAAACATAAATATAGTTGCCGGTAGTAATTAATAATTTCATAACAAAAAAACTGTCATCTAGTCTCATCTGTGACTTATGACCACGGACGCTGCAAAGTGTTCGAAACATCAGGTCATAAAATTTTGTAAAATATACGCGATAAATCCGTTAAAATTTGTTAATTTTAATAACATAAAACTGTTTTATTTATTCTTAATAGGTCTACGTTTGACCACGTGTAGTTTTACAATGAATTAACTGTGGCTAGCTTTAATATCGGTCATTATTTGCGGCAAATCAGATTTAATGAAGAAACAAGTAATCGTTTTAAAAACAAAAAAAAACTACTTCAATATACGCAGTTTGTTTACTTGGATGACATATATTTCCTGTCATTTTGTTATATAAGCAAAATGGTGAACCGATTTTGAAAAAAAATTATTATGGGACCACCTGAGAAATATACTCTTTCAAACATAAAAATATTGTTTTTGAGTCGGTCCAGGTGTCTTCGAGTAATCGGGGAACATGCCTTTTTGGAAATCGGTTTAATAGTTGTTATAGAGAAAATGTCAATTAAATATTTATCCATAACATTTTAGTAAAAATTTCATTTCAATAAAATTTGCTATTAACCTGTTTTCTTCAATAAAAATGATTTGCCGCCAATGAGATCGATATTAAAGCTAACCAAAATTACTTCATTGTAAACAAAACTATACTCTTTTCCACCAAAATCGGTAAAAATTACTTTTTAAAATTACTTAATAAACCCTTCGTTTTGGGCAGCCAGGTAAGACTATCGCCATTCAATGCTTCCTCAGACCTGTGCTCAGACAGATAAACATCGAAATATTTCACATACTCACTCAAGCACTTAAAAAGATCATCTAATAAATTGTTAGTCCGGTCACCCCTACCTGTCCCCTCCACATAAATACCTCATAACCGTCTCTAAGTCAGGAATGATCGAGGGTTGCCACGTCTCCCATAAAACTTGCGAATTTATGGCCAAAAAACACCATTGTCTGGGCTGAGGTGATACGGTAACAATGAAATTCTCTTATAGCCTATATTTTACCATAAAAATATTATTATTCAGTCACATACGAATATATATCTTGTTGACTAGGCGAGCGAAGCTATTCCATTTCAGATGGTTTCACTGGTCTCTTTGATGTTATTTGTAAACGATTTCCAAAAAAAGAGGTTCTCAATTCGACTATATGATTTTTTTTGTGTTTGTTCAGCGATTATTTCGCCAATTATGAATTGATTTTAAAGTTTTTTTTTTGGTAGGTCATAGGTACTTCAGAGGTCATATAAGTTTTATCAAAATCGGCTTAGTACTTTGGTTTTTATAACAAAATAACTGGGAAAATATGGCATCCAAGTAAACGAATTGCGTATTTTGAAGTCAGTTGTTAGGATTCCGTAGTCAACTATGAACCTTTTTAGTTTCGCCATGTCCATCCATCTGTTTGTATGTCTGTCTGTCCGCGGCTTAGCTCAAAGATTATTAGTACTAAAAAGTTGCAATTTAAAATGGGTATACATATTAATCACGCCAAGTAAATGGTACATGGAAAATCTTGAAAACAAAATTTTCAGGATGCCTTCCCTACACGTAAAGTGGGAATTTCATCATTCAAGGAAAACCATAAATTCTTGACTTGTATAAGGACCTTGTATGAGAAGATAATGGAAGAGAAACAAATAAATACTTAATTATAAACATAATTTAACAATTATTATAAATTTAATATTGAATAAATAAATATATAAATCTTTTATAATTTGAAATAGCGAGGTATCTGTTCAGGATAAACTAATAAAATAATAAATCATGTTTCTAAAATCAATTATGATATGTTAATTTATTCCGTGGTTCGATTGCAATGCTTTATCAATATAGAGTTAACAAATATTTATATCATTTTAATTACCAACCAACCTGCAACCTACTAGAACCGGTTATGTACGACGGGCGAGCGCTCGAATCCGAATAACCCGGACGGAACATTTTAAATTTGTGGGTACTTCGTTAAATCGATGCTTGCTCATACTCATTGAACGTAAGTAAATGTTAATGTATTGTTTTAACTTTGCTGAATATAAATATATGTAAATAGAATAGCGATAGTGTAGGAAACAGTTACAAGTGTCAGCGCGCTGCGAATGAAGGCACCAGTACAAACTAACTGTAGTTTTTAGGTACCTTATAAGCCAATTTATAATGTAAATTTTGTGTTGTTAAATAAATAAATAATAATAATAATAAAATTCCTTACCTCAAAAAGAAAAACGGTACCCTTATAAGATCACTTTGTTATACATCTGTCTGTTTGTCTGTTAAGATTATTGTGATCAAGAACAGGTCCCTTGAAGCTTAAACTAAAATTTTAAGTAAACGCAATAAATAATTATAGCTTGAAAACCTAAAAAACACTCAATAAGTTTACCTGGACCACTTTTTCAGTTATTTTATTATAAAAAACCAAAGTACTAACCCGATTTTAATAAAATGCATATGGGACCACCTCTGAGGTGGTTACAACCTTACCTTTACCTACCAAACAAAAAAAAATCATTAAAAAGAATTCATAATTTCCGAAGTAATCGCTAAACAAATATACAAAAGAAAAAATATACAGTCAAATTAAGAACCTCCTCCACTTTAATAATAATAATAAATCATTTATTCAAAAGTTAAGATATCCATATACAAAAAGAAGGTCTATATTACAAAGGTAAACTTATTAAGCTAGCCTTAACTACTCAATCCTGTGTTTTAGGCAAGAAGACCATAATATTAATTAAGTTATCTAAGACAACAACTTTGGAAGTAATTTAAAAATAAAATAAAATAAAAATATTTATAGGTATAAGCGAGGTCTTCATATTACTAGAGTTTTAATTATAAAACATAGGTAGCAAAAATATTTATACTGTTGTTATTTGAGTGTAATGTCAAGGATGACACTCAATTTATAATAAATTAACGAATTAACGAATTAATAGTCATTGGACATGCAACGCATTAATTCGTCACAATATTAGTCGTGTCAAAATAAAACCATTTGTATAGAGCAATTCTCATTAAATACAACTAGGAGGATTCTTTGGAATTATGATAGGAAAATATCTAAAGAACAATATCTATGTTAGAAGAAATCAACTTAACTGACTGTAGAAAAGCAGTTTTTGCAGTCTAACTTGCGATTTTGTTACATTTGATATGCTGTTGAGTGTACGTTTTTTGTGAGAAAGTATGCATAAAATCGTTGCAAAAGATTTTTTTATTTTCATCATCCCTGTTTGTACAAACTGTCTCACTGCTGGGCGGGGCCATCTTCTCATTGTGAGAAGTGTAAGGCCATAGTCTACCACGCTGGCCAAGTGTAAAAGATTATAAATGCGCATTCTTCATCATTCATCCAAGTAAACGAATTGCGTATTTTCAAGGGTATGTAAGATGTGTAAGCACGCTCAATGTACAAAGATGAAAAAAATAATTGTCCATCACTTTATAGTAAACTGGTTAAAAACAAAACAACCCATGTCACAAAACACTTTTTTAAACTGTCACGGTCATTCATTAATGCACTATTATTATTAACGGGATATTTACCGTAGTTCGCGTGAACATGGTGCATGTAACTGTGCCGAAATATCGGGAGCTCAAAATTAAAGCAAACCACGGTAAATATCCCGTTAATAATAATAGTGCTTTAACCACGTCACATCTATTAAACTATTTATAGACAAGTGTCCAAAACGCTTACATGTAAATTGAAAACACATGTTTTCTTTGTAATAAATAAAGAGCACGGCAGTCTAGACTAGACTTAATCTAAGGTACCTGAGTCACTGTGATGAGTCGCCTTTACTTTCACCCTCGTTTGCTCTTAGAGACAATGTGAATGGACATATGTGATATATTAGTTAGAGGAAAGTCAAAGGTGAAAGATCTACGTAAATAATAGAGCTGAATTCAAGTGTAACTTTGAAAATATATTGGTTCTCTCAGTGCCCCACTATTTTACTGATAGGTATGTTATTCCACGGTTTGTTTCTTTTTTCTGGATAGCAGTTATCTTTGAACCTATCATAATGAGAATCTAAAGCGAAACTATACTATAAACTTTATATTTTGTAGTTGGATATAAACAAGTACAAATAGTATCCTGCGCTACATTTCCAAAATGTTTAAGCTTTTAAATAAAAATTATAAGATTTTCGTCACAAATTGGTGTATAGTTTTATTTTTATCTATGAAAATAAAATGCCACAACTTAAAATTTAAAAGGTTCGATATCCTATGTAGCAATGCACCATGCTTCTCATCCGAATCTGTATATCCGAATATGTAAAAAAAATATAATTTCATATACAAATCCAGAGCACAGTAACGTTTGCACGCTACTGACAATTAAATAACTGGTAAATAGTGTAAAAAATAGACGCTAAACAAATGTTAATTTCACAAACTCCTTGAAATAGCTAGTGAAATCAGGTGAAACGCTCAGTTCAACACACAGCCCGTAAAATATCTGTTTACAGCGGACGGCACCTGAGTCGGGAAGTTAACCGCCGCCCCATTACCTCGGTACAATGTTATTGTTACTCGGGACGCCGTTCAACCAACACGTAGCAGGGAATTTTACACAATTCTAAAATTTTCACTCCCGGGGTTGAACCCACTATATTTTTTGTCATTATCGAGGAGCTAAAAGCTACAGCAGCCTGTTTGTCGGTATATTTTTTTTTTTTCAAATTGCTTCTTTGCACAATTCTAATTAAACCTAATATTTAAAATAATGTGATAGAACTTGCGTCAGGTTCTAAAGATAAAATATTTGCAGCTTTTCCATCAAATTAAGCAATTGATAGCTAAGTAGCTAAAAAATTATACTGACGCCAACTTGATATAAATTAATAACTGATAATGATATATGTTTGGTCAGAAAAGGATTTATTAACAAAAATAAATTTACTAAAAACGTTTCTATAGAATCTATATGTTGAACTTGAGAACTTTGTGTATTTATAACGTATCGATACATATACATATGTAGGTCACTTCGTTTTTTGTTATTTGTTAGGATAAATGACAAATAAAAAACTTTTTTAAACTATCACGGTCGTTCTTTAAAGCACTATAAATATCCCGTTAATAATAATAGTGTTTTAATAAAAAACTTATTAATAAAATATTGTTATAAGCTAAAATGTATATATATCTTTTGTATTCATATCATGAATGGAATTTTGATGAAAAGTTTTTAATATTTGTTATTTGTTGCATTACGCCATCCACTCCAACCAACAGCCCTACAAGGGCCAATAAAGACACGGAAGGGCGCGTTAAGCCAGTCATCTTGTTTTTGTAAACATCCCTAACCTGACTACGGGTAACGCCGCTACGAGGTTACTGTGCTACGCCGTAGTCAACAACCCTCAAATCGTGCTTCTGTGCAGTTACTACGCCGTAGCTTACGGTTGGGCTCAAAAAGCGCAACTATCTCTCTCGTGCATCACCATAAAATCACGTAAGGGATATTAGAAAATAATATTAAAAATGTTATTTAAATTCAACCTACCTATCATTACACAATTAATCATATTAATTAAAACTGTTAATATAAGACTAAGTTTGTAAGCAGGCACATCATTAATCTCAATTTCCTTAAAATAAACAATACAACTCAAATATTTATATCATAATTAAATGTAGTTAACGATGGATACAAGTATGTATTTCTAAAAATAGAAAGATATATTCTAAATCCTAACTATAATATTATAAAAGCCTAACAAATAACTGAATCTCAGTCTGTTTGTTATCCTTTCACGACTAAAGAGCTGAACCGATTGTTATGAAATTTGGTATAGATATTGTTGTAAATCTAGAGACGGACATAAGCTATATTTTTTATAATCATGTAAATAAGGTGGACCGCTTCCACATAATTATTTTGGAAATTCATAAGAGATACCAATGTTAAGCAGTGAACTACGTGAGCTTGAGAAGACAATAATTTTCATTTCATTTCATTCATTTTATTTCATTTCATATATGGCAGCCCTTTCATATATTTCATTTCATTCATTTCATATATTTGAGCCTACTTAGCCGTGAATCACGGCTAAGTAGGCTCAAATCAAAGGAAAACTATCACGGCCCGTGATACTAGCCTGTTTTTTTTATATCTCTAAGGTCAACCGTTTATCCGGTAGAGGGAGACACTTGACTCTAACAAAAAATATCACTTCAAAGCTTAATATTACGCAAACGGATCTCTAAAATGAAAAATGGTTTTCGCACACCCCCAATGTTTTTGATTACCTATTCAACGATAATATTTTTTTCACCCTCAATATTTTTTACTCATCTACTCGAGTAGATGAGAAAAAAAATATTCATCCCCACTTTACGGGACGTAACTCAAAAAAAAATTTTTCTTTAATATTTTATTCTACCGTTTTTTTGGCGTTATAATTATTATGTCTAATCATACGAAATTACAGCTTTCTAGTACTTACAGTTTTTACGCTAAGCCGCGGACGGGTGGACGGACATGGCGAAACTATAAGGGTTCCTTGTTTACTACGGAACCCTAAAAACGGTGTAAATATGTAGAAAACCTTCATAAATCATAATGCAGGAGCACGTGAAACGGAACGTAGCGGCGGTGGTCAGTGCGCTTTATTTTTCCGTCGTTAATTATTTCCAGCTAACAAGGTGTTGTCTCTGCGCTTATTTATTACTCGGGAGAGGTTGGGCTTCACTGGCTGAAGCTATACTATGCGTTTGACTGGAAGGCGTTGCTTGAAGAAGTAGCCGGTAAGGAAAAATAAATAATTTATCGTAACAGATTTTTATTTATTTTGAACAAACGGGCTACTCAAGTCTATTTTGATTATTTTGATTACCATCTAGCCCCAAACTAAGCAAAGCTTGTACCTACTATTGGAACCAGATGGCTGATCGAATACATTATATAATATACTTTTTTTACATACATGTATATAAGGCCAAGATACTAAAAGGCCTTAAGAATGTGGTTTCATCCTCGAAAGTACTGAGAACTGATATTTGCCATGATTTTACTTCATATTCAATGAGCATTACCTCTCTATAGATAAAATCTCATTCTCATTCTCTCAATCTCATGGAACTGATGGTTAATGGGCCTGAAAAGTGATTGAGTGGAGAATCAAACAATTTTCTTTACTCTATAGACTGTAATAATAATAATTTATAGTCTAGCTAATTATTACTACTGTTCGAACAAGTAACGTTTAAAAACCTCAAAAAATCGACTTCGTTTCAAATCTTTTACTTGGATGACATATTTTTCCAGTTATGTTATTATAAAAACTAAAATACTGAACCGATTTTGATGAAATGTCTATGGAACCACGTTGGAAGTATAACGTTTTAAACAAACACAAAATTTTTCAAATCTGTCCAGGTATCTTCGATTAATCGGGAAACATACATTAAGAGCTGTATTAAATCCTGCCAGTGGAATCAACCCTTAAGCAATGTTTCACAGTGAGCTCGTTAGTCAAGCACCTCGAAAGAATGAACGGGTGTATTTTGACACTTATTACTTACGCCGTAAAGGCTTTGTTTTTATTTTACCGACTGAAGATTTATGCCCAGCGTGGGACGTCTTTACAACGGTAATTAATGGAATTTTAATTCCTGTCCTTTTTCAATATTTCCTTTTTAAAACAATGTATTGTATGCATTATTTTTGTGCAGTTTATTTTGCTTACTTCCGCACTACCCCCGCCCTTACGATATTTATTTTTCACACATAAATTATGCTCGTTTAGATTGCTTTTAGTGGTAAGACCGCCTATTGTACATTTCTGATTACAAGCTTCGCTGTAACTGTCAATATTACAAAACACACACCGGGTCTTAAACTGTAATACTTAAAAGTTTAAAAATCCAGTGTGGCTATTCACTGTGCTTTCCTCTAGCCTAAGACGCCTAAATATATACAATATATCTTGGTAATTATGAAAAATTCATTCGATCGATAATAAGAATATAAATAAATATATAAATTTCTATATCGCACTAACTCATTTCAATACTCTAAATAAGATAGATCAATTAAAAACTGTTAGTTCCATCCAAGCTCACAAAATATGCGCAACGATAAAAATAAATTCCCAACAATATGCAGTTCTTTCCACCTTTTTGTGATTCATGTTTGTAAAATTACGGCGTCCTAAAATACAAATATACAGGGGGCTTAAAAATCTTGCGCTCGCTATCTGCTGGCGGCTGGCCAAACTACCTGCACAATAAATAATACAATCTGAGCGCCGGTTAGGCTGGCCACAGTGTTGCCATTAGTTGAAACTAGGTAAGGAAATCGTGAGCTATTCGGATGCCCTTTTGAAAAATAATTTCTATGACGACATTGATCATCATTATTATATTATTTTTTTATACATTATAGATCTACAATTGACCACCAACTTGCCTGATGTTAAGTAACGGTGTGGCCGAGGATGGAGCTCGTCGATCTCGAAGATATCTATTCACTCTAGCCTTGAAAATTCCAAGATTTTAGGTCTCAGGAAACAGAGATGGTGGCAACGAATTCTATTCTTGTGCAGTACGCAACAGGAATGTGGATCGATATCGCTGAGTACGGATTTTTGGCATTTCAACGAGAAATGGGAAAATATAAATATCTTTTTATAGGTAATGTTATTTGTTGTTGTTTTTAGTCCGTATTTTCCAACGGCTGGACAAAGACCCGACTTTATAATGGGAAATGTAATATCTATTGGTATTTTTTCAATATTTTTTTCAAAGCCATATACTGCATCCAATTATCATCATCATTGGTCCGTTGACTTGAGATGATATTATGTAGAGTCCGATTGCGACATAATAACTATCCGTGTGTAAGCAGCCTTAGTGTGCTGCGAGCCGCCGCCACGATAACTGCCATTGTAATAGCGTTGCGAATATTTCAACCGAGCGCTAACTTACACAACACCCTGTGAACACTCTTTTGAACCAAACCCAAACTACCTAAATATTCAGATTTTAATGAAACATTCAATAACATAACATAGACATATATTAATTGATGTATACTTTGTTTTTTAGGCTTCCGTTCTAAGTGTGTGTGTAGTTCATGAGACTACGATGTCTGTCTGTCTGTCTGTACAACACTTAAACGGCTGTATCTTCTGAATAGTGATATATACAACTCTCAAATTTGGTAAGATTCGAGGATTTTACTATGGAAATTAACGTTGTTCTCACACATTTTTAAATAAAAACTACGGGTCACTCACGTCTGTTTTGAGCCGAAATATCCGACTATAGTTTCAACCGCATTCGGCGGTCTTTTTCAAAGGAGCAGCACACACGTCACTCACGGTCGGTGACGCGCCTTGCACTCAAATGCGGTTGAAACTATAGTCGGATATTTCGGCTCAAAACAGACGTGAGTGACCAGTAGTTTTTATTTAAAAATTCGAGGATTTATTTTTATGTAAATCTACAAATAATAAAAACTGGTCAAGAACAAGGCAAGCTTGCATACGTCTCCCGCAAAAATAAATAAATGCGATTTTTCGTAACCTCCAATTAACTATTTCGTATTAAATAGGTAGTAATTACTAATTAGGTAATTTTACTAGAACTATTCTAAATAATACGTATTTACAACCTTTTACATCAATTTTATGCATACAGACACCGTCCACCGGTATTTACACCGTCGCTTAACATCAGGCGAGTTGGTGGTCAATCGTAGATCTAAAATGTATAAAAAAAAACTTTCTCACAAAAAAATTATACTCAACAGCGTACTAGACTGCAATAACCGCTTTTTTCGGGTCGGGTTTTTGTTTTTCTTTTAATATAGTTGTTATCCATTAAGTTATTAGGTATAGTTATTTTATTGCAGAAATGTAAATTCAAAATAAGACATAGAATTTCGTACATATAATATGATAGACGCATAGTTTACATATTCACAATAGAGTTTTAGAGTTTTCTTGAATATCTTTGTAGTAAAAAGCTGAAGATTTTATCGTCACTTGACACCTTCCAATGTAATAGCACTCTGGGCGGGCGGCGAGACCGGAAGCGCGGCCATTTCCGCCCTCCACCTGTCGCTGCGGCGACTTCCGGTCGGGTGCTTGACTGTTGTTCAGATCGACTTTATTTACGTCTTCGACTTTTGGAAAGTGTCGATGGAAGCTTACAATGGACGAACACACAAGAAAGAGAAAAATCCGACTTCGAATTGGCCAAAAGTGTAGAAGTGAAAACGTGTATTAAGATTGTAGCAAAATAAAAAGTTATGATTGTTTGTATGTACATTATGTATAGATATGCCAATGCCTGCTTTTTAAATGATATTTTCATGAACGATTGTTATTGTTCAATAAAGTATCTAGTAGGCGTTTTGCCTTTAAATACTTCTAGGATTTACAACTTCGCTGAGAGTTGCTATTAGAAATTATCTTAAATCCTAATATTATTAAATTTAAAGATCTATGGAAAGTAATATATTTATAAAAATTGCATATTGCGTACAAAATTTTTGGATTTTCCAAAATAACCTCTTTTTTTAAGTCAGTTTAAAAGTGAAATTTATTATGTGTTCCTGCCTGGTACTAAGACCAACGATTTAGGCAATACTTTTTATATACTATGTAAGTTAGTCAGTCAAGGAAAACTTTGAATTTTATATATTTAGGTATTTTTAAGGTAAAACTTGTAACTGAAATTAAAAACAAACAGTTCAATGATACAGCTAACGGGATGGGTTAATGCACGAGAGAGCAACGTTGGAGCATCGCCAAGACTGGCTCGGTTTCGCATTACAACTCTCCTGTGCTACCTGCTGTTGTTTTTAATTTCTGTTTCTTTTTACGCGTAAATCACTTCGCAGACGGCGGTAATTTTTACTCGTAGATAGAAAATTGGAAAGCAAAGATACATGCATTTTTTACCGAAGAAAAAACGGAGGAGGTTCTCAAGTCGACGCGTATACTTTCACGCATAACTTTTTACAGAGTAGTCCGATTTTGATAATTCTTTTTTTATTGGATAGGATCGAAATTGGTATCATATAAATTTGGAAAAAAAAGAACCCTAAGGGTAGGAAAACAGGGGATGATTGATTGTTCACTCACTGATTATAATGTATGAGCACGCATAACGTTTTTACAGAGCAGTCCGATTTTGATAATTCTTTTTTTATTAGATACCTAGGGACCTCGAAGTTGGTTCCATATAAGTTTGAAAAAAAAATCTACCCTAAGGGTGGAAAAATAGGTGTGATTTATTGTTCACTCGCAGATTTTAATGCCGAGTTGTGTATTATAAGATAGTAGCTATTTTAAAAGTAATCAAAAATTAAGTATGTAGTAATTAGTAGACTAAAGCTACAAAAAATTATAAAATATTTTTTTTTTACAAAAAAATTAAACCTCCGAAAAAACCGAAAAGCATAAAATAATAAACCTTTTTTTATTTAACTTTAATAACTAAGTCCTTAAAGTAATGTAAGTATATCTAAGTAATTTTGAGGCGGCGCCAAAAATTACCTTAAATTTAAAGAAATAACCAAATCAAATTAACAATGAAATCTCCAGCAATAAACATTGACATTCCAAAAAATGCGCTCTCCGCACGACCACTCGCAATGCAACGTATCACGCTGGCGCCAACTCAAAATTACAATATACTTACATTACTTTAAAGACTTGGTTATTAAAGTTAAATAAAAAAGGTTTATTATTTCATGCTTTTCAGTTTTTTCGGAGGTTAATTTTTTTTGTAAAAAGTTTTTATAGTATCTTGCCCTTATATATTTTGGTGTTGCATTTTCTAAATACACAGGATGGCATTGCATCACTGTTCACAAATCACGCTACGCATCTAACAGCGGTGCCCGACATGTCGCGATTGAAGACGAGTCGGGCGAATACCTTACGTATGAGGTTTGCCACGCTGAGCCGGGGAATACCTGTCTAGGTATTATACATCATTGGAACTGATGGCATACCTACTGTGAAGGGATGGTATCGTTACGTTTCCAGTTTGACCTGTTATAGAAAGGGCAAGCAGGGATTAAGTCGTCTTAACTTGAGTGCACACTCACCGAAACGCACACTGTAACTGAACTTGCATTTTCTATTTGATACGTTTAATTCTCGTGTGTTCCAGGTTTAAGGCAATAACTAACGCACAGAGGTGCGCGTGACGCTTTGAATGCTCTGCTCGCCTGATTTATAGTTTTTGCATTGATGACGTGACGTATAGGTGTGACGCTATTAGGTTTTTCCACCATTATTGATAAAAAAAACAACTTTATATTCATCAAAAGCAAGACGATAAATATTTTTTATCCAAACCTAGGAAAAATGCATGATAAAATAATAAAATTATAGCATAAAAAACTAAAAAAAAAACGACTTTAAAATACACAATTCGTTTACTTGTATAATATGTTTGTTGTTGTAATATTTTTTCAGTCAACATGTAATAAAACCCAAAGTACTTGATAAAATGTATCAAAATCGGTATCGCTGAACAAACATATAAGAAGCTCTTGTGCTGTTGGGTATCTTGGTTATCTTTTAATATATATACTAGCTTTGTAGTTTATTAACATTAAACATATCACATCACTAAAGTCGTGACTACAATACATCAGTCCATTATACAAAAGATGCGTAATATAACCTTTATGTGTCCAAAAAAAAACAATTTTAGAGATGAGCTCACCAGCCTGCGCTTTGAACCTAGAATCTAGATTAACTCAGCTCAATCGATTATCGTATTTTTATCGTGTCAGTGACCGTCACGAAAATGATATAAGTGAGATGAATATCTGGAAGCACGATTTATATGTTCAATTTATGTGTTCATTTACAAGTGTCGGGATGGGATAGACATTTTGACAATCGGTTGGGAATTCGCTTGGATTTTATTCTAAGACTTTCTCGGCGTCAATGCTAAATTACAGCTTTCTAGTACCAATAATCTTTGAGCAAAGCCGCGGAAAGACAGACGGACATGGCGAAACCATAAGGGTTCCTTGTTTACTAGGGAGCCATAAAAATCGACTGCTTAAGAGCGATTATTGTATACTTACTGTATTTATTTATTTATTTAAGTCCATCAACATTGTGTACATTAACAATAATTTAAAAGTCTAACATAATAAAGAATAAATCCAAATGTCACAATAATTATAGATGGAGACGGCATGCATTACAAGAGCGAAAAATTATATAAAATTATACATAAGAGGTAAATACTCTAAGAGGAGAAGACAAGAGGTGAATACTCTCCCCCCTTTGTATTTTCTAGTACAAAATTGACACAATTCCTTATATGGAATTTTGAAACTAGTGCTTGATAAGTTTAAAAAAATACTCAAGTATTTATTTAAGCATCGGTCATTTTATACTGGATCCGCGCATGCCCACGCTCAATATCAGGCGAGCTGGCAGTCAAGTGGAAGCCCATAATCAAATAAAAAGAAATTAATTGACCTGTCCTTTCTGTCCGTTATTCTTTGCAAGCGTATGTTAACAAATCAACGTGCATATGACGCTGTCACGCCGCAGCCGCTAAAATTCATCAATTATGGCTTAGCCACTTTACAAAGAGTATCTGAAAAGCCTAAAATGAGAAAACATTCAGTTCTAAATTTTGAAATGTATGTATAACTATTTTTTATAAATGTTATTGATAAAGTAATCCAGTGTTAGGTGTGCGACAGAGAATAGAAATAATGATAATTATGTCCTCCTGGCCAATTTCGGCGACAATTAACCTTTTGTACTAATCGAAAGAAATATTTGTCTGCTGTCAATATAGTAAAATAAGAGTAGAAAATTTTATTGGACATGCATCATCGCAAAATATTCGGAAAATCGACATTTCAGAACAGACATAAGATACTTTCAAGTTTTTCTTTAACATTTGTCAGATAAAATAGCTAGTTCAATTTCTAGACTTTTGTCCCACGCTAAACAAACTATATTTATGATATACCTATGTAACATATAATTACTATAATACAATTAAAATGATAAAACTAATTTAATTTTCTTCTTGTTTGACACTTTGTTTCGAATAATATCCAAGAATTCTATTAGCTAATGCAACGAGTCAAATTCTATAAACAAAAAAATCATATTTTTTTTTATTTTTCGGAATTCCTTGCGTGGGATTCAAAAATTGAGTGCCACCCAAAACTGTACCATGTCTATTTACAAAGAGAACCGTCGTGATTAGAGGGCGCCGCTGTAGTGTGGGTAAGACCAGATTACCTTTTTTGCTCAATCAAAATGTTAGTTCACAATTTGGCCACTACGGCTCTTTTTGTGAACAGACTACAGCTTTATGTCTAGACGAGCCAATATCTGGAATACCTGTCCATGTCCACTGCACAATAGGACGCGCCGCGAGACCAAAACATCACATTTTTCTACACAATGGGTAAGAAGGTATTTTATTTATTACTTCTAGTGAGATGGTTGGTTTTTAAAGCAAGGTGATATTAAAAAAACCGGACAAGTGCGAGTCAGACTCGCCTACCGAGGATTCCGTACAAACTAAATAAAAGGGGGAAATCATATTTTTTTTTTATATTTTCCTTCATAAGCCGAAAAATATACATCGTAAAAATATTTAACACATTCCCTGCTCACCACTCGGATCCGAGTGGAGCGGGGCTATAGAAGCGACGCCTCCCACTCGGATCCGAGCGAGCGTCCCGTTCATTTTGTAGTAGTCAGTAAACCGCCGGCGTTAGAGGCAGTCAACGTTGCTTTGCGCGGCCACTCTGTACTTAATCAAAATTCGCCTAAAAAGTTTTGGTTCCCAGATAAAGTTAAGGGTCTGCAGGGGGCGAAGCATGTGTTAAAAACCTGTTTTAGCTTATGCTAATGAGGCTCTTTCTTGATACCCCACATGATAAGGTGAAGTGACTTACCTTTAAAATTTGGGCCCCTCATTCCTTGCATTGAGACACAATTTTTTGTGAATAAATTAAAAATGTCCAGTTTTCTGATTTTTCCTATATGTGTACTCTAACACAATGCTTCTTGCCAAATTTCAGAGTTCTAGGTGAACGGGAAGTACCCCATTTGTTTTGATTCCTCTGTGAGTGTCGAAATGTGTGTATTTTACGACATATTCGGCTGTAACTTTTTTTCACGAAAACAGAGAAATTTTATTTTTCTTTCTGCAGCAAGATACTATGGATCTGCGTATATGGTTTTAATATCAACTCGATATCTTCACGCGTTCCCGAGATAAAGGTCTTGACACCCGGACGAACGGACAGACGGACAGACGGACAACAAAGTGATCCTATATTTTTTCCTATTGAAGTACGGAACCCTAAAAAAGAATCACTGCAAATTGTTCCCAACAGAGTATTTAAAAGAATATAGATAAAGAAAGACTTTTTTGTTTAATAGTTTGTTCCTGCTCAGCCAGCTATGCCAAATATATCCAAATCGCCCTGCAATCGCTGTGCAATATGTATAATCACCAAATTTTATAAATAAGTACTTAAAAAAACTTTTTAAGTAAGATGGTTTTATTCAAAAGAAAGATAATGATGTAGGTAATGTATTTACTGTACTCTACTAGAAAAGCCCTTTCATTTGATACCCGTATTGTGGGGTTGTAAAAACTTATGAAATCTGCGATTTATTGCGGCGGCCATATTGAATTTAGAATTATACTAAATATATTTCATTGTATTATCATCTAAATTAAAGGGGTGTACCAAATATCAGAGCAAAATGTCAACGGGATGGGGTCAAATTTCGATTACTAATTTCAATAACTCAAAGAACATAAACAACAAACAGGACAAACTGAATAAAACCATTTAATAGTAAAATGCACTGATTACTTAAGCCGATTAGATTTGTCACTATTCAATTATACCTACATACCTACTGCCCGGACTTTGTAAATACGTCCCTCATGCGTGGATTCATTCAAAATGTTGATACACAAGAAATAACCCCAACTTATTTTATGATAAGCGACGTTGAGGTCTACGATGGAGCGCGCTTACGTAGAAGAAAGAGTGTCAGTTTGTTACATAATAAAAAATATGCGCTTACGTAGAAGAAACATTGTCAGTGTAATAAAAAAATTACGTCAATAGCATACTAATCATTCTTTTGAGGATTTTCCTCAGCCATCATCCATCTTACCTCCACAATCCCTGTAAAAAGCTGCACCGGTGCGGGTAGGTAGATAATCTTGACGAATGATATCCCACCTCCTTTCTATTCTATAGAGATTCGTGTGATTGATTAGGATTTCAATCCATTGATACTGGATCATTGAATGGAATTGATGATGTATTCCACGGGACAAGAAATAAAATGTTCTCCACCGATTCTACTAGACGTTTATTAAAACTTTACTTACTAAATTGACAGGATACCATAGAACAGAAGAATGTGAAAACATTTACTCAAAATTACGATTAAAAACTTGAATAATGCAAAAACGGTTGCCTGGAAGAGATCGCTTTTAGCGATAAGGCCGCCTGTTGTCACACTAGTTTTATAAGTTCTCTGTAAAATTGTATTTGTTTAATAGTGTACAATAAAGAGTTTATCTATGTATCTATATCTAAAAATACTTTACATTTTATAAAATTACTTTCAACGTAGGTAACTTGAAACAAAACGACTAACTGCTAATAATTAACTTATTTAACTATTATTTTATCTAAATTTCAATTTCTTCCTTCAACTAATATTGGGACGCTCTTAGACAACAATACTTTTGCTTGCTCTCTCTATCAGCTTGCGTATTGGAGCAAAGACAAATGAGCCCCATCAATGCCGCTGCGGAACATCAGTAGACCGCCAAGGACATCACGGTCTTTCCTGCCGCCGAAGCGCGGGCCGACAGTCCCGCCACGCTTCCTTGAATGATGTCATTCGTAGGGCTCTTGCCACCGTCAACGTGCCGGCCATACTTGAGCCGAACGGTATCGCTCGTGACGATGGTAAGAGACCCGATGGAATGACATTAATTCCATGGAGCCGTGGAAGGCCTCTAGTTTGGGATACCACTTGCGTTGACACGCTAGCGGCGTCCCACATAACCTCTACTTGCAAGGTTGCAGGAGCGGCGGCGGCAACTGCTGAATCTAACAAAAGGCGGAAATATGAATCTCTTGGCGATGGTTACATATTTCTGCCTTTTGGTGTGGAAACTTTAGGTCCATGGGGTCCAAGTGCGTGGCAGCTTTATAATGAAATTGCTATGCGACTGATAGAGAGAACAAATGACCAAAGGGCTGGCGCTTACCTCGGTCAGCGGATTAGCATTGCTATCCAACGAGGCAATGTCGCCAGCCTTTTGGGAACGTTGCCTTGGGACTGTGACCTGAGTTCTGTTTTTATCTGTAATATGTTTTTTATTTATAATAATATCTTTAGTTATTTAGGTCTTTTATAGAAATAAATTCATTTAACTATTTATTTTAGAAACACCAACAGTATACATATTACATGAGACTTAGTAGGTAATATTATTATCTAACATTATTATAAGTTCTGATATGCATACCATTAACAGGCGTCTACATCATTCTTTAACTAAAACTAAGTAAGTATATTAATTTGAAACGAAAACCTATAAGATAATATAACAGTGATATTACAATCTATTGCGTTCAGTAAAAATAGAATAATTTAAGTTGAATGCGTTAAATTTGTCGTGAAATATATCGAGATCGTTTAGCAAAACATTTATTTCATTGTATGTACGACATAGTCTTGGCAGAGGAGAATTGTATGATAAGTTAGTTTTAGAGTATTTGACATGGAGAATGTTTGAGATTCTGTGACGCGGGTTTCCAAAATAATAGTACCTAGTACTACTATTATTTTGGAAAAAAACCAAGAACCTTTCAATAAGCCTTTACTATGACAATGTTTTCCACGGAGTTAAAGTTACCCACATTACCCACAGACAAATAAAGTCAATGTTTTAACGTTTCGACAATTCTTTACATACAATATTTATGGTTGGCAGACTTCACACATCTTCAAGATCATTGAGAACTCTCAGACATGTAGGTTTCCTCACGATGTTTTCCTTCACCGTTTGAAGTTGGCGGCAATCAACAATACGCACATAACTTCGAAAAGATAGAGGTGCGTGCCCAGGACCTGCGGATCGCAAGTCAGACGGTCTCCCGACTAGGCTGCCGGAAACTTGGCCGTAGTTGGCCAGCGTGGCAGACTATGGCCTAACCCTTCTCACTATGAGAAGATGGCTCGTTCCCAGCAGTGGGACAGTTTTTACAAACAGGGCTGATAAAAAAAATATCTATGGAAAGTCACCTATCAAATACAATACACAGCTCCCCTCACCTGCCCTCAGTGCCAGCTCTCCACAAAGATCCCATAAACGCTTTCAACTGTAATAAGATTAGTTTAAGCCGTTCGTCTGGCCGAGCTTAAGATCTCTGTGTGGTGTAAAGGATAAGATTTTAAGTGTTTTTTAGCCCCCGACGCAAAAACGACGGGGTGTTATAAGTTTGACGTGTCTGTGTGTGTGTCTGTCTGTGGCATCGTAGCTCCCGAACGAATGAACCGATTTTGATATTGTTTTTTTTATTTGAAAGGTGAATTAGACGGGAGTGTTCTTAGCTTAACTTAGCTTAGATATTTCATCTAAATCGGTTCAGCCGTTTTTTCGTCGGAGGTTTTGAGTTTTCTAAACTTATACTTGTTTTTGTATTTGAATACATAAAATTTTAACTAAATACTGAATGATGGAATACACTGATTGGGAGGGTTCTGCTCAATAGATCTAATAGACAATAGACAATTATATTTTTATGACAAAAACTTCATTGATCATGTTTACATAATTATGTAATTTACTTATCGATGCGACGCGTGACCAAAATGCTGGCGCGTATCTGGCCCAACGCATTCAACGTGGCAATGTGGCCAGCATGCTGAGTACGCTGCCAACTGGTAGTGGGTTTGAGCATTTTGATTATCTATAGACCTTTATCGGTCTGGGGTGATCGATGTGCTTTTTGTGTAGTAGTTTAGTTAGTTGAGTCTGTATATTGTTGTGTTGTAGTTAATTTAAAAAAACTTATATGTTATATGTAGATTTCTTTTAAGTAAAACTTGTCCATCGGCACGCTAATGTCGCTATCAGGCGAGCTAACGATCAAACGTAAATCTGGTAATGATATGTAAGTCCAGCAAAGCACGAGTTTCACTCGCAAACTGAGGCTTTACTTCCTGAGTGTCAGAGAATTACATTATTCTAACAATAGTATCACTCTCGCAAAAATAAAAAAATATTGTGAAGAATGCGTTTAAATATATTTCACATTATGTTTGTGCATACTTTCAAACGGAAGCGTATACTCAACATCATATCAAGTCTGACGCAAACGTAAGTTTCACTACAAAATCGCTGTTATCCAATCGTATATGTTTGTTTAAGTTGTAATATAAATACTTGTCTCAGATAAACCTGTTCCTTGATTTATATAAAACACAAGAAATTATTAAATACAAAAACAAACTTCAAAAACAGTTTTCTATTCTAGAACGTCGAGGCAAATAAATATAAAATAAAGATTTAAAAAAAAATATCGTAAAATCCACAAACGTACACAGATAGAGAGAGAGGGAAAGAGTGAAAGTCGAGTACAAGAATGAAGAACGAGATATCAACGCTGCGCGCTCATGCCTTACGGCCGTCACATTAAGGTGTATCCACACAGGCAGCGGCGGTGTGAGATTAGCCACAACTTACGATGAAACGACTTTATTAGCCGCACATAGAATAGACACTAGTTAGTACGAACATTTATACTCTTGTCTATTCTGTGACTCTTGTCGCTCCCACTTGACGGAGGTTTTACTGTATCGGTTATTTAATATACTGCATAATATTTTTATTTATACCACACTATTTACCATTTAGACAGCACACCATTAATATGACGTCATGCATCATGTGCGCCTTACAAATTCATAGTCTAGTAAAAATAAGATTTGTGACAACATAAAAGACAACTAAGTATATTGTTATTTGAATGAATGTACTGGTGTTTTGAAATACATTTGACACAATTTCATAATGATATTATTAAAAGATAATTTTGTTACACGCTCAAACAGCTGAACCGATATCGTTATGAAAATTTGTATAGAGCTTTGGACCTAGAGACGGGCATAAGCTACTTATCATCATCATAATCATCACCGTTTTTCATAACTACGCGAGTGAAACCACGCAACGCAGCTAGTCTATAAATCGGGGATTATTGTTGATTTATGATTTTTAGTTATTTTCCTATCATAATCCCAGTTGCAAATACTGTGATCTGCTCCATACAAACGGATTTATTTTTATTAGACTATCAATACAAATTACCGTTTTGCGAGAAAATTCAAAATTTCAAATGTTTTATCTCGGAAGCACAAACTTATCTCTTTGAGATATTATGTCTCACTCTCATGTTTCAATGCAACTGTAATAAAAAAAATCGGACAAGTGCGAGTCAGACTCGCCCACCGAGGGTTCCGTACAAACTAAATAAAAGGGGGAAATCATATTTTTTTTTTATATATTCCGTCATAAACCGAAAAACATACATCGTAAAAATATTTAAAAACATGTTTTAGCTTATGATAATGAGGCTCTTTCATATGATACCCCACATGATACGGTTAATTCACTTTACAATTTGGGCCCTTATTCCTTGCATGTAGACACTATTTTTTTGTGATGAAATTAAAATTGTCCAGTTTTCGGATTTTTTCCTATAAGTGTACTCTAACACAATGCTAAGTACGGGAAGTACCCCATAGGTTTTGATTCCCTTGTGAGTGTCGAAGTGTTTTTTACGACAAATTCGGCTATAACTTTTTTTTACGAAAACTGAGAAATTTTATTTTTCTTTCCGCAGCAAGATACTATGGATTTGCATATATGGTTTTAATTTCAACTCGATACCTTCACGCATTCCCGAGATAAAGGTCTTGACACCCGGACAGACGGACAGACGGACAATAAAGTGATCCTATAAGGGTTCCGTTTTTTTCCTTTTGAGGTACGGAACCCTAAAAATTACCTAAAAACATTAATAATGAGTTTAGAAAACTCAAAAGCCACTGACAAAAAACGGGTGAACCGATTTTGATGAAACATAGATAAGAACACTCTCGAAAAAATCTTCTTTCAAACAAAAAAAAAAAAACCATTTTGAGACCTACGATGATACAGATACATACGTCAAACTTATAACACCCCTTTTTGGGTCAGGGGTTAAAAAAGGCTTGACTGAGAAAAATGGAAAGAGGGAAAAGAGGCCTTTACACTGTAGGGGGGTATTAGTACCTAACGTCAGAGAAAAAATTATTATTTTAACAGTTTTTAAACTATAATTATATTTTCTCTAACATGTATAAGAAAAACAAAATACCCGACTGTAGAAAAGCAATTTTTGCAGTCTAACTTCCGATATCGTTACGCTTGATACGCTGTTGAGTGTACTTTTTTGTGAGAAAGTATGCGTAAAATCGCTGTAAAAGATTATAAATGCGCATTCTTTAGAATAATTCTAGTAAAAGCACTTGTTTATTACAAAATAGTTCGTTGCAGGTTACGAAAAAAACGCATATTTTCTTTAAACATACATATACATACCCACATTATGTTTGCCACTTTCTCACAAAGTTGTACACTCAACGTAACGAAATCGTAAGTTAGACTACAAAAGCTGCTTTTTTGCAGTTTGGTATTTTGTTTGTCTTTTATTATAGATTATTATTTAAGTCGGTGAAAATGGTTGTAAATAATCTTATTATCCTGTGCTAATTTTATAAACAAGAACTAATACCATTACTAATTTTGGAAAGTTTGTGAGGATGTATGTTTGGATTTTTCACTACCTAATTCTTTTCTTCAGAAATGTCTTGTCACTAAGCTAGTCTTTCAAGCTTTTCGAAGTTCCACTATGCTCCGTTCCACTTGTTTCGTTCCGAAACTCAGCTTCGCAATGAACCATACAAATTCAGATTCTATTCATCAAATCTGGCATAAGCGCAGTAAGTACCATTTCCATGCGACATGCGCGAAGGGAGAGCGGGCGACGTTTGCACAAAATATCTGTATGTAAAGCAGAAAAGCAATCCACTTACGGCGTCTGTTACCTGCACGCTCGTCCGCCGCGACACCACTTGCAGATGGACAGGGACATGCGTGGAGTGGACGTAACTTCTGTTTTAATAGCATTGACAAACCTTTCCTTATTCTGAATAAACTCCAAGCTCTGGAGCATCATCGCAAAGTAGCTAGTTTATCGGTTTTGTATCGCATACATTTCGGTGAGTGTGCGTCTGATTTGCATGATCTCATTCCCCCATTGCTCTTTTTTTCTATCTAGACAGCATGGAGCACGAAAAAGCGACATTGTTACATGGTTGATATTCCGAAAACCGAAACGCTTTGGCTCCATTTTCATTGTGTGTACCGCTAAAATTTGGAATGCGCTTCCTGAATGGGTTTTTCCGAATAGATATTATCTAGGTCTTCAAATCGCGAGTGAATAGGTTTATTCTAGGCAAACGCGCTCCAATACGTAACATGAAATTTAAAATAACAAGGTCTACTCCGCGCATGTTGTGTCCCAGTCAATTTGCCAAGGACTTACCTCTTCATAAAGAGGGCAGGAATTTTTCTTTATTGTCCGGATTATTTGAGCGCCCTCTCGTGAAAGGTTTACGCGATCTCAAGATGCCGGCAGATCTTTTTACGACATTATCAAACTGCCTTTCACCTTTATACCATACTAGCTTTACACGTGGCTTCACTTGCTTTCTTACTAAGTTTTGTTGGTTTAAGTATTAATTTAATATGCTTAAATTGCAATGTTTGTATAAATGCATTTACATATTCATACTCTTTAACTTCATACCTAAACAAGATAAACCCATCGAGTTTTAACTATTTTTTAGGGTTCCGTACCCAAAGGGTAAAAACGGGACCCTATTACTAAGACTTCGCTGTCTGTCTGTCTGTCTGTCTGTCTGTCTGTCTGTCTGTCTGTCTGTCTGTCTGTCTGTCTGTCTGTCTGTCTCCAGGCTGTATCTCATAAACCATGATAGCTAGAAAGCTGAAATTTTCACAAATGATGCATTTCCGTTGCCGCTATAACAACAAATACTAAAAATTAAAAAAACTTAAATATTAAGGGGGGTCCCCATACAATAAACGTGTTTTTTTCGTATTTTTTTGCTCAATATTAAAAACGGTAACAGGTAGACGCTTCAAATTTTCACAGAATATTTACTTGTATATTACCTTTCAAAATAAATAATTAAATAACTATAAAGTAAATATTAAAGGGGGGCTCCCATACAACAAACGTAATTTTTAAGCAATTTTTACTCGATCTTAATTAACAGGTAGAAACTTGAATATTTGTAAGTAAATATTTAGAAATATATTAACTATAAAAATAAATACCTAATCTAATACATAAAAACTCACAAAATGAAAATAATCCGTGCATCTAAACGCGGTGCGAGCGCCGCGCCGGGGTGTGGTGGTGGCGCGAACGCGCGGGTAGCGGGGGAGGTAACATCACGGAGCGAGCCATAACCGCGCGTATTCGCGCGAGCGTTGTCATGCTGCCCGGATGTGTATCGAAAACCTACCTATAAGTTTGCAATTTACTACCTGGAATTTCGTTGATTTCTCGTTATTTTATAAACAGAACTAAACTTTGTAGTATTATAGATGATAGTACGGAACCCTTCGTGCGCGAGTCCGACTCGCACTTGGCCGATTATTTTTGTATTGGTGAGTACTTTGGTGCTACATGATATCCAGGATCTGATGATGTAGTCGGAAGATGGCTATAGGAACTTCTGAACTAAACAATAACTAACTAATAATGATAACTAAGTATTATTAACAATAACTAATAATAATAACAAACTATTATTAACAATAACTAATAATAATAACTAATTATTATTTTTACAATTAATTTTATTATTCTCATTGATAGTTATGTACGGCATCCATACTCGTACATACAGACATACCAATTTAGAACACGAGCATGATTTTAACATTACACTTTATATTGAGTTATTGAAGGGTTTCGAAAGCGCTACTTTGTTGGACAGCTTACGGGATGCCAAAATGGGGGAAGTTTAAAAAAGTTGCGTAAGTACTTTTGAGCGGGAGTTAAAATTGTCTATGGTTTTAATGGACGGTAAAAGAGTATCAAGTATGTGTAATTACTAAGTTGTAAGTTATTAATGTATTATTATATATGTACTTTTATACTGACCGCAATTTTTTAAATAAGCGCTTGCCGTGCGGAATGTTTTTCGAGTGTATGCAATTTTTGTATGTTCCAGTCTCGCTTCTATTGTCAGAGTGGTCGTGGTTGCAATGACGGTGTCTCCTCTCACGTCACTCTCCAAGGCAACTACTCGTCTTGCGATGCTTCTCCATTTCTGGTGGCTAGATGATTTGCAAGTGCACTCTACTACAATAGCCTTTTTAATGCGGTCCGTCCAGCGAGTTAGTGATCGTCCAGGTCTTCGTTTGCCTTCTACGCCGCCCTGCAATATTAGCCTCTCCGTCGAGTGCTCTTTCCTAGACATTTATGTATGCTCAAAAAACTTGGGTATTCATAATTGCACAATCGACTATCTCGCATATGAAATGTCTAAGTAGCTCTCGTATTTGTTCAGTATTACCTCCTGTAACCGACGCCTTACCCGATTCTGATGTGTGAAGTGTTGATATATTCGTATTTGCTATGACCAATTCATAGTAGATTATAGAAATTCAGAGCATTACAGTCAACGTGGGTAACTTTGACTCCGTCTCATACATTGTATATAGCCTTTTTCGAAGGTTCTTAATTTTTTTACCAAAATATTAGCAGTCAAAACGACTGTTAATCAATTAATCCACGGTTGCATGGAAGAGATCGCTTTTAGCGATAAGGCCGCCGGTTGTCACACTAATTTTGTAAGTTTCTCTGTTTGTTTTTTTGTTTAATAGTGTACAATAAAAAGTTTATCTATCTATCTAATCAAGTAAATTAACTATTAAACTTTTCGGAAAAAATCATGAACGTGCTTCGGATGTCCACAATCATTAGACCATGTGAGAGGACTTTTGGCACTCTAAGAGCTGAGATATTAACTCTAACTACGAAAAGAGGGCGCTACCGTGCTTTGGATGTCCACAATCATTAGACCATGTGAGAGGACTTTTGGCACTCTAAGAGCTGAGATATTAACTCTAACTACGAAAAGAGGAAGAATTCAATAACTAGATCTAGAAGAGGCTAGACCTAGATGTTTCCAATCTAGCTTCATGGAGCGACGCACAAGAACCTGACAGAAACAAAATATAAATTATCATTAAAGCACCGTGTTCACAAAGGGTATACCTCGCATACCTATATCATAGCATATCTCGTCCTATGGATGTGGTATATTTTGCACGTTTTATTAGCTTCACTTTCAATTTCTAATTTGATTCTATTGCTGATGCATCGTGGAGGCAGATATGAAATTCTTCAAAGGCAACAAGCCTCGAGTTTGAGCTCATTTGATCTGTCCCATAGAAATTTTATCAAAATCGGCTTAGTATTTTAGTTTTTATAACAAAATAACTGGATTTTTTTTGTCATCCAAGTAAACGAATTGCGTATTTTGAAGTCGTTTTTTTAAAAAGATTACTTGTAACTGTTCCATTCTAATACGCTTTGTGACGAGGATCTGTTGATGTGTTCTGTTTTTATCCTAACATAAACAATGCATTTTCGTTTCACTACGAAAATTGTTTTTTGTACAGCTGGGTCAAAGCCGGGTATTTTTTTCATTGATTTTCTTAGTACTTTTGTTATAATAATTATACTTTAAAAAACTATATTAACAAACATATAACTGAAAAAAAAAACGACTTTAAAATACCCAGTTCGTTTATTTGGATGACATTTTTCCAGTTATTTTGTTAAAAACCAAAGTATTGAATCGATTTTAACATAATTTTATGGGACCACCTATAAAACAAAAAAAGAATCATCAAAATCAATTTATAATTGGCGAAGTAATCGCTGCACAATCATACAAAAAAACATACAGTCGAATTGAGAATTCCTCCTCTTTTTTGGAAGCCGGTTAAAAATCAATAAATGGTCGTATTTTCTGTCGAATACATATTTTTACAGAATAGTGTACTTTACAAAGATTATAAACAACAATAAATATTTATCTGAGATATCCACATAATAGCAACTCCTTGTGTGTGGCACACATGCACTTGCCGTGCGAACGGTACAAATTGAAAACGCAGCGAACGGTAAACGACGCTGATTTGTTGTCTCCACTGCGAATTTACTTTCAGACTTTTGGCTAAATATTACAATAGCTTCATGTTTTACTGCACTTGACTCGATTTATGTGACGCTTGCTGCAGCACAGGGGATTGAATTTAGGGCGCAGTCGCTAGTTAATCCTCTGTCTTCTTCGCGCATGAAGATATAAAGTTCATGAATAGAGTTAAAAAGAAGATTCAATAACTATTCATTCATCATCATCATCTCGGCCATAAAAACTCCACTGCTGGTGGTGGTCCACTGAAAGTTTCGTCCATCCCACGTGACACCGCCGTGGCCAAAATGGTACAGTCTCCCAAGATCGGGATATGCGGGTTCAAGTCCCGTCTGATGTGTGTAATTTTTGAACTGTCTATAAATTTGTAGATACTTCAGTGTTGTAAAACACACAAAAATGTCGAATATGTAAGGTGCAATTCTTAAAAATGTACCTGAATCTACCCATATATTATGAAAGTACTTACCTCCGCTAACTTTCCCTTCAGCTCATTTTTTCCCGGAAATTCACTTAAAACTTTGGCCAAAGTCTCGTCAGCCCGTCATTATTTACAAGTTTCTGTCGTACATACTCTTACGTATTCTGTGGTTCAGGTAAGAATTTTTTTATCTCGAAAATCCCGGTTTTGGCAAGTAATCGACAGTGTAAATTAATGTGGCGTCACTAACTCACAGAGTTTTATAAATCTTTCTTCTTAATTTTTACATCGTTGCAAGGTGTTAGGATATTAGAGTGGGAACATTTCATGTATCGACATATCGACATATCAACATTATAACTTTATACCTGACTGCGCAAGGGCGGTTGTTTTCAAGTGTATGTATGTTTGTAGTTCTCTAATTGTAAAAGTGCATGTGGGTATGTATGTATGTTTCTATAATAACTCTTACACTACAGCCTAAATAGCTTGACCAATTTTATGTGCGAAGTGTTGTTAGATTCGTCATTACTTCCTGCCTGTCATAGGCTACATCATTTAGTAACAATAATAATACAACTCTATCAAAATGAAATGTTTATATAAATACTTATTTATTTATATATGTATATAGGTACTTGTTTATAACTGAGTGACGAAAAGTTCGCGTTATACTAAAGGATCATTATCATCTCAACCCCAAGAAGTCTACTGTTAGATAGGTTTACTGTTAGACTGTTAGGCCTCCATCATGGATTTTCAAAATGATCTGATATAAACGGCTTGCATCCAGCGTCTTCCTGTCACTTATGAGGTCCACCTCGTAGCTGGTCATTTTGGTCACTTTACATCGATAGTCGATAACTCAAACCCCACAACTGGCACATCTCAATCCTGCCCTAAAACCTATTAATAATGCGCGGGTGAAAAAGTTCCGAGTTTTTCAGGCTTTCCACCGCTCGTCAACTCTACACAGAATAAGTAACATGTAGTATGGCTCAGTTACAGTATATGTAATAGTTGGTTCGGCCCAGTTACAGAATATATAACAGTTAGCTTGAACTGCCTCTTTAATTATGTGGCCTCTTGATGATATTGTTGCATTTTTCATGACTCAGCCACGGGAGTTCGGTCGTTGTTTTTGTTGAGGACAAAATCGTTAGGTACCTAAAAGTGTTAGTATATCTTAGAGAAACTAACTTCCATGGTGAACTGAGAGAAATAAAAAAACATAGAATATACGAGCTGCTTCTTTTTACAAACATACTGCAAAAATCAGTTAAGGGACTTGAGGAAATTTGGCATATATATACATATATATGTATATAGGTACCCCACACAGTGGAAATTATCAAGGGTAACCCCCATCCCAAAGAATAGTAAAAAAACCGTAGTAGAGGAATATCGTCCAATCGCAATTCTATGTGCGCCTGCCAAAATCTTTGAGTACATTCTGCACAATGAAATATATAGCCAGGTAAAACAACAGATAGGCGAAGAGCAGCACGGATTTAGGCCGGGCCGATCAGTAAATTCAAACCTGTTGTGCTTAACAGACTATATATCTAGCGCTATGGATCGTGGATCACAAGTTGATGTAGTATATTTCGATTTTCAAAAGGCCTTCGATAAAATTGATAATGATATATTATTGCATAAGTTATCTACGTTTGGCTTCACTCGCGATTTCTTAATTTTTATGGCCGATTTCTTGAGGGACCGGTGTCAATATGTGAGGCATGGTACATATGTATCTTAACCATATTGCACTAGTTCTGGTGTAAGCCAGGGTTCTGTCACTGGTCCGTTACTCTTTCAAATGATGATTCACGACCTACCTAATGTACTATCTACCGCCAAATGTCTTTTGTATGCGGATGACCTTAAACTATTTTTTGAAATTAAATCTTCTAGTGACTGCCTGAAATTGCAGGATGATATCAATCAAATTTACGAATGGAGCGTGAGAAATAAAATGACATTTAATATAAGTAAATGTAACGTCATGACATTTGATCGTAAAAGAAATCCAATACAGTTTGATTATCATTTAAACAACGTACCTATAAATAGGGTTAACTGTATCAAAGATTTGGGGGTAAGTTTTGATCGCAGTCTAACTTTTCATGATCATATATCAGAACTCGCAAAAGAGTCTTACCGGCGCCTTGGCTTCGTCCTACGGAATGCTAGAGACTTTAAAAATCCTGAAGTAATTAAAACATTATATAACTCCTTAGTTAGAAGCAAACTTGAATCGAGTGCTTGTGTCTGGAACCCCTATCATGTCACCTACGCGCGAATGCTTGAAAAAGTCCAAAAGGCCTTTTTAAGGTCACTGTATAAGAAAATTTATGGTTACTATCCGTTTCTGTATCCAACTAAATTCCTGCTCGGTCAGCTTGGTTACAACTCTTTGGAAGTTAGAAGGATGTTAGACCAGCTAACTATCTGCTGTAAGGCGCTTAGGGGGTCCGTCGATTCTATACGTCTGCACGACTTGCTATGCGTACTGTTCGTACCGGACGAGCCCGGGGTTCCAGCAAACAGACGTGGTCGCCCGCATGACCTGTTCCACGTAGATCGCGGTCGCACAGTAGCACGTTCTATGTCGCCCCTGAATCGTGACCGTCGCCACTTAAACGCACTCCTTGCTGCCAACCCTGATTGTGACATCTTTTGTGATAACTGGAAGACTATTTTAAGTACCTCCTTGACTTATTGTGAAAATCAATTGGATCAATGGGACAGGTGTAAAAAGCCTGATGATTCATTGGACTTTGACGATAACCTTTGAGTTTATTGACTTGGTACTCTGAGTACTTACCCGAACGGTATATTTTACTTTGTATGACATAATTATTTTTTTGTAATGACATGCTAGGCGTATTGCCCATTTGACATTTTTGTATTGACATTTTAAATGATATTGTATTTATATAATGAATATTTTGTAATCCTCAGACATTTGTTTAAGACATTGTTTAAGAATAATTTTTGAATATTGTGAGATAATTGTAATTGGTCTTTTTCCGTTTTTATCTCAATAAACGAATTTATCAATTTATTTATTTATCAATAGGCAATGGGCTGGCTCCCTGTCGCCGCAAGCCAACAATTTGTACATTTTACCTTCCATTTAACCAATATTTATTTTTATTTATTTATTTTATCTTATGAATGTATTCCATTGCCATCACTCATTAGAATTCAGTAAATAGGTAATCAAAATTTCAATGTCATACATTTAGAAGTGATTTAAATTTAGCTTGCAATATTTGAACTAATCACATAAAAGGGAGGTTAATATACCTATTTAGGGAGGATATATATACTAAAGCATGTAAGAAAAAATTGGTTGTCTGTAAAGTCGGTTTACGGACGATAGTTTAACGTGACAACATACGTCCGCGCGCGAGCTCCGAGGAATGATAATTGAAGCGACGGTCTGGCGCGGCGCACACCCGCCCGCTTCCTCAGCCACCGCAAGCGCGCGCGCGTAACGGGACAAGGAGCGTAACGTAACGGGACAATGAGTCATACTTTTTCGTGCATATCAGCCGGCGTTCATCGATTTATTTGAACACGTCGTCACGTCAAAAAATATTTTCTCAACCTAACTTATCTTCTCAAAAAAAACTTATCTTCGCTGACCAAGCCTCGTGGAAACTTCCCACCTACCTGTCCAATTCATCAAAAAACATCATCACTCAACAGTTTTAAAACTTAATACGAAAACTTGGAGTTTTTTCTACGTCAGTCAAAACAGGAAGTTGCCTAAAGCGCTTCCGGCCGATAACAACATCCGGTGCGAAAGTTTTCGCCAAGTTTCGTAAACTTGATGAAACTTTGGTACAATATTCGCTTCAACGCAGAAGCTCAACGTCAGTCAAGACTCCTGTATCTATAGACAAAACAGGTACCTGTTTTGTCTATAGATTAACTTACTTATTTAAATTAAATTAAAAATAACATACCCGACTGCATAAGAGTGAGGTTAGTTAGTGTAATTTGCGCTTGCGTTACGCTTGATATGATGTCGAATGTATGTTTTCGCGAGAAAATATGCGCAAATCCGATTGTAATTTATGGGGGTGAGCATTCTTTAGAACATTTTTTTTTCTGAACGCAAAGGACTCGTAACAAACTTCTCCTTTTTTACCTGACTGCGTAAGAAGGAGGGTTATGTTTTTCGAGTGTATATATGTTTGTTTGTATGTATATATGTGGATATGTATGTATGTGGATATGTATGTATGTTTCTATATAATCGCCTACAGCCTAAACGGCTTGACTAAATCTGATGTGCGAGGTGTCGTTAGATTTTTCTTCACTTCCAGAGTGTATGACACTATATTTTTTTGTAATAATAATAATACATTTCTCACGAACTTCGTAATAAACAAGTGGTTTTACTAGGGTTATTCTAAATAATATGCATTTATAATCTTATACAGCGATTTTATGCAAACTATCTGGCAAAATCAACAGCAAATCAAGCGTAACTAAATCGTAAGTTAGACTGCAAAAACTGCTTTTCTGCAGTCGGGTATTTTGTTTTTCTGTTAACATAGATACGAGTACTTGTGTGATTATCGAACGTTTCCAGCACATATTATCAAAACCAGTCAGTACCTAAATGGCGCCACAGCAAACTTGTCCTTTTTGGGGGAAATACCGCAGAAGACAGAAAATTTAATGTTACCTAAATCCATCCTAAGGTTGCCTGGAAGAGATCGCTACTAGCGATGAGGCCACCAGTTGTAGCACTAGTTTTTAAATAATGTATCTTGATTGTAAATTCTAAGATAAACTCTTTCATGAGTTTATCTATCTAAATGTAAAACGACGACAATAAAACTTTTTATCAATTTTCACCTCCGACATAAAAATGACTGCACCGATTTTGATGAAACATAGCTTAGAATTTCTCTTTCAAATAAATAAACTTGATCAAAATCGGTCCATCCGTTTAAGAGCTATGATGCCACAGACAGACACACAGATATACAGATAAAAATACACTTTATCCTATTTTAATTTGACAAAATATGTAACTGATTTTACATGAACTATTTTGAAGAAATAAAATGTACAGCGAAAATCACTCTCAAAATCTTCTACTGTATTGGTATTCCGTTTTTGTTTTCAACCACCTTCAAAAAAAAGGAAGTTCTCACTTTCAGCTGTGTATTTTTTCTGTTTCCGCCAATTTTAGCGGTTTAATTTGCATTACTCTGTCGTCTATAAACCAAATAAGACTTTTTTGTTTGAAAGGATATAGTTTCACATTGATCTCATAGAAATTTTATCAAAATCGGTTAAGTTTGCTTTTTAAAACAAATACATGGAAATAATAATAGTTTAAAACAAACACGCTTTAGTTATTGTATTGTCATCGGTACTCGATAGGTCTACAAAGTTTGACTGAAATCTGACCGGTTACAAACAAACAAACATGCATACAGATGAAGCTAATAAAAGCGTGTTAAAAATATGTAATTAAAGTAAATTAAATTAGGTATCAGTGTCATTATATTCGAAGTACGATTTGTACCGAACTGCGTTACTGCATCTATTATCACTTTCCCAACTCGTAGTATCCTGAGAGCAGGTGCTTGTTTCGGATAAAAAATCCTACCTTTTGTGCGCCCTCCCCGAATCTTTGTGGGGGACAAGTTCGGAGACAGTTACAGTTATACAGCGCACTTATCGCTGTTCTGAGCCTAATCTCCGTTTTAAAAGTTTGAATATTCTAATTATCACCCCAATCGTGTTAAATGCTTGAAACAGCAGCTGAAGTGTTAACTCTTTTTACCTGCTTTTTGTCTTTTATGCGACTGCGTAAGGGTTATGATTTCGGGTACATATCTAATATATTTTAATGAGTAATTATTGTACATAAATATATTTATATATATATATAGATAGATAAACACTTTATTGCTTACACCTTAACTAAAACACAAATTAGGTACATAGCGAAAAGGGATTAAAGAACCTCCTCCTTTTTTGAAGTCGGTTGAAAAACTTACAAAACTAGTATGATAACAGGCGTATAAGTTATTTTTATAGATTAGTTATGTATCATGTTTGTAATACTGGTCATAGTGTTGTACAATCTAGTTGTGTATAGTCTAGTAAAAATAAATCGGTTTGTATGGAGCTGATCATATTAAAATTAAATGCACTTTGATGGATTCTTTGAAATTATAATTGGAAAATACCTAAAAAACATAAATTCACAATAATCCCCGATTTATAAACTAGCTGTGTTCCGCGGTTTCACCCGCATAGTTATGAAAAATGGTGATGATGATGATGATAAGTAGCGTATGTCCGTCTCCAGATCCACAGCTATCTCTATACTAAATTTCATAACAGCCGATGTTCAGCCGTTTGAGCGTGTAAAGGTAACAAAGTTTGATTTTATAATATAATTTTGAAATTGTGTCAAATGTATTTCAAAACACCAGTACATTCATTTAAATAGCAATATTCTTAGTTGTCTTTTATCAAATCTTATTTTTACTGGACTACTATATAAACATACATACACGTCGCCAATTATCGATAGGTGCTAAGACGGTGTTCCGTTGCCACGTCACGGCCGCTAGCTATCGACGCAGCGCAGTGCGCAAATTCGCATGTAATTCTATCGACAGGTCTGTTATTGTATTGAAAGCTTACCAATTGGCCGTATTGTTTGCTAACACTATTTAAGACGCTGTCGGTAATACATTAAAAAAAATAGATGTATTCTATCAGTCATCTAGTTCCATAGTACAAGCTTTGATTAGTTTGGGCTGTTGTGTGAAATGTCCACAACATAAAAAAAAAATATATATAAACAAACATACAGCACAACACATACAACAGAGAATGTTTAAATTTTTGTTATAAAATTGCTGAATAAACTTACGAAAGATCGGATATGCATAAAACTAGAGAACACTAAAATAAATCTTCAGCAAAAAAATCATTATACCTACTATACAAATTTTTAAAGGTACATGCAAAAATGGAATTGAAAATAAAAAGTACTTGAATCCATATTCTGAGTGAAAACATGTTTAAATCAAATTGACATTTTCGATAGATTAAGATGAGATTTAGATTTATTTATTTTATTTTATATTTTTAGGAAAACTTACAGCCTAAATACTTAAATAAACTATTATTATTATTTACGTAAATATGTTTTTTCTCAAGGTATTGAAGATACCTCGGTAGTTACTTACGATGAAATCACGGGCCTAAGCCAAGTGAGTTTCATGTTCTGTTGTAGGCAGTTTGTTTATGTCATCCTGTAAAAATTTGCGGACTATACGACACGTGTTTAGGATAGCGGCTTTTTGCATAGTCATGTAAGTATTTTCAGGTATGTCAATTGTTTTGAGTGCTTGTAGCAAGTGTTTTGGGATTACACCTGTGCTGGACAACACCAATGGCACAATATATACTTTATTCATTTTCCAAATTCTTATTATTTCCTCTTTAAGTTCGGTATATTTATTAATTTTTTCAGTAATAGTTTTATGGAGGTTGTGGGTATTAGGTACAGCTATGTCAATGAGAAATACTATTTTATTTTGTTTGTCAATCAGGGTTATATCAGGGCCTATTGTAGTGGATGGTTTTATCAGTTAGTATAGCTCTATCAAAGTATAGTTTGTGGTTGGTATCCTCCAGGACAGGCTTTGGTGTGTATTGATAATATGGTGTTGGTTTGCATGGTATAAGTTTATGATTAATAGCTAGTTTCTGATGAATTATATGTACTATCTGGTTATGTCGGTGTGTATAATCTGTTTGAGTAAGGGTAGGACAGGCGCTGGTGATATGTTGGATTGTTTCTGGCTGTCGGTGGCATTTCCTGCAGTTGTCATTTGGAGTATTAGGGTCTTTGATAATGTACTTTCTATAATTTTTAGTGTTTATAACTTGATCCTGAATTGCGATCATAAATCCTTCTGTTTCTGGAAATAGGGATCCTAGTTTTAGCCATTTATTTGAAGCTTCTAGGTCGATATGAACCTGTTCCAGATCATGTAGATGTCTGCCGTGTAATTCTTTCCTGCGCCATGAATTTATTTTATCTGTTTCTGCGGTTTTCGGTAATGTTATCGGAATATCTCTTGTTTTCAGGTTTAGAGGTGTGAAATTTTTGTCTGACTCTACTGTGGCTAAATTAATATTACTAGTTTCCGCTTTGTCGTAGAAAAAATTGCGTAGGTTGTTTATCTGTCCTTCCCATAATACCTTCAAATCTATGAGGCCTCTTCCCCCCTTTAGACGTTTTACAGAAATTCTTTCAATGGCTGACTTCGGATGCAGATTATTATGTTTGGTGAGTGTGGTTCTAGTCTTGATTTCCAGTTGATTGATATCGGTCTGCGACCACTTAATGACTCCAAATGAATATGTTAGCACTGGAATTGCGAAAGTGTTTATGGCTTTAAACAGATTTTTTGAGAGTAATGACTTTTTGCAAATCAGATTAAGCCTTCGAATGTATTCATCACTAAGTTTCTTTTTAATCTGTGTGTGGTTTATGGCTTTTGATTGAAGAATGCCTAAGTATTTATAAGCATCAACTTCGTTCATTTCGGTAAAATTGGTTTCTATATTATGAGTGTTATCGTTATCTTTATTGCTTAATATTTTACCTTTATGTATATGGAGTGTTCTGCATTTATCTAATCCGAAGGACATATTAATATCTATACTAAACTTTGTTGTTGTCTGTAAGAGTTTGCATAAAGCTTTATCAGTTTTGGCGAATAATTTTATATCATCCATATACATAAGGTGACTGATTTCTGTTTCTGTTGTTAGTCTATACCCACTCTTGTCATTGTTGAGTAGGCGCGATAATGGGTTTAAGGCGAGGCAAAACCACACAGGACTGAAAGTATCCCCCTGGAAAATACCATTATCAATCGGTATTTCTTCGGTGGTTATCGATTGTACCGAGTTTGATACAACGAGTTTAGTCTTCCATTCGACCATAGCATTTTCCAGGAAGGTTATGATTGTCGGGTTGATTTTATGAATTTGGAGGACACGAATGAGCCAAGAGTGAGGTACGCTATCGAAGGCTTTTTTATAGTCAATATAAGAGATATGTATATTTCTATTGTGAGTCTGTGCGTGCTTAAGAATTGTGGAGTCAATTATTAGCTGTTCTTTGCAGCCCCTATGGTTTCGCCTACACCCTTTTTGTTCTTCCGAAATTATGTTGTGTTGAGATAAGTGAATATTTATTTTATGTGTGATGCAGGAAGTAATTATTTTGTAAATAGTCGGCAAACATGTGATAGGTCTATATTGAGCTGGGTTTTTTGTGTCATTATTTTTTGGTAACATATATGTTATTCCTGTTGTTAAGAAACTAGGCATTTCACTTGTTCCTTTGAGAAGATCAGAAATAATCCTTGCTAAAACATCGTGGAGTATAAAGAATTTTTTATACCAGAAATTGTGGACTCCATCAATTCCGGCGGCTTTCCAGTTTTTTGTTTTCTGTGTGATGATTTTAATGTCTTCTCCTGTGATTTCTGTGAATTCCATTTCTTCTATATGGTTCCACCTACTTTCTTCATCCCTAATCCAATCAGCATTATCATTATGGTCTTTTCGTTTTTTCCAGAGATCAGTCCAGTAGTTTTTAAGGTTGTCTGGGTTTGGCAGATCAAAATTTTTACTATTGTCGTCTTTACGAAGGGTCCTATAAAATTGTTTTTCATTATTTGCAAATAATTTATTATCGTTTTTACGTTGTAGTGATTTTTTATATCTTGCTAGTCTTTGGGATTTCAGTGTTAATTTTTGTTTTAGCGAGTCAAGGTATTCTTCTGGTCGCATATTATCTTTTTCGTGTGATGTGTGAACTTTAGTTGTTTTAAAAATTTTATCTACATGTTTAAGTACTTTTTTTGATCTATTATTGTTCATATACTGTGTTAATCTACCTATATCCGATCTTAATGATTTGATATCTTTTTCGATTCTTATTTGCCAAGCCGGAATGCCTGAGTTAGTACTGTAGTTTCTGGTGGGTGGATCTTCTTTAACTTTGTATCCTAAATTTTCGCTAATAACTAGTGCGCTACAGTAAATTAGAGTGTGGATTTCATTTACATCTGTATCAATTGAATAAAATTTACCTAATATTTCTTTGTTGAAAATATCAAGCAGTTGGTATAATTTTTTATTTTCTTTTAGTTTAGGAAGTTTTGGTCTAGTTGTGGGATTTGTTCCAGTGTACAAGGTTAATGCTGTCTCTAATTGGTGTGTGAGTCTGGATGTAAATATATCTGTGCGTGGCTGCTGTAAGTTTTGTGTTATTGTGGTATGTGTATTAAGTAGTGACGGAGTTTGAGTGGACGCATCCGATGTAAATGTAGATAGTATTTCGTTTGTTAATGATAGTGTGGAAGGTGTTTTTTGGATGAGAGGACCTTCAAACTGAGGTACAGGTCTAGTTGGTGTGTGAGTGATAAGTGTTTGAGGATTTTCATCCTGATTAAGTTGTTCCGAAATTTCTTTTTTTAGATTTTCTATTACATTGTCTGGCAGCAGTTTATTTCTAATGATCACTCTCCTTTGATCAGCAACTCGTTGAGCCGACACGTTCAAATGCGGGTATTTGATTTTAAATTTGTCGTATAGTTTTTTACAGTACATTGTTCTATCGGTTTCTAATTTTGTGACTTCTAGGTATGTGCGCATGATGAATAAGTTAATATCATCATCCCATTTCATACGCACTCTGGTTTTCCCAGCTTTGGTGGTCGCAGGTTGGGTGACACAAGCCTCCTGTGAAACATCCTCAGCTGGGGTTACTGCTCTGCTACTACTCCTACTACTCCTACTCTCGGCCGTAGTCCTTGAGGACGCACCCCTACTGTCCGCGTCCCCGACTCCCGCCCAGCCGTCAAGCAAGGAGTCACTGGCTAGCATGCTGTCACGCCCGTGGCCAGCTACAGACGTGCCCCGGCGATCACCCCCGGGCAGCGGCCCTATACGTAATTTCTTTTGTCTCGTCTCCATCATCATGGGTCACCTTAACCTATTTTGCCGTGTAAGTTTCGATTATACACGTTGCCCGCCCCCGCGAGGTCTGATGTTCGACTCGGGCGCTAGGTACGGATTTTGGGGGCTTATTATTATTATTATTATTATTATTATTATTAAGCATTTATTCCCTTAAATTAATTCAAACATAGTTTTAGTAATCTACATATTATGTTAATATATTATATAATGCTATTTATTTATTTGTGATTTTGAATGAGAGGGGCCGCTCTTGGCGGTAAATGCCTCCTCCATCTGTTTCCATAATTCCCTGTCCCTGGCTATTCTATTCCACTCTTTTCCAACTACTTTGGTTATGTCATCACTCCATCTTTTGTGTGGTCTGCCTGGTCTGCGTTTTTTATATATTGGATACCAATTTGTTGCTTTCTTTGTCCATCTTTCATCTTTTAGCCTTTGTACATGTCCAGCCCACTTCCATTTAAGGTGAAGTACTCTTTCTGCAGCGTCTTGTGCCTTTGTTTTATTTCGAATTGTGGAGTTTTTAATTCTATCTCTTAGTTTCACTCCTGTAAAGCTTCTTTCTATACCTCTTTGACATACTTTAATTTTTTCTAAATTTTGCTCAGTTAATGTCCATGTTTGACAAGCATATGTTAGACAATGAAGGAGGCCTATATTCATTGCTTTAGATTTCAGTTTTATGGGTAGCTTACTCTTGAATATTTCTTTCATCGACCAGTACTTGTTCCAAGTGCTTTTAATACGTCTCTCTATCTCCCGTTCTGAACATGCTTTAAATGTTATGGAGTGTCCCAGGTAGGTGTATTCTTCTACATATTCAAGGTTGGTAGATGAGAGGGATATTGGTACCGTACTTCTATTTGTCATCAGTTTTGTCTTGTCTTTATTTGCTTCTAGACCTACTTTTTTGCTTTCTTTGCTTAATTCCTCTATCATCTGTTGCATTTCTTGTGGGTCTTCTGAGAGTAGCACTATGTCATCAGCAAACCTTAGATTAGACAAGAATTCACCATGCAAATTCAGCCCTTTCTTTTCCCAGTTCAGGTTTCTAAAGATTTGCTCTAGAACAGCTACGAAAATTTTTGAAGATAGGGGGTCACCCTGTTTCAATCCTCTTTTAATACTGAAGAGCGGGCCAGGTTTTTCCAGTACAATTCTGGCAGAGCTGTTTTGGTATATTTTTCTCAGTAAGTTTATGTATTTCTCATTTACTCCTTGTGTCCTTAGTGTATACCAGATATAACTGTGAGATATTGAATCAAATGCTTTACTATAGTCTATAAAGCATAAATAAAGGGGCTTGTCATATTCATTGTACTTTTCTAAGATCATTTTTAATGTATGTATGTGATCTATTGTTGAAAATTTTTTCATAAAACCAGCTTGCTCTATTGGTTGACTCTCATCTATTATTTTTGTCAAACGTAGAGTTGTAGCAAATACTTTGTACACATTTGATGTAAGACTAATTGGTCTGTAATTGGAAATAAGTCTTGAGTCTCCTTTTTTGAATATTAATTTTATATTAGAGCATGTCCATTGCTTGGGTATTTCATTTTTTAATAAAATAAGGTTGAAAAGGTTGGTTAAGGGTTTAACTAGTATTTCCTTACCAGCTATCAGCATCTCATTGGATATCTTGTCTGGACCTGGGCTCTTTTCATATTTTATCTTATTTAATGAAAGCTGTATTTCATCTTTCAAGAATTCAGGTACTGGGTCGGAATTCATAGGATACTCTTTTTGATTATATGTGTTTGTTTCCTTTTTACTATATAGGTCCTTGTAGAAGTCTGTGGCTACTTGTATAAGTTCTTTTTTATTAGTTATGGTGTTTCCAGATTTATTTTTAAGTTGACTCATCAACGGTTTTGTATTGCTAAGATGTTTATATGCTCTTTTTACAGCTCCTGATTTGTTTAGGTATTTTTCCAATACTGCGATTCTGTGTTTCTTAATATTTTTGTTTATACTTTTATGAATATTCCTATATAATTTGCTGAGCTGATGCTTCTCTTGTTTCGTTTTGTTTTGTTTATTTTTTAGTATGTATTTTTGTTCCTTTAATTTTATTATTTCATCTGTAATTATATTACTATTTATCTTTGCTTTGGTGTTCTGTGTCCTTTTGCAGCTTTTTAATATGGCTTCTTCTATGTTATCATAGTATTGTTGAACAGAAGTGTACTCATTATCTTGATAAGTTGAGAGAGCTGTTTTGTAACTTTCCAAATCAATGTACTTTTTTATTTTTGTAGAAAAGTTGGAGCGAGATTGAATTTTGCTTTTAACATTCAGCTTTATTCTGACAACTCTGTGATCGCTGGGGTGTTTTATGTTACTTAGAACATTGAAGTTTTCAATCAAATGAGGTATATTTACTGCAATATAGTCTATCTCATTTTTTATTGAACTGTCGGGAGACATCCAAGTCCATCTAAGCTTTGTAGGTTTTTTAAATATTGTGTTGGTTATTTTGAGGTTATATTGCAAGCAAAATTTTATAAATTTTTCACCTCTTTTATTCCTTTTACCATAACCATACTTTCCCATTATTCGATTTTCTCCTTGTTTTGGTTGTCCGATTTTTGCATTCATGTCCCCAAGCAATATTATGCGATTTGAACATTTTTCCATTGCTTTTTCAAGAGAAACATAAAAAATATCTATTTCTTCCTCATCTGATCCTGTAGTAGGCGCATAGCATTGAATTATTGTAAAGCTTTTCCCGTATATTTGGGCTTGGATCAAAGCTACTCGTTCTGATATTCCAATAAAGTCTTCTATAATAATTTTACTTTGTTTTTTGACGATAAATCCAACTCCATTTCTTCCTTTTGTTTCACCATATATATACAAATGGTAATCATCTCTTTCTTCAATTATGTGTCCTTTCCTTCTTGTTTCGCACAAGCCGACTATATCCCATTTAATAGAAGATAAGGCATATTCTAGTTCAATTTGTCTTGTTTCGCTTGCCAGGGATCTTACATTGAAAGTTGCTATATAAACTTCATTTTTTACATTTGGAGGGTTTTGGTCTACTTCCCTCGTGGGGACCAGCCATACTGAGGGAGGATAAAGTTTCTTGTTCGTATTTATTTTTAAGTTTTTAAGTAAAATAAAATAAACTATACATTTATATAAATTACGAGGCTAATTATAAGTTTAGTTTTAGTTAGTTTTAGATTAGATAAAATCTATCTAGATTTCTAGATTTCTAGATTCTATCTAGAATTCTAGATTTACATAGCAGCTTTTTCGTAACCTCTGTAATTTCAGTAATTTTATATTTTTGAAAAATATTGCTATTCACGAGCGAGACAGGGGAGTTACTAAAGACAGAGCGCCTTAAAACTAGGTGTTCGCAAAACCTTCGCGAGCACAGAACTTTCTTGCAACAATTATTTTCAGTGTTTGCGAGATTTGTACAAGAATTCAGTTGCCACTTACCCAAAATGCTAGAATGGAATGTTACTGAATTAAGCGTGATAATAGCGTAAGCAATTATTCAGGTTTTTTTTTAACAACAGCGTAGCACATCTCTAATCAAAAAACAGTATAAATTATTTGTATTTATCTAAATCAGTCTCAGATATCTCACATCAACTCCAAGATCGGGTTTGAGTAGTTTTTTTACTTAGTATTTGTTTTTTTTATAATTAGGTACATATTATGTATTATATCGATATAGAAATGTTAAATTATGCAGAACGTTCATTTTATTATAAAATAAAAATCGTAGAACATTTAATGATAACCAAAAAGTATCACACGGCATTGTTTGCTAAGTATTTATTTTTAATCGACTTCAAAAATGTATATATTATTATCATTTTTAGAATTGCACAATATTCACATAAAAATATGTCTTTGTGGGCTTCTAAGCACGTGTGCCATATTTCAAAAGTGTATGTTCATTTGTTTGTCCAGGAGTTACACGTAAATTAAAAAATGTATTGCAATAATTATTTTTGTATCGAATTAAATTAAAATCGGTTCAGTAGATTTCAAGATATGGCGATTCAAACATAGTCCACTGACGCATTCAAACCCGTCGCTACATACAAAAGGTAATCTAATTCGATCTTGTTTATAGAGACGCGAGACGGGACGAGTGGCGGTGCCCGCCGGTCCCGTATATTACAAAGTACTCTTTGGGTGCCCGCCGCTGTGCCCACGGGAAATCCTTACGCGTGTAGGGAAGCACGCGGCGAGCATCGCTGCGGCGCACGTCTTATATATTAAATAATTCACATTTTAACATAGAATTTTGTTCTAAAAAAATATCGATCATATTCTTATCGACTTAACTAAAAAAACACGGTACTAATTATTGTGGTCATAGTTCATTACAAGACTTTTCTTACAAATCCAAACACAGCTATGATACGATGTTCCATCATGGAGTTCTAGTGCATATCTTCCGGCTCCATCATCAGATCAGTTCGACAGTACCATATTATTGTATTGTCATCAGAACTACATACAGCTGCCAATTTTCATGTCGCTACGATTCTTGGAAGATGGTTAAATTAGTTACATTAGATTTCATTACATAGTTAGTTATATACAGGTCGACCTAATAAAAGCGTGTTAAAAATGATGTAATTTTGATGATGAATGAAAAATTTTAAAACACAGTACTTATGTACGTGGTAATAAAATAAATCAATTCCTAGGGGATTCATAAAGAAACATTACGTAATTGGATTAGCCCGAAGTCGAAAAACAAGGAAAATATGTGACATAAATGGTATAATATTTAATTTCTCATCAAAATATTACTTACCATTTCTACGAATTAAATAATTCAAATAAAGTGTAACTAGGGTTTTTTTTATCAGTCCTGTTTGTACAAACCCTCCCACTGCTGGTCACGAGCCATCTTCTCATTGTGAGAAGGGGTAAGGCTATAGTCTGCCACGCTGGCCAAGCGCGGGTTGGCAGACTTCACACATCTTCAAGATCACTGAGAACTCTCAGACATGTAGGTTTCCTCACGATGTTTTCCTTCACCGTTTGAAGTTGGCGGCAATCAACAATACGCATATAACTTCGAAAAGACAGAGGTGCGTGCCGCGGGATTCGAACCCAGGACCAAGTTAGACGGTCTCCCGACTAGGCTGCCGGAAACTTCTAAGCTAGGGATATTATGTTATGTAATTAAAAATAAACATTAAAAAAAAAAAAAACGGGATATTTGCTATGGTTTATAATATAATGTAGCGAATAACAGTGCTAATATAAAAATTGTTTTATCAACGTTTATATTTTAATATGATTTTAGCCATTTACCTAATATAAAACGAGTATAATGATTTCTGAGGGCAAGAGCTGGATGAGATCATCGCAGGACAAATGGTGTTGCAAAGAAGAGGCCTATTTCTAGCTGTGGATTGATAAGTGCTGAAATGATGATGACAATAATGATTTCTTAGATTTTCGCAATTGTCACTCATTGAAATTAAACAACTTTTGATAATTTTGCACTTAACTACCTACCTATTTTTAACCGACTTCTAAAAAGGAGGAGGTTATCAATTCGTAGCGTATTTTTTTTATGTATGCACACGAATTACTCCGTCATTCGAGAACCAATTTTTGTGTTTCCTAAATTGGTATAGAGAAAGCTCCCAAGTTGGTCCCATAATTATTTTATAAACATCGCTTTATTACTTTTTGAATAATCTCTAAAAATTAAAATATTTTCATTGTATTCCTGAGTGATGTCCGTCAGATTATAGAATCGCAGAGTTCCACCTACACGTTTTTGTTTGCAAAAGTGTCAACTATTGAGGATTATCGTATTTATAAACATCTGTACATTTTCTAATCTTCGAAGCACAGAATTCGTCCTATTTACATTTTGCTTCGAAGACGAGCATTTGACATTCAATGACAAATCGCATTCGTGACAAAAGGAAAAAAGAGCTAGTGAAGAGAGGTCTCTTTAAAAAGTTTACAATCGCGAAAGATTTAGTAAGTTGCGTTTTTCATTCATTCCAGTGCTGCCACCTATGGCTGGCCAGTACGATTATTCAAAGAAATGAGATTGGCGCACTGACATGAAATAAGTATTTAATGCATTTTCAGTGGACTTGCGGTATAGAAAAGTATGGAATAGAAAGGTTCGAATTTTAAAAAACTCTTTCCACGCTAGCGGACAAAATGCACTTTTGCACTCAGATTTCTAATGACAAAGAGAATCTTTCCGAGGTTGTGAGGTGAAAAGAATTTTCCAAATCGATTTAAAAATTTATGCGGTAATATTAAAAAAAAACAGTCGTATTGTTAACTTCCTTTCTTTTGAATTTAATAAAATAGTTAATATGTATATTTCTAATTTCGGTGACATTTCGAGACACTATGGGAACTAGCGTGGCTTTCACACATTTTAAATAAAAACTACGGGTCACTCACGTCTGTTTTGAGTCGAAAAATCCGACTATAGTTTCAACTGCATTTGGCGGTCTTTTTCAAAAGGGCAGGCCAAACGTCACTCTCGGTCGATGACGCGCCTCGCACTGCACTTGACCCGTAGTTTTAATTTAAAATTTCGGAACACATTACCCATTATCTATTCATACCTATAAATATAGGTGTACCTATACCTATAATAGATACGCAAACAATTATTTTTAATTCAATAAGTTGTTGTACTATTTATGTTATTTTTTTCTGTTGTATTTTTTTCACAATAAAATACATATCTATGTCTATGTCAAATAATTTAACAGAAATACAAGTGATATGAGCTAGAGTTAGCCAAGTTATTTAGCTAAGAGCGCCGGTATTTTTATACTTCATTTAGCAGTTTAATAAGCTAATAATAAGTTTAATAATTATCAATATGATGGTTTAGGTATTAATTAAACATAAAATTGAAGAGATGCCACTTTTCTCAATACGTACCTACCTTTATTTCAGTCGTATATCAATTTTCATAACAGCTGCTTCTACATCAAATAATCACAGTATTGACACGTTATCTTCTGTTTCTAAGCTCGCTAATCATTTGTGATATATTATCTTCTAAATTCTGTTTAGAATTTAGATAAATAGACAAGTAGCATCCATTAAATGGGAACTAACGTCTCGATTAAACAAAACAATGAAAGCAGCGCCCTCATTGCTACATTACTTCATTATCCCAAAAACCTTATAAACCATTTTATACGGTATGTATACCAAACTTTCTAATAATTCTCTGTTTAATCGATTCATCTTTACAACATTTCTGCACTAAAATTATAAAAATAACAGTAATCACTATCACTTGATACGAATTTATCACTCCAAATACAAAAAACCCGTCATATGAGTCTTCGAAGGCGGTAGAGAGATCTAACACTATCACCTCAACAGCGGGCTGTACGCTAGAAACACTGACCAGTATAAAACCTACCACACAGCTTCTCAAAACACTCTCGACTCTGTCAAGCCTCGACAAAGCTATCTTGAATATAACCACAAATAATAGCAAATTAACAATGTCAATCACAAACTTTACACAAGCGTAAACTATACAGAATATTTTAAGATGAGTGACTACATTATATTTATTGTCCAATTTTATCATAAGAGAGCAAAGAAGTCCAATTGGAATCGTCACAAAGCTGATTATCAATGTCACTAAAGCGAGATTTATTTTTGGAGCAAACAATAACGTCACACTATCATAGAGGTTCTTCGAGAAGACGAACATCCAACAGACGAGAGCTGCATCGGCTTGCACGTAAAGAGTGAAGATGATAAATTCCAAAGCTGGATGTGGTATATCTCCGCACGCTATTACATACTCCAAGGCAACATAGAAGACTCTTGTTAAAGTAAGTATTAATATTATCTTCACATTCAATGTTCTGCTGCAAGGGATCGAGAAGTATATCGAAGCTTGAAAGATCAGGCCCAATGTGGAGATAGAGAGACCGATCAACCACAAAACTTTAGCGAACTCGGGCAATCCGGACTCCATATTAAGTAAGTATGTTAAACAACCGAGCAGGGACGTGGTATAGATGAATGTGGAAAATATTCCTATGACGATGTATATATTAATATAATTTTTAATTAATCCACATTAATTCCCATCCATACAAATTATATGTCGTTATAATTGTCAATAACTTTGTTTGTTTATTACATTTTCAAGACAGCAGCGAGGGAGTACATAGAAACCGAGTTACAATAGGTTTTAGCGTCGTGCGTTACACTCTGCTTTTCACTACGATTGCGAGAAAATCAAATAATCCAATAGTGTAAGATCCCGCTATAGGACGACCTTCACCGAGCTGGTTAATGGATGAAAAGTATTTTATATTCAATTAAATATGTCAATAAATATATTGCAAATGGGTTGTCTAAAAAATTTCAGTCCAGAATGATTAATTATTATTTTTTAACTTTTTACTGGTTTTTGTTAATAGACAAATTCTATACCAATCGACAGTATGAAGCCCATAGACTAAACAGTAGTGGACCACAGCCTTGGGTCGCTGGGATATTTATTCCACCCCTGTTGCTTCAGGTGTTGTGGTGCAGAACTGATTTTGCGAATGAAAGAAAAGGATTTTTCAAAGAGAATCACAAGTGCAGTGGAATCCGCATAACGCAGCTAGTAACGACAAACTAGTAGCAAACAGAGTGTCGTAAACTAATAATACAAGGCTCTGACAAACTAATATTACTATTACTAATAATAGCATTACTCATAATACCAATAATGTTGTTACACTTCATTTAATTATATTTTGTAACAGTTATTCCATGCGGCCAATATTATTGTGTTGATGCATTTTTGCATAAACATATTTATTTCGACTCACAGAATTACGTATTTAAATAATTGCGTACTGCATTATTTTTGTAGTTTGCCTCACTTCATACTCTGCCATCATCATCATCTTAGCCACAAGAAGTTCACAGCTGGACATACGCCTCTCCCCCATGGTTTCCCAAAAAGACCTGATGGTAGAGGCTTGCATCCAGCGTCTTCCCGCCACTTGTATGAGATCGTCTGTCCACCTTGTGGCTGGTCTTCCAACGCTGCGCTTGCCGGTGCGTGGTCTCCACTCGAAAACTTTTAAAGGCCATGACATCAGTTCTACGTATTATTAGCCCTGCCCACTGCCACTTTATCTTCTAATACGCATATCATATAGGTACTCATACTCTTTGGTTTGCTTTATGTCCTAGTCCTCTAATCTGGTACATGTGTTTGGGCTTTTTAACAGCGTAGGTATAAACTTTATGTTTTACTCGACTGCCGCATTGGTAGGTAACGCTTTTCGAGCCTATGTCGCTCGTAAGCCTGAACCATTTGACAGATTACAATGTTATATATATTCGTCTTAGATAAGGGAGTGACATTACTTGCCGGACTGGACAAAGTTGCCGCTCACATTTTTTTTAAACAAGTATATATGTTAAAGGAAAAACAAAATACCCGACTGCATAAAAGCAGTTTTCATTTCAAAAGCATTTCAACACAACTCATGCGCACACTCGCCAAAATGTACCTACTATAGACAATTTACAGGCTTTACGACGATGTTCGATGCTAAGTAGCTTCTTGGCTACTAGTTTATCATCACTGAGTGTCCTCATAGCAAGCCGATTTTAATGTTTAACAAACTTTTATTAGCATCATCTATAACTTGCCAGTTACCATGGAAACAATTAACAAATTTATAAAATATATATATATATATGGCTCCAATGATTTTAGTGAAATTTGGTATGTAGGTAGATTAGGGAACGATAAATCGATCTTGCTAGGTTTCATTTTTAGTGAACCCGGGTTTGCTCGTATTTTCAGTCATAAAAAAAACGAGTGGAGCTCAGTCGCCCAGGTACTGTAAAGTAATACCTATGTCATTGAGTAATACAAATAAAATGCGTACTTATATTATTTATTTTCCAAGTAGTTGCGCCACTACTCCTGCAGACACCGTTGTGTTCTGCTTGTGTATTGCGAGGGCCCCGTAGCTGGTGGTATCACCGTCTCCTTGGCTGTCTTCTCCAGCAGCCATGGCGACGACCAGCATCGCCAACAACACTGCGACCAACACTACTAGATACTTGGACATCGCGCTTTCGGACCTGGAAAACAAGTATCTATCATCATCTCAGTCATAAGAAGATAGGCCTCCCCCAAGGATTTCCAAAAAGACCGGTTGGAAGCGGCTTGCATCCAGCGTCTTCCCGCATTACTTGTATGAGATCATAAATATAAATAAATACATATTTTGGGGACATTTCACACAACACCATCTAGTCAAACTAAGCAAAGCTTGTACTATGGAACTAGATGGCTGATAGAATACATAATTATATACTTTTTTTTTGTAAATATATACCTACATATGATATATAGAAACACCCAGACACAGAACAAACATCCATGCTCATCACACAAATGTTTGCCCTTGGTGGGGATCGAACCCACTACCTACAGCTAAGCAGGTTATATCTACTACCAACTGAGCCACAAAGCTAGCCAAGTATCTCTACTAAAATTAAAACATAAAACCCGACTGCAGAAAGCGGGTTTTGCAGTCTAACTTAATTACGACTTCGTTATGCTTAGAACGCTGTTGAATATTCGTTTTTCTGAGAAAGTACGCGTAAATCTCTGTAAAAGATTATAAATGCGTATTCTTTCTAATAATTTCTATAAAAATTACTTATTTATTACGAAAAAATGCATTTTTATTTTTTTACGAGATTTGTATTGTTATTACAAAAAAAACATACAGTCGAGGACCTCCTTCTTTCAGGTAGTCAGTTAAAAATATAGCCTATGACACTCACTACAGGGAGTAAAGACGAATCTAGCGACACCTCGCACATCAAAATCGGTCAAGCCGTTTAGGGTGTAGGTGATCATATAGAAACATAAACATACATATATACATACAAACATAGTTACACTCGGAAAACATAACCCTGTTTCTTGTGCAGTCAGATAAAAAAGTGACTATAGCAATTAGCAATATAGTAAAGAGTAGGTACTCAAATAATTAATTGAGAACCAAACAGGTCCGTACCTGACTGAGCGTTAAAGCAGATTAACGATATTAATTTTGCCACAGAATACTTAATAGTACAGACAGGTAAATACATAATAATCTCGCCACAAACGTTTTAACTTGCTACGACGCAGTAAAGCACACGTCATCGTCTACAGGCGCTAAGAGCCAACTCTTTATTAAAATGCATGAATATCCAGTGTCTTAGAACTTCCAGTGCCTAAGACACTTTCCTATTTCATCTTATCATAAATTTGAAACATTTAAAGCAGAAGCCTCGTTAAGGTACCGTCTATATTCTATGGTATAAGTGAAAAACATCGCTGTTATAGAGTTAAATATTAAAAAAAAAAATGTTTGTTACTCACCAAGTTTAGGTAGGTACTTCTTCTAGACCACAGCCGATGTTATGTGATATTTGTTTGTATCAACTCCTATTTATATAGGTACTACATAATATACCTATCTGATAATATATATTCACACATCAATTTCAATGCCTAAATAGAAATATACTGCCATTTATATAATATGTAGTTGTAATATCTATTAGAATACATGTTTCGGTTTGACCTTCCTAAATTTTACTCAATCTATCAATAGTTTATTGACACCACAAAAATAAACGCTTATGACAACGACACAACAGGTATACTTATCAATAAACGTTTATAGAATATTCTAGCATACTTAATTATGACTATTATAAAAATAATATCTACCTATAAAACTGCATAAGTACCTACCTACCTATATAAATACTTAAAAGCATACGTATGACTTTATAAATAAACATACTACACCTACAGAGGTCCTTATTACAAATTAATGAAAAACAATTTTTATCTTAAATTATTGTATAGTTACTTAGAATCAAAGGCTTAGTATAGGCTTTAGTACCTATAATCTCCACTTCTTGCTTGTTTATACTTATAGATAAAGCAGCTACTACGTCGCATCACACATTTTAAAGCAAATGATAAACAACCACAAGTGGCTTTTATCTAGCTTTTAAACACAATACTCAGAATAAAGTACCTAGTTAAAGATATCTACGCCATGATAACTATATGTAAAAAATGCGTAAAAGTTATTTCACCCACTGACACTCTTCAATAGCTTTCACAACCCCTCAGAAAGATGCACTCGACATACTTTTAAAAAGCATAAACGACTATACGTACTTGAGTACTTACATGATTAAAAGAAAACGTACAGGATTTCCGTGAAATATGTGGGCATCCAACATAAACATATTTCATAATAAATAAATAAACATAATAATATTAATGCATGCTGACTTCACCTGTAATTATTGTGACATTGTGACATTAAGCTGTATTTTATTTGTATGATTTTTTATTGTCAATGTATAGATGTACACAGTGTAGGCATGGCCGTAGCCTGGAAGAATTTTTATAATGGGCAGGATTTCGGGGGGGGGTATCAATAATTTTATAAAATGCTTCAAAAAGTTTCGCACTCGCTTCGCTCGCGCATGATTGTTTCATATTGATCTTTATTTGTATTGATCATTAAAGTGCCGTGAACTTTCTAATACGAGCAAATATTTCACTAAAAATAGCCACTAACCAAAATTTTTTGCGCGTTCTTGTAGGTATGTTTGTAATTTTCTATAAAGTCATATATTTATATTTAGGATTATTAAATTATTTTATTTATTTTTATTATATTAAGTAAGATATGGGACAACATGGCCGCAGACTCTGTCCCCCCCCCCCCCCCTGCTATGAGAAGGCTATAAGCTATGCCCTTGTCCATTACTGAACCCCCCCCGAAATGAATTCCTGGCTACAGCCCTGAGTGTAGGTGAACTTTATAAATAAATAAATAAATATAATCTAAACGTAAACAAATAACTTCATACTTCTAGTAACATTTAAAATATAATTACACACATCGGGTAGGTAGGTAAACAATACGCGCCGCTGACGTCAGGTTCCCGCCACTACGGCTAGCAAAAACCGGTCGCTGACGCGACTATGCACCGTCATGCACATTCACTGAGACCAGTCGCGATCTAACCCAACTCGAGTTTGTGACACATTTTGTTACGTTAATGTTTTTAATATAAGTAATGTTCGTTTGTTGTTTGTTTTTCCGATTTTAATTATTCCGCCTTCTGCATTTTTATTTGTATACTTATGTAATACATAAATAGGCAAACACGTCAGAGTGCAGTGGACAACACGAACTAACCGCGTGATAGGGTCAAAATGCACCACGTCTATTTCGAATCGGTTTTCAATACAAAACCTTTGGTTTCGGCGTGTATCGAAGGTCGACCCCGCAGCATCTACGGACGACACACGCGCCTATAAATATATTTTAAAATAGTGTATTTAATGGACTGATCACGAAGTTTACTGCTCGCAAACTGTTATATAAAAATAAGGGTATGATGGCTGCGTAGGCACAGACATAAATAGCTAAGTACATAAACATCTATATTCTATTGAAATAAGTAAAGTATCGTAGAAGGGCAGCATTATATCAGCGGCCTTAAAAAGCGGCCTCGTGAACCATAATCGACGCTGTAAGCACCTGCACTCACCCCGTTTGGAAAACGCTGACTACCCTCTTACGTGAGCGATCGCATAGGGATGAGAAGACTGCGTCAAACTATCGATATCGATATATAAGCCTCGGCGTTTTAGGAAATAATTTCATTACAAAACTCGATGCAACACTTTTTCTCAGAAATTGGTCAAATATGACAAGCTTATGTAAACTGACAGAAAGAACAAAATAATAAGAATTAAAGGTCTGTTTAAGCCTAAGCGTTATTCGCTAAGACTGTGAGCAGAATAGTAGAGGTAAATATCTAGCTAGTTTCGGTCGATAGATAACGATAGCGATGTTTATTTAAAGTACCGTGGCTTGAGCAAAATTTTGACAGTAGAATTCTTCTCCTTACTTCTTTGTAAACATAATGATTACTTGCTATGGATAGTTAGTAAATAAAGCACTAGATTTCGCGACACAGGGTTACCTAGTGCGAAATCTAGAGTACTTAGAAAATAGTCAATTCTGATTGTATACATTACGTTACTATGTACAATAGTGTTTGTATGGATTTGAGTAGTAAATTTATTATTATTATTATATCATTTATTTATTTATAATCTTAATTTTAAATTTTTTACAACATAAATATAAACTTATAAAAAAGAAACATAAATATTGTAAAAAACTTAAAACTAGGGTGCCGCCGGCAGCGGGGCGGGGCTCAAGCTGCCGGTGGTAGGGGCTACAGAGAAAGGAACCTCCTGACAATACGTGCCGTGTCCAGGATGACTGCCTTCTATTATTATTATTAATTAACACAAATTTATTCCGGTTATTTCCACCACAGGTAGTAGCGCATAACGCTTAGGGGTCCACTATTATTCACGTGATGTTTATTAGCAACTTTTTAACCCCTCTCTCCCCCTACTGGTGATACATAGTGAGGTTTTAGACCTACCAACACCCATCTCTTATCCAAGCTCACATGTATTTTTTGGTACAAATTACTTTTCGTTTTATATGAAAAAAATAATGTTCCAACGATTTCCAACGATTTCCCTGCTCGCTACGAGCAGGGAAATCGTTGCCTGGCAACGGGGAGCAAAATTGCGCGCCGCTTTTCGGTTTAAAAATCAAAAGTACAAAGGAAATAAAACTAATTTAAAAAATAAAATCGACTTCAAAACAATCTAATCAACTGAAAAGGGAGAGAGGTGAGGTTGAGTCAACTGAGGTCGGTGGCTGTCTAAAACTCCGTTAGTGATAGTTTAAGACACCGACCACAAAAAATAGTTGGGTACGTATCTACTTAGATAGACGCCCAGTTTTGATTTAATTTTACCGTATTATGTAACAGTCGTTATTTCTCCCTTTACAGTTGATTTGATTGTTTTGAAGGCGATTTAATTTTTAAATATTTTTTTGGTATTTATTCGTTTTGCATGAAACTAAAAAATATTTACCAAACTTCATTGGATAACTACCTACGTTTAATTTTTAAACACACACTTCTTTTGTAACACCTAATTTCGGAATGAAAAGTACGCCAGATATTTTTACATAATACGAGTAATAAATCTACCAAATTTCGTTCGAAACCGTCCGGTAGATTAACTTACATCGTTGAAACGTTTATATCTTAAAAGTCCATATCTTGAAAAGTACTGAACAGATTTTGATAAAACTTACACTGTTCCCTAATCCAGGAGAAACCTTACTCAATACAAAAGAATTATTACAATACGACTTCTAGTTTTCGCGTAATGCGTTGAAAAACACATACATACATACACTTCTTATGAAATATGGCACACGCGCCTAGAAGTTTAATTCTAACAATATTACATACATACATATCAAATTGATAATCTCCTTTTTTTGAAGTCGATTAAAATAACGTGATATCCCACTACTCCCCCCTCCGCCTGGTAATGTTTCGTGATTTTTATTCGAATCTCTCTACTCCACGTAACCCCCATTTTCGAGCATCAACGTGATTAATAGCCGATCTCTTAAGTCGGAACATGCCTTACTTATTTTACATTTGTCAAACTATCGACACATTTTATCGATAATCTATCCCATCACTAGTGCATCAACGGCGCGCGGCGCCCGATACATCGGCTGTCGAGCACGCGTCTGCTCTTACACCTTTCACCCTCAGTGGGTCACTGGGCCAGGTGGTTACTAGCCCTATCTACAATCTAGCTCTCAATTCTTGGCCTTCTACGTGAAGTGGGAAACGATCAAACGATGAGGTCGTTTGAATAGTAGAGTAATGGGCGTAGAGAAAAAGTTTGTGTATGGCAAGGACGGAAACAAAATGGACGCAAGTTCCTACCGTGTAACCGGGTATTAATATGAAACGATACTGCATGATAACACTTTATTATATTTCCGTAGAAAGTAGACAAAATAGTTGTGTTTCGTGTGTGTTATCTAACCGGGATGATTGCGGTCATAAGTTATTATAAATAACATATTTTCAAAAACTATTAAAATCATGTAAATTATCCGCAAACTGTCAAGCCAAGCCAATCTTGATGACAGTTTAGGGACTACCAGTTATACCGATAAAGACAAAAATGCTTACATCCGTCTCTTCACGCTTAGCTGTGTCACTGGGGAGTGAAAGAGAAAGAAATGTTACGTACTCTATTGCTTTCTTTTTCTACGATCAATGGTCTATAGGGACTATAGTCCTATAATCCCTATAGACCATATTTCAGGTTCAACCAGTTCAACTGTTTTTTGTCGGGAGTTTTCAAGTTTTCTGAACTTATACTTATTTAAACTATATTTGTGTGATAAACCAAGGTCACTACGGACCTAAGACTAGAAGGTCCTAAGGACACAAGGAAAAATAAAACAGCTACTTCATTTGTGGAAAATTGTATTCGTGATCAAGTAGTAAAATAAAAGACTCTACTATAAACACGCTACGTGATTATATCCTATGTGCCTCGCTTTATGGAAATAATAAGGCACCACACCTTATAATATGACACCAAACATATACGAAAGCGTACTGGAGTATCAACGCCGATCATAATTTCAATGTCGTACTTGAAAAAAATCTTGAAATAACAAATATGTGAGCATAAACGCTTTTTTTAATTGCTAAAGGGGCTATGTTTTCGCTGTCCCTCTTGCGCTTTACCACATATTCGAATATATAAATTGAATAAATGTACTTACGTCGAATCAGCACCTATACACAATACATTAGTCTGATTCGATTCGGAATTAATATTTTTCTTTCTATCATTTATATTCAGAATGACAGAAGGTATATTCTAAATTTAATCTGAGTCCAATGGATTGCCCTGCTGTATGTGAAAACCCCTTGATAATAAAGAAATAAAGAATTATGAATTAATTATATTTGACATATCACGCAAGTTCCATTTTAATTCAAACAAAGTTTCATACAGAAAAGTCTTATTTTCACTAGAATTGGTTTTTATGCATGAAAAAAAGAACATTGTCTACTTTCAACAAAAAAACACTGATATAAAATGGATTTTTATGTGACAACATTATTATCGAGAATCCTTTTATGTACATACATATTTGACGTTCAGCATGTTTATATCTTCAAAGATGTGGTCATGTATGAGCAAGCCCCTTGCCTAATGGTAAGTGCCTATTACTCCAACTGAATCCAACAATTGTCTAAGTACTGCGATATTAAAAGTGAAATTATGATCAACTACCTCGCAGATGTCTCCAGGTAAAAAAAGTATCAAAACCGATTATTTTGTCTATGATATTATTTTATTCGCCCTACGGGCAGGCTAAGGCCGTTTGGTCATACCGCCTTTGTCTATTATAAGCGATACCGCTTGTGTATTCTACCATAGACATTTATCACCATAACTTTGAATCATATGAAATGTTGGGTTTTGATACAATTTTACCAAAAAACCGATAATGTAAATTCAAATATACATAAATTATCAAAGAAAAATAAAATTATAGATCTTCGTGAAGTATACAGACAAATTTCAGATAAATAAAAAATAAAAAAGTATGTATAAGTGCCCTAATTCATTTGGTTATCAAATTGATTATTATTTCATTGTAAATTAAGTAACTAAAAATCTCTTTTTGGACGGAAAAAAATAATATGTGATGCACAAAGTACAGTAAAAATAATCACAAATAAACTACGCTACGTACAACACAGCAGTCTAAATAAAAAAACTACGATTTAATATAAATTATATAAAATTATATATAGAACTTAAAATTAGCTTAAATCTAATTTGTATTTTCTTTTCTTATGCCAATATTTTGGAAGAATTTATACATTTCAGACATTCTAAAGATGCAGCGCTAAATATTACTAAAGCACTTTTATTTAATGCCAATCTAAATGCACTGAAGAGATTCAAATACACAAGTCAACTTAGTTTGCTAAAAAATACTAAAAACGCTTCAATGTAGTAATGTAACGGATTTTAGGAAAATAGGTGATTAATAGGATTTACTCCGTTCCCAAAGCTGACCTTTTAGGACTGATCTCAATCAGCGATAACAGTACGCGTATTCACAATCATTAGGATTCGGAATCCAATCGGAAATTGTATCACCTTCTCTGTCATTCTGTATGGAAATAACAGAGATGAAGATACAGATTCCGACCCGATTCCGAAAAGTTGTGAATAGCCCTACAGGTCGCTGACGGAGGTCGTACGAAGATATTTTGTATTCTATAAATCAGCACACTGCAGCGCTTATGTTCAGCGACGCGGTAGGTAAAAATGTTTAGTGAGCGCATATACATCATAACTCACTCACTTCACCAAACGTCAGCGACTTACATCGATCCAAGCATAGGCTGATTTTACAGTTATACTGACTTTTTTGTTATAATTACAACTAAGTGATGCCAAACGAGTGTAATTTTTTAAGCTGTGTAACAAAGAAGATTGTTGTTTAGGTATCATAAGCAACAATTTCCCTTTGTTACACATACCCATGATCAGTTGGCAATGATAAACGCTGTTTAGAACTGGGATAATCCCCAGTTAATTATTAACGTCGTCACAAATAGTAATTGGCATTAGATTGTAATTACACTTGACGGCGCGAGAAGTGCTGACCAGCTATGTGTCAACAGTCAGTATAACTATAAAAATCCGTAACCAGCCGTTAATATTAGGCCCAAAAATTACAAACATAAACTATAGAGATTCAATCAAACATTGAGATTTTGTTTAGTAGAGCATCCTTGTCATTTCAAATATAGAAAAATAATTTATAAATACTAGTATGTCAAAATATGAAAGGGACAGGCCGAATGGCACATTAGGGAGAAATATAGTGAAGTATAGGATAGTGACAATGCTAATAATACTAGTACTTGAAATGTAAAAGTAAGGATTCTAAGCACAGGAAAGTTTTAGATATTTTCCCTTTAACTGATCAACGTAGTTTTTGCTAAATTTGAATATGATTATAACTGAATATCGTAAGCTATAGCGTTAATTAACTGTTACAGTCGTAAAAACGTTTCAAGTATTTTGAAACATTTTTAAATAAAAATTACGGATCAAAATTTCCGGCTACACCAATGATAACAATAAAAGTTTAATAATAATATTACAGTCAACGTGGGTAACTTTGACTCTGCGTCAAATATTCTACCTTTTTTAGAAGGTTCTCGTTTTTTTCCCAACAGATTAGTAGTAAAATTACTTGATTAATTAATTTACAGTCGTTTTGACTACTAACCTACTAACCTTCTAAAAAGGCCATATACAATGTTTGACGCAAAGTTAAAGTTACCCAAGTTGACAGTATTAAACTTTTATATTATTTTTTTCTAGATATTAAATTATTATTGCATATACTTTTGACAAATGTGCGATCTTCAGCTTAGTGATAACATAGTACTATGTTGTTACGATGCATACACGGCTGCCTTGAAGAAGACTGCTGAATATGGTTGAAACCACAGTCGGAATTTTCAACTCTAAACAGACGTAAGCCGTAACTGTTATTTAAAAATGTATGTGTCCTTTTTGCATACGTTACAATTTTGATTAGCAAGAAGTTGACAAAATACTCTATCGAATTAATGGAAGTGTGATTGTTTCTGATTTGATTGATTTGATCAAAGTTTGAATATATTCTTTTGATCTTGTTACATAAACATTAAGCATTTAATGATCAATGCATATGATATTTTATCGTAATTATAAATATGTTTAAACAGATACAAATGCTCAATGTATGCTTACTATCAATTTTTGTAAGCAATCGATTTCTTTTTCCTATTTTTAACTGTTGTTTTTATGGATTTTATTTTATTAAAACTAAAGCTGCCATATTGGTGGTGTTGACAATGTATCGAAATATTCAAGTTTACGTTAAGATTATCGTTAATGCGCTTGCTTCATTGTTATTTTTTATACAACTGACAGAATGAGGAAAAAACTATTTTATACGCTAAAACATTTTTTTTTTATCGACATACATGATTTTTAATGGAATCATGAATTATTTAAATTTTTGTGCTTGTTTCGAATCTGTAATTACTTATATTTTTCAAAAAAGCCGCTTTTTCAGGAAACATTTCTGTATAGATAAGCTAAGAAACAAAACTTTACCAAAATATAAATTTTGATCCAAATCGTTAAACCTGTTTCCGAAAAGAAAAAGAAAGTCATCAACGAAATCGAGAATGTTTTGGAATAGAAATCCATTGTCTTCTTTTTCATGGATACATGTGCGGTAAGTGACTCTCTCAAGATCAGATATTTAGTCGCCTATTTATTCAATTTCCTCCATATAATAAACCTGGCTACATCCGACGTATTACGCATTCTAAAATTACAAAGTTAGAAGTTCACCAAAGTACTAGAAATCTTTCTAAAAATACACACCCCACGACAAAATAGATAAGAGATAGGGCTTTCAGAGTGTTAAAAGGCAGAAAGGGAGAGAAAATATTGTAGAGACTGAGGAGCGTGCAATTGTATAGTGAAAGATCTTTACAACAGTTGTAAATTAATATAATAAGCACTCACTGCCTGTACAAGTTGAATTATACCTTAATACAGGATCACAAGAGTTACTTTTTGCATATATATCGCGGAGTGATCCTTCTGTACTACGAAGTACTTGTGTAGGTACGTCAACGTCCACTCATTGTCTGTACAAGCTAAATCATACCTTAATACAATACAGCAGAGTCGCTATTCGCGTATTTATTGCGTAGTGATCCTTCTGTACTATGAATTATACCTTAATACAGGGTCACAAGAGTTACTTTTTGCATATTTATTGCGAAGTGATGCTTTCAGTATTATGAATTGTGTGGATACTTCAACGTGGTCCGACGTATATGTGGCACTCGGCGACTGTACGAGCTAAATTTTACCTTAATGCAAGGTCGCAAGAGTTAATATTTGCATATGTATAGCGGCGTGATCCTTCTGCACTATGAATTGTGTGGGCACGTCAATACCGTGTCTTCTATGTGTGTGTGTGTGTGTCTATATGAAGAACTCTCTGCGCTTGGTGACGCGCGGTCCGGTGGCGGCAGCTAACGCGGCCGAGTCAGGGTCCGCTGCGCCGTCCGCGCCGCGTTCCTCCTGTACAAACAAACATAAATAAATAAACCATTTCACTACAGGACTAGCAGAAAGTCGGCGAATTACCACCCAATTCTCGTTGAAATGCCAAAAATCCGTACTCAGCGACATCGGTCCACGTTCTTGATACGTACTGCACAAGAATGGAATTTTTTGCCGCCATCTGTTTCCTGAGAACTACAATCTTGGAATATTCAAGGCTAGAGTGAATAGATTTCTTAAAGATTGAAGAGCTCCATCCACGGCCACAGCGTTGCTTAACATCAGGCGAGTTGGTCGTCAATCGTAGATCTATTTTGCGTATATCCACGTCTTATTGGAAAATGAAAATGAAAAACCTATGTATGTAGTTCCCGCTTTACAACACATTACTGTAATATTTTTTATTTATACCAAAATATTCGCCATATAATTAAAATCCAAATCATCCTCGGTGAGTCATTACAATATTCGCTAATCCATGGTGACAAAATAATAGCAATCACAGTTTCCTAAAGAGAGAGATGTGGTATGCTTACATAGCAAACTAAAAACTTAGACCTAACAACACAACCATCAAAATAACGTGGTTAGTTATACTTATGAGTATGAGATATTTTTTTTTGAGTAACTCAAACAATTTTCCCGGCAGCTTAGTGGTGAGACCGTCTGACTTGCGATCCGCAGGTCTTGAGTTCGAATCCCACGGCACGCACCTCTGTCTTTTCGAAGTTATGTGCGTATTGTTGATTGCCGCCAACTTCAAACGGTGAAGGAAAACATCGTGAGGAAACCTACATGTCTGAGAGTTCTCAATGATCTTGAAGATGTGTGAAGTCTGCCAACCCGCACTTGGCCAGCGTGGCAGACTATGGCCTAACCCTTCTCACAATGAGAAGATGGCCCGTTCCCAGCAGTGGGACAGTTTGCAAAAACAGGGCTGATAAAAAAAAAAAAAAAAAAAAAAAAAAAAAAAAAAAACAATTTTAAATCCACATTGTGACATTACCGCTGACACGTGTTCACGAGCATTCAAACAGTCACACTCACGTCCAAGTCCGCTGAGGCCAAGGGACTTCTTCTTCTTTTTTGTATTGGACCCGCATTAAAGCATTTGCCAGTGTCAAGTATTAGGATTTTTTCAAGTTTCTTTAGTAAAACAAGTTGTAAATGTCCTAGTCACAATCTAAGTCACGTATACAGTCAAGTCAATTTAAGTCGAGTCCTGCTTCAGTAAAGTGGTGGCGACTTTACTAGAAACTTCTATAGAGTTTTGCCGACAACTTAAAATCACACGTTTTACTGCTTTATTTTCCTTGCCCGCACTCACGCACTTTATCGAACACTTAATGAATAAAACACCACCATTTTTATAGCATTAATGTTCAAAATAACACAAGTTTAGGAAAATAAAACAAAACAACAACACGTTACTAAAACGTTCCCGCCAAAACTCGGCCAAGGGACTCAGCATGGTGAGTCCAACTCTGAGCTTGCATCACGCGTCGTCCTGGTATTCGAAACTGTCATTGTCAAATAGTGACATTTACCTGTGTGAGGTATTCTCCCTTGTGGCGCGAGAGAGCACGGACCAGCACTATGGCCACGACGATCAGGAGTAGGAAGATGAACGCCAGGACAGCTGGAACAAGCATGAACTTTTAATGAAATTTACCTCCTATAAGTGTTAGAAAACTTAAATAGTTGAACAGACTACGTTGAAACATCATCGTCATCATTCACAGCCTTCTCTATCCCACTGCTGCTGGGTATAGGCCTCTCTTCATCTTCCTCGATCCGCTGAAACTTAGCTGAAATTAAATATGAAATGAACTAAATATTGGTATAACAAATCACCATCTACCCCAAACTAAGCAAACCTTGTACTATAGGAACGAGATGGCTGATTGAATACATATATACTTGTTTTTTGTAAATACATACTTAAGATACATAGAAATACCCAGACACAGAACAAACACCCATGCTCATCCCATAAATGTTTATCCTGGGTGGGGATCGAACCCACGACCTATAGCTTAGCAGGCCAGGCCAGGCCAGGCATAATACCAACTGAGCTGCAAGGCCAGTCAAATGTGAAATGGAATTTTAAATGGAATTTATTTGTATTAGCAAATTTACAATAGAAGTTATGAATACTGATCCAAATTCTCTTTCAAACAAAATACAACAAAATCAAAAACATTACCAAACAATACGAAGTATACACACACACACACACACACACACACACACACACACACACACACTTATAACACTATAAAACAAACAAAACACGGTATACCTTTAGACCTAGGTTCTATTATTAAATAAAAAATATGTTAATCAAACTTAGTTTACAATTAATGAAAATACATACATACAACAAAAACAAAGATAATACAACTAAGAACACCTTCCATTTAAAAAATAGTTTGAAAATAAATTTAACAACCACACAGTGCTCTTTCTCAGAATGTTAATACAATACTACAGACGTAGAACGATAGAAACCTAATGTCGGAATGTTTATTAATGTGTACATTAAATGTCATTATAATAACATTAGGAGTTAAGGACGCATTAATGGAACTGTCTCAAATATACTAATTATTTATCGGTATTTAATTATTATTTTTAAGCAAGATAGATTTACGATTGACCACTATCATCATCATCATCATCCAAGCTCTTCTTCTAATCTGTAGGAGGTCTTGGATCCGAACCCCGCTCAGGAAAAAATATTTGTGTGATAAACATGAATGTTTATAACATGGATGTCTGGATGTTTTATATATATATATATATTATATATATATCGTATTCTATCACCTATCTTCTTAGTCGCATAGTACAATCTTTACTTAGTTTGAGCTAGATGGTGTTGTGTGAAATGTCTGCCAATCAAACAATGCAAGAAGAAACCAATTCACTTGCAATTTGAAGATACGCAGATTTCTCGATACTCAAAGATATACTCCTATGAATCTCTGAAGTATAGTATATCTTTCTCTCTAATCGTTTTTACAATCGTATGAGATTATTTACATGTACGACTTAAAAACTTCCGCTACAGCGCGCCAAACTCCGTCACACGACAGGGCGAGCGCAGGGGGCGGGTGAGGAACCCTAGATCGGCGGGAGACGAAGAGTGTCCGTTCTGTACGGAATATTATTAATATCAGAGACATAGTAAACACGCATGCGACTTCATTTGTATGTAAACCTCGCGTGCCACATTTTTGGTATCGACTGTGACGTCACACAAACGATTTAATGATAAATTAATTGATTAATTAATTGAAATTGATTTAATGATAATGATAAATGTTCCAGCCGCGCGTAATTGATTCAACTCAATGCATCCGCACACTTGCACGCTAGTAACAAGTTGACAAAATATCGAAACGAAAATAAATTTTTCACTTCAGTAGCAGTAGCAAACATGTAGGTTTTGCTGCCTGAAATCAGTGAGCAAAATGCGATTTTGCTCACTGAGTGAGACAAAGTAACATTTAATTATTATTTTTTTTGAAAGCTGCGAATATCTTATTCAGCCTTGGGTTAATCATACAATTCGAAACATTCACACTCTATCTCTTTCCCGCCATTAGAAAGAGAGAGAGACAAAGACCAGCCCTTTCGAAGTTCCGATTTTGAATTCGACCTCAAAGACAAACACGTTCGGAATTTCGTACTAACTAAAGAAATTTTGCATAAAGATAATTATGTCTTTTAATGTAATTTATTGAATTTTTTACTTATTGTTGTATTTAAACGAAAATAAGTATTTACTGCAAATAAAACTGATATTTAACCTGTAAATATTTATTTCTAGTTTCAATAATGTTAGGTACGTAATATATTTTATCTCCTAAAGTGTTCTCGCTGCTGAAGTGAAAAGTTATGTGTGTTACACGAGAGCAAAGTTTTTTTGCATCTCGTGCCTTTGAATCCTTCGCTTGCTCAGGATTCAAAATCAGCACTCGCAGCAAAAAACGACTTTGCTGTCTTGTTGCACAAATAACTATTTATTTGGAGACATTTCACACAACTGTGGTTCAATGGAAAAGACCCAGTGGACTAAACTGTGCTGATATATGTATGTATACTCACTGGCCAAGATAGCTTCATCGGTATTGTTGATGGCCCGTTCCCGTTCCAAGTCGACGGCAGGCGGCGGGCGCGTCTCTATCGGCTCCGGTGGATGGGTAACCGGCTCCACTCCGCAGAAGTCTTCGTTCAAGTTGCTCCCTGCAGAATACAGGTCAGGTTGAAAATTTAAGACCAGTGGCATATCGTGAGGGAAGAACAAGACAAAAACAAGTAGCTACTTATTTGCGCTCGCTTATAACTTAGATATAAATAAGTTAATTAGACCACTTTTCTGGCAAGAATTCAAACCAGGCTTTATTTTCGTATTTTTTAAATGAAAATGACAAGGAGATATTATAGTTTCCGACTCGATTCCGAATTCGACAAGTTGTAAGTAGCCTTACTGGTGATACTCCCGCTGTATAGTCGACAAGTGCTGCAATATAGAGTCAAAGTAGAGAAGAAAGAAAGTAAGAAAAGAAAGAAAGTAGAGTAGAGAAGAAAGTAGAGTAGAGTGCAATGTAGAGTCTTTAAGACCAAGTTTGGTCTAGCGAGCCACATCAGGGCTCATGCTAGGAAACCATAGTCTGGGGTCGCTGTCATCGAAATCGATGAGGAGGACTATATAGTAGACAAAAAACGATTAAACCGATTTTGATGAAACATAGCTAAGAACTCTCGACGAAATCCTCTTTCAAACAAAAAAAACTAAATCAAAATCGGTCTATCTATTTGAGAGCTACCGATGCCACAGACAGACACACAGATACACACGCCAAACTTATGACACCCCTCTTTTGGGGTCGGCGGCTAAAATGGAATTTATTTAATCTCTTTTTTTTTCTTTTTTTTTTTTAATTCTTTATAACCGGGTAATATTTTAGGGGTAGAAAACAGTTATCTCTGGGTTTTTTTCTGGTCGTTGTAGTTACCGAGACTCCTGACGTTAGGCGGCGGGTCCTGCTGGAACAGCAGCTTGAGCGGGTAGATGTCGTCGAACTCGACTCGGCTGACGCACCCGACGAACCCCTCGCTCATCGTCTCGTTCTTGCCGATGTACATGTACTGGATGTTGTTGAACTGCGCGTCCGCAGACGCCTTTATGTTGAAGTTGTACTCTTGGCTCTCGTAGTTGTCGACCTGCGGGGAGCATTTCGACTGTAATGACGGGGAGCTCGAGGCATACATCGGACACTCCATAAGATGGTGCACCAATCACAAACGTACGCAAGTTGACGTGTGTATACAACACACACACACACACACATGTATGTAATTATGGTTGTCGTTTGATTGCCGCTCGCCCGATACTAAACTTCTCTTGACTGAAAACCGCGTCACCAAACTGCGGCAAACGACAGGGCGAGCGCGGGGAGCGGGTGAGGAACACGATATTGGAGGGAGGTGGAGTGTCCGCTCTTCGTGTAATACTATCGATGTCTTCTGTGCTTGGGGTAAAACTCGCCAGGAAATAAGAACGTCTCATCATTCGATCAGTATTGCCGTCTCACATAATTTTATAAACTAGTTCATCACATAGAACTGACAACTCGCAAAATAGAAGTTTTAGAAATTTTTTCTAACACTGATATATATTTGATAAAATATATGTATATCAGTGTTAGAAAAAATCTTATTTCTTCTTATCTTTTTTCTAAATGAGTAAGTACTTATTGTTTCTTCTAAATATGATATTCTTCTAAATCGTTAATGATGATCAAAAGTAGCTTATCTCATTCTCGGGTGTCTGCTTTCTTCGTACCAAATATGATTATAATCTGTTTAGCCGCGAAAAGGTAACAAACAAACTAATAATAAGTTATCTTCGCTTTTGTAATATTAGTTGAAGCAGCGATGCACAGCGATTTATAAAGGAAAGCGGGGGAGAGCTTTGCCCAAGAATGGTGTCTCACTTCACACCTATATTGTCATATAGGGATAAATTAATAAATGCTACGATTATTTACCTGCAGCACCATGGTGGCGCCGCCGTTCTTCCTCGTGAGCCGCACGTCGTGGTATTGTCCTAGAGCGAAGTGCTTCCCTTGGAACACGATCTCTTGCCGCTCGAAACCGAAGTCGAACACCACGCGCAGATGTCCTGCGATCAAATCAAATTTTATCCTAACTGCTGGCTTCAAAACTTCATACTGAGGTGTCATCTACCAAGTCACCATTTACTTAAGTACTATGACTGGTTTCCTTAGCACAGCCTCGGTAGTTGTGCTTGATGTTAAGGGGTGTGCTATGGGGTACTGTCCAGTCTAAACACAAATCACGAATTAATTTACTTTATTGCGCGTCGGTCTACAATTCACATGTATCGAGCACGGCGGTAAGAGAATGAATAGGGAGAACAGGAAGCGACGGGTGCCTGGCGCAACACGGCGGCAAAACTACTTACACTTGCAATCCTCGCCCCCCCACACTTCGTATCAATCGTGGCGTCGACTTACCCGAGTTAGAAACCATGAGTGTGAGATACTCTCCAGTGATATTAGAGTTGAAGCCGAGCAGGAACCCTTTAGGGTTGGTGGTGGTGAAGCCGACTCGGATGCGCTCAGCTATGGTCGAACGCCACGAGCCCAGGAAATCGTACTTGATGAGGGAGTTGGCGCGTAGGTTCACGCCGATTTCTGCGGGATGTGAATATATAGTTAGAGAGAAGTTCACTGTGCAAGCTGTCCTGTTGCGAAATGCTGCCTAATTTTGTAGTTTTCTAAGTACTTTTCTAATACGTAAATACCGTAACGTATTTAATTACTATGACTCATTAATGTACCTTGTTACAGATACATATAAAATACAAAATTCATTCTTCGTGTCGTTGAATGAGTTTATTTATAATGTTTTATGAACATATTTATAATAATGAAAATAAATAAACAAAACCATTGACACGAAGAATGAACAACTAAATGAATGAATGCGTGGATGAATTGATGAATGATAAAGACATACCATCAGCGCAGATGGGTCCCTTGAACGCGGTCCAGCGACAGTCGCAGACGTACGAGTCGTACCCCTCGAGACAGGTGCCGTTGTTGAGGCAGGGGGACGACATGCACTTGCCCACGCACCCCGTCGTCACTCCGTATAAACCTGAAATGTTATTGTTACATATGGAATGGTTCAGCAAAGTTCCACCTGGACGCCGATCAACAAGGCGTTAGTGGGTAAGAGATTGCTTAGGCTCGAACGCAGACTTAAGGTTGGCAGTTTTTTTTTTTTTTTTTACATTAGACAGGTCTACGATTAAATAATTCAATTATATTATTTAAAAAAATCATCATTCATCATTCTAACCTTGAAAATTCTAAAAATAATAGTTATCAGGAAACAGGTACGGCAGCACTACTCTTGTGCAGTACGCATCAAGAATGTAAACAGAAATCGTACGGAATTTTGAGAATCCGATGGTAGTGTGCCGACTTTCTGTTCGTCCTGAGATGTAAGCCAGCTCACCTCTCGCGGCGTACCCCCTTAGGTCGACGGGCCGTCCGTTGAGCAGCAGGGCGCGCATGCAGCCCACGAACCCGTCCTTCCGGTCGAGGGTGCCTCCCAGCGCCAGACCGGTGGTCAGGTGTAGTGCCCGGACCGGCTCCTTCGCCGTGCGGATCTCATTCTTCAACGCGCCGTCCACTACCACTCGGGCTTCTTTCCTATAGTTATACATTGGAGAGTTTATTTTTGGAATGGAAACACATAGACTATTACTAGACAAGTATAAGTTTAGCAATCTCAAAACCCCCGACAAAAAAACCGATTTGGATGGAACATAGCTATGAAACACTGCTGGACATAGCCATTCATGGATTTCCAAAAAGATCGATTGGAAGCGACTCGCCGCATCTGCCCACCACTTGTTTGAGATCGTCTGCCCATCTCGTGGCTGGTCTCCCTACGCTGCGCTTGCCTGTGCGTTGCCTCCACTCGAGAACTGTTCGCCCCCATCGGCCATCAGTTCTACGTGCTAAGCACCCTTCCCAATCCCACTTCAACTTTCTAATCGTAGTTATTGCTACTCCAAATTTAAAAGATGAATGTTATAAAATATATAGTGACCTGTTCCGTTCGATGGAGACCGAGTGCCAGTTGTCGTCCGCGAGCCGGGTGCTGGTCTCCACGGAGACGCCGAGCGGCGTGTCCCCCACCTGGAACTGGAACTGGAGCTGGTCTCCGCCGATGATGGACAGCTTTATGTAGTCTTGGGGACCCTGGACAAGACGCGTATCACTCGTTTCGATCCTTACACTATCGACTGATATAAAAGTATAGTCTGTTTTATATAACATGAGAATGAATGAATGAATGAACAAGAACGAACTGGTGGAATATGACAGCTTGTAATTTTGTAAAATAAGTTTGTAATAATAAGAGTTCCAAGTCCCTTTCCATTAGTTACAAGTCCGTACTTGTTTATTCATTTTTCTCACGTTATTTAACGCAGACCGTGACAGTCAGATAGAGACGGGTATAACGAAAATGTGTCCACCGTTAAAAACGCAGATGTATCGCTAACATGTACATGCGTTATTAAAATGCCCGTAACCTATTGTCACAATATCAATATATAATTTAATATCATTGTTTGTCAATAGACGATATTGCCATCAAGTTATTTTGTCCATTCAATGAAGTGCATCTGTCCTGTACTATTCATTTAGGTTAATATTTAGCCATCATGAACACTTTCCACTTCGAATAATAATGTTGTTCCGAAAACGTTTTTATTTTAACAACACTCTTTGTTTCTATTCTCACGTGCATTCCGTTACCTTCGAATGCAACAGCACAGCATTTTCCTTAGTAGTTCTGAACTCGAAGTAGATGTCGCCGCTGTGGCCGAGGTCGAACATCGGGAGCGTAATGATGCCGTCCGAAATACGGAATGTCACCGCATTGCTGAACAAATCTGAAAATAAATATCGAAACATATTGTATAATAAGATATAATATTTATATTTTACAACAATCACAATATATGGCCAAGAACGAGTCAAGATGTTCCATAAACAATGCCATAATCGAAAAGAAGACCGTTTTGATAGCATCGTTAAAAGCATTATTTTATTATTAATACGACATTTTGGAAAAATGTTATCGACCATTGAGCTACAACGTATTGAATGAGATGTGTTCTATTTCAAGTTAATTTAAATTTTGGCTGAAAGTTATTCAAGAAAAGGGGTCTATTAATAAAGTTAATCAATAAATTTTAAGTGTAATTAATAGTTGAAGAACGCTGAGAGTACACAATTATATTCCATTTGGCAAACTATATCTCGAATAAACCATATATATAGGATCCCCCAAAACAAGTGAGAAACCTATCATTTTAAAAGGCCTCTTCAACGGTATACCGTTAAATAGGTCACAAAATACACAAGAGAATATAGTGGATAAAAATGTATTTCTTACCATCTCCCTCGCACAGCAAGGGTCCCAGCGTGTACCGTCCCTCTTTCTCGTCGAGATGCGAGCCAGTGTCGCCGAACCGAAGCTGTTTCACGGGCAGAAACTCCTTCTCGGCGATGTCGCCGCCGTCCATCTGCCATTCTGGGGACACACGGTCATATTGAGTTATCATGTAAGTCAAGTCAAATGTTTAGCTTGAATACAAAAAATGTTTAATATATCTTGTACCCTCCAGGATTTATAATGTACACTAAAGAAGTGCGACGTTTAATCAGTTATGTTTAATAACGATATTTTGAAATTGAATTGTAAATTGGTCACATTGAATGGAATTGAATGAGTAGTCGAGCCCCGATTTCTTTCCCGATATGTCCCGAATGATCAATATAAGGTCTTTTCGCGTGACGATAGTATTTCGCACTACAACTGTATCATAAAGTTTGACATATCGTTATCGTTTTAAAATTCATTATGAAAAATTATAAATCTTTTATTATGGAACTTTGTCGTTCCAATGAATCAGAAACGTTAGCGCGCGCTCTTCTGTACAAATAGTAGAAAACTGTTTTCTATGCCAAAACATCATCCTCTTTTTTGATGTGATTGGAATCATAAATAGCTATGAATCTACCGTTCGCTTTTTTTTCAACTATTGTTATAACTACGAAGTAATTTTAAACTTCGGATTATACCAACGATTTTTTTTAAACATAGTAAAAAAATTATACAGGTCAAAAATTACACACATCCGAAGGGACTTGAACCCGCATATCTCGATCTGTACTTGGGACCCTTTACCATTTTGACCATGGAGTTGTCACGTGGGATGATCGAAACTTTCCAAACAGTATTTTCTGCCTAAACCAATCAAGCGTTTCAAGTCTCGTCGGATGTGTTATTTTTGAACTGTCTATAAATTTGTAGATACTTCAGTGTCAAAAATATCAAATATGAAACGTAGTCGTCGTATCCATACCGTTAGGTTTGAGAGAGGCGTACTCGGCGTCACAGTTGCACCACTTGGTAGGGTCGGCGCAGTCCCCGAGCACGCCGCAGGCGCACATGCGGCTGCCGGGGGGCGCCCCCGCCCAGTAGTCCATGCGCTGCCCGCTGCGGGACACCCACCACGCGAACGGATGGAACGACGCCTCCTCGCCTGACACAACATTGTCACTAGGAATACCAGCCAACGGGTGAAGTTTCCGGTGCCGAGTTAAAAGGTTGTGAAATCTCGGTTAACAAGTGTTAAAAAAAAATAAGAACACTCTTGATGAAATCCTCTTTTAAACAAAATAAAACTAGATCAAAATCGGTACACCCGTTTAAGAGCTACGATGTTACAGAAAGACACACAGACGCCATTCTCATAACGTCCCTCTTGTTGGGTCGGGAATTAAAAAGAGAAGTTTACCAACCAATGCCAATGCCATTTGCCGACCAATTTTGATACTAGCTGACAGAACCATTCAATACTCAATGCTGAACAAAAATTTCGAATATGAACAGTAGAACTCGCAAGCTATCTTTTTGCTACAAGTATTGTTGAACAAAAGTTTGCGCTCGCAAACTCAACTGATCGTAGAACTACTAATTATACTTACTACCAACACAATTAATCAAAGATTTAGCATTTAAGGTAATTTGTACTTTGTCACGTAAGGTAATTTGTACTTTGTCACGTCGTCACAAGTGTCTCTATTCATGAAAAGGTGTTTATCAAGTGAATCTTTATCTGTGCTATAAAGTATTCTATGCCCATATTTGTTTCAACGTGGAACAAATTGCCGGCCACTGTTTTCTGAGAGTTACAACGTGGGATTCCAAGGTCAGAGTGAATAGATATCTTCGTAGGTCTACCGTGCTTCATTTTTCAGCAAATTGTCGCTTACTAACAGGCGAGTTAGTAGTCGAACGCGGACTTATTTGCGTTAAAAAAAGTAGTTACTAGGTGAGTTGAGCAGCCTGGAATGCCTGCAGCTGTATTCTAAACGTTGCTGACACGTGTGGGACCGATTCAGAAGCGCTTCCAACTGCTGCCTCGACGCGTCGTAGATGATATCCTGCCGGAAGGAGCCCGGCTCCTGGTAGCCGTCTACTGTGGTGCTCACTGATGACGAGTGTTGGACAGAGGTGATGATGCGGCCGTCGGCTGTGGAGGAATTAACATCTTTTAGATGTGGTTGGTTAAAACAGTTGAACGACACTGGACGCCCGACAGATGTGTAAAACAACAAGTATCAATATCGTTCTAGTGTCTGAAAGAAAAACAAAATACCCTGCAGAAGAGCGAGTTTTGCAGTCTAACTTACGATTTTGTTAAACTTGATACGCTGTTGAGTGTACGATTTTTGTGAGAAAGTATACGCAAAGTTGTTGTTAGAGGGTATAAATGCGCATTCTTTAGAACAATACTGAAAATCTCACTGTAAATTTATAATTTTTTACACAATAAAATATATTAACTATATCATCTATAACGCCTCTAATGGTGAAAATTAGTAAAAGACAGCTCCTGGAATTGGAATGCGCTCTCAAGACTTACAGTAGAACTCGCACTTGACCGGGAATGCGGGCAGAGGGCCAGAGCCATCAACGTCGATGTGTATGTCCGCCTCCCGTGACACAGCTTGCACGTTCTTGTACGCGGCGCAGGATAGAGGGTGCACCGCTGTAACACAAACAACAATCAGGGCAACCTTTTTAAACACGTTTTTATTAGCTTCACCTGTATGCATGTTTGTTTGTTTGTTACCAACTCCTTTGGACTTGATTTTGACCCACTTCAAACGGTCAGATTTCATTCAAACTTTGTAACTTATCAAGGACCGATGAGAATACAATAATTTGATAAGATTAAGCGTGTTTTTTTAGTTTTTAAAACTGTTATTATTACGCTCACCAGTTGGCGCCACCGGCGAGTGAGGTCTTGGCAAAATTTGTTATCACGCGCGTGAAACAAAAGTTTAGTTATAAATCATTTTCTAGTAACGTAAAAGTGCAATTGAAGAAAATACAGAGCATGCCGCAGTGTTGTTCAGTTCCGTTTTCTTACTCTCTTAAAGCAGTCGTGATTCTCAGGGACAACTATACACCTTCAAAATAAACGCGTGTTTGTAAAAAACAGTTCAACCCTAAATGCGTTATGCGTTACCTAAAAAACCAACTACTGAAATCATAAGTAATAAGTCATTTCTGAGAGCTCACTCTACACCAGCGCCTCTAGTGGCAAATTCAAATGCAGTAGCCCACATTATGTAATGTTGGTTTCCTATGCTCCAATGTCGGTTATTACAATTCTGTTCCACTACTCCCAAGTTGAATATCTTGAGTAAAGTAACGTAACCAAATAGTAAGGTAACCAAAATTATAGATTTTTCAGTATTTCCCACAACTCCAGCTGGACCGAAATATCCAAACGTAATTATTTTCTTATGATTTCTAGAAAACTGCTAAATCGAGAATACGCTTTATTTTTTAATTAATATAATGAATATTTAAAAAAAATATAGTTTACACGAAAATAAATGCAAATACCTACTAAAACAAATTAATCGGCCAATAAGCTTCCCGATATTTTTTTACCTGCAAAACAGTATAGTTTTTTTGACACAATATGATGACGTCATCATAACTGATGGTGCGTAGCTAATAAGTGTAAGAGACTGTACCACGGAACATTATACTTGACCATGACTGTTTGTAATTACTGTGTCTGGGTGTTTCTATGTATCATATGTATATATTTACAAACAAAAAATAAAGTATATATGTATTCTATCAGCCATCTAGTTCCATAGTACAAGCTTTGCTTAGTTTGGGCTAGATGGTGTTGTGTGAAAAGTCCACAAATATTAATTATTTATTTATTTAAATAAAGATTTCGTATTTGTACTCACATGTGTGACAAACAGCGCCAGCATACCCGGTACCCTGACAGTTGCAGGTAAACTCTTCCGCAGTCTGTGTGCACACGCCGCCGTGTTCACAAGGATTTGGATTACATCTAAAGAAATAAAAACAATAGAATAATGATCGTCCACTTGCTTGTTGGCAGGTTATTTTATTGTAAAATTATCTTCAAAATTGCTATGTGATAGTTCTACGGTAACCCATTTTATAATAAATCTAAATTTAAAGTGATCACCTTTATCTAAAGTGATCTAGGTTCAAATATAGGCTACAATTTATCCCCCAAAATAAGAAATGGTTTCTATAGAAAAGTAAGAGAAACTGCGGGCGCCACCACCATCACGCATCGCTAAGCTCCGCTCCGCTTCAGTAGAAACGCAGCGTAACAGAAGTGTACCTGTCAATCATCTGGCAGGCGTCGAAAACGACCTCGTTGGGACAGCAGTACTCCTCCTTCTTCCAGTCGGTGGGCAGCCGGTAGTTGCCGTCTACTGCTATCTTGCGCATGCAGCCGATAAAACCTCGAGTCGGGCCCTTGCCGCCTGTTACAAATAATTACTTATGTTTTTATTCCGTAATTATAGACTAATATGGAGGCCTATGTCCAGCAGTGGACTTCTTATGGCTGAGATGATGATAGACTAATAACTTCTTCTTCTTCTTCGTCGTATCGATGATCCTGTTTGAGGTTTTTATACTGTTGCCTCCCATTATTTGGCTACAGCGACCCCGCAGGGAGAAGCACTGTAAAGGTCCTGTGGTGTGCAGGACTGGGGATACTGAGGGCACGATAGTAAGTGCTGCATGGTCTGCGTAGTGGCTCCACAATTGCACTGCGCTCTCTCACTAATAACTTGACAATATTCTACTAAGAACAGATGTCAATATCAAAATAAAAATAACAATCATGTAAATATTTAGAAGTTTGTGTCACAATAAAAGCATTGTCTATTGTCAATGTTCTATCAGGCTGTAACCAGTTTTAAATTGTGAACCTAAGGAACATTTGTCAACATATACTTCTAAGCAAGCTGTGTTTACAAATAGAACGGCGTATGCATTTTAATTTGTTTCCATTTAATCATATAATTTATGTTTCTATTTTATTTGTCCAATTTTGTAAACAAGAAATAAAACAATAAAAAATATTATTCACACCACCATCTAGGTTTTAAAGCATCAGTAGTCTTCTTTCTTGCAAACTAAATACAATCTTACCGGCGATGTAGTAGGTGCTTCCGGTCATGAACTTGAGTTTCTTGGTAGTCTTGACGGGTCGGTAGTCCACCGCGAGCGTCAGGCTATCTGTCGCCATCGTCAGCATGAGGGAATGCCACCTGCCGTCGTTGAATTCTTCCGCGTAGTTGTCCAGTTTTACTTTAGGCCCTTGCGTTTCGAGCTCTACTTTCACTTTGCCTTCTTCGATGTATACCTGCGGGTGAAAATAATTTCATATTTTAATCAATTAATTTGACATTTTTACTTTTGAGCAACTGAATCTAATAAAGACTTAAGTATTTTTAGAGTTGTGCATACCTGGACATGTTCGTTAGTATTAAACTTCTGATATACTCGTACATACCTTGACATGTCCGTCAGTATTAAACTTGTGATATACTCGTACATACCTTGACATGCCCGTCAGTGTTAAACTTGTGATATACTCGTACATACCTTGATTGACATGTCCGTTAGTATTGAACTTGTGATATACTCGTACATACCTTGACATGTCCGTCAGTATTAAACTTGTGATATATGAGCAGGCCGTGTATCTCGTAAGTCCTGAACTCGAGCGAGATGTTGAGCGTGTTCCCGCCGGAGTAGCCGCGGAGGCGAGCGTACGAGCCTTCTTTTAAAAATGTTATCGGCACTACTGGAGGTTCCTGCAAATACAAGAAATAATAAAAGGTACTGAAAAAAATATACAAATGGACAAGGGTTAATCAATAAAATAAATATCTTCCGGACAATCTTTAGATGAGTACATAATATGAAATACGAGTATGTACTAGAGACAGAGAGTATGTAGAGTAGGTGATGAGCAATTTATAAACACCTCTGTCCAATATGGTAGTGCTGTATCTGTCTCGCTCACACGTGACACCTTTTTAAATACAATTTAATTTAATATTATTAATCATCATCGAAAAAGTAGCATGAAAAATATTCAAAATGTTTATTTTGATAATTATGATAGCACAAATAAAAACCCAAAGATAAAATTTTCCACTCTTTGTTATTTCGGTCAAGGAAGAAGGTATTTATCGTTATTTAAACAAAAGGCGCAGCGCGAGTGAAACAGTCGTAGCATCCACCCAAGGCCTTAATACTCACAGGGCAAGCGTAGAGCGTGTTAACTTTCTGGAACTTGAAAGGCTCCCCGCTGTCGTAACCGAGCCTCAGGTCTTGAATCACGTTGGTAGCATTCAGGTACATATTCTCCACACAGCCTGTGAAATTCTGGGTCACCACCAGGCCTTCTTGGAAGTTGGGGACTCCACCAATGTACAACTGGACAAAGAGTTTTAGGATAGTGCATTTACGGCCTTACCGAAAAAACGTTTCGATCAAAAAAATATCTAAATTATCTGTCTTATTTCCGCAACTGACATTTCGTAGAAGCGAGCAGGTGAATGAATACTTTGAACATTTAACAAATATCAGAGACATTTAAAATTTTATAAGCCATTATAAGTAGTACCCAGTATAATATAATCGATGTCAATTTGTTGGAATTATAGTCAATCAATGACCATGTATTTCTTAATAATAGCCTGACAATTACTGGTTGTTCCTACATTGGCTTTAATAAAACGAACAAATCTATGAGCTCAATTTGAGAAGGCATTCAAGAGCTCGACAACACACAGTCTTACCAAAAAAGCGGAAGAAGACAGAGAACTTATGACGTTGGTTAAAGTTAAGTAACGTTTTTCGGTAAGGCCGTGTATCTTTACACTAAAGTATTACAATTTACAGTAAAACGTTACAGCGACAACTATAGCATTGTTGTTCAAACTTCATGAACTTTTATATATATGATAGTAAACGATGTCGCTTAAGAACAACTGGAACAGTCTCTGGAGCTATCGGCAGCTCAGACAAGAATTTACAAACACGTTTAATAATATTTTATTAGTTTAAAAAAACTTTAACAACCGACTTCAAAATACGCAATTTCGTTTACTTATCCCAATTATTTTCTTTTATAACCAAACTACGGAACCGATTTTGATGAAATTTTTATGGGACCTATTTGGAGGTATATAATTTTATTTTATTTAAAGAAATAATTTCCCAAATCGGTTCATATACGGATTTATGAGGTAACATCCTTTCTTCCTTCTTTTTTCGAAGTCGGTTAAAGACATGGTCCGAGATGTACACTCACAGCCCTGTTCAGATTGAGCCTGGAGAACTCTCCCTTGATCCTGTCCTGCACGATAACCCGGTCGACCGAGAATATGATGTCGCGCCGGTTGCGCGAGATGACCACATCGTGCCATATGTTGTCGTCCAATAAACTGCCTACGGAGAGCGAGGTCGACGTACCGGACCCTGGAAAAAAATGGTATTTCCTTCAACCGATTCTGTGCTGAAGGCACAACAGCGGTGTTACTCTGAACTCTTATAGCGATGCTAAGTTCGCTCAGAGTCCGTTTTTTATCTTGCTTTTTCTGCAATTAAGAGTGTGAGTCTCCTTCTTTCTGGAAGTCGGTTAAAAATCAAAGTCACCCGGATGTATGTATTCCAAAACAAAAAGTATTTTCAGTATTGGTACACAAATAAACAGAGAAATTGATGAATAAACATTTAAAAACCGGCCAAGTGCGTGTCGGACTCGCGCACTAAGGGTTCCGTACCACTATCTATAAAAACGGCAAAAAAACACGTTTGTTGTATGAGAGCCCCCCTTAAATATTAATTTTATTTTAATTATTTATTTTTAAAGTGAATAGTATAACTTAATATTCTGTGAATATTTCAAGCGTCTATCTGTTGCCATTATCAATATCGAGCAAAAACGAGCAAAATAATCACATTTGTTGTATGGGGGCCCCCTTAAATATTTGTTTTTTAGTATTTGTTATTATAGCGGCAACAGAAATACATCATCTGTAAAAATTTCAACTGTAACTATCACGGTTCGTGAGATACAGCCTGGTGACAGACGGACGGACTGACGGACGGACAGAGAGACAACGGAGTCTCAGTAATAGGGTCTCGTTTTACCCCTTGGGTACGGAACCCTAAAAAACATACATGCAGTCAAAGATAGAAGTCGCTCTTCTTGCTTGTTTATACTCACCTAGATCAATATTGAGCACCAGCCTATTATCCCTTAACTGCAGCGCGATGTAGTCACCCTGAGTACCCCTCGAGTACAGAAGCGCTCCGGACGCTGTGGAGGTCTTGAACCGGAAACGGATGGCCTCCCGCGACGCGGAGATCGGGTCGCGCAGGAGGTCCATCTTAACTAGCGAGGTGCCGTTGAAATATAACGTGTCGGCCACTGTGGAGAGGAGTGGGTTACACTATATATTATGAAAGAAAGAAGTTTAAGGTTTTATGTCACACGTACGGCGGGGAATTTAAATTTCTAGCATACTGTAGCCATGCAGGCCTAATAATTATTAGGGTCCCCGCTTACGGCCCGTCCCGCCACAACCACAAAACGTCGTCCACCGACCTGCGTACAGCACTTTTCATATATTTTATATGGACTCGTCGCACACGGCGCTTGTAGTCGAGACACTCGAGACATAGCACGAGTTCATATATTCATATAGTCAAATGGCTCGTTGTCAAACCCTGAGTTTGAATTTCTGCTTAACCGTCAAAGACCAAGTCTGTATCATATGTGAGGATGGGGAAAAACTTCCCTTTCAATAGATCCTACTTAATATATAGATATCAGAATAGATCAGGCCGATTGGAAGCAGCTTGCATCCAGCGTCTTCCCGCCACTTGTATGAGGTCATCTGTACATCTCGTGGCTGGTCTTCCTGCGCTACACTTACCGGTGCGTGATCTCAACTCGAGACCTTTTCGGCCCCATCGGCCATCAGTTCTACGTGATTTACATTTTTAAATAATAGAGATATTATATTATTGAAGGGCTCACCATAATCGCAGCCGTAGACTTCGACCCTCATCGAGATCTTGTCGCGCCACCGCATCGGGTTGATGCGGAAGTACTGCGCTATGATAGGCACTTCAAATTCGTTTTTCTCCACCGTATTGCCGTCGTGGTTGCCCTCGAACATCTGCAATTTCGACTCTGTTGGATGTTGGGCTTTACATTGCTGTGAATGATCCAGCGATTTAATTGAGAGAGACTTATTTATTCCGATCATTTGTATATAGTGATGAGCCGAATATCCGTATTCACGAAGGAGAAACGAGTATCTATATTAAAAGAAAATACAAATACAAGACTGGAAAAGCAATTTTTTGCAGTCTAACTTACGATTTAATTACGTTTGTTATGCTGTCGAATATGTGTGTTTTTTGCGAGAAAGTATGCGTAAAATCGCTGTAAACGTTTGTTAACGCGCATTTTTTAGATTATGTAACTCTAGTAAAATCACTTGTTTATTACAAAAAAGTTCATTGAAGGTTACGAAAAACGCTTTTTTCATTTTTACGAGAATGTATTTTTACTATTACAAAAAAAACATAACTTAAGACACTCAGGGAATGAGGATGAATCTAAGGACACCTCGCACATCAAAGTTGGTCAAGCCGTATAAGCACAAAAAGGGTCTTAGTATGTTATATATTTGATTATATGTATATTTGCATTCATGAGAATTTGTCTATCAAAATGGTCGTTTCCTAACGCTATTCTGTATTTTTTATTCCTAATCGATCTTTTATTCAGTAAATTTATATCTTCAACAATATTGGTATGTGCGAACAAGACAGTGAATTTACTACAAACAGTGCTTTGACTACCATAACAACAGCCAAGTAGGCCGTCAGACGCAAGCCTATTTATGAATTAAAAGTCAGAGCTGTCTCTAGTTTTGTCAAAATATACGTCAGCAGAGAGGAGCAATTTACGCTGCATTAGAATCTCATAAAATTATCGCTTGAGCATTGTACCGTTGCTGTATCCATTATCAACTCACCCTGGTATTCCCCTCACTATCAGTGACCTGTCTCCAACTCTCTCCATCATCAGAATACTGCAGCATGTAGCTGGAGACATACTCATCGGTGGCATATCGCCCTCTAGTAGCGATTCCGCGAAGCTCTTTCCTCGAGTATAGGTTTATGGTCAAGTGCTGGTAGTAGGAGCTTTCGCGAGGAGTCCATGCGCTGGTCCCTTCACCGGGTTAGTAAGTACCTTGTTAGTTTAGTATGCTACAGTTTGTACAGTTTTGATGAAAGTTAGCGTAATGGATGTCGGGATATTTACATTTTTTTAATTTATACAAGTTTTAACAAATTGAATAAATGATACAGAAATACTGAAGGAATAATTGTATACTAAAATTCTTATCATTGGCGCTTGCTTATAGGCTATCATCACAATCTTGGAATATTCAAAGCTAAAATGAATAGATATCTTCTAGATCGACGAGCTCCATCCTCGGCCACACCGTCGCTTAACATCAGGCGAGTTATTAGATCGTAGACTATCTCATAAAGAAAAATGTACCACATCCTCCAAATGTTATGTGTATCTAACATAGATGGTTTAGGCTGTACTGAGGCACAGAAGACGTTAATAGTATTACATAGAATAGAACGAACACTCTCCGCCTCCCTCCAATCTCGGGTTTCTCACCCGCTCCCCGCGCTCGCCCTGTCGTTTGCCCAACTTGGGCGGGACGGCGCTTTCATATTTGTCAGTCGAGAGAAGCGTTGTGGGCTTCAAACGTTCGAATCTCAGCTGACGTCACGAGCGACCATAATTTCATACATGTGTATGTTATATTCAGACGTCAACTTGTGTATGTGTTACTGAATAGCGCGCCGTTGTATGGAGTATCCCACGTGTGATTGAGGCGAGGACTTTTAATATACACCAAACCATATCATTGCTAACTTTCACCAAAGCTACAAAAGTTGTGTTAATTAAATAGTTATTATTAGATAGATGCTATATTACAGTTATTCTGTAATAAACATGTAAGTATATAGTAGAAATATTCAAGAACAAAATGCGTCTTTTAGTACATTGTTTTCTTAAAAAGAAACGAATATAAGTCAATAGAGTCATAGATCAAGAGCGAAGTCGATCAATGCCCCAGTTTAATCTAACATACCTTTGCAAATTAATGTTAATTACTAGCTACGAAGCAAAATGATTATGCTACAAACAAACTATACAAACTACATATATAGAACCCCATGAATATATTCCACCAACCAATTCATCTATGGGAAATGCATCCTATGTATGTAATAAAAGAAGGACAAACTTTGAAGGGTTATTGTAGTTTGATGTCTACATTCAAATGACCTTTCAAAGGGACCAACTTAAAGTTTAATAAACTTTTTATATGGAACAAATGATTGTTTTTGCACAGAATTTGAGTTAATTTCAAGACTGGTCTCAAGTCTTTAAGTCAAAATAATGAATACATTGACCTCATAATAACTCATAAAATATGTTTGTTGTCTATAAAAATTATATGAGTGTCAGATTTCTTATGAACGGTAATAAAATAAGACATTGGAATATATTACTCCATTTAGATGTTGGTTGGGATTATACACAATCTGTCTTACATATAAACGCATATTAAAATCTTATTCACTGAATAAGGATTTGTCACTTTCTGTTAGCTGGGAACTGTCACGCGCGTAAACGGAACACAACACTGTTTAACTAAAATACCCTTATTCAGCGTTTATAAGTAAGACAGAGAATGTCCATCTCAAAATGTCAAATTGAAAATAAACACATTTATAGAACTTCACTACCACAGTTGATTGTATTGCTGGCCTAGCATGGAAGGTAAATAAGCTATTTTTAACCACATTGGTATGTCAGTTGTACTTACATAATTTATTTCCTCTTAAAGGTGGATAAAACGATGAAAAAATTATTTGTCTATGTTCCATGCTAACCACAGCCAATAGGGACAGCCTTACAAACAACAGGGACAAAATACAGGCTATTAACTTTGTTTAGCATACAGGGCACGATATAATTGCAAAAGCAAAAAAAAATTTGGCATTCCTTGGTTCATGTTTCATTGTGACATTTTGCATCTAAACTGTTGCCCTGTTAAATAACTTATATTACTTCCTATCAGTCTTTTTGGAAGTCCATGAGGGAAGGCCTATGTCCAGCAGTGGACTTCTTATGACTGAGATGATGATGATGATTATTATTTTCCCCTTTTCCACTTGTAATACTAACACCAGCAACAGAACAGTTAATCAGTTAAAAATAATGTTATATAGTTGTTATTTACTATGCACCACAACCAGTTACATTCAAGTTATTACATAAACTGTGCCGCTAGACTGATCCGATACCTTAACTTCACCTCCAGCTGCTTTATACTGAACATAATCAAGTCCATTGGAGCCATAGCTGATGTGATATTCCTGTACATACTCTTGAGAGTGAGCACGCCCTTGTGTAGCAATCCGAGTGATGTTCTTTACAGTTCCAAAATCAATTTCCAGTTGCTGGTCGAAATCATTCTCAGATGCAGTCCACGCATTGACACCTTATCCAAAAGTTGTTAACGTAAAATTTACTCTTGGTTACATTTTGTTAGTTTAGACTTTGAACGTTAGGTACAAATAATATCACTGTTATTTTTTTCCATATCTTTATTTTCTTAACTATTCTAAGATTTATAAAATTGTGATAATATCAAAAGTAAATTGCAAGATTTTGCCCCAAATACCCATTTTTTTTTTTATAAAACCAATTCTCTTATAAACAAACAGTAACTGATTTAGACTATGCATCAAATGAAAACTAAGTACATATTAACAAATAAAACTATACTTATTAAAAACCCTTTTTTTCCTTATTTAAAAAGTTCACAGTAAAATTAGGATCTGGCTCAACCAATGGTTTCGCTCCTTTCACCAAGTCTCCAAAATTCATAAAAGTATATGGAACTGGTTCATGATCCAAATGGTCTATAATTCTCATAGAAACAGCGACAGTGTATGTATCTTCAAGAAGAGTCTCTTCAAATACCCAGTCTGTCTTTAACACATCATCTATATACAGTAGCGTATCCGTAATGAGCTTTCCGACTTGCATATTACGAGTGTTAATGTGGAAACTAATTGATTTTAATTCTACTGTTAACCCAGTCCCAATATTTTTCACATAACTCTCCTTCAAACACCAAATGCGGTAGAAGCACATCATTTGCTCTTTTTCTGTGGGAAAACTCTTTATGGTGTCCCATTCGTGAGCAGATAATTGCCTTGTCATTAATCTAAAGAACTCTGGAATATTTTTGTTCAATGGAGGCTCAATTTTCATGACATCTATTCCTACATTTATACTAGTGTGGCCAGCTAGCACCACATAATCTCCTTGATGAGAAACATTGAAGCTTAATGGAGTTTCTCCAGCTCCAATCAGATATGGTTTTTGGTGGTTATCTCTACCAAAACATATCTCTTCGTATGGTATAGAAGTAGCCACATGGATAAACTTCCGTAGCATGAGACGTCCAAGAAGTGATGACTTTGCATCTTCTTGGAATACAAATCTGGCAATTCTTACTTTTTCCTCAGTTTGTATGTAACTTGACACAGCTAGGACATCGTCATATGTAGGCACCCATTCACTAGTCTTGAAAGCCCATCTTAGGTTATGTTTATCTGTCATTTTGATTAACGGTATATCCTTTTTTGTAGTATGATAGAGTATTGTGGTCCACTTTATTTCAAATAGTTTGCGGACCTGCAGATCAACGAATCTGATTATTTTTTGGTCCTCTTCTTATGTCAATAACTTTTATTAATCTTCTCTTTTTGTAAACAATACTTTGCTTAACCTTGCAACTGTCACAACACAATCGCGCATGCAATCTAAATAAGCCCACAAAAACAGTATTGACTAACTACTTTAACAATTTAAAAAAGTTTTATATGTAATTTCATAGCCAAAAATACTAAAAATCACACATGAAGAGTAGACTGTAATAAAAAAAATAGCCAAAGAAAAAAATACTAAATAAAATTCTGTCATCAACCTCTTTATTTTTAAAATGTAAATAAAATTGTGAATGTGTAAAAATAACGACATTGAAAGTAGATTTTTGCGTGAAATTTATCTTTATGGCCATCAAGCTCTAAAATATAAAGCTGCCCCAATTTCTCTGTCTTTTAGATCAATAAAGCTTTAAAGGAATGATAACACTGTAACTTGATTCATTTGACTTCTCTTCTCTTTATCTTTAATATATATTTATTAACAAAGCTCAACAAAAATGACACATCCACATACATTGAAACCCTGAATTATTTTAGTAATTTATTTACTATATATTTGAATTATGTGATAATGCCTTCAGACTACTATACTAATCAAAATAATTAAAATAACTAAATTCAAAAAACGAATAAATGTCTGATTTTGTCTGTTCCTTATCTGAATCTAGTGATTTTTAAGAATCATAATGGTGTCTTTAGAATTGACCACTATGTAAAATTTTAAGCTGTTGCATTAGTTAGATATCACAAAAAAAAAAGCTGTAATGCATAATAGAGATATTTAAAGAATATATCTAGTAATGGGCAATATTAAAAAAATCATTTGGCACATCATTTGGCATAATCATTCAGTTTTTTTTTTCTTAAAATTATTGTATATTTTTAATATAAGCAAAAAAAAACAAGCCATACATAATTTCAATAACATAAAAAAAGTATAATCAATATTGTAATGTTTAATTTGCTCCTGTTACATAAGATACACAATGTACTGATGTAAAAAGATGTGCACAACAATCCTCTTAACAGTAGCATCAACATCATCACATTAGAATTCAACAGTTCTTTGTCATTGTCGCTAAGCCTATTCAAATAATAACAATGTTTTTAATTCTAATGTTGTTCCTTATATTATACAATTTATAAATATACAGATGTTTTTATCAAATTGCATCTTATTACTAACATAAGTCAATACATTATTCTTATTTATAACCGACTTCCAAAAACGAGTCAGGTTTTTCAGGTTTCCATTTTTTTATGTTTTTTTAATTACATGTTGTATTAGTTTCACAAAATATATATAACATCACCAACTCAACCACAAAAAGTCAACTATTAGACATGGCCTCCATGGATTATAAATGAATAAATTTATCAATATATTATTTAAGCTTTCCTGTATTGTAAGAAAATTTTTAAACTTTAATTTTATTTCTAAATGGTTTATAATTATATAAGTAATAAGATGCATTATTGTCGGATACATTTTACAATATATAAAGAATAATCACAGATTATCATAAATAATTTAATAGTTTACAATAAATATGCTGCATAGCAACAAGGACAAAAAAACTGAAACTTGCATTTCTCATCAAATATGTTGAACCTTGAAGTGGAATTTCAATGTCAAAGATGAATGAGATAAGACTGCTTTTTTCCTACTAAACAATCTCATCCCATTCAAGTCTAGTCAACTAAGTAGCTCAATAAATATTAATCAATACTATTGCAAACATGGTTTTCCCAATATTATTGATTTTAACATTTTTGTTTTGTATGAGAAAATGGCTTACCATATAACTTAGCATTCTCTGGTCCTCTATCTCTCAGGCTCGATGTAGCTGTTAACTTAGAGTTAGCTAGGAGTGGTTCATTGCATTCATAGTCGTAATAATATCTAGCTGAACCTGTAATAGAAAAGTAAACATATTACAAACTTGCTCCTAAAATATTACCTTGGACTGGCCTTGTGGCTCAGTTGGCAGTGTGTCTGCTTGCCGAGCTGTAGGTTCTGGGTTCGATCCCCACCCAGGGGAAACATTTATGTGATGAGCATGGATGTTTGTTCTGTGTCTGGGTGTTTCTATGTATATTTTTTTTTTTTTACTAAAAACAAAGTATACATATATGTATTCTATCAGCCATCTAGTTCCATAGTACAAGCTTTGCTTAGTTTGGGCTAGATGGTGTTGTGTGAAATGTCCACAAATATTTATTTATTATTATTATTTATTATCAGTTGAGTTTAGGTAAGTGCATGTGGATGTCTCAGCCCAAACATCTGTATGTTTATTTGGCATTAAGTTTGAATTATGTATGAATCACTACATTTTTGGATACATTCCAGGGTGCATAACTTTTTTTCATAGGTCACCAAGACAGGTTTTGTATGAACTGGGCTAGACTGAACTTCACCCACGTTCCAGCATTCTATCACGACAGTTATATTATCACATTTAAGTACTATGCGGGTCAGGATTTTCCTTCGTCTTTCCTTAGAAATACAAGAAATGTTGGTCTTTACTACCGGACGATCGGTGTCATGCGCCACAAAAATACATTACGCCGGTAATTATATACTACTGAAGGTGTTAATGTATTACTTAGTCAACGTTTATCATTCAATTTAAAGCTTAAAATATGCTAATAAACGAGCAAAAAATGCGTTGAACTTCAAATGCATAATCGTTACACTTACTTGCATATGATTTGGTAATGCTACAGCAAAACAATACAAATAAACAATACACAGAATCACTCATCATAATTTCATACTTGCTTTGTTATAAAAAATAAGATAGTATATACAGTAACAGTCAGAAAATCAAATAAAATTGTTTGATCATTACGATCGCGTTGTCATATTCATCGAATCGGGCAGGGCAACACCCAAGTGCGTTTTACTTTTCGATTTCATTCCATTTTCTATTTAATGTGTCAATGTCATTGTTTTGTGAATGTCACAATATGATAAAGGCGGTCATTGGTTTAAATTCGTTTCGATTATTTAAAGGTTTTATCATCAACCAATTACACATGACTTTTAAGACAACAACTGCAAAGAAAACTTACAAAAATTCGTTTCGTTCTAAATCTTAATTATTGACTTCTTTTGATGCATGAACCAAATAAACTTGGTTCATGGCCTATACGCATATACCAGGTTCATGGTAAAACTCAGTGAACGAATTTTCAAAGAAATAATATTACGGTACAATAAATTTTATTATAAATTGCCAAAAAATAATACCTCATTTACATTCAGCCCCTGCCACTGCTCCTGACGCTGCCGGTAATAATCAAGGGTAATAATGCGCTTGATACTGAGTGAGTATCGAGAGAAGTATAGTGTTTACATACTGCCCTACCACTCACATCACATCGCTTTCGACTTTCGGCAATGGCAGACGTCAAAATATTTACTGCGTCCGCGTTGTGTCTTCTAGCAATACACAATTATGTTACAATTTTAAAAAGATTCAAAGCAAAGAGTATTGTACTACATTCAAAGTTAAAAAAAAGAGGTCTGAACGTTGACATCAGAGATTTTTTCTTCAGTTTTAATTCTTCAATAGGAGTGTTTTCTAAATCTTCACTAATTCTCTTCCATTATGGGCTTTGTCATTAACATCCCATATGACTTTTTCCGCTTCTAGCAATTCTAGAAATTTTAGCGTATTTTCATTGCTCCAATCAAAAGGCATATTGGGCATTGGCGGCTTTCGTAAAAAAATAAGGTGGCACGCACGTCCACTTAGTTCAAGCGCTCGGCGAGAAGTGAGCGACGGAGCTGAATGTAAACACGCACTGTCGCTTGTACTGCCCGTTCTTTGAAGTCCGCACAAAAAACCGCTCATTTGGGGAGCGCCGGGCAGGGCGAGTAGCAGTGGCAGGAGCATGAGAAGTATAGTGTTTACATACTGCTCCTGCCCAAGTCCCTACCCACTTCCCTGCTCACTTCGGCTGAGTGTAAACGAGGCTTAAGGAAGCTCTGATTATTATACCGTTATTATCGTTCAAATGTCTAAATTCGAAAATTATTAATGATAACTTGGATAAATATGTAAATTTAATTCACATCAAATGGAATTAAGTAGAGAGTGAGGCCTATAATCAGCGGTGAGACAGAGAAGATAATATGATGAAATTGAATATCAATATTTTTGTTTAAAGATGCTGCTGTACAGCACAGAACTATTACTTCTAGAGCTGCTGAAAATGGAATAAAATCGTTTTTCTGTGATCCGATTGACTGGACAAGTGGACAACCGAACCGGACCACGGGCAAGCAAGAAGCAAAAATTTTATTTCCTGTTGTAATTTTTTCTTGACCATGGTAACAAAGTCCTTCAGTCGAAATAATAAAGAGTACTTTTAAAATAAAACGTGAATGAGTCAAAGTCACGGTTATAATCAAATAAATGTAATCTTGGTTATGTTTAAGTCCTCGGAGTCCTCGTCACGTTTCAGTAAAGTGATGACTTTACTAAAAGCTTAGAGTTTTTTCGGCATTGTGAAAACCCCCGTTTTGCCACGTTACTTTACTTGTCCACACTTATGCACTTGATCAAACACATTTATATGATGAAAACACCACCATTTTTACACCATTAAAGATACGAAATAACACAAGTTTAGGAAAATAAAACCAAAATGACGACATGTGTCTATAACGTTCCCGTTAAAACTCCTGCCGAAAAAAAAAAGTAGTAGATACTTGCCAGATCGCATGGTTTTGATTGTGACAAGAAATCTTTTTAACCGACTTAAAAAGGAGGAGGTTCTCGATTCGTCGGAATCTTTTATTTGTATGTTCGACTACTCGAAGACGCCTGACGCTGATTTAGAAAATTCTTTTTTTTTTGTTGTTCCCATTCAGGGCATACTTCCCAGATTCTCCTCAGAGCAATTCTTAGTTTGTCAGAGATACTACCTTAGATATTTTATCAACATCGGTTCAGTGGTTTGATTACTAAAACAAAATTTTGCATTTTGAAGTTTCTTAAACTTTAATTATTATTTAGTAGCGAATAACTAAATTGTACAAGGAAGTGATCAATCTAATTTCAAATATCTTGGTCCCAGTGATTTAGGCTATAAGTTTACTGTTGGTTAGTCACTCGCTCATAATAAATCCATTTACAGGAATATAAATATATATATTGTTCTATAATAATTTATACATACGATATATCAATGTAATTGCATGCAGTGGTTAACAAAAATGTCAGTTTCATTGATAATACAACTTTCTAACCCCTTTGACTGGTTTAAATGTGAATTTAGAAAAATAAATAACAGAATGAGAACTAGCAAAATTGTGATCCATAATCTAGCAACATTATGAAAAAATCCTATTTACTAAACTTTTCCCCATATTTGCAGTTCAATGTTGGGGATTTCATTGATTTTGTTGTAAAAATAAACTATTTCATTTAAAATACAGCAACTGGCTATGTTAAATCCAATTTTATAATTTCGCAACAATATCAAAAGTTATTCCAATAAGTTTAAGGTGCTAACTTCCTTAATTTATTATACAACCCGTTACAGTGTCTTGTTCTGCCACGTTTAGTCGGCATTTGTGAATTAACTGGAAAATGTATATGATCGTGTAAACAGAGGATTGCTAAATAAAGGTAGGTATACTTATAAAAAACTTTCTAATCAAGAAAACCTTCATGTACTGTCTCGACCACTGAGTCATCGCAAAACAGTAGGTTTCAATGCAGATCGTCGGGTTTCAATGACATCAGACATGTCGCATTTGGTATGCAATGCAAGTGAAATGTTTAAGTGCCAATAAACAATCGATGAACAATAACATAATATTTCGTAAATTTAAATGCTGTTCATATAAACTTTACGAAATATTAAGTTACCTATCTTATGGAAAGCCAACAAATGGATGTTCTAACAGTGATTGCAAATTGTATCATAAGTAATGTATGTAATAACATAAGAGTAATGACTATAGACCGCATTATATGCATTTGCATATTTACTAAATTTTCAGCGATCATTGCATATTTTGTCTGAAATTTAGTGATCATGCATATTATCGGAAGGTTACCCTATATGTGTAAAATTGCCTTACAAAAATTTTCTCTTTATACCTAGACAAAAATGTTGAATAATTATTTGTTTAAAAAATATGGCACTATTTCCCTTATTTCTATTCTAAAATTCATAATTTATGTTGCATATAATCTGGTCTAATTCTAATTTGAAGTGAGGGTGATAAGATCTGCGCCGTGGGAACGTCTTAGTAACGTGTTGTTGCGTTGTTTTATTTTCCTAAACTTGTGTTATTTTGAACATTAATGCTATAAAAGTGGTGGTGTTTTATTCATTAAGTGTTTTATTCATTAAGTGTTCGATAAAGTGTGTGAGTGTGGGCAAGTGAAATAAAGCAGTAAAACATGTGATTTTACGTTGTCAGCAAAACTCCAGAAGCGAAGCTTCTGAAGAAGTAGAAGCTTCTAGTAAAGTCGCCACCACTTTACTGAAGCAGGACTCGACTTATAAATTGATTGTATACGTGACTTGGGTTGTGACTAGAACATTTACAACTTGTTTTATTCAAGAAACTTGAAAAAGTTAGTGTTTTTTACACTTGACACTGGCAAATGCTTTAATGCGGGTCCAATACAAAAAAGAAGATCTGTGCTGACATCCCGCTTGGGGTGTATCGTGCATCACTTGGGGTGTATTATGCACAATAATCCGGTCTCTAGTAATGACACATTAGATTGATAGTTTCGTTCAAAATACTGGTCATTACTGAAGCCATAAATCTATCAAAATGGATGTACTTTTGTATGATGTTTCAAGTGAATAGACACATTTGTCACAGAGAAGTGAAGTTGTGCCAAACATGACAAGCTGTAAGACCTATTAAAAGACATTAAGACTTATTAAAAGTTGCTTTGCTCTACACTTATTCCAAGCTTATTACTTTTGTGTAACAATAATGACAAAAAAATATCTAACAATACTTGAAAAGTATTGCCTAAGATGTTTGATATAAGAACAGTGGAAAATGTTGAGCACATTTTCGAAGTGGATGCAATAGGTCCTGCACTAATGTCCTGATTGAGATTTATTGTACATTACTCCCTACCAGCATTTACCTGAGCCAACCCAGCTCCCTGAAATACCGGAGTGAGCCCCTGGGCTGCTAGCTCAATTGTTCTATTGGTGAGGGCCTTTGTGTAAATGATGATGAGGAGGCACTCTATTATGATGGTGACAAAAGTGAGGTTAAGGTTAAAGCTAAACTCCCACATGCAATCCTATGGATCTCCTGGTGTCTTCTGTTGCTTCACAACAGAACTGATCCGAGCATGATCCATGTTTCTTCATCCACCTCCCTCACTGTTGTCCTCTGCTTATTTGTTATTGATTGTAGCACCATATGACACCCCATGATTGGTTCAATAGCTTGTTAATAGTCTCAACAACCTCTAATATAGAGGATATTTTTGTTTGGATGCAAAAATTGGGGTGTAGCTGTATTTTGGACATAGCTGTGTGTTTTAAATGTTGTTATACAATATTTTTACAGTAATTTTCCCATTTTTCGTACAACAGGAGAAAGCTATTTTCTACCCTTAATGTTATCTGATTTTGAAACTCGTTTTAACCTACTTATCAAAATTGGTTCAGTACTTTGGTTTAAACTAAATAACTGAAAAATATATCATCCAAGTAAACTAAAAGTCTGTGTTTTAATGCATTATTATAATTTTATTTGTAATAATAATAATACAACTCTCGCAAAAATAAAAATAAAATCAGTAAAAAGTATCTCAACGAAATTATTCGTAAAACAAGTTATTTTTACTAGAATTATTTTACAGAATGTGCATTTATTACGTTTTGCAGCGATTTTGCTATACTTTCACACAAATAACGTACATTCAACAACGTATCATGATGATGAAATCGTAACTTAGACTGCAGAGGCTCTTCTAAAGTCTAGTATTTTGTTTTTCTTTTAATATAGACACTCGTTATTTTGTTTTTTTTTATTATGCAGAAGAAGCCATGTCGAGCATGTCGGATCGCAAGGCAGAGCTGGAGCGGAAGAAGGCAAAACTCCAGGCTCTCCGGGATGAGAAGGACCGTCGCCGCCGCGAGAAAGAACAGAAAGATGCCGAGGAAGCATTGGTATGGAATTCTCTACGCATATATTAGGCTGCACATTACCACCTATTTCTCATTAAAATGCCAGAAATTCATACACAACAATATCGGTCCATGATCTTGATGCGTACTGCATAGGAATGGAATTCTTTGCTGCCATCTCTGTTTCCTGAGGCAACAATCTTGGAATCCTCAATGAAAGAGTGGATATATATTTTCTAGATCAATTAACTGCATCCTCGGCCATAAACATCAGCCGAGTTGGTGGTCAATCGTAGATTTAACATAAATATATGTATATAATTCAGCTTCTAATATATATATATATTAGAAGCTGAATTGTAAACTCCAGGGGGGACCGGGAGGGTTAGATAAGTGGCATTTTAATTTCGTTAACACCAGGAGAATAAAAAGTAAATTTATGTAAATTCATAAGATTCAGCCTTTTATCAGGAGAGATAGTAGTCAAACGCAGGCCTAGTGCGTCGTAAAAAAACTTCACGGGGCGTAACATCTGCCGTCAATCAGACCCGAATATTATCTTCTACGCTTTTGAGGTGCGTTTTATTTGTGACAGGCCTGTTTAACTTTAATCAGAATCAGAATTTCATTTTGTTGAACATGGTTGGCATATAAATTACAAGATAATCATAAAAATAAAAAATAAAACATCTTGTATGCGATGGTTTTTTTATTTTATATTTGAAGTTTTTTTTTCGTTTTTATTAGAGTAACCATAACTGTCTTAATGTTAAGCAACAGAAGTCTACGTAACAAATAACAGGTCGTATTTACGAGACACAGTAGTGAATATACGATAATCGAGACAGTAATTTTCGCCTGTACATTGGACAATTTTTCATACAACAGAAATATTAATGATTTTGTTGATTCTTATATGGTATAAAAATATTCGTTTCCAACCATAAATGACTAGGCTTCTATGTTTTACCTTTTCTAAATTAACTAAAAAAAAATATCAGTCCTGTTTGTGCAAACTGTCCCACTGGTGGGCGTGAGCCATCTTCTCAGTGTAAGAAGGGTAAGGCCAAAGTCTACCACGCTGGCCAAGTGCGGGTTGGCTGACTTCACACATCTTTCAAGATCGTTGAGAACTCTTAGACATGTAGGTTTCCTCACGATGTTTTCCTTCACCGTTTAAAGTTGGCGGCAATCAACAATACGCACATAACTTCGAAAAGACAGAGGTGCGTGCCACGGGATTCGAACCCAGAACCTGCGGATCGCAAGTCGGACAGTCTCCCGACCAGGTAGTCACGATGTTTTATTTTTTCTGAATTAACTACATAATTATAGTGAAAATCATTGTCTAGTTATTTTAATCTAATTCTAATCTATGTTTGAACTGAGTATGTATGATTCCAGTCTTGCGAAAACATAATCACGGAAATCTGATGGGTTTCTCTTCTTTTGTATAGACAAATGCGAGGTAAACGTTGTCCATACCGTCTCTCAACAAAGGGTCCGATATCATTGTACCCATTTTGTATCTCTGTTGATTCCAGGTCCGCGCCACGACAGCGTCCAGCCTGGACAGCCGGCGGGACCTCGACGAGATGCTGTCATCTCTCGGGGTGGCGCCAGTGAAAGATGTGCTGTCCTCTCTCTCCTCGATGACGTCACTCACGCCCCCGCAGCAATCCTCACTCGATTCCACACTCACGCACACTGACAAAGCTAGTGCACCTTCTCTTGGGTTAGTATTGTTATAATGATTGTTTAAAAAACTGATACAACTGTACGCAATACAGTACTTCAAAATACGCAATTTCCTTTACTTGAACGAAATATTTTTTCCAGTTAGTTTGTTTTAAAAATCAAAGTACTGAACCGATTTTGATAAAATTTATATGGGACCACCTACATATGAAGTACCTATGACCAATCAAACAAAAAAGATTTATTTATCAAAAAAGATTTATTTGACCTATTATTATTTTACATACATAAAAAAACATAGTCGAATTGAGAAACTCCTCTTTTTGTAAGTTAGTTAAAAACTAAAACAACCGACTTCATAATTCGTAATTTGGTTTTATAACCAAACCTACTGAACCATTTTTAATAAAATTTCTGTATGATTATTTTTTATTTGATAGGTTCAGAGGTGGCCCCTGAACCTATCAAATAAAAAAAAAAGAATCACCAAAGTCACTTGATAATTGACGAAATAATCGTGTAACAAACACAAAAAAAACATGCAGTCGAGTTGAGAACCTCCTCATTTTGGAAGTAGGTTAAAAAGTTTGTTTTATTATATCTTGTTTGTGATATATTTACAGTGGACCAAAGAAGCCTTCTCAACTGCAAGTGGTATCGGTCCAGTCGACCGACATTCCGCCGAAGGAGAATGTCACATATGCGAAACAAACTCAAACTACCACCACCGGTGTCACAGAGCTGCGTGATGGTAAGTAGCACCCACTTACAAACGATATACTGAAAAGAAATGATGTAGCAAACCAAAATTTATAAAGAAATAAGCAAACCAAGTATCTATCTATATTAAAACAAAAACAAAATACCTGTCTGCAGAAAAGAAGTTTTTGCAGTCCAACTTACGATTTTGTTACGCTGTTGAGTGTACGTTTTTTTGTGAGAAAGTATGCGTAAAATCGCTGTAAAAGATTGTAAATGTCCATTGTATAGAATAATTCGAGTAAAATCACTTGTTTATTACGAAATAGTTTGTTGTAGGTTACGAAAAATGCAATTTTTATTTTTACCAGAGATGTATTATTTTTATTACTAATACAAAAAATTATTGCCTATGTCACTCAGGGAGTGAAGATGAATCTTACGACACCTCACAAATCAAAATCGCTCAATCCGTTTAGGCTGCAGCCGCTTATATAAAAACATACATGCACTCGAAAAACATAATGCAGTCTTCTTACGTAGTCGGGTAAAGATATGATAATGTCATTGTAGAATATTAGTTGGACCTAGTTTTATTACTTTTTAAATTCAGAATTTATTATTTGATTTTATTAGTGGGCAGTCTGCTACCTCGCTAATATTAAAACAATAAAATAATTGAATACAAATTTAATCAATTAATGCAAATAATTTCATCAATTAATATAATATTTTATCAGACATATTTCATATCAGATATATTCGACAATATTTCTATTATATTTGATCTGTGAAACTATTCTTTTATTTCCAGTTTCATAAAAATAAATCATGTAAAAATATTTTTTACTTAATATCTGCAGTTACAAAAATGCGTAATTTATACATTCATAAATGATTTAGAATTAACTTTATTGTTATATTCCTTATGGTATCTAATCGCTGAACTGATTTTATTAACATAGAGTAACTGAATTTTTAGTTTTAATTTTATCTCGACATTAACCATTTGCATCACTATATATTTAATTTTAATAATTGCATTTTGTTTTGTTTCCATTAACAATTTATATTTGATTTTATATTCATATTACATTGTTTTATTTAATTTTAATATTTTTTTTATTAACTGTGATGTCTCGGTGTGGGTTTAATGGTATTTTCTTTTGCAAATACTTTTTATTTATTGCTAAAATTATTTCATTTTCATTTTGCCTGCATAACAATCATAAATTCATGAAATCAAACATATGAGTGTTTGCAAATGTTTTAACTCTCTGACTTGCTGAAAATAAGACACATTTGAATTTCAAGGATCCCAATCTTTTTTTTTATTTTATTTAATTTTTATCTCCACAGACACCACGGTCCGTGACCTTTGTCATAATTACAAACTATTGTTTACTACTTATCGTTACGGGAAAAATATTTTGTTTTAATTAAGTACTTATTACTATGTTGCGTGCATACCACGAGCAAACCCGCAATCTTTTATTTTCCTATACACATTTGTGTGTAAAGTGAATCAGAGAGTTGATTTTTCAAATCCTATGTAACCAATGACATCTGTAGTTATTTTATTACACAGTATTTACTTTTCTATTATAGCACTTGGAAAAAAAACTGAAATCAATATACCTAAGAGTTTATAATAGAAATACGAAATTTTGAAAGTAATTATGAAATAAATAATAGTATTATCTCATTTATTTATTTATGATATTATTATTATTTGTTAGATAATTTTTGTACAGTTATAATTTATTATTTGGTCAACATATTCATGTTACGATTTTAATTGTTATGATCCAAATTTTTTCTTTGTACATCAGTCAATTTATCCTACTTTTAGTAACAGCTTTCTTGTTTATTTATTTTGTCCAATCATACTAATGTTTAATTTTTAACGCAAAAGTAAATACTGTATGAGAATCGGGTGAAATGTTTGTGTTTGTGCTACCATAAAAAAAGGCTGCTCTTCCAATGCGTCACCGCTTGCAGGATACATGGAGGACTGGTGGCGGCCGCGAAAAGGTAATACATACCTTATTAACATATAACTGAGGTACTGTTTTTGTCTTATACGAGTATGGCTATCATGATTGGCTAAATATGAGAAAAGATATAATGGCTAATAGTGTAAAAAAATGTGCGTTTAAGTTAATTGAAAAAAAATGTATGAATATAGTCTGGTATTGCCATATTCGTGAGTAAAATATTGTCTTCATATTTTGAAGATAAGCTTTGAAACATATCTTACAGTTGCATGCTGATTTTGTTCTCTGTGATGTAACAAAACATATTTTGGGTACATCAGTCGGAAGGGTAGGCAGTATATTATGTTATTTATTACTCTATATAGTATTAGACATGTGCAAACAGCCAATATTATTGTAATAACACATGTAGATGTAAATATAAATGACAAAGGTGATATATGTTTTGTTACATCGATAAATTTTGTAACTAACACACCTGTGAAATCACTGGGTTTATTATTAATACGGGTCCAGCAAATGAATGTCCGGGCATGTTTAATCGAATATCACCACAGGAAATGAATGCATGTGCTCGTAAAAAACCCATAAAGCATTGTGAATATCATTCAATGTATTATATCATATATATGATATATTAAGGCCCTGGGAATGTATGTATATAATAATATAATGTACATATAAAATATACACAATTTTGGCTACCACGAAACATATAACTGACGTATTATTTTTATTTTTGTCCGATTCTAGCTCACGCTACAGACTACTACGGTAAGTCATTATTCCTCCAGGACGCTTCTGCAAAAATATTTCTAACAGTCTCTATTTCATGTTGGTTATTCTAACCTGGGTGTCGGTTGTACTATATCATAGTCTTCAGAATAGATCTGTATATATTTTAGCTTAGGTCCTTTCTGTCACGCTTTTAGAGATTTCCTACTAACAAAACTAGGTGCGGTCATCTCGGATTACTTGATAAATAGTTTCATAATAGATATTAGGTTTCATTCCATCGATATTTTATCAAGGAATCTGTTATCCATCAAGGGCGGGGCTCGAGTGACATTCTCCATTCATGTAGTGAATTAAACAATAATTGTGGACTTCCAGAGTTCTCCACATGGTCTCCGATATCGGATACTATTCATATACGGCCGCAGATCCGATAATATACGAATTATGTTATGTGTAATGTGTATATCGAACAATATTATGGTGGTAGTAATGTGGGATTGTGTTTATCGTTCATGCTGACTTACCCTTCCGACTCGACTAACAAACACTGCACAATTCTTAACACACGGATATATATTTCGACGAACTTCTTGTATTTACAATTGCTCTATACTAAACTATTTATTATATAACGGATCATTTGTAAATAACAAATTCGAGTTTGATGAAATATATTTATAATGCGCCGTTAGTTCATGCTGTAAAATATAATTATATAAGCACTGTTGATATGCTAATCTATGTATAGTTTAAATTACGTATATATATATTTTTATATATAATGGTCGAAAGATACTGACATTGTTTTTTTTGTTTTTTTCCTCCCCTTTCAAGACGAGTACAATCTAAACCCGGGTTTAGAGTGGGAGGACGAGTTCACAGGTAGGTTTCAATTCCGAATCATACAGACAAATCATTTTGAAACTAAATTTTGCCCTTGTAGAGCCTGTGCCACTGTCACTTAGCATGGTTTGTTTTGTAACTTACCTCTTCTTATATGTAATAACGCTATTTATATTTATCGCTAACAATACATATAACTTTAGCACATCAACTGAACATCATCTTGTAGTGTACTTAGGTAACAGCAGGTTTGCTCATAAGAAAATCTAACTCGAGAACGGATCACTCGTGGCTTTTTTGAGTGGAAAATACGAAATATGATTTCGACCAGTTCAAGCGGTCCTTTTTAATTTGCGCGTGCGGTTGCGCTTTGCGGTCCTGCGGCCTTATCGGATAACTGTCTCTTGTAATTAACTTCATTATCATTGAACCCAAAATGTCATTCAGGACTTCAGTAACGGTTTTGGAGTGGTTCCAGCTCGTTGTCAGAGTCAGTTAGCCAATGAGGCCGCTGGTTGAAAGTTGGTATTTTCGACGCAAAAAAGTCACGAGTGACCCGTGAGATTTAGATTTAAAATTTTCATTTTTTTATTTCGTAGTTATCATATCCCTGTATTACCTAGATATGCTACATGCACTTTATACTCGTACATACCTCCGAGGTTTGGTTGTTAAGATACCTTGACCGAACTATTCTTATCTGTCATTAAAAAAAAACTAGTAATATCTTGCACGTGACAGAAAATATTTGTGTGTATGAATTTTTAATATTATATGCATGACAAAATAATAATATGTCATCATAGTTTTTAGATACGTATATTTTTGCTATATTATTTTATAAATTATATTATCATCTGTCATATACCTCTCTAGTGGAGAGCTCGGGAAGTTTTCTTTGCATATATTTTTTAATAGCTTTCTGTCACCAACAATATAACGCTTTTTAGGGTTTTAGAATGTTTTTCGTGTGACTTATCGTTTAGTTGCAATTTAGGATAAGTTAAATCATCTAAGTACCATTTAGTATCATAATAATAACTACATCTCAACAGTATATGCATATAATACAGAATGTATAAGCATTTAGATTGAGTTTTAGTTGCTGCTCAACATAAATTGTCTAAAAAATAATATATATTTAAACAGTGTAATTTTTATATCCACATTTATTCAGTACGCTGTTCCTTAAGGGAAAGAGTAGGGTGGCGCCGCTGTCTCGCTTACACGCAGCACCTTTTTTTTTAGATATAAAATTATTAAAATTACTTTTGACAAATTTTCTTCCTATAGCTTCATAAGAAACACTATTACGATGTATTACCGATAGCTGTTATTTTGACCGAAATAAACAAAAAACGTGGAAATTTTGTAGTTTACTCGTTTATTTCTGTCAAAATAACTTTTTTAATTTTTTTTATTTAAAAAAATTCGAGCACCACAGACTCCAGGGTCTATGCCTTTTATAAACTAATACATTTTTTTAAGCTAACTTAACATTTTTTTTAAAACTCAATAATAGCTATAATATCAATAATAACAGCTATTGTAATAGTGTTCTTATGAAGCTAAAGGAAGAGAATTTGACAAAATTAATTTCAATAATTTTATATATAAAATAATGGTGCCGCGTGCGAGTTAGACAGCGGCGCTACTCTACTCTTTGCCTTAAGGACTCTAAAAACTCAAGTCACTGACCCGGTGACTTGATGTCGGTGACTTTTGAAATAAAGCCGTCGAATAGTTGAGACGTATTTAGGTAGTTGATCTCGGTTAAGTATAGAGCACTTACAGAACTTTTACAAGACAATATTACCAGAGTACAATATATTTTTCCTCACGCGTCAATTTACATGCTTTATACCGTAAGTACACTTAGTTTTCTATGTAAACGTTTTGTCTAAATATTGCAGTTTATGTTGAGTTGTAACTAAAATTTATATTCGAGAATATAGTTACAGTAAAGCACAGTAAAGCTTTCATTTACATCACAGCTGTTGGGTAATCGAAAAAAGTTTAATACTTAATTCCAAAATTTATGGATATATTTAATAGAAAGATATAGGTACTTGCGACATCAGATGTTTAGTTTCCCATACATTAATGATCTTTTCAAATTGTATTTTATAACTCCACGTGAAGACAACCTCCAATTGTTAAGACTAAAAAGTTGAATTTCATGGATTTAAGTTTTTATAATGTAGAATTTTAAACTGTTGAAGTAATAAAATATTTGTATTGTTGTCATTGTATACCATTTTATTTCTTTCAGATAAATCTTTGTCTGTCAGATCAGTCTGGTAGTATCGACAAGACAGATGTGATACTGCAATAATACCACAATCTGCTGTTATAACCATATCGTGCGATTTTTGTGTACATATAAAAAAAATGTCCATGTGAAAATAGAATGGTTAATCCAATTGCAGAAATAGATGCCTTAAGTCGATTGATTTTTTATATTTTTTTTATAGAAAATATTGTAGAATTTAATATTGTCATATTAAGTAATTAACTAAAACGGATTATTTTTCATGACCCAACATCGTTCATCACCATATAGATGAAGGTATGCAACGTTCTATGGTACCATAAAATCTTTGCATGAACCTACTTACGTAGCTGAGGGCTTCAAATAAACGTAGCAAAATACCATTTTAATGTGTGCAAAACAATAGGCCATTTTGCATGATTAAAATCTTGAGTACATTGTAGGTTCACATTATTTTGTACTGTGTAGATATTAACTTACTGTAACTGTAGTCTCCAATTTGCTTATATTAAGATGAATAAATAACTAGAAAGTCACAGCAGGTATTTTAACACTATCTACTTACATAGTAAGCCCAGGAATATTTCAAACGTAGAAAACGCAAATCTATCTGCTTTACCCGTAGGTCCAAAATTATACATCATTTATATCGTCATCGGAGTTTTCGAAGCAGGGCGAAACTTGATCGGATAATTTTGAACCTAAAAGTAAAAGGGAAAGGGTTGATATTTCAGCGTTGACTACGTTTATGCGTTAGGCTCAAATAATCATATCAAATATTGATTAATGTATATTTTATAACTAATATTTATGCTTGTGAAATGCACCATAATACTAACTGTGGCTTTCTAGTATCGTGTGTCGTAACATAGTAGTTATCACGCTTATGTTCTGCTAAAGTCTTCTGAGGTTTCCACATGACACTTAACTTTCACCAGACACATAATTTCATACTATAAGGTATAGTGCGAACAACTTGTCTGTATATAAATAAAATTCTAGAAATAACTACACAGGTAAGTTGGTCGCACTATAAATACGTGAACACAAAATATTTTGTAATCGTTACGCCGCAACGTTTTGTTTTCGAGAATTACAATGTTATTAATGTTGCCCATTTGGACACAATCGCTGGACGCTTTTTTGTCAGGATTTCGTGAATGTTTGAAAAGCAATTAAGTTTTCATGATTCGTAAAAATCTGATATCTTGTGTCCACATTCCTGTTAATTGATTACAAAAACACCAATAGTATTCAAAATCCCCCTATTAAGTGATAGAACATGAAAGCAACGTTATAATTTGTTTGAAATTTTCTCGAATTTCAATTTTGAACTTATTACGATTAAGCAAGTTAAAGGCATCTTGTGGGTAAAAAAACTACAGATATTTTTTTCATATACTGATTAGTTCTTAGTTTTTAATTCTGCTCACATGTTCTTGTTACTTCTAGTAGTTTCCAAACCTACACAGTTTAAATACGTAGACCCTACTCCACTACATTTTACACACACAAAAAGTTTCATGAAGTCGCTTTTCTTGTGCTATAGAAAGAGTCTATATTAAAATTAACAAACAAAAAGCTTATTAACATTTACTAAAGCAACATTATAACTTGCAAAGTTACTTCACGAAATAAAAACCTTACATAACGTGTCACTGACTTATATTTACAACGAATATTCATATATCAACGATAAACTCATAAGAAGTATACCTACCTTCAATTAAAAAGTCAAATCAAGAAAATAAAAAAAAAAAAACCTGTTCGAATTGATAAACTCCTCCTTATTTGAAGTCGGCTAAGAATAAATCAAATCAAGAAATAAAAAATAAATAAAAAAATACGGTTCGAATTGATAAATTCCTCCTAAAGTCGGCTAAGAATTAAAAAATCGTGCCAAAATTCCAGTAACCATGACCAATTTTGTTGCATTGAAAACATGTATTAATAAGTCAAAGCAGTAAATATATAAATATAGATGGATATTTTCACACAAACACTTTCTAGCTAGACCCAAACTAAGCAAAGCTTGTACTATGGGAACCAGATAGCTGATATAAAATGTGTATACTTTTTTACAAATACATACTGGGTGTATGTATTTGTAAAAAAGTATACAAATAGAAACACCCAGACAGACAGAACAAACGTCCATTTTCATCACACAAATATTTGTAATTTACTCCCTATCCTGTGGGTGGGGATCGAATCCATAACCTTACGGCTTACAAGGCAGACAAACCGGTCAAATGAGCTGTGAGGCTATGGCTCATATTGCCTTTGTCAGTCATATGTGACCAGTTTTGATGCAGTTAAAACATTTTATCAATTAGTATTATCTCTTAATTTTCTACGTTTTGTTTATTTTTATTGCCATTTTGAATGAGTAAAAAAGTCAGTGGTACAAACACACACACACAAAACAACACAAACACACATTCCCGTATGGTCGAGGCACCGGCCGGCCGGCGAAGGGCCATTCTTATTCACCGTCCAGTGCTTACATTCGACGGCGACGGGGCGCGACAAGGTGACGAGGAGGAGGCATTCCACGGCAAGCTTCCCCCCGGAATCCTGCCGCATGGTCTGCCGACGGTCAAGGAGGTGCAGCCGGCGGTCACTGATGCTCCTGTCGAAAAAAAGGAAGAAGAGGAGAAGAAAAGTGAGTATCACTTCTTTGATGTTATTATCGAATTTGTAATTAAAATGGGTGCTCAGAATTTGTCTAATACTTGATAGGACTGACTACTGACCATTACTGACTTGATAGAATTTGACTGCTAACTAGCCTGATTTTAAGCTATGTTGCGGTCTAAAATAGTGCGCGTTTACCTGGAAGACACCGATTCAATCGCTATTAAACCCATTTCGTAGGTTGCGTAACCTGTATATCTCAGTCTTATCTTTTGGAAGATTTTTATAGTCTAAAATCTTTTGTTATGGCTTAAAACGTATTGTTTCGTGTCACCTTTGTTTGTGGATGGTCTCATGAAAACAATGCATTTGACCGCGAGAAGTTTAAATACACTGATTGCTACAAATAGGAAATAAACGGTTTCCGATATAGAAGGTTGCCGTAACTGAAAAAGTCGGGGTGTGAATGTGTCGCGAATTACTGCTCTGTGTTTTACATAAATGCATCTACGATATGTGCGTCGAAACGACCTCAAAATGGCGGCGCTTCCCCATTCGACGTGCGCTGTACGTCAGTTCTCGTTTTTACGAAGTTCCTCTGCAATTTTTTATAAAAAAAAGGTGCAACAAAAAGGCAGACGGCTCGTCTGATGGTAAGCGATAACCGTCGCCTATGAACAACTGCAACATCAGTGACATTACTGTTGCTTTGCTAGCCCAGAAAAGTACTTATAGACACCCTTTTTAAATTCATGATTTTCTACAATCTTGTTCACATCCAGTTCGCGAGCTCTCCGCGGACGAGAAGCAAACGATCCTGCTGTCGTCCGAGTTCCAGCGGTTCATGTCGCGCGCCGGACGCGTCATCGAGCGCGCGCTTGCTGAGAGCGTCGACATCTACACGGACTACACCGGCGGCGGGGACAGCGAGAACGCACTGTGAGTTACTCATTAACGGTGAAAGAATCTGCTGCCATCCGAATTTCAGCGGTTCATGTCGCATGCCGGCGGTGGGGACAGCGAGAACGCACTGTGAGTTACTCATTAACGGTGAAAGAATCTGCTGCCATCCGAATTTCAGCGGTTCATGTCGTGCCGACGGCATGGACAGCGAGAACGCACTGTGTGTTACTAGCAGTGAACGATCCTGCTGGCATCCGAATTCCAGCGGTTCATTTCATGTCTCGCGCCGGCGGCGGGGACAGCAATACGCAATATTAGCAGTGTCTAGCGATTTTAGTATGTTATCAGTTGAAACTATTATTCCTATGAAATAAAATTCATGCATATTCACTATTGGTAGGAAGTCCCTGAATACACGCCACTTACAAGCGGTCCTAAATTTAAAAATATGGAAAAAAAAACTAGCATTTTTTTTTATTTTTAACAATGAGTGAAACCGATTCTGTCATGAAGTATCGAATGATACAAACGTATTCGTGTTTTCTAATTTTAAATTTGTTGTAGGTATTCCAGCGGGTATGTAGACAAATTAATAAGAAAACTTAACAATTTTAATTAAAACATTGTGCTATGTAATTTTAGTTAATTTTTATTTGGTTAATTGTATGCTAACTTTATGAAGCTTCCTGTTTTTATTGAATACTGCCCACAGTGTATATTACCTACCCGTTTTCTATGATTAATTGTCATTACTTTGTTTTACATGATTTGTTATTTTACAATACTGACTTTTGGGTTTTGTGAATTTGATTTTTGTTTTGTTTGTCTCCTAACTTAAAAAAAAAAGTAGGTTATCCTACTTAATGTCTACAAAGATAGTGAGATACCAGCTTGGTGGGTGGTGGTTATTCAATTATATATAATTATAATAGTTACCAAACACACTATGATATAGGTATATACTAAAGTAACGGATACAGCACGCAATTGCTTTTGTTATAACCAAGTCCATTGTTGACTTGTGAAGGTGATAATGGTAGAAGTGATTTGGAATCTTCTAGACAAGTATGAATATGACACGAAGTTTCAACATTGCTGAATCTAAGCAAAGCATGTAGAATGGGAACTAGATGAATGAAAAATTAAAAATACATTGTCGCCCAAGATGACTCATACTCAACTGCATAAAATGTAAAGGAACTAATACTCCAACCAGTCAAACCGTCACTAGCTATCTCACCACACATCAAAGCAAAGTTATTATCACATGGACACAAAATCTAAAACAAAATTCACAGACAAAGTGTCCTGAGTTGACCGATACTCAAATACCAACAATGACGAGCTTAAAGATTTTCGGACTTACCGAAACACGTTACTTAACTTTAATCAACGTCTCAAATTCTCTGTCTTCTTTCCGCAAGTGTCAGGCGAGAAGTTGACATAATATGTTGAGCATTACTCGAGTAACTTTTTCGATAGGACCCTTTGATATAAAATACATTGCCGCACTAATAAAGCCATTTATAGAGTGAGAAGTTAACATTTATTTTGAACTTCGAATTATTTTGAAAATAGAAATTATTTAAGTGGTCCAAAGGTGCCGCCTTATACCTAATTGAGTTCGGACGTTTTAGATCGCCTGACGCGAAATCCTTGTTTATAATAATATCAATGCATCTAAGACTGGTAACCTCAACAGTGACGACAAGTCGGACGCTCGTCTCTCCCTCGTCCGTACGTTCTACGACGAGCGCTGGTCGCGCGGCCGCTGCGTCACGTGTCTGGACTGGTCCTCCGCCCACCCGGAGCTACTGCTGGCTTCCTACCACAACTCTGACGATGCTCCGCATGACCCGGACGGAGTCTGTCTGGTGTGGAACACCAAGTTTAAGAAGACCACGCCTGAGGATATCTTCCATTGCCAGTCGGCGGTCATGAGTGCTACTTTTGCTAGGTATGTTTTAATGTCAAGGTGAACTGGTATCTTTCAAGCCTGCGTGCTTCATCTTTGACGACGTCGTCGGTTTCCGACGGGCGAGTTGGTGGTCGAAATAATGTGGACTTATTCGGATTAAATGTTATTACTTAGATGATTTAATCTTTAGACGGTAAAAAATGATTAAAAGTTTCCGGCAGCCTAGTGGTGAGACCGTTTGACTTGCGATCCGCAAGTCCTGGGTTCGAATCCCACGGCACGCACCTAACTTTTCTAAGTTATGTGCGTATTGTTGATTGCCGCCAACTTCAAACGGTGAAGGAAAACATCGTGAGGAAACCTACATGTCTGAAAGTTCTCAATGATCTTGAAGATGTGTGAAGTCTGCCAACCCGCACTTGGCCAGCGTGGCAGACTATGGCCTAACCTAACCCTTCTCACAATGAGAAGATGGCCCGTTCCCAGCAATGGGACAGTTTGTACAAAACAGGGCTGATAAAAAAAATAATAAAAAAATATGATTAACAAGGATATTAAAAGAAAAACAAAATAACCGACAGAAAAGCAGTTTTTGCAGTGTAACTTACCATTTCAATACGCTGTTATGTGTACATTTTATTACGTAAAGTATGCGTAAAATCGCTGTAAAATATTATAAATGCGCATTCTTTAGAATAATTCTAGTAATATCACGTGTTTATTATGAAAAGGTTCGTTGGAAGTTACGAAAAAAGTTAAAAAACGCATTTTATTTTTATTTGTGCGAGAGATATATTATTATTACTGGAGAGCGACGGTGACGGCGAGGAGCCACCGTCATTGCAACCACGACCACTCTGACAAGAGTGTACGATTAAGAAGAGATTACAAAAAAATATAAATATAGCCTATGGCACAATAAAATGCGAGCCAGATATCTATTTAAAAAGTTGAATAGCTACCTGAGAAGGTAATAATAATTTTGTATATATACGCAGGTTCCACCCGAACCTGATCCTGGGCGGCACTTACTCCGGCCAGATCGTACTTTGGGACAACCGCGTGCAGAAACGCACACCCGTGCAACGTACGCCGCTCTCTTCTGTCGCGCACACCGTACGTATGCTACATAGGGTGGCACCGCTGTCTCGCTCACACGCGCCACTTTTTTTATGGTTCCGAAGTAAACAAGGAACCCTTATAGTTTCGCCATGTCTGTCTGTCTCTCTGTCTGTCCACGGCTTTGCTCAAAAACTATAAATACTGGAAATCTGTAATTTGGTATAGTCTATGCATATTAATAATGCCGAAAAATCGTAGAATAAAATTATGAAAAATAATAATAATTAGGAAACCTTCCCTACACGTAAATGGGGATGTATTATGGTTTTCTACCCTGGTATGGTTCATCTACCCCTTCGTGTGGGGTATCGTTGGATAGATAATTAAAAAACATTGGGGGTGTGCGAAAACCATGTTTCAATTTAGGTATCCGTTTGCGAAATATGAAGCTTTAAAGTAATAATTTTTGTTAGAGTCACGTATCTCTCTGCCAGCTGAACGGTTAACTTTGGAGATATTAAAAAAATAATTCTAGTAGAATATGTATATGATTAAATTAAAAGGAAAACTATCAAGGCTATGTAGGACATTTCATTTAAATTCTTCCTTTATATTCATAAGAACATTATTACAATGTATTAACAATGGCTGTTGTCTTGATATCTGTTATTTTGGCCAAAATAAACGACGAAATTTCCACGCTTAAACGTTTATTTCGGTCAAAATAACAGATCTAAAATTAACAGCAATTGTTTAATACATTGTTAGGTTAAGGGCCATTATCTATTCAAGATTTTGATCTTTTTCACGTTTCTGTCAAAGCTACCTACCCCATGCTCTAAAACGGTCCAATTATTTGATGAATCCTCAATTTATCCTCAGCATCCAGTATACTGCCTGTCAGTGGTAGGCAGCCAGAACGCCCACAACCTGATCTCCGTGTCGACGGACGGCCGCCTGTGCTCCTGGTCCCTCGACATGCTCTCCCAGCCGCAGGACACCATAGAGCTGCAGCACCGGCAGAGCAAGGCGGTCGCCGTCACTTGCATGGCCTTCCCGCATGGAGACGTTAATAATTTTGTGCTAGGAAGCGAGGATGGGAATGTTTATACTGGTTAGTAGGTATTGTGGTTATAACTAGCTACGCCTCTGCTATTTCACTCCCGTAGTGAAGAAAAACATTGATGATGCTAATAATATATAAATAAATATTGCCTATGTCAGTCTCCAGGTCCTTATCTATATCTGTTCAAAATTTCATAATAATCGGTTCAGCCGTTTAGTCGTGAAAATTTAACAAACAGACAGATTTACTTTCACTTTTATAATATTAGGTAAGGATTCGTAATTTCGATCGTTTTACTATCTCAACCACTTCTTATCATCAGGCATCTTTCTCAAAACATACCGGTGCAACTTGCGATCTGTTATTTTCTTGTTGGTCTCATAGCTCAGTTGTTAGTATGTTTGCCTGCTAAACCGAAGATCGTGTATGTATGTGATGAGCATGGTTGTTTATTAAGTTACAATAGATCCGTAGGGTCGCCGTGACGGGGAGGACCACGGCCTCCCAACCCTACCTCTAATAGATGGTTGTTTATTGTTTTATGGGGCCTGTAACTATAACTTCTTGTTTAGTGAAGTGGTTTATTTTCGTGTAGGTTCCCTGTACGGGCAGCGCGCGGGCGTGTCCGAATGTGTAGAGGCGCACGCCGGTCCCGTGACGGGCGTGGCGTGTCACGCGGCGGCCGGCGCCGTCGACCTCTCGCATCTCTACCTCACATGCAGCATGGACTGGAGCGTCAAACTGTGGTCTCTCAAGGTACATCTCCACACATACATAATTATAGTCCTTTGTGTCTCCGGCTCGTAGGACCAATTGACTGGCCTCGTAGCTCAGTTGGTAGTAGATATGTCCACCTGCTAAGCTGTATGTCGTGAGTTCGATTCCCACCCACAACATTTCTATGAGCATGTATGTTTGTTCTGTTTCTGGGTGTTTCTTAATAAGAGTCTCGGGTCGCATCCCGGTCCTTTGATAGGCATCATTGAGCCGAAGCCAACACTAAGAGGCCCTTTAAATAAAATAAAATAAAAAATACAGTTTTTTTGTAAGTGGACGGATGGTGGAACTATTGTACAATATGGAATTTGACGAATCGGGGCTATTGATATGAATGTCTGAATAAAGGCTTATTATTATTATTATGCGTTTTCATACATACATGCATACGCCTATTTTCCTTTACGGGGTAGGCAGAGCATCAAAGCCCATGAGACCGTATGTATGATGCCACATGTGATCGAGGTTAGAGGGTTAGATGGGAGAGAGAGGGTATTAGGAGGTATTGAAGGATAAGATGTAATATTGGAACGTTTTCAGGAGAACAAAGCGTTGTATTCGTTCGAAGACAGCGGCGACTACGTGACTGAGGCTCGCTGGTCCCCCGCGCACCCCGCGCTCTTCGCGGCCGCGGATGCAGCGGGCCGCCTCGACCTTTGGAACCTTAACAGGGACACTGAGGTGAAGTACCTTGATAAGACTTGGATTGAAAAAAAATATGTTGGTATCCGATCACACACATATAAAAAAAAACCCTGTCAAAAACCCCAAGAAGCAAGCGAGGGTCTCTGTATCATATTGACAAAATTTGCTTTTTTTTTTGTGGTCGGTGATTTCTGTTTGGGAAGTATTTTTCACAAAAAGGGGGGGGGGGGGGGGAAGGGGGGGGGGACGTTCGAAATAAACAATATGTTGTTGGTGGTACTACATTTTTTTATTTTTTTTTATACATTATAGATCTACGATTGACCACCGACTCGCCTGATGTTAAGCGACGGTGTGGCCGAGGATGGAGCTCGTATATAAAATACGCTTTTTTCCCTTACGAAGTAGGCAGTTCATCAAAGACCATGAGGCCGTTTGACGCCACATTTGATCGTAGGGCAAAGGTATTAAAGGATTACGGGGGCTTAGAGGGTAAGATGTATATTGGCTTGCAGTGACAGGGGTTCTGCCCTGAACTCCTTTTTTGTACGAACACTACGTGGACGGCCAGATCTTTTTCTGTCACAAACAGAGGAGGTCTCATTGTACCTATTAATAGCCCGGTACACAAACATTTGACTAATACCAAGCGTATGGAGAGTTTTAAAAATTGCATTTGGCTCCATACCAACTTTGTGTAATGCAATCACAGCGATTCGGTTCTCTTTATCACCCCACTCCATTTTAATATCGCAAAATATTATACAATGTATTGGCGCCAAAATTAGAAAACTCAATGAACAATCGTATAAAAATGACATATTCCAAATTCAAATGTAATATCTTTCTTATTTTTAACTGTAACAGTATTTATGGCCAGACTAAGTACATACAAACATATATACTCGTACCTACACTCGAAAAACATAACCCTCCTTACGCAGTCGGGTAAAAACATATAAATGTAATAGGTACCGGTGGCTACCGTGCAGTCCGAGGGTGGCGCGGCGTTCAACCGCGTGTCGTGGACTCCCAGCGGTCACCACCTCACCGCCGGAGGGGAAGACGGCAAGATATCGCTCTACGAACTCGCCGAGGTAACGTACCTGACTTACTGCTATCTCCGAGGAAAATGTCCGGAGGGTACCTGATTAAGGTGCTATGATATCCATACAGAAGTATTTTTAACAAACATATAATCAGAGTTATTTTTAAACCCCGGCCAAAAGTGTTAATAGCTTTGACATGGTATCCATACAGAAGTATTTTCAACAAATGTATGTAATTAGTCATTTTTAAAACCCCAACCAAAAACCTGTGATAACTTTGACATGATATTTTTAACCGACTTCCAAAAAGAAGGAAGTTCTCAATTCGCCTGTATGTTTTTTGTATACATACGTTGTAAACATACGTTCAGCGATTACTCCGCCAATTTTGATGTTTTTTTTTTTTGGAGGGTTGGTTTGGGTTGTTTCATAACAAAATAACTGAAAAAATGACATCCAAGTAACCAATGCGTATTTTGAAGTCCAGTTGTTTTAGTTTTTAGTACCTCAAAAGGAAACAATGGAACCCTTATAGGATCACTTTGTTGTCCGTCTGACCGTCTGTTAAGACCTGTATCTCGAGAACGCGTGAAGGTATCGAGTTGAAATTAAAACCATATACGCTGATCCATATTCTCTTGATGCAGAGAGAAAAATTAAACTTCTCAGTTTTAATAAAATAAAGTTACAGCAGAATATGTCGCAAAAAACGCATATTTCGACAGTCGCAAGGAAATCAAAACCTATGGCAAGAAGCATTGTCATATAGTAAACATAAAGGAAAAAATGCGTGAATTATGGCCTTACCCTTCTCCCAGTGAGAAGATTTGCCCGTCCCATAATAAGCGGATTAGCAAGTTGCAGTGGGTAGGGCACATAGCCACATAGCACGTAGAACTGATGGCCGATGGGGCCGAATCGGCCGAAAGGTTCTCGAGTGGGGACAACGCACCGGCAAGTGCAGCGTAGGAAGACCAGCCACGAGATGGACAGATGACCTCATTCAAGTGGCGGGAAGACGCTGGATGCAGGCCGCTTCCAATCGGTCTTTTTGAAAATCCATGGCTTATGTCCAGCAGTGGACTTCTTATAGCTGAGATGATGACGATGATGATGAATGAACCTCGTTGGTTACATACCCCGAGAAATTGCTTAAATTTGTAAAAGTTTATTTCTAGGTTAATATAAATAAAACGATATAAGTAAACAATTCTGTTTACCTATAATATATCGGCTTGATAATATAAAAAATAATTTTGGTTTGGCGCAAATATTAAGATCAATTACTATAGATATTATCTGACTTGCCTATAATGATAAAAAACCGTTTGAAATTTGACTTTCCCGCCGCATACGTATCGTATTAATTTATTTTTCCGACGCATATATATATTGTATCACTTTAATTTCCCGCCGCATACGTATCGTATTAATTTATTTTTCCGACGCATATATATATTGTATCACTTTAATTTCCCGCCGCATACGTATCGTATTAATTTATTTTTCCGACGCATATATATATTGTATCACTTTAATTTCCCGCCGCATACGTATCGTATTAATTTATTTTTCCGACGCATATATATATTGTATCACTTTAATTTCCCGCCGCATACGTATCGTATCACTTTGAATTGTTTTTCAGCACGTGGCCCAGCCCCGACACGACGAATGGAGCAAATTCGTGTACACGCTACAAGAGCTGCGCAACAACCAAGCGGACGAAGAGACGGACAGACTGAGTCTGGCGGCCAGCGGGCCTTCCTCGCTCACGAGCCTCACCTCGCTCGCATCCAACCCGCTTAGGTGAGGTGACGACAACGATAAGGTTCAAAAAACACAATACAAAAAAATAATAACATATATAAAACATAGTACAAGCTTTGCTTAGTTTGGGCTAGATGGCGTTGTGTGAAATGTCCTCCAATAAATATATATATTTATATATATATATATATTTGATTGACATGCTAAATATATTTGATTTCTTGTATAAAGGTTTGTGGAATAGAACTTTTGGACTATTTTATTCTTTTGAATGAGTATAATCGATTAAGATCGATTCGATTAAGATTAAACTTATTGAAGTTTTCTTTTTGCCTCGCTTAAACTGCAACCGTTTCGCGTTTAAGGTTAACTACCTGCGCGCTGCAGTGTTACCAGCTGTTTTACATAAATTATATTAAAGGAGATAATATTTTTCGGGATAAAAAGTGTTAATGTGTTAATCCAGAGTGTCACCTCCATACCAAATTTCATCAAAATCGGTTAAGCCGTTTGAGCGTGAAGAAGTAACAAACAAACAAACTTTCGCCTTGAGAGTGAATATCGTCGGAACGTGACAATACACTCACACTACGTAAGTATGTATGCGTGTATGAACACAAAATACATTGACAGTATATACAGGTGCGTGAGTGAAACGATAACTACGTCACAACCGTATGATTACCGTCTCTTTTCATCTCATTCGCGCACCGTTTTTGCGTATGGTACTCTAAAATCTCTGTATTTCGTAATTATCCAATTCTAATATTTTTTTCACAGAAATAATTGTATTATCGATCACTATACACACGTGTGTGAGGTTTATATCACACTAAACAACAACAATTATGTAACAATTACGATAAACACCTACAATTAGCTTGATTTTGTTGTTGTCTGAGAATGTTGGTTATTGGATTGGAATAATACATCAAAAACAAGAACCTAAAATTAAGTTTTATTTTCCTCTTATTCCAGATAACTGCTGAAGCTGAACGTGGTGGTGTAACAGAAATGTGACATTACTGGCGCTTGAAATACAATTTTCAAATAATAACATGTCTCTGTGAAAAGTGAAATTTACAATAGTAAATCAAATCAAATTCACAGTTTTGGTGCTAGAGTAGCATCTTGATGTACAGAGTACACTAGGATCACTTAGTGTGCTACTTGTTTTCGAGGTAATTAACTTTGCATTTAATTAATTGACACTGCAGCTAGTCTTATTACATAGAAACTGAGCAGTCAACCATTGTTCACGCGACTGTGGCATGACTCGGCTAATATACCTATTTGAAAGCATTAATGTGTCGAGGATTAACGTCTAGATAAACCTCGGCGAGGTTTTTAGTGTTACTATGTTTATCGTATCATCATCATTCATCATTTCCTTGCCCTTATCCCACTAGGTGGGGTCGGCACAGCATGTTTCCTTTCGCCACTTCACTCTATCAGCCGTCATTTCTACATTTATCGTATATTGATGTTTATTTGTGGAATTAAAATAAATAATTTAGGCTGGGCATTTGACGATAAATCACCTGATTGTCCCTCAAATGAGGCTACTGAAAAATATAGTAATGTTCAATTTAATATTATATCTATTCAAACACTGAAGTCACACCAAGAACTTGTATTTCAAGCGTCAGTTCGGATGTGAGAACTGAAACAGATTTTATTTTGATAAGAGGTTGGTAAATGCTTGTATAATAAATAGTTGCATTTTTGTCTATGTTAATAATTTAATTACAAATGCTAATAGCTTAAAAATGATCTTTTTCTATCAGTATTTAAAGTATGATCATTCAATTTATCAATATAATAATATCTAATCTAAATTACTGATATAGACTTTAAATCTTTTACGTTTTTAGTTTGTAAATTACTTTTGTTAGGTTATGTGTATATTAGGAATTTAACATTTCAATGCAGCTCTCAATGCGGTAATTTTATTTATGTAGATTATTTATATTGTCGGCTTTAGAGCCGCTATGATTATTCCAGTAAAACTATAGAAATGTTATGTTAGAACTGAATCGGTTTTAGCTAAGTAAGAGTCTGTTCAGATATACGCAATATTCAGTGCCATTTTACAAGGATCAAATCATTTTCTCTTTTTTTATTTATTAGTAATTATAACCCAAAGTTTTTAATTATCTGCGTATGATGACTTATGAATATCATACACACAATATTTAACGGAGTTTTGAAGCAAAAGCAAGTCACAAAAGCCGTAAACCAAAGTTGAAGTTATAGTTTTATTTCATTCTCAATTAACTAACCTTAAAATAACATTTTTTTTAATGGGCAAAAGTGCCTTTATTAACTACAAATTTTTTGATTATGTATCTTAATGTTTTCTGAAGTTTTCACAATTGTCAGTCATTGAAATGAAACAACGTTTGTTTCATTTCAATGCCTGTTTCTTGTTATTGTAATATAGCACATATTTAAATGTAACAAATTGTTAATAATTTATTATGCTGATATACATCTGATATTCATCTTGCAATATATGGCTCTCCTCTTAAAGTTATTAGCAAATTGGTAATAACCTTTACGAAATGACCAATACATTGTGCATTGACAACAAATATTGCTTATATCTAAACAGGCCTATATAATAATATAACTAACACTAATAGTAGAAAGAAAAAAATCTAGTTGGCATCAAAAGCTGGTACTTATTTATGCTTTATTGTAAAAGTTTATGAAATAAAAAGTTGCTTATAATAAACAGATAATTTCATTTATCAAACTATAAATATACATAAAAACAGTAAAATCCACAATTAAAAGATTCTTTAAATCCTCTATGTTTTAAACAGTTGTAGCATAAAACAAATTTGTTCTCTTTTTAAATTAAGTCATCATCATCATCATCTCAGCCATAAGAAGTTCACTGCTGGACAGAGGCCTCCCCCATGGATTTCCAAAAAGACCGAGTCTTGTATGAGGTCATCTGTCCATCTCGTGGCTGGTCTTAAAAAAAAAAGATATAAAAAAAAAAAAAAAAACAATAAAAATACATCTATATGTACATACAATTTTTTATTAACAAGTACTAAGAAACCTTTATACATACATTCCAAATAAATAAATTCATTGGGGTGAAAATGGTATTACTAGTTTTCCCTTAGCTAAGTTAACTTCTTCCCAGCACATGCATGTTAGCGTCTTTTTATCCATTACATCAACATATAGCTTGCCTTCGAGGTGATCCATTTCATGCTGGGCTATTCTCGCAGGCCAGTCTATGAACTTCTTTGTTATTGCATTACCTTGTTCGTTGTAACCTGTGGAGGGTAATAGAAGGTTATTGGGTATTCAACCTTAATTGTGTTACTAACTACAATGCCCTTTGTGGAGTGTTTAAAAGTCATGAGTATTTTTTGCGTTACCATTTTATTGCAGCTAATTTAGTTCAGTAAACAGTGTAGTTTGGTAGCCAGCATTTAGTAAAGGTATAAAAATACACAGATATAAAAGAAGACCAAGAATACACAGGTCTACATCAGAACAAAAATATAAGGTACTATGTATATTATGCAACACTTCATAGCGGTTACCTATCTACATATAATCTGAATTATGAAATACAAAATTTCATTTTCCTGGAAAAGTTTTTTTTTTAAAGACACTCAAAAACCAACATTCAGGTTTTTGAGTGTCTTTAAATTTTTTTTGACTTCATTATTTGACAAATTGTCTCATAAACAAATCTTTGTAATACGAATGTTTATTTGTATAATAGAAGGAAACCTAATAATTTATATCTATTTATTTTAATATATAAATTATTAATTTATTTTATATTATATAACTGAACCTTTGTAATTAAGGTTTCTGGATATAATAAAACAGAAACCTAACTTAATAACTGTTCTGGCAAATGAATTTTGATGGCTAACAAATTTATGGAATCAGAAACTCATGGCAAGTAAAACATTGGAATAGGCCAGTTCTATGAAACGGATTCGGACAAGTAAGATTCAAATAAATGTATTTCAGATGATAGTTAGGTTACCCTTCATAGCATGTCTTCTTAACATTTTTTAAAGTCTCATACATTATATTATGTGGGAGAGAAAAGACTAGTTGCGTGCCTTTAATATTTTGACCATAAAATTTTATCACATTGAAATGAACAAAAATAGGTTCCAAAATACTGCTTGATAATATACTGCCCTATTATCTATTATTACTATTATTTTCTTGAGTGTATTTTTTAAGAAATTTTCATGGGTATATTTATTTTACTTGATATTGGATGTTTGAAACTCTGAAACTCTGTTAAATTTTGTGGTTACAGATGAGATTCTGCATGAATAAAATACATATGATAAATCCTAATAAAAATTGTTTGATTTCAAAGTGTTATCTAATGCCTGAGCCGAACAATCTTAACTACCATTAATACAAACCAGGAGTCTCATACTGAAAGAGATAAAGGTTATAACGGTTAAGGGTATGACGTCATACCTTTTTATTTTGGTACCTGAAAATAAAGGTATAGGAATTTTATGGTACCGATAAATAACGATATCATTATAAATTGCACTACCATAACCGAAAAATAAAGGTTTTGACCTTGACCGCCCGCGCATCACCATCCCCTGTTCATATGCAAACGCGTAAGAGCGAGAGGTCCTATGCAACGCTGTGATTTCGGTACCAAAATAACAAAATATCGGTAGAGTTATTATTATATACCTTAACCGTTATTATCACCGTTTTCGGTCTACCTTTATAATTTATACCTCTACCGATATTATACCGGTAGCGTAACCTTATACCTTAACCGTTAACGATCCCTGATACAAACTGTATCGCAGTGACAGTAACAGTACATTATGACTTTTTTTATGGAAATAGCTATTATAAATCAAATGTAAAATCTGGCATCTATAATTATTCTATCATTTGATAAGTAAATTTTCATTTAAATTTATATTAAGTTATTTATAATGTTATTTTTCAGTAAATTTCTGCACTGCAGGATATAGGCTCATCAGCTAAATAAATCAAATAAATAAATAAATATTCATAAGTAGTATTACCAGTAATTTCAACCTCCTTGTAGCGAGGCACTTCTGCTTCATAACCCTGTACACTTTCACATCCTTCACTGTGTATGACTTTATGGTAATTCACTACCTTCAATGTGGGGTTAATAAATACCTGGAAAAATATTGAGAAAAAACCTTCCTGAACAAAAATCTAAGTAGCAAAATGTCCAATAGCATAAATCGTCTAATGAGCTGTAGACCTAATGGGCTAAACATCCATGTAGCAAAACGTCCAACTATCAGATGGTCTGGAAAGCAGGACGACTATTTAGGAGATATAATGTGTACCAGTTCCAAAAGCAGGCACATAAAAATCCTGGCAAAATATGAATTATAACAACAAATAGCTAAAACTTCATGAATCAAGCTTAATGTGGAGGGATGTTTAATACAATGATGTAGATAGGTTTCTCAGACTCTGTGTGGCAAGCCTCAAGTAAGGTAATCGCCTGACTCATCTTCAGTCACAACATGTCAGGCAACTCTGTTATACATGTGTTGTGACTTGTGTACAGTGATAATGCCATCCTGTATCTTTAGAAAGTACAACATCAAGATAGAAGGCCAAGATACTAAAAGGGTTTAAGGATGTGTCTTATCCTCAAAAGTGCTAAGACCTGAGATTTGCCATGACTTTACTTCATATTCAATGAGTACCTCTCTATAGAATATAATAAAATCTCATTGGTTTAATAGCCCACCTCGATCACCATTCAATACCTACACTCACTTCCACCTGTTTCACCTGCGTCCATTGTTGAAGATCAATGTGAATTGACCATCTATCAGTGATACAATAAAAAAAAACTACATGCTATTTACTATACTTACTCACAGTGAAGGGTACAACTTGCATGCCGCGAATTTTAATAATATCTTCAGGAATTTTTGCTATTTGTTTAGTTGTATGCCTCATGACAAATATCTTCATATTCACTCCTATCTGAGGCGCAGACATTCCCAGGCTATTATACTTCTTCAGAACGTATTCAAGCTTTTTTATTAAATCCTGGATTTCGTCTGATTTTATTTTCTTTGGTGGTATATGCTCAGAAACTTTACGTAATCTTGGATCGCCAATTTGTACGACATGCTCGTAAGGCGGTTTTGTTATGCCATGACTAGGACCCAATCGTGCATACCAATTTAACAACTTTCTGGAAATACTCATGATATTTTGGGTTTAATAACTGTAAATTTTTCGTTCACTTCCCAATTCAAAATCTAAACAGACTTTTGAATTTTTTCGTAGCTTTTGTTTGTAAGCACTTGAATTTGAATAGGTTAGGTTATGTTGCTTGTCAGCTGATTAATGACGTTAGAATGATGTTGACGTTGACTGCCAACAAGTACGTTAATTTTGTAAATAAGGCCATTTTACATGAAACAAGCTATAGTATGTGTTACATAATTAAAAGAAAAAGCTAAAAGTATTTTGTGTTGTTCCACTAAATATAAACAACAATTATGGACTAAATATGATAATGCTGAGGCCAGACGTTTGCCGCTTGCCGCCATCTCCAAACTCCTTCAAACCCAAAGCAATAGGGCGAATTCTGTGTTCAAACCCTTGGACAAATTCAGTGATTCAAATATCGGTATCCACACGCATGCGAGAGGCGAGAGCGTTAGTATATTGCAGACAACCAAGCGTGACGGACGTCGAGCTCGTGTCGGCTTTAACGTTTGGTTTTGCGTATTTGTATTATATTTCTATTCACCTCCAGTGCGTAAGGCATACTGACTACACACAAACATGTGGATACATCGCAAGCGCAAGATTAGCCATAGTAATATTGTCTTTTTAATGTGTTTGTATAATGTGATCTTTTAATAAAGAGTTATCTATCTATCAAGCGCTTGCCGCAAACTTCCTTTGATTTGTACGTTAAAAACCGATAGAACTCGGGTCCGTAGCAAGCCAAGCCAAACGCTTGGCAAATCAAGCAAACGCACTATCTATATACGTTTGAATTTCTGGTAGCTTGCCGAAGTGTGGTCCCGGCATAACGACATTAGGCACACAAACAAGCGAGTGAAGCGAACGGACGATAGATAGATAGTTTTAGATATAAAATATTTTTAAATAGAAATTGTTATATTTTAAATAAAACTACGGGTCACTTATGACATCATTTTTCAATTGAAAAAAGTCTGTCACTGTGTACTAATGAAGAAAGTTTAACTGCTGTTCAGGCTGTCCTTAACAAGTTTTCTGTGCTCCGCACATAAAAGATATTGAATATTATTTTTCTGCACCAACGCTTGACGAAGTAATGATAAGGCTAGAAAAGACAAACAATGAATGGTCAGTCAAAACTTTGAAGGTGATTGTCAGAAGATTAGTATTATAATTTTATTTTATTTAAATTAAAGTACCCTTTAATTAACAGACGCTTTATCACTATTATAGTTGCTCCACGAAGTATGTCCAGGGTCTCTTAAAATAACATTCCGTGCTTTTCAAGATGGTGTTGCGATGTCTTTCAGAGAATGTTTAATTATGGAATATAGAATAACGAATCACGTTGCAGAAAACAATGATTTTTGTGAAGGTTTGTATTACGATCGTTGTGTAATTAATAAAAACTCCCACGTGAAAATTTTATAGTTTATGTATCAATAATAGATAAACTTATTAGTAAATGTGGGATAATTAAAGTTTCATGAACTGAATGAAGTAGACCAAAAGTATTGCAGCGCTATTGCCGGTCAGTAAAAACTTTATCGCGCTAGTTTATACCACAAACTACTAGAGGATACTACGTATGTTTGTACCTTCAAAAAATATCAAATAAGCTTCGTTAGTGCACCATTCAAGCAACCGTGTCAAAAATCTGATTTAAAGTTTCTATCGCCTCATATGGTCAATGTTCTCATCAATTAAAGATACGGGGATTCTGACATTAAACTATCTAAATAAAGTTGGCATTAGTCTGAAGGAATTATTAGTTTCAGCTTCAAACGGACACGTAGAGAAATGCCACACGGTGACAAATTGTAAAACGTTTGTAGTTGAGTTTAAATTATTTATAACCATGTTTTTTTACAGGATTGAGAGCGCTAATAGTGGATAAAGACAATAATCCTAAATGGAAGCCATAAACTTTATCTGAAGTTACAGACACCTACATGAATAGAGATGTTTTACATGTAAATAAAACATTTTTAAACATACTTAAAAAATCCTCATTAGCGAGTGTTGCGAGTAGTAACAACGTGTAAACCACAGGTGTAAACATACCTAGTATCTTTTATCTGCCCCCGTATTCTGAACCCATTCGGTTTCGGAATCGATTCGATTTGTATATCTCCGTCTCTGTCATTTCCATAGAGAATGACAGAGACGGAGATATACAAATCGAATCGATTCCGAAACCGAATGGGTCCAGAATACGGGGGCTGCACCCTTATTCAGATTACATTCGATTCGATGCGATCTTCGATATGGAGAGAGATCTCGAAGGATTTCACACGGTTTGCGGAATTAGCGATTCAGGTTTCTCGAATATCGAATAATTTTGACATTTCCATTCCATAAGGTATCAGCTGATCATCCCAAACGGTTCCATTGATTGAAAGCGGCATGTAACATGTCGATTATCAATCGATTAATTGGAAATTGTTTTTTTGACTTGGAAAAACCGATTTTTAGATTTATCTCATGCTGCATGTCATTTTCGTGAAAGTGTAATTTTCGTCACGTTATTGTATTTTTACTACTGTAGTACCTACTTTTAAGACAGCAGAGTTATACATGTTTGATGTAATTTACATAATATATAGTATACCTACTATTATCAATTCTAATTTAATATTATTTATATGATATTGATCCACTATTAAATATTTGCACTTGAGAAATGATCGAATGTAATGGAAAATTGTAATTAATTTCTAAGGCCTTATTTACCTACATTCTTGCAAATAAATTTCATTTCATAAGTAAATTCAAACCAAAATTTATTCATTTGTTTGCTAAATGAGCAACGTAAAGACAAACATGAACCACACACTTCTCTCCCACGCTCCTCTCTCTGTATGGTAGTTGTTTTAAATAAGCACTAAAGTGACGTAATGTTACACAATTCGAATAATATAACTTAGTATTTGCTAGGATGATGTACGATAATTAATATGATTTGGATTACAATGAACGTCCACCGGAAAAAGGAATACGGGAGTCAGTGTAGGTCGAAAGCGAGAAGGAGGAATGACATTGGATGCTCTCCTAGTAACAACAAATAAAAATATATTCAACTTTTTACAAACTATCACAGCTATCACAGAACATCAAATTCCTTGATCTATGGAGTCGATAGGTCGGTTTAGAATTTGTAATATTGCCAACAAAAAAACATACAGTTGAATTAAGAACCTCATTCTTTTTGAAATCGGTTAGAAATATAAATGTGTGCTACTTCAACCCCAGCAAAATATAATAGACTTTAATATCTAACTTTAAAATCTAATATCTATCTTTAATAGCTCGCATTATTGACTGATCCCTGATTTAAACTGTAAAAAAATACGATTTTCTTACTTTTATTTGAAAATTAAAATTTTTAAACGCAAAAGAATCGAACTTTAATCGATTTTTTTAAATAGTGAATCGAAATCCTTAGCGGTATCAAGTCACTAAAAAAAGTTTATAAATTTGACAGTTGCAGCCGTCTAGATTTTTATTCTTTTATTGGCCACGATTGGCTCATTTGCCAAAATAATATGTTAAAAGTTTCATGAAAAATACAAATAATATAAGTTTTAGTCACAATCTCAAGTTACTTGGCTTAGATTATGACGAGATACTCGGTTGATAGTGAATCAAGTTCATGTCATGACTTGGTTACTTTACTAGGAGCTGTTAAGGACTTTGTAAGTTACAACGTGAAGAAGTATGTTTCATCACTCTCATTTCAAACTCGTGCGCGTAAACGAACACTAATAGATTAAAAAAACATCTTCTTTACTAAATCTTTATTTGAAATAACACAAGTTTATAATAATAAAAGAAAACTGTGACATTTTTAATTAAGTTCCCGCGAAAAACCTACCGAATCGAATGGATAACCTTCGATAACCCTATTCACAAATTAGAATGGCACCAGTCGGTACCAAATCGGTAATGACCTCGTGTGACCGATAGGATAACATAGACAAGCTAGTTTTCAGAGTCAGTTTCATGTTTTTAGATAGGTGATTCGTGATAGAAGTAAAAAAATGCTTAATTATGACCAGCGACTGACAAAATATGTAATTTATTGCATAATATACATATAACTTGATCCATCATATTAATTATGGCATATAATTCTTTAGTAAATTTGTAGCTTCAATAAGTGAAGCATGCTTCGAAAATACCTTGTTGGTTGTGTGTGTGCATGTGTGTGTGTGATTTCAAAGTTCTTCTATTTTCTCTCTGTACTCGTGCATTCAATGTATTTGCCATTTATTGGTAACAAGTATAAAATATTTAATATATTTAGAGCGCCATGCGTGTAATCTGACAAAGCTCTCCAACTATAAAATATTACATTTTTAAACTTTGGAAATCATAATTAGGGGAATTTTAAAACCCGTAAAATCGGTACATTTGACTATTAGGTGAATATATTATGTTAAATTATGGAAAATGGTAATTGAAAATATCAAAAAAGTGCTCTTATATTATTAAAATGTATTAGTAAAATGTATTCGATATCGCTCCCGACAGGATAAACCTGTCGGGAGCGATATCGAATTAGCCATCGAATTTATATGTCAAACTCCTTCGGATTCGAGTTTGTGAATCGGTCTACCCGAATCCCGGCGGATCCAGTTGAGGATGAGTGGTGATTGTCTTTGGTTTCTCGAGATTTGTATACTAAAAATGGGACCGACGGGCATAAATTCGAATTCGTGAATACCCATTGGAGTCGAATGGAGCTTTATTCGGTAGCCGGCTCATTACCGACAAAATTGACAAATCGACAACCGATTAGAACTAGAATAAGGGTACAGCACCCTTATTCAGATTACATTCGATTCGATGCGATCTTCGATATGGAGAGAGATCTCGAAGGATTTCACACGGTTTGCGGAATTAGCGATTCAGGTTTCTCGAATATCGAATAATTTTGACATTTCCATTCCATAAGGTATCAGCTGATCATCCCAAACGGTTCCATTGATTAAAAGCGGCATGTAACATGTCGATTATCAATCGATTAATCGGAAATTGTTTTTTTGACTTGGAAAAACCGATTTTTAGATTTATCTCATGCTGCATGTCATTTTCGTGAAAGTGTAATTTTCGTCACGTAATTGTATTTTTACTACTGTAGTACCTACTTTTAAGACAGCAGAGTTATACATGTTTGATGTAATTTACATAATATATAGTATACCTACTATTATCAATTCTAATTTAATATTATTTATATGATATTGATCCACTATTAAATATTTGCACTTGAGAAATGATCGCATGTAATGGAAATTTGTAATTAATTTCTAAGGCCTTATTTACCTACATTCTTGCAAATAAATTTCATTTCATTAGTAAATTCAAACCAAAATTTATTCATTTGTTTGCTAAATGAGCAACGTAAAGACAAACATGAACCACACACTTCTCTCCCACGCTCCTCTCTCTGTATGGTAGTTGTTTTAAACGAGCACTAAAGTGACGTAATGTTACACAATTCGAATAATATAACTTAGTATTTGCTAGGATGATGTACGATAATTAATATGATTTGGATTACAATGAACGTCCACCGGAAAAAGGAATACGGGAGTCAGTGTAGGTCGAAAGCGAGAAGGAGGAATGACACCGGATGCTCTCCTAGTAACAACAAATAAAAATATATTCAACTTTTTACAAACTATCACAGCTATCACAGAACATCAAATTCCTTTATCTATGGAGTCGATAGGTCGGTTTAGAATTTGTAATATTGCCAACAAAAAAACATACAGTTGAATTAAGAACTTCATTCTTTTTGAAATCGGTTAGAAATATAAATGTGTGCTACTTCAACCCCAGCAAAATATAATAGACTTTCTTTAATAGCTCGCATTATTGACTGATCCCTGATTTAAACTGTAAAAAAATACGATTTTATTACTTTTATTTGAAAATTAAAATTTTTCAACGCAAAAGAATCGAACTTTAATCGATTTTTTTAAATAGTGAATCGAAATCCTTAGCGGTATCAAGTCACTAAAAAAAGTTTATAAATTTGATAGTTGCAGCCGTCTAGATTTTTATTCTTTTATTGGCCACGATTGGCTCATTTGCCAAAATAATATGTTAAAAGTTTCATGAAAAATACAAATAATATAAGTTTTAGTCACAATCTCAAGTTACTTGGCTTAGATTATGACGAGTTACTCGGTTGATAGTGAATCAAGTTCATGTCATGACTTGGTTACTTTACTAGGAGCTGTTAAGGACTTTGTAAGTTACAACGTGAAGAAGTATGTTTCATCACTCTCATTTCAAACTCGTGCGCGTAAACGAACACTAATAGATTAAAAAAACATCTTCTTTACAAAATCTTTATTTGAAATAACACAAGTTTATAATGATAAAAGAAAACTGTGACATTTTTAATTAAGTTCCCGCGAAAAACCTACCGAATCGAATGGATAACCTTCGATAACCCTATTCACAAATTCGAATGGCACCAGTCGGTACCAAATCGGTAATGACCTCGTGTGACCGATAGGATAACATAGACAAGCTAGTTTTCAGAGTCAGTTTCATGTTTTTAGATAGGTGATTCGTGATAGAAGTAAAAAAATGCTTAATTATGACCAGCGACTGACAAAATATGTAATTTATTGCATAATATACATATAACTTGATCCATAATATTAATTATGGCATATAATTCTTTAGTAAATTTGTAGCTTCAATAAGTGAAGCATGCTTCGAAAATACCTTGTTGGTTGTGTGTGTGCATGTGTGTGTGTGATTTCAAAGTTCTTCTATTTTCTCTCTGTACTCGTGCATTCAATGTATTTGCCATTTATTAGTAACAAGTATAAAATATTTAATATATTTAGAGCGCCATGCGTGTAATCTGACAAAGCTCTCCAACTATAAAATATAACATTTTGAAACTTTGGAAATCATAATTAGGGGAATTTTAAAACCCGTAAAATCGGTACATTTGACTATTAGGTGAATATATTATGTCAAATTATGGAAAATGGTAATTGAAAATATCAAAAAAGTGCTCTTATATTATTAAAATGTATTAGTAAAATGTATTCGATATCACTCCCGACAAGGTAAACCTGTCGGTAGCGATATCGAATTAGCCATCGAATTTATATGTCAAACTCCTTCGGATTCGAGTTTGTGAATCGGTCTACCCGAATCCCGGCGGATCCAGTTGAGGATGAGTGGTGATTGTCTTTGGTTTCTCGAGATTTCTATACTAAAAATGGGACCGACGGGCATAAATTCGAATTCGTGAATACCCATTGGAGTCGAATGGAGCTTTATTCGGTAGCCGGATCATTACCGACAAAATTGACAAATCGACAACCGATTAGAACTAGAATAAGGGTACTGCACCTGTATTCTAGTTCTAATCGGTTGTCGATTTGTCAATTTTGTCGGTAATGAGCCAGCTACCGAATAAAGCTCCATTCGACTCCAATGGGTATTCACGAATTCGAATTTATGCCCGTCGGTCCCATTTTTAGTATAGAAATCTCGAGAAACCAAAGACAATCTCCACTCATCCTCAACTGGATCCGCCGGGATTCGGGTAGACCGATTCACAAACTCGAATCCGAAGGAGTTTGACATATAAATTCGATGGCTAATTCGATATCGCTCCCGACAGGATAAACCTGTCGGGAGCGATATCGAATACATTTTACTAATACATTTTAATAATATAAGAGCACTTTTTTGATATTTTCAATTACCATTTTCCATAATTTGACATAATATATTCACCTAATAGTCAAATGTACCGATTTTACGGGTTTTAAAATTCCCCTAATTATGATTTCCAAAGTTTCAAAATGTAATATTTTATAGTTGGAGAGCTTAGTCAGATTACACGCATTGGCGCTCAAAATATATTAAATATTTTATACTTGTTACTAATAAATGGCAAATACATTAAATGCACGAGTACAGGTAGAAAATAGAAGAACTTTGAAATCGCACACACACATGCACACACACAACCAACAAGATATTTTCGAAGCATGCATCACTTATTGAAGCTACAAATTTACCAAAGAATTATATGCCATAATTAATATGATGGATCAAGTTATATGTATATTATGCAATAAATTACATATTTTGTCAGTCGCTGGTCATAATTAACCATTTTTTTACTTCTATCGCGAATCACCTATCTAAAAACATGAAACTGACTCTGAAAACTAGCTTGTCTATGTTATCCTATCGGTAACACGAGGTCATTACCGATTTGGTACCGACTGGTGCCATTCGAATTTGTGAATAGGGTTATCGAAGGTTATCCATTCGATTCGGTAGGTTTTTCGCGGGAACTTAATTAAAAAATGTCACAGTTTTCTTTTATTATTCTAAACTTGTGTTATTTCACATAAAGATTTTGTAAAGATGATGTTTTTTTAATCTATTAGTGTTCGCTTACGTGCACGAGTTTGAAATGAGAGTGATGAAACATACTTCTTCACGTTGTAACTTACAAAGTCCTTAACAGCTCCTAGTAAAATAACCAAGTCATGACATGAACTTTATTCACTATCAACCGAGTATCTCGTTATGATCCTTAGATTCAAGTTACTTGGCTTACCAAGTAACTTGAGATTGTGACTAAAACTTATATTATTTGTATTTTTCATGAAACTTTTAACATATTATTTTGGCAAATGAGCCAATCGTGGCCAATAAAAGAAAAAAAAAATTGACGGCTGCTACTGTTAAATTTACAAACTTTTTTTAGTGACTTGATACCGCTAAAGATTTCGATTAACTGTTTAAAAAAATCGATTAAAGTACGATTCTTTTGTGTTTCAAAATTTTCATTTTCAAATAAAAGTAAGAAAATCGTATTTTTTTACAGCTCAAATAGGGATCAGTCAATAATGCGAGCTAGTAAAGAAAGTTCTTTATATTTTGCTGGGGCTGAAGTAGCACACATTTATATTTCTAACCGATTTCAAAAAGAATGAGGTTCATAATTCAACTGTATGTTTTTTTTGTTGACAATATTATAAATGCTACACCGATCTATCGACTCCATGATAGCAGTGATAGCTTATAAAATAATGATATTTTTTTTTATTGTTACTAGAGGAGCATCCGGTGTCATTCCTCCTTCTCGCTTTCGACCTACACTGTCTCTCGTATTCCTTTGTCCGGTGGACGTTCACTGTTATCCAAATCATATTAATTATCTTACATCATCATAGCAAATACTAAGTTTTATTATTTGAATTGTGTAACATTACGTCACTTTAGTGCTTGTTTAAAACAACTACCACACAGAGAGAGGAGCGTGGGAGAGAAGTGTGTGGTTTCATGTTTGTCTTTACGTTGCTCATTTGGCAAACAAATGAATAAATGTTGGTTTGAATTTACTTATGAAATGAAATTTATTTGCAAGAATGTAGGTAAATAAGGTCTTAGAAATTAATTACAATTTTCCATTACATTCGATCATTTCTCAAGTGCAAATATTAGATAGTGAATCAATATGACATAAATAATATTAAATTAGAATTGATTTTAGTAGGTGTACTATTATATATATTATGTAAATTACATCAAACATAAATAACTGTGCTGTCTTAAAAGTAGGTACTACAGTAGTAAAAATACAATAACGTAACGAAAATTACACTTTCACGAAAATGACATGCAGCATGAGATAAATCTAAAAATCGGTTTTTCCAAGTCAGAAAAACAATTTCCGATTAATCGATTGATAATCGACATATCACATGCCGCTTTCAATCAATGGAACCGTGTGGGATGATCAGCTGATACCTTATGGAATGGAAATGTCAAAATTATTCGATATTCGAGAAACCTGAATCGCTAATTCCGCAAACCGTGTGAAATCCTTCGAGATCTCTCTCCATATCGAAGATCGAATCGAATCGAATGTAATCTGAATAAGGGTGCTGGTCTGTGGTGTAAAGCGGGTTGATATCGTTTTGAAACATCATTGTCATTTATATTTGACAGGTAAACAAAACGTGTTGATTTGATTGTTGCAGAAAAAAAAACGGAATTTGACCGGTTTTGTTTTCATTGGTTAAGCGAATTGTTGTAAGTCATCAAGTAAATAATAACTTAATTATTTGTTGTACTTTCAATAGGATAGTTGATAACTTTGTAATTTGGTATGATACATTGATAAATCTCTCTTATCTATAACCTCACCAATAGTTTTGTGAGTTTGCAGCAGAGGTTTGCACCTAGGATCTAAAGTTCAAAGTAAGTAAATGAACATTATTATGCAATGCCTACAGATATGTCTCACTATATTTGTACTTTCGTGTATGTTGATAATGAACTTGATTTTTTTATAGGAAACCGAAATGTTAATTAAGTAGGTATAAGCGTTTTTTTTTAAATCTTATTTTAAACGTTTAAATAAATTAAGATACCTACCTATCAATAGATTTAATGTACTATGTAAGGTTAAATTATGCCCATAATAATGACCTGCAATATGTAGCAGTTAAAGTAATGATTGAGTTGACTTTGATTTTTGTGGAAGGAATTTTCTAAATAGGTATTTGATTTTTATTTTACACATAATTTGCACACAAACATTTCAATCATCTTGGCTAATCCAATTCAGATAATATCTCGGAATATATTAATTTTAATACTACCTGTTTTTTTTTTGTTAGATATTTGTGAAATTTTGTTTTGTATGTATACATAATCACTTTTATATTATATATTGCTGCATATAATATTTTTGTCCAATTACATATTTATCTATGTTAATATATCTATTGCCATACCTCTGAAATCAAAGTCAAATTAATAAAGCTTATTACATTTGGTAATGTTTGATTACGTTATCAGTTTCTGTTATCAAGTTCCTTATCTTGCTAAATATGTAAATAACACCCAGACGTAAAGATAAATCTTAAATTCAATCAACAATTTTATAGAAAATATTTTCAAATGTTCCTGAATTTCAAAATTTTCTAATCAACAACTTGCAGATGTTCAAACTCGGAATAAAGCTGATACGGCCGACAACAGTATTTTTAAAACGAACGATGTCTTCTCAAGAAGCTGATGTCCTATTTGAAACTCTCAACAATGCCGGCATCATAATCCTCAATAGACCAAAAGCTCTAAACTCTCTCAACACATCCATGGTATCAAAATTGTTACCTCAATTACAAGAATGGGAGAAAACAAAGTCATTAGTCATAGTTAAAGGTGCTGGAGAAAAAGCTTTTTGTGCTGGCGGTGATGTAAAAGTAGCAATTGACAGAATAGAAGGCCCAAGGTTTTTCTTCACTGAGTATAATGTTAATTATGTTATTGGAAAGTATAAAATCCCATATGTAGCGTTTATTGATGGTATTACAATGGGAGGAGGGCTGGGTATGTCAGTACATGGAAGATATAGAGTGGCAACAGAGAGGACAGTCATTGCAATGCCAGAGACGAAGATTGGGCTGTTCCCTGATGTGGGTGGTTCTTATTTCTTGCCGAGGCTGCAAGTTAACCTTGGATTGTATTTAGGTTTAACTGGTAAGTGCTTTGTCTCAGATTTTTTATGGTTGACAGGTTAGGTATGGAGTTGTCCATTAATCAAGTGATGTTTTTTAATAATTTCTAAAGAGTACAAGCCACTTTTCAGTTTGAAAATCGTGCTTGTACAAAAAAAAAAATACAAATGATTTCTCACTATAGACACAGGGTTATCCCTTGTTATATTTGTTTATTTTTCCACAAACCAAAAAAAAACATGTGATTAATGGACATCTGTTCTACCACATGTGATATTAAGTGATGTTGAGGTCAAAGAAAATTGTTTTGTTATTCTAGGTGACAGATTAAAAGGCAAAGACGTAGTTAAGTCTGGTATAGCAACACACTTCGTGTCAAGCAAGCGTCTGTATGAGCTGGAAGCACTACTCTCTCGCTGCACCAGTGAGGTCGAAGTAAACAACCTGTTGAACAAGTTTCAAGAGCCTCCGGAAGAATTCTCTTTAGCTCCACATATAAAGCACATAAACTATTGCTTCGCTGCGTCTACGATTGAAGAGATCATTGAGAGGCTCGAGAAAGTACAAAATGATTGGTCCGTCAAGACTTTGAAGGTATTATATTAGTTTTATAAAATAATATTTTATGGTAACTTATATATGATGAAATAAATAGATTTCTTTAAGTCTTCCTGGCCTGAATCCGTTTCATAGAACATCTGACGTGATGATGTTTTCTTTACATGAGTGTCTGATTCCTAAGTATGTTAGCCATAAGTTTCATTTGCCAGAACAAAGGTAATAAAAGGTAATATAAGGTTATAAGGTTAGGTTTGTATGTGTCTGTTTTATTATATCCAGAAACCAATGAGGATTCTGGATAATACAAGTTTAACTTTAGAAAACTCAAAAACCCCCGACAAAAAAAAACCAGCTGAACCGATTTATATAAAACATAGCTAAGAACACTGCCGACTAATTTACCATTCAAACAAAAAAAAATAAAAAAATATCGGTTCATCCGTTCGGGAGCTACAATGCCACAGACAGACACGGCAAACTTATAACACCCTGTCTTTTTTTGCGTCGGGGGTTAAAAACAGACATTTTACAAAGGATTGTTTATCAGATATATCAATTATTTTATGTTTATTACGCACGGAAATATAAGTTATAAGTTGTCAAACGTGCTTTCAGAATTTTGATAAAGTATAATATTGTCTTGCGGTGGCTTAGTAACTCTGACACTAGGGCTGGCCACTCGTCTATACGAACTTACTATTGAATATAATTGATTTGTTTATTAGAGATTATAAGGTTTTTATTATGACAAAAACTTCTAAATATAGATACTCAAACTAAGTTTTAAACTTAATCATTGTATTTCTTTCCAGACTCTGAACAGTATGTGTCCTGGCTCCCTAAAGATTACCCTGCGAGCGCTGCAGCGCGGCGCGCAGTTGGATCTCGGGCAGTGCCTGAAGATGGAGTACCGGCTCGCGTGCCACGCCACTGAAAACAACGACTTCCCTGAAGGTAAGTACCGGTTCTAACACCCTGCGAGCGCTGCTGCGGAACGACGCTGGAGCCCGACCAGTGTCTCAAGAAATATAATACAGTAAAGAACTCTGTTTCTCTGTTTGTCTTTTCACTAAATCGCTGAAATTTGGTATCAACAGGGTGACTGTTTGAACACTAGCAATATTGATACAGAGTATTCAGAACTCGATTTTCGTCCCAAATAATAAAATAGGTGGTTAATCTATTACCTAATTATCCTGAGCAAAAACAAAAATACGGACACTCAAACCACGCGCGCCGAAAGTACATGCAAGTCGCGCGATGACTGCGCAACGTACCTTGAAACGTACCATGAATGACCCCTAAGTAGTTATGCGACTCATGAGCTCGCTCGGTGCGTGAGAGTGCGCGGCGTCCATAAATTCTGTAATCTTAGGAAAAACTAACCGAGGTTTTCTTAGATTTTTTTCGTTTTGGTTTTACTTTATATTTTTCATATTACCACTAATTAACATCTCCTTGAATATTACTATTGTTCAACCGGTCAGCGATTTAGTCATGAGTTGAGCTGAGACCCCCAGAGAAGGGCATAGACAATATTTAATCATCTTCACCATTTTTCATCGCCATGCGGGTGAAACCGAGCGGAACATCCAGTAACTAATATTAATAAATACTAGTTTAATAAAATATTCACCCACATTAACATCCCAGGTGTGCGCGCCCTGCTGATCGATAAAGACAACAACCCCAAATGGAACCCAGCCACACTGGCCGAGGTCACCGATGACTACATAGAGGGCTACTTCAAGAAACTTCCAGAAGACAAGGAACTCAAGTTTGCAGACTCCAAGCTATAAAGATAGGTAACGTAAGAGAAGAATTGCACATGAAAACGAGACAAAATAATTATAAGAAAAGAGCCAGTGGGCTTTCTGAATCTAATCGAAGACATTTTTATATTGCTAATGGAAAATACTCGACTATGAAAGGTAAAGCGTGATTTATATGCAGTAATCAGTTTTATAAATAGTTGAGTACTTGAGAGAAACGTTTTCCACGCACATGTTCATTCAAAAGGGGAAAAACTGATTCCTTTTCCTACCCCTGAACATTATTTAATGCTGATGATATTTCCATTTTCTGATTGGAATCATAAAAGCTAGGCTTGTGTTTTGATAATTTTTTAATTGCTTTGTAACTTTTAACTTAAAAGTGTAATAACTGAATTTAAAAATGGAAGACATCAGGTGCCTAACAATTTATGATTCCAATTTGATAGTAACCGGCAGCCTAGTCGGGAGACCGTCTGACTTGCGATCCGCAGGTCCGGGGTTCGAATCCTACGGAACGCACCTCTGTATTTTTGAAGTTATGTGCGTATTGTTGATTGCCGCTACCTTCAAACGGTGAAGGAAAACATCGTGAGGAAACCTACATGTCTGAGAGTTCTCAATGATCTTGAAGGTGTGTGAAGTCTGCCAACCCGCACTTGGCAAGCGTGGCAGACTATGGCCTAACCCTTCTCACAATGAGAAGATGGCCCGCGCCCAGCAGTGGGACAGTTTGTACAAACAGGGCTGATGAAAAAGGGGTCATCGTAATCAGATGTGGGGTAGAAAGCAGTTTTCTTTTGCATGAAAAAGGGCGTAATATACTGGAGAAAATTGTGGGCTCGAAGATTCTCTTAAGTTTGAATATAATATATATATCTATGTATCACGCCATCACGCCATCTTCGTATGTGTAAGTAAATATATAAAGTTAAAATGTCTTAATTCGTATATTTAAAATGCATTTATGTAAAGCATCTTCAAGTATGTAAATTTAACTGAAACAAAAACTATCAAATCAACAAACTAAAAGTGTCTTACTCAGTTTTGTTTTATGAAATGTATTTTATAAAAACACAGTGCAACTATGCTATTCAAGCTTTGTTTTAAAAACCTCTTGTATTATTCCGAAATGAAGGACAGAAATTGTTGACTTTTTTACGTTTTTACTTACCTATTTTCTGCCATATTTTTTTATATTAATACTTTTTTTACTCTAAACATTTTAGGCAATCAAGTTTATAATTTTGTAAGAATAAGTAAATATATTTGTGTAAGTATATTCAAATACAGGGATGGTCAAACGGTCCATCGGGAGGTCATTAACGATATGAATTATCGAAATTAAAAACATTTAAATCAATTAGTGATGGTGCGGGTCGCGATAGGGACGCGGAATTATACTCATCACCATCTCTCCAATAGCATGGGGACTTAATTACGCAAGAAAAACAAATTCAAGACATTTTCGTTAGTAAACGTCACGAATATCATTTTATTTTGTCGTATTTACTTCTGCTAGATACATTTATAAAATGATTTTCGATAACAAGTCTCCCTCCCCCCTCCCCTCATACCTTCAGTTGATCGTTTGAGGTGTCATAATTATGTGGTCGATCCTCGACGGTACAATTTAGAGAACCTTTGCTCTAATGTGTATACTATGTATTTGAAAAAGTAGTCAAATGAAATATCTGACTACTTATTTTATAAAGTGATAAGGTGAAAAAAAAATTTTTTTGGAATAATTTTAAAGACATTTATTAATACATAGTTCATACTGCTGGGCATAAATAAATGTATTACTTACCTTAAATTTTGTTATTAGCCTACATAGTTTCTGTAATATACTTAAGTAATTAAAAAATAGGAAATTAGGTGCTAATTTAGAGCATGCAATAATATAAGGAATTTATTATAACAATCATACATTTTATTGATTTTTGTAGTTAATCAAGTAAAAACCTTGGTAAGTTAAAATTTGACTGTGAAAAGCAAAATAATTACAATATTCTTAACTAATTATTTAGCTATTATAGTAGTACGACATAAGCGTAGCTTTTTTACAATTATCTTATAGGTGCATGTAAATTATATTAAAAGTGTTATAAATTGAGACTGCAATGTTACAGAGTCCATTAAAGTTATTGCCATATTATTATAGAAATGAATTTTATTTCCAAATCAACACAAGATATATAGCTGATTGTAAGTGTGAATGAATTGCATGTTAGCGGATTTTGAGTGCTACAGAAAGTATGTCAGAGATACGTTAGTTTCTGCGCACTGGCAATATCGAGAACTTGTGTGATTAATTTTATTATTTGTGTGTAACCCCAGTGAAGTTATGAACCCCACACTTATTTAGGCCAGTCTCAATTCATTGTCAAATGTAGGTTGCCTCGTTGCACTTACGTATCTATAAATAATAGAATACTAAAATAATATAAACTGAATTACATATTAGCTAACAATAGTAACATTACTGAGATTACTACATAATTATAATTGTATATACATTTATACGTACTCGATATCGCCAGTACGCCGCAACTGGCGTATCTCTGACGTACTTTAACTTAATGCTGGGAGAGACAAATCGCCCCCGAGTGCGCTCTAGGTCACGAGTCACGGCGCTCGCTGGCCCATGCCGGGCACTCCTCCAGCGTATGCTGCGCCGTGTCCTCGTCGGCGCCGCAGTGGTGGCACAGGGAGGTCGGTTCCCTTCCGGCTACTCGGCATAGGTACTTTCCAAAACAGCCGTGGCCGGAAAGTACCTGAACAAGCCGGAAGGTAAGCGACCCGTGCGCCCTGTCCAACCAGTCTTGTAAGACTGGACGGACCACCTCCACTGTCTATAGTTCCGCTGAGGGCTGCGCGAGGCGCACCCGCCACTTATCTACAAGGTCCCTTTGGGCCCTTCTTTTCCATCGCTCCCTCAGGCTTGGTGGGGGACAGGGCCGGATTATCCATTAGGCGGATTAGGCAACTGCCTAGGGGCCCGCACCGTCTAGGGGCCCACGGGGGCCTAGTCGATGCGGGCCACACACAAAGCCGTAGGCAGTTGGGGGAGGGATATTTCGGGGCCGAAATATCCTGACCATTTTCAAAAATCTTTCCTATCCTTCTCAAAAATCTTTCCTATCATTTAAGTTATTTAATATCCTTTGTATTTTTGAGCCATGTCAATACTGTGACAACATTAACAACAAATTAGCATACGAATACCTTAAATTTGATAAAAAGTTTCGACAAATTTCGCGCTCGCTTCGCTCGCGCCTGATTATTTCCTATTTTCGGCAGACTGTGTAAGAAGGAGGGTTATGATTTTCAAGTGTATGTACCTATGTACGTATATGGGTATGTTACTATATGATCACCTACAAGCCTAAACGGCTTGACCGATTCTGATGTGCGAGGTGTCGTTAGATTCGTTAGAACTCCAACGAGCTTTTTTGTAATTAATAAGTGATTTCACTAGAATTATTCTAAATAATGCACATCTATAGTCTTTTACAGCGGTTTTGCGCATAGTTTCACATAAAAACGTATGTTTGTAATTTTATATAAATTCAGATGTTTTTTTATTAGGAATAATAAATTTGCAATCAATGCATTGAAATGGTTGTATTTATATTTTTTGGTAACGTAAAAGTCGTTCTTATCCCTGTCGAGGATTTAATTTTTTTCTTAACACAAATACTTGTTTGGTTCATCTGGGCCACAAAAACTTAGGACACGCTAACAAGATCAAGAATCAAATTATTTCCAAAATAAAGCATATTACTATAAAAACATTACAAAAATTATTTAAAATTATTATTTATTACCTATATTTTTATTTACTTGGCCATGCTAACGCTGAGCGCTCGTTAAAAAATCATATTGGTGACCACCTAGACCCAAAAATTTGTTATCACCAACTAGGTGACCACCTAGGGGGGTGACCCCCCTAGTGGTGATAATAAATTTTTGGGTAGTAAAATGATTTTTTAACGAGCGCTCAGCGTTAGCATGGCTAAAAGTCACCTACAAAGTCCTATAGATATCGATAGAGTATATTTTTAGGGTTCCGTACCTCAATAGGAAAAAACGGAACCCTTATAGGATCACTTTGTTGTCCGTCTGTCTGTCCGTCTGTCCGTCTGTCTGGGTGTCAACACCTTTATCTTGGGAACGCGTGAAGGTATCGAGTTGAAATTAAAACCATATACGCAGATCCATAGTATCTTGCTGCAGAAAGAACAATAACATTTCTCAGTTTTCGTAAAAAAAAGTTACAGCCGAATATGTCGTAAAAAACGCACATTTCGACACTCACAGAGGAATCAAAACCTATGGGGTACTTCCCGTTGACCTAGACCTCTGAAATTTGGCGAGAAGCATTGTGTTAGAGTACACATATCCGAAAACTGGACATTTTTAATTTTATCACAAAAAAAATGTGTCTCTATGCAAGGAATGGGGGCCCAAATTTTAAAGTGAATTAACCGTATCATTTGGGGCATCATATGAAAGAGCCTCATTAGCATAAGCTAAAACAGGTTTTAGCACATTCTTCGCCCCCCTGCAGACCCTTCACTTCAGCTGGGAACCAAAGCTTTTTAGGCGAATTTTGATTAAGTACAGAGTGGCCGCGTAAAGCAACGTTGACTGCCTCAAACGCCGGCGGTTTACTGACTTACTACAAAATGAACGGGATGCTTGCTCGGATCCGAGTGGGAGGTGCCGCTACTATAGATTCAACACTCGGATCCGAGTGGTGAGCAAGGAATGTGTTAAATATTTTTACGATGTATATTTTTCGGTTTATGAAGGAAAATATAAAAAAAATACTATATGATTTCCCCCTTTTATTTAGTTTGTACGGAACCCTCGGTGGGCGAGTCTGACTCGCACTTGTCCGGTTTTTTTCTATGGATATCGACCTCAAAAAATAGTTGATGTATTGTTGGTGTACGTACCTACCTACTTACTTACATATGTAGACACACAGTTTTGATTTAATTTTTCGCTATTACGTAACAGTTGTTATTTCTCTCTTTTCAGTTAAATGGATTGTTTTGAAGTCGATTTTTTTAAAATTACTTTTATTGAAGTCGATTAATATTAAGAAATCAATCCCTAATAACCTACAAATTCAATTTCGTACTTTTTTATGTAAGATAGATCTATGATTGAAAACTGTGGCCGAGGATGGATTTTTAGCCAAGGTTGAATTTTCAACTAAGCTTACAACTTTCTCCAGTTTTAAGTAAATAAAAAACGAGTTTACCCAAGCAAAGTACCGTAGGTACAACATTCTCCACATTTTCTCATGTAACGAAATTACTAGCTCAATTTGGGGGAACAAAGGGGGAAATAAGACGCGTGTCTATGGCTGATAAGGTTTCAAGCCGTAAAAATATGATGTAACGTGAAATCATGAATCTGAATATGAGAGGGATGGTTTTATGGTTAGGTTAGGTTACATTGTAATAGTGAAGTAGGTAAAGTCTATATATTTTCTCTTACATATATTTCGGTGTGTAGCTATTTACCTACACAATATGTACTAAGTAACTAAATATCACAGAATTCGCCCTATTTATAGTAAGTCTTTGCTAAATATTATAAAATCGGTAAATACTCTATTTATAAACTAGTCGAGCTCCGTGGTTTCACCTGCGTGATTATGAAGTATGGTGATGATAATAAGTACTATATATCTGTCTCCAGGTCCACAGCTATCTCTGTAATAAATTTCATAACGATCGGTTTAGCCGTTTGATCTTGAAAAGGTAATAAACTTTGCTCACATATTATTATTAGTCAGGATTATTATGAAATTGTACCAAAGCCCAAAACACTACAGTGTTTTCTTTTTTAGTAAAATTTTATGTTGTCACAAATCTTAATATTTACTGTTCTAAGTTGGTTTGTAAGATATATATATGAAAATGATTAAGGTAACCTTAGTCTCTATTAATTAGACCTATTCAACGATACGCCATACGATGGGGAGGGGTTGATTTTTTTCCATTAAGATAAATCTACAGCGCAATACACACCAAAGCCGCCGACCCGCTGACATATGTCGGCAACTTTTTGTCGGCGGGCTAGTTGGAGACTTCGCTCATTGCAAGTCGGAAAACTTTCGGCGGCATGTCGGCGGCTCGAGATGTGGAAATTATTTGGCAGCGTGATTGCCGCGTGTCAAAAGTCGTTGTGCAACTGAGTGCTCGCGTATGCAAGCCACCGACATGCCGCCAACATGTCGGCGGGGAACACGCGCGGGCGCATGTTGCCGACATGATTATTTTCATATAAGCGGTTGTGTCGGCGGGCAGTGTCGGCGGGTCGGCGACTTTGGTGTGTATTGCGCTTACGATTGACCACCAACTCGCCTGATGTTAAGCGACGATGTGGCCGAATCCTTTGTTTATGTGTGGAGTATCCTTTTGAAAATCTTACTACGGCAATTTGTAGCGGTTTACGGAGTATACATATATTTATATCTGTCAAATTACTTTAAACTGGCTGTGACATATGGTACAGATAGACGGACAAGGCGAATTTATTAAGGTTCCTAATTGTTACGGAACCCTAAAAGTATCCCACGCCACGCACCACTGGACGCCCCGTGTATCGATCGCTCTTCGTAAGTTCGCATCGAACGATCGACCTTATCTTCGCAGAGAGATGAGAGGCCGGGTGAAATTTAAACAACTCCGAAAACTACAAAATTCGAGTTATAGGCATAGATCTAATTTGACTGGCCCTGTGGCTCAGTTGGTAGTGTGTCTACGTCTACCTGCTGAACTGAAAGGTCGTGGGTTCGATCCCCACCCAGGGCAAACATTTGTGTGATGAGTATGGATGTTTGTTCTGTGTCTGGGTGTTTCTATGTATCTTAAGTAAATATTTACAAAAAAAGTCCTAATGTATTCTATCAGCCATCTAGTTCCATAGTACACGCTTTGTTTAGTTTGGGCTAGATGGTGTTGTGTGAAATGTCCACAAATATTTATTTATTTATTTATTTTATACTTCACTCATCAATTTACCGCGCTAATTCTGACATGGTCGGGCTCGCCCAATCGCCGTGATTATTTGTTTCCCCGTCGTTAACCATTAATTGGGACTCGTAAAGACTTTATTTCTCGCTCGTGAGAGGTAACCACACCTTTTTGTGTTTCGTTTCTTATTTACTGGTTGTGGTACACCCTTGTTGAAAACATTTTGTGAATTAATACTGATTTTAGAATACCTATTTTATGTCTGTCTTTGTCTCAGGACTTAAACTGTCATCAAGTAACAAAGTCAAAGTCTGACAATATTACATACATACAGTTCCAATTGATAACCTCCTTTTTTAATGTCGGTTAAAAACGGTCGTCAAAGCTTATCACCGCTTATGTCACTGTCTATCAAACAATTGAAATATAAGGTGTAGACACTGCTCTGCAGTTGCGATGAACGAACTGAGTGTTCAAAAGCCCATATCTTTAAAACTACTGAACCGATTTTGATAAGACTTACAGTGACTCCTTGTGCAATTCTGACAATATTACAAACATACAGGTCGAATTGATAACCTCCTTTTTTAAGTCGGTTAAGAAAGACACAAAAGAAATTTAATATACAACCTCTTTGGTTCTAGGCGTAACTTAATTTTGCCCTTCTTCGTCGTATGAAAATATATTATGGGTACCTACATCTTATCCTAATCTTTATCTAATATCTGTCTTAATATTGTAAAAGCGAAAGTAACTCGGATTTATTAGTGAAAAGGTAACAAACAGACAAAAGGCAACCTTCTGATGAGAAGGTTGCGTGTTAAAATCACGTCGGGGTCACCAGGTAGACATAGGCTTCTTTTTATCATCATCATTACCACCGTTGTGGGTAAAACCACGGTACGCAGCTAGTAATTTAGATAACATGGCAACTCTTTGGCAATTCATTCGTCTTTCCGGGCAAACAGACAAAGTAGAGGTTAAAGAGTTTCCGGAAAGTAAATGACACGGAAATTTCCCAGATAAATTGAAACGGGTTGAGAAATCATCAAAGATAAGAGTTATACAATCGATCTACTAAAACAAAAACAAGAAATAGAAAAGTGAAATTTAGTACGAATTGTACGAATTGGTTAACAAAAAAATGGGACTATATTTTTAGGTTTGTTTCAAAGTTAAAAGTTGTTTCAAAGATTTTTTTTAGGTAGAAGATTCGTTTATACGTTTTAACCACTTTGATCGTCTCTTTCTTATAAATAAAAAAAAAATAGGTAGTTTCTTTTCAACCGACTTAAAAAAAGGATGTTTGTTACCTCAGAACTTTCGTCTGGGTGAACCGATTTTGATGATTATTTTTTTATTTGAAAGCTTCCCGTGTGGTCCTATTTCAATTTGGTCCAGTTCTGACAATGGCATCCATGAGAAGTCTGTTGCTTCAGTTTTTTAAACTATAGTTAATATATTATTCTACCGGAAAGCGGGTATTTGTATAGCAAACAACTTGAGGCGTACTGCACAGGAGTGGATCTCCCTGCCGCCTACTTTGCTTCCCGAAAGCTACAATTTTGGAATTTATAAGGCGAGTGTGAATAGATATCTTATAGATCGACGAACTACATCCTAGGCCACACCATCACTTATCAGTCGTCAAACGTCGGGCTATGTCGTAAAACAGAGGCGGAACAATTGTGCCAGCGACCCAAAGTTGTGCTCCGTTATTTTAAGGAGCTTGGCTGGTTTGAGTAGGCTGGCGGGGGGAAATGCACAATACACCCCAGGCGGGACGTCGGTGCAGGTCTTATCACCCCCCAGTTCAAATTAGAATTAGAATTATGTCGTAAAAAAACCGTAATACCAACTCGTGTACTGTGAAAAATTTTGTGATGTGAAGATATAAGAATAGAATAACTGTTTTACCCGATTTCAAGATCGGTAAATTAAAAAAAGTAGTAAATAATGAAAACTCATGAAAATCAATTGTTCGAAAAAATGCGAAGTCCTGAGAAGAATACTCGATTTTTACTGACTTTAAAAAAAGAAAGGTTAACAATAACGTTTGTTAACGCATAACTCTGTCATTTATAAACCGATTAAAAAAAAAAAGTTTTAAATAGACTTTAAACTTTGTTTAAAATATACTTTAAACTTGGTCGCAGGCAAATTTCGTATTTTGACGAAATTTGCCTGCGACCTGGTTCAGTAGTTGAAGACGGTTGTTTCAATTTTATTAATCTTAAATTATATACAATTTTAGGTCTCCCATAAGGTAAAAAAATATTGTTTAAAATACATGTAATTTAAATGTATTGTTTAAAATACATACAAATTTTACTGCCTTCTTTCAGCTTTCAAGGCGTACAAAATAATCTATCTGTTTTAGTTTGTGTTATGTAAGTTTACTTTTACGATATACAAAGTGAACTTTGCAGAACATCTCTGCCCTTTTGTACCCTTTACAACACCTACTGCCATCCAGTGACGACCAATCTTTTAATTTTATGGACCGCTTCACCTATCTAACATTACTCATGACTGACTCATGAATACTGACGTATTGGGTAGAACTAGGTGTATACGAGTAAACCGTGGCTTCAAATTTAAGTTTGTCATCAAAGTGTAGGGCTGTAGGAACTTTCTATATTTTTGGACTTGTAGATGAAACTTTTGTTTTGCAATATCTATTCTTGGGTCGATGCAGGATGGGGTTCAATTGACTAAATTTTAATTTTTATTGAATTGAATTTATTACTGACTTATTTATTATTATGACTTGTTTGTATACTATTATGTAATACATTTAAATAAATTAATATGTAAGTCAGCTGTATATGGGGCTTCTTTCAATAATTAAATAAATAATAAAAATGTAACCACGCGATGATAATATTAATTATAAGATGGAAAATTCAATTCAGCTGGCAATTTTAAAGGGGCTTTGTCTTATAATTGCAAGATCCATCCATTGCGTTCCATCGTGGACCGCAACCGGTGCAAGCCTATAAAGAATTTTATAAAAATAGGACAAGTGCGATTCAGACTCGCCCGCCGAGGGTTCCATAAAAACTAGTTGATAAAAAGGGGTTTTTTTTTTATATTTTCCGTCACAAACCGAAAAATATACATCGTAAAAATATTTAAAAACCTGTTTTAGCTTGTGCTAATAAAGCTCTATCAGCTGCAACTTTTTTTATTGACAACTGAGAAGTTCGGTTTTTCTTTCTGCAGCAAGAGACTATGGACCTGCATACATGGTTTTAATTTCAACTTGATGCCTTCACGCCTTCCCGAGATATATACAGGTCTTGTCACCCGGATGGACAGACAGACGGACAGACGAACATCAAAGTGATAAGGGTTCCGTTTTTTCCTTTTGAGGTACGGAACTCTAAAAATGTATTACCTGATGTGTCCGATCAAGCTGACAAGGTGTTTACATCTGTAGCATTATTCCTAAACTGCAGTATGCGTCTGACATACGTAAGGTATATTTTGGGGCTGTATTCAGTATTGCGGGCCCTGCGTTGAGCAAGAGTGCTAACCTCCGTCTCACAATACGAGTAGTTACTTTGTGTTACCGTTGTTTTGTTTCGATGGTGAGGCAGCGATACGCGATACCCTTTTAACGCATCTAACCCGAAAACTAACACCCTCTCCACTATACGCTATAATATTTAGATTATCTTTAGTTTTTTTTATTACGTCCACTTGGTAGTTGTACTGTCAATCTTGGAAACTATCATCAAAATATCAGGACAATTTCTGTGGGCCTGATCACTTAATGCGTGACGCGGTCTTGCCAATTAATTATTTAGATTAGACTTTGTGTCTAATCTAAATAATGTCAAAACGGTGGAAAGATACATTTGTCTACGTTTTACGACAGATGACCGTTTGAAGCTGTCGTGTATTACTTATTTCTGTGTGTGGGTACATATTAAACTTTTAGTCTTGGTCGAACCTGAGTTTGATTTGCTGCAGAGGCCACATTTGACCGTTGTAAGAGGAAGAAAAGAAAGAGTATTAGAAGGTTAGAGGGGATCAGAAGGTAAAATGTACCTAATATTGGCATACAGTAACAAAGAGTCAGCCCATCACCTACATTAACGCCTCGAGTCCTATAATTGAAACAATATGCTCGGCAATAGAACCAGCTGGTATTTTCTGTTTTTCTTTTTCTTCCAAATCAGCATATAAAAGTAAGGATATATAGTATTATATAATAAATCAAAACTTAACATATCCAAATACAAAAAAGATCTATATTACAAAGATAAACTTATTAAGTGTTAGACATACTTAGGTATTAGGTACATACGTTTGTATAGGTATATAGGGCAGTGCCGTAAATAGCCTTTTCGGCGCCCTGTGCGAGATTCTATAACTGCGCCCTTGTTTTTTATTTAGATATTATAGGTACCCTAGCTAGAGCAATGCTATGTATAGGCCTAGCTACTGGTATGTAGGTACGTATGTGTTGGAATCGAGCGCTAGGGGCGCAGCGGGAACTTATCAGGAGCAAACCGAAAAAATAATAGTCCTGCCATAGAAATAGTTATCTATCTCTATGAGTCCTGCCTGGTCTGGCCATTCTTGCGCCCCTCAGAGTCTACGCCCTGTGCCTGGGCACCGGTGGCACCACCCTATTTACGGCACTGATATAGGGCAAGCGCGGGCGCTGCGTTCGCCGCTCCGGACGAGTAGTAGAATACACGTCTTGTAAGTGAAAACAAGTGTTATAATTTACCTTCCGCATATACGTAGCAACATTAAGTTAGCTTAAACTAAGTAATCCTGTGTTTTAGGCAAGAAGACCACAATATTAATTAAGTTATCTAAGACAATTAAAATACAATAATAATAGCCTAAATTATTACATATACTAACTAAAATATTACATATACTTATACCTAAGTTGACCAAACTTAAAGAAATGAAATAGTATAAAAGAACAGAGGTGTAAGTATAATTTTGTAAATAGCGCAATATGAAGTAGCCTCTGCCCGGGTTAAGGCTTTGAATGTGACCCATTGATGAGTCAGTATCGTATCGTATGCCTTTCCCCCAGGGTGAGGGATTTATTTATGGCATTTGTAAATGAAAATAGAGTGTGCATCGTTGAAAACAGTTTATCGTGATTTATATTAATCACTGCTAAGCATACTTTTATTATATGGAGTTTGGATAAATACTTCGAAAGAAAATAATTATACTCATCTCATAGAGAAATAGGTGTGCCTCGCGCGCGGTTGCATTAATTATTTTAGTAGATTTATTCTAAATAATACCCATTTATGATCTTTCACAGAGATTTTACGTATAATTTCTCACAAAATACGTACTCTCAACAGCGTATCAAGCTTAACGAAATCGTTAGATTGTTAGATTGCAAAAACTGCTTTTCTGCAGTCAGGTATATTTTCTTTTAATATAGACATACTTATAACTACTTAAATAATACTATGACAAAAAAAAAACCTTTAGAAGCTTTATATTACTTTGTCGTGAGGTCTGTTTGTCCGTATGGGCCAAATCTATGAAGCTGAATTAGAACCACTTCCTGGCATTCGATTGAGCTAAAATTTAGTATACTTACGTATTTTCGGTGACAATGTGGTAATATGGTGCTATGGAACTGGTTTGATGATGGAGCCGGAAGGTGGCCATAGGAATTATTAAACTAATAATAACGAGTTTGAGGTCATTTGTTTTGTATTGGCAAACATTTTGCTGTGCACAGTGCTGTAGTACCATGGAGTTTGTGTGATGAAGTTGGAAGGTCGCCATAGGAAAAGATTGATTAAAACATTTGAGGATCTATTTGAGCATTAAGGAACCAAAGAGGCGATGATGAGCATTTAACATCACATGGACCAGCATACCTATACAATTTTTTAAGCTTCGGTCAAACACCTTTAAAAAGTAAAAACCCTATAAATGCTTAGTATAGCTGATTAATGAGTCGATAAATAAAATCACGTCGGGGTCACCAGGTAGACATAGGCTTCTTTTTATCATCATCATTACCACCGTTGTGGGTAAAACCACGGTACGCAGCTAGTAATTTAGATAACATGGCAACTCTTTGGCAATTCATTCGTCTTTCCGGGCAAACAGACAAAGTAGAGGTTAAAGAGTTTCCGGAAAGTAAATGACACGGAAATTTCCCAGATAAATTGAAACGGGTTGAGAAATCATCAAAGATAAGAGTTATACAATCGATCTACTAAAACAAAAACAAGAAATAGAAAAGTGAAATTTAGTACGAATTTTACGAATTGTACGAATTGGTTAACAAAAAAATGGGACTATATTTTTAGGTTTGTTTCAAAGTTAAAAGTTGTTTCAAAGATTTTTTTTAGGTAGAAGATTCGTTTATACGTTTTAACCACTTTGATCGTCTCTTTCTTATAAATAAAAAAAAAATAGGTGGTTTCTTTTCAACCGACTTAAAAAAAGGATGTTTGTTACCTCAGAACTTTCGTCTGGGTGAACCGATTTTGATGATTATTTTTTTATTTGAAAGCTTCCCGTGTGGTCCTATTTCAATTTGGTCCAGTTCTGACAATGGCATCCATGAGAAGTCGGTTGCTTCAGTTTTTTAAACTATAGTTAATATATTATTCTACCGGAAAGCGGGTATTTGTATAGCAAACAACTTGAGGCGTACTGCACAGGAGTGGATCTCCCTGCCGCCTACTTTGCTTCCCGAAAGCTACAATTTTGGAATTTATAAGGCGAGTGTGAATAGATATCTTATAGATCGACGAACTACATCCTAGGCCACACCATCACTTATCAGTCGTCAAACGTCGGGCTATGTCGTAAAACAGAGGCGGAACAATTGTGCCAGCGACCCAAAGTTGTGCTCCGTTATTTTAAGGAGCTTGGCTGGTTTGAGTAGGCTGGCGGGGGGAAATGCACAATACACCCCAGGCGGGACGTCGGTGCAGGTCTTATCACCCCCCAGTTCAAATTAGAATTAGAATTATGTCGTAAAAAAACCGTAATACCAACTCGTGTACTGTGAAAAATTTTGTGATGTGAAGATATAAGAATAGAATAACTGTTTTACCCGATTTCAAGATCGGTAAATTAAAAAAAGTAGTAAATAATGAAAACTCATGAAAATCAATTGTTCGAAAAAATGCGAAGTCCTGAGAAGAATACTCGATTTTTACTGACTTTAAAAAAAGAAAGGTTAACAATAACGTTTGTTAACGCATAACTCTGTCATTTATAAACCGATTAAAAAAAAAAAAGTTTTAAATAGACTTTAAACTTTGTTTAAAATATACTTTAAACTTGGTCGCAGGCAAATTTCGTATTTTGACGAAATTTGCCTGCGACCTGGTTCAGTAGTTGAAGACGGTTGTTTCAATTTTATTAATCTTAAATTATATACAATTTTAGGTCTCCCATAAGGTAAAAAAATATTGTTTAAAATACATGTAATTTAAATGTATTGTTTAAAATACATACAAATTTTACTGCCTTCTTTCAGCTTTCAAGGCGTACAAAATAATCTATCTGTTTTAGTTTGTGTTATGTAAGTTTACTTTTACGATATACAAAGTGAACTTTGCAGAACATCTCTGCCCTTTTGTACCCTTTACAACACCTACTGCCATCCAGTGACGACCAATCTTTTAATTTTATGGACCGCTTCACCTATCTAACATTACTCATGACTGACTCATGAATACTGACGTATTGGGTAGAACTAGGTGTATACGAGTAAACCGTGGCTTCAAATTTAAGTTTGTCATCAAAGTGTAGGGCTGTAGGAACTTTCTATATTTTTGGACTTGTAGATGAAACTTTTGTTTTGCAATATCTATTCTTGGGTCGATGCAGGATGGGGTTCAATTGACTAAATTTTAATTTTTATTGAATTGAATTTATTACTGACTTATTTATTATTATGACTTGTTTGTATACTATTATGTAATACATTTAAATAAATTAATATGTAAGTCAGCTGTATATGGGGCTTCTTTCAATAATTAAATAAATAATAAAAATGTAACCACGCGATGATAATATTAATTATAAGATGGAAAATTCAATTCAGCTGGCAATTTTAAAGGGGCTTTGTCTTATAATTGCAAGATCCATCCATTGCGTTCCATCGTGGACCGCAACCGGTGCAAGCCTATAAAGAATTTTATAAAAATAGGACAAGTGCGATTCAGACTCGCCCGCCGAGGGTTCCATAAAAACTAGTTGATAAAAAGGGGTTTTTTTTTTATATTTTCCGTCACAAACCGAAAAATATACATCGTAAAAATATTTAAAAACCTGTTTTAGCTTGTGCTAATAAAGCTCTATCAGCTGCAACTTTTTTTATTGACAACTGAGAAGTTCGGTTTTTCTTTCTGCAGCAAGAGACTATGGACCTGCATACATGGTTTTAATTTCAACTTGATGCCTTCACGCCTTCCCGAGATATATACAGGTCTTGTCACCCGGATGGACAGACAGACGGACAGACGAACATCAAAGTGATAAGGGTTCCGTTTTTTCCTTTTGAGGTACGGAACTCTAAAAATGTATTACCTGATGTGTCCGATCAAGCTGACAAGGTGTTTACATCTGTAGCATTATTCCTAAACTGCAGTATGCGTCTGACATACGTAAGGTATATTTTGGGGCTGTATTCAGTATTGCGGGCCCTGCGTTGAGCAAGAGTGCTAACCTCCGTCTCACAATACGAGTAGTTACTTTGTGTTACCGTTGTTTTGTTTCGATGGTGAGGCAGCGATACGCGATACCCTTTTAACGCATCTAACCCGAAAACTAACACCCTCTCCACTATACGCTATAATATTTAGATTATCTTTAGTTTTTTTTATTACGTCCACTTGGTAGTTGTACTGTCAATCTTGGAAACTATCATCAAAATATCAGGACAATTTCTGTGGGCCTGATCACTTAATGCGTGACGCGGTCTTGCCAATTAATTATTTAGATTAGACTTTGTGTCTAATCTAAATAATGTCAAAACGGTGGAAAGATACATTTGTCTACGTTTTACGACAGATGACCGTTTGAAGCTGTCGTGTATTACTTATTTCTGTGTGTGGGTACATATTAAACTTTTAGTCTTGGTCGAACCTGAGTTTGATTTGCTGCAGAGGCCACATTTGACCGTTGTAAGAGGAAGAAAAGAAAGAGTATTAGAAGGTTAGAGGGGATCAGAAGGTAAAATGTACCTAATATTGGCATACAGTAACAAAGAGTCAGCCCATCACCTACATTAACGCCTCGAGTCCTATAATTGAAACAATATGCTCGGCAATAGAACCAGCTGGTATTTTCTGTTTTTCTTTTTCTTCCAAATCAGCATATAAAAGTAAGGATATATAGTATTATATAATAAATCAAAACTTAACATATCCAAATACAAAAAAGATCTATATTACAAAGATAAACTTATTAAGTGTTAGACATACTTAGGTATTAGGTACATACGTTTGTATAGGTATATAGGGCAGTGCCGTAAATAGCCTTTTCGGCGCCCTGTGCGAGATTCTATAACTGCGCCCTTGTTTTTTATTTAGATATTATAGGTACCCTAGCTAGAGCAATGCTATGTATAGGCCTAGCTACTGGTATGTAGGTACGTATGTGTTGGAATCGAGCGCTAGGGGCGCAGCGGGAACTTATCAGGAGCAAACCGAAAAAATAATAGTCCTGCCATAGAAATAGTTATCTATCTCTATGAGTCCTGCCTGGTCTGGCCATTCTTGCGCCCCTCAGAGTCTACGCCCTGTGCCTGGGCACCGGTGGCACCACCCTATTTACGGCACTGATATAGGGCAAGCGCGGGCGCTGCGTTCGCCGCTCCGGACGAGTAGTAGAATACACGTCTTGTAAGTGAAAACAAGTGTTATAATTTACCTTCCGCATATACGTAGCAACATTAAGTTAGCTTAAACTAAGTAATCCTGTGTTTTAGGCAAGAAGACCACAATATTAATTAAGTTATCTAAGACAATTAAAATACAATAATAATAGCCTAAATTATTACATATACTAACTAAAATATTACATATACTTATACCTAAGTTGACCAAACTTAAAGAAATGAAATAGTATAAAAGAACAGAGGTGTAAGTATAATTTTGTAAATAGCGCAATATGAAGTAGCCTCTGCCCGGGTTAAGGCTTTGAATGTGACCCATTGATGAGTCAGTATCGTATCGTATGCCTTTCCCCCAGGGTGAGGGATTTATTTATGGCATTTGTAAATGAAAATAGAGTGTGCATCGTTGAAAACAGTTTATCGTGATTTATATTAATCACTGCTAAGCATACTTTTATTATATGGAGTTTGGATAAATACTTCGAAAGAAAATAATTATACTCATCTCATAGAGAAATAGGTGTGCCTCGCGCGCGGTTGCATTAATTATTTTAGTAGATTTATTCTAAATAATACCCATTTATGATCTTTCACAGAGATTTTACGTATAATTTCTCACAAAATACGTACTCTCAACAGCGTATCAAGCTTAACGAAATCGTTAGATTGTTAGATTGCAAAAACTGCTTTTCTGCAGTCAGGTATATTTTCTTTTAATATAGACATACTTATAACTACTTAAATAATACTATGACAAAAAAAAAACCTTTAGAAGCTTTATATTACTTTGTCGTGAGGTCTGTTTGTCCGTATGGGCCAAATCTATGAAGCTGAATTAGAACCACTTCCTGGCATTCGATTGAGCTAAAATTTAGTATACTTACGTATTTTCGGTGACAATGTGGTAATATGGTGCTATGGAACTGGTTTGATGATGGAGCCGGAAGGTGGCCATAGGAATTATTAAACTAATAATAACGAGTTTGAGGTCATTTGTTTTGTATTGGCAAACATTTTGCTGTGCACAGTGCTGTAGTACCATGGAGTTTGTGTGATGAAGTTGGAAGGTCGCCATAGGAAAAGATTGATTAAAACATTTGAGGATCTATTTGAGCATTAAGGAACCAAAGAGGCGATGATGAGCATTTAACATCACATGGACCAGCATACCTATACAATTTTTTAAGCTTCGGTCAAACACCTTTAAAAAGTAAAAACCCTATAAATGCTTAGTATAGCTGATTAATGAGTCGATAAATAAAATCACGTCGGGGTCACCAGGTAGACATAGGCTTCTTTTTATCATCATCATTACCACCGTTGTGGGTAAAACCACGGTACGCAGCTAGTAATTTAGATAACATGGCAACTCTTTGGCAATTCATTCGTCTTTCCGGGCAAACAGACAAAGTAGAGGTTAAAGAGTTTCCGGAAAGTAAATGACACGGAAATTTCCCAGATAAATTGAAACGGGTTGAGAAATCATCAAAGATAAGAGTTATACAATCGATCTACTAAAACAAAAACAAGAAATAGAAAAGTGAAATTTAGTACGAATTTTACGAATTGTACGAATTGGTTAACAAAAAAATGGGACTATATTTTTAGGTTTGTTTCAAAGTTAAAAGTTGTTTCAAAGATTTTTTTTAGGTAGAAGATTCGTTTATACGTTTTAACCACTTTGATCGTCTCTTTCTTATAAATAAAAAAAAAATAGGTGGTTTCTTTTCAACCGACTTAAAAAAAGGATGTTTGTTACCTCAGAACTTTCGTCTGGGTGAACCGATTTTGATGATTATTTTTTTATTTGAAAGCTTCCCGTGTGGTCCTATTTCAATTTGGTCCAGTTCTGACAATGGCATCCATGAGAAGTCGGTTGCTTCAGTTTTTTAAACTATAGTTAATATATTATTCTACCGGAAAGCGGGTATTTGTATAGCAAACAACTTGAGGCGTACTGCACAGGAGTGGATCTCCCTGCCGCCTACTTTGCTTCCCGAAAGCTACAATTTTGGAATTTATAAGGCGAGTGTGAATAGATATCTTATAGATCGACGAACTACATCCTAGGCCACACCATCACTTATCAGTCGTCAAACGTCGGGCTATGTCGTAAAACAGAGGCGGAACAATTGTGCCAGCGACCCAAAGTTGTGCTCCGTTATTTTAAGGAGCTTGGCTGGTTTGAGTAGGCTGGCGGGGGGAAATGCACAATACACCCCAGGCGGGACGTCGGTGCAGGTCTTATCACCCCCCAGTTCAAATTAGAATTAGAATTATGTCGTAAAAAAACCGTAATACCAACTCGTGTACTGTGAAAAATTTTGTGATGTGAAGATATAAGAATAGAATAACTGTTTTACCCGATTTCAAGATCGGTAAATTAAAAAAAGTAGTAAATAATGAAAACTCATGAAAATCAATTGTTCGAAAAAATGCGAAGTCCTGAGAAGAATACTCGATTTTTACTGACTTTAAAAAAAGAAAGGTTAACAATAACGTTTGTTAACGCATAACTCTGTCATTTATAAACCGATTAAAAAAAAAAAAGTTTTAAATAGACTTTAAACTTTGTTTAAAATATACTTTAAACTTGGTCGCAGGCAAATTTCGTATTTTGACGAAATTTGCCTGCGACCTGGTTCAGTAGTTGAAGACGGTTGTTTCAATTTTATTAATCTTAAATTATATACAATTTTAGGTCTCCCATAAGGTAAAAAAATATTGTTTAAAATACATGTAATTTAAATGTATTGTTTAAAATACATACAAATTTTACTGCCTTCTTTCAGCTTTCAAGGCGTACAAAATAATCTATCTGTTTTAGTTTGTGTTATGTAAGTTTACTTTTACGATATACAAAGTGAACTTTGCAGAACATCTCTGCCCTTTTGTACCCTTTACAACACCTACTGCCATCCAGTGACGACCAATCTTTTAATTTTATGGACCGCTTCACCTATCTAACATTACTCATGACTGACTCATGAATACTGACGTATTGGGTAGAACTAGGTGTATACGAGTAAACCGTGGCTTCAAATTTAAGTTTGTCATCAAAGTGTAGGGCTGTAGGAACTTTCTATATTTTTGGACTTGTAGATGAAACTTTTGTTTTGCAATATCTATTCTTGGGTCGATGCAGGATGGGGTTCAATTGACTAAATTTTAATTTTTATTGAATTGAATTTATTACTGACTTATTTATTATTATGACTTGTTTGTATACTATTATGTAATACATTTAAATAAATTAATATGTAAGTCAGCTGTATATGGGGCTTCTTTCAATAATTAAATAAATAATAAAAATGTAACCACGCGATGATAATATTAATTATAAGATGGAAAATTCAATTCAGCTGGCAATTTTAAAGGGGCTTTGTCTTATAATTGCAAGATCCATCCATTGCGTTCCATCGTGGACCGCAACCGGTGCAAGCCTATAAAGAATTTTATAAAAATAGGACAAGTGCGATTCAGACTCGCCCGCCGAGGGTTCCATAAAAACTAGTTGATAAAAAGGGGTTTTTTTTTTATATTTTCCGTCACAAACCGAAAAATATACATCGTAAAAATATTTAAAAACCTGTTTTAGCTTGTGCTAATAAAGCTCTATCAGCTGCAACTTTTTTTATTGACAACTGAGAAGTTCGGTTTTTCTTTCTGCAGCAAGAGACTATGGACCTGCATACATGGTTTTAATTTCAACTTGATACCTTCACGCCTTCCCGAGATATATACAGGTCTTGTCACCCGGATGGACAGACAGACGGACAGACGAACATCAAAGTGATAAGGGTTCCGTTTTTTCCTTTTGAGGTACGGAACTCTAAAAATGTATTACCTGATGTGTCCGATCAAGCTGACAAGGTGTTTACATCTGTAGCATTATTCCTAAACTGCAGTATGCGTCTGACATACGTAAGGTATATTTTGGGGCTGTATTCAGTATTGCGGGCCCTGCGTTGAGCAAGAGTGCTAACCTCCGTCTCACAATACGAGTAGTTACTTTGTGTTACCGTTGTTTTGTTTCGATGGTGAGGCAGCGATACGCGATACCCTTTTAACGCATCTAACCCGAAAACTAACACCCTCTCCACTATACGCTATAATATTTAGATTATCTTTAGTTTTTTTTATTACGTCCACTTGGTAGTTGTACTGTCAATCTTGGAAACTATCATCAAAATATCAGGACAATTTCTGTGGGCCTGATCACTTAATGCGTGACGCGGTCTTGCCAATTAATTATTTAGATTAGACTTTGTGTCTAATCTAAATAATGTCAAAACGGTGGAAAGATACATTTGTCTACGTTTTACGACAGATGACCGTTTGAAGCTGTCGTGTATTACTTATTTCTGTGTGTGGGTACATATTAAACTTTTAGTCTTGGTCGAACCTGAGTTTGATTTGCTGCAGAGGCCACATTTGACCGTTGTAAGAGGAAGAAAAGAAAGAGTATTAGAAGGTTAGAGGGGATCAGAAGGTAAAATGTACCTAATATTGGCATACAGTAACAAAGAGTCAGCCCATCACCTACATTAACGCCTCGAGTCCTATAATTGAAACAATATGCTCGGCAATAGAACCAGCTGGTATTTTCTGTTTTTCTTTTTCTTCCAAATCAGCATATAAAAGTAAGGATATATAGTAATAAATAATAAATCAAAACTTAACATATCCAAATACAAAAAAGATCTATATTACAAAGATAAACTTATTAAGTGTTAGACATACTTAGGTATTAGGTACATACGTTTGTATAGGTATATAGGGCAGTGCCGTAAATAGCCTTTTCGGCGCCCTGTGCGAGATTCTATAACTGCGCCCTTGTTTTTTATTTAGATATTATAGGTACCCTAGCTAGAGCAATGCTATGTATAGGCCTAGTTACTGGTATGTAGGTACGTATGTGTTGGAAACGAGCGCTAGGGGCGCAGCGGGAACTTATCAGGAGCAAACCGAAAAAATAATAGTCCTGCCATAGAAATAGTTATCTATCTCTATGAGTCCTGCCTGGTCTGGCCATTCTTGCGCCCCTCAGAGTCTACGCCCTGTGCCTGGGCACCGGTGGCACCGCCCTATTTACGGCACTGATATAGGGCAAGCGCGGGCGCTGCGCTCGCTGCTCCGGACGAGTAGTAGAATACACGTCTTGTAAGTGAAAACAAGTGCTATAATTTACCTTCCGCATATACGTAGCAACATTAAGTTAGCTTAAACTAAGTAATCCTGTGTTTTAGGCAAGAAGACTATAATATTAATTAAGTTATCTAAGACAATTAAAATACAATAATAATAGCCTAAATTATTACATATACTAACTAAAATATTACATATACTTATACCTAAGTTGACCAAACTTAAAGAAATGAAATAGTATAAAAGAACAGAGGTGTAAGTATAATTTTGTAAATAGCGCAATATGAAGTAGCCTCTGCCCGGGTTAAGGCTTTGAATGTGACCCATTGATGAGTCAGTATCGTATCGTATGCCTTTCCCCCAGGGTGAGGGATTTATTTATGGCATTTGTAAATGAAAATAGAGTGTGCATCGTTGAAAACAGTTTATCGTGATTTATATTAATCACTGCTAAGCATACTTTTATTATATGGAGTTTGGATAAATACTTCGAAAGAAAATAATTATACTCATCTCATAGAGAAATAGGTGTGCCTCGCGCGCGGTTGCATTAATTATTTTAGTAGATTTATTCTAAATAATACCCATTTATGATCTTTCACAGAGATTTTACGCATACTTTCTCACAAAATACGTACTCTCAACAGCGTATCAAGCGTAACGAAATCGTAAGTTAGATTGCAAAAACTGCTTTTCTGCAGTCAGTTACCTATATTTTCTTTTGATATAGACATACTTACAACTACTTAAATAATACTATGACAAAAAAAAACCTTTAGAAGCTTTATATTACTTTGTCGTGAGGTCTGTTTGTCCGTATGGGCCAAATCTATGAAGCTGAATTAGAACCACTTCCTGGCATTCGATTGAGCTAAAATTTAGTATACTTACGTATTTTCGGTGACAATGTGGTAATATGGTGCTATGGAACTGGTTTGATGATGGAGCCGGAAGGTGGCCATAGGAATTATTATACTAATAATAACGAGTTTGAGGTCATTTGTTTTGTATTGGCAAACATTTTGCTGTGAACAGTGCTGTAGTACCATGGAGTTTGTGTGATGAAGTTGGAAGGTCGCCATAGGAAAAGATTGGTTAAAAACATTCTTATACATTTATTATTTTATGTCCATTGATGATCTATTTGAGCATTAAGGAACCAAAGAGGCGATGATGAGCATTTAACATCACATGGACCAGCATACCTATACAATTTTTAAGCTTCGATAAAACACATTTAAAAAGTAAAAACCCTATAAATGCTTAGTATAGCTGATTTATGAGGTAATAGACCTCTCAAACCATCAGAACTCGATTCGAAGTCAACGACCCGTCCAGAGCTAAACAGCCGAAAAACAGACAAATGTGTTCAATTTACGTATACAAAGTACGCATGGGGTGCTCGTTATAGGGTATTGGAAAGCCTAGTTGTGTATAAAAGGCGTTGGAGTTGCGATAGGCACGCCATCTATCAAGGGGCGGTGCCGAAGATGGGTTGGCTTTTGATTAGAACATGTGACTTTCACAAAAATTACAACTCACCTAAAATAGTTAATAATAACACAGCTGAATGAAGCGTACCTAGCTACTTAATGGAAAATCATGCATTTGTAATACAAAAATGTCAGCAATTGTGACTTATAATACTATTTGATGTCTGTATAATACCTCTCTAGGTCGATACTAGAGTTCAGCCACTTATTATAAGACCTATATACTAGTCATAGACCTAGTTTCACAGACAAATAAAGAATTTGAATTTGAAATTGAATTACGCTTGGAGTTGAGTTACAAGTAGGTACTTGTATATTTGTAAATATTGCCTTTGTAGTTCCGGGTGACTGTCCTACTACACAGAGATTTATGGGAAACCAGGCCTAATTGGTTACTAAGTAGTTACATTATTGGTATACAATACAGTCAGAAAACACTGAGAAAATATTGTAGTGATACCAAAAAATAACACAAGTACTTGATCGCAGGAGGGTCATATTTATCATAATATTTATGTATGTATGTAGTTATGTAGACATAGGTATACATTATACATATTTATAATAAGTGATTCTGTATGTTTCTGTTTTACATCTTGCTGCTTAAACGGCTTGACCAATTTTGATGTGACAGGTGTAATAAGATTCGTCTTTATGTCCCGGGTGTCATGGGCTATATTTCTTTGTATATAATACTAAATCTCTTTTCATAAATCTACTTTTACCTAGTCTTCTCGGACAAATAAGTGATATATCAAAATTAATCGGCAAAATAATTATTGAAATAAATTAATCGGCGGATCTGTGCATAATTTCTCGCGAAAATGCACACTCAACATCTTATCACATTCAATTACACCAAGTGAAAAGCTTTTTGTAAAGTCGGGATTGATATTCGTTTATGTATTAACTTCTTCATTTTTCAGTTTTGTGAATCATCAATTTTTAAATATTATCCTATTTCGTTTATTTTTTTTTATATGGCGGGAACCATTAATGGCTACGGTTAGTTTTTACAAAATTTACTCGTTTAGTTTTAGAACTTTGGAACTTTAACGAAATTATAAAAAAATATAAAAAAACGGATAACAAAAGAATCATTGAAATCGGTTAATGTTTAGTGGTAGAAAATTTTCTCCTATTTGTATGGGGGATCGTGCGACAACAGTCCTCCTTAACAACAACTTCATTTCTCTAATTTATGCTAAGTATATATTCGCTACTTTGCATCTAAATAAAATTTTATCGCTTATTCCGTGCTACAACATATTTAAATCTGGGTTCATTGCTCTAAGTAGTGAAAGTAAATAAATTGTACCATTAACGGTACTTTTGCGAAGTCCATTTACCTTTTACAGGATACTAGAAGTCCAAATGGAGCAACGAACCAAGAAAAATACCCGTACAACGAAAACGAGTTCTTAAATCTAAGAGATCTGATAAAACTCTTCAAGAGACTACGTTGATAACCCCATGGCCACGAAACGTTCGTTCATTCAACTCATTTGGAACGATCGAGTCCGTTTAGAACTAAGACTAAGATTTTCTCGCTGTCTCAAGGGATTCGTCGCCCGCCTTGTGGGTCATCCTAAGCTGCGCTAGCCGATGTGTGGACCCCACTCGAAGAATTCTCCCTCAAATAACCACATATTCTTAATGCTATGTGACTTCCAAAGGCCCAAAGGCGACTTCAATTTGTACAAAAAATTTATTAAATAGGTATATTAAAGGGAAAGGTATTATATTTATAAACACATTACTTTACAGGTTACGACATCTCTCTCTCTCTCTCTCTCTTTCTCTCTCAGAAGAAATATCACATTGAAAAGCCTAAAATCTATACCCAACTATTTCGTTCCACAGTCTTGATGCGTACTCTACACAGAATTGGAACTCCTTGACGTCTTCTCCTTTTACAGGAAACTACAATCTTCGAAGGTTAAGGCTAGAGCGAATATGTATTTTCTAGAACGCTCCATGCTCCATCCTCGGCTATACCGTTGCTTTTCATCAGGCGAGTTAGTGGTTAAACCTAGTTCTATTTTGTATAAAAAATAAAGTGGCATAGTCTCAGCGCCAGTTTCGTGGCCAAACCAAAGGTCAAACTCCTTACCTTGTTATCGTAAGATAAAAAAAAAGTAAAACCCCAAGGGAAAAATGTGAACTTTTGTTTGACGTGTACTGTCCTACTAACTGTCTATTATTACTAGCGAGCCACTAAGGATACATTTGCTATTAAAGAGTATGCTTATTAGCATGCGTAAGACGAGCGTCTTTGAAATGAGTTTGCTTATTTCTAGCAATGCTTTGACACATATGCATTATGCTACTAAGTAGCAATTGCTCATTAATGGCATGCTTTTGTGCTAATAATGAGTATGTGTAATGACACCTTTATGTTCGAAATTATTGGACATCTTGGAAAACCACATTTGAAGTAGTGGTGGCTAGGTTGGTTGTGGGAGTTTCGGCGGGAATGTAATGGAAACATTTTGTTCTTTTATTTTATTTTCCTAAACTTGTATTACTTTGAACTTTAATGCTATAAAAATGGTGGTGTTTTATTCACTAATTGTTTGATTAAGTGCGTAAGTGTGGACAAGTGAAATAAAGCGACGAAATGTGCCTTTTCATGTTGTCGGCAAAACTCCATAGAAGCTTCCGGTAAAGTCGCCACGACTTAATGCCTCAATGTTTGTTTTTCTTAATTATGTTTATTTATTTCTTATGTTTTTTTGATTTTTGCTTGTGTTTAAATATATTTGATAATTTTATTGTTGTTTTAGTATCTATGTGTCAAAATAAATGTTTTTTTCTTTCTTCCTTTCGTTCAATTTACTGAAGCACGAATCGAATTTAAAAATTACTGTATACGTGACTTAGATTGTGATTAGAAAATTTATAACTTGTTTTATTCAAGAGACTTGAAAAATCTTAATACTTGACACTGGCAAAGGGTTTAACCGGTCCAAACACAATTAAAAACAAATTTGGTTGTGTGATAATATTTTGCCCTAGAGATTATATCATTTAGGCTTTTGCTGAAGGAAAATATTGCGAGAAAACCGTGGTATAATGTTAAAGTACATTTTATTTTACTGTTCAGCTATTGCTCTTGAGTTAATCTCCTCAACCACCTAATGCTAGGCTTAGGATAAGTTTGATTCAGCAATTTGACTATGAAAAGGTAATAAAAAACAGAACAACACTCTTATTTTAATTTATTTACACTTACTTGCTTACTCACTTATATATTAAATGTGGTCAGATTAAGGTCTTCGTTTATTTGTCTATCGTCTGGTACTGAAAGGTATAAATACAAGGTCAAACCAATCCACTCTTTATTTCAAAATTTCATGAAAAATTATAATAGTCAAATACAACAACAAACGAAAACTTTTAGTATCAGCCAAGATTATTATGTACCATATATTTATATAGTTTGCTAAAGTTATTATTTCGAGTGATGCAACAGCATAATGGTGCGGGACTATTGCGTGCAGTAAACTAAGTAACTCTATACATTAGAGTAGCATTCCGTGCTTTGTGGCCTTCGGAATTCTACCATCACATACGCCTAGATCGCCTCGCTATGCATGTCTGGGCTTTGCCTCATATTGTGTGAATGGAGTGAGTGCTCAAGTACTCCCTAATGCTTTTAGTGCATAACACGTAAGACATATCTTATTTTTACACGTTCTGATTATCTATGTCACAGAAGAGAAAATAGCTACATGGTGTACGCTATAGAATCTACGTACATACGAGTACGTCTTAGATTTTATGGCGTACACCTTGGCCTTGACGTACTAACACAATAATATTGCGTCGTAGAGCATGTTATAGCCCCGATAGAAGCATTGTCGAGTCCCTAAAGAAGTGACATATTTTGTTTTATTTAAACTTACCAAATATTTAGGCTGGTTTTAGACCACGGTGACCGTAAGCTTACGTATACGTTTCGGCTGTCAGCACCGACGGTCAGCTTACGGTCACCGTGACTCTAAAACCAGCCTTAGCGTCATTTTATTACTCGGAGATGGATTATCCAATGAGAGCGCGCTATTTTCACAAGCCTTGGCAGAATGTATGTATATATGCTTCACTAGCATCTATTACAAGTAATAATTAATTCAATAATCATAATGTACGTGGTTTATGAATTAGTAACTTATTTCTAATATAATTTTAGGTGAATGAATATAATTTTATGGTAATTGCAGTGTTATAATAGGCTGACACACAACACGTTGCGACATAAATCTTTTAAAATACCTGTATTCTGAAAACTTTTGTTTGATTTAAAATATAAATTTGGAACATCTACGTACAGTTGCTGGTCTCTCGGTTTTCTAACACGCACATTACGGTGAATGTTCATCGCACCTACATAATGTTTCATTTTTTAACCTACTTTCTATTCTCCTCGGTCGCAATGGGATTTAGCGTATCATTATCGCTTTAATTTCTCAAAAGTGCGTTTGTGTGTAACCATCTAATCCAGCCCTTACTTTATATCAATCAAAACTACTAAATACGTAATAATACTGCCGAAGATCTGAAATAAAAACAAACAATCATTAAAAATGACATAATACTTTTTTTTTAAATATTTGGAGTGGTGGACTTCTATGAAAAGAATATCAAAATAATTGTGCTAAATAATTACAACTAAACCTGTATAATAGGATGGAACAGCTTGTCTGTAAGTTAGTTCAACAACACTTAGAAAACCGCTGATTTGATCTTTATGAAATTTTGTGGGCATTGTTATTAAAATCTTATTATTAACCGGCTTCAAAAAGAAGGAAGTTCTCATTTTTTGTATGTTTGTTCAACGATTAGGTACTCCACCAATTATGCATAGTTTTTAGTGATTATTTTATTTGTTTGGTAGGTAATACCTTAAAAGTGGTCCCATATAAATTTTGATATCGGTGCAGTACTTTGATTTTTCTAACTAAAGTAGTATTAGGGTTCCGTACCCAAAGGGTAAAACGGGACCCTATTACTGAGACTTCGCTGTCTGTCTGTCTGTCTGTCTCCAGGCTGTATCTCATAAACCGTGATAGCTAGAAAACTGTTTTTTTTCAGTTTTTTTAATTATAATTATTAGATTGGCCCCATAAAAATTTCATCAAAATCAGTTCAGAAGTTTGGTTTATAGAACCAACTGGACAAAATGTGTCAGCGAAGTAAACAAAATTATTTAATTTTATATACCATATAATAAAACTTAATAAACTGAATTATTGACTTTTATGTGTACGTTATTTTACTCATACTAAAGCAATGTACATTTACATGAATATTCCTAATATTTCTAATTTATGCGTGCAATATGGGTCAGCTCGGGAGGATGATTGGGATATGTCTGTGAGGCCCGACATTACAGACATAGTAGATGAAGCATGCGACTTCATTTATATGAAAACCTTGCGTGTCACATTTTCGGTATCAACTGTGACGTCACACAAACGATTATGTGATGGAATGTTCCATCCGCGCGAAATCTATTCAACCCAATGGATCCGGGCGCTTGTAAGCTGGTAACTAGTTGACAAAATATCGAATTGGAAGTATATATAACCTGAAATTAAATGAATCTTAGGTCGTCAACTGTGATTTTTTATCTTACTGTTGACAAGCTAGGCACATACACTTATCTATAGAATTCTACGGAGGACATTGTTAGTTCCGTGTATTCCCGTGACGCAAGAAAATTCCAGCGGATCTGGCAAATTATGATCAACTGACCACTAACGATGATTTCACGTACAGCGTGGGCCTTAGCTTGCAGTACCAGACCCACTACCTTCAGGAATGACGTGTCTGCGCTGCTCGTTTCGAAAAAACCGCCATACGCGGTTAATATTATAGTTGGAGTTTTCGAATTTCAAAGAGTAAGAGTGAATAGATATTTAGATCACCGAGCTCCATTCTCTGCCCCACCGTCGGTCAACATCAGGCGAGTTGGTGGTCAATCGTAGGTATATTGAACATAAAGAATACGTGACTAATTTTTCATATGCGTGAGTGTGTTTACCGTAAGCACCAAGCTCCTCCTCAGCGTGATGATGTTCAAAGGTTTGTAGGTGACGTGGTTCAGGCCGAGCTGCACGGCAAACTGTTCTAGGTCGAGCGCGAGCGGGTCGTACGAGGAGCGGGAGCGCACCATCAGCCGGCTCACCAGCTCACCGGTGCTGGCCATCTGATTAAGGGAATCGGTTTTTTATTAATAAAATTATATAGGGTAGAGTTAACATGCAAGCGTGTGTACGTTCAGCTCCCTCAAGCAGCACCCGTTCACGAGTTGACGCATGTGCCAGCTTCTCAACCGTATTTGAGGGAAGAGGGCCACACAACGCCGCCGCAAAAAGAAGCCTTTCAGCGAGCGTGAGTGCCCTGGGTACACACGCTTTTCTATTACTATTAATAGCAGTACAACAAGACGGAATCGTCGAAACTGTTGAATGCTTTTTCACCGACTCAAAAAATAATTAACTCCGTCATTTATAAATAGTTTTTTATTTCTGCCACACCCGGCCGTTAGTTCTACGTTATATGTGCCCTATCCACTGTCACTTAAAATTACTAATCCGCTGTGCTATGTTGGTGACTTTGGTACGTCTACGGATATCTTCGTTTCTGATTTGATTTCAGAGAAACCCAAGCAAAGTGCCAGTGGCAGGAAGAAGCTCGATGAAAACATTGATATTACAGAGTCACACTGGCTGTTTGCCATCCAAAAACCGATGAAAAAGATGCGATGAGTGAAAAGAGTATGATGAGTAAAAAAGTGAAAAAAGTTTGATGAGAGAAAAAGGTGTGATGAGTTATTTACCTCGCCGTGGCTCATATGGCAAGGTTCTATGAGCACCATGAGGTTGACGGCATGAAAGATACACCAGAACAGTTGGATCCCAACATTGATGTAGGCAAGGTAGACCGACGCAAACGACTCGCTCCGCGCAGTTATGCTCGAAATTACTAGAAGTAAATGTATAACGGTTTTATTAGGGATCTCCGATATCATACCTCAAAACAAAGGTATAAAAGTATTTTATTTTTATTTATTTAATCATTTAACGGCAGATGCCAATTACATTAATTAAAAAATATGTCAAGTCGATTAGATTAAAATTTATTACTATGGGACCAGCCCTGAAATCTGAATCTGAAAATTTGACCAAGTTTAATTAAACTGTGTTAAATGGAACAGCTGATTTTTTAATTGATAAAAAGCTTAAAGCTTGTTCATAAAATTTAAAGGTGTATACCCAAATACCTACTCACATACAGATACATAAAAACTACATACACCTGAAAAATACAAAACCAATCAGCCAAAAGTACAAACCGAAACGAAATGTAACATACAAAAGTCATTGATGAAGTAATAAGGCGTGGTCACAAGGTGCAGGAAGAAGCTGGCTAGAAGTATGACCAGCATCACTCCATAGGAGCCGTCTACATCGCGTACCACGTCGCAGGCAGCCACGTATGCTGCCACCAAGATCTGAATCATGTCCTGTTGAAGCTTAGTACCCTTCACATTTTCTGGAAATAAATGATTATTGTTAAAACCACCTTCACAATGTCACTAACTTATTTCTGGAGATATCTCTTGAAATGAAATGTAAAATATATTAAATATTCAAACCTCAAAGTTATAAATTTAAAAAATTGGTCTGGTGCGACTTCTAAACTGTCCAATAAATTGTGTTATCTCTACAAATTGTGTAACTTACTCTATAACATTAATCATCTAATGTGAAGATATCGAAATTTAGTCTCGTTCTCTGTATTTATATAAGTTATTCATTATTACATACAATAATCGTATAACAAATAGTTACATGCTTTTGCATTATTAAAACAGGTGATTTTATTGCTGCTTTGTGTGTCAGTCGTAACTCTCAAACGGATGCACCGATTTTGATCAAGATTTTTTGTTTGAAAGAAGTTTTGATCGAGAGTGTTCTTAGCTAAGTTTCATCAAATTCAATTCAGGTGTTTTAAATTTTAGTTGTATAGGTTGATCCTAGAAAAGGACGAGCATTGCTCACGAAGAGCTCAATACGTTTTTGTGTTAGTATCAATTTATTTGTGATTACAAATTTATATCGGGCACTCCATAAAACAGCGCACTATTTAATGACTCATAGGTACGTATTTGACATTTATGCATAAAGTTGGGACCACCGTCTGGCTGTCGCTTATTGGGATTCGAGCGCTTGAAGTTCGTAACACTTGCCTCGACTGTCAATGAATGTACCGTGCAGGCAAACTCCTTCAAATGGCAGATAGAGCGCGGGGAGCAGGAGCCAGATATTGGCGGGAGGCGGAGAGTAATCGTCTCCTGTATAATGCAATGCCTATATACTATTAGAGTAAGTATTCTGTGCTTGAAGTTGAAATGTATGGACGAACATTGTTTTTAACTGCAAAGTAATCTTTGTTTTTAAGCTAGTGCATAGCTTCTATCGCGGGCCTTGAGCGTGGAGACCGAATCCAGAAATTCCGTAACGAAAATAACCTAACGCAGTAACGCCGATAAAACCAATGCCACCTAGAGGCGATTTGCAGAACTAAAGAGACAAGCGTGATATTTCAAAAAGTCATTAAAAGTTCTGCTATTCATCGATAGATGGCAAAACTAAAAACTAAAAAGTATCACCGCTGTGCCGGTCGGAGTGGGGGGTGTTAGGAATACTGCATATATAAAATAAATAAATAATTATAATTACATAAGTTGATAAAAAATGCTATGCAATAACTTTACCGCGGCAGTCTCCGAGTGCCACACGTCTTTTTTTTTTCAATATGGTCTAAAGTTTGGTGCTTTCGTAATTTACGTACTTGTCCAGTTTTTGGGCTTCCGTACTAAGCCTATTCGTGAGACTACGTTGTCTGTCTGTCTGTCACTTAAACGAGTGTATCTTTTGAATATTATACAAGTCTCAAAATACTTGTATTACCGTTTACTTTGCTGTAAATCATCAAATACTGAAAACTGGTCAAGAGAAAAAAAGCCCGCTTGACAAATTTTGAAAAAAAATTGAAAAATATTGTGCGAGATGAAAACTCCTTGTTGATTCGATAAAAAAGAAACGAAAAATTACAAGTGAATGTTTTGATGACAGTTGGTGTCATGTGACAAACTTAAAATAGTGTAAACTGGTGTAAACGATAGTGTTAAAATCTCTTAAAATATGTGAAGTTACAAATATTCTTAGATAAAAAGCACATTCGAGTAATTAGGCCCTAGTCGCAGTGTCCATGTTCATGTATTGTGTCATGCATAGGAGTACGGAAGGTTCGGTGTGCGAGTGAAACTCGTACTTTGCCGGATTTATCTTTACTTACTATGCAGCATGTATTTCAAAGTGTCGTTAATAATTTTGAATGTAGAACGAACGTGCAGAACCAACAACATAAACTGCATCAGCCCCAGCTCGATAATCCCGTAGTAGATGTAATGTAACGACAATATCGCTTTCATCCATACTGTAACAATGACAGAATATCATCATTATAGATAAACCTCTTAACTGAGTCTGTTCCTGGGGTATGGGAGCGGTACGGGAAGGGTTATATTACGTCAGTCGGGCGTCAGCATTGTTATTACATGTGAACCCTCCCGTGCCGCTCCCATATCTCAGGTTTATCTATAGACAGACCTCGCAGCTCAGTTGGTAGTATGTCTGCCTGCTAAACTGTAATTCGTGGGTTCGATACCCACCGAGAACAGTCATTTGTATGATGAGCATGGACGTTTGTTTTGTGTCTAGGTATTTTCATGCATATGCATCATATGTGTGTATAAAAAAAAAGTATTCTATTAGCCATCTAGTTCCATAGTACACGCTTTACTTAACTTTGGTCTAGATGGTGTTGTGTGAAATGTACACCAAAATTTATTTATTTATAAATTATATTATCGTCATCTTAGCCACAAGAAGTCCACTGCTTTACATAGGATTTCCAAAAAGACTATGATAGCCAAAAAGACCGGTTCGAAGTGGCTTGTATGCGTTTTCCTGTCACTTGCACAGCGGATTAGCTGAAGTGGCAATAGGCAGGCAGGAGGCAGAATTAGTGGCCAACGGGAGTGGAGACTACGCACCGGCAAGCACAGCGTAGGATCTTAGAATATTGAGTAATACATTGTAAATAATGTTTTCTACATTTAACATTTTCATTTATGAGAAAGAAATAATAGGTAAGTGGCCATTGAATACTCAATAGTACAAACAGAAAGCTCACTTCGTGGCACACATTATGAATATAACTTTTATTGTGCCGCTATAAAGCGTAAGTCAGCTTGCAGAGTGCAATCCAGGGTAAATGGTGTGGTAGCATTATATTGGTACTGCAGAATGCGTCTGATCTGGTAGTGTGTAATATTACAAGCTTTATATTAACTCGCCGTGTTTGTCTATATGGGTCAAGTCTTGGAAGCAAAATTAGAACCACTATCTGACGTTCGATTGAGCTCAAAGGTATACTTGCGTATCTTCAGTGACGGTTTGGAATTAGTTTGACGATGGAGTCGGAAGGTGGTTATAGGAAATCCTAAGCTAAATAAGATAAATCCATCGATTTTGGGCTCATTTGTTTTGGTTTGGCAAACACTATAGTTCTATGGTGCCATGGTGCTGGACTGATGATGGAGTCGTAAGGTAGCTATAGGAAATCCAAAACTAGACAAAATAAATCTAACGACTTTGGGCTCATCGCTCATGTTTTTTTACATTTCCCTTTTTTCTGTTTCTTGTGTATTTTGTAATAAAGAGTAATCTCTCTATATATCTTTTGTAAAAAGAAGTATACTTTGCTCTTCTGGCAACTTGATGGCAGTAACCGATGCGTATTCCGCACCCATGAGGAGCCAAGACAGCGTCATCCAAGATATGAGGAGAAAGATCTGCTTCATCGTCCATTCCGACGGCCATTGGCGAACGTTTAAGTTTGCGTTTATCTGAAAAATAAGCATTTTGAAAGCAGAGTCGTTATATTAGAATAAAAAAAAAAAAACAGCCAAGTACGAATTTATTTCGTTCACCAAGGCTTATTGGTGAACGAAATAAAGTACCTTGGTGAAGACCTAACGTTCGTTGGTACGTTGGTAAGACGTAACTTTCTTGGTAAGTGGCCAAGGTAAGATATGGGGAATATAGGGATTTCCCCGCGCTTGTATGGCTCTAACAAAAAACATTGTTTTATAGTAGATCAATATTTTCATTAATATATTCCAACTGCAGTGTCACTAAATTGTCATACAAATAAATATATGTACATCTGACCAGATGGAAGAAAATTTTGCCAGTTGATGTTGTATCTTATTTCAAGCTGGCGCCAGCGAAAATAAACAGGGAGTATAATTAATATTACTTAAATATTGAAAAATTTAAACCTAAATTTACCTCTTGCAGTCGGTGCAGGTTAGCGACCGTACGGCGCATATGCCTCGGCGCCCCATGCAGCATAGAAGCCGTAGTGATAATCACCACGAAGACTTCCACGACCGCTACGACGTGCCGCGACCAGGTGTGCTGGCTGATTAGCTCCTTATTCTTTATGGCCATGAACAAAGTCGCCAGGATCATGAAACCTGTTGGTAAATCAATGTACTTACAAACTTTTTTAATATTAAATACATTTCCGGGAACGATGAGATATAAAATCTCAGACGTGAACAGTGCTTAGCTACGTACGTTTGAGTTGATGAAGTTCTGGGCTCTGAGTAGTTTCGGACTGTTATGGACAAGTGAAAAGCTTACAATTCAGCTATATACGATTAAGATATTCATTATCTCAGTCACAAGAAGTCTGCTGCTAGACATAGGCCCCCCATGGATTTCAAAAAGAATTGATAGAAACGAACGAAAGATAGAACTTGTATCCTCTTCCTTCCTGAAGTCTTCTGTCTAATTAGTGGCTGATCTTCCAACGTTGCGCTTGCCAGCCTCCACTTTAAAAAAAAACTTTCCAACTATGTCGGTCATCAGTTTTTTTTAAGAGATAAAAGGGTTGGATGGGTTAGTACGAGTTTAGTTCGTATGTGCCCTTCTCACTATTACTTAAACTTGCTAATCTGCTTTGCTATGTCGTGTCGTTGTCGTGTCGTATTAAGAATATAAGAATTGACACATTCGGTTTGATATGCGTTATTATTTATTTGAACGTGTTTATGGAGTGAGTCTTCTATATTCAAATTATTATGTCGGAACCGAGAATAAATAATTCTAGTCACCCACACAGCAATTTTATTAGATGAATCGGAACGCCAGTGCCACCTAATGGCACTCGATACATTCTGTGACGCAATAAGGTGACCGAAGGTATAAAAGTGTATTTATATAATGAATATTTCGTAAGCCTCAGACATGAATTGCTTAAAAATATTAATGGAATATTGTGAGATAATTGTAATTGGTATTTTTCCGTTTTTAATCTCAATAAACGAATTTGAATTTGAGGGTTAGTCAATCGTACTACCGTTGCTCGAGTTGCGGAAATGTTGTGGAAACTATCGCTCGAGATGAGAGATATGATGAATGAGAAAGTGGGAACTGAATGAAATTACGAGCGGTAGTGAAAGCGAGAACTGGTATGAAAGGGTATGTAAAATAAAAAAATTATAAAAAAACTATCGCTCCTTCGTATATGAATACGAAGGAGCGATAGTTTTTTTTATAATTTTGTTGGTTGTTGATGTAACGGGTATATGAATACCCGTTACATCTAGCTAGAGTCTAGCTACTAGAGCTATTATTAGCTAGCTATTACATCAGCGATTTTTATAGATATTATCATTAGAAACTTTGAAATTATGTGTTTGACCTTTGTCGTTGACACGATTTATTTTTATAACAGCCAACATTAACGACAATACGCCTACTGGTAAACGTGAACAAAAAATAACGTTAGGGGTTTTCCTTTTCCATATTTTTTTTATAAAGAATAATATTATGCATACGTTTCACCACTATAGCCGAACCGCTTAACTGAGTCTGTTCGTGAGGTATGGGAGCGGCACGGGAGGGTTCACATGTAATAGCAACGCTGACGTCACGCGTCATTTGATGTTCCGTAATATAACCCCTCCCGTACCGCTCCCATACCCCAGGAACATACTCAGTTAAGCGGTTCGGCTATAGCTTGCTGTAAGGAAAGCGTCACTGTGTCTGAATATGAAGTACGTAGACCTAGAAGATAATAAAAAGTACTTTAGAAATGTAAACTGATATAAATGTATAGAAATACAAAAAGTTACTTACTACTAAGAGTCATAAGGAAGTGACAATAAATAGAAAACCCCACAGAGACACTGGCCCTCCATCCATTGCCTTGTTTTTCGAACCGAAGCGGGGACAAGCCCACCAGTCTCGTCAGACGCATACTTGCAGCTAAAGGCCCCGATACGAAGCAACTCTGGCCCTCCATGGTTTACTGGATTTCATAAATAAAGTCTTAATGAAACAACGATATGAACTAGTGGTTTTGCGAGCTGTAGACTTTGTGACATTCATATTCATTTATTTCATAATTCACACTTTTACGATTGTGTTATCATCATAAAATTTTATATGTATATATATATAACTTATTTATTTCTCATAATAAATGTTGTCAAAGCTTACATATAATAAAGTTTGCATAGTCATTCAACTTTTATGATGAAACTTAAAAATATATATTATGTATATTCCTATCTTATAAATAATATATAGTAATTATTAGATTATAGATAGTAATTATTACATAATACCATACCACACTAGGTACTCACACTTATACACATATACACACTTATACACACATAATAAAATAAATACTAATAATAATAAATAGGAATTAAATGTCAAACATAAATATAGAAAAAAAAACTATCTACACTTGTTATTGCAAACCTTTGAAAACACTAAGTTCATAAACGTCTGCTCGATAAACCATCGTTTTAAACGTTTGAAGGTAAGTGAGTGAACACATTAGTAGCAAATTATCAATGTATGCTCGCTAGATGGCGCAATATCACTCCGTGATGTCTGTGAAGCCACACCATCTTAAACAAATTATTATTTTCTTCTTTTCCATATTCCACTTCATAGAAATTCGTTTACTTACCTACTTCAGTCGGTCAACGTAAACTAACACAGTATATCTCACGATTTTAGTAACAGTTTTAGAAAACTACCCTAGAAGTTAATAAATAATAATGCTAATGCTACATGTTTAAAATATTATACCAGAGGTTTTCGCTTTTGTCACACAGAGAATTTTACATACAGTTACGGCTTTTTCTCAAGCGTACTAAACAAGTTTTTGAATATTCGATTCATTTATTTAGGATATATAATAACCACCCAAACAGTATCATAGAGAATGACAGAGATGAATATAGAATATTATAGTTTCCAACCCGATGGCGGAAATTATAACTCCATCTCTGTCATATCTATAGAAAATGAGATTTAGTTTTCGACCCGATTCCAAATCAGAATTATTGTGAATAGATACTGGTAGTTATTATTTTAAAATCTAATATTAAAAACTTGTTTTGTTATGCCAACTTCTTTGGACATGTCTTAAACATTTAACGTCTAAATAAAATAGAAAAACACCCAACAAAAATGACTTACAAAAATAAAAATAAGTCTTGTTTTTAAATTTTCACGCACAAGACTTATACGTAAATGAAGTCAATTCCTACTAAACTATTTGTTACTTATGTCATTAAAGACATACTCAAGGTGGTTTTCGATCGAACTTACTTGTGTGTGTGTACGACAATGTGAATAATAGGCGCTATTGTAACGATAAAATCAACTAAAATACACACAGCTTGAAAAAATGTGTTTACATAATAAGTATTTATTATGTATGTCAAAGTAACTGTTTGTATGCTGTAAAAATGTACTTATTTATTTCGATGTTGATTTGACCAACAACTCGCTTGATGTTAAGCGACGGTGTGGCCGAAGATGGAGCTCGTCGATCTAGAAGATATCTATTCACTCTAGCCTTGAAAATTCCAAGATTGTAGGTCTCAGGAAACAGAGATGGTGGCAAAGAATTGGAATTCTTTGCCGCAGAAGAATTATAAAGGAGTTTAATTTTTCTGATGATGATCTTTTTTTATGGAAGCTTATTTCCACCATTTTGTTTTTTGTGTCTGCTTCATTCCGTCTTTTCGGTTAAGAAGAAGGTCATCGTCACGTGAAGATAAATTCTAATTAATGAATCACTAAAATAGGTGATAATTTAATGCATTGTTTTACGCCACCTAATTAGTGATGTACTAAAACGCACGTACAAAATATGTCGATATTTTAAATAGAAATATAGGATAAATAATAATTCTATCTATCTATTAAGCGTACCAATTTTTTTTTAAATCTATGAGTAGAAGTTATATCTAGTCAGAAAATTTTACTGCTGATTGTAGAATAAGAATATTTAGTTGTAACATAACGCACCTTAGGTATGTACCTTTTATAAAAAACTACAACACAACAATATACAGACTCAACTAACTAAACTACTACACAAAAAGCACATCGATCACCCCAGACCGATAAAGGTCTAAAGATAATCAAAATGCTCAAACCCACTACCAGTTGGCAGCGTACCCAGCATGCTAGCCGCATTGCCACGTTGAATGGCAATGCTTATGCGTTGGGCCAGATACGCGCCAGCATTTTGGTCACGCGTCGCATCGATCAGGCGCTCAGATAAATTTTTGAAAATGAGATGAGCTCCCGGTCCCCACGGACCCAAAGTTAAGTTAAGTTTCCTTTTATAATATTACGTTGTATCTATAGAAGCACAGAATTCTATTTTGTATAGAAGCATAAATGGCCCTTCAAACCGTGCTATACGAAATAATGTCGAGCAATCTTGCCCGCAGAGGTGTTGAATGATTTTATGATATTTCCATAGTTCTAGTGTCATGTGACACTTATGCCGTGGTGCTAAATTTTATGCCGTGGAAGTTGGGACGGCACGTCCTTTAACTTCATCCAATGCTCTTGAGGTACAGAATACGATTTATGCCGCTGCCAATTCGGTGAAACTCACATAATCATCAAGTTTTTCATGCCACGTGTACTAATTCAAATTACTAAATACCTACATAACAATATTAAATACAAACGTATGAAATATTTAAATAAAAATTACAAATTAATTTAAATTCAATCATCAATTTGCACTAATCTGTATTCGTTTGGCTAAGAATTTAGAACAGGAAATATACAATAAATATATTAATATTTTTTTGCAAATTACTTCCGCACAAACCCATCTACAAAGGTTTAATTTTTCGATAAAATTGAAATCTAAATCAGTTTTATGGAGTCCATTTACATTGTTTGAACATTTAATTTTCTGGAGGTTCTCTAATTTTTCCTCGTTTCAAAATCGTTTACGATTTCTATTAGTCTAAAAAGGAGAGGCATGGTTACAATTCAATAATGTATTGAAAAAATAAATAACATTATTTTTTTATTATCGTTAAATTCACCTTACGTAGCGTTTTACATATACATTTAAATCAAACAGAAATAGTAGTAGAGTAAAAAATAAAAATGGTGGTGCTACACCTACTTGTAAAGTGGGGATGAATTATTATTTTCATCTATAGTGTAGGTGTATCATTGGATAAGTAATCAAAAAACATGCGATAACCATTTTTCAATTTAGGAACCTGTTTGCGTAATATTAAGCTTTGAAATTAACAGCTAAGTACACTTTACAAGTTATTGAGTAATAGTCGATCAATTGAAAAAATGTACTTAGAGAAGTAAGTAATGAAAATGTAACGCAAATTTTATTTAAACTAACTTATGTTAACTCGTATGTTCATTGTATTAAATTAACAAATATAGTATCAACTAGAATATCTTGTTTTAAGTTCACATAAATTATGATGTGCAACCCTACTTTGCGCGTGGCACGACAAGCACTTGACCATTTATTTACTCATTGACTGTTCATGTTAACTTAGAGAACGGTTTTATCTTGTACACCGATCATACTGAGTATTTTTTTTATACAAGATTGATCTACGATTGACAACCAACTCGCCTGATGTTAAGCGACGGTGTGGCCGAGGATGGAGCTCGTCGGTCTAGAAGATATCTATTCACTCTAGCCTTGAAAATTCCAAGATTGTAGGTCTCAGGAAACAGAGATGGCGGCTAAGAATTCCATTCTTGAACAGTACGCAACAGGAATATGGATCGATATCGCTGAGTACGGATTTTTGACATTTCAACGACTTTCGCCGACTTTCTGCTAGTCCTGTATTGAATTTGACTGTAAATTGATGGTTTTCGCTAGAATGTATGTGCAGTACTGTTTCATCTACGAGACATCTATACGCTACGCGGGTACTACGAGAGTGCTACTTGTTTACTACGCCATCGCTACACGCATCATTTTTGTAGCCTTATAAAGTCTACTCAACTCTCTTGTGATCAAGATTAATAGAATTACGGAAATAACATCAGTTCTTTTTAAAGCACAGTGCTTAAGCTTGTAAGTCAGGAATGTGACCCGAGTTGTTATTTAATATTTTGTGCCTACATTTTATACCTACAGAGTCTAACATATTCTTATTTATAATAAAGCAAACTGTTGTATTTTTATATAAGTAGTTTAATATTGAATATTGCTTCTACTTACCACTAACTTAGGTATATATATATATATATATATGTAAAACATCATATGAATAAGTAGATTTATGAGAATCATTTAGCAAGCCTAGCTTCCTCCTATGTTCCTCTTGCATAATAAAAAAAATTTAAGTAGATAAAGTAAGTTCCCGGCAGCTTAGTGGTGAGACCGTCTGACTTGCGATCCGCAGGTCCTGAGTTCAAATCCCACGGCACGCACCTCTGTCTTTTCGAAGTTATGTGCGTATTGTTGATTGCCGCCAACTTCAAACGGTGAAGGAAAACATCGTGAGGAAACCTACATGTTTGAGAGTTCTCAACGATCTTGAAGATGTGTGAAGTCTGCCAACCCGCACTTGGCCAGCGTGACAGTCTATGGCCTAACCCTTCTCACAATGAGAAGATGGCCCGTTCCCAGCAATGGGACAGTTTGTACAAACAGGGCTGAAAAAAAAAAAAAGTAGATAAAATATGTATTTTTAACTACTTACTATTACTATATAAAAGGAACGGACCCCGGAGTCTGTGGAGATTAATTTTGCCAAATAAAAAAAGCCTAGCTTCTGTTTTCGACATTTTAGCTCCCAGCTCCCAGAACTCCCAGCAGGTTGTGATCTCTGATGGCCTACATGAAAATCGTTAAGCCGACTACGGACCCAAGTGGGTCACTGTAGGGGACAACATGGTAAAGTGGGACTCCAAAGAGAGAGAGCATAGTGCAATTGTGGAGCCTCTTCGCAGACCATGCAGCAGATAACCTCGGTGTCCCCAATCTTGCACTCTACAAGACCTTTGCTACAAGACACTGCTTCTCCCTGCGGGGTCACTCAAGCCAAATACTGTGAGAAAACAGTATAACCAGGTGCAAAATAAACTACAAAAATATTAAGAAAAGACTATTTTTAAAAGGATCATCGGCGGTGACGTGTGGCGGATTGCCCTCTTCCGTAACATATGGTTGAGGAGGGCGAAGGTTGGCATATGTGTCATACTCGTGATCGGGTGCTGCTTGCGGGTCGTTGGTTTGCTCGTGGTATACACACAACAATTAATTATCATATTAATTATTAATAATGACTAACTTATTACTAATAAGTACTTAAATTAAAACAAAATAATCTTCCCGTAACGATAAGTAGTAAACAAGTAATGCTGGGAAAGAATATGCAGTAACATTATCCAATATTTTTTTATGTATTTAATGAAATGATTAATTAAATTAGATCATAAATTAATTAAATCAATGAATAATTTATTACTGCATATTACTTTTCTCGTCTTATGACTTGTTTTCTTTGTCTCTTTATCTCAACACTTATTTATTGTTGCACCAGCTTTGGTATAAAAAAACAATCCTCAATCACAGATAACTTAATAAACAAGTCCGAACTCAGGAAATTTGTGCAGTATTTTTAGTAAAACGGACAGTTAGATCAGCAAGATACTCGGGTCAAAACAAGGGTCTAGTAGAAGTTTCTACTTCAAGAAAACATTTTGGGCCTTATCTCTAATACATTACAGTTAATATTAGCATTTGACCCAGAAAATGGACGCAATCAGTTATGCAAGAAATGGTCTGTACAAAACGACGATTATTTACCCGGTAGACATCAGACGCATACAATTTCAGTCAACGCATTGACACAAGTAATACTTGTACATGGTGCTCTGTGGCATATTGAGAATAATGCATTAAGTCGCCGCTGGATTTATATTCATGGGACTATTATTAGTCTCATTTTGTTGAACAGTTACGCGGAGTAAAACGGTTTATAAAAACGGCAAAACTTTTGTTAATTAAGTAAATTAAATTGAAACCCTTTAATGATAGCCCGTTTACTTGTTTGTTATGGCAAATACATTGAAAAGTAACCGCAATGTACTTTTACATTATAATTATTTTTAAGCAAATAATAAAATTGGCAATGATAGAAAAACAATTAGTAACGGTTATTTATGTGACGAAAAGATAATATCTGTAACTAGATCAAGCCTTTTTAAGAGCTTAAGCTTCAACAATCAACAAGCTTGTCTGAGATTAATGAATATTGAATCAGTCTAATCTGTTAACTAAATGCCATTCAATCCAGTTTTTCAACTCGAGGGCAAATTTATTAATTTGGAAATGACATAGGTATGAATGTTTTAAATAAACAATTTTTGTTACATGATTTTCCAAAATGTTGAAAGCATATTGTTATAAATACAGGTTACCATAATTCTAGCACAGTCCTGACTTTAGACGTATCAATCATCTTTGTTCACATTTTTATTCAAGGCAGTCTTCAAGATCAGAATTCGTTGGTTAAACTTAAGTGGCCAAGGAAAATATCTAGTTCTATTTTGACTATTCGAGTCCCTGTTTTCTTGGCAGAATCACAGATAAAGGATTGGTCAAAATAATTACTAGTTTACTAGTTCAGTTTGAACTACTATTCATGACTTCACTTTTTTAATAATTATGTTTTTATCCACTTAGCATCTTTGTTTGATTTTTTTGTCTATTTTATTTCTTAATAAGTTATTTTTATCAACTTTCTAGTCTTAAGTATATGATAATAGAATCTGGGCGTTTTCGTTTTCAGATTTCGTGACTATTATCAAATATTACATTACTACTATTTCTAAATGCAAGAAAAAGTAATTTAATACTTAGTTGAGTACAATATAGATTTGGATCGCCACTTCAATACCAAGTACTTTATAGAGCTTCTCTTGAACATTTTCAATAAAGTCTCGGACACAATAGCCTGAAGATTCCGACTTCGTATGACGTAGAGTGTATTCCAGGATAAGTGATCCAGTACAGTATTAGTACTTTTAACTATCTTTAACTACACATATGCTATCTTTCTGACGTATCACAACTTTTTTCAACATTTAAAATCATTAGGTAGAGATATTAGAAAAGTAAGAGGCACATTTGTTTATTTAGATAGGAGAAATATTTAAAAAAGTATTTCTTCAATATCTTTTAAATTATGCGAGGTATTAAAAAATAATGTTGTCGACATTATAAATTATATCTGATTAAAACTTTTTTCAAATGTTTCTCCTATCTAAATAAACAAAATGGCCTCTTACTTATTTAATATCCCTACTCAATGATTTTATATGTTTAAAAATATTTCAATGCGCGAGAGAGATAGATGCGCGCTTTAATCTACACCTTAAGGCATCTTAACTCTCAAATGGATGTACCGGTTTTTAATATACGTTTTTTAAAAGAGGATGAGATCTTAATTATGTTTATATAAGAAAGTACTTAAATGAAACTTTTGTTTTTCGAGGAAAGATTCAACCGAGGAAGATAATGCGGAAAAGAGGAATTATAAGCCTTTATTATATATTATATAAACATTCATGAAAAAAAAACCGAACAAAAATATTGCATCACTTCACCACCTTCGTCGATCATAAAGCATCAATCTCTTTATATTTATTAGTAATTTCCTTCAAGTAGTTCGTAGTAAAGTCCACTCTCCGCTGTATAATTTCACCAGGGCCCTTATTCCGTATGACCATCGATCGCGTTACGTAAACGTGACGTGGTTGCGATAACAATGAAAGTTAGCCTTTATGTTTAGGAAGCTAAAGTTTAATTTTCATTGTATATGCAATTATCCACCCACGTAACGCAGCCGATAGTTAAATAAACCAGTTTGGTAACTCCATTGCAGTACAGACGTCCCTCCAGCTTGTTTGTCCGGATATAATCAATACTAGTAGAATGACACCCAGCCATCACTGTGATCCTCGTTACCGGTCCGATTGTTATGGTAATTGTACAATTACTTTTTAACTCGGAAAAAATTTAAATCATTCTTTGCGGGAAAATAAATAATAAGGTTTCAAATGTTTTTCACATTTATGTTTACTTGGAAGCAGCTAAGTTTGCTAAGGGAAATTCAACTTATTATTGTAGTACATACTTTTATTCATTTCGGTAAGTGTACATCTGATATGCGCAAGAGAGAATTTGGAAACATGAAACAAGAAAGAGAGCTCAAATTTTACTCAAACCATTCATTGAAAGAAAACGATTGATTAATGTTAAGCTAAAACACTGCAATTATGTAGGATCAGTGTAGAATATATCTAGGAACCTATACACAGTAGACCACTATGGGCAATCTTCTAGAACGTTCAGAAATTCACGATATTTGTAGGGCTGGCAGACTAAACCACATAAGTCAAAAATTCATACTTTTCAGAAACAACAAAAACTAAATAAAAAATCAAGCTTAAAATATTACTTTATGTAATGTGATATATTATTTTACTCTAAAATTAATACTATCATGCATTAACTCACTATTAATACAATGTTAATTAAAAGCTATTTTTTGTGACTTATGTCAATAGAAACATTGAATTTATTACTAAACTTAAATCTATACTTGTGACTTACTTATGTGTATGGAAACAATACATTTAAATTATTATTTTATTATTATTTTTTGTGCCTAAAAAATACAAACAATGGATTTATTTTAAGAGTATCATTGTTTATCATTTTCACTAGAATATCAGGGACCGTATTTCGTAAGTGGTTTGCAGTAGGTAGATAAATCCTTATGAAACGTATGGAAAACGTCGGGCATTAAAATAAGTAAAGATATCAAGTCTTCTTTTTTTTTCTTTATATGTTGACAAAAGTTGTACCGATATGACAGGAATATAGGCAGGTGCCACAGAAGCTCTTTGTTTTAAATTAATTTTAGAAAATGGAGGTTCTTCATCTAACATATTGTTATAGGAAATCATTGTAAAATCAGAATCGTAGCGCAGCCACCTTTTGTCCACCCATTTAAAGTGTCGCCTATCTGTGTTTTTATGTCTCAACACTAAAGGGCCCTTAAGCAATGAAGATAAGTTAAAAAAAAACAGTACTGCTCATCTCAACCACTTCAAATTTTTTGCTGCTAGATCTTATGAGTTGTACCCTGTATTGTGGGTGATAAATTTGCAAATACGTTTTTTTATTTTTTCATATAACTCGTGATCTGTGTCTACTTGTAAGTGGCTGCGAGCGGGTTTCATTTTGTGCTCTATTACTTCAAAATATTTTTTTTAAAGCCCAAGTAAACATTTGAATTTCGGTTTTGAACATACACAACTGAAGTTTGTAAAAATCTACTGAAGAGCTAATTGAAATTGCTATTATCATTTTTAATTCATTTTGTGTTTGTATATAAATAAATCCCATAGTTACTTACAGGGGTTGGAGATCTTAACGCCATTTCGGCAAATTTTTTTCCTCGCTGAGAATCTGTAACATGTAAGGAATATTTTACCTTTCTAAATTACGTCACCACAAAACAAAACCACATGTTAAAATGAGATGAGTAGTACTACTTGTCTTTGCATCTCATGTCCACAGCGACTTCACTATTTTCACCCGACTGCGTAAGGCGAAATATGTTTTTCTAGTGTATGTGGGTATGTATGTATGTTTCTATATGACAGCTTACTGCCAAAATGGCTTGACTGATTTTGTTGTGCGGGGTGTCGTTAGATTCATCTTCATTTCCTGAGTGTCATAGGCTATATTTTTTGTAATAATAGCTAATAATAATAATAGATCTCTCGCCAAAAAAAATAATGCATTTTTTCGTAACTTCCAACGTACATTTTCGTAATAAACAAGTGATTTTACTAGAATTATTTTAAATAATGCGCATTTATAATCTTTTCCAGTAATTTTACGCTTACCTCTAACCTAACTCTAACCTAACTCTACTCTAACCTAACTCTACTCTAACCTAACTCTAACCTAACTCTAACCTAACTCTAACCTAACTCTAACCTAACTCTAACCTAACTCTAACCTAACTCTAACCTAACTCTAACCTACAGTACAGTTCTTATAGTTTCGGAAAAAAGTGGCTATGACATACGGACGGATAGACACACAGACATGACGAATCCATAAGGGTTCCGTGTTTTTTGCTATTTGGCTACGAAACTCTAAAAAGGGGGGTACTCTAAATATAAAATACAGATGACAGACATACAGATGGACTGATAAGGCGAAATTAAGATATAGGTAAAGATACCTTGTTGACTACGCAACCAAAAAAAGTATGGATGTAGTAAAAGTGTGAAGTATGCTCTTATTATTAACTGGACATTATTCTCACGTATCTATTTTTGCAATCTATCAGGTTACGTGTCGAGAACCCTTACTATTTCAGAGAATGTAGACAGCTTGAGGACAAAATATGTTATGAACCGAACATCCTTTCTAGGTCTCCATACCTTATGCAAATCATGATTGAATTGCGTTCGAATGGAGCCGAAATGTAGCGGAGAGTATGTTTCATCCCACCCTTGTCATCTATCGACAAACAAGGCCGACCCCTATAATAACATTTTGGCGTAGTTTTTATTACAACATATTTTCCAATAGTGGAAAATATTTTAACGACACGTATCTAGGTGGTTAAGGTTGGGTTTGAGTGGCCGTAATTTAAAATCCACCTGCCAAATTTCGTTTATGTGTGGCTGATAGTCTCTGAGTTAAATAGCTGTGACAAACGGACAGACAGAAGGAGGGACAGTCATAACGAATTTTATAAGGGTTTTATTTATAATCTTCGTAGTTGCTACAGTACCCTTAAAACAACAACCAAGAAAATAAACGTACTAAAACTTCCGTAAGTATGTATTTGATTAATTTACATTATTTGATTAACCGAAAAAAACTCACGATATTAATTGGTCAAAAGAGAGAAGTCTTCTAACCGATTTCGGGACTGACAAGAGTCCCATCCACAGGGTACACCGTGGGTACAGGGTATATCATGAGATTTTCAATCAATCAAATAATATAAGAAAATAAACGCACAATAAAACAAACAATAACAAAAACTAATGTAAACTTTACAAAAAAAAAGTAATTCTGTCGTCTTATATTTATGAAAAAATATAGTTACCTACTCAAAAACAGAAAACATAAATATTACAAACATAATTGACTGGCCTTGTGGCTCAGTTGGTAGTGCGTTTACGTCTACCTGCTGAACTGTAAGGTCGTGCGTTCAATCCCCACCCAGGGCAAACATTTGTGTGATGAGCATGGATGTTTGTTCTGTGTCTGGGTGTTTCTATGTATCATATGTATATATTTACAAAAAAAAAGTATATATGTATTCTATCAGCCATCTAGTTCCATAGTACAAGCTTTGCTTAGTTTGGGCTAGATGGTGTTGTGTGAAATGTCCACAAATATTTATTTATAAAGAATTATTTTCTATGTTCACCAGTCTCATCAATCGACACACACCTTAACAACCGATGCCCCATCGAAGCTCATACAAAAATATGTCATAAAATCGAATGAGGCTTTGGACAATTTTGCCGATAATGCGGAGTCGGCGGCGGTTTGAGCCATCAATGACGTGAAAGTGTGACAGTCGGCAGGTTAATGGACTTCCGGCTTTTACGTCGCCAGAGATGTCGACTCATAGGTTATATTCCTACCTTTTTAGTTACGTTTTGATTACGGTTTTAGTTAGTAAATAAGTAGTTCACAAGCTTTTTACGCAATCATCATCATCATCTTAGCCACAAGAAATCCACTGCTGGCATAGGCCTCTCCCATGGATTTCCGAAAATACCGGTTGTAACCGAGCGTCATTTACTGCGTGAGCTACATGTATATCCAGCGTCTTCCTGCCACTTATATGAGGTCTTTCACCTCGTGGCTGGTGTTCGCTGCGCTTGACTGTGCGTGGTCTCCACTCGAGAACTTTTCGACCCCATCGGCCATCAGTAAGTAAGTTGAAGTGGCAGTGCCCTGCCCACTGCCACTTCAACTTACTAATCCGCAATGCCTGACTGATTTAAAAAATGCGTAAGTATACGACAAATGCGACAGTATTATAAACACTTATGATATTGTCACATTTATAGACTTGAAGCCCTGGTATGAATAATTGTAAAGTTTTTACGCGGAGATCAATCAAGGTTGATCGATTATTATGTATGTACTTAGAACGAGAAAATCCATCTTGACATCCGAATTAAAGTATTTAGGGCAGAGTTGATCTGCCTTTTCAACATTCGCTATTTTAGTATTCACTCCTTTCCTTCCTATTCCTTATTAAAAAGAAGTGTTTTTATGCAACGGAACGACGAGACGAGTAAGTCCTACTCTTGATGTGAGTTTCACACATGCATAACAAACCGTGGCTATTTTCACAGTAGTCGCTTAACATCAGGCGAGTTGGCGGTCATGCGCAAGCGTCTCGTGGACTCTGATAAAATAATAAGTCTTGGATGTCAAATACAGGTGAAATGTTACGTAAATAATTTGAGTTTCAAAAACTGAAAAAAAACCGACTTCAAAGTACGCAACCCGTTTACTTGGATGACATTTTGTTAGTTATTTTGTTATAATAATCAAATTACCTACTGAACCGATTTTAATAAAATTTATATGAGACCACCTCTGAGATGGACCTATAAATCAAAAAGAATCATAAAAAATCATTTATAACTGGCGGAATAATCGCTGAGCAAACATACAAATAAAACATACAGTCGAATAGAGAACCTCCTTCTTTTTGGAAGTCGGTTAAAATAAAGGGTTCTATTTTTTTCCTTTTTAGGTACGGAACCCTAAAAATGTAAAAAGGCACAGTACAACATAATCTTACCACATCTTTTGCGCTGTGTGACCTAAAAACATTATTTCGAATGCACGGCGAGATGTGCCCAAGGTATCATTACATCCAATAAGGAAAACAACATTATCCATACAGTCACCATGTTTTCCCCATTGACGCCACCCTGAAAATGTCGTTACCCTCTTATCTCGCTTTAAGGGCTTGGTAAACAAGACAACACAAAAATAAGGCTGACTAAAATCTGCCAGGGCTTTCGGCAACACATAAATTTTCAATAAAAGGCGGACGCAGCGTTAAGTCTAGAGGAAAACTACGTCATTTTTACAAGAAATAAATTGGAGGATGGAAAAATGCTGGACTTGAAGAAAAAGAAAAAACATAGAATGTTTACCAGCTGCTTCTCTTCCCGAGCATACTTTATAAGTCAATTAAGGGACTTGAGGGAAATTGGCATTCATGTAGGCGACGAGCCCCTGTCACTGCAAGCCAATGTTACATCTTACCCTCTTATCCCCTCTAACCCTCTAATACCCTCTACCTTACATTTAACCCTCTAACTACGGTCAAATGTGGCGTCAAACGGTCTCATAGCCTTTGACGCTCTGCCTACCCCGTAAAGGAAAATAGGCATGATGATACTCGTAATCCATCCAGATAATCCAGATCCGCGATCGGATTCTTGATGTTGATCCTTGAGATATTGTACCGATAAGTTTCAGTACCTAACCTCACAGAATTCGCCCTATTACATAGGACCCCTAACCTATTCTCACTTTCAAGACACCGAAAAGAGTAAAGAAAGTACCTTCTTCTTCTTTTTTATATTGGACCTGCATTAAAGCATTTGCCAGTGTCAAGTATTAGGATTTTTTTAAGTTTCTTGAATAAAACAAGTTGTAAATGTTCTAGTCACAATCTAAGTCACGTATACAGTCAATTTATAAGTCGAGTCCTGCATCAGTAAAGTGGTGGCGACTTTACTAGAAGCTTCTATGGAGTTTTGCCGACAACGTAAAATCACACGTTTTACTGCTTTATTTCACTTGCCCACACTCACGCACTTTATCGAACACTTAATGAATAAAACACCACCATTTTATGGCATTAATTTTGCATACCTAAATATTGCCGACGTGAAAAAGAGTTTTGTTTATCAATTTTAGCATATAACTATAATTGTTGTAATTGTGCCAGAAACATTCGTAGGTCATTTTGTCAATTTGGATGCCATAAAACTTTGAAATTAGAAGTTTGAGGATAACTAACGAATTCTGAGTGTGACACTGTGACGCCTTAGTCAGGAAGAAAGAAGATCTATATTAACACGTCTTTGGAATAACTGTAGTGGTATTGTAGCTTCGCGTAACTTTAGTGAAAAACGAACGACTTACCAGGCCCCTAACTCACTATAATCATCTCGCATCAGCCGAGTAACGCAAACGACTTGAACACGTCAAAATTTTAAATTAGAAAGGAGGAAAAAAATAATTAAATCTTTAAAATATGTACATTAAATCTTATTGTCAACGTCGTCCCTTGATAACAATTGCTTGTTTTGTTATTCTGCATCTATTCACGATGTTTTGATGGCTGCGTATTACAAAAAAGACGGTAATTTTTGTCATTGGCTTTTAAAACAATTTTTGTCATTGGCTTTTAAAATGTCTCTGACTTACAATTCGATTTAGTAAATTTGTACAAAACAAGACTATTTTGTACAATGTTACTTATTATTTCACACAAGTAAATCAAATCAAGCTAACGTAATTTACGTCTGGTATCTTTCCAGAAGTTATTTTTTCTCAAAATCTTATATACTCGTAGTTTGTCTCTGTATAATAGTAGTTAATCATAATTTACCTAAAAAGTTTCCAATTTGTTCTGACAGCGACCGAGCAAACATGAATCAACTTTAATAACACTATTACAATACAGGGTGTTTGGACACACTACAGACGTAGCAAAAAATTTAGTGGCTTAGAGATTTTTTCATTACAAAAATATAAATAGAACATAATATTTTTATACAACAAGTCCAATAAACATATTTATCATCAAATTTAAATGCATGCAATTACTGAAATTATTTTATTATTATAAAAGTTTTAGTAAAAATGTGCTGACTTTCCAATAGTATTAATTCAAAAATAACTACAAATTTAAGAAATTTTATCATTTATTTTTTTATAAGAATATAATGAAATATACCAATTTGATACTTATATTACTTAATACTGGTAATTTATGTCTTCAAGATATTCCATCCGAAAGAGAGTCCGAAATTAATTAGATTTATATAAGTTAAGTAAATAATAATTGAATATTACATTATATGTATGTACTCAAAAGCGGCTAAAGCGTTATCTATCAATATAAGCAGTCTGCTGTAAGATATCAAGATATCTTACAGCAGACTGCTTCTATCTAGTTGATTGGATCGATAAATTTCCTACTTCATATCCTGCTACAAATTCTATTCTTTCTTTTCCCGAACACTCAGTATTTTCGCCAGATTCGTTTATTTCAGGAGTACAATGACATGAATTCCGCGGTCCCGAAAACGTGACTGGCTTTATAATACTTTTTTTTTAAATAATTTCATCCATTTTCACCGCGTCGCATCATCAAACCGTTAAATGGAACAGAATGTAAATAAATTTGTTCTATTCTGAGCTCGACGGATTTTGTGAGGGTTTTAGGAGAAAATGCTAAAATTATTCATTATTCTGAGCCTTCGGAGACGGCTGAAGGGATGTTGCTGAGCGTCACGCCTTTGACGATAGACAAAAGTTCCGTGACGATATTTTTTGGGTTCAACTAGGATGCCAGCAAACAACAAGCAAGGATGGTTAAGTTGTATTCTTCACTGACAGGCGGTGATTTTAATGTTTCTGATTTTTTACCCCCGACGTAAAAACGACGGGGTGTTATAAATTTGACGTGTCTGTGTATCTGTGTCTGTCTGTGGCGTCGTAGCTCCCCAACGGATGAAACGATTTTGATTATGTTTTTTTTTGTTTGAAAGTTGAATTAGTCGGGACTGTATATGTTTCATCAAAATCGGTTCAGCCTTTTTTTGTCGGTGGTTTTTGAATTTTCTAAGCTTATGTATCCTGAGGTTATATCGGCTATACGGCTATACCATGAAACCGTTAATTACTAGTGATAAAACAAGCTATATAGATTGTGAAATAATATATATTATGTGACAAATTCAGTTAACTCGTAATTTCCTGCAAAAACATTGAAATAACGTATGATATCGCATTCTGTGCATGGAAAGTTAAATGACCATGGTATAAAATATTATAAATAATAGTTTTATTTTGATAAGATTAAAAAAATCGTAAATATGTTAAGTGATAATTTGCCTAGTTGACTTTTGCTGATGGATCTAATAACTCCTCCTTCTTACGCAGTCGGGTAAAAGGAGAAGTTTCCTACAAGGTCTTTTGTTAGACGGTTTGATAATAATTGGCAGAAATATTCGATGCTCAACTCTGAAAAAGAATTTAAATTGTGACCAGTGATCTCGCGAGGTCTACTGTTAATAGAACTACTAGTTTTCAAATATGTTGCCAAGCAACTCGATGCATTCCAGTAGCCGTACTTGAAAATTTCAATACCAGGCCCATTGTGCTAGCTATTTTTGACCACGCCATCACTTACTATCGCGCAAGCTGTAGTCAAATGCCTATTCAGTTGATCATGCAAAAATAATCATGTTGATCATCTGAGGTCTTTCCATATATCTTAAAACTATCGTTGCAACTCTTCTGTTTACTGCTCTAGTTACATATGAATAACTTTTATTTTAGGTTGCTCGACCTTTTTTCCTTAATAGATACAAATAGGTATAATACCTACACATTTTGTTAACCGTAAAATAAGTTCATCATAAAAGTACGACAAAATCCGAATTCATCTTTACTGGCACAGGTTTCAAAGAGGCGCGCGTAAAATTTAACGGCCATACCGCTACAAAATTCCATTTAATCATAAATCTGGGACCTTTCTTTTCATACGTTACTGCCCATACAAATTATATGAACGATGCTCGCTTGTGTGTACAGTGGCTTACTCTGGCGTTAGCTGTATCACCAGGTCCCTTATTCCGTATGACCATCGGTTACCATTACGTGGTTGCAATAGCAATGAAAATTAGTCTTTAACTTTAAGGCGAGGCTTTTCCATAACTTTAGGTATTTTACGCTACTTCAGCCCGCACTTTTTGAACGCGCTGTTTTATGTATGTAGCACAGAAGTACATACGACGCCGCGGCGCGCGGCGCACTACATCGCAAGCAATCGTCTGCTTGCAAGCAATGTTATTGTAAAATAAATTACTATAAAATAGTGCACTAAACAAATCAAAAATGTATTGTAGTAGAACGCTAAAAAATGTAATAGCTACAATTAACATGATAACTTTGGTGTGGTGGCTTTAAACTAGGTACTTGGAGATCAATTTAAAAAATAAACAAAATGGCATATTTTTCAAAAATTTTAGCTATAGAGACTTTTTTAGCAATCGTGTTTTTGTACTAGGAGAACCGTAACATTTTACATATAAAAAATTGGAGCTTGAACTAATAGTACAAGTATTTTCAAAAAGCTTGCTTTTGCTGCTTTTGAGTGTAGCGTGGCCTTAAGAAGCCAAAGTCTAATTTTCATTGTACATGTACATGCATCCACGTCAAGTTCACGTGATGCGGCCGATGGCCATACGGAATAGGCTAAGGTGAGTTAGCGGTCAAACGTCAAAATAAATCAATAAAAAAAACTGTTTATCGAAAAAGTAAACCACGAATCTACCTAATACTTTTGTTGTACTAACCATTAAATAATAAAATATGCTTCCTGATCGGGCCTTGCTCGGTAGATCTTCTTGGCAAGCACACTCCATCGTAGTTATACTAAAAGAAAAACAAAATACCCGACTGCAGAAAATCGGTTTTTGCAGTGTAAGTTACTATTTCGTTACGCTGTTGAGTTTAATTTTTTTGTGAGAAAGTATGCGTAAAATCGCTGTAAAAGGTTTACAAATGCGAATTATTCAGAATAATAATTCTAATAAAGTGACTTATTTATTATGGAAAAGTTTGTTGAGGTTAAAATCGTTTTCTTTTGCGACTCATTATTATTATTATAATAAATATTACCACTTAGAGAGTGAAGACGAATCTAGCGACACCTCGCACATCAAAAGCGGTCAAGCCGTTATGGTAATATAAAAACATACCCACATACATAGAGATGCACATACATACATATACACTAGAAAAACATAACCCTACTTCTTACGCAGTTGGGTAAAAATAGTAGGTAATATTATAAAACAATGGAAAAACTACTTCTTAGGTACACGCTTAAATTAAAGCAATGAATTGTTTACGGTAACTAAATAAAAACCGGACAAGTGCGAGTCCGACTCCCCCACCGAGGGTTCCGTACAAACTAAATAAAAGGGGGAAATGATATATCTTTTTATATTTTTCTTCATAAACCGAAAAATATACATTGTAAAAATATTTAAAAACTTTTTTAGCCTATGCTAATGAAGCTCTTTCATATGATACCCCACATGATATGGTTAATTCAAAATTAAAATAATAAAATTTGGGCTCTCATTCCTTGCATAAAGACACTATTTTCTTGTGATTAAATCAAAAATGTCCAGTTTTCGGATTTTTCCCTATATGTGTACTCTAACACAATGCTTCTTGCCAAATTTCATAGTTCTAGGTCAACGGGAAGTACCCCATAGGTTTTGATTCCCTTGTGAGTGTCGAAATGTGCGTTTTTTACAACATATTCGGCTGTAACTTTTTTGTACGAAAACTGAGAAATTTTATTTTTCTTTCTGCAGCAAGAGACTATGGATCTGCATATATGGTTTTAATTTCAACTCGATACCTTCACGCGTTCCCGAGATAAAGGTCTTGACACCCGGACAGACGGTCTGTCCGACTGTCCGGGTGTCAAGACGGACAACAAAGTGATCCTATAAGGGTTCCGTTTTTTCCTTTTGAGGTACGGAACCCTAAAAATGAGCACAAATCAATTATCTTAAAAATTTGTAAAACTATGGAATCTTTGTAAAAGGCACGAATAGTTATCACACAAAAAATATTGTGTTCACTATCGACAGTATTTGAAATTAGAGAAAAAAAACTAGGTCTAGCATATTATACAAAACCACAAAAGAGGTTATGAATAAAGCAACACAGAACGTAGGTTACTTCCATAATAAAAAAAAATGAAAACGCATTAAGAAGCTTTGAGAGGAAAGCAGCACGTAGAAATTGCGTTTCCGGTACACGTTACTTTAGTAAATGGAGTTTCACTTCCTTGCTCTTGTGTTTTCGCGTGCAATTCGAATGTCGCAAAACAACGTTTTGTTTTCTTGGTTTTTCGGTGAGAAGGTGGAAAAGTCATGTCGCTTTACTGCCTTGTCTTTCATGATATGTTTTTGGGAACTCCTATTGGGAATACGAAAATTTTATTTCTTGTTGTTACGAGCATAATTTGTTTTTATTTATACAGTAGAGTAGAGGTTGTATTTGTAGAGTAGCAAAAGGCTTGCTGGGTGCAAGTCCTCTGCTTATATTCCACTCTAAAAAAAAAAAAAATGTGCTTACCGTCACTTATGGAAAACTGTAAAATTAATGATATTGCTGATGCTCTGGTAGGCTGGAAAATGATTGTAGACAAACGCTCTTTGATGAAGCTCATCATCATCATCATCTCAGCCATAAGAAGTCCACTGCTGGACATAGGCCTCCCCCATGGATTTCCAAAAAGATCGATTGGAAGCGGCTTGCATCCAGCGTCTTCCCGCCACTTGTATGAGGTCATCTGTCCATCTCGTGGCTGGTCTTCCTACGCTGCGCTTGCCGGTACGTGGTCTCCACTCGAGAACCTTTCGGCCCCATCGGCCATCAGTTCTACGTGCTATGTGTCCTGCCCACTGCCACTTCAACTTGCTAATCCGCTGTGCTATATCGGTGACTTTTGTACGTCTACGTATCTCTTCATTTCTGATTCGATCTCGTAGAGAGACTCCGAGCATAGCTCTCTCCATAGCTCGTTGCGTGACCTTGAGCTTCTTTATAAGGCCCATAGTTAGGGACCACGTTTTAGTGCCGTATGTCATCACTGGTAACACACACTGGTTGTAAACTTTCGACTTGAGGGACTGGGGAATATTGGACGAGAAGACGCTTTTAAGTTTCCCGAACGATGCCCAGCCGAGTTGGATCCGACGATTGACCTCCCTCGTAAAGTCACCTCTGATGAAGCTCGCCGGAAAGATATTCGGAAGAAGGATATTATTCTTCCTTGTCACACGTCTTGATGAGAATGAATCGGTGGAAGGAAGGAACGAGTGGACCTGGCGGTATAGAATCCAGCTATATCAAATCAAAATTCGAATATTCTTTATTATTTATTGCCACAAATTTGAGTTGTTCGCATTTCACCACAAAAATCTTTGTTCACATAATATGGTTAGTTGATAATACTAAAAAACAAAGCATTTTTTTTTTTATAGCATTCTTTTTTTTTCTGTAACTCACTAAACCTATTCAAATGTTGTGAGTTAATGAAACTCAAAATAAACTATTATGGTCGCGGGTCGAACCTGGACTCGATTGGCACAGGACCGAGGAAGATGGCAAGACAAGAGAGAGGCCTTTACCCAGCAGTGGGATAGAAAAGGCTGTGGATGATGATGATGATGAATTGTTATGATGACCTGTCAGTTAACAAAATAAATTATTATTTCTTCATCTTTTACACTAATGTGGTCAGTTTTGACAACCTGTAGGTATTATAAGGAGAGGCCAAATATGTGGTAGGTACCTGTTACATCTACATAAATTATGCTGAGATGCTGTGTGGCGACATCTTTTTTTTTTACAAGGAAGGGTTAAGATTCTATTATCGTAACCTTGTTTTTTAGCTGCCCAGACTTGTATTTAGTCTGAGAATTGTACGACGATGATTCTAATTAATTTAAAGATCCGTTTAGTCTGAATAGATTCGATAAATTACTTGATGTTTCCGTCGATAACTCGATTCGACGTGAGAAACTCTAATAATGTCATTAATTAACGGGTGACTGCTGCTGCGTCTTGGGAAACTCCTAAATTAATACATTTATGGTAGAGAAATATTCTTTATATAGTATGAGTACATTACAGATGTTCTATTGTGATCACAAATATGTATATAAACGACCATAACATGAAATTTCTCTTTCAAAATATGTACAAAATTAGTTTTTTGTAAAAATAAAATGAAAAGAAAAAAAAAACAGAAAGTTGTAAGGTTGTAAAGTTTTAAAGACAACCAAGTCGGCTTACGGCTGATAACTTTACGTGATAACGATGCGTCACAAACGCTTAGGCCGATCATGCCTCTCTATCGCTTGTTCCGCGCTCTCGCTTGCATGCTCGGCGGAACGCGACAATGAGTCATGTTTTTTTCGTAAGTGCAGCCGGCGTTCATCGATTTATAAGACGTTATCACGTCAAAAACTGAACTAATGTAAAAGTAAAATAAAATTCTGAACTATACACATTTGTAAGCCCATAAATAACACTAACAAATTGTTGTTTACATTTAACTCTTAACCACTTGCAAAAATATAGCCGGCCGGGATTGTATCAAGACATGTGAATATCTATAGCACTTCTAAACAGTCTGTTCATTGTCGTCCATATTTTTTATTCAGGAATATGTTTGCGCTTGACCACCAACGCACCTGATGTCGAAAGTTGCAAAGTTGCAGTCCACGAAGGCGCCCTTACTTTGAAGAAATCAATTCACTTACGATTTAAATATAGATAAAAAAATAAAAATGCACATTGCGGTACCTGTATAAAGTAAATTTCTGGGTATATAAGTATATTAGGCCGCCTATTGAAAAATTAGCCACAGTAAAATTGTCTTTTTTTTAATATGTTTGTGGAATGTGGTCTTTTACTAAAGAGTTATGTATCTATCTATCTATATTTGAAATTTATTGATTTCAATATTTTTGGGATTATATTTTTAACCCCCACTTAAAAAGAGGGGTGTTGTAAGTTTGAAGTGTGTATCGCATATGTGTGTGTGTGTCTGTCTGTGGCATATGGCAACGGATGGATCAATTTTGAACCAGTTTTTTTTTGTTTGAAAGAGTATTTCACCGAGATTTTTCTTAGCTGTGTTTCATCAAAATCGGTTCAGGCGTTTTTTTGTCAGGGGTTTTTGATTTTTCTAAACTTATACCTAATTGTTATATAATTCGTTATTTTTTAACTGACTTCAGAAAAGGAGGATGTAATCAATTCGTAGCGTATACATTTTTTAATGTTTCGGAATAGCGAGTGCTGTGAGTCTAAAACATTTGCCTAGTACTTTTGACAAATTGTTAGATAGTAAAATAAAACATTTCAGTCTAGTTCAACAATTGACTATTTTAACCGACTTCCAAAAAGGAGGAAGTTCTCAATTCTACTGTTTTTTTTGGATGTTCAGCGATCACTTGCCAATTATGAATTGATTTTATGATTATTTTTTGTTTGGTAGGTGATACTTCAGAAGTGATTGTATTTAGGTATATTTTATCAAAATCGGTTCAGTACTTTAGTTCTTATAACAAAATAACTGGAAAAATATGCCATCCAAGTAAACGAATTGCGTATTTTGAAGTAGATTTTATTAGTTTTTTAAACTATAATATGTTTGACCTCCTTGCTCGGAGTAGAAACCTTTTTCAAAAAAAAGTATAGTTCAAAATCTAACTCATGCACAATTAATAAAAATCAACCTTTTTTTCTCCTTAGGGCGCATAATTATATATAGGTAGGTATTATTTCAAATAAAAGCCCTGAAAAAGCATGAACGTATGATGAAAAGTATATAGGTAATGTCTGTTCCAAATTCAATGTGATATGAAATATTATTATTACTGGTATGTTTTTTCTGAAATATTGCAGCTGGCATAATAAATTAAACACCAAACAATAGACAAACCGTACTCAGTTAAAAATATGCGTTTTTTTAAAGAATGATATGACAACAAAGCTACACATTAATCGTGATGAAATTGAACACGAGTCATTAACGCATTAGGTGTATTTGAGTCAAGTTCGTTTGTTATACAAATTCACGATAAAATTTTTGCTTTCTTCAAAATTCTAAATTCGGAGTTATAACTAAATTTCAATAAAAAAAATCGGCCTAGTGCGTGTCGGACTCGCGCACGAAGGGTTTCGTACCATTATCTATAAAAATCACGTCTGTTGTATGAGAGCCCTTAAATATTAATTTTATTATTTATTTTTAAAGTGAATAATATAACTCAATATTCTGTGAATATTTCAAGCGTCTACCTGTTGCCGTTATCAATATAGAGCAAAAACGAGCACAAAAATCACGTTTGTTGTATGGGAGCCCTCTTAAATATTAATTTATTATGTTATTTAGTATTTTTTATTATAGCAGCAACAGAAATACATCATCTGTGAAAATTTCAACGTGTGTGTAACGCCAATGGTTGTCACTATAATTTATACTTACCAAGAAAGTTTTGTAATCACTTACGTAGTCATTGCATGCTTAGAAAATAATAATGAATAAGTTATATTTAAGTAATAAAAGGCCAATGAAAAGTTGTAATAAGTATACCAAAGTTAGACTTATTGGATAAATATATGTTGAACATTTGCGTTATTACCAACCTACGCGATGTTTACGTAAAATTCTAGGTAAACACACCCCACCCAGTGATACCAGGGTCGGTTGGGTAGAGTCCTGATTGTATCATCTTTTGTAATGGATCATAAGGCTGATAGATGACGTATCTATGCGTTTAAAATATGAAGCTGGACCAATATCTCTTGATGGAATAAATGATTACCAAAAGATTTTCAAGCATCTGTCTCCAGAGGATATTGCAATGTTTTAGCTACATTACCCGGACGGAAGCCCTATACCACAACCAAGGTAAACTAATTATGATCGGTAAAATAGAAGGTATCTTATCTTATCTTATAAATGGGGTTCGATTCTCGGATGCACTACGGGCCATTAGGTCCTTTAAGTGTCACAAATTATGGGTATAAAATAATGAGAAAATTAACGGAGAAGTAGCATCATTATAGTGATTGGATGGATACTTTATCAAAAGGTAGGATTCTTTTGCAAAATCCTTAAAAATAGTTAGTTTACGTACCTACTTAGGTAGACGCCCAGTTTTGATTTTTTTCGTGTTATTTCTTCCTGTTCAGTTGATTAATTAGTTATGAAGTCGTTTTTTTATTACTTTTATTTATTTATTTTTAATAGTATTTACTCGTTTTGAAACTAAAAATTGTATTCACAAAACTTCAATGGGTAAGTTCGTTTAATTTTCCAACACACTTCACTACTACTGTAAAGCCTAATTTTTGGGTTATAAAGTATGCCAGATCCTTTTACATAGTTTGAGTGATAAACTTACCGAATTTCGTTCAAATCTGCCCAGTAGTTTGTATAGCGTCGTTGAAAAACTCATATTTAAAAATTGAAAAAGTCCATATCTTGAAAACTACTAAACCGATTTTGATAAAACTTAGAGTGACTCCTAAGTTGAGAGATACTTTAATTCAACAAAAAATAATTGCATTACGACTTCTAGTTTCTGCGTAATACGTGGACAAACATACAAATATACAGACATACAAACATACATACACTAATGAAATTTGGCACACGTGTTTAGAAGCTGGTATAGACTAACATATACAAAAAATTATACTTAACAATATTACATACATACAGGTCGAATTGATAACCTCCTTTTTTGAAGTCGGTTAAAAACGGTTTCCCTGAAATCTACCCGCTAATAATAAAATGATGACGTACAGTCTGCTGTCTGGTTGGTGATAACTGCTTAATGATATCACGTCGTCTCCGCCGCAAATTGAGTCCCTTTGACGTCACTCGGAAAAACTCATTAAACTTGTCACTTTCCTGTGCTAAAGTTTTATAAACGAAATAGAACTGTTTACTATCAAGTGTGTTACTTGACGGCATCTGACTGAAACGGTAGTTTATTCCCAGTTTACGAACTATTCCACTTCGTAAACGCTCAGTTAGGTGACTGAGGGTTTACGAAGTGGAAATAGTAAGTAAGTAAGCAAAGCGAAAGTCACCAGCACTATAAACACATAAACGTCTGAAGCGAATTGTCATCTATTTATAAAGACTTTATCTTTAACTATTGATTGGCACCTGTGACATTGTTTACTTACTCGTATTTTTATTTGAAGGATATTTACTATGACGAAACAGCTGGCTGATTGTAATTGTATGTTTAATTGTTATTGTAAAAATTAATCTTTCTGTATGGGTAATTTGCCTGAATTAAATTATTTTGAATTTGAATTTTGAATTTGAATCTATTGTTTGTTAAAAAAAGGTATTTTTTTTATTATAATAGATAGTCGTATTTGTATTTGTCATGTTATTATTGTTTTTTTTCTTTGATTTGTTTTTGGAATATGGAAACGGAAAAGAAAAAAACGGAAACTTACAAACGCAAAAATGTTACTGCCTCTGTCAGTCCCGCGTAAATGTCATGTGCTTAGTGAATCGGACGCAACGTTATAATGAAATCATGTAGATGTGAACAGGCTAATGATGATGATGATGTGGCTGACGATAGAGCACGTCAATCTAGAAGATATTTATTAATCTTGAAAATTAAATTGTATCAATGTGGTTTTAATCGTTAATTAATTTTGGGCATTCGATGAGAAATGTAGTATCCCAACTTTCTGCATATTATAATATTTTCGAAACTCATGGAGCCTCCATGAGTTTCGAAAGCGTCGGATGTGTTTCGAAGTTGAGCCTGCAATCTTTTCTGACAAGATCGACGTGGCTTGCTAGTTATCTGGTCGGCAAAATAGTTTCTAGATTTCAATACATATTTCACTCTGCTTAAACATACACTGTCTTAACGAAAAACGTTACTTAACTTTAAGCATTACTTAACATATTTTATCATATTCTCGCTGACACGTAATGACTCTTGCGGAAAGAAGACAGATAATTTAACACGATGGTTAAAGTTAAGTAACGTTTTTCGGTAAGGCCGACATTATCCCGAAAATTTACACTCAATATCATATAAAGCATGACATTTACACTACTATAATTGTTTTTATAAACACGGGTACTTTTGGGTACAGTTGTTTCAGGCTTCCGTACTAAGTTTGGATCTTCGTGAAGCTACGATGTCTGTCTGTCCTACATTTAAAAGATTGTATCTTTTTGAATGTTAATATATGCAAGAATCAAAATTGGCAAAGTTGTAGGGTTTACTTTGATATAAATCTCCAAATACTAAAAAACTGATCAAGAGCATGACTAGCTTGCGTAAATAATTTAAAAAAAACGTGGAGTTATTGTGCGAGATAAAACCTCCTTGTTCATTCCACAAAAAAGAAGTGAAAAATGATGTGTCATGTGACAAGTGACAGTTAGTGTTATGTGACATAAAATAGTTTACTCTATTTTATGTCACTAGTGTTAAAATGACTTTGGATTTAGAGAAATAGGTATGTAACACTTACCTATTTGAATTTGATATTGTATGTGAATGTCTATAATTTTATGTGAAGTTACAAATATTCTAAGATTAAAGCAGATTAAGTTGAGTAATTCGCTCTGGTGTCAGTGTCCATGTTCATGTATTGTGCCATGCATAGGAGTACGGAAGTATCGGTGTGTGAGTGAAACTCACACTTTGTCGAATTTATTTTCTTAGTATAGGTTTCTGTATATAGAGTAGATATAAAAGCTATTTCAGACCCGTCAATAATATACCTCAACATTTTAAGTATAATTAAATCTGGTGGAGTTGATAATGTCGCGGCTTAAGACTTGCTTACAGAGATCCTAAGTTCAGCTAACTTAGTAACTTGTGTTTAGTCTCAGGTTGAACTTAGAGGTGTTGTCACCTAGATAACGCTAACTTTAGCCTCTTACACGATGAATAAGAAACAATCAAAATATTGTGGCAGCTAACGAAAAACAAAATATACATAAAATATAATTTCCTTGAAAACGTTTTTATTTTTCTTAAGAGTCCAATATAATACCGAAGATCTATTTGACAACTCGTCTAATAAATGAACTTTTTTGAATCACGAGGTCTTTTTAACCCCCGACCCAAAATGGAGGGGTGTTATAAGTTTACGTGTGTATACCTGTGTATCGGTCTGTGTGTCTTCGTAGTTCTGAAACGAATGGACCGATTTTGATTTAGTTTTTTTTTGTTTGAAAAAATATTTCAACTAGAGTTTCCTTAGATATGTTTCATTAAATTGGTGCAAATGGTTTTTATCGGCGGCGTTTTCTGAGTTTTCAAAACTTACTCGTTAAGTAAGACGTTCAGCGAAAATATACATCGAAAATATTTACAATGCAAATGAGAAAAAACACGTGTGAGTGAGTGAGATAGCGCCTGGTACCCTTGAATATACTCAACACAAAACACTTCCGGATGGCGCTCCGTACCGAAAATGGCAAACTTCGGAACACGCACAATTGTACCAAGTTTTCGAGAGGATATAAAAGAAGTTGCGTCACTTCAGATGGATAGATTTTATATAAAAGTAGGGGTATACCTAACGCAGCTGTTGAATTTCGTACAAATCATTGAACAGATTTGAAAATGTACATAGCACAATATGATGTTTTTGTTCAACTAATACAAAAAAAAAATGGTATGATTGTGTTAGATTTAGAAATAAAATAGACGACTATTATTATTACGTATATTATCACGTTTTTTAAGAACTCCAAGACATATTATTTATTTATTTGTTTTTTGGAAAACAAACAGCTTTGAACATATATATAGTATAAATTAATATTATAGCCTTACAGTTTTCACCAATAGAATTTATGTTTACAGGCCAATAAACATCTGGTAATTAAATACTTTTTAAAATAATAAATAGTAGTAATACATAATTAAAAGTTACTAACCCATATCGATCAGTGATAATATGAAATTGAAATTTAAAAAATGATGAAATACGAGTTTATACATATGTGTGTGATTTTAATTAATTTTGAAAAAGTTTGATATTGCACGATGCTTAAAATAGTTTTGTCTCATTGAAAACATGTCGACATCCTCTGAAAATTTACAGTTAAAGGTGATACAACCTCTAATAAAGAAAGGAATTCTGTATATAATTTATTATTCAAAATTTACAACAATGTACCTACCAGTTCCTACATAACACTAGTATTTTTTATGTTGTAAAATATCAGAAAATATTTAATGGTGAAATTTACATTTACAGAATTAATAATTATAGTTTTAGTTTAAAAAAATTGAAACAACCTTCTTTAATAAGCGCAATTTTGTTTTAAAAAAAACAAACTACTGTACCGATTTTAATGAAATTTCTATGGGACCAATCTAAAAATATATCCTTTATAAACAAAATAGAATTTTCCAAATCGGAATATAAATGACGGAGTTAAGTAAACGTTAAAAAAATTAAACCGAATTGAGAACCTCCTTTTTTGAAATCGGTTAAAAATATCTTCCCCGTCATAAAAACACAATAACGCAAAATTGAAAACAATTTGCTATCAGTTTTACCGCTGTTGAAGCAAAGAATTCGAGTACATAAAGTTGAGTTGAAGTGTGAAAATATTAACCACAATTTAAAACCTCTGTAGATCATGAATCTCAAGCCATGTTCTGCGGACAGCGATACATTTAGCCATAACCGACCAATGTAGACATAATTTTACGAGAAAAAATGCCACACATTTTAATTAAGGATGTAGTTGGATTTTATTTGTGAACCATAAGTTTATTCCCATTATATGAAAAAAAGAATCGTCACTAAAAATCATTTCATCACGGTCAGAGAACTCAGAGACCTTTGAAAAGGTCACATTTTTTCATTATGTCCGCCGCAGATGGACCTATGTCAACAACCTCCATTTAGCTTGTATTGCGGATTCTTACGAAATACTAATTCGTGTAAACATTGTCAAACGGACAACAAAAGCAAGTTACTGTATTGATTGTTGACTGCTTGAGATGCTTTTACGCATTGTTGCAAATACTTTACTCACTATTCTTCTGTTATTGGTAGCCGAAAAAGGTCTTTGATGTATGTGAAAAACATAAACGGCGACAAATACTAAGGGATATATTTAGAGTATTCCTTTGTCCCTCTATCAGTGAAAACACTTTAACTCACGCCGCAAAACGAAGGGTGTTTAAGTTTAACGTTTGTACTCGTATCTGTGTGTTTGTCTAGGTATATCATCTTAGCTCCTAAACGAATTAATTGATTTTACTTACATTAGTTTTTTTTCTGTATGGTAGAAGATTGAAGCTGGAAAAGCTGAGAACTTGGAAAATTTTGAGTGCAACGAAAAAAAATTAAGGTTAAGTTAATTTTTAAGGTTCTAAGGATTGTAATTTTGCAATTGAATTAAAAAAGGGGGAAGTTGTCAATTCGGTTGTATTTTTTAAAGTTTCATTTTTAATGTTTGTTACCTCTTCTGTCATTAATTATGAACTAATTGGGAAAAATTATTATTTTTACTTGAAAGTATATACCTACTTTCAGATTGCTATATAGAAATGAATAAAAAACGGATGCGATGCCTTCCAAGTAAATAAAATTACGTATTTTGACATAGATTGTTTCAGTTTTTAGGCTATATTCAATGATAAGTAACCTATTGTTGTAAAAATAATGTGCATTTATTTTAATTGAAGAAAATAATATAATTATTATTCAATAATAGGTTATCGCTTAATCGTAAACTCGCCTGATCTTAGCTACCGTTGCGGTCAACGATGGAGCGTGTAAAAAGAGCCGATATTTAATCAAATACATTTATGTTCGCGGAGTGTATACTCTGTTACCTGTACTATGTATATATTAATTATTCAATGCCAGCGGTCGTTCAGTTGCCGCAGTACCACCTTTATTTTACTCAAGTTTCTTCGCAACCGCAATATCTTCGAGATCCTGGTTGGAACCTTCGATATCGGTGTTCTATTTATTTTACAACTGATCGATGTTCTGCGGCGTCGCTGCCATTCAATCTATACCCGTAGGGTTGCCATTCATGACAGTTTTATTAAAAGTTCTTTATAAAGAGATGTTAAAATTTTGTAGATATTTATAAAATACTCGTTTTACTGAACTGCAGACTGACTGAACTTACTGACAGGCAGAAGTTTTTTGACAATAAGATAGGCATGTATTGGATCACAATTTCACTAGATGGGAAGTGAAGATGGGATCGAAGATGTAGTACAATTGCCTACCTTTTAATTTTTTGAACATTTCACACCTCTGCTGTTTTCATTAAATAATATAATAGAAACGCTTAGTTCGGTTTAACGGTATTTACATTGTTCACGGCTCTCTTATTTGAATATAATAAGGTGGCTAAATTATAGAGTAGTGATTGTTTAAAACCGTGTACCTAGTTCTTATGCACACTCCCCCTAATTTGTGCTATAGTACGTACTGATAAGCACAAAACTCGAAAAAATTATATAACTTATTCGTGATGGGATTTCCAAAACCCGGAACGAAATGCTTTATACCCACTTAGTCGTCATTACAAAATTTTGGAATACGCTTCCAGGGTGGGTCTTTACGGATAGATATATTCTGAGCGTCTTTAAATCGCGAGTAAAACGGTTTTTCTTAGGTTAGTATAGGTTGTTGTAGTGCGCTACAGTGCGATAAAATAAGTACAAATTTAAAATTTAATAAAAAAAAAAAACATTAACAGAAAATCAAACTAAAAAGTAGTTTTATTTTACTTCAAATATTATATTGTTCTTGATAAATGTGCTTCAGTTTCAATTTAATTCATTACGTGTTCGCAACTCCCACAAAAAAATAAAAAAATGCCTTTTTTATAACTTCCAACGCACTTACAAATTTATAGACAGTTCAAAAATTACACACGTCTGACGGGACTTGAACCCGCATTATCCCGATCTGTATCTGGGAGCCTTTATCTCGTGGAATAATAGTAACCTTCGGTCGAGTGCCTTTGTAATGTGTGTACGTACGCTTACGACGTTTACTGTACATTTTCGCGAGAAAATATGCCCAAACATATTTTTTAATGTATTTAAATGACAATTATTTTCAATGCTTACGAAAAAATGGAATTAATATTTATCTCCATAGTTGTATTATTATAATTATATATTACAAAAACATTAATTTGTGACACTGAGGAAGTAAAGAAAAACTTATTAATAACACTTCGTTTAATAGAATTGATTAAACGGTTTATGAGTGACAGATTTTATATTATTATATGTTAAACTGTACCAAAAGTGACAAGTAACAACCCTATATCACCTTTGTTTTCGGAATCTTGATCCAGCTGAGTTGGTACGTCGCGACGTAGGTTAGGCTATCTATATAGAATCAATCACATCAGCCTGTGCTGTATGTATAATTTAATTTTGCCTAACCTACTGGAACAGATAGATTTCATCACGAAAAATACGATCTTCGTGATACCTACCTACGTGAAATTGTTACGGATTTTTACCAAGATGCCAAAAAATCAATTTAAAAAACTTTCCTTCCCGCTCTCTCCCCGTCCTTGCCTTATATCATAATTTTACTCTTTATTTTTTTCTTTTCTGTTACCTTCGTTCTTGAGCAGTTAAGTCCTTATTAAAGTCCTTAGCCCACCTTGGGTCATCTGTACATAATACCTGCATAAAGTTGGCTTAGGAGTCGTATATAAAGTTTTGGCCGATTTCGCAATTTCACGGTCAAAAAACATTTTTTTCTATAAGTTTGAGGTTGTCATATCTCGACAACCACTTGACCCATCCTATTCATGTTAACCACAAGTTGTAATAATAAAATTGTGTACTTTATCTACCACCAAATATCATTGATATCGGTTGGTGATTAGCATTGCAATAAACTTCCCCCTTTTTAAGGGAACCACCCCTCCTATCAAAAATCACCGACGATTTTTTTAAGTAATCCATAAAACCCATACGCCAAGTTTCATAAAAATTGGTTCAAAGTTACGCCCTGTAAGCGACTACGAACATAGAAACAAACTTACAAACTGACAGACGAAAGAGAATTTGGCCAGTAGCAGCAGAGACGCTTCGCTCGCTCGGTCAATAAGTATACAACCATTTGGAAGCAAGAAATCTGTCAGTTTTGGTAAATTAAAGAAGCATAATCCCCAGTATTGTTTACATTGAGAACTGGAAACGTAATAATTAAACTTTGGGTCGGTGTTATGGAGTGTTTTTGGAAAATTCAATATTACGCGACAAATTAATGAAATTCTCGAGATCTGGCTGGATTTTCATCTAAATATCGCTCTATTGCGGTCACTCGACGAAATTATTTTGTAATTTATATCTTGAAAAAAAAAAGGTGCTGAATTAAATTGCTAAACGCTATCTACTGTATACTATCTACTATCTATCTTGGTTTTCTTATTTTAGAAAGGGAACACATTCGGGATAAAGAGTAGTTGATGGTATTAATTTAGGATATCAGGTAACTCTTTTATCATATTCCATTTAAATCATTTAGCCACTACAGAGTTGAGTGTGCACAAATAAATAACAAATTGTCATAATCTTTCGGAATCATATTATTAGGTCATAATGTCAGAACTTGTCGGAGATAAGTGCCTGAAGAAAAAATAAATGTTGATTATTTTGGTTATAAGAGAAGAAATCCAAACTACTATTAATATAAACTTAACTTTATTACAAAATAGACTTGCTAATCTAGACTCGAGCTTCACTTGATTTGTGTAAAGTCCATTATAAGCTATTCAAAACTCATGTTAACTGAGAGGCTAGCTTTGGGCGAGATTATTCGTCCAGCCGAGTGTTCTATAAAGCATAGTTGGATATCGTAGTTTCTCTCTGTTCTTGAGGAAGATTGCATTACAGATCGCTACTTAAGCGGAGCATAGTTCCAGAAAGTTTAGTCTTATGTACCTAACTGCGGACGTCCCCTTGTGTGGCGACACCTCGTGCGTTGATAGTTTGGGACCTTCTTGTCTTTCTGAGACACGGAGTAGGGACGCTAATTCGGCAGAGCAGAACTTATTTTAACATATTTGAGCCGTTTGGTGTCAAGACTTTAAGTTCATCTCATTTTCAAAAAAAAAATCTGAGCACTTGATCGATGCGACGCGTATCAAAATATGCTGATGCGTATACTACTCGTAGTTTAACGCATAAGCATTGCCATTCATTCGGTAAGCATGCTGTTAACTGGTAGTAAATTTGAGCAATTTGCTTTTTGTGTAGTAGTTTAGTTAATTAAGTGTATGTATTTTTGTTTTAGTTAATAAAGGCACATTACCATTAAAAAATAAAACCGGACAAGTGCGAGTCTGACTCGCCCACCGAGGGTTCCGTACAAACTAAATAAAAGGGGGAACACATATATTTTTTTTTATATTTTCCTTCATAAACCGAAAAATATACATCGTAAAAATATTTTAAAACCTGTTTAAGGTTATGCTAATGAGGCTCTTTCATATGATACCCCACATGATACGGTTAATTCACTTTAAGTTTGGGCCCTCATTCCTTGCATAGAGACACTGTTTTTTTTGTGATTAAATTAAAAATGTCCAGTTCGGTTTTTTCCTATATGTGTACTCTAACACAATGCTTCTTGCCAAATTTCATAGTTCTAGGTCAATGGGAAATACCCCATAGGTTTTGATTCCTTTGTAAATGTCGAAATGTGCGTTTTTTACGACATATTCGGCTATAACTTTTTTTTACGAAAACTGAAAATTTTTATTTTTCTTTCTGCAGCAAGATACTATAGATTTGCATATATAGTTTTAATTTCAACTCGATACCTTCACGCACGACGGACAGACGGACAGACGGACAGATGGACAGACGGACAGACGGACAGACGAACAACAAAGTGATCCTATAAGAGTTCCGTTTTTTCCTTTTGAGGTACGGAACCCTAAAAACTAACTATAGGCTAAAAGACTAAACGTTGAGTGATTTCATATTACACGTAATGCATTTTATGCAAAATATCTTTTACTTATACTAAAATCGAATACAACTAAGAATAAAAAAAAGAAGCCGGTCAGCATACTCTCATTCGTTCGAAGCTGAACACTTGTAGAAACTATAATAATGTGTATTCGAAATACCATCGTAATTTTGTGCAAAAACTAGTCGAAGAGAATAAACAAAAGCATCAAAAACACGCCTTATTGTCAGTAGTACCATTGATTCGTACCATTCATGGTACAAGACACTTTTCGGTAGCTTAGATTTTCGAACAAAACATGCCCGAATAAAATATTACTTTAGCAATTTGTAATGTCGTAGAAAATGCTATGTGGCTCAGTAACGGTAGCCATGTTTGTTAAATGAAATTCACACCATACAAGTAATCTAGCGATTAATGTTGCAATTGTTTGGCTAGACGATATTATCTGTTTTAGAACTACAGCGAACTTTAGTTTAAACGTATCCAAAAAAATAAAAAAACTATAGCTCCTATGATAATTCAATGACTAGTAGTGAAATACCGTCAGAAAAATATAGCGAGATCATGCCGAAAATATGTTCAGTCATTTACAAATACTACTTCACAAAGAGTGAGTGGTATATTTGGGTACACAATGCGTTTCAGATATATTTTTTATGGGACTTACTCAAGTGGCTGGATACCGTTTTGACGAGAAGCCAAACTATTAAGAGTACGTCTGCTAATATTCAAATACACAAAATAATAATTTCTTATAACCAAAAAATATAAGCATCATGGCCTATATTTTTCGCAGAGGCGAGCTAGGCCTACGACGACTTTAGAGCATAGTTGTAGACCTTACGTAGCACGTAGGCTTTCGAGCTACGTGCCCAAATTTGTCACGGTAGCTACGTGCTCCCAAAGATCTACGGTAAGAAAAACGATATGACCGAACAGCAAATTTATTTCTAAGTACTTAGCTTTTACATTTGATTGGAAATCTACTTTTGTAAAATCTGTGCATTATTGAATATGTTATGTAAGTTTTGTTCTACATTAATATTGTATAGTATATTTTTTAGACATTAGAAATAAATTTAGCAGCACAACCTTACATTATTTTGGGTACATTGCCAAATACTAGCAGGAATTGAATATTTAGGGTTCCGACGCCCTTAATGGATATAGAATACAATCCAGATGTAACTTTTTATAGGAGGTATTGAAATTAGATTAGGAAGGTCATATGTGAGTGTAATGCTTTCTTTATTTGAGATTTATAAAAATTATAACCAAATATGAAAATGATTCGACACAATTTAGACGTGTTGTTTCCGAGTTAGTTTAGCGCCTAGGCGCAATGCCATTTCCAACACGTTTAGGTGTAATCTAAATTTCCATTTTCAGCGAAGCGCATATACACATCGTGTTTATGCAAAACCAGCGTGGCCCACATTAAAATCTTGTAAAAAAGGAAGCTAGTTTATACAATAGTACTTCCACCTTGTATTGTAATGTTAAAAGCCTTCTCAAAATAGGGTTTCCGGGAGGAGCCTGTTTGCCGTAGACCAGGCTCCTCCCGGAAACGCTATTTTTAGCAGGAAGCTATAAATCATACCCAGCTATTACAGTGTCATGAGTCACATTAAATCATTTTCTGTTATGCAGTGAATGCTGTTGTCTTTCGAATCATATTTCAGTAGTTGTATCCTTAGTCATATATTATTATGTGTGTAAGTTTATAGGTTTGTTTGTTCCTATTGCACGACAGGAACGGAGTTATAGAATAAAACAATCGGCCAAGTGCGAGTCGGACTCGCGCACGAAGGGTTCCGTACTATCATCTATAATAGAAAATCGTAAAAATAAAGAGAAATCAACGAAATTCCAAGTAGTAAATTGCAAACTTATAGGTAGGTTTTCGATACACATCCGGGCAGCATGACGACCCTCGCGCGAATACGCGCGGCTATGGCTCGCTCCGTGATGTTACCTCCCCCGCTACCCGCGCGGCCGTTCCTTAACAGCCGCCTCGCGCTCGCGCCACCACCACACAGCGGCGCGGCGCTCGCGCCGCGTTTAGATGCACGGATTATTTTCATTTTGTGAGTTTTTATGTATTAGATTAGGTATTTATTTTTATAGTTAATATATTTCTAAATATTTTCTTACAAATATTCAAGTTTCTACCTGTTAATTAAGATCGAGTAAAAACTGCTTAAAAATTACGTTTGTTGTATGGGAGATCCCCTTTAATATTTACTTTTTGTTATTTAATTATTTATTTTGAAAGGTAATATACAAGTAAATATTCTGTGAAAATTTGAAGCATCTACCTGTTACCGTTTTTAATATTGAGCAAAAAAATACGAAAAAAAAAACCGGACAAGTGCGAGTCAGACTCGCCCACCGAGGGTTCCGAACAAACTAGTAGATAAAAGGGGGAAATCATATATATTTTTTTATATTTTCCATCATAAACCGAAAAATATACATCGTAAAAATATTTAACACATTCCTTGCTCACCTATTATATTAAAATATTTAAAAATATTTAAAAAAACCTGTTTAAGCTTACGCTAATGAAGCTCTTTCATGATACCCCACATGATACGGATAAAGAACTTTAAAATTTAGACCCTCATTCCACGCTTAAAGACACAATTTTTTAGAGATTAAACTAAAAATGACCAGTTTTCGGGTTTTTCCCTATATGGGTACTCTAACACAATCCTTCTTACCAAATTTCACAGTTCTAGGTCAACGGTAAGCACCCCATAGGTTTTGATTCCCTTGTGAATATCAAAATGTGCGTTTTTTTAGTTTTTTACGACATATTCGGCTGTAACTTTTTTTTACAAAAAACGAGAAATTTGATTTTTATTTCTGCAGCAAGAAACTATGGATCTGCGTATACGGTTTTAATTTCAACACGATACCTTCACAGGTTCCCGAGATACAGGTCTTGACACTCCGACGGACGGACGGACGGACAACAAAGTGATCCTATAAGGGTTCCGTTTTTTCCTTTTGAGGTACGGAACCCTAAAAATTAGGTCAAAATCGGTCCATCCGCTTGAGAGCTAAGATGCCACAGACAGACACACATATACACAGATATATAGATACACAAATACACAAGCCATATAACAACCTTCATTTGGGGTCGTAGGTTTGACAGCTTCTTGAATCCTTTTTAGTAGAAACCGCGTACTTTACTCGTATGTCCTTGATTATGATTGTCTATGGTCCCCACAGCTAACGGAACTCCGGGGCTGGCTTCCCGCCAACTCGGCGTTTATTAAACATCCACCGAGCGGTATTGTCCACAGAATGTTTCACAACGCGCCTATTTATCGGCATTTTATGTCATCCGCTTCCTCATTAATGAAACGGTGGATGTTATTTTTTTAGTTTACAACGTGGCCACAAATAAATGCGCTGTAAAATAGATCTGCAATAAAACCATAAAATATATTATATTATTTCTACTTTATTCTTATAAAACCACAGACATAGTATAAAACCTATGAAAGGTGTGTTCAAACAAACGGGAAAAAGGGCGCCCAAGATACAGGCTTAGCCTAGTTTGGGGCCCATTGTAGTTGTCTATAATATTAAGCTGATAAGAAACTGATATAATATAATAATAATAACGTTTATTCCACTATAACAAGCCACATACAATACAAAAAGTACTTAATTTATACAACACAATCTCAACTTGTATTTTCGGACTATTAGTCGTGTAGCAACTGCCCTAAGACGAATCTTGTGCTGCAGTTGCTACTTTCCTTCAGAATGTCCGTAGTCCGGATGGAAACGGTGTCCTTCAATTGCAAGGGGTAAGTAAAGTAACGTTTATATGATATTTATGATTTGCATTTTTAAAGTAAATATTTCATTTAGTTCATTTAATTTAATTTTGGGTTAGTTACAGATAAGTTTAAAAGTGTTGTACTAGGTTTATGTGTGTGTGTGTGTGTGTGTGTGTGTGTGTGTGTGTGTGAGTGTGGTAGATGTGTGTATGTGTGAGGGGGGGAATATGTAGTTTGTGATGGTGGGGGTGCATGTCCGTGTGTGTTTCTAGTGATTATATTTTAATTTATTATTTAGTTATTTGTAATAGTTTTTCTGTTTCATTGTAATTTAGATTACTTAGCCACTTATCTAGTACTAATTTAGCGTCTCTCTTATTAAGTTCTTTTAGATTACCTATCTTTCTACTACCATTATTGTACAGATAAGGACCAAGAAAAGACTGGTGTCGCAGACCAAGAGCAGATTTCAAAGTCGGTAATGTAAACACTTTGTCTTTTCGCCTCTTGTTTTCGCGATCAGTGCTTAAATTTACAAGTTTATGCTGAGCTAGAATGATGTTCTTGATGTACAGTTGGCGTACAGTTAAAACCTAAACCTAAATATCCTGTAAATGTATCTGTATTTAAAATTTATTTGAAAATAAATTATATTATTATTATTTACATATTTATTTATACATCTTATTCATTTATTTATTTATTTTCTTAAGTATAAATAGTTACAATATTTTTATAAAATCACATTAAAACATTATAAAAAGTGTTGGTGGTCAATCGTAGATCTATAATGTATAAAAAAAACCTACACCTATAATGCCACCGGTAGCGGGGCAGAGCCCAAGCTGCTGACGGTGGAGGCAACAGAGTGAAGAACCTTCTGACAATGCGTGCCGTGTCAAAGATAACTGCCCTCTACATTCGACCCTTGACTCAACCATTAAGCGTGAGCCTCTTGAGATATTGATCGAGGCTCTTCACAAATCTGTGCAAATACTCGCTGTTAGCAAGATGCTAAAAATCGGAAATAAATAAGTACATCTATACAATAATACATCTTATGATTATTATAGGATTTTTTAAGAAAGATCAGCAAACAAGACAGACGGTCATCCGTTTGATGAAAAATATGTTAAGGTCACCTTTTAACAACTAGAGTGTAACTAATATACGAGATAGGTATAGATATTATGAGAGCCGGATGTAAAGTACCTAAGATAAAGTCATAACTTTATTTGTTTAATAAAAATCTAATGTTGTTCATTGGTAAACACACTTGAAAACAGCTGCATCGATTTAACTAAAGATAAAATAAGTAATCCGAATACAAGATAATATATAAAAAAACTTTGTAGTTTGCAAACTTTTATTTATTTATTATGTTGTATTTATTACAAGTTCTTACGTCTGAAAAAATCAGCACAAACTAGACTATATTAGCACTTTACGTTACGGAATTCCACTGTCAATAAAAAGAAAGATGGATCAGGAAAGACTCCATCTTCAGACCCTATTTATCATGTGTAAAGCTGTGGCCCATGTCATCCGGCACGGCGCCGGATCTGAAACAAAATCCGGCGCAGCGCCAAATCCGACATTTTCGTCTACTAAAAAACGTTAGATTCCGGATGACATGGGGCCGGGCCCTAAATTGAAGGTACTCAAAATAACAAAGCAGATTAGCCTAAAAATAGACTTTCCATCAGGAAGTTCCAAACCATACATGCCAGTTCTATCATTTAGATCAGCTTATTATAATAATATTGCACTATAATCAGATTTACCTATTCACGCAATATTTAGCTCATTATCTTTATCTTTGGTTGTAAGGTAAAAACTTTTTTAGTGTAGCTAGCGGCACAACTTATCTTCCTTTTTAAAGTTACCCGTTTTAAAGAAAAGGTTAAGCCTTTTTAAAAACGAAATTTCGAAAGCAAAGATAAAAGAAACCCTATTCTGGAAAAAGACGGAAGATTAAAGATAAAGCGAACGTAAGCTTGAGCTTTAAGAGCCCAGTTCCCATAACTTCACGATCTCTATTATCTCCATAACCCCTTGGCTGATTTTTCTACTTTAAACTTATTTCTTTACATTCTTAGAATGTGTAACGTCGTAGAAGATTCTTTAACAGTCTCCTTATGGATATACCAGACCTTTAATATTCAATGGCCAAGTAGTAGTTTGCAAACATGTTCTTAAATTTAGAATCTAAATTGAAGGGCAACGTTTATAGTGAATTTTCAGATGTAACGGGATTTAACACCTAATTTCTTAGACAAGTAACAAGTGCAGTGCATTGTCACACAGGATTTTGAGCTGCTTAAAATCTAAAGTTTGAGATGAAATGAAAATGAAATGAAATGAAATGAATTTAATCCACAAAAAATAGGGTACAAGCATAATCTTAAAGCGAATTCAGTCCGGCCTATTTTGCCATTTTTTATTATCATTTTTTTTAGATGGTATTAAAGCTCGCAACCGATTAAGCTATGGCCGATTGTCAGTTAATTTGTCCACTTAGCTAGTCGTAACAAACATACATATTTTTAAAAACACAAGTAAGTAAACATAATATGTAGGCGTGGATAACATAATATGTGGATGTAGGACTTCTAGAAGTGAACATTACATGCAAAAAAAGAAAGAAAGGAAAAAATACACTACTGCGTTAGGCTAATGGTTAATTACATTAAAATTGTTTTTTTCCGATTCATTATTTGTGAAATCATATTTTATATCTCTCATATTATATATCATATAACATAATTCAATAATCGGCCAAATGCGAGTCGGACTCGCGCACGAAGGGTTCCGTACTATCATCTATAATACTATAAAGTTTAGTTCTGTTTATAAAATAATGAGAAATCAACGAAATTCCAAGTAGTAAATTGCAAACTTATAGGTAGGTTTTCGATACACATCCGGGCAGTATAACGACGCTCGCGCGAATACGCGCGGCTATGGCTCGCTCCGTGATGTTACCTCCCCCGCTACCCGCGCAGCCGTTGCTTAGCAACCGCATCGCGCTCGCGCCACCACCACACCGCGGCGCGGCGCTCGCACCGCGTTTAGATGCACGTATTATTTTCATTTTGTGAGTTTTTATGTATTAGATTAGGTATTTATTTTTATAGTTAATATATTTCTAAATATTTACTTACAAATATTCAAGTTTCTACCTGTTAATTAAGATCGAGTAAAAATTGCTTAAAAATTACGTTTGTTGTATGGGAGCCCCCCTTTAATATTTACTTTATTGTTATTTAATTATTTATTTTGAAAGCTATTATACAAGTAAATATTCTCTGAAAATTTGAAGCGTCTAACTGTTACCGTTTTTAATATTGAGCAAAAAAATACGAAAAAAACACGTTTATTGTATGGGGACCCCCCTTAATATTGATTTTTTTTGAATTTTTAGTATTTGTTGTTATAGCGGCAACGGAAATACATCATTTGTGAAAATTTCAGCTTTCTAGCTATCACGGTTTATGAGATACAGCCTGGAGACAGACAGACAGACAGACAGACAGACAGACAGACAGACAGACAGACAGACAGACAGCGAAGTCTTAGTAATAGGGTCCCGTTTTTACCCTTTGGGTACGGAACCCTAAAAACACGTTTATTGTATGGGGACCCCCCTTAATATTTAATTTTTTTAATTTTTAGTATTTGTTGTTATAGCGGCAACGGAAATACATCATTTGTGAAAATTTCAGCTTTCTAGCTATCACGGTTTATGAGATACAGCCTGGAGACAGACAGACAGACAGACAGACAGACAGACAGACAGATAGACAGACAGACAGACAGACAGACAGACAGACAGACAGACAGCGAAGTCTTAGTAATAGGGTCCCGTTTTTACCCTTTGGGTACGGAACCCTAAAAACGTGATATTTTGATCGTGAGTATGGAAGGGAACTCCTCACGCACACAGCATAATTTTTAAAGTAAAAAAATAAGTGAGTAATAATATTATAAATGTGAAAGTTGATTCTGTTTATTTGTATAAAGGAACACTAAAAAAATGATTTCAATATATTTTAAATTGGCAAAAGAGTCATTAAAATTAAATAAATTTAATATAGATTTAATATTTTACTGCGTATTTTACGTATATTTAATTGCGATAAAGTATGTGTCAATGCGCTATGCAATTATTTATTAAATTTAGAAATTTTTGGGATTACTAGATAACAAAGTTTTCTAGTAATCCCAAAAATATGTTAAAAACAAAATTCAAATAAGATTGGGCGGTGTGTTTCGCCAAAATAGCTCCGGGCGGGGTCTATCAAGCAAAACAATTAATTTGTTGTTAATTGTTTATATAGTGGCGGTTAACAAACTAAATCTAAACATTTCAAATGCATGTTTCGCTAAATTACTTGGTATTCTGGTTTGGACAAGCAAACAAGTTAAATTGGCTTTTTCCCTCGAAACGTTTATTGTGATATCTCTGCAAGTGGAAATTATAAAACATAAATATAATTAGCTGCTAAGAGTGTAGGGACCGACACGCAGTGTAGGGTTACACTGCGTGTCGGGACACACGCAGTGTAGGGTTCTGTAGTTGTACAATATATTTTTATGTAAACTTAAAACAAAGTCACTCGTTTGGTACAATTAATATACTAGGTAACTTATGCTAGTTAACCTAAATGAAATTTGCTAGAAATTTTTATTTCTGAACTGATTTCGATAAAATATTAAATCAAATCCATAGATAATAATAACCGAGATTGTTCAACAAAAAAAAAACAAACAGAAAAACTAGATCAAAATCGGTTCATCCAATTGAGAACCACAGACATACACACATATATATAGAATGTATATGGATACACACGTCAAACTTATAACACTCCTCTTGTTTGTTCGGGGGTTAATAAATAAATAAGTGTAATTATGTGCATTGGATGCGGCTAAATAGACAGGGCCGTAGCCAGGAATTCATTTCGGGGGTGTTCAGCAATGGACATGGACATTGAATTTTTTTAGTAGTGCTTTATTTGTGAACTCACAAGTACCTCTATGTCAAAATAGTAATAATGCACGAGCGCTACAATTTTAGTGGTGTTTTTATAGTCATATGCTTTATTTCTCGTATTAATGAACCCACAGTACTTTCACATCAAAATAAAATAAAAAAATTAAGGTTTTTAATATTAAATCATGGATGTGATTTGATTCATTCATCGTGTTAGCGAGTCCTAGATTGATTTTCGTGGACCAGATGAATCAAACAAGTAACTGTGTTAAAAGGAAATACCCGACCGGTAAAGAGCGACTTTAACGCTTCAAAAATTATAAATACAACCATTTGAATGCATTGATTGCCAATTTAATATACCTAAATATTAACATATGACTTTATAGAAAATGACAAACATATTTACAAGATACGCGCTACAATTTTTGGTTAGTGATTATTTTTAGTGAACTATTTGCTCGTATTAGAAAGTTCACGGCACTTTAACGACCAATACAAATAAAATCAATGTGAAATAATCACGCGAATTTTTTTGAAGCATTTTATAAAATTATTAAAGCTGCCTACGGTCTTGTGAATAGACTCAATGAGACGTGAGTAAATTAGTCATAGTTTTATTTAAAAATAAATAAACGCCTCATTATTTTCCATTGATACAAACAACCCAAAAACAAATTATTAATTATTTACTATAATACAATTTTAGGATAGTCTTACATTTCAGATTTAAAAAAAAACATCCATAATTTGAGCACCCATTTTGTTTTTTGCCGTCCTCTTTTTTCGCTCATGACGGGTAATCAGTTAAGATTGAATTTATAGATATATATCATGATATAAGTGCAACAATAAATCAATTATTCAGACATCCTTTTCCTCTGTTACCCATAAATTAAAAGAAAATAACAGGAAATACTCCACTATATCCATCATTCTGATTGAAATAAATTATCTTGTTCTTTAAAAGTTATAAATCACTGCGCACTGCACAGAATGGCAAGTAAATCCCAGCCATTATTCCTCACCAACTTTTATGTCTGAGCTAATTGAACGAGACAGAATAAATGATAGTATGTACTAGGCTGAAGTTAAGACCAAGTCAAGGGCAAAGATCTGTTGAATGCACGAAGATAAATTAAGATGTGAATGACACTTAGCTCTGATCGATATATCTCGTGACCAAAATAATAAATTAGTTTATTGTCATTTTGATATCATAAATGAGTGAGTGTATGTTTCTTTTAGATTGTTTGTCAGCTGAATGCAACGGAATTTCAAGTCGAAACGCTTACTTTTTGATTAGCTCCTCTAAAATAGCTCCTTCAAAAAGGTAGGTATCACTTAGGTACCTACCTTTTGAAGGAGCTATTTTAGAGTCTGTCGAGCTATGAGTATAATCGGTGACGATAAACTGATTGCCAAGAAGTAGAGAAGAAACTTAGTCTCAAGTAGAAAATAGAGATAAAATAAAATAAATAAATAAATAAGATGAATCTATTTTCTATAGAATTCGTGACCCTAAGGAGCTTAACTCCCCTAGTGTCATGTCAGTGAAAGTGTGATAGTCAATCGCATATCTATAAGATATAAAAAAAAGTTTTATTTTATCCCGAAAAAATTAATGTAATTGATTAGCGCCGTACATGATGTACGTTTATTTTATTAATTTTGCGAGAAAGGGACAAAGTATCCTCTTTAATTGGAATTAATACTTTTTTAACACACTTGCTCATAAAGTGGCTCTAATTTCACCGCAATTAGGCACATAATGACACCTGTAATCAAACTGTGACTTTTTCATTGCTATCATTCACAAGTGAGTTATAGAGTTTTATTTTATTTTATTGGTTGAGTTACTTTTTTCTTAAAAAACTTTCGATACAAAAAGATCGTGTTCAATAGTACAAATAAATTAATGTAGGTACCTCTTGCTTGCTCATTTCATGCAACTTCGTATTTAAATAGATAATTTCAACTTGTACGTGTATAATAAATAAAACGTTCACTCAAATATAACTTTTGTTTTTTCTGTAATAAATAAAACTTGAAATTCTCCATTCTATAAGTGGCTAAAACACTATCCGCGAAAAGCTAAAAAAAAAGAAACCTCATTCTTTTAGTCTATGGCCGATCGCCATTGTAAGATGCACGCACATAGGAAAACTGATAAACTTTTGACGTGACAACGTCTAATAAATCAATAAACGCTGGCTGCTCGCACGAAAAAAGGATGACTCATTGTCCCGTTACGCTCATTGTCCCGTTACATCATCATCATCATCATTTCATCAATGTTTTGTTATGACGTTGTCACGTCAAACTATCGTCCATAAACCAACTTTACAGACAACCAATTTTTTTATCTACTAAATAGAATATTTTTTTAGTATTATTTTCTTCAAAAGTGTGTTGAAAAACGTCGTATGATGTATCATATCGTGTGTATTGATGATTACCATTCTCGGCTCTCTTAATACATTCACCTAACGGCTCGGGTCTCAATGGCGCCTCAGCAGTAATCACCAACATTACACACTTGTACCATAATGTAGGTACTATTAAACCCCTCATTTTTCGTTTTTCAAGTTTCCCAATTTGAAATATCGACTTATTGTCAATTCTAACTTTTACTATTATTGTAAACTAGCAACACTTTAAAATATCACTTACTAAAACTTTCAGTTCGTTTAAACTTTGTTGGAATGTTGAAGATGCAGATTAGTTTTAAAGTCACTTTGAGTTGTAATGACTAAGCAATGACGCTGGCTACAAATTACAAGTTAAAGTTAAACCATAGAATTCATAATTTCAGGTACAGAAGATTGCAAACACGTTTAAATAAATAACGACTCTTGTTACGACACAATAAAGAGCAAATTAGTTGTGATAAGTTTTTACTCTTAGATTAACTTACAGATACAGTATAAGTCTCATTCCAACGCATAGCTATAGCTTATCACAAAGATAGCTTCTCTTTTGGCGCGTGAGTATTGAAGTTTTTTAATAATTATGTTTTTTTTAGGGTTCCGTACCTCAATAGGAAAAAACGGAACCCTTATAGGATCACTTTGTTGTCCGTCTGTCCTTCTGTCCGTCTGTCCGGGTGTGACCTTTATCTCGGGAACGCGCGAAGGTATCGAGTTGAAATTAAAACCATTTACGCAGATCCATAGTATCTTGTAGTACAGAAAGAAAAATAAAATTTCTCAGTTTTCGTAAAAAAATGTTAAAGCCGAATATGTCGTAAAAAACGCACATTTCGACACTCTCAGAGGGATCAAAACCTATGGGGTACTTCCCGTTGACCTAGAACTCTGAAATTTGGCAAGAAGCATTGTGTTAGAGTACAGATATAGGAAAAAATCCGAAAACTGGTCATTTTTTTATTTAATCACAAAAAACAGTGTCTCTATGCAAGGAATGAGGGCTGCCTCAAACGTTCGCTCGCTCGGATCCGAGTGGGAGGCGCCGCTACTATAGCCCCTACTCGGATCCGAGTGGTGAGCAAGGAATGTGTTAAATATTTTTACGATGTATATTTTTCGGTTTATGAAGGAAAATATATATAAAAAAATATATGATTTCCCCCTTTTATTTAGTTTGGGTTATTTAGTTATAACTCTCGGTGGGCGAGTCTGACTCGCACTTGCCCGGATTTATTTAAACTTTACAATACGCAATATAACGCGTTCATACGCGACTTGCTGTTCACTTTTCTACAGGAAATTGGATGATTTTACCAGTTATTTTGTTATAAAAACTAAACTGCTGCATCGATTTTGATAATTCTTTTTGTATTTGGTAGGTCATCATACTTCAGAGGTGGTCCCATATATATATTTTTTCAAAATCGCTTCTGTACGTGGGTTTTTTATACTAATAAAATAATTGCAAACATATGTAGGTATCTCAATGTTAACCAAGAAAACGAATGGCGTATTTTGATGTAATTTTTTTTAGTTATAATTATTACACGAAATAATCTACTTTGGCCATTACCTCGCCTTATAGTAAGTGACGGGATGGCCGATAATGGAACACACTAATCTAGAAGATATAGATATCTAGTCACTCTAGCCTTAAAAATCTGCGATTGTAATTCTCAGGCAACAAAGAATATCTCTGTTTTTTGTGAATTTTCAAGGCTAGAGTGAATAGGTATCATCTAGATCGACAAGCTCCATCCTCAGCGACACCGTCGCTTAAAGTCAGGCAAATTGGTGGTCAATCATAGATCTATATTGCGTTAAAAAAAATTGGTTGTCTGTAAAGTCGGTTTACGGACGATAGACTTTAACGTGATAACGTAGTAACAAAACATTGATGAAATGCAAACGTTACAATGAGTGTAACGGGACAATGAGTCATCCTTTTTCGTGCGTGCAGCCGGCGTTCATCGATTTATTAGACGTTGTCACGTCAAAAAGAAGGTGACAACGAGTTCCACTCGCTCCTGTGCTCATCGAGAATTTGAATCGAAATCGTCGAGTAAGAAAATAACGGTTGTGCATTTTATTGAGAATTATATTTTTCAAAAAAATTGCTCTTAAATCAGAATCTTACAAGTATCCTATTCTAAAGTTAGTCACATAACAACAAGCTTACTTCAATTTTCCTGAAAAGATTTTCCACGGAGGTCGGTAACCTAATTTCGTGCTCTATAAAATTTCCTAAATTGTGCTTTTTACAACCTGTCATAGGAGCCTTTACGTGAAAGGTGTCGAAAGCTCTTAAGGCCCGGTGCACACTCATTAAGGCGGCGTTGAGGTTAATGGAATTTGTCATCGCCGTGTTTGGACGTGCGTGATAGACTAATCAGATGATGTGTATGTGTATTTTTGGAAGCCCTGCCTTGAAATTTTACACTATGTGTGGATTTTACAGCTGTTTTGTTAAGGTCTGTGTTTTTTACGCAATATTACGATTACGAAGACTACGATTGACAACCAAGTATGGATAGTGAGTACGGATTTTCGGCATTTCAACAAGAAATGCTCGATGGTGCTGTGTGAAATGTCCATAAATATTTATTATTATTATTTATTAAGTTCTCAATTCGACTAGGTTTTTTTTTGTAAATTAGTTACCGCATAACTCCTTCATGCACAAATAACCTTGTTTATTAACGATCAACTTTTTAGATTGGTTGCATAGAAATTTCATGAAAACCGGTTCAATAGTTTGGTTTTTAAAACAAAATTGCATTTTGATCACACGTAATTACTCAAACGAATATGACAACAATATTACACTTCATGAATTAAAACATTTCTATAGAATTATACCTAAATTAAGTGATCCGTGAAGTTTGCGACATTCACGACATTTTGTGTAATTATAAATGACATAATCATTTTATCCCGTGTTAAAATAAAACCTAATTTTAAGTGACAGGGCTTAAAAGTTTAAAATGGTGTTATCCAACAAATATGTTAAGCAAAAATTTTGATTATTTGTGTTCCTTTACATGATCAAACGATTTAACAAATTGTCATCATCATCATCATCCTTTCGGGTTCCATAGAAAATGCGGAACCCTAATTTCACCATATCCGGCCGTCTGTCTATCCATCTGCGGCTTTGCTTAAAGGTTGTTAGTACAAAAACTCTATACCTAATTTAGAATAGATACACAGAATTATCATGCCGACAAGTTTTCCCTTTCGTTTCCTCATAGTGTGTAATATCTTCAGATAGTTAATTTAAAAATAGCGGATAAGTAAGTGGATGTGCGTGAACTTTTTTGAATTTAGGGATCCGTTTGCGAAATATTAAGCTTGAAAGTTATAATATTTGTTAGATTCAAGTGTTCCCAAAATATTAAGTGTTAGAAATGTAAAAACATTAATAGCATTTAAATATATACATAATAAGTTTAAACGGAAAACTATCACAGCTATGTAGGTTTAACAAGTTAACGATTAGTAGTCAATCAACTTAAAAATTGTACGTAAAGAATTAAAAACTTAAAATTTAATGTAAATTTCGCAATTTCTTAACTCGTATGTGCATAATATAATGTTTTCGATTGTTCGAATGTGCGTAATTGTTGCTCATAGAACATCGTATGTTCATAGAATCAAACAAGAAGCCCTATTTATTTTACGTAGTGCTAATAGTCTCTGAATAAAATCTGTGACATACGTACAGACAGACGGACAAGTTAAATTCATAAGTGTCCCTTGTACTACGTAATTCTAGAAAAGTAGGTCCAAAATTGCAAGTTTGGGGTAACATTTAAGAGCTTTCCTTTGTACTATATTATATGAACTGAAAAAATTGCTTTTTAGCAAGATCATAGGTCAAGCTGGCATCTTGCAAAACTAACTGAACAATGTTTGCTAACAAATATATATAAAAGCTAAAAAAAATATTCCATTCCAAAGACGATAAATGTTAGTTTAGGTTTAACTAAACAAACCGCAAGTGCTTCAAGGAATACGTGATTTTATGTCAACATTTATTTTATTTTACTATTTTAACACGATTATGTAAATCAGACTGCACATAAATTACCTAAGACCTTCACAAAAAGGTCTTTCTCTCCGACTCTCTGTCCACAATTATATTTGAATTTTTTACTTATTCATACTTTTCAACAAAATATGTTACGTATTAAAGCTCTAGTCTATATTATTGAGGGAGCAGATTTATGACTTAAAAAAGTTTTAACTAGAATGATTGATTCTAGAACTTAAACATTATAACTTATATTTTACCCAACTGCGCAAGAAGGAGGGTTATGTTTTTCGATTTACATACACTCGAAAAACGGTATTTGTATGTGGGCATGAAATATGAATGTATGTGTCTATATTACAGCATAAATGGCTTTACCGATTTAGGTGTGCGAAATTTCTTTAGATTCCTTTCCACTCGCAGTGTCATAGGCTATATATTTTTGTATTAATAACAATACAACACACGCAAAAATAATAACTTGAAAACTGTCTCTCTACAAGAAATAGGTGAAATAAATAATAGATCACATCATCCATCACTTTTCATAATTAACTTATTTTTTTACTAGACACTTGAAATTATATTAAAAAAATATTTAAGATGTTTATTAGTAGCAATTTTTGAATATTTAATATGATGACTGTACTCGTAAAATAAATTAGAAAACTTTTCTCTCTCTCAGATTAAAAATATAAAAGTGATTGAGAATTTTCATTATTTTTCTATGTTTTTCACTTTGATCAATTTTCACAAGTTTCTAATACTTTTATAGAATAAAATAGGGCTTTAAGGTTTTCTAAATTGGTGAATGTACAAAATGACTTTTCAGAATTAAAATAAAAGATCACTCAAAGAATATTTTTTGGCTAATTGCTCGTTGACCGCTTGCCACTAACCTTAAAAACTTAAGCTATTAAAGTAAAAAGAAATTCTGTATCTTTTCGGGAAAAGAAAAGTTGGCTTGGTAACATCTGGTGGCGAATATCGAAGATCCGCTCTCTTGAACCTTTCTTTACCTCCAGTTGTATTTTATTTTTGGTAGATTTATTTTGTCAGTATTCCAATGAAAAAAATTATTGAAAATGATTTTTTATCGTCCTTAGTAAAAGTCTTATTTGTGTAAAAAATGTTGAAACTACAATGAATCTATGATTTCAAGATTTTTTTACACGAAATAGATCTACGTTTGACCACTAACCTGATGATAAATGACGATGTGAAAATAGCAAGATGATTTGATTATGAAATATTCCAGAATTGTTCTCAGGAAAGAGAAGGTGGCAGGGTTTCTGCTCCTGTGCAGTACATATCAAAAACATGACCAAAAGTTGTTCCAGAAAATCTGTACTTAGTATATTTAAATAAAAAAAATAACAGAAACAAGTATCCTTCTATATTAAAAGAAAAACAAAATACCCGACTGCAGAAAAGCAGTTTTTGCAGTCTAACTTCCGGTTTCGTTACGCTTGATACGCTGTTGAGTGTACGTTTTTGTGAGAAAGTATGCATACAATAACGCTGTAAAAGATTATTAATGCGCATTATTTAGAATAGTTATAGTAATACAACTTGTTTATTACGAATACGTTCGTTAGATGTGACGAAAAAACGCGTTTTTTTTAAATTTTTGCAATAGATGTATTAAACAAAAAACAAAAAAACACAGACAAGTGCGAGTCAGATTCGCCCACCGAAGGTTTCGTACACATTAAATAACAGGGGGAAATCATATATTTTTTTTATATTTTCCTTCATAAACTGAAAAATATACATCGTAAAAATATTTAACACATTCCTTGCTCACCACTCGGATCCGAGTGGAGTGGGGCTTAGTAGCGGCGCCTCCCACTCGGATCCGAGCGAGCGTCCCGTTCGTTTTGTAGTCGTCAATAAACCGCCGGCGTTTGAGGCAGTCAACGTTGCTTTGCGCGGCCACTCTGTACTTAATCAAAATTCGCCTAAAAAGTTTTGGTTCCCAGCTGAAGTAAAGGGTCTGCAGGGAGCGAAGAATGTGTTAAAAACCTGTTTTAGCTTATGCTAATGAGGCTCTTTCATATGATACCCCACATGATACGGTTAATTCACTTTAAAATTTGTGATCTCATTCCTTGCATAGAGACACTATTTTTTTGTGAATAAGTAAAATAGAAATGTCCAGTTTTCGGATTTTTTTCCTATATGGACTCTAACACAATGCTTCTTGCCAAATTTCAGAGTTCTAGGTCAACGGGAAGTACCCCATAGGTTTTGATTCCTCTGTGAGTGTCGAAGTGTGTATTTTTACGACATATTCGGCTGTAACCGTTTTTTTTACGAAAACTTTAAAATTTTATTTTTATTTCTGCAGCAAGATACTAGGATTTGCATATATGGTTTTAATTTCAACTCGATACCTTCACGCGTACCCGAGATAAAGGTCTTGACACCCGGACAGACGGACAGACGAACAGACGGACAACAAAGTGATCCTAAAAATGTAGCCTATGACACTCTGGAAGTGAAGACAAATCTAACGACACCTCGCACATCAAAATCGGTCAAGCCGTTTAGGCTGTAGACTTTCATATATAAACATACATACTCACATACATACATACAAACATATATACACTCGAAAAACATAACCCCTCTTCTTAGGCGGTCGCATCAAAACGGCGGTATAGCCGTACAGTCTACTGAAAACATTTGGCCGAAAACGAAGCCTTGATATTCTTGTAATATTTTTTTTTACATTGTAAACTTAATTTCATTGTAAGTAATATTTATAATACGTAATTTGTAATTTTTGCATCACAGTTTTGCTAATTGCATTATAGTTCCATTTGGTTTATTTGTAAGCAAAATATGCTCAAGCATTTGTTTTTTTCCCAAACCGGAATGGTTTCTCTAAAAACAAAACAAAAAGCTTAAGTAATTTTTATTTGTCTACTTATTTTGGTATACTTGATATCAGAATAAGTTTTATTCATATAAAAACTTCAAAATCTTTGAACAATATTTTATCACTACCTTTATTACTGTTTTGAGGTAATTTTATGTCTTTATGCTATGACACAGCAAAGTGGGAGCATTAAAAACAACGTGAGCAGAAAGCGTCGCTTGAAATCGCTAGTAAAGAGTTTTATAGCATTTTCTTGAATGTATGGCAATATTACTGATGTTATAAAAGCTACAAAAGTTCTTCTATAACTTCAATCCATATGGGGTGAGTTAACCACAATAATAAGGGCAGGGCTTGAACTACCAGACTGAGGATCCTCGTATGCGTGCTGTGGTATGATAATTGTTTCTTTGTAAATGACTATTAAGCCATTCTTTGGTCTCTTTGCATGTTGAGTCAACATCCCACATGGCGGCTGTCTCATGAGCCAAGTTAAGGTACTTGCTGGGCTTGTTTTTCTTGTACTTCTCGATATTCTAGAGTTCGTCTGGCGATGGGATGGAATGGATCTACGGTCACAATATTTGGCTTGTTGGCGACAAAAGCCCCATTCGTAATAATAGAGTAACGGTAAAGCAAAGCACGACTTTTTTGAGAAGTGACGATGGCGCAAATTGTTTGTGACATTAAGGTGTTGACCAGAAAGTATTAAAGGGTAATAAAAGTTGCTAGTGGATGATCTTGGCTTCTGGAATTAATGCCTGTGTAAAAACTCGCAATGCAAGATGTTGCTACTGATATATTGTTACGGATTTATTAATCCCAAAACGACAAAGCCAAACTTTTAGGTCGAGATATAGAGTGCTTCCGTGCTGGACGATGAGAAAAAGAATGAACCAGCGGCTTCTGTTCCTGGGCATGCTGTAACAGCTATTTAAGGGACTTAAAGAAATTGGTGTTCATGTAGATCATAGACTGACCCCTGTCACTGCTAGGCAACATTATAATCTATCAACATTATATCTCCCTAGGATTAGAACCCTAACCCTCTCTCTCCCCTACAGCTAACCTTCTAATAGACGTGATTTTATGTACGTAAAGTTTATAGATTTAGGGCTGAAGAATTAGAAACTCAGCTTATCATAATATCTGATAACATTTTAACGGTGAAAGTGTTATGAACTTGTGTCTTGGGATGAAATCTTTTAAATGGAATTACAAAGTTACCCTTGCATTGGGATTGTTTTCAATACAAATGTCAGTTTATCTTTTTCGTTACAGCCATGTTTGATTGGCATCTTTATACGTATCATACTCGTATTTGGCCGGTTTTAAAAATCTATTTAATTAAGGCACATTATAATCCACACATTCCAATTATGAACAACACTATTCCAATTATGAACTCGTGAATGTTTTCGCCGAGAAACCCGGATTACTTTGTGCAGAGTCAGTGGAAAGTAATATCGCGTTTCCTCGCCGCTGGAGCTCAGTCGTAATTAACTGCTATGAGTGACAGGAGATTTAGAAAAACAGGAGATGCTATACTTTCTGCTCGCTCTGGAATAATGGCGCTCTGTCATGAGGAATGGTCAAATTAATTGTTAAAATCTGACTGCTGAATGACATCTGTTTTTTAGGGTTCCGTGCCTCAACAGGAAAAAACGGAACCCTTATAGGTTCACTTCGTTGTCCGTCTGTTAAGATTTTCTACCTCGGGTTAAACTTCTCAGTAATCGTAAATAAAGGCAAAGTAAAGGTAGCCAGTGAGTTGCAGCACCATCACCAACCAGACGTCGAGTTTGGTGGAAACCGACACAGAAGTGCATCCTAAGCCTGAAGCAAAAGTGAGGAGTAATAGATGCAATTCAAATAAATAAATATTTGTGGACATTTCACACAACACCAGCTAGCCCAAACTAAGCAAAGCTTTGTACTATGGAACTAGATGGCTGATAGAATACATATATACTTTTTTTTGTTGTAAATATATACATATGATACATAGAAACACCCAGACGCAGAACAAATATCCATGCTCATCACACAAATGTTTGCCCTGGGCCCACCCAGGGTTCGATCCCCAGATCGAACCCACGACCTACAGCTTAGCAGGTAGACATACTACCAACTGAGCCACTAGGCCAGTCAGCTAAACTAATAATTCGTTTAGTCGTGAATTTTCAGATGTCATAGAACACAATTTGTGTGATAAAGTATAAAAGTTACACATATGTTATTTGCCTGTCACGAGAACCATCCCAAAATGCACTAAAGTAGTTTAATTCCAATTCTACTTAATTTTTCTAAAATAAAAGATGTACGAAAATAAAAATAACAACTCATCGTTGATAGCCTATTTACAAACAAAATATAAATCAAGCCTATATACCTACAAAAAGCATATTTACAAACAAAATATAAATCAAGCCTATATACCTACAGAAAGCATATTTACAAACAAAATATAAATCAAGCCTATATACCTACAGGAAGCATATTTACAAACAAAATATAAATCAAGCCTATATACCTACAGAAAGCATATTTACAAACAAAATATAAATCAAGCCTATATACCTACAGAAAGCATATTTACAAACAAAATATAAATCAAGCCTATATACCTACAGAAAGCATATTTACAAACAAAATATAAATCAAGCCTATATACCTACAGGAAGCATATTTACAAACAAAATATAAATCAAGCCTATATACCTACAGAAAGCATATTTACAAACAAAATATAAATCAAGCCTATATACCTACAGAAAGCATATTTACAAACAAAATATAAATCAAGCCTATATTCCTACAGAAAGCATATTTTCAAACAAAATACCAGTCAAGCCAGTATTTTTTAAGCCAGACTTTAATCGACATATCATTCCAATTTTTTTTAAGCCAGAATCGACATATCTTTCAATTCTACTTCTGAAAATTCTTTAAGTGCTTTATCGAAAATTCATTGCTTAGTTTCTCTATTTTCAAACACCAATTTTAAGAAGCTCTCGGAGTCTGCATTTTTAGCGGCATTTGCCGCTTCGAAAACTCAGTTGAAATTCAGAATCTTTTGTGAATCGGTAATAAAGGACGCTTTACCATGTTAATGACTCGACGACCAAACTCATCCTTCTGCTCACGTAAGTTCTTTGCTTAACCTTTGAATATTCTGGAAAAGTGAAACTTTGAAATGAAAACATAAAGCAGCATAGCATTATGAGGGTTTTCCATACGACAGTCACGCTCGTCTAACGTAAGGGTTCATCAGGAACCCTTACCCCTAAACAGCAGAAACATGCTCGTTCGGGCTAAGCAACAAAATCTGAATCATCAATGCAGCGTGACAGGGTTGCAAGTCTGGACTTTGATGGTACAGACGATAACCGAAATTATTTATTATAGGTATCTATACTATACTTTTTTGTACATACTTATGAAACATAGAAACACCCATGACACAGAACACACGTCCATGTTCATCACACAAATGTTTGCCCTGAGTGGGGATCGAACTCACGACCTACGGCTTAGCAGGCAGATATATCTACTACCAACTGAGATACGAGGCTATATTAGTCATAGTAGTCATACCTATTGTCAGTATGGATGCTGTCTGTTCGTACAGAGAGAGAGAGTAAGTGTCAGCGTATCTCTGTTTTATCCACTAATTTCAAAAATGGAGGAGGTCAATGACTTTAAGGTTTTCACGATTGTGAATTATGAAAAATATATGCGATATATTCTTTAAAAGTTGTTTAATTTCAAAGAGGAAGTCCTTAATTAAATGTTTCTTAACTCATAACTCAGTCGCATAAGAACAGATTTTGATTTTTTTAAATCAATTTTAGTAAGCGTCCGGTCGACTTCAACCGGACTGCGAATATCCTAATTTTTATTTGAAATTATATATACTTTTATTATACATACTTATTTTATGTATATAATTTAATTTTAATTCCATGAAAATATCATTAAAATACCACTACTAATAGAAGACCACTAGAACCATAAAACAGATAGAGGATGAAACTTGAAGCTTATAAATGTTTATATTTTACAATGTATCGTTGCTCTTTTTTTGGGTAGGTACACGAGAAAGCGACACTGTTCCTCGTTACATACTCTCAATACTGGCGCGGCTGAGATTGGATCTGTCAATTTGTTTATGCAATCGAGATTACACCTGTCACGGTATTTTTTCATTAGACTTGAGATCGAGAATGACAGGAACAAATTTGAAGACGCTGCTGAATATTTGCAGTGCACATTTGGATGTGGTATACAATATATGAAAATAAAACAGTCAAGCACGTATTTGTTTCATACAACGTGGACCCAGAACATAATTAATAATAGATAGTTAATAGATGTATAGACATGAGTTTCGTATCAAAATATTTAGTTTGGTGTTGGAGCTATATACTAGGTACATACTTATATCATCTGCATCCAAAATTTCCTTACACCCTCGATAGTCAAAAAGGTCAAAAAAAAGACGTATGGCACTCGGAGACTGCCGCGGTAAAGCTATTGCATAATAGCTTTACGCGCGGTGTGTTAGGTTATTTTCGGTACGGAATTTCTGGATTCGGTCTCCACGCTCAAGGCCCGCGATAGAAGCTATGCAATAGCTTACAATTATTTATCCTAGGAAAAAAAAAGACGTGTGGCACTCGGAGACTGCCGCGGTAAAGCTATTGCATAACATTTTTTATCAACTTATGTAATTATAATTATTTATTTATTTTATTTATGCAGTATTCCTAACACCCCCCACTCCGACCGGCACAGCGGTGATACTTTTTAGTTTTGTCATCTATCGATGAATAGCAGAACTTTTAATGACTTTTTGAAATATCACGCTTGTCTCTTCAGTTCTGCAAATCGCCTCAAGGTGGCATTGGTTGTATCGGCGTTACTGCGTTAGGTTATTTTCGTTACGGAATTTCTGGATTCGGTCTCCACGCTCAAGGCCCGCGATAGAAGCTATGCAATAGCGTTTAATAATAAGCAATTGCTTAAAAAATCGATATAAATAAATAAAAAAATAGCCTACTGAGGTTTTACTAACCAGGTGTTTTAGATTTTCATAAAAAAATGTCATAAACCTATTTTGCCTATCCTTGTCAAATCTATGCAGCGTTTTCACTCGTCTTCATTTATTACTTTTATTTAGCACAATTACACTATTTATAATATTCCATATAAATAGTACTTGAAATAAACGAACTTAAATTTGAATTAAATTCTACACGGCGTATGCACATATTTTTTCACGAAAATGTCAACTCAAGCGTCATAGTACCCTAAGAAAATCACTGTTGTGTGCTCTATTATTTTGAAAATGAAAAAATGAAAATGTATTTAGTTACAACTTAATTTGCTAAAAACAACTTTATCTGCCGGTTGCCTTACTAGGCGCAGCCTGTATCAAGGCATTTCAACCTGTACGCCTGATTACAATATTGAAATTATGACATACTCGTCATGACATTTTTTGTTATGCCTAATTACATACATAATTATGAGGATATATGTACATATTATTCAAGTTATACAAGTCAAAGTTATCTGAATTTATAACTACATAATTTATTACAAATCTTGAATAACTATATCTAAAGTCTATACCTATCTATTGTACTTATCAATAATTTTCTTTTTTGTATTGATTTATCGTAACTTTCTTAAAATGTCTACCGTGTCATCGTAAGATAGTGATTTTAACCATGCCACTAATATTTTTTTCACTTCTTTAACCTTTTTATTCTGAATATCGCAAAACTTTGTGACTGTATTGTAGATCGAAGCACTAATAACATCTTTTTCAATATTTTTCTCCCAAAAAAGGAAAATAACTCGTTACAATGAATAAATAACCTGATTTACAAATGTTTCTAAGTCGTAACGACTTACAGATTTACCATTCCCCTCCTCCTTACCCGACTCTCGCGTCTAAGTGGGGCCCTCGGTAAAAGCCGTTTTCTCCACTAATAAGGCCAGGTTTTTATGATGGTGACCCCAATCGGTAATTACGGGCTTCTCCAAATTGAGGTTTACAGGCCTTTAATAGAATCTTCGATCTGTTGATTTGGGACGCTTGTAGGTACTGCTGGTGATAAATTATAATTTGGTTTGTTCCGCATTCATTTCTAATTTATCTGTAATCGATTTAAGAGAACGGAATAAAATCCTGAATTTGAATATATACCTTTTTAATCAACTTCAAAAAGAGGAGGTTTTCAATTCAATGGAGGGTGTTTCTATGTATAATAAGTAAGTGTTTAGAAAACAAGTATTTCTCCGTCGTTTATAAACTGAATTGAAAAAATGTTTTTATTTGAAAATAAAAATCCCGAAATGTATCCTGTAGAAACTCCTGTATATCCATACAGGAGTTTCTACAGGATTCATTTCGGGGAATGTGCGCAAGAGCTGACGACCTAATTCCACCTTCCCCGTTTCACTACAGGACAAGCAGAAAGTCGGCGAACTACCACCCATTTCTCACTCCTGAAAGACGTCTCGTCTGGTACTGTGTACCTTCGGGAGTAAAGTCTGCGCTGCTCTTTTTGAACAAAACCGCCGTATGCGGTTGAAACTATAGTCGGAGAATTCGGCTCAAAAATAGAAGTGAATAACCCGTTTGTTCAAATAAAAATGTGTAACAACCACGTTAGTTTTCATAATACAATTTGTATTATTCCTTATCGTTTATAATTGTATAATAGTCCTTATTAAAAAAAGTTTTACTACGTTCTTTAAATTGGTAAGCGACTAATGAATTTTTTTTTGTAAATTACACGCAATTTATAGCCTGCCAACTAAATAGCTCGTATAGTCATTTAAACGCACATATCGTGACGGAATCAAATCATCCGACCACGAATCCTAAGCCGTAAATCGATGTCATTAACATTGTAAAAAACCGAGTCTGAAAGGTAAAACAATCAATTTAGCCCAAATGGGGCGGAATCACGAGCGTACGAAGGATTTAGATAAATCCGTTTTGTGTTTATGCGAACTGTTGCTTTTTAAAACGATACGAAATTCTAATTCGTTAAATGGGTATTATTAAATGACTTAACAAGGTAATCTCATCATCATCATTATCATCAGCCTACTTTAGTCCACGGCTGGACATAGGCATCTCCCATTGAACGCCATTCAGCACGATCCTTAGCTATCCGTTTCCAACCACTGCCAGCTGCTTTCCGTATATCGTCACTCCATCGTGTCTCAGGCCGCCCTACACTACGTTTGTCGTATGTTCAGTGAATGAACAAATCAGATTATAAGTTCACGGGCGGCACGCGTACCAAACTCGTGGCACGCGTACGAGGTCGTGGCACGCGTACGAAGTCGTGGTACGCGTACGAAGTCGTGGTACGCGTACGAAGTCGTGGCACGCGTACGAAGTCGCGGCTGCATCTAATCATAATATTATAAAGACGTTAAACAGGAAAACACATCCCACTTATTTGTCTTAACGATAAAGATTATACGATTTGTACAAAATACTTTCCTCTCTTGTGATAGATATCGGTAATGACACCATTTGTCGAGCCCCAAGGTGCTAATAGCCATAATAAATAAACACTTTACGGGAATAAAATACAATTTGCCATACTCCTGAAGCTCTCCGATTATATTATTTGGTTCTAACACGGAATTGGATACAAGAAATGGATGGAAAAATATTTTGGGTGAGATCGTGTTTTTTAAGAAATAGATCTTTGAACACCAATTTGCCTGGAAAACAACGATTTGGCCGAAGATGGAGTGCTCTGATTTAGAATAATTCTATTCACTCTCTAAATAGTTTATCTATCTATCTGTCTCGGAGCTTTGAAAATTCAAGAATTATACTTCTCTATTGTGTAGCACGGAGTTCCGCTCCTGTACAGTACGCATCAATAATGGCAACTGAAATTGTATTAATGGATTTACGACATTTCAATTCAATGATATACGAGTAGTAGTGTGGCGACTTTCTGTTTGTTTTGCAGTGACTCTGAGAGAGTGGATTAAGGTCATGAAGTTCTTGTGTGCGCTCACCGAAATAAATCCGATAGAATGTAGCCAGACATGCTGGTTTACGGTGCGACGATAAGTAAGTAGGTAGGTCCTTAAGCAAGTCTAAGTAGCTTTTTCGCTTAACATCAGTTCATGGAATAACGTGGAACAAATCCGTATCAGAAAGCTTAATAAACATTTCAATACAGTTTCTGGAAAAGTGTAGGTACTTTACCAACTTGCTGACATTGCTCGATTGTTGAGAAGAAGACTATACTAGAACGGTAAAAAAAAATACAGTCTTACAGCGCCAGTACTGAAAGTAAAAAAAAAAACTGACAAGGGGTATTACACTCATCTCATGTAGCGATACAACGTTAGCATGGGCTAATTTTTATTTTGTTTTTAATTTAATTAAAAGTGTGAGAAAAAATTCAAATGACGAAAGAAATGTTTCGTACTGAGTAGTAATTGTACAGACTCTAAAGACTGATGCTTGACTCTGAAAATACACATAACATCGACGGTTAAAAGGTAATATGGTATAAGCGACATTTTAGTCAAAAATGAGTTATGAATGCTATCTTACTTAAGCTTCCGCTTTTTCATTTAGCATTCATAACTCATTTTTACTAAAATATCACTTATACCCTATTACCTTTTAACCGTCGACATGTACTTGGTAACTTGTGCCGACGGCCAATGCTAATAAGTACCTGTAGTATTAGCCACTTAATTCAAATTCGTTTATTGAGATAAAAACAGAGAAAAATTACATTTATCTCACAATATTCAAAAATTATTCTTAAACAATTCATGTCTGAGGTCACTGCATGTCTAAAGGAATAAAACCAGCCAAGTGCGAGTCGGACTCGTGCACGGAGGGTTCCGTACCATTATCTATAAAACGGCAATAAAATCATGTCTGTTGTATGGGAGTAGTCTGTTGTAGGGGAGCCCCCTTTAATATTAATTTTATTTTAATTTAGTTATTTATTTTTAAAGTGAATAATATAACTCAATATTCTGTGAATATTCCAAGCGTCTACCTGTTGCCGTTATCAATATCGAGCAAAAACGAGCAAAACAAATCACGTTTGTTGTATCCTTAAATATTTATTTTATTCTGTTTTTTATTATTTGTTGTTATAGCGGCAAGAGAAATACATTATGTGTGAAAATCTCAACTCTCTAACTATCACGGTTCATGAGATACATGAGAGACTGGTGACAGACGGACGGACAGACAGCGAAGTCTCAGTAATAGGGTCCCGTTTTAACCCTAAAAAAAAACATAGCTAACTTTACTTATTTTCTGGCGGCTGATTTTTATGTATGTTGTACTCAATATAATTAAAAATTAATGTGTTTTGCTCATTTTTTTCTTCAGTTCTCTTACTTTCGTCAATAGTCCAAGTCATAGCTTTTTTACGCAAGTTGGATCTACGATTGACCACCAACTTGCCTGATGTTAAGTGATTTAGCCAAAGCCAAGAAAAAGAAGTCACGGCCAAGTCTTCGTCCTCTTTCAGTAAAGTGGTGGTGACTTTACTGGAAGCTTCTAATATGGAGTTTTGTCGACAACGTGAAAAGAAACATAACACCGCTTTATTTCACTTGCCCATTTTTACACCATTAACTTGTCATTAACATTCTAAATATGTAACACGAATTTAGGAAAATTAAACAAAGCAACAACATGTTTCCATGGCGTTCCCGTAAAAACTCTATTATAAATTAATAATGAGTACTTATGGCTAGACACCTACCGTAGACAGTAATTTATGCTTTAAAGTGGCTAAAAATGTGACCCAAGTTCACTTATTTCCTGAAGCATGATTTTTATATTACTTATATTTTATATATTTTATTTTATCGCAAAAATCTTCACATATGGTGAGTTAATGACACTCAAACAAACACATTCAAACAAGACATTTTCTTTCCGTAACTAACCTCAAAACAATTTTTGGTAGTCTCTAAAAATAACATTTGTAAATTTTTAAACATATTTTTTACTCAGAATAATTAATACCTAACAAACGTAAAACCTAAACAATGACCGCAAAAATTTGCTGAGTTAATCACTTGAAGCGGAACGATTGTCCGAAAGAACAGGAAATGACAACACCAGAAACATAGACTACAAAATAAAACAACAACAGCAGTGAAAATTCGTTAAACCTCCGTCCAGCTTGAACAAGCTTCGTGAACGAAGCGAAGCGTGGAATCGAAGATCGGAAGGTTCTAGAATAAATTTGTATTCGCTAGGTTCTACTGTAGCACCTGGTGTCTGTACACTCACACAGAATTTGAAATAAGCGTTTTGTAGGTATATTACATTTCATAGAAATAAGTTTTCTACATTTATTGACCGAGTGACCGAAACGAACAAAGGTTCATTCAAATTCAAAAATGAACTGGATTTTATTGTCTGTTCGAATTATTTTGTTGGTTCTAGCGTATTTTTACCGACTTCAAAAAGAAGGAGGTTATTGTTAACCTTCTTATTTTCTTTCGGATGTATTTTTTTTATTTCGTTTGTTACCACATATCTCTGCAATGTATATTACCGATTTCAAAGTTTTTTTTTTTGAAATGAACCTTTGGTTGATTTGTGGTACTGCCCCTAAAAAGGGGAGAAGTATATAACTGTGGCGTTTTATATCGATCGATATTGAAAATATTTGTTGGAAAGTTTCTTAAACTTCTTTTCCTCAAAAAAAAACCCAAGGATATGTTTTTGATATGTTTTTCAGTCAGGTAAAAATAGGTATGTATGATGGGTTACGATACCAGTTAATATCCCTTCTGTAGCATTATTATTACTTCTATAGCATTATTATCACTTCTGTTCTTGAATGTACTACAAAGTAGGTACGAAATAGTCTAGAATGTACTCGTAGATAACTCAGTAAATCCGTGAAGATGCGAAGTGGACAGTAGTGAACTCGAAGCACTTCGTTATAGACATTCACTTGACCCAGCTGCTTGTAAACCCAGGGAAATTCTCCTTGCGAAGTTATTTGTATTTTTCAATGTCTTCCAAAATATTTTTTGTTTACAACATCACGTTTATTAAGCAAAAACTATAAATATTCAAGTACTTGTTTAACAGAAAGCGTAAACCTTTTGGTGCACAAACAAATAATTTTAATTGATGTGTAAATAAAACGCGTACTTACATGTTGTAGGAAAATAACTGGGGGTTTGACAATTGGGTTTTACTTTCGTGAACGCCAGTAGAATAGAAAATAATAGTCACAGTAAAGAACAATTTTATACAGTAACCACCACACCACACCACACCACACCACACCACACCACACCACACCACTCCACACCACACCACACCACACCACTCCACACCACACCACACCACACCACACCACACCACACCACACCACACCACACCACACCACACCACACCACACCACACCACACCACACCACACACACACCACACACACACACACACACACCGCGTAACATAACGTCAGGCACAACACATCAGGCATCGCATCATTACATCAGGCGAGTTGGTGGTCAATCGTAGATCTATCTTCTATAAAAAAAAAAAAAAAAAATATTCTAATACAATTTACGCCTAATATAAACATACATACATACACGTATGAAATTTGGCACGCGTGTTCAGTAGCCCACATAGACTATGTGAAAATTGTTAACAACATTACTTAAGTACATACATATCAAATCGATAATCTTAAAAAAAATACAGTTGATGACCGCGGATGCATTGGATTGAATAGATTTCACGCGGATGGAACGTTCCATCAATAAATCGTTTGTGTGACGTCACAGTCGATACCAAAAATGTGGTACGCAAGGTTTTCATATACTTAAATGAAATCGCATGCTTCATCCACCATCTCTGTGTGTGAAACGGAGGGAGCAGCTAGTTTATAAATCGGCGATCATAGTGATTCTATGTTTTTTAGGTATATTCCTATCATAATTCAAAAGTATCCCCCAAATTGAATTTAATACGATCGGCTCCGTACAAACGGATATATTTTTAGAAGTCTAACTTGAACGCTACTATTATAGTTTAAAAAAACTGACTTCAAAATACGCAATTCGTTTAGTTGGATGATATATTTTCCAGTTATTTCGTTATAAAAACCAAAGTCCTGAGCCGACTTTGATAAATTTTATTTGGGTTATCCCTGGTCCCATATAAAAGTTATTCTCTGAAGCCTGATCAATTCATAATTGATGAAGTAATCGCTGAACAAAAAAGAACATACAGTCGAATTGAGAAGCTCCTCCTTTTTGGAAGTCAGTTAAAAATCTCACAGCTACCGCCCTTATTTATTACGCTGCAGCTATTAAATTGTTAAGATACTAGTCTTATATCGCAAATACCTATTACAGGCAGTCGTAAATCTCTCAGCGTGACGAAGAATCTCCCGATCATTAATATCGCACTGGTATTAATTAATGTCCAAAGTAAGCACCAATCAATGTTGCCAGATGTGCTTCAGAAGCTCGGATTGCTTAAACGCATCTTGGTTTTTTTTTGCTATAGGAAATCGGCTAAAGTTGAATAAATAATGCTATGAAAAAAGAAAAAGATATGAAATTGATTTTAAGATAAATATTAGTACAAAAAAAAACAAAAGAGCGCTTGGTGATAAAATAAATTGAGCGCAAATTCGAAGAGTCTACCACTTACCATTTTGAGTTACAATGTCAACGTCGCATGTGCCTAATAAAAAATATTTAAGAGTGTTGTTCGACCATCGTCCGTCTCGCTCGCGCATACCAAAATTTTTGAAGATATAAAATGACTGAATGAACTTTTAAAAAATCGTCGCACTAAACACTAAAGAGCAACATCCCAAATTTTCGGTACAAATGTTACATTGATCCATGTAAATTTTTATACAAAAGACTTTTATGAATTATTTACGTAAAAATTATTACTATGGAAAATAACGTGGCTTTCACACATTTTAAATAAAAACTACGGGTTACTCACGTCTGTCTCATGTGCGAGGCGCGTCACCAACCGAGAGTAACGTTTGCGCTGCTCCTTTGAAAAGACCGCCGAACGTGGTTGAAACTATAGTCGGATTTTTCGACTCAAAACAGACATGAGTGACCCGTAGTTATTATTTTTAATGCAAAAAATATTTTAATGTATTAAATTTAACTGGTAGAAAGTAACTGGAAAATCATCATCAAACTATTAGTATGCGCGAACGAGACGGACGATCGAAGGTCGAACTACAGACTTAATAAAAGGTACGTACGTAGTGTAAGTAATTTTCCTAATAAACTTGAACACAAGTCAAAGAAAATAAATTGTTGAATTCTCAAGTTGTTATCAAAAGTTCACATAAAGTATACTCTCGCAGAATTTGTAAGTTGATTTAAATAAGGCTTTCCACCGAGGAAAGGAAAACTTGTTTTGCATATTCAGATATTAACTTTTAAGGCCTAGGCCGCACTACGGTTAAGCCGCAGCGGTTTTTAACCGCGTGAGTTTATGAAACAGGAAAACGAATACAAGCGGCCGCACTTGCGGTTTTTCCCTGCGACTGATTTAGTACCGTCTCGAGCGGTTTCGCGGTTTATAGCGGTTACCGCTCGGGGGAAAAACCGTAGTGCGGCCTAGGCCTAAGGTGACATTTATTTATAAAGTTGCCAACTCTTTAAAACATCTCTAAAAGCCATAAATCATTTTCCATTATTTTGCTCACTTGGACACTTACAAAATGGAGGGTTTTTTTAAAATTTAATTTGCACTGTTTTTTACATTGTATAAGTACAATGTAAACGAAAACTCGACGAAGATATAAATATCTTCGTTTACATTGTATTCGATTAGATTTTTCGATTTTCGAAACACACTTTATATCTAAATGACCAGCCATAACTTATACAACACGTTTTAATCTCCTAGACCAGGGTCTTTACGAATTATTGTTAAGTACCTACTAAAACAGTCTTGGAAGAACCCTATGTTCGATGGCTAGTTTCTACCAGCAAGCCAAATTTTCGGAATCATAAAATAAGAACTTCCAGCTTTAAAACTTGAAAATGCTATATAATTCGTATATGAGAACTAGCCAAGTCAGACCTTAGGTTTCAATATATTATCTTAAGTTAAAAGAAGAAATGATATTTGAAGTTGTTATAAAATATTTTAGGTTGCTATAAATACATTTCAGGACCCATTGAACTTGACACCCATTTAGATCTCACTTCTTTTGTCGTTGACGTCAACAACTAAGGTTATTATATCATAATATTGAACCTGGCTCTCATTTCACATTTATGTTTTTGATGGAATTAAGTAGTTTTTATAGAGGTTACTTACATTTTAATTTCACATTGATACTTTTAATGTATTTTCATTTTAAATACCTGTTTTTATTTTTTGAAAAAATTAGATACGACAGTTAATCATGCGAGCGACGACTTCTGATATATATCAGTTTTCTACAAATTTTCTTTCACTGTATCTAAAACGGTTTGGTAAGCGACGTCTTTTAACAAATCAAAATAAACACATTGAGAAATAATCAATTACTTTTCCTCGATTCTAATAAGGAAAAATAATATGAAATCGTATGTTTTATATGTTAAAAAATGTTTATATTAAAAAAATAAAATGTTTCTATGTAAAAATCTACGAAAAATGCAATAAATAAAAAATAATCCTATTAATTTTTTTCGTGTAGATTTGAAATACATTATTTTAGAAATCAGCAATACAATCAAAGCATTGTTTCAATCTTTACGTTTATTTTGTACTCGCAAACGGGATTTTCCGTCAATCGTACTGTGTGCACATGAAATTGTCTTTCAAATGACTGTTTTATGTAAAACGGAAAAATCGGGAATGTAGTGACGCAACTTTCGACCTTCGTAGCATGAACGAAAAGGGAATCACGTTATAATTTTAGAAAGAGAAAATTTTACTTTTCTGATTTTTAACATGAAAATTATTCAGGACTCTTATGGCATTACTTGTAATTTTCTAGAATAAGCAGTTTGAGAAACCGTAGCACAAAGGAGAGTAAAATGCCATTAAGTATCTATATTATAAGAAATATAAAATAAGCGACTGCAGAAAAGTGGTTTGCAGTCTAACTTTCGATTTCGTTAGGCTTGATTGTTTAGGTTTTTCGTGAGAAAATATGTGTAAAATCACTGTAAAAGATTATAAATGCGGAGTTTTTAGAATAACTCTAGTAAAATCAGCGTTGGCTTATTGAGCAAACATTCTACGACTAAGTATGGTGATTTTTTTAGTGTAAGATAAAAACTCTATGTACCTATATATGCAATTTTAACTTGGTTATGACATTTTCATTGTATTAATTTATTCTAAATTGACATATTTCTTATTATATATGAATATTATTATCATGATATAATTATTATTATCATGATAGGTATAATTGTGTGATTTTGCTGGGTATTTATGGAGAATAACTTAGCATACAATTTATATACCATTTGACATGTAAATTGGCTTTACGAAATATATGAATATGAATAAAATCACTTGTTTATTACGAAAAAGTTCGTTGGAGGTCACGAATAAATGGGTTTTTTTTTATTTTTTCAAGAGATGTATTATTATTATTGCAATAAAAATATAACCTATGACACTCAGGGAGTGAAAACGAATCAAACGACACCTCGTACACCAAAATCGGTCAAGGCATTTAGGCTTTAGGTGCTCATACACTCGAAAAAAAAGTCCTTGTAGAAAAAAAAATGTTCTTGAGATCATAGAATTAGTTATATTATTAGTAACAAGAGTTATAATTATTTACACATAAAGTAGAGGTATGTCCGTTCTGTATGTAATATTAATATAATTACTATTAATGTGTTCTTTGGCAGAAGTCTTTTGCAGAGTCTGCTTGGAGAAGCACCACACATTTGAGAGTTATTAATTATTATTTTTAACCCCAAGTAGTAATGTATGACAATATTACCGGACTAGATTTAACAATATATTAGAGTGACTAACGCAGTGTATCACCATCCAGGGTTTCTGCTGAAATCCAAAGTTTGGGAAGCATTAATTGTATTATTATTAATTGTATATTTATTAATAAAGTGATTGTTACGGCCAAGTTATGATAATTAACAACTAGAAAATGAATTGCATAATAAATAAAAAATGGTAATTGTTAAATAATCATTAATTTATCATTTACACATTATGAAGAAAGTAGGCGTGTATCTGTTATGTATGTATGTGTCTATTGAGGTATTATTTTGAATACAAAAATCTATTTATATTTGCTATCTGATAACAATTTTCATGCATGTTTAAATAGTTTTTTTTTTAATACACGGGCAAGTGTCTTTATTAACTACAACAAAACAATATACAAACTCGATTAATACAAACTCAACTAAGTAAACTACAAAGCATATCGATTACACCAGACCGATAAATAGTTGATCGATGTTCCAAACATTTTAATATCACCGAGCGTGATGGATAGCGGTATATCATCTGTGGATTCTCCATCTATGATGTTTTTATAAATAAGGTTTTAGGTTTTCATTTCGTATACTAACTGGATTCATATATTCTATACCGAAATTGAATATCTTAGCTTCAAGCAGCTTGCTAAGCACATATTTTCAGTTTAGTGCATATTTTCAGTTTCCATGTAGGATAATAATCTAACGGAAAATGCAAACGGAACTTTTCCAATATTAATATCATGTTTAGATTAACGTGAAGCAAGCAAATAGGGAAAGCAGTTTTCCTATACTCCAATACGCAATTGCTTAGCTACTAGCAGGCACTTATACATACGAGTAGATTTGATAACATGTTCTTGAAAATTTACTATAAAAAAAAATGTAGAAATACGTTTGCGCTTGACCGCCAACTCGCTTGATGTTAACCGACGTTGCTGTCTACGATGGAGCGCGCTTACCTAGAAGAAACCAATTCACTCGTGACATTTAAAGACTCCTAGATTATATCTTTCGGGAAAGACCCACTCAGGAAGCGTATTCCAGAATCTAGCAGTCCGCACGATAAAGCGTTTCGTTCGGGTTTTTGGAATATCCATCATGAAACGGTGACGCTTTTTCGTGTTTCTGACTGTCCGATAGTAAAAAGGGCAAGGTGGAATTAGACTATTTAATTAATATAATTTATTATATAATTAATCTTTGATTTTTGCAGACCTCATGGTTCAGTGGTAATATGTCTGCCTTTGAGTTGTAGGTCGTGGTTTCGATTCCCACCCAAGACAAAAATTTCTGCTGAGGATGGATGTTTGTTCTGTGTCTGGGTGTTTAATATGTTATAATCTTCTCTAATATTTATTTATTAATTTACAAAAAAATACTGGAAAAATATGTTATCCAAGTAAACAAATTGCTTGTTTTGAAGTTGGTTCTTTTTGTTTTTTAAATTATAATTATTAACAGTCTCTAGAACTTTTGCGTCACTCTCTTAATTGCAGATAAAGTAAGATAAAAACGGGCGCGAGCCAACTTTGCATAGCTACAAGAATTGAGCGTAACACGGAATCTGGGAATTCAAAGAAAATAAATAATACAAAAGCAAGGGAAAAACTGAAAAAAATATGTCGTCTACGAGTAAGTAACGAAATCACGTATTATTTTTAAGTCGGTTGTTTATTTTTTTTAACTGTATTTATTTGTGCAGAAGATTCCACTAAGAAATAATTTATCAATTGCTTGTATAACCATGGGAGAAAGATAGTAATTAAAAAAAGAAAAGAAAAAAAAACATTTGCACCTAATAAAAAAATCATGTAGTAATAATTTTTCTATTAAATAACCGACTTCAAACTTACTAAATCCTTCACGATTGTAAACTTTTTCAAGAGACCTCACTCGCTCTTATTTTCTTTTGTCAAGAATGCGAATTGTCATTGAATGTCAAATGCTCGTCTTCGAAGAATGGAAAATGTGCAGATGTTTATACGTTAATCCTTAATATTTGACACTTTTGCAAAGAAAAACGTGTAGGTGGAACTCTGCAATTCTATAATTTGACGCACTTACTCAGGAATACAATGAAAATATTTTCATTTTTAGAGATTAATCAAAAACTAATAAAGCGATGCGATATAATATAATTATGGGACCAACTTGGGAGCTTTCTCTATACAACAATTTAGGAAACACAAAAATTGGTTATCGAATGACGGAGTAATTCGTGTACATACATAAAAAAAAATATACGGTACGAATTGATAACCTCTTCCTTTTTCGAAGTCGGTTAAAAAAGCCTTTTCATTTTTGTATGGTTCTGTAATAAATCCATCAATAAAAATCAAACCTGGAGCCCCAGGTAAAGAACATTTCTCAAGGACACTTATACCTTAACTACCTTAGCTAGTAAGCACCCTCATCCACTTGATCGAAAACTTCAAAGAAATATTCCTTCTTCAGTGTAATAAATAAATGGAAATCTTCGATATCAACTCTTATGTTTCTTGATGATATAAAATCAGGTAACGAGCCTGGGTACTCTCTCATTAGGTATACTGTCAGACTAGAGAAAAATGCAGACAGAGCATAGGACAGAATTTGTAAGTAACGACGGTTTTTGCAAAGGATAATAAAAACTTTTATTTGGACGGATTTGAACAAAACTTTGGCAGGGTTGTTACTTACTATATAGGAGGGCGTGACATACTTATTGATCCTAAATAGTGAAGCTTACTTTAAAATTAAACAAACTTACTAAGTGAAGTTTCTGGAACAGATTTTTAGGTTCAAATGCAAAGGAAATTGAGAGTGCAACTGATACTAGTAGTTCTCTGACAGACCTCGCAAGCACATTTCTTCTATATATTGTATTATATTATTATAAGTAATTGTAGCCTGGGCTTGGTCTACTACTTATATTCGAAATTCTTGTTCAAAATTGAGTATCAAACGAATCTAGCAAATATTGTCAAAGCCAATCATTATACATTGCCCCACAGCACACATTCCACCTTTTTAGAGGAAATACCCCCTAATCAAAAATACCACATGATAAAAAATCTATCAAATTGTCCCACTCCTGGGCAAAAGTATCTCCCACTTTCCTCCATAAATCGGGGTCCATCGCTGCCTCCACATAGATGAAGCATGCGACTTCATTATATGAAAACCTTGCATGCCACATTTTTGGTATCGACTGTGACATCACACAAACGATTTAGTGATGGAATGTTCCATCCGTGCAAAATCTATTCAACCCAATGCATCCGCGTGCTTGTATGTTAGTAACTAGTTGACAAAATATCGAATCGGAAGTATATCACCTGAAATTAAATAAATCTTAGGTCATCAACTGTGATTTTTCATCTTACTGTTGACATGCTAGGTACATACACTTGGGGTATCTATAGAAGTCAATGGCTGCTTCCCAATCTTCCTGAAATGCACCAAGATCGTCACGCCGGCGTTCCTTTTTAGGCCTTCCAGCACAGAAGCCTTTAATTGCCTCCCACCGTAACGTCTTCCATCTACACACTAATCATTTTATATTTGATCTATGTAAGATATTCTATCCTTTGTATTTCTTACATATCTAAATACCAACACTTACGAGTTCTGCGAGTTTCATCTACCAATTTCATTAGTCTGAAGATTTAATGAGATATATTGCGAATTATTTATTTATAAGAAAATATACCAACAAGAAAACAGATCAACGTCTTGATACTAATATAACTCCTTTGAGTTTATGATATGGTGTGAGATTTTCATTTAATAGAACCATTTCTTACTACAACCACAGAGATTCGAATGGGAACTGACTCTCAAATAAAACTGTTGGAACACGCCTTTTGTATGAGCTTTAATTTATTTATTTTAAATTATTATTAGATTTTTTTAAGATCGTTAATCGTAAAAATGTTAAAACAGGTAGGTATATAGAACATATCGATCGAAAATAAAATATTCTTACTAAACGCTGTTTTTGATTTTTACGGCCTTACCGAAAAACGTTACTTAGCTTTAAGCATTGCTTAATATATTTTATCATCTTCTCGCTGACACGTAATGGCAGTTGCGGAAAGAAGACAGAGAATTTATGAAGATGATAGTTAAAGTAACGTTTTTCGGTAAGGCCGATAGATAGATAGTGTTTCACTTATTCGCTGCCATGAATAAGTAATAATTAATAAGTAATAATAACCTTAGAAAGGAAGGTGATGATGATGATAGATAGATAGATAGATAAACTCTTTATTGTTTACAACACTCTAATATAACACTAATTAACAAGAGAGAGCTTACACGCTAGCGAAAACAACAGGCGGCCTTATCGCTAAAAGCGATCTCTTCCAGGCAACCTTGATGATGAATCACCATTAAGAAATTATATCTGTTATCTGTATCAAATGTAGTATTTTTCACGCATCACAGACATGGGGTAATGGATTTTCAGATTAAGGTTGATCGATAATAAACGGTGCCATCCACCATCTCTCCCCCTAAAAATGTCGTAATAATGTTAGGATATAGCAATGTTAGAAGGATGTTATAAAAAAAAGTTTTTTATATTTTTTACAAGCTTTTATTTAGTTTCACCTGTCCCGTTGTCTGTCTGTATGTAATCAAATCTTGCAAGTTATATCCACTCCCACTCCCGGGATCCACTTCCCGGTTTCCGATTGAGCTGAAATTTTGCACGCATATGTACCTATATAGCGTGACAATGCAATATTACGATAACATGGATCTGGTCTGATGATGGAGCTGGATGGCGGCCATAGGAACTCTGTAATGAAACAACGCAACCACATCGAGTTTGAACTTATTTGATTCGTCTTGACGAGTACTTTGTTTTTAGATGGTATCTAGTTGGAAGGTGGCCATAGAAATTGCGCAATAAAACGACATAATCCCATCTAGTTTGGACTCGTATAATTCGACTTCACGAGTACTTTGACTTTAGATGGTGACCCTCCATAATAAATAATAAATAAATATTTGTGGACATTTCACACAACACCATCTAGCCCAAACTAAGCAAAGCTTGTACTATGGAACTAGATGGCTGATAGAATACATATATACTTTTTTTTTGTAAATATATACATATGATACATAGAAACTCACACTTCAACTCCGCCCATTCTGCGCACACGTTTACCCTGCGTGGCAGCCGTGCACTACGACGCGGTGTCTCCCGCTGCGCCCGCCAACCTGCCCCTGTTCTATTATGCTACCTGTGTTTGTGTGATAACCTATTTATATTATCATGCCGCCTCCATCTGCTAGATCACCGGAAAGGAGCACTTCCGATTCGGAAGCTCGCAATAATAGGAAGCTCAAACGAGATGAACAATGGCAAAGCGACCTCAAATCATTCAAAGATGAAATGCTTAAAGCTATAAAGTCTCTTCGATTGGATATGACTGAGAGGTTCACTAAAATGGATGCGAAACTAAATAAACTCAGTGACATAGAAAAGGCCATGGAGTTTCTGATGGCACGTAACGAGGAGCTATCACAGAATGTGTCAGAGTTGCAAGCTAAAATAATACACTATGACGAATATATAATAAAGCTGGAAGACCACCTCCAGGACCTATCTCGGAATGCTTTGAGCTCGTTCATTGAGATTCGCAACATCCCAAAACGAGAGAAGGAGTCGAGGAATGATCTCAAAAACTACGTCCAGAATCTTGCTAAAGTTATTGATACTGAACCACTGGAAGTTCGGAATATATTTCGCTGGAACACAAAAAAGAGGATCGTCCTACTATTGTTGTTGAATTGAGTAGCACTCAAGCAAAACATAATGTACTCAGGGCCGCCAAAGTGTATAACAAGAACCACCCAAATAATCGTCTTAGCGCATCGCATATCGGTGTTATGGAGAACACGTCACCGATTTATATTGGAGAACACCTCACCCACAAAAATCGCCGCCTTTTCTACTTGGGAAGAAAACTGATAAAAGATGGATCTTTTAAATTCTGCTGGACCTCTAACGGGAAAGTTTACCTACGTAAATGTGAGGGATCTACCGCCATATTGATTAAAAATGAAGAACAAATAGAAAATTTAAAGGTTCATGAAATCGATCCCATCTGACTTGTTCAAAATTTTTTGCAGGTTGTTCTAAAAGGTAGAATTATTCAGGTATTTATAGTGCTTGAAAATCATAATCTTTCATTCCAGTGTTATACTAGTTGTATATGTGTCTATTTTAATAATATAAATAAGCCATCAAGTTCTAAAATATTTGCAATTATCTCTCGGGTATTTTATACCTATCAACGATTGTTATGTCTCACGCCATGTAGCCTTGTGCGTAATTTTGGCTTTGTACTACTTCTAGCAAACAAATTTATTTCTTACATAATACAATTAATACATAATGTATTATTAATGAGTTTGGTAGTAGCTATTTCTTACTTTTGGTCATTATTTCTATCAAACAGCCACAATACAACAAATTTTCAATCAGTTATCCAAAACACACATAATCTTATTCTTGCTAACCAGTCATCTCTCTATAAATATAATTATTATTATAACGACACCGCCCTGCACCTAACTGTTTGTGATTATTCATGTAAGTCTGAGGGGCCTTCAGACGGATTGATACGAACACAATATAGTGGTTACTTCCATTCATATCGTTTGCAATTCTCAACTTGCGAGCGAAAACTTATCAATCAGTGGTTAAATGAGCAAGTCGTGCAAAAGTTGACTACTCTAACTCGATCGCTCTCGAGTGGTCCTGCTTTCAACACGAACTTCACATTTTTAAGTAATCATGACAAATAATAATCAATTTATTACTGAGATCGACTCGATAAGTATTGCAAACGCTATTACATGTAACCCTGAAGATTGTATTAATAATATTGGCAACAGTCAGCACAGTCTCAAAGTGTTGCATCTAAATATCAGAAGTGTTTACGCTAATTACACAAATCTCGAAATCCTGTTAAACAGGATCAAAATAAAATGTGACGTAATTATTCTCACAGAATGCTGGTTACACAAAGATAAAACTTTACCGATAATAGAAGGCTACTCCTCACATGCTTCAGAAAACAATCATAATAAAAATGATGGCGTAGTCATATATGCTTCCTCTCAATTACAATGCAACATAACTGAGCCTTCTTTTCTAGGAGCTAGCTGTTTAATTTTAAGAATTGAGCCCGATATAGTTATTGTAGGTATTTACCGTTCCCCGTCTAGCCGCAAAATTTACAGTTTCTTGCATTCTCTGAATTCTACATTAACTATACTCAAACGCTATCCTAACATTGCGGTTCTTGGAGATATGAACATAGACATTAGGAATTCTCTATCTGATGAAAACACCACAGAATACTTAAATGTTATACTAGAACTCGGTCTATATCCCGCTCACAATCTGCCTACTAGAGGAGAAAACTGTTTAGATCACATTTTACTTAAAGCTATTTCATCTAGTTTTGTCTGTGTATTATCCACTACCGTAACTGACCATTTACCCATACTTCTTAGTTTAAATAAAAAAGTTCATAAAAATAAACCTATTAAAAGCATAACAAGGACCGACTGGAATAAAGTAATTACTAATCTAGAAAAAACTAATTTTGATTCAATTTTCACGTTAAGCTGCCCAGACCGGATTACTGAAAAGTTTGTGGATATACTCGCACAATCCATCACTAACAGCTCCATTACTATTAATATCTCAAAAAAACATAGAACTTGTAAGCCTTGGATAACTCAAGGTGTTCTTAGATGTATCCGGCATAAGGATAAGTTACACAATAACTCTAGAAAAAAACCATCGGATGCAAATGTTAAATTAATTTATGATAGATATAAACTATTCTGTGACAGACTTGTAGACAACGCTCGTATAGAGTACGAACAATCTATGTTAAAAAATAGCTTACATGATATGAAAGGTACATGGAAAGCTATTAAACGTATTGCTCATATATCTTCGGATAAGACGTCTTCAAATGATTTATTGCGTAATAGTAATTCACCAAATGAATCTATTGAAGAGATTAACACATTTTTCTCTAATATTGGACAAAACCTTGCTGAAAACATAATTAACCTCCATAGCACTGCACCACTTAACCTGGATCATATAGTTGCACCAAAACAGTCCTGTGTTATGCTTCCGACCGATGAATACGAAGTTTATAAAACAATTATTAGCTTAAAATCAGACTCTGCTGTCGGTTGGGACAAGTTGTCATCAAAATTTCTAAAAATGTCAAGTCATGTCATCACACCAGTGATATCTCGTTTATTTAATCTGTGTTTGGATAAAGGTAGATTCCCCAGAGTTTTTAAAAAAGCAATAGTTCATCCTGTTTACAAGGGTGGAGACCGATGCTCAGTTAATAATTATAGGCCCATTTCGGTTCTGCCTGCAATATCCAAAATTTTTGAAAAACTTATGAATAAAAGACTCTTAGAATATTTAACAAAAGAAAAAATACTTTCCGATCAACAATATGGTTTCAGGGCTGGTATTTCTACTGAAAACGCAGTTCAAGATTTATCAGATGAAGTTGTTAATGCTCTTGATAACGGTAAAAAATGCATTGTTGTTTTCCTCGATATGGCGAAAGCCTTTGATTCAGTCTCGGTCTCCATCCTTGTCAGGAAGCTGGAAAAAATAGGTATCAGAGGAAATTGCCTTGAATTCTTTAAAGATTACCTCTCTAACAGAACTCAGATGATAAAAATAGGTGATTATCTCAGCAAAGAATCTGACATTTCCTATGGCGTACCACAGGGGAGTATAAATGGTCCTAGTCTCTTTTTGATCTATATTAATGATCTATGTAACCTAAAATTTGAAAATGCACATATTTATACATATGCCGACGACACAGCTATCGTTTTCCAGGGTGATACTTGGTCGGAGGTCTATGATGCTGCAAATAAGGGCTTGATATCAGTTGCTAGGTGGCTCCAAGGCAATCTTCTAACTCTTAACGTAACAAAAACGAAATATATTCCGTTCTCATTGAGGTCTAATAACAATCCTTCCGAACATTTCCGAATTAAAATTCACAACTGCAATGGTAACGAAGAGTCATGCGATTGCCCCTGCATTCAAAAAGTCTCACAGATAAAATATCTGGGAGTAATCCTAGACAACCGTATGTCCTGGTTACCCCATATTGAGATGGTCTCTTCAAGAGTTCGTAAATTGATATGGATCTTTAAAAGACTGAGATGTGCTGCTAGTACTGATCTTCTGAAATCCACATATACAGCACTATGCCAATCTATAATTACATACTGTATAAGCGTGTGGGGCGGTGCCTTCAATACCCACTTAATTCCTTTAGAAAAGGCCCAAAGATCGGTCCTAAAAGTGATGTTATTCAAAAGTTTCAGATTTCCTACTTCTGATCTTTACAGAGCCGCTAAAGTTTTAACAGTACGTCAGTTATATATACTTAATATTATTTTTTATCAACACACAAAAATTCCCTTTGAAATCATTCAGACCCATAGAAAACGCCGAAGGATTAAAGGTGCACCTTTAAATATCGGTAACTTTAACACTAAATTCATAAAAACTCAACTTTGTTTCGCAGCCCCATTTTTATATAAAGTAATCGATAAGAAATTACACATTTCAAATCTTAACAAGCATGACATCAAACCGAAAATAAATGACTGGCTCCAGACTCTTGATTACGAAAGTACAGAAAAACTATTAGTGGTTCAAAGTTAAGTACATATTCATTTGGATTTTTGCGTGACTACACAAAGATGAGGTTATGTTATTGGTAAATCTGTGTTCCAAATTAATAAGTAATGGCTTTTAAACTGAAATATATTCTCATATCTCAAAATGCATTAATTGTTCTACAGCACTGGCTTGTGGCATGTAAATGGTTAATTTATTGTTAATTAATAATTGTGTAAATGGTTGAATTTATTGTTAAACACATAAAGTGAATTGGCTGGGGTTTTCTAAGTATAGACCATATAAATTAAGTCTAGTTTTATATTTAAACGAATTTACATGGGTTTGATTGTGCGGTTGTGTGTGTGCGAGCACGAGATGAATCATATGTATTTATTATATTTGTGATATTCTTAGATCAAGTAAAACTATATTTATGTTATAAATTATGTATAATATAACATAAATATAATATAAATTATTATATTTATGTTATATTTTACAAATCACTCAAATCCCTCAAAATTGCATTATTATTAAATTTCTTTGCGACGCGATAAAAATGAAGTTGTCTAGTACGCTCGTGGCACTGCTTGATGTAAACAACAAGAACCGGTCTTGCATCATTGCGTTGCACACACATCGACGCACGCACACTGGGCTCACCGACACAACGCTGCGGCGTTGTGTCGGTGAGCTGATAACATAATGTACCTACTTTAATCTTTATTTGTACATATTTTCGCGAGAAGTTGTCGGCTCCGGGAAACAGGAATCCTAGTCCGGAGCCTGACGCACTTGTAATTATATCATGTAAATTTTGTGACAATAAATAATTTTGAATTTTGAATTTTTGAAACACCCAGACACAGAACAAACATCCATGCTCATCACACAAATGTTTGCCCTGGGTGGGGATTGAACCCACGACCTTTCAGTTCAGCAGGTAGACGTAAACACACTAACAACTGAGACAACTTAGGAACTCTATAATAAAACGACACAATCACATAGAGTTTAAGCTCGTTTGATTCGACTTGACGAGTACTTTGGTCCTTGATATTATCCATACGCAACTTCATCAGATTTGGGAAAATAAGTTTGTTACTAAGCTTTTATTTAGTTTCACGTGTCCCGTTGTCTGTCTCACTGTAATCAAATCTTGCAAGTTAAATTTGACCCACTTCCAAAAGCAAAGCTTATATTATGGAAACTAAATGGCTGATAGAATACATACATATCTATATACTTACTTTTTTCTTAAATACACAAACACACCACTCATTGATACATACATAGTAACACCCAGAAACAGAACAGTCATCTTTGTTCATTACACAAATGTTTGTCTTGGGTGTAGATCAAACTCGCAACCTACAGCTTAGATGGCAGGCGTATTACCAATAGAGCTGTGAGGCCAACAATAATGTTATAACTCGATATAAAATAACACAGGTTGTTCTGGTGTAAAACAAAACTAAAAATATTTAAAACTGCATAAAACCTTTAAAGTAAGGGCGTAATTTTTCTAGCACGAACAAGTCACGCGAATACCGTAATGGCACAGAATATATAATAGTACGCAATGGGAAGAATATTCATGAAGCTTCAATTACGTCTGGGTGCAAGGAAATGAGCTGAAAGCGAGACAAAAAGCTAGCGAGAATCGTTGTTGCGCCGCATCTCTTATTCACGGCTTGGCGTCACCTTTGTTACGGGAACTATAGGTAAGAACAGTCAGATTCAAAAGTCCATTATTAATCTAAAAAGCAATTTCACAAAAAAAAATTGTTTTGTATGAGTTGATTTGCATCAAGCTGTCATATGAGGAGTTGTGTTGTGCCGTAGCACAAATATACACAACTATGACCTAAACTGGAGATTATTCTATCCATAAGCTTTGTTGCCTATGGATATTTTAAATAATCTCCAATCACTCAGCTTTACAAATATTTATTATTTATTTATTAGTTTTAATATAATAAAATTTATAATAGTATATATTAATATACCTTGATTAAATGTTGAATCAATTATATTATGACTTTATTTAAAGTGATATTATACTTTTGATCCATGGATCATGGTTATGTTTCCTTGTTATTTTATATTTCAACGAGATAAGAGAAATAAGGCTAACCCGTCAGTATTTTGAATTTAAAAATGTGGAACTAGCAAAATGTGGAATGTCCTTCCTCGGGAGGTTTTTTCGCCGAGCTTCAACAAAGAGCGTTTTAAGAGTGTCTACAAGCACCTTTCCGGGTTAGCAAAGCAACAGTAATGTCACTGATGTTGCAGTTGTCCATAGGCGACGGTCATCGCTTACCATCAGGCGAGCCGTCTGCCTTTTTGCTGCACCTTTTTATTTAAAAATAAAATAAAATAAAACTCTGAAAATTAAACTATCCCGAGCTTCAACAAAGAGCGTTTTAAAAAGGGTGTCTACAAGCACCTTTCCGGGTTAGCAAAGCAACAGCAATGTCACTGATGTTGCAGTTGTCCATAGGCGACGGTTATCGCTTACCATCAGGCGAGCCGTCTGCCTTTTTGCTACACCTTTTTATTAAAAAAAACTCTGAAAATTAAACTATCGTGTGTCAATTATTTTGATAGTAAAAAAAAATAATGAAATAAGGTCAGTAGTGCCCTCAAATGCCATATAAGTTGTCTTCCCGAACAAACTCTTCGCGTACAGATCGTATTTTTCTCATTTTATTTTAGCCGAAGTATTTTTCGAGTAATCTTGACGAAACTTGGTAAACAGGTTTTACAAGTTCATAGTTATTTTATCTTCAACAATATTTGATTCAAAACGAGGTGTATGTAGTACATATTTAGAAGACCCACAATTATAATTTATATAAACTGAAGCAACCGACTTCAAAATACGTAATTTCGAATTTCGTTTACTTGGATGACATTTTCAAAAAAAAAAACATTCAGTCAAATTGAGAACCTCCTTCTTTTTGAAAATTGGTTTGTTAAAATATTAATAATAGTTACAAGCTAGGAACATTTTATTATATCAATAAAAGACAAGAGCTTAAAATGTTTATATATATTGTAACTCATAAATATTGTCAAAATATACATAAATAAAACTAAACTAAAATAACCTAAATCAAATAATACTACTACGAAATAAAAATAGCCCATGCAACTTAAATAAACTAAAGAAAACTAACATTTTGAATAAAAACTAAAAATCAAATATGTTTGGTGTCCGTGTGATAGAGTGCCTAATTTTAAAATTATAAAATAACAAAGTCAGTTTGGGGCGAGCTATTAAAATTTAATACCGTTTCAGTTCTGCTATTATTTAAAATATAACACTACCTTAATTAGTAGTCTACCGTCTAGACTTCAACTTAACCTGGTTAGCAAAAACCGAGCATATACAAATTGGATCCTTTCTTTTATTACATCTCTGTCTGCAAATTTCAGTCTAGTTTACATTTTGAATCTGACAATTATGTATGTTAAAAGAAAAATTAAATACCCGATTGGATGGGAGGATGAGAACGTAGTTGACTACGGAATCCTAAAAAAACTCTGGTTTCTATCATGTCGTATCCTTATTATCGCCATGCAGACCTAATATTATTTCAGCAGTGGTTACCAATAAACATACCAATAAACATACAAAGCTGAAATCACTGCCATTGAATACCTTTAAGAATTTGCCAGGCATCCAGACTTTTCCACTAGACATTTCCACTAATAATGTTTATAGCATACATATACAAGAGTTTCAAAAACTGCTTTCGTGTCGCCGATGACGTCAAACGAAAAAACAACTAAACTACATCCTAAGTTCAGACGTCTAGATAAAGCAAACAGTGTAAGTTAGTGTCCTCCATTTCACCTGAGTTTTATCTACGCTTCAATTATACAGACAGCTCGATAGCCTTCACCTTCTTACATGTAAATAAATTACCTTTGTTTAGGTTAGCGTGTCTGGAATTTGGATTTGGGAATTATAAAATGTTTGGTTGGTGTTGTAAACAGTGATTGTAAACAGTTTTACGAACAGTAGATATCGCGAGTACAAACTTACAAAATTACATATTTGTTGTAAAAATGTCTTTGTAACAAGAATTTAGAATAAATTCTTGTTCAGAATTGAATATTGATATTTTCTGTCAAATGCAAGCCAAATATTATTAAAATCGGCCGAGAAATGACCTCGTAAAACTTCTCTTTTTAATCGAGATTTCACATTATGTCTCGACTTGACCGATTCTGCTCCTACTTTATTTTTTATTTACTTATATAATTATAGTTTAAAAAAACTGAAGCAACCAACTTCTCATGGATGCCATTGTCAGAACTAGACCAAATTGAAATGGGACCACACGGTAGTCATATACTTGAATTATTACCTGACTATACTTGAAATATGTCTTGCGTTTATCATATTTCGCGAATGTGCTGTTATGAGAATAGGTACAATGTCTTGCTATTATGATGTTTAACCTCAATAGAGTTTCCCAACGGGCGGGCCTCAAAATGAACATGGACAAAACGAAGGTTATGTCGAACGCCCATTTAGTGCCCACCCCAATATCTGTGGGGAACTCCACTCTTGAAGTTGTTGACGAATACGTCTACCTAGGACAAACGGTCCGATTAGGCAGGTCCAACTTTACGAGGGAGGTCAATCGTCGTATCCAACTCGGCTGGGCAGCGTTCGGGAAACTTAAAAGCGTCTTCTCGTCCAATATTCCCCAGTCCCTCAAGTCGAAAGTTTACAACCAGTGTGTGTTACCAGTGATGACATACGGCACTGAAACGTGGTCCCTAACTATGGGCCTTATAAGGAAACTCAAGGTCACGCAACGAGCTATGGAGAGGGCTATGCTCGGAGTCTCTCTACGAGATCGAATCAGAAATGAAGAGATACGTAGACGTACAAATGTCACCGATATAGCACAGCGGATTAGCAAGTTGAAGTGGCAGTGGTCAGGGCACATAGCACGTAGAACTGATGGCCGATGGGGCCGAAAGGTTCTCGAGTGGAGACCACGTACCGGCAAGCGCAGCGTAGGAAGACCAGCCATGAGATGGACAGATGATCTCATACAAGTGGCGGGAAGACGCTAGATGCAAGCCGCTTCCAATCGGTCTTTTTGGAAATCCATGGAGGAGGCCTATGTCCAGCAGTGGACTTCTTATGGCTGAGATGATGATGATGATTATGATGTATTCATATAGGTACGCTGACGGATTGGTTTTAAGTACCAAACGTTTCTAGGGAATATTATCAAAATTGGTCAATATAGGGCGCCACAACAAACTTCCCTATTTTTAGGGAAATACCCCTTTTGAGTAAAGGGGTACTTCCCTAAAAAATAATACCGGCCAACAAAAAAAAAACTACTATTTTCCAGCGATCTATATGAACTTGAATTCTTTGTTATTTTCATTGAAAAATACGACCCTTAAATATGCAGTTCTTCTAGCAGTTGCAAACAAGTGTCAAACTATTACAGTATTATGATTGTAATAATAGTTTTAACAAGACTTTACATCTGATAGCAAGCTCTATGTTAAGACAGTTTCAAGAACAAGGCAATCACAAAGTGAAACCACAACACTGGCAGGTAGTTTAAATATAGTCAAGTACAGGTAGCAAATACAAGAGGAGAATGCATGTTATAAATTATTTTCAGGGAAACGTGGAGGTTTAAAGTGCTAGGAAATGGAATTGCAAGTGCTCGTAAGAGTATAAATAAAAATGTGAAGTTAAATATTTTTGTTCCAGACAAATTACGTTATTAGGTTTAGTCATTTTAGGTAACTTTCTGTGACACCGCGTCGTGTATTTCTAGTAAACTTCTGTATTTAGGGTGTAGTTAGTATTTTTATTATAGAGAAGTTCTATATGATGACAATAATTTTTGATCTGATAAAAAAACAGCTTTTGTTTGAGTCTCATTTTTATCAGACTGTGTAAGAAGGACGGTTCTGTTTTTCGAATGTATGTATGTATGTGGGTATGTATGTACGTGGGTATGTATGTATGTGGGTATGTATGTATGTGGGTATATATGTATGTTTTATATGATAACCTGCAGCATAAACGGCTTGACCGATTTTGAAGTGCGAGGTGTCGTTAGATTCGTCTTTACTTGTTGAGTGTAGGAACCCTAAAAAACTAAAAACCACGCTTTAAATTATTGTAATGTCATCGGTCCTCGTTAAGTCTACAAAGTTTGAATGAAATCTGACCGTTTGAAGTGGGTCAAAATGAAGTCCAAAGGAGTCGGTTACAAACAAACATGCATACAGGTGAAGCTAATACAAGCGTGTTAAAAAGAGATAGGTCAGGTCTGTAACACTTGCGCGAAGACCATCGTCGTCGCAACCCATACGCCGCAAACGTGTTGGACGGCGATTAGGCGGCTAGCGCATGAGCGCCATCTGCCTTCGTAAACAAGGGAACTCTGGGCGGTAGATTCGGGGGAGTCTGCCGCCCAAATAAAGAGTTCCCCGAGGATGAACGATGTGTCTAGTGTTCCGACACATCGTTGTCAGGCGGGTGGAGTAAAAACTCCCCGAGAGAGGGGTCATTTGGACTAGCGTGCCTGGTCAGTGGTAGAGTCTGGGAGAGTGCCCACTGTCCGGCCGTAAGCGCAAAGGAGGAACACCGTGAGGTTTTAGTCGGTAGTGGCACCATTCTGGTGTCGAGCCCGACATAACCCGCCGCTCCCCCCGGGGCGGAGGGTATGCGTAAATGAATTTCCTCACGAAAAAAAAAAAAAAAAAGGTCTGTAACACTTACGTATTTGAACTTTGTATTATATGGGAACACCTAGCACATAACAATGTCCTGGACTGTAGAGAATATTAGAAGCAGTCCTGGATTTGTCAATAGGCCGTATAGGCCGCGGCCTAGGGGCGGCAGCGTCATAGGGGCTGCAGCTTTCAGAGGACGCCCGATATAGGTCTCATCCTGGTAGTCGATGAGGTGTCTTTTTGCAGTGCGCTCCCGTACTATACGTAATTAATATGATTTTGAACTAGAGTATCGATTTTCAAGATCAGTAGGGGCGGCAAAAATTTAATAGCCTACTGGCGGCTAAAAAGTGTAAATCCGGCACTGATTAGAAGATAAAAAGCACATTTTGTTGAGTATGCGATGATTATGAGTACGGAAACCTCGATGTGCGAGTGAAACTCGTACTTTGTAGGATTTATCATGAAGGCTAAAGACCTAAACATAATACAGCATGTGTAGACAGTCATGCAAAAATACTCGACTCCAGCTCGTGTGGGCGACGCGCCTAACATAACAACTACGTGTTACTAAATTCTGTGACGCAATTTGAACTCATTTATTTCGTACTTAGACGTTTCTATTAGTATTTTTTTGTAAATGCTTGCTCGAAATGATCTGTATAATCTAATTCATTCTTGCCCTTTTTACTATCGGTTAGCCAGAAATACGACAAATATTCAAAAAACTTGGACGAAATCCTCTCAGCGTGCAGATTGCAAACTTGTTGAATACACTTCCTGAATAAATTTTTCGTGATAGATATAATTTGGGTGTGTTCAAATAGCAAGTTTATTTTTTCTTATAAGTAAGCTCGCTCCATCGTGAATCACATGGTGATTGGTGAATTCTGAGTGACTAGTCATGCGCTAACCTAATTAGGGAATGGGATTGTGTGAAATAAGTTTTAGGTATATACAAGGGCGTCGCCAAGAGGGGGCAGGGGGGGCAGCCCCCCCCCCCCCCCCTAGAGATTTAAAAAATGTAGCCAACTGCAAAGCAACCAAAGTACTAAGGCCATGCAATTGTACCTGTACCTACAATTCATATTTTTCTCATCCTCCATAATATTAACTTGCCCCCCCCCCCCTGGGCCATGGGCTGGCGACGCCCTTGGGTATATATCTATATTAATCTTTATTTAAAATTTTGAATTTTGGATTTTAAGGAACCAATTTCAATGTTTTTGTGATTGATGTTGTTTTTATATTTTTAATCATTTATTAAAATATTGTAGCGGGGAGTGCTGTGATGTGTAAAAGTTGTTCTAGTATTTTTGAGTAATCTTCCCCTTTATTTTATAAATTAACAAGACCTCTTATGCGTTTATGTAGTGATATAGTGCAGTTTTTTATTTATTTATAGAATAGAACGTTAAAAGCGGTCTAAGTACATTTGTTCACTCTTACACGTCATTTTTTTACCGGTACGCGTAAAGTTGGGATGATTTATTTTTTTCTAGTCTACCCCATCGTGTGGGTACCATTGGAAAGGTAATCGAAAAACTTGCGGGTATGCGGAAATCATTTTTCAATTTAGGGATCCGTTTGCGAATTATTAAGTTTTGAAGTGATATTTTTTGTTAGATTCAAGTGTTCCCCCCTCTACTAGCTAAATGGTTGGCGATATGAAAAAAATTAGCATAATATGATGAAATTAAAAGGAAAATGATCACGGCTAAGTAGGTTTTACAAGTTAACGAGTAATAGTCGATAAACTCAAAAAAATTACTAAGAAAAGTAAAAAAATGAAAATTTCGTCCAAATTTCATTTAAACAAGCTTATCCCCATTTTAAGTTCACATAAATTTATGTACAACTACAGAACCCTACTTTGCGCATGGCACGCACTTCGCTTATTTTGTATACATCTGTGAAATTTTATCTAAATCTATTTTTTTTTATCAGTACATCCTAACTCACAAACATTCACATATTATTATATAAGTAGGAGCTCAACAATTATACAATACTCCAACTTTTGGGCAAGTCCTTTATGTAAGAGTACTCAGTATTTTTCGGAGTACATTGCCCGAGATTCGTTTTCGTTTTGTCCTCCCGGTATGACGGTCCATTACTATCCTTTATATTCTTCATGAATGCCCCATAACATAAATTATAGTTTTATTTCTATGAGAAAATATCCTAAAGTACAACAGAAATGGAGTTATTTCGTTTAGTTCGCCCATTACCTTTATTTGCTCATTCATTTAACGACACAAGGCCGCGAATGTTGTGTCACAGTTGGAAATGTTTTAGGGACCAAAGTTGGATAACGTTTTGAAACGAACCTAATCCATTTTTCAAGCCCATTCGGCAAACTTTTTCGATCAATTTTAGCCTCTAACTCAAACAGAAAATGGCACAGGTTAGAATTTATTGGCTACATAGGTTTTCGGACCGTAACGGGTGAAAGGTTTGTTTGCGAATGGCGATACCTTCATTCTAGTATCTGTCTCTGTAATAATTATAGTTTAAAAAACTGGAACTACTGACTTCGAATAACGCAATTTCGTTTACCTTGGATGACATACTTTTTCCAGTTATTTTGTTTTAAAAAGTACTAAACCGATATTGATAAAGTTTATATGGGACTACTTCTGAAGCAAGTTTCTACGGATTAGCAAGTTGAAGTGGCAGTGGGCAGGGCATATAGCACGTAGAACTGATGGCCGATGGGGCCGAAAGGTTCTCGAGTGGAGACCACGTACCGGCAAGCGCAGCGTAGGAAGACCAGCCACGAGATGGACAGATGACCTCATACAAGTGGCGGGAAGACGCTGGATGCAAGCCGCTTCCAATCGGTCTTTTTGGAAATCCATGGGGGAGGCCTATGTCCAGCAGTGGACTTCTTATGGCTGAGATGATGAGATGATGATGACTTCTGAAGCATGACCTTAATAAAAAATATTTGGCGATGTAATCGCGTTACAAAAATACAAAAAAATAAATGAAAACCACAGTAAACTCCCCCCCATATATATATATATATAGTGAAGAACAAGTGTCCGTTTTGACAAAAACAAAAAATTGTAAAGATTGGTTGAAAGAAGAGGTTGAAAAAACGACAATCCAGACTGAAGAACATTTTAGCAATTGACGCAGATACCTTTGTTCTCTTCGCTCACTCGGTCAATAAGGGAATTATTTCTGAGAAAATATTTCCATATCGTAGCTAACCTTTATTTAAATAAGTATGTTTTGTTCAACGTTGTTCTTTGGGAAACTCATTTCATAAAATTTTCACTAGAACAAACATCGTTCTGGCAAACCTTTAGCTATCCTTGTCAGAGCCAACATCGAAATGATGCCTTCTTTGTCTTTCAATGTCGGGTACGAGTTACGTAAACAAACTTAGGCACTACAAATTGAGTAAAATAATCACTAACAGCATTCCTTAGTATTATAATTATTTTGACGTTTATTTCATTACAAGTCTGCGAGAACTGGATCTTCAAATCTAACTTAAATAATAGAATATTTAATAGTACGGGTATAGAAAACTTACTTTGCAAACACAATTGAATAGCGACCCTTGCTACGACGTAATAAAGAGCAAGTCAGCTTGCACAAGTGCTCAGTTCCTACTATTATAATAACCTACATACACGTAGTGTATCTCGTTCTACCACGTAGCTCTTATCTCTTCTGGCGCGCGACAAAGTTCTGAAGTGTCCGGTTGAACGGGCAGGTCGTAAGTATATACTTGTAACATTATATCTGTACTGCAGAACTGGTTGAACGTATGTCTGGGGTTGTTGTTAACTCGGCCGTAACTATGAGTAATTCGTCCGTGTGATCTACGAGTAGTAATCATCTTCAAGATTTTTCAAAATTTGATATTATTTTAACCGACTTCCAAAAAGGAGAAAGTTCTCAATTCGACTATGTTTTTTTATAAATATATATATAAAAATCAGTTCAGTACTTTGGTTTTTATAACAAAATAACTGGAAAAATCTTGCCCCAATATTGTTTCCAAAATACAAACTTCGCGTAAATCTAAATAAAATATTATAATTAGTAATCAAAAACTGTCATCGATGTCCAATTGCTACAAGGGATGAACAGAATGCTCTTATTAGACTGCATGTCGGTTGAATCGTTATTGCGTATCAAATTAAGGCCACGCTTACACGCAAAAGATGCAAACAACTTTTTAAAAAATTTCAAAATTACTTGTACTATTAATTCAAGCTCAATTTTTTTATATGTGAAATGTTGGTCTGTTGGCTAGGGTTCTCCTAGTACAAAAACACGAATATAGCTGAAAATAGTCTAAATAGCTTTATTTTTTGAAAAATATGCCATTTTATTTATTTTTAGGGTTCCGTACCACCTCAAATGGAAAAAAACGGAACCCTTATATGATCACTTTGTTGTCCGTGTGTCTGTCAAGACGCAAGGGAATTAAAACATATGGGGTACTTCCCGTTGACTTACAACTTTGAAATTTCATCATCATCATCTCAGCCATAAGAAGTCCACTGCTGGACATAGGCCTCCCCCATAGATTTCCAAAAAGACCTTGCTAGCATCCAGCGTCTTCCCGCCACTTGTACTAACTTTGAAATTTAGCAAGAAGCATTGTCATATAGTTCACATTAAGGAAACATTCCGAAAACTACATTTTTAATTTAATCACATAAAATAGGGTCATTATGCAAGGAAGGAGGGTCCAAATTTTAAAGTGCTTTAACCTTATCATGTGAGATATTATATGAAAGAGCTTAATTTGCACAAGCTAAAACAGGTTTTGAAATAATTTTACGATGTATATTTTCGATTTATGAAGGAATATTTAAAAAATATATAATTCCCCCCTTTATCTACTAGTTTGTATGGAACCCTAGGTGGGCGAGTCTGACTCGCTCTTGTCCGTTTTTTTTTAAATTGATCTCAAAGTTGTTTAAGGCCACCAAAGTAACCATGTTAAGTAGTTATTAATTTTTTTTGCGTTCTACTAGAATACATTTTGATACGTTTAGTGCACTATTTTACAGTAATTTATTTTACAATAATTTTGGCTTGCGAACTGTAAAATACCTAAAGTTCTGGGGAAGCCTCGCTTTAACTTACTCTTATCGGATTGCATTACAAATCGTTATTGTGTATTAATTAACTCCCGATAAACAACTATCACGTGTTTGATAATATAAATTAATACTTTATTGTTTTATGTCAATGTCATAGCAGATAACACAAATAATTTTGCACACAGATGTTCCATTGTTCGATAATTAATAAAAATAATTAACTATAACAATGGGAAGCAAGATATATCCAGTTCTTTCAACGGAATTATCTGCAGTTTTTTTTAAAACACTTATTATGTAGGACACTAATTATTTTATAAGATATAATGTGAAATACGAAACTACACAATTTTTAAGTGTATTTTTTATGTCGATAGGCTAACAAGGTAGGCACTTACACGTTTCGAGGAACTGTATTGAAAACAATATATATAAAAATAAAAACTGTTACGAGTGACATAAAAATCGGAATGTAGCTTATAAAGAAATAAAAATATGTGGCAAAGACCGTGTCATGAAACGCATATTTTAGGGTTCCGTAACCAATGCTATATATAAAACAAAATATTTTTCATTGCCAAAGTTACAAACATATTCAGGAGGCAGTTATAAGTATATGTATACGAAATATTTCGGCATATAAACAAAAGATTGTTATTTTATTATATTATTTTTAACTTTATTAATTACTAAAAAGTATTGTTTGTTAAGGCTACTTAGAAAAAAATGAGCTTGGTATTATAACGAACTGTTCAAAACAATTGTCATTAAAAGTTTTTAACATGACCTGTTACTATGAATTCTAATCATCATGAATTTCTAGATTACCTACAAATTCACAGGAAACACAATTTTTAAACTTTAACGAACTATATCTCACACATAACACATTTTAGAAAAAAATGCTGCGTACCTAATACGTTAATTTCATTTTAAAGGGGACATTTAAAAAATAAATCTCTTATTTTTTTTTATAAATGTAGATGTCATTTCGTAGCGGTTTACAAAAAATCATCTGATAGCAGCAGATAGCTGGTAAATTTCTTATTTGCAGTCTTAATAAATTGGATGTGACATACATACAGTCGGCCATGGACGTATTTATTAAGGTTTTTCGTAGTACTACGGAACTCTAAAAAGGTAAAGGTTAAGATGAGTGTGCACGTGTGCGTGCCTACTAAATGAATCCCTCCTACTTTGTGTTCCAATCACAGGGTTCATCGAGTTCTAATTCCGTACCCGTATCAAATAACGTCTGCTAGTGATATACATGTGTTTGATTATTTACTCAGTATAAAGACTTCAACACGAACCGGTAAGCGCAGCGTAGGAAGACCAGCCACAAGGTGGACAGAAGATATCATACAAGTGGCAGGAAGACGCTGGATGCAGGCCGCTTCCAACCGGTCTTTTTGGAAATCCATGGGGGAGGCCTATGTCCAGCAGAGGACTTCTTGTGGCTGAGAGATGATGATGATCATGATAAAGACTTAAAAAGGCGATAACTGAACTCACGTAGAACGCTTTAACGACATATTATGTAGTTAATGATGTCTCAATATTTTTTCAAATTATAGTTTAAAATATTTTCTAAAAAAAAACGGACAAGACCGAGTCAGACTCGCCCACCGTGGGTTTCGTACAAACTGTAGATAAAAGGGGGAATTTATATATATATATTTTTATATTTTCCTTCATAAATCGAAAAATATACGTCGAAAAATATTTAGGAACCTGTTTTGTTGTTGCGAAAGCTTGTGCTAATTAAGCTCTTTCAAATGATACCCCACATGATACGGTTAAAGCCATTTAAAATTTGGACCCTCTTTCCTTGCATAAAGACCCAAATTTTTGTGATTAAATTAAAAATTACCAGTTTTTGGAATGTTTTCCTATATTTGTACTCTAACACAATGCTTCTTGCCAAGTTTCAAGGTCAACGGGAAGTACCCCATAGGTTTTGATTCCCTTGTGAGTGTCGAAATGTGAGTTTTTTACGACATATTAAGCTGTAACTTTTTTTTACGAAAACTGAGAATTTTTTATTTTATTTCTGCAGCAAGAGACTATGAATTTGAGTATATGGTTTTAATTTCAACTCGATACCTTAACGCGTTCCTGAGATACAGGTCTTGACACCCGGACAGACGGACAAACAGACAGACAGAAAGATGGACAGACAGACAAAAAAGTGATCCTATAAGGGTTCCGTTTTTTTTCCTTTTGAGGTAGGGAACCCTAAAAATGAAATGAAAGGCATGATTAGGTAGATGTTGAAATATTTTTACATGCTGTTTTGATCTTTTGATAGTGAGTAAGTTACCTAACCAAATATAGTGTGTACCTGCATAATTATACAGATAAACCGTCTTACTTATAAACGCTGATTAATCTCATTTTATTTAAACAGTGTTTTGTTTCGTTTTCGCACGTGACAGTTCCTATCTGGCAGGAAGGGACAAATCCATTTTCAGTAAATAAGACTTTAACATGCGTTTATAAGCGGAAAGTAAGACTGAAAATGTATTTTTTTTCTCACTTTTATGTCATTTTACTAATTTAACCTTTAAACAACGTATGATGTCTACATAACCATCAAACTGATTGGCAAAACAGCCTTAAATAGACAATTTTTAAAAACCATGCCACGTGCAATGTAGGTTTCCGTAGTTACATAATATCATAATTTATGTGACCTTAAAACAGGGTATTTTGTTTGATACCACGAACATTAGAGTGAACTTATCTTAATTTAAATGAAATATTAATTTTTGACTTGTCTTAGTAATTGTTTTAAGTTGATCGACTGTAACTCGATTACTTTTAAAGCATATTTAGCCGTAATAGTTTACCTTTTAATTTCATCATAATTATATTCTACTAGCATGATTCTTTTCATATCTACAAAGTTAATCGTTTAGTAGAGGGACTCGTGACTCTTAACGAAAATTATCATTTCTCGTTTCCCATTTCTCGTTGAAATCCCAAAAATCCGTACTCAGCGATATCGATCCACATTCCTGTTGCGTACTGCATAATGGAATTCGTTGCCGCCATCTCTGTTACCTGAGACCTACAATCTTGGAATTTCCAAGGCTAGAGTGAATAGATATCTTCTAGATCGACGAGCTCCATCCTCGGCCACACCGTCGCTTAACATCAGGCGAGTTGGTGGTCAATCGTAGATCTATCTTCTATAAAAAAAAAAAACTCTTCAAAGCTTAATATTTCGCAAACAGATCCCTAAATTGAAAAATAGTTTTCGCGCACTACCCAATGTTTTTTGATTAAGTACCTATCCAATACAATGGGGCAGATGAGAAAAAAAAACAATCCCACTTTACGTGTAGGGGAGGTACCCCAAAAACATTTTTTTTTCATTATTATATTCTACGACTGTCTTAGCTTTATTAATATGGATATCTATACCAAATTACAGCTTTCTAGTACTTATCAGTCAAAGACAGCAAATCCTATAGCTGTAAATATTTCTATACTATATTACGCACACCTACTCTTTGTAGATACCAGATGGATTGAATTTAACAGCATGAATGGAAGGTGTCGCATAAATCTACGTTAGTAAAAAAAATCTCCAATAACTGTATAACGAGCGACCCAAAAAATCCTGAACTTGCCTACTTTCTGAACCCGTCTTTGGCAGAATACAAATGCGAACGGGCCCTTCCAATGTCGTGCCAATTTATCTCTTATATATCACACTGGGTGAAAAATAACACCAAAATCATTTTTATTGTCCGAATAAAGGTCCGATGCTTAGTTAAGGAGGATTTTTTAGGGTTCCGTGGGTCTAAAAGAAATATATTAATAGAAATATATATAATTGTGTAAAGTCGTAATAGTAGGGGAGCCCAAGAGGGGATTTAGCGCGTTACTCGAGCGCGTCAGAAAATCATATGGGGAGAAAGCTTGCACCCTGTAATGTACCCCTACCATATTAGAACCCTTAATATGGGGGGTTCGTTGAGGACAGCCCGTCAGATTAGTAAAAAAAAATCGATCCTCAGAAAAACTCGAGCTCGTCAGATTAAGATAAGATAAGTTAAGTACGTCCAGAAAAGTGTATATTTCAATAATCTGTCAATTTGAGCGTGGCGTATGGAAATAAACGAATCACAAAGTTGTAAAAAAAACGTCATCTCGAAATACTCGAGCGCGATTTTTTTTTTTTTGAGAAAATCCTATCAGGATTACGAAAAACATATAATCTGACGTTTTTCGTGTAGCTAAAACCATCGATAAAGGATGAAGCGTACAGATGCTGAGAACTGTGTATTCCCCACTCCGCAGCTATCTTACCTTCTCACTCTTTCCCTCTCGCACCGTTTCACACTGTTACAATAGATACACAAAGTTACAATAGATCTTCGGTATAGTTGGAGTATAGAAACCTCGGTACGCAAATGAAACTCTCACTTGGCGGGTTTTATTTTTTAGCTCCTTTTGCTTGCTCATTGGGTAATATTAGTGACCTAAATTTGGTAGGTTAGTCTGTGTTCTTTTAGCCGATTTAGGAATGTTTACGTAGGAAAGGTTGAAAGGGTACAAAGTACTTTATTATGGAATTAAAAGATAAGCGGATTAGTAAAGAACAAGGATAGGAAAATTGGCTGACTGTGCAAAATACACGTAAATAAGCAGTTACCTGTTTAAATACAAAAGTTTAGTTAAGTTTGTCTTTTAGATTAGGCTTTAGTTATTAATTGCGACTGAACTTTAATACTTAGCTAAAGACTAAAATAAAGGGGCGACATTAGTATTAGACTAATGTATATTAGGGGTGCTCATTTACAAGTAAAAATAGTTTAGTTTCAAGTTTTTGACTAATATTGTAGCATTTACGGCCTTACAGAAAAACGTCTCAAATTATCTGTCTCCTTTCCGCAAGTGACATTACGTGTCAGCGAGAAGTTGACAAAATTATTTAAATTAAAAACATAATACTTTACAGAATGTTTTTTAAAATCACTTATTTTGTTAGTAAAAAGTACGTTGGAGATACCTAAAATGCATTTTATATATTTGCGAGAGCTGTATTATTATTACAAAAAAAAATTAAGTCTATGACACCCAAGGAGTGAAGATGAATCTAAGAATCTAACAACACTTCACACATGTAAATTTGTCAAACCGTTTAATACCCACATACAAACATACATATCCTCGAAAAACGTAACCCTACATTTTGCGCAAACGGATAAAAAAACTAAACCGGTGTAATGTGTCTACATTCAATAAAGCGCCCCCGTCACCGTCCTTCTGCACCGGATTGATGGATGATGCGCCTTCAAAGGGTAGTTTTTATCTCTGAACGGGTGTTGCCGCCAGGCAGACCTGGCCTGAGGAGGGTACGCTTATGAAATTTTACAGTAATAGGACAATGGAAAAACTGAGGAAGTTGAGTGAAGCTAGGAAATTGACAGATTCAAGTTTGTTTCCTGTTACAAATCCAAAAAAAAACTTAGAAACTTTTTTTTTTTGTTTTATAATAAGGTTTTAAATGTTTTTAACTTTATAAAAATTATAGGTATCACAATCATCACCTATTATTATATTTTAAATAAATTTAAGAACTGATGTTTGATGTTATCAGGTCCCATGTAAAAGCCACTTTCACAAAATTCTTTTTGTAAGTTCTGATGTCTGTGAAACTAAGAATTAAAAAAAAAACTTACTCACGGAAGACAGGTGTTTTATTTTTATTTTATGGGCATATATTTCTTGTTCTTTGACGCAAGTAGTTATCTGAAGATACCTGTGTAAACTTAAAAGCATATTTAGGCCTGGAGAGTCACCTTTCCACGCAGCAAAGTTAGAGTGACCTAATTTCACCTTGAATAAGTAGGTAAAACTGGGTATATGCAATGGCTAAAATCGCAAAGAGATACTGTTTACTCCATGAGATGAATGGTTTCTGTGCGATAATTGATTCCATAATCCGTATCGAACTCGAAACCTGATTATTATTTATGGAATTCTAAAGCACATAAGAGTCTATTGAGTTATATTCGTAAGATATTTCAATAGGTTTTTACCGCGAAATTATACTTGTAATATTCTATTTATTACATAATACCTTTCAAAATAAGTAGGTACCTACTTATACTCGTAATTTATTAGGAAAAATTTTCTGCTTTTCATATCAATATAACCGTTTATGTAAAAAATGTAACAAGGAAGGAAATTGCTTTGTGAAAGTTTTGCAAAAGAAAAACCTGCTCTTTGATTGCTTACAAGAAGAGTATGTAGGTAATGTTAAGAGAAAGTTTTCTTTTTATGTAGAAATTGCTTTTTTGCTATATAAGGATACGATAGTTATTAGTTTTGATGAGAAACATCCTATGGTCGCGCTATACCACAAACTCGTATGCCGTGATGGTAAATGATAGGACTTCCTTTCATGCCGTCATGCCCAGACTAAAGTTACTACTCGTGACTCCCTTATGTGTGCGTGCTTGTATACTATACACTTCGTTACTTTTATGTGTGAGTTGTATACTGTTTATGTCTATGTGTTAGCCGGTCACTGTCTCTCTGTCTCTCTCTCTCTCTCTCGCCACTTTTATTTATTTATAAAATTATTGAGTGTACTTTTGATAATTATTCGTATTTTCATTTCACGAGAGCACTATATATATTAATTATATATATAGTGCTCTATACACTATATATATTAATTATAAATAAATTAATTATACCACCACATTACTTACGCATCCTAAAATTGTGTGAGAGAGATAGCTTTTAGAGATAATACCGCCTTTTGTGCTCTAATCTTTATTTTGTTTATTATATTTCGTGGTTTCAATAAAACGTTATTCATTGTTTGAATAGCTTTTAGTTCACTACACATTGATCAAAAGTGTCATGTAGATGTCATGTACATTTTAAGATAGGTTAAACTGACGTACTTATTCATAACTTCTCATTTTGCAACTATTCCAAGGCGACGTTTATTAATAAGGAAGGAAACGTTAATATCATTCCACTTAGCGTGAGAACTCCGTGCACAAGACGTAATTTTAATTAAAGCGGGCAACATTTGTACCCTTACCCGCGAATGCCACTTCAGTGTTACAAACGTTCTGGATGTATGTGAATTTATGATGATTATTTGAATACAGAAGCTATTGCGGCTTGAGTAAGTTTTAATAACAATGGGTAGAGTCACCGTTGTCTTGTTTTAATAGATTAATAAATAATCATCATCACCATCTTTCCAGCCAGAAGTAGTCCATTGCTGGACATATGCCTGCTATGGATTTTCAAAAAGATCGGTTGGAAGCGGCTAGCATCCAGCGTTTTCCTGAAACTTGTACGAGTATGAGATCTTACTATGGAAATTAACGTGGTTTTCACACATTTTTAAATAAAACTACGGGACACTCACGTCTGTTTTGAAACTATAGTCAGATATTTCGGCTCAAAACAGACGTGAGTGACCCGTAGTTTTTATTTAAAAAGTATGAGATCTTCTTTTCACCTTGTGGCTGATCTCCAGAACTTGTCACTTCAATTTTAAAAACTAAAGATTTAGCTCCACTTTTGTGCATAGCGCAAAAATGTGGAATGCGCTTCCTGAATAGGTATTTTCGAATGGATGTACTGGGGATGTCCAAATCGTGGGTGAAAATGGTCCTTCTAGGTAAACGTGCTCCATTGTAGACCACACACTCGTTTAATATCAGACGATTTGACAAAAAATCATATAAATATATCTACCAATATACCATAGCAGTTTTACACTTTTTTTGCTTTGACTTTTCCATTTTTCTTGAATTTTCTACTAAAGAAAAGAAAATATTTTTAAAGGTAGATAATCCTACTATTTTGCCATAAACGTCATAATGTTGCTACTAGCTATCTCCAAGGTTAAGGTCCAAGTCCAAAATCATTTCATAGACATCGTACCGTCTTTCATTGAAATTCCATGTCGAAGTAAATTTTAGACACCAAATCGCGTTCTTTCAAAGAAACGCCGAATAATCTTCATTTCGACATGGTGTCAATGTTGTAAAGTTTACGAACAGCCAAATATTTGTTTTATTAAACCACAAAAGTGCTCCGTAAAAAACTTTTACGATAAAAGCTTCCAAACATATTTTCGTTTATTGCACATACAATACGAGGAGCGTACAATGATATCTGCGTCAGTAGGATTACGGCTACGTCACTTTTAACGGACTTTGAATTGAATGTGACGTTTAAATGACAGGCCTCATGGCTCAGTGGTAGTACTACTGCCTCCTGAGTTCTAGGTCGTGAGTTCAATCCCCACCAAGGGCAAACATTTGTGTGCTGAGACTGATTAGCATGGATGTTTATTCCGTGTCTGGGTATTTCTATGTATCATAAGTATGTATTTACAAAAAAATAAAAAACCGGACAAGTGCGAGTCAGACTCGCCCACCGAGGGTTCCGTACAAACAAGTAAATAAATGGGGGAAATCATCTTTTTTTTTTATTTTCTTTTTTATACCGAAAATTTATACATCGTAAAAATATTTAAAAACCTGTTTTAATTAATATGATACCCCACATGATACGGTTAATTCACTTTAAAATTTCGACCCTCATTCCTTGCATAACGACACTATTTTTTTGTGATTAAATTAAAAATGTCCAGTTTCAGATTTTTTCCTATATGTGTACTCTAACACAATGCTTCTTGCCAAATTTCAGAGTTCTAGGTCAACGGGAAGTACCCCATAGGTTTTGATTCCTCTGTGAGTATCGAAATGTGCATTTTTTACGACATATTCGGCTATAACTTTTTTTTACGAAAACTGAGAAATTTTATTTTTCTTTCTTCAGCAAGATACTATGGATCTGCGTATATGGTTAATTTATAATTTATAATATGGGTAATTTCAACTCGATACCTTCACGCGTTCCCGAGATAAAGGTCTTGACACCCGGACAGAAGGACAGACGGACAGACGGACAACATAGTGATCCTATAAGGGTTCAGTTTTTTCCTTTTGAGGTACGGAACCCTAAAAAGTATTTATATACCTATGTGTTATAATAACCATTCATTCCCATAGTACAAGCTTAGCTTAGTTTGTGCTAGATGATGTTGTGTGAAATGTCCACCAATATTTATTTATTTCTTTATAGTACTAATAGGTCACTCAGTGTCGATCATAAAAGCAGTTCAATGCATTTAACTGAAGATTAAGCGAGCACTTTATAGTTAAACTATTACCACGTTTGAACAGTGTCGTCTCTCCACAGTTTAATCTTGTTCAAGGCATCTCTTGCGGAAGATTAAAGCGTCTGGCGATCGCTTTTTCTTCCCGTTATTTTATACAAAAGCAGGAAACTTGTAAATCTTTTCAATTTAGATACTGCTGAGTAATTACTAACCTACGCAGTTTGAATAACGTCGAACTTTATCAGTCTTCTTTGATAGTATCCACCCGGGTGGAAGTGCTAAGCTTTTTTTGGAGTGAAAACTTCTTTAGTGGCGTTGTGCATTTTTGGGATGGGTAAAAAATTTTAAACTCGCGTCAGATCGTCAGATCGTAAGACGGACAGTCGGAAACCTATTCTAACGTTCTGCATTTAAAGTTCATTATTGTATGTACACGTTTGTCCTTCTAGCATGACGTCATTGTTTTAGTTAGAAACCTATTCTAACGTTCTGCATTTAAAGTTCATTATTGTATGTACAAGTTTGTCCTTCTAGCATTTCAATTTGTCAATCGGAGGGCGGAGGTTCAAATCCTTCACGAGTCAGTCTTTTTGCTATTTAATTTTTTAGTTTTCACTTCTTCCGGCACTCCCAGACTGCAACCCGTTGTTTTCTTAAAGCTTTTGTCGTGGTTTTTTTTATTTTAATTTATTTAAAGTTGGAGATTACGTGAAAGTGTGGCATCATATTGTGCGTTGGTAGCAGAGATTGCATAGTCTATATCAACTATGCATTGTCTATTATCGGTAGATTAAATAAAAACCGGCCAAGTGCGAGTCGGACTCGCGCACGAAGGGTTCCGTACCATTATCTATAAAATCGGCAAAAAATCACGTTTGTTGTATGGGAGCCCCCATAAATATTTATTTTATTCTGTTGTTTAGTATTTGTTGTTATAGAGGCAACAGAAATACATCATCTGTGAAAATTTCAACTGTCTAACTATAACGGTTCATGAGATACAGCCCGGTGACAGACGGACGGACGGACGGACGGACAGACAGCGAAGTCTTAGTAATAGGGTCCCGTTTTTACCCTTTGGGTACGGAACCCTAAAAAAGGTTTTTAATGTGGCCTAAATTTACCGGAGGTATTTGAAGAAAGAAAGAAAGAAAATATTTTAGTTTTATACACCATACACTACAACAAAAAGATAAGAGATAACACAAATACAAAGAACAAAAGTAAGACTATTAAGCCTAAAAATATGCATAATATATAAAGTAGGTATATATTTCATAGTCAGTTTATTTTTATATTTATGTTTGCTTGTTGTGAACTGATTAAAATGTTTTTTAAATAAAAAGTAAACACTCCAGAAGTGGTTCCATAAAAAATCTTAATATTAGTAATTATACCTAAATAGTGGGAAAAGCTAGACGTAATTATCAAAAACAACTTATGAAAACAAAACATTACAATTAAATAACTAAAATATTTACTAGAAGCGTAAAGTTCACGACAACTAGTGATAATAGTAATCCAATTAAGTCCTAAGCAAATCAAGGGATTTAGTTGGAAACAAGCTGTGTCCTTCATGGACGATACGGGACGATCTCTCTACCCCATTTATAACTCCGATATTTGTTTGTTAGGTCCTCAGATACTGCATTGGGACGGTGCGAGAATGAATTCAGCTACGTTTTTCTGGAAGTATTTTTATACTAGCTTCATCATACGGGTTTTCCCGCTATCTTACAGAAACTTTTTCTTATTTTAAAATAATTTTCTACTTCTATTCCAGGAGAAAGTCGTCTATATGTTAATCCGGGATGTATGTAAGCTATCTCCAGTTCAATTATTCAAATTCGTTCAGCCTTTTCAATGTGAAATATATACACTTTCAGAATCAATCACATATTTATATCAACTAGTGGCAATCCGAGCAGCAAACCTTGGTTATCAGCCCTCACGAAATTTCCGACAAATTCATTTTAAACTGCTCGATAAGACATAAAATGTTAGGCAAAATGTGACACCAAAAATAATTTGTAAAAACTTAACACATTATTAAAAATCTCCTACAAGTACTACCTACAATAAACTATGTTTTTTTTAATGTAAGTAAAAACATTAATACTGCAGATTGTATTGGCATTCAATTGGACTAAAACTGATAATAATAAAACTGAAAAAAACTGGTTTCAATTTTCCCTTAACTATTTATTTTCCACTCGTGTGCGCCTTTCGATTAGTACTTCTCTCTTCTATTCTTTGTCGGTCTGTTCTTAGCGTATCGAAGAAATGTTATGTCTGAACGCTGTGGTATAAATTTCTACCAATTTAGCCACGGAGGTTGATCCCCATTTGAACTACTTCCGTGATCAGATTGGTAGAGGCAAACAAGTATTAAATTGGGATATAGTGGGTTCGAGTCCCACCAAATGTTAAAAAACTTGAACTGTACACACATTGTGAACTGTATACACATTTTGTAATTTGTACATTTTGTATTTTGACGCTGGATGCAGGCCGCTCCCAATCGGTCTTTTAGGAAATCCATGGTCTCCCATGGATGCCTTATGTCCAGCAGTGGGCTTCTTGTGGCTGAGATGATGATGATGACACATTTTGTAAATCCTTAAGTGAAATAAAAAAAAATTAAATCTATCCTGTGTTACATATATAACACAATAGCGTAAGTTTATAGTTTCATTTGGACCTTCATTTGGGCTAGTAAATTTTGAAGTACATGTCCTAAGCCTCATTTTGGTAGAGAGTAAAAGAGTCCGACCTTGATTCGGTAAAACCCGTCGAACCTTTGTTTCTCGCCCTGCGTATAAATAAAGCCCGACGTGTCGGTGTCCAAATACCGCCAAATACTTACATAGTTCTCGTAAAAGTTACAGAGATGTCCTTCTCCACTACGGCTGTTGAGTTTACTGTTCCACTTTATTAGTTTGTTCTACGGTTCTTTTGTACAAACGACCCACAACAGCCCGACCACGATAAAGCATAAACTAGGGATTTTAGTATATCATGCACTATACTTCAATTAAAAAATATTATTGCCAAAGTAACAAAATATTGTGTCTAAAAAGAAAAATAATGGACATGTGCATTCTTCCTATATTGACTTGCGATACACAAACTTGGTCTTTGAAAAAAATCCAGAAAACCAAACTCAAGGTTTGTCAGAGAGCCATGGAGCGCAGTATCCTCGGCGTCAGGTTGATCGACCGCATACGCAATACGGAGCTGCGCTCTAGAACGTAGGTTACAGGTGTAGCTCTCAAAGCTGTCAAACTGAAATGGGACTGGGCCGGCCATGTCAGCCGTATGCCGGAAGAGCTCTGGGCCAATATTAATACCAAGTGGCGTCAAACTCGGCGCGGCTACTAGCCAGGCCCCGTAAGAGATGGTAAGACGAACTTCACACCTTTAATAAAAACTGGGACATCAATGCACAAAACCGTCAAGACTGGAAATGTCGGGGGGAGGCCTTTGCCCAGCAGTGGGACACTACAGGCTAACAACAACAACAAAATATTATTATTAGGTACATATGAAACATTTCGGCAATGAGGCAAAATGTGTATCTTGGTGTTGCACTTTAGCTTTATACAGTCTTAGATTTTAAACCAAATATACAAACAACTTATAAATACGATGCAAGAGCTGTTTTTAACTGACTTCAAAAGGAAGAGGTTATCAATTCGTACCGTATATTTTTTTATGTACGTATGTACACGAATTACTCCGTCATTCGTGAACCAATTTTTGTGTTTCTTGAATTGATGTATAGAGAAAGCTCCTAAGTGGGTCCCATAATTATTTTATAGATATTGTTTTATTACTTTTTGAATTATGTTATATGATATATAATATGAGAGATATAAAATATGATTTCACAAAAAATGAATCGGAAAAACAATTTACATGTAATTAACCATTAGCCTAACGCAGTAGTGTAATTTTTACTTTCTTTCTTTTTTTGCATGTAATGTTCACTTATAGAAGTTCTACATCCACACGCCTACATATTATGTTTACTTGTGTTTTAAAAAATACGTATGTTTGTTACGACTAGCTAAGTGAACAAATTAACTTAAAAACAAATTAAAAAATCGGCCATAGCTTAATCGGTTACGAGCTTTAATACCATCTAAAAAAAAGATAAAAAAAAATGGCAAAATAGGCCGGACTGAATTCGCTTTAAGATTATGCTTGTACCCTATTTTTTGTGGATTAAATTAATTTCATTTCATTTCATCTCAAACTTTAGATTTTAAGCAGCTCAAAATCCTGTGTGACAATACACTGCACTTGTTACTTGTCTAAGAAATTAGGTGTTAAATCCCGTTACATCTGAAAATTCATTATAAACGTTGTCCTTCAATTTAGATTCTAAATTTAAGAACATGTTTGCAAACTACTACTTGGCCATTGAATATTAAAGGTGTGGTATATCCCTATAAGGAGACTCTGTTAAAGAATCTTCTACGACGTTACACATTCTAAGAATGTAAAGAAATAAGTTTAAAGTAGAAAAATCAGCCAAGGGGTTATGGAGATAATAGAGATCGTGAAGTTATGGGAACTGGGTGAAGTCTTAAAGCTCAAGCTTATCTTATATCTTTAATCTTCCGTCTTTTTCCAGAATAGGGTTTCTTTTATCTTTGCTTTCGAAATTTCGTTTTTAAAAAGACTTAACATTTTCTTTAAAACGGGTAACTTTAAAAAGGAAGATAACTTGTGCCGCTAGCTACACTAAAAAAGTTTTTACCTTACAGCCAAAGATGATAATGAGGTAAATATTGCGTGTAAAGTAAATCAGATTATAGTGCAACATTACCTATATTATAATAAGCCGATCTAAATGATAGAACTGGCATGTATGGTCTGGAACTTCCTGATGGAAAGTCTATTTTTAGGCTAATTTGCTTTGTTATTTTGAGTACTTACCTTCAATTTAGGGCCCGGCTCATGTCCTCCGGAATCCAAGTTTTTCCGTAGTCGCCGCGTCGACTTTTGTTTCCGATCCGGCGCCGTGTCGGATGACATGGGACCACAGCTTTATAGATAAATAGGGTCTGAAGATGGAGTCTTTCCTGATCCATCTTTCTTTTCATTGCCACTGGAATTCCGTAATGTAAAGTGTTAATATAGTCGAGTTAGAGCTGATTTTTTCAGTCGTAAGAACTTTTAATACATATTTAACAACATAATAAATAAATTAATTAATAATGGTTTGCAAACTACAAAGTTTTTTATATATTATCTTGTATTCGGATTACTCATTTTATTTTGAGGATGATCACTAATGCCCCTTGGTTCATGACAAATCAACAAATACACCACGACCTTGAAATCAGATCAGTTCACGAAGAGATTAAACACACAATGAAATCATACAGGATCAGAATAGATAACCATCCAAACATACTAGCTACGCACTTAATGAATAGTGATTCAACTTTCAAAAGGCTAAAAAGAAAATCTCCTAGAGATCTATAGGGAATATAACACATAAAAGGCGTACGTCACTGGACTAACTGCCCTCCAAGATACCCTGTATGTTCCTAACCATATGCTGATGTTCACACCAACAGATTGCAAGAACACCAAAAAAAAAAAAAAAAAAATTAGATTTTTATTGAACAAATGAAAGTTATGATGTTATCTTAGTTATATACTTTCCATCCGGCTCTCATAATATCTATACCAATCTCGTATATTATCTACACTCTAGTTGTATACAACGTGTCCGTGTAAGGCCCAACAATATTTAAACAGCACATACGTAGACTAGTCTAGAAGCCCTTCCGAGAGGCCTTTTCCTCCTCAGTCTTTAATATCGCGAGTTATTAAAAGTCAAACTTTGATGTAAATTTGGACAGGTTCAACCCTAAAAAGGTTAACAGCTGACTTACGACCTTGACTGTCAAAGACTAATTAGAGTACAGAAGGATATGTTTGTACTCAGTATGCCTACTATTACTCCCTGAAGTACATTAAAAAAATCCTAACTAATGTGACTTGTTTGTTTTTTTATCAAACCTTGTTGGTTTTTATTTATGTACATCAAAAGCGACATTGGTCCAATATTTCGAACCCTATTATTTCATATTCTCTCTAAACTACTACGCCAATTACACGACTAATTTTGGGCAATTTCTGATCATGGAAAAATTGTGATTGAATCGTATTTTTATCTAGGCAAACGCGTTTCATGGCAAGATGGCGAATAAAGTCAGCTCAGCTCAACTCAAAAGCAATAGTTCTTGTTATTTTAACTGATCGAGGTAGTACATAAATTGAAAAGATTCAATATCTGTATTGTAAATTAGGTAGGTAAATTTCGTATAACTTTCAATAAACCACAAAGCTTGATTGACACATCTGATTATTTTATTCTTTTATTACGGAGTCGTCGACCGCGGCAGCGGCTGGTGCCGCCAAAGCAACCGACTAAGCCGACAAAGAAATTAATGACTAGCCGATCGCCAATCGTAGCTTAGCCGCCGGTTTTAAATAAAAGCCGCTTGCCAATAGCGGGCAATCGCAGACCTTTCGGTAATTAAGCCACACCCACAAAATACATTTATTTTTCACCCTGCGGGTTCCGTCATAATTATTTTTGATAATTGTGTTTACTTTTTTTACGCAAGATACATGTAGATCTATCTTGCGTAAAAAAAGTAAAGTAGTTGGTAGTCACTCGTAGGATTGACCACCAACTTTCCTGATGTGTTAAGCGACAGTGTGGCCGAGGATGAAGCTCGTCAATCTAGAAGATATCTATTCACTCTTGCCTTGAAAATCAAAGTTTGAATGAATACTGATATAATAAAAAATAAAAAACAGGCCTGGTTGGTTAAATAAAAAAAATAGCTAGATTGAAATTGATAAAATTTTAATGAAATCACGTAAAATGATATTCGAATAAAATCAGCGCCTGGGCTGAAATTAATAAAATTTTGATGGAATCACATAAGCGTCAGCGTAAGCGTGCTCCATCATAGACAGCAACAGCCGCATGACGTCAGGCGAGTTGACGATCAAGTACAACAGTCGCTTGACATCAGATTCAGACGAGTTGATGGTCAAGTGCAAAGCCTATATTCGAATAAAACTCTAAGTAAAAATGTTGAAATTATTTTTAAAATAAAAAACGGAACCCTAAATCTAGTCACTTTGAAAATGCCGCTTTTTATTTTGAAAATCTTCATTCCGCTTTCGTCACTCGAGCTTTGAGGTTGTGTTTTTTTACGATTAATTGTTTTTTGTATGTTTTATCCTACATACGATGTCCTATTCAAACGCAGAGTATTACGATATGATACTTTGCGTCGGAGCTGCGAACGGCTCCGGGGGGTGGGGTCGCGAGCTGTACCGTCAACGATTCACGGCGGCATGCGGCAGGCCGTTACCGAAACAAAGGCGTCTGCCTCCATACTCATGCTTCCGCGGACTATGTTTACGTTTTCATGGAGCACCCACCGAGAGGCCCGGCCCAACCATCAGCGTTAATGTGGAAACTCTACTAACTAGAGTTGATTTTTGTGAGTGGTTAGTTGAAGAAATTGCTGTGGATTATCGTTCATTGAAATGGTGATGTGATGACAACAACACGACACGATGAAACAACACGACGCACGGAGAGCTAGCGCATTTCGCGTCGGCCGATACCCTGCATACTCGGTATCCCGGCCGTTGGATCGGTCGCGGCGAAGATGCGCCGACTAAGTCGTGGCCTCCACGCTCCCCGGACCTGACGCCCTTGGATTTCTTTTTGTGGGGTTACTTAAAGAATATTGTGTATTCGGAGCCGTGCAACACGAGAGAAGATATGATACCGCGTATCATAGCGGCATTCAACAACATAACCCCACAAATGTTGAAAAACGTCATGGGTTCGAATTTTCGGCGCGCCCGGCTGTGTATTGAGGAGGGAGGCCAGCACTTCGTACCTTTTTTTTAATGCGTCGTGAGTAAAGAAAAGTAAAAATAATGGTTCTGAAAAAGATGACATGTCGACGCTCGTCCATTGTACGTAAAGTACATTGAAAGTAAAATGTTAATCGTAATTTTGTTACGAATAAATGTGAATAATAAACCATAAATGTATCTAGGTATGTAATAATAAACAAGCATTGATTAATTGACTAGTACTGGTGTTTTTAATCATTCTCACTCCCTCGTCTTAGGTACCCTAAGGTAAGCAATGTACCTTGACATTATTTGGTGTTATGATAGGTTAATAAAATTGGTATTTTATTTTAATTCAGATAATTAGATTTTCAGATTAGAATTCAGATAAGCGAATTACTTGTAATGTGTCAGGTTCTATCTAGGCACCTGTTACATTTCGATTTAAAATAATCGCAATTTATTTTCCTATTATAGGGTCAATGTGCTAGTTCTCGTCCAGTTAGTGGAGTTGTCAAGTTCGGAAAACAATATAAAATATTTAGACTGTGCAATTTGTATAAGAAATTATTGCAATATACTCGTCATATACTCTATTTTGATAAAATGTATTTTTTGTGGTTGTAAGTTTACTGTTTTTTTTTATAATTCATAAAATGCTCAAAATTGCTGTTTTGCTAGTTTTCGTCCACAAAATTCAGTTCTTGTCCACCTATTAGCTAGTTTTCGACCACTTACTTGGAAACTTTGGAATTCAATAAGAAAATATATACTTAGGTTCATTTAAAGAAAGTCAGTGATTAAATCATTTATTATCTTACATTTTAAACATCTGTAATTATTGAAACATCTCTAATACCTTCAATCTTTAACATATTTTTTTTACTGAAACTATAAAATTTAGGAAAATGAGATCGTATTTTACTTAATGTACACTATATTTTTACTTTAATTATGAGTGTATCTATTACAGTAATTAGTTATTTTATATTATAGTTATATTAAAAAAAATATGATTTTATTTTCCTTAATATCCTTAATATACACTATATTCATAGATTAATACTTTTATAGTATCACTGGGTAACACTGATTCTTCTGTAACATTGACTCTGTCTTTATTTATTACCTTCTGAAAAGCAAAAACAATTTCATATTAGTATATTTCAAATTTTCATGAAATTTCTGCTATAAACCAAATACCGGTCGTAAACTGACATGTTCCCCTAAGCATTTTTAGTTTCCGACCGCATGATTTTCTAATGCGTATTTTATTACGTAATAAAAAAAAAGTGGACGAAAACTGATAATTAAATAGTATCCGCACATAAGGTTCAAATTTCTAAATTTCATTTACTTGATTTTCACACATTATTAAATAGCGAAAACAACCTTATTGGACGGAGCCAAGCTAGTCTCCGACCACGCGGTCGAAAACTAAATGTTCTAAGAAAATGGTATTTCAGTTCTTGACCACTTAATTTTGTTTCTTTAATAGTGACATTCAAAATAAAAACGATGTTTCCCATATTCTATAGATCATAAACAAGGTCTACAAACAGTAAAAAAACCCAAAATATTAAAAAATCAATAAAATACTTACTGTGAAAGTCGCGGTGTGCCACTATTTGTTTTGTAATATTCACGTATCCACACTGGGTCGATACCAACCGCCAACTGTTGTTTTTTTTACGAGTTACACATACACATTAGGCTTTGTTTGCTTGTGTGTATATGTGGTTCAGTCTTCAGTCTTGCAAAGAAATATTTTTTTTTTGTTTTAAGATTGTCAGTATTGCTATTTTTAAACGATTTGTAAGAACAATCCGTCCGATGGACGAGATCTGGCTGTGGACGGCGAACTGGCACATTGACCCTACCTAACAATAATTTTATTGTATCTAATCATAGGCAGGTAGGTTATCTAGTTACGTTTAGTCAGATACTAATTAGACCACAGAGAGGTTAGGATGATGATAATAATTAAACTAGTTAAAACGCGTACCTATACAAGTTATACATTATGCGATTAATTGCGTAACTTAGCGAAAGTACTAGGTACTATTTTTTTTAAGTAGGTGCACAAGCGCCGGAAGTGGTGCGGGTGACGCGGGGGAGCGGGGATGACGGGTGATCGTATACGTGTGTGCGTGCGGCATTATCAAAGCAGTGGTCAATGAACCACGACTATAGAGTTGTTAGGGTTGTCGAAAAAAACACAAAAAAAATATTTTTTAGTTTTGTATGGAAAAAAAAAGTTTCGCTTTCATTATTAACATTTACGCATATGATTCCAAACTTGATATAGATAAACACCTTTAAATATTGTTGGGCCTCACTCGGACATCCTGTATAAGTAAAAGGTGACCTTAACATATTTTTCATCAAACGGACGACCGTCTGTCTTGTTTGCTGGTCTTTCTTAAAAAATCATAATTATAATAATAATAACATGTATAGATAAATTTTAGATACTCCAAATACATTTTAAATACAGATAAATTTACAGGATCTTATAACAATTTCTTATCAGCTTAATATTATAGGCAACTACAATGGGCCCCGAACTAGGCTAAGCCTGTATCTTGGGCGCCCTTTTTCCCGTTTGTACAAAGTTAAGCGCTGAGAGTTTGAACACACCTTCCGTAGGTTTTATAAGAATAAAGTAAAAATAATATAATATATTTTATGGTTTTATTGCAGATCCATTTTACAGCGCATTTATTTGTGGCCACGTTGTAAACTAAAAAAATAACATCCACCGTTTCATTAATGAGGAAGCGGATGACATAAAATGCCGATAAATAGGCGCGTCGTGAAGCATTCTGTGGACAATACCGCTCGGTGGATGTTTAATAAACGCCGAGTTGGCGGGAAGCCAGCCCCGGAGTTCCGTTAGCTGTGGGGACCATAGACAATCATAATCAAGGACATACGAGTAAAGTACGCGGTTTCTACTAAAAAGGATTCAAGAAGCTGTCAAACCTACGACCCCAAATGAAGGTTGTTATATGGCTTGTGTATTTGTGTATCTATATATCTGGGTATATGTGTGTCTGTCTGTGGCATATTAGCTCTCAAGCGGATGGACCGATTTTGACCTAATTTTTAGGGTTCCGTACCTCAAAAGGAAAAAACGGAACCCTTATAGAATCACTTTGTTGTCCGTCCGTCCGTCCGTCGGGGTGTCAAGACCTGTATCTCGGGAACCTGTGAAGGTATCGTGTTGAAATTAAAACCGTATACGCAGATCCATAGTTTCTTGCTGCAGAAATAAAAATCAATTTTCTCGTTTTTCGTAAAAAAAAGTTACAGCCGAATATGTCGTAAAAAACTAAAAAAACGCACATTTTGATATTCACAAGGGAATCAAAACCTATGGGGTGCTTACCGTTGACCTAGAACTGTGAAATTTGGTAAGAAGCATTGTGTTAGAGTACCCATATAGGGAAAAACCCGAAAACTGGTCATTTTTAGTTTAATCTCTAAGAAATTGTGTCTTTAAGCGTGGAATGAGGGTCTAAATTTTAAAGTTCTTTATCCGTATCATGTGGGGTATCATGAAAGAGCTTCATTAGCGTAAGCTTAAACAGGTTTTTAAATATTTTTAAATATTTTAATATAATAGGTGAGCAAGGAATGTGTTAAATATTTTTACGATGTATATTTTTCGGTTTATGATGGAAAATATAAAAAAATATATATGATTTCCCCCTTTTATCTACTAGTTTGTTCGGAACCCTCGGTGGGCGAGTCTGACTCGCACTTGTCCGGTTTTTTTTATGTTTGAAAGAGGATTATGGAGAGGATTCTTAGCTATGTTTCATCAAAATCGGTTCAGCTGTTTTTATTTGTTGGGGGTTTTTGTGTTTTCTAAGCTTATACTTGTGTAGTCAGTAACTGAGTCTTATGGCTGTGAAATAACGAAAGTTACGAACTTCATTATCAAACGCGGAAGCCAAGTTTTAATAAAAAATCGCTAATAGCGTTTTACGAGCGCAAAGCTTCCAGCTGGCCTAGGAGGAAGGTAGTAAAACGTGTTTATCTACGGTGTTATGTCAGTTGTCAATGTTAGTACATACTTTATTTCCATTGAGAGGTGGATAAAACTGTGCAAAAGACGTTATCTACGTTCCATGCTAACCTTGCAGGAAATAATGTGAAATAGTCTACGGACGACCAGATCCTTACACGTTCATCAATGCTTGTAATGCTAGAAAACTTGTCTTGGTTACTTCGCTGCAGGTTTAATTAAAATACTCGTACCTTGAGAGTCTGTTTCGACGCTTGAACTTCCGTCAAAGGTTTTTGGGAAATATAAAGTAGACTTTTGACAAAGCTGTTAGAGACTGACTTGAGCTCTGGAATTTACTTTGTAAGACTTGCTCTAGTAGTAATTTTGAGCTCCAATAAAATTAGGACTTAAAAGTTTTAAATCCACATGTATTTCATTTCCAGTGTTTCTACGGTGAGAAAGTGAGTGAGTGAGAGTCAGAAAGTGTCTCTTTCTGAGTCTCACTCACCCAATTTCTCACGCCAGAAAGGAAGCAAAGAGCAAAGATTGCTGTTGTATGAAATTTGGGTGCAGGTATTTTTGTCACTATGATAATTTATTTCTAAAGTTTTTCCGGTGAACAAGTCCGGCTTTTTGGTGGCATTAGGAATTTCAAAATCAGTACTGAAACTATTTAGATAATAGATATAATTAATAATGTGTGAAACAGATGGATGTATTTGAATCTATTTAAAAATAAAGGGTTACAAAGTTTGGTACAATAGCTAATAAATAAAATAGGTAATAATCTAACCACGGTCAAATGTGGCGTCAAATAATCACATTGGGTTTGATACGCCGTGTGCCTACCCTGTAAGAGAAAATATTTCAACAAGTTCTTAAATTTAAATGATCTGGATGGATTCTCCCATGCAAAAGTTTTAAGTGCTCAATCACGTATTTCAATTTTGGTCAATTGCGTATTTGAGTTATAGTCAATTGCGTATTTCAGTTATAGTCAATCGCGTACTTAAGTTTTGGTCAATTACTTATCTGGCCATGCACGTATTTGTCATTTGCGTATCTGGTTAAATGTCTGTATTGCCCTCTTGCGTTTTCGATCATATGCGTCGATTCCGACAAAAGTGTCACTTGTTACTTTCTCACTCACCTGGTCTATTGTCGTTATAAGGTTAGAAAACAGACTTATTTAAAAATGGAAGCAAATATTTAGATAAAACAAGGAAATTGGTAAACACCGACTATTCTGAAATGGAGAAGCTTCACTCGGTCGAATGATATCTAGCTAAGTATACTAAAATCTAGGTAAAACAATTGAACCAATTCCGTCTATTTGGAGGCGAACCAATCAGGCATAGCCTGCAGTAAACACGGCAATGCTTCAATAATGTTCAATAATAGTGCTATTCTGAAATGTTAGGCAAAGCATTGAAATGGAAATAATAAATACATTTTGAAACACTTGATTAAATCATTTTGAGATACTTGAGTAATACTGTGAAATGTCCACCAATATTTATCATTCACTTTCTATCTCATACTTCACTGTAAACCAATTAAAGCTTGAAATAGTTTCGATTGTCATCTCCGTCTCCCAACTTGATTGCTGAACTCTAAGATTAGGGCTATTAAAATTTACTACAGAGCGTAACACAGGCCTAGTAAAGACGTAAAACAAGCTAAGTACGGTCGAAGAACTCATTGGAAACACTAGGTAGTACTTCGCTAATATTACAAAATTTGTTGTAAAACAAGTTAGGTATAGATCGTTTACGCCAACGTCAACGAGTCGTCGTAAAAGCTACTTGCTTATTTAGAAATCTAATAAGTTTTTAAATACATATTAGTAATTATTTTTTTCTTTTGTAACTCTATTTTAATCTAATTTATCTCGAAGAATTTTGAAATGTGAAATTAGGTTATAAAATTCTCTATATATACATTTAATTCCATATTATTTCATAAACACGATAAAAGACGCGTAGATTGACACTTTAGGTCAATATACAACAAAATTAGAGGGGAAACCCACCAAGTCATCATCATCATCTCAGCCATAAGAAGTCCACTGTTGGACATAGGCCTCCCCCATGGATTTCCAAAAAGATCGATTGGAAGCGGCTTGCATCCAGCGTCTTCCCGCCACTTGTATGAGGTCGTCTGTCCATCTCGTGGCTGGTCTTCCTACGCTGCGCTTGCCGGTACGTGGTCTCCACTCGAGAACCTTTCGGCCCCATCGGCCATCAGTTCTACGTGCTATGTGCCCTGCCCACTGCCACTTCAACTTGCTAATCCGCTGTGCTATATCGGTGACTTTTGTACGTCTACGTATCCCCACCAAGTATAGGTACACAAACAAAAAAATAAAATTGAAAAGCCTCGTTTCTAGTGCCATGTACGATTGCACAATATAATATTGTCACTGGTTATACGTATATACTACACATACATATAACAAAAAAACCCTGCGGGTGGTTGGGTTAAAAAAATTAAGGTTGGTACAGAAACGTGTGTAGCGTGCCCGTAAAACCTAATTCACTTTTTTGACATTTTTCAAATAACACTATCTAGCCCCAAACTAAGCAAAGCTTGTACTATGGGAAATAGATGGGTGATAGGATACATAATACACATTTTTTTCGTAAATATATATTTATGATACATATAAACATCCAGACACAGCACAAATATCAGCAAAAATGTTTGCCCTGGGTGGGGTATCGAACCCACGACCTACAATTCAGAAGGCAGACGTACTATACTAGCCATGCCATGAGGCCTGCTTGCCGTCTTTAATCGTCCTCTTTGTGTAGTCAGCTAATAATATCATAATTCTACCCTAGTTTGTGGACAAAGCGGTAAGGTGCGTCGTTATTCGTTATATCTCAGTTAGCATTATGTATTTAGGTCCAAATTAGGTCTCAGCTTAGTGCTTAAATAGTGCTATCTTGGCATAAGGCCCTCTTAATAGCTATTATAACAAGAAACAGTTACGTTGTCTTGTTTTAGGTACTGGGTTGCGTATAAATTATTTATACGTCCATAATATATAGTTGTAATATTTACAAAGAACAAATTAGTACTAGGTATTATTGACGAAGAGTAGGTTTTTTTTTGTACAACGTTAATAACGTGATTGTTATTCGTTAAAACTAAATTGTCACTTTGACATCTGTCACGAAAAAAATCATTAAAAAGCATTACCCTCACATAGTAGGTAGAGCTACTCAAACAATGGACCTTCTTTTCCGCCGTTGGGTAAAAATTGTCTTCGTAGAGGAGTTCAATGCCCATTGGGGTTTGAAATTAAAGTTCGTTTGCGGCGGCAAACCCCCGGCACGGAATAAAATTGGGACAATAAGAGCCGGCGAGTAGGAAATCCCGGAAGCGCTTTAAACAAATTTTGTTAAAATAATACGGTTGCGTTAATTGATTTTGAGACCAACTTTGTTATGAGACGTTGACCTTGAAATCCTGCTGAAAGCTTGTTATGGTTAATTGAAATCTGTGAACTTTTAAATATATTGTCAAATGCGACTATACCAAATAAACTAAGAAGTATTTAACAAACAGACTCATTACATCAGATTATTAGTAAAATGATGTTCCTATGTAGAATGGAGATAGATAATAATATGAATTTTAATTTTAATGTGACATGTAGATTTTATTTAATTCAATTTAATTAACATATAATAATAATAATTTAATACAATGTATACTAATCATATGGATCTCTCTGTCTGAAATAAAATTATTGTGATTGATTTGATTTAGTGTTTTCGCTTTTTAACCTCCAACCCAAAATACTACGCTGGTTTATGTCTCAGTGTATTTGTGTGTCTGCTGTGGCATCGGAGCTTTCAAACGCATGGACCGAATTCGATTTGTTTTTTTGTTTTAAAACAGATTTGATCTAGAGTGTTCTATAGCTTTCATCAAAATTTGATCTAAGCTTTTATAGTATTAGATTTGAATACACACGAAAATTATCGCTACCTCTAGTAAAAAAATAAACAAACAAATGTAAGCTATATAAGCTGATAAGTTCTTAACTTAAGAGTTTCTTATAAGTTCTTAACTTTGTTCTTATAAGTTTTTAACTCTATATTGCTTACTTACTGTGAACAATGTAAGTTTTTGTGTTTGCTGCTGTATTATTCATTATTCTCGGCATACGATTCGTTTCCTACACCTACACATTTGCTGTTGAAAATTACTTGAGCTGCTCTACTAGCAATATAATCCTTACAACAAAATTAAATTTCTCTAGCTGCATTGAGCTTGTCATTGGAACTGCGGCACATATTACTTTATGGTACAGGTACATAAAATTCACGAAACACAAAAATACATTTCATTAATTGATACGTCGAAGTTCTGATAAGAGATTAGAAAATTCAAATTACATACCTATTGCGGGATAAGAGCTTAAATACGCTTGTTTTACGCTTTAATATTGATTATTTTATTATCCGACTGCGTAAGAAGGAGGGTTATGTATGTATGTTTGTATCTATGTATGTGGGTATGTATGTATGTTTCTATAAGATCGCCCATAGCCTAAATGGCTTGACCGATTTTGATGTGCGAGACGTCGTTAGATACGTTTTCACTTCCAGAGTATCATAGGCTATATTTTTTTTATAATAATAATACATCTCTCGCAAAAATATATAATGCGTTTTTTCGTAACCTCCAACGAACTTTTTCGTAATAAACAAGTGATTTTACTGACGAACTGGCAAGCGCAGTGTAAGAAGACCGGCCACAAGGTGGACAGAAGATATCATACAAGTGGCAGGAAGACGCTGGATGTACGCCGCTTCCAACCGGCCTTTTTGGAAATTCATGGGGGAGGCCTATGTCCAGCAGTGGACTTCTTATGGCTGAAATGATGATGATGATGAAGTAATTTTACTAGAAATATTCTAAAGAATACGTGTTTAAAATCTGTAACAGCAATGTTACGCATACTTTCACACAAAAAACGTACACTCTACAGGGTATCAACCGTAATGAAATCGTAATTTAGACTGCAAAAACTGCTTTTTTGCAGTTGGGTATTTTGTGTCTCTTTTAACATAGATACTTGTTTTGCTTATTGTTTTAGTCGTCGTAAGCACTTGTAAAGTCTTAGTACCTCGGCGACCGAGCTCCACTCGGATTTTTATGACAGAAAATACGAGCAAACCCGGGTTCACTAAAAATGAAACCTATCAAAATCGGTTTATCGTCCCCTAATCTACCTACAAACCAAATTTCATTAAAATCGTTGGAGCCATTTCCGAGATTCAGATTATCTATATACATAATAAATACAAGAAGATAATGTCTAAAAAACATTTTTAAAGTTAGGTACTAAAAAGTTTTCTCTATTAAATATTCAAATAACTAAACTCATCCAAGTCTGTAGTTTTTAAAGGCTTTTATTAGATTCTCTCTCTCTTAACCTTTTTCTAAACAGAAGAAAAATAGCAAAAGCGATTAGGAGCAATGAAAACAAACAATTTCATTTCACAAAACTTTGTTTCAGACGATTCAATCCTAACTAAATAGAAAATAACAAACATCAAATCACAATGACAATCGAAATTACAAACTAATTTTCTGTTTGCTCAACAAAAACAATACTAGTAAAACAAACTGCGGTAGACGTTCGGCATTTATATAATAAATACGGACAATTTCGGAACTAAGATATCAATGGAATTCCATGGGCAGGGTCGGCTGAGGAATGCTGGTGGATTAATGAATGTTGGAGCATCTTGCCTCAACCTTTATTAAGGCTCATATGCTTGAGATCTTATTCGTTTGTAGTACTTATTGTTTAACGCAGTTTTACCCGCCTCCAAGATGGTCTAGTAAAAATAAGATTTGTGACAACATAAAAGACAACTAAGTATACTGTTATTTAAATGAATGTACTGGTGTTTTGAAATACATTTGACACAATTTCATAATGATATTATAAAAGCTAATTTTGTTACCTTTACACGCTCAAACAGTTGAACAGATCATTATGAAAATTAGTATAGAGATAGCTTTGAACCTGGAGACGGACATAAGCTACTTATCATCATCATAATCATCACCGTTTTTCATAACTACGCGAGTGAAACCGCGCAACGCAGGTAGTCTATAAATCGGGGATTATTGTCGATCTATGATTTTTAGCTATTTTCCTATCATAATTTCAAAGAATCCCCCCAGTTGCAAATACTACGATCTACTCCATACAAACGGATTTATTTTTAATAGACTAAGATCCGCAATCCGTATCTTTTCTTATTGGATGTCTACATTTTGGAATGTGATGATTATATTCTGTGACACTGACTTTCCATCATGTGGACGTAGTCTAGAACAAAATTCACAAATATAGTGTCCTGGGTTGACCGATACTCATATACCAACAATGACGAACTTAAAGATTTTGATAGAAAGTATCTATGTCGCCGCGCCTAACTTAGATTGATAAGTCTAGAAACGTCTATTTTGCCGCTTCGAATTATTTTGAAAATCGAAATTATTTTAATCGTGTAAGGAGTCTAATTAGATCTCATTGAGCTCGGACGTTTTTGAGGCCTGACGCCACATCACGTACGAACAGCTGTTTTCTCCGAGATGCATGATGTAACTACTTAGTGCTTTAGACTTATCGTCATCTTGACGAGTGGAGCATAGCTTATGAAGGGGATGGATGGATGCATTGTCGAGATGTTTTTCACACATCACTATCTAGCCCCAGACTGCTGTGCTGTTGGGTGTTTGACGAGTGCTTGTCTGGTGCGGACTTTATACTGGACAACGAGCTTTAACCCAGAAACAAATATAAATATATTATTATAATTATTATATGAAGACACCTGAAAACATTAACCTCATTCTTGGCTAGTCGGGTAAAAAAAAAACACGTCAATCCCTCACTTTGTTGTCGCGTAAAATGGACAAACAAGAAGACTTATTCATTGTTATTAGAGATTAGTATGGTACCTACTTACTCATTCGCAAACATATTCACGTAGGTGACCGGCTATGGGACACCGACGCGTAAGTATTTTGTTTTGGTTGCAAATAGACAGAAGGTCAAGGTTATTTTGAGAAAAAATAAGGTTCCTTATTTGCTTGTGCGTCATAAGACTAACGCGTCTGTAAGACCGTGTTTTACTCGTGATAGAATATGTAAGTGCTTATCTAAAAATAGAATGCAATTTCTTTCAATCTAATATGAGATTTTGATATCAACTTACATACATATTATATACGGTAAAATTACATACTGACCCGGACAATCCGAACATTTGAAGTATCGTGCTGATAATTGGTAGATGTGTAACAAATATTGTCTTTAATATCCCTAAGTTCCTTAAAAATCCAACCGGGGAAATTCCATGTTAAATCAGGTATAGCGAATTAAGAAAGAACACAACACAATTTTCTCTAAATTAGTTTTATATTTGATCATCATCATCACCATCATCTAGCCATAAGAAGTCCACTGCTGGACATAGGCCTCCCCCATGGATTTCCAAAAGACCGATCGGAAGCGGCTTGCATCCAGCGTCTTTCGCCGCCCACCATGTTCCTTTCGTCTTTCCGTTTATATTTGATACTATAATAATATACATTTTGCGTTTATAGAATTTGATAAAAGATATTTGTACTCAAAAATTGTGATTTATTTGGAACTGACAAACCTAATCCATATTTTTTTTATAGAAAGGTAAGAAGTTAGTGAGCAGGGAAGATAAAATTGAGACAGCTCAAATTATAAAGATTTTGGTTTAACCTCCTGTAAGATTTTCAAGATAGAAGCAAACGTAAGCTTACCTCTCAAGCTGAAACCTAAAGTGGGTATCTCTAGGTTTTAGCTTAAGAGGTAGATTTTAGGCTGGGATGAAATTAATTATACTGACAAAAGCAAAACCCTTCAATCAAATGGATCCATAGATACGCAAGGCTCCAACGTGGACGTTTCATAAAGATTAATTAAATAGATAATGAACGGCTACTTCAAAAAGATAGGACAGCGTTCATACTGAATATAATTTCTAGCTGCCAAATGAAATTATTTGGTTGTATCTTTGATGTAAACAGAGGCGAAATCAAGCGAGAGTACTATTAGACAGATTTCTAAAATATTCAAAGTTCAAAGAATCACGTCTATAAACATTATACAAAGATATTTTGAGAAACATTTTAATAACAGTTAAGATTTGGGAAGGCGGAAAATCATGTCTGACGTCGTGTGATATTAAGATAAAACAGAGAAATCAAAAGATATAAAAGATAAACACCGAGTTACAAAGAAATTGATATAATGTCAAACGATAGACATTACATTCTAATGAATGAAATGTCTACTTGTATGTACGTATTGTTGTATGTATTATGTTCTAATTGTATGTACGTTCCAAGGCAAAGTATAATAATTTATACTTTGCCTTGGAACGTACATATAATTACATATCTTATGAATACAAACAAACATTTGTGTGATGAGCATGTTTGTTCTGTGTCTGGGTGTTTCTATGTATCATATGTATATATTTACAAAAAAAAAGTATATGTGTATTCTATCAGCCATCTAGTTCCATAGTACAAGCTTTGCTTAGTTTGGGCTAGATGGTGTTGTGTGAAATGTCCACAATTATTTATTTATTATTATTATTATTTATTAAACTTTTTATTTATTATTTTTTATTATTTTATTATGTTTAATTTTTATGATTTTTTTTTTGTAGTCAGCGATTTTTTACAGGTTCTCATAAAAAGGGGGAAAGTTTATTGCGGCGCTAATTACCAACCGATTTTAATGATATTTGGTAGGTAGATAACGTACATAATTATTACAACTTGTGGTAAAAATCAACAGAATTGGTCATGCGGTTGTTGAGATATGACAACCAAATTCAGATTGCGTGTAACAGTGAGGGTGCGTGAATGTGCTAGGCCAACTTTATGTAGGTATTATGTACAGATGACCTAAGGTGCGCTGTAAATAAACTCTCTCGCGAGGTTTACTGTTCGTAGAACTACTAGTTAATAACTTGGCCAAATAAAAACACTAATCAATAAACTCATTTTTTCGCTTAAGAAAACAAGTGTCTCCATTGCTCAACTTCATAAATAATTTGGTCAGTCGGTACTGTGATTTATGAAAATTGTTGCTTGTCACGCCATAGAGGACAGGGAGAGGGACGATTTATCACACAAACATGCAATCACAGCGGCAGTTATGACATTCTTGTTTTAATGTTGCCATATAAGGGAGATAAACGACTGTAGGTGACGTTGATTTGACGTAATGTTGTTATTGTCATTGAATTAGAATGCAGTTTCTAATTTAGAGTCCGTTAACATAAATTAAGAATTTTTCTCTACACTCAATAGATGGAATGTATGATGTTTCACAGCATGCCCACTATTTATTGCCAAAAATAAATGGAAATATAAATACCTACACATTTCGGACAGCGGTTATAAAAATAAGGATATATTTTTGTACGTACATTTTAGTACATCTCTAGTTAGGTGGCATAAAATAATACGTTTAGCTACGAATATCACATATTTTAGCAATTAATTCATCAGAATTTATCTTCACATGACGCCAACTTCACGCAATGTATGACCGGAAAGCCGGAATAAATCGAACACGTTTTACACAGCTGAGTAGCGAGCAGGCAAAGTTTATGGCACCTTTCAATGTAATAAAACTTCCTTGGTTTAGAGATTGTGTGATGTTTTTTTTTTCATTAAAAAACTTACTTTTAATAGGTGTACTTACCATTTTTTACACTACTGTCACTGTCACTTAACAAGTATTTGAGTATGTTAGGTAATGTTATAGGTTGATGACATTATAACTTTGGTTCAGTAGGTATTTTTAACTAGTTAGCCATAGCCACAATTATATTATTATGACTTCAATGTTGTGTAGTTCTTTTATGTGTTTTTTAATATATTTTTATCTACATTTATCAATTAATTAAGTTCATTTACAATTATTTATTTGAAATTTACTGTTAATTTTATTTCAATGTTGTAATAATTTAATTTAGTCTAATTTAACTATCTTCGATAATTTCTTTTAATTTTAGTTTTAATTGTAATTTAATTTATATGGATGCAAAACATCCGGAATAAAATATAAAAAATTAAAATTATATTTTCTTCACCAAATGAGCTACACTTGGGGCAAAAATCATCTTAAGTCAGTAAGTGAAACCAGGAATTAATTTTAATATCTACATTTAAGTAGGTGCCTTGTACACATGCGCAATAAGATTGGCGACCTGCCAACTACCGGGATGCAAGTTGGAAACTTTCTCGTACTGTCCGCCAGCCCCACAACTCTCGTGTAACAGCTATATACTGCTTCTACATGGACAAGCTTCGAGTGGCTTCAAGTACGAAACTCGAGCAGTACTCTCTGTAACAATAGATACTATGTAATACAATTGTGTATACCGGTTTACACTTAAGTATGTATTGTTTCTTCCTTCTTATATAATTATAATGAGCTCAATTTGTTTAAACGTGTTTTTAGATTGTAATTTTTGGTGTACAAGACTTTATCTATGGTGTACAAGACATATTTATTTATCTATTGTTTGACCATATTTTTTCACCATCCCTACTAATATTACGTCAACTTTATATATATTAAAAGCGTGAAGACATATTTTTTTATAGGGCAAGCGCCTTTATTAACTACAAAAAAATAAAATACAAACTACACATACTTAACTAACTAAATTACACCACAAAAAGCAAATCGATTACCCCAGACCGATAAAGGTCTAAAGACAATCCAAATGTTCAAACATACTACCAGTTGGCAGCGTACCCAGCATGCAGCTCGCATTGCCACGTTGAATAGCAATGCTTATGCGTTGGGCTAGACAATTCTTTTCTACTTAGTTCAATACCAAAGACGAGCACGAGCGATGGGAAAATCAAATTGCTAAACTTTTTTGTCCTCGTAGCTAGTTCCGTCCGTCTGTCCGTCCGTCCGTCTGTCACCATGCTGTATCTCATGAACCGTGATAGATAGACAGTTGAAATTTTCATAAATGATGTATTTCTGTTGTTGCGCTATAATAACAAATACTAAAATAATCGGCCAAGTGCGAGTCGGACTCGCGCACGAAGGGTTCCGTACTATCATCTATAATACTACAAAGTTTAGTTCTGTTTATAAAATAACGAGAAATCAACGAAATTCCAAGTAGTAAATTGCAAACTTATAGGTAGGTTTTCGATACACATCCGGGCAGCATGACGACGCTCGCGCGAATACGCGCGGCTATGGCTCGCTCCGTGATGTTACCTCCCCCGCTACCCCGCTAAACCGGCGCTCGCACCGCGTTTAGATGCACGGATTATTTTCATTTTGTGAGTTTTTATGTATTAGATTAGGTATTTATTTTTATAGTTAATATATTTCTAAATATTTACTTACAAATATTCAAGTTTCTACCTTTTAATTGAGATCGAGTAAAAATTGCTTAAAAATTACGTTTGTTGTATGGGAGCCCCCCTTTAATATTTACTTTATTGTTATTTAATTATTTATTTTGAAAGGTAGTATACAAGTAAATATTCTGTGAAAATTTGAAGCGTCTACCTGTTACCGTTTTTAATATTGAGCAAAAAAATACGAAAAAAACACGTTTATTGTATGGGGACCCCCTTAATATTTTTATTTTTTTTATTTTTAGTATTTGTTGTTATAGCGGCAACGGAAATACATCATTTGTGAAAATTTCAGCTTTCTAGCTATCACGGTTTATGAGATACAGCCTGGAGACAGACAGACAGACAGACAGACAGACAGACAGACAGACAGACAGACAGACAGCGAAGTCTTAGTAATAGGGTCCCGTTTTTACCCTTTGGGTACGGAACCCTAAAAACAGAATAAAAATAATATTTAAGGGGGATCCCATACAACCAAAGTGATTTTTTGCTCGTTTTTACTCGATATTGATAACGGCAACAGGTAGACGCTTCAAATATTCACTGAATATTGAGTTATATTATTCACATTAAAAATAAATCATTAAATTAAAATAAAATGAATATGTAAGGGGGGGCATACAACAAATGTGATTTTTTTGCCGTTTTTATAGATAATGATACGGAACCCTTCGTGCGCGAGTCCGACTCGCACTTGGCTGGTTTTATTAAATAAAAGTATGGTATGCAAAACAACTTAGTACCGCCTACCAAGAAGTAAAAATAGCAAGTTACAGGGGCACTCATTTGCTTAGAAATGCAATAAGCCGTATTGAAAACCTGCACTGCATTGAAAATATAGCAAACCAATTTACCTGTGCAGTTCGAGAAATAGTGGAACTAAACTTAGCCATAGAGAGCTATTGATTTTTCATTAGAAAACACAACAGTAGCGCTCTAATCACGTTGTATTTTAAGCGTATTTTAACTCAGTACGAACCTTCTTGTTTTGCATTAACCTTGTGCATTTTCTTATCTCATATCTCAGGTGAATGAATATGGTGATGAAATTCCTCACTGCAATGCGTAGGTAGGTCGCCATTTTCAGCTTCACAGTTTTCCTACAAGATATTTCTGAAACGGAAAGTTATTGTGGTTGAAATTTTCTCCTTATAGAGGTAATCCGAAAAGCTATATATATTTATATTATTAAGACAGATGGTATACATTAAATTTAGCAAGTTAAAAAGTTTAAATAAAAAAATGCAAATTAAGCAGAATGAAGATTTTTTTACAGGTAAAGAAACAGGATAATTAGTTTCTATACTTGTCTGTAACAGAAACAGAGCAATTATTATGCAAGATAGATCTACGATTGACCACCAACTCGCCTGATGTTAAGCGTCAGTGTAGCCGAGGATGGAGCTTGAAAACTCCAAGTTTGTAGGTCTCAGGAAACAGAGATGGCGGCAAAGAATTCCATTCTTGTGCAGTACGCAACAAGAATGTGGATTGATATCGTTGAGTACGGATTTTTGGCGTTTCAACTAGAAATGGGTGGTAATTCGCCGACTTTCTGCTAGTCCTGTAGTGAAATAGGGAGCGTGGAATTAGGTCGTGAAGCTCTTTTTATAAGCAAACTTTTTATTCAAGTATGTAGGTAGTTTAGGGGACTATAAATCGATCTAGCTAGGTTTCATATTTAGTAAACCCGGGTTTCTCCGTATTTTCAACTGACTTTCAAAAAGGAGGAGGTTATCAATTCGACTGTATTTTTTTTTAGCTTTTTTTTTAATGTTTTTACCTCATAACTTTCGACTGGGTGAACCGATTTTGATGATTATTTTTTTATTTGAAAGCTGGTACTTCCCGTGTGGTCCCATTCAATTTGGTCCAATTCTGACAATGGCATCCATGAGAAGTCGGTTGCTTCAGTTTTTTAAACTATAATTATAAGTCATAAAATATCTGACCGGAGCTCGGACGCCTAGGTATATTTATCAATCTTGTTACTAGTCAGCCAGTAGGCTATATTTTACAGTCAGGTTTTTGTTTTTCTTTATTGTTTTACTATGACTGACTCTTAAGGCTAAAAAACCAAGTTCATTGTACTCATAAAGTGTACTGGTCATTTCTAGGCATGTTAGAAGTTCAGTCACGCTCGTTTGGGTCACAAACGCACGTGATACGCCCGGCGTATGAAAGGTGGGGTACGTACTTAAATATATTAATTTAGCATGATATCTTAAATAGTTTAGATGGCACGAAGTTTATGTGGATGCCAGTTGGTGTGGCATCGTCTGGAAGTCTCGGGTGAGGTTATGAGCATTTTCATAGCTGCATTTCCAAACATGTATTTAGCATATTTAGGTATTGTACGGTTGAAATAATAGGTATTGTTGTTGAATTAAAGAAGAAAGGACAGAAATAGTTATTTGTGATACAAGAGTGCAAAATTGCTTTTTAACCGCGTGCTCAATTTTGATGACCGAACAAGCCAATTTTTGAATCACTCTAATTTTCTGTCTTCTAATTCACTTCACTTCAATTTCACTCGCTGCGCACGTGATTAAATTTTAGAATCCTGAGCGTTAGCGAGGGAATCAAAAGAGCACGAGGTGAAAAATCTTTGCACTCGAGTGCAACACGTAAATTTTCATCCCACCTAAGCGAGGAAATTATTAAATGCAAAAAAATAATAATACAATAACAAGATACTTTTAATTCAGTTTAGGTATTAACTACTACATTATGATAGGTAAGTATTACAGAATAATATTTAAATTATAACAAATAACACTTAGGTATATTGGTTGACGACCAGATGAGGCTCTTTTTAAAAATGCCACTAATTTAGGATAGGCGTCGATATGTATATCTTTTTTCATCTTTATTGTTGCTTTTAGCATTGAATATGTACTCCATAGTGCTTGATTTCTTGGTCTCGGATAATTCAATAAAATATGCCAGCAAAACCTTTTCGGAGGCAAGTTTTGGCTCCTTTAGCTAGTCGCCACGTGTTAAACATATCGTACTGTTTCAAATACTTCTCGCGTGATTGTTGAGGGAGAAAGCTCATTTGCGCATTGTTAACAGTTTCAGTCAATTCTGTTGGCGTCAAATAAACTTCTTCGTCGCTAGAATCACTAATTTAAAGTTTTTCATTTGTTTTCCAATTTCTTGTTTTTAACCAAGATTTTAACAATATGTCGTGAAAAGAAAATGGCGCGTGCAAAGCAAATTAAAAAAAGTAAGTACACCAAGAAGGTTCCGAGTTTAGGTTTTTAACAAATTAAAAAAGGTTGTATGTTAAATTCGGCACCATGGAGTTAGAAGTAAATAGGTTTATTTAATGATGTTTTGAATTCACAAACTCAGTGCACACGATGTTCTATATTTGAATTTACTTTATCCTCTAGAGGATAAAAACGGCTTTTGCACTCAAATATCGAAGAGCAAAAATACTCTTTCCGAGATGGGGAGATGAAAAAAATATTAATCAATGTTACTGTATTTTTTTTGAATGGATGTTACGCGATTACTTCGTTTTGATGATTCTTTTTGTTTTTTGAATTTTATGAAAATTGGTTTAGTACTTTAGTTTTTAGGGTTCCGTACCCAAAGGGTAAAAACGTGACCCTATTACTGAGACTCCGCTGTCTGTCCGTCTGTCCATCCGTCCGTTCGTCCGTCCGTCCGTCCGTCCGTCCGTCCGTCCGTCCGTCCGTCCGTCCGTCCGTCCGTCTGTCACCAGGCTATATCTCATGAACCGTGATAGTTAGAGAGTTAAAATTTTCACAGATGATGTATTTCTGTTGCTGCTACAATAACAAATACTATAAAACAGAATAAAATAAATATTTAAGGGGGCTCCCATACAATAAACGTGATTTTTTTGCTCGATATTGATAACGGCAACAGGTAGATGCTTGAAATATTCACAGAATATAGAGTTATATAAAAACTCACACACTTTATACTCACTTTATACACACACTAAATAAATAATTAAATTAAAATAAAATTAATATTTTGCCGTTTTTATGGAGAATGGTACGGAACCCTTCGTCCGCGAGTCCGACTCGCACTTGGCCGGTTTTATTAAAAGAAAATAACTGAAAAAAATCATCTTGGGTGATGATTTTTTTCAGTTATTTTCTTTACGTAAACGAAATTGCGTATTCTGAAATCGGTCTTTTCCGTTTTTTAAACTATAATTTTACTATCGATTGAAGTTATAGTGGATTTTAAAGAGATTTTTTTTTTAACATTATTAGAATAATAATGTAGATTAGTATGCGTACTACGTACGTATAGGATTTAGATTGGTTAGATACTAAAATTATTACTTTAAATTTACGAAGAATTATAAGTTTTGCTATATTTAGAAAGTAATTTTATTACGAATTTGTATTTAGTTTCCCAGTCTGAGTCTCCAATCAAATATCGCAAATAAAATATGGTCCTTCTTCCCGGTTTCCGATTGAGCTGAAATTTTGCATGCATGTGCAAATATAAAGACAGTGCAAAATTGTATGACGTAAAGTTGTTTTTTTTTATTTATTTCACAAACACAATACAAATTATTTTCAATTTCACTTTAACAATAATGTTTACGATAATAAATCTGAACTGGAATATAAAATATACATTATAAAACAGACAATCCAAATAATACATACCGAGATTACCGAGCATGTTGGAAGAAGGTACTCATTTGCAAAGCTTATAAGGCTTTGCTTGGCAACCTCGACATGGATTGTATTTTATTGAATTAAACTAATAATAAAATAAACGGGATAATCTATTCAGACGTGACATATTTCTTGCGTCTGAATGAATCGGTTTAATATTTCAATTCTATTTTCAATTCAATTTATTACTGTTTCAAAATACATTTTCATTAGATAATCCTACTAACAACAAACAAACAATTTAACTTATAAATATAACAGAATTAATTCGTGTATAATATAGAGGACACCTTTTATGGTTTTAATATATAATTGCTAAGCTTGGGATCACAAACGTCTAGTTCAAAATTATTTTTTGATAACTCGTTAAACTTCTATTAAGTAATTATGTATTGTAATCATAACTAAAAAAATAAGATATATACATGTAACAACTAAATTTGAAGGAAGTGGTTTATATTTCATTCACAAGATTCAAAATAAACATACAAATTAAGTTTTTTCAATGCAAGATAGATCTACGATTGACCACCAACTCGCCTGGTGTTAAGTGGCCGAAGATAGCGCTCGAAATCGAAAGCTTGTAAGATGCAAATTGCCAAACGTGAAAAATAAATGTTACTTTCCTTCCGTTGAAATTTTAACTAAGTATTAAGCAAATTAAGGTTACAAACAGTTTATTTAAATAAATAAAAAATCCAATTTGTTGCAGAAGAGAACGCAGAGAGCTTTGTGTCATATCAGAGGCAAAAGTGCACAGTGGACCCGGTGCTAGTACTTAGTTGCATGTCACATTTTCATTTTGATGGAAACTTCTTTTCCTGAGGGAAAATGGAGTCGCTATTTTAAATTAGATCTTCGTGTTGAAGTATGGTCACTTGGTACATAAATTGACTTTAGAGCTGGGAAACGTGAAAATTGAAAAATATCTTCAGAGTTCATTAAAGAAATTCTGGGAGAATAGATATGAACAAAAAAATCCACAAACGCTTCAAATAGCTTTCTAGGCCTTAGCTTACAAGTTAAATTTGAATTATTCACCATTATATCGTATATAGACGTAAATCGTACCTATCCACTGAGCACTACTACATATAGTCTAGTAAAAATAAGATTTGTGACTACATAAAAGACAACTAAGTATATTGTTATTTAAATGAATGTACTGGTGTTTTGAAATACATTTGACACAATTTCATAATGATATTATAAAAGCTAATTTTGTTACCTTTACACACTCAAACGGCTGAACCGATCATTATGAAAATTAGTATAGAGATAGCTTTGGACCTGGAGACGGACATAAGCTACTTATCATCATCATAATCATCACCATTTTTCATAACTACGCGAGTGAAACCACGGAACGCAGCTAATGTATAAATCGGGGATTGTTGTTGATCTATGATATGTAGTTATTTTCCTATCATAATTTCAAAGAATCCCCCCAGTTGCAAATATTGTGATCTGCTCTATATAAACGGATTTATTTTTACTAGACTAATAATGAACGGGGTGGGTGTGGTGGAAGAAGCTATTTAGATCTCCGAAATCTCCACCGAGGTAATAGATTTCAACTTATCAGTGCATGGAATCTCGATAGTCACGATACGTGTCCAAAATCTGTCCAAATTACAATATGCGGTGATAGCGCGTATGTTTAAAGGGACTATCAATCGAATTCAAGTACCAGTGATAACGATTACGCAGTAAAATACAAATTAAAGGCAACAGACCGATTTGTCTGCTCTTATCTTTTTCATTCCGCATTCTTCAGTTTGGCTATGATACATGAGCTAAAATATCGAAAACTCAACAAAAGCATACGTAGTGAACAACCATGTTATTTAAAAAGTATTAATGAATTTTTGGCAGTGGACAGGCTACGTAGGACATAGAACTTGGCCGATTGTGCTGAAAAGTTCTCGAATGGACCACCTATCGGCAAGCGCAACGTAGGAAAATTATCCACAAGATGGACAGACGACCTCATACAGTGGCAGGAAGAGGCTGGAAGCTACAGGCAATTTTTAACCGACTTAAAAAAATGAGGTTATCAATTCGACCTGTATGTATGTAATATTGTCAGAACTGCACAGTTATTGTATATGTTAGTCTATACCAGCTTCTAAGCATGTGTGCCTTATTTCATAAATGTATGGACCTATATTTGTCCACGTTATTAGGTATATTATTTCACTATGTTACATTGTGACTATTTTAATTCTTATTTTTATCTTTGACTTGTATGACATTTATATTAATTGTTCAAATATAAAAACCGTGGTTACGAATACGGAAAAAACTTCTCCGAGCGACACCAGTTTCGTACCAAGAATATTATGTTTCGTACGAAACTATACTTACGTACGCGGCCGAAGCGGATTTATTTGTTTATTTTATTTCATTTTTGGTTAATTTCAATGATTTTTGTTTCATAAGCATAATACCTATTTACATTTTGTTTAAAATACAAATTCGTCATATTTTGTTTTGTTTTTGTTGTTTTAGTTTTACGGTTAGTATTTTTTATTGCTGTTCTAACAACTTTCAACTAAAGTAGTAAGAAGGGTAAGTCAATTACCGGTGTTACTATTAGTAGTAAGATTGGTAGTAGCACGGGCAACAAACCAATTATTTAATTGTAATATATACAAGACGAGCATAGTGCTATCCCTCTGACATTTGTGCGCCTGGCCGGCACAACATGACTAACTGTATCAATATTGTACCATATTTTGTGCACTCCGTGTATAAAAACGACTCTCATGTTGTATGCAAATAAATTATCTTTATCTTTACGTATTACGCAGAAACTAGAAGATGTACCTATTCCAATTTTTTTTGCATACAGTATCTACCAGATTAAGGAATAGTGCAAGTTTTATCAAAATCGGTTTAGTAGTTTTCAAGAAATAGATTATTTAAATTTTAAATATGAACGTCGACGACGCTATTTGAACTACTGGGCGGATTTAAACGAAAATTGGTAGGTTTATCATTCATACTATGTAAAAGGATCTAACATACTTTATAAGCCAAAAATTAGGCGTTACAAACTAATAGACCGGCTAATACTAGTGAACAGTGTATGGAAATTAAACGAACTTACTCAGTGAAGTTTGGTGAATATTTTTTTCGTTACAAGCAAAACGATTAAATACGATTAAAAATGAATATATAAAAGTAATTTATATATTTTAGTATGTGGCCTGAAATCCGGAAAAGTTGGAATTGTGAATCTCCTCTTTTTTTGAGTTAAGTGAAAAGTCATTATAATTAACATAATATTTTTTTTAATTTATACTTATTACATCGAATTCAAAACAAGCTAATTAACTAAAAAGGGAAAAATAACACGAAAAATTAAAATTAACGTTTACCTGAATAGGTACGTACACCAACTATTTTTTGAGGTTGGTGTCAGGCCTTAAACTATCACCAACTAAGTCCTAAACAGACACTGATCACAAAAATAATTAGCATAAGTACGTACCTACTTAGCTTAGGTAGACGCGCTGTTTTGATTTAATTTTGAAGTTGGCAGCAATCAACAATACGCACATAACTTCGAAAAGACAGAGGTGCCGCGGGATTCGAACCCAGGACCTGCGGATCGCAAGTCAGACGGTCCCCCGACTAGGCTGTCGGAAACTTATAATACCACAATAAGATTAAATAATAGATAAAAATAATAATAATATTAATTAATAGAAATTTGTAAATGGCTTAGGATTTGGGTTTATGCAACATTAATAATTCTGTTAGTTAAGGCCATTAATTTTTATAAAATTGTAAAATAAATAAAATTAAATAATAATGTAAGTACCTATCAAACAAAGTATTGATTACCTATATATGTAAATATGATCATACCAGCTTCGAGTAAGGCTGAACTATGATGGTTCGGATGCAAATTTATTAGCGGCTTAAAGTTAAGCTTTAAAAAAATCCTATACCAGCTCATTATCGGAAAATAATAAAAATTAGTAAATATTACACAATACTAAATTAGTGTTTCAACCGAGCAGAAAATAGTCTGGTAACGCGATAGCTTCACTAAATTCCAATTTAGCTGAGTGCAGTACAGAACATTAGAAGTTACTGCTACATTAGCGATATAGTGTTACTAATTTGTTTCCTAACTAAGCTTGTTCTGTGTGTCTACTGAAACTAACAAAAAGCTATTTGTAAAGTTTAATTCTATTGGTTTATAAGAATTTTGAGCGAACTTGAAGAAGTGTGAAGTCTGCCAACACGCAGTTGGCCAGCGTGCTAGCCTATGGCTTTACCCTTCTCACAATGAGAAGATGGTCCGAGCCCAGCAGTGGGAAAGTTTGCACAAACAGGGCTGAAAAAAAATATATAATTTTTGCCTGACCTACTAGAAAGGAACGGAACTATTTCTTAGTTGACTTAAGCTATGTGAAGTACTGCGCCTAACGTAACCAAAATGCTAGTGCGCATCTGTCCCAACACAAAAGTATTGTCATGCAACGTGGCAATGCTGGCAGCATGCTGGGTATGTTGCCAACTGGTAGTGAGATTGAGCAATTGGATTATCTTTAGACCCTTATCGGTCTGTCTGAGGTAATCTATTTACTTTTTGTGTATTATCACATGAGACTTTAATAGTATTACATAGTATTAGTATAATTTTAAGTATGTGTATTTTGTTCTGTTTTATATATTGTTCTGTTGTAGTTAATAAGGGCACCACAGATTTTTCTTAAGTCTGTGAAGGGCATTTAAAAAATGTTTTGTAAAATCTCAAACTATGGTAAGAAAATTAGAATTTAAGGGTCTGCTAAAACAAACGGGATGTATCCAAAGAGGCGCCTGTAAAAGTAAACCAATAAGAAAGTGGGCTGACTATGATTATGATGATCTAAAATTGCAGGCATCGGTTTTCCAATCTCCATTAGAATCTTCACATTCCAATTCCATTCATTACAAACAAAACAAAGAAGTAGGTACTCCAAAGACCAATTTACAAAAACGCGTAACTAACAAGACCGTTTGCCGTACTTACGCCTTTTTGCTATTGTAATGTATCTGAGAGTGAGCATGGTGTTTGTTTCTTTACCTGCGTATTTATGATCAGTATGTTGGCGGCTGTGGATTACCAGGAACCAGGGCTACCGAATGAAATGTATAAAATTCCGCAACCTTGTCTTGAAAACAGATTTGTTGATCTGAAATGGGCTAATGGAACTTGTGCACATTTTTTATTTATTATGCAGCTTTTTAGTGATTGATAATCCAAACATTTCCGTGGAAAATATTAGAATTGGATGTAAAATGACGAAGATAGAGCGAAATCAGTGTACCATACGCAGAAACGAGAAAAATTAGACGTCAATCATGTGGTTTGTGACGTAGTATTCTGTGCTCACACGCACATGTACCTACTTACGTAGTATGTGTGCTAGCTGTCATTTTCCGACTTCACTGACCATAAGCCCTAAGGTGGTTATTAAGGGAGGCAAAAAGAAAACTCCAACAACTTTGTTACTTATTTCTTAACGGATTAAACTCAACCAAAATAACAAAATAGTCTAAAATTCCTTGCGCACACGCCTATTTATTTAGAATTCAAATATATCTGGTATGCATGAGCCTAATTGGCTACTAAAGGTCGCTTATGTATTATATACACTTGCCTGACTGGCCTTGTGGCTCAGTTGGTATTATGTCTGCCTCTGAGCTGTAGGTCGTGGGTTCGATCCCCACACAGTGCAAACATTTGTGTGATGAGCATGGATGTTTGTTCCGTGCCTGGGTGTTTCTATGTATCATAGGTATATATATATTTACCAAAAAAATATTCTATCAGCCATCTAGTTCCATAGTACAAGCTTTACTTAGTTTGGGCTAGATGGTGTTGTGTGAAATGTCCACAAACATTAAAATAAATATTAAATACCTGATCTGGTGGCATTAAAATATGTCCGAAGGAACGAGGCCGCTCGGAAAGAGAACTAATGGTGGATTATTAGGAATATTTTAACGTTTAATTAGGTATATTATTAATTTTATTTGAATTTAATTTATTACTGTGACTTATTTAGTAAATTAGGTATTAAATATTACTTTATTTTGTGTGTTACCTGGGTTTTAAGTACTTTAGTTTACCGTATTAACATATTTACGCAGCACAAGCGGCGTAAATATGTTAATACGGTGATCGATACGATACGATACGACTGATCGATGCGACGCGTGACCAAAATGCTGGCGCGTATTTGGCCCAACGCATAAGCATTGCCATTCAACGTGGCAATGCGGCCAGCATGCTGGGTACGCTGCCAACTGGTAGTGGGTTTGAGCATTTGGATTATCTTTAGACCTTTATCGGTCTGGGGTGATCGATGTGCTTTTTGTGTAGTAGTTTAGTTAGTTGAGTTTGTATATTGTTGTGTTGTAGTTAATAAAGGCGCTTGCCATAAAAAAAAGTACTTAGATGTTTGAAATCACGAGTGTTTTTTTTTTAATATTCCACTGTAGACAGTAAGAATGTTCAATAGAAAGGAAATTGCTAATAAAGCGCTAGAAAAAAAAAGGAATAAAAAACCTACTTGGAACACAACATTCGTTTGGTGCCACTACAAAGAATAAATAAATATTTGTGGACATTTCACACAATAAAATAATAACATACCTAATTACGTCCCAAAAGTTAACGCCAAGTCGGCAACGCTTGAATATTCTGTACCTAAGTGTAAATAGAGTCACAAATTATAGGATAGTAGGATTATAATAGGAATATGAGACCACTAAACTTATTTTGAAATCGGACAGGGTCAACTCTAAGGCAACCAAAAAATATTTCAAAAATCATACTAAAACACCAAAAAATCCGTCAACCCTACTCCAAAACCGGAATCGGCGAATGGAGTTTAGTGAGAGATGTGTGTTAACAGGTTTTAGCAACAATAATTATTTGTTATTCTCACACATTTAGGTCTAAAATAAATATTTGCTTATCAAACATAGAGCCCAATGTATTGAAATGAATAAACACATCAAAGATTAAAGGAAAATTCAACCTAACACTATTACTTACCTAAATCCGCTTGTATCAGTTTATGATGATTTAGTAAAACTAAGATTTCGCAATTTTATTTGCTCGATGTTAATTTCTTCGGAAATTACTCATAGAGTTTTGTTTGGTATATAAAAATATCATCTAAGGAAAGATGTTTGTCAGTTGACCCATTTATGATTTGAAGACACCCAAGTTAGGGATATCTATTAGGCAAACAAAGTCGGGAAATAACTAGTAGTTCTGGAAACAGCAGACTTCGTCAGCACAAACTTTTGTAACATGTTACTTAGATACAAATAAATTTACTTTGACTTTGACTTTGACCTTGAAAAATTACTTGTTGTAAAAAAGTACGTATGTCTACTGCTCGTAAAATGATTATATAGAATTCTGTGTCGAATATTTTGCCAAATATTATCAAAGTCAGCTAACAATAGGGAATATGCATGAAATATTTTTATTTGCTCAAGAAAAGGAATTAATTTAACAAATTCTATCTTCCTGGAACACAAAATAAGGCTGGTACGGCGGCGGATTCCGCTGAGAATCTCAAAAGGCGTAATATTGTACACTAGATAGTGGTTATATATTTGCGCCTTTTGGGGTCGAAACGCTGGGGCCGTGGGGACCGAATGCACATAAAAGTTTCAAAGAGTTATGGGAACGTCTGGTCGAGACAACACGTGATCAAAATGCTGGTCTCTTTTTCGCTCACAGGTTAAGGATTGCCATTCAACGTGGCAATGCTGGCAGCATTTTGGGTACGTTGCCTACTCGTAGCGGTCTCTTATATTAAGTTTGTAAATATTATTATTATGTAGAAAAAAGCAGTATAAATAAATAATATTATTAAAACAAGAAAGTTACAAACATTTTAATTTCATGTCAGACAGAGAACACACAATCTTTTAAAGCTTTGCTTAGTTTTGGCTAGATGGTGTTGTGTGAAATGTCCACTAATATGGATGGATTTTTAAGCTAGATCTATGATTGGCCTCCAGCTTGCCTGATGTTAAGCAACGATGGCCGAGGATGGAGCTCGTCGATCTAGCAGAAAATGAAACGCTTATTTAATATTTTTGGAATATCCACCATGAAACGATGTCGTTTTGTGTAGTCTTAGGACCACAGTAACGGTTCAAAGAAGGCAAATATTATAACAAAACATACATTCTTGAAGATGTGTGAAATTTTCCAAGCCACATTTGGCCATACTATTACCCTTCTCACACAAAACAATGACCCACGCCCAGCAGTGGGTTAGTAAACAAACTGATCCGATTCACGAAAATATTTTTGTTTTGTAAGGTATTCAAGATTGTTACTAAATGAAATTAAACACGTTTCGTTTCGTTTTGAAACGTCAGGTAATAAAATTATGTAAAATATACGCGATAAATCCGTTAAAAACTGTTTAATTTCAATGAAAATATTTACCACAATATATTGGGTAAAACCGTGTAGTATGACTAGTGTTTAATATCGTTAAAGCTAAAACAAAAAGAATACTAGACCTTAAAAAAGCACTAAAGAAATCCAACATTCATTTGCCCTCTTTTATTTTATAAGAAACCTTATTACATTCATGAAAGTCAGTGATGCGTCGTCGGTTCTTGAAGATTCTATTAGTTTCATTAAATTAATTCTATCCGCCATCCGTCTTAAGGCCCAGAGTCGGTTGGCGCAGCTGTCTTGCTCGCACGCGACACCTTTTCAGGGATCCGAACCCAAAGGGTAAAACGGGACCCTAATACTAAGACTCCGCTGTTTGTCTGTCCGTCCGTCCGTCCGTCTGTCACCAGGCTGTATCTCATGAAGCGTGATAGTTAGACAGTTGAAACTTTCACAGATGATGTATTTCTGTTGCCGCTATAACAAAAAATACTAATAATCAGAATAAAATAGATAATTAAGGGGGCTCCCATACAACAAACGTAATTTTTTTGCTCGTTTTTGCTCGATATTGATAACGGAAACAAGTAGACGCTTGAAGTACTCACAGAATATTAAGTTATATTAATCAATTTAAAAATAAATAATTAAATTAATATTTAAGGGCTCCCATCCCATACAACAAACGAGATTTTTTTTACCGTTTTTGTAGATAATGCTACGGAACCCTTTCGTTCGCGAGTCCGACTCGCACTTGGCTGGTCATTTTTATAGATGTAAAATTTTCAAATGTATTTTTGATAAGTATGTGTATTTTAGCCTCTATGAAAACTATTACAATTAAATAAAATATATACATATGTGAACATTTCCACGTCTGGGTTATTATTACATAAGAACTTAGGTAACCTAAGATAGTTCTTAAAATTAACATTATTTTTAATGTTTTGTATAAAAAATCTCATGAGACTAAAATACGCATATTTATGTATTAAAATTGTAATCCTTATTTATTTTTTTATCTAAATAAGGTGTCGCGTGTTAGCTAGACAACTGCGCCAATAAAAACTACGTCTTAAGGGTGTACATTTCTCAGGCAAAATCAACTTAAAATACGAGCTAAAAATAATTAATACAAATTGGTTTCATCTGCCAAGTCTCAATGCGTACCTATTGCCTTTTTCCCTGAAAAAAGAAAAACAATTAAAATAAATAAGATTCCATTATATTTTTGCTAAATTAATTCAAGCCACATTACATCGCACCTTAACACGTATCCCACAAAAAAATAATGTAAAGAAATAAATAAATATTTGTGGACATTTCACACAACACCATCTAGCCCAAACTAAGCAAAGCTTGTACTATGGAACTAGATGCCTGATAGAATATCTACTTATATACTTTTTTTTTTGTAAATATATACTCGTACATATATATTAATACATAGAAACACCCAGACACAGAACAAAGATCCATGCTCATCACACAAATGTTTGCTCTGGGTGGGGATCGAACCCACGATCTTTCAGTTCAGCAGGTAGATGTAGACACACTACCAACTGAGCCACAAGGCCAGTCAATATGTATATTTCTACCTTATTGGTCGAGGATTCGAAACGCAGGACAATATTTGTGTGTGATGAACATGAACAATATGAACATGAACATGGTTATTTGTTTTAGGGTATTTCTATGTATTCCAAGTTTGTATTTACAACAATAATATATAAATAAATAATTGGGGACATTTCACACAACACCATCTAGCCCAAACTAAGCAAAGCTTGTACTATGGAGCTAGAAGGCTGATAGACAGTGGCGTAGCGTAGACTAATATAGACGTGGGCGAAGCGCGAAGTCGCATCAGCGAGGCCCCTTTTCTTTCATTCTCAAGATCTACCCAATAAATCTACCTTACCAAACATAGCATATAGATATGAAAAAAAAAGGTTGAAAAGCATATAGATTTGAAAAAATGCAACCTGCATTTTCTAACTTAGTGGTCGAGGTCGAGGGCCCACTTCGCCCTCGCCTGGCTACGCCACTGCTGATAGAATACATATATACTTTTTTTTGTAAATATATACATATGATACATAGAAACACCCAGACACAGAACAAACATCCATGCTCATCACACAAATGTTTGCCCTGGGTGGGGATCGAACCCACGACCTACAACTTTGCAGATAGACATACTACCAACTGAGCCACAAGGCCAGTCACTTAGCAGGTAGACATACTATACAGTAGCAATATATGAATTATATATCCGGTGATAGTGCGAACTGGTGTACCTTCTTTTAGGCAAATTGGGCAATGAACATGCGTAAAAGACATTGGTAGGCGCTCTGTCATATTCGAAAAACATAACCCTCCTTCTTGCTCATACGATTAAATAAGATTTGCCTTCTTCAGCAGTCAGATAAAATCAAAACCCTTCCTTTTGGCATCGTCACAGTAAGATAAAAAAAACGCCGAAAAAGTTTTTTTAATTAATTTTGTGAGACGCTACCCTTAAAATAAAATAACTCGTAGGAAACCCGTTAATTAATTCTAAATAGAGGCGATTTTATTGAACTTTGCGTTCGTACTCAGATTGTAGGCAAATATTAGTACAAACGATATTAGCTTAGATATCCGAGCTCTTCAAACACGTGAACTTTATCTATGAGTTAACTCTCCACTTTTCAATTTAAATGAACTAGGTTATCCCCCGGGGATGCTTGTTTTTTATTGTTTGCTTAGGACAGAACTCTGAGTACACTGGACCCTTGATTTTTCTTTGTCGTATATTTTTACATAAACTTTTTTCTGAAATACTGCGCTCATGTTTCTTATCATCATCTCAGCCACAAGAAATCCACTGCTAGACATTGACTTTCCTCATGGATTTCCAAAAAGACCCGTTGGAAGCGGCCTGCATCCAGCGTCTGCCTGACACTTGTATGAGGTCTCCTGTATAACTTATAGCTGGTCTACCTACGCTGTGCTTGCCAGTGCGTGGTGTCTACTCGAGAACTTTTACAATAATCTCGTATTCTAAATTACTTCTATATTATGTAATACATTTACTTGCGGCTATTGGCAGTAACTAAGCGTTTCCGATCCAATTTATTAGTGAGAACGGCAGAAGTGTGAAATTCTCTTTCAGAGTCGTTCCCTATAAAATACAACCTGGGGTCGTTTAAGAAAAAAGTGAATAGGTATCCCCTAGGCAGGCGTGCTACATCTTTGACTTCATAATCGATTCCCGTCAGGTTGTGTGTCAGTGTTGTAGTCAAACGCAGGCCTAGTTTGTCGTAAAAAAATTGGTATACCGTGACGGTATACACTTCGTTACTTTCTATGTGTAAATTGGACGTCGGTAGTTGAAAAAAATATAGTAGGTACCTAAGTATATTTAACGCGTTCATCGCATGTATTTGTTTAGTACATTTCAAAAAATCCGATCTTAGTGATATTGGTCCACGTTCCTTGAAATTCCACTTTCAATTCTTTCTCTTTCTTCTCCTTTCCATTTCAATGAAAATATTGAGCATGACGAGTAACAAAAAATATGAACAAATCGTCATTGCTGGTGATTTTAACATTAATATATTAAAAGCATCTAATTTGACATCAGACTTCGAATCAATTCTAGGAAACCATAATTTTAAATTGGCGGTGAAACAACCGACTCGCTTTGCAAGCCAAACATGTATCGATAATATGGCATATAACTGTAAAAAGATTTGTAATACGGAAGTGCACGAATTAGATTTATCTGATCACAGTGCTTTATTAATGAAGTTCCCAGTCCATAAAAACGCGCTACTTAAATTCTGGAGGAAAAAGCAGCGTGATTATTCTGTTGAAAATATTAATAAATTTAAAATGTGTCTTAGTAATGTTTTATTCCAAGAACTATACAGCTTTTCTGACGCAAATCTTGCATATGATTACTTTTTTTCAAACTTCAAACTATACTATAATTTGTGCTTTCCATATAAAACAGTTATTATTAGAGTTAATAAATCCATAAAGTGGTTATCACGTGGCATAAAAATTTGTAGCAAAAACAAAAGAAATTTACTTTGGAAATATAGACTGAATCCTACAAAAACTAATAAAAGTATCTTCCTTAATTACTCAAAACGTCTTAGAAAGATCATTGTTCTAACTAAACGGGCACAAAATAACTTTAAGATAAATTCATCTCATAACAAGTCAAAAACTGCATGGCAAATCATAAATAGTACCAAATTAAATTTACATAAAGAAGCCATAACAAAAATTGAACAAGATAATGAAGATATAACGGATCCGATAGCTATAGCCAACGCATTTAATAATTTTTTCATAGATAAAATAAAACCGGTCCCTGAGTCAGGATATAAAGTGACAGCTAATATAAATCATAGCAAAGATTCTATGTTCATGGCACCAAGCACGCCACAAGAAATAAGCAAAATAATACAAAACCTTAAAAACACTAAAAGTGTTGGTGATGACGAAATCTCAACTTTCATAATAAAATCAGTAAGTGAGTATGTATGTACCCCTCTAAGCTATATTATTAATTTGTGTATATCCACAGGCACATTTCCGAGTTCTCTAAAAACGACCATTATTAAACCTTTATTTAAAAAAGACAATAGAGAGAAAATGGAATGCTATAGGCCCATTGCACTTATATCGATATTTTCAAAAATTTTCGAGAAGTATGTTTATAATGAGTTAAATGATTATTTAGAGAAAAATAATATTCTATGCAATGAAAAGGGTTTCAGAAAAAATAGAAGTATTAATATGGCCATATACGATTTCATTAAAAACGTCTTAATATGTATGGATAAAAGCACTCCGGTGTGCGCCATATTCTGTGATATGACGCAGGCGTTCGATTACGTAGATCACAGAATCTTAGCTAGTAAATTAGAAGCGTATGGAATACGTGGTAACGTTTTAGATTTGATAGAGTCTTACCTAGCAGATAGAATACAAATCACGGAAATCAGTCGAGTCAATCTTATCACGAAAGCAGAAGAAATATATAGATCGTATGAACGCAAAGTGGCGTACGGAGTTCCACAAGGTAGTGTCCTGGGACCACTTTCATTCATAGCATACATAAATGACTTGCCTAATGCTACATCTCAACCTATGACATTATTTGCAGATGATAGCACTATCACCGTAGCATGTAAAACACTTGACTCTTATGAAAACGATATTGTTAAATCTTTGACCTCAATTATATCTTGGCTTGACAACAATAACTTAAAAATTAACCTAAATAAAACAAATATAATGCATTTTAGACAAAGAGAAACAAACAAAGGTAATATTAATGTAGCATATGACAATAACATTATAAATGAAGTAGAAAGCTCAAAATTTCTTGGATTATATATTGACCGAAAATTGAATTGGAAATCACAAATAGAGCACCTTTCGAAAAGAATAAGTAGCCAAACATATGCTTCGCCAAACTAGCTCGTACTCTAAATATAGAATCTTTACTTAAAGCCTACTATGGGTTAGTTGAATCAATTTTGAGGTACGGAATTATTTTTTGGGGAAATTCAACAAATAAAATTATTATTTTTAAAAGGCAGAAACGCTGTATTCGTTCAATGTTTAAACTCAAAAAAAGAGATAGTTGTAAGCCCTATTTTTTAAAGTATAAAATTCTTACACTTCCGTGTTTATACATTTTAGAAACGGCCCTTTTTGTAAAAACAAACCGGGAGCGATTCCCCACACTATCTGATACTACTGTAAGAAATAGGCGCGACCAAGACAAACGGCGCGTACATGAAGGAAAGACAGCACTGATGCAAAATAGCATCGTATGTATGGGTCCTAAAATCTACAATAAGATTCCTAAGTCAATAAGAGACCAGAATAGTAATTTATTTAGAAAAAAGTTGAAGGCATTGTTATTGCAGAAGTGTTATTATTCTATCAATGATTTTTTAAATGACAAATTTAAATTTTATTTGACATTATGTGTATCTTTTATTGCTTCTGCTTTGTCATATTATAGATATTTTTGGTTTGTGTATTAATCTAATAACAAATAATAATAATTATTATTTTATAATTTTTCGCATGTGCATGATGCTGTCTACCTGACATTTGTACGCCTAATCGGCACAACATGATTTTAAGCGACTAAATTTAGTGTAACATCTTTTATGCACTTGTTGTATAAAATTCTCGTGTTGTATGCAAATAAATTATCTTTATCTTTATCTTTATAAATGTGTACTGCAAAAGAATTTAATTCTTAGCCACCATCTCTATGTTTACTGAGAACTAATCTTTAAATTTTTAAGATAAGTGCAAAGAATAAATATCTTCTAGATCAAAGAGCTCCATCCTTGGCCACACCATCAATTAACATCAGGCGAGTTGGTGGTCAATCGTAGCTATCTAACTTAAAAGTAAATTAAAAGTGGTTCCATAAAAAAATATAGAGATTAGTTAAGACATTGGCAACTAAGTAACACAAAATTAATATTTTGCTAGAACAAGTTATATTTTTTTTGCGTATTTAAACTATAATTATCGCAAATCACATATTTCCTACAATATTACGTTTTTTACTAATTTTTAACTACGATATACTTATTAAATAAATTTACAGACACCTTATCCACCCACAATTTTATATGTTGAAATTATTTTTTTCTTTTCATGATTAGATTTCAAAATATCTAGCGCCCATTTACGTGAAATGTGGAACATTATTAGAGCATATAACACTAATTAATTACATATAATGTCCAAGCGCGAAAAATCACACTAAACGTTTGACGTTTGCGCGCCTCGGCGTTCCAAGTTCAAATCGCGACTAGAGCCCGTGGAGAGAACACTGTTACTCTGACCAGCCGCTCAGCACAAACGCGATCGTGGCTCAATAGTCTGTATCTGCAGAGCCAATTTATATAGAGAATTAAAACCACAAATTATGAAACAATAGAAAGAATCGTTGTTAAATTTTTTGTTTTTAATCAATATAACAGTTTGCAGTGAAATCGATGTGAAAACTTTTTGCTGGAAAAGTTTTAAAAGTTTTTTCGTTGAGTTTGATTGTGGATATATTTTTTATTTGTGTTGTGTTTATTTATTTTTTGGATTGCTATCATTGATTTGATTTTATTTGTGTTTGTGCCAGTGAATTTTTTAATTAAGTTTCACAAACAATGGTGATATTGTGTTCGAGAAAATACACGCAGAGATAGACAGTTTTGGGAGGAATTGAGGTGAGAATTTCAATTATATAGTATCATTATGTACATAAATGTCTCCTCCCTTATTTTTATTTTTAATAGATTAGGAATTTAAAAAAAAAATTGTTTATAAATAGTCTGTATGTTACAATGATATCGTAATCTTTAAATAACCGATTTCAATATTTAATCACATTTTTTTTCTATTTCTGAGACAGATAGGTATTATGTCCATTCATACATTTTTATGTTTTTTTTTACCTAAGTATTACATCATATTGTACAGTACTAACTAGCTATTTCAGTAAATTAAAACAGGTGGAGTTTGATTGAATGGATAAGTATTGAAAACTGAAAAAATTACAATATCTTACGACGACGTGCCTAAATTATAAGTATCTATACGAAACCCCATACAAAATCATAGTTAAAAAAATTAAATCAGAAAAATAATAGACAGTATAAAGTTAAGCGCTAGAAAATTTGTAAATTTGAAAGCGCTAGTAAAAACACCTAAATGTGGCTTTGTTAAGAAATTCGTTTAATTTATTTAAAATATTTTTAGCAGTCTTAAATGAAACATTGAGTTTGCAATTATTAGAATCGTCAGTACATATCTAATACTTGATTCCATACAAAAGGGAAATCTATTTATTAGTTTGGAAATGTATATTTTCGGCTGAGAAACAAGCAGCTATTAAACTCTATTTACCTGGGGCGGAAGTAATTTCAAAATCCAAATATGATCGTCTTTTAAATAATATTCAATACTCACTAAAACTTTCCAACCTCTTTGTACAACACCTTCATAAAACGAATACTTAAAAATATTTCCATTCAAGGAGATTCGTATCTTAGCTAAAAGAAATACTGATTATAATCTTAAATTAAGAAACAAATGTTACGTAAAATAGAAATAAAAATGTATAATTTATTTTTAAGCAGGTTTTTTGAGTCTTTACGACCATTTATTAAAAAAAACATGAAGATGTACATGTCCAGCTGTGGACTTCTTGTGGCTGAGATATTAAATATTATGATGATAAAAAAATGGATGAACCGTTAATAGTTTCCTCGCTAAGGTGAAAATTCAGAAGTTGGAAGTTATAAAGAAATTTAAATAAAACCGGACAAGTGCAAGTCGGACTCGCCCACCGAGGGTTCCGTACAAACTAAATAAAAGGGGGAAATATATTTTTTTTTATATTAACCTTCATAAACCGAAAAATATACATCGTAAAAATATTTAACACATTCTTTGCTCACCACTCGGATCCGAGTGGCGCGGGGCTATAGTAGCGGCGCCTCCCACTCGGATCCGAGCGAGCGTCCCGTTGTTCATTTTGTACTTAGTACCTAGTCAGTAAACTGCCGGCGTTTGTTCAACGTTGCTTTGCGCGGCCACTCTGTACTTAATCAAAATTCGCAAATAATACAAGTAAAAAATAATACAAGTCTAGGATGAATAATCCTCGAAATCAGTAATATATTTTAGGGTAGGATTAATTGGCAGCAATCAGATTTAATTTTGTTATTGTGTGCGCTCAACATATTTTAACAGTCCATTAATTATTTAACATATTTATGCTTATCGCACTCAAAGTAACACTGCATGTGATAAGCTAACCCAAAATAAATATATAAAAAAAAACAGATTGTAATATCATAACAACATAATCTGATACTCCCAATTAAATTTCGCTACACAGACACATATACATATTTTAGGGTTCCGTATCTCAAAAGAAAAAACGGAACCCTTATACCTTATAGGATCACTTTGTTGTCCGTCTGTCCGTCTGTTTTCATTTAATCATCATCATCATCATCTCAGCCATAAGAAGTCCACTGCTGGACATAGGCCTCCTACATGGATTTCCAAAATGACCGATTGGAAGCGGCTTGCATCCAGCGTCTTCCCGCCACTTGTATGAGGTCATCTGTCCATTTCGTGGCTGGTCTTCCTACGCTGCGCTTGCCGGTACGTGGTCTCCACTCGAGAGGTGTTTTCATTTAATATACGCGAGTAACCCGTCAATTGTTCAAATTTCGCTAGTTTGGTAAATTAAATACCTACCTCTTAGAATATAGAAAAATAGGGGGGGGGGGTGTGGTAGAACCCCCCAAACCTACTTAGCTGTGACAGGTTAAAATAATGCCTAACCTTTTAAGCTAACGTAATAAGATACAAACACAAAATAATTTATTTGACCGATTAATCCGAATAGTAAGTCAAGAGAACAGTTATAAAAATAATGATATCCGTTTAAGAAAGTAAATATTTTATTTTAATATATTTTTATCTCCACGATTTACCACAGCAACGGGTAAATAATGCCTACACTAGCAACATTATGCGGGTGAGAGGTGAGAAGGGTGCGGGACGATTCTTTTGTTTTTGGACACAGCACGGATTTTGTAACTGCATCTGGACGCGCCTTCTGTATTTTTCTATATTCTAAGACCTACCTAATAAAAGTCGGAATAACATAAATAATTAGATAATATTCCATATCATATCTACCGCTCGCGTTGAGCATTGACATGATAATAACCTTGTATATCTCATCTTTCGACAACTACCCGTTTGCCTAAATTACCTAATGATACCTATCGTTTCCCAAGTAATCATATTACATAGTATTCCATGTGATACTAGCTGTATCAAACGGTTTCGCTCGCGTCCTATAGCAGTTTTCTATCATACAATTGTCGAAGTACTTAATCACTGAGCAAACATACAAAAAAATGCCATCGAATTGAGAACCTCCTCCTTTTTGGAAGTCGGTTATAAATGCACACCCGCTACAAAGTAAAAAGAGAAAGCACTTTCATAATCCCGTAAAACAGAAAGGTTTTGAAGACATGGAGGGGTGTACGTGCTTAGACTGAAATACCTCTACTACTATGTTTTATCAAAATATGATCAGCTGTTTTATCCGACTTCTGATGGGGAGTTGGTTTGGTGGTCAATCTTTTTTTTTCTCAGCCATTACTGTGCCACTGCAGGGCAAAGGCCTCTCTTCCCTCTTTCCATTATTCTCGGTTAGGAGCTTCCTTACAGCCGCTACAGTGGGAGTCGAACTCATCTCGCCATCGTTTTTTGGGCCTGCCTAGGGGTCTTGTGATGCTCGGTGCCCAAAAAGTTGTTATTTTTGCCCATAGGCTTTCGGACATGCGGCAGGTGTATCCAGCCCAATTCAATTTTAGACTGGCAGCTTTTCCGACATCTATTATATGATCTTTGGTCGTTCTTAGATCTAAAAAAATCCCTCATTCCGTGATTTTGAAACAAATTTTCCAACATACATTCTCATAGACCTTCAGGTCTGTAATACTAATAGAATGGTATATTCATGTTATTGCGCGATTCGATGAGTGAAATTAATGAAGGCATTGTGTTAAAGGAGTAGGTATTTCCTCTTAAACCACATATTGTAGTCTACATCGAGGTAATATAGTTACCGGTTATATAAATTAATTATTTAGCAATGTTAGACGTGTATTGTAGTTTCTGTGTTGAACATTATGTATTGTGTAACAGAAATACATTTGTGAAGATTTTTTAGTTTATACAATGTCATTTCATTTGGTCGAATATGTGACTTGAAGTCAATAAAAGTAATTTAAAAAATTAAACCGACTTCAAACTGAAAAGAGAGAAATAACCCGAAGAAAATCTAAACTATTCGTCTGCCTAAGTAGGTACGTAAACCAACTATTTTTGGTGTCGGTGTCAGGACCTAAACTGTCATCAACTAAGTCCTATACAGACACCGACCTCAAAAATAGTTGGTTTACTTACTTAGGTAGACGAACAGTATTCACAGTACAGTAGTTGTTATTTTCTTCGTGTTATTTCTCTTTTTTTCAGTTTGGAGTCGATTAAATTTTTAACCGACTTTCAAAAAGAAGGAGGTTATCATTTCGGTCTGTATGTTTTTGTATGTTTGTTCACCGATTACTCCGCCATTCGTGAACCAATTTTTGTGTTTCTTGAATCGACATATAGAGAAAGCTCCCAAGTTGGTCCCGTAATTATTTTATAGGCATTGTTTTATCACTTTTTGAATAATATCTAAAAATGAATTATAATTGTATTCCTGAGTGAAATGGGTCAGATTATAGAATCGCAGAGTTCCACCGACACGTTTTTCTTTGTAAAAGTGCCAAATATTTATGATTATCGTATAAAAATCTGCACATTTTCTAATCTTCGAAGACTGTTTGACATTCAATGACAAATCTCATTCTTGACAGAAGAAAAAAAAAACGAGCAGATGGAGAATGGGCATCTTTAAAAAGTTTACAACCAAAAATTATCTCAATATTATTAATTTATCTTGTATTTAGTAAGCGTATTTTGAAGTCGGTTATTTCAGTTTTATAAACTATAATTTTTTTAAATAACTTTTATTTATTAATTTTTGAAGTTGGTTAAAAACGGTCGCCAAAACTCATCACCGCTCATGTCATCAAATCTATCAAACAATTAAAATATAAGGTGTAGACACTGCTCTGCAGTTGCGATGAACGAAGTGAGTGTTCAAAAGCCCATATCTTGAAAACTACTGAACCGATTTTGATAAAACTTACAGTGACACCTAAGTTGAAAGATAATTTATTCAATAAAAAAAGAATTTTATATTTATATTATATTTTAATAATTTTTGAAATACTAATCTAGTTTCTGCGTAATGCGTGGACAAACATACATTACACTTATGAAATTTAGCGCCCATGTTTAGAAGCTTGTATAGACTAACATATACAAAATCTGCGCAGTTCTGACAATATTACAAACGTACAGGTCGAATTGATAACCTCCTTTTCTTTAAGTCGGTTTTTTAACCGACTTAAAGAAAAGGAGGTTATCAATTACCAAAACGGTCGTCAAAGCTCATCACCGCTCATGTCACTGTCTATCAAACAATTGAAATATAAAGTGTAGACACTGCTCTGCAGTTGCGATGAACGAAGTGAGTGTTCAAAAGTATATATCTTGAAAAGTACTGAACCGATTTTGATAAAACTTAAAGTGACTCCTAAGTTGAAAGATACTTTATTCAATATAAAAAGAATTTTAGAAATAAGACGTCTAGTTTTGCGTAATGCATGGACAAACATACAAATATACAAACCTACAAACATACATACAGTTATGAAATTTGGCACACATGTTTAGAAGCTGGTATAGACTAACATATACAAAAAACTTGCATTTCTGACAATATTACAAACATACAGGTCGAATTGATAACCTCCTTTTTTGAAGTCTGTTAATTATAAAAGACAAAGAAATACAAAACAGTAATTTTAAAAAAAACTTAACACACAAAACAAGAATGAGATTTTATGAAATCATTGTGGAGTTGTAAAATTTTTGAAATATCCAGAAACCGAAACTTGAAGTAGAATTGTTTTAATGCACCACATTATGTAGATTCAACTTCAAGCTTAGCTTGTATGCACTCACTATCAGAATCAGAAATATTTTTATTGTATTAAAGTGTGTACAGATAGGTGTTTTAATAATTATTTAGTGCAAACAGTTTTACTCATTGCGGGCGTACAACATTTATATTTATTTATTTAAGTCTATCAACATTGTGTACATTAACAATAATTTAAAAGTCTGACATAATAAAGAATAAATCCAAATGTCACAATAATTATAGATGGAGACGGCATTACAAGAGCGAAAAATTATATAAAATTATACATTACACCAAAGATATTTAATATATTACATTTAAAGTTAAGCAATCAAAATAATAATGTCAATTAAATTAAAGCCAACATTAGAGTAAGTACTCGAAGGAATATCTATAATAATAAATATAACTACTTCAATAACAATAACTATACGAAACGCTTTTAAAGTATTACTTAAGCATATTATTACACAATCTTTGTATTACTATCTATATCTTAACATGCTTTATCTATACTTTCTTATAAGGATACCTCTATAATATTATAACATTTTATTATAATTCTTCTGAAATACGATCCATAAAACGCGCTACCACAATCTCTACCTACACAACGTATTATAATTTTACAGCCAACTTCAGCACCAGTTCACACTATATTTTATGGCTGTAATTTAGGTTTCATGTCACGCTTTGAAAATTCAGTAGCGGCGGCTGATTTAAAATTTAAATACGTTTTTAAATAAGAAGTATTTTTATTTTAAAATGTTAACCCGTGGTTGTTTTAAATGTTTATGTTCTGCGCCGTGAGTATATGAACTAATCAACTTTAGTACCAATTGCTTGCATGTAGACTGTTGTGGCTGCTGGATTTGGTTTTTTTTTTTTTTATATATGATAGATCTACGATTGACCACCAACTCGCCTGATGTTACGGTGTGGCCGAGGATGGAGCTCGTCGATCTAGAAGATATCTATTCATTCTAGCCTTGAAAATTCCAAGATTGTAGGTCTCAGGAAACAGAGATGGCGGCAACGAATTCCATTCTTGTGCAGTACGCAACAGGATGTGGATCGATATCGCTGAGTACGGATTTTGGCTTGATGTTTATAGCAAATTTTTCATAGATTTTCATTTTTATATGGGATGGTTAGAAAAAAGAAACACAAAAGGTACATCGTTTTATGGAGGTTATTTCAAAAATCCAAACGAAACGTTTTGATTCGTTCTGTACTTTTACTATACGAACTTCTAAACTGTTGAATACGCTAACCGATTGGTTTTACCCGATTATGCAACATCATAACACAAATCACAAGTCGCTGCGCATCTGATGGCCGATCGCTGCCGCGTGCGATGAATGCGCTCCATATTAGTCTAAGATCCCGCTATAGGACGACCTTCACCGAGCTGGTTAATGTTTTTTTTTTATATTCAATTAAATATGTCAATAAATATATTGCAAATGGGTTGTCTAAAAAATTTCAGTCCACAATATGATTAATTAATAAATATTTTTTTCTTTTTTTTAAACATTTCACTGGTTTGGTTAATAGACAAATTCTATATATTTATGTGTAAATAATTTTTATTTTAATTTAACTTCAATTCATTAACCAGACTAGTGCAAGTTACTAGTATCGATTTACCTGTTTATACCTGCCTACCCAAGAGTTGTGACGGGAAAAAAATAGTCAACCTAACGTTTGCATATTCTATGGGCTTCATACTTTCGATTGGTAAGGAATTTGTCTATTAACAAAAATCTGTGAAAAGTTAAAAAAAAAAAAAACATTTGGACTGAATTTTTTTAGACAACCCATTTGCAATATATTTATTAACATATTTAATTGAATATAAAAAAAATCATCCATTAACCAGCTCGGCGAAGGTCGTCCTATAGCGGGATCTTAGACCATTTGAAAACGTATAGCGTGACCTTAGTTGTCGGCCACATGTCATTCGCAGATCTCAGAAGCGGTGCCATACTTTTTCATAGAACGAGTATTGACTTAACACGGTTACGTACGGTTGCGAATGTTGCGATTAAGCGAGACGCATAGGTCGAGATTTGAGAACTGATTTGGGTTGAGAAGCGCGCAGCTATCTCTCTCGCGCATCTTTTTAAACATATAAAATCATTGAATAGGGATGTAAGACGGGAATTTGTTTATTTATTTAGGAGAAACATTTTAAAGAAAGTTTTAATCAAATATCATTTATACAATTTAAAAGATATCGAAGAAAAACATGTTTTTAAATACTTCTCCTATCTATATAAACAAATTTGTCTCTCACTTTTCTAATATCCCTATTCAGTTATTTTATATGTTTAAAAAGATGCGTGAGAGAGATAGCGCGCGTTGAGCGAATCCTTAAGACAGACTTGCTTTCGTTTGAGAATCGCCATTATAGAAATTAGTTAAATTGCAACCATATTGCAACGCATAACTATTTAAGCTAATTTTAATATGCACGGCAATGAGAAGTCGGTGCTTAGGAGGTTGACCGTAATTAATTTTAATATTCTGAGACGATAAATATTGTCGTCGAATTTAAATAATCATACGAATGCCACTTCGCCCGCTTATACCGTCCAACTATACTGCAACCCGTACAAATGCTTAGCTCTCTTCATACCTATATTATTCTGAAAGATAATAATCGCTTCCAGAAGCCATTTAGGCTGTCTAAACACTTCAGTATCTCTTTGGGCACTGAGTCAACACGACAGGCTATTCAGTAAGGCTAGTAGATACATTAGCACTATATAGGACATCTATGAGAGACGCTAATGTTAGTTTTGTAAGTTTAGGAATTGCGCCACGCATGCTTGTTTGAAATTTGAATTTCCTGCATGTCTGCCGTTGACCTTTTAAACTCGTCACGATTACAAAATTTTATAAGAATCCAATCTCGCGATTTTCTGAGAGTAAAAGTACATAAAAAAGTACTTACAAAAATGATCATTATAAATAATCAATCAATAAATAAGATCTAATGTAACGAGTCGATTGCTTACCCTATCATTATCACCATCTCAGCCATAAGAAGTCCACTGCTGGACATAGGCCTCCACCATAGATTTCCAAAAAGACCGATTGGAAGCGGCTTGCATCCAGCGTCTTCCCGCCACTTGTATGAGGTCATCTGCCCATCTCGTGGCTGGTCTTCCTACGCTGCGCTTGCCCTTGCCCTATATATGACTCTTATACAAAGAGTATATACGAAGTTTGACTCCCCTTTCCAAAAATATCGACTGATTTATGAGAGAATATAAAAAAAATAACCATGTAGCCCCGATTTATATTTCAAATTCAAGCGAATATCTACGAGCAAGGCCAATACTTTACCACCATTTGAATATTGTAGAACGAATTTCCATCTGTACCTACATATTAGACCCAACATCTGGTGCCGGGTGGCTCAAATTTAACGTATTTCAGAATTTTCAGGTAAAATCATATCCATATCGATTATAGACTAGCATAGACAGGAGTGGGTAATGGACTAAGGGAACGTGTATGAAATGGTCCGTTCAAATAAATCAAGATATCCATCACCGTTATCAAATTAAGCACAGTAATGACACTTGGGCGCGCCCAAGTGTCATTACTTCCCACTTTGTCTTAAAAGCAGATTGACGTGCAGTTTGAAGTGACGTGGCTATGGAGTTGTTCACTTATAGCCATATCACGATTAACTGTCGTTTACGAATTTGGACGAAGATGGACAGACGTTTTTTTTTTGTTTAAGACTGAGGGAGCTAAAGGAAGCACCGGTTAGTGATGGCGATCCTTGCAGACTTATTGTAATAGCGACTTGCTCATGAAGGTTAAATATCTGTAATTTATCATACGGACTGCTTAATTGTGAAATACATAGACCGCAACATCGCTTAACATCAGTCAAGTTGGCGGCCAAACGCAAATCTATTTTGTACAAAAAAAAACGCAGAAAAAAGAAAGTGTGAAATTGTATGCAAGAATTTATATGTTTTATACGAACTTATCGGTAAAATGAGGTATTTAATTTTTTTAATGGAAATATAATATACTTACTTTTACCTATGTTTTATCATAGAAAACTGCTATAGGACGCGAGCGAAACCATTTCATACAGTTGGGGAAGGTGGAATAAGACAAAGAAAGAGGGTAGACATATATCTGCTCTTAACCCATTCACCCGCATTCTTCAGTCGCACGTGAATGTGTAAAGTGCATGTAACTGTGCCGAAATATCGGGAGCTCAATATTAGCGCGAACCACGGTAAATATCCTGTTAATAATAATAGTGCTTTAAAAAATGTTCGTGATAGTTTAAAAAAGGTGGAAGTGAAGCTCTTTGCTTATCTGACATAAGTATAGTGACAGGTAGTGAAGTACTTATTAAATTGCTCACTAAGAGTTGCTTCACAGAGCTATTATTACATCAATGTAAGTAGGCTTGCTTTGTTTATTGAATACTATATTGATGTGTACTGTATTTTACTGCAAAGGGTTGCGTGTGGTCGACCACTGAGTGATGTAACTGACATACTAAATGCAGAGGCACATTTGTTTTGCGTGTTATGAAACTATTCATCACACAGTAGCAATATTAAGGCAGTATCAAATTAACAACTGAGAGATAGATAATGTTAGTAATAGTACGATACCAGTTGACAGTAGCTTTCGATAGTTTTACTTTACTTTAGAGTGAATAGATATCTTTTAGATCGATGAGCTCCATCTTCGGCCACACCGTTGCTTAACATAAGGCGAGTTGACGGTCAATCGCAGATTTATATCTTGCGTAAAAAAAAGAAAAAAAACTAACAAATATACATAACTTGTAATATAATATCGGGCGAAACCGCGGGGTGCAGCTACTAATGATATAAACAATCTTGAAAAGTAGCAAAGCCATATCCTTGTTAATAGCAGAATGTAATTAACACCTTAAGGCGAGGCTTCCCCAGAACTTGAGGTATTTTACGCTACCCCAGTCCACATTTCTTTAGTGCGGGGTTTTCATGTACGTAGCACATAATTACGTACGACAACAACGCGCCGCGCGCCACGGGACCGCTGCTCCAAAACAATATTATTGTAAAATAAATTACTATAAAATAGTGCACTAAACGTATCAAAAATATGTTTAAGTAGAACGCAAAAAATATAGTTACTTATCATGGTAACTTTGGTGTTGGTGGCTTTAAACATTTGGAGATCGATTGAAAAAATTAAGAAAATGGCATATTTTTCTAAAAATAAAGCTATTGAGACTTTTTTCAGCAATCATGTTTTTATACTAGGAGAACCCTTACCAACAGACCAACATTTTACATACAAAAAAATTGCTTGAACTAATAGTATAAGTATTTTTTGTAAATTTTCAAAAAGCTGTTTTTTGCTGCTTTTGCGGGTAAGCGTGGCCTTAAGTGAACGATTTAGCGGCATCATGATCATCTAAGTAAATACACATATCTCGACATAATTACAGGAGTATGGAAACATTTTGTTTGTGTTGCCAACTCAGCTGTTACAATAATAATTACTACATATATTATGTGTATGTGTAGGTAATAGTAATTATAAGCCACCCTGTTTAAGCAAAGTTGAACCAGATATGTTCACTGTTAATTGGCAAAGTTTTACTAATTACAATTTGATATATATTTGCTTTTAATTAACTTGATTCAAATTTATTGCTGCTTCTCATCCCGGGCGTATTACAAAGGTCAGTTATTAAAATCGGTTAAATATTTTGGTTTATAAACAAAACAACTGAAATAAAATATGACATCCAAATACGATTGCTTGTTTAGAAGTAAATTGTTTCAGTTTTTAAACCTTAAATAAATTAATAATTAACAGAGGCAAAGTACAAAGGTAAGTAGGTCTTATGTTCTTTGTACTCTTGTACAAAGAACAATATAACAACATATATAACAACTATTATTATAAAAGCGTAACACTTTTAATATAGAAAACTCTGAAATTTATATAACCTATTTACATTTATCATCATCATCATATATCATAATTACGCGAATGAAACCGCGGAGCATACCTAGTCTGACATAATTTCAAGTTATTTATTTAGAAACACCAACAGTATATAGTATATTACATTGACTTAGTAGGTAATCTCTAATATAAATTCTGATATGTATACCTTTAACAGGCGTCTACATCATTATTTAACTAAAACTAAAACTATATAAATTTAAAACGAAGACCTATATGATAATATAACTTGACACCTCTACGCGTCTCTAGACAGGCAGACGAACAACGAAGTAATCCTCTTGAGGTACGGGTTCCGTATTACGGAATAAAAGTCATGTGAGTAGAAAATATTATTATTTGGGCCGTTATGTTTACCTACAGACTTTGATAAAGCAAGTATCAACATATATGTTATGGTGAAAAACAAAATATCCGAATCCAAAATTTAGAATATATAAACATATCTCATTCAAATCAGTCCTTAACAACCATATAACGATGTCAATTAAGAGTTTTCTTATAGCATTCCTCCAGATACTAGTCTTTCACATGGAGTTAAGGTCTAATTTTCATTATGCTAGTAATTTAGTCAAGTAATGAGTAAGTGTTATTAGGATGGTGACGCGTAAATAAATATTCCCTGTCATCATTATACCAGTTACAAGAAGTCCACTACTGGACATCCTCCCCACGGATTTTAAAAATGATCTGTTAAACGCAACCTGTGTCCAACATTTTCCTACCACTTGTATGAGGTCGTTCGTACACCTTGCAGATGGTCTTCCTCCGCTGCGCTTGCCGGTGCGTGGTTTCCACTGAAGAATTTTTCGACCCTAGTGACCATCTGTTCTACGTACTATGTGCCCTGCCCACCACCGCTTCAACTTGCTAATCCGCTGTACTATGTCATCGACTTTCGTATGTCTACGAATCTCCTAATAATATAATACTTAATAATAATACTTAATTCCTAATTCCTAATATAAGAGACAATAGTCTATGTTCTATTTCAATGCTTGCTAACGCGCGCTAAAACACCGATGCGAAGGATAAGTAAACAAATAAAATAAATATTTGTGGAAATTTCACACAACACCATCTAGCCCAAACAAAGCAAAGCTTGTGCTATGGCACTAGATGGCTGATAGAATACATATACCTGTACTTTTTTTTTGTAAATATATACATATGATACATAGAAACACCCAGAACAAACAAGTTACTACTCAACTAAATGACTAGAATGATGTGAACAATGCCACATAAACACAATGATGTGACGCTAAAAATTAAAAACACCTCCTGATTACCCTTTACCTTTACCCTTACAAAAGCGTCAAAAGCGCACTTTTAAAACAGAGGTGTAAAGCAGAATGTGTGACAAAAAACGCAAAGGCCTAGATGAGCCAGCCTTCGCGGTTACGTCAGTCTCTTTGAGACTTCTAGAGCGTAAAATACGGGCCTCTTCGTTTCTCTTATTTTAATAGGGGATGTTTCTCTTCCATCGGGGATTTGTGTCAATGTGACACATCTCGTATCACGATGGGCCGGGCGCTATTGATATTACCGTAATATATTTCGTTGTTACATAAGTACGTAAAAATTGGATGGGTACGTAAGGGATGTCGATTCGGTAGGATTTGGGAGTTTGAGAGGATACACTTATGTTTATTGCTTGAATTGAGCATCGATGAATACAAACACTTGAAGATCGAGATGAGTGGAGTTCTATGGGAGGTCTATGTCCTGTGCTTGTCAAAAGTAGGCTAATAAGTATGAATTCTAGTTTTAGTACATGAACATTTTACCGACACTATACGCCAAAATACCTATACCTAGTCTTGCCATAAATATTGTCACGAAGAAAAAAAATATTTTTTTATTGCAAATAATATTTATTACTTTTACAGTGTGTTAGTTTAATACATAAATATAAAACAATTTAAAATATAAAAGCTTATTCGAAGTGGTCTCCATTGGCTGCAATACAGTCCTTTAAACGTTGAGGCCAGTTATCAATAGAAGCACGCACTCTTTCCATGGGAAAATTCTTCACTGCCAATCGTATGGATTGTTTTAGGGACTCCAAATTATCATGGCGTTTAGAGCAAGCCATACTCTCTAAAACTGACCATAAATCATAATCCAGCGGATTAAGATCAGGACTAGACGACGGCCAGTCTTCAGCTCTGATGAAGTCCGAAACGTTCACTTCCAACCAAGGCTGCGTGGACCGAGCTTTATGACCTGGCGCCGAGTCTTGTTGGAAGGACCATACTTGGTTATTGAATATGGTGTTGTTAAGGGGCTTAACTACCTTCTCAAGAATGGTATTTTGATACACTTGTGCCGATGTTTTGATACTTTTTTCACAAAAATATGGCTCAGTCACTCCTTCATAGCTAACACCCCACCAAACCATCACTGAAGTCGGATAATGCCCACGTTGCACTCTGTCGACTAATTGGGAAGCTTCCTTAGAGCTTTGAGCATAAATACGGTCATTTTGTTTGTTAAAATGTTGCTCAATTGTAAAGATTTTCTCATCCGTAAACAAAATTTTTCTGTGACCTCCCTTTGCGTACCGCTTCAGTAGTTGTTTCGATTTTACCACCCTATTCTTTTTTAAATTATCAGTTAAAAAATGACCGGTGCGTCTCTTATAGGCTGCAAGTCCTAAGTCATCTTTTAAAATACGCGACATGGTTCTGGGTTCTATCTTCATCTCCCGAGATAAAATCTTTTGCTTTCGGACAGGATTTCTTCGAATTCTTTCCCTTACTGCTTTGACCACCTTTTTCGTACGAACACTACGTGGACGGCCAGATCTTTTTCTGTCACAAACAGAGGAGGTCTCATTGTACCTATTAATAGCCCGGTATACAAACATTTGACTAATACCAAGCGTATGGAGAGTTTTAAAAATTGCATTTGGCTCCATACCAACTTTGTGTATTGCAATCACAGCGATTCGGTTCTCTTTATCACCCCACTCCATTTTAATATCGCAAAATATTGTACAATGTATTGGCGCCAAAATTAGAAAACTCAATGAACAATCGTATAAAAATGACAGATTCCAAATTCAAATGTAATATCTTTCTTATTTTTAACTGTAACAGTATTTATGGCCAGACTAAGTATATATTTTAAGTAGAAGCAGACGAGTAGCGCTGATTCATAGCCACAAACATCGCTTGTTCGCTACTCAGATGTATAAAATGTATTCGCTTCATTCCTACTTTCCGGTCACACATTGCGTCAAGTTGGCGTGACGTGAAGAAAAATAAATTCCTAAAATACCTGATAATTTAATGCATTATTTTATGCCGTCTAACTAGTGATGTACAAAAACACACGTTCAAAGATATAGACATATGTTTATAACCGCTGTCAGTAATATTTATATTTTCATATATTTTTGGCAACAGATAATTATTTTTTTATTCCATATATTTTTGGTGTTTCACACCATACCCTCTATTTATTGAGCGTAGCGAAAATTCTTCATTTATGACATACTGAGTCCGTTAGACACACGGGATACACTATCGCTTAAGTAGTCACATTTTGAACATTACCGAGTGTCAACGGCTGTAAAAAAATATGAGTACTTTAATTGTTTTTTTTTAGCTATTGTTACCTTCGTCTACGCCTTGTTAGACATGATAGAAGATTTTTTCTTTGTCAAGCTTTAGTTTTTAGACTGAAATGGTAGAGTGTCACTCGTCTTCCTTGCTTGAAACTGTCATTGCATATTTTTTTTCAGTCCTGTTTGTACAAACTGTCCCACTGCTGGGCGCGGACCATCTTCTCATTATGAGAAGGGTAAGGCCATAGTCTACCACGCTGGCCAAGTGCGGGTTGGCAGACTTCACACATCTTCAAGATCATTGAGAACTCTCAGACATGTAGGTTTCCTCACGATGTTTTTCCTTCACTGTTTGAAGTTGGCGGCAATCAACAATATGCACATAACTTCGAAAAGACAGAGGTGCGTGCCGCGGGATTCGAACCCAGGACCTGCGGATAGCAAGTCAGACGGTCTCCCGACTAGGCTGCCGGAAACTTGCATAGGTATTTTAAACATATTTATTTATATATTTTTAGTATTGAAAAACTTTAACAAGAATAAGAAAACAAATTCCATTTGTTCAAACCCCTGGTAATTATGATCATTAGCCGCAGATTGGAATCTTCTACTCAAGGCGAATGTTGGTATTTTCAACAGAAACTAAAGATAGAGCTTATCGTAATCTCGACTCTAAAGCCAATCGAAAACGTAATGACCCTGCCATGTTCTATTGGAAATGAATTTGGATTTAATCTTTTTATTTCTAAATCTAAATTCACAACAGATGGAAAGCTTTAGTGCAACTTAGATTTTCTTCTTTTTCCACCTAAATTTCCTTTGAGATTATTAGAGAGTTTTTTGTCGGCTATTTATAACAGAATTCAAGTTAAATATGTTAAAGAAAACTATAACGTGGGGGGCTACGCCATCTCATATAGCAATGCAGTGGGCTCGCGCCCGTTATTATCTTGTTTTTCTGCAATTAAGAGAGTGACACAAAAGTTGTGCGACTGTAAAAAATATCATAATACAAAGTAGACTCATTTGAACTTTTGTCTCATACAATAATAATAGATAAATCAAGGTGAAACGAGAGCGAGCCAAATTTGCATCGCTATTAAGAGATGAGCGTACTATACCTACAATAAGGTGTTTCTTCTACGACCACATTGTTGCTTATATCAGGTGAGTTAGTGATCAAATTTTTGTCTTGAATATAAAAAAATATTCAAGACAAAAAAAATTAGCTACCGTAGGACGCTCGACAGAAGTAAATATCGAAGCTTTTTTACTTTTTTTGACGTTCAAGTGCTGAACGTTTAACTGACTAAATTACTACACAAAAAGCAAATAGATAACCCCAGACCGATGAAGGTCTAAAGTAACAAACCACCACCAGTTGAAAGCGTACCCGGTATTCTACCAGCATTACCGCGTTCAATAGCAAACAGATCAGGGTCTGCATGCGTGGGACTTGCAGCCTTACAACATTAACATTAGTTAAGAATTAGACTTTATTTTATTAGATTATGTTAATATATTTAGTATGTGTAGGTATTTTATATATTGATTCCATATTGTTTTTGTACTCTCTTATATGTCTACCTATATATATGATATTATGTATCTCTATTATTGAAATAAATAAATTTAAAAAATAGCAAACATCTTTCTCATTCTTTTATTCTGCACAAAAATGACGCATTACAACCAATCATAGCTCATTATTTTAAAATTAAAAGTTCTCATTGGTCACCCGTTCATCATTGTTAATAGGGTTATTGCAATGGATATGTAAGAAAAGGTAGGCTTTATATCATTTCGTCGTCAAAAAAAAAAATAACACGATGAAAATTTAATAAGTTCTTTACCGAAAGAAGCAGACTACTCAGATATTTATGGGTTGGAATGTTCTACTTCCTTTGGTCATATTTCTTAGGTGCAGATTTCCCAGCTGAGTGGCAATTTTATTGCCTGCACAAGTTTGAGGATTCACTTGTTATTCAAGTGAATTCTCAAACTTGTGCAAATACATTTTAATATTTATTATGTTACCTGTAAGCGAGGTGTCTTGTCACACTGTTGAATAAATACAGTTTTATTGAGCAGTGCTTGGGGAAATTATATTATTTTTTTGTTGACCGAGTGAGCGAAAAGTTTCTTCGATTTTCAAATAAACTAAACTAACTTTTTATCATAATTATGTAACTATAACAAATCTCTGAATAATGTAACTAACAATTTTAAAAGCATGTAAAAAAGTAATCAATTAAAATTAAAATTTCGTCAATTGAAACCCATCCTGCATCGACCTTGGTGGAAAGGTGCCCACAACGCAAGCAGCATTGCCACGCTGTATGGCAATAGCCAACCTTTGCACCAGGAACGAAGCAGAACGGGAGTCACCACTATTGTCCTTCAGTCTTCGGCCAATTTCACTGACGAGGCCTTTGGCATCCGCTCCCCAACTGCCCATGGTTTCAACGGCGATGGGTTAATAATAATAATTATTAATAATCTCTGAATTAATAAATAAAAATTAACTTAAGCAGTTCTTCTTCTTATCGCGTAATAATCCTGCCAAATTTCGTTTATAACTAGTTTTGGCGTGTATTGGAGGATACAGTTTAAACAAACAAATGAAAAAATAAAATGCTTGTTTGGCTTCTGTAAATAAATTAAAACATAACAACATTAACATTCTGCATATTAATGTACACAAATTAATATTTTCCAAAAAAAATAATGCTAAGATTTTAAACCATTACAGTTTTAATATTATAATAAAATATAATAGTTTAAAAAACACGTTCAATCTTATCAAATTATTGTATTGTCATCGGTCCTCGATAAGTCTACAAAGTTTGAATGAAATCTGACCGTTTGAAGTGGGTCAGAATCATGTTCAAAGTTTCCGTTACATATTAACATACTTATGAAGCTAATAAAAGCGTGTTAAAAAAATAGATTCAAGGATCATCATTTGACATATAGATACTCAGATACAGAGGGAACCTGTGGAGGGAAAAAAATAGTAACTTAAAAAGTTTTTTTTTTATCAGCTCTATTTCTACAATCTGTCCCACTGCTGAGCGCGGGCCATTTTCTCATTATGAGAAGGGTAAGGCCATAGTCTACCACGCTGGCCAAGTGCGGGTTAGCAGACTTCACACATCTTCAAGATCATTGAGAACTCTCAGACATATAGGTTTCCTCACGATGTTTTTCCTTCACCGTTCTGAAGTTGGCGGCAATCAACAATACTCACATAACTTCGAAAAGACCGAGGTGCATGCCGCGGGATTCGAACCCAGGACCTGCAGATCGCAAGTCAGACGTTCTCCCGACTAGGCTGCCGGACATTTATAAGGTAAGAATAATAATAATATTAAATAATATAAATTTGTAAATGGCTTATTTGGGTTTATGCAACAATAATATCTCTGTTTATTGAGGCCGTTAATTTCCCGTTTGTAAAATAATTATAAATAAATAAATAATAATGTACCTAACAAACAAAGTTTATACAACGAAGCATTAGTTACCTATTTAAGTATATGATCATACCAGCTCCGAGTAAGGCTGAACTATGGTTCGGATGCAAATTTATTAGTGGCTTATCGGATTAATTTTGTATGAACAATGTGCGAATGCTTCTCCGCTAAAGCACACTATTTCATATTTACCTAGAAAATAAAATGGACGATATAATAACTTTATTTCGTACAGTGTCGTTATATTTGACTATTATACATAGGTAGCATTTATAAAATGTTATTTTATTAACTTTACTTGTAAATATATTGCAACAGCCGCCTAACATCAGGCAAGTTAGCGGTCAAGGATAAGACTATTTTCGAATAAAAAATGTGAATAAATCTAGTCAGTCAAATCAAATTCTAATAAAATTGTCGTATCGATTTGAAATTTGACATTTGAACTCGCAAATGGCAACGGTCCCGTTCTAACTTAGGCTTATTTTTGTCATCTTGAGTAGTTTTTAATTCAATATCAATATTTTTATTGATAAAAGCCATAATAAAGTTTTTTTGTAAAAGTATTTTCACCTTAACAAATCAAAGTTTGCCTTTTATCAAGAAATACATTTTAGCTTTGTCATTCAAAATAAGCTATTTATTAAATTTTTAGCTTCGCTAGCATATACGTAATTTAATAAAAAGAATAATGTAGTTAAGGTAAAATTACACACAAGAAGTGTGTGAGAGCAGACAAAGATAAAATACAGGTTACCGTAGTAACCTGTGTCCTCAGGATACCTAACAAAACACTCAGAAAATTCCCAGACGTCCAATACAAAACGAAATGCTTAAACTCTGTTTAGGTTTTATGAAGTCAAGTTCATACAAAAAACAGGAATTATATAAACGAGGCCGTACGTATTTTGAGACTACGTATTTTAACTAGAATTGCGTTTGCTTTCAAAGAAATGAAGGACTAAGTCATTCTTAAAAGGGGTAATTTAGTGTCCCTGAGAGTCTAATTTTACGACTTTTGGGTGAAGTTCTAGACTATAAAGTTAAAGTTTCCAAGCTTCAGTCTAATTGCTGGAGGTAGCTCGACATTTTCAATCAATATCAAACTTGCGGAATGTCATAACTTAAAACGAGAAATAGGGCAACTTTTACAAAGAATTGGAAATGAATATTGATTGATCCTGACGGTGGATTATCTAATATTTATGACTTACTAATATTATGTTTCTTGAAGATTATAATCTTACAATTGTATTATTTATTTTTCACAAAATGATTTGTTTTTATTACACTATATTATTGAAATTAAACAAATTTTAACGGATTTATCGCGTATAAATGTTACATAATTTTATGACCTGATGTTTTAAACTCTTTACAGCGTCCGTGACCACAGGTGAGACTAGATGACAGTTATCTTTTTAATTGATTTCTAAAAAGGAGGAGGTTCTTGATTCGGTTATATTTTTATATGTTTGTTTCAGGATTACTTCGCCAAATATGGATTGCTTTTGATGAATCTTTTCTTCAGAGGTGGTCTCATATACATTTTATCTAAATCGGTTCAGTACTTTGATTTTTAAAACAAAATAACTGGACAAAATGTCATCCAATTACTAACTGCATATTTTGAAGTTAACCAACTTCAAAAGTTTCAGGTTTTTAAACTAGGTATATTTATGTTAGGTGTTTGCTATGGAAATATTAATAACTACCGTCTATTATTTTTATGCAAAACTTTCCCTATGCACGCAGAAGCCGCTCACGGTGTCAACAGGTATTGCAGATTTGTGTTGAGGCTGATATTTTCTAAATTTGACAACCGTGTCCCGTACAGATGGCACTTGTCAACCATCTTATCTATTAAAGTTCGGGTATTTCTTATTTCAATAATGTTAATGACACATCATTACACTTTATTCAAACCCTTCTTGCTCCATCAATAGTATTGCTATATTAAGTGAAATTAAAATAATCATCTTAGCTTGCACATAATGCAAAGGCCAAATAGTATGTCAATGTCATTGCCAGTAATAGTTTGTGACATTTGAGAGAATGTAGAAATCCTACTTTATTTAAGTAACTCAGAAAATACATTGAATATTAAGGGACCTCTAAAAGTTATACCTATAAACGTTTTTCACAATTTCTAACTACTTAAGTTCTCGACGTCTTGAAAGTATAATTACGCCGTAAATAGCGGGGTTCAAGTTCACAGTCCTATCTTATCTTAACTTGGAACTCAAATCGGTTTTCCCAATTTTTCTGAGATGAAAAATAACCCTGTGCTAAAACGAATTCGCGATTCGGGGAAATCGCTATCAGACACCTATTAAAGTTATTCGAATTTATTCTAAAGGCTGTATATAAAGATGATGAGATAAATATCTGTGTGTGTGAAATTGAGTTAGGTTCAATGATCTGTTTAGTACAATCTGCGATAAACTAAGTAAGTTCGTATAGACTGAGTGGCCAGCCCTATTGTCAGAGTTATTAAGCCGCCGAAAGGCCTCTGACTTGGCTTGACGATTGCTGAGCAACCGGGACCTACAATTTAACGTGTCATCCGACCCACGGTAGCGCTCAGAAAGAAATGCCACACACGGTCACCCATCCGAAAACTGACCGGTCCGTCCGTTGCTTAACTTTGGTGATCGTTCGGGAACACCTAGTCAAGCTACACCACGAGCGCTACAACTGAACTGCGATAAACTGAAATACATACATAGGTTTACTTTACACGGAAATGATATAACTAAGAATAATAAGTATATAACAATTTGACGCACTCGGCTAATTCCGAAAATGTTATTGGTGTACTTCTTAATATATAATAGTTAGCTAAAAGCTTGTCCGATTTTGATGAAACACAGCTAAGAACACTCTTGATGAAATCCTCTTTAAAATAAACTGTATACCTATGACCCGCTAAAATCTGATATATTTGGATATGCAGATGACAGCCCAGTAACAGTTGTGGAAAAGTCTAAGAGCTAAAAAGGTGGAAATCGAGGCGTTGAGAGAAGGTATGGTTGTGCGTATGAATCAAGCTGTAAAAACTGTGTCCGACTGGGATGAATCGTTAAATTCAACGCCAGCAAAACTCAAAGATGCCTGCCTTTTCTCCGCCCAAATGATTGAGTCTCATTTGTCTCCTACTTTCCGAAATGTATCTTTACCATTGACAGACCATTATCTAACTACTGGGAATCAAGTTAACCCAAATATTGAACTGTAAAAACTAAGGCTAGTAAAAAACTTGGCATCCTCAATACGGTTAGGCGATACTTTTCACCACGAGAGCTCCTTTACTTGTATCTGGCACAAGTCCGATCGTGTATGGAGTACTGCTGCCACCTTTTTGATGGATCAGCCAAGTATAAGCTGGAAGCATTAGAGTCAGTTGACCAGCTGTGAGGTTAACCGGTGACGATTGCCAAGAAGCTAATTTAGTCTTGAGCACCGTCATAAAGTAGCTTTGTCTGTCTATATTTATTCCATAGGATTCATTTCAAGGAGTGTTCGCAAGAACTTTCCGACCTTATTCCCGAAAGGAGAAAAGAAAGTCGGCGCATTACCACCCATTTTTCATTAAAATGCCAAAAATACCGTTACTCAGCGATATCGGTCCACGTTCTTGATGCGTATTGAACAGGAATGGAATGAATTACCACCATCTCTGTTTCTTAAGAGCTACAGTCTTGAAATCTTCAAGGCTAAAGTGAATAGACATATTCTAGATCGATGAGCTCCATCCACGGCCACACCGTCGCTTAACATCTGATGTTAAGCTGATTCAGGCAAGTTGGTGGTCAATCGTGGATCTATCTATCAAAAAAAGAAACACCTAGACACAGAACAACCGTCCATGTTTATTACTTGCCTTGGGTGGAGATTAAACCTCAATATAAGCTTAAAAGGCAGATATACCTATTTACTAATTGAGCTGCGAAGCCAGTCAAATGGTACAGTATACATACGAAAATCTTAATATTACATATGAATGTATGAAATACATATGAAAATCTTAATACTACTATACATCTTATAGTACAAACACTATTTAAAAACAGCTTGTATTAAATATGTACAATATGAATTAATATAAAAAAAAAATGAAATTTTAATTAAGTCTAACTGCATTACCGGGATTCCCCGGGGTATTGAGTAATTTTAATTAATGTTATTTTTTTAATTACTTCCAACCCTCGTCAATGGTCCGGTAGATTTCAAGTCATGATGGAATCCAATAGCTTATAGATAGGTACTATTTACTTAATTAAAAATATTCGTCTTTTGGCAACTGAAGAAACTTGATGCGGAGGAATGAAATACCTAATATTTTAACTCTCTTTGCCAACTTATTACAACTCAAGATTTAATCTAGGGATTTTTATGAAATTTGGTATAAAGTAATTTGCAACACTAGAGAAGTTAAAGCTCATTGTCATCATCTCTCTTTTTCGCCTTCACGCGACTGATACCATAGGGCACAGTATAATACTAATAATAGACTAGGTACTATAATAATGAGTACAATAGTTGGCATAAATTTCATAAATGATGTTTAAAGTGCCTTTACCAGGGCCACATTTTTAACCCCCAACCCAAAAAGAAGGGTTATGTATCTATATATATATATATCTGTATGTCTGTATGTGGTATCGTACTTCTCAAACGGATGAGTCGATTTTGAATTAGTTATTTTTGTTTCAAAGAAGATTTTATCGAGAGTATTTTTAGCTATGTTTCATCAAAATCAGTTCAGCCGTTTTAAATTGTAGACATAGACATAGACATAGACATAGACATAGACATAGACATAAATTTATTATTGTTTTTTTTTTTTTTTTCTAAGCTTATATTTGTTACGGTATAATATTGCTGGGACTGCTCTGCTGCTGCTCACTGCTCACTCACATACTGCGTTTAAGAGCACCTTTAGATTTTCACGATATTGCTAATTTTTTGCTTTTTGTTATCTGTTATTTAACTTCGATAATATTGGTGATCAAAAAGGAGATCCGATACAGAGTTTGTGATTGAAGTTGAAAATTTAACTGATTTTTATTTATTTTTATTTTTATGTACTAAGTATATGTTTATTTTTATTTTATTTTTAAGTTGTGAATATAAATTAATTTTAAATAAATTTGTAAATCATTTAAAGTAATAATAAGTATACATAGTAATAATAAAAATATAATTGCTTTTAGTTCATATTTCGTTGTGCCTAATAAAATACCGTTTCGGCCGGGCACCTAACTATAGTTTCGTACCTAACATATTTATTCTTGATAGTAATCTAAAATTACCTTCTTACGGCTTTGTGCAGGTCACTATAATCTTTTACGCATATTGTACGTTGAATAAGAAAATATTCGATAGTTAGTCGATTTCACGTGATGGGAACAGTGATTTAGCTCCTGGTGGCAAGCCACCCTAAGTACTTTTACTTCTTTCTGTTATAACCTTTTTATGTAACATTCACATTTAATTCCATCACTTTATGCTCCACGGGGTCTGTCAATTGGGTACATTAGTCGATGACTCGTTTAATATTGATACCTCCTTCGATACATGGTACCTAAATAAGGTTACATATCTATATTCCGAATTGTGAAATATCGAATATCATTTTCTCGAAATCATTTTTTTTTTTTACCTAAAGATACTTTTCAAAATCCCGAAAGCTCAGTTGGCAACTCGTCTGATAACAGAATCACGAATAATACGAAACAAATAAATAAATAAATATTTGTGGACATTTCACACAACACCATCTAGCCCAAACTAAGCAAAGCTTGTACTATGGTACTAGATGGCTCTTCACACAAATGTTTGCCCTGGGTGGAGATTGAACCCACGACCTTTCAGTTCAGCAGGTAGACGTAGACACACTACCAACTGCGCCAGAAGGCCAGTCAAACGACGATAATACGAAAGTTTCTGTGTATAATAAATATAAACCTAACGAACTTAACCTAATTATTGATATATCTAATAACTAAACCTTTATAAATAATAAAATTTCTAAACATAATGAAACAAAAGCCTCCTAAGTTCTGGCATAGAAAACTTATGGCTAACAAACTTATGGAAAAAGAAACTCGTGTTATGTAAAATAGCTGGTATTAGACTATGAAACGGAATCGAGCAAGTGAAATTCAGACAAATGTATTTCGGATTATAGACGGGTTACCCCCTCTTTCAATATATGGCGCCCGTATACAAGCTAACTCAATACCAGTACCATGAATAGAAAATTACATGAAGAAAATATAGGAGGGTGGCTCTTATTTACTAGGGGGTAAAAATCATTTTACCATACAGCTACGTCATCGCAGCTAATTCGATTATGCCTATAAGGAAAGAAGTATGTCAGCTATTATGGTTACATTAATTGCGTTATAAATATGATAAAGAAAATCATCTAACAGATATCTTATGACCTGAATCTTTCTCGTGACGAAAGACCATTTTGACTCATTTTACCTGATTTGCAAGTGAAATTGTAAGAAGAAATAAAAAAATTATAAATTTTGTTTCTTAATTGCGGTTTACTAAATAAATCTATCTTCCATACTTTGAGTAAAATTATTGTGACATACGGACAGACAGACTGGCGAATTTATAAAGGTTCCCCGTAGATAAAAAAAATACAGTTTAAGAAACTGAAACAACTGACTTCTAAATGCTCAATATTGATTTAAAAACCAATCTACTGAACCGATTCTGATGAAATTGTTGTGGAACAAATTTGAAATTGTACTCGTAAAACTTTTGCTTCTTTTTTTCTCCGGCCGCCCACTACTAGGTTAGTTATTAAATTATAAGGCTACAATACAAAAAAACATACAGTTGAATCAAGAACCTCCTTCTTTTTTAAGTCGGTTAAAAACAGAATCAAGCCGGATACGATATCGCTGTTATGATTACATTGTTAAAAATAATCTAGAGATGACTGAGAAAAATGTAATCGATTTAAAACGGCATGATTTACGTGTGTTTAACTATTCCTTTGCTACGCGAGGTATTGTAAACATTGCCTACATTTTGTTAGTAGATATATGGTTGCATGATCGATTGAAATGTATCGAGTTCTTGTCTATGATTAGCTAGGCGTGGTTATACGTGCGTAAAAAGTTACGCTCGTTTATTTTACCTACATGTATATAAACATAATTTATACATTATCACATTATAAAAAGTTTCCGGCAAACTAGTCGGGAGACCGTCTGACTTGCGATCCGCAGGTCCTGGGTTCGAATCCACGCGCCTCAGTCTTTTCGAAGTTATGGGCGTGTCGTTGATTGCCGCCAATTTCAAAACGGTGAAGGAAAAACATCGTGAGGAAACCTACATGTCTGATAGTTCTCAATGATCTTGAAGATGTGTGAAGTCTACCAACCCGCACTTGGCATGCGTGGTACACTATGGCCTTACCCTTCTCTTAGTGAGAAGATGGCCCGCGCCCAGCAGTGAGACAGTTTGTGAGGGCTGATAAAAAAATAAAAAACCACAGACATACCTAGAGTAAAAAACATAATTTATACATATAAATAATAAGAGATGAGATTGTATCTAATCTAATACCTTTAAACGAGCAATTCTTGTATATTTAGGTATGTGTATATGTAATCTGAATCTCGGAAACGGCTCCAACGATTTTAATGAAATTTGGTTTGTGGGTAGATTAGGGGACGAAAAATCAATCATACTAGGTTTCATTTTTAGAGAACCCGAGTTTGCTCGTATTTTCAGTCATAAAAAATCCGACTGGGCTCGGTCGCTCTGGTACTGTTTTTAAATCATGCAAAAAATATTGATTGATTTTTGATGATACCTTTCAGTGCCGTAGTTTTATATTTTTCACCGATTTCATAAAAGGAGTTCTATGTTCCACTGTATGTATTTTTAGGGTTCCGTACCTCAAAAGGAAAAAAACGGAATCCTTATAGGATCACTTTGTTGTCCGTCTGTCCGTCCGTCGGGGTGTCAAGACCTGTATATCGGGAACGCGTGAAGGTATCGTGTTGAAATTAAAACCGTATACGCAAATCCATAATATCTTGCTACAGAAAGAAAAATAAAATTTCTCGGTTTTAGTAAAAAAAAGTTACAGACGAAAATGTCGTAAAAATTGCACATTTTGACACTCACAAGGGAATCAAAACCTATGGGGTACTTCCCGTTGACCTAGAACTATGAAATTTGGCAAGAAGCATTGTGTTAGAGTACACATATAGGAAAAAATCCGAAAACTGGACATTTTAAATTTAATCACAAAAAATAGGGTCATTATGCAAGGAATGAGGGTCCAAATTTTAAAGTGAATTAACCGTAGTTTACATGTGTGTTGTCATATGAAAGAGCTTCATTAGCATAAGCTAAAACAGGTTCTTAAATGTTTTTATGATGTATGTTTTTCGGCTTATGAAGGAAAATATAAAAAATATATATGATTTTTGATCTACTAGTTTGTACGGAACCCTTGGTGGGCGAGTCTGACTCGCACTTGTCCGGTTTTTTTAATGTATGTTCATCGATTACTCCGCTATCCCTGTAATAATTTGTGTGTATCTTAAATATTTATAAACAGGAAACTTCAGAGGTGGTCCCATTACTTTATTATTTTTTGAATAATCTCTGGAAATGTAAATATTTTGTTTGGATGCGTGAATGAAGTGTTTCAGACCCAAAGATATTATACTATTACTATACTCATATTACTACTTATACATTTTTGCAAAAGTGACAAAAAGCGGATTGTCACACTTTTATTATCTTCGAAGATGGGTGACAAATCTTATTCGTTGGTCATTGTTTGAGGGACTAATAAACAAATCCATATTTAATTTGATTATTGAGTTCTCTCCAGCCTGTATGTGATGTCTACAATCTCTTATCTCTATATATATAAAAATCAATTGCTGTTCGTTTGTCTCGCTTAAACTCCAGAACGGCTGGGCCGATTTAACTGATTTTGGTTTTGAAATGTTTGTCGTAGTCCAGGGAAGGTTTAAACGTTGAGAAAATATCGGGTTCACTCATTGATAGGTGATACGAAGTACTTATATAAAATGTAAATTGTAAAATAATTTCATAACTAATAGTACACTTTTCACTTTTTTTTGTCGTATAACTACAATTTATCAATTATCCATTAATTTGTCTTGAGTTTTAAATTCGAATAAATAATGAATTGAAGAATAAAATAAAATCAATACAATGGAGAATTAAAAAAACAGCTGACTGAACCCGAGTCATGGTATTGAAACTTTTGTACCCGATTTTACGCAATTATCGCTGTATCAAAGACTCGTGCGCAGTTAAACATGCTTTACTAGGATATTAACATGCTATAAATCATTGTATCAGACAGCGGCGGGCTGAAAAATTCGATTTTATTACAGTAGCTTTACGGTTACGAATAAGGGCATAACTACACTGGCCTGCTGTGAGAGTTTTTTTTAAATGTGTACTAGTGTCTTTATTAACTACAAGAAAACAATGTACAAACTACACAAACTCAACTAAACTACTACACAAATAGCAAATCGATTACCCCAGACCGATAAAGGGTCTAAAGACAATCCCAATGCTCAAACCCACTATCAGTTGGCAGCGTACCCAGCATGATACCGCGTTGCCATGTTGAATGGCAATGCTTATACGTTGGACCAGATACGCACCAGCATTTTGGTCACGCGTCGCATCGATCAGGTGCTCAGATAAATTTTTAAAATGAGATGAGCTCCAGAGATTACTGATAAGAGTTGGCTACAAGGCTACAACTCGACTTGTTAGTTATAAGTTTGCTTGTTGGCCTTAAGTTAATGAAGAACTTAAATTAGCAAACTAAGTCTAAGGTCTGAAAGAGTCGGCCTTTGCTTACTCTATTTACTGTATGCATTTATTGACAATGAAAACAATAAATGGCCAAGAGTAAGTGTTTCGTTACGGGTTCCGTAGTAGCACATCATAATTTATGGGAACTTAAAATACAAATACAAATACAAATACAAATACAAATCATTTATTGGTAATAATATTACAAGTCATATAAAGATAATATTTAAAAAAATTGAATAATAAAGAAAATTGCAATAATTAAAATGTCAAATAATTATATCAATTTAAGAAATGTCAGTGGTCCGGGAGATTCATGAATTCGTCAATGTCATAAAATACTTTTTCGTGTAACCACGCTTTCAGTCGCCGTTTAAATGTCGCTGCGGACGGTGCATCTCTTACGCTAGCGGGTAAACGGTTATAGATCGCGGGCCCTCCAACATATACTGACCTCTCGGACTTAACCAGTCTGTGATCCGGAGTCACAAACTGATCTTTCTTTTTATTACTCCTCAAATTAAAGGTAGGATTTATGCCTCGTTGTCGGAATGTATCCAGATTGTTGTGCATGAATAGGGCTATCTGCAATATAAATTCGCACGGCAACGTCAGTATGCGGAGTTCTTTAAAGAACTCGACGCATGACACATCGTCTTTTGCTCCGAAAATCGCACGTAAGGCTCTCTTTTGCGCGACAAAGGCCCTTTTAAAGTCAGCTGCGCGGCCCCACAACTCCAAGCCGTACGTAATGTTGCTGTGGACGGTCGCGAAGTAGCAGGAGCGCACGACATCACGAGTGGCGGTGGCTGCGAGCCGTCTCAGTGTAAAGCACGAGCGGCTCACCTTTCCGCACAACTCGTCAATGTGCGTCTCCCACGTCAACGCGCCGTCGATGTGGAAACCCAGCAGTTTTGTACTTTGTACTTGTTGAAGTGCGGTGTTGCCGATCGCTACTGAAAAAGGTTTACCTGGTTTGCCGTTAAGGTTGAAAGTTAAAAAACAAGTTTTTTCTTTATTTAGTACTAGGCCGTTTGACCGGAACCATACGTCGAGTTCGTTAGCAACCTCACTCACTGCCGCCTCCAGTCGTTGGCTCGTCGGCGCAGTGATAATTGCCGCGACGTCGTCGGCGTACATATATATCTCCGCGTTTGCAATAGCATCGGGTAAGTCGTTGAGAAGGAGACTGAATAGGGTGTTCGACAGACAGGAGCCCTGCGGGACACCCAATGCGTTAAGTAGCTCAGAAGAGATGGCACGACCCCCGTCCCCGACCACGACCTGCGTCCTCTGTGACATAAAGGAGGTCAATAGGGAGCCAGCCGGACCGCGTATACCATAGTGTCCCAGCTTGTTTGCTATTAGGTTGTGGTCGGCGGTGTCGAACGCGCGCGAGAGGTCGCAGCAGAGCAGAGCGACGTGCTGTCCGGTCTCGCGCGCACTCAGCACGCGCCACACCACCTCCCGCACCAGGTCGGTGGTCGCGCGCCCGGCTCGGTACGCGTACTGTCTCTCTGACAGGATGCCGCGGTCGCACACGAAATTCAGTAATCTTCGGTTTAGTCCGACTTCAAACACCTTACTGACGGCAGGGACGAGTGATATTGGGCGGTATGATGTTGCGTCGGTTTTCTTCCCTTTACCCTTGTAAATAGGGCTAATTTTTACTTTTTTTAATACCGTAGGATAGACGCCCCTACTCATGCACGTATTGAAAAGGCAGCTCATGACCGGCGCCAAAGGTTGTATCGCGGTTTTTAACAGATGAACCGATATGCCGTATAAGTCGGTGCTTTTTTTTGACGCGAGACGTTTGGTTGCTATCGTGAAAATGTCTGCGGGAGTGAATTGATCCAACCTTAGAGATACGTCGGCGGCCGGTGACTTTTTAGCTAACGCGGACAGCGCGCGGGAGCAGTCGGCCGCAGGCGCTCCACACCTACTCGCCGCTGTCGTAAATTCCAGATTGAGAGCGTCCACCACTTGTTGTTTTGTACTGTAGGGTTGGCCGTTCTCATTCCGCATGAGATCCGTGAAGTCAGCTCTTTGACGGGTGTTCCGGCCTAACTCCGTATTGATGACTCTCCACATCAATCGCGGGTTAGCTTCGATTATTTTCGAATAATAGCCAATTCGTTTCGCTTTTAGTAGGGCGTGATATTTGCTCGTGATATCTTCACATTTAATACTCAACATTTCGTCTGTTGGGAAAATGATTTTTAAGCGAGCGGTCTCATTGAGCAAATATTTCATATTATGTACTTCCGCGTCGACCCAGTGTCTGTATGTGTTTGTCGGTTGCATCTTTAACGGAAAACATGTATTATGCTTGTCTGTTAGTATAGTTAGGAAATACTTAGCGAGTGTGTCACAATTATCATTAGATTTATCGATAACGTTACTCCAGTCGATCGAGTCGAGGCTGTTTATAAAGTTGGCTACATTTGCTGCAGAGAAGCTGCGGGCTAGGCGGTGAGCAGGCGCGGCCGCGGGCACGACGCCTTGCGAGAACATGACGCGCTGGGCCGAGTGGTCGCTCAGTGGTCTAGTGTCGACCCTGGTCACGGATGTACGTTCCACGGCAATGTTTGTGTACGCGTGGTCTATCAACGTACGACTGGCCCCGTCTACCCGTGTTGCATGTTTTACAATTTGGATAAAGTTGTAGCTATCGAGAATGTCTACGAGTTGTTTTTTAACGTTAGAGCTATCCAATAAATTTATATTTACGTCTCCCATAATAATACAATCTAGACCTTCATCTGTTACCTTAACCAGGAGTCTTTCGAAAAGTTTGAGGTAGTCCGAGTTGCTAGTCATGTTAGAGTGGTAAAGTCCCACGACGAGGACATTTTCACGCAAAAGGTGCACGGCACACACATCGAAAATTTGCTCCTGCGATAATTCGCAGTAATCTTGTCTACTTATGACCTTTAAACCCGTTCGCGCGTAGATGCAACTCCCGCCGTGCGCTATATAGGGGCTCTTGTTTGATGCTATAAACACACGTGTTAGCTTATGTTAGTTTAAACGAAATTTTCATTTATAATAGCACGAATTTATACAGTCAACCATTTAGTCAGCATGAGGTGGGGGCGCTTGAAGAAAAAAAAAATATCACAAAGCTTAATACTCCCCAAATTGAGAAACGATTTTCCCATACCAACAACATTTATTGATTACTAATCCAACTAACGACACCCTACACGGTGGAGTAGATGAGGAAAAAATAAATCATTTCCACTTTACGTGAGGAGGGAGGGAGATACCCATTTTTTTTTATTCAAGATTTTATTCTACGACGTTTTCGGTGTTATTATAATTAACGTACATGCCAAGTTTCTAGTATTAATAGTATTTGAGCAAAGGCACAGATCGGTCTGCGGCTTCAAACACCATCATCATCTCAGCCATAAGAAGTCCACTGCAGGACATAGGCCACCCCTGTGGTTTTCCATAAAGACCGATTGGAAGCGGCTTGCATCCAGGGTCTTCCCACAACTTGTATGAGGCCATCCTTCCATCTCGTAGCTGGTTTTCCTACGTTGCACTCGCCGTTACGTGAAAGAAAACAGACAGACAAACATACGAGATTCATAACAAAACTTATGTCACAGTGCGTTCTCACCCTTAGTCTATAATATTCTCTATAGTCTCTGCCAACGATATATCGCTACAATGTAGAGTATCATGAAAATAGCTCCAGGAAAACTAAATTTATGACGTAGGTGTATTGGATTTGGTAGTCATATATTATACCTCGGCAATTTTCAACATAATGCTTTCACAAAGCTTTTGTTTAGATAACAATACATTTTTACGTACAACTTTCCACTCTATTTCACTTTAGTTCTTAGCTTTTACAAAAAAAAGTACAACTGGTGTTAGATTGTGTGTGTGTTCAAGTGCTGTAAATATGGGACGCTTACTGCGCATTTGGTTTAAAATCCTTTTAAAGAGACCGTATTTCGTGATCGTGTGTGCTGAGTGCTCCCCTTAAATCCTTAGATGAAGATAAAGTGAGGATTTACCTAATATAGATTTAGAAGAGAGTACCAGACATTGAATAATTTTTACATTTGTAGGTGCTTAGCCTCTGTGATGCTGAAAAACTGATTCCATTTGCTTTGAGTAGATTATACACAAAGGTAAAGCTCTTAATAAATAAAAAATCGTACAATGATATTTAAAAAACCAGTCAAGTGCGGGTCGGACTCGCGCACGAAGGGTTCCGTACCATTATCTATAAAAACGACAAAAAAAGTCACGTTTGTTGTATGGGGGGGCTCTTAAACATTTATTTTATTCTGTTTTTTAGTATAACAAATACTAAAAAATAGAATAAAATAAATGTTTAAATGGTTATTTTTAACTATTAATAAATAGTTAAAAATTAATTATAGCGGCAACAGAAATACATCATCTGTGAAAATTTCAACTATCTAACTATCACGGTTCATGAGATACAGCCTGGTGACAGACGGACGGATGGACAGAAAGCGAAGTCTTAGTAATAGGGTCCCGTTTTGCCGTTTAGGTACGGAACCCTAAAAATTATGAAATTTACATGTGTTCTGAAATTATAGCCTTCCACTTAGCTTCGCCATAGTAGGTCAAAAAGGGGAAATTAAAGGATAAAATATGTGTACGTGCTAATATTATAGCAAATAATTCCTCTATTACTATCAAATTACGTAGATTGCTACTTTGGTATCCATTAACTTGTTAACGACCACTCAGTAAAAACTACTTTTGCTCTCTAGGTACAATTTTCTTGAAAAGCACAAGCGTTAACAATTTACTCTGCAAAATCTGGTAGCGTATTGTACAGTCTAGTCATCGATATTATAATAACAGATATGTCTCTGTACATTTTCTACTCAGATCTGTTCAAAATACCGCTAGTTGTTAGAGTAGAGTTGGCAACTAATTTGCTACCGGAAATGAAGTTAAATTCTTACATAATTTGTCTTGTAACGTCTTTTTAGATTCGTAGAAAATGTGGTCGTAGAAAACCTGAATAAATTTCCGATTTCGTAATAACCGGATGTAATGGCACTGTTTCGTGATTTTTAGGGTTCCGTACCTCAAAAGAAAAAAAACGGAACCTTTAAAGGAACCTTTGTTGTCCGTCTGTCTGTCTGTCCATCCGTCCGGATGTCAAGACCTTTATCTCGGGAACGCGTGAAGGTATCGATTTGAAATTAAAACCATATACGCAGATCCGTAGTAGATATCTTGCTGCTGAAAGAAAAATCGAACTTCTAAGTTTTCATTAAAAAAAGTTACAGATGTCGCAAAAAACACACATTTCGACACTCACAAGGGAATCAAAACCTATGGGGTACTTCCCGTTGACCCAGCTTATAATTATTTGAGGTAGAGGAGAGTAGCAAAGAACAGAGGAAAATGAGGTGGGGCGGGCAGATAATTATAATTTTTGAGAAACTATGGAATAAGAAATATTTTAAATAATAATTAATAATTTTTGAAACTTATTAAATTATTCGATAATGTCCTTAAAATACTGCCAACCAATAAGGCACAGGCGAAATTGACTAATCTCCCCTGTGATACTAACACTGCAAAATGTTCCTAACGTCGGGTGTTAAATTTAAGAAAAATGTAATGCGATAGTCCTATTAAAATATATTTCGTTTCCATAATTACAATTACACTGAATACCTTTAATTTTGATTCTTTCATAAGTATTACGAAAGAAGGTGTTGATAAAAAAATCTGGACCTTCACTTACCTCTTTATTCATTCGGGAAAATTCTTTTTGATAGACATTTTGATGTTTAATTAACGTAGAAGTTGGATTTAGAAAGTCGTTAAAACTTCTCTGCTCTTAATGGAATCAAAATGATGATGGCAAGTCTCGAAGGACCAACTGTCTGCCGCCATTTTCATGCTTGAGTTTTGTTTTACGATTTTAGGTTATATTTTTGGTAAAATTAGCGGTTGGAATGGTGGAAAGAGGCATAAATGTAGATAATTGAAGTTACAAAGTTTAGTTAGGGGAAGGACCAAAAAGGAGAAGTAAAGTTTTTTGGCTATACACGAATTTTAATAACATCAAGTCACGAAGTTTTTGCCACAGTAAAATATATTGGCTATTATCTATTTTAAATGTACTCGCACACTGGAAGAATCTATAGAACTTTAAAAAACTAACGAGTTTTATTAAGTTCTTTAGATTCTTCCAGGGCCGGACAGGCGAGGCGGTGCTACTGCCCCTGGGCCTCCACAAGTGAATGACACACAACAGAGAAAAAAAAAAACAAATCAACAACTTTGAGCTAATAATGAAATCAGCATCAATCATCTTTTCGGCGATCGACGAACTTGCCCCAGGGCCTCCACAACTCCAAATTCGGCCCTGGATTCTTCAAAAACAAATACAAAACCAAAACGCTTGAAAAAAAACTACTGCCATTATAAATTCAACTATCTAATTATACTAACGACAGTCGAAAGTTGACGTGTAGAGGAAAATCACTAAAAACCACATCCTTATGGCTCATGTGTATCATATAATTTTCAAGGCTACGATAAATGGATACTTTTTAGTTATAATCTTAGTATATGTACTACACGGCACTATAATATGACAATTATTTATACAAGATACAAAGTTCCTAATATATAATTATAAACCTATCACTGTACCTACTTAAGTATATATAAGTATGTGTAACTGATGTACTTGTAAATATTGAATAAATAATATTTGATTTGAGATTGACGTCATCTACTCGTACCTTCGGTCCTGTCACAATGTTATTTAATGTTAAATGAAGTGTGGTCAAATGTCTAACCTGTCTACTATAATAATAATATAAAAAAAAACTAACTAAAACTTTAAAAAAACACTTATATATTAGATATAATAATATATCAGACATTGACGTGTGATCCAAGATGCGAAGCACTTAATAATTACAGTTTAAAAACTAAAAAACACGCTTCAAATTATTGTAACGTCATCGGTCCTCGATAAGTCTACAAAGTTTGAATTAAATCTGACCGTTTGAAGTGGGTCAAAACCAAGTCCAAAGGAGTCGGTTACAAACAAACAAACATGCATCTGGCACAAATAACGCCTCCACGGATTTCCAAAAAACCGATTGGATGATACCATTTATATAAATACATGTTTATATATATATATATATAGAATAAAGATACATTCCTTTCTCACGTGTTCGTCAAAAGTAAGTTAAAAGTGCTTTATGTAAAACTTAAAATTACTATTCTACTAAAATTGTTTTTTTTTTCAAACTTCTTTTAAAAATGTAGAATATCGTGGCTAATAAAAGCGTGTTAAAAATAGATGTATGTACCTATAATTGAAATATTGAGTAATTGTATTTAACAAATTATTATTAAACATTTATTCACCTACCTGATGTTATCTGTTTTCGTAATTAGCCTAATGACTAATTAGCGGTGTTGTTCCTCTGGGTCTTCATATACTTAACGCTATTTGAAATTATACAAATAGCTTTAATTAAACATTTCTCCATTTAAGCCGGAGGGTCTACCGACACCTCTCTGAAATTTGTAAGTTTAACTTTCCTCATACTTAAGAGTAAAAGAAAATTAATTTTGAGGCGGCAATAAAAATAAGTACGTTTTTATGTTCTCTAGTTTTTTTATTTTCATACAATTTGCAAACGTTCTTTTTTGTATTAAACTGGCGCAAATAACGCCTCCACGGATTTCCAAAAAAACGATTGGAAGATACCATTTATATAAATACATGTTTATATATATATATATATATATATATAGAATAAAGATACATTCCTTTCTCACGTGTCCGTCAAAAGTAAGTTAAAAGTGCTTTATGTAAAAGTTAAAATTACTATTCTACTAAAATTGTTTTTTTTTTTCAAACTTCTTTTAAAAATGTAGAATATCGTAAATCATGATGTGCAATATTTCGCACATCAAAATCGGTCAAGCCGTTTAAGCTGTAGGTGATAATATAGAAACATACATACATACCCACATACATACATACATACAAGATACACTCGAAAAACATAACACTCCTTGTTACGCAGTTGGGTAAAAATGAGCGCGAGTCAACTTTGTATCGCTAAAAGAGGAGTGTAATCCCCAGTTCTAAACACATTGCAGTAGGCCCCGATTAATTGTTACACCATAAATCACATCTCTAGCCACGTGTACTGGTTCATGTTCAGGTAAACACGCCCTTGAATAAATCAAGAGGTTTTATAGACAAATCCCTGTGCCATTTATAGACTGGATTCAAATTTCAATGTAGAATAATACAAATGGTTTTATAACATTTCTGTTAAGCCGCTCGACAGGATATATGTTGTATTTTTAACAAGAAACTTTTTTTTGGGCCTGGCAGTTGGAAATATATTTTATGAATATGTATTAAATTTTTATTAATCTGAAACAAAATTCGTAGAAAGCATTTTAGTGTGCAAAATATAATTATTCTATCATTTAACAACGTCGAATATGCGGAACTTTTATAAATGCCTATGGGTAAAATTGTTGTTGTCTGCGCGTATGTATAATTTTAAAGCTTTATTTACTTATATATATTTTTTTTTCATGTTTCTTTTAGGCAATCGACGTCAATCGTAGATCGCACCCTCACTCAACATCAGTTAATTTTAGTAGTCAATCGCAAACCTAACAAAAAAAAGTAAAAGCTATTCACGGAAATTATTTAGACATGAATTTTAGTTATAATCTCTGATAAAAAATTATATTATAGTCATAACTATCCAAACTAAGATTCCGTAATCGTTCCTCGAAGGTCGTTTTGGGATTCTTCGTCGAAATGACGTTTCGTAAGTGAAATTATTGACATTGCATTGAATTGACCTGAATCCTCCTGAGTCCTCCTGAGTCCTGATAGTAGGTGATGTCCAGGATGACAGTCTTAATTACATTTTTCAAACCAAGTATTATTATTATAAAGCTTATTTTCCATTACAGAAATTAACGCCACCTTTGGTATAAGTCTGTGACACTCCTGGAAGATCCACGTCTTGCTTGCTACGATTGACTAAAATATATTTTGACATAATGATGATGACATGAACAAAGAAGCGACAATTTCTTTTTATCCTGTAGCTCTTATCTTTAGTACATGGTAAAATGAAAACTGAATAACTGGAGATCGTATGTACGTTTATCTATTACCTTTAAACGGGCAATTCTTGTATATATGTGTATAATCTAAATCTCGGAAACGGCTCCAACGATTTTAATGGAATTTGGTTTGTAGGTAGATTAAGGGATGATAAATCGATCTTGCTAGGTTTATATTTAGTAAACCCTGGTTTGCTCGTATTTTTTGTCATAAAAAATCCGAGTGGAGCTCGGTCGCCCAGGTACTCATTATAATACATTTATAATATGCATAATTAACGTAGGTACACTTCAGAGCACGCTTGTCAAGCTACCCCACTAGAAAGTCAGACATGAAAATTTCCTTAAACTTTTTAATCAAAATTTATATCTGCCAAGGTCACTGGAAAGGGCTTAAACATCCAAAAACTTTACTTCCAAACACAAATTGACCACTTGTTTCCATGTAACGAGTTGCTTTCCGTTCGAGCTGAAAATCTGTTTGACTGCTGCTTAAATAAATACTTAACATGTCGAAACAGCCACATTAATACAAGTTCAACCTAAATTTGGGGCGAACGTGTGGGCTCAAGATACCCAGCGGTCCGCCAGACCCTTTGATTAACAAACGAGTTAACTTTGCCTTAATCACTCGTGGTAATCAGGGCCTGTGGGGCCCTCACGCTGACATATGCCTCAATTTAATTGATATCTCGCGTTAATTACACAATCACGCGGGGTGGCTTAGTGAAACATGGTTCATTAATTGTCTGTTGTTTATTAGTAACTAAACGATGGCTGAGATGAGCTCGGCAGTTTAGCTGCTGATTGTAAATCGAGGTCGGCGCTTTGGCTGCAGATCGTAAGCTAAGCTTGGCAGTTTGGCTACAAATCGTAAGATAATCTTGGCAGACTGGCTGCAGATCGTAAGCTAAGCTTGGCTGTTTGGCTCCAGATCGTAAGCTAAGCTTGGCTGTTTGGCTCCAGATCGTAAGCTAAGCTTGGTAGTTTGGCTTCAGATCGTATATTGTGCTTGTCAGTTTGGCTTCTAAAGTTATATATAACTAACATGGCGCTCCACTATTGGGGAGTTAATTCCAAAAGTAGAATATTTGTCTCTTTAGTTTGGTATATTTTAGGATATTGGGTTTGTATTTTTAACAGACTTCAAAAGAGGAAATTATATTCATGTGTGTTTTTTTTTCTTTGTATGTTTATCGTCGATTTCAAAGTTATTTTTGTGCTAGATTTCAAATAAAAAAGCGATAACAGAAAAAGCGTCTCAGGATCGTAGCAAGTTGAAAGATCTTTATCTACACTGACGAGAATAAATAGCCAAGATAGTAACGTGACACACTTATGGTAGGGATCCGTAGCTAATGTTACAATCTAAAAGAGAATCACTTTGCTTGTATTTTTTGATAAGATCACTTTGCAAAAAAAAAACTCTGTACCATAACCATATTTGTAGATTATGTCAAAGAATTTCACTGATAATCGTTTTGGACCATCAATGCTTACAACTTTCCGAAATATAGCGATAAATGTGTAAAAAAATAATTAGGTTTTACACAGTAATCGCTATTTCCCGAAAATTTGTAAGGATTGATTGTTTAAAATGATTTTATCAGTAAAACTCTTTGACATAATCTAAAACTATGGTTAATAATGAATTTTTGGAAAGTTATCAATCTCGTATATGAGGGAAAAAAAATATATGAAACCTTAGTTTTATTTTAAGAGACATTCAGCAACATTCCTCGTGGTAGGATTAAACCATAAGGTTGAAAGAAATCATAATATGGAATCAGCAGTGCGACCGCTATTTATCACTTTTTGTAAAATAACTGTGACATATGACGGACAGACAGACAAATTGTCATGGCAAATTTATACGGGTTCCTCGTAATTGCTACAGAACTCTTAAAAGGCATACCTATGTATAGTATAGATATTAAAAGCAACAAGTCAGCGGTTGTAGTCATTTGTTGGCCTAAATTACCGTTATTTATAACATTTTATAGTTTGATACAAGTTTCCCCGCCGTATAACTCACGAAATAGTCTAAACGCTTACAATTAATTCCATCCCCCTAGATCTAAAGCAGTCAATTTATTTTATTTACCTAGAAAACGAGCCTGTCAAAGTAGCAAACAACATACTTCAAAGAGGTGAAATTGTATCTAAGGTTAAAGGCTAAATTATTGTGATGTTTAATTAGCAAAATGTAAGTATAAGTATTCGTTTATGAACCAATAAACATCAAGAGCAATTGGTACGGAAAACAATAGCACCCGATATTAATTTCGCCCTCTCATGTCCGATCCCTCGTGCGTAAGATGAAATGATCAAAAGATCAGTATCACATGTCATAAAGGAGTCGCATTAATCGAAATAATATATAATATCAAAACAAATGCTTATGTATGTTTAAAACTGTTACGCTTGATGTGATGAAGTGTATGTGTTTGTGAGAAATTTAAATATTTATTTATTTTTTGGGACATTTCACACAACACCATCTAGCCCAAACTAAGCAAAGCTTGTGCTATGGAACTTGATGGCTGATAGAATACATATATACTTTTTTTTGTAAATATATACACATGATACATAGAAATACCCAGACACAGAACAAACATCCATGCTCATCACACAAATGTTTGCCCTGAGTGGGAATCGAACCCACGATCTACAGCTTAGCAGGTAGACATAGTACCAATTGCGCCACAAGGCTAGTCATTCAATTATAATAAATCTAATTTGTACAAAATTAAATAGACTTCAAAACCATTCAACGAACTGAAAATTGAGAAATAACAACAGCTGTTACATACAATACCAAAAAAATAATTCAAAACTGGGCGTCTATAAAAAATAAAAAAAATAGTCAAAAATAAAAAAAAATTGTCAGCGTACGTACAGACTTACTTAGGTAGGTATGTACGTACGCTGACTATTTTTGAAGTCGGTGCCAGGGGCCCAATTCAGTTATTCAAGACCGCTCCGTAGCCGAACCATAATTATGTGGAGCGTTTCCCATCGGCCGCCATAGTTTTTTTGATTCAGTCACTTTTATGTCATACAATTGACACATTTGATGAAACCTAACCCGTCCTTCGCTCGTTACTAAATCAAAAAATGATAGCAGCCGACAGGAAATGCTTAGCAAAGGGTTCAGTTACGGATCGGTTTTGATTAACTGAATTGCCCCCATCACAAACTTTAAATCTTAGACAGGCACCGATTTCAAAAATAGTTAAGAGTTCGTTTTTTTATTCGAAAATAGGTTTGGGCTTGACCGTCAACTCACCTGGTGTTATGCGACAGTTACGGTCATTGATCTAACTCGACATTGATCGGACTAATCTGAAAGGGTTTATAAATTACGGTCTACGGAGTTATGCGGTAAGAAAAATGCAATCGAATTGATAACCTCCTCCTTTTTAAAGTCGCTTAAAAATCGAACTTTGAAGGCCTTTTTAAGCCTATTATGTCACCCGTCACCTATGTCACCCGTCACCTATGTCACCCATCACCTATGTCACCATCACCACCTATGTCACACAGCAATCAATTCAGCAGTCGATTGACTCCTCATACATGAAAAAAAATGAAATTGGCTAGATCGGGTACCGTGGATGTACCTAATAAAAACAATTTTTAAGAATCACGGATCTGCACAAATAATATTTTTTGGAAATTCTGACAGGGGATTGCATTTCTATAGATACAGAAGCCAAATCGGTTACCAAGTATAATGAACTTACCTACCAAGTGAAGTTTATTTGTTGTCAACGAATTCACGGCAGCAGATAATATACAGAATGAACGACAAACTAATTTGACGCAAGCATTCTGATCACTTACGTACCTCAAATAGCTGCATGGACAAAAAACTTTTTGAAATTTGATTTTACCGCCACACTATCAACACCCTCAAAATAAAAAAATGGCAGTAGCATCGCAGCGTATCAGCTCCATAATCTTGATGTTCCATACCTACGCTTGTACATAACGAAGCCGAAGTACTCGTCAGCGAGACAGGCGCCTCCAGCAACTGTCAAATATTGTATAAATGCTTATTAAGCAAAACAAACGACGTTAATCCTTCCTTTATTTAAAGCCGGATATTAGGGCGTGGCTACACTTAGTAATCAGTTTGCCGCTGATTGTTCGTCGTGAGTTACTGCCTTAAGTTTTTGAAATATAGCATTTTGTTGTACGGACGGTGATTACAAGTTTTATGGCGCGAAATTAAGTTTATTAGGAACTCTATTTTAGTTGATCGCCGTAATTAACAATTTAAAGGCAAATTGTGAAATATTGTTTACCTAAAATAATGAACCTATATACGGAGGGTTTTCTGGCTTTACTTACGTATTTAGCAGTTTTAGGGCTCCGTAGTAACTACGAGGAACTCTATTTTAAATTTGCCATGTCCATCCGTTTGTTTGTCTGTTCGTATTACTCAGAGACACATCAATTTTCCTCAGAGACTATCATACTTGTACTACATCAAATCAAATCAAATCAAATCAAAATTTCTTTATTAGTGTTATATAAGGTACAAATTATATGAGTTCCACTGACTCCGAACTAGTTATAAACTGTATTTCGGACGTCAGTGGCTTCTTCCTAATAATGTATCTTAAACTATTATACATTTGTTACTTAATAATATAATATAATATAAACTACACATGCAAGATATAATATAGAAAAGTAATTAGAATTACAATATAGAAAAAAAATAATGTCGATCATATAACAAAATGTGACTTAACATAACCTTTCCGATATAAATGATTCAGTCATCTTATAGTCCATCTCTTTAAAGATTCCAGTTATCTTATTTTTACATTGAAAACGATTTAGTTTAATAATGGGCGCATATAATATATTGATCTTATTATACAAATAGGGTCCTAAATAGTAGCCAAAACGCTTTGCAAATACTGTGTTAGTTTTAGGCTCAGAGAATATTTTATATTTCTTAGTTTTACGCATTTTAGTCATCTTATTCTGTGATACATCTGGAGTTTTTGAATGCTGGTTAAGTATTGTTTGTAACATAAATAGTTGACGCACGGTAAGAACATCACATTCCTCATACACATCCTTAGTTGGATAGAGACGTGGTTTATAGTTGGCAACTTTCAGGATAGCACGTTGGGCATATTCTAATGGCTTAAGGTTCGTTTTACATATGCCTCCCCAACTAGAAATACAGTATGCCAGTAATGATTGGCAAAGAGAATAGTAAATTGTCTTCACAAGTTTATTATCAGCAATGTGCCTAATTGTTTTAAATATCGGCAGTAACTTCCTAATTCTACCTTTTAAGATTGTAATGTGTTCTTTAAAGGAAAGATTATTGTCTATAATTATTCCTAGATATTTTATTGATCTAGTGCGTTCTAAAATTGGGCAGGAGCAATAGGTTTTAGGACAATTTGAATTATGTACTCTGAGCTTAAGGTATTCAGATTCAGTGGGTTGAGATGAATTTAGAATTGAGTAGGTAATATATTTAGTTTTAGTAACATTTAGGCTAAGTGAATTATTATAAAGCCACATGGTTACTGTATTAAATCCAGATTGAGCAGCTAGATACACTCTAAGCCAGGTATTTTCACGAAATAGTAATACAGTGTCATCAGCGAAAGTTAGAATCTTAGCATTAGTTAATTCAAGATTACAAAGACCATTTATAAAGCAAATAAAAAGGGTAGGACCTAGAATACTCCCTTGAGGGACACCATGTATAACAGGTAGGAATTTACTTACATATTCTCCAATTTTAACACATTGTTTTCTGTCAGAAAGGTAGTCTTTCAGAAGCTGGAGTGGAAGTGGAACATAAACTAAATTTGGCAGGTAGATGTGTTCAGTAAACCGCTACAAAATGCTATGCTTAGTAATTAAAAAAAAGGGATGGCATGCCGTACAGAAGGCATGTATTTTTTTCAACCACAGCCCATCGTGTGAAGTTTCGTTGAATAGGTCTTTTAAAATAACACTGCGCACCAGCATTTTGGTCACACGTTGCGTCTATCAGGTGATCAGATATTTTTCTTAAAGTTTTTTTTTTCTTGTTTTTTTTTGTGAAATGGGTTTTAATGAAGTTAGTTAGATAGAATTAAAGTCAAGTTCGTAACCTACCGCACACAGCAGCAATAGATAACCCGTCTAAGCGACACTCACTACCACTAAGATACTTTGACGTACCATCACATGACATTTCGGTAACTAAAGTCAATCTCATATACTTATTTGCTTTTCGTATTCTACTGGCGTTCATAAATTAAAATGCCACTTGTCTATACCCCCTAGGAGTGCTGCCAATGATGTTCAGTACTACTGCTGTCATAGCATGGAAAGTAGATAAATAGTTTGTATCCACTTTATATCAGGTGTCAATTTTCTATACATACCGTTGCCTTAATGCTTATTTGCCCTATCTACCATTAGTAAACTGTAAAATTTCACAGAAGATTTAAAGCTTTATTTTTTATTTCTTGAAAGTCATTTTTTATACATGAGTCTATATAATTCATGTAAAAAAAAAGACTTTCAAGTCTTACAATTATAGTTTTTTAGAAAAAAAAAACCAGAGCATTAAAGTCGTCTCCTGTGAAATTTTACCAATGGTAGATAGGGCAAACAAGCACTGAGGCAACGATACTTTATTTCTTCTGAAATGTGGATAAAACGGTAGAAAGACTACTTGTCTACGTTCCATGTTAAACCTGTTGGAATACGTCTGAGCGGCATGATGACAAATGTCGCTGCAACACAACGCGATGAGACGTCTACTGCTTTACAGCCAGTCCACACAGCGCGTTGCGTTGTGGTGCGTCATCGCAATGCAAATATTGTAACGCATAGACGGCCACATGGGCGCTGCGCCATCGCAGCGTTACTACAACGCAGTCCTGACGTTCCGGCGTCGCCGCTGCGACGACTGCGATGGACTGAAAAAAAGAAATGAGCTTGCGTATGTCCTCCTTCCCTATCAACGCACAAACAACTGAGCGCTGCTGTTCCGGCGTCGTAATGAGTACACCCCCGCCTGCTTCGTTTCGGGGGCTGTAGTTCAGTCGTGTGTGCGTTGCATCGAAGCAACGCGCCGTGTGTACACTATGATTATTAGTATGTAAAACGACGCAGCGACTGCGCTACGTCGACGCAACGCTGACACAACGCGCCATGTGGACCGGCTCCTAGTGTGCGGTCAGTAACTTGCACTTTTACTCACAAAGTTCATTTCGATCTAATCTAAACCGGTGTTACAAGTCGTAAAAATGCACCAGAGCGAAAATCACGCTTTTTCAAATTATATAGATGTAAATTTAATTATTTCTAATAAAACGAACCTTTATTCAGACCGGCAAGTTGTCAATTACAGTGGGTTGTTCGGTGAGACGTCGTCATATTGTCTTGACTCGCTTTACAATTAATTATTAAGCTGTCTGCGCCTTAATTGTAATATAATTAATAAAACTTATTGTCTCTAAATTACAGATCATTTATAGAATTCCAAGACAGTTTTCATTTAGTTAAGTATGCAATTTTTAACCCTTGATACCAAACTCATAACACCACTTTTCTGGGTCGGGGATTAAATAGAATATGCTCTTTTTATGAATGAACGTCCTTAAACTTTATTTTATAAGAAAAATAACAGTAACATGTCGCCAAGTGAAGTGGCAAATTTGACCTAAATTCCTCAGTTTATTATTTATTCCTCCTCTTCTTTATAAACTTTGATTATGCCATAATATGAAATTGGACCAGAATTAGAATGTATCAAAATATACCAGAGAAGTAGTTCTCTGTGCAATATTCTTAGAAAGAGATCTGCAGTTTTCGCAAACAAGAAAGAAGTTTTATTTCTATAGTAGTTAAAATGTTGGTCTTAATAGTTTAGAATGGGTTTCGGCTTCACATTGTATTCTAAATCCAACCCCGTGCGTTTTCCTGCTACATTTATGAGGTCATCTGTCCACCTTGTTGCTGATCGTACTATATGCGCTTACGCCGGTGTCACGTTTTAATATGATGATCGTTGTTATGCTAACAGCTAAGTATATTCAGGCACTCGACAAGAAATATACCCGTTTTACCAACAAATTAATCATAATACGATGACACCAAAGTAGATCGTAACCCCAATCACACGCAACCCTTGACAAAAGCCGGTACTATTATCGCAATAAACAGCCCATCGCCGCCGCCTTGATGAAGTATGTCGATAAAATGCCGTCCATACAATCCAATTAACTTTTAATCTATTGCCAACCTTTATTGAAGCTTATTGATACATAAAACATGTTTTTGGGATATATTTTTCGGGTACTTTTGGCGAAATGGACGGAACTATTGATAGCGTACCTACGATACCTAGATGGGGCAATAAACGACTGACGCAGCTCTGTAGGCAATATAAAAATTTACATATTATTTTAGGATGATTAAAACGTAATACTTTAGGAACTATAGTATAACTAAACTAAAACTTTAGAACTTAAGGGGTCGGTGAAAGGGTTTTTCAACGACTCCCTTTATAAAAATAAGATTTAACATAAAAGATTTACATTGGAATATATTATATTTCACATCGAACGTCTTGACCAAACTCCGAAAATAAACTTGACGGTCAAGTGCAAGCCTATTTTCGAATTAAAAAAAGTGTCATGTGACATTTTTTTTATTCGAAGATAGGCTTGCGCTTGACCGTCAACTCACCTGATAATAAATACGGCTAAATTACGTAAATTTAAAACAGTGTAAACAGTAGTGTTAAAATCTTTTTGGATAAAGAAAATAGGCTTGTAACACTTACTTATTTTGCTCTAATATGATTTTTTTTCTATTCACATTTTGAAGTTACAAATATTCTTAGATAAAACTAAAGCACATTTTATTGAGTAATTAGCTCTAGATACCCAAAAGTCTTATATCAAACTCAAAACTAAAGAGAAAAGAGCGAACGCAACTATCTAATAAAGCAAAGTGGCAACATAAAGTCCTGAGAATGCATGAATCAGGTGTATAAAACACTTCAGGGAGTCGTTTGATTGAAGATAAACGACGGCAGACCAAGGATCTCACAATAATTCTATAAATCTTCTCAAGATAAAGGCTTGCATACGCAAAAACGCTATGAAAAAGGGTTTTATATCGCCTCTTGAGTACTCGAGACCCTTTTGTAGGCATGTGGCGTATAGGCCGCGGGGGCCTTTTCCTGTTGCATATCGTATTATGGCTTATGTTATATGGTTATAGCGCTATTTTCTAGCATTAAGTTTTTAGTACCTGTTTGTTGTGCTATGATATGGGCCCACTGTTTTGTTTTATGGTTTCTTTTGGTGTTTTTAAGCGACTGTAGAAGAAATTTTTTCGAGTTGTTGATGTTGACCGAGTGAGCGAAACGTCTTTTGCATCTAATGGCTAATTTTTCTTTCATCGCTTCAGACGTATGTTTGTTTTAAATGGGTAAGTGCCTTTAATAAGTTTAATAAAACATTACTTATAGAATAACTATTGAGCTACCTAAGCTACTACACAAAAAGTAATTACCTAGATTAGACCAGCCTAATGAAGTTTTGAAGATAATCCAAATGCCCAAACGTATAACCGGTTGCCAGCATACCCATATTACTAGTAGGTATAGTAGAAGATATATCTTAATCTTGTATCTCAATCATACCCTCGCTTAACATCAGGCGAGTTGATACTCAAAAACGAAAATTAAAATTTATCAATTCGGTTTTAAAAAAGATACATTTAGATTCCAATTGTATTTCGTTTCCTGAATACTACACCCATTATTGCCATGGGTATGTAGAATCTAAATAGCGTCAGCCATTTCACAGGGTTGAATCCAGCTTTTGACATCCTGTACAAACATTTTAATGTTCGTTTATGTGAAATGTCCGCTTTTGTAACGCGATATTACTAGCCGCGTTTGCGGTTTTACTTTTATTGTTTTAAAGTAGACACGGAAAAATGCTGACATTCGTTTAATGGTAGTATTCCATTTAGTAGCTTGACCTAGTACCATAGTACTTTTTAAGGTCATTGATAAAGTCTGTTTGCTTCATTACTGAGGCTTTATATGAAAAATTAAAAATGAGAATGAGTTTTATTTACATAAACACAATCAAACATTACATTACAACAGGAAAACAACAGTAACTAGTATGTTAATCATGTCTATGGAAGAACAACACAAATAAACAAATTAAAACTGATTCCCGCACTAGGCTAGGCCTGTGTTGCAGGAACCAGATTCGATTACCTGTATGTTATATTGCCTCTAGTCACATAATAATCGATTAATTACAGTAATTTAGAAAATTTTATGGTGAACATGGTATATTTTACGCTGCTTTAAATTTAGTAACAGTAAATTATAATAATAATTATAAAATATATATATTTGTTTTAATATCATTAGTTTAATATCTCATGAAAGTGTTTGAATAATACTTTTAGTTGGAAGAGCGGCTGTCCAAAGTAAGGGGCCAGCACCAAGACTTACCTAGGTACATATTTTATGGAAAGCACAAAATAATTATATAGATACCTTTACGTTTTCAGCGTGGCAGACTATGGCCTAATCCTTCTCACAATGAGAAGATGGCCCGTTCCCAGCAGTGGGACAGTTTGTACAAACAGGGCTGATAAATAAATAATAATAATATATACCTTTACATAATTTTTCTATTAAAAAACTTGAAACGCAACTTACAAATTCCTTCACGATTGTAAACTTTTTAAAGATCCTCTTTTCACTCGCTCTTTTTTCTTTTGTCAAGAATGCGATTTGTCATTGAAAGTCAAATGCTCGTCTTCGAAGATTAGAAAATGTGCAGATGTTTATACGATAATCCTTAATATTTGACACTCATGCAAAGAAAAACGTGTAGGTTATTATGAAAATATTTTCATTTTGAAAATATTTTCATTTTTATTTTTATTTTTAGATTATTCAAAAATGAATAAAGTGATGTACTTAAGTATATAAAATAATTATGGGACCAACTTGGGAGCTTTCTCTATATGTCCATTCAAGAAACACAAAAATTGGCTCTCAAATGCCGGAGTAATTCGTGTGGATACATAAAAAAGAAAATATACGGTACGAATTGATAACCTCCTCCTTTTTCGAAGTCGGTTAAAAAGAAGCCGTGATTAGAGTGATATTACTGAGTCAGGCAACAATACCAGTTCCTAAGCAAAATAAAAATAAGTGTTAAATTTTAAAGTTGCTTTCTGCTTGTTCCGGCTTCACTGTAAGGCCTGTATAGTGAGCAATATATTGCTCACTTTATAGGCCTGACAGTAAAGCCAACTCTACAGAAACTCAAGGTGTGACGTATGAAATGCGGACGCATTTCATACAGAGAGAGTCTGTATGAATGCATCACCGCACCCGCATCTGTCCTAGATACTGCATGTTCCTTCTCGACAAGGCCAAAACGCATAGACGCGTAGTTTAATCAATATTCAGCTTATTTACACAGAAATAATGCACATATCCACATTCACAAGCAATCAATACCCATAGGGACATTTGTAAGTATTTAAAGTGGTTAGGTACGGAGCCAAAACGTTATTTCTTAAGGCCCCGCTTGTCCGCAAAAGCAGCAAAAACAGCTTTATGAAAATTTACAAAAAATACTTGTACTAATAATAATTCAAGCTCAAATTTTTAGCATGTAATATGTTGATCTGTTGGCTAGGGTTCTCTAGGTACAAAAACACAATTGCTGAAAAATGTCTATCGCTTTTTTTAAAATATACCATTTTATTTATTTTTCAAATTGATCTCAAAGTTGTTTAAAATCACCAACACCAGGTTACCATATTAAGTAGCTATTACATTTTTTTGCGTTCTATAGGTATACATTTTTATACGTTTAGTTCACTATTTTATAGTCATTTATTTTACAATAATTTTGCTTGCGAGCAACTGTCCCGCGGCGCGCGGCGTGGTGGCGTCGTACGTATTTCTGTGCCACGTACATGAAAACAATGCGCTCAAGAATTGCGGGCGGAGGTAGCGCAAAATACCTAAAGTTCTGGGGAAGCCTCGCCTTAAAGAAGCGTATGAAATAAAACTTAATGAACGAAGTAGCCATTTAGATAAAAGCAAACTTCCTGAATAAAAGCCTCTTCGTTTCAATTATGATACCATTTTCTTATATAAGTACTGGCGCTTGAATAGAGCCAAATAGAGCTCTAGCTTTGTTGTAATAGATAAGTCACGCGATTTAGTTGTTTGTTGTTTACCAGATTTATTAATGCACGCACTTAAATGTAAAAGAAAACAACCTTTTATTCCTCATCTTTGTACGCACACACACAGTGAGCAATCTGAGTTTCTCTCAAAGTAATAATTTACGACATTACCGAAAAACGGTACTTAACTTTAACCATCATCTAAAATACTCTGTCTTCTTTTCGCAAGTATCATTACGTGCCACGTGTTGAGTATGGATTGAAGTCCGTCTCAGACTTGTACTATGCTCTGCCTGTCCCGTAATGGACATTAAACAAGCTTAGAAAACTTGAAACACGCGACATAAAAGAACAAAACCCTTGATCAAATCGTCTTTCAAACAAAAAAAAAAAAAAGAACTAGATCGTAATTAGTCCATTCGTTTGAGAGGTACGATTCCACAGATAGACAGACACACAAATACACGCGTTAAACTTATACCTAACACAACTCTTGTTGGGTCGGGAGTAGAGATGTTTTTTTTTATAAATGATCTTATGATAAAATGTTGTCTATATCTGATCCCAGAATTTCGACTATATCTGTATTAAAATTCCAAATTTTTTATCATAACAACCGCTTATTACTAAGACTTTTTTTTAAATATCAGCTTAGCTTATGGCCAAAAAAACACTTTTCCACACTTTGATAGTCTGAATAAATGCAAAACACGCAGCAATGTCCCGAGACTGAACAAATTGTTAATAAAAGCTTCTATCTACTGGCAAAACTCTTTGAAGATGGTAACCCATCGGTAAAGTGTCTAGCTAACGGCCAGATTAATGAGAAACTCTGCCCATGGTTCGTTTACAGTGGTTGATTGTCAATTTCTTTCCCGGACTAGCTAGAAATAAAAAGAAAATAACCGAGAAAAATAAATGAATACGTTATAAGACTTGAAGGGTTTCTATACACGATTTTGTTTGAATTATCATGGTAATTATTACACGCGGCCGTTGAACGTCAAAATCTTGCGCATCTGAGTCACACGACTTGACCCGTCCATTAGTCTACCAAAGAGCAAGTAGAAAGTTACACTGACAAAATACACGCAATGACAAAAGTCTGTTATGAAACCGAAAAATGTAGGTTTATGACCGTCTGCCCCCACGGCCTACCCTTACGTGGGGGCAGAAGGTAATAACGACTACCATCTGCCACCATTTTTATAAGTGGGGACAGAAAGTTACATTTATTACTATGGGGCACCCATGTTTTTAAAATATTTTAACTTCCAAATAGCAAATTTGGAAATGTCGAATATATGCTCTGACAAACTGAGAATATATGATTGATTTTAATCTATGGATCACTTTCCATTGCATTAATATTTTGTTGTTAAAAATATTTTTAGGAAACTAAAATCTTACGATGTTCAAGGCTAGAATATCTATCTATCCCATCATCAGCGTAATGTCCATTCTAAAAACACATTTATTAGTACATACGGATGACGTCACCATTGTCGGCGAACACAAATTCCGTATTGAATGTCGTATTCCCCATTTCACTACGGAACTAGCAGAAAATTCGGCGAATTTACCACCCACTTCTCGTTGAAATGCTTTTATGTCGTTCCCGCCAAAACTCCCTGAGGCAATCTTATAGACTCTTTTTCTAAACAGCTGTTATTTATTTTTCTTGCAATACCTAACTCACAATTAAAGCGGGTAAAATAAAACGAGGCTCTGCATAGTCTGCATAAATGCAACAGGCCTTCTTGCTGCTGCATATTTAATAGCATTTCTCGTGCTAGGAATGTTCTTTGTTAGAAATTTCAACTTTGAAGGGAGGTTTTACTAAGTTTTGGAATCTAGGGAATTCGTTTTATGTTAAGTACTTAGGTACCTACGTACTTAATAAAGTTCGATAACTAAAAACCAATGAAATGAAGGTTATTAAATTGCTGCATTTTTTTCTTGCGTAGAAAGTTATATTTCACTATAAGTTCTGCTATTGATCTCCACTAGCTAATTAGTTTTATTGATACTTCCGAGATAGTCTCATAAAAATGTCTGAACTTGATTTAGTAATTTAATAACCAGCTCCAATCATATGTTTTTTTCAGAGATTTTCGGTTACAAGCCGCAAATCTCAGAAAAAAACATTTTCAATGCTGCTTTTCAATTATTATTTGTATTTCTTATATAGAGGTATTTATTTTCTTTCAAAGTTATGCCTGATCAGAAAAACAACCTAGAATTCCACTCTTGCCGCGCTGTGCTGCTTTGTCTGAGCGATCGGACTACGAGAACAAATAAATAAATAAATATATTTTTTTATAAATATTTGTGGACATTTCACACAACACCATCTAGCCCAAACTAAGGAAAGCTTGTACTATGGAACTAGATGGCTGATAGAATACATATATACTTTTTTTGTATACATAGAAACACCCAGACACAGAACAAACATCCATGCTCATCACACAAATGTTTGCCCTGGGTGGGGATTGATCCCACGACCTTTCAGTTCAGCAGGTAGGCGTAAACACACTACCAACTGAGCCACAAGGCCAGTCAAACGCGGTAATAATCACAGCAAAAAACAAAATCAACTGGTCAAATGGTAATAATCACAGCAAAAAACATTTAAATCGACGCAATTTTTTTATCGAATTAACGTTTAAAGTAGCTACTATAATCTTGTTGTATGAAAAAAACGCGATATATCAGGCACACAGGTGATATATGCGTATGTAAGGGACTATCATCATCATCCAGGCCAGTTTTCGGCTATGGCGATAGCTTTGCAATTTTTAATCTAGAGAGCTTCGATGACGTGCTCGTGTATGGCTTATGTGGCCAATTTTGGCAATGAATGTGCGCGCGCAGTGTCTGCACGTAAGAGTTCCATTCTCATAATTATAATCTATGTTAGCGGGTGGTCTGCTATTTATTTCGTCACGTTTTGCATCCAAATTGCGCCTTCGGTCATTTTCGAATGGGACTATTTATATAAAATGACACAACACAAATATTATCTGCCTAGTGCCTAGTGAGCATCTGCTCTTCGGTATATTATTAGAACGCGATATGACATATCCGCAACAGCTGTAAGTATTTAGTAGTTATTTCATCTCCTCAGCAACGGGCGAAACGGATTCCGCCAAAATCTGTCGACTATCGGATATTCTATTGAGAAACACGGCAAAGTCTGGATGATGTTGATATAATTTTGATATTTTCAAGTCCAAGATTGAATTTGCATATTCTAGGTAAAGACGCTCTATCGTACAAGCTGATTTGGCATTTGAGGGGGTAGCTTAACATTGCAGTAAAAAAATAAAGTTTGTAAAGGCGACTAAGGCAATTATTGTACGCATACTTATACTTTTCCACTTTTACAATCCGTTCGAAATTAGAAACCCACCACTTGTACCTAAAGGTCATACTGTTCAGTACAATTGGTATTTAAATCGTTTTAATCTCAATTCTCGTCGTCACTCGCGTGGTACACTTATCGGTTCACACCGCGAAGCGTGCTTTATTAGAGTGCTTGTCAAATTTTTGGCCGCTCTGAAGAGGCAATTAGTCGATTCATTCTAACGGCGTATTATACATAAGTACACATACTTACGTACAAAATATAAATAATGTATTGATAACACCATTGTTACAAGTCATAAGTGGTAATAATACAATAAGAACGAAAAAAATTGTCATTCTTGGAAAATTTAATAGAAATTTTATAAAATTACTTACGTCTGTAAAAAAATTATATTATATCAATAATTAGAGATATAATGAAATAAATCAATAGTCTGGTAATTTTAGGAAGTCATCTATCTCGTAGAATTGGCTAACAAACGCCACAGTTATGAGTTTTAGTAATAGTATGGGGTTAAAGTACACTTGTCAAAATACAATTTAACGAAGTTTTTTTCAAATACCATATGACACTACAGTTGTGTCACCCGCCATACAATAAATATGGCTTCGACACACATGTTGTGCTTTCAGCACTGAATCGGTTAAGTTAATTTCTCATCGGCTAGGTTCCCACAACACGGACCCTGTGTCTAGTGTGGGGCTATTTGAAACTAGGAACTTAAGGTAATGATTTTATGGTAATAAATATATTTGATTTGATTTGAATTTGATCTAACTCTCGTTAAAGAGAGCACTAGATGATTAATACCGTACGCCTCAGATGATAGAACAAATTTAATGTTTTCTAAGGGTTTCGCGATTGTTTTTCGCAAACAAACTCACAGAATAAATTTATTTTATATTTCTAGATAAGAAATTCTAAATTGATTACGATTGATTGAATGATTGATTATTGATTGATTGATCTGAGTGAATTTTTATCAGTTAAGTCTAAATCTATCAATAACCAAAAACAAAGCTGCCATATTCTTTGGCGTGTGTAACACCAATATCACCCAATATAGAACATTCAGTTTTCGGGTATTCCGAACATCGGGTTTTTCATTCGGCAAATTGGGATGTGATGTTTCGTATAAATGCTGTTAGTTTAGGATGTGGGACGCTGAAAGGGTTATTCTTTTGCATTTGTTGGAAACGATAGGATTAATGACCAATGGCACTATCAGGATTTAGGTAACACTACGGGTAACTTTTGCGTTTCGTGTTTTGTCTGTAAACACAAACATACAAATCTTTACATATTAATATATAGACAAGCTATTTGTTGCCGTATTTGTTGGAGATTGTGAGCCATCTTCTTCTTGATCAACATCTCCTCATATGAGGAGAATTGTGAGAGGAGGAGAAACACTAAAAGTCATAAAGAGCAGAAAGTAATCTTTCATTTTTCATGCTTACTGCAGATTAGTGTTGTCTGGGTTAAGAAATACAGCTACTTATTACAACTAACAAATGGGACTACTTGCTACATTAAATGCAATTTAGGTACATAGGATATTATACGGAAAAAATAATCAGTAGTTTGACAACAAATTCCTGCTAAAATCTTATTATCTACATCGCTTGAAGTCATTAAAAACTTCTAGAACATGAATGATTACATGAATGATTATTATTTGAACATATTGCACTCTTTGTGGTCTGTATTGAAAGTAGGTAAAACTTTTGACGGATCTATCGCAGATATTTGACATAGTTTTACAAATACAAAATACAAATACAAAAATCTTTATTTGACTCAATTTACATACATTATTGTGCAAGTCCCTGACCCCTATACTAGGTTATTTACCTGTATTATAGGAGCCAGTGCCTTCCAAATGTCACATTTTATAATGAATATATATATATATATTTTAAGAATTGTCTTTCCAAACACATCTCTTTTTGTGGTCATAGGCAAGACGTATGTACCTAGTATTGCTTGCTTAATTTTCCTTGTGTGAAAAGATGAAGAAACACAGCAAATCTTGCATGTTTTTTATCTTGTTTTTAATTATGTCTTTAAATTATGTAAAATATATGCCAAAAATAAGTTAAAAGATTTTTTAATTTCATTAGATGTCTAAATTACTAAATTTTATAAGAACTGTACCTAATACTTTTTTATAAACATTTGGTTTACTATCAAATATCAATCAATCTTACTAAATTTTATTTCGATATAGAGATTCTATATGTAACTACATTTAGACGTCTCAGGCTTAAGACTAAAAGTATTTTCAATAATTGGGATTCTGCGAACGGCGAATTGGGATTTTTTTAAAACAACCAATTAATAAAACGAGCAAGTCACTCGCCTGATTTAACACTTCACGCTATCTCATTAATGTTATAAAGGCGATAGTTTGTGAGTGTGTTTGTATGTTTGTTACCTAATTCTTCATGCTCAAACGGCTAAATCGATTTGGATGTAATTTGTTATGCAGGTAGCTGACACCCTGGATTAACACATACGCTATTTTTTATTCCGAAAAATAAAATCTCCATTGAAATAATTTATGTAAAACAGCGGATAACATTGCGGAGCGCAGCTAGTCTTTCATAACTTTAGACTTCACTTGTTCTAAACTTTATGCGGTGAAAAATATTCTCGGTTTAGACATAAGGTTTATTTATAAACGCTGAATAAGCGCATTATAGTTGTTAAACAGTGTTTTGTTCCGTTTTCGCACTAGACAGTTCCCGTCTGACAGAAAGTGACAAGTCCTTATTCAGTGAATAAGATTTTAACATGCGTTTATAAGTAAGTCGGTTGATGTTAAAACCAATAACGCGATATATTAAATAAAATGTGTTATATATTTTCATTACACATATACACAACGATTCTAAACATAAATCACAGAATACGTTATTAGTATGTACTACACCTAAACTAAACACTAAGCTTAAATATAAATATGAATGTAACCTTTAGTGTGTAGCTTCCAAACCATAATACAAACATGTCTACGTATGAACTAGCTATGTACCTAATTACTTAGTATATATGTATGTAGGTTTCATTAAAGTCTAGACAACATTGCCCAAAATGGTGGAAACACTAACCTTGATTAGGAAACCTAAGCTCTTGAGTATTCTAACTGTGTAAATAAAGATTAGTTTCCTGAGTAGCCCAGGTTCCCAAGATAACATTTAATGTTATGTGCCTAAATGCTTAAATGTTTTGTGCCTAAATTCTAGACGCAAAACTAAGTATTCCACCTAAAAACTATAGATAAATAGTTACGTAGGTAAGTTTCCGGCAGCCTAGTGTAAGTTTTCCGGCAGCCTAGTGTAAGTTTCCCGGCAGCCTAATGTAAGTTTCCGGCAGCCTAGTCAGGAGACCGTTCGACTTGCGTTCCGCAAGTCCTGGGTGCGAATCCCGCGGCACGCACCACTGTCTTTTCGAAGTTAAGTGCGTATTGTCGATTGCCGCCAACTTCAAACGGTGAAGGAAAAATCGTAAGGAAACCTACATATCTGAGAGTTCTCAATGATCTTGAAAGATGTGTGAAGTCTACCAACCCGCACTTGGCCAGCGTGGTAGATTATGGCCTTACTCTTCTCAATGAGAAGATGGCCCGCGCCCAGCATTGGGATTTGTACAAACTGTTGTACAAAGTTAAATACTATTTGAGCACTATTATTATTAACGGGATATTTACCGTGGTTCGCGTTAATTTAAACGGTAAATATCGCGTTACTAATAATATTTAAGAAAAAACTATTTTGTTCAGTCAATACACTACACTACAAGGTATCTAAATTTGGTAAAGGGAAAAGGATCTGCGATCAAATGAAGTGAAGAATATGTATAATGTAGATAGTTATTTCTCGATGGATATAATTTGGGTGTATTTGAATCACAGGAAAATAGGTGACGAAATACGAAATGTTTTTTCCCGTTCGGTGGAGTTTATTATACTCCATGAAGTAGAAATATTGTATCAAGTAAATATAAATCATACCTATACCGCATTTTGCAAGCAGGTTTGCAACGTTTTTATTCGACTGTGCAAGAAGAAGGGTTATGTTTAGTATAGGGGAGTGTATTTATGTTTCTGTATTACCTCCTACAGTATAAACGGCTTGGCCGAGTTAGATGTGCTATATAGACAATGACTTTCCAACACTAGGACGTAAAGTCTAAAACAAAATTCTTATCCTTTTTTATCCAGAGGACAAATACATATATCCTAAGTGTTAATTTACCTAAATAAATTATATAATAACATTACGCATACTTTCTCACAAAAATTACACTCTACATTATATATGCGCAATGTAAGCGTAAATTGTACTATGAAAGTGTAGCTCTTATGCAGAAGAGAATTTTGTTATTCTTTAAACATGGATACTTGTTACGAAATGGTTTTTTAAAAGAATACATTCGCCGCCAATTCTTTTTGATTATGGCATTGGTTACGAAACCCTGTAAAATGTAACCTATGTATCTCGACACATTCTCAGCACATTTTTTGTACGTGGAGATTTGTACCTATTTAGTGTGTCAGGGAAAGTTCTGCCACGTATCTGGCTTTTACTTTTCTGTGACTTTTATCCCCTGTGAATACTCGGCTTTAGTGCGGAGCAAACATTCTGCGTTAAAGTAAGCAGTAAGCCATATACTTTTACTGATACAATAAAAGATAAGACAAGTTTTGCTGTGAAAAGGTAACAAACAGACAGACTGAAAGACAAAGTTACTTTCACCTTTGTAATATTAGTTAAGATTTCGATTGTTCTGATAAATTATAAGTAATGTCTTTACACTGTAACTTTCAATTCTAAGTGTATAAGAATAAAACATGTATATTTTATATTAAAAGAAAAGCAAAATACCCGACTGCAGAAGAGCGAGTTTTGCTAATTTACGATTTCGTTACACTTACGTACTTTATTTATACACTGTTGAGTATACGGTTTTTGTGAGAAAGTATGTGCAAAGTCGCTGTGAAAGGTTATAAATGCACATTCTTTAAAATAATTCTAGTAAATCCACTTCTTTTTAACTGACTTCCAAAAAAAAGGAGGATACCTATTCGACTGTGTTTTTTTTGTTAATCGCTGAACTCCGCCAATTATGAATTGTTTTTGGTTTGATAGGTACCTCAGAAGTGGTACCATAAAAACTTTATTAAAATCGGTTCAGTATTTTGGAGTTTTTTTAACAAATTACTTAACTGAAAAAATATCATCCAAGTAGTAAATGAATTGCGTATTTTGAAGCCGGTTTTTTAGCTTTTTAAACTAATTATTAGCGAAAAAGTTCGTTTCGCATTTTTTTATTTTTACAAGAGTTTTACTATTTTTACAAAAGACACTCAGGGAGTGAAGACTAATCTCGACACCTCGCGCATCAAAATCAGTCAAACCACTTAGACTGTAGAAGGTAATATAGAAATATACATACATACCCACATACAACAAACATACATACACTCAAAAAACTTAACCCTCCTTCTTGTGCACTCGGGTAAAAATAACAAAAACCAAACTGTATAAATGTATATTGGTAGACATTTCACACAACAGCATCTAGCCCAAACTAAGCAAAATTTGTACTATATAAACTAGATGGTTGATTGAATACATAAATATGTACTTTTTTTTGTAAATACATAACTTATGATATATATAAATACCTAGACACAGAACAAACATCCATGATCATCACACAAATGTTTGCCCTGGGTGGGTATCGAACCCATGACCTACAGCTCAGGAGGCAGTCGTACTACCACTGAGCCATGAGGCCTGTCGAAACTAGATATAATATCAAAATCGCTAGTCAATAACTTTCTCAGACTATGTTAGAAACTTGTCAACTGTGCTTAGGAACTCTGCTTCGAAAGTTTTAAGAAAGTGTTATTCTAGTCTGCTGCAAGTCTTTCTGTCTTGTCAACTTGTTTTAAAGTTTTTAATCTTTTGAACATTACAGAAAATAATCTGTCGATGCTTTTACTAACGATGCCTTTTTATAATAAATGCTAACTTTCTCAACTTCTAACTGACTATTATTTGGATAAGATTTGCGAAAATTTGAATATTATTTCTATAAAATAGCGCAGTCTTAGTCTAATAATTATATCTTGCGAATTTAAGTTTATGAAGAACATAAAGTCGCGAATTAAGTAGTACCTAGTCTAAATTTGGATTTGAGTATAATTACTTTGATAATGTACATAGATATACAAATACACACATGTATAATACATAAGTAGTTATCAAAATCACATAACTAAACATTTACTGATAGGTAATCAAGATAATTATTAATTATGAACGGTTGGAGGGAGATTCAGCTGGAACGTGAGAAAATAATGTCGGAGATCTGTTTTATTTTTAAACGGTTTTATTTAGCTTGCCCTGTTTTTTTGGTTCAAATTTAGTAATAGAAAATAGACTCCTTTCTCGTTGACAGATCGATCTGATATTTGGTACATGCCTTTAGCTTAGATGACAATACAATGAAATATATTTAGTATCATTCTAAATTCAATATGGCCGTCGCCACAAAATGGCGGATTTCATATTATAACACAACCCCACAATATGGGTATCAATGAAAGGGCTTTTCTAGTAAAATACAGTAAATACATTACCTAAATTATTATCTTTCTTTTCAATAAAACCGTTTGACTTAAAAAGATTTTTTTAAGTAAGTACTTGTTCAGACCTAGCGTTAAGTATTTAGAATAGTAATTGTGTAAAATTGTGTTTTTCTTTTATTCGACTAGTATTAACTACGTGCACGAGTATGGGCAAGTGAAATAAAGTGGTATAACGTGTGGTATAACGTTTATTCATTATTTCCACAAAGAATTTATATTTTCCACAAAGTATTTTCAGTAAATAACTACCGTTTTACTAAGGTTCTAGCTTATCTTGAAAATTATTTATTTAATTCGCATATGCTGTAAGTAGCACATAACTTGTATTCAGCTATTCATAAAGTTGAACAAAACTCAATATTTAACAACGGCAAATGCACTAATCGCGCGAGTCCAGTACAAAAAATAAGAATAAAGATTTCCAGTTGGCTCACTGATTTCATAAACAATCTAAAACAGGAATTTTCATTTTTCCAGTAACTGTGTATGTATGATTGATGCAGAACTAATTCTTCGAATTGAATCGTAAATAAACGATTTTATTCAAAACATCAGTTCATTCCTGATTGTCCATAAGTAAAATATAAATCCTGATTATAAATATTATTTCCGGTCAAATGTAACTATTATTTTGAGAGCTTGCTTTCATTATAGTAAAGAGTAATAACAAGTATCTATGTAAAAAATTAAATACCCGACTGCATAAGAGCGGTTTTATTAACGTAACTTACGTTTGCTACAATGTTCAAACTTTGAGTGTATGTGTTCGTGAAAAAATATATAATCGATATATAATATTAATTCTGCATTCTTCAGAACAATACTTGTAAAATCACTTATTTGATACGAAAAAGTCTTCTGGAGGTTACCCAGAACTACAATCTTCATTTTTACGTTGTGTATACATACCCACATACACACATGCCTATTCTAAATAACAATGAGGGCGTTATATTCTTGATCGTTTAATAAACAACTATGGTTCGGTCTTATAAACAAAATAATGATTTCGTTTAATGTTTACATCAAATATGTTATGTAGGTATTTATGGAAGTACAATGCCGACTCATACATACATACATGCACAGACAAATATGAATAGATATAATATGAATGGATGAAATGAATAGATCAAAATAAATTAGGCCAATTCTAAAAAGGAGACGCTTTGCTCGCTCAGTCAGTTATGAAGATAATTTTATAACAAAAGCTACCTCAAATCCTAGGATGATATTTCGTGTGAAAATTTATCCTTACTATATTATTATTAGAAGTGTCAAGGTAATGTTAGGTATAACACCTGCACAGTATAAATCAGTATTAGAGTTTGAAACAAATTAAAATATTGGCCTCTTACCTGATTGCTCAAGAAGAATGTTAATGTTGAGTTTTGGCGGGAACGTCTTAGGTAACGTGTTGTTGCTTTGTTTATTTTCCTAAACTTGTGTTATTTTGAACATTAATGCTATAAAAATTGTGGTTTTTTATTCATTAAGTGTTCGATCAAGTGCGTGAGTGTGGGCAAGTGAAATAAAGCAGTAAAACGTGTGATTTTACGTTGTCGGCAAAACTCCATAGAAGCTTCTAGTAAAGTTGCCACCACTTTTCTGAAGCAGGACTCGACTTATAAATTAACTGTATACGTGACTTAGATAGTGACTAGAACATTTACAACTTGTTTATTCAAAAAACTTGAGAAAATACTTGACACTGGCAAATGCTTTAATGCGGGTCCAATACAAAAAAGAAGAATGTTAATGTTCTTCAGGTATATCCGTATAGGTTTGTTACCTTCTTCCTATAGAATAAAAGAATAAACATAATATAGAAAGTGTTCGATTTAATTCGTTTTTATTGGGCTTCCGTACTAATGAGGAGGGGGCTTAATCGTGAGACTACGGTGTCTGTCTGTCTGTCCTACACTTAAACGGTAACGGTAACGGTTTTTGTATATTTTGAATGGTAAGAGATGCAAGTCTCAAAATTAGCAAGGTAGTTGTATGGCTTACATTTATGTAGATCTACAAATACTAAAAACTGGTCAAGAGCGAGACAAGCTTGAGAAAATATTTTTAGCAAAAATGCGAAATTGTTGTGCTAGATAAAAATCTTTAAAAATAAAAATCTTTGGATAAAAAAATAGGATTTACGTACTTAACATTTATTTGATCTTGATATTGTATATAAACGCTTAGCATTACAGGCAATTCTTCATACTGTATAGAAAATATGTAAAGTTTGTAACTGTTCTTCTTTTTATTTTTTCTTATTCTTTTATTCTTAGATATAAAGCAAATTTTTAAGGTAATTGCCATGGCTAATCACCTTAAAATGTGCTTTATGTCAGGATTCATGTTCATACATATATTGTGTCATGAATAGAAGTACGGAAGCTTCGGTATGCGAGTTAAACTCTTACTTTGCCAGATTTATTTATAAACATATCTACTGCTTTGTATGTACACAATTGTGCAGTATAAAATATGTCCAAATAAACAAAATACGTATTATTTTCAGTCATCTTATTTTAAATCCAACTGCTCAACTGATTTTGATGAAAATTCTATGGAACCAATCTGAAAATAGACGCGAGAGAGCTTAGGTAGGTACTAGTTTTCTAGAATATGTATCACTTCCTTAATAATTTTTCTATTAAAAAACCGACTTCAAAAGCAACTTTATAAATCCTTCACGATTGTAAACTTCTTAATGAGACCTCTTTTCACTCGCATTTTTTTTTTCCTTTGTCAAGAATGCGATTTGTCATTGAATGTCAAATGCTTATCTTCGAAGATTAGAAAATGTGCAGATGTCTGATAATAACTGACTATATACAGATAATCCTAAATATTTGTCAATTTTGCAAAGAAAAACGTGTAGGTGGAACTCTGCGATTCTATAATCTGACGCACTTACTCAGGAATACAATGAAAATATTATTAGAGATTATTCAAAAAGTAATAAAGCGATGCTTATAAAATAATTATGGGACCAACTTGGAAGCTTTCTCTATACACCAATTCAGGAAACACAAAAATTGGTTCTCGTATAACGGAGTAATTCGTGTACATACATAAAAAAAATATAGGTACGCTACGAATTGATAACCTCCTCCTTTTTCGAAGTCGGTTAGTAAAAATAATAATTTGTAAGCTAGATACTCACAGTATAAATAGTAGAATAAGTATTACGACACGAAACGTATTACGTACGCCAACAATTTTACCTATCTCACATAATAGGACCGTTTTGTCGTATTTACATAGGGCTGTCACTCACGGACCCACGCCTTCTCATTGTTGATCCGATTCGCCTATTTAGCCAAGTACAAGGAAAATACAACAGAGAAAATCTGATATAATAAGGTAAACTGTTGTTTTCCGTTCACACGCGTTTCCTGTCTTCGATGAAGATGAAAAGCTTCGTCCGAAGAGCTTCGATGTCCCCTTTGTTATTGTAGGGAAAATGATAAAACTTTGTTTCATTTAACATATTCAATCATTAATATGTGTGTCTATTTTTTCATAATTTTGTGTGTTTATTTTTTAAATAAATCAGTTATGATTGTTTCTTAAAGATATTTTGTTTACAAATTTGAACAGTACAATATTAGACGTCTGAAAATGTAAAACCTCTACACTAACAAAGTCCGATGGACGTTGTCCGTCAATTTGTGTTCCCTAATTTTTCAGAGCTTTCTTTTCAAATTTTCATAAAAAAACACTTCTATTTTCGCCTTACTTACCTACCTACCAACAAAAATACAGTATAATGTATTATTCCAAAGTATAAACTGTTTCCATACCATAATTACATACAAATAGATCCAGCCATTCTTGTTTAAAATTTATGTAACTAACTTGATTTTGTTTTATACAGCCAACCCATAATTGTTATAATATATAAAGTATACAAAATGCTCTAACTAACTTGTTTTTTTTTCTAGACAGTCAAACCATATTTGTTATAATAGATAAAGTATACTAAATGTGCTGTATAGTGCTAATAAAAAGTGTGCTCGAACGTCACATTCCTGACTTGTAATTTCCAGGAATTTATAGACCGGTGTCAACCCTGACAGCTTAATAAAATAGTGTCTTTATTTACGTAGGTCTCACCAGCGGAATTACCCGCAAGTGCCGTACGGGCGAGCTCTTGCTTAATTGGTTTTCCTTTAATCTATTTACATAGCGCTGAATTAGACTGAGCTCTTGTTAGGTTTGCTATGTCAAGTGTTAGGTCGAGTGAAGTGTACGTGCTAATGTTTGTCATAATGATTGTAATACATATTTTGCACATTTGACATAATTGTCCTAGTTACATAATTGTTTCCTTTTATATGCCAATGATTTAATGCTTTTTAAGCGACTTCTAAAAAGGAAGAGGTTTTTAATTCGACTATAAGTTTGTTCAGTGATTGCTTCGCCAATTATAAATTCATTATGATCATTAATTTTTGTTTCATAAGTCTTATTCTACTAAGTCAGAAGTGGTCTCATATAAATTTTTATCAAAAGATATTAAGATCGTCTACAGCCTAAACGGCTTGACCTATTTTGATGTATGAGGTGTAGTTAGATTCGTCATCACTTCCAGAATGTCATAAATTATATTTTTTGTAATAATAATAACACATTTCTCACAGATGGGATCGTCACAGTTTCATGGTTCCTTTCATCATTCAACTCTGTGAAACGCTATATAATATTATCTACTACCACACACATACGTATAATTTAAAATAAACAAAAAAGGTTTGTTAAAAGTTAGGATGTGGCACGACGAGTTGTCTGTCCACGAACATGAAAAAAAGAACAATAAAAGTGAATGTTTACAAAGCTTGTTTATGTTTCAGGTAAACAACGAATCCGATGTTTCCGCGGGTCTCGTCTGGACGTGAGTCGTGAATGTTGAATCTTTTTTCCGGCTGGCTACGTTTTAATTATCATTATCAAAGCCTTTTAAAAATCAAAGACATTTTTTTTTTTTTTTTTTTTATCTCCGCAGACACCAGGGTCCGTTTGTCATAATTACAAACTATTGTTTACTAATTATCGTTACGGGAAAATAATTTTAAATTAAATTATTTTTTTTTTTTTTTTTTTTTTTTTTAATTTTATCAAAGACGCTGGATGCAAGCCGCTTCCAATCGGTCTTTTTGGAAATCCATGGGGGAGGCCTATGTCCAGCAGTGGACTTCTTATGGCTGAGATGATGATGATGAAGCCTTTTTCGTTAATCTTTGATGGAGGAGCTTTTTGCTTTGTACTAGTAATTAGATGATAATAAGGGTTGTTCCGTACTGGTCACACAAAAACTGAACCCATTCTTAACTCACCCCATACCTATTCCTAACTCGCCTCACCAAAAATATGAATTTATTTACATAACTGAACTCAAATACTATTCTTAACTGGACCAAACTCTAAAAGTACTGATAAAGTATGGATAGCAAAAAAAAATAAAAATATAGGTATAAGTTCTTTTGGCAGAGCCAAAAGCAGAGTCTTGTCTTGTACAAAACGAAATCATAATCGATTCAAATTTACGTCTTTCTCGTTTAACTGTAGAAAAGGTAAGATACAGTGAAAACATACCAACTTTTAATAGTAAAAATAAAATTATGTCACGACAGAAGTGAAAAAATTTAGACAAAGTTAGTAATACGAAATAGCAGTATAGCAGTGACGCGAAGACTATAATATTTGCACCGAGCCACAGACATAGTAGATGGATATGTACATAGATGTATATAGACATAGTAGACAAAGTGGTGGATGGATAATAGCGACTATATTTATATGAAATCCTTGCGTGCCACATTTTTGGTACCGACTGTGACGTCATAAACGATTTTGTGATGGAATGTTCCACCCGCGCGAAATCTATTCAACCCAATGCATCCGTGCACTTGTACGCTAGTAACTAATTGACAAAATATCGAATCGGAATTATATATCACCTGAAATTAAATAAATCTTGGTCATCAACTGCGATTTTTTATCGTACTTGACACGCTTGTTTTGACACGCTAGGTACATACAGCTCGGCTCGGTTGAGTCAGGGCTCTATGCCCCGACTCAACATTACCCGAACGAGCGTTACATAACCGAGCGTGACGACTCGGTCTCAATTCAATACCCATAAAGTGCTCAGCGCAGATGTTTTCACATCAATAAGATAAGACATCATTATTCAGGTCCAGATTTGTAACGGTGGCACAGACTCAATTACGATAAATGTTAGAGAAACAGTACATATCCCAGATCAACACTTAAGCTACTCTTTATCCCTTAAAATGTGGCCTTACAAAGACACAGAGTAAATCCGCGGAATCTAGGTAAATCGGATATATGTACTGAAGTTCTATGAGCGAGAAAATAAGCTTATCGATACCGCTTATTCGCAGCTTGCATTGAAACAGGTAACTAGAGCAGTGGTTCTTAACTGGTGGTCCGTTGACCATTATTATTAGTCTGAAAAAGCAACCAAAGTTATCATGAAATTCTACAAAATGTATAATGTAGTTTAAAAAACTGAAACGACCGACTTCAAATTATGAAATTTCGTTTACTTGGACAACATATATTTTTTTCCAGTTGCTTTGTTTTAAAAACCAAAGTACTGAACCGATTTAGATAAAATTGATGGAGAACCTCTGAAATATAACCTAATAACAAAAAACATCGAAACCAATTCATAATCGAAGTAATCGCGTAGCAAACATAAAAACATATAATTGATTTGAAAACTTCCTCTTTTTTTGAAGTCTGTTAAAAAATTACATATTTCGTAAGATATTATAATAAAAACACTTCCAACAAGTCGTTCATTCTACATAATGTTGAGACTTTAAGAGCATAAAAACTGATGTCTCATAGTTTGCACAGCGCCACACCCACAATTTTTTAATACTAAATAGATCAACGTTTGACCACCAATTCACATGATGGTAAACGACTTACAATATCTATTATATTTTACTGAAAAGAGCCCTTGAACATCTCATGGTCGACAGAAACGACCATATTTAACAAGTGGTCCCTCATCAAAACATGATGACTACCACTGGCCTTAAAGTAAGGAACATCGGTAAAGCTAATACCTGTAATGCTCCCTGGAGGAACTGGTCCGTCGTCAAAATGTTAACTCTGTATAAAACGTTACTGGTCCATAAAAATACGCCGATAATTTCCCTCTGGGCTGTATACATTTCATGAATATTGCTGTGTTCATTTCAGTTCGATTGATTTCGTGGCTGTAAAAACTATTTTTAACATGCTTCGAACAAGTAATATATTTAACATAGTTACTAGTTTTATTATTTAACATTAATCAGAACTGATTTATTATCAATAAATTTTAAATGGATATATTATATTTATACTTAATACAATGTTTGAGAACGTCTTTTATTTAGATCTTTATTCTAAATCAAGGTTAGGTACATTGACATTCACCAAGGAAAACCAGCTACGAGATGGACAGATGACCTCATAGTATACAAGTGGCGGGAAGACGCTGGATGCAAGCTGCTTCCAATCGGTCTTTTTGGAAATCCATGAGGGAGGCCTATGTCCAGCAGTGGACTTCTTATGGCTGAGATGATGATGATGATGATGACATTGACATTATTTCGGAATTCTTACGAAAACGCAAAGTACAACTAATATCTAACAACAACAAAGTGTACTAAAAATACTCCCTTTTTAGTCAAAATAAAAATTGTTTTAAGAATATTAACGAAAGATTCATCTCTCACTTGTCTAATATTTCCATTGAGTGTTTTTTTTATAAATCTAAAAATTTTATGATGTGCGAGACATAGCTTCGTGCTTTGAACTCAACCTTAAACTAAAATATTTTTTCTATTAAAAAACTGACTTCAAACGCAACTTACTAACTCCTTCACGATTGTCAACTTTTCAAAGAGACCTCTCTTCACCCGCTCTTTATTTTCTTTTGTCAAGAATGCAATGACAAATGTCATTGAATGTCAAATGCTCGTCTTCGAAGATTAGAAAATGTGCAGATTATGTTTATACGATAATTCTTAATATTTGACACTCTTGCAAAGAAAAACGTGTAGGTGGAACTCTGCGATTCTATAATCTGACGCATTTACCCAGGAATACAATGAAAATATTTTAATTTTTAGAGATTATTCAAAAAGTAATAATACAATGTTTATAAAATAATTATGGGACCAGCTTGGGAGCTTTCTCTATACACCAATTCAGGAACCACAAAAATCTCGAATGACGGAGTAATTCGTGTACATAAATAAAAAAAACGGCGCGAATTGATAACCTCCTCCTTTTTCGAAGTCAGTTAATAAAGACGTATTAACACATTGACACAAATTATAACACAAAATTCACGAACAATGTGTTCTAATTTATTTAACCGATACTCATTTATCAACAATGACAAACTTAAAGATTTTGATTGAACTCTATTTCGCCGCGCTAAAGCAGTTAAGGAAAATCTGACGTTACAATTTGACTGGCCTCGCAGCTCAGTTGGTAGAACGTCTGCCTACTAAGGTGGGTTCGATCCCCACCCAGGACAAACATTTTGCGTGATGTTTGTTCTGTGTCTAGGTGTTTACACATATATTACATATACCTCTACCTTCTAACGATGTTTAATTCAAAACTTTATTTACTTTTAATGGATTGTTAATATCACACATAATAATTAAAGTTTTTTACCTCTAAAGTATATATATATAAGTATTTTAGCAGCCATCTAGTTATTATATCTATTTTGTCGCTTTGCATTATTTTGAAAATTGAAATTATTTTACTCATGAAAGTGTTCTAAAGGTTGCCGCATTAGACCTCTAAAGAGTTAAAATAACATTGACTGAAATTATAAATTTAAAATTTTTAGGAATAAATACTCATCTCGGAAAAATATTGGGGGGATCCATTCGGGCGAAAACGTGAAGTACCACTTCTCCTCAGGCTTTCAGACAAACAAAGGGAACGTTTCCATAAAAATAAAATACCGATTTGGTTCGAGCACCTACTATTAGCATCTGTGGCCGTAAATCCAGTACTAGATATATCGAGCCACGATAATAAAGACTTTATTGCTATCGAAATAAGGTTGTCATAAAATTAAAGATCATTTTAATTTCATGTGGACGTAGCTAGATTTAGGAAGACCAGCCACGAGATGGACAGATGACCTCATATAAGTAGCGGGAAGATGCTGGATGCAAGCCGCTTCCAATCAGTCTTTTTGGAAATCCATGGGGGAGGTCTATGTCCAGCAGTGGACTTTTTATGGCTGAGATGATGATGATGATGATGATGTAGCTAAATTTAAGGGGGCAATTTAATGTTTGCTTGCGATTACCGCCCAATCATTTCGATCTACGATGGAGAGCGCTTTCGTAGGAAAACCAATCCCTTCGCGTTTAAAAAAATCACTATCATATTCAACTTCTGTTAGATCCTTCTGCTAGACTTTGGCCACTTATAAGCCTGATCCACAGGTGACCTGTTTTCTACGGTCCAAGATACAACAATCGTGAACACAAAATTAAATAAACATATACGGTAATGATTACTGTTTTAACATGCATGTTCTAATATTGTGCCATTCTGACATTACTTTTAGAAACACCTAAATCTTATATATCACTTCAACGCCGCTAAAGAAGTTTTCAGTTCAAAAATCATGCCCCACACTCCCATCATAACTAGGCTACGTCCATTCAATTCGCCCTCCGGCTACCTCACAAAGTTTTTGCGTAATCTGAAAGTTCATAAACAAATGTTCGGTAACTGCTTTATAGGCAGGCTACTCGCCTTCAAAGCTTTGTGAAGTGTGCTCAGACAGGTGAAGTTGGAAAAGGTACACAAGTAAATAATAATAGGTACTTATGCTGGAAGACCGGATTTATACAAATCCATCTGAAATTAAGTGCAGATTTTGATGTTGTTATGGTAATCTTCGAGGAAAACAATTATGATAAAAGTCGTTTTGTTTTTGGAGAGATCCCTGATTCGATTTAATTTTCATTGTTCTGACAAAAGAATAAAAATGTAATGGAAGCAGTAATCTCTCTATTAATCTCTCACCGTCTCAAACTATTAATTCTAACCAGAGTTTTGAAGGCATATAATAACCAACAAGTAACAATAGTAAATTATTTAATACACGCTCAGATCACAGTCTAAGTAACTAAATAACTAGTTTTATTCTTAATAACTAGTTTTTCTTGATCTCGATGTCTTTAAATTTGAATTGCGTCGTTCTAAAAAAGTGCACTACCTATAGGTATACATAATATGTAGAATGATGTTCTCGCAACTTCGTTTATTTGGATGAAATATTTTTCCAGTTGTTTTGTTTTAAAAAAATCAACTATTAAACAAACTCCTTTATCCAAAAAAAAAACTACTGAACCGATTTTGAAAAAAAATAACTCCGTTATCCAAAAATAAAACTACTGAACCGATTTGGAAAATATTTGGAGTTTTTATGAAATAATTTGAATATTTTCTGTGACTTAAAAAAACTGATCATATAAATATCCAAATCGATACACAAAAGAAGGAATTATGTTTTAAAAAACATAAAAAAATAGAATCGACTTTAAACCTTCTCCTATTTTGAAATCTGTTAAAAAGCGATAAGTAGTTAACAGCTGACTCTTTGTCTGTTACTTTTTTACGATCAAACGGCTAAACCGATTGTTATGAAATTTGAAACAGAGATAGTTGAGAACTACAGACGGAGACGGACAGTAGGCTATATTTTATCATCATCATCACTATCACCATCGTTTCTCATCACTACGTGGGTAAACCGCGAGGCACAGCTAGTATAATGTATATATATATATATATATATATATATTACATACAAGTGGCGGGAAGACGCTGGATGCAAGCCGCTTCCAATCGGTCTTTTTGGAAATCCATGGAGGAGGTCTATGTCCAGCAGTGGACTTCTTATGGCTGAGATGATGATGATGATGATATTACATACTTATGATACACAGAAACACCACAACAAATATAACAAATATCCACGTTCATCACACAAAATTATTTGTCCTGGATGGAGATCGAACCTATTCTCTTACCTATAGCTTAGGAGGCAGGCATACTACCATGCCCAATACCAGTATTAATCCATATTTTAAGATAAGGTACATTTTCATAAGTATTGTATCTGTAGGAATATATTCTTCTCGTCATCTAAGAAAATAAGTATAAGTCTAGAAAACTCTAAACCCGATTTTAAAGATCAATCTCGATCAAATCCTCTTTTAAACAAAAAACTAGATCAAATTCGGTCCATCCGTTTGATAGCTACGATGCTACAGAAAGACACACAGGTATACAAATACTTAGATACACACTTCAAACTCATCCCTCTTTTAGGGTCGGAGGTTAATAACCCGTCATCTCAATACAAGTCCATATATGAAAAAGTATAATTATTATCACAAGTTTTGTATCTGTCGAAAATATTCCTCTCGTCACATATTAAAATAACCCCAAATTGGAATTTCCTAAATGCCCATCGGCACTCTAGGGAACCTTTCACCTGTTGATTTGTTCAAAGGTTCAACTTGTAAATTGCATTTGGATGAATTCAAAGAGTAACTTTTTTAATAAGTCGTTGAAGCGTACAGACGAGCGCCTAATTAGTTTCCACCTTTAAGTTTACATGAAAGGTATGTGGGAAATTTTTCTCGTTTGAGTAAGGTAAAAGGGTCGCTTTATATGTTAATACAAATAGCCTCAGAGAAAACTTTTTTGAATTGCTTTGTATGAGATATGAATAAACATTCATCAGGTCGGCCTTGTGGCTCAGTTGGTAAGTAGTGTGTTTACGTCTACCTGCTGAACTGGAAGGTCGTGGGTTCGATCCCCACCCAGGGCAAACATTTGTGTGATGAGCATGGATGTTTGTTCTGTGTCTGGGTGTTTCTATGTATCTTAAGTATATATTTACAAAAAAAAAGTATATATGTATTCTATCAGCCATCTAGTTCCATAGTACAAGCTTTGCTTAGTTTGGGCTAGATGGTGTTGTGTGAAATGTCCACAAATATTTATTTAATTTATTTATTTTTTTCCTTTGTTTTAATTTAATATTTAAACTTATGAACGTAGCGTAGGAAGACCAGCCACAAGGTGGATAGAAGATATCATACAAGTGGCAGGAAGACGCTGGTTGCAAGCCGCTTCCAACCGGTCTTTTTGGAAATCCATGGGGGAGGCCTATGTCCAGCAGTGGACTTCCTATGGCTGAGATGATGATGATTTAACCTTAACCTATAGAATATCTAAAATGTGTTTGCTCATATAATGTTTACCTACATTCTTTGGACGGGATCGACGCAAATGGCCAAGAATGCAAAAGACCATTTGGCATTTTGCTTATTTAAAAAATATTTACGTGAATGGCCACATCAGCGAGAGGCCAAAAACGCAAAAAAACATTTGGCCTTATGCTTATTTGCACGATAACTCTTGATCGATTTTACTTATATTACCACCACTTTCATTGTGAGTATCGCCAAAATGTGGAATGCGCTTCCTGAATGGATCTTTCCGAATGGATATAATCTAAGTGTCTTAAAATCGCGAGTGAATAGGTTTCTTCTAGGCAAGCGCGCTCCATCGTAGACCGTAACTGTCGCTTAACACCAGGTGAGTTGACGGTCAAGCGCAAGCCTATCGTCGAATAAAAAAAAACTTATATCAAGCAAAATCAAGTACCAAATATCATGAAAATCGCACCGCAGCTTTTCTCTTCTTTTCGCAAAGTAGTCTAAACAAAAAATATTCGCCAAGCAGTTTTCTTTTAAATTAGCTACGGAACTCTATACACGTGTCTCGACACGGTCTTGACCACTTATTAATTATAATAATAATTAAGCTCGCTGGTTCAATAATTGAATACAGAGATATCTTAAAAAGTATCACCAAACTTCTCTCCGAAATAAAAAACATTGGAAATAATAGCTTAAGAAAAGGACGTTTTTTATTTTATACGAAAGTTATTCTACCGTCACCTTGAACATAATCGGTCAAGCTGTTTAGGCTGTACAGCTATACATACATCTCAAAAGACCCTCTTTATGCGAAGTCGGATAAAAATATGTGAAAGGGAGCCATTTCCTACTCAAAAGTTTTTGGCAATAACTAAGTCTAGTGCCTACTCTAATCTAAGTTGGTCTTATCCTTAGAGGGATCGCAATCGATGAACGAACATTTTTATTGTACAAATCTCTATTTTCTCGCTGATTGCAATTTTTACAAGCTTTGTAATAACTACTATGTACTTACGTTTATGTACCTATGTTTATTTAAGTTTAGTTTATTTAAAAATAAAAATGGTGCTAGCCAAAAAACCACTACCTCTAAATTTTTAATTAGGTATGTAAAGTTTTTTTTTTTGTATTTTTTTATATTTTTATTTGATAGAATGGATCATTTAGAAAAACTAATTTTAATATTTTTTTATTCTGTTCATTACTTATTTTTTTATATATTTTTAAAGATTCGTTGTGTAAACATAAAGAAGGAAAAAAAGAATAATTCATATTTATTAATGTTTTCTAAGGTTTTCGCGATTGTGTTTGCGCATTGAAATGAAACAAATTCACAATTAATTATTAAGAAATTACAACTGTGAAATGTTTCGTGCCAAAAATCCTAATAAACTGTTTTTTCAAGTAAAGGAAACCTTAAAAAGAAACTTATGGAATCAGAAACTCGTATCAAGGATAATAATTTTAAAACATTTGGAATGAGACGGTTCTATAAAATGGATTCGGACAAGTAAACATTCAACCAAAAATGTATTTCGGCATATAATTATTATTTTATTGGATAACAGTTATGTGACCCTATGCAATAAAATAGCTTAAGTTACTTTATGCCGCACCCAGATCACAAGGTCAACTCCTCAGCGGCAAAAAGTATTTTCAAAATCAGTCCAGAATTGATGGAGACATTTGATGAATAGACATAAAAAATAATTTTAGTTTAAGAAACTGAAAAAACCGACTGTTCACTTTTCTACAGGCAATTGGATGATATTTTACTAGTTATTTGGTTATAAAAACCAAAGCACTGCCTCGATTTTGATAAAATTTGTGTACGGGGTGGTCCCCCCGTATACATATATGAAGAATATAGTTGTGTTAATCCGTGGTCAACGTTGCTGGTACATCATCGAACTATATTTCTTAACGATTACTGTATTAACCCTAAACTTTGTTGTGTACTGTTTGTTGATCTTAATAAACAATAAAAAAAATTGAAATAGAATGAATAATATATATATATGAAATATGACCTACCAAATACAAAAATCAATTCACAAATGTTTGCCCTGGGTTCGATCCCCACCCAGGGCAAACATTTGTGTTATGAGCATGGATGTTTGTTCTGTGTCTGGGTTTTTTATGTATCAATAAGTATGTATTTACGAAAAAAAGTATATATGTATTCTATCAACCATCTAGTTTCCATAGTACAAGCTTTGCTTAGTTTGGGCTAGATGGCGTTGTGTGAAATGTCCTCCAATATTTATTTATTATTTATTTAATTCAAAACATCCAAATCAATGCACAATTGGCTGAGTAACCGGTGAACAAACATACAGACCGAATTGATAACCTCCTTATTTTTGGAAGTCGGTTAATAAATTAATAAAACCGGACAAGTGCGAATCACATACTCGACCACCGAGGGTTCCGTACAAACTAGTAGATAAAAGGTTTTCTTTTTTAATATTTTCCGTCATAAACCGAAAAATATACATCGTAAAAATATTTAAATACCTGGTTTAGCTTGTGCTAATGCAGTTCTTTCATATGATACCCCACATGAACAGTTTGCGTCATATCTTTTATCTACTTACAGCATTTTGCGTCTCCGCATCAACTCGTAAACTTAACCTAATAAATATGTAGCATAAAGAGTACAAATATTCCCATAAATAGACCAAATACTTCCTCTTGCGTCCACTTCCACCCAAACGGTTTATTTAACAAAATATTAAGTAACATAGAGAAGAGCTATTATTTACTTCCAAAACATTGCGTCCGCCATTTTGCTCGCTGGCGCCGCCCGTGCATTTTATTTGCTCAAGTCAAGAGTTATTAAAAGTTACCTACTATTAGACGGTTGTGTGGCGTTCAGCTTTTAGCGTCAATAATATAGAGAGTCTTGATTGATTTTCTTTACAAGTGGATACAAAAATTCATAACGAAGAGCTTTGGTTCCACTTTTATTGTACGAACTTCTTAATTCTGGAATACACTGCCAAACGGACACAGTCTGAGTATTTTGAAATTGGTCAAGAGAGTCGATTGCTTTAAAGCAAAGGTAAATAGTACATATAATTATTGTGCAGTAATGTATGGAACTTCATAAGTACTGATATGTATGTAGGTATTGATATGATATTTTTTTTACCCGACTTCATAAGAAGGAGAGTTATTATTGTTTTACGAGTCTATGAATGTTTGTATGTATGTTTCTATTATTACCTCTTCCAGCCTAAACGGGTTGACCGAATTTTATTTGCGAGGTGTCGTTAGATTCATTTGGACTCCTTGGCTCTATTTTTAATAATACGACTCTTGCAAAAATAAACAAAGTGATCCTATAAGGGTTCCGTTTTTTCCTATTGAGGTACGGAACCCTAAAAATGTGCTTTTTCGTTACCAACCCTTTACAGCGATTTCGCATACGTTCTCACAAAAAACGTACACTCATCAGCGTATATCAAGCGTAACGAAATCGTAAGTTAGACTGCAAAAACTGCTTTTATGCAGTCGGATATTTTGTTTTTCTAACACACGCACTTGTTGCAACTTAGCGATGAGACGAGGAAGGTGATATACGTTGGATTTTCTCAGATAGGTGTAAAGAAGCGGTAAGGTAACACACATAGAAAAAATACAACCGAATTGATAGCCTCCTTCTTTTTTGAAGTCGGTTATAAAGGTTCTGTAAAAACTTTCGTATATATGTATATCCTTATTTACACAATCGCGAAGCCCAATAAATTCAACCTTAACTGGCTAGACGTAGGACAGTTTAATCAAGGGTTGCCGAAAAACGTCCTATTACGTCACACTGCTATAGCCTAGATTAATGATTCCAAACCTATGAAGTGCTTAGAATGTTTTCACAGAATAAAAAAACCAGCCAAGTGCGAGTCGGATTCGCGCACGAAGGGTCCCGTAACATTATCTATAAAAATTGGAAAAATTAAAATCACGTTTGTTGTATGGGCTTATTTTATTCAGTTTTTTTGTATTTGTTGTCATCTGTGAAAATTTCAACTGTCTAACTTTTCTGACAGTTCATGAGATACAGTCTGGTGACAGATGACAGACAGACAGCGGAGTCTTAGTAATAGGATCCCGTTTTACCCTTTGGGTACGGAACCCTAAAAAATTGTGTGCTTAAGGCCACACAACAGAACTGAAAAGTTCGTTAAGGCGACATTAATAATATGAAATAGAAGTATATCAGTGACGCGTTGGCTATATCACTCTCGCTCCCTTAGTCGACTCGAGCCGATTTTACTCGAACAAGCGTTATATAGCCGAGTGTGACGGCTCAGTTCATTCAATGCCTACAAAATAAAGTGCTTTACGCGCCTAGAGAAATTTTCATCATTATCTCGGGCATAAAAAGTCTACTGCTGGACATAGGCCTCCCCATGAATTTCCAAAAATATCGATTGGAAGCTGCTTACATCCAGCGTCTTCCCGCCATTTGTATGGGCCATAGCCCAGCAGAGTAACAAGTTGAAGTGGCAGTGGGCAGGGCACATAGCACATAGAGCTGACGTCCGATGGGGCCGATAAGTTCTCGAGATGGACAGATGGTCATCTGTATCATACAAATCATAATATCATACAAAAAAATCAGTACAGAAATACAATATGGGATATATAGAGGCTATGGCTATGTATTTTGATGCCATTTCCAAGAAATTGCAATGTTTATGAGTTGATCTATTACGCTATCTGCTCTTGAATTTTGCACCCTTTATATACGAGAATGCTATATAGCATTAAGTGGTTCCTTTTACTATTTTCATATTATTGTACAGTTTATTTTTTCGCAGTTTTTAAATAAAAACTACGGGTCACTCACGTTTGTTTTGAGCCGAAATATTCAATTAAGTTTGGCAGTTCAAGGCGCGTCACTGACCGAGAGTGACGTGTGTACTGCTCCTTTGAAAAAGACCGCCGAATGCGGTTGAAACTATAGTCGGATATTTCGGCTCAAAACAGACGTGAGTGACCCGTAGTTTTTATTTTTCCGCAGTTGTTTTTCTCGCGACTAAGTACCTAATATTAGAATTTTTGTTTTACTTTTGTCTTAGTTGTGGAACTTGTGTATGCATTTCTATTGCTTCTCTCGCAACTTGGTAAGAGTGAATAGGTTCTAGACTAAGTGAATAAATTCCTTCTCAAGCTTGGCCAAGCACACTTCATCGTAGATCGCAACCATCAGGCGAGTTAGAGGTCAAGCACAAGCACAAGTTATTGAATAATATAGTTATAGTTCCGACGAAAATACGCAATTCGTTTACTTAGATGATGATTTTTTTCAGTTATTTTGTTATAAAACCAAGTACTGAACCGATTTTTATAAAGTTTGTATGGGACCACCTCTGAGGTATTACCTACTAAACAAAAAATAATCATCGAAAACAATTCATTATTGGCGAAGTAACCGGTGAACAAACATACAAAAAAATAATCGAAGAAATTTTTCTTTTGAAAGTCGATAAAAAAGTTGAAATATATCGCATTCCTAAAAAAAATACTCTGACGACTCTAAGACTCTACCTTGATAACCTCTTTACTAAAATGAGTCACAATTTTATCAAGATAGGCTTAGAAGCCTTAGTTGGGGACGATAAGGTACTACTAGGTATAATTAAAAGGTACCTGTAACCTGTAAGGTAACCTGTATACTTAGGTATCATGCACAGAGTACAGACTGAACAGAATTATTACAAAAGGGTTTGTGTTTACGTTGTCTACTGCTCGCAGAACTATGTTTTTTACTAATTAAAGTTTCGCCCTTTTGGATATTTTGGCACACTAGACATTTTTGAGCACTAGACGTTTGAGCCTGAACCTCGTTTATCACACTTCAATTTATTTTATTGACCTATTTTATAGAACATTCCTCGAAGTGCCACAAATTGGTTTTAGTGTCAATAAAAATCGACAACAAAAGAACTTGTATAAAACAGTTTTCACTTTATTTCCGGAGAGAGTAAGTTAAATTGAGACAAAGTGCTGAGAAAAATGAACACAGCTAAGATTAATTCTTTGTCGTCTGTCTTCGTTTTAAGGTAAACTTTTATTCATTTTTTGAGGTCGAGTCCTGTTTAACATTGTCTCTGCTTCCTGTAATTTATTTTACAGGTTTCAATTAAAAAACTATAAGGAAGTATGGAATTATTACAGCGATATTTATTTTTACCGAATTCAAAATGAAATAAGTTAACAATTAGGCTGTATTTTTACCGCATAACTCCGTTATTTGTAAACTTCGAACTTGTAAACTATTGTAAAATCTTTTCGAACAAAAATAAAATAAAACAGGAACCTAGTTATTTTATTTTTGTTCGTAAAGATATACTATTATAGTTATCTAAGATGGTATGTATAAAACCTGGGCATATCGCAATAGATCTGAAAAGGTCGCAGTGACTAGTCGAGGCTGTCAGAGCCTATTTGGCCCCCTAAGGTTCGAGTAAAAAAAAAAGTATAAAACCTAGGCTGAAATGGGAAGCGGCTCTCAAGTGAACATAATCATAAGCAACATAATCACTTCAGAAACGAGTCTGAATCTGAAAATACTTTCAAAGTTATATTCAAAATCAATTAACCCATTTACTACACAAAAAAAAACAAACATTTATCTATCGCAAAAATATCACATATGAACTATTTCATAAGTAATAAAAAATATTAAGTTTTTGCCACTAGTAATAAACGTTCCGGTCACAAGGTCCAATGTGCCAAAAAGTTCAGTGAGCCAAAATGGCATGTCCCAAAAGGTCCAGAGTGCCAAAAGGTTCAGTGAGTTATAACGGCCAGTGTTCGATTAATTAGTTGGTTTTCTGTCCATTGATCTGCAAAGCACAAACCAAAGAATATTAATCAATAAAATATATACGCCTAATAATAAAATACATAGCCATAAATACTTAATACAGTAATTTATGGCGGCCTGTCAGGAAAAAAACAAAGTGATCCTATAAGGGTTCCGTTTTTTCTATTGAGGTACGGATCCCTAATAATTAGTCACTACTAGATGCACTTGCAAATGCAAAATAACGTACCCTTGCCTTGATTTAGATCGCTTAAAACTTAAATCAGTTGCTAACTTATACAATTCATGCAATTAAACAAAGTCCGAATTCCATGACAATTCTAAGTTTGAATATTAAAACGAAACAGCCAGCTCTTGAACTAAAACAAAAGAATGTATTTCTTTTAAATGCTGGGCTTGCAATTCGCTGGCGGATTCGAAATATATCCGGTATGACAGGAGGGGTGCGGCTGAAAAATTGAGAAAAGTTTGGGAAAATACGTTCGTTGTTGGGTGACCAGCTCGGATATTTATACCTACTTTGTACTGCTCGACCGGAGACTGAGAAGGGTTTAGATTGAATTCTTGTTTTTGTTTGGAATGAGTTTTCTCCAAGGCTGCCGGCTGAAAGCACACAATAGACTTTTAAAGTCACATTAAAACTAAATGTTGGAATTCCATTAATTTTAGCTGTGGATATTTATATCTAAGTAAAGTCTACTAAGTACTGAATAAATAAATAAATACTAAAAACAGAGCGTTTCTGTATCAGATTTTGTGTTTAGTCGTTGGTAGAATGAGTAAAAATGATGTCAAACTTATTTCAAATCTATACAATAGTTTTGGCCGTTCAGGGTCACAAGGTCCAGTGGGCCAAAAGGTCCTGCGTACATTCAGAACACACCATAAAGATAGACAGATAAAAAATAACCACCTCAAATAATTCGGGATTGACATTTGAACTCTTTGAAGTCATTATTTTGACGTAAAGTCATTTATATTGGCAATAAAGTAACTAAAGATATAAATAAAATACATATTACAGATAAATAAATTACAGTTAAAAAAACTAAAAAACACGCTACAAATTATTGTGGTCAAAGTTCATTACAAGACTTTTCTAACAAATCCAAACACAGCTATGATACGATATTCCATCGTGAAGTTCTAGTTCATATCTTCCGGCTCCATCATCAGATCAGTTCGACAGTACCATATTATTGTATTGTCATCAGAACTACATACAGCTGCCAATTTTCATGACGCTATGATCCTTGTAAGATGGTTAACTTAGTTACCTTAGATTTCATTACATATAGTTAGTTACATACAGGTCCACCTAATAAAAGCGTGTTAAAAACAGTCCCAAGGCAACGTTCCCAAAAGGCTGACGACATTGTCTAGTTGGATAGCAATGCTAATCCGCTGACCGAGGTTAGCGCCAGCCCTTTGGTCATTTGTTCTCTCTAATATATCAATCGCATTTGTTCATTTGTTCTCTCTATCATTTGAACTTATTCGATGTCTATTTTTGTGCTATTAGTTACCAATATGATGTTGTTTTTAGGGTTCCGTACCCAAAGGGTAAGTGGTCATTTGTTCTCTCTAATATATCAATCGCATTTGTTCATTTGTTCTCTCTATCATTTGAACTTATTCGATGTCTATTTTTGTGCTATTAGTTACCAATATGATGTTGTTTTTAGGGTTCCGTACCCAAAGGGTAAGAACAGAACCCTATTACTGAGACTCCGCTGTCTGTCTGTCCGTCCGTCCGCCCATCCGTCCGTCCCTCCGTCCGTCTGTCACCAGGCTGTATCTCATGAACCGTGATAGTTAGACAATTGAAATTTTTACAGATGATGTATTTCTGTAGCCACTATAACAACAAATACTAAAAAACAGAATAAAATAAATATTTAAAGGTGCTCCCATACAACAAACGTGTTTTTTTTTTTGCTCGTTTTTGCTCGATATTGATAACGGCCACAGGTAGACGCTTGAAATATTCACTGACTATTGAGTTACATTATTCACTTTAAAAATTAAATTTAAACAAATTTAATATTTAAGGAGGGCTCCCATACAACAAACATGTTTTCTTGCCGTTTTTATAGATAATGGTACGGAACCCTTCGTGCGCGAGTCCGACTCGCACTTGGCCGGTTTTATTTTTATCTTTATATAATGTGCTTTTTCATAAAGTAAAAATGACGCTCGAGTATCTTATCTTAATTAACACAGTTAAATAAAGCCTGTTCTCTTTGTTAAGCCACCTTTTCAACCGACTTCAAAAAAGGAGGAGGTTCTCAATTCGACTGTATTTTTTTTATGTTTGTTACCTCAGAACTTTCGACTGAAAAATTTCAGCGAAATACCTTAAGGACAGGTTTAGCTTTAGCTTAGACAAGGTACTAGAGTACCTTCTACTACTTGTACGTACTTTAGTACACATAAAGAACCACGACTTTTACGTTTTCAATTTGTTGTGCAACAAAAAAGATCTTCTTCAAACATTACATCTTGCCCTCTAAATCCTCCTAACCCTCTAATACCCTCTCCTTCCCGTTAGATGACCTCTAACCATGGTCAAATGTAGCATCAAAAGGCTTCATGGTCTGTGATGCTCTGCCTACCACGTCAGGGAGAATAGGCGTAATTGTATGTAAAAAAACCGGCCAAGTGCGACTCGGACTCGCGCATGAAGGGTTCCGTACCATTCGCGCATGAAGGGTTCCGTACCATTATCTATAAAAACGGCAAAAAATCATATTTGTTGTATGGGAGCCCCCCTTAAATATTTATTTTATTCTGTTTTTTAGTATTTGTTATAGCAGCAACAGAAATACATCACCTGTGAAAATGTCAACTGTCTAACTATCACGGTTCATGAGATACAACCTGGTGACAGACGGACAGACAGACAGCGGAGTCTTAGTTATAGGGTCCCGTTTTACCATTTGGGTACAGAACCCTTAAAATATTCTTGTAGTACCGAGTGAAACCACCGGTAGTGGCTAGTATCACGTTTCTAAAATAAACCACGTAGGCCGTACTTCCGTACCCCAATCTGCTGTTAACTAAGACAAACAGTTTCGACGGAGATTAGATCAAATACAATCACGTATTCACTAATTGCTCGTAAAAGCCTTACGGGGCGTCACCACACCACACGAGCTGATTATTTACACATTTTCCTTACAAGGGCTTTCTTAAACGTTTATGCCTAAACTATTCAACTACTTATTTTTACCCGACTGCTTAAGAAGGAGGGTTATGTGTTTCAAGTGTATGTATGTATGTTTGATCACCTACAGCCTATACGGCTTGATCGATTTTGATGTGTCTTTAGATTCGTCTTTACTTCTTGAATGTCTTAGACTATATTTTTTGTAATAATAATAATATGTTTTAATATTTTTTTATATTTTTCAGTGTACGATAGGTACTCACCTATCGTATACTGTCACTACAATATCCGTAGAGAGAGAAATGGTCCACTTTTATGAAGTCAGTCAGTTCGCAACCGTACGTACCAGATACGAACGCCTCTTGTGTAACAATGCAATCCATTACATCAGCCAGATAATTGTCAACATTTACGAGTACGAGTAATTGTTTTACGGAACGACGCGCGGGATTGTACCCGTCTATTTTGGTGTAGTGTAGATTGTAAACAATTGTAATATACTGCCTTCTCTGTCTTCCTTTTATTCCCCCGACGCAAAAAGGGATTTTGTAGGTTTGACGTGTGTATGTGTATCAGTGCATTTGAGTGGCTGAGTGTGGCATTGTAACTCCCGAAATTTGGGTATTTCTTGATTTATTGGCACATAACGCGTCTCACTAGCCAAGATTTACGATTTGGCTCATCTAGTACACGTCTTAATACTGAAAACTTGTTAAAAAGTTTATATTTCATATTAGCTGTATTAGTCCAGTAAATATAAAATTTGTGACAACATAAAATACAACTATTTTTTTATTTATTTATATGAAAGTATTGGTCTTTTAAAATACAGTTTTCACATTTTTTTATAATAATACTACTATCATAAAAGCGAAGTTTGTTACCTTTTCATGATTAAACGGCTGATCCGATCGTTAGGAAATTTAGTACAGAGTTAGCTGTGGACCTGGAGCAGGTAGGCTACTTATCATGGCCATCAATATACACCGCTAAAAATCGCGATAGTCTAGTAAAAATAAATCCGTTTGTATGGAGCACATCACAGTATTTGCAACAGTATTTTCACATGTGATGTATTTCTGTAGCCGCTATAACAACAAATACTATAAAACAGAATAAAATAAATATTTAAGAGGGCTCCCATACAACAAACGTGTTTTTTGCCGTTTTTATAGATAATGGTATGGAACCCTTCGTGCGCGAGTATTTTCCCAATATTTGATAATGGCAATCCACATTCACGATTCTGGAACGATAGTAGAAGGACATTCTGCTGTAGGTAGGTTGTTAGTTCGATCCCCACCCAAGACAAACGTTTTTGTATGACGAGCATGGATATTTGTTCTGTGTCTGGGTGTTTATATGGTGTTAAGTATTAAAAAAGTATAAGTATTCTATGACTTTTCATAGTAAGCTTTTAGCTGCAAGATTGTAGAATGCGCTTCCTGATTGGATATTTCCCGATAGCTATAATCTGGGTGTCTTTAAATCGCGAATGAATTGGCTTCTTCTAGGTAAGCGCGCTCCAGCTTAGACCGCAACGTCGCTTAACATCAGGCGAGTTGGCGGTCAAGCGCAAACCTATTTCTACATTTATAAAAAAACTTAGTTTAGCGCTATGGTGATATGTGAAAATGTCTAACATGTATGTATATTGCCCACCTGATAATAAACAGGGTGACAGATAACCCTATACCTACCAGTTTAGCATGGCAGAGTTTAGTGCTGAGATTAGAACCGTAAAAGCAGGAAACATATTTCAGCGAGGTCGCTGTGTTATCCGGTATCCGGGATAAATCTTACGGTTTACTCAACATACAGCGTTTAGCATAATCCAGTTATTTTAGGTCCCATTATTACACCTCGTTTGCCGAGCTGGATGTTTCAGTGGGGATTCGTACAGATAGAGGCAGTAACTGGATTTCTAATATTATATTATATTATCCTTTATATATTTATGTTTGTGTATGTAATACAGTTATGACCAATATTTTTTTTAATGTTTTTTTCTTATAATTATATTAATAGATAATAATAAAAAAACTAACTAAATAGATACTGACCTCAAAATATATTATTATGAAATCAGTCATGTAATATTGTTATAAAAGTCAGTAGTAAGGTTTTATGTTTGAATGTTTAAATAAGGTATATATTTTTAAGGTATTTAAAATTAATTAAGTCGGAATAAGTTAAAAATATACATTTTACTTAACACAAAAAAAAAATCTTCAGACTATTAATGTGTTAACCAACAGCCAAAAACCACAATGCCATTTGTATGGAAGTAAGGTCTCATACAAGTGGCAGGAAAACGCTGGATACAAGCCGCTTCCAACCGGTCGTTTTGGAAATCCATGGGGAGGCCTATATCCAGTAGATTCTTGTGGCCGAGGTGACCGATGATGAAAATGTAAACATGATGAAGTCTTATATAAGACTAGGGAGTCAGCTGCATGTATCGGGTTGTTCATTTATAATTTAAAACGCACAAAGTTTTATCAAAATTATATATTATCTGTTTTTTTTTAATTTTATACAATTTCTATTCTTTTTGGCATACATAATATAGGGTACCATAAGAGCGTGATTACCGTTTGTAAATTATGATTCATAAGCAATGATGAAAATCTCACTGTTAGTTTTGTATGTTTGTATTCGACCAATGTGGCCTGGTATATCAGTGAAAACATGACAATGCAACGTGGTCACCCCCCGTGGACTTTATAAGGAAAATCTAACTCATACAACGAGCTATGGAGAGGAATATGCTCGGGGTCTCTGTCAGATAGAATCAGAAATAACGTAGAAGTATGAAACCCACCGACAAAACAACGGATTATCAAGTAGAAGTGATGAGAGTCAACCGGACTTTTTGGAAATCCACGAGGGAAGCATATGTCCAGCAGTGGGCTTCTTGTGATTGAGATATTAATGAAAATGTAAGTACTTTTGTTGTATTTATAATACAACAACAATTTTTAGTTACATTTTATGTAATCTGTTGTACGTTTGAATTACTCTAAACGGAAAAAAGTAAATGAGATCCAACCTTACTTACTATATTTCTATGAAGTAATATTCTGACATGTTCTCGTCCAAAAATCTCGTATAAATCTTTCCACACGGATCTTCGGATAACCGCGCTTTGTGAATAATTTTCTTTGTACGATACCTATTCTCAACATTAGGTAGTTATAGATATCTCAATAAAATACAATTTTTAATAATAAAAAACACTAAATAAATATCGATAATTCTCTAAGAGAAGTGTAGTTAGGACTTATAAAACCTCTCTTGGTTTTGTCTTTGATTTTCTATAACTCGTCTGTAACATTGTATAACGATCTGTGGCGCCACATGTTATTCTTTTCAACACACTTGCTCGTAAAGTGGCCCTTATTCAACCGTTTTTATGGCCGAAAAGTATCCTATAAAACACGCGTGCTTTCGACTTTTCTATTACGCACTAGTGTCATTACTTTACAGATTTTTTTAATTTCAACAAAGAGTTTTTACTTAAATATTTCAGTTATAAACGGGTGTTTTTTTTCCTCGCAAGTGTGTTGAAAAACGTCGTATGAAACGCGTGTGCATTATGGTGATTACACTCTCGGCTCTATTACGCCCTCACCTTCGGCTCGGGCTGCAATTCCGCAATCGACTGTAATGACCAACTTAGCACACTTGTATCATAATGTACTATTGTATTTTTGTTATGTATGTACTTATTGCCTTCCACAAATAAATATATGTCTATGTCATTGACATAAAATGTCTATGTATTTAAATTTTAGCCTGTCACAGAAAAAATTGGTCAATAGAGCTATTTTATAAGCACCTAAGTACTTACCAATATAATAGGCGGCGGAGCAGATGCTTAATACGGTGCGCTTTAACGTAAAAAATGTGAAGCATTTTGATTGGTCAATTATGCTCCACTGCGCCCTGCTTCACTTTACTGAAACTGCACCCTTATATGTAGTGTTCCATCATCATCATCATCTCAGCCATAAGAAGTCCACTGCTGGACATAGGCCTCCACCATGGATTTCCAAAAAGACCGATTGGAAGCGGCTTGCATCCAGCGTCTTCCCGCCACTTGTATGAGGTCATCGGTAAGTGTTCCATAGACTGTGCTTATAATATCAAATATAAGCCTGTTCTGTAGGGCTACAGAACAGGCTAATACTTGATATTATAAGCACATCATATAGAATAAGACCGGGACTCCTGAAAATATCTCAAAAACAATTGTGCCAGCGATTCGAGGCTGTGTTCCGTTACTTAAAGGAGTTTTTATGGTTGCAATGCACAACACACCCCATGCGGGGCGTTAGTTCAGGTCTATTGCCCCCACTTCAATTAAAATTAGAATCAAATATAAGCTATATATTGACTGGCCTTGTGGCTCAGTTGGTAGTGTGTTTACGTCTACCTATACTGAACTGAAAGGTCGTGGGTTCAATTCCCACCCAGGGCAAACATTTGTGTGATGAGCATGGATGTTTGTTCTGTGTCTGGGTGTTTCTATGTATCATATGTATATCATATGTATTTACAAAAAAAAAGTAAATATGTATTCTATCAGCCATCTAGTTCCATAGTACAAGCTTTGCTTAGTTTGGGCTAGATGGTGCTGTGTGAAATGTCCACAAATATTTATCTATTATTATTATTATTATATATAGCCAAATCGTTGAACGTTGAATCAGTCTAGGCCACAAAATGCATAATAGACAGAGACTCACTCCCAAACACATTTAATTATATATCGACTACGACGCAATGAAGTGCAAATCTGATTGCATAGCTAAGTGCCTACTCTTATATTACCTACATACACTTACAGAGTGCATCTCGTTCTATCGTGTTACTTGTAGCTCTTATTTCTTCTGGCCCGCGGTAATATACTGAAAAATCCAGTCGAACTGACAGGTCGTAACATTGTAATGCAACCTTAAGGTTGCAACCTTAAGGGTGTAAGGTTGTAAACTTATAGCTAATCTACAGCATTTAACTGACCTGCCTAGGCATTCACCTAACGAACAGATTCATCTATCTGACAGCGACATACATACGTCAACCTAGATTGACGATCCAAGATTACCAAACAGACATCACATCAATCTATATTGACTGCGCAACGCTCAGACACAATTTTTTACGCACTACATAAACTTTCAACGCCGAAACGAATATTGTAGGCGGGGAGAAAATATATTTACGATTGGCAACATTTGTGTGAAATGTGAGAGACTTTAAACGAGTGCCATCATAAAAGGGAATGACAACGGTTTTAGTATTCTATTTTATGTAACACCAGTAAAAAGCTGATCGGCAATACCACAACAGCTGCACTCGACGCGGGAACTGAAACTTTTTGACCCACAAAAACGTTATGGCCACCTTCCCTTATCATGTTTAATAAAAAACTTACTACTACGCCAAGATGTTTCCATTTGTATTTCTTACGTACATAAATTATCTATAACTCGTCACAAATACACATACATAAATTATCTAGATATTCAATGAATTCAAACACACACATTCCACATTCTTCTTCTTCTTTATAATATCCTCTTTCACCCTTCTTCTCCTCCATACTTAAGTTCTCGTTTAATTTATGTATGTGACACTCATTCTAATAACCTTAGGTCGTCAACAAATCTCTCACTGTCAACACCAACTCACACGAGCTCCCTGTTTTATGGTTGTTCGTTCTCCGTGCGTGCTGTTGCCCTCTGGAATGACCTTCCGGTGGCCATCAGGCGTGCGCAGAGCGTGGAATCGTTTAGGGCTCAGGTCAGGAACCATTATCTCTCTAGACTATAAGAATAATATATGCTCATTCATAATTATTACAATAAAGTGTTATTGATTGATTTATTTATATTATTTGAAAAATAGTTACTGGGTTGGAGAGGGATAGGGAGACACGTATTTGGTAGGTAGAATGAAAATTGCTGAAGCGTGCATGGTTTACTCAGACTATTATCATTAAAATGACCTTAGTTTTTGACGTGATAACGTCTTATAAATCGATGAACGCCGGCTGCGCGCACGAAAAAGCATGACTCATTGTCACGTTACGCTTGAGCCGAGTGTGCAAGCGAGAGCGCGGAACAAGCGATAGAGAGGCACGATCGGCTTAAGCGTTCGGTTTGTGACGCATCGTTATCAGGTAAAATTATCGTCCGTAAACCGACTTTACAGACGACCATTTTTTTTTCATAGAACTAGATGTGGCTGTTTTACACAATTTTATTAAAAACATATCTAAAACTTGTTTCGCCGTAGACCGCAAAGACGCTCAACATCAAGCGTTAATCACTTTTAAGCGGACCGTTCTTAACATCGATTTCAATAATTATTGTCCTGATATGTACTATATAGATTTCAATTCACATAGACACTTTTGTATTCTAATCTTCATGTGAAGTAAGTTCGTATAGACTGAGTGGCCAGCCCTATTGTCAGAGTTATTAAGCCGCCGAAAGACCTCTGACTTGGCTTGACGATTGCTGAACACCCGTGACCTACAATTTAACGTGTCATCCGACCCACGGTAGCGGCGCTCAGAAAGAAATACCAGTCACGGTCACCCATCCGAAGGCTGACCGGTCCGTCCGTTGCTTAACATTGGTGATCGTTCGGGAACACTTAGTCAAACTACGCTACGAGCGCTACTAAATTTAAGTTATGTAATTCGTTTTGACATGAATCTATTTAATTTATTGACTGACCGCTTGTTTCCTAATTGCATGTTGTCGGTGCCCATAATTATATTAGCATTTAGGTCGAATTTGTCTTATGTTCATGTGTTACTTATAACAAAGTATTGATGTATAACATGTTGGTACCCAATAAATAAAAAAATACTCGTTTCATAACCTCCAACCCAAAAAAACGGTGATTATAGTTAAGTTTGACATGTTTGTTTAGTGTTCTTAGCTATGTTTCATAAAAATCGGTTTAGCAGTTTTTTATGTTAAAGTTTTCTTAACTCACTTTTTCTTCAATTTGCAGTAAATTTGAAGTGGTTGGAAACGGAATACTGAAAAAAAATACAATAAAGAAAGAAAGAAAATGTTTTTTTTTCACACCATACACTACAATGGAAACAACAAGACAAGAACACAAATACACAGGAACAATTCAAAAATATTGAAAATAAATAAGTAAGACTATTGTGCCTAAAAAATATACAATAAATTATATTTTATTATACCACTTCATTGGCGAGATTATATACCAAATTACAGCTTTCACTTATTAATAGTTCTTAACCAAAGTCGCGAATGGACAGACGGACAAACAGATATACAGACGTACATACAGATATACACGTACACATGGACGGACAATGCAAAACTATAAGGGTTCCTTGTTTACTACAGAACCCTGAAAACTTATACAAAAAATCGCGTCCAAAAGAACAATAACATTTGTTTTTGTTTTTTTTTTCTCTATTCAAACTTAGTAAATTCAAAAAAGGGTTACCTAATTTTTTTGTCCTAGCCGCAGTAAACAATCTTGACGTAGCATCAGCTTGTTATCAGGGTGGATAACGAGGGAAAAACGATGTTTTTCGAGGCCCGATACCAATTACACGAAAGGCTTTCCTACGAAATAGGAAATGAATATCTCCCATTCCGGGATATTGTGTATTTAATGAACTAAACATGATACTAACATTAGTTGTTTATACAAGTATTTATTTATGTATCTACATACTTACATTGATGAAACGAGGTTCATCATCATCATCATAAATCATCAGCACAAGAAGGCCACTAATGGATATATAGACTTCCACCATTCCCCCATTCCCCATCTTCCCATTCCATATTTCCAAAAATTGGATGCGACCTACAACCAAAGTCTTTCTGCCATCTTTATAAGGTCGTCTATCTACCTTGTAGCCTCGGAGGAGAAATAATATATTCTCCTCCAAGCTTAAAGCCGAACGTTCTACGGCGTAGAATCTGCGGTATATATAAATAATAAATAAATATTTGGGGACATTTCACACAACACCATCTAGCCCAAACTAAGCAAAGCTTGTACTATGGAACTAGATGGCTGATAGAATACATATATACTTTTTTTTTTTTTTGTATCGTGGGTTCAATCCCCACCCAGGGCAAACATTTGTGTGATGAGCATGGATGTTTGTTCTGTGTCTGGGTGTTTCTATGTATCATATGTATATATTTACAAAAAAAAAAAAAAAAAAGTATATATGTATTCTATCAGCCATCTAGTTCCATAGTACAAGCTTTGCTTAGTTTGGGCTAGATCCCACGACCTTTCAGTTCAGCAGGTAGACGTAAACACACTACCAACTGAGCCACAAGGCCAGTCAAAATGGTATGCTTGCTGGTGCGTGGGCTCTATTCGATAAATTTCGGTCCCATCAGTCACCAGTTCTGCGTGATATGTTCCCTGCCCACTGCAACTTCAGCTTACTAATCCGTTGTGCTATGTCGGTGAGCTTTGTTTGTCTCATCATATTTGATTAGATCTCGTATGACTTATTCTCGATTAGATCCAGGATTTTGATCTAATCTTACATTTATTTGGAAATATTATATCTGTATATTTAATATTATATATATTTGGAAATATGGAAGTTTATTAACAGTGCTAATACATAACTTTACTGATAATACTTTAAAATGGCACTGATTTAAAGAGGCAGTTGTAAATAGCAGTTTTGGTAAGTTAAAAATTATAAATGGCACGTTTAATAACTAGTTCAGCAGTTAAAACTAAGCAGTAAAGTAAACAAAAATGAGTAATAAAAAATAATGAAATGGAACAATGAATATATATTTGAGCAGGAAAATAATTAAATGGGCGGTAAAAATTAATATCTATAAATTTGTATAAAAAAAACATAACCTAATCTCTGAAGAAATTATTGCTTATACCTATATACATAGATAACTTTCCATCATTTTTACTGCTCATTCAGTTATTGGACTGCTCAATTATTTTTAGAATTGACATTGTATGATAAAATAACCGACTAATTGATTTTTTATTACTGTCCATGTTTTACTGTCGCAATAATTAATCAACCGCCATTAAATTAAATAACTGCTCAATATGTTTTTGAACTGATCATAATAACATCTCGAATATTTAAATAACAGCTCAAAAAATTTGTTCCCCTTTAAAATTGACTACATTTCACATTCATATAAAAAAATGAAAAATCGATCCTTGATACAACAAAGTTTCTCACAACAATATTACGTTCCAAACCCACAACTGACCACACAAACAATTGACTGGCCTCCCAGCTCAGTTGGTAGTAGAGTATTAGTAGGTCAGTCTGGCTTCTAAACTATTGGTTGTGGGTTGGATCCCCAAAAACATTCGTGTGATAAACAACATTGTTCATTCTATGTCTGAGTGATTCTATGTGTTTCAATTTTCAAATATATAAGAATGTATTTACAAAAAAAAATGTATGTATGTATCATAATTATCATCTCATAGTTACAATCTTTTCTTATTTTGAGTTTAGATAGCGTTGTGTTGAAAATATCCAACAATATTTATTTTTATTTTATTTATAGGTATTTACCTATCCATCGTCAGTCACGGTCCTCCAGTGACCACTGGTGTCCGCCTGTTTATTGAACTGTGTATTGGTCCCATACGTTTTATTCTCGCGTATAAAGTCATTCGACTGCGTAACGCCTAAAATTTCATTCTGTGATTATTCATCCTAAATATCCATATTTTACGACGCTTTTCCTTTAAATAAAGTTTCCCAAATACTTTCATCATTTCCCTCAAAATTAAGTGTTTGTTTTCAATGGTCCTTTAGATGTTTAAAATCCAAACTTTAGTTCATTAATATCTAATTTATAGATAACCACTTCGAAACAATTCAACTGTTTTCTAAAACTAATATTACGTATTCTAGAGGCATGCGTTAGGGGTCGAAACCGAACAAGATTCTCGGAAAAGAAACTTATAAATGTTCCTGGATTGCTCTTTCTCGGGATAAAGGAGGTTTACTTTGAATTTGACTTTCAATTTCTAAGAATTCCCTTTCACGCTTTAAAAGTTTTTGTTTTTACTAAATTCGTTATTATTTGAAAACCGTTGAACCGATCTTCATGAAATATTGTATACTCTAACTGGCTGTTTTTGTCTTAAAATTAATTAACAATGGACGAATTGATTTACATTGGTTTAATATCGCTCTCTTTACATTGTACTTTTATTACATTAAAGAGTTTATCTATCTATCACTTCTTGTCATTTCATTCGATGTGTTAAAATTACTGCAAGCATTTATAAAAAAAATATAACAGTAAAAGGGACTATACAAACGTTGGAATCCGCTGTTTATTAACTTTCAATAACTAATTAGGTCAATGTATATGCCATATTATAGTGTTTCATTAGATACCTACGTGAAATTTTGGAAATAACGAGAGTTTGAAGTCATGATGGACTTCGATCCTTATCCATTAGACGGATAGTTAAACAGCTAGGCGTATTTGAAACTAAGTTAACTCAGAGCAGACACCCAGAATGGGCCTGTGCGAGATAAGAGACCCATTGTTCTGTCTATTCTCTACTCTACACCCATGTGAGAGTATGGTGCTCCATTGAATAGATATGCAGTTTAGGCTACACAGAGTGTTTGGTTCGAAGGATTGCTAGAATGGTTGATGATTTCTTACTTTACTCTCGTTATTCCACTACAAGACCAGCAGAAATTCGGCACACTTCGACGCACTTTCACTTTTATAATAATAATTAGGATAGTTACGATTAGGATATCACTTCACTGAATTTATTAATCAAATGTCCTAATATACCACAAGACACACACCACATATTATCCTCACGCCCAAAACGAGCCATATTAATTACGAAACGCAGCGATAACGTGTGAGGAATCGCAATTAACGATAAATGCGATACGTAATTATTTGTTCGGCGCGTTATGTACGTGACAGTTTTCCCTTATTGATGCTGGTGTTAGGATTTATACACGGTGCCTATTCTAATAATGAAAGTGCCTATACGTCTGTACTAGATGTGGAACGCGGCTTTACTCGTCTGATGATATAATATTCTAATAATGATGATGATGATGAAATGCGCTTGTTTAAGGAAATCGAAATGGGATATGTAAAGAAAAATTTAACATATGCTGATTCCAAGACCATTTCAAGATTATACGTATCTAAATCATATTTTTTTTATTTTATGACAAAAATTACGATTTTGTCTTTAAATAAAACCGAACAAGTGCGAGTCAGACTAGCCCACCGAGGGTTCCGTACAAACTAGTAGATAAGAGAGGAAAATCATATATTTTTTATTTTTTCCTTCATAAATCAAAAAATATACATCGTAAAAATATTTAAAACTCTATTTTAGCTTATGCTAATGAAGCTCTTTCATATAATACTACCCCACATGATACCTACGGTTAAAGAACTTTAAAATTTGGACCCTCATTCCTTGCATGAAGACACAATTTTTTTGTGATTAAATAAAAAAAATCCAGTTATCCGATTTTTTCCTATATATGTACTCTAACACAATGCCAAATTTCATAGTTCTAGGTCAACGGGAAGTACCCCATAGGTTTTGATTCCCATAAGAGTGTCGAAATGTGCGTTTTTTACGAGAAATTTTCTGTAACTTTAAAAAAATAATTAAATAATCCATAGAACCTATACACCGAGTTTCATCAAAATTGGTTCAAAACTACGCCCTGCACGCGAGTACGAACATACAAACAAACTGACAGATGAAAGAAAATTTGGCCAGTTGATGCAGAGACGCTTCGCTCGCTCTGTCAATTGACGGGATATTTCCCGTTAATAATAATAGTGCTTTAATGAATGAACGTAATAGTTTAAAAAAGTGAATTCAAACTAGGCTTTTGGAAACCGTTGTTCTTCATTGAAATGCATGAAATCCATACATAACGATTTCCATCCATATTTTTTACTAGCACTGCATTCCCTTGCCACCTTTCTCTGCATTTGTTTCGTGCAATTGTTTTATGCAACTTGGTATTTTCAAGGCTAGGTTGAATATATATATATATATATATTTTTTTTTTTTTTTTTTATAAAATAGGAGAAGCAAAAAGGCTGACGGCTCGCCTGATGGTAAGCGATAACCGTCGCCTATGGACAACTGCAACATCACTGACATTACTGTTGCTTTGCTAACCCGGAAAGGTGCTTGTAGATACCCTTTTTAAAACGCTCTTTGTTGAAGCTCGGCGGGAAAACCTTCCGAGGAAGGACATTCCACATTTATATATATATATATATATATATTCTAGATCGACGCGCTCCTTCCTAGTCTACACCGTCCCTTACCATCCAGGTGAGTTGGTGGTCAAACATAGATCTATTTTGTATAAAAAACCGAGTGCGAGCCAACTCTGAAATTGGAATTTATATTAAGGTATTAAATCAAACGTACGATAACCTTAAACTACAACCAAAACTTAAACTTCAAGGTTCTAATTTTAATACACACGGCTGTTGAATTTTATAGACAGTTTCCCGCAAACCATTTACCATTGATACCACAAACAAATTAAACATATAACCGTTACGAATAACCGAACATAAACTATACGAGAAAGGTCAGTCCGTTAAATAAAACATACACCGAATCCGGACTGGAGTAAACCAGAGGGCCCCCAAAGGAGGAATCAACTAAGTTAACCAACTTCCCAATCCCTTACCTGTTCGGACGGCTTCCTACAATTGAATCTTGTACTTCTAACGATCTTTTTCTATTTTTTATAAGAACTTTTCTGATTATTTCCCCGTACGGCTGGAGGGATTTCGCTTTTGGCGGTGAGTTAAATAAACATGAGTAAAAAATAATCGTAAACGATTTCTGTTAAGTAAATACCTTCGTCCACTCTCGCGGTTTGCCAACGAGCTATGGAGCGCAGTATTCTGGTCGTCAAGATCGCATCAGAAACAATATTGCGCTCCAAAACTCAGATTATTGATGTCACTCATAAAGCTGCTATGTTAAAGTGGGATTGGGCTTGACACATCTGCCGGATCCCAGAAGATCTATGGGTAATCCATCACTAACTAGGTCCCAACAGGTAAACAGCCGCTTGGTCGGCCTAGGAAGAGGTGGAGAGATGAGCTTGACACCTATAACAAGGATTAGCGCTCAATAACAGCCAGTAGACAATTTTGGAAGGAGGGAAGAGAGGCCTTTACTCAACAATGTGACAATACAGGCTGAAATAATAATAATAATAAATCAATATCTTCGTTTAAGTTTCCTTTGTAGATTGGAAAAGTTTTCAGATTTACCATGTAAACCATGTTTGTCACGGAAAATTCCGCCAATGTCAATGAAAATTAATGTATTTTTTTTAATATAGTGCCTAAATGTCATTTTAATTCTTATCTGTCAAAAACATGCTTACCATATAATAAGCTTTTTCAATCAATATGCTGTTCAGCATATTTTTAAAAACATTTATGCCCTCTTTACGCTTAATAGACTTTGGTATGACATTGAATAGTTTTGAAGCCATACAGAACACACACTTTCCTAAAAATGAGCTTGAAGACTCTAGGTACTTTGTCGATTTCTCTGTTTCCTGAAATCAACAATCTTGGAATTTTCAATTCTAGACTGAATAGATAACTTCTAGATCGATGAGCTCCAAGAGATGAGATAGAACGCAAGTTGGTGGTCAGTTGCAGTGCTATCAAATGTAAAAAAAAACTTCATCATATTATGTATATACGGCTAGCTCCATGTAAATATATGGATATTTAGATAAAGTTCCAAGTTAACATTAATGTCATCGTACTTATCTTCATCGTCTGCAATGGACTTTATATACAGAGGATGGATATACCCAGGCTTAGACTAATACTCGTTGGTTGTTAAAGAATATTCGAATATTCTTAAATATTTCCATACTAATATCCGTAATAAGCGTAACACTGCAATATCTTATAAAAATACTTGAAGTAATATCTTGAATTATTATTAGATACACTACATTGTATCTGAGAAGCAATAAGGTTAAAATTAAAAGCACTCTCTCATATCTAAAACGGTCTGGTAATGTAAGCTTAGAGTAGCTCTACAGACGTCTAGACGAATTAGTGATAATAAATAAACAGCTAGAATGTAATTTAGCATTAAAATTGATTATAATTTGATTCAATTAAGAATAACAAAATTGTACTATATTAAAGTTGTACGGTCTCCGGCCCGCGCTCCTCACCAGGGGGCGCCGTAGTAGTCAGATGTTGCAGGAATGAAACAACCGAGGTACCACTCGACCAAAGACTAATTTATTTATAATACTCCCAGACGCCATCCCAAACCGACACATGTCGCTATCGCGTGTTAAAAAGGTGTACAGCGCCATCTAGTGGTAGGCAGTGTTGAACTAAACATACTTATACATATCGCCCACCATGAACAAGCTTGGCCTTGTTCATATACCTACTTTATACAATTTTAATATAATAACATGTTTAAGGTGGGGTGATTCCAACAATTTTGAAACATATAAACAGCTAAGGCTAAATACAAATATTGAGTAACTATAACTGTAAAAGGTCCAAATGCTTACACTGGAAACAATTAATAATATACAGTTTACCCACATTGTTCTCAGTTATCATCAATCGGTAGAAGGCACAACTTACTTACCGGGCGTTTTATCGTACCATTTTTGACTTTGAGAGTTACTACTCTAATCAAACTATCCAGGCCCGGGTGAGTGGCAATCACTCTACCGTATAACCATCGACATAGTGGCAAATTCTCTTCTCGAACTACCACTATATCACCAATTTTCGGCTGAGGCATAGTAGATGCCCACCTATATCTCTTATAGAACCGCGTTAGGTATTGTTGCGACCACTGGCGCCAAAAATCTTGAGCCATTCTTTGTGTATACTGCCATCTTCGCAGTGAACTCATGGCGGCGTCTTCAAAGTTCCTATCTGGAGGAGTCACTAGTGCTTCGCCTACGAGAAAGTGTCCCGGCGTTAAGATAGTGTCTAAATCAGGATTTGTACCAGTGGTCACCGAAAGGGGCCTGGAATTTAAACAGGCTTCTATTTGAGATAACACTGTCGTCATCTCTTCAAACGTTAATGTAGATTGGCCGATAACTCTTTTTAGATGATATTTAACGGATTTTACTCCCGCTTCCCATAATCCGCCAAAATGAGGAGATCTGGCGGGTATAAAATTCCAAGAGCATCCATTGGTAGCTAAAGATTCTGCAATTTCCTGCATCATTGATCCCTTTTCATTTTTGAAGAGTCTTTTTAGTTCACTAGCAGCCCCGGTAAAATTTGTACCGTTGTCGCTCCATATTTCTGCACAGTAGCCTCGTCTCGATACAAATCTCTTAAAAACCTGCAGAAATCCTTCTGTTGTAAGACTTGTCACAACATCCAAGTGCATAGCGCGAGTTACCATACATACAAATATACAGATGTAGCCTTTGTGTGATTGATGGCCACGACCTTTTGCTGTTCTTATTTGGATTGGGCCAGCATAATCGACTCCACTTATTTTAAAAGGTCTGGCAGGTGTGCTCCTTGCTGAAGGCAACTGGCCCATCAATTGGGTTTGTGTTTTCTCTGAATTCTTGATGCAGGTTACACACTTCCGAAAACAAAGCTTTACCAGTCGCGTTGCTCCCAAAATCCAATACTTATTTTGTAGGTAACACAGCATCAACTGTGGACCACCGTGTAAAGTCTGTTTATGAGCGTCCATGACAAGAAGATTGGACAGGTATGCTTCTTTGGGTAACACTATAGGGTGTTTCCTATCTGCATTGAGATTAGAGTGTTGTAACCTGCCGCCTACTCGCAAGATATCTTCATCATCAAGAAACGGATTCAAGGATCTTAAGCTGCTTTTCTTGGGTATGTTTTCATTTTTTCTAATTATAGCTATCTCCTTGCTAAAATTCTCTCTTTGACATTGTCGTATACAGCATTTTAGTGTATCATTCAATTCTTGGCTTTTCAAAAATCCATCGTTTTTGTTCAATCCTTTTCTTTTCAGATTATTGATGAAACGCCTGCAGTATGCCATCACTCGTATCATCCGTGTCAGTGAAGAAAATCTTTCGAATAATGATTCATATGTTGTGACATAATGAGCTTTGATGATCTCCTCTATATGTGTGTCCAAATCAATTGGTCTTTTATAATCAATGTGATCTTCGTGCAGGAATTCCGGGCCCAGAAACCACAATGTATTGTTCACAAGCTTAGAAGGTGACTGGCCCCTCGATGCGATATCTGCTGGATTGCATTTTGTCGATACGTGAGACCAATGATATGATTCTAAGCTCGAGACAATTTCTGAAATACGATTTGCGACAAATATCTTCCAACGGCTTGGATGACTGTTTAACCAAGCAAGGACAACGGTTGAGTCAGTCCAAGCGTGCAATTGACTCTTGTCGATTGCCATCACTGCTGCTATTTCCATCATTAGTTTTGTTAGCATTACAGCACCGCAGAGTTCGAGCCGTGGAATAGACACTTGCTTAATTGGAGCAACCTTTGTTTTCGCTGATATCAATGATACATGTATCTGACCCGTATAGTCAATTACCCGGGAATAAACTACAGCAGCATATGCTTCCTTTGAAGCATCGCTGAATCCATGTAGTTCAACCACATCGCCTACCGTTACGCCGATCCAGCGAGGTACTGTTACATTAGCTAGTATCCGCAGTTCTGCTTTATATTTTGTCCATTCATTCAAGATATTTACTGGGACGATTTCATCCCACTCCAGTCCTGCTAGCCATAACTTCTGAATTAGTATTTTGGCGATAATTATGCTTGGCCCGACCCAGCCTAGAGGATCATAAAAGCGACATATCTCGGATATAATTGTTCGTTTGGTTGCAGATTCCACGGTTTCAGGCATGTTGATCACATAGCGGAAATAATCTTCTCTACGACTCCAGGTAAGTCCAACAATTTTCATTATTTCATCTATCTTTATTTTTAAGCTTTCTTCTGCTTCTTCATTCTTATTCTTTTCATTTTTCTTCATTTCTTGTAATAGTTCTTCACTATTACTTGTCCACTTTTGTAGACTAAATCCTCCTGTTTCAACAAGAAAGTTCAATTCTCTATATAAATTTATTCCATCTTCTACATTCTCGCACCCTGCGAGAAGATCATCCATATAGAATTGGCTTAATACTGCTTTGGCTGCAGCTGGATACCTTTGACCTTCATCAATGCTTAATTGCTGTAACGCTTTTACAGCTAGATATGGAGCAGATGCTACTCCAAACGTGACTCGTAGCATTCTATAATGCTTAATCTTCTGAGAGATATCATCCCGCCATAAAATTCTCTGATAGTCTACGTCAGCTTCATTGACCTTTATCTGACGATACATTTTTGTGATGTCAGCCGTTAAACAGATACGCGAAACCCTCCAACGCATCACTAAATGTCTCAAATCAGCTTGTAAAGTTGGACCAATTAACAAGTGATCATTGAGTGACTTATTATTTGTACCCTTACAGGATGCATCAAAGACCGTTCGGACCTTTGAGGTTTGTTTATCTTCACGCACCACAGCATGATGCGGTAAGTATATTACTTTTTCATTGTTTACTTCATTAGGTGGTACGAGTTCCATGTGATTTAATTCAATGTATTCATTAATAACTTCTTTATATTTTTGTTTCAGATCGCCGTGCTTCAGTCTTCTTTCTAATGCAAGTAATCTCTTTTCAGCTATCTTCAAAGAATTCTCGACAACTGGATCCTCTCCTTTTATTGGCAGTCGTACAACGTATCTACCTTCTTCATCTCGAACTGTTGTTTTGGAAAATATTTCCTCACATCTTTTTTCTTCCTCAGTAAGTAGTCTCTCCTTGGACATTGGAACATCGTCTTCCAATTCCCAGAAACGTTTTAAGAAGTCGTTATCTTTCAGAATATGCATCACTTTAATTTCAGATGGCTCACTTGTAGCATTTAGCGTTCCAGATAATATCCATCCCAAGGAAGTGCGTTGCGCAATCGGAGAACCCTGAGGACCTTTCTTCACACCTTCTTGAAGAATTTCTCCGTAAACATCTGCACCCAATAACATGTCAACATGACTCGGCGTGTGATAACTTGGATCTGCTAATATTATATTTTGAAGTTCTTGCCATTTGACTTCTTTTATACTATTCATGGGTAAAAGTGTAGTAATGGATTTAAGAACGTATGCTTTTACAGTTATGACAATCTGAGGATCTAGGCGTGACGATACATTCAGAGTTACTGTCGCTTTAGATACTAAAGCTTTGTCTCCGCCTATTCCTGTTATTTGTACTTTTGTAGAAGTCTTCTTCAAACCCAATAGTTGGACTGTCGCTTCCGTTACAAACGACGATTGCGAGCCCTGATCCAACAACGCTCGAATTGTAAGCCACTGGCCATTTCTTGATTCTGTGTTTACTAGCGCCGTTGCTAGTAATATAGTGTTTTGTTTATGTGTAAAACACGATACAACAGGAACCATTTCTATAGATGGTGCTGCCTTCTTCATTCCACAGTCGTTATTTGACGACAAAGCAGATTCAGAGGCATGCTTCTTCGAAGTTAGAACTTCATGATGCTGGTTTGCATCATTTACCTTTACACTCTCCGGGTGCAAAAGAGTATGATGTCGTTGCATACATACGTGACACTTGGTCATTTTCTTGCAGTTACGGGCAGTGTGATTACCACCCAAACAACAAAAGCAAATGTAGTTCGATTGAACAAAGTTACGTCGCGAGTCTACCGAAATTTTCTTAAATGCCGCGCAGTGAGAAAGTATGTGCTCCTCCGAACAATAAGAACACTGAGTTTTGGTAATATGCATTGACCTTGTTTTATTAACAGAACCAGTAGGACGACCATATTTTTTAGGCTCACTGATAGATCCAGAATTCAAGAACTCTAAAGCTCTGTAACGTTTCGTTAGAAATTTCTGAAATTGTTTATAGGTGGGTAATTCTCCCGACGTATTACCATGGCCATCCGACGATCCATCAGAATCATCCGATATATTGGCAACACTAAATTCCCACTGCCTCTTGGATTCTGGGTCCAACTTCCTTGCTACAATATGGATCACTAAAATATCCCAATTTTCTGTTTTAACTCCAACATTAGACAATGCGGCTAAACAATCATTCGTAGTATCCAAAATTTCTTTAAGACCACTGGCTGATTCATGAGCAAGATTCCGTTGCCCCAAAAGACGATCTAGTATCTGATGTGATATGTACTTTTTATTATCATACCGCTCTTCAAGTAAATCCCATGCTCTTACATAATTATCTTGGGTGATCGGAATGTTGCTCAATAATAGCTCAGCCTCACCAGTTAAGTAGCCTTTTAAGTATAACAATTTTTGCACATTGTCTAAATGACCATTTTTCTGAATCAATGAACAAAACAAATCACGGAACGTTGTCCACTCAGAATAACACTTCCCAGAAAATGTATTGATATTAACTTTTGGTAATTTCACATTAACTGTAGCCTTATCACTTGTTGACATCCTATCCGAATTTCCTTTGGGTACACTGAACTTAGACAACTTTGTTTTTAATTCTGTTTTGTAGTCTAAGAAAAGTTCATCACAGCTATCATAAGTTTCATTTTTAAAATATGACGAAGCTTTTAATGCATCACTAGACTGAGTTCTCATTAGTTCTTTGTGTCCCGACAGAAATTCTGACCACAGATTTTCTACTGCCTCTAATCTACCCTCAATATATTCTTTAATTAGTCTATCTTTAGGTGTTTTCTTAAAATTACTTCGAGCTTTTAAAATTCTTTGATATAAATCATCTTGAAAGTTTAGTAACTGTTCCATTTTGGCCATAATGTGAAAATACCAAACTCAAAGAAAAATATATTAAGGCACCAATACAAATTCACAATACACTAAGCTTAAATACAGAGTTAACCACAGGTACAACGTAAGTCTTTGAAATTACAAATTTATTAAAATATTTTTAAAGTTAAAAATGTTCAGAATAATCACAAGTCCATGAATAGATGACACTTTACAAGTTATAACACTATACAAAAATTTAATATTTTACAAGTCCAAAATATTTTCAACGAAATTTTTCTAAGCGTTTGAACACTTTACGCCTCGGGGGGAAATCGGGCATGGATTCCCCGTTCCCCCGTTTTTACTTAAATTATTCTAAGTCCCTAAGCTAAGCTATCACACAAATTCTAACTAGCTAACACTTCACTTACAAGTTCAAAGTACTTACAGTTTATCCGGGTTCACTCATTTCAGGGGATCCGATCTTCAGTTCACTTACTTCACTGGGAGGTGTTTTACCTCCACACTTTCACTTCACCTCCTAAGACCTCCACGATTGGGGGTGATTGTAGTGCCGTACCCAGCACCTCCAGGATTGACTGCTGCTCGCCCGGCAGCCGTCCACGTCAAGGGAGGTAGTTACTCGCCCGGTAACTACCCAATCCAGTACTGCGTCTTCCGCCCGTACCGGAGTGCGACCCCTTGTATGTCGCTCAAAAATACCGCTTGTTCGCCGTTAATCTGGCTCTCGAAGGACCATGTACGGTCTCCGGCCCGCGCTCCTCACCAGGGGGCGCCGTAGTAGTCAGATGTTGCAGGAATGAAACAACCGAGGTACCACTCGACCAAAGACTAATTTATTTATAATACTCCCAGACGCCATCCCAAACCGACACATGTCGCTATCGCGTGTTAAAAAGGTGTACAGCGCCATCTAGTGGTAGGCAGTGTTGAACTAAACATACTTATACAAAAGTAGAATAGCTAAAAAATACTTTTGGCCAGATTCTAGACTTTATACAGCAATATATTCTATAGTAACTATTGTATATTATAACAATAAGACAAGAACCAGAAAATAACAAGTACCTGTAAATATAAATACCCGACTGCATAAGAGCGATTTTCTTATTATAACTTACGCGCGCGTTACGCGTTGTTTATTTATGTATTATTATTATTACTATTAAAAACCTACAGATTTTGGGCCTGCAATGTGAAAATCAGGCTTTTAAATCTTTTTCTGAAAAAAAAACAATCCTCTTTCTTGCGCAGTCGGCAATATTTAATGATATTTTTCATTAAGATTTAGTAGTACCTAAGAGTATCGTATTGAGTTGATTATGATACCTACATGTAGTTTTACCGAAGTGAAAAGAAAGATTTATCGACACCCATTTTGATATACATAATTACTATCAATTTCATATTATGTAAAAAAAACAGTTTAATTAAAGTTTTTTTTATCATCCCTGTTTGTACAAACTTGTCCCACGCCACGCTGGCCAAATGTGGGTTGGCAGACTTCACACATCTTCAAAATCATTGAGTACTCTCAGATGTAGATTTCCTCACGATGTTTTCCTTCACCGTTTTGAAGTTGGCGGAAATCAACAATACGCACATAACTACGAAAAGACAGAGGTGCGTGCCGCGGGATTCGAACCCAGGACCTGCGGATCGCAAGTCAGACGGTCTCCCGACTAGGCTGCCGGAAACTTTTTTCATCTGAAAACATCAAAAGTAAAGCCGAACCAATTATACAACAGCGATAGCATTTAACATACTTTGGGTGTAGTTGTACTTAGTAGTTGTAATAAGGTCTATTTTATTTTTTTATTAGTCCATTAGCCGACACGTTTACAAAGGATTCCGAAGGCTTTTTATTAATATGTATGTACCGATTACCGTTTGGATCCGCGAATACAGAAATCTTTAGCCACGAATATAGGAAATGGGTCGCAATTTTTTTATCCGCGAATAGTAAAAACGCGAATGAAGGAAGCGCGAATAAGGAGGACTGTACGTATTGAGCACAAATTGTTCATTCATAATAAAAACTAGTGATATTATTGTACATGTATCGTTTATACTTACTACCACAGAATTCGTGGCCCTATCTTTGCTTACTACAAATTGTTCATTCATAATAAAAATTTGTGATATTCTTGTACATATGATTTTATATTACTTGCATATTTTTACTTACACAGATTTTATGTAAACAATCAAAGTAAACATAAAACTTATTGCAAATGTTTCGGTATTGATATCCAACTATATAATAACATAAATTATTTGTAAGAAGTCGGAACGCGGCAACGTGAGCTGCTGTCGAACCATAATATGAAGCAGGTAATTCTCATGGTAGTCTTCATCAGCCTGCTTCTCCAGGAGTCCTCACAGAAATCTGCATTGCGAATTATAGGGGGACACGACGTGAAACCTGGAGAATATCCCTACGCTATACGTAGTATCATCGTACAGCTAATATTAAAGGAAAAAAAATAACCACAATGGCAGGCGTGTGTTCTGGAACAGCACTATCCGCCACATGGGTTCTGACGGCCTTGCATTGTTTGCCTCATTTTAAATTTTTGTATTTATATTAGCCTTATTTCATCAGTTTCTGATCTAAACCAAAGATACCAACTACACACAAAAATCTACAGATAAATAGCTGACTAGAAAATTTCCTGTGCTATTCTTTGGAAAAAAATCAGAAAAAACGTGACATTCAGCTGTACTTGCTTATTACTATAAAAAGTAAATAAAACCATGGAAACACTATTTCACTGAAATGCCAATAAAATATTTTCCATATTGTATTGAAAATCATATAAACACAGAATACTGGCTCCGAATTGGCACTAAAATAAATATTTCGCTGCCTACTTAACTATAATAAAAAAATCTTTCAAATAAAACATTTGGGAGTGGCTGAACTCGACAATCGTTATGCCAGATTCCATAGTAGACAAAGAAGCAAAGAAAAACATAGTCTGGGCCAGCTGCTTCTCTTTAATGGTATACTGTAAAAGTTAATAAATAATAAATAAATATTGGTGGACATTTCACACAACACCATCTAGTCCAAGCTAAGCAAAGCTTGTACTATGGAAACTAGATGGCCGATATAATACATATATACTTTTTTCTTATTATAAATGCATACTTATAATACATAGAAACACCCAGACACAGAACAAACATCCATGCTCATCACACAAATGTTTGCCCTGGGTGTGGATTGAACCCACGACCTACAGCTCAAGAGGCAACCGTACTACCACTGAGCGATGAGGGCTGTCGATAGTTACTTATGACATTTGAGGGAAAATGACGTTTATGTAGAGACTAGGTTAGTGCATCGGCTATCAATGCACGTCAATATTTTATGTCTCGTAATCCTCTAACAAATCGTTAAATGTGGCATCAAATAGTCTTAAACTATGGTCTTTCGTGCTCTGCTTATCCCATAGGAAATATTACTTCTCAATAGTATTATTGCAACTGCATAATACCGCATATTAGTCTTCAATGAAATCGCCCGAAAGGATGTAATTATGGAGTACTATGGCCAGACATAGTTAAATAGGAAAGAAAAGTCACAACTACTCGGCAGTACAGCTGAGCAATCGTATCCTTCTGTGCACTTTCATTAAGATCTAAAAAACACGAGAGCGATTCTATACAGTCGTCTTTATAATAATCTCAGACACAAGAAGCCATAATAAGCTAGACATAAGCCTCTTCCTGTCACTTGTATGTCCACTTTGTGCCTGGACGTTCGCACCTGGTATTAATGTCCACAAAATGAGGGTTGTCGCTTTTTAATATCGTCGGCCAAGGTACATTTTGAATCGCTATATAGTTAATGAAGGTATTAATTGACTAAGTGAGCGAAGCGAACAAATGAGCATCAAATAGCAAAATTTTCCTTCTTCTGTCTGGGTATTTATTGGTACTCGCGTACAGGTCGTTATTTTCAACCAATCTTGACGAAACTTCGAAGCAGGTTCCTCAATTTTATAGATTTTTGTCGTAGGGGATTTTAAAAGGTGGATATTTCTCCCAAAAATGGGAAATCATTTTAAATACGAGTCAAATCGGCTAAGAGATTGTCAAGATAAAACGTAATGAAATCTCGATTAAAAAGAGAAGTTTGCGACGAGGCCATTTGTCGGTCGATATTTGACAAAAATATAAATTTGATCAAAGCTAATATTCATACGTAAAAATAATTTTTAGAAATTATCGCAAAAGTGATTTTTATGTATGAAAATTTACTTGGATCAAATTGAAATTTTTGTCGAATATTTGTGATGTTTTCTGGTTTTACAAACGACGATTTTGTATAAGTTCATGCGGACGGACGATGGTTGGACTAGTGGCTCTTAATTAGCACATTCTATGTCCACAATTCCACATGTCTATCGCTTCGTAAACTATGATTATAAAGTATAAGAAGCGAGAGGCACGTGAATTGTAGCGAGTAGACAAATTAAATATCTTCTAACCCCAACGGGAAAAGGCATACCTAATCGTGTGTTCCACATAATAATATATGTACCTGACTTTATTGTACGAAGGGACTTAACTGTATCTAAAATTCCAATCCGAAGCTAACAACGAGCAAAATCGTAAAGGGTCATCAATAAATTGGTCTCTCATCTCTCCGGCGTACATTTATCACCAACCATCATAAATAACACGGTACAGGTGAATATTAATATTATACACAGGCGTTGTTCTCTGGAGAATATGCGTTTAATCTTTGGATGGTTTCTCGCATAATGCCGGAGAAATATCACGGGGAGTCCTCGATTTGTCTATGTCTGAAATTGGGCGGTTTTGCATGTGGGTTTATTTAATTTGTTCTCTCTAGCAGAGATATCTTACTCGTATGTGGAGTTTCTCTTCGTGATTTAGAATTTATTCCCCACAATATTTCAGTTTCCCACATAATAGCGTACATAGAATACGTTAATTACGAGTACGCTTATGGCCAGACGCATTCTGCGATTTAGGTATAATGCTACAAGTAGGACTTGCCGGCTCGACCGGACATTTTAGTACATACCCGCGCGACACAAGATATTATAAATAACTTAACATATGTATAGAAACTTAGAGTCTATGCAACTGACTTGCGCTTCATTGCGTGTTATAGCAAGATACGCTATTATTTAATTAATATTATTAATGTGTTTATTGATTTCTTACGCGTTCCTGAGATACAGGTCTTGACAGACGGGCAACAAAGTGATTCTATAAGGGTTCCGTTTTTTCCTTTTGCGGTACGGAACCCTAAAAATGAGCTCTCGTTTAGTTTTCATACAGAGATTCGAACAAGGCTGATATTTGACTAGTGCTCATAGTTCAGACTAGATAAAAATTATCTTTTTTGTTAAGAAAATATAAATTATTTACTCCTATCACTTTATGCAAAACGTTCCATAAACATGCAGGAATTCGTAAAATACGCGATAAATCCGTTACAAGTTGTTTCATTTGAAGTGACAATCGTAGAAACGTCAGAAACTATTAACATGATGAATTGATGATTCAAAGAAAATCTCTTCTATGAGTAACAGCCAGCCCACACGGCGCATTGCGTTGTGTTGCGTCGTCGCAACGCAAATATTTTAACGCATAGACGGCCACACGGGCGCTGCGCCATCGCAGCGTTACAACAACGCAGTCGTAACGTTTCGTCGTCACAGCGGCGACGCCGGAATGTCACTACTAAAAAAACTAAATGAGCTTGCGTATGTTCTCCCTCCCTATCAACGCACAAACAACTGAGCGCTGCCGTTCCGGCGTCGCAATGAGTACAACCCCGCCCGCTTCGTCTCAGGGGCTGCAGTTCAGTCGTGTGTGCGTTGCGCCGACGCAACGCGCCGTGTGTACACTATGATAATTAGTATGTAAAACGGCGCAGCGACAGCGCTACGTCGACGCAACGCGCCGTGTGGACTGGCCCTAACGCTATAATCTCAGTAGAGCTAAGTTACGCGGTAAATGTACCGTGAACTAGATCAGAGTGATGGATGAAGGAGATGGCCGTCAATGCTGCACACTTCAAGTACGAGTAACTTACCGCTGGAGCTTCTTTTGATTTATTAGTTGTCGTTTAACCGACAGTTTATTAGCTATCATGTATTTAAGTATGCAGTTGAGCATGGATACCAGTAGGGGTTTTCTAACTACATTCGCTAGAGATTACGATCGGAAACTATATTCGTATAATTATTTGCCTGGAAGAGAACGCTTTTAGCGATAAGGCCGCCTGTTGTCTTACTAGTTTTGTAAGTTATTGTACAAAAACAAATAATACATTGTTTTTGTTCACTGGTGTACAATAAAGAGTTTATCTATCTTATCTATCTATCACTGTCATACTGTATGAAAATGATAGAGATGAAAATATAGTTTCCGACAAGATTCCAATTTAGAATGATTGCGAATTCTACAGTACAGGGTACAGGTCCCTGACTCGTTTATGGTAGGATTCCGAAGCTAATACTAAGAAAATACCAAGCGAGCATCCAGAGGCTAGCGGTCCAGTACAAATTTATTATAGTATCAACCATGTCAAATCAATGTATTCCTATTAACGTATTCTGTGGTGTATAACCACTTAATAGACATAAATTATTGTAACAAAAAAACATATAAAACAAAACTAACAAAAAAAAAAAAACACAAGTTTAGTTTAGTTTTAGGTACAGAAGACTGCCTCCACAAACATTTAATTAAATTACGACTCTTACTACGACGCAATAAAGCATAAGTCAGCATGTGCATGCGCTAATTTATACAGATTCGGATACTCAATTGACAAATTAAAATTTATACGCCAAACGAGATATTTTTTTAATCAGCCCTGTTTTTTTTTATCTTCAGGATCAAGATCATGGAGAACTCTCAGACATGTAGATGTTTCCTCACGAGATGTTTTCCGTCACCGTTTGAAGATGAAATGAGATAATTACTAAAATAACAAAACTAGAAGTACTAATAAATTTATCTTTAAGAAGTTTTTCACATTATAATATCTTAGATAATAGATATGCTTTGCAGGAATATTTTAGTTTTTAATATATTGAAAGAAACTTGAGTTTCTGACGCCCACGGATTAGGACAAAAAAGTCGTATGTACTTGAAGCTTCTTCTTTTTCTAGCCCTGTTCCCATTTACTTATGTGAGTTCGGTACAATACGCTTTCTTCATTCATCTCTGTCATCCGTCATATATCCAAACTAAACCAAAAAATATGTAAATTGTGTGAATGATGGTAGCTATGAGTAAAGAGGGTGTTTCTTTACTCATATCGCCATGCGCAGAATTCATCGCATACTTTTTTGGTCGTCATCGACCGCACTTACCATTCACACATGTTGATTTCCCGTTTTGTAGTAAAGTCTTCTTCTCATTGTCGTATGTACTTATATAATCTAATACCTTTAAACGAGTAATTCTTGTATATATTATATATATATCTGAATCTCGGAAACGGCTCCAACGATTCTAATGTAATTTAGTTTGCAGGTAGATTCATCATCATCATCATCATCATGTCAGCCATAAGAAGTCCACTGCTGGACATAGGCCTCCCCCATGGATTTCCAAAAAGACCGATTGGAAGCGGCTTACCTACATCCAGCGTCCAGGTTTGCTCGTATTTTTAGTCATAAAAAATCCGAGTGCAGCTCGGTCGCCCAGGTACTTATACCTAAGCTACTGAGTGCGCAGGCCTAGTGCTACGTCATTTTAGAATTAAATACTTACCTACTTACACAGTTTAACAGTATAATTCCATTATATACTCCATTTAACGTTGTCTTTACGTGTACGCCTGAAGAAATCATTCAACGCTATTTTCAACTAATGATTGATGGAAATTAAGCAGTTTCCGCGTTTATTTTTCACTGTGTTATCGTATAATGAAGGCCTAGTTATATATATGGATTTATGTAAATAGTAACACAGTAAATACACACTTGGCGTTTTTTTTTGTTTGTTATTTCTGTTGAAAAGTTTTGTACTTCTCCAGATTCAATGCAAATGAGCTTTTACTGCTTCAAAAGTAGGGATAAGAATTCGGCCGGCTTATTAGCGCCCTTAGAGTAATGACACTTGAGTGATTCATTCAAAATTTTTAGCCAAAAATCTATCGAAATATGCGCGTGATCATCACGTATTTACTGTCTTTGACATGCATCATACACATAAGCGTTCGTATGATTCAAGTGAATATACGTTTTTATCACAGAATAAAAAAACCGGACAAGTGTGAGTCAGACTCGCCCACCGAGGGTTCCGTACAAACTAGTAGATAAAATGTTTTTTTTTTTTTTATATTTGAGTTGATTGAATGAAAGGTAAATTGTGGTTTACGATTTATGACGTATTAAAAAAAACTACTTAATAGATCTCGTTCAAACCAATTTTCGGTGATGGTTGCATGGCAATGTACATCATATACTTTTTTAGTTTTATCATTCTCTTATTTTAGAAGTTACAGGGGGGGGGGACGGGACACATTTTACCACTTTGGAAATGTCTCTCGCGCAAACTATTCAGTTTAGAAAAAAAATATATTAGAAACCTATCATTTTTGAGACCTATCCATAGATACACGTATGGGTTCGATGAAAAAAAAAATTTGAGTTTCGGTTCTAATCTAAGTATGGGGAACCCCCAAAATTTATTGTTTTTTTTCTATTTTTGTGTGAAAATCTTAATGCGGTTCACAGAATACATCTACATATCAAGTTTCAACAGTAAAGTAATAGTTTCGGAAAAAAGTGGCTGTGACATACGGACGGACAGACAGACAGACATGACGAATCCATAAGGGTTCCGTTTTTTGCCATTTAGCTACGGAACCCTAAAAATTGAAATAGTGCAAAATTTTGCTTTAGTAACATCAATCCAAAAACGTCAATGAGAGGTAATTTTGACTAATACCAGCGTCATTCGCATTTTATCACGCAAATCTCATCTCACTTAATTATGATCATTTCGATGAAACTCGAGAATTTGTTATTTACTTAACTAATCACACAACGATTTGCGCATGCCGATGAATTTATTAATTTTAAAAAAAAACAGGAAATACCCCTTTAGGACATGTTTTTTTTGCTTGATAATGGCATTATGCTTGCCATTTGCCATTTGTCGAGCATATAAATGTTGCTATTGTTTTGTGTTACTTATTTTTAGGTAAAAAATTAGGGAAACAGTAATGATAAAAGGTGTGGTATTAGGACATATTAGATTCTAAATTCTAATAGCCTCAAAAAAATATTACTAGCCTAATAAATTTTAGCGCTTATCATTACATTAAATTGTAATCGCAATGTTAATTCCATGTTGTGCATCCTTGGAATAGTAGGTACTTCGTAAGTCCATTACCATTACCGTACCTACATCAATAATGGACTTCAATGCTCCTTGTATTTGAACCGGAACTCTGCAATCATTGGGTCTGTTGTCACAGAAAGCGATCCGTACGCGAGTGGATGCTCGACTCAAGGCCGGAATAATCTACGATATTTTGAGTACGACTGAGCATTCGCTATTCATCTTAGACTTTATTATATCAGACATACTAGTGAGCTAATAGCTTGGCGAAGCATTAGATCTTAGCTAACTCGAAGATGATTGACGTGTGAACCAAGATGCGAAGCAGGCCTAGTTTAGAATCGGATTTCAAGTGAGACTGGAACAGACGATTATGAAACGATTACGAGATTTTCAGCTTAATAATTACTGTTTAAAAAACTAAAAAACACGCTTCAAATTATTGTATTGTCATCGGTTCTCGATAAATCTACAAAGTTTGAATGAAATCTGACCGTTTGAAGTGGGTCAAAATCAAGTCCAAAGGGATCGGTTACAAACAAACAAACAAACATGCATACAGGTGAAGTGAATAAAAGCGTTTAAAAAAATGGAACAGGTGGTCGTTGCACCTGTGCGAGCGCGATAGCAATATAATCACGCGGCAGTGAAAGAGATAGGTAATCATAGGTCAATGTATGAAATTCTTCCTGCTCGGCGTCCGTACTTTATATATTCCTAGCCTACCCTCCCGAGGGGGAGGGTAGGCATTCTTCCACATCCACGTCTCTTGAAATCTATCTAACGGTTTAAGCCGTGTCGAGTGTGCCAAACATTAACCCTTTCTCGTTATTTATCTAAAAACAGGCATTATAATTAAATTAAAATCATTTAAATATTTATGTTATCTCTTTCTTGTCTTGAAAGGCATTTTCCTCGAACACAACAGCTACCCCTCCGTTACCTCGCCTGACCTAGCGGGAAAATGCGAAGTATTTACCAACTTCGTAAGTATTCAGTAGCCTAGAAAACTACATCCTCCCGGTAACACTGATAAGGTTAAATATTAAAGCAGTATTATCGTGTTATTTTCAGCCGAGTATCAAGATGTCCAGTAGCAAAGTAAAACACAATTTCATCGCGAAAATTGCTTTATCGGAAACGTGATCGTGTTTTCTAGCAAATTTTGGGTTATATTTTAGGATGTCTAGCGTATCGAAGATCCAATTTTGAGATCCTGCTTCGGTAAGTTTTTAATTTGGTACCGGGATGAACAAACGCAATTCGTTTAACTAGATGACATGTTTTCCAATTATTTTGTTATAAAACCCAACAATAAAAAAAAAGATTTCTTTTTAAATCGGTCCTGGCGTCTTCGAGTAATCGGAGAACAAACATAAAAAACCGACGACTTTAGAACCTCCACCTTTTTGAAAGTCGGCTAAAAAGAAATTCTAAACATATTTGAATGTGTTCGGCTGTTACTGGTCAGTTTCTTCCTGTCAAAGTTCACCAGCTGTCTGATGATGGAGACGAAAAATGAACAACCGATTACAAATTAGAACTCTCTCTCTCTAGTAAAAGACTACTAGTACTAGTAGACGACTATTAGTACCAGTAGTCTACTAGTAGTCTGTTAGTCTCTCTATCTCTATACTCGGAGAATTCGGCTCAAAAATATACGTGAGTAACCCGTTTATTGAGTTTTGGCGGGAACGTCTTAGTAACGTGTTGTTGCTTTGTTTTATTTTCCTAAATTTGTGTTATTTTGAACATTAATGCTATAAAAATGGTGGTGTTTTATTCATTAAGTGTTCGATAAAGTGCGTGAGTGTGGGCAAGTGAAATAAAGCCGTAAAACGTGTGATTTTACGTTGTCAGCAAAACTCCATAGAAGCTTTTATTAAAGTCGCCACCACTTTACTGAAGCAAGACTCGACTTATAATTGACTGTATACGTGACTTAGATTGTGACTAGAACATTTACAACTTGTTTTATTCAAGAAACTTGAGAAAATCCTAATACTTGACACTGGCAAATGCTTTAATGCGGGTCCAATACAAAAAAGAAGAAGAAGAACCCGTTTGTTCGAAATATATATTAGAACTCGTTGATCGAATGTAGGTAGATTCCTACATATAACAGCTAGGTTCGGTAAGATACGTGAAACTCTCAAAAGGCAAATATAGAATCCCACTTGTTTGGATCTTTAAATCTTAGTGAGCACCGTATTCCTAAAAAGGTATTTGCAATCAACATTTATATAAATCATGATCTATTCAACGGTTTCTGTTTTCAGCCGACTTCAAAAAAGGAGGAGGATCTTTTGTTTCCTTAATGTATGTTACTTCATAACTCCGAATTTTATGAACTGTTTATAAATTATTTTTATGGAAGGATATAATGTATGTACTTTTAAATTGGTCCCATACAAATTTCATCAAAATTGTTTTTAAATTTGATTTCAAATGTTATTTTTTCCAGCTATTTTAGCTGGAAAAAATTACATTCAAGTAAACAAAATGGCGTAATTTGATTGTTTCTGTTATTTTACTACAATAATTATAATTATTATTACCCAGACGTAGTACGTGGCCGACTTTTAAAATTTTTTTGGTTCTGAAATCTCAATACAGAATTAAACAAAACTTTTTACTCGAAACAAAATCAACAAACCTTGAATGAATACTACATAAGGAAATAAAAGGACATTTCCAAGTGTTACTACCTCCATAAGTTTCCCCCTTGGCAGTACACGTATGTAAGTAGGTACTCAATCCGATTGTGACCTGATTCGCGACATTTCCAGCACTGCATTTTTAAAGCTGACTCGAGTGGGGAATACACAGAATTAGAGTGGTTTCTATACGGTACTATTGTCAACCTTAATGGTAGGTTGATATTGCTATGGGTAAGATGGGGGTAGGATTAAACTGTAACGGTGACAGTTGTAGCGCACTGAAATTTTAATGACACAAGGAGAAAAGACTATTGTAATAACCTTTATTTGGTGTAAGAAGAAACAGGTCATTTTCTTTTTGTTCAGCCGGTTTGTTATTTGTTTGAAGATAGAAGCAAATGTCCATGGAGGTATAGATTTATAAAAATATAGTTACAAACGCGCCGCATTCATGAATTCGCGAATCGATATGTGACATCCGCGCCACATACGTCAACCTCGAGTCGATATCTTTGACATCCGTGTCGCGTCTGCTAATCTACGCGTCATAAGAAAGAAATAGACTCATTTGAATTATTGCTTTTTGTTATTCTAATCTAATGTGTATATGTAGGTATGTGTGTGTGTGTTTGACATGCTACAAGTGCGCTGTAATGTCACTAATATTTTTATGGTTACTGTACCTACAGGCAAAATCTTTGATAAAGGGCAAAATAGTAAAAGTTAAGTGAGCATGAAATTGTTATTAGCAAATTCTCATTATCTATCAAATTATATTGTCAGATAACAAACATACTAGTTTATTACTGCCCTAGCCGTTACAACTTTTGAAGGAAAAAAAATTAGAAAAAAAACATAAAAAATAATGTTTTTATATTAATTAACAATCTCCATACCTTATTCATTCTGGTTTTTGTATAACATTATTTTGTTTATTTTTTCAGGTACATCCAACACAAATGACTGATAGCTTTCAAAACTAATGGTAAAACGAAATTTTTGTGTATATTCGACAGTTTCCGGTACTAAATAAGCTCTATGAAGCTATTTAATAAGCTTACTATCATTAGTGTAATTCGAATCAGCGGTGCTAACTGAATAAATAAATAAAAAAAATAAAAAAATACTCTATATTCATCAATTGGATGGGCCAGATTTTGATCACACATCGCTTCGATGGTGCTTAATTGTACATTTCATACTATTATGGTATTCTTTACTAAAACCGTACATTTAAGAGCTCTCATAATGCCCGTTAATCTACCCTTGTTGAACATGGTAAAGAGAAACATTAGTTAAATAATATTCCGGTAAAAATAAAATTTATGACAACGAGAAAAACAACATAGAAAATTGTTATTTAAATGAATCTGACGTTTTGAAATACATTGTCACAATTTCATAAGCGAAATGAACGAATTGCGTGAAAAAAACTAGAAAAATTATGTCATTCAAATTAAAGAAATTGCGTATTTCATAATAAGCCTAACTGACATTATAAAAGCGAAGTTTTAACGTTAAACTTAACTTTTATCAACGTCTTATTATTTTTGTCTTCTTTCCGCAAATGACATTACGTGTCAGCGAAAAGATGACAATATAATCCTGAGCATTGCTCAAATTTGAGTAACGTTTTTCATTACGATCCTAAGGTAATACAGGTGTTTCAATTTCAGAGGATTAAGTAAATGTTTTATTGATATTCCGCGTCGTGTGAATCATTTATTTTGCAGTGAGACAGGTAGACAGTACAGCCTCGGAACAAAGAAATATGATACAAGTGGGATTTTTGCACGGTTTTTCAGTTTCACACGAATTTGACTAAGTTATACTTCGTACAAGGCGAATAACAAGAGTTTATTTGCAATGCTGAACAGTTTCGATATTATTCGTGTATAAAACTGTTAGAATACAATAACACTTTCGGTCTTACTGAAAAAGTTAGTTAAATGAATGAACGATATGATAAAAAAAAAATGTCTGTAACGACTTTACAGACGGATAATAATTTTACGTGATAACGATGCGTCACAAGCGGAACGCTTAGGCCGTGTGCCTCTCTATCGCTTGTTCCGCGCTCTCGCTTGCACGCTCGGCTCAGGCGGAACGTGACAATGAGGCATGCTTTTTCGTGCGTGCAGCCGGCGTTCATCGATTTATAAGACGTTATCACGTCAAAAAACCTGTCGATTTCGCGCGGATACGAAATGATGTAACGGAGATAAACAGATAATATAATCTAATTCAAGTTTGAAATATTGATCAAAGTTATGTAAAGATTTTCAAATAAGGCTGTTTATTGATACCATAATGCAAAATAAGTTATAACGCACTTACATTGTGGTTACTTACGTTATTTCACCATCATCGTGAACAACCCATTTAATTACCTGTTTTTAAATATGTTAGCACTGTAGGTAGTAACAATAATATATTTATATATTTTCATATACAAATAGCCAAAGAAAATTTGTTACCAAAGATTTTTCACATGTAAATATTAATATTAACTTCCATTAGAAATTGTATACTAAATAAGAAATTATTATAGTACATAAGAACTCAATGTTGCACGCCCGCAATGGGTAAACTGTTGAAACCAATATTTTTTAAGAACTCTGTACACAGTTATGAGCAATAAAGTATATTTGACTTGATTGAATCATCTGACAGGATGAAACAAGGCCCATGAAGATGTTAAATGCACGTCAGTAGCTACAACGTAAGTACGTGATAATTCATTATAGAGGGAGAGAGAAACACAAAATGTGGCCTTATCACTAATAGCGATCTCTTCTAGACATTTTGTATAAGTAATAAGCAAGAAATACAAGTAGGTAATAAATATTTTTTTATATTTTCTTTGGTGGGTTTACACAAATATTATTATGTGATAAATCATATTCTGCTTATTGCGCTAGTTTAATAAATGCGTAGCAATAAATAGACTCTTCCAATTATGCACGTGGTATGTATATCTCACTTGGCCGTCAAAGTCATTCCAGTTTCTCAGAACGCTATAACGTTAATTAGATATCATAATAACACCGTGTCAGTTGGAGATCAAACGGTAATAAATACATTAACGTTAATGTTGCCGCATACGGCCACTTAACGTCGTTATTGAGGAATCAGTGACGTGAACGTGGAATTCCGTCCCGTGACTGATCCTCATTTGATTCGGTTACGGAATTAAACCGGATTTGAGCGGATTGAATGTCCGCTGATGTGAAATCCCGCAGCCTTTTTCATGACGGATCTTTTAATTATCGGTAAATAATTTATTTCGCTGCGAGTACAAACTTTTCTTTTGTAAATAACTCTTTACATGGGTGAAATAATCATGTTGTGATAATTTAAACTATCTTTAACACATACATTACACATTAAATAGATACATACAAAAACGACGCTGACTAGATTTCACATATTTTTTTAATTTAAATACATTTTTTTAAATAATATAACAGGTACATATTATAAATGACCTAAATAACTAAAGATATAAATAAAGTACATATTACAGATAAATCCATAAGTAATTAACAGTTTAAACTCAAAAACTTCCGACAAATAAAATGGCCGAATCGATTTTCATGAAACATAGCTAAAAACACTAGATGAAATCTTCTTTCAAACAAATAAAAGTAGATCAAAATCGGTCCATCTATTAAAGTGCCACAGACATATATACACACGTCGAAATTGTAACACCCTTCGTTTTGGGTCGGAGGTTAAAAATAAATTTGTTTGTATCATTAAAGCACTATTATTATTAACGGGATATTTACCGTGGTTCGCGTTAATTTTGAGCTCCCGATATTTTGGCACAGTTACATGCACCATGTTCACGGGTGACTGAAGAATGCGGGTGGATGATACGGTTAAGAGCAGACATATCTGTCTACCCTCTTAATCCCGTTAATAATAGTAATGCTTTAATGAATGACCGTGATAGATTAAATAATACCGGCCAAGTTCGAGTCGGACTCGCACACGAAGGGTTCCGTACCATTATCTATAAAAACAGCAAAAAAATCACGTTTGTTGTATGGGAGCCCTCCTTAAATATTAATTTTATTTTAATTTAATTATTTATTTTTAAAGCGAATAATATACCTCAATATTCAGTGAATATTTCAAACGTCTACCTGTTGCATAACGTGAATTTTTTTGCTCGATATTGATAACGTATCGAGCAAAAAATCACGTTTGTTGTATGGGAGCCCCCTTAAATATTTATTTTATTCTGTTTTTAGTATTTGTTGTTATAGCAGCAACAGAAATACATCAAATTTCAACTGTCTAACTATCACGGTTCATGAGATACAGCCTGGTGACAGACGGACAGGCGGACAGACAGCGGAGTCTCAGTAATAGGGTCCCGTTTTTACCCTTTGGGTACGGAACCCTAAAAAGTATCATGTTTCAATCTGAGTAAACTACTGTTCCCAAAACAAGTACATGATCTAAACTTGAATTCATGTCTGTATTATTTCAAGATTTTGAAGAATAAAACATTTGTTCCACAGCTTGCTGAGAATTATAAAGTTGGAAAATTCTTGAAGTGCACCAGATCATACAATATTCAGAAAAGCAATAAAAATTCCGCAATTTCCATAATAATTTTAACACGTATTCACTATTATAAATTGCGCTTCGTGACTTCGTCCGCTTTTCTACAAGAACAACTATTTCTTGGGATAAAAGTAGCCTATGTTGTTTTAATCCTGGATAAGCACTAGAGACTGAAAGCAGCTTTAAATTTTTAAATTAACAAAACAATTTACAATAAATAATTTATCCTTCAATCGTTATTGATTTTTATGACTTCGATAAAGAAATCATGACGTTTTCTTTAAGATCATAAAAATGACACATAATGGTATTATTTTATTAATAATGACATTGTTTTTCATTATTGTGACATTTCTATATTATTTTGACATCATTGACAGTTGATAGTTAGATGTTGTCATGTTATAATTATTAATTATACTCTTTTCATTGTATCTATGACGTATACTGTTTGTAAGAATACATATAATATAATACACAGGGCTAGATTTGGAGGTGTGGAGGTCCCTAATTATTTTCCAGATCTGGGGGGTGTTCGTCGATCGCCGAAACGTTTATGACTGATTTTTCATTAAGTTCGTAAAAAAGGTAAAAGTTGCTAATCCGTCGAAATTTAGATTTTTTTATCTATTGTGCGCCCATCTCTTGTAGAGGCCCCCCCGGGGCAGTAGCTTCACCTACCCTGCCTAAATACGGCCCTGTATATACTTAGTCTGGCCATAAATACTGTTACAGTTAAAAATAAGAAAGATATTACATTTGAATTTGGAATCTGTCATTTTATACGATTGTTCATTGAATTTTCTAATTTTGGTGCCAATACATTGTACAATATTTTGCGATATTAAAATGGAGTGGGGTGATAAAGAGAACCGAATCGCTGTGATTGCATTACACAAAGTTGGTATGGAGCCAAATGCAATTTTTAAAACTCTCCATACGCTTGGTCTTAGTCAAATGTTTGTGTACCGGGCTATTAATAGGTACAATGAGACCTCCTCTGTTTGTGACAGAAAAAGATCTGGCCGTCCACGTAGTGTTCGTACGAAAAAGGTGGTCAAAGCAGTAAGGGAAAGAATTCGAAGAAATCCTGCCCGAAAGCAAAAGATTTTATCTCGGGAGATGAAGATAGCACCCAGAACCATGTCGCGTATTTTAAAAGATGACTTAGGACTTGCAGCCTATAAGAGACGCACTGGTCATTTTTTAACTGATAATTTAAAAAAGAATAGGGTGGTAAAATCGAAACAACTACTGAAGCGGTACGCAAAGGGAGGTCACAGAAAAAATTTGTTTACGGATGAGAAAATCTTTACAATTGAGCAACATTTTAACAAACAAAATGACCGTATTTATGCTCAAAGCTCTAAGGAAGCTTCCCAATTAGTCGACAGAGTGGAACGTGGGCATTATCCGACTTCAGTGATGGTTTGGTGGGGTGTTAGCTATGAAGGAGTGACTGAGCCATATTTTTGTGAAAAAGGTATCAAAACATCGGCACAAGTGTATCAAAATACCATTCTTGAGAAGGTAGTTAAGCCCCTTAACAACACCATGTTCAATAACCAAGTATGGTCCTTCCAACAAGACTCGGCGCCAGGTCATAAAGCTCGGTCCACGCAGTCTTGGTTGGAAGTGAACGTTTCGGACTTCATCAGAGCTGAAGACTGGCCGTCGTCTAGTCCTGATCTTAATCCTCTGGATTATGATTTATGGTCAGTTTTAGAGAGTATGGCTTGCTCTAAACGCCATGATAATTTGGAGTCCCTAAAACAATCCATACGATTGGCAGTGAAGAATTTTCCCATGGAAAGAGTGCGTGCTTCTATTGATAACTGGTCTCAACGTTTAAAGGACTGTATTGCAGCCAATGGAGACCACTTCGAATAAGCTTTTATATTTTAAATTGTTTTATATATATGTATTAAACTAACACACTGTTAAAGTAATAAATATTATTTGCAATAAAAAAATATTTTTTTTCTTCGTGACAATATTTATGGCAAGACTAGGTACATAATATGACCTTACTAATGACGTCATCATGTTTCGAAATCCGACTCAAGTGGTTTAGGCTGAGAAATAGGAATCGAAAATACGTTAATACATACATAGTGTCTCACCTGTAACCACGGATGCTGACCAGGGTCATTTTATGACCCCGGTCAGGTATCTAAAATATACGTGATAAATCCGTTAAAATTTGTTTCATTTCAATGAGTATCAATCGCGAAAACATTAGAAAAGATTACGTAAATACATACGTTCAAAAAATTGCCTCATTCGGCAGACGGAAGAAATACACACAAACAACTTTCGGATTTATAATATTAGTGAATATATTATTTAAATAGCGCCAACGAAATTTAATTATCCAAGCTTTGATGATATAAATAACATCAATGTCATAAGCACAAATTCTCGGTTGAGTGTTTACGCAAAAATGTAGACAAATTTTATTATAGCTTATATAAAAACATACCAGTGATGATCTTTTTGGACGAAATCGTAAAACTCTCCACATATATAAAAATAATAACATCATAACTTCTTCGTAACCAACTGGATACGAAGACTTTTTGGTCCATGTACGAAACCAGAAACCCTTTTACTTAAATTCTTCTGCATCTGTATCATGAAAATACTATTACAATATGCATTTGTGTATACATAATTATATACCTAACGACCATTGAAAACAAAAGTGGATTTGATTTATTGTTATTTATTAGTTTAACAATTTTTTTTTTTAAATATAAACATTTGAACTTAGAAATAGTCACGCAAGGTAGCTTCAAGCTGCTGATGGCGAGAACCGAAGAAGAAGAAGAGGATCAGTGACCCAAAATGACAAGTCCCAAAAAATCCAGTGGGCCAAAAGGTCCAGTGAGTCAAAAGGTCTAGTAGATAATACCGTCCAGTGCTGTCTAGGGAGAACCTCTTGAAATGTTAATTATTTTGTGTGAAATAAAAATTCTAACGTAAAAATGTCACGATTTGACATTTAATTACCTACAGTCAATTTTGTTACAGTTTTATTATATGCATAGATTTTTACTATACTATTGCGATAATACTGTAGTACTACGAACAGTAGACCTCGCAACCACAGAGCCTGTGATCGTGAGATCTACCGCTCATGTTAGAAAATCTTGTTCATAATTGATTTGCCAAAATCAGCCGACAAAGGCTTCGAAACAAGAAGAACAGCATTATATCTTTCCTGCGGGGCTAGCATGAAAGGTAGACAAACCGTATTTATCCACGCTGTTATGTCAGTTGTCAATGTCAGTTCATACTTTATTTCCTCTGAGAAGTGGATAAAATGGTGGAAAGACTATATGTCTACCTTCCATGCTAGCCTGGCTGTAGTAGGTATGAGTAAAACAGCGAGCCATCGCTAGTATTGTACAAGTACGAATAAGTCTTATATACTAGTAGTTGTACGAACAGTAGACCTCGCGAGAAAGCTTATTTGTAGCTCACCTTGGATCATCTGTACATAATACCTACCTACATAAATTTGTTTTAGGAGGCCGTATGTAAAATTTTGGCCAATTTCGCAATTTTAAGTGATTTTTACAGACATTATTTCACGGTCAAAAAACATTTTTTCCATGAATTTAAGCACCTTGAATGATCTATTTAATTTGAATACACAATTAATACAAAAATACGATATGTTTAGTTGCCCTTAGTTAAAAAAACATATATTCTTATAAAAACAAATAATATTTTTATAAATGGAGAAAACGTAAAATCAAGAAAATTATACAGCGCTAAAATGCATCAAGCACATCCACGCGCCCTCACTGTTACATGCAATCTGAAGTTGGTTGTCATATCTCGACAACCACTTGACCAATTCTGTTCATTTTTACCACAAGTTGTAATAATTGTGTACCAAATATCATTATAATCGGTTGGTAATTAACGTCGCAATAAACTTCCCACCCTTTTTATGGAAACCGCCCCTCTTATCAAAAATCGCCAACGACGAAAAATATTAAATACTTAATTCATAGAACCTGTACACCAAGATTCATCAAAATTGGTTCAAAATTACGCCCTGTACGCGAGTACGAACATACAAACAAATCACAAACAAACTGACAGACGAAAGAAAATTTGGCTAGTTGATGTAGAGACGCTTGGCTCGCTCGGTCAATTAATAAAATTTTGGTAGGTATTATAATCAGCTTATGCAAAACCTATTTTGCATTTATAATCGTGTTTAATATTTAAGAAGTCAACTTACCTCCGACAGGAAACAAACTGAGAGCAAATAACTTCTGTATTTGGAATACAATGAGACTTATAATAAGCTTGCCAAAAATCAGACATATATGGTTAATAATTATGCCTAAGACTACAGGCGCCTTGGAGTACTTGCTTTGCATACAAATGATGTCACTCTAGTATAACTAATATAGTGGCACAGACCTTCACAGTGAACTTCTGAAGAATAGTAAGCACCTTTAATTTTGTCCATAATTATTATCAGCTGTTTTTGTATGAGCCCATATTCTCGTAGTGTAAAGGCTGGCTAGGCTAGCCTACAGCTCAGTTGGTAATATTTATCTAGTAAAAATAAATCCGTTTGTATGAAGCTGATCACTTTGAGAGATTCTTTGAAATTATAATAGAAAAATACCTAAAAAAACATAGATTCACAATAATCCCCGATTTATAAAATAGCTGTGTTCCACGGTTTCACCCGCATAGTTATGAAAAGCGGTGATGATTATGATGATGATAAGTAGCTTATGTCCGTCTCCAGTCCACAGCTACCTCTATACTAAATTTGATAACAATCGGTTCGGTTACGGCACAAAATGTTTGTTACTTTTGTATATAACAAACTTCGCTTATATAATAACAAATATATATATATATATATACATATATATTATATGTATAAATATTAAATTGTGTCAAATCTATTTCAAAACACTAGTACTTTCATTTAAATAACAATATTCTTAGGTGTCTTTTATGGTTGTCACAAATATTATTTTTACTGGACTATTAGTCTGCCCTTTGCGCATATTATGTTCTAAGTCGGAATGTTTCTGTTATAATAAGTGTACATTTACATTTCAACAAACAAATACCTGATGCAAGATAGCGGTTTTTGTGAGAAATTATGCGTAAAATCGTTGTAAATAATGCACATTCTTTAGAATAATTCTGGTAAAATCACTTGTGAAAAAGTTCTTTGAAGGTTACGATTTATTTTTTCGAGTGATGTTTTATCAATACAAAAAAATATAGTATATGACAAGGCTGTAGGCGGTCATATAGAAACATACATACATACATACATATAACTACATAAAAAACATATTCCTCCTTCTTAAGCAGTCGGGAAAAATATACTTATGTAAAATAAAATAGCCAGCGAACCAACATTGCACCGTAATAAGAGATGAGCGTAATCCCCCAGGTCGTGTTTTTAGGGTTCCGTACCCAAAGGGTAAAAACGGGACCCTATTACTGAGACTCCGCTGTCTGTCCGCCCGTCCGTCCGTCCGTCTGTCACCAGGCTGTATCTCATGAAACGTATTAGTTAGACAGTTGAAATTTTCACAGATGATGTATTTCTGTTGCTGCTATAACAACAAATACTAAAAACAGAATAAAATAAATATTTAAGGGAGCTCCAATACAACAAACGTGATTTTTTTATCGTTTTTCCTCGATATTGATAACGTCAACAGGTACCTAGACGCTTGAAATATTCACTGAATTTTGAGTTAAATTATTCACTTTAAATATAAATAATTTAATTAAAATAAAATTTATATTTAAGGGGGGCTCCTATACAACAAACGTAATTTTTTTGCCGTGTTTATAGATAATGGTACGGTTACCCTTCGTGCGCGAGTTCGACTCGCACTTGGCCGCTGTTTTTTCAACTAATCTCGAGGAAACTTGATAAACAGATTCTATCATATCATAGATTTATTTTTGTCATTGAGGATGTTTGTGGTGTATGTGGACCGATTTTGATAATATCAGAAACATTTGATACTCCGTTTATACAAGAATTCCAAATATCAGGAAAATTGCTCTAAAGTTTTTTGGTCATGAAGTCTTAGCTAAAAAAATGTGCTCGCGATGTCTACTGTGTGTAAAACTACTAGACTTTACTGAATACAAAATAATATTTTCTAATAGAGGATTAATTATAAGAGCATCCTGTACCTATTTAACCGAAAGGAGGTATTAATCATCATCATCATTATGACATACTTTTACTATGAACTCAACTAAAATTCACAAATAAAACAGCTGTTCCATGTATGTTATGTATAATTTTTGCGAATTTTGAATTTAACTCATAATGTTTATAATTATGAGCACAAAACCTCCTTTAGGCCTAGTACAGGGTACCATAATAACCCTGTGTATACATACTACCACCATATCAGACGCGGGTAGTTTTATTCTACGGTATATTCAAATGAGGAGATTAGGCTGACATGTAAGGAAACCCTAATGAGTAGCTATCTCATTAAGGTTTTCTTATCTTTCGTGCTATGTGTTTCATTCTGCAGGTTAACACTCCTCTCCTCATAAACGCGTCAACGGCCATTTCATCATAATATAAAAATTCGTATTCATAGCATCTAACCCTTGCCTTGCAAGACAGACGCACTTGGGCGTATCAAGGATAGAATTTGGGGCCAGTATCCCACGTCTATGATAAATTCCACAAGATCTTAATTAAAATTTGGGCCGCTCGAAATCTGTTTTTCTTTTTAAAATTATATCAAAATACTAGTTCTGCAGTTTTAACCGCTTGGAGATGAAAATCGGTGATAGTGATGACTAAATGTAGCCTTTTCAAATAGATCAAAGCAAAGCAACAGCAAAGTAACAGTAATGTCAGTGATGTTGCAGTTGTCCATAGGCGACAGTTATCGCTTACCATCAGGCGAGCCGTCAGCCTTTTTGCTTCTCCTATTTTATACAAAAAAACCGGACAAACATCATAAAATTCGTATCACCGTTATGTCGTGAAAAGTGTCGTAAATAGAGAGAGAAATAATTACTTTCAATTAAATAGTATTCATAAATTTGTAAAAGCAAAAGTCTCTGTGTCTAACTAATATAAGGGTCAATATTACTTTGCTTTGCTACTGTACAGGTTTGATATCGATGTTATTGATTTATAAGATCTATCTTTAAGTAGATGTTACGTGATAATATTGCATTTTGAGGCATGTAAAAAAATAGAAGTTTTGAAATAACTTTATGTCAACTTGTAAATACTAATAATATTCTGAACTACTTCGAATCATGATAACAGATTATATATTTAAATGATAGAGTGGAATACTTTTATGATATTATTATCTGATATAAATGTTAAAGTTGTGAAATTATGACCATAGAATAAAAGATTTTTTGTAGATATATCTAGGTTATGTTTAGTTTAATCCTTATAGATACATCTCGATAAAATGGATACTCGATGAATCCCCCTTAACCCCATCCTGAGTTCGTCCGCTCTGACGCAAGATCCTATTTCGGTATTCACGTTTACATTTTTATTGGTCGATGAATATTTTCACTTGCCGTAAAATAACGTTATGAATATTTTCTTAATTCGTAATTGTGTTCTTTGGCATGTGAACGGCGGTAAACATGGTAATAAAAAATCTAGCTCAGCATTAGTCTGCAGAATTTTAGCAAAAATCAATTCGTAACGTAAATAATGTGTTTTCTCTGATTTTTACCCGACTGTGTAAGAGTAAGGGTTATGTTTTCGAGTGTAAGTACGTCTGTCTGTCTGTATATATGTCGACATGCATGTATGTATGTTTCTTTATAATTATGAGCACCTACAAACTAAGTACGAGTTTGATGTGCAAGGTATAGTTTTTATCTTCACTCTCTGAGTGTCATAGGCATATTTTTGTAATAATAATAACACATCTCACGCAAAAATTAAAAAAAACAAGTGATTTTACTAGGACTATTGTAAATAATACGTATTTATATTCTTTTACAGTGATTTTACGCATTTTACTCACAAAAAACTTACAATTAACAGCGTAAATATCAAGCGTAACGAAATCGTAAGTTAGACTGCAATAACCTCTTTTCTGCGGTCGGGTATTATGTTTTCTTTCAATATATTTTTATTTTTTAAATATAGATACTTGTTTTTAATGTGCTAATAGCAGCGAGTGTTTTCCTCTAAAGCCCTGTTCGCATTATATCGGTTATGGAACTAATGTGGCATTGAGAACAATGGTGTTGCTGTCATTATTTCATTATTTTCAACCGACTTCAAAAAAGGAGGAGGTTATCAATTCGACTGTATTTTATTTTTGTTTATTTTTATATTGGTTACCTCAGAACTTTCGACTGGGTGAACCGATTTTGATGTTTTTTTTTTATATTTGAAAGCTGGTGCTTCCCGTGTGGTCCCATTTCAATTTGGTCCAGTTCTGATAATGGCATCCATGAGAAGTCGGTTGCTTTAGTTTTTTTAAACTATAATTATGTCCAATAGAATCATCCAGTTCTTATTGATTGCCACGATGGTTCTCAATTCAAAATACACTCTAATTTAGTGAATTAACACCAGCGACCCCACGTTAGCAAGGTGCTACATGACGTCTAAGTCTACACATTTCCAGGCTTCTTTAGTTTGCTAAACGGTTTGTTTTTTAAATTTCATTTTATCTTCGAAGTTAAAAAAAGTCAAAATTTTTTAAAAAGCAAAGAGAAAAATATGGAATTCAATTCCTAAGTGGTTCGAACAATATAAAAAATAATTATCCGTATCGCATAATATTTAGGAGTAGAAAACGGTTTTCTACTATATATTTTTTTATCAGCCTTGTTTGTAAAAAAACAAACTGTCCCACTGCTGGGCGCGGGCCATCTTCTTTCTATTAAATGCTTTTTATCCATCCATACGTAAAACCACGCCTGTATGGCAGCTGGTACATTCTATGTTTTTCTTGACGCAAAAACTACATTATGTTGAATAGCACACATAATCGTTGACCACAAAGTTGTCGGTCATCCATAAGCTAATACTGAATAAAACGTATTTACACTTTTTAAACTATCACGCTCATTCATTAAAGCACTATTATTTTATTAATGGGATATTTACCGTAATTTTGAGCTCCCAGGGAGCTCCCAGGGTGCTCAAAATTAACGCGAACCGCAGTAAATATCCCGTTAATAATAATAGTGCTTTAAAACGTATTTATACTGAAAAAAAATATCCCTTAAAGCAATAACATTCTTCATTCTAAATTAAATCCATTTCAACAATTTACTTTTCTGTTCTCAACTTCGCAAAAAGTTAGTGTGACAAAGTATCTTGGAGACATTTTGCGGGTACTCCCTTAATTTTATAATATTTCATCATGTCGCGCCTGTCCTCATGATGGATGCTGTAAAATTCATACTTATTCCGGACAGACAAATCATACAGCTTCGAAATGGGGTATTTTATTATGATTTTATCAACTACACAATACAGTAGGGCTTCCAATCCCGCAACCTATATACAATCTCGGTATTTGCGGGAGTCAGATTTTTCAATGCCGTGGGATCCGTGTATTTTCGGGATCCCGCATATAGGCAAATAAAACAATGAATCAACATAACTCCACTTTTATTTCAGTTTAACTATTAGCAAGAGAAATCAAATTATACTGTTTAATTATAGAGATAAAATTGCTCATTTTTGTTTACTTTAAAACTGATAGGTAAATAACACTCGCTCGCTTCGCACACCATTCTCCGCTCCCCGCATTACTCTCAGACGCCACCGCGACGTTCAGTCAGTCCAGTACTAGAGTCTAGGTCTATACTGACTAGTGAATAGTCGAGCGATCGCGCTCGCGAAAGGTTGTGTACACGCTTTTTGATAGTCCCGCAAATCCCGCGGATCCCGCGCTGTAATCCCGCAGCACGCGGGACTGAATAAATGACGTGGTATTGCGGGATTGGAAGCCCTACAATACAGGATATCGAGAATAGAATGATACGTAACTTATGAACTATAAGTAAATATCCTTTTTTAGGCATCAGTACTAAGAGTGCAGGAGCTTATTCGTGAGGTTATGGTTTCTGTCTGTCTGTCTGTCCTACAATGAAACGACTGTATCATTGCATATATTACCGTTAATATATACAAGTTTTTATTTTGAACAAACGGGCTACTCACGTTTATTTTTTGAGCCGAATTCTCCAACAATTGTTTCATCTGCATACGGCGGTCTTTTTCAAATGGAGCAGCGCAGACGTCACTCCCGAAGGACGTTTGTTCAAAATAAAAATGTGTAACAACCACGTTCGTTTTCATAATATTATATACAAGTCTCAAAATTGACAAGATTGCTACTTTGACGTAAATCAACAAATTCTAAAAACTGGTCTAGAGCGAGATAAGCTTAAGTAAATAATTTTTTGAAAAAAATGGGAAATTATTGTGCGATAGCTGTAAAATAAAACGTCCTTGACTCCACAAATAGGAAACGAAAAACGTCAAGAGAACGTTTGGAATTTGGAGTCCATTAACTGGGTGATAACACAACAAACTTATACATATCAGAATACTCTTCCTTTTTTCGTTGGGCTAGTAAATGAAAAACTTACATTATCATTCAATAATCATTATAGAAGCCATTGGCCTAAATTACAAAATTCAAGAGGTTTTCTAGCAGATTTCTCTTTTATAGACGTTTTTATTCAGTAATTCTCAAACTTACACCGTTTATGGCCCAACTCCCGCGAACAATGTCACGTTAGTACCAAAATAAATGCCGTTTTATTATGTTATATAATGGAGGTAGCACATCGTTCAGATAATTTTATTTTACCGCTGGGAAAAGAAGCAGTTTACTTGATTTGATGCGATCTCTTATATGAAGACATGGTCGTATAAATAGAGAATAGAGAGAGAAACCGATTAGACTAGAAAAAATGTTTATACAACAAAACACGTTTAGAAAACAAAAACCCCCGACAAAAAAACGGCTGAACAGATTTTGATGAAACATAGCTATAAACACTCCCGAATAATTCACGTTTTACACAAAAAATAATCAAAATCATTTCATCTGTTCGGGAGCTACGATGCCCGAAAAAGAGGATTTAATCGACAGTGTTCTTAATGTTTCAAAATATATTTTTTCGCCGTTGTTTTTTTGTCGGGGGGTTTTAGTTTTTAAACCTAAACTTCTGTACTTATCAATTTAAATAAAATAAATGTTATGTTTGCTTCCCCAGATAGCGATACTGAATTAATAATGTTGGTAGGTAATGTTGACAATGTAGAAATACTAAATACGAGTTTTAAATACCTAAATCCAACGGAGAACTACATTTCGAGACGTCGGAATTGCGTTGAAATTGAAGTGGAACTGGGCAGGACACATTGCTAAACGCAGTGACGACTAGTTGTGACCAAGTGGGTTCAACACAAGGGAACGCAAGACAAATTGCGATATTATATCTATCACGGGTCGAACCTGAATTCGATTGACACAGGATCAAGGTAGATGACATAATAAAACAGAGGCCTATATCCAGTAGTGAAATTAAAGAAGGCTGTAGATGATCATGATGAATGTTGACAATCCCACTCTGGCCTCACTTTATTCAATTCGCTTTATTGCCATATTAGGTATACACTTCAGCAGCTGATATTTTTTCAGGGGCAGGGCCGTGCCCCCGCCATTTGAGCCCGCGGGCACGCCGGGACTATCTTTACTCGTACAAGATAAATACCTACCATAAATGGAGCAACTCTCGGTCTACTAACTTGATATATTTAACCTTGGCTTGTAACTTGGACTTGCGTAACATGTTCTCGACAGCTTCGTGAAGCTTGCTTCGACCCCCATCAGGGCTTTAAAGCAGGGTGCTATCATATTAGTACTGATGATTAACCTACATCATGAACTTCATTGATGGCTAACGCAACTTTATTGTTAGTCTTTTATATTCAAATTAAACAAAAACCTAAACAATTGCTTTTTAATATTTGAGTATCATCCATAATTTTGGATCACTACTCATTGCAAACAGACTGCAGCGACGGCCCTGCAGTCGTGTGGGACTGTTATGTACATATATTTCTACCCGACTGCATAAGAAGGAGGGTTATATTTTTCGAGTGCATGTATGTTTGTATGTATGCATGTAGGCATGTTTGTATGTATGTTTCTATATGATCCCCTACGGCTTGGCCGATTTTGATGCGCAAGGTGTCGTTAGATTTCTCTTCACTCCCTGAGTGTCATAGCCTATTTTTTTTATCGCGTTTTTATTTCTTAGTCAAGCTTAAACGGCGAGTGTGATTAGGCAAGTCTATATGTGTCGACACAGTCGAAGCTATCATGATCAAATCTAAGACATTTTGGAGAAAAATCAGGTTCATTGTACTGGCAACTGGTAAGTATGTATAAAAACACTTATTAAAGTGGAAGAAGTAAATAATTTTTCTATTAGAAAACCGACTTCAAACGTAACCTACTAAATCCTTCACGAATGTAAACTTTTTAAAGAGACCTCTCTTCACTCGCTCTTTTTTTCTTTTGTCAAGAATGAGATTTGTCATTGAATGTCAAATGCTTCGTCTTCGAAGATTATAAAATGTGCGAATGTTTAAACGATAATTCTCAACATTTGACACTTTTGCAAAGAAAAACGTGTCAGTGGAACTCTGCGATTCTATAATCTGACGCACTTCACTCAGGAATCCAATGAAAATATTTTTATTTTTAGAAATTATTCATAAAGTAATAAATCAATGTTTCTAAAATAATTATGGGACCAACTTGGGAGCTTTCTCTATACACCAATTCAAGAAACACAAAAAATGGTCCACGAGTGACGGAGTAATTCGTGTACATACATAAAAAAATATACACGCTACGAATTGATAACCTCCTCTTTTTTCAAAATCGGTTAAAAATGTGTGTGAGGATCGCTGCAAGGTGAAAGATATACCCAGGTATCCTAGGTAGGTAATCTCCGGCCAACACACAACCACAACGGACAACAGGATTGTGTGTGTACCTATACGTATATAGGTATGGATTATTATCAAACTAGGCTTTATCTCCAAATTAACTAAGTTTCTCAAAAATCACAGCAATATCTGAAAAACGCTCAAAGTTTTAAGGTGACTAGAATCTTGTTCGACACTTAGGTATTAAATTTTAGAATGAAGTTTATCAAGTTTTGTGCCAACCTCCTTAATATAATAATTCACTGTAACTTCAGACATATTTAAAGGGTCTTTATTTACGAAACTTTATTGTGCTTGTCTTCTCTGAAATATTTGAACATCTGTTCCCACAATATATTACTGGCTCTATAGGGCAAGTGCGTTACTGAAAGTAGAAAAGAGTGTAGAAGAATGTTTTCGAAAAATTTACACAAAAATAGTCAAGATAGATCTTTGGATATAATCGAAATCCATAAATCAAAATTTATTTATTTTCATATCGGAATCCATAGTTATATGATATTTACATTACAATTGATACAAATAGATATGTAAATATATACAGATTCCTAAATTAATAGGTACAGCAATAAAATAACAATGCAAAAATAAATCAATAAGTTAACCAGTAGTAACCAACTGAGCCACAAGGCCAGTTAATTTGTGACAATACACTGCTCCTACCACTTGAGATATTCAATATAATTAAAATGAAATGCTCTGAAATTTCGCTGGAAACATTGCCCGCATTGCCCGTTAATCCGAAACACAGTAATACTCGCACACTACTGCTTTGCTGTTGAATAACTGGTATAGGAGTGGTACTTGGAAATCATCTTGGTCATGGTTGCCTGGGAGAGATCGCTTTTAGCGATAAAGCCACCTTTTGTTGCACTAGTCTATTTAAGTTCTTTGTTATTACTTTTAAGGTGTGTACAATAAATAGTTCATCTATCTATCTATTTACTTCCCCAGGCATACTCAAAAAATATTTCTATACCCCTACAAATATTATCTGTATGATAACGCACTTCTTACTCTCATAGAAAGATGAACAATAGAATCTATAACAAGATTACAAATAGTTTTACTTTTTTTTTTTACATTATAGATCTACGATTGACCACCGACTCGCCTGATGTTAAGTGACGGTGTGGCCGTGGATGGAACTCGTCGATCTAGAAGATATCTATTCACTCTAGCCTTGAAAATTCCAAGATTGTAGGTCTCAGGAAACAGAGATGGCGGCAACGAATTCCATTCTTGTGCAGTACGCAACAGGAATGTGGATCGATATCGCTGAGTACGGATTTTTGGCATTTCAACGAGAAATGGGTGGTAATTCGCCGACTTTCTGCTAGTCCTGTAGTGAAATGGGAGGGTGGAATTAGGTTACTTCGAACTTATGTACGGAATTATTCGCTTTAATTATAATTCTACTCTGAAATTCTACACCACACTCAGAATACCAACTGATTTGCGCCTTCGATATAAAAAATACCTTCTATTTTATCTTAAATAGAAATTAATCCTCGTCACAATAGCGCACGCCTCTTCGCAAGCTAACCGGGGATTAGCGGCCGATGTGCGTCAATTATTATAATAAAACAGCCATTAATCAAGCATTTAACCATAAGGTGAAGATAGATTAATTAATTGTTCGCATTAACAGAGCACGTCTGCGAACTTTAGCCCGAAATACCGAACAATTTCACCGAGAAAATGTCCGAAATAACGACAGGTTCGGCCGGTGTTAGGGCGACGTCAAAATATTTACGCCATTAATTTTGTCTTTATTAAAACGTTTTGTTGAATAAATCTCGCTTGAACTCGCTTCCTTGCAGATAAAAGCGAGCAGTAAACTTATAAGTAGATAATTTAATGAGGAAACACATTTGCAAATGATCTGCCTTATTCTGTTGTCGCTCCTTTTCATAAATATGCAAATGCCGGAAAAAATCGTAGGTTTTCGTCGGCTGCTGTTTATTGGAAAAACGGGGAAAACCTCTCTGATTCATTTGTGTTTTCTATAATAATAACGAAAAAAAAAACAGCTAAATTGAATCGAAGATAGAAATAAATACCGTTTTCCTATATGTAAATAAATTTAGTTTCTTCCAGTCTAAATAGATGGCGTTTATTATTTAAGTTTATGAAATATATTTTTTATACTAAAAAATCCAAACGCTCTTTTGAATTTTGAAAGATATATTTTGTCAAATTTAACAGATCAAATCTGTCAAATTGAAATTTTATTGCCGAAAGACTTCAACTACGTACACAATTAAGTAATTTGAGCTCAACACTATTTTCACAGTTTACGTCTTTGAGAACTATTTTTTTTTTAACTTCCGACCCAAAAAATATGAAGGTGTATAAATTTAACCTGTATATTTGTATGCCTCTCTGTGGTATCGTAGCTTTCAAACGTATAGACCAATTTATCGTCTAACCAGAAATACTTTATTGCAATTTGTTCTACCAAAATACTAAGCTCTATTTTTGATTCCATAAAAAACAAAAACAAACTATTCCAATACTCGCCTGCTTTGGATTCCAAAAATAAGAGCAACTCAAATCCACAAACAAGCTGCAGTATGTTTTATAATACACGTGTGTGTTTGTTACACACACACACACATTTATGTTAAAAGCACATAATCCGGCAGGCCAGTGTTTATAATTAGATAAATTTACATTCATATACACGTAAAGAAATCATCGGTACTAAGAGCAGAGATTCTCAAAACATAGTATTAGAGCATAGTGAGCATATGTTTTAAGTAATCCCGAGAAAGTAAAAATTACCTAATTTTTTGGCATACTGGGGGGCAATTAAGTTATTCGAAACCGATCCGTTTCATCAAATGTGTCAATTGTATGACATAAAAGTGACACATTTGATGAAACGTAACACGTCCTTCGCTCGTTACTAATAAAAAAATGATAGCAGCCGACAGGAAATGCTTCGCACAAGGTTCAGTTACGGATCGGTTTTGAATAACTGAATTGTCCCCCTTTGTTGTACATTGTTGTAAAACTTATTTCAGTGACATTTTTTTATTAATTAAAATTATGGTGCAATTTGGATGATATGCAAATAAACGTTTTTGGTACATATCCACATCGCATATCCATTGTTTTTTTTACCACAAGTATTCACATAATAACAACTGAAAATCCAAATAACTATAGTATTTTATTTGGGTCATCTATAGTATTTTATTTGGTTTTATATCTTAGTAACAAGAAGGGTATGGTTATGAAAAGAAGAGAAGAAGCATTCACTTTCATGCCCAATTACAAAATGAGAAAAACTCGAGCCATTTTCATAGTTGGTAGTATAAAAAGATAAAAATACATCCGTTTTCGTAGCTCGTTACAAAACGAAGTTAGGAGTATATGCAACCAGTTATGAATTAATGAGATAATAAAATCGTTCGTAGCTAGTTGTAAAAAACAGTTATGAAAATACCAAAGAAAAATCCTAAAACTTTCATTGCCACACAATTGGCCACACAAGTTTTTGAACTCTAGAAATCCTCTGTTCTGTGTAGCATTAGATTTTTATGGGCAAGCGTGAATCTGAAAGTATATCCTTAAATATTTTTTCAAATCGGTTCATAATTATCATCCATCCATCGATATTATCTTGAAACATAAGTACAAAATGATACCATTGAAATGAGAAAATCATTTTTTTAAGTCTGCAAATTACCTAGAAGAAGCAGCACTTCCCTGTCCATGATTCTAGCTTTAAAAATATTGTAAATAATTGCAAGTAAATAAAAGCAAATTAATTAAGCTCATTAAAGGTTTCTAAACAACAACGTATAATTGCGTTCATAAACAATGCCCTTATCTGGAAAAAAACATCGAAACATTCACCTTGTGAACGTTGTTGTGATTTTGTTCAGCGCCCATTTAGCGGGCAATGAAATGCATACAAATGAATTCAGAAGGTACGAAGTTAATGAAAAAGTTACTAAGACGAACTAGAACAAAATAAATGCTTATTTATCTTGTAAGATTTTATTATTACAAAATGTGTAGGGTATATTTTTGTTATGTATTTATTTTTTGGTATTATCCGAAAAAAAAAACAATAGCTTTGTTATTGAGCCCATTTTTACGCGTCTACGTAAGATGTAACATGTTTCTTATTTTACTGTATGTGAGTAAGTATGTATGTTACTTTGTAATAGTTGACTAATTTTTATATGCGACATATCATTAGATTTTTCTTTATTTTCCAAATGTCACAAGCTACAATTCTGGTCTACTTTTTCTTCCGACAAATGGCATCTAATAATGTTGAATGCTTAGATATAGACATTTTATTGCAACAAAGAACATACAACAGAGAATACACACAAATAGAAAACTAAACATGTTTCTGCCACAATCTGGCCCCAGCTCAACTTAATGCTAGTTATAAACACCTAGCGCTGATCTTCCGCTGACATGAATGCTTAGAAAGCTTAGAAATCAAATATTTGAAACGACTATGCGAGAATTCGATGTCACAATTCCACATTAAGTTAATTGGTTAGAGCATTGGTTACGGAAAACATAAAAAAATAACTTTAAGTGCAAAAGTCGAGAAAAGAGCGGAAGAAATGTATGCAAAATTATGGGGCAAAGCGGAAAAGTTCGAAACGCCCTGTATTGGTATTCAGTAACATCTGGACGCAGTCCAAACTCGGTTGTTTATTTTATTTGTTTACACTTGCTAAATGAAATACAGCGTTGATTGAACTATTGAAGACACATGACGGATAAACGCAAGCTACGATCAAGATGTAACTAATCTTATCTGTGAATGTTATGATTATGACTCGTGTATTGGACACGTTCATCAATGAAGACTGTTTGTAAACGGTACAAACCGGTATAAACATCTCAGTTTTATTGCCAGCACAAAGATAATAAAAATGTGAATGGAATGAAGCGGTAGTAAACCTGGAGACAGCTGACCTTGTTTTAACCGAGTTTATCATTGTATTCAAATTTTACTGACGTATATTGCGAGCATTTTTGAGATAAGTAGTGCTTTTTGAATAGTCTTTCGTTTGTAAAATGCTGATGAAAATTTGTGTCTATTTTTCCCAACTTCACAAAAGAGCGAGAGTAATGTTTTTTGGGTGTGTTTGTGTATGTTTTTTAGGGTTCCGTACCTTAAAAGGAAAAAACGGAACCCTTATAGGATCACTTTGTTGTCCGTCTGTCCGTCTGTCCGGGTGTCAAGACCTTTATCTCGGGAATGCGTAAATGTATCGTGTTGAAATTAAAACCATATACGCATATCCATAGTATTTATCTTGCTGAACCTAGAACTATGAAATTTGGCAAGAAGCATTATGTTTATAGTACACATATAGGAAAAAATCCGAAAACTGGACATTTTTAATTTAATCACAAAAAAATAGTGTCTCTATGCAAGGAATGAGGGCCCAAATTTTAAAGTGAATTAATCGTATCATGTGGGGTATCACATGAAAGAGCTTAATTATCATAAGTTAAAACAGGTTTTTAAATATATTTACGATGTTTATTTTTCGCTTTATGAAGGAAAATATAAAAAATATATGATTTCCCCCTTTTATCTACTAGTTTGTACGAAACCCTCGGTGGGCGAGTCTGACTCGCACTTGTCCGGTGTTTACTTGTTAGAGTAGAGCTAGCGTAACACGTCACTGGTCATCTTCCAGGCTAAAATGTAGGCCATCATAAATTGCGTACATGAAAACCTGCTCAGATCATACACATATAAAAAGTTCAATCTGGATTTTTTAACGATAATATAAACCTAAACTCTAGAGTGTGCTCAGCTACTGCCCAAACTCCATTAACCTGGAGACGCTACCATGGGTTCCATATAGGCACCACGGCGTCAGTGACAAGTTGACAAGGTGGCCGGCTAGGACCTCGAAAGAGCTAGTGCAGAAAGTCCACCAATAGGTATCCTTAAGTTCTGGTATACACATCAGTAGCGCGTATAGTACCGGGGCCTCAGGACACGACCAGCAGAGCTACGAAAAACCAGAGCTCAATCATAATCATTCATCATAATCATCGTTTTTCATCACTTCGCTCACTACTAGTACTTAAAAAAAAATTTATAACCCTCCTTCGGCAGTTCGGCTTCCTTTTCCTTCACTTAAATAAAATTTAATAACCCTCCTTCGGCAGTTGGATAAAAATACAGAGTCATTTGCGATAAAGAAAATAATGTTAAAGCTTGTAATTATAATTCTATTAATGTTTATAAATGGTAATGGTGAAACGAAAATGACAAAAGAGTGAACAAATCGAGAGGTCTTCATACAATGGTTTTATATTTCCGAAGAACGGCGTCGGAAAATTTTCTAAAATAGCGATAATGATGTGATCGCAAGAGCGAGAATGAAAATGAATGATAACTTGATTATTTTACTTCATAGACTATAATAATTTCCTTCAGTAATTTTCCGAGCTTAGAGCGTAATGGTTTTTAGCTAACACGATTATGAGGGTCCAAAAAGAGAACTGTATTTTTTTAATTTTTTAACGTCGTAATAAGAATTTTTATTCTTCCTATTTATGAATAAATAAGTATTCAAAATTATCGGAGTATTGTTTTTCAGAATTCGCACTTAGTTATTCTGATCAGGGGGTAAAAAGCCCCTAATCAGAATAACTAAGTGCTAATGTATTTGTTACTTCATCCTTATTGACGTATAAGTTGAAAGAAGTACTACAAAAATGTGATATGCCCAAAATGGGTAGACTGAGTGGCTAATCTAATTTATATCACCATATAACCATATTTAATCCTAGTTTCATAATATAACTTCTCTTAAAAGCCAAAACAAAAAAAAAAGTATCACCATAATTGTACCAGTTGATGCAATAAATATTTTATACCAGAGAAGATCAAGGTAGAGATTAGGTACTTAAACAGATACCTACTTACTTCGATATTTACAATGCACAAATTATCCTTTTCATACAGTCGAGTAAAACGCCTTTATATTTGTAACCAAATGAATTATTTCTATTTTATATTAATTTGAGTCTGTTCCGCAACTCGCTTCTCATTTCAGTTCCGCAACAGTCAGTAAATGTAAAATGACAATTTCACAATTTACTTCGCAACTTTGTCAACAATTTTTAGTTAAATCGTGAACGAGTTTAACCAATTGAAATAAAACAGAGGGGCACTTATCTCGAAACATTTAAAGAAGATTAAAATTAAAAGCAGTGCGTTTAAAAGGAAAGTTTCAGTTAAGTATCCTGTAAAGTTTTAGTACCGCTTGTACTTTCGCTTTTGTACCTATAAAGTCTATAATTGCGTGATGTTCTCGTCGGTTTCTTGTTTTGTAAAGTGATGTTTTCCCTAAATTTGTAAATGGGTAGCGAATTAGACTATTAAGCTAAGATCGTTTTTTTTTGTCTTGCTATTAAAAACAGGTGTTTTATAAAAAAAAAATTGGGTAAAAGGGCAATGTTTTTAGCTATCTTTTTCTTGCTATTGAAAACAGGTCTTCTATATATTTTTTATTATTTTTTTTTGGTAATGGGGAAAAAATTATTTTAGCTAACTTTGGCTTGCTATTGAAAACAGGTCTTTTATAATTATTATTTTTAAATGGAAAAAAATACCTATAAAAATGTCCATTATGGTAATAACAAGTCCACAGACAGTAACAGTCCACAAAGCTGGCCAAATGCGAGTTGCAGACTTTATCTTAGAAGTCTGGTTTTCTCACGAGGTTTTCGTTCGTTTAAAACTCTAAATAGACTTTATTTGGCAGGGTAACTATAGTGGCAAAAAATTAGAACTGATTGAAATAAGGACAGCAGCGCTTTCAATGCCGCATTAGTTAGACGCGACAACGTTTTTCTTTGCAAGATTGTAGTTCTCAGAAAACAGAATACGGCAGGAAGTCCCTTCTTTAAAGTACGCATGAAGAACGTGAATCAAAATCATTGTAATATGCCCACTTTCTGCGTATCTTGTAATATCTCCATGACTGGACTCGTGGCTCAGTTGGTAGTATGCTGCCTGCTAAGCTGTAGGTCGTGGGTCCGATCCCCACCCAGGGCAAACATTTGTGTGATGAGCATGGATGTTTGTTCTGTGTCTGGGTGTTTCTATGTATCATTTAAGTATATATTTACAAAAAAAAAGTTTTGATGTATTCTATCAGCCATCTAGTTCCATGGTACAAGCTTTGCTTAGTTTGGGCTAGATGGTGTTGTGTGAAATGTCCACAAATATTTATATTATTTATTTATTTATAATATACTAGGGATTAAGATGGTGTAATATGGTGGGGGTGGTGAAATAAATAATCTAATAACATTAACTTATTTTAACAGCCCTTATATTCATCTTCCCTATCAATGTTCCTTTATAACACGAGTTGTGATACGTTATGAAACTTTATTCATAAAATGTATAGAAAACTTTGGTTTTGCGCAGAAGTTGTCAAGCCTGTGAAAGCGTTTGCTCAGTGTTATGCTTCCATTTTGATAAAATCGCAGTACATTACGTTCAAGTTTCACTCAACAAAGTTACTTAAAGATACCAAGTCATATTGTCTTATTTTTGCAGCTTTTTAGAGTTCCGTACTATTTATTAGATAATTCCTCACTTTCAGCAGCCTATTTCATTTATTTTTAATGAACCTATCTTTGGCATATATCTTAAAACCTAGTTTTTTTTTTTTGTTTGAAAGGCGATTTATAAATAAAATACATTAAGGACATTTTCACACAGCATTATTTAGCCACATATTAAGCAAAGCTTGTACTATGGAAACTAAAAACTAAATGACATTGCTATATTTCAAATGGCTGCCAGAGATGTTACAGGTGTTGATTGTCAAAATTAAATATTAAAAATTAAATCTTACCATATTATTGAAATATCAAGCTCAAAACCTTACACAGTAATATTTCCAATGATGGCCTAGCGAACTAGCTTAAACTAAACTATAACTTTAACAATCCTAAATAATAATATAAAAAATGAAAGTAAATGTCTTTAAGTCAGTTTATTGCGTTGTCACTGTTAAGCAACAGATATTTTTTTTTATAAAATTGTACAGAGATCATTTAGGCATATGCTATATTTTATCATCATAATTATGATCTTTTCAACCGACTTCAAAAAAGGAGGAGGTTCTCAATTCGACTGTTTCTTTTGTTTTTTTTTATGTTTGTTACCTCATAACTTTCGACTGGGTGAACCGATTTTGATGTTTTTTTATTTATTTGAAAGCTGGTGCTTCCCGTATGGTCCCATTTCAATTTGGTCCAGTTCTGACAATGGTGTCCATGATTATAGACTTAATTATTTCATAAGTACATAAGCATAGCGCACAGCCTTACTCATAAATGTAGGTACTAAAATATCGTAGTTAAAACCTTTTAAGCATTGTTTTTTAAACGGGACATGCCCTACAATCACTAAAAGCTACCCATAAGTAGAGTAAACAAGTTACCACTAACGACGCTTGTGTCACTAAGTTTTCGAGGAAGCTCCGAGGTTCGGCTACAGTTGCCAGCGTGCGTGGTGATTAACCCACTTTAGCTATTGTTTGGCGTCTTCGGGAGACTAATAACTAGATCAAAATGAGTTATTATTAATAAACATCGGGGAGCTACAATTGACTAGCAATAAGTACGTTGTTTCTTTTAAATGTTGACCAACTTTGAATTTTAAAACTGTGAATTTCCTTTATATGAATGTTCGAATGAAGTTTTTTTTAGCATGGCGACTCACATTCTAAGCTTATTATTTCTAATACCATCATTGAGTTTTGGCGGGAACGTCTTAGTAACATGTTGTTGCTATGTTTTATTTTCTTAAACTTGTGTTATTTTGAACATTAATGTTAAATACAAATGGTGGTGTTTTATTAATTAAGTGTTCGATCAAGTGCGTGAGTGTGAGCAAGTGAAATAAAGCAGTGAAACGTGTGATTTTACGTTTTCGGCAAAACTCCGTAGAAGCTTCTAGTAAAGTCGTCATCACTTTACTGAGGCAAGACTTAAATTTGAAAATGACTGTTTACGTAACTTAGACTGTGACTTGAATACTATATAACTTGTATTATTCAAGAAACTTGAAAATATTTCAATACTTGACACTGGCAAATCGCTAATCGCGGGGTCCAATACAAAAAGAAGAAGAATACCATCATCAGTTAACCAAATTTATAGGCTAGACCTTTAATAGTATAATTTATTTACACATTTGTTTAGTCATCTTTACGTCCCTAAATAAGCCGTAACATAAATTAATTGTTTTCTTATTTTCCTATTATACTTACATATATAATACCTACTCTTTTATAACAGTTATTATCCCGCCAAATGAGATGGAACGAAGTTGTCCTGAAACAAAGAGGCATAACTCCTTTTTATACCATCTCTTACACCATAAAGTACGTAGAGTTGGCAGCCGAATAGGTTTCTTATAGCTTAGCACAATCTAAAAAGTTTTTGCTCAATTCCACTTTTATAAGATTACTCCAACCCATTCTCTTTCACCCAGTTCTGGTGTCCTCGGACTTAAAATATTTATCTTTCGTATATCTACAGTACTAACGGTTAAAGTTTGCATTTGTCTGCGGTGAGTGCGGAAGTATAATGATATTCATGCGTATGTATATAAAAGGGTTTATGTGATAATATCTACGCAGGTATAAGGTCACCTGTTAACCTACAGATACTGTCAAAAAGTAAAGGGTCTGTACGAATAGAGCTCGCTGTTTCGCTTTTACATTGCATAAAATTTAGAGTTCCGTAGGCAACAAGGAACCCATAGTTTCGGCATGTTCGTCCGTCTGCCGTCTACGGCTTAGCTCAAAGATTCTTAGTAGTAGAATGTTTTATCTTGGTATAGTTATTCATATTAATATATCCGTTTACAAAATATTAAGCTTGAAAGTAATTTTTTGATAGAGTGAAGTGGATATATAAGTAAGTCTTAGGAATTGTTTGAAATTATTTATCAAAAATCTGTTTGTAAATCTTCCAAAACTACTTAAAATTTAGATCCAAATCCACATACATGCACCCGAAAAACTTTACTCTCCTTCTCGGGCAATCGGGAAAACAGAAGGATTTTACAGAAACGTATTGCAAAATAAAAATCCAATTTGTGCCAGTGGAAGCTCGTAAAACTGCAGTAATAATTTTAATAACGCCAGTCTGGTGAAGCACTCATCTATATCGGACATCTTGGAAATACGTAAACCAACGACTATATATTCTAAAATATTCAGAGTGTGACCGTGTGATGGCTGTATGTTTTACGTGACGTAAGTCAAAACGACCTGAAAGCTAACATTTCCTCCTCCGCCGCGCGCGATGCTTCACTGTTCTCATTCAATGAAACAAAATCTAAATTTATTTAGAGAATATATATACTACAATATAATTTAATTAAATATTTTAAGGAGGATTTTCAGGATATTTGCCTTGCGTTACTCTTTCTGGTAACTCTGCACCTTTGAAAACTCCATTCAGCATTGATCTTATTAGTCTTTGTGAGATCTATTATGTGTTTTTCAAACAGAAAAGTATAGAAAACATTCGAAGAACCAATGATATTAAAATGTAATAGAGAAATTCGGAAAATAAATACTAATTTACAGTTAATTGGCTAGCTACGACGAAGCTAAGAGGTGGATTTTATTGAGCCTGTTTATCCTGGAAAGGGAGAAGAAAAAAATCATAGAATGTACCACCGTAATGTGTGTAATGTAATGTGCTACTCTTACCGGGCATACTGTAAAAGTCAGTTAAGTAACTTAAGAGAAATTGGCTTTTATATAGGCGATGGGCTGACCTCCTGTCACCACTAGCTAACATTACATCTTACCCTCACCCTAATACCCTCTATTGCCCTCTCTCTCTCTCTCTCTCTTTCTTTTTTTCTCATATATATATAACCGCTTAACCATGGTAATAAGTAAGATCGTATAGACAGAAGGGTAAGCCCTAGATAACGCAATAGATTATAATATCACTGTTATATTATCTGTTTTAATTTTTAGTTAATATAGTTTTAGTTAAAGAATGATGTAGACGCCTGTCAAAGGTATGCATATCAGAACCTATATTAGAGATTACCTACTAAGTCAATGTAATATGTATACTGTTGGTGTTTCTAAAATAAATAAATAAAGCCCTTGTGTCCAGAGTTAGTAAGCCGTCGGAAGGCCTATGACCTGGCTTGACAATTGCTGTTTTTGAGAATACAGGACCTACAACAAACATGTTTTTTTTGCACGGGCAACTCTGAATTGCACGCATTATTGTTTTTCGCTCTGCTGATTTTGCAAATTTTAAACAGTTATAAGTGCATTAATCAGGACAAATTTGTTATCAATCGGTGAAGTTATTTCAATTGAGTGTTATTGTGAAATTGTATTCCGCTTTTCACGGTTTATTGTTGGTACAATACAATCATTTGTGTCGCCGGCGTCGTCGGCCGACATTTTGAATGTCAAATCGCACTGCTAACGCCGAGATTATTGTACAATCGATGTAGTTTGTTATTGTTCGTAACAATTGGAGAATTCATCGATATGCAAGACACCATGGAAACACCATCTATAAGGAGTTGCTGTGATCATCACTCTGAAGATAAAAAATTGATCAATTGTATGCAGTGTTTAAAATCTTATCACTACAGTTGTATGTTCCCTAACGACGAACAAGAAAACGTTCAGGGTGAAAACTGGAAATGCCCTTGTCGTGAGAACATTTTGCTAATGAAAGGTAAAAATGACAAAACACCCATACCACGTAGGTCTACAAAACGACAAGCGACCTCTTCACCCGAGGAGGGCCTTGACGAGTCGTTGACACTGCATAACCTGCGCACTATTGTCGGAGAAATGCTTCAAAACCATGCGAACAAGATAATGGCGCAGATAAATGAGACCTTATCTTCTACTTTAAACCTGGAGTTGAACATTATGAAGGACGAGATGATACATTTGCAGGATAAAAGTAAAAGTACTGAGACAGCACTCAATAATTTGAATTCTAAGATAGCTCAACTCGAGCAAGACATACATAAAAAAAATTGTGCTAATGTGGGTGATAGACAAATAATTAGTGACATAAAACAACAGTTCTCTGTCACTGAGGAGTCCTTAAACTATTCTAACAACCGTCAAGACGAGTTTGATAACCGACTGATAAGGCTTGAGCAACACTTCAAGAAGGCAGATCAACATGAACAGCAGATTACTGGGCTCAAAAATAAATACAACAATTTGAACAATGAACTTAAAAAGAGACAACAGTGGGACAGGATGTACAATCTCGAAATTGTCGGTGTCCCCGAGAAACATGATGAAAACTTGTTAAACATCGTCATTGCAATAGCAAAACATGCTGGTGTACCCATCACGGCATATGATGTGGAATTTGTTATACGTGTTCAAGCAAAGCAAACGAAGCCAGGAGTACCTCGAGCTATAATTGTCAAGTTGAAATCCCGATTGACAAAAGATAATATATTAGCAGGTATTCGCCGAGCTCGAGGCATCAACCTAAGTCACCTAGGCATGACCGGTGCTAACAAGATTTTTGTTAATGAACACCTGACTGTAGATAATAAAATCTTGTACAATAAGTGTCGCGAGTTAGTAGCCATAAAAACTTATAAATACTTGTGGATTAGGAATTGTACTATTTTTGTAAGAAGAGATGACAAGTCACCCAAAATCACCATTAATAAGGAGACAGATCTCTCCAGGATAAAGTGACTCGTTACATCTTCATTGTTTCTGTTGTATAATCTCTGTAGTGTGCTTTGTTCGGCTACACACTGCACGGGTCTTTCTAAAGACAGTGTAACAATTAATACATTGTATGCCTCATACTTGCATGGTATGCGTATTGCATGGTATACATGGTATTATTATTATTTTTATACTCTTAACAGTCATCAATACTATAAATCTTTATTATCATTTTATTTATATGTTATTCTATGTATTATCACTCACTTAAAAAGGGTTATTCTATTTTATATTGTTATAGTTCTGATTACTAATTCGATATTGGACACAAACAAACATCACAACCATTACATTTCCAAAGAAAGTACATACTCCATAGCTATGTTTCAGTACATTTATGCAATCTTATATTGTAAAATTCATTTAAACCAACTGATCCGGTATTCTTTTGGCATATATCACTCAAAGATATATGAATGTTTATTTCTTTTAAATGTTCATGTATTCATATACAATTGTATTGTTGTAAGGTTTTTAAGGTTTTATTCTGCTGTAAACTAATGGAAATAACATCACTCAGATGCTTTCTGGAGTTCTGCTCATTCGTTCTGAATCTACTGGTGAATTGTGCATTATATTACATAGGAATATTATCTTCAGTGATCTCATATGACAATTAATAATAGTAATAACAGGTTAAACGTATTTTATCAAAATACTAGGGGATTGAGAACGAAGACGGCAGATTTCTACCGAGCACTTCTGGTAAATGATTTTCATATAGTTATAATAACGGAAACATGGCTTTGTGATGGTTTTTTGGATAGTGAATTATGTGACTCAAGGTATGACGTTTTCCGACGAGACAGGGATTTGGTACTTACGAACACCGTACAGGGAGGAGGGGTGTTGGTTCTCGTGCGTACCGAGCTGGAGGCTTATGTGATGGATACCAACAGAACAACACATCTGGCTGACGAGCTCTGGGTGACCATACCTGCTAAATCATTTAACCCGGTTGTAGGTATCGACTTACACATTGCCGCCATTTACACGCCGCCTGATAAGGTACAACTACCTCGGGCTATTGACTTAGTTGTACAAAATGTAACCAATATATGTAATTTATATTGCGACGATAATTTTCTGATAGTTGGTGATTTTAACTTACCATGCATTGACTGGAACCCGCATCTCGGGCCATTACATATAAAGAAGGGGTCTGTGGATGTTCAGGGAGCTGGAAAGTTGTTGGTAGATGAATTCAACTTATTAGGATTAGAACAATGTAATTTCACTAAGACTTTCTATAATAACACCATCGATCTTGTTTTCAGCAACTTTTCAGCTTCCTGCGCTCCTGCTGGTATTTCCTTGGTACCCAGAGAGGATTGCGCGCACACTTGCCTCTTAATAGATTTGGCGAATCTAAGCTTGGTCCCTTTACAAGAACAAGTCAAAGTTAAGCGTAACTTTCGTAGGTGCGACTATGAAAAGATAAATCGTTACTTATATGAATTAAATTGGCATGATTTGTTGAACTCCTGTGAAAACGTTGACTCGGCTGTTGACTGCTTCACTACTGAATTGCATAAATGTTTTGACATATTTATACCAAAGCATAAAGTTAAACGTAATACTAGCGAATATCCTTTATGGTATAATAACACATTACAAAAAATACTTAAAGAAAAATGGAAAATGCATAAAAGATGGAAAAGGTATAAGAATCATTTAGATTACTTGGAATTTTCTTTACTTCGTGCCAGAGCGAAACGTTTAGAGAATAACCTATACAATAATTATATTACACACATACAGAAGACTATAAAAGTCTGCCCTAAAAAAATGTGGCAATATGTGAAGTCTAAACGAGGTAAATCTAGTTACCCTAAAACCTTGACGCTCGGCTCAGAAGTGTATACTGATGGGGCGAATATTTGCAACGGGTTCAACAAATTCTTTAAGAGCGTATTTGTCGAACCTACGACATCTTATGATGTATCTAAGTTGAATTTACCTACATGTAGTGACTCTGGAGTGATAAGCTGCATAAATGTATGCGAAAACGAAATATTGAAATTACTAAAAACAGTAGATGAAAGCGGCGGTACTGACGGCATACCGCCAATATTCATACGCAATTGTGCTGTAAGTTTGGTAATTCCATTGAGATTGCTTTTCCAATGATCCTTAAGTGAATGCACATTCCCAGCAAAATGGAAAGAGGCTAACGTAGTGCCAATATACAAGAAGTCAACTAAGTCTAAAATTGAAAATTATCGTCCAATATCTATTTTAAATACTTTTAGCAAAATTTTCGAAAAGATTGTTTATAAACAGGTGTACAGTACAATTGTAAACAGTATAAGTCAGGCACAACACGGATTTATGCGGCGTCGGTCCACGGTGTCCAATTTAGCATAGTTTCTTCAGTATGTATTACCTAGTATGGAGCGTGGCGGTCAGGTTGATGTGATTTATACAGATTTTGAGAAGGCCTTTGATCGCGTCGATCACATCATCCTGATAGCAAAGCTCGAGAGACTGGGAATACATGGTGACCTCCTGCGATGGATGAAATCATATATAACCAAACGATCCCAAGCTGTAGTGGTCGGGGGATATCGATCTGATTTTGTTGATATACCCTCCGGAATTCCTCAAGGATCGCATTTTGGACCTCTTATGTACGGTGGATATATTTACGATATTTATACATGTTTCGATTCTGTCAACCACCTTATGTACGCTGATGATAAAAAAATATTCTGTAAAATTACTAACTTAGGAGATTGTATCGCTCTCCAGAATACATTACATAAACTTGAACACTATTATGCAGTCAATAATATAACAGTAAATGTACGTAAATGTCAGCAAATTTCCTTCACTCGTAGAATCACGCCTGTTATGTTCTCTTATAGTTTAAATAATATCCATATAGAAAAAGTCAATATTGTGCGAGATTTAGGGGTCCTTCTTGACAATAAACTTACGTTGACAGAACATATTGATACTATTGTGGAAAAGGCTTACAGAAATCTGGGGTTTGTCTTGCGCACATGTAAACCTTTCTCTGATCTTAACTGTATAAAGAACGTATACTTTGCATATGTTCGCAGTGTATTAGAGTATGCCTGTAGTATTTGGTCTCCGTATTACATTACTTATACGCAACAAATCGAGAAAATTCAAGCTAAATTTATTAAACATCTAAATTACAGAACTCGCTCGTATTCAGATTATAATTCCAGTTGCACTCGTTACAAACTCATGACTCTGGAAGACAGGCGTACTCTATTGGACATGATGTTACTGTATAATATAATTAACGGTCACCTAGATGCACCAGCCTTACTCTCAGCTATCCAATACAATGTACCTAGAAAAAGAACACGCCATACTAAACTTTTCTCGTCGGGTGTCCGATTTACACAATACGCAAAAAATGCGCCCATTCCTCGTTTGTGTACTACTTACGATAACCATTTTTCAAACTTAGATATATTTAACACCCCTAGACACAAATTTAGGCACCAAATTGTTCAGTTGTTAACTCAGAATGTTATGTAATAAATTAATTAAACTTATCCAGCTATAGTACCTATTATGCTATATTGCTATCATAATATAACTTAGGTATTTGTATCATATTTTAAGTGATTAGTGAGTGTGTATGTAAGTGTAAATATAAAAATATGTTTATATAATATTACTTAAGCAAGCAAGCGCAAGCGCAGCGTAGGAAGACCAGCCACGAGATGGGCAGATAACCTCATACAAGTGGCAGGAAGACGCTGGATGCAAGCCGCTTCCAATCGATCTTTTTGGAAATCCATAGGGGAGGCCTATGTCCAGCAGTGGACTTCTTATGGCTGAGATGATGATGATGACTTACTTATATGTCTGTACTTATATTTTCATCGATGATAACTTTAGTTTAAATTTATATCCGCCCATTTCATTAGAAATTATTAAGATTGACCTATTAATGGCTAATTTTATTAATTAAGTATTTTTGTTCCAAAAATGTTAATAAGCTGTTGGTCTTAAATAAATAAATAAATAAATAAATAAATGTTATCCGACCTACGGTAGCGCTCCGAAAGAAATACTATGGTCTTTGATGTTCTGCCTACCCCGTACGGGATAATAGGCGTCATTTTATCTATGTCTGACGTGCGCATGTGCGATTATTCTGTGTATTATCGTCTATTCCGGTATGATAATTTAATAACGTGAGTTATTGGAATTAATGCAGTAATTTTTAGGGTACCGTGTCCAAAGAGTAAAACGGCACCCTATTACCAAGTTTCCGCTATCTGTCACCAGGCTGTATACTAAAATACAGAATAAAATAAATACTTAAGGGGGTTGTATTTTTTATAGATAATTGTTACGGAACCCTTCCTGTGCGAGTTCGACTCGCACTTGGCCGATTTTTTAAAGCAGGTCTAAGTAACGCGGGTTGCGGGCTGCGAGTAATAATATAGTAAATAGGGCGTTTGATCCCTTCTTGTGAAAAAAAATCAAAATAAAATAAATAAATACCAAAATATGTAAAAACATTGTAAACTGAATCCTTAAAAGCTTTTGTAATCATTTCTTAAATGTGTTGTTGTTTACACGTTCCGTTCAGCCGCGAATTTGGGAAACAGAACTTTGTCAACAAATTTCACTTCGTAGCAATTATGGTAATGGACAATTTGGATTCTATACAAACTTAACTTACTTTATACTCTTTTTTTACCCAACTGCGCAAGAAGGGGAATTATGTTTTATGAATAATAATATAAGTGATTTATGTAATTATTATAATAATTATCGCCTCAAGTCGACAGTTCTTTTTCTTCTTTTTTGTATTGGACCCCGCGATTAGCGATTTGCCAGTGTCAAATATTGAAATATTTTCAAGTTTTTTGAATAATACAAGTTATAAGTATAGTGTTCTAGTCACAGTCTAAGTCACGTAAACAGCCATTTTCAAGTCGACAGTTATAACTGGTATCTGGTACATCGAAAGATATACTAGAGTGTTAACCAGTAATCAATTACGGTACTGAAACATGGTCACTGACTATGAGCCTTATAAGAAATCTGAAAATCACGAGAGAACGCTATTCGTAGAATATCTCTATGGTGTCGTAGAACGGGACAGTTAATGAAAAAATCTAAAAATTTTAGGAATAGCCATTTTAAATTGACCCCTAGATCGTATCTATCAAAGAGAGCTCAACACGCGCATTTGTATTTTGTTTTTTATAGTAATGATGTTTTAACACTTGAACATTAAAAACAGAACCCTTATTGCATCACTTTGTTGTCGGTCTGTCCGTCTGTCTGTCTGTCCGTCAACGCGTGAAGGTATCATGTTGAAATTAAAACCATATACGCAGATCCATAGTCTCTTGCTGCAAAAAGAAAAACCAAATTTCTCAGTTTTCGTAAAAAAAAAGTTACAACCGAATAAGTCGTAAAAAACGCACATTTCGATACTTACAAGGGAATCAAAACCTATGGAGTACTTCCCGTTGACCTAGAACTATTAAATTTGGCAAGAAGCATTGTGTTATAGTACACATATAGGAAAAAATCCGAAAACTGGACATTTTTTAATTTAATCACAAAAAAATAGTGTCTTTATGCAAGGAATGAGAGTCCAAATTTTAAAGTGAATTAACCGTATCATGTGGGGTATCATAATATATGAGAGAGCTTCATTAGCATAAGCTAAAATAGGTTTTTAAATATTTTTACAATTTATATTTTTTTCGGTTTATGAAGGAAAATATAAAAAAAGATATATCCCCCTTTTATCTATTAGTTTGTACGGAACCCTCGGTGGGCGAGTCTGACTCGCACTTGTCCGGTTTTTTAAAACTATAATTATTTAATAAACCTAGGTAATTTCTTAGATGAAATAATAATCATCCCCACTTTACGTAGGAACCCTGAAAACTATGTTGACGCAGCGACCCAAAGTGTATCTTGGCATCCGTTATTTAACGGCGCCACCCCTCTCTTTCTTGTGCCAAGTTAAATAAAACCGCATAAAAATGACTGAATTAAACCGATATACCTAATTACTAAAGCACCCACACCACCTGCAGATGATCGCGTAGGAAGATAAAGGGATGAATTATGCAAAACATTATTAATTCATCCCTCGCCACTAATTCCCCCAACTGCGGTGTCACCTCCAGACAATTTCCCCCAAAGATAAAACACGGCCCACGAAAAAACTTATCTCGGGGGTTTATGAAGTTTAAGAATTTATCGTCCCCATTTTGTTTATAGCATAAAAAGTACAGAAACTGTTAATATTGTGTACATAAAAAAGTCAAATACTTGTTACGTCAAAGAGCTTTCATATCACCATTTTTAAAGGCCTTAGTGCACTGAGACTAAAATATAAATAATTGCCTGGCCTTGTGGCTCAGTTGGTAGTGTGTTTACGTCTACCTGCTGAACTGAAAGGTCGTGGGTTCAATCCCCACCCAGGGCAAACATTTGTGTGATGAGCATGGATGTTTGTTCTGTGTCTGGGTGTTTCTATGTATCTTAAGTATATATTTACAAAAAAAAAAGTATATAAATGTATTCTATCAGCCATCTAGTTCCATAGTACAAGCTTTGCTTAGTTTGGGCTAGATGGTGTTGTGTGAAATGTCCACAATTTTTTTTTTTTTTTTTTTTTTTTTTTTTTAACAGCCCTGTTTGTACAAACTGTCCCACTGCTGGGAACGGGCCATCTTCTCATTGTGAGAAGGGTTAGGCCATATTTATTTTATTTTATTTAATTATACTAAGTACAACATACTAATGTTGTACTAGTATAAGTACCTATAGTTATTTGTAATGAAGCGCCTCATACACAGTGATACTTATGTTATACAATCTCTTTGCTCGTACAAGTCTTTAAAAAAGATGCAACGAGCAATAGCCGGCCAAGTGCGAGTCAGACTCGCGCACGACGGGTTCTGTACCATTATCTATAAAAACGAGCAATAAATCACGTTTGTTGTACGGTCGCCCCCTTAAATATTTATTTTATTCTGTTTTTTTAGTATTTGTTGTTATAGCAGCAACAGAAATCTCATCTGTGAATATTTCAACTGTCTAACTATCACGGTTCATGAGATACAGCCTGGTGACAGACGGACAGACAGACATACAGCGGAGTCGTCTTAATAATAGAGTCTCATTTTACCCTTTGGGTACGAAACCCTAAAAACCATAAGAGCTGAAGTGTTTAACATGATATCTTTGTATTCTTATCATTCGTGCAGCACATGCATCACCTTACCGCCTTTTTCATGTCCTGAGAATTAGAACATAAGAGAAACAATAATAGAATTATTCACTAGCTATGCCCCGCGATGTTACCCGCGTAACGTCCGTTCGTCGTTTTGTTCAGCCCTTTGATCGTGAAAAGGTATCAAACAATCAGACAGACAAAATTACATTCGCTTTTATAACATTAGTAGTTAGGATAACAATCCTACGTAATACAACCGTGTTCGAAAGTACAAAGTATGATAAATAAAACATCAGCGCTTCTAGCGAACTTGACTGGAAAATATCACAGGTATTTTCCAGTTACACAGGAATCGTATGATTTCTTCACATAATGCACATTATAGCACTTACTCGTAGTTGATTTTTTAACACTTCAAATTCCATCTCTTGGGTGCCCAAGGTACAGACTTGCCTAGTTTGGGACCCACTGCATTCGATTTTGTACTTATGTGTGAACTTTAACGATCTAATCTAGTTTGTGTTGTAAATGTGTATTTTTGTGTAATAAATGATTAAATGGTATACATGAGTAAGTAATCATAATAATAATAATTTATTATTATGATTACTTACTCATGTATACCCAGAGCAATCATGCTCAAGATCCATAGACTTCTTTAGATACCCAAAGTGTATGTACCTAGCGTGACAAAACGAGCGTGTCAAGTACGATAAAAATCGCAGTTGACGACCAAGATTTATTTAATTTCAGGTGATTTAAACTTCCGATTCGATATTTTGTCAACTAATTACTCGCGTACAAGCGCGCGGATGCATTGGGTTGAATAGATTTCGCGCGGATGGAACATTCCATCATAAAATCGCTTATGTGACGTCACAGTCGGTACCAAAAATGTGGCACGCAAGGTTTTCATATAAATGAAGTCGCATGCTCCATGGCCGCGTCGTGTGATATCGATAGGGCTGGCACAAGCGTCAACTCTTAACGGGTCACCATCATTCAGTCCACAGACTAAACCTGTCACCCAGCTATAAGAAATCCAAAAGGCTACATACAAATAGACCTCCCGTATGGATTTCCAAAAAAAAACGGTTGTAAGCGATTTGCATCCGGTCTCTTCCTGCCACTTAAATGAACTCGTCTGTTTGTCTGTTCGGTTAACATGTCAAGGTTATCTTTTGCACTTCGAACTGCTTACGTAATCAGTTTTATTTCGTTCCCGGATACTTCGTAAAGTTTTCTCGTAAATGCAAAAATATCTTGATGATATAAAGTTATTGTGTCTTTAGTAGGCTGAGATGATAAGTTGTCTAGGTCAAAACAAGATACTAAGGAATAGGGTGAATTAGTACAAATACAAATACATTTATTTCCAAACACTTATAAAACATTTGCAACTACCCTCATTTTAATTATTGTAATAACAAAGCACAATTAATCCTATTAATATAGTATATCTGGCCAGTGGGGGTGTTCCGTGAGCAGCCGTGCTAGGTAATACCTGTATTACAGCTACTACTGTTCCAACCTCCAACTGTGTCACATACCATAACATTATACAATTACAACGTATTTTGCACCTACAAGGGAAACTACAATGAAACAATATTTTTACTACCAATATACACAAATATAGCTTGGAAAGCCCCTAAAATAATACTTGTTATTTTAATAATCTTAGGAATATTGAAAATTTGCAATAATCTGTTTGAATATTTCATTTTATTTTTTAAAGTAAGGTAGCTTCAGTGTTTTGTTATTAGTGAGTTTTTGATTGGATTAGACTCGTAACAAAGAAATATGAGGATATATTATATAAGTGACAAAGAGTCGTAAGCGTAGATCTATTTTCAACCGACTTCAAAAAAGGAGGATGCTCTCAATTCGACTGTAATTTTAATTTTTTTATGTTTGTTACTTCAGAACTTTCGACTGGGTGTACCGATTTTAATGTTTTTTTTTTTTTATTTGAAAGCTGGTGCTTCCTCTGTAGTCCCATTTCAATTTGGTTCAGTTCTGACAATGGCATCCATGAGAAGTCGCTTGCTTCAGTTTTTTTAACTATAATTTTATGATACTTATTTATTACCATTGTCGAAAGGTTTTATTCCTTTCTGTTCTATTGAAAATAACTGGAGAGAAGCAGGAAACAATTGGCTTAGTCTATTCTAGTGTTACTAGAGGGACAGTGAACATATCAATTTTATTTATTCTTTGAAATCAACTTATGGGATATGAGGGCTTATGTGACACTGTTTTTAGGGTTCCGTACCCAAAGGGTAAAAACGGGACCCTATTACTAAGACTTCGCTGTCTGTCTGTCTGTCTGTCTGTCTGTCTGTCTGTCTGTCTGTCTGTCTGTCTGTCTGTCTCCAGGCTGTATCTCATAAACCATTATAGCTAGAAAGCTGAAATTTGACAAATGATGTATTTCCGTTGCCGCTATAACAACAAATACTAAAAATTAAAAAAAAAAATATATTAAGGGGGGTCCCCATACAATAAACGTGTTTTTTTCGTATTTTTTTGCTCAATATTTGTTCCCGACGACCGACGAAATTTACTGTAAATATAATTAAGTTAGAGATAATAATTTTCGCACGGTAATTTAAGATAGTTTTAGTTTCCTAAAATAAACGGATGTCGTAACGGCATTTTTATTGGTGAGGGAGCCCGACAGCGAGGCCGTAGGTAATAAAATATAAATCGGCGAACGGTAATAAAGTACCGTGTGCTATTAGACTGACAATGGTGCGGGCGCAACAGACAGCGCCCGCAACCTTAGCGCAGGTACACGACAGGGATCACCGACGAGATTCACACGGTCCCGTTATTGCCGTTCGGTGATAAATACAAACGCAAGCCGCGTTCCCGACACATTCTGTCTTCGGCCTTCAGTCAAATGTTCCCGACGACCGACGAAATTTACTGTAAATATAATTAAGTTAGAGATAATAATTTTCGCACGGTAATTTAAGATAGTTTTAGTTTCCTAAAATAAACGGATGTCGTAACGGCATTTTTATTGGTGAGGGAGCCCGACAGCGAGGCCGTAGGTAATAAAATATAAATCGGCGAACGGTAATAAAGTACCGTGTGCTATTAGACTGACAATGGTGCGGGCGCAACCTTATCGCAGGTACACGACAGGGATCGCCGACGAGATTCACACGGTCCCGTTATTGCCGTTCGGTGATAAATACGAACGCAAGCCGCGTTCCCGATACATTCTGTCTTCAGCCTTCAGTCACTGCACTCTCTCAAGGCAGTCTGTCATTCCGTTCTCAGCCGACACTCTCAAGACGACATTCTTTCACGGACAACCCTTCATTTACGCCTCGCTCTTGGGTCACCTCGCCAGGGTGCCTTTACGACATCAAGAGCACACAAAAGCCTGCGTTTCTTCTCCGAGAAGCAATCCCAGCGCACGTTCCACCCGCCAACGACCGTGGTACTGGACACCGAGTCGGTCCCTCCGCCTACACTCCTCTAGCCACATACAGTCCACTCGACTGGCCCGGCTTGGAGGTACCGCGGTCCGGAACATTGGTCCTTCGAGCCGGATTCAACTTCAACGAGAAGATTCGCCATCTGCGACAACGCCCGCCTCCGGATCATTGGTCTTTCCGTAGCCGGATCTACCTTCGAAGAGAAGAAGTGCCCGTTCGCCATCAGTGTCACCGCCCGCCTTCAGAAACATGGTGATGACACGCTCCGAGACGACGAGGGCGTCGCGTCAAGCCGCCACGGAACGCCTTCCGTCGACACGCTCCGAAAATGAAGCTGTCCTTATATCGACGACATCGGGTGCGCAAAGGAATGCGCCGCCGCCGAGAGCACTTCCCCCGCGCACTTCTATAGCCACCGATGCCGCCTATCGCCCAGAAAGAATCCGAGAGTCAACAGAACACGCCTTCCGGACTATGGGAGTGACCGGCGCGCCACCGCCGCGCGCGTCGTCCTCTCACGCCATCGCGCCGCACCGTGACGTCACATCGGTTGCGACCGCCGCCTCAACGCTGGGGGCGACGCAGGGCCTACCTTTGACAGGGCTCTCCTCCCAGCCGACGCAAGACCGAACACTGCCGTCTACGTTCTACGCGCAGTGCTCACCGACGCAACACAACAGTGGGGTCAAATACTATGATGTCACCTCACCTTCAACGCCGACAACGACGATCGACGCTGCCACAGATAACGCCGCCGCTTTGAGCCTACAGCCGCCACCGACATTTGCGGCTCACCTTAAGACACGAGACTCGCCCCGAGCGCCCCCTGCATCCGCCGACTTTGTGCCACGCCGCGCCGCCACGTCGCTTACAGCTTCGGGGCGGACAACATCAAAGAAGTCAAGCCGACAGTCCGAGCGACTGCTGCGGATAGCACGCGCTAAGGAAGAATACATGCGTTTACAAGCGCAAGTTGCTGCCGCGCATATCGAGACGCTGGAAGCTGAAGCCCAAGCCGAAGACGAAGAGGACGCACGCACCACTCTATCCGAGCAAGACAATGCAGCGAAGTCACAGCGCATCGACACATGGCTGAGTGAGCAACAGATGGTCTCGATGAGAGATGACCATCACCTACGACTGACTGCATCGCCACTCATGCCGCCACCGCCACCGCAGTCGCTGCAAGCCACCGCCGCTCAACTACAGCTACCTGCTCCTGCCGCCGTGCCGACCGCGGAAGCTTTTACTGAGAAATACAATATGCCTACCGTTGCGCCGAGGGATCCAATCGCCGAGCTTGCTGCAGCCATTACGCTCTCTAACAGCCAAGTCCGAGCGAGCTTACCGCCACGCTGTTTCGAATTACCTGTCTATGATGGGTCACATAAAGAATGGCTAGTGTTCAAAGCCGCCTATGATGAGACAGCGACTTATTATACAGACGCTGAAAATACAGCTCGATTGCGACGCAATCTGAAGGGACAAGCCAAAGAAGCCGTAGCGAACTTACTACTTCACCCGAACGCGCCTGCTGAAATCATGAAGACGTTACAAGTCCGCTTTGGGAGGCCGAGAGCTATCGCCAAGGCCGAGGTTAAACGTCTTCGAGACCTGCCACGCCTACGTGATAACCCAGAAGATATTTGCGTCTTCTCCAACAAAGTCGCTAACGTCGTTGCCGCGCTGAAGGCCCTCGGCTGTGAGGCCTACTTAATACAGCCCGACCTCACAGCTGAAATAGCAGGAAAACTTACGCCGACGTTGCATCATGAGTGGATAAAGTACACCGCCGAGCGGCCAGACGAGGAACCAGACCTGCTCAAGCTATCCAGCTTCCTCCAGGTTGAGGCTGACATTTACAGCCCGCATGCGGATCCGGAGCCTGACATACCGGATACTAACAATCGAGGACGCCGAAACAATAATCAAAAGACATACTCGGTACAGATCAAGGCAAGGAGCTGCCGAGCTTGCCAGAAAACCGATCACAGCCTCTCTAATTGCGACGACTTCCAAAGTTTGATGGTCGACGACCGATGGGACGTCGTGAAGAAGAACCACCTCTGCTTCCGGTGTCTACGACATAGAACAAAGGAACATCGTTGCAAATTCCAAAAATGCGGAATTGACGGCTGTCAATACCCTCATCACCAGCTCCTGCACAACAACAGATTACCACCGACACCGAAGACAGAAACAGTTAGTTCTACGTGGACTACATCAGCGGCTGCCTACTTAAAGATGGCGCCGGTCACGCTGAGTGGACCGGCGGGAGATGTCGATACCTGGGCTCTACTTGACGACGGGTCCACGGTGTCGCTCATCGAAGAGCAGCTTGCCGAAAGAGTCGGTGCGCAAGGACCGATCGTACCGCTATTTATTTCGGCCATCGGCAACAAGAAGATCGACGCATCTAAGTCTCGTAGTGTTCATGTTACACTACGAGGACGAGAAGGGGAGCCGCAGCAACTCAAGTTGCGAACAGTCCACGGCCTACGACTCACCCCACAAAGAGTCAGAAAGGAAGATATCGTGACCTGCGAACACCTGGAGGACCTGTGGCAACGCGTGCAAACTGATCTCGCACAACCGAAGATCCTTATCGGCCAAGACAACTGGCATCTACTGGTCACCGAAGAAATGAAAACGGGTCGCCGGGACCAGCTAGTCGCCTCACTGACACCGCTGGGCTGGGTGGTTCACGGAGCGCATGCGGGAACAAAGAGACAGCAGGTGCACTTCGTGGCACACCTATCAAACGTGGAAAATGTTGACGACAGACTAGACGAGACTCTTCGCTTACACTTTGCCATGGAGAGCCTCACAGTCACTGCAAAAACGCCGGTCAGCGATCCGGAACAGCGCGCTCTCAAAATACTACGGGAAAGGACAACACAACAGCCAGACGGGCGCTATGAGACCACGCTACTCTGGCGAAATAATGATGAAATGCCCGATAACCGCGACGCTGCACTCCGACGACTCATCTCCGTGGAGCGAAAAATGAAAAAGGAGCCGATGTTAGCAACTAGATACCGCGAGAAGATGGCCGCATTCGTTACGAAAGGCTATGCTGAGCCCGCTCCACCAAGCAAGACACCAGGACGAACATGGTACTTACCTCACTTTGCGGTTGTTAACGCCATGAAGCCAGACAAGCTGCGCATTGTACACGACGCAGCGGCAAAGACCAGAGGACGCAGCCTCAACGACTATCTACTCACCGGTCCAGATCTACTGCAGTCCCTGCCTGGAGTGCTCCTAAGATTCCGTCAGCATGCCGTGGCCGTCTCTGCCGACATCAAAGAGATGTTTATGCAGGTCAAGATACGGCTGGAGGACCGCGACGCATTGCGCTACCTCTGGCGAGAACACCCTGAAGATCAACCTGCTGAGTTCCGGATGACTTCGCTGATATTTGGAGCTACTAGCTCACCGGCAACGGCGATATTCATAAAAAATCTAAACGCTGAAAAATTCTGCGCACAATACCCGGAGGCCAGCAGTGCGATCGTCTGTTCCCATTATATGGACGACTACCTGGGTAGTTACAAGACCGAAGCAGAAGCGATAAAAATAGGAAGAGAAGTTCGCAATATACACGCTGCCGGAGGTTTCGAACTGGCCAAGTGGACGACAAACTCGACGACAGTGCTACGAGAGCTGACACAAGAAGATGCCAGCCCGGAGGTTACCATCACCGGGGGACCGGCCTACGAACGAATCCTCGGGCTAGTGTGGAAGCCTGACTCTGATATGCTGGCCTTCAACCTTGACCTGGCCAGAATCTCGCCCGAAGTACTACAGCGAGAAAGGCCAACAAAGAGGGAAGCCCTAAAAATTGTGATGTCCCTCTACGACCCGCTCGGCTACGCCTCTGTAATAACTATTCAAGCTAAGAAGCTACTACAAGAACTTTGGCGGCGAGGCACTCCGTGGGACATGCCTGTTGACGAAGACATCGCGATGCAGTGGAGAGAGTGGATGGAGCATCTACACAGACTCCGTGATATCGCTATACCCCGCTGCCATTTGGGATATTCGACAGCCGCGAAGCTTCAGCTCCACACCTTCGTCGACGCAAGCGAGTCTGCCTACGCTGCCGCCCTCTATTGGAGGATAATTGAACCAAACGGAAATATACAGACATCATTGGTGCTCGCGAAGGCAAGAGTCGCACCAGTTAAGCTAATGTCAATCCCGCGCCTTGAGCTTCAAGCCGCCGTGATGGGAAGTCGCATGGCCGCGGCAGTCACGGAAGAGCACGATCGAAAGCCTGACGCGAGGTACTTCTGGACGGACAGCGCGACAGTACTGACCTGGCTACGAACCGGAGCGAGATCGTATCGCCCGTTTGTAGCGCACCGCATTGCAGCCATCGAAGAGAACTCCGCACTCGCGGAGTGGCGCTGGGTGCCGACTAAGCTCAATGTGGCAGACGACGCCACACGAAACGTACCACTGGACTTCGGCAACACTCACCGCTGGTTCACTGGCCCCAATTTTCTCCAAGACAATGAAAGCGCATGGCCCACACCACGCATCCCAGTGACCGTCGAAAGCACCAGCGAAGAACGATGCACAGCCCTTACCGTTGAGACTACCGCATTACGTGAAGTGCTCCCCGACCCAGAACGTTTTTCAAAGTGGGAGCGATTTCTACGCACCTCAGCACGAGTCATCCAGTTTATTGACCGCTGCAAACAGACCAGTGAACGAACCCACTATAAACGAACAAGGAGGAATAAATCTGCAGATCCAACATGGACAAAGTACAAGACTGGCGAGACTAGAGCAATACGATTGCCGCAGCCAGACACTTCAACATCGCGATTCGTCGTACTCGAAGCAGACACACTACGCCGCGCTGAAGACCTGATATGGCGCTTCAGCCAAGAAGAAGCGTTTTCCAATGACGTTAATGCAATACGTCAGGGAAAGTCAACAACAACAGGTCGATTAGCAAAACTCGCCGTAATATGGAACGACGGGTTACTACGGCTACGGAGTAGGATCGATCGACTGACGGGGAGCGAAGCAATGACGTCTTCGCCGCTCATCCTAGATGGCAACAGACATGAGATTCGGCTTCACATTGATTACTTGCACCGACGTCTACATCATGCTGGAGCCGAAGCCACGATCGCCGAATGTCGTCAGACGTACTGGATCCTGCGGTTACGACCCGTCACAAAGACAGTAATACATAGATGCTTACCCTGCCGCATCAGGAAAGACATGCCGCCACGACCTGCGACAGGGGACCACCCGGTGAGCAGACTAGCGCACCATCAACGGCCGTTTACGTATGTCGGGGTCGACTACTTCGGGCCCTACCCTGTGACTTGCGGACGCGCCACAAAAAAGTACTACGTAGCCATTTTCACGTGCTTGACAACGCGCAGAATACACCTGGAGGCAGCAGAATCCCTTGGCACCGACTCCGCGATTATGGCACTGCGACGCATGATCGCTCGCCGAGGGACTCCGACGGAAATTTGGTCGGACAACGGGACCAACCTACGTGGTGCCAACAAGAAGCTACGCCAAGCACTCGACAAGGCGACGACAGAGGAAGCGACGAAACACCTAATCTCGTGGCGTTTTATACCTCCTAGCGCACCGTTTATGGGAGGATCATGGGAAATAATGGTTCGATCGGTAAAAGCCGCTCTTGCCGCGACGCAGCATCCCCGACACCCAACTTTGGAGGTCTTCCAGACACTACTCGTTGAGGCAGAATTTACGGTGAACAGTCGTCCAATCACCTATGTCTCCGTGAGTGCCGACGACCCTGCGCCACTGACGCCTAATCATTTTATCCTGGGAGGTCCGGCCCGACTCCCGACTGCGGGTACATTCAAAGACACCGATCTCATCGGGCGCACGCATTGGCGCGCGTCACAACGCCTGGCAGACATCTTCTGGAGCCGCTGGCTCCGGGAGTACCTCCCCGAATTACAACACCGGCGGGAGCCACACAGTCGTGGACTCACTGTGCAACTTGGCGACGTTGTTATTATAGCAGACAACACGCTACCTCGCAACACATGGCCACGCGGGATAGTGCAAGCCACCTACCCGGGCGCCGACAATATTACCCGGGTGGTCGACGTTCGCACGGCCGGGGGAGTACTAAGGAGGCCTGTGAAGAAACTTATCATTCTACCGACGTCGCCCGCCGCTCACGAAAAGGAATGCAGCGCCTTGGACGACACTGCACGGCGGGAGAATGTTCCCGACGACCGACGAAATTTACTGTAAATATAATTAAGTTAGAGATAATAATTTTCGCACGGTAATTTAAGATAGTTTTAGTTTCCTAAAATAAACGGATGTCGTAACGGCATTTTTATTGGTGAGGGAGCCCGACAGCGAGGCCGTAGGTAATAAAATATAAATCGGCGAACGGTAATAAAGTACCGTGTGCTATTAGACTGACAATGGTGCGGGCGCAACAGACAGCGCCCGCAACCTTATCGCAGGTACACGACAGGGATCGCCGACGAGATTCACACGGTCCCGTTATTGCCGTTCGGTGATAAATACGAACGCAAGCCGCGTTCCCGATACATTCTGTCTTCAGCCTTCAGTCACTGCACTCTCTCAAGGCAGTCTGTCATTCCGTTCTCAGCCGACACTCTCAAGACGACATTCTTTCACGGACAACCCTTCATTTACGCCTCGCTCTTGGGTCACCTCGCCAGGGTGCCTTTACGACATCAAGAGCACACAAAAGCCTGCGTTTCTTCTCCGAGAAGCAATCCCAGCGCACGTTCCACCCGCCAACGACCGTGGTACTGGACACCGAGTCGGTCCCTCCGCCTACACTCCTCTAGCCACATACAGTCCACTCGACTGGCCCGGCTTGGAGGTACCGCGGTCCGGAACAATATTAAAAACGGTAACAGGTAGACGCTTCAAATTTTCACAGAATACTTACTTGTATATTACCTTTCAAAATAAATAATTAAATAACTATAAAGTAAATATTAAAGGGGGGCTCCCATACAACAAACGTAATTTTTAAACAATTTTTACTCGATCTTAATTAACAGGTAGAAACTTGAATATTTGTAAGTAAATATTTAGAAATATATTAACTATAAAAATAAATACCTAATCTAATATATAAATACTCACAAAATGAAAATAATCCGTGCATCTAAACGCGGTGCGAGCGCCGCGCCGGGGTGTGGTGGTGGCGCGAACGCGCGGGTAGCGGGGGAGGTAACATAACGGAGCGAGCCATAGCCGCGCGTATTCGCGCGAGCGTCGTCATGCTGCCCGGATGTGTATCGAAAACCTACCTATAAGTTTGCAATTTACTACTTGGAATTTAGTTGATTTCTCGTTATTTTATAAACAGAACTAAACTTTGTAGTATTATAGATGATAGTACGGAACCCTTCGTGCGCGAGTCCGACTCGCACTTGGCCGATTATTTTAGACTACGTACTAAAACTACCTACACAAAATGTTCATGTTTCGTGGTTTTTATGTTACATCTTCTTCATAAAAAAACCTTCTTCAGATATTTTTTTAAACGAAACCGAAGTTTTGTATTAGTAGAGTTTAAGTAGGTTTAGGTTTAGTAAAATTTTGATAAAATTTGTGTTGAACAAATCGTTAGTAGAAATCGTATGGTTTCGAATCAATTCCATTCCCATTTCGAATAAAAAAAACAAATCAGTCTATAAATACAAATTGCGAACCCCCTCTTTCTTTTGAAGACGGCTGAAAAATTATAGCACTTTTATGCGACCGTCTTATTCTAGAAGTAAAAGTAATGATTCTAGGAGCACGTACTTTACAGGACTACTGGGAACAACCCTTGTTTCTATCCCGTCACTCCCATGTCGGTCATAATAAAGTATTTAACAGATATATGAAACGATATTGCTAGATTACATTCGAAATTGCCAGAATTCCCTAGAAGCACACTTATGTAGAGAAATTTTACCTTCAAGTTTAAAGAAATGGAGGAGCCAATCCAATACGCTACTTAATCTCGAGCATTGTCACAAGTAGCGTGTCTGACAGTATTCTATCGGACTCATATCACGTCTTTATTCTACCTTTCGCATTCTACTACAGGATAAGCAGAAAGTTAGCACATCACCATGCATTTCTCATTCACCTAAAATTCGTACACAACGATTTAAGTCCTCGTTTTGATACGTACTGTACAGGAGCCTCCCAGGATAATATTACATTTGTAACAGAGAATATGGCAGGGAGTTCCGCTCCCTGGCATATTCTCTGTTACAAATGTAATCTTGAAATTTTGACTAGTGAGAAATAAAAAGTTTGCAGAATGTCGTATTAACGCCTCCAGTTCTATATGTTCAAAGGTGGATCATCAACCAATTTTCCAATCGCAGTCACTCCGAATGTAAATCTTATTTCAACCGGAAATTTGAGAACGACAGACGTAATGGAATAAAACTGTCCATGTTAAGCGGGGTACTCACTTAGCAGTGTAGCATGTAATGTATCAGATACGGTATCAAGTGGGTACGTAGGCACGAGCCCGCTGCATGCGAGCCGCTCGCGCGTGGAGCGCTGTCTGTAAGCTCGCAGTGACCCGCCGAGTGGCGGTAACACTGCGAACACAAAGGCGGCTCGCAGGATCCGGCAGCTCGTAGTACCTAGCTAGATACGCGGTGGACCGTGGACGAGCCGTACCCACTTGCAGGTTGATACAGTATCTGATACGTTACATGCAACACTGCTAAGTGAGTACCCAGCTTTAAGGAGCAGACAAATGTAACTAGACAGCTGACATATTAATAGGAAATTCTCACATAAATGACACACTTAAAGGTTTTACGCGGTGGGGTTTTGTTTTTAGATCCTGTATCTGATCTACAGGACTACAGGGACCACAGTACTAGCAGAAAGTCGGCGAACTACTACCCATTTCTCGTTTAAACGCCAAAAATCCGTACCCAGCGATGTCGATCCACATTCTTGATGGGTACTGCACAGGAATGTAATTCGTTGCCGCCATTTCTGTTTCCTGAGACCCACAATCTTGGAGCTTTCAAGGCTAGAGTGAATAGATTTGGCTCCATCTTCAGCCACGCCGTCGCCTAACATCAGGCGAGTGGGTGGTCAATCGTAGATCTATCATGCATAAAAATAATCTACACTTTGACCAAACAGTCTAGACACTGGACAAATGCAGTAACAGTAACGAGTAACGGTTTTATGTTATATCGTCATGTCATTATCATTATCCTCACTTCAGCCACAAGAAGTTTACTCCTAGACATAGGGCTCTAGACCTGCAACTACAGTCTTCCTGCCATTTGTATGAGGTCGTATGTCCTCTATGTCAATAGACAATAGACAACGTTTTTATTGTGACAAAACCTTACACATATTTACATGATTTAAATTTAAGGACTTAAACTAAGTTTTGCCACAAGCCGGATCCACCTCAGCATGGTTATTGCCAACCGGCACTGGTCTTCCGCAGGATCCGGCAGGTGACGTCACACACTGCACAGTGCGCGTGCAAGCATTTTCAATCTTGTCTTTTCATGTTTTAATAAATATATATACCCACATTAATGAGTAACATATACTACTGCGAGTTTTACAAATATAAATATTATTTGCAATATGGAAATATCAATAGAGCAATTCTGTACAGGTCCTGGACATTTTACTTTTTGCTGTCCGGCTTTAAAGAACGCTGTCATTTCTTAGAATCTCTTCTCCCTTTTGATGAGAAAAAACAAAGTTGACTATGTGACTAGTCGTCCTATGCTGCGTGCGCCGAAGCATGGACTTCGCCAACATAAAAGATGTTAAAGAAAAATATAATTATAATGTGAGATGTACAATTGAGATAGCTGGGCACCTGGAGACGGATATAGGCTTCATTTTATTGTCGTTTCATCACTATGTGGTTAGCGCTCGTGGCGTAGCTTGACTAGTAGTCTAAGTAAAAATAAATCCGTTTGTATGGAGCACATCACAGTATTTGCAACTGGGGGGATTCTTTGAAATTATGATAGGAAAATAGCTAAAAATCATAGATCTACAAAAATCCCCGATATATAGACTAGCTGCGTTCCGCGGTTTCACTCGTTATGAAAAACGGTGATGATTATGATGATGATAAGTAGCTTATGTCCGCCTCCAGGTCCAAAGCTATCTCTATACTAATTTTCAAAACGATCGGTTCAGCTGTTTGAGCGTGTAAAGGTAACAAAATTTGCTTTTATAATAATATCATTATGAAATTGTGTCGAATGTATTACAAAACACCAGTACATTAATTTAAATAACAATATACTTAGTTGTCTTTTATGTTGTCGCAAATCTTATTTTTACTAAACTCTATGTGTTTTCGAACGATCATCAATGTCAAGCAACGGACGGACCGGTCAGTGTTCGGATGGGTGACCGTGAGTGGCATATCTTTCTGAGCGCTACCGTGAGTCGGATGAGACGTTAAATTGTAGATCCCGGTTGTTTGTTCTTAAAAAACAGCAAACGTCAAGCCGGGTCAGAGGTCTTTCGGCGGCTTAATAACTCTGACACTAGGGCTGGACACTCAGTCTATACGAACTAACTTACTTACTTACTTACTTACTTACTATGTGGGTGAAACCGCGGGTTAGTACAAGTAGTGCCGTATAAAAATATCCGTTTGAATAGATACAGAATTCAAAAAATCGGTCACATTTTATCTAATTTGATCTTTTTACCTGATTTCTATGTTGGGCTAGGAACGTCGGCGTCGTTGGTGCGTAGGAAGCTCTGACGTACGTCCAGTTAAAAGTTAGCTACATTTGTTCGAATAAAGCTTGTCTCTATTTTAGAAAAAAACCTATGGGCTTTCTAGATACCGAAACTGAATGGACATTGAACAATGGATTCGAACACTTTTGTTTCGAATCCACTTCTCTGTTTTGCGATTGAAACATTGACACATTTTTGAAGTATTTATTTAGTTTAACTTTGGTTTTTATTTTTTACCTGTTTGAGTCAGAAGGTGTGTGATGTGCTTAGAACCTTTTTTTTCTTATTTTATACCATGATCATCTTCTTAGTCACAAGAAGTTCATTGCTGGACATAGACATTCCCGTTAATAACAAAAATTAGAAGCGGCCTGCATCCAATGATGTCTTCCTGCCTATTACTAAAAAGATCATAGTATGTTTAGATACACAAACACTTAAAATATACCAATATTTATATAAAATAAGTACTTGATCATTTTATATATTTAAAAATTTCATATAATACATTTTACATAACTGGAAATCCCATACAGTCAGGTTCTCACGCTCCTTCCTCCCGCGAACAAGCAAAATGTGTAATGTCCTTCCTCGGAAGGGTTTCCCGCCGAGCTTCAACAAAAATCGTTTTAAAAAGGGTGTCTACAAGCATCTTTCCGGGCTAGCAAAGCAACAGTATTGTCACTGATGTTGCAGTTGTCGAAGCGACGGTTATCGCTTACCATCAGGCGAGCCGTCTGCCTTTTTGCTGCACCTTTTTATAAAAAAAGAAAATATTTCGATTGTAGAATCATAGCCGCACCCGGCACATCATCATGATAACCTAACATGCAAACACGCCGGGTAAATATTGTTAAAAGCCGGTCGCGTCGGCAAATATATTACTTTAATATAGACAAGAGTCGAAGTGTTTAGCAAGTAATAGTGGAACGTTATTACCCTATTCTGTGCTCGAAATTATCTTGGAACAACTATTAAATATGATATTGCTAGTGGTGTAGAGAGTTTGGGCTTATACTCAGCGACCGTTATTTTTTACCGTCACAGAAATCTAGTACAAATATTTCTATCGTTTTAATCAACATATTATCAATAGAAATGAGTTTATAAAACTAAACCCCCGATATATAAAAACAACTGAATCGATTTTGATAATATAGCTAAGTAAGTACACTATCGATCCAAATTATAAACAAAAAAACTAGATCAATATCAGTTCATCCGTTTGAAAACTACGATACACACGTTAAACTTAAAACAGTCCTCTTTTTTGTTAGGGGTGAAAAACGGAACTAGAATATCAAAGTCGTTACTTTAAAGGAAGTAGTTCAAATATGGCTTACAAAATTTGTACCAAACATACGTAATACATCTAGGTAAAGTTATTGAAAGCTTGTAATAAAAACCGAGACCTAGTTATTTAAACAGTCCCAATAAAACAAATAATAGGAAGTAAGCACGACGTAAGCAAGCATCGAACACTCCCCACAGGGCCGTGTTATTTTATTTTTACTACCACCAACGTATGTAAATTAACAATCATTAACGTCCCTACACGTCACGTGACATCGCGGCACGCGACCACATGCAAATCGAGCTGAAAATAACCCAAGAAACTACGAATTCCATATGGCAACACTTGAGGTATTTCCGTACACGTGCCCTTACATTCTTTGCGTGTATGGAAACAGTAACGCTTGAGTTGAGTTGAGCACTCCTTTGTACCTTTAAGGATCATAAGGTATTAAAGAGTACCTAATTTTTACCCGACTGTCGAATGGGGATAAAGATTTTCAAAGGTTTTTCAAATGTATACGATTTTATTTTTAGGGTTCCGTACCTCAATAGGAAAAAAACCGAACCCTTATAGGATCACTTTGTTGTCCGTCCGTCTGTCCGTCTGTCCATCCGTCCGGGTGTCAAGACCTTTATCTCGGGAACGCGTGAAGGTATCGAGTTGAAATTAAAACCATCTACGCAGATCCATAGTATCTTGCTGCAGAAAGAAAAATAAAATTTCTCAATTTTCCAAATATGTCGTAAAAAACGCACATTTCGACACTCACAGAGGAATCAAAACCTATGGGGTACTTCCCGTTGACCTAGAACTCTGAAATTTGGCAAGAAGCATTGTGTTAAAGTACACTTAAAGGAAAAAAATCCGAAAACTGGACATTTTTAATTAAATCACAAAAAAAATAGTGTCTCTATGCAAGGAATGAGGGCCCAAATTTTAAAGTGAATTAAACGTATCATGTGGGGTATCATATGAAAGAGCCTCATCAGCATAAGCTAAAACAGGTTTTTAACACATTCTTCGCCCCTTGCAGACCCTTCACTTCAGCTGGGAACCAAAACTTTTTAGGCGAATTTTGATTAAGTATAGAGTGGCCGCGCAACGCAACGTTGACTGCCTCAAACGCCGGCGGTTTACTGACTACTACAAAATGAAAGGGACGCTTGCTCGGATCCGAGTGGAAGGCGCCGCTACTATAGCCCCGCTCCTCTCGGATCCGAGTGGTCAGCAAGGAATGTGTTAAATGTTTTTACGATGTATATTTTTCGGCTTATGAAGGAAAATATAAAAAAAATATATGATTTCCCCCTTTTATTTAGTTTATACGGAACCCTCGGAGGGCGAGTCTGACTCGCACTTGTCTGGTTTTTTTTTTTTTATTGTACCAACTTCAAAAAGAAGGAGGTTAACAATTCGACTGTATTTTTTTAATATTTTTACCGCATAACTCCGTCAGTGTGACTTTCAAAAATAGTCACAAAGAGAAAACGCAACTAATTCCTTATTCACATAAGTTACAAGGGGTGGCTATGAAACAGGGAATTTAGCGGATTGGGGAAGGCTTTCGGTTGGAAATCCGACTGACAACGCTTTTCTATTGTTTTGAATTTAAATATTTCCTTTTCGCGAGACTTTCTTTTAAATTGGCTATTGTAAGAATATTAGACATTGAGCGAAGTAAATGGCATAATGAGTGTCCTAGAAAATTAAAAAGTATGTGCAAGAATGCATTTAAAATAAAAACGAGATTGATTTCTACTGTTAAAAAATATCTTACTTCATAGGATTTCATTCAACTTTCATATAGGTTCAAGATTTTTGATAAGTACCTACTTATGTATTTTAAAATATAAAAGTACAAAGTTAAACAAGTAAGTGTCTTAAAAGAAAATCAAAGTAGCCCGACTATATAACAGCTACTTTCGTAGTGCAACTTACGTTTACATTGCGCATGTATGGTGTTGAGTTTATGTTTTTTGCGAGAAAATATGCGCAAAACTTTTATATAGTTCATTTGAATAAACTTTCTTTGGTTTTCTTTTGTTAGATTACCTACTTAGGAAATTTTTTCCTTCAAAGTTGGTAATATAGAAACTTAAATACCTACATACATATAAACACATATACATATAAACATATACACACTCGAAGTAAAGAGTACCCGATAAGTCCGTTAAAATTTGCACATTTCTAAACTATTAGAGCTAGAAATTTATGAATAACCCATAACCCAATGACAATTATTTTTAATAATCTGAAACTGTAACTGTAAAACACTTAAGGCGTTACAGTACAGAGATTGACCTTGTACAAAGTTTTTTTTAAAATCTGTATTTCTTTTGGGGCTTAAGTCACTATGCGATTATGTCAGCCCCGTTTTACACGCAAATAGGTACAACTCAACATTTTAATAAAACTACACTATAATAGCAAGGGAAGAAGCTGTTTGCGCTGCAGAAGTACCTCGGAGATCAAGGTAGGTACATAAATCCTTCGCCGCTTGGCTTGTGGGTGCGGCCAGGGCCCTTATCTATTCCGTATGACCATTACATCGGCCGCGCTCACGTAAGTGACGTGCGTGCATTGACAATGAAAATTAGCCTTTAAGTTTAAGAAGCCAAAGACAAATTTTCATTGTAGACGCACAACGTCAAATTCACGTTATTATACGGCCGATGGTCATGCGGAATAAGGGCCCAGGATGGGTTGAAACATGCTAACGTCTCGGGGGTTTACTCCGTACCTGTCGCACATAATTGCTCTCATAGACTCACAACCTTGTACAAAGTTGTGTATACAAACAATACCTTCTAACCAAGTGTTTTTTTTTATTAAAGCATTAGCTACGGAACCCTACCATATGCGTGCCACTTATTTCCTTTTGAGGTGCGGAACCCCAACAACTCGATCATATAAATATGTTTTAAAAAAAATCAGTATCGCCCACTGCTTTCTCGTTGTCTTTTTACCCGAGATAAAAAAAACACAAAGTCTCAACGGCATACCGTATACAAAATCGAAGTCTTTTGTATTATTTTCTTGTATAAAAAGTAATCAATGTCTTTCCGAACATTTTCCGTGCGAATTATTACAAAAAGTATTTCTACACAATTTATTTGAAAAGCGAAACTTGAATAGGTTATTTTGTAGTTTGTACTTCTCTTCTTCTTTTCCTTCTTCTTTTCCTTTATTTTTATCTTTTTTGTAAAATTATTGAAACTTTTTAAATTCGTAATTACTTATTTGTCTCTTTGTTTTATTAGCAGATCTTACTAATAAAACAATCTTAAACTTTTTATAAACCGGACACATCAGGAATCCAACCGTGCCATGTATGATAACATGTTATAAGTATGCGCACAAATACAGGCCCCTGCGATACAGGCTATGCCTAGTGCAGGGTCCAATAGAACTCTGAGAGACCTAAATAATTGTATAACACTTGTATCATGTAAATAAGATTAAGGTTTTAATTGTACTCTTTCTGCTAATTTTTTTTTTTTTGTATTTTGTATTTTTGTATTTTGTATTATATTACTGTAATAGTTTACTTGTTTGTGTGAGAATAAATGTTGGTAATATCGATTGAAACTTTCAAGATTTTCATTTAAATTTTCAACAATAGTTATATTGTCAACGTTGTAGCGGCAATACGAATACGATCACATCACAATATTGTTTTGCGTCATTGAGGGCACTGCTGTCCTTATTTCGTTATTTTGTTTAATCGAAACATTAGTTCCCATATTTCGCCGCGACAGTTCTTTATCAAAACACAAGACATAGTGTGTTTTGATAAAGAACTGTCGCGGTTTTTTAGCTTAAAAAGGTGGTTTTTAACTCACGACCTCTTTATGTTCAACTGATTTCAAAAAAGAAGAAAGTTCTCAATTCGGTTGTTTTTTTTATGTTTGCTTATCATTTATGCCGTCATTTAAGTATCGAATCATTTGAAAATCCCTTTTTGCTTGATAACATTTTAGATTGGTCCCATAAAAAAATATCAAAATTAATTAGTAGCTATAGGTACGAATATAGTTTGGTTTTTAAAACAAAATAAATCTGTAAAATATCATCCAACTAAACGTAATTGAAGTCGGCTATTTCCAAAGAATTTATAAATCGTTTGTTTTTTCAGACTTTTTAATTAATAGATTAACAAATAAGTTTTGAAAACTTAAAGCCGCCAACATAAGAACGGCTGTATCGATGTTGATGAAATAAATATAGCTAAGAACACTATCGATCAAAACCTTTTTTAAACTAGACCAAAATCGGTCCAGGCGTTTAAGAGCTACGTTGGCACAGACAGATAGATAAACAGATATCCAGATAAGCACGTCAAACTTATAATGCCCTCTTATTGGGTCAGGTATCAAAAAGTGACAGAATAGTCCTACAATCCATAGACATATCATCACATCACAGCCCGCTCGCTATAAAACCATTTGAAATGGCCTGGTTTTGTTAGAGTTTCATTGCATACTCGTAAACTGAACCGAATCCTTTGGGAAACCCGATATTGCACTGAGCTGAGTAGCTACAGTAACGATCTAGTAGACACTTTGATAAAGTGCAGTTTAAAATGACCTCGATAGATTTACGGATTTGTTGCAATAAAATCGTTTTACTATCCGACTACGCTAAAAGGAAGAGTTATTATAGTTTTAGCAGAGTATGTTTTTTCGAACCGGCAAGCGCATCATAGGAAGACCAGCCACAAGATGGACAGAAGATAAACCGCTTCCAACCATTTTTTTTTTAAATCCTTGGGGGTGGCCTACGTCCAGCGGTGGACTTCTTGTGACTGATATGATGATGATGATGATGATGTATTTTAGTGTCTGGCTGAGTGGCGTTCAATTGGAGAAGCCAATAGACATATTTTATTGTGACAAAAACATACAAAAACATCGACAGGCCTCACGGCTCAGGGGTAGTATGTCTGCCTTCTGAGCTGTAGGTTGTGGGTTCGATGTCTACACAGAGCAAACATTTCTTCTGATCATGGATCTTGGTTCTGCATCTGATTGTTTATATGTATCATATGTATGAATTTACAAAAAAAAACATACGTATCGAATTGATAACCTCCTTCTTTTTAGAAGTCGGTTTAAAAAACGTATATATGTATTCTATCTACCATCTGGTACCCATAGTAGTTTTAGAGGGCGTCTTGTGATATCCTCCAATAATTATGTAATTATTATTATGTCATGAATATTCACAAGAATACTTATAAAAAGCATTCATCCATTTGACTGGCCTTGTGGCTCAGTTGGTAGTGTGTTTGCGTCTGCCTGCTGAACTGAAAGGTCGTGGGTTCGATCCCCACCCAGGGCAAACATTTGTGTGATGAGCATGGATGTTTGTTCTGTGTCTGGGTGTTTCTATGTATCATATATATATATTTACAAAAAAAAAGTATATATGTATTCTATCAGCCATCTAGTTCCATAGTACAAGCTTTGCATAGTTTGGGCTAGATGGCGTTGTGTGAAATGTCCACAAATATTTATTTATTATTATTATTATTATTTGATAATACGGACAACTTCCTTTCATGCCTGAAGTTTTAAATAAGCCATTGCGCTTAGAAAATACATCTCATCTTTCCATATTTGTACCGCTAGGATTAATTATTTTATGTACACTGGCGTTGAATTAAATTGTATGCTTTTATGACAAATAAAGATATTTTGAAATTGAATTGAATTATGTAATTATTATTTACATAAATAGGTACAACAACACATTAAATAAAAAATAAAAAAGCTAATAGTGATGATGTATAGTATACGTTTGTATTTAGGTATTGTTGTAGGTAGATCTATGTACATATTGATTATTTAACTATGATTCAACGTGGTAATGCCGCCAGCCTAATGGGCACGTTTGGGCGGGGAGACTCCTCGTCTTAGGTGTTAACATCTAATTGTTTGTTTTTAATTTTTTAGTTATTAGTAACATAAGATTATATAGATTTAACTATAACAACAAGGTATTCTAAGGGAAATATTTTATGGGTACCATTATTCACTCTATTATTTTTACTTCAATGTGTTGTTGTAATATAATGTAATTTTACTTGGACATACTATGTGGGTATATCTAAATAAAGTCAGTTGTCATCTTACTGCGACACAGCTGTTTCATTATACTTCATCATACTACAGGTATGTTTCTATAGTCTAAATTGTTTGTCCGATTTTCATGAATGAAATGGCAATCGATTTCTTATTATGGTCCAGGTGATATAAGCTACATTTTAGCTTACCGAATAAAAAATTGGGATGCTATAGCATACGACCACGGTTTTATTCTGAACACCACTATGAATATGTAAGAAATACAATAAAATATTTATGACATTTTCTTGTTTCATCATTTGTAGAGCGTGGTTTTTAGTAGTGGGGTTTTAGTTTTTGAACTTATTTTTTGTACACTTACGTAATATCAAGCGTAAGAGTTACACTAGGAAAATTGATTTTATGCAGTCGAGTGTTTTGTTTTTCTTTTAAAACGAAATTAAAATTTTAGTATTATCCTATTTATTATCATTGCTTTATAGATCTGCTTAGTAGCGATTTAAAGATACCTAAAATATACAGCTTAATTTCTCAACATAATGGAATTAATACCACTGTTCCAAATTTAAATTTAATTATCTCGTGCGAAGCCGCCAGCCACCTGATTGTAAATGTAGATTGTTCTCAACTAGTGCAGTGAGTACATAGTATTAGCTACATAGGAGCACTTTGTGTATAACTCACACAATCCCCGAAAGCTCTTAGCAAGCGCATTTAGCACCTCAGCGTAAGGCTTCATTCTGCTTTTCATGGCGTTCCAATTTGTGATAGTTTTCTGCTCTTAAATATTGTTTATCTATATATAATTTATTTAATAGTTTCTTCCTGCGAAATGGTTATAAATAGTAGTTAACATTCGATTTTTTAAATTGGAATTGAGTGTATTAAATATTTATGTTAAATAATATCGATTTATTAAATAATTTGGGGATACTTTTGCCCATCAGTGGTACAATACAGGTTAAATAAAAAAAAAATTAATAACAGTTGATAAACGGTGCTGGCAGCAAAATTAAATGAATACCTAAGATTTCAATCGAGTGCATTACGATGATTGTGGAATTTACTTATATAACTAAATTCTTCAATCCCCTTTCACAACAGGACAAGTCTGAAAACGTATAAATATATATAATATACAAATACAACTGTACGTAATATAGGTAGATTAAGCATATTAAACGACTCCAACTCTCTATATGTAAACTCTAGGCATCTTTAGGTCTAGAGCGATTCAGTACCTTCTAGATCAACGTGCTAAAATCTTCAGTCCCTATTGCCGATCAAACTTAGACTTAATTCTCTCACGCAGTGACATAAATGGCAACGTATTTTATTTTTAATTTTTAAAACATTATTTTCTGGGTCTCGTTGCCATGCACCCACAATCACTATAATAACGCATACGCCCTTTAATAATGATTCTACTAGACCTCTAGAGTGCGCCGCTCCTTTGAATAAGACCACCAAATGCGATTGAAACTATAGTCGGAAGTTTCAACTCAAAATAGACGTGAGTAACCTGTTTAATTTATTTGTTTTGTGTGTGAGTCCCTCGTCACTTTCCATAACATAATTTACTTATTTTACTATACATTACTTGCTAGTAATATTACCATAATTCGTCGCTCGCATGACCAACTGTCCTATCTCATTTCAGTTATTTGCTTAGGACAAACGTTTTTCGGTTCTAAGATTAGATTGTATTTGTCAACAATATTAAAAATCTAATGTTTTGCATACCTTTTAGTATTAGCTTTCGTAGAAGTTACTTACATTTTAATTTCAAATAGATACTTTTAATGTATTTGCTTTCTAAATACCTGTTTTTATTATTAGAAACATGAGATAGGACAGTTAGTCAAGCGAGCGACGAAATATCGTATGAAATCGCATCTCACGCATGCAGTGGGTATTCGTGAAATGGGTGGAATTCTAAATTATGTCTGAATTCCACTACTATACATATAGTAGTGGAATTCTAAGTTATGTCAAATGTGCGTGCGTTGGAGCACAAAATGAATTGAATGAAGTGTCATCTGTAATTACATTTATAAAAGTTTTTATATGAAAAGTTTTACAAAATTCATTTTCGGTTCAATTTAAGTTGTAAAGAAATTGGATTTTGTTCGATATCCAAGTCCTAAGTTTGAATATTTAGATGAAGCAGATTATTCTCGTTTGAAGGTTTTAAGCTTACCAAGTTGGAGTGAGTAGATTTGGAATCCCTAGAGATCGCGGTGGCGGGTCGAAATGTACTTATTTAGAGATTGTTTCAGTTTAAACAACATACCAAATAAGTAAAGGTTCAAACTAATCAGTTTATTTACTAGAGTTTGTTCAGTTAGAGACCTAATTCAGTATTGAGCGCGTTTTTTTTTTTTTTTTATAGAACATAGGTCTACGATTGACCTCCAACTCGCCTGATGTTAAGCGACGGTGTGGCCGAGGATGGAGCTCGTCGATCTAGAAGATATCTATTCACTCTAGCCTTGAAAATTCCAAGATTGTAGGTCTCAGGAAACAGAGATGGCGGCAACGAATGCGTTGCTATTTACTTTGAATTATTTAATTCAATCTAGACCACAGAATAGTTAGTAGTGTATTGTTCGAGACGTTAGTCCTCTCTTTTGCTACAGTAGAGCTGTAATTAAACTCACTCTATATCCATCATCATCACTATCATCATCTCAGTCACACGAAGTCTACTGCTGGACATAGGCCTCTGATTTAGATTTCCAAAAAGCCCGGTTGGAAGTGGCTCGCATCCAACGTCTTCCTGCCACTATAAGGTCAATATCCATATTATTAATAAATAGTTACTTGTAGTTTTAAAAACTGAAGCAACTAAATTCAAAATACGCAACTTCAATTACTTGGATGACATTTTTCTAGTTATTTAGTCATAAAAACCGAAGTAATCGACTGCTTTTGAAAAAAAATTATATGTACCACCTCTGACTACTTACCTGCTAAACAAGAATCATCAAAGTCAAATCATAATTGGCAGAGTAACCTCATAACAAACATACAAAAAAACATACAGTCGAATTGAGAACCTCTTTCTTTTTGAAAGTCAGTTAAAAACACATTACATTGTTCCGTAGACACAGTAAGAATGATATTAAATGCAATAAAGATGCGTCCCTCCACCGAACCCGTTCCTTTGTCGATTTTATTGACATTCGAAAGATATACGATCGACAGACCAATTGAAATGCTTGCGTCAAAGAGCGAACAAAATAACATGCAAATGAGATATTGCCCTCTTTCAAATTAATTCAGCTATGATGGACAGTAGGAGAAATTGCTAAAACGTCTCGTTAAACTTTATTGTGACATAATTCTAGAGGTCTTATGTTCCAGTCCTGAGTGAAGGTTTAGAGGCATGCCGGATACTTTAGATGGTAATTTATTTGATGAAACTTTAGAGTTACGAGGAAACAAAATTAATAGCTGCGACGAATAACTTCTTAATTACAACTTACCTGAAACATAGTTTTAAATTAAATTACAGCGTTGATTGACGTCGGCAAGTTTTGTTTTGTCAATATTAAAGTTATGCGCTATGCTGAGAGTCTCTACGAGATCGAATCAGAAATTTAGAGATCCGTAGACATGCAAAAGTCACCGACATAGCACAGCGGATTAGCAAGTTGAAGTAGCAGTGGGCAGGGCATATAGCACGTAGAACTGATGGCTGATGGAGCCGAAAAGTTGCGGTTGGGGGGACCGCGCCGTTGCATAGTCTCCATTCCCAGCGTAGGAAGACCAGCCACGAGATGGGCAGGTGACCTCATACAAGTAGAGGGAAGACGCTGGATGCAAGCCGCTTCCAATCTGTCTTTTTGGAAATAGATGGGGGAGCCTATGTCCAGCAGTGGACTTCTTATGGCTGAGATGATGATGATGGCTTTTTAACTAATATCAGCAATCTGAGTTTTGGTACGCAGTATACTATTTTTAATGTGGTCTGAAAACTTGACACCTATAATACTGCATTGCTTAAAAATGTATACCAAACTTTCAACTACATATGGTATGACTGACTGACTGCTATGTCTTTAAAATAAATAAAATAAGAATGAATAAATAAAGAAGTTATCTTGAAATTAAAAATTAACTAAATACATTAGAAAATACACGATTAACTACTTTCAGTCCCAAATCGTCTCAAGAGAAAAAGAAAACAAAAAGCCATGGATAAATTCATGTAGTCCTCACATTATTATATATAATATTTATTACTTCGCGGGTATAATATTTATTACCTTAGTGAAGGTAGACATGTCTGTGTGGTGAACAAAATATGCGAATAAATACCTATTCATAGAAATCCGCAAGGGAGCGCGAAGTATGGCGAGAGAAGCACTAGCAGAACTCTCTTATTGTTGGAATTCAATATCCACGATAAATTCCCGGGAATATCTGTCTACGCAATAACGCTAGTTTGATTGTTCGGGATAATCTTAAATAAGCCATCGAGCCTTGTTAGAAAAGGGTCGAGGAATCACACGCTCCGCCGATTCTGGCGCAGCGATGTGTCATGACATGCCACGCTTTCTTTTTGGGGTTATTTGTTTACTTTTTAACCGTTATCAAGAAAGATTTTATATGTCATGAAACTATCAATTTCAGGATTCTCAAGACAGCTACCTAACCTTATAGTTTCGCCATGTCCGTCCGTCGGTTCCTTTGTCCATCAGTTCGTCTGTTCAAATTTGTTTGGGATAACATGCAAAAGTTGGGTTGAATATATTTTTTTCTCATCTACGCCATCATGTGGGTGTAGTGGGGTATCGTTGGATAGGTGCTCAAAAACATTGGGGTACGAAAACCATTTTTAAATTTAAACATTCGTTTGCAAAATATAAAACTTTAAAATGTAAATTTTTGATAGACAAGTGCCTCAAGTCAGTCAAGTACCTAAGTTTCCAAGAAGGTCTTGACAGACGGACAGACGAACAATAATAAGGCTTACGTTTTTCTTCTTTTGAGGTACGGAACCCTAAAAAACAAATGCAAGCTAGATAATTTGTAAAAAAGTATGCCAAGAGTTAGTTCACTTTTTTATTTATTTGTCTGGAGCCTGAAAGCTAAGAATTGCTTAGAGCTCTCTCAGCTGCTGTAAGAACTGCGAGAAAAAGAACAAAAACAAAAACAGGACTTCAAGAGATCTTGTTATATTACACCTTTAAACTCTTAAAACAACGGGACAGTTAGCTTTGTAAGCAGCTGCTATACATTGTTTGTACCTTTGTTTCCTTTATATTCGACTTCAAATAAAGCACAAATTATATATATTCTATACTATTCAAAATTCCCGACTGCAGAAAATCAGTTTTTAACTTGAAATTGAAATTTTTGTCGAATATTTGTGTTTTCTAGTTTTACAAACGACAATTTTTTTATAAACTTATGCAGTCATTTTATATCTTGACATGATAACTCTAAGGAAAAAAGCAAAAAAATGTTTTACGTAAACCCACAAATACTTTTGAATTATCTTTTCGTGAGATAATTGTAATTGGTCTTTTTCCGTTTTTATCTCAATAAATGAATATGAATATGAATCTATGCACACCACAAATATTTGTTAAAGGATATACTCTCAGTTTGGTCCCAAAGTCAAATGTAATCAAAATCGGTTCAGTAATTTGGTTTTTAAAACAAAATTGCGCATTTGAAGTCAGTTTTCAGTGCTATAAACTATAATTATAAACAATTATATTATATTACTGGACTTCTTTTGGATGGCATGATGGTGATTATTCTATACATAATTATACATTTTGCTATAAGTGTTTTGTAAACTTATAAACTATCGACAATGTGTCGATAATATTTAAACGGCAACGTTTACAACACTACTGCTTCCGCACATATTTCGGTAACAGATATTATCTGTCATTGTACGTATTTTACATCTAAAGTCTCTGTTTGTTTGTTTTAAATTTTTCTTGAACATGGAAACAAAGTCCTTCAGTCGAAATAATAAAGAGTTATTTTATAATAAAACGTTTTTGAGTCCTCAGTAAAGTGATGGCGACTTTACTAGAAGCTTCAATGGAATTTTGCCGACAACGTAAAATAACAAGTTTCACTACTTTATTACACTTGCTCACACTCACGCACTTGATTAAAATACCACTATTTTTATCGCATTAATGTTCAAAATAACACAAGTTTGGGAAAATAAAACAAAGCAACAACATGTTACTATGACGTTCCCGCCAAAACTCCCTAAAGTCTCTGATGAGAACAGTGAACCTCCTTTTTGAAGTCGGTAAATGTTATAGAGATAAAAGATGTCTACAATCGACGAATTAATTACATTCGATAATGATAAGAAAACAGATTGAGGTAGAGATAGGTCAGTAAATATACCTAATAAACTTTCCTCCAGAATGTTCAAGATAAGATCGACAGATCTTTAATTAATTTTCGAGATGTCGGCTCCCGGTATCTACCTTGAGGGAAATTGGAAAATTCGCGTTGCAATTAATAAATATTCGCTCTCGTACCCTAATTTTGAATTTAAAGAAAGTTGCTATGTATTACAAGGTTGCTTATTGACAACGCAAAGCAAGTTCTTAGACATTAAGAAACAAATAAACGTTAGGCTGCTTATGAATATTTGTTTTAGAGTCAACATTTCGGAGAGTATACTTCAGACTTAAAAACGAAATTATGTTATTCGTGCAAGTGGTCTAAAAAATAAATTATGGGTTATCCATTTAGCGTGTGTTTATTTGTATTTATTGAATTCTTTAAAAATAATTTACTAATATTACAAGTGGTAGGAAGACACTGGACGCAAGCCGCTTCCAACCGGTCTTTTTGGAAATTCATGGGGACATTGGAAGTTCATTCTTATGTCCCGCAGTAGACTTCTTGTGGCTGAAATGATGATGATGATGATAAAATTAAACAAAAGAACTCATTCTATTGCAAAAATAAAGAAAATATAACTAGATATATATATATACACTGTATAGATAGTAGATATATACTGTATAAATGAATGTATCTAGCAGCGGGGCTGGGTTCAAGCTATCGATCGTACGGGCTACATACAAAATTCGGACACGCATCGAAGATGATTGTGTTTTTACCGGAATCTTGACCCAACAATCTGGAAAAAACAGCTCTAATCGTTGGTGAAAACTTTCCTAAAAACCATTAAAGTTTCAATTCTGATTTCAGACTAATAATAAATGATAATTAATGATGAAACATCAAAACGAACCTGGACTTCTTACCGTTATTTTAATGTAAATAATATTATTTCCATTTCAATTCAAACTATACGAAAGCTACATTTGTTATCACAGAGAGTGTTCTATATTTTACAGGACTGTCATTTATTTTGTTCACCTATTTCAACGCGACATTGTCCGGATATTTCGAACAGTTCCCATGATATCCGGGGTGAGTGTGTTGCCTGAATTTTGATCCCGGGACTACAAGAATCTCCAACATTCTCCCTCTATAAATTCCCGCCGGTTAACTTATGAAGTTAGTTTAGTTACATTTAGAAACTAATTGTTTGCCATTTCAGAAAGGTCTTCAATTTCCGTAATTGCTAGCTGCCAAAATACGTTTGGAGTTGTAGAACTTCGCCGAAAAGTTTTAATAAAGACCTGAATGTCAGTAATTCCTACAAGTATTACAACGGATGTCTTAAAAAACTATACAATTTCGATCTATATTGATATTGAGCTTCATTTTGTAATCGTTCGAAATATCGCATGCATACGAAATACTCGTAAATTTCTTACGAACGATATTGAAAGATTCCTTATAAAAATTCGTAATAAGTGCTGTCAACTATTCGAAATTTAAAGCCATCGCACCGTGGCGCATGCTAACTCGCCTCTCCCTCGTATTCTTAGTACACTCAATACGCTCTTGGATTCAAACCAGCACTGTGACTTGTTTGCGGATGGATGGAAGGAAATACTGTCAGTGTGTTTGAGTTTCTGTGAGTCTGTGTGAATGAATGTACTACTTAAAGTTAAATGTATTTTATTTTTCTTTAATGTTTTTGACTAAATAATTTGTTTTATTTTTTAAATTATTTATTTGATGTTTTTTTTAAGTTTGACGATAATGTGATTCATTTAATGTAATTGGTTTTCAACCGTATTAATTGAATTAAATAAATAAATAAAGATATAGACAAAAACCTAAATCAGTTTTTTAATATATTTCAGAAGTTAGACAAATTTACTCGCGAATTCCTTTTTTTATGGAGCCACTTTTATGGTACCCGGAATTATCTGTGACAATGTTGTAGATACAGAAGTTTTACCTCGTGATCCAGAATGGTTTAATTCTTATGGAATTGATCGTCATGCGTTTTCGTATTCACAACAATTAATGAAATATTACCACGGTTTGCAGTTTTATTAAATTTCAGAAATTTCGGCCTTGTTACATGCGCCATGTTCGCGGATTGAACAATACGTTTACTTTGACGATCAATTCCCTTCCTTTTGTCTCTTGCTACTAAACTCTTCTTAACTTAAAATCACTTAACAGTGATAATCATTTTGGTAACCCTACTTGAAGTTGATCGACAACCCTAATCAAACACGACATCTATATTTTTAAACACATCTAGGATGACACATCTTAGACGCGTTTTTGCAATGGCAAGTATAATTCCTTCAATTGAAATTATGATATTTTGAAGTCTCAACGACTTCCATGATGTGTAATGGTAATAATAAGAATATAATATTTTCTTGAATCTAGCAGATGCTCAGTTATGGTAGACTTTTGGGTTCCATTATTGCCTTGGTAAGTATTATTAAATTAATAATACAGAGAAAAATTCCTTGTTGCCAAACAGTTCACTCGGTCTCACGTAAACTGCATCTGCAACTTGTAACTGTAGCTGATCTTGTACATCACATGAGGATTGAAAGGAATAATGAAAACGCAAACTTTGTGTTATATTTTACCTGTAAGCAACAATACCTACATAATAAAGATTTCCATTATTTTTACAAAAACTGATTTCCAGTCTCCATACATTCTGGGGGAGAGTTTGAAATTTAAATAATAAAATAAATATTGGTGGACATTTCACGCAACACCATCTAGCCCAAACTAAGCAAAGCTTGTACAATGGAACTAGATGGCTGATAAAATAGGTACAATTAATACTTTTTTTTTAATATATACATAATATGATACATAGAAACACCCAGACACAGAACAAACATCCACGCTCAACACACAAATGTTTGCCCTGGGGATCGAACCCACGACCTACAGCTTAGCAGGTAGACATACTACCAACTGAGCCACAAGGACAGTCAAAATCATTCAAATTTCCGATCACTGATTACATCTACTACTATCCACAGCCTTATCTTTTATTCCCATAGCTGTCACCCCAAGCCAAAATAACTTTTGACGGCCTAATTCAATGAAAATTAAGGTCACCGCAAACGGTACATCGCAGCTATCTCCAAAATTGTAACAGCTCTAACGAGGTTTTACTCACAAAGGAAGCTGTAAGGGTCCGCCGAAGCCTCGTAATGGCTGCCTACTTATTACCCAAACATTGAGATAGGATTGTTCTTTAATGAAGATACGCTGTCCATGTGTTGTTTTCTATATAAGGAATTATTGTTATTGGCGTCTTAGTTTATATCCGACTGGCGAGAAGGTAGGAAGTTTTTTGAGTTTATACGATATACTCTACATGAAGAAAAGAATATACCTACGTTCAGGGACAACACTCATCATTTTAAACAACTTTTACCATGAAACCAGTCCTCAAAAATTTCTCCGGTTTGTAGTGTAATTGCATAATATGGCATTTATCTGAAAGTTTATATTTTTTGTGGGAAAATTGTCGAGCTTATGCTCAATATTTTAGTCGTCGTAAGCATAGCACATTCATGAAAGTTCGTGCCCAAATATTTTTTTAGATTATCTTGTTACCTTCCGAGTATCATATTTTTACTAATTTTTATTTTATTTATACCTCAATACATTTATTTTTGTTAGGTACCCCACGTGACTAACCTCCATGGCTGAATTGGTAGATGTTCCCGGATAAAGATTGGATATTGCGGATTCGAGTCCCGCCGGACGTTCAACATTTTTGAAGTGTCTACAAATTTTCGTTGTTCTAAATATTACAAACTGTCAATAAAACGTTTAATCTATAACTGCAAACGACTTTTCATAACAAGTCCACAATATCAAAAGCACCAAATTGCCTAAAGGTCGTTTCCGCTAATTCGCTAGGATCGCTGTTTGTTCAGCATCGGTTCCGGAAACCCGCTCCGCCATTTCATTATCGGCTTAAATTTCTTTCCATCGTGTGCACAGCTGTTATTGTCTTGATGAGGATTCTAAAGAACCCTAAGCACAGCTTGATCTGACGTCATAAAGACTACGTTAAGTATATACTTGTGCTACAGGATACGAGCGTCTTTCATTTGTTTTTACGATTATCGTTTGATATTATAAGCACAGAGGGCAACGAACAAGGAATGATTGTGATGTATTAAAGGGATCCTGGTAGAATAGACAGATCTGTGGAATGATTGTGATGTTTTAAGGGGATCCTGATAGAATAGACAGATCTGTGGAATGATTGTGATGTTTTAAGGGGAGCCTGGTAGAATAGACAGATCTGTGTAATGATTGTGATGTTTTAAGGGGATCCTGGTAGAATAGACAGATCTGTGGAATGATTGTGATGTTTTAAGGGGATCCTGGTAGAATAGACAGATCTGTGGAATGATTGTGATGTTTTAAGGGGATCCTGGTAGAATAGACAGATCTGTGGAATGATTGTGATGTTTTAAGAGGATCCTGGTATAATAGACAGATCTGTGGAATGATTGTGATGTTTTAAGGGGATCCTGGTAGAATAGACAGATCTGTGGAATGATTGTGATGTTTTAAGGGGATCCTGGTAGAATAGACAGATCTGTGGCTTCATATAAAAATTATAGTTTAACTGAAACAACCGACTTCAATATTTATTTTTTAATTTTATTTAAAAAAAAACGGACAAGTGCGAGTCAAACTCGCTCACCGAGGGTTCCGTACAAACTACTTAGTAGATAAAAGATGTTTTTTTTTATATTTTCCTTCTTAAACCGAAAAATATACTTCGTAAAAATATTTAAAAACCTGTTTTAGCTTGTGCTAATAAATATGATGCTCTTTCATATGATACCCCACATGATACGGTTAAAGCACTTTAAAATTTGGACCCTCCTTCCTTGCATAAAGACCCTATTCTTTGTGATTAAATTAAAAATGTACAGTTTTCGGATTTTTTCCTTTATGTGTATTATATGACAATGCTTCTTGCCAAATTTCAAGGTTATAGGTCAACAGGAAGTAACCCCATAGGTTTTGATTCCCTTGCGAGTGTCGAAATATGCGTTTTTTGCGACATATTCGGATGTTTATTAAAAACTGAGAAGTTTGATGTTTTCACAGCTCCAACGGACAGTAGACCTGAGTATTTGATATGAATTTCACCTTGATTCCTACACGCGTTCCTGAGAAAAAGGGTCTTGACAGACAGACAGACGGACAACAAAGTGATCCTATAAGGCTTCCGTTTTTTTCCTTTTGAGGTACAAACAATCATCTCTCCGGGCTAGCAAAGCAACAGCGACACCACTGATGTTGCTGTGATAGGTAACACTTAGCGCTTACCATCAGGCGAGACGACTGTCTTATGTTGCTATTTTATAGCCCCCGACCAAAAAGATGGGTGTTTAAGTTTGACGTGTGTATAGTGTATTTGTATATATGTTTGTATGTGCTATGACATTGTAGCTCTTAAACGGATAGACTGATTTTGACCTAGTTTTTTTATTTGAAAGAGGACTTGATCGAGAGTGTTCTTAGCTATGTTTCATAAAAATCATTTCAGCCGTTTTTTTATTTCGGGGGTTTTTAAATATTCTAAACGCACGTGTTGTAAAAAAATCTTCTAGTCAATAAATCATAATAACATGAATATACCACACACACTTTCCTCATCAAACTTTGAACCCAGGATCACTGGTTTCCTCCTCACAGAATTTACGACATGCATCAAACTGAATAAAAAATATATACGCGTCGACTTGAGAACCTCCTCCGTTTTTTCGTCGGTTAAAAACAGAACCCATCCACTATAATGTTTAACGACACTGTCAATATGCTACGGTCGCTATAAAATCTGTTTTCCCAAGTAATAGATTTGTTCCCGGTCGTAAAACGGACGCTTACAAATCAGCTGTAGAAGTAAACTGCAACTTTTTTATAGCCACAAAATGTATTTAAAGTAAAGTGTCTCTTATCCCAGTTCCTGTTTCAAACTGACCATTAATTTTGGCTTTTTGGCGGGGTTCTATTGTTACGGAAAATTTAAAATTGGGGTAGAGTTTGGGGTCTGGAAATGAGACTCTTCGACGCACGCGGACCGCAATTTGTGCGGAGAGACTGTACGTATGTTTTATTGTGAATATCTACTACTGCAAGGTGGTCGTGTAATCTAAGTTAGCTACAAATTCACATCTTATTACCCGACTGCCGGAAAAGGCTGTTTTCTTTCGAACGTATATGTGGATTATATTTTTATGTTACAAGACCCGAGAATAATGCTGTTTGGAAAATCGCAATTTCACGAACGTACCTAATAAAAAAATGTCCAGAATAGGTTTATTAACTGACTTCTAAAAAGAAGGACAACTGTATTGTATATTTTTTTATATGTTTGTTCACCGATTACTCCGTCATTTGTGCATTGGTTCCGGAAAAAAAATCTTTTCCATAGTACTGTGACCGGACCACGGAAGATTTTATTTTTTTTGTTTGGGAGATAATAACTTCGAAAGTGGTCCCATAATTATACATTTTTCAAAATCGGTTCAGTACTATGTTTTTATAACAAAATAACTGGTAAAATATCATCCAAGTAAACAAATTGCGTATTTTGAAGTCGGTTTTTAGGGTTCCGTACCCAAAGGGTAGAAACGGGACCCTATTACTAAGACTTCGCTGTCTGTCCGTCCGTCCGTCTGTCGCCAGGCTGTATCTCATGAACCGTGATAGTTAGACAGTTGAAATTTTTACAGATGATGTGTTTCTGTTGCCGCTATAACAACAAATACTAAAAACAGAATAAAATAAATATTTAATAAAATAAAATATGGGGGTCCTCCCATACAAGAAACGTAATTTTTTTGCTCGTTTTTGCTCGATATTGATAACGGAAGGTAGACGCTTGAAATATTCACAGAATATTGAGTTATATTATTCACTTTAAAAATAAATAATTAAATAAAATAAAATTAATATTTAAGGGGGGCTCCCATACAACAAACGTGATTTTTTTGCCGTTTTTATAGATAATGGTACGGAACCCTTCGTGCGCGAGTCCGACTCGCACTTGGCCGATTTTATTTCAATTATTTAAACTATCATTATCTTATAAACTATGGCACTGCTGAACGTATCTTTTTGTATTGAAAGAGTTAAGCCTACTTCATTACGAAGGTCGAAGTTGGCAGAGTTCCCACATCTTCCAAAACATTATGACTTTCCATATGCACGTTAGAAGTTTTCCTGCACCTTTTCTAGCTAAAAGCACTTAACAATACATACAAAACTTCATAAAGAGAAAGAATTACAAGTTATTCATAACAATGAGTGCAATTACCTCTACATGTAATTCAAATTAGTTTTAACAATGTTGTCACCTCCGCTTTAGATATTTCTATGTTAAGAGATCACTGTAAATATAAATACGTATCCTACACGTAATTATTTGGTAAACATGATGTAATTACGACAAAGCCCTCCAGTAAGGGGCATCACCGGTCTCTAACGGTAAATGACATCAATTTACCCGCGATACGCGATATCAGAGGTCGACGCTCCAGAGTAAAAGAAACCTACAGAGAAACAACCACTAAGAAAAACCAGTGCCTGCCACAGCTGGCGACGTCCGCATGCTACGGCGTGACTTATTTAAATGGATAAAAAATATACCAAACATACGAGTAGTGTCGAGTAGCGTAGCGTTTCGTAGTTAGCCTACTCGTTGCCTCAGTGTTTGCTTGCCCTATCTACCATTGGTAAAATTTCACAGGAGAAAAGTTTAATGCTCAAGTTTTTCAAAAAGCTATATTTATAAGGCTTGAAAGTTTTTTTTTAAACATGAGTTATATATATTTATATTATTCATGTATAAAAAAATAATTTCAAGCCTTACAAATATAGCTTTTTGAAATAAATAGAGCATTTAACTGTTCTCCTGTGAAATTTCACCAATGGTAGATATGGCAATCAAGCACTGAGGCAACGTACTATGTTTATAGGACCAGCGGCTTTTGCTCATTATTAAACATACCTATTATATACAAGTTTGGACTTAAACTAAGTCACTAAGGACAGGTCAGTGAAGGATTAGACCGCACTCGCCATGATCGGAGTGTACCTCACTCCTCAAGGGAGTCCTAAGCTAAGCTACTCGCTGAGTAACTGATTCCCTGATATGACATTTTACCGGACAAATTTATAGAGAGTCAAAAATAACACACATCCGACGGGACTTGAACCCATTGATATTTTGATCAGTGAATTAACTTTTGACGTGACAACATCTAATAAATCGATGAACGCCGGCTGCATGCACGAAAAAGTATGACTCATTGTCCCGTTACGTTACGCTCCTTGTCCCGTTACGCGCGCGCGCTCTTGCGGTGGCTGAGGAAGCGGGCGGGTGTGCGCCGCGCGCGACCGTCCGCGACTCCGCGTCGCTTCAATTATCATTCCTCGGAGCTCGCGCGCGGACGTATGTTGTAACTATCGTCCGTAAACCGACTTTACATACAACCAATTTTTTACAAAGTCAAAATCACTGTGTTGACACACAAAAATTTCATATATTTTACCGGACTTTATGCTTTTTGTTGTCTGTCAGTCAATTAGTAACTTTGAAGAAAGTATTTTATATGTAGGTATAGATTTAGACACCTGTTCGTAGAAAAGTATTTTTTTTAACAATATGTCGTATATTTATTTTGAATTATATTTCAGTGCTCACATAATTAGGAATTTTACATTGATACAGGACAACGGTCGATTACACGTGAGCTCCATTACCTATTTACCTATACCACAGCTTATTACAAGATACATCATTATATATACATTGTAAAAACAAATGAAATAGTAATCACTTCACTTTTTCTAATTTACCCCTGGAACAACTAGATAGCACAATTAGTTGTGCGATCATTTTATAATTCGGTAATGATGGAACTGTGGCACAACCAGTTGTGTTATGAAAAAATATGCTAACCTACTGTGGTTTGGTTTCTTTTTATTACACACATGAACATTCGTGTTACTAAGTGTAAGTCAAATGAGCGTTTCGAATTGAGAAAAATATAATTTACACATTAACAACTACTCAGCCGTGTCACGGGGACAAATTTATCGTACGTCCTGATAGTACAACCGGTTGTGCTATCAAGCTAGTCCACGGGTACCTCCTCGGAACGATGTAATATGTAGGGCTGGGAGAGGTAGACCAAAGTTTGGATGGACTCTGTAAAAGATGATATGTGTGCGAAAAGGAAGAGTGTAGTCATGACATCTGATAGAGTGAAGTGGCGAAAGGAAACGTGCTGTGCCGACCCCACCTAGTGGGAATGGGACAAGACAATGATAATAGATTTGCCAGAGCCCAGAGGGTTGGTAGTAATGAGACACATGATGGTATCGGTCTAATTTATTGTAACAAATAACTAAGCTTATATACTAAGTACTACGTGCTAGAGGCCTCCTATCTATAACATTCATACTCTTATTATCTATATTAATGTATCCTAAAGATGACTTATCATTCTTCATATAATTAACATATATATAACTATGTGGCTACAATAGACTTTATGGTATGTAATCAGAATGTAAAGAAATTGGCTGAAGACGTTGATCTGTAAGTTGTCTACTCTGCACCGTAACTACAAGCTACCTCATGGGCTATCTTTATAGAGCTGGTAAAACGACACTAGATAGAGTGGCTCGTAACCCTTACGAGATGAAAGATTCCTGCCTATTGTCCGACAGATAAGTAAGTGTTTTCTAGCCGGAACAACGGAAGTGTGCATAAAGTTTTTACGATATTATGTGCTTTTTAGCGAAATCCTAAGATATTATTACTATTATCTTGGTGGTAAACAAGAATATTCAGTTTTTGGTGAAATCGTTTTGCGTCCGGAAAATGGCTCGATGGAAGTGTCGTAACTTTCATCGAGAAAGATTGATAGGCCTTTAATACCGCCCGTGAGTCTATTCCATCTTAACAATAGCCCAAGTTATAGACACATAGGCTGCTCGTAGGTACACAACTTTATGTTAGTTATCTACATTTTTGGTCAGGGAATATCGATACAGTATTTCGCTACGAGTATTAAATACAAGAGACAAGTAATGGATTACTTTAACCTTACAATAGAAGGTAGTTTTCGTTTAAGGGTTCCGTATCTCAAAAGTAAAGAAGGAACCCTCATAGATATTATTTCGTTATCTTTCTCATAAATTCGTAGATACATAGGTAACGTAACCTGTTATCTATTTATCTGTGTCTACCAAAGGTTTTGTCCTCAGTGATTGACTAGCACACATATTTGATGAACAAAAGGCGTGCATTTCTTGTTAAGTGTGTACACTTTAACTACTAAGAACTGATTTCTCAATAGCGAGTAAAACCGCGGTGTGCGACTAGTTATAATCAAAAATTGTTTCTTGAAAATGACACATGCGCAAATCGTGTGAGTCCAATATTCTCTGTAGAGAAAGAAAATATTCTACCATCTCTGGATTCACTCAGGAAAAACAGCGAGAGATGAGATGAGAATATATTCTCAACCCAATCAAAACCTTTCCTATTGGCTTGAGAATATAGCAGCTGATCCCCCAAATACAAAACCTTAATATTACGAAAGGTAAAGGACACCGAGGCAAGACATATTTTACACAAACCATCTAAAATATGGCATAAACAGAAACATTTCTAAATAAACAAATCAGAACATTTCCATAAAGACGCTTACAGTTTGAAAAAGTAATTCAGAATTTCCGCGAGGATGTCATAGATTCAAACAAATGGCACGCCGAGGGACAATTTTATTGCAGTGGAAAATGAAAAATAGCGTTATTATTTCACTCTGTGTTAAATTCGCGCTCTATGGGAGCATCAAGACAATCTTCTATGCGCCATTTCATGAGGTGATTTAGATTCGTTTGTCACAAAAATAACAGGTCAAATACATTGTTGTTGGTTATTTCATAAAATGATGTTAATGTTTCGGTAGCCATGTTTTATGGCCGGCAAATAAACAGATAGGAGCATCTAATAAACGGTATACAACGGTGGACTTTATTACCCTTTCATAGTTTCACTGCCAAGTATGATTACAAACTACCTACATGTTGAACATTAGACTTAGCGAGGTAGATAACTTTTTACTAAAATACCACATAATACAAACATATTAAGATGACAATACCTTATTATTCCCGTGGCAAATCTTTTTGGGGTCTCGGAGGTTAGCGTGCCTTTTTAGGGTTCCGTACCCAAAAGGTAAAAACGGGACCCTATTACTGAGAATCCGCTGTCTGTGCGTCCGTTCGTCTATCACCAGGCTGTATCTCATGAACCGCAATAGTTAGACAGTTGAAATTTTCACAGATGATGTATTTCTATTGCCGCTATAACAACAAATACCAAACCAAACCAGGGGGCTCTCATAAAACAAACATGATTTTTTTGCTCGTTTTTGCTCGATATTGATAACTATATATTACTATTGATAAATATATATTATTCACTTTAAAAATAAATAATTAAATTAAAATTAAATTAATATTTAAGGAGGGCTCCCATACAACAAACGTGTTTTTTTTTTTTTTTTTATAGATAATGGTACGGAACCCTTCGTGCGCGAGTCCAACTCGCACTTGGCCGGTTTTATTTACATTATATATACGACTGACCACCAACTCACCTGAAATGTTAAGCGACGTGTGGTCGAAGCTAGATTCGTCGATCTAGAATTCTAGAATATACTCCAATTTGTAGGTGGCGCGATTTTATGTATGTGTCTCCCAAAAAAATATAACTTCTTTTAAATAGTCGGGCAGGCATAAGTAACCCAAAAAATACCAAGTAGGTTTACTATTGTACTGAAGGTATTTTATTGCTAGGCTACCCAAAAGGTCAGTCGCACAAAAACTACTTTTGCGGTACGAAATATACGAAATGACTTTCGCTATCTTTATGGATCTTTTGTAGTCGTTATTCTCTAATGTGACTAGATGGACACTAAAGTAAATCTATTTACTAGTCTGAGAAAATCCTTTTACGAGCATTTTATAAAAGTATTTACAACTTTCTGGATATCAAAGTTACGCAGAAATTAAGTACCTATAAGCCGTTTGCGATAGAAGTTTTATAATGCTAGGCATCACGGAAAATTCTTCGAGGCAGTTAATTATTTTCCTGATTAATTTAATTTCCGGAAGTTTGTTAAATTTTAATCCAGTATGGAAAATCGGTTCAATAAGTTCTTACTAATTAAGCCTTAGTTTAGCTTTCATTGTTTTGTAACATTCTGGTAAACATATCTTACTACCAATCTGAGGATGACGAATCATAATATTTTAAATTATTGATCGAGCGAGCGAAGCGTCTCTGCATCAACTGGCCAAATTTTCTTTGGTCTGTCATTTTGTTTGTATGTTCGACTCGCGTACAGAGCGTAATTTTGAATCAATTTTGATGAAACTCGTCGGCGTTTTTTGATAAGAGGGGTGGTTCCTATAAAAAGAGGGGAAGTTTATTGCGACGTTAATTACCAACCGATTTTAATTATATTTGGTAGGTAGGTAAAGTACACAATTATTACAACTTGTGGTAAAAATAATTTTAAAGTTTAAAAAACTGAAACGACCGACTTCAAACACTTTTGACACTTTTGCAAAGAAAAACGTGTCAGTGGAACTCTGCGATTCTATAATCTGACACACTCACTCAGGAATATAATGAAAATATTTTTACTTTTAGAGATTATTCAAAAAGTAATAAAGCAATGTTTCTAAAATAATTATGGGACCAACTTGGGAGCTTTCTCTATACATCAATTTAAGAAACATAAAAATTGGTTCACGAATGACGGAGTAATTCGTGTGCATACATAAAAAAAATATACGGTACGAATTGACAACCTCCTCCTTTTTCGAATTCGGTTAATGAACAGAATTGGTCGAGTGGTTGTCGAAATGGGTACTTCGGCGTTTCGCACCGCATGTGATTCGAACCGCGGTGCGAATCGCCCATGTACTGTTTCTGAATGGGCCGATTCGCACCGCAGTGGTTGGTGCGGTGTGAATGGCCCAAGACATATTTTGGAATAGGTCGATTCGGACCGTAAAGAAACGCCCTGATGCTCTTTTCGTATGTCCGATTTGAACTCATATCAAAAATTTAAGGATTTCGAAATATGACAACAACTTCAGATTGTTATTTATTTCATACATACTGAGGGTGTAATTATTAATTTCAACATGATACCACGCGTTCTTTTAAAAAAGGTTCCTACAGAATGACAGAGGACCAGATATTGATCCCATAAGGATTCCGTTTTTTCCCCTTTTGAATTACGGAACCTTAAAAAGATACAAGTTCATCACAAAAGTTTGTTCCGTGTTGGCATCGAATCCACAACTTACAGTATATATTTAAGGCAAACGTGCAATGAACTGAGCTGTAAGGTCAGTCACTGAGCTGTAAGGTCGGTTACTGAGCTAAAAGGTCGGTTACTGAGCTGTAATAATTAATGTTAATAGAATCTATTGTGTTTGTCTGCAGGTGGTCCGCGTCGAGGATGTTGGACGAGCCGGCGCCTACGCTGGCCGCCAACGAGACCACCTCCATCACGGACCAGCACACCTTCTACGTCACTTTCTTCGATGAGGCCAAGCAGCAATACGTTAACGGCACCAGCCACGCCAATGGCACGGAGGTAACCACAATGCTATGTGATATTCACCACATACACACATCCCGCAGTTTTTTTGTAAATAGATCTATGTTAGTTGACCAACTTGTCTGATGGTAAGTGACGGTATGGCCGAGGCCGAGTACAGAAAGAAAATATGTCTATGTTTCTAATTTGTAATATGACCGCTTTTAACACGCTTTTATTATGTCAACCTGTATGTAACTAACTATGTAATGAAATCTAAGGTAACTAATTTAACCAACTTCCAAGGATCGTAGCTTCATGAAAATTGGCAGCTGTATGTAGTTCTGATGACAATACAATAATACGGTACTGTCGAACTGATCTGATGATGGATCCGGAAGATATGAACTAGAACTTCATGATGGAACATCGTATCATAGATGTGTTTGGATTTGTTAGAAAAGTCTTGATATTGATATTGATATTGATATTATTTATTCACATAAGAGCTTATCCACTATTATAACTAGATATTATACTAGTAGAAAAACGAATTATGCATTGTCAGATTACAATAATAGTATTTGAAAAATAATAGTAATGAAACTAACTTGTAATGAACTTTGACCACTATAATTTGTAGCGTGTTTTTTAGTTTTTTAAACTGTAATTTATTAATGTTACCAACGCTTTGCTAAGTAATCGAAGTATCAGAATACACCTTTTTGGAAGAAATTGATGAAAAATGGATTGAAATTTTCTAAGAAAAAATTTTTCCTTTGAAAAAATTCTAAGTTTTTACAAACATAATATATGATTTTTTCTAGTATTAATTAACGGCATAAATAAATTATATTAATTAGTCTAATCCAGACTATGGTACCTATGGTGTATGGAACATGAAATATTTTGAACATGGCCGCATGATCGACGAGTTCCATCTTCGGCCACACCGTCGCTTAACATCAGGCGAATTGGTAGTCAATTGTAAGATCTATCTAACATCAAAAATAAAAGATCCCAAAAAAGTTTCTACTGCCCTAAACTAATTTCGAATTTATCTATTTTAATTTTAAAACTGTCTAAGCTCGCTTAGAAGGCCCGATAAACATTTTTACAAGTTATAGCATAAATAACTGCTGGAAATAAAAGTCATAAATTCATTATCTCAATTTGTTAAATCAAATTGATCGACTGAAATAGAATAACCAATTTTTCATAGCTTTCGGGAAACTCAAAAGCTTTTTTCGTACAATACAAACTCAGTGTCTCAAGTTGAAAATTTAGGACCAGTGATGACATTATGGCACGTGGTCACATGTGAACTAACCCTTACATTGAGTGATTACATTTCTGCGCTAAAGAAGCGCAATGTTACGCAATGATAAAAGCTATGGAGAGAGCTCCGGATCTTTCTGCGAGATCAAATCAGAAATGAAAAGATCTATAGACATACGAAACGCACACACATAGCACAAAGAATTAGCAAGTTGAAGTAGCGGTGCTGTGCCTTTAACTATGTGCCTTCACAAGGGCGTCGCCAGCCCATGGCCCAGGGGGGGGGGGGGGGGGGCAAGTTAATATTATGGAGGATGAGAAAAATATGAATTGTAGGTACAGGTACAATTGCACGGCCTCAGGACTTTGATTGTTTGCAGTTGGCTACATTTTTTTAATCTCTTGCCCCCCTTGGCGACGCCCTTGTGCCTTCACATAGACCGTATAACGTAGGCTTATGTCCAGCAGATGACTTTTTGTAACTGATTGATTATAATTTTTTATATTTGATAATTATTACGACCCATCGTTACATTTTTAGCTTGCTAATAAGCACCGACTAGTTTTGATAGGTTTTTAATAGGTACTCGTTCATTTTTTTTTTCGCTCTTAGCGTTCCGAAATCAACGTACGAACGAAACACCCCAAGCATAGTCGAAGAGTTTTGTGGCCTATAAGATGCGTTATTCTTGAAAATGTGATAAATCAATGCCAAAAACTAGACTTTCAACACGCCTACATTGCCTATATCAAAGATTATGTTCAGCGTAGGTCGTAACCCCACGTCAGTCAGCTCTAGCTTAACGCTTATCTCGTAAGTGTGTACTGACACATAAACCTTAAGATCCATTTATTATCAGCTCAGTAGGCACTTCAACGATCAAATATTTCAGTGGAATGTAGAGGTGAGATCACATTATTAGCTTTAAAATATTTTAAGATTCTATTTGGAGATACGCTGCGAATTGCAGCTCTAGGTATAAGTCTGTGGCGATTGTAACAGCTGCTTTACAGATCCCGTATTTGCAACGGCACCGGCACCAAACCGTTAAATTGAATATTTCTTGAAAAGGTCAAACATATCATGAAATGGTCACATTTCATAACATAGTCAAGCAGTACTTATCGTATCATTCAATATTTAACATTTAACGATTATGTCCGTTGAAAGAATCTATCTACATCTAGGTATCTAAGGTATCTAATCTACAGAGGCGGACTAGCAGTCCTAGCCGTGCTAGGGCGAGTAAAATCAAGCGCCCGCTTTTTATCACTGATGATCTTATTATCAACGGGGGGTCCGTGATGTAGGATGCTACTATACCTACATTATAATGCGCCTCAAATCTTAGGGGTAATCCGCTGCTGCAAACATGTGCGCACTACAATCCAGCGAGAGAGTATTTTTGTTTTGTTTTTATTTTTTATTATTATAATGTTCTTCGAGCAATCAGTATATTTTTTTCGCGATTGATCGCCAGGCGCCCCTAAAATCTGGTGACCTAGGTCCGGGCCTTTTCGGCCTTTAGGGTAATCCGACTCTGCTAATCTATCTAGTAAACAAAAGTACGAAATACAGTATAATCTATTAATAACAAAAATAGAACTAGAAATAGTTATTTATGAACTCGATGGTCAGATGACATCGACAAGGCAGTTGGAAGACAGTGGATCAGGCTGGCACAAGACCGGAAAGAATGGCGCGCTTAAGAGGAGACTTATACTGAGCAGTCAAGTGGGTGGACAATGATTGATGATGATGATGATTTATTAAAATATTATTTTAAAGACGTATTCGTTGATATCCGACTTACAGTTGAAAATAAATCATCCTTTCTTTAGCATTAATAACCTGACCCTTAATTTTTATTTTTTCATAATTTTATATCTACCCACCAAATTGTGTTTAGGAAGTGCTAATAGTCCTAAAATAGAACAGAACGGACATGTTGAATTTATGAGAGTTTCTCGTAGTACTAAAAGAGGCAATTATTTTATTGCCTCTTATACAAATCAAATTTTGTTAATTATAATAGATACTTATATCTATTTATATAACACCTCTGCTCATAAGAGAGGGCAGGTGAGAAATAAATCATTTCTCCTTCTTAACATGGAAGTAATGTTTCCTTTTTTATCCCTACTTATAGCATGGAGTACCCTGGGGATACTTTCCTAAATAATAACTGTCGTCCCTGTAACCACAAATTGTTTTTTTTTTAAATCAAAATAACTGTTTAATACAAGTGGCGGGAAGACGCTGGATGCAAGCCGCTTCCAATCGGTCTTTTTGTAAATCCATGGACCCCCATGGACCCCCATGCTGGACATAGGCCACCCGGCCTATGTCCAGCAGTGGACTTCTTATGGCTGATCTGATGATGATGATGATGAACTGTTTTTTGGTCCACCAATTTTACTCTTAAGAGTATCGTTAAGACAACAATTTTCGCCAGTATATACGTATTTTTGAATATAACAGGAGTTGATTTCTACCCTAAATTATTATCCCATTTTGATGATTATTTTTTAACTAATTAGAATAATAAATAACAATTAAAGTCGATTGTAGGCTCACAATACAAAATTTTAACTCGTGTACCTTTTTTCTTCAAGCAGAATCTTCTTGTTACATTTCAAAAGTACAAACGGACCCCAGGTGGATCACCTACCTCCTCGACAAATTTCATGCATAAGTAAAAAGAACGTTTCATTGTATCCAAAGAATCCGCAGGTGGGAAAGTTTGGAGGCACTCGTGTACATTCCGTTGGATTTTTACATAAAAACACACAAAAGGAGGCCTCGGCACACCTCTGAGATATTTGCATTTACTTGGGAGACCCAAGTGCCCTTGCAAATACAGTTCGGGTAGCAATGCTGGTGAGTGCAAGTGATATACAAGGTGACATTCAGATAATTGCGAAAACGAAAGGTCAAATCGTACTCCATTTGAGTACGAAAAATTAATTTTTAGCTATTTATTTGAACTATTTTAAGAAACTGATTTCCATATTTTGTGATTTATGTTGTTTTTAAACAATTTTTAAGTTCATTGGTGTGGAGCGGTTAGTTTAGTGTTGTGACGTCGAAAGATTTGCCTTGTGCCTACTTTAGACTAATGATTTCCATTTAGCTAAAAAATAACAAGACCTCGTTTACTTATGATACAGATGTTGTCTTTTTAACACGCTTTTATTAACTAGAAACGAAAGGGTATGAATTAAATGGAAATCATTATTCAAAAGTAGGTACTAGGAGAAGTTTATGGCATTATAGCGTTCCCCACCAAACTTTAAAATATGATTAAAATATAACAATGACAGCAGATTTAATTCCATACTTTCGCGATGATGTCCGACCAATATCATTCGTATGTATGTTCTTAAAAAAACATTCAAAAATGTGTGGTGAAAATCGCAAATCTAACGACACCTCGCACATCAACATTGGTCAAGCTATGTAAGCTGTATAAAATGGGAGGTAACATAAAACATACATAGATACACCCTTACCTACATACATACATACTCACATGCATCCATACACAGGTATAATAAAAATATAGCAATTATAAGTTAAACATAACTAACACACACTAAGCTCTCGATGAAATCCTCTTTCAAACAAAAAGAACTAAATCTTAATCGATCTATCCGTTTGAGAGCTACGATGCCACAGACAGATACACAAATACACACGTCAAAATAACACCCATTTTGGATCGGGGTTAAAAATACATGCCACCTAAACTCGAAAAACGTACTCTTTCAAAAAGTAGCCCTTCCATAGAAAATATTTAATTTAATGATTGCAAAATGAAAATGTCTATGGGTAAAGTTGGCGTCGTCCGTGAAAATTTATTTAAATTTTTAATGTTTTTAGCCCCTAATGGTACTCTTGACAAAGCTATTCCAGGGAATAATGTATTGAAATAATCTACGAGCAGAAACATTGTTTTAATTATCTTCAGAACGATTTATTTCTCATTAATGAATTCAAAACTGTATGAAAAAGTTTACTAAAAGAAACAAATATATTCCTAAGAAAGTGCGTGTAGCTTTGTAGTAGTATTGTAAATGTGCGTGTATGTTTGTAGTTCTAGCTACAACGGAGACAAAATATTTGACAAAAGGATGACAGAATAATAAAATTATAGTTTAAAAAACTAAAATAACCGATCTCTAAATACGCAATTCGTTTACTTGAATGACATATTTTTCCAATTATTTTGTTATAAAAACCAAAGTACTCAGCCAATTGATAAAATGTGTATGGTTTATATGAGACAACCTCTAGAGTATGACCTACAAAATAAAAAATAATCATCAAAATCAATTCATAATTGGTAATCGCAAAACAAAGATACAAAAAAACTTACAGTCGAATTGAGAAACTCCTCCTTTTTGGAAGTCAGTCCAAAACAAACGATGCCACTTTGTCTTTATAAATTAGTCAATGCCATTTATTAATCCGTTAAGGAGTGATGAATCTTTCAACGTTACGACAGTAAATTTTTACTATGAGAGCCCAAATCCCTCGCGCAAAAACAATATTTTATTTATTCTATATTATTGAGTGTTTTACACAAATAACTGGCAAAATATGTCACCCAAGTAAATGAATTGCGTACTTTGAATTCGGTTTTTTCCGTTTTTTTAAATAATAATATTTTATGAATAGTCACAACTAATTCTGAACACATCTTTTTAGTTTTTTAACAATTTAGTTTTACCCCAATTTTCCGGGGAAAAAAAACAAATTTACTAAAAATAAATTACGTACAGTTTAAGGGTAACAACTCTTAATCTCCTTATCTGTTTTCGACATTGTGTGATTCCACCCTTATGTAATTTTCCACGTGGGTGGATATTAAGATAGCTCACACGAGAGCTACAACCAGCTTAAAATAATATTATATCCTAGAGTAAGCTCTATATATGCTAAGCTAGGGATAACTTCTTGGATGGATTCGAGCAAGTTTCGAATAATAAATCAAAGTACAATAATTATAACTATTTATATATAACCATTTTCAAAAGTCTGTTTGAATAGAGAACTATATTGGTAAAAATGTAACTAACGTCTCGATTGAAATAAGTAATGAAATAATTGTTATAGTTTAAAAACTGAAGCAATCTCCTTCCAAATGCCCTATTCTTACCAAATAAAAAAAATCAAATGAATTGACCTCCTTTTTTTAAGTAGGTTAATAAGCGCACTCAATTCGTTTTCTAACCAAACAGATATCTAGTTTATTTTTCTTCTTTTTTGCGAAAAACACGCAAACGCTTAATTTTAATCTGTAGAATAGGAATTGTAATATACAAATTCTTTCAGTCAGTAATAAAAACCAGGCATCATGATTTCATGAAGTTTTTTTTTCTTGAACACGGTCTAAGAATACTTGTAAGCGGTATTTTTGTCCTTTTCTTTGTAACTCGTATCTGTCGACATGTAAATACTTTTACACAGGAAACGCCGGTACTTACGTCGCTGACCCACATTTTTTGCCATGCAAAAAATATTTTACTCAATTTTGCTGAAAATATTTTAAGGGAGACGCATCAAATGGCGATACCAATTGAAAATTTGAGTAACAAAGAAACCGTTTCCGGCGCTTAAAAGCGTTTCTATCTTCGTTACAGATCAAATTAAGATTGTTTACCACTGGCGAAACAGCTTACCGTACGCCTAAAGTACCTACCGTATATTAAACATTCGGAATACTCTCAAAGAAGTCTTGAATTCCGTTTTATTGTTTTAATTCATACAATGTAAAATTTGCATTTTATATTAGTCGTTTTTTAATTATTTTTAATTTTTAGCTATCTAATGAGGGCAAAAATAATTTTGAAAATTGTCGATAGATGGCACTCATATGCATTACATTCATAGTAATACTCTATGAGAGTTGGTTTTTAAACGGAGCATTATATTTTTAAAATGCATACATTTTTCTATCAATACTACATTTTTTCTATCAATAATACGTATATTATCATAATACGTTCGATTTGTTCATCTCATAACAAAATAGGAGACGTTTTAAAACGAAATCTACACAAGTTGTTCGACTTGACATATAGAACGATTGTGTTTTGGCGGGAACGTCTTAGTCACGTGTTGTTGCTTTGTTTTATTTTTCTAAACTTGTGTTATTTTGAACATTACTGCTATAAAAATGGTGGTGTTTTATTCATTAAGTGTTCGATAAAGTGCGTGAGTGTGGGCAAGTGAAATAAAGCAGAAAAACGTGTGATTTTACGTTGTCGGCAAAACTCCATAGAAGCTTCTAGTAAAGTCGCCACCACTTTACTGAAGCAGGACTCGACTTATAAATTGACCGTATACGTGATTTAGATTGTGACTAGAACATTTACAACTTGTTTTATTCAAGAATCTTGAAAAAATCCTAATACTTGACACTGGCAAATGCTTTAATGCGGGTCCAATACAAAAAAGAAGTAGAATATAGAACGATCGATACGCCATCTAATAAAGAAAGACTAAGGATTCGTTTTTTTTTTAAACCTCCTCATTCATAGTTCGTAGTTCGACCATCGTCCTGAACGCTCGCGCATACCCACATTTTTCGAGATATAAAATGACTGAATGAGTTTATAATAAAATCGCCTTTTGTAAAACTAGAAAACATCATAAATATTCGACAAAAATTTCAATTTGATCCAAGTTAATTTTCATACATAAAAATCATTTTGTCGTTAATAATTTGTAAAAATGCTTATTAACTTGTGGCTGAGATGATAATAATGAACTCATTTGATATTGTTCCAGTACCAGTCGTTCATCCTGCCGTGGTGGCGGCAGGTGGTATGGACGCTGCTGTTCGCGGGAATGGTGGTCGTTGCCACCGTCGGCAACCTTGTCGTCATATGGATAGTGCTCGCTAACAAACGGATGAGGAGTGTCACCAACTACTTCTTAGGTAAGCGATATATTTCTAGAATTTATACTGCTGACTTCTAGACATAGAGATCTCCCATTAAATGCCACTTCGAACGATATTCAGCTTTTTTCTTCCAGCTACTCACTGACAGCTGTGCTCACGTACAGTGGTTTTTATCGTTCAGTGGTTTTGTAAGTTGAAATGGATGAGGCATATAGCGCACAAAACTAATAGCCGATATGGCCGAAAAAGCTCTTAAGTGGAGACCACGCATCGGCAAGCGCAGCGTAGGGAGACCAGTCATTAGATGGACAGACGACCTTATACGTGGCAAGAAGACGCTGGATACAAGCCGCTTCCATCTGGTTCTGCTTTCATCCTGCTTGACAGACCTTTATGATTTTCCAAAATGTAAAGTGGACTTCTTGTTGCTGAGATGATTGTGATGACAATACGAACTGTACCATAATGTATCTACTTTACTTCACCAAGAAGACCAACTAACTTTCCAGCTCCATCATGAGCCAAATCTACAATACCACAATAATCCATTGTCAAAGAAGTTGCAAACCAAATATGGCCGTAATCGAACTATATAGAAGAAGTTGCTCTAATATCGGTTCAAACCACAGAATGTTTCTAACGTCAGCTTTTACAAATACCGAGCTGACTTTTTTTAAATAGAAGGTTGTAATAATAATTTTCAACACACTTGCTCGTAAAGTGGCCCTTATCAAACCGTTTTTATGGCCGAAAAGTATCCTATAAAACACGCGTGCTTTTGACTTTTCTATTACGCACTAGTGTCATTACTTTACAGTTTTTTTTTTAATTTCAACAAAGAGTTTTTACTTAAATTAAATATTTCAGTTATAAACGGGTGTGTTATAAATCCTCGCAAGTGTGTTGAAAAACGTCGTATGAAACGCGTGTGCATTATGGTCATTACACTCTCGGCTCTATTACGCCTTCTGCTCGGGCTGCAATTCCGCCTCGACTGTAATGACCAACTTAGCACACTTGTATCATAATGTACTATTATATTCACAGTAAATCTGTCAGTGGCAGACGCGATGGTCTCAACTCTGAATGTAACGTTCAACTTCACGTACATGCTGAACTCGGACTGGCCGTTCGGACATTTCTACTGCAAGTTCTGTCAGTTCATCGCAGTGCTCAGTATATCAGCCTCCGTGTTCACTTTACTAGCTATAAGCGTAGATAGGTAAGTGATATCACAAAATACAAGTTCAGATACAGAGTATAAACTTCAGCGTGCATTTGGTCTGTTGATATGTATAGGCAAATAAAGTAGGCTCTTGTAAGTTACGCAGACCTAATTAGAAGATCTTCTGACTTCCGAACAAGAGGTTCTGGCTCCAAACCCAACTCACGCACCTTCGTCTCATCGAAGACATGTGCGTATTGTTAATTGGGCGCTAACTTCAGAGGCGCGCGAAAACATCGTGAGGAAGAATTCATGTCTGAGAATTCATAATTTACTAGATTTATGTAGCTCGTTTAATCGAGTAAGCGAGCAACGCGAACTAAGGTCTCTGTTTATTTGTAATTTTTTCCGTCCAGATGTTTGGATTTTGGAAATCAAGTACAAGTCAACTAATCTTGACGAACTTGGTTTACAAAATCTACAATTTTGCTCATTGCTGATTATTTTGGATTGGCATATTTCCCTAAAAAAAAAAAAAGAGGAAAAAATGGCTGCGGCGATAGTACATATGCTGCGAGCAATTGATAGAAGTATTTAGTCCACAATTTTAGCATAAATGAAGTAGTCTATTTATCATCATCTTCCGAGTGGTTGTCAAGATTAAAGCTGGTAAAGCCTCCGCAAAAAAGTTTGTACCCGCGAGATTTACTGCTCGCAGAACTACTACTGAAAATGTATACCAGTTTAAAATTCGTTGTAACCCCCAGGTATGTGGCAATAATGAGCCCGCTGCGGCCGCGGCTCGGCAAGCGCGCGACGCTCGGCATCACGGCAGCTATCTGGGTATGGAGCTCCATCATCAGCAGCCCCAACCTCATCTACTTCACCACCAGCGCGGAGGAGCTGCCTGACGGCGGGGTCAGGTAACAGCCGCTAAAGCCCGATACCCATAACCGGGCGAGTAGAGTAGACTAGCGAGTGGGCTAGTACTATCCTGCTGTGAACAGTCGAATAGACCAATAGGCGACTCGTTATATTCTGATATAGCCGCTGAGTGGTACGGGAGGGGTTATATTACGGTACATCAAATGACGCGTGACGTCAGCGTTGCTATTACATGTGAACCCTTCCGTGCCGCTCCCATACCTCAGGAACAGACTCAGTTAACACATTCTTTGCCCCCTGCAGACCCCTTCACTTCAGCTGGGAACCAAAACTCGCTCGCTCGGATCCGAGTGCGAGGTGCCGCTACTATAGCCCCGCCCCACTCGGATCCGAGTGGTTAGCAAGCAATGTGTTAAGCGGTTCGGCTATAGACCACACTACTCGACGGGAAATGGACCCGTGCCTTAAAAGATACAGTCACGTGCTCAAGCGTGAGTTGTAATATGTATGTAGATCTTAGAGACGGCTCCATCGATTTTGATGAAATTTGGTTGGTAGATAGATTCCGGTTCGACCTAGCTAGGTTTTATTTGTAGTGAACCCGGGTTTGCCTGTTTATTCAGTCATAAAAATCCGAGTGAAGCTCGGTCGTCCAGTTACTTACAAAATGTTACGAGCGAATGTAGGAAAGGAAATTGCATGCAGATCTTTTTCTTTCTATTATAATAATATTTAAAAAAAAAAACTTACTGAATTCTGCTACACAGGAGTTTCATATTTTCATTAAAAACTAAACTACACTTTCTGCCGTCAACGTCATACTCACTAATCGACAGCATTTCTATTTAGTCTAGTAAAAATAAATCTGTTTGTATGGAGCACATCACAATATTTGCATCTACGGGGGTTCTTTAAAATTATGATAGGAAAATAACGACATATCATAGATCAACAACAATCCCCGATTTATAGATTAGCTGCGTTCCGTGGTTTCACTCGCGTAGTTATGAAAAACGGTGATGATTATGATGATGATAAGTAGCTTATGTCCGTCTCCAGGACCAAAGCTATCTGTATAATAATGTTCATAACTATCGGTTCAGCTGTTTGAGCGTGAAAAGGTAACAAACAATTAGCTTTTATAATATAATTATGAAATTGCGTCAAATGTATTTTAAAACACCTGTACATTAATTTAAATAACAATATACTTAGTTGTCTTTTATGTTGTCACCAATCTTATTTTTACTAGACTAATTCGCCCATTTCAGTATTTAAGTCGTTCAATTTATTATTTATTTTAATATCATTTTGATTTCGCCCGATTAATAATTTCCCTTTTTTAAGACAGCATATTATGCGTTTCCACAACAATAAATCATCTCACTACTAATTAGTAAATGATCATAATATTATATTCTTAGTAGATACCCACGAAGCGTTATGACGTAACTAATCCGTCTTGTAGATGGTAATATAACAGCGAGTTATTTGCACGTCGGCCTAGAAGACATTCCGATAACGAGTTGCAATTAAATAACTAAAAATTTGTAGCTATCTGTACCTACAATTGACTTATCTACATTTTACAAGCATATTTTTTTTTAGTGTTCTTTAGTCAACAAGGAAATTTTTAGAGCCGGCACAGTGCGACGCTGCCGACAGACGGGTGGACAGACGGACAACAAAGTGATCCTATAAGGTTCCGTTTTTTTCCTTTTGAAGTGCGGAACCCTAAAAATGAGTTTTTTCGTAACCTCCAACAAAACGTTTCGTAATATATAAGTACTTTTACTAGAATTATTTTAAAGAATGCGCATTTATAATCTTTTACGGCGATTTTATGCTTTCTCATAAAAAACGTACAATCAACAGCATATCAATCGTAATGTAATCGTAAGTTAGACTACAAAAATCGCTCTTCTGGAATCGGGTATTTTGTTTTTCTTTTAATATGGATACTTGTTGAATTAGGAACTTATGCAACGACACTCCACACTATAGTGTAAAAGAGAAAAAAACCATTTCACATAAATGTATGTATATATGTATGTATGTACCATCGTCATCATCATTAACATTTTTAATCAATTCGTGGGTGAAACCTTGGAGTACAGCTAATAATAAATTATCAGAGTGCACAAGCACTAACACTTTTACGAGCTCCTAGCGTGACTAACTAACTAAGGTAAAATAATATGAAACCGTGTAATGTAGGTTAAGCAGGTTTCCATCGGTAGGCTATCATGCTTGTTTTAATTACCAATAATAACTTAGCAATAATCCTATAATTAGACATGAAATTTGTAATTGCTATGTATTACCTAATTTAATGAACACACTGAAGCTCGTCGTTTATTTAAATGTCTCGGGGCCAAACACACGCCGCCTCGACTTTTAATTATTTAAATGTATCAACCAATTTTTCATTGTAATTCGCTCATTATCATCAATCATTAAATACATTATACCCAATTACAATTCACTCGCCTTCATAAACCATTATGTTCCCACTTACAATTCACTCGCCATCATCAACCATTATATATACACACTTACAAATTCACTCACGATTATCAACCATTTTGTGGTACTTGCAATTCACTTATTATTTATCCACAATTTTACGCCCCCTTGCTGAATATTTTCTAAGTCTTCTCTTTAGCGCGTCGTCCTTTCCGGTCGTTGATTCACTTATTCCGGATAATTAATTATTAAAGCCATATAAAGTTTCTGAAACTTAACATATTAATCTGTAAAACCTGACGTGTGCTGGCTGCTATAAAGTACAGTAGGGAATGTAATTTAATCAAGCCACTTGCACTGGATTTACCGTAGTCACAAGCTGAGAGGGATTCGAAATAATTTCTTACATTATGGAATTAGTTCAAGGGGACTTGAAATCTTAAGAAGGTCTGGGATTGACAGACAGAATGTTCACTATTAGCGAATCTTGGGTCGAATGAACTCTAGTCTATAATATAGTTGTAACTTTTAAAAGATTTGTACTGATAAGTCTTTTGCAAACTTTACCAATTACTTAACCGCCCAAACGTGCTATTATTTTTGTGTTCTAAATTGAAGATGAAATTTTGAAAAGAAAATTTTTCGGACATTAAAAGCTGTAATGTTTCACAATCTGAGGTGACGTAACAGTCACGCTGTTTACCAGAGAGATTTACACATTATTCTGTCTGCAACAGCCAACTTGCGCCTAACAGAAAAAACTACTATTAGAAAAAACTATTAGTAGACTTAAAATTGGCCATTGTACATTATGTTCTAGAAGGAACTTTTCATCCAGGCAACTAACTATTCGGAGATAATTATCTTGGGATGCTTTTTAGTGGATGTAGTTTTGTCCCTCGCCAGGCAGAGCTCTAGGCGATTATGCTGCTGCTATTTCAATAACTAATATATCTCGCGAAAATTGCAAGTATTATCCAATAAACAGACGGCTCCTAAATGACAACATTTGCCATTTTTGTAACATTGATTTACGATACTTTTTCAACTTCTACGTCCTGCAGGCGTATCGCAGCGACAAAATTTTCTATAAAACTCTTGTCGTGCGAGAACGTGACACGGATACGAATTTCTAATAAGTCTATCTCTTTTTCGCTCGACAAAACGTAGAACTTTATTAGAGCTGCATGTATGTATACCTAGTATTAGTTGCAAGTCACGATTGCAAGCGGCCTTTATTATATGTATGTTGTGTTTATGTATATGAGTATATGAGTGACGCCCACCTACTCACTCCTTCCCTTACATGCTCAAAGCAAATATTAAACATTTTCATCTAAATAATTGTGTGTTCCAATGAATAGCATATTACTTACATGTGAATGACGTTCTAAGTATGTGTTATTAATTCTAAACTAAATATTATTCAACAGGCGCGTCTGCTTCTCCGAGTGGCCGGATGGCATGACTACGGAATCCCAAATAGAATACATGTGAGTATACAAAAATATGCCTAAAATAATCAAAATGCCGCCTCCGCTGATTGCGTGTACCAGGCGAATAACCACACAATTTATTGTTAGAAACGTGAAAAATTCAACATTGAGTAACATGGAAGTGGCATGTGGATTGAGCACTGCTGGAAACGAAAAGTGAACATTGTAAATTATACTTTAATGCTTACTTTAAAGGGTTGTAAAGTCTGATTATAAATGTTATTTATTTTTTATTCCAATACGTAGTTTACCATTAGTATTTGTTTGTCTGTATTGTTAGGTACTATTCGAGTTAGTTTTATTATTCTTGTCAAATGTTAGTTAGTTTAGTATTGCAACGGTTTTTTTTAACAGAAATAAACCTTACATTAACTATATTGTAATTTTAAGACCCAAATAAGCATACACGAACAAAACCGCACTGAAAACGCCGAATGTAGCTTTACATCAGAGCAAAAACAGACATTCATTATCGTTTCATAACAGCTAGTTATTGAAATAAGTGGAATTTCAAATACATTTCAATTCGAAGTGAATTATGAATGTAGAAATAAAGTTTCAAGGGCGGTCGACGTTTGGAAGATATCAGATGGCTAGACAGATAAAATATTATATATTTAAAAACAAGTAACAGCTGCATCACGTAAAATAGAACTGCGTGAGTCATTCAATCGTATAGCTTGAACGGTTTTTCATTTTTGCATACGATACCGCTTCCGTATGTTATGACATCTCTCATAAATATTTATAAAAGGAGCAGTTGCCATGGGCTTTGAAGAGCTGATAAAATATCCAATCTCCATAAAAGATGTTAGCCGTTTTTCATCTGATCTCCCATATTTTCCCTGACGAAACGGGGGGGAAAAGTGAAAAGAATGAAGTGGCGGTCAATCAAAACGCAGTGCAATCAATACTTGTTATTAATGTTTGTTGGCAGACTTCTAGTTTTTATTGAGAACTTATATATTAATGTATGTTATTATGTTTCTTATAAATACTAAAGTTTGTGTGTGTTTGTTACTGTAACACGCTAAAACGAATGAACGGACTTTAATTACATTTGGTAGGGAGGTATCTTAAAGTAATTTACCCGAATTTATTATTAGGTACCCGAAAAAATTAAAGGATCCTGTAGGATGACTGAAGCCACAAAACATAACTAGTGTAGTAAGCGAAAGTACAGCTCGCCTTGTGAGCACAGACAAATGTTCAGACTTATGCTCGCGTATGTTTGTACCTACAATGTGTTTTTTTAATAAAGAGTTATCTATCTATCTCGCGAGGTCTACTGTTCGTACACGACTAGTTAATAATCTGTGACGTTTTCAGGTACAACGTAGCTTTCATGGTGCTGACGTACTTTATGCCGATAATCGCCATGACGTTCGCGTACACTCGTGTCGGTATCGAGTTGTGGGGCTCGCAGTCTATCGGCGAGTGCACGCAGCGGCAACTAGACAACGTCAAGAGCAAACGGAGGGTAAGATAGCACAGAACACCATTATATAATCCTTTATTTTAGTGATTACTTTCCTTTACTTTACTTTAGTGAGTTATATGTCATCGCAATTATCGGCATGACGTATGCCACAATACGTCATGCCGATAATCGCGATGACATTTGCATACACTAGCGTCGGTATCGAGTTGTGGGGCTCGCAGTCTATCAGCGAGTGCACGCAGCGCCAGCTAGAAAACGGAGGGTAAGATAGCACAGAACTTCGCTCTAATTCTTTCCTTTAGTGATATAAATGACCTTTAGCTTAGCGCGCCATTATACGGAGTGGACACTTCTGGTATTATTAAAGTATAAAGAACTCTTGTAGTGTTCTATACACTGTAACATAACGTTGCTTTTGCCGACTTGCGATCTCACTATAGAAAACATTTACCTTACATTAGCCTAATTAGCAGAAACCTTGCACAAACAAAGGAGGGTCCTGAGGGTGTCGTTCCGTTTGCCTAGAATTCTTTGTTTTGTAATTTTCTTACTTACGCTACAGATGTTTAGAATAAATTGCAAGTTTATAAAAAAAATTATACGTATGTAAGTTATTTTACTATAATAATGTTGACTGTCTAGTGGTAGCTTGTTCATGTAATGTAATCTTTGAGATGTTCATTGATTTGCAATTTTTACCCGACTGCGTAAGATTGTATGTATGTATGTTTCTATATGAGCGCCTATAGCCTAAACGGCTTGACCTATTTTGATGTGCGTCTTCACTCCCTAAGTGTCACGTCACTAACGAAATCTTAAGTTGTAAATACTGCAAAAACCTCTTTTCTGCAGTCGAATGTTTTGTTTTTCTATTAATAAGATACGTGTTTTATTTACTTACTCCTTGCTCCCACATAGGTAGATTTCTCATTTTGTAAGGATGCAACAAGCTTTTAGACGAATACTAATCAGGAAAGAACAAATTTAGCAAAGAAAACTCCTAATATAAGATCGAGATAATAAACACCTCGCGCCACGAATTTTGTTAATTCGTTATCATGTTATATGTAGGACCCAATATAGATGCCACTGCTGGATAGATGAATCTACTCGACAATCGAATAACAAGGCCATGGAGAACACCTAAGTCGTAGAACAAACGTAGTAAGCAAAAAAGCGAGTGGGCTGATCTCGTCGTCGCATTTCGCTAATTTGTTAGGATTCCGTCTTTCATAAAGTATCAAGAATGTTACTGGGGTTTTTTCACTTTATGGGTCAAACCTAGTTTCGTTAGTCCGTCTGTCTCCCTGTCCGTGACGTGTCGTGTGTGTCCGTGTCTGTCCGTGTGTCTGTGTCTGACGCACATGGTAATTTTTTTTTATAATACGCTTGCATTTGACCACTACCTAGCCTGATGTTATTCCACAGCTACGATCTACACTGGTGCGCACTTGCCTAGAAGAAATCTATTCACTCGCGATTTCTTAAAAATATGAAGTAAATAGGTAACTTTATGTGACAGAAAGCAATTATAAGTTTATAACTAAAATAAAATCTGTCATTGACAAAAAATAATTGATAAGATTATTTATTTTATAACAAACAAGAAAATATCCAGCCAAAAAATCAGTGCGTTATAGTACATTTTTTGCGGAATATTTTAACGTTTAATCAAAGTCTGAATAGACCAGCCTTTCAATAATTTAGTCTTATTATATTTTAGGCTTTTCACATTTTAATCGTTCAGCTCTCGTAGTCTTTTTGCATTGTAGACAGTCTAGGAAATTTATCTATTAATTTATTTAGCAATAACAACAAATAAAAATTAGGTACCGGTCTTATGCGCTATTAAGTAACTAAAGGATGTTGGACGCATCTCATGCAAAAAGTAACTTGTCCTTCGAAGAGACTGATTTCCCAAAGGGCTGGGTTATTGCTTTATAAGAGATATCGCCACATCTTGTCAATATACGGAATTAAGTTATGTACCAACACGAGGTCGTATTTTACCCTTGTGTTATTGGTGTTTTCTTTCATGTATTTACTGTATCGAAGAAAGTAATTTAGTTTCTCGTAAAATAAACCGAATATGGCTCATAAAGTTGGATATTTTGATTGGTTTTTTTAGTGTTCTGTATCTGCTTAGGATCTCGCACATTCAATATTTGTTAGTGATATTAATTTATTAGCAGTAGCAATAAATTACAAGAGCCCGGTGCAAAAACCTTTATTCATCATTTATTTATTTTAGAAACACCAACAGTATACATATTACATTGACTTAGTATGTAATCTCTAATATAGGTTCTGATATGTATACCTTTAACAGGCGTCTACATCATTCTTTAACTAAAACTAAAACTATATTAATTTAAACTAAAACCTATAAAATAATATAACAGTGATATTATAATCTATTGCGTTCAGTAAAAAAAAGTAATAACTTAAACTTGAATGCGTTAAATTTGTCGTGAAATATATCGAGATCGTTTAGCAAAACATTAATTTCATTGTATGTACGACATAGTCTTGGTAGAGGAGAATTATATGATAAGTTAGTTTTAGAGTATTATATATATATTATTCCTATATTTATAATCATCATCATTCACAGCCTTCTGTATCCCACTGCTGGGTATAGGCCTCTCTCTTATCTTGCCATCTTGCTCTGTCCTGTGCCAATCGAGTCCAGGTTCGACTCGCTATTATTACACTTCTTAAAACTTTATTATAATAAATCAACTCATATCGCAGCGAACTATATCGGACTGACGACTCGATTATGTTGCTAGTCGAACAAAGGACAGCAGCGCCATGCCATATTAGTTCTCTTTCCGAACATAATCTAGAACAGCTTTCCAAAACTTATGACATTTTTCTACCGATTTATATGTACTAACGCACTTGAATTCTTTGCATTTTTCAATATATTTTTTTTTGTTTTCATTTTTGGCCTCGTGACAACACGTGAAATGACACGAGTACAGCTTCCATCCAAACTTATTTCAAGTTTATGAAGATAAACTAGTTCTTAAGACCCATCAAGTTGAATATTCCCTTACAAGAGCCTGGAGTAGGTATATAAGCTTTACTGTGAGTGTGGATTTATCATTCATAGGGCAGAAGCATCGTGACTCGGGTGAAGGAACTTATTGCGGATTAAAACAGACGCTCCAACAGATCTGCAGTGTGTGATCATGCCAACATGCCTAACCGCTACATCCGTTTTGATAATCTTCAAATCTTGACTAGAGAGACGCGTTATGTACCAAGAATGTTACGCGAGGCTATTGAAATTAAGAAATACCCAAGTACCACTTGCACGGGACCCGGTCATCAAATTAATAAAATCTCAGCCTCAACAGATCTGCAATACCTGTTGACACCATAAGCGACTTCTGAACGATAGAACGTTCTGATAGGGAACGTTTTGCATAAAAATAGTAGTAATTAATACATTTTCATACCAAAAAGATAACTATCATCAAGTCTCACCTATTACCACGGACGCTGCAAAGTGATCGAAAGTCATAAAATTATGTTGAATATATTATCGTTAAATATTGTTTCATTTCAATGAGTCCGTTAAATATTGCTTTAATAGAGTCATTAAAAATAATTTCATTGATCAAGTTCTTGGTAAAAAGTACGTTAATTTTTAAAATAGATTTACATTTTATAGTAAGCCATAACATAAACAAAATAAAACAGAACGGTGCAGGGACTTCCAACTCAAGTGTAGTACGCAACAAAAATGGTGACCAAAATTGTTATGTCGTATTTTATCGACCGTTTTTACTGAATTCGATAACCATTCGAAATTTTGAAATGCATTAAGTAATCTGTAATATTATTTAGAAAATGCTTCACAATCATCCCAGAGAAACTTTGTCGACACGCAAGGCAAGGGGACAGTGACGTCACAAATCACGGGCGTGTCATTACGTCCGCTTACGTCATTAGCGATATGATGCCCATAACACAGATGGCAAAGACATTGATTGATGTTCTTAGTCAACATATAATGACACGGTTTTTTGACTAATGGACTGGAAAAGTACATAGGATAGTGATTCTAGGTTAAATGACAACTCGCGGGTCGCTGTACTCAAAGAAAGACGTGTAATTAATTAAACTAATCGTGAACTTGCAAAAAAGATTGCTTGTGCTTTAAGATATAACTGAAACGAGTATGCTAGCCTTATCGTTCCTATTCACGTTCATCTGTCTTTATTCAAATAATAATAGACTTGAAAAAAAATCCGCCGAGAAAAGTACCATAACTTTGTACAACTCTGTGCAAGCATTCAAACTGAAATATTTAGCTAAATATATGTATATGGTTTTCAGACGTTGAAATCTAAAATTATGGGTTTCATTAGTCCTGTGACAGTCTTACCAAAAAACGTTACTCTTAGAGCAATGCTCAAAAAATCTGACAGCTTTTCCTTGGTACGAAAGGACAGTAGCGGAAATGAAACAGAAAATTAGAAACAGGTTTGATACGTTAAAAAATAAGTAGTTTCTCGGAAAAAAACTGTGTGTCTGTCTGTCTGTCTGAAAAAAACTGTGTGAAAGTCTGTCTTCTGCACATATACTATTTAGTATTTTATGGCATTGGCCAGGGATATATCACTATAGCCACAAAACAGAGATAGTGCAGAAGTCAATCTACATACAAAGTGCGGTCGAGCAACGCACACAGACACCGCTCACGGACGCGATATCTCGGACCGACTGGGACCAGTGCGAGCGCGAGTGCCACCCACTAGCTTACTGTAAACAATTGTACCTAATATATATATGCGAATTGATTACATTTTAAAATATAACAATAGTGCATTTCGCCAATGTCGATATATATTTTCTGAGACTTATTTGTAATATAATAATAACATTAAAATTTAATTATTTTAGTTACTATTGGTTTATATTTCCATTCTTCCTGTTTCATTCTCAACAATAAATCAAATAACTAGATACGAGTGTACCACTACCACGATAGTTTTTTGTGCATCAACCAAAGTTGACAACCCTAACGCGACCGCCGAGTTTAGGTATGAAAAGTGAAGTACATACATGTGATTGCCTTCTGTACTATCTCTGTTTTGCTCTCGATTTATAACACTCTGATCACATCTAACCCAACTTTCCTCTGTTCCACAGGTAGTGAAGATGATGATAGTAGTAGTTGTAATATTCGCGGTATGCTGGCTACCGTTCCACGTGTACTTCGTGGTGACGTCATACTACCCGAACGTAGTCAACTACCCGCACATTCAGGAGATCTACCTCGGTATCTACTGGCTGGCCATGAGTAACTCCATGTACAACCCTATCATATACTGCTGGATGAATTCTAAGTAAGTTGAATGTCATTTGCTCGTTGAAATCTGAAGGGTACTTCTTCTTTTTAGGGTTCCGTACCTCAAAAGGAAAAAAACGGAACCCTTATAGGATCACTTTGTTGTCCGTCTGTCCGTCTGTCGGGTGTCGGGTTCTCGGGAATGCGTGAAGGTATCGAGTTGAAATTAAAACCATATATGCAAATCCATAGTATCTTGCTAAATAAATATTCTCAGTTTTCGTAAAAAAAAGTTATAGCCGAATATGTCGTAAAAAACGCACATTTCGACACTCACAAGGGAATCAAAACCTAACCCTTATAGGATCACTTTGTTGTCCGTCTGTCCGTCTGTCGGGTGTCGGGTTCTCGGGAATGCGTGAAGGTATCAAGTTGAAATTAAAACCATATATGCAAATCCACAGTATCTTGCTAAATAAATATTCTCAGTTTTCGTAAAAAAAAAATTATAGCCGAATATGTCGTAAAAAACGCACATTTCGACACTCACAAGGGAATCAAAACCTATGGGATACTTCCCGTTGACCTAGAACTATGAAATTTGGCAAGAAGCATTGTGTTAGAGTACACATATAGGAACAAATCCGAAAACTGTTTTTTTTTTATTTAATCACAAAAAAATAGTGTCTCTATGCAAGGAATGAGGGCCCAAATTTGAAAGTGAATTAACCGTATCATGTGGGGTATATTATGAAAGAGCCTCATTAGCATAGCTAAAACAGGTTTTTAAATATTTTTACGGTGTATATTTTTCGGTTTATGAAGAAAAATTTAAAAAAATATATGATTCCCCCCTTTTATTTAGTTTGTACGGAACCCTCGGTGGGCGAGTCTGACACGCACTTGTCCGGTTTTATTTGTATTGGACCCGCATTAAAGCCAGTGTCAAGTATTAGGATTTTTTCAAGTTTCTTGAATAAAACAAGTTGTAAATGTTCTAGTCACGTATACAGTCAATTTATAAGTCGAGTCCTTCAGTAAAGTGGTGGCGACTTTACTAGAAGCTTCTATGGAGTTTTGCCGACAACGTGAAAAGACACGTTTCACTGTTTTATTTCACTTGCCCTCCCACTCACGCACTTGATTGAACACTTAATGAATAAAACACCACCATTTTTATAGCATCAATGTTCAAAATAACACAAGTTTAGGAAAATAAAACAAAGCAACAACACGTTACTAAGACGTTCCCGCCAAAACTCCATCTGAAGGGTAATGTACATTTTTGTATGAAACCCATTGTAAAAAGGAGTTTGTACATCAGTGGTACACCACTGATGTCTATAATTTTTTCAACAGACTTCCAAGAAGGTTCTCAATTGTTTTTTATTTTATTTGCATGTTTATTACGGGATTACTCCGCCAATTATGAATTGTTATTGATGATTCTTTTTTTTTTGTTTGGTAGGTTGTTTGCTTTAGGTGGTCCCATATAAATTTAACTTTGTTTTATAACAAAATAACTTTTAAAAAAAACATCCAAATAAACGAATAGCGTATTTTGAAGTCGGTTTTTTTTTGTTTTTTAAACTATAATTAATATTCTACATTTTGAATGTTTTCTTATTACCTACGTTAAGATCGTAAGAATATAAATTATACCTATAGTTATACGACCACAGCGAAGCCAGAAGAGGGTTACAATTTCAGATAGTAGGTATGTCTGTTCTGAACTACTAATAATAATACTAATTGAATAAAAGATATTAAAATGTGTATTAAAATAACACATAATTACCATGAAAATATATGTATTATCCAAGGCCTATTCTACAGACTGAGTCGGCTTGAAGCTAGTTAAATTCAATCGAACTGAAATAAGGTGCATATCTTGAAATGGCGGTAGTATCGTTCTATGCTTATTTGAATCACATTAAAAAATACAAAGAGGTGAAGTTTTTACACCACGATACCAAAAACATACATAAATAAACCGGACAAGTGCGAGTCAAACTCGCCCACCGAGGGTTCCGTACAAACTAGTAGTTAAAAGGGAAAAATCATATATCTATATATTTTATATTTTCCTTCATAAACCGAAAAATATACATCGTAAAAAAACTTAAAAACCTGTTTTAGTTTATGCTAATTAAGCTCTTTCCTATGATAACCCACCCACATTATATGGTTAAAAAACTTTAAAATTTGGACCCTCATTCCTTGCATAAAGACACTATTTTTTGTGATTAAATAAAAAATGTCCAGTTTTCGGATTTTTTCCTATATGTGTACTCTAACACAATGCTTCTTGCCAAGTTTCATAATTCTAGGTCAACGGGAAGTACCCCATAGGTTTTGATTCCCTTGTGAGTGTCGATATTTGCGTTTTTACGACATATTCGGCTGTAACTTTTTTTCACGAAAACTGAGAAATGTTATTTTTCTTTCTGCAGCAAGATAATATGGGTCTGCGTATATGGTTTTAATATCAACATGATACCTTTACGCGTTCCAAAGATAAAGGTCTTGACACCGGACGGACGGACAGACAGACAGACAGACGGACAGACGGACAACAAAGTGATCCTATAAGGATTCCGTTTTTTTCTTTTGAGGTACGGAACCCTAAAAAGTAGGTAGAAAGACATATTTTACCTCAACCAAACATATTTAAATTACCGAGAAAAGGCAGACAAAGAAAATTCTCTCTGTCAATTAATTACTCTGAACATTCTTATACTCTGTTAACATTAATTTATTAATATTGTATCATTCAAAAGTTACTAATAAAGATAAGGCTGTAACAGAGCCAGTGGAATACGTTCTTTTCTCACAAAATAATTTGTTATGAGAAATTCTGTGACTATCAAACCGTAATTGAATTTTGGAATACGCAAAAGTATCCTCAAATTGATGTTCCATTTCTAGTTATTACATTCTGGCATGATAAAGTAATCTTCGTATGTTTTAGGAAAAGAGTCCGATGAAATATCTTATGTATGAGTAAGTTTTGTAATATCCTCTGATATAAGTTCGTTTGAATATGAATATGTTGCTAAAATAGGAAATTCCGGCGAAAATTTGTAAATATTGTCTATTACTACAGAAATGTGAAGAAACAAAGAGGAAGTTATGGCCTGGTATGGTAGTAAGAGTCTCCAAACTTCCAGCAATAGTTGTATTATTTTCAATAGTTGTGTTATTTTGTTGTTGTATCTATTTTAATCATTTTTATCGACTTCAAAAACAAGGAGGTTAACAATTCGGCTGTATTTTTTTATTGGTTACCGCATAACTACATATTTTATTATAAATCGGATTGAAATAATCTTTTTTTGTTTAGTTATACTTTCACATTGGTCCCATAGAACTTTTATCAAAATTGGTTCAGTAGTTTGATCTTAAAACAAAACTGCGCATGAGCAGGCCAAAATGCTGTTATAATTGTGTAAGCAATTATTGTAAAGATTTATGATATAAGTAGATGTATGAGATGAGAGTATAATAATTAAATATTCTGTTACGGGGGTGACATAGTCATTGGGTGACTAAACCCCTATATATAGGTATAATAAAGATTTAAAAAAATACAGTTATTCAGTTTTTTTTTACTGTAATTATTAGTTTAAATGTTTTTTTTTTTTTGCTATTTTACTTTTACAGTGGATAAATTGCTTTAAATTGCATTTGAACTTAGAAATAAATTGAAATTGTTTATTAATCTACAGTATTTATAGAGTTTGGTTCATACTTATTAATCCTTACTAAATTAATATTCGTTCTATTTTTTAATATCATTGTAAAACAGTCATGTTTAAACAACAAATGAAAAAAATTGATAACTGTCTATGCCATAGCTTTCTACGCCACACACCTACCACACCCAAAACTTCCGTTTTAACAAAAATAACCCGACACCCTAATGTGAAATTGTTTACACGCCGTAATACCAAATGAATTGCGGCTATCCAATCAATTCGATACCTTTGATGATATCCTACCCTACTCTGCTTATTTTCGATTCGTTTACATTATTATTAATTAAAATTTTATAATGAACAGATTTTCGAAGCTCACGGGGATTCATCTACTTATAATTTAGACTTTATTCGAATAGCATTTTCCATAGGTTCCATTAAAATTCCCTGCGATGAGAATACGAAGTAAACACTTTTTATAATAGACCTTTTTACCCGCCTCCTCTAGAGAGAGTATCTATACTAAGGGGCTTCTATTGGGACTGTATAATGACAGACCCAACCCGTATAGGCTCAACCCGTGAGAATAACGGCTCTGAGCTTCAATACATATACATATAAGTAACTCTATGCTTCAATATCTAAAACGGAAGCCCAGAGTGTCAATTTTGGCTTCGATTAAAATGAAATTAATTGCCAGAGACAGTAAGCTAATAAGTTTACTAGATAAGAATTGAACCCAGAACTTTTTTGCTCATGAATTAGACTAACTGAGATATATGGGTCTTCCTTAGCTGTGTTATTAACAACATATACGAATACTATGGAAACTCAGAATTGAATATTCCCAGAAAAAAGCTTTTAGGTATCAATGTCATACCACATCCTACCTTAATATCAAAGGAATTTATGACCTACACAACGCGAAAATATGACATTGAAAATAAGACTTCAAAGAAGAAATGTGGTGTTTTTTTCAATATCCACCTAACTGTGTTGTTGCTTTATAAACACCTTGTATGATATATTTCTTATAAGTTTAGAAACAAAAAACGATATAAAAACGACTGAACTGATTAACGAAAAATATCGAAGAATAATCTCGACAAAATTTTCTATCAAACAATAAAAACTAGATCAAAATCAGTCCATCCGTTTGAGAGCTACGACGCCACAGACAGACACAAAGATACACACGTAAAACTTATAACTCCCCTCTTTTTTTGTCAGGAATTAAAAATTTAAAAAAACTATCCTTTATTCCAGGTTCCGCAGAGGATTCAAGCAATTCTTCTGGTGCTGCGGAGTACTAGGGGGCGGAGGCCTAACCAGGCACAGGCCATTTGGCACCGAACGGATGGACAGGTCCGTTCGTTCCCTATCACCTAGCCGGAAGAATGGTACAAGTAAGATGTTGCCACTTTCTTATTTTTATATCTGTTGTCGCTTTTAATTCTAGGCATTTTTAGTTCTGCCACTTACAGTTTGAGATTCAGTTGCAGAAACACTTGTACTATAGATGCTTATTTTAAGGATTTCTTAACGAGACGCCTTACAAGCTCTATACTTCCAGCAAAACAAACTTATTGTACAACTATCGGAAATTCACAGATAAATTAGCGGGTTTGATCCAATTTTCTAAATGTTAAAAAACTTTTGGATGACAACAGTTGCTATTGTCATCAAAAAGTTTATTAACATTTAGAAAAACGGATCAAACCTGCTTTCAGAAATTTGCAAATTTCTGAAAGAAACACGAAAAAGCGACATCGTTACATGGTTGATATTCCGAACAAACGTACGAAACGCTTTGACTCCACTTTCTGCGTACCGCCAAAATGTGGAATGCGCTTTCTGAATGGGTCTTTCCGAATAGACATAATCTAAGTGTCTTCAAATCGCGAGTGAATAGGTTTCTTCTAGGCAAGCGCTCCATCGTAGACCGTAACTGTCGCTTAACACCAGGTGGAGTGACGATCAAGCGCAAACCTATAGTCGAATATAAAAAAAACGTTGTAAAACCAAAGTATATTTTGTTGTACAGAAAACATCCTCAAGAAATCCCTAGCGGCAACTTATCTACGTTCTAATTATTTTTTGTTCGAATCTCAATTGTGCGAATCCGTTTTATAGAACTGTCTGATTGCAGTCATTTTACTTGGCAAGAGTTTATGATTCCGTTAACCTTAGAAACTTATATGTTGGGTTTATTTTATATTTGAACTCAGAAATACTTTGTTCACAAAGGTTCTGTTAACAGGCGTTATGTCAATTGAGCCTTCGGTATTTGAAAATAGGTACTTATCTTTGGAGAAAAAATAGTTTTCGGAAATATTATATTCGTTATTATATATTACGGATCATATAGATAGGTAACCGTGTCTAGCTAATTAAACGTATAGTTGTGTAGTTCCTTGCCGAAGTAATAAATAAATGATAATTTGGTTCCATCTCGACCTTATACTTGATATAATTTAAAAAAAAGACGTGTGGCACTCGGAGACTGCCGCGGTAAAGCTATTGCATAACAGCTTTACGCGCGGTGTGTTAGGTTATTTTCGTTACGGAATTTCTGGACTCGGTCTCCACGCTCAAGGCCCGCGATAGAAGCTATCCAATAGCTTAAAAACAAATTATTTCTCCTATTATTGTAAATTACATTTTTTGTCATGCTGCATTGATTTTTTTGAATAATGTGCTTGAATGCTTTATCGCTTTTTATTAATATGAGTTATTTTACATAACTTTAATTACTGTAAACATAAGTAATTGAATTTAAATCAAAATCAATACGCTTTATTTTTGCCACCAAAAAGCACATTCACTGAATTTTCCATTTAAACCAGGTCATAAAAACACATTGACAATACATTGTTTAAAAAACATTGACATCAAGCTTTCTTCAACTGAATCGTCAGATACTATGCTCCTGCTGCAATTAAAGTTCATAGTAGATTATTGGGCTACTAATTAATGCCGGGCTTATGTAATATTTTATCTCAATATATTTACTCAAATTTGATTTAAATCATAAGGTTTGCGCTTATAATAAAATTACAGACTTACCGAAATTCTGGTATACTAGCTGCAGACCGGGGACAAGCCTACACCCGCATGAGCGTATAAAACGTTAATGCTAATCGAAGACACTTGTCCCGCGTATTAGGAAATGCTTTCTAATATTATAAGCAAAATTATACTAGGCTATTACTAATTTATGTTTTGAGACTGTATATCGAGGCTGTACTTTATTACAGCCATGTTTGAAAGTGACCAATGTAAATACACGTCTTTCATTCTCAGTCTTGAATTTTAATGTCTACAATTTGATACGAGATGCAATTTTCTTCGTAGGTTTATTCAAGACGACAAAATTCACGAAAAACCCACCTGGTTCTCCCCATTTGCTTCATGCAAATAAAATACACAAGTAAGAGTTTACGAGACCAGTTATATTGAGTGTTCTGTGAGAAAATTGGCACGACCCGGCTTACCGTCCATCCAGTAGTTAGGCTAAGCACGAGCTGCTTCTCACCGCGCTTTACTCGGTTCCTTACATTATTTGGCTGCTAACGTTTGTAATACCGTAAAGGATCCGATATTGGGGCGTTACCACACTGGAGTATACCGATATTACCGTCTTACCGATAAACTTTACTCATATTTGATCAATGCTCAAGATATTTTGTAAACTTAACGCTACCATGAAATTACCTTTGCGGAAATGAAATAAATAATTTGAGACCTTGGTCAATGCTAAGTAATGTTCTTCGGCAGAGCCATAAATTAATAAGGCGATCTGTCACTGTCAATAGACTCGTTTTATCACAATGGCTTATAGCCGCTGCGATTTTCATATTGCTGAATCCCATAACTATATGCACATCCCACCGCGCTGTTTTATGATATAGTTATATAATTTATTCCAAAAACAAAGATCTACATACTAGTGAAGACAGTATATGGTAATGCGAGCGATAAAACTGCAATGTACTCAGTTGTAGCTACGAATCAAGTTTCGAGAAAATAAGCTTAATAGAATTTATAAAAATAACAATGAAATGAACATGTACATATATCACTAAAAGATTATGAGTAAAAATTGAACAGGTTTTAAGCCACCAATGTAAAACCTGATTTGTGTCTGATAAAATAGTACTCGTAGCTCAAAATGAAATACAATTTACGTGATTCACAAGTTACTCATTACCTTACTCGACAAGTGCTGACCGATCGCCTCAACCGAAAACTCTAGTGTGCTAACGTCGTAATCGAACTTATTTAAAAAGTACCTACTTTCCCACAGGCACCATCCGAATTTCGATGCATAGCACATACAACAACACGTTGGTGAGCGCCGCCTGACAGCGGAGACGCGCGTCCGGCGCGCACGGCGACTGCGCAAACAATGACGCGCCCAACGTCGAACGGACGTGGATATGACGTGAGTCGCGACCCATGCGCATACGCACGCCACAGGACCTCTACGCTTGATCGCGTGGCACATAAACTATATATGTAATGTTTTCAGTGACTATATTTTATATGCGCTTAATGAATTAAAAGAGAACAGACGTACGGGTTGACACAAGACCAATGATAAAAGAAGAGTGGTAACATTTTGTCTTTCTACGTATATTTTAAGAGGATTAATGCTGACCTAATTAGCGGATCTGTATTTATTAACTGTCAGTCTAACGGATTTGGTCCGGCTTCACACTGAGAAATTAAGCGCAAAAATAAAATAAATATATATTTGTGAACATTTCATACAACACCATCTAGCCCAAACTAAGCATAGCTTGTAGGGAACTAGATGGCTGATAGAATTCATATATAACTGTGTCTATGCCTATATATTTCTTTTTGTAAATACATACCTATACATAGACACACCCAGACGCAGAACAAACATCCATGCTCATCACACAAATATTTGTCCTGAGTGTGGATCGAATCCACGACCTCCAGCTTAAAAGGCAAACATATATAGACGATATCCTAAAATTGTGGTTAATATCTCTTACCGAGTGCAGTCAGAGGTCGTACTAAATCCATTCGTCTATTAAGTACTCTAAAATTTAGATTAAGCACACAAATCAGTTTGAATTTAGTTTAGTCCATAATTGTGATCAAAATGGATAATGCATATTATGTTGCGGCGAACCATCGCTGGACCAATGAAAAAGAATGAGAGGTATGATATGATATTTTTCTTCCTCGTTTACCAGTCGTTGGTTTAGCGACATCATATTAGATTGACTGTTTATATGAGTATTGTTATTGTGTAGATTAAATTTGTGTAGATTCAATACAGTCAAGTATAAATCGTAATTTTATAGTTACGAATAGCTTGTTCCCACTAACATTTCTGATATTTATTAGAAATGCTATGCAAAACTTAAAGGTGGAAGTCTCGATATTTTGAAAATGACCAAATTCGATCAATAAGTATTTTCACACTAACAGATTGGCACAAATTAGTACAAAATGTTTTAGTATATTTTTCTATCTATTTAATTATCGCTAGCCGGGCCTCGTGATATAATGATTAAATGTAGCCTATGTCTGTTTCCAAATTAAAACCTAACTCTATACCAAATTTCATAACGTTCAGTTCAGCTGTTTGATCTTGAACAGGTGACACAGAGACAAAGTGACTTTCACTTTTATAATATTAGTTGCCATGGCAACTAGTTAAGAACTAGTTGCCATGTTGAAGAATTACTTACTGAAACTAATATAGTAAGTAGTGAATGAAACAGTGATAAGGTAATAATAACAGATTTTGGACTACCTGACAGCGTTCATAACGTTCAGCTTTAAAAATAATGTGTCAACTCTTTGATCTAATTATATCGTTACATAATATTGAGACTTCTACCACAGACAAACCAAAAATATTGTTATATTTTTCAACGTGATCAATATTGCGGATTAGTCTAACGTCAGATTTTAATCTAACTTAGGTCATGCCAGCCTTCAAGGCTACGAGCTTTCTATTCGACCACTATTATTATAGTAACTAATGTTAAGTAGCTTTAAATGGATGTAAATACTACATTATATAACTTTTCTATAACATTCATGATGCGAAAGTTTTGTGTAAATTTTGTTCAAACCTATTGTTATTTCATTTATGTATATGTCGAGTCCACATGAGACAGTATAACTTGTGTTCTAATTTAATCGTTGCAATAGATTTGTATAAAAACATTTTAAAAGAATGATTTAAAAAAACATTTAAGAAAAGCAAAACCGCGGGATTGAGTTGGTCTTCCATAAGTTTACTATTAAGTTGAATATTTTTTACCTTATGTTGTTCAGTGTTTTCTTTTTTGTTGCAAATATTTAAATTTGTTGAATGATTTTAAATATAATTTCTCTGACAGCACAAAGGGGCTACGTCGCTATTCCGTAGAGGGTTCTACGTCGCTACGCCCGAGCCGTAGGCTGTAGCGCAACGAGTGCTTTGACCTTCCGTTTCCAATGAGATTTTTAGCAGTTGAGATATTAAAATCTGAGATTTTCATTTCTTATTATTTTTCAGTAAAGTTCCTATTTATAAAAAGTAGTACAGTGCCAGCGATGATATATGGAATTAATGTATTTTTTGTAACATTTATGAAGTCACCACACTTTTAGACGTTAAATTGGGTTCATCATTTTATAGTCTTTGTACTTGTATCATATCATCATTTTTTGTATATTAATAGAAACATTAAAACGAAAGAGACTTGGATGACGTGACTCGACGTTAAATAGTCAAAAAGTATAGAAATATGAAATACAATCAACTAAAATATAAAACATTAAAAAAAACGATATTTAACTGTCGATGTAAGGTTTATTTTTCTGATCACTTATTGAATACATCAATAGGATCAAATATTTAATGTCATTAAGCATATTTTGTATATCTAAATGTAAATAATAGTAATACAAAACACTTAAATGTATTATGTAAAATCATATTATACCTTAAGAAAATGTAAATAGAATTATTAGGTATCTACTAAGATTTGTATGCTGAAGATAATTATTATATTATAAAAATATAATCTATGTGCAATCTTCGAATAAAGATATCATAAATGGATACTTTTTGTTTTTATTTATTGATTAGCGCTAAGTATTTGACCCAACAATTTTCAAACAGCTGGTATTATGAAATCAATATCCAATCAATATGACATAAGTAAAGTACTTCACATAAGCATGCTGGGTACGCAGCCAGCAGGTAGTGGGTTTGAGCAAACAAGGCCTTCAACAATCTCAGGTCTATTTATTTTATGTGGAATAGCACAGAATACTTTATCAGTAGTAGGTACGTAGTAGTTTATTTAGTTAAGTATGTGTGATTTGTGTATTGTTTTGTTATCAACTAACTTACACATTGAAAATTTTGCTTACCATCTAACATTAGGGGGGCAATTCAGTTAATCAAAACCGATCCGTAACTGAACCTTTTGCGAAGCATTTCCTGTCGCCTGTTATCATTTTTTGATTTAGTAACGAGCGAAGGACGTTTCACGTTTCATCAAATGTGTCAATTGTATGACTTAGAAGTGACTGAATCAAAAAAACTATGGCGGCCGACGGGAAACGCTCCACATATAGTTCGGCTATGGAGCGGTCTTGAATAACTGAATTGGGCCCCAGTTCCCATTCCAACTTAGGTGTGCTATCGCATTGGACTACATTGTCACGTAACATCAGATGAGCTATTGCCGAATGCCTAGCCTGACCATAAAAAGACATCTGACTCACGTTTTAACAAGTTTAGAAAACCAAAAAAATCGCCGACATAATAAACATCTGAACCTATTTTGATGAAACATAGCTAAGAACACTATCGATCAAATCTTCTATCAAACAAAAAACTTATACAAAATATGTCCATCCACAGACACACAGATACAGAAGTAAAACTTATAACATCACTCTTTTTTGGTCGGGGGTTAAAATCTACGGCTACGAGTACATTACGTCCAAAACGGCTAGCTTTATATTATGATTTATTGAAAGATACCTAACACTAGTTCTTTCAATAAATCACCTAAAGCTAGTGCCATTTAGGTCGTGTACCTACGTCATAAGTTAGTTGTGAACGGGCGACAGTATAAATACCCTTTTCAACACAATACCTCCATCAAACGAGCACTTTATTCCTATACGAACATTAATCAAGGACATCTGGACTGTTCAAATACTGAAACTACCAAAAGGGATTTAGATTAAGAGGGTCGCTGTGCGCACAATTTTCGCAAGTATGTGCATTTATACACACAAAATATTTTTTGTACAGTGAAAGAGATAGACTTATTATTGAAAATAAATAGAGAAACTCCCAAATCAGTTGAAATACATTATTTATTAACGTAAAGATTCCACATGAAAATATCCTACAAACCTACGCCATTTCTAGTTGCCGGAAGAAGGAAGAGAAAACGTCAAAATCGGGCATAGACTATTGTAGTGACGTTTTATATCGATTCTAGTAAATTTCCAATATTTATAGAGAAAACCCCGCTATTATTAGTACTACGCCTTTATGAGAGAACATTTTACTTATCTACGCAATTTCAATGTAGTTTTAAATATGATATGAACTGTGAATGAAGGGGCTCCTTTTTGCTGCATACTTTTTATTTTATTTTGAGCGTCATAAGTTCAGAAATGATGTTAAAAACACAAGCTTAGCTATTCATGGTTCTAATAATATAAATAAATGTCGTAATTTGATAATGTTCAGGAGAGAAACCAGATTTATCATTTTGAATATAGGTGCGCTTAACAATCCTCTTAACAGCTCTCTGTGAGCATTATGTGGTCCCAAAATAGGTATGTTTTCAGAGGGTGTCCCGTCACGGATAAAGCATTTGGTCCATAGATCTTCCGCTTCGGCTGCGTACTTGACTGTTGTTTCGTAACTAGTTACGTACGAAACATAATTGTTCTATTAATTATTATTATTTAATTAATATTATTTTCCTTATACGTAATCACGGCATTTGTTACGTAACTGGTTACGTAGTAAACATAAGTATTCTTTGTTTTTTCGAAACTGGACATTTCGATAAAATATGTGTCCTTCTGTATTTGTAAGCTCTTTCCTTCACTAGTACATACAACCGAATACACATTTTTTACAGTTTTATAGATCTTCTACGTATAAAATATGTGATAGAAATTAGGTCTCTTTGTGTGTTAGGTAATACAGGACTATGTATGTGCCTATATAATACTCTTACCTTCTTACATAGAAACGCTGAATAAACGCATTTTAGCAGTGTTTTGTTCCGTTTTCGCGCATGACAATTGCGGTCTAACAGAAAGTGACAAGTCCTTATTCAGTGAATAAGATTTTAACATGAATTTATAAGACGGTTAATATTCATAGGTACGGGACAGAAATATTTTTTAAATACGTAGTAATCAACCTAAGTGTCCTAAGCAATAACAAGTATCTATATTAAAATACAAGTATAAGTTTAAATCTCAAAAACCCCTGATAAAAAAAACTAGCTCAACGGCTCAACCACACATAGATACACACGCCAAACTTATAACACCTCTCTTTTTGGATCGGAGGCTTAAACATACACAAGTCATCTATTGAAGGTAAAGTTGCCATGCAATCCCTATGGCGTATCACGCAAATTCCTCATCATAAAGTAATAAGACGTCATCGACAGGTAATTTTCACAATAGCGATTTAAGATTCCATAATAACTACTTAACTACGATATAAAAAGAAGTTTATTATGATTTATTTTATAACTACACACACACACACACACTGTTTTGTACACTTTGGTACATATATCTTCACTCTACCTAGCAACCATCTACAATGTATTCGTTTAGGTTATTTAACGTTTTTATAGAAATATTGTATAAATTTTTATAACTTAAAACTAGTGAACGTAAATTCAAACTACAAATCTCTTGTAAATCTAAATTTGAGTTCCTATTTAAGTTATGCTTCACTGAAATTGGATTTATTAATAATAATAAATAATAAATAAATAGAATAATCTAAGAAAGCTTTCTCAATTGATGTGAAAAAAATTCTGTAGTTCTTCTAATCAGTACTATTCTCAATCAATCCTTTTCGGATTCCATTCAGAGTCATCTCTGTCATTTACATAGAGAATGACAGAGATGAAGATGTAATTCCCGAACTAAATCTGAAACTAGATTGTGATTAGGGTAAAATGTATGTAAGATTTTCTTTAAAAACTAACTTGGATCTACTGGCAACCCAAATACTTAGTATTTCTATTTGCACGTTCCAGTATTTAATTCACTGAACTTTTTTCGCAAACATCAGTCGCAAAGTAATTTTTTTTATTTCACCCGATTTTACAAATATAAATGACGACATCAGGAATCAGGTACGTTGTGAAAAAAAACTTGGTCTTATATTACTACCTACCTTATTGACGTCAATGTATGACGTAATACGAAATTCTCTTATGACACATTTGCGTGATAGTTCAAGGATAGCATACGGAGTATATTGTTTATTTTGAGCTTCTTTATAGCGTGTGTCCATAGTGAGTGCGACGAGCTATGGAGCTATGGAGAGAGTTATCTTATAACTGAAGAGATCCTGCAGTCGTATGAAAGCCACGCACATAGCTCAGTGGATTATCAAGTTGAAACGGTTGTGGGCAGGCCACATAGAATAAGCACGTAGAAATTATAGTCAATGGGGATGAAAATTTCTAGAAAAGAAACCACGTATCGGCAAGCGCAGTGAATGAATCCCGCAGCGACAAAAAGGACAGACGACCTTATACATGTGGCAGAAAGACTATTAATGCAAGCCTTTTTGGCTTATGTCGAGTAGTGGACTTTTTGTGACTGAGATGATAATCATAATTTATTTTAATTAATATTTTCTGGGTCTTGAGTTCGATTTCCAACCGGACAGATATTTATTTTTAGACTAGACATTTTGGGTCTTGTAATTTTTGCCTTTTGGACCTTTTGGCTCACTAGACCTTGACCTTGCTGATGTCCCCCACTGGGGGACAACGCACAGTGGGCCACAGTGATACATTTTTAAAAAGATTTCCTTCAGAGTCAAGGTCTAGTGAGCCAAAAGGTCCAATTATCGATATTTTAATCATGAATTTCAATATCTGCTCGAGATCTGAGAATCAACTTTCCTTATGTTAATTATTGTCGTGTGCCACGCCACCACCGACACAGGGAATCCTCTCAAGCCCAGAAGAGAAGAAATAGGCCTACAATAAGAAAAATATTTTTACCCGGCTTCGTAAGAAGGAGGGTTATGATTTTCGTGTGTATGTATGTATGTTTCTATAATCGCTTACAGCCTAAACAGCTTGATAAATTTTAATGTACGAAGTGTCGTTAGATTTTAGTCCGTCATAAGTTGCATTTTGTAAGAATCTTTTCTTAGGTACTACTATTCCGTAGATAGTTTGTTTTTTTTGAAGAATGACAGGATATCAATAAGAGCTCGTTATTTCAAAGATAACAACTCTCATTAGCTGCCAATACATATTTTTTTTACATTATAAGGCATTAGGAAACTTAAAGACTACACTATAAGATAGATCCACGATTGACCACCAACTCGCTTGATGTTAAGCGACGGTGTGGCCGAGGATGGAGCTCGTCGATCTAGAAGATATCTATTCACTCTAGCCTTGAAAATTCCAAGATTTTAGGTCTCAGGAAATAGAGATGGTGGCAATGAATTCCATTCTTGTGCAGTACGCAACAGGAATGTGAGTGAATGTGGATATTATCCTAAAAGTTAGTTATGTAGCCACTAATGTACAAAATTTACGTTTATTTATCTAGTCAAGCTATCATTTAGAAGCATCTGTTCCATCCATCCGTAAATTAGTCTAGATAAACAAACTTTGCCGTTTACAACAGGCTAGACGCAATGAAATATCGCTTAATTTAACTGTCAACGGTTCATTTAGGACACAAACAACGGTCTGGGCTTGAAGTTGGGTAAGCGGGTCTCACATGTTCGTTCCTTAGTTCATGAACACTTGTGCTTGCTATTTACTTATATATCTACAATATTATCAAGTAGCTATAGTAACAGTACCAGTAAGATAGTTACGTATTTTAATATATCTCTCTATATATACCTATAATAAGACTGTATAGGGTCAAAATCTGTGAATAAAATATTTTTGAACAACATTTTTTTCAAAATTTTTGTCTGTCTGTCTGTACTTTGTGCCCGACGGACGCCGAAACTACTGAACAGATTTGGTCAAAATTTGGCAGAATTACTACATAAATTATTTAGAAGGATCTGACATACTTTTGTGGGATACACTAAACAATAATAACCTAATCGATCACCACACGGGTGAAACCGCGGGGCGCAGCTAGTAGTTCATATACGGCCTTACCGAAAAACGTTACTTAACTTTAAGCAATGCTTAACATATTTTCTCAACATCTCGCTGACACGTAATGGCACTAGCGGAAAGGAGACAAAGAATTTAAGACGTTGATTAAAGTTAAGTAACGTTTTTCGGTAAGGCCCACAATTGTGTGGCTGTGTGTGAGTGTGTGTGTACGTGTGTGAGTGTGTGTGTACGTGTGTGTGTGTGAAATGGAGTAGGTGAATATACAAACAAACAGATTGTATATACAAACTTAGTCTAACCCCGTGACTCGTACATTTTCCATTTTCCAGAGTCTGCCTGTGGAATTTTCTAGTTATTTAACGAAAAGCATTATTGATATGTCTCGGAATGAACGGTAGTTTTTGTCCAGCTGACTTCCAAGCAGAATGTGGTTCTTCTATTATTTTCTATTTTTCCTTCGTCGAAAAAGCAACCTCATTGTTAAGAATCAAACCCGCACCCTGTGGCAACGGAAACAGACCGCACAATCCACTGAGCTCTCACAGCTTCATAAGCAAGCTCTAGTTTTGGAGTAAAGGTTTTGCATAACATCATATATACTAAGTACTAACTAATAAGTTATTCCAAAGTTCTCGGGTAAGCTGAAAATGCTTAGTGTATCATAAACTTGGAAACCTTAATTAGTTAAGCAAATACGAAAATTAACGTTTGCTTCCAAGTTTCGGTTTATCTTTCAAAGTTTGTACTTGGGTTACTTGAAGTTTTATCTAAAAATAAGCTCTTGTCCATTGACATAACATTATTTAGTATGGACTAGGCCAATGTATGTATATTGATCTCATGATTATGAATTCATTAAATAAATACAAATTTGTAGACATTTCTAAAAATTCTGCATCTGACGGGATTTGAGCCCATGTACTCCAATCGGTACTTGGCTGCCTATAGTTAATATTTAATTAAGTACCAGACAGTTTTAATATAGAGACTTGTTATAACTTCAACTTTTGCCTTGCTCTCTTAACTTCAAAAAGAGCAAGATAAAAGTGAGCCCGAGCCAACTTTGTGCGGTAATAAGAGTTTGCAGTCGCCTCCCGGATCCTTACTTTAAAATCAATGGTCGTCTCTAAAACTATTGTTGGCAAGATTGGAAAACTTGAACCGCTAGCTTTAATATAAAAACGCGAAAATTTCTAGCTGAAACCTAAAGTTGTAGAATGTAGGTAGTTCGTGAAGGCACGACAGAATTCGATTAACTTGGCCTGTCTAGGCGTAGGCTTGATCGCTTAATGGAAAATATCGGAAGGCTTCGAATTTTGTAATTTTGAAGATTCTATCGGCTGAAGTAGGTACCTACCTAAGTTTGTTTGAGTTTACTGAAGAGAGTTTTTTTTATACGAAATAGATCTATTTTTAATCACCAAATGGGCGATGGTATGCAACGATGTGGTCGAAGATGGAGCACGGATTTAGAAGAAATGTGCTCATAGCTTTTAAAATTAAGACCCATTATTTTACAAACGAATCCCTAAGTTGAAAACTGGTGCACCTACAATATTTTTAAATTACCTATCCAATGACATTATACAAAAGAATATTTTGAAGAGAGAAAAATAGCAATAGAATTTAGTTACTAATTAATAGTAATTATTTAAGTGAGGCGTCATTCCATATCATTCGTCTGGAATACATCTTTATCTAATGAGACCCACATCAATATTGTAGGTTTTAATGTTGGTATTTAAGGGGATATTGGTGGAATATTCTAGACCAGTGTTTAAATTATTGTACGCTCGAAAGGGCAGACTGTTGGAACTATTTATTATATAATATATTAACATATCTGTAAACACAGTTAAGCAATCACTATTTTCTTATTCTTATTCCACTCCATAGAATGGACGAGAAAAAAAAACATCCCCAATTGAGTAGTAATACTTCACCTCTTTTTCAGCAAGATTGAAATGTATATCCATACCAAATTACAGATTAGCCTTTGAGCTAAGCCGCGGGCACGGACATGGCGAAACTATAAGGGTTCCATATTGAATACGAAACCCTAAAACACTAAGCAAAATGAGTCATGTCAAATTCACAACCCTGTTAACATTGTGGACCTAAATTTCGAATATTGAAGTGCTTGTGAAGGGCGTATGTTTATTGAACTAATGGATAGGATTAACTGGTCTATTTTGGCCGTGTATGTAGATTTACGTAAATGAATAGCCTATATTAGGTACTAGCGTTTTAAGGCGAGGCTTCCCCAGAATTGTAGGTATTTTACGCTACCTCAGTCCGCACTATTTGAGCGCGGTGTTTTCATGGCATGTACGTAGCATAAGTACGTACGATGCCGCCGCGCGCCGCGGGACAGCTGCTCGAAAGAAAAAATATTGTGAAATAAGTTACTATAAAATAGTGCACTAAACGTATCATGGTGGGTTTAAACAACTTGGAGAACAATTTAAAAAATAATAAAACGGCATGTTTAAAAAAAACTATCGAGACTTTTTCAGCAATAGTGTTTTTGTACTAGGAGAACCCTAGCCAACAGCTCAACATTTTACATACTAAGCATTTGAGCTTCAACTAATAGTACAAGTATTTTTTTGAAAATTTTCAAAAGGCGGTTTTTACTGCGTTTGCGGGTAAGCGTGGCCTTATGGGGCATGTTGTGAGATCTCCCATACTATTCTCTATTTTTTTATCTGACTGAAATCATAAATGTATATGGCTCTACATTTTATCATCACTACGCAGGTTGTCTGCCAACCCGCACTTGGCCAGCGTGGCAGACTATGGCCTAACCCTTCTCATAATGAGAAGATGGCCCGTTCCCAGCAGTGGGACAGTTTGTACAAACAGGGCTGATAAAAAAAAAAAAAAAACGCAGGTGAAACCGCAGGGTACAGCTAGCCTTCTATAATTTTTAGTAGCATTCGAGTCCTGATATCTAAGGCAAGTAAGATTGGTATGCAAGTTCCGTCGTTATCCAATTTCACGGCGTTAAGATAAATAGAAGCTGAAGCTAGACTATTTGATAGACCTATTTAATCCAGAATATAAATTACACTATAGGACCTATAGGGCCTATTTGATACACTATCAAAGTATTGAAATTGTCGTAAGCTGATTAATCTTGCTTGATTGAGTAACTAAGTAATTGATTTGCAATTTCGACCGATGTCACGGCTCTGTAGATAGAAATCTTGTGCTCTCTCGTGGTTAACACAAAAAAATATAGAATAAAATATTTTTTTTTTTTTTTTAAACAAGCTTTTATTTAAATGCTCTAAAACGAAGAAAATAAAATTTTATATTGATATAAATAAAAGCTTGTCGCGAGAACACAAACATTTTTTTTTTTTTTTCAAAAGGACAAACTAACTTTAATTCTAAGCATATGATAAGAACGCGTATAAGTCTTTTGTTGGAATTAAATATTACTTAGTAGATAGGTACGATGTTGTTTGAAATCTCGAGACAAGCTTTTATTTATATCAATATAAATTTTTTTTCTTCGTTTTAGAGCATTTAAATAAAAGCTTGTTTTTAATTTATTTTTTTAATTAATATTTTATTTACTAGACTAAAAAAAGAGTGCTTATCAAGACTATTCAAACGAGTCCAAACTCGACGGTTTTATCTTGTTTAGTTTAGGTGTTCCTATGGCCACGTTCCGACGCCATCTTGAGACCCTGGCTGTCATGTAGCACAAGAGTGCTTATCAAGACTATTCAAACGAGTCCAAACTCGACGGTTTTATCTTGTTTAGTTTAGGTGTTCCTATGGCCACGTTCCGACGCCATCTTGAGACCCTGGCTGTCATGTAGCACAAGAGTGCTTATCAAGACTATTCAAACGAGTCCAAACTCGACGGTTTTATCTTGTTTAGTTTAGGTGTTCCTATGGCCACGTTCCGACGCCATCTTGAGACCCAGGCTGTCATGTAGCACAAGAGTGCTTATCAAGACTATTCAAACGAGTCCAAACTCGACGGTTTTATCTTGTTTAGTTTAGGTGTTCCTATGGCCACGTTCCGACGCCATCTTGAGACCCTGGCTGTCATGTAGCACAAGAGTGCTTATCAAGACTATTCAAACGAGTCCAAACTCGACGGTTTTATCTTGTTTAGTTTAGGTGTTCCTATGGCCACGTTCCGACGCCATCTTGAGACCCTGGCTGTCATGTAGCACAAGAGTGCTTATCAAGACTATTCAAACGAGTCCAAACTCGACGGTTTTATCTTGTTTAGTTTAGGTGTTCCTATGGCCACGTTCCGACGCCATCTTGAGACCCTGGCTGTCATGTAGCACAAGAGTGCTTATCAAGACTATTCAAACGAGTCCAAACTCGACGGTTTTATCTTGTTTAGTTTAGGTGTTCCTATGGCCACGTTCCGACGCCATCTTGAGACCCTGGCTGTCATGTAGCACAAGAGTGCTTATCAAGACTATTCAAACGAGTCCAAACTCGACGGTTTTATCTTGTTTAGTTTAGGAGTTCCTATGGCCACGTTCCGACGCCATCTTGAGACCCTGGCTGTCATGTAGCACAAGAGTGCTTATCAAGACTATTCAAACGAGTCCAAACTCGGCGGTTTTATCTTGTTTAGTTTAGGAGTTCCTATGGCCACGTTCCGACGCCATCTTGAGACCCTGGCTGTCATGTAGCACAAGAGTGCTTATCAAGACTATTCAAACGAGTCCAAACTCGACGGTTTTATCTTGTTTAGTTTAGGAGTTCCTATGGCCACGTTCCGACGCCATCTTGAGACCCTGACTGTCATGTAGCACAAGAGTGCTTATCAAGAATATTCAAACGAGTCCAAACTCGACGGTTTTATCTTGTTTAGTTTAGGAGTTCCTATGGCCACGTTCCGACGCCATCTTGAGACCCTGGCTGTCATGTAGCACAAGAGTGCTTGTCAAGACTATTCAAACGAGTCCAAACTCGACGGTTATAACTTGTTTAGTTTAGGTATTCCTATGGCCACGTTCCGACGCCATCTTGAGACCCTGGCTGTCATGTAGCACAAGAGTGCTTGTCAAGACTATTCAAACGAGTCCAAACTCGACGGTTTTATCTTGTTTAGTTTAGGTGTTCCTATGGCCACGTTCCGATGCCATCTTGAGACCCTGGCTGTCATGTAGCACAAGAGTGCTTGTCAAGACTATTCAAACGAGTCCAAACTCGACGGTTTTATCTTGTTTAGTTTAGGTGTTCCTATGGCCACGTTCCGACGCCATCTTGAGACCCTGGCTGTCATGTAGCACAAGAGTGCTTGTCAAGACTATTCAAACGAGTCCAAACTCGACGGTTTTATCTTGTTTAGCTTAGGTGTTCCTATGGCCACGTTCCGACGCCATCTTAAGACCCTGGCTGTCATGTAGCACAAGAGTGCTTGTCAAGACTATTCAAACGAGTCCAAACTCGACGGTTTTATCTTGTTTAGTTTAGGTGTTCCTATGGCCACGTTCCGACGCCATCTTGAGACCCTGGCTGTCATGTAGCACAAGAGTGCTTGTCAAGACTATTCAAACGAGTCCAAACTCGACGGTTTTATCTTGTTTAGTTTAGGTGTTCCTATGGCCACGTTCCGACGCCATCTTGAGACCCTGGCTGTCATGTAGCACAAGAGTGCTTGTCAAGACTATTCAAACGAGTCCAAACTCGATGGTTTTATCTCGTTTAGTTTAGGAGTTCCGATAGCCACTTTCCGACGCCATCTTGAGACCAGCTTCATGGAACCATATTATTGCATTGTCACCGAAGTTACGTAAGTAAACCAAATTTCAACCTAATCTAACGAAAGGAAGTGGTTCTAATTTAACTCGCAAGATTTGTCCCATACTAACATACTAACAGGGCAAGTAGAATAAATAGTCTAGTAAAAATAAATCCGTTTGTATGGAGCAGACCGCAATATTTGCAGTAGGAGGGATTCTTTGAAATTATGATAGCAAAATAACTAAAAATCATAGATCTACAATAATCCCCGATTTATAATACATATTTCCTTAGTAATTAGCATCAAAAGATGTTTTATTTGATTTTAACTATTGTAGGTTTAATATAACATATGGTTTCTTATGTGATTCGATAGCATTAATTTCTGTTTATCAGAAATGACAAGAATTTCCAAAAAATCTATTGAAGGTTTTAAATAATTCAGTAAAAACACAAAATCTCGCGGATGAATACACAAGTACATATACCTATAGGTAAGTATTTACAAACCGCAGCGCGAAGCGGCGCAGGCGGCCCCGGCCGTCGCGGCGTCGCGGGGGTGCGCGGGGCAGGGGAGGCCGGCCGGCCACCTCATACTCGCGTAGAACTACCTATATTTCAATTTCGCGTGTAGGTACAAAGACATTTTTACGCAACTGCTCAAGAAGGATAAGTTTTAACTGTTTTATCTGCTTATTACATACTCGTAGTCGTCGATACCATATTATTAATTTCTTGCAGAAAATATTGGAAAGAGAATTTGTCTATTTTTCGTAGGACAGACAGGCAGTTATCAAACACACATTTATTGTTGCGTAATTACTTATCAAGTACCTATAATGAGTAGATTTAATAACCCCCCTCCTTTTATGAAGTCAGTAAAAAATAAAAGAACAACTGCGTGCTAAGCTATATATATATATATAGGGTCAATGTGCCAGTTCGCCGACCACAGCCAGATCTCGTCCATCGGACGGATCGTTCTTACAAATCGTTTAAAAATAGCAATACTGACAATCTTAAAACAAAAAAAAAATATTTCTTTGCAAGACTGAAGACTTAACCACATATACCCACAAGCACACAAAGCCTAATGTGTATGTGTAACTCGTAAAAAAAAACAACAGTTGGCGGTTGGTATCGACCCAGTGTGGATACGTGAATGTTACAAAACAAATAGTGGCACATCGCGACTTTCACAGTAAGTATTTTATTGTTTTTTTAATATTTTGGGTTTTTTTACTGTTTGTAGACCTTGTTTATGATCTATAGAATGTGGGAAACATCGTTTTTATTTTGAATGTCACTATTAAAGAAACAAAATTAAGTGGTCAAGAACTGAAATACCATTTTCTTAGAACACTTAGTTTTCGACCGCGTGGTCGGAGACTAGCTTGGCTCCGTCCAATAAGGTTGTTTCCGCTATTTAATAATGTGTGAAAATCAAGTAAATGAAATTTAGAAATTTGAACCTTATGTGCGGATACTATTTAATTACCAGTTCTCGTCCACTGTTTTTTAATTACGTAATAAAATACGCATTAGAAAATCATGCGGTCGGAAACTAAAAATGTTTAGGGGAACATGACAGTTTACGACCGGTATTTGGTTTATAGCAGAAATTTCATGAAAATTTGAAATATACTAATATGAAATTGTTTTTGCTTTGCAGAAGGTAATAAATAAAGACAGAGTCAATGTTACAGAAGAATCAGTGTTACCCAGTGATACTACAAAAGTATTAATCTATGAATATAGTGTATATTAAGGATATTAAGGAAAATAAGATCATATTTTTTTTAATATAACTATAGAAGAACTTAACTATAAAAGAACTAATTACTGTAATAGATACACTCATAATTAAAGTAAAAATATAGTGTACATTAAGTAAAATACGATCTCATTTTCCTAAATTTTATAGTTTCAGTAAAAAAATAATGTTAAAGATTGAAGGTATTATAGATGTTTCAATAATTACAGATGTTTAAAATGTAAGATAATAAATGTTAATCACTGACTTTCTTTAAATGTACCTAAGTATATATTTTCCTATTGAATTCCAAAGTTTCCAAGTGAGTGGTCGAAAACTAGCTAATAGGTGGACAAGAACTGAATTTTGTGGACGAAAACTAGCCAAAACAGCAATTTTGAGCATTTTATGAATTATTAAAAAAACCAGTAAACTTACAACCACAAAAAATACATTTTATCAAAATAGAGTATATGACGAGTATATTGCAATAATTTCATATACAAATTGCATAGTCTAAATATTTTATATTGTTTTCCGAACTTGACAACTCCACTAACTGGACGAAAACTAGCACATTGACCCTATATATAAGTAGGTATATGTTCGTTTAAATAAAATTGCACAAAATTTTCATATTTAGGGTTCCGTACTAAGGGTGCGGGAGCCTATGAGGCTACAGTGTTTGTCCGCCTATGTTTCCTACACTTAAACGGTTGTATTTTTAGATACAAGTCTTGGACAAAATTGGCAAGATTATAGGGTTCACTTTGATGGAAATCGAAAAATAATAATTAAATATCAAACTCTAGTCTAACATTATCAGTTTTATACCATTTTAATAATAATAATTATAGTTTAAAAAAACTGAAAAAACCGAATTCAAAATACGCAATACAATACATATGTACGCAACTGGCTGTTCACTTTTCTACAGACGCTTGGATGATATTTTACCGGTTATTTTGTTAGAAAAACTACAGTACTAAGTACATAGATTTTGATAAAATTTATATGGGATCATCTCTGAATTATGACCTACCAAATACAAATAACCGGACAAGTACGAGTCAGACTCGTCCACCGAGGGTTCCGTACGAACAAGTAGGTAAAAGGGGGAATTTATATATTTTCCTTCATAAACCGAAAAATGTACATCTTAAAAATATTTAATAACCTGTTTTAGCTTATGCTAATGAAGATCTTTCATATGATACCCCACATGATACGGTTAATTCACTTTAAAATTTGGGCTCTCATTCCTTGTATAGAGACACTATTTTTTTATGATTAAATTAAAAATGTCTAGTTTTCGGTTTTTTCCTATATTTTTACTCTAACACAATGCTTCTCGCCAAATTTCATAGTTCTAGGTCAACGGGAAGTACCCCATAGGTTTTGATTCCCTTGTGAGTGTCGAAATGTGCGTTTTTTATGACATATTCGGCTATAACTTTTTTTTACGAAAACTGAGAATTTTTATTTTTCTTTCTGCAGCAAGATACTATGAATTTGCGTATATGGTTTTAATTTGAACTCGATACCTTCACGCATTCCCGAGATAAAGGTCTTGACACCCGGACAGACGGACAACAAAGTGATCCTATAGGGGTTCGGTTTTTTTCCTTTTGAGGTACGGAATCCTAAAAATCATCGAAATCAGCTGGCATCGAAACGATTGGCTGAGTAATCGGTGAACAAAGGGGTAGAAATGGGGGTAAACAATGTATGAAAGTTCCTGGGTTTTGATATTAGGGGCCTGAAATTTGGTATTTGGGTTACATAATAGATATAAATGAACAATGGTATTATATTTTCCGTGTAAGAAAATAAATTGTCTTTTCTAAGTTCACTAAATTTACACAAAGTTTTCAGGCCCTTATTTCCAACAGTTACTGTGTCACCTTCTAATTGTTTTTAGGGTTCCGTACCCAAAGGTTAAAAACGGGACCCTATTACTAAGACTTCACTGTCTGTCTGTCTGTCTGTCTCCAGGCTGTATCTCATAAGCCGTGATAGCTAGAAAGCTGAAATTTTCACAAATGATGTATTTCCGTTGTCGCTATAACAACAAATACTAAAAATTAAAAAAAATTATTAAGGGGGGTCCCCATACAATAAACGTGTTTTTTTCGTATTTTTTTGCTCAATATTAAAAACGGTAACAGGTAGACGCTTTAAATTTTCACAGAATATTTACTTGTATATTACCTTTCAAAATAAATAATTAAATAACAATAAAGTAAATATTAAAGGGGGGCTCCCATACAACAAACGTAATTTTTAAGCAATTTTTACTCGGTCTTAATTAATAGGTAGAAACTTGAATATTTGTAAGTAAATATTTAGAAATATATTAACTATAAAAATAAATACCTAATCTAATACATAAAAACTCACAAAATGAAAATAAGCCATCTAAACGCGGTGCGAGCGCCGCGCCGCGGTGTGGTGGTGGCGTGAGTGCGAGACGGTTGCTAAGCAACGGCCGCGCGGGTAGCGGGGGAGGTAACATCACGGAGCGAGCCATAACCGCGCGTATTCGCGCGAGCGTCGTTATGCTGCCCGAATGTGTATCGAAAACCTACCTATAAGTTTGCAATTTACTACTTGGAATTTCGTTGATTTCTCGTTATTTTCTACGATTTTCTACTATAGATAATAGTACGGAACCCTTCGTGCGCGAGTCCGACTCGCACTTGGCCGATTTTTTATTTACATATTAAACATGACATGATTCAAAATGTATATTCATAGCAAAAGAAAACGAACATTTTTATAACAATTTTAAACTGAGAGTCTCACTATAATCTGCATCGCATCGCAGCATCGAATAAGAGTTTTTTTTTGCCGTGATCGCGTCGCCCCGGGGGCGCCCCGGTAAGAAACGATCGAAAAGTATGGAGTCTAATGGATGGTGTTATACATAGCAAATACCAATATAATTAGAAACAAGTAATTAGATGTAAAAAAATATAGCTTTCGTTTTAACCTAGGTACCGCCGAATGTGTCATAACACATGATTATTTATTTGTGTGATGTTATCACATAACACTAATAATATTTATGTAATATACTTAGCGTAATGAAAACGTAAGTTAGACTGAAAAAACCTCATTTTTTCAGTCGGCTATTTTGTTTTGTATTTTATTATATATACTTGTTGGCAAATCTCATTTAAACGGAAACTAAAAATAGTATTTTTCCTATCTTAATCCTAATCATCCTAAGTAATTATTATAAAAGCGAAAGTAATTCTGTCTCTGTCTGTTACTTATTTATGAAAGGGCTACATAAGACTGATCTCGTTGATTTTCTTTCTCATTCTACAATTTGATAACTTAACAATCAAAATAATTTTTCTGTCAGTAGGTCAAAAATGTACTTTAAAATCATAATTTATTCGCCAGCGCCATCGCATCGCTGCGCGCATGCGCACAGCTCCCCGCTGCGCGGCGGTCGGTAGCGCGCGGGAATTCAAATAAATGATTAATGAAAAAACTCATTTTCTCTATGTTTCTACTAAATTACTCTGATGATTATAAATTAAGTATATCCTTAAGTATAATTCTCAATAATTATCAATCAATATGAATGTTTTGTTTAGCTATAAACTTGAAAAGCACAACTTTAGGTATTTTCATGGTATTTCTCAGGTTCTTCACATCTCATAACTACGACTATGTGACAAATGTATTTCCAAACACCAAGACTATCACATAAATAACAATTTTCTATTATTGCATTTTATGAGGTCAAAATTTTATTTTTACTGGACTAAAAAGCTTTTAAAAATAAAGTATCTGGTAATAATCATCATCACAGCCTAGATCATAGAGAAAAAATCTTTGTTTATGGTCAGGACACGATAAGTGATTCATGTTAAAACAAGGATACGGTCGGATAAATTTCGATTTAATTTGTTTCTCATATATTAATTCTCAAGGGATGTCTAATGACACCACATTGACATACCTACATCAAAATCCGTCAAGTCGTATGACTACGAAAGCGATGTAGATAATTACTTTAAAATCATTCACCTCCTTCGGCAGTCGAGTAAGAACTAAGAAGACGACGGGCACGGGGCCATAATTGCGCGAAATAGAACGATGTAGCCGCAGCTCGATGGTTGTCTGTCTGTCTGGTAGGTTGAACTACCGAGTACACGTCATGCCAAATTTTATAACCGGACTGATAGCTATATAGAACACGAGTGTTAGCCAGTTCCACGAAGCATTGCATTACACATCTTGTAGTCTACCAGAACGCATTCTTTATACGAAATAGATCTGCGTTTGACCACCAAATCGCTTGATGGTAAGCAATGGTGATGCTGAGAATGGAGTACGTAAGAGAGAATGGAGATGTCTGAAAAAATTATAAAAGATAAAATATCCTTAAAACTATACCATGTTTTGTAAAGATTGGTTTAAATTATAGCCTGTACACGAGCACCAAGAAATATTCGGACAGATGAAATCAAATTTTGCCAGTTTGATACAGACACCTTTGTTCACTTCGCTCACTCGGTCAAAAATTAGACGTCACAGGACGCCTGGCCTAAAACATTGCTTTTTACAGAGAAAACTCACACGTTTCTATTATTTTTTAAAGTAGTTTCTCTGTTTTACCAATCCTGCAGTACGGTTCACAATCATTCTGAATCGGGTCGGAAACTATATCTCCATCTCTGTCATTCTGTATGGAAATTACAGAAACGGAGATATAGTTTCCGACCCGATTCTGAACCCGACAAGTTGTAAATAGCCCAACTGGTCACTCAAGTCACTCGCCCACTCAATCACTCAAAAACTGTAGTTTTAATCGCCTACCATCAATCAAAGCGGTCATAAAGTTTGTCACGAAGCTAATACCATACCCGACCGAATACCACAGGTCCAATATTGACAATGGCCCGACGACATTTGCATTTGTATTATTGGGCCACTTCCATCCTCGCAAACAAATGACGATTAGCAGGCGTTCCGCCAGCGATGAACCTAATCTCAATTTAGTCTAGGCCAGGTATTTCGTAATAAATATAATCTGAATCTGGGAAACGGCTCCGATGATTTTAATGAAATTTTGTTTGTAGGTAGATTAGGGGATGATAAACCGATCTTGCTAAGTTTAATTTTTAGTGAACCCGGGTTTGCTCGTATTTTCAGTCATAAAAAATCTGAATGGAGCTCGGTTGCCCAGGTACTAAGTATAATTATAAAACAATAAGGTAAGAAATTTTTAGGGTACCCTAGCAAAAGACAGAGAAATGCTGGAAACCTTTGGAATACGATGTTGAAAGCGTATGGAACGAATAAGTTGAATAGAAAATAAAACTAACCAGGAATTATGTATTAGACACCGTGAAGGAAAATGTAGGATTAAGGATGCATAGAGGCCAGAAGAGGCCTCTTTCCAACTACAATTTTCAAAATTGTTGGTCACCTTGTACGACATGGTATATATGAAAAACATCATTGAGTCCCCTCTATAGATTAGCGCAAAACGGGGACGGTTGGCGCAAAAAGGGAACGATTGGCGCAAAATGGGCGAAGAAGACCAAGTAAAACAATCATGGAGCCAATGAAAAAGAAGGTCAATGTCATGTCGTACAGTGAAGTAAAAATGCTGGCGGAAAGCATCATAGAGCTCTATAGATTGGCGCAAAACGGGGACGGTTGGCGCAAAACGGGAACGATTGGCGCAAAATGGGCGAAGAAGACCAAGTAAAACAATCATGGAGCCAATAAAAGAGAAGGTCAATGTCATGTCGTACAGTGAAGTAAAAATGTTGGCGGAAGACAGAGAAGCGTGAAAGTTAAAACATGCTCAAATGAAGTCTATGGTATAATATATGAGTACGCTGCCAAAAGGTAATAGGTTTGAGCATGGGATAGCATAATTAATGTAGGTACATTAAAACAAACTTTGTGGTTCCAAGCACTTCAACCAAAAATTCTATCGGAAGCCCAATAATAAATGATCACCAAATCTTAGGGAACTAGATAATAGTTTTGGTTTTCGATTTTGATCTACTTTTTATGTATGTAAAAAAAAAAGTTTCATCGAGTGATTTTGACTATGTTTCATCAAAATCAGTTCAGCTATTTTTTGCCGGGGAGAGTTTTCTAAACTTACACTTGTGGTACGAGTAGGTACGTTGCAGTAAATGAAGCGTTTAGGGCGTTCTAGCTCATACATCTAAAAAAGCTATAGATTTTCGTTATACATAAATAAGTTTTAAAACGTCAATCTAGCCCATAACCAGAAAACATTTTTATGTCCATGATTTTTGACAATCCCAACCCATCCAAGGTACCGTTTCAAAAATTACGTTCATTCCGAAATTTCTTACTCTGAATCCTAAGTACGAAGAACTAGTGAAAGTGGGAGAAGTACACAGACAGTAAAGTAGATGGATCATACGACTTCATTTATATGAAAACCTTGCGTGCCACATTTTTGGTACCGACTGTGACGCCACACAAACGATTTTGTGATGTAATGTTCCATCCGCGCGAAATCTATTCAACCCAATGCATCCGCGCGCTTGTACGCTAGTAACTAGTAGACAAAATATCGAATTGAAACTATATATCACCTGAAATTAAATAATCTCGGCCGTCAACTGCGCTTTTTTATCGTACTTGTTGACACGCTAGGTACATACTCTTGGGGTATCTATAGACGTCTATGGAGAAGTAGGTTGTAGGCTAGCTCGCAGGCGTGGCCTCTGCGCCCGGAGAGGAATAAAAAAACCGGACAAGTGCGAGTCAGACTCGCCCACCGAGGGTTCCGTACAAACTAGTAGATAAAAGGGGGAAATCATATATTTTTTTATATTTCCCTTTTTATACCGACTTATACATATACATAACCTGTTTTAGCTTATGCTATGGCTCATGGAAATTTATATAAAATAAACTGTAAAGTGTACCATAAACACTGGAATTAGTTTTATTTTCCTAGCCTTTAAAATCAACAGAGATATTACACTGAAAAAAGTCGTCTCCGGACACTTTTTTTCAAATAGCTCCTCAACTATCTAAGATATAGAGCTAATATCTACTCGATGAACTACTATTAGTACCCTCTACAATATAACATAGGTTGCGATATAGGTTCCTATCGGGAGCAGTTTGCCTATGGAAGTACGGCTAAACCCTTTCATAGTTCTAGGTCAAAGGGAAGTACCCCATAGGTTTTGATTCCCTTGTGAGTCTCGAAATGTGCGTTTTTACGACATATTCGGTTGATTTTTTATTGATTTTGTTGATTAAATAAAAAATGTACAGTTTTCGGAATTTTTCCTGTATGTGTACTATATGACAGTTATCTACGTTTGGCTTCACTCGCGATTTCTTAATTTTTATGGCCGATTTCTTGAGGGACCGGTGTCAATATGTGAGGCATGGTACATATGTATCTCAACCATATTGCACTAGTTCTGGTGTAAGCCAGGGTTCTGTCACTGGTCCGTTACTCTTTCAAATGATGATTCACGATCTACCTAATGTACTATCTACCGCCAAATGTCTTTTGTATGCGGATGACCTTAAACTATTTTTTGAAATTAAATCTTCTAGTGACTGCCTGAAATTGCAGGATGATATCAATCAAATTTACGAATGGAGCGTGAGAAATAAAATGACATTTAATATAAGTAAATGTAACGTCATGACCTTTGATCGTAAAAGAAATCCAATACAGTTTGATTATCATTTAAACAACGTACCTATAAATAGGGTTAACTGTATCAAAGATTTGGGAGTAAATTTTGATCGCAGTCTAACTTTTCATGATCATATATCAGAACACGCAAAAGAGTCTTACCGGCGCCTTGGCTTCGTCCTACGGAATGCTAGAGACTTTAAAAATCCTGAAGTAATTAAAACATTATATAACTCCTTAGTTAGAAGCAAACTTGAATCGAGTGCTTGTGTCTGGAACCCCTATCATGTCACCTACGCGCGAATGCTTGAAAAAGTCCAAAAGGCCTTTTTAAGGTCGCTATATAAGAAAATTTATGGATACTATCCGTTTCTGTACCCAACTAAATTCCTGCTCGGTCAGCTTGGTTACAACTCTTTGGAAGTTAGAAGGATGTTAGACCAGCTTACTATCTGCTGTAAGGCGCTTAGGGGGTCCGTCGATTCTATACGTCTGCACGACTTGCTATGCGTACTGTTCGTACCGGACGAGCCCGGGGTTCCAGCAAACAGACGTGGTCGCCCGCATGACCTGTTCCACGTATCGCGGTCGCGGTCGCACAGTAGCACGTTCTATGTCGCCCCTGAATCTATGTCGCCCGCATGACCTGTTCCACGTATCGCGATCGCGGTCGCACAGTAGCACGTTCTATGTCGCCCCTGAATCGTGCCCGTCGCCACTTAAACGCACTCCTTGCTGCCAACCCTGATTGTGACATCTTTTGTGATAACTGGAAGACTATTTTAAGTACCTCCTTGACTTATTGTGAAAATCTATTGGATCAATGGGACAGGTGTAAAAAGCCTGATGATTCATTGGACTTTGACGATAACCTTTGAGTTTATTGACTTGGTACTCTGAGTACTTACCTGAACGGTATATTTTACTTTGTATGACATAATTATTTTTTTGTATTGACATACTAGGCGTATTGCCCATTTGACATTTTTGTATTGACATTTTAAATGATATTGTATTTATATAATGAATATTTTGTAATCCTCAGACATTTGTTTAAGAATAATTTTTGAATATTGTGAGATAATTGTAATTGGTCTTTTTCCGTTTTTATCTCAATAAACGAATTTATCATTTATCATTTATCATTTATGACAATGCTTCTTGCCAAATTTCAAAGTTATAAGGTCAACGGGAAGTACCCCATAGGTTTTGATTCCCTTGCGTCTTGACAGAGAACAAAGTGATCCTATAAGGGTTCCGTTTTTTCCTTTTGAGGTTCGGAACCCTAAAAAACTACGATGAACTCTGTCGGGGCTCTTAAATAAGCGGGTAACTGTAAATTTTCTTTCCTATTTCACCAAGTAAATTAATAGGTTTAGTTATTAATCTATACCTACCAACTCATTGCCAACGTACTCAATACTTTGTCCTAGTTCTTAGAAAAACTCGATGTTTTGACGTTAATTAAACTCAATATTGATCCTTTTCTGAAAGAGGGAGATAAAAGGAACACGGACGATTAGGTACCATCTTAATTAGAGAAAATATTATCATCTATTACACATTTTTGCTTTACAAAAAAAACTTTTTATCACAGAAATTTGTAAGTAGAGGATTTTTATAAACGTAGCCGTAACGTAGTGGTTCCGTCGCTAAGCATCAGGCGATTTGGTGGTCAATCGTAGATCTATCTTTTTTTTTTATCAGCCCTGTTTGTACAAACTGTCCCACTGCTGGGAATGGGCCATCTTCTCATTGTGAGATCTATCTTGCATAAATATAAAAGATAAGTTCTACTTACTTTAAAAATGTATCTTCTCTACATTTGACTACGTATTGGGACAGACATTTTCGAACGCAGTTCAACACAAACTATTCGACGACCCATTGACACCCATTGACATTGACACCAAGCGTTTATTTACTTTGAAAATGTCATTTTAAAAGTATATGATCTATAAAAGTAATAGGAAACTAAAATAATTTTATTGTATTTTTTACCCAATCGCTTCCAATCGGTCTTTTTGGAAATCCATGGGGGAGGCCATGGGCGTACCCAGGGGGGGCAGGGGGGGGGGCAGCTGCCCCCCCCCTGGAAGTCTCGCAGAAAATGTATGAACTCGCCTAATTACTAATCAAAGTGTAAACGGGACCTTATTATGCTAACTTTTAAATAAACCGCGCAGTAGACTCTGGCAAAATGCACGGTGCAATTATTATAGCCATAAAAAACCTCGCAGTGAGCAAGTGCTATAGTCGCCAGCCACCGCCGCGGCGACGATAGCGGACGAAGGTTACCGAATCTAGCTGAGCGTTCATATTCTTGGCGGTAAGGAGTTGCGAGCGACTAGCATTTAGTTTATTTGACATGTTATGTCTAGCATTTAGTTTATTTGACATGTTTAGAGAAGTACTGTGGGCTCACTATTACGAGAAATAAAGCTTATTACTATAAAAACATTACAAAAAAAATCTCGCGCTCGCTTCGCTCGCGCTGTTCATTACCTATGCTTTTATTTACTTGGCCATGCAAACGCTGAGCGCTCGTTCAAAAATCATATTACTAACCAAAAAATTGTTACACCCCCTGAGAGAGGCTGAGATTTATTTTATTTATTTTTATTTTATTTATTTAACAAAATCTACAGCCCTTTATAACATACATAATGTCATGATTTGAATATTTGTTGTATGTGGTGTGCGGTGTTTTCAGTGTTGCGGAGTGGCAGCACTGCTATTTTCTTAATTTATATACTCTGGAGAACGGTGATCGAACAGAATGAACGCTACCTCGGATGATGGCGTGATGTTGTAATTCCGGGGAGGGGATATATCGCGGGCGGACGAGCGCGAGCGGCCCGTGGAAAAAGTAGTCGCGGCGTAACTCGGTAGTAAAAAGGCGGTCTTAGCGTCAGACCGCTCAGTGCAGTGAAATAAGTGCAGTGTTATAAGTAATAATAAAGCGTCATAAAGTTTAGACAAGGAGTTTTCTTTATATATCAGAAGTGGCAATCAACCTGCGAGCCGAGCCCGGTAAAATCGTGAGTCACCTGCGAGATTATATTTTACCCTCCGATTATTGAATATTGATGTTAAAAATTTGTCACGCATATCGAATTGGAGAAAATGGTTCTTAAAAGTGTTGAAACAGGGTGTTAAAATAATTATAACGGGATATTCTTAATACGGGTAGACAGAATCTGTTAAGATACGGCAATGAGATGTGATCTGGGTTACTCCCAGATTATTTTATTGTAGCACAGCGATTAAAGATTATAATCCGACGATTTTATTATAACCTAATGAAATTTTGATAGTGTGGTTGGGGCTACTCCCCGATAATTTTATCGTAATTTAAACGAAATGAAGTCTGTTGTAAGTAAGTCATTAGTAAATTATTTCGTTAACATCCCGAGAGACAAGTATACGAAAATATGTTTTTCTTGTTTGACAACCATTTTTACTTTTGTATTTGATTATGCTGCAGCCATTCAGAGGAACCATAGCGTGGTAATATTTTTTTGGTGTGATGGTGAGAGTAGTATTTTTAATAGTACAATGGCTATGGCATATCGGTCTGTGGCCGTGTCAGCGATCAGCAGTGTGTTATTTTTCTAGAAGACTAGTAAAGTGCTGCGAGTAAAATATTTTAATTCGGTAACTGGGCTACATCAATACAGCCAATTAAGCGAGCTTCTAAATATAGCTTTTCTAGAATATTGCTAACATTAATGCAAATAAAATATTATGGTAAACTTAACAGCTTATTATCTAGCTGTTAAGGTTGGGCTCCACTAAAATTGTGTTCAGATTCAGAACACTTGTTGATAAAAATTTGGTGCAGACCTTTTTCAGTGCGCGAACTTGATCACAATAGTAGATTGCCTGTGTCCACCACCTCAGTTGTGCGTAACTTTAGTATGCGTGCTGTACGGTACATTTGTACACGAACATTTATACCTCGGAAATGTGCTTTACTTTCAGTTAGTGTGTAAACATGTGTGCGAGTGCGTCGTCGCGGGTACACCGCGAGACCGAGGAGTGCGCGACAAAAGTTCACGGTTTGTCCAATAGAGTGCGCGCACAGTTTGCTGACCAAGAAATACATTTATGCTGCACTCTGTGCGGTACAGAGCCGCACACTGGTGGAATCCTGTCTTTACTGTTACGGCCATTTAGGGCGAGTTGTACTGTGTTAATTTTTCTGTAAGGTTAATAAAGTACCGCAAGTAAAATATTCTAGTACGACAACTAGTCTACTACAACTAGTAGCACTGTCTTTAGTCGTGTAAGTATGCTATACCATGAAGCGAAAATTAGGTATTGTATCTCCACCTGCAACACTATAACTACTTTGTGACGTAACTATTGTAAGATCTTGAACCACATAAGTGTGTCAAACGAAATTTTATATGAGTAGAGCTACAATATTGATGGATTTACCAGAGTATCACTGCGTAAATATTTAATACAGAAGTCTGTTTATGAAGTTGAATTATACAGAGATAACATAGTTCGATTGACTTAAAATCTTAATTGAATTTCAAAGGCATGTATAACCTCAGAAATAGTACCATGGTGTACCGGTAACTTGTCGCGAATATTTATCCGTTGACGCCTTGTAATCATGGAGGCGGAATTTAAAGCCCCGCTAAGATATCAGAGTATCGACAGTGCTGAAAATTAAAGTGCATTTCTTAGTGTTAACAACTACACTTAGTGTTACTGCAAGTTTGAAATTCAAGGATTTTTAGTGTTTATGAGTTTGTTAGCTGCAGTCATGTAGGTGAACTGCAGGGAAAATGTTCCAAAGAGTGCCATGTATGTGTGCCGTAAAGTTGAAGTTCGTAGATTTGATGATGTTATCGCTGCAACCATGTAGTGAGCTGCAGGGTAATATTCTAAAGAAGTATGGCCATGTAGGTGTGCCGTAAGGAAAGTTCGAAGATTTTATGATGATTTCGCCGCAGCCATATAGGCGCGTTGTAAGGTTGAAGTTTGAAGATTTGACGATGTTTGAAGTTTGAAGATTTGACGATATTTGAAGTTTGGAGTTTTGATGATGTTTGAAGTTTGAAGATTTGACGATGTCGAAGTTTGAAGATTTCATGATGTTCTCGCTGCAACCATGTAAGTGAGCTGTAAGATTGAAGTTCAATTATTCAATGATGTTTTAGCTGTAACCATGAAGGTTTGGTTTTAGGATGATAATTTTAACCGGTCACGGAACACTTAGCTTCCAGCCATGAACGTTTTAAGCTGCAGCAGGCCAAGCCTATTTAAAGGAAAGTAGAAGCTCCAAACTGTATTTAATCCAAAATATCTTGATTAACTAAATTTTGTATAATATGTATATGGTGTGCAAGAGTGTGCACTTGTATTTATTGTGCACTTGCACTTGTTATCTTGTATTTTAGTGGATTTGATTAATCCAGTCGATTAATGATCATTTTAATGTGATTATGTTAAGCGTTGAATAGCAGAATCATTGATCGGACTTTCCCAGGACCTGAGCACCTGACTTTTAATGATGATATAACGTTATAATTCCAGTTTTGATGTAGTTTCGAGTTTCATAGAGAAAATTTAAATCATATATGAGAGATCAACCGATCGGACACGCAGCAAGTAACCTTGACGTGCATAGAAATTCGAAGAGTCGAGGAGTCTTGACAAATGCCACTATGCTTGAAATTTCCGAAACGTACTAATTAGAATCGACATAGAAGTGACTTACACTTACTTTTGATAAAACGCGTATAGTGCGTTAGAGCGAATAAATTTATGAGTAATCTGTTTGCAATTATTAGATTCTCAATTATTATGGTTATTATTAATAGATTATAGAGAGAATGGAAATTACTCCATCAATAAGATTCATGAATTGATAAATGAGTGAGCCTAAGACATTTTCCGAAAAATACTATTCGGTTAAGGATTATTATAAAAATATATATAGTTATCAGCGATCTGTATGTGCCAACGTAATTAGATGTCATGTTTTGAACACCCACGTTATTTTTCGCAACTGCAGAGCAGTGTCTACACTTTGTTGAATTGTCCGCTGGACAGTGACGTAAGCAGTGATGAGCGTTGACAATTATCGTAAAATATATATAAACAAATCTGTATGTTAAATGAACCACTCGATAATATTACAAAACTATTAGTCGAGAGTAAACGTACGTAGTAAACGTTTCTTTGAGAGAAACCCATTTTATGCCTTGAATGAGTTGATGAAAATAGATCTTGCTGAATTCTCGTTCTAATGGAGCAGCGGATCATATTTTCTACTTTCTTCCATAAGTGGATTAGCATATTTTTTATTATTCTATTTTGGCCTTTTGAACATTATTATGAATATTGACATAAGTTTGACGACATTCTTTTATTATTTATTATGTTATTGGATATAAAAATGACATAAATAAATAGAATATATTATATCTAAATTAATAAAAACTACGTTAAATTGTATTTTATAACAGAAAAAGCTTGGAGTACAAACATAACAAAAAAATACTAATTTGAAAAGGGCTTTTCTAATATAAAACTTTTGTTACAAGCCCAAGAAATAATTTGACTTTGAATTTAAGCGATGACCGAAGTTTCTTATCACGAACTAAAGATAATTCAAAGAGAGAACTGATTGATCAGTTTCATATTTCAAACAAAGTAGCCTCAAAAATAGATTGCACCTGTGGCGGTTTTATTGTAAAAGTACAGTTATGAGTTCAAAAATTAGTCAAATATAAAAACCGAATATTCATAATTAATTTATTTCTTGCAAAATAGATATACAAACATGTGGTCTTATGATAGTAATAACATTTGGTCCTCTATTTTTGCTGTCAAAGCGTGCAAGTATTTCTAGGTTCTAAATCAATATCGTTAAATATTGTTCGTGCATATGAACATTTTGATAAATCTAGTATAGTTTTGGTAAGCGTATAACAGAATTGGATCCAGCATACGAAAATTAATCGATAAAAAAAAAAAATATCTTCATTAAAAATAAGCAATATTTGATAGGACTGGTAACGTTTCCGAAATATGATTTTTAGTTGAAATAAAACGGCAACTATCAAAATCACCACTGGCTTGTACTCAGTGCAAGAGCAGTTATGATATGACTAGTCGACATCATATAGACCTTTAAAAAAAAAACAACATAAATTAGTAAGACAAATATTGAGACTAATTTTATTTATGGAAGTGATTACCTGCTTCTTCTCTTTTGTTCTCTTTTGATGCTTTAGTATTAGTTCAGGTGTGCATTAAAAGGAATTAAGTATGCTTCTGGGTATAAACATTCTCAGTCTTTACCTACAATTTAGTTATTAAAACCTAGTCAAGTAATTTCTGCTCTACTGTTACATCAGTACTATAAATATTGGATGGGAAAATAAATATGTCCACATTCTCGGTTTGAGTACTGGTAGTATGTAATGTGTACAGTATTTTTTTCTAGCTAACGTGTCATCAAAATATTGATGACGTATTTGACAAACAGCCAACAACTCTATCCTCAAAGAGATTCATATACGAGATAGATTATCGTCGACTGGGCAATTGCAAATACTGAAGTTCTTTGCGCAGATCTCAAGAAAAGAGCACTCGACGGAGAGCCTATCGCAGCATATGCATGGCCGTGTAGAAGGCAAGCGAAGTCCTGGACGATCACCAACACGTTGGACCGACCTCATTAGAAAAGCTACGCAGTCCACCGAAGTAGAGTGTACTCGCAATGCAACCGACCGGCAGAAATGGAAAAGCATCGCGAGAAGAGCAGCTGGCCTGGAGAGTGACGGTGACGGCGAGGAGCCACCGCCATTGCAACCACGACCACTCTGACTAGAGTGTACGATTAAGAAGAAGAATTTGGCAAACAACAGATTAAAATCCGACAGATGTCAACTCAGGGCATCTGTGATGTGAAGTGATTCAACTTGATAGTACATCAATTTAATGGTAAACAACAACAGGTATACGCCAGTCAAATAACGGTTGGTGAAGGACTGACAATGGATCAGCTACCTGTAGTTTATCGTGACTAATTTGTCCCTATGATAATGAAATTTTGTGATTAGAAAATAATAATACTTCTGACATTCTAAACTGACAAAATTTCGCTCATGTGCTTTGCCGATCATCCACAAGCTTGACAGAAATTAATGCGGTTGTAGTGACTTGCTAAAAAAAAACGGGATTTGGAAAATTATTTCCGTTCTCTTATTCTCTCTATTACTCGGATTTGGGGAGTATACGTTACACAATTTTAAAATGCTATTTGGTAATGGCAGGACAATGACAGAAATACAGTTTAAAATGTTGATTCCTATGAGAGCACTTACAAAATTAAAGTACTCGTGTCACCAAATTATTACTGGAGCTGGTTTGAGTTGGATCTAAATATTTGAATTTATGTGTAATTATTTTTGGACGAAATTTGCTTTCATTTTATTCAAGCTTTGTCGTTGGTCATTTTAATGTTTGGACGAAGAACAAAAAGGAGTATTTATAGAGTTTTTCATAAAAAAAAAGTCTACAAGTCCAAGTCTACAAGGTTTGAATGCTACTTCAGTGGCCACTAAAACATTGGGACATTTATATAATGATGCTGCCGTTCGCAATCACTAAGCCAGAGGAGGAAGTAATTGAGTAACCGACAGTAAATTAATAATGCGAATTGAATAAGTTTTTATGTACTTTTTTTAATTATACACCAAACCTCTGGAAATACCAGAATATATACTCGATCCGTACAACATATTTGTACAACAATGATTTATCTGCATAGTGTACATTTACACACGAATAGGAAGCCTCCGGTTCCCAGACCAGCTAGAATAAACATAAAATAATTGTCATATTTAAAAACGAATCCGAGTGTCATGATTACTTGTATCTACAATAATAACTAGTTACGACAACGTATACTACAAAGTTTAGTGTGCCATAAGTAGTTTTATAAAATTAGCATAATAATTACTGTTTAACTATTTTATTTTGCAGCAAATCTTTAAGGAGTCCAAAGGGTTCGATATGATTAATCAGACTTGCTTTTAGAGAGTTGTTGTGCATCGGGACGTTGCACAAAAGCGGATGGCCGAGTGTCATGATTTGAATATTTGTTGTATGTGGTGTGCGGTGTTTTCAGTGTTGCGGAGTGGCAGCACTGCTATTTTCTTAATTTATATACTCTGGAGAACGGTGATCGAACAGAATGAACGCTACCCCGGATGATGGCGTGATGTTGTAATTCCGGGGAGGGGATATATCGCGGGCGGACGAGCGCGAGCGGCCCGTGGAAAAAGTAGTCGCGGCGTAACTCGGTAGTAAAAAGGCGGTCTTAGCGTCAGACCGCTCAGTGCAGTGAAATAAGTGCAGTGTTATAAGTAATAATAAAGCGTCATAAAGTTTAGACAAGGAGTTTTCTTTATAATAAATAACTTAGATAAGGCTTAAGGCTTAAGATGATGATGATGATATATATACAATTTGCTGGTATAATTATATTCGAAATGTAGGGCATACACTCTTTAGTCACAAATATTCGGGTTCACAAAATGGAACAAAAACTTTTGAAACTTCCATCATACTTTTTATCTTTAAAAGCGTGTTAAAAACAGGTAGGTATTGAGAATGCAAATACATTAAAAGTATTACTGTGAAATTAAACGAAAGTAACCTCTATTAAAGCTAATATCATAAGGTATGCAAAACATTAGATTTTTAATATTTTTGACAAATACAATCCAATCTCAGAACGAAAAAACGTTTGTTCTAAACTAATGACTGAAATTAGATAGGACAGTTAATCATCCGAGCGACGAATTATGCATTTTTTTTATTCGTAAATAGGCCTGCGAGGCGACTGTCATGCGACAGTTACGGTCTATGATGGAGCAATTATATAATAATTGGTATTGCTATATATATTTTTACAGATTGAAGTCGGTTGCTTTTTTTAGGGTTCCGTACCCAAAGGGTAAAAACGGGACCCTATTACTAAGACTTCGCTGTCTGTCTGTCTGTCTGTCTGTCTCCAGGCTGTATCTCATAAACCGTGATAGCTAGAAAGCTGAAATTTTCACAAATGATGTATTTCCGTTGCCGCTATAACAACAAATACCATTTTTTTTTTTAAATATATTAAGGGGGGTCCCCATACAATAAACGTGTTTTTTCCGTATTTTTTGCTCAATATTAAAAACGGTAACAGGTAGACGCTTCAAATTTTCACAGAATATTGAGTTATATTAGTAACTTTAAAAATAAAGAATTAAATCAAAATAAAATTAATATTTAATGGCTCTATGTCCCCTTATAGAGCCCCCCGGGCTCCCATACAACAAACGTGTTTTTTTTTATATATATAATGGTACGGAACCCTTCGTGCGCGAGTCCGACTCGCACTTGGCCGGTTTTTTTTTCGCTTCGGCTCGTACATAATTAATTCGTAATGAAGTACACTACACAATACGTAAATATGGCCCCGAATTCTGTGGAAGTACATAATATGCGAACATCATTCATATTATAACGTATTGCAATGTATTCAGAATAATTTTTATTTTGATATCAGATCTGTTACTTAAAACAAATAAGTATTCATTTACCAGAAACAAAGCGTAGGTACCTACATTCATTTTAATCTTTTACTGCAAATCTTAACGATTCAATAAGAGACTGACGTCTCGTAATTGCTAAGATCTTAAGCCCATTTGTAAAAGATCATTACAATTATACAGACGCGACGTAAAGCTTTGTGGGATGCCAATTGCCAAGGCGGTTAGCAATTAAAAGAGATATTCTGATATAAAGTAAAGACATAAATCCTTATTGTTTATGGCTGAACTTAAGACAAAGGTATTTTACTAAATAATTGGATAGTTATTTCACTGAACTTTTATTAAAGAATTGGATTGCTACAGACTACTATATAATATATAAATCCGTACTCAGCGATATCGATCTACATTCATGTTGCACTGCACAAGAATATTGTAATTCTTTGCCGCCATCTCTGTTTTCTGAGACCTACAATCTTGGAATTTTCAAGGCTAGAGTGAATAAATATCTTCTAGATCGACGAACTCCATCCTCGGCCACACCGTCGATTAACATCAGGCGAGTTGGTGCTCAATCGTAGGTCTATCTTGTATAAAAAACCTTTGTAAAAAACTGCGAAAAGGTCAATGACCTCAAATTGATTAGACTGCGTACAAGCAATGTTTTATAAACTTAGATATTTATCGCTATATCCCGAAAAGTGTAATAACAGTGTTCAAAAAAATTATTTGAAAGTATTTAATATGGGCATAATTTTTCACCTTTGGCGGGCTATATCTCGCACACAACGGATTTGAGATGATGTATGGAACCTTTTACCGTATTCATATTTTTTTTTTAAGCCGGACAAGTGCGAGTCAGACTCGCCCACCGAGGATTCCGTACAAAGTAGTAGATAAAGGGGGAAATCATATATATAATTTCCTTCATAAACCGAAAAGTATACATCGTAAAAATATTTAAAAACCTCTTTTAACTTATGCTACTGAAGCTCTTTCAATGATACGGTTAATTTACTTTAAAATTTGGACCTTCATTCCTTACATAAAGACACATTTTTTTGTAATTAAATTAAAAATCCAGCTCCAGCTTCAGCCAGCAGCAGCAGCTTCAGTCCAGCTTTAGGATTTTTTTCCTAAAAAAAATAATTCCTAAGGTTTTTTTTTGTGTTCTCTAACACAATGCTTCTTGCCAAATTTCATTGTTATATAAGTCAATGGGAAGTACCCCATAGGTTTTGGTTCCCTTGTGAGAGTCGAAATGTGCGTTTTTACGATATATTTGGTTGTAACTTTTTATACGAAAACTTAGAAACTTTATTTTTCTTTCTGCAGCAAGATACTATGGATCTGCGTATATATGGTATATGGTTTTAATTTCAACTCGATATCTTCACGCGATCCCGAGATAAAGGTCTTGACACCCGACGGACGGACAGACGGACAGACGGACAACAAAGTGATTCTATAAGGATTCCGTTTTTTTCCTATTGAGGTACGGAACCCCAAAAAATACCTATGCAACGATGGGGTGGGGTTTGAAAAATGATTTTATGTATGAAAATTTTATTGAATCATATTGAATTTTTTGTCTTATAATGATGTTGTATTCTGGTTTTACAACCGACGATTTTTTTATAGATTCATTCAATAATTTTATATCTTAAGAAATGTGGGTATACGCGAACTAAACGGACTCTGAAGTCCAATAGAACTTTAAGAGGCCCGCCATATGTTACTCTATGGGCCCGCCTATGTCCGCCGGAACCATAGATCTTACCATAGCTGGGCATTAACTCGTAAATCCGTTAATCGTTAATCCGTTAATCGTTAATTAACTAAGTTAACATTTTGATTAACGGATTAACTTTTAAGTTAACTTTTAAAAATGTTAACGGACACGTTAACTTCCGTTAATATGCAGAAGTCCGTAAATCGTTAATCCAATGCCTAGGCCGTCACAGACATAGCTATAATTTATATTAATATATTTTATAGCTAAACATATTACCATATATTTTCTATACAAATTTTCGAGTGACCGCACACGCAGCTATAATATATATTTCTATGACGTAACCAAACTATACCGTAATTTATATTATTGCATATTTTTATATTATCGCATATTAATATAAATTATGGTATAGCAAGACATATTTTGAATATACAGCATGTTTCAAGAGAGTTTTGGCAGGAACGTCATCGAAACATGTTGTTGCTTTGTTTTTTTTCCTAAACTTGTGTTTTTTTGAATATTAATGCGATAAAAATGGTGATGTTTTATTCAAATACATTTATACATTACATTACATTACATTACATTATTGATACATTTATTTCCATGAACTTAAAAAACATTTGTAACTACCCTCAGTTTAATTCATTAAGTGTTTGATCAAGTACATGAGTGTGGGCAAGTGAAATGTAGTAGTGAAACATGGTCATGGACAACGATTTTTACGTTGTCGACAAAACTTCATAGAAGCTTCTAGTAAAGTCGCCACCACTTTACTGAAGCAGGATTCGACTTATAAATTGACTGTATACGTGACTTAGATTGTGACTAATTTTTGTGCCTGACAGGGCAACTAACATCTCTTAAGCCCCGTATTTATGGTAAACATTTGTTTAGCAACAAAGTTGAATCAACGTGTTGCGGAGTTGCTGTCAACATGTTGCTGGCAACACTGCGTGTTGCAGAGTTGATAGCGTCATGTTGACAAGCTTTCGCCCGACAAGCTTAAACATCAGTTTAGCGACAATTGTTGACGTGTGTGAACGTGTTTGCAACAGTTTATAAACATGGCAGTAGTGACACTACCTCCTCGGGCAACATTTTAACGCAGACTGGCGTGTGGACAACCTCTATTGATTTAAACATAGTTGCTAGCAACATTCTCGCCGCTCACCAACAATGTTGATCAACTGTTCCTAAACAAATGTTTACCATGAATACGGGGCTTAAAGCAACATCAGAATCGTCGTCTGAAGAACTGTCAATTCCAATAACAATGCACTTGTTGAATTCATAATTACTGTGTTTTAAAATCACCCTTTATTACAAAACACGTGCAAACGCTAGGCTGACCATCAATGAAATGAAGGCAAAATATATATTATAGCATCATCTCCGTGTGTGGTAGCTTGCTATAATATATATTATAGTACGGTATATTAATATATATTATAGCTGTGTCTGTGACGGCCTGTTACTGCACGGCACCGACAAGCGCCGGGCGGCGCGTGGCAGCGAGCGAAACAAAAATAAAACTAGATATATTTTGCCAGCGCGTGCGAGTGAGAAAGAAAACTGCGAAGAGATTTGTTTCGTGTGATCATTTCATTACTTAGCGCCGGTGCTTAGAGTGACAAGTGTTTTGTTTGTTTGTTTTGTTTGTTGTTATTATAAATTACTGTCAGTGATCATTTGCGTATTGATAATTGATAAAGAAGAGTGCAGTGTAATTTAGTTAGATAGAAAAAGTGTACTGTGTAGTATGAGATATTCATAAATCTATTCATTAAATACAATACTTCTATAGCCTCAAACGCTGCAATTCAACGTTTTTTCCACGGGTAAAGACATTTTAACACCAAAACGAGCCTCGCTTTCAAACGAGAACTTCAACATGTTAATGTTCATGAAGGGGAATATGCACCATATGCCCGACGATTAAATTACACATTTGAATTATACAAGTATTTTGTTTTGTTCCTGACCTGTTAACTTCCAGAACCTAAACCAACAGGTTTTATAAGTTCACAAACGCAACGATATAAAGATGCAATTTTACACATTAACGGATTAACGATTAACGTTAACTTGCGTTAATTCTTCCGAAATGTAACGCTTTAACGTTTAACGAAGCTAACTTTTTTTGTAGCGGATTAACGATTAACGAAGTTAACTATTTAACGGTGCCCGGCTATGGATCTTACTGTCTCTCTCTACACATAATAGGATTTGAGTTTGAGGGATGCAAGGACTAGAGAGTACTTGGACCCAGGGCAGGGCAGCCAGGGCTACTGCTCCTTGGTCTCCACAATAGAAATGACAAATCCAAATTTCGACATTTCAGCAACTTTTACGTCTTTTTACGAGCTAATAATGAAATCAGTCAATAATCATATTTTCGGCGATCGACGAACACGCTGACGGCCGACGACCCTGCTTGGAGCCTAGAACAATATACTGCCTTGAAGAGATGGCATTGATTCTACACCTATTCACAATCATTCGGAATCGGGCCGGAAACTATATCTCCAGAATGTATTAATGTCATTTTCATACAGGATGGCAGTGATGGAGTTATAATTTCTGACCCGATTCCGAATCCAACAAGTTGTGACTGTACAACAAGTACTGCTGTTCTTATTGCGTTTTTTATAGTTCATGTAAATATTAATAACCGTATGTAATTCACGCGTTTTATTGTTTGTTACATATTACAATGAGCAAAAGAAATAGCGGGTACAGCTACGAAAAGTAAATCAAAGAAAATTCATCAAGGATTCTAGAGATAATCTACATAGACCTACTCTGGGATAATATATTATTCAACTGCCGTAAAACCTTTCAAAAACAACAACTACAAAATGGCTATTGGCTGAGCTTTGGCGGGAACGTTACAGAAATATGTCATCTTTCTTAAAATTGTGTTATTTCGAATTATAATGGTAATAATTGGGTGATATCGTAGTTTTTATTATTTATTAATCTTTAAACGAGTCCATAAAATATGTGTGCAAGTGAAATATTGCTGTGAAATATATAGTTTCATGTTTATGGCGATACTGCGTAGAAGGATACGCTGTATCCTATAGTAGTTTGTAATAGAGGGTGGTGTAAGTTTGCTGCAAAGTCACCAGTGCACCATTTTACTTAAGTGTGACGATGACTCAACCATGATTTATTAAATAACCAGGTTAAATGAAAATACATGGAATACAAAACGAAGAAAAGGCAAAAAAGACTTTTCCAGTTGCCGTTAACACTTAACCCTTGCAAACAACGAAACGAACAACAATCCAATATGGCTGACTGATGGGGCTGTTCAATGTTACTTTTATGTATTTTGCGGTAAAATTAATATTTCCACGCGTCGTAACTGTTGCTTACATGATAATGTAAGTCACTGTGTCTAATGAAGACTTTCCTGTGAGTTAGTTACTGTTATTAAACCATGTTCCGGTAATATCCTTGACATGCCTCGAGAAAGTGGCCTTCTTATTTTAGTTTTTAATTGCTTCTCGGCGGTTCCTGTTACAGGTATACTGAAGATGCCAGTTAACTCTATATCGAAAACAAAAAAACGTGTTGACAAGTCGAGATTCTCACTATCGCTTGTTAAGAATAATGCAGCTCTGAGCAACAAACAAGGGTCCAAAGAAAACGGCGATTCTCATACGCAGCCTAACGGCGATAATAAAGAGAACAAGCCACTAAAACGTCCACTAAACGGCACGTACTCGAATACTATAAGTGCTGCTAAAAGACTCAAACCTTTATCGGAAACCTCAAAATCAGGTAAGTGTTGTGTAACTACACCAAGTAGGTAACCAGTTAAAGCGCTCCGCACTGGCCCCTCTTCCCCCATAAACAGCTCATTTACTCAATGAGATTACTCGCTAATATATTTTCGTGGATAACTTTCGCACGTAATTTTAGCAATTCTGTATGTAACATACCACTTTTATACTAGTTTATCAGTCAAGAAATAAGTATCCCCTCATAAAAATGAAAACAGTATATTTTCAAACTAAATACATTTGATAAAGTTAAATTAATTTTCTCTTTCTATTAATTCCTTAGTTATTTTTATGTAAGATTGGCTTGTACTTTTTCTCCAACTCACCTGATGTTATATTATGATCTATGATGGAGTAATCTTAACTGAAACAAATAAATTTTTTTGGTAACAGATAAACATTTCAAATTGATGTAATTATCCCTTGAATCAAATATCAGGATTTGTCACTCCTATACATTACAGTAAAATCTATCCTCATGCTAGAACTCATTATATTTTAGCACCCCAGTTAGAGCCAGAACTTATAATCCTGGATCCCAAACCATCGGCAATGTTGAATGGCCACCACCCGCCTGACAATCAATATGGAGGCACTGTGCAGAAGAAAACGCCTATTGCAACCCTCTCTAACTTGGGGAACACATGCTTTCTAAACAGTGTTCTATATACATTACGGTAAGTTGTATTTCATATTCGTACTGATTATTTCTTATTGCCGTCAAGCTAAGCATTTTGACCACAGATCACCTGAACCTTAGTAACAATGTAGTCAAAGATTGAAATTTAGCCTGAAATGAGGCTAGGTGTGCTTACTGTTTCTTTCCAAGTGATACTTTTGGAACCCACTTTTCAACCGACTTCAAAAAAGAGAAGGTTCTCAATTTCACTGTATTTTTTTTAATGTTTGTTAGCTCAGAACTAGTTGTAGTTCAAGTAGTAAACACATGGTAGCATGGTCCTCATTGAGAACTATGCTACTTGTTGGAAATTCTTAATTAAATAAAAGATTTTGATGAGAGATCACTATTTTTAATCCAACTAATATTATGAAAGCGAAAGTAACTTTGTCTTTAACTTTTAATAAATAAACCGATTTTCATAAAATTTGGTACAGAGATAGCTGTGAATGTGGACATGGACATCTACTTCGTCAACATCACGTTTTTCATCAATACGCTGATGAACCTGGAAGGTGCAACTAGTTTTATTTATATGGAAAAAACTCGTATTAATAAATGTAGTATTTCGTATTTATTATAATAAAATATTTACATTATTTCAGCTATGCGCCGAGGTTCCTCCACAACTTACATCACTTAGTGTCAGACCTCGCCAGTGTGGAGCAGAAGATGGGCAGCATCAGATTGAAGAGTTCGTCATTGGGCCGGAGTGCAGCAGGTCTCGCTGCTTCTGGTGCCAGGTCTTGGAGCAGTAAAGATCTGCTCTCACTGGGGCATTCAGATAATAGTAGCGGGAAAAGCAAAATACAGGTAAAATTATACTTGATTAATCTCAGATATTTGTGCACCCAGATCAACACTGCAGTTAGTAACAGTAATTACTTTAGAATAGCTGTAAAAACATTATATTCTATAACAGACAACAGTTTTTTGGCTAATTTGATATATCAAATAACAATTATTTCATAATAGCCGAAAACTGTTATCTCTTGTTGGTTTTTTGGCTATATTGAAATAACTGCTGCATTGAATTAGTACAGTATTGGTCTAGGTTATGCACAAATATCACTTTAGTATCGAAATCTTAACTAGTATAAAGAAATGTACTTAAGAGCCTCAACCAACATTTAAGAGGGTCTTATTTGATGGTTGGGTCAAGGTTCTGACACAGAAGGCAGTCATCCCAAATTCAATGTCAGGTGGTCCTTAGTGTATAATCCCATCAGCCAGTAGCTTGAGCACTGAACCGGAACCACTAGTAAGTGAGTCCAGTATCGGTGACTGGTATAATTTACCATCGGTTAAATCACTTGCTTGTTTGCTAATCTATCTAAAAACAATAATTTAATCTCCAGGAAGCCTTAAACTGTAAAAATTTCCGCATATAGATAAAAATAAGCATAAGGCAAAATGTGTCATTGCCTTATCCTAATTTTACATGTTTGTTTATCTTAAGAATGATTGACACACACTAAGATAAAGATTTCCTTGGAATATATTGTTTATATTATAGTCACATACTTATCAAGATGTGTAATCATAAAATATGAAAAATTGAGTAAATATTGTACAAGTATCCTGTGACTAGTAGTTAGTTACTCAAAATCGATTGTCAAATGATTTTTAGGGTTCTGTAGTAAACAAGGAACCCTTAAAGTTTCGCCATGTCCGTCTGTCTGTCCGCAGCTTTGATCAAAGACTATTAGTATTACGAAGCTGTAATTGACATGGATATGCATGTTAGTAATGCCGAAAAAGTCATAGAAAAATATATATTTTCAAAAGTTTGATGTTGAAAAAAGATATTTTTTCTACGACTTTTGGGGTGCCTCCCGTGCGAATTTCTTTTTTCATCTACCCCATCACCCCATCGAGTGGGGTGATCAAACGATCTATGTTAAAAGATAAAAAAACCGACTGCAAAAAGGCAGTTTTTGTAGAAGGCCACACGGCCACATTGAGTTCAAATAAATTATGATGTTCAACTATGGAAACCTAATTTACATGTTACAATGAAAAAAATAGTATGCCTTTCTACCATTCTGAATTATTAGTATGTTATATTCTGTGAAATGTTCAAAAGGCAAATATATTTAAAAATCATAACAAGTCTGTGGAATGCACCACAAACACCCTGGCTTCAAAAATGGAGTGGTAGGTGTCCTCAGGCAAGATTATCGCTTACCATCAGGTGAGTTGTCTGCATGTTAGCTTGATATATTAAAAAAAAATTGGCATCAAGGCTACTCATCCAATGTGTGTATCTAGAAACATATCCTTAAAACTTCTAGATTCATGATCGTCATTGAGACCAACATGTGAAGCCAGGTTTAAATGTCGTCACATGTCTGACACTCCATACAATGGCTCGCTAGTCGTGACACATACGCAAGTTAACGTCTCTATAAATAAAACACACACATGTATGAAGTTATGGTAGTCGTTTGATTGCCGCTCGCTCGTGACGTCTATTGGAATTCGAGCGCTTGAACCCCGCAACTCTTGTCTCAACTGACAACCGCAGCTCCAAACTCCGGCAAGCGACAGGGCGAGCGCGGGGAGCAGGTGAGGAACCCGAGATTGGCGGGAGGCGGAGAGTCTCCGTTCAGTATGTAATACTATTAATGTCTTCTGTGTTATCGTACCAGTTCTATGAAACGTGTGAATCGTTATTTCCAGATAGCAACAGAGAAACTCCACGAGACGTATCTGAGTCTACGCGCGGCGGAGTCTAAATGCGGCGCCAGCAACTCGCCGGAAGCCAGTCCCGAGCCGTACGCGGCGGACGCCTTCCTCGCCGCACTGAGAGATGTTAACTCCACTTTTGAAGGTAAATTGTACTGTTAACCCCGTTAGCTCCGACCCTTATCAACCCATCCACTTTTCCCCTCTTACAAACAACTTAAAAAAAATGTACTGGTAACCCATGGACGTACCTAGGGTTTAAAGTTAGCCCCTTTTTTGGCTACGACGGTTTTTTATCCAATTTAACGCTGACCATGTTGTGTTGTGTATAGGCAACAGACAGCAAGACGCGCACGAGTTGCTTGTTTGTATCCTGGACAACATCAGAGAGACGTGTCGGGCGCTGGCTGCGCGTGCGTCCACTCTACACATACACGAGAACGGAGACAGGTGTGTGTACATTCGATTAAAGGTTAAATATGAATAAGACATGCTAACATGAAACAAAAAACAGTTAAAACATATTAGCTGCCTTGGGTTTCACAATTCTTTCTTATGTTTATTATACTCAGTGATACCAGTGGCGTAGCGTTTTTTTTTTTTATTACGTATTAAGGTTATCTGTCTCTTTCCCAGTTTTGCAATGAGAAAAATAATTATGGAAGGAGACTTAGTGTAAATAGTTCGAAAATATTTTCAAATTAATTAAGTTTGTGAATTAAAGAATTCGGAAGTGAATTCTTTATGAATTATGCAAGTTTTTCCCGTTATCCAATGTTTAGTAACGGCATCGGGCGGCAGCCCAGCCTCGACGGCGACACCGGCAATAAGGCGACGCTGGGCAACTTGCGCAAGTCGTGGAAGAAGCGCAAGGAGGTGAAGGACAAGCGCAGCTCGCCCACAGAGGAGCGTGCGCCCTCGCCGCAGCCCGAGAGAGACGAGAAGTCCCGCCCCGGCTGGGACTTTGTCGCAGAGGACTTTGAAGGTAAATCTTAAATAATATTTGACATGACACACTGATATATGTATATATATATATATATATATAGCACACAGTCTACGCACAAGCAAAACAGCAAAATGGTATCTATTTTTAACCGACTTCCAAAAAGAAGGAGGTTCTCAATACTCAATACAGCCAACTGTATGTTTTTTTTAATGATTCTTCAGCGATCCGCCAATTATGAATTGTACTTGATGATTCTTTTTTGTTTTGTAGGTAAGGTGGTCATATACATTTTTAGAATCGGTTCAGTACTTTGGTTTTTATAACTATATAACTGAAAAATATCATCCAAGTAAACGAATTGCGCGGTTTGTAGTCGGTTTTTTTTGTTCAGTTCGTTAAACTATAATTATTTTACTTCAATGTGTATAAACTTATCTACATGATAAACTATAAGGGGTTATAAGCTAACGAAATGTCACGTGACGGCACGTATAATACGCACGGCAATAAGATATTGTAGATATAGAAACGTTTGCCACTTGTCTAAGTCTACTGATGTATCAAACTTGCGATGTATGAAGCGTTCTAATTTCAATAGACAATAGACAGGATTTTTATTGTGCTAAAAACTTAAAAAATATTAACACGGCTTCGTGCTAAGCTCTAAAGTCTGGAGCATCGTCGCAAAGTTGCTAGTTTATCGAATTTATTTCGGTGAGTATGCATCTCATCCATATGATCTTATTTCTGCCTTTTTTTTCTATCGGATGGCAAAAAGCACGAAAAAAACATTATCGTTTTATGGTGGATACTCCAAAAACTCAAATGAAACGTTTTAGCTCCACTTTTATTATGCATGCCGCCAAAATGTGGAATACGCATCCTGAATTGATATATTTCTGAAATTATTTACTTTCCAAATGGATATAGTTTGGGCGTCTTCAAATCGCGAGTGAAAGGCAAAAGGCAATCGCGCTCCATCGTAGACCGCAACAGTCGTTTAACATCAGGAGAGTTAGCGGTCAAGCGCAAATGTTTTCATAAGTAATTTTACCTTGAATTTTTTTAGGCACCATGATAACACGCACGATGTGCGTAGAATGTGAGACGGTGACGGAGAAATCCCAGGCCGTGTGCGAACTGTGCGTGCCCGTCGGGGACGATACAGAGGACGAGCCTTTTAAAGCGGCCTGCCTCTCTACTGAGTACTTGCGGGATTCTAATAAGGTAAGTGTCAGACACGATCAAGGGGAGGGCAGAGGGGGCAATGCCCCCCCCCCCCTAGAGATTAAAAAAATGTAGCCAACTGCAAAGCAACCAAAGTCCTAAGGCCGTGCAATTGTACCTGTACCTACAATTCATATTTTTCTCATCCTCCATAATATTAACTTGCCCCCCCTGGGCCATGGGCTGGCGACGCCCTTGGACACGATGATAAATCGCACGATACACGTGGAACTCACTCACGCCGCTTGCGGGCTGCCCATCGGAGACGATACAGGGGAGAGGTTGTGTCCTTATCCAATAGAAATAATATGTATGTCTTTAAATCGGGAGTGAATAGGGTTCTACATTGGGGTTTTGGCGGGAACGTCTTAGTAACATGTTGTTGCTTTGTTTTATTTTCCTAAACTTGTGTTATTTTAAACATTAATGCTATAAAAATAGTGATGTTTTATTCATTAAGTGTTCGATCGAGTGCGTGAGTGTGGGCATGTGAAATAAAGCAGTGAAACGTGTGATTTTACGTTGTCGGCAAAACTCCATAGAAGCTTCTAGTAAAATCGCCATCACTTTACTAAGGAAAGACTTAAGTTTGAAAATTACTGTTTACGTGACTTAGACTATGACTAGAACACTATATAACTTGTATTATTCAAGAAACTTGAAAATATTTCAATACTTGACACTGGCAAATCGCTAATCGCGGGGTCCAATACAAAAAAGAAGAAGAAGGATTCTATATTTCACCGTTGACCGCAACTTTATCTAACATGAGATGAGTTAGTGGGCAAGTTCAAAAGCCCACAACGGCCATGATCTTAATAGTAATAAAACAGCCCAGAGCGAACGCGCTGTTTATTACAGGCGAAAATACCTAGAGTCGCGTTGTTGTATTAACTGTTTACGCGATAATACGTACATCGCTCTCTAGTTAGGCCTGTCATTGTGGCTGCAGCGAACTAACAAATAGAAACTCGAGAACAGCGACTTGGAAGCTCTTGCAAACTGAATACTGCATTTTCAGCAGTATCAAGTGACCAAAAAGTTGGTTGGCTTTTCGTAACTAAATATACCTTTTTGAAAACACGAAGTTAAAACACGAAGTGAAATCTTGGCATCATTAATAAGGTTAGGCGATACTTCTCACCGGGACAACTGCTTCATCTGTATCAGGCACAGGTCAGATCGTGTATGGAGTACTGCTGCCACCTTTTTGCTGGATCTGCCAAGTATCAGCTGGAAGCTTTAGAATCAGTGGACCGGCGAGCTGTGAGGTTAATCGGTGACGATAAACTAGCTGCCAAGAAGCTACTTAGTCTCGAGCACCGCCGTAAAGTAGCATGTCTGTCTATTTTCTACAGGATTCATTTCGGGGAATGTGCGCAAGAACTTCACGACCTAATTCCACCCTCCTCATTTCACTACAGGACTATCAGAAAGTCGGCGAATTACCACCCATTTCTCGTTGAAATGCCAAAAATACGTACTCAGCGATATCGATCCACATTCCTGTTGCGTACCGCACAATAATGGAATTCTTTGCCGCCATCTCTGTTTCCTGAGACAATCTTGGAATTTTAGGCAAGGCTAGAGTGAATAGATATCTTCTAGATCGACGAGCTCCATCCTCGGCCACACCGTCGCTTAACATAAGGCGAGTTGGTGGTCAATCGTAGATCTATAATGTATAAAAAAAAAATACACTATATTACATTTTTGTATGTGTAGTGTAAACTATTTTTTTTTTTTTTTAGTATTGGTGCGGCGGTTGCTTACGACACAACGAGGCTCGACGCTCTGTAACCTATTCCCGTCTGCCGCGCCTCCTCGTGCTGCAGTTAAAGCGGTTCAGCGGCGGCATGGAGAAGATCACGCGACATGCGCACACGCCGCTTCACGTGCAGTGCTTCTGCGAGCCGTGCAACGCTCGCCCCGTCAACCTTCCGCCTAAACACAGGTAATTAACACGACTAAGAATAGGTAACTCACACACCTAAACATAGATGCCTAGATTCGTAACTGATAGCATATGCAAAGGTATGTCACATACCATGTAAAATGTATTTATAACCTTTTCTAGATATATCCTATGGGCAGTGATAATGCACCTCGGTCAGACGCTAACAGGCGGGCACTACGTGGCGTACGCGCGAGACGCGGCCAGCGACTTCAAGTGCGAGCGAGAGGGCGCCGGCGACGCTGCTACCCCATCCACCGGCTCCAGCTTCATGAGGACGCTGTTCAATCGACCGAGGTATGAATTCCAAAGGACTATGGAGTTTTGGATAAATAAAATTCAGTTTTTACCCAAAGTTACTTTATTTCAGACAACAGTTATGTACTCATGTACGCTCACAACTTCACAGCATAAACATAAAAGAAAATGGAATTAATAACAGAATATATAACAGAATCGAAAAAATTTAGAGCATAGTTAATTTTAGTCTTTACTCTTCTTGTCTGTACAACAACTACTAGACAAGAATTGTCCATTTATAAACGAATTTATTGATAAATTAAATAGTAGATATGAGGCGCTGGCGAAGGTTAAGATAATTCCCTGGACACAAGTGGTACAATACTGCTCCTCGTAGACAGCTGTCGATAAAGGAGATGCATAAGAAAAATATAAATAATGTTGAACTAGCGAACCATGACAACACTGCCTCTGAAATCACGTGCTATCATTAATCACCAACCGGCTATTAATGATTGAATTAGATTGGTAAGAAAACTCAGGCTATAGTATGCTTCAATAGTTTCATAACTTTCCAGGCCTCCCCCAACCGGGTGCGCGGCGAACGAGTGTTGCGTGCCGCGACCGCGCCCCGACCCGTGCTGGCTCGCCTGCGACGACGAACTAGTGAGACCCATCACTGACGAGGAGTTCGAAGACCTCCTCTCGGCTGAACCCAAGATGAGATCAGCGGCCACGCCGTATCTCCTGTTCTATGTGAAACAAGATGTTGGCTAGTGACGGCACGGCCAGTGTTGTGTGGAATACCCATTGTTAGTGATCTAGTGTGCCCTAGTGGATTTTTTAAATTTATTTATTTTGGTTGGGGGCGAGAAAATTTGGTGTTTCTTTTTTGTTACATTTTAGAATATCTACAGTTTCTTATTTCCTGAGAGCTTCCTTAGGTTTGACACCTGTTCTTATAAAGCATGCTGCCTCGTTACCTCTTGAAACCTTTGGCTTAACGCTATATGTACAGTTTTTCAGCGCAGTACCGCTGCGCCATATTGCGGCACCGAAAAATAATGACGTCGCTGTGTTGTGACACCAGAAAACGGTGACTACTCCGTACTAAAGCACTGGAAAACTGTCACGGCGCCGTATTGCAGCACCGCTAACCGCTAAACCGTAACGGTGCCACCGGTAAACTGCGCCGACGATGTGTCGTATAGCTAACCTAAAATATAATGAAATGTATATATGTATATACAATACTACAATAATATTTAGTATTATTGTGTAAACATAAACTTTGTCTGTGAAAGTATTATCCCAATCAATGAATCGTCCGTTGATATCGATACACCTTAAAATCACTTCTAAAATGTAACAAAATAATTTACATTTAGTTAACTATCCAAAACAAACTCAAAGACTATATCTGAACAAACTACATCGATCACATGCCTTCTTACATAACTCACATTATTAACAATGGGATACTTAATTAGATGCTTAAAAAGACGTAAAATGTATTAAAAAATAGGTTTAGGCGCGAACTGTTACTTGTGTCGGCCTTACGTGATATTATATAGCAAGATGTATAGAGAATGAGCAAATTATATTGTATAGTGTAAATGCATTCACGCGTATCACTTGTTACAAACTGACAATATAAAATTTAAATAGATTTCTTTAGAGTTGTGGCAGCTATACTAGTTGGCAGAATGAAGCAACCAAGCCTAGTTTTTTTTTTTTACAGACAACCTTTACTCTTCACGAAGAAATAAAGGTTTTAAGTCTTCGAAAGACATTGCTGGAGTTTGTTTACTTGTGGTTCTATTGTGGCAAAAAGATGAACTATCATTTGGAAGTATATTCTACTATGGAATTCTGGTCTCGGCTGAACAAAATAATGAAATAAATCCAGCGAGCCTTTAATGCTGCATTAGTTCTCTAACTGAACAAACTCTATAGTCTTGTCACATTTATTTTGCCTCTGACATTTCCGCTAGGTTGGTATTAAGACGGCACTACCGTTAATTTAAATGCTATATGCCCTTAAATATCGGTAGATTTGGACATGTACCCTTATTATATTACATAATCCATTGGATTCTGGTTCGAATTGCGAGTCTATATTTATGTTATTCTGAATGTAAATGACAGAGAGGAAGTTAAAATTTCCGTATATTTTCAATGCTTTATTTATTTATTTACACAAAAACTATCAGAAACTTACAGTCTAAGTAAACCAAAATATTTCTGAAGCACTTTACATAGACTAAATTTAATTTATGAATAAATACATAGCTCAGACAGCAGTTGTATACAATGTTGTATAAACCTTTTATGATTTGTAAAAAATAAATCAATATCTGGTTGGCGGATAGTCAGAGTGTTGAGTAGTGTGAGTGCGTGCGTGGTGGTTTATTCTGCTACTATTATTATGACAAACAAGCCTTATCCTTCCATTGTATACATGTATACTTGTTGATTGTATATCTAAATGTATTCCTAAATGCTGGCCTAAAGTTGATATTGTTTCGAAAATAGATAGTATAATGCAATCCATGGTCCAATACTAAGTACAGTGCGACTTACTAATCTGTCTAATAAACATAACCCTTCTTGAACAGTCGGGTAAAAAATCAAATTATATTAATTGATTATCTACATTATTTGAGACTGGCTGGACCAATTTAGCAACATTTTGTTCAAATATTTTAAATAGAGGGAAAAAAAATAGTTGCCTGGAAAATTATACAACGGCTAAAAGTGCTTATTTATATGGCATTTTCTTACTAAATCAAGATCCTTTTTTAGTCAGACCTGGAGCTGAAGTATTGAGTTGGTAAACTGGCAGGAGTAATGTCTACCGGGCTAGTTTACCAGAATAGAATTACCAGTTGCTAGGTTTGTAAGATCTCATTGATCTCAAAAATTCACTTGGGGTACCAGTAACTAATGTGGGGAAACCATACTACAGATGGTAAAAGAATAAACATTGCTCTGAGCGAGCTACTACTGTCAAGGTAAAAATCTGTCGTAAAGCAACTGTTAGTGTGTTCCTACAGCCTGAATGAGATCCATTTCTAGGTTGAGTTCACATAATAGAATGTGAAGTCGTGATTTGTCGCCAGCAGACGCGCATTTATTTCCGTACAACAGAAAAAACTGATTACTATATTCAGTTCCACTATTCTTGTCTTAAAATGAATGAACAGGTAATGGATTGGTGACCAATGATACCTGATTTTTGTAATTACGAGCGGTCATTGGTTGTGCATGAGTTCACTCATTTTAAGTTAAGAATGGTCAATAAGTATACTTTATCCAATCAAGATGTTTTTTTAATAGCTATCTCTGTGTTTTCATTCTACTTTTAACTTCTATGTTACAGTAAAAGCTAAATACAAGCTTAGCTATTCGTAGTGCTTGATTCACATACAATAGCCATTTGATGTTTAGGGGTAGAAATCAGTTTTCTCTTGTTGTATGGATCAATGCACCCTATATAACACTATCAGCTGAGCTGTAGTCAAATACCATCCCTGTTAAACGATATTTTTTGTATTGTGTATTTTCACCCGACTACAAGAAGGAGGTTAATATATCCATGGATAAGTTTGTCGCAATGTATATAGCTCACAAAGTACTTCTATAACTGTATAGAGAACTGCATAACCTCACTTAGGCAGAAAAATACTGTTGAGAATAACTATAATACATATTACAAATTTATTATGTGAATAGTCCGGTGAAATTAATCCTTTGCCAATATTTACCAGTCAATTGAAATAATCCGATATAATCTATTGAAATTATAATAAATTCTGAAGAAAGAAAAAAGCCTGCCCGCCGCTATTTTTATTTGATTTGTATCATGGTGGCCAGTAATGCAACTAGTATTGTTAGCTGACTTTGATGTGTATAAATATTGTTAGCTGACTTTGATGTGTATAAATATTGTCATCTGGATGAAAAACTTTTATAAACATCAGGTATAATATAAATATCAGGTTTATAATTATTTGTATATTAATATCAAACATCGAACTGTACATTGTTGCATTAGTGGCCGCCATTTTTAACCCAACTAAATGGCGAACAACTAGGTAAATAAAAAATTCAAAACTTCATAATTTCTTTACAAATACCCCCCTCTCGTTTACTTAATTTTACCTACATATATTTATATACCTACACCTACATTGGTATATGATACTGTAGTAGATTCAAATATATACCATACTTGGGCTAGTGTTTTAGACCAATTCTATGGACACTTCTGAGTTATGACAGTCTATCATTTCGTAAAACTTTATTAAACTTTACGCACATTCATTGTAGTTATTTTATGTAGATTGTAAAAAATGCATACTGTTTAATCGCACTCAAAAAGTAACAACCTGTTTATCACATCGAATCATCAAAAATTATTAGCTTAACATCAAAATGCGCACACCAAAAATAAGTGAACGAAGCATAAACCTATTGTTAATCTACCGATTCATTCCTATCCTCATATTAGTAAACGAAATAATCATTAGGTTTTCTTCTTAATACATGGAAGCGGAAATTTTGATACGCGCTAAACAGTTTTGATGTGCATTAAATATTTCCTTAGTATTAGTATGAATGCTCGAAACTCAACGATGCTACTATTGCTTGCTCTGAAACTGACTGTATTCAATGAATGATTTTACTCTATTTAATCATTCATTTTGGAGAAATATGTTGATTTTGTAAAAGGAAAGATGTAAAATGCCCGTATTACGTGGACAATTTATTCCCGTAAATTGTGTATACTTTTTTATTGTATTTTGTATAGAATATAATATTTTTATTGTCTCCAGTTCTCTGTAATTTGTTTGGATAATTTTTGTATAAATAAATCATCAATTGATGTGCCTCTGGATTCACCTAAGTGTGTAAAAATTTACAAAGAAAAATGTGATCAAATGATCAAAATGGTACGTGCCTTCGTATTCTTCTACATCTGATCCATTTATCCTTCTTATACAGAATGAAATTTCTGAAGTTTAGTCTCTCTTTATTTTAAAAATGTATTCCATTTCTCATATTTAGACTTAGAAAATCAAAATATTCTACTACTCAAGTTATAGTAAAAAAAATATATTATAACAGCACTCAAATTCAGTACGAAAACAATAACTGTATATAGCATAATACAATACTGTGCGTCCTGTGCAAAACGATACAAGTCGAAAATCACAACTTTTCAGGAGAGCAAAAACAAACTTTAAAAAATCATATTTCCCAAATAAGCGCCATTTTACAACGTAGGTAATTCGTTATCTTTGTTTATCTAAATAATACAATTTGTGAAATATAATTTTGTAACGTTTATTTTTGCTTGCCTGAAAATTTGTGATTTTCGAATTGTGCACAAGAGGCACAGATAGATTGCGTGAGCGAAGCGGCTGTGAAAATTGTAGCTTTTTGTTTTTGACGTGATAACGTCTTATAAATCGATGAACGCACGAAAAAACATGACTCCTTGTCACGTTCCGCCTGAGCCGAGCGTGCAAGCGAGAGCGCGGAACAAGCGATAGAGAGGCACGATCGACCTAAGCGTTCGGCTTGTGACGCATCTATCATGACGTTATCACGTAAAAGTATATACTACACCACCACACTCAGGTCGCAGAGCCAGCTACTACTAAGCACGTGGAAAATTGATATGCAGGGTGCATCATTCATTTTTTATTTTTTTTTCATTTGATTGGAATCATAAATATTGTAGGCTAGGCTAGACTTGTATGTATTGTTTTTTTTTTTCACGTACGTCTAATCATTTATGATACCAAACGGATAAAAATAATCGCCGAACTCTGTTTATGTTTAGGGGTAGAAATCAGTTTTCGCTTGCAGGGTTAGTATGGAATGTAGACAAATAGTATTTCCAACGTTTTATCCACCTTTCAGAGGAAATAAAGTATGTATGCTGTTGACAACTGACATAACAACGTGGATAAAAACGGTTTGTCTTCCTTCCATACCAGCTGTTTTATAAAAAAAATGTACTGGCGAAAATTGCGGTCTCAACCTACCTATTATCTTAAAAATATTCCTCAACGTCATAATTATGACATATAGATATTGGTGTAATTTTAAGGCATTTTACATCTTACTTTTTATACAAGAGATTTTATATTACCATACAAATACTGTGTATTTCAATATGTGTAATGCAGCTCATAGTGTACTATTTTTTTGTATAATTTACGAAGATACAGCGTTTTTTAACTTTTGTAGATGATTATTGTGAATCATTTCAAGATACAAACATAGAATTAATAGAATGTATTAGTAGTTTATATGGGACGTCCGTCACACTGCATCTTTATAATAGTTGCCAGTCATCGCAAACTCCAAAAAACTTGTAGAATAGTCAGTCACCATCTTAGGCGTCATCTGTACTAAAGCCTTTAAATACACACACGCATACTAACTAAGATATACAATTACCGAATTAACATCGAAAATCGCGTAAAAAAAAACTTTTCGTTATAAACGTTCAGCAAAAAAATAATTAAAAATATTTAATGAGGCGTTTTTAAAGCATAGTCCTTACGTTGTTTACTAGGTGGCGCCTCAAGCATTTCAATTGTCAAACCGAACAAATTATATTGACTGCGTTCGAACAATTATTTCAATTAAAATTATTTAAACAATGCATTTAACATATAATCTAAAGTTTGGACCGCACTTTTCATGGAGTTTTATATATTTAGTTCCACCTATCGGCAATTTTTATTGTTTTGTTTTTAAAGACCTCATTAAAAAGTATTCTCGTATGTACGAACGTACCTACAAAAAATAAAAATTTAGAAATAGCATATCGAATTCTATGAAATCACAAATTTTAAAAACTTTCCAGGTAAAACTACCAAATGATTGCACTATATTTACTTGTGGGGCAAACTGCTATACAAAGTGGGTCGTCTCCTTTGGACTTTTTTTTTTACTTTTTTTAAATTAATGGTATATAAGTCTTAACTTGTGGTCTAACACATAAAATTGTTAAGTCCAAGTTCTTTTACTGAAGAGTGATCTTGAATAACTAAAACTAAAATAAGCTTTTTCGTCCATTTTACAAATTTCTATTAAATAATTATTATAATTGACTATAGTACAGAGCCCGTAACGTGTGCGATGGTGCGTATATTATGATGCGGGGCGACCCATATACTGCAGTGATGTCGAATTCGAAGATACAAATTTAAATAAAAATATGTATTAAAAATTCCGCAGCAATATTGCTACGCAAGCAACATTTTTGAAAGACAACTTTGTCACAGACTAAAGAATAAGGCTGACGGAACGCATATAACTTGAAAGTGAAGCCAAATCTTGCGAATTATACGGAATCGTATTTAGTTTAAAGGCTATTCTTACATTTCAATACTTTTAGTCCACACGAGTCTCAACCCATTCACTTTGTCTCAAAAGGAACAGCTCGTTTTTTTTTTGATATTCTAAATTCGAAAGACATTTTTTTAACGTTCATTTTATCATTAGCGGAATGTACCAGCTTTGTACGAGTATTGTCTCTTTTGTGTATCATAAATATGAAGTCTAAAGATCAATTATTATATAGAAATTTAATTTAAACATAATTTTGTATATCATTTTTTTCTCTAGTATGAGAACAATTAGATAAATAAATATTGAGAAGAACAAGTAGGCAATATATTATAGTCAAGTACAATATTGTTTTTAGCTCAAACTAAAAAACAATTAGTTGAAGTCTGGTAAAATATAGTAAGTCTGCTTCACTTTTTGCATTTCGTCTGCCTCTTTCTCTATTATCTGTCTGGGATCAATTATTATAATTTAATTTTAAGTTTGGCTATTTGTTAAATACGCATTATTCTTACTATTACTCAATTTATGTATTTTGTTGCGAATGCCATTCCATGCCTTTGTAAAAGGTAAATAAATCTTGTCAGTAGCTTATATGAGTTGTTTTTTTGATTATAATCTGATGAAATGTTATAAATGTTCATTTTCATGATAATAAAAATAAGTTCAACACAATTTTTTGTTTCTATTTGCTCCATTTTTTAGGGTTCCGGCTTTGAAATGATCCGTTTTTGTTAGTCAAGTTTGTGTGTGTGTATGTGTCCCTCTTCCGACTAAACGACGATATAAGATTACATTGAAAGAATAACTCACGGCTAAGTAGGCTTTACAAGTTAATAAGTGATAGTCGGTCAACTTAAAAAAAGGAATACATTAATTTAGTGCAAATTTCATTTAAACTATTATGCAATTACGGAACCCTACTTTGTGTGTGGCACGACACGCACTTGGACATTTGTTTATTTTATTTAATTTGCGTAGGTACCTACTCACTTGCTTAACTGTAAGTGTGTCTATCTTCTTGCCACTAGCATTTTTCGTGTGAATATATTTTATGTAACGAAGTCCCACGCCATCCTCTAGTAGTTTTTGCCCACGTCTTATGGCAAAATGTGTTTTATGTGAATGACACTCAGGCTCTCTTCGCCCTACCAAGGTATAGTCTAGTAAAAATAAATCGGTTTGTATGGAGCAGATCACAATATTTGCAACTGGGGGAATTCTTTGAAATTATGATAGGAAAATAACAAAATTTTTTAGATCAACAATAATCCCCGATTTATAGACTAGCTGCATTCCGCGGTTTCACTCGCGTAGTTATGAAAACGGTGATGATTATGATGATGATAAGTAGCTTATGTCCGTCTCCAGGTCCAAAGCTATCTCTATACTAATTTTCATAACTATCGGTTCAGCCGTTTGAGCGTGTAAAGGTACCTAACAAAATTAGCTTTTATAATATTATTATGAAATTGTGTCAAATGTATTTCAAAACACCAGTACATTCATTTAAATAACAATATATTTAGTTGTCTTTAATGTTGTTACAAATCTTATTTTTACTAGACGTAACCAAAGTTCGTACTAGGTATATGCTCTCACACACAGTACAGTACGAACCATACGGCGCTACCAGCGGAGGGCGCTACTCACTAATTAAACAAGCTGGCACATTCGTTTCCCCAGTGCTTGTTAAACAAAAAGGCCAGTCCGAAGTAGCATTTTATTCGGCTAGTGCATATCGGAGTAATGGGCCATATTACACTACTCGATTTCTCGGGCCCTGTCTGGGAAGGGAAGTACTCATACATTTATTGCGTCATAATTATGTACCTACATTACAAAATATGTCTGTATAAATATCATATTGAAAATACATATGGCCCTATAAGGGCATGGCAACAGGAGATTCGGACCGCTCTATTTTGATATTTACAAATGTATCCTTAAAAAATCGTCGAGAGTGTAATAGTAACAATTGGCTTCTAGGTATGTTTTATTCGCAAATTTGTGGTATTCATATGCTAAATTTGGTTTGTTGCCCGTGCTACTACCAATCTTACTACTAGTATTAACACCGGTAATTGACTTACCCTTCTTACTAGGTACTTTAGTTGAAAGTTGTTACCGCGGCTCTACACTTGTGCCGCGAATTCGCGGCAGAGGCGCACCATCCACATTCACGGAGCTCACTCCATAGAGGAATATTATATGCTCACTCATTTGTGCCGTGAAACCTGCCGTGAAACGGACGTCGAAACTGCTGCTGCGTTAACTTTGTTTTATGTGGCAACATATAACTATTTACACCTACAAAATAAGAAAATCGTTCGAAAGCGTTGGAGAAAAAGATGATGGATGACTGAAATATTTCGTAACCGATCGATATTAATTTGAAAATGAATCCTTCTCCAGGCGTCATAATTTGACTTTTATTATTATGATGTGGATGCTTTGAGTCCCACAATATACGTTCAGCGTCGTAATATTTCAATAAGCGAATTTCTAATTCACTATCTCAACTTATATTAATCCGTCGTGCTGCCATTTATCTCGCATTACACGTCCGTGCGCATCTATAGTCAGGAGCAAACTGGCACGGTGCCGTGAATGTGGATGTGTGCGCGTGAAAGAGGCGCGAACTGCCGTGAACCCTTTGTCGCGGGACAAAAAACCGACTTCGATCGGGGAACAGGCGTGAACAGCCGTGAACGCCGTGAAAACCCTCCACACTTATGTTCACGCCTGTTCGCGGACGTTCACGGCACAAGTGTAGAGCGGGGATTAGAGCAATAAAAAATTGCCCGTATTATAGTTGACTGAAGAGTTTTGGCGGGAACGTCTAAGTAACGTGTTGTTGATTTGTTTTATTTTCTTAAACTTGTGTTATTTTGAACATTAATGCTATAAAAATGGTGGTGTTTTATTCATTAAGTGTTCGATAAGGTGCGTGAGTGTGGGCAAGTGAAATAAAGCAGTAAAACGTGTGATTTTTCGTTGTCGGCAAAACTCCATAGAAGCTTCTAGTAAAGTCGCCACCACTTTACTGAAGCAGGACTCGACTTATAAATTGACTGTATACGTGACTTAGATTGTGACTAGAACATTTACAACTTGTTTTATTCAAGAAACTTGAAAAAAACCTAATACTTGACACTGGCAAATGCTTTAATGCGGGTCCAATACAAAAAAGAAGAAGAAGTTGACTGAAGGCTTGACAGATTGACAGCTGTCAAGCTGTCAGTTTGACATTTGTCAAACTTGACGGGCCATACTCGGTAACTATTAATCCTAGATCCTAGTTCCTTCACAAAAGTGATAAATATCGCCGAGAACTTCATTTCTAATGACAGCTGTCAAACTTGAAACGTCTATATCTCAGAAACTATTGACTCTAGACTAGTACTTTTTTTCACAAAAGTGATAGATCTTCAACGTCAACTTATTACATATCCAACGATTGGGCTGCGGCCGAAGCGGATTTTTAATTTAAATTTTTTTGGTTAAATTCAATTTTTTTTTTCGCATAATACCTACTTACATTTTATTTAAAATACAAATTCGTCTTATAATTGTTTTTTTTTTTTTGGCAAGCGCCTTTATTAACTACAACACAACAATATACAAACTCAACTAACTAAACTACTACACAAAAAGCACATCGATCACCCCAGACCGATAAAGGTCTAAAGATAATCCAAATGCTCAAACCCACTACCATTTGGCAGCGTACCCAGCATGCTGGCCGCATTGCCACGTTGAATGGCAATGCTTATGCGTTGGGCCAGATACGCGCCAATTTTTTATTGCTGTTCTAACAACTTTCAACTAAAGTAGTAAGAAGGGTCAATAACCGGTGTTACTACCTAGTAGTAAGATTGGTAGTAGCACGGGCAACAAATCGCTAATTTGCTGTTAATGTTGTCACAGTACTGACAGGGCTCAAAATACAAAGGTTATTAAATAACTTATAACATATAATATAAAACATATAATTATAAATATATAACGGAGGGGAAGGATTTTTGAAAATGTCCAGGATATTTCCCGTTGATTTGAACCCCCAACGGCCTACGGTTATTTATAGGTACTTATGTTTACAAAATACGTTAATGTTTTATTGATATATTTTATTTGACATACATTTACTATTTATTTTCACATAATTGATGGACATGTAATATTAGATTGTTATGATTTAAATTAATTTGACATGTATTTTAATAGCACGTTTTTAATTTAAATTACTATTTTTATTTTTCGTTCAATATTAATGCATGATGCTGACTTCACCTGTATTTATTGCGACACTAAGCGATATTTCTTTGTATAATTTTCATTAAACTTTTTGGTGAACTTTATAAATAAATAAATAAAATCGACTCAAGAAAAACATAAAATTCAAAATTCCGCCATTCTACCTACAAATGTTTTGGTTTCCGAAGAATCCGAAATAAATATTACATACACGAAACCTCGTACTAACCGTGGCGATAGAATCAGAGTAATTATTGGATTTATTGACAGTAGATAAAGAGACTCTTGGATATCGTCTATTTATTTTATCAGTTCTTGATAAACGCTGGTGCGGGAAACAAGCCCATAAGACGGGTCCAGTGTAGTTTAAAAATATACATAGCAATTTTGTGATAAAATGAAGGCAATTGAACGGAACGGTTATAATGTAAGTTCGTACTTTTGATAAAAGGCCTTACTTAATATAAAACCTTTTTGAAAGGTAATGAATATGATAGACATTTTTTTTTGTAATATTTAATATTTTTGTTTTTAATTATTTTACCTCGGTTATATTTTAAGTTTCATCATGTAACCTTGTTTCTTATCTAGACAAATGTGGAACGTATTGTTCTTTAATAAAAATAAAACAATATTTCAGTCATTATTTGATATATTTTTGGTTTTCAAACCAAAGTATGTATTCAATCCAATTTTTCATAAAATAAAAATGATAGAGCACTTAAGATATTTCGTAAGGCAGGTGTTACAAACTCTTTTGTAGATAGGGCCCTACAAATTGACTGATACATTGCAGCGGCGTATTTTATAATTATTATACTTAGACGTCGGTCGAGTCTAACATCGTCTTAAATCGCGTATTATACTACAGTTGTGTCACCTAATGCCATACAATGGAAATGTTTTGACACACCTGTTGTGCCTTCATTGTTGCATTGAATTGGAGATGTTATAATAAGATGTTATAATCCTTAGATTATTATAATTAACAAAGGATATAATAAAATAAGATCAAAATCAATTTAAATCCACTGTATATATCTTCTGAGATAAAAACCATGTTTTGACGTGAATCAAGAAATCCATACCATGTTCCTTTCCATCAAACGAGAATGTATATTTATGTTCTATTTAATAACGTTAATATTTAAATACATTTTATTGCACTTTTTACACTTTGTTAGTTTTTTTTAAAGACAAAACCATTAAAAATAATTGCGTACCTTCTTACCTGTGTACAAAACAATGAACATATAGTTACAAATTTATCACTATAAACATTATACAATAGCCAGTCTAATGTATAATGTTCAACTTGTTTTAGTCAATTTTAAGACAACAAGTTGCTTATACGTAGTAGTAATTTATTTTCTAAAGACGAAAGATTTTCCTATACACAAACTACAATACTACTAATAATACAAAATTCTTCATAATAGTAACCAATTCATTGCGCTGGAGTATTTTACATACTTCTGTTGGTGGTAGTAACAAATAATTCGTGGTGCGCTAGTCTCTGACTTTTACAAAATATCGTTGAAAACGAACACCAACTGTGGTGATTTCCACTTATGATAAAACTCTTATTACACAATTTAACGAAGTTTTTCAAATCGCATATGACACTATAGGTGTGTCACCATGCAATATAGATGTCTTTGCCACACCTATTGTGCCTTCAACTCTGAATCGGTTAAGCAATTATTAGGAAAATATTACGATAATAAGGGCCTTTTCCTAGTATGTGTATTAAACTATCAATAACATTATATAAGAAATTTGTTTTTAGCACAAGATCTTTTGTTTGCGGTAGTAAAAAGCTTTTTTATTTATTTTATTGCACGATTAAAATATTTTTAGCCAAAGACTTGACGTTTATTTAATCTCTGAATGTCACTAATGTCACTACCTGGTTATCTTTATAGTTATCTATGACATTTATGACCTCCAAAAGTCCTTGCAGTCTAATAACAAAACTTCCTTCGTCGTCTGTAAGTGAACTAGCAGTGGAGCAGTGACGTTATTTTATTTCGGTGTCAACCGCCGGCATTTTTATTTCTTTTCTACACACGGATATTAAAATGGAACTTGTGAGTACATATTTGTGTAATTATTATATGATATTACCATGTCTAAACTTGTAATTTTGATAGTGATTACGTACCTATTTAAAAAGTTTACCTGCACCGTGAAACTTTTTTGTAAAAAAAGCACATCAGAATGATCATTCATTAATAAAATTTAAGTAGGTAGTTAATTCAAATATCCTATTTAACTTTTCGTATTCTTTAGTTTGGCTATTTATATTTTCCACATACTTATTAGGACTACATAATTAAAATTAATGTCAAATACGAGTACAATAGTGTTTTTATTTAGTTTAAAATGAATACACTTTTAAAATTACTTGATTATATAGTATATAGTCATTATTTTATACATTTTACTATAACAACAACGGTATAATTAGCTACTTTGTGTCCAAGCAAGAATTTATATTACACATAACCTACAAAATAGTATTCCATTCCATAATATTAGTCAGCACCATTAGTGCTGTTTTTATTTAAAAATGTGCTGGATATTTATCAAATACATAAATTACTGTTGTAGCATTTCAGAAAAGTGTATTATAACATAAATTATAATGCGTCTTTGTCAAATATATACTTAGTATTACAGCTAAAAAGTAATCGATTAATTCCGGATCAGTGAAAGTGTAAAGATAAGTGACACTGCCACTTATCTCACCATACTACAGTTTAAATATATTATTAATCAAAGGTTGAGTACACACCAAAAATTCGATAAGCTACTTTAATTAACATGGATAGTAAATAATGCTAAAAATAAAGAAGAATATTACAAATAAGTATTGTTGTACATTTTCACGCAGCGCCATCTAGTCCCAATCTAAGCAAAATTTGTACTATGGGTACCAGGTAACTAATAACATAAAAAAATAGTTTTTAAGTAGTTACTTTAGGACTCATAGAAATATCCAGAGACAAAATAAACATCCATGATTGTCACACAATTATCTAGGTGGGAATCGAGTTATAACTTATAGCATAGAAAATAGACGTACTTACAGTGTTTATTACTAAAATAAAACATTTCTCATTTTTATAACGTTTTTCCAGACGAAGCCTAATAATTTTTAGAGTTCCGTACCCAAAGGGTAAAATAGGACCCTATTAGTAAGACTCCGCTATCTATATATCTGTCTGTCCGTCTATCACCAGGCTGTATCTCATGAACCGTGATAGCTAGATAGTTGAAATTTTCACAAATGATATACCTATTTCTGTTGCCGCTATAACAACAAATACTAAAAAAAAGAATAAAATATATATATAAATACGCATAATATATATATTTATTTTATTCTGTTTTTAGTATTTGTTGTTATAGCGGCAACAGAAATAGATCACCTGTGAAAATTTCAACTATCTAACTATTACGGTTCATGAGATACAGCCTGGTGACAGACGGACGGACGGATATATAGATAGCGGAGTCTTACTAATAGGGTCCTATTTTACCCTTTGGGTACGGAACTCTAACAATTATTAGGCTTCGTCTGGCAAAACGTTATAAAAATGAGAAATGTTTTATTTTAGTACGTAGAAATGTTTTAGTTTAGTAAGGCGTCCCCGTTCAATAGATTTGGAGGATTGAAAAGTTCAAACTTTGAAGAAATGAAAAAACCAAGGCATGTTAACTTAAAAAATATTTTACTTTTCTGTTCCTTTTTCTTAATAAGTTTACATGCAATTATTATTTTCTTCAGTTTTAAGTTAAATTAATCTTCATTTATTTGAAAATATCCAATGTAATAAGCATAAACGTGGATTTTGATAATAATATAAAGTTAATTTATTTTGATGACATAGTTTTCTCATTTCTTCGAAATTCACACGTTTCAATCATTCATATATCTTTTGAACAGGGATGCCTTAAGTTAAGATCAAAATTATTGTGGATGCGACAGCAATCCCACAATAATACCTAAAGGATTCAGTTTTACATCTCTATGCACGATCGAGTAATATGCAAAATCATTCTAGTAGTCAGATATTTCAAACATTAAAATTCATATTTATTTCATTAAATATTTTGGAATAAATGAAGATTCATTTTACTTGAGAGTAAAGCAAAGAATGATTTTTAGAACACTTAGTAAGAAAAAGAACGGAAAAGTGAAATTATAGGTAAAGATATATTGATGACAAGGTTTTTTTATTTCTTCAAAATTTTAACTTTTCGATCATCCATATCTTTTGAACGGAGACGCCTTAAGTTTAGGTTAAAGTTAATGTGGATGCGTCAGCAATCTTTTAATAATATCTAAAGGTTTCAGCTTTATATCTCTGTGCACAACCGAGTAATATGCAAAATCATTCCGATAGTCAGATATTTCAAATATCAAAATTCACGTTTATGTTTATTTCATTAGATATTCAAATAAATGAAGATTAATTTTACTTTAAAACTGAAGAAAATAATGATTACATGTAAACTTATTAAGAAAAAGGAACAGAAAAGTAAAATATTTTTTAAGTTAACATTTCTTGGTTTTTTCATTTCTTCAAAGTTTGACCTTTTCAATCCTCCATATCTATTGAACGGGGACGCCTTAAGTTTAGGTTAAAGTTGGTGTGGATACGTCAGCAATCTTACAATAATACCTAAAGGTTTCAACTTTACATCTCTGTGCACGACCGAGTAATATGAAAAATCATTCTGATAGATATTTCAAATATCAAAATTCATGCTTTTGCATATTTCATTCGATATTTTCAAATTGATGAAGATTAATTTTACTTTAGAGTGTAGCAAAGAATTATTTTAAGAAACTTAGTAAAAAAAAGAATGAAAAAGTTAAATTTTAAGTAAGATATATTGATGACAAGGTTTTTTCATTTCTTCAAAATTTTAACTTTTCAATCATTAAGCAAAGAATTATTTTAAGAAACTTAGTAAAAAAAAAGAATGAAAAAGTTAAATTTTAAGTAAGATATATTGATGACAAGGTTTTTTCATTTCTTCAAAATTTTGGAACTTTTCAATCCTTTATATCTTTTGAACGGGGATGAGTTAAGTTTAGTTAAAAGTTAGTATGGATGCGTCAGCTATCCTATAATAATACCTAAAGGTTTCAGCTTTACATCTCTGTGCCCAACCGAGTAATATGCAAAATCATCCTGATAGTCAGATATTTCAAATATCAAAATTCACGCTTATGCTTATTTCACTACATATTTTCAAATAAATGGATATTATTTTGACTTAATATTAAAAATATGAATATTTACCATCAATTGTGATTTAAAAAAATCGATTAAGTTACATTTCTATGTAGTTATATCTAGATGACATTTTCGCCAAAATTTGCAAAATTTGCCTTTTCAACCATTCATATCTTTTGAACGGGGACGCCTTAAGTTTAACCCAAACTTAATATATACGCATAAGCACTTCAGTAATGATCTCTGAAAGTTTCAGCTTTACATCTTTAGAAACAAAAAAGATAATGGGAAAAAAAAAATTCATTTGCATACATTTGAAATATTCGAAGTAATTTTTTACATTGATTAAGCAAAGTAAAAGATTTTTTATAACAAAATTATGGAATAAAACGTTAGTTTACACAATATAACGTACTTTAAACAACCAAAATCCGAAGTTTAGAAAAAAAAAAACCTATGAAAGGGAGCGTCGATTTCTCCATCACTGTGGGACGGGCGGACAGACAGCGGAGTCTCAGTAATAGGGTCCCGTTTTTACCCTTTGGGTACGGAACCCTAAAATGCTTAAATATGATAGTTACAGTTACACTTCTATTACTTACGTTTTAACAAAAATAATCTGAGTTACTGGTACATATAATTATATATGTATAAATATCTAAATGCTTAATGTTTTTGGAAATTAACGCTTATAAATTGTTTAGTGCCTTATTAATTTTGAAATAACAACATGAAAAAAAAAAACAAATATCCAATCAATTTTATACTAAAATTAAAATTATAATCATATTAAAGACATAGACATTATTGGCAGAATTTAAATAGACGGTATTAGTTGAAAAGAAAATGCATTCAAATCAACATATTGAAAGCAAAATAAAATCGTTAAACGGTACGTAATAACTTATTAGTTTTTGGGAATTTTACGTGTTATAGCAAGTTATGCAAAAATGAACTTTAAGCCCGCTGGTTTTAAAACAAAAAAAAATGGCGAAAATTAGATAGATGGATTATGAACATATTATTATTATTTATGAGATTATTAACCCGCGATATACATACAATGTTATTATTGGTAATATCTCGCCTCTTAGTACTTAAATCGTGTGGCTTCCATATGAGATAATTTTCAAATCGAAATATTGCAAAGAAAATATACGAAATGTTTTTAGCCTCTGAAGATAGAAAGGAAGGAAAGAAGTACTAAGTACTTTTCCATGGACAAAGATTTACTTCCGGTCTTGTGTATTGAACTACACCGGAAGTACCTGACGTAATGAAAAACGCGGTAAAAGGAAAAGTTTGGCTGTCAAGTCAATGTCAAAAATTGTGTTTTTGATTTTTGGATTTCATAGTTCTGCAGTAGAAAACACGGACTATGAAATAACTTCTGCATTGTTCTAATTTTCTTTTAACCTTTAAAATAAATTGGCATGGTCTCAATAGTCAAAAATAGATTCAGTTCTGTTACAACACGGTTACTTTTGAATGGGAAGAAACATCTGCAGTTAGTAACTTGCGGTGTAATAATATCGTGACAAAAGGGTGATTTATAGGGTCACTATTCGGTTTCGGTGGTTGCACTCACCCTGCGGTGTGCGCTGCGTCGTGAGATTGCGCGCGCCGCCGTGGTTTGTCGAGTACGCAACGCGAATCACCTCGCCCCTCTGCGGGCATCAGTTTTTCACTCGGAAGGGCAGTTCAAGATCACGAAAGCCGCACGATCAACCTCGCGCGGAGTTCAGTGAAAAATTTTTACATTTAAACTGTGTAGAAATGGTTTGGCCTACGGTGTACGATGGCAAAACTGAGGTATGAACGTGTATGACACTTGGAATAATATATTTTCGTGTATTCTGTTACGTATAGTTTGATTTGTTACGGTTTTAGCGTTACCTTGGCGATATTTTTTGTCATGTGCCGGCGCTTAGCAGCTGGTCTATTGATTTAATTCGTTATAGTTCATAGTCTGTACTAAATATACACAAACTTGCTATATAACCATCAGCTAGAGATATATAATTGTATACTTACCTAATATTTTGATTCCTGAATAGCCTGGCTAAGAAGTTAAAAAAATCTATGCTTGCATACCTATACTCCTACACATACTGTAATTTTCCATACTTCCTAACAGCATTGGTTTTAATGAATAGTACATAAACTATGTGCCTATCTTATCTACTGATTATTGCAATAATCACAGCATTTCAGTTGATATCATGCATTATGTGAAGAGAGTTCTTTTACCAGGCAGAGCGAGTGATTGTGAATAATCAGTCTTATTTTTTTCTGTTGCAATTTCTATATCTGATTATTGTATATACAACATGCAAGTATGTGCATTTTTATTAATAAAGATCATCAGCATATTTTCTGTTTTTATCAAAAAGGGGATATTACAATTTTTTTTATGTATATTACTGCAAAACATAAACCAGTTTGGATTATTTTTGTGTAAAAGGATATACTTTCTGTGTGTGCCATAGACCTTTATCTATTTTTTTTTTCAAGATAAAATAAATATATTTTTTATATAAGTACTATTTCTTTAAAGTTTTAAGAATTCTGTTTCCACTTTTCATAAAATGGTAGCCTCCAAAAATTGTAAGACGCTACCAGAAGCTTTGCATTTTTTATAGATAATTAGCTAAGTAACTTTATCTATGTAACAAGCTATGTGGTCTGATTCTAGGTTTTTTCATATAAGAAAAAACACATTTTTGCATATATTTATAGTCATTGAGTAGGGAATAACAAAAACTCTGTAATACTAGACATATCCCACTGGTTTACTTCCTATTCCCTAAGAACCAACAATTATTTTTGTATAAAAAGCAGGCTTTCTGTTCATCCAAGGTATATGTTACCTCCATACCAAATATTATAAACTATGTAATACTTGGTGCACCTCACGGTTTCTCCTGCTGTCCCATTGACTAATTTTTATTTATTTTATGATGCGAAATTTATGATTAGATCTTCAGTATCGGTTTGGATCAACATTTAGACTGGAAAGAACACGTAAAAATGTATGTTCTAAAGTGAACAGATTTGTACATGTTTTAAATAAACTCCGTAAAACATCATCATGGCAAACGGTAGTACTGGCGTATCATGGTTATGTTAGCTCTGTTTTGCAGTATGGACTTCTACTTTGTGGTAATTCTACCCACATAAAGAAGGCCTATCTGTCACAAAAGAAATGTCTCTGGGTCATGGTTGGTATCAGACCTTATGAATCATGCAGGCCTCATTTCAAAGAACTAGGAATTCTAACGCTGGCATCAATGTACATCTTTGAAATTGCAGTATTTGTCCGTAACCACCCGAACCTCTTTCAATCAGCTAATGATAAGTATGTTAGAGCTACAAAATATGAAAAAAGATTAATTTTTAAACAGCCCTTTAGGTTAGCACTAGGTCAGAAAAACTGCTATGCCATGTGTGTTACTGTATATAACAGGTTACCGCCATCAATTAAAGAACTGCCATATGGAATATTTCAGAAAAAGTTAAAAAATTGGTTACTGGAAAAATTATTTTACAATGTAGATGAATTATTGAATAAGCACAATATAAATTATCCTACCAACTAGTTACTAAGATTTGATTTGATTGTTTAATTTTGATTGTTTTTGACTCACTCTGACTTTGAAAAAAGTTAATTCCACATGCCAACAAATGAAATTTTGCAATAGGCTGGACTGAATTTGCTTTAAGATCATGCTTGTACCCTATTTTTTGTGGATTAAATTCATTTCATTTCATTTCAGATTTTATATTACATGCCGCTGACATATACAAATAATTATATACTTATCCTGATTCCATCATATCTCATCGTATTATTTTTTTATGAACCATGAATTTATTATTTTCATAAATTCCTTAGATTTCATGATATAAATTTCCTTGAGATCCTTTCAGCTTTTTTTTATTGCAAGTAAGTCTGCAATTAACCGCCAACTAACAATAATGTGGTTGAAGATGAAGCATGCAGACCCCGAAAATACCTATTCACTCTGACCTTAAAAATACTCATATTGAAATAATAACAAACATACCTACACACTCATACAGACACACACCCTCACACATTCCAAGCACTCTTTATAATATTAGTACTCATTATATTTTACACAAGCAGAAGCACTATACAGAGTAGTCACAAGCAGTAACTAACCATATAGAGTTGTAACCTGATCATGTTGTGTCTGCACGCAAATAATATGTATCACCAGTACAGTCCACGCCACAAACAATGTATTATAATCGTATTTTTTTACTGTCTGCTAGAGAATGATAATGTTTTTTATTCAATAGTTACTGAACTAGTTTAAAGCCAGTCACCAACCAACATACACAAATTAGAAATATATTTAGAGTTAATATTCACTATAAAATGGACAATGCAATTTGGCACACATGCTTAGAAGCTGGTATAGACTAACATTATATAAAAACTGCAATTCTGTCAATATTACAAACATACTGGTGGATTGATAACCTCCTTTTTTTGAAGCCGGTTAAAAGTAAATTAAAATGGCTAAAATATCTATTTTTTGTGTAATTTCAGGCCTTTTTATAGCAATGATTTAAACTGAGATTATTATTTAATTTTGCTGCTGGTTGCTGTACATTGTGTTTAAAGTGTTTATGACACCATACTGATTAATGATAATTCTAATAAGTATCTATCGAATCGGCTGAATGTAGAACATACTCATGCAAATATATTATGGTTTACTTTACTGTTCTATAAATTTCCATAATAATTTCCTGATGGCAAAATAATACAAATCTCTATATTCATTATTTTTATCCATACTCACATGTGCAGGAACCTAAGCTGACATACAAAAAAAAAAAAAAAAAAAAAAAAAAAAACAGTTGTTCCATACAATTTTTCAGGAGTCAAGAAACGGTTTTTTACGATTTTAATAGTTCATTTATTTGTTCGTGAATTTTTATTATATGCACATATAAATTGAATATAACATTTATAAATACAATGACTTCCTTTTGGTTCAGTACAGGACGCCCTGACTCAGTGTTAGCACACTGACACCATCCATAGTACTACTACTAGTGTTTGTGAGAGCAAGTAGACCTCGCTCGATAGTAGTCCGATGCGTGATCGCTAGATGGCTCTGCAGCTGGGATGAATCGATGATGATACCACACACAGATGAATAGCAATCTCTTTCACAATGTCCTTCATGGGCAAGCAACAAAATTGTTCATTTGTTAGTTTCATAAAAACTATTTGCTTCGCTTTTTCCGTCAATATTGTTTGAACTGTGGATACAGACATACAGACAGTCCCTCTTCCCGCCACATTATATTACAATGTCAAGGTCCTATTATCAAGAGCTAGTAGGTACTATTAGTTATTCTGTAGCTAGAGTAAGCTGGCCTTGTTTTGAATTACTGTTACATGTTTGTTTGGATAATCTGTTCGGTAATATCTCTCCCCCTTAACTCTACAGATAAAGTGATGATTAGATGGTTTCTTTTGTTAATATCTACAATGTTTCTTCACCCAACTGACCAAAAGGAGTAATATTTTTCTAATTATATTCGGTTATATCTACAAGGGCTATACAAGAATCAGATGTACAATTTAAATTTATTTTTGATTTGTAGTAGGTCAAAATCAAGTCCAAATGAGTCGGTTACAAACAAACAATCATGCATACAGGTGAAGCTAATAAAAACGTGTTAAAAATCGTGACCTTGCGTCACGGCGCTGAACCTACGCATTCTACAGATTTTCTAGCGTATGCTGAATTAGATTATCTAGTTACAGAGTAGTGGGCTTTTTAGATAGTGCTGTGATAAATAAGCAATAATGAACTTTATGTTTAGGACGTTAAACTTCACTTGTGTGTTAAGAAATAGAGTGTCGGTCTATAAATTGGTGGGTACTTATGTAACGATTACATTGAACCTCTTTTGAGGAGTTTAGCTCATTTTCCGCGTTAGCATGGCATATCATTTAACCTATGTCGGAATATTGAACAGTCGTGTTAAATCGTTGTCAAATGATTCAGAAAACCCGAGCATCGACGTAACAAGACCGAGGCGTCATCATTTTGTTTTATCAGCCCTGTTTGTTACGGCGTCATCATTAAAAGCCGAATATTTGCGAAGTAGGTGTATGCGAGATGGTGGTCAAACGCGGACTTATTCGCGTTAAAAAAAGTCTTTGAACCAAACTGTTGCCAGTTGGTGGAAAACAATGTGGCAACTACACATCTCGCAAGTTGCAGCAACTAAGTTAGCTTGGAGCTGAGTATCCCTTAATAATTCCGTTACGAATACAGTTTCCGGCCATTACAGGTTATTTAAGTCATAAGTAAATTATATGTACATATTTATATATGTATAATCCCGCGGTGGGGTGTTTCGTTAATTTTCTCCGCCATCAGGGGCCCAATTCAGTTATTCAAGACCGCTCCATAGCCGGACCATATGTGGAGCGTTTCCCGTCGGCCGCCATAGTTCTTTTGTTTCAGTCACTTTTATGTCATACAATTGACACATTTGATGAAACGTAACACGTTCTTCGCTCGTTACTAAATCAAAAAAGATAGCAGCCGACAGGAAACGCTTCGCACAAGGTTCAGTTACGGATCGGTTTTGAATAACTGAATTGCCCCAGCTATCTAGGCACTGGTACCGGAGCATGGGTTTGAGCAGTTAGCACAACTGTTTTGGTGCAGATGGAATCATGGAAGTGTAGATGATGCCTAATTAATTCCAAGAGATCTCAGTTCCATCTGTCAACAAATATATTTTACCTGCAATAGTAAACTAGGATTCCTACATGTTCGTTTGTTGTTTAGGCGGGATCAGCCGACACACCAGGGATGCAGCTAGTCGCCGACAACGTCGGCACCCAGTTGCAGCACATCAGCTCGTTGGACATCGACTCCAAGGCCTCTTACGTACGCCTCTCCGGCATTATCTGCACTATTGGTGAGTTATATTAAAAAAAATTAACGCGTCCGCGTCAACCACTGACTCGCTTGTTAGAAAGCGGCGATATGGTTGGAGATGAAGTACGGCGACTTAGCTAGCAGATACCTGATCACTCTGGCCTTGAAAGACTTTAGGAAAAGAAACTAAGAAGCCGGCAATTTGTTCCACTTTTCTCTCTTGCACCCTTTCCATTCTTTTCTCTTCCACTCTTTCCAGCTTTGCATCATATGTAGAGATCCAGATCTTGCCTGTGGAATGGAAGTACCACACCTTTGCCTCCAATTTAACCGCTAAATAGTAGTGTGCAAACATTGATAAGTTCTGGATTATAGGGCAATGTTTTCTACAAAATTTCCGGGCATAACCAACCAGATTGAATATAGATACTTAATACAGTGAGCTTTTACTAAAACCACACGACAGACAGTGAAAAATTTAACAAGGTGACGTTCATACTTATATAAAATTGAAATGAGACCAGCGCTGGTTGTTTACAAGCATTATGCTGAGCTGGGGCCGAGTTGTGACAAAAACATTATTTAGTTACCTATTTTGTGTGTATGATTTTTTATTATGTTCTTGTTACAATAAATTTATGTCTATGTTATGAAACAGCAGTGACGCGTTCTCTCGATCCCTTAGTCGACCCGAACCGACTTAACCAGAACGAGCGTTACATAACCGAGCATGACGGCTCAGTCTCAATACCCATAAAATAAAGTGCTCAGCACGCCTAAAGAAGTTTTTACTTTAAACAATCGCCAATAACTATTTCATTTGTATCCCAGGGCCGGCTTCCCGCGATGTCGCCGTGCTTGAGAAAATGATGGAGACCGGCATGAACGTGGCTCGCATGAACTTCTCCCATGGCTCGCACGAGTACCACGCGGAGACCATCGCCAACTGCCGCGCCGCCGAAAAGAACTATAGCGATAAGCTGGGCTTCCCCTTCTCTCTCGCCATTGCTCTGGACACTAAGGGACCTGAGATCAGAACTGGACTTCTTGAGGGTGTAAGTATTAAGATCTACTTTGTAGGATTTAAATAAAAATATGAAAACAATAAACTGGAAGAAAATTGGCAGATTAATATATAGAGAAGGTCATTGACGTGCGACAAAATGTGTAGAACAACCAATAAATAGGGTTGAAATGGGTTATTTTTTTAAAATTATTATCAGGCTGTAGGCTAGGACTTTGTAGGTCACTTTGACAAAGATGGTAAACATATTCGATTATTCAGCTTGAAAAAGTAAATTAATTTCAGTTGAAACTGAAGAAACAATGTTCGATGATTGGCGACAAGATTAGTTTTCAAATTGAGGATGGTAGTATTTCACAATGTTTTTTGCTATCGAAAGATAATGTTCAATTGTTTATTCGTCGTGATCATCATATCAGCCACAGGAAATCCATTGCTGGAAAAAGGCCTCCCCAAGTATTTCCAAAAAGCCCACTTGGCGCGTGATCTGCAACCAGCTTCTTCCTGCCTCTATGAGACCGTCTGTCTTCCTTGTAGCTGGTCGTTCTACGCAATGCTTGCTGGTGCGTGCTCTTCAATCGGAAAGTTTTCACGTTCATTGCTTAAAGATTATTATTTGATAATTCCACCAGTGAAACACCTCATACAAATGGCGGTAAGACGCTGGATGCAAGCCGCTTTCAATTTGTCTTTTTGGAAATCTATGGGGGAGGCCTATGTCCAGCTATGGACTTCATATGGCTACGGTGGTGATGATGAATTCCACCAATGGAGGTACATAAAATGACTAATTGTTTTACTTCTTGGTCATCAGGGTGGTTCAGCCGAAGTAGAACTAAAGCGCGGTGGCACCATCAAGCTAACCACGGACCCTGCTTACTCAGAGAAGGGCAACGCTGACGTCATCTTCGTAGACTACAAAAACATCACCAACGTTGTGAAGCCAGGGAACAGGATCTTCATTGACGATGGACTTATCTCCGTTATCTGCAAGACCTCAAGTAACGGGGAGCTGGTGTGTGACATTGAGAATGGAGGTAAGCACTAAATCTGATAATAAGCTTAAGCAAGTAGGTAATTCTTTCAACTTTGATCTTCTATGCAAACAAAAATTATCACTTCAAGGCTTAATATTTCGCAAACGGATCCCTAAATTGAAAAATGGTTTTTAAATACCAGTAGTATTTTTGGATTACCTGTCCAACGATGCCCACCAATGGGGAAGATGAGAAAAATAATTCATCCCCACTGTACGTATACGGGAGGCGGGAGGTACCCCCAAAAAAAAAAAAAAACTTTTCTTCTACGACTTTTTTGGCATAACTAATATGCATATATTATTTACATGCCAAATTACAGATTTTCACTATTAATAGTTTTTGAGCAAAGCCTTGGACAGATAGACAGACGGACACGGCGAAACTATAAGGATTCCTTGTTTATTACGGAACCCTAAAAATTAGAGAGCTACTTTTTTATGTTGGGTAGATCTACGATTGACCACCAACTCACCTCCAACCACCAACGGTATAGTCCTGTAACGAACTAGTATGCCCTGTATTAATCCATAATTATTGTTTTCGGCCAGGTACGCTGGGTTCAAGGAAGGGTGTGAACCTTCCGGGTCTGCCCGTGGATCTGCCAGCGGTCTCAGAAAAGGACAAGTCTGACTTGCTGTTCGGCGTTGAACAAGGAGTAAGTACCGCCCTCTTTGAGAATTCCTTTTCTTTGAGAAAAGGATATAAATACTATTATTGTTACAAATGCTGTACCGTTTTCGGTATTTTCTCTAGAGATTACAACATTTATCATTTCATAAGAATAAATACTTAGTGAGTAATGATTATATCGAATTATCGATATCAAGGTTTTACGAACATTAGTCATCTCTATTAAACAAACCTTGGCTCCAAATATCAGTCTAGTCAAGGTCAGATCAAGGTCACACTCGTAGTTAGGCACAGACTCGTCTGGAAGCATCCTGCGTTTTTCACTAGCGTTTGTGATGTCATCTGAAGGTAATGACCTCATCTAAATACCTACACGACCAATTTCTTTGTACAAGTTTGTGATGGAGCCACCGTCGCGTTTTTTGAGCGTCTGACAACTATCTGAAGTAAATTGTTAGTTTCGTCATTTGAACACCTTATACGTTGGCCAGTTTGTCGGCCACGATTTCAAAACGTGACCTAACATCACGGAAAATTGCAAACTATGCTGATTATATTTTGCATTTTGAATGAGAGAACAGTTGAAAAACTTATACATAAGTATGTCCATAAAGTTTGTGGGTATGTGACAGTCATTTTACTCGGAGACTATCAATCCTACATAAACGAAATTTGGCAAGTTGGTGGATGTTTTCTACGAACCGCTACAAAATGCTGTAATAAACTTAAAAAAAATATATATATATGTAGGGGTGGCATTCCATACCTTAGATCTAAAGAAGGGATGAATTTTTTTTTTTCAACCCTTTGCCATCGTCTGGGGTAACGTTAAATAGGTCTCTTAAAATAAAACTAAGGTTCCATATAATTTTTTTTTCTCACATGCGATATGTGCGAGATAAAACACGCCAAAGGTGAAAAAATTGTGCATTTCTAAACTATTGGACCTAGAAATTCATGATTAACCATTATAATAGACCATATTAAATACTTTCAATGCAAATTATTTTGAACACTGTGATGACAACTTTTCGAGATATAGCGATAAATATATAAAACACTTAAATTATTATAGTCTAAACAAAAAATACTCACCAAGTAGTTTTCTTTTAAATTAAAGCATTAGCTATGGAACCCTACTATACGCGTGTCTCGACTCGGTCTTGGCCACTTATTTAAACTGTTATGATAGATGAATTTCAGTGATAACTGCGTGTAACTAGTTATTGTTACCTCACAAATACCTGTGTAATTTTTCATATTTTTTTATAATAATAGTGTTTACCAGAATGCAACTATACTACCAAATGTTCAGTTTTCATGAAGGTCATTGAGTTATTTTGTCAACTAGCCAAGTTATTACGTCATAGAAGTCTTCATCGCGGAAATACCAACAACATTTTCTTTAGAAAATTAAACTAACAACAAGGTGGTTAAAGTATAAATTTGCTTTTTCTCTGTGGCATCTTTTAGGGTAAATGTTAGTCGATTTTCCACCTTAGAGAAAAGTTAGTAATATTTCTACCGACCAGCCAAATTACTCCATTAAGTCGCTATTTCAGGCTAAAAGATGTGTGTACCTACCATATTCATATTCGAACACATATTGTTAAATAAATATTGCAACATGGCCGTGTATAGGCCCTTTACCTTTCCATTCTAAAAAAAACAGGACCAGTGCGAGTCAGACTCGCCCACCGAGGGTTCCGTACAAACTAAATATAAGGGGGAAATCATATATTTTTTTATATTTTCCTTCATAAACCGAATAATATACACCGTAAAAATATTTAACACATTCCTTGCTCACCACTCGGATCAGAGTAGGGGCTATAGTAGCGGCGCCTCCCACTCGGATCCGAGCGAGCGAACGTTTGAGGCAGCCCTCATTCCTTGCATAGAGACACAATTTTTTTGTGATTAAATAAAAAATGTCCAGGTTTCGGATTTTTACCTATATGTGTACTCTAACACAATGCTTCTTGCCAAATTTCAGAGTTCTAGGTCAACCCCATAGGTTTTGATTCCTCTCTGAGTGTCGAAATGTGCGTTTTTACGACATATTCGGCTGTAACTTTTTTTTACGAAAACTTGATTTTTATTTGAGAAATTTGTATTTTATTTCTGCAGCAAGATACTATGGATTTGCGTATATGGTTTAATTACACATATAGGAAAAAAACCGAAAACTGGATATTTTTAATTTAATCACAAAAAAATTGGGTCATTATGCAAGGAATGAGGGTCCAAATTTTAAAGTGAATTAACCGTATCATGTGGGGTGTCATATGAAAGAGCTTCATTAGCATAAGCTAAAACAGGTTTTTAAATGTTTTTACGATGTATGTTTTTCGGTTTATGAAGGAAAATATATATAAATTTCCCCTTTTTATCTACTAGTTTGTACGGAACCCTCGGTGGGCGAGTCTAACTCGCACTTGTCCGGTGTTTTTTTCTAGACTGTCTAGCGATAGTCGAATTACGAAAACACTTGTAAGAATAATCGGGCATTCGCATACTGTTATCAATCAACAATATCGCACCAGTGTTGGTGGCGTCTTATCACTTGTTCCGGTCTACTCTACCCACACCTCGCCGCGTGATATAACACGTTCCTATCACCACCTAGTTAATAAAACAATAATAAATATAGGTATGTGAATACGGGGTGTCGGTTTGTTGCCGTGTGATAATCACGGAGCGCCAAAGTCGTTAAAGGTTAAAGAGTTACGTTTTAGCATACATACACAGGCAAGTTAAGATAATGTAAAACCCCCCCGACATAAAATAAGCGGTCAAGTGAGTGTCGTGCCACGTAGCAAAGTAGGATTCCGTAGTTGTACATAAAAATGTATGTGAAATTAAAATGAGGATACTATGTCCATACGAGTTAACTTAATAAGTTAGTTACATAATATGTTAACTTTAATTAAATTTTCTCTAAGTACATTTTTTAAGTTGATCGACTTTTACAAGTTTACTTTACTTTTTACAAGTTAACGAGTAATAACTTGTAAAACCTACTTAGCTATGATAGTTTTCCATTTAATTTCATCATATATGTTACTAGCATAATTTTTACATATCTCTAAAGTCAAACGTTTAGTCGGTAGAGGGGTGGAGACACTTGACTCTATCAAAAAGTATATTTTTTACGCAAGATAGATCTTCGATTGACCACCAACTTGCCTGATGTTAAGCGACGGTGTGGCCGAGAATGGAACTTGTCGATCTAGAAGATATCTATTCACTCTGGCCTTGAAAATTCCTAGATTTTAGTTCTCAGGAAACAGATGGTGGTCAAGAAATTCATTTCTGTGCATTACGCATCAAGAACGTGAAGTATCACTTCAAAGGTACCCCACAAAATAATATTTTTGAGTAAAAAATAATATTTTTATTTTTGGGTCGGGGTTCAAAACGGAGACCCAAAACATCTGTAATAAAAAAATTATGTGTTGAAAAATTTATGTTTATTAAAATTGAGAATTAAAAAAATATATTACAGAAACCTAGCGGTTCATGCTTCCAATGTCTTAAGAAGTATAATTTTACCCCTCGTTTATACTTAGCTCGGTTGGACAGAGAAGTGGGGTGCGCGAGTATGTCAAGTATGTGAACAGGCCAACTCTTACAAATATATTGTAAAATTAGGGCTTATAAACTCTAAGCTATGATCAATTTGGGCTAGCAAAGCAAACGTAATGTCACTGATGTTGCAGTTGTCCATAGGCGACGGTTATCGCCTACCATCGAGGCGAGATTTTTTGCTGACCCTTTTTATAAAAAAAAAATTAAAGACGTTTTTTGGTGAAACTTTCAAAATAGGAAACCAAAACATATTTTTATAAAAGAGTGAATTGTCGTGGCTTGAAATAGTAATTGACGTCTAGATTGAACAAAATAACGAAATAAAGGGCGCCCTAAAGCAGGGAGCTTCGCCCTGAATGTCGCATTAATTCTCCATGCGAACGGACTTTAGTAATTATAGTTATACAAATGTTTCAAGTAAACCCGCATACAAAACATATTTGTGTCGATATCTGTGAAGGTTATAAATAAAGGAATTGTTATCGAAACTACGTCATCACAAAGATCGATGATCCAAGTATGGTTTTAGTATCAGAGCTAACACGCGCAGAAGTCGTGATACATTATCTTATCGTACACAAATGGTCAATTGAGAAAACTCAAACAAAATCTATAGGATTTTGGGTTCAAATCTCAATAATGGACGGATTATACCATGGCACAAAATAACTAAGGCATGGCTGTAATTTCTTATCATTTCATCATCATCATCCCATCCAAAAGAAGTCCACTGCTGGACATAGGCCTCCCCCATGGATTTACAAAAAGACCTGATGGAAGCGGCATGCATCCAGCGTCATCCTGCCATTTGTATTAGATCGTCTGTCCATCTTGTGGCTGGTCTTCTTACGCTGCGCTTGAGAAGCAATTTCAATTTTCACCATTTACATATAAATTTAAAAACAAATGCGTTTTTAAACCGTATCTTCTGTATAACCATCAAAACAAGATATAGATTGAAAAACTAAAACTCGACTATTTCTTTATGCTCTGCTTATTTCTTATAAAATTATTTTGAAAAGTGATCATATTTAATACATAACCGTATTTGCGTTTGCCACCTTTAAAAAAATATCCATGTTAATGTATAAAATACCTCATTGTGTTATATATATATATTTGTACTTGGGCGACCGAGCTCCACTCAGATTTTTTATGACTGAAAATACGCGCAAACCCGGGTTCACTAAAAATGAAACCTAGCAAGATCGTTTTATCGTCGTATCGTCCCCTAATCTACCTACAAACCAAATTTCATTAAAATCGTTGGAGCCGTTTCCGAGATTCGGATTATATGTATTTTTTGCCCTTTATCGTTGCTTGTAAGGTATTAGATAGATACCACATGTTTAAAATAGTGTGACGTCACATAGCCTATAACCAGCAAACGCTCAAGATAACGGTCCTCTAACGATATCTCATAATGTCAAATTATGATAGAAAGGTCTATTTGGAAAGATAACTATGGTGGTAAAAAATGGGAACTAACGTCTCGACTGTGTAGTCGAACAAAATAATGAAATAACGACAGCAGCGCCCTCAATTTCACGTTAGTTCTCTTTCCAAATATTTTGTATTGGCCGTGTCTAGATAATTACAATGGAAATGCCCTCTTTCCGAATATATGGATTCGTTGTGGCGAGATAATAAGAATGGAAATGCTTAATTTATTTTATTAAACATAGTGTGTCAACAATTCTATTTTGGTATTTCCATCATATCATATTGTAAGTATGTAGTAAAATGATAATGACAGTTCGTGTCATGGTCGTGTGAAGCCCGTGTCACTCGGATTCGCTCGACGTGAGAGTTTATACTGTATAACCAAAGAGTTTGTACTGCTGGAAGCTATTATTGTTATAACTTTCGACTATTATAATATTTTATTTTATTATAATGTATTATTATTTACATATTTATTTATTCATCTTAGATCTAAGTTTTTACAATATTTCTATAAAAACAAAAAAAAAACAAGAAAAACGCATTATAAAAAATTAATAGGGCTGCCGGTAGCGGAGCAGACCTAAGTTGCTGACGGTTGGGGCTACATATTTAGGAACCTCCTGACAACGCTTGCCGTGTCTAGTACAACTGCCTTCTGTATCCGATCCTTGACCCAACTATCGAGCGAGAGACTTGAAATGTTGATTATTATTACTTTGAATATTAGGTCAGTCATAGTCTATTGACTCGTGTCCCCCACTGGTGGACACGTCTACATACATTTTTAAATAAAAACTACGGGTCACTCACGTCTGTTTTGAACCGAAATATCCGACTATAGTTTCAACCGCATTCGGCGGTCTTTTTCAAAGGAGCAGCACACACGTCACTCTCGGTCGGTGACGCGCCTTGCACGGTTGAAACTATAGTCGGATATTTCGGCTCAAAACAGACGTGAGTGACCCGTAGTTTTTATTAAAAAATGTGTGAAAACCACGTTAATTTCCATAGTAAAACGTCTACATACATGTCATATTTCCTATATGAACTTTTGCAAGTTTCCAGAAAATGCGATCGTAGCGTCCTCGCACAGGTTCAAATTTTGTTTCGAAATAAAACAATATGTACGTCACGGAAAGAATTGTGATATAATAAATTCTTCGAGTGTGTGTTGGCCTTGCCATTGATACGTGTTATCTTTCGGCGCGGTGAGAAATATACTCGTATCTAACGATGTCGATTTCAACTGTCAACATAACAAAGTAATCGTGATCAATGGGAATCTGTTTCCTCTGAAACAGATTGTAAGCCTCTGCTTACAATTTTTGAAGTGAAAACTTCTTTAGCGGCGTTGTGCATTTTTTGGATGGGTAAAAAATGTTAAACTCGCGTCAGATCGACAGATAAAAATTCGTAAGACGGACGGATTATTTTAGTCAGAAACCTATTCTAACGTTCTGCATTTAAAGTTAATTATTGTATGTATAAGTTTGTCCTTGACGTCATTTCGTTGCGCCATATGCTTATTTTCGACACATGCATGTAAGACTCGTTAGCTCAGTAGGTTAGAGCACCGATATAAATTTCAATTTGTCAATCGGAGGGCAGAGGTTCAAATCCTTCACGTGTCAATCTTTTTACTATTTTATATTTTAGTTTTCACTTCTGCCGGCACTCCCGGAGTGCAACCAATTGTTTTTTTTTAATGAGAAAATTGTTTCTGTACAAAAATGTTGAAACCCGCGAAAAGTTGTGCATCTCATACTTCCTGTTTTTTGGATGGCTGTGATCCTTTGCCTGTGGAATAAAAAAAGTAAAAGCTACAATTCATCATCACCGTTTTGAGGGTTCCACAGTCTCTATGGAACCCTTATAATTGTGCCATGTCTGTTGCGTCAAGAGCCAAGTGTAACTATCAGCTAATTGGCTGTTTTTAGATGTTTGAACAATTTAATTGCAGTAGGTAGTATATTATATAACAAAATTAAAAGAAACACTATCAAAGCTAAATAGGCTTTATTAGTTAACGAGAATAGCGAATATTATTCGACTAACTTAATAAAATGTACTTGAGAAAAAACTAAAACTTCGCTCATATTCTATTTGAATCGTAGTTTAAGAGCAAAGTGCATGTTACAATATGTAGACTTCAAAAGGTCTGAGTCCGCATATTGTGACGTGCAACTACGGAACCCTTCACTGCGCGTGGCCCGCACGCACTTATCCAGTTTTTTATCACTACGCGGGTGTAACCGCGAGACAGCTATTATAATGAATATGAATGTAATCTTCCATCTTCCAGGTGGACATGATATTTGCATCATTCATCCGCAACGGTGCTGCTCTGGCGGAGATCCGCGCCATCCTCGGCGAGAAGGGCAAGAACATCCAGATCATCTCCAAGATCGAGAACCACCAGGGCATGGTCAACCTTGACGAGATCATCGCTGTAAGTCGAAACCAATATCATAATCAGATATCCCGTACGCACGCGTCAAAACAAATATCATAACCAGATATACCTTACCTACATAGCGACAAAACCAATATCATATTCAGATATCCCGTACGCACGCGTCAAAACCAATATCATAACCAGATATACCTTAACCTACATAGCGTCAAAACCAATATCATATTCAGATATCCTGTACGCACGTGTCAAAACCAATATCATAACCAGATATCCCGTACGCACGCGTCAAAACAAATATCATAACCAGATATACCTTACCTACATAGCGACAAAACCAATATCATATTCAGATATCCCGTACGCACGCATCAAAACCAATATCATAACCAGATATACCTTAACCTACATAGCGTCAAAACCAATATCATATTCAGATATCCTGTACGCACGTGTCAAAACCAATATCATAACCAGATATACCTTACCTACATAGCGACAAAACCAATATCATATTCAGATATCCTGTACGCACGCGTCAAAACAAATATCATAACCAGATATATCCTGTACGCACGCGTCAAAACCAATATCATAACCAGATATACCTTAACCTACATAGCGTCAAAACCAATATCATATTCAGATATCCTGTACGCACGTGTCAAAATCAATATCATAACCAGATATACCTTACCTACATAGCGACAAAACCAATATCATATTCAGATATCCTGTACGCACGTGTCAAAACTAATATCATAACCAGATATACATTAACCTACATAGCGTCAAAACCAATATCATATTCAGATATCCTGTACGCACGCGTCAAAACAAATATCATAACCAGATATATCCTGTACGCACGCGTCATAACCAATATCATAATCAGATATACCTTAACCTACATAGCGTCAAAACCAATATCATATTCAGATATCCTGTACGTACGGTCAAAACTAATATCATAACCAGATATACCTTGCCTACATAGCGTCTTTTCATACAACTTTTCCTCTAATCCTCTTCACTCTTCCGCACCTTACCCCAACCCTCTTAGGGACAAGTGGTGAAGTGTTAACCAAAGCACTCACTACTCGCCACCAATCACACCCCACTTCCTTTGACAGCAGAGGGAATGTGTATGTCAATAGCGATGAACCTCTGTTGTCTGAACATTCCTCTCCCACCAAACTTTTTTTCCTCAAAAAGCTAGATAGCGTCAAAACCATTATCTTATTCAGATATCCCTTACGCAAACGTAAAAACTAGTATCTTATCAGATATCTCCTACGCAAGCGTCATCATCATGAATTGGTGGTCAATAAGTCCTATCCATATTATTTTTATATTTGCTCATATGAAAAGCTTGTCACAAATAACTCTTTTCTACGAAAACGAAATTACAGTATTTACATAAATAAAAAGTTACAAGCATTTCAATTTCATGCAGGAGTCCGCATCATCATGTATAATGACGTCATCGGGACAGTGCATCCCCTACCAAAAACTTTCAATGTAAACATTGGAAATTTTGGTAATTCAATGGATGATTGAAATTATTTTTTGGTATATTTATACTAAACCTATTATTTTTATTTGATAAAATTCATGCATATACACTATTCTGAAACTAACGTCTAGCGCAGAAAAAAATTAAAAGAAAGAAGGCATTTTGATAAAGTGGGTCTCGCAAATTGTGCATTTAATTTATTATTACTAAAGAAAAACAAAATATCTGACTGCAGTCAGTTCAACTAACGTAGGGTACGTTTTGTTGAATTTATATCTTAAATATAGGACTCAATTTAAAAGTTATGAAGCATCAAAATGACTGGACTTACAATAAAATTATACTGTAATCTAGACTACTATGAAACTGGCTCAAGTGAGTTTCCAAGCCCGTTGGTACGTGAGTGGCGGACGCAGGTAATTTTGCATGCAACGTATATGGGCCGTGTGTAGTCGCATGTCGCTACATTACAAAATTGCAAGCAAACGGGTAGATTTCGAAACTACACACCACTACCACAGATTATTTTGAACAAGACAGATGGTGTTTGTAGATTTACTTTCGACGCCAAAGTTGTTTCGAAAAAAGTAGGTAATGGTCCTACGGATACACTGCGTAGATTGTATCCTAAAATGAGTAAATTCTACGCTGCATTAAATTTAAAGCGAGGATGGTATTTGCTACACGTGATGGGGTGGACTAAGGCATTCAGTGATATTCGAAGTAATGACTACATCAAAGCAGATTACGATTATTAAACATATTTATAGAATGGCTATGGATGTTTTATGTGTGTATTTTGTTATTTTATTACTTTTGTGGTATCAATTAAGTGTTATTGACTGATTGATTGATAAGTCTCACGCAGAACCGGAAAGAGAAGAGTGAACGAAAAGAGGCATAGTCATAAACAGCAGGTGGTAGACATATACTAAAACGACTGATAGATTTTTTAGACTTTAAAAAATTACGACTTTTCTCCGAACATGTCCGCAGTCGTGAATCATGATATCTACCTTTAGCTCCATCCAATGGAATGCAGTATCAACTAGCTATTCAGATTGGATAATGACCCAATTTGTCTTAGTGTCACGAGAGGTGAGCGCTATGAACCTTTGCGATATGAATGATAGGTAAACAAAAAACTTATTACCTAATAGATAAAAGTTGTAAGCTATTTTTTTTATCTCCTTCCTTTACATAAAAACTTAAACTTCCGACGATTCTGTTCTAGAATCTATTTGGATAACTAATGTGGAATTTGGGACGCTACTGTGCAAATATAAAATTTTAACTAAAGTTAAGTTAGGTTTGATAGATTCTGAAATAATTGCCCTCCTTTTCTCATATATCGAATTGAAAAGAGATGCACAGTTTTGAGATTATGTCTGATTTAGTAAAGGTTGTTTATAAAGAATGAAAAATATTTATTGTGCAACACTACAATGTAATAATAAAATAAATTCCAGTAAGAACAGAACACTATATCAAAATTGGTTCTCATCTCAGAGTAAGGTCATATTGAACTAAACTGTCATATTAAGCAATGAAGTGAGCAATTCACTAGTTGACTGAAATGTTAAATATGTCCTTGTAATTCACTTTTAAGGTCGCCTTTCGCCGCTTCCAATCATTCTTTTTGGAAATCCATGGGGGTGGCCTATGTCCAGCAGTGGAATCATTATGGCTGAGATGATGATGATCGCCTGTCAGTCTGAAACGCAACAATGTACATACTTACATTGTTGTGTTTCAATGTTTTCTACTGTTTGTGTTATGAATAACTGTGATTTTTCATAGGCAGCTGTTACAAGAAAAAAGAAAATCTAAGATAGATATAGACAGACACTGTTAATTAATGCCTTGTGGATTAATGGCCTTACCGAAAAACGTTACTTTACTTTAAGCAATGCATTATTTTGTCTACTTCTCGCTGACATGTAATGACATGCGGCGAGAAGACAAAGAATTTAAGACGTTGGTTAAAGTTAAGAAACGTTTTTCGGTAAGGCCCCTCATGTTAGATGTATCCTATATTCTATAAGTTTTTTCCGCTTAAATTTCCAGGCCTCGGACGGTATAATGGTGGCCCGCGGTGACCTCGGTATCGAGATCCCGCCAGAGAAGGTGTTCCTTGCGCAGAAGACCATGATCGCTCGCTGCAACAGGGTTAGTTAATATCTTAATACTTGCTTAACTTAATTAGGGGTATTATTTGTGAAAAGGACGCGTAACGCGAGGTTTTGGCGTCACGGAGCTCAAACTTGTACAAAGACAGCTCACAAAAAAAAGCAAGACAGCATACATAAAACGTTTCGGATTTCTTAACATTTAGTGTTTCAAATTTACACAGCGGGGTAAGGAGAACGACTGAATAGTGTGCGGCACCATCCTATAAATTCCTTTTGCTTAATAAGCATAGTGGCCCATACACTGCTACATCCCATTAACCATTTGTCTAATGTCTAAATATTCCAGGTCGGCAAGCCAGTGATCTGCGCGACCCAAATGCTCGAGTCGATGGTGAAGAAGCCACGCCCAACCCGCGCTGAGACCTCCGACGTCGCCAACGCCATCCTGGACGGAGCTGACTGTGTCATGTTATCCGGAGAAACTGCCAAGGGGGATTACCCCATCGAATGTGTACTGACAATGGCCAACATTTGCAAGGAAGCGGAGGCCGCCATATGGCATAGGCAGTTGTTCAACGAACTTGCTGCTGAAGTTAGTTGCATTCTATAAGTTTCATCGTCCGTCTCGCTCGCGCATATCCATATTTTTGAAGATATAAAATGACTGAATGCACTTATAAAAAAATCGTCGTTCGTAAAACTAGAAAATAAGATCATAAATATTCGATAAAAATTTCGTTTCGATCAAATTGAATGATAAAAAAATGTGGGTATGGGCAAACTATACGGACGATGGTCGAACTAAAGTATCTGTCATTATTACATTAAGAGTCCGTACTTTTAATGTAATAATGACATATACCTTCACTGATACATTGATTTGCTTTTGCAATAAGAAAGTCATTCAATGTTGAAAGAAGTAGCTGAGCCGTCAATTCAATGGTTTCATGCAGATATGAATCTTGCTCATGATATTATTTTCGAGTTACCTATAATAATATGGTGTTTTGTTTGATATTTTGAAATATCCGGCTATCGGAAGTACATATATATAGTGTCCGGTATGAAGTATAAGCATACAAATATATTTATATCGTTGAGGCTAGTTAAAAATTGCTAAACCAAAGTTACAGTTTTTTTTATGGGAGCCTCATTACACATACATTGATCTCCATACGAATTTTATTATATTTTTACATTTACCTTTAATATTTTGTAATGTTGTCCCCAGGTGAAAGTCCCCGTCGACCCGACTCACTCCGTAGCCATCGCGGCCGTAGAAGCCGCCACAAAGTCCCTCGCCGCCGCCATAGTTGTAATTACAACTAGCGGCAAGTCCGCCTACTTACTGAGCAAGTACCGCCCTCGGTGTCCGATCATCGCCGTCACTCGCGTGCCTCAGACTGCGCGCCAGGCGCATCTATACAGGGGCGTGCTGCCCCTAGTCTACTCAGGTACTTGTTGAACGTATGCGTGCTTCATCTCCGACCACATCTTCGCTTTCCAACAGGCGAGTTGGTGGTCAAACGCAGACTTATTCGTGTTAAAAAAAAAGGTACCTTATACTGACAGAAAAATATGTTACATTAACGGAGAAATGTGTTATATTGACGGAAAAAAGTCAAACATTGACGGAAAAATCTGTTACATTGAAGGGGAAAATGTGGTATACTGACGGAAAATATGTTATATTGATGGAATACTCTGTTATATTGACGAGGAAATTTGTTGACGGATACATACGTTATATTTTTTATTTAATATACCTTAAAGCTTAATCGTGTAGTTTCCACCACTGGCGCCAGTTTTAGTGGCGGCCGTTGAGACAATTTTTTTATCCCAAGAACGTTGGGATTAAACTATATTTGTATACTATTTTCCACGACGCTGCCAAAGTTTCCAAGTTCCAAGTTTCCAAGCTGAGTACTTGTTTCCAAGTATTCAGCTGGAGTCTGTTCAGTTAAATAACTAATGCGGCATTGAGGGCGCTGCTCCACTTATTTCATTATGTTGTACAGTTGAGACCACAGAATACCATAGTAGTACATGCTTCGAGACGTTAATTCCTCTTTTTGCCATGATAGAACTAAACGTAAACAGACTATCTCTGTACCAAATTCCGTAACAATTGGTTTAGCCGTGTGAAAATGTAACAAACAGACAGATAGACAGACAGAGTTACATTCGCTATATACTATTAGTTAGGCTGGGCCCGTATCATATGTATCATATCATACATATTTAAACTACTTCCAAGTTCTAAATTATGTTATCTGATTGCAGAGCCCAAGGCGAGCGACTGGCTGAAGGACGTAGACCTGCGCGCACAGAACGGTCTGAAGTTCGGTCAGTCGCGCGGCTTCATCAAGTCGGGAGACCACGTGGTGGTGGTCACTGGCTGGCGGCAGGGCTCCGGTTTCACCAACACCATGCGCATCATGTATGTATGGCTTAACTACACAGTTCATGCGTTACCCACAACTAGAAATCTGATATGATAGGTCTCATGGCTCAATGGTAGTACTGCCTTCTAATCGTGGGTCATGGGTTCGATCCCCACCCAGGGCAAACATTTTCTGCTGAGCATGGATGTTTGTTCTGCATCTGGGTATTTATATGTATCATAAAATTCATAAATATATGTTTTTACAAAAAAAAAAAAAAACATTATTCAGCCATAGTACAAACTTTGCTTAATTTAGGGCTAGATAATGTTGTGTGAAAATGTTCTCCAAGGATCGTGGAATGCGCTGAGTGGATATATATTAATTTTACGCGACTCACAACTCAAAAAAATTACGCTCGTTTGGCCCCAGCCTTAACTCACTTACATTAGAAAATCTGCATTATTTTTTTCTCTCTTTATTTTTCAGCCAAGTGGAATAAAGGAGCGGCACAAAAGAGGAGGTCGCACGAAATTAACATTTTCAATAAGTATTAACGCAAGTATACACTGAGCATAGAGTTACCCAGACAAAGTCATTTCAATATCATCCTAAAAGGATGTGGAAGAATCAAATATACCTTCTGGAAGTACATGGATTAAAAAAAAATATCTGATGTAAGTTGTCACAGAATATTTTATACCTAAGAAATGTATACTTTAGTCTACGACGTTGTTGTAGATTTCGGTACATATCTGGGGGCACGGCAGTGGCCCCGGCCAAGTCAAATCAAATCAATCAAGTCTGCCAAGTCGAGCAGCAAGGCTTTGTTTTAGTTCTACTCAGTGGGGTATGTAAAGTATTTTTAGGTGTTTCATCTTTTTGTTTTTATTCCAAACTTTGGTCATATCAAAGACGATTTCAATATTATTGCGACTGATGTTTTTTTTTTATTTTTAATAATTTTTCGAGTGTTGTAGTGGGGACTGTCATGACTTAAAAACTTCTTCTAGTGAGTTTGATTAATTAGTTAATTCTTGTTTAGTTTGAAAAACAACAAAGAGTACATGGTACTTATAGTGTTGTATTTTATTTATTTACATCATTATTATAACGCTAAAAGATGTAATTTTTTTTTCCGAATACGGCACTTGAAATCAAGGAAAAAAAACCAAAAGGACTAGGCGAGATTTCGACGTCATAACACCTACCACAAAACTTTAAAAAAACCACTTGAAATTTTAAACTAAACTATAAAAAATGCAAGTAGTTATGTAAAATATTCCAAATTTGAAATAAAAGCCAAATGAATGCCTAAGAAGATACATACCCCATTTAACCAAATCAGTGACTGGAATTGCTATGAGAAAGTGTTGATCAAAGAATGTGATATATTGATAATAATTTATTATTAAATCAAAGTACTTTTCAGTTGATATTTTTCTCCAAAATAAGGGTAATTCATTGTCAGCGGAACTAGTGATATAACAAATGGATATCTCGAAATTGTAATTTAGTGCTAGGCGTACATATTTATTTATATGGATAATTTATATTTTAACCTAGCGTGACGTATGTTGCAAGAGCGTAATGCTGTTAATAAATGTTTAAAAATAATTTGCTATATGTTTCTTTTTTCGCCATCCCTATTCAAAAATAACAAATCATCATTTATATAATTATTATCCTAGTTTAAAAAATGAAACAACCGATTACATCGTTCAGTCAGGACCGAAACAATTTTGTTCTGGATCGATTTTGATTTATTTTATGGAACCACACTGAAATAATATATTTTCAAACAAAAAAGAAAATGAATGAGTTATGCGGTAACAAACAAAAAAAACCGCTACGAATTGATAATATAATCTGCTCCTTTGTTGAAGTTGATGCTATTCCTCCTGTAACAGGAGGAATAGCCGCAACTTCATACTTACGTCTTTATGTGTTTGTAATTTTACGTCATACTTTCTATAGAAAGTTAAAATTACAAACATTCATAGATATAAAGCTAAAGCACATCTTGCTTATTTTTTTTTATCAGCCCTGTTTGTACAAACTGTCCCACTGCTGGGAACGGGCCATCTTCTCATTGTGAGAAGGGTTAGGCCATAGTCTGCCACGCTGGCCAAGTGCGGGTTGGCAGACTTCACACATCTTCAAGATCATTGAGAACTCTCAGACATGTAGGTTTCCTCACGATGTTTTCCTTCACCGTTTGAAGTTGGCGGAAATCAACAATACGCACATAACTTCGAAAAGACAGAGGTGCGTGCCGTGGGATTCGAACTCAGGGCCTGCGGATCGCAAGTCAGACGGTCTCACCACTAAGCTGCCGGGAACTCTAAGCTGCCGGCATCTTGCTTATTACTAGTATATATATTTTACACAAAAATTCTAGCTGGGCACGAAATATAATTCTCATACGCAAAAAGTATGCTTGATGTTATATGAACACGAATGAAAAAAGCATAACTCCTTGCGCAGTCGGGTAAAAAATCAGCAAATGGTTACTCCGCAGCAAGAATAAAATTGTGGAAAGGACAGACCCCTAAGGTACGATAGCAGTAACGCTAATAGACATGATAATCAGCCTTTAACAAACACTCAGACGATCGTTGCGTCGACTTAAATCAAACAACGGTGTTATTAATAAATTATTTGTATTTGAAATCCTTAATCCATCATCAAAAGGAGACAGATAAGTATAAAATAGCACTTTACGAAGAAGACTGTTGCCAGACTATCAAAAACTTTCAAAATGTAGACAGCTATGGCAAAATTCGTACTGCGTAGGTCTGGAGAAAAGTACCATACATCCATGGGATCCATGGGTGTTAATAAAGATTCCAAAGTCGGGGGAATTACTAAGGAACGTTCATCCCTCGCTGCCGGATCAAGATTTAAAGGGTTTCGCATCAAGTAAAGCAATTTATATGTCTGTAACTACTCGAGAAGTAGTCCAACACGCACTTGGTCTGTCTGCTTCTAACAGCGACATCTAACTTCTATCTTTGATGTCGTTTAGAACTAGTCCATTCTTGTTTCAATTTCACCAACTCATTTCTAAAATTTGGTGAGGACGCTATAATCACACTTGTCAACAAAATCTACTTAAAATATTAGTTCTTCCTTTTGACCACTACTACAAATAATGTGGTTGCTCTGAAATATATTTAGTATCATAAATAAATCTAATTTCAGAACCGTTCCCGAATCACGAGTCTTCTATTTTTGTTCCATGCAGATGGCGCTACTGGTTATTTTCAAAGACAAACTGTTCTATTTTGAATGCTATTCTGGAACAATAGATATTATTTGCTGTATCTCCTTCTCTCTAAAAGTTTTTGCTATAGACATGAAAGTGAAGAAAATAGATGTCGAGTGCGTGATTGCCTTCTAATTCCGTATATTCAATTGGTAGTCTAAAAGCATTTGCTCAAGCGGCGAGACTAGATGTCGTTACTTGCTTCATTTGAATTTTACTGCTTTCATGCATGTAATTTGGCATCAACAACAGATTTATCATGAGGTTTATAATAATAACCGTAGAGTTTCAGAACAAATAGACAAAAAGATTTTGAAGACTGAAGCTGCATAACACTAGAATATCTACATTAGTAGATACGTAATAATATCTATATACATTTTACGGTCTATAAACTAATAGCCGGCATATTTTTTATTCTGATCTTATTAATACTGCATATTGGCTAGTCAGCTGACTTCGCCACCGACTAGGTCAGGCAACGGCACATCCAGTGACCAGAGGCTCGTACAGGATGTAATCCGGTCGCATTGAAAGCAGGTACCGGTATGAACTGTGCTGCTTTCAAGACCTGATGATGATGATGAACCGCCCGGCACGATGGCGCGGTTTCAGTCACCCCCAGCGGCGTGTCACAGCTCGCCACCCCAGTTCCCGGCCGTCAGTCGGCCGCCGCCACATCAGTACAGTACAACCCGCCAGTACACTGAACAAGCGTTCTACCACGCCGCGACTAAAAATAACCGCACGCCGCTCAGTACCGCCGCAACTGCCGCGCGCGTCGCCCGCAGCGCCCGCGCATCGCTAGCAAACATGGCGGAGACTATCGAGGAGATGTACGAGCCCGCAGTCACCCGCAAGGTGGTCCGCACCAGCCTCAAGATAGAGGAGGTGAGGTGACACACGACAGCTTTATGTAACCGACACAAATATAGCCGCGACGCGCCGCCATGCGCACCTGCTCACATAACAGATAACACTTGACAGTGAATACGACGTAAACACTCGCACCGCCCGCGACGCGCTACACGCTCGCACCGACACCCGACCCTAATCTACCCGCAAATCTTGATTCTTTACGTTGACGATTGACGTCCGGATGTTCCGAACTATTCCCGGAATACGGTCCAGTTTATCCCGAAACAGCATCCAACGTCAGTGGAGGAAGTGCGCGCGTAACCCAAAGATTTGTGGCAATCGGGGATGTAAATAGAACAGTCTGAATGAAAGTCAGTCTCGCGCACCTTGACTGACGCGTGTGCATCGACCTGTCTCGTTCAAACACTCCACGTGCGACCTTGCAAGACAAACAAACGCGGGACATACACAACTCTACACAATGAACTCTAGAAAGCAACTCTCCACACTATTAGGTACACAACACAATTTCTTATATCACTCTAACTGAAATAAGTCTAAAACAAAGCGATTTTAGTATTCAGTGTGCTCTGATCTTTATTTTTACACGCAATGCGGCATAGTTACAGCTGTTTTAATATTCTTCGGCAGTGATTCAAATTGAAATCGGACATTTACTGTACAGAATGTTCGAGCATCTACCTTAACTAATAGGAAGGAGGAAGACGTGAGTAGGCCTCATCATCACATTCCATCAGCGAATTAACAATGAGTTCCGTCAGTCGCGACTACTGTTCGTTTCCAAAGCGCAAAATCCAATGGAAAAACGCGCCGTGGCATATTTTCGTCTTGGCTCCCATCCTAGTTTATCTGCTACATTACGATGTTTATTCACAATACGAATGCGAGCATTAATGTGTGCGTTTCGGCCACTTGTGTTAGGTCTTACAGTAGCTTTGGAGGAAGGAAACTCGTGTGCCATCGGGCCATCCGCATCGTAAACATGGCTGTGAATCTGCAACGGCCAATCCAAAAGTTCGTAAAATGTCCGAATTTCATCGGAGCACTTCAGATTTCCATTTAGAAACATTACATCGATGTTTGCAGTCATAAAAACTGGCTATTTACTTTTATTTACGCGCGTTAGGGAAGCAGAGGCCGGCAATTCATTGATGTGTTTATTTGACATCGGCGTCCTTGCGTGCTCGAGTCGAGATCCAAAATATTTGGACGAATCTTTTTGGCAAATGTCTGTTGTTTTTTCCTGAGGAGCTATTATGTGAACGCATCAAAGGGACACGTTAATGCGTGGAATGACGGATGGAAGCAGCTGCAACAGAGTACTTTGACTCTGCATACGCATGGTTCACGCAGAGCTTTACCGGCTTTCAGATATTAAAAAGTTAACAGCTTCCGCTGATTAAAATTCTTGGTTGCTCATCAACATACTTGCAATAAACTAAAATAACTCACAATCACTATCTCGCACACAAGATGCTGTATAAAATAAAATAAAAACATCCTCTTAACGAATTATCCTCCTTATCTAAAGTAGGTTAAATGGAATCTCCACTTTAAGATCAAAATCTAGAAGACAAGTCTTTCTCATTTTCCAAAAATCATGCGATTATAATCAAGTTAATTTCATGGTAACAGTTACTAATAAAGCGTAGATGCACTTAGACAAAATAAACTCGTCGGTAACGTTAATTAGCGACATGATAAAATCTGCGGCTCCCGAGAACTGGTGGGCGGACGCAGCGTGTGTAATTATTATTGGGATTCTGTTTGGGGAGTGCGGTGTACACATACAGCGAGGTCTCAAAACATCCTCAACATTAATGGCCAGTTTCAAAAAATAACATTCATAAATAGGCGAGCTCAGAAGATTTTGTCCTGCCAGCTTGGATTCAGCAGCTCAGCCCTCCGGCCTGGCAAAGATCGATTCTAAAAATCTATACAAAGATGTGTGTTGATATTTTCCCGATTTTGTTGGTTTTTCGGACATTTTCCCCTCTGTAACCATATCGAACTATTACGTTCTTCTCTCAAGTGATGCCTATGAGCAACATTTGTTTTTTTTACAAAAATAAATAAATACTACTAAAGTTAGTACAGGATTAGTTCCGAGTAGGAAAACTGAATTAGAACTTTGTAAGTTAACTGAGATCTCTGAAACAACAGTGCTATAATAATGCTCGCAATACTTTACCATAAATAACCTCTATCAGATCAACGTCGTAATCATCATGTTCAGTCTATTCTGTGCCAATCTTGTCCAGGTTCGACTCCCGATCTTTGTCATATCGTCGATACATACAATTCAGACAAACTATTAACTAAGAAAATAGAATTAAAATAAAATTTACAGGATGACAATTCTATATTTTTGAAAATATATGCAATAACACTTAGCAGTGGGCTTTGAGGGAAGGATAAGTAGATAGGATTGGGACCATAAGAACGATGTCAATCAGACGTGGAGCTTGAGGTTGCCCTGGGATAATCACCCTCTCCTAACACTCTCACCGTACTCACTCAGTCAACCACAAGGCCTCGCTTGGAGCCTGAAGGTGTAGAGAAGGGAGGATGCAATCACTCGAATCTATAGCGCATACTCGCCAAATAAATCCGATTAGTACAGAATACCCAGATATGCTACTTTACGGCGATATTCGAAAAAGAGTATGTACATTATCCACACAAACAAAACAAACAGCAAACATTTTACCACAAACACCTTCGATTTACATTGTATTTAAAAAGTAGACAGTCACGGGACAAGTTTTCAATAATTCTCATCTAATTTTAGCTTCATGTCGCCTAACCGTGTACCATTAAGTACCATCTATCAACGATCGTCCTTTTCAATTAGATTCGGACAGATGTCAGTACATCGTTTAATGTTAGCCAGAAATAGCCGACGGCTCGGGATCACTTCGCAAATGTTTCTTTGTTATCGTTCATAAGTGCCCGCATTTGGCAATATTTTACTTCGAAGCGTTCAGATCTCTTGCATCTTGTATCAAGTTGATGTGACAATCAATACTCGAATGTGTTTTACCTTATTTTTGCGATTTCTGTCCTTTCATGAACCAGTAAGAAATACCAATATTTTAATATTTTTAAAGTGAAAACTTCTTTAGCGGCGTTGTGCATTTTTGGGATGGGTAAAAATTTTTAAACTCGCGTCAGATCGTCAAATCGTCAGATCGTAAGACGGACAGTCAGAAACCTATTCTAACGTTCTGCATTTAAAGTTCATTATTGTATGTACAAGTTTGTCCTTCTAGTATGACGTCATTTCGTTGCGCCGAATGATTATTTTCGACACATGCACGTAAGACTCGTTAGCTCAATAAGTTAGAGCACCGATATAAATTTCAATTTGTCAATCGGAGGGCGGAGGTTCAAATCCTTCACGCGTCAGTCTTTTTGCTATTTTATTTTTTATTTTTCACTTCTGCCGCCACTCCCGGAGTGCAACCCGTTATTTTTTTTTTGTCTTTTCGTTACTTTATATATGATGGTGATGTACATTTCAGTTTCAGTACAGTCAGTTACATTCCGATATATAAGTAGGTACTTTGTTAATTGAAACTATATTTTGGTACTAGGCAAGTGCGCTCTATAGTAGACCGCACCGCAACGTCTCCTAACAAAAACATCAATCGAGTTGACTTATCAATTAAGAAAAAAAAAACATAGTTTAATTTTTTTCTTGATCGTCGTGTACCATCATCGAGCAATACAGACGTCTGAGTTGATGATCAAATTTTATATTTTGTTGTATACAGTAAAAATCTGAGTTAGTTTTCTCCGATAGATGCCTTTAATCTGCTATAGTTATATCGCGCTTAAATATGTTTCTTCAAGACAATAGAAAATATTATACTATTATTCCTATGAAATAAAATTAATATATTATAATAGTTTAAAAGTTTCCGGCAGCCTAGTGGTGAGACAGTCTGACTTGCGATCCGCAGGTCCTGGGTTCGAATCCCACGGCACGCACCTCTGTCTTTTCGAAGTTATGTGCGTATTGTTGATTGCCGCCAACTTCAAACGGTGAAGGAAAACATCGTGAGGAAACCTACATGTCTGAGAGTTCTCAATGATCTTGAAGATGTGTGAAGTCTGCCAACCCGCACTTGGCCAGCGTGGCAGACTATGGCCTAGCCCTTCTCATAATCAGAAGATGGCCCGTTCCCAGCAGTGGGACAGTTTGTACAAACAGGGCTGTTAAAAAAAAAATATATAATAGTTTTAATTGATAACATACTAATATTTTTATCTTTTATTTCCTTATATGAATATAATCTTTATAATAATTTTAATACGTATAAAGCAAAGGTTATTGTTATTTTTTTAAAGCTGAAAACGAACTAAATTTGACTCGGTCAAATAACCTACCCCTAACTATTCCTGGTGCAAAGGTACGTATAATACTTGCGGCGTTACCCCGCTGAATGGCGATTGCCAGTTTTTGCACCACAATTTGAAAATAACACTTTATTAAAATGTAGTACTTAGACTAAATTTTTTTTGCAATTGGCCATTAAACTTCCGAGATAGAAACATTTAAGGTTTTAGGGGAGGGATGCTCTGTCCCTCTCTCGCGAAACAATAGTTTGTATTGAATTTGTACGGTGGCGTGGGTGGCGTCATCATTCGATATTGTGTGCTCTCTAACATGAAATTAAAATGATTGTAACTTTATTTTTGAAGGTATTTTAATTTTGTTTTTGTGGAATGGATCTATTTGTGATTAGCTTTTTTATGACCAAATAAAAATAAATTGTACATATTCCGTATTAAATGCGGTCCATGGCACCTGATCTATCAATGAATAAAAAAACCTAAAAAATGGACTTCAATCAGCAGGTCTGACCCCACTACATATAGCCCAAATGTACGAGGTATGAGACCACCCTTGAAATATCGTCTCTAAAAATATTAAATCGGCTTACAAATATCAGTACCTAAGTGTTTTGAAATCGGCAAAAAAATAAAATAGACAAACTCGATGTATTTTGTTCCGTTTTTTCGATCTCTACTTCCATGATTGTTATTCTTGGCACTTCCTGAGTAGTGTCGGTAAATAATCAGACGTTTTTAAAGCAAAAGCAGGCAGATCTGGCATAATTATTTTCGTATAAAACGTAATTAATTTCAGCGAAATCAAAAACTTCAATGAAACTGAAAAATACTAAACAAGTAGGTACATTAAAAAATCTTTAAAAAAATGCGTTAGATATTAATTTTAATACAGTTAACTGATCTTCATAACATTTTATTTTTCAAAATTTATTTTATGACTTTCTCGGCTTTATTATAATATCCATGCACATCTATACCAAATTACAGCTTTCTAGTAATTAGATATCTATAGTTTTTGAGCAAACCCACGAACTGACAAACAGACGGACATGGCGACACTATAATGGTTCCTTGTTCACTACGGAACCCTAAAAAAGTCTATCTATGAACCTACCTAATTTTTCTGCAACTTTGACTTAAATAATCCCTTTAAAAAAATTAAGTGCAACATTACGTGAAATTGGACCTCTCTCTCACTACCTAATCCATATTTATAGGTAAGTCCCAGAATTTACTAATCGATCAAATTAAACATTAAGAAAAAACTAGATAAACGGTCCATCAATTTTAGAGCTACGTGGCCCCCAGACAGACACAAACATATATACACAGTTACTACATAAACAGGCAAAGTTATAACGTATACATCCCTTTTACCACACCCACTTTTTGGGTTGAGGGTTGAACATATTTATGTTGGTAAAAAAACTAACTGGTTAGTTATACCTAAATTAAAACAACTCAGATTTATTCATATAACCGTTTTTAAGATTTCGTACAGTTTTCGTACGTTCTAGATTATTTAAACAAAATATTGATTAGCGAAAGAGACGTCCGATTTGATGTATATGCCTTATTAAATATGTTAAACATTAAAAAAAATACTAATCGGTACAAGGATTCCATAAGTTTAAAAAATATTTTATTTATTTACGCTATATCCATCTCTCGCAACGAGGTTATTGACCTGAGTAGCAACAGTAAAAGTAAACAGTTTTCCCCGAATTTGATGGCGAAATGTGTGATATCGTCCTCACATGGGCTTGATTTCTAGATACGACTCCTGCCGGTCCTGCTATGCGAGTTGCAAAACGCAGTATCGCCATAAAAGGCTATGCCAGAAACGGCGCCGTTCCGTGAACTCGCATATACATTTCTGTGGAACAACTGTTCGGGAAGCCTGCCAAATGTGCGATTTTGCCTAATTGACGAGCGCGGAACATCGTTTGATCGCACTCCAGCGGGCAACATCCAATGGTATAAGAAATCTGCCTATCATTGCACCATGCACGCTCTAAAACAATGCCATGCTCAATAAACTGGGCCAAGTACGGATTTCACTCGTATTATCATTTACTTGTGCTATGAGACCTTGCGTTTTGCCTATTTTCGTGATTCTAGATTCTAGGTCAATGAATGGGAAGTATATGCCAAGGCGTAATTCTGTCGACAAGTATCTGTAACGTCAAGTACAACGTCCCTTGTAAATTATTACGCTTGATTATCATCTTCGATTACACTGTCACTAGTTTTCAGTTCGACTATGGGCTCTCTTTGTATGTTCTATCCACTATCATTTATCTCCCGAAATCATTCAGACAGAAAAGCTCATCTTCACGTTTTTGCGTAGCTGGACGTAGGATTATTCCACTCCTTCCTTTCACGAACCAGCTGCCGGATCGGCTAATTTTTATGACCACCCACCATGATCATTGCCAGATCACATACAGCGAATGAGCATTGGTGAACTTCATCGAATCAACCAATTCGAAAGCCAGACTAGAGTGAAGAAGTTTGGTTCGATGAGACTTAAGTTCATTCAGACAGATAGCCGTATTCGCTCGCAGAGTTTCGACAAAGACCGTGTTAGGGTCTACAAACTCCTCTCTTGACTAAGAAAGTATCAGGAAGTATCAAGTGTTACAATTGTCCACAGATTACGGTTATCGAGTATACCATTAAGCGGACGGTCTGCCTATAAAATGGTTCAGGTCGTTCTATAAAAAAACTAGGTTGTCAACCAGGTATAAAAAAGTAGCTTTGTCAGTCTATGATGGGGTTGTTGATAGCAAATTGGCGTGACGTGTTTTAGAACTTTTTAATTATAGCTCGGGCTAGATGCAGCTAGCGTCCATCATTCTGCTTCGACAGCCGATGATACGGAAGCGAGACAGCGAAAATGGAACACAGCGGTATAATTAAAGCCGGTACATCAGCGGTGAGAATTGGACGCGCAAAATCGGTCAGCCATAGAGAAATCAGGCAAGAAGGCTTAGACCATAGAGTTAGAAAGAAATAGTAGGCATATTGCTTCAACGCTCTTGTTGTCGTTGTTGATGTGCGAAAGTTAATGGCGCGGCTAATGTGATGACGGCTTTCAAAATAATTATTTTAGTAGATCTGCTCCCGATACGATTTATTCTGGAGTCTCTATTTCGAAGCTGTAACAAGGAAGCGTTATCTGGGTCGGTGGTCGAATAAAAACACATTAATTATATAGTACTGGTGCCAATAAATAAGTCGGACCAACAAACTTTTGGGTATGAGCAAATCAATGGACTAACCCAAGCTGATTCGGATGTTGACGGTGCCAATGATGTGGAAATTTTCGCCACATGTGCGCATCCAATAATAAACGCGTTAGATACTAAAACGGCTAACAATTTGACAAAAAAAAAACAGCTTATTTAGTTTCATTGTCTTCTCTGTAAGCTATTTTCTTAACTGCACATCCTGACCTGGGTAGACATAGGTTCACTTGATAAATTGATTTTCCATAAGAACGAATCATTTCTCGGATGTAAATACCTTTTAGGTACGTAGATTTATTTCATCTCTATATCCACCTTTATTGTCTACAAACCTGTCGAAAAGGCTTGATCGATATTTTTCGTCGAATCCATCTCCGGATTATCAAATGGTTCAACAGTATTTTACGTTTTTACCACAGAATTCGTGGCCCTATTTACACGTGGCAGTGGCACGGGTTTTTACTTATTTATTTTACGAGCTCGATATGTGAGATTCGCTGTCATTGGTTCGTCTTTATCACAAAGGATAGCAAAAAAAACTTTCATAGCCCTGTCCCATTGGACATACTCAGCATTAAATAAAACCATGGCAATCACGTATTATACTGTTCATAACAGACATCAACTCAACTTACTTTATCACTTTGGTTCTTGTACACGCAGTTGGGTATTTTGGTTTGTAAATTGATTGTAGGTATTTGTTAGATTCTTTTCATAATATGACTTGTTTAGGAGCAAAGTATTTAGAGAAAAATCTGTTATTGTAGACCTTTAATTCATGCTCTTATTTAGATTTTAATTCATCGCCTAATTCAGCCCATGACCCAAATAGCAAATGAATGATCTAGTAAACAGAAAATTTTCACTAAAATGTTAATAGGTTCTTTGCCTCCGATAAAGCTTTAATTCAATGTCACACAATGTCGGTCGAAGACGGGGCGTCTCTATTTCTATTCTCAACGTCTTCAGCACATATCTTCATTTTAAATTGTTTTTTAAATTGCCTAATGCGAAATATGTGTAGTTTAAAATGCGCTATAATTTTGATTCATCCATTTTTGTAGTTTTGTTTGTAAACATGCATTAATCATTGTTCTTCTGACATGCACGAGTACATTATGTTCAATTATTAATTATCTCTTTTCCATTTGATGTTTTGTGAGTTGCAATACATTGCACCTTAGCGTCTCCGAAGTGAGTCACTCGTCCATTCATTGTTTGACCATAATATTATATGTCTTCTTCCCTTTAACTAATATCTATTTATCTCTATTGTAGAGATTGGGAGAAGTCTGCTTTTTGTTCCAAAAAATTTGATGCCGGTAAACAAAAACTTGTAAAATACCGAACGAAAGCAAGTCGCGTACTTATGTATGTATAGCTTCGCGTTTATAGCTACTGTCCAATACATTATTTTGCTTTTGACCGTGAATTAGTCCTAGCCCCTTCGTATCTCTAATATTCAATCTCTATATCACGATTATACATAGGTTTCAAATGGTATTTCATTATTATGGAAGACCGTTCTTGTCATTCGAGTAACTCTGGATCCAAATCATACTTGTAGTGGAAACAAGTCTAGTAAGTCTATTACTTTATATATTATATACCATACCGAGTCTCTCTCTCTCTCTATATATATATATTTTATACTTCAACTACAGATATACTCGTTCATCAAACACTTTGCTACGCCGCAATTAAGCCCGAGCTGGCTCATATAGCTGTTGAGTTGAGTGTAATATTATTTTCACCTCACAAACTCGGAAAGATTCTGTTTGTCATTAGAAATCTGAGTGGAAAAGTGCATTTTGTCCGCTAGCGTGGAAAGAGTTTTCAAAATTCGTACCTTTCTATTCCATACTTTTCTATACCGCAAGTCCACTGAAAATGCATTAAATACTTATTTCATGTCAGTGCGCCAACCTCATTTCTTTGAATAATCGCACTGACCAGCCACAGGTGGCAGCACTGGACTAGCGTTTTCCTCGCTGTAGTGAGGTGAAAAATTTTGTGTTTCACTCGGCAGCAAAGTTATTTTGCATCTCGTACTTTTGAAACCCTCGCTACGCTCAGGGTTCTATATTTGATTTCCTAGGATCCTAGGATCCTTCGCTTGCTCAGGTTTCAATACAAGTACTCGCCCCAAAAACCAACTTTGCAGCCTTGCATAACAAATAACTATTGTATACTAGCTTGTATATCACATCTGATTATGTCGTTTATCTCTCGTCTTTTGGCGCGCGGAAAACATTCTGAAGTATCAATCATTTAATCAATCAATAACACATTATTGACACCTCAAAAAGTACTTAATAATATATCAAAATACACACATACGAGATTGGCACAATGGGTGATGGATGGATGAAGGTGAGGGGTGAAGGAGTCACAAAAAGCGACCTCGAAGACCGAGAAGTCTTGGGGGTCTTTATTGCGAGACTTGTTTTTGTATTGAAGTACTGGCCAAATCGGTTTCATGTACTCTCTGAAAATCCGATTTTATAGCCGGAATAATTTTCTGCTCTGCGTGCAGTAATTGCATGCGTTAGGTATAAAAACACGCTTTATTTATATCCTTATGCCTTTTTCTTTATTTTATTTAAATCCTAATGTGTATGTAGGTATATTTCTATTTGTATATATTTAATTTTGCATATTTTATACTAAAATAATATCTAGTTCAGCTTGCTTTTGTCCTTATATTCGAATTTCTTTTTCAGAATTGAGTATCGAATGTTTCTGCCAAATATTATCAAAATCGGCCGACAATAATAAATAATTGGTCTCGTAGCAAACTTCTCCTTTTAACCGAGATTTCACAACCTTTTGTCTCGATAACTTTTTGACCGTCTTTGCAATTTTTTTAATAGTAAGTGTTTGATGAACTAATAGAAAAATGCAAGTCCCTGACAGCGAAGTTCAATAGAGTTATACCCAGGTTATACCTAAGTATAACCAATGTTGATTTACTTTTTCGTACCTACATATTTTATTATATAGGTAAGTGTAAAGACAAGGTATGTTTGAGAAAATTTAGCTCTACCGCGCTGCGAACTGTAATTTTTTTTCGTTCCTCTGTCATTCTATTTTGCCAGCAAACGATCCTCTCAGCACGCCATTAAATATTTGCTTCGCTATTTATTATAAACAATTTAAATTTAACACATCATGAAGGACAAAACGTGCTTTAGTTCAGAAAAAAATCGCAAATAAAATATCCACCATTAACGAGTGTCTTCAGTCGGCTCGGACGTTGGTCTAGTTATTTTTTACAATCTGGACAAAGCTATAAATAAAATCTAAACATGTAAACAAATTGATGAATCTGTCTGTGCTTTTTGCGTAGGTAGGTATTTTCCGTGGCCAATATTTTAGATGGTTTTTAAGGAAACTGGTAATGAAATTTATTTACGCGGTGCAAACAGAAACTTAAAAGAGTTTGAAGCACAAACAAGTGCGTAAAAAGATTATGTTTTGTTCTCACTCAGTATTGCTAAAGCCCTCGATAGACTTGATCATTTTAGATAGTTAGGTAGGTATATACCTAATTTAACCAACTTTTTGAAATTTATGATTTTAATTATCAATTTCAACTCTAATCGGATCGATTTTAAGAAATATATTGTTAAGTTGTTTACATTACGATACTTTCAATCCTTTTAGTCGTGAAAAGGTAATAAAACAAACAATTTTCGAAAAGACAGAAAGTAACTTATAGGTACGAACTTATATAATATTAGAAGTTATAGTCAGGGTTTTCAGTTTATGCAATAAATGTTTTCTGATTCTGATTCTTATCTGTCATATAATGTAATCAATAATTACTGAATGGCGACCATTTAGCTCGTATTTTTGTTATTATGTGTTCTGATAGACCGTTAATCCATCATGATTAGGTACATTATTTTATGAGACCTTATTTGCATTTCACCGTGGAAAATGTCAAAAATAGTCGCATTTGACACATGGTTAAGTTTTAAAACGTCAAATTTTAACTCTCCCCTATTGTACTCTAGTTTAAAAATGTAAAGTTAGCTAAAAAAAACATATGTATTAGTTTATAAAAGTCATGGACCCTGGAGTCTGTGATGCTCGATTTTTTCAAATAAAAAAAAAAAAAAAAAAAAACTCTCCCCTAAGTGCGATTACTAACTCTATTTATAGAACCATAGTAAAGCCACTGGGAAGAAAGTCCAAGTGCTTTCCGACTAAGACTTATGTTAGATAGCTATTTCTAATTCTTTGCCATTAGTCTGGATTATTTCAGTCCAATATTCACGGCGATGTATTTAGGCAATGGCGATAGGAAGTCAAGAGGAAACGTCAATGTGTGAGTGCGTTAGTCACTGTGCCATTGACCTTATCAGCCGGGGGTGCAGCCACGTATAGCTTCTGAAAAGCTTCTTTTAATGTGTATGGTTTCTTTGATTGGATTACAAATACGTGCATTAGCGTATAAAATGAGTAACTTTTTAAGTTTAAACTCTAGCTACGATACCTATCATATCTACCTAGGTATATACATATATATCTCTGAAGCTTGATAAACCACAAAGATTCGAAGACTTTGATATGGAAACAGGCATAAGTTTGCATTTTGTTTTTTTTAGTTTCTATTCACGATTAAAGTTGTGTATATGGATGGAAGACTGATAAAAACATAAAATATCAAATATTGTACCAAAAAATATGACGTGCCTAATATATGTATATTTGGAGGTAAGTAAAGATCGTTCGTATGAGAATTTGGAGGAGTTCAAAGTCAGCGGAAGACACTTTCAAAAAGCAAGGCCGTATCATAGACAAAAGTAATAACATATTTTAAGTTTTTCAAAACTATAGCTATGCTATTGGTGAATATCAGAAACAAAATTAGGCCTAAAATATATCCCTAGTGAACACCGCGGTATCCACTAGGGATTACTATTCCAAGGTGCACCGTAGTTCAACTGGCTCATCATTGTTAGTGATGTTATTTATGTTCACTCGATGTATTCTGTTCTGCTTGAGACATAACTTACGAAAATTAATTCCTAATTCCTACAATTTGCTTAGTAACAACTGTGTCCAATGCTTTTGCCATATGTTAAAAGATTCCAATACTTAGGTACATTATTTTATTTTTGTCCAAGATTATGAAAACTGATAAGTTCGGTTACTCGGTTTTTGTCCTGTAGACTTATGGCTCGTAATCCATATTGTAATACAAAGAGATTTTTCCTTGTACTAGGTGCGACGCAAGTCTGTTAGAATGTTTTCCATGACTTGAACATAAATGTAATCAAAGATACCTTAATTACGAGTAGATATGTATAATGTTCATCTTGAGGTCTCTTTATTTTTCTAAATTACTACTGATTGACTCGTCTTCACACTTTCCGTGTTATAAGACGTCATAGAAAATCCAGAAGGTACGAGTATAGCGGATTTCAGGTAATTATTTTATCTTTCCGAAATTTCTCATATACAACATATTTGTGTCATAAGAATGGGCGTGATGATCGAACAATTTTTAAAAATATACATATGTATACATATGTATAAATTTCAATAAATGTATGTAATATGATCGGTAAATTAAAATATTTTTGCAAGATATGCATCGTAGCAATAACGGTCATTGATCGTAGCGCAAGGAGTTTTGTAGTGGTCGGGGTATACTTTTTCATAATGTATCGTGTTGACTTCTTATTACAATCGTCACACTATCGTCACGACTAATGGTCTATCGTCGTTTATACATGACGTGGTAAAGCCCGCTACACACTGGACAGCGAGCGCTGTAGTAACTCTCATTTATTCTGCGTAGTCGTAGACAATGCACGTTTTACCTCGACATTGGTGCGCGCCGCTCTATTTCTGAACTTGTGACCGAGCTCATTTTTCATTTTTGAGCTTTGAATCAATTGTGTGTGACGAAAGAAAATATAAAATTTCGTTTGAGAATATTTTATTGTTGGTTAATATATTTGACCTGAAATTCAGACTGAACGGTGATGTAATTGGTACGCTATCTCTCGCTCATACTTTTTTTAATCGCATACATTTGTATTTTTTATTATTATTTTTAACTGATATACGAATGACTACCTTCTCGCCTACAGGACCATACGGTCGAATATGGTGCACTATATTGATCCAAAAGAAATCTACCCGAATTCCGTGTTCGTAGTTCTCTGATAATGGAAAATAATGGGAAAAGAAAATACGCAGAAAATTTAAATTTGTGGCATTTTTTATGTGAATCCCAATTCTGGACATATGTTTACGCTATATACATATGTTTATCAGCTTATAGCAGTCTAGATATTTTAACGCGAATATATACGCATTTTACCGCCAACTCGCCTGTTCAAAAGCGACGATGTGGTCGAAGATAAAGCACGCAGACTTAGAAGATACCTATTTACTCTAACTTTGAAAATATCCACGTGGTAACTCTCAGCTCTGACAAACAAGAAGAAACTCTCAGGGAACAAAGAAGCCGGCAATTTGGCTATTCGAATTAGAAACGTAGAGTTATATAGTACGAATTTCAGGAAAATCCAAAACTACGGGAGCTAATGTGCCAACTTTCTACTTGTTTTATGGTAGAAAGGAGATGGTAGAATACGGTCGTGCAGCTCAGATGCACATACTCCGAACTGAATCCTGTAAAGAATCGTCAGACTTGCTACCATGCGGCTGTGTTCCAGGCTAAGTAGCTTTTTAGCAACTAGCTTATCGTCACACCAATAAGTCGAACAGCAGCTTTAGATATATAAAGCGGCATTGTTTTCATACCCGGCAATAAAAACAAAATGGTGGCCGGTTTCACAAGCTTCACGTTTTACGCGCGACCCACATGCAAAAACTGATTTGTGCTGTTCGGGATTGATGACTCAGTCGGTCGATGTCCCGCCATAATATCTGTACGAAAGCTAAATGTACGAACTTAATGATTTTATAGGTACACTCCACATTTGCCTATAGGGGTACGTTTTTAGGCACCTGTGGCCCACTTTTGTAGGATTTCGTAGTCAATAGTGTCGCCATGTTCGTCTGTCCGTCTGCGGCTTAGGCTGAAAGAGTCTTAGTACTAGAAAGCTGTAATTTGGTATGGATATACATGTTAATCACGCCAAGAAAGTGGTAAACAAAAAACTTGAAAAAAATAAATCATTTTAAGGTGCCTCCCCTACACGTAAAGTGGGGATGAATTTTGCGAAATATTTGGGTTCAAAGTGACAATTTTTGTTAATATTTAACTGTAACTAGCACAGTACGGAATGGGAACTAGCAAAACTACATAAATAATTATGACGATTCAGGAACACACCGCATAGATGCTTAGTTATCAATTTTATCTTGAAGTACTAGCCAGCCAAAGACTAGGTTCTAGAAAATGCTATTACCATGCAAATACATATACAAGAAATGCAAAACATAATTTTCTTGTAAATGTCTCCAACTGAGAACGAGAATCAGACTAAATAGAGCAAAACCACTTTTAAATAAAAACTAGAGCACATCACATTTGGTCAGTGTCTTCGCATATTAACACTTCTGGTTAAGCTATTCCCATTGTAGGCTAATTCAATTAATGTTCATTAATCATCGTGATGACAGGAACACCAAGTGGGTGTGTTGTAAAACAAATAACGAGTTTGCTTCTTGTTGTAGGTACATTAGTGGCATATCGTCAGACATGACCGAGCGGCCAATTTAGACCCCACTTCGCTTCGAAATTTCGACGAATCATTTTTGATGAACCTAGGCCTCCCCCATGGGTTTTCTAAAAGGACCGGTTGTCGCGCGGCCTGCAATCAGCGTATTGTTGCTAGAGTTCCCGTCACGTAAAAAGAACGCTGGTTTGTTCGCGCTTACGAACAAATCAGCGTTCTTTTTACGTGACGGGAACTATACCTACATGAGATCGTCTCCTCTGTCCACCTTGTGACTGATCGTCCTATGCTACACTTGCCGATGCGTTACGTACGTTTTAACTTATTACGTTGTTTTTTTTCACAACAATAATGAATAAAACAATCAACATCAAATAATACTATACCAATGTTTAAGGTATTATAAACTAAGAAAGATATAATAACAACTATTTCAATTATAATAAAAATCTTCTGACTATGGTTTTTATATATATAATAAGGAAGCTCAAAGTCACGCAATGAGCTATGGAGAGGGCTATGCTCGGGATACCTCTACGAGATCCAATCAGAAATGAAGAGATCCATAGACTCACGAAAGTCACCCTCATAGCACAGTGGATTAACAAGTTGAAGTGGCAATGGGCAGGGCACATAGCACGTAAAGCTAACGACGAATGGGGTCGAAAAGTTCTCGAGAGATTAGGAAGACCAGCCAAGGAGGAGAGAAGACCTCATACAAGTGACAGTAAGACGCTGGATACCTACAAGCCGCTTCCAAACTATCTTTTTGGAACTCCATGGGAGGCTTGTAGACTTCTTATGACTGAAATGATATTGATAATGATGCAAAATCTTGTGAAAACTTACTGATTTAGACTAAACATTGCAAAGCTTTTGACGGGCTTCCAAAGTTACCAGAGCTTTTTCGATGGTAGGTAAAAAAATAAGATGCACGATTTATTTTCAATACAGCATCACTTGCGTAATATTATGGCAAGCCAGACCAATTAGTGATTAAATATGAGATGGCAACACCCACTCAGCGTCATCCGTCCGTCCGTCACACGAGCAGCCGGTTGCGAAACTGGACATAAAAAGGCTTAAAAACCGATTATTCTTCGAATAATACGTATTTCTTTCGAATATTTAGGTTAGTGCGGTTTATTTTACTCCAAACAGTAGTTAAAATTAAAAGTCGCGTTAACGAAATTCAAAAATACGTTTTTAAAACCGGCCAAGAGGGAAGGGAGGGGAATTAGAAAATTACACCGAGAGTTTGGAAGGTTTGGAATTGAGCACGGTAAGAAGTGATGACAGGCTTGGCGATAAAAAAGATGTGTTGATACTGAAATGTAGTATAATTATGCCCTTCTCCGGTGTTTTAGCTATCTCTATACCTTTTTCCGATATATTTTTTTAAATCTTTTAATAAGGTACTTTGTCGTTGCCAACTATGTCGTTCCGATGAATCTAGATCAATGCATGCCTTATCACTAATACAATATTTGGATACAATAAATATAATAATTATGTATACGTTTGTGAGGCGCCTAGCACATAGGAGCAACAATTTAAGTTTTTTTTTTATTCGTCGATAGGCTTGCGCTTGACCGTCATCTCACCTGGTGTTAAGCGACAGTTACGGTCTACGATGGAGCGCGCTTGCCTAGAAGAAACCTATTCACTCGCGATTTAATAATTGAGATATTAATTCATGGATGGATATTCAGCCGGTTAATCGTGCAAACGTAACAGAGATACAAGAGAGATAGACAGACTTACTATGGCTCTTATAATATTAGGCGTATCCATACAAGCCCTTCCGGACCTGTAGAGCTGATTGGGCGTCCCGTCCCATCAGCCCCGGATCTACGATTATTTCGAACCGGGGCAGAAACTTGACGATGGCGTCCCTCTCTCCAACGCTTAAAATAACTTACTTATAAAACTTAATATAATTATCTATGTGGCGCCTTTTTCTTAAAAGTTAACGGTGAGTCAACCAAGCTTTCGTATTCTAGGCGCTTTGTGGAGCAAGTTATTTTTAATCATATTAATTATGATTTTTGCGCCCCCTGAAAATGCCGCCCAGGGCGGCCAGGCTAACAAATAGAGTAACGTACAAAGTTTCGTAGTAAGTAGGTATATATAACATACAATCTATTTGATTTAATCAATAGATTGTAAATTTATGACATTCGTGTCGTTGGAATAGACATCCTACCAAAAACATTAAGAGAAACGTCGCGAGATCTTTTACTAGCAAATTACGTGTTGTTCATACAACAGGAGCAAACTGTTTTCAACCCCTAAATATTATCCGATTTTAATAATTCTTTTTTTATTGGTTGGAACCATTAATGGCTACGCCTCTACGATTCGCTTTTTTCAAATTTTTTACTTTTAATTTTTTAACTTTGAAATTATAAGGAAATTTGAACATAATCAAACCGCAGAGGCGTATACATTTATAATTTAAATCAGATAAAAAAGAATCATCGAAATCAGTTAATGTTTAGAGTAGAAAACAGATTTCCCCTATTTGTATGGAAAATCGGGCAACAACAATTTTCTTTTTTCTCTTGTGTTTATATTTTTGAAGTGTACAGGCCGATTGTAATTATTCTTTAGTGTATAAGAAATGGCATTAAAATGTCTTAAATTTTCTTATATTATCTATTAAAGCTATTAATTCTATATAATTAAATTCATGCATACTCCTTATTCTTATCCAGAACAGAAAACTAAATATATGCGAATAGTGCCGTTAGAAGTTACTTACGAAGAAAATAAAAGTTCACGTCGATTTGTATCTTCAGTTCCTATGTATAGATCCTGTATAGAACAGAATAGGACAGATGATTTGCTGGAAGCATGTGAGGCACGTCGACCTTTGTTTCATGAAATGTAGCGGGGTTAGTGTGGTGACTCAGTAGAGATGACGTACGTATGTCTCGAGGAGATCTTTGTCAAAGTCAGATTTAATGGGGCTTTGTGAAGATAGAAGACGTTTTATTCATTTTCTTGGAAGATCAGGATGGAAGGTTTCGACGGAAGTATGAAAGATTTTTATTTACCTAACGAATGATTGGCGCCAAGAAAACTAATATCTACATAGGTATATTTAAATAAATAAGCGGCCTAGTGTGTGTCGTACCATGCGCAAAGTAGGGTTCCGTAGTTGCACATTATAAATTATGTGAACTTAAAATGGGGATACTATAAACATAAATTAGTTTAAATGAAATTTGCACGAAATTTTCATTATTAACTTCTCAAAGAATATTTTTTAAGTTGAACGATTATTTCTCGCTACATAGCCGTAATAGTTTTCCTTTTAATTTCATCATATATGCTAGTATGATTTTTTTTATATCTCCTCTAGTGATAATTTTTGTTAGAGTCATGTGCCCCTCTCCATCCCTCCGAAGTTAACTGTTTAGCCGGTAGAAGGGACGGCCTTCTATCGGCTAAGCAGTTAACTTCGGAGGGATGCGGAGGGGCACCTGACTCTAAAAAAAATATCACTTCAAAGCTTAATATTTCGCAAAACGGATCCCTAATTTTAGAAAGTTTAAGAGAAAAAAATTAATTCATCCCCACATTAACGCGTACGGAAAATACTCCAAAAAAGTGTTTTTCCAAAATTTTATTCTACGACTTTCTCGGCATAAACAATATGCATAGCCATGCCAAATTACAGCTTTCTAGTACTAATAGTCTTTGAGCAAAGCCGCGGATAGCCAGACAGACGGACATGGTGAAACTATAAGGGCTCCTTGTTTATTACGGAACCTTAAAAAAAGCGGCAACGCTCTAGTTGCTAAAGTCAATCGATCTTTGCGTAAATCTCGAAAGTGAAACGGAAAACATTGAATCGTGGATAGAAATACGTGCCGTGAAGACAATGCTGTCTCAAATATGAGTTTTACTTTCAATCTTTTAATCGACGGTATCGACGTAATTTCGGATCAAGTGAAATTGGAAGTACATAGTTAGCGAGGGACCCGATACACTTTCACTAGAAAATTTCATTAATAACTTATTAATGAACTTTATGTGTTTAACTTTGTGTGTGTGTGAAGTTTCCGGCAGCCTAGTCGGGAAACCGTCTGGCTTGCGATCCGCAGGTCCTGGGTTCAAATCCCGCGGTTAAGCGAACTTAAAGTGAAGTTCAAGTATAGAAAGATCGTTTTCGAGATCAGGTGAAGTGGTGTTTGATATTGTTAATATATATTTGCTGACCATGATGATAAAATATGTCTGAACTGTATAATTCATTACAAATATCCTCTCTGTAAGTCACTGGGGCGTGCTATGATTTTATTTATGTTTGTGACTAGAATTTTTGGCATGCAGCGAAGAAGATTTATTTTAGAGGCCGTATGTCGATCAAACTCTTTGTCTGATCGCTATCAAGCCTAAATTTATAGCCATCGGTATCATCCCAGCGCGCGAAATAAAAATAATAATTTTACTGGCAGTTAATATTTTATGGCGTTATTTTTTTAATTTAATTTTAGGCAAAGAAAGGACTTTTTCACTAACCTGTTTCTTTGCTAACATTACCAATTTAAGTAAATACCTTTAGATGCCCACTAATACTGTACTAATCATACTAAGAATTCGTACCGTATTTTTTTTAATGTATGTACACGAATTACTCCGTCATTCGAGTACCAATTTTTGTGTTTCCTGAATTGGTGTATAGAGAAAGCTTCCAAGTTGGTCCCATAATTAGTATTAGTACAGTTCATAATAAGAACTTTCAATTTATTTTTGAATATTTTATGTCTGGAAGATGTATCTATGTAATTGAAGATCTAAAACGTGTTGGAAATTGGAAACAGTCGAATCTTAATTAGTCGCCACGTGCTTTATTATTCTGTATAACCAATTCGATCGGCTATAGGTAGCGGCAAACATCTTGAGACCTGCGTACCTACTATTTGTAATGTTTTGACTTTTAGATTTAAAACGTTGTCGCGTTCTCTTCTCTACAAATAGGTGAATGCTGTTTTATATCCCTAAACATTGAACTGATTTCGATACTATGTTTTTGTTTGGTTGAGTTCATAGATCGTTATGGCTATTGCCGTTTATTATTCTACTATGGAAATTAACGTAGTTTTCACAATATACTTAATTATATAAATATAATTTTTGTTTATTATTCTATTATACGTTTTGCTTTCTTCAAAATTAGTGGTAAGTCTGAAAATTCAAAACTTTGCAAAAAGAAATCCGTAGATGTATAGTCAATTAATCAGTAATGGTTGCAACTATTTAAAAATAATTATCGAAATCGGATAATGTTTAGGGGTAGGAAACAGTTTTCTCATTAAAGAAAAATATTCTTCTTAAGTTTATCAATTGAGAAAAAGGCGTAATTTAGGCGCGTCGTCCACACGAGCTGGAGTCGAGGCGGCGTCGAGGCACGGGCGCACAAGCGGCGCGCCGCTTCTACGTTTCCTTCAGGTTCAAAAGGCAGTGCGCCCACACACTAGAGTCGCGTCGCAGGCGACGTGGAGTTCGTGCGTAGACGTGTTTACACTGTAATGTGTGAAGGAAGCATAGCCGCCCGCGCCTCGACTCTAACATAAACACCACGCCTCGACTGTGCCGCGACGACGCCGCGACCGCGCCTCGACTTCGACTTCGCCTCGACCAGTGAGCGACGCGCCTTAATGATGAAAGTTGTCGCGACCACTATGCTCTTAACCATAAATTTGAAATAGGATGAAGTGATGATATTCGTAAGCCAGTTAGAAGAACAGGTGCTGAAATCGGAAAGTTGTAGATCGGGCTAAGTGTTCATTGAGAGCCTATGTCCAGCAGTGGACTTAGGCTATAAAGTACTGGGATGAAAGTAATTCTAGAGGATTTTTTCAGTAAAAACAAATTAATACCAACTTCGTTTGGTAGACTGGTTTTCTACCGCAGTTGAGTGGAGTCACGTACAGTTTCCGTTTGCTCACCGCACTATTTCAGCATTTCAGCTGTCGATAGTAGGTAAGACGGAAACGTTGGTTTATAATCCGTCCGAGAGATGTCGCTACATGCATTAACCTATATACATCACATAAACAAGCATCTGGCCAGCGCAGTGCCTGCGCAGCTGTTCAGACATTACTCACTGGCAATCCCTACGAATTGACGCTAGAACACAGATTATTACGTAGGTAATACTAGAAAAGTACCAATGTCTACGCGGCCTATGGACCTGTATCCACGGCGAAGAATCGTTTAAAAAAAAAACTATGTCATCATCATCATTTCAATCTCAAGAAGTCCACTATGGACATAGCCCGTCCCCTTGGATTTCCAAAAAGACCGATGGGATGCGGCTTATACATCCAGTGCCACTTGTATCAGATCTTTTGTTCACCTTGTGGCTTGTCTTTCTACGCTGTGCTTGCTGGTGCCTGATCTTCACTCTTGATACCTACATACTTATAGGTAGATAATTTTAAAAACATTAGAAAAGTCAGTACCTATTCAGAGTTCAGAACATACAATACCAACAAGAACAAACGCTAGCTGGAAAAACTAAAATCCGACTACTACCTTACCTTTTTTCTTACAAAACATTTTTTTTTTATTGTCACGTACAGTGTTTTTAATTGTCTACTTACTACATAAATATTTATTACATTAGTGTATTTAGTATTTACATTATAACTTATACATATTTAGGATATTCGAAAAAGCCCTTTCATTTCCAAAACGGCGGCGGCGGCACCTTTAGTTATTTTTTAATGCATGACCTTATCCTCTAGAGCTAGAGCAATACTGAATTTAATTTGACGTCATGGACGATCAAGAGGCTTCTAATACTTCCTTGCAATTTTTATCTCCTGTTCTGTGGCTTATACGTTTTATAGAGGCAGTAAGTATTCTATGAACTTTTATTGTGAGCCAAAATTTTCACTTTAGATGCAGAAAGAACAAGACAAAAGCTATAGCGAGGCAACAGGTGACATATTTTTACTAAAAAAATATTAATGTCCATTAAAAAATTAAGACGCGTCTAAAAACTCAACCACAAAGAAGAATATGGTCGTCGAAAGTAAACAAAAAGTATTTTTGGGATAATATAACTAATTATAATGCCATTGCCAATGCCGACGTAAAGTCATGTTCAATGCTGTATCATATTTACCTAAATGCTTATGAATAAATTCATTTTTAATCCCTTTGACATTATTTTATTACGTTCATAATTTTACTTTGTTCTTGGACAAAGAAAGTCTCAAAATGAAATAATAACAATGATGCGCTGTTTGAAATGAAAAGTTGCGCCACTGACTTGCATGATTCATTGCCAAGTTTTGCCAAATCTGGTGATGATGACATAGAATAATATAACAGTTTGTATGGACACTGAAATAACAATGATTAGAGTGCAAGGAAACATGGATGGTCAATGTGTCGACGTATTCCAATCTTCCTATTTGTCGTTTTGCGGCGACATGACGTTTCAGAAATTTTGTTTCCGCTAGCGAAGTACTAGTAGTAATAATGTTTTTAACCGACTTCGAAAAAGGAGGAGGTTATCAATTCGTACCGTATTTTTTTATGTATGTACACGAATTACTCCGTCATTCGAGTACCAATTTTTGTGTTTCCTGAATTGGTGTATAGAGAAAGCTCCCAAGTTGATCCCATAATTATTTTATAAACATCGCTTTATTACTTTTTGAATAATCTCTAAAAACAAAAATATTTTTGTTGTATTCCTGAGTAAGCGCGTCAGATTATAGAATCGCAGAGTTCCACCTACACGTTCTTCTTTGCAAGAGTGACAAATATGTGAGGATTATCGTATAAACATCTGCACATTTTCTAATCTTTGAAGACGAGCATTTGACATTCAATGACAAATCGCATTCTTGACAAAAGAAAAAAAGAGCAAGTGAAGAGAGGTCTCTTTAAAAAGTTTACAACCGTGAAAGATTTAATAAGTTGCGTTTAAAGTCGGTTTTTTAATAGAAAAATTATTGTTTCACTCATTTCTATTGTTCAGGGTCACAAGGTCCAGTGGGTCAATTTTTTTTTATTATTATCAAGTTTTTTGAGACTTGGCTTAACCATATTTAAATCTAAGTATATGTTATATCAGTATTTACTCATTAGACTACAAATAATCTGAATTATTTTTATTTACTAGTGTTCGTCCATTGGTTGAAATTCTGTTTCTGTACTTCTTCTTAAGTATAAACTTTGAAAAAATAAACTCGCATTTCTCCGTGCCTACAATATTTATAAAAAGGAATACGAAGTTTTCGTCTCACTTATTGATAAATCGATTAATATAAACATATAATATCCTTAATAATGTCTTTTGTAATCTCAGGAACTCAGCCTCTAGAAAGATATTGTTTTGTCAATAAAATTGGCTTAAAATTTAACAACTAATAGTAGGGTGTAACACAGTATAGATGGCATAATTTAAAATTAACTATATACTCAATTAAAGAATAAAACTTACTTGGTTACTTAATTAAAGAATAACAGTACCAAAATCATATTTACTTTCGAACCATGACCCGCGTATCCTGTATAGAAATCCCACTACATGTGTAAAACATTAAAGTATTTACAAGACTACATGAATTACACCTGCCAATTGTCAAATAATATGCCACTTGGTAAACATCCGAACAATTTAAATTATAGAAAGCGTTGTCGACTTAATATTGTTTAGTTCTGTTTACATTGCCACAATTTTGTATACAATGTGTAAACAATTAGTATTGTTCTGCAACAGGTGTGATCATTTTTGCCTAGCCTAGGTTTGAGACTGCGCCAGTCTGTTCTGACTGGGCATAATCTAACTGTCACATTAGAGATTCATATACCTGAAAATTTGATTTATATTCTATAGGGTGTAAATACCTATCCGCTATTATTTATATATTTTTTTTCAGCTCTGTTTGTACAAACTGTCCCACTGATGGGAACGGGCCATCTTCTCATTGTGAGAAGGGTTATATTTATATTGTAGATACGTAATACAATATCTACGTTGTGTTTTTAAGAAACAGTGTAATAATAAAAGTAATTTAAAAAAATTAAACCGACTTCAAACTGAAAAGAAAGAAATAACTCGAAGAAAACCAACTATTTTTGAGGTCGGTGTCTGTATAGGACTTAGTTGATGATAGCTTAGGGCCTGACAACGACCTCAAATATAGTTTTTTTTTTTTGAGTTATTTCTTTCTTTTCAGTTTGAAGTCGGTTATTTTTTTTAATTACTTTTATTTATTTATTTTTATAAATACTATTACAACTACTCGTTTTGTTTGAAATTAAAAATTGTATTCACAATACAGATCGAATTGATAACCTCCTTTTTTTGAAGTTTGTTAAAAGTCTGTTAAAAACGGTCGTCAAATCTCATCACCGCTCATGTCACTGTTCTATCAAACAATTGAAATATTTAAGGTGTAGACACTGCTCTGTAGTTGCGATGAACGAGTTGATTGAACGAAGTGAGTGTTCAAAAGCCCATATCTTGAAAACTACTGAACCGATTTTGATAAAACTTACAGTGACTCCTAAATTGAAAGATACTTTATAATTCAATAAAAAAATTGGTAAAATAAAAAAATCGGTTTACGGACGATAGTTTAACGTGACAACGTTGACAACAAAACATTGATGAAATGATTGCATACTTTTATGAATAAAATTGAGCTCGACAATGAGCGTAACGGGTCACTTTTTCGTGCGTGCAGCCGGCGTTCATTGATTTATTAGACGTCACATCAAAAATAATTTTTGAAATACGACTTCTAGTTTCTGCATAATGCGTGGACAAACATACATACACCAATGAAATTTAGCACACATGTTTAGAAGCTAGTATAGACTAACATATACAAAAATTGTGCAATTCTGACAATATTACAAACATACAGGTTGAATTGATAACCTCCTTTTTTTGGAAGTCGGTTAAAAAGATAATTTATAATTGAGTTAAGGTGTAAAATTCAGAATGCTTCACTTACTTTTTTGTATTCGAGCTTTGTATTTTAAGTTAAGTTATTTGTTGGAGCATTTTTACTTATATTTTAACATAAATAAAACTGCACCAACTACTGAAAGGATATTTGATGATAACGTAAGGAGGTGGACAGGACGTATCTACGACAAAAAATAAAAATAGACAATTGACTCACTTACTGACACTGCAGGACTCGACTTATAAATTGACTGTATACGTGACTAGAACATTTACAACTTGTTTTATTCAAGAAACTTGAAAAAATCCTAATACTTGACACTGGCAAATGCTTTAATGCGGGTCCAATACAAAAAAGAAGAAGAAGATGTTTATACGAAAAACCTCAACATTGACACTTTTGCAAAGAAAAACGTGTCAGTGGAGCTCTGCGATTCTATAATCTGACGCACTCACTCAGGAATACAATGAAAATATTTTTACTTTAGACATGATTCAATAGGTAATAAAGCAATGTTTCTAAAATAATTATGGGACCAACTTGGGAGCTTTCTCTATACATCAATTTAAAAAAACATAAAAATTGGTTCACGAATGACGGAGTAATTCGTGTACATACATAAAAATATATATATACGAATTGATAACCTCCTCCTTTTTCGAAGTCGGTTAAAAAGTAGAAGGTCCAGTAGTCCAAAAGACAAAAAAATATCGTAGCTAAGATGAGGCTTTTATAAAAAAATAAGAAACTAACTCAGTACCTATCGTACATATTACTTTCTAACGTTAACATCAACTTAACGGTTTTCGTATCTCAATTGTTTTTGTTCAGACACACAATTTTGCTAACTTGGAGAAGTGTTTGTAAGATCTTGTTTGGGATCATCAACAATTCTAATGGCTCGTCGATGTAGAGAGTATAAATCGGTTACTTCTAATCCTTGGTTACGATGACTTGTTGTTTATGTTATTCGTTCGCTACTTTTTTTTTGTCAACTTAACGGTTTTCGTATCTCTATTGTTTTTGTTCACACACACAATTTAAAGATAGTAACGTAACTCATCAGGTTTCTTCTATTAAAATATGGTTATAAAGTAAAAAATACTAATTAAATACACAACGTTGCTATTCAACTGAAACTGAACTGAAAATAGCCGCGAATCTCGCAAATTCTATAAAAGAGTCATAAATCAATGTGTAATCTAAATTAATAGACGTTGGCCGCAAATCAGCTAAATAACTGTTTCCCTCTCGAATCCACGTAATAATTTAATTTCTCGGCTCCTAAGCATTTGTTGGGCATAATGAAAATCCTTTCATCGAAATTTACGAGGACATTGATGGTCGTTTTAATAAAATATTATTCATTTTTAGGGTTCCGTACCTCAAAAAGAAAAAACGGAACCCTTATAGGATCACTTTGTTGTCCGTTTGTCCGTCTGTCCGTATGCCCGTCTGTCCGTCTGTCCGTCTGTCCGTCTGTCCGTCTGTCCGAGTGTCAAGACCTTTATCTCGGGAACGCGTGAAGGTATCAAGTTGAAATTAAAACCATATACGCAGATCCATAATATCTTGCTGTAGAAAGGAAAATAAAATTTCTCAGTTTTCGTAAAAAAAGTTACAGCCGAATATGTCGTAAAAAATGCACATTTCGGCACTCACAGAGGAATCAAAACCTATGGGGTACTTCCCGTTGACCTAGAACTGTGAAATTTGGCTACAAGTATTGTGTTATAGTACAAATATAGGAAAAAATCCGAAAACTGGACATTTTTAATTTAATCACAAAAAAATAGTGTTGTTAAGTAAGGAATGAGGGTCGAAATTTTAAAGTGAATTAACCGTATCATGTGGGGTATCATATGAAAGAACTTTAATTAGCATTAATTAAAACAGGTTTTTAAATATTTTTACGATGTATATTTTTCGGTATAAAAAGAAAAAAAAATATGATTTCCCCCTTTTATTTACTAGTTTGTACGGAACCCTCGGTGGGCGAGCCTGACTCGCACTTGTCCGGTTTTATTATTAAATGTGGTGGTTGGGTCTGACTCACTGCTAGCCGATCAATCCTCGCTGTCTTCTTCAAAACTCTGTTCATGTCTTTGATTAACGTTAGTAGAGTTAGCAGTGTCAAAATCAACCTTCTTTATAATATTATCATTGTTGGTATTACATGTCTCTAACAAAGAATTATTATCACCATCGAGCGATGGTATTATAAAATTATGACTAACATCTCATCTCATTGTTATTTTTAACCAGATAATAAAGTCATTTAATTTCACTTCTTGTGCTACTTAAGTACATAATAATAATATTTTACAAACTTAATCTAAGAGACCGCTACCAGCTGGCAGCGTACCCAAAATGCTGTCAGCATTGCCACGTTGAATGGCAATGCTGACCTTTGAGCCAAATAGAGACCAGCATTTTGATCACCAGATAATATTTTTATCGGCTTTGCATTTCAGTTTACCTGACTTTACTGCACTGCACGTTTTATTTGTGAATATCGTGAATATCGACTGCTATTTTGTTTATATAAGTATGAGAAAAGAGTATAAAAAAGGCAGACGTCTCGCCTGATGGTAAGCGATAGCCGTCGCCTATGGGCAACTGCAATACCTATCATTGACATTGCTATTGTTTTGCTAGCTTAGAGAAATGTTTGTAAGATCTTGTTTGGGATCGTCAACGGTTCTAATGGCTCGTTCATCGATTTCTTAGACGTTGTCATATCAAAAGAGCATAAAAAAGGCAGGCGTCTTGCCTGACGGTAAGCGATAACCGTCGCCTATGGACAACTGCAATACCTATCATTGACATTGCTATTGTTTTGCTAGCTTGGAGAAATGTTTGTAAGATCTTGTTTGGGATCGTCAACGGTTCTAATGGCTCGTCGCTGTAGAGAGTATTAATCGGTTACATCTTCTTCTTAATTACGATGTCTTGTTGTTTACGTTAATCATTCGCTACTTTTTCTACTAACTTAATTATAAAATTAAATCTGAAAAATGAAATAAACTGTTTATAACTGTTGTTCACAGATCCACTCATGTTAAATTAAATCATTATGAATAGTTATTTTATAGTGAACAATAATTCGAGTGAGGGCTCTTTTGTTATCATGTTGTCATCAACGAAATTCCAAGTAGTAAATTGCAAACTTATAGGTAGGTTTTCGATACACATCCGGGCAGCATGACGACACTCGCGCGAATACGCGCGGTTATGGTTATGGCACGCTCCGTGATGTTACCTCCCCCGCTACCCGCGCGGCCGTTGCTTAGCAACCGCCTCGCGCTCGCGCCACCTCCACACCGCGTTTAGATGCACGGATTATTTTCATTTTGTGAGTTTTTATGTATTAGATTAGGTATTTATTTTTACAGTTAGTATATTTCTAAATATTTACTTACAAATATTCAAGTTTCTACCTGTTAATTAAGATCGAGTAAAAATTGCTTAAAAATTACGTTTGTTGTATGGGAGCCCCCCTTTAATATTTACTTTATTGTTATTAATATACAAGTAAATATTCTGTGAAAATTTGAAGCGTCTACCTGTTACCGTTTTTAATATTGAGCAAAAAAATACGAAAAAAACACGTTTATTGTATGGGGACCCCCCTTAATATATTTTTATTTATTTTTTGTATTTGTTGTTATAGCGGCAACGGAAATACATCATTTGTGAAAATTTCAGCTTTCTAGCTATCACGGTTTATGAGATACAGCCTGGAGACAGACAGACAGACAGACAGACAGACAGCGAAGTCTTAGGGTCCCGTTTTACCCTTTGGGTACGGAACCCTAAAAATTACTGTTTTACAAAAATAGTTTCAATATGATCCTCTTTCATGTAAACAGTAGTGTTTCTAATTTTAGTTTTTTAGTTGATTTGGCAAGTATGATTGCAACCTCTAATTTGTGAATATCATTGCAGGTAAGTGGCCTTGGCAGACGAGACGGGAGCCAAACGGGAAGTGACAGGCGGACACTAACAATGCCACGTGAGTATTTCCTGTGGATCTAGCTAGATAGCTACATACTTGTAGATAGCACAGTGGCAGGGATATTCATTAGTTATGTGGAATTATCTGGAAATATTTTAGACACAACGCCACAAGTGCTCTTGCATCAGTTTCACTATTATATTATAGGTACAGAAACAGTCAGGAAAATACTTATAGATGTTCAGGAAAATTATTATAATTCTGAGATAAATTTAGATTTAGTACAATATTAACGGTAAATAAGAGTGGTCATAAAGATACGTAATAGTGCGCATACCTTTATGATGGATCCCAGAGTTCTGATCCAGATTAGATAATCTGGATCAGAACTCTGGGATCCATCATACCTGAGTTCTGAGTTCATCAGAGTTCTGATCCAGATTAGGTAGGTACTTAATCTGGGAACTCTGGGATCTATCATACTTGTACCTTAACTGTTGCCTATAATAACGATGACACATGACATCATATGGTAAGCAATGATTAGTGAAATGATAAAGATAAATTTGATTTGATAGAATATAGGAAGCCGCCGATAGTCATATCAAAACTCTGAGATAGATACAAATCCTAGACGTACTTACTCGTATATATGAACTTAATGAAGCAAAGAAGACGAGGGAAAAACTGATCAGAAATATAAATAACGAAGTTCGTTCTATTGCTAAAGTTATTCTAAGCCCTCATTTCTAAACTCTCTGTATAATTCCTCCTAAAGAAATTTGTACCGCAAAAGCTGGTACGGATACGTTGTCAAGAGACGAAGACTACAGAACAGAAGGATCAATATGTAACATAAGTGTAAAAGGTTATGCCGGTAGAAGACGATAGATGACCGAAGACAGTAAAATAAATTATGAGGAAAAAAGTAGTGAATGCGATATGACGAATGGTATAAACAAATGGAGACAATGGGTGTACTGACCGACCCCACTAAAATGGAACAGAGAAAGAAAATGATAAGAAGCAAAAGTCCTAACTAATAAAATCAACTAACTATTCCCTAATTCATTTGACAACTAACATGTAAGCATCTTGATATTGAGTAATGTTTTGCGACCAGCAACATGTTGTTCGCCACCCGTGCTTACAAATTGGCTAATGATCGTTCAACATGAAAGAAATTTCGATCGCATTACCGATTATTCGTGCATAAAAAACCTCTGAAAATATGGAGGAAAGAATACCCATAAAATACAGACGTCAAACGAATTTGAACTTTGTTACGGCACCTTGAAGGTGTGAAATTGCCGAGGTTATTAGAGTTTGTTAACTTTAGTGATGTGCCGGCGTTTAATACAGAACCCTATGATATGATGTTAAAACAGCGTATCGGTCGGTCGCTCCCGAGGCGTGGTACAGATTTATCGCGGGTTGTTTGGAGAACCGCGTATTTATATTAAGTGGAGAAGCTGTCAGCGCCTACGCTGACGCCGAAGCTGGATGGCTGCATACCACTGCCTCCAGCACAAAAATCCCTATCAAGTATATCATTTGGAAGGTGCTTAAGAATCACTCATTTCTAAACTTTGTAATTAATTTTTAATATGTCGTAACATAATGATTCCATAAAAAATAGTTTTTTAGATCAAAGACTAGAATTTATTACCATAAAGCATATAATATATAACAACTTCAATGTTTCGCTTAAAATAAACTAAGCTATTTTAATTTAGATGGTATAAAAAAACTGATATTGAGCCAAATCTCATAATAGCAGTCAACAACTAGTTAAATTATTTTGATAAAGAAATATCAAAGAAGAATAAGGCATCGCGCCTTATCATAAAGCTACGAAATAGCTAAGAAAATAAATAGTTTATTGAATTGAACGAGGTATGCAGAGTTGACAGCAAAGACCAATTTGCGTCAAAGTAAATTCCGTAAGTACGCATGACCACCTCAAAATATCGCAGTATTCTAGTAATATAAATAATAAACGCGGAAATAGGAATATTAATGTACTTTAATTCATGTAAAAGGTCACAGCGACACTTAACTCTTTCGGCTAGATCGTCCAACTAATAATAATCTCGCACGTGAAATGTTTTGGCTGGTGCTTTTTGTTCGGCGCGGTTATTTCAGATTTCCAGTAGGATTTTATTCAACACCAGCTCTGGCCGTCTCGTGGTGCACCGGCAGATAGCTCGGGTGAAATTTGTCGCGAAATATATTGTGTACTCTAGTGTTTACTGACAGCAATGGATGCACACAACGGCATAAAAGGATATATCGAATAATAATTTAACAAAATACGACGTGTTTGCGAGTGCTACACAAGTGCAGTGAATGTGTGTCAAAAGTCATTTGGAGTTCAGTGTTGTGGGTGATAAAGGATACAGAAAACATGACGGAATTCTACGGATCATGGAACAATCCTGCGGATGCAGAGGATGGAGACGTGGAGACGGTCGAAACTGTGGAGACCGTCACCACTACTACCACGAGGAAACGCATACCTTCAGTAAGTCGCTTTGCGAATTCTAGCATTCCAATTGAAATTACAATTTACAATTGAAGTTTATTTCAAATCCTGTTGGATGAAGCATTGAAAATCTATAAAAATAAATTCCAGTTTCATTCTCGGCGATTCCCGTGGCACCTGAATGTGAGAGCGAAAGCGGATAGAGACAAATATACATTTTTATTGCGGCCGCCTGTATCATTGTTAGAGGTGTTTATTTTGGACAAGTCCAGCCGCCCGGTGGTGTCACGGGCGCTGTCAATGCTGCTGTGATACAAACCAGCGGTCCAAGGTGAAGGCAACCAGCCCACTCCCAACCGTCAACTGTCACCTATCTTTATAAATCAACACAATTTACTCACAAATCTAAAAATATTAACTCTTACGTCCGATGCTGAAGTAACTTTCGTTGGGACAATTTATATTCCCAAAATATGACGGTTTCCAGTAAAGATTACAACACTTACTTTCCCCTTAATGCTACGATTATTTTGTCAATCCAAAAATCATATTTGCAGAGCTTTTGATCTTTGAAGAATGTATGACAATATTTAAAGTATATTCATTTTTTATTTATTTAGAAAATTGCTTTGCGTCAGCTCTTAGGTAAGCAGTTTGTGAAAAACCCGATTTCATTAATTCTGTTTTTAAAACTCTGTAAAAATCAACATGCGACAAAAATATTTTGTGATGTATTTTTGCTTTGTTTTTGGCTGTGTGCTCGGAACGCAAGATGACTGTTGTCATTGTCAATGTTTTCAGCTTTATGGCTCATATAACATAAACGTCTCGTGAATAAAATAATTATCGAAAATAACATCGCCACTTTTCATTAACAATAAACATGCTATAAAGTTTGGCATATAGGTGAGAGCTTTTATAGCTCATTTTCGCACAATTTAATTGAATACATTATTTACTCATGAGAAACTTAATATGTGTGATATTTATCAATTTAACATTCAAGTTTTGTTTTTATTGACTTTCCTATATTTTCTCATCATACAAATAATATTTTAACATTAAAGCAACCTTTCGATTATATCTTCACTGACACATCACTAGCTCATTTTCCAAGAACCATTGAACGCACGCATGCAACACACGTACTGTCTATTTTTTTTTCTATTTTCTCTTTACTACTACCTAAACCCAATATTTTGCTTTCGTGAAATTCAAAATAATAATAATAGGCTTAAGAGAAACGTTTACCGCTCACTTGTCTATTCAAAAGGAGAATACTTATTTCGTACCTAACCCAAACTAAAAAAAAAACAAAGTAAATTCCATGTTTTTTTTTATTTGATTGAAATCCTAAATGACGTGGATTGTTTGCTTTTTTCAAACTTTGTTATAACTTCGAAGTCAGATGTCGAAAATAATAAAAAAACAAACAAATACATAGAAGCCTAGCTATTTGTGTTGCTTATCAAACAAAAACAGAATTATCGAAATCAGATTTACAGGTAGGAAACAGTGCTCTAATGTATAATACAAATTACTGCGAAAATTGCGATTCCAACTCTTCTCATAGTAATAATGATAGACATAAACAATGACTTTCCATCACGTGGACGTAAAATCTAAAACAAAATTCACGAATATGGGTTGACCCAAATGTAATAGGGCGAATTCTGTGGGTTGGCCGTTACTCATATTCCAACAATGGCGATCTTAAAGATTTTGATATAAAAACTCTATCATCGCGTTAAAGCCTAATTTTGATTGAGAAGACTAGAAGAGTCTATTTTGCCACTTCGAATTATTTTGAAAATCGAAATTATTTTAATCGTGTAAGGGGTCTAAATTCTATTTAGATCTCATTGAGCTCGGACGTTTATATATATTTATACACTCTATCAAAGACTTAATACTCATAAAATAGTACTTATATTATTCTTTAACGTCAGACTTACAACGCCTCCAATTAGAAATTTTAGAATGGTTAGACCCTTATAAGGGTTAGACCCAACAAGCTCATCGCTCAAGCAAGCAAGTGCAGACAGCATTGATTCAGATTTTTTTTAACTAAAGTATACGTAAATAATAAGGCCTTAGATTGCCGATGTGGTCGTGAAACACGATCAAAAGTCGTGAGTTTCTTGTGCATCCTTTGTCCAAGGTGCTGTAAATGGCCCTTTGTTTCTAAACAATGGAGTTATATTGCACTTATGACAAAGTATACTATATATATAATAGTATCATCTCTCGCTTCAAGGTAAACTAATTATGGAGAGAGCTGCTTAAAAGATGAAAAATATACGTTATCTTACAGTCATCGAATCAATGTTGTGCTGGTAAACATTAATACTGAGGTAAAATAATAGCATGAGTGAATAGAATGAATAAAATATAATTAAAAAACCGATTATCAAAAAATAATAATAAAAAAAAACTTACTGAAAAATCTTATTGCATTCTTCGCAAACCCTTGAATATAATACTTGCCCTTATCATGGGGATGTATAAAAAATTATTGGTCTTCTTTGAGAATACACCATATTGGGTTTAAAATGACAATGTGTGATTAGGTATAATCACACATTGTCATCCAAATCAAAAGTGCATGTACAAATTTCAGCTCAATCCATTGGGGATGGTTTAAATTCAGTTGAAGTATTCAACCCACACATACTAGCTAACAAGTTAAATAAAAGCAAACTAATATAAGCTTATTAAATACTTTTGATATATATTCCTGATGACTTAATAATTATGTAATGAACGATAATGTGCTAAAATAGTAAAAAAAAGGAACTAAACCCGAAATCTTTCGCAAAATTGATTTCGCTTTGGAAGGATAAAAATTAGAAGTAGGTATATATAACCTCCATTTCTAATTCTACACAGGAACGAAACAATGTTTTACAGCATGCATAGAGCGTAAACACATAATGATTCATTGAATCGCCTGCCCCACATTCTGGATATTAGGAATAGCACCCACCAGCTTAGAAACAAGGAAACACTAGTTGATAACAATGGGAACACTGACGCAAAGCGTATAAGACCTAAGACAAGGAAGGAAACTCAAAATAGAGATATAAATATTGACACAAAGACTACAAGATAGGACGTAAGTTAGAGGGCATGAAAATCATTCAAAAACATGGAATTCCTAACATAAAATTGAGATAAAAAATTAAAGGCAGACTAATCAATAATCATATTGCTTTAAATACATAAAGCAAAGTTAAAAAGAGCTACAAAGCATACATTACTTACCTCTTCTTCAGTTCTTAGTTTCAAATAAAATGCCAATAAGCATAATTAAATAAAAAACAGATTGTACATGTATATATTATTTGTTAGAAACCTAAAATATGATACACATCAAAATCATGGACTAATTCGTTTGTTTCATCGTCATCATCATAATCTCATCCAAAAGAAGTCCACTGCTCAACCGGTTAGAAGCTGCTTTCACCCAGCGTCTTTATTCCACTTGTATGAGATCATCTGCCCACCGTGTGGCTGGTTTTCCTAGGCTGTGCTTGTCAATGCGTGGTTTCCAGTCGAGATCTTTTTGACCCCATCAGCCATCAGTTCTATGTGTTATGTGCCCTGTCCCCTGCCACTTCAACTTCCACTGTACTATGTCGGTGACCATACTGTACTTTACGGTACTAGCTGTCTACTTTGTAACAAACTTAATTTAATCAGGCCAGCTGTTATTGCAGTTCCTAGAAAGAAGTGAAATAACGTTTTCAAGGAAATGTTTGGATTGCGAAATCAGTTTCATTGAGCTATTGGCCGAGTATCGAGCACATATCGATGTCGGAATAGAAATCTACATAACCATCTGGTTACATTTCAGAAGCAGCTTACTTTGTATCACTAACGCTTCTAGTGCACGGAATAATTTTAATGTTTTCGTTTTATTTCGAAATATCAGCTTCTCAGTCTAACTTATTATTATTTACAAATGTGATCATAGATAAAAGGGAGTAACTTTGTTTCTAAAAAAAGGTTATATTGATATTTTGTTCGATCGTTACTGTTGTTGTCAGTATTTATTCTCTATAGTTAAACTAATTTTAATAGTGTATATTTCTCACAAGTCAGATACACATCTACTTCTAGTGGTTAACTATTTAATTGTTATTTTCTTTTATCATAAAGTACGCATAATATGCATAGTCTAGCATCACAAACTTAATATTAAAACGTAATATTATAATATCCTGTAATTATATCATCATTTCAAAATCATTACATACAACTTGAGCAAAAAAAAAATTATTCACAAAGAAACCGTAATTTCAGACAGATTATAAAGTAGATAAGTGACAAAACTTACAACATTTCTTCACTAAATCCTAAAGCTGAAATGAAATAAAGAAGTAAGATTCAAAAGCTTTCGTCAATCAACGTCTTGCATCTGTTCATTTAAAATCCAAGCTCTTCGTCCGATCACGCAAACTGATCAAAGTTGGATGTTCAAAGTTTTCAAACACTGTAGAAAGTGCAATAAAATCTGGGAAGCGTCTGCGTCCGGTCATCGACCCCCGAAGCTCTTAAACGTTTCCACCTACTGTTATGCTATATCTGGGAATGGGAACCACGCTCAAAATAATGCAGGACATTCCTCAGCATGTCATAACTCACGGTTAGACGAGAAAAGTCACTTGCAAAACGATGTTGGTTAGGAGAATTAAGTCAATTTCTATCAAAACGGTAGCTTCTATTAAAGTAATATAATAGACAATCATAAAACTGAAATTACAGCGTGTTGGAATCGAGAAGGCAATGCAATAAATGCTATGCAAACAGGTTTAGCCAATCTATGTGAAAATGAAATTCAAACTTCTTTATTTTCTGATATTAAAAATTACTTATGTACTCGTACTTACATGCGTTTAGCCCCTTGTAAGTTTTGACAACCTGCAATAGAAGATACCGCTCTTTCGTTGTTGGATATGAAATATTTTACAGTAAAAACCAGTTCATAGTGTGGTAGTGATAGGAAGTCGTTAAATTAAATTAGTTAGTTAAACTTAAATCAATAGGTTTCAATAACTCTGAATTTTTTTATATCAGAAAATAAAATACATTTTTATTTTTTAATATCAGATCAAATAAATACATTTTAATTTTGTAAATTTTAACTTAGTAGCTAAATTTATAAATATTCAACAAAGTTAATTCTAAGAGTGAACCAGCGTTGTTATTTTTAAAAGTGTGGCGTATATAAAACTATTAACAGATGAGATGAATATTGAACAATAATTAATGGCTTTAAAAGATAACGATAACCAGATAAACTATGACGATGTAAAAGTATATGAAAAGCTGACTAAAGCTGCAAAAGTATGGACAAAACGTGCGTCACCCACCGCATACAAACAGCAACGAATGACGCATCACTCATCCAAAGACAGACGTGTGTGTGGGATTCGATGAACAGCAACAATGTTGGGAACAATAGGAAAATATTTAGAGCTTGAAGAATATTGACATTCACGAAAAGTTGAATGGCATCACTAATCATTACACAAACACTTTATTTATCTTATTTCAGCATTGATACGGTCAAAGGTAAAACTGAAAAGATCAAAATCTTGGGAACAAATAAGAGAACTTCGACTATTACGCTGACATTTGAGATACGAGTACGTAAGTAGTTTCTATGACAATGCATTAATATGGTACAATAAAACTGGGTTGATGATGAAGCCAAAATATGGTACTGGAACTTAAGTTATCATAAGCATTATTCATTATAAATTATTATGCTAACGAGAATACTTCCGACTTCTTAGAAGAATGGCAAATGACCGTTCATTCTTTATTTCGTCTTCGATTGGGCACATTTTTTGTAATTATGAGCATTTTTTTATACTCATAATTATATTCGGAAGAGCCCACGGATATAATAATATTATTTATCGAATATTTTTATTGATTAGTTTATAGTTGTGCCTTCCTTCTCCTTTCCATCTAACTCTAACCACGACCAAATATGACACCAAACGGCTTCATGGTCTTGGATACTCTACCTAATGGCTATCCCGTAAGAGGAATACGCGTGATTTTATAAATGTATGTTTTTAAAAAGTTTTTAGTTTTTTTGCTAGATTAATTAGTCACTTATGCACCAGAATATAAAATGTGACAGCGGTATAGATGTAGGCTTTATAGATATACATCAATCTGCATTACTTACTTGTTTTAAACAGTTGCGAGCAGCCAGACACACAGAGCAACAAAATAGCCTAACACCAGCTTTAACGGAAGAAAATATTGACTGTGCAAATAAGTCAGGAAGTAAAAGTGTGATTTATGAAAGCTTCGTGCTCTTCATTGTGGATTTCATCACAATGGTGCGATGACAGGCGGCCAACGTGCTAATTGCTTGACAGCCGACAAAACGCTGGCGTGTACGTGTAGAGCACACCCAGCCGACCGAGAATTACCCGACATCCATACATATAATATCGCGAGCTACATACAGTTCTTGATCGTTCTCCTTAGCTAGCATTCAATGACTCTGATAAAAGAAATTCGGCTACAAAAATGACGTCCAAAATTGTATCATCATTCTGATCTTTCTTATACGCCTCAACGAGAACGTAATGAATCGATAAAATTTCAAAATGTGCAATTTGCTCTTATTACGAAATGCATATATAAATCAGTCATATGTGTCACGTGTATCTCATAAATAAATGAACAGAGGGCATTGTAATGGCACAAGAAAAGTTCTGATTTTTTTTGTTTACACCGCTTATAGTGCAAACGAAAGTAAACGTACAGTGTAGAGAGATAAAGACGAGAGTTTATTCGAGATGAATGTTTTCAAATACGACGTTATTGAATTTAGCAAAGCTGAATCTAAAATAGAACCAACTGCTCCGCCTGAGCGAGATACGTACATTTTTGGAAATCAAATAAAAGCAATGCGTTTAAAAATAAATCTCAAGCAAGGTTGTGAGTAAATAGAGAGTACTATGTTTCGGTGATACACAGAGGTCAATTCTACTATGGATATACTAATTGTAAACACATAAAATAGGGCTAAGCTAAAAATAGCAATATGAGTAATATACAAACAATATCCAATGAAAGTTTAGAATGAACTATTGCTTCACCGCAAATACCGCAATGAAGAATTTTAGCTAGGGAAAATAGAGCAGTAAAAACTAGGAGTGCCTTGCGTTGTGGGAGACAATAATGTAGAAAATGACGTCACTACTAGCTATAAACTCATTCAAATGGCATGTTTCGCTCCTATTAGCATTTTATTTTGTAAATTACGAAGAAATGTTGTTTTATTATCAACAATGAGTTATTTTGTTGAGATTTAACACAGTTCATTAGCTAATTAATTAAAATAAAGAAAACAAGATATGGTGATGAAATAGAAACAACGACGTCGAAAACGACGACAAATGAAAAAAATGAAAAAACATGACACAGAATTGTTGGTTCTCCAAACTTTCCAACCGCAAGCAAATTTTTATTAACATTGGTAAATAGAAAATAGTGAAAAACGACCACCACGTATGTTTCGCAGAATCGGATCTACTTATATCAAAGAATGTTTCATCAATTTACTCATTGCGAAGGTCAGTACATTTCAGACATTGTAGACACACAAATCAAAGTAAAAGCGAATTCAATTAGCGTCAAGGAGAAAGAAGTCACCTGGTGAATTCATGAAGTCGGTTCAAGGCCGTGCAAAGACCCTGCTGAGTAAATAAAGAAGTGAATCAAAACAGAACGATACGCAAAATGCAGATTGAGGCGCGGACGTCATTGCAATAATCCGAGCTAAATGTGTAATCACAATATATCGATAGTTATATTAGCATAACAACTATCGAGGAGTTGTAAAACTCACTCAATTTAACGGCCTTACCGAAAAACGTTACTTAACTTTAACCATCGTCTTATATTATCTGTCTTCTTTCTGCATGTGTCATTACGTGTCAAGGAGAAGTTGACAAATGAAAATATGTTAAGCAATGCTTAAAGTTAAGTAACGTTTTTCGGTAAGGCAGTAAATGTTCAATGAGTTGATAGGTTCAAAGTTATAAACTTGGAAATGGCTCTTTGAAAACTTTTAAATTATGCTTATTTAAAAAAGTTAAGTATCTAATAGAAAATTCGAATATTGTTAACTTAATCATTTTATGATGGTTGCCTTTTGGTTGCACAAATTGAAATGCCATAAAATGATACCTATATGTTATTTCATGTCAACGAGCTATGGAGAGAGCTTTGCTAGGAGTGATTTTTAGTGTGTGATTTTTATCAGAAATGAAGCAATCCGTAGATGGTCGAAGGTCACAGAGAGCACAGTGTATTAGCAAGTTGAAGTGGCAGTATGGACAGGGCACATAATCCTTGAAGATCACGCAGAATTGATGCCCGATGGGGCTAAAAATTTTCTTTGGAATGGTGTCACGCAACGGCAAACGTAGCGTAGGAAGATCAGCTACACGGAGGATAACAAGTTGATAAACGATATCATACAAGTGTTAGGAGGGATCCATGGAGGAAGGCCTAAGTCCAACAGTGGACTCTTTTGGCTGAGATGATTAGAGATAGAGATGAGATAGATAGAGATAATGATAATATTATTTCATGCGATATTTAGTGGAGAGATTGGCTTAAAGTGGTACAGTTACTTTACTTTTCTCTTTTCGACCTTAATCGGTAAAAATATTTTTGTAAGGAAATCAAACCACCTTAATACGGATTTGACAAATTCTGTCAACAAAGATTGCTGCTCGAATTAGCCGGGGCCACTGCCGTGCCCCCAGATTAATCGATTTGCTTTTTCTGTAGTATTTTAGTTAGTTAGGTATGTATAATATGTAGTTTGTATATAGTTTTGTTGTAGTTAATAAAGAAGAAAAAACTTAACGCCGCTGGAACGATTCTGTTAGTTTCCATAGAGATAAATTAACAATTTAGCTATTCTCTATCATTATTGTTTCTAAAGCTTTATTCTATTGTTTCATTTCTTTGACATAAATGTTTGTTAATAAACGTCATTAATTGTATTCATTTGTTATTGTTGCCAATTCATTAAATAAATATGAATTTTGTATAGTTACCTAAGCATAGAAAGTGAAATTGTTAGTGTCTGGTAATTGTTTTTAATTAATTATATAAGAATTTGAGTATGAAATATGCGACAACGGAATGCATAATGTTTTATTATAAATAAGTATGAAATTGCATAATGTTCTTAAAATAATTAAGTCCGTTTATTTTAATACTTTAGCGCCCGTTGAACCTGTAGGTACAAAAAATCAGAAAAATCAGAAGCTCTCAGCTCTGCCCTGCTAGCATGGAAGGTAGATAAAACGCTTTTGTCCACGTTGTTATCTCAGTTGTCAATGTCAGTACATGTATACTATAGATTTCCTCTGAAGGGTGGATAAAACAGGGAAAAGACTATTTGTCCATGTTCAATGCTCGACATTCAACGCTCTGCAGGTCTTAAAAAGGTAACAAACATAGAGTTACTTCCGCTTTTGTAATGTCAGGATATACCTATAATTTAAATTATACAGGCACGTGCCTTCCTCAAATTTATCGTCGCTTATAAGCCATAATAATTCATCCAAACGATATACCTACCTTCCATAGAGAATAAATTGCACCTTTTTAATGAGTATCATAATGCAGCTAATTAATCACTTGTTTTGATTTAACGCGTCAGGTGAATGAGTGCTAAATATTATAAAGACGATAAAGCGCTTCCGGATTTTAAAGGAATGTAGGTACTTACTCACTCACGTGCATCTTCGGCTGGAGTGAATTGAAACGCAAAACATGTCTGTCTCGCTCGCTAATACCCACATTTTTCAAGATATAAAATGACGGCATGAACTTATAAAAGAAATCCTCGTTTGTAAAACTAGAAAACAACATTACAAATATTCTGCGAAAATTTCAGTTTGATTCAAGTGAATTTTCATACATATTAACCATTATAAGATATTATAAACGCACTGATCTTATAGTTCAAGAAACTGAAAGAAATGGTTGTCTGTAAAGTCGGCTTACGGACGATAGTTTAACGTGACAACGTCATAACAAAACATTGATGAAATGCAAACGTTACAATGGGCGTAACGGGACAATGAGCGTAATGGGACAATGAGTCATCCTTTTTGCGTGCGTGCAGCCGGCGTTCATCGATTTACTTATTAGACGTCACGTAAAAAAAATCAGACTTTAAAATACACAATTCGTTTACTTAGATGGTATTTTTCAGTTATTTTGTTATAAAAACCAAAGTACTGAACCGATTTTGATGAAATTTATAACCTCTGAGGTATTTTACCTATCAAACAAAATATAGACAAAATTTTACTTTACCTCTGTTGGTCCAAAAAATTTGTTATTTCAAATTGAAAAAAGGTCTTCGCATTTGCTACCTACAGCAGAGCCTAGCTTAGATACTGTATTAACTAAAAATCTCGTAAGTAGTAAGTATTTTATCAAAAAAATTGATTGCCCGCCGCAAAAAATTAAGAGATTCTCAATCGAGATTTTTATTTCTGTAAAATAAATTAGAACTGTAACTTTTAACGACACAATAAAAATGGTAAACATTCGTTTAAAAATATACTCAGAATTGATTTATCCACATTCGGATTGGGAGTTGAGACGTGGTCTCAAGGGCGCGCGACGTCAGCGGGTATCTGGGCCGATACGTGGCTGATAGATCAGCCGTAAAACTGTGCCGGAAATATACGTAACTACGAGAACTCTGACACTCAGTTTGGAAAATGCATGTGAAGAAACTGGTGGCTAGTAAAAAGTTTGGCATCATTAATAAGGTTAGGCGATACTTCTCACCGGGACAACAGCGTCATCTGTATCAGGCACAGGTCCGATCGGATGATTTGATGGATCAGCCAAGTATCAGCTGGAAGCTTTAGAATCAGTGGACCGGCGAGCTGTGAGGTTATTCGGTGACGATAAACTAGCTGCCAAGAAGCTACTTAGTCTCGAGCACCGCCGTAAAGTAGCATGTCTGTTTATTTTCTACAGGATTCATTTCGGGGAATGTACGCAAGAGCTTCACGACCTAATTCCACCTTCCCCATTTCACTACAGGACTAGCAGAATTACCACCCATTTGTCGTTGAAATTACAAAAATCCGTACTCAGCGATATCGATCCACATTCTTGTTGCGTACTGCACAAGAATGGAATTCTTTGCCGCCATCTCTGTTTCCTGAGACCTACCTGAGAGATTGTAATTTATTTGGGAAATAGAGAAGGCTACAGGGAATTCCCATTCTTTGCAGCCTTCTATTAGTTCAGTTTACAATTGGTTGCAGTCTAAATCTTTTCAAAAGCCTAATAAAAAGTGTTATTGTTCCTAATATTTTGGTTAGGTTAGGTTGCATTATAAGGAAGAATTATCTCCCAAAAGACTTGATAGATTTGTCACACAAGTCGGCTGCATTTTGCAGTATACCGAAAAAGCAAAAAAACCTAATTTAAAACTATTCGCTTACCCCGCCTTTAACTAGCGGCGTCACGAAATCATCAATTCTTAGTATATGCCACACTTCTTAAACAAAGTACCTACCTACCCTCCAAATTTCATGCATATAGGACCATTAGCTTAGGTATGTCAGTCAGTCACTCGTTTATAAAAGTGTCGCAGTATTTTATATGTATGTATATAAAAGACTACGACGACAGATAAACTTAGTCAGGAAATATTAGTATATATTGTTGTGTCTCCATCCAGGAAAGGCAGTAAAACCCTGGTTGCAAGCCGTTTCTAACCGGTCTTTTTGGAAATCCATGCGGGAGGCCTATGCCCGGCAGTGCACTCTGGCTTATGGCAGAGAAAATTATTATGACGATGATAATGGTGGTGAAATGCATGATATTTTTTTTTATAAATGTGCGTCATACCCAGTCATACGCTTCTCTTAATTTCATGTAAACACGCTTGCAAAGTTTTAATTTTCTACATTTTTTCCAAACGACAATTTTAAAATTTAGATCGATCGACCTACTTAGCCTAGATCAAAGCTTAGCTTGTCCTACATCGCGAATAATTTAGCAAAAATAATCTCCAAACCTACAGTAACTTGTGAAGATTATCAGCGCGCGTAGGCGTGCCATGTGACCTTCACAATGTCGGAACAGGAATGTTCCACGTTTATCCTATTTATTTCACCGGGAGTGACAAATCATGACGACATAAATAAAGAGGATTGCTTTATTACCGGTTTATTTTGATGTTTAATAAAGCGGTTAGATAAATATTGGACGGGTAGCGCGAAAATTGATATAACAAATGTGTCTTATATATCATCCTAGTAATATTTCTTAAAGCATTCGTTTGTCTACTGCTGAATAATTTCTCCTCCCTATGCAAACGCTATATGTAAGGTCGTCGCCAGCCCATAGCCCGGGGGGTGGGGGGGGGGGGGGGGGGTGGGGGGCATAGTTAATATTATGGAGGATGAAAAAAATATGAATTGTAGGTAAAGTCAAGAGGTATTACCTGTTGTAACAGCAATTATTGCTTCGACCTATTTAAATTGTTGTGTTTCCTTAATACATAATATAAGTATATAACACAGAATTCGCCCTATTACATTGGTATATAAGTTGATTTTTTAAATTAATATTTTCCAGATTATCTTTATTCTTTGGTACTAAGAACACCTGGCCAAATTAGTTGTCTAACTAATCTAACATATCAAACTCACCGCATTGGAATATTACAACAAAATTGGTGATCAATTAAATCTTTTATACACAAAATTATGAACTCCCAGTCCAAAGTGGCTTACATTAAAAGACATGTAAGGAAACACACAGTTAAAGCGATATGCCCACTCTCGCTAACCGCAGCAAATCGATATCATTTCAATCGATTGAACAATTCGATTTGCGTTCGATTTATGGCCGTTAGACCGTGACGGCGCATGATAAAACTGCATTTATGGTCTATGAAAAAACCGATTGCATAAATTAAATAAGTGGCCAAGACCGTGTCGAGACACGCGTATTATGGGTTCCGTAGCTAATGCTGTAATTTAAAAGAAAACTTGGCGAGTATTTTTTGCTTAGACTACTTTGCGAAAAGGTCAATGACCTCAGTACCATTATGATTTAAGTGTTTTATAAATTTATCGCTAATATCAAACAGTTGTAGTCTCAGTGTTCAAAATAATTGTCCTTGAAAATATTTAATATTGCGAAAAAATTGCGACGTGTGCAAGATATATCTTAGGCTTAGTCCAGCAGTGGGTGTGATTGTGGCTGAGATAATGATGACGATGATGATTCAGGCAAATAATGTTAGAACAAAATATTTCAGTAGGTAAATAGATGACCGGTTGAATAAGATGCTGAAGCGTATTGTGACGCTACTAAAAAATGTCACCGTTGGATATAACGGCAAACCAAAATGTTCATTACAAGCAAAAACCGATAATATCTTGCTACATTAAAGTAATTACTTTTCATCCAATTGTGGTTCACAAAAAGCGTTAGCGGTGACAAACCGGTCGGTAACGGTCCAGACTTCGGGGCTGGTCACGCAAAATTACACCAAGAAGCATGCGGACTTTCTCAGACAAGATTAAGAAATTTAAAGCTTTGGACAAGACCAATTTCTTACAATTTTTATATATGTTCCTGTGGTATTTTACGGCCAAATTCTTGAAAACGATATCAGGACAATTGAGTTTTAGGATACGTATATTAATTAATTCATACGGGACTATGCAAGTAATAAACGCTCACTCGTTCGCGCAATGCCACATTTTTAAGGTTCCGTTGTCACTTAGGTAACCTTATAAATTCGCCATATCCGTTTGTCTCTCCGTTCGCGCCATGGAGCTTAAAAATATTAGAACAGAAAGCTGTAATTTGACGCGTAAAATTATCTACGACTAAATGGTAAAATAAAACCTTGACAATTTATTTGTGTTAGGTATCTTTAAACTTATCTCCCCTACACGTCGTAATTTAGGCATTATTTTTATTCTCGTGTACCCCACGGTGTGGGATGTCTTTGGATAGGTAATTAAAAATATCGTTATTGTTGGTACCTACACGAAATTTTTATATTATAAGAAATATTAGCTTTAAAGTGATATGTATTACTTTACTTGTTAAAGTCAAGTGTGTTGTTCCGTGCCATCCCCTGCCAGCTAAATGGTTGGTGTTGGATATGTCAAAAAAAAAAAGTTGTAATATTTCAATCATTATTCCAATATTACGAGTAATACTCGATCAACATTTACGATATAAAAAAATACAAAAATAATTACAGTGTAAAAATATTAAAAAACCGACTTCAAAATACGCAATTCGTTTACTTGGATGACATACTTTTCCTGGTTTTTAGGGTTTCGTACCTCAAAAGTAAAAAACGGAACCCTTATAGGATTACTTTGTTGTCCGTCTGTCTGTCTGTCTGTCCGTCTGTCCGGGTGTGAAGACCTTTATCTCGGGAACGCGTAAAGGTATAGAGTTGAAATTAAAACCATATGCGCAGATCCATAGTAAGTATCTTGCTGCAAAAAGAAAAATAAAATTTCTCAGTTCTCGTAATAAAAAGTTACAGCCGAATATGTCGTAATAAACGCACATTTCGACTATCACAAGGGAATCAAAACCTATCATATAGGTATTATGGTACGGTTAATTCACATTAAAATTTGGGCCCTCATTCCTTGCGTAAAGACATTATTTTTTTGTGATAAAATTAAAAATGTCGTTTTCGGATTTTTTCCTATATGTGTACTCTAACACAATGCTTATTGCCAAATTTCATTGCTCTAGGTCAACGGGAAGTACCCCATAGGTTTTGATTCCCTTGTGAGTGTCGAAATGTGCGTTTTTACGATATATTTGTCTGTAACTTTTTTTTCCGAAAACTTAGAATCTTTATTTTTCTTTCTGCAGCAAGATACTATGGATCTGCGTATATGGTTTTAATTTCAACTCGATACCTTCACGCGTTCCCGAGATAAAGGTCTTGACACCCGGATGGACGGACAGACGGACAACAAAGTGATCCTCTAAGGGTTCCGTTTTTCCTATTAAGGTACGGAACCCTAAAAACATACAGTCAAATTGAGATCCTCCTACTTTTTGGAAGTCGATTAATAAAAAACCTCGAAATATATAACCATCCATCTTGCGCAGTGGGGTAAAAAAATCGTTGCCATTCCCCTTCTTCTTCCTTTTTCGGTTGTTGCTTTTTATAGCCGAAAAATATTATCCATCGTATGTGGCTGGGGAAAAAGTTGTTTCGACAACGCAGTCAGTCAAAAGTTGCATTTAGCAATCATGAACACGATGCAATCATGCGTCTAAATGGTGGAGACTGGTGTTGAAATAAATAAACGTAGATACCATTTTATTGTTTATTACAGATATTTTGTGCAACAAAATGATAATAATGCGAATAAAATAACATTATGCACTGTTGCAACTTTATACCAAACGTAAGTAAATTCTTGCATGGAATAAATCAGCTATGTGTCCTGCATGGGTATTCTAATTCCAATCGGTAGCGATTCCATTCGGAAACCAAGTATAATCTATATCAGTAATCTATATCTGCATGGAAATGACAAAAATATTCTAATTCCAATCAGTAGCGATCCATGATGGGTAATTTAATTCAATCGGTAGCGATTCCATTCGGAAACGATATCTCCAAGTCACTCTATATGGAAATGACAGAGATAGAGGTATCGTCATTAAAGTGGTAGAATACAATCTTTAAAAAAAATAGAGTGCTCCTCTACACGTAAAACGGGGATGATTTTTTGCACTTACTGTACTTAGAGAAGTAAAAATTAAAACATTACTCGTTACTAAATTGCGCGTGGCCCGATACGCACTTGGTCGGTTTTGTTTTCTATGTTTGGAATTATAAATAGCTATGGTTATACGACTTAATTTTCTAAATTTCGCTGTAAATTCACAAGTTTAAAAAAGTTAATGTTTTGAAAATAGCTAAATATCCTATTTTGCTATTTTGCTATTTATTGCTGGAAAACAATTTTCTCCCGTTGTATGACATAATGCGTAATATACTAGTGAATATTGCCTTATAAACTATTCTCTTAAAGTGTGTCAGTTTTTCAAATTCAAATTATTTATTGCGTCATAATGTAGGTACATGCAGGTCTTATAATAACACATGTTTATGGAATACATATATATGGCTCTATAAGGGCATGGCAACACTTGAATCGGAACGTTATATTTTAATTTTAATTTCATCAAAGTTATCCTTAAAAAATTCGTCAAGACAAGAAGAAGAGATAAGTAATAAGATAAGCTTCTAGGAGATTTTTCGAATTCTGTTCTTCACAGCTACACCCTCTTTAACTAAAATATTATTATGTAAGTATAGCTAGCCTATACATTATGCAAGGCAGCAAAGAGACTAGCGCTTTCAATCCACATTTTTTTTACGCGCAGTGAAAGTGTTGATCTATCTACCGGACTCGACAACTGAGAAGTTCCTCGAAAAAGCACAACTCGAGTGCCCAGAGTGAGTCGAGTGGGACAGATATCACATGCCGTTCACGGCCACAAGGTCTAGTGGGTCAAGGCAAAGGTCCAGTGAGTCGCTTACCATCAGGCGAGCCGTCTGCCTTTATGATGCACCTTTTTATAAAAAAAAGTGAGCTAAAAGGTCTAGTGAGCTAAAAAGTGCAAAATGAGAAGTCCCAAAAATACAGTGGGTCAAAAGGTCCCTTGCCTAGCTCAACTCATACAAATACAAAGTAACGAATAAAAGGTAAAACCGGCAAAGTACGATTTTGTTTGGAGTCCGAAAGCTTCGGTGTACGAATACAAGTGAAACTTTTTCGCCGTTTTGGGATTCCGTGGTAAATACGATGAAACCTTATAAATTCGTGCCCGTAATGTCTGTCTGTCCGTAATGTCTATCTGTCCGCATGTCACAGCCATTTACTTGACTATTTTTTCTTTCATCGTGCGGACTGCTAAATTGTGGAATACGCTTCCTGAGTGGGTCTACCCCGATATTTATAGTCTGGGTGTCTTTAAATCGTGAATGAATTGGTTTCTACCGCACTCTATCGTAGACTGCAACGTCGCTGAGTTGGCGGTCAAGCGTAAATCTATTATTTACAGCATAAAAAAACTATTAGTACTTATTGCCAGAACAAAATTAGGCAAAACACATCGTGTTCTGTGAACCGCTACAAATGCTGTAATAAAATAATCGAAACAGTAAACAAAGTGTTCTTGGCCGTGTCGATCACGCATATAGTAGGGTTCCATTCCATAGTCCTATAATCTAAAAGAAAATCACTTGTGCGAGTATTGTTCGACTGCTTTGCGAAAAGGTTAATGACCTATGTGTTACAAAGTCTGATTTAAATGTTTTACATACATATTTATCTTTCTATCTTGAAAACTTTAATGTTTGTCTATGTTAAAAGAAAAACAAAATACCCGACTGCAAAAAAGCAGTTTTTGCAGTCTAACTTATGATTTCGTTACGCTTGATACGCTGTTGAGTGTACGTTTTTGTGAGAAAGTATGCATAAAATCGCTGTACAAGATTATATATGCGTACATAAATAAAATTGTATTTTTTTTTTTGTTCCTAGTAAGTAGTGCAGTTAACTTTATTAGTAGTAATTACTACCTAATAGCTAAAACTGTTGATTTCTTCATGTCTTGCCAACGCAATTTTTACTTTTTTGCGTTCAAATATTCACGCAGTTTCAAAACTTGTATACCGTAACTAAAATGCTAAGGCAGGTAAGTATTTCATCACATTCGCCATTCTAATCGGAATCAGTTTTTTTTTACTAAAGGTTTTGAAACGTCTGACTGATTTGCCATATCTAATGTAGGGCAAAATGCCGTATCGTTAGACTTGAAACATGTTTTAAAATATTCTGTCAAACTCGGATTTGACTTTTTTGTTTTGACGGATGACGGATTGACGGATGTAACTTCTCATCGTCTGTGCTCGGAAATATTAGACCCTAAATCGCTAAAACAGCAGTACTTAGGCAATCATAAGCCTCGACATTTAAAAAAAATTTTTTTTTAATTGAAATTGAAATTAAAATTGATTATTTTTTTGATGGTTTTAACAACACTGATGCATTACTCGCGTAGATTAGCCAACATTACAGGTAAACCTAAAAAAATCGGCCAAGTGCGAGTCAAACTCGCGCACGAAGGGTTCCGTACCGTACTCGCGCATGAAGGGTTTCATTATCTATAAAAACGGCAAAAAAATCACGTTTGTTGTATGGGAGCCCCCTTAAATATTTATTTTATTCTGTTTTTTGTAAGTATTTGTTGTTATAGCGGCAACAGAAATAGTTACATCACCTGTAAAAATTTCAACTGTCTAACTATCACGGTTCATGAGATACAGCCTGGTGTCACGGACGGACGGACAGACAAACAGCGAAATCTTAGTAATAGGGTCCCGATTTTACCCTTTGGGTACGGAACCCTAAAAACTGTGTACGTACTCGTAGATGAGCTAGTGTTCCATATATCATGCATCGTTCGACCTGATCTCCTCGCGGCCTGCTCATGGGGCGTGGAACTGACGTCCCACTTACTCAAGCCCCGTCACTAATCAAGTCAGTTTAGAAAGAACACACTCATCATTGACACATTTTACATTGACAGACCATTGTAGAGCTGTACAAATTAAACATCATAAAAAAATGCGATTGTGACGCTACGTCGCTACTGGGCAACTTAGTCGTTAATAAATTAGTAGGTATAATATAACAATTGTTCGAAAGGAAATTGTATTTCTTTTAAACGAAACTAACAAAAATGTTCACTATTTAAAATAAAAAACACAGCACGCTTTGATAAGGAAAAAAAAAACTTTAAGTACACGTAAAGTGAGGTGATTTTTTTTCCTTGATGTACTCGTATGCATTTTATAGGATGATTGTCTATTATGATTTTTGAAAAATGAAAGTTGAATAGAAAACAGGTTTTCTCCAGTTCTATAATAAACTTTGCCGCTACAATTTGTAAATCAACCTACAGGATATATCGCATTTATATTAAAGTGCATCATAGAATAAATAACTAGTAGATAGATACTAATAGATACATAACATAAATATGCAACAAGCATACGATAGACGCAGGCTGCATAAGATACAACCTACCCACTGTTTCTCAAGTGGAAATCTTCAAAGTTTTCTTGTTTGCGAGCATAATTATGTATACAGTAAATATCAGATTTCATTGTTAATCAACCTCCGTACCAAAAAGAGGGTTGCTATAACTTTTACGTGTATCTATGGTATCGTAGATCTCAAACGGAAAGGATGGACCGATTTTGACTATTTTTTGTTTCAATTGGGATTTGATTGCTATTGGGAGAGCTATATTTGTACAAAATCGATTCAGCCTATGGATTCAGCCATTTTTTGGGGGTCCGGTTGTATGATCTTTAACCTAAATGTCTTTATCGGGCGGGAGTTTTTAAGCTGTTGCTTATCACTCATCTACATTCCTTGTTTTTGATACTCTTACTTTGTCGAGTATAACTCTTGTACTCTAAATGGCTTGACCTATTTTGATGTGATTGAATTCGTCTGTACCTCTCACGAATATTACGTATTAATCAAGCTACGCGCATAACATAAAAAAACATTACTTCGCTCAAAATTAACGGAAAATATATAATTATAAATCTACCTTTTATAAAAAGTAAAATATACTTTTTAAGATCAATGGCCATTCAAATTTGAACTGTTGGAAACGTTGGATCATACAATACTAACGCCCCGGTCAAAGAAAGCTCAACACAAATTGGTACATTTAGGTGCCTACTTACAATTCTGATTAACGAAATTGTCCAAATGTTACAATAGACAATTTAAGCTAGAATCCTTCAAATCGATGTGCTTCATCCTCGGTCGCATTAACGCTTACCATCAGCCGAGTTGGTCTATCGTAGATCTATTTTTTATTCGAAAATAGACTTGCGCTTGACTCGCCTGGTGTTTTGAGTTACAGTTGCGGTCTACGATGGAGCGCACTTGCCTAAAAGGAACCTATTGAATCGCGATTTAAAGACACCCAGATTATTTATCCATTCGGAAAGACCCATTCAGGAAGGGTATTCCACATTTTGTCGGTACACCCAAAGTGGAACTAGAGCGTTTCGTTCGAGTTTTTGGAATATCCACTATGAAACGATGGCGCTTTGATGACGATGACGCAAGTGAAAAATGAAAAACTTGATGTTTGTCATCGCCTTAAACTTTGATAACCAGTGGGTCGGGTCGTGCATCACCGACCGTCTTCCCGGCGTACGTGAAGTTACGGTACTGCTAACTTGAACGAGCTGTTCCACTAAATGCACACCACCTGTGTGCTTATCAATATGGGTTTGATTTTGTCACGGACTTTTCCAATTAAAACTGCATACATACAGTACATCGTAAATTAAATGGTCTATAAGTTTTTGGTCCTTCTTCTGGAGTTTTAGGTAAGTACCTACATAGGTATGTATTTTTAACCCTACAGCGCGTATTGTGCCAGAAGTGGGACATACAGAAAAAGTGCTAATATCTTAACGAAGGAAAAGGTATAGCGCAATCAAGTGAGGAGTAGCAAAAGTATACACTTAGGTAATACATGTGATAGTTCCATTGTTTCGATTATTAGCTCTGGTGTCTTACAAATCAAATTTTGATTAAAAGTTGCGGGTGGTTCAGTAAACGTTGAATTACGTGAGATTAAAAATTATAAATTTTACAGAAAATATTGTATTTTTGGTATAAAAAAATTACTAAAGGTAAGTTTATTATTTAATTTTGCTATGACGTAATATTTGTAAAATATATTTAGTAAATATATGATTTATTGAGGATTTTTCCTATGTTCCTAATATGGGTCATTATGCATTACGAGTAATTTAGAATAATAAACGTTTTTCAGGTGAGACCTAATGAACTTCTGGTAGATGACAAAATTGAGCATATTTTGAATATACCATCGGGTAGTTAAGATGAGCTGAAAGATTCAGAAGAAGATAACGATTATGATTTGATCAGGCTTAGCGATTTGGTGATGAACGAAGTAGAGAAAACACCTAACTTGCTTATGAACGAATTTTTAAAGAAAACGCTCGACAATTTTCCCTCACTGGCAAGTGGCTCATCAGTACCTATCGAGACCAGCATTAGAGAAGTTCAGCTCAATGTTTCTGGTCAAGATGATCATCGTGAAGTGCCAAAATCTTCAAAAGTGCAAGCACCTAGTGCTGCTAGCCAACTGGTGCCACAGTCTGTGCTAAGTACTCCTACAGCTAAATCTGCTACATCACCTTTGACATCTGTCAAAAAGAAGAGGCGATACCTCTGGAGAAAAACTAACTTTCAACCGCCGTCTGCTGGATTTATTGGTGATGATAACTTAGATGAACCAGTAACAGCTATTAAAACTCCTTGCAATACTTTTTGTATTTTTTTATGAGGAGCCACCTGGAGCATCATCATCATCTCAGCCACAAGAAGTCCACTGCTGGACATAGGCTTCTCCCATGGATTTCCAAAAAGACCGATTGGAAGGGGCTTGCATCCAGCGTCTTCCCGCTACTTGCCCGGTCATCTGTCCATCTCGTGGCTGGTCTTCCTACGCTGCACTTGCAAGGGCATGGACCTGTATTGGAAAATATCGCCGAGGAATCTACAAAATATAGTATACAGCAGGATCCTTCTAAGCTACAGGTAGTTACTGTAGTAGAAATCAAGAAGTTTTTGGGCATATGTCTTTTACTTGGACTGATTCCTCAACCCAATGTACGGATGTTGTGGAATGCAGAATTAGGCGTATTGTACCACCTAAAGATGTCATAGATCAATTCCCAATCTGGTCAAATTCAAGGACATTTCCAGCATATAAAGGAAAATCTTTTGTCAATGCAGAAGTACAATGTTGCACTACACCTACAGTTTTTTTATCTCTATTTAAATAGAAATAAAAAAAAATGTCCTTTCATAAATAGGTTAGATTGTATTTTTCAAACTATTTCGACTTTTATAAATGTAAAGCAAATGAATGTTTTTTATTTACTTCAATAAAACTTGATTTTATAAACTATTTTGGTTTATTTTTTTAGGTACCTTATTATGAAAAACTATAAAACCATTATGAGCGGAATGCATTTTGTGACATATGTGGGTCATACACAAAAACCTACATAGCACAAAAAATAATGCATGCAGATTTTTTAAATTATTTTTCCATAAATAAGGGTATCTATTACTATCACATATATTTTTTTCATTACTGAAAAAAAAATCATGCACTGTAGGGTTAAACCAATGAAGTAGATATTGGTAGGAGTTTTTTTTTCTTTTATGTGTTAACTCAAGGGTTGAACTCAAGTCTCTCTAGCCAGTGTTATATTCTATGGTTGTGATATTGCAGGGTTCCATTAGTTAATAACTATAAGACTTACGTATGAATGCCAAACAGAAAAAGAATCGCAAGATCGATGTCTCCTATTGTCAATAATGTCGTGAGTTAGTCGCACGACCTTTTGCGCAACCATTGAATAATCTATTATGCTAACACTGCGAGCATAATGAGTCGATTGATTATAAAATCAACTTTCGCCCGCTAACATCGCCATTGAACCCGTGAGAAAACCGGTAACGTTGCTAAAAACCGGTAACTAAGATTTTTTTCTTCATGTGACATGACGTGACTGAGAGACATGTCCACATTATAAGTACAGTAGAAAGTTTGTAAGTACTTACATCTTGATCTTACAATCGAGAGTTTGTTTGTACGTGCACTTTGATGACGATGCCGTGTGAATGTTAAAGAAGTAAAATACTTAACATGTGTAACAATAGTGTTGCGGTCCATTATTTACACTATCGTTAAGCGGTGAAAAGCAGGTACATTAGCAGCTTTTCTCAACTTTCGATTCTTTAGAAACGTTACGATATTATTAACGATGCCCTTTTGAGGATTTCTTTGTAAGACGTTCTTATCTTCGGTACTAGTTATCTATCCATAACAGGTGTAAAATGTGAAGTCCCCTAAATGCTATATCCCCATAAATAACATCAGGATTTTCCTATATATTAACGCGAATTTCTATTATACGATGTGGTTGAAGATAATAAACATTCCTCTAGCTTAGAAAGGACTCCCAATTCCCATCTCAAATAATAAATATACCTATTACCTACCTAATTTAATATTATACCTATATATGTAAAGTACTATTTGCAAGTAGTGTATTTTATGTATATATTTGGTCATAAGATTTGTTTCTTAAGTGATTTCACCACCGTCAGCGTTTACTTTTTTTGTTACTCTTTTACCATCTAAAGCTTAGATTATATAATCTAAGATCTAAAGGTTGTCTGGAAGGCATATTTGAAACTCAGATTTAAAATAAGGTTTTTATGAAATAGATTTTAATTGTTGGTAACTTTGATTATAACATATCAAACAACTCTCCACTTTCCAGAAGCTTCACGCTTTTCTTTTCCTCTGCTGCTATTTTTTTCTTCAGTTCAGCTAACTGCGCATCTCGTATAATTTTCTTTTCAGCCTCTTCTTGTTTTCTCGATCTTTCCAAACGGTTGTATACCATTTGCTTAAATTGAGCGTAAACAATTCCCGCAATCAGCAAGCTCCATCTAGCCCCTCTTATTAATGGAGACACATACAGCGGTGGGGGAAGAGACATTATTCAGTACTTTTATAGTAATTTTTGTATCTACAAAAATAACTTTCATCTTATCGTGGGTTGGCAGCAGTGCATTAAAAAGTGACAGTATTATTTTTTCTAAACGGTTGACACATATAACACCAGCTGTCATATTTTTAGATCGAGGAAAGAGGTCGTTCACCCGCGTCTCAGAATCGAAAAAAAATGCACTTGGAACATCCCTACCTACTCGCGTTTAGGTCAAGTGCAAATGCAGCAATTATTTACTTTTCTGTCATAATCGCTTATGTAGGAAAGCCAGTGGCCGACTGATGGGCTAAGAATACCGCCTTGTCTGCGGCGGAGTGACCACCAATTATAGCAGACTGGCTAGCAGCCAGCGGCCGACATATCGCCGCGTGGTCAACAGGAACAAGCGTATCGATTCAGATCAATCATTACCCCATCTATTATGCTCGCTGCACTGTTCCTAAACAAACTTGCTATTAGTGGCATTTGAAAGAGTTCAATGATTGGTTTCGCCATTTGGCACCTTTTAGACACCTTGTAACAGAATTTCAAGACAATTATAGGAAGTTATTCAGCAATGGTATTGATATTGATCTAAATGTTTGATACAGTTATTTAAAGGTGTCTGTTTATTCTCTATATCCATAAACATGTATCATTTGTAGTTTTATGAATAGTAGACCTTTTGAGTACAAATTATCTCTTGCTTAATATGCTCAATTTTGTTGAGGGTTTGTAAAATTGTAGAACCTGTACCTATACCAAATTTCGTTGAGATTACTTGACAAATAGGACCTATACGTGAGTACTAACCAACATCCAATCAAACATAATGGATAGATGAAAGCTTCCATGCTTCCATGCCTCGCTTCCATGATCAATAAATTTTGTCACAGGCCATTAAACCAAGAAGTGAAGTGAAATTTTGTCATATCATCACAAGTATCTCTTGAAATCATGATAATTGTTTTTGCACCATATTTCTTCCTAGTTATGAAAGAATTCCTAGATATTAATTCATAACGTTTAACTTTCGCCTCTGTATAATAGGTATACAGAATTCTCCCTAACACAGAATAGACAATTGATGAGCTAATTACAACGTTATGCCTACCCACGGGTGTGTATTACAGCGTAAATAGACCCATTGTTTTGAGAATTTACACAATGATGGAAGCGTAATTTAGTTCGGTTACTTAATTATGAATCATGCTTCCATTTTAATTGAATTTAAACAATTAGTTCAGGTTTCTTCATCATCATCATCATCATCTCAGCCATAAGAAGTCCACTGCTGGACATAGGCCCCATGGATTTCCAAAAAGACCGATTGGAAGCGGCTTGCATTCAGGTTTCTTAGAGGCACAACATTTCTGATTACAGTTTACCTCTTCATTTAAAAATACTAGTTGTATCAAAATTTGAGAAAAAATTGCAACAACGACAAACTTCTTGGCTATTTTACGCCAAATTAATACAAAGATCCCTTCTCTCAATGAGAAGATGGCCCGCGCCCAGCAGTGGGACAGTTTGTACAAACAGGGCTGATAAAAAAAATATACAAAAATTGATTGAGCTACCTATGTAATAGACATTATATGTAAGTATATACTAAACTAAGTATAAACATTACCTGCCTTACCGAAAATCGTTACTTAACTTTAAGCAATGCTATAGGTACATATTTTGTCAACTTCTGGCTGACACGTAATGACACTTGCGGAGAGACAGAGAACTTAAGACATTGGTTAAAGTTAAGTAACGTTTTTCGTTAAGGCCTACAAATATTATTATGTGTATCAAAACGAGCATGGCAAAAAAATGCATTATAAAGTTTTGATAAGATAAAGTTGAAGTATGAAAATCTTTACAGATTGTAATCTCACGAGGATATGATATTAATATTTATGATATGCACAAACCTATTAGCAGTAATAGTCTATGAAGCAAACTTCTGTAAGTTTGCTTCCATTATAATTTAAATATTAATAATATTAATTTAAAAATAAATAAAATATAAATATTTGTTGTCCGTCTGTCCGTCTGTCCGGGTGTCAAGACCTTTATCTCGGGAACGCGTGATGGTATCGAGTTCAAATTAAAACCATATAATATATAGATCCATAGTCTCTTGCTGCAGAAAAAAAACTCAGTTTTCGTAAAAAAAGCCGAATATGTCGTAAAAAACGCACATTTCAACACTCACAAGGGAATCAAAACCTATGGGGTACTTCCCGTTGACCGAGAACTATGAAACTTAGCAAGAAGCATTGTGTTACACATATAGGAAAAAATCCGAAAACTGGATATTTTTAATTTAATCACAAAAAATAGTAATAGTAAAAATAGTAATAGTAATATAAAAAATATATGATTTCCCCCTTTTATTTAATTTGTACGGAACCCTCGGTGGGCGAGTCTGACTCGCACTTGTCCGGTTTTTTTAAATACTATGCATCGTAAACTACAACAGTTGCATAGGTTTATTGAGTAAACAATTTACGCCTGCTTCTGCCCACCATGCCAGCTAAATTCCCAGATGTTCAATTTCTGAATCGAATGCAAGATATTTGCATATGAATTTGATCGACTTTCCCGAACAACATCAATAAAAAAATAGGATTAAGATAACTTTAAATTTCTATATTTGAAAACATTCGTTGCGTTAACGATTAATGTAATGTTTGCGAGCGAACATCTTCTTGGTTATTATGAAGAAAGTCATCAAGTACTTACCTATACTTAAATAGAACATCTATTCAAACCTATACTATACTATACCTATACTTAAATAGAACATCTATTTAAGTATAGGTACTTGATGAGTTATGTGCGAATAAAAAAAATTAATCCTACGCATTTACACACTACTTCACGTCACGTACTTCACTTCAAAGGACAGATTCTGATTCAAAGAATAAAATATTCATAATCTTAAACGCAGCAATCAGGAAGACGGAATAATAGACATAGACATAGACATAGACATAAATTTATCTGTGGAAGACACAACACCAAAAATACATAGAATATACAAAAAAACAAGAAAAACTGTGTCCGCCACAAATCGTTTCCAGCTCAGCATTGGCTGCGAACAGCCGGCGCTGGTCTTTCGTTGGAACCGACGGTGACGTCACCCACGGCTAACGCACAAAATATATAATTAAAAAGAACTACATACTAACTATAACACAAGTAAGAAGACTAATAAAAATAATATATACTAAAAGGCAAATTAATTAAAAAAACAGAAAGTAACAAGTAACAACACACTAAGTAATTTAGAATTATTTTTTTTTATTTTTTTTTTATTTTAATTTATTATTAATTAATAGGTAAGCTTATTATTATTAATCTCATTACGTTAAGTATTACAAAAAAGTTCAGAAGTAAATAAATAGATTCTGATATCAGTGAAATACCAACACCTTGACTTCTTGACTTGACTCTATTTATATGCGTGACTTCCAAGACCTTTAAATATTAAACTAGACTGCTTAGTAAAATTGTTTGCCAAGAGAAATAGTACATAATAAGAACCTACAAAAATTAGTATGGTAAATAAATAAATAAATATTTGTGGATATTTCACACAACACCACTAGGAGTGAATAGATATCTTCTAGATCGACGAGCTTCATCCTCGGCCACACCATCAGGCGAGTAGGCAGTCAATCGTAGATACCTATGTCTTAAAAAAAAAATGTATCTACTACATTTATGGTCTTTATTCGGATATGCAGGGGTGTAAATCTAAAGAATATTGTGAAGCACATTGAATTACATGCGAGCGTGATAATTTATTAGCTTTTCTGAAATTATACCTATACCACTGAAGTCAATCGAGTAGGAACTTACTTTTCACTATCTTTTGAAGTGCTTTTATAGAATAGCCGCCTATTGTGATTGTATTGTAGGTATAGGTACTTGTATCTGAATACATCTTATGGACACACCGTTAGAACATGTGCCCTTCAATTTAAATTGTATAAATGCGAAAGGTCATTGGTTTAATGTTGTAAGGTTGGTCTGACGGAATGTATGAAGATTGCATAATTTTGCCATTGTACTGTCATAAAATAAGTCTTCAATCATTGACATGAAGGGCTTATTTTATGGCAAGATTATTTTAAGACATTTTCTTGTAACCAAGATAGCTTTGTATATTTAATAATAGATCATGCTAGTATGAATAATGCTTATGTCACTGATAATGTGTAAGTATATCCATTCCAAATTACAGCTTTCTACTACTAATAGTCTTTGAGCAAAGCCGTGGACAGACAGATAGCTGGACATGATGACACTATGAGCGTTCCCGGTTAACAACAATACCTAAAAATGAGACATTAGATATGGTATTTAAGTAACGTTACGTTATCAGTTTTATTACCACTTTTATTATTTGTTCAGCTTTATTCGCAACGCTTTCATTTTGACGTAACAACGTCTAATAAATCGATGAACGCCGGCTGCATGCACGAAAAAGTATGACTCATTGTCCCGTTACGCGCGCGCGCGCTTGCGGTGGCTGAGGAAGCGGCGGGTGTGCGCCGCGGCCGCGCCTGACCGCCGACCGTCCGCAACTCCGCGTTCCCGCGTTGCATCAATCAATTTTTTATCATTCCTCGGACGGAGCTCGCGCGCGGATATATGTTGTCACGTTAAACTATCGTCCGTAAACCGACTTTACAGACAACCAATATTTTTTTCAATTACTTACCTATATTAATAAAATAAAAATAAAACACACAATTTGTGATCTCTTTTCAGGATTTGTTTTATTATTATTTTTATACGGAACCGTTTGCTGTGTAGTGTTTGGACTTATAGTAGTTGTTCATTGAAAACTACCTTAGTTATGATAGTTTACTCCTTATTTTTATTAGACTATGTTATATGTTATTCGTGGCCATAACTTAATTATTTAATTTTATTTTATTATGTTAACCGGTTTGATAAGAATAACCGGTATTCGTTCCGTATATAATCTTTTCTCGCAACCAATCCCTTCTCTATTTATCCTCCATCTCTTTCGCTCGTTAACATGATGCAATGCTACGATCTCGCTTACACTTTTAACTTTTTTTATTCCATATTTGTCATTTCAAGAGAGTGCTTGTGGTCGCGGTTGTGTTTACTGATTTTAGAAAATTGTGTTTAAATATTATTTTCCTACGTAAGTCAAAATGTGTATTATATGCTCGATTATACAACTGTTTTAACAGTTGTTTATGCTCTCTGAAATACAGAATGCAGAGCAAAACATCGCCAATCAATTAATTCGTGGGTGTGGTGAACGCCGAAAGTGTCCTGTCAAATATCGATGTTTTATCAAAAAATTAACGAAGTTTACAGTTCTCTTTACGTAATCTTCGCATAAATTGACTATATTTTAACTTAAACGCCCGTTTTGAGTCATGAACATAACCTAGAAGTGATAACAATATTGTAAGAAAGGTTTTTTTTTATCAGTGTTTGAGTGTGGTGTTTTGTGTTGTGCAGAAATCGTCATCAACGAAGACGACGACGATGACGACGCCTGCCAAGCTCTACGGACGAGAGCTCTCCACGTACGACGAGGTGGATGTGGATGAGCTCCTCTCCAAGCTGACGCAGGAAGAACTCAGTATGCTGGCCAAGGAGGTTGACCCAGATGTGAGTAACTTTTTTTTATTTCTGACATAAGTTTGGAATCAAATGCAAAATTATGTTACTCCTTAAAGCTCAGAAACAACTATATAATTATTACATCCTATTTTTCTAAATTTATTTATAAATTGCACATGTACTTACATATCACTTAACTGGTATGTGCAGTGCTTATAGTAAGTTGATTGGGTTAACTTTTTCTAGTCAATTCGCTGTTTATCCAGGCCCTAGTACTATTGAGGTGCCAGTCCTTTTGAGCTCATTTTCTAATATAGATACATAAAAAATAGAACTTAATTTTATTACTGAATAGGCTGATGCTGAATAGATTAACAAGACCATATTATTAGCCTATTTCGTAGTAAGGATTCCTCAGCATTTCTCTTGCTCATCCCTGTTCTCCACTCATTGTTAATAACACATTGAAACTCAACAGTACAAAATCTGAGATGATAATGTATAAGTGCATGGACCTAAGATTTTGGACATTAAATATTTACAATTGGTAATTCTACTGGAAATATTTGGTTTTCGATGTACCTATGTTCACTATAAATATTGCTTTTCAATCTGAAAAACAACATTAGTTTGTGTCTTAGCTTTTGAATAATTGGAAAGTAATTTAAAAAATAATACCGGACAAGAGCGAGTTAAACTCGCCCACCGAAGTTTCCATACAAACTAGTAGATAAAAGAAGTAAAGGGGTCCGTTTTTTTCTTTTCAGGTACAGAACCCTAAAAATGATTGATAATAAATATTTAATCAATACATTAGTCTCATTGATACTTATTCTGATTGTTTTTCTCTGTATTATTATGTACTTCACAGGAACGTAACTCACCCATATTTCCTGTTACATCAAAACATAATTATATTTTCAAGGCTAGAATGAAAGTGATTTTTTCTAAATCAACATGCTCCATCATTAACCACATCATTAATTAACTTCAGATAAGTTAATGGGCAAACATAGAGCTATATAATTTAAAGAGTTCAATAAAATTACTTGTTCTTCACATTGAGACATCTTGCATACTGACTTTCACAAAACTGCCAATGTCATATTATAAGTAGCTATTAAAAAACAAAGAAACTCACAGACTTGGACTATTTTACATTGAAAAGATAAAACAATCCTCCATATACACAATACTCATTCAACTGTGGTGGGTATTTTGTAAGTCACAAATTAGTGTCTAGTGAATAGGCAGCGAAGGCCATGTGCACAATAACATGGGTTAGTGTAGTTGTTGACATTCAGGCACTGTTACCATGCTCACATGTTGCCTTGAGTTTTAAAAGTTACTGTAGGATTCAAATATGCAAAAAAATAATGGTTATAGTTTTGTGGAATTATTTTAAAGATGCCTGAGCATAATATTTATATAAATTTGTACATGGGTCTAGCCCGGACCTTTGAAAGGCATCAGTGGGGCCAGGACCAATACTGATAGGCCCTTTTACAAATGTATAAATAATAAAAATACAGACTGGGTATATGGATAGATTATCATACAATATGGAGTTTAACAGATCTTGACTATTGTGATGGAATGTTAGTGACTTTAAACTAGGCTATAGGCTGATGCTCTCACACAGATAAGATGAAGTACCTCTGTGTAAGAGCACCAGGATGAGAAAATGGCAATAAAACTATAATAAATAATAATAATATAAAAATATTTATATTATTATTGTTGGAGCTAGCTATACATATGTATATGAATATGTATCTTAGAGGAGTGGAGTATTTTACTCCACTTCAAAACGTAAACAATTTTAATCAGGCTCTACCTTATCTAATAACACTTTGCACATAAAAATCAGACAAGCTATTTAGGCATTTATATACATACTTTATATATATAATCAAAAAACATTCAGATTCAGATTTCATTTATTTGCCAAAATATATGTATAAAATAAGGTGTTACAATTAACATATTACAAATGTCAAATTATGTATTTCCTCAATGAGGCATGCAAATGTCAGATAATAAATATAAATATCACACTCTTTCTTGAGCAGTCAGGTAAAAACTATCTAATGAATCTAACAGTTTTTTTTATGTGATCAATTCAGAAGTACTTGTCATATTTTTAGTTTAAAAGTAATATAAAATGTCATATGAACTTTCATTTTTAAAGTTAATAAAAAATGTCACCTATCACTAACTTCACTATAAAGCTTAACAAATGCATCACACTGTTTTGTATGTGTTTACCAATTGGCTAAAATACATAATGTATGAGCAAATTACACTAGTTGAATTTTAAACCAATCCATACTTTTTGATGAAACGGCTTATCTATTTTGCGTTATATCCGTTTTGTTTGGGTTTTGCATTTGTATCGTCTGAGAGTACCATGAAAGCCACTAATAGGGCTTAGCTAGCTTATCCAATAAATGGTGGGAAATTAGAAACCCCTGAGTCAATTAATACTTTGTGTAAGCAAGCAAGTTTGTAAGCACAAGCCAGAAGTTTTAACCTATGAAATGTTAATTCATTACAATTGCAGGGAACAAATCACCACAAACATCTCATAAATTCCTTACTATAATATATATTATAAAAGTGAAAGTAACTCTGTCTGTTTGTTACCTTTTCACTACCAAGGACAAGGACAATAGCTGAACCAATTGTTTTGAAATTTGATACAGAGATAACTGTGCACAGTTATCTAGGCTACTATTAATCTTTATCACCTTTTTCCATAACTACACGGCTAAAACCAGGGGATGCAGTTAGTAATGATATAACCATGACAAGATTAATTGCTTTGGAAAAAGTCTAGAACTGGTGGGTCTAGTACTAGTCTTTACCTCCAATATGTTATAGGCGACATTTTGCAATTGGGTAGCTATTTGCTTCTTCTTTTAATAATAGTTCTTAACTGGACTATTAATAATTCCATAATCAGTAAAAAACATATTGACAACACCTGTTCCATTGTACCTGTACGAGGGTAGCAAAATCCTAATGAATGAAATTTTTTGGCACTCCTCCAACTTACTCGGAATGCCCTGTAGAATTAGTAGTGGACAGGTATTTTGGTTTAACTCTCTGTTTTGTTTATTGATCTCTAATTGTATAAAAAAAGTGTAAACAGTATAGTCAATTTTTGTTTGATTGGTCTTTAGATTATTAGGGAATTTAGTTGTGTTGTAGAAAAATAAATTAATAGTTGCAATATTTTTTTGGAATTAATCGAGTTTAAATGGACTCTGTTAACGTATAAAAAAAATTCAATGTTGCAACACACTATGTAAGTAGTACGTGTATCACTTGTTCATTACGAAAAAGTTCGTTGGAGATTACGAAAAAGTTCGTTGGAGATCATGAAAAATGCATTTTTTTAATTTTTGCGAGGGATATTATTATTACAAAATAATATAGCCTATGATACTCAAGGAGTGAAGACGAATCTAACGACACTTCGCACATTAAAATCGATCAAGCCGTTTAGGCTGTAGGCGATCATATAGAAACATACATACTTACCCACATACATACATACATACATACACTCGAAAAACATAACCCTCCTTCTTACGCAGTCGGTAAAAAATGTAATGATACACGAGAGAGAGCTGCGCGCTTTGAGCTTTCCGATATATTAAGAGGTAAAGTTTTTCCAATGTCCTCATGTAGGTCTCTGTTTCCTGAGACCTACAATCTTGGAATTTTCAAGGCTAGTGTGTGTGATCTTCTAGATTAACGAGCTCCATCCTCTGCCACACCTGTCGCTTAACATCAGGCGAGTTGGTGGTCAATCGTAGATCTATCTTGTATAAAAGAAAAGAAAGATTATTTTTAAGGAGGTAATCTTCGAGAGCTGCAAAGTTATATATATGTATATATATATGTACACTTCATAAAAAGGTATATACCCTCCTTATGCAGTTGGACAATAATAGGTACTTTATTAGTAGGTGCTTTAGTACGTAATTTACTGAATGCTCTGATAACCATCTGCTCCGACATGTCTTTTACATAATTACCGACTCAACTTGCTGCCAGGTGCTACCAAATTTGCATACCGTCTTATGAATATTTTCCTATATTCATTTACATATATTTCAATTCTTTGTTCACGGTTTCGGTCAAAATGATATACTAAACTATCAATAGAATGCATTGAGAGTTATGAATGAAAATAATACACATTGTATTGTTTTCTTTATTGTCTTTCATGAATGATTAATATAAAAGTGTGTGCCAGATTTTGTTTATAAATAGTTTTTTTTTATGTAAACTTTGTTTAACCATCAACTTATTTGATGGAAAGCGACGATTCGGTCGAAGATGAAGCACTCCAACCTGGAACTTATTCTAGACTTGAGGATATACAAATGTATTTTTTGTTAGATGTTTTGATCGAGAGAGATTACCTGTGTTACATCAAAATCGGTCCAGCCGTTTTTTATGTCGGGGGTTTTTAAGTTAATTCTAAACTCATTTGTGATCGACTTAAGAAGTATTTGACCTCAGTACACCTGAAAAGTGAAAACAATTGTTTTTTTTTTGTGGTATCGTTTTTTAGGTGCTTCTGCAACATAATCGCACAGTTGCTCATTTTTGTACTGAATATATTCGTAGTTCGTAAAAAACGAAAATGTAGACTTCTTTACTATCATGTACCGCTGGCGCGTCGCTTGCGATTATGGGGACAGAAGTGCTAAGTGGAATCTTAATCTAAGAGAAACGTCGCGCGTTCTTCCCTTCAAATAGGGGTAAACTGTTTTCTACCCCTAAACGTCACCCATTTTGATGTTCTTTTCAACCGACTTCAAAAAAGGAGGAGGTTCTCAATTCGATTGTTTTTTTTTAATGTTTGTTACCTCATAACTTTCGACTGGGTGAACCGATTTTGATGATTCTTTTTTTATTTGAAAGCTGGTGCTTCCCATTTCAATTTGGTCCAGTTCTGACAATGGCATCCATAAGAAGTCGGTTGCTTCAGTTTTTAAACTATAATTATTTAGGCTTTCGTACTAAGGGTGCTCACGAATAGGCTTCCATTCGTGAACCTATGGTGTCTGTCTGTCTGTCCTACACTTTCGAACGGTAATAGATACCAAGTCCCATAATTGGCAAAACTATAGGGTTCACTTTGATCTAAATCAACATATAGGTAATAATTAAATTAACAAACACTGGATATTCTATTATTCGATTCTTGTCATTTTAAAAATAAACAAATTAATTTACGTTGTCGTAAGATATAAACGAGTGACGCTAGATGGCGCTTACGTCGTCGATATGGTATTACTACTTTAGGTAGGTGGGTAATGGTGCACGCCGCACAGTCATCTTGTTTTATCAAATCCACGCTAGATGGCGCTTTTATCAATATTTTCTTTTGATATGTCTACCATTTCAGAATATTTTTACTGTATAGAAAATATGTAAAACTACAAATATTAATAGATTTAAATAGCACATTTTACTAATTAGTCCTGTTTTCTGTGTTCATATGTTGCATGGGAGTACGGAAGCCTCGGTGTGCGAGTGAAACTTTTACTTTAGTAGTGTGCTCTGTACATTGACGTTCATACGTAAAATTTCCAGGTGTGACTGTTTCATGTCGAAAAATGACGAAAATCTAACAGCACAGATTAGTGGGTGTAGAACCACGGGACACAACATGTTTTATAATTGTCAGATGCATATAAAAGTTTAATGATATTTTATAATCATAAGTTATCAAATGTCATTAAATACGAATACCTACTATCTGTGGTTTAGATAACGGCCGTCCCATATTACGTTATCATTTAAATGGGGCGATAAGACTGGTTTGTAAGGCTTCTTGTAATGCAAGTACACTCCTTACTGATTATAAGTATTTGTATATTTTTATCTGATTATTCAAGAAGGGTTTTATAGTGTAGCATATACGGCTATATTTACCATGATTTTGAGCTGTATGTATGTTTCGGTATATTCATTTTTTTACCTCCTGAAAGCTATAGTTACTAATCTAGATCAAGTTATGGTTTTTTTTTTTTTTTTCTTATTTGTTTTTCTATTGATTATTTATTTTTACGAATTTATTATTTATTTTAATTTAATTTTCATATAATCAATTTCGTAAATAAGTTAAGTAAATTTGAAAAATTGTTGTCGATGATTTCTTTTTTGTATTTATGGGTCTATTATACGCTAATACCTGAAATAAACAAATTTAGTTTTTTTTTGAATAGGCTAAATTTTTTACTAACTGCGCAAGGATGTGTTTGTATACTGTATATTTCTATATTACCTCCTATAGTCCTTAACCGATTTTAATGTGCGAAGTGTTGTTCTAATGTAGTATAATTGTAAGTTGTACAGTTGGATACTAAAATCAAATAAGCTAAACACATATTGATACTTAAATTTATACTCACTTAGGGTCTTACTGAAAAACGTATTTAATTATGCTCAACATATTTTGTCAATTTCTCGCTGACACATAAAGAAAGACATTTGCGGAAAGAAGATAGAATTTGAGATGTTGATCAATGTAACGTTTTTCGGTAAGATTGATAGCATTCTGTGGTTTCTAAATTAAATAGATACTTAGGTATAAGTGGGTACTTGTTCTTAATTGTATTTATGTCGTTTTATCTGTGCTATAAAGGGAAATAACTAAGTAACATTACAAATGTTTTCCTGTAGGGAAAATTATTTAAATTAATGATGTTAGAGAACATTGTTTTATTATTATTAGATAGGTACCTATTTTTTCCTACATATTTACATACATGTAAATACATAAAATTCAAAGTCCTGGCTGATTGCCTGATCTATAAATATATACTTACCATAAACCGTTACATGTAGAGATATGAAATTTAGGGAATTTATTCCTTATATATTAAAGATGTAAGATTTCACTAAGAAATGATTTCTGGATCTCGCTCCTTGTTTTTTTTTAAATCAAAGTAAAAAATTACACAGCTAATTGTCAGATTGGGGAACAAATACGAGTATTCATAAATAATTTATTAAGCAAGCAAGTAGTTACATGTAGCACACTGAAAGTGACGTTCTACGAGAGTTTTAAGCAATGCGATATCCGTACGTAACAGCTATGAGCAGCATTGGCATTAATCTCATATTAATATATTCATATTAAAATTCATTTATTGATATCTTTTGATTCACGTCACATTTATAATCATCATCATCATTATTGTCCATCATGGTCTTATTATCCCATGCCCTTTTTTATCGGATGGCTATAAGTACCAAAAACGTCATCGTTTCATGGTAGATATTCCAAAAACTCGAACTAAACACTTAAGCTCTACTTTTATCGTGTGTACCACCAAAATGTGCAATACGCTTCCTGAACGGGTCTTTCCGAATGGGTATAATCAGAGTGTTTTCAAATCGCGAGTGAATAGATTCATTCTAGATAAGTGTGCTCTATCCTAGACCAGAGCGATCGCTTAATACCAGTCGAGTTGATGGTCAAGCGCAAGTCTATTTTGTATAAAAACTGTCAACCTTCTTTCTAATTGGAATTTCTAACAAATCAACATTTATTCACTTCATATTTGAGTGATGGACTAATTGTAATTCTTCCATTAAAACGCAATTAACCATGTTCCAGGACAACTGCTTGCCGCCATCGCTAAGGACAAACTACGCGTGTGAGAAGGACCCCACGGGACCGCTCAACCGCAAGAAGCTGATAGAACACATCAACAAGCAAGCCCTAGAGACGCCCGACCGGCCCGAGGTCAAACCTTACGTCGCTGGCGTCGTTAGAGGGAAGAAGGTGAGTTTCACACTAACCTTCTAATTTTGCAATCCGTAGAGAGAGAAGTACGTCACGTTTTTTTCTCTTCCACTCCCCAGTGAAACAGCGTTATGTGTTTACAGCAAGTGTAATAGAGAAAGGATTTTTTGTCTTTATCGGTGTAACAGATAGGCCCCAGATTGTCACCAAGATTTGTACTACGGTTTGGTCACGGCTTGGGGTCAATTTACAAAATTTTCATGCATTTTGAAAATATAAGTCTTATCTAAAGTAATCTCTGGCTGCAATCATCGCGATGAAACATACACCCACCCAAGATAAAGTGGTATCAGTATCGCTGTCTCATACCCTGTTACACGGCACTTGCGTGTATTTTGTTTCTTGATCCATGTTGCAATCATACTTTTTATTCTCTACCCTCGACAAAGAGATGACAAAGAAACCGCAGTAGAGTACACTCAAATATTCTTGAGCTTTCTGAATGAATGCAAGCAAGAGACGCGCGAACGTGTGATTCGTAGATCGCAACTCACACTAACATGCGGTGTTGACATACGTGCAAGGGGAACTATGTGAGGCGAGCGGGCAGTAGCTCGTCTTCCACGTCCTTCATACACTTAAAATATGCATAATGTACAGCCACTTGCGCTAACCTCCCAGACTTCAAAGAGTTTTGGTCGTAGTCTATCTGTGACTCGTAGACTTCATACTGGTCATTGCAATTTGAATTATTTGTTGGGAAGCACGAACAATCCTCTGTATTGTGGCTGCCTGGAGGAGAATAAAACTGACCATTTCCTGTGGAGATCTATAGAATTGCATGCGGTAGCTTCAAGTTCAGCCTTGTCATTACCACACCAGCATGCCATTTAATTTTCAGCACGAATACCTTCACCGTTGATCACTTGCATCAAGCAGTTTAGTTTTACTCCGATAATGCATGAGGCTGGGTTGACTTATGTAGATGCTGGCAGGAAGAAGCGCACAGAACCCCTAAGTGGACGTCGGTTAAAACCTTATTGCCCTAATCTAAATAAAAATTATAAGGGTGAAATATGGAATCATAAATTGAGGTTCTAATTGAATTTGGTACAGCGGAACGCACGTATATAGGACAAGGATGGAATATTACGTTAGAGAATTCGTACAAACAAGATAGCTCATGGACTTCGTCTTCTTTATTTGCTTAGAATATAATCTAGCTTGATTTACTCAAGGATTGTTCCAAGAACAATATATTCCATCGATAAGCAAGCACTAGAGATGCTGGACTGGCCAGATCAAACCTTATGTTGCTGATGTCAAAAGAAGATATGAATGACTCCTTGGTCTGCCCAGACTATACAACTACACAGGGTTGTAATCAAGCGACGCTGATGACAAATAAAGCGAGAAATCGCAATACCTATATGGTGCATACGTGAGGTCGACGACGTCACGACCGATTTTAGCGGCCAACAAATCGTTATATTCGAATTACTGTTAATTCCAATATAACGCTCTGTTGGCTGCGAGACGACGCTCGAATTGTGCATTAATTTCATGGCCAGCCCTTAAGTCGACATCTTGAAATCGACATCCTTCGACAAATCGGCATCATTGAAGTCGACATCTTGAAATCGGACGTCAAATACTGGGAGCAGTAGATTTGTAAGCACACGAATTTGTGCAACAGAGCCTGCTAGATGGAGCGATGTTAATCCAACGTACACATAGTACATTATTTCACTTGCTGTTTTGTGTAATATTAGTAAATAAAATCAAATACTGTTCATTGGAAAGTCACAACAGTTTGACCGATTTGGAAAATGTTTATATAATAGTCCGATTAACCACAAAGAATCGGAAAAAATACGAGAGAAATTCGAAAACTTTAAAAAACAGCTTAAAACCTATTACAGCATAAAAATAGGTGTTTTAGTGGCAGTGGGCAACATACCACATAGAACTGTTGGCCGATGGGGCCGAAAAGTTGTCGAGTGGAGACCACGCACCGGCAAGCGCAGCGTAGGGAGACCGACCACGAGATGGACAGATGACCTCATCCTAGTGGCAGGAAGACGCTGGTTACAAGCCGCTTCCAATCGGTCTTTTTGGAAATCCCCCTTATGAATTTCCAAAAACACCGAGGCGTATGCTTAGCAGTGGACTTCTTATGGCTGAGATGATGATGATGATAATGGTGAAAGTGTTTTAGGGTTTTTTGTATGTATTCAATGTCACAGCCTGTTGCAAGGCCGTGCTGACGAATATCCATACTACGAGAGACTGACGGCTGAGAGCTAGAGACTGATGGGTTCTGTGACCAATACGGATGACCTTAAATTATAATTTCTTATTCAGTAATAAGTTAGTGCCTGACCGCCAACTCACCTGATATTAAGCAACGATGCCGTCGACATTATGTTCTCGTAAGATCAGAATGTTGAATGAACCACTTACATGTCAAAAAACCATTAAATCGGCGCGCCTTTCTTAGATGCCATAAATAATAAGGACCCTATGAATACGGCCGTATTCTCTTCGCCTTTCCTAACACATATTTATATCTGCATTTACTGCATTTATGTCTAAACGTGTGACACCTACAGTCTTCCTACACGCTGTACTCATTAGCACAATGAATATCCAGTCGTCACCACGGTTAACAGAACGAAAATAAGAATGACTACACTGCGCTATCTCGCCTTGAGACGGGGCATAAAAATTGTGACATTTATGCTACGAGTACAATTCGAAGCAATAGCGTTCATTGCTTCGTCGTGCTGTGTTCGGTAAATAAACGGCGGGAAGATTGTCTGTTCCGTATTTTTGTTTCATTGACATAGAAACCTAGAAAGTCTGGATCTAGATCTTTCACTCTGGACGCTCACTCTTTCTTTTATTTTATACGTATTTACATTATTTATTGGTCTTGCAAGCTACATAGTCTCGAGCATCGTCGTGAAGTGGAATGTTTGTCTATATTCTGTAGGATTGTTAATCTAATCTTGGAATTTTAAAGGCTAGAGTGAATAGATATCTTCTAGATCGACGAGCACCATCCTCTGCCACACCATCGCTTAACATCAGGCGAGTTGGTGGTCAATCGTAGACCTATAATGTATAAAAAAAAAAAGGATTCATTTCGGTGAGTGTGCGTAAGGGCTTCACGATCTTATTCCACCCTCCCCATTCCAGTACAAAACCAGCAGAAAGTCGGTGCATTACCGCCATTTTCTCATTGAAACGCAAAAAATCCGTACTCGACGATTTCGGTCCATGTTCTTGAACTGCACAGGAATGTTTCCTGAGAATTACAATCATTGTAATTTTCAAGGCTAGAGTGAATAGATATCTTCTAGATCGAAGAGCTTCATCCTCAGGCACACTGTCGCTTAACACCAGGCGAGTTAGTGGTCAATCGTAGATCTATTAAAGTTAAAAATGTCCAGATCTTTCAGGACTTCCTTCTGAACAGTCTTCTGAAAGAGATATAGTTTGGAGGGAGTTTGCAACGTCAGTTGTAAGAGAAGGTATCTACTTTTTCTCTATTAATTAGCGGAAAGAGATTCCTCGAAGATTCCTTGCTTAAATCGCTCTCTGCGTTCTGCTAGGCACTTTACGACTTTGTGAGTTAATTTACGCTTTCTTGCGTCGTAGCCTGAGTCGCTATTTATTTAATGTGTTTGGAACTTTGTTCTTATAATATCTGTACTACTAAGTACCTACTTTGTGACTACTTATCCAATCCTAACATACGAGTATGTATTGTAGCTATTTAGTTTTTTTATTATTTGAAAAATTGAACTCCACAATCTCCATGGTCTGTGCCTTTTATAAAGTATTTAATATACATATTTTTAAATAAAAACTACGGGTCACTCACGCCTGTTAAGCCGAAAAAAACGAGTATAGTTTCCAACCGAGAGTGACGTTTGCGCTGCTCCTTTGAAAAAGACCGCCGAATGCGGTTGAAACTATAGTCGGGTTTTTAGGCTTAAACCAGACGTGAGTGACCCGTAGTTTTTATTTAAAAATGTGTGAAAACCACGTTAGTTTCCATAGTATACCTATACATATTATTTCTTAACTAAGTTTTTTTTTTAATTAGTACACAATAGCTATATAGTTTGTTAACGTATATGTTGTTCCCCCGCAGTGGATTCCGCCGCCGCCGCCCGAGAAGATCCAGAATGCAGACGAGCAGATCACCATCGACCTGGGCGACGAGTATGAGCAGGCGCTCACGGACGCTTCGCAGGAGGAGATCATCGACCTCGCCGGTAAACTACATTCCTCGTTACTTATATATGTCACCGGAAAATAACAAGATCCGCAAGTTTATAAATTTCCTAAATTTTTTAGGAAATTTATGAACTTTTGTAGGATTCTAAACGAGAGATAAATTGTATTATTTTACGGTTAGGTTAGGGTTTTTTTTGAACTTAACCTAATCTAACCTAAACTAACCATATAAATTTACCACGAAATGTCGCAAATTGATAAATTTACGAAAATGTGGGCGTAAAATAATACAAATTATCTCTCGTTTAGAATCCTTGAAGAAAGTTTATAAATTTCCTAGAAAATTTTAGGAAATTTATAAACTTGCGAATCTTGTTATATTCCGGTGACATATATAACCAATATACACTGGCGGATCTAACGTCTGGCACGTAGACTTCTATAGATGCTCCAAGTGTATGTAACTAGCGTGTCAAAACGAGCGGGTCAAGTACGTTAAAAAAGCGCAGTTGGCGACCAAGATTTATTTAATTTCAGGTGATATACGTCTGATTCGATATTTTGTCAACTAGTTACTAGCGTACAAGCGCGCGGATGCATTGGGTTGAATAGATTTCGCGCAGATGGTACACTATCACAAAATCGTTTATGTGACTTTTATATACCCAGTTTATACCAAAAATGTGGCATGCAAAATTTTCATATAAGTGAAGTCGCATGCTCCATCTACTATGTCTGTGGTCTGGCACCACTTTATTGGGGAGTTATCCCAGAATTGCCTCATTCTCAATAAATTTTATACAATCTCCTATCGACTTGTCTACATATCTTTGTTTTAATTATTTTCGTGGTTCAAAACACCATACAATCATACTTTGCTCGATTATAGATAAATCTGACACAATGTCGAGTTAGAAGCTTTTTTTCTTTAACTAGCCGACTTCATTTTATGTAAATAAAAGATTTTTCTATCAGCTATTTCCCATAGTACAAGCTTTGCTTAGTTTGAGTAGATAGTACTGCGTAAAAACTCCACCAATATTTTTATTTATAAATTTATATGTTTAAAATAATAACGAATAAAAATGTGTCAATTTCTTCGAATTCTACTTACTCTATTGTACTTAGCGTTCTTACAAATGTGTTCATTTTACCATGTTCTCTGATGTTGATAACAAACAAAAAGTATATGGTGTTCGATCCCACTGTTCTGTTGATAGTAACGCCATCTAGTAATAAGCACATGAATCACGTTTCATCTAAAACTTTAATACATTATTACGTTCATTTGCAAATAATTAAAAAATCAGTTAAGTAGGTTTATAAAATAAAATTAATAAGTATTAAAACGCTTTAGTTTAACTTTTATTGTGCGTACCGCCTAAATGTGAAATACACTTTCTGAATTGATCTTTCCGAATGGATATAATCTGAGTGTATTCTAATCGTGAGTGAATAGGTTCCGTCTAGCGCTCCATCGTAGATTGCAACTGTTGCTTAACACTAGGCGAGTTGGCGGTCAAACGCAAGTCTATTTTTAATTTAAAAAAAAATATCTCTTAGTTATGAACAAATTTTACTCTGAAATCTAGAAAATAATTACGTGATCCATGCATTTTATTGAGGGTCAATGACCTATTTTTATAGAACATCTGATTTTTTCATGATTTAGTAGTTGTGTCCTTAGTTGATAATTTTGAGCTCTTTTGGCTTAGTACAGGTATAATAACCGGTATAATAAATAACAGTAAGATAATAAAATAACCCCTTATAAATAAGTTTTTCCACAGTTAAGTAAAATGTGAAATAAAAACTACTTCCGTTGTAATATGACAACTGACATAAAAAAGTTAATTTTAAAGCAACATTGAAACTACCTACAACAACAGTTCAACGCAAAAAAGTAATTGCTTTTGACAGCTTGCGGAAAACTCGCTCGAAAAATCTCAGCGAAAATCTTTGGCAAGTTCTTTGAATGTTTTAATTATTTTCTGTGCAAAAAGTGACGTTTTCGGCGAACAAAAAAGTTTTATAACATTCCAAACCATTAAGAAAACAAGGACAGACGAGAGTGTTCCGAAAAATGCTCTTGCCAGAATTAGTGAAGGCACAGTGACCGCTACTCAATAAAACAACTGTGTTAAAGAGAGACAGTTATTCTCACAAGTTTGAAAGTAGGTATGTAGGATTATCACATATAAATTCCATAGATAAGCAGTAGGCAAGGCAATGCTTCCAGATAAATTTCTGGTCATAACGAGACTTTACATAGAATATGTTAGGGTGATAAGCGTAGTGCATTAACACATAGGGTATTGGACAAGGTTTTTTTTTGCCAAGGATCATGGATTATGCAATTGTCGATTACAGATACACTGCAATGTTCTTTTAAACAATAAAAATAAAATAATTATTGGTAGACTCATTCACACAGCGCCATCTAGCTTAAAACTAAACAAACTTGTACTATGATGATTATTGTTAAAAAAACTGAAGCAACCGACTTCTCATGGATGCCATTGTCAGAACTGGACCAAATTTAAATGGGACCACACGGGACGCAGCAGCATTCAAATAAAAAAAAGAATCATCAAAATCGGTTCACTCAGTCGAAAGTTCTGAGGTAACAAACATTAAAAAAAAATACAGTTGAAATGAGAACCTCCTCCTTTTTTGAAGTCGGTTGAAAACCAGATAACAGACAAAAACACTCTCCTCTTTATTCTTTCGTTTTGGTTTACAAGAGATACAAGCCCCGAGATACAAGCTTCGTGCTTAGTTTGGGGCTCGCCGAATTTTACTCTTTTCTATACTTAGAATCATTCCTGGTTTTATATTGTTTGATTTCGCAATTTGTCACGGTTTTTCTAATGTATGTAGTTGATCTTTCTTTGTGAAATAAAATTATTATTATATTATTATACTATATTGGTACAAAAAGGCATTAAAAAATTTACAATTAAGATACAAAAAAAAAAATATATATAGGTTAATTTTATTTATTTAAATTGATTTAGTAGCGTTTTTGTTGTTTTTGCTGTATAATATAAAAGAATAACCAGTTAATACAAATTAATAAAAAATGCAATCAACTTAAACTTTTTCCTCAAATAATCTATGGTTTGTTCAAAATTATAGGTTAAACACACTTACTGGTCCATAATGCAAGAAACTAAGAGAGACAGTTTTTTATGTGCCATAATCTTTTATGAGTGAAATAATTCTCTTTTGTAATAACTGAGTAGAATGTCGGAGCCTGTCTCTTTGGCACGCACCCAGTGTTGGACGGCGCTCGTTACGACATACTTTTAATAGATATGGCAGAAAAATATTGGCGATCATGTCTCCACATGCATTGATTATACAGGGATATTGATAACTAGATGTGCTAGGTAGACGTCCGACAGACGTTAGCATTTCGGAAACTTGACAGTTTTCTTTAAGGAAATTCCTGTTTTCTTTTCTTAAAAATCACAATTGAATAATATAAAAAAAATGTATTTGCCTCCCGAGTGCACCATGCACATAGACATTATTTTTTCTCAAACAAAATTAATATTCAGTGTCAAAAAAGAAAAACTCACTTTTTCATGACTATTGTAAATTGAACCGTAGAGCGCACAATATAAAGAGAGCTCAATATATTTTGGTTCTATCATACTCAGTTGGATCAATAATTTTTAGGAAATTATTCTCGGAGCCTCGCAAAAATCGGGTGTAATATATAATTACAGGTTATCTTCAATGTGTTTTTTTTTATCTTACACTTTTCTTGCGCTTGACTGGTAACTCATAAGAAATCATTACCTAAAAGAAATCGATTCACCCACGACTTAAAAGCACCCTGATATAATTATCTATTAGAAAAGTACCGAGGAAGTAAATTCCACATTTTAATAAGGTGAATGTATGCATAAAAAAAAAATATATATAGGTTAATTTTATTTATTTAAATTGATTTAGTAGCGTTTTTGTTGTTTTTGCTGTATAATATAAAAGAATAACCAGTTAATACAAATTAATAAAAAATGCAATCAACTTAAACTTTTTCCTCAAATAATCTATGGTTTGTTCAAAATTATAGGTTAAACACACTTACTGGTCCATAATGCAAGAAACTAAGAGAGACAGTTTTTTATGTGCCATAATCTTTTATGAGTGAAATAATTCTCTTTTGTAATAACTGAGTAGAATGTCGGAGCCTGTCTCTTTGGCACGCACCCAGTGTTGGACGGCGCTCGTTACGACATACTTTTAATAGATATGGCAGAAAAATATTGGCGATCATGTCTCCACATGCATTGATTATACAGGGATATTGATAACTAGATGTGCTAGGTAGACGTCCGACAGACGTTAGCATTTCGGAAACTTGACAGTTTTCTTTAAGGAAATTCCTGTTTTCTTTTCTTAAAAATCACAATTGAATAATATAAAAAAAATGTATTTGCCTCCCGAGTGCACCATGCACATAGACATTATTTTTTCTCAAACAAAATTAATATTCAGTGTCAAAAAAGAAAAACTCACTTTTTCATGACTATTGTAAATTGAACCGTAGAGCGCACAATATAAAGAGAGCTCAATATATTTTGGTTCTATCATACTCAGTTGGATCAATAATTTTTAGGAAATTATTCTCGGAGCCTCGCAAAAATCGGGTGTAATATATAATTACAGGTTATCTTCAATGTGTTTTTTTTTATCTTACACTTTTCTTGCGCTTGACTGGTAACTCATAAGAAATCATTACCTAAAAGAAATCGATTCACCCACGACTTAAAAGCACCCTGATATAATTATCTATTAGAAAAGTACCGAGGAAGTAAATTCCACATTTTAATAAGGTGAATGTATGCATAATTAAATAAGATATATCTTACAACACCGGACTATCGCAGAGAGATGCGGTTTACGATATGATAACTCCAAGATATATACGTCTAGTCGTAAAATCGCAATAGCTTTGGCACTAGGCGGCGGTTAACACTACTTTTCAATTACATCGTCATACTTCAGTCTAGTGTTGTAGAGTACAAAATTAAACTTTTAAAATTAGTCTTTTTAACCGACTGACTTTTAGGAAGGTTCATTTCTAGTATTGTATTGTATAGACAATAGACGTATACTTTATTGTGACAAAAACAAAACGAAAATCAGACAAACTAAATAACTAAAATTCAAAATAAAAAAAGAAAATATTAAATATACAAAGTTTTTCATAATATTATATCAGCAAAAAAGTTACGTTAGTCTAGCTTGTAGACCCGTATGATATATTATATATCGACGATTTGTAGAATTTAGATTTAAATAATTAGTAGGATCTTGTATTAAATGTTTAACAAAATCATCATTAGCAAAACTTGCAAATCTGTGAGTATTTAGCATTCAAGAAGTAGCTTGGCTAGCATGGCGGACTTTGGCCTTATGTTTCTTAATATGAAGAATGGCTGCACTCACCATTGCGACAATTTTTAAATACACGGCTGACCTGGATTGTAAATATCGCGGATCAATACAATTCTTCAGAGATCAAAACGTGAAATAAATGTTTTTATTGCGCTTCTATTCACAAACATTCTTTCTGAGTTTATTGTTCGTGACGCGTGAGGTTTCTAGTGGATATCTTCAAAGGCAGTTAGCTGGATTTATTTGTTAGTGGCACATTACTGTCGGCGCGAATGTCTCTCGCTATTAACCACAGTACACACAATCTCTAACACGATTTGTAATGTAACAGAATATATATCGTGACGCGAACATTAGCTGATGTTCGTACAAAACAAAAATATTGTTTGTGTTCAAAAAAACATCTTTCAAGCTAGTCTTTAATGACTTACCGCTGTTGCCAATATTCTGTGAAAGTCAGATTGTTCCTACCACAAACCATTGCTTGGATGGAACGCGAATGAGACACAAATGCAAAGTTATCACGTAGATACCGTCAATGTTACCACATAACCGGAATATTAGGAGTTCAGTAATATCTATTACGAATTACACTCGATTCTGTTAAGTCCAATAAGTGCACAGAAATAACAAATGTACACACAACTTTGCACACTTATAAACTTTTGCATGCAATTGTAATTGTGTAATGTTCACATTACATTACAGTGTGTACAGAGCTTTATATACGACTGATATATCACTTTTATAACTCTGTTACAAGTAGGATAATGTTCTGCGAGCTCTGTTATTATGCAACCTAAAGGTTTCTGAGAATGTATAATCGTAACAAAATAGTGCTTTTGTCGGTTTCGAATTGTGAATACGTTAACTGTAGCGATATTAGGTACTTTTTACTGCTTTTTCTGTAAATAGGAAAATTAGAAACAGAAAATTAAATTAGAAAATTACTGTTTGTCAGTTTATTTTACTATTACAACTATAGTCAACAGGATTTAGATTTTTTTACACACTACACACATACACCAAAATTGATCTGGCAGAAGTTACTTTACACCTGTAATTGCGTTACAACCTTCTCCCCTCTTTCACAACAGGACAAATCATAATAGATATGCTCGTACTTGCTACCACTTTTCAAAAGTAAACCGCCGGGGTTGTTTCTTGAAAACTACAACCTGGGTATCTTTAACCCCAAAGTGATTTCTAGGCTTGTGCGCTTCAACTTAGGCCATAGCGTCTCTTCCTATCACTTTATCAAGGGTTCTGTTGGCTGTATGTATTAAAAAAAAACTAGCCTGACATTACACCAGTCTGCAGTTTAATAGTATTGTATAGAGTCCGTAATGCAATTTGTTGTATTGTAATTCGAATTGCAATTGATGTAGTTTCCATTGTTACGCCAAGGGCAAGCTTTAGTTGTGAATGAATTTAACTGCGAGCGCGTCTTATTTTAGCTCTTACATAGATATTATCGTTTAAACTTTGACATATGTCAGGTTGACATTTTGTGATGCAATGCCCATTTAGAAGGAATATTCGACAGGGAAGAATTAAGGTAGTCTCAAGAGGGTTGACATGTGTGTGCGACTAGATATTTGGAATATATTATTGATTTAATAACAAATAAAAAAGGGGGTAGGGAGAGGCCTATACTAAAAAGTGGGGAATAACTGGCTGAAAATTATGTTGATCAGAAACAGTAAATATTTTAAAACAATTTTACGGCAGAGATGTCAAAAGACAGTTGAAATTTTTCTACGAGAGTCTCTGTTTTCAAAGTCAGCAACTTCAGTTTTGGTGTGTAGAATAACGTTAAATAAATATTTTCAAATACAAAATTTACGACAGAGATGTTAATGATTAAGGTGGATGGAAGCGGGGCGGGGGTCAGTTGGGCAACAGCTCGTTTTGAACAAATGTCTGTTCGTGTTCCAGCCATCCTCGGCTTCCACTCGATGATGAACCAGGACCAGTACCACGCATCATTGCTGAACAAGGGCCAGCCCGTCGGCCTCGGCTGGGACGGCATCACCAAAGCTACCAAGTCAAAGGTATACATTACATTGTGCATATTATACATACATAGGGTATATAATTTATACTATACATACATCTAGAGTATGCAATCTCGCAGAAATGTAAGAAATGTATTTTTTTCTTGATATTCGTGACATTTGAAAAGGAATCTCACAGGATCTGAGTAAATATATTATATTTTTATTATTTCTTTTGTTACCTAAAAAAGTAATGTCGTGAGGGTGAAGTACTGAAATAAGACTTATGAAAATATTAATTCTGCATCGACACTTCGTCAAGATACGACGTCGAACTTTTTGTTTTTTTTTATGTTTTTTGAAAAAGTTTGACGAAAAAAATCTTTAAAAAAAATCTCATTGAACATCTCTCATCTCATTGGACATTATTTGTTCTGCTTCATCGGCCGTCGGCGAATTGCGTCGTCGTATCTTACGAGCAACAAATGATTAACACACTTCTAGTAAACGAAACGAACCACACCCACCATTATAAAGCACTGGCTGCATCCCGCGGTTTTACCGGCGTTGTGATGAAAAGTAGCCTATGTCCCGTCTCCAAGGTTCACAGTTATCTCTGTACCAAATTTCATAAATAAAATCTCTTTCTTACATTTTCGTTCGATTATTTATTAACCTTCCTTTTTTTTGGCTGCCACAGACCCTATAATAATAAGAGAATGTTTATTTTTAGTAACAAAAACAATAATTAAAAACTCTTATAGCGGTAGCGTACTGCAATGTAATTTGTATAAATAGCTGCTCGATTAATAAAAAAAATTAAACCAATGAAGCATAATAAACCGACTGGTGGCTATAGAGCCTATATGTAGAGCCTATAAAGTAAAGCAAATGTGAAACATAATTTTCTGTTTTTTTTTGTTGGGTACAGCAAGTAATGCCTTGTTGAAAATAACCGACTTCGTGTATACAGAACTATTATTAGAATTTATTATTTATTTGTGGCTTTCAGGCCAAATAAACTCTAAAATCAACGCTGTCAAAATACAATGAGTGGTATTTTGACTAACTATAAAATTAAGAGGTAATTCGATATTTTTGAGTGCTTAAACACTTAAGTATCCACAAATGTATAGACAGTTCAAAAAGTCCAGCTGAGTAATTGCATTCAATCGTGTGTTACGGGTGGCGCCACCAACGATTAATCGGCTTAAACAAAAAAAACTGTTACTGACCATCCCACGTGACACTTCCGTGGCCAAAATAATAAAGGCTCCCAGGTACAGGGAGCATTTATTATTTTGGCCACGATATGTGGGTTTAAGTACCGTCGGGTGAGTGTAATTTTTGAACTGCCTATAAATTTGTAGATACTTATGAGGTGTTATGTGTATAATTTCAGGTTTACCCCATGGACCCGCCCAATGACACCGACCCGGACGACACGATCAAACGGGTGCAAAACGACGACCAAAAGCTGACTGATCTCAATTGGAATAACATTAAGGTAAGTTCACTACCAACATCTCCCGCGAGTTAGAGCCTCCGGGCCTCTATAATTTAAGCAGTTCGCCTCAGTTTTTTTGTGTTACACAAATAAGTCATAAATATATTTTTTATATGTACTAACAATAGTTTCCTAATAAAATTTGCAGAACATAAGCGACGAGAAATTCGAGAAGCTATTCGAATCTCTGAAGAGCAACACCCACCTGGAAGTGCTGTCCTTGGTGAACGTCGGTCTGAACGACCGCACGGCGCAGCTGCTGGCGGACGCCCTCGAGCACAACTCGACGCTGCGGGTGGTCAACGTGGAGACCAACTTCATCAGCCCGCCGGGCGTGGTGCAGCTCGTCAGGTCGCTGCTCACCACCAACATCGTCGAGGAGTTCCGCGCTTCTAACCAGGTCAGTGGACTACCGCTGGATTGAGCGTGCCTTTCTACTGACGCGGAGCTGGGCGGATTTGCGCATGCGCATGCACGGCACGCGATACCCTCTGCGCGTTAATCTAATGGACTGCCCGGTGAGAAAGGTCGTCTGTGTCATCCTGTTGCCTCAGTAGGTGCTGCGGTTTGTTGGCGAAATAAGTAAACTAGTATCGGTCTTTAAAAAAAATTACATATTTAACTTATTTATTACAACGAGATATTAGAATATGTCTGAAAGACATACGTGGAGTTGGTATTATATACAGTTAAAACCGAAACAACAATATTCGCGGAAAATAGTTTTTATGTCCAACGTTTTTAGCATATCTGACTCTATATATAATATTGATACAGCATCGAGCTTTTCCTGCAGCATCGTCTTTCTTTTTTCAATTGAATTTTCAAACAGCAGAATTTTTTACTTTTCATGTGCTAGCAAATTTTATATTTTTGGTAGTCGATACCGACTACGTCGAGACTACGCAGGGTAGAACGGCTAAAACGTGAACTTGCTTTTAGTTACTAACTCGGTGACGAAAACGTCTACCTAGGACAAACAGTCCGACTAGACAGGTCTAAATTTGAAAAAGAGGTCAATCGTCGATCCAACTTAGGTCTAGATGGTTACGTTACTGCAACACCAAATGAAACGTATTCCAAATCTATCCACCAATTTTGTTATGTAGAAGTTTTGTCGTCTCTTTCCAGCGGTCGCAAGTGCTCGGCAACAAGATAGAGATGGAGATAACGTCGCTGGTGGAACAGAACCCGACGCTGCTGCGGCTCGGCCTCCACCTGGAGTACAGTGACGCGCGCCACCGCGTCGCCTCACACCTGCAGCGGAACATCGACAGAAGTAAGAATGCAATAGAGATCATTTTTAAATGCAGGCTACGGCCACTTCCACTGAAGCGGAGCGGAACTTAGTAGTGCATAAATTGACCAATCATAATGCTCGAAATCTCCGCTCAAAAAATTTCGAGCATTGTGATTGGTCAACTCATGTAGTGCTTAGCTCCGCTTCCGCTTCAGTGGAAACACATTTAATAAACTGGTATCAATTCAGTCCGTGACTTTTGTCTAGGAAGTTTCTGCTTGAGGTTTTGTGCAACATTTTGACTAAATAAAGACTATTCTTTATATTATGTCGATGTTGCATCTTCCTTAGTTAGATAGGTTATCGCGTCGTGATTTGCATTAAGAATTCGACTGTAAGACATTAAACTTAGGTCTATTTTCAATGTTAAGTTTATTAATAATAAAGATTTTGTCTAGTTTTAAAACAGTCGTAGATTGAACTGATACCAAACTGAAGTATCGTAAATCTTACAATGAAGAATTATTAGTTTCGTATCAGAGGAATGTCGATACAAAATAAACTAACAATAGAGTCTGTTTTATAATGGCTTATGAATGTCGTCAGAATCACAATAGACAGACATCAAACAATTCTATTTTTTTTACGGGATTTATGATAGTATATGTAAGTTCCAACTTCAACAAACTTGAGCTTTCTAGAGGGAAATCTAAAAAAGAAATATTTGTAATATGTTGCTATATTTGTTATATTAAAATTTTCAATTTCACAACTGCAAAAAAAATTTAATATTTAGTTAAAATTGCTAAAAATTTGAAAACAAATAGAAGCCAGTAGTTATGTATAAAATGAGGAAAAACATGGTGAACAACCACTTTTATTTTTGTATAAATGGAGTCAAACACACCTGTTCTTGTTCATAGAGAAAGCTTCAACAAGAGGAAAGTATCACAAGGTAAAAGCTACGTTCAAGAATATGGGGTTAAATCTACAAATTCATATTAGTTTTCTAGTTAATAGTATATATTATGTTTTTATTTTGAAGATATTTTACAGTTAATTGATAGGATGTTATAATTTTAAGAATGTGATTTATTTCAGGTTTTCAAAACTCGTTTTTCTATTGCATTTATAAGATGCTTTGGAAATGCCATATGTTGATGTTGATTCTGGATCATCATTAAATTTCATAGCCATAATAATTATTGCCGTCCTTTTCTAACGTACTAAAATGAAAAGCGAGGCAGATAATTTCACATTTTGAATGGTGGTACAGAATCGATGTCAATGTTTATATAAACATGTCATTCAAAATCGAATCACTATACATTCGCACCGTGTGTATCATGTCATATGAATTATAATATGCAGTTTCCATAATTAATTATTACACTTCGACGTTGCAAAAATAATATTTAGCATTTTACGTCCGACATTTTGTATGTATTCTGATTTAAAGTCCGGCCTTCCATACGTGTGAGCAACAGCGATGGATTTTTGACCAGTGAAAGCTAGTTCACAATTATTACTTACTTGTAAGACAGATAAAGACGCCCAGACTAAAGTGCAGACGAATTTTTTTCCGCGATCGTCAAAAATGTTCTAAGAATATTATAAAAGGTGAGAAAATCTTTTATTTAGTGCAATAAAGAAATAAGAAGTATGCAGCTTAGTTTTTAATCTGTACAGGGTCTATAGCAGACGATAAATGTGATTTTTATTTCTATTTGTGTTTAAATTCATACATCTTATGCCTAGAGTCAAAGATCTCAAAGATTTTTCCCACTAATTGCTCTTTTGGACCATAGATAAACCATAGACAGGTCGAAACTAGCTAGTTTGCGGTTTAGTTTTCAATCCTCTTGTAATACACATAGTCTTTTATCGATTAATATATTTATTACTGAATTTCAATCAATGTCTGACGTATAATGCGTATATTTATATATATAAAGATATTGTTGCACTTGCGACAGATGGAGTTCGCGGGCGGCTGCTATCACACACACTACAGTAAATCTATCACACTATCTATGACTTTCTACATACCCTGGCACATTGGTCGCTGTGTTGAATATTGGTTGATGCCTGAAGGTCTGTCTAGACTCGATATAAAACACCTTCAGACCTGGCTGTGATTAGATTTGTTCATAGTCGTATTTATTTGTATAGAAAGTCAATAGCAAACGACAAACCAGTCAGAACCCTTGTTTCAAAATTGTGATGTATGGTTGTTATTTAATGTGCTATAATTTATTTCCAGTTTTGAGTAAGTAAATATAAAATTAAGCAGCTGGAAATGTTAAGTATAAAACTTTCAAAAGTTTAAATAAAATGCATTTAACAATGACACTATGTATAATGCCAGTAATAATTAAAAACTTGAACGAGATATGAAATATAATAATATGGTAAATTAATATATTTCATTTCATAAAGTTATTTTGGCAACACAGTCGATAGTACTAATCGCTTAATCAGGCAAAATTTCTATCATATTTAATACACCAGCGACCATTATAACGCTCACACTGCCTCGCTACATGCATTATGACGCAATAAGGCGATTTGAATTCATCCTCAGCTTAATAACATTCTCATAGTCGTCTCACGGCTCTTCGAAACGAGATAATATCGATAAAAGTACCATACAAACACTAGTGCAATGGGACAGCACGTTAGCCTAAAATTAAAGGGTAATCAAGTAAAGAAATGGGCTATAAAAATAACAACACAGTAGCCAATCATGTACAAACTTTGACAAACATCCAAAATTATTCATCGAATAAAACTTTGTACATATGTGAAGAAAGTCATGAAAAAGTGATAACAATCTAACAAGACGAAAAGAGGATACGACAACGTCGTTGTAACATTTGTGTTAACATGATCTGATGAAAACAATCGATAAATATACATTTTCAAAAGTTTGTTATTCGTGTCTAATGTGATATATCTAAATATAACTTTCGCCTCTCTATTTCCAAGTTGTGATTTTAATTATATTTTTATTTATTCTAAAGATTTATATGTTGTTTTTATATTTTTTATAAATTCTATGCTGCTCTGAACCGCTTCGTCCATAGCAAATAGACGAATTAGTGTTTAAATTCAATCTTAAAAATAAATATCATTCAAAAAAAAATGCGACAAACCATATTCAGTTTTCTGTTAAATATTGACAGTACATCATTAGACACGAAGCAACAAACTAAAATAAATCAAATTCGCCATCATGACGTCAGATTGCCGCTTGAACAAGAAAGCTAGCGCCTCGCTGCGCCTGCGACTTCCGCGCGGCCGGCCTCCCGCTGTCGGCGTTGACAGTTCTTTCTTCAACCTGACCCCGCCCAGCGCAGAGGCAGTCACGCCGACAAACGAAGACAAAGTCATCACTGAAACTGTCGAACAGTCTATCGTAGTCGAGGCTAAAGAAGCTGCCCAAAACAATACAGAAATTAAGAAAGAATCTGTCACTTATAAAGAAGAAACTTCAGATACTGTAAAACCTGTTAATAATACATCAGAGATTAACGGAGACTCTATCGCCAAAATCACAGAAATAGGAAAAGAATCTGCCACTAGTAACGAAATGCTTAAAAACAGAATAGCAGGTGAAGTTACTACAGGTAGAGTGACAGAAAATGGTGAAAATGTTAACGAATTATCGACAACGCTCAGAATACCACCTGATCAAACGCCAATCGTAACTGATAAAGAACAATCAGCAACGCAAAATACAGAAGTTACGGAGTCGTTAACGGGTGAAAGGGTGATTCCTGTAGCTTTAGACGGAGATGAAACTAAAGAAGTTACAACGGATAGATTTGTTTTAGCCGAGAGACCTGACTATAGCCCCAATCCTCACTCGTGAGTAGTCTTATGACACATGCACTCACACTCTCACGCGTGCTCCACCCTATGTGTATTTGTAGTGAGGTTACACTCTACCCATTCGAACTTGAACAATGTTTTGAAGAGATAAGTCTAAAGACGTACATCAATGAATCAAATTACTCTTGAGTTCTTGGCTCAGATTCAAATAACGAAATGATAGGTATATAACGATAACTTCGATAAATTATATTCTGGTAAAACGCGCTACTATAACCTCTTAGATATAATCTCGTAAAATTAGTCAATAACAACATTCGCAACGTTTACTAAATGGCTGATACCAGTGTGCCTTGCCGGCGACTGGCGGCAAGCGCGGTGTAATTTTTAAGCACGCCCGGCGCAGTGTGATTTGCTTGTCACTTCTGGGCCCCATTATTTTTCCTGAACTCAATAACAAAACTTAAAATATTGTTCAATTTCGGTTCCCCGTCATATATCTACACAGTGTGACAGTAGTTTGAGAGTATTATCTTGTTCCATTACAGTACGGAAAGACCTTACCCTGCGACTTCGATTCAGATTCTTTAACAATCTACCAAAGGGGCCGCGTAGCCAATAGGCGTACAGAGGTATACCACACAAGTGGTTTACGAAATGTTAGCACGGCGGCGCTTAACAAAACTTCGCTTTTAAAGCTTTTGTAATAGTGTCGATTTTTGATTGTACACTCACATAATTTACGGTGCAGTTTTATACTTGTTTTGTTTGAGCAAAAGCTCCACCATTTACTGATGCACAAAAATTGGAATTTAGGTAAATAAAATAAATAAATATTTGTGGACATTTCACACATATTGAATTATTCATGGTATTGACTGAACAGCATTGTGACTGCTGTGCAAATAACGAATTTGCTTTTAAAAAGTGTATGAAAAAAACTTAACTAAAAATACTCTATCTAAACTTTTTCCTTCATCTTTCTAAATTTTCTCTAGATCCTATAAAGCTGCACCAAATATAAAATAAAAATAGAAAAAAACAAAATATCTCACTTCTGATATGTTTGAAGTGGCATATTTACTTAACAAATTTTACACTATATCTCTAAACTATATTCAAATTTAAATTTCGAACCTCAATTCTCGAACTCAATACACTAATATTTTATATAATTTTGATGTGTTATACGATTTTAACATTAACAATTTAATTTCTAGCAGAGAGGGGAGCGTAGAAACGAAATAAATTATATACACGGCCGCAACCATCGGTAAAAGTTGTGTGTCTTTCGAATGCTGCTACTAAGGCCGTTAATATAAAAAAAAATATTTTTTTCAGCTCAAAAGCTTCTGCTAATAGAGTAGTGCTTGGGGAAGCTTAGGCTTTCTCATCATCAAATGGGGTCCCAAATGAGACAGGAAAGACATCCCTTATCGCATTTTTACTATGCACCGGATAAAAATAACTGATTTATCTTAAAGAGTGTTGTACGGGTTTTCGCGCTTACTTTTATTCAATATTTTTGTTATAAAATTGAATGTACAGTGGAATGGAGTTTCCACATTTTAAACACAGCGAAAAATGTCTGAGAAATTTTTATTTTAGTTTTATGCTTAACTTATCGTTTATGTATGAATATTAATTTTGTTGAAGAATTGGTTCAATCTGTTTAAGTATTAAAATATGTGTGTAAAAAATATTTTTACAGTGTTTAAATTCAATATTTTGTTATGGTAAGTCTCAAAATTATAGATAAAATATTGGGACTACAATTAAACAGTAATGTTGTTCCCTAAAAAATATTGATTGAGAGATATACCGTGAAATCCGTCAAAACCCTCTTAAATACGTACTAACTACTCGCATGCGAGTGACAACTAACATGAATGCAACGAATGAGTCGTGTTACCTAAACCCACTTGAAGAGTTATTTACAGCATGGTTTTATAAACTTTTTATTTACCAATTGAAATGTCAGAATGAACTTGATTCCTTGGATAAAGAAAAAAATATGGACGTAATTTATTTTATATAAATAGTGATGTACTACGAAAAGTAGGGAATGAAGCGTGACGTTCGAGAAATAGAGCGGCCATTTGCCACAATCTCTCAAGAATACAGTGACCTTTTAAAACGTCAAATCGTGGCCTGGGGGGTAAAACAAAATGGAATCAATTTTGAACTCCTATTAGGCCGGGTAACCTATCTATTATCCGAAATACATTTGTTTGAATTTTATTTGTCCGAATACGTTTCATAGAACCATCTGTCTGATTCCAGATGTTATACTTGAAACAAGTTTCTGATTCTATAAGTTTGTTAGTCATAAGTTTCGTTTGCCTGAACAATTTTTAGGTTAGGTTCCTGTTTTATCATATCCAGAAACCTTATTGTTTACAAGGGTTTGGTTAGGTTAGGTATAGGTTTATGCTTATTATACACAGAAACTCTTGTATAACAAAAACTCGGACGTCTTTTCAAATGAGCTTTCGGGATTTTGTTAAAGTGTATATTTAACAAAAAATAGTTTTCGGGGAAGTGATATTCGATATTTTATGTTTCGGATTATAGATAGATAATATGTGACTGTTGACGTTTGTCGCGTATAACGCAATATATTCTCATAAGCGCCATTATTTAGTTGTCAGTCAATATTAATCTGCCTCGGTATACCGTTTTTCAGACAGCGTCCATTATTTTTCTTTCGTCTAATTTTGATACTTGATATTTTTCCTTTGTAACAGATTTGTTTACCCAAACTGTATTTTTGATGTTTGCCACTTACATTCACTATCAAATGGCAATAAAATGCTTTTTCTATTTAAAAATAAATAATGATCAAATAATTCTTATTCTATTGGTACCTGTGAATTTACAAAATCGATCTTATTACTCTGAGCATAATGTACATGTTATAGTGAATGTGAGTGTACATATGTGTAACGTGTATGTATACTATGCGTGACGTATGTGTGTGCATTACAGTACGCCAGCAGCGCCGCAGCCAGAACAGCGCTTAGACCCTTCCACTTGAGCTTTGGTAAGTTTATATTCAACTTTATTATCTGTGACATTGAGTACAAAATTGAGTGTCATTTCCGAAAACATCATTACTTTTGTTTCTACAAATTACAGCAATCCGATAGTTTCATCATAGAATAGAAATTGTTAAATTTATCTGTTTCATGTGTAATATTTATTTTACTCTATAAATTATTATATTTTATGATTTTAGTTTGTTTCACCTCACAGCTGGACGAAGGTCTTTTAATTCATAATTCTCGAACAAATATTATTTTAGTTTATACATTTACTGGATTAGGTAGTATTGCTAGTTCTATAATGACAAAATATTTACATTAGAGGCCCCGGTCATGTGCAAATTAATAACTCAGAAATATGTAAAAGATAAATGTATTTAGATCAATGTAAATGTTATTTTGACAATTTCTGTAATCATGAACCATTTATCTTTTGCTGTTTTTTATAACAGACAGACATCAGAGTGGTAACGCGCCCCTTTTTACCCGACTGTGTAAGAAGGAGATTTATGTTTTTCAAGTGTATGTATGTATCTATATGATCGCCTACAGCCTAAACGGCTTGACCGATTTTGATGTGCGAGGTGTTGTTAGATTCGTCTTCACTTCCTGAGTATAGGCCATTTTTTTTGTTTTCTAAAGTTTCCGCGATTATTATTCATTGACTCCGTCAGCGACTTCAGTGTCCATAGGAAAGGGCGTTGCCACGGGGATGCAAGAGGGGGCAGCTGCCCCCTCCTAGAGATAAAAAAAATGTTGCCAACTGCAAAGCAATCACAGGCCATTGTAACTGTACCTACAATTCATATTTTTCTCATCCTCCATAATATTAACTTGCCCCCCCCCCCTTGGGCCATGGGCTGGCGACGCCCTTGTCCATAGGGATTGTTTTGCGTAAAAATAGTAGGCGGTAGTAATTAATATAGTAACAGTCTCACCTGTGACCACGGATGCTGCAGTGTTCGAAACGTCAGTTCATAAAATTAAGTAAAATACACGCGATAAATCCGTTAAAATTTGTTTCATTACAATGTGCATACTATCCGATCTCTAATGTTAACATTGAAGTTTGATAGCTGATATCTACATTAATGTCATGGCGATGCTACATCCACTAGCAAAGGCGTATTTGTAAGTAAATGCACCGCCTACAACTGTGCATGATCTTCGTACTGATTTGTGTCTATTAGATTATGTTATACATGTATGACCCAAATGTGCATTAAATGCGCCCTGTTCCATAACCAATATCCAATTTCATAATAATCCTGACACAGTTTTCATATTTTGGGATATATTTTATTGATATAGTTGTGAATAACAATTAAATTTAGAAATAATTAGCTATTCTTACCATTCTCAAATCGAATTTATCAAACATGTTTTATAAATGTATTTTTTATAGAAATATCACATACATATTGTGTGAAATGTCCTCCAATATTTATTTATTATTTATTTATATAAACAGGATAATATATAATCACTTTATATAGTTCATATCATCCTTTTTTCTAAACAGATAGACGCACTTGTATGTCTTTTATTCTTGAATGAGCTTTTTGGAGGATTGATTTATTTCTTTATTTTTTAATCCTTCGTAAGTCCATAAATAACTTATGGAAATAAAATAAAATCCATTGTTCATTTTTCTCGTATTTATTGCAGTCTCACCAATTTTTCTAACTGTAACAAGTTTCCTACAGTAGGGCCAATTTCATAGATCACATTTGACACTAACAATATTTTTCAGTGCCCATATTCACAATCAATCGGTATCAGATTCATCTCGAAAATTATACTTTTGTCTCTGTCAGTTCTCATGTAAATGACAGAGATCGAATTTACATCCGACAGGTTGGAATAGCCCTCAAGAAACGTCAAAAATTCCAACGTCATTACACCTATCGGAGGTAAATTCGATCTCTGTCATTATTGTCTCAGTCATTTCTACGAGGACTGACAAAGAGAAAAGTATAATTTTAGAGGAGAATCTGATATCGACCGATTGTGAATACGGGTACGGAAAAGTGTCAAATGTGGCCTATTAAATTAGCCCTACTTTAGTCGACTACTCGGATCTAGAATGATTTACAAAAATCCTCATGACAAGTCCTAAAATGATTTTCATATCTACTCTGATTGGCTGAATTTTCGCGGTTGACTCTCTGATTGACTTTGGTCAATCAGGCTGTTTATCCGTGGGCCAATCAGAGAAGTGTTGTGTTGCCATTTATAAAAAAAAATATATGAAATGCAAAATATCGTCTACCATTCCGAAATTAGTAAATTCGTCAGACAGTGGAATGCGTCGTAAGTACAGTACTTAAAATCATGACAGACACAGACCTTAATCTGTCATCATCATTATCTCAGTCATAAGAAATCCACTGCTGAACATAGGCCTCCCCCGTGGATTTCGAGAAAGACCTATTAGAAGCGGCTTGCATCTAGCGTCTTCCCGCCACTTGTATAAGGTATATCCATCTCGTGGCTGGTCTGCTGGTGCGCTTGCCGGTGCCTGGTCGATCGACCTTAACCTATTGTCTACTATTACGACAGGTGGTCGCGTGCGTCGCTTGACGCAGTTCACACGCAGCCGCAGCTACGTGGTCGGCTGGATCCCGTGAACGCGCCGCAACCGCACAGCAGCCGCACCGCGCCGCAGCCGCACCGCGCCGCTGGCTCGCACTGTCCGCACGGTCTTTGCATTTGCGTACTTATCATGTAAGCTCCTTCATTCACTGCGAAAGTGGACTTGTCACTCTTTAGTATATTTTTAGGACCTCGCAATCGACTTAACAGTGTGTAGGTTTTTTTTTTGTTTTTTTTTTTAGAAATATATTTTTACGTACACTTAATTTTTTACATAAACTTATCTTATTGTGTAAACTTTTAAATTTTTACGTAAACTTTTAAGTAAAAATTATTAATTATTAAAATGTTTTTGACAATGATAAGAGTCAATGTTACTATATGTAGAGTTTTTGATACAATTTTTAAAAGCTTTCATGTAGGTGCCTTGCTTTATGCCATTAAATTGAGATAGCTACCAAGTACCCAATCGCAAAGACCACATTTATAGACAGAAAAATGTACGCATGAAGATGGATTTTTGTGCTCAAACCGGAGATTGACATTTTCTACTGCGCAAACATAACGTCCTATCTATATACGTAAAATATGATATATTTACTAACTAAGCGTCATGGCCGGTCCATCGCTTTAAGAACCGTTGCTCTGCTAGAAAATTACAATTTCTGTAGACGAACTACAAAAACTTTCGAAACAGAAAACAGTGCCCCTAGTGGACAAAAATGAACTAACTTTTTTTATATAAGTGTACGAAGATTTCTTTAGTTTTTGTATTTCATCTACTGTGGTATTATTGTCCAGGACTGCTGAAATAGTGATTCAAAATTGCTATTGGAAATTAGACTTTCTAATTAAAGTTACATTTTCAATGTCAAATACGCGTTATTCGGTTTAAAGTCATAGACAATAACTCCCCCTGGGTCTGTGAATGGCGTATGTGTGCGTTTTAAAATTAATTCTTACTTTAGTGTGCTAATAAAATTGTATTAATTCTAATAAGATTATAAATTGTAATATATTTTATAGATGTATACATTCCGTTAATGCAAAACGTACTTCTCTTGTCTATGCCTTATTTTAACAAAATAATGACAAAAATATCTATGGCCTTCTTGTATAATTCTATCAAAACGGATGTTCAGAGTTATGTGTGGCACTTGAATTTACAACAGGGAAAATGCATTCGTACTGGTTAGAAAAAAAAAAGATAATCATGGTTAAAAAATAACATTAAAATATTAATATTTAAGAGTAGAAACGAGTTTTGCCTATTGTGTAGGCAAATGCGCGTCGTTAGATTTGTCTCTAACGACGCGCATTTGCCTACACTCTCACACTCTGAACTTCGCTTACTCCTTAGTTTCGGTGAAAAGAGGCATTAATAATTGTTGTGGAAATGATAAAAAGGGGACTGAACTTAGGATTTTTTTATTTTAGCCTAAGATCGGTGTTATTCTTATTTGATTTTAATTTTTCTTACTAACATGTAAATTGACTATTAAATAAAATGTCATTTGAAGAGAAGTTACGTTGTGCGTCAATGGATGGTTATTTTTAACATACATTTTTCAATAAAGCACTGGGTTTTGTAAATACCTACATTTTAACGGATAATTAGAGTATTTCTTCGTGCCTAGTTTTGTATTCAATGTATGTTAAGTCAAGTGCGTATTAATAAAAAAAAATGTATTAACCTTTTAGTATTGTGGTCGGGAGATCGTTAGGCGCGTAATTGTTGCCAGTACATGAAATATTTTCCCATACAACAGAAATAATTTTTACCTCTGAACACTATCTGGTTTTTGTCGTTGTAACTGGGATTGCGAAGTTACTTGCCTTTTTTAAATTTTTTAACTACATAGTTATTAATTATTTTTTTTAAGTAGATGCAAACCTTATTCTTGGTTTTATTGACATTATTACTGGATATTGAATGTTTGGGTAGTGGAAATCAATTAGCAGCAGTAAATGATTTTCTAGATTGCCTACAATATTTTTTTAATGCAACATGTTTGTTTTATTAATGAGCATTTGACATAAAAGCGTCGCAAAGAGAAATGGCTTGAATTATATCAGTCCGGCTTTTCGACACTTAACCTTTTGCTTTCTTGAAACTATATCGCTTATCTTTAAAATATAGCTATGTATATTTGATAGAACGTTGGAGGAACTATTCTTAAGTCTCCCGTAACTTTGTGATAAAACATTATGTTTTTTCCATTTCGAAAAATCTGCTTCGACTTTCGTCTTATAGTTTCAATAAGAGATTATTTGTATATGAATTTAGATTTTTAATGCGTAATATTATTTTATCGTGACAATTATAAAATTTAATATAAATCATTGTTAGGTTTATTTATGTTGGTTGATATTACGATTCGGAAGCATTTGTCCAATGGATACTTTAATGTCGGGGTCGCAGTGCTATAGTTTGTGACAACTGTAAAAAAAAATCAATAAAGTACATAAACATTTATCCCAGTTTTTTATTTTAAACCTTCTTTCTAACAATAAGCTTAATTTAGTGTGTAGAGCAGCGACTGATTCTAGGCCTGCGAATCCAGTTGCAAAAACGTTTGAATCGTTCTGGGGTAGAATCATGAACGATTGATTCATGAAGGCACGAGTCAACTTTACACCCGACTGGAACACAATATTTTTCACCTTAGCTAAGAAAATAATTAATTTTTTGAAAAAGGCTAGGGCCTTGCTGATGCACCCACGTGAAATTCATGTAATGCGGCTGATGGTCAACGAAATAAAGGCCCTGTTGACTGAACCGGTTTCTTAAGTGGTTCATACACCATTGCACACTGTTTTTTGCGCTTGGAACTACGATATGTATATGCGTAAGCCCCGGACAGTTTTTGCGACCCAGAAGCCAGGCTACCAGATCTAGGCTATTATAGAAATAAGGAACTTGAAATTAAATAAAAAATCGTTATATTCTTATTTTATTTATTGTCATAGATATTGGAAGACATACATATTTAGTTAACAGACACAAAGCTTAAAGAATTCGCTTATTCAGTGTTACAGGAATCAAAAGTAAGTATATTGTCTATGCTCTAAGATAAACGGTTGTATTCATAATTTGCTCTGAGGCCTATTATCAAAGACAAATCTATGGAATCCAAACTAGGTTGTCGCTATGTTTAGGACTTGCTAGCTCCCACTAAAATGCGACAAAAATTTCTCCTCGTCTATCGGAAAAGAGACGGATCTCCGTCTTGTCACTACAATGACAAAGAGAGTAGGATTTATTTGTTGTAGCATTTATCTTAAGCCTGCTAATTTATCAAGGTAACTTTTACTTAGCGTGTAACTTTGAGTGAACATTAAAAAATAAGTTTTTTTTTTTCAAATAAAATCAATTTATAACACGACTTGGTATTAGGACTATTTGTGACAAATTATGCCTAGTTTCTTTGTTCTATAAATAATACAGTTTCGAGAAAATATAATTTTAGAGTTCATTCTAAGTCACACGTCAAAGTATAAAAGTACGCCGACGGTTCTAATTATCGTCTAGTTATATGAGCACCTCAGTAATGACTATAGGTCCGTACTTTTCTACTTGATAAATAGTTTTGAAAGCACATTTTATTATTACACATTAAATATTTATTGTCAATATTTTTTGGCTAGTCTTATAATAATTTAGTGCAGAATCTAAATACTAAAGGTCTAACTTGTGCAAATACTAAAGTGAGGTGTTTATTCATCTAATTCTCAACGATATGCAATATTTGAAATGTAGATAAATTGTGTTTTATAATTAAATATCTACTTAAAAAGAGTGTAGTATAAAAGTGTAAAGTATAAAAAATAAAAAAGTTATGAAAATCAATAATTTATTAAACCATAAAATATTACAAAATAAAATTATACTATCTGTTGCAGTAAGTTTCACTATTTAAAATTGATACCAAGAGATCAACTTAAACGCTAATATCAATAGGTATATATTAAGCGATTTGCATAATATGTAAAAGTATTATCTTCATAAGAATCCTATTATAATACTAGCTTTGCTAATAACAAGCAGCTATTTACGTAATTGGAACATAATGGCCATAAAACACTGAGGACAGGCCGAAGAAGGCATTTTAAATTTATCAATATGTATATTTTGTATTCTTAACCAATCGATATAAGGTATATATTTTAATGTTCGGAGCTCTCAGTTCGGTGCATGTTAAAGGATGCATTTCGAGTATTAAAATTTAAACCTTATTTAAAATAAGTATAAAGTATAAAGTCTAGGTACATTGCTAAATTTAAAAACTTCTGCGGTTCCGTCCCCAAGTGTGCGCTGTCTCCTTAGAGGCTGCAATGACGAACGATATAGCAACGCCTAGGCTGCTTTTTCGTCGAGAAATTGATCATACCCTTAGTCGTCGTCTAAATGTGACCATAGATGTTGGTACATAAAATAGAATTTGCTGCCGCAAAATAAAACAGCTAAATTCATAATTCGTTATTTGAAATTACATTAATATATGACATGGTTCCCATTTAATTTTTTTTTTTTAATACAAGTAACAATAACCCATTCTGTGTCACACACACGGCCTAATGTCACATTGGTAAGTTATCAGTGCTAACCTTAGCCGTGTGAGACTGAGACAGTTGTTGCATACAACGTATGCATATAGCGACGTTGTGCCGTGCACTTTATCTCACGTACATAATTGTTTTGTACGAGCTAGTTTTTTATTTTCATTTGATAAATTATTTTATAAACAATAATATAATACATCTATAAACAGCTACTACTAATAATATGCGAAAGGCATGCTTTTTGGTCGTTAGAGTCTATACAGTAGTACTTAAAGTTCTATCGTGGCAAAAACGAGAACTAACCGCTCGAAGTATATTTTATTCTGTGGTCTCAACTGATTAAAACAAATGGTTGTCTGTAAAGTCGGTTTGCGGACGATAATTTTAAGTGATGATGCGTATGCGTCACAAACCGAACGCTTAGGCCGTTCGTGCCTCTCTATCGCTTGTTCCGCGCTCTCGCTTGCACGCTCGGCTCAGGTGGAACGTGACACTTTCTCGTGCGTGCAGCCGGCGTTCATCGATCAATAAGACGTCAAAATTAGGACAGCAGCGCCTTCAATGTCACATTAGAAATAGTGAAATAATTAAATAAATAATTAGTTCTCTAGCTGAACAGACTATTAACTAATTATCTATTAAAATACGCCTTCCTCACAATTCTATTAACATCGACAGTAGGCGTACTCTCAACATTTATAACGATGCAAAGTTCGCTCAGCGCTTGTTTTAATCTTGCTTGTTCTGCAATTAAGAGAGCGAGACAAAAGTTGTAGTGATTATTAAAAATATCACAATTTAAAGTAGGCTCATTTGAACTTTTGTCTCACACTCTTAATTACAGAAAAAGCAAGATAAAAAGGGATGCTGAGCGAACTTTGCATTGCTATAAGAGTGAGAGTAACTCCGCAGGGCGTACTTAGTGTTGTGATGTACGTAATGGGGTAAGTACGTAACTTTTTAGGCATCTATTTTATGATTTTACTAAAAACTTAAAAGTATTTTTTTTAAATCCATATTTCTGTGACGGACGCCGTTTTTAATAAGTCAATTATTTTTCAGAGTCTTGTAGTGGCTCAACGCCTTGACTATTTATTTTAATTTAGTTTGAATTTGATTCTTATTTAGTTTAAACTCTTGGCTTAAGGTTTCATTGATCAGAGAAAAAAAAATAGTTTATAAAAAGATATTGTGAATAAACACAACAACGTAATCTTGCGCACTACTAATGCTTTGTTAATTTACAAACTAAAAACGTCAAATGTATACCTAAAACATACCCTATTCAGAAGTTTTGCTGATCACAATTGAATGAATTGAACTGAATGAAACCTATTATTCTATTAATTACTTTATAATTTAAAATCATACGTAAAATTAACAAATAAAAAAAGTTCATATGAAAAATTGGATACTTTTTCGATAGCCGATCTATTTTTTTTTTATAAATAGACTGATCTTAACTTTAAGTCTCTAATTGTAAGTACAATTTATGTAAGAAAATCTTAGTAAAATGATAAACACAATTAACGTAAATATACCAAATATGATTATTGCACAGAAAACGGTAAAACACCGATGTCATCAATGTATTATGCTTAACAACAGTAACATTAGATATTTCTAAACAAATGCATTAAACATAACTTAACAGTAAAAAAGGTATATGTAAGTTTTTTTCCATGTTTTATTACTTACTCTGATAGTTTTTTTTTGCGTTGTCAAATTTTAAGTCCAACATTTGTAATCATTCTAATCGTATTTTATACTACACTAACAACACGCTATTAATTATATTCATAGCTACAAGCCGAAACAAAATGTGCAACAAAAATAACAGTAAAGTAACAAAAATACAGTCAAGGTAATTTCGCACTTCGGGCACACGTCGGCCACTCTATACAACGGCGCGCTAATCACCAACAAATACAAAAGTTGACGTCTTTATATAACACACACATGTAAGAAGTTATGGTTGTCGTCTGATTGCCGCTCGTTCCTTACGTTAATTATAATTCGAATGCTTGAAGCCCGCAACGCTTGTCTCCACTGACAACCGCTTCGCCAAAACTTGAAGAATTGAACGCTTAAAGCCCGCAACGCTTGTCTCCACTGACAACCGCTTCGCCGAAACGAAATTGCGAGCGCGGGGAGCGGGTGAGGGAGGGGATATTGGCGGGAGGCGGAAAGTGTCCATTCTGTATGTAATACTATTAAAGTCTTCTGTGCCATGGGTGATTTCGAACGGATTCTATTTTTTTTTTAAATCAGTATAATTCGTCAAAATAAATATTAATGGATATTTCACACAACACCATCAGCTAGCCCAAACTAAGCAGAGCCTGTACTATGGAACTAGATGGCTGATAAGATAAAAAGTATGTATTCATACTTTTTGTAAATAGAAATACATACTCATGATACGTAGAAACACCCAGCCACAGAACATCCATCGTCACACAAATGTTTGCCCTGGGCGGGGATCGAACCCACGACCTACAGGTTGTCAGGCGAATAAATAAAATAATAACGAAATCAAGACGCGATTATAACAAACTACAAGTCATGCAGTCCGTAGAATTGTATTTTGAAGGCCGTTAAAAATTTCCCGCGTTCACAGTTATACAAGTCGAACACAATATCACGGCATAAAACATGATTGAGTTTTTTTTTTTATTTGTCACGATATTTTGATACGCTAGTAAGATTAAGGTTGGGCTTAAAGTGCGCAGCTATCTATAGTGTGTGTCAGCTATCTATAGTTTTGGCGGGAACGTCTTAGTAACGTGTTGTTGCTTTGTTTTATTTTCCTAAACTTGTGTTATTCTGAACATTAATGCTATAAAAATGGTGGTGTTTTATTCATTAAGTGTTCGATCAAGTGCGTGAGTGTGGGCAAGTGAAATAAAGCAGTAAAACGTGAGATTTTACGTTGTCGGCAAAACTCCATAAAAGCTTCTAGTAAAGTCGCCACCACTTTACTGAAGCAGGACTCGACTTATAAATTGACTGTATACGTGACTTAGATTGTGACCAGAACATTTACAACTTGTTTTATTCAAGAAACTTGAAAAAATCCTAATACTTGACACTGGAAAATGCTTTAATGCGAGTCCAATACAAAAAAGAAGAAGTAGAAGTGTGTGTACATACAAAACATAAACTTTCGTATGTGTTACTAAATAGTAAGGTTTTGCATGGAGTGTCCGGCGAGTGATTTAACGCAGTACGCGATGTCTAGAATGTAAGATATCGTTGGAAACTCTTAATATATTTAGTCCTATATGACTGGGACTAAAAAAAATCTTTCACCCACGTGTAAGCACTAGCGGCCGAAATACCGTAAAATGCACTAAAATGAGCAAGAAATGTTTAGACCGTGTCTGCGTCGAGTTGGTTCTTCTTGGCGTCCCGTCGCCAGCTGAGTAAGTCGTCGAGAAGCGCTTCTAATTGAGGGTTACCGCCGAGCCGAGCCACCTGGAACGATATGTATTCGTTGGTTGGTTTAGTATTTATACAACGCGACTGTTTGAACACTAGCAATATTGATATATGTCGTGCAGTACTCGATTTTCGTTCCAAATAAACAAAATATTTTGACCTAATTATCTTGAACAAAAATTACGGACACTCAAATCACGCGCGGCGAATGACTTGCGCTCGCTCGATGCTTGAGAGTGCGCGGCGTCCATAAATTCTTGAATCTTGGTAAAAACTAAGAGTCCATAGACCGACCATCGTCCGTCTCGCTCGCGCATACCCACCTTTTTGAAGCATCAAATCGACATCAAAATCGGTCAAGCCGTTTAGGCTGTAAGCGATCATAGATACACATACATACACTCGAAAAAAATAACCCTCCTTAAGCAATCGGTTAATTAGAATCATAATATAACTGACTTCCTTCCTGGCTTCGTCGTCGAGCGCTATAAGTATATTCCTCGTGTAGTGGAAGCTGCCGAGTCGTTCCAACAGCGAGATGCAGTACTTCTTCACCTCGACGTCGCGCGTGCGCTGACGCAAGATATCTGTCACGCGCTCAGGATATATTACCGGGTTGAGACAGAAATATGACGGTAACATTAAATAAATTATTATAGTTTAAATATGTAACATTTATTTGTAACTAGTAATTCATCTAAATTAGTAATTTTATTTTTTTAATTATTTTGGCTGTAAGTTCTCCTTATAATTGTAATTAATAATATTTGCAAGATTTTCATTATTATTATTACAAAAAATATAGCCAATGACACTCAGGAAGTAAAAACGAATCTAACACCATCTCGTACATCAAAATCGATCGAGATCGAGAGGTCGAGCCGTTTAGCCTGTAGGAGGTAGTATATGAACGTACATACATATATACAAAGATACATACATACATACAACATGCAAACACTCGAAAAACATAACCCTCCATGCGCAGTCGTGCAAAAATCACCCACTATGTTTTATTTTGCTAAACCTGCGTTCTATCCAATTTATTAAAATATGATATTGATTGATAAAAAAAAAAAAAACAACAAAAAAAAGCAAAAATCTAAAACAACAGATTCCTGAGCGGAATGCAGCAAAAGGATACGCAGCACTTGGTTGTCGCCCTCCTGGTTCCTGATGGCATGAATGATGGGGAAACTGAACTTGCCTTCCGTCAGGTCTTCGCAGTAGCTCTTGTTCTCTGTGTACTGGAACGACGAAACAACTACTACTTCTACGAACAGTACAACAACTCGCACTCTTGTTTTTTTTTTTTTTTTTTATTAATATTTGGGGACATTACACACAACACCATCTAGCCCAAACTAAGCAAAGCTTGCACTATGGAATTAGATGGCTGATAGAATACATATATACTTTTTTTTGTAAATATATACATATAAATACATAGAAACGACACAGAATAAACATCCATGCTCATCACACAAATGTTTGCCCTGAGTGGGGATCGAACCCACGACCTACAGCAGTTACTTGTTGCAAACAAGTCTGTGCTCGCGAGGGTTACTGGTCACATTTGAAATTCTTATTCAGAATTTAGCATCGAATGTTTTTGCCAAATATTATAAAACCGGCCGACAAATGGCCTGGTAGCAAACGTCTTATCTTATTAACCGACTTCCTAAAAGGTTCTCAAATCGACTGTTGTTTTTTTGTATGTGTTCACCGATTATTCCGCCAATTGTGAATTGATTTTGACGATTATTTTTTTTGTTTGGTAATGCTTCAGAGGTGGTCCCTGATAAATTTTATCAAAATCTTTGGGTATTTTAACAAAATAACTGGAAAAATAAACGAATTGCGTATTTTGATGTTGGGTTTTACAGGTTTTTTTTTTAAATATAATTATCAACCAAGATTTCATAACCGACAACCGATCGATTTTGCTCATATTAAAAAAAAACGTTTAGAAGAGTACTGAACGTTTGTAAGAAATATTATTAAAATAGGTCAGTAAATAGCCACCATAGTAAACTTACCCCCCTTTTTGGGAGAAATACCCTCTTAATCAAAAATCTCCGATGACAAACAATTCTGTATACTTGGAAAACTGGAAAACTAAGTTTCGTAAATATTGGTTAATAAAATACAATCTGTATGCCAGTGTTAACGATAAAAAATAAAATTTTGCTAGTTGATTAGATTTTGTTTTCATAGTGGGAAGCATTCAGAAAACTGATGATAACAACATCGGTAGAAATTTTTTTTGGGTTTCAGCTATAAATCTATCATCTACATGCACAATTTAATTACAAAAGGATCAAAGAATAATACGTAACGGACGTTGAATGAGGACTGTGACGCGGCGCACGCGGCGGAGCGGGCAGCGCCGCCAGTTTAAAATCGTACGTTATTTATACTAACTACACACGGCCGTGTCCACAAGAAAGTCACATTGCATTTTTTCCAGGGGTTCCTACATACATAAAATCACGCCTATTTTCTCTTACGGGGTAGGCAGAGCATCACAGACCATAAGGTCATTCGATGCCACATTTGACCGTGTTTAGAGGGTTAAATGAAAGGGTTTTAGAACGTTAGGGGGATAAGAGGATATGATGTAATATTGGCTTGCAGTGACAGGGACAGGGGTCAATCCGACGCCTACATAAATGCCAATTTCAAGTCCCTTAACTGACTTTTCCAGTATGTACGTATGCTTCTCTTCGAGGACTCTTGCGAGTCCTGTTGATATAAAAGCAATTTCAAAATATATTTATTTGTAATGATAATGTTACAAGAAAACAAATGTACAATTACCAGTGTACATAGAAAAATAAATCATGGTAGTACAATGCAATGAGTTAGTTTGCGTTTATCAGGTACAGGCCTATTAAGACTTATAATGGGAAAAATACCAATACTAAAGAAATTAAAACATTTTTGCTAGCTAACCAAAAAAAAAAAATGTATGTAACCTTCAATGGGAGCCATACATTTTTGGCATTGTTTTTACATAAAAGCGTTACCTCTTGCAGCGACAGGTTGCAGTAGTCGTCTCTGATCTGAAAGTAGAGTCCGAGGATGGCCGACAGCTTGGAAAAGTCGGACTTGTTCTCGCTGAACAACTGCATCAGACGGATGGCCAGCATGAACAGACCGCCCGTCTCTGAACACGATAACGCAACTATTATTACTGTAAAATTGGTTTATTTTTATTGTATACTAGCTACGCCCCGCCGTTTCACCCGTGTAGTGATGAAAAACGGTGATGATGATGATAAAATATAGCCTATGTCCTTCTCCCGAGTTAGAATCTCTCTGCCAATAAACAAGAGAGACAGATAATTACTTTCGCATTTATAATATTAGGTTAGGACCTGTTAGGATTCCAAATATCTTGATTTTCTTAAGAATACAATTGTTCTTTTTTTGTGTAAAATTAATTATCATTCATATATTCCTTTTTTTTTCGATAAATACTAGTACGTTTGTACGGCAGTCACGAGACCATCACAACAATTTGTGACAAAAACAATTGATTATTTCTAACGAAGAAAGTGGCACGTTTCGAGCGTCAATTTCGTATAAGAGCATTAAAATAGTAAGTTAATATATTCAGTTAAGAATAGGAAGGATAATATACTAAGTTAAGGGTAGGGAGGTAATATATTAAGTTAGGTAGAAACAAATGAACGTCGTCGTTCTATACTGACTTTTGATGGTCATCTCTTTGTACTCTGCTTCAGAAGGGCACTGGAAGTTGTCTCGCCAGTAGATCTCCATGCCCTGTCCTCGATGCAGCTCAAGTAGCTGTTCTGTGTACACTTGCGTCGCCTGGAATGTCACAATGAACATGATGATCGACAAGATTTTCCCAACGCGACGAGTACAACTTAATTCTCTGAACAAATAATGATTGTTTTGACCGAGAAACACGTGGGCACAGCTTGCGAAGTTCAGAAGAGCGGTTTTGATTTAAGTATCTTCAAAACTGATACTAATCCGAAGTGAGACGAGCGCTAACGAATAATTACGAATGCTGATAAGAGACGAATATATTCGCCCTCGTTGGTCTGCATTCGGGAAGCTAGAATGAGCGACGACGATTTATGGTAAGCGTTGGAATGCTAATTAAATTGACTACCTTTACGATGCTCCTTTGTCTCGCTACAGGATTGAGTTATCATGTATAACACAGGGAAATGCTACAACAGAGCCACAGAATCTTATCGTCAACATTCGCTGACTGCAGTTGCCGAGTTTACATATATCTTTAACGTGGGATATGTTAAAGTTAAATTAAAGTAAAAAGTAAAATTATTTGCCGTTGCCAAGTTAGATAGATCATCTTCAACATAGCCAAGTTACATAATATAATCTTCAACGTTTACCTTGCCTGCGGTAGCCAAGTTACGTAATATAATAGTCAAAATTTCCCTTACCTGCCGTAGCCGAGTTACATATAATCTTCAACATTTCCCTTAACTACGATTGCTGTGTCACATTGGTCGTCAATGTTTCCCTTACCTGTAATTGCTAAGGAACATAGATCGTCAACATTTCCCTTACCTGCGGTTGCTGAGCCACATTGATCGTCAATCTTTCCCTTAACTGCGGTTGCTGAGACACATTCATCGTCAATTTTTCCCTTATCTGTGATTCCTGAGCCACATAGATCGTCAACGACACTCTTACCTGCGGGTGTCCCAATTCGAGGGTCTTCTCCAACGCCACAATCATGGCGTAGTTGGCCGCGTTGATGGTGCTCGCTACGCCGTAGATGGAATGCGCGACGGGGATACCTCGCCGCAGGATCGAGTTGTCTTGGATGTCGTCGATACTGGAGAGGAGAACGTCTTTATAGTACAGGAAAATATATTGACAGTCGTAGAAATGGTGATAGAGTAGCTATCCCGGAACCCAAAGCCGTGCCCTGTTATTAAGTATATATATCGAAACAGTCACTATCTTGTTCAGGCATTTTTACATTTTTGAACTATAAATTGACTTAATAAATTTACTGAATATATTTACGATCATATTTGTACGTAACAAATCTCCATTATCATTACGAAAGTTTCATAAAAAAAACCATTTTGAGTCAAACAAGTTTTTCGTAAGTACCTCACTCAGTCTCAAATAATTATTTGAGACTTGTACTATGTATAACTACATGGCTGATAGAATATAGAATATATATTGTAAATACATAATACATAATATGATACATATAAACACCCAGACACAGAACAAACAAATAAAAAACATCCGTGCTCAGCAGAAATGTTTGCCCTGGGTGGGGATCGAACCCACGACCTACAGCTCAGAGGCAGACGTACTATCACTGAGCCAAATTAAAATTAGTTGTGCCTTTAGAGTAAAAAAACGTCAAAACTAAAACGTCAATAACTTTACATTTGCAATAGCGTGCGATGAGCATACCCTGGATGTCCCAATTACCAGTGCCAACCACCTAGACAATACACCTGCATCTCTTACAACAGTTACAGCTCGAGACAACTCACCGTATGGGGCGAGTGATGTATTTCAGCGGCCTATAATAAAAATTAAACGTGTATAGCTCGTAGCATAGCAGAAAAGCAACGGAAACAATGACTGGCCAAGCACATAAATAAAGAAAGAAAATATTTTATTTTTATACACCATACACTACAACAAAAGTTATGAGAGAATACAAATACAAAGTAACAAAAGTAAGACTATTGTGCCTAAAAAATATGCAGTTTTTGCGACAACTGCATATTTTTTGTGTATCAAAAAAGGTAAGTGCTCAGCGCTAATGCTGCCTTTAATTTTTTAGAATCATCTATATTTTTGGAAAAAGAAGGTTATTCTTGGAAAAAGATGATGAGCTGAATAGAAATCATAAATAAATATTGTACATTCATTGTCAGTAACAAACAACATTGCGGAGAGAGGTATAGCATTATTTAAAGAAGATTAGATAAGGTAACCATTATGGCTAACGACGAACAATAGCAACTTTCCCACACTTGGACGTCATCATGTTTTCGGCTAAAGTACCCTAATACAAAGAAAACTATATTATAAACATAGATTACTTATCACTTCTTTCAATGTGAATGTTTAATTTTTGTAATAACATTAATTTTTATATGTATACATATATCAAAATAGTTGAAAAAAAATATATTTTTAAATTTTTTATTTGCTGGTAGCGACCCCTAAATAAATATAATTTTAAAATGTGAAAAAATAATTTAATACGTTTTTGTGTCTTAGAATAAAATAAAAAGGTGACACATGAATTACCTAAAAAAAAATGGGCCAAATAAAAAAAGCACCCTAATGTATACGTTTAAAAATGTTGTGATGCGCGAGAGAGATAGTTGCGCTATTTGAGCCCCATCTTAAGTAGTTTATGTACATTGTACGTACCTAAACACGCAATAAAGGAATTATGATGGTATCAAGAAATTACCCCAACCATATCAACATATATAAATTATCCATCTTGGACAGAAAAGTATTTATTTTTTTGTTAATTTTTCTGTAGTAGGTACTACGACGAACCTTTTAAATTCGCCTATTTGTTAAGGTACTAACAGACGATCCGACTTGTTCGGAGCGAACCTTCAAAATTTTTGGTTGTGACGTCACAGCGAACATTCCAATTCAAGTACTAGGAACCTAATTCGGCGAACATGCGTATACACGATCGGATTATGTTTTTTCTGCATGTTCGGATTCGAAGCGATGGATTCGAGTGAACAATTCGATAGGCTGTTAAAGCTATTTCTCTGTCTGTCCGTATGTCACATACATTTTATTCAGAAACTATTAGAACATGAACGTAAGGATGTGGCCCCATGTCATCCGGCACGGCGCCGGATCGATAACAAAAGCCGGCGCGACGCCGGAATTCGACGTTTTTCCCTACTAAAAACGTCGGATTCTTACGCCGCTGCGTGAAATTACACACTGACATGGGCCCGGGCCCAGGCCCGGATGCGTTCTGTGAACTGCTACATAAATCTGTAATAAAATTGTCGTAGATCAATTGTCAAGAAGGGAAGATTTCTTTTTAATTGTGTGCCCCCATGTTAGGTGTCGTTAAAACATCTTTCAAAATGAATTAAAGTCTCATATATCACTTTCTTCTCAGATGTGTCCGAGATGTCAGACCACCAACGACCAAAAGTGAAAAGTTCGCCCCATTTCAAAGCTAGGTACTAGAGCTAGAAATTCATTATTATAACCAAAATCATCAGATTACATAAAAAACTTTCAACGAAATTATTTTTAATTAACACTGTGATTACAACTTATTGAGATAAGTATTGTAATATGCCTTTTGAGATATGTAAAACATGTGCTTTTCTCATAGTACAAATATCCATCCAAAAAGGACCGCTCGAAATACTCGCTATGTTGTCTTCTTTTAGATATTTTAGAGATCTTTTAGATATATAACATTAGCTACGGAAACGGAATCCTACCACATGGATGTCTCGACACTGCCTTGGCTAATAACAAAGTTGTATGTAAAGAGGTCAAGTGCATAAACCGTAACCTACAGTACGATTAAACTAAAGTCAGGTCCATAACAATGTATAAAACATTGTACCTAATATGCATAATTACACCTGCAAAATTCCGTGCGTTATAAGCATTTTCGTGACATTTTTTCCAGACAGGTTAAAACACGGAAATTATTAAAATGGAGTCTATATTTAACGTTAGTATATAGGTTAGGTACAAAAAAAAATACAGTCGAATTGAGAACCTCTTCCTTTTGTTGAAAATAATAAATAGGCCATGAGAGAGAGATAAGAGATATCGACACTTTTGCTGTAGGTAGATGTCACGCAACGAGCTATGGTGAGGGCTATGATTGGTGCCCTCTGCGAGATTGAATCAGATATGAAGAGATTCGAAGACATATGAAAGTCACCGAATGAACACAGCGCACAAGCAAGTGAAGTGGCAGGGCACATATCACGTAGAACTGATAGCCGATGCGATGGGGCTGAAAAGTTCTGGAGTGGAGACCACGCACCGGCAAGCGCAGCGAAGGAAAACCATCCACAAACTGGAGAGAAGATTGACTTAACATAAGTGGCAGCAAGACGGTGGATGCAAGGCGCTTTTCTCTTTCTTGTATTTTTGGGAATTCATGGTGGAGGCCTATGACCAACAGTGGACTTAACTGAAACGGTAATGACGACGATATATTTCTAACCACATAGTTCGAATATTTCGATGACAAAGACGGAAGCATGTTGTTCCGTGGATTAGTCGGTATGGAAATAGAAGAGTCCCGTCGGATGCCAAAATGTTTAATTGTCTATTATAAACTATTATTTTGACGCTAACGTAATGAATTAACGTTTGAACTTTTCGGATACATTTCTGGCAAACCCATTAGGTACATAAGAAAGTTTAAGTTTCTGAGTGTGTGTATGTATGTATATAATGTTTCCGATTGAGATGTGCGAGATGTCATTAGATTCGTCTTCACTTCCTGAATAAAAAAATGCGTTTTTTTCATAACCTTCAACGAATTTTTTTCGTAATAAACAATTGATTTTACTAGAATAAGTCTAAAAATGCACATTTATAATCTTGTACAGCGATTTTATGAAAAAAAAACGTACACTCAACAACGTATCAAGCATAAAGAAATCGTAAGTTAGACTGCAAAAACGGCTTTTCTGCAGTCGGGTACCTACTTTGTTTTTCTTTTAATAGATATGCTTGTTTAAATCAGCGATAGGCTTACGCTTAACCGGCAAACACGCTTGCCTAAAGTTAATCGACTGTCGCGGTCTATGATGCAGCACGATTGCCTAGAAAGAACCCGAATCACTACCTATTTAAAGACACCTAGATTATATGTATTCTGATAATGCCCACCATTATATCACCAAGTGTATTAGTGTAGGTACTCTCCAGACATTAGTGTGAAGAGTACCCAGTCGTACTTATTTGGTATTCTATTCATGATTTGTTCTATTGTTGTTAGTGTCACTAAAATATACCGAGAATCTATCCGTAGAATGTAAGGATGTTATGACATTGAAGCGCCTTTCTATAAATATGTAGCAGGTACAACAAACATTGATTTATAAACAGCAGGATAGCTACTAGATGTAGACAAGATGTAGACAACCGTTTACAGATAAAAGTAACTTATAGAACGCCATGAGAAACAAAGGCTTGTTTGTTATTGGTTTTCGCTGGGAACAGAAAACTAAATATTATAATATTATGAGCTAACAAAAAACAATGATTTATAAACGCAATTGATGCTGTATCTGCAGTGGAAACCTTGTGTTAGCAATGTAGCATACAACGCCATGAGATTCGTAAGATTTCCAGTTGTCATAAGCCAGAAGCGAAAGTCTGAAAATTAAGTTGGACGGTGTTCTTTGCGAGAGAATTTCTTTAAAAAAATATATACGGTGCGAATTGATAACCACCTCCTTTTTCGAAGTCGGTTAAAATAGGCTGATTAAGATGATCATTATACACTCACAAAGAGAAACTGGAACATTTGGGTACCCAAAGCACAGGCTTCATTGCCTAGTTTGGGGCCCGAAACTAACTCTTTAATCCACAGCCAAATTTGCCAGTTTTGTTATTATTATTATTTTTATGTATGTAGTTTTATATGTATATATCTTCTCTGTTGTCACTAGTTAATGTAATATTTCTATCTGTATGACCATTTGTATGGTAATAAACATATTATTATTATTATATTACATAGAACTAGTACAACTTTATCGAAATATTTAGAGTTTTGAATAGAATAATATATGTACACATATTATGTAGGTGGCAAATTTCCCTATATTACATGTCAACAAGTAAAACCAATAGTAAAGTTGTACTCGACTTTCCCATATCTCCACGAATAAGATATTTCTGAAGTCCATTACCGATATCTACATTTTAATATCAATGGCACCCGAATATTGTTTTTCAACACAGCATGCGGTATAATTTCAAACGTGATAAGAGTGCCTATTCATAACTCTACACGTTTGCTGGGAATCGCCTATCGACCTTGTCGATCAAAATAGTCGACATGTGTATCATTTCTTAAGAATTCGCCTCAGTAAATTACGGGAATTATTTAATTGCACGCTAGAATTATCTGACGCACGTCAAAGTAACTTCATCAAATAAATTGTTTCAAGTCTAGGTAACCTATAGTGAACAATCGATATACTTTTTTATTTTTATATCCCTACTTATTATTACTTCTAAAACAATTTAATGTCTATGACAAACAATATAAACAAACACACAACAATATAGACAAACAGTATAACCAATTTAATGTCTAATGTAATGACTATGTCATTATATCAAGAGTTCGCATATAATAACCATTGATAAAGAGTATTAAGAAGGTTTTTTTTTACAGACTTCAAAAATAAGGACGATAATAATTCAGTTGTTTTTACGTTTGTTGTAGCATAACTCCATCATTTAAACCGATTTGGAATATTTATTGTACTAGGCAGGAAAGTTGTATTTTACCGTCGAGTGTCTGACAGTTGAATCCAGAGCAAGCGAAGGATTCTAGGTTTTTTCTAGTGTGGAATCCAGAGCGTAGCGATGGATACAAGAAGAAACGAGACAAAATAACTTTACAGCCGAGTGCAATACAAAGTTTCTTAACATAGCGAGGAAAATGTTTAGTTCACCTATTTTCTCTGGTACAAAGATCTGTTTGGCATCATATGCAACTCTACTGGTTCTCCAAAATTACAATATAATCACGTGAATTCACTTACATGTGTATATTTCTTAATTTAAGCATGATTTACAACAAAATGTACGGAAATTACATCGGACAAAGTTTTCTTAATTCAATTAATAACAATTTTTTGTTTGATATACTTTCAGATTGGGCCTAGATCCACATTCTTGTTGCGTACTGCACAAGAATGGAATTCTTTTCAGCCAACTCTGTTTCCAGAGACCTAAAATCTTGGAATTTCAAGGCTAAAGTGAATAGATATCTTCTAGATCGACGAGCTCCATCCTCAGCCACACCGTCGTTTAACATCAGGCGAGTTGGTGGTCAATCGTAGATCTATCTTGTGTATATATTATATACATATATAGATGTTTCACCAAAATCGGTTCAGTACTCATTTTTAAAACGAAATTGCGCATTTTGAAGTCCGTTTTACAGTTTTTTTTGTTAATATAATTATTTGCGAACGATGTGTTAGATAAAGTTGTTTAATTTCAATAATGATTTTAGTTGACATAGTTTGAGGTGCGATCTAGTTTACGTACAGTTAACAGATTCAAGATCAAAGGTTTTTCTTATTGCACATCATCAAGGATTTATACCTAAATATTAATTGGCATTGCTGGAGCCTGTTTGAATTTGGGTTTTCCGAATGACTGGTAAATAAAATTGTTCACCAATTTACCTAACTACTTTGTTGGGTACTTTGAAAACAAGCCGTAACCTAACGGGCAAGGCAATTATCACAATATTGCTTCTTTTAGAGTAATACACGATCGGATCGGTTCAGAGCGATAAAATTGTTCGCTGGGACGTCGCAGCGGACAAGCCCCTGACTGGCCTTGTGGCTCAGTTGGTAGTATGTCTGCCTGCTGTGCTGTAGGTCGTGGGTTCAATCCCCACCCAAGGCAAACATTTGTGTGATGAGCACGGATGTTTGTTCTGTGTCTGGGTGTTTCTATGTATTATATGTATATATTTACAAAAAAAAAAAGTATATATGTATTTTATCAGCCATCTAGTTCCATAGTACAAGCTTTGCTTAGTTTGGGCTAGATGGTGTTGTGTGAAATGTCCACAAATATTTATATTTATTTATATTTATATTTAATGGTGGTCAATAGCACGTTTTTGAAAAATTTATAAACAGTGTGCTAGTTATGTATTGCAAACTCCATACTAAAGGAACTTATTCTGAACAATTTAAGAAGTTTGCTCGTTGATCGCTTCGTACAGATCCGATTGTATGATACTATCAATAATAATTTTAAAGTATTTTATTAATTTGACATTTTATCAATGAGTTTATTTTTATTATTATAAACGCACACGTGATATACACGTGTTTCTATTGACTTGTAACTATGGAGTTATAAATAAATATTTGTATTTGTAATAATAATTTATCAATAATAATAATAATTTATTTGAGCAAAATAAAGTAATTTACATGATGCAAACTTCAACATTTCGTTTATAACATTTATAATTAACTTTACACCTACAGTCCAACTACATCCAATTACAATGATCAAATAATTTTAATTTTATTATTATCTCTGAACGAACTTTTATTACCAAATAAGTGTTCTACATGTCTATTAAAATAAGATATACAGTTTTGTGTATATTTTCTGGCAAAAACGTAACATAAGCTCAACACAATATCCAGCGCAACATATAAAGTGCACTACAAATATCGCTCTCATGCAGTCTAGTTTTTTTGTTTAACATAGTATTTGAGTCATCTAAATAATTGTTTTAGGAAATATTTGTAGGTAACAACCATTAGCGTATCTAGAGATACTTTCTAGGGTGGGCCTGACCCCAAGATCTCTAATTATGTATACTTAGATGGGTAACCCAAAATCCTATGGGTTTTAATTTTGTTTGAATTTTACTTGCCCAAACCGTGTCATAGAACTGTCTGATTCTAGAAGTTTTACTTGACACGACTTCTGTGTTTTGTTTCCTTAAGTTTGTTAGCCAAAAGTTTAATTTGCTGCGACAATTATTAGGTTAGGTTCAGAAACTTTCTTATTACTAAGATTCGGTTGTCCGACGAGTTGTCAAATGAGCTATCGGGATTTGATAAAAAATCTTTAGAAACAAAATACATTTCGTTTTCGGAGAAATGTTATTTCGATATTTCATAACTCAATGAGATAACTCTGTTCTTATAGGCCCTTAAACGACTGAAACAAAAACATGTAATCCCATATTTATCCAGTCACAATAGCCCCGTCAAAGGAAGCACCATAAAGTAAATGTTGTTTTACCTTTACTGATCTGTTGTGTAAATAATATTTAAATGGGTTTTTTATTTAAAGCTGTTTTTACGAAACACAGTTTGACAATAAAATCGTTGGGAAATACCTTGCATACTAAAAGACATTAACAAAAACTAATTAACAAATTAGCTTTTATATGAAGCCAGATACTGTAGAATTATGATGTATATAATTATTATATGAGATCTTTTTACTTATATATTTATATTTTTCTTTTTTTGTTGGTGGTTTTTAAGTTTTCTAAACGTATAGTTGTTTTCTTTTATGTATGTTATTGGCTACCTTATTATCCTATAGTAGTTTGTGCGCATAAATCTGTAATTTTTATACAGATTTCAAAAAAAATAAAAAATATTTGACTTTTGAATTGGTCCCATGGAAATTTTATCAAGATCATTTAAGTTTTAAGTATACATAGACAATCGCATCTGTCATTCTGTTTACATCGCCAAAATGGTGAAAATGGTATAAAGATAATTTGACAGCAACCAATCTGATAGAGGTCAGTGTATTTATGAAGAATATAAATTACTGTTTCTCTTAATTGTTACAATGGGATGTCCTATGATAAAGAGATAACAATTATACAAATGACAGTTTTATACATGGTCAAGGACAATGCGCGGAAACATATGCGGATGCCATTTATTCGTATTTATACCTAAACCTGTTTTTTTTAAATTGTTTATGTATTCGAGGAAGTTTTTTTAATATCTTTGTTTCTTGCATTTACATTTTATGAATAGCTGCGACCCCCGGTTTCATCCGTGTAGTGATGAAAAACGGTGATGTTGGTGATAAAATGTAGCCTAACTCCGTCTCCAGAAGGCCTAAGATGCGCGACGTGACACATTTTTCTCTACACTTTTTCTCTTATAGAACTCAGTAACCTTGTCACGTTCTCGCATGACAAGACAAGAAAATTTTGTCGCGGCGCGCATCTTATGCCTGCAGGTTTAGCTATTTCTATTATGCAAATTAACATGGTTGTTACACATTTTTATTTGAACAAACAGAACGCCCACTTGGAAGCCTTGCCCACAGAGGGGTTACCACAATCTTAATGACAATTTTATTTCAATATTATTTTGACCTTTGTCTTACTCTCTCAACTGTAGAAAGAGCGAGACATAGTAATATTGAAACTTGACATGTCCATGAAACAAATACTCACAGCAAGCTAGAGTTGTGAAGCATCTGCACAATTTCACCAACCGCACGGAGCTTATCATCAGATATTTGGAGCCAGTAGTTGAACGCAGAGGCCAGCTTTGTTCGTATCTGCTTCCCTGGCACCGACTGGATATATGTGTATGGCATCAGGATTTTCTGCAACAGACGTGAGTATTACAGTTCATGCCAATTACCTACTCAACATCAGAACCATAAGGTCAGATGTCCCACACACCAAAAATGGAATATCCGACGTTATGTAATCAGAACCATAAGGATGAGTGCCCAATCATAAAAACTGAAACATCTGACCTTATGGTTCTGATGTTGATTAAAATACACCATGATTCTACCATCGGCGATGTAGGTATGTAATGTGTTCCATGTAAAGGATTGTAGCTGTCTTTAAAGCAAATTTTTCGTCGTGGTCCAAATCTATATGTATATCGCGTCATTTTATCCGCGATCGAAACAATGCATCTTTTCGTAAAGGAAACCCACATGTGACAAGGAAGCCACTCTCTATATTACAAGGTTCAAACCCAGAAGTTTTCCAGTTAGTGACTTAGGATAAAAAAAATATTTAAAGGCATAGAATTTAAAAGGGGCGCCTGGCGATTACTCGCGAAAAAAATACACTGATTGTCCGAAGAACAGTACATAATAAATAAATACTTACCAAGTGATTTTCTTTTAGATTACAGCATTAGTTATGGAACCCTACTATATATGTGTCTCGACACAGTCTTGGCCACTTATTTTATGTTAGATCTACAATTGAGCGCAACTTGGCTGATGTTACTTAAATTGAATTTTTGGCTGGATTTTATAAATCCCTAATAATTTGCTAATATCACAATATGGCAACTGATGCCAACAGCATCAAAACATTGTGTATAAAATAACACAATGTAGCTACTTCCTTGTGTAGATAATAAACATGTTAAATATCATAGCATTTTATATTTAATCATACATAATATGTATACTTTACAAGATACAATCTATGCATAACTTTACATAGTAAAATTTTATGTCTGTAATAGTTTCACACCCTAATAATTTAAATTAGATTAGAAAAATGAGAATTCCGATAAGGTTTTGTCACGATTTATTTTAATCATGATTTTTCATGTTTCAATATTTTTTAATTTTTTTTTTTTTTGAGATACCTCGTTTTATGTTGTCACATTAAATTTTTTGTTTTTTTTTTACATTGTTTTAGTGTAGATTATGTATTTAGTATTAGAAGTTTTTATCATATAATAATTATGTATTTTAGTATCATTATGTATATACTTTTATGGAGTTGTATGATTCAATTATTTTTAGTAAGTATATATATAATAAATATGTCAACTAGAGGTTTTCTTGGGGTTTGGGAATTGTATCTGATTCTCGTGATTCATGCTATGCCTAGTGCAGGAATCAAAGTTTTTAGATTTTTTTGATTAAATGATTCTAACAGCAAAATGTATAATTTTCAATATAAACTTAAGTGGAGATAATCATTCTGTCAGCATTCTATATTGCCTGACATATTGGTGATAAGATATATTTACTTGTCAATAATAGGGTTTGTTTTTTATTATTATTTTATTTACTTTAATTTAATAAGATATATAATAAAAAGTTTATTGATTTTATTAGTGAGTATTAGGGCTCAAGGATTTCAATAAAATATATATAATTTGTTTTTTTTTAATAATTCTGTTTCATAAAAATCAATTTTACATACCGTTGTCACTTCCATTAATATGTTAAATTATTTTAGAACAGGTTTAATTGCTCAGGTGCACTAAATTATACTAACCATCGGCTGCAAAGGTTCTCTGCGGCGCCTATTAGGAAGCCGCATTGCGTCATTTTAATTTATAGACTACATTAACAAAACATCAATTATAATTCTAACAAAGTTGCGCAGCAAAGAGTAATTAATATTAAAATTATTCTTACAACAAAGTAAAGTGTAAATTTAAACTAAAATAATAAAAAAAAACATGTGATAAGACGACATTTCATACTTGTTAAGTTTAAATAAAAATAATGCAAGGTATATGAATAAAGTCACTGTTACCTCATCTTGCATTTTTTCACCGCTTTTAGTGCTAATGACGGACATTATTTAAAGCGGCTCTAAATAGTTTTAGTTAGGTATAAAAACAGTATTTTTTCCAATAAAAAATCGATTCTCATTTCACATGCACCCACCTAACTTATTGACTGACGACTGACGTTTCGTATGTTTGACAGTCAGTGGTGACTGGTGATTTATATGGAGTTTTGGCGGGAACGTCATCGAAACATGTTGTTGCTTTGTTTTATATTTCTTATCTTGTGTTATTTTTAATATTAATGCCATAAAATGGCGGTGTTTTATTCATTAAGTGTTCGATCAAGTACATGAGTGTGGGCAAGTGAAATTAAGCAGTGAAACGTGTCATTTTACATTGTCGACAAAACTTCATAGAGGCTTCTAGTAAAGTCACTACCACTTTACTGAAGCAAGACTTGACTTATAAATTGACTGTATAGGTGACTTAGATTGTGACTAGAATATTTACAACTTGTTTTATTCAAGAAACTTGAAAAAAATCCTAATATTTGACACTGGCAAATGCTTTAATGCGGGTCCAATACAAAAAAGAAGAAGGTGATTTATATGTTTTTAATTTGCCCTACGGACACGCTAAGGCCGTTTGGCCATACTGCCTTGTCTTAAATATGCTATCTCAATTACATATTTCAGTAAAGTTATGGTGACTTTACTAGAAACTTCTATGGAGTTTTGCCGACAACGTAAAATGACACGTTTTACTGCTTTATTCCACTTGCCCACACTCACACACTTGATCGAACTCTTATAAATAATGTATGTACTTAACAGTGGGATCTTCCATAGAAAAAAAAATATGAAAATATTTTCCAATTTTGATTCATATATTATTTTGAGCCTGTTCCGTCCTACTGCTGGGCAAAGGCCTCAAATTTTGATTTAAGTCGGAACATATGAAGTTTGCGCAAAATTCTCAATTCAACCCAGATTATAATATCCTTCTTCTTTTTTGTATTGCACCCGCATTAAAGCATTTGCCAGTGTCAAGTATTTGGATTTTTTCAAGTTTCTTGAATAAAACAAGTTATATAGTGTTCGAGTCACAGTCTAAGTCACGTAAACAGTCGTTTTCAAATTTAAGTCTTGCCTTAGTAAAGTGATGGCGACTTTACTAGAAACTTCTATGTAATTTTGCCGACAACGTAAAATCACACGTTTCACTGCTTTATTTCACTTACCCACACTCACGCACTTAAAACACTACCATTTTTATAGCATTAATGTTCAAAATACCACAAGTATAAAAAAATAAAACAAAGCAACAACATGTTACTAAGACGTTCCCTCCAAAACTCAGTTAAATTCTTTGTCAATTAGAGGTGGGCGTTTTTCAAGTAACTGTTTTTTTCAACAGCTTTTCGTCAACGAATTAACAGCTTCTCGTTATTACGTAAACCAGTAAATTTTTTGCAACCTGTTAATTGCACAAAAGCCGCTTCGTTCTGTTAATTCAACACGTATTGACTGAACGATACACGAAAATCTCCGAATACGCGCGATTAATTCCCAAATAGATCGAACGAGAGAAACCCAAGACGAGAGTTTTTGTAAAAACGTTATTAGGTTCTCGTTGATAGGTAAAGCAGTTGATTTAACAAAACAAGTTGACTGGTCAATGGCGTTCTTTCAACGCTGTTATTGGCTATAAGTAGGTATACATCCACGGAACTCTACGAATACATCCGATCAAACGTCCCGAAGAAATTCAATCAGTGGTATTCTCATTTCTCGCTTACTCCGCGTATGGGTAAATGAGAGTTTATGAGAGGATGCTTTTACGGATTATTACGCAAAAATTATACTTGTTGCTTGTAAGATAGGATCTAAAATCAAACAAAAACATTCAAGGTGTCGAGCTATTTTGTTTGAAAAAAGCGTTTGTTTTTTATTAATTTTGAATTTAAAATTGTGTGTAAACAAAATTGTTATTACAAGGTTTTATTTAGTTTCACCTGTACCAATGTTTGTCATCAAATCTTGCAAATTAAATTTGATACACTTCCCGGTTACCGATTGAGCTGAAATTTTGCATACATGTGAAAATCACGCGCACAACATGCACACTTGTCCAGTGTCGCATTATTGGGCAGTCCATACGCCATGCGAACAGCTGCAGGTAGCTGTTGCGGCTGCCACGCACTCGGCGCATCAGGGAAGCGATTCGCTTACGCATGATTGTTGCGAAGCCGTCTATTCGCGCATCTGTAAACATCCCTGATGCACTGAAATGACGTGGCAGCTACATCAGCGACCTGAAGCCAGTCATCTCTGGACGGTAGTTCCACTTTATAGAATTTTTGGAAGCTATTAAGTGAAGGCATGATATCGGAGTTCATGCGTAGTAACGGTGTCTCATCTACCAAGTCCAATAAGGATCTTAATTTATGAGATAGGCATTTGAATCCTCCCTGGGCTCTCAACCTTTAGGCACTAGCTATCGCGTCCTTGACAATATACATGTCTAGAGGCGTTATACGTAGCAGCGCGTTAAGGCAGCTCCAGGAGTGGTGGCCATTGCCCCGGTTGCCATGAGACATGCAGTTCTCTGCAGACTATTTAACTTATCCGCCGCAGCTTTTTGGTAGGCTTTGTTGTACCATACCACAGAGGCGTACGTGATTGTCGGCCTTACTATGGTGGAGTACAGCCAAAGAGCAGCCCTAGGATTTAAATCCCAGTATTCCCAGTTGCTCCCCACCATGCGGCCACAAGTACCTAAGGCAATTTTTGCCTTATATATTATGTTGCTGAGATGGGAGTTCCAAGTCAGTTTCTGGTCGATTGTAACGCCCAAGTATTTGACTTCAGTAGATAACTCTACTTGCTTCCCGTTTAGCCAAGGCTTGACTAGTTTAACTAGCCGCCTACGCTTAGTAAAGGGGATTACAACTGTTTTCTCAGAATTCACTGATAAGAGGTTTTCCTGGCACCAGTTGTTTATGGTGTGCAGGGCCCTCTGCATCATCGAGGATAATACCTGACCTAAGTACAAGGACAAAATAACTGTTTGAAATTTGAATTTCCCGCCGCATGCGTGAGCGACATTTTTTTCGTACACTCTTGTCAGTTGTGTTGTGACTTGTCAGTTCAGTTGTCATTTGTCTTCTTCTTCTTCTTTTTTGTATTGGACCCGCATTAAAGCATTTGCCAGTGTCAAGTATTAGGATTTTTTCAAGTTTCTTGAATAAAACAAGTTGTAAATATTCTAGTCACAATCTAAGTCACGTATACAGTCAATTTATAAGTCGAGTCCTGCTTCAGTAAAGTGGTGGCGACTTTACTAGAAGCTTCTATGGAGTTTAGTCGACAACGTAAAATCACACGTTTTACTGCTTTATTTCACTTGCCCACACTCACGCACTTTATCGAACACTTAATGAATAAAACACCACCATTTTTATAGCATTAATGTTCAAAATAACACAAGTTTAGGAAAATAAAACAAAGCAACAACACGTTACTAAGACGTTCCCGCCAAAACTGCCTTGTCATTTGTCAGTCGTCTTCGGTGTTGGTTCTGCCAAAACCAAAAGGTCGAACGCTGCACTGATGCCAACTTAGCTACTTTATAGCTAGATCTGGCTACTTTTAGACCCCCGTCAGCTACTTTTTTCGAAAGTTGTAGCTAAAAAATCTAGCTACGTTTTCTATCACCTTTTGAACACGGCGACACAGATACAGTAAATTGTACATTTATAATGTGTTAAACTAGTTTGACAGTAAGTATGAAGGTGTAAAGCTGGCAGTAACATTCAAATCCGTACCAACACTCTATAATCCATTCATAGATTATAGAGTTAAATCTATTCTTAGAGTGGTTGTACGTCATTGGGCAGTAACAGAGCCACAGAAAACTTCAGGATCGAGTCACAGCAAGCGCAACATAGGAAGACCAGCCACGAAATGGACAGATGACTTCATACAAGTGGCGGAAAGACGCTGGATACAAGCGCTTCGGTCGTCAATCGTTTTTTTTTTGGAAATCCATGGGGGAACCCAATGTCCAGCAGTGGACTTTTCATGATTGAGATGATGATGATTACGAGTCAACAATTGAAGAACGTGGGCTGGAAGTCTCGACTTTATATAAATCCATTTATCAACAGAATTCTGTTGATAAGTTAATTCATATAGGCTTTATGGGCGCAGTCAGAAAGTACAGAGTAAGTTAGTAACAATTTATCTTATCTCTGTATACACACCATAATATTAATTTTATGTTGATTTGTCATATTACAGACAAATATAAACCGATGTTAACACTTCAATAAATCGACACTAAATTACTTTGCACTAAACTGACTGTGTCCATACTGCCTGTATGAATCAATTTATTAACCGATCTATCTTAATAAAATTTATTAATAAGACATAATTTTTAGGGTTTCGTACCCAAAGGGTTAAGCGGGACTATATATTAATAAGACTCCGCTGTCTATTTGTCCGTCTGTCACCAGGCTGTATCTCATGAACTGCGATAGTTAGACAGTTGAAATTTTCACAAATGTTGTATTTCTGTTGCCGCTTTAACAAAAAGAGTAAAAAACAGAATAAAATAAATATTTAAGGAGGCTCCCATACAACAAACGTGATTTTGTTGCTCGTTTTTCTCGATATTGATAACGGAAACAGGTAGACGCTTGAAATATTCACAGAATATTGAGTTATATTATTCACTTTAGAAATAAATAATTAAAATAAAATTAATATTTAAGTGTGGTTCCCATACAACAGACATAATTTTTTTGCCGTTTTTATAGATAATGGTTTGGAACCCTTCATGCATGAGTCCGACTCGCACTTGGCTGGTTTTTATTACACTATATTTGTTTTTTTCCGCCCCTAGCTACTTCTAGCTACTTTTTGGGGTCAAATCTAGCTATATACATAACAGTACAGTTGGCAACACTGAAAAGCTGTGGTCAAACTGGTCAAAACAAAACTCAAAACGAAATGCAAATGTTTTTGTTCTCGGTTTTCAAGTTTTAAATTTTTTTCGTATGTGCAAAAAGATTATTTTTATTGAATTTCATGATTACGCTGAGAATGCGCGTGTATGACAACGTCTGTGGAGATAGTATTTGATTATGTCCGCTCGAAATTACCTATCAGCTCGAGAGAAGAGTTACGGCAAAAGTAAGCTGATTGATTGTTTACCCAACATAAACGCACAAAAATTTGGGTATCGTTCTGGTCAAGAATTGCCACCGCTATCGGCGAATACAAGCAAGTTTCTGAACCGTAACATTAATTATTACGACTACGAAATCGACCCATATCTTGCCAGCAGTGGAGACAGAGCTGGGACTCCATTTTCGGATTTATTTTCTGAGAGTGAGACAGGTAGCAATCATTTATTTACCTACGCCTTATCATGTTTTCATTTCTTTTATACCTTACCTTATATAACAATTACCAATTTTATTATGTCACAAATTACCTCTTAGCTAAATTACTTATACATAGAGTAAAAATGATGTGATTTTCAAGGAAATAATTGATGGGAATGATACTTACAGGTACACCAGACTTTCATAGTGAAGAAAGTGACAGTAGTGCTGGGTCAGCACTTCGTCAGAGCACTGCGGAGGCTTCAAAAACACTTGCTCAGGAGTGGGAGCGGATTGAGAGGACATTATACAATGAGGATGGAGAAAAGTCTTCCCGACTTACTGTTATTGAGGAGTGTAAGCAGTGGAGACAGTTGCATCCACAGCTTAGGTGAGGACTTTAGATGATTGAGGGTGTTTTTTTTTATACAACATGCAAGTCCCTTGTTTGATGTCAAACTTTGAACTTTGAACCTAGATTCACTAACTATTGCTTGCACATGATAAGATTTTATCTTAGTGTTATTTCATAAGACAGCTAAAAAGATGGGTTCAATCCAGATTTGACAGAATATTAGCAACTGATTTTAAAGCTGCAGCCAAACAAGCATATTTTTTGAGTTATGAGTTGCATTTTCTTGGTTGTGTAATTTGGATTCAATTGAAACTGATAACTCATTTTGTGTCATTGTGTGGTACAAAGTAGACTTTTGTATGAAAGATTTAGGACTAGATGTGCACATTTGGATAGCTGATATTAATACAAATGGCAAATTTTATGCAAAAAATAATATCCTAACCTAATCCTAATCATAATGAAATTTGCTACAGATATAGCTGAGAATCTTAAGACAGATATAGACTACATTGAATTATCTCATCATGTCGGTGACTTGGGGTTATATCTATATGAGTATAGTTGAGATTTACTGCAATAAACTTACTGATTTTTTATTTTTTAGCAGAAACAGATTATTTTTACATTAGTGATTTTGGAATTTTCAGGAACTGGGATTCCTGAAATACTCTTTTTTTGCTAAAAAATAATCAACAGCTTCATAACCAGTAAAAATAATGAAAGACATACACACCAAAAAGATTTACAGTAAAATTCTAAATACTTACACAATTGAAATAGAGTTAACATAGTTTTACATGCTTATCATGCCGCGACCCACTTACCTAAATTTTTGTCAATAGTTGAAATAAAGCAATTCAAGGACAACAGTAGAAGCTTTTACCCCAGTACAGAATTACGAGGTAGTAAGTCTTTGCTTGTAAATATTGATTGGTAAAATCCATTACATATTTATAGCTACCTCAACCTTCAGAGTCATAACAGAACATATAGATAGTGTATGTATTGTGATAATTGTAGAAACCTGGGATGCTATTCTTGAGTAATAGATATTTTTTCAGTCACCGGTCCTTTTTGAAATAGACAGATTAACAGTGCAAACAAAGTTGAATGTGATTGGAAATTATTTTGCTGTCACCACATTGAAATAACTGTAAGAAATCACCTTATATTTTTGTATAGGAGTGTGATAGTAAAATTTTGGATGTGCATAGTCTATGCATTCTTATTGGGAAATAAATTATAGAACCTGTGGGATAATATTAATTTATATAATTCACAGAGTTGTCGGCAAAGCCATCCCATTGCCTGAGAAGAGACTTTGCTACAGACAAATTGAACTCGACGAGGTCATCGCAATGCATTACAGTGACTATGAACAATTCAGTGAGAGCGAAGAACGTCTGTCACAGAGCAGCAATGATGTCACTCCACAAAACTCTCCTCGACCATCCATCAACTACTTCCAAGATCAAGCAATCGAACAAGAACCAAAATACGAATATCAAGAGCCAAAATACGAATATCAAGAGCCGAAACTGGCTAGAGAAAAGGTATCCTTCTATACCACTTACGACGAAGAACCAGATCTATCCGACTCTTTCTGCTCATTGTTACAAATCACACCCATACAAATAAGAAGTCCAATGCACAAAAAAAAACCTAACCCTTGTATTTTAAGATCGGAAATAGCGTCGTCTCGGTGGATGAAAAACTCACGACCTGACTCTTCATTGAACTGTGATAGAAATAGTGCTAAGTCATTCGTTTCATTAGACACTAAGAATTTTAATATGGCTTTGAGTGCATCGGAACGGAATAACATTATAAATGGCAATAGAGTAGTGACGGCGAGGCAAAGAGAACTGGGGAGGTTAGAGCCTCTTCTAACGCCGGAGAGTCAAAATGATTTTTCTAAAGCACTGAATACACAGCAGTATAATATTAGAAAAGTCTCACTGCCACCTTTGCTTTTAGACGAAGAGAAGCGAAAAGTAGCTTCAGCTAAAAAGCATAATAAGAGAAAGAGCAGCACCAAATCAAATCAATCTTCTATCAAATCTTTTTATCAGTTGGATAGATTTAGACATTAATAGAGAAACCAATTTTGACACTTTTTTTTGAAGAAATGTGGAGTATTGGTAAGTAAACTTAACTTATATATTATCAAATTTTGTTACTGTTAAAATTGATCTAGTTATTAGTGTTGATAAAATAAGATAAAATTTGCAAATTAATTTTTAGTTTTCCGTCCAAAATAGATTTAGAAAAATACAGGGTGCAATAACAAAAAAAAAACATATATCTTGCAAAGGGATATGTATTTTCTTGTTATTTATTGTATGCTGTTATTCGAAACTTTGTACTATATTAAAATAGGAATCGGATTTTAATATTACTGTTGTTCATGCTGTTTTTATAGTTTCAATGACATGCTGTTTCAAATTCTCAGTTTCAGTTTCAAATGTTGGACGTCAAAATCTCGCTCAATACTTTTGACCAATTAATCCCATGTAGTTGGTAAACTAAATAGAAATAATTACTAATAGCCAAAAGGAATAAATGAGTTTTTACCTTCATAGCAAACCAACTAAAAAAAAAAAATGGCTTGAAATTTATAAACTTCATTCATTTTCGACATATTCTAATCCTTATTCTTATAATTTGTATAGTCCGTTAAGGACTCTCGACACAAAAAACGGCAGTTTTTCCTGAAATACAGGCTGATATGGTCACTAGCAATATTCTGGTACACGTTAATTAGTGGTCATATGAAACGTATATAGAAATAAAACCGAAACCAATTCTAAAAAAAAAACTAAGAAAACCTCAGTTAAAGTTTTTCCAAGATTCCAGAAGATACGGACGTCACATAACCTAGGTACGTTGCTCAGACCAGTGATCGCACAACTTGCATGTAGTCTCGGCGCGCGTGGTTTGAGTATCCGTATTTTTATGTTTGCTCAGCATAATTATGTCAAATATTAACCACCTATGTATTTGATTATTTGGAATGAGAATCAAGTACTGGACAACCTGTATCAATATTGCTAGTGTTCCAAAAGTCACTGTATAATTAAGAAGGATACTTTATATCAAATCTTTAAAAAGATAAAACTAAATAAAAATCTGTTCATCACTTTGTAAGTCATGTGAAACATATAAAATTCTCTTTTTGCGTTCAAAGTTGCATATAAACATCTAAAAGTACTTTACTTACGTCATTCTCTGATTTCTCGCTTATTATTAAAACATATCATAGTGTCATTTTATATATCCAATAACGTAATTGTAAAATAATTTATATTTAAATCATCATAGTTAAGATAAGCCATGTAATTTTATGGTAAAGCCCTCTGTATAGTTTGTGTCGAATTTCAATTTTCAAATTGTTATCAATTCTGCAAGTATTAAATAATAGGTACATATTATTATTAATATGCCAAATATGAAAACAAATATCACAGTACTTAGGAAGATATTTGTTTATTTAATATGAAATGCTGGAGCCAATGTTTGATACTGCACTGTATGGATTGTGAATGAAATATATAGATAGGTGCACGAGTTAATTTTAGGGATAAATCATCAACTACGTTTCCGAATTATAAATGGCGGAGTAATAATTAAATATGATAAAAAAAACTGATAACCTCCTTTTCCGACGTTAGATAAAACATGATGGGGTTTTATAAGCTCTGTATATCTCCTAAAAATCCTAGCTGAAAACAACGCCGCTGTACCGCTTTTAGAGATTGCATTTAATTGCTGTCCATAAATAGGTATGACAGTGACTTTTATTTCTTTGTGATAAAGTTGAAATTGCGAGCATTTTTTGGAGCTCACTTTTCTCAATATTTTTTTCTAATGTAACACGATTATTACCAATATTCTTTTTCTACATTTCCGATATTTGCCGAAGCCCAAATTGTATCTGTAAGTACTGTACAAGACATAATGTAGTAAAGGAAATTTTAAACACATTTTAAATGCATACTTTCTAATGAACTGTACCTCGTCGTAAAATTATATACTTATGAAAATTCCAAATTTGTAGTTTCCGGACCTAACTCGAGGACCTGAGGATTAAGAATTAAGGATGAGCAGATTCTTGACCCATAATTTAAAAACTGTTGAATCAAAGTTTGCACGGCATTGAATTGTAAAGGGCAAAGTTCTCGCTAAGCTACGTACAGAGTACAGGGGCCCAATTCAGTCAAGACCGCTCCATAGCCGAACCATATGTGGAGCGTTTCCCGTCGGCCGCCATAGTTTTTTTGATTCAGTCACTTTTATGTCATACAATTGACACATATGATGAAACGTAACACGTCCTTCGCTCGTTACTAAATCAAAAAATGATAGCAGCCGAAAGGAAATGCTTCGCACAAGGTTCAGTTACGGATCGGTTTTGAATAACTGAATTGCCCCCCTGACGTATTCGTTAGCTCGTCTCATTGTATAGAAATGGAAAAAAAATAACATATTTATCAATTAAAATCAGCTGCAGGACAATTTAGTTAGTCAAGACCGCTCCGTAGCTGAACCATACGTGAACCGTTTCCCATCGGCCGCCATCTTTTTTGATTCAGTCACTTCTAAGTCATACAATCTTTGATTCAGTCACTTCTAAGTCAATTGACACATTTGATGAAACGTGGCACGTCATTCGCTCGTTACTAAATCAAAAAATGATAGCAGCCGACAAGAAATGCTTCGCACAAGGTTCAGTTACGGATCGGTTTTGATTAACCGAATTGCTGTTGAAAAAGTATGATTCACATTTCAAAGTTTTTTTGCCAGATGTTCGACCTCGTATATATATATATAGCGTTCTACTTTAGAATACCAAAGACTTGATAAAGATGTGTTATTGTTCTGAATATATTTTTCTTAACAAATTTTTGTCTCATTTACAAAAAAAAACTTTAGTTGTAACCTAGATATAAATCACTATATTATAATATAGTGATAATATAGACAATTCATAAAAAAACTACTTTAGAGTAGAGGTTTTCAACAAGATTGTAAAATGATTGGTTGTAAAATTTAAATTTGTAAAAGTAAAATTTAAGTTTTTCCATAGTGAGAACTAGTGGAAAGTAATTAATAAAACGGATAATCGGGGGATAAAGTTACGCTGCCGCCGCCATTTTGAAAAGGGACTTTGAAGGGAAAGGGTCTCATAAAAAATAGTAATTTAGGTCCACGGTTTTTGGTTCATGGTTTGGTGGCCAGTTATAAGAATATTTGTTCCGGGTGCTTGATATTTGTAGTCCATTTTTAACGGACTTCCAAAAAGGAGGAGGTTGTCAATTCGTCGTAATCTTTTTTTTTAGTTTTTATACTACAGTTTATGTATAAAATTTAAATGTTATTAATATATAACATAATTTATTTTTTTTATCATTTAAATTTTATTGCTACTAATATGAAATCGAGATAACCAAACAGCCCAATTAAAAAATAAAACAAAGAACGAAACAGTAGGTAAGTTATAACATTTTACTATTTGGTCTATTAATTTTATTGTGTGTCATCAAATGACAGCTTTAACAATTAGGCTAAATATGCGTGATAAGCGCAATACACATCAAATCCGCCGACTTTTTATATTCCAAAATTGCCAAGATAGGCCTATCTATGCAAGCCAGCCGCCGAGTTTTGTCGGCGGGTCGGCGGTTTTAGCGTGTATTGCGCTATAGATCCGTTAAAACAAAATGAGGGTAGTAAAAAACTTTTTCAAATACAAATACAGAATTTATTTTGATATTTACATTATTTGCATTTTATTAACAATCAACATCAACAATATTAAATAATTTGTTCTCGTGGTGTGATATAATGAACAGTCTATATTATAACATAACCCTCGCATGCGCCATTTCGTTTAAGCTAGGTGTACAAAATGGTCGCCATATTTTGCAAGGACTATGTCATATTATTTCAAGATATAAATGGTGGTATTTATATAGTAATGGTTGTCTAGAAGCGGTGAAATATGTATTTTATAATTACGCTGAATAATTTGAGCAGCTGCGGAGAAAGCTGTGAGCTTTATTTTTTTGGGTTGCCAGTTTATTATATTAAAATACTTACTGAAGATAACAAAACAATTAGTGCTACTACCGTAAAAGATTAGTGTAGATTGTTATTTTAATGAAGAATAAGCAAAAATATGAACACTTTAAAATTTAGAATCATGTCGTTGCTTATCATGGTTATGGCAACCCATTGATTTATATGTTGCGCCATTTTTTTTTGCGAAATTTTCCTTTACATATATTGTGTATTGGCACTAATAAAGTTAATACAATTGATTAAAATTTGATACAATTTTAACGTACTACGTTTAACGTATTTATAATTTTAAATTAAAATATAACATGAATAATTTAGAATTTAAATTAATAATGAATCCAAGATGTGATTAACTTAATATTAAATATTATTTCTTGGTTCTTTTGCAATGTTAAAATATTTGTAATTACAGTGCCAATACAAATCGGACTGCTTCGTCAGAAATTATTCGTTACTTACTCAGTTTCATTATACTTCCATTGATAAGAACAAGATATCTTGTATGTGCTTACATTTTACGAAGAAAGGCTCACTGTTGTTTATGTAACATATATAAGTTTAGTTCATCATTTCGAACAAGAGATGGCGTTGATATCAATAAATATAATTCCAAGCATTTCAATTTCTGTCGAAACAGCTAATATCGTCCTGAAACTTGTTGGTGCGACAGTGCATACTTTACTAAGTTTTATATAATCTCATTTACACAAATATAAATTTAAATTGTTTACAATTACCTCACAGCCATCATTATATATATTGATACTACTTTAATTAGACAGGACTAGTGTAACGACACGAGATGGCGTTCGTCAACCTTATTGCGGTAACTGTCATTAACAAGATCGTAGTCGCATATTACCCGTTTTTAGGAAGATGTAATGTCACACGTACGACAGGAGATTTGAATTTTAAACAATTTTAAACCGATTTTATTGTATTTGTGACCTAGCCAGGTAACTATTGTAAATGATCACAATATTTGCAATAATCTGAGATTGTTATTTATTTTATCACGTATTTATTGATAAGTATACTTATCCATAATGCATCCTATTACTTATATACCTAAGTCTAAAAATCCATTTTTACTAATTCTAGAGGTTTCTAGACTTAAGTAAGCAATGCAGTGTTGATAGTTAAATAGATATGATAATATAAATAATACTCTTAGTTTGTCGCAAATGTTTTGATCATTTACAATAATTACGGGCTATCGATAAGGTCAAAAATCAGTGAAATTTAAATTTCTCACCGCAAGTGTGTTGGTCCGTAAGGTAATAATACGTACGATTCTCACCGTTAGCCATTTCACCATTGACAATGAGCGCAATCTGGCTGCAACTTATAAAAGTGACTAGCGAACATCATAGCGTAAAGGTATATTTTATATTACATGAAAAATTCACCATTTTTTCGTTCTAAAAACGTTAACAACCTCAAGCTATTATATTAGCAATAGTCAACAATGTTGTTTATACTAAGATTAATGCACACAGAACATGTAGTTGGAACTAGATTTTAGACGGTTTGTTCCGAATTAGAGAGATGCCGCATCAAATTGTTGCTGTCACTGTATTACGTAATCATAATTTGGCGGGAAATATTTTTTCTGCTGTAAACAGACGTTTAACTTTTGTGCTCATATTTTCTTTCAGTATAATTTATTTGCGGTACCTATAGTTTATTATATGCACAATAACAGAGTACTGTCAACGTGGGTAACTTTGACAGCGTCAAACATTGTACCTACGTGGCGTTTTTAGCAGATTCTCGATTATTTTCTCAAGATATTAGTAGTCAAAACGACTGTAAATTAATTAATCAAGTAATTTGACTACTAATATGATGGGAAAAAAATCGAAAACCTTCTAAAAAGACTACGTACAATGTTTGATGTAGAGTCAAAGTTATGTGTGACGTAGAGTCGTAGTTAATAGTTAGTTCGGACAGTCAGAAACACGAAAAAGCGTCACCGTTTCATTGTGGATATTCCAAAAACCCGAACGAAACGCTTTAGTTCCACTTTTATCGTGCGGACTGCTAAAATGTGGAATACGCTTCCTGAGTGGGTCTTTCCCGATAGATATAATCTGGGTGTCTTTAAATCGCGAGTGAATTGGTTTCTTCTAGGTAAGCGCGCTCCATCGTAGATCGCAACGTCGCTTAACATCAGGCGAGTTTGGGTCAAGCGCAAACCTATTTCTACATTAAAAAAACCGTTGACTGTACTGGCAATTGAGTGATAGTTTTATTCAAAATTTCGTTCAGAGTTGAAGCTAAAAATGTATTCTTGACCAACCATCAGTTGATTGATCTTTTTTATATGCACATAAGCGTTTGACTGATGTCTCAAGTGGGTAGACGTTTTTATTAAATTAGGAAGTGAAATGTGCCAAATTTTGCTTGCCTGTCGTGTGTCGCGACCGGCAGAATGACGTACCCAGGGGGCTAATTCAGTTAATCAAAACCGATCCGTAACTGAACCTTGTGCGAAGTGATTCCCGTCGGCTGCTATCTTTTTTGATTTAACAAGGAGCGAAGGACGTGTCGCGTTTCATGAAACGTGATAATGTGCAACATACAAGTGACTGAATAAAAAAAACCGGACAAGTGCGAGTCAGACTCGCCCACCGAGGGTTCCGTACAAACTAGTAGATAAGAGGGGGAAATTATATATTTTTTATATTTTTCGATTACATCGTAAAAATATTTAATTAAAAAACCTGTTTTAGCTTGTGCTAATGAAGCTCTTTCATATAATACATCACATGATTCGGTTAATTCACTTTAAAATTTGGACCTTCATTCCTTGCATAAAGACACAATTTTTTTGTGATTAAATTAAAAATGTCCAGTTGTCGGATTTTTTCCTATATGTGTACTATAACACAATGCTTCTTGACAAATTTGATAGTTCTAGGTCAACGGGAAGTACCTCATAGGTTTTGATTCCCTTGTGAGTGTTGAAATGCGCGTTTTTTACGACATATTCGGCTGTAACTTTTTTTACGAAAACTGAGAAATTTGATTTTTCTTTCTGCAGCAAGAGACTATGGATCTGCGTATATGGTTTTAATTCCAACACGATACCTTTACGCGTTCCCGAGATACACGTCTTGACACCCGGACGGACGGACAGACGGACAACAAAGTCATCCTATAAGGGTTCCGATTTTTCCTTTTGAGGTACGGGACCCTAAAAATATGGCAGGCGACAGGAAACGCGTCAAGTATTGGTTCAGTCACGGAGTGGTCTTGATTAACTGAATTACCCCCTGGGTTTTAAGTATTAACCTTGAATTATTGGATAAAATTTAATGAAAATTTCTTTACTATTAAACTTATTTTTGTACTTTCAAACTACAGGATTTTCTCTAAAGTTCAAACCAGCGTGCTAAATATTAATCGTAGGTATTATTTGGAGTTTGAAGAAATAATGAATTTGTTAGTTTTAAAAGACACCTATACATACATTATATAGATATTTGTGCAAGTAATATATGTATAAGCAAAGTTGGATTGTTATGTAGGTATTGTGTATATTTATTAGGTCTTGGCACTGCGCAATCTTTAATTCTTTGTTACAAAATTCACAAAATATGCTTACTAAGTTTTTTGTGTTTCCAAGGTTATATTTTATTGTAAATAACCGACTAACAAACAATAACAATAAATTATGTATGACGATTAAACGAACTTACCTGCAAGTGAAGTTCTATCATAATAATTATACATACGCTTCATCCGAAGAGATAACATAGTATAGATAGTACCTAAACCGGTTATATTATGATGTATTTATTCAAGCAACTAAGTACATTTATATTTTTTAATTGATATTTTTTTTATGTTGTCGCTATTTCTTTTGTATAAAGAATTATTCGGGTGTTTTTATTTTTGGGTAATGTGGATTGAAAAATATCTCCCGCCAATAACTAGTAAAGTTACAACTTAATATCAATAATTATATTTTACCATTTTAGCATAAATCAACAAGTGTGTCGCAAAATTCTAAAATATCATTCGGCTGTGTTTTTTAATATGCATATTTTAATTTTAATTTAAAATAGAGTAGGTACAAGTACTATGTGATATATGCACTCATTCATTTATAGTGTTAACTTTTCGGGAAGACGATAACGTGTTAAATACAATACAGTTGATAACAGTATGGACATATAATAAGCGGTCTGTTTCGATTCATATACGAACTTTTTACCCCGACTGCGCAAGAAGGAAGGTTATGTTTTTCAGGTGTGTGCATTTTTCTATCATCATTTCCTACAGCTTAAACGGCTTCACCGATGTTGATGCGCGAGTTAGCTTAGATTCGTCTTTATACAACTTATTCGAAAAATTCTAGTTATACTGTTTCATAACTTCCTGTAAAAATGGTTTTACAAGATTTTTATGAAATATCCTGATAACAACTCATTTTATAGCCTCTGTCGCGAAAAAGTACACTCAACTTTATAAAGCTTATCGTAACCGTAAGTTACTGTAAAATCGCTCTTATGCAGTCGGGAATTTAGTTTTTTTTAAATATTAATAGATATTTGTTTGTTTGGACTGATAGTAAGACTTTTTAAATAACACGGTGTATTTTTTTAATATAATATGACAATAATCTTACGTATATCATTTTGTACTATGACAAAGTATAATAAATCAATCTCAATTTAAAAATTAAGTTGCTATTAGTTGACGAAATTAAAGAATCTAGTAAATTAAAAAAAAAGAATTTAGTAACTTTTGAATAAATTTGCAATATTGATCGAACTTTAAGTGCATGTTCGGATATAGTTAACGTATTAAGCGATTCCATAGTATATAGGTATATCGAATCAGGCCACTTTTAAACAGGTTATATATCGTTATAGTGAGGTTTAGGTACTTAGTACGAGATATGGCCTAAGTATCACCTAGTAACAAGTATAAGTTCCCGAGTCATGCACAAGGTACATACACATTGCATAAACAATAATGACTTTACTCCAAGCAATCACGCAGAAGGACTCAGCTATATTCTCTCTCGTTAAGGCGATTATATAAACACTATAATTATACTTTCAAATTGCACACTGACCCACCTCTATAATCATTTAATTGCGTTAAATACTTTGTAATGCTGTATAAAAATATTAAAGGAAAAATCGTCATTTATATTAGATACTTATTTAACATTCATATTAATCCAAAACCATAGCGTGTATATTACATTTTTACAATGAGACGTCCGAACACTAGTTTACCTAGCTAGCATACAGTGACACCGAAGCCTAATCACAACGAACTACACACGATAGTGTCGAATAAACCTTTAATGTAACCGTAGCTCTCTATTTTAATGCAAAGGAGATGTATATTGAAAAACTCTTACGTAACATACAAAATTACATCTGACTATGTACAACATTCTAGCTAAAAATTTAAAAATTTGAGTGTCGAATGTAGCACTGCGGTACTCTAAATATTAGGTACCTAGTTTGGCTTATAGGGCTCCATGCATGGGTAACTACTTACCGATGTACCAAGCTCTTTATAACTATTTGCTATCGCAACTTTGGCTCTTGGGTGATCGGTGTTGCCCCATCGTTGTTATTTTTTGGTGAAGCCCAGTTGCAGCTCACTCCAACTAGCCAATAAAATTAAACTTACATACATTTTGGACAGACCAATTAAATTTTAATATAATTTATTTACCTATCGTGCACAACCATCTCAAAACTTTACATTTCTCTTATCGCTCGGTGATTTATGTGTATTAATTTAAATTTATATAGTGTTTTCTTTGTAAGTATAATAAATTATTATACTTTTAACTTTCCAATATAATTTAAACGCTTTCTAGAACATCAAATTCTACGAAAGCCTTAATCGTGTATTTTTACATGGAGGCTCTAATCGAGTGCTTTCGAAACGTTATTTTACTGTCCTATTATTTTGTCAGTTTTTTTTGTTTTATATGCGGTTTTACGTGACTTTACAAAAATATGGCAGTATGTTTGCATTCAATTCCATTACGAGCTAGGGATCTGTGATATTTTACCGATTATGTAGGGGTTCATCGAGACCACAATACAATGGAGATTTCTGAGCGCACACCGCAAATACTTCACTCTATGTTCGAGACTTCCGCATCACGTTTAGACCGAATCGAACATTCAAGTACAACACCCACAGTAAATTATACCTAATTGTTTTTAATTAAGGCCGGTTTTGCCTAATCTATACGAATGAAATGATACTATAAATGACGTGACAAAGTCTATGTACAGGATGTTTGACAAATTTTTAAATTTAATCAAACTTTATGCACTATCAGTAATATTGAGGTATTCATTAATTTATCAGGCATTTATATTAATTTAAAAAATAATTTGGTGCTATTTCGTGCATCGCTTGTAGGATCAGTTTTGTTCATCAAACATCTTGTATGGGTCGTTAAATCGATAGTAGTCTAACCTATTTACTGTTGAGATGGATCTAATTTGTAATGCGAATGTAACTATTATCTAGTAAATTCTAAAAAGGTGCTTCAACCGATTGCACGACTCCATATTTTTACCTCTATCAGCATTAATTTCGTGGCAAAATACATTAAAGGAATTTAACTTATCCGCAGTTTGCGATATTTTATGGATAATCTACACAGGCACAGAATCATGGTCATAACATTTTTTTTGAGATGGCAGCACTGTCGTTCTAGGTGTGTTAATCCGACACGCCGTTTCGCTTTGCCCCTACTGTTAATATTTTTTTTTTATATTGGTGTCATGCAAGCGATTGAAGCGATGCCTTATCTAATACAATCAATGTTGTAATCTACGAGAGTCCACAATCGTCAAAGCACCCGGAGTTAACACTAAATACATCGCAGGCTTTACAAGCCCTATTTCTTTTATAACAACGACGCTTCGAAAATAATATCACACAATTACAGCGAAACACTTTGCACTCTGTGTCCCTTGCAACAGAAAAAAATCGTCTATTTTGATTTCGGCCAATCACGCAATGCCATTTAAATATAGAATACTTCTTAATCAGTTCATATAACTTTCGTATGTGCAGCGCCTTGTAACCACGTCCACTTTGACAATCCCCCAACTTTACCCGACTTTGGGGAGAGAAGTAGAAAAATAAAATAAAAAAACTAAAAAGCAAATTTTTTATTAAAAATAAACAAAAATGTGGTAATATCTAAATGTGAAATGTAACAAAATATACGCTTATATTTTATGTGCATATTTTAGCGCATCATTTCTTTAGTAATTTCAATTGTCGAGTATTGTATATATATTGAAATTGGCTTTTGACCAATATATTTATTAATATCCTTGCACAGAAAACACAAGCGGATATACGTATTAGGGTGGCGACTGACTGATTTGTCAGAGTTTGACGCAAACAGAATTTGCTAAAACGAGTGGGAAGCCTGGTCGTTGATTGACTTTTTTTTTTAAATATCAGCAAATCAGTCCTCCGTTAATGCCAAATTTACCTCGAGATAAACTACAACAAACATCTGTCAGTCACCACACCAGTAAGTATAAAACCTAAGCAATAGTAAAAAACTATAACATAAATGAAAATGAGCAAATGGAACTGTACTACCTTACGTGCATTTAAAATATTTTCCCATAATGATGACTGATTTCTTACAACTACGTACATAAAATAAGAATTCAATGTGAATTCGAATTTAAAACTATAAAACTTAAAATAGTGACTATGAAAAGTCTATTAATCACATCTAAACAAATGTCTCATCTCGTCTGTGATGTGCCACAATCAGTCATTAAATGCTTAAAGTGTCTAATTAACAGCTTTAGAAAGAGAAAGAAGAGAAACTTCTAGTGAATAAAAAGGAATGGTTCTAAATAGAAGAAAAACGATTAGAATAAAGTATTATCTATCAACATGTCCATTATATATTTAAATTAAACATGCATTTAATCATTTTACAAGTCACATAAACATTGAGCAGTTTAATATTATTCAATTTGAAGGAAATGAAAAATAAAATTAGAATTAAACATAAAAAGAGCGTAATTAATTAATATAACAACACAAAAATGACAGATGTCAGAACGCAAAAAAAATAAATAACAATGACAGTGTAGTGTGAGATGTTGTAAAAAGAAGATAGAAAATGATAAATATAAAAAATTAAGCTTACCGAAGGAAGCCTCATCGTATATAACTAGAGGTGTGTCAGAAATAACCTAAAACTGCGTACAAGTCATGTGTGTAAATATAATATCCGTCACCAATAGTAAAACTAACACGTCAACACCGGTTTTCAATAAATTTAAAATATAACAGAATATTTGGAACATTCTCCATACAAATATTAACGGTAGAATTTGTATCTTCTACTTATTTTCAAATAGGCACTTGCTCCAAGAATCGTGTTTGATTTTAGTCATGAAACTGGATTTCAGGTATACGTTTTTTAGTTTTAGTTTTGAATTTCATCTTAGGCTTGATTTCCTCCTGCGCTGACATCGGTCGCCGACGTCGGTCGAGCGTACGAATAAACACAATGTTCTATGGGGCACCGCACAGCAACGCTGACGTCCACGGCAGATTTATTGCTACGCGCTGCTCATGGCGCGCGTCGTGCGTCGGTCTCGCTTGTCCGACCCGGGTGCTTCGGTGCGCTCACGCGCTGTACAAGTGTACGGCTTGATTTCCTCCTACGCTGATATCGGTCTAGCGTACGAATAAACACAATGTTCTATGGGGCACCGCAAACCAACGCTGACGGCCGCGGTAGATTTATTGCTAATAACACGACTGTTCCGTACAGCGATCGGTTTCGCACTGCGGGACTTCTCTTTGTTATACGCGACCGACGGTACGCTCGACCGACGTCGGCGACCGATGTCAGCGTAGGAGGAAATCATGCCGGGGCTTTTCTTTGTCATACGCGACCGACGGTACGCTCGACCGACGTCGGCGACCGTAGTCAGCGTAGGAGGAAATCAAGCCTTAAGCCGGTTTGACAGCTACCTCTATTGGTTTTGAATTTCATCTTTCATCTATATTAACACATGTTTATAACAGTCTAACATGGTGTTAGACTGTTAGACCTGCAAAGTTTCGTATGTATATTTTTTTTTATCTGTCTTCTACATTTAAAATTATATCTGTCAAAAAAATGTGTCTTAGCCTTAAGATATATCAGTATAATGTTTTCATCGTTGTGAAAAAATTACTTCAAGTAAAAAAAATTTGATATATTGCAGGCACATTTCTTAGATGGTTTATTACTGTTTATTGCAGTCGACCTAGCTTTACTATAAATAATGATTGCTTCTAAATTTGCAAGTTTCATTACTAAAATGATACATGATTCAATTATGTAACCCAGATTGTACCGAAACTATTAGAATGAAGATTCTCAAGTATCTCGAAAGTATATCGAGATATTAGGTTTTTGAGTTTTCATAGTCCTGAGTCAATATTTTACCGTTACTAATTAGTATAGAAAACGTTTTACTTTTAATAAAATCACATCGGCAAGAGCTGAATCACACACTTTTTTGATAACTGAAAACAAACATTTTGAATTAATCCACTTTCATACTTTATACTTGTATTACCATGATTTTGAAATTATACTATTCAGTTACATAAGGAGATTGTAGAGTAGAGAGGTGAGGAGCATATTTTTTGTATCATTAGTTCAGCAATATGCCCGACGTGATTCTATTAACTGCTTTTTTTATTTGAAATTTGTGTATGTATATTTTTAGTGTAATTCTGTCAAAACATATTAATTAATTGTCTAACCATGTATTGAGATTCTTATTTCCCCAACTTTTGTATCATATCATAATAAGATGTTATTTATTTCTAATTTTATTAGTGCTTGCATTGGAGCTTCACATCTTACTGTCCAGTGCTGAGTATTTAGTGCCAATGCCTCACTTAATATAAAGATATTAATGCAAATTGCATTACCGGCCTGACCAAAAACAATACATTGGAATTTAAGCCTTAAATAGTGATAAAAGAGCAGAATTTCAATTGTCACACTGTAAATTAGGCAATTGTTTGATGCTGATATACAGTCTGTCAATTGAAATTGTGTTGTTATTGTACATGATTTAAGGTTCAGATTCAATGTTTTGATTTAAGTCCATTCAATAACGCTGTATTTGGCAAGTAAAATCGTTTTATCGTGAATTCTGTGACGTTTTATATAGAATCGAATTTGAACGACGTGATGACATTGGAATTTAAGCCTTAAATAGTGATGCGAAGAGCAAAATTTCAAATGACATACTGCAGATTAGGCAATTGTTCGGCAGTTGTTTTGCTGATACGCAGTGTGTCGAATTGAAATTGTGTTGTAGGGCACATGTTTAAAGTTCAATTTGCAATGTTTTGGTGTTTGTACATCCATTAACGCAGTACTATTAGTCAGAGAGTGGAAACGGTTTATTGTGAAACGAGTTGTACAGTTTGATGTGTATTGTGTCAAATTGTCGATTTCGGCAATTGCAGCTCTTATTCACAGCATGAAGCATTAGAGTTGAGAGTGCAGTACGTGTAGGTAGTAGACAGTTTTGCCGTGCATCCGTAAGTGGTTCATATACTTCGCCAAAACAAACGAAAAAGGACGTAACTTTCGTACATTGATCATGCACTTTTCGCCTTTCTTGAAATGTTAACTAGGTAGTCTTATCGTGCGATGTTACTGTAGCACTTATTAAGAATTATTTTGCATTATTTTGCAACAAAATTGCAAAGGCTTTGGTAGGTCTTATCTGATAAATATTTCACAGTACATAACAAAATATAGAATGTTTTAAATGTTTCGATATTAGGTATTCAGAGAGTAACTCAGTCAAAATTTTCTAAGGCTCTCAAGTACATAAATGATTATTTTTTTATGTTATACATATGACTTCATGATTCTGCATTTCATGTAACTCAATTATTCCTATTTGCATTTCAATACAAATGCAAAGCAAGTATATTTTTTATTTGCGTGATCCTTAAAAAATATTTATGAAAAATAAATATAATTTAAATTAATTCATCGATCTTTGAGATTACTTTAATTAAACGCAATGAGTGAAAGCTGTAAATACATATCTCTCAGATGCAAACATACTAATAACCTTGAGCAATTTATTTGTAGCAATGATCTACCTTTCAAATAGCAAAACGTGAACGATCAACATAAAAAAGTATAAATACAGAATAGAAAGTCTGGGTATGGTTGGTAGAGCGGGTTTCAGAACCTAATCAAACTGACGTTTTACGCATTTTCAACGGGATCTGTCTACGTGTTTGTAGTGGGTTTCTACCCACAATTTTCTGTACCGAGGTATTGCTACAAACGCCTGTTCGTGATTCTTGTGCTACGAGCATGTACCTAACGATACAAACACGTAAGACATGCTACGACCACGTAAGACATGCTACGACCACGTAAGACATGCTACGAGAGCGTAACACCTGCTACGAGCGCGTAACACCTGCTACGAGCACGTAACACTCGCTACGATTACGCATAACATGCTACGGTCACCCAACACGTTCTACGAACGTAACACACATATTTTCAATTTCTCGGGTGGGATCGAAAATCATGTTTGATTTTAGTAATCATATTACACAAGGTTATAATTTAGTTAATATATTTACAATTATAGTACAATGAAGGTTTTTTTTTAAGAAACAATGATTTTTTTTTAAAGGTTGACAATGAAGGTAAAATATTATAATTTAAAATGTATTATTAAAATTTTAACTAATTAGATTACTTAAATTAAACATAACAGTGAGAAATTGAAAATATGACGTGTTAAGTTCCGTTAAAAGCCCGTATGTCGTCAGTATGTGGATATCAATGTCGGATTGTCTCGGTGGGTGGAGGCGGGCCTACAACCTAGATGTAGGAGTAGGGCCCGTCGGTGAGGGCGCTGCACAGCAATAGTCAGGAGGCGTCGTCTTTGCCGCCGCTGCCGGTCGCCGAGCCGGCGCGACGCGACGCGCGGTACTCCACACCCGGGTCGAACTGCATTAGCACGAACACCTGCCAACAACGACGATATTAGCTGAAACTATAGCAAGATAGGCAGCTCTTTCATACGGGCTGCCTATTCCATGTGGTTGCATAGCTGTAGTTCATATCACAGAAAACACATTATCAACATTGTCCCAGCCACAAGAAGTCCACTGCTGGACATATATAGGACTCCCCATGCATTTCCAAAAATACCAGTTGGAAGCGCCCTGCCTGCATCCAGCTAGTTCCTGCCATTTGCATAAGATCTTCTGTCCACCTTGTGGCTGGTCATTCCACACTGCGCTTGCCAGTGCGATCTCCACTCAAGAACATACCACAGAACCACGAAATACGGAATAGGTAGTTCAGAAGATTCACTCTGCAAACACATTAAATTAAACAACTTGTTTTTCTATTCAGCTTGCACTGGCGTTAGTGGTGCCTAAAACACAGTGCATCTCGTAATATCGTGTAGCTACTATTAGAGTATTCTGTGGCTCTATCTAAACTATAAATTGCGTCTGGCTTGTCTAATTGTCTATACTAGCAAATAATTTACAACATAAATTGTTATAATTTATAATATTGTTATTGTAAAGTCCTAAATTTACGAGATGGTAGAACCCGGATGTTATTATGTGTTCCGCGTAAAATTTTATGGATGTATAATTATTTAAACTGACTATTTTTAAACCCTTATATTTCTGTCATCACATGTTTCGAATTCCTTGGCCTCATCGAACGCCTATACTTCTATCTAAATTGCTACGTATTTTCTAATTAGTAAAATCCAAAGTAAGTGTGTTTTAAAATTAGGAAATCGGTGACGCTGATATTTGAAAACTTTGTAACCGCAGTCCGCACCCTATAGTGGCGCGTTCTTCGAGCATAGATTAAATCTGTGCTCGAAGGGCGCGTTGATCCAACGGATGGAAGTACAAATCCTACTTAATATCTATTGAAATATCGAAAACTAATCTAAATCCGAAATATCGAATACTTATTTTAATATTAATAACACACTCTACTACTCACATAATAATACACAATTTTAATAACAATAGCACAAGAAAACCATCGCCCTGATGGCTGGTGATTTGTTAAAAAAATACTCGTATTTTATGGGAGAATAATAATAATATTGAATGTGCCTGCTGCTTCTCTTTCCGCCCTTTTCGGGCATACTGTAAAAGTCAGCTATGGGCTGACTAGATATAATTGCAATCCAACCTTTTGTAGGTACATATATTGCAATCTTCCAGCAATAGTCAAATGCGTGTGATGCCTTGCCACTAAGATTTTTGAAGTGAAAACTTCTTTAGCGGCGTTGTGCATTTTTGGGATGGGTAAAAAATGTTAAACTCGCGTCAGATCGTAAGATCGTAAGACCGACAGTCAGAAACCCATTCTAACGTTCTGCATTTAAAGTTCATTAATGTATGTACAAGTATGTCCTTCTAGCATGACGTCGTTTCGTTGCGCCGAATGCTTATTTTCAACACATGCACGTAATACTCGTTAGCTCAATAGGTTAGAGCACCGATATAAATTTCAATTTGTCAATCGGAGGGTGGAGGTTCAAATCCTTCACGAGACAGTCGTTTTGCTATTTTATTTTTTTGTTTCCACTTCTGCCGGCACTCCCGGAGTGCAACCCGTTGTTTTTTTATGTGTATGGTTTTACCTGTAAAGGATAAAAGGCATGCCTTTATGTAGTATATTACCTGATCAGTAGGCAGCAGCGAGAAGTCATCAGGCGGGTTGGTGATAACATAACGCTTGCTGCTCGCGTCGCACGATGACGACGTGTCTCTGAACCGGTAGAGGCCGATGCACAGCATGCCGTACGTTCCTAACGCGGCGACGAACAAGTCGCCGTACTTGCCCGCTTCGCCGAATTGTGCGAGTGGCCCGTCGTATAGGGATATCTGGCCTACTCTACACCGATCCCTGGGTATCAGAACGAATGACTGGTCAAGCGTTGACAACAGCATGGTGCTATGAATCCATGAATACATTAACAAGGATAGGTATGTATTTTTTATATTTCAGTTCCTCTCCTATCAAAGGTTGAACAGTATTAGGGCAATTTTATCTTTTGAGGTTGCGGCTATAATGAGTAAAGCGCCATTCAAACCAGAACCACAGGTTTACCCAAGAGAGTCATCTTTTACCCGTACTGAGCGGGCATCCTAGCGATCTTTCCTTGGTTGATAAGCTGAAGTAATTTATACTTGTAATTTCCTATGACGTGGCTGAAATACTATATTTTTCTGTAATTGTTGGAGTTCAGAAGTTTCTTTTTGAACTGTCAAGATGATATAGCTAACAATAAAGCTCTTGTGGTTGCCATAGGTTTGACGTTTTATCATTTTCGTCATTATAAGAACAGTGCCGATGATGATCGTAAAATATAGCGTATGTCCTTTTCCAGGTCCTAAAGAATCTCTGTGCTAAATTTCATAACGATTGGTTCAGCCGTTTAGCTGTGAAGAGATAACAAATAGACAGTCGACAGACAGAGTAACTTTCGGTTTTATAATATTGGTTAGGATTTGGGATATGTGTTTCTCTTTTATGAAATATAGAAGTAAGTATTTTCCTTGATCTTCCCGATCTTTTTTCTATATTGGCCACTATATCCATTCCACTACATCAATATTCTGCTCGTACTTACCTGTTTGCTAAACTCTCCGACGTGGAGTATCCTCCTCGGAGACCAGCTCCTTCAGCGAGGATCAGCTCCAGCTCCGGAGTCGCGCCGCCGGTGATTAACGACCGGATCAGCGTTAAGGCATTCTGGTTGAAATAGGTCTGAAAAACAACAATAGTGACAATAGTGAACAATAACAACACCTTGAGAGACGATGCTGACCTTGAACGTTGGGAAACGGTGGGCGTTGGCGGTCAGAGCGAACATGGTGATCCGTAGGTTTGCACGGTGATCAACTAATGTTAAAATAACACTTTTCAGAGCTTACTGTACTACATTCTACACATCCAGCCTGTGGATTAGATATACGCAAAAAACTTACAACGCTTTCCGTGTCCAGTACAACAACGTTTTCAGGATGTTGGTAGGACTCCCCGCTATTATAGTGCATCAGACATGTTTGCGAAGGCGCGCGTCGATTGTTTCTACGCAACAATGCGTAAGAGGTGCACCTCCCTCGTGCGGCGGGTGCGGGCGAGTCCTAACAGCCTAGCATACTGGCTGCGGTCGCAGAGAGGCTCGACTGCCCTTACATAGCTCATTGCTGCAAACTGCACATTGTCTTTGAGCACAGTGTGTGATGTGCAGCGGGGTGCATAATAATTTAAATATTTCAAATTTTATAAATTTCTAATTTGATATTTAATTTGTATTAATGTAATGTAATTTAATGTGACTATTCTATAAAAATGACATGCTATGAATTTTAAATATTCGAAATAAATGAATTTGAAATTTGAATAGTAGAATTATTTGCGCTTGGAAATTATATTTGCGAATTTGCGACATCTAATACGGGTTAAATAAATTTAAAAAATCGTCAATACGTTTATCAACATGAATATTTCGAAAAAATTTCGATTATTTCCTATTATTTTTACCTGACTGCGTAAGGAGGCAAACCTAACCGGAAAGCCTATTTAAATTCGCGCTCGCTTCACTCCCGCATATAATTACCTATGTTTAGCTGGCGCCAAAGCTGGATCCGCCCTTGTACTCATCGTCATTACCTATCTGTCGTACTGTCGTACTAGAGATACGAAAAGCCTGGGACTCTAAAGCGAGCCCCAAGTTTAAAACACATCTCCTCGACGTCTAGAACAACGAGACTGAATCAGTTAACAAGATGAGAGGTACACTAACAGTGGACATGAGGGAGTCGAGCACGCTGACCGCGAAGGCCGTGCCGCACGCGAACGGCTGCGTGAGGTACAGTTCCGTGTCGGGGTCATCGTCGTCGTCCTGGTCCAAGAACTGCACGTTGCTGTCGTTCACCAGCTCTGGGAAATGACACACCGCGTGACACAAATTATATGTATAGTCTCGGTAGATTATGTTTGGTTAAGTTGTTTTCGGTCACACGCGCGGAGCCTAATCGTGAGGCTACGGTGCGGTGCCTGTCTGTCTGAGTTACACTTAAATGGCTGTATCTTTGGAACGGTAATATTTAAAGTCTCAAAATCAGTAAAATTTATTTTGAAATTTGTAAGGTTTACTTTGATGTAAATCCACAAATCTAAAAACTGGTCAACTGCGAGACAAGCTTGCGTAAATAACTTTTGAAATAAAAATAGGAAATTATTGCGCGAGATAAAACCTCTATAGTTATATACAATTATAAATACACATATATATGTTTGTGTGTATAATTTTTTTTTAACGGGACATTGAACACAAGCTAGTTTGTCTAACCTTAGGGCTTGACGCCCCATATATAAACCTACTACTTAAAAGTAATGGAGATTAAGATTGAAAATAATAATTCTCAATCAAACAGGACTTACGTAGATATTAAAGAGTCACGCGTCACTTTTAGGTAGAGAGACAGAAAAAAAAAAAACTGAAAGTCTTCTCGAAGTTACAAAAACCGCTAGTAGGTAGGTACAAAAAGCCTGATGACTATTGTCACTACGGTGGATATCACCACAGTACGGTTTCCATCGTCGAAACTCAAAATGTTCGATTTCTTATCAGTCAGAATGTTACATTCCACTCCATCGTCGTCCATCGTTCTGAATTGTTTTCTGAAGGTAATTTTGAAAAGTTCTGTTTATGTCTCTATGGTAACAATATCACTTACCCGTGATCATAGGCACATTGGCTCCATACACCGACCCTCGCCGCTGCAGCAGCACGGGCGCTGGGGGCTGCCCGGGCGGCGGTTGCGAGTTACTGCTACCGTTTGTACCCACACCTCCACTCAGCACCCCTGCAATTATGTGTTAAGTTTATGTAATTTATTATCTGTATTTTCATCATATTTTAGTTTTTGGTATTTTTAGATTATACGTGTGGCAATCCTTTGCCCTTGTGTTCTCTCTCTCTGTTGTTCGTCCGCTTCCTGTGTACTTGTGTAAATTGATGTCTCTATTACTATCAAGAAAATCCTCTTATTTTTCACTGTAAATGTTTGTAGAATACTGTTGGATTATACGGTGTTTCAGTCTGAGTAATTATATCGTTTTATTTACGAGATCCGCAAGTTCCACAACCTTGTAGTAGTGCAACTTGCACTCCAGTTTGCCGGTGTGCTTTTGCACCTCACCGAATCTTTCACTGATGCTGCAGTTTCATATACTGCTGTTAATACTCTCGTTTGCCTAGCAAGAAATAGGCAAACATGAAATTATAATCATGTTACTATCAAATGACTAGCTTTGCTAGGAAATCTTCAGGGTCTGCATGTTTGCCACTACTTTTAAATGATTTTTCCCGAAGAAAAAAAACGGAATACTGTCGTCTTCAATTTTTTTTTAATATATAAGTATAGTCTATAATTTGTGTAGGTTAATTCATAGTATATTATCTCTTGTCGGTAGAATAACTTCTGTGCATGACGATCTTCTACGAACATTTTCATTTCCTTGGACAACATTGCGTTCACCTACATTTTTATATAATTTTGTTCTACAAACATTATTTTCGTTCTTCTCATTCATAAGGTATACAGGTTTCATTATTATTTCATGTATAGACCGACAATCATGAAACTGTTTTTCGTATGTTTTCTCATCACTTCACGTCTTTCGTCTTCTAATCGTCTTTTGTCGTAATAGATCTCTGGAAGAAAGTTCATAAAGCGTACCTATAGTATCATCGAATGTCATAGCCTTGATGTTCAACGAAGCCAAGATAGCTTCCTTGTCAGCCAGCGTGGGGTCATCGTTGGATGGCACCTTCGCTGACAGGATGCAGCACATGTCACACAGGTTGACGTTAACTGCACGCAAGTCGGCCCGGCTTAGCGGTGAACCCTGGACAAAAAAAATAGTCAGTATTAAGAACGGTTTCGTTGATTATTTTAAAATGTTTTAATTAGAAGTCGGTGTAAAGCTACATCCAAAAGAATAAATCAATAAGTGTTGAAACACAGAAAGCAGAAAAATATTAGCGTACTAGATGTTCCACAGTTCGTGTTCTGCCGTACCAAGCTCTCACTACAAATATAGGTTTGAATGGAAACTGCAAAATAAAGTATGGATTGTCGCAGATTCTATTGAATCACGTTTTATAGTGACCACGCCATCTTTTTGAATGTCTCTTTTTTTTTCTCTCGCCACTAGTGGATGTAGTGAAAATGTTATAAAGGTTATAGTGTAGGCTAGATCTACAGGGAAATTTATATACTCACATTCAAAACAGATATCTTGGGTAGATTCTGCAACATCTTCCACTCTCTCCTAATATAGTCGACACTGCCCACGATCACAACATGCTTCAGTTCGTGATAGTGAAAGTTGGACGCCCTGAGTGGCATCACAAGGTTCCGCAGACCAATGAGAGGCGAATCAGGGTCCGCGAATAAACAGACCACCACGTGGCCGTTCAGGACAGTCATGGCCGCTTGGTTTCTGTCCTGAAAACGAATGCACAGAAATCAATGAACTGGAAGATAATTATGACTGAAGAAAAAAAGAGGTGAAATCGAAGACATCCGATAATATCCACTACATAGAGAGGATAAAATTAGAGCTTCAATAACTAATTTGCCGATATAGCACAGCGCATTAGCAAGTTAAAGAGGCAGTAGACAGGCAGGGCACGTACTAGTTTTCAAAGACCAGTCACGAGATGGACAGATGATCTCATGCAAGTGGCAGGAAGACGTTGGCAGCCCCGGATCTACGATTTTTTCGAACCGGGGCAGAAACTTGACGGTGGCGCCCCTCTCTCCAGCGCTTAAAATAACTAACTTAAAAAATCTTTATATATTTATCTATGTGGCGCCTTTTTTCTTAAAAGTTAACGGTGAGTCTACCAAGCTTTCGTATTCTAGGCGCTTTGTGGAGCAAGTTATTTTAATTTTAATCATATTAATTATGATTTTTGCGCCCCCTGGAAATGCCGCCCGGGGCGGGTGCCCCGGTTTGCCCTAGATCCGGGGCTGGACGTTGGATGCAAGCCGCTACCAATCGATGTTTTTCAAAATCCACGTGAGAGGCTTATGTCCAGAAGTGGACTTCTTCTTGCTGAGATGAAGATTATGATTAGTTAATTAAACAATGTAAACAAATAATACTTACTAATATACAGTCCTCCAGATTTCTGGCGGGACTCCAATGGAACATTCCAGTGGAATCGTATTTCATTTCAGTCTTTTCAAAGTCGAAGTCTTTCGACTGGTCATCTGCCAGTCCCGCTGGCAGGCTGACACCGTTGCTGTTTTGGTTGCCACCGCTACTTCTACTGGTTGGCCTATTCATCAACATTCAGAAATATTTAGTCGAATCAATCAAATAAGATAGGGCGCTATTGTGCAAACTGTGTGATTTTAATGTGGGTAGTTTTAAAATTATGTTTAAACGTTATTTTTTAGTTCTAGAGAAGATGCAAGGTGCTCTATGGGATGTGACGAAAAATTAAATGAAATTCGATATTTGCTTAAGTCTATTTAAAAATTACATATATATTTAATGGAATTATTTTTGGAAAATATAAAGTTTTATTACAGATACCTATCGTTTTAACAATTGGCGTACTACAAATATAATTCTTAATGCATACAAGATTCAAAAGTAGACATGCGCTGCTATCATAAAAGTGTGACGTGCTATAGTTGAGTGCAAATTAAATATACATTACAGATGATATAAAACTTTATAAATACGGTACACTTTCACAAGTATTTCACTTTACAAGCTGAAACACGATTCTTAAAAGTTGTGATGCAAGCACTACTGACTACTTTTTGATAAATTTTACAATTGAAGTCTGCGTCAAAACTAAAACTAATTAACCTGAAACAAACTTTACATGATAATATGTCAAAATAGTAACAATTATTACAGATATACATTTAACAAACTACACCTGCAACAGTTGGTATATAATAATGTTAGCATCTATATTATAAACAATGCTTCCGAAAATCTGTAGTATGGAAAGGACCATTTATAGTTATTATTTTAAATTGAAACAGACGAAATTATTAAATATATTAATCTGCGATAAAACAATCAAATTGGAATTCATAAGTTGATAACGCAACACAAACTGTACGCAGACTTCAATTGTATAGCATCTACAATAATAATCCATATTGCACTTTACGAAACTACTAAATTGAAATCATCTAGCTGATATATAATTTGGAATTACATGAGTTTTTTCACTTCGTAGGCAAGGTGATACGCCTGGTAATTCGTATCTTGGTCCTGCGGATTCCTGTAACACAGGTTCAGAATCGTCTAGGTTTCCTCCTATTTTACTATACATAAGGGTGCTAGAAAGGTTGCTTATAGATATGTGCGTAGTGTATATCGTGCCAAAGGAAATATATTGACAGCGATAGCTTCGAGGAAATAATTACATAGACAGCGCTACATATTTTAATCTGTAGCTTTATAGGGATGTTTAATTATTTTGTTAGGGTTGAAAGCATCTTATGGATTGTGTTTTCTTAAATATAGCCTGGTGCAATCTCCTATTTTCTCATTGAGCGTAAGCATGATAATTATAGATACTTGTCTTGAAATAGAATCGATTGACACAGTTTTTTCGACTTTCTGTTCAAAGTAGCTGTCTCGTGTTCTGCTCTTTGAGAATAGAAATTGCGTGCCAGTTCTAATTTTTTCTAAGTCTAATAGTTTATTCCTTGTTTTGATACTTACGTGTCTGGCGGTGCTCTGTTCACGTTTGGCTTAACTTTGTTCACTTGCCTAGTCGTCGTGTTCATAAGTTGATTTGCCATCGGTGACAGCAGTGCAGTCGGTGCGGCGCTTCGATGATTTCGATTTATTACTGAAAATAATAACAACGATGATATTGTTTCCTCGATTTTCTTATTTAAATTATAAGTTCTTTCATTAATACAAACAAGTTTTACGATAAGTATATTATGTTAGACGTGTTGTTGTGTGTGGTTTTACACATATTTTTTATACATATGTTTCAGTAACTTTGTTTTGCATAAATAAGGACCTATACTTATAGTTTTCTATCTTGTTCAGATGGTTACTCTTTACCATAACTATAATTGAAGACCTAATGTCAACAAATCTGTAAGTAGGTACCTAGACCTATTTACTATGAAATATCCAAAATAATATTATAAAAGTTCCACAAAAAGAATCTTGATTCGTATACATTTTCAATATTGAAATGTTTTCGAGATTCCTTGGGTGATTTATCATAAATGTAGGTATGAATGTAGGTATTCAGTCAATTAATATGTAATACTTGAGCGGGATAATAAACTTTATTGATAAGTATATAACTCTTAACATGTTTAATGTACATCTAATACTATGAAAATATTTAAGAAAATTTCAAGTCATTTTTTTATGTGATTTTGTATCTGTAATACTTACAACTAATATCTTCTCCCCTTTCTCTTGCAATTTCGCCTGAAAAACCAAGTATTATGATTTGGTAGCTGGTCTCTATAGTAAAAATAAATTAAAAATATAATTTTGATTTAATTCATATTATTATCACTATTAATTTTACTAATTGATTCTTGTTATTTTTAAATGACTTTAAATATTTCATGTTTATTAAAAAAATCATTCAATTTCTACAACAGAAGCTTTTACAACATTCAACATAGAGTTGCCAAATTTGGACGTTATATCTTTCTTTTCCTATATTTTTCTACATAAATGAAAGTTTGTCTATAAAAAACTGATCTAAATAGCAGGAAAGTCATGATCCATTAATTGGCAACACCAGTTTAATAATATAAAATATGGTGGGTATAGACAAATGCAATACCATGGTATATGTTTGCAATGCTCGGCGCAGGGGTACAAACCACAAATGATAATACTTCCGCTTTAGAGTTTACCAAGAAGCACAGATCGATGGAAAAATTTAATTTTGATATCATCCCATTCAATTACATAGTGATTGCAAAAGTAAAATAAAAAAATGATTTTGGTAACGTTAGTCTAAATTTTGAGGGTAGTTTGTTATTTGAGGGTAGTTAGAATAATCTCTCGCTCAAACGATAGTGGGTAGTGCCAGTCTACTTCAGCTGGGTCTCATGCTCGAACAAGCGGAACGTTTCAGATTCCCAACGGTTCCTCCAACCGTCGACTTCAGTGCTCACTATGAGAATGCGTGATAAAGCATCTAAGTGCACGGTACCTCAAGGTAACCGGGGACGAAGCACATTGCCGGTTCAATGGATCAGTGTGGGCCGATGATAGAAAAATAACGAAATAAAACAAACACTCAGTCCTTAGAGCCTGAGATATACCTCGAACATGGACCTTCTTGGGCAACTCTGGCGGCGTGAAGGTGGGGGGAGGATGGTGATCATCTGCAAAACATCAGCACATATTCGCATTCCGATACACCACTCAGTAAATACAGTACCTACTCGCACATCGCAATATCATACAGCGTGTGGCTGGTTTCTCAATGAATTTCTCATGAATCGAATATTCGGTTTCACCTTTTTGCAACTGCAAGCGACGCGGGCGCAATAATTTAGAATACTTATCAAATCAAACAACTTTCTGAAAGCGTGTTGATAGGAGCTTCTAGCGTATTTAAGTTAAGCGTCAAACACAGCTTCACAAATCTCAGTAAGCGTATGAACGAGTAAAGATGAAACCGAATCAAACAAAATACTTATTAAACAATCAATTATTAGTAAAAAATCTAAATTCTATATTACGAACAAATACTACAATAACCCCATGCACCAAACATACAAAAAAGCTAATACATACGTTATAAAACAAATAAATTAAAATACTAGCTACAGACAAGCTCTGTGCATTATACTATTGTTATGTTTCTGCTATAAAAATGAAAATAGGATCCTATTTTTATAATGGGTTAATCTAATGCAACGGATATGATTGAATGGACAAATGAAGGTGATATATTATATGTTATAGAGCGTTCTAACGTTCAAATGGCTTACATGACGGCAATCAAATAGTTACTGAATCGTGAATATACTTCGGCAGATACCAAGATGTGGACTGGACCAGGCGCAGTAGACAATAACTGCAAGCCCTTGACGGTACTATTGAGGCGGATTCATCTAAAGTAAACGTTCCCTATGCAAGGTTTCAGTTAACGAATAATCGTCTTAAATCGTAAGCGTAATAAAATTTTACTTTAAAAACTATTAAATTCACAACATCAATATCTGAGGGGCTATAATTGATGCAGAAATCAGGGATCAAAAATAATCCTAGAAAAAATATTTCCGATATATAATAACAATAAATAACAACAACACCAAAATAAATAAACATCACATAATGTCTCCCGATGTTTATAGTATCGGCTAAGGAGAGGCAAACATCTAACTGCTGTATATAATGCACATATATAAACGGATATAAAGACAAGACAATGATAACAGGACACGATATTGCTAGAGTGCGGGCAGCGTGGTTGCGGCCGCCCCAGCCACTCTGCCACGCCGCCGCGATTCTTATTATAAAACATCACATTGACATTTACACTGTTCGATACACATAGGTTACGTACTTGCCCTGCCAACCATCTGGACGGCTCGTACGCCCTTCCTGAATGTAGCCACTGAACCGAAAACAATCATTTTAAAACTTCCTGCCTTAACTGTTTCAACCTGCTCAGTTGAGGGTATAAAGGTAACGTATGGGAGGTTAGGTAGGTAGATTGTAGCTGAGATGCAAAGCAGTTTGTTTACAGGTCGGAAAGACTGATAGATATCAATTAAGACTCCAGATTACCCTTGCCCAAAATATGTTTAGTTTAGAGATAAGGAAAAATAAAATACGGTTAGGGTGTAAGGTAATGTTCTTACGGAAATGATTTGTCTTCTAGATATAGAATATGAGGTAGTAGGAGTGGATTGTGTTTTCGGAGATCTACCCTAACACTATATTCTCCGTAATTACTCGTATATACGTATATAAGCACATTTACTCAGTTAATATTTTGTGATTTAGCTCAGCTGCCATATACTAGCTGCGTGTATCGTTTATTTGTGTATTAGCGTAATTTAGCCCAATTTGATAATGAGCATAATGGTTAGTTGATGCAAACAAACTAGATTTGTGTATAATAATATGCAATGGTCGGGCTATTATTCCGTACCGTCGTAAGCACGGTAAGTATTAACAGTTTGTTTCACCATTCCAGACTGCATCATCATCATTCCGACATCTGTAAAAATCCAAAAACTGACAAACACGTAGATATGTATCCTATAGCGTAGACCTAATGTTATGAACATGAATTTACATGTTATCGTTCGCTATGATAGTATCAAACTCATTATTGATATTGACGTAATTGAATTTGATCCTATCAGAAGCGTGGGTGATGGAATGCTGTGAACGAAGTTTAGTTTCCTCGTATTAATCACTGTCAATTAGCACAGACAAGCCGGAACTGTTGTATAAAGTCTTTGTCCTCGGAAGCTCACTCTCAATGGGGCAATTCGTTTAGCACTTTGTGATTGTCTTCACTCTCTTTGTTCTGAGACATGCTTTCATGGATTCGTAAAACTAAGTGTTTCGGGATACAATGACGGTGCATTTTGCTGTTTGCGATATTTAGTTCTACTTTATGTTTACATGCAATTACTGTCTGTGCTGGGCTTTAAAGTGCATCATATCAACTCTCAGCAACTCTAGTTGATTTGCATCGAATTTGTTTTATAGGTATAATTTTGAACAGTGAATTTTGTATTGTGTAAATATGTGCCTGAACTCTGATTTGAACGTCATCGTATGATGCACTCGGTCCTATCAATGTCGATACAAATCAGAACAGAGCGATCTCAAAAGGCAACGAATGGTAAAGTGTTGTTGGTGCTTGTAATTTCGTGGCAGTATCCATTCAAGAGCGAGCGGACATACACAATGATCGCTAATATAGGGTGTGAACGAGCACGAGTTCAAGAATGCCTTGCAGCCGATCCAGTCTGTGAGGTACGGACGCAACACCACTAAAGCAACTCAAAAATTATAATTATAGACACGAAAAATAATATCGGAAAACGTTTATCTGTGAGGTTAGGTGTGGTGCAAGTTACCTATGTCGGCTCCAACCTTCCGCTGGTGTGCGGTCACTAAAAGTTTAGCCGAACAATTCCATTAATGTCTCAACAATAGAAAAGAAACAGTGTGAGGTCGATAGCAGAGGATTTGCTGTGTTGACCTTCCGTATCGGAGTGGTCTTTCAGGGTGTTCATATTTTACAAGTGACATATAGAATGTAAGTCATTGAAACGTGTTTCATTGTGAATATATTACACAGCTTGTGAATACTTAACATTTATATTTTCTTCCAGAAAGAATGTCACAGAATCTCGTTATGTTTCAGATTTAATAGATTTCTTGAATTTAATATATCATGTGTTCATATTATATGTGGTGTTGAATGAAAGCAATTCAATGATCTTACAGTTTTTGCATTTGCACTTCTTGATGAGTGTTTCGTCTTTGATGTCCTCGTGGCAGGCTTTGCAGTAGAACCAAGCTCTGGAAGTTCGAGAATTTTCCGTAGTTTAGTCATAGAAAACTTCGCAAAGTACTAACAATACCAAAATTTTGAATAAGATGAAGTTTGAAGAAAGTATCTACAAAACAGTTTACTTGAGCGTATTTGAAGAATGTAATCAAGCAAAAAATAATAAAGAAAATAAAAGTACCTTAAGACGAATGATATCAAAAGTTGCATGAGTTATTGTGATTAGGTGTAATTGAGAGCAATGTTTGTTAATGAAACTCAATTTTGAGAAAAAAAGTGGGAGAACGATGTCAAAGAAAGACACTGATGTACATATTCTAATACCTTTTTACTTCATCAGCAGACTGTGCAATAAAGAACCCTTGTGTGTTGGCTTGGATTTTGACATTCCTCGGATTGATGGAGATTTTGCTGTCGGCACCTTCCTCTCCTTTGATCTCGATGGCCAGGAGCAGGAGTTTTAGCTTCGTGAAGCATAACCTGGAGACATTGTGATGCTGTACTCTAGGAGCATTTGGTGAGTTAATGTTTTTGTTAATTTAAGTTCGTTTAAGGCAAAGTATACCTAATGATGTGGTATAAATCTATTTTGTCAATGTTGAACGCAATATCTATCCTTTCTATGAAGCAATTGATCTTTGTCATAGTTGTTTAAATTTTTATGGTCTTGCTATGTGGTCCTAATGTAAAGTTTTGCATGCACAAAGTACAAACTTACCTTGATTAATTTTAATGTAAAAGCTCTTATCTAAAAAAAAAACTGTCTACTTTCTAAACATAAGTAAATTAAATGATTTCAGTAGCGGTTATTTTACAAACACTCTTACATTATTTACATTCTATAAGAACTAAACTAGAGGTTAAAATGACACAGGCTAAAGTAGGAATCAAGCATACTGACATGTATAGCATATAGATCTAATAAACGTATTAGTTAAAATTCAATGAAAATTATCATGCAATGAAGCTGGTTTAAGTGCATCATGGTCTAACCGTTAATTAAGTATTTAGACCTATTATCTTATCTACTGCACTGAAACAAACCGATGACGAAAGTATCTATCTGCTTACGATCGTACCACGTATAGAATAATGAGTGTGTTAGAATAAAATACAACGGTGTCAAAATGTTAACATTGCATACTAACAAACTTATTTTCTCCAGAACTACGTACATACCATACCGCTAATTGTCTAAAACCCATTCAACATGCACAATCTAATTCTGAAAATCAGAAAATAAATTAATTTCTACGATCCTAAGACACGTATCTATCGGACACATTCGGTTAGTGCAGTATATAGCTAGGGGTTAGCAACTCGGCACACAGTCTACGGTGCGGGGTGCGGGAGGGCCGGCTCGCGGGTGCTCTTACTCGCTCGCTTGAGGAAAACCCATTCCCGTGAAGGAGGTCGACAGTGTTTCCGTGTACATCTCGCATCCGGTACCCTGCAGGTAATCGTTCTGCCAAGCTTGTGTGTCGGGGGACTGTAATCAACCAACAGGAAACGCTAAAGCTCGTGCCATGTTAGTTCATCGCCGACAATGAAGTTGCTCGCCCGTCTCCATATCGCCGTCGTTCGCCTCCTATATTAGATCTCTACTAGCAAAATTAGTATCATCCTCCTATACAGTTCTATTCTATCAACTAAACCAACTAAATAGTTATTCAGTGCAGTACCTATGAAGAAATTACAATGAGATTTGAAAAACATTCAGATTCATATCACTGATCTTGAAGCCGGCAAACAAAATTGTACAAGTAATACTAATGAGAGAAGCTATGCGTTAAGTCTGTTAGTGACGGTTTCCGTAATCACGGCGGTATGGGAATGCTCAAACACTTGAACTGTATAGAAAAGTGGTGCGACGTCGTCTTACGTCACTGTATTGCAAGCATCTCGTATCCTGCCCACTTACTCAGCGGCTTGAGAGAAGGGCATCCCGATAAATGTGGTACTTAGCGACTCGGTGTACATCTCCATCCCGGTACCTCGCATGTAGTCATTACTCCACATAGCCATCTCTTGGGACTGTGGAAATGCCGCATTATTTGTTAGAACTTTGAGCATGATCGAAGAAACACTTCAAGAGGTGTCAATTGAGCCTGCAGCCAATCATTCTCGAGCATGCTCTGTTTAAAAAAAAAATATAGAACAAAAGCGTATAATAATAGAAGAAAGGCTGACCGTCTTGAAACTCCTCATGGCGAAGAGGTTCGCCATCATTGTGGAGAAGCCAGGGGCGAGGCAGCTCTGAGCGATGAACCCCAGTTTCAGTTCCGCTAAACAGATCACGTCGTCCCCTTGCTTCCAGTCCCAAGAAGGAATGTTGAGAAGATATGCCTGGAAAGCATACACCGTCAAGCTTAAAACTGGAAAGGAACTAAAACTAACAGAAAAAACATATAATATATAAAAATATTTCGACAAACCTTATTATGATACTGCATCAGCTGAATAATAACCCGTATATCATCGGAATAGTTCTTTATCGAAATGACCCTCATGATGTTTGCAGCGTCTTCGGCGTCAGGATCTTGGCAGTATTTGTTGGCTAGCACCAGACATGCATCCGCTTCGTGTACCTACAAACATACTTGATGAAAGAGCAGCTTTTTCCAAATGAAGAAATAAAACATTTATCAAACCTTTTTTCGAGTAAAAATTTGTAAAAGTCTGTTGTATCAGTATGACAGCAACAGCATTGATAAAATTCATTTACCAAATTCAAAAGAATTCGGACTTGAAAATTAAATAGAGTTCAATTATTATATATTTATTAGTTAAATAATTAATGCAAACCATTATTATGGCTGTGGAAAGTTACTAGAAATGTATTGAAAATATTTCAAGCTTATTTCTTAAATTTTCTTGATTTCATATTCGGGTTAAAGAAATTTTATCTTCTCAATAAGAATTTACATTTACTTATTTAAGATTAAATTTCACTAAACTAATTATTGTTAAATGTCATATTATACTTTTTACTGTGTTTTACTTGATATAACAGTATAATTATATTAGTTGGCATCAATACTTACAATTATCTACAAAACACTCTATTTCAAGCAAAATATGTTAGATATTAATATTAGGAAGCATGAAAAAGCATGCAGAACTATAAATACAAATTAAATGTCCACTACGAATCAGCACCATAAATTAATCTTTTGGAATGGTGGGGTACTATTTTTATCACACACAACACGAATTGTTTATACGTAGTGATCACTTAGGAAGAAGCGGGTGGGTGTTTGAAAGTGGAAGAAAAAACATGCAGAGAATCTAGCATTCCATTAAGCCATGCAGTTAAACTTACCACAATGCTCGACAATCGACAACTGTACTTGAATCTACATTAATAGAAATTTTGTAATGGTAACCCTTTCTTCGGCAGCCATTAATGCCAATACGATGGTAACGTACAGTGAAATCGATATCGAAGTAACACACGGGATGGCATCGCATACAACACCCATTATTGGTACAATAAGGCCGGGCTGGGCGCGGCGAAGGAATCAGAGGGAAGAGACACACAAAGCCTCCGGGTCAGTACGGTACAGGGTAGCCTTGCTGAGCCGGGGCGCGCACACTCAGTAGTGACAGGCACAGACAGCGCTCAGTTGAAACATTAGAAGGAACACCGCGTCGAGAGCATCCCGAGACAGTCAGTGAACGAGCCGAGCTCTACTCTATAGAAACGACAGTCTGTACAGCTTCAAACCGACACCACGCCCAAATATCAATCTCCGTGTGCAATTTTACTTACTTTTACCCTTTGAAGGTCGATTGGATTCATAATGGTGCCTTGAAAGAATTCCACAGTGGTAAAGTGTCTCTTGAACAGGCCTTCGAGCTCCAGGTCGGGCGGTTTCCTGCCATCAACGCTCAGTTAACACTACTGACCAAGTATAGGATAGTCCGCCGCCTGTCGAGGCCTTACCATGCAACGCTATTTACCAAATACGCAGTCGTGAGGTGGTTCGGAGAGGCCTCGGATGCCGAGGTGCCGCCGCACCACCGTGAGAAGCATATGATTGCATCAAAATAATCACAAGATAAAATTACCAAAGTGATAAAAAACCTACAGTGACTATGGACAGCATCTTGACAAAAGATCTGTATTATGCACATAATAATAAATAAATAAAAAATACTGATTCACGTAGACGCGTATTAATGATAAGAACGGCCGTGCGATAATCTAATGCCTGCTCTATTTGTCTTACTCTAACCTTGACTCGTTCAAGGTCGACGGCATTCATCATTGTACCCTGAAAAAACTCGACGGTGGTGTAGTGACGCTTCAGTAGACCTTCCAGCTCAAGGTCGGGCTCTTTTCTGAAAGCGTCGTTCGAGCACACATTGATACACACCATACTTCTCAGCAACATACACACATTTTCCATAATTCCACTGGTCCATCATTCTTACTTCACAGTTTAAAGGATTTAATACTTGTCAGTAGGTTTAAAAAATGTGTTTTGTATTCTGCTTCTTTGCCACTCTCGAGTCTACTTATTTGTATAATACTTTATTCAATAGATAACACAAAAATTTACAATTATAAGATTTAAAGTACTGACCTGTGTAAAAAAACAACTTCAACGTCAACATCTTCCCGGTCCTCATGTAGGAAGTCTTTTAAAAAATGGCTAACTGATTCGTATGTTATATGACCACATACTACTATATGCCTGAAAACGTAAAATATGTTAGAGTATTTGCCTGAAAAAATAGGATAAAGGTGCATCTACGTAAGTATTGCAATTTTGAAAATATTAAGCAGGTAAAGCAGATTTTTAATTCCAATAAAATTTTGAAAGCTTGTTCTTAATGCGAATTCAATCCAATTTTTTATAAGCTTTGCTGCTCTCCAATTTTGAGTTTACATTGGCATTTCTTTCAGTAAGCAAAATTTAAAAGCGTAGTTCTTAGAATAGAAAGATAGAAAAGACAGTATAAAGCAATTTGAAGTTTTATTTAACGCCTGGGACCACAAGGACACATTAAGAAAATTCAGTAAAACAATATCAAAAGAATACCGGTCACCACAGGGTTAAACAAAACAAAACGTGATAGAAGCGTGGAAAAACTACTTTCAAGAAATAACAACGTCTTCATTTTAAGAGCCGATTTTATTTATATATAATATATAAATAACAATAAGAATCTTGATTCAGTATTTTCAACAAATTTCAAGGAAAACGAAGACATCGCTAGAATTGTAACCTCCATAATTTACAAGTATTGTGTTCATTAATTTGTGGTTGATCTGAATTTTATTTGATTTCAAAAAACACTATAGCAACAATGAATATAACTGTTAGTCAGCTTCCACAAAAAAATGAACTACTTATCTATGAAGCTCAGTTTCGGTCAGGATTTGTGTTTACTATCTACCACACTAATATCAAAATAAAATATATAAATTATACCAGGATTTCAGGAAGGGGTATGCTTGCTAGGACTGTATGGTATTGAGGGTACATCAAATTTAAACGCGTAGCATTCCTTGTAAGGCCAATACAACGATTTTGGAGTGGGGGAGTGTCAGGGCAAACAAGTCTAAACACAGATCTATCCACAGTTTCAATATGTGTATTTGGTTCATCGAATACTTAGTTTGATATATATATATCGTAACTAGGATTAGTGGCACTGTGTTCAGACAAAACGCTGCAATACCAACACCAAAGCTTGCGTCTCAGTACAGTTTGAAATGGAGGTATGCGAGTTGTTTCTTGTAAGTATATATTTTGAGTATCTCAATTTGAGACCGTTTTAGAAAAGGTTAGAAATGAAAACAGTAATAGTTTGGAGTGTGGACAGTCAAAGTGTCGGTATAATGATGGAGGTTAAAGCTGTTAAACAAACTAAAGAGAAGGGAGAAGCCCTCAAACTCACTAAAACCATGACAGAGTAGAAAGAAGACGAAAAGAGACAGATGCAGATAAAGTTGCAAAACTACGAACAAACATGCAATCTAGTATTCATCTAAGGTGTGGCAAAGAACTGATTCCATTTTCACCAAAAATATTTCAAAATTGTCTACTTTGAATATTGAAAAATACCGCATAAAAATTGCAAACAATTTTAAATATTTATAATTCAAAATTCAGTAAAAATGATTCGTGTACACTGCTAGATGATGTCGATTGTTAAATGGTAGGTCGAGATCTAAACTAATATTGCGTTAAAAATGTCCTCAATGCACACAGCCTTGCCACGCTCTATGAATTTATACATTACACTATTAAAACCGAGGGGATCGATCCAAAGTACAAAAACAGATCATAAACATTAAAGAGGGTCAACATTAAGAGTAGGTAAGAGTACAGATACATGAACAGAATACAGTCGTGCAGGCAGGAGAGTGGGAAAGTGGGAGGTTGTGTGGCGGTGGTGGCACTCACTAGGTAGATACGGGCACGGGGCACGGAAGGGCACGGTTCGGGCACGGGAACGGCGGGACCGCGGGCCCAACAGCGCCCTCGGCGACGAGCGCTCGCGCGCCACAGAGAGGAGCTGTCGAGGCCTCGCTTCGCACACCACAACTCCAACAACGCACTACGGTACGGTACCACTCAACATTTAACTCTCCGTAACTAAGCTTTACGATAAACATTCCTTTACGTACGTATACTAACAAGAACATAATAAACCTAAATATATACGACGAGCGATAACACTAGCCACTATCTGCTGTTCGCTAGTTAACTGAACTCAAATCAATTTAAAGATAATTTACAATATCGACTCAAAACAAAGACAACTCGCGGGACTCGCGTCCCGCCAAGATAAGTGAGAACACAGAAGCGTGCTAAGAGAGGAAAAGGAAGAATATAGATTTCACAACACGGAACACATTCAACGGAACGGAGAGAAGACAGCGGCTCACCTGCGTCCCCGCTCATTCTTGAGGGTGCCGCCATACTTGGGTCTAGTGCCGATTAAGTCAATTATCTCTGGGATACAACTGGCAAATATCGCCTAAACGCCGACAGACAAAACAAGACATTCACATTCAATCGAGTGGTGAGTGGGGAGGCGCGGCGGAACCGAGCCGCCGGCCGGCGTGCGCGAGTCGTGGGGACAGCAACGGCCGGCGGCTCCGTTCGGCAGCTCCTCTCTGGGCGGCTGATCGGATCGGGTCGGCCGCACGCACGCACGCGGGCAGTGGCGGGCTTGAGCACGGACAGTAAGTAGGGGCGCGCGCGGCCGCGCGGGCAGCGGGGCGCGGGCGGCGCGGGCACTGGCTGTGTGTGTGTGTGTGTGACGTCGTGGCGAGGTGCCGGAGCTAGCGCTACAGCGTGGCGACAGGCATCGTGTGCAAGCGAACAAACCAAACACTACTTCATCGACAGCATTACAAAACTTTACATCGGCTCTCTCCAGATCTAGTCACGTTAGAAGGATTAAAAAGCTCAAGTTATCTCGAGTAAAATTTACGAAAAAAGGCATGTAGTAGTGCGTCGGTCGACCGCGCGCCTGTCTCTCGTGTTCGGGGAGAGGGGCGCGGCCGCCGAGAGCTAACTCTTCGAGCATGCGCCACGGCACCGAGAGACCGATTCTAGTGAAGGATTAATAAATTTCATTAGCAAACTCCGCATTCAATCAACCAAGATCGAAACCGTGAGAGGTAGGAAGGCAGGAAGCCGCGTGGAGCGGGGGCGTGAGAGCAGGGTACCTGCGGCGGACGTCCTTGTTGTACCGGCCGCCGTATTTGTTCCGCTGCGCCGCCAGCTCCGTGATCTCGGGGATCCAGCTGGCGAACACAGCCTACGATACACAGCAAACACCGAGAGGTGAGTTACCCGCGCCGCCCGCCCCGCGCGCGCGCCGCCCCGCCCCGCCCGGCCCGCGGCCGCGTACCCTCGCGCTCGCACAAGGCTGTGTGGCTTGAGTGTCGTCTGTCTGCGTGGTGGCTGTGGCTGTGTGAGTGTGCGGGACTTGGGTGCCGTGCCGAGCTACGCTAGCGGCGGGAGCTGTGACCGGCGCAAGCCGTACGGGGACTCGTGACCGGGTGCATGCAAAGCCTAAGGATACATACGCTAACTAATCGATGAACAGAACTTAAAAGAAATCGGTACGTCCGGTTCCTGAACTAAAACGGTGGGCATTTGGTATAGACGCTTGGTAGAGCGCGTTCACAGGTGGTCCGCTCGGAAAGGTGACAACAGGACGCATTCGCCACGACTCTACCCGCGCGGGCCGGGGGACCTGTCGCGTAAAGCGGCGGCGACACGCTCCTGGCCGCCCGTCCCAGAGAACCGCAAGTAGACGCGAGTAGATTACACAATACATCTGACGGCACTGAGCAAGCTTTTGTATAGGTGATAACCTCATCTATCTCCGAGAGATCGAGCGATTCATAAGCGGCTTCTTACCGCGGAATGAATCGCCTTTACTTTCGGCGATCAAGTTATATATCAAACTGATACCTTTTTCCATGTTCGCGCTTCAGCTCGCCACTGTACTTGGACCTACTTCCTACCAGCTCTATAATTTCAGGAATGCTACTAGCGAACATTGCCTGCAACATACCACGGTGTCGATCGAACATCGAGTCTGCGTTCACGCGGACACCATCGCGTGGTGCACGACAATGTCCACCTCGAGTCTTGGTAGTTCTAAGGTGACGCAGAGTCGTAATGTGCGGCCGGTAGCGGAGCGAAATAAAAATAAAAGGAACGAGTGTGTGTCTACCGGTGATGTGAGCAACTGAACACAGCCAGGCACAGGTGCGGCATGCAGAGATCGCGAGGGGGTCGGAGGGGGGTGGGGGGTCGCGGCGCGGCGCCGGGCCGCCGGGCTGGGCCTCGCAGTCAGCGCGGACGCGGACGCGGTCGCCCACTACGAGCTTGTCTCGTACCACTGTCCCCATTTACTTATCTCGGAACTTAAGCACGGCGAGAGAGAACCTCCGGCGGCACAATAGTAGTGAATTTCACGTAACAAAGCAAAAGAAAAAACAAAAGACACCCATGCAATCGCTCGAAACGAAGCACGTTAGTGTTCGGCGATAGTAAGAGATACACGTTCGAGTACAGGCAGCCTTCATGTTTGAAGGTGAGGCGAGTAACGACGGAGAGGCGACCGCGGCTGCGGTCAGCTCCAGCCGGGCTTCGAGCCACCGCCACGCCTCTCCCGAACGTTCATCGAAATGTTTCACATGCTTCTATAAGATGGTGCACTAGTCAGGCTTACAATCATTCAACGAGCTGTGCGGTAAACCAGTACGCTTGTCTAGCAAGTCCCATGTGAACTATTTGTTTAACCTTTTGTTGGCAAGTCATAGTTATATTTCCTTTTGCTTTGTTATTATTTCAGCTATGCAAGGAATAGCAAGCTTGGCGCTTTGAGTGACTTTCCGAGAAATGGTGAGTGTCGTGAGACTACTCTATCAACATGTTTTGACCTAAATACAAAACTTGCCTCTCCTTGCAAATGTTAAAGTATAAAGTCTGTTGTGATATCAAATTTCATTAAATTATAATCATTATAGATATGGAGAAAACATATGAAAGTGAAACTTACCAAGCCAACAAGGAGAAAAAATACCAAAAATGTTCTGCCGAGCACAGTATGACAGAACACGTCACCGTAACCTACTGTTGACATGGTCACTATTAGAAAGTACACACAAGTCCAGTATGATAACTTTTGTGAGTTTTCAAATTCTAATGGGTCGCCAGAATTTTCCAGCTGAAATAAGAAATACAACAAGTAAAATATACTTAAATCTATAAATACAACTCAAAAACCACCACCTTTTACATTTTATTCATAGATTTGAAATGAGGTTAATTTCAGATTCCACTTATTAAAATTAACACGTTTGGTGCAGTGTAACATTGTATTAACATTTTATTTATTTTATGTCATGGATAATCTAAGGCCTAGATACTTTATTTTGTTTTGCATTTCACTTGCTTATAATAGTAAGATGTTTTGTAGAATCACATTGTTTTACATTGATGACATACTTCTGATGTTCCGAGATAAGTTTTATTGGCTCATTGTTAAACATATTATGTCCCCACAAGAAAGCAGGGTGTGTCTATAGTGGAAGTTAGTAGTCAGCATTAGTTTGCCTATATTAGGCATGCAGCTTAGCTATTACAAGGAAATAGCTTCAATGTTAATGGTATTGCTGTCCACTGACGATGTTGCTAAATTAAGACGAAAAAATATATTAACAAGATTTTTCATACTTACCAGATGAATAATGCCAGCGGCTGTAAGCCACACTGATATAAATATAGAAACTAATTGCGCCAACCGAATTGAGCTCGATGTCTTTAATATATTGAGGTATTGCAAAATATCAGGCACGGTCATTAAGCGTAGAGCTCTGAGAAACCTCAGCCCTGGAAATAAAAATCCATCAATTGTGTAAATTTCGAAAACAAAACTTTAATAATGAATTTAAAAATTTGCCGAGACACGTAAGCTTCCGCTACGACGTATAGACTTATATGCGAAGAATACAGTTTGATTAATTGGATAAAAGATCTTACCTATCCATGTTCTATCCAGGTATATTGATACAAAGGATGGGGGTATCGTGAAATAATCTACAAATGAATACATTTCGAGCATGAACCATAGCTTGTCACTAGCTGCTATAAACTGAAAGAGAAAAATACACATTGTTACAATAAATTGCGCACAAAAAATATTTAAATTTAATAAAAGAAGAATACTTACTCGTATAAAAAAGTAGACCATAAAAAATATGTTAAAGGCAAGGTCGATTTGCTGAGTAATATTGTCACTCCATTTCTGGCAGCGCTCCACGTCTTCACTGAAATTGGACACGTGAAGCATAGGTAACAAACACTACGACATATATACGACAAACAAAGTAACATGTCACGGGTAAGCCACTTTCTAAAGAACATTATCCCCTTTATTAATAAACGAGGAGTAGCCTTGGAAATGAAATGCAGTGTTACAAGTGCATGGAAGAAATAAGCTGGACTGGACAGGAACACACGAAAAATAATCACGAATTGCTTAAAAAAAATCTTCTCTTGAATTTGAGGTTAGAATGGCTAATGCTATGTTTGACCATCTTGAACGTAATGACAAATTATTAAAATCAACAAACTAACAAAATCTTTGTGGAGACCAAGGGAAGCTGTCGTAAACATAATAACAAATATAATAAATTTACAAGGAGGTGAAAACGCTTGCAGAGGATCATCAAGCCTGGAAGCTACTCCTCCGGCAAGAGCTAAACTCTTAAATAATGAATGAATGAATCTTGGAATAGTTACTCGGTCTTACGACTTTTTGTTTAGATCGAGCCCAAAATTTCAATGAGAGAAAATACAAAACACGATGCAACTATTCCAATTCCTATTTATTAATAAAGGGGTTTCAGCTGATAAAGAAACCAAAGCACATATAGGTAGACTAGTTGCAGCAAACTTTTTGGACCACATTTATTTTATTACAGATGGACTCACGTATTCCTTATGATTTCAGCATTATTATACAAGATCAAATTAATATTATTATAGCAACTAAATGTAATTCGAACTAGAGCAATGGAAATAAGTTACCTGGATGCGTCAATGAAGTAAATGATGAGTGATGCTATACTTAGTATGAAGACCAGCACTACCTGGAAATTAAAACAAAATAATATTAAGAATGATTTCTTGGACATTAAAATTATTTTGGGCAGTTGTATGACATTTTTTATGCAATTGAGTGACACGGTGGGAAAGTAAAAGAAATGAAAGTAATTTATACGCATGTCCATAGATCAACGTCTTAAGAAATGAACAGTCTTACTTAACACTCAATAGGCGTATGGTAAACACGGTTTTGTTCCGTTTTCGCGGGTGACAGTCCCCATCTGATAGAAGGTGACAAGTCCTTATTCAGTGAATAAGATTTTAACATGTGTTTATAAGTAACACTGTAAATCTATTATTCGATTAAATGTAGAAATATTTAAACACATACATACTTCTTAATTAAAAAAAAGAGGACTTGTAGGTGTATGTATGTGAAAGTTATTTACTGGATTAAGAAAATAAATTTTCTTGATCTAAATTATTTGTATCTGAACTACTTATTCAATAAGAGTAAATAGGCAGTAAGTAAAACCTTACATACTTAAGATTCTGATTCACAAAGACACAAGGATGGTTCATGCATATTAATGATGGACCATGAAGTCATAAAGATGATATAAACGGTTTGATGATCTTACTGTAAGATCACTCTATTTGACTTTGTAATGGAATTAGGAATACCAATTAGAATTAATTGTGTCGCATTAAACGCCCTGTCTGTGCAGTAAGGTGTTAGGCTTAATGTGGGCTTAATTTGCATATATTTTTGATTTAATAACTTGCATTTAATTTTGATTGTGCGAATTTTTTTGATGCGGACTTCGTCGTCCGTCTCGCTCGCGCATACAAATATGTTTGTAGATATAAAATGTCTGGAAGATCATATAAAATAAAATAAACCAGTTTTACGTTAATAATTTGCAAAATCATATTTAAGTATGACAATTAATTTAGATCAAAATGAAACTTGTGTCGAAAACTTGTGATGTTGCTTTCTAGTGTTCTGTGGGACGATTTTTATTTTATATCTTCTTAAAAAAATGTTAGTGTTAGTTAAAAAGCGCGATAACGTGATAACTTCTTATAAATCGATTGAACGCCGTGTCACGTCCGCCTGAGCCGAGCGTGCAAGCGAGAGCGCGGAACAAGCGATAGAGAGGCACGATCGGCATAATCGTTATCATGACGTTATAACGTATAATTATCGTCCGTAAACCGACTTTACAGACAACCATTTTTTTTTTACTAATAACTACTAATGATTTTGTATGTGCTATGCAGTGGGTATGCTTTACTACCCTGCAAGCTCACCAAATAGTAAAACAGACATCATTATTTTTAATTTTTATTTATTACATGTTATAGAAGTGTGATTTTAAAACGTTTACGTATTTCTGAGAATTACCTATCGATACAGAAGCCAACACAACGTTTTTTTTCTCTCTCGTCTGTCTGTCTGTAAGTACGGTGTGTCCGATGGAAGCCGAAACTACTGGACGGATTTTGACGAAATTTGGCAGGATTATTACTTATACTATGTAGAAAGATCTTGCATACTTGTTATCCCGAAAAATTTGATCGTTCCCCTGGGAAATAGCATTAAATTAAAACATTCAACATTACGAGTATTGCGTTGCTCATCACTAAATCTCAAAAACTACATAACCTACGAAATTTGGCATGTATGTTACTTATAGAGTAAATAAGTCAGCTAAGAACGGATTTTGCAAAGTGGCTGAATTAAGGGGTACAATTGGGGGGTAAACGAATGTATGAAAGTTCCTGAATTTTGAAGTTAGGGGCATCAATTTGGGTTACCTAATAGATATAAATAAATACTGTTATTATATTTCAGCGACAGGGATGAATGAAGGTAGCCAAAAGAAGGTTGAAAGTGTTGATTCAGATTGAAATTAATATTTACGTGAACAAATAAATATGAACGAAGACTCTTATAATATTTTGCGCCAGGGATGGCTTAAGGTGATAAAAAAGGGGTTGACATTTTTTTATGACTTTAAAAAAAAACAGACTTTCAATTCAGTCGAATTGCTGATTTTTTAAATCTTAGCTTGATCAGGACGGAAGCGGGGCTGGAGGGAGATCAGACCGGGGCGATAATAAAGTTCGAATCCCAGCGTGAGGGCGTGGGTCGGAACGGAAACGAGTTGTGAGCAAGCTTTAAGTGCGGCAGGTAGTATATAGTGGTAGTAGCATAGGTGGAGATGGGACATGTGCGACTTGGGAGCTGAATTAGTGTGAGGCAGGAATGAAACGGAACGAGAGATGGAGTGAGATGAGAGTCCAACAAAGGATCTAGGTAGGTGCGGGACGTAAGTGGTATGGGAACGAGGCGGGAGCGGAATAGGAGTTGAATGGGAGCGAGAAAAAAATGCGGTAGGAGCGAAGTTGGAGAGGGAGAGGGGCAAGGTGTTAACGCTATAAGTGCGAGGAGGAAGTGAAGTGAAAGTGAGGTAGTAGAGTGGGAGCGGGTGGGAATATGGTAGAAGTTGGACAGGGCTGGAGTGGGAGCAGATGACAGCAAAACGGGATTGCGACGGGAGCAAGGTGGACGTGGAAAAGATGTGAGGCAGGAGTGGAGTTGAAGCGAGGTGGGATAGAGACAGAAGCTGAACGTGAGCAGGGCTGGAACGGGTTAAAAAAGGGGACGGTAGTTTATTCTTCATTTCAATACATCTACGTTTGACCACATACTCGGCACAAATAGATTGAGTTGGCAGTTAGGTTGGAGCGGAGCGGATGTGTTTTCTTACGCGTACGAAGTAGCGGGTACACCTAGTAATTAATAAAATGGTAAGGCACTGTTAACTAAACATTTATAAAGCAATATATTATTATTATTATTATTATTATATAACTCTCGTCACGTAAAAAAAACACTGGTTTGTTCGTAAACGCGAAAAAAACAGCGTTCTTTTTACTTGTCGGGAACTATGCTGTGACTTATGTAAGAGATGTAATTTCTTATTAGATTATAACAAAAGTAAGGGCAGTTGTGCACACAGCAAGGCTAATCTTGTTACACAGATATCCAATTATGTAGAAACATGTGTATCTAAGTATGTCACTGGACCGACATACCTGAAGGTCCTTCGAGCCGGACTTGAGAGGAAGATTTGTTACAATGGGATTATGAGATTAGCTGTTATTGCTCTTCAAGGAAGGAAAATAAGAAATGGGGCAGTAAAGTAAATGGATAAACTTTATGTGTATTTTCTTTAGACTTGGATAAAATACATTTTTATATTTTCCGATTAGTATAACGTATTATACTACTCGTATGCCTGATTCCAAGTGAAGGAGTGGATCACGTCGATCTAGTAGAAATCTATTCTTCTAGCTATGAGAATAATTATAGTTTAAAAAACTGAAGCTACCGACTTCTCATGGGTCCCATTGTGAGAACTGGACTAAATTGAAATGGGCCCACACGGGAAGCACCAGCTTTCAAATAAATAAATAAATTGGTTGTCTGTAAAGTCGGTTTACGGACGATAGTTTAACGTGACAACATACGTCCGCGCGCGAGCTCCGAGGAATGATAATCGAAGCGACGGTCGGGCGTGGCGCACACCCGCCCGCTTCCTCAGCCACCGCGCGCGGTTGTAACGGGACAAGGAGCGTAACGTAACGGGACAATGAGTCATCCTTTTTCATGCATGCAGTCGGCGTTCATCGATTTATTAGACGTTGTCACGTCAAAAAAGAATCAACAAAATCGGTTCACTCAGTCGAAAGTTAAGAGGTAAAAGAAGAAAAAAACAGTCGAATTGAGAACCTCCTTCCTTCCTTTTTTAAGTCTATTAAAAATTAGACTGTAGCAGGGAAAGGAAGCAGGAAATTCCACTTCTATAGGATGTGAACCGAAATGTGATTTCGGCGAAATAACTACACTAATAAGGTGGTAAAGCTTACTTAATATAATAGAAAGAATACATTTTCATATCAATTTATTTTGTTTAAAAGAAAAAATATTCTGGAGAAAGTAGTGGAGACGTTTGAAATTTTGACAATTCACGAGCTCTAAGATATGAACCGCCTAGGTCTACTCTTCATAATTGCCCATACACATACCGCATGAGTCTGATTATAAGCTTATCTATTAGGTACTTTAAATGAGCAATTATTGTATACATATATATATAATCGGAATCTCGGGAACGATTCCAACGATTCTAATGAAATTTGGTTTGTAGGTTTAGGGGACGATAAATCGATCTAGCTAGGTTTCATTTTTAGAAAACGTCGTTTTATCCGTGTTTTCAGGCAATGAAAAACTGATACAATATCATTAGAAAACGAAGGCAAATTTCGCCACTGTCTACAAGGTTGTAATAGCTCAGATGGGAAATCGGGCAATTCGATCAGAAGACCTCGGTTTGATTTTACCCTTTTTTTAAGTTCCTTCTTTTGTGAGAAAAACTATTATAAAAAAGCGAGCAAAGCTCGGACATCCAGGTACTCACTTGTAACAAGTGAATACTAAAATCAGTTACAATGACTGCACAGAGCACAGTTGTGACGACGCGGCGTCTAAATCACCCTGGTGTCAATATAAACGATCCAATAAAACAACTCATTAGTAACGCATAAACCACCCGTCTGCGGATTATTGGGGCATTGCTCTGGGACTGGGAAGTTATTGCGTTTGTTTATATTTTGTACGATAATGAACTTGACTGTATATAATTAATAATTGGTACTTTTTTACAGGATACATTTCGGAGAATGTGCTTCTGAGCTGCATGACCTTATTTTACCATCTCCTTTCTACCACAGAACAAGTAGAAACTCAGCACTATACCACCCATATATTGTGGATTTACCCAATATTCGTATTAAACGGTTTAATTCTACGTTTCTTCTCGGAACAGCGCAAGAGTGGAACAAATTGCCGGCTTCTTTGTTCCCTGAGAGTTACAACATTGGTATTTTCAAGGTCAGAGTGAATAAGTATCTTCTAAGTCTGCGTGTTTCATCTCCTACCACAGCTTCGCTTTCCAACAAGTTGGTAGTCAAACGCGGACTTATTCGTGTTAAAAAAAATTGAATAATTGGGGTTGTCGATAACGACGACATTTTTGAATAGCCTATAAAGCGCAATACACATTAAACCTGTCGACTTTTGACTAGGTTGGACCTATGTCAGTAAAATTGCCAACATAGGCCCAACCTATGCAATATAGACCGCCGGGTTATGTCGGCGGGTTTGGTGTGTGTTGTGCATTAATTGTACGGTATGAGTGATGTAATGGGGAATCACGGGCGTAATTTAAAATGTCATTGTACCTAATCGTTATGAACCAGTATTGCTATGGAATATAAAAAATAAGTTCAAAAACTAAAACCCGACTACTGAAAACTTACGCTCTGAAAAGTATGAAACAAGAATATAATTCTCATCTGTAATTATTGTTATATACAAACTATTCGATATAAAATAAAATACATAAGTGAAAACTCCTGCTCAAACGTGCGCCCATGAGCGACATATTATGTAAAATATAAAATTAGTTTTTGTAATTTTTTTAACCACAAGGTAATAAGACGATAATTTGAAAATTTATGATAACCTTATTAATAAAGTGCAAAGATAATTAAATGTCACAAGTAAACTACGAAAATGTACACAGTTTCACAGTTATTTATGCTATATATATAAATAAATAAATATTTGTGGACATTTCACACAACACTATCTAGCCCAAACTAAGCAAAGCTTGTAGGTACTATGGAACTAGATGGCTGACAGAATACATATTTATATGGATACCACCACAGTGTTATTATGAAAACCCCATTAATTTACCCATGAACATGGTTGTTCAATTATTTTCTGTACACAATTTATATTTTTTCAAACGTCAAGTTTGTTCCTATTAATATAAATAGTTCGGTAAATGCCTTGCAGTAGACACGCAGCTAAAACTACTGAACTAAATAAAGGTAGTAAGAGTTACCGGAATTCGCTAAAAGTAAGTACTAAGACGATACTACATTTCAATAACAAATCATACTTAGTCAAATTTATAAATATTATAAATAAATATATAATATAAATAAATTCTTCAAGGCATGGTCAAACATGCCAGGGATTAAACATTCCAAATCACTCATCGACCGTAAGACTTATAAGCAAATCATAGGGCTGAGTAGGAACAGTATGCGCACTCTGGTCAGAGCCCTGACTGGACATTGTTGTCTTAATAAGCACATGTCCATTATAAGACTGAGCGAGTTAAGGGAGTGTAGGCTTTGTCACGAAGCTGATGAAACGCCTATGCATATCCTCACAGATTGGGCCACTGATGCACAAACGTAGCCTTCATCTGGGCAGGCATACATCACAGCCAGACGAGGTCAAAAGTATCTCTCCCAAGAAAGTACTGAGCTTCCTAATGAGCGCAGGACTAGGGAGAGAACTGCGGCAGTCACAATAGATCTTAATAGGTCGCAGTGACATTTAAGCCGCCTATCACAATAAAAAAAATAGTTCAAATTTAAATGTTAGTATTAAAAATTGGTATTTGTTATTGAGGTGTTTCTATCCAGCAGTGGGATAGAAAAAGCTATGACAATGATCGTGATGATGAAGATTCTATCGACTAAATCCTCGATTCCTCTTCAAAAAAAGCCTCCATCCCAAATCAATGGAGCTTAAAACTTGCATAAAACGGATATATACCAAATGAAGCAGAAATCTTTTCGATATCCTTATAAAACGCAAGAATGTCATTGCTTCCACACACTCTCATGAGCAAGATAGACATGTGCACAGGGAAAAATCCCGAAATTGGGTCACCTAAATTCATAATAAGAACCCGAAGTATATTCAAGGCCGTGCCGTCCCTGAGAAGAAAGGGCTGGATAAATTATTGGCGAATTACCACCCATTTCTCGTTGAAATGCCAAAAATCCGTACTCAGCGATATCGATCCACGTTCCTGTTGCGTACTGCACAAGAATGGAATTCGTTGCCGCCATCTCTGTTTCCTGAGACCTACAATCTTGGAATTTTCAAGGCTAGAGTGAATAGATATCTTCTAAATCGACGAGCTCCATCCTCGGCCACACCGTCGCTTAACATCAGGCGAGTTGGTGGTCAATCGTAGATCTATCTTCTATAAAAAAATATGAGATATTTGTAGATATTGATTCTTTGAAGCTGGCGAAATATTAGTACGGAAGAAAAGCATTATGATAGTTTTAGCTGACATTCTTGACGTGTCGATTACACGAATGTAGATTTATAGGCTTTTCAACTAACTTCAAAGGAGGAGGTTCTCAATTCAACTGCTTTTTAAATGTTTGTTACCTAAGAACTTTCGACTGGGTGAACAGATTTTGATGATTCTTTTTTTATTTGAAAGCTGGTGCTTCCCGTGTGGTCCCATTTCAATTTGGTCCAGTTCTGACAATGGCATCCATGAGAAGTCCGTTGCTTCAGTTTTTTTAACTATTATCTGTAAGTGCGTATCAGATCTGCATGACCATATTTCGTCCTACCCGACTGCGTAAGAAGGAAGATACTGTGTAAGTTAGGCTGCAAAAACTGCTTTTCTGCAGTCGGGTATTTTGTTTTTCTTTTAATACAGATACTATTTATCAGATTACTAAGAAGCACGAAAAAGCGATTTCGTTCATAATGGAGAATCCAAAAACCTGAACGAAAAGCTTTATTAGATTTTTACTGTTCGAATCGCTTACTTGAGTAAACATCCTGCCCTTTCTTCTGTCAGACGGCTCAGGAACACGAAAAAACGTACTTTTTGGACTTTTATTGTACGAATCTGAATTTTTTCCAATTTTGCAAATTTTTGCCGGTTACGTAATATCTGTGTGGGTACTTTCCGAATAGGTATAATCTGTGTGTATTCGGCCAATGGATGTGTATCCATGGCTATGAATAATAAAGAAAAAACTGAAATTACCTCTAAATTAGGTATCGCTGTCAAGCGCAAAAGGCGGTAAAAAAATGATTTATGTAATGTTTTTGCATGCTTCATAATTTTGTTAATTCCTTTTTCCTTGATTATTAGGTAGCATCGGTATGACAGCGATTCTATATAGAACGTAATTCATTCTCATAAAGCTGGCTCCACAGTGTTATAAACGGTTAATGATAATTTATTATGCACCACCGCCGTTACGCCTACCAAATTAAGTTATCGAATGTATTTTTCTGAATTTTCGTACCGATTATTTCCTGACCGTCAAATTGTGCAAAATCTTCCAGAGTTATTGTCAAATTGAATTTTTACAATGAGTCATGATTTTTCGTGCGTGCAGCCGGCGTTCATCGATATATAAGACGTTATCACGTAAAAATAAGTTCAAAAACTAAAACCCGACTACTGTCAAAAATCACGATCTAAAAAGTATGAAACAAGAAAATATCTTATCTGAAATTCTTATACCGATTAATTGAATAGGATAACCGTGGTCGTATGCTTCTTTGCAGGATGTATTGTTTTGTTACGGTAGGCATACGACATTTTTTCAGTTTTATTTTTTTCATTTATATGGAAATTAACGTGGTGTTCACACATTTTTAAATAAAAACCGCCGAATGCGGTTGAAACTATAGTCGCATATTTCGGCTCAAAACAGACGTGAGTGACCCGTAGTTTTTATTTAAAAATATTTATATGGGCCCACCTCTGGGATATTAGCTATATACCAAACAAAAAAGAATCATCAAAAACAATATACTTACTTATAATTGGCGGAGTTATAGCGTAACAAATATACTAAAAAACATACAGTCGAATTGAAAACCTCCTTCTTTTTGTAAGTCTGTTAAAAATGAAGACGTCTCACAATATTTCAGTTATAATAATTTAAATAGAAGATATTAACGAGCGACTAGGGCTTGGCATAGTATATTATTTGTTCTTAATGAGACAACCTATTATTTTGCTAGGTATTTTAAGACTCTCATTTATTTAGGTTAGGTTCCTATATAACGAATGTTCGAAATATGAAATATCGAATATTATTCCCTGAAAACGAAATTTTAAATGTCTTAATCGACCGATTAATTAAACAATATAAAAACTTAAATTAGTCCTTCTGGTAAATTTCGGTTGGCAGTTGAACATACATTACATACCAATACGACACATTTACCACACTAACTCGATAAGTAAAAATTTTATACGCAGGTTCATAAAAAAATCCAGGGAACTCGTATTTTTATCAACGAATTTCGTATAAAACAAAGTACTCTCTGATGAAATAATGCAGAAAAATTCCAACATTGCAACAATTTAAAGTCCTCGCAGTCCATTAAAGGAGTCGCTGGAAGAATTTCAAATTAAGTCACGAGTGGGAATCGAGGCGCGCCAAGATATACGATTGGCGGAGGAAGTCTGCTGGAACCGAGGACGATGTGTCACGGTAACGAGGTGTCAAAGGGCTGATTCAACTTTAAACGGCTGAACATTGGCGTGGAGCAGGGCTTGTGGTATTGAGTATGGAATATGGAATTTTATAACAAGTACTTATATATCTTTAAAACAAATGCCTAAGTTACGTAGTGTAACTGTTACAACAGTGATCGAGTGTACGTTTTTCGCTAGAAATAAAAAAAAGTTTTTCGCTGTAATTTAAATAAAGTTTAAAAGCTGTAAACAATTAAAAAATAAACAATTTTTTACGGATTTATCACGTATATTTTATATAATTTTATGACCTGAGGTTAATAATGATGATGTAATTGACGTTACCAAGTGTTATTTAAATAATCTATGGTCTGAAATAAATTGAATTGAATTGAATGTAAAGTTGTTTTACAATTATTCCATGTTATGGACGCAAAAAGGGTCCAAAAATTAATTAGGAGCACTATGGCAGACATGTATTATATCTACGCTGCGCTGCTTGTTTCTCGCAAAAAGTTTTCTAGTGTGGAAATATAATTTTTTAAAGTTTGATGACATTTTATTTCATATTTTTTATTATTTGCACAATTAATATGGAGATATATATAATTCAAACAACTCGTTCGGTGTCCACACGGGTTGTAGATCTGCGATGAGATTGGGGTATTATTATTAAATATAGTGAAAACCGGAAACCACTATTACTGTTTTTTGGACAGCTGATATATTATTTAATTATTTGAATGAAACCTAAAGCTACCAGCTAAAAGCAAGCATTCGCCCCCATTATCCGCTCACAGTGCACGACTCCTTTGTGTCAACGCTATTTGTATTGCAGCCTAAATGGTAATTTGGTTGTCGCTTATTAAAAGCTTTTGTTGTTGTTGGGAATTATTTCGTCGTGGTATGCTTTCTCCGCTACCTAGGCTTTATTAAAATGTATCTACTTGCATAATGTGGACTAAAAAGTAATTAAAGCGTAACTACTTTTTAGTCCACATTATGTGGCTTTCTATGGTGCATCAAGAGCAAATGAGAAATCATATTCGTTGTAGTATGCTTTCTCCGCTACCTAGGCTTTATTAAAATGTATCTACTCGCATAATGTGGACTAAAAAATAATTAAAGTGTAACTACTTTTTAGTCCACATTATGCGGCGTTCTATGGTGCATCAAGAGCAAATGAGAAATCATAGGATATTGTTTGGTTTTGTAAAATGTGACATTTTTTTTTTCAATATATTAGTTTTGTAAAGGTAGCGTTTAAATTGCTTGCATCACTCGGATGTCAGCTGTTTTACGATCTATTTAGTTTATCACCTAGGTGCCTTTAGAAGAAGAAAAAACTAGAAAAAATAAATTGTTCAAATAAACTACTTTATTATTATTATTATTATATAAGCTAGAGGCCGGCCCAAATCCATGTGGAAAGCTGTAGAGCTAAAGGACATGAGAGAATATGAGCTGACTGACGACGACATCAAAGGTATGGTTGAGAAGTTGAATAAATCTCTTTCAGACATTTCTAAATGGGGTAGCGATAATTTAGTTACATTCAACGCTAACAAGACCCAGGCATGTCTTTTCTCCGCAAAAAGTGTCCGTTCACATTGTCTCCGAAATTCCAGGATGTTCCTGTACCTTTGGCACGTCAACTGGAACTACTGGGGTTAACTCTCACACCGACACTCAACTATGGAACCTACTTGGAGTCAAAAGCTAAACTACCTGGTAGAAAACTAGGCGTCTTGAACAAGGTTAGGCGGTACTGCGGCGGTAAAAGAAAGGCTTTTACAGGACAAGTAGAAAGTCGGTCCACTATCACCCATACATTGTGGATTTTTCTAAAGTACGAACCAAACGGTTTAATTCTACGTTTTTAATCCGTACAGCTAGGGAATGGAACAAATTGCCGGCTTCTCTGTTCCCTGAGAGATACAAGTTGGGACTTTTTAAGGTCAGAGTGAATAGGTATCTTCTGGGTCTGCGTGCTTCATCTTCGACCACATCGTCGCTTTCCAACAGGCGAGTTGGTGGTCAAAAGTGGACTTATTCGCAATAAAAAATAAAAAAAGATCGAGCGAAAAAAAAAGCAAAAGCAGAAAGGCTGACCGCACCATCATGTGGGATGAATATCATCGAAAAGACCGAGAGAGAGAGAAAAGAAATACGCTTTTAAATAAAAACTACGGTTAGTAGTTTCACTAAGTATAGTTTCAACCGCATTCGGCGGTATTTTTCAAAGGAGCAGCGCAAACGTCACTCTCTGTCGGTGACGTTAACCAGCTAGCGTAACTGTTTTCATTTTAATGATTTGAATTGAAAAAAATCTCCTTTGGCAGTCGGTTAAAAATGGCTCGGCTGATTTACTTCGCTTAATAAGTGCTTCCTACACAAGCCGCAAGAACACGTGCATGATCGTACGAAATTAAAATAACATATTGCAAACTCAAAAATTTAAAATAACTCTGATACGAAAGAGCATGCTTATTTCAGTAAAATAAATAATAAATCTGCGACTGAACAAATAACGATAAATCTCAGCCATTTGCTTGCGATTCGGATATTAAATTGAAAACGTTTATTTGGTTATAGGATTCATAAATGTTGTTCTGTGAAAATGGTTTAGAAACCGTTTTACAAAAACATTTCTGATATATATTGAAAAACTAATATGTTTTGCCATTATAATGTATAATATCAAGACTATATATGTATGGTTTAAAAATAATATTAGAGTATAAAAAGAACCAAGAACGAGTTTCATTAAGAAATAAAACATCATGGAACCAGTTACTGAAATTTAATGAGATAAGGTGCAATTAGAATCCGCATTCGAATCCATAGGAATCGAAGTCCAACGCAAAATAAACTGAGCTATCACCGATTAAAATAGAAGTAACTCCTACCAAACAAAAGGCATCACACAAATACCCGTACCACATTACCCTTTGCCCTTTTGTTGAAGTAAATAAAATCCATATGACTAAGCAATTTTTTAATTCAGTACTCCCATTACAAACTGTGCCACTTACGAAATATTTCTCCTAACCAAAATATCAATTCTTCATTAAAATCTGGACTTACTAGAGCATATAAAACGACTTCACGTGTGTAAAAGAACACGTCTATTTTAATAGTGACACAGAAATCCGGCGTTTTCCGCAGCGAATGACAAATGTGAGGGTATAAATAAAATGAATTCCTTGGTGGTTCTGAACGACACTCCGGCTTTAGTCCTAAAGCTGATTCAGTTGAAATTCGTTGAAGAAAAAACAAACTTCTTGTGTTAGTGAGGATTCTTTTGGGAATCTTTCATTGTGATATCTATCTCGGATGCTTCAGTTATTATGGGTCTTACCTATAATCGTTACTCAAATTTGAGCAATGTTCAACATATTTTGTCAACTTCTCGATGACACGTAATATCACTTGCGGAAAGAAAACAGAATTTGAGACGTTGATCAAAGTAATGTTTTCGGTAAGGCTGTTTTGATATTATTTCAAGGAATATAGACTGTACATTTACGTTTTAACTCCAAAAAGTGAGATTACTTATCCAATGATAAAGCTAACCCAAGTTAAGAGGAAGATATTTGTTTTACAAAGTAATTTTTAACAGACTTCAAAAACAACTAATAAGTATATATTTCCAAAAACTTGATATCCTGCAATTTAAAGTAGTAAATAAGATAGTAGGTGAAGGTATATTCTTGCAAGTAACTACTCGGCCCTTGACCTATTTTCGTAGGCATAGGTCGTGTCCACCCTGCATCTTGTTTTTGATTCATTTGCTGTTTTCGCCGATTTTACTACCACTAAATTCAAAGTGTGCGTTTATTTAATTGCTGGTCTAGAGTTCCAAAACTTGTGTTGAACTGTTTTAGATCTTGATCCTTTGACATAACGACTGAGTGATTTCGATAAGTGGATCCAGATGTAGGTGGACCTAGTGTGGTTTATGGGTAATAAACTTGTATTTTACTGCATTATTCGTTTCGATTGTGTTCTTTTTGTGATTTGTGATGGGGGCTTCAATTAGATCTTGCCCCTTTTTTCGAAGTGAATTATTTTTATTATTAGTTTTATGAATCTATGGATCTACATATCAATTTGTGGAAGTAAATTCGCCTGATTGATAACATTATTTGGGCTCATCAACATTAATATTGGTTTAATTATTAGGAAAATTCAAAGATATCGCCATGGATGGACAAGTTTAGTAGCTTAGTTGGTAACGGACTCTGGTAAATATGAAAAAAATTGTAGATTTAAATCACATCGGATTTTGAAAGTTTTAGTAATCTATAATGTTTATAATCTATGAAGATGTCTGTTCTTCGAGGAACTGTTATAAAGTACAGAGTAATTATGGTTTGCGTGAGAAAAACCAATCCAAGTTGGTTATAGTTTTAGACTACGGTAGCGTCTGTCTCTTTAACATTGGCAACGCTATTAAATTACATTCATATACCTACATATGTAGGTACATAATGATAGCCCGTAATCAAAGTATCTATAAGTATATATTTATAGTATTTACGATTTAACCACTACCCCGTTTTTACTCTAAAATAACGATAAAAGTCAATTTACATAATACATTTTTTTTTAATAATGGTTTCCAAACTTTCCCTTCGAGCCTGTAACTGTATTTTCTAATGAAGTCGTCGCATTACCCTCAATATTGAGATTATTAATGTTCCAATGTCACGCATATTTTAAAAGGGACGTTGACACCCGAATTTCGTTTTCAAGTTTATTGTCGTTTTATTGAACGTTGAACTACACGGTTATTATGTAAAAGATGCAAAGGCTGATGTAATCTTGATGGCTTTTCATTTGCATGCTTTTTTTCACTTCTTTTGTTCAACCTACTTTGAGACACGTGGCTTTTAGTTTGAGAGCCAGCATGAGGTAAATAATTGGTGTGGTTTTATTTTTTATATCACTAATTAACGTCCCAAAACCAAAATTACTCGTGTTTCTTATAGTTTGTTTTGCGTGCCAAAATGCCAATAGAAAGTTTGAACTTTCTCTTGAATTTTTGATTTAACGTTTTTATTCTTACATCTCTGTCTGCTTTGCATTCTTTAATGTTATCTAAGGTTTATTATCTTTTAATGTTAGTATGGATTATTATGACATATAATTTATAAGTTGCATAACTGGCTCTTCTTCTGCTTTTTTATTTTAAATTTTGTTTTGTCATCACTGCTCTCTTGATCAATAACTGACGGCATTACTTTAATAATAGCCTCATTTATCATTAACACTACCATTTTAATAGGATTTTAGGTATCAATTTAGGAAAATTTTATCGTTCTTACTTGTATGAAGTATTTCCCGATGTTCGTTGGAATGTTTGAAAGTTAGCAATTAGGCAACATGCCAGCATGAGGAGCATTTATTATTTCATCGGATTCTTAGATGTTCTTCCAAAAAGTTGATCGGTTAGTAACGTTTGAAGGGAAAAAATCACGTTTTAGATTGATAGCGTCATCAACCTTAATACGAACCTATCTACTCGCAAGTATCTCATATTACGATGGTATATCCTGATTTAGATGTTTATAATCTTAAAACATGTATGTTTTTATTGTAGACAAGTTTTTGCCAAAAAGCCAAAGCTTTATTCCCAAAAATCGCTGGTACAACTGCCAATATTTACCAGAATCATTCTGAAGCCACCTCCGAAGACATCTATCGATCCAGCTTGAGAGCCTTAGCACCTGACCTTTCCACCCTTGAGATAAGGTCTGAATTGGCGTGTCAGGGGAAGCAGGGCATTGACGATGTCGCGCTATGTGACACGGCCGGATATATTTAGCGTGGTATATTTAGAGCATCGTCCAGCGGTTAGCGTTCTGGTGACGGCCGTGTGCGTGCAAATGATCTGTTATTGGATGCTTGGAGGATCAATAAACAATTGGTTTTATAGCCGGATAGTTGATTTAGGGCTTGATTGGATGGGAAGTTAAGAGCTTACAGAGCATTTCCAACTTCTGGAAATGGTTATAGGAGCTTTGAGCGCTTGTAGATGGTCAGTTGTGTGTTCAATGGCATTTATCGAGATGCTTCCATGAGGTCTGATAACATTTGAGGAATTAATACAACATAATATATATGAATTCAATTACATTTCTCTTTCATACTAGAAAGCCCAACATAATATGAATAGAATGATTGAATAAATATTATCATGTACTAACATGACTAATCCTTCATTGATATTTCCAAGCTTGCGTTTGACCGCTAAATTATCTGATGTTAAGGCTAGTTGAGACACGTTGTGGTCTGGGATATGGTGCAATTATCTAAGAAGAGACTGATTCATTCACGGTTTAAACACATCCAGATTATGTCGATTCATCCTCATAGATGAATAAGGCAGCGTATTAAGCGTATTCCATTGAAATAACCAGCGCACAATAAAAATGAATTTTAAAGCATTTTGTTCAGATTTTAAAATACATTCACCCACACTTTTTAGCCCCGACCCAAAAAAGAAAAAAAAAAGAGGGATGTTATAGTTTAACGCGTGTATCTGTATATATTTGACTGTCAGTGGCATCGCAGTTCTCAAAGAGGTTCTCAGACCGATTTTGTTTCTTTCGATCTTCTTTCTTTGTAACAGCCCAATATCAAAGTCCAAGTTCAAGATCGTTATTGCAACGGAGTCAGAAGTCATAACTTAAATTTGCTTTGAACTTAAATTTTTCTTGATTAGGAAAACTTATTTTAGTAGTAAACCGTGTACTCGCGGTTTTAAGTGTCGCGACAAAAAAATCGCGACACAAGGCACTTATTGGACTTTGGTCCAAGTTCAAGATGGTTAATGCAACGGATCATAACAGAGTGCCTTGAACTCGCTTCCTCGCGTAATTCTGATGCCAAAACTGGCAAACGGTGGAGCAGACAGGCACGTAGGATGAGCTTATTTGGGTTCATTGCATCATGGACGTTTTAGTCTTTGCGCAGTTTTGTATGAAGGATCAATGAGTCATGAGCATGACATTGAATTGGAAGATTAGAAGAGGTAGGTAATTGACCGAGTGAGTGAAGTGATCTAGTCTCTGAGAAAACTGTTAAAATTTGCTCTCACCTGTCCGGATGTTTGGATACCGGCTAAACGGTTGACTTTGGAGATATGAAAAATCATGCTAGGAAGGAAAACTATCATGGCTAAGTAGGCTTTACAAGTTAACGTAACAGTCGATCAACTTAAAAAAAACGTTTCGTTTCTCAACAACTTTATCGGCATGAATAATATGCATGCATATCCATGTCAAAATAAAGTGGCGTGGACAGACAGAGAGACAGACAGACGGACATGAAAAAACTATAAGGGTTCCTTGCTTAGAACGAAACTCTAACAAAACGCCGATTAACTTAGAAGAGCTCAATCAATTTAAGTACTTACTCTTACTAAACCGTCCTGAGCATGCAGAAGTGCCAAATGGAATTGGCAACAACAACTTCGAAATTGCTTGACAAACTGTGCAATCCGCTCTATGGGCACGTCTGCAGGTGGGTGAAATACGATACAAATGGCTAACTACTAGGTATAGGCACTTTATATAGGCAGCCATGTAGCTTTTGTGGATTGCCTATAAATTGATCGTGTTAATCCAAAGATTCTGCCAGCAGTAACTTCTTGAATAAAATACGCTCACATCAATTGTTCCTGCTTCTTGTCGTGACTCCACTGAAGGGTTAACATGGAATGTAGACAAATAGTCTTTCCACCGTTTTTCACCTTGCAGAGGAAATAAAGTATATATGTACCTACTTACTGATATTGCCAACTGACATAACAACGTGGGTACAAACGGTTTTGGTCATAGTCATTATCCAAATACCTTCACAGAAGCATGTGAAATTGGTCGATGATGTCTGATTTTAACACGCTTTTATTAGGTCGACCAGTATGTAATGAAATCTAAGGTAACTAATTTAACCATCTTCCGAGGATGCAAATGGCAGCTGTATGTAGTTCTGATGACAATACAATAATATGGTACTGTCGAACTGATCTGATGATGGAGACGGATGATATGAACTAGAACTTCATGATGGAACATCGTATCATAGCTGTGTTTGGATTTGTTAGAAAAGTCTTGTAATGAACTTTGACCACAATAATTTGTTGCGTGTTTTTTAGTTTTTGAAACTGTAATTTAATATTTACATTAAAAAACATTTGTCGACATCAATGACCTTATCACTTCATGGACACAAATTTAAAATAAACTTCACGAATAAATTGTCCCGAGTTGAAACTCATGTAATATATACCAACAACGATTAACTTAAAAATATATATTTAAACTCTATGTCGCCGCGCTAAAGCCCAATTTGGATTGAGAAGTTTATTAGCTGCTTCAAATTATTTTGATCGTGTAAGTGATCTAAAGCTAAAGTTTGCCGCCTTAGACCTCATTGAGTTCGGACTTTTTGAGCGCCGCGAAATCCTTATCGATATAATATAGTTGATGACAGAATTGGGAAACCAATGACTGATCCGAGCTTATAATCGGTTCAGTAGTTTAGTTTATAACAGGAAATGCGTATTTTGAAGTCGTTTTTAGGGTTCCGTACCTCAAAAGAAAAAAACGGAACCCTTATAGGATCACTTTGTTGTCTGTCTGTCTGTCTGTCCGTCTGTCTGTCTGTCCGTCTGTCCGGGTGTCAAGACCTTTATCTCGGGAACGCGTAAAGGTATCGTGTTGAAATTAAAACCATATACGCAGATCCATAGTCTCTTGCTGCAGAAAGAAAAATCAAATTTCTCAGTTTTCGTAAAAAAGTTACAGCCGAATATGTCGTAAAAAACGCACATTTCGACACTCACAAGGGAATCAAAACCTATGAGGTACTTCCCGTTGATTTAGAACTATGGAATTTGGCAAGAAGCATTGTGTTAGAGTACACATATAGGAAAAAAACCGAAAACTGGAAATTTTTAATTTAATCACAAAAAATTGTGTCTTCATGCAAGATTTGAGGGTCCAAATTTTAAAGTTCTTTAACCGTATCATGTGGGATATCATATGAAAGAGCTTCATTAGCATAAGCTAAAACAGGGTTTTAAATATTTTTACGATGTATATTTTTCGGTTCCTGAAGGAAAATATAAAAAAATATATGATTTCCCCCTCTTATCTACTAGTTTGTACGGAACCCTCGGTGGGCGAGTCTGACTCGCACTTGTCCGGTTTTTTTTCTCAGTGTTTAAACTATAATAAAATTCTTTGACAATCTTTCAAAAGAATAATAAGTTTTTATTAGATCGTGCCAATAGGTGTATGTATCTCAATACAAAAGAATCCTACTGGCCTAAGATATGCCCTGCAAAAATTTGTACACTCATTGTCGATTGAAAAAGAGATTTATAGATCCATAATCTTGTCACGTTCTTGTACGCCAGAAAAGCCTACAAAAAAAAATTTCAGCCAGTATCCTACCTCATCAGGTTGGTAGTAGTGGTTGAGTGTCAAATGGTGGGTGTGACAGATCGTTACCAATGGAGACGAGGCAGTGTTTCGTCAGCCGTCGTCATCGTCATCAGTAAAATAAAGATAGGTGATGCCAAAAATGGAGGGCAATGACTTTCGAGTGGGAGGGCCGGTTCGAAGACCGATGCAGTTTTTGTTGTAATCAAGAATTATTCATGAATTTATCATTAGTTCGCTACAATATTATAGATACAATACACGGTACATCCGAAAAATATGTAAAGCTGCCTGTGCAGTGCCGATCGGAAGTAAATTAATTGTTATAAAATCGTATATTAATCGTATCTAAAATTTTAACTAGCATAAACTAGAAAAAAAAATGTAACTTTAATGTAGGTGGGTTTAGTTGATTTCGAAATATTTGATAAAAAAAAGGATGATAAAACGCGTGGTAAAAAAAGCTATCGAGATTGTTTACAGCTGTCATATTTTTGCGTAAAGCGCACACCAGACCCGCCGACTTATATCAACAACTAATAAGTAATATAGTATTAAAACCACAGAAGTCGTAGCTTTATTTACATAGGCATCCGCATAAAACTAAAAATTCTTATTACTTAAAAGCAATTTAAGAACTTTGTAAATTTATAATATAATTGGATCTCAATTCTTTAATATGCGCTGCACGCGACCTAAAATTTAAAATGAATATTTATATTTTGATCTATCTAATTACTAACGCTAATTATTGGTTGAATAGAGAAGCCGCTGTTACCGTTACCGCTGTTGTCACTGTCAGAGTTGCTGTGATTTATTTTGTCACTTAAATCACAGAATAGGTACATAAAGAACTGGCCAATTGACTGAATGAATCCTTGAAGAATCCATTGACGTTGGTCATTGATCCTTTCCACCCAATTCGACGAGATTATTTTTAGTAGATGGTAACTTCATTATAGGACTCGTAGGTGATAAGATTTGGTGACTAGCACTTATATATATATTTTTTATACATTATAGATCTACGATTGACCACCAACTCGCCTGATGTTAAGGGACGGTGTGGCCGAGGATGGAGCTCGTCGATCTAGAAGATATCTATTTGCTCTAGCCTTGAAAATTCCAAGATTGTAGGTCTCAGGAAACAGAGATGGCGGCAACGAATTCCATTCTTGTGCAGTACGCAACAGGAATGTGGATCGATATCGCTGAGTACGGATTTTTGGCATTTCAACGAGAAATGGGTGGTAATTCACCGACTTTCTGCTAGTCCTGTAGTGAAATGGGGAGGGAATATATATTCATATTCATTTGGATTCGAGTCGAGATTTACGTCTTCCTCTGTGTCATTCTCAATGTATAATTCTCAATTTAGGATGTGGTTATGTTAGGCACATGAGGTGATGATGCATTGTGAAAATAATAATCATTAAAATTTGCAACGTGATAGTGTCCAGCCCCCGTACAACAAGCGTTATTTCATATTGTTTAATATTACTTATACTTTTGTTTCGCTCTTGCTACAGTAGAGAGAGCAAGACAAAGGTCAAAGTAATATTGAAATAAGATTGCTATTACGATTGTTACAACCCCCCTGGGGCCCAATTCAGTTATTCAAGACCGCAGGAAATGCTTCGCACAAGGTTCAGTTACGGATCGGTTTTGAATAACTGAATTGCCCCCGTTCTAAATATTACTGTCGGTCACTCAGCTAACGTTTGACGAATTGGAGTTTGTTCAACTTCTTACGTTGTAAAGGCTAAAGGGAATATTATACCGGTTGAGATTAATTACGAGCGAATGTATTCAGACAAAAGGAATAAAAAAAACTACATATAGCGAATTAGTGTGAGCGATTACTAATAGTAAAACCGGCCAAGTGCGTGTTAGATCACGCGTAAAGCAGAGTTCCGTAGTTGCATATCCGAAGTACATTTTTTAAGTTGATCGACTATTACTCGTGAAGCATATACATATACTTAGCTATGATAGTTTTCCTATTAATTTCGTTATACACGATATTACCATGTTTTTTTAACATACCCAACACTAAGTATTTGTCGCGGGGACGACGACACTTGAGTAATAACAAAATAATCTTTAAAACGGATCCCTAAATAAAAAATGGTTTAATGAAGAGGTTCATAAGAAAAAATACACATCTACTTTACGTATAGGAGATGTACCCTAATTTTCCGGAACCAGATTGATACCCTAGAGTGTACCTTGTCAAATAGTCTAGAAACGGAAATGTTTATCCATTAAATGTCAAAGTTTTTTTCTTTTCAATTGTTTGTTCCAAAGTTCTTGAAAGCTCAAACACATTGGGCGCTTTTACATTGACTGACAACGACAAACAACACGATACCGACACGATATCGCAAAATTTCGGTTCGAATAATCTTCGTACTCTCATCATCTCTGATCATCATCATAACGATGTTCACGAAACCGCAAAACTTCGTCTTTAATATTCACCAATATCGCTCCATACTTCAGACCCACTTTGTGGCTGATGATGATGAGGATGAAGGAACCCTACACTGCGCGTGGCCCGACACGCACTTAGCAGGTTTTTTTTTGTTTGACTTGGCATTTGGCAAACGTTTTGCGGTCGCGTATTGCGGCATGACATTCAACGAGCATCGATATACGTATCGTGTCGGAATCGATATCGTTGTCGGCCATTTTGAAAGCAATGGGCGCTTTGGATGGAATTCGAAGCTCTGACAGAGAAGTCCAATAAGAGACTTATCTACTTTATCCAGCTGCGTAAGAAGGAGGGTTATATTTTATCTATATGTGTAAATGAATTGCTATAATTGGTTTAGATCATATTTTGTTTCCTACATGAAGATATAAAAAAAAAACGAGAAATACCTAATAAAAAAAAAAACTAGCTAATTACCTTTTATTGCTTGTACGCTAATGCTCGATTTAAAAGTTGTTATCATAGGTTCGGAAAAAGTGTACGAGTACGTCATATTTTTATATACATATTGTAAAAATTTATAAGAGTTGTTGACGAGTTGCTGACAAAATAATATTAAAATTGAAGGTGTTGACTCGACCACGCGGACGATTTCATTGCGGCCGAGTTAACGAACAACTCAGGATGATGAAGATGAAAATTGCCAATTTTAGCGACTTTCAGAGGCTCCTAGTACTAAAAAAAAAAAAAAACAACAAAATAAAAAGGGAGGGGCAGAGTTTAAGCATAACTAAATTTTATAAAACAATAAAGTTATCATCTAGAGTCATTTTCCAGGGAGAAAACTTAGGAATTCGTTTGTATGGGGAAAATGCCACAATGCGAGCTCGAGTTGACGGTTCTGTGACAGAATGTCAGCCGAACTCAGCGTTCAGAAGAACATTCAAGCTTGAAATAATTTCTTTGTCCAAGTTAACAACATCTACGTTATATTATCCTTGCTTTATTCAAAGTAGTGTCTATTATAAGTACTTACTCGTACTTTAATTTCATATCGATCAATTATGTGCCACATACCTACTAACCCTATTTGTGAGCTTTTATTCTACTGGTCATAATCGCTACCTATCTAGTATAATATGTGGTTAGCAATGACAAGGCGAGGATATAGAGTACATAGACCACTGACGTCATTAACGTCAGTGGTTTGTAAACACTAAATACACGATAATAAACTCGACCAATGGCAAATGTGGAAGCATGATGCCAACATCAAGGAAAAAAAAAAAAAACCCTATAAATCTTAGACTAACCAGCCATGATAATTAAAAAAATTAAAATAACTAGTATAAGTATAGAAAACTCAAAAAACTTCCGACAATAATTATAGTTTAAAAACTGAAGCAACGGACTTTTCATGGATGCTATTGTCAGAACTGGACCAAATTGAAATGGGACCAAACGGGAAGCACCAGATTTCAAATAAAAAAGAATCATCAAAATCGGTTCACCCAGTCGAAAGTGATGAGGTAGCAAACATAAAAAAATACAGTCGAATTGATAATCTCCCCCTTTTTGGAAGTCGGTTGAAAAAAGCTAAACCGATTTTGATGAAACATAGCTAAAACACTCTTGATTAAATTCTCCTTGAAACAAAATAAGTGGCCAAGACCGTGTCAAAACACGCGTATATTAGGCGAGTATTTTTTGTTTATACTACTTTGCGAAAGGTCAATAACCTAAGTACTATAATGATTTAAATGTTTTATATATGTATAGCTATATCTTGAAAAGTTGTAATCACAGTGTTCAAAACAATTTTTTTGAAAGTATTTAATATGGTCTAATATTGTGGTTAATCATTAATTTTTAAGTCCAATAGTTTAGAAAATTACTGTGACATACGAACGGACAGACAGACGGACATGGCGAAATTGTAACGGTTCCTCGTAGTTACTACGGAACCCTAAAAAACTTGTGGCCGAAAGTTCTCGAGTGAGAATCACACATCGGTGCACACAGCTTATAAGCTAACAAAGTGGACAGACGACCTCATATTAATAGCAGAAAGACGCTGGTTGCAGACAATTACAATCCTTCTTTTTTAAACATTAAAAGTGGACGTCCTCCACTATTGATGGAGACCAGCAGTGGACTCCTACTTATCTATTCTTGCAGCTCTCCAGAAAATTAGAAAAATAAAAAATAAAATATATAAAAGTATTTTTTTTTCAAAAAAAAAAACAAGGCTAGAATGTGTCTTCTAGGTCGACCTTCATCTTTGGCCACACCATCGCTTTAAAAAAAGGCGAGATATCAATCGTTTAAAAAAAATGTTCAAACTACACGAGTGAGTGAGATGCACTCTGTCTGTAGGTTAATACAAGAGTAGACATTTAGGGCCTGTGCAATCTTACTTGCATTGTATTGCGTCGTAACAAGAGTCACTTTTAGTTGCGTTGAAGAGTGAGTCACCTATAGCTACTATTAAATATTCTGTACCTACGTAAAGAGACTTGTTTGCGCTTCATACCCACAACCTACGCCACAGCCGACTCTCGCCCAATGTAAATAATCCTCCTGAAATACTACCCATCAATAAATTATAATATTAAAAATAATCCAACTTATAAAAACACTCATCACCCGCATTTACATCTCGCCAGCACTATAAAGAGGTCACGTGCTATGACGGTTACATTCAAAACAAATACACGGGATTTAAAAATAAATCGCCTATTTCGTTCTAGGGGACAGCTGAAGTGGCGTTTAGCCAATATTGTACTATATTGTGACGTCATAGGGGCCCAGTGTGCTCAGAAACTGTTGTGTAATCTGTGGCGGGCCAAACGTCATTTGCAGGCGCCGTATGTCACACGAATGGGCTGGGTTCGAGAAAAATTCAGAAAGCCGGTGTTCCTTTTTATCTGGGAAATGTGAAAAGTTGGGTCGGTGCTGGAAAGGTTATGAGTTATATGTTGGGTAGGTACGTAAGCTTACTATATTTCAAATAAAAAAACGGGCCAAGTACGAATTTGTTTCGTATACAGACTTCCGTATTGTCTTTTCCCGTCAACTCAAATTCATAAAGTACAATAAGTATAATATGAAAAGAAAAACAAAATACCCGACTGCAGAAAAGCAGTTTTGCAGTCTAACTTACGATTTCGTTCGCTTGATACGCTATTGAGTATACGTTTTTTATGAGAAAGTTTGCGTAAAATCGCTGTAAATGATTATATATGCGCATTCTAGAATAATTCTTGTAAAATCACTTGTTTATTACGAAATAGTTCGTTGGAGGTTACGAAAAAACGCATTTTTTTGCTAGAGATGCATAATTATTATTACAAAAAAATATAGCCTATGACACTCAGGAAGTGAAGACGAATCTACACCTCGCACATTAAAATCGGTTAAGCAGTTTAGGCTGTGGGCTGTCATATAGAAACATACACACATACATCCATACCATACACTCAAAAAACATAACCCTCCTACTAACGCAGTCGGGTAAAAATATGGCTAAAAGTAATACAAACTGTAGTTGCAAAGAATGTTTATCCATACATTCTAATGCATGCAAGAGATATTTTAATAATATAAGAATTAGGACTTTTAAACTATTGTTATTCTATTGGACGATTAAAATACGATAAGATATAAAAAAGTTATTGAAATTGTCTTTTTGCTTCGTTAAAACGCGATTGCTTTGCAATAATGGCCAGTGACGTCAGAACGTGACAGCACACTCACACTACGTAAGTAGGTATGAGCAATAACGGTCGCGAATGAGGTGACAAAGACTGCAATCATTTTGTCGTGACGAAGTCATTCTCTCGCTCACTCTCATGTACTATTAAAGCATACTGTGCTCACAAGTATACATTAATAATACTTACTTATGTACTATGTATATACGAGTATCAGGCTTATGATGCTCTAACTACCCCGCATGGGAAAATAGACGTGATTATATGTATGTAGCTATGTACATATGTACGTAGTATAAATATAGAAAAGGATAGAAAAACTTTATTGTACGTCCATACAGAGTAACTTAAATATAGATATTAAACGTAATTGAAAGTACAACGGCGGCCTTATCGCATAGAGCGATTTTATTCAGGCAACCTAATAGGTAAATATATATTTTTAATTCTTCGAAAAAGGTTATTTTTATCCTTCCGAAAACACACAGTGAATTTCAGTCTGGCAGATTTTGAGCCAAAGTGGGGAGGAATTATAATTTAGACATGTAAAACTATGGTTTATTAGTGACGTTGATTGAACACTTTTTTTTTTTTATAAAATAGGAGAAGCAAAAAGGCTGACGGCTCTCGCCTGATGGTAAGCGATAAGCGTCGCCTATGGACAACTGCAACATCACTGACATTACTGTTGCTTTGCTAACCCGGAAAGGTGCTTGTAGATACCCTTTTTAAAACGCTCTTTGTTGAAGCTCGGCGGGAAAACCTTCCGAGGAAGGACATTCCACATTTTGCTGGTACGCGGGAGGAAGGAGCGTGAGAACCTGACTGTATGGGATTTCCAGTTATGTAAAATGTGGGGGTGAGCTTTTTGGCGGTTTCGTGAAGTACGATGGTGGAACTCCGAAGCAGGTATTAGTTCAAAAAGCTCTTCAGAGCATTCCCCGAAAATTATGAGATGAGAAAGACAAGGTAATATTGTTAGAAATACAAAATGCGTGTAGGAAGCGGCGACAACACAAAAGTAACGAAGTGTATAGGTAGTAAACGAAAAAAGAAAAGAAGCAGAAAAGCAGTTTTTGCATTCGAACTCACGATTTCGTTGCGCTGTTGAGTGTACGTTTTTTGAAAGAAAGTTGCTTAAAATCGCTTAAATGATTAAAAATTCGCATTCTACAGAATAAGTCTAGTAAAATCACTTATCTATTTATTACGAAAAAGTTCGTTGGAGATGAAAAATTTAAAAATGGTTATTTTATATATTTTTCCAGAGATATTTATTATTATTACAAAAATATAGCTTATGACATTCAAGGAGGGGAGACGAATCTAACGACACCTCGCATATCAAAATTGGTCAAGCCGTTTAGGCTTTAGGCGGTCATATATAAACATACATACATACCTTCTTTCGTACGCAGTCGGGTAAAAACAATTAACTTAGGTTGTTATGGAGGAAAACATCGAAGAAAATATAACTTGGCGCCAGAGTAAGTTTCTAATGCCCGTCTGGCTGGCTGCTATAGGTAGAAATACTAGGTCGTAACCTAACGCTGCGTTCCGGCTGGCTCACTTTAAAGATCCCATTCATGTTTATCTTTGACCACATACGTCATTAACTTCAAATGTACAGTGGCTAACGTATGCTAGAAATGCATTCCTCGCGTGTCGTCTAGTCTGCCAGACATCTTATTATTGTGGTCTATTCTGAAGACACTAATATTCTTAAAATCACTAAATTCAAAAAAAGGAACAAAAATTATATAAGTAAGACATTCGTTAGTTTTTTTTAAATTAGTATTTTTTTTAATAATTTTAATTAATTTAGTGATTGACCACATAATACTATTATAATAGTAAATAGTAATATAAATAGTTCTGCAAGCAATCGAACTCGTGAGCACAAACTTTTTGCAACAATGTATGTCTCGACAACCTCTTGACGGATATGTTAGTTTTGCAACAATTTTGTCTCGACAACCTTCTGACGGATATGTTAAGTTTTGCAACAATTTTGTCTCGACAACCTCTTGACGGATATGTTATTTTTTGCAACAATTTTGTCTCGACAACCTTTTGACGGATATTTTATTTTTTTAAACCACTATTATTATTATTAACGGGATATTTAACGTGGTTCGCGTTAATTTTGAGCTCCCTATATTTCGGCACAGTTACATGCACCATGTTCACGGGCGACTGAAGAATGTGGGTGGATGATTTCTTTGTCTTTTACTGCGAAGAGCGTTATCACTGGCACTAGAACTCGATTGATAGTCCCGACAAAACACACTAACAATATCACTGCATGTCTTCTTTTGGACACATTTTGGACGCGTATCTTTATTTCTAAGATTACCTAATATGGATATGCATGGAATCCAGTTCCATGCACTGGCTAGTTGAAAACCATCGCCTCGATTAAAATTTGGGCATTATGAGATTTCAATGGCTTCCTTCATATCCCGTATATCCCGTAATATCCCGTTAATAATAATAGTGGTTTAATGAATGATCGTAATAGTTTAAAAAAGTGTTTTATTTTTTTGTTTAGAGTTGAGTACCAATACCAAACGTTTCTAGTTAATATTATATATCAAAATTGGTCAGTAAACGGCGCTATATCAAACTTTTTGGGAGAAATACCCCTGTATGAGAAATATATGTATATATATATATATATATATATATATATATATATATATATATATATATATATATATATATATATATATATATATATATATATGTATATTAAGTATTTTAAAGATTGAATAAAAATAAATTAAACTGATTAATTTAATAAATTAATACAATTACAAATTATTTTCACTTGTCATCAACCTTGTACATAATACTGTCTGTCAAATAACTGTCATACAAAATGTTTGAACAATCCTCCTTGTTTCTGTAGTCGGTTAAAGCACACAAGGAGATCCGTTTGAGGCTCCAGTAAAGTAGGTAAATCTGCGAAAATAGGTCACTAGGTGGTACGGCGGTGCCCTATCGATTGCGCTTCGCAGGAGCTCGAGCCAAGGGCTTGTTTCGCTATTTCGGAACGTTTACCGTTTTGGGAATACGCTTAAATAAGTAACCTTTGGCCCTGATGTATTTGATGTTTTACCTCACTGTACAGAGTATAATGGGTACATAGGTAGCGCTCGTGGCGTAGCTTGACTAGGTGTTCCCGAACGATCACCAATGTTAAGCAACAAACGGACCGGTCAGTCTTCGGATGGGTGACCGTGAGTGGCATTTCTTTTTGAGCGCTACCGTGGGTCGGATGACACGTTAAATTGTAGGTCCCGGTTGTCCAGTAATCGTCAAGTCAGAGGCCTTTCGGCGGCTTAATAACTCTGACAATAGGGCTGGCCACTAAGTCTATACGAACTTACTTTTTTCATAGGTAAATGAAAAACGGGCCGCGGACAGACGGACATGACGAAACTTTAAGGGTTCGTAGTAGAATACGTAACCCTAAAAAGGAGGAGGTTGTTTAAACGATTGTATTTTTTTATGTTTGTTTCTGCATGACTCCATCTTCTTTATCCATAATAACCGATTATGGGAATTATTTATGTTTGAAAAGATACGATACAGAGATAAATATACTTTCCAATTGGTCCCTTAAAAATTTCATCAAAGTCGATTTAGTAGTTTGATTTTTCAAATAAAATAACTGGAAAAATATAACGAAATAAGTAAACGTATGAAGTATTACGAATTATGAAGTAGTTAAGTATGTTTGTTTGTATTTTTAGGGTTCCGTACCTCAAAAGAAAAAAACGGAACCCTTATAGAATCACGTTGTTGTCCGTCTGTCCGTCCGTCCGTCCGGATGTGTCAATTCAATACCTGTAACTCGGGAACGCGTGAAGGTATCGTGTTGAAATTAAAACCATATACTTAGGTACGCAGATCCATAGTCTCTTGCTGCAGAAAGAAAAATCAAATTTCTCAGTTTAAAAAAAAAGTTACAGCCGAATATGTCGAAAAAAACGCACATTTCGTCACTCGCACGGGAATCAAAACCTATGAGGTACTTCCCGTTGACCTAGAACTTTGAAATTTAGCAAGAAGCATTGTGTTATGTATTGTGTATGTACACATATAGAGAAAATCCGAAAACCGGATTCCTGTTTAGTTCCCTTTTAGTGATTGACAACCGAATCGGCATCAATATCTCCTTTCAGGTCATTCTATGATGAAACGGCTGAAATTTCCAGTAATTTATTTAATCAATAGTTACAGCACACGAAGCGCTGTAATGTCTACTTTATATAAGCTTTGGCCAACAAACACTACATAATACAATCATTCGGTAATTTTATCTGTAAAGTTTTCCGGGACTTTACAATTTTTTTTTGACTTGATAGCGTCTTATACATCGATGAACGCCAGCTGCACGCACGAAATAGTGCCACGTTTCGCCTGAGCCGAGCGTGCAAGCGAGAGCGCGGAACAATTGAAAGAGAGACACGATCGGCCTAAGCGTTCGGCTTGTGACGCATCGTTATTTTATCTATAGATTTTGATGTGCTCTTTCCCGCTTGTAGGTACCTAAATTCAATGCTTGTGACGCGCACAGAATACAACACCAATATCTCCGAATGCGCCCAAGGTTGTACCCTGTGACCTACTTCAAAGGATCAGCTAGATAGTAGAGGGCATTCTGTAAAACTCTTGTACGCAGCTCCCGAGTTGTCCCGGCTTACTGCGGTTTATGGGGAGCGGGGAACGATTTCATAAGTACTATAGAGGTTAGTTTCGGAAGCTTTTACACCTTTTAGAGACGAACGGATTTCGTACATCTTACCAAAAAAGAGAAAAAACGTTTTTTTTTTTAACCGTTTTTTTTTTTTTTTTTAGTTTTTTTTTTTTTTTTTGTTATAAGTTTCACGTATGTATATGTATGTTTGTCTGTAGCAACGTAGCTCTCAAACGGATGGACCGAATTAGATCTAGTTTTTTTTTTATTTCAAAGAGGATTTCATTGAGAGTGTTCGTAGCTTTCATCAAAATCGGTTCAGCCGATTTTTTTGTCGGGGGGTTTGTTTATGAATTTTATAAAGTTATACTTACTTGTTTTCTTTCTTAAATAAATTCTTGCAAAATCACTAATTTGTGATTAAACTAATTTGTGAAAGATTATAATAAAGAGCATTTGTGGCAAAGATGTATTATTATTATTAATAAACTGTTCGGGAAGTAAAACGAATTTACCATTACCCCACACATACAAATTGGTCAAGCCTTATGGCAGCAGAGGGAAAGTGTATACCGTTAGCTCTGAACCTCTGCTGCCAGGACCAAACCTCTCCCACCACACCCTCAACCCTTTTTATCTCAAAAAAAATAATAAAAAAATCGGTCAAGCCGTTTAGGCTACAGTAGCTAATTATAATATAGGCACGTATATACTATAGTATAGACTAATAAAGAAGTCCTTATTTCAGAACTACGTAAGATCTAATCGGTCCAACTGTTTGCTTTAGGAGACACTATAAGAATATACATAAACACAACCATACACCGAAAAAAAACGGATTTATGACAAGAAAGCTTAGAATTCATATCTACATGGCGTAATGTATTAACAACTATCGCACTATTCAAGAAAATATAGATTTCTTATCCCATTTTTTTTAAAGTTATTTAAAGCATGTCAAACATGTTTAAACATGTCGAAACATGTTCTTATGAAAATTCTAATAATCATCAAAAGTACATTTAAGTAATTTTTTTAATGTAAGTATTTGAGGTTTAAAAACTGAAACAACCGACTTCAAAATTAAAAACCAAACTACTGAACTAATTTTGATGATATTTCTATGGGACCAATCTGAAATCATATTCTTTGAGACAAAGAAAACATCAAATCGGTATATAAATGACGCAGTTATGCGATAACAAACATACAAAAAACATATGTATATTCGAATTGAGAACCTCCTCCTTTTTGAAGTCGATTAGGAAAAGGTGTCGCGTACGAGCGCGACAGCGGCGACACCCTACTCTGGGTTGCGGCCGGCGCTGATAATTTCAGGTAAGAGGACCGCAAACGGCCTGCGGGCCGAATCATTGACACCCCTGACTTAAAGCCTCCATCAATAGACATACCTTTACATACTATAGTTAGTACCAAACCGGTGACCTATTTAGTCACTTCCGCTCTAATTGGCCCGCGTTTGACCAATCTGACAGATGGTACATTAGGCTTCAGGTCTACCATGATGGGATGGGATGTGCAAATGGGACATTTCATGTGAAAGCACTCCAGTTCAAATAGGATAGGTTTTATGAAATAGTTCATGTGCATAGAAAAGAGTTATTTTATGATATATTTTGTTTTACGAAATATCTCAGAGGTTGCGGTTGGACGTCTACTTATCTAGGAAATATCTATTCACTCTAGCCTTGAAAATTCATATATATTGCAATTATAAAGAAGGCGGGGGGGGGGGATTCCGTATCTGTGCAGCAAGTGACAAGAATGTGTCACAACCACTTTACTCAGATACTATTACTTATTTACTAAATAATATACTTACATACTATACGAAGAATACTTACGTACTAATACAAATAAACATATATACAATGTTAGAACTAACTACAATATCTATGATACTATGAAAATACTACGTAGAACAAAATTTGGCAGGTAGCTATATGTTCTGTAAGCCGCTAAAAAGTCCTATATAAAGATTGTCAATATACCGTCTTACTTATAAAACGCATGATAAAATCTTATTCAATGAATAAGGACTTGCAAACCAACTTGAATAAGGGTTGGTAAACCCTATTTATGTACTATCCGTCTTACTTATAAACGCTGAATAAGCGCATTTTAGTTAAACAGTGTTTTGTTCCGTTTTCGCGCGTGACAATTTCAGTATGTCAGAGAGTGACAAGTCCTTATTCAGTGAATAAGATTTTATCATGCGTTTATAAGTAAGACGGTATATTGATAAATGCACGTAAAGAAAGGATATGTTTCTCTCCCCTTTCCACTACAGCGCCACTAATTTTATAGAAAGATTCTCTAAATAATGATAATAACCTGCCTCTGCAATATGGCCATGTCTATCCATGCCCGCTATAACGCCGGGCTGAGTTAGAGAGTTCTCATATAAAACGCAAGCAGTTTATCACATCTTTAGGGAATAAATCAAACTGAGAGTAGTCATTTCGAAGGTTTCAAGAAGCGATAAAACTGAGATAATAAAAAGGGTTCGCGTGGGCCGGAGCGAAATGCTAGGCATATTTGTGCTATCCCTGATTTTGCACTCTGACCCCTTGGACATATTTAACAGTTGTTATTTAGAAAGCCCTTGTAGGCATGTTTTTACTATAACACCGTTAAACTGTATTTAAAAAATATATTTATACAGTTCTGACGTGTCGACGGCTCCGCGAAAAAGTAGATACTTCTTTTTTCCATGTGACGATTTACTGAGAGTGAATACCCATGCATACATATACACCTACATTCATACACTCAAAAACATAACTCTCCTTCTTGCGCAGTCGGGTAAAAAACACCCACATCAGGAAGCGTATTCAACATTTTGAAGTACCTATACACAGAATAAAAGTGACATAATCGATATCACTTTTAGAACCTGTTTTATGCACGACCAAATTTGCTTGGTGCAAGCAAAGTGAGCAACTGAAGTACCGATACCTTTTAGTTAGAGGATTGAAGAACTTCTCCCTTTATAGGAATCGGTTAATACTGTATTTGCGGAGTATGAGTCTGTCCGTAAATATTGTGATCAAAATGCAGGTGCATCAATGAGCAGGTGTATCTGGTCCAACGCATAAAAATTGCCATGCAACGTGGCAATAATGCTGGCATGTTTGCAATATCTAAAACCCAAAATTGATAAAGGTACTGACTGACCTTAATCAATTTTGGGTTTTTTAAATTTTTTTTATCTGGGGATTGAAAAATTAGTCCTAAGTCAAGTTGTACTCACCTACTCAAAGATAAAACTAGTAGTTCTACGAGCAGTAGACCTCGCGAGAGAGCTTATTTGTAGCTCACCTTGGATCATCTGTACATAATACCTACCTACATAAATTTGGCGAATGAAAGGAGGCCGAATGTAAAATTTTGGCCGATTTCGCATTTTTTTGTGATTTTACAGATATTATTTCACGGTCAAAAAACATTTTTTCCATAAGTTTAAGCACCTTGAAAGATCAATTTAATTTGAATACACAATTAATACAAAAATAGGATATGTTTAGATGCCCTTATTTATAAAATTATTATTTGTTTTTATAAGAATATATTCTCATAAAAACAAATAATAATTTTATAAATGGAGAAAACGTAAAATCAAGAAAATTATTCAGCGCTAAAATGCATCAAGCACATCCACGCGCCCTCACTGTTACATGCAATCTGAAGTTGACTACCACTTGACCAATTCTGTTCATTTTTACCACAAGTTTTAATAGTGGTGTACTTTACCTACCAACCAAATATCATTATAATCGGTTGGTAATTAACGCCGCATTAAACTTCCCCCCTTTTTATGGAAACCACCTCTCTTATCAAAAATCACCGACGACAAAAAAAAAACATAGAACCTATACACCAAGTTTCATGAAAATTGGTTCAAAATTACGCCCTGTACGCGAGTACGAACATACAAACAAATCACAAACAAACTGACAGACGAAAGAAAATTTAGCTAGTTGATGCAGAGACGCTTCGCTCGCTCGGTCAATGAATGAGTAAGTACAACTCATTAAAATACTTAAAGTGTGATAAGTCAAAAAATATCCGAATCATGCATGAAGACGCTTCGCTCGCTCGGTCAATGAATGAGTAAGTACAACTCATTAAAATACTTAAAGTGTGATAAGTCAAAAAATATCTGAATCATGTCTTAGCAAATAGGTACCTGACGCATTTTTGAACCGGTTTTCCGATTCAACATTGTTCACCTGAGTGATAACACTTGGAACATAGTTGAGTTTATAATTTTAGACGAAAATATTATTTAAATGAAATCATACGAAGTAATAGTTTCATAATAAAGTGATTTTCCTAGCATTATTCCATTTCCAGAGAATCCTCATTTATAACCTTTAAAAGCGACTTTGCGCATACTTTCTCACAAACGTACAGCATATCAAGCGTAATAAAATAAGTTAAAAAAACTGAAATCTCATCAAAACCGACTTCTCATAGATGCCATTGTCAGAACTGGACCAAATTGAAAAGGGACCACACGGGAAGCACCAGCTTTAAAAAAAAAGAAGCATCAAAATCGTTTCATCCAGTCGAAAGTTATGGGGTAACAAACATTAAAAAAACAAAGAAAAATACAGTCGAATTGAGGTTGAAAAATAAAGAGCCATTATTTCAAAGTCGTTATGCAAAACAATTAGCCAAAAGTTGCTTTATGTGCGTTATTAAAAGCTCCACACACGAGTTCGGCAAATTCAGCGTTTTTTAGGTCCGTGGATTCTAGACCCATTTAGCTGATGGTAGGTATCGGCCAGTATTGATTGATGGGAGGGTGAAGTGGTTTTAATACTTGCCCGTATTATTGCGTACATGATATTTGATACAGATAGGTATCAAGTAAGGTGTGCGCAGTTTAATGACGACCCGTCAGGAAATTCATCATTTTACTTATATAAATAAAAATAAAAAATTGCAGGCAACAGACCTTTAATTATTATCTTAATTACTTATTCCACCTTTCCCATGTGAAGTTAAACCCTAACTGAACTTGTATTTTTCTTATTTTAATAACTAAGAAAAATACATGTTCAGTTAGGGTTTCAACTTTCACATAGACATACATTTAATGCAACAAAAAACATATAACACAGTATAGAAATTATACACATAAATAGAAAATTAAATATGTTAAATAATCGGTTCATCTTAACTTACAATCCTGCCCCAGCTCAGCATAATAAATATCAAAGTATAAGTTTAGACATGTCAAAAATCCCCAAAAAATAACGGCTGAACTAATTTTGATGAAACACAGCTTAAAACACTCTCGACGAAATCCTCTTTCAAACAAATAAAAACTAGATTAAAATCGGTTGAGAGCTACGATGCCACGGGCAGGCACACAGATATAGGTACAGAACAGATACACGTCAATACATTAACACCCGGCTCTTTTTGGTCTAATCGAAAGTGGAATTGACATCTACCCAGATGTCACTCGATATCTTGACATTTCTCTGCAGTTTTCTAGTTGAAAATTGGGAATTCACTTAGGGACTCACTTCAATTTCGCGGTCATTTAACATATATACAGATTTATTTTACTGGCCTTATGACATTCAGTTACTCTGGGCAAGTCAAGTTTATACCATGATACACTACAAGTACTTGTACTAATATAAAGAAGTGAGGAATCGACATGCTGAATTCGTTCCAATGTGGAAAGCCTCCAGCAGCAGTTGCCAGCTGGCAATATAGCTATACGGCGTACACACGAACCCTATTTATCAACCTCGACACTGACGGCTGCAGAAACTCCCATTTTAATATCTTCCCCGAGCACGGACAACATAAAGAAATAAATAAATATTTGTGGACATTTCACACAATACCATCTAGCCCAAACTAAGCAAAGCTTGTACTATGGTACTAGATGGCTGATAGAATACATATATACTTGTCTTTTGTAAATATATAAATATGATAGTACATAGAAACACCCAGACATCCATGCTCATCACACAAATGTTTGCCCTGGGTGGGGATCAAACCCACGACCTTTCGGTTCAGCAGGTAGACGTAGACACACTACCAACTGAGCCACAAGGCCAGTCAGAAGAGTCATAAGAGATCCTATTTTTATTTTCCTGCGCCCAGTGTACGTATATTTATTTCATTCTCAGTTCTGCGCTTGGAATATATTTTACGAACATCGTATGTTCATAAGATGTTTTAGTTAAGAATTCTAAACCTCGGCACTGACGTCTCCAGACACTTCCATTTTATTGTATCTATCCCCGAAATTGGAGAATATAAGAGATCCAATATTTATTTTTGCTGTGTCCAGTGTCAGATATCAGGGTCCGTGACCTTCGTCATAATTACAAACTATTGTTTACTACTTATCGTTATGATTATTTTGTTTTATGTAACTTATTACTATGTTGTGTGTATACCACGAGCAAACTAGCGACCCGCAAGCAGCACCCAATCACGAGTATGTGCCAACCATCGCCCTCCTCAACCATATGTTAGGGAAGAGGGTGACCCGCCACACGACGCCGCCGCAAGAAGCCTTCGATGGTGATCATATATTATATAGGTTACCTATATGTCAACTACGGGTCTGAATTCAGCTCCAATGAAAACACTGTTATATAGACCTAGATCGAAAGGTCAATCTGAAGTCTAGACTGCTGATAGTTCCAAATATGGATTTAGAACGACCTACATTTTGGTAAGTTTTCGGTCTGAATTTTATATTCTGGAATAAACTTTATTCCACTATACGTTCTAATTGCCATTGTTTCGAAAATTCTATAAATTCATGTACAGAGAACTAAACCGTTTAAGATTTCCTATTAAGATAAAAAAGTTTTTTATTTAAGTTTACGTGATTTTTGCAGAGTTATATGCCGACTATATATCTAAATTCAGGTCTAAACAAGGCACTGTTAGTTAGACAAGTCCTAGATTGAAAGGTCTAACTAACTAGACTGCAGACAGTTCCAAATATGGATTTAAAACGACCTACATTTTGTTCCACTTTAATCGAATGTGCTGGAATAAAGATTACTCCACAATTCGTTTGATAACTGTGACCAGTGAAATAAAAGGTACAGTATTTTCTATTCAACTTTAAAAGCTTTTATTTAGGTTATCTCTGTATTTGTAAGCTAGTATAAATCCAAAATCGACCTCAAATCGCCCTGAGCCATTTTCCGTTTCTGGAAACGTTGGGCTCTAAAACAGTTTGAAAGTTTTATAGGTCACAGGTGAGGTGCGGTTGGTGTGGGTAGGTAGGTATATGTGACCGTTTTGCATTTTATATGCTGCTAAAATAACAATGCGACGACACGATAATGGACGTACTTACCCGACTGCCTAAGAAGGAGGGTGATTCAAGTGTATGTATGTTTTAGTATTTTCTGTAGCCTGAACAGCTTAGCAGATTTTGATGTGTGAGAAGTTGTTGAGTTAATCTTTATTTTCAGAGTATTATAGTTAAAGGAAATGAGTAAAGGTGTAGCAAAAAATAAACACTTTAGGGGCAGAAATAACAGTTTTTCCCTCTTTGTATGGAAGAGTAGCGATTTGGCAGTTAGCCTATCTAGAATTTAAAAAAAACTGTAGGTGCAACGCTATCATTCCGTTATCTCTAAATCTGTACTACCTACACCGTATACCGTAACTGCCTAAAGTAAATGTTTGTGTACATCTTCGTAAATACAATGCAGGATAAAGGCTTATCTTATTAGGATAAGTCCCCAAAGATAATCTATCCAATAGAGAAACTGCTTGCAACGAAATACTGCAAAAAACTCTGTAGGTATCACGAGCATTATGCCAAATGAGGGTAAATCTTTATAAACTTTTAATTAAAGTTTAAAAAGTTTAAACCTGAGAAATAGACGGTAGAGGTAAAATAGACTGTGCAGTGTCGCTGTAAAGTCTATTTTACCAAGATAGATCTACGATTGACGACCAACTCGCCCGATGCTACGCAACGGTGTGGCCGAGGATGAAGCTCGTTGATCTAGAAGATATCTATTCACTCTAGCCTTGATAATTTCTAGATTCTAGTTCTCAGGAAACAGAGATGGGAACAAAGAATTCCAGAAAGCATCAAGAACGTGGACCGATATCGCTGAATACGGATTTTTGGTATTTTAATGAGAAATGTGGTAATGCGCCGACTTTCAGGTTTTGAGATTTAGTTTTTTTCTATACATTTTCTAATTCTTTTTATTTTTACCTTTAAATGTCAATTCATGTACTTGAATAAATTGAATTCATTTTTAGGGTTCCGTATCTCAAAAGAAAAAAACGGAACCCTTATAGGATCTCTTTGTTGTCCGTCTATCTGTCTGTCTGTCCGGGTGTCAATACCTTTATCTCGGGAACACGTGAAGGTATCGTGTTGAAATTAAAACCATAAACACAGATCCATAGTCTCTTGCTGCAGAAAGAAAAATCTAATTTCTCAGTTTTCATAAAAAAAGTTGCAGCCGAATATGTCGTAAAAAATGCACATTTCGACACTCACAAGGGAATCAAAACTTAGGGGGTACTTCCCGTTGACCTAGAAAAATGAAATTTGGCAAGACGCATTGTGTTAGAGTACACAAAAATCCGAAAACTGGACATTTTTTATTTAATCACAAAAAATAGGGTCTTTATGCAAGGAATAAGGGTCCAAATTTTAAAGTTCTTTAACCGTATCATGTGGGATATCATAATTATGAAAGAGCTTGATTAGTATAAGCTAAAACAGGGTTTTTAATATTTTTACGACGTATATTTTTCGGTTTATGAAGGAAAATATAAAAAAAATATGATTTCTCCCTCTTATCTAATAGTTTGTACGGAACCCTCGGTGGGCGAGTCTGACTCGCACTTATTTGTTTTTTTTTATTTTACATACCGAAAGGTAGGATATGGCCGTCTCATGTTAATTTTATTACCGCCTTTGTAACCCATATGCGCAAACAAATCTATAATGAATTAAAAACATTTATGACAAAATTGGGAAATCTTTTTTCCCGACAAAAAACCTTTATTCCCTTTATCATTTATCATTGTCATTTATACTAACCGTCTTACTTATAAACACATGTTAAAATCTTATTCACTAAATAAGGGCTTCACACTCTCTATCAGACGGGAATAACTGTCACGCGCGAAAACGGAACAAAACACTGTTTAACTAAAATGCGCTTGTTCTGCGTTTTTATGTAATGCGCGTGTTCTGCGTTTTATGTCGCTCAAATGACCTGTTTTAGTTCGAGAATAGCTTCACAGTTAGAAATGTCATAATTATAGCTACGAACTGGTTACGGATGACAGATTTATAATCTCAAAGATTTATACGAGGAGCAAAAATAAACACCGTACGTATTTCAAGGGGTTATTGTACTTGGCGCATATTTATTATGCGACAAATCCTAAAATCACAAAAGCTCCATCAACTATTTTGTGAATGTTGCGTCAAATGTATGGAACGGTTAATTTTGTTTTCGCAGTTTCAGTTCAGGTTTAATAAATTAAACTATTTACGAATTCAGTTCTAAATGTGCCCGGCTGTCTAGCATCCATAATAAATCCTCCAGCGATTCTGCCATTGAAACGATGTCGGCTGTAAGTTATAGTTTTTAGGGTTCCGTACCCAAAGGGTAAAACGGGATCCTATTACTAAGAGTCCCTGTCTGTCTGTCTGTCCGTCTATCACCAGGCGGTATCTCATGAACTGTGATAGTTAGACAGTTGAAATTTTCATAGATGATGTATTTCTGTTGCCGCTATAACAACAAAAATACTAAAAAAACAGAATAAAATAAATATTTAAGGGGGCTCCCATACAACAAACGTGTTTTTTTTTGGCTCGTGTTTGCTTGATTTTGATAACAACAGGTAGACGCTTGAAATATTCACAGAATATTGAGTTATATTATTCACTTTAAAAATAAATAAATAATTTAAAATAAAATTAATATTTAAGGGGACCTCCCATACAACAGACATGATTTTTTTGCAGTTTTTATAGATAAGGGTACGGAACCCTTCATGAGCGAGTCAGACTCGCAGTGGACCGGTTTTTTATATATTAGAGGGCATTTTCACATAACACCATCTAGCCCCAAACTAAGCAAAACTTACACTATGAGAACCAGATGACTGCTAGAATACATACATATATATATTTTTTCTTTGTAAATACATAAATATTATACAAATAAACACCCAACACAGAACAAATATCCATGCTCAGCAAAAATGTTTGACCTGGACGGGTATCGAACCCACGACCTAAAGCTCAGAAGGTTGGCATACTACCACTGAGCCTGGAGGCCTGTCCAGAGGTAGAGCCTGAGTTGAAAGTTTTTTATAAATATATTTTCATGCCACGTCCTTCTCAGCCCAGCATCCAAAATATCCTCCAATGCATTTTGAAAACAATTCCGGAGATATAACATCACTGTCTCACGCCTCGATGCAAAGGGATGTCTTCCGTTTGGTGGTTCTGAGCTAGGACATCAGTTGTGGCGTCATACATACGAGAATACCTCGATAAATAGTTCGTTGAATTGGAATATATGTAAGGAATACAAAACCTTCGTTTTGACTATTGTAGAAACAATAATGTATAAATGTGTTTAGTAATGTATAAGTTTTTCTACCTATAAAAAAAAGTATAGTATCTATTTATGTCTGATAAGAAAAATTTACTACTTAAGTAGTTAAATTTCAATAGGTAAATAAATGAAAGCGGCAAACAAGCCAAGGACGAGCGGTCAGGTGGTCACGCTACCACCACCACGTCAATATGGCTACGAGGTAAATAAATTAGATTCTTTTAGCTCCTTATAAACTTTACTGTATTTTTTTTAATCAAGTCTGTATTTTGACTATCGACCGTCTCGCTCGCGCACATCAACATTTTTAAAGATATAAAAATGACTGAATGAACTTATAAAAAAAAATCGTCGCATTAAACACTATAAGAAAGCAACATCACAAATTTGCGAGAAAAATGTCATTTTGATCCAAGGTAATTTTCATGCATAAAAGTAATTTGTACGTTAATAATTTGCAAAAATCATTTTTATGTATGAAAAATAACTTGGAACAAATTGAGTTACTACTGTGACATACGGACAGACGGACCAGACGAAATTATGGGTAGTTACAGCGGAATCCTAAACAAAAACAAGTAAGCTCATCCATCACTAGAGGACTTCTCGATATATTTGGCTGTGTTATTATTTCCTTTCTTCGTTCGAGATTGTCAGAACAAAGTTTGTATGAAAGAAATTTTGTAAAATACCGCTAATCAATGTTATCCATGTACTATGCGAGTACAAGAACCAGCTAATGATATTTAAAAAAAAAACAAGCGAAGAAAGTATGGATAAACCGACCATAGAAAAGAGAAAGCAATATGAGTATGACAGATATGTGTGTGCGTGTGTGTGCAAAGTGTAAATGTAAATATGACGTGGCGAGATGGCAATTATCCCTAGACGAGGAAACCTGCATATTTGAGAAGTCTCACTCAGTGTGATAGTGAGCATAATACGACAAAATACAATATTGTATTATTATTGTACTGTAGAATAATAATAATACAACATGATTAAAAACAAATTTGCAACAAAAAAGTTGCAAGTGAATATTAGGCAAGGTTCAAGGTCTTACAGAGATCAAAATATTGAAAACAAGTATGAGTGACTTGAATAGCAACAATCAATTGTGTTCATATCGAACGAAGTATGAAAACCGGTTAGTTGCTTAATTCATATTCAAAGATGTGCAAAAAAAGGCATAAAAACTATGATCACGCGTTGAAGTCTTCTGTTGCGTGGTTTTATTAAATATCTATGTTTTACTCATATTTTATGTCTGTGACTCTGTGTATCATTTTGCTTTCTACCTTTTTAACGACTACAAAAAGGAGGTTACAATTTGGCAATATGTTTTTGTTTGTTACCACATAACTCTGTAATTTATGAAACAATTGATTTTTTACGCAAGATAGATCTACGATTGACCATCAACTCGCATGACGTGTAGCCGTGGATGGAGCTCGTTGATCTAGAGGTTATCTATTCACTCTAGCCTTGATATTGCTGGCACTATTGCACCCATACATTTAATTAACAATTATAGTTTAAAAAACTGAAGAAAAAAAACATCTTCAAAATACGCAATTTGTTTACTTGGATGATATTTTACCAGTTATTTGGTTATAAAAACCAAAAACCGATGTACAAACCGATTTTGATAAAATTTATATGGGACCACCTCTGAACAAAAAGAATTATCAACGTCAATGCACAATTGACGGAGTAATCGCTAAACAAACATACAAAAATAATATTCGAATTTATAACCTCCTTCTTTTGGAAGTCGGTTAAAAATATTGCTCGTTTAAACGCACCTTCGCAACGCTGTACAGGGACATTGATCATTACATAATGATCAATGTCCCTGTACATAGCCAGTTCCGTGCTTGTGTACTATTGCATTGTACATATACTACTTGTATTTGTGTGCTTTATTCATGCCGCCTACAATGTTGAGCGAGGGTTGGTCTTGCAATGAACTTCAGTTGGCTTCAGCCGTAGCCGTGAGAACGCATCAATGGTGAAACGAAAGGGAAAGGGCCGCGCGAGGGTTCGATATCGTTATCTGGGTCAGGGTTGGTGCCAGCGTCACGTAGCTGACAGGGGCGCACCCAGGATCTATAGCGGGGGTGGGGGCAGTTAAATTGATCTGATAGAAAAAAGGTGTTTGGTAACATCATAAGAAAAAAACAATGTAAGTACTTGCAATTAACTTTTTTACTACATATATTATCAGTGGGATGAAATCCCTGAACTAATAACACGTCTGTTTTGTTAAAATTAAATTACTAATAAAATTAAAAATTACTGTTTTGTTTTGTTTGTTGGGTGTTTCTATGTATCATATATCATATGTATATATTTACAACAAAAAAAAAGACGTGTGGCACTCGCAGACTGCCGCGGTAAAGCTATTGCATAGCATTTTTTATCAACTTAGGTAATTATAATTATTTATTTATTTTATTTATGCAGTATTCCTAACACCTCCCACTCCGACCGGCACAGCGGTGATACTTTTTAGTTTTTAGTTTTGCCATCTATCGATGAATAGCAGAACTTTTAATGACTTTTTGAAATATCACGCTTGTCTCTTTAGTTCTGCAAATCGCCTCTAGGTGGAATTGGTTGTATCGGCGTTACTGCGTTAGGTTATTTTCGTTACGGAATTTCTGGATTCGGTCTCCACGCTCAAGGCCCGCGATAGAAGCTATGCAATAGCTTAAAAAGTATATATGTATTCTATCAGCAATCTAGTTCCATAGTACAAGCTTTGCTTAGTTTGGGCTAGATGGTGTTGTGTGAAATGTCCACAAATATTTATTTACTTACACGATCGAATTAAAGCCATCATAATTTGAATAAATAAGTAAATATTATTTATTACATACACACTATTTATTTTGTACAAATAATAAAATGATAATACAAAATTGTATACAACTTCTGCCTGAGCTATGTATCTACTCATAAGTAAAGTATAAGTATAATTAAGTAAAGCGCTTCAGAAATGTTTTGGTTTAGACTGAAAGTTTTTGTATAAATAAATAAATGTCCGAAGATTCTTAATATTATTGCGGTTGACATTTATGGTGGCCAGCGTGATAACTTAAAAGTTTGTTTTTAATTTTTGTATGTAAATAACATTAAGTAAATTTTATTATTACCATAACATGTGAACGTATTTTTTCATAGGTAATTAATATTTTGTCCCAATATCCTAACCTAACTCCATATCTGGCGCGTCATTGGATATACGAGTAGTAATCTCATTACCTAGCTAGGGCAAGTAGAAGTTCGAGTATTGGATGATTCAACGTTTGTTTTGATTTTTAGGTTTTTTGGTGATTGCTAATTTGTTTTAATTAGCACAATTTAGTTACAGAAGTGAGTAGCAATATAGGAGATTTATAGAAAATTTTAGTTCCTGACTAGAGTCAGCCTTAGAAGGCTGAAAAAATATATTGATGTACCTATCATATTTTGAGACTTAATTTTTTTTTCTTTGTTATGTGATTTGATCTGGGCTATGGTTCAAGAAAATCTGTTCAGCCGCCAAAATATGGTTGCACCCGCTTACGTTGCGCATGGTATGGTGTTGAGAGGAAGGTTTTGCGAGAAAGTATGCACAAAGCTACTGTATTTGTTTATTATTTGTAATTTATTGAAATCAACATCATTTAGATTTTTTGCAATCACTTATTTGTTAGGAAATACCTAGTGCACATTTTAATTTTTGCTAGAGTTGTATTATTATTATCACCAAAAAAATTTGCCTATGCAACTTGGGTAGTGAAGTCGAAAATAACAACGCCTTGCATACCAAAATCGGTCAAGCCGTTTAAGCTGTAGGTGGTAAAACAGAAACATACATATACATACACTCTAAAAACAACCCTCCTTCTTGCGCAGTGGTATGACGTGATGATGAGGAGTTTTTTTGCGCATTTGTATGTACGCGCACGAGTTTGTATATCCCTACAATGAGCTTTTACTTGTCATTGAAGGAAAACGTCGTGCGAAACCAATATACATAATTACAGTTCAAAAAACTGAAAACCCCAACTTCGAAATACGCATTTGTTTACTTAGATGATATTTTACCAGTTATTTTGTTATAAAAACCAAAGTACTGAACCGATTTTGATAAAATTTATATGGTAGTAAGACCGAACAAAAAAAGAATCATCAAAATCAATTCACAACTAGCGGAGTAATCGATGAACAAACATTAAAAAAAAACATACAGTCGAATTGATAACCTCCTTCATTTTGGAAGTCGGTTAAAATACAATAGAAACTGTAAAATATTGCAAAATAAAAATGTTAATTGCGTGACATCATACACGCCTCATATAGTCTAGTAAAAATAAATCCGTTTGTATGGAGCATATCACAGTATTTGCAACTTTCCGAGTGGTCCCATTTTTTTGTGGTCCAATTTGGTCCAGTTCTGACAATGGCATCGATGAGAAGTCGGTTGCTTCAGTTTTTTAATCTATAATTATTAGAGATCGGTGACATGGTGTTTTTTTTAATATTATTACTAAGAACTAAATAAAAGCATGACATGGATAATAAATTCATAATTACTAAACAGAACATAACAAGTAATCATGTAAGTACTTAATATCAAAAATGTACCTAAATGTAAATCTGTAGGTAAATCCGCAATGTATTGTGACGACTGCAGTTTGTTGTGGAGTAGAAGATAAAAACTCTGCTCGATGGTTCAACACGTATATTGTGTAAAGTTACTTGTTCTACGACTTTATCTCTACTCAGTATGATAATGTTCAATTGCTAATAAGGTGAACTTTAACTTCTGCGGTAGGAGCACGTGATAAGCGAAGCTAAGGAATGTGCCCTGTACGTTTACTATACAGCCATATTTCGCAATTTTATCCGGGTTCGAGATATATATTCTTAAATTCACACATCCTTCACTTCTAAGGGAGACATCCTCCAAATTTCATATTTCTAGGATCGGTGTACCTATATTATCTGTCAGTCATTTAGGAGAAAGCGTTTTATTAAAATAATAATTAACTAAGACACCCGGATATAACTTAGATTAGAGGCAATACATCAAACACAGACTGTCAAAATAAACCGCATTTTTTGCCTATTCGAGTCAAATAAGTTCTTGCTCCCAACTCCCTCATAAAACCACATCATAGAACCCCCTCCCCTAATGCCAGGGCTTCTAGAACGATGACGTCAATAGTATCCAATCCCATAAAGAGCTGCTATGTATACTGTGGGAATACTTATCCGTCCTATGAGATCACCCCCCACTTAGCTCGTGTATTTATACTCCTCTTGTCCTTGGTATATAGGATAGTTTACATGCTCATATATCCATATACCTCTTTGTATATAGGAAGATCTATAATGTACTGTATATACTGATTTCTTGTATATAATTCAAATTAGATTCACTATAAGGCTTTACGCATACCTATTCGATCGTATGCCTTCTGAAATCCCCATATGGTAGGTTGGTACCTTTTATACGGTAGTGATCTACGTTTGACCACAAACTCACTTGGTGGTAAACGACGGCCAAAGACGGAGGACGTCGATCTAGAGGAAATGTAGTCCAAATTTGAAAATTTCAAGATTGTAGTTCTCAAGAAATAATGAAGGAGACAAGGTCTACTGTTACTACACAGCAGTAGATGTTGTCCCCTTCATTATTATGTGCATCGAGAATTTGAAGATCGTAATGTGGACGTACCATAAACTACTGTTTCACTGATAATCATATCGATAAACTTTAAACTGCCCGTGACATGGTTTTCATATTACTCATTTTGTGAATGTGAAATCGTGGCTTGTTTTACTATATTTGCGAGAAAACAACTTTATTACCTCAGAGCTTATCTTTATAATAAAATTAACTGTATTCTAAATCTATATCCCTTGGTGCAATATTTGGTAAAAATCACATGAGTAAAATGGCTACTTTCATTAAATTACACAACAACAGTAAACTAACTTACGATTGTCACTTAATTAGTCTCCTTCTGTTTTTATGCATTCATACACCTTGAGTAATATAATGTGATACATTATAAACAACTTCTCCCTCCCTTACATATCCTTCCTTCCTACCCGAAAAGATGAAAAAGGAAATCATATTTTTACAACTTTAAAATCTTAGCAAAATGTTTCTAATATCTTTATTTTGTTTATGTTTTTTCTTTTCTTTACATCACATTTGGTTTGGTTTTTATTTTCAAAATTTGCATGTATAGTAGTTATATTATTATAACAATATTTAGCAGAAGCAAAATTATATTAAAATGTACGAGAAGATCCGGCGGAGGGCCCTGGTATGCCATCACACAGGTTTAACCTAGTTTGGGTACCAAGGTTATCCTATTACAGGACTATAAAAGAGGATTATAAGCAGTGATTTATAGATGTTTTTTTTTTATTTGAATTTATGTCTATGTAATACAAAAGATACGTATAATCATTGAAATTAAACAACTTCAAATAATTATAGCAATATAGCCTAATAGTATAAATTCAAAATATAGTATCCGAAATATTGCAATTACTTAAAATATTGGTATTGATTTTACAGGCTTATCATAATATCAGGCCCATTATAATGTGGCTAGACTCATTACAGTGCGCCTAGACTCATCAGGAATTGTCGTCATTTCATAATCGGGTTTTCATATCGTTACAAGGCTGATTTACGAGCACATCGATTAGATACATTTGACCCTCCGCCGTGCTATTTACTATATACAACGTGATATGGCTAAGTCCATGACTAAACATATCTAGTCCTGGAACTCCTGGATTTGTCAATAGGCCGTATAGGCCGCGGCCTAGGGGCGGCAGATTGAACTAGGATATCGATTTTCAAGATCAGTAGGAGCGGCAAAAATTGAATAGTCTACTGGCGGCTCAGGCTAAGGATAGTTTTCAGAAATATACCATTGTCGAATAGCTGAATTTATCTTAGAAAAGGTTTTTGTTTGACTTAAAAAAAAATATTTTGTCTAACTTGCATTACCATATCAAATAAACAACATAGTAATAAGAAGCAGCTGTTGATGATTGTCTCCTACAAAACGATACACAGGAATGTCGACAAACGGTCATCTCTAACGATGCGCCTGGTTAAATCATCCTGCGTCACCCGCCCATGTTAAGTTAATATTATGGAGGATGAGAAAAATATGAATTGTAGGTACAGGTACAATTGTACGGCCTTAGGACTTTGGTTGCTTTGCAGTTGGCTACATTTTTAAATGTCCCCCTTGCCCCCCCCCTTGGCGACGCCCTTGTGCCTGGAACAGTGTGAACAATACGCATCAAAAATATGGACTTAAATCATTTCATACGAATTTTGGGCATTTCTGGACTTCCTGGTAGTCCTGTAGTGGAATGGGGAAGGTGATATATCTAAATATCATGTCTAATATAAATTTCATAGTAAGAATACTGTAATTTCGTAAAAGACTTCGCTATGGTACGAGTGTAATAGGCATACCTTAGGCCTAAAATAAACGATTCGAATTGAATTATATAAATATCTATATTTTCACATCACTAATTATGTTGTTACGTTGTTAACCAACTAATGGACCCTTAGAAATATTTATTCGATGGTGTTCAATATTTATTTAGTGCGAATCGAATGTATCAATCGACGAATGTAAAAATACAGTGTTGTAGACAGGAAACAGAGCTCAGAATTTGCATATTTTATCTGGTGAGTCAGTTGTGTTTCTCTTTGAAAAACAAAAACGTAGTTTGTACCCAGAAATACCTTACCGATTCGGTAGTATTACCATTTCACATACCTATTCTGTCTGCTACCTACATATTCATCATCATCATCTCAGCCACAACAAGTCCACTGCTGGACATAGGCCTCCCCCATGGATTTCCAAAAAGACTGGTTGGAAGCTGCCTGCATTCAGCGTCTTCCTGCCACTTGTATGATATCTTCTGTACACCTTGTGGCTGGTCTTACTGCCTACATAGGTATTAATTGGGTACCTATTTATTGTGAATTAAAATAAGCGCCCAAATGACGGTTGTACCAACATCGCGTGTTATTTCATAGATCAAGTGCTTTCGTCTGCGATTGAGTATCCGGTAATGTTTAGGTAAAAATACTTTATGCGATTTCGTTATTTTATTCAAATGTATCCGGTAATGTTTAGTTAGAGGCAAAAATACTTTTTAACATTTCGTTTTTTTTTCAAATGTTTGAAACCAAGATCCAAGCCGCTTCTAATCGGTTTTTTTTGGAAATCCATGGGAGAGGCCTATGTCCAGCAGTGGACTTCTTATGGCTGAGATGATGATGATGATGATGAAACCATGAATAGTCTCTTCTATGCTGGACTGGGAGAATAAGAAAAACAGAATGTACTGGCTGCTTCTCATTCCGAGCATACTGTAAAAGTCAGTTAAGGGACTTGAAGAAAATTGGTATTTATGGCGATAGGCTGACCCCTTATCACTGATAATACATCTTATCCTCTAACACTCTAACCACGGTCAAACGACGTAGGGAAAAACATTAAGCTGTATGTACTTACGTACCATGGACGCTACGAGGAGTTATCTGAACCAAATTATTGTCACATTTTTTGGTAAATTAACAAAACAGCTTTACAGTGCTGGAATAATAATTACATCGTTTATCTACGATTATACGATACGATTGATACTTGCAATGCAGAATTGCATCTATGGCGTGTTTTCTAAAACGTCGAAAGCACTCACTTCACTAGTAAGCCACTGAGTGTGGTGCGGCGTTCTCGCCGCAGTTGTATGTAACAAAGTACCTATGTAGCTATAAGCGGTGTCTGCTCTTGTACGTAAATAGCTAAGTACATATAGCTCATAGGCATAATTGTATGTATGTATGAATGACTAGGCATTCTGCTTTCTGCTTTCTTTCTTTTACAAATCTTTTTTAAATTTTTATCTGTTGGATTTTTTTTCCTTTGTAGTTTTAAAGAAATATTAACTAAACCGGATAGCTTCACGTGCGACAAATAACACTTGTCCAATGTGTGACTTTTATTTTTTTACTGCGCATGAATTTATGATTGATAAATAATTATTATAGTTAAAAAAACTGAAACAACCTACTTCAATTATTAAATAAATTGAATAGGTAAGTATATGTATAAGAAAATATCATGAAGCAATACTTAGGTAAAAACTATTTTCATTTTCTAGTAAAAATAATCTATAAATAGGATCTCCGAATTTTGAGGAATCTTTCCTATTTCCTATTCTGCAAAAATCATCTCTCTTTCCATATTTAGGGCCTTATCGAAAAACGTTACTTGACCAACGCCTTAAATTCTCTGTCTTCTTTCCGCGAGTACCGTTACGTGTCAACGAGAAGTTGACAAAACATGTTAAGCATTGATTAAAGTTAAATAATATTTTTCGGTAAGACCGTTGAAGTATTTTAGTAATATAAAACTGATTGACAAATTCGGCTTAACTTCTGACGCTAATCAACCTACAGTTTTTACTACATATTGAATAATGTAAACAGCAATCTAGTAATGTGGGCACCGAAACTTGTAGATATATAAGGCTCGACTAATAACTGGTTTTCAATTATATTCTACCTCGCCTTTATTTGATGGTATTTGTTTTGCTTAATTATCTACGAAATAAATATCCAGTATGTAAATAGTATAAGTAGAATAGAATGTAATTTTGTTGTATACGGAATAAAAAACGAAATATTTAAAAGTAGAATTGTAATACATAATAATAAAAAATATTGACAGACGACGCCGACGTCGCGTCACCCGTAGGGTATAAGTAGTGTAATTTCTTCCAGGCAATCTTTTTTGGTTTATGGGGGACAGTGGACTTCTTTTGGCTGAGAAGATGATGAACCTTTGTTTTTTTATGTATAAATATGTTTGCGCTTAGTCTAGCCTAGTCGGGAGACCGACCGTCCGACTTGCGATCCGCAAGTTCTGGGTTCGAATCCCGCAGCACACACCTCTGTCTTTTCGAAGTTATGTGCATATCGTTGATTGCCGCCAACTTCAAACGGTGAAGGAAAACATCGTGAGGAAACCTACATGTCTGAGAGTTCTCAATGATCTTGGAGATGTGTGAAGTCTGCCAACTCGCACTTGGCCAGCGTGGTAGACTATGGCCTTACCCTTCTCACAATGAGAAGATGGCTCGCGCCCAGCAGTGGGACAGTTTGTACAAACAGGGCTGATAAAAAAAAAATGTTTGCGCTTAACCGCCATCAACTCAACAACTCAACTCGCCTGATGTTAAGCGACGTTACGGTCTACGATGGTGAAGAAGAATTGAATGGTCAAGAGTACTTGTTTTTTAAAGGTTGATGACGTTCAGTCAGTAGCATAATAGTGTGTAATGGGTTTGATCATTTGGATTCACTTTAGACCTTATCAGTCAGTGATAATCGATTTGCTTTTTGTGTAGTAGTTTAGTTAGTTAAGGATGTGTAGCTTGTATATTGTTTTGTTGTAGTTAATAAAGGCACTTTCCCAGAAAAAAAGTAACATAATGTGTATCGAAATTACTATTATAAATAAAACTTATTTACATATTACACGAAAAGTGTCCAAAAAGCTTAATAATTCCAAACACGTCTATCAAATGAACTGAACCTAAACCAGTTCTAAGCACATGTTATTTTTTATTGATCGATGACTCATTATTTTTTTTATCCAGCTTCGATTTTAGTCACACAAACATATTCATTCACACCGTCACTTCAGCAGGTGGCCAATAGATATTATTTCAGTCACCTGTCACTGTCACTCTCAATGAAAGATACGTAGGAGTGACGAAAACAGAACGTCGATTACTTTTTAGCTCGGTGTTCATGCCATGGTAAAACCCATAGACTTTTTTTTTCTCTAAATTCAAAACAGACCGATGAAGGATGAGAGTGGTAAAAGTCCGATTAGGAAGAGCATCACGCGAGGGGAAAAGAGATAGCGATAAAGGTAAAACTAAAACTAGTTTTTAATATTTTTTTCTACGCAAACAACATATTTCATACATATTTGTAATTGTAACAATTTTGATCAAAATTTCACTGAAATATCAATCTAACGATATTTGACCTCCAGTTTGTATTGATATTTCAGTGAAATTTTGAATAAAAATTGCTTACATTTTATAGATTATTTATTTGCCAAATGTAGAAATCCAGGAGATTTTATATTATCCGTTTTACGCATATTAAAAACTTATTCACTGAAAAGGACTTGTCACTTTCTGTCAGACGGGAACTGTCACGCGCGAAAACGGAACAAATACTGTTTTAAAATGTGCTCATTCAGCGTTTATATGTAAGATGGTAATTTAAATAGATACTGTTACATAGCTTTTGTAGTTATTAGGTAGTCAAATTACTTAATTAATTGATCAGCTGTGTAGGTTTTTTAATTACTTCATTAATTGATTCTTTATGACTACTAATATTTTGGAGGGAAAATCGAAAACCTTCGAAAAAAGTTAATGTTTGTCACGGAGTCAAAGTTACCCACGGATACAGTATTTGTATATAATTTTCGAATTCTTCTGGTGTACACATCTCATGCCTTTTACATCCTAATGTTTTTAGATAAACCCCTAGGCAGGAAAAACAGTGACGTCATCTGATAGATCTGGTCGCAAAAGGGTGTGTTCCGACCGTTATGGCTCGATTTGGCCAATAGGATGACGTCACGATTACCGAAATGAGGGTAGTAGTGCATATTTCATACCAGGGCTATTTTGTAGTGTTTTAGTATGTTATTTATTATTGAGATTATTTTGTTTAGGGCTCTAAACACACTGAATTGGAGTTAAAATATTAAATCATAAGAAGACAAAATCTTATGAACAACATATCACGAACATTTAATTTTGTTTATACATTGGCGATTTATTTTATTATCAGTTATGTTTTTTTTTAATGTTTATTTGATATATATACATATGTTTATTTGATTAAACAATAAAATATAATCAATATCAGATGTATTTTTTAAATGTTTGTTATCTCTTTCCATTATACTCGTATGTAAAACATTTTTTATTTTTCTTTATTTGAATGGAACTACTTTCATGTTGGTCCCATACAATTTCATTATAATCGAATCAGTTAATTTACCCAAGTAAACAAAATTACGTAGGTCTGGTTTTTCAGTTTTTTAAACTACATATTATTATTATTAATTTATTGACAAAAATCAAGTCTTTAATAGACTTGCATAATATCAATAGGCAATAATTGCCTTTATATATATTTGCATGTGAAGATGCTTAGAGTTCTAGTTTGTTTCGTTAGCACGTAAAACCTTTCCTGTTAATTAGTATTTAATTATGGTATAAACAATGAAGAATTTATCTATCTACTTTCATTAATACTGGGCAACAAAATTTTAACTTTGTCGCGCCACATGGACTTGACTTTTTTTTACTTGGATGTGTGACTGTTAGTGAAAATAAATAATTTCTATAAAGAATTTTCTAGTGATAATCTCATGTTTTCCTAGATTTCCATACAGCAGAGGTTACGCTTATCAACACATCACAAAAAATCTGAGGCCAATGGAAACAAAACTAATACATTTTATTAATGAGGGTAGATAGCTAAACAGTATTAGCTATCAGAGTTCGTGTGGCACGACTAGTGTTGATCAATTTAAAACCCCATACGTATATCAACCTAAGATATTTGTTTAGTCTAATATTGGTTGTGTACATATGTTTTTTTTTTCTTAGCGTTAATTTTATATAGTTTCCACGATCATCTATTGTTTTGTATTTGCTGCATTACAAAGAAATAATTATCTAAATAACTAATATTTAAATTAGATTATGTTGCTTTCAAGATTAGGAAAATATTACAGTTAGGTTCGCTCATAGACAATAAATAATTATAGTTTAAAAAACTGAAGCAACCGACTTATCATAGATGCCATTCGAATATTCAAATATTCAAATGATATTTATATGATATTGTGCAAATTGTTTTGTTCTCACTAAATTGTATTTGTAATGCTTCAGTAATATTTAATTATTTTTTTTTCAACACCAGAACAAATACAAATCTGTAGGATTAAAAGGGTGATGAAGAACTTCTTATTAATAACTAGTAGTTCTATGAACAGTAGACCTCGCGAGAGAGCTTATTTGCAGCTCACCTTGGATCATCTGTACATAATACCTACATAAAGTTGGCTTAGGAGGCCGTATGTAAAATTTTGGCTGATTTTGCAATTTTAAGTGATTTTACAGATGTAATTTCACGGTCAAAAAACATTTTTTCCATAAGTTTAAGCATCTTGAAAGATCAATTTAATTTTAATACACAATTAATACAAAAAATAGTATATTTTAAGCAATGTATGTTCTTATAAAAACAAATAATAATTTTATAAATGGAGAGAACGTAAAATCAAGAAAAACAAAAAAAAGCAAAAAAATTACTAATAAATAAATAATGCTAATAAATTCAGCGCTAAAATGCATCAAGCACATTCACGCGCCCTGATTGCATGTAACAGATGCAATCTGAAGTTGGTTGTTATATCTCGACAACCACTTGACCAATTCTGTTCATTTTTACCAAAAGTTGTAATAATTGTGTACTTTACCTACCTACCAAATATCATTAAAATCGGTTGGTAATTAACGCCGCAATAAACTTCTCCCCCCTTTTCATGAAAACCACCCCACTTATCAAAAATCGCCAACGACAAAAAAAATTAAATAATTCATAGAACCTAAACACCAAGTTTTATCAAAATTGGTTCAAAATTACGCCCTGTACGCGAGTACGAACATACAAACAAATCAGAAACTCACAAACATACTGACAGACGAATGAAAATTTGGCCAGTTGATGCAGAGACGCTTCGCTCGCTCGGTCAATGAAATAATAATGAAACTCACCAATATCCGTCCGGTGGTGGTCTGTCCGGATATGAGCTCGCCAGCCCAGTCTTTCGCTTCGGTCATGAAGGTCCCCTCGAACTCCTGCTTCCCCTGTCGCGCCGCCTTCTGCTCCTTCTGCTTGGGGTCGTTCGGGGCCAGCTCCGGCTCCTTGTGGCAGCAGACGAACGCGCACGCGCGCCATACCAGCACCACCATGAGCCCCGCCAGAAACGTGAAGATGGACGACAGGAGAAAACACCACCATTTTCGGACACTGAGGCATGCTGTGACATCATCAGGGAGCGACGTGGTAGACGTCTCTTCCTCGGACGAAGCCATTCCCCGAGGGCGCGAGGCATCCAGTCAAACGCGCCATGCACGTGCGGCGATGCGCGCGCCCCGCACTCCTGAGCGCGACTGAGCCGCGCCGCCGCGCCGGCCGCCTCGCGGTCGATCGCGCCGGATCGATCGCCGCCGCGCCGCCGCACACCCACTACCGAGCTGAAGCCTTCCTCATTCTTCCCCCCACACTATTTTCCTTCTTCGACCCGCCTTACTCCTCCAAGCTCGATCGCGACACTACGCCTTTTACGACTGCAGATGTTGTTAACGACTCCATAACAGGTCCGATTCTTTATTTTCTCTGAGTGTCACCGTCAACGCACACGATGAAGATATGCGTTGGATTTCGGGAAAGGTCAATGTATTCCGCCCGTAGCCAGCTACGCCGCCCTGTTACTGCGTCAGCTACGAACCTCGTAGCCGTCTACGGTGCGCTACGATTGGGCGGCTACGGGGCTGTATAAATCCTAGTTATTATTGTTATGTGGCTAAGTTCGCACGGGTGCGTGCTTGCTATTCTGTGTCCACCCCGAGTACCTATTTGTCTTTTCTTTGTTAGGTACATACGGGGGTTTTATGTGAGTTTCCTCCAGTTAAGAAATGAGCCAATTAGGGGGTAATGGTAGTTTTTATGGCTCAAAGTACGCGTTAAATTGTTATGTAAGTGAAAACGATAGTAGACTTATCATCAGTACGAATTAAGGAGGAGTAGGGGACTATTTATGATCACATAATATGGATGCATATTCTATAGTACCTATTCAAACTGCAGCTACCCATCTATTGTGACTATATATCAATAAACATCGCGGTATATATCTAGTAGATACTATATACTTATTTTTAATGACTTTAACAAGTTTAGAAAACTCAAAAACCCTCGACAAAAACGGATGAACCGATTTTGATGAAACATAGCTAAGAACACTCCCGACTTATTCAGCTTTTACACGGTTCATCAAAATCGAAATCAGTTCATCCGATCGGGAGCTACGATGCTACAGACAGACACACAACAGACACGTCATAAACCGTCGTTTTTGCGTCGGGGGTTAAAAAGAAGAAGGTTGAATATTCGGTTGTGTATTTTTATGTTAGTTACCGCTTAACTCCGTCATTTATTAACTAAAAAAAAAAACAACTGGTTTGAAAGGAAATTAAATATGTTTAGAATAATGTGCCAGCTTTCATACATTTTAAACCTGTCCTTTAAATTTGATCCAAGTTAATTTACGTACATAAAAATCATTTTGCGTTAATAATTTCTAAAAATGATTTTTATGTAAGTATGGAAATTAACTTGGATCAAATTTATTTTTTGTCGAATATTTGTGATGTTGTTTTCTAGATTTACAAATGACGATTTTTTATAAGTTCGTGCAGTCATTATATCTTCACAAATGTGGACATGTGCAAGCGAGACGGACGATGGTTTAACTACGGACAATTAACTTTATTTATCAATTTCAAAAAGAAGAAGGTTAACAATTCGGCTGTATTTTTTTATGTTTGTTATCGCATAGCTCCTCATAAGATTTAGGTTTTTTGTTTCTTAATATTTCTGATGAGACCATAGACATTTTAACAAAGTTCAGTAGTTTTGGGTTTTAAAGTAAAATTATCTTGCAGTGACAGCTTACTTGTAAAATGAATTTCCTTATTAGTGACAAACATTATTTAATACCTACTTAGGTCATAAGTGTGTCTAATAGTCAAGATTGTCTAGAAGATATCGCTTTTAGCGAAAAGACCGCGTTTTGAGCCACTTTCTTACGTATCGAAACTAAAGTGGTTTTCACACATTTTAAATAAAAATTACGGGTCACTCACGTCTGTTTTGAGTCGAAAATTCCGACAATAGTTTCAACCACATTCGACGGTCTTTCTCAAGACAGACTCAAATAGACTCAACACATCAACTCAAAATAGACGTGAGTGACCCGTAATTTTTATTTAAAATTTTCTTACGTGTTTATATTTTTGTGGTATCAATATAGTGTTATCAATTGATTTTTTAATAGTTGTTAAAATGTAGTATATAGCTCAGATGGCAAGCGACCAAACGGTCTTACGTTGGTTCCATGGCGGAAAGGGCGTTGCCTCGTGTGAGATGCTACGTCTGTTAGCACGTTCGCATCCTGCCACCTCCCCACTACCTAGCAGTCGCCAGCCGCCCGAGGCAAACGCCTCAAATACGCCTGTCTGGAGCCAACGTATGACTTCGTTCCGTTTGCTGTTGAAACGACGCCCGGCGCGGCGGGGCCGTAGTGTTATGCGGCGAGAGAATTTATCCCGGATCTCGGACACCGCGTAAGAAAAAAGGCAGGACCCTCGGTCGGGATGACACCTCGTCCAGCGGATTTCCCACGCAATACAGCCTGGCAACGCAAGGAGCGTACTGGGAACTTTTGGGCCAGGGAAATGCGCGGGGGAGCCGTTGACTGGTTAGTCTAAAATGTTTATTTTTGTTTTTGTGACGTAAGGCACGTCAGTGGTATAAAATTATTGTAATTTGACAAGTGATTTTATATTATTTATTTTAATTAAGTTGTAATATTATATTGACCATTTGATTGTAATTTAAATATGTAATATTTTTTGCCTATATTAAATATATATATATATTTATATCTTATGTGAAAACTTTTAATTGGCCCTTTTTCCGTTTTCTAATGTATGTATTTAGCTGTCAGTTTTCCTTTGAAAATAAAATAAGTACCTGCCAAACAAAGCAAATGATTCCGATACTACTGCAGTATTTTTGTTTCAATAGTTGTATCATAGTACTATAAGGATAAAAACAGTTTTAACAGTTCTATGTGGCAACAGTTATATGGATCTAATGTAAATTACCATGTATTATTAGTTCTATAGAACAAATGAGAGAGATTTCGTTTTAATAGTTCTACCATAGAACTAAAAGGATAAAAAAAATTCAACAGTTCTATGACGTCACAGTTCTATAGAACTAATGGGAGTTACCGCAGTAAAATCGAAGAGACCATAAACCCGTGGCACTCTCTTAATTGGAATGATTAATTCAAATTAGTCTGTTAGTTAGTTTCCGGCAGCCTAGTGGTGAGACCGTCTGACTTGCACCCGCAGGTCCTGGGTTCGAATCCCACGGCACGCACCTGTCTTATCGAAGTTATGTGCGTATTGTTGATTGCCGCCAACTTCAAACGGTGAAGGAAAACATCGTGAGGAAACCTACATGTCTGAGAGTTCTCAATGATCTTGAAGATGTGTGAAGTCTGCCAATCCGCACTTGGCCAGCGTGGCAGACTATGGCCTAACCCTTCTCACACTGAGAAGATGGCCCGTTCCCAGCAGTGGGACAGTTTGTACAAACAGGGCTGATAAAAAAAAAAGTCTGTTAGTTTACAATTAGGCGACAAGTTTTATAGAGATTTCATTTATACATATGTAAGTAAACACGAGCTTTATAAATTGAAAAATACTAGCCAATGGCAATATAATAATTATTTTAAAGTACACGAAAAACACGGTCATTATACCTTATTTTATCGATTTTAGAAGCTTTTAACTTGCCGTGTTAATCTGTATGAATGGGTAAAAATTTGAAAGCAAAATTAAACCAATGTCTGGCGTTTAATGGAGCCAAACTTAGTATACTTGTGTATCTTTGATGACAGTATAATCATATGGTACCATGGAGCTGGTTTGACGATGATATCGGAGGTGGCTATTAGGAACTCGTAAACTAGACAGGAAAAACCCACCGAGTTTGGACTCATTAATTTGTTTTGTTTTGGCAGTATGCTAGTGCAAGTGTGCAAGTAGTAGTGCTATGGTACCATGGAGCAGGCCTCGTGATGCAGTCGGAAGGTGGTCCTAGGAAATCCTACACTAAATAAGAAAAGCCATCGAGTTTGGGCTCATTTGTTTTGGCGTGGCAAACGCTCCATATAAGTAATGCTTTGGTGCCATGGAGCAGGTTTCGTGATGCAAATGGAAAGTAGTCAATCATAGGGAATCCTAAACAAAATAAGAAAAACCCATCGAGTTTGGGGTCCTTTGTTTTGATTTGGCAAACGCTCCATACGCAGGACCCAAAGATGAAGCAGGAAGGTTAGGTTAGGTTAAGTATGAACTAAAACATGATGCAAAAATATGTTTGTTTAAAAAAGCTTCTATTTTAAAAGAAACGTCAACTAAAAATAAAAAACATTAATATTTTTAAAGCTTGAGGCACTGATATGCTATCTGTTACATAGTGTCACATTTTATAATGTCAATTACTTAAGCTTTACAAAATATTTATATTATTTATTAACCTTTTCCTTCGTTATTTTTCAATAACAGCTTATTTTAGTAAGCATTTTTTTTTTCATTCAAGGTTGCCTGGAAGAGATCGCTTTTAGCGATAAGACCGCCTGTTGTTTTCGCTAGCGTGTAAGCTCTCTCTTGTTAATTAGTGTTTTAGTATAGTGGTGTAAACAATAAAGAGTTTATCTATCTATATTTTTATTATTTTAAGCGCAGCGTAGGAAGACCAGATGAGATGGACAGATGACCTTATGCAAGTGGCGGGAAAACGTTGGATGCAAGCCGCTTCGAATCGGTATTTTTAGAAATCTATGGGGGAGGCCTCTGTCAAGAAGTGGACTTCTTTTTACTATGGAGTGGACTTCTTATAGCTGAGATGATGATATGACGATTTTAATAAACATATCGGTGAACCAAATTATGTAAAAATACTTCAGGAGTTTTATAAAATTTTTAAGATTGTGAAAATCGTGCATACTTAGCATTTAACGGCGTCTTTGCTCTGAAAAATTACATAGGCGAGTTAACTTTGAAACTTTTGAATAAATACTGAGCACTAACTCGTTTTTCTCGTAGATCTGATCAAAAGCACTATAGGTAGTAAAAAGCACACAGGTATGTAGATTACAAATTCTGGTAGGTAAATTACAGCACTCGCTATGCTCGTCACGTGTCGCAAATGTTCTCTCGTTTAATCTAATACGTACACCTTATGTTAATCTAATACGTACACCTTATGTTAATCTAATACGTACACCTTATGTAGCAAACTATTGCCGCAGAAAAAAACTATTGCCACAGTAGGTATAACACAAAAAAAAACACTTTATTTTAGCCTAAATATCTTAGGTAGACAAAGACGATTTATAAATATTTGGTATAACCTTAGCGAAGAGAATATAAATAATGCATTTTTTTGACCACCGTTTGACCACCAACTAGCTCGGCTGTTGGTGTTGCAAAGCAACGATGTGATCGAAGATGAAGCACGCAGACTTAGAAGATATCGATTCACTCTTGAAAAGACCCATGATGAAGCTCTTAGAAAACAAAGCCGGCAATTTATTATACTCTTTGGCTTGGCTGTCCGTATGAGACAAGCCGCCTCTACTGTCCTTCAATATAGACTCAATGGTCGCATTATCTGCGACCCTCGGAACTCATTCGTAACTTTTAGGATGGTGTATCAAAATACAAACACCAGGATATTTTTGATTTTATTTATTTGAGCTGTAAACATTGTTATAACACAATATTTCAATATTATACTTACATAATTATAGGCAAATGACTAAATATTATCAGCAAACGTTCTGATAACAAATTTAAGAGAAACAATTGTCACATAATCTACCATACAAATAGGAATAAGAAAGCTGTCTACCCCTAAACATTTTTTTAATGTAGAAATAGGTTTCGCTTGACCACCAACTATTCTGATATTAAGCGAACCGTGAAGGTTTTGATGATTCTTTTATCGATTTGTAATTATACATATTTATGACCTTTACGGTTGTTTTTTTTTTAATTTTGTATCAATTGCTAAGTTTGAAAGTTAAGTTGAAATTAAAAAAAAAAAAAAAACCTTATAGGCTTGGCCATTAATGGTTCCAATCATATAAAATTGAGAATTATCGTAATTAGATAATATTTAGGGATAGAAAATAGTTTTCTCTTGTTATATGGAAAATGCACACAAAAAATTGGCAAAACATCATGTGACAACGTTTCTCTTAAGAGGACTCTGAAGCACACTTTTTAACCGACTCCCAAAAAGAAGATTATCAGTTCAGTCTGTTTTTTTTATTTTATTACTATACAGGTTTGCGTGTGACTGCCATTCGCAAACCATTGCAATCTATGATGGAACGCTTGCCACAGCTTGCGTAGGAGAAACCAATTCACTAATCATTTAATAACACCCAGATTCAATAAACTGTTCATGTTTTTCTTTTGCTGTATTTTTGACATATGAATACAAACCCAATCATCTTAACTTTTAAGAGATAAACACATGTAAAAAACAATGGTGACACCTAGATCAACCAGTATAAAAATTTACAACGTTAATACGCACACTGTAAGCTGATAAAAAGTACAGAAAGTGGCAACAGTATGAAGGAATGGAGCACATCGATCTAGAAGCCTTCTAGCCCTAAAAATTCTCTTTCTATTGAAGAACTTTCATAAATCAGTTTTAACTTAACAAAATCTTTACAGTGCGGCGAAAGATTTTTAAAGAATGTAAGCAAAGCAAATCATAAATTAACATCATCTATGAGTCCAATCACAATCAGATAAAAATAATCATCGAAAGCGGATAACGTTTAGGGGTTGTCAACAGTTTTTTCCTTTTTGTATGGAAAGCGCGATTATATCCACAAATAGCTAGCCTTGTGTTTTGGCTGGCTAATGTATAAAAGGATCAGGAGGGGTATAAAGCACTTCTCTTATTGTATGAAAAAATGGCGCAACGAATTGCGTTAGGTGATCGAACAACGGTTCCTCTCAAACTAACACAGCCGAATATTTAGCCCTTCCTTGCATTGCACCCGTTTCATTCAGCGTCTGGTACGGTATCTCCGATCCATTTCAAGTAAGGCGGGTTTCCATTTTTTATGGGTAGAGAGATTACTTCGCACACTTCATAAGGGTGGTTAGAGCGGACATACTCCGTCAGTTTGTCCACTTGAGAAGTACGTGTCTTGATCATCAGCAGAGCCTGGAAAATACAATCAAACAATTTTTATCCATTCTATACCGTTTCAATTACGGTGCGCAGGTTCTGGGTAAGAATCACGCGGCACGAACCTCTGTCTTTTCGAAATTATGTGGGTATTGTTAATTGCCGCCAACTTCAAACGGTGAAGGAAAACATCGTGAGGAAACCTACGTGTTTGAGAGTTCTCAATGAACTTGAAGATGTGTTTAAGATGTGTGTAATCAACCGGTTCTATGAAACAGATACAGGCAAATAAAGTTTAAACAAATGTATTTTGGATCATAGAATACTGGAATTTCAAAGAACAGCAGGCCTACCACATAAGGAATATAAACAGCTTTTATATCCACATTGCTATGTCAGTTGTTAATGTCAGAACATACTTTATGGATTTAGTAGGTGGACAAAACAGTGTCTTAGTTCCATGCTAGGCCTGTAGGAAATCCTGTTTCTATTATTAAAGAGTATATAGTGATGAAAAACGATGATGACAATGATGATGATAAAAAGTAGCTTAAGTTTGTTTTCAAGCTCACAGCTATACCAAATCTATACCAAAGTTTACAATGTTGGGTCAAGTCAATTAGCTGTGAAAAGGTAACAAGGAGACAGACAGTTAACTTTGCTTTTACAATATTAGTCAGGAAGAATTAATTAGGCTAAATAAATATAAGCACACCTCACTATGCACAGCGGATAAGCAAGTTAAAGTGGCAGTGGGCAGGGCATATAGCACGTAGAACTGACGGCCGATGGGGCCGAAAAGTTCTAGAATGGTGACCACGAACCGGCAAGAGCAGCGTAGGAAGACCAGCCACAAGGTGGACAGAGGATATCTTACAAGTAGCAGGAAGACATTGGATGCAGGCCGCTTCCAACCGGTCTTTCTGGAAATCCATGGGGGTGGCCTATGTCCAGCAGTGGACTTCTTATGGCTGAGATGATGATGATGATACCTCACTATCCTCATTGATCTCATCTTTCCATTCATACACAGATGTGATTTGTGGGATGATGTTGACACAAGCTGCCAGCTTGCCTTTCACAATGCCATGAGCCAAGGTCTTGCCAACGTCTGCACTTGGTACTGTCACATATGCCACAGAGTATTTGTCTGAAAACCATAAATTAATTAATAATAATTATTGTGTAACCAGCACCAGCTCTTCCCAGCATTATATAATTAATTATTATTATTCTAACTAATATTATACAAGTGAAAGTAAGTATGTTATTTTTTACAATGAAATGGCTGATCATTATGAAATTGGAGGAGAATTATGAATAGGATGGACATGAACTACTTTTATCATCACCGTTTGTCATACGATAATTATCTACATAGGTACATAGTAAAACTCAAATGTTTATTTATGACAATCCAGAGACACTCCACATAACTCGGCTTTAGTAGGTTAGGTTGAAAAAATCAAAATATATATTACATCTCTCCTTCACAAGGGGATTTAACGCACTTCTCCCTCTTATGCTTAAGCCCCCCCTTAAATTTTCATTGGTCCCAAACTAGTCTTACCACAATTAATAAATAAATATAAATTTCACAGAAGTTAGACGAATTTTATGTAACTAAAATGGCTAGCAAGTAATATGAATCCGAAACACCAGTGCCTCTATTTTGATAAAAGCTAGAAAAAGTGGGTAAAATTTGATGACTGCGCGTATACGGTTTTTATGAGTAATTTCGCAAAATAGCTTAGATGGTAAACTTTGCCAGTAAAACTTTGATCTCTAGGTGGCGTTGCACTGTTACAAAATTACAAGCGAAAAATATATGATTATTGTGTAGCTTATATTTATTAATCTAAGTTGTGTAGAATGTTCCACTATTTTATTGTGTACAAACCTGCATCTACGCTTCCAGAAGACATATTAGCATACGAAACGGACAAACACGGCCGCAAAATAGAAAAATATATAGTCAAAATAGATTTCTTTGAAAGGGAAAAGAGCATTTCACTACAAAACTCAAAATTGTATTAAAAGTAAGACAATTTCTTTTCCTACAATTTTTAGTTTTCTAAGAAATACCAAACAAAAACAGCTGAGCTAACTAATTGACAATCAGTGTGACCAGATTCAAACTGAACATTATGCTAGCTGCTCACCTAAATTCTGCTAAGATCTGCAATATTTTTTTTATAAATGCCAAAATTCTGCTAATTACAGAATTCATAATTTGTATGAATTTGTACGTTTTGAAAATATATGTTAAATAAAAATGTATGATAAATAAAAAAAATGGCATTTATTTCTCTTTCAGCTGCTGGTTTCAGAACATTGTATGTTAATGCGGCAGCTTTTGTTTGTTTGCACGAGAATGACTGCGATTTCGAAATCATGAAAACATTTTTTGAGTAACTCGCTCAAATGATGCATCACTCGAAATGGTAAATTATCTTTTGCCAGAAATGCACAAATCTTGATCTCAGCCTTCTTTCTTTGCCTATTATGTTACAGACGTTTTTACCTACAAAGAACGTTTGAACCTACAAATCATAACGTAGATTAGATAAATTTTAGGTAGATTAGATAGATTATAGGGATTCCCCCTAAAGTATTTTTTCCCTTAATTTTTTCGTGGCTATGGATACAAGTTCTTCAGTCTAAATAACTCTTAAGCCCTTATTGTATGATAACAATAAGGTCTTAAGAGTTGCAAGCTCAGTAAGTCAGTAAGTATAAATGGTAGCTACATTATGAAATTATTATTATTTTTTAAACGTTTTAGCACAACTACCCAAAAGAAACAGATAATTAGTCAGTGTCTAATTCTGATTTTAAAATTCTGATTTTGAAATTTTAATGTTCTGCCAAAAACTGCTATCTTTTCAGATTCTGCGACACAATCTGTTAAACCGTAAAATGGGGGTCTAATTCTGCTAGAATCGCAGAATTCTGCTAAATCTGGTCACACTGTTGACAAATCCAATAAATTCTGTTTTTTGCCAGTGTCTTCTTCTTTTTTGTATTGGACCCGCATTAAAGCATTTGCCAGTGTCAAGTATTAGGATTTTTTCAAATTTCTTGAATAAAACAAGTTGTAAATGTTCTACTCACAATCTAAGTCACATACACAGTCAATTTATAAGTCGAGTCCTGCTTCAGTAAAGTGGTGGCGACTTTTCTAGAAGCTTATAGGGAGTCTTGCCGACAATGAAAAATCACACGTTTTACTGCCTTATATCACTTGCCCACACTCACGCACTTTATCGAACACTTAATGAATAAGACACCACCATTTTTATCGCACTAATGATCAAAATAACACAAGTTTTAGGAAAATAAAACAAAGCAACAACACGTTACTAAGACGTTCCCGCCAAAAAACCGCCAGTGTCAGTCATGCATGAGCATTGTGTCATTGTGGCAGTCAAAGGTGTCAGTCAACTCAACTGTCACTTCAGCATCTTGTAAGATGTCATTGCCAAAATATTTTTTCCACGCTGTCCTTAGAAATTTTATGACCCAGACGATTAGCATTTTCCATTCTGTTTGATTAAGTTTCATTAATTTATGAATAAGCAATCGCAGTAAAAGTTAAGAAATATACGTAACAGTCATGTTCCTACCTATAATGCTTCACTAAAGTGTCTCGGCCACTAAGCCATGATCTCTTAATACTGTTCGAAGTTTTCTCTTGTTTTTGCTGCAGCAAAATTTGGTGCTATTATAAAAAAATAAAAAAGTTGACTCTCTTCGACTTTCGTCTCTAGAAAGTGTTAGGATAAAATGAGCGCGATGATAATTTTGATGTTCGAGGTGTCTTTGTACATATTTTATTAGTATTATATTTTAATATCATACCCAAATACCTAATAATGTTGTCTGTCGTAAAAACTTTCTACCAGTATTTCTAATTTGTGACTGCAATATTGTACGGACCGCTAGTCTATTAATTAGGCATAAGTACTGACGTGTCCATATTTGGCAAACTCCGTGTAGGCACCAACTTACAATATGCATATTATATGCTATTACGTTGGCCACATGGCCACTCATTTATTAATAGGACTGCCGCGCGCCGTCACAACATCCTGTAATTTTGATTATAGCAAAAACTTAAATAGCCTTTTATTTTTTGGATGTAAAAAATCGTTAACAATGGCACTAAATTCTATTTTACTACGAAATCTATTTAAATCGTAATTCCCCGAACTGTGACCCCTCGACTCTTATGCCTAATTAAGTAGACTACCTAGTCATAGACTCTATATTACTAGCACGGAAAGAACACTACCTATTACATACGTTCAAGGGCGTCGCCAGCCCATGGCCCAGGGGGGGCAAGTTAATAGTATGGAGGATGAGAAATATATGAATTGTAGGTACAGGTACAATTGCACGGCCTTAGGACTTTGATTGCTTTGCAGTTGCCTAAATTTTTTTAATCTCTAGGGGGAGCAGCTGCCCCCTCTTGCCCCCCCTTGGCGACGCCCTTGCATACGTTCTTTAGACTGTGCTAGTAACCTGAATAGACTCCTTATTGCTTAAAAAAGCCACACCTATGCCACTTATTAGGGTTCCGCAGTAAAAAAGGAACCCTTATAGTTTTGACATGTCTGTTTGTCTGTCTGCGGCTTTGCTCAAAGACTAAAAAGCTGTAATTTGTCATGGATATGCATATTAGTTATGCCAAAAAATCGTTGAATAAAAGCTTGTAAAAAAATTGTTGTACTTCCCGTACACGTAAAGTGGGTATGAATTATTTTTTCTCATCTACCCCCATCTTGTGGCGTATTGTTAAGTAGGTAATGAATAATTATAGTTTAAAAAACTGGAGCTACCGACTTCTCATGGATGCCATTGTCAGAACTGGGCCAAATTGAAATGGAACCACCAGCTTTCAAATAAAAAAAGAATCATCAAAATCGGTTCACTCAGTTGAAAGTTCTGAGGTAACAAACATTTAAAAAAAATACAGTCGAATTGAGAACCTCCTCCTATTTTGAAGTCGGTTAATAATGAAAATTTCGTCCAATTATCACTTAAACTAACATAAGTTAATTCGTATGTTCATAGTATCCCTATTTTAAGTTCACATATATTATGAATGTAACTACGGAACACTACTTTGCGCGTAGCACGACTCGCACTTGGCCGCTTTTAATTAATTATAGGGTTGTGCTAACGCGTAGCGTTCTATAAGTTCTCTTACTAGTCTGTGGTTGTGGCAGTCAAGCGACTGCCAACTCACCTGATGTTAAGTGAAGGGTCGTTCTACAAATCTCACTGATATTTCATTACCCGGAACTTTTTAACTGTACTCTTTTCTTCGATGTCGTGTTCAAATAAAAAAAAAATAGAATAATCTAATGACACCTCATAATATTTATATCTTTTCGCGATTATTATTCAAATGAAACAAATTTTAACGGATTTATCGCGTATATTTACCTCAGCTCACCTGTGACCACGGACTCTGCAGTGTTCGAAACGTCAGGTCATAAAATTATATAAAATATACGCGATAAATCCGTTAAAATTTGTTTCACCTACAAAAATTTCAAATATAGATCGCTGTTCACCATATAATGAGCCTTACCGAAAAACGTTACCTCACTTTAACCATCGTCTTAAATTCTGTGTCTTCTTTCCGCAAGTGTCATAAAGTGTCAGCGAGAAGTTGACGAAATATGTTAAGCAATGCTTAAAGTTAAGTAACGTTTTTCGGTACGGCCGAATATGTTGAAATCCATCAAATAGAGTCTGTAAAGCGAAGGAATTATCATACGCTTGATGAATATTCCGCTTCTTCGGCAGTCAGATAGTATAGAAAAGAATTAACACGGTCGTGAATATACCTGCCGGTAGGTACAATTGGATTCATGGGTCATCTATCAGTACTTACTGGTCTGTGAAGGTGGTCGGTAAATACTTCGGTGTGCCTCTAATGAATGATGGTCACGTACCTTAGACATCGAAATAGAAAGTCGCACACATCCGGCAAGGAAGTCTGGTAGGACTGGAGGTATTGGAATATTCAATGCTTTATTACCTACGAATCATTGACAACAATCGAAAATATTGTGGGACATAATCTAGAAATACTTTTTAGGCATTAGCTTTAATTAATGGAACGAAAAGCGCTTACACACAACACCATCTAGCCCTAGCCTATGGAACTAGATGGCTGATACACAACACCATCTAGCCCAAACTAAGCAAAGCTTGTACTATGGAACTAGATGGCTGATAGAATACATATATACTTTTTTTATATACATATGATACATAGAAACATCCAGACACAGAACAAACATGCTCATCATACTTTTACGTTCGGTACTATGTTATTACCGTACAAAGTTGGCGCGCGGTCGCAATGCAGATGAAGTCGAAATTATTATAAAATAAATGATCAAGACGACGACGACGACGATACTTTACTATAACAAAAATTATCATTTTAAAGCTTAGCTTACCTAATATTTTACAAACGGAACCCTGTATTGTAAAATGGGTTTCACACACCCCAATGTTTTTTGATTACCTATCCAACGATATCCTAGTTTGTCTTTGAGCAAAGCCGCGGACGGACGGACAGATCGACAGACAGATGGACATGGCGACACTATAATAATAATAATAATAAAGCCTTTATTCTACTACAGATTTAGAAATTTACAAAAAAAAAACGATAAACTTATATCCTAGTGATTAATTATATCTGTAGAAGTTGCCTCTCCGGCATAGGCCTCCCCTAGTTTTCTCCATTCTTCTCTCTGTCTTGCCTTTGTCATCCAGTTAAAGCCAACTCTCTCATTGAAAATATCTCTCCATCTCTTTTTTGGTCTTCCTTGTTTTCTTTTTCCATCTCTTGGAGTCCACTCTGTGACCTTTTTTGTCCATCGTGAATTTTCGAGTCTACAGATATGTCCGGCCCAGTTCCATTTCAGTCTTCTTGTACTTTCCGTGACATCTGATAACTTCGTCTTAGCTCTTATTTTTTGGTTACTTATTTTATCTGCTTTTCTGACATTCAACATGCTTCTCTCCATCTTTCTCTGGCATATAGCTATTTTTTCTTCATCTTTTTTCCTTAGCGACCAAGTTTGGCAAGCATAAGTCAGACAAGGTAGTATAGATGAATCATATACTTTCCTTTTTATACTTATTTTTATATCTTTGTTTTTCATGATTTCTTTCAAAGCCCAATATTTTTTCCATGCTAATGTGATTCTCCTTTGTACTTCTTTTTCGGTACAATCGTTGAATGATACCAACTGCCCGAGATAAACATATTCGTCCACATATTCAATTATATTATTGTCCACTAAAATGTCAATTTGTTCTCGGTTAGTAAGTATTTTTGTTTTAGCGGTGTTCATTTTCAGGCCTACTTTCTTACTTTCAATCGATAGTTCTCGAATCATGGTTTCTAGGTCCTGAGCAGTTTCGGAAAATACCACAATATCGTCCGCAAACCGAAGGTGACTCAGGAACTCTCCATCGACCTTTATTCCTTTTTCTTCCCATTTCAGACATCTGAAGACCGACTCTAGTACAGCAGAAAAGATTTTTGGAGAGATTGGGTCACCTTGGCGAACGCCTTTATCTATGTTGAAATCTTTGCCTTCCCGTTCCAACTTCACACTAGCCTGACAATTTGAGTACAAGTTCCGAAACAAATTTACATACTTTTTGTTTAATCCTTGTTCGGTGAGAGCTGACCAAATAGAGCTGTGGTACAAAGAGTCGAACGCTTTCGTATAATCAATGAAGCACATGTACAATGGTTTTCCGTATTCATTAGCTTTCTCAATCATTTGGGTAACAACTTGAATGTGGTCTACGGTTGAGAACTTTTTGCGGAAACCTGCCTGTTCACGTGGTTGGTTTCTGTCTAATATTGCAGTTAATCTGTTTAACATAACCTTTGAGAAGATTTTGTATAAATTTGACATAATACTGATAGGTCTATAGTTGCTTAGATCCCACCTGTCACCTTTTTTATGTATTAATATAATGGTTGATTTTGACCACTGTTCTGGCATTGTTTCGGTCTCCATGATATTGTCGAACAGAAGTTGAAGTGGTTTTTGTAACGAGCTACTGAGCGATTTCAGAACTTCGTTTGCTATATTGTCACTCCCTGTAGCTTTGTTGTTTTTTTGAGTCTTAATTGCATGAGCTATTTCCGAACATAGTAGCTTTTCAGGTGACTCTCCAGAACGAATGTCTTGACTGTGGTCCTCATTATAGAGTTGTGGTATAGGTTCAGTGTTGGAGTAGAGCTCTTTGTAGAATTTAGTTGCTTCGTTTAGTATGTCTGGCCGTCTTGACATTGTTTTACCCCATTTATTTTTCAAGTTAGCTGTCCACTCTATCTTGTCGTTTAAGGATTTGTATGCCTTTCGTAAGGCTCCGGATTGAATTATAAATTTTTCGAATGTTTCCTTTCTCTTTATTTTCTTCTCTTTTGTTATATTTTTGCAAATTTGTTTACTTATTCTTGTGATTTCTATTTTATTTTCTTTTGTTCTCTTTTCTTTGTATAGAGTTTTTCTTTTTTGTAGCAGGTATTCAGTGTCTTCAGATATGTATTTTTGTGTTTTGTCTTTGCATTTTGGCAGCTGTTTCAAAAGGTCTTGAAATTCGTTCAGTAATGAGTTATATTTGTTTTGTATTCCGTCTTCCTTTTTTATTGCATCATTAAATTTGCTCTCCCAGTGTTCAGCCATATTTCCTGTGACGGTAGGTAGGTCTCTAGTATATTTCATGCTTTTGAAGTTTTTTCTATTTAGTTTGATTTGTACTAAGAGCCTACACCTTATCATTCTATGGTCTGTGCTAAAGTTCAGATTTTGTATTATATCAAAACTTTGTACTTGCCTGGGTTTGTTAGTGAGTATGTAGTCGATTTCGTTAAAATATTTCCCGTTCGGAGATTGCCATGTCCACTTTTTATTATATTTCTTCTTGAACATGCTATTCATTATCTTGCAATTATGCTCTTGTGCGAACTCTACCAGTCGTTGTCCGTGGGGGCTACGATCTCCGTATGAGTATTTTCCTAGCACTAGCTCTTCGCCTCTTTGTGTTTTTCCTACCTGTGCATTCCAGTCTCCTAGGAGTGTAACATTCTTTGTATTTATGTACTCTAGGGCAGACTCTACCGTTTGATAGAATAGCTCCATTTCTTCTTGTGAATATTTTTCTGTTGGAGCATATACCATTATGAACGCCCAGATAGTGTTTTCTGAGGTTTGTAATTCTATAGTGGCTACTCTGTCTGAGAATGATTTAAAACTCATGATGTTGTTTTTTAAGTATTTTTTCACTAAGAAACCGACACCATTTCTTCCGTTCGATGTCTCTGTGTGAAAGAGGATGAAGTCTGAGTATTCTTGTATAGTTTCGTTAGGTCGTCTGGTTTCGCATATGCCTATTATATCCCATTTAAGTGATTTTACAGCCGAGTGTAGCTCTACTATTCTGCTATCTGATAATAGAGTTCTTACGTTGATAGACGCTAGGTATAGATATTGCTGTTGCTTGTATTGGGGTTTGTTTGAATATGTTTGTCGATATAGGGGGTATTGGTCTGACTTCTCCACGGTGACCGGCCGTCTTGGAGAAGGAGGAGAGGTACTTCTTAGTTTTTTCGGTTATCATTTACTTCTACGTCACTAATTCCGCAAGTATTGTTTTTTCCTGCAGAGTTGAGTTTTGATGGCTGTAAGAATCGGGTAATATTTTGTGGTTTGTTTCTTTTAGGTGTGTGTTTGTTGCCTTCATCGCCTAGAATTGTTTTCGGCGGATCGATTACTTCCGGTGACTCCGACATAAACCTTTTATTTGTGCGTCCAGCTTCTTGACTACGGCGCATCATTGAGCCTTGCGCGCCAATTGTCACTAGTTTGTCGTAGCGTAAAGTCACTTTTTTACCCGCTTCCCGTTCTTCTTTAAGAATTTCTTGCAGTTCTTTACGTTTCTGCAGTACGTGAGGTGGAAAGTCTTCTTTAATATAAATGGTTGAGCCTACTAATGTTCTTTTGCTTCTCAACAACTCTAGCTTCTTACTTGTTGTGGATAAAGTTACTACTATTGGTCGTATTTTTCCTGTCTTTCTTCCTATTCTAGCTGCTGTTTCGATTTCCCATTTTTGACATTGTAAACCCATCTTGATAGTAATTATTTCCAGTATTAAGTTTACTAAATCATCATAGTTTCTTTCCTCTTCACCAACTCCAAAAAATATTATATTCCTTTTTCTTAACTGTTTGTCCAGTAACTCGATAGTTTTTTGCTGTTGTTCTATTTGCTGTTCCATTTTCTCGGTTCTGTCTTCTAAAATTTTGAATTTTTCATCTATATTTTTATTAATAGAATTTTTAATATTTTCCTCCATTTCTTTCATGGCTTGTTTTTGATGTTTTATGTCTACTTGGATATTTTGTAGCATCTTCATCATTTCCTCCATTTTAAATATATTTTATAGCTCCGCGGCGTGAGTTTTTATTTTAACGGTGAATAGCGGTTGTTTGCTTTCCTCCAATCCCTAGCGGCGAGTAGCTGAACTAGAGTACTCTGCCCACCGCGACCGATCCGGTAAAATATATTATAATGGTGGCAATGTTCTCCTTCGGACCCCTAGTGGTGAGTAGCTGAACTAATATTTAATTGATCGTTCGTGAGCTAAATTAATATTTATTTATCAGCGATTGTAAGAATCTTTGCACCTTGGTAGCTCGTTTACAGCCTAGTTCTGACAAGTGCCGCTAGATGTCGCTTCCGTGAATATTTATGTATAAGTATTTATTTTTCATGAGTTTTGAGGTTATAAATCTTGAAAAGTAATCTAAATTTACTTTCTTGCACTTCACTATAACACTCCCTGCCACAATACAATGTCCATAGTTTTTTCTTTCGTTTTCCTTGGTTTTCTTCCGCGCCTTTGCACTTCTTGTTCAAAAACCGTTACAGGTTGTATTTACGAAAAATCTCCTTTTTTCTGCACAATTAGCCGCTTTGTATTATTCCTCTAGGTTTATCGACCCTTTCTTCTTTTTTTTATCACAATTTTTTGGAAAAATAGCACTGTTTTTAATTTAAATTTCTGATAACAACACAGAGTCGAAGTAAACACGAGCACACTAGCGCCCTCTCTCCTGGCGACACTATAAGGGTTCCTTATTTAATACGGAACCTTAAAAATTGGAATTCAAAAACTTCATTAACTCACATCGACTTTTGTCTCGACGCGCCAACTTTGACAGGTAATAAGAAATCATGGTTCAGGATCAGAGTAAGGTACTTATTATGCTCGGCCAAGAATCAAACCCATAGCCAAGCCAAGCAAGAGCAAGCTGATGACGTGCCTAGAAAAGTTCAGTCTGGGAGGTTCCAAGATTAGTAAATAAAATCATTGTAATTAAGGAGAAAAAACTATCTGCTCACGTCGTTTAATAGCCATTAAATTGGTTAACTACCTATCTAAATATTAAGTAATATGAAAACATTTGATATTTGATGAATATTTACATTGGCATTAAAAAAATATACAATATTACTTACAAATATAAGCACTTACATATGAGATACATATACCTATTAACTCTAACTTCATTTTATTTATGTCGAAGCCTAAAGTAGGATAAGGACAAGACAATGTTGATGATAACCACCCGATACATATACCTAATAACATTCGTTATCCAATTAATTTAAAATAATAAAGCGTCACCAACCCAAGTGCCAACCCGCACTTGGCCAGCGTGGTAGACTATGGCCTAACCCTTCTCATAATGAGAAGATGGCCCGCGCCCAGCAGCGGGACAGTTTGTACAAACAGGGCTGATGAAAAAAATAAAAAATAACGCGTCTGTTTCCGGCGTCGTGCCGTGGAAATGTCACGTGGGACCTTATCAACTTTCTCGACTTCAGTTTTTTATTTCTTGGTGTTCTATAAAATATTTTGCCAGCACAGCTGTTTGTCTGACCAACGGATTCATTCGACGTCCAATTTATAATACGCTTCGATGGATAACGGATGTTAGCGTAAATATTAATTAACAAGACTAGAATATAATTTATTCTATTACAATTCATTCAGTACTTTAAAGAAAACACGTCTGCAGAATCTGCAATCACGACCGCAGAACATTTGATACTCTTGAGCTAAAGACGAATATATTGCAATACATAATCTGACAAGCCATTTGAGCAACAAAAAACAGACAAACATAGAACTAAGTAAGAATATGAAGATGTTTTAGTAGTTGGTAATCTTACACCTAGATTTACTTTGACCTAGGTATACCTAATCTAGGAATCTACAATTATATAGAATTAAGAACTCTAGTCAGGAAGTAAATTGGCAATTCTTACATAGATAATTATAGGAGAGATTTATTTAGTTTACACCATAATAAGGTCATCGCTCACATAACGACCACGAAATCTGTAACTAATTCCACTCGAATGACAGAACCTACAGATAGATATCAGCTCCTGTTATTTCAGTTGAGTTAGAGTTAGTATTTGATCAATTAGTGCACGATGATCTTTTATCACATACACACCTATTGCATACTCTTAAGCCTCGTTATAACATTTCGGACTAAATCTACTAACAATTTTACTTTATAACCCTAGCATAAAAAGTATCTAAATAGTTCTTTAATTTTTTTATACATTTTCCTATTTCATATATATAGTTTTGTATTTTTTACGATATTAAGCTAAAGATGAAAATAGTTTATTGTTTACACAGCATGAATGATAAGTTGATTGTTATATAAGTTCATTAATTATATACAAGTTTTGATCATTTTAGACGTACATACCAGATCATTTCACTCTTCAATAAAGATATAGTATAACAAGATTGATTGATAATCTCAAACGACTAATTGAAACACCGCCGTCTTCAGTTTAGATCGATGATAATCTTTTGAAGACGGCTAATACAAAACAAGAACTGACTCATAAAATTAGCAAGGAATCCGATAATTATTTGCTTTCGTAAAAATACACACTGTTAACAAATTTAATATAATTCGATACGAATTTACTCATAAAATTTTCATTTTATTTTATAAATTAAAAATGATTATCTAATATATATACATATACTTAATCTTACTTGATTTTAAAATACGCGTCCACAATATAATAATATCGTAATCGTAGTATCATTCAAAAATCGTTGCGTCTGGTCTGTACGATGCCGATACGTGGACGAGTACCATAATCGGATAAATATTATTTTCCACTTCTAGTAATAGAGCAGGAACAACATCCAGGCAATCTTAGTTTCTTTTGCACGTGCTGGTTACCTTCTATGACGTCAACCATTCGGTAGACGTACTTCTGCTTGCATATGCCTTTGTAGCCATCTTGAAAGGTTACCAGCTGGTGGCAGCCTTTTGGTTGGTCGTTACTAAAACCAAAGGAAGCATTAAAAGTTAAATAAATAGCCAAATATTTTAGAACAACAATTATACCAACAATTTCTGTTTTCGGTCTTCATAATGTTGGTAATGTTCCATGGGGGAAGCATATGTCCAGAAAGTGGACTTCTTGTAGCTGAGATGATGATGATGATTAGTGAACTGATCGCGTTGTCGCATCGGACTGTAATATGGGCGTTCTTGTCTATGGTCATCTGTCCATCTCGTGGCTAGTCTTCCTACGCTGCGCTTGCCGGTGCGTGGTCTCCACTCGAGAAACTTTCCGGCCCCATCGGCCATCAGTTCTACGTGCTATGTACCCTGCCCACTGACACTTTAATTTGCTAATCCGCTGTGTTATGTTGGTGATTTTTGTAAGTTAACGGAACTCTTAATTTCTGATTCGATCTCGTAGAGAGACTCCGATCATAGCCCTTTCCATAGCTTGACCTTTAGCTTCCTTATAAGGCACATAGTTATGGACCACGACCACGATGACCTTATACAAGTCGCGGCAAGACGCTGTAATGCAAGCCGCTTACAATTGGACTTTTTGGAAATCCATGGGGGAGGCCTATATCCAGCAGTGGACTTCTTATGGTTGATAATGATGAGGATTATGGGCGCTTGACATTAGGAGATCGTCTTTCTCGTCTCCACATTTAGTTATTAAAAAAACCTTCTTTATCCCGTTTCAGTAGTTTATAGTTAGAATTTATCACACTAATATAATATGGGTCTCTAACAAAATATATATCTGTACCTACATACATACCTACCTAATAAAATAAAATAATAATAGTATTTTATAAAACGATTGTTTACTGTGGTAATCCATGGAGGTAATATATTATTAAGTTCCCGGCAGCTTAGTGGTGAGACCGTCTGACTTGCGATCCGCAGGTCTTGAGTTCGAATCCAACGGCACGCACCTCTGTCTTTTCGAAGTTATGTGCGTATTGTTGATTGCCGCCAACTTCAAACGGTGAAGGAAAACATCGTGAGGAAACCTACATGTCTGAGAGTTCTCAATGATCTTGAAGATGTGTGAAGTCTGCCAACCCGCACTTGGCCAGCGTGGCAGACTATGGCCTAACCCTTCTCACAATGAGAAGATGGCCCGTTCCCAGCAGTGGGACAGTTTGTACAAACAGGGCTGATAAAAAAAAAAAAATATATATATATTAATGGATCAGATGGGACGTCAACCGCGACAGACGTCTGCGCTGCTCCTTTTGAAAAAAACCCACCGAATACAGTTGAAACTATAGTCGGAGATTTCGACTCAAAAATAAACGCGAGTAACCCGTTACAATTTTATTTTAAAAATAATAAAAATGCTTACTTGCTCATTTCGCACAATTCGACAAAAAATCCTTGCACTTGGTTTTCGTTCGGGTTTACAACAAAGTGATGTACACCGTCCTTGTCTGGTAACGTTTGCGGAAATATCATCTGGAAGAGGAATAGAGAAACATTTAGAATTTCTGACAATCTCACCTTACAGACAGTGATTCACTTTCAGCACAGACAAAGACATTATTGACATAGCGAACGGACACTCTCCGCCTCCCGCCAATCTCAGGTTCCTCACCCGCTCCCCGCGCTCGCCTTGTCGTTTGCCGGAGTTTACAGTCGAGACAAGCGGTGCAAGCTTCAAGCGTTCGAATCCAATTGACGTCACGAGCGAGCGGCAATCAGACGACAACCATAACTTCATACATTTCAGTGTTGTATACTTAGAAACGTCAACTTGCGTATGGTCTCACTAAATAGCGCGCCTTTGTATGGAGTATCCGAGTGGCTTTCAGTTATGTACCTATGTTGAGATTGAGATTATCAGCCTTAAAATCTCTAACTGGCAATGAAGTCCATTGTTCAAAAGCGTCGCTCTGGACGTGAATTGACGTTGTGATTGGTTGACTCCTCGAAATCGAGTTTATCAATGGTCTTTGGCTTTCTGTGGTTTGAGAATGACGTTCGGTATTTGGTAAGGTCCCGAATCTCATTTGGAATGATCTATGGTAGGTATTTTCAAGTTAAATCGAAAACAATTTTATCATGGATGAAATCAAAAATGACTAGAAAATACGTTTATCCCTAAAATATCACCTTTCAGACAATCTTGTGTGATTAACATTTAAGTGTTTACGTACCGTTCTATTAGCAGCACAGAGTGGTATTTCGAATTCTGTAGAGTCTCCGCCTAGTCTCTGTGCTATCTGGATGTCATCATCTTCGTCTGGACTGTCTATTTGCTTCTTCACCTTGCCTTGGATCTGTGGAAAAGAGGAACTTAGTCTGATATCATGCCACACGGTTACCCCGAGCGCAGGAAATAAGAGAAAAATACCTCAAGATCGGAAAGCAAAATAGCGCGGACCAACGTTGCGCCATGCAATCTTACTTACTGGACATTTTTCATAATTTTATCTAACCCTAAACTAAGCAAATTATTTAAATTATTGTAATTAATAATAAGGGGAACCATACAGTTAATATTAACTATATAGCTGATAGAATATTTTATGTACTTTTTTGTAAATACTTGTCAGAGACAATACACAGCTAGAGCCAGATACAGAAACGAATCCGCAACTGACCGTCGCTTCAATTATTATTGGCACTGATTTAAAGAGGCAGTTGTAAATAGCAGTTTTGGTGAGTTAAAAATTATAAATGGCACGTAGTTCAGCAGTTAAAACTAAGCAGTAAAGTAAACAAAAATGAGTAATAAAAAATAATGAAATGGATCAGTGAATATATAATTGAGCAGGAAAATAATTAAATGAGCGGTAAAAATTATTAAACGAGCGGTTACGTGTGGGCAGTAATAAATCGTAATTTGTCGGTAAGAAACCTCATTCTAAGCAATTCTATAAACAATGAGGAGGTAAAATAAAATAAAAAAACAGTACTTAAATAGTAATGAAAAATAAAATTACTTTTGCTTTACTGAAGGAATTAAATAAAACAAATTGAAAAAATGATTATCTATAAATTTGTATATAAAAAAAAAACCCTAACCTATATCTGAAGAAATTATTGCTTATACCTATATACATAGATAACTTCCAACCCGCACTTGGCCAGCGTGGCACACTATGGCCTAACCCTTCTCACAATGAGAATATGGCCCGTTCCCAGCAGTGGGACAGTTTGTATAAACAGGGATGATAAAAAAAAAAAAAATAGATAACTATCCATCATTTTTACCGCTCATTCAGTTATTGGACTGCTCAATTATTTTTAGAATTGACATTGTATGATAAAATAACCGACTAATTGATTTTTTATTACTGTCCATGTTTTACTGTCACAATAATTAATCAACCGCCATTAAATTAAATAACTGCTCAATATGTTTTTGAACTGATCATAATAACATCTCGAATATTTAATTAACAGCTCAAAAAATTAGTTCCCATTATTATTCCTCGGAGCTCGCGCGCGGAACAGTCCTGGATTTGTCAATTTAATAACCTACTGGCGGCAAAAATATGAATCCGGCACTGGCGTGGACGTATGTTGTCACGTTAAACTATCGTCCGTAAATCGACTTTACAGACAACCAATTTTTATAAGAAATACATAAACGTTTAACCATCAACTCGCCTAATTGTAAGCGACGGTATGGCCGAGGATGAAGCATGTCGATCCAGAGCAGCTATGAGGACAGTCAAACAATACAAAAAACTAACGGCCTGCGGATGTACTTTGCATTCTTCGCAAGTTTTTTTTAAATATAGTTGTTAGTGTTGTTACAAAAAAAGCTCGCGAGGTTTCTGTTCATATTCTTAGTTCTTATTCAGAATTGAGTATTGAATGTTTCTACCCAATATTATTATCAAAATCATCCGACAAATGGCCTAATCGGAAACTACTCCTATTTTTGAACCGAGATTTCAGATCTTGAGTTACGACAACCTTTTGACCGATTTTGCTTACATTTATTAATGACCGAAAAAATCGAAATCGATCAGTTAATGGCGCCACAGAAAACATCCCCTTTTGGGAGGAAATACCCTTATCAAAAATTCCCGACAACAAAAACTTTCAAATTGTGAAACCTGTAACTGAAATTTGGTATTTTCATACTGAAAAATACGAGCTGTACCTTGCTTGCCTGTGCTTGCAAATAAGCGAGTAAAAAAAATCTAGGCAGAAGAAACAAAACTGCTCGTTGGTGCGGAGACCTTTGTTCGCTTCGCTCACTCAGTTAATTTATATATCAGTAGAAAAACAAATATTACTTACAGCTAATTGTTCTGCCTCCTGTTCTGGGTAATTCTCCACCTCGTTGGCGCTACAGAACCCTCTCCGCCTACACGCCTCTGTGATTCTAGGAGTACCGGCTTCATCAGGGAACACTATCTTGTGTTTTATATCAGATTCACTTTGCTCTATTGTTCCTGAAATTAAAAACGTTGTTTTGTATAATATCATTGGCTGGTTGATACTTACACGACATATCTTGATATCGCATTGTGACAACTAAACACTTTAAGTATGGCATATGCACGTAATGGCAGGTGCCGTTTAGAATTAGCAGAATCTTATTTGTTGTGTTGAAGCATGCAAGCACAATTGAATTCATTGTTTTACAACTGATTTAAAAAATTTAGAAATATCACAAAATCTTGACTTTTGTAAGCCCCTATTGTAGTTTCATCGCACATAGGAATAAATATATTCTCGTTTCAAAGGGCTTCTCAGTGTGTACTTTGACTCCCTAAAGACCCGGTCTAAACTTTGTATGACACTTTGTATGTTTACATTGTATGACATAATTATTTTTTTGTAATGACATGATAGGCGTATTGCCCATTTGACATTTTTGTATTGACATTTTAAATGATATTGTATTTATATAATGAATATTTTGTAATCCTCAGACATTTGTTTAAGACATTGTTTAAGAATAATTTTTGAATATTGTGAGATAATTGTAATTGGTCTTTTTCCGTTTTTATCTCAATAAACGAATTTATCATTTATCATTAAACCGAAAAAAAAACAAATAGAAGTGAAAGGTCGTAACAAGTAACGTGATATTTAATAAATTTAGAAAAGCATTTTCTCTATAGAAAATCTATCTATCCATTTTATCTATTTTATCTATAGTATTTTTACTATTAAAAAAGCATGACAATCAACCTATTGTAATTTTGTATTGTAATTTTTTCTTAAAAACAGCAATCATCAAGCTGGGTGAGAAGCCTTTCGGCGACTTAATAACTCTGGTCTATACGAACTTACTTACTTAATAACCACTTTGAACCGCAATCAGACGTTAGACATAGCTCTAACTGCGATTCAAAATTGGCTCGTTTTAATTGCTGTGCCAAAGCAAAACAAAAACCTGCCTGCCGACTTTGAATCGAGACTTAGATCTATTTAAGCTGTATAGAAACCCTTGTGCACGGTCTAATAATGTTTCAAAGTTGGCTCTCTTTTGACTATTAGGAAGATCATGGTAAAGACAAATTTGAATTAGAGATACAGCGTCTATTTGCGATTCAAACTTGTATCAGTCGAGAGAGCAAAACAAAAGCCAAAGTGAGTCAACTTTGAATCGCAATTCAAACAGATGTTAGAAATACCTTCACCATCCACCAAAGAAGAGAAGAGCACTAAAAATAATGAATGACAATGCACCTACCTATAGTGGCTCGCAATTCCATTAAAAGTATTCTATACAAATGAGTGATAAGCCCACCTCTTTTCATTACTTGTAGGTGTTTTGTTCCATTTCCTATTCTTGGATGTTCTTGTATTCTTTCTAATTTGTATTTTCTAATTTCTGGAGTACTTGAGTAGAGGTGTTCTGTGATTGGTTGGCTGTATTGTAAATTTCTGCCTTGTGCGTTTGTGTAGACGTTGGCTGGGTATGCTATTTGATATTGGTGCTGCTGGTAATAGTAGCCTCTTTGGGATAGCACTGACGACATCTGAAATTAAACAAAAAAATCTATTAACACGTTATCTACGCTAAAACAATGTGGTTTTCTTCTGGTTCGGTGGCGGTACAAAAATGTAACCATAAGACTTTTGAACATACATAGCAGGCCTTTTCGACCTGACACTTCGAGATGGTGTTAAGTTGTTCTCTATAGGTACATATTTTTGTGAATGTAATTGCATGTATTTTGAATTTTGATACAATTAAAATTCTTATGAATGATATTAATCGTTGGCGTCGCTTCTAAAATACGTAGATCAATCAGTGCGGAAATAGGCCGATACCGCTCATTCAGCAAACTGGCCCCTCACCGCTGCAAGTGTTTAGTCTAGTAAAAACAAGTACTTAAGTACTTAAAAAAACTTTTTAAGTTAAACGGTTTTATTGAAAAGAAAGATAATGATGTAGGTAATGTATTTACTGTATTTTACTAGAAAAGCCCTTTCATTTGATAGGTACCCATATTGTGGGGGTTGTGTTAAAATATGAAATCCGCCATTTTGTGGCGGCGGCCATCTTGGATTTACAATAATACAGAATATATAAAATTTTATTGTCATCAGGACTAAAGATCCATACCAAATTTCAGATCGATCCATCAACTGCAAGGGGGTAAAATTTCAATTACTATATTTGACCCAAACAAATAAACAAACTGGTAAAGCTAAAGAAAACCGTTTAATAAATCCGTTTGTATGGAGTAGATCACAGTATTTGCAACTGGGGGAATTCTTTGAAATTATGATATGAAAATAACTAAAAATCATAGATCAACAATAATCCCCGATTTATAGACTAGCTGCATTCCGCGGTTTCACTCGCGTAGTTATGAAAAACGATGATGATTATGATGATGATTAGTAGCTTATGTCCGTCTCTAGGTCCAAAGCTATCTCTATACTAATTTTCATAACGATCGGTTCAGCCGTTTGAGCGTGTAAAGGTATCAAAATTAGCTTTTATAATATCATTATGAAATTGTGTCAAATGTATTTCAAAACACCAGTAGGTATATTCATTTAAATAACAATATACTACGTTCTCTTTTATGTTGTCACAAATCTTATTTTTACTGGACTAGTTCCCGAGTTCCTGTGCATACTTGTAGCACAAACATAATCGGCCTTACCGAAAACGTTACTTAACTTTAAGCAATGCTTAACATATTTTGTCAACTTCTCGCTTACACGTAATGAAACTTGCGGAAAGACGACAGAGAATTTAAGACGATGGTTAAAGTTGAGTAACGTTTTTCGGTAAGGCCTAATATTTGTAATAATACTTGTAGATAAGTCGTCGGGCCAATTTTGGATGATCTGCAGTAAGCGTGTTAAGCTCCCGTTTATGAGGTAACTAGATTAGATAGATAGATAAACTCTTTAATGTACACCATTAAACAAATACAATTTCTAATACACATAGATTCTCACTCTATGGCAGCGTACAAATCATATGTCATATGAGTTCCCTACAAATGATTATATTATTAAACAAGTATGTATATTGAAAGGAAAACCAAATTCCTGACTGCAGAAAGGCAGTTTTAGGGTAACGTACCTCAAAAGGAAAAAACGGAACTCTTATAAGATCACTTTGTTTGAGAAAGTTTGCGTAAAATAGCTGTAATAGATTATAAATGCGCATTTTTTTGAATCATTCTAGTAAAATCACTTGTTTGTTACGAAATACTTAGTTCGTTAGAGGTTAAAAAAATCGTTTTTTTTTAGTTTTGCAAGAGATGTATTATTACAAAAAATATAGCTTATGCCACTCTGGAAGCAGAGACGAATCTAATAGACACCTCGCACATCAAAATCGGTCAAACCGCTTAGGCTGTAGGCTGTCATATAGAAACATACATTACATACATACATACATACCCACATATACATACATATATGTAGATAGATAGATGAACTCTTTATTGTACACACCTTAAAAGTAATAACAAAGAACTTAAATAGACTAGTGCAACAAAAGGCGGCTATATCGCTAAAAGCGATCTCTTCCAGGCAACCATGGGATGGATAAAAATATATAATATATGTATACATACATACACTCGAAAAACATTACTCTCCTTACGAAGTCGATTAAAAAAATACAATTTTAAAAACACTAATTGTTTTACACGAAAGATATTAATGTAAATGTATTTTAATATAAGAATAAATAAATGATAATAAGTGACATGGAAATGGTAACAACCTTCATGACGATGAGTATTTAAATATTTAACTCGTGGAATATTAATAAGAAATATCAATATGTGATAATTAAAACAATGTATTTCTACTCAAGTGATACTGATACCACCTGATATTAAGTACCAACTATATAGGGTTTAAAGGATTGGACGTAAACTGAAAGAGACTCAGAGTATTTTCAACCGACTTTAAAAAAGGAGGAGGTCCTCAATTCGACTGTTTTTTTTAAATGTTTGTTACCTCAGAACTTTCGACTGGGTAGGTTCACCCAGTCGATTACCATTCTGATTATTCTTTTTTTATTTAAAAGCTGGTGCTTCCCGTGTGGTCCCATTTCAATTTGGTCCAATTCTGACAAAGGCATCCATGAGAAATCGGTTGCTTCAGTTTTTTAAACAATAATTATTTTTAGAATAAATAATATTATGTGTAACTTTATAACCTTTTAGTAAACTAAAAAACAGAGAAAACTAAAGTTTTTTTTTTTTTTAACACGAGTAAGTCCGCGTAAGTCCAAATTATCCACAACCGACTATAATCTGGGGGCACGGCCGTGCCCCCGCCATGTAAGCGAGCGCGGGTACGTATATTATAATATTAATAAAAACGAAAATAACGAAAATGACAGTCTCTGCCTATTCAAAGACGATATTTTGAAGTGATAACTTCTTATGAGAGGGTAAACCGCTTCGTTACGTAACGCGTTACGGCGCCAGTCTGTCTGGCTAGATTAGTTTAAGTTTAAGTTATCACTTCAGTCGGGCGTCCCGAGACGCACACGTTTTTTAGGGTTCCATACCCAAAGGGTAAAAACGGGACCCTATTACTAAGACTCCGCTGTTATTCCATCCGTCCGTCCGTCCATCCGTCTGTCACCAGGCTGTATCTCATGAACTATGAGATAACTGTCTAACTATCCATGATAGTTAGACAGTTGAAATTTTCACAAATTATGTATTTCTATTGCCGCTATAACAACAAATACTAAAAAACAGAATAAAATAAATATTTAAGGGGGTTCCCATACAACAAACGTGATTCTTTTGCCGTTTTTATAAATAATGGTACGGAACCCTTCGTGCGCGAGTTCGACTCGCACTTGGCCGGTTTTTTATTAATTTGTAATGTCGCCGTGGAAAAATTTGGTCTAGGTATTCTAAAAATTTCGCGGAGCATATTTTTTTTAATAAAGTAGCTGGTTTTTCTCTCGATTTCAATAAAATAACAATTTAGTGAACCAATCATCAAAAAGTGTTAGTAAAAGTTTTTCATGGTTTTGAGTAACAATGAGCTCCATTTGGTATAGTGCACACTTTCCGTATATCCCTGTATATAACGTTGAACTTCAATATCTGTATAAAGAAAAATAATTATAAAAAATATGTACTTATATTGTAATGTTCGCTTTACGCACTTTATTGAGTCGGTAGATAATATTAATTAGAAAAACGTGTTTAGCTATTTTTTTATACAAGTTAACATTTTTTTTAAATGAGATGATAGGTCTACTGGTCTGCGTTTGACCTCCAACTCGCTTGATGGCTACATACATACGTATTATACTTAATTATCTGTTAGTAACAAAACTCATTATGGCAATATGCCAGAAACGTAAATTGTCAAAACGCGGAGAGACAAATTCACAAACAGCCAAAGCGCCGAATGTCGGTTACGCAATCTGTAATATAGGTGCAAAATGTCAAATTCGCATAGTGAACTGATGACAATGTTGCGTAATTGCAGAAATTACAGCTAACTTTACTTATTTAGTGAAGGCTGATTTTTAGGGTTCTGTACCCAAAGGGTAAAAACGGGACCCTATTACTGAGAGTCCGCTGTCTGTCCGTCCGTCCCTCCGTCTGTCACTAGGCTGTATCTCATGAACCGTGATAGTTAGAGAATTGACATTTTCACAGATGATATATTTCTGTTGCCACTATAACAACAAATACTAAAAAACAGAATAAAATAAATATTTAAGGGGGCTCCCATACAACAAACGTGTTTTTTTTACTTGTTTTTGCTCGATATTGATAACGGCAACAGGTAGACGCTTGAAATATTCACTGAATATTGAGATATATTATTCACTTTAAAAATAAATAATTAAATTAAAATAAAATTAATATTTAAGGGCTCCCATACAACAAACGTATTTTTTTTGCCGTTTTTATAGATAATGGTACGGAACCCTTTGTGCGCGAGTTCGACTCGCACTTGGCCGGTTTTATTATATATGGTATTTAGGAAAATATTTTCTTAGGCAATAATAAGGCATAAGATTCGTCTGTAGATCTACTATTGACCACCAACTCGCTTGATGTTAAGCGACGGTGTGGCCGAGGATAGAGCTCGTCGATCTAGAAGATATCTATTCACTCTACCCTTGAAAATTCCAAGATTGTAGTTCTCAGGAAACAGAGATGGCGGTAAAGAATTCCATTCCTGTGCAGTACACATCAAGAACGTAGACCGATATCGCTGTACGGATTTTTGGCGTTTCAACGAGAAATGGGTGAAATTTTCTAACGCTATTTGGAAGCGTCACTTAACGTCAGGCGAGTTGGTGTCAATCGTAGATCTACAGACGAATCTTATGGGCCAATTGTCTTCCCCCGATTTTGATAAAATTTAAACTCTGAAATGTGACAGACAGAATAAAAAATAAATTTATAATTAGCGAAGTAATCGCTGAACAAACATACAAAAAAAACATACAGTCTAATTGAGTTGAGACCCTCCTCCTTTTTGGAAGTCAGTTAAAAATGCACAGAGCACAACTGTGGCGATTAAATATTTTGATTGGGGTTTTTTGTTTCATCAAATAATTATGCTTGCTTAACCTTATGCTTGTTGCATTTGGGTTTTTTGCAGGTTGTGAAAGTAGCTAGCACTCCGGAGATAACCGATTGACACACAAATGCTCACGGATTCTGAGATGCCCATGATGCAACAGAAACGGATCTATCTACCACGAGATTGTAGACATGCTCTAAATATTGGAATTGGACAACTTTTTAACCGACTTCCGAAACGAAGGAGGTTATCAATTCGGTCGGTATGTTTTTAATGTATGTTTGTTCACCGATTCACCCAATTGTGCATTTATTTTGATGATTATGTTGTATGTTTTTTGTTATAATAAAATATATGTCTACTTTTTATCAGCCCTGCTTGTAAGAACTGTCCCACTGCTGGGCATGAACTATCTTCTCATTGTGAGAAGGGTCTTAACTATGACTAGGGTTATGTTAGAGGTTTAGCGTGTGTCTGTCTGTAGTATGGTAGCTCTCAAACGGATGGACCAATTTTGATCTAGTTTTTTGTTTGTAAAATTATTTCATAATTCATAATAATTTATTGCGTAAATACAAGGTGGTACATTATTTTTAAGATTCTCCATATTCTGCCTTTCGGCGTGCAAATTATAATAAAAACTACAAGATTTACGGTGTCTTAGACAGGCACTTACATTGACATTTATATAATGCATAGGCACATTTATAGTATGCGCATAGTACGTATTTGATCGAGATAGTTCTTAGGTATGTTTTATCAAAATCGGTCAAGCAATTTTTGGATGTCGGAAGTTTTAAGTTTTCTAAATTTACTTGTAGCGATTTTCGCCAAATAGTATCTTTTATGATTATGGAATCGACTACGAAAATCTACCATATGCATATTTTCAACAAATACTTGTCTAATTATTGATTTAACTACAATGAATTACATTGACCTCATATTAAACAATCAATTTTCCCGTGCTAAGTATTTATAGCTACAAATAAATTATCAAAAAGAGCAAAATCATACCTTATGTTCTAGCGATAAGGTACCTTTCCCTATTTACCACGTTAGACGGAAACTAAAGATAAAAGGTACATATATAGGTCAAACGCTACATATATACGCTTAAATGCCCTTTGGACATAAGTATGACGTTAGGGGAAAATTCACGGGGAATATCCATACAAATAAATATACTAATAAACATAAAGTATGAGTATAGTTTACAGACAAACCTACCGAACATAGAACGTCACTATGACGAACCAACCAATTGGAATAAGATTTACGTAGAAGAATGCCGTTATAATGTATGTATGTGTTTTTTTCATAAGCAAATGAGCAATACGACTCAAGCAGGAAAGAAAAAGTCATCTAAAAAAATTACAAGAATGTCATGTCATCAGATGATCATGGAAACTCGTTCAGGACGACGCAATTTAGAAGTTGCTTAACATCAGGCGAGTTGGTGGTCAATCGTCAATCGTAGATCTAAAAAAAAAACGGAAAAGTATTACACCCGGGTCCCGGATGCCTCCGAACTAAAGCAGAAAGCGTGAGTGATTGAGGCACGACACTAAATGGTTAAAGATAATAATGAATGATCGATTGTTTAGATACTTCGATGTAACTTCTGAGTTATATCGCACGACTACCACTACTCAAGGGCATCGCTAAGGGGAGGGGGCAGGAAGGGGGCAGTTGCCCCTCTCTAGAGATTCAATAAATTTAGTCCAATGCAAGAAAATCCTAAGTAACTAAACTAATACCTTGACTTAATAATAAAATAATATAATTGTCTCTCTCGGCTACTTTTAAAATATTGTGATTAGCCATGTCTGGTTCCTACAAATTATTTATTTTAATACCAAACTTTTTCCATCCTCCATTTATCAACTTGCAAGGGCCATTATAAGAGTTCCTTACGAGGTACGGAACCCTAAAAAACTCCAATGTTATACCTACATTTGTTACCAGGTAGGTAGATGTTTGGCTCGGGAAATACCCGCCATGTCGCCCATGTCACAATGGTTGTATAGCTAAGAGCTAGTTTAAATAACACCTATTCGTACTAGTACTGCTAAATATTCTGTGACCTATTGTACTCGTATCTAGGCTTTGGTGAAGATCAGTTTGCTGACTCACTGGGTACCGTCTTCAGTAGTTATGATTTAATTATTAAGGCGCCAGAGTGGTTGTCGCAGTTGTATCGATTGAACATTTTTTAACTGATTTCAAAAAGGAGGTCTCAAAAAGGAGGTCAAGGAGGAGGGGAGAAAAAGAAATGATACCATTTATTTTGATAACAAACACGACTTAATATACTTATTTTTTATTATCTAGTGAATTTAGCTTACCAAATCCACCATAATGAATTTACAGTGACGTCATAAAGCATAATGTCACCCGGACCGAAGTAGTTAGTTACGAATTAATTGACTCATCATTAATTAAAATCGATTCAGTGGTTAGGTACTATCGTGGGACTTACGTAAATATGATCATAATTGTATTTACTGTCTTGCAGCCTTTGATACTGTATCGACGGGATGGAGCGTCAGTCTTCAAAAGCGTCCGAGCTCAATGAGGTCTAATTAGACTCCTTACACGATAAAAATAATTTCTATTTTCAAAATAATTCGAGACGGCAAAATAGACGTCTCTAGACTTCTCAATCTAAATTAGGCTTTAGGTGCGGAGACATAGAGTCTTTATAACAAAATGTTTAAGTTCGTCATTGTTGGTATATGAGTATCGGTCAACGCAGGTACGCACTATATTCGTGAATTTTGTTTTAGATTCTACGTCCACGTGATGGAAAGTAATTGTTTGCAGCCAATATTTTGGAGACTTTTGCAAGAGATCACCACGCACCGTGCGGTGCCCTGACTTAGGGCACGGTGTGCAAGGTTTATGAAGGAAAATATAAAAAAAAAAAAAAACCCTTTTATCTACTAGTTTGTATGGAACCGTCGGTGGGCGAGTCTGACTCGCACTTGTCCGGTTTTTTATTGTTAAAATCAATATATTTTCTTTTGGCTTTATCGCAGTCAGGTAAAAACTTTCTCCCGGTGTGCAATCGGGTAAAATTACACTGCTAAAATGTAACAACTTTGCAAAATGCAAATTCGTTTTTATCATAAAAGAGTGCTCAACTAGTAACATTCACGCACATCTACATACCGACAGCGAATGAAAGTGACGGGCGGACTTTTGCTTTCGATGTAAAAAATGGCGTGATATATTCGAATATTATTACCGACATGTCCATTCAGTTGGAGGCGATGCTAGTGGACGAAAGCGAAAAAGAAAGAAACGAAATTCCCGAATGCTTTCGTAGTGTAAAACTAACTATTACGCTTGATATGATGTTGAATGAACGTTTTTCTCGAGAAAGTATTTGCAGACTCAGTAAAACTTCTTATTTTTTTGCGTTTTTTTTTCTATCATTACAAAAAAAAATGGCAATCGGAAAGTAAAGACTAATTTAACGATATCAAGCACATCAAAATCGGTCAAGCCGTTCAGACTTTAGGAGAAAATCAATATGCAGAAATATCTCGATTTGGCTCACGAGATAACCAACTTATGTCATTTTGTCTCATTAATAATAAAGTGAACTTTCTGAAAAAGCAAATTACAAAAGTTTACTATTAAAAGAAGGTATCAACAGCTACTATTATATTTCTAAATACGAGTTCGCACGTTAGAAATACATAGAGCCAGAGTTTCGCGAAAGTCGCTAATTCAAATTTAATGTTTGTATTTAGCAAGTAAATTTAAAGAACTAACAAAATTGCAACACCCTACTAGGGTCATTATGTAATTACAGAACAGTTAAAACTACATCTTAACATAATTATGTACATATTGTGGCAATAAAGATTTGATTGATTGATTGATTGAAGATCAGATCATTAATTTCTAGGGTTCCGTACCTCAATAGGAAAAAACGGAACCCTTATAGGATCACTTTGTTGTCCGTCTGTCAAGACCTGAATCTCGGGAACGCGTGAAGGTATAGAATTGAAATTAAAATACAATACACAAATACACCCTACAAATGTAACCATGTTTTGTCTGCGATTCCTTCTAATTTAAAATTAAATTAACTTTAAATTTGACAAAATAAACTTATATAACTTACTTTCACCAAAATAAGACCTACGTTTAATACGCATAAATACATTCTTAAAACTTCCTTACCAAAACTCTTAATTAATAAAGCAGGTCCATTATCCTTCATTAATATCGAAGCGATCTCTTATAAAACGACTTGAAATTATGTCGTAATTGTAAGAAGACAGGATAATAATAAAAAACCGGTAACAGAGCGCTACCGTTCGATGTTTTTTGCTTACTTACAAAGATAGCTGTTCGGATGGGAAATTATTAACATAATTATTGGCTACTGAAACATGTATGGTTCTATGAAGCATTTTTTTTACCGCAAGAAATATTTTCGGCGTATCGCAAACAAATTTTTTACTGTGTGAGTCTTTTATAGTGTATTGAAGTTTTTATTTGCCGCAGATACATTCATGATATGCTGTGTAGCATTTTTTTTAAAACATTTAAGATGTGCGGTTGACCGCAATAACTATATACTGGAAGAAACATTTATGTTGTATTAAATTGCAGTCTGATTTTTTGCTGCAAGAAACGTTTATACTTGTTAAAGGTAGCGTTTTTTTCTACTAGAAACATATTATTTAATAAATAATAAATATTTGTGAACATTTCACGCAATACCATCTAGCCCAAACTAAACAAAGCTTGTACTATGGAACTGTGTAGACGGCTGATAGTATGCATGCATACTTTTTTGGACATATATACACATGATACATAAACACCCACACACAGAAGAAACATCCATGCTCATCACACAAAGGTTTGCCCTGGATGGGGATCGAACCCATGACCTACAGCTTAGTAGACAGACATATTACCAACCTGCGAGGCCAGCCAAATAAGCTCGTACCTCGTAGTTTGGAAAGGGAATTGAAGACGCCCCCTGATCTAAATCATAATAAAAAAATAAAAAATAAAAATATTTGTGGACATTTCACACAACACCATCTAGCCCAAACTAAGCAAAGCTTGTACTATGGAACTAGATGGCTGATAGAATACATATATACTATTTTTTTGTTGTAAATATATACTTAAGATACATAGAAACACCCAGACACAGAACAAACATTCATGCTCATCACACAAATGTTTGCCCTGGGTGGGGATCGAACCCACGACCTACAGTTCAGCAGGTAGACATACTACCAACTGAGCCACAAAGCCAGTTAATACCCTCACCCTCTCCCTTCCATCTAACCCTGTCAAATGGCCTTTTGGTCTTTGATGCTCTGTCTAACCCAAGATAATTATAGTTTCAAAAACTGAAACAACCGACTTCAAAATACGCAATATTGTTTATTTGGAATAACATATTTTTCCAGTTATTTTGTTTTAAACACCAAAGTATTAAATCGATTTTGATGAAATTTATACGGGACCACCTTTGAAGACCTATAACTATAAACCTATCAAATAAAAAAGAATCATCAAATGAATTCATGCTTAATTGGCGGAAGTAATCACGTAACAAAAATACAGCCAAATTGAGAACCTCCTCCTTTTTGGAAGTCGGCTAACAATAGGCTTAATATTATGTATATATGTACTAGCGAAAATTGCTATCTCATTGTTTTTCGTTTAATTACCGAATTAGCCAACATAAAGATAACATCAGCAAAGGTTTCTTACAAAGTAAGGGGTATTTAGTGGAGGACGGCAGCTAAAAATTGGTTGTCTGTAAAGTCGGTTTACGGACGATAGTTTAACGTGACAACGTCATAACAAAACATTGATGAAATGATGACGATGATGATGTAACGGGACACTTAGCGTAACGATACAATAAGCGTAACGGGACAATAAGTCATACTTTTTCGTGCGTGCAGCCGACGTTCATCGATTTATTAGACGTTGTCACGTCAAAAAACATAAAGATTGTAATTATATAAGGCCTTACCGAAAAACGTTACTTTAATTTAACCATCCTCTTAAATTCTCTGTCTTTTTCCGCAAGTGTCATTACGTGTAAGCGAGAAGTTGACATAAAACAAATTTAAAAAAATTAAACCAACTTCAAAATAATCTAATTAACTGAAAAGTGATAAATAACACGAACAAAATCAAAACTGGGCGTCTACCTAAGTAGGTACGTACACCAACTAATTTTTGAGGTCGGTTTCAGGTCTTAAAGTATTACCAATTAAGTCATAAGTATACAAACACCGACCTCAAAACTAATTGGTTTACGTACCTACTTAGGTAGACGCCCAGTTTTGATTTTATTCGTGTCATTTCTCACTTTTCAGTTAATTAGATTGTTTTGAATTTGGTTTATTTTTTAAATTACTTTTATTTACTTATTTCACTATTAGTATTTACTCGTTATGCTTTAAACTAACAATTGTATTCACAAAACTTCACTGGGTAAGTTCGTTTAATTTTCAAACACACTTCACTACTATTGTAATGCCTAATTTTTGCCTTATAAAGTATGACTATGGATCTGCGTATATAGTTTTAATTTCAATTCGATACCTTCACGCGTTCACGAGATACAGGTCTTGACAGACGGACAACAAAGTGATCCTATAAGGGTTCCGTTTTTTCCTTTTGAGGTACGGAACCCTAGAAATGAATGATCTGATCTTTAAATTTACTTGCTAAATACAAACATTAAATTTGAATTAGCTACTTTCGCGAAACTCTGGCTCTATGTATTTCTAACGTGCGAACTCGTACGTAGAAATATAATATTAGCTGTTGATACGGTTTTCCTTTTAGTAGTAAACTTTTGTAATTTGCTTTTTCAGAAAGTTCACTTATAATTTATTTAACACTCTCCTTAAATCCCTGAAAAAAGCTAGTTTTCATGTATATGAATACAATTTGGTAAGTACATGCGTGTTCCCATTTGACGTCAAGGACCGCAAGAAACCTTTTATCTCGGAAAACCGCAACCTAAGTGCATTACTAATGGAATGAAAACACACCAAGGTATTTGGCGTTTTAGTTGGTTCAAGGTAGGTAGGTAATACCTTTTATAACCGACTTCCAAAAAAAAGGAGGTTATCAATTCGACTGTATGTATATAATATTGTCAGAATTACACAATTTTTGTATTATGTTAGTCTATACCAGCTTCTAAACATGTGTGCCAAATTTCATAAGTGTATGTATGTTTGTATGTTTGTCCACGCATTACGCAGAAACTAGGTGTCGTATTTCAAAAATTATTTTTATTGAATAAAGTATCTTTCAACTCAGGAGTCACTGTAAGTTTTATCAAAATCGGTTCAGTAGTTTTCAAGATATGGGCTTTTGAACACTCACTTCGCTCATCGCAACTGCGGAGCAGTGTCTACACCTTATATTTCAATTGTTTGATAGACAGTGACATGAGCGGTGATGAGCTTTGACGACCGTTTTTAGCCGACTTCAAAATAATAAATACTATTAAAAATGAATAAATAAAAGTAATTTAAAAAAATTAAGCCGACTTCAAACTGAAAGGAAAAAAATAGCGAAGAAAATCAAAACTGGGCGCGTATCTAAGTAGGTACGTACACCAACTATTTTTTTGAGGTCGGTGTCTGTTAGGACTTAGTCGATGATAGCTTAGGGCCTGACACCGACCTCAAAAAAAAAGTTGATGTACGTACCTACTTAGGCAGATGCTCATTTTAGATATAATTTTTCGGTATTAAGTAACAGTTGCTATATCTTCCTTTTTAGTTAATTTTAAAGTCAATTTATTTTTAATTTATTACAAATATACGGCTAAATGCATAAATTATTAAATTTGGTATGATATGATGGTTAGATATAGTTGAGACATCGAAAATGGACATAGGGCATATTAATTATCATCATCATCATCTCCTTCGCCATCACAACTTGAGTAAAATCACGGAGCACACATGTTTATATATTTATTATAGTATAAATTTGGCAAAGTACAAGTATTACTCGCACACGAAGACTTCCGTACTCCTAATGCATGACTTATTACATTTTAGAGAAGAGATTTTAACACTATAGTTTACTATATTTTAAGTTTATGTAAATCTTTACCTAAAGTGGTAAAGTTACATCACACCAAATTTCATTGAAACGTTTAGGTGCTTGCCAGTTTTCATTTCTTTTTTATCGATTCAACAAGAAGGTTTTAAATTGCAGTTCAAGAACAATAATTTCCCATTTTTTCAAAAACTATTTATACAAGCTTGTCTCGATCTTGATTAGTTTTTAGTATTAATAGATTTATATCAAAGTAAACCAATCATTCTAGCCAATTTTGAGACTTATATCTATATCCTTTCAAAAGATACAGCCGTTTACGTATGGGACAGACAGACACCGTAGCTTCACGAATAGGCTCCTCAATACGGAAGCCTAAAAAAACTGAAACAACCGACTTCAAAACACACACTTTTGTTTACTTATATGACATATTTATCCAGTTATTTTATTTTAAAAACCAAAATATTGCACCGATTTTGATAAATGTCTGTGGAACCAATATGAAAACATATCATTTCAAATATTTGCTTTTTTTCTAGAACGGTTTATAAATGACTGAGTTATGCGGTAACAAAAAAAAATACAACCGAATTGAGAATATCCCCCATTTTAAAGTCGGATAAACCCTTCGGATTATTCTCATAATTGTTCTCAACGAAATGTCAACTGAAAAGTCCAGTAGGTGTTTATTATGTAGGTAAGTAACTTTCATTTTTTAAGGACTTTGTATGTACTTATTGTAAAGCATACTTTAAGTAGGAAAACGATTCTGCCATATTTTTAAAAGCAGTTTTGTCTGTAGTAATTATCGATGAACTACTGTCGTTTGACCTTTCATGCGATAGTATTCCGATAAAAACAACAGATCAGACAATGCTGGTTTCGACACATTTTATTACCAAGGAATGACCTTAACTCTATTCGGTGCCCAAAACTAATATTTGTTATGGAAATAATCACCGTGTCCGCAAAACTAAACACAGAATAATTTAACAGTATGTATGCTCGTGTCTAAAAACTTAATCTGTTAGGTTTTTTTGTTGGAATAATAACTCGACACCCATTGTCATGTATTTTATGAATGTATAGTCTATGCTCACAATTAAAAAAAAATGATATAACCCTAGCTCAAGCTCTCAAGTGTAAAACTATAAACTAAAATTAATAACTTTGTAACTTGGTATATTACGTAAAATAAGAAGTATTGAAGAATATCTAATAGCATTTGATTTACTTCCACACAATATTATAAATCTAACATGGTAGCAGTGCTCCGTGGTTCCTGTAACGAAGCAAAAATCAGTGCAACAAAATGGCTTCTACGAAAATGTCTAATATAAATCTACAACACATCGAAAGACTCAGTGATGAAAAAACATTTCCAATATGGAAATTTCAAATAAATATACTTTTAAGAAGTGAAGGGTTGCAAAACATTATAAAAAATGGAGTTCTGGCAGACGAAAAAGACGAAAAAATTTTACAAGAAGACGCACAAGCTCAACGCATCATAACAAGCACCATTGACAAAAAACTTCTTTCAACACTATTGTCGTGTCAAGATGCAAAAGCAATGTACTTGAAACTGTCTGCGATTTTCGAAAAGCACACAGAACAAAAGAAATGTCAATTACTCCAACAATTCTTTCAATACAAATATGATGTAAGCCAAGATATTACACATAACATAAGCGTCCTAGAAAATCTTGCACATCAACTAAACAGCTTGGATGAAAAGATCACTGAAAAAATGGTCATATCTAAAATACTTTCCATGTTGCCTGACAACTTCAGAAACTTCCAAACCGCCTGGGAGTCGGCACCTACTTCAGAACAAAGTTTAACAAATTTAACAGCTCGCTTATTGACTGAAAATCAAAGGAATAACGCACAAGAAACAGATAATACAGTGGCATATAAAGCTTCATATTCCACATACAAGAAATACAACAAAATAAAAAAATATTGCTCTGTATGCAAAAAGGATAATCATAACCTAAAAGATTGCTATTTCAAAGGAAAACAACAATGTCAGATATGTAAAAAATTTAATCATAAAGAAATTGACTGCTTCTGGAATAAAAATAAAAATATAGACAAAAAGAAAAACCAGGCAGTGTTCTTCACACAAACCGAAAATTTTATTATAGACTCAGGGTGCTCAAAACATATGACTAAAAATCAAGATATATTAGTACAACAGAAAAATTGCTCTATTATTATTCAAACAGCTAAAAAAGACCACATACTAAATTCAAATAAAATGGGCTCAATACAAACCGAACATGTGAATTTTGAAGATGTATTATTTGTGCCGAACTTGAAAAAGAATCTCCTGTCTGTAAATGCCATTACTGAAAAAAATGGAGAAGTTATTTTCACTAAAAAAGAAGTAATAATAAGAAAAGATAATGAGATAATACTCAGAGGAAACAAAAATGAAAATGGACTTTACAATATAAATTTAAAAATGGACATTGAAGATGTTTTATTATCATCGAAGAAAGAAACGGCAGAAGACTGGCATATAAAATATGGTCATCCTGGAAAAGAAACATTAAAAAATATAATAAAATCTGTAGATGGTATAAATATATCAAAAGAAGAAGTAGACTCGCTTACCTCCACATGTGATGTCTGCCTAAAAGCTAAACAGACCAGATTGCCATTCTATAAACGCCATAAATCTGAAAGAAAATTACACACAATACATACTGATGTCTGTGGACCAGTCTCACCTGATACATGGGATAGAAAAAGATATGTCTTAACATTTATTGATGACTTCACCGACTATGCTCATACTTACCTGATTACCAACAAAAGTGAGGTATTTACCCATTTAAAAGAATATATACAAGAAATCGAACGAGATACCAATCAGCAAGTTAGTATGATCCGTTGTGACAATGGTGGTAAATATACCAGTGCCCAACTAAAAAACTGGTGTAGGAGTCAAGGCATAAGGCTAGACTACACTGTCGCTTTTACTCCTCAACAAAATGGAAAAGCTGAACGTTTCAACCGTACCTTGATGGAGAAAACACGAGCTATGATGATTGAGTCAAAGCTAGAAAAAGAAATGTGGGGTGAAGCAGTTTTATCAGCTACATACCTACTGAACAGAACACCTAAAGATGGACAAATAAAAACACCTGTAGAAAAATGGACAGAAAACAAACCTAATGTAAAAAACATACAAACTTTTGGCTCAAAAGTATATACTAAAACCCTCACTCCTATGAAGAAACTTGATGAGAGATGTGAAAAAATGATAATGGTTGGATATGCTCCAACAGGATACCGGCTCTGGATACCTGAAAAAAGAAAAATTACAATTAGAAGAGATGTTGTATTTGAAAGAAATTACTACAATGAAGAAAATATAAATAAAACAGAAAATAAAAAAGAAGAAGACACAGAATATACACTTACCAACAATGGAGATGAACTTTACTACGATTTACAGATATTGAGAAACACTATAGAAGAAAACAGAATAGAAAACTTAGAAGAGACAGAAAATGAAGAAAATAGTAACTCGGAAAATGAAGAAAATAGTAACTCGGAAAATGAAATGGAAAATTTAGAAGAGACAGAAAATGAAGAAAGTAGTAACTCGGAAAATGAAATGGAAAACACTGAATTACCCACAGTAACAACAAGATCAGGACGTATAATAAATAAACCTCATTACCTCAAAGATTATGAAACCAATATAGCTAATGAAATAATCAAAACAAAAATACCTAACACATACAATGAAGCAATAAAAGACAAAAAATGGAAAGAAGCGATAGACAAAGAACTTAAAGCATTAATCAAACTAGAAACATGGACTGAAGAAGATTTGCCTCCAAATAAAAAGGCTATTGATACCAAATGGATATTTAAAGAAAAAGAAGATGGTACAAAGAAAGCTAGACTCGTGGCTAGGGGCTTTCAGTTAAAAAAGGACGAGCAACCTGACAACATGTACTCTCCTGTAGCCAGAATGTCAAGCATTAGACTGCTAATATCAAAAGCAATAAATGAAGACTTACCAATAAGACAATTGGACATTCCAACTGCTTTCTTAAATGGAAAAGTTAAATCAGAAATTTATATTAAACCACCAGAAGGGTATCAAACAATGAACAAAATAAAAACTTTAAAACTAAAACAAGCACTCTATGGTTTGACAGAATCACCGAGATGTTGGAACGAAACAATAAATAATTTTATCATAGAAAAAGGTTTCAAACGATCTGAATATGACACCTGCTTGTATTACAAAGACGGCTGTTGGATGATAATCTATGTCGATGACATATGGTTGATTGGAAAAAATTGTGAACAGATAATAAATGATTTAAAAATAGAATTCAACGCTAAAGATTTAGGAGAAGCAAAATTATTTTTAGGAACAGAAATTGAGAGAACAAAAGATACAATAATAATGAGACAAACTAAACTAATAGAAAAGATACTCACAAAATTTAGTATGCAAGAATGCAACTATATAAAAACACCTATGGAAGTTAATTTTAAAGTAAATATACAAGAAGAAAAGAACACAGAAAAAGAAGAGCTATATCGAGAAATGATTGGAAGTTTACTATACCTGACAATGATAACAAGACCTGACTTGACATATTCAGTATCTTACCTAAGTAGATATCTTGATAAAGTAAATGAATCTGCATGGAAGGCTGGAAAAAGAATATTAAGATATATAAAAGGCACTAAAGATAAAGGACTAATATTTAGAAAAACTGAAGATAACAACTTATATGCATACTCTGATGCCGACTGGGCTAGTGATGAAAAAGATAGAAAGAGTGTGAGTGGAACAATGATATATCATGGCAAAAACCCTATAGTATGGTCATCTAAAAAACAGCCATGTGTAGCCTTATCGACTGCTGAAGCAGAATATGTTGCTGCTGCTATAACTGCTCAGGAACTGCTAAATATCAAAGGAGTTGCAAAAAACTTAGGCTGCCTAGGATCTAGAAGTACTCTTCTAGTTGACAATAAAAGTGCAATTGCTATGGCAAAAAGCTTTGAAAATTCAAGAAGAACTAAGCATATTGATATAAAATTCCACTTCATCAAAGACCTGATTGATAAAAAGCTCATCTCAATTGAACATGTTAATTCTAAATGTAATGAAGCTGATGTAATGACAAAAAGTTTGCCTAGGGAAGGATTCTATAGATTTTTTGATAAGGTGTTAAATTAAAATACCAAGAAATGTTTGTAAACTTTATTGCATTAATATGTAAATTTAAATATGTATTTCTATGTAACAATAGTTGTCGAATTAAGGGGGTGTGTTGGAATAATAACTCGACACCCATTGTCATGTATTTTATGAATGTATAGTCTATGCTCACAATTAAAAAAAAATGATATAACCCTAGCTCAAGCTCTCAAGTGTAAAACTATAAACTAAAATTAATAACTTTGTAACTTGGTATATTACGTAAAATAAGAAGTATTGAAGAATATCTAATAGCATTTGATTTACTTCCACACAATATTATAAATCTAACATTTTTACCGCCATTAAAACTGAAGTATCCACGGATTTGAGATAAAAATAGCTATTATCTATTGTGTTCGAATTACTCAAAAAACCTCTTTACAATATGACTTAAAGTTTAATTTTAAACAAGGTCAAAATTACTTTATTAAAATATTCCAATGATTCAAATAAAAATAAACAATAATATAGGTATAATAAAAAAAAATCATAAAACTTGTGTCATTAAGATTAATGGTTACTTAAGTGAATTTAATGGCACAAGTTTACATAAACAATAACATGGATTACTTACAGTGGTGATGTAAACGAAACATTTGAGAACACGATCCATAATTATGCACTTTGTGGTTTCAGCATATAGGCTTTACCACCGCACTGGTTGCAAAGCGGTCACTTAATATACATATCGATATGTCCACTTCACTATTTACGCGGGCGATTCGATGCGATGTAGGCATGTGAATGATCGATATCGATATCGAATAATATCGATGTTTCGTCGACGCGGCCACCTGTCGATATGCACCGGTGGCAACTGACTTGACAAGCCAAGTCCGCTTAACTCCGCAGACTTCGCAATTAACAGCGACCAGTTTAACAAGATCTCTTGCGTGGAAATTTTCTCAGTAATACACCTTCCATATGTGTAAAATACAGTTTGTTGGCGAGGTCGACAACAGTTCTGATGTTCTGGTTATGCAGTCGACCTAGGAATAGATTGTCAAGTTTATTGACGTATACCCTTTCGTAGTTAAAGTTCAATATCATTAACTAGTTAGCTGCGCCCTGATAATCTACTGACTATCCTACATAAAACAATAACTTTTTGAGGGAAAAAATGCTAATTTAACTTACTATGGTCAATTTAAGTAGAGCCTACACAAAAATCCTTTAAATAATAATCTACTTATACTTAACTATTATGAGATGGTCAGATGACTTCATACAAGTGGCGGGAAGACGCTGGATGCAAGCCGCTTCCAATCGGTATTTTTGGAAATCCATGGTGGGAGGCCTATGTCCAGCAGTGGACTTCTTATGGCTGAGATGATGACTTAACTATTTTTAGATATGTAAATAATATAAAATTTTCTAGACATATGCGTAGTCTTGCTCTATATTTTTTGACAGGCCTCGTGGCTCAGTGATAGTACGTCCAGCTTCTGAGATACGGTCGCGGGTTCGATCCCTACCCAGGCCAAACATTTCTGCTAAGCATGGATATGTTTGTTCTGTGTCTGGACGCTTATATGTATAATATTTACAAAAAAAGGTAGGTTTAAATGTATTCTATCAGCCATCTGGTTCCCATAGTACAAGCTTTGCTTAGTTTGAAGCTGGATGGAATTGTGTGAAAAATGTCCTTCTATACATATATTGTTGCTCATAAATGTGGAGGTTCACTCAAAACTACTAATACTAATCTACTAATTGTCAAGGAGTAAATTTGATCTCTTTAGTTAGGTACCAAACTAAGAAGGGTCAAAAGATACTGCAAATATTATAAGGTACTTATACATATTTTAAACACACCGGCGGCGGCGCCTTGAATTGTAGTCACATACGTCTTATACTCGTATGCATTGCCACGCTTTTATAAGATTTCTGGATTACAAATAAATCAAAATATAAGTTTATTTTTATTCTTAACGTTTAATGGTATAAATTAGTGATAAAAATATTTTTAAATGCATTTTACAAAATATATAACACGTTTTAATATTACTGATAAAAACAAATTAGTTGAGAGCTTAATCCTTGAATAAACTCTGATATAATTATTTGTACATACAAATTATAAATTCCTACCTATTCAAACTTATTTAAACTTCTACTTTTATTGACTCTTTGGTTGAATAACAAATATAACAAGACTAGAATATGCTTAGTTTTACTACAATATTAGTATTTTAAGCAAGTATATTAATAAATAACAAAAACAATTTTAACTTAAAACTAGAGTCGAGCTACAAGCTGGTTGAAACAATAAATTTTTTTGCCTCCAAATATATCAGGAACGTAACACTTTAGGGTACAGTGGAGCAATTCTGAGGGCACCACTCAAATCTTTAAATTCATAAAATCACTGGATTCAAAAAATTAAAGTAATTTACATGAGAATATCGATACTTTAGTTATGCCTTCAGAATTGCTCACAATATGACTTAACATATCATCATCATCATCATCTCAGCCATAAGAAGTCCACTGCTGGACATAGGCCTCCTCCATGGATTTCCAAAAAGACCGATTGGAAGCGGCTTGCATCCAGCGTCTTCACATATAATATTTTGTTATATACCTAAGTGCCCCCTAGTAATGTATGAAGGAACTCTTTTGACACCAGTCATTTAGTTTTGGTTTTAACTCATAACGTAATATAATATTGTAATTTTCCTATCTTCTCTATGTCCGTTACGATTATTCTTGTTTTGTTGAATGAATATTCTTTTTTTATTTATTTTCGATTATTTCGCCCATATACTTATTTCGGCTGAATTCCGCAGACCAGCGACGAGATCATAGTAGTGGCGGAAAGACGCTGGATTAATCGGTCTTTTTGGAAATCCATGGGAGGCCTACGCTGTACTTCTTATGGCTGAGATGATGATGTTGAATTTCGACTGACCTCGCAGCTCAGTCGGTAATATATGTATTTTTTTTATCAGCCCTGTTTGTACAAACTGTCCCACTGCTGGGAACGGGCCATCTTCTCATTATGAGAAGGGTTAGGCCATAGTCTGCCACGCTGGCCAAGTGCGGGTTGGCAGACTTCACACATCTTCAAGATCATTGAGAACTCTCAGACATGTAGGTTTCCTCACGATGTTTTCCTTCACCGTTTGAAGTTGGCGGCAATTAACAATACGCACATAACTTCGAAAAGACAGAGGTGCGTGCCGTGGGATTCGAACCCAGGACCTGCGGATCGCAAGTCAGACGGTCTCATCACTAGGCAGCCGGAAACTTCGTAATCGAAGTCGGTAATATGAGCCTTCTGACTGTAGGTTGCGGGTTCGATTCCAAAAAGTTTGTGCTGGGTGGACCAAGCGGGTGTCCTGGATAGTTTGTATGATAAACATGTTTTGCGTCTGTATATTTCAATTTTTCAGAAATATGTACTAACAGGCTGATATGTTAGATTAGTTAACTTTGCTTAGTTTGATGATAGATAAACGTTGGATGGCGTTCTGTAAAAATGTCCACCAACATTATATTATAATTCCAGAACAGGACTCTAGAGCTGGTCTTCGGTAATTGAAATTAGCTAGTTTTACTACATGTCATCTACCTAAGATACATATTAATTTAGTGATATATAACTTAATAACTGTTGTGATATTAACTACGAGTAATGGCACAGGTACAACAACTAGGAACCATAAGTTTCTTTTGGCCAACTGTTTTTCCTCCTTCAATAATATCGAACACTTTGTAGATATACTTCTGCATGCATCCCGTGCTTTTGTATCCTGGTTTAAATTCGATCAATCCACTGCAGCTTAACGGTTCTTTAGTTCTAGATCCAAAAGAGAGCGAGATAGTTAAATATATGTATATCATTGATGCGAAAGTTAAAATAAAGAAAAAGATAAATTCTGCATGTTTTTTACCCGACTGCCAAAGAAGGATTTTATAATTTTCGCGCGTATCTTGTATGTATATTTGTAGGTTAATTTCTTTATTACCTCGTATATTCCAAACGGTTAGATGGATTTAGACAGTTAAGATATCATTAGATTCGTCTCAAAAACCCAAGTGTCCTTAGATAGGTGATAAAAAAATATCAAAATGAACATTTATGAATAATTAGTTAGTACTTACTTCTCGTCTAATTCGCATAATTCTACGTAAAACCCTTGCACTGGGTGTTTTTCTGAATTCACAACAAAATGGTGTACACCACCTTTGTCGGGCAATGATTTTGGATAGATAATCTGAAAGCGGTCAAAATAATCAGTATTAAACAATTGTAAAGTATAACGTAATATTTGACTTATAGAATGACTTATAAACTTTTTTTTTTAATTTTCTACAAGACCAGCACCAGAATAGCATATGAAAGATGTACATAGTTATACATTAAAATTTGATATTGAACATGATTTACATATTGAATCCCTGTTATGAGAATCATAACATAGGTATAAAATACTTAATTTTTCCCAGCCAAAGCCCATTTATGCTGTTTTAGAGCTTGACATGATTTTATCTTCTCTTGAAACATTATGATCTAGGAATAGTGTGGCATATTGTTGTCAATTCTGAAAACACCACTAAACTAAATAAAAATCTTAAAATCACTTTAAAAAATGCAACAAAAATTCTATGAGACGTTAGTTAGTTTTTTTTTATTTAGTTAATTTTTAATTTTTAATTAGATTTGTGCCGACGACGTGCTGATGTGACGTGTGACGTGCCTTCAGAATTGACCACATTATGTACTTACCTGTCGTCTAGCGGCACAGATTGGAATTTCAAATTTCGTAGAGTCCGGGCCTAATCTGTTTCCTATGTGTGCGTCAAGTTCATCTGAACTCTCAATCCTTACTGGCACCTTACCTTCAAGCTGTAAATAAGAATTGAGGTGATTTAACAGTGCTTATTTAAGCATATTGTTATTTTTAATATTATGCTATTAAGTGTCTTTCATTATAATCAAAAGAAATATTAAGTTTTGCGATAACATAACAGTTTTAATTGGTAAGTGCTTAAAACTGTTTTGAGCACAAATATTCAAGTTAATCTCGAAATGGTCTGGTAACCTCAATAAATTTTTAAGTTCCACACTATTTTTGATATCTATGAGTTCTAGGAAAAATTCAAAAAAAAACTAGACAGTAAAAGAATTTAAGAGCTTTGTAGCTCCTATACTACTATTCAACATTTCTTGGGGACAATTTTACCAACGACAGTGAAGAGTCCAAAGAGCGGAAAACATTTTTGAATAAAAACTACGGGTCACTCACGTCGGTTTTGAGCCGAAATATCCGACTATAGTTACAAAACTTCGGCGGTTTTTATTTAAAAATGTGTGAAAACCACGTTAATTTCCATAGTAAAATAGCGGAAAACATAATTATTAATTTAGATGGTGATCCTAGTTCATCATCATGATCATGAGATGGTGATCAGCAGTGAAATAGAATGGAATAATAACAAACAATATAATAATTTTGACATCTTGAATCAAGCCAATCTTTCCATAAACCATTTGCTTGGATTTGATTTCATAAGATATGACAATGTTATGTATTTCATGTGTTAGTTACTTAAGAGTTTAATCCGGGTTTGACAGAACAATGACAACCTAGATTTATATTACTATTAAATTTATATTACTCTAAATTTATAAAATTGACCTATTAAATTTATAAAACTCCCTCAGTCCACTTGGATCATCGTATAGTGTTTTTCCTGTGGAAGTTTAAAAGCTTTAATTATTTTACTTACAATTAATTCTTCTGCAAACTTTTCTGGATAATTCATCACCTCGTTGTCTATGCAGAACCCTCTCTTTTCACACTCTTTCGTGATTTGAGGGCCATTGTCCACCGTTATACTTCGTTTTACTACTCCTGGAATAATAAATACATTTTTCCTTCGTATTAATTTGACTAATTAAGAGAGTCCCTTGTCCCGTTGTCTTACAAGAACTATTCATATTTTCAAAATAAATCATCATCATCATCTCAGCCATAAGAGGTCCACTGCTGGACATAGGCCTTCCCCATGGATTTCCAAAAAGACCGATTGGAAGCCGCGGCTTGCATCCAATAATCTTCCATCTCCATCGAGTGGAGACCACGCACCGGCAAGCGCAGCGTAGGAAGACCAGCCACGAGATGGTCCGATGACCATCTCGTGGCTGGTCGTCATACTAGCGGCGGGAAGACGCAAAATAAATTATCATTTAAAAACTGACACCTATGAAAATACTTTATACAAATTCTAATTAAATAGAAATTAAAATTATCGTTATGTAAGAAAAAAGATAAGGAGGTATATATGTTTCATAATGATAAAGGTACGATAAAGTAACTGTATTTGTATATATAAAGTTTCTTATCGTACCTTTATCGATAGTGATTTTATAATTATTACGATTATCGTAGTGTGTATTACACATAGTGATTTAGTGATAATTAAGTTTTTTTTTTAATTTGAAGTTTTTTCCCATATATAAATAAATTATTTACTAGATTATTATAGGCAAAATGGGAAATATTCAAACGCCAGAGAAACCAGACTTCCAAGAAACATATTTTTTTACAGAGTATGCAAGTGGACACTTACCTCGGTCATCCAGATGTGGTTGATGGCTACGAGACAGCACTGAAGAAATCATCTGAGAGCAAATAAAAATTATCTATATTTAATTTGGCTCTAATTATATGGGAATCTCGACTTTAAAAGTAGTACCACGCTTTAAAAATCTAGGGTTTTTCTCAACACTGCTTACTTGTATTACAGTAAGCAGTGTTGAATGTATGAATGTAATGTATGAACAGTAGAGCTATGAATATAAGCACAAGCACATTCATTGACAGTCCCAGTGACTCAAATAATACTTGGACTCTTTTTCCATTACATAGTATCCTCAAAAATTATTTAGTGCATGATTAAACAAGCAAAGAAACAAAGGAAACTTAAAAAAGAAAGAATCTATAGTTATTAATAGATACAAAAAATCATATACCCACTGTATTCCAATTAATAGAGGTATATAATCTATAATATTCCTGTAATATTTATTTATTATAAAAATAGCGATAAATTTTATCGACAATACTTCAATTAAAATTAATGAAGTCATAAAAGTAGTGATAATTTAGATTTGTTAATAAACCGCTTACAATTAACCCGGCGGTTGTTATTCATAAACGTAAATGGCAATTACTTAGATTACACAAACGTCACAAACAATAACAGAATACTAACTGCAATGATGCAAAGACACTGTAAAACACGACCCATTATCACTTATGTACTTATATAATTTCAGCAATTCGTACCGCACTGCTTGCTATGCAGTCACAATATACAATAAACATGTCATTGTCTACTTCATTATATATAAACACGAGAAATTGACTTGACGTAGGTGTGACTAATCGATATCGATGTTTATTCGACACATCCAACCTTTACAGTGCTACCTGTCGACATGCATCAGTAGCGGTCATGACGGTTCTGACCACTAGCAATACTTGCATAATAATAATGGTTGACGAGTATTTTCTTAGTGCAAAATTAATTACCTATAAAATTAAATACTTCTTGCTAAGGTCCGGTAAGAATTCAAATATACTGGCTCTGGCTTACTCTTTTGGCTATGATAGGAATTTAGTATAATGTCTGTACCCTTCCATAATTTAAATTCCATATAATTCCCTACCAGCAGTATTTTCTATTTTATAGAAATTTTACTTGAAAATTAGCCAGTTACTTTCCAATACTTAAAGTGTTCACTTTAAGTTTTAAGATTTTTTACTTTTAAAATATAGGTACCTATAGTACATTTCTAACGTGTTTTTTTTATTAAACGAGATATGACTGCCCTTGTGGCTCAGTTGGTAGTGTGTTTACATCTACCTGCTGAACTGAAAGGTCATGGGTTCGATCCCCACCCAGGGCAAACATTTGTGTGATGAGGATGGATGTTTGTTCTGTGTCTGGGTGTTTCTATGTATCATATGTATATATTTACAACAAATAATCGGCCAAGTGCGAGTCGGACTCGCGCACGAAGGGTTCCGTACTATCATCTATAATACTACAAAGTTTAGTTCTGTTTATAAAATAACGAGAAATCAATGAAATTCCAAGTAGTAAATTGCAAACTTATAGGTAGGTTTTCGATACACATCCGGGCAGCATGACAACGCTCGCGCGAATACGCGCGGCTATGGCTCGCTCCGTGATGTTACCTCCCCCGCTACCCGCGCGGCCGTTGCCCGCCTCGCGCTCGCGCCACCGCCACACCGCGGCGCGGCGCTCGCACCGCGTTTAGATGCACGGATTATTTTCATTTAGTGGGTTTTTATGTATTAGATTAGGTATTTATTTTTATAGTTAATATATTTCTAAATATTTACTTACAAATATTGAAGTTTCTACCTGTTAATTAAGATCGAGCAAAAATTGCTTAAAAATTACGTTTGTTGTATGGGAGCCCCCCTTTAATATTTACTTTATTGTTATTTAATTATTTATTTTGAAAGGTAATATACAAGTAAATATTCTGTGAAAATTTGAAGCATCTACCTGTTACCGTTTTTAATATTGAGCAAAAAAATACGAAAAAAACACGTTTATTGTATGGGGACCCCCCTTAATATTTATTTTTTTTTAATTTTTAGTATTTGTTGTTATAGCGGCAACGGAAATACATCATTTGTGAAAATTTCAGCTTTCTAGCTATCACGGTTTATGAGATAGAGCCTGGAGACAGACAGACAGACAGACAGACAGACAGACAGACAGACAGACAGACAGACAGCGAAGTCTTAGTAATAGGGTCCCGTTTTTACCCTTTGGGTACGGAACCCTAAAAAAGTATATATGTATTCTATCAGCCATCTAGTTCCAACAAGCTTTGCTTAGTTTGGGCTAGATGGTGTTGTGTGAAATATCCACAAATATTTATATTTATTATTTATTATGTATTTTTTATGAGATAAATATTTTTGTATTTACCATAAGTAAAAAAAAATATCGATAACCTGTTGAATATCGAAAAATACGATCTAGTCACATCCCTAATTACCTATAGGAAAAATATCAGGATGCAGAAGGATAGAATTAATTTAGTATTTTCCGATGAATAACGTTAATTAGATAAAAGTTATACATCATTTACGTAATACAAAATAATATAAGTTAATTAAGTTAAATATGGTCAGGTTCATAGTTGAGTAATACAAGTACAAATTTGTTGTACTTTATACTAATACTATAATACTAACCGCATTGACTGGCCTTGTGACTCAGTTGGTAGTATGTCTGCTTGCTGAGCTGTAGGTTGTGGGTTCAATCCCCACCCGGGGCAAATATTTGTGTGATGAGCATGGATGTTTGTTCTGTGTCTGGGTGTTTCTATGTATCATATGTATATAATTACAAAAAAAAGTGTATATATTCTATCAACCATCTAGTTCCATAGTACAAGCTTTGGTTAGGTTGGGCTAGATGGTTTTGTGTGAAATGTCCACAAATATGATTTTTTTATACCGCGGTTATACCTGCGGTCGAGAAATCCTTTTTCAGTGGCTGCCATATACATATATACAGCTATACAAAGACTATAGGAGAATCATGCGATCTTGATTGTTTTTTTTGAGCTTTCACTTCACAAGTTAGCTACTCTCCGAATTTCAAGCCTAGATCCAGCAATTGAAATCTTTATATATCAGGGTTCAGGTACCAAATATCATTCTAGAACTTCAGGAAGTACAGGAAGTACGCTATAATTTTAATAACGCGAAAAGAGTACCCCCCATAAAATGGGGTTGGAGAATAAAAGACAGGGATGATATGATAACATGGTATGGTGGTGTTGGTGTGTTTGTTATATCGTTTTCGTTGTTCATGTGCAAATTATAGCTTGCATACCAAAATTTAGCTTTCTAGTACTTCAAGATGTACATTATATTTTTGGTGAAAGTCAGGGGTACCTCCTAAATAGAAATTAGAGGGTGAAAGTTGCAAATGTCTTAATTTTATCGTTGTTTAAGCTCAAAAAATCGACGAACTTTGGATATCAATTCAATCGAATGTATGAAAGTCAAACAAATAAACTTTTCATATAATAAAAATCCGCCGTTCTTACCCCATTCTGAACAACTCTCTAGTGTTGCAGAGGCTGATACAATAAGGATTCAAAATTCTGACTGGCCTTGTGGCTCAGTTGGTAGTGTGTTGACGTCTACCTGCTGAACTGAAAGGTCGTGGGTTCAATCCCCACCCAGGGCAAACATTTGTGTGATGAGCATGGATGTTTGTTCTGTGTCTGCGTGTTTCTATGTATCATATGTATATATTTACAAAAAAAAAGTGTATATGTATTCTATCAGCCATCTAGTTCGATAGTACAAGCTTTGCTTAGTTTGGGCTAGATGGTGTTGTGTGAAATGTCCACAAATATTTATTATTATTATTATTAAAATCTGACGAATCGCTTCGAGTAAAATATATATTTTCTAATATCCCATAATATGCAATTAATAAGTCTAAATAGTAGTAGAAAAAGTATGAATGGACAGGATTTCCGCGTTGTCATAAATAACAACCTAACTTATTATTTGATCTGCCTCGGGTGCTTGGGCAGAATTTCCACATTGTCATAAAAAAACCTATCAACCTATTTTGTAAATTATTATCGATCTGCCTCGAACGCTTGGCCAGGATTTTCATATTGTCATAAAAAAACTTAACAACCTAACCTATTATTTAATCTGCTTCAGGAGCTTGGGCAGTATTTCCGCATTGTCATAAAAAACCTAATAACCTAACTTATTAATTGATCTGCCTCAGGTGCTTCTGCAGGATTTCCACATTGTCATAAAAAAACCAAACAAACTGACGACTTATTAATTGATCCAACTTGGGTGCCTGGACAGGATTTCCATATTTCCGATTGATATTTAGGGCCTTACCTAAAAACGTTACTTAACTTTAACCATCGTCTTAAATTCTCTGTCTTCTTTCTGCAAGTGTCATTATGTGTCAGCGAGAAGTTGACAAAATATGTTAAGCATTGCTTAAAGTTAAGTAACGTTTTCCGGTAAGGCCGTTAGGACATTATTTTATTATAGAATTCCTAGAATATGTAATTCTAGGAATTCTATAAAATGACATATTCAATTCCGTTGATAAAAATACAACTAAGTCTTTTTAATATATCTCCAACATTTAGAATAAAATATGTACTTAGATGTACCCGAACCATAGATTGCTTGCTCTAGGCTTGGTTAATTAGATCTGTAGATGAGATTTTTAGGTAAAAAAATAATACATTTGTTATTAATTATTAACATCATTTAATAGCTATTAGACTAATAATTATCAATAAATTAAATAAAATATCTTAATATCCATAAATTCACAAACTAAAAAACAGTGTCTGTTCTAATATTTTATCAATAACAAGTGATAAGAATGACATTACTCATACACCATAATTGAATAAAAAATAAAAAAACAATTCAGTATAGTAATAGCTATCGAAGCGACTGTTAATTAACCAGGGTAATTTTAATTGGTGTGCTATTTTAGCACTGTTTAACTAAACGTTATTGAAAGATTAAAAGTAAAAAAAGCTAAACATTGAGGCCAAAATTACGATAAAGAGACCAATCCTTTAAACTCTTAAAAAAACTTCAATATCTTTTAATCATGAAAGTGACACAAACATTGAAGCTATAAATATTACAATTCGAAGTGACTTATTTCAACTATTGTCTCTCTCCCTAATTGCAGAAAAGGCAAGATAATAAAAATAATTACAAATAATTAAATCCACTTCAAAACAATCAATTTAATTGAAAGGGAAGTAATAACAACTGTTACGTAATACCGAAAAATTAAATATACCTAACTAATACGGCCCTAAACGGTCACCTAAGGCGGTCACTCGCTTTGCTCACTTAATTAGTTGTATCCAACGATGTATTACGTAGATAGATTTTCCAGGGCTTTGCGTGGCAAACCTCAAGTAAGGTAATCGCCCGACTAGTCTTCAGTCGCGACGCGAGACGTCGGGCAACGCTGTTAGATGCGTGTCGTGACTTGTGAACAGTGACAATGCCATCCTGAGTATTTACAAAGTGCAACACCAAGATAAATATGGCCAAGATACTAAAGCCGTTAAGGATGTGGTCTAATATACTAAAAAGTATTGAGAACTGAGATTTGTCATGCTTTTACTTCATATTCAATGAGTAAAATCTCTCTTTATATAAAATCTCATTGGTTCTATCTAGCACTTCAGTCGTGAACAATACTGCAGGTACAATGACTGGGCACTTTTAGTTTCTTCAGCTGATGTTTGCCTTGTATGATGGAATCAATCACTCTATAGATATATCTCTGCCTGCAGCCCGTACCCTTGTAGTGTCTCTCAAATAGGATGTAAGGGCTCGGGCTAACTGGATGCTGAGTACTGAAACAAAGAAAAACTTATTGAGACAAATATTCACTAATACAAATACTAGCATAACAGATTCTCGTGAACACAAACTTTTTGCAAAATCTTTTTATTCGAAATTGGGAACTAAATATTTCTGGCAAGTATTTTAAGACGTCGCCAATGGAATCGGAACATCGCCAAAAGAATCTGAACATCTCAGCAAAGTTGCTAGTTTATCGGTTTTTTGCCGGATCCATTTCGGTGCGTTTGCATCTGATATGCATGATCATATTCTCCCTAGACCTTCTTACTATCGGACAGTAGGAACACGAAAAGGCGTCATCGTTTCATGGTGAAGTCCGAATGAAACTTTATTTATGGTGGCAAAATACGAGTATGACTTTATTAACTACAACAAAAGAATATATAAACTACACAAATTTAACTTATAGGTTAAAAAACTGAAAAACCTACAAAACAGAAAAAAATCATCATCAAAATGGACAATATTGTTTGAAAAATCAAATTACTGAACTGATTTTGACAAAATTTCTATGGGACCAACTGGGAAGTATATCCTTTCAAACAAAAAATAAATTTCCAAATCGAACCGGACGTCTTCGAGTAAATATAAGCCATTATTTCTGACCATATGATTTTTTTATTATAGCCAAATGATAGGATGGTAAGCGAGTAGAAAGATGTACATAAGTACTCACATCTTGTTCTTTGTGCATAATTCTACACTAAATCCCTGCACTTTTTTAGCGCCATTCGGATTCACAACCAAATGGTGTTCACCGAGATTGTCTTGTAACGTTTTCGGATAGATTATCTGGAAACATAACATAAAAACATAGGTTATCTGGAAACATAAAATAAAAACATATAAACAAATATATGTGCTGGTTTCAACCACATACTGATGATTCAGCAGTGACGAAGATTAAAATTAACTAGCTGCCCGTCGCGACTTCACTCGTACGTGTAAAAAAATCGTTTCTTATTATTTTTTTTTTCTAGCATTAAATATAGCCTATGTTACTCGGGGATAATGTAGTGGTGATAATTCTAGTGGTGAAAGAATTTTTGAAATCGGTCCAGTAGTTTTTGAGTTATTTCATATCAAACATACAAAATTATAAATCTTTCCAAAAATTTCTTACAAAATTACAAATAAATTTATTTATTTATTGTAATTAATTATATATGTTTGTTATGGTTTTATTTGTAAAAATAGTAGATTGTTATACAAGGGGCTAAAAAGACCCATTGTATCGAGGTAGATTTTTACTGCGATTTTTCATCCAGCAAGAGAAATCAATTTTCTACTTCTAAATGTACGATTCTACGATTCCGATATATTTCTTATGGTTGAAACTATTAATTGCCTTGGTTCGATTTTATCAAAAGTTTACTTTATTTTTTTAAATCGGAATTGTAACGAATATTGAACAAAGCAAACCGTAAAGTCAATATGCATAGCCATTTATGACTCCAATAGGATAAAAAAAGAATCATCAAATTCGTATGATGTCTTCCCCTAAGGGAAGACAAGTGTAAGTTTAGAAAACAAAAAACCGGACAAGTGCGAGTCAGACTCGCCCACCGAGGGTTCCGTACAAACTAAATGAAAGGGGGAAATCATTTTTTTTTTTCATAATCATAATATTTTCCTTCATAAACCGAAAAATATACATCGTAAAAATATTTAACACATTCCTTGCTCACCACTCGAATCCGAGTAGGGGCTATAGTAGCGGAGCCTCCCACTCGGATCCGTGCGAGCGAACGTTTGAGGCAGCCCTCATTCCTTGCATAGAGACACATTTTTTTGTGATTAAATAAAAAATGTCCAGTTTTCGGTTTTTTAGGGTTCCGTACCTCAATGGGAAAAAATGGAACCCTTATAGGATCACTTTGTTGTCAGTCTGTCCGTCCGTCCGGGTGTCAATACCTTTATCTCAGGAACGCGTGAAAGTATCGAGTTGAAATTAAAACCACATACGCAGATCCATAGTATCTTGCTGCAGAAAGAAAAATAAAATATCTCAGTTTTCGTAAAAAAAGTTACAACCGAATATGACGTAAAAAACGCTCATTTCGACACTCACAGAGGAATCAAAACCTATGGGGTACTTCCCGTTGACCTAGAACTCTGAAATTTGGCAAGAAGCATTGTGTTAGAGTACATATACAGACTTAACAGATTTCGCTAGAGAGTGAGCAGGTGTTTTAAGTTTATCTTTCTGTCTAGTATTATACGTATGGGTTGCGCCTAGTCGGAAGACTATAAGTAGAAGAGAAGCGTGTGTACATTATAGTACGTACTTACCGTCCGTTCAGCAGGACAAATTGGAATTTCCGGATGTTTGTCCCCTTCAAGGTCGATCCGGTGACCTATCTGATTGTCGTCCTCGTCGGAACTGTCGATCCGTCTTTTCACTTCTTGCTCATCCTGTGAAAAATAAAAATAATTTGAAAAATATGAAAAAGCGACATCGTTACATGGTTGACATTCCGAAAACACCTACGTAACGCTTTGGCTCCACTTTCATTGTGCGTACCGCCAAAATGTGGAATGCGCTTCCTGAATGGGTCTTTCCGAATAGATATAATTTAAGGCGCGTCGCCCACACGAGCTGGAGTCGAGGCGGCGTCGAGGCGCGGGCGCACAAGCGGCGCGTCGCTTCTACGTTTCCTTCAGGTTCAAATGGCAGTGCGCTCACACACTAGAGTCGCGTCGCAGGCGACGTGGAGTCGAGGCGCGGTCGCGGCGGCGTCGCGGCAGGGGTGCTGTGCGCGACCGCGCCGCGACTCCACCGTCATTTTGTTATTTTGTTTCGTGCGTAGACGTGTTTACACTGTAATGTGTGAAGGAAGCATAGCCGCCCGCGCCTCGACTCTAACATAAGCACCACGCCTCGACTGTGCCGCGACGCCGCCGCGACCGCGCCTCGACTTACCAGTGAGCGACGCGCCTAAGTGTCTTCAAATCGCGAGTGAATAGGTTTCTTCTAGGCAAGCGCGCTCCATCGTAGACCGTAACTGTCGCATAACACCAGGTGAGTTGACGGTTAAGCGCAGGCCTATCGTCGAATAAAAATAAATGTGTAAAATTATATTAACTTTTAATATTACTTCGTGAGGACGGGCATAAAATAACAAACGCTGGACAAGTGCGGGTTGGCAGATTTCACACATCTTTCAAGATCATTGAGAATTCTCAGACATGTAGGTTTCCTCACGATGTTTTCTATCACCGTTTGAATTTGGCGGCAATCGACAATACGCACTTGACTTCGAAAAGAGAGAGGTGCGTGCCGCGAAAAATGTGTAATGGCATGAAATAGTGATGTGAGGGATATTTTTTTATCATTTGCTGTTTTATATTAAAGCATATTATAGTTATAATCATACCTAGCTATAATATCTACTTACAACTAATTTCTGTGCAAACTCTTCTGGGTAATTCAAGACCTCGCCCTCTACGCAAAACCCCCTTTTTCTGCACTCCTCTGTGATCTGAGGGACATCATCTTCTAAATTCTGTACATTTCGCTTTACTGCTCCTGGAATCATGAATAAATTCTTCACTAATATTCTAAAATTAAGCGTCCGCCAAGTGCGAAACAATAACGGGCTGCTACGACATGTATGTAAATGTATGTATGTGGTAGGTATAGGTACAAAATGTACACGAGGTAATTTTATTCAAAAAATGGCTTTAATGAAAAAACAAAATTGGTTGTGTAATTTAAAAATAATATTCGATCATACATTCCAACTATGGCGTCGGTTTGAAATCAAAAAACTTTTTTCTTTTCCTTTCCTGGACTTTTTCCTTAACTTGCTCTCTTGCGCTTTTCTAAATTCAGTGATTTTACGTCAATGAGAAAAAACTCTTAAGTTTTCAAACTACAAGGTAAAAATTGCGATTTTTGCGGCTTAATTTTTATTACGTTATCTTAGAAGCTTCTAAGTCAACACAATAAGAATTATTCTACGGCTTCAAGAGACAGTAGATTTACATTTTTTAGGGTTCCGTAGTAAACAAAGAACTCTTACAGTTTCACCATGTCCGTCTGTCTGTCCGTCCGCGGCTTTACTCAAAAACTATTAGTACTAGTACACTGTAATTTTGCATAGACACACATATTAATAAAGTCGTAGAATAAATCTCAAAAAATAGGAGATTGTTATTTAAGGGGCTAAAATGGCCCATTGTAACGAGGTAGATTTTTACTCCCGAGCTTTAGCGAGGGAGTAAATAGAAACCGAGTTACAATGGGTTTTAGCGCCGTGTGTTACATACACTCTACTTTTCACTACGAGTGCGAGAAAATAAAATAATCCAATACAATAATTCAAAGTATATTCTATTAAAAATGAAATGTACAATTTGTACAATTCTGGATATTTAACGAGATGTTTGTAAAGAGAATGTAAATATATTCCAAAGAGATTATTCTACTTTTGAATAAAGACTGTTTCGTGTAAGTATGTAGGCTCTTTGGTAACAGATAATTTAAAAAAATATATACTATCCCCTATAGCTAAAATGCTATTTTATGGCCCGCTTTAGTACGCTACAATGACGGACTTTTGGAGCAAGAGGAGTGGTTTTTTTTTGGGTACCTCCCAGGAGTGTATAATATTTAATAATAAGAATTACCTATATAAGATGGATATCCAATAGGAACACCCAAAAGTGTCCGTTGAGACGGGGTTAAAGGACTAGGATGAGATAAGACTGAAGCCACTATCTGTAATATAACAAAACATTAATTAATTAAACGGTTAAATGTACATAGATATTAAAGCAATATTCTGATCCTGGTTTACTCATTAATAACAAGTTTATTCCGATCCTATACTAAAACTCAATGACTCCATCATGTAGACTAGTCTAAAACAAAATTCACGAATAAACCGTTTTACTTATAAACGCATGTTAAAATCTTATTAACTGAATAAGGGCTTGTCACTTTCTGTCAGACGAGAACTGTCACGCGCGAAAATTTTATTATTTATTTATTTATTTAGGCACACAAAACAGAATACAATTGGAATATTAACAATAGAATACCATAAAACATACGAACTAGATTGTATTCCTACACATGTGTACACAGCAACAACAAAATAAATGCAGTACTTTTTAAATTACATTAGAGTATATACGTATAAATATGTAGATAACAAAAAGAAAATATTAAGTTACATAACAATATGGAAAGGAAGTTAGAAAAACAAAAACAAAAATAAAAATAAGTTAGAAAAACAACAGCGCTGATATCGCTTGCATATACAAGCGATATCAGCACCGTTCCTTCTCCAGAATTGCCAGTGTATCACGTTTAAATTTCAATAATTTACCATTAAATATATCTATTGAGCTATAATTATCCACTAAGATATCATTATATTGGCGACACATTCTGACCAGTGGGTTGTAAAAAGAGGTGTTATTAGTATATACCTTAAGAGAAAAAATTCCTGTATGGGGGGAGCGAGATTTCGGCCTGGTGTTGAAATTTATATTGGAAAGAAGAGAAGAAGAATCAATATGGGAGTGAATAATTTTGAATAAACAAATGAAGTCCAGATATTTGCGTCGTGTCTCCAGCGATGATAGTTTAAACTTGGTTAACCGTTTGGAGTATGACCTGACTTGACGTTGGACACCGTATCTGTAGCTTAATATGTTTAGGCACTTAGACTGCACGCGTTCGATACGTTTACTATGTATGTTGTAGTGCGGGGACCATACAACCGAATTAAATTCAAGAATGGTGCGGATGAGTGAGGAATAAAGAACTAAAAGAGAATGTGGGTTCTTGAAGCCTTTGGTGATACGCGTAATAAAACCTAAGAGTTTATTGCCTCTATTGATAATATACTCGTAGTGGTCGCGAAAAGTCAATTTTTCATCAAATGGTACGCCCAGGTCTCTAACCACTGCTTTTCTTTCAAGATATTGGTTTTTAAGTTTATAGTCATAACAGATTTTGTTGAATTTAGTAGTAAAAGAAATTACATTACACTTTTTGATATTCATAGACATAAGGTTATCTTGACACCAGTTATCAAAAGCAGTTAGATCTGACTGAAGAATCTCAGCATCCTTTGTGTTTCCTACCCTGGTGTAAATTTTGAGGTCATCTGCATACAACAAACATGGACTGTGAAGACTGTCGATTATATCATTAATAAAACAGATAAAAAGCAGTGGTCCGAGGTGAGAGCCTTGGGGCACTCCGGAGGTTATAGATGCTGGAGAGAAAAGAAAACCCTTGATTGCGACAAGTTGGCTACGCCTAGACAAATAAGATTTAATCCATCGCAGTAAATTGCCGTGAATTCCATAATTTGTTGCCAGTTTAGATATTAGTATTTTATGGCTAACTTTATCAAAAGCTTTAGATAAGTCTGTATAGATGCAGTCAACTTGAGTTCTTTTTGAGAATGCGTTACATAGATAATTTTTAAACTCTAATAGGTTAGAAGTGGTAGACCGATTACGGATAAAGCCATGTTGTTTTGGGGATAAGAGTGGGCGTATATGGTGATAAAGAGCGTCATACACCACGGATTCAAAAAGCTTAGCCAGACAAGATAGGATGCTAATTGGACGGTAATTTTCACAGCATGATCTATCACCAGACTTAAATATGGGGACAACATGAGCTTTTTTCCACGTCGTTGGAAAGACACCAGATTGTAATGACTTATTAAATATTAATAAAAGAGGTGTAGATAATTCTTTACCGCAAATTTTAATAACTCGAGGAGGTATTCCGTCAGGACCAGCTCCTTTGTTAATATCAAGCCTAGATATTTTTTGAAGAATATCAGCACGGGTTATAACAATGTTGCTTAAGACATTGGTTGTACTTGTCTGTGTAGGTGTTTTACAACTACTAGAAGAATCGTCTGGCATGAAAACAGAGCTGAAATAATGGGAAAAAAGATCACAAATTTCTCTTTGATCTGAGGATACTCTGTCTCCATGTTTCATTGTTGAAAATGGAACAAAACACTGTTTAACTAAAATGCGCTTGTTCATCGTTTATAAGTAAGACGGATAATGTCGTGGGTTGACCGATACTCATATACCAACAATGACAAACTTAAATATATATAGACTCTATATCGCCGCGCTAAAGCCTAATTTAGATTGAGAAGTCTAGAGACGTCTATTTTGCCGCTTCGAATTATTTTTTGAATTTCGAAATTATTTTGATGTGTAAGAGGTAATCTAACTAGATCTCATTGAGCTCGGACTTGAGGACTGACATTACATCCCGTTGATACTTTATCAAAGCTAAAACTGTTATTTTTTCCGAGGTAAATATAAAGCTATGTCACTTCACTCACACATATGTAGGTATTATCACTGGGTATATATTATATTATGGTTATTATAATCATATAATAATTGTTCTATTGCTCTAGGTAGATGATTATACCAATGCAAATGGTGGTCATAGTGATACAAATGACATGCAGTCGGTTCGTAAACCTTTTCAATCGACCTCAAAAAAAGGAGATTATTAATTACACGTTTTCAGCTTATTGTCAGTAAGCGTTTAACCGACTTCCAAAAAGAAAGAGGTTCTCAATTAGATGTGTTTTATGTTTGTTACGCGATTGCTCCGCCAATTATGTATTGTTTTTGATGATTCTTTTTTGTTTTGTAGGTAATATCTAAGAGGTGGCCCCATATAAATTTTATATATATGTATAAAATATATTTATATCTATAAAAATGTAGTGATGCGCGAGAGAGATAGCTGCGCACTTTAATCTCGACCCCGGACATACTGCACCTTATATGGAATATAATTATTTATCTAGTGTTACTATATAATACTAATCGTTAATATATCTATTGAAAAAGCTGTCTCCCAATCGCTTCTTCGTGGAAGAAGTCTATATCTGGATTAGACTTAAGAAACTTATTACAAGTCCTACATGCGCAATATGCTTAAATAATATTAGCTATCATATACACCTATCATGAATGCAGTAATAATATTAACAAAGCTGCAGAAGTAGTGATTCGAATTGATTAAAACTGCCGAATTAAAAAAAAACACCTTTTGGGGTCGAAACGTTGGGACCGTGGGGAACGAGTGAACATAAAATTTTCAAAGAGTTATCGGAACGACTGGTCGACGCAACACGTGATCAAAATGCTGGTCTCTATTTGGCTCAAAGGTTAAGCATTGCCATTCAACGTGGCAATGCTACTGCATGTTGGGTACGTTGCCAACTGGTAGCGGTCTCTTAGTTTAAGTTTGTAAATATTATTATTATGTAGCATATATGTGTATTTACTAAACAAATAAAATATTAGATTCATTAAATATTACATGCATACCATTAAAAAAAACTTCACAAACAATAAAATATAATACTTACTGCGGCAAAACAAATAAGGCACTGTAAAATGCGAGCCATAATTATACACTAAAATCTTTTTTTTTAAGTTAATAAAGGCTTAATTTTAATTCTCCAATTATCGCACTGCCTGCTATCCGGTCATTATATATACTACACATATCAATGTGTGCACTCCATTATTTACACGGGAATCGATATGACGTAGGGAATCCATATCAATATCAATTACGTAGGCACAGTTACTGTAAAATGGTGGTCACTAATCAATCTTCAGGATGTCCTGACGTTATAATAGCATTTTTTTTTTTATTAACACACATTCACATTTTGCTATCATCTCGTATCATACCTACACTTAAAACAAAACAAAATATAAATTCTATAACTTATAATACAAAATATAAAACCATTTTCTGTAACAGTAATTTTTGAACTATCTATAAATTTGTACTTGAGTGTGTAAATCACTAAAAAAACCTGACCGACTTCAAAACTTATACTTAAATGTGGTCGATGTACAGTGTCCAGGTGTTGTCGGATTTCTGGGATGTCATAAATAAAATATTATGTCATTCTTTTTTGTGGTATCACTGAGTGTTGTTTTTGAAGTCGGTTTTTTAAGTTATAATGTATTCTATTGTACATATTGTGTACAAAGCTGTTTAGTTATCCAAATAAATAATATAAAAAAGTCTAATTTCCTTTGGCGGGAATACATGTCTGTGACTTGTGACATTTCACGTTACAACGATGCGTAGAAATTGTTAAAAGTCAAAAATATTGATGAGATCGGACTGGGCGTGATACTCTCATCACCATCATCATCATCTCAGCCACAAGAAGTCCACAGCTGGTCCAAAGACCGTTTGAAAGTGGCCTGCAACCAGCGTCTTCCTGCTACTTGTATGAGTTCTTCGTGATAGTTACTCTAATTATATAGACTTCTTCTAGATTGACAAATTCCATTCTGGGTTATACTAACACTAGTAAGAGATCGAGAGAGTTCGCAGTCAAACGTACCTATGTATTTAGGTACATATTTCGTCTAAAATGTCGATAAATGTTGCAGCACATTCACATTTGGAATTTTCAAGGCTAGAATGAATAGATATCTTCTAGATCGACGAGCTCCATCCTCGGCCACACCGTCGCATAACATCAGGTGAGTTGGTGGCCAGAAAAGCAGTCTGCAGTCTTACTTACGATTTCTTTACGCTTGATACGCTATTGAGTGTACGTTTTTTTATGAGAAATTATGCTTAAAATCTCCGTAAAAGATTGTAAATGCGCATTCTTTAGATTATTCTAAATAAATCACTTGTTTATCAAGAAAAAGTTCGTTCGTTGGAGGTTACGAATAAAGCATTTATTTTTATTTTTGTACGAGATGTATTATTATTATTACAAACATAAAATATAGTCTATAACATTCAGGGAGTGAAGACGAATCTAACGACATGACACCTCGCATCGAAATCGGTGAAGCCGTATGCTGTAGACGATCATATAGAAATGTACATACATACATACACACATACATTCACTTGAAAAACAATTCTCCTTACGCAGTCAGGATATGTTACAAATTAATTTGGTATTTTATCATGAATAAAGTTATTAATTAATAAGATAAGCGTTTTGGTAATTTAATACTCTGTATTATACATATAGGTACCTACTTAGAATATATGTGTACATATCAGTATAGTAGTTACCATGGAAAAACGTTTCCTATAAAAATTCAGCTAATTTTACTACTATGCTACATAGCTGTACCCGCGACTTAGTACGCGTTCGAAGAACTACCGAACCAAAATCAAAGTAAAAAAATACTTTGAGGATTTTTCAAATATAATTTGGAAAAAAAATGGAAATATTATATATATTTATAATTTTTTTTTTTTTACATAGAAGATAGATCTACGATTGACCACCAACTCGCCTGATGTTAAGCGACGGTGTGGCCGAGGATGGAGCTCGTCGATCTAGAAGATATCTATTCACTCTAGCCTTGAAAATTCGAAGATTGTATATTATCTTATTTTAATTTTTTATAAGGTTATTGCAGCATATATTTGGTCCAATTGTCTATAATAATTATTATAGTTTAAAAAACTGAAACAAAGACTTCCAAATACGCAATTCGAAAAAATATGGATGACATATTTTTCCAGTAACTTTTGTTTTTAGAAACAAACTCATACCAAACTACTGAACCGATTTTGATTAAATTTCTATGAGACCAATTTAAAAATACATCCTTTCAAATAAAAATAGAAACAAATATGTTAAAAATTACTGAGTTAAAAAATACACCCTATTTCATAACCTCCACCTTTTTCAAAGGTCGCTTAAAAATGTAAACTATATTTTACCGTTCGAGGTCATGGCGAAGTTAAATAAAAGCTTGTTATAATTTTAAAGGAAAAGAGTTTTACTGACTGGGGTTACCCCATTGGACTTTCCTGTACGTAATCGGAATCACTTACGTAATGGACAAGTAATTAAATTAACAATGAAATTACCTCTGCTGCAATATTATTTATAACATTTATACCTGCATAGTTACTATTAGGTACTACCATACTAGATATACCCATTTTTTATGCAAGAAAGATAGATAGATAGATAGATAGATGAACTCTTTATTGTACACACCTTAAAAGTAATAACAAAGAACTTAAATAGACTAGTGCAACAAAAGGCGGCCTTGTCGCTAAAAGCGATCTCTTCCAGGCAACCATCGAATCTCAATCGAATCGAATCGAAGATCTACGATTGACCACCAACTCGCCTGATGTTAAACGACGGTGTGGCCGAGGATGGAACTCGTCGATCTAGAGGATATCTATTCCCTCTAAGGATATCTATTCCCTCTAGCCTTGAAAATTTCAAGATAACAGTAGGTCTTAGGAAACAGAGATGGCGGCAAAGAATTCCATTCCTGTGCAGTACGCAGCAAGAAGGTAGGAAGACGCTGGATGCAGGCCGCTTCCAACTGGTATTTCTGGAAATCCATGGAGGAGGCCTATGTCCAGCAGTGGACTTCTTATGGCTGAGATGATGATGATGATGATGACGCAGCAAGAACGTGAACCGATATCGCTGCATGAGTACTGATTTTTAGCATTTCTACGAGAAATGGGTGGTAATTCGCCGACTTTCTGCTAGTCCTGTAGTGAAATGAGGAAGGTGAAATAATAATTATTCATCACCACGCATGTAGTGATGAATAATTATTGGCGGAGTAATCTCTGAACGAACATACAATCGAATTGAAAACCTCCTTCTTATTGGAAGTCGGTTAAAATGATGATGATGATAGAATAAATTCTGTCACAGAATACTTAATAGGAGAGGTGGTGTGCAAACATATTTAACTGTTGCTACGTTACAGTAAGTGCAATAAGGTATGGCAACTTGCTCAGGCGCAAAGTGCCTACTCTTTACTTACCTACAGCGACACTCTATAGTACCTACATCTCGTTCTATCGTATATATCTGATATTATGCAAAGTCCTGAAGTAAAGGTTGCTAGTCTATCAATCTTCTACAGGGTTCATTTTGGAGAATGTGCATCAGAACGGCACGATCTGATTTTGCCATCCCCTTTTTTCTACAGGACAAGTAGAAAGTCGGCCCACTACCACCCATACATTGTAGATTTTCTTAATACGAACCAAACGTTTAATTCTACTTTTTTTAATCTGTACAGGAGGGTTCAAATTGGAAAGTGCTTTAACCGTATCATGTGGGGTATTATATAAAAAAGCTGCATTAGCACAAGCTGAAACAGGTTTTTAAATATTATTTCGATGTATTATTTTCGGTTTATGAAGGAAAATGTAAAAAAATAAAATATATAATTTCCCCCTTTTACCTACTAGTTTGTACGGAATCCTCGGTGGGCGAGTCTGACTCGCACTTGTCCAGTTATTTCATTACTACGCAGGTGAAACAGCGGGACGCAGCTAATTATAAATAAACTACAATGCGCCTGATGCGTTCTATTTAGTTCATTGATTGTAAAGAGCAAGGCCGTAGGCAAAGGGGGGGGGGGTGTTGAGGGTTCAACCCCCCCCCCCCCAAATTCTTTCCTATCTATCATTACACCCCCCCCCCCCCCCGCGCTGAGAAAAATATAGCTATATATCCATGGTCCATTGGTCCAATTGGTCCATTGCTGAAGAACCCCGAAGTGAATTCCTGGCTGGTAAAAGCGTTTTATTTCTTAAAACGCTTACGCTTCTAAATGCTAAGAAACTGAGACGTGCCGACACGTGACATTTCGATAGCTAATATCAATCCCATACATTTAGTTTTCTATTTTACAGGCGTTCAAGAAATTAGAATCCCGCTTGTCTAACCCCCCTAGGTATCAAAATAAAAAAATATTTATTGCATAAACTGCTACATTTGGTGTGATAGAGTACTTAGCATCTCAGTCTTTACTTACTTACTTACTACTAACTTTACTTACTTACTATTTTCCTTTTAAATATACTTATATACGTAGTTTTTTCTTATTTATTGTATAAACTTATAAAATTGTGAATTAGAAAACTAAGAGATACTATTTACATAGAAATATTTTAAAAATATATAAAAAATAAAATATAAAAGCAATCATTTACTTATTTCGTTTGTAATGAGCATATATTTAAAATATATATTTTCACTGTTATCTTTATTAAATATATATGTTACTATAAAAACCCGAACATTGGTAAATCTTAGGTTTTACCAGTAAATCTTAGGGTTTACCAACACGAGTCGGTAAATGTAAGAATATGTAAAAAAGAAACGATTTTATCGGGCTTTTACCATTAGAATTTAGTACATGCTAGGTTTTACCAGTGACGGTTGGTAAATGTTGGTTTTGGAAATAAAACAATGCATAATAGACCAGTTTAGGCTAGGCCAAACTAGTTGATCCTGGTATAGGTATAAGCAATAATTTCTTCAGAGATTAGGTTATAGTTTTTTTTTTGTATTAAAAAAAAAAAAAAAACATAACCTAATCTCTGAAGAAATTATTGCTTATACTTATGACTGCGTCGCACCAAGCTACATCGTTCAATCAAACAAATGTTATTATATATGTTACTGTAAAAGCCGAATACAGTAACATATGCATTGTTTTATTTCCAAAACTAACATTTACCAACCGTCACTGGTAAAACCTAGCATGTATTAAATTCTAATGGTAAAAGCCCGATAAAATCGTTTCTTTTTTACATATTCTTACATTTACCGACTCGTGTTGGTAAACCCTAAGATTTACTGGTAAAACCTAAGATTTACCAATATTCGGGCTTTTACAGTAACATATACATCGAAATTTGCATAAATGTTAGTCATTAAAATACTCTTTTAAATTATAAAATACTATAAATATTAGCCATTGTTTAAATTTGCCCTTGAATTGTATTGTGCGGGGTATTTCTCATTTTACATTAGAAAATATCAGAGAAACTCAGGAATGGGATTATAAGCACTTAATATACTTTGAACATTAGAAGGAAGCTCAAACTCACGCAACGAGATAAATGCCTGGACAAACGAGGTAAAAATGCCTGGATGTCCCTCTGATAGATCGAATCAGAAACGAAAGAGATCCATAGATCCACAAAAGTCAACGACTTAGCACAGTGGATTGGCCAGTTGGAGTAGCAGTGGGCATGACACATAGCACATAGAAATGATGACCGATGGGGCTGAAAATGTCTCGAGTGGAGACAAGCGCAGCAGGAAAATGCTGGATGCCCGCTTCCAACCGATCCTATTGAAAATCCGTGGGCCTACGTGGGCCTACGTCCAGCTCCAAACTTCTTGGGTCCAATATGATGATGATGATGACACGTTCAAGTGACTTTATTTAAACTTATGAATACAGTTTGATTAAATACTAAAACTGTAATTAGCCCATTAAATTAAACGGTTTAATTCTACGTTTTTAATCCGTACAGCTAATGAATGGAACAAATTGCCGGCTTCTCTGTTCCCTGAGAGATACAATTTGAGACTTTTTTAGATCGGAGTGAATAGGTCTCTTCTGGGTCTGCGTGCTTCATCTTCGACCACATCGTCGCTTTCCAACAGGCGAGTTAGTGGTCAAACGAGGACCTATTTGCAATAAAAAATAATAATCGAAGAGTCAGTGCCTCCTATAAAATTTAATATGCATCTTTAGGTGCAAAATGCAACCAATCCGCGTACGGAGACCAGGATAATATAAACCGGTCACTGTGAACGCGGAAGTAAACTCTGGCTCGAGATTTAGTTTCGATTCCTCGAATTTTATAGCATTTACATACATAAAATCATGGGCGTACCCAGGGGGGGGCAGGGGGGCAGCTGCCCCCCCCTGGAAGTCTCGCAGAAAATGTATGAACTCGCCTAATTACTAATCTAAGTGTAAATGGGGCCTTATATGCTAACTATTAAATAAACCGCGCAGTAGACACTGGCAAAATGCACGGTGCAATTATTATAGCCATAAAAAACCGCGGTGTGAGCAAGTGCTATACTTAGTCGCCAGCCACCGCCGCGGCGACGAAGGTTACCGAATCTAGCTGAGCGTTCGTAATCTTGGCGGTAGGGAGTTGCGAGCGACTAGCATTTATTTTATTTGACATGTTATGCTAAGGCTTTGAATCTTGAGAGCTGCGTCTTCCAAGGACAGCAAGCCGCCAACAATATAGGGCAAATCAACCAGCTGCTTCGCTAAGCGAATATTTTCGCCGATCGTTCAAAGTTATTTAATATCCTTTGTATTTTGAGCCATGTCAGTACTGTGACAACAATAACAGCAAATCAGCATATGAATACCTAAAATTTGATATAAAGTTTCGAGAAAATTCGCGCTCGCTTCGCTCGCGCCTGATTATTTCCTATTATTTTTAGCCGACTGAGTAAGAAGGAGGGTTATGATTTTCAAGTGTATGTATATGGGTATGTTTCTATATGATCGCCTACAAGCCTAAACGGCTTGACCGATTCTGGTGTGTGAGTTGTCGTTAGAACTCCAACGAGCTTTTTCGTAATAAATAAGTGATTTCACTAGAATTATTCTAAATAATGCGCATTTATAGTCATTTACAGCGGTACTTTGTCATAAAAACGTATGTTTGTAATTTTCTATGAAGTCATGTTTTTTAATTAGGAATAATAAATTTGCAATCAATAAATTCAAATGGTTATATTTATAATTTTTTATAGCGTAAAAGTCGTTCTTATCCAAGTAGGGTTTTTCATTTTTCTTTTAACACAGATACTTGTATGGTATATCTGGGCCACAAAAATCTAGGACACGCCAACAAGATCAATGAATTAAATTACTTCCAAGATTTAATTTAAGTAACCTTTTCAATTTTCACGTTTAACATTTTTCCAATTTAATATAGAAGTACTGTGGGCTCACTAATACGAGAAATAAAGCTTATTACTATAAAAACATTACAAAAAATTTCGCGCTCGCTTCGCTCGCGCTATTATATTACCTATGTTTTTATTTATTTGGCCATGCAAACGCTGAGCGCTCGCTCAAAAATCATATTACTAACCAAAAAAATTTTACACCCCCCCCCCCCCCCCCGCTATGTTTCATAAAAAAAACTGACTTGCCCCCCCCCCTAGACCAAAAGCTGGGTACGCCCATGCATAAAATACACAGTTATTAAGGTAGAGGCTTTCTTTGTTATTGCGTTTTTAGGCTTCCGTACTAAGGGAACGGGAATGCTATTCGTGAGGCTACGGTGTCTATTGGTCTCTCCGTCCGTCCATCTGTCTGTCTGTATCTTGTGTTGTTAATCTTCTTCCAAATGAAGTATTAGAATATTTTAAAAGATGTATTATAATGTATTTATTATGTCTATGACACTACCTATATCAGCATACCTATATCATGAAATTAAAAGAAAGACTATTTTTGAAGTTTATACAACAAAAGTGACATCAAAGCGCTCAGTTTAGTAAAAAAAAGTAGTCTTAAATCCTAATCTTAACTTAATTACGGTCGGGATTCAATATGTCGCCCGTGACATAAATAAAACACATGTTAAACTTTTTAAAATAAATAAATATTTGTGAACATTTCACGCAACACCATCTAGCCCAAACTAAGCAAAGCTTGTACTATGGAACTGTGTAGACGGCTGATAGTATGCATGCATACTTTTTTGGACATATACCTATATACACATGATACATAAACACCCACACACAGAACAAACATCCATGCTCATCACACAAAGATTTGCCCTGGATGGGGATCGAACCCATGACCTACAGCTTAGCAGACAGACATATTACCAACCTGCGAGGCCAGCCAAATAAGCTCGTACCTCGTAGTTTGGAAAGGGAATTGAAGACGCCCCCTGATCTAAATCATAATAAAAAAATAAAAATAAAAAATATTTGTGGACATTTCACACAACACCATCTAGCCCAAACTAAGCAAAGCTTGTACTATGGAACTAGATGGCTGATAGAATACATATATACTTTTTTGTTGTTGTAAATATATACATATGATACATAGAAACACCCAGACACAAAACAAACATCCATGCTCATCACGCAAATGTTTGCCCTGTTTGCCTGCAATAAATAAAACACGGTACATGATCATTATGTAAAATTATAAAGTGTTTATTTTGTAATTTTGACTAGGTTTAATTTATGAATCTAATGTGAAGGAAGGAGATATTATAACACTAAGTAATAGTAAACACAAATAATATTATTTCAGTTACATAAAAACAGGCAATTTTTCCAACGTAAGCACAAATTGTTCTTTACTTTACTTAATACTAAACTAAAATATAAAATACAGTTTAAGCTCCTAGAATCTAATCAGTTTTTCACATAGAATATAGGTAAGTACTACGAGTACCTATTCGAGAGAAACGTCGTCGCCCGCTTCCACACAATTAGTAGAAAACTCCTTTCCATCCGAGATTGACGATTCTTTTTTAGGGTTCCGTAGTAAACAAAGAACCCTTATACTTTTGCCAGGTCTGTCTGTCTGTCTGTCCGCGGCTTTGCTCAAAGACTATTAGTAAGCTACACACCGAGAAAAAAGTAGAAAAAAATCATGAAAATTATTTTTTGTAAAGGTGAGGTGAATTCTTTTTTCTCATATACCCCATTGTATGGCATTTTAGTATATTGGGGGGGTGTGCGAAAATATTTTTTCAATTCAGAAATCTGTTCGCGAAATATTAACTTTGAAGTGAAATTTTTTGATAGTCAAGTGTAACCCCCATCGCCGTCCCTCCCTCTACCGGCTAAACGGTTGACTTTGGAGATATGAAAAAAATCATGCTAGTACCATATGATGAAATTAAAAAGAAAATTATCACGGCTAAGAAGTAGACTTTACAAGTAAATAAGTAATAGTCGATCAACTTAAAACATGTACTTAGAGAAGTAAGAAAAAAAAATGCAAATTTCGTCAACTAGTATGTTCATAGTAAGGGCTTCGTCAACTAGTATGTTCATAGTAAGTCTGCTAATGGATAATAAACTCCATTTACAGGCGATTCATTGGATATTGAAATAGCAGACTTGAGATGTAGCAAAAAATCTTATGTAACATACTTATAATGACAAGAGCAGCAGATCGGAAGATCTACTTTCTCTTTCACCGGATCGCTGTCTCCAGAGACAACTAAAAATTCCCAAGTGCTGTAAGTTTGCTTGCAGAAGGTCTTGATGTCAGGTGCTTGTGGCAGGGCGGTGAAACAGGCGTTCCCAGCTCCTCTGTAAATAAACGTAATATGATTTAAAAACTGGGCACGCGCGAATTTAACTTTTGTGTAGAGGGTTCAGTAAATAAATATTATATCTCATTTATCAATTTTTTTGCAAGATATGTATGCATAATATTGATTATTATTATAGTTTCCCATGTTATTTTAGACCATGCTAATTAATTTAATTTTTAAATAAAAACATTTTTTTTTAAGAAACTAAAAAAAAATGTACTTTTTTTCAAAATTTTAGTGACAACCCCGAAATTCTGACATAGTCTAACAGACTCAGAATATGTAGATAACATAAAAAAGTTCGTTAACCTCCAAGAAAATATAAGCTGCGTAACAGCTGATTATCTGGGATTTTGGATTTTTCTGAATCGTGCCCTTCATAAAAGTCGTCTGTTACTTAGAAATTATATGAAAACGGCATCTTTTTGGCTTAGAACAGGGTACTATACTAGCCCTGTATTAAATATATATTATTATATAAAATAAATCCTCAAGTCATCCATATTCGCCAATCCGGTAACTATCACACATCATTGAGTTTATTCATACATCGCACTTACTTGCAAGTCTCCAGTCTGACCATCTGTAAGTAGTTTGTTCATATAACGAACTTATTTGCAAGTCTCTAGTCTGACCATCTGTAAGTAGTTTGTTCATATATCGAACTTACTTGCAAGTCTCCAGTCTGACCATCTGTAAGTAGTTTGTTCATATATCGAACTTACTTGCAAGTCTCCAGTCTGACCATCTGTAAGTAGTTTTCTTCTGGTGCTTGCACAACCGTTCGCCAATCTCCACGCTTATTCCGCACCTTGTATAGAGGCTTGTACTGGAAAATAAAATTAATAATTATTTATAGTTTAAAAAACTGAAACAACTGATTTTATTATTTAAAAAAAACAAACTACTGAACCGATTTTGATGAAATTTCAATGGGACCAATCAACAATCTGAAAGTATACATGTTTATCTATAATTTCTAACAAAAAACTAAATTAAAATCAGTTTATGAGTTATTCGATAATGAACATTAAAAAATACAACCGAATTGAGAACCTCTTCCTTTTTGATGTCGGTTAAAAATTTTACATTAGAATAAATAATAGTGCCTATAATACTGTATAAACCTTATAATATACTTATAGATATTGGAGGGGCGAAATGTTCGGCCACATTGTATGATAAATCTATGAAAACTATCATAAATGGCAAGATTACGAGAAAGAGAGGACCGGGTGACAGAGACCGTTTATAGAATTACGATAGGAAAAGGCAAACGTTGTTTGTCACACAGTGAAGACCTTGGCAGAGGACCCGACAAACATGGAAAAATTGGAAATGCGTGTGTTACTTCACTGTAGGGCTACTGGATGGATGCAAGCTACTTCCAACCGGTGTTTTTGGATATTTTATTTTATTTGGGAGATATACACAGTTATTTTAACTTAATGTACTTAAAAATATTAGGGTATCTTAGCTCTATTTACATATCTCCGCATATGTTTTACTAAACAAACGGTTGTCCTCAAGCAATATATCTATCTAATACCTTTAAACGAGCAAATGCATCGCTTATATCAATCATTTGATTTCTTGGGACTGACTCTAAATTATGACTTTACATGAATTGTTGGTCAAACGAGAAGCCTACTCTAGTCTAGTTTATATAATTATGTTCATACGTTACTATTTGCATGCCATAATTTTACCTGCAATAACTGGAGAAAATCGAGAAATTCGAACACGACACCCTCCAAATTTCATAACTCTATGACCAGCGATTTACGTTATGCTGTCCATAATAAGGATTTGTATAGGTATAGAATACTGTAGGAATAGTGTACTGTTTAGGTATGGTATATAATAATGTAGAATTTTATAGGTAAGTATATGATACAAAAAAAATATAGGAATATAAAAATGTGAAATCCTAGTAGGTAACTGAAGGATAACAATGACATGGAAAATACAGAAATTTCAAGCGGTTTGCCTTAATTTTACTCTTATTTTCATCACACAAATTATAAATAAATGTAGGTACCTACTGCCATGAAATTATTGTAGTAGCTATTTTAACCAACTTCAAATAGAAGGAGGTTAACAAATCGGCTGTGTTTTTAGGGTCCCGTAGTCAACTACGAACCCTTATAGTTTCGACATGTCCGTCTGTCTACATGTCTGTCTGACCGCGCGCGCGGCTTTGCTCAAAGACTATTATTAGTACTAGAAAGTTATAATTTATTATAAGTTTACATATATCACGCCAACTAAATGGTAGGATAAAATTAAAACAAAATATTTTTGTTTGAAAAAATACACTCAGATATATATTAAAAAATATATTCAGATTGGTCCTATAGAAATTTTATCAATATCCGTTCAGTGGTTTCGTTTTTTAAATAATTTTAAATATATAAATTATATTTTTTTTATAAAATTAATACTGTATTAAACAAGGAACCCTTATAGTTTCGCCATGTTCGTCTGTCTGTCTGTCCTCGGCTTTGTTCAAAGAATTAAGTAATTGAATGCTGAAATTGAATGAATAGAATGCTGAAATTTGGCATGAACATACCTACATAAATGACGTTAAAAAAGTCGTAGAACAAAATCTTGAAAAACATTTTTTTCGGGGTACCTCTCCTACATATAAAGTGGAGATTTATTTTTTCTCATCTACCCCATCGTGTGGGGTATATGAAAAAAAAAATAGATTTGATAACTAATAAAAAACAATAGGGGCGTGCGAAAACCATTTTTCAAATTAGCTATCTGTTTGTTAAATACTTTTAGAATTGAAACAACTTTTACTAAAATAACTTTTAACAACTTTTTCATTTCTCATACTCAGAAAGTACGCTTGAAGTTGACTGTACCGTACAAACAGACGAAAACACTACTTTTCGTCCCTAGGGAAAATCATATTTCCGTGCTGTCTAATTATGAAAAAAATCACTTTCTATTTTGACATTTGTATTGAAGCATGTCCAATCTTTTTTCTTCTGGATCACGGGGATGTAGACACGCGCGATCAGTTCATTTGTCATTTTCAAATTGTTTCTTGTATATCTTGAATGAGTCTTTTGTGTTTTGTTTTATCTTATCTTGTCACTCTAAAGTCAGTTTCGAATAAATTTAATTAAAGTAGCGGTTAAGGAAAACGTTGATAGTCCTTGAAAGCTGTCATTTCCGTATTACTATTATGCACTGTTGCTAACGAAACAAGGTATTTGTAAATATACCTATCTAAGTGTTTGTTATGTCATCGTAAACACTAATTAGCCTAAGTATCTGATTTGCAATACATGATATATTTATTTAAAGTTATTTGTTTGTACAGTACAGACGTTTTTTTCTTCATACGTCGACAAAGTGATTGAAATAGGAATGACATAGATTAAATAATAGTATACCTAGTATTATTTAATACGTACGTACCTACGTAGACATTCGTCCACGCCAGTTACTAGTCAGCTCTAAAACCATATCTATACCCATTACCGGTCCAGTAGAGTGGCATTGTCAAAGAGGAAGGTATATTACATTTCCTCCAAAAGCGCAGACTAGTTAGTTGGTAAGTGGTAACCCGGTGTGAACAGGGGCCGTACCACAAGTGTTCAAACTGTCTTATTTCAATATTACTTTTGTCTTGCTCTTTCTACAGTTGAGCGAGCAAGACATAGGACAAAGTAATATTGAAATAAAATTGTTACTAGAATTGTGGTAATCCCGCAGTCGAGTAGGCCAGTAGGCGGCCCGTCTACTGGCTACTCGACAGTTCACACCAGATTAGTACTTACTAACTCGCTAGTCTACTCTACTACGCCATTCTACTCGACTGGTAAGTATCGGGCTTAAAACCAAGATTTTTAGAGGTAGCCAGTTACTCGGCATAAACAAACTTCTTATCTGTATCAGTTGACATGCGATTATTAAGGAAAGGTAAATTAGGGGCTTAAAAACAATTATTTAAAAAACTCTAGTGTGTACTGGAGTTGAACTTGGCCGATATAAGCATGCCGATTTTGGTACTCGAATCTAACAAATGAGACAAACAGCGTAAGCTCAGAATAGGCTCACCTCACATTCACGCGTTCACAGTGCTTTTGTCTCTGGCATTCCTTTTTTTTTTTTTTTTACATAAAGCCGTCATCGGACACAATCATTAAGCCGAATGGCCCTAGGAGACTATAATTAACGGATCGAGTTTTGGCGGGAACGTCTAAGTAACGTGTTGTTGCTTTGTTTTATTTTCTTAAACTTGTGTTATTTTGAACATTAATGCTATAAAAATGGTGGTGTTTTATTCATTAAGTGTTCGATAAGGTGCGTGAGTGTGGGCAAGTGAAATAAAGCAGTAAAACGTGTGATTTTTCGTTGTCGGCAAAACTCCATAGAAGCTTCTAGTAAAGTCGCCACCACTTTACTGAAGCAGGACTCGACTTATAAATTGACTGTATACGTGACTTAGATTGTAACTGGAACATTTAAAACTTGTTTTATTCAAGAAACTTGAAAAAATCCTAATACTTGACACTGGCAAATGCTTTAATGCGGGTCCAATACAAAAAACAACAAGAATTAACGGATCACGTGACTCAAATCCCGAGACTGACGACAGCAATAAGTTTTGCAAAAATAAAATCAGAAATGTCAGCAACAAAATAACTGTGAACTGACTGTGTAGACTATTAATAGGTAGTTGACATATCAATTTTAGTAGGTATTCAGATATGCTTATCTGAAACTGTAGACGGTTTAATATATCCAACCTACTGATTTAAATTGAGTTAGCTCCTTGTTCGTTCTACAGAATATGAAAGAGGGAGACAGATGCCAAAGAAATATATTTTTAACTGATCAGTGTATCTGTACGTCTGTTTGTCAGCTCTTAAATAGATAGACCGAGTTTGATATACCTACTTTACCTATTTCATGTCTGTTTCCTGAGAACTGGAATCTTGAAATTTTCAAGGTTAGAGTGAATAGATATCTTCTAGATCGACGTGTTGTATCCTCGAACACATCGTTGCTTAACATCAGGCGAGTTAGTGGTCAATCGTAGATCTATCTTGCTTAAAAAAGAGGTTTTAATCGTGAGTGATGTTCTTAGCTATGTTTCAACAAAATCAGTTCCGCCGTTTTTTATGCCGTTTTTTTAAGTTATCCAAACTTACTTATTATATATGCCGTTTTTTTTTAAGTTATCCAAACTTACATACCTACTTAATGTTAGATTGTATAAGGAACTAAAATCTATAGTAAAATTATGAAGGTAGATAAGTTATATTTACCGAGACTTCAGCTTCGCAGTCGGAGATTTCCTCTGGATCGCCCTGACGGTCTCCCACAGTCTCGATTATGAGAGTAGGCTGCTGTAGGGGCTTCTGGAAGTGAGATAAACGATTAAAATTTAAAAAAAAACTAAAACAACCGACTTCAAAATACCCATTTTTGTTTTAAAAATCAAAGTAATGTACCGATTTCGATGATATTTCTATTAGACCAATCTGAAAGTATATCCAAGTAGGTACTTTCCAAACATAAAAAGATTTTTTGAAATCGATTTAAAAATGATGATTTCATCATTTTATGAGGTAGGTGCTCTTTGATAATGGGCGTGTTATTGGAGGTACTTAACAAACATAAATATTAATTATAGTTTAAAAAACTGAAAAAAAAACTACTTCGAAATACGCAAAATACACGACTTGCTATTATTGTTATTGTTATTTAAAAAAAAAAAAAAAAAACTACTTCCAAATACGCAAAATACGCCACTTGCTATTTTACACTTGGATGACATTTTACAGACTACAGGCGCTTGGATGACATTTTACCAGTTAGTTATTTTCTTATAAAAACCAAAGTAGGTACTGCATCGATTTTGACAAAAAAAATACTATATGGGACCACCTCTGGAGTATCTACCAATCAATACAAAACGAATCATTAAAATCAATGCACAATTGGCTGAGTAATCGGTGAACAAACATATTAAAAAAACACAGCCGAATTATTAAACTCTTGCCTTTTGAAGTCAGTAAAAATAAAAAATAAAACTATAAAAAGGTAGAAAAATACAAGCTTAGCTCATTGTTCCAATCACATATTTTTTAAAGAAATCCGATAAATGTTTAGCTTAATAAATGATACAATAAAATAATTCAAACTAGTAACATAGTATAACATTTTATACAAAATCACTGGTGTGTGGACTGTGAACATTAAGTTCTTAAGTAGTAACTAACGGTCTAACCGAAGAACGTTACTTAACTTTAAGCATTGCTTAACATATTTTGTCAACTTCTTGCTGACACGAAATGACACTTGCGGAAAGAAGACAGAGAATTTAAGATAATGGTTAAAGTTTTTTGGTTTTTTGGTTAGGTCAGTAATGTTTACAAAGGTTTTCACGATTGTTACTCATTGAAATTCGAGTATTTGGTTATAAAATATACGCGATAAATCCAATGATGTATTATACGTAGATAGGTTTTCCCAGTCTCTGCGTGGCAAGCCTTATGCACCTAAGTTAATCACCCGACTCGGCCAAGATACTAAAAGGCCTAAGGATGTGGTCTTATCCTCTAAAGTGCTGAGATTTGCCTTGCTTTTACTACATATCCAATGAGTATAACTTCTCATCGGATAAATCCGTAAAAAAATGTTTAATTTGTTCAACGTCTCAAATTATCTGTCTTCTTTCCGCAAGTGTCATTACGTGTCAGCAAGAAGTTGACAAAATATGTTGAGCATTGCTCTTTGAGTAATATTTTTCGGTAAGACTCTAAGAGTTTCCCGTAGACTGTACGATTAGAAAAGAAAAGAAAAGAAAATAATCTGTTTTTTGATAAAAATAAGTTTCGACAAAGACGCAAGATTTTTATGCAAGGTTTTCGGCACCAAACAATATCAATCTATGGTAAAAATATAAAAAAAATCTTGTCTTTTCCCTTCCTTATGAAGTCATAGAGTATAATATACTTTCGTTATTTATTTAGAGATGAATTAGGTCAGACACAGTGGTCTGACCTAATTCATCTCTGTAGTCTGATCTACCAACAACAATTTTAAAATTATTTATTTGATAAATATTATAAAATATAGAATAATTTTTAACAACATTAAATATTCCTCAACCTCTATATAATTCTCTTCACCCATAATCAATATTTTTTAATAACTTTTGACCATAATATAAAAAATAATATCTTACACCAAGTTCTTAAACTTGGCATAAAATCAATAAAATTTGATCTGAATTTCGAAAGATAAGTCCATTGGCACTCTCGGCAGTCCATTTATCGTTACGGACCATCGTAGACCGCAACAGTCGCTTTACATCAGGCGAGTTAACGGTCAAACGTAAATCTATTATCGAAAAAAAGGACACACACCACTGACATTATCAAACAGAGGAAAGACGTGTGCGCAAGCTCAAAGTTGGACCCACTCTTTGTCTATGTAAATACTGAAATCTGTGGACCCACTATACTATAGAGTCCACTGGACTCAGTGGGACAGTCACGTTTGGTCGCAAATCTACCTTTTCCGTGACAGCTCATGTCAACTACCTTTGAGAGTACCGACCTACCTTCCTACCTTTGTCTACATATTGTGTGACATGCTCAAGGCAAACAGAAGAAAATTTGATTTTGTGAAGCAATTGTCAGGTCCAAGATTTTAGCTACGTAACCGCGTCACATGTCTCCTCCTTTGTCAATGACATTATCAAACAATAATGTCATTGACACACATTGCTTATCACAAAATTCATGCACAGATTTAGGTCGCCCTTTTCCGGTTCTACCGAAAAAGCAAAACAAAACTGTTTTCCTTAAACTTACTGTTCCTTTAAATAGTTTGTTGAACCGTTCCTGGGGGTAGTCAGGTGGTTTGATGGTGCAAAAGGTCTGGTTCCGACATGGTTCGGGGACTTCCTCGTCAGGGGTCCCGTAGCGGGTCTGGGACACCTCCTGAATGGGGCCCGGGTACTTTATGGGCATGTAGTTTGTGTCTGAAAAAAATAGAAGTTCTGTTGTGTTACCAGATATTTATCTGGTTGCCGTGACAGTGATTGCACTACGTGGTGGCGCCATCTAGTAAAGCGTGAACGCATAAAATACCGAATTACAATTTGTCCTTACCCGCTATTCCTTAATTTACTGGCTAAAATCTAGGTTTCAATGGCTTATAACTCCGCATCTATCGCGTAGGCAACCCTATGTAGGGTTTTGAATTCTACGTGTAGGTATAATAGTCTAGGATAATTTCACCCATTTCTAATTCACTCATTTAGACACATAAATTGATAGTTGCACTCAACAAAACGTGTAATCTGAATAACTAGATAGGTACATAAATGTACATACCCGGTTATTCTAATCTATTAGAAAGCGCCTACTAAGATCTTGCAAAGCCTTTCACCTGTCTAGTTTCACTTCTCTAAGTCTCTAACTAGATAATGTCAATATCTCTAACTAGATAATACCATCTTATCCAATTTCTATGTTTCCTACATTTATCAGTAAATTGGATTTCACAGAAACGATACAAAATGAAAGGAGTTTATTTTAGTCACCACATTTTAATATCGGATGTACGGAGAAAGTTAGGGAAGGTGCGTATTTACGCAACCAGGTTTTTACACCAGGTATTTGCTTGCAAGTATGGCGACCAGGTGCCGCCCGAAACACTTGCAAGGAGAAAAAGTATTTACTTTACGGGATTTCGCGAATGCTATTATGCTTCTTATTGTAACATGTACAATGAACATTTTCCTATGCAAGTATTTTAGTTGAAAAACTCGCTACGCAATTGTGCACCTTATTATAACTTAAATACAAATCAATTTTCTTTAACGAAAAAAATACTTTCAAGGGTTTTGACCCTGGTTTTTGGCGCTTCACTCGGGTGTCATCGTCAAATACACGGAACGAAGTAGGCAAGCAATATATATCGCGCTCGCTCAGTCATGTTTGGTGTCGTTTGGAACGTTTTGAATTTCGTGAATGCCATTATGCTTCTTATTATAACGTATATAATGAACAATATCCTATGAAAGTATTATAGTAGAAAAACTTGTTACGCAATTGTGCACCTTATCTTAGTTAAAATACAAATCAATTTTCTTTAACGAAAAAAATACTTTGAAAGGTTTTGAGCCCTGGTTTTTGGCGCTGGTATTTTTATGTGGGCGCACTTGGAAGCCCTGGTATGAGATTTTGCAAGTATAACCCATCCCTAGAGAAAGTACTCTATGATGGATGGAACATGTATTTTGGTCTTTGGACTTACCTTTTTTTGTGATGCCACCATTTGCCAATTGCAGGCTGAAACCTGCTACCTGCAATCAAACAATAAAAATATTTAACAGGTATTACAAACAAACGCATGCATATAGGCTCCGGCATATTGGTCCGACGGGATGGGGTCCCGGCATATATACCACACTGTTATTGAACCGAGCGTGCGAAGGGAGAGAAGGGGAGAGGGGGGTCTCCATTTCAAAAAGTTGGAAATTTGCGAAAGTTATCAGAAATAATAATAATTAGTTCTGAGAAAGATTCTGTTCAAAAAGTTTTGAAAAAGAAAATGGGAATCTCTTTTTTGAGATACTTACAAATTTAATAGGCACCTAAGTCAAAAAGTAGGCTGGCGCTGCCGTCTCGCTCACCCGCAACACCTTTATTTTAGTTATAAAATTATTGAAATTACTTTTGATACCTCTTTAGCTTTAGATGAACACTATTACAATGTAGGTATTAACAATAATTGTCATTTTTACCGAAATTTTGTCGTTTAGACGTTTATTTCGGTCAAAATTATCATTAATATTTCTTATTAAATATTAATTATTATTAATATTTCGGTATAATTATCGGTTAAATTATCGGTCGGTTTGTTCTTATGAAGCTAAAGAGAAAATATTTATCAAAGGTCATTTTAATAATTTCATATCTATAATAAACCGCGTGCGAGCGTGACAGCGACGCTATCCTAAAAATCTTTGCCTTAAAAAGACTCCGGTTATTTTTACCGGAAACCAAAACTACTCTAGAAAAAAAATATCTTGAGAAAAAGTTAAAATCAAGACGTTATTATTTCGTGGTGGACTAGTAGTAAATGTCTTCTTTAGAAACGAAATGACAAAAATGTCATTTCACTTTTTTTTCATTTACTTTTTTTTATATATGACACAAAAACCTCCAATCAGCTCCACAGTAGTTCTGAACAACCCCACGTAGATGCGACGTGATGAGATAAATGAACCAGTCCATATAAAATAAATTTTATGCAAGTACAAAATATAGACGCTTAGTTTAGGTCTTATAACTAGACATGATCTCAGAAACCATGCTCTAACTGCTAATATGAAAATACTATTCAGTTTTATGTTCTGTACCTAATATACCTAGGTAAGTACATATAATATTATAAGAATTAATGTGTAATACTATTTATGTATTCTGTGCCTAAGATACATTTAGAAATTCCTTTCGTTATTACCATGAGAATTTTAGATACGTGAATAATTTAGTTGACTATGCAAAAACGGAGGCATATTTTGTTGTGACTATGTACGAGTATGTACTACGTATCTCTATGTGTTCATATGTTTCATCTAATCATTTACTATCCTGATTTTCACAAATACCCGATTTGTGAAAATCAGGACAGTCCATGGATGCGTTTTTAATGTTCCGTAGTTTTTTATACTATGAGGAAACTTTATAAACTCGCCACGTTCGTCTTTCTCTGTCTTTTCGTCCATGCGTACCATGATATCTATTTTATTTCTAACACTTTATAAGTTGCCTTTTTATTTGTATGCCACTATATAGGTAATTACTTTTATGGAAAAAAAAAATTACAGCTGGCAATGTTTCATCCACCATTTTATACTCAGATGTGATCAGTAGGAGTAATAATCCACCAAAAGGGAAAAAAATGTATCAAGGTAAAGGGCAGCACACATAAGTATAATAACATGCAAGAAAATTACCTAAGTGCGTATCAGGCCACCGCAGAATAGGGTTCCATATAGTTGTACTTCACTGTAAAGTACAACTGCTACGTAACTGAAGTCTTTACTATATCCGGACGTAGAATAGAGCTACTTATTTTATAGTTATGAATGTATTGATTGATTTTGCAATTTAAATGAAATTTGTCTCTCGAACTACATTTTATCAGTTGGTTGTCTATAATAACTCGTTAACTTGTAAAGCCTATTTAGGTATGAAAATGTTCCTTTTAATTTTATTGTACATATATGCTACTAGCATGATTTTTTCACATCTCCAAAGTCAACCGTTTGCAGGAGGTGGGGAGATTTGACGCTTATAAAAAATATCTTTAAAAGTTAAAATTTCGCAGATGGATCCTACATTTAAAGATAGTTTTCACACATCCCAATATTTTTCAATTACCTATCGCACTACACTCCACAGTATGGGGTAGATGAGAAAAAAATATCAGGTAAAATAGGGATGAATATTTTTATTACCCAAAAAAAATACTTTTTTTCTAAGTTATTATTCTAATATTTTCTTGACGTGATTAATATGCATATCCGTGCTAAATAAGCAGCTTTATATTATTAAGTCTTTGAACTAAGCTGTGGACACACGGACAGACGGACGAACATGGTGAAACACTACGAACTATTTGACTACGGAACCCTAAAACCTGCGGTGTCACACAAGAATTACTTTACCAGTGCAATGCGCAATGTACTATACATGTCAAGTAGCTACTTAATATTTTTTGCATTATAGTATAATTGAATATGTTACTATACTTACCTACTAATTTATTTTTACCTGCTATGTCTAGCAGGAGTATACGTATTTATCATGCCAACGAAATCGTAAAAAAAAATAAAAAAATAAGTAACATGTTTATAATTGTTTTTTTACGTGAAAGAAAGGAAAACGAAATCGAAGGTAAATCCTACACTATAATTGGATATTCAATTATGTCACTTACATTGAAACAGCACGGAAACCAATTAAAAATACAAGTTTATTAATACATAGTAATGATAAATAGGTACAAAATATAATGAAACAAGCTTGACCGCTGTCTGTTTGTAATGGTGGCCTTCGAAATATGCAAATAGGAGGGTATGTAACGGCGTGTCTGTTACACGTGGGATTTTTTGTGTTAACAGACAAATTCAAATAAAGAATCTATAGTTTTTGTGGTAGAAAGCCATTATTAACAAGGCTAGTTTCTAATTACCTATATTAATTAATGTTTTTGTCCTACCCTGAGTAAATGAAGAGAAACCCCTTTAGAATCATGGCGAAAATGCGAATGAAGGCTCTGCTTGTAGTAAAACGTCTGTTCCGCTCGCGCATAGCTACATTTTTGTAGATATAAAATTTCTGAATACAAAATATCGGTTATGCATAAATATAGACATCAGCTTTATAAACGTTCAGCAAAAATTTCATTTTGATATACAAATTTTTGTGATTTGAATAAAAAATTACAACTTGAATCTATTTTGAGAGCTAATGAAAATTTGAATCAAAGTGAATTTTTTCATAAGAATTCGTGATACTTATCTTTAGATTCTTTAATGTCACATTTTGCGTAAGTCATTTAGTAAAATTCACTGAAGTATATTATAAAGGGTCAATGGTAAAATTATATCATCAAAAATGTCGCTATGCGCGAGCGAGACAGGGGAATTCTTTGATAAAGTATCGACAATGCCATAGGAGGACTTATACCGACAGAACCTGAAATGTCGAGTCTCTGTTTTAATTTAACTTGTGTTATTTCGAATGTTAATGCTTCAAAAATGATTTTATGGTTCCGTACCAAAAACAGAAAAATTCCAAATTATTTATTTCACGTATAGAGTACATCTTATGACAATGACGAGTGACGACACTAGCCACCAAACTGGGCGCCAACCCGTATCTTGGCAGGAAGATCCCTTATAAGATAGGATAACTTCGTTGTCCGTCTGCCTGTCAAGGGTCTTTTTCTTAGAAACGGATACGAGAATCAAGTTGAAAATAATATCAAAAGAGTAGGTCTAAAGTTATTTGAAACTATGTAGAAAAATCAAACACCTATCTTAGGCTGGAACTGGCCAGAGCCCTCGGTGTTTGAAGCAATTTCTTAGTCGAATGCTTTTTTATTCCATTAGTTATACTTATATAAACGAGTATATGCAAGAAAAAGTGGTGAAAAGTTTTCATGTTGTCGATAAAACTCTGTAGAAGCTTCCAGTAAATTCTCCACCACTTTACTGAGACATAACTAGAAAATGTTCGCATGGTGGCGAGTATAATTTGTTCAGACCAAAGAATTAAATGTAAACTAGAACATAAATTTCAAACAACAAAACGGTTGACAAAGTTACTATCTAGCAGAGTTACTAAGTGTAGGCACTGCTCTGCAGTTGCGATGAACAGTGAGTGTTTAAAACAAGTTCAAAACGTGATACATCTATACCTACAAACGTGATACGTTATATGCTTAAAAAGGTTGTGATGTACGAGAGCGAGATAGCTGCTCGCGTTGATCTCCACCTTAAAAGTTGTAATTACAGATTAAATTTACATATTTATTTAAATTTACAGGTTTACCACTACGGTTAATCATGACTTTTTTAGTCTAGTAATTTAGAAATTCAGGTGGTATATGAATGATATGTGAAACCTTAGTCTTAATGTCAACCTATTCATCGCTACATCACACGATGAAGCGTGGTAGAATAAAACATTAATCCCTTATTTATATGTATGGAGAGCCACCTCTAGGTATTTATTACTCTTGAAAATTATACTAAGTACCTACATCATGTTGTAGCGGTTTATTGAACACAAATGTCAAAACACATGCTTAATTTCGTTTATGTAATAATGCTAATGATAAATCACTGTGATATATGTACATACAGACACCAAAACGGACATGGTGAATTTATAAAGGTTTCTCGTAGTTTCTACGGATCCCTAAAAACTTACCTACAGAATCTCATTACTGATATGCGCTTGGTTGGAACTAGTCTGGACTGAGACCTAATTATTGACGTCATTATTGTAAACCAGTTTTGTAGTTAGTAGAACATTTTTTTACAGTAATTACCTAGGTTCTTGTATACATTTTAAATACATTGGTCTTGGTTATTTTGTACACGTTTGAGAGAAACAAGTTGATGAAACGATTTTGATAATTCTTTTTTTATTTGAAAGCTGGTGCTTCCGTGTGCCGTGTGGGCCCATTTAGTCCAGTTCTGACAATGGCATCCATGAGAAGTCGGTTGCTTCAGTTTTTTAAACTATAATTATTTATGTATTTATACATTTTGATGTCTGACGTAACACTCGTAAGTCGTAACGTATGCTAGTGTCATAGTGTCATTAGATTTTTTATTTACTGACTTCCAAAAATATGGTTTATAAAGATAGGAGGTTCTCAATTCGTCTGTATGTTTTTGTATGTTTGTTCAGCGATTATTCTGCCAATTATCAATTGTTTTGATGTTTTTTTTTTTGTAGGTACCTCAGAGGTGGTTCCATATAAATTTTATCAAAATTGGTTCAGTATTTTTATAACAAAATAACAGAAAAAATCCAAGTAAAGGAATTGCGTATTTTGAAGTCGTTTTCTTTCAGTTTCTTAAACTATAATTATTTTAACCGTTCAAATATATCTTCTATTCGTGCCCGCTTAATAATTAATTTATTGCTCAGTTATTTTGTATTTATCTTCAAGAATGTTGGTATGCGCGAGCGGGACAGAGGATTTAGGTAGGTACTACCAACGGCGCCTTAGTTCATTGTCATGGTCCCATTACGCTCATTGAATTTAAAGTACCCAACTTTTGTACAAAGTACTGTTGTTGACTCTGATGCCAAATATTTTTTAAGCCCCGATGCAAAAAGAGGGGTTAAAAACATTGATAAAAAAGGTTTTTTTTTATCAATGGTTAAAAAATAATAAGTTTGATGGGTCTATCTGTATAACTGTGTGTCTGTCTTGTAGCATCGTAGCTCCTTAACGAATGGACTGATTTTGATCTAGTTTTTTGTTGTTTGAAAGATTTGATCGAGAATTTTCTTAGCTAAGTTCCATCACAATCGGTTCAGCTATTTTATATGTCAGGTTTTTTTTTTAGTTTTCTGAACATCTTGTTTATTTATTAACAGGCTTGCACTTGATTACCAACGCGCCTCATGGTGAACGCTCAACGCTGTCATCAACGCTGTGGACAAGGATGGAGCGCGCATTCATAGGCTTTGTATTCACTTGATATTTATTTAAGACACCCAAGCTATATCATTCGGCGAAAACTTCTAAACTGTGGAAAACTTACGCTAACCAAATTTTGGATAGCGTAAGTTTTCCACAATTTAAAAGTTCATTTAATAAAGTACATAAATTATTAGAACTAAAAGGCTTCGTTTGGATGTTGATATATACCAGTCACCAGTCCCATAATTATAATAACGATGTGTCTTTTTCGTATTTCTAACAAAGAAAATTCCAAGTACCTACATATAGGATTCAAAAGACAGAATGGAATAAGATCATGCAATTCCGATGTACATTCATCGAAATGTATTAGATAAAAAAACGATTTATAAACCATCTAGCAACTTTACGTCGATGTTCCAAACTATGTTTAAATCGGTACTCAGCGATATCGATCCACATTCCTGTTGCGTACTGCACAAGAATGGAATTCGTTGCCGCCATGTCTGTTTCCTGAGACCTACAATCTTGGAATTTTCAAGGCTAGAGTGAATAGATATCTTCTAGATCGACGAGCTCTATCCTCGGCCACACCGTCGGTTAACATCAGGCGAGTTGGTGGCCAATCGTAGATTTATAGTGTATAAAAATGTATTTAAAATGTATTTCAACAACGTTTTATGTATATTCGTAATAATTCGAATAAGAAATAGAGAATCATAATTGTTTGCTGCTTCAAAACATTGACTGCATCAAAACGCAATCATTTAAAAAATAAATAAATGGGCATATAGAGGTGGCGCTACTATCGCTTTCCGCACCATAAAAAATCTGTGACATCACGTTTGCTAGGTATGTTAGGTCACTTTATTTTAACGCATAAAAATTTTTTTATGGGCGTACTTATCTATGTTCTCAAAGTGCAGAATGCATAATTAGTAAATGAGGCAAATCACTAAATTAGATTTTTCTTATGTACGAATTTAAGGTACTAATCTCAAGTTTTCTAGCGAGGTCGTGTACAGAAAGGTACATAATATTTATTTACTGACTCTGGCCTGCTCGAATTATTTGAACGACATTAATGTTAAAAAAATAACTAATTGGTAAAGTTGAGTACTTAACTTAAAAAAAGACAACAAAATAATAATTAAATTCGTCTTTATCTCCAAAATATATATCTACGACTTCTAAAAACACGCTTACATTAAAATGAGTTAAACCGTAGAAGCCGATCCTAATACCAATAAAACGTTACTTGAATACTATTTTACTTAACCATTGATTAAAATGCAAAATGAAAAATTAGTTATCACAAAGAGAATCTGTAGGTATGCTTACAAACGAAATCTTCCACACTTATTAAATTCGTGTCATTTAAATGCCTTATTATAACTTTTCAATTATTTAAATATTTTTAACACAAACAAAAATAATAATATATTTACTTACAAATAAAATACAAATTCCCACACGCATATTTGTAAAGGTCACTGCACAGATGACTAAGTATGTATTATGTTTAATTTCAACTTTAAGAATAAATACGTGTGCTTGCTTTGACTTCTTATTGTAGACTGAAAGAAGGTCTGTCTCAGGTATTTCGTGGGCTCTTGGCTTGGCTTGGCATTAAATGAGCGTCTTTTCTTTGTGTATGCGTAAGGCGTCGCGGCTTGCGCATACTTTTCCTGTAAGGTACGTAAACAAAAAGGGAAATACAGCAAGCAAGCGCGGCAGATTTTAATGCATTTTTTTTTTGCTTTATAACTGAGTAACTAGACGAGTAAGCCATTTTACAGATGTTAAGGGTACGCTTAAAGGGGATGACGTCAAAATTATCCAAATACACAAGCTAATCTATCTTTCCTGTCTATCTTAACTTTCAACTTTCGATAATTAGCGTGCCCCCAAAAAAGAAGTGATAAAAAAGGCCAGCCCTGAACTATGGACTTTATAGTTTAAAATGGCATTCGCATGCACACTACTACTTGCTGAAGAATGACTGATTCTTGTAGGCATAACCTGTAGTCCTACAAAAAATAACAAAAGAAATTTAAAAACTGAACGAATAACTTCAAGCTGCACAGCTACTGATCAAAGTTCGGTTTAAATAAAAACGACTAAAAGGTTCCTTTCTAATACAAGAAAATCTTAAAAACCATCCAAATTAAAAAGCGTTGAACCGATTTAGATGAAACGTAGCTAAGAACTCCCGAGCTCCGTACTCCGTAGCTGAGCGTACTCTCGATCAAATCTTTAAAAAAAATGTAGTTATAAGTCGGTCCATATGTTTGAGAATAATAAGTTCTCGAATTCTGTTTGAGAACTACGATGCAACAGACAAATACACTAATCCACAGTCGAACACATGCCAAACTTATGATTATGACCTCTTTTTTTAACTGTTCTTTTTTAGGATTCCGTACCTCAATAGGAAAAAACGGAACCCTTATAGGATCACTTTGTTGTCCGTCTGTCCGTCCGTCGGGTGTGTCAAGACCTTTATCTCGGGAACGCGTGAAGGTATCGAGTTGAAATTAAAACCTTATACGCAGATCCATAGTATCTTGCTGTAGAAAGAAAAATAAAGTTTCTAAGTTTAGCCGAATATATCGTAAAACGCACATTTCGACACTCACAACGGAATCAAAACCTATGGGGTACTTTCCGTTGACCTAGAACTATGAAATTTGGCAATAAGCATTGTATTAGAGAACACATATAGGAAACAATCCGAAAACGGGATATTTTTAATTTAATCACGAATAAATAGTGTCTTTACGCAAGGAATGAGGGTCCAAATTTTAAAGTTCTTTAACCGTATCAAGTGGGGTATCATATGAAAGACCTTAATTAGTATAAGTTAAAACAGGTTTTTAAATATTTTTACGATATATATTTTTCGGTATAAGAAGGAAAATATACAAAAAAATATGATTTCCCCCTTTTATCTACTAGTTTGTACGGAACCCTCGGTGGGCGACTCTTACTCGCACTTGTCCGGGGTTTTTATTTAAATAAAAACCGGACAAATGCGAGAGATAAAAGTGGAAAGCTGAATATCAGGATAGTAGCATTCATTGGGATAGGCGCATATAATGAATAAGACAATAACTGTCAAAATCAGCTTAAAACCAACGAAAATATCGAATAACACGTAAATAAATACTTCTTTCCAAACCGAAATAAATCTATTAAATAATGATTAACTAATGAGTTTCAAACCTGTAACGTTAATTAATAAACAGGTTTTATATTTGCAACAAAAACCGTCGTGACATATGACATCTAGCGGAAATACGAGTATATAATTATAAAAACTTGATAAAGACAAACACGACACATCAAAACCGGTTAGGATATGAATTAAAGAGATACAATTATGCGGACTACTCTAGTTGGGTGGTGATTGGTGCTGCTGTCTTACTCGCACGCGACATCGTGTATATATGTAGATATAAAATTGGAGAATGTACTTTTGAATCATTATTGCAAATCTAAAACCTGTTGGATGTGCATTTTTTTCGGATATTTATAGATACCTACATTTTTAATAGTATTTTAGAGTGGTTATCGAATTCACAAATTTCCGTGTGATTGTATTTATTACACATAGGAGATTTCAAATTTACAAAGACGAAATATGCATATTTTAGCCTAATGAGAACGCTATTGTAATGATTTAACAATAATTGTTATTTTTTTAAATCGGTTTTACAAAGTAAAATAAACGTTCAAACGTCAAAGTTTCTACAAAAAGGAATAAATATAATATAGCTAAAATTGGTATTATTAGTCAGAAGTAAATTAATTTGCTACAAAAAGAAAACGGAATAAAAGTAATTTAAAAAAAATGACTTCAAACTAATCAACGAACTGAAAAGGGAGAAATAACAACAGCTGTAAGATATAACATTGAAAAATTAAATGAAAACTGCGTCTACCGGTCTGTACTGTACGTACCCCAACTACTTTTGAGATCGCAATTGGTGCCAGGTTACTATCATCAACTTTAAGTCTTAGATAGGCACCGACCTCAAAAAAATTGTTGGGGTACGTACAGACCTAATTCGATAGACGTCACAGAACAAACATCCATGCTCATCATATAAAATGTTTCTCCTGGGTTCGACCCCACGATCGAACCCATAAAGATAGATGTAGATACTTATAAGTAAATCTTGATATAATAAAGTAAATATAGTGTATTTCTTACTATATAGGTAATCATGTTTTATTTAGGTATTCGAAAACTCTCTTAATTAAAAATATATAAGAAACTCTAAAAATGTTCAAAAAGGAATTTCATTCTCGCAAATCGTTTATTTTAGTGACTTCTTGCACTAAAGACTAAAAACGTGACATAATTAGATGTTAATTATTGATGCAACTTATTACGATAAATAACGATGAAGTAATAGGCCGGGAATAAGTAGTTGGTTGAACTGCGATACTGTTTAATCGAACACCGTGAAAGTTTGTTTACATGGCATACCTATTTTTTTATTGCAAGGCCGCACTGGCTAGTTGCCAACTGTCAAACTGACCGTATGTCTCAGTTGGTCTTTGGTACGTACCTTCGTCTACATATACAATCTGGCTACCAAGCTATATATGCTATGGGTTCGATTCACAGCCAGGACGAACATTTTTGAGATGAGCATGGTTATTTGTTCTGAATGTAGGTGTTCCTGTCTACCATAAATACTTATTTACAATAAAAAATGTATTCTAATCAGCTTTAGCTTCCAATAAAAATGGATTCCATTTATAGTACAAACTTTACTTAATTATTGGCTAAATGGCGCTGTGTGAAAATAATCGCTACATAATATTAATTTATTTACTGGCGGGATACCTACCCGACACAAGTTAGTAATCGCATTATAAAAAATAGAGCTAATTACTTAACAAAATGTGCTTTATATCTAAAGAAAATTTGTGACGTCACATATTTTCTACAGTAGGAATAGCTTAAAATGCTAGGCGTTCACAATATCAAGAATACAATATATCAAGTTCAAATAAGTAGGTAAGTGTTACAGACCTATTTTATTTATCCAAAGAGAATTTAAATAACGTTCTATTTTAAGTATAATAATGTCACAGTATAGGACAACAACTGTCATCGAAACGTTCACTTGCAATTTTTGTTTCTTTTTTGGAATCAACATGGAGATTTTATCGAAATATATTTTTCATAAACTATTTACGCAAGCTTATCTCGTACTTGACTAATTTTTAGTATTTGTTGATTTACATCAAAGTAAATCCTATAATATTGCCAATTTTGAGACTTGTATATATTACCGTTCAAAAGATATAGATAGATAAACTCTTTATTGTACACTATTAAACAAAAAAAAACATTTTACAGAGAACGTTTAATTTTACGTTCAAGTGTAGGACAAACAGACACCGTAAGCTCCCGCACCGCACCCTAAGCAACAACTGACATACAAAAATCTCTTACTTAATACTCATTACATCTATTCTTCTTTTGAGGAATCGAGTAAAAAGTTACCTAACATTTTTCTTAATTTCAGTGTTTATTTCCCTGTATTTTCCGCTATCCCTTGCCGTATGTACATTTGCGGCGGTAAGATATGTAGGCGGCAAAGGTCAGCGGAAACTACGGAGACATAGAGAATCATAAACTTTGGAATAATGACGTGAGTACAGAGTACATAAACAATAAGTAAGTACTCGCTTCTTATTCTTAGGACTTCCCATAACTTTGACTCAGACCGCAACGTCATGGCATTGTCCTCAATACAATGTTCGTGTAATATACGCGAAAATTACGAAATGTACGTTGTTGTCATTTTCCTTTCCAGACATCTCATTAGCGCACTACGTCTTTGTTAAGGTTCTTTTACGAGGAACCATATTGTAAGTTCGTCCACATTTCGGTATGTCTGACCGTCGCCGCGTCGTCTGCACCGAAAAAAAACTTTATATGTGTGTCATCGTAGGTAGCTCCCAAACAGATGGACCGATTTTGATCTACTTTTTTTGTTTGATAGAGGATTTGATCGAGAGTATTCTAAAATGTCTAAGTCCCATTAAAATCGTTTCAGGGTTTTTTAGTTTTCTAAACCGTTCTGATATCTATGTTTAATACTACAGAACTTCTTTATTCATAACCAATTTCCAAATAAGTATATTTTTGTCAATATTGCAAAAAAAAAAAAAAAAAATATAAGGCTCTATAGAAATTTCATCAATATCTATTCAGTACGTTGTTAAATCAAAATAACTGGAAAAAATATGTCTAAGTAAACGAAATTGCATACTTATTACTGACTTCAAAAGCAGGAAGCCCGTGGCAAATTCTTTGGATGGGGCCCTCCCCAAGGCCGCAGGAATTCATTTCGGCGACATGTGTAATTATAATTTTAAAGTACATTTAATTTCAAATGTTAGGTTATTTCTACGGGCCCCCGGCCCAAGAGCCCGGGACCCGTGGCATTTTGCCAACCCTGCCACCCTATAGCTACGCTACGTTAACAATCCGGCTGTATTTTTTACCCAACTGTGTAAAAAGGAGGGGCATGTGTTTCTAATGCATATATGTATGTATGTATGAATGTGTAGTATATATGAGAGTATATATTTGTATGTTTTTATATGATCGCCTATAGTCTAAACGGCTTGACCGATTTTGATGTAAGAGGGGTCTTTATATTTGTCTTCACTCCCTGAGTGTCATTAGCTATATTTATTGTAATAATAATAATACATCTTTCGCAAAAATAAAACATGCGTTCGTAACCTCCTACAAACTTTTTCTAAATAAATAAGAGATTTTACGCATACTTTCTCACATAAAACAAACACTCAACAGCGTACCAAGCGTAACGAAATCGTAAGTTAGACTGCAAAAATTGTTTATCTGCAGTGGGGTATTTTGTTTGTCTTTTAATGTTGATAAGTACTTGTTTTTATGTTTATTACCGTATAACTCTTTCGAAAAATTATTATTTTTGTTTGTGTGAAAGGATATACCTACCTATACTTTCAGATTGGCTCAATAGAAACTTCATCGAAACTGGCTCAGTAGTTTGGTTTTTAAAACAAAATTGCGCATTTTGATTTAGAAGGGTTTTCATTTTTTTATCTATATGTAATTATTTTAATTTCCTGTGACTTTTCAGTAGTGTTTACGGACCATAGAATAGTACAATACTCTTTGGAATAGTCATACTGCTTATCTTTCGGTTTCAGCTTCTCAGTGTCCGTAGTTCGACCATCGTCCGTCTACGAGTAGCTCGCGCATACCCACATTTTTGAAGATGTAAAATGACTGATGAACTTATAAAAAAGTCATTTGTAAAACTAGAAAACAACATCACAACAATTTTTGATAGATATTTCAATTTGATCCAAGCTAATTTTAATACATAAAAAATCATTTTTAGAAATTATTAACGTAAAAATGTAAAGAAATCTTAAGTTACACTGCAAAATCTGCTTTTCTGCAGTCGGGTATTTTGTTTTTCTTTTAATAAAGACAAACGCGAAATTGGCTGCCTGCGTTTTAGGCACTCAGCGACTAAAGTGTTATACTTACTAGAATTATAGCTCTATGAAAAATGTAATATATTTTCTGGATTATACGTACTGGGCCGTGCAGAAGCGTTACTTTGACTTAAACTCGTTCTTTCTACAAAAGAGAGAGCAAGACATCGATCAAAGGAATATTGAAATAACATTGCAATTAGGATTGTTGTATGGTAACCCCCCAGGCTTCGTGCTAGCACTAGTAGGTACTTGTTTAGGTGTCGTAATAAAACTAATGTTTCAAACAAGTTTCATACATCAGGCCCCGTATTCTGAACCCATTCGGTTTCGGAATCGATTCGATTTGTATGTCTCCGTCTCTCTCATTATCCATGGAAAAGACAGAGACGGAGATATACAAATCGAATCGATTCCGAAACCGAATGGGTTCCCCCGTATTCTAAACCCATTCGGTTTCGGAATCGATTCGATTTGTATATCTCCGTCTCTGTCATTCTCTATGGAAATGACAGAGACGCAGATATACAAATCGAATCGATTCCGAAACCGAATGGGTTCAGAATACGGGGGCTGGAATACGGGGGCTGGTTTGTTCCAGCCTCAGGTGTACTATAATATTTGCATCCACAAAAGGGGATAAAATGGTGGTGTTTTATTCATTAAGTGTTCGATCAAGTGCGTGAGTGTGGGCAAGTGTAATAAAGCAGTGAAACGTGTCTTTTCACGTCGGCAAAACTCCATAGAAGTTTTCAGTAAAGTCACCACCACTTTACTGAACCACAACTTAAATTTGAAAATGACTGCATACGTGACAGATTGTGACTAGAACATTTCTCGTTTTATTAAAGAAACCTTAAAGAAACCTTAATATAAACCATATTAAAGAAACCTTAAGAAATCTTAATACTTGACACTGGCAAATGCTTTCAGCGGGTCTAAATCTAATTAAAAAAAGACATTTCTAGCTGTCAGGGCATAGAGGAATATTTTATACATGTCAGGGCTGTCAGCTTAGTACCGTCAAGTTAAAAATCCGCTATGCAGTCCTATTTGTGCTAAATAATCAAATCATCTAATGTCATGATATACGGCAAATGCAATTTATGTTAAAATTAATGTTAATTTATGCCAACGCCAGTAAACTTTGCTAGCAATAATAAAAGTCTATCTATCAGTCTTCCCTATCTTCTCTCGTTACGTCTTATCAACGCGCAACGCTGGGATTAGTCCACATGCATGAGTTGTAAAAGTTCTATTTGTATAATTTGGAACGAAAAACACGAGGTCAAGCGACCTGCGACATTTAATCCGTGAATTAAAAAAAATAAGTTTATTTTTTAGGTTATGTGTTTGTTTTCGTTTTATTTTCTCCAAAGCTTTAACTGAACGGTAAGAGTAAAATTTTCTTAATTTACTGTTGATTTTGTTCTGTTTTCTGCGAGATGTAAATATATAACACATACTTTAATATCGTGTGTTTTAAACGTTGATTCGAACATATACATACTTTTAGTAATGGATACAGAGATTACAGAGGACAACTGCCCTTTGGAGGACAAATGAACCTATCTGCTTCAGTGAATTCACGTCTGCTGATCCAATGGGGGCGAACCTAATACGAAAAGCTAAAAAGAAATACCTATGTAATTAAACTAAATGTCCAATGTGTAAATAATGATAGAGCCTGGCCGACCGAGCTCCACTCGGATTTTTCATGACTGAAAGTACGAGCAAACCCGGGTTCACTAAAAATGAAACCTAGCAAGATCGATTTATCGTCCCCTAATCGTCCAAATTTCATTAAAATCATTGGAGCTGTTTTCGTGATTCAGATTTTATATTTAAATATATATAATTGCTTGTTTAAAGGTATTAGATAGATTAATGAAGATGATTGAAATTATTTAAAAAAAAAGAAAAAAAGACAAAAAATAACACATACTGGAAACATGTGCGCACCACAAACACTGGCTTGTGTGGCAAGCCACAGAGTGTACTGGTGTACCACAGGCAAAGAGTATTTTTGTTTTTAATTACTACTGTTTTTTTATTAATACTGTTCTTCGGACAATCAGTGCAGTTTTTTCGCGATTGATTGCCAGTCGCCCTTAAAATCTGGTGCCCTAGGCCCGGGCCTTTTCGGCCTCTGCATACTGGTGAAAAACCACATGTATACATATGGTTTTTTTTTGTTAAAGACCCACTGGTGGGAGTGTCACTGCACCTTATAAAAATGACTGTGTGATATGTGTGATTATAAATCTGGATATATAAGTGCTTTTAAAAAACAAAGCAAGGGAAAAAACAAGGGAGTTTCCGGAAGCCTAGTGGTGAGACAGTCCAACTTGTGATCTGCAGGTCCTGGGTTCGAATCCCACAGCACGCACCTCTGTCTTTTCGAAGCTATGTGCGTATTGTTGATTGCCGCCAACTTCAAACGGTGAAGGAAAACAACGTGAGGAAACCTACATGTCTGAGAGTTCTCAATGATCTTGAAGATGTGTGAAGTCTGCCAACCGCACTTGGCCAGCGTGGCAGACTGGCCTAACCCTTCTCACAATGAGAAGATGGCCCGTTCCCAGCAGTGGGACAGTTTGTACAAACAGGGCTGATAAAAAAAAAATTGAAAAAATTGGCACATCCATTAATTTATCACATGTAAGTAATTTAAAATAACTCAAGACATACTGGGGAAGAGCTATATGAATGTGTTATTGTGATTATAAATCAGGTGATGGAAGTGTTTAAAACAATGCAAATTAACTCATACTGGGGAAAACCCATATGAGTGTGATACGTGTTTAGAAATTATCACAGGCGGCTAATTTATAATTACATAAATTATTACATACTGTAAAAAGCCATATGAATGTGATATGTTATCATATTATTTGTTTTCGGTAACTTGAATAATATGTTTGTCTATTTTGTTTTGTTGTTAAGTCCCGTAACAATTCTATAAATTTTCATCACAATACTTACGCAGACAACCTTAGGGTTGACACATTAGAAATCAGTGCAATTAATAAATAAAATTACACCTTAGTTTATTAGAATAAAACTTTGTATTGTAAGTTTTATTATGTTTTTTTAATAATAAATTTATTCACCCAAGTAATGATGCCAATCAAAGTTGTACTATTCAGGGCCGTAGCCAGGAATTCATTTCGGGGGGGTTCAGCAATGGACATGGCCTTGCTTATAGCCTTCTCATAGCAGGGGGCAGAGTCTGCGGCCATGTTGTCGAATATCTTAAGTATAATGTGCGAGCGTAAAAAAATGAGCACTTTAATGTCCCAAATGAATACCAAGTTTGTCATAGCAAAATGTGCTATTATGTTTGGGTAGTAATAAAAAAATATTTTTTTCGTTTTAACGAGCACTCAGCGCTTGCATGACCTAAATATAAACAAAAATAGGTAATAAATATAAGAAAATTTTAGCAGTGCTTTTATAGTAATATGCTTTGTTTCTCGTACTAGTGAACCCACGGTACTTTTTTGTTAAAATTGTAATAAAGCGCGAGTGAAGCGAGCGCGAACATTTTAGTGGTGTTTTATAGTAATATGCTTTATTTCTCGTATTAGTGAATTCATAGTACTTCCATGTCAACATAATATGAATGCGCGAGCGAAGCGAGCGCGAATTTTTTAAGTGAAATATGCAAAATTTTCATATTTGTGAAATCACAGTACTTCTATGTCAAAATAGTAATAAATGCGCGAGCGCGAAAATTTTGGTGTTTTTATAATAATATGCTTTATTTATCATATAGTGAACTCATAGTACGTCCATGTGAAAATAATATAATAATATTAATGCGCGAGCGAAGCGAGTGCGAAAATTTTTAGTAGTGTTTTATAGTAATATGCTAAATTTCTCGTATTTGTGAACTCACAGTACTTCTATGTCAAAATAGTAATAGTGCGTGAGCGCGAAATTTTTAGTGGTGTTTTTATAGTAATATGCTTTATTTCTCGTATTAATGAACCCACAGTACTTCCATGTCAAAATAAAAGAATTTTTTAAAGGTTTTTAATATTAAATCATGGAAGTGATTTGATTCATTGATCGTGTTAGCGAGTCCTAGATTTTCGTGGACCAGATGAATCAAACAAGTAACTGTGTTAAAAGGAAATACCCGACAGGTAAAGAGCGACTTAACGCTAAAAAATTTTTAAATACAACCATTTGAATGCATTGATTGCCAATTTAATAATCCTAAATAAAAATATATGACTTTATAGAAAATTACAAAGATACCTACAAGAACGCGCAGAAATTTTTGGTTATTGGCTATTTTTAGTGAATTATTTGCTCATATTAGAAAGTTCACGGCACTTTAATGATCAATACAAATAAAGATCAATATGAAACAATCACGCGCGAGCGAAGCGAACGCGAAACTTTTTGAAGCATTTTATAAAATTATTGAAGCCTGGAAGAATTTTTATAATGGCCAGGATTTCGGCCAGGGGGGGGGGTTTGGACCCCCCCCCCCCCCCCCCCCTCCTACGGCCATGGTATTATTAATGAAAGTCTCTTCTATGTCAAAACTAATGATAAACTAAAATAAACAACATTAAATTGACAGATTCTAATACAAATATAATTTTATGAAAATTAAGCTCATTAATATTGAAAACAATTTCTTATGTTATGTTATGTTATGTTAGACTATTATAATACTTCTTAAATATGTATGTAGAAATTCTTTATGCCAAATAGCTAGATATGGTAATCTATAGAATTAAATTAGATCACCACAAACATATGCACTTACAATAATTCACCTAACCGGGCAAGAGCAAAAAATCTGTTTGAAATTTTAATTTCCCACTACACACATGACGTGACCTTAAACATTAAATGACAAAAAAAAATGAATAGTTTTAGCACTTTCAAAGTCTCAAGCACTCTCACTAACATCACCTGATATGCAAAGCTCACTAGTTTTTAAACATTGTATTGAAATCTTTCAATATTTATGGCTTAATTTTCATATAAATACTTTACATACCTATTACAGAATTAGTGTTTAAAAAAAAGTATTAAGTTAAGTATTCGATTGTGTACCACAGACATTTTTTGTCTGCATGTCAGATAACGAAAAAGGGAATAATGAAACCAGTTTTTGAACATTTTTGTGTATGGAAGGAACTGTCATATATGTATATATTATAAATTATTAGTTGAAAAGTACTCTAGATCACCAGTATAAATGCCATTGTGTGTTTTTTATATCTAATATCTTTATTGTGTGTAGCTTATTAAATTAAAAATGTCAACCCTATACATAAAATAAAATTACTGTAGGAGTAAACAAGTTCAAATTATTATCAGGAACCCCTGCATAAGGTCAGCTGATACAAGATTATATGAAGTAATTGTCTCAATATCATCAGTTCAATAAAACTATTTGCGAGATACAGTCATGGCTGCTAATGGAAAATTAGGTAAGTTTAAATCTAATTTATTAAACTAAAACTTAACATATCTGTCACAATTATTTTGTATAATTTTAAAACTGAGTTTTAAGGAGTGTTTATTGTCACTTAACAAGACTTTCTTCAAGCCTGGAACCATTCAAAGTGTTCAAAATGTAAAAATGAAAGTATTAAAATTTTATATAAATTGATAGATTAGTTATGTATAAAATATATATATGTGTTGATGTGTGTTTTAACAATGACCTTAAGATACACCAATTTTGAATTGATTATAAATTTACTATGTTAACCTGGACATACGCCTCCTACTATGTCCAGCAGTGGACTTCTTATGGCTGAGATGATAATGATGAAGTTAACCTAGTATCACTGAACATGATTAAAATAATACTATGTTTTATATAATAGTTAAAAAGTTTGGATCCGTGTTTTTCAACAGCAATTTGTAGCTCAATATCAGATGCAGCTCTCTCTCTCTCCTAATGATGTGTACTGTCATGAGGATGACAGTACACATCATTAGGTGTACAGCTGGAGCTTTTCAGCTAGAACGTGTTAGCTAACCAGCTTAATATATGAAATTCCCTATCATGTTTCTAGAGCTTTATCAGTATTTGAATCTAGAACCTTCTGATTTTAATTATATTTGAATGCTCTGATCATTTAGCTGTAGCTATAAAATAGGTTGCTTAAGATTTTTTTGGCACTGGTAATACTACTTCCCTATATGTGAAAGTGGAACTACTTCTGTAGAACTGTTCACAACTTGTCGGATTCGGAATTAGGTTGGAAACTATATCACCATCTCTCTCATATCTATATAGAATGAGAGAAATGGTGACAGTATACGATCCGATTCCGAAACCGAATGTTTGTGAATTATTCACCTATTCTAGGGGTACTGATAAAAATATTCTTTCTCTCTATAATTGCAGCTCTTCTGAGCGTATCAGACAAGACTGGGCTGCTTCCTCTCGCCAAGGCATTATCTGAGACCGGTCTGCAGCTCATCGCAAGCGGTGGCACAGCTACAGCTCTGCGCAATGCCGGCCTCAGTGTGCACGATGTCTCAGACATCACTAAAGCGCCGGAGATGTTGGGAGGAAGGGTGAAGACCCTGCATCCTGCGGTACATGCTGGTATCTTGTCAAGGTAAATAAAGTTATTAAGTCTCTTAATAATTAGCTTAGAAATCATTGTTCTTATTATTGTTCTTTGTACATGCATGTAGTAATTTTAGGCTTCTAGGGTTTGTTTTAGGGTCTGTCTGCTGTCCTACACTTAAATGGCTGTAGCTTTCGAACGGTAATAAATAGAAGTCTCAAGATTAGCAAGATTATAGAGTTCACTTTGATGTAAACCAACAAATAATAATTAAATAACAAACACTAGTTTTTTGTCATTTAAATAATTACGCTGTCGTAAGACATAAAAAGCGCTTACGTCAATATAAAGTTTTTACTTTAGGTAGGTATTTAATGGCGCACGCCGCACAGTCATCTTGTTTTATCAAAGTCGCACTAGATGGGGTTTTATCAATATTTTTTTAGTTATCCCTGCCATTGCAGAATATTTCTGCTGTATAGAAAATACATAATTATTCTAAAGTGAACTTACAAATATTCATAGATTTATAGTATATTTGCTAATTAATCCTATTTTCTGTGTTCATATGTTGCATGGCAGTAGGTACGAAAGCCTCTGTGTGCAAGTGAAACTTGTACTTTGCCAAATTTATTTAAGAATAATTATGTTTATTTTTTTTCTACTTACAGGTGTTTTAACTGTACTGTTGAATGGATCATAATGACATTTTGGTTTGGAGAATATAGAGTGATATTTTTAGTATAGAGATAACTAAGATGGAAGAACAGGGGCTGCATTTAATCATCACGATTGTTCCAGGTCCATAGTAATTTTATAATAACAAATTCTTTACAGGATTACGGACTCCGACCAGGCGGACATGAACCGCCAGAAGTTCGACATGATAAGCGTAGTAGTGTGCAACCTCTACCCGTTTGTCCAGACCGTCTCCAAACCCGACGTGACTATAGCTGATGCTGTGGAGAATGTGGACATTGGAGGTGTCACCTTACTCCGGGCAGCGGCTAAGAATCACGATAGAGTAACTGTTATATGCGACCCGGTTGACTATGAAAAGGTTATGCTAGAGTTGAAGAGCAGTAAAGGCACTTCTTTGGATACTAGGTAAGACTTTTTTTTTTTACTACCTTATGTGTTTTTTTTATGTAGATGAATAAGTTTATGTTTATGATGTATGATGAATATGTTTGCTCTAAGTTTCGGGCAGCCTAGTCGGTAGAAATATGTTTGCTCTAAGTTTCCGGCAGTCTAGTCGGAAGACCGTCTGACTTGCGATCTGCAGGTCCTGGGTTCGTATCCCGCGGCACGCACAGACCTCTGTCTTTTCGAAGTTATGTGCGTGTTATTGATTGCCGCCAACTTCAAACGGTGAAGGAAAACATCGTGAGGAAACCTACATGTCTGAGAGTTCTCAATGATCTTGAAGATGTGTGAAGTCTGCCAACCCGCACTTGACCAGCGTGGCAGACTATGGACTAACCTTTCTCATAATGAGAAGATGGCCCGTGCCCAGCAGTGGGACAATTTGTACAAACAGGCTGATAAAAAAAATGTTTGCTATTGACCGCCAACTCGCCTGATGTTAAGCGACGTTGCGATCTACGACGGAGCGCGCTTACCTAGAAGAAACCAATTCACTCGCGATTTAAAGACACCCAGATTATATCTATCGGAAAAGACCCACTCAGGAAGCGTATTCCACAATCTAGCAGTCCGCACGATGAAAGTGGAATTAAAGCGTTTCGTTCGGGTTTTTGGAATATTCACCATGAAATGGTGACGCTTTTTCGTGTTTCTGACTGTGTCTGTGTAATACGATGGCTTAAATTAGATTAAAAAACATGGCTTTAATTAGCAGGTTCTTAAAAAATATATTCTTGTTATTGGAGCTGGTTAAGACAACTAAAAATATATATATATAGTAGATGATACCTTAAAGACCCATCGTATGACATCTCAAACTTCAAAATCATTCTAGCCATAACTTTTAAACAGACTTACCCAAATTACGATTTTAAAATGTTCATATGTGTAATAAATAACATATATTCTAAATTATTTTTTACTTTTAATTAAAAGGTCTAACCAAGGAAAAATACAAGTAAGTAAAATGTAAATAATTACTTCAGCCCAAACCCGCCATTGTTCTTTCGGCTCTAAAGAAACTAACGCGAAAAAAGTGAGCCAACCTGTATATTGGTAATAGTAGTCTAGTAAAAATAAATCCGTTTGTATGGAGCACATCACAGTAATTGCAACTGGGGGATTCTTTGAAATTATGACAGGAAAATAGCTAAAAATCATAGATCGACAATAATCCCCGAGTTATAGACTAGCTGCGTTCCGCAGTTTCACTCGCGTAGTTATGAAAAACGGTGATGATTATTATGATGATAAGTAGCTTATGCCGTCTCCAGGTGCAAAGCTATCTCTATACTAATTTTCATAACGATCGGTTCAGCTGTTTGAGCGTGTAAAGGTAACAAAATTAGCTTTTATACGAGTAATATCATTATGAAATTGTGTCAAATGTATTTCAAAACACCAGTACATTCATTTAAATAAAAATATACTTAGTTGTCTTTTATGTTGTCACAAATCTTATTTTTACTAGACTATAGGTAGCCTTCCCGTCGTGAATATATCTTATTTCTATTGTTTAATATAGCTAAAATATAGAATTATTATTCATCTTTAAAATATCTTACGGGTTACTCAAGTTTATTTTTCAGTCGAAATCTCCGACTATAGTCTCAACCGCATGCGGCGGTCTTTTTCAAAAGGAGCAATACAGATTGATTGTCTGGTCGAACCAGACAAGACGTCCTTCGGGAGTGTCGTGTAACAACCACGCTAGTTTCTATAATAAAATATAATTATTATTTTAAAACAACTATATCTTATTAACTTTTAATGTTATATTTTTTATTTATGCTGCAGTATGATTTTCATGTTCACAGACAGAAGCTAGCGCTAAAGGCGTTCACGCACACATCGCAATACGACTTTGCTATAACAGACTACTTCCGCAAGCAGTACTCTGGTGGGCAAGCGCAGATGACACTCAGATATGGTAAGTCGCTTCTAAAGTCTCTTATAAGTATATAATAAATGTGCCAGCTGGCAGCTGCTTCACTTCCCTGGCATATTGTAAAAGTTAGTTGATGCTCTTCCTACCCCTTAAGTGAAAACGGGCGTGACTTTATGTACATATATACATATTGTATTTCTAAAGTAATACCATTTAAAGACTTTGTAAATGAGTAACTATTGATAAAACAAAATACCCGACTGTAAAATGTAGCTTACATTTCGGTATTGCAAGGAGTTGAATCGAATCCGGTTGACGCCAATTATTAATTAATACAATTATTAAAATTCTAATTGACACTTTAATTAGAAATTACACTAATTTATTGAAAAGTGGTTTGGCTTATTATCAGTTCATTAGAATTACTTTATTACTTCTATTTAGTTTATTGATAAGTTATAGTAGTAATTTGAGATATAAATAAAACTCTTCAAAGATTTTGATTACGTGTATTTCTAACAAAATGTATGAAAAATTATAGCGTTTATTTCAAATCAGATTAGATTTAATACCATCTGAACGCGCGCGAGATATCTGTTCAAAACATTGGTTAAAAATTAATTCGTGTTCGTTTCCGTCTATTATCTCTCTAAAGTAATAAAGTCTACATTACATAAAATCTAAAGATATTCAAGTCTAAAAATGCACCTCTCAGTATAAAGTGGAAAGAGATAGCTCTTTCAGAGTTCTGAAAGACAGAATCAGAGTGAAAGTTTTATAGACATAGAGGGAGAAGGGCATGCAGTTTTAAAGTGAAACCTATATAATTGAATACTTTTTAATGATTAAAATGTCCAATTACTTAAGTAACTGCAAGGTCTTGTAATTGAATTATAATAATTTCGATTCATGGACCAGTAATTGAAATAGAATACTCACATTTCCAACACTGCCATTCAAAATAAGGCAAGAAAGCTTCAAAAACCGATGACACAAAAATGCCTATTTTTAAACGGTTTTCTTTAGCTTGACCTGTTTGTTTATTTATTTGTTTAGGTCAAATTTAGTACTTAATTGAAATTTTACCCCCTTGCAGTTGACGGATCGATCTGAAATTTGGTATACACCTTTAGTCCTGATGACAATACAATTTAGTATATTCTGTATTATTGTAAATCCAAGATGGCCGACGCCACAAAATGGCGGATTTCATATTTTAACACAACCCCCACAATATGGGTATCAAATTTAAGGGCTTTTCTAGTAAAATACAGTAAATACATTACCTACATCATTATCTTACTTTTTAATAAAACCGTTTAACCTAAAAAAAAAATTTTAAGTAAGTACTTGTTTATTTGTCTTTATTACTTTTTTTTATGAGATAAGCGCCCGATCCCCACGGACCCAAAGTCTTGACACCAAACGGCTCAAATATGTAACCTACCTCTAATACTTACATATTCTATTTATTACCCAGGTATGAACCCCCACCAGAAACCAGCCCAAGTATTCACCACCCGTGACAAGCTTCCCCTGACTACCCTTAACGGTTCCCCCGGCTTCATCAATCTATGCGACGCGCTGAACGCCTGGCAGCTAGTCAAGGAGTTGAAGGAAGCCCTAGGGCTCCCGGCTGCTGCTAGCTTCAAACACGTGTCGCCTGCCGGGGCTGCGGTCGGTCTGCCTCTTACTGAGGATGAGGTTCGTTGTATTTTATATTCTATTTGTTGATCTTTATAGTGGTTTATTGTCTGTATCCGTAAAGCTGTTACGCTCTTATATTTCCCAAGCAGATGACGTAGCACTCATTTTTGTGTTTTTTTTTATTTTTTATTCGACGATAGGCTTGCGTTTGACTTTCAACTCATCTGTTTAGAAGAAACCTATTCACTCGCGATTTGAAGACAATTAGATTATATCTATCCGGAAAGACCCATTCAGGAAGCGCATTCCACATTTTGGCGGTACGCACAATGAAAGTGGAGCCAAAGCGTTTCGTACGTGTTTTCGGAATATCAACCTTGTAACAATGTCGCTTTTTCGTGATTCTTACTGTTCGATAGAAAAAAAGGGCATGGGGGAATGAGAAACTATTTGTAGCAGTTTAAGGTTAGGTCTTCTCTATGTCAATCTTACGGCCTTACCGAAAAACGTTGCTTAACTTTAAGCAATGCGTAATGACACCTGCGGAAAGAAAACAGAATTTAAAACAATGGTTGAAGTTAAGTAATGTTTTTCGGTAAGGCCGTTAATGCTTAGGAGTTAAGAAGACTAGTAACGTCAAATTGATCGACGTTTAATGATTGTTAACCACGCATTTCTTACCTATGTATAACGCTTTAAAAAAATCTGTTATTGCCCGCATTTAAAGTTCGATTCGGGAAAAGATACTAGCTATTTGTAGTTACAATGCCATAGACTGACTGCCAGCTTAAGCAAAAACCAGCTTACGAAAGTTTAACTAATGTTTGAATATTTTTTGTTTTATTCAGAAAACATAATGTTACTTGCCTTAACAGTCTATAACAGTACCATGCATAGTTTACCTTAATACTTTGTTTTGTCAACAATTTTGCCATATTCGCTTTGAAATTAATATATTGGAAAGTTAAGGATCAATCCCAGCGGAAATAGGGTTTGAAAAAACGATATCATACAATTTTCTGGATGGAAGAAAATACGAAGTCACATTCAAATTCTATGAAAAAACTCTATTATTCATTCAATATTAGATTAAATTACTTTAATATATAATAATTTTACTTTAAAATAACGATTACTTTTCTTATAAGAATAAGAAAAACTCCAAAATCCAACTCAGTGCGATTTATTTTTACCATAGATACCGAAAGGAAATTCGAGCCGAATTAGTTTTTAAGTCTATAGCTATAAGATCGATATTTCGTCCCTCTACGCAGCCTTAACTACTTAATAGGGTTGCTACTAACACTATTTACATATTTCCACGTATATAACTAAATTACCGGTTTATCTATAAAACTATGTTTGTCCGCCAGGCATCAGTATGCACAGTGTCAGACCTGTTACCGCAGCTGACTCCGCTCGCGAGTGCGTACGCACGTGCGCGCGGCGCCGACCGAATGAGCTCCTTCGGCGACTTCGTGGCGCTCTCGGACGAATGTGACGCCATCACCGCAAGGATTATCTCCAGGTCTGTATACTGATACGGCCTAACGGAAAAAACGTTACTTAACTTTAAGCGATGCTTAACATATTTTGTATAACTTCTCGCTGACACTTAATGACACTTGCGGAGAGATGACAGAGAATTGAAGACGTTGGTTAAAGTTAAGTTACGTTTTCGGTAAGGCCGTACTTTTTAGGGTTTCATACTAAGGGTGCGGGAACTTATTCGTGAGGTTGCTAAGTTCTTAATTTATTTATATCCTAGGCTGTCATTAAAACTCTTCGCGCACATCATAGCTTATACTGTTCACTGTTGTCAGTGGATGCCGCGGCGCTAACATCGCATTGTGCTTACAGAGAGGTGTCTGACGGAATCATTGCCCCAGGATACACAGCGGAAGCTCTCGATATTCTAAAGAAAAAGAAGGGAGGAAGCTACTGCGTGCTGCAGGTAAATACCGTTCAGACACAATAAACACAATCCACTTGCAGCAGCAGGAAGAGCCTGGATGCAAGCCGATTCCTTAAGGTATTTTTGTAAATCCATCGCATAGGCTTATGTCCACCAGTGGACTTCTTGTGGCTGAGATGTTAATCATCTACTTTTTTTTGGTATTAAGAGAGTATTGTAAACGAACAATAAACTCTTAAATTCCATCATGACTCAGCCTGTTCGTACGTCACAGTCACTCAAACTTGCAATTCTTGCAAGTTTAGCAGAAATATTTCGACCATTGAACCGGAAATGATGCAGTTGCGCTCGAACTTAGCGGTCTTACACGTCATGGATGATAGCAGAAGACCATGCGGTATGACGTGTGGAACGCCACGTACATATAAACTATCTTATTTACTTGAAAACACTAAAATTTAGTAACAGCCATATTTTTCGCTGCGGCTAATTAGGCGAAGCTGCACAGGTGGCGCTAATATGATAATTTCGGTAGCGACTGCATGTTCGAGACGCTTGGAGTCGAAACTTTGATTGTGAGGGATTAAGGATTTGTGTAATTAAAGCTGCTTAAAAACTGCTGAATCTAAATTAATAATAATTATGGGACCATCTCCGAAGTACATATCAAAAACATAAACAAGTACTTAAAAATCTCTTTAAGTTAAACTGTTTTATTGAAAAGAAAGACAATAATGAAGGATTATGTATTTACTGTATTCAACTAGAACAGCCCTTTCCTTTGATACCCATATTGTGGGAGTCGTGAAAAAATATGAAATCCGCCATTTTGTGGTATATTGAATTTAGAATGATATTAAATATATTTCATTGTATTGTTATCTAAACTAAAGGCGTGTACCAAATATCAGATCATTCTGTGCACGGGATGGGGGTCAAATTTCGATTACTAAAATTGACCTAAAAAACATAAACAACAAATTGGGCAAGCACCGTTAAAACCGTTTAAAAAACACAACTCAGTCAATTTGACTTTGATGTCAGTTATAAATAAAATAATCATTTGACGCATGACACAGTCTTAGTATTTATCTTAATTTACTGCATATACCGATAGCGTGTACCGCTATATCAATATCTATTTTATCCCAAAAAACCTATATTTTGAAGAAAAAGTAATATTTACATTACGTATTTTGTATTAAAAAAAAAAACAATTTAGATTTCCCTTGAAAACGATGAATAGTGTCATGGCGTCTTAAATGACCTCACAGTTTGCGAAATCAAACTGTTTACATCTGTGTCAAAACAATACGGAGTAACCATAGTAACCTGCTCTGTTGTAGGAAAACATCAACAACAAATTGTGTGGCGTGACGTAACACTTTCTGATGTGTTCGCTGTCACGTAACTTTAATGTCAATTTTTTTTTTCGAATTTATTTTCTAAAAATATTAATAATTTTTAACTTTTATGAGAAATACTGTTTTTTTCTTATCTACGTCTCTTCGCTTATAATTAAAAACTATAAACCAAGCAATTTTTTATTAGTGGCAACAAGCCTATTGTACATACTAACAGACGTATGTATATTGTATAAGTCCGAGACGAACTGCAGATCGCAGCCGCAAGCGACCTCATTTCCATCTGTATTCGTGGCAATTTCTATTCCAAGATAGACTGCATATCTCACAGCCCTCGGCGATTGGTCTCACTCGTTTCCGTATCTTCACGAGATCCATAGGAAGTACTGGTTCCTATGGTACTGGTGTTCTGTCTGTCCCGACACTTACAGCCTGCGGCTGCAGTTTGCGATTTAGAGTCCATCTCGGACTTGCGCCTTTACTGAGAGTGAATGTGTTTCATATTCTCAGCATTTTAGTCCTTCGAGCCGGATAAGTAGAACTCACTTTGTTTTCGCATTAAACCTGAACGCAAAACTATTTAGTAAGTCAAAAGTAATTTACCTTTTCGCAAAACTAACATTTCTGTCCTAGTGGCCTTCTTTTCGATTATTGTATTTGCTACGGAATCAAAGTGTGTCTCGAACTCTCGATACACTCTTACCATCTGTGTCTATGTATCATCTTTCCTCTGCCATTAAAAAAACATATATTTATCTTCGCCAGATGGATGCATCCTACGAGCCTGACCTAATGGAACAGAAGACTATCTTTGGTCTCACTCTAGAACAGAGACGGAACGACGCCAAAATAACATCGGAACTATTCACCAACATTGTAACGACGAAGAAAGAATTGCCAGCGGCTGCCGTCAGGGACCTCATTGTCGCCACTATCGCTTTGAAATATACACAGAGTAACTCTGTGTGCTATGCGAGGGACGGTCAGGTAGAGTTTTAGTCAAGTCTTTTATTTGGGTTTAAGTACCACTGTACTAAAACTTCTGTGAGTATTCGTTTCATAGTATTACATATTTTAATTAATTAACCGCGTATCACGTATTTAATTAATTAACCGCGTATTACGTATTTTATTAATTAACCGCGTATTACGTATTTAATTAATTAATTAATTAACCGCTTATTACATATTTAATTATAAATACGTAATACGCGCGTAATTAATTAAAATATGTAATACTATAAAACGAATACTCACAGAAGTTAATCGGAATACATTAATATTCCAATATTATTATTTATAATATCGTTAGGTTTAAGAACTGTTTGTAAAAACGATTTTACGACAACTGCTATGACTCTGATCATGCTGATATCAATAAGGGCTGGTGTGATATGTAGCCGGAAAATTGATTTGGGAACTTTCCGATGGCAAATCCATCTAGGTAGAGTACAATTGCTTAGTTATCATAAGGCAATTTTATTAGGCGCATACGACAACGAAATTATTCTGATGAGGTAGTCGAGAACTTTTTATCTCATTAATTAAAGCTTTTGCTTAAGATTTTTATAAAGGAAAGTAAAGCAAGATATATTATGGAGTGATATAATACTCGTTTATCAGGTGATAGGCATCGGCGCCGGTCAACAGTCTCGCATCCACTGCACTCGGCTGGCGGGCGGCAAGGCGGCACTTTGGTGGCTGAGGCGGCATCCGCGCGTACTCAGCATGCGCTTCCGGCAAGGCATCTCGAGAGCTGTGCGCGCTAACGCGGTTGATAACTACGTCAACGGCACTGTCGGTTAGTAACATGGGGTGGCACTTTGTCTGAAGCGTACACGTACCGGGTGTACGCTTCGACAAGATCTCGAAAACTGTGCGTATTAGCGCCGTGGACAACATCAACAGTACTGTTGGTTAGTAACACGGGGGTGGCATTTTGTTTGAGGCGGTAACCACACGTACTCTGCATGGTTCTTAGATATCTCGAGATCTATCTGAGCGGTGGACAACGTGGTGCCGTATCAACAGCACTTCGGTTAGTAACGTTGGGGGGGCTTAAATACCGCCATAAAATATAAAATCCCTGAAAATGAAGGGTTTAAAAGGTAATTATAATATCGTCGCAAAGTTGCTAGCCTATCGGTTTTTTATAGAATACATGATCTTATTCCCCCTGCCCTTTTTTCTATCGGACGGCAAGAAGCACGAAAAAGCGACATCGTTTCATAGTGGACATTCCAATGACTTGAACGAAACGCTTTAGCGTATTTTATTGTGCGCACTACCAAGATGTGAAACACGCTTCCTGAATGGGTCTTTCCGGATATAATCTGAGTGTCTTCAAATCGCTAGTGAATAGGTTTCTTCTAGGCAAGTGTCTCTTCTAGTGCGCCGCACCGTAGACCGCAACTGTCGCTTAACATCAGGCGAGTTAGCGGTCAAGCGCAAGCCTATTATCGAATAAAAATATATCAACTTATATGAAAAATTAAATTGGATGAACTGAGTAAGAGTGATGCAATCGAATACTATTTCATTTCTTGTTTATCATTCAATAGACAAAAGCTTCAAACGTCCCAATATTATGTTGGTTCAATACTTATTATTATTTTCCCCCCAGGGTCAGACCAGCCCCTGGAGCAATGGAATACTCTGTTCGAGGGCGAAGCGCCCGCGCAGCTGGCGGAGGTGGAGCGCGAAGAATGGCTCAAGAAGCTGGACAAAGTAGCGCTCGCTTCCGATGCTTTCTTCCCCTTCAGAGACAATATTGATCGAGCTGTGCAGGTCAGTATTCTACATCTTGTGTTATTCATGAAATTCAAAATGTTAATGTTATGTTGTTCATTTTGAATTTGATGAATTAAAATTTCGGGTTAATTGTACCATAAAAATTAGCAAACAATTAAATTACTTTAAAAATATCATAATCATACAATACAATCACAATCATTAAAAACCTCAGGTCATATAATCATGTCATAAAATATACACGATAAATCCATTAAAATTTGTTTCATTTAAATGAATCACAATCCAATCAAAAATTTTAACTACAAATTCATAATGTCAATAATATAGTCAACCTTATAAAAATATGTACATCACAAATAAAAATAATTTTCGCTCGGACTCGTCTCCTTTTTTTAGATGTAAAATTATTTAAATAACTTTTGATAAATGTTATCTTTTTATATACTATTAAATTGTATCAACAATAGCTATTATTTTTATATCTGTTATTTTGACCGAAATAAACAATCCATAGACAAAGTTTCCACGTTTATACAGTCATATACTCGTATTTCGGTCTAAATAACAGATATAAAAATAACAGCTATTGTTAATACATTGTAATAGTATCTAAAACACATTGTAATTGTAGTATCTTTCAAAAGTAATTTCAATCATGTTATATCTAAAAAAAAGGTGCCGCTTGCGAGAGAGAGGGGCGCCACGCTACTCTTTGCCTTAAATAAAATGAGTTTTCTTACAATAGTACAAGAAAACTCATTTTGTTTATGCAAATGCACACGTTAACATAAATATATTGTTTTTGCAGAGTGGTGTAGAATACATCGGCAGCCCGGCCGGCTCCAATAACGATCAGGAAGTGATCCAGGCGTGCAACGAACATGCAATCACTCTCGCGCACACCAACCTGCGACTTTTCCACCACTAAACACCCTCGACCACCCCGCACCACACGCAATGCATTTATAATATCGAGTCGACATCAACAATCAATGCATTTGTAATGTCGAATTGATATTATATAGCAATCAATGCATTTATAATGTCGAATCGATAAAAACAATCAATGCAATTTTATAAAATAAGTTGATGAAAAAATAGCGTAAGTGATCCTGCACTATAAACCATTCCAATTGTTTTCTTTTGTTAGATCGTACATTATATAAAATCATGTAGCTCTATAAAATTATATGATTTGAAAGAATCTCGTTTCTGGACATTTCAATATATTACAATTTTTGTATTGTTACTTTTTAAAATTATTTTAGATTTATTAGCGTAAGCTTAAGAACAATATACAATAAATACGTGAAAATTTTATTTAAAAAAAAACGGTTTTATTGCTTAATTCCTTAAACCTTTTTTTTATGAATATGGTAGGCATAATTCTCTTTGACGTATAAGTACGTAGTAGTGGTGGTGGCAGTGAGTGTGTTGTCTCGTTCTGACGTCATTTGCTATAACTGCAAAGCGGTCGCGTTTTTAACGACGCGAAAACTTTCAAATTGCATACAAATATCGTTTATAGTCGTGTCACTCACAATAAAAGAAAGAGATTTGACTGACATGTATGGCATTCCTTCCATACTGAATCAGTTATTATTCTTTATCTTTCTAAAATTATCTAACAGATTGTGCTTGACAGCAAAGTAAATCTGATTGAATGCACTGTTTAGGTTTCGAGGTCTCTTCCTAAAAAAATATCTAGAAAATACTTGTTTTCATGTTTTGAACCAAAAGTATCTTTGATTGACGCATCGAGTAGAGATAAGTACATTGCAAATGATCTTGACCTCAGTTTTACGTTTTGTCAATAAGATTGCAATAGATCACGTAGGCCTACAATCAACAAAAATTGAATGTATAAAAAAATATATACATATATATTATACGTTGGAACATACCTAGATTAGGTATATTTATCTATGTATCATCATTTTATTTCTTTTTTGTGGGTTAGTTGCGTGGTGCGTGACTGACGGTGTACGCACGTGTCTCACGATGATATAAAAGTAGTAATAATTTAATACTTTCCGCTTATCTCAAATGTACTCGGGGATTTTTGTGACTCACTATGCTTGGTTCTTCCCCGTTCCAAGTTCGTTGACGTCATGCGCAAATACATTGAAAAAAATAAAGCAGGGTGACCATTCTCAGAATTTTCCCAAAAACATTGTAAAGTATAACTATTATTTACTATGGCCTACTTAGTAGATGATATTGATTTTTCAAAAAAAAAATAGTTGGGTTCACCTCTGCGGTACCCCATTTTTAGAAATAATTGAAATTTTGATTAAAAAAACGAATAATGTAATAATTTAAGCTAAAATTTCAAAAAAAAAACGAACAACGCAATTGATAATTTCAGTGAAAAAATTTTTAGGTTTGACTTAGGGTACACCTCTCAACATAGTGCAGCACTCGTTCAAAGACCCTATTTTTTGTGATTAAATTTAAAATGCACAGTTTTCGGTTTTTCCTTTATGTGTACTATATGACAATATTTCTTGCCAAATTTCATAGTTATAGATGAACGGAAAGTAGCAAGGTTTACCTTTCTTCCTTCCTTTGAGAGTGTCGAAATATGCGTTTTTTGTAACATATTCGGCTGTAACTTTTTTTTAATGCAAACTGAAAGTTTGATTTTTCTCTCTGCAGCATGAGACTGGATCTGCGTATATGGTTTTAATTTCAACAAGATACCTTCACGCGTTCCCGAGATACAGGTCTTGACAGGCGGACGGATGAACAGACGGACAACAAAGTGATCTAATTAGGGTTTCGCTTTTTCCTTTTGAGGTACGGAATCTTAAAAAGGCTAGACCTCACATAATACAATATAACGAAATGTTTTAGTTGTGTTATTTATTTCAATACAATATAATGAAGTTTTTTGTGTCACCCTCCATACAATAAAGATGGCTAACCTGTTGTGAGTTCCGCACTGAATCGGTCCAACCTTCAATTGCTGCCAAATGTTCTCCAAAAATAGTCTTACATAATTTAAATATGGAAAGCTGCAGCTATCGGACAACATTTGCCAGCCTTAACGACCGTTGTGTACTAAACGTTAATAGAAATTGCTTAGATCTTCCCTGTTTCTTCATGTAATAAGTACTTCATCAGAAAAGAAATGTTTCATGAATACGCTACGAATGACGTTGCAGATCATTGGAAAAATAAATTGCCTTTCTAGGGAAGTTACACTTTAATATCATGGCAATGAAATGATTATTTCAGTTTAGCCAATAATAGACGTTTTCTGTATCTTTTAACTCCAATCATAGCTTAGATATTTTTATGTTGACAACTAGTTCTGTCAATGTCTCCAATATTAGCCAATCAGCACTCTGCTCTGACAGTACTAAAAAGAAATTTGCGACTGGATTGCAAATGAATAGTTTTGTTGTATATTTTGTTTCCAATGCTGATGTCTCGCGAGCAATTGTTTAACAATAAACAAGTATTATAAAGTCAAATGTGTCCCACTGTTGCTTTATAGAAATTATGAACTGTGACGATATACTATTGCGACAAAGTGATTATTAAAGAATGTCGTCGACCAGCGATCAGGAAATGAGTGAATGCTCTAACTCTCCAGCATCCTACACGACCCTGGAGTCTCCTCGAAGTTCTCCGCTACAGCTAGTGCCTCAGCTGACTGCTACACTCACCGGTCTTTCCTGCACGGAGAAGAATCTGTATAACTTTGTTGTTATGAACAATGGTTAGTAAAGATATACCTAGTTTTATTTGAACTTCTACCTCGTACCGCATGGTATCTCAAAACCTGTGATGCAATAAAGTAATGCTGCTTGTATAATATTATGGGCTAATTGGAAAGACATTGTGTTGTGGCAAGTGGGTGCTACTCTGATTACATTTTCTGATTATTTCATCATCATTATCATCTCTCACAGCTGCATGGAGTCTACTGCAATATATAGGCCTCTCACATGGACTTCTAAAAAGATTGGTTATTTATACTTAGGGTAGCACAAATTTTCTTTATAATAATTAATAATTTCAAAATGATTTGTCCTGGAAGTTCGTGGTTGTCCAGTACGTGTGTTGTAGTAGTACATAGTTTTGTTAATATACATGTAGCCACTAAATACATATGTAAAATGAAATATTCAGATATCTTTATAAGGATATTGAGTTCATGTAAGACCTGAGATTTGATAGATATGTTTATAAAGAAAAGAAATAAGAAAAATATACATAATTCAATTTTATTAAATGAACTACTTTTACAGTACAGAAAACTCACTCTGCAAACACTAAAATAATAAATCATATTACAACTCATGTCAGGCTTTTGGTGTTGTTTGTTTTTAATCTGACTCAAAAAAGAGGTGTTATAAGTTTGATGTGTTTATCTGTGTGTCTGTCTGTGGCATCATAGCTCTCAAATGGATGGACCAATTTTGATCTAGTTTTTTTATTTGTTTAAAAAAGGGTTTAATCGGGAATTTTCTTAGCTATGTATCATCAAAATCGGTTCAGCCGTTTTTTGTCGCAGGTTTTTGAGTTTTCTTTCTTATAATTGTGTAATCTGTCATTCACAAGTCATTTTGAAAATCTCATTATATGAGATCATTAAGTTTTCAGCAACTTTACACAGACATAATAGTGAGATTTTACATTTTAAGGATTAATTTTCTTAAGGTGCTCCCTCACCGGGATTCACGTGTAATGTAACATAGATTTGATTTCACATACTCGTTTTGTATCATTACAAGGAGCGCACTGTAATGCTCGGTTTTCCTCCCTCACTGATGTAGTGCTCGAATCTGTAACGTTACATTACACGTGAATGCTCCCGGTGAGAGTGCACCTTTAAGGAAATCAGCCAGTTCCTATTACAAGCAAGGTATGCTTATTATCATCTTCAACTACACATTCACTGTCAAATTATTTGGACTATTCAAATGGCTAGTCTGTTAAACATAATAGAAATAAGCTTAGAAAACTTGACATGCAAGAATGGCTGAATTGATTTTGATGAAAAATAGCTAAGGACACTCATTCAAATCAAATAAAAAAATAGATCAAAATGAGTCCATCGGTTTGAGAGCTATGATGCCACAAACAGACACACTAATACACACATCAAACTTAAACACCCCTTTTGAGGGTTGAAAAACCAGGGACAAAATCTAGTTTTATTTTACTGTGAACAAAGTAAATGTTTAAGTTAAGAAACAAAAACTCTATTGTCCATAGCAGAATTATGTATGTATCATGTATTAGATCAATAGTGAATCTATTAAAAAGGTTTACCTACACAAAATATTGTACATTATATATTTTTATTGAGTTATTTTTTATATGGTAAACACAGTAAAAAAAAAATATATAACAGGTTAGCAGCGTTTACCAAAATTCTGCCAAGTCTAGTTTATTTCTCCCAATAACATTAACATACTGTATGAAAACACTTGCTACACAAGCAACGGTTAATGATATGGTAGGAATAAACTGGATTGCAATTCTATACATTTATAGCTTACTAACTGTGCCCTACGGTTTCGTTATCGTAGTGATGATGCTATATTTTATCATTATCATCATCATCCACATCTCTATCCCACTGCCGTGTATACGCCTCTCTCATATCTTGTCATCTTCCACTTACATTTACACTTGTAGCGCGAGTCTTTGCCTCTATAGCGATTGTAATAAGAATGGTTCCAACTTTAATGTGTAAAGCTTCACGAGCTCGTTTTCATTTTTTTTATCTCTAGGGGGGCAGCTGCCCCTCCTGCGATTGTTACGATTTTATCATCATCATCACTATATTATGCACTGATGAAGAAGTGATTTCTGATCTGTCCACCTGTTTTTTTATTTTACCTAAGTGCAGAATAAATCTAGCGACACCTAGCAACTCGACAGATGTCAAGCATTTTTTTCTTCATGAGGTACTTAATAAAGAAAACTTCAGTGTATTCATGCTTATATAATCGTAAACCCTTACCCTCGTTAGCAATTCCAGTAAGAAAGATATTCTGTTCAGGCGTCAAACCGTTCCTGCGCATTGTGGAGCAGCCGCAGAACCACTTCCGTTTCCGTTACGTGAGCGAGATGGTGGGCACGCACGGCTGCATCCTCGGCAAGTCCTGTGCGAACAACAGCAAGACTAAGACGCACCCTACCGTTGAGGTGAGTACTGGGACTAGGCAGTCATGGGAGATACAGAGCATAATGAATGCGAAGTCTATTTGGGTCTGTTTGTTGAGAGAACGATGCGCCGCTGTGTTTTGTGATACAAATAAAAGTTTTGACAACTTAAAAACCTCCGACATAAAAAAAAACTGAACAGTTTCTGTGTAAATATATATCAATATCACTCTCGATTAAATCCGATTTAAAACAAGAATTGTCTTTAAAAAAAGATCTAAATCGGTTCGTTTATTCGGGAGCTAGGTACGATGCCAGGACGAAAAAAAACGTTTTTATTTTCTTTCACCGCGTCAAACTTATATCAAACGATATCCCTGATTTCACGTCGGGGTGTAAAAATTTGTTGTTGGAGGAGTAAACAACGGCCACGGCCAGCATTATGTCGACATGGCGTTTATACCGGAAAACTGCGACGATGCCGTCTTGCGACACCGCTAAACGGCGTTCGACACTGCCACGACGCCGAAAAACTGCAACGTCGCCGTGGTCCGATACCGTGATGTCGGCATAACACCGTGGATTTTCCTGCCGACTGTCGCTTTTTGACGGTGTCGACGCCGACTCCGGTTTACGGCGCCTCCGTGCCGTAAACAAGTAACAAAAAAATACTTAGAAAGCTTATCACGGTTTTTAGCTGGTGAACTACAACGGGCGGGCGCTGATCAGATGTGAGCTGGCCCAGCACAACAACACTGAAGATCATCCTCACAAGCTGCTCGAGGATGAACAGGACAGAGATGTCAGCTACATCGTGCCAGAGCAGGGCAGCTATAAAGTCGGGTAAGCCAACACCATCACTGTCGTTTTGTTACGCTCTACAAAAAATCATTTATAAATTTTGGCATTTTTACATTACCATCATACTATCTGACCCTGTCCTTATTCATTAGGTTCGCTCTGTGGCACCAATTTATTGTATTTTGTGTTTTGTATTACTACTTTCAATTTCTATATGTACATATTCTAACTCAGTATCGGTTGTGTGTTTAGCTTCCATTTTGGAGAGCGCGGGTTAATGTCCTTGTAACAAGATTGAGTTTTCGGTAAAGGAAAACATCTTTAGAAAATCGTAGCACGGTGGTAAAATACTTCTTAGTCTCCTCTACACCACCCGATTTCTTGGGTCTATCGGGTGCCTATCTGAGAACTATGCGGAGATCGGGATTCTATGATTCCTATCTCTTATTCATTATTCACTACGCTGCTGTCCCTGGCAACAGGACACGATAAATTGGCTAGTTTAAGAGCCTTTTAGGCTAACTGCTCTCCACACGAAAGGATCTACGTAGGTCATTCTGAACTACTTTGAGGGTTTGCTCCATGTTCGCCTCGAACCAATCAAATTTCGTGTTGGATTTGTTTACACTATTACATAATATATGTATGGTACAAATGAAAGAAAATTCAAATAAGTACCCTAAGTTGTACAACGTTTAGTTGAATTTCAAATGACAATATTCAATGCTATGCGTTGTGGTTCTGCGTCTCTTTGAGTTAGTTATTCGTACCACGTGTGGTACCTTTTGAAATATCACTTCTCAGAAGTGATAAGGATGTGGAAATATTTTGAGCATCGACTACGCGAAATCACTTTAAGTGTTCCAGTGAATTAAGCTATCTATGCAATGTATTCGGCTTAACGATGAACATATTATTTAGAATGCGCATTTATAATATTCTACAGTCATTTTAAGCATACTTTCTCACAAAAAAACGTACACTCAACAGGGTATCAAGAGTAACGAAATCGTAAGTAAGCAAAGACTGCTTTTCTGCAGTCGGGTATTTTGTTTTTCTTTTAATATCTAATGCTATGATTTGTATGACTAGTAGAAATCAAAACAGTCCCCAGCATTTACTCGTATTGATCATTCAACAATAATATAATTAATGCAAATTAAGTATACGTTTCCTGCAAAGGATATGCGTCCTTGCGTCGTCAAAACAAAGACAATTTGCAAACAGCGCGACATCCAAATCGCATACAATAAGTACTGATATTTCCTCAACCGATGTCTGTGTTAATAACGGCTAAGGTGATAATGTTGATGACGCACGGTTTTGTCAGGGTGAATCGAGGTGAAAATCTGTGACCGATAATCTCGATTGTAAGGATTCTGACGCGCTCGAGATCTTTGTATTACCGATTTAAAGCTACTAGTCAAATCGTTCAAGCCGTTTTTGAGTTTTATCTATATATAATTATTATAGTTTAAAAAACTGAAACAATTCAAATACCCCGTTTCATTTACTTGGATGACATATTTTCCAGTAAGATATTTTATTTTCAAAACCAAACTACTAAACCGATTTTAGGAAATTTCTATGGGGCCAATCCGGAAATATATCCTTTCAATGGAAAAAATATTTTTCCGAATCGGTTCATTAATGACGGAAGTAACAAACATTAAATAAAATACAACCGAATTAAGAACCTCTTTATTTTTTAAGAATTCGGTTAAAAATTATTCAAAAAGATTTTGTGGGTATTAGCGAGACTTAAGTAGTATGACCATCGTCCGTCTCGCTCGCGCATACCAACAGTTTTGAGAAGTAAAATTACTGAATGAACATAAAAAAGTCGTTGTTTAAAAAAAAGTTGTACAAGCTTTGCTTAGTTTGGGCTAGATGGTGTTGTGTGAAATGTCCACCAATATTTTATTTATTTATTTTTCTGCGCTTCCCATCACAATAGATAATATATATATATATTTTCATACCCAGGGTCTGCGGTTTAGGTACAGTTAAACGCCTATTTTATCCAATATGTTACGATGTAACTTTAGACTCTTGTTTTGATACATGTAGTAACATTAATTTGTGGTTTTAGGTTTCCTGGTATGGGAATCATACACACTGCGAAGAAGGACGTAACGAATTTGCTCTTCAAGAAGTTTTCCGAAAAGAATCCGGCAGTTAACCCAAAAGAGGTAAATAAATAATTTTTGCTATATTTTTCATTGATGATAGGCATGCGCTGTCTACGATGGAGCGCTCTTGGCGCTTACCTAGGCCCAGCAACTTGTGTGATGTTGGAGTACGCTTACATAGAAGAAACCAGTTCACGCCCAATGAGGTTCATCCACTTTTTTTAACGCTGATTTGTAATAATTGATAATTCTGTAAATTATGTGAAAAAACATTATAATCGAATGAAAATTGTCGAAGATGCAGCGATTTTTTGCCACATATTCAGAAACAGTCGCGAAAGAGGTGAAAACGACGGCACTCATACGATCGTGACGTAGTCATGCGTTTAAGTAGTGTGAGTGTGCTGTCTCGTTCCGACATTTGCCATAACCGCTTCAATAAATTCATAGTTCTAATGGCCGTCAACATTGGAAAGTTCAGGGGGAGGCCTTTGCCCAGCAGTGGGACTCTATAATAAATAATAAATATTTCTCTCACTTCCTTAATTGACTGGAACCGACTTTACTCGAATGAGCGTTACACAGGCGAGCGTGACGGTGGTTCAGTCTCATTCAACACTTACAAAAGAGCGGCTAAAGAAGTTCTCACTTCAACAAGCAACAAGTATCTATATTAAAAGAAAAACAAAATACCCGACTAAAGAAGAGCGATTTTTACAGTCTAACTTACGATTTCGTTACGCTTGATATGCTGTTGAGTGTACGTTTTTTGAGAAAGTATGCGCAAAAACGCTTCTAAAGTTCATAAATGCTAATTCTTTAGAATAATGTTAGTAAAATCACCTACTTATTACGAAACGACTGCGTTGGAAGTCACGAAAAAGAGCATTTTTTTTATTTTTGCGGTAGTTTTATTATTATTACTACATAAAACCTATGACACTGAGGAGGGAGTGAAGACGAATCTAACGACACCGCGCACATCAAAATTGGTCAAGCCGTTTAAGCTGTAGGTGATCATATAGAAACATTCATAATACATAAACTCAAAAAACATAACCCTTCTTCTTGCTCAGTCGGGTAAAAAAAAATATTTAGTTCCGTGGGGTAGCCTAACAAACAAGCGCTAAATATGTATTACGAAAGCTGATATGCTTAGTCCAAGCTTCCGTTCCTACGGCCGTATGTTTATAATGTAACTTGTGTTTACAGAGTGGCTTTTGTTTCCGTAACTTATCGCCGTGCCGTTCCAAATACGATTTGGGCGAACAATGTGTGCTTTGACTTGAGTAGGTAATAATAAAAAATTCTTACATCAGCTTTCATTGTTTTGTAGAAGTTAAGAGCTTTAAGCTTTATACTTGCTATTCATCGATTTGTTCATTTGATTTTTAACAAACTTCAAAAAAAGGTGGTTATCAATTCGACCTGTATTTATGTAATATTGACTGATAAGACTGGCCTTGTGGCTCAGTTGGTAGTATGTCTACCTGCTAAGCTGTAGGTCGGGGGTTCGATCCCTACCCAGGGCAAACATTTGTGTGATGAGCATGGATGTTTGTTCTGTGTTTCTAAGTATTTATTTACAAAAAAAGTATATATGTATTTTATCAGCCATCTAGTTTCCATAGTACAAGATCTGCTTTATAGTTTGGGCTTGATAGTGTTGTGTGAAATGTCCAGTGTCCAACCAATATTTATCTGGGGGCACGGCAGTGGCCCCGGCCAAGTCGAGCGGCAAGGCCACGCCGTACCATCCTTTTCTCGAAGCCATTCAGAGCAATTTCGACCCCCTGTAACTTTGTTGTGGATAAAGCGAGAAGCCTGAAACTTCAGAGACAAAGAGAATATAATAGTACTAAGTACATTTCCAAATTTCATTCAATTTGAACATGTAGTTTAAGAAATATTGCAAGTCAAAGTTCCTTGATTTTGTTACTGACACACTCATCTATACACTCACCGATCATCAAAATTCTAAGGTACTTCTAGCAGACATACAAGCTTGAAATTTTGAACACAATTAGTGTTTAGCCTACAAAGCAAGGAAAAATTAAGACATACAACAATTTCAGTCCCATTATCGATATATATTAACTGCAAGAGTAACTTTGTAATTTCATACATTTATATAGGATTACAAAGGTAATTTTGCGCTTTATTCGAGTTTCATTAGATTTCGAATCATCAAGACTAATTAGCAAAATGTGCTATAAATCTATGAATATTTCAAATTAGTAATATCGGATTTTTCTATACAGTAGAAATACTCTGTAATGGTAGGTAAATCTTCAGTCTGATGACAACGTAAATTAATTTGTTTCATTTTTAAAATGAAAAAAAAAACCCTATATATTATAATATCTTTAGTTTGTTAGTTAAATAATTCGACTGTCCTTGTGGCTCAGTTGGTAGTATGTCTACCTGTTGAACTGTAAGGTCGTGGGTTCGATCCCCACCCAGGGCAAACATTTGTGTGATGAGCATGGATGTTTGTTCTGTGTCTGGGTGTTTCTATGTATCATTATGTATATATTTACAACAACAAAAAAGGTATATATGTATGTGTTCTAACAGCCATCTAGTTCCATAGTACAAGATTTGCTTAGTTTGGGCTAGATGGTGTTGTGTGAAATGTCCACAAATATTTATTTAATTTATTTATAATTATTATTTATCGATTTACATAAAAATGAACCCTCTAATCTTGCCCATTGAGACTTGTATCTTTTACCGTTCGAAAGATTCAGTCGTTTAAGTGTAGGACAGACCGACAGGTTGTAGGTACCATCTATTTTTTAAAGATAACTAATTCGAGTCAATAAATTAACCTAATGTGCCTAATGGGGATTAAAAAAAGTTAAACACTTAGTTAAAAATCGCTTGACTAATGAATAAAATGTAATTGCACGGATTAACTTTAGAAAGTATTGTAATTTGCTGATAAGAATTTTTATATCTAGCACGAGAGCGTAGGACTACCAGCTGTGAGATGGGATGGGTCGACGATAAAGCGATAATGGCGGTTCGAACCTCGATTCGATTGGCACAGGGCCGAGGAAGATATATCACCAACATATAATATCCCCAGCAGTGGGATAGAGAAGGCTGCAAATGATGATCCACAGATCACAAATACAAGAGTTGTTTTTGTGATCTGTGATGATGATGATGAGAACTTCACAATTTACAGGAGACGTTATTTTTAACCGATTTTAAAAATAGGGAGAAGGTTCTCATTTCGGTTGTATTTTTGTAATATTTGTTATCTTAGAACTCCATAATTTGTTAACGGATTTGTTTTTTTTTGTTCGAATGGATATATTTTTAAATTGGTCCCATAGAAATCAGTTAGGTAGTTAAAATCATTTTTTTTCAGTTACATACTTTGATTTAAAGTATGTAACTGGAAAAAAATGTGTCATCTAAGTAATCGTAATTGCATATTTTGCTCTTCTGTGACTTTCTTTGAGTGTGATAGATAGATAGATACTCTCTTTATTGTAGGTACATACCATACGATTACAGTAAGAAGAGAGCAATTTAAACTATTGTAACAATTGGCGGCCTTGTCGCTAATAGCGATCTCTTCCACAGGAAATCTTAGCGTGCTAAAGTAGATTGTATTTATTAAACTATGTATAATATAAGTTAAGTATAATTATTAATTTTAGTTGTTGACTGGTTAATTTGTCATAAATAAGACCGCGTTTGACCACCATCGCTTAAAGCACATAAACAAGAATTTAATATAAATAGATAACACATATAAGTAGGTATACCTACGTAAATTAATATGTATTAGATGTGTGTAAATTAGAATTATATAGGATCTATAAACAAAAGGGTAGGTAAATATGGTACGCCTAATGTAGTTTAATCCTTAAATTAATATTAGGTCTCTTTTGTTCATATTAAAAACTAAGTAAATTAATAACAGTTTGACTCTTAAAAACTAAGTAAATTAATAACAGTTTTAGTATTACATGAAATTAAACGATCAAATAAATAGATTTATATATAGGGATTAAGTCATTGCATTAAAATGCATTAATAATAAAGCGTCGGGCTATATCGATATATTTATATATAATCAGTAGTTATAATTATAGAAGTGTCAGTGATTCGGGATCGGTTGATAAGGGCAGACGTGTTTAAGTACAGTTAGTAAAAAAAATAATTAGAAAATGTTTAGTGAATGTGACATAGTGTGTATTTGATGGACGTTTTGTGACGATTAAGGTAATTGATACAGTCTTATGTTTTCGATCTATATTATACAGGGTGAATAGCTTATAAGTGCATAAAAGCAATCAATATTAACATTTATCTAATGGATATATGTTTAAACTTTTACCCGACTGCGCAAGAAGGATTTTTCGCGTGCTTAAATGTATGTATACATACATATATGTATTTGTGTGAGTATGTATGTATTCTATATTATCTCCTACGGCCTAAACGGCTTCACCGATTTTGCTGTGCTTAAAGTTTTGTGCGTTTTGTTGTTATATTCGACATTACTGACATTTTTAAACAACTTCAAAAAAGAAGGAGGTTTTCAATTCGACTGTATGTTATTATATATGTTTGTTCAGCGATTACTCTGCCAATTATGAATTCTTTTTGATGATTCTATTATTTTTGCTAGGCATTCTCTTAGAGGTGGTCCCATATTAATTTTATCAAAATTTGGTTACTACTTACGTTTTTATAACAAAATAACTGAATAAATGAAAAGATGGCCCGTTCCCAGCAGTGGGACAGTTTGTACAAACAGGGCTGATAAAAAAAAACTGAAAAAAATCATCCAAGTAAACGAATTGCGTGTTTTGAAGTCGGGCTTTTCAGTTTTTTAAACTATAATTATTTCAGAATAATAATAATACAACTCTCGTAACATCCAACATATTTTTTTTACAACAAATGAGTGATTTAAGCTTTAACTTGATTGGCAATACTCTTACGCATTCGAGTTTTTTTTTAGTCTTCCGTACTACGTCTGTCTGTCTGTCCTACACTTACGGGTTCACTTTGATGTAAAGCAACAAATAATAATTATGTAACAAACGCTAGTATCAGTTTTTTGCCATTTTAAAAATGAAACAAATTAATTCACGTTGTCGTAAGACCTAAACGAGTAACGCTAGATGGCGCTTCGTCGAGATAGTATTTTTACTTTAGGTAGGTATGTAATAGCGCACGCTGCAGTCATCTTGTTGTATCAAAATCCGCCGATTGATGAGATGGCGATTTTATCAATATTTTCTTTAGATATTCTTACCATTTCAGAATATTTCTACTGTATAGAAAATATGTGAAATTACGAATATTCGTAGATTTATAGCACATTTTGTTTTCTGTTTTCATATTATGTTGCGTGGGATTGCCGAAGCCGAATTTTTTCAATGTGTAAACCTCTGGTTCCCTTAATTTTTGGACATAACTCAAATAATCCTTGAAACGAATCCGACTTGAAACCACCTCCTAATAACAAATTGTTAATAGAGAAAATGATGACGAGAAAATTTTGAAATACTCGAGTCGAGAGAAAAATTATGTTCTAGTTAAATTCAATTAAATCTTTTTTTTTTTTCATAATTCGTATAAATTTATTACTTTTTATTAATTAATACTAGTTTTTATGATTTCTGTGTTTGTATTGTTAGTGTATTCCTGTTCCGTTCCATTATAATAGTCGTTATCGTATCGTATAATACAGGGTGTTAATAATAAATAAATTAATTAAAACATAAAATTTTACTAATATCATATCAAAGTTACACACTATCTTCCGTACTACCATGTCATGCCTACATAAAGTATGTCGCAAGAATTCACGAAATCAGTATTAACATGAAAAGCCGGGATATGATGAAACGGTTACATGATTTATCATAATTCTGAACAGAACGACAACATAATTTAATTACCGGGATTTGTTTAATATAAGTAATATATTAACTGCGAGGGATGTATATAATTTAGTGTTACAGTTTGTTAATGCTGATAAAAAATATATAATAATTTCCCGTGAATACAAATTTAGCTTTCATAAAGTATGTACTTTGATGGTTTTCCTATTTATTTTTGTTGTGTAATAAATACAAGAAAAATGTAGTTTATTCCATAATGTAATGAATGTTTGTAACATTATTGGCTTTGCTGAAACAAGTATATGTTTAGAAAATTCACACACACACAACACACACAAACGGCTCAACCGATTTTCGTAAACAACTAAGAACACTCAATGAAATCCTCTTTCAATAAAAAAAAACCCTAGGTCAAAATTGGTTTATACGTTTGAGAGCTACGATGCCACGACAGAGATATACCGATACACATATCAAACTTATAACGAGAGGTGTTATAAAGTTTATAATGTGTATTTTGAGTGAGGGTTAAAAAATACTTACATTTCTATACCTATTGTTAAATAAAATCATATTTAAAAAAATTAAGCTACTTGTAAATACGCTATTTCGTTTACTTAGATACAATAATATTTCCAGTTATTTTGTTATAAAAACCAAAGTACTGAACCGATTTTGGTAAAATTTATTTGGGACCAAGCCGCAAGCCGTTAAAGCTTAGATTATATACCTCTAGATTCCGTGTTCAAATACTAGGCGCATCGTTCAATATGAAGCAAAAACGTTTTACGTGTATGAGTGAGCCGCCTATCGAGGGTGTATTGCTTACACCATTTACATGTGTGTGCACGATGCTTGTGATACCAGTGCTTAGATATTTCCCCAAAACATAGAGACTTAAAAATATATTTGGAGTCGATATTATTCAACCGGAAATTTAAACCTAACATTACTGTTGAAAGCATGAAAGTCCAAATTGGACTCGTTTGCTTAAGTGTCTTAAGCACTTTCTGTTTCAGATGATATCTGCCGAAGGTATCAGATGATTGCCACTGGAACACCCTGATGGAAAGGACTAAGACAGTCCAGTTTGGGCTCGTTTGCTTTGGTGTCTTAAGCACTTTCTGCTTCATATAATGACGAGAGTCTGACGAAGGTATCAGATGATTTCCACTGGAACACCCTGGTGGAAAGGACTAAGATAGTCCAGTTTGGGTTCTTTTGCTTTGGTGTCTTAAGCACTTTCTGCTTCATATGATGACGAGGGTCTGACGAAGGTATCAGATGATTGCCACTGGAACACCCTGATGGAAAGGACTAAGACAGTCCAGTTTGGGCTCGTTTGCTTTGGTGTCTTAAGCACTTTCTACTTCATATGATGACGAGAGTCTGACGAAGGTATCAGATGATTGCCACTGGAACACCCTGGTGAAAAGGACTAAGACAGTCCAGTTTGGGCTCGTTTGCTTTGGTGTCTTAAGCACTTTCTGCTTCATATGATGACGAGGGTCTGACGAAGGTATCAGATGATTGTCACTGGAACACCCTGGTGGAAAGGACTAAGACAGTCCAGTTTGGGCTTGTTTGCTTTGGTGTCTTAAGCACTTTCTGTTTCATATGACGACGAGGGTCTGACGAAGGTATCAGATGATTGCTACTGGAACACCCTGGTGGAAAGGACTAAGATAGTCCAGTTTGGGTTCGTTTGCTTTAGTGTCTTAAGCATTTTTTGCTTTATATGATGACGAGGTTCTGACGAAGGTATCAGATGATTTCCACTGGAACACTCTGGTGGAAAGGACTAAGACAGTCTAGTTTGGGCTCGTTTGCTTTGGTGTCTTAAGCACTTTCTGCTTCATATGATGACGAGGGTCTGATGAAGGTATCAGATGATTACCAATGGAACACCCTGATAGAAAGGACTAACACAGTCTAGTTTGGGCTCGTTTGCTTTGGTGTGTTAAGCACTTTCTGCTTCATTAGATGACGAGGGTCTGACGAAGGTATCAGATGATTGCCACTGGAACACCCTGGTGGAAAGGACTAAGATAGTCCAGTTTGGGCTCGTTTGCTTTCGTGCCTTAAGCACTTTTTGCTTCATATGATGACGAGGGTCTGACGAAGGTATCAGGTGATTGGCACTGGAACACCCTGGTGAAAATTACTAAGACAGTCCCGTTTGGGCTCGTTTGCTTTGGTATCTTGAGCACTTTTTATTATTAAGTAAATAATTACGCTTCAAAAATTGTATTTACAGTATGCTGGTTTTCAGAACAAGGTTTACGATGCCATTTGAAAGAAAAACAAATAATATCAGAAACATATTCTATAAGATTATATAAGATTCCATTGACATTGCCATATGTAATTTAACATGTATACATTTGATTGAAATTTGACATAATAGTAATATGACATAATGAGAATCTTAACATGGATTAAATTTAACATTGTAATTTAAATAAATAAATATTTGTGGACATTTGCGACTACGGTAAACATTACTGATGATCTTCATTTCTATTTCTTTTTTAACTTTTTTTTTCATTTTTTTTTGGGTGGACATTTCACACAACGCCATCTAGCCCAAACTAAGCAAAGCTTGTACTATGGAACTAGATGGCTGATAGAATACATATATACTTTTTTTTTGTATATACATATGATACATAGAAACACTCAGACACAGAACAAACATCCATGCTCATCACACAAATGTTTTCCCTGGGTGGGGATTGAACCCACGACCTTTCAGTTCAGCAGGTAGACTATAAACACACTACCAACTGAGCCACAAGGCCAGTCAAATTATAACTTGACATGGATTAAATTGACATTGTAATTATTACTTGACATGGATTAAATTTTATATTGTAAAATGATAACATCATATTTTGATTTGATTTTTCTGTAATAATAGGTTTTTTTTTGGAATGTCAATTTTTAAAATTACTCGGTGAGCCTACTTCCAGTATTGCATGCCTGCTGGAGAGGCAAGTTTGTATAGGGAAAATCTAGAATTGTTATAATTCGATATTAAGATCTTTAATGTACCTAGTACCTACAAACTGCAATGAAATTATTTGAATTTGTACTAGAATTTGCATACCACAAATTTCTTATGTTAAAAATAATGACGAATCTGATTGGAAAACTATTCAATTTTGATGAAACTGAACATGCATATGGCCGCCATCACGGAAATAATATTGTCAAGGTGACGGTAGAGGGACACTTAAAATAAATAAAAATAAGTAAAAAAAAACGACTGCGTCAATATCTGCCATCTTTATTAAATTCATTGCAGAACTAAAAAGATAGAAACAAGATTTTAATTTGAATATTTTATTTTCAGCGTTCCGACAGCGTTGTCAACGCTGTCGGACGCATAACGGAGGCATAACACGCTCACTTCTCATAATTTGGTTGGTGATATAGGTAGAGCAACTCAGAGTGAGCAGATGCCTCCGACTGCGTTTGTGAACACTGTCAACTAAGATTATTCAAAACCAAAAATGGAAAAAAATGGGACGCCACGTGCGTTAGCACTTTCGCCGCCTGTCACTTGTGTCGCTCGGTCCACGCATCGGGGGCGGCTGCTGAGGATGCTGCGAATAAAAAACGCCAGAAGTATGCGGCTTTGGAGGTGAGGTATGATTTTGTACCCATTGCTGCCGAGACCATGGGTAGCTGGGGCACTGAAGCCAAAAGTTTGATTCACGAGTTAGGGCGCCGGATAAGGGAAAAGTGTGGTGACCCCCGCTCCGGCTCCTACCTGGTGCAAAGGTTGTCCATCGCTATTCAACGCGGTAACGCAGCTAGAGTCATGGGTTCTTTTGCGCCTGGTAAAGTTCGGGGCGGGCTTTTTGACTGAGCTTAACTAAGCTTACAGGTTTTTTTAATATATTATTAATGAAATGACGTTGTTGATGTCTTGTAAACCAAAATAAAATATTTGATTTGAAATCTTTTTTCTATCTTTTTAGTTCTGCAATGAATTTAACAAAGATTGCAGATATTGGCGCAGTTGTTTTATTTTAATATTTCTATTTTTTTTAAGTGCCCCTCTACCGTCACTTTGACAATATAATTTTCGTGATGGCGGCCATATGCATGTTCAGTTTCATCAAAATTGAATAGTTTTCCAATCAAGTTCATCATTATTTTTAACATAAGAAATCTGTGGTATGTTTCTGATATTATTTGTTTTTCTTTTAAATGGCACCGTAAACCTCGTTCTGAAAACCAGCACACTGTAAATACATTTTGTGAAGCGTAATTACTTACTTACTTTTATGCAGTAAAAAGTGCTCAAGATACCAAACCAAACGAGCCCAAACTGGACTATCTTAGTCCTTTCCACCAGGGTGTTCCAGTGGCAATCATCTGATACCTTCGTCAGACCCTCGTCATCATATGAAGCAGAAAGTGCTTATGACACCAAAGCAAACGAGCCCAAACTGGACTGTGTTAGTCCTTTCCATCATGGTGTTCCATTGGCAATCATCTGATACCTTCGTCAGACCCTCGTCATCATATGAAGCAGAAAGTGCTTAAGAAACCATAGCAAACGAGCCCAAACTGGACTATCTTAGTCCTTTCCACCAGGGTGTTCCAGTGGAAATCATCTGATACCTTCGTCAGACCCTCGTCATCACATGAAGCAGAAAGTGCTTAAGACACCAAAGCAAACAAACCCAAACTGGACTGTCTTAGTCCTTTCCACCAGGATGTTCCAGTGGAAATCATCTGATACCTTCGTCAGACCCTCGTCATCATATGAAGCAGAAAATGCTTAAGAAACCATAGCAAACGAGCCCAAACTGGACTGTCTTAGTCCTTTCCACCAGGGTGTTCCAGTGGCAATCATCTGATACCTTCGTCAGACCCTCGTCATCATATGAAGCAGAAATTGCTTATGACACCAAAGCAATCGAGCCCAAACTGGACTGTGTTAGTCCTTTCCATCATGGTGTTCCATTGGCAATCATCTGATACCTTCGTCAGACCCTCGTCATCATATGAAGCAGAAAGTGCTTAAGAAACCATAGCAAACGAGCCCAAACTGGACTGTCTTAGTCCTTTCCACCAGGGTGTTCCAGTGGAAATCATCTGATACCTTCGTCAGACTCTCGTCATCATATGAAGCAGAAAGTGCTTAAGACACCAAAGCAAACGAGCCCAAACTGGACTATCTTAGTCCTTTCCACCAGGGTGTTCCAGTGGCAATCATCTGATACCTTCGTCAGACCCCCGTCACCATATGAAGCAGAAAGTGCTTAAGACACCAAAGCAAACGAGCCCAAACTGGACTGTCTTAGTCCTTTTCATCAGGGTGTTCCAGTGGCAATCATCTTATACCTTCGTCAGATCCTCGTCATCATATGAAACAGAAAGTGCTTAAGACTAAGAGTCAATAGGTAATAAAACTCTTTCGTCACTTTTCCATTTTTGGCCAAAGCTTATCATTGGTAAATATATTTTATACCCTTGGCAACACCAAGCATTATGGCGCCATTTTTCAATATTTTTTAATTCATTTAAAATATCGGTTTGTCATTTTGATAAGAAATACATCAGAAAATTAAATATTTACTTAAGAAATGTGATGTTTACACACTTTTCTTTTTTTCCTGGATGTTTTTTACAAGACTTTACAGCACAAACTGTTTTTTTTTTTTATTAAAACATTTATATTCGTAATGTAATCACGCGGCGAGCGCTCCTGAATGACTGATGGGCATTTGGCGGGGGCCGGGAGGGGGGTCGATCGGAGATGTCAATATCAGTGCCTTTTTAGTGGAAGTTTTTACTGAGCGCTTACTAGGCATCTAGACAATATATAATCTAAGCGTTAAAGCTTTAGGAAGTCACAAGTAACCAAACATCCGAAAAACATTATCCACCTTCTTGGGAAATCGGGTAACAAATTTAACTAATCGATCAAAATCCCATTGTGATAATATTCTTAGTGATCCTAGAATCTTCATCAAAATCCTGATTTAACAAATATCGTGTGACATACACCATCAAATGTTTGTGTACTCGTGTACTTCAGCTTTAGGCCATGTCGCATTCCAATACAACCATACCTACTGGTCTGACGCGTTACGTATTATGTTTGGACTCATATCATTTAGTAATAATTCTAGACGGGAACGTGACGGATAAAGCAATGTTTTACTGTGACGGGTGCGGTATGTATTTATGTTATTTTGTTTGTAGCTACGTTTGCACTGCGACCAACTGGCGAAGAGTTTGAACCTAAACATCGTTCGACTGAAGTTCAGCGCGCACGACGCTGAGAGCGGGAAGGAGATTTGCGAACCTGTGTTTTCGGACCCGATTCATAACATGAGTGAGTACATTTTAAATTATACATCATCATGTCTACAATTGGGTTCGAATCCCTCGGCACGCACCTCTGTCTTTTCGAAGTTATGTGCGTATTGTTAATTGCCGCCAACTTCAAACGGTGAAGGAAAACATCGTGAGGAAACCTACATGTCTGAGAGTTCTCAATGATCTTGAAGATGTGTGAAGTCTGCCAACCCGCACTTGGCCAGCGTGGCAGACTATGGCCTAACCCTTCTCACAATGAGAAGATGGCCGTTCCCAGCAGTGGGACAGTTTGTACATGTAAATGTTTCCTTTGTGTTTTAAGTGTCAAAAGTACAGAACGTGTACTACACAGACGTGGAACTCCATGCCATATTCTCTGTTTCCTGAGAAAAATAATCTTTGAAATTTCAAGGGCAGAGTTAAGAGATAATTATATGCAAGATCGACGAGCTTCATCCTCGGCCACACCGTTGCTTACTGTCAAGCGAGTTAGTAGTCAAACGTAGATCTATTTAATATATGAAAAAAAAACTCATAATTGAGACGTATCTAATGATACCTAATATGTTGAAAATGTTGAAAGTTGAAATCCAATGTGACAAGAATTAGACTTACATAATTATAATATACGTGTTTTTTATGTATGTATGTCTAATTTATGCCAGAATTGTGTCTCATTTGTTTGTGTTTTTTTTATATATTAAATAGATCTACGTTTGACCACCAAGTCGCCTAATGGTAAGGGACGGTGTGGCCTGGGATGGAGCTCAATATATACGCTCGAAAACCTTTTCCTTGTGTAGTAGAGTAAAAATTACACTCCATTTAATCACTGACCTCGAACATTTTATTTCGTCAATACTGGACAGGGTTTTCCGATAAAAATGACAGCTTACTGGCACACTTGAAAGAACAGCCGATTCCTACATTGTGAGTTGTGGCCATAGTAAAAAGTTGCATATCTATAAATAATTACAATGACCTCCTTTCGGCTTAATACAAGTCACCGTAATGACCCTGTATACTTCAAACCGGCCCCTATTTTGATCCTTTCATAAGTGTTTTTTTTTTTCAGAAAGTGCTGCCACGAATGACTTGAAGATATGTCGTATAAGCATGTACAGCGGTCGGCCGCGAGGTCAGGAAGATGTGTTCATTCTTGTCGAGAAAGTTAATAAGAGTAAGTTTATTTGTAACTTATATGCGCTCCACGTTTTTATTCTCTATTCCACAAAGATTATTCAGTTTGCTTCGAAAAAAAAAATGGTCGTCTGTAAAGTCTGTTTACAGACGATAATTTCACGTGATAACAATGCGTCACAAGCCGAACGCTTAGGCTGATCGTGCCTCTCTATCGCTTGTTGGGCGCTTTCGCGCGCACGCTCGGCTCAGCCGGAACGTGAGACTTTTTCGTGCGTGAATCCGGCGTTCATCGATTTATAAGACGTTATCACGTCAAAAAAAGAAGCGTATGTTTTATTCCATGATGTAAACTATCCCCCATTTCGAATTTCAATGTGTGCAGCCTTAGCATAAATTTTGTAACCCTGTAGATACAAGACTAAATAATAGTGTTAGGTAATATACAACATCAAAGATAACGAGGTCGTTTGACGCCACTTTTGACCGTGACTAGGCTTCATCTGACCCTCTAACCACGTCACGGTCAAATGTGGCGTATTAAAGGGTGAGATCTCAAAATATTGGCTTTCAGTGACAGGGAGTCACGATCAGCCCGTCGCCTACAATAACGCCAATTGAAGTTCCATAACTTTTACAGTTTGCCCGGAGATTTTTTTTTAAAGAGAAACAGCTGGTAAATTCTATATTTTACTTTTTCTCACAGTCTAGTATGGAAGAGTTATGTTAATAGATACAGTGCAGTAATATTTAAGGGTGTCAAGATAGCTAGGCATATTATACATCCGAAAAACAATCATCATCATCATCTCAGCCATAAGAAGTCCACTGTTGGACATAGGCCTCCCCCATGGATTTCCAAAAAGACCGATTGGAAGCGGCTTGCATCCAGCGTCTTCCCGCCACTTGTATGAGGTCGTCTGTCCATCTCGTGGCTGGTCTTCCTACGCTGCGCTTGCCGGTACGTGGTCTCCACTCGAGAACCTTTCGGCCCCATCGGCCATCAGTTCTGCGTGCTATGTGCCCTGCCCACTGCCACTTCAACTTGCTAATCCGCTGTGCTATATCGAAGACTTTTGTACGTCTACGTATCTCTTCATTTCTGATTCGATCTCGTAGAGAGACTCCGAGCATAGCCCTCTCCATAGCTCGTTGCGTGACCTTGAGCTTCCTTATAAGGCCCATAGTTAGGGACCACGTTTCAGTGCCGTATGTCATCACTGGTAACACACACTGGTTGTAAACTTTCGACTTGAGGGACTGGGGAATATTGGACGAGAAGACGCTTTTAAGTTTCCCGAACGCTGCCCAGCCGAGTTGGATACGACGATTGACCTCCCTCGTAAAGTTGGACCTGCCTAATCGGACCGTCTGTCCTAAGTAGACGTATTCGTCAACAACTTCAAGAGTGAAGTTCCCCACAGATATTGGGGTGGGCACTACATGGGCGTTCGACATAACCTTCGTTTTGTCCATGTTCATTTTGAGGCCCACCCGTTGGGAAACTCTATTGAGGTCTTCGAGCATCGTACTGAGCTCTTCCATCGACTTTGCCATGACTACTATATCGTCGGCAAACCGAAGGTGAGTGATGTACTCGCCGTTAATATTAATGCCGAGCCCTTTCCATTCCAGAAGCTTATAGGCATCTTCCAAACCGGCGGTAAACAGTTTCGGAGAGACAACGTCTCCCTGCCTCACGCCTCTTTTCAATGAAATTGCCTCTGAGTTCTGGTCTTGTACTCGGACTGACATGGTGGCGTTGTTGTACAAGCACTTCAGCACTTCGACATACCGATAGTCAATACGGCATCGCTGGAGAGCCTCAAGCACCGCCCAGGTCTCGATCGAATCAAAGGCTTTCTCATAGTCCACAAACGCTAAGCAAAGGGGCAAGTTATACTCTTCGGTCTTCTGTATCACTTGCCGCAGCGTATGGATGTGGTCTATGGTACTATAGCCTTTTCGGAAACCGGCTTGTTCGGGAGGCTGGAAGTCATCAAACCTGCGTTCAAGACGATTCGTGATGACCCTTGAAAACAGCTTATAGACATGGCTCAGAAGCGAGATGGGTCCGTAGTTCTTCAGCAAAGTGTTGTCTCCTTTTTTGAAGAACAGCGCCACCACGCTTCTGTTCCATGCTTCTGGCGTTGTACCTTCAAGCACGACGGAATTGAAGAGCCTCTGAAGGACTTTCAGTACCGGTGTTCCACCCGCTTTCAGTAGCTCTGATGTAATTCCGTCGTCGCCCGGTGCCTTGTTGTTCTTGAGCTGTTTCAAGGCCATCCTAATCTCGTACAGGCTGATGTCCGGGATATCTTCGGTATAATGTCGAGTCAGTTTGGCTCTTGGATCTTTGCCCAAACTGCTAACAGGTTTTGCGACCGATGTGTATAACTGTCCATAGAACCTCTCGATTTCCCTCAAGACTTCTGCTTTGGTCGACGCTATACTGCCATCTTCCATCTTCAGCTTCGTCAACTGGCTCTGCCCAATAGACATGTCTCTTGCGAACACTTTCTACTTATATACATTTTCTAGCGATTTTAGGAACTGTATACATATACTAGGAATCCTATAGAATGACGTCTTCAATACATTTCCGGTGACATGCACACACACACGCATTTAACAGCCCTTAAATCTTATATGTATAGTCAACACTTCACTACACGCGCTACTTCAAAAGTTCAAACTATGGGTCGACAAAGTTAAGAGTTCTTTTCTTGGAAATATCAACTTTGTTAAGTGATTTTTTTCGATCACACGACACTTCAGGCCAGGACCTTCGCAGGTTCTTTTGGTTTAAATTCAAAGTGTAATAAATATCACATGTTCGTTTGCGTGAGTCAATGTGTGTATGCGTGTGTGTTTCTACACTCTAAGACATCTCTGAAGACCCTTCTCTCACTGAAGAACGTTACAAATAACGTTCTGAAATATTCTGGATTGAAACTAAGACATACATATCTATGTATCATATGTATATATTTACACCAAAAAAGTATATATATATATATATATATATATATTTATTTAAATATATATATATATGTATATCAGCCATCTAGTTCCATAGTACATGTAGTACTTAGTTTGGGCTAGATGGTGTTGTGTGAAATGTTCACAAATATTTATTAGTTATTTATTTAAAAATATGCTGCTTTTTAACTATCTAGTTAGGAGGATATTATTTTATTGGCTGTTTGTATGGATGCTTCAGTACTTTGTTAAAGCTTCTGCATTAAACCGTACTCAACGATTTCGGTCCTCGTTTTTGATGCGTACTACGCAGGAATGGAATTCTATGCCGCCTTTCGTGTTTCCTGAGAAATACAATTTTGGAACTATCAAGGCTAGAGTGAATAGATATCTTGCAGATAGAAGAGTTCCATCCTCGCCCACAACGTCGCTTAACGTCAGGCTAGTCAATAGAGCAATCGTAGAGCCGTAATTTAGTATGTACATACATACTAAATAAAAAGTAAATTTTTGAAAAAAATATTTGGTATAAAAAAAAAAAAAAAAATCTCCACTACATGTAATGTGGGGATAATTATTTTGTTGTCTTCCTACGTGTGGGGCATCGTTGGATAGTTTTTTTTTTTCAAAATAAAGTATGTATTATTGTGTATTTCTGTTTCAGAGAACATAATGATCCGTTTCTTCGAAGTGGATGAGAATGGAGAGAGGGTCTGGTCTGACACGGGCACCTTCCTTCAGAGTGACGTCCATCATCAGTACGCTATCGTGTTCAGGTATGTTCTTTTTACAATAGTAAAGTTTTAGATACAAGCTTTTATTATTGCACTGAAGGTGCTCACCATGACTAAAAAATGAGGCCAAAGGTATTTGACTTGTCCGTTTGCCATGTTGTAGTTTCCTTGACCATTTTCCGCTCTCAAAGAAAAATGCTTTTTGTAAGTGAAACGTTTACCGCGCACTTGTCTATTCAAAAGGAGAAACTGAGTTCTGTTGTATGGAATAAATACGTAATGTACCTACTGACGAATAACAAATTACAGTTTAAAAAACTAAAAAACACGCTACAAATTATTGTGGTTAAAGTTAATTACAAGACTTTTCTAACAAATCCAAACACAGCTATGATACGATGTTCCATCTTCATGATGGAATCATCTTCAATTTCATATCTTCCGGCTCCATCATCAGATCAGTTCGACAGTACCATATTACTGTATTGTCATCAGAACTACATACAGCTGCCAATTTTCATGACGCTACGATCCTTGGAAGATGGTTAAATTAGTTACCTTAGATTTCATTACATAATAATACAAAAGCGTGTTAAAAATGACGCTGATCTCAGCGATTATTTCAAATAATCTTGTAGAGATCGAAGTTGAAGCCTCATGTTTTGTGACATATACATGAATATGACTAACGTAAATAAAAAATACCTAGACCACCGAGCTCCACTCGGATATTTTATGACTGAAAATACGAGCAAACCCGGGTTCACTAAAATTGAAACCTAGCAAGATCGATTTATCGTCCCCTAATCTACCTACAAACCAAATGTCATTAAAATCGTTTGAGCCATTTCCGAGATTCAGATTATATATACCTTCTAATATACATACAATTCTTGTATAGTATATACATATATACAAGAATTGATCGTTTAAAGGTATTAGATAGATAATAATATAATGATTTATTTACCAAATTACAATTTCGTACACAATTTTTAATAAACATGTTGATGCTACTGCTGATACAATTTCTAAGTAGTTACTACTGGGCCCCAATCTAGGCGTAGCGTGTATCTTGGGGGGTCCCTTTTTTGCCAGGTTAAATCTGAATGATGTATGCGCCACTGCGTAATCTAAGGGATAATTGATACTAGTTATTAATACATGTTTGTTGTGCTACTTAAGTTTTAACTGACTTCATAATACTTATGTCTATGTAACATATAGCATTATTACTCGTTCTACATACTTAAACCACACGTAGGACACACCTTAGTCCTCACTATTTAGTAACACGATACCAAAGTTTATGTTTTTATATGCACACGCACTGTGCATGAAGTTATGGTTGTCCCTCGCCGTGATATCTATTTGTTTCTCAGCGCTTTTTATCATGCAACGAGTTTATCAGTACTTCAAGGTGATGCAGCGCTTCAAGCGCTCGGTGTAAACATCAACATGTGTCATGTCACTGATATCAGTGACATGACACATGCGCAATGGTGTTTTGACGGTAATACTGATCAGAACGGGATCATAAATGGCGGCCACTTTTGACAATACGAACGAATTTTAAAAATCTGACAGCCTTCTAGGAAAATCCTGGCTTGCGAAAGAGCGAGCGCGGGGAGTGGGTGAGGAACCCGAACGTGGCGGGAGGTGGTTCTGTATGTAGTAGGTTGTACTATTAAAGTCTATGTCGCCGCGCTAAAGCCTAATTTAGATTGAGAAGTCTAGAGATATTGCCGCTTCAAATTATCTTGAAAATCGAAATTATTTTAATCGTGTAAGGGTTCTAATTGGGTATGTAAAGAAAAATGTAACATAATTATACTGATTCCAAAACCATTTTGACATTTTGTGTCTCTAAACCACAGACTTCTAAATACTATAAACCATATTTATATACTTTGTGCTCTTAAAATTCGGTGCGTATTACTATAAACCATATTTATATATGTACTTGGTGCTCTTAAATTTCGGTGCGTATTTTTACGGAAATATAAAAAAAATAATACCTTTAGTTGACCTCTAAATAACGTCACAGAACCGCCTTTTTTATGTGCAGGTACCAAAAATACTTAAAAAGTTACATTATAAATATTTCTTATTTTCGCAGAGCACAAAACCAACAAAAAATGTCACTGGCAGTGTTAAGTAACATTTTTAGTAGATAATCGTGATATTATTGTATTGAGACGAATGTGTGACGTCATCACGACTTTTTCTTTAAAAAAATATTAAAAAATTACTACTGAACAGAATTCAAAAATATTGAAAATCATTATTTTAAATGACCCAATCTACCAAATAAAATTTAAAAAAAAATACCAAAAAAAATCTTTACATATCCCATTAGATCTCATTGAGCTCGGACGTTTTTGAGGACTGACGTTACATCCCGTTGATACTTTACGAAAGTTTTTATCGAATGTTATGGATATACATAAATATATATAATTAGCTGCGCCCGACGGGGTCCACAATGTAACTTAAAATAATTTCCTACCACCTAATTGAAATAAATAAAGTGGAATGCTAATAAATAAATATGAAATACATTTTGTAATATTTGCTATCAATCTTTACTTCTTTCTTGAACAAATGAGATTTACCTTCAATAGAGACCGGCATTAAAGCTAACCACAATTAATTCATTATAAAACTATTCATTTCGACCACTTACTTGGCAAAAATCTTTTTTATGGAAAAATTAAAAAGCTTGTAAACCTTAATGATGGTAATATTAAGAAATTAGGATTGTAGATTTTATGTACGCGTGTTTTTTTAAGAGGACAGAAGACAATACTAATTTGTGTCTGTAGTGATTGGTGAAAGCACATTTCGTTTTTACAATGTTTTGCCAAATGTGTTTTTAGTAATATACATTTTTACGACCTATTGTTTTACTACAAGCACACGAACTAAGGGTTAACCGACCATCTGGCCCGAATACCGTGTTTTGTTCGTGTTTTTTTTTTTATCTGTAACAAAAATGAAAGATAAGACAAACAATAAAATAATAATATAGTATTCAATACTCCATGAATGTGCAGGCGCAAATAATAAGTTAATACATTAATGGTTCAACGGTTTTTTTTTAAATATTTTGTATGGATGAAGTTGTCATAAAATCTCCTTGTATTGTTTGTACTAGGCTGGTTTTGATGCTAGTCATAGATAGATTTTTTTTATATCACTTCCCGCTGATTAATGTGCTGAGTAAAGAACAACTTTATCCCCGCTTTTGATAGATTTTGATAGTAAAGTTACACCGTTCAGTTCTGAGTAGGGATGGTGAAAAGTATGTATTTATGTGAATTGTTGATCATTAGTCAAAGGGAGTTGTCGAGATTTTTACGTCACAGGTGTAAAAACTTGAAAAATATTTAAATATAAAGATAGCACTCCCTACGCTACTTCACACACTCAATTGCTATATACAAACTGTTTTTAATATAGATCACAGATTAAGCATCATTAAAATAATTTATCGAGCATATTTTACTTAATGACTGTACCAACCGTGGTCACAGGTGAGACTAGACTACTAATTACTAACACCTGCTATTTTTATGTAAAACGGTCCCTATGCACGCAAAAGTGGCTCACGGTTTAAATATTTATTTTATTTAATACTATTAATATATTATTAAAAAATATAAATATATTTTTACTATAGTATTACTTGATTTAAATTACCTCGCGTAACATTAGTGGATTATCATAGAAGAGAGAAGACAAGGAGAAGAAGACGAATAAAAGGAATTCTATATATACTATCCTAACTTATATTCATCATCATCATCATCATCTCAGCCATAAAAAGTCCACTGCTGGACATAGGCCTCCCCTATGGATTTCCAAAAAGACCGATTGGAATCGGCTTGCATCCAGCGTCTTCCTGCCACTTGTATGAGGTCATCTGCCCATCTCGTAACTTATATTATAAAAGCGAAAGTAATTTTGTCTGTTGTCGGTATCTCTGCTGTTCGTTACTTCTTCAGTGCTAAACGGCTGGACCGATCGTTATGAAATTTGGCACAGAGTTTCTTTAGGACCTGGAGAAGGACATGGGCTATATTTTATGATCAACATCGTCATTGTTTTTCATCACTACGCGGGTGACACCGCAGGACGCAGTTAGTATATGATATAATTAACCTGACTTTGTTTTTATGCACGATATGTGAAGTAGAGATTGCAAACCGGGCCCGGTTAGAAATCTTAGAAAATTCGCATGACAACCGCTGCGAGCTGCGACGTTGCCATTCTGACGCGCCAATAAGAATTTGTTTTGTTTATACCAAATATTGCCAAATACCAAAGCTACCAAAGTTTATCTATCTATCTAATCTAAATTGTTATGACAAGTTTAGTGCTTTAAGCTTTATTAGTTTCTTATTCTAATACTATGTTTCTAATGGACACTATAACGAGTAAAGAGAAATACCTGCTTGCTTAAACTTATAAAAATTAATAATTACTAATATTAATGTTTCTATTCCGTCCATAAGTAAAAGTAATAAATTCTGTATTAAAACAGAGATTTTGAGACTTTGAGTGAGACTGATTATTGTTGATTTGCTAGTTTGAAATAAATATTAATTCGTAACCTTGAAACATTGTCCTTTTCCATTCTTATAACGCAAATTTTCATAAAATACTTTAACGGTTTCATCGCTAACACATCAACCCGCCAACCCGGCCGGGTTGAGAAACATACCGGGTTGCAATCTCTAATGTGAAGTAATCAATGGATTGTTTATTCGATAGGACCCCGCCATACCGAGACCCTCAGACGCCTATCGATAAGAAAGTCTTCATAGAGCTGGTCCGACCTTCGGACGGCAGGACGAGCGAGCCTAAAGAGTTCACCTACAAGGCGGACCAGATCAACAAACTAATCAAGAAACGGAAATACACCTCGTCTTATTCCTCGATCGAGAGCTCTACAGGTATATACATGCATCTATCTTATACATGTCCAATGATGTAAACAAAAATGGCAGACTGACGAAAATTGAACGGAAATTAATTTTAACGTTTGTTTTCTTTCAGGTGGTTCTCTAACCAACGAACTGCCTGTGACAGTTCTTACTAATAATAATGTAAGTACACTAATTATAACAGATTAAAAAAAAAACTTCACTGCTCTTCGATATTAAAATTCGTGATATACAGAGATTTAGATAGATAGATAAACTCTTTATTGTACACACTTTAAAAGTAATAACAAAGTACTTAAATAGACTAGTGCAACAACAGGCGGCCTTATCGCTAAAAGCGATCTCTTCCAGACAACCATAGGATGAATAAAAAATATATAATATAAATCAGACGGGGCGTGCAACGGGATATTAAACAAGTAACATTATAAACTATAAATAATGACATATAATATATGTACATGCTAATACTAATTACATACTAATACTTATATAGAGAGGGAAAATATACTAATAGAACTACTACTACTTAGCTAGAATTATTGCTCTTTGCTCTTCCGAAGTATTTAAGATCCGTAGACCGATATAGCACAGCGGATTAGCACGTTGAAGTGGCAGTGGGCAGGACGCATAAAATAATAGTACCCAGAACTGACAACCGATGGGGCCGAAAAGTTCTCTGAAGTGGAGACCACGCACAGGCAAGTGCAGCGTAGGAAGACCAGCCACAAGTTAGACGATCTCATTCAAGGGGCAGGAAGACGCTTCCATTAGGTATTTTTGGAAACCCATGGGCGAGGCCTATGTCCAGCATCAGAGTTATTTTGGCTGAGATGAGTATTTAAACTTCAAACAGTCGTTATTATAAAAGAACAAAAGGTTCCTATCATTATAGCAGGTGAAGCCCAACACTATGGCAAAAGCATCTTAATACTACAGCAAAAGAGGCTTAACACTAGCAAAAGAATCCTGACATAGTAAAAGCGTCCTAACACCACAGCAAAAGATGATTAAGACTAACAAAAGTATCCTAACACACCAAAAGACTCTTCATACTAGCAAATTGTTAAATGTACCTAACATACCAAAAGACTCTTCATACTAGCAAATTGTCAAATATACCTAACATACCAAAAGACTCCTCATACTAACAAATTATACCATATACCTATCATACCAAAAGACTCCTCATACTAGCAAAATATACCTAACATACCAAAAGACTCCTCATATTAGCAAAATATACCTAACATAGCAAAAAACTCCTCATACTAGCAAAATATACCTAACATAGCAAAAAACTCCTCATACTAGCAAAATATACCTAACATAGCAAAAAAACTCCTCATACTAGTAAAATAATCCTAACATACCAAAAGACTCCTCATACTAACAAAATATACCTAACATAGCAAAAAACTCCTCATACTAGCAAAATATACCTAACATACTAAAAGATTCTCATATTAGCAAAATATACCTAACATGGCAAAAAACTCCTCAAACTAGCAAAATATACCTAACATAGCAAAAGACTCCTCATACTAGCAAAATAATCCTAACATACCAAAAGACTCCTCATACTAGCAAAATATACCTAACATACCAAAAGAGGCCTCACACAATAGCAAAAGAATCCTACTAATCCTAATTTTGGACCACGTTTGGTTGGCTTATTTAATGTGTACAGACCTCGCACAACGAGTTACTGTATAGCTGGCTGCAGGGTGCCCAAAAGACAGGCTTGCCTAGATTGGGGCCCGTAAATAATTATTGAATCTGTGTGCCTCTCTCATGTAATATTTGGTAATAAACAAATTATCTTATCTATTGTAAATAGAGTGTTAAGAATATGTTTCTATTTTACAGCCAAATAATTTCAAAGAAGAGACCGAGTTACCGACATTCAACATGCCAGTACAGGTAAGTTATATCACAAGGAAAGGCATTACCCTTCCTAGCACTTCGGATATTTCAACAACCCACTTTTCAATACCATTACCCCCGAAATAGATATATTTTGTTATTGTTTATGTTTAATCATCAAGTCGTGTGATAGTAAGTGACGGTGTGGCCGAGAATGGAGCACGTTAGATAGTCACGCTCGAAATACATGAAAATACCAAGATTGTATTTCCCAAGAAACAGGGAAGTCGATTGCCGCCAACTTCAAACGGTGAAGGAAAACATCGCGAGGAATTCTACATGACAGTTAGTTCCCAATGATCTTGAAAGATGTGTGAAGTCTGCCATCCCGCACTTGGCCAGCGTGGTAGACTATGGCCTTACCCTTCTCACAATGAGAAGATGGTCCGCGCCCAGCAGTGGGACAGTTTATATAAACAGAGCTGATAAAAAATAAAAATAAAAATGATTGAAAAACTGAAAAACCCACTTCTAGATGTGCAATTTCGTTTTAAAAAAGGAATGAGCCGATTTTGAATGACATTTCTATGAGACCAATCTGAAAGTATATCATTTCAATATTTTTTTTAAATTACGTACTTAAGCGATAACAAACATTCGTCGTTTTTCGTCGGTTATAAAATACAGCCGAATTAATAACCTCCTTCTTTTTGAAGTCGATAAAAAAAATCCTGTAGCGGGATGGAGACGGTGGTATAAGTTTATCTTCATTTTAATAATTTGTATCTTTTGTGTCAGCTCCCAATACCATCGGCATCGCCAGGGGGCGAGTGCGGTCTCGGCAGCGCCCTCGGCACTGTTCTCACGCAAACAGTGCCGAGCCCGATGTGGTCGAGCAGCGCTCCTCTCGCCACTGCGAACATCAACTCATCTCTGCCGCAACTGCAGCTTGACTCCGCTGAACTTAACCATATAACTAGAGACGTGCCTATGGATGATAGTCAGACGCATCAAGCTTATTTAGCTGGTGAGTAAACAAATATAGCTGGACAGCGTTCGGGAAACTCAAAAACGTCTTCTCGTCCAATATACCCCAGTCCCTCAAGTCGAAAGTTTACGACCAGTGTGTGCTACCAGTAATGACATATGATACTGAAACGTGGTCTCTTACTATGGACCTTAAAAGGAAGCTCAAAGTCATGCAACGAGCTATGGAGAGGGCTATGCTCGGAGTCTGCAAGATCGTATCAGAAACGAAGAAATCCGTAAACGTATTAAAGTCACCGACATAGCACAGCGGATTAGCAAGTTAAAGTGGCAGTGGGCAGGGCAAATAGCACGTAGAAGTGACGGCCGATGGGGCCGAAAAGTTCTCGAATGGAGACCATGAACTGGCAAGCGAAGCGTAGGAAGACCAGCGACAAGATGGATATAAGATATCATAGAAGTGGTAGGAAGACTCTGGATGCAGGCCGCTTCCAACCGGTCATATGGAAATCCATGGGGGAGGCCTATGTCCAGCAGTGGACTTCTTGTGACTGAGATGATGATGATGATGAAACACGTATAAAGGCGACTGTGAACGGCAAACACTAATATTATTAATTAGCTGTGTCAAAAATCAATAACACTTTTTTGACACCAGACAAAGTAATAAAACAACAAACAATATACACACATCGCTAACAGCGATCTCTTCTGTGTCCCGCGATTTCGCCCGCGTAGTGATGGAAAATGACGATAAAAAGTAGCCTATTTTCGTCTCTAGGTTCACAGTTATCTCCGTACCAAATTTCATAACAATTGGTTCAGTCAATCAAAGGTAACAAACAGACAAAGAGACACACAGAGCTACTTTACAATATTAATCAGGATGCTAAAGTTTGTGAGTATGCTTTTCAATGAAAATTGAAAAGGAGATAATTTAGACCCTAAAATAACACTTAGGTTATTCATATTTAAAAAATTCGGTGGTTCCTGTGAATAGAATAGAAGAATAGGTGGTGAGTCCGTGGGACGCATCAAGCATTTTATAAAACTTGACAACAGCGTACCATTTCCACATACGTGTACGGATTTCGATTTGCATTTCGTTGTATTCGCCTTTAGAGCATCATGCCTCTGTCGTTTGTTTTATACCGGCTTCAAAAAGAATAAAGATAACGATTCCGCTGTTGCTATTAAAATGTTTATTTTAATGTTGATTTGCTATTCTTTTTGCTTGTGTGAAAGGATATACTCTCAGATTGGTCCAATAGTAATTTTATCAAAACCGGTTCAGTAGTTTGGTTTTAAAACAAAATTGTGCATTTGAAGTCGGTTGTTTCAGCTTTTTAAACTTTAATAATTAATTAGTTTTATTATTTGTTATGTATTATAATGTAAGTACGTTTTTTTCCAGAATATTTTAACACCTTCAATTCCGGGCTAAGCGACATGGCCGAGGTAATTTCTTCTTTTTTCTAGCTGAATTCTTGGCTGGTTAAACAAAAGTAGCATAAGCAAACCGTATACAGTAGTGTGAGTAAGCTCACGACATGACATCTCAATATACGTGTCGTGACGTATTCACCTCTCGCTCACTCTCGTGTTCATACTATTTATGTATACTGTGCTCACACGCATACCTACTGACGTAGTGTGAGAAGCGGTCGCGTTTTAAGCTAAGTATAAAGAGAATTTATAATAATAAATATTTAGGGACGTTTCACACAACACCATCTAGCCCAAACTAAGCAAAGCTTGTACTATGGAACTAGATGGCTGATGGAATTAATATATACTTTTTGTTGTAAATATATACATATGATACATAGAGACACCCAGATACAAAACAAACGTCTATGCTCATCATAGAAATGTTTGCCCTGGGTGGGGATCGAACCCACGACCTGCAGTAGACAAGCAAGTAGACATGCTACCAACTCAGCCACAAGGCGAGTCATGTTGTGATAACTTTGTTATTTCATAACGGATTATAAGTACAAAAGAATTAAATAGTCTAAAATTAGTAGTGGACACGGCTATATACTTAGAATTCAAATATCCCTCACGTGCATAGGCCTCATTTCGGGAAAGGTATGATTAGTACACGTTGGCTAAGTGCGGGTTAGCAGATCTTCACACATTTTAAGAAACATTAAGAACTCTCATACATGCAGATACAAAGACGTGCTATTCAGTGATGACGTACGCAAGATGACGTCGGTATCATCAGGCAAGTTGGCGGTCAAGCGCAAACCTATTAATAAATAATAAATATATATACATATATTTATTATTTATCTAACGCACACACATGCATAAAGTTAATTCGTTGTCTTGATGTCGCTCGCTCATGACGTCTGTTGGGATTAGTACAGTTCATGCAGTCCAAGCAAACTCCAACAAAGCGACGGTGAGGGTGGGGGTCAGCGAGGAACCTGAGATTAACGGGGGGCAGGGGTGGTCATTCTGTATACAGTATTATCCATGAGTATTATACTATTAAGGTGTTATGTGGATTGCATCTCAGACGGCCGCCCAATTTAGCTGCCGTAACATAATAATACATTTAATTTGTTTATTTATAGGTAACCAGTAGTCTAAACAGTATGGATTTCATCCGGTCGACGCTGGTTGCTGACTCCGGTCGAGTAAAGGTAACACTTTAACTTATACTATACTAATTTGTTTTACTATAATTAATTATACTATATTTGGCACTTAAAAGTAACTTAAGTACCAATAACTTATTGAAACATACGTATGGTAGGATTCAGTAGCGATGTCATACTCAAAATGATCACTACTTAGGGTAATTTTTGTATTCAGACCAAATTCCAATGCCCAAAAAAAGTCGATCAATAAGTGAATATTACAAAACAATCAATACATTTATAAATTTATAGGCTTATGCTTATACAATATACATGCTTTCTTTACTTTATACAATTGGCAGATTATATATTATGTATATTATTATCATTGTACATTTCAGCATCTGAGAAGAAAATTATATAAAAAAACCTTACTTATACTCAAGAAACGGTACCTCACTACAGATTGGATGAATTGCTCTGTTTAGAAAAAAATATATAAAATAAACCTTACTTTTACTAAAGAAGCGGTACCTCATTAGAGATTGGATAAATTGCTCTATTTACAATGAATAAAATAGTATTAAAATAAGAATGCGACGGACATGACCAACTTATAAAGTTTCCTCATATTAATACGGAACCCTAAATAGAACTCTAGTTAAATCGTAACAGTTGTTTATAATTATTATTCAGGAGGAGCCGTTACACAAGCCTCAGACGTCTAGCAGCTCCGGAGCAGAGTCGAACTCAGGGCTAAAGGCGACAGGGTCAGAGGCAACGAAAGAAACGACGGACGACAACGCTGACTATCCCGCCTTTTATACGCCTGCTGATGCCGCTGAGGTCAAAAAGGTAAAATGCTATCTATATATAATTATATATCTTTCTAACTTAAATGAAAGATCTTGTATAAGTATTCAACTTATTTAATTAGGCTTCAAAGTTAATTTTATTCCTGCCATATTTATATCACACACAAGATAAAAGGGCAGGAGATACGACGCCTACAAGAGGGCTAGAGGTTAGCTTGTTACTTATATTGGTATGGATTAGAAGCCAGGAATCAATCCGATAGGCAAGCCAAATCACGAAGTAAGTAGGGATCAGTCCAGTAAACAAGCCGGGTCAACGTCTAATCAAATACTGAGAACACACTGAAATAAGCACCACACCACACGTCCGCACCGCTAAAGAGACATAATAGGACTGACGTTTGCTCGCAACGGTACTCGCCTTAAGTTCCTTATCTTCGACCAATGAAGTTCAGCGCTTAATTTCCCTATTAGCTCGTTTCGTTGAACAGAGTATAGAATGACTGCCTTTAGTATTACATATTAAAGAAATAAATATTTTCCTGCTCCTTTCGCAGCTGGTACGCGAATTGTGCGAGTTGATACGCGACAAGAAGATATCTAAAAACGATTCGGTGCGCACGAAACTCGAGCGTCTCTTCGACATTCGACTCTCCAATGGAGACACGTAAGTTATTATTATAGTATTCGGTTATGTGCACTATCCTATCCATGTTATTAGGTTGTATATTGCCTTGCTCACTTGCATTTCGGACTGATTGTTAATTAACTGTTTATTAAGATTAAAGGCGCTGGGACATCTGCTGCAATTTTCTGGTTTACGGGCGACATTTTTTGTATGTATAATTGTTGAACCTAATTTTAGTAAATATGCGAATGCCAGTCTCATGAAAATATATAAAATATTACAAAATATTCACAACAATTTTTATTTTTATAGTTATTAGGTTAAATATGTAAGAAAAAATACCGAATGTCGACATCTTGATTAAAATATTATATATTCAATTTGTTTTTAAACACGTTGTAAGTGTTCTCATGAGGCTTTTAATGACTGACGTTTACATATTTATGAAAAGAAAAATTTCAATAATATTAAGTCTAAAAAAGTGGAGCGCGTGAGCGAGACCGATGTAGCAATCCTCTGGCGTCTTAAGGCGTTTTAGTATGGGTTTTATTCGTACATCATGAACAAGCCTTTACTAATTCCTAACGCTCATGGGCTATGTTATGTATTTTTTAGTTATCGTTTTTATTTTTCCGTATTTGAACTATTCATCATCATCATCTCAGCCATAAGAAGTCCACTGTTGGACATAGGCCTCCCCCATGGATTTCCAAAAAGACATATTGGAAGCGGCTTGCATCCAGCGTCTTCCCGCCACTTGTATGAGGTCGTCTGTCCATCTCGTGGCTGGTCTTCCTACGCTGCGCTTGCCGGTACGTGGTCTCCACTCGAGAACCTTTCGGCCCCATCGGCCATCAGTTCTACGTGCTATGTGCCCTGCCCACTGCCACTTCAACTTGCTAATCCGCTGTGCTATATCGGTGACTTTTGTACGTCTACGTATCTCTTCATTTCTGATTCGATCTCGTAGAGAGACTCCGAGCATAGCCCTCTCCATAGCTCGTTGCATAGTTAGGAACTAACTAACTAACTTTTGAACTATTATAAGATACTAATATGCATATTGTTGCGATTGATGCTATTTTTTTATTTTAAATATTTTTCAATCAGTTTTGTGATAGAAACGCTGTAGAGTCACAACATAGTCCTTTTGACTTACTATTCCCATTTAGTCCATCCCCTTTTTAGTAAAATAAAAATTATACCTCTTAAGAGAAACGTTTTACGGCTCTTTATCTCTTGTGTATATAAAAGAATAAAGTTGATATACCGTATATCCCGGATTATTACCCTGTTTCGATGATTTTTCTTTTAGATTTCTTTATAACTTCGAAATTTAAAAAATAATAAAAATTTCTAATGTTTGAAATTCAAATAAAATCGATACCTAAAATTTACTTATATGTACCCTAAGAGCTGGTTCCCACTTGTCGGGTGTCGGATCCGTATATTAATCGGAGGAGAGCATTTTATATGAAGCTATTCACATTTATCGGTTTCCGATCAGTGTGAATAGCTTCATATAAAATGCTCTGCCACTGGAACCTCCCATTAATATACGGATCCGACACCCGACAAGTGGGAACCAGCTCTTATAGTATAAGTTTTTGCACAAGCCCCCGCTTCTGGTTGCAGTCCCGCAAAATACACCGCACCTCTATTTTGTAAGTATACCCCATCATAACCTGCAGGTCTACGCACGAGGTAGACAAATTTCCACATTTTTTTCCTCATGACAGTGAAAACTGTTTGTTAATTACTGAAATAATGGACAGTCCGTTTGCAGGTGTTTTACCACTGACTGTGATATTGCTTAACCTGATTAGTGCCGTGTTACTAAAATTATATTTTTTCAGTATTTCACAATATATCTGGCCTGTTCTTCTGACATACCGAAATGTAATAATTTTCTCGCGATTTTAAGAATTCTGCTAAATTCTCTAAATTTTCTATCGGTATCATATTTACAGTGTTTTGGTAGCCGGTATTCGCTTTTTTTTCACAAGAATTTCCTTTACTGCCAATGATTTAAAAAATCCATTCTTATCCTAAGGGGTAAAGATGCTCACGGGGTTTCGGCATACCGATTTCAGATCCAAATCTATATTAAATCATAATAAACAATATTACATTTTAACGTTTGGTAACACCGATGGTAATTTAAATGTAGCAGAAAAATAAAATTCGATAAAATATCTGAGAACGGACTGTAAAATATTAAGTCAATATACGTATTTCAATGATAGAAAGACCTATTTGTCTACCGTGCTAGGCCGGCTGCTATTGCTTGCTGCTCCTGCCGTCCTGTCTTCATATTGACCATCAGAATTAAACCTGGGATCAAAATGGTTTAGGCCGTCCTCCGTGAGATGCGAGGTGTTTGAAATTGGTTTTCAACAAGTGTGACCCTTCTCACAATGAGAAGATGGCCCGTTCCCAGCAGTGGGACAGTTTGTACAAAAAACAGGGCTGATAAAAAAAAAAAAAGTTTGATCCTAGAAGTCATTCTGTCATTTTGTATCGAAATGACAGAGATGGAAATATAATTTCCGATTCCGAATCCGACAAGTTGTGAATAGCCCCACAGGGGAGATTGGAAGGCTGCCCCTTGGCAGCCCGCGCTCCGGTTCCACAGAGATTAATATGTACGGGCGTTTTGTTGTTTGTACGACAAAACCTACAAGTGGTGTTCACACATGTCCGTAGTACCGTTACTGTACCGTCTACAGAGGTGCTTGCAATGCCCACTAAGGTTTTTACTCAAAGACCATCAGACGACCCATGCACAGATCTAGTACTTATTCGGGAAATTTGCCGATGAATATCTACTGCGCGTCAGTTCTATGTGCAAGGGGCCGCAGGAAATCCAGCCAAAGGTCAAGCTCCCGTACGTTTATGACATTATTGTGAGTGATGTAGGGACCGCACCACCTTTTGCGAATTAATTAGCAACTCTAACTCCATTAATGCCGCAGTGCTCCAGGATCCAGAGTCCAGACTAGTGTCACGGAGTTGCTTAGCCTGGTTGTTTAATAGCTGACATACTTCAGAATTAGTGCAGATATTGTCCGACATCGGGGCTTTTAGTGCAGCCTGGCTGTCGGAGAGCATAACATTCCTATCCTATTGCCTGAACAGGTTCTAATGCACGCAAACAACGTACCGCATAAAAGATAATCGAGTACTGTTCTAGGTAAACAATAAAGTTGCCTTTGGAGACAATGCCCTAATATCCCTGCGCCTACTCAGTAATTTTTTGTGGAACCATTGCGTACCACGCTATATCACAGGACTTCAGTTCGAGTCGTTTTCCTAAGCCATCCTATCGGATAAGATACCCATTGTATTATCTAACGGCTTAATCAGAAGGGGCTTTGATAAGGTCTACATAGACTTGCCACGCGGTAAACGAACTCCACTCTACTCTTCCCAATATTTGGCGAAAGTTTTATCAAAGTAAACAAATGTTGTTTATGGGTTGAAAATACAAAAAAAAAAACTACAATTGAAAATACAATATCATGCATCAAATTGAAAGTGATATCATATTCATACGCTTTGCATAAGACATGAACGACATACATTCCATTTTCACTGGTAACATTCAAAAACGAAAATCTGTAGAGTCCGTGTTTCCATATATGAATTGCAATGTAAACAACATTGGCGTACTGGCGATCAATAAGAGCTCGTATTGACAAAAATAAAAGCTCTAATTGGTCGCTAATTCACCATTGTTTTTTTACTTTAGGTATGCGACATCTATGGAAACAGACTTTATAAGGCATGTAAGGAAACTCAGGCATAACCTGAGTTTCCTTACATGCCTTATAACGAAAAAAGCAATAGGTTATATGCAAGAATTATTTTGTAGAAATAATAATTTTAGTGCATATTATTCGAAAACATAACGTACATACTAACTAGTATAAAGTTAGAAAACTGTCAATTTTTTTTTTTACTAATTACACACTCGATAAAACACCTTCTTTCAAACAAAAAAAAACTAGATCAAAATCGATCCATCCGTTTGAGATCTACGACGCCACAGAACGATACATGGATTAACAAGAAACACAGATACACACGTCAAACTTCGAACACATTTTGGGTCTTTGATTAAAAAATAATTTCAATCTTTTAATGAACCCCCACGCGCTTGCCTAGAAGCGCGCTCCATCGTAGACCGTAACTGTCGCTTAACACCAGGTGAGTTGACGGTCAAGCGCAAACCTATTTTCAAATAAAATAATGTAAAAAAAATAGTTTTTGGTGGGGGATGCTATGTGTCCTTTCAGCGAAACGACAGTATTAAAATTGTCATACAACACACAGTTGTTTGTTGTACATGCAACGTCATCTTCCGTAATGTTGTACTCTTTGACTAACATGAAATTGAAATGCTTGTAAATTTCTTATTTTTGATGATATTTCAATTTTGTTTTTCTAAAACAGATCTATTTGTGATTAGCTTTTTAAATGAGCAAATAAAAAAAATCATGCATATTCTCTATTGTTAGACTGACGATATAAAACAGTATATTGTTAGAAGACATGGTAGAGAAACTTAGACTATATTTTGAATGCCTTTTGTGACGCTGCAATATTAAAAGGTAAGTGATTATATTTTATTATTACTTTTATATAATAAGTAAAGGGTGACAGTCAAACTGAATAGGATAAAAAAAAAGAAATATGTTTAAATAAATAATATTGTAAGTTGTTATTGTTGAGTTTTTGATTGCTGCCCTTCCTATTGACAGTCAGTTCGAGTTGTAAGTGGGTTGGGCGCTATACAACCTATATCATAGATGTTTGATGCATTTAGTCGAATATCATAATAATAGCTAAATAAATAAGTTACAAATAGTTATATAAAAAGCACGTAAGTACCTTTTTTAATGTATTCGTAATTTCATATTTTGTATTTTTAGGGTACATTCTTTATTTTATTTTCGAATGACATTAAGAAGTCTATTTCTTTTAGAATAATAACAAAGATATAACATTTATTGTCCTACTTTGAGTTTAAATACTATAGACGCTTATATAATTAGTACCAGGGCGACCGAGCTCCACTCGGATTTTTTATGACTGAAAATACGAACGAACCCGGGTTCACTAAAAATGACCCCTAGCAAGATCGATACATCTTCCCCTAATCTACCTACAAACCAAATTTCATTTTAAATCGTTGGGGCCGAGATTCAGAATACATTTATACAAGAATTGCTCGTTTAAAGGTATTAGATTTATTCCCGGTTATTCACTCATTAACGACAGAAGAAATTGGGCCAAATAGAGTAAGGCATCTCCTTAGTAGTGTTGATTTGTAGGATGCAGGTTCGAACCCTGTAACCAAATTTTCTAATTGCCGTTTCCCCAAATATATACAGATAACTTTCATGATAAAGTTCATCAACTAATTTAATATTTAAGTTTACATTTAGCGCTATTTATTTCTAGATTCCTTCACATGACTCTATGCAGTAACCAGCCCAGCTTCGAAACCATCGTGAAGGTGATTCACAGTGTAAAAATGTCCCATCTATTGAACTACGGCAACAACCGCGGCGAGACTATCTTACACCTGGCCGTGGTGCAAGGCTCGCCCGAGCTCCTCTCGCTACTCGTCGCTAAAGGTGAGTGGTAGTCGCGGGTCGCCCTGCGTGTGCCGTCAGTAGCGCAGGTCGAGTGTAACGCGGGTGTCGGTTGCAGGGTGCGATCCCATGGCGCGCAACTGCGAGAACGAGACCGCGGTGCACTACGCGGTGCGGTACGCGAGCGCGGACACGCTGCGGGCGCTGCTGGACGCGGCGCAGCGACACGGCGTCGAGCTCGACCTGGACGCAGCGAACGCGGGTGAGTACACCGACAGCGGGGGAGGAAGGGAGGTGGTGACGGAGTGACGTGTGTGTGAGCCACGGTGTGACCGGAGCGTGTGTTGTGTCGTTGCAGAGATACAGAGTGCGCTGCACCTGTGCGTGGTGGAGGAGCGCGCACGGTGCGCTGCCATGTTGTGCGCGCAGGGCGCGTCATGCGGCACACGCGACGCGGCGGGCCGCACGCCTCTGCACCTGTGCGCGTACGACGCGCGCGTGCAAGTGGCGCGCTCGCTCCTGCCCCACGTGGGCGTGCACGTGGACGCAATAGACGTCGCTGGACGCACGCCGCTCGCGGTCGCGTGTGAGCGCGCACCGACACCGCCCGCTATACACCTGGTTCGGGAGCTGCTCGCTGCAGGCGCGCGCGCCGATCGCGCCTGGCTCGCTGCGAGGGAGCACCCCGCGCTCGCTGACCTGCTGCGACCACATATACCGACAGACATGCTCATAAATGATAAATTGAAGTCGGAGCTCGAAGAAGACGTCAAATCGGAACCCGATGACGCGGACAACTACGAATCTGCGGACGAAGTGAGTTCTTCTTCTTTTCATGTCAACGGTTCGTTTTTTTTTTTTTTTTACTATATTTGACCAGTAGGAAGCCACAGAGATGGCAGCAGTATTGGCCTCCCACAGGTCATTCATTGTGCAGGTATTAGGGCACAGTGGGCATACGAGCAGGTGTGTCATTGTCTGAGGGGTGGCGCCACAATCACACTGCTCTACTGGAGGAATAGCCAGACCCCATTTACACATATTTTGTCTGCAACGACCAACTTGTGTTCGGAGGCGATTTATAGACTTCCAAATTGGCCATTGCAGATCATGTCCTGGTGGTAGCTCCTCCTTCAGGACGGCAAAGTTAGGTGGCAGTTGGTACTTTTCTGACCACAGCTTTTGTTTGGCCTTAACTTAGCTTTTGTTCGCATTGTGTATTAAGGTTAGCTCGAAAGCATCTTCCCATTGCTCAACAGCGAGGCCATCGTCGTTAGTTTCTTTATATCCCCAGGCTGTATTGTGGCTATTAAAATCACCCACGACATTTTTTATTTTATGGTTGTCGAATTTAGAAGTTTTTGAAAATATGAATTTTTGGTATATATTGAGGTTATTATGCATGCCCACGTATCTATAGTGAGAGTCTCTATCAAGTTATGAGTGTTGGTACAGGCGGATACAGTCGTGAGGAAGGTTTAACAAAAATAGCACTGCCATATTGTGCATGCGGGGTCTCAGCCACGAGTGAGTTTATAATGATTCCTATAATAACTGTATCCATACATATATATGAATATAGTTATTATTGAATGAGGTTTTCCTCTACCGTTATGTGTAGCTTCAACATAGTTTATAATTATACCTTAAACCTATAAAACAATAAGAATATTTGTGATGTTGTTTTCTAGTTTTACAAACGATGGATTTTTTATAGTTTTCACAGTCATTTTATATCTTCAAAAATGTTGGTATGCGCGAGCGAGACGGACGATGGTCGAATGACGGACTCTTGAGAAACGTGTTGTTGACAAATAGGTAAATAATTATATGAATATGTGTGTAACAGGAGACGGAGCAGTGTTCCGGTCTGTCCGGTCTTGGTCGGTACGCGCGCGAGGTGGCGCGCCGCGTCGAGGCGGCCGGCGCCTGGCGCGACCTGGCGCGCCGGCTGCGGGCTGACGCGCTGCTCTCCTGGTTCAGCAACCAGCCCAGTCCGGCCTACACGCTGCTCTATCACGTTAAGGTCACCAACAGATATTCAATAGGGAATATGCGTAAATGTTATTTCATAGAAATAATAAATATTGGTGGAAATTTCACACAACACCATCTAGCCCAATCTAAGCAGATCTTGTACTATTGAAACTAGATGGCTATAGAATATATGTATACTTTTTTTGTAAAAACATACTTAAGATACATAGAAACACCCAGATACAGGACAAACATCCATGCTCATCATACAAATGTTTGCCCTGGGTGGGGATGGAACCTACGACCTAAAGCTCAGCAGGCAGACATACTACCAACTGAGCTAAGACGCAGGTCAAATATAATAGTTTAATAGTAGTAGTAGTATAATAGTTTAATAGTTTTAACATACTAAAATGTAATATATGCCAGAGCCTGGAGGGTTGGTGATATTGAGACACATGATGGTATCGGTCTAATTTATTGCAATAAATAACTAAGCTTATATACTAAGTACTACGTGCTACAGGCCTCCTATCTATATCAGTCATACTCTTATTATCTAAGTTAATGTATCCTAAAGATGACTTATCATTCTACATATAATCACGCATCTCGAACACTAAACTATGTGGCTACATTACACCCCCCTTTAAAAAAGAAAAAAAAACGATAATAAAATAATAAAGTGCAATCACTTACATAATACATTATATTAAATAAAAAATAATTCAATCGGTCAATAAACTTCCGAGATACGAACATATAAAGTTTTAGATGAGGGATGCTCTGTCCCTCTCGCGAAATAATTACTTAACTATTATCACTTTACAGGAATGCAGGGACGATTTGACATCGAAATCCTTGGCGTTGATATTAGACGACATGGGAATACCAGACGCCGCAAACATCATTAGAAATCACATCGAGTAACGGGAACAAAACACTGTACTATACACTTCTTAGGGGCGATATTGTCATTAGGTTACTAAAGGTAACACTACTGCGTAATCATTATTCTCTATGACCAATAGAAATGTCAATGTCAAATGTTACATATTTAAGGACGTCACATTTGTGAAATGGAATCGAAGACGTTACAGTCACCGTGGGTAAATTTGAATCCGTGTCAATTGTACATAGCTTTTTTAGAAGGTTCTTGACGTTTTGTCAAAAAAAAATGGTATTCGAATTACGTAATGCATTCGTTAGCAGTCGTTTTGACCACTATTCTTTTAATTGAACAAACGGGTCACTCACTTGTTGAGCCGTACTATAGTATCAACCGCATACGGCGGTCTTTTTCAAAAGGACCAGCGCAGCCGTCACTCCCGAAGGGCGTTTCGTCTGGTACTGCACTATTCTTTTGGGGAAAAAAATCGAGAAGATTCGAAAAAAAATATGTACAATATTTGACAAGAATTCAAAGTTACCGGTAACAGTATAATTGTTTATATTCGTTGTATAATTGCACAATTTAATATATATATTTTCTTATATAATGAAATAGATTAATAATTTAACTAGCCAATAAACTTCTCGAGTTATAAACTAATATATATTTAGACATTGAGACAAAAATAGTTGAACTGAAAACGATATTTTTGGAATTCAGTCCCATATTTTCAAAAATATCGTTTTCATTGTAGCTATTTTCTTGAACTAATACTTGACTGAAAATGGGACTATTTGTAGTCTATGGGGCCATTTTTTGTCACAATAGTTCTATTACATATATGTATATCAAACGTTTGTCAATGTTTACTCGGTTGGTATGAAATATAGTTTCAACACAAATAACTAATTAAAGGCTCCGGCACAAGCCTTACAACTATCTCGCTCGTGTACACTTAAACATATAACTATTAATTTAAAATATGTAGAAACGTTATTGTATGTAATTAACTTTTATATCGAATGATATGGAATTGAAAGTTTTTACGTTCTTATTTATTTTTATTGTCGAGATTCTTAAGCACATATGTGACATAAGTACATGAAATTTATTTATATCTTGATAAATATGGTAAGAGCGAGCAGGATGGCGTACTCCATTCACAGTACCTTAAATCGGTTTTAACGATTTTTTTTATTAAATGGACAACTTTTGTTCTACACATTAAACAAAGCTTGATTCTCATTTATGAAATGTTAGCCATTTTGCACCAAATATTAAGCTTTCGCGTTTATTTTACATATGTTGATTTGTCGTAATTCATTGAAAATTTAACTTTATGTGACATAATATAGAGTTCAAAGTTTTAGGACTACGTTTTGTGTAAAATATGTTCTATTACTTGTCCGAAGTTGTAAACCAAATACGGAGAATAAATATCGACCACGTAATTTCAAATATAACAATTCTCATTAACGCCAGTCCGCCGTGTTGTGTTGTTTATGGTATTGGACATGTAGTAAGGAAAAACAAGCTTTAGGCAAGTGCATTATGTATCAAGATCAAGCTAGAATTTATTGTAATGTTAATATGCGTAAGTAGATTTTTATTTTATATTTAGATAGGTAAGTACATATTATAATAATGAAGTAAATGACATCATAGAGTATAGACTAAGGGCGGGCTGTATGTTTACCCACCTCATCGGGTAACAAGATGTGACCTATCTAGGATGACGTACATTAGTAAGGTGTCTCTAAATGTACAGGGTTGTCTTGGCTAAACCTGGAGCGTTTTGTACAGTTAGCAAAAATGTGACCATTTTTGTATCGACCACCTTATTGGGTAACAAGTAGTACTTTCGAAAGTGCCTATCTAGAAGTGTCTAAATCAATATGGTTGCATAAGTCTCATCTTGTTTCTTGATGACGTTATTGGTATTGTTTTTGGCACCCTAACATTAGACAGAATCATGAAAGCTCCAGGGTTTGGCGAGGCAACCATATTGATTTTGGCACTTCTCGATAGACGTTCGAATGTACTACTTCTTTACTCGTTGGTGGTGGACACTCCAAAAAATGGTCACGTTTTTGCTAACTGTACAAAACGATCCAGGTTTAGCCTAGGCAACCCTGTACATTTAGAGACACCTTACTAATGTGCGTCATCCTAGATAGGTCACATCTTGTTACCCGATGAGGTGGGAAAACATACGGCCCGCTCTTAGTCTAGTAATGAAGTTAAGGCGGTTTACCTAATTTTGACACAACATAGCTATTCGGCATGTTAAGAAATATTCTAATCTCTAATTTTAAGTAGTTCTTTTTTTATGGTTTAATCGATACTCTTTTTTGTTCACGTTAGAAATAAGATAACGATGACAAAGAGTTAATGGTGTATCAACTGGGTGGCCTTATCGCAAAACAATGTCTTTCAAGCAACTTTATTGTAGAGAAGATTTATATAGAGTTATAGAAACAAGCAACAGTGTGCACTTGTTAATACAAGGTCATTGGTATTTATTTAACACCTTATACGGGAAAACGTTTGTTTTTTAATAGTTATTTGTGCAACAAGAGGGCAAAGTCGATTTTGCTGCGAGTGCTGATTTTGAATCCTGAGTGTGGCGAGGGATTCAAAGGCACGAGATGCAAAAAAACTTTGCTCTCGTGTAACACACATAATTATTACATATATATACATTATTCCATACAAAATGCATTGACCAGCTTCATACAAATACTGGAATGACTGTTTTTGCGTATTCTTAAAAGACGTGAAACAAAAGTTAAACAAAAACTGGTATTAGAGTATGTTCGGATAGATTACTAATGTGTCATAGAGGGCGCTGTTGTCCTTATTTCATTATTTTGACCGATGACCATTTTTGCCGCGATAATTCTCTATCCAAACAGATACTACGCGATTCGCGCGCCTAGGACAACGCCATAATTATGTACCATATGCGCAAATATTTTTGATGATCTTTATGCAAAAATAAGTCGTGCAAGAGCGCTGATCCGCGGATTGCAACGCACATGAGTGGGTCACGATGTTTTTGGCAACATTTACACTAATACGCGAGGTTTATGGACAAGGGAGGGGGAGGGGCGCGGGGTAAGCGGGCGGTGGTTCCTCATCTCCTCAAAAAGATTTGCACGTAGTATACTTAAAGTATCAAATTATCGTTTTCAATATATTGTATGAAAATTAGGTAACGGCTTGAGTCTAGTTTATATTAATTTAGTTTAATGTGCCTTTATATTGTAAAGGAATGTGCTTTTACAGATATATTTAGTTGTTTAAGAAGTACTTTGTCATTTTTTTTTTAAGTTAAAAATGTATTGCAAAATACAAAACAAATTTTTAATATATTACGAGACGAAAGATGCAGACATATGTTTAAAATTCTCATTTTGAAATTATTTGGACAGTCAAGTATTATTTGTTTTATATAATACAAAAAAAGTTAATAAGAAAGAAGTTAACGTATTTTTATGATTCTATTTCTTTTTGGCATCCAAATATAATTTTATTAAAATTGAAATTAATTTTTATTCTCACCAAATAGAAGAACTCTGTGATAATTCGGCACTCAAATTGTTAATTAATATCTATTTGGAATAAGGTAGGTTAATAAAAAGAAAAACATTATTATTAAGCGGGATGTCTTCCATGGAAATATCCATACAGCCTGATCTTAATTTTTGTATGAAAGACTCCTCGTACCAAAAGTTTTTATATAAGTACCTAGTTAAGGTGTAGGGAATGTTGTGAAAATTCTATTGTTTGTTTGTGAATTAATAATGCTCAACTTTAAAAGTATGCTTCATCCTATACCACGCCATCGTTTACCATCAGGCAAGTAAGCGGCCAAAAGTTCCGTTATAAAAATGGTGACTAACAATGAATGTCCCATTTCAAAAGTAAAAGACGCAACAGCTCTATTTGACTGGCTGAAGTTTATTTTGGTGTTAATTGCTATATTATATTAAATCAATGTTTCTATACAATTACAATAATTTTAATAAAATTGGGTGTTTCTATTCAACTGAGTTGGCCTGCTTTAGCAACTAGAATCTTTGACATGACCAATTTCTTTAGTAGTGGGTACATTATGCATCCTTCCATGCAATAGAAGAAAGCAGTTTTTAACCTCTAACTATCCCGATCCTATTTCAATGTTTTTTTTATATGGTGGGAACCATAAATGACTAGGCTTTTGTTTTGCTTTTATCCAATTTGTTTTCTTCGAAGCTTTAGCGAAATTTAAGATTCTAACCGGATACAAAAAAGAATCCTCAATATCGGATATTGTTTAGGATATCGAATGGATAAATAACTAAAGGGTACTTGAGCATGTCACAAGTGTAGAGGCATGCTAATAAACTGGTGTCCGGTGCTGCTATTTTTTAGTAACGAAACAAAAAAGTCCTTAATTAATAGGCAAATAACAACTCAATTGTTTTTTTTATTTTGTTTTCAAAAATAAAACTATTCAAGTCAGGGGTTTATGTCTTCAAAAGCCTATATTTCAGTAAGTTTTTTGTGGAACGCGGGATTCTACGTCGGTCACACTTCCAGTTTTGAAATACCACTAAATATTACTATGTCTATATACTTGTCATGGTATTGAGCGCCGACGCTTAAAACGGATGTCCGCTTACCTTCAGCGTATCAAAACTGAAAAATCTGAAATCAGTGTTACCTCCGATTCATTTCGGGGAGTGTGCGCAAGAGCTTCACGAAGGGAAGGATGGAATTAGTCCATCCTTCCCATTTCACTACAGGACTAGCAGAAAGTCGGCGAATTACCACCCATTTCTCGTTGAAATGCCAAAAAGCCTAACTCAGCGATATCGGTCTACGTTCTTGATGCGTACTGCACAGGAATGCAATTCTTTGCCGCCATCTCTGTTTCCTAAGAACTACAATCTTGGAAATTTCAAGGCTAGAGTGAATAGATATCTTATAGATCGATAAGCTCCATTCTCGGCCACACCGTCACTTAACATCAGGCGAGTTGGTGGTCAATCGTAGATCTATCTTGCGTAAAAACTATTGTAAAAAACTACTCTATTCTAAACATATACGCTAAATCGGCCCAGGGGTTGTCGAAACAAAAAGATGTGAAATCTCGGTTAAAAGGAGAAGTACAAGACTATTTGTTGGTCAATTTTGATATTTTGTAGAAAGATTTGAAATCATATTCGATTTTGAATAATTTCTAAGGACTATGTACGAGTCCTTGATAATTTCTAATATGAACAGTAGACGTGGCGTGACGTAGTGATAATAGACGTAGACTTGCAACAAGTATTGTTGAAAAGTTTGTGCTCGCGATGTCTACTGTTCGTAGAACTACTTATTAGTTAAAATAAACTGTTTCTTTCAGGCAGACTTTCACGCAGTTGGACAACCCTTTATCGTTTCGACATCATCTATCCCACAGATGCTATATAAACAATTACAAGAGGTATGATAAAAAGACCACATTATTTTTATAAAATATAGTTATAATTCTGATTTAAATGTTATAATATGATGACTAATTTTGATTAAATAATATATAGATTATTATATTACTAGATTACTATGTACTTAATTAGAATAATTATTAAAAAATGCGATAATTATACGATATTTAAGGCACAGACAAATTATACCTAAAGCAAATATTATTATGCGTTGTACGCTGCCATTTTGGTGCGATAAGATTTGTGATGCAATGTAATGTAATTTTCTTTTTAAATCACAATGTATGGTTTTAATCATAATAAAAAAACGAGATCTGTTAAAATTCAACACAGATTTAAAAGGTTTTGGGGCCAATTCTGTTACATGTTCTCGCAATAAACTAAATTCACAAGACTTTAAAAGTCGTTCCTACTTTTCCTTACCCTAAGTTCGTATTACTTTGGCCAAAACTTAGAAGTTAAGCTTCCCGCCATGCTGTCCATTGATTTGTACTATTGATGGTACAAGTAGTGACACAACTTTTCGTGTCCGTTCTCTCAGGCGAGATTATTGTTTTTCATTAGGGTTACGGAACCCTAATGAAGAACAATAATTTCGCCTCAAAAGGAAAAAACGGAAACCTTATAAGATCACTTTATTGTCCGTCTGTCTGGCTGTCAAGGCCCTTTTTCTCAGGAATGGACTGTCCCTTGGAGCTGTGAAAAAATCAAACTTCTCAGTTTTCATAAAAAAAGTTAAAGGTATAGAATACCCATTTCCAGGGTAATGTCACACTATAATTATCAGTGACTAGATCACCCGGCGTACTTCGTATCACCTATCAACGAGTGGACTCGATATTTTCTCAATGTTTAAACCTTCCCTGGACTACGACAAACATTTCAAAACCAAAATCAGCTAAATCTGTTCTCGAGTTTCAGCGAGACAAACGAACAGCAATTGATTTATTTAAATATACATATAGAGATAAATAAAATATTAGGTAGGCTAACCTATAACTAATACTTCACACTGGCAAATCGCTAATCGCGGGGCCCAATAGAAAAAAGAAGAAGAAAGTGACAGAATTATTTCTAATGTACCTACCTATTTCTAATTGATAGACGTCATCTATCGTTCAATTTATGTACTGTTTTCTTTCTTTCTGAAAACGCCTCATTGACCATAGTGTATTTATGTTTGTTATCGAATTAAGTTCGTACTGGTATCGAAAAAGTTCTTATTACAATCGGTAGATGACTGGCTTGTCTGTAAAGCAACGCTTTACTGGTCGAGAAGAATTAAGTTTGGGGCCAGTGATACGACGTTACAATTTCTCATTGTTTTTGTGAGTGTGGCCCATTGCACGAGTTTAATTTCTATTAATCAAAAATAACAATTATTGACGTAAGACGCGAAAAAAAATTAATGCGCTATACCAACCAACGCATAGCATATGGGCAATAGGTACTATATAAAAAAAACTTCATTACCTGCCGAATACAACAAACAACTTTATGTTGACTTATCCTTTTTATCTAAGTATTAAAATAAATGTGATTTTAAAGTAAAAAATTTTTGGTACAGTCATTTTTTAAATGACTTTAATTTTGAATCGTATATCACAGACTTATGCTAAAGATTATATAATTATAGTGTACATTATAAAAGCTATTATTACATGCTGAACTAGGTTCGCTTCCTTATTGCAAACAAACTTTGGATTCGGGATGTCGTGCAAGTTATTCCGAGATATGACTGTTCCGAGAACATCACTAAATCTCAACGTCGCGTAACACAATAAGCATAGAAACGAAACGTAATAAGCGTAGAAAAATATCCAACGGAGACAACGATACTCGATACGCGTAGATCATTGTCCAACGAAATGCATATATCATTTAAAACTAGACATCCCTTATCAATAAGCAAGACCATTGCTACATAAATATGCCGAAATTTTATGTGGACGTGTGAAATTCCCTTGTAAAAAACCACTAAACGAACTTAAATATTTAAATTTTGTGTTAATTCATTTTCCTTTGTTTTAATTACATGATTTTAAGAATGTTAATTAGTTTAGTGGTGCCTTGAGAATAGCTCCGCGTATGTACTATGTTTCCTAATTTATATAATTATATCAATAAAAAATATAACAACATTTCCACTTCATCTCCGTACATTATAGAAATTACCAGTTTTAAGACGTAAGACTAATAAGTCTACAAAACAATCATCCAGTGTATGAAAATATAAAATCATAATACTTATAGAACAAAAGTTATCCAGTTTTATGTTTTTGTGTCTTCTGCATTGTCTGTCAACGCCATTTCTCTGAGCTTCCACGAGAGGGTTTCCTGAGTGGCGTCATCTGCGTATTCCTAAAACATGAAAGCAGTTTCTGATCAAATTGTCCCTTAGACGCAATGCTACAATCACATATTAAGAGGTTGTACGACATTTGACAATTGATTTAATTACTTTGTAGAAAAAGGATAAAATCCGAAAACTATGAATTTTATCCAATCACAAAAAATAATGTAAGGAATGAGGGTCCAAATTTTAAAGTGAGTTAACCGTATATATGTTGGGTATCATATGAAAGAGCATCATTAGATTTACAAATTGTTTATAAGGCAAATGTGAACTCACATCGTCAGCGGACTCGTACTCGTCTGTGTCCGAGTCATCGGCCTCCGATTTCGCAGACTTGATCGTATCGCTAGCCAGGAGGACGTCTGTCGGTATATGTGGTCGCAGCAGTTCAGCGAGCGCGGGGTGCTCCCTCGCGGCGAGCCAGGCGCGGTCGGCGCGCGCGCCCGCCGCGAGCAGCGCCCGAACCAGGTGTATAGCGGGCGGTGTCGGCGCGCGCTCGCACGCGACCGCGAGCGGCGTGCGTCCAGCGACGTCTAGTGCGTCCACATGCGCGCCCACGTGGGGCAGGAGCAAGCGCGCCACTTGCACACGCGCGTCGTACGCGCACAGGTGCAGCGGCGTGCGGCCCGCCGCGTCGCGTGTGCCGCACGACGCGCCCTGCGCGCACAACATGGCGGCGCACCGTGCGCGTTCTTCCACCACGCACAGGTGCAGCGCACTTTGTCTTTCTGCAACGATACGACACACACTCCGGTCACACGGCCGTCACCACCTCCCCTCCTCCCCCGCTATCGGCACACTCACCCGCGTTCGCCGCGTCCAGGTCGAGCTCGACGCCGTGTCGCTGCGCCGCGTCCAGCAGCGCCCGCAGCGTGTCCGCGCTCGCGTACCGCACCGCGTAGTGCACCGTGGTCTCGTTCTCGCAGTTGCGCGCCATGGGATCGCACCCTGCAACCGACACCCGCGTTACACTCGACCCGCGCTACTGACGGCACACGCAGGGCGACCCGCGACTACCACTCACCTTTAGCGACGAGTTGCGAGACGAGCTCGGGTGAGCCTTGCACCATGGCCAGGTGTAGGATGGTCTCGCCGCGGTTGTTGCCGTAGTTCAACAGATGGGACATTTTCACACTGTTGATAATTTTTATGAGTGCTTCAAAACTCCGATGGCTTTTAAACAGGGTCACATGGAGGAACCTAAAAAATAACGTTTTGGTAAAATCCACCCACACCTAATCAACGTAATATACGCGCATTAAAATCAACTTACGTGTCTCCATTGGAGAGACGTATGTCAAAAAGCCGATCAAGCTTGGCTGTGACTTCACTTTTGGCTGTTTTCTTTTCCCGGATTATTTCGCACAGCTCACGTACCAGCTAGAAAAGAAACACACATATCGATATTTAATTTTCTAAATCGTTAAAGCAGGCTTGATGCCTACTTTTTATTTTATCTTGAGGAACTTGGTTTGGTTATTATATTTATTTAAGAAAACAACAGAGTCAAACGAAACACGTAATTATTGGCCGAATTAAATAAACATGTATACAGTTATTTGGAATTTGTCGTAACTATAAATGCGAACTAATAAACTAAATTATTTCGCGGACCGTGCGTAAAGTGGGTAGGCCAGCGAACGAGTGTCCTGCGACGGCGATCTGCAGCGGGCGCGCTGCGGCGCCGGCCGACCGGTTCTCGAACAATAGAAGCGTGCGCGGCGCAAGCTTCATAAGCGGAGCGGATAGCGAGTAATGTTTGCGAGTCGCCACAGTACTCCCCTTCCGAGACTGTTACTACAGTCGATAGTATTGAGGGAACCTCACGACCCGGCCGCTCCTTGTTCTTTTTTCGGGCGGCACCTTCTCTTGCTCCACTGGTGTAGGTGTTGGAACCGACGTGATGTCATCTTTGGCTATATAGGCTGGCTTCAAGCGGTCGACAGTGACGGTGAGTTCTTTGCCTTGTACTTCTATATCGAAACTCTTAGAACCTCTGCGTAGTACCTTGTAGGGACCCAAATATGCAGCTTGAAGTGGTCTGCGTTCTGGACCTTGACGCAGAAATACGTGTGTTGCTGTGTTGAGTTCCTTGGGCACGTAGAAGGGACGTGTTGTGTGCCACTTTGTAGCTTGTGGTGCTAGCTTACACATGTGACTGCGCAAGCGACTGGCAAAATCGGTGACGTCAGAGGGCTCGTCACTCGTCGTAGAGAAGAACTGCCCAGGTAACCGTAGTGGTTCGCCGTAGACAAGTTCTGCGGTCGAAGCTTGTAGATCTTCTTTCCAGGCACTTCTGATGCCCAGAAGTACTATGGGAAGTGACTCTGTCCATAGTGGTGTGTTGTGGCATGTAATCGCAGCTTTCAATTGCCGGTGCAGCCGTTCCACAAGACCGTTAGCGGCTGGATGGTAAGCAGTCGTGGTGTGATGGGTAGCGCCCACCATGCTGGCGATGGCCTTGAACAACCGAGACTCGAATTGCCGTCCTCGGTCGGTAGTAATATGTTCTGGACAGCCAAAGCGAGCTAACCAGCCGGAGACGAAGGCGGCTGCACAGGTCTCTGCGGTGATGTCGGCAAGTGGGTATGCCTCAGGCCAACGGGTAAAGCGGTCGACTAAGGTGAGGCAGTACCTGTAACCATTTGAAACGATTAAGGGCCCTACTATGTCCATATGGACATGACGGAATCGTGCTGAAGGCAATTTATATTGTTGTAAGGGTGCAGTAGTATGTCTGTGAATTTTGCAACGCTGGCACTGCTGACATTCTTTAACCCATTGCTTGCAGTCTCTTCTAACACCTGGCCAGACGAAGCGTTGTGTTACCAGGTGGACTGTTGCTTTAACTCCTGGATGACTGAGGCTATGTAAAGTGTCGAAAGCGAGACGTCTATACGCTGGAGTGAGATATGGGCGAAGAGTTTCTGTAGAAATATCACAGTAAACGGGTTGGTCTGAGTATGGAGTCCTGATTTTTTCTAACTTCAGGGTAGAACCATTCCTCAGCAGCTCTTGCAGCTCTGCGTCATCTTCTTGAGAACGTGACAGTGATTGATAGTCCAGAGGACTTGGTGTCAACTCTTCTATCCTCGACAGTGTGTCTGCGACAACGTTGTCTTTGCCAGCGACGTACCTGATATCAGTGCTGAATTGGCCAATAAAGTCTAGGTACCTGAACTGTCGTGGGGAACATTTGTCGCGTTTGGTGGTGAAGGCGTGCGTTAAGGGCTTATGATCCGTATAGATCGAGAACGTCCTGGCTTCTACCATGAACCTGAAGTAGCGAATCGACTCGTAGATTGCTAACAGTTCACGGTCATATGGACTGTATTTCTTCTGCGACGGGCTAAGCTTTCTAGAGAAGAAAGCTAGCGGTTGCCATTGATCGTCCACACGCTGTTGCAAAACCCCAGCAATCGCTACGTCAGAAGCATCTGTTTGGATGGCCAGTTCCGCTGTTATGTCTGGATGTGAAAGAAGAGTGGCTTGAGAAAGACTGACTTTACTCTGTGTGAAGGCATCTTGTAGCTCTGGAGTCATGGTGATAGCTTGAGAGCCTTTAACATTTGGACCTGCTAAAAGTGCATTGAGTGGCGCTTGGAATTCTGCAGCTTTAGGGACAAAACGACGGTAAAAGTTGAGCATGCCTAAGTACCTCCTCAACTCCTTGATTGTTCTGGGTGCTGGAAAGTCTTTGATGACCTGGACTTTCGATTCCTTGGGACGGACACCAGCTGAAGATACTGTGTAACCCAAAAATGTTACCTCTGATTGACCGAACACGCATTTTGAAGTGTTAATTTGTACGCCAAATTCCTTGAACCGCTGGAACAGCTGTTTAAGGTGCTGCTCATGCAGCTGCTCCGACTCTGAGAATACTAAAATGTCATCTATGTACCCATAGCAGAAATCCAAGTCTCTAAGCACTTCATCTATAAACCGTTGAAATGTTTGAGCTGCGTTCCTAAGGCCGAATGTCATGTATGGAAACTCGAACATGCCAAAGGGGGTAGTGATGGCTGTTTTAGGTATGTCCTCCTCGCACACCGGAAGTTGATTAAAAGCCTTAATTAAATCAATCGTGCTGAATACTTTTTTACCCGCCAGCTGGTATGCGAAGTCATGAATGTGTCGCACCGGGTATCTATCCGGTACAGTACGTGCGTTGAGTCCTCTGTAATCTCCGCACGGACGCCAGCCATCGTCATTCTTACGAGCTAAATGAAGCGGAGAAGACCACGCGCTGTCTGAGCGTCGAGCTGTGCCGTTTGCTAGCATGTCATCGAACATCTTTTTCGCAATGATGAGGCGTTCAGGATCTAAGCGACGCGGGCGGCTCGAAACTGGCTGTCCGGGAGTAGTTTTTATGTGGTGCACCGTGTTATGACGTGGAGTTTCCGGCTTACCTGCTGGACGGGTAATTTCAGGAAATTCCCGAAGTATACGGTGATAACTTGTGTTGTCGTTGGTGGTGCGTACCGATGATATAGCCTCGATTGACTTCTGGCGCGGAAGAGCTACAGTGAGAGAAGTTAGTCCATCAACGAGTCGCTGGTTGTGGCAATCAACTAGTAAGTTGTAATGGCTTAAAAAGTCGACGCCGATAATAGGTTTTGATACGTCTGCAATGGTAAAACGCCAAACGAATGCGCGACGCAGGCCTAAGTCAAGGTGTAGGTTGAGGTAACCATAAGTGGCAATGACACTTCCATTGGCAGCATATAGCTCGTACTTAGTTTTCGACTTTGGTGGCATCCGAACAGCTGACCTTGGGAATACACATAAGTCTGAACCCGTGTCTATAAGATATTGTATCTTTGATTTCCGGTCAGTAATGAATAGACGGCCTGTTGAAGTAGGGCAGATGCTTGCCGCCTCTAACGGCTGCCCTTCTCGTTTCCCGACTTGAAAGTGCAAGGGGGTGTACATTTTTTTGCACTTGCACCATACTGGAAATGGTACCAACAATGTGGGCATCCCTCTGGTCTTTCTCTCGATCGCGAGCGTTGGCGATTACCGGATCGGGATCTGAAGGTCGAACGCTGCTGCCTGTTATTATTTCTGAATGGTTGGCTCTGTACCTTAACAAGTGCTTCCACTTGACGTGTTAGTGCGTCCAACCTGGCTTCCCACGCACCGCCTGGACTACTCGTCGACGTGCTGGCTACATGATGTGGTGTTGACATGTCGTTGATCTGGTCTGCAAGCTCAGCTACCTCATCCAGGTCGGTTCTGCGCTGTGAAGCTACAATGGGTTGAACATGCGGTGGTAATCGACTCGCCCATACGGTCCTAATAAAATCGTCAGGTACATGTGGACCTGCCAAACTTCGCAAATGACGTAAAAATTGAGTTGGCTTTCTGTCACCTAGTTCCTCATGCTGCATAAGTTGCAAAGTCTTTTTTTCACGCGAATCTGATATGCGCCTAATGAGCTCTTTTTTGAGTTTGTCGTACTTGCCTGTGACTGGTGGTGCCACTAAAACATCCTTCACGATGCGCGCGTACTCTTGATCCAGCTGTCCGGCCACATAATGGAATTTCGTATTATCTTGATTAATACCAGATATTGCGAATTGACTTTCAATTTGGGAAAACCATACCTCCGGTTCCTCGGGCCAGAATGGGGGAGCTCGAACACCAACACGCCACACTTGGTTAAAATCCGTCTTCCCGCTATCACTTGGACCATCGTTGTTTACTCCGTCATTTGTATCTTTGAATAATTCGCCACCGTTGTCGTCTCGTGACATCTTGACCGTTTCCTGATAAATGAACTGCTTCTTGCTTGCTGTCCGTAGTCGTCGGGGTCACCAATAAAGCAGGCTTGATGCCTACTTTTTATTTTATCTTGAGGAACTTGGTTTGGTTATTATATTTATTTAAGAAAACAACAGAGTCAAACGAAACACGTAATTATTGGCCGAATTAAATAAACATGTATACAGTTATTTGGAATTTGTCGTAACTATAAATGCGAACTAATAAACTAAATTATTTCGCGGACCGTGCGTAAAGTGGGTAGGCCAGCGAACGAGTGTCCTGCGACGGCGATCTGCAGCGGGCGCGCTGCGGCGCCGGCCGACCGGTTCTCGAACAATAGAAGCGTGCGCGGCGCAAGCTTCATAAGCGGAGCGGATAGCGAGTAATGTTTGCGAGTCGCCACATCGTGATAATGAAAATCGTTCATGAATACGGGGTTTGTAGGGGAAGTATCATAAATTACGATTATAAATACTTATAATATTCCACATACATTAATAAAATGTATTCTTCTATAAAAAGATTTCCATCAGCTATATTCATGAGGGAGATATTTATTGAATGTGACTTTATAATTATGTTATGTGTCTGGTGTTTGAGACTCATATTCACATATTTTTAAGATAAGTAGGTATTTTTAGTATGTAATATTTTTTATTCAATAAAACGATAATCCTACTGCGACCCCACTTCAAGGTCTTAAGATAGAGAATCAGAGAAAACCTTTACCTTTTTGACCTCTTCGCAATCCTTGGCAGAAAACGAAGGATAATCAATGCCCGCTCCCGCATCCACTCTTTCACTAGTGCCTTCATTCTTGTTCACCTCGCAATCACTACTCGTCCCTTGTGCTAGCACAAATGTGACTTTTGCCTTAACACCGTCTCCATCAATACCAGATTCCTGTCTCACAGAAATTTGCTCTTCATCTTTTTCACCACTATTTTTAGTTGGATCGTCTTCAGTAGTTTTCACGCCTAACAATATCTTTGCTTGCTCCCGTGGGCTTGCTATTTCTAATACGTTTACATTAATTATGTTGCCCGTCGTATCCATCTGGGGTTCCAGAACATTCTCGGCACTGTTTGGAGTTATCCATTCCCTCATTTCTGCTTGAGCAATAAGCGTTTCACCACTTTGGCTGCAAAGATCAGCACCATAGTTGGCGTTTACAAGTAGCGCTCCGGCTTCTGGCAAAGGTCCTTGGGGACGCGTCCCCAGCCCGTCGTCTTCCCTTGAAACTGTTTCTTCGGTGCCCGCGACGTCACCGGTTTGTGTCGACGATGTAGTCAACTCCTGAGATAAGCACTTCATTAGTTTTAGATAAAAATGAAACAAATTCACGTTTTTCTCGTAAGACATAAACGAACGACGCTAGATGGCACTTCGTCGATATACTATTTTTACTTTAGGTAGGTATGTAATGGCGCACGCAGTCATTTTGTTTTGTCAAAGTCCGCTAGACCTAGATGGCGCTTTTATCAATATTTTCTTTAGATATGCCTACCATTTAAGAATATTTCTACTGTATAACTATAGTATAGAAAACTGAAATAAAGCGGATAAGTGCGAGTCAGACTCGCCCACCGAGGATACTACACCACTAGAAGATATCATATATTTTTTTATATTTTCCTTCATAAACCGAAAAATATACATAGTAAAAATATTTAAAAACCTGTTTTATCTTACACTAATGAAGCTCTTTCATATAATACCCCCATGGGCGTAGCTATAACTTTCTCATGGGGGGGGTCCACGGGTACAAAATATTTACTACTATTTGCCTCTTTATTTGCGCAGACTATACGCAGACGAGTACTGGTTTCTAAATGTCAATCTTAGTTTAAAAACATTAAAATAAACGAAAATTAAGCTACGGACAAACGTATAACTGTAAATAAAGTGTATAAGTAACGTCGGAACATTATTAATTCATATTATAATAGATATGATTTCACCCGTTTTAATTCGATTTAAAGAGAGCTCAACATTTGCATGACTCAAGTAAACAAATCATAGGTAGGTAATAAGTATGCGCGAGCGAAGCGAGCGCGAATATTGTAGTATTTTTATAGTAACATGATTTATTTCTCGTATTAGTGAGCCCACAGTACTTCTATGGTAAAATAGTAATAATGCGCGAGCGTAGCGAGCGCGAAAATTTTTAAGGTTTTTAAAATGAAATCTTGAAAGTGATTTGATTCATTGATCGTGTTAGCGAGCCTAAGTGTTTGTGGCCCAGATGAACCAAACGAGTATATTAATGTGTTAAAAAAATAAATGGAATACCCGACTGAATAAGAGTGACTTTCACGCTATCAAAAATTATATATACAACCATTTGAATGCATTGATTGCCAATTTATTATTCCTAAATTTAAACATATGACTTTATAAAAAATTACAAACATACCTACGCGGTACTCCCTTGCAGGTGGAAAATTAATTTTTGGTTAGTGGTTATTTTTTGGTGAAGTATTTGCTTGTATTAGCACAGCATGTTAAGAGTTGTTCGATTTTATTAACGAAAAAATATTTTTATATACAATTGGCTTGGATCGAATTGAAATTTTCGTGGAATATTTGTGTTTTTGTTTACATAAGATAGATCTACGACTGATTGCTAACTCGCCTGATGCTTAACGATGTTATTTTCTAGTTTTACGAAGGACGTTTTTTTAATGAGTTTATTCAGTCATTTCATATCTTCACAATGTGGCCATGCGCGAGCGAAGCGAGCGCGAAAAATTTTGAAGCATATTGATGCTTCAAAAACATACTTACTTTACTTCTTCGAAGCAAATTAAGTATGTTTTTTGTAAGAATAAAAATGCGTTAAATCACTGTAAAAGATTACAAATGCGCATTCTGTAGAAAATTAAAAAAAAACACTTGTTTATTACGAAATAATTCGTTAGAGGTTACGAAAAAACGTTTTTTAATTTTTGCAAGAGATGTTATTATTACAAAAATTATAGCCTGTGACATTCTGGCAGCGAAGACAAATATAATTACACCTCGCACATCAAAATCGGACAGGCCGTTCAGGCTGTAGGCTGTCATATAGAATACAAACATACTCGTACATACACTCGAAAATCATTACCCTCCTTCTTATGCAGTCGAGTAAAAATATATAGTTTCGATTTGTTATGCGCGTTTGTAGTATGCGCGGGCGAAGGATGGACTAAGGTCATACTGCATCTCTAGTAAAACTGTCGTTATGACAACCGCGCATCAGGTGTTTAAGTATATTTTGTAACATCCGTGCCATTCGCGATAATCCGGCATTATGATAGCACATTTTTTTTTTTTCGGCCAATGCCATGGGGGGGGGTCCGGACCCCCTGGACCCCCCCCTTATATACGCCCATGAATACCCCACATGATACGGTTAAAGAACTACCTTGCAGACACTTTTTTTTGTGATTAAATTAAAAACCTCCAGTTTTCAGATTTTTCCTATAGGTATGTGTACTTCTAACATAACACTTCTTGCCAAACGGAACCTTAAAAAACGACTTCAAAATAGGCAATTCGTTTACTTGGATGATATTTTTTCAGTAATTTTGTTAATAAAAACCAAAGCACTGAATCGGTTTTGATAAAATTTATATGAGACCACCTCTTAATACGACCTACCAACCAAAAAAGAATCATCAAAACCAAATTTGGCGGAAAATATATTAAAAAAAAAACATAATTGGCGGAGTAATCGCCGAACAAACATACAGTAATTGAGAACCTCCTTTTTGGAAATCGGTTAAAAATATGTGAAAATACAAATAGTCATCGATTTACTAATTACATTTATATTTTGCTAATTGGTCCAATTTTTTGTGTTCATACACCGGATGTATGTTGTATGGAAGCCTCCGTACTTTGTCGGATTTTCTTGAGTACCTATGTATATACTGGGTTATTCAAGTACCCGATACTAAGCCAATTGGAGGTTATGGTATTCATTATTATAAACAAATTTGCCATGGGCACAACTCTGAAATCGCGAAAAAGCATTAGCCATTTCGTTCCACAAATTTCGGTGGCAGTCACATATAGCTTGATAGCAAACATACAAAAATTGTTTACAATAATGAACACAGTCTTTTGGCTTAGTACAAGTTACCCAATTAAATAATGCTAGTTGTTTACAACTAGCATTATGCTGAGCTGGGACCGGATTGTGACAAAAACATGTTATATAAGTATTTTGTGTATGATTTATATTTTTTTGAATGATATTTATTTTGTGTTGTATGTTTTTTGTCACAATAAATTTCTGTCTATGTCTATGTCTATGTCCAATTACCCTACATAGACATAGACATTATGTCACCTCCTGTTTCCTGAGTACTATATTATATACTATACTCTACGAGTATATATACTCTTGTAGTTGTCATGGCTAGAGTGAATGGACATCTTCTAGATCACCGTGATCCAACTTCGGCCACACCGTCGCCTAACATCAGGCGAGTTAGTGGACAAACGCAGATCTATTTAGTAAATAACAAAAAAATATTTTTTACCTTAACACGTCCCGAATCCCCAATCAAATGGTTATTCTAAAACAGAAAAAGAAATATTAGATAAACAAGTACCAACTTACCCATTTTAAAAAATATTAGAAAAATTAATATTATGTTAAATGTACGTTTTCGCGAGAAAGTAATAAATATTGAGGGAAAATATGCAAAGGCATTGCTGAATTTATTTAAATTTGCTTTTAGTTTAGGATAAATCACGTAAAATCACTTATTCGCTTCAGGAGGCTATTCGTAAAAGTTAATACAAGTTCAATAAAACTTTTAGGTTTTCCGAGAGCTGAATTTATTATTACAAGACTTAAATATCTATATTAAAATAATAATCAAATATCCGACTGCATAACAGCGATTTTCGCAGTCTCAACTTGCTTTACACTTGATATGCTGTTGAGTGTACGTTTTTACAAGAAAGTTTGCGTAAAGTCGCTGTAAAATATATTTAAATGAGGATTATTCAGAATGATTAAAGTAAAATTACTTGTTTGTTTCGAAAAAGTTCGTTGGATGATAGAAAAAATACAATTGATAATTTTGCGCGTGTTTTATTATTATTATTACAAATCCGCCACTTAGGGAGTAAAAACAAATCTAACGAACATTAAAATTGGACTATATATAAATATTAAAATTAAAATTTGACTATATACTAATATATAAATATGCACCCCAAATACATTTTCCTTTTTCTTAGGTAATTAAAATAATACTTTACCTCCATGTCCAAACTGAAAAGATCAAGGTTCTCTCCAAACTGGTCAAGATATTCTAGAACAAAATAAATAGGTAGAAGAAAACTGTAATTTGGTATGGATATGCATATTAACTACACCGACAAAGTGGTAAAAAAATCTTGAAATATTTAAACTTAATTTAGTCACCGTGAAGGACTGAATTTAAAATCTCTGCCAAATAATTTTGTCATACTAGAACTGAAACTAATTTTGTAACGTGTCAAATGATTAACTTTCGTACGCAAGCAAAGTCAAATCAAAGTTATACAATCATCATCTCAGTTATATGAAATCAACTGCTGGACATAGGCCCCCCCCCATGAATTTCCAAAAAGACCGATTGGAAGTTGCTTGCATCTAGCATCTTCCCGCCACTTGTATGAGGTCACCTGTCCATCTCGTGGCTGGTCTCGGTCTCCCTACGCTGCGCTTGCCCATGCGTGGTCTCCACTCGAGAACTTTTCGGCCCCATCGGCCATCAGTTCTATGAGCTATGCGCCCTGCCCACTGTCACTTCAACTTGCTAATCCGCTGTGCTATGTCGGTGATTTTAAAAAAAATTAATATTAAATCTATAATTATAGTTTTAATGGATACTATAAAAAAAAATACATACACTAATAATTATACTTAGTTTAAAAAATTGAACCAACCCACTTCTCATGAATGTCATTGTCAAAACTGGACCAAATTGAAATGGGACTAGCACCAGCTTTCAAATAAAAAAATTATCATCAAAATCGATTCACCCAATCGAAAGTTATGAGGTAACAAACATAAAAAAACTGTCGAATTGAGAACCTCCTCCTTTTTTTGAAGTCGGTTGAAAAATAATTTTAATCGGTCCATAAACTTCCTAGATATAAACGTTTAAAGTTTTTGGTGGGGAATGCACTATCCCTTTTCCACGAAACGATAGTTTGTATTGAATTTGTACCGCGCACGTATTACATGACGTCGTCTTGCGCGATGGTGTTGCCTCTGTCTAACATGCAATTGAACTTATAATTTTCTTACTATTGCTGATATTTTAATTTTATTTTTGTAAAATTAATCTATAGATGGATAGCTTTTCTAATAGATTTCTGTGCAAATATACAACTAACTATCTTGCATATTCCCTATGGGCCCCAGTATTAAAATAATATTAATGGGATAAGTACCTCCAAGATCATTTTCCAGGAAGTTTGATATGTAGTCGTTTTCTAACAGTTCATCGTTGGATACTGCATTTTCGGCTGAAAACGGTGGCGCACTTGGCAACTCGGCAATACTAAATTGAACCGCGCTTGACTGTGTTGGCTGAACAGTAATTCCAAGATCAACGGTGCTTGACTGCGAGATCGGAGCAGCAACACTAAGTTCGCCCTCGCTTCGCAATGGTTGCAAGGTGAATTCCACCGGCTGAGAATTAGCGGCCGGGTATTGCATTAACGTTTGCGCGGCATTGCCGCTTGGGTTCTGGCTGACCAAATAACACGGGCCCCACATCGGGCTTGCCTCTTGCGGTTCTTGAACCCCAGAAACATCCTGTATTATTTCATGAGAAGTACTGATCATATTCCACTGGTTTTCTGAAGCGAGAGGCAGCTGTGATGATACGCTTTCTGTGTACTCCTGTGGCTGTAAAAAAATTACATAAAAATGTTCAATTAACACATAGGTTGTAATAAAAAAAAAAAGGTTTTTAAATTGATCAATGTGTAATTGTATATTTTACTCTTATCCAATCGAAATAAGGTCTAAATTGCAATACGCCTTTACTTTTTTAAAGGAAATATAGGTAGATATCCTTACGTAATTTTGTAGAACAATCACAGGTGCCTCGTCTAAAGTTGATGATGTACCTGGAAAAATAACTTGTTAAGCAGGTATTTTTGATTATAATGAATATATGAATAAAAAATAATGTTTGACAAATCATGGATTACAATAATTTTTTTGGTAAAGGTTTATAATTACAAACGGTAAATCTTCAAAAATGTTAGGATGAGCAAAAGAGGACGAAAGAATTTTAGTTTAAGACTGAGCGAGCGTGTAACAGAATTGGATACCTACCTGAATAGGTACTGTCTAAAGTTGATGATGTACCTGGCAAAATAACTTATTAAGCAGGTATTTTTGATTATAACGAATAAATGAACAGAAAATAATGTTTGACAAATTATGGATTACAATAAATTTTTTGGTAAAGGTTTATAATTACAAACGGTAAATCTTCAAAAATGTTAGGATGAGCAAAAGAGGACGAAAGAATTTTAGTTTAAGACTGAGCGAGCGTGTAACAGAATTGGATACCTACCTGAATAGGTACTCTCGGATCTACACGACCGAGGTGTTGCAATTTTGCGTCTCTTGCTGTATTTGTGTACAGGATCAGCTATATACAGAAACTGATGCGGCTTGCTCGTGCTTCCGTTCGAAGTTCGCACCAGTTCTACAAATACCTTCACATCGACTGGGGTCTCACGGTCTTTATAGGGTGGGGTACTGGAAAAAATAACCAGTTTATAATTTGTCATGATTTATAGGCAGGTACAATACATGCAAACGAAAAATAAACAAATGGTATCCAAGAAATGGGAAAAGACAAGGACTGTCGAAGGACAGCCTGACCAACAAACTAGTTGTTGAAAAATGTGCTTAATGTATAAATACTTATATTCTATCATCATCATCATCATCTCAGCCATAAGAAGTCCACTGCTGGACATAGGCCTCCCCCGTGGATTTCCAAAAAGACCGATTGGAAGCGGCTTGCATCCAGCGTCTTCCCGCCACTATTATTACTATTATATTCTATATTAGTGTGCATTTAAATTGTACTGTATTTCGGTCAGTGAAATGAAGGCTTTTAATATTATTATTGTAAAATAAACGCATATTTTTTGAGGTCTCTAGTGTAATATTATTTAGAATATAGAGGTTAATTGTTACAGTAAAATTTAAACAATAAAATGCATATGATACTATGTAAATAAATTATTGTGAATATTACATAATATACACAATAATTTAATAAATCAACATATTAATATATACAAAATAAATAAAACTTTTGAAATGCATACGTAGTATTCACAGATATAGAAGTAACGAAGTGTATAGTATACGCGCATGCACAATGCACATACTAAGAAGTCGATAGCGGTAACGTAGTGGAAGCGTGACGGCATGAAAAAGCGTAAAGTCATTAAGAGTCACGGCACACGAGTTGGTTTAACTGCCATGGCGTACCAATGGTAACCTATCTATAATTCGTTTTTTTTTTTTAATTTTACTTACCGAAATCCGTTTCATAGAACTGTCCGATTCCAGATCTTTACTTGATACGAGTTTCCGATTCCATATTCTTGTTTGCTATCAGTTTCATTTGCCCGGACAGTTATTAGGTTAGGTTCGTTATGTTTCTAATCATTAAATACTTACAGAAAATTTCGTATTACAAATATTCGGTGATCAGACGAGTTGTCAAATGAGCGTTGTGGATTTTGATAAAATGTGTTTTGAAAAAAAATATTTCGATTGTAAACGATATTCGATATTCCGTAATTCGGATTGTAGACAGGTAACCCATGCCAATATACGTTTTACATCAAAAAGATTTGATACAACGGATATACTTACTTGCAAGTAATAGCGTACTGGTAGTGTACGTCACTAGGTGAGAACTCTGCATATTTTTCCCACACATGCTTTCCAGTCTCGTCCTCTTCGTAGAACCGGACCTTTATATCAGCTAAAAATATATGTTAAATTTCAAAACTTCCGACCTGGCGCACCTGTATGTATAATGAGATTGTAAAGTTTTAGTACAGAAAAAGTCTAACTTCGTCTTGTTCGAATTTTGAAATATCTTTCTGCCATATTGAAATGCAGGTTTATCACGTACTTTTTAGAACTGGAAAGCGAACATTATGTGTTAGTATGGTGGAAATAGTTATTGTGCTAGGCTTGAAAGTTGTATTTTATCGTCGAGTATCTGACAGTTGAATCCAGAGCAAGCGAAGTATCCTAGGTTTGAACAACGAGCGTAGCAATCGATTCAAGAAAAAAATTAAGCGACGGTTTGAACAGAAACATTATCAACAAGAAATGTTAGACAATATGTATAGTATGTCATTGTATTTTATTAATATTTTCTAAAAATATAATTGTAATAATACTAAACAAGTCATAATAATAAATAAGTCAGTAATAAATTCAACTGCATTTTTTTTTGGATAATGATAAAGAACCTTCGAAAAAAGCTATGTGCAATGTTACACACGGAGTCAAAATTACCCACGTTGTCTGTAATGAAGCTCCAATAATATATATTTATATTAATATAGGTACTCACTCTTATCGATTTTATCGACTAGAAGGATGAGTTGGTCCCAGCCACTGGGGCGACCGCTGCACAAGCTCATTCTGCAAATCTTCAAGGCATTTGTAGCAGAAGATTCTAAAAAGAAAATAATTGATGTGCGTCGTTTATATTCAGGCTGTACACGTGTTTTAACGGAATTTTATCACAGTTCTAAGCAGCATTTGTCACTGTACTTACCCCTGAGACTAAATTGTATCAGATACTGGTTTTTACGTATCAAATATATGGTAGTTATAATTAGGCAAAGTATGGGTAACTTCTCCGTGTCAAACATTACCTGTACATACAATAGCTTTTATCAAAGCTTGATTTTTTCCTAAGAAATGAGTTGTCGAATTAGTTAAGCAGCCAGTTTAACTATGGTCGCATTTTCGAAGGTTTTGTTTTGTATTAGTTTTTAGGAAAAAAATCAAGAACAATAAAAAATATTTGACAGTGAGTCAAAGATACCCACATTGACCAAACTAAATAAATAAATAATTATTAAAAAAATAAACCAAGGATTTTTTCAATGATATATCTGTCAGCCTGTCTTATAATATGTTAAAAATATATAAAAAGATAACACAGAAAAGTGCGATACGAATTCAAGAGTTTCTTTGTTTACTATGAATGGTATAATGATTTAATGTTTCGTTAAAACAAAGACGTATGGCGATTAAGCGCTGGGTTATCATTGATAACTTAAGAATAACAAACTTACTCTTATTTAGAATGGTGTCCGAAAAAACAGGTTCGCATATCTCCTTCCCACTGATCAGGTCGTGTGCGGTGAACTTTAGTCGTACGATGTTTTGGTCTAAATTCTTAGCCATGTTGTCACACTGGGATCGAAGCTAAACAAAATAGAGATTTTTAAACATACAATTTGGCGCCAAAAGCTCCAATTTTTTTAACCCCCGACACAAAGAGGAGTGTTAGAAGTTTGACGTGTGTCTGTAAGTGGTATCGTAGCTCTCAAATGGATGGACCGATTTTGATCAAGTTTTTTTTAAAGAGGATTCGAGTGTTCTTAGCTATGGTTCATCAAAATCGGTTTAGCCGTTTTTTTCGAGGATATTTGTGTTTTCTAAGCTTATAGTTGTGTAATTAACTACAGGCTTCGCGCATGTTAGCAATATAGACTTCTAGCCATATATATAGCACTAATGTTTTCTAACTAATTTTCCTATGACGTCACAACACGGCGCCCAGCCAGTCCTATTCTAATTTTAATCACAATTTTACAACACTTACTTGTGATGTATTTAAAGAATTCTTACTGGCCAGTTCCAAAAGTCTTCTGTGCAGCAAATCAGCAAGATTCTTCTTTGTGTAAGTTACTACACTAACTCCTGGGAATCTGCAACCATAGGGAACATAATTATGCATGTATTTTATTCATAGTAGGAATAATAATTTTCGTGGATAATATACAAAAGTATAATACATATATGCAAAAAAAATATTTCATTGGTCAAAATACTGCCTACATTGTAAAGTTTTTGATGGGGGATGCTCTGTCCCTTTCTAGTGAAACAACAGTTTGTATTAAATTTTTACGGCAAACGTGAAACATGACGTCATCTTCCGTGATGGTTTGCGATGGTTTAGTTGGTGGATGAAATTGAAATTCTTGTAACTTCCTTATTTATGATGATATTTAAATTTTGATTTTATTACGGGTCTATTTCTGGTTAGCTTTTTTTGACCAAATAAAAAAAAAATAACTGTGCATATTCCTTATTCCTGTTATGACGTATATATTATAATCTCAGTGTCATAAAAATCGCGAGTGAATCTGTTTCTTCCAAGTAATGATACCCCATATAGGAATATGAATGAAAACATATTCATCTAAAACATCTTCTCTTTGCTAATGAATATGTATTGACTTGTCAAAAATATTAACATAATCGTCTATAGATAGCGGGTCCACTTACACTGTGGCGCCATCTTTTATTATATTTGGCCACTTACCCAACTTTAAAGCTGTTATTCACCGGCACTTTGCAACTTTTTACATTCTGTTCATCTTCCAAGATTTTGTAGATATTCTTAGGGATATTTTTACCATTATCATCATATTTGATAGAGCATTTGATCAGAGCTTCACCAACAAAGTTCACCAGCTGAAACAAAGTGCAAGTTTTGTTCAAATTAGGAGCCGGAAGGAAAAAAAATCTTCTAGTTTTGGATTTTTGGACAAAAACCCAAACTTATATCTTATCTTTTGGATTAATATATTGTATTTGTTTTTTGTACAATAATATAATTATAGTTTATTGGGTACAATTATTTAAAATAATAAACACATTGATTTATTTTCGTTTAGAAAAATTTGGGCCTATTTTCACTATAATATTAGAGCTGCACAACTCATGACATATCTTTCATTCTTATAGAGAAAAAGATAAAAAAGATTTTCTTATAGACAAAAAAAGAACTCTCATTAAAGCAGTGAGTATCATGGTTCTATTACCACATGAAAAAAAATAAACAGTTGTATTATGGCATAGTCTGTAGCTTTATACAGCATGTTACAGAGACACTTACTTCAACAGTGGGATGAGTTTTCTTATCAGTCTTCCTGTCATTAAAGGACCTCCCCAAAATGGAGCCATGTGTTGAACTAGACTCTGTATTATATCGAAACCTAAAATGCTTTTGAGGTTCTTCGATAATGTTCAAGAAAGGAGTATTTCCTGGAAAAATAAATAAATATTGAGATTTACAAGAAATATAGACAAATTATATAATAATAAAAAAGATGTATAGTGTAGTAAAAATACCATAACATAAAATTTTGAGTGCAGAATAATGTTTATCTTTGTCAGATATAATACTCAGTACTATAATACCAACATTTCAATCAAGTGGATTGAAAACATTGATAAGAAAATTACAAAACTACAGATTGCACAATTATTTGTAGTACTCAAAGTTACATAAAGGCAATGGAATTAAATATATATGGGTATATGGGAAAATTGCAAACATTATTAATGTAAAAAAACTTTAATAACAACTGGAACATTATTTGAATCATTGACTAAGTGTATACAAAAAAGGGCTCAGTGTATGAATTAATTGGCTTATTATGTCCTTGTTCAATGATAATTTGAGGAAAATGGCAAGAAAATTGCCTGTGCACTATGGACAAAATGAAGCAATTCTCAACATATTTTGTCAATTTCTCTCTGACATATAATGACACTTATGGATAGAAGACAGAGGATTTTAGACTTTGATCAAAGTTAAGTAATGTTTTTTCAATAAGGACCTAGTAGTGTATACTAATACCTAGCATTAAGTTCAAATAGGAGTAAAAGCTGAAAATATTAATTTTAATCGTACAATATCCATGTGCTGGTGAAGATAATAAAAATTATCTACTGTTCTTCTCCAGTGTCACAGCGATAACTTTTATAATGATCCATTTAGTAGTGAAAGGGTAACAAAAAATAAAAGAGATTTAATTTCGCTTTTATAATAGTATTAGCTGCACTCAATGGTTTCACCCATGAAAGGATGAAAAGCAATGATGATAAAAATGATAAAATTCAGTCCATGTCACACTCCTGGTCCTCAATTTTATTATAGATATCATAACAATCCATTCAGCTATTTAATTGTAAAAAGGTAACAAACAGATAAGAGTGGCTTTCGCTTTTATAATATTAGAAAAATATAAAACACAGTCCTAAGCAACTGACATAACAACACAGTCCAAGTCATTGGTCTTACAGATATGATATTTGGTGGGTTTTTAATGAAGCTTAGACATCTAAGAGATTTCTGAATCACCTACACACCAAATCACTCATACCTCCTTAATTTTTATACATTTATATGTATATTAGACAATAATAGTTCAGACTGTTTTAACAGCAACCCTTTCATTTAATTATAATCTTAGCTCTGAATCTGAACTGAATAATGTCAGCGATTTGTAACATACCATTGTTGTACAGATTCTTGTCAGTACATGAGAGATCGGGGAGCTTAGCAGGCAGCTGAGGAACTTGCTGCAGAGGTGAGCTCTGGGGAGACTCTAGAGTTGTGTAGGAAGCTGGAGAGTTAGAGCATTCGCTCATATCCTGGTCACTAGTCGACATTTTTCACTCTTCATGTGTTTGCCTCTGTAAACACAGTCAAAAGCTTAGTATTATCAGCTTTGGAGGAAAAGAGAAAGGATAGAGAAAGAGAGAGGAAGTCCATGCGCTGTGTGGCCTTGGTGAATACGTGGTCCGAGGTTATAGACTTAGGAATATGATATTCATAAGTCATGATCATTTCAGCCTTAAGAAGACCTCCCCCGTGGAATTCTAAAAAGACTAAGACTAAGGAATATGCTTGAGGTATTATTCAACAAATCTTTTTTAAATGTTTTCTGCAAATAGCGCTCTCAAAATTCGATTGATAAATTATCAAACAAGTGATTAAAACATAGAGCTTATACCTGCTACTCAAATCCTTTATTTTGGCACGAAAGTTTACTCTTTTACACTATCACTTATTTTATGTACAGACCAAAGAATAAATAATACAAATCAGAGAACAAAGACGGGCGTTAACGACTACCCTAGCGCCAAATACAACTATTTTCTTTCGTTTTCAACATACTTAACTTATCATAGCTCTGTTTGTCAATTTTCGGGGAAAGCCCACAGGAATGTTGCCAAAATATACCGGAACAAATCAACTAGAACTTATGAAACCAACCTTTAGATATTGCAACCCTAAGTAAGGATGCAGATTGCAGGTTGCTGAAAACTGTCAATTTTTAACTGACTTCATAAAAAGTAGAAGGAAGTTATCAATTCGTAGTATATATTTTTGTGAAACTAATTTAAATTTGATTTTATGCTATAGTTTGATATCATCATCATCGTTATCTACATACTACTGTTGATTATAAAATATAGTATTTGAAGATTCTCTTTGGCGCGCATTCCTTTCCGATCCTCTGCCGGTATTAAGCAACTTATTTTCATCTCAGAAGAATAAGTCTTTGCCTTCACGTGACGCCCGGAAAATGTGAAAGTATAATATTGTTCTAACTATGGCCGACTTACATCAGACAAACTAAAAGCTAGGGCTAGAACAAAATCGTTATTTTATGATCTTTTAGTGTTTTTAAATTTTTTTTATTTAAAGAAGATAGATTTACGATTGACCACCAACTCGCCTGATGTTAAGCGACGGTGTGGCCGAGGATGGAGCTCGTCGATCTAGAAGATATCTATTCACTCTAGCCTTGAAAATTCCAAGATTGTAGGTCTCAGGAAACAGCGGCAACGAATTCCATTCTTGTGCAGTACGCAACAGGAATGTGGATCGATATCGCTGAGTACGGATTTTTGGCATTTCAACGAGAAATGGATGGTAATTCGCCAACTTTCTGCTAGTCCTGTAGTGAAATGGGGAGGGTGGAATTAGGTCGTGAAGCTCTTGCGCACATTCCCCAAAATGAATCCTGTAGAAAATAGACAGACATGCTACTTTACGGCGGTGCTCGAGACTAAGTAGCTTCTTGGCAGCTAGTTTATCGTTACCGATTAACCTCACAGCTCGCCAGTCCACTGATTCTAAAGCTTCCAGCTGATACTTGGCTTATCCATCAAAAAGGTGGCAGCAGTACTCCATACACGATCGGACCTGTGCTTGATATAGATGAAGCAGTTGTCCCGGTGAGAAGTATCGCCTAACCTTATTAATAATGCCAAGCTTTTTACTAGCCAGCTTAGCCTTAGATTCAAGGTAGCCCTTAAAGTTCATTGTTGGGGTTAACGTGAGTCCCAGCAGTTCAAAACGGTCTGCCAATGATATGGATACGTTTCGGAAAGTAGGAGACAAAAGAAACTCACTCCTTTTGGCGGAGAAAAGGCAGGCTTGAGTCTTGTTGGCGTTGAATTTGACGAGATTTTCATCACCCCTGTCGGACACAGCTTCTAGAGCTTTATTCATACGCACAACCATATCTTCTCTCAACGCCTCGATTTCCGCCTTTTTGGCTCTTGGACCAGAAGTGTATCTTTCCACAACTGTGCTGTCATCTGCATATCCTAAGATACCAGGTATCAGCAGGTCATTAATATGCAGCAGGAAGAGTGGACGAGCACCTGTCTACAACCACTCGGATCGATCGTTCTCTCAAGAAGTCTTTAATCCTAGAGCAGAAGGAGGCAGATAGTCCATAAGATGGAAGCTTGTTAAGGAGACTGTCATGCCAAACCCTATCAAAAGCCTTAGAAATGTTGAGAGACACAGCCAAGGCCTCACCATTGCTCTCGATGGCCTCGCTCAGAATGTGTGTGGCATACACGAGAAGATCCCCAGTCGACCGATTTCGGCGAAATCCGTACTGTCGGTCACTGAGGAGGTTATTGTCTTCAAGGTATGCCATGAGCTTCCTATTCAGTACACGTTCCATAACCTTGCACAAAATGGACGTAACCGAAATAGGTAGTTATTGTTACTAATGGTAGTTATTGTTACTAATGGTAGTTATTAGGATCGGCACGACTACCCTTTTTAGGAACAGGCTGTACGTTCGCAAGCTTCCAGCATTTAGCGTAAAAAAGCAATGCTCTACGTCAGTCTATTTACACTACAACAATTTGATAGAGTGGGGATAGAATGAGCATTAGCTCGTCTGATGTAAATCAACTTTTATATGTTCATTACTAAAATATACCATAATTAAATAGTATAATATGTATAATAAGTAAATAATTAAATATTGCATAAATAAATATATCATAATTAAATAGTTAAATAGGAATACACAACTCATACATTGAAGATTTTTAATTTGTAACTGGGATTTGTAGCATCAAATCATATTAACCTTGCAACACTGCTCTATACAAAATTAATTGAATTACCAAGCATAGACAATCAAAATAAACTTTTGTTTGTCTATTCCATCGATGTTTTTATATAGTCCTTGCAGACCATGGAGTACGCACCATGTTGCCAAGTATGCAATCAACGAAAAGACTCTAATTTTATTTATTTACATTTGAGAAGTTTTGGCGGGAACGTTACAGGATTTGTTGTTCGACTTGTGTAATTTCGAAACTTTTTTTTTTTCTCTCTTGAGGTTGGCATCATGCTTCCACATTTGCCAAAAACATTTATTTAGAGCTCAAAAGAAATGTTTGAGAATAATAGTTAATATAAAACAACGATTTAGCTGTAAACCTCACTTTATTAAAGAAAAAAAAAAAAAAAAGCCGTGTGGCACTCGGAGACTGCCGCGGTAAAGCTATTGCATAGCATTTTTTATCAACTTATGTAATTATAATTATTTATTTATTTTATTTATGCAGTATTCCTAACACCCCCCCCCCCCCCCACTCCGACCGGCACAGCGGTGATACTTTTAAGTTTTTAGTTTTGCCATCTATCGATGAATAGCAGAACTTTTAATGACTTTTTGAAATATCACTCTTGTCTCTTTAGTTCTGCAAATTGCCTCTAGGTGGCATTGGTTGTATCGGCGTTACTGCGTTAGATTATTTTCGTTACGGAATTTCTGGATTCGGTCTCCACGCTCAAGGCCCGCGATAGAAGCTATGCAATAGCTTAAAAATGCTCACTCTACCATCGTTGTATATCCTAGAAATAGCAATATTTGTAAAGAAAAATATACATCTGTTCAAATTTGATAATAATATACGTCGTAATAATAAGTTAGCTCTCCCTGTCCCTGTTATAGAAATGTTTAAAAATAGTCCAGAATATCGTTGCGTGCGAATCTACAACAAAATACCAGACAATATAAAAAACATATTAATGATAATATATTCAAAAATAAACTCAAATCTATACTAATAGATAAGGCATACTATTCAGTACAAGAGTTCATGGACGATGAATGGAAATAGTTAAATAAATATAACATAGTATATCCATAACTTAACTATATTTACCTTACATAATTATGTAGTTCATCATCATCATCATCATCTCAGCCATAAAAAGTCCACTGCTGGACATAGGCCTCCCCTATGGATTTCCAAAAAGACCGATTGGAAGCGGCTTGCATCCAGCGTCTTCCTGCCACTTGTATGAGGTCATCTGCCCATCTTGTGGCTGGTCTTCCTACGCTGCGCTTGCCGGTGCGTGGTCTCCACTCGAGAACCTTTCGGCCCCATCGGCCATCAGTTCTACATGCTATGTGGCCTGCCCACTGCCACTTCAACTTGCTAATCCTCTGTGCTATATCGGTGATTATGTAATTATGTAGTTAAATAGAAACAATTATTTATTTGTTAGAAACTCTAATGCTCCAAGTGCTTTCTTGTAAAATTAAATTTATTGACTACCATACTGTAGTCACCCCAAGTATAACAAAAATGTATATAATGGTCTTAGATGAACAACTAAGGCTCACTATTTAGATTGCAGCGCCCCTACGGGGTCCTTGTACTGTTTACAATTTTTAGTTTAAGTACTAATTGTAAGAACTGTACAATGTGCAATAAATAAATAAATAAATTTATTAAAATAGTGATGTTTTATAAAATAAGTATTTAATCATGTGGTTAAGTGGCAATTGCAAAAAAGAGTTAAAAACGTGTCTTTTCATGTTGTTGGCCAAGCTCCACAGAATTTCCAACAAAGTCATCATAAATTTACTAAAACTTGATGAGGACTTGAACGTGATCAATACTTGACCGTAACTTCTTTCACCTACGACCTACGACGGACTCAATAATTTGACGAAATAAGAAAATAACAGACAAAATGAAGAGAGAAACAGAGGATGGTTGTATGGGCTCCGTGCCTTTTGCCCAAAGTACTCTTTGCTTTTGCCTATCCTATGAGGAATGAAGGGGGAAAAAAAACCTTTACAGAGAAACAGGAAAATCAACAAAAAGGTTTTTTTTTTTTGGCGGGAACGTCTTAGTAACATGTTGTTGCTTTGTTTTGTTTTAAACTTGTGTTACATTGAACATTAATTTAATGCTATAAAAATGGTGATGTTTTATTCATTAAGTGTTCGATCAAGTGTGTGAGTGTGGGCAAGTGAAATAAAGCAGTGGAACATGTGATTTTACGTTGTCGGCAAAACTCCATAGAAGCTTCTAGTAAAGTCGCCATCACTTTACTGAAGCAGGACTCGACTTATAAATTGACTGTATACGTGACTTAGATTGTGACTAGAACATTTACAACTTGTTTTATTCAAGAAACTTGAAAAAATCCTAATACTTGACACTGGCAAATGCTTTAATGCGGGTCCAATACAAAACAGAAGAAGGCTCAAGGCTGAAACAGCTGATTTTGATTATGTAAAATTATAAACAAGCGTTTCTTTCTATTTCGTATTTCGTAAATCTTGATTTAGATTGTAGCACTTGTGTAGCACTTACTGCCCAGAGTTTTCATATTTCTTAGAAAATCATTGAGTAAGTCTTTGTAAATAAATATTATTTACATTATGAAGATACTCGCTAATCTAAGGTTTCTAACACTGTTTTCGTCAAGACCTACATCCTCAGAAGTATTGACCGCTTATTTGATGCAATGCAACGAACCGCCATGGACATCGTATTTTGTTAAGGTGTGGTAAAAAACCGTTTTGGTGTAAAAACAATACACATAACCTTTCATCATGATAAATAGTCGGTATCTGCAACTACTGTTACGTTGTATTGAATCTCTTTGACTACTGCTCTACTCTAATATTCTATTGTTTTTTACACAAAATATAATAATATGTTCAACCACCAACTTATTTGATGGTAAGCTACGGTGTGGCCGAGGATGGAGAACTTCGATCTATAACATACCTATTTCATTTAGTAATTGAGTTTATATAGACTGAGTGGCCAGCTCTATTGTCAGAGTTATTAAGCCACTGAAAGGCCTCTGACTTGGCTTGACGATTGCTATTTTTAAGAACGAACAACTAAGACCTACAATTAAACGTATCGTCCAAACCACAATAGTGCTCTGAACGAAATGCCACTCATGATCCCCTGTCTGAAGACTGACTGGTCTGTCTGTTGCATATAATTTGTAGTCATTAGAGAACACCTAGTCACGCTATGTCGTAAGTGCTTTGTGAAGTATTAAATACATAACAATATAATTTATGTTTCCAATCGCTCAAGAAAAAAAAGATCATTAATTTATGAGTGGAATTTTGATCTCTCCTTTTGAATGGCAAAATGCAAGCAACCTTTTCAACTCCTCATTGGACATTTTAAAAACAGTAAACCCATAATATAACCTGTTTCCAGTACAGTAGCATAAAAGATGACCAGTTTGGGATGTCTAACTTCAACTGGCCAGTGGAGAAGTCCAACTACCAGATACTGCGTACGGGCTGCTTCCCCTATATCAAGTACCACTGCTCCAAGAAGGAGGCTGAAGACCTGGCTGCTTCTGATAAATTTATGAGAATTATCAAGATTACTAATCTGGGTAAGTTATTTTTAGGGTTCCGTACCCAAAGGGTAAAAAACGGGACCCTATTACTATTACAAATTAAATTGATCTTTCAAGGTGCTTAAACTTATGGAAAAAATGATTTTTGACCGTGAAATTGCGAAATCGGCCAAAATTTTACATACGGCCTCCTAAGCCAAATTTGTGTAGGTAGGTATTATGTACAGATGATCCAAGGTGAGCTACAATTAAGCTCTCTCGCGAGGTCTACTGTTCGTAGAACTACTAGTTTTAACAATAAGTAACGAACATCTCTTTTTGTAATTATTCTACTTGAAATATAAAAAAATAAGCATTACAACACCTTTTGTAAAACTTGCCAAACTACTTCTTAAAAATAACACAAAACGCGAACTAAGTCACTTTTCCATCCAAGTTCAGATTTTGTTACGTCAAACAACAGAGATGCGTTACCTTCGGTTGCGTGACAAGCAACGCCGCCATTTTGTTCAGTGGTGTTCGGATAGCACTTGCGTGTGTCACTGAAGTAGGATCAATGGCGTGTGTAAGTGTGTAAGTTCTCGTTGTTTCGTAAATATTTTTGTTGAATTTTAGTTATTGACTCTGTTATATTTTTTTACTGTTTTCTTGTTATTTATTTATTGTTATTGAAAAATTGCGTGGAACTGATGCTATAATAGATAGAACTGACGACAGATTCATAATTAATGTCACAAGCAATTCGTCTGATTCAGAGAGCTCCACAGACAGTGAAGAATTAAGTGATGGCAGTGAATGACAATATCACAGAATTCGCGGCCCTATTTACGACAATATATATGTACTTTTGTTGTTTATGTGCCTAACTATTTTTTGTCGCTCTCCTTATGGTAAGTTATAACACCTGCGCTGCGCATGCCTGTTGCACTAGTAGGTACTAGGTACCTACAACGTTGAGTAACAAAGTCCTTTTAAAAACTTCAAACTACCTACTAGGTACTGCTTGGCGGCAGAATATTTGATATTCTGTTGGTACCTATTTACGCGAAGTCCTGTAAATGAAACATACTGCTTAGTAAAATAAAATGAATTATAATCACTGTCATAAAAGGTTTGTCATCTCTGCTAGACTACTCAAAGGTCAACGAACTTTATTGCCAATCGAAATGGAATGTACAAATCCTGATCGGGTTCCTGTAGATGGCTAGAATTTCAGTAGACGACTAGACTTCTACGGACAACCATAGCAACCATAGTCAAGGTCGTAGGCAGGGGGGGGGGGGCTTGGGGGGTCCAAATTCTCAAATCCTCAAAATCTAAAATCAAAATCAAAAAATCAGGGTCAAAATCCTTTTACACTGTTACTTGTTTGATTCATCTGGTCCACGAAAATCTAGGACTCGCTAACACGATCAATGAATCAAATCACTTACATGATTTAATATTAAAAACCTTTAAAAAAAAATTATTAATACGAGAAATAAAGCATATTACTATAAAAACACGACTAAAATTTTCGTGCTCGCGCACTATTACTATTTTGACATAGAAGTACTGTGAGTTCACAAATACGAGAAATTAAGCATATTACTATAAAACACTACTAAATATTTTTTTAAATTTCGCGCTCGCTTCGCTCGCGCATACTTATTACCTTTTTTTTTGTTTATATTTAGGTCATGCAAGCGCTGAGTACTCATAGTCATATTTAGTAAATACAAATGTAAATATTATTTACATTTGTTCATTACAGGAATACCATGTCTCCTATATGGGCTGGCAGCTACTCAACTGATTCGACATAAAGAAGTCGTTCACACGAGCAAGGGACCTGTCTACATATACTTCTTACTGCCTGAACATAAGGGCTCTCGATATTGAAACAATAATTAATTTGTAAGTGCAATTATTTATTTTATATTTTGTAAGACTATATAGGAAAGTGATAAATTTAATGTTTAAATAAGAATTATATGTCTAATTTAAGAAGCCAGAGAAAGCCTTTATTTCTGTTAAATATAATCAAAAAAATAAATTATATGGTAAGTACATGAGTATATTTAATAAGGCGCTATCCACACACATTAAGGATCCCGAACGTCCGGGACGTCCGGTATCTACGATGACGGAAGCGACTGTCTTCAGTAGTACTGACGGCCCGATTGCTCTTGACGCTGACATGACGTAAACAGATTTAAGCAAAATAAATAGAAGCATTTTTCCCTCCGATACGGGGACGCAGACCGCACGCACTATGACGATGACGTAAACAGGTTTTAGCAAAATAAATAGAAGCATTTTTCCCTCCGATACGGGGACGCAGACCGCACGCACTATAACGCTAAGCTTATTTAGTAGACTGCCTCAGCATATTGAAGTAAGAGTAAGATGTGCTCATTATCTGGAACAAAATGTATCTTTTTGTCCGATTTTCTGAGATCTTTCTTAGAAAATCGGGTAATAATCGATATAGAGTGTATGTTTGTTTCTAAATTGTAATCTAAACGGTTTGATCTATTTTGATGTGCGAGATTCGTTAAGATCCTTCTATCTGTACTTCCTGAGTGTCATAAAGAAAATAATATATACTAGTTCAAATTATGTATAACGTCTCAGACTTAGAATGTTTTTTTTTTGTTGAGAGTTTTTTTCATTGGATCGAGAAATCAGTTATTATACACATTTTAAGTTGAGCGTAAGTTGGAAAAGTTTCCGGCAGCCTAGTGGTGAGACCGTCTGACTTGCGATCCGCAGGTCCTGGGTTCGAATCCCACGGCACGCACCTCTGTCTTTTCGAAGTTATGTGCGTATTGTTGATTGCCGCCAACTTCAAACGGTGAAGGAAAAACATCGTGAGGAAACCTACATGTCTGAGAGTTATCAATGATCTTGAAGATGTGTGAAGTCTGCCAACCCGCACTTTACCAGCGTGACAGACTATGCCCTAACCCTTCTCACAATGAGAAGATGGCCCGTTCTCAGCAGTGGGACAGTTTGTACAAACAGCGCTGATAAAAAAAAAACTTGGAAAAGGAGAGTTGATGAAATTTAACTTTGCTATACAATAAATGTATTCTGAAAGTTTTTTTTTTTGCCAAAGCAGCTATTTTGCCTCAACTAATAATAACGTACCATAGAAAACGTCTCAAGTTGTATAACTGGCTGTCCCGCGTACTTGATAAAGATTGGCATCTGAGTCTGCATCAGCACCATGACGAGGTCCGTCCTTATCATGCTGCCAAGGGGCGTCTGCTGCCATCCGCAGTCCCAGCAGGCGTCTCCCACGTCAAAGCCCTTTACAGATCAGATCATCAGATACATTTATACTTGACTAGCTGTGATACTCCGTTTTACTCAAAAGAAACATTTCATAAAGTCTAAAGCATAAAGCGTCATCATTGCCAGTATGTTATCGCCCACTGCTGAGCATAGCAGCCGACAGGAAATGCTTCGCACAAGGTTCAGTTACGGATCGGTTTTGAATAACTGAATTGCCCCCCAGGTCGTTGGGTTGGGTTGACTGACGCTTTACTCGTATATGTATACCAGAAAGTGGCTAACAGTCCGTTAACTCTTTGGTCTACCTTTCATCACTCAGTCTGGCAACATGTTCTATCATTTGAGTTTCCTTATTATAATCAGGATTCACTTTGTGAATATACAACGACCGTGACATGGTGTTAAGATAATTTATATAGTCTAGTAAAAATAAATCCGTTTGTATGGAGCAGATCGCATTATTTCCAACAGGGAGGATTCTTTGAAATGAATTTCATGAAAATGAATATATGAAAATGATAGGAAAATAATTAAATATCATAGATCAACAATAATCCCCGATTTATAGACTAGCTGCGTTCCGCGGTTTCACTCGCGTAGTTATGAAAAAACGGTGATGATTATGATGATGATAAGTAGCGTCCGTCTCCAGGTCCAAATCTATCTCTATACTAATTTTCATAACGATCGGTTCAGGCGTTTGAGCGTGTAAAGGTAACAAAATTAGCTTTTATAATATCATTATGAAATTGTGTCAAATGTATTTTAAGACACCAGTACATTCATTTCAATAACAATATACTTAGGTGTCTTTTATGTTGTCACAAATCTTATTTTTACTAGACTAATAGTACTAGGTCAGATATCACACTCAAATCGATGTCGCCAAGCAGGACGTGATGGTGTGTTCATACTTACTTTGTTTCTTATAATAGTGCCGAGATAGCAGGGCACCCAAAGTTGTGAGACTGCTGCAGCTCCCAACATCGTGAATAACAAATCAAACTCGCCCTTGTCTAGTTTCTAAAAAAACATTATGAGATCAAAAATTATAATATCTTTTTTAACCGATCTTAAATAATAATTATAGTTTAAAAAACTGCCCCAAAATACGGAATTTTGTTTTAAAAATTAAACAACTGACTCGATTTTGATGAAAATTCTATGGGACCAAATTAAAAGAAAAATCAAATACCCGACTGCATAAGAGCGATTTTCGTACTGTAACTAACACTTGCGTTACACTGCTATTGCTGTTACGTTACGATATTGTTGAGTGTATATCTTTGTGACAAAATATGCATATAGCTACTGTATAATTTATTAAAATGAATCTCTTATACAATAGTATTTTTAAAATTACTTAATTGTTAGGAAAAGTCGCACTTTTTGCGAGTGTCATATTATTTTATTATTATTACAAAAATATTGCTTATGACACTCAGGGAGTGAAGTCATATCTAAATAATGACACCTTGCACATTAAAATCGGTCAAACCGTTTAGACTGTAGGAGGTAATATAAAACATACCCACATACATAATATACGTACAATGTACTTACTTTGTCTGTTGGAGAGATAAATTTCGTATAATAAATTGTGAACTCAGTCAAAATATTCGTAGTATCAAAGAAGTAACCCCTTTTTTTGAGACGGGAAGCCTAATATGGTTTACGGACGGATCCAAAATTGGATCACACGTAGGCTTTGGCTTGTATGGAGAGCAAACACAACTCAGGCTCTCCCAGAAACTGGGCAAGTTTGCCTCCATTTTTCAGGCGGAAGTTTTTGCCATCATAGAATGTGCGGAAGCAAACCTCCAGAATAATTATGCCAACCGCATAATATACATTAACTCTGACAGTCAGGCAGCACTCCTAGCACTGAACTCCAGCTCAATAACTTCAAAACTAGTAACTGACTGTGTGGACCGACTAAATACTCTCGGGTATCACAACAGAGTTATTCTTAGATGGGTACCAGGTCATGAGGGAATAGAGGGCAACGAAACTGCTGATGAGCTAGCCAGAGCGGGAACGGAGTGTAAGCAATGGGGTCCCGAGCCGATTTGCGGCATATCCAAAAGCTTAGCCCGCATAACACTGGAAACCATCTATGAGAATAAGTCCCTCAAGGCATGGCTGACCATGCCAGGGCTTAAACATTCCAAAGCACTCATTAAAGCCTATAATCGTAAAACCTCCAAACAGGTTATAGGACTGAGAAGGAACAGTATGCGCATCCTGGTTAGAGCCCTGACTGGACACTGTTGCCTTAACAAGCATATGGCCAGCATGGGACTAAGCGAGTCAAAGAAATGTAGACTGTGTCACGAAGCTGACGAGACACCCATACATATCCTGACTGACTGCGAACCAATGATGCACAAACGTAACCTACTTCTGGGAAAACACATATTAGAGCCAGATGAGGTTAAGCATATATCCCCAAGAAGATACTCCACTATATAATTAGTGCAGGCCTTGGAGGAGAACTGTGAGATAGCGGCAGTCACAATAGATCTTTATAGGTCGCAGTGACACTCCCACAAGTGGGCCGCTCCTAACAATAAAAAAAAAAACCTTATTTAGCCTGATTAAATGCGTAGTCATATTCATACCGGAAAGCTGCGCATTTTATGCGCCACCACCATGTCTTCCCTCTTTCGACCGCGATGCCTCTCTCACGACATCGCGGCCCACCTCGGTCGTGGTGTCGTCCATACAACACCGCAACCTACTCCGGGGCAGCTTCCGTTCGAGTTTGAGGCAGCAAATCCCCTTCTCGCTAGTTTTTAGCTACTGCTAACAAGATCCCCTCGAAGGGGAAACTTGTTGCCAGTGCTCAGGGCCCAGGCCATCTACTACTGTTCCCATTTTTTTTTAACTAAATATAATTATCCAAATACTCACATTGGCAATTTGATACGCTATCAAACAAATTGCGACAGAACTCAGCATCACTTGATAGATCAGTGATGGTCGGAAAATAGACGACACAGTTTTTATTGCCCTGAAATAAAATAACCGTCAAAAGAAATGAAAACAAACACATACATGACTTCTATGCACCAGGTGCACTGTTTATATCTGTCGGTTGTACAGTTACCAAAGTGTCAGATTTAGAAGATGCTTTTCACTCTTACTTCCTACCAGGCCAGGGCGTTCCGGGATTATTGATGAGGCAATTGACCACTCGATTATCGCAATTTTTACTTATCCCTGAAGGAACCCTCTTGATCCTGATATGTGTGGATAACGTCTAAGTAGTATATTACTAAGACAAATTGAGAGGAGAAACTGAGAGACCTGGAAAAATTTTCTTCAATGCGCTCGGTCGCGTTAGTTGGTTCTTAGTTTCCCAGGTATGCCCCTTTTAATTTCCGTGTGATCGGCCTTTGTTGTTATTTTCTATATAATTTATTAGATTTACCCGACTGTGCAAGAATAAGGGTTATGTTTTTGAGTGTATATATATATGTTTCTTTAATATATCCTACAGCCTAAACGGCGTGACCAATTTTTGTGTGAGAGTTGTCGTTAGATTTATATTCACCTAAGTGAGTGAATATCATAAGCTACATATTGTAGGCTAAGAACGGGCGTTACTCAAGTTGTATTTGCCCTTCTAGTCTATTTTATTTCATTTTATTTTTCTTTCTCTTTATTTTTACATATTTTTTTTTTGTTTTGTTTATAATATGATAAATAGTTTTAACGATGATTTAGATAGCTTCTCTGGGGCCCAATTCAGTTATTCGAGACCGCTCCATAGCCGAACCGTATGTGGAGCGTTTCCCGCCGGCCGCCATAGTTTTTTTGATTCAGTCACTTTTATGTCACACATTTGACATGTTCGATGAAACGTAACACGTCCTTCGCTCGTTACTAAATCAAAAAATGATAGCAGCCGACAGGAAATGCTTCGCACAAGGTTCAGTTACGGATCGGTTTTGAATAACTGAATTGCCCCCCTGTAACCGAACCAAAGACGTGTGAAACAGTACCTGTCTTCTTACAGTAATCTATTAACCATACTAACACAGAATATACTAGTAGTGTTTATAAGAATTTTGACATTACCTAAACCAAATAAAACTCGCACAATCTCTAAATTAAACATAAATAAACTTGAAGATTTGTATAATATCGACTTTGACCCAGTCTACAGCTGTGCTGACCCGCACTTTTGTATGTTATACCTAATTGAAAATTTAAAATTTTCAATTCAGAAAAATACGGTAAGTGTTCGCTTAAGCAATAGAATATTGTTTATTCCCAGTAGTACGATTGCCAGTCCGGTTGATCGTACTACTGAGATAACATAAAACCGTGGATTACGCCAGGTCTCATTAGTACCTACATAAGTGATTTTATTATACATTAATCATTTGCCTACTTCTCGCCTGACAAAAAGGAATACCTAGTTCAGGCATATAATTTATAATTTTCCTAAGTTAATTTTTGTATTTAAATAGTTCTTTATATGTACAAATTGTTTTTACAAATAAAGTTATATAGTTATATTGTTGTTACAACACTGAAGAATACTGGGATGGGAGCGAGTAATAGAAATGATTTGCGTATGTATTACACAGCACTGATTATTCTTACATTGTCATGGCCTACCCTCTATTAACCAACATTGCAAATATGTTGCCTGGGTACCGGCGGTACACTACAAACACAACCGATTGCTCTATCATTGTTCCATTATAACCTACCTGTATACGGAGTTATGCCAAGTCACAATCCTCCCAAGTCTCTTATTAAGGACCGATTGTACAGCGATTCTACTTGAGTCATTCTTAGGTAGGATCGTAACGGATTCGTTGAGGCCATCGAATAAGACTTCGAAGTCGAGTATGATCATATCCATCTTGACGTAGTAGTGGAGCAAGAAATGGATCAGCGTGTATACGTACCCTGAAAATTTTAATTAAGTATTTTTAGCAAAGGCAGGACATAAAGCACGCGTAACTGATGGTCGATGGGGCCTAAAAATTCTCTAATAGAGACCACGCACCTGCAAGTGCAGCATATGACGACCAACTGCAACGTGGACAGACGACCTCATGCAGGTGGCAGGAAGGCGGTTTATGTTTGGATAAGGGAGTAATGCGCTGCAAAGATGTCTGTAAAACAGTTACCCTTCTTGTCAGCGATGCGCAAATAGCCTCACTATTTTTCCCGTCACTTATGTCAACAGTATTGACACTACAGATTTCGAAGACATGAATTTTGGACTTGGAATACAGTAATAGAAGATTCATGATTTCATAATTGTAACTTGGTGTCGTTGTGTCATGTGTGACGTCAATGGCCACGGTGGCATGCTGGAATCGTCTATATTTTTAGTGCGAAGTTTGGACTACCTCAACGCCTCAAGTGTCCGCTCTTGTCATCAGGGATCTCGGACGTCCTAAACGTCTGGGATACCTAATATGTGTATAGCGCCTTATGCTGCTCTTAATAAGGAAAAGTCTCGCAATATCTGTTTTATAATTTTCTGTGTTCCTGTATGTTATTGTGTCTTCTACAAATAAACATTTATGTATTGACAATAATACCAGACTTGTCGTGCTATGTTGTTCAACATCTTTAGCGATACATGTCACAAGATATTTGTTCGTAGAGAATTCGACACTTACCGTGTACTTAACAGACTGTTTATACTTTCTAAACACCATCAGACGAGTGATTTGCTTGTTTTCTATAAACTTACCACCATAACATAGACCGAAAGCGAAAATATACCACGTCTCCAATATAAGCAGCATTTCATAATTAGGGGTTCTGTAGGGGTCATCATAAGGGAGCCAAATGGGGAAAACTAAGGGTCTGTTGGTATACTCGTCAACAGCGACCAGACTCCGGTACAGCAGCAGAATGTAGGGGCATACGATGAAGCAAGCCCCGCATAGTAGTATGAAACTACTCCAGCACACGTAGAGCTTCCATATCAATAGTTGGCCTGCCATGAACGGTTCCCTGTATGTGGAAAAAGGAAACGTTGTAAAATCTTTGTAAATGCGTGACTCTCGTGAATCTGAGATATTAGATGTTTTTCATTATGTTTAGAATCAGCTGAATTTGAAAAATAAAATAATAGGATACAATTTTTGAAATGTTGTAGACATTAAATTAATACTTAAGTGTAGGAAAAACAATTTATTTTACAACGAAATTACAGACGTGGAACATCTTTCACCTTAATCTTTCGTTGGTTCCACCTATAACACACGCTTGAAGCATTACTCGGCTGAATCATTTATACGTTCCATAGGTAATTTACCTTGATTGGTTCGAGAAAAAAAAATGTTCAGAAGTTTCCTACAATCCACGTGACACACCTGTGGCCGGATTGGTAAAGGCTGATTGGCAGGTTCAGGTCCCGTCGGATGTGATTTTTTTTACTGTCTACAAATGTGTAAATACATGTTGTTATTTGTTAAAGATTAATGTGTCCCACCCAGATGGATACACGGATATCAAAATGATCAATAAACAGTTTTAAGTTATTTTATAGACACAGGCTACTAATTGGCCCATAAAACTTATAAAACATGCCACAACATAATAAAAATTAATAAAATATAGATATTAAACATTAAAATTTCAAAATCACATACGAGTACATTATATTGACATAATATATCTACAGGAAAAATAAAATATATTTGAGAAACGAATTATAGTTAAAATGTCCAAAATAATAATCTTAAAAAAAAAAAAAAACATTTACATTCTTACATTTATATTTTTATTTAAAGTCAGTATTTTCGTTTTAGCATAGGTACTGCAATATGCCTATTAAAATAATGCTGGAGGAAAACACAATCCAGTCTGTCCGCATTCATCGCAAAAATCTCCTATTGACTGCCTGAAATTGCAGGATGATATCAATCAAATTTACGAATGGAGCGTGAGAAATAAAATGACATTTAATATAAGTAAATGTAACGTCATGACCTTTGACTGTAAAATAAATCCAATACAGTTTCATTATCACTAAAACAACGTACCTATAAATAGGGTTAACTGTATCAAAGATTTGGGGGTAAATTTCGATCGCAGTCTAACTTTTCATGATCATATATCAGAACTCGCAAAAGATTCATACCGGCGCCTTGGCTTCGTCCTACGGAACGCTAGAGACTTTAAAAATCCTGAAGTAATTAAAACATTATATAACTCCTTAGTTAGAAGCAAACTGGAATCGAGTGCTTGTGTCTGGAACCCCTATCATGTCACCTAAGCGCGAATGCTTGAAAAAGTCCAAAAGGCCTTTTTAAGGTCGCTGTATAAGAAAATGTATGGTTACTATCCGTTTCTGTACCTAACTAAATTCCTGCTCGGTCAGCTTGGTTACAACTCTTTGGAAGTTAGAAGAATGTTAGACCAGCTAACTATCTGCTGTAAGGAGCTTAGGGGGTCCGTCGATTCTATACGTCTGCACGACTTGCTATGCGTACTGTTCGTACCGGACGAGCCCGGGGTTCCAGCAAACAGACGTGGTCGCCCACATGACCTGTTCCACGTAGATCGCGGTCGCACAGTAGCACGTTCTATGCCGCCTCTGAATCGTGCCCGTCGCCACTTAAACGCACTCCTTGCTGCCAACCCTGATTGTGACAATTTTTATGATAACTGGAAGACTATTTTAAGTACCTCCTTGACTTGCTGTGAAAATTTAATGGATCAATGGGACAGGTGTAAAAAGCCTGACGATTCATTGGATTTTGACGGTAACCTCTGAGTTTATTGACTTGGTACGACTTGACTTGGTATTGACGGTATATTTTACTTTGTTTGATATATCTTTTTTTTTGTATTGACATGCTAGGCGTATTGCCCATTTGACATTTTTATATTGTCATTTTAAATGATATTATAATAATGAATATTTCTTAATGTTAAGACATGAATTGTTTAAGAATAATTTTTGAATATTGTGAGATAATTGTAATTGGTCTTTTTCCGTTTTTATCTCAATAAACGAATATGAATATGAATCGCAATTACTATGATTTCTCAACGTCGTAACGCATCGGTATGCCTAGTAATTATAATGTATCTATCTGGGGGCATAGTGATAGTGCATCTGCCAAGTGAGGGGGATAGTGCATCTGCCAAGTCAAGCCGATGCCGATGGACATACACTGCGGGCATTGGTTTTATTAATCCGGCATCGCATCTTATGACCTACTGGCTGTGCCCCACGGTTTCACCCGCATTGTGATGAAGACCTATGGTGATGGTGAACGGTGATGATGATGAAAAAAGTAATCTATGCCCGTCGCCGGGTTTTTAGATATATCTGTACTAAATTTCACGACAGCCAGTTCAACCTTTGGTCGTGATAAGGTAATGACAGACTGAGAGACAGTTGCTTTCGCTTTTTACCCGACTGCGTAAGAAGGTGGGTTATGTTTTTCGAGTGTATGTATGTTTGTATGTATATAGGTATGTATGTTAGTTTCTATATGATCATACAAAAACTGAATTCTCGTACAAATCTAACCTGTATCTCGGTCCAAGACCACAAATATATTTAAAATCATGTTCCATTTCTTCGATTTGGTAAAATATCCTGTCTCTATTGAACAGGACGCCGATGTAGACCGCTATGATGGAGCATATTACTACCAGGTAGCAGAAGGACTCGCAAGCCAAGGAGTAGTCTGTGGTGGTGAGCCCTCGGTATATGTTCAGACCTTCGAACGAAATACCAACGAATGTCACCGCTGCGCTGGACAACGGGATTACGAACCTGGAGAGAATAAAAATAAGGTAAGCATATTGTATCGTTGGGTTTTAGAGGTTCGCACCTAAAAGAAAAAATAGGGGTCCGTACCTATAGCACAGAACATTACACTACGTGCCTAACTATAATATAGTTAGGCTATAGTACTATAATTAGTTAGGTAGTGTAATGTTCTGTGCTATAGGTACGGACCCTTTTTTTCTTAATTTTCGTTTTCGACCTCATATTATGATGGCTACGTTATATGTCTGTCTGTCAAGTCCATTTTTCTAAGGAACGCATGGAGGTATCAGATTCAAATTGTTATAAAAAACAACAATGGTCTGCGGTCCCTTTAAACTGTAAAAATCTCAAGTTTTTAAGCCAATGCAATAAAAAATAAATTCCCAGCAAGTATGTATATTAAAAGAAAAACAAAATGCCCGACTGCAGAAAAGCAGTTTTTGCAATCAAACTTACGATTTCGTTACGCTTGATACGCTGTTGAGTGTACTTTGTTTTTTTGAGAAAGTACGCGTAACTTCCTCTTTTTTGGAAATCGGTTAAAAAGAACTGGAAAGGACTGCTCGAACGAGAGGAAACCTATATACATACCTTTTTATATCTATCCATATCCATATATACATATATACCTTTTTTGACGAGGGAGAATTCTTACATAGATACCCGGCGTTTTACGTTGGGGTTGCACCGGGGTATGTGGGATTGTAACCACTAACACCTCCCCCCCCCCTCCCTCTTAGTGCTAAACGGAAGCATACCGGAGTGATACCGGGAGCCCTCCCATGGAAGCCTCTTCGCCTTCTTGGTCTACTACTACTGGCGCCACTCTACGCACCACCTCGGGTCCATTTGAGTAATAGGTCAGAGTCCAACTCTCGTTCAACTCCGAGCCCAGAAGTCCCCTATTAGTAGGCTCTTACTGCAGGCAGGAGATACCGTTGTCATATTCTAATGCCATCAGGGAGGCAAGTCTTTTATACCTAGTCCTAGTTGCCAGACTCATGATGAATAAATAAATGAAATATAAATCTTCATACCGTAAATACGAGTCCTTTTTACCGAAAAATATTCCTTGAATAGCTAGTGTCATATAGATTTGAGGGTGAAAATTTGATAGAGTGATATCGGATCTTCCAAAATCATAATTTGTCTTTGATAGAAAATCCCGGACATTTTTTTCGTAACGCATTTTTACTGGCACTTTTACGCTACAATATAAGTCAGTCTGTTGGTTAAAAAGAATTAATCCAACTAGCTTTTACCCATGACTAATCAGTCTATTGGATAAAAATAAATAATTCTTACTAGCTTTTACCCATGACTAATTACAGTATAGGTCAGATTTGCGGCAAATTACGGTCTACTTAATTTTTCTCAATTGCTCGCTCTTTATAGTAATTACGCTTAATAAGCTTTCTTCAATTTGAAGTAGTTACGATCTTATATCATGTTATAATAGACGAGTACAGGTTTATTATTTCATTATAGTAGTAGTATAATGTAGTTCACTAGTTTTGTAAGTTTCTCTGTTTGTTTTTTGTTTAATAGTGTAAAATAAAGAGTTTATCTATCTATAGGAAATTATAGAATCGTATGAATATGGCAATTGAGAAAAAAAACCAGACAAGTGCGAGTCAGACTCGCCCCCCGAGGGTTCCGTACAAACTAGTAGATAAAAGGATATACAAGTACATCATAAAAATATTTAAAAATCTGTTTCATCTTATGCTAATGAAGCTCTTTCATATGATATGGATATAAAGAACTTAAAAATTTGGACCCTCATTCCTTGTATAAAGACACATTTTTTTTGTGATTAAATTAAAAATTTCAACGATACGTTCACGCGTTCCCGAGATAAAGTTCTTGACACCCGGACAGACGGATAACAAAGTGATCCTATAAGGGTTCCGTTTTTTTCTTTTGAGGTACGGAAGGGAATCATATATTTTTTTATATTTTCCAAATCGAAAAATATACATCGTGAAAATATTTTAATACCTGTTTTAGTTTGTGCTAATTAAGTTCTCTCATATGATACCCCACATGATACGGTTAAATCACTTTAAAATTTGAACCCTTGCTTGCATGCATAAAAACTCAATTTTCTGTGATAAAATTAAAAATATCCAGTTTTCGGATTTTTTCCTATATGTGTACTATAACGCAATGTGTCTTGCCAAATTTCATAGTTCTAGGTCAACGGGAAGTACCCCATAGGTTTTGATTCCCTTGTGAGTGTCGAAACGAGTTTTTTACGACATATTCGGCTGTAACTTTTTTTTTTACGAAAACTGTAATTTGATTTTTATTTCTGCAGCAAGAGACTATGGATCTGCGTATATGGTTTTAATTTCAACACGATACCTTCACGCGTTCCTGAGATACTGGGCCCAATTCAGTTATTCAAGACCGCTCCATAGCCGAACCATATGTGGAGCGTTTCCCGTTGGCCGCCATAGTTTTTTTGATTCAGTCACTTTTATGTCATACAATTGACATATTTGATGAAACGTAACACGTCCTTCGCTCGTTACTGAATAAAAAAAGATAGCAGCCGACAGGAAATGCTTCGCACAAGGTTCAGTTACGGATCGGTTTTGAATAACTGAATTGCCCCCCAGGTCTTGACACCCGGACGGATGGACAGACGGACAACAAAGTGATCCTATAAGGGTTCCGTTTTTTCCTTTTGAGTACGGAACCCTAAAAATCGTCTGATTAAACGACCAGTTAATAAAATTTTCTCTTTATCTTAGGTAAATTACTTACCACTTTTATACACCTCTACATATTTCTACTAATTATTAAGATATTACTTACTGCCTGAACAAAAAGGCTCTCGATATTGAAACAATAATGAATATGTAAGTGCAATTATTTATTTTATAATTTGTAAGACTATATAGGATAGGGATAAATTAAATATTTAAATAAGAATTTTACTACTAATTCAAGAAGCCAGATAAAGCCTTTAATTCTGCTAAATGTAATGCCCAACGCCGCTAAAGAAGTTTTCACTTCAAAAAGATAAATTATATGGTAAGTACATGAGTATATTTAATAAGGCGCTATCCACACACATCAAGGATCCCGAACGTCCGGGACGTCCGGGATGTCCGGTATCTACGATGACGTAAGCGACCGACTGTCTTCAGTAGTACTGACGGCCCGATTGCTCTTGACGCTGACATGACGTAAACAGGTTTAAGCAAAATGAATAGAAGCATTTTTTCCCTCCGATACGGGGACGCAGACCGCACGCACTATGACGCTAAGCTTTATTTAGTAGACTGCCTCAGCATGTTGAAGTAAGAGTAAGATGTGCTCATTATCTGGAACAAAATGTATCTTTTTACTCGATTTTCTAAGAAAGATATCGATTTAGAGTGTCTTTTTGTTTCTAAATTGTAATCTAAACGGCTTGATCTATTTTTATGTGCGAGGTGACGTTAAGATCTGGGGGCACGGCATTGGCCCCGGCCAAGTCGAGCAGCAAGGCCACGCCGTACCATCCTTTTCTTGAAGCCATTCAGTGCACATTCGACACTGTAACATTGTTGTCAATAAAGCTAGAAGCCTAAAATTTCAGGGACAAAGAGTGTATAATATTTAGTACTAAGTATTTTTCAAATTCCATTCAATTTGAACCTGTGGCTTAAGAATTATTGCAAGTCAAATTATCTTGATACTTGATTTTGTCACTGACACACTCACCGAACATCAAAGTTCTAAGGTACTGCTAGCAGACATATACGAGCTTGAAATTTTTAACTCAAATAGTGTTTAGTGTATAAAAGAAAAATTAAAATATACAAAAATGTCAGTCTTATCCTTGAGATATATTAACTGTATAGGTACTAAATTAATTAGCCGACTTGGTTTTACTTTGGATCTCACAACTTTTTGTGGTAGGAGAGCTCCGTTGCGAGACTTGGCTTTTTGTACAGACATCTTTATTTCTTTAATTATTAGAATGACTTGGATATCGCATATGATTCTACATAAAATCTACATACAACAAAATCCACCTAATATTATATGCATAAATTTGGCTCGCAAGTGCTATGTATAATTAGGACTATTTCAAATAAGAGATCAATGCTTATGTGATTGTGTTGTTGTGCGATGGCCAAATCATTCTAATTATTATAGAAATAAAGATGACTAATATACGGTCACTACAAAAGTTGTTAGTTAAGTAATTATGTTACAATTTCTTATTAAATAGGTGAATAAATGCTCCCATATACATTAATTAACCGACTTGGTTTTACATTAGATCTCACATCTTATTGTGGTAGACGAGCTGCGTTGCGAGACTTGGCTTTTTTGTACATATTAAGTTATTGTTGGGATCATCTTTACTTCCCGAGTGTCACAAAGAAAATAATTATATTCTATTTCAAATTATTTATGTATAACGTCTTAGACTTAGAATGTTTTTTTTTTGTTGAAAGTTTTTTCATTGGATTCGAGAAAAACAGTTATTATACACATTTTAAGTTGAGTGGAAGTTGGAAAAAGAGAGATGATAAAATTTAACTTTGATATCCAATTATTGTGAAAGATTTTTTTATTTTTTTTTCCAAAGGAGTTAGTTTGCCTCAACTAATAATAACGTACCGCAGAAAACGTCTCGAGCTGTATAACTGGCTGTCCCGCGTACTTGATGAAGATTGGCATCTGAGTCCGCATCAGCACCATGACGAGATCCGTCCTTATCATGCTGCCAAGGGGCGTCTTCTGCCATCCGCAACCCCAGCAAGCGTGTCCCACGTCAAAGCCCTGTACAGATCAGATCATCAAATACATCTAATACTGTAATAAAAATCCGAGTGGACCTCGGTCACCCAGGTACTATATACTTAACTAGGCTGTGATACACCGTTTTACTCAAAAGAAACGTTTCATAAAATCTAAAGCATAAAGCTACCATCATTGCCAGCATGTTATAGCCCACAGCTGAGAATATAGCTTATGCTTCTTTTCCAGGTTCGACTCGTGGTCTTTGCAATATCGTCATCCCAACTCAACGACCTGGTTCCACCAGGTCGCTGGGTTGGGTTGGCTGACACTGAAAGTGGATAACAATCCGTTAACTCTTTGGTCTACCTTTCATCACTCAGTCTGGCAACATGTCCTATCATTTGAGTTTCCTGATTGTTGTAGTATTATAATCGGGATTCACTTTGTTAATATAAAAAAAACTTTATTAAACATTTTTAAATAAAAACTACGGGTCACTCACGTCTGTTTTAAGCCGAACTATCCGACTATAGTTCAACCGCATTCGGCGGTCTTTTTCAAAGGAGCAGGAGAGGAGCAGCAGGAGGAGTGAGTGACCCGTAGTTTTTATTTAAAAATGTGTGTAAACCACGTTAGTTTCCATAGTAAAACTTTATTAAACTTCTAATAATCACTTTGATAATCTAGTGCTTATAATCCTCTTTTATAGTCTTGTTATAGGATAACCTACAATAATAACAAGAACCGTAACATTGTGTAAAGATACTTTATAGTGCCAGGTTAGATATTACACTTAAATTTAATGTCGCCAAGCAGGTGATGGTGTGTTCACTTACTTTGTTTCTTAGAATAGTGCCGAGGTAGCAGGGCACCCAAAGTTGTGAGACTAGTGCAGCTCCCAGCATTGTGAATAACAAATCAAACTCGCCCTCGTTTACTTTCTAACAAAACAGGAGAACAATTTTTTTTTTAAGTTGATCTTAAATGATAATTATTGTTTAAAAAAAATCGGACAAGTGCGAGTCAGACTCGCCCACCGAGGGCTCCGTACATACTAGTAGATAAAAGGGGGAAATCCTATATATATATATATTTTTTTATATTTTCCTTCAAAAGCCGAAAATATACATCGTAAAAATATTCAAAAACTTGTTTTAGCTTGTGCTAATTAAGCTCTTTCATATGATACCCCTCATGATACGGTTAAAGCACTTTAAAATTTGGACCCTCCTTCCTTGCATAGTGAAGTGTGAAATTTGGCAAGAAGCATTGTCATATAGTACACATTAAGGAAAAAATCCGAAAACTACATTTTTAATTTAATCAAATATATATTAATAAATTATGCAAGGAAGGAGGGTCCAAATTTTAAAGTGCTATAACCGTATCATGTAGGGTATCATATTATGAAAGAGCTTCATTAGCACAAGCTAAAACAGGCTATAATAAATATTTTTACGATGTATATTTTTCGGTTTATGAAAGAAAATATAAAAAATATATAAATTCCCCTTTTTATCTACTAGTTTGTTCGAAACCCTCGGTGAGCGAGTCTGACTCGCACTTGTCCGGTTTTTTTAGCCTGAATAAATGCGCAGTCATACCGCTTTGTAGGGAAAGCTGCGCACCGCCATCTTTCGACCTCTTTCGACCGCGATGCTTCTCTCACGACATCGCGGCCCACCTCGGTCGTGGTGTCGCCCATACAACACCGCAACCTACACCGGGGCAGCTTCCGTTTGGGTTTGAGGCTGCAAATCCCCTTCTCGCCGGTCTTTAGCTACTGCTAACAAGATCCCCTCGAAGGGGAAACTAGTTGCTAGTGCTCAGGGCGCCCCAGACCATCTACTTCTGCATGGGCGTACCCAGGTGGGCAGGGGGGGCAGCCCCCCCCCCCCCCCCTCCCCTGGAAACTTGCAGAAAATGTATGAACTCGCCTAATTACCTACTAATAAAACTTTAAACGGGGCCTTATGTGCTAACTTTTAAATAAACCGCGCAGTAGACACTGGCAAAATGCACGGTGCAATTATTATTGCCATAAAAAAACCGCGCAGTGAGCAAGCGCTACAGTCGCCAGCCACCGCCGCGGTGACGATGGCGGACGAAGATTACCGAATCTAGCTGAGCGTTCGTATTCTTGGCGGTAGGGAGTTGCAAGCGAATAGCATTTATTTTATTTGACATGTTATGCTAAGGCTTTGAATCTTGAGAGCTGCGTCTTCCAAGGACAGCAAGCCGCCAACAATATAGGGCAAATCAACCAGCTGGTTCGTTAAGCGAATATTTTTGCCGATCGTTCAAAGTTATTGAATATCCTTTGTAATTTGAGCCATGTCAGTCATGTCAGTACTGTGACAACATTAACAGCGAATCAGCATATGAATACCTAAAATTTAATATTATTATTTTATTTGTAATATTATTTTTAGCCGACTGAGTAAGAGGAGGGTTATGATTTTCAAGTGTCTGTATGTATATATATGGGTATGTTTCTATATGATCGCCTACAAACCTAAACGGTTTGACCGATTCTGATGTGCGAGATGTCGTAAAACTCCAACGAGCTTTTTCGTAATAAATAAGTGATTTCACTAGAATTATTTTAAATAATGCGCCTTTATAGTCTTTCACAGTGGTACTTTGTCATAAAAACGTATGTTTGTAATTTTCTATAAAGTCATGTTTTTTAATTAGGAATAATAAAATTGCAATCAATGCATTCAAATGGCTGTATTTATAATTTTTGATAACGTAAAAGTCGTTCTTATCCCTGTCGGATATTTCATTTTTCTCTTAACATAAATACTTGTTTGGTTCATCTGGGCCACAAAACCTAGGACACGTTAACAAGATCAATGAATCAAATTATTTCCGAGATTTAATTTTAAAAACCTTCAAAATTTTCGCGCTCCCTTCGCTCACGTTTTTACTACTTGAACATAGAAATGCTGTGGGCTCACTTATATGAGAAATAAAGCATATTACTTTAAAAACACAATAAAAATTTGAAAAAAAGTTTCAAGAATTTTCGCACTCGCTTCGCTCGCGCCTGATTGTTTCCTATTATTTTTATCCAACCGCATAAGAAAGAGGGTTAAGTTTATTCGAGTAAATGTATGTATGTATGTGGGTATGTTTCTATAAGATCGCCTAGAACTCTAAACGGAAAGCCTAAACTAGAATTATTCTAAATAATGCGCATTTATAGTTTTTACAGCGGTTCTGCGACTCTACGACATATTAAGCGTAACAAAATCGTAAGTTACACGTCGGGTATTTAGTTTTTCTCTTAATATATATACTTGTTTATTTGTATTAATTATTAAAGTGCTGTGAACTTGCTAATACAATCAAATAATTCACAAAAAACAATCACTAAGCAAAAATTGTTTCTCAACTGTCAAGAAAGTATCGTGTATCTTTTAGGTATGTTTGTAATTTTCTATAAAGTCATAAGTTTAAATTTAATCAGGAATAAATCGAATCGATAAATCAATATATTCGATCAAATCGTCATATTTATAATTTTTTATAGCGTAAAAGTCGTTCTTATCCAGTTGGTTATTTCATTTTTCTTTTAACACAGATACTTGTATGGTTTATCTAGGCCACAAAAACCTAGGACACGCTAACAAGATCAATGAATCAAATTACTTCCAAGATTTAATTTAAATAACCTTTTCAATTTTCGCGTTTAACATTTTTCTAATTTAATATAGAAGTACTGTGGGCTCACTAATATGAGAAATAAAGCATATTACTATAAAACATTACAAAAAATTTCGCGCTCGCTTCGCTCGCGCTATTATATATACGCGATAGGTAATACCTATGTTTTATTACTAACCAACAAAATTGTTACACTGCATCCCCGCTATGTTTCATGTAGGTGTTTTTGTGTAGTGTGTATGACAAAACAGCCGCTGACGATCTGACCTAAAAAATCTGACTTGCCCCCCCCCCCCCTAGACCAGAAGCTGGGTACGCCCATGTACTTCTGTTCCCATTTTTTTTAATATAAATACAATTATCCAAATACTCACATCGGCAATTTGATACATTATCAAACAAATTGTGACAGAACTCAGCATCACTTGATAGATCAGTGATGGTCGGAAAATAGACGACACAGTGTTTATTGCCCTGAAATAAAAGAACTGTCAAAAGAAATGAAAACAAACCCATACATGACTTCTATGCACCATGTGCACTGTTTATCTCTGTCAGTTGTACAGTTTAGTGTCAGATTTAGAAAGTGCTATTCACACTTACCACCTACCACGGTCAGGGGCGTCAGGGCGTTCCGGGATTCTTGTTGAGGCAATTGACCACTCGATTATCGCATTTTTTTTCCTATCCCTGAATGAAATCTTGATCCTGATATGTGTGGATAACGCCTAAGTAGTATATTACTACTCGTAAGACACATCGAGAGGAGTAGCTGAGAGACCTGGAAAACTTTCTCCAATGCTCTCGGTTGGTTGCTTCTTAGTTTCTCAGGTATGCCCCTTTTAATTTCCGTGTGATCGGCCTCTGTTATGTTATTTTTTATATAATTTATTAGATTTACCCGACTGCGCAAGAATGAGGATTATATTTTTGAGTGTATGTGTGTTTCTATATAAAATCCTACAGCCTAAACGGTTTGACCAATTTTTGTGTGAGAGTTGTCGTTAGATTTTCTTCACCTAAGTGTCTGAATATCATAGGCTACATATTATTGTCACAACACTGAAGAATACTGGGATTGGAAGCGAGTAATAGTAACGAGATGCATATATTTGCACAGATTTATTCTGACTAACATTGTCATGGCCGCCCGCCGCATCCTACCTTCTATTAACCATTGCAAATATGTTGCGTAGGTACCGGCGGTACACTACAAACAACCAATTGCTCTATCATTGTTCCATTATAACCTACCTGTATACTGAGTTATGCCAAGTCACAATCCTCCCGAGTCTTTTATTAAGGACCGATTGTACAGCGATTCTACGTGGGTCTTTCCTATGTAGGATCGTAACGGATTCGTTGAGGCCATCGAATAAGACTTCGAAGTCGAGTATGATCATATCCATCATTATGTAGTAGTGGAGCAAGAAATGGAACAGCGTGTATACGTATCCTGAAAATTGAAATTATGTGAGTATTTTTAGCATGGGCACATAGCACGCTTAACTGATGGCCGATGGGGCCGAAAAATTCTTTATTAGAGACCACGCACCTGCAAGTTGTAGTTTATGACGACCAGCCGCAAGATGGACAGACGACCTCATGCAGGTGGCAGGAACGCGGTATAGTTTGGTTAAGGGAATAATGCGCTGCAAAGATGTCTGTAAAACAGTTCTTGTCTGCGCTGCACGAAAAGATTCACTATTTTTTACCGAAAAAACCGAGGAGGTTCTCAAGTCGACGCGTATTTTTTTTTTATGTATGACCACGCATTACGTTTTACAGAGTAGTCCGAGTTTGTTAATTCTTTTTAGGGTTCCGTACCTCAAAAGGCAAAAAAACGGAACTCTCATAGGATCACTTTGTTGTTCGTCTGTCTGTCTGTCTGTCCGTCTGTCCGGGTGTCAAGACCTTTATCTCAGGAACGGGTTAAGGTATCGTGTTGAAATTAAAACCATATACGCAGATCCGTAGTCTCTTGCTGCAGAAAGAAAAATCATCTTTCTCAGTTTTCGTAAAAAAAGTTACAGCTAAATATGTCGTAAAAAACGCACATTTCGACACTCACAAGGGAATCAAAACCTATGGGGTACTTCCCGTTGACCTAGAACTGAAATTTGGCAAGAAGCATTGTGTTAGAGTACACATAAAGGAAAAAAATCCGAAAACTGGATATTTTTAATTTAATCCAAAAAAAATATGCAAGGAATGAGGGTCCAAATTTTAAAGTTCTTTAACCGTATCATGTGGGGTATCATATGAAAGAGCTTCATTAGCATAAGCTAAAACAGGTTTTTAAATATTTTTATCATGTATATTTTTCGGTTTATGACCCCCTTTTATCTACTAGTTTGTACGGAACCCTCGGTGGGCGAGTCTGACTCGCACTTGTCCGTTTTTTTTTATGGATGGAAAGGGATATACCCTCTTTGTTCTTGTCTTGTTTAGGGATTGAGTCACCCTCGTTCGTGGGGAAGGCACCCCTTAACATCGAAACCCCACAGGTGATCCATGGCTGGTGCCAATCAGGTGACATCATACTGGTGGTAGGCTTCGGCCGAGGCTAGTCACCACCCACCGGACAAAGACATGCCGCCAAGCGACCTAGTCGTTTTCCGGCATGATGTCCAGTGACGCCGTTAGAGAAAACGGGTCGGAATAGCTGCTTTGCTGCTATGAGATCGTTTTGCCGCACGCTGCAACGACGCATTGGGTAGCCAGTCATGGAGGGTAGCGGGATCCGAGGCACGGTTACCGAGTGTACACAAGTGTAGAGCCGCTGTTATTATGTACCTAGTTTCGTAACGACAGGGATGAAATATAGAGTTGAAACAAAAAGATTATAAAAAAAAAAAAAGTAAAATATAAGTAAGATTGTAAAAGATTATATGAAAGTTCAAGGTTTTTAGGGTGTTAGGGACATGAAATGTAGGATTTAAATCAAGTAATAATAGATATAAACGAACACTGCCATTATAGTTTTGCAACAGGGATGAATTAAGGGTTATACCTACACGGGGGGAGGGGAATTAAAAGATTATACAAAAGTTCCAGGGTTGAATGTTAGGGTGGGAGCGGGGAAGGAGGAACCAGAGCTGGCGAGAGTGAGGCGTTAGTGTGATGGATGAGAGCGTCACGGGACCGGAATGAGAACGGGATAAAATAAGCGAGGTTGGGAGAGAGTGTGGGGCGGGAGTGAGGCATGAGCGAGGTAGGAGTGAATGGGATTACAGCGGGAGGGGTGGGATTACGGTGGGAGGGGGTGAGTGCGAAGCAGGAGTGAAGTGGTACGGACGGTGAACGGTGGGAGCGAGGTGAAAGCGAAACGAGAACAAAGTGGTGGAGTGGGGACACAGGTGCGAGGCAGGATAGCGAGTGTAGGGTGGAAATGGAGTGAAAGAGATTTGAGATCGGGAAGAGCGGAACAGGAACAAGTTGGGAGCCGAACGAGAGCAGGAATAAAGGGATAGGAGTTTATTTTTCATTCAAATACATAAATCTACGTTTGACCATTGACTCGACATTAATAAATTAGGTCGGTAGTTTGGTTGAAACAGGACGGAAGTGCGGCGAGATTGAACTAGGAGCGAAACAAGAGCAGGGCAGATGCGATACTGGAGCATTAGTTTGGCGGGGGTGCAGTGAATGTGGGTAGAAGCGTGACATGAACGATTTTATTACGCGTACGAAGTCGCTGGTAACAGCTTGTACTTTATATGCACCATCAGATGAGTGATTTGTGTGTTTTTTATAAACTTACCACCAGAACATAGAACGAAAGCGAAAGCAAACCACGTCTCCAATATTAGCAGCATTTCATAATTAGGGGTTCGATAGGGGTCGTCATAAGGGAACCAAAGGGAGAAAACTAAGGGTCTGTTAGTAAGCTCGTCGACTGTGACCAGACTCCGGTACAGCAGCAGAATGTAGGGGTACGCGATGAAGCTACTCCCGCATAGTATCATGAAACTAGTCCAGCAAACGTAGAGCTTCCATATCAATAGTTGGCTGGCCATGAACGGTTCCCTGTATGTGGTAAAAAGGAAACGTTGTAATGTTTTGTAATGTTTCTGAGGAAATGCGTGACTCCCGTGTTCCTGAGATATTAAATATTTTTCATTAATTCTAGAAATTAGCTAAATTTGAAATTTCAAATAATAGTAAACTATTATTGATTGATTAGTGTGGAAATAAAAATAATAAAAAAAAACACTTGGAAACAAAGGTAGAAATAACAGCTAACATACAAACAGATACATATTACTGACAAATTAAATCAAAACTGGGCGCCTACCTAAGTAAGTAAGTAAGTACCCCAACTATGTTTTTGAGGTCGGAGTACAGGCCCTAAAACTGCAACTAAGTCCTAGACAGACACCGACCTCAAAAATCTACTTAGGTAGACGTAGTACGACGTAGTACAACGTAGCCCAGTTTTGATTTAAGGTTGAGATTAAAGTGCGCAGCTATCTCTCTCGTGCATCACAACATTTTAAACATGTAAAATCATTGAGTAGGGATATTAGAAAAGTGAGAGCGTGTGTAGAAGTACCCCATAGGTTTTGATTCCCTTGTGAGTGTCGAAATGTGCGTTTTTTACGACATATTCGGTCGTAACTTTTTTTTAATACTATAACTGAGAAGTTTAACAGGTTTACAGGTCTTGACACCCGGACGGACAGACGGACAACAAAGTGATCCTCTAAGGGTTCCGTTTATTCTTTTGAGGTACGAAACCCTAAAAAATAAATATTTGGGGACATTTCACATAACACCATCTAGCCCAAATTAAGGAAAGCTTGTACTATGGAACTAGATGGCTGATAGAATACATAATTATGTATAAACGTATGTTTTTATGATATCTCAACGTCGTAACGCATCGGTATGATCATGTTTCACACTTCCGTGCTAAACTCAAGTGGTGACCCATTCGCCGTCGCCGAGATGCTTTCATAATTATTCTTTTTTATAATATTCTGTTTAATCATTCTTCGCCACACTATTTGCAGGAACGTTTCCATTTTCGTAATTCTTTTCTTTCCCGTCTTCTTAAATTATCTGAGAATTTGACCCTTGATATCCCTTAGCACAGAACCAATTTTTATGCCTCCTCTTTAACAGTAACAGCAGTCAAACTGGAACGAGTTGCCAGTGGATATCAAGCGTGTTAGACACGCGGTAGCGTGTCAAAACAAGTTCAAGCTAACAGAACTGGCGAGCAGCACCGTGTGTAATATTTCTCGAATCATTTGGAGCGACTTTTGACCCCCTCATAACTCAAAAACTATTACAACTAACTATCACAAACTATCACATAAACATGTCAAATTTGGCTCGTACGAGAAATATGTGCTCCAGATTTCATAAACACACCTCAAACTGTTTTTTAGATATTAACGTCCGAAAATCGCCATTTTTAGGGTTCCGTACCATAAAAGGAAAAAACGGAACCCTTATAGGATCATTTTGTTGTCCGTCTGTCCGGGTGTCAAGACCTTTATTTCGGGAACGCGTGAAGGTATCGAATTGAAATTAAAACCATATACGCAGATCTATAGTCTCTTGCTGCAGAAAGAAAAATAAAATTTCTCAGTTTTCATAAAACAAAGTTACATCCGAATATGTCGTAAAAAACGCACATTTCGACACTCACAAAGGAATCAAAACCTATGGGGTACTTCTACACACGCTCTCACTTTTCTAATATCCCTACTCAATGATTTACTACCTACGGGGTACTTCCCGTTGACCTAGAACTATGAAATTTGGCAAGAAGTATTGTGTTAGAGTACACATATAGGAAAAAATCCGAAACTGGTCATTTTTATTTAATCACAAAAAAATGTGTCTTTATGCAAGGAATGAGGGCCCAAGTGAATCAACCGTATCTTGTGGGTATCATGTGGGTATCATCGTATGAAAGAACTTTATTAGCATTATTATTACATAACATTATATTATAGCATTAGCATTACGATGTATATTTTTCAGTCTATGAAGGAAAATATAAAAAAAATATATGATTTCCCCCTTTTATTTAGTTTGTACGCAACCCTCGGTGGGCGAGTCTGACTCGCACTTGTCCGGTTTTTTATCACTGACTGACCTATAGATCAAAATTATAACCCAGTTCCAGGTGACCTAGAAAGTTCAAATTTGGCATCCAGATAGGTAGCTGGGTGAATACAAAGGAAAAAAAACCGGACAAGTGCGAGTGAGACCCGCTCACCGAAGGTTCCGTCCAAACTAGTAAATAAAAGGGAGAAACTATATATTTTAGCTAGTATTATTATATAATAGCTTAGTTCGTTCTATTTTGGAATATTGCTGTTCAGTGTGGTATCCAATTTATGATACACATGTGGACAGGATCGAATCCATTCAGCGTAGATTCTTGCGATTTCTATGCAGTAGACTTGGGATGAGGCGTAAACTTAAAGAATATTCGGTCAGACTGGAGAAATGTCAATTAAAGAGCCTTGAAAGTCGTAAAATTATAATAGACCCACCCACACTTTATGCAACCTGTATAAAATTGTAAATGTTATGTTCGACAGTAAATTATTAATAAAAATAATTTTGATGTGCCCTCACATTCCATTCGTAACATTAAATTGTTTAGCATGCCACCTGCCTTCAACACTGTCTCAAAGAACAGTCCATTAATCCGGATGTGCCGCACACATGATTATCTGAGTGATATCAGAGACATATTTCCATGTATTTTTCCGTCGTTTAAATTTGAAATCAACAAGAGTTATATAGATTGTTCTTTTATATTTTGTTGCTTATACATATTGCTACAAATACTCACCTAACACTTAGTGTCAAAACCTTTAACTAAGCTGTGTACTGTTGTACTCTTAATTGGATTTTAGGTTCACAATGTTTTGTCGATTGAGTTTAATACTGTATATATTATATAGCCTAATATCTGTAACTGTACCTATTTCAATAAAATAAATAAATAAATGTTATTTGAGTGTATGTATACATGTATGTATATGGGTATATATATGTAATTTTCTATATGATCGAACAAAAAAAACTGAATTCTCGTACAAATCTAACCTGTATCTCGGTCCAAGACCACAGATATATTTAAAATCATGTTCCATTTCTTCGATTTGGTTAAATATAATATGTCTATTGAACAGGACGCCGGTGTAGACCGCTATGATGGACCATGTTACAACCAGGTAGCAGAAGGACTCGCAAGCCAAGGAGTAGTCTGTGGTGGTGAGCCCTCGGTATATGTTTAGAACTTCGAACGAAATACCGACGAATGTTCCCGCTGTGCTGGACAACGGGATTACGAACCTGGGGAGAATAATAGTGAGGTAAGCATATTGTATTGTATCATTAGTTTTAAAAGGTTCGCACTTCGCACCTCAAAAAAAAACTAAACTACGGGTTGCACTCCGGGAATGCTGGCAGAAGTGAAAACTAAAAAATAAAATAGCAACAAGACTGACTCTTGAAGGATTTGACCAAAGATATTGTATTTTACAAACGACCCCTACTCATCGCTGTACGCAAAGCCAAAGCGTTAGCGTGTTTTAAGACTATACAGCGCCATCTATCGTTCATACACCTGTCTGCATGTCTGTCAAAGTAGCATGTCTGTCTATTTTCTACAGGATTCATTTAGGGGAATGTGCGCAAGAGCTTCATGACCTAATTCCACCCTCCCCATTTCACTACAGGACTAGCAGAAAGTTGGCGAATTACCACCCATTTCTCGTTGAAATGCCAAAAATCCGTACTCAGCGATATCGATCCACATTCCTGTTGAGCAGTCTCAAGAATGGAATTCGTTGCCGCCATCTCTGTTTCCTGAGACCTACAATCTTGGAATTTTCAAGGCTAGAGTGAATAAATATCTTCTAGATCGACGAGCTCCATCCTCGGCCACACCGTCGCTTAACATCAGGCGAGTGGTGGTCAATCGTAGATCTATAATGTATAAAAAAAAAACAATAAAGTTAGTTCCAGACTAACATAGTCTGGAACTAACTTTATTGTATGAACACAACGAAAAAACAACGTACTAGACTACTAGATGGCGCTGTATACTCTTAAAACACGCTAACGCTTCGTGTACGGCGCTTGTACATACAATAATGAAGTTTGAATGCAGAACGTTTGAATAGGTTTCTGACTGTCCGTCTGACGATCTGACGCGAGTTTTAATTTTTTTTACCCATCCCAAAAATGTCCAACGCCGCTAAAGAAGTTTTCACTTGAAAAACGGAGCCCGTACGTATAGCACAGAACATTATACTACGTGCCTAATTATAATAAATGATGACTACGTTTCCCGTCTGTCAGTCAGCAAGACCATTTTTCTAAGGAACGCATAATTTGAATCAGGTGTCTGATTTAAATTATTATAAAAATAAAACCGGACAAGTGCGAGTCAGACTTGCCCACCGAGGGTTCGAAACAAACTAGTAGATAAAAGGGGAACCTGTTTTAACTTATGCTAATTAAGCTCCTTCATATGATACCCCACATGATACGGTAAAATTTGGACCTTCATTCCGTGGATGCTACTATTTTTTGTGATTATATTAAAAATATCGTTTTCAGATTTTTCTCCTATATGTGTACTATATTACAATGCTTCTTGTCACAGTTATAGATCAACGGGAAGTACCCCATAGGTTTTGATTCCCTTGTGAGTGTCGAAATGTGCGTTTTTTACAACATATTCGGCTGTGACTTTTTTAACAAAAACTGTATTATTTTGATCTGCATATATGGTTTTAATCTCAACACGATACCTTCACGCATTCCCGAGATAAAGGTCTTGACACCCGGACGGACAGACGGACAGACAGACGGACTACAAAGTGATCCTTAAGGTTAATAAGGGTTCCGTTTTTTCCTTTTGAGGTACGGAACTCTAAAAAGAACCGGAAAGGGCTGCTCGAACAAGAGGAGACCTATACCTTTTCTTAACAAGGGAGAATTCTTACATAGATACCCGGCTGCGTTTTACGTTGGGGATGCACCGGGGTATATAGGATTGTAACCATGATCCCCCACTCCTGTCTCTTAGTGCTAAACGGAAGCATAGTGGAGCCCTCCCATGGAAGCCTCTTCAGCCTTCCAAGCCTTCTACCGCTTGCGCCACTCCACGCACCACCTCGTGTCCGTTTGAGTAGTAGGTCAGGGTGAGAAGTAGTAGGCTCTTACTGCAGGCTGGATACCGTTGCCATATTCTAATGGCACAGTTTCTGGACTCTAGGATGAATACCTAAATGAAATATAAATATTTGTACCGTAAATAAGAGTCCTTTTTCCCGAAAAATATTCCTTGAAGAGCTAGTATCATATAGATTTGAGGGTGAAAATTTGATAAAGTGATATCGGATCTACCAAAATCATAATTTGTCCTTGATAGAAAATCCCGGATATTTTTTATATAACGCATTTTTACTGGCACTTTTACACTATAATATAGGTCAGTCTGTTGGTTAAAAAGAATTAATCCCTACTAGCTTTTACCCATGACAAATTACAGTAGAGGTCAGATTTGCGGCAAATTATAGTCTATTTAAATTTTCCCATTTGCTAGTTCTATAAAGAAATTACGCTTCGTAAACTTTCGTCAATTTGAAGTAGTTACGATCTTATATCATGTTATTACATAGACGAGTACAGGTTTATTATTTCACTATAGGAAATTATAGAATCGTATGAATATGTCCATTGAGAATAAATAAGCTATATATGTATAGACCTAGGCGTTGGCTATAGTTTTGGTAGCGACACAATGGCAAGTTATCTAAACTTTCAATCGCAGTTATAAACTCACAATACGCTTGCAAGCAGTGGTGTAGCGTTTAGGGCCACCCAAATAAAAATGCAGTCGTCATTATACAAAATCCGCTAAAATTTCCGCGCTCACGTCGCTCGCACATTTCTTATACTTATTCATTTTGTTTTACACAATCCTTGATTCGTGTGACGTATTCGAAAGTAAATTGAATACTGACTGATACTCCATATTTACATAATTTTTTAGGGTGTTACAAAAGTTGCTACCAGGAGAATTTTTAGTTCATATTAAAATTTTCAGAAACGACTATTTCGGATTCTGCTACTTCCATATGCTCCAAAAAAACTCTTATTTTTGTCTTCAATGTACAGACGCGACTTCGTTACAGTTTAAGATTATGAAGACTGTAGCGTCAATGGTTTAGTTAGACTCTTAGAACAGACTGACAGACGGATAAGCGATAAGCGGGAGCAATGTCTCTTTACTCTTCAAAAGTAATGTGTGCGTATCCTTGCTAATATTAAAGTTCCCGACTTAAGTGTACCTTATTTTCACAGACCTTATTTCGTCAAATTTAAAATTCTAACTCTTAACATCCATGTATATCTTAGAAAATTGTAAATTCGTTAAAAAGTATCCACGACTGATAATCGATGTTATTCAGTCAGATCAAATCAAATCACAAACATAATTTGATTGTACCATCGTCTAAACTAGCATTGCATAGCTCCGGGCCATATTCATCTGCAATAAAAATATTCAATAAACTCCCAATAAATTTAAAAGAAATCGAAAACTATTGTGAATTCACGAGTACTTTAAAAAACATACTTGTTTTGAAATCCTATTACAACATAAACGAATACTTTGAAGATAAGTCATTTATCATAGATTGAGTCCACCCGCATTTTATATTGTTACATTCATTGACATAATTGTTTATGGAACAAATCATCCCGCTCTAATAAAATTGCAATACCCAACTAGGGTCATTATGTAATAACAACAATACAATTATTTGTTTATATCCAAAACCATGTACATAATGTGGCAATAAAGCATTGAATTTGAATTTGAATTTGAACTCTGGGTACGGAACCCCAAAAATTATTCCGTCCGCAGCAAAACGTGGAACTCAGCTTGGCAGTTTTATAATTCACAGCCGTATATCAATTTTATTTCCGTCTAACCTGCTGCCACCTACCTGCTTTCGAGTACCTGCTATAAGCGTTAGGTATAATTAGCCTAATTAATTAACCTAATTGTCAATAAAAATCTTGATAAATCGAGACAAGGGAAATTTTTTATTTTTTTGGCCAACAATTTGTAAAATCCTAATTAATATCTTTAATGATTTTACTATGGAAATTAACGTGGTTTTCACACATTTTTAAATAAAAACTACGGGTCACTCACGTCTGTTTTGTGCCGAAATATCCGACTATAGTTTCAACCGCATTCGGCGGTCTTTTTCAAAGGAGCAGCACACACGTCACTCTCGGTCGGTGACGCGCCTTGCGGTTGAAACTATAGTCGGATATTTTGGCTCAAAACAGACGTGAGTGACCCGTAGTTTTTATTTAAAAATCTTTAATGATGTTAATTAGTATTTTACTAAAAGTAACTCTGGCTGTCTGGCTATTTGTTACCTTTTCACGGCTAAACGGCTGAACCAATTGTTATGAAATTTGGCTCGAAAGATTTTTTAGGAACTGGAGAAGGACTTAGTCTTTATTTTATCATCATTATCATCACCTCTTTTCATCACTGCAGGGTGTAGCTTGTTTGTTATAATGTAAAAAAAACAATGAAGTTCCCATACGTATGGTCAAAAGAATATACCGAGTGACCGTCACCGGTACCGAGGTGACTGGGAAAACAATTATTATTACGAAAGACTATTGTGTATAAGTATAAGTATAATATAAGTATATTGTGTTTTAAAAACCACTGCCGATGCCAAATAAAAAAAACCGGACAAGTGCGAGTGAAACTCGCTCACCGAGGGTTCCGTACAAACTAGTAGATAAAAGGGAGAAATTATATATTTTTTGATATTTCCCTTCATAAACCGCAAATCACACATTGTAAAAATATTTAAAAACCTGTTTTAACTTGTGCTAATAAAGCTCTTTCATATTATATAGTTAATTTACGGTCAATATAATTATGGTTTTAATTTCAACACGATACCTTCACGCGTTCCTGAGATACTGGTCTTGACACCCGGACGGACAGGCAGACAAACGGACAGACGGACAACAAAGTGATAAGGGTTCCGTTTTTTCCTTTTGAGGTACGGATCCCTAAAAAACAGACTTCAAAACAATCTAATTACTTAACTGAAACGGGAGAAATAACACGAAAAAATCAAAACTGGGCGTCTACCTAAGTGGAACGTACACCGACTATTTTTGAGGTCGGTCTCAAGCCCTAAACTATCATCAACTAAGTCCTATACAGAAAGAAAGGAAAGAAGAAGAGTATTCCCCGAAATGAATCCTGTTGAACCTACAGGATTCATTTCGGGGAATGTGCGCAAGAGCTAATTCCTCCCTTCTCATTTCACTAAAGAATTAGGTACCACCCATTTCTCGATGAAATGCTTTAAATCCGTAGGTACTCAGCGATATCGATCCACGTTCTTGATGCGTATTGCACATTAATGGAATTCTTTGCCGCCATCTCTTGTTTCCTGAGACCTACAATCTTGGAATTTTCAAGGCTAGAGTGAATATATATCTTCTAGATCGAAGAGCTCCATCCTCGGCCGGACCGTCGCTTAACATCGGACGAGTTGGTGGTCAATCGCAGATCTATCTTGCATAAAAAAAATGTAATTTGTGGTCCTTTACTTACGTCGCTTCGCTCGATTTATGTTAGAACTTTGATGAATTAGTTTTATGACCAAACGTAAGTCTATAAATAAAATATAAGCAAAGCTTGTACTATGGAACTAGATGGCTGATAGAATACATATATACTTATTTTTTGTAAATATATACATATGATACATAGAAACACCCAGACACAGAACAAACATCCGTGCTCATCACACAAATGTTTGCCCTGGGTGGGGATCGAACCCACGACCTACGGCACAGCAGGCAGACATACTACCAACTGAGCCACAAGGCCAGTCAAGAAATAGTATACAAATACTCTATTCTTTTCGCCACTGAGAGTAAAATAGACGATAGCTGTTATAAATTACGTACTTAAGTATATACAAATAGGGCATAATAAGTAGATGCGATATTTTATCATATCGGTCACGATGTTCAAGTAAACAATACTTTTAATAATATTTTGTTAAAGCGTCAATAACACAGAGGCGGACTAGACTGCTGTGGCTTAAATGTCTATTACACTACTTGAAGTTCCCGGCAGCTTAGTGGTAAGACCGTCTGACTTGCGATCCGCAGGTCCTGAGTTCGAATCCCACGGCACGCACCTCTGTCTTTTCGAAGTTATGTGCGTATTGTTGATTGCCGCCAACTTCAAACGGTGAAGGAAAACATCGTGAGGAAACCTACATATCTGAAAGTTCTCAATGATCTTGAAGATGTGTGAAGTCTGCCAACCCGCACTTGGCCAGCGTGGCAGACTATGGCCTAACCCTTCTCACAATGAGAAGATGGCCCGTTCCCAGCAGTGGGACAGTTTGTACAAACAGGGCTGATAAAAAAAAAAAAAAAAAAAAAAAAAAAACACTACTTGATTTCTTGGCCCAGCCTATCGAATCCCTGTCTGGGAAGTATGGAGATCGGGACCCTGTCTCTTATTACACCACTGACTCTGCCGACAGGGCCCGATAAATCGAGTGGTGTAATCTCAGAGCAACTTAGTTTGTCAGAGGCTGTAATACGCCTTTTAGAGCAATAAACTGGGAATACAGACAGACGGATATGGCGAAACTATAGGGTTCCTTGTTTACTACGGAACCCACGATCTGGCAAAAACGCGAAACAGTATCAGTCGTTACTAATGCTGTACTAAGCAGTCGTTTAGTACAGAGTCTCTTGATTTTCATCTTCTGTCTATTATTTTGCATAGGTTACGAAATAGGGTTTAAACGGGTTGTATGTGAAAATCGGCAATTATTCAATTCTCTGCCCTATGGAATGCAATAAAATAAACTTACAGTTCTAATTACGAATAAACAATTCTAACTGCATTTGTAAACAATATTATATGATTAAACGAACTTCAAAGACGTGAAGTTCGATCATATAAAATATATATACATATATATATCATAGATAAACCGTCTTATAAACGCTGAATAAGCGCAGTGTTTTGTTTCACTTTCGGGAGGGAGGGTACCTACGGGCTTATCGAAAAACGTTACTTAACTTTTTCTCGCTGACACGTAATGACACTTGCGCAAAGAAGACAGATAATTTAAGACGTTGTTTAAAGTTAAGTAACGTTTTTGGGTAAGGCCCTGCTGAGTCCCAGTCCCACTAGTGTATACCCAGGTCTAGTTGACCTCTATTTGTGGGAACCCTTAAGCTCATAGACGAATCAGAGAACTAGTACAGACAGCAATCTCAGATACACTGATAGCATATGTATAAACAAATATATTGCGAAAAATATATTTGTTTACACATATAAATATATATCTTTATAATATAATACGAGTATACATATGAATAACCTATTCGTATTTACCTTTCATATCATCAATATTGTGCATGTGACTTTAGGTACCTATGCGTGATTGTATCTCATATTTTATGCAAAATAATTATCTTATCTTATTTTTAGTATTCGCTTCATTTCAATTTCTGTATTTAAGGATAAGACAGTATTAAAAAAACAATCATTAGTACTACGCATTACATTTTTTATTATTAAATTTTTCAAACTTATTGCATTGATAAGATAGTGCACTCTTCAGTCGATCTTAAATGTACTCCAGTTTTATTTAACCCTTTAATAAATTTTTAGGCATGCAAGACATTCTAGCTTTGAAAATTCCAAGATCGCAATTCTCGCGAAACTGGCAATTCTCGCGAAACTGAGATCAAATAACAAATGCGAAATTTTTAAAAATTATCGCTCTCCTACCCACTTAGTTCGGCACTGCACTTGTAAATGTAGTACTTTAGCATTATTTAATAAGTCATTAGCAAAGTTGTCTCATTTTTGTATCGTCGCTTCTATTATTTAGACGTGCACGATGATTGCGGCGCTCGTGGCTGTGTTATTAGTGCCCTATTTATTTGTGTACCTTTATAAGAATGCGTACAAAAGACCCCCCAATTTTCCACCAGGTGAGTAATAATTCTTAAGAATCAAGAATTTCTGTCGGGATGAAATTGATGCTATTCCAAAATTTTTTCACTCTGGCCGTTTTATTTCTGCTGTTTTTTGTGTTAGTCCACTATGCTTTTTAAAATGAAACAACAAAAATATGCCATATTCAGTGTATAACGCCAATATTAACCACATATAGGAACATCGTAACTAAAGAAGATAAACCCTTTAGGCTCATTTGTTTTGTCTTGGTGAGTATTTTGGTGCTACATGATATTCAGGGTCTGACGATGAAGTCAGAAGGTGGTCATAGAAGTTCTGAACTAAAGATAAGATAACCCTATCGAGTTTGGGCTCGATTGAATCGTCTTGAAGAGTACTTTGGTATAAGCTTGTTTTAAGTGTTTTTTTACAGTTAATTTATTTACAGTATTTTTAGGGTTCCGTACGTCATAACAAAATAAAACGAACCCTTACAGGATAACTTTGTTGTCCGTCCGTTGAAATTAAAACCATATACGCAGACCTATAGTTCCTTGCAGCTAGGGAAAAAATCAAACTTCTCAGTTATCGTAAAAAAAAGTTATATACAGATATTTCGCAAAAAACTGCATATTTCGACACTCACAAAGGAACTCACTCAAAACCTGTAGGGTACTTCCCGTTGATCTAGAACTATGCTATAAATACTTAACTATAAATTCGGCAAGAAGCATTGTCTTAAAGTACACATAAATGAAAAAAAAAACGAAAACTATAATATATTTTTCGTTTAATAACAAAAACCCTATTTTTGTTTTTCTTTATGCAAGGAATGAGGGTCCAAATTTTAAAGTGAGTTAACCGTATCATGTTGGGTATCATATTGAAAGAGCTTCATTAGTACAAGCTAAAACTGGTTTTTAATTTTTTTTACGATGTGAAGTTTCGGATTTTAACCAAATATGTTAAAACAAGTATAATTTCCCCCGTTTCTCGCCCAGTAGTTCTTTTATCTAGTTCGTACGGAACCCTCGGTGGGCGAGTCTGACTCGTACTTGTCTGGTTTTATTTACTATGATAATAACAATAAAATAAGGGCGACGACAAATCGGTCAAAGTATTGTAGGAGATATAGAAACATTAACATTACAAACACGTGAACCTCTTTAATCTAATCTAATACCTTTAAACGATCAAATATATATATATATATATTTTGAACCGTTTTCGTGATTCAGGTTATATATATATATATATATATGTAACCTGAACACGAAAACGGTTCCAAATTTTATTAAAATCCAACGATTTTAATAAAATTTGGAATGTAGGTAGATTACAGGACGATAAATCAATCTTGCTAGGTTAGTGAACCCGGGTTTGCTCGTATTTTCAGTCATAAAAACCCAGGTACATATGTATTGTATTACGTAACTACACCCGAAAAACATTACCTTTTTCTTGGACAATCGGGTAAAACAAACTACACAGTTACGTATCGCTCTACTTCCGCGCACAATTTTGCCGGAAATAGATACACTTTTTCGTAGCTCTTCTACGCATCAATTATGAATAAACGCCCTGGGCCTCAAGGCTGCTAAGTGAACATCACTCGTTCGCCGCTCGCTGATACGATTCAAAGACAATTTTGACGCTAGTCTATACTATGTTAATAGACTAACAATTTGTCATAATTGTCTATTACTATGTAAATAGACTAACAATTTGTCAAAATTGTCTTTGAATCATATCAGCGAGCGGCGAGCGATATTCACTTAGCAGCCTTGAGGCCCTGGATGACCCTGTTTAATTCTCCAATCGGTGCATTGTTCAGATTCCGCTTGCTGCGGCACTTATAACATTTTGAAGGTTTTTAAAATGAAATCTTGGAAGTGATTTGATTCATTGATCGTGTTAGCGAACCTAAGTTTTTGTGGCCCAGATGAACCAAACAAGTATATGTGTTAAAAAAAAATGAAATACCACTGAATACTGAATACATATACTGAATAAGAGTGACTTTTACCAAGGGCGTCGCCAGCCCATGGCCAAGGGAGGGGGGGGGGGGGGGGCAAGCTAATATTATGGAGATGAGAAAAATATGAATTGTAGATACAGGTACAATTGCACGGCCTTAGGGCTTTAGTTGCTTTGCAGTTGGCTACATTTTTTAAATCTATAGGGGGGGGGGCAGCTGCCCCCCTAGCCCCCCCTTGGTGACGCCCTTGACTTTTACGCTAGCAAAAAATATATTTAGTTACAGCCATTTGAATGCATTGATTGCCAATTTATTATTCCTAAATTTAAACATATGACTCTATAGAAAATTACAAACATATCTACGCGCTACTTCCTTGGTAGTCGGAAAACAATTTTTGCGTAAAAACGCTTTAAAAGGCTATAAATGCGCATTCTTGAAGTAATTAAAAAAAACACTCTGGAAGCGAAGACGAATCTAATGACACCTCGCACATCAAAATCGATCAAGCCGTTCAGCCTGTAGGCTGTCCTATAGGAACATACATACATACCCACACACATACATACACTCGAAAAACATTAACCTCCTTCTTACGCAGTCGGGTAAAAAGATATGTATAGTTTCGATTTCATATGCGCGTTTACGTACGCGCGGGCGAAGGACTAGGAGGAGGACTAAAGTCATACAATATCTCTAGTAAAACTGTCGATAAGACAACCGCGCATCAGGTGTTTATGTATGCCATATTTACTTAACTTAAGGTTGGGGCCTTCTATTAAGTTTTTAGATATTTTTGTGTCAGAAGACCCCGATAGATAATGAAGGATAACCTTCACTGACATCTCCAAATTCGCAAAACAATCTCTACGTTCTACATTTTTTAGGCGTTAACAAACTGTTTGTATGGAACGGGTGTTTTTATAACACTTTATTAGCTTCATTTGTAACTACATATACTATAAATATACTATAAACTTTATAATGTACTAGGAACATTCAGACGGGGATTCGCGCGGGGGATCATGTGGTTTTGACTCGAAAATTTCTCTTTTTTCGGGACAAGTAATTTAATTACGCTAATGTAGAAATTTAATATGTATTAGGATTAACATTATTTAGTTTTAATTTGACATTTAATGTAGTAAATAATTTTGTAACTATATTTAAACAAATCTTGGAACTCAAACAGGCTGCAAATGTGTGTAATAATTACTTATGACTATAAAATATTTTGGGTCCAACATGCTGATCTGGCGATCTGACGGTACATCTTGGAAGTAAATATGGATATTATAAACATTTGTTATAGGTCCACCGAGCTTGCCCGTATATGGCGCTTTCTGGATCGTCCTAGCCTACGCTTACAACAACCTACCACTAGCGTGCAAAAGGCTAGGTCGAGTGTACAAAACCAAGGTGGTTGGGATGTTCCTGGGACCAGTACCTGCGGTCATCCTGAACGATCCTAAGGATATTAAGGAGATGCTGTTCAGGGAAGAGTTTGATGGACGTATGGATATCATCCTCTTCAGGTTGAGATCCTATTGGAAGAAACTGGGTAAGAAAGTACAAGTTCAGGGAGGAAATTATGGCCTAACCATAATTTCCTCCCTGAACTTGTGGTGTCAATCGCTGTGCGGTAGTCAATCTGAGAAGGTCTCTTAGGCTTACACAACAGAATATTTCAGGAGGTCTCCTTGACTTAGACCACAGAATAGGAATTTAATTTCATGTGTTTGCAGAATAAGTCTTCTGCATCTGTACTACTAAATTTAAACTGTAACTCTCCATTACAAAGTTTTTAGTTACTGTATTTTATTGATGAATATGAAAAAATCAGATATTTTCAATATATGACCAAAGGACCACTTTTTTGTAGCCCTATTCCGAATATATTGTGAATATACTGGCAGGACCCTAATGGATCCTGAAATCTCAGGATAAATCCAAAGTGAGATTTCTGGATCCATGCGATTGGCTCTGGCTGAATTGCATGCGGCATTAGAAGTTATGCCCCAATCTTGTTACTCAAATATGTACATATCAACCAGTCTTATATTTTTTTTATCATTGATAAAAAAATTGTTTTATTGTACATTGTACAGTTTGCGTCTATCTGTATATTATTATCTTAATTTATTTGTTGTTGAACTGATGGCCGATGGGGCCGAAAGGTTCTCGAGTGGAGACCACGTACCGGCAAGCGCAGCGTAGGAAGACCAGCCACGAGATGGACAGATGACCTTATACAAGTGGCGGGAAGACGCTGGATGCAAGCCGCTTCCAATCGGTCTTTTTGTAAATCCATGGGGGAGGCCTATGTCCAGCAGTGGAGTTCTTATGGCTGAGATGATGATAATGATGATGATTTGTAGATCTTAAAAATCTTGCTTATCATTATTGTAAATAACTAAAATGAAATAGTCAATGAGTTCGATCGCCCGTTTCCATATAATTCTTAGTTAGAGTTGATTGGATTAACAACTATTAGAATTAGTCATCAATGTCATCATTAATAATTGGAAACTTTCGTGATGTTATGACCGTCAGGTCAACAGCAAGAGCAACCTATTTTGGGGTCATTAGTTTTTGTGTCTAACGACATGTAGTTGTGCGTGTAATTTTTGTATTTTGTTTAAAAATATACTGTAAATCGTCCATACATAAAAATGAATAATTGATCTACTTTTTTTATTATCAGCCCTGTTTGTACAAACTGTCCCACTGCTGGGAACGGGCCATCTTCTCATTGTGAGAAGGGTTAGGCCATATATACTATTGATCTACTTACTGCATCTTATTTGTGATTATATTATATAAGGTTATCTGTTTTTAGTAGTCGCTTGTCACCTTACACATGTAACAATGAAATAAATATACTAAGTAGGTAGATATTAGTTCTGCGAACAGTAGACCTCGCGTACACATTTTATTTTTTGCAACAATAGTAATTTTACTGCGCTTAGTCTGTACATCATTCGTTAAAGAATTAATTCCCGCTCTTCATTCATTCTAGCATGTGATATTTCGGAATCAAACATGGTGACTGTAAAAAATTAGCAGTTTGGCAAATTTAATATATCGTTTTTGTACACTTTTATAGCGCCTGGAAAAATTATTTACGTTACGCACGAATTTTCTCATGTCAGATTGGTATTAATAGTTTGTTGATGTTGAATATTGTTATAGACGCGACATTATTATTTCCTGGAATAACATGTTGCTTAGAATAATAATATTGTTATTTTACGGCGCATCAATACAAACAACCATTTATCTAATCTTTAACTTAGGTACTTACACTTCAAGTCATCAATCGGTTCAAGTACAGAATAGATGAAATATCAATCATAAATTTCGACTATTACAGCCTTACCGAAAAACGTGACTTTGATCAACGTCTCAAATTCTGTCTTCTCTTCGCAAGTGTCATTACGTGTCAGTGAAAAGTTGACAAAATATTGAGAATTGCCAAATTTGAGTAATTGAGTAACGTTTTTCGGTAAGACCTTAGTAGTCTAGTAAAAATAAATCCGTTTGTATGGAGCAGATCGCAGTATTTGAAACTGGGGGGATGCTTTGAAATCATGATAGGAAAATAACTAAAAATCATAGGTCAACAATAATCCCCGCTTTATAGACTAGCTGCGTTCCGCAGTTTCACTCGCGTACTTATGAAAAACGGTGATGATTATGATGATGATAAGTAGCTTATGTCCGTCTCCAGGTCCACAGCTATCTCTGTACTAATTTTCATAACGATTGGCTCAGCCGTTTGAGCATGAAAATGTAACAAAATTCGATTTTATATATATATATTTTTTTTTTTTATCAGCCCTGTTTGTACAAACTGTCCCACTGCTGGGAACGGGCCATCTTCTCATTGTGAGAAGGGTTAGGCCATAGTCTGCCACGCTGGCCAAGTGCGGGTTGGCAGACTTCACACATCTTTCAAGATCATTGAAAACTCTCAGACATGTAGGTTTCCTCACGATGTTTTCCTTCACCGTTTCGAGTTCGCGGCAATCAACAATACGCACATAACTTCGAAAAGACAGAGGTGCGTGCCGTGGGATTCGAACCCAGGACCTGCGGATCGCAAGTCAGACGGTCTCACCACTAGGCTGCCGGGTTATCTTTTATGTTGTCACAAATCTTATTTTTACTAGACTCTATAGTTTCGAGTTGCATATTCGTCGAATTTTATCGAACTTTTCGTACAAAACTGCGTTTATATTTCGGAGATTGGTTATTTGTTTTTAATTGGAACAGTTAATTAATTCGTGATTTCAGAACAGACTACAATTTTTATAATCATGATACATATGATGAAAATGTACTTATTTGTATTCTTCGTGAATTTTAGATAAAATATTTTGTCGTAGTTGTTTGTCAGTAGACAAAACTGCACGGTAGCGCAACTGACAGCCATGGTGTACATGGTGAACTAATGCCACACATGCTTTTGTGTGGCATTAGTTCACAGTGCCGGTCCCTTCTGACTTGTTTTTGCCTTTTAGGTATATTCTTTACGGACGGTTACTTCTGGCACACCCAAAGGAGGTTTTCCCTCCGGTATCTGCGCGACTTCGGCTTCGGCAGACGCTGCGAGAGCCTGGAACAGGTCGTAGAGCAGGAGATCAAGGAGATGCTGGATATGAGGATCAACGGGCCTAAATATCCAGCTGAAAAGGTAAGTACGGTTCATTGTAGACCTATTATTATATTGAAACATTGACAAAAAACTTGAAGGGCAAGACTACCGTCAAGTTAAAATATTTTTTGAAGTAATTATGGGCATTTTTAGGGCTCCGTACCTCAAAAGGAAAAAACGGAATCCTTTTAGGATCACTTTGTTGTCCGTCTGTCCGTTGTCGCGTTGCACCACTTGGTGCAACGGACCGTTAGGCCTTATTAGTGCAGTCCTGAAAAAAGATCATGCCTTCATGATATTGCAATAGATCTCAATTAGACCTTAAATAAAAAGATAAAATTAAAATAATATAAATTTTATTTAGTATCACACAGGGAAATAAAAAACTTAGAAGTTAATTAAAGTCTCAAAAATCCTCAAAATAGCTGTAGCCGATGTAGTGTTGGAGTCATTCGAACTCCAATGAACTCGACGAAAGGTTCCAGTGAGTTCCGGTTCACCATTTACATAAAAAATGTGTAACCTTGACATAACCTTATTATCGCTTATATTATTAGTATAGGTACTTAAAATGCATAAAATTAATAATCTAATATGGGTATAGTTCTGAAAAATTGGCACTGAAATTCCTGATAATACTGTCAGGACGATCCAGTGCAATCTTTCCGTTTTTTTTTTAATTCAAGATAGATCTACGATTCGCCTGATGTTAAGCAACGGTGTGGCCGAGGATGGAGCTCGTCGATCCAGAAGATATCTGGGTTTATCAAGAGACCATCTTCACGGTACCATATTATTACATTGTCATCGAAGTTACATGTGCAAGTGCATATCCAGTGGAAGCTGTCCTTATATCACTTCCAAGATCTTGGCGACCAACATCTGCCCTCCGCCCGTATAAAAACCGGTTGACCCTAAAGAAAAGCTTGTAAAAAAGAAATTATTGTTAAAAAAAAAAAAAACTGACTTACGCAATTCTTTTACTTGGATGACATTTTAAACGGTTTTATTTAGTTTGACCTGTTTGTTTATTTGTTTGTTTGGGTCAAATTTAGTAATTGAAATTTTACCCCCTTGTAGTTGACGGATCGATCTGAAATTTGGTATATACCTTTAGTCCTGATGACAATACAATTTAGTGTTTTCTGTATTATTGTAAATCCAAGATGGCCGCCGCCACAAAATGGCGGATTTCATATTTTAACACAACCCCCACAATATGGGTATCAAATGAAAGGGCTTTTCTAGTAAAATACAGTAAATACATTCTCCTTCTTTTTGGAAGTCGGTAAAAATAGATGTGCGGTTACAGATAATTCAGAATTTTGCATTGTGTTTGTTACTTTGTGATTTCAGAATTTTGCGTTGCACTCGTCGCTCTAAGATATCCGGGCTAAAGAATATTGCATAGCACTTGTTACTCTGGGATCTCAGGATTTTGTATTGCATTTGTTAGACTGGGATCTTAGAATTTTACATTGCGCTCGTTGCTTTGAGATCTCCGGTTCTCAGAATTATGCATTGCATTTGTTACTCTGGGATCTCAGAATTTTACATTACACTTGTTACTCTGGGATCTCAGGATTTTACATTGCGTTCGTTGCTTTGAGATCTCTGGTTCTCAGAATTATGCATTGCACTTGTTACTCTGGGATCTCAGAATTTTACATTACACTTGTTACTCTGGGATCTCAGGATTTTATATTGCTCTCGTTGCTTTGGGATCAATCAGTAGGAGATAGAAATGATGACGTATCGTGTCATGATTGATATTCCCAAAGCAGATTGTAGCGCTCTGACGTTGCGAAAAAGAAGAAATTGCTTAAAATTGAATTGTTATGTTGCAGGAGTTGGTGAACGGTGAACTCATCTACTTGCCACATTACTTTGCAGTTCCGTTTATCAATGGCATGGTCCACGTGTTGTCTCGCATGACGTTGCCGAGGAAGGACTATAAGGTAACTAATACTCTTTATTTCGGTAGCCTCTCATGTCAGGCCCGGGTCTATTGGTGCGCGTCGGTGGAATCAAAGCCAACACGAAGAGCATTGGCGTAGCTAGCTACATTGCAAGACATAAGAGGTTCATAATGATATATGACGCCTAGTAATAAATAATAATGCACTTAATTTACTCTTCTTTTTACCCGACTGCAAATTGCGACTCGCACTACTGATTTTCGGGTGGTCGTGACCATATTGTTTTTGAGGGCTGGGCCTCATGGCTGCTAAGTGAACATCACTCGCTCGCCGCTCGCTGATACGATTCAAAGACAATTTTGACAAATTGTTAGTCTATTTGTATAGTAATAAACTAGCAATTTGTCAAAATTGTCTTTGAATCGTATCAGCGAGCGGCGAACGAGTGATGTTCACTTAGCAGCCTTGAGGCCCTGGATTCACGCCTGACATAAATCAACTGCTGTGAAATCGTGACTTGCGACATTTATACCGAATAATTTATTCTGCCCTAGGTGCTATGGGAGCTGGCCCGTGGCACGCTCCTCTTCCAGCGAAGCTCCAATGACCTGGGCGGCGCCCTGTCCCTCACGCCTTGGCTCAAGGACGTCCTGCCAAACTACAGCGGGTACAACTCCCTGGTAAAAGGCAACCAATACTTGCTGGATTTCTTTTCGGTACGTACCTATTTTTTTGGCCGGATCCGTAAGGGTGCGGGAGCTTATTCGTGTGGCTAATGGCAACGGTGTCTGTCTGTCCTGCGTCGGACTGGGCCCAAGGGAGCCCGGTGTGCTAAACAGTTATGCCTGTTTAGCAGTCTCAAAACTTCTTATTATTTAACTTAATATTGTTTTCCCAAAACATTGCTTATGATAAAATACTTCTGGGTTATAAAGAAAGGAAACTAATTGTTTTTTTTTTGGACAAAAACCTAATAGCGTTGCACGTTTCTTTGTATATCGTATCCGGTGGATATTGCTAGAACCGTTAGGTTCTGAAGCACCGGATCTGCCGGATTACTGGGTCCGCCGGACCGGATTACAATCCCTAAATTAATTAATTCGAAAATCTTCCGCAAAAAAATTACTCGAAATTACATTATGTCCATATGAAAAATAAAATGTCAACAAGAGAATATTTTGACTAGTAGATAATGCGTATACGGGGCTCGCTAGCAAAGTAAGGTCGCAGTGGGTAGGAAGTTTTGAATTTATTGGCGGTTTTTACCCGACTGCGTAAGAAGGAGCGTTATGTTTTCGACTGTATGTATGTTTGCATGTATTATATATGTTTCTATATGATAGCCCACAGCCTAAACGGCTTGATTGATATTGTTGTGCGAGATGTCGTTAGATTCGTTTTTTCTCCCTGAGTGTCATAGTATATATTTTTTGTAATAATAATGATACTCTCAGGCAAAAATAAAAATAAAATGTGTTTTTTTCCGTAACATCCTTCGAACTTTTTTTGTAATAAGCGAGTGATTTTACTAGAGGTCTAAAGAATGCGCATTTATAATCTTTTACAGTGTTTTTACGCATACTTTCTCAGTCAAAACGTACATTCAACAGCGTATCAAGCGTAACAAAATCATAAGTTAGACTGCAAAAACTTCTTTTCTGCAGTCGGGTACTTTGTTTCTCTTTTAACATACTTAGATACTTGTTTGCTAGATATTACTGACGCGACTAAAGCGGGTAATTACCGGGAATGTCGCAATCTGTATCGGTCACACATAGAACAGCCGCTGCTATTATTCAAATGTCGCATTGCCTGCAACCTTCGGAACTCTAGTTCACCACTCAAACCTCTGTGAAACAAAACTTATTTGTAAGCTCTGGAAGAAGAGCAAGTTCATAGATATGAGTGAATTTTATAAGTGCACGTTTTATAATATCGCTCAATAATTACCGTGCATCGTAAAACGTGATCTGCTGACACGTGGCATTCGATTACAAAAACAAGATTATAAGAAATCAGGTACCTACATTTATACGGACGAATTATGTCCCTCATATAACCTCTGAATTATCATTATCGGTACTTTTGTTGTATTTATATTAATGTACCTATATGAGTTATGTACCAAGTGATTAATACGGGCATTATGTGTAATGGCCCGGCCATTATTCATAATGCCCGGTCAAGTAGGGCCAAGTAATAAATAGTTCATTATTAATCAGTGTCTGGTCATTATGAATATTGCCTGGCGATTGTTGGGCAATGTGATGTCGGGTCAAGAAAGAAAGGTAGCTTAAAACTGACAGACCACTAGAGTAATCTAACTATACATAATGTAATCCAACTACTGATTACTAATTTCGTTAAAAGTTTAAGTTTTTAACTTTTTTGTGGGTTACAAAAAAAAAACTTTAACCTATAGTTCTTCTATTACTAAAAAAAATAACCGAATAAACCTTTACCTTGATTTTCTATAACAGAAACAATTTGTTCGTCATAAAAAATTACGCTGCTCAATAAGTTGAGGTCTTTAATGATAATGCCCGGTCAATGTAATTAATTTGATATATATTAAAAGCTTTTATTCTACTTGCCCTGTTAGTATGGGACAAATCTTGCGAGTTAAATTAGAACCACTTCCTGTCGTTAGATTAGGTTGAAATTTGGTTTACTTACGTAACTTCGGCGACAATGCAATAATACGGTACCATGAAGCTGGTCTCAAGATGGCGTTGGAAGGTGGCTATCGGAACTCCTAAACTAAACGAGATAAAACCTTCGAGTTTGGACTCGTTTGAATAGTCTTGACAAGCACTCTTTTTTTTTAGTCTAGTATTTTTTTTTAAACAATCTTTTATTTAAATGCTCTAAAACGAAGAAAATAAATTTTATATTGATATAAATAAAAGTTTGTCGCGAGATTTCAAACAACATCGTACCTATCTACTAAGTAATATTTAATTCCAACAAAAGACTTAGACGCGTTCTTATCATTTGCTTAGAATTAAAGTTAGTTCTTTAGAAAAAAAAAAAAATTGTGTTCTCGCGACAAGCTTTTATTTATATCAATATAAAATTTATTTTCTTCGTTTTAGAGCATTTAAATAAAAGCTAGCTTAAAAAATAAAAAAAATATTATCACATTGCCCTCTCACATTGGACATTATTCATACTGCCCGTGCATTGTAGTCAATATCTCCATAGGTATTATTGTACCAATATAATTAATTTATAAATATTAATCTTATTTTATTTTATATGATTCGTCTTCATTATTTGAGTGTCATGGGCTATATTTTTTATAATAATATTAATATATCTCTCGCAAAAAAAAAGCGTTTTTTCGTAAACTTCAACGAATTTTTACCAGTGATTTTACTATAATTATTTATAATGTTTACAGCGATTTTACGCATAATTTCTTACAAAACACTTTTTTTTATAAAGTTACTTGGTTCTGTTTTTTTCTCAGAAATTTCTATCTCATAAAGAAAATTTCCTAAAAAAATGTATGCGTAACAGTTTAATCATGTGAGTATAGTGGATCATATTACATTAATCTCATAATATTGGTTTTGAGTATAGCCATATAGGCTCATATTACATTAATTTATTATTGATTTTGTATAAAAATTTGTTGCCTGTTTTTTTTTGTTAAATTATTCCTAAAAATGTTGTGTTTCGAAAAGTACATAAATTGCAATACGTGTTGTTCTTCTCCACGTGACTAGCAACGATATATATCATACGCATGTATCATGATAATCCGTCTGATTTAAATCAGATCCTTGATTTTGACGATAAGTAGACGCGATATGTACAACACGTTGTATTTGCAGTTGATTGCGGCCAATTTTATCTTCATAATTAACCAATTGTGGCGACCTCAGTGCAGGACCCATCGCCCCTATCTCGAATAGAATAAAAATAAGAATAGGTGTAGGTGTAGGAATAGGAATAAGAATAACCACTTTTTTAAACTATCACGGTCATTCACTAAAACACAATTATTATTTACGGGATATTTACCGTGGTTCGCGCTAATTTTGTGCTCCCGATATATTAAATAAATACAAAAAAATAAAAAAATATCCCGCTAATAATAATAGTGTTTTAAGAATAACCAATTATGAACTGCATTGATGCTGTAATAAAACCTACAAATTTCACGATTATTTTCTACATTATCAAAGCGGTCACGCAGTGTTTGTGGTTTTTAGGGTTCCGTAGTCAACTACGAACGCTTATAGTTTCGTCATGTCCGTCCGCGGCTTAGCTCAAAGACTAAGTAAAAATAGGGGTGTGCGAAAACCATTTTTAAATTTAGGGAACTTATAATTTTTATTAGAGTCACGTGTCCCCCCCTCCCCCCTCCTTAGAAGATGATTCATCTTCTAAGTTTATAGTAAGGTTCCGTAGCAAAATTTTCCGTAGGATATAATTTCTTCGTCCGTACCTAATTACTCGTATTGCTGAAAAATATTTAAGTGAATGTTGCAGAAACTGGTGCATGAAGTGATGGCGACACACGACGAGTCTTACAACAGACATTTCCTCGACATGTACATCACGAAAATGAAAGCAGAACAACGAGAGAAAGAGAAAACTACATATTCAGGTGAGCTCAAGAAAACCTACGAAAATTATTAATGACGAACTACGAAGATGTTATTAATGTACCTCTAATCGGTTAATTAAAAAATCGGCCATAGATATATGGCCGATTTTCACACTACCCGATTTCACGGGCCCTGTCTATCGGGAGCTTGTCTCGGAACTATGGAGATCGGGATCCTGCTCTGTTTCAGGCGACGGCACGAGAAAACAGGATGTACAATAAATAGGTCTTTTAGTTATGCTTCACTCACGATGCGACGGCGAGTTGTGTTGTTTTCTGCGAAATGGTTTCAACGAGCGGAGTTTGCGATCGCCCTGCCGCGTATTATTTACCCAGCCTACCCTCACAGGCACCTATTATTAAACAAACAATATTTTATATATATAACGCTCGATCACGAATAGCTAACATGACTAATAACCTTGAATTTTAATTTTCTCATCGAACATTATTCTATTCATTTTTATTATATTTTATTTTCATGAATTAAGTTTATATAAGCCTTTGTGCTTGGAAAACAATTTTGTTAATATATCAGTATTTTTTGTACCACTAGGATATAACGACCACTGGTGCTTGTACACATTGTAATTTTTATACTGAATAAAGAAATTTAAAAATTGAAAATATTGACTCAATATGTTTGGCATTCCGCCTCATCGAAAACAAAATCGGGTGTACGAATTTCTCTAATCAAGTTTTGTCACAATGGAACGAGTATAAACTTTTCTTGTTCGCTACTCAGCTGTATAAAACGTGTCCGCTTCATTCCTACTTTCCGGTCATACATTGCGTCAAATTGGCATCTCTTGAAAATAAATTAATTGCTAAAATACGTGATAATTTTACGCATTGTTTTACGCCACCTAGCTAGTGATCTTCTAAAACCCAAGTACAAAAATATGGACATATTTTTATAACCGCTGTCAGAAATATTTATACCTTTTTCCCTATATTTTTGGCAATAAATAGTTAACATAGTGTGAAACATCATACATTCCATTTATCAAGCGTGCGTGATACACACCATCTAGCCCAAATTAAGCAAAGCAAATACTAAGCGAACTAGATGGCTGTTAGAATACAATTATATACTTTTTTTAGGGTTCCGTACCTCAAAAGAAAAAACGGAACCCTTATAGTATCACTTTGTTGTCCGTCTGGCCGTCTGTCTGTCTGTCTGTCTGTCTGTCCGTCCGGGTGTGAAGACACGCGTCTCAGGAACGCGTAAAGGTATCGAGTTGAAATTAAAACCATATACGCAGAGCCAAGGTATCTTGCTGCAGAGAGAAAACCAAACTTCTCAGTTTTCATAAAAAAAGTTACAGCCGAATATGTCGCAAAAACGCACATTTCGACACTCACAAAAGGGAATCAAAACCTAAGGGTTACTTCCCGTTGACCTAGAACTATGAAATTTGGCAAGAAGCTTTGTGTTAGAGTACACATATAGGAAAAAATCCGAAAGCTGGACATTTTTAATTTAATCACAAAAAAAAACATAGTGTCTTTATGCAAGGAATGAGGGTCCAAATTTTAAAGTAAATTAACCGTATCATGTGGGGTATCATATGAAAGAGCTTCATTAGCACAAGCTAAAACTAATTTAATTAATTTTACGATGTATAATTTGCGGTTTATGAAGGAAAATATAAAAAAAATATAATTTCTCCCTTTTATCTACTAGTTTTTACGGAACCCTTAGTGAGCGAGTTTCATTCGCACTTGTCCGGTTTTTTTTGTAAATACATACTTATGATACTTAGAAACGCCCAGACACAGAAGAAACATCCATGCTCATCACAAAAATGTTTGCCCTGGGTAGGGATCGAACCCATGACCTACAGCTTACCAGCTGACACTCTACCAGCTGAGCTGCGAGGCCATCTTTTTCTTTGTCAAAGTGTTAAAGAAGAAAAAGATGAATCATTTGGGAAATTGAAAAATTCGGCGAAAACTGAAAGCTAGGTATTTTTCAAATTTAAGCTTAGTCTCTAGCACCAGCTTAATCTCTGGCTTCTCTATATGACTGCGAGAAGCCAAAGATTAAGCTGGTGAGTTGTCAATCTAGCAAGATAAGTTCCGCAAGACTCAGCTGATTAAATATAATAATGTATCTTATAATTAAAATTAAATGTGACTGTGATTTAATTACTCATGCCCTAGAATCTCTCACAGCCGTCATTAAATCTAAATTTAATGTTGATGTCAATTAATACATTTCTCAAAGAAACACACACGTGTTTCTTCGGCTCTTGTAACCTCAGACACAAGTTTCTCGGAACTGAGTTAGACGCGTACAGACGAATACAGACGAGGCGTTGCGATTGCAGCGAAAGAGGTCTGAGGATTTTGGTGCCATTATATTAGTTGTGGTAATGACGACAATTATTGATAGACAGGCCTCATGGATCAGTGGTAGTACGTCTGCCTCTGAGCTCTAGGTCGAGGGTTCGATCCCTACCCAGAGCAAACATTTCCGCTGAGCATGGATGTTTGTCCTATGTCTGGGTGTTTAGGTATAGGTATGTATCATATTATGTATGTATTTACAAAAAAGTATATATATATTCTATTAGCCATCTGGTTCCCATAGCATAAGCTTTGCTTAGTTTGGAGCTAGACGTTGTGTGAAAATGTCCTCCAATATTCATTTATTTATTTTATTGTAACCAGTTTAAATTGGATTGACAATAATATAAACAAAAAATTACATGTGAAGAACGTAAAACACCAAATCTTCTGATATGGGTATTTTGCGTTTTTGGCGTTTTGCATAGGAATGCAAAAAAATCGTAGTGTCAGATTAGAACATCGGGTTAGAAAGATTTTTTTTCAATTCTAATACCTAAGTTATTAATTATTGTTATTAAGTTTATACTATACTCGGGTTTTAATTCGAAAAATGTGTAAGTATAAAAATAAATATTATAGTTGTGACAGGTCACTGTCAACTAGCACTTATACAGATATAATAAACATTTTCTGTAATCGATGCTGTTGTTACATCACCCATCATCGTCAGATTATCTTAGGTACTTATGTTGTTGTTTTCAGTCAGTAGTATCCAATTCTTCAGAATTGGATACAAAGAATCGAATTTTATATTGAGATGACACTATGAACAAATTGACACTTTCGACAAAAACTGTCATGTGCATTTTGTCTAATGCACAATTTCGCCAACAATGGAAGAATCGAAAGCTATGTAAGAAAAAAAAAAATTAGAATGATGTAGAAAACGCATTGTTTTGTAAATCATGGCAACTATGTCAACTACTCGATAACAACTATCCGATATTACGATCCGACGAGGTTCAACTCACAGAATTCGCCCTATTACATATTGGTTCAACTAATAAGAAAAACAATTCTCGGCCAAGTATTCATCACGTCTCAGTAAGGGCCCGGCTCCATGTCATCCGGCACTCCAACGTGTTTTAGTAGGCGAAAACGTCGGATTCCGGCGCCGCGTCGGCTTTTGTTTCCGATCCGGCGCCGTGACGGATAATATGTGGCCACAGCCTAAAACAATGGGGACTTTACTGGAAGCTTTTATGATGTTTTGCCGATAACGAGAAAATACAAGTTTCACCGTTCTATTTGACGTACCCATTAGAGATTGCAAACCGGGCCCGGCCGGGTTGAGAAGCATACCGGGTTGCAATCTCTAGTACCCATGCACTTAATAAAACACCACCATTTTTGCAGCATTAACATTTGAAATAATACAAGTTTAGGAAGGTAAAAAATAGGGACGACATGTTCCTCTTCTTATAATGTTCCTGCCAAAAAACTCATATTGTTGTGAATCTCTGTAATACTTCCCAATTCGAAAATGAATATTGAGCTAAATGTTTTTAGCTCCAAAGTAACCGTTACTAAGGTATATTTGTATTAAAAACGAAAGAAAATACTGCTACAATATATAATAACATATATTTAAATTCATTTTTGGTTGAAAATAAAGTGGTTTTGCCCAACTGTATAAGAAGGAGGGATTATTAACTAATTACTATTTAGATTTCCTGTTTTTCTTTTCGAATTAAAAACCAGAATATTGAGTAATACAGTCAAGAATAGATGAAAAGCTAATCAGGAAATGAGACCAAAGAATCAAAGAGTCAAATAATCAAAACAGTTACTATGATTTCTTATACTTTGACAATGATCTTGTTTATTATAATGAAACTTAACTATTATAATTAATATTGTGTCCGCAACAATTATATGATTTATGTTATTTATATTGCGAAATAGCCCAGATAATAATTGCATCTATCTATATAGGCCGCACTGCCTATACTGTTTGTTTTAACAGATAAACTTAAACTTAGTCTTATCGGGCTGTTTAGATAATAAAATTAAAATGTTATTTGAAAGTACGAAACTTACAAAAACTGATACATACCTATGGTTCAAGAAAAAGTCGTCCGAGTGCGTGTCGGGCCACGCACAGTGTAGTGTTCCGTAGCTGCATATCACAATATGTGGATATAAAATAAGGCTTCTTATTTATTTTTAATACTATGAAAATACAAGTTCAGGCCCGCGTTTGTGATATTTGCACGAAATTTACTTGTTAAGTTATCTAAGTATTTTTTTAAGTTGATCGATACTTCTTAATGTTATGGGAAGTGAGTACAGGGATTGGAAGGAGACAACGATATTTGCTACCACGTTTATTCACTGACACGTACTGTCTTCTACTGAGCACTCACAGTCTATAACACGTAACACACTTCTACTATACTGTCTCTTCACTGCACTGTTCACTTTACTTTTAAAACCACTTGTAACTCAACTGACTCTGACCGCGACTGAAGCTGCTTATATACCCCGCAGGACCTTCAATTTCGAGTCTTTTCGCTAGTCTTTTATTTTTGTCATTTGTTCCGAACTTTCTGGAATGTTAACGAAATTCTTTATTTAGTTAAAAAGTCGAGGAGCAGTCAGTCAGGGAGTGAAAACAAATCTAACGACACCTCTCACAACAAAATCGGTCAAGCCGTTTGGGCTGTAGGCGTTCATAAAAATACATACATACCCATTTAAGTACATACATTCATACCCTCGAAAAACGAAGCCCTCCTTACGCAGTCGGGTAAAAATTGAAAAGTTTTTCGGCAGGTTTGAAAGTTAGTATTTATATTTTATAGATTTTTATGTGCTCTTTCTTAATTTCTACTTTGCCACCTCGTACCTTTGCCGCTCGCGCTGCCATATTGCATAAATTGCGCCTGAAAACAGTTTTTTTTTACAAAATTTATTTTATGCTTCATTTTGTGATACAAACATTTACATGAAAAATATGCTAGAGAATATTTTCTATAACTATAACGTTTTAGGCGTTATATTTCCAATATGGCAGAGCAAGCGGCAGAGATACGATCTACGAATTGGAAAAGTAGATTTTCAGAAAGAGTTCATTAACATCTATAAAATCACCAATTTTCAAAACTCCCGGAAAACTTTACTTTCCAAGATTGAATGTTTCATTCCAGTGGACCAGTTAGTGCTGACCTGCACTGACTACATGTTCCCTTCAGCGTCGGCGGTGCAGGCGGTACTCACTATGATGGTCGAGCGAATGCTAATCCAGCCGGAGATTCAAGACAAGATACATGAGGAGTTAGACCGCGTGATCGGTCGCGACCGATTGCCAAACTTGGATGACAGGAAGAAGTAAGTTTTATTACATAGAACTGGTTTAGATGAATCAGCGCGTTGGTCGTTTCGATCGATTGGTATAACAAAAGTCCAGACTTGCAGGCAAAGGCTATTACGGTGACCCGTACCTACTAAGTTGTAGGAAAGAAAGGAAGTCATTTTACTCGTCATTAAATTTCACAAAAAGTCTTCCATACAGTTTGTGAAGTTCAATAAATTATTTTAGTGGATCACAGATTTTTTTTCTCAATAATTTTGAATTGTGACCGTAGTTTTTTTTTAATGATAGATAGATCTACGATCGACCACCAACTCGCCTGATGTTAAGCGACGGTGTGGCCGAGGATGGAGCTCGTATCTAGAAGATGTCTATACACGAAATACTAAGATCACCACATCTCTACATTTTTTTTTGTGGCCCTGGATATCTTTGCAAATATTTATGTTTTCAAGTGCCGCGATTACGAATATAAGTATTCATGAAAGTACTGAATGTGCTCTTGTTTTTTATGATTTTTACATATCTTATATTTTTTGTAATACAATTATTGGCTTGTTGATAATACAATTTATTTTCCCAGTTATGATTAGGCTTCTAAAGAAAAGCTCATAAAAGACGTTTTATGGAAATATAACATAATATATGTCTTCGACATTTTCCTCTCTATTTACTTCGATGAATCCTAATTTTTCAAAACAAAACTGACATTATAAATATATCTGTTTTTTGTTTCTTGTTTTTCGATTTTTGTAATGTAAAATGAAAATAAAGATTTTAAAAAAAACGAGAGCAAATCTTACAAAATCATTGATAGTTTCATGAATTGTGAGCATAAATATAACCAAAATCAATCTAATATCTAGGGCAACATAACCACTGTAGACCAGTGTTATAGTTGTAGTTGTTTCAGATGGCTAGTACAATGACCTCCTTTTCTGAGTCCCTTTCGGTTTAGTTTACATCATTGTGAAAAAATGTAGCCTATGACAATCAGCAAGTGAAGACGAATCTAACGACACCTCGCACATCAATATCGGTCAAGCCGTGTAGGCTGTAAGCTGTCATATATACATACCTACATACATACATACACTCGAAAAACATAACCCTCCTTCTTACGCAGTCGGGTAAAAAGAGAAACAGTTTTAACGCGTCATTTTTTCAATACGGCGGCTCGAGCGGCAAAGTAGAAAATTTGGAATGAACATGAACACGGTCTTTTTGGAAATTCCTAAGGGAGGCCTACGTCCAGCAGTGGACTTCTTGAGGCTGAGATAATGACGATGGTGATGATGAAATCTATAAAATCAGCCATCTTTGAAACACACGGAAAACTTTCTAAACCCTTTTTTGAGCATCAAATGACTACTATTATGCAGTATCGAAAGTATTTGACGTAGATAGTGATTTGCATGATAGCCAACGTATTCGTTTGTGAATGTACAGTATGCCATACACGGAGGCGTGCTTGCGCGAGATGATGAGACATGAGACTCTGGTGCCACTCGGCGTGCCTCACCGCGCCATGGAAGACACCAAAATTGCTGGATATGACATCATGGAGGTAAGGACTTATTGGGGTTTTAGATGGCAATGCACTCTTGTACGTGCAGTTTGGGTAAGTATACCTAACACTATAATCGCTGCAGCTGAGAAAAATATCGTCAACAGAATGAGGAGGTAGGAGGTAATAGCTCCCAAGATGAATCGTACTAATATTTTTGGTTATAAAATGACAAGAAAGCAGAACTAATAGTTTGGAGCACAGAAAAGATTGCCTTCTCTTTTCTATGGTTTGGAGCTTGATGGCGCTGTGTGAAAATGTTAAACAATATAAGAAAAAAAAAATGTGTTAATGTGTTATGTGTTAAATGTTAATATCTAAGGAGTAGTATACTCCTAACATTTGTATGTCTGGATGAAGGAGGTACGATTTCAAATAATTGTAATTAAAAAAACTGAAAAAACCGACTTCAAAATACGCAATTCGTTTAGTTGGATGTAAGTATATTTTTTCAGTTATTTTATTATAAAAACCAAAATCTTGAACTGAATTTGATATTTATATGGTACCACCTCCAATGTTTATTTACCTATTAAACAAAAAGAATCATCATACAAAAAACTGAACATCTGAACAAACATTTTGGAAGTCGGTTAAAAATAATGAATAGATTCTTTGTTCTCTATTTAGTTATTGATATATTAAACGGTATTTTAATAAACTTATTCTCCTAATTTAAACAATAATAAATCTACAAGATCTAGGCATTTTTGCATCGCGAATGAATCCGTTTCTGCTAAATTCACTCCATCGTAGATCTCAATAGGCTACAATTTTTTAATACATGATAGACATGTATTAAAACAATTAAGTTTAGGAAACTTAAAAACTCCCGACAGACAGCTGAACCGATTTTGATAAAAAAAAACCTAAGAACACTAAATCAAATCTTCTTTCAAACAATAAATAAACTAGATCGAATCGGTCCTTCCGTTTGAGAGCTTCAAGGGAGGGATGCATTTTCTCTCTCTCTCTCTCTCTCTCTCGCGAAACAACAGGTTGTATTGAATTTGTACGACGAACACGACCCATGACGTCATCATTCGCTATCGTTTGCTCTCTGTCTAACATGAAATTAAAATACTTAACTTTGTTATATTTGAAGGTATTTTAATTTTGTTTGTGTGCCTTGGATCTATTTATAGTTAACTTTTTTATGACCAAATAAAAATAAATCATGCATATTCTCTGTTTGTAACGATAAATATCATCGCCTAATACTTTTTCCCAGGGCACTATGGTGAGCCCCAACTTGGTGATGCTGCATATGGACAAAGAGATCTGGGGCGACCCCGAGAACTTCCGCCCGGAAAGATTCATTGAAAACGGACAACTCAACGTCGCCAAAGACAAATCGTTACCTTTCGGGGCAGGTGAGAAAGATACTTGTAAATTATAACCTATTCTATATCTATTTCTACATAAAATATATTACTATTCTACATAGATATATATAGGTAGATTGTGCAGTATTATTATGTAGCGCTCGTGGCGTAGCTTGACTAGGTGTTCCCGAACGATCACCAAAGTTAAGCAACGGACGGACCGGTCAGCCTTCGGATGGGTGACCGTGAGTGGCATTTCTTTCTGAGCGCTACCGTCGGATGGTATGTTAAATTGTAGGTCCCGGTTGTTCAGCAATCGTCAAGCCAAGTCAGAGGCCTTTCGGCGGCTTAATAACAATAGGGCTGGCCACTCAGTCTATACGAACTTACTTATTATGTGTCCTGTGGTACAGGGTACCGAAATGATATGTCCGTTCCGGGCAAAGCAGTTCAAGAGGTTGAAACTCGAACTCATAGTAGAGGTCTCGGTACTGTTAGCAGGCGTACTCAATGCTGGAGAAGTGGACACTCTAGAGCCTGGGACCTAAGGTTTCTTTTGGGTACGCCGCAAAAAAGATAGATAGATAGATAAACTCTTTATTGTACACTATTAAACAAAAACCAAAACAGAGAAACTTACAAAACTAGTGTGACAACCGGCGGCCTTATCGCTAAAAGCGATCTCTTCCAGGCAACCAAAAGGCAAAAAAAAAAAAAAAAAAAAAGGGGCAGGCTAAAGGGTGGGTACCTATAGCCACATAACGTGGTTTAAGAGTCCGTACGGTAGTTCGACCATCGTCCGTCTCGCTCGCGAGACGGTACTCTCGGCTCGCGATACCCACATTTTTAGGGTTCCGTACCTCAAAAGGAAAAAAACGGAACCCATATATGATCACTTTGTTGTCCGTCTGTCCGTCCGTCCGTCTGTCAAGACCTGTAAGTATCTCGGGAACGCGTAAAGGTATCGAGTTGAAATTAAAACCATATACGCAGATCCATAGTGTCTTGCCGCAGAGGGAAAAATCAAACTTCTCAGTTTTCATAAAAAAAGTTACAACCGAATATGTCGCAAAAAAAAGGCATATTGCGACACTCACTAGAGAATCAAAACCTATGGGGTACTTCCCGTTGACCTATAACTGAAATTTAGCAAGAAGCATTGTCATATAGTACACATAATTATGATCTTTATGCAAGGAAGGAGGGTCCAAATTTTAAAGTGCTTTAACCACATCATGTGGGGGATCATACGAAAGCGCTTCATTAGCACAAGCTAAAAGAGGGTTTTAAACATTTTTATGATGTATATTTTTCGGTTTATGAAGGAAGATATAAAAAATATATAATTTCTCCCTTTTATCTACTAGTTTATACGGAGCCTCGGTGGGCTAGTCTGACTCGCACTTGTCCGGTTTTTGAAGATATAAAATGACTGCACGAACTTATGAAAAAATCGTCGTTTGTAAGACTAGGAAACAACATCATAAATATTCGATAAAAATTTCGGTTTGAGCCAAGTCCATTTTAATGCACAGCAATCATTTTTAACCGACTTCCAAAAAGAAGGTCAATTCAGTCTGTATATGTTTTCTTGTATTTTCATATTATGTTTTTTTGTATTTCATTTCCACTTTACGGGGAGATTTAATGTCACAAAAAGGATTTATCATATATAGGCTATGAAAGAAACTATTTTAGCTAAACTTTATGTTTTTCAACACACATGTGGCACATTTATATTGGGCGAATCAAATACCTGATCATTTATTGAAATGAGCTACCAACAGTATCTAAATAAAGCGTGTTCTACTCAGTAACGCAAAGCTCTCTCATTTCAAGGACACGAGAACTGATACCGACTGAGTAAGAAAGAGAAAGTTGAGGTCCGTATCCGCAAATGATGCGTATTTGTATCCGTATCTGCGGATATTTGCACATCTCTATTGTTGACATAACTCCATAGAAAGCTCTAGTAAACTTCACCACTTTACTGAGACATGACTTGAATTTGGGAATAATTTATTTACTTGATTAAGACGGTGATTCGTACTTGTATTTGTATATTCATGAAACTTACAAGATCTCACTAATTGACATCTGCAAATGCGCTAATCGCTCGAGTCCAATAGAAACAAAAGGTATATTTTATCCTTTTTTTTTATCAGGCAGACGGCTATGCGCGGGCGAGACATACGCCCGGCAAACCTTGTTCCAAGTATTCTCCGCGTTCATGCAAGCCTTCAACGTGTCGACGGCAGATGGCCGTCCACTGAAACAACCGGCCAAAAGGATACAAGGCATCATCACGACCATACCCAACTTTTGGATCAGAGTCACACACCGCACTTGAACGGGACATACACAGTACAAAATAAAAATGATAAATGTAAAGCTTGATCCGCGTGTCAGATGGACAGTACAATTTGTACTGTAGTACAAAGCACAAAATATTTTATGACGATAATAACAAATGTAAAGCTTGATTCCCACTACTGGCACATGTGATGACACACGTTACAAAATATTTTATGAATAAAAATTACTTATGATAAAAATTACAAATGTAATGCTTGGTTCCCAGTACTGGCAGATGTGGTGTGATGCGATCCCCAAATATTTTAAGATAAAAATGACAAATATAATGCTTGATTCCCAGTAATGGCAGATGTGGTGATACGTATCAAAAAATATTTGAAGATAAAAATGACAAATGTAATTCTTGATTCCCAGTACTGGCAGATGTGGTGATACGAATCACAAAATATTTTAAGATAAAAATGACAAATGTAATTCTTGAGTCCCAGCCCAGTACTGGCAGATGTGGTGATACGCATCACAAAATATTTGAAGATAAAAATGACAAATGTAATTCTTGATTCCCAGTACTGGCAGATGTGGTGATACGCACAAAAAAATATTTGAAGATAAAAATGACAAATGTAATTCTTGATTCCCAGTACTGGCAGATGTGATACGCATCAAAAAATATTTGAAGATGAAAATGACAAATGTAATTCTTGATTCCCAGTACTGGCAGATGTGGTGATACGAATCACAAAATATTTTAAGTTAAAAATGGCTTTGTAAAGTTTTATTCACACTACACATGACAGATAATATGATGACATACAAAATAACGAAAGTGACAAAATGTAATGCTTGATACGCACTGGATATGACCAAAGAGACTTAATAAAAATACTGGCTGGTTGTAGGTGTAAGGGCGCGTCTATCGTATATATTTTTCCTTTTTGATTTGAATTTAAACTTGTTTTTCAAAGTACACATTGTACCTACAAAAGTACAAAATACAAACTATTTTGCTCTCTTTATTCAATTTCATTACTTGTATCTTTGACGTAAAAGTCAATAATTACATTATTTTACATACAAATTTATTACTAGTACTTAAAGCAAGAACTGGAAAACGCAGCGTAGGAAGACCAGCCACAATGTGTGCAGGGCAGAAGTGGCAGGAAGACGCTGGATGCAGGCCGCTTTCAACCGGTTTTTTGGAAATCCATGGGGAGGCCTATGTCCAGCTGTGGACTTCTTATGGCTGAGATGATGATGTCGATGAATGTACTTACTGTTTATAAGCTTGTTATGTCCACTTGTCCGGCAATTCAGTTTTTAGGGTTCCGCAGCACTATGAGGAACAAAGCTCGCAAAGTAATCTTATTTTTTACAATGGCATTGACTATTGAACCCTACCATATACATGTCTATTCACTTTCTTAGCCAGTTATTTGATTACGTCATTCCCTTAATCCTTTGCCTATAAATAGTGTTTAATGTTTAAGTAGTATTTTAAATACAGGTTTATATTTTTTTTACTTAGCTTTAAGGTTTTTCAAGTTATGTATTAATTAAGATGTACGAGTAGGTAAATGTTGATGAAACGAAATAAATTTAGAATAAAAAATAGTTATTTTACTATGATTTCCCTCTCACCTGCATCTACTAAGTATAAGTCTACAATTATCTATATTAAAAGAAAAATAAAATACCAGCCTGCAAAAAAGCAGTTTTTGCAGTCTAACTTACGACTTTGTTACGCTGTTGAGTGTACGTTTTTTGTGTGAAAGTATGCGTAAAATAGCTGTGAAAAGTTATAAATGCACATTCTTTAGAATAATTTTAGTAACATCAGTAGTTTATAACGAAAACGTTTGTTGGAGAAAAATTTGTTATCACCAACTTGGTGACCCCCACCCCTCGCTATGAGTCCCCTCCACATGGTCCATTGATGAACCCCCCCCTCCTTCGTTTGAACACCGTTCAAAACTAGCGGGTCAGCGGTCAAGCTCAACTAATAAATAAATAAATGAAGAAGTACGTTTTGTTTACGTAGTAGTATGTGAGTAATAACAACATGTCAAGCTCACGGTGATACTCGTACTTCATCAAAACTCACGGGTTTTTTTTCCTTCTAGCATTTCGCCTTAGCAATGGAACTTTGGAGTATTTGAATGGTAAATTTGCAGTTACAAGTGTAGATATTGCTCTTCTCGCTTGAGTTTTGTGTTTGTGAATGTACAGTATGCCATACGCGGAGGTGGTGCTTGCGCTAGATGATGAGACGGTGACTATAGTACCGTTCACCGTGCCTCGCATGGGCGTATATAGGGTCCAGGGGGTCCGGACCCCCCCCCCTCCCCCCCCCCCCCATGGCATTGGCCGAAAAAAATAATTAAGTGCTGTCAAAATTTCGGAATATGTATCGCGGTTACAAAATCCTGATGTGCGGTAATGTGTGTGCATAACTACAGCTTAGCTAAAGAGATGCAGTATGACCCATGTTCGTCTTTCGCCCGCGCATACTACAAACGCGTATATCAAATGAAAACTATATATTATTACCCGATTGCGTAAGAAGGAGGATAAGGGTTTTCGAATGTATGTATGTATTGCGGGTATGTATGAATGTTTCTAGACAGCCTGCCCTCCCCCAAAATATCCTGGCAATTATGAAAAATCCTTGCTCTTTTTTAAAGTTTACTTACTTTGCTTCAATATTTTTCGCGCGCCAAAGCGAAGCGATCGCTCGCGCATGCCCATATTTTTGAAGATATAAAACGACTGAATGAACTTATAAAAAGATCTTCGTTCGTAAAACTAGAAAAATAACATCGCTAAATATCAGGCGAGTTGGAGATCAGTCGTAGATCTATCTTACGTAAAAAAAAACACAAATATTCCGTGAAAAATTCAATTCGATCCAAGCCAATTTTACATAAAATATTTTTGAGTTAATAATTTCGAAAAGATCGAACAAGACTCTTAAAGTGCCGTACTTAAATTTGAAATCAATGCATTCAAATGGTTATATTTATATTTTTTGATAGCGTAAGTCAGTCTTACTCATCCAGTGGATATTTCATTTTTTTAAACACTTTTATACTTGTTTGGTTCAACTTTCTAACTCGATCAATGAAATAAATTATTTCCATGATTTAATTTAAAAACCTTAAAAATTTTCGCGCTCGCTTCGCTCGCGCATTATTAGGTACTATTTTGTCATGGAAATTCTGCGGGCTCACTAATACGAGAAATAAATCATATTACTATAAAAAACACTACTAAAATGTAAACGCTCGCGTATGCTTATTATCTATGTTTTTGTTTACTTGAGTCATGCAAATGCTGAGCGCTCGTTAAAACGGATGAAGTCATAGGGTGCTTCTAGTTCCGACATTACTTTTATGCTTTTTACAGTTATACGTTTGTCCGTAATTTAATTTTCGTTATTTAAATGTTTATAACTTTTATTATAATCTTTATATAACTTTTAATTATATAAAGATTATAATTATATAAACATTGACGTTTAGAAAGTAGTACTCACTTGCGTATCGTCTGCGCAAATAAAGAGGCAAATACTCGTAGTAGTATGAGAAAGCTATAGCTCCCGCCCATGGTGCCTCGCCTGTGTGCACCTGGCCGGTTCACTACTTTGTAGAACAAGATGCATTCTATATTCATGAGTCTGTAGTTCCAACATCGTCCGTCTCGTTCGCGCATACCAACATTTTTGAATATATAAAATGACTTAATGACCGACCTTTAAAAAAAATCACAAATTTTCGTCAAAAATTTCATTTTGATCCAAGTTAATATTCATGCATAAAAATCAATTGCATAAAAATTACGTTAATAATTTGTAAAAATTATTTATGTACGTAAAAAAATTAACTTCTTTTAATCGAAAATAGGCTTGTGCATGACCGTCAACTCACCTGGTGCTAAGCGACAGAAAAAAATCAAAATTATTTTTATGTCGAAAAGTTGTGATGTTGCTCTCTTATAGTTATAGTGACACAGTACAGTTATTTTATATCTTCAAAAATGTTGGTATGCGCGAGCGAGACGGACGATGATCGGACTACACTCTAAATGTAATGTAAAGGTCGCTAGTTAACTATGTTTGCGGAGTGACTCTTCAAATAATAGTTATTTGTGCATCAAGAGAGCAAAGTCATTTTTTGCTGCGATGCGAGTGCTGATTTTGAATCCTGAGTGTGGCGAGGGATTCAAAGGCACGAGATGCAAAAAAGTTTGCTCTCGTGTAACACACATAACTTTTCACTTCAGCAGCGAGAAAATAATAAACAGGAATAGATTGAAATAACTATTTATTGTGAATCAATAAATATTTACAGGTTAAATATCAGTTTTATTTGCAGTAAATACTTATTTTCGTTAATACAACAATAAGTTAAAAATTCAATAAATAACATTAAAAGACATAATTATCTTTTTGCAAAATTTCTTTAGTTAGTACGAAATTCAGAACGTGTTTGTCTTTGAGGTCGAATTCAAAATCGGAACTTCGAAAGGGCTGGTCTTTGTCTCTCTCTCTTTCTAATGGCGAGAAAGAGATAGAGTGTGAATGTTTAGAATTGTATGATTAACCCAAGGCTGAATAAGATATTCGCGGCTTTCTGAAAAAAATTATTAAAAAGTTACTTTGTCTCACTCAGTGAGTAAAATCGCATTTTGCTCACTGATTTCAGGCAGCAAAACCTACATGTTTGAGCTACTGAAGTGAAAATAAATTTACATTAACATGCCCTTGGATACGCCTATGTAAAAACGTACTTACATAAAAAATTTACAAAACTGGGTTACGCTTCGCCGTAGGTTTCTGCGGCGACGCGTAACGTAGGTATAGTTTACGCCTAGATGTAAGTTATTATTCGATTATTCCTTTCTCTTCTCGTTTTACCTATTTTTGGAATTAAACTCCGCTCTATTAAAATTTTGCAGTTTACTTTCTACAAGGTACTTGTGTATAAATGCATTCAAATTTTTTTAAAACCAGAGGTGTAAATCTAAATTAAAACCTGATATTTTTCAAAATTCTTAGATCTTAGGTGTATACCGGTTTGTATCTAGGTATGTAACGGTTTGTGATTTATATCGGTTGATACCGTTATACTTATACTGCTAAGTCCTGCGAAGATGGATTTCTTAGTTTTTCGCTGTTGGTCACTCGATAAAATTAAACAACTAAACACTGTGACCGCGGACACTGGAGCAGTGTTAGTAACGCAGGTTTTCAAATTATGTACCTGCATAATATAATGCTCGTAATAAATCCATTCAAAGATAGCGTAGGTATAACTAAAGTGTTAGGCTAACATATTTTAAGCCCCCCCCCCGACCTAAAAAAAATATCTGTGTGTCTGTCTGTCTGTGGCACCACAGCTCTCAAATGGATGAACAGATATTGATCTAGTTTTTTTTGGGTGAAAGAAGATTTCATCGAGAGTGAATAGTGTTTTAATGAATGACCGTGATAGTTTAAAATATTTATTGTACTAGGCTGGAAAGTTGTATTTTACCGTCGAGTGTCTGACAGTTGAATCCAGAGCAAGCGAAGGACTCTAGGTTTGAACCACGAGTGCAGCGAGTGGTTCTAGTATAGAATCCTGAGCGTAGCGATGGAAACAAGAAGACACGAGATAAAATAACTTTACAGCCGAGTGCAATACAAAATTTTTCATCTTGACGTAGCGAGGAATTTTTTTAGTTCACCTATTTTCTCGAGTAGAAAAATCTATTTGGCATTTATGCAACTTTACTGGTCCTAAAGTTAAATTATAATCACGTGAGTTCACTTACATGCACACATTTCATTCATTTTGAACATTCTTCTTCTTTTTTGTATTGGACCCGCATTAAAGAATTTGCCAGTGTCAAGTATTAGGATTTTTTCAAGTTTCTTGAATAAAACAAGTTGTAAATGTTCTAGTCACAATCTAAGTCACGTATACAGTCAATTTATAAGCCGAGTCCTGCTTCAGTAAAGTGGTGGCGACTTTACTAGAAGCTTCTATGGAGTTTTGCCGACAACGTAAAATCACACGTTATACTGCTTTATTTCACTTGCCCACACTCACGCACTTTATCGAACACTTAATTAATAAAACACCACCATTTTATAGTAGTTATGTTCAAAATAACACAAGTTAGGAAAATAAAACAAAGCAACAACTACACGTTACTAAGACGTTCCCGCCAAAACTCATTTTGAACATTATTTATTGATTAATTACAACAAAATTACATAGTACAAAGTTTTTTTTTTACTCTATTTTTTTTCTTCTATTAGGCTCTTGACACAACTCTCATGGGTCCCATTCTTCTTTAATCATCCAAACCTTTTTCGTGTACTTAAATGGTTCTAAAATTCAAAACACTGCTAAGAGAAAGTAAATTGTAAAGTTTTATTTACATTTTACGTAAATATACAAAATACCTAAGTTATTTTAATATAATATTTAGTGTTTCTTTAAGCTAAGATAGCAACCTCCTTGAATCGAACTATTTTTCTTCATTTTGTGAAGGTATATAGAAAGAGGTTGGAAATATTTTGTATTGAAAATGTAGAGCTCCGTCGTGTTCGAATTTTGAAATTACTTTCAAAATTAACTAGGGAGAAAAATTAACTTTTCCACGCCAATATTAGCCTTGGAAACGTAACTTTACGAGCTAGTAAGATGAAAAAGTGTTTTACTGGTCTTATGTTAGATTTAATACTTAAGATTTACTTTTAATCACAAATAGAAAGACACGATGATTGATGTATTCGATATTGAATGTTCGAAAAAGCGCATAGCAACGCCTGTAACAGTGATGAATGTTTTGCTATTAGATTATTTTACGATAGTTTATGTATTAAAGACCTACTGAATTATAATAAAACTGGTCAGATAGATTCTAAATTACTTTTGAAGAGGCACATTGATCCCAAATTGGAACTTCCATCATGTTGGTTGCCAACGACGTAATACTATATTTCAGTTTTTTACACAAAGAAAAGAGATCAGTCAGACAGCTCGCCTGATGGTAAGCGATAACCGTTACCCATGGACAACAGTACCATCAATCGCTGTTGCATTTCTAGCCCGGAGAGGTACAATAATTTAAAACATTCTTTGTTTAAGCTCGACGGTAAAACCTTCCGAGAAAAACATTCCACATTATAGCTTGTTGGTAGGTAAGCTTGGGATTGTCAACAATTCATTCAAACTACATGGCCAAGTCATTCTAATTATTAAAGAAATAAAGATGTCTAATATCGATATGGTCACTACAAAAGTTGTTAGTTAACTAATTAGGTCACAATTTCTTACAAAATAATTGGATAAATGCTCCCATAGATAGATAAGTACAAAATTAGATAGATATTATATAAAGTATATATATATTATAACTAAGTAAGAATAATCCCACCGAAAACATTTCATGTAAAATTGGTTGCCATGTCTCGCATTGTCATGCCACTTTTACTGACAAAAAGATATCAGATGAGATCTGACTGAATCTGAAGCTGCTTAACATCAGGCGAGTTGGTGGTCAATCGTAGATCTATAATGTATAAAAAAAAATAAAAAAAATTGAAGGCTCTCAAGTTTATTCAGCAATTCACCAGTAAGGCCAAGATAGCAGACGTCAGCATAGTCTAGTATGGGATGTAGGAGGGATTGTGCAAGTGCAATTTTAATGGTTGCAGAAAATTTCGCAATTTACTCAAGGTATCGGAGGAAAATATTTTATGACTGATCTCAGCGATTTGTAGAACCCAGGACATTGGTCAAACGTCACTCCGAGATTCTTGACTGTATCACTGAAAGGGATTGTGATACTGTCTAAAATGTTATGATATGTTATTATATTTAAACAGATTGTGCCAAAAAACCATACTAGGTTTGTCTTGGCACTCAGAATCGCACTGCGTTGACAAAAATACATAATAGGTATTATAACAACTAGTATTACACATACTTACGCATAAACAAGTACACTAAGGTAATAATTGTAGTAAGTATGAGACGGCCACGGACCGGTTCTGAACTAGAGAATTTGTTTTTTATGCAGGTAGGTATAGTAAAAATAAGATTTGTGACAACATAAAAGCCAACTAAGTATATTGTTATTTATATGAAAGTACTATTGTTTTGACATGTTTTGTTTTACATTTGACACAATTTAATAATTATATTATAAAAGCTAATTTTGTTACCTTTACACGCTCAAACGGCTGAACCGATCGTTATGAAAATTAGTATAGATATAGCTTTGGACCTGGAGACGGACATAAGCTACTTATCATCATCATAATCATCACCATTTTTCATAACTACGCGAGTGAAACCGCGGAACGCAGCTAGTCTATAAATCGGGGATTATTGATGATCTATGATTTTTTGTTATTTTCCTATCATAATTTCAAAGAATCCCCCAGTTGCAAATACTGTGATCAGCTCCATATAAACGAATTTATTTTTACTAGACTATTAGTCCGTGGTCGGCTCTAGTGCTCTATATAGCGATGCAAAGTTCGCTGAGTGCCCGTTTTTATCTTGCTTTTTGTGTAGGTAGGTAATTAAGTTTGAGAGATAAAAGTACTAGTTCAACTACTTTAAATTGTGATATTTTTAATAATCGCTTCAACTTTTGTCTCTTCTTAATTACAGAAAAAGCAAGATAAAAACGAGCGCCGAGCAAACTTTGCATCTCTATAAAAGTTGAGAGTACGACAGCTGAACTTGTAATGGATCTGCGTATATGGATCTGCGTATATGGTTTTAATTTCAACTCGATAACCTTCACGCGTTCCCGAGATCAGGTCTTGACATCCGGACGGACGGACGGACGGACAGACGGACAACAAAGTGATCCTATAAGGGTTCAATTTTTTCCTATTGAGGTACGGAACCCTAAAAATCGCCAAAATTGAGGTTTGGTATTCCTCAATTTCCTCAAAAATTAACGGATCGCCTTAATTTTTTCAAGGTTATATTATGAAATAGTTTTTCTTTGCACGTCCCAGTTTATTTTGTTTTAGATTCTCGTTAAATTGCAAATTTTTGCGATTTTCAGAGGCTCCTAGTTCTGATTGTAATAAAATATTCAACAAAATAAAATGAGAGGGGCATAGTTTAAGCGTAAATAAATTTTATAACATAAAAGCTATCATCTGGAGTCATTTTCCAGAGAAAAAACTTAGGAATTCGTTTGTATGGGAAAAACTCCATTGGTGCAGGCTCTTAACCTAGAATTACGAAACAAAATGTAGGTATCATAGCTTTGGTACGGTACAAATGGTACAATGATAAAGAAGAAATCGCTATGCAGGTTGTTCAAGCGACTACCTATACCTACCAGTCCGGTTTTAGGCGGAATAAGAGGCAGATAAGCTTTAATAACAAAATCAAGTTTTGCAGTAGACACGGACAGGCAGGTAAGTATATATGTAGCACCACAGGTAGCACATTGAACTTTTGATGTGTCTTTATGCATTAGTCATTAAAATTTATGAATAATCCATTCTCAGTGTATTGAACTTTCATTGTTGGAGGCTTTTGTAAACAAACAAAAATAAACCTTTAGATACGTTTGGCTACAAATGGCTGATGTTCACTAAAACCGAAATCTCGCTCCCCCCATACAGGAATTTTTTCTCTTAAGGTATATACTAATAACACCTCTTTTTACAACCCACTGGTCAGAATGTGTCGCCAATATAATGATATCTTAGTGGATAATTATAGCTCAATAGATATATTTAATGGTAAATTATTGAAATTTAAACGTGATACACTGGCAATTCTGGAGAAGTAACGGTGCTGATATCGCTTGTATATGCAAGCGATATCAGCGCTGTTGTTTTTCTAACTTATTTTTGTTTTTGTTTTTCTAACTTCCTTTCCATATTGTTATGTAACTTAATATTTTCTTTTTGTTATCTACATATTTATACGTATATACTCTAATGTAATTTAAAAAGTACTGCATTTCCCAAGTAGCAATCAAGGATAGTAGTCAAATCTAATTGGTCTAAACTATGTCTATAAGTTGAGTTTACAAAAATAAAAATGAATTAAATATTATTTCACTGAATCTATTTTATCTTCAAGGTAAAACACTTTTTTTGTAGGGCTATTTTAGTAAATATTGAATATTTTAATACAACGTTAAGTAATTATAAAACCATTTTGTCTGAAGTGTATCTTATAATAGATACGAAAATACATATTTTACTCTACTTTGATTATTTTAAGATCGACTTAACACTTACTTAAATATTATTTCACTGAATCTTTTTTATCTTCAAAGTAAAATACTTTTTTTGTAGGGCTATTTTAGTAAATTTTGAATATTTTAATACAAAGTTAAGTATTTACAAAACCATTTTGTCTGAAGTGTTTCTTATAATAGATACGAAAATACATATTTTACTCTACTTTGATTATTTTAAGATCGACTTAACACTTTATTGATTAATAAAGAATAGCCTGAGTCTTTATTAAGTAAACATGCTTTTGTAGATGCCAACTTCAGATTGAATTTAGTCACAACAACCAAATTGTCTCGGTCAATGTAAAATTACGAATACTTAATTCAATTATTTCTACGCTAAATAAATTTTAAGTAAGAAAAGGTTAGAAGGACGATATATACGCAAAAGAACAATCAAATAAAAAACATAAGGTTTTATAGTGTTCCACAATTTACAAATAATGAATGGAAGTCGTAAAATAGGGTGATATACTTTTAAGCTATTGCATAGCTTCTATCGCGGCCCTTGAGCGTGGAGACCGAATCCAGAAATTCCGTAACGAAAATAAACTAACACACCGCGCGTAAAGCTATTATGCAATAGCTTTACCGCGGCAGTCTCCGAGTGCCACACGTCTTTTTTTTTTTTGCTTCACTTTAGCACTTTCTACATTTCTATGGCCTCGTTATCAAGTGCTAAAATAAATTTTACTACTTTATCGACGTAATTAAAATGTATCTTGAAAACACTTTCTATGGGAATAGAGTAATTACAAGGGAGGTACCCTTGTAAAATAAAATAATATATATATTAAAATTCAATTTAGTATTCCATATTTGTCTTCGTCTCTTTTGCAAAATATTAGGCTTTAAAATGATAATTTTTGTTAGGGTCAAGTGTCTCTCCCCCTCTACCAGCTAAATGGTTTTTGTTGAATAGGTATGCTGAAAAAATCCAGCAATTAATTTCCCTAACAAAATTGTAAGGAAAATATCACAAGTAAGTAGGTTTTACAAGTTAACGAGTATAGAGTAATAACGAGTCTATCAACTTAGCTTAACTAGAATATTCTTAGTAAGTATCAAATAACCCTATTTTCAGTTCGCATAATATTGACATAGACATAAATCGTGATATGGAACTACGAAACCGTACATTGCGCTAGGCCCGACATGCACTTGACCGATTTTTAAAATTGATTTTAGTTAGTACATACCCGAAAACTAGTCTTCTAAAAACCAAACAAAAGAGAACTCAAGAAACATAAAGAAAACAATAGGTAAGATATTTATGCAGTTCATAGAATGGGGTGTATCTATTTTAAATTTGATATTACTCACTATTTATCTTAGAACTTATATTTGATAATGAGGTCATTCAACACTCAAATGAATGTAGAATTTTTTGGCTTTATTTGATTTTTAAGAAATTATTTTATTAGTAAAAAAAACCAATTAAACTATTTTATTTTTTCCGTTCGCTTGTAGCTCAAAGTTTTTAAATGGCATTTCCCAGAAAATGAACATGAGTAAAATAAATCCAACCTAAATTACGTAAATGACCGTTTATGAAGATTTTCCGCTATCGAAATGAACGGAAGTCAATTTTACCCACATTCGGGTTTAACTTTGACAAGCCATTTAAACGCGATTTTCTTAAATATTTTCTATACTATTAGACTTGTTACTTCTTTACTTTAAAATTGACCACGAAAGAACGCGTTTAAATAAGTAAACTATTATTAGACTCATACATTAATACTCTATTATCGTAAAAAATATGAAAAAGTGTGTGTAAAGTTACCCACGCTGACAGTAACTCTCTCACATTAAAATTTGCAACCCTCAGAAACTAGCGCCATTGCGGATTATCAATGCAAACAACATTTATCAATATAGCGAGAAAATTTATTGTATTTTTGTTTCAAATGTAATTGATTATTACTGTTCGAGAAATCTATACCTACCGAAGTTTTATGTACGTTATATTATATCTTACACATATATTACGTTTGTTAGAAGTTACGAAAATAATTTTTTTTTATGACTGACAGTTTTTTCACTTTTATAATGATAAACGGCATGTTAGGCATAGTTACTATTTACTCAAAACGTAAAATTTTATTTCCATGTGGAGCTCAGTTATTTCCAAAAAAAAAATATTTTTTATTGTTTAAGCTCATCCGTTCTTATGCCCGTAACAGTATACTTAAGTAATGATTTATTGATGATAAGATAGACAAGATAGTATTGGTTAAATGTAACTTAAGGAATCATAAATACAAAAAGAATTAACTCGTATTTCATTAGATCTATTTTAGACTAAGTTAAGGATAGTTTTCCTTAACTATAGGTACAATAACACAGAATTGATTTTACTTTACCTTAACTATTTCTATTTAAGGCAATGTTGATTAAACTTGTACTTCAGCTAGACAAATTAAATTTAACGCCATTTTGTATCCTATTATGAAAATGGAAATATCATTATCATCATCAGCTATGATATCTTAATACCTCTAATTTCCTTATATTCACCTAGAATTCATTTTTAACAGTTTTTAATTGTAATAGTAAGCAACAATATAAACAAAATTCAATCATTGTGTGTCATACTACATAAAATTTCATATTTTCAATATTAATTATGGCGTTTTTTATTTTTTTTCTTAGTTATTTATGAGGCCCGTTATTTTTAGACAATTATCTTGTCATTTCCAACGAGAAACTAACATGCGTTTTATGTTTCTGGGTATACAAAAAGATGAATACGCATTTTAAGATGTACATAAATAGTTATCAAATTCGTCGCCATTATTTTCATAATCTATTTCACTAATACTCCATTATTTGTGTGAAAATTTACTTCATAAAGTAAACTAAGACTAAATTATTTCTTATGTGAGACTTTTTAAATCTATTTTGGTACCCTAAGCTTGAATTAAAGATAACTTAAAAACTTCTTTAAAGCTTAAATTCAGTTTTAATTTAATCTACAAGATATCTTAAAGAAAACTTGTAGAACATTTTAATACCTCTATTCTTAACTATAGCTTAACTTTATCTTCCAAAGTATTCTTAAGTCCCCCTTAACTTTGTCTGAAAACCTGTGCCCACTTTTACTAAACTATGTCTTGAGGCATATCTAGTAGATATCTTAAGGGCTTGAGCAAGAGAAGTTGAGACAATGCCCGTTTTGTCTTCAAGATATCTTGTATGACCAGTTTAGATAACCTTTTGCTACTTGGGTTATTTTGTTGTTGCTGTGTACACATGTGTAGGAATACAATCTAGTTCGTATGTTTTATGGTATTCTATTGTTAATATTCCAATTGTATTCTGTTTTGTGTGCCTAAATAAATAAATAAATAAATAAAAAACTCTGGGACCTTTGTAACGGTTCCAGTTTTGGTGAGAACCTAAGAAAGTAATGTCGCAACCATTGAGATAGATTCTCAATGGTCGCAACTTTGTTTTATGTTCCTTGTGAATATTTGTGGTCGAAAATAGTGTTTCCTTTTCACTCCTCTTGCTCTAAAAGTCCGTCATTGTAGCGTAGTAAAGCGGGGAAAAATTGCATTTTAAGCCCTAGGGGAAAAAGTATTATTTTTTTAATTTTTATCTGTTACCATTACCAAAGAGCCTACATACACGAAACAGTCTTTATTCAAAAGTAGAATAATCTCTCTTGGGAATATATTTACATTCTCTTTGCAAACATCTCGTTAAATATCCAGAATTGTACATATCATTTTTAATAAAATAAACTTTGAGATACTGTCAGCGTGGGTAACTTTACACACACTTTTTCATATTTTTGACGATATCAGAGTATTAAAGTATGAGTCTAATAGTATTTTACTTAATTAAGCGTGTCCTTACGTGTTCAATTTTAAAGTAAAGAAGTAACAAGTCCAATAGTATAGCAAATATTTAAATTTAATATTTAAACGCGAATGTGGGTAAAATTGACTTCCGTTCATTTCGATAGCGGAAAATCTTCATAAACGGTGATTTACGTAATTTAGGTTGGATTTATTTTACTTTTTTGATATAAAAAACATAGATCTGTCAAATTAAATCAATTTGTAATATTCAATCATGTTAATTTTCATGGGAAATGCCATTTAAAAACTTTGAGCTACAAGCGAGCGGAAAAAATAAAATAGTTTAATTGCATTTTTTTTACTAGTAAAATAATTTCTTAAAAATCAATTAAAGCCAAAAAACTCTACAATAATTTGAATGTTGAATGACCTCTATCAAATGAACGTCGTAAAGCAGAAGGCGACCATCCTCGATTTTTGGCAAAATGAGTTTTAGTGCCCTAGGCTTAAGGTTTAGTATTAGCTACATTATCCAAAGACAGTTAACTTGAGATCATATTCAGAAGCCGAGATATTAAAATGTCAAATGCGACCATCTGCCATAATCGCTCATTTTATTGTGTAAAAAGCGACCATTGGAGGCGATGGCTGTGCAAAATCCCTAAAAACCATGAAAATGCATTAAGCTTAATGCGACCATCGCGATGGGCTGGGAGATTTTAGTGAAAAAGTACATTTTATTAATATGCAGAAACAGACCATCGCAGATGGTCTCGTTCTGCAAAATGTGTTATAGCAAATAATTGTACATTTACAGAATGCGACCATTGTTCACGCGGGGATGGTCTAGTATTGCGATACGATATTTGACATAAATATCTGTGATTCTTTGTTTATCAGAAAGCGACTATGCCCATAAAAGGTAGTAGTCAAAAAAGTGCAACAGAACATCTTTAGCGTGTTTTATGCTAAGCATTCATCCCTCTCGCTCCACGTGCACCTCTGCAACATTCGAGGTCTGCACGCAAATATCGAACCAGTCCGATACCACCTTGAGACTGAGAGCCCGCACTTGCTATTCCTCACGGAGACGCAAATCAGATGTCCTGCTGACGCAGCCTATCTCTCTTACCCAGGCTATGTACTGGAGCACAGGTTCAAGTCGCGCACCGGTATCTGCGTCTACGCGCGCGATGACATCTGCTATAGGCGTCTCCGTGACCTTGAAAGTTCCAGATTCTCCTTTCTGTGGATTTTGGTCGACACCGGCTTAGAGAAGATACTCTATGCATCTATCTATGCTCTATGATGTCTATCGCGTATAGAGAGGCGTATAACCTAGCGGTGTCGCTAAATCTCACCCAGATGGTCAAGGAAGCTACGCGAGTGCCCGACGTTGACAGCCACACAGCCAACTGCTTGGACCTTTTGCTGACGAATGATCCGGACAGATATTCAATGTCGGTGTCTGCACCACTTGGTGGTTCCGATCACTGGCTGGTGAAGTCTGTATCGTCTTATACTCCGCCTGATCCTAGCCCTAGAGGCAAACGGCGGGCATGGCGGTACAAGTCAGCAAAATGGGAAGAGATGCGGGATTTCTTTGCATCTTACCCTTGGCGGCAAGTATGCTTCTCTTCTTGTGACCCAACAGACTGCGCAAATGCCGTTACGGAGGTGATAAATCAGGCAATGGAATATTTCATTCCATTTTCTGATGCTTCACCATCTGGCGCAGCTCGCCCATGGTTTAATGCTGCATGTGACAGCGCTGTAGCGTGTAAGCATGACGCATATTTGGCCTGGGCTGACGCTCGAATGCCGCAGTAGAAAAAGCGAATCTATTCGCAGGTCTATTTGCGGACAACTCACGTTTAGATACCTCAGGAGAAACGCCTCCAAGTATACCTCATTGCGGCGCAACTATGCAGGACATACGCATCAATCAAAAGGAGGTGCTTAAGACACTTAGAGGTCTAGACGTGAACAAAGCTAGTGGTCCTGATGGTATACCAGCTATTGTGTTGAAAACCTGCGCACCCGAGTTGTCCCCGATTCTGACTCGTCTTTTCCGTCTTTCTTTGGAGACTGGTATAGTCCCTAAGTGCTGGAAGCTTGAGAACGTCCAACCTGTTCCAAAAAAGGGTAGTCGTGCCGATCCTAATAACTATCGGCCTATCTCGGTTACGTCCATTTTGTGTAAAATTATGGAGCGTGTACTGAATAGGAAGCTCATGGCATACCTTGAATACAATAACCTCCTCAGTGACCGACAGTACGGATTTCGCCGAAATCGGTCGACTTCTCGTGTATGCCACACACATTCTGAGCGAGGCCATCGAGAACAACGGTGAGGCCTTGGCTGTGTCTCTCGACATCTCGAAGGCCTTTGATAGGGTTTGGCACGACAGTCTCCTTAACAAGCTCCCTTCTTATGGACTACCAGCCTCCTTTTGCTCTTGGATTAAAGACTTCTTGAGAGAACGATCGATTCGAGTGATTGTTGACGGGTGCTCGTCCGATCAAATGGCAATAAACGGCGTACCTCAAGGGTCTGTAATTTTCCGCTGCTCTCTTCCTGCTGCATATTAATGACCTTCTGAAACCTGGTATCTTAGGGTATGCAGATGACAGCACAGTCGTGGAAAGATACACTTCTGGTCCAAGAGCCAAAAAGGCGGAAATCGAGGCGTTGATAGAAGATATGGTTGTGCGTATGAATAAAGCTCTAAAAGCTGTGTCCGACTGGGGTAACGTAAATCTCGTCAAATTCAACGCCAATAAGACTCAAGCCTACCTTTTCTCCGCCAAAAAGAGTGAGTTTCTTTTGTCTCCTACTTTCCAAAATATATTCTTTTCATTGACAGACCGTCTTGAACTGCTTGGACTCACGTTAACCCCAACAATGAACTTTAAGGGCTACCTTGAATCTAAGGCTAAACTGGCTAGTAAAAAGCTTGGCATCATTAATAAGGTTAGGCGATACTTCTCACTGGGACAACTGCTTCATCTGTATCAAGCACAGGTCTGATCGTGTATGGAGTACTGCTGCCACCTTTTTGATGGATCAGCCATGTATCAGCTGGAAGCTTTAGAATCAGTGGACCGGCGAGCTGTGAGGTTAATCGGTGACGATAAACTAGCTGCCAAGAAGCTACTTAGTCTCGAGCACCGCCGTAAAGTAGCATGTTTGTCTATTTTCTATAGGATTCATTTCGGGGAATGTGCGCAAGAGCTTCACGACCTAATTCCACCCTCCCCATTTCACTACAGGACTAGCAGAAAATCGGCGAATTACCTTATTTCTCGTTGAAATGCCAAAAATCCGTACTCAGCGATATTCGATCCACATTCCTGTTGCGTACTGCACAAGAATGGAATTCGTTGCCGCCGTCTCTGTTTCCTGAGACCTACAATCTTGGAATTTTCAAGGCTAGAGTGAAAAGATATCTTCTAGATCGACGATCTCCATCCTCGGCCACACCGTCGCTTAACATCAGGCGAGTTGGTGGTCAATCGTAGATATATAGTGTATAAAAAAAAAAAAAAAAAAAACTATTAAAAATGTTCCTAGTAATTCTTATTTTTATTTAAAGAAAAATTGGTTAGTAAGTTTAAAAGATATTTATTTTTTATTAAAATATTTATCAGCCGTTTTTACTATAGACTGTTTTGCATTATTCAGAACACGACCATTTGTTTGGCTGTTTCTATTTTTTAAACTATTAACAAAAATTCATTAAGCTGAAAGAGACCACATCGTATAGATGTGTTCTGCTAATTACAATATGACGAATTTTAGCAATAAGCAGAAGACGACCACAACTTTAACTGCAAAAAAATATAATAAAATTAATGATTTTCTGAGTTTTTATTACCTTAATCTCTAGCCACTGAAATATACTTTCATATAAACTAAATACTTAAATCATAACACTAAGTGGGAAAGTAGCAGCAGCAAAATACTTTGAAATGGCCGTATCTCAAAATGCATTTTTCGTCGATGGTCGCTTTCTGTTTTACGCCGTACAAATATAAGTTCTAAGATTAATAGTAAGTAATATCAAATTTCAAAAAAATTCACCCCATTCCATGAACAATAGGTATGCACCTATTGTTTTCTTTATGTTTCTTGAGTTATCTTTTGTTTGCTTTTTGGAAGACTAGTTTTCGGGTATGTACTAACTAAAAACAATTTAAAAAAATCGGTCAAGTGCATGTCCGGCCACGCGCAATGTAGGGTTTCGTAGTTCCATATTACAATTTATGTCTATGTCAATACTATATGAACTTAAAATAGGGTTGTTTGATACTAAGAATATTCTAGTTAAGCTAAGTGGATCGACTATTACCTACTCGTTAACTTGTAAAACCTACTTACTTGTGATATTTTTCCTTACGATTTCGTTAGGGAAATTAATTGCTGGGTTTTCTTAGCATACCTCTGTTCGACAAGAACCATTTAGCTGGTAGATGGGGAGACACTTGACCCGAACAAAAATTATCATTTTAAAGCCTAATATTTTGCAAAAGAGACGAAGACAAATATGGAATACTAAATTAAATAATATATTTTTGAATTACCTATCCAATTACAGCCAACAGCAAGGGGTATACAAGAAAAAAACATCCCTACTTTACGTATAGAGGAATTTTTAGGGCACCTCTCTTGTAATTACTCTATTCCCATCGAAAGTGTTTTCAAGATATATTTTAATTACGCCGATAAAGTAGTAAAATTTATTTTAGCACTTGATAACGAGGCCTTAGAAATGTAGAAATTGCTAAAGTGAAGCAATTCCAGCGCAGTTGGTTGTGCATTAAACTTTTATATTGTAAAGCACCTTTTTAAAAAGAAACTGCCAGCTAATCTTCCGTGATGGAAAAGTATCATTAGGAAACTGAATTATAATTATTTGAGTATTATAGTTTTGCAGCCTAGGTGTTTTACGATAGCTTTTCCACTTGAGAGTTATAGTCTCAAGTGGAAAAGCTATCGTCAAACACCTATTGATGCCATGGATATCAACCACCTACTTGAGAGCCAGTTCTTATTCCATGTTATGTATGCTTACCATCTTCTACCACATTAGATTGCTTAAAACTGAAGAAGTGAAATAATTCACATTATTAATGCATTTTTAGGCGTATAATTAACTGAAACTCCATTGTCAATGTTACCCACAATTAAAGAAAATACGTTGACTTTTTTGTTAATATTTGTTGAATATTTTTACGTAGTAAAACTAAATAAGACCAAGAAATATTGTTTAAAAGGTAATATAGATCAATGTTTTATCGATATTAAATAAAAACCATGGGACTTAAACAAGTTTTGTATAATTAAATCCGAAATCTTGGACATACATTTTTCATTCACAAATTCTTGTGTTTAGAAAATGGTGGAAAACTTTTAAAACTTCCATCACATTTGTCAACTTTATGCATACATTAACATTTATAATGTTTGACGACTACAACTCACGCATTCATCAATCAATTTAATTACTCATCTTTTGGTAAAAAAAATCAAGAATCTTTAAACCAGGCTATGTCCAAAGTTTAACGCAAAGTCAAAGTTACCCACATTTACAGTATTGTATTGTTTTATTATTGTTACCAAAAATAAAGCCTATGACACTCAAGGAATGAAAACGAATCTAACGATACCTCGGACATCAAAATCGGTCAAGTCGTTTAGGCTGTAGGATATAGAATAGGCTGTAGGTAATAGAGCAACATACTTCATTTATATAAAAACTTACACACACGTACACACACACCCACTCCAAGAACAAACCTTCTTCTTGCGCAGACGGGTAAAAAGACTGGCATTTCGATCGGTATCCATAGTCAAAGACGATTTAAATTGTTTTCGTCCATCGTCAAGAAGAAATTACAAATAAACAAGCACCGAGAGTGATCCTATTATTTTAACCCCGCTTTAACTGTGAACGAATGATGTCAATGCGCGTTTTATTTCACATTTTATCTCTAAGCTCTTTTTATGCAGCGAGTTTATCTCGATTGTTATTTTAGGTTATTATAATATACGACTTCATACATATTCGTTTAGGTAATTGCTGCGAGTGCACGGATCAAAGACTTACGTAATAGGGCGAATTCTGTGGCTCGGATGTCAGATAATAAAGTTTTTCGCAGAGGTAAAAAGAATTATAAGTTATGCTTAGGTACATATTAACTATATAGGTCTAAAAATAGTTATTTGTTATACAAGAGTGCAAAGTTGCTTTTTAACCGCGTGCTCAATTTTGATGACCGAGCAAGCGAAGGATTCTAAAATTAGAATCCTGAGCGTTAGCAAGGGAATCAAAAGAGCACGAGGTGAAAAATCTTTGCACTCGAGTGCAACACGTAACTTTTCATCCCACCTCATCGAGGAAATGACTAAATGCAAAAAAAACATCAAGATCATTTTATGTGTTTAGGTATTAACTACTACATTATGATAGGTAAGTATTAATATATAATAATAAATAATGTATCTTGTTTTAACCTAAGGTTTACCAATATGTCGTGAAAAGAAAACGGCGCGCGCAAAGCAAATTTAGAAAAAATTGTACACCAAGAAGGTTCCGAGTCTGAGTTTTTAACAAATTAAAAAAGGTTGTATGATAAATTCGGCACCATGGAGGTAGAACTAAATATGTCTAGACATCCTTCTTAACGTAGCTACGTTTTTCGAATGTATGTATGTATGTTTCTATATAACCTCCTACAGCCTAAACGGCTTGACCGATTTTGATGTGCGAGGTGTCGTAAGATTCGTCTTCACTCCATGAGTGCCCTAGGCTATATTTTTTGTAATAATAATAATACAACTCTCGCAAAGACAAAAAAATCGGTTTTTTCGTAACCGCCAAGGAACTTTTTCATTAGAAATAAGTGAATTTACTAGATATAATTATATAGTCTGCGCATTTAAGTATAACATTTTACGGCGAATTTACGAATACTTTTTCACAAAAAAATGCATACAACAGCGTATTAAGCGTAACGAAATCGTACGTAACGTATCTGCAGTCGGGTATTTTGTTTTCCTTTAATATAGATCAACATCATCATCATCGTCTCAGCCATAAGAAGTCCACTGCTGGACATAGGCCTCCCCCATGGATTTCCAAAAATACCGATTGAAAGCGGCTTGCATCCAGCGTTTTCCTGCCACTTGTATGAGGTTATCTGTCCATCTCGGGGCTGGTCTTCCTATATGATATAAACGGAATGATGATATTGGTGGACTTAGCCGTAAATAGATTAAATTATTTTTAACAGTCACATTAGCATATACTTAAATGTGCAAATAAATATATTTATACAATAGGTACATATATTGATAGCATATAAATATGCTATAATATAATATAAATATATTATTGGCACATTTATATGCTAATGTGACTGTTCGCTGTCATTATCATAACAGCGGATGTTCTCATTTGAGTCAATATTACTTATCTTAAAATGTATTATTATGTATTTATTGCTAAATGCTAAATAATGCGACGCACGATTCATTCATCTGTTTTTTTTTATATTTATTTATTTAGTTTATTGGTACACGAAACAGAATACGAGTACAGTCTTACAATTTTTACAATGTACAATTCATAATTTTGGCCTAAAATATATTCTTTAAATGTATATGCTACCGGCCAAACACGATTTCAGGACAAACTAGTTTGGCCTAGGCTAAACTAGTTCATCCTATCGGGCTTAGGACAAACTAGTATAGTCTAGGCAAAACTAGTTTGTCCTAAGCCCGATAGGATGAACCAGTTTAGCCTAGGCCAAACTAGTTGATCCTGATATAAATACGCACACTCTAATGTTTGTCCAGTCAAGTCAAAATAAATGTCATATAAGATGGTGATAGGTATAAGCAATAATTTCTTCAGAGATTAGGTTATGTTTTTTTTTTTAATACAAATTTATAGATAATTTACAAATACAGATAATTTACACTTTAAGTATGAAGCTGCAAAGAAATTTTCTGCGACAGCGCTAAGGGGGAAAACGAGGAAAGTCCCAAGAGCGAGTCGGAAATAAATTTGTATTAAAAAAAAAAAAAAAAAAACTAATCTCTGAAGAAATTATTGCTTATACCTTTACCAGGATCAACTAGTTTGGCCTAGCCTAAACTGGTCTATCCTATCGGGCTTAGGACAAATTAGTTTGGACTAGCCTAAACTAGTTCATCCTATCGGGCTTAGGACAAACTAGTTTTGCCTAGGCTATACTAGTTAGTCCTAAGCTCGGTAGGATGAACTAGTTTAGCCTAGGCCAAACTAGTTTGTCCTGAAATCGGGTTTGGCCGGTAGCATATACACAACATGTTATAATTACAATTACAATAATTACATTTTCAGTTTCAAAAGTAAAAGAAATGAAAAGAAAATTGGTAACATCACTTGATTAAATTATATTAATTAAACTTCATCATCGTATGCAGCAAACACAATATTTTTAACGTCTTGTTTAAATTTGTAATATTTTTGACTGAAGACATCAATTGAATCATAGTGTTCTTTAGATATTTCATTATATTGGCGACTATAGAAAAGAGTATTATTATTGTACACCCCTAAATACGAATGTTTTTGCAATTCCATCGCGTTTTCTGGGCTTAATGTTTATGCTGATATTTGCAAGAAGAGATGGGCAGTCAATTTTTGAGTGTATAATTTTGTGTAAACAAACTAAATCTAATTGAATCGTCGCGTTTTGAGAGTTTGTAACTTAAATTTAGCCAATTTTTGTTTATATGTTTTAAGCTTTCGTTTTAGACCCTCGGCCTTACCGAAAAACGTTATTTAACTATAAGCAACGCTTAACTTATGTTGGTCAACTTCTCTCTGACACGTAATGACCCTTGCGGAAAGAAGACAGAGAATTTAAGAAGATGGTTAAAGATAAGTTTTCGGTATGGCCGCCTGTCTATAACTTAAGATACCTAAACACTTGCTTTGTACACGCTCGATACGTTTCGTGTGTATATCATAAAAGTGGGACCACCATTGTAGAATAAATAGATAGGAAGCTGTACGGATTTTTGAAATCTTTAGTAATACGAGAAATGAAATATTTTGTACGACTATGTAATTTCCGTACATTTCTTGTAAATAATAAAAAAATATAACAAAAGAACTCTTAAACGTGACCGAGTTCAAGGTCATTAAGCGTAGTTTGCGTTAAGTACTTATGCATTTTAAAGTTCCGTGTTAGCTACGGAACACTAAAAAACTTACCTAAAAATGCGAAAGTTTCGCATGTCTGTCTGTCGGGCCGCAGCTTTGCTCAAAGACTGTTAGTAGGTACTTGAAAGCTATAATTTGGTGGAGTATAAAAATATATTAATCACACGCTCACAAAAAGAAAAAAAAAACTTGAAAGATTTTTAAGAGTACCGCCCCTTTATATAGATGATGGTTTCCTGATCCGTTTGGTGTCAGGTGTTATTTTTAAAATTTATGACCACTGAGCCACTATTGCTTCAAAAAATAGATAGATAGATAGGTGAACTCTTTATTGTACACCCACCTTAAAAGTAATAACAAAGAACTTAAATAGACTAGTGCAACAAGTGGCGGCCTTATCGCTAAAAACAAAAAATTGCTTCAAAAATTATTTTTTTGTCAGCCCTGTTTATACAAACAGTCTCACTGCTGGGCGCGGGCCATCTTCTCATTATGAGAATGGTTAGGCCATAGTCTGCCACGCTGGCCAAGTGCGGGTTGGCAGACTTCACACATCTTCAAGATCATTGAGAACTCTCAGACATCTAGGTTTCCTCACGATGTTTTCCTTCACCGTTTGAAGTTGCCGGCAATCAACAATACGCACATAACTTCGAAAAGACAGAGGTGCGTGCCGTGGGATTCGATCCCAGGACCTGCGGATCGCAGGTCAGGCGGTCTCCCGACTAAACTGCCGGAAACAAAAAATATTACAACAAAACAAAATAAAGTTACCGTTGATACAATTACCTAAAAGTCTAATTCTAATTTGAGTAGGGGGCGATGAAGCCTGCACTGACGTCCCGGTTGGGGTGTATTGGGCTGGGCATTCCCCTCAACCAGCCTACCCAAACTATTCGAGCTCCTTGATGTACTGGAACATAGCCTTCTCACCTAATAGTCTGTTCAGATATATATAGAACTAATGTGGCACTGAGGGCACTGCTGTCCTTATTTTGTTCAATCGAGACGTTCATCATCACATCTCAGCCACAAGAACTCCACTGCTGGACATAGGCCTCCCCCATGGATTTCCAGAAAGACCGGTTGGAAGCGGCCTGCATCCAGCGTCTTCCTGCCACTTATATGATACCCTCTGTCCACCTTGTGGCTGGTCTTCCTATGCTGCGCTTGCAGGTTCGTGGTCTCCATTCGAGAACTTTTCGGCCCCATCGGCCGTCATTTCTACATTCTATGTGCCCTACCCACTGCCACTTCAACTTGCTAATCCGCTATGCTATGTCGGTGATTATTGTACGTCTACGGATTCCTTCGTTTCTGATACAATCTCGCAGAGAGACCCCGAGCATAGCCCTCTCCATAGCTCGATCGAGACGTTAGTTCTAATTTTTTGCCACGATCATTCTCTATCCAAACATACTTTAGGTATTAGAAACAAATTACAAAATATACGGAATAAAATTGAAAAAAACGATATAATAGTGATCATTTAAAAAAATGGCGTTGCGCTTGTCGTGTCACGCGCAATGTAGGGTTCCGTAGTTACATATCATAATTTATGTGATATTAAATCAAGGTCTCTTGTTTTGATACTAAGAACTTATTATGATTTAACTTATGTTATTTTAAATGAAATATTCATTTTGACTTGTCTAAGTACCTAATTATTTTAAGTTGATCGACTACAACTCGATAACATGTAAAGCCTACGTTAGCCGTGATAGTTTTCCTGTTAAATTCATCATATATTTCTACTAGCATGATTTTTTTCATATCTCCAAAATCAACCGTTTAGCCGATAGAGGCCGATATATGTGACTGACAAAAATTATCATTTCAAAGCAACGGATCCCTAAATTGAAAAATAAAACCGGACAAGGCAAGTGAGACTCGCTCACCGAGGGTTCCGTACAAACTAGTAGATAAAAGGGGGAAATTATATATTTTTTATATAAACTACGGAACCAGAAAATTCAGATATAATACGAAACAAAATGATTGACATTGATAATCCAAGTATAATTACAGATAGGGGTAACGCTGCTAGTATTATGGGCACCTTTGAGTCGGGATCAATTTAGGGCGGGTTATTTGAATATTTTCAGGGTTCAAAAGCGTGCCAATGGACTTCTTATCCTTTAGAAACCCGAGAAGATGATTAAACTAACCTACTTTTATTAGTAGATATGATTTGTAATCTCATGATGATCCATACTATACCTACTATAATAAATACCCCAAAATTGGTATAAGATAACTAACTATAAGCACTCTTATATACCTATAAATTTCATCAAAATTGTTAGTTAGGTTTTTCGGCACTTGAAACAAGTTTTTTACCCGTTTCTGAGTAACAAGTAGGTACTTAATAAAGGAAGTCACCTCGAAATCAAGTTAGAAACTAACATCTCAATTTACATAACATCTCCGCAGTTCAACATTTGACAGCTTCAATTCGCCTACCTATACTAGATAAAATATAGCTTGATCTCTGTGACAGCTGTCAGAAAAATCACGCCTATGAAGTCCTAAATTTCATAATAGTACAGTCCGTACTGTCAATGTCATACTTTATGGGCATGCCGATTAGTGATGGGCGACGAATGATCGCGACCACAGAGTTTTAGATAGAGTTTTATTTAAAATATCGATAGTTTATACTAACGATATTTTAAATAAAACTTAATTTATCATTAATTTTACTGTATATTTTAATATCATAATATTATTTACATGTGTATATACTTGATCTCAAATAATAGTGAGTAAATTGAATCCAAATTCTCACCTACTGAAGCAACATTTGGCTCAAAGGCCGTGCTACCACTTACCAGGCCATAAACTAAAAAAAGGCACGCCGCCATCTTGTTTGAAACGAACCGTTCTCCTCAGTACGAGTGCCGACGCCTTGTATACGCCACGTGTTTTCCGTTAATTACTTTGTTTTTGTTACTATTGTTGTTAATTTGTTGAGTTTTGTTGTTATTGTTAGTTTTTTGTTGGCATAATGCCAAAGAGAACGAAGAAAACTGTTTTGAACAGTCAAAGTTTAAATGATCAGTTTAATTTAGTGACGTATGTAATTAAATTAAACCAAATTGTATGTTACATTAGCATCGATAATAGTGAAAAACGTCGATAAATACTATCGTAACATTATTATAATTTATTTAATTAATATCATAATATTATTTACATGTTAACATACTATATCTTAAATAGTAGTAGTTGTAGGTGAGAAATTTGATTTTATTTACTTACGTAAAATCCAATTTCTCACCTACAACTACTCATTCGATTTCATTACAACATTGTTTGATAATCGATTTTTTCCACCACTATCCCAACTCTAAAAATATCAATCTTCTATGTAAATATCACTGTCGCAGAGATCAAGCTATCTTTTAAGCAGTATAGAGCGCTAGTGCGAGTCGCGGGCCTTGCTCTATTAGGGTTCCATATATTATTTTTTAACTAAGCAACTCAACAAAAATCTCTGTTGCAAATTCGCAATACATCAAGCCGAAGATCGTCAGAGATGGAAACAGATTTGTCGTCATCTGCCACACCAGGATCGGAAGCATCCCGACGCTCAGCAGTGAGAAACTAATGGAGAGGGAACTAAGTAATTATCCGACTCTAATTTCTGTCTTTCCGAGTGTTGGCTATATTTTTTTCAAATAATAATAATATAACATTTTGTTGTTAATTATTGAATTATTGTTCCGATAGTCGGCAAGCGGTTTAATAGCGAAGAGCCTCGACCAACATCTCAAGAGGCTCTCTCGCGATGGTGGGTCAAGGGTCGGATTCAGAAGGTAGTCGTCCTAGACACGGCACGAATTGTCTGGAGGTTTCTGAGTCTGTACCCCCTACCGCCAGCAGCTGAGGCCCTGCACCGCTGCCGGCGGCACCCAATTTAAGTTTTTTATAATACAGTAGAATCCGGATATCACGACCTTCAAGGGACCGGCGAGACTATGTCGTACTAACCAGATGACGCACAAAACGGCGGGATTATTTCTTAAGTACATACCTAACTTACAGACACACAGCAACATACAGGTCGAATTGTTAACCTCCTTTTTTTGGAAGTCGGTTAAAAATAAGCATATGTGATTCCTATAAAATGTTTTATTTACCTAAAATACCTTTTGCATTTATAATATGTATTCGTAAGTTAGGTATGTATTTAAGAAATAATCCCGCCGTTTTGTGCGTCATCTGGTTAGTACGACATAGTATCGCGGGTCCCTTGAAGGTCGTTATATCCGGATTCTACTGTGTAGTTAGATAGGATAATTTAATTATGTTAAGTAGGTATGTTAAAAGAAAAACAAAATACCCGACTGCAGAAAAGCTGTTTTTACAGTCTAACTTACTATTTCGTTCCGTTTGATATGCTGTTGAGTGCACGTTTTTTTTGTGAGTAAGTATGTGTAAAATCACTGTAAAAGATTATAATGCGCATTTTTTAGAATAATTCTAGTAAAATCACTTGTTAATTACGAAAAAGTATGTTTAAGAATACGAAGAAACGTATTTGTTTATTTTTGCGAAAAAAGTATTTTATAATGTATAAAAAACCAAAGTTTTTATAAAAGACACCGATTTCGTTACGTTTGATACGCTGTTGAGTGTAAATTTTTTGTGAAAGTATGCGTAAAATCACTGTAAAAGATAAATGTACCTAGATTCTTTAGAATAATTCTAGTAAAATCACTTGTTTTTTACGAAAAAGATCGTTGGAGGTTACGAAAAACGCATTGTTTTCTTATTGCAAGCGATGTATTATTATTATTACAAAAAAAACGAGTAAGTAAAAAAACGAAAGTAAAGACGAATCTAACAATACCTAGCACATCAGAATCGGTCAAGCTATTTAGGCTGTAGGCGATCATATAGAAATATACACTTACAGGGATACATACATACATTTATTTATTTTAGAAACACCAACAGTATACATATTACATTAAGACTTAGTAGGTAATCTCTAATATTATTATAGATTCTGATATAAATGTTTACACCATACATAAATACATACAAACATACATACACTATAAAAACATAACACTCCTTCTAACGCAGTCGGGTAAAAATAGATATTATTAGTGACATACATATAATATTATATAGAAGCCTTATACCATTTAGTTTAGACGGACCTTACCCATGGAACCCAAAAAGCTGGTTTTTAGGGTTCCGTACCCAAAGGGTAAAAACGGGACCCTATTACTAAGACTTCGCTGTCTGTCTGTCTGTCTGTCTGTCTGTCTGTCTCCAGGCTGTATCTCATAAACCGTAATAGCTAGAAAGCTGAAATTTTCACAAATGATGTATTTCCTTTGCCGCTATAACAACAAATACTAAAAATTAAAAAAAATTAAATATTAAGGGGGGTCCCCATACAATAAACGTGTTTTTTTCGTATTTTTTTGCTCAATATTAAAAACGGTAACAGGTAGACGCTTCAAATTTTCACAGAATATTTACTTGTATATTACCTTTCAAAATAAATAATTAAATAACAATAAAGTAAATATTAAAGGGGGGCTCCCATACAACAAACGTAATTTTTAAGCAATTTTTACTCGATCTTAATTAACAGGTAGGAACTTGAATATTTGTAAGTAAATATTTAGAAATATATTAACTATAAAAATAAATACCTAATCTAATACATAAAAACTCACAAAATGAAAATAATCCGTGCATCTAAACGCGGTGCGAGCGCCGGTTTAGCGGGGTAGCGGGGGAGGTAACATGACGGAGCGAGCCATAGCCGCGCGTATTCGCGCGAGCGTCGTTATGTTGCCCGGATGTGTATCGAAAACCTACCTATAAGTTTGCAATTTACTACTTGGAATTTCGTTGATTTCTCGTTATTTTATAAACAGAACTAAACTTTGTAGTATTATAGATGATAGTACGGAACCCTTCGTGCGCGAGTCCGACTCGCACTTGGCCGATTATTTATAGTAATTTTTGTCATAGAACGAATAAATTAAGGGTTCCAATTAAATTAATTTCGCAATAAAACCGGCTAAGCTGGATTATCATGTTTTTTTTTTATCATAAAGAACATCTGTTTGTTTCCTTTGACATCTTTGATATCAATTTGAAGTGATACAGGTTGTCAAGAATTTAACTTTTTTTTCAATTTGACATTCTTCTGTGTACGCAAGACCTACCTTGCAAATTCTGACAGTACTTATAGGTGGTTTTTAACCGATTGGGGAAAGAGGGTAATGTTTTTCGGGAAGAAGAATGTTTTTACCCATGTATGTATTGTCTGCTACAGGCTAAACGGCTGTACAAATATTGATATAAATATTGATTTCGCATAAAATAAAAAAATAAGTACCTTTACGTACACTTCTGGAGGTAAATAAGTGTTTAACTATTTTTCTGTGAGCAACATTTCAAACGATAAAAATTACCTTTGCTCAAAGACTCTTAGTACTAGAAATCTGTAATTTGGTACAGTTATGCATATTAATAAAGTCGACAAAATAGTAAAATAAATCTTGAAAAAATAGTACCTACTTACCCTATACGTCGTACCTTCCTTTCTCGTCTACATTATTTAATGGGGAATTCAAAAATACTTATTGTGTAGGTATCATCATCATCATCATCTCAGCCATAAAAAGTCCACTGCTGGACATAGGCCTCCCCTATGGATTTCCAAAAAGACCGATTGGAAGCGGCTTGCATCTAGCGTCTTCCTGCCACTTGTATGAGGTCATCTGCCCATCTCGTGGCTGGTCTTCCTACGCTGCGCTTGCCGGTGCGTGGTCTCCACTCGAGAACCTTTCGGCCCCATCGGCCATCAGTTCTACGTGCTATGTGGCCTGCCCACTGCCACTTCAACTTGCTAATCCTCTGTGCTATATCGGTGACTTTCGTACGTAGTACGTGTGTAGGTATAAGTTTTGTTAAAGTTAAATATGGAGCCAGCTGAATGGTTGGTATTGGATATTTATTATTCGTGCAAAATTCATAAATCCTTAACTTGATCTATGTTCAATGCTTATGGTATCAAGCAAAAAGTTAAGTCCAAATAGTAATGTGCAACTACAGAACCTCACACTGCGTGTGACCCGACACTCATTTTGTACAGTTTTTTTATTTTGATGTGCAAATCACTCTGGCGGAAGAGGCACACCACACACAATATGAAGTTGATACCAAAATTCGATTCGTTATATTATGGTCTACGGAACCCTAAGCATACACACATTGGTAAATCAAACAAAACACCCTTGATTACTTTTCACACACGTACTGGTACTTATCTGTATGTATACCGAATACCGTACATGGAGCCATAAATACTAAGTGTAAAAACACCACAAAATTATATATACAAAAATAATATTAATTGCCAATTTTACATAATTGCTCTCTTATATACTTTTTCTCAGAAATACGTAGAACAATATCTACATGACAATTATTTGAGTTATTTTTAGATACACGCATGCTTACGTATATTATACATGTTTGCCTTGTAACACCACATTTACTCAGGCATAAAGTCTATTTATAGGTAAATATTGAGCCGTTGTGAAACATTTCGTAAACTATTTTGTACAGAAAATATATTTGCCTTATAAAACCTCATTTACTCAGGCATAAACTCTATTTAGAGGAACTGGTGATCTTCTCGTGTATCCCTAGCGTATGTATCATTTTTAGCGAGGCTATCGAGAATCACAGAGAGGCGTTGGCTGTGTCCCTCGACATTTCGAAAGCCTTCGATAAGGTTTGGCACGACAGTCTCCATAACAAGCTCCCATCTTATGGACTAACTGCCTACTCTTGGACTAAAAATTTCTTCAGAGAACAATCGATTTGAGTAGTTGTTGACAGCTGCTCATTCGATCAAATTAGGATCAACGCACCTCAATCAAAGGTCTACACTTACTTCCCGTTACTCTCTTCCTGCTACATTTAATGGGCAGACTCGCCCACCGAGGGTTCCGTACAAACTAGGAAATAAAAGGGGGAAATATTTATTTTTAATTTTCTTTCTTATACCGAAAAATATACAACGTAAAAATATTTAAAAACCTGTTTTAACTAATGCTAATTAAGCTCTTTCATATGATCCACATGATACGGTTAATTCACTTTAAAATTTCGACCCTCATTCCTTGGGGTTCCGTTTTTTCCTATTGAGGTACGTTCATTAAGGGTTCCGTTTTTTCCTATTGAGGTACGGAACCCTAAAAACGGCAAAAAATCACAGTTGTTGCATAGGAGCCCTTAAATATTAACTTTATTTTAATTTAGTTATTTATTTTTAATGTGAATAATTTAACTAAATATTCTGTGAATATTTAAAGCGTCTACCTGTTGCCGTTATCAATATCGAGCGAAAAAAAACACGTTTGTTGTATGGGAGCCCCAATTATGTTGGGCTGTCGTCGAGGATGCAAAAAAACCGAATATTTAATGAATATAAATTTAATTTTAATTACAACTAATTTACATGTGACTGATGTCGATGTAAGAACAAAAGTGACATACTTAGTGACCTATAACTTAAAAGTAAATTTATGTTTCCCTGGATTCACATGGGAGTTCGTTTCTCAGTATCTTGCGGCGATCGAACAGTATTGTGAAACAGCGACGACTTCCCGGTAGGTGTTGCTATGTGTCATCAAATCACACGATGTCTGCTTACTTAACACCCCCTTAAATATTAATTTTATTCTGTTTTTTTTTTTGTATTTGTTGTTATAGCGGCAACAGAAATACATCATCTGTGAAAATTTCAACTGTCTATCACGGATCATGAGATACAGCCTGGTAACAGACGGACGGACAGCGGAGTCTCAGTAATAGGGTCCCGTTTTACCCTTTGGGTACGGAACCCTAAAAACAAGGCAATCAAAAATCAAATTGTATATGCTCAAGGCTAATGGAGTAATATTTTAAACTAGTAACAATGTAGACCCACAAACGAGATACGAGAGGAATTCGCTAATCAACCGGTTAAGAGTTAATCAGGAACAGATCGTTTTTTCCGTTTCCAGCTTACATTCCATTTATTTGTTGGAAATGTTAGGAATTTTGACCAAAGACAGCTGGTTAGATGCAGTCTGCAGATTATTTATTTTATTTTATTTATTTATTTTAGAAACACCAACAGTATACATATTACATTGACTTAGTAGGTAATCTCTATAATAAGGTTGGATTAGGTATAATAAGTATTGCAAGTAGGTACCTACATCTAACCTACCGCCTCAACCGGACAATTCAGTATAACCTACTTTGCCGGGCGTCAGCAGCGATAAGACCTCCATCATTTATTTTCTTCAACATTTGATAAATCTACGATTTATCACCAACTAACCTGGTGGTTTGGCTGAGGATGGAACCCTATAATCTAAATAAGAGTGAATAGATATCTTCTAGATTGCCGAGCTTAGCTTTAAGAAAACAGATATAGCGCCAAAGAATTATATTCCTTTGAAACACGCATCAAAAACTTAGACCGAAATCATTGAGAATATAATTTTCGTTTTTCTATGAGAAATGGGTGGTAATGCGCCAACTTTCTGCTAATCCTGTAGTGGTATGGGGAGGGTGGAATACCTACGCTCTTTCGCACACTGAGAGACACACATAATTAATTATTTTTGCTATTATAATATTACGATAATCCTACATTAATTAAGTAGTTTAATTTAATATATTATAATAATTTCGACAGCAAAAGCTCATTTGAAACCGACGAAAAAACAAACGGAGTCATCGACCCTTGACCGTGCGGTAGAACCCATTGACCAGTTTTTTTATTTCTTTTTAAGGATCGAACGCCGCCGCCTTCTCAGCGTCCCTACCCTACCTTACATTGCTATAATATTGACTTTGCTGCCATCAACCTCTTGCTTGCCAAAACCATAATTGGAGGGGATTTTAATGCCCACCATACTAACTGGTCTTATAAAAATGACTCAAGAGGTACTAAAATATTAGATTCTAGTTTAAACAATGGCTTTGTGAAGAAAAGGGGTGGGAAGTAAAGTTTGTAATTATATTTGGGAATTTTTAAGCAAGAGACATTTAACAATACATAGTAGTACTGGACAAAATGGCCAATGAACTCGGTGGAACTCAAAACGTCTAGCACAAGGTGATCCTTCTGCACCAATACTATTTAATATAATAACCCATGAAATCTGTAAGACAATTACTACAGAAATAAGCCAGTACGCCGATGATTTTGTTATATATTTTAGTAATAAAAATATTGATAAATGTGTTTTAGAGATTCAGTCTTCATTAAATATTACAGTAAATCTGCTAAAGAATATCGGTTTACATTTATCAGCAGCAAAATCTAATTTTTGTTTATTTAGCAGAGGTCGCAGACGAAGTTATATAGAACTTAACGTTAATCAGATAAAATTAAAATCTGCTGAAGATATTAGATACTTAGGTATTTGCATGGATCGCTCACTTCTCTGGAATAGGCACATCCGAGAATATAGGGAAAAAACGGAAAGATACCTAAATATTTTAAAAGTATTGGCGGGTAGTGGATGGGGTGTCCATCCCAAGCACTTGAGAAGGCTATACATTAATCTTATTAGAAGAAGAATAGCCTTTGGTTCTTTTCTTTGCGTTAATAGTGCGAATTGTCACATTTCTAAACTAGATAAAATACAGAACCAAGCGCTTAGAATTATAGGTAGATTTATAAAATCAACCCCTATTCATGTTATGGAAAGTGAAGTATGTATACCACCCTTATTTATACGAAGGAAATATTTAGCATATAAGTACTGTCTTAAAGCTATATCATGGTATAATAATTCTACTATAGCCCTGCTTGATGAGTTTGGTGCTCCTGGTGACGATAGATATCGAAGATACTGGTTACATAAAAAGAAACCACTACTTATGTTGACATATAATGAAGTTAAAAAGGAAAAATGTACTAGTTCTAATCCGTTGGATATGTTTTTATTGAATGAGGGGATAACTAATATTAATGTTAAAAATACATAGTTGACGGGCTAGAATGTGTCAAGAAGGCAAAAAGAGTACAATCGTGATCTTCTCAAAAATAACGTGTTAGATGAATTGGAGCAAAATTATAATAATTGGCACAAAAATTTTACAGATGGGTCAAAGAGCACCGGTACGTCATCATCAGGGATAGCTTTTTTTGATGCTACTTACAAACACGTGGAGTGTTATCAGAATACGTCCACAGTATGTATAATGACTTTGGAGTTGTTTGCCATATCAGCGGCATTGTCCTATGTTGAAACTAATGTAAGAGGTAGTGTTGTTATACTTACGGACAGTAAAAGCGGGTTACAACACATAATTAAATGTACCATGGGTAATCGTGGTATTTCAATCGCGTATGGCATCTTACGCAAATAGGAATATTTAAGAATAAATCAAATTACAGTTAAGATACAGTGGCTTCCATCTCATATTGGGTTGTCGGGTAATGAGACGGTCGACCGCTATGCGAAACTAGCTTGTATAAACGGGTCAGAATTATACTTACTACCGAGTGAAGACGAATCTAAGGACACTTCGCACATCAAAATCGGTAAAGCTGTTTAGGCTGTAGGCGCTCATATAAAAACATACATACATAAATACCCACATACATACACTCGAAAAACATAACCCTCCTTCTTACGCAGTCTTACCCGACTGGAGGGCCCGATTCGAGGCTTGTATAACGAGCATTATTACATTGTGTGTGCCTAATCTTACAATAATCCTTGGATTAAACATATACCTATCGATAGCTTATCTCTTTGCCGCTAATTAATTATGATTGCTTGAGTATTTGTCTCCTCCAATTTATTATATAAACTTGTTTTATCTATCGCAAGAGGAAATCACGATACATTCACGATGAAAAGGTTTAGAAAACATTCGGTTTTTGTCCGTTGAAGTTTGACAAAATATCAGGGGTTCATTCATTCATTCGAGGTAGGGTGGGAGGCCATAATAAGGTGGGAGCCTCCCCGTCACTGCGATCCTTGCGGATCTATTTTAACTTCCCTCCTGGGGTTACAGTACAGCACCTCACCAAGTCCCATATCAGGGGTTACCACAATCTTAATTCAATATTAGACTTTGACTTTAATAATAATAATAAATAAATAAATATTTGTGGACATTTCACTCAACACCATCTAGCCCTAAGCAAAGCTTGTACTATGGAACTAGATGGCTGATAGAATACATATATACTTTATTTTTTGTAAATATATACATATGATACATAGAAATACCCAGACACAGAACAAACATCCATGCTCATCACACAAATGTTTGCCCTGGGTGGGGATCGAACCCACGACCTACGGCACAGCAGGCTGACATACTACCAACTGAGCCACAAGGCCAGTCAGGAAGACTTTGACTATTGTATTCATCTCTCAACTGTAGAAAGAGACAAAAGTAGTAGAGTAATATTGAAATGAGATCGCTTGAACGCTTGTGGTACGGCCCGTGATCTTGCTACGCTTCTTAGGTTAAATTACACTAACTATAAGTAGGTATGTACCAGATCAGCCCCCGTATTCTGAACTCATTCGGTTTCGGAATCGAATCGGAATGTATATCTCCGTCTCTGTCATTCTCTATGGAAATTACAGAGACAGAGATATAGATTCCGGATTTTGTCTCGGCACCCTAGGTAGTCAAAACAAGTGTCATGATTTGAATATTTGTTGTATGTGGTGTGCGGTGTTTTCAGTGTTGCGGAGTGGCAGCACTGCTATTTTCTTAATTTATATACTCTGGAGAACGGTGATCGAACAGAATGAACGCTACCCCGGATGATGGCGTGATGTTGTAATTCCGGGGAGGGGATATATCGCGGGCGGACGAGCGCGAGCGGCCCTTCGACAAAGTAGTCGCGGCGTAACTCGGTAGTAAAAAGGCGGTCTTAGCGTCAGACCGCTCAGTGCAGTGAAATAAGTGCAGTGTTATAAGTAATAATAAAGCGTCATAAAGTTCAGACAAGGAGTTTTCTTCATATATCAGAAGTGGCAATCAACCTGCGAGCCAAGCCCGGTAAAATCGTGAGTCACCTGCGAGATTATATTTTACCCTCCGATTATTGAATATTGATGTTAAAAATTTGTCACGCATATCGAATTGGAGAAAATGGTTCTTAAAAGTGTTGAAACAGGGTGTTAAAATAATTATAACGGCATATTCTTAATACGGGTAGACAGAATCTGTTAAGATACTGCAATGAGATGTGATCTGGGTTACTCTCAGATTATTTTATTGTAGCACAGCGATTAAAGATTATAATCCGACGATTTTATTATAACCTAATGAAATTTTGATAGTGTGGTTGGGGCTACTCCCCGATAATTTTATCTTAATTTAAACGAAATGAAGTCTGTTGTAAGTAAGTCATTAGTAAATTATTTCGTTAACATCCCGAGAGACAAGTATACGAAAATATGTTTTTCTTGTTAGAGAACCATTTTTACTTTTTGTATTTGATTATGCTGCAGCCATTCAGAGGAACCATAGTGTGGTAATATTTTTTTGGTGTGATGGTGAGAGTAGTGTTTTTAATAGTACAATGGCTATGGCATATCGGTCTGTGGCCGTGTCAGCGATCAGCAGTGTGTTATTTTTCTAGAAGACTAGTAAAGTGCTGCGAGTAAAATATTTTAATTCGGTAACTGGGCTACATCAATACAGCCAATTAAGCGAGCTTCTAAATGTAGCTTTTCTAGAATATTGCTAACAGTAATGCAAATAAAATATTATGGTAAACTTAACAGCTTATTATCTAGCTGTTAAGGTTGGGCTCCACTAAAATTGTGTTCAGATTCAGAACACTTGTTGATAAAAATTTGGTGCAGACCTTTTACAGTGCGCGAACTTGATCACAATAGTAGATTGCCTGTGTCCACCACCTCAGTTGTGCGTAACTTTAGTATGCGTGCTGTACGGTACATTTGTACACGAACATTTATACCTCGGATATGTGTTTTACTTTCAGTTTAGTGTGTAAACATGTGTGCGAGTGCGTTGTCGCGGGTACACCGCGAGACCGAGGAGTGCGCGACAAAAGTTCACGGTTTGTCCAATAGAGTGCGCGCACAGTTTGCTGACCAAGAAATACATTTATGCTGCACTCTGTGCGGTACAGAGCCGCACACTGGTGGAATCCTGTCTTTATGGTTACGGCCATTTAGGGCGAGTTGTACTGTGTTAATTTTTCTGTAAGGTTAATAAAGTACCGCAAGTAAAATATTCTAGTACGACAACTAGTCTACTACAACTAGTAGCACTGTCTTTAGTCGTGTAAGTATGCTATACTATGAAGGGAAATTTAGGTATTGTATCTCCACCTGCAACACTATAACTACTTTGTGACGTAACTATTGTAAGATCTTGAACCACATAAGTGTGTCAAACGAAATTTTATATGAGTAGAGCTACAATATTGATGGATTTACCAGAGTATCACTGCGTAAATATTTAATACAGAAGTCTGTTTATGAAGTTGAATTATACAGAGATAACATAGTTCGATTGACTTAAAATCTTAATTGAATTTCAAAGGCATGTATAACCTCAGAAATAGTACCATTGTGTACCGGTAACTTGTCGCGAATATTTATCCGTTGACGCCTTGTAATCATGGAGGCGGAATTTAAAGCCGCGCTAAGATATCAGAGTATCGACAGTGCTGAAAATTAAAGTGCATTTCTTAGTGTTAACAACTACACTTAGTGTTACTGCAAGTTTGAAATTCAAGGATTTTTAGTGTTTATGAGTTTGTTAGCTGCAGTCATGTAGGTGAACTGCAGGGAAAATGTTCCAAAGAGTGCCATGTATGTGTGCCGTAAAGTTGAAGTTCGTAGATTTGATGATATTATCGCTGCAACCGTGTAGGTGAGCTGCAGGGTAATATTCTAAAGAAGTATGGCCATGTAGGTGTGCCGTAAGGAAAGTTCGAAGATTTGATGATGATTTCGCTGCAGCCATATAGGCGCGTTGTAAGGTTGAAGTTTGAAGATTTGGCGATGTTTGAAGTTTGAAGATTTGACGATATTTGAAGTTTGGAGTTTTAATGATTTTTGAAGTTTGAAGATTTGACGATGTCGAAGTTTGAAGATTTGATGATGTTCTCGCTGCAACCATGTAAGTGAGCTGTAAGATTGAAGTTCAATTATTCAATGATGTTTTAGCTGTAACCATGAAGGTTTGGTTTCAGGATGATAATTTTAACCGGTCACGGAACACTTAGCTTCCAGCCATGAACGTTTTAAACTGCAGCAGGTCAAGCCTATTCAAAGGAAAGTAGAAGCTCCAAACTGTATTTAATCCAAAATAACTTGATTAACTAAATTTTGTATAATATGTATATGGTGTGCAAGAGTGTGCACTTGTATTTATTGTGCACTTGCACTTGTTATCTTGTATTTTAGTGGATTTGATTAATCCAGTCGATTAATGATCATTTTAATGTGATTATGTTAAGCGTTGAATAGCAGAATCATTGATCGGACTTTCCCAGAACCTGAGCACCTGACTTTTAATGATGATATAACGTTATAATTCCAGTTTTGATGTAGTTTCGAGTTTCATAGAGAAAATTTAAATCATATATGAGAGATCAACCGATCGGACACGCAGCAAGTAACCTTGACGTGCATAGAAATTCGAAGAGTCGAGGAGTCTAGACAAATGCCACTATGCTTGAAATTTCCGAAACGTACTAATTAGAATCGACATAGAAGTGACTTACACTTACTTTTGATAAAACGCGTATAGTGCGTTAGAGCGAATAAATTTATGAGTAATCTGTTTGCAATTATTAGATTCTCAATTATTATGGTTATTATTATTAGATTATAGAGAGAATGGAAATTACTCCATCAATAAGATTCATGAATTGATAAATGAGTAAGCCTAAGACATTTTCCGAAAAATACTATTCGGTTAAGGATTATTATAAAAATATATATAGTTATCAGCGATCTGTATGTGCCAACGTAATTAGATGTCATGTTTTGAACACCCACGAAGAAGAGTAAACGTACAACGTACTTTTACAACGTACGTAAACGTACGTAGTAAAAGTTTCTTTGAGAGAAACCCATTTTATACCTTGAATGAGTTGATGAAAATAGATCTTGCTGAATTCTCGTTCTAATGGAGCAGCGGATCATATTTTCTACTTTCTTCCATAAGTGGATTAGCATATTTTTTATTATTCTATTTTGGCCTTTTGAACATTATTATGAATATTGACATAAGTTTGACGACATCCTTTTATTATTTATTATGTTATTGGATATAAAAATGACATAAATAAATAGAATATATTATATCTAAATTAATAAAAACTACGTTAAATTGTATTTTATAACAGAAAAAGCTTGGAGTACAAACATAACAAAAAAAATACTAATTTGAAAAGGGCTTTTCTAATATAACACTTTTGTTACAAGCCCAAGAAATAATTTGACTTTGAATTTAAGCGATGACCGAAGTTTCTTATCACGTACTAAAGATAATTCAAAGAGAGAACTGATTGATCAGTTTCATATTTCAAACAAAGTAGCCTCAAAAATAGATTGCACCGGTGGCGGTTTTATTGTAAAAGTACAGTTTATGAGTTCAAAAATTAGTCCAATATAAAAACCGAATATTCATAATTAATTTATTTCTTGCAAAATAGGTATACAAACATGTGGCCTTATGATAGTAATAACATTTGGTCCTCTATTTTTGCTGTCAAAGCGTGCAAGTATTTCTAGGTTCTAGATCAATATCGTTAAATATCGTTCGTGCATATGAACATTTTGATAAATCTAGTATAATTTTGGTAAGCGTATAACAGAATTGGATCCAGCATACGAACGTTAATCGATAAATAAAAAAATATCTTCATTAAAAATAAGCATATATAATTATTCATTAATAATAAATATTCATTAATAATAAAAATTCATTAATAATAAATATTTGATAGGACTGGTAACGTTTCCGAAATATGATTTTTAGTTGAAATAAAACGGCAACTATCAAAATCACCACTGGCTTGTACTCAGTGCAAGAGCAGTTATGATATGACTAGTCGACATCATATAGACCTTTAAAAAAAACAACAGGAATTAGTAAGACAAATATTGAGACTAATTTTATTTATGGAAGTGATTACCTGCTTCTTATCTTTTGATGCTTTAGTATTAGTTCAGGTGTGCATTAAAAGGAATTAAGTATGCTTCTGTGTATAAACATTCTCAGTCTTTACCTACAATTTAGTTTATTAAAACCTAGTCAAGTAATTTCTGCTCTACTGTTACATCAGTACTATAAATATTGGATGAGAAAATAAATATGTCCACAATCTCGGTTTGAGTACTGTTAGTATGTAATGTGTACAGTATTTTTTTCTAGCTAACGTGTCATCAAAATAGTGATGACGTATTTGACAAACAACCAACAACTCTATCCTCAAAGAGATTCATATACGAGATAGATTGTCGTCGACTGGGCAATTGCAAATACTGAAGTTCTTTGCGCAGATCTCAAGAAAAGAGCACTCGGCGGAGAGCCTATCGCAGCATATGCATGGCCGTGTAGAAGGCAAGCGAAGTCCTGGACGATCACCAACACGTTGGACCGACCTCATTAGAAAAGCTACGCAGTCCACCGAAGTAGAGTGTACTCGCAATGCAACCGACCGGCAGAAATGGAAAAGCATCGTGAGAAGAGCAGCTGGCCTGGAGAGTGACGGTGACGGCGAGGAGCCACCGCCATTGCAACCACGACCACTCTGACTAGAGTGTACGATTAAGAAGAAGAATTTGGCAAACAACAGATTAAAATCCGACAGATGTCAACTCAGGGCATCTGTGATGTGAAGTGATTCAACTTGATAGTACATCAATTTAATGGTAAACAACAACAGGTATACGTCAGTCAAATAACGGTTGGTGAAGGACTGACAATGGATCACCTACCTGTAGTTTATCGTGACTAATTTGTCCCTATGATAATGAAATTTAGTGATTAGAAAATAATAATACTTCTGACATTCTAAACTGACAAAATTTCGCTCATGTGCTTTGCCGATCATCCACAAGCTTGACAGAAATTAATGCGGTTGTAGCGACTTGCTAAAAAAAAAAGGGGATTTGGAAAATTATTTCCGTTCTCTTATTCTCTCTATTACTCGGATTTGGGGAGTATACGTTACACAATTTTAAAATGCTATTTGGTAATGGCAGGACAATGACAGAAATACAGTTTAAAATGTTGATTCCTATGAGAGCACTTACAAAATTAACGTACTCGTGTCACCAAATTATTACTGGAGCTGGTTTGAGTTGGATCTAAATATTTGAATTTATGTGTAATTATTTTTGGACGAAATTTGCTTTCATTTTATTCAAGCTTTGTCGTTGGTCATTTTAATGTTTGGACGAAGAACAAAAAGGAATATTTATAGAGTTTTTCATAAAAAAAAAGTCTACAAGTCCAAGTCTACAAGGTTTGAATGCTACTTCAGTGGCCACTACAACATTGGGACATTTATATAATGATGCTGCCGTTCGCAATTACTAAGCCAGAGGAGGAAGCAATTGAGTAACCGACAGTAAATTAATAATGCGAATTGAATAAGTTTTTATGTACTTTTTTTAATTATATACCAAACCTCTGGAAATACCAGAATATATACTCGATCCGTACAACATATTTGTACAACAATGATTTATCTGCATAGTGTACATTTACACACGAATAGGAAGCCTCCGGTTCCCAGACCAGCTAGAATAAACATAAAATAATTGTCATATTTAAAAACGAATCCGAGTGTCATGATTACTTGTATCTACAATAATAACTAGTTACGACAACGTATACTACAAAGTTTAGTGCCCATAAGTAGGTTTATAAAATTAGCATAATAATTACTGTTTAACTATTTTATTTTGCAGCAAATCTTTAAGGAGTTCAAAGGGTTCGATATGATTAATCAGACTTGCTTTTAGAGAGTTGTTGTGCATCGGGACGTTGCACAAAAGCGGATGGCCGAGTGTCATGATTTGAATATTTGTTGTATGTGGTGTGCGGTGTTTTCAGTGTTGCGGAGTGGCAGCACTGCTATTTTCTTAATTTATATACTCTGGAGAACGGTGATCGAACAGAATGAACGCTACCCCGGATGATGGCGTGATGTTGTAATTCCGGGGAGGGGATATATCGCGGGCGGACGAGCGCGAGCGGCCCTTCGACAAAGTAGTCGCGGCGTAACTCGGTAGTAAAAAGGCGGTCTTAGCGTCAGACAGCTCAGTGCAGTGAAATAAGTGCAGTGTTATAAGTAATAATAAAGCGTCATAAAGTTCAGACAAGGAGTTTTCTTCATACAAGGTACAATGACTAGGTAAGTAGGCAAAAAATATCAATACTTTAATATAAAAAAAAAAAAACATGATATAATGGCACTTATTTAAGTGAGCTTGCTGATCGCTACACGTTTTAGATGGGGTATGGTTTGAAAGTTGACGCTGATACTCTCCGTCTTGCTCCAAGTTGATCTTTGATAGTTATAGTTATGATAAGTCGTTAGTTTCCCTTGACGAATATAAAGGATACTGGCAACTTATTATTTATTTAACAATACTGACGCTGGTTAGGGATACTGACGACTAATAAAGCAACACAAAAATTAGATGTTGAAAATGGAATGAGAATTCATAGCTATTGAACATAAAGTAAGTTAACCCCTGACCCAAAAAGAGGGGCGTTATACGTTTGATGTGTGTATCTATCTGTGGCATCATACCTCTCAAACGGTTGGACCAATTTTGATCTAGTTTTTTTATGTTTGAAAGATTTTATAGTGTTCTTAGCTGTTTCATCAAATTCGGTTAAGGTATTTTTTTTGTCGGAGGTTTTGTGTTTCCAAAATGTAATACTTGTCTATTGCGAAGTGAATTTAGATGGAGCTTGTGTGTGAAAAGGATCTTGGATCAACGCTTGTATTTAGTTGAACGAGGTTACACGTTCTAAAGATGGACGTGTTTTTGATAGGTGATACGCGTGTCGATAATTAGTATAATCTTGACATTATTAAGGCGGTAATACACAAAATATTCAAATCAGACTAATTTTAGAAAGACAAACGTCCGTAAAGTAATAGTTCTAAATATGAACGTGTCTTCGATAGGTGATACACGTATCGATAAAATTAGGTATAATTTTGACATTATTAAAGCTACACAAAATATTCAACTCGGGGTAATTTTTGAAGACAAACTTCCGCAAAGTAACAGCTGATTCGATAAAATTTATACAAAATCCAAAGTCTCGTTCTCGTCTGTAATGTGATTAGAGAACAACTTATAAAATGAAAATGTATTGTATTTCAATAGTAGTCAGCTACATATTTCAAGAACATGCTTATCAGATAATTTATCAAAGCAGCTTAGGCCCCTTAATCGCCCATTTATTATGTTTTTGATTCATCAACGCCTATGCGCTACTTGAATTTGTTCGTGTTTAGAGATTTTGAGGTTCATTGAGTTTAGTTTTTTTTTTTAAATGTTGGATAGATCTATGATTGACCACCAACTCGCCTGATGTTAAGCGACTATTTTAGTCGGAATTCTGCTGCACTCCAATGTCATCCTTGCCAATAAATCTGCCGGTGTGATGAGAAGCAATTTTTTAATAAGTATAAAAATAATATGCATATTCTTAAGACCATATGACAGAAACTTAATTATGACGCCATGGCTGTGTCTCTCGCTTCCTTAGTCGAGACTCGAGCAGACTTTATTTGAATGAGCGTTACATAGCCGAACGTTACGGCTCAGTCTCATTCATTTTCATTACCCACAAAATAAAATGCTCAGCGCGTCTAAAGAAGTTTTCACTGCAAAAAATCCTTTTTTTAAGTTCACCTGGTGATATCACCTATCCTGATTAATTGAAGTCTGCCTGTAGGCTGATAAAATGAAGTCTGAATGATCATCATCATCAAGAAGTCCACTACTGGACATAAGCCGTGGATGTCCAAGAAGGTCGGTTGGAAGCGGCTTGCATGAGCAGCGTGTGAGACAGCGGGTGCTTGCAACATGTGAGGTCTTCTGTTGACCTTGTGGCTGATTCACCAACCAATAATAGGCTCTATTACGAACAATAAAGTATCTATATGTTAGTTATTTTCCTGCGTCAAATACGCCGAAGTGATTCAAGATGCCTAAACTGGAATAGACCACAATGAAAAAGCGATGCAAAAAGGAGGTCGCCAGTCAACGCACAAAACAGTGTGGTAGGTTAGGTAAACTCCCCATTTTATTTGGATGTTATTGGCTATCTCCTATATGTAGGCTATGAAAAGATAATATAAGTTTATCTATTAGTGCCAAGATCTACGTCGCTAAAGCGGATTATGGTATGGTATTTAATACAGAAACGAGCAATTTCTGTTAGGTAGGGATCCGTTCCGCCCTGGTATCGAGGCCCTAGAACACGGGCATTGGTATACCCTGCCTGTAGTTAGAGCCTAATAAAAGGGGACTTCTGGGCCCAGGGTTGGTGGGTTAGTTAGGTGGGACTGGGACCCTAACCTACTACCCAAATATGCCCGATGTGGACCCGCAGAGTAGCTCAAGCGGTCGTAGGCCTAGCAGGCTGAGGAAGAACTGTATCACAGTGCTCCGCGTAGGGCTCCGGTGTTCGTCACAAGAACCCTGCACTAAGGCTGGCTGGAGTGTTTAGTGAGTACAATCACACATAACCCGGTTGCATCCCCAACGTACAACGCACCCGAGTATCTTTGGAAAATTTCCCCTTCGTTAAAAAAATAAGCGGCCAAGTGTGTAGCTGCACATCATAATTTATGTGAACTTAAAATGATGATACTGTGAACATACGAGTAATTTTTGTTACGCTTAGTACGCTGTTGAGTACACATTTTTTGTGCACATACACACTAACATCCTACATCCGCACTAGATTGCTATACCCTATTAGGGTGATTATGTATGTACCTATGCTATGTATGTAATTGTAATGCAATGTAAAATAAACAATAAACAATAAACAATAAACATACATACACTCGAAAAACATAATCCTCCTTCTTTAGCAGTCGGGTAAGTTCACTTCACTTGCGCAGTCACTTTGTTTAGAGAATAGATAGGCTGCTTTTCCACGGAAAAGCGATGTAAAAGTTGTGGTCACAGTCTTCTGTACCATATAAAGCAGTGTGATAGTTTAGAAGTAACTACCATAAGCTTTGATAAGGTACCAACAGAATGTAGCGTCAGTCCTCAAAAACGTCCGAGCACCTTACACGACTGAAATAATTTCGATTTTCAAAAAAATTCGAAGCGACAAAATAGACGTATCTAGACTTCTCAAACTAAATTACGACTTTAGAACGTCGATAGTCTTTATATCAAAATCTTTAAGACGAGCTCTAATCACGATTTCAAATTCGTTTTTCACCCACTCACCCCTCAGTGGGAGGAGCGTAGCTACCAATCTGAAAGCGCAGCTTACAAGCAGTATATTCAAATAAAAAAGAAACTTAATTTGTTTTATTATTTGGTGTTTTTATACTTGATCAAATATTTGATCGTTCCTACGAATTTTAAGATTTTGATTAAGCTGAAGTTTAAAACTAGTAACAATTTAAGCTAACTGGAGAAAATCAATCTGGTAGTTGACATAAAACGGAATACCTACATTGAAAGACGTTTTGTGTAATTTGGATTGGTTTAGAATATGAGTATCAATGAAAATATTTTTTTTTATAATATCATATATTAATTTAAGAAAAACACCCACACATTTCACTTTTTAGTTACATTTCGACACCAATCCAATTCTTTTTTCTCGAACTAATATCAAGCATTACATTCTACAGTTAAATTGATTACTGTGACACTATTTTCTCTTAATTTGATAAAAAAAAACAATAATTCTTCTTCTCCTTCCATAAATCAACACTTTTGAAGTTTTGTTCAGTTTCTGGTTCAAATACGCATGTTTCATCGTCCGAAGTTCTGTAAAAGAAATAATACAATAGTAGAACCTGTAGATTACCATTAGCTACTTTCCATAATCAACATTTAAATACATATACAATATTACAAAAATTAGGCTCGCTAATACATATGTTCAGCAAAAAAAGGTAAATACTTACTGTGTATAGTTTGGATATCATCAATACGGTCGACTTTTTTTGCATTTCGCTGATCTAAAAAAAATAACAAATGTTAAACATTTTTTAAATATGTAGGATAAAAGTAAGATGTAGTAAGTTTCGGTAATAGCACCCTGCACCGATAAAGGGATTATTATAATTAAGTCGCTATATTTAAAAATAGCTATAGTATACAAAAATAAGGAATATAAAAAGAAAGAGCCAACCTAAAAATGTATAAACAAAAGCGTATTTTGAAGAATTCTGACCACCTGTTGAAGTAAACAAAAGATAAGGAAGTTTTATGATATTAGGGAAGACGCTGGATGCAAGCCGCTTCCAATCGGTCTTTTTGGAAATCCATGGGGGAGGCCTATGTCCAGCAGTGGACTTCTTATGGCTGAGATGATGATGATGATGTTATTTGAACATTTGTGTCAATTTGGTTGCAACATCTGCAAAGGATTTCTAGGAACTGTTACTAATGATTCATACAAACTGGTCACTATACCCGAAACAGGTGTATTATGCGCTAAGCCATTTTTTATTTGCTTTAAATTGTGTATTACATTATTATTACCAATAATTCTACTTTACAAATCTGAAAAAACCGACTTCAAAATATTCAATTTGTTTAGTTAGATGACATATTCTTCCATATTTTTTTTTTATAAAAACCAAAGTACTGAACCGATTTTGATAAAAAAATATGGGACCACCTCTAAAGTATGATCTACAAAAAAATAAAGAATCATCAAAATCAATTCATAATTGGCGAAGTGATTGCTGAATAAATATACAAAAAATATATAGTCTAATTGAGATCTTCCTTCTTTTTGAAAATCGGTTAAAATCATAAAAAAAGAAAATGCACTATTGTACATGTATTACCAAAATATTCATCATCATCATCATCATCTCAGCCATAAGAAGTCCACTGCTGGACATAGGCCTCCCCTATGGATTTCCAAAAAGACCGATTGGAAGCGGCTTGCATCCAGCGTCTTCCTGCCACTTGTATGAGGTCATCTGCCCATCTCGTGGCTGGTCTTCCTACGCTGCGCTTGCCGGTGCGTGGTCTCCACTCGAGAACCTTTCGGCCCCATCGGCCATCAGTTCTACGTGCTATGTGGCCTGCCCACTGCCACTTCAACTTGCTAATCCTCTGTGCTATATCGGTGACTTTCGTACGTCTACGTATCTCTTTATTTCGTATTCGATCTCGTAGAGTGACTCCGAGCATAGCCCTCTCCATAGCTCGTTGCGTGACCTTGAGCTTCCTTATAAGGCCCATAGTTAGGGACCACGTCTCAGTGCCGTAAGTCATCACTGGTAACACACACTGGTCGTAAACTTTCAACTTGAGGGACTGGGGTATATTGGACGAGAAGACGCTTTTAAGTTTCCCGAACGCTGCCCAGCCGAGTTGGATACGACGATTGACCTCTCTCGCAAAGTTGGACCTGCCTAATCGGACGGTTTGTCCTAGGTAGACATATTCGTCAACAACTTCAAGAGTGGAGTTACCCACAGATATTGGGGTGGGCACTACATGGGCGTTCGACATAACCTTCGTTTTGTCCATGTTCATTTTGAGGCCCACCCGTTGGGAAACTCTATCGAGGTCTTCGAGCATCGTACTGAGGTCCTCCATCGACTCTGCCATGACTACTATATCGTCGGCAAACCGAAGGTGAGTGATGTACTCGCCGTTAATATTAATGCCGAGCCCTTTCCATTCCAGAAGCTTATAGGCATCTTCCAAACCGGCGGTAAACAGTTTCGGAGAGACAACGTCTCCTTGCCTCACGCCTCTCTTTAATGGAATTGCCTCTGAATTCTGGTCTTGTACTCGGACCGACATGGTGGCGTTGTTGTACAAACACACCAAAATATTACTATGTTGTTTTTTTTTATTTTAAAACAAGAATACTATCGCTACACAGTCAGGTTTAATAAATATATGTACAGTGATTTATCCGTAAGTTTTACATATACTGGCGACTACAAGAATTCGTAAACTTTTCCTTTTTACTATCTGCCAGAACAAAAGAGCACTAGCCACATTAGATTTGCACTCGGTATTCTCAAATTTAGACTCTATTAGTTAGTAGTTAGAATACAACATTTAATGTTATCGCTCTGCCTACCACCAAGGGAGCTGGTTTGGTATTCCCAAATAGTTTTTAGTAAAATAAAATATATATAATAAATAAATAAATATAAAATATAATATAAATAATACAATCATATCTAGTTATTTTGTAATATTGAGCTGAAAAAAGTATATAAAAATTTGGCAAAAATAAATAATTATAGTTTCATAGTATTTCGTAATAAACAAAAAAGTTTGAAATAGTTGGTATACCTAATTTAAATCCACTTACCTAAATATTCCGGTTTTTTACTTAGCTCTTTTTTGATTTTATGTAAACAATTTTTCGAGGTTTTTTCGATGATTGTGCGATTATACCGGACCTTAAGTTCGTCATTGTTGGTATACGATAGAGGTGCGCGCCGCGTCAAAAATCAGTCGGCGGCGGCGCACCGGCAAAATTTCGTCGGCGGCGGCGCGACACCGGCGCCGGCGGCGTGGGATTTTTAATAATTTTCGCATATAAATTGAGATACAATGTTAAAAAAATACTGCTTAATACTATCTTTAGCTATAATTTCAAGACCAGCTACGGAAAACACTTTTTCACAGGCTATTTTAATAGTATAAATGCATAGTACTAGGTTTTACCCTACTCAAAGGCATCCCACCAAAAACATGTAAGTAACCTGAGCGGTACGGGAATGTACGCATTCCCGTACCGCACATGCACCGTGCTGTATGGGCACATTTCGACAAGGTGAAACGCGTGGCTTTTTGACTAGGGGTTTGTTTTCAAATTTGTTCAGTGCGTTTTTTTATTTTAAATTAATTATGTACTTAGTCATAGTTATTGACCGAGCAAGCGAAGAGTCTCTCCATCAAATGGCCAAATTTTCTTTCATCTATCAGTTTGATTGTGAATTTGTTTGTATGTTCGTTCGTACAGGGAGTAATTTTGAACCAATTTTGATGAAACTTGGCGTATATGTTTTATGAATTATTAAAAAAAAATCGTCGGCGATTTTTGATAGGAGGGGTGGTTCCTACAAAAAGAGGGGAAGTTTATTGCGGCGCTAATTACCAACCGATTTTAATGATATTTGGTAGGTAGATTAAGTACATAATTATTACAAATAGGCGTAAAAATAAACAGAATTGGTCAAGTGGTTGTCGAGATATGATAACCAACTTGAGATTGCGTGTAACAGTGAGGGCGCGTGGAAATGCTTGATGCATTTTAGCGCTAAATAATTTTCTTGATTTTACGTTTTCTCAATTATAACATTATTTAATGATCGAGCGAGCGAAGCGTCTCTGCATCAATTGGCCAAATTTTCTTTAGTTTTTAATACGGCTTCCTAAGCCAACTTTATGACTTTATGACAGTTTTGAATTTATTTTCCTTGAGACCCAAAAACTGTTCTGGAATAATATTGTAAAAACGTACACTGTTGTTCAGGAATGATTTATTTGTTTTTTGAAGCCTATGTCTAGGATGAATAATTCTATGCTTGTAGTGTGATGTTTCAGGTTTTATAACAAAGCTATAAAGATTTTTTCTAGCATACATAATGTACTCATAGATGTAAAGCGATGGCACGGTTAAGATATCAATAGTTTTAAATACCTCTTTCAGTGACTTCCTGGAACTTAAATTGTAGATTTAATTATTTAGTTACTCTTTTTTATGATGTAACTACTTTGTGTTTGTTAACATTTTAGGATGTTGGTAGATGTTTTCATTGCGACCCTTACATCTGCCTTACGTCTCTTGTGGACACACAAGCTAAGGATGCCAAAGATGAATATGTGATTTTATTCCTTGAATCTCCCTCCCGTGTTCCGCTTTTCCACCTAACTATTTCTGGAAATGTTCTGAGTACTGTAGATCGTCCATACGGTATGTAAAAATGATCTGCGATATTAATAACCAAACTGAAAAAAATTCGTAATTCGTTCTCGGCGCGAAATTTCAAATGATCGGCGGCGGCGGCGGCGCGCCGTTACTAGACGGCGGCGGCACGCTGCGGCGGCGCGCACCTCTAGTATACGAGTATCGATCAACCCAGGACACTATATTCATGAATTTTGTTTTAGACTTTACGTCCACATGATGGAAAGTCATTGACCATAAGTCATAAAACACAGAGATAAGTATTTATTGTATCATATAATGACGCATTCCAAGCTGGCAGATACGCATATGTTATTCAGATTATGCATACTATGCATACGCATATTCAGATTGCAGACAGAATAATATTTGAGCGGATGACAATATGACTATGATAAAAATTATACTTAATTGATAAATGCTTACTGAACACATTTAATCAATTTTTGTTTATCACATAAGGTCATAAATAAATTGATTGGGTAGATACTTAGAAATTCCTGTGATTGTAATTTTTGTAGGCTTAATTAGTTCAATGCCAAATTGATAAAAGTAAGATTTTAATAGTCTCCTATCAATTGATTTAGTTGACAAATAAATTTTTTCTCAACATTTTTCTTTATTCGTTGTACTTAAAGTTGTGTGAAATATATCGCTTTAAACGGTAAAATTGTCTTTTACTCTATTAGCATTTTGTAACGTACTTTTGTGGTGTTTATAAAGTTTATATGATTGATCAATGTCCCGACAGCGAAGCAAAATACGAAACCCTATGTTAGTCATTCCTTTAGACTGTGGGTGGACCACAGACATATTTTTTTTTTTCGTGCCATTGGGGTGGACGTTGGTTGCTCAGAATACAGAAAAAAATATTTTTCTGTATTCTGAGGTTGGTTCGTGCCCCTACACCAGGGATGACGAACCAATATGGCACGCGACAAAATATTTTGCGCACACTACAGATTGACAGAGTTACAAACGAAACGAAACATTTTGGAATATTTATTGGAATTCATGATATTCGATACCAGATATTATTTCATTGTTTGAAGAAGCTGGTTCATGGCATTTTAACCGTATTTTCAAAGACTCGCTTGAAACCGTTTGAGAAGATGCCTCGTTTTGGGAACGAGCACAAAATACTTTATAGTTCTCACATAATACAATTATAAATTATGACTAAATTTTGTGCTAAGTGGTGGCGAAGGCAGACTACTTTTGAACTACTTACTTAATTTAAGGCATGGCCGTAGGCAGGGGGGGGGGGGGTGGGGGGTCCAACCCCCCCCCCCCGAAATCCTGGCCATTATAAAAATTCTTCCAGGCTTCAATAATTTTATACAATGCTTCAAAAACTTTCGCGCTCGCTTCGTTCGCGCATGATTGTTTCATATTGATATTTATTTGTATTGGTCATTAAAGTGCCGTGAACTTTCTAATACGAGCAAATAATTCACTAAAAATAGCCACTAACCAAAAATTTTTGCGCGTTCTTGTAGGTATGTTTGTAATTTTCTATAAAGTCATATATTTATATTTAGGATTATTAAATTGGCAATCAATGCATTCAAATGGTTGTATTTATAATTTTTGATAGCGTTAAGTCGCTCTTTACCAGTCGGGTATTTCCTTTTAACACAGTTACTTGTTTGATTCATCGGGTCCACGAAAATCTAGGACTCGCTAACACGATCAATGAATCAAATCACTTCCATGATTTAATATTAAAAACCTTTAAAAAAATCTTTTATTTTGACATGGAAGTACTCTGGGTTCATTAATACGAGAAATAAAGCATATTATTACTATAAAAACACCACTAAAATTTTCGCGCTCGCGCACTATTACTATTTTGACATAGAAGTACTGTGAGTTCACAAATACGAGAAATTTAGCATATTACTATAAAACACTACCATATTTTTTTTTAACACTACTATAAATACATTACCCTCACGATCGCTTCCTAATGAATAATATAGCATCCTGTACATATATTTTTTTTTGTAGAACCCACGACACTTTCATAAGCCAAATGAATTACAAAATAGTAATTTAGATGTTATTTTTTAGGGTTCCGTACCTCAAAAGAAAAAAAAAGGAACCCTTATAGGATCACCTTGTTGTCCGTCTGTCTGTCCGTCTGTACGCGTGTCAAGACCTTTATCTTGGGAACTCGTGAAGGTATCGCGTTGAAATTAAAACCATATACACAAATCCATAGTATCTTGCTGCAGAAAGAAAAAGCAATTTTTTCAGTTTTCATTAAAAAAAGTTACAGCCGAATATGTCGTAAAAAATGTACATTTCGACACTCACAAGGGAATCAAAACCTATGGTACTTCCCGTTGACCTAGAACTATGAAATTTGGCAAGAAGCATTGTGTTAGAGTACACATATAGGAAAAAATCCGAAAAATTGACATTTTTAATTTAATCACAAAAGAAAATTGTCATTACGCAAGGCATGAGGGTCCAAATTTTAAAGTTCTTTAACCGTATCGTGTGGAGTATCATATGAAAGAGCATAAGTTCAAACAGGTTTTTAAATTTTTTACGATGTATATTTTTCGGTATAAGAAGGAAAAATTTATTCGATCAAATAAAATTTACTTCTGGTTTACGCATATGCGCATGCATCTATGGTCCAAGTGCGAGTAAACATGGTGTCCCGCTGAGTCCAGTGGACTCAGGTTAGTGGGTCCAACTTTGAGCTTGCGTCACACATCTTCCTCTGTTTGATAATGTCATTGGATAGAAAACAATTTTTCCTCATGTGTGAAAAACGCGTACTGTACCTACCTACTGGCGAAAATTGCCGCGACAACTTTGTTCAAAAGAAGGTTATCCTTTGCCATTACACTTATCATTTTGTGGATTTGATAGAACATAGGAATCCGCCGATAAAGACGAAGAAGATCATCCGGGGAGACAATCTGAACACTGAATACATTAGTATAATTTATTCTGAATATCAACGTATTCAAAAACGTGCATTTCATTAAGTGTTTCACTGTAATTTTGCATTTAGTCAATCGTTCTCTTTCATAGACCGTAACCGTAAGAGTATGAAAAACACGTTTCTGAGGTCACCACGGAGGAGTGGCACAAAAGTTTTCAAAATTTGCATTTACGCAAAGGGAGAATATTTTGAGAAACAATAAATTAATTTTTGACCTTTAATAGTATTTTTTTCTTATTCATTCCGGAAACTTTTAGTGCACCCCACGTATTGATTCTATAGCTTTCGAAATCGTACGATCATTATTACTATAAATTCAATGGTATTTTTAAATCGACTTCAAAAAGGAAGGTTCTAATTTCGAATGTATTTTTTTAAATGTTTGTTAACGCATAACACCGAAATAAAATTTGTAAAATTATATTTTTTATTTGAAAGAATATACTTTCGGATTGGTCCCGTTGAAATTCCATCACAAACGGAATAGTAGTTTGGTTTTTACAACAAATTAACTGGAAAAAAATATGTCGTTCGAGTAAACGAAATTTCGTTTTTGAATTCAGTCGTTTAATTATTTTTTTATCAGCCCTGTTTGTACAAACTGTCACATTGCTGGGCGCGGGCCATCTTCTCATTGTGAGAAAAGTAAGACCATATACTCAAAAAAAAAATATGTTATTAATTATTACGAGAGTGTATGAAATCCTATTTGGTGAAATATATAAGACATGTATATTTTTAAATACACTAGCACATAATTATGGTTAATAGCACAAGAATTTATAACTATTATAGTTATCAGACTAATTTAATGTTATACACCACAAGATCTATATAATCTATAATAATAATATACCTATCTATATACTATTTATTTATTATTATTTATTTATACTATTTATTATTTTTCTCATCCTCTTTAATATTAACTTGCTCCCACTGGGCCATGGGCTGGCGACGCCCTTGGGCCTAGGATAAGCCATTCCGAAGATGCTACAGACATACTCCTTTGCACGGCGTATTCGATTTAATAGAGTACATTTTCCGCTAAGGGTGTGGTGGTCTAGGGGTGTACACAAAAGATCCTCATGGGTCGAGGTGTCGCCGACCAGTTTGTTGGCTCCCGTTGTTACTACACAAGATAAGATATCATACTATCAAAATAATATTATCATTAGACACCTTTCTATCGTAGACTTTATCAAAAATGTAAATGTACTTCCTAATAAAATGGTCTGCTAAACATCTCGGACAACGGCAAAAGCAAATGCGATAAAAAAATTAAGCTGCTTGAAATTTTTCTTTCAGGTGAAAGTTTTAGTAAGTCACTTAAAATTATATTAATTTTTAAAATCATACAGTAACCCTTTTCAATATCAGTAACAAAATAGAGATATGGCAATTCTTGTTACGACTACTTTGTATTTTTGTCCAGCTGAAACACTGTCCTGAATATAAAATGCATAAATTATGAATCATGTACAAAGTTAAAAGCGACCAAAGACTGGATTCAGCAATATTATAAATTGCATTCAAATTACGGATATTAGGTACACTACACAAAATAAAAACATTAAGTTACGAGCTGGTTTATTGCAAAAACGTTGCACAGTAAATCAAATTAAATACATTAGATTACGTACAAGGAGTCTTAATATCACTAAAAAAAAGTTTTTTATACTATTAGATACAAAATTAACACTTAATTACACAATTATATTTACATTGTACATGCGTAAAATGAAACTATACTGAGGTATTATTGCTTTAGTAAAATAATATCACAATAGTCATATCCCAAGTTACTTCAAGTCTAAGTCACCCGCCGTCAGTGAGTTTTTCTGTTAAATGATGCTTACCATTAAGTTCCATGGTTTCCATTTCAATGTCTTTCTTTTCCTCCTTTGATTTATAAGCATCAGGACCGACTAGCGACAGAACAACCGGTAAAAACACCAAACCATTGAACACACCAATCAAAATTACTAATAGAAATATTTTGAAAAATGACTGGAAAGTATAAGCTTTGGACATGCTAAGAAGCGAAAGGGAAAGTAACGTGGATCCACCGCCTAATAGGACTGCCATACCTATAGAAGTGACAGTTCGAAACGCTCTTTCACTACGAGATCCTTCTGATACAGTCAAGAAAGTGTGACCTACGTGAGCCGCGTAATCTACGCAAAGACCGATAGCGAGTTCAAGGCCAATGCAACAAACGATGTCCACAGTCATGCCCCATCTCTGCATACACCCCAGTACATTCACAATCGTCAACAACACACAAATAAATATCCACAAACACATCTGCAGGTTAGTGATTAGGATAACGGTGCAAACCATGACGCAAAGCAGTGCTAACTCTATATTCCTCTCGACTTCAATGGCAATTACTTCATCCGTTACCCAATTACCGAAGACTTTGGACCAAACGCTGCGGTAACCGTCGCCGGAAGTAATATTTGCGCTTTTAACTATGTGCTTCACGTAATTCATGGCCGGAAGATACTCCTCTGGGCCGTGGAACTGAGGGAATTGGAATGACATAGTCGATGCCATTATTTTCTTCGCTACGGCTCCGCAACGAAGGTCTTCAGAAAATTTAATACTCGTCTGAAACCTCCCACCTAAAGGACTGTAAAGAAAACGGGATAGATAACGGTTGAAGTCGTTTTCAGGCAGAATCGTGCCATTAGTGAGATCTTTATTGAAATTCGCTAGAACATAGCGATGGAAATGCTCCACCCAAGCTATTACATTGTCGACGTTAGATTCATTATTCAATTGCTGTACCATCTCATATAACTTGGGAAACTCTTCGTTGTAATTCATTTCCCCTAAAAACACCATCGCCATATGACCCTCATCAGGGTAATGAGTTGAGTAAGCATCTAGAAACTGTTTATAATACGTATCATCAGGGATAAACCATTTTGGATCAAATCTCTGCTCCAAGCGCAGTATTCCTTGAATACTGAAACCAGTTCCAATGAACACTAATAAAATGACGATTATTTTGCCTGGAGTAGTAAAGACGGTGTGTTTATAAAAACTTTCGAAAGCTTTTTGGAATACCGTTTTGTGGGACGAAACATGGACAGGCTTTTTGTGTTGATAACAAATAATAACACCGTTTCTATTAGCTTCCATTCGCCTAATATCTAGCGTCAATACGGCAACGTAGAAAGTAACGGAGTAACAAAAAATGAAAAAAACACCAAGAGCTGCGTAAACGCAGAATGATTTTAATGACGGCAATATAGTTATCGCGCCGATAAGTAGGGCGACAATATCGGTGAAAGAAGTTATAACGATAGAAACTCCGGCGTGTTTCAACATCAACCCAACTTTTATAGGAAGGTTCTTATTAGCTTGCTCCTGCGATAGATTGTGCCAGCAGGCGTTCATGACGAACATATCGTCGATGCCAAGACCCATAAGGAGAAAGGGTAAGGATGAATGCACGGGACCAAAAGAAATGCCCATGATAGAACACCAGCTCACAGCAGAAATATACGCAAGCCCTACACACAATAGTCCGACACTGCCTAGAGTTAGTTTAATTTCTAACCAGTTACATCGCGACAGTCCAAACTGCACGTAGAAAAACATTAGTAAAATACCAATAAATAACTTGTCCATATCGTGAAACATAGCATCGCCGCTGACATCGGCAAAACTTCGCCCAGCTTCATAGAAGTATTTGATATTTGTCGAATTTTCTGACAGAGATTTCATGTACTGCAGGAATTTACTTTCCCATTGAGATAAGGGAATAGACACCCAATCTTCAGTGCCAACTAAATTACCTACTTCATTTAAATCTACTTCAGACATATTTACTTGAGTATACCAAGTTATAATTACTGATTTAGCTGTAACAATATCGCCGTTAGAGTCATGTTCCATTCCTCCTAGTAACTTAGTAAAATCTAAAGGGTGACCAGTGGTAGGATTAACCATAATATTATTTACTTTACTAACTATGTCATGTTTTGTAACATTGTTCAGTTCTTCAAGATCATTTCTCCATAGATCTAAAATATTGTTTTGTAGACACACCATTTCAAAATCTTCTAAAATGCTACAGTAAAATTCATCACTCGCCCACAATGTTGAATCTGAGTAATCACTATAAACACTTTCACTTTTTGAATTAGATAGACTACTTCCACCGACAGATCTTGTCTTTTTGTTTTTCTTATAGAAATTAACAACTGGAACTTTGAAGCACAAATCTTTAATGGACATAGATTCATTCTGATAATTGATTTGAAATGTATTTATTTCCTTCGTAACATCATATAAACTCTTAAGGACTTCAGGTTGTAGAACATCATCTGCAGTGACTATAATTCTTTGTAGCCGTAGACCAGTGCCAAATGTGTCAATGTACCAATTGGTATCATGGTAAAAATCTGAATCTGGTGGAACCCATAGCTTAAGAGGGTTCTTTTCGAGGTGAAACTTTAGTAGTCCTGCTGTGCTCAACAGCACAAAAGTCAATGTTGCAACTATAGTCTTCCATGGATGCTTTGCAACAGTAACACCTAGATTGAAGAATATCTTTTCTACTAAATGAACTAGTGTCGACGACACAGACTGCCATAGCTGCTGTGGAGTTCTGAATCCCCTCTCCTTAGGCATGACTGCATCCAGATACACTGATACAAGATATCGATATAGCACAGATGTTAAATAAATGCGATAACATAACTGTTACAGTTCTCTTCGCGTAGTTTTCGCAGATTAAAATATAGGAACTGGTTTATTTTTCTTCTGACACAAATATCAAACAAAGTACTGTATAAATAGATTGGGGACGGGTCGTCGCGGCCGGCCGTACGTGTACGATAATGTAGAGTAGCCACTACTCAGCCACCCACCAGCCGCGCCGCGCTGCTGAACTAAACTGATAAGACACTTGCTACTTCGCTAGACAGGCCGGGAGGGCGCGCCGCCGCGCGCCTTGTGCCCGCATACAATCATTATCCAATTCTAGAATCTCGTTCGCTATGCCTACCTGGCTCGGGTAGATTAATAAATCACTGCTTCTAGGACATAAATTAAGAGATACGTACCTATCCATTTCAGTATTTGCAGGTAAAATAACTGAATCTGAAATAATGTGCATTACATTTTTTCTTTAATTGTTTCTTTCTCAGTAATTCATAGATTACTAGATCTATGCAGTAATTTAAATCTAGTACCACTGACTGATACAATAATAATTTTAAATAACATGAGCATTCTTTAATAATTATCACAAAGGATTGAAAAATAGTAAATACCACAGACTAGTAATTAAAAGAGTGGTAAATACCAAAACAAAATTGTGACAGAGAGATGTGTCATGTGATTATGTGATGTCACTGAAATCAAAGAGAATGTAACGGAATATGTTTCAAGGAGTTTTGGCGGGAACGTCATAGAAACTTGTTGTCGCTCTGTTTTATTATCCTAAGCTAATACAATATTAAAACAACTTACAAAACTAGTGTGACAAAAGGAGTACGTTCCTAAACTTGTCTTATTTTGAAAATTAATATTGAAACGATAAAAATGGTGGTGTTTTATTCATTAAGTGTTCGATTAAGTGCGTGATTCTGGGCAAATTAAATAAAGCAGTGAAACGTGTCATTTTACGTTGCCGCGTTGTCGGAAAAGCTACATAAGAGCTTCTAGTAAAGTCGCCATCATTTTATTTTAAAATGACTGTTATACGTGACTTAGACTGAATACTTAATATTTTCAGATTATTATAGTATATTATAGAATATTACAGAATATTATATAATATTATAGTTATATTTTTAAGAAAAAAATATATCAATACAATAAAAAATAATTCAATTGATTGTGTTTTCTTGATTGTGTAATTCTAAGTTCTGTATGTGTATTAATGTGTATGGAGTACTATGGATCTAGTGTCTGAAATAAAGATTTAAAAAAAAAACTTGACGCTGGCAAATCGCTAATCACGTGGTCCAATACAAAAAAGAAGACGATTTGTCAGTATTAACTATCAGCTGTCAATGTCATGATACGTCTTCTTCTTCTTTTTTGAATTGGACCCGCATTAAAGCATTTGCCATTGTCAAGTATTAATATTTTTTCAAGTTTCTTGACTAAAATAAGTTGTAAATGTTCTAGTCACAATCTAAGTCACATATACAGTTATTTTAAAAGTCGAGTCCTGCTTCAGTAGAGTGGTGGCGACTTTACTAGAAGCTTCTATGGAGTTTTGTCGACAACGTAAAATGACACGTTTCTCTGCTTCATTTCACTTGCCCACACTCACGCACTTGATTGAACACTTAATGAATAAAACACCACCATTTTTATTGCATTAATATTCAAAATAACACAACAAAATAAAACAAAGTAACAATAAGTTTCAATGACGTTCCCGCCAAAACTCCTCATAATACTTCATTAATTGCGATGTCACCAAAGAGAATATAACGTACTTAAGAGGCGGCACTTCCGTAAGTAACGTAAGAAAATATTTCAAATTTTGATTTGAGTCGAAATGTATGGAGTTTAGGTCGAAATTCATAATTCAATTCATTGTCAATTTGATTGATTTTATTCGCGCTACGGGCAGGCTAATGGAGTTTGGCCATATTGCCTTTGTCAAGAATAACTTAATCATACCTTAGGAATGTGGTCATAAGTTCACCCGACAATTTTATGGAGGTTTGTGGGACGGATTTAAAATATTATACACTTTACCATTTTATTTATCATTCCAATATTTCTGTACGGAAATAAAACGTACAAATATTTTAGGAAAAAGTATTAAAAGGAATTATTCTATTAGTTATGTTAAATTGTTATGACTTTTCACTTGACTCAAAAAAAGAGGAGATTCACAGCTTCTACTTTTTTACATACTCATAAGCTTTTTAATATTACATTAAAAAGTGTCCAAAATAACTAAAAACGAACACAATGAAATCATCTGTGGTTATCGAAATGTTAGGTACAAGCCGTTGTGGAGTTCCCTAGTGAGGAAACAACCCAAGCTAAAGCATCAGTTTATGGGGTTAGTATTCTGTACTTACACCGTTCTTATGCCAATAAATAAATTTTATTTTATTTGACTCTAAAAAATTGATGTGTGTAAAATTTCATTACTTCGTCGAGCGGAATTTTTGCCATGAAAATGCGTTTTGAACCATCTTTTTCCCCAGATTTCAGACCACATATTGTGCATTTTTTACAAGACATAACTTTTGAAAATAACGTTATGATAATTACCGTTGTTTGAATTACTGTTAAATTAAATGTTTATATGTTTTTCGGAATAAGTGACAATTATTACTAAAAAATAATATAGGAACGTCAAAAGATTTACGTTCCAGCCAAAAACCTTAATCCAAATCATCAATTCTGATTTCTCACTTTGATCCTTCCGTCTGTTGTTGGAAGAATGGACTTTAGAGACAGCAGCCACAAAAGATTAAAACAATGTTGAAGTCTGTGTCAAACAGTGTAAATGTCAATTTCGGACTAAACTCCATTTTCTAGGAGTTGCGCCCTTATTCAGATTACATTCGATTCGATGCGATCTTCGATATGGCGAGAGATCTCGAAGGATTTCACACGGTTTGCGGAATTAGCGATAGGTTTCTCGAATATCGAATAATTTTGACATTTCCATTCCATAAGGTATCAGCTGATCATCCCAAACGGTTCCATTGATTGAAAGCGGCATGTAACATGTCGATTATCAATCGATTAATCGGAAATTGTTTTTTTGACTTGGAAAAACCGATTTTTAGATTTATCTCATGCTGCATGCCATTTTCGTGAAAGTATAATTTTCGTCACGTTATTGTATTTTTACTACTGTAGTACCTACTTTTAAGACAGCAGAGTTATTCATGTTTGATGTAATTTACATAATATATAGTATACCTACTATTATCAATTCTAATTTAATATTATTACTATTAAATAAAAGCGTCTTCTCGTCCAATATTCCCCAGTCCCTCAAGTCGAAAGTTTACAACCAGTGTGTGTTACCAGTGATGACATACGGCACTGAAACGTGGTCCCTAACTATGGGCCTTATAAGGAAGCTCAAGGTCACGCAACGAGCTATGGAGAGGGCTATGCTCGGAGTCTCTCTACGAGATCGAATCAGAAATGAAGAGATACGTAGACGTACAAAAGTCACCGATATAGCACAGCGGATTAGCAAGTTGAAGTGGCAGTGGGCAGAGCACATAGCACGTAGAACTGATGGCCGATGGGGCCGAAAGGTTCTCGAGTGGAGACCACGTACCGGCAAGCGCAGCGTAGGAAGACCAGCCACGAGATGGACAGACGACCTCATACAAGTGGCGGGAAGACGCTGGATGCAAGCCGCTTCCAATCGGTCTTTTTGGAAATCCATGGGGGAGGCCTATGTCCAACAGTGGACTTCTTATGGCTGAGATGATGATGACTATTAAATATTTGCACTTGAGAAATGATCGAATGTAATGGAAAATTGTAATTAATTTCTAAGGCCTTATTTACCTACATTCTTGCAAATAAATTTCATTTCATAAGTAAATTCAAACCAAAATTTATTCATTTGTTTGCTAAATGAGCAACGGAAAGACAAACATGAAATCACACACTTCTCTCCCACGCTCCTCTCTCTGTATGGTAGTTGTTTTAAACAAGCACTAAAGTGACGTAATGTTATACAATTCGAATAATATAACTTAGTATTTGCTAGGATGATGTTCGATAATTAATATGATTTGGATTACAATGAACGTCCACCGGAAAAGGAATACGGGAGTCAGTGTAGGTCGAAAGCGAGAAGAAGGAATGACACCGGATGCTCTCCTAGTAACAACAAATAAAAATATATTAAACTTTTTACAAACTATCACAGCTATCACAGAACATCAAATTCCTTTATCTATGGAGTCGATAGGTCGGTTTAGAATGTGTAATATTGCCAACAAAAAAACATACAGTTGAATTAAGAACCTCATTCTTTTTGAAATCGGTTAGAAATATAAATGTGTGCTACTTCAACCCCAGCAAAATATAATAGACTTCTTTAATAGCTCGCATTATTGACTGATCCCTGATTTAAACTGTGAAAAAATACGATTTTCTTACTTTTATTTGAAAATGAAAATTTTTAAACGCAAAAGAATCGAACTTTAATCGATTTTTTTAAATAGTGAATCGAAATCCTTAGCGGTATCAAGTCACTAAAAAAAGTTTATAAATTTGACAGTTGCAGCCGTCTAGATTTTTTTTCTTTTATTTGCCACGATTGGCACATTTGCCAAAATAATATGTTAAAGTTTCATGAAAAATACAAATAATATAAGTTTTAGTCACAATCTCAAGTTACTTGGCTTAGATTATGACGAGATACTCGGTTGATAGTGAAACAAGTTCATGTCATGACTTGGTTATTTTACTAAGAGCTGTTAAGGACTTTGTAAGCTACAACGTGAAGAAGTATGTTTCATCACTTTCATTTCAAACTCGTGTGCGTAAACGAACACTAATTGATTAAAAAAACATCATCTTTACAAAATCTTTATTTGAAATAACACAAGTTTAGAATAATAAAAGAAAACTGTGACATTTTTTAATTAAGTTCCCGCGAAAAATTGCCTTGAATTTGAGCCGGCTACCGAATCGAATGGATTACCTTCGATAACCCTATTCACAAATTCGAATGGCACCAGTCGGTACCAAATCGGTTATGACCTCGTGTGACCGATAGGATAACATAGACAAGCTAGTTTTCAGAGTCAGTTTCATGTTTTTAGATAGGTGATTCGTGATAGAAGTAAAAAAAAGCTTAATTATGACCGGCGACTGACAAAATATATAATTTATTGCATAATATACATATAACTTAATCCATCAACTTAATTATGGTATATAATTCTTTAGTAAATTTATAGCTTCATTATGTGAAGCATGCTTCGAAAATACCTTGTTGGTTGTGTGTGTACATGTGTGTGTGTGATTTCAAAGTTCTTCTATTTTTTCCCTGTACTCGCGCATTTAATGTATTTAATTAATGTATTTAATGTACTCGCCATTTATTAGTAACAAGTATTAAATATTTAATATATTTAGGGCACCATGCGTGTAATCTGACTAAGATCTCCAACTATAAAATATTACATTTTGAAACTTTGGAAATCATAATTAGGGGAATTTTAAAACCCGTAAAATCGGTACATTTGACTATTAGGTGAATATATTATGTCAAATTATGGAAAATAGTAATTGAAAATATCAAAAAAGTGATTTTATTTTCTAAAATGTATTAGTAAAATGTATTCGATATCACTCCCGACAGGATAAACCTGTCGGGAGCGATATCGAATTAGCCATCGAATTTATATGTCAAACTCCTTCGGATTCGAGTTTGTGAATCGGTCTACCCGAATCCCGGCGGATCCAGTTGAGGATGAGTGGAGATTGTCTTTGGTTTCTCGAGATTTACTAAAAATGGGACCGACGGGCATAAATTCGAATTCGTGAATACCCATTGGAGTCGAATGGAGCTTTATTCGATAGCCGGCTCATTACCGACAAAATTGACAAACCGACAACCGATTAGAACTAGAATAAGGGTGCAGGGCTGGATGTCACCCAAAGAGTACTATAATATAACGGGATGTCACCTCACGCACGATTGTCATTTGTCAGTGACAAGACAAGTGGCAATTTGTCACCGGCAGTGATGCCAACTTAGCTACTTTGTAGCTAGATCTGGCTACTTTTAGACCCCCGTCAGCAACTTTTTTTGAAAAGTTGTAGCTAAAAAATCTAGCTACGTTTTCTAGCACCTTTTGAACATGACGACACAGACACAGTAACTTATGTGCATTTATAATGTGTCAAACCAGTTTGACAGTCTGTATGATGGTGTAGAGCTGGCATTAACAATGAAATCCCTTATTAGATTATAGAGTGGTTGCATGTTATTGGTCAGTCACAGAGCCAGTCACAGAAAACTTCAGGATTTAGGGCGAATACATAATTGCGAGTCACAGCAAGCGCAGCGTAGGAAGACCAGCCACGAGATGGTCAGATGACTTCATACAAGTGGCGGGAAACGGTGGCTGCAAGCCGCTTCGGTCGTTAATCGGTCTTTTTGGAAATCTATAGGTTAAGCCAATGTTCAGCAGTGGACTTTTCATGACTTTTGAGATGATGATGATTACGAGTTAACAATTGAAGAACCTGGGCTAAAAGTCTCGACTTTATTTGAATCAATCAATTTATCAACATATTCTGTTGATTTATACAGGCTTTATGGGCACAGTCAACAAGTACAGAGTAAGTTAGTAACAATTTATCTCTATATGCACAAAATAATTATCATGTTGATTTGTCATATTACAGACAAATATAGACCGATTTTATCACTTCAATAAATCGACACTAGTTTACTTTGCACTAAACTGACTGTGTCCGGACTGCCTGTATGAATCAATTTATCAACCGATCTATCTTAATAAAATTTATGAGTAAGACTAATTAAATTTTATTAGTAAGTAATAATTTCTATTACACTATATTTGTTTTTAGGGTTCCGTACCCAAAGGGTAAAACGGGACCATATTATTTACTAAGACTCCGCTGTCTGTCTGTCCGTTTGTCACCAGGATGTATCTCATGAACCGTGATAGTTAGACCGTTAAAATTTTCACAGATGATGTATTTATGTTGCTGATATAACAACAAATACTAATAATTTTATAGTTTGAAAAATTGAAACAACCGACTTCAGATTACGTTATTTCGTTTACTTGTAATATTAGTAAGGATAATAATTGAACAAGGTGCTCAAGCGTTGAAGTGCTGTATTTTCTCCATATACACATTGGATGAGTAAGTAGGCTTTACTTTTCAAGCTCACTATATCACTCACGATTGTAAACTTTTTAAAGAGACCTCTCTTCACCCGCTCGTTTTTTTTTCAAGAATTACATTTGTCATTGAATGTCAAATGCTTGATCATCGCAGATTAGAAAATGTGCAGATGTTTACACGATAAACCTCAACATTTGACACTTTTGCAAAGAAAAACGTGTCATTGGAACTCTGCGATTCTATAATCTGACGCACTTTACTCAGGAATCCATTGAAAATATTTTTACTTTTACTGATTTTCAAAAAGTAATAAAGCAATGTTTCCAAAATAATTATGGAACCAACTTGGGAGCTTTCTCTATACGCCAATTCACGAAACACAAAAATTGGTTCACGAATGAGCGAGAAATTCGTCTACATACATTAAAAAACACGCTAGGTACGAATTGACAACCTCCTTCTTTTTTGAAGTCGGTTAAAAATAGAATAAAATTAATATTTAAGGGGGCTCCCATACAACAAACGCAATTTTTAGCCGTTTTTATAGATAATGGTAAGGAACCCTTCGTGCGCGAGTCTGACTTGCACTTGGCCGGTTATTTTTCCTCCCTTAGCTACTTCTAGCTACTTTTTGGGGTCAAATCTAGCTATATACATGACAGTACAGTTGGCAGCACTGGTCACCGGTTTTTTTGTGAAGTGGGTGAAGTGAATAGTTAGGATTTTTTTGCTAAAAAGATTAAAATATAAATAGTGTGAATAGAAACAGAAAGTAATTTACATAAACAATATTGGTGATCTACAATGTGGACGACAAAAACCTTTCTCACTAAAACCAAACGGGGCAATATATTGAAAGTGAGGTTATTAAGTAGCCTTAATTTCATAAAAAAATTTCGAGTGTTAGGTACTGATCTATTTTATCATTTCAGATTGTAAGAGAACATTATTTGCGGAATGATTTGTTGTGTGGGTCCGCCGCATGCAATGTATGCCCGCATAAAGACGATGAATTAGTTCTGGAGGAAAGTCCTGAATCAATATGCGCTCTGTTCGACTATCCGCACTATTTAGTGCTAGACTCTAACGTGGTACTGCATCAGATAGACGTGTTAGAAGAAGATGCTCTAAAGAATGTGATAATTCTTCAGACAGTTCTAGAGGAAGTGAAGCATCAGAATACTGCTATATTTCAACGCTTGCTTGAAATTATTAGTAATAACAAAAGAAAGTTTTACTCTTTTGTCAATGAGCATCACATGTAAGTATTTGTTATCCTTACTATATGTAATTCGGTATTGGAACTGTCTTGATTAAGGGTGTTAATGTTAAGGGTGTACACCAATTTCACATTTAAAATGTTAATATGTTTCAATTTAGCTAAGGCAAACCTATGAGCGAAATGAGCTTGCAAAAGCAAACAAAAATCCAAAATCAACTTGGAGTGTTGTTAAAAATATCGCCAGTTTTAGGACCAGATCATCTGATTCAGCTGAACTACTCGAGATTTATGATGATCCCCAGAAATTGGTGAATACTGTAAACAGTTTCTTTGTTGAAGTGGGGAAAAGTATTGACGGATAAAATCACAAATGCCAAAGCTACCTCTGTGCTAGAGAGCACAAATTCAAGAATTTCTAATAATAAGACTGCTAACTCTATGGTTGTGCTTCCCACTGACAGTGCAGAAGTAGATGCTCTAATCAAAGGCCTCCGAGTAGACTGTACATCAGGCTGGGACAACATCCCCTCAAGCGTTTTAATTTTAAAGTATGCAAGGGTTCATTTGACCCCTCCACTAACATATATATTTAATCTCTGCATCTCAACGGGAGTTTTTCCGAACGCATTTAAGAAAGCCATTGTTCACCCTATCTTTAATCAACAAAAATTTATTCATGATGGGAAGTCTACCCGCCAAAATACAGGTGTTTTCTGCACCTATTTTTGCGGCTATGGCTAAACTTAAATGTTTGGGAAATAAATGATTTTTTATTTTTGATTTGTACTATTTTAGAGATACATACATTGAGAGAAAAGCTGGAGAGAAACAAAATGACAGGAATGATCGTGCCATACGCAAGGCTGCTGCTTGGTATGAGTCACATCTAAGTATCAATGGTGTGGACAAGTTGATACCTAAAATAGTGCTACTCACTGATGATGAAAGTAGTAGAAAGATGGCTATAGAAGAGGGAATTGTCTGTTGCACAGGTATATTGTTGTTTTATTTTAGATTAGATTTATGAAGAGAAGAGACAGTTATATTTACCTGACTGCATAAGATAGACAATTATTTCTGAAGTACATAAACTGTGAAGTACACAAGTGCACCTGTACTTAAAGCTTTGTATGTGGTAAATCTTTGGGTCTCACTTGACAATGTCTAATAAATCGATGAACGCCGGCTGCATGCACCAAAAAGTAAGACTCATTGTTATGTTACGATCAATGTCCCGTTACATCATCATCATCATCATTTCATCAATGTTCTGTTATGACGTTGTCACGTTAAACTATCATCCGTAATCCTACTTTACACAACCAATTTTTTTACCAAAAAAATATGAATGACTATTTAATATGTATTGAGCACTTATAGTCTAGTAAAAATAAATCCATTTGCATGGAGCTGATCACATTAAATGCACTTTGAGGGATTCTTTGAAATTATAATAGGAAAATATGTAAAAATCATAAATCAACAATAATCCCCGATTTATAGACTAGCTGCGTTGCGCGGTTTCACTCGCGTAGTTATGAAAAATGGTGATGATTATGATGATGATAAGTAGCTTATGTACGTCTCTAGATCCAAAGCTATCTCTATACTAATTTTCATAATGATCAGTTCAGCCGTTTGACCGTGTAAAGGTAACAAAGTTTGATTTTATAATATCATTTTAAAATAATGACAAATGCATTTCAAAACACCGGTACATTCATTTAAATACCAATATTCTTAGTTGTGTTTTATGTTGTCACAAATCTTATTTTTACTAGACTATTAAGACAAAATGTAGTGTCTGCCCCCTGTCTGCATGTATAACTAGAAAGCAACTTGACAACCATTCATCATCATCATCATTTCAGCCATAAGAAGTCCACTGACTACCATTCAACAAATAAATGATTTTGAATCTGAACAAATTATTAAGTATATAAAAGAACCAGTCATATGTGTCTGGCCATATCACAATAATGTACATATAAATTTAAAACAAGACTTGTTATATTCAATTAACAAAAATAATAAGGGTTCCTTTAGTCTACTAATTACTACAAAATAGCTACTACCTTAAAATACACAACTCGGCATGAACAACTGTAAATGAATCATCCCTATTTTCCCACCATTAGGGGTATTTTTTTTCCCAAATTTATATGGAACCAATTTCGATGTATACCCCATCCAATAAAAAAATAATTATCTACTCTGTAAAAAGGTCATACAAAGTCATAGTCATAATTTTTTTTTTTTTTTAAATATATATATACGCGTCGACTTGAGAACCTCCTCCTCGACTTGAGAACCTCCTCCTTTTTTTCGTCGGTTAAAAATACCCCTTCACTGTACCCAAAATTTTATCATGTTATTTCTAGTGAAAGACTACATTGAAAATGTCACCACATGTGTTGGCCTGGTAGACAAATTGTCCAAGAATGTGATGCCAGAAAGCTATTCTAAGGATGCCCTGTATCCGGCCCATTTGACACCAGTACAAATTCATGAAGGCATCAGAGGTGGTAAACTACACCAGGGAGCCTTTCATGCGTCTAGGGATAACTTCCTTGAAGGAACAGCTACAGTTAACGGATATGAGAAACAGGTATTATACTATTATGTATATTTAGAAATAACAACTTGACCAAACAAATTCCCTGATGCCCCATTTTTTTGAAGATTTTTTAAATTTTCTCTGTAATTTCACATAAAAAGCTCTGTATCTTCATAGAAATGCCTTTAGTTACAGATTTTTTTATTTCAATTTAGACTGATATAATAAATACAAATAAAGGTACTAATAATAAAATTAGTCACCAACTTTCAAAGTCAAAAACCAAAAGAAGATTTGCTTCAACTTTCTAACTTTCTAGGACTTAAAATGCTAAACTCCAATGGCGCTCTAATGATATCATTAGAGCGCCATCGTATGAAGTGTGTGACGTGACATTAATTAAATTATAATGAAAAGGCAATTCCTTTACAATGTTAAGCATTGTAGAAGTAATTTCTAAAGTTATGGGGCAACTTGTCTGTAGTTCGACCATCATCCGTCGTGCTCATGCATATCAACATTTTTGAAGATATAAAATGACAGAATGAATTTATAAAAAAAGAATCCCACACAACACTAGAAAGTAACATCACAAGTCAAAGACAACAAATTCTAAATAAAAAATCATATTTAACACTCTATTGAAGTTTGTTGACGTTATTTTATTACGAATTTCCAACCGCGCTGCCAAGTTCTGCAAACTCTGGCAAATGACATGGCGACCGCGGGGAGCGGATGAGGAACCCGAAAGTGTCCGTTCTGTATGTAAAACTATTTAAACGTCTTCTTTGGTAACATATAAAATTCAATGTCTTGATTAATTGACAAGCCCTATAAATATGCGTGCTTGTTATTTAGAAGTGGGTGAAGTTAGGTAGATTTTTCTTTTTAAATCAAATGTATTTACATTTGATTTAAAATCGGTGTGGCCGAGGATGAAGTATGTCGTTCTAAAAGACATCTATTCACTCTTGCCTTGAAAATACCAAAATAGCGTGAGTTTTAGATTATTCCTAATCCAGAATAATATGTTAAGTATTATATTTATTTTACTTGTGTAAAGACTAAGATAATAAGTATGTAATGATTAGAAAGATAATTTTTCTAATAATCCTAGGGCAGACTATTTAATCTGTCCTAGGATTACTAGAAAAATAATCTTTATAATATTGTTTAGAAGCGAAACAGCTTAGTGATAAAACACAATTGATCATGTTTTCGCTATTAATTAAGACAAGATAATTGATATCTCTGTGAATATTATAGCATAATAATTAAAAGTTATCACGAAATAATTTTCAATGGACAAATATATTAACATGTAGTAAATTAACCACCATGAGATTCCCATTACATTCAACAAAGCATTCCATGTAAGCAGTGTTCAGTGAAAAGATCAATTAAAATCTGGATTTGGCTAATCAGAATATTCACAAACATTTTATTTATATCGTTATAACAAGTGACTATGATTTATTTAGTTATGTCCTGTTATATTTATTAGGTAATGCTTACAATATGAATAATTATTTCAAAATCGCCTATGAACTAATCATATGAACCAGAAATAGACATTAATCCGAAGTGGCACAAGTGGTGGGAAGTCTAGGGGGCAAATTCTTGATTATTCAAAGGTCTTCCATACCTTGGCACACGCTTTCACTGGGTCACTCTGATTAGGCTATTTATTAGGATAGGCTCTGATTAGGATATAATGAGCATAACGCTCTATTGCACTTTTAAAGTGCCAAATTCATATGACGTTTATTGTCAGGCTTATTCATTAGCCAGTTAAGGTTAATAATATACAATATTGTTCACTATGTTAGAGGGTTATCATCTAGCAACAAATATTCTCCTCTGTCCTCAGATATTGCTTCAAGGTCACATGGGAATCAACCGCGCGGTTGACGGAGATGTAGTCGCTATAGAGATACTGCCCGAAGCAGAGTGGCGAAGGCCGAGCGACATCGTCCTAGAAGACAAGGCCGAGGATGACCCTGGGGATGTCCTACAGGTGAGGAGGGCTGACGGACATCTTTCTTGAAACAAGTATATCTACATATGTTAAAAGGACAAATATGAGTTAAACTCAAACCCCCGACAAAAAAAAAAATAGCTGAATCGATTTTGATGAAACATAGCTAAGAACAGTCTCGATTAAATCCTCTTCAAACAAACAAAAAATCTAGATCAAAATCGGCCATCCATTTGAGAGCTGCGATGCCACAGACAGAGATACAAATACACACGTCAACCAAAAAGAGAGGTGTTATAAGTTGGATCAAAACACCCCTCTTTTCTGCATAAGAGCGATTTTTTTGTGTTACTTATGCTTGCGTTAGTTGAGTTGTTGAGTGTACGTTTTCGCCTAAAAGTATGCGCAAAGCCGATGTATTATGTATTTAAATGAGCATGCTATAGAGAAATTCTTATAAAATCACTCATTTGATACGATAAAATCTGTTGGAGGTTACGAAAAACTATATCTTTTTAATTTTTGCGAGAGTTGTATTGTTACAAATAAAATGCAACCTATGCCACTCTTAAAGCGAAAAAAATTGAGGACAACCTCGCACATCAAAATCGGTGAATATCAAGATGATTACAGTTTTATTCTCATGCTTTGATTAAGGTCATCTCTCAATTCTCATTTACAAAATACTCAATATTTTTAGGAAGAAACAATACTTTTAAACACCGTGAAGGCTGTGGATCCGAACGACGATGATATCACGCCTACGGGTAGGGTGGTGGGCATCATCCGCAGGAAGTGGCGCCAGTACTGCGGTATACTGTTGCCGAGCAAATTCCCCGGTCAGTATACCTGTAGTGACCTATGTATTTTGTGCTTTTTAACAGACTTTAAAAAAGTAGTCCTCCAAAAAAAATTAAGTACTCCAATTTCAATATTTTTTCAAGTTTTTAGAGTTCCGTAGTAAACGAGGTTATGACCATTTGTCTATCCGTGGCTTTCAAATACTTTTAGTTCTAAAAAGCTGTAATTTGGCATTGAATATATGTACTTGTATATATATATATATATTAATCACGCTGAGAAAGTAGTCTAATAAAACTAAAAAAAAAATGTTGGGGTACCACCTTCTACACGAAAAGTGGGGATGAACTCTCCGGATCATAGAAGAATATGGTCCGGGCGAACTGGCAGGTCGTATGTACTTGAAGTTACAATTACATATACAGAACGGACACTGCCTCCCGCCAATCTCGGGTCCTCACCCGCTCCCCGCGCTCGCCCTTTCGTTTGTCGAAGCTTGGCAGCACAGCGCTTTCATTTGTCAGTTGAGACGTTCGAATCCCAATTGACGTCACGAACGAGCGGCAATCAGACGACGACCGGACAGATGTCAACTTGCGTATGTTTAACTAAAAAGCGTACTTTTGCATGGAGCGTCCGATGTGTTGTTATATACAAGCTGTAGAGTACCTGTGGCCTGGCAATACTTAAACACTTGCATAGCGGTTGAATCACTGGTAAAGATGTTGTACATATACTCGTATTAGCGGTACCTGCAAAAACTCCTAACACGACAGCATAATACTGTTGTAATTCATTCATGGATCTGTATTTCCCACTATTGCTTTCGCTTTCAGGCGCGACCCGCCACCTCTTCACCCCGGCAGAGAAGCGTATCCCGCGCGTGCGCATCGAGACGCGTCAGAGCGATGTACTCGCCGCGCAGAGGATAGTTGTCGCACTGGACTCTTGGCCTAGGAACAGTCGGTATCCATTGGGACACTTCGTCAGAGCTCTTGGACCTATAGGTAAGGGGACCTTACGTAGTCACTGCCAGCTATCAGCCAGCCAGCTGCCTTACGGTAAGGCAGTTGTCAGTGGCTACATAAAGCAGTTGGAAGTGGAATTATGAATTGGGCTAAGTGGCGTTCAATGAGAGATGTGTAACTCTAGCAGTGGACTAAAATGGATTGATTTTTGATACAGAATCGGCTTGAGGTGATCAGGAAACTTTGTGCCAATTTAATCTTCTTTTTCTTACTATGTTCCCACTTACGTGGGGTCGATATAGTATGTTTTTTTTTCCATACATCCATGTCATTCGTTATATCTGAACCTTTTTACCTATATCTCTACCACAATTTCCATTCACACTCGTGATGATAGCTCACTTTATAATATGATCCTCCTTTCTTCGCATACGTATCCATGACAGATTGTTTCTGGATATTTTTTGTGTCCATTTAATAACACGCCGCTCGGCTTTCTTCGGCTACGATAACGCGTCTAGAAGTCGACCCATAATTACCAAGAAGTGTGGTCGTTCTCCAATTTGTTGTGCGCCAAAAGCATATAACCCTTATGTTTTAGGTGATAAGGACGCTGAAAATGAGGTGATACTGTTGGAACACGACGTGCCGCATGCGAGGTTCAGTGAGGCCGTGCTGGCGTGTCTGCCGCCCAGAGACTGGGTCATACCTAAAGAGGTCAGTTCATTATAATATATGTTATTATGTATATGTAGTGTATAATGACGTATCATTAGTGTAATTCACATCAGCGGTGCTAATTGAATAAAAATAAATAAATAAATTATCATCATTGCCCATTATCTATTCGCTGCTGAATACATATCTCCTCTTTAGTCTGCCACCTCTTTCGATACTGTGCCACCCAAATCTACTGCCGTACAACGTTTTATTGTATGCAAGATAGATCTATGATTGACCTAGTCTTATAAATAATAAATAAATAAATATTGGTGGACATTTCACACTACACCATCTAGCCCAAACTAAGCAAAGTACTTTTACTATGGAAACTAGATGGCAGATAGAGTACATAATATATACTTTTTTTATAAATATATATTTAAAATACATAAAACACGATCTACGGCTTAGCAGGCATACTACCTACATCTGAGCTGCGAGGCCTGTCAAATCAGTGATAGTAAATACGGAACTCTGCCCTGCGCGTGTTCGGACACGCACTTCCCAGATTTATTTCTTCTGCTATTTATGTATCTTGTTTGCCATACAGGAGCGTGCAAAACGCGTGGACCTGCGCGACATAACCATCTGCTCAGTGGACCCGCCCGGCTGTACCGACATCGACGACGCACTCCACGCGCGACAGCTAGATGGCCTCACTAAACAGGGACTAAAGCGATACGAAGTACGTACTTTTTGACCGACTTCCGAAAAGAAGGAAGTTCTCAATTCGACTATGTTTTTTTTGTATGTTTGTTCAGCGATTACTCCGCCAATTATGCTTTCTTTTTGATAATTCTTGTTATGTTTGGTAGGTAATACTCCTTATAAATTTTATCAAAAACGGTTCAGTACTTTGGTTTTTATAACAAAATTACTGAAAAAACGAATTGAGTATTTTGAAGTTTTTTTTTTAAGTTTTTAAACTATATTTATTGTATAATTTACTGACATAATTTTTAGTAAACTAAGGTTTGTTGATTGTATATTAAATTAGCTTTCTGTTTTTTGTATTTGACCCGCGCGATTAGCGCATTTGCCGGTGTCAAGTATGGAGGTTTGTTCAAGTCCCATTGATAAAATTCACGTCATAAGTACTAGTTCTAAGTCATTCTAAAGTTCTAATCATGCTTTACTAAAGTAGTAGTGACTTTACCGGAAATTTCTACGAAGATTTGTTTCAATCGCCTACATTCGTGTGCGTAAAAAAAATTTCTTTCGAAATAATACACCTAAAACACATTTTATTAAGACAAAACAAATGAGCCCAAACTCGATTAACTTGTTTAGTTCAACAGTTCCTATCCATATTCGACTCCATCATCAGAACAGCTTCATGGTACCATGTTATTGAATTGTCACCGAAGATACGCAAGTATACCAAACTTGAACCCAAACGAACGTCAGGAAGTAGATCTAATTATGCTTCCAAGATTAGACCTTAACATCATTTTATTATTTTATTATTATTCGAGGTAGGGTGGGAGGCCACAAGAGCCTCCCCGTCACTGCGACCCTTGCGGATCTATTGTAACTTCCCTCCTGGGTTTACAGCACCTCACCCAGTCCCAGGTGTGACATGAATCTCACTAGGGACTTTGGGGCGGAGGCCCTCACGTCCTCAGGATAGAAGACAGGTCCTCCCAGGAGCTGACTCCTCTGGTGGTGGAGCGCCACACATTCACAGAGGACATGGATGGGTGTTTCATCCTCTTCAAGACAGAACCTGCACTCAGGGTTCTCACCCAGTCCCATTCTGTGCAGGTGTTTGTTCATTTTACAATGTCCAGTCACGGTACGAACAAGGACCCTAAGTTGGCCCTTGTTTAGAAGAAGCGCTTCTCTAGAGAACTTCTTGTTGAACCCTGTGAGAAGCGCTTTGGAGTGTGTCATTCCCGGGTTTTGACTCCACAGTGCCAAGCACTGCTTCATCCCCCAGGTTCTAATGCTGCTCCTTATTGTGCAGTCAGATATGCCACAGGCGGGCTCTGGTCCCACCAAGGTACCTCCAGACCCACATCTAGCTAACTCATCCGCGGCTTCATTGCCTCGGATGCCACAGTGCCCAGGTACCCAGCCTAGTGTGACCTTGTTGGTCTCACCCAGGCAGTTTAGCACCTGCACACACTCCTGTACCAGCTTGGAGTTAACTTCATCCGCAACTAGGGCTTTTAGAGCTGCCTGGCTGTCGGAGAATATGTAGATGTTTTTCTTTGAGTAGGCTCTCTCTATGCATTTATATGCGCAGCCTAGGATGGCAAAGATCTCAGCCTGGAATACAGTAACATGGCATCCCAAGTGGGCGTATGCTCCCATCTTGGGGGTGCCACCACAGAACCCGGCCCCAGCCTGCCCATCCTTTTTGGATCCATCAGTGAACCAAACAATATCCCCAGGAAGGACTGTGTCGGGACCACCATTTTCCCACTCATTCCTTTGAGGTACTGTTATCTGGAACCTCCTAGAGAGGTTGTATGCCTTTAGCATACTGTCGCTTGGCATTGCCACTATAGGTTCACTCATGAAGCTATCGTGCAGGTTCCTCATGAGTGCAGAGCGCCATGTCGCACGTTCGCCCACTCTAGCTCTCTGTATAGCCATTCTGCCCTCCATCTGCACCTGCACATGTAGCGGGGGTATGTTGAGAATAGCTTCCATAGCAAGAGTGGGCGTCGACGAAATGCCACCTGTAATTGAGAGGCACGCCAGCCTCTGAAGACTATTGAGGGCATCTATGCAGGTAGACAGTACAGCTTTTTTCTGCCAAATGGCACACCCATACGTCAATATTGGACGTACTACTGTAAACATCATTAACATCATACAAAGATTGCTAGTTTTTTTTTTATCAGCCCTGTTTGTACAAACTGGCCCACTGCTGGGAACGGGCCATCTTCTCATTGTGAGAAGGGTTAGGCCATAGTCTGCCACGCTGGCCAAGTGCGGGTTGGCAGACTTCACACATCTTCAAGATCATTGAGAACTCTCAGACATGTAGGTTTCCTCACGATGTTTTCCTTCACCATTTGAGGTTGGCGGCAATCAACAATACGCACGTAAAGACAGAGGTGCGTGCCGTGGGATTCGAACCCAGGACCAGCGGATCGCAAGTCAGACGGTCTCACCACTAGGCTGCCGGAAACTTCGGATTGCTAGTTAATATATTATAAAGCTTGTGATGATCAAACGTTCGATAGTCCAACTGTATAGCTATATTTCCATGCATTATGCAAATAAAAACTTAATTGCAGGTGGGAGTCCACATAGCTGACGTCACATACTTCGTGAGGCCTAACACGCCTCTGGATAAAGAGGCTGCTTCGAGATCCACCACGGTCTACCTTGTCGATAGGAGGATCGATATGGTGCCAGGTAATTTTATTTATGTTGTGGCGCCAGGTATGCTCTATTCTGTAGTTTATTGCTTAGTGAAAACAACGGATTCTTCTAGGTGTAGAGTAACATAGCTCTGGTACACATTTTTTTACCGATTTCAACCATTTATTAACAGAACGTACCACTGAGTAAAACAAGTAGCATAAGTTATCGTAATAACGTACCGCTACTGAGCCAAATAAGTTGTCAAATATATATATTTTTTTTTAATTTTGAAAAAACAATATCATTTATTGTTTTTTTTTAAATTGTTTATTTCAGATCTGCTGAGTTCGAATTTGTGTTCGCTGCGCGGCGGCGAAGAAAGATTGGCCTTTTCATGCGTTTGGGAGATTGACGAGAACGCCAATATCATTTCCACGAAGTTCCATAAAAGTGTTATAAAAGTAAGATTTATATGGCTCGCCTTATCAAGCTTCTAGTTTGCCGACTTTCTACTAGTTCTGTTTATGGTTCCGTGGCGGAGCGGACTTTGGATAGCGACGCCGTATGCCGAAGACTCAACTTTGGCGACAATAGTTAAGGGCCAACGATAGACATGCGGCGGGAAATTCAAATTTCTATTTCTATTCAATTTACATTTTCAATAATTTTTTAAAGTTTTGTAGTATACTAGCGCTTTTGGAGCGCTGTGACATGTAAAAGTTGTTTTAGTACTTTTGACTAACGTAATTGGAAAATCTTTTAACCTAATATAACTTGGAGTTTGCGGTGATGTTCCAAGTTTTAGAGCTTAAACATAGGAATTGTTACAGATGGGCTTTTATACCTTTTATTCGACAGGTTCGCGGTTGTCTGTTAACTCACCTGATGTTCAGCGACTGTTACGATCTAAGATGGAGCGCATTTGCCTAGAAGGCAAAGAAATAATAATTAATAGAACCTTGTATCCAAAAGATTAGAATTACTAATATATTATGTGGATTGTGTTTAGTCAGCTGCAGCGATGACGTACGAAGAGGCTCAAATAGCGATAGACGACGCGAAACGGAACGATGCGGTCGCTAGTTCGTTGCGAACACTCAACGCGCTCGCCAAGAGATTGAAGCGGCGGCGGCTGGATAATGGAGCCTTGCTGTTGGCCTCACCGGAGATACGCTTCCAGGTACAGCTTTAAAATAAACATAGCTCCTAGAGTTTACAATGTATCGAAATTACTATTTTTTACACTAATATTATAAAGGCGAAAGTTTGTGTGTTTTACTTCTTCACGCTCAAACGACTAAACCGATTTTGATGAAATTTAGGTATGGAGGTAGTTGATACCCTGGATTAACTCGTTGGCGACTTTTTATTCCGAAAAATAAAAACTCCTTTGATATAATTTATTTAAAACTAACAATGATAACACCGCGGGCGCAGCTAGTTTCGAAATAAATTTAAAAATGACGATTTTTACTAATTTCAGTGTGTCAATATGTCGTATGGTTTATGGATATGCTTGCTAAGTAGAGGTATGGTGCGGCTTTTTATACTCGACTTTATAAACTTTTTGTAGGTGGGGCGCGTGGTTTGATGTGTGTATGTGTATGTTTGTATGTATGTGTATGTGTGTGTGTTTGTGTGTGTGTGTGTAGCAAGAGTGCTAATGCAATGTTGAGGCAGTTAAACAGTTAGGCTAATATTTTTAGCAGTTTCTCAGTCTCATCATACGATAGAGAACATAAATACTTCGCTATAGAGATTTTCATTTCCTTGTTGTTTGATTATGAATGGCAAGCTGTTTATCTATCTTATTATATAAATATGGAAATCTAAATCCTGGAAGGCGCTGCGCGAAGACAGTTTTAGTGAAAGGCTCCTTAGTACGGGGTGGTTTCCTCTTTGGTGGACCAGAGTCGAGGCCCCAGCTCTTCCCCAAATTGTTATACAGTAGGATAAGACGGATTCACACAAAGCCGTGTTTACTAGACGTAGAACGCGCTTGTTGGCCGCGTTATGTAAGGCTCCCATGACATGGATTAGTTTGCGAACTCTTTAGAGTTGAGATTTGACATTTAAATGATAGCTGTTCGTCAATTATTCCTAAATATTTTATTGATGAGGAACGTGATATCTTTTCGCAGTTGCAGGAAGACAGAATACAGGCAGAGTGAATTTTAAGACTAATACGAGGGTCTGGCTCAGATGCTTTGGTTTTGTGAAAGCAAAGGTACTTAGTTTTACCAAAGTTTAATGTGAGAAGGTTCCTATCAAGCCACTTCTTGATAAGTTTCATACCGGTTTCTGCCCTCTGCAATGCTGATTCCCACGTTTTTCCGTGAATAAAATGACAGTGTCATCCGCATAACAGATAATATCAGAATTCTCAGGGCATGCAGTATGGATGTCATTAACATACAGAATGAAGAATGTAGGACCTAGTACGCTGCCCTGGGGTACTCCGAAGCGGATAGACAGTGTATTACTTGTAGTATCACCTATTTTAGTGCACTGACTTCTTTCTTCAACTTTGGAACCATTTCAGCGGCAATCCTCTAATTCCAGCTAGTTCCAGTTTTTTTATCAGGATCGCCACTGAAACGGTGTCAAAGGCTTTTGCTAGGTCAAGAAAAACACCAACCGATTTGCGTCCCTCATCTAGATTAGAGCCTACTTTTTAGTCAGAAGTTCTACGGCATCTTCTGTGGATTTTTTTCGTCTAAATCCGTATTGTTGGTTCGAAAGTAAGTTGGATTTCTCCAAGAAGTCAACAAGTCGACGATTTACAATCCTTTCAAGGATTTTGGAAAATGATGCCAGAAGAGAGATGGGTCTGTAATTTTCAGGGAGATTCTTAGGACCAGATTTGTGTATTGGGGTAACGCTTGCCTGTTTCCAGAGTTGGGGGAATGTGCCAGTTGATGAGCTAATATTGAAAATATGAGTGAGAGGAGTTAAGATCTCAGCCTTTATCGATTTAACCAAGATTGGCTTTATTCCATCAAGGCCTGGTGCTCTATCCTTTTTTAGTTTGTCTATTAGTTTTCCCACTTCTACCTCATCTGTGGGCTGCATAAAGAAGGAGTCAGGAGATTGAGCTTGCGCAACATTGTTACTGGACTCTACTGCTAGGTCGGTTTCAGTTTTGTTCAGAGATTTAAGCAATTGATTAGCAAGTTGAGAACCGACATTCGTGAAGTACTCGTTGCAGTGGTTCACCGATTCCTGACTACTTGGTTTGCATTTTAGCAGTTCTGCGGCTGACGATTGTCTGCTATGGCTGTCAATAATCGTTTTAATCGACTTACAAAGTTTTTTTGGATCATTTTTGTTAGCTTCTAGCTCCCTATTTTCGTAGTAAATGATCATATTACCATGGCTAATCTTTCATAAGCCGCTCTTTCGATAGTAGATAGATCTATGTATTATTACTGAAAGACCACATTATACAGACATATTAAAATGACGATATTACTATGGCTAATCTATCAACAGGCGGCCTTATCGTTTGAAGCGATCTCTTCCAGACAACAGTGTATAATATGATAAATAATTTGCCAGGTGGATTCGGAAACTCACGATCCGGTAGAAGTGCAAGCGAAGAAGATAATGGACACAAACTCGATGGTGGAAGAGTTTATGTTGTTGGCGAACATCAGTGTGGCTGAAAAACTGGCGGCGGAGTTCCCACAGTGTGCGCTACTGCGCCGTCACCCGGCGCCGCCTGCCTCTTTCTTCGTGGACTTCTTGAAGGCGGCCAAACAGCAGGTGACGAACTGACACTGTTTAGCGTTCCACATTAACCATTTAACCGCTTGGTCGGATATTTCCAACAAAAGTTTTTCGATATGTATTATTTTTCGTTTTTTGGAAATAGCTGAAACAGGCGGTTAGAGGATTTTAACCACCTGTGTAGGATACTTCCGCCAAAAGTTTATCGAGTCCGATCAAGATTTTTTGTGGTACCTATATGTCCTAGTTTATCGGAATCGTCTTGAAAAGCTTTTGTCGGAAATATCCGACACAGGCGTTTAAAGGGTTAAATTGAAAGAACACCCTTATACTTACACCTTTTCAGGAACTCGTATCAAGGTTGAGTATTAGTATTGAGATATCAAGGAGATATCTATAGGGATCCAACATCGTTCATAAGAAACAATGATATTAGAATATTATTAATAAGGCATGACTCCTTATAAAGGGTTGTTCACTTTAATGGGTAGATTGACGTCCTTGCGTATTGATGAACTATTTTGTGTCACCTTGTATATGTATTATTTTGTATGAAGGTTCGTTAAGCGTCCGTGAGACAAACGATGGTCGAACCATCGTTTGTCTCACTCGCGCATACCCACATTTTTGCAGATATAAAATGATAGAATGAACTTATAAAAAATCGTCGTTGGTAAAACTAGAAAACATAACAGATGTTAAACAACATCACAGACGTTCGTCAAACATTTCAATTTGATCCAAGATAATTTATTATTATTATTATTATTTATTATGCACTAACACTACTACTAACTAACACTAACCAATAATTAGAAAAAAGAAACGTAGCTTCGCGTAAGCACCACTTTGTTACTGAGCTAATTGCAACTCGTGCCATACCGTTACCATACCATTTTATTGACTCTTGTCGCAATTTGAATACTACACTTTATTCTTTCTTCCAGGGCTTCGAACTCGACGTGTCGACGAACAAATCGTTCTCGAAATCACTGGACGAGGCCGTAATTCCCTCGCGTCCGTATTTCAACACGCTGCTTCGTATAATGGCGACTCGCTGTATGCAACAAGCCGTCTACTTCTCAAGTGGCACGCGGGCCAGCGATGACTTTTATCATTACGGGCTGGCTTGTCCTATTTACACTCACTTCACTTCGCCTATCAGAAGGTAAAGTTATCACACTTTATTGGAAGGTTTTAGTCTCATTTTACTTCTCCTATCAGAAGGGAATAGCTTACATTTACTTCGCTTCGCCTATCAGAAGGATAATTTTTACATGACACAGCGCTCCCCACAACAAAATTTTAAGAAATGATTAAAAATATAAAAACATCGATCACTAAAATATTGAATTTGTTGCCTTAAAATAGTTCGAGTTTCAAAATAAAAACATCAAATAAATACCTAAGAAATTACATTTCATATTCCATTGTCTTTCCACCTGTTTTTCTCCTCATGTTAATTGTTAATACATACTTAATTTTAATGACCAGATAACTAAAGAAAAACTGTACTTACGCATGTCCGAATCGGGGTCTTATTTTCTATGACCATTGACTACGTAATGCACAATTTTTTTTTCAGAATATCAAAATTTTTCAAAATTGAAAGCTGAATGTGTCAGTTTCATTCTCAACTCTAGTGCGTTATATGCCAAATGGTCATAGAGTAAAACTTTTCTGCAGGGTTAGCACGTAGACAAATAGTCTTTCTACAGTTTTATTCACTTTCCAGGGGAAATAAAGTATGTACTGTCATTTACACTGACATAACAACGTGAAAATAAACGGCTTAACTATTTTTCATGCCATTGGCAACTTAAGAACGCCATAGACAAGAATTGATTGATTATTTTTCATGCTAGGCCACCTGAGGTGAAAATAACTGTAACTTAGCACATCATTTCCAGATATGCGGATGTGATAGTCCACCGGTTGCTAGCCGCTTGTATCGGATGTGACGCGACGCACCCCACTCTCCTCGACACCAAGTTCGCGGACTCATTGTGCGACAACCTTAACTACAGGCACAGGCAGGCGCAGTACGCGGGCCGCGCCTCCGTCGCGCTTAACACACACGTGAGTTTGTGCCGCCGCCGATACGGAATCGTACCGGCTGCTGAAAGTTCATATCAATGTCATATGTCATAATTCCAGATGTCAGATTTCAGATGTCATATTTCAGATGCCAGATTTTAGATGTTCCATTCCAAATTTCAGATTTTTTTTAATTTTTAGGTCCACAGTCACCAAGGTCCGTGACCTTTGTCAGAATTACAAACTATTGTTAACTACATGTCATTCATTATCATCATCTCAGCCATAAGAAGTCCACTGCTGGACATAGGCCTCCCCCATGGATTTCCAAAAAGACCGATTGGAAGCGGCTTGCATCCAGCGTCTTCCCGCCACTTGTATGAGGACATGTCATGTCATTGCGGGAAGATTATTTTAATTTACTTAAGTAACTTATTACTATGTCGTGTATTTCAAATTTTTGATATTAGATTTCAGATATCGGATTATAGAGGTTAACATGTTGATATCAGAGTTTGGAGTCATAGAGTTATATTTAAAATGTTGATCAAAGGCGAAAGCACTAGATCAGTTTCCTCGTTAGGTCTCGTGAAAGTAATTATATATTACATTGTTAATACAGATTTCAAATTCCACCATCGTTGAAATAACTAAGCTTTGCTTAGTTTGGAACAGATGGTGTTGTGTGAAATGTCCACCAATATTTTTTTAATTCAATTTTCATAATTAAAAATAAACCTTGGGCCACGGTTAGTCTACTAAACGTACTCGTTTGAACAATAAAACAATATTTAGGTTGCGGATGTACGTTACAGATACTATTCAAGAACCGCGTTGAGATCGAATCAGCTGTGGTGCTGGCGGTGAAGAGGAACGCAGTGCAAGTGCTCATACCTAAGTACGGCCTCGAGGGGCCGATATATTTGCCGCCTGACAAGTTCACATACAACGAAGAGGTAGGATTTGTACTTTCTCATTATCACCAGCCTGCACTATTTGTGTAAACCGCGCCACCGCTTGGCGCGGGCCATCTCGTTAGAAAAGTTAGGCCATAATTCACCATTAAGTGTGGGTTCGCAAATTTCACTCATCTTCAAGAATGTTAAAAACTCTTAGACATGTATGTATCACAGTGTGTGACATCAGCAATCAACGACAGGGGTGCGTGTCTTGAGATTTGAACCAAGGACCCACGGAACGGAAAGCAGGAGGTTGGGAGACCTGGTTGGTCTCCCAACCTCCTACTCTTTGGGTGGTTGGGAGATTAAGCTCACTATACAACGTGTATAACAAGAATATTTGAGGGTGTAAAAATTTTACCCATAAAAGTGAACAACTTTTACTACGGGACCATTTCTGAATTCGTTCTGAAATTCGTTGTATATGTTGAGTTATGTTTTTCTTTACCACCCGTTTCTTGTAGTATTAGATATATCTGTATATAAAAAAATCGAATATTATTTCAGGAGCACGTCCAAAAATGCGGTGACATTGTACTCAAAACATTCGACGAGCTCACGATACGTCTAAGTTTGGACAGTTCCAACTTACAGCACAGAAAGCTAGCGTTCCAGCTCATAGAGCCACATATACCTGGATTCAGTTATGTACCGGAAGAACAGATGGAAGTAGATCAGAAGCCGGAAGAGAAGACTTCCGAACCTAGAGATACCAAGAAAAGAAAAGAACCTGAGCCGACGCGTAAGGGAAGTAAAAAGAAAAATAAGAAAAAGTGACGTATGTATGAATAAATATTTTTTAACTAAAAACATATTTTATTGTGTAAAAACTACCTTATATTGTATTTCGACGGTGCTGCAGCTATATATACTTACTGCTTTTTTAAACTTCCTCTCCCGATATTCGATCTCAAACTATTTTTTCTATCTGAGATAGATGTATAAATTCATTTAGATATATATATGTATAAGAGAGATATCCATAATAAGAGTGTAAGCCAACCAATAATAGAATATGGTCAAGCTATGGATCGACATATCTATCATCATCATCATCATTTCAGTATCGATCCAATGTTAACATAGCATAGGCTTCTTTGTAACACCATGCTTTCCGGTCCTAGTCCAATCTCATCCAACTCGTTTCCTGACTTGACGATATCATCTTTCCGTCTGACTGGTGGTCTGCCTAGTTGTCTAGTCGCACCTCTGGGCCACCATTATGTGACCGCCCTCGTCAACCGGCCTACTCTCCTTCCAATGTGTTCTACTCACCTACAGTTCCGTAATTCTTCATTTATGTCTATAATTTTTTTTCCTGTTTCTACAAACTGTCCCACTGTTGGGCGCGGACCATCTTATTGTGAGAAGGGTAAGGGTACGTCTATCATACGTGGGTATAAATGAAGTAAGATTGTATATTGGTACCGGTCGTAAGTATATTAAATAAAAATCTTAAACTAAGTTCGTTATTGTTATTTCGCTGATATTTCAAAGGACCTTCACCCTTAGTACAAGTTTTTATGAAGAAACGCGGCAATAAAAGTTTTCGGTACGCCTCCATAGATTTTTTACGTTTCTCTTCGTAATCCTTATAGGGCGCTTTCAAAAAATGAATGGAGGCGTACGAAAAGTTACATCGCCGCGTTTCTTCATAAAAACTTGTACTAAGGGAGCTGATAGTTTTCATATAATCATTTGAACACAACGATATATTGTTATATATCACAAAATATCACTTATCACCTGTATAACTTAAATAAATTAATAAATTATATGATTGTACATATAATTTATCGCAAGTCACACTTAATGCTAACTCTTATATATGTTCTAGTTAGAATTAATATCTCACGGCGTGGTACAATATTCTATCAAACATAAATTAACTCTACCACATCACTAACTATTGCTTACAATAACATTGACATATCATATGACATATATATATCATATGACATATATATATCATATGACATATATATCATATGATTTGAAGAGTAGTAAGACTAAAAGAGAACATCTGTTCTGTGATTTCGGTGGTACACTGAATTTTACTCCTACAGAATTAAACGGTGTAGGTACCCTTACCAGTCTGTTCAGATTATACGTATCTTGGGTCTCTCATTCAGAACGATGGTCATATAGACCTGATGTAAATAGCAGAATAAACGCAGCATGAACAAAACAGCGGTCATAGCAATGCAACTTATGACCGGCAAATGCCCCTTAAGCTGAAGGGACAAATTTACAAAACAGTAATACGACCTTATGTATGGGTCAGAATGTTGAGCCACAAAGAGTTTGTATAAGATAGCATGTAGCGGAGATGCGCATGTTGAGATGGATGTGTGGCGTAAGTGACACATGGATAGAGCAAAGAATGAATATATTTAGGGAAACTTAAGTTATGCACCAATAACAGAAAAACTGAGTAATAGATTATCATGAAGGACATATTATGCGTAGAGACAAAGAGCATATTATTATCACAAAAAGAGCGATCATTAATGTGAATCGGGACAGAATTAGAACGCCCGAAGAAGACATGATAAGAAAGGAGTGATTTTAGATATGACGAATGGAGAAAATGTACCATATTGCGTCGTAGGTAGGAAGACGATGATATCGGATCCTGTGCAAGCAATTGTTAGTGAACTGGGCTTAAAGAATATTGGGATCCGTTAGACGTTAGTGAACTAAATGTTACATTGAAATAAAACAAATTTAACGGATTTATAAAAAAAAAATGGTAAAATTATGTAAAATATACGCGATAAATCCATTAAATTTGTTTCATTTCAATGTAATATTTAGTTCACTAACGGCTATCGCGATAACCTTAGAAAATATTAAATGTTACATTTTCATATTCAATTAAATATTACATTTTCATATTCAACTCATATATTGTACCTCTAATCTTTTTTAATAAGTTCTAATATACAATCAATCCAATTAGGCTTACATCCCCATATTTATCAACATACATAGGTACAATATTTCGTATCTAAAAGAGGTATCTGGTATTGACAATACTATATACTATACTATACTATAGAACTATAGTAAATTGTAATCTAAAAAATTGTGTGCTGGCAATGACTAAAATGATCACGAACTTGACAGCTTTATTTGCCATTTGGAAGTTCCAATATTATTTTTCAGTCCTCATAAAAATCTTGTCATTGTATAAACCTAATGAAAAGTACTTTAACTATTGTTATTAAATTTTTTGAATTCTTACTATATACTTAATGACTGGATAGTAATGGTAATGTGTTTATTAAATAATCCACTTTATACCATACATGATACGGCAAGTTTTGATAATACCGTAAACCTGCGCCTTTTAGCTTTTAATTGATTCTAAATAGTATATCGAATCAATACGACATAATTAGTCAATGTACCTATGTAGTATATCTTTAGTATATTCAGTCATACCAAGCGGGATATACACTGTTTTACATCATTCGTTCATTTACTTTAGGGTATGTTCACTCATTCGGTCAGTTCACATGACGTCATATTTAAACATTGCTATTAATGGTGCGTTATACGCCTTCTCATTGGCGGTGGACTAACAATAGCAGGCCGAGGCGGTCTTAACGCCCCCATCGATTCGCTCCCCTCCAAAATATGTTCATCGGTACTTCTCGGTTCATGCGTAGTCACTATAGTTGGTACGTTGGTAGACTGGGCGGCTATTCTGGCGATCTCCTGGTCGACTTTGGCGACCAGCTGGTCGACCGCGACCGGCCACCGCGCGGCTGGGACCGTGTGCGAGGGCGTGAGACGTGCGTCGCTCATAACGCACAGTCGGACTGTGTCGGCGTACTGGATCACTGTTAGTGACATGCCTGGAGCAAGCAAAATTGTTATTAAAAATATACGCTAGGAATTGATGACCTCCTCCTTTTTTGAAGTCGCCTGAATTTTAAATCTGACGATGTTTATCGCTATTTTATTACGTTTCTGCTCGTAATTTCGTAATTTTGACAGTATTAGTTTCGATGTTAACACCGTGGCAAGGAAAGCTAGGGATTTGACCACAGTTTACTTGATGTTAACTGTCGGTGTGATTGAGAATGTTTAGCATGCAGACTGATACTGTATCAAACGATCTTACCGAAACAATTCGACAGACGATTGACGACAGATTTTCAATTTAACGATGGTAGCCGGACACTGGAAAGTACCCTACCAGTTAGTGCACTGGTTTCACTGGTTTTAGATTTCGCTAATGTGTTTTCTTTCACATGAAGCAAGTGCATTGTTGGGATCAGAACCCGCAGCGAGGTGGGATTCGCGTTCGAACATGACAATAATAAAAAAATCATCTCTATAAAATACGTCAGTATGTCGTATTTTATAGATTAGGAAAACAGTATTCAAACTTACTAATATTAGCTTGAGGCGGTCTCCAATACACTACCGCATCAATCGTCTGACCCCACACAGTCGATCTTTGCCTTGAATCCGCCGGCGCGTCTATCTCCGCATACGACACTGCGTATCTCCTTGACAGCACGTTGAGGGTCAGTCTGGCGAAGGGCGAAGGCACGGCGCGAGTTAGGGCTCCGCAGCGGGCTTGGGCGGCCCAAGCACCGGCTAGGGCGGTTTGACGTCGGCATGCGGTATCGATTACTGAGGCGATGCGACGTGGGGTCGCGCCTACGGGGAGGGAGAGGCAGATCATACCTGGGAACAAAGAATACTTATTTAGATATCTTCAAGTAGAGAGAATAAGGTGTCAAGTAGGTAAGGTGTTTCTGCTAAACCTTATCTACACATCTATCAGATCTATCAGTCCCCTTTACACAAGTAATACATCAATGAATAAAACAAAGATATTTGTTTCAAAATTATGAATTGATTAAATTTATTATAGTAAGTAAGTAAGTAAGTTGGTATAGACTGAGTGGCCAGCCCTAGTGTCAGAGTTATTAAGCCGCCGAAAGGCCAGTAAAACATTAATATTGACTTTGTTCGTACTATTGGACTTAGAATAATAAAAGTCATTGCAAAATCTCCCGAACGCTTCTTTCCATATCCTATCACTATATTTGCACAGATGAGATTTCAGATTTTCTATGTCCAACTCTTTTAGAGTTATTTAATAAAAATAACAGATAAAAGTTCGTTGCAGAAATGGGGGGACGTGAAATTTTTGACACAATCATTCAACTTGTAAAGCATACATCATCCGCACTTTAGGCATTTTCAGCCGACTTAAATAAACGAGGAGGTTCTCAATTCGACTGTATTTTTTTTTATGTTTGTTACCTCAGAATTTTCGACTGGGTGAACCGATTTTGATGATTCTTTTTTATTTGAAAGCTGGTGCTTCCCGTGTGGTCCCATTTTTTTCCAGTTCTGACAGTGCCATCTCATTTGGTCCAGTTCTGACAATGCCATCCATGAGAACTCTTTTGCTTCAGATTTTTTTACTATAATTATATCATCATAACATATGTGCAATTATGATTCATTACCCAAAACTCCCTCTTTCTTATGTATTATACCTAGATGGGTTTTCCCTGGCATTGCGTGGCAAGCCTCAAGTAAGGTAATCGACTCGTCTTCAGTCGCGACACTTCGGGCAACGCTGTAGATAAACCGCTTAACTAAGTCTGTTCCTGGGGTATTAGAGCGGTACGGGAGGGATTATATTTTGTCAGTCTGGCGTCAGCTTTGCTATTACATGTGAACCCTCCCGTGCGGCTCCCATACCCCAGGAACAGGCTCATTTAAGCGGTTTATCTATAGACGCGTGTCGTGACTTCTGAACAGTGCCAATGTCATCCTGTGCAACATCACGATATATAAGGCCAAGATACTAAAAGACTTTAAGAATGCGGTCTTATCCTCGAAAGTGCTTAGAACTGAGATTTGCCATGCTTTTATTTCATAAGAAATGAGTATAAACTCTTTAAATAAAATCTCATTGCTCGAATCCGGCAATAATGCGACCTGTTTAAAATGTTACTTCCTTTGATTGTATAATTACTTTCGCTCGACTTATTGATAACTAAATTTCTTCATAATAATGACTCACCGCCCGTTTGCGATTTCTTATACGTCTTCCCCTGTCCCTCCGCAAAGGCGTACAAGAAATCCTCTGACGCCGCCCTAGCGGTGGTCAGTATGACGTCCGGCGTGGTATTATTTACGTTCTCGAGGAAGGCCCGTAGCGACTCCGTGGCGGCGTATAGAGCTATATCTGTGCTGGACACGCCGAGAGCACGGGCTGCACGCTCGATACCTGCGCGAGACACGGGCCGGGACCACGCTGTCACCTGTTGATACATATAAATATTGAATATTATACAAATGTTTAGAAAACTCACAAAAACCCTGGCAAAAAAATTGAACTGGTTTTGAGGAAACATCTAAGAAAACTCAAGAAGAATTCTTCTTTCAAACAAAAAAAAAAAAAACTGATCAAAATCGGTCCATCCGTTTGAGAGCTATGATGCCACAGACAGACACACAGATACAAAAGTCAAACTTATAACTTCCCTTTTTTTGGGTTGGGGGGTAAAAAATTAGCTGTTTAGCTTTTTACCTAATTTCAAAAAGCTGGAGTGAATAGATAACATATAGATCGACGTGCTCCATCCTCGGCTACATCGTCGCTTACTATCAGGAGAGTGGTGGTCAAACGTAGATGAAACGTGAATTGACCTATCAAATAATTAAAAAAAAACTTGCCTTTCTGCCACACAAAGACACCGTCTGCAGCAAATGCCTCGTCCCATCGTCGACTCCGATAGTATCCGACCACAGCTGTCCCGGCGCTCTGTAGGTCTCCACAACTCCCCTCCACGCCTCCCCTGACGCACGCACACATAGCTGCGCCAACTCTGCGTATTTCCATGTTAATGTGTGCGACAACTTCACGTGGCCCGTGTTTTTTAATTCAAACAATGCTCGTATTTCGTCAATAACTCGGAGAGGAAGCTTGAAGAACAAGCGTGTTGAAGATAGGGCGGCGCTGAATGTGCGCTTCGGCCATTTTCTGGGATCTACGGTTATTAGTGGGGATAGGATTATCTGAAAGCAGTTCAAAATTGTCTTACTGACGTTTGTATTTTTTTATTAATATTAATTAAAAAAAAAAAAAAAAAAATGTACCTTTGGTATAGTCAAATTCCTTCTTTTACATTCCCTCTGGACCGCTACCAACAACGTCGTCGCTGTCAAAGGAGCATCTGACCCATTCCTCCCATTAGACTTCTTAGTAAGCTCCCTCAACGCACTGACACCGGATATTAACATTAGACCGGCGACGTGGAAAGCCCCAGGTAAAGTCTTCAACGCTCTTGGACTTTCTACTGGGTCATATTCTGATACAAACTCGTTCCAAGCGTTGGATAGATTTTCATTTAGCTTCCCCCATAACTCTGGTATAGCTGATGGAACAGGGAACAGTTTGGTTAAAGGACTTTGCTGTGTGAACTCTTGGTTGGAGACACGTTCGTTTGAATCCAGTTGTTCGACCAGCAAAAAGTCACCGATGTTTAGTGACTTCTCTCCACTTAGCAGGAGATGGTGAACTCGAACTAAAATGTAGTATTTTGGTTCCGGAGATGCGCAGGGTATGATAATGTACTGCCACGGGGGCTGGTCGTTCGGGAAGTATTTTGATACGATCTCGCTTACATATTCCTGAAAGAATAAATGTTTGGTTTGTTGACAGTAAGGTCATATTATTAATCAATCATATACTGGGAACTGAAGAACGTCTCTCACAGAATCACTAGCCAGCTATAACATGCACTAAAACGTAGATATACTAAATGTGTATTTAGTCTCGTGTAGGAAGATTTCAAAGAAAGATCATAAAAAGTTTTTAAAAAGACTCCATAATTTTCTCCACCAGGAAAGATTACCTGTATGTTATTTTCTGTGACAGCTCGGCCCCTGTACACCGCGTTGGCCACAATCACATGGTTTTCCATCCGGAAGGTAACATTCACGTCCCAGGCGTAGTTTCCCCAGCAGGAGACCAGCAGATGTCGTAGTCTGGGGAACATGAGCTCGCCAGATCTGTCGCGTTTGTCCACGACACGATGAATCAGCTCATTCTTTATGCGCTCGGCGTCGAGGGTGCCTGTAAATTGGCGTGATTAGGCGAATTTCAGAATCTGAATGCAGATATGATGAATGACAGAGACGAATTCAGGAAGTGCACATGCTGTACATCACTGAAGTGGAATAAAGGTAGAAAGACGATGAGATGAATGTCAATCTACCTATTTGTCTTATTTTTGTTTTTATATTTCGGAGTGTAGGTACATTAAATCTAGCTGTGTGATTTAATTCCTTCTGGTTTTTTTGACTATGATATGGGCATATGGGTAGTATCTTAGAAAGCAGAATCCCTATTTTTATGATCTTGCCTTTTTACCTGGCCTTTTTTTCTTGAAAAAATGTTTTCAAGATTTATCCTTCATTAGATCGAAATATTTTGTTTTTCATTTTTCATTTTCATTTTGCGAATTTATTGCATACGGCGTTCTATAGATCTTACATGGTTACCTGTATTCGCTTGATCAGGACCGAGAGTATCATATTTCTTATCGAATCTGTTTGTTTCTATATTACCTCATATAGCTGCTTGACCGATTTTGATGTACGAGTTGAGATTAACGTGACGAATCTAAATTCGTGTTTGCCTCCTGACTTTCAGTAGGCCATAATTAACTGTCTTTGTTTTGTGGATGCCAGTTAAATTGTGCTGGTTGAGATCCCATGTCCTGATATCCCGATTGCATCATCCTTGCATTTTTGCAGCTCTGAACTTGGCAGTTTGGTATTTTTTTAAAATAATATTATTAGTTTATTCTATACTAACTTCCTTAAGTTGGCAAACCTAGCCCGTTTTTTCAAATTTACCTATACTGTTATTCTATTAGATAAAGACGATAGGAAAATGTCAATATCAAAATAGAATAATGGCAATTCCATGAAATAATATAATTAGGAAGTGATATTTAATTATTATAATAGGTATTTATTATGTGGGCTATTAATTTTGATTTTTGGTACAATTAATAACCCTAGCTCTAGAAGGCACAACACAAAAAAAGGTCCGTAAAATTACATACAACTTAAAAACAGGCATGTTTAATGAGAAATATAGATTCCACTAAATAGTTCCACACTTTTGCTAATCAACTAAGAGAGCTAGAGGGTTAATGATACGAGAACAACAAATTGAAATAATTTGCTATTTCTCGATGTCTATTGGTTTGTGGTTGTCTGTCGTCACGTCATCGATTCTTCTTCGAGCGTCTCAAACACCATCTAGCGGTCATGTATTGAACTACTAGCAATCGATGTCTATTTGCAAAGCCACTCGTTACCTTTAATAGAGAGCAAGACATTGATGATCCCCTGGTTCCTGTGAGTGTCGAGGAGAGAGCGCACCGTGTCTGTTCTGATGAACTCCAGGTCCGGGTACCGGCTGGACAGCAGCCGCAGCCAGAGGTGTTTGCTGATCCGCACCACTGGAATTGAGACATTTTGTTTTAATTATTTCATTAATTTAATGTCGTAATGTGAAGTCAGTTTTTTTCAGTTTTTAAACTATAATTATCTATTTATGTGTCTGTTTTTTTTTCTATTACCTATACCTATGTGTTTAGTTGTAATAAACCTATGCCTATGTCTAATATTTCCTACATCGTTACTTCATAGTATTTACTGAATATTGATGGATTTAGTACGAATAAATTGTCGAAAACCGGTGGTAGGACGGATAGAAAGGGGGAAAGAAAGCTACTTATATACATATACATATACTTACTTACAGAATTTGTAAATAGTTACATACCCACAAAGCGCGAAAACGTAGAAATGTGAATCGGAAGTTTGAGAACTTTCCAAAAATTAAATGCATTTCATAGACAGAAATTTATTGTGACAAAAAACATACACCACAAAACAAAAATCATACTCAATATACCAAATGTTTTTGTCACAATTCAATGTCAATTTCTGCTTCTGATTCTGTTCAAGTTAGAATAGGATATCATAGTTACGTCATTTAGTTTGACTTTCGTGAATATGTGCCAAAACAGAGAATATATGTACTTACATGAAATTATTTATTAAAAATAATAGGTTTATAATATACGAAAATCTAATTATAATATACTTAAGAATAAATGTATAAAATATACCTACTATACTATTACTATTAAAGCAATATCCGAGATAAACACATTTTCAAAGTTAAATAAGTTGGTAAATAGGGGATGTTCTCTTCTTTTCTATTGGCTTAATTATCTACGATAAAAAGAGTACTTACCGACATAAGATATGGCTAAAGCCGGTAGTGCGGAGACAGCGATCCAGAAAGCGCAGTATGTGTACAACTCCTCGGCCAGCCGCGACCGACGACCAGCTTTCCCGCGCGAAGACATCATCGCTACTGCAATTTTACTTTCTCGCCGATCTCTGTTGCTTACGCCCTTTTACGCCGCTGCGGGTAGACAAAATAATGAGCGTTCGTACACAACGTCACACACGTCGGATTGAACTCTCTACGAGTCTAGACGATCAATGTCCATACTACACACCTGGAGATGAGACTAGACAGCAAAATTACTTAATTAAGAAACTAAATTAAAAAGAACAAAGTTTGATTTTTGAAATAAACTAGTAAGAAAGAACTAGAACTAAAAACTATTACTTTATTTTCTCAATGTATTCACTTCACATTTTTTGTGTAAAGAGATTTTTGTAGAAGTAAAGCACTCATCGGTTTCCTACCATTACCATCATTTATCATCAGCTCTTTTCGCTCAGATAAGAGTTTTTGAGCATTTTAAATCTCTTTCATACACCATTGTCGACATTAAAACGACTCCACCCAAGTTTTCCCTACACTTTTTTCATATCGACTTATAATTTGTCTATTTTTAACTTATCGTTTTACAGAACATTGACCTAATAACCTGTATAATTTTATAAATACCTAACTCACAACGTATACCTACACCGATTTTTCTGATTTTCAACCGATTTTACAAAAGGAGGAATGAGTTGAGAAGGTTCTCAATTCGACTGTATTTTTATTATTTTTTATTTTATGTTTGTTACCTCATAACTTTCGACTGGGTGAACCGATTTTGATGATTCTTTTTTTAATTGAAAGCTGGTGCTTTCCCTGTGGTCCCATTTTAATTTGGTCCAGTTCTGACATCCAATTGCATCCATGAGAAGTCAGTTGCTTCAGTTTTTTAAACTATAATTATGTATTGTATCTTTATTCTTAAAAACTTCAATGAAAATTAAATCAAAGATTATACAATATAATAAACCTAACTTATTATATAGATCGAGTACAGATATTTTAGCTATTTTTAGTAGACTTTAATGTGCAATAAAAAAACAGCGTCACTTATTAATGTGGCATGGCAATTATTGTAGCTTATGCTCCGCTACCCAAGCGTTATCGCTATAGAATCGTATTATATGTAATGGTAGATATTCAAAATGTTGGATACCTCCGTGTACGAACGGCATTCCAAATGTAAATGTCATAATTTCGGGGTCAATGTAACTTTATTTATAAACAGAATTAAGTTATATCAGAGCTGATAATGGTAGGCTCGTTTGTGTTGTTCTTATCACCAACCGGAGTTTTGGAGTTATCGGGCACTAGCTACTCGCCGCGGATTTACCTAATTTCCTGGAGTTTTGGCGGGAACGTCATGGAAACATGTCGTTTTATTTTATTTTCTTAAGCTTGTGTTATTTTGAATCTTAATGCTATAGGTTCTAGTGATGTGAATGTTTATATATCATACACAACTTCATGATTTGTAAACCTTTTATGTTGGTTAAATATCTTTCTTTTAACGGACTGCCCATAAAGAAGGGTGTAATAAACATAGGAACAAGTAAACATAATTATATCATATACATATAAACATAACATAGGTGTACCTATCTACCTATGTTTGCTTGTTCCTATGTTTATTTTATTTGTGTGGTTCTATAATACATAATCTGTACAAGATCAAATCAGAAATGAAGAGATTCGTAGCCGAAAGTCACCGAAATAGCCAGCGAATTAGCAAGTTGAAGTATCAGTGGGCAGAGCACATAACACGTAAACCTGGGGGGCAATTCAGTAATTCTAAACCGATCTGTAACTGAACCTTATGCGAAGCATTTCCTGTCGGCTGCTATCATTTTATGATATATTAGTAACGAGCGAAGGACGTGTCGTTACGTTTCATCAAATGTGTCAATTGTATGACATAAAAGTGACTGAATCAAAAAAACTATGGCGGCCAACGGGAAACGCTCCACATGTGGCTCGGCTATGGAGCGGTCTTGAATAACTGAATTGGGCCCCAGGTGACCGATGGGCCGAAAATTTTTCGAGTGGAGACCACGCATCGGCAAGCGCAGCGTAGGAAGACCAGCCACGAGATGGACAGATAACCTTATCCAAGTGGCAACAAGACGATGTATGCAATCCGCATTCAATCGGTCTTTTTGGAAATCCATGGGGAAGGCCAGAGTCCAACAGTGGACTTCTCAAGGCTGAAATGATTATGATGATAATATTCAGTAGTCTATGTGATTTAATCTAATTATTACATTGATATAATATGATTATATCGATATGTGAAGTTCGTTAGATGTCGGTCCTTATTTTTTTATTTTGCAAGCGATAAACTAACACGGTATATGCTTGGTTGCAATTTTTGAAGTTGAATCGCGCCACGTGCGTCAGTTGCATAATTCGGTCGGGTTTACTGGCCTCAATTATTTACGAAACGAACTGCAATTTAGCGAGTATTTATGTTAGGTTGGTAGGTATATAAAGTTACGAATAGTTTGCAAAAACTACAGATTTTAATACAAGTGAGTCACATGAAGAAATGTTATGTTAGTAGTACTTACATCGTTAATAAATCATTAATAGAAACACAACACTTCATTATTTTCACAGAATATGTGAAATATATAGAATATGTGGAATAGTGTTTTTTTTTTAATTTTTATCTCCACAGACACCAGGGTCCGTGACCTTTGTCATAATTACAAACTATTGTTTACTAATTATCGTTACGGGAAAATAATTTTATTTTTAATTTACGTACTTATTGCGTGCATACCACGAGCAAACCAGCGACCCGCAAAAAAATAAATAATAATAGTGGATTGTAGCGGAATAGTGCATTGTCTTTTTTTGTTTTTTCTAGTACTAATAGTCTTTGAGCAAAGGCGCGTACAGACAGACAGACTGACATGATTGACATGACTGACACTCCGAAACTATAAGAGTTCCTTGTTTTCTACGCAACCCAAAAAAAATCCAGACACGCCATTTTTCATCGATGATCTAAGTTTTGTAGCTTTAAAGAGACCAATTTTTCATCACTTATAAACCTCACCTCTCGTCTTTTTACTGGATCCTAAGTATACAGAACACGGTGGATAATTAAAAGTACCTACTAAATACTTAAGTAACGTACCAGCATTTTGTTAAATTGTTTTTTTTTTTTAATTCAAGATAGATATACGATTGACCACCAACTCGCCTGATTTTATGTGACGGTGTGGCCGAGGATGGAGCTCGTCGATCTAGAAGATATCTATTCACTCCAGCTTTGAAAATTCCAAGATTGTAGGTCTCAGGAAACAGTGCTGACGGCAAAGAATTCCATTCTTGTGCAGTAAGTACGCAACAAGAATGTGGATCGATATCACTAAGTAAGGATTTTTGGCATTGCAACGAGAAATGGGTGGTAATTCGACGACTTTCTACTAGTCCTGTAGTGAAATGGTGAATGAATCCTGTAAAAAATAGACAGACATGCTCTACGGCGGTGCTCGAGACTAAGTAGCTTCTTGGCCGCTAGCTTATCGTCACCGATTAACCTCACAGCTCGCCGGTCCACTGATTGAACAAAACAAACTAATCAACAAGGTTACTCTTTATCATTACGACGATTAATCGACGAAAAACTAACAGACTACAAACAGTTAAAGTTACTTCACTTCAATCTTACTTCAATAATCAATTTTGTTGAAGTTCTAAAGTGAGTAGGTACATTAGTTCCATTCTGTACTTTTTTACCCGACTGCGTGACAGAAGGAGGGTTATATTTTTCGAGTAAATGCATGTTTGTATGTACGTACGTATGTGGGTATGTATGTATGTGGGTAAATATGTATCTATGTATGTTTCTATATGATCACCCACAACCTAAACGGCTTGACCGATTTTGATAGGCGTGTCGTTAAATTCCCTGAGTGTACATATGCTACAGTTTTTGTAATAATAATAATAATACTCGCAAAAATAAAAATAAAACACTTTTTCATAAGTTCCAATGATTTTTTTCATAATAAATAGGTGAATTTCCTAGCATTATTCTAAATAATGCGCATTTATAACTTTTAAAAGCGACTTTGCGCATACTTTCTCACTAAACGTCTTAAACACCGGTTCTAAAGAAAATATAAAAATTTATAGACTGATGATAGTATTTTATGTCGGTTATAGAAACGCTTTATCAATTGCGCCGAGTCAATCAAAGAAAGTGTTTTACTGACAGCAACAATTTCTATTTCTATTTATTTAGGTATCGTCGTCGTCCGTAGGTTAGCAAGACTGTAAGGAATTTTCTGTACTGCAGCAAATCTTAATTTAATTGGGAGATATCTACGATCATGCATTTAACTGTAACAAGGTCTATTATTCGCAATGCCAGGGCCGGATTTAGGGCAGGGCAGGCGGGGCTACTGCCTCGGGGTCTTCACAAGAGAGGGGCCCCCACAATAGAGATACAAAATCCAAATCAACAACTTTGAGCTAATAATGATATCAAGAAATCAGTCGTCAATCATCTTTTCGGCGATCGACGATCCCGGTTTGAAATTTGGGCCTCCACACCTTCAAATCCGGCCCCGCGCAAAGCTATTGAAAATTAACATAACAACAAAATCATATGTAATCAGGTGTTTATAAGAGTGTGGGTTCGTAATTATACTGTTATTATATTAATGTAACTCCAATATACTTGCGCATGCAAATGATTGTGGCGACTTTCACCAGTCACGTTTTGTTTCATATCTTGTGTCAAGTTCAATAGGTATTTTCTCTAGACACACCTGTACGTAGTTATAAGCGTAGATAAATATTCTTTTTTTTTGCTTATCCTACTTACATATTTTGATACCTATCTAGGTACTGATTTCTGTATTTTCAGAAACTTAGTGATTTTATTTTTATTGCTTGAATAAATCCTAAGAAAACAGTGGACTGAAATTACGAAAACTAGCAGTTTTCACTGAATTACTCTAATCGTCCGTCTTGCTCGCGCATACCAACATTTTTGAAGATATAAAATGACTGAATGAACTTATAAAAAATCACACTAAGCAATAGAAAGCAACATCACAAAAAGTTTTATTTTGATCCAATTTAATTTTCATACCTAAAAATCATTTTTACTTTAATAATTTGTTTAAAAGAACATTAAATTTCATTCAAATTGATCCAAGTTAATTTTCATTATGTATGAAAATTAACTAGGAACAAATTGAAATTTTGTCGAAAATGTGTGATGTTATTTTTTACTGTTTAGTGCGTGCGACCATTTTATATAAATTTATTAAGTCATTATATATTTTCAAAAATGTTGGCACATATGCGCGAGCAAGACGGACGATGGTCGAAGTAGTCGAACTACAAACTCTTAAATAGTAATAGTTCTACACGTGTTTAAACGCTCTCTGAAGGAAAAGGTCTAATTTAAATCACTCTGTAGGTATATGTTTTAATTTTATGTCTAGGTATATCTAGTTTGTAACAGAAAAGAAACAGCGTATGATTGCAATCCGCTTTGTTATCGTGGTCTAGTCTTGACTCCGGCTATCAGGCGCGACCCTTGATAACGGACACGTCATGTCTCCCCCTTGTTCTATCACACGTCACGTAACGCTTTTGTATTGCACTACAAAACAAATAATGCGAGAAAGAAGTTGTACCAGATTGCAGCAAGGTCTAGCACGGAAGGTAGTTTTGTATGTCGTTTTCAACCGCCCCTTATTTTTATTCAAAATTAAAGGGGTCAATCGGACTTGGACAGCCCAAACGAAGCACTGCAACTTTTCAGATCTATTGTACAACCCCTGTTATGTGACAATGCCCCTTCCGCGTTACAGCACCTCCCCAGGTCCTATGCTGATCTTGTAGTTTGGGGGAGAAGGTTTTCATCTCATCAGAAGAGTTAAGTGGCCTTCAAGGTGCTTCTACCTTGGTGCAGAAGCACATACTCGCACAAGATTCCTAATGGCGTTTCTGCAAATTCTACAAATTGTGTTTACACGAAATAGCGGTATCGACTGAATGGTGACATGGTGAATATTCCAAAAATCCGAACGAAACGTTTTGGTTCCACATTTATATATGAAATTATGGAATACTCTACCTGAGTGGGGTTTCCCCGATAGATAATATAAGTATATAACCTGGATATCTTCCAATCACGAGTGAGTAGGTTTTTTTAAGGCAAGCCCGCTTATATCGTGGACCGCAGCGTCGCTCAACAACAAGCAAGCTGGACGATCAAGCGCTAGTAAAAAAATATCAGGCATATAATAATGACGTGTTTGTTGAGTTTGAGGTTCTAGTTACGACTCTTGCTTAGTCGTAGTGCTTTCTTGTAGAAGTTGCTAGTGAAGCCTGCCATAAACAGATTTGAGTGTTCTGTTCGGATGGTTTTCTAGAGCTTTATATACCGGGCGTATCCGGTATTATGCGTGCTACTGATGAGTATGCCACTGAAGGCTTCGGGTCTTAACAGTGGAATTTAGGCAACTAGGGGAACTTTTGTCTCGTTGCCACTGGTGGCTCAGTACCTACCCGGAAACCTAGGCCAGTTTCAAGTTGGCGCAGCGTAGATTCTAAATGTCAGTTGTCAATATCATCATTACATACCAATTAACAACTATGTATAAGATCATAAGAGGCAAAATTGACGCTCCCGACCTAAACAGAGAACAGTGTCGGCTGTATGCTCCCGACAATTATGTCATACAGATTAGTGATGTCGTCGTCATAAGCTGTTTGCAACTGCTGCATGTCGGACAGTGGCTCGCTTTAAATCGCCTATACCGCGTACTCTTACAGCGCTCAATGCCCTGCTGGACGTCAACCCTAACTGTGACTTTGACGTGTGACATGATTCACCAATAAAATCTGTATCTGTATCTGTGATGTGTTTGCCGATGAATGGAAGGTGATATTATCTGAATGCTTGTTGTTTTGTGAGAAGAATGTATGAATGTTTGTTATGTACTTTAAATTATTTTTAATGTATTTGACTTTCATATAATATTATTATTATTAGGTTGACATATATTTATTGTAATTACTACTGTGACATGCTTAATTAATTAGTTAATTAGTGTAGTTGGTGTTTTACCGTACTAATGAAATAAATAAATAAATAATAATAAATACCTATCTACTTCAATTCCTCTGATAAATAAACAAAACAGTGGAAATACCATTTATCTACGTTCCATGCCAAGCCTACAGGAATGCCTTACGATCTTACTATCTTGGATTACGTCATTTGACATAATACTCGACTGCGCAAGAGACAGATTGCTACTGGAGCTCTCTGATGGAAACATGCTAAGATAGTCGGGATTGTGCTATTTTTAGTCCCTCTATTTAATTGCATTAATATAAGCTATGCCTAAAAAGTATTTTTAGAATACCTTGTCTTGTTCGCTTTTTTTGCATGTTGTTGAATAAAGCGAGGAGATCTAAAATGTGAATTGAAAATTTTATTACATCAAATTTTATTCATAAAATATTATTAGGGATGGATATTGACCACTCAATTATCACTTTTACACGTTTGTTGTCATTAAATGTACCTCATTTTATAATTGACAATGACCAATGTACAACAGCGATTACACTGCTATTAGCTAAAATAATAACGGGGCTATATATGTAATCCAGACAAGTTACCAATAAGTAGGTACTTTATTATCATTTTATTGCCTTATTTCTAATGCATCTTATGATTTAAAAACCATCATATATTGCAGACACACTTACGTAGATTTAATCTTCAGATCCGTAGCTCTGGTAGATATAACAATATTTATAAATCTATAGACTTCATTTATTTCATATAAATAGTATCATTGAATAAACTGATTCTGATTCTGACTGGTATTTTGCAAGTTTCTTCTAGGTAAAACTGCCAAATAAACAGATATTTCCGATGTTACACCAGTTATTAAAAAAAACAAGCTGTCATTCAATGTTCCAAACTTAAAAAATATTGTAGTTAGACAATGCGCATTGCAGTGGTGCATCACAGTAAACAATAATTTTAACATCTGACAGGGACAAACGCAAGATAAAAATAAGGCTTTAAACAAAACCAAGTCCTGCGAATATTTTTGAGCCTCTGCAACTGCAATACCAAACCAAACCAAACTTATCGCATCAAGAAGAAAGAAAGATTAGCTACCTAGTTTTATCAAAGTACCTAATGTATTTATTTCAACTATACAAGCTATTAATTTACGTTATTATCTCAGCCCGATTTGTCTAACAATGTCATTAAATAGCATTGAAAAATATGTATTTACAAAAATATGGGTTACTTATGGCCTTTTCACTCCAAAAATGAAGATATATTGTCATAAAAAAAAGCATACTCTTATGCTCATCGTATTATGAACATTCACAAGAATTTTCGAAAGACAAATTCAAATTAAGTCTGTATAATATAAAAATTTCCTGTTTATTTCCATAAAACTTACTAGATCGCTAAACGAGAAGTTATTATTTTAGCGAATCCATTGATTTTGACGCTTGCTTCATAACAACGCGTAAACAAATAACTAAAAACAAAAACACTCCACCCACCTCCAAGATTCGCGGCAAACGATGCACTTATACTCACGTTCAAGAAGTTAACTAGTATTCATCGATAGCAAGAATAACTACATAGAATATAGGTAATATATCAAGCACGCATTGTACCTCACAGAAGCACGGGCACTGAATGTCGTCCACGCCGCCACCCTTATCGAATGACCAAGGTTCAACTAGTAGTTGTTTTAGTTTAGATATTGTTATGTAAGGGGCAAATGATAATGAATACTTTTATGTGCCGCTTACACACTCAAGTAGGTAGTATGCCAATTTCTTTAATTTCTTTCTTATTTTGTTGTCATTCTTAGGGTTCTGTACCTCAATAAGAAAAAACGGAACCCTTATAAAATATGATCACTTTGTTGTCCGTCTGTACCTGTCACCTGTATCTCGGAAACGCGTGAAGGTATCGAGTTAAAATTAAAACCGTATAAGTACGCAGATCTATAGTCTCTTGATGCAGAGAGAATAATCAAACTCAGTTCAGAAAAATCAAACTCAGTTGAGAAAAATCAAATCACTCTCAGTTTTCATTGAAAAAGTTACAGCCGAATATGTCGCAAAAACGCATATTTCGATACTCGCAAGGGAATCGAAACCTTTGGGGTACATCCCGTTGACCTATAACTGTGAAATTTTGCAAGAAGCATTGTCATATAGTACACATATAGGAAAACATTCGAAAACTGTAAATAGTTTAATTCAATCACAAAAATAGGGAAAATATAAAAAAAATAATTTCCCCCTTTTATCTACTAGTTTGTACGGAACCCTCGGTGGACAAGTGTGACTCGCACTTGTCCGGTTTTTTAAACCTTAAATTATGCTTACGAAACCTTGGTTAAGCTTATTCTTGTATAGATTTTCAAATTTTTACATTGTGATTTGTTTTACTCTTTCGAAAATTTCCTGCTTCTGTACTTTAATCAGTTACTATTTGTATATTTGTTTCTATTTGTTTTGTTTATTGGTTCTATTTTTGTAGTAAGTAAGCGTTTTTACTTTTTCAAATTTTAAACGATTTTTAAAAGTAAGGGTTTCACTTTTTCTAATTTTTTTGTTTATTGTATTTCTCTTCTTCAATACATACTTCTATAATTTCTTGATGAAACCTTTCGTTTTCATTTCATCTTTAATTTTACCTTTTGCACCTTAGGTGTTGTTAAAACTGGTTTCTTCATTTAGTTACATTGTAATATTTATCTTGTGCAACTGCTTGTATAATTAAGTCTTTGGGTAATGTATTTTCGACGATTACTCACTCCCGACTCTTAATAACAGTATCTTTGTTTACATTCTACTAATTAACGGTCTGGGTAAGAATTGATAAAATGAAACTAGACCAATCAAAATTAAAATTATTTATTAAAACAACTTCAATGTTTAAATTATATATATAACTTTCACTAAAGCTAGTGGGCTCCGACTTATAAATAACATAGGAAAGCGCAATACAATGAATAAAGATAAAGTAGCCATAAGTTTAGGTACACATAATAAAATTACCTTATTAGGTATCAATATAGGATACTTGAAATGTTAGGCTCTGTAGAATAAATTTTCTATTTTTAACACTAAATTTACATTACAAACGACAAAATGCTTTAAATGACATCTGGATTAGTCGAAATGCCTTACAAGCGAGTGAATCTTTGTACCTATTTGATACCTACCAACATCTGGGTCTAAACAACATTAACAAGCAAATAAATCACCAAAATAGTTTTGTAATGTTTGATTATGTTTATATGATAATAATGTTTAAAATACATAATAATTTAGATTACAATTAGATGATTACAATAACAATAGGGAAGATACAAGGTTAAATAAAAATACGGATAGATAAGTTCTTACAGCCACTCTTATCACATATTACAGCTTTATCTACTAGTTTGTCTACCATAGAAAATCTAAGATAATATTTTAATCGCCTGTATATAAATTTGTAAATTAAAACTACAAAATCGGCTCCTATTCAGGTAAATCTATACCGTCATTAACTCATTACACACGAGGTCAAAATCATTAAAATAAAACAACGAAATGCACTAAGCGATCAATTCGAAATTTACGATTTCATGTCAAATGAAAATAACAAGAGATCAACAGACACGACAACTTTCAATTCTGAGACATCAACCTAAAACAGACTCATGTTTACGAAAAAATCAAGCCCACTCTGTATTCTTTTTTTCAGAATTCAGTCTATCATCTACAAAATGAATTTAAAAAAGTTCGTTATTTCATCATAGTTATTTAAGTACTTAAAAATCTGACAAATCCAAATTCAATCCTACAAATTAATGTACTTATAGCAACATCAAAGTTTGTTTTAGATTGAATCTCAATCAAAAGTTCTATAGTCCGAAGTTGCCCATCTCAGACCAGTCGAAAACAAAGCTTTTAAATTGATTTTGAAATAAAATTATAAACTCGAGCAGATTTTAAGAAACTTGACGCTTCACTTTTTTCGTGTCTAAGAATGGGCGAGAATTATACACATACAATTATGATATCGAATGAAATTATCGTTTATAATTTGGCATCGATTAACTAAACGTAGCTTAATTAATAGATTAGCCTCACGTCGCGTCGAGCGGAAATTAAATTAATGCGAACAAGCAATGCTGTAGCGGCGCACAATGTGACAACACCGGGGCACAAAATAAACATTATTGCCATTATACAGTTTACATAGACCGACTAATAGTAAGAGTTTAATTGCAAAGTCATTGTATTTTCGGGAAAAAATCCAAAATATCATATGGAAATTTTAAAATTCCATTTTTGGTCTACTCGGTCGGTCTATGTTGGGATGGCACAAATACTCAAACATACCGCATAGATTTGCTGACAATTTTTACATAACCCTGATGATTTTGAACTACTACAGGATCTTTAAAAGAAAAATAAATGACTTTCTACCTTCGAATTTACATACATAAGTACATAAAATCATGCCTATTCTCCCTCACAAGGTAGGAAAGCAGAGTATCAACGACCATAACGTTGAGACCGTATGGTGTTTGATGGTTGAGGATTACAAGCTCCTAATTTTCAGAATAGAAAATTATTATGAAACTAAATTTATCTAGTTGTTCAAAATCTGCATCTTTATGAAGAGTTTCAGAGGCTATGTAAAATTTGTTATCATCAAAACACAAAACTCATTCGAAATTATCACAAAATTTGCTCACATGTGGTTCAACATTAAATATTCAAACGGCGCTCGCTTTGACGTGTTTAGTGGATATGAATTTTTGTTCGATCGACCTTCTAGGGATGCCACTCACCTTTTTCGGGGAGCTGATGGTTGTGTTGCAGTTGATAGATGATGGTAAAGACTTGTAGCCTCCGTCGGAACTGTAGTCAGTGTCAGTAGACTGTCCGTTCAAGCTTGGACTGTGTCTGTTCCCGTTGACGCTCTCTTTACTACTGATCCGACCGTTGTACAGATCCCCATAGGACGTATGATGGTGTCTGATCACAGGAGTTTCTTCTATTAGGATATTTCTGGCGAGCGGAGGTTCCGTCAAGTAAGTTTGATTCTGAAAGTTCTCTGTTGACTTCGATCTGGCTGAGTACATTATCTTCCGGTCCGTTTTCTCACCGACTGAAGAATCCCTTTTTATATAACGCCTGTTTTCTGTGTTGCCCGCGACGGCTTGTAGGTATTTTGAGCCGACGCGACTGTTTGTTCTCAGTTGAACTGCGTCCGTTCGCTTGTCTGTCTGTTCGTTTGTCAATCCATTCAACTTCTTAGCACCGCACTGGCATGTTTTTGTCACAATCCCGTTGGTAACAGGTCTCTTAGTCTTTTGTGCTTCACTGTACGACGGCAGCTTCCTCGCGCTCGCTTGCTCATTCCAACTGCGGAAAAATGTTTAGTATAAGTTCTCAATATACATTGACTGTTTTGTTCAATCTACGATTTCTACAAATTTACAATATTTTTGACATTCTATAGGTATTTACAATGTTTGTGACTGTGTTCATGTAGATATAGTTTACATTATCTTAAATTTAAACAAAACATGTAATTACAAGTGTGAGTGTTAATGCGAAGTCGTCCTCACCTTTATGTTCTGATGAGGCAGCGTGTAACAGACAAGCGTTTCATAATCAAAGTATTTTACAATCTACAGAACTCAAACACATTCAATCCAAATCTCAACACACAACCAATACTACTCTCGTCAGAAAAGCCAGTTATTGCCGCGAATCTATCGTGCCAGTGCGAAATCGGGTATTCTTACACCAATCTTTACTAGTCTTTTTCTAACCTTGGACTCGTTACTAGTTTTAAAATCTAGTTCATTAATCAAATCTTATCTTTATTGAACATCTGTATAATTATCTGAAAACGTCTATAAATTGTTGGTGCTAGAACATTAATATTTCAATTATGCCTTTGGCAAAAACTAGCACCATTGGTCCTGCTCGGGTAACAAAATCTACAGGCATTTAGACAGTGCGCAAAACAACGCACGACTCATCGGAAAACTTTATTTTGCAAGCTATAGCTACATAACTTTTAGAATTGGTGATATTTAAAACGAAGCGTCTTTCATATTAATTAAATTTAATTATTAGTTATAGTAAGTACCCTAGATAGTGGTTATATATTTGCGCCTTTTGGGCTCGAAACATTGGGGCCGTGGGGACCGAGTGCACATAAAATTTTCCAAGAGTTATCGGAACGACTGGTCGAGGCAACACGTGATCAAAATACTGGTCTCTATTTGGCTCAAAGGTTAAACATTGGCATTCAACATGGCAATGCTGTTAGCATTTTGGGTACGTTGCCTACTGGTAGCGGTTTCTTAGATTAAGTTTGTAAATATTATTATTATGTAGTAAAAAAAGCTTGATATGTTATAAATAAAAGCCCGTTGATATTTTGTACTTACACATTTATGTAATTATTTATATCAAAATATATTACATAGATGTTTTTGTGAATTAGGTTGAGAATAAAATCATTATTATTTATCAATTTAAAAGTTGAATAGCTATCGATGCAGAATAAGGTTCGAGCTCTATGTCGATGTTTGATCTGCACACAATAATTTTATTACAAAGCCGTTCGGTGTAATGCCAAATATTTGTTATAGACCACGAGTGTATTTTTTCTCTTAGACATGTTATTTACGTATTTAAAAAAATTGGGTGGGTTATGAGATATATTCAATCATAACAACTTTATTAGGGACCCTTGTAGGGAATATAGCAGTGTTCATTTATAACTTTATCTAAAATATAGACATGACTAATTTTAAATCCTGTGTTTATAAAAGCTGTACAACAAACCATAAGTAAAATTTTAAAATTTAAATAATGTAATAGTTAGATAAAAACAAGCACCAAATCGGACGGCCGTAAATACGATAGTTTAGTACCAGACCGAGAGACGTGACATGCACTCGACAACTTTCAAATCACTTGTGGAATCTGCAGTAGTCGTCGACGTCCCTATCGGAGACGAGATCAGGTCCCCGGTACAAGAGATGCAGTAAGCACAATACATTGACGGAACACAAGAGGCAAACAGCGAGCAAGCAATCCAGCCACGCTACCTGTTCCGACGGACGAACACGAGAGCCCAAGTGGAAACTGCACCGTCCCAAATCCAAATACCAACGATCGATTATAAAGCAGCATGTGAGGAAGTAATAATCGAATGAACATCATTGACGGGAGAAAATGGTAATGATATTGATAATGGGATCTATGATATTGAAAATAATGATAAATGCAATGCTACTGATATGATTAAATGTACAGAATAGACGCCGGTCGGCCACCATGTCATTTAGAAAACATGCAACTGAGTTTATTAGTGGTATATCAAGTTATAAAAACTTAATATAATGTACTGTGCACTTATTTACATAATATTGTCTGCTCGATTAGGCAATCGATTTTAATCAAAATACAGAAATCATTGGTCAGCAATTTAATATATGAACAAACTTTTCACAGCGCTTAAAAGTCATACGAATATTTAAATGAAAATACCAGTGAAATATGGAGATATTGAAAGAGTGATTCGACACATAGACGTTGGAGCAAAAGTCATCTTTTTGTTCATATACTCCCTAAAAACTACGATCCAGTGAGGGGTTTCCAAATTAGATACTACGCGACTGCAATGTTCTTTGCATTGTGAGAAATAATGTGATGAATATATTGGTGCGATGTATAAAATTGATATTGATGTGTGCACTGTTTCAATTATCGATTCTATCGATGCGTAGATAAACCTAAAACAATAAATAAATAATTATAAATAAATGCATAAAAATAAAATAAAAGTAAAAAGCAACGTACATGTGACTGTTGAAACAAATGATCATAATAACTTGTTATAAAATGAAAGTAATGACGATGACTAAGACGTAGAAAGTACGAGACCATTACATGTGTACAGATGTTAATAAAAGAATAATAAAATGTGTAATTAAGGCTAATAAGTGTAAGTACAGCATCGTACTGCAAGAAACGGTTATTACAAAGGATGTCATTACGTTACCTCACTAATCCTGAATTGTCAGAACTCGTTAGCGACGTGGTCATGGGCGGCCGCAACTGAAATATGAGAAATAACAATGATGAGAATCGCAACTATAATACTAGAAAAATATATCAAATTTCAAGATACTTAAGCTAATTCTTCTAATTTCATTTTGCAATTTGTTGGATATTTCTATCCAAATGAACAATAGAACATTAAGTACGCTTCGTTGAATTATAGTGATGTCACAGCTCAGTTTTGCTGAAACAAAATAAATAGGTATATGGAGATATTTCGATCGTTATCATATCGTGTATCAATGGCCTTGCCATAGTATATAAATCGCAACACGTGTTAAAATAATTTGGTGCACATGCCATGAGAATTATCAGTCCACTATCTCCCAAATCGTTAGATAATCAAACGAACACAGAATACAAATACCTACTTTGCGCTTTATGTGGCATTTCCGGAGTCTCCAAAAGAATTTTACCCTATCGTACCACTAAAATGGATAAGAAATTTCGTATAAATTGCGTGGCCAGCCCTAGTGTCAAAATTACGCCGAAAGGCTTGACCTGGCTTGACGATCGCTGTTTTTAAAAACAAACTACCGGGACCTGTAATTTAACGTGTCGTCCTACCCACGGTAGCGCTCAGGAAGAAATACTACCCACGGTCACCCATCCGAAAACTGACCGGACCGTTCGTTGCTTAACATTGGTGATCGTTCGAAAACATCTAGTCAAGCTACGTCACGAACACTACACTAAATAAGTACTTAAAAAAACTTTTTAGGTTTAACTGTTTTATTGAAAAATAAAACCGGACAAGTACGAGTCAGATACTCCCACCGAGGGTTCCGTACAAACTAAATAAAAATCATATATATTTTTTATATTTTCCTTCATAAACCGAAAAATATACATCGTAAAAATATTTCAAAACCTGTTTTAGCTTATGCTAATGAAGCTCTTTCATAAGATAATTGATACCCCACATGATACGGTTAATTCACTTTAAAATTTGTGCCTTCATTCCTTGCATAAAGACACTATTTTTTGTGATTAAATTAAAAATGTCTAGTTTTCGGATTTTTTCCTATATACTCTAACAAAATGCTTCTTGCCAAATTTCATAGTTCTAGGTCAACGGGAAGTACCCCATAGGTTTTGATTCCCCTGTGAGTGTCGAAATGTGCGTTTTTCACGACATATTCGGCTGTAACTTTTTTTTACGAAAACTGAGAAATTTTATTTTTCTTTCTGCAGCAAGAGACTATGGATCTGTGTATATGGTTTTAATTTCAACTCGATACCTTCACGCGTTCCTGAAATAAAGGTCTTCACACCCGGACAGACGGACAGACAAACAGACAGACAGACGGACAGACGGACAACATAGTGATCCTATAGGGGTTCCGTTTTTTCCTTTTGAGGTACGGAACCCTAAAAAAGATAATGATGTAGGCAATGTATTTACTGTATTCTACTAGACTAGCCCTTGATTGACACCCATATTGTGGGGGTTGCGAAAAAATATATAATTCGTCATTTTGGTTGATGGCGGCGGCCAACTTGAATCTAGAATTATCCTGACCGTCTTGAATCTAGAATTATCCTGAATATATTCCATTGTACTGTCATCAAAACTAAAGGCGTTTACCAAATATCAGATCAATCTGTCAACAGGAAGAAGGTCAAATTTCAATTTCTAAATTTGACCCAATAAACATAAAAAACGACATCAACAACAAACAGTGCAAGCTAAATAAAACAAATGGATGGTGTGTATAGGTACTGACCCTATCTGTCTGCGTGGCGACGTTGCAGGTATCGTCCGCGCGCGGCTCGTGGCTCTCCGCCATGCGCAGCATCTGCTGCTGCAGCACGCGCACCAGACGGTCGCGCTCCTCTAGCTGCCCCTGTAATTATACATATTGGTTTAAGCAAAAACATTGACACGTGGTCTCTAACTATGGGCCTTATAAGGAAGCTCAAGATCACGCAACGAGATATGGAAAGAGCTATGCTCGGAGTCTCTCTACGAGGTCGAATCAGAAATGAAGAGATCCGTAGACGTACCAAAGTCACCGACATAGTACAGTGGATTAGCAAGATGAAGTTGCAGTGGCTGTGGGTAGGGCACATAGACCGTAGAACTCATGGCCGAAGGGGCCGAAAATTCTCATGTGGAGACCATGCACCGACAAGCGAGCGTAGAAAGATCAGCCACGAAATGAATAGATGACCTTATACAAGAGGAGGGAAGATGCTGGATGCAAGCCGCTTCTTACCGGTCTTTTTGGAAATCCATGGAGGAGGCCTATGTCCAGCAGTGGACTTCTTATCGGCTGTGACGATAATGACTGTTCGAAAGTTTAGACCAACTCACGTGACATCTCTGTGGCTAATCTGGTAAAGGCTCCCAAGTATTGATTGGGATATGCGGGTTCAAGTCCCACTAGCTATTAAATTTATAATTCTCTACAAGTTGGTGTAAACACCTTATTGATACTAATGTGATCATAAACTATACTTCATAATTAACTTCACTGGGATAGTAGTGTCAGCCGTTCAGAGCTACGCTCCGGTATTTTAAAGAGTTTGGTTGGGTAATGTTGATGATAATAGAGGGAAATGCACAAAAATTCAGGACTTTCCTCATCTTAAACTTATAATAAGAATAATAATGTGTCCTCTGGAGTGGTTAGCCATGATGAATAACCTTGGGATATTCCAGAGTAAAATACTTTTTTCTGTAGCAGCTCCCATGCTGTATTGAAAGGATTGTGAAAGTACCTGCAGATAGAGTATCTGCCTGCGCATTTCTGCGCATGCGTCGGGGTGCAGTGGCGAGGCGGGGGGGCGGCGCCCGTTGCCGCGCGCGGGGCTCTCCGCGCACGCCGCCAGCAACGGGTCGAGAGTCTCGCTCTGTGCAAATAAACATTGACAATTGAAAAAATCGGAAGAGAATCAAAGACCACGAACATGTAGTTTATAGACCTTACGAGCTGCGTTGCAATTTTTGTTTACGGATTTGGACAATTAAATTCTGTGAGCTAGTTGGTTTTGGTTATTTTTGATTGGCGAATATTACCATTTTGGACGCACGCATGGGCGAATGAATTAACGCACGAGACGGCAATAATCTACCTGGAAATCGGGAATGCCATCCATAATACCACTGCAGATCAGAAAAGAGGAATGTTCACTTCTACTTCTACAGTTTAACCATACATACTACAGGTAATCTTTTACAGAAAAACTGCACACAGTCTCAGTTAGATGTTCTACAATCATTTAAATAATTAATTCTTTAAATATATTTGTACTGCTGAAGCGTATTAGCCAAATCCACCGCCAAACTGAAGAGTCTGAAAGCTTAGCGTCAGTTGTAAAACTAGATCATGATCATTTATCTCGTTGTTAAAAAAAGCATTATCGATTTTAATGCATAGTTATCTCTGTATGGCTTCGAAATTCTACACCATTTCAGATAATTTCTACCAATGACTACCTATAGTAATCTAAATTGAGGGTAAAGTTATCCAAAATTGTATAACCGTACTGCAGAGCTTACGTACGTACTTCTACCTACTTTACAGTATAATATTCTGTAATTTTATGTACAAATTGATTCGGTAAGATGCGATTCCAATAAGATATCATCTTAAATGATTTCAAATAAAAAGTAATGATAATACCAATGCCGGTCGATATAATTAGGACCTTGTGAGAGAGACAAGTTTTAAAGTTCAAGTTATTTAAAAAAATCTAGATGCAACAAACAAGAAATTTGACTAAATTACTCTCAGATTGCTAATTAACATTAATGAAGTAATAGAAAAAGAAGATTCCAGAATTTTTAAGTTTGAATAGTTTAATATGTTTGATTAGTTCCTTCCCCTTATGCTGACTTGCGTACAAGTTGGATCTATTTCCTCTAATTTCTGAAGTAATAACTCTAAACGCATTATTAAATGAACATGAACCAATTTCGATTTGTCTTTTGTTTTAAAATTAGTATGATTCAAGAAATCCAGTTTTTCGTGAGTTTATAAATTTTAAAGTTATTGGTGCTATATCAACATTTTGAAGTGAGAAAGATAAGTCTACTTAAACTATCCATCACGAATTTGTAACTGCCTTCAAATGGCTAACTAATACATTGTTACATTTGTGACATTCAATTTGTTATCAATATATCAAGGTAATTTACCTTGATTTGCACTCATTATAATGTTTTTAAGTCATTAGTCGAGCAGATCCTCTTCAGAGAATTATTTAACCTTCTTGTATGTTACTTCATTATTTTTATCTTGAGGTCATCGACAAAAATCGTGCGCTCGCGAAATGTAAATTCTTACTCAAGTCAGCGATGTGATGCTATCTGAGTTATTCAGTGATATTTGTTTGTTTTCTTTCTTCCTGTATTTGACCAGTCCTGTTATTATTTGTTTACATTCGGTTGTATTTATTTTGATCATTTTCCTTCTATGATTGCTTTTGTTTTGTGTGCTTTAAATTACAAGTAATCCTGTTCCTTATGTATTTTGAAGGAGTTTTATTTATTACCTTGGATTATATGTAATTTAATATCTCCGTAAGGTAGATCTGTAGTCATTATTTTTCTTTATTTTCCTTTAAGATGTGCAATATTTGATGTTTTATTTTACATAGCGAACATAATTTATATAATGAGTTTTTTCTGTAAATATTCAATTTGCTTAGTTTGTATGTACAGGTGAATTATTTAGTACCTATTAAGAATCGAATCGATCGATACATTACGAATCGATATCTATCGACACGACGCGCGACGTTATAAAATATAAAGAGTTCGTGTAACATAACTAACCGCAAGCAGTAGCAATAAAGTTTATATTTATGTTAATACGTTCTAATTGCACATATACGTGGTGCCTGTATCGGACATACAAGTATGCGTAGGGTACTCGCTTGATTTACCTTATGAAGTCATACATATAATACTTAATTTACTTGTTTGTTCTTTAGTCGATGTTGTATACTTGGTGTATTTGACTTTTTTTATGTCCTGTTTTTTTTTGTTTTTTTTTTATCAGCCCTGTTTGTACTAACTGTCCCACTGCTCGGAACGGGCCATCTTCTCATTGTGAGAAGGGTTAGGCCATAGTCTGCCACGCTGGCCAAGTGCGGGTTGGCAGACTTCACACATCTTCAAGATCATTGATAACTCTCAGACATGTAGGTTTCCTCACGATGTTTTCCTTCACCGCTATAAGTTGGCGGCAATCAACAATACGCACATAACTTCGAAAAGACAGAGGTGCGTGCCGTGGGATTCGAACCCAGGACCTGCGGATCGCAAGTCAGACGGTCTCACCACTAGGCTGCCGGGAATTTTTTTATACCTTCCGAATTACGTTATTTATTACGCTTTGACTGGAAATATATTGGGATTTAGGATAGAGTGTTATCAAAGAATAGTGTTTATTGGAGTATGGTATGACACTTGATGATATACTCTGCCTATAGATAGGTACAAAAATTCTGTAACGTTAACACGAAGTTTCTTCATATTTCATCCACATCAGTAAGATTATAATCATTGGCGTACAGTACATGCAAAACAGTGTGCAAGATATAACAGTTTGTTGAAATATGTGACATGTGTTTGTGCAAATAAGCGTTAAACAGGCAACGGTGCATAATCGCACAATACAGATACAAAACCAGTAGAGAAACCTCGATCCTTTAAAAAAAATAATAAAGAGATCGGTCCTGTACATAAACTAGTAGACAATTGGAATGATATTAAACAAAATAATCCTATAAATTGGTCGTAGAATGATATAGAAAACGTGCTTAATAGAGAGTTTGATCAGAACAAAGTTAGTTTCGTTACTGGTGTGTATCTAGCAGTAGATAATTGCAGGCGTTACTTACACTCATCGAATGACGCTCCTCCCCGGGCTGCGTGCGGCAAACAAGGCGATGCAACCAAATAAACATACACGTTACATCACGCGAACAAAATCCTATGTGCCAATACAAGCGACAATATACGGTGGTTATGTAAAACGACATGGGCTATGCATAAGATGTAATTTTGCATTGTTTTAATTTGGAATAATTATACCTGGATAGTTGAAGACTTTATATTTTATGAATCAGCAGATGGTTACTAATAACACCTGACCATATTAAATAGATTATCAATGGTAGGTATATGTAAAATCTAAAATATCTAAAACTAATAATTTTGATAACGATATGTCCAATAGAATAACTGAAATAGTTTGTTCTAAGAATTCAAAACTTTAAACAACTATTCCATAACATAGTACTACAACAATAAAACTTGGCAAGGTTGTTCTAAATAGGAAAGATTCCATTGATGTTTCTCTAATGATCGTTATAGTAATATGGGAATGGTAACTAGAACGGTAGATGAGTCTCAATTAAAAGTGCGTGAAGGCGCATGCCACATTCACACAAATTATTAGGCAAAACAAAGGAGGAACTGTTTTTTCTTTCACTAATTAGTAATAACTACACAATAAACAAGTCGTACATGCTCGTTTGCTAATATTGTGTAGTGTGCACACTACACAATATTATAAGAAGAAAATGCAAATTAACGCATTATTATTTACAAATTACGAGGAAGTTGATGATTGTATTGAAATTGGTAAAGCTAATAAATCTAATCTAAATTCTATCTAATGATAGTAATTTTAATAACAAAAATTATCTAAACTAAACACACAATCTATACAAAACAAAATCAATTTACGAGTAAAGTACAAAATGTATAGTGGTTTTATACATCAAATCTAGTTAATAATGATTAGACGTAATGATCTATTTTGTACTTACTACATATAAACCCTGTATAAACTTTTTTAATTATACTCATCATTCTACAGTTTGACGTGTAAAACCACAATCAAAAAACATAAAAGAAAAATCTATTGTCATGTGCAACTGGAACTTTAGGACGTCATGAGGGCTTGGTCAGGGAGATCCTAGAGCTCCATAGATGTTCAAACTGACCTCCTGTAAGACCCGCTTGAGCTGCAGCAGCAGTGTCTTGATGTCAACCACATCTTGGAGCAAGGTGGCGGGCGCTGGCGCTGGTGACGCGGTGCCTTCGCTCGCCGCCTCCGACGGCGTCTGCGTGCGCGACCGCTGGAGCAGACGCGCGGTGCGCACCGGCAAACTGGCCCTGCAATAACAATAACATACACTCTTGTTTATAACGCCAAAGTTTTATGTAATCAAAGTTTTGTGTTTTGTGTCGATTAACATCAGGCGAGTTGGTGGTCAATCGTAGATCTATCTTCTATAATATATATATATATATATATATACTTATATATTGCATATTTTCATGCGAATAAACATATAGTCATGCCTATTTTTTCTTTCGGGGTTGAAAGAGCATCAAATAGTGACAGTGACGCCGTTTTACGACACTTTTGACGGCTTTCTCGAGGGTTGATAACAATAGTTGGGTTGATGTAATATTGTCTGGACTAAATACTTTTAGGTTTTCACCATATGAGAAGTATTGTCGCACGATCTCCTATACAAATAGGGTAAACCTTTTTGACCTCTACACATTAATCAAATTCGATGATTCTTTTTAAGGTTCCGTAGTAAACAAGAAACCCATATAGTTTCGCCATGTCCTTCTGTCTGTCTTTCTGGCTCTTCGCAGTTTTTCTCAAAGACTATTAGTACTAGAAAACTATAATTTGGCATGTATATTAGTTATGCCGAGAAAGTATTAAAAAAAATCGTAGATAGAGGGATAGCCATTAATGGTACCAACCATTTAAAATGAATTATCGAAATTGGATAAGGGCAAAAAACAATTTTCTGATGTTATATAAAAAGCGCGTAGTTAACAGTCAAAATATCGCGCAATAACACTTTTTTTACATTAGTAAAATTGTAATAATTGTCGCTGAAGCCATTAACCAAGAAGTCAAGTCAATTTTCTTAAACTGTTATTTTCATATTATCATTGCCCCAATATATAACTCACTGAAGAATATTGAATTAAATGATAAAATATACCTGTGTAATGTTAATTGCTGCCATTTTACCTTACAGATTACAAATAACTCCCATATTAGGCAGCGTTCATTCAAGCTCAGCTAAAATGACATCTTTGGTCGAGAAACAGGAAAGCATCGAGTACCTAAACCGACCCACTTAAATGATGTCATTGAGACAATATGACTAATTGGAATGACCACAATAAAGGGTCAAGGTGTGATCAATAAAAGCTATAAAAAGAGACTTAAACACCACAAACAGTAAACAAGAGAGATAGCTATAAAAGCATTCAATCCCCCAAATTGAGTTAGATTGTCAATGTCAACTCGCACCGTTGAGCAGGTTTATTTGAACCAAAATCAGTCGTAATCCCCCAGCCTAATAGCATTATATTAGACGTTGATGGCATTTAAGTCGAAATAGGCTGTCGACAGGGCGTGCGAATGACTCATCAGACAAATTAATTAGCGAAATAGGAACAGGGCGTTATGTTACCGGGGTGTAATGACACTGACTTCAAACATACGAGTTGAATTCGACCAGAAGTCTAGCAATTGTTACAACAGTTTATGCTTTACTTAATTATAAAATCGTTACTTTTTCTTTCATTGTTATGTACACGCTTTCTGAAACCTACTCGTGAGTGAATGGCCGATATCCTTGATGTGAGTCGAGAGGCAACACAAATCTAATAAGCATGCAACGCAATATTACTTATAAAGTGGAATTAGCTTATAATTATATCTGGTTGTTGCATATTTGGTCTCGAATCACGTACTTAAATATTTATGTTATTGAAGAAAAATTATCCATTACATTAGCTGTCCTGCTGTGGAACTCTGCCTGTTTCCGTCAGGCAAGCTAGATCTCTTGATATATTCAAACACCTCATTTATAATCATTATCTCTCCTTATGTTAATTTGGTATATTTATATCGTATATATAGAATATTTATTGTATACATGTATGTATTGTTATAGTATCTTTACTTATTTATTTTTAATATTGATATTGTTAAAATTTATTTTTAATATTAACAATATCAATATTAAAAATAAATAAATATTTGTATAAATATTAATTATATTTGTATGTCCACTACCTTCCATAACCTTTTCTTCCATTTCCTTTCTATCAAAAGGTTGCCTGGAAGAAATCGCTCAAGGCGATAAGGCCGCCTTTGTACCACTGATATTTTTGTTTACTGTTTAGTATTCCTCTTTAAACGTATGTTAAGTTAAAACTTGTTTAGACGTGTGTCCTTGAATTGTAATGTTTGGTGTACAATAAAGATATATTTATTATTATTATTATTTAAAATTTATTTTACATTAAAATCCTTTCTATGTAGGTACTGATTTTATTTCAGGTTGCTTTTAAAACATTGTTTCTTCTAGAACTAACTCATCGAGTTACTCTAAATCAAGTGCAATAAAGAAATCGCCGGTTACTTCGCAAGAAACTTCAATAAAATAACCGCGACCCTCGTCGAAAATAAAACAATGATGTCCGGTTACGAAATGACCAGCTAATAGAGCGTGTAAGAAAGGTAAAAAACGCTGCTTATGCTGATAAACATTACGCGAATCCCTTCTCAAGTTCTAAGCAGTTGAGGAATTAGTATTGCTTTAATATTTTTCCTGTATTCAAAGTCAGCAATTATATTCTACGTAAACGCATGTAGGTAACCTTGATTTGTTTTTTGTTTGTTGCTCATTTTTATAAGATTGGCTTCGGTGCTAGCCTAGATCAGGCGCAACAGACTCTTGCAAGACCTTGCGTTTTGTTGCTTTGGCCGAATTTGGCGTTCGGCCTTTCTTTACACGAAACAATCAACAGGTTAAAATGGTCATGTTACAGTTAGACTGAAAACTTGCTAACAACTTTTGTTTCAATACCACGGTTTAGTGTAATCACATACTCGTAGGTAGGTACACTGATTTTGGTCAAGTTAATAAGCCGAAGGGGGGGTTAATTGATTTATTAACAGTTCCTGTTATTTGGGTAGGGTCTTTGGACTGTTTCGTTTGAATCTATTGAAAGCATCAGCATTTAACTATTTAGTTTTAAACAAAATCGATGTTATCACCTACACGCTGCCAATTTTATCGCGCAAATAAACAATATTAGTAATGATACGAAAGTAGACGATATAAAACACTTGATATATTTTGATAACACACGCATATCCCGCTTGATATGATACGGATATCATTCAAAAATATACTTACATTTCAATTTCTTAAAAGTTATGCACGTAATTTATATATTTTAGAAAGTGAACACAATAGGTAGGTATCTGTCGTGAATGAGTATATCGTATCACGCAACATCATCTGTTGTTGTTATGCACCTGTACTGTTTGGCTCGTTGGCTGCGCAGGCTGGGGGCCGGACTGGCGGAACGCGCTGCTGGTTCTGCCACGGCCACGTGCAGGTCGGTCTTCTGTCTCCGCGCGCCCAGCGACAGGTGAGATGAGGGCGCGGGCCCGGCACCTGAGGCGTTCGCCGACCGCATGCCGTGTCAGACACTAGCACGGCGCGCACGCACGCGCCCAACTGAAGCGGCCGAAGCTGCCGAGCGCCCGCTATCGCCTCCACCGCTGACGGCGCTCCGGAAAAATCGGATCTCGCGCCGCCGACCCCAGCCATTCAAGCCGAACGGATCGCCGTCACACAGTTTTCTTTTCGCACTCTATTTAGAACCGCTATACTGAACTTACGGACCGAAACACGGTTCCGTTTCCACTTGCATCGGTCCGGGAGAGGCGAGGGTGCGCGCGGAGACATGACAGAGGCCGCTGACATCTCGTTTGGCAACAGGGCATGGCGAACGCAACGAGCTGGATCGGAAACGGAGAAGTTGAACGGATTTAATGTCCACGTCGCAGTCACGGTTGGTTCACGCTCGGTCACCGCGCGCCGACTTTACCAACACTTTCTTTTGCACGTGATTTTGTTTGTTTTTGGTTAGCCTGCAACTCCGAATACCTGTTAAATTTTGACTTTGTATTTCAAAAAAATAGCTTTATATCTCACTGTTGACGGTGTCGATTAGGATGGATTATTTATTAGAGATCCGTGTCAGTCGAGCACGGTCCGAGACGGTTGTTTGTTTTGTGGCTAGCAGACACGCATCCCTCCATGGCATTTGATAAAGTACAATACGCATGCGCGAGCCCGCTCGATAACCACCCCTCGCCCAGCTGATTTATTTCAAGACCAACATTACTCATGTATTGTGGCACGATAAAAGGACACCTGGCAGCCTTTGTGAAGGATCAAAAGAATCTTAACTCATTAATAATGCTTAGAACGGATGATGTAATCTCTTCAATAAGATTCCAACAGCTGACTTCCTACATAGCAAAAGTTAACTTTTATTTTGGAACGCAATATTATGTTTATTTTTGCGATGATTATGTTTGTCACCTATTGATCTTGAGTTTGAATTTCAACAGTTCATATAAATGCTAACTCGTCATAATTATATCATAATATAGGTAGGTAACATCACAGAATTCGCCCTATTACATAGGATAACATATACCCACCTACTTACTACTCATATTATGGTTGCCTAGATAAGGCCATTCAAAGTCGCCGTAATGTGCGCTTTTCTTCTAAAGTCTTCTCCGAATCCGACAAGTTGTGAATAGGGGTACTGGTCTCAATAGTGTCTTTGCATTATATTGTCATTCTATATAGATATTAAATTTCAAATCTCTTTATGCCTCCCGGTGACATCTTTTGAAACTTGATACTGTTCCATTGGTAACACAGCAGTTATTTAAAGCATCGGTATAATTTCTAAAGGGATGAACAGTGTTTTGATGATAAATATTAATCTTGAAACGAAGCCAATGGTATCATTATAGCCGGTCATGGTGTGGAACCCGTGTTGATGGCGATTGGCGGCGGCCGAGGCTCAATTAGGTACTGAGCTGGTAAGTCACTATCATAGACCCGCTGGAAGCACTCAAATTACGCCAATTTCTCGCTAAATTGTGTATCACGGCTGCTTTTTCTTCCGTTTGATATTAACCGTGAAAGTGAAGTTCAGTGACTACACGTAGCTATAAGGTAAGTACTTGTGGAATTGATAAATAATAAAGTGCTATTTTGACTGTCGTCTCGTATAGGTTAATTAATTGATATTTATTTTGTTTTCGAACACATCTGTAGGTACCTACTCTTTTTTTTTTGTAGTGATGATTTTGAATCCGCAAATCGCCAGTAGATTACCCTACGTATTTTTCAACACAACAAATATAATAAATCATTACAAAGGGCTAGACTTGCATTTTTTGTTTTCAAACTAAAAAAAATATTTATAATCGAATCAATATCTGAAATACTTCGAAATAGGTAGGTTATATATACTACCTGATACCTAATCACAACTGGATAAAATAAAATGAAATTTAAAAAAAAACTCTTACAAAAGTATTAAAGCGTTTTTTTTTAGTTAATGCTCGATAAACTTTTCTCATGATTATCTTGACATCGGCTTTCGATCGCATTTTTGTAGACAAACCGCATCAATAAGAATTGCTTAGAGACAATGTGTTCTACTCTGAAGATGATTTATTTATATAAATTGGGAAAACTCTGACGTCACATCATCCAGGTTCTAAGCGTTCATACGGTCAATTTGGCGGTTATGATACGGGCGAGCCCTCACCAACTTAGTAGTTTTATTTTAATTTTAAATCATTTCTGATTTTATAATCACGAAAATTATCTACGTAAATATCTTTATAGCATGATTTAATCAGAATATAAAATGGAAAAAAGCTTCTATTCAATTGACGTTGTTTTGGATTTTTATACATTCGAGAAAGGTGACATTGACGTGTTGAACGAAAATATTTTATATCTGTAAGTTCTGTAACGTATATTTTTCAGATTTCAATATTGTATTTCTAGTTCTACTATGTTTCTAGTCCAGACGTGGAACGAATTGCCAGCTTCCTCGCGTCCCCTGAGAGATTTAATATATTAAAAGGAAACTTTAAGTTTTTAAGTCTGCGTGCTTCGAACGCGCACTTATTCATGATAAAAAAACTGACTGCACAAAGTTGATTATAAAAGAGGCTAGATCGTTACAATTTAAACACATCAACAATGACTAAGAGTTTCATTTTTCCTGTTACAGGAAAAAATACCTATGTTCTTTGGGCAGTTTTAAAAGTTCCATTAGCCAGTCACGAAGCTTCATAATGAGTGTTAAGAGTAACATAACACCACTAAGAGCAACTGCACGTGTCCCCTAGCAACTATGGGGCTAAGTGAATCGGGGGGGGGGGAGGCGCCCGCATGAACTTACAAGCTTTACTTATTACTGTTAGTTAGGTTTATATTTACTAGCCCTTCTCAGTAAATACATACATGATTCACCCTCAGTTAACTTAGATATAGGTGTATTAAATTATACTTTCCGATTTAGATTATTCTGAATCGGAAATCATTATTATGCTTAGTTTAGAAAAACCGACTTCAAAACGCGCATTTTGTTTTAAAACCAAACTACTGAATTGATTTACATGAAAGAACTATGGGACCCGTCTGAAGTATATACCTACTTCAAAATATAAGTTTTTTAAAATCGGTTAGAACTTACCGAGTTATGCGCTACAAAATATAAAAAAGTACAGCGGAATTGTTAACCACCTCTTTTTGACAACGGTAAAAATACAAACAAATTGGGAACATCTTTTCTGAAGTCAAGCAAAAAGTGTACCTATAGAAATATGAAATTTAGATATTTTCACGATTCATATTTTGCAATAGTACCGTTTGACTACAAATGAATCCGCAAAGCCACACTCAACAGATTATAAAGAAACCTCCACGAAATGGCCTTCAAACTGTGGGTCATCCAACCGCAAATTCATTCAACGGCCGTCCATTCAAAGTGAAACAAGACACTTTTAGGGCATATTTTGACCCGAAAATCAAGTTACCGTGGCTTACTTAGTTAATTGATACCCACATTGTTTGCGGTATCCATACTCCCATTGTCTATGTCACGGTATTGAATATAGCCGTTTTTATTGCAAACCAGCATACGTATTGTTTGTTCCTGTGAATTGTTTTCTAATTTGGTTTTCTTGCGATCTTTGGTTTTCCATCTAACTTTTGATTATCTAAATTCCCTTATGTAATATTTATTTTTATTTGTTTTAGTTTTTAGGAAAGTGTTACCGCTAAAATGTTACTCTTTTTCTTAATAATTTGTATATAATATTTTGTAAACTGCTTAAAAAAGATAGCTTACGTCTTGCCTGTGATGCAAATAGAATAATCAGAATTCAGTATTCTGAAGGCCTAAAGAACTTTAATTAGTTAATGGTGCCTTTAATGGTCAGAATTACTCTTAGTACCGTCTTAAATTTGATGCTTGTCAGTTCATATGCTTCGTAGCTGCTTTGTTAATCTCATACAGATTAAATATAGCAAGTATATTCAATATACTTACTTATTATAACACTTGCTTACAAATGCATTCATGTACCCACCTACTTTATTTTAAGTTTCTTTCTTATTTGGTTCTTGGATACAATTAAAATTTCAATTTATTTATTTCGGGCCTTTTAGAAATGCCTAATATACGCTCACGTCACGGCGACGTCATTTACATAATCAGATTATTATAAACGTTAAATTAAACATTCTGATTTTATTTAAAAATAAAAAAATTTAAGCTGTAAGAAAGCTGTCAGTCAAAAGCAACTGTAAAGGGGCTACGGTTATAGTTTATAGATATAACTGTATCTTGTCTCAATTGTTTGATGGATTTTAAGCAATTACAATACTAATATATTTATTAACAAACCATTTGCGCAAATTACAAACACTATGAACCCCACACTAAAAAAAACAATATCGAGGGCGTACTATTTGACGATAATTAATACAATGATGGCAGACTTTAGATAGAATAAAACTAAGTACAATGCATGCAAACATATTAATTTGGCAAAAAAATTGTGAAAATGAATTTAAGTTTATAATAAAAATAGTAACTAGTGTCAACCAATAGTGTCAATAAAATAGAATATGTGGATGTGTGTGTGTGTGTGTGTGTGTGTGTGCGTGTGTGACTGTCAATTGGGTGTCTATATATTTGTATGTATGTATGTATGTGGGTATGCATGTATGTATGTTTCTATATGACAGCCTACAGCCTAAAAGGCTTGACCGATTTTGATGTGCGAGGTGTCGATAGATTTGTCTTCACTTCCTGAGTGTCATAGGCTATATTTTTTTGTAATAATAATAGTAAAAAAATGCAAAAATAAAAAAATGCGTTTTTTTCGTATGGTCCAACGAACTATTTCGTAATAAACAAGTGATTTTTCTAGAATTATAGTAAAGAATGCGCCTTTATAATCTTTTACAGCGATTTTACGAATACTTTCTCACAAAAAACGTACACTCAACGGCGTATCAAGCGTAACGAAATCGTAAGTTAGACTGCAAAAACTGCTTTTCTGCAGGCGGGTATTTTGTTTTTCTTTTAATATACATATGTACTTGTTATCCGGAAATGTCAGTTACATTATATTAATTTTTAAAAAGGTTCCATGTTCGACTGGATACTTCTACGATTTGTCTATGTATGTCCCTCGATTAATTCTATGTGCCTTACTTTTGTCGTAAGTACAACGCACCACTGTAGGCGTCATCGCTTGGACTGAACCAAAACCTTAGCCCACCAGCAGCCTTGACTCTATTTGAAATGTCAAAACTGTAAATGGACATATCCAATATTACAGATTGAAGATTTATTCTTATCTTATCCATATATCTCGACAAAACTAGGACATCGAGATATTATTAACAAATGATGATGTCATTGACATATTAGAAAGTAGCAGTACTGCTTGTCGACACAAATAAAATTATTACGTGTATTAATATAGTATCTATTAACAAAACAAAAATATGAAATAATGAATACGACACCAATACACGACACCGATTCTGTTCAAACAAGATTATTCATCTTCTTGCATAATGAAAGGAGTTCGCTTCTTGCGCACTTTTAATTATAGGTTTATTAACCTTCTCATTTATGTAATGTACCTGGGGTACTAATAAGTACCTATTCTGTGATAATGGCACTGTACCTCATGATCATCATCTCAGCCACAAGAAATCCACTGCTGGACATAGGCCTCCACCATGGATTTCCAGAAAGATCGGTTGGAAGCGGCCTGCATCCAGCGTCTTCCTGCCACTTGTATGATGTCTCCTGTCCACCTTGTGGCTGGTCTTCCTATGCTGCGCTTGCCGGTTCGTGGTCTCCATTCGAAAACTTTTCGGCCCCATCGGCCGTCAGTTCTACGTCCTATGTGCCCTGCCCACTGCCACTTCAACTTGCTAATCCACTGTGCTATGTCGGTGACTTTTGTACGTCTACGGATCTCTACGAAGAGCACTGTACCTATACCCATATAATTATGACTTGCCTATATACATATGTATTATTATGTACGTATTTGGTTATTTATTTATTTATTTTACAACTTACAACTATCATTACAAGAAATCCTAATGCGATAGCGTAGTAACAAAAATATGTGTATTTGTCCCTTAATATAAAATTTAATTAACATACTCGTAATATTAATATTATGTTAAATAATTTTTATATTAATTGTTATTGTTATATGATTTTAGGGTTCCGTACTTCAAGTCGTGAATTTAGCAGAGAACTTGCATGGAGACGGACATCGGTTAAATTTACCAATCTTCATCACAGTTTCTCTTGACTTCATGGGTTAAACTACGGGATACAGCTGGTATCAAATAAAAAGGCTTATTATGAGGGTCTCAAATTTATATGTTTTTAAAATTGTTTTAAAGTTTAACAAATAGATAACAATTCAATTCATATGATTATTTTTCATCCAAGTTGTACCTACATGTAGGTACTTATATTATTTAAACGATATTTCTTTAATTTATCATTGATCAAGTTTTGAGTTATAATGTTCATAATATTGCAATAAACTTGGATTTATATTTCAGTATTTATATATGTATACGAGTACATATCAGGTCAAACAGTTATTATGAGATATTGATATTATCGTGATCAGTCAGCGTTCGCAATAAACCTAAAATAGCTATGTAGCCAGGTGGTACGTAATTACTAGCCGTGAACCTGGGTCTGCTATGTTATGATTATATTGAGAGATGAGAACGTTGACCTGTCCAATCATTTTATAGCTGTTAAAATAATTGCTATTTTGTTATCAAATACGAATACATTCGCTCATAGCAGCCATGAATCAATTTTATTGTACCGTGGGAATTATACATTCCGTATAACATCATCATCATCATCATCTCAGCCATAAGAAGTCCACTGCTGGACATAGGCCTCCCCTATGGATTTCCAAAAAGACCGATTGGAAGCGGCTTGCATCCAGCGTCTTCCCGCCACTTGTATGAGGTCATCTGTCCATCTCGTGGCTGGTCTTCCTACGCTGCGCTTGCCGGTACGTGGTCTCCACTCAAGAACCTTTCGGTCCGTATAACATGGAAATAATTATTGAAATACTATTTCATTAGTATAAGCAGAAATAAATCCGGAAAAGTACGAGTTTTACTCGCACACCGAGGCTTCCGTACTCCTATGTATGCCACAATACATGAAAATGAATTCTATTTAAAAAAATCAGAAACAATCTATATAGTCCAGGCAAAATAGACATTCAAGTTAGCCAAAATACGCATAGAGTTGAAAATTGGTATAGACGTTAAATAAACCATTACAAATAAAATGACAAAATCTCCTTCGATCCTACTTCTGCAAAAAAAAAAAACCAAGGTCCAAGATCAACAATTCAGCCTTTTCCCATTTTTCTCTGAAACCGTAAGTGATCGTAAAAATAGGTTAAGCAAAAGTTGTAGAAACGCTTCAATGCCATCCCTTCATGGTGGATTTGCCATCAGCTCGAACAAAGCGTTTTGCTTCCACGTTCCTAATGCGAACCGCTCGGGAATGGAATGCCTTGCCGCTGTCCTTATTACCTGAAAACTATAACCCGGGTGTCTTCAAGTCTAGAGTGAATAAGTATCTTCTAGGTCTACATCTCAAGTAAAGGTCAAGTTCTAGTGCTTCATCTTCGGCCACAGTATCGCTTTCCATCAGGCGTGCTGGTGGTCAAACGTAGAGCTATTCTATATAAAAATAAAAAATAAAGTAGATCATACAATTATATACAAAAATTGTTCTGATACTTTTTTTCGTACGAATTCGTGAGATATCGCGATTTTAAAAGTTGAAAAACGTAATCTCAACTTTTCTATCAATATCAAGTCTGAGATTTTATCGTCCACAGTTCGCAGCGTGAACCTAAATAAAAGCTTGTAACAAGTATCTACGAAAATGAAAAACAAAATACCCGACTGTATAAGAGCGATGTATATTATCGTAGTGCAACTTACACTAATTTACGTTGATATGGTGTTGAGTGTACATTTTTGCGAGAAAGTTTGCACAAATCTTCTATATAATTTGATTAAATGAATATGCAATATAATATCTTTTTGTAAAATCACTTATATGTTACGAGAAAGTTTGTTGGAGGTTTGTTTTTATTGTTAGGAGCGGCCCACTTGTGGGAGTGTGCGACCTATAAAGATCTATTGTGACTGCCGCTGTCTCACAGTTATCCTCCAAGGCCTGCACTATGGAGTATCTTCTTCGGGGAGATATGCTTATTGCTTAACCTCATCTGGCTCTAATATGTGTTTTCCCAGAAGTAGGTTACGTTTGCGCATCAGTCAGGATATGTATGGGTGTCTCGTCAACTTCGTGACACAGTCTATATTCCTTTGACTCGCTTAGTCCCATGTTGGCCATATGCTTGTTAAGGCAACAGTGTCCAGTCAGGATGCGCATACTGTTCCTTCTCAGTCCTATAATCTGTTTGTTGGAGGTTACGTTAAAGCGTATTTTTTTGCGAGAGCTGTACTTATAACATTATTCTAAAAAAAAACGAGTTCATACATTCAGGACAGGAGGTGTGACGTTCAGGGAGTGAAGACTAATCAAAATATAAAAATCGGTCAAGCCGTTCAGGCTGTAGGAGGTAATGTATAAACATTCATACATAATTATACACAGAATCCGAGGCTGAATTGCACATACACATACAAACATACGTAAACTCGATTTTTTTTACTCTTTTTCTGGATAATCGGAGACAAATGAGCAAGTAAAATACTTACAAATTAAGGTTTACACGAATCGATAATTTTATTAATGCACGTAGGTATGTAATATGTAAAATAAAAATTACGATTACAAATTCAGTCACATTAATTTCCTCATTTCATGATGATGATGCAATTCTTGCAAACGATTTCCTGCATTTGGACTAATTACGGAATATGCAGATATTTATTAATTTTTGTAGCAATAATTAAAACATGTAGTAAGTATGTATTTTAATTTCTGACAGAGTTTTGCCACAGAATATTTAGGTAGGTACATAAATTGAAATTTTGTCGAATATTTGTGATGTTGTTTTCTAGTTTTACAAACGACGATTTTTTATAAATTCATTCGCCATTTTATTTCTTCAAAAATGTGGGTATGCGCGAGCTAGACGGACGATGGTCGAACTACGGATTTTAAAAGTCCGTAGTACGAGTACGTCAGAGCCGGCTTAGGTCGAAAAATTACAACCCGACAATGTGCGAATTGCATGTGATTGTTCCCATTTATTGTTTATGAAAACCATACGTACCTATACCTACCTATCTATTCACTCTAGCCTTGAAAATTCCAAGATTGTAGGTCTCAGGAAACTGAGATGGCTGCAAAGAATTCCATTTATGTATTTTGATACAAATTACCTATTACTACCACTATAAAACAGTATTTTGTTTTTGTCCATAGAAAATGTTCATGTTATTCCTTTTGATTTTGCCATAGTCAGTAAAAAAAAAAGTAAAAAGTAAAAGTTGTAATTATTATAGTAGGGATAATTTTATGACTTGCCATTCGGCAGGAGTTCGCGGTCAAGCGCAAACCTATTACTACATTAAAAAAAACTTTGTTTTGTTTTTGTTTCAAATAATCGATAATAATGTCATGAGTCAAAGTTATTAGATTAGAAATAAACTGATTTTACGTGTTTACTGGCCTCGTGATATAGTTTCCGAGCTAGCAATAACTTTTACGACACCTCTATAGAAATATTTTTTTACATTCGTCGCGCGGAAATATTGATATGATAAAATTGTGTGATTTACTTTGGGGAAAACTACTTTTAGGGTTGCGTAGTAACTACGAGGAACCCTTATAATTACGCCATGTCCGTCTGTCTGTCCGTCCGTCCGTCTGTCTGTCTCTCTCTCACTGTATTTGTAACGGGCACGGCACTGGTTTTATTTAGTATTACAGAAGTGTTCTTGTGTTACATACCTTTGTGCCTGGCCATTGAGCATGGTGACCACCTGTGCCACGATGCCCTTGACTGGCGCCTCCTTGTCAGGTACTATCGCCTTCTCCATCGTCATCGTTACACTCTTCGTGTTCACAAGCATTTAGAGAAACTCTAACATCAGCTCATAGTCTAATAAAACTGCCAACTTTGTCTGTTTCACTTCACTGTGCAATCGTTTGTATATTTCGGTCACGTTACTTTTGAGATTTTGCTACGGACAATTCGTGGACGTTCAAAGCTAAGTTCTTTGACTATGTAAATCTGTGGCTAAGTTGTAATTTGTTCAGACAACCTTGTAATTTTTACTCAGACGGTCAGGCAGATTAAGAGTTTCATGTCATGCGCTTTAATGAATTGAGTAAGTCATCTTTATACAGGGTAAACAGTTAATTAGAATGATCTTTTGTATATTTTAAGATTAAAACCACTAAGTATAACTTCTCACAATTTGCGGTCACTCCACAATCTCTTTTATAAGATTTCGCCACGACTTATAACTTGTAGTACTTAGTATATTTTATGTAAAATACCTAGCTGATTCTTTTGAAAGTTATATACCAAAAACTTTTTATTGCGATGCGTATAGAAGCTGTCGCCAAGCATCTAACGATATGTTACGACAACTACATTTAAAAGCGAGTCTAACATTTACAAAAAGGTATATTATATAAATATTCTATCAGCTATCAGGTTTGTACCCCCTGTATAAACTTTGCTGAGCTTAGGGGCTATATGGTGCTCTGTGAATAATTAATTATGTACACCATTATTTTACAACTATCAATCAGTATCAGGTTAATTATGATCAAATGCCTAACCAATCACAAAAAAATCAATAACCAACATTTACTAACAACCCTGTATAACTATTGCAACACTTTCACAGAATGATGTCACCCAATTAAGAACCAAGTTTTTATGTAACCAAAGGAAACGTCCACCGGATCAGTGTCCGGTCACAGTAATACATAAATACAGCAATTAATGCCAAATAAGTATAGATTCTTAACTGCCAAGTCTAGTTTACATTAAGCTAGTAATTTGGCTGAATAGTGACTAGCCCCTTGTTTCCACTTCGTCGCATAAACAGATACTCTTTTGATACTTTCTGACGTTCTAATTCAATGCCTGCTCAACGCCCGTGCAAAGGAGGGGTAAAGTACCTACTCCAGTACTCGATCAAATTACTAAAATAATACTGCCAGGACATACTTCATAATATAATCTTCACCTCTTAAACTTCTTGAAAGTCAGTTTGACATTGTTAAGATTAGTCTTAATTGGTCATCAATATAACATTTAGTCGCATTATAATTCAGAAGCGTACCTAATGGCCAGAAACTTCATAAAGCTGCCCTTTTAACTTTAGAATCAGAAGTAATGCTTTCGAGATTTAGCATACCGTCACAACTAATTAAGGACGAATTAAGAAATGAATTTAAAAATGTCCACAAAAAAAAATGAAGTCGATAGCTCCTACTGGTTGCTAGTGTGAATGGTAAGGATCCTGGCGACACCTCTCCAGAATTCTTAGCATTAGCATACCATAGCAACAAGTAACTTCGTAATTATGATACGAATAATTATGATAATAATTATTTTCTGACTAATTCTTAGCATTGTCAAAACTAATTGTCAAAAACTTTTGAGCTGTGTTGATTCGGGTACTTCGGCGTTTCGCACCGCATGTGATTCTAGGGAGAACCACATCAAAGGTTTTTATTAGCCAAAGCAAAAGCAAAGTTTGTTTATTATACCGGTCATTAAATATAATAGTCCATTACATACGGGATTTTGCAACAGGTTTTAAAAATTACGGTCTAAACGCAACATAAATCTTTAAAATTAACGTTTCGAGCAAGTGTACTAAATTATTCAAGCCCCGTTTGCTCACCAATTAAGTACAGCTATGCAGCTATGTAATATAATAACTAATACCATGTCACTCAAACACTTTTTTTTCCTTTTTTTTCCTCCTCATCAGAATGAGGAGGAAAAAAAAGAATTTGGCGTCGGACTCTAATCTTGCGCAGTTGCCAGACACGTTCCAATGTATATAACATAATTTTAATTCTTCGACAGTTATGCAAGTGTTTTGTGTAAGACATCCGGGAAATATCTGACGAGTCACGGTAGGTATGCGTACCTTCGATTTTACCCGACTGTTTCGGAGGAATGTTTTCCGAAATTTATATTCTACAAACTGCTCAAGTGAATTTGACGTGTCATTAGATTTGTCTTTCTTTACCTTGCGAGTGTATACATTTTGCAGTCTTGATTTCTTTTATTGGTTTAAAAAAAAACAAGGCGCAAACAGGCAGAAGTTTCACCTTATGGTAAGCGAGAACCGCACCTATGTTGCTTCCTGCAATATGTGTTTATATTTGGGCGATTTTTTAGTATTTAACCCTTTTTGCTGAAGTTCCGGAGAAAGATCTTCCGTGCAAAGAAATTCCACTTTCTTGTCCTTTGAAAGAATAAACGAGAAAATCCAACGTAGTGTGTGAACTTTTTTATAGTTGAGGTATGTGCAATAGAAGGACTCAGCCGCAGGAATGAGGTCAAAAAGCTTTTCAAATTTTAATAATATTACCTAGTTATATCAACAAAGGTTAGATATACTTAACGATTTTTTTATTGCGTGTTCTACAGCTTATGCTATCTACGATTCCCAGACTGATACTTATTTAGCTTTTAAGTCATCATTTTACGCTTTCCTAGGATGTTAGTGAAATTTGTCATGGTCCACCATAACATTTTTTTGTTACTTATTTAGCCATTACGTAGAAAGTAGGAAGCACAAGCCTAATGGGCTGAGCTTGCGGTGAGCTCATCTTTAGCAAACGCTTCATTTCACACTTTCCTAATTACTATGTTATTTAAATAAATAAATAAATAATAAACATTGGTGGACATTTCATACAACACCATCTAGCCCGAACTAAGCAAAGCTATGGAAACTAGATGGTTGATATAATAAATATATACTTTTTTTTTTGTAAATACATACATATGATACATAGAAACACCCAGAAACAGAACAAACATCCATGCTCATCACACAAATGTTTGCCCTGGGTGGGGATTGAACCCACGACCTACAGCTCAGGAGGCAGTCGTACTACCACTGAGCCATGAGGCCTGTCAAATAATACTAGCTATGCCCCGCTGTTCTACTCGCGTAGTATGAAAAACGATGACGAAGAAGATTGGGTTCTCAGCTATGTCTGTACTAAATTTCATATCAATCGGTTGAGCCGTTTGAGCGGGAAAAGCTGGTAGAGAGACAGTAACATTAGCTTTTATTATTATAATATTAGGATTAGGATAGGATTATCACGAAAATCTTCTATTTCAATATTATTGTCATTTTTTAAATTTGAAATTATGAAAGTTTGAAATTGTATTTGCTTCTACATAGTTTATTATTTTGTCAAGGAGTTTCTTACTCTTATTTTATCCGATGGACCAAGAATGGAGGTAATGTTTACTGGTATGTATACTCTTAAGTAAGTCTGTATGTTACCTATTGGTATTTTTAATGTTATTTCCATTTGTATATTCATATTCCATAACAATGGAGGAATTAATATAATGAATTAAATGGAGGAATTAATATAATTCCTCCATGGTTATAACCATTAGATAAAAGTGATAATTTTTTTTAAATACAATTTCGTACTCAAATTTTGGATTTATTTATCAACATATTGTGGTCGCAGACGCATGAAAGTTGGAGGATGTATTTATCCACTAAAAAGGATTTCTGTATTGACGGTATGAACGCGGAAATCAGCAGATTAAATAATAATAAAAAAATCTTTGTTAGTGATGAAATTATTGTAAATTAAATAAAAAACTTATTACAATAAATAGAATCTATTCAACCGATCTACCTAAAGATATAATAATAATTCTAATCGTGTTAAAATTCTACATGATAATATTAATGATATGTGCCAGATAAAAATTAACATCTACTCGATTCTAAGCGCAAAAATATCTACTAACAAAGCCAACAACTGTAATTACCATGTGTGTGGCCAGCACCATAAAAAAACATACGCTAGCGTGATTTAGATGAAAAAACTAATTATCACTTTACGATATCACAGATTTCACCGAATAATTGAACTCACGAATCTTGATTTTCACACGCGTCTTCGTTATAATCAGACATTTATTATCTTAATATATAAAAGCTTCGCCCGTCCATTCCGTGGGCGGGTACGGAACAAAAAGACGTCAGCAAAGCTATTCAATGTTGCCATGGTAACCAATTTGGACAACAATAGCACATATTGGGCTGTTGCATTGGATCAATGAACCATATAGTATGGGGAAGTGAATATGAAGATATAGCTAGATTAGGCGTAGCTTCGCGCAGTGCGTTTTTAGTCAAACTGTGTCCCATGTTTGTAGACTTTAGGACGAAAATGTTCAAATTTGTTTCTTGGTGCGCTTCCATAAACACACTCTATATGTACCATTGTGTCTACGTCTAGTTCATTACTCTAAGCTGTACGTTGTCATTTAGTGAATCCGTCAAAACAAAAACTTTTATTGATAAAGATTGTACTTATCAAGACTGAAAATCCAGCATAAAAGAACAAAATATTTTGGTCAATTACTTTAGTAAAAAAACTGCCAATATTGTGCCAATTCCTAAAGTACCTACCTGCTTTTTAAATTAGAATAATCAAACACAGAAAATATTATGAAGTTGAACAGTTGAATTGTAACTTCCTTTAGGAGTCGGTTAAAATATTTGTGAATAGCTCATGAGATGGATAATTTTATAGGTATGCGCTTGATTACTGATAACTTTGCCAAGGCGGTTAAATGATTATATAAAAAGGAACGTTCGATTTTTTTGTCAAATATAGATGCCCATTATATTCGTAAAATCGATTCGATTCATAACTGCCATCAACCGCAATACGCAAAGAGATTCAAAGCATTTTATAACATCCATGGAGTTGAGAAAGTTAGTATTTCTACAGTAAAATTAAACATGTGCGGTACTCGTTAATTTACACAATGTCAAATACTTTTGTCAATACTAAAAGAAATCGCGTAGTTATATTATTTGCCTAGGTCTATCTACCCACTTTCATTTATTTTCCACACTGTTATAAATGGAAATGCTTGAATAGATATACCTATTTGTATTTAATCAAATTTATCAGCATTATTGCTTCAAACAAAGCATATTGCATGAATAGAGTGCAGGATAGCTGATAACAAATTAATCGATGTCAACGAACTTCAAGTATCATTGCTATAAATTATTCAATTCTCTTAATAGTCCGACCAAATGTACGTAAACACGTTTGTTTGGTTTCTATATTTTGATCTGAAGCTTTTATTTTAAATTCTTCCGTAGAATCGCAGTATAAATCATCTGCCGCTATATGTTCTAATTCAAATTATTCTCACATGTTGCAGACTACCTTTGTCACTAATTGAATTGTCCGCATCAGGTTTCTACTCAAGTGTCGTGTAACCGATATCCAATTCTTTACAGCCAGCAATGGGTTCCGCGTGATAATCACCGATCAACTTTTTAATTCACACCAAACACAAACACTGTACAATAAATTCGCGAAGCTTTCTGAAGCTCAGGATTCGTTCGGTTCGATTCGAGAGTTCAGTGACCCGCGCTATCGATATATATAATTATTATATCAGTATTGAATCGCGATCTGAGTGGGATATTGCAGATGCGAGGTCACAGTGGACCATAACACGTGTTGTGATTGGATTCCATGCGGGATGCGTACGTCCCGAGACGCGCCGAGCCACTGACTAACCTCGAGCGCGAGACCGCAGTGGCTCCGGCGCACCGAGATGCTCACTGTTCCACTGAAGCCCCAAGCTCAGCGCTCGCTCCATCTGATTACCTCACGGTGCAAGGACCTTTCGACACAAAGCTCGCCGTAAAATTCACCATGAAAAACTGTGGCTGTCGCGTTTCACTTGCGAAATCCACTCGTTAATCTACCGTTTGATTCGGTTTTGTAATTTCTTGATTGGTTCGTTGTTAGACACCGTTTTACAATTATTGTGAAATTTTTGGTAATTGGTATTTGTGAAGCGCTCTGATGGGCAGAGACAAGTTTAGAAAATTTTAAGTTGAGTTAGTTAATGGGCGTGGAATTGAATAAGTTAGATATAAACGTTGAGCAGATGAGATAAATGAGCGTGCTGCGACGTCGAGTCACGTTCGTGGCCACAAAAAACTTTCAAAGGAGCCGTTAAATTAACATTCGCAATAGAAGCACGGTCCCAAGACGATATACATATACGAAGTTATTGTCGAGCAAATCTATTGAGGTATCATAGCATGCACATAGAGGTCACTAATGTACACTGGCAATATTGTCCTCGTCTTAGATCATGATTGCGACCAAACGATTATAACCTTTAACTCAACGAAGTAAAGTAGTCAAGATGATGAATAGTGATTTTTCCCAGCTACCCACACTTTGAATTGGGGTAGGAACGGTACTCTAGCTTTGTTTAGATTTTAAACGGAACCCATTGTGCAAAATATCCATGAACATTGCGTTTAACATACCGTAGCGATTAAACCGACTGTGATTCATGACTGAAATGATGAATATACTAACATATGACAATTTGAAAGCAGAAATACAATAAATAGTAAAATTAGGTTTTCATAATTAACTTCTGCAAAGTGACGCCTCATTCAATACATTTTCTAATAGGCAGTCTTTGGCAAAGTATCGAATGTCATTGTGCGCAGTATAAATATTTTCTGCTTGTTCTGTAGCTTCAATAGGAATTGTAATTATGTAAATTAATTTTAGAAATGGAAGTAAGCAGTCACAAGACCTTGATAAAGATCACAGGAATGCAAATGAAAAGTGCGTGTGAGTGGCCTTGCTCTTTAGAGGTGAACGGTAGTAAACCATTGAGCCCAGAAACTGGCACTTAAGCTAATTGGAGCACTTGAGATAATGGTACGTCTACGAATAGTATTTTTGGAGCGGCTGTAGTAGCAGCTATCTATGAGATATAGAATTAAAATCGAGGAGATAAAATATTTAAATTTACAATTACTTACAACATTGGTACTTACTGCACATCCTGACTAATATTACTTACTGCACATCCTGACTAATATTATAAAATGGAAAGTATTTTCATCTTTCCGTTTGATTGTTACCTTTTTTTTTAATTTAGATGTGATCGTTATGACATTTGGTACAGTTTTTTTACCCGACTGCGTAAGAAGGAGGGTTATGTTTTTTCGAGTGTATGTATGTATGTGGGTATGTATCTATGTATGTATGTTTCTATATCATCGCCTATAGCCTAAAAGGCTTGACCGGTTTTGATGTGGTGTCGTTAGATTCGTCTTCACTTCCACTAGGCATTTTTTTTTTGTATTAATAATAAATTTCTCACAAAAATAAAAAATAAAGTTTTTGTAATCTCCAACGAACTTTTTCGTAATAAACAAGCAGGTTTTACTAGAATTATTGTAAAGAATGCTAATTTATAATCTTGTATAGCAATTTTACGCATATTTTTTCACAAAAAACGTACACTCAACAGCATATCAAACGTAATGAAATCGTAAGTTAGACTGTAAAAACCGCTTTTCTGCAGTTGGGTATTTTGTTTTTCTTACTTGTTTTATGCTAGATAGATCTACGTTGGCCAGCGAGACAGACAGCCTGATCTGCATCTGCAGCAATGGTGTGATATGATATCTATTCACTCTAGCCTATTCAAACTTTTTTTTTTATCAGCCCTGTTTGTACAAACTGTCCCACTGCTGGGAACGGGCCATCTTCTCACTGTGAGAAGGGTTAGGCCATAGTCTGCCACGCTGGCCAAGTGCGGGTTGGCAGATTTCACACATCTTCAAGATCATTGAGAACTCTCAGACATGTAGGTTTCCTCACGATGTTTTCCTTCACCGTTTGAAGTTCGCGGCAATCAACAATACGCACATAACTTCGAAAAGAAAGTCAGACGGTCTCCCGACTAGGCTGCCGGAAACTATTCAAACTTTAAAAGTTGCTAATATCCCATACTTACGCAACATCGATTTGACCTTTAATTTCGACCTTCGACGCAAAAAATACAAAAACAGATTAATCATATAAAGTGATTATTTTGTCTGTTCCTTCAGTCAAGTAGAAAAACAATGCAACATCAAACAATATGAACCATATCTGACGTAAGTCATATATTGAGGAGCTAGTTAAATGGGAGTAGATCGCCTTGAGAATCATTCTATCGCGGTATTCTAAGTATTCGAGTGTTAACTATTGTCACGATTCTTGGCATTCTCTTGTTTACTGTTATTGTCAACAGATGCTTTTGTTCAATTGTTTCGAGGTATTCTGAGATAGCATAGATTCATTGGATTATTTATAGCAGTGTGTTTCACGGAGTCTTATAGACTGCGAAGACTCTATAAAGGTCCCGCAATTGCACTGGCCATAATGAAAAAAAAAAATACTAAAAGAGTGCACAGCAAAAACTATCTAAATATTTTTACATAAAAGTAAAAAAGTCTAACCTTAAGGCCCGGCTTGTCCGCAAAAGCAGCAAAAAAACGTCTTTTGAAAATTTACAAAAATACTTGTACCATACTAGTTCAGCTCATATTTTTAGTATGTAAAATGTAGATCTGTTGGCTAGGGTTCTCCAATAACAAAAACTGATGAAAGATTGCTGTAAAATAACTCGATAGCTTTTCTTTTTGAAAAATGTGCCTCTAGCGTTCTACAAGAATACATTTTTGAATCGTTTAGTGCACTATTTTAAAGTAGGTATTTTACAATCATTTTGCTTGCAAGCAATCGACACCGGCGGCGTCGTACATACTTCTGTGACACGTACAAACATCGCGCTCAAGAAGTGCGGACTGAGGTAAAATACCTAAAGTTCTGGGGAAGCCTCGCCATAAGAACGGTAATTTAGTATGTGGGGGTCGTGGGTTCGATCCCCACCCAGGGCAAACATTTGTGTGATGAGCATGGATGTTTGTTCTGTGTCTGGGTGTTTCTATGTATCATATGTATATATTTACAAAAAAAAAAATATATATGTATTCTATCAGCCATCTAGTTCCATAGTACAAGATTTGCTTAGTTTGGGCTAGATGGTGTTGTGTGAAATGTCCACAAATATTGATTCATTATTTATGTAATATGATAGCGCAAGTGACCTTTCAGCAGTGCCTTCCAGAAGCTTAGGATGTTGACATTTAAATACAAGAGTGACACTGACACTTTTGTTTTTTAGAGTTCGGTAGTACCTAAACGAGGGACTCATAGTTTCGTTATGTCCATCTGTATGTTTGTCCGCAGCTTTGCTCAAAGTCAAAGATATTATCTTATTATTATAGCTTTTAAGCAGCAATCGTCAGGCCAGGTCAGAGGCCTTTCGGCGGCTTAATAACTCTGACACTAAGGCTGGCCACTCAGTCTATACGAACTTACTTACTTACTTACTTTTTACTTTATTATTATATATGTATTTATTTGTTTTCCATCAGCCTTTAATTCCCATAGTACAAGTTTTGCTTATTTTGAGCTAGAAGGCGTTGTGTGAAATGTCGACCAATAAAAATAAAATAAAAAATATATAAGGAATAGAAGTGCCCTTGTTCTCGAACATAATAATGAAAAAGAACAACAGCGCTCTCAATGCTGCATTAGTTTTCTAACTGAACTGACTCTAGTTGCAGAAATACGAAGTTAGCCGATGTACAACATTAACTCTGAAATATATCTTACGAACTACGATAATAGGTATTCACTTACCCAATGCTGGCAAGACTGTTGTTGCTGGCAGTAAGCGAGTCCGCTTTGCCCTGCGCCATGGCGGCCAGCTGTCGGTCCAGGAAATTGTTCTGCTCCAGCAGTTGACTCCACTGACGGATCGCCGTCTTGGACGAGGACAGCTCCTGGTGGAGTTGTCGCTCGTCTAGCGAGTTCAACCCGCTGCGGAGGGAGCTGTCCAACCTGGTAATACATACAAGTATGCGGTCATTTCCAGTCACGCTAGACACCAGCGTCGTGATGAAAACGGTAACCTATCGGTGAAATAAATTTATTTATTTTTTGTTATTAATACGATTTATTTGTCCGCATTATTTTTATTTTTTTTCATAGAATTGTCAATTTTTTTCATATGTTATTTATATACGTAAATTATAGTATATAATAATATTAATATTCAATATAAATAAACGAACAATTATTTTAAAAAAAATTGTGTAGGTATAAAGAGAAAAATTTTGTAAGACACAATTTTACACTTATTGGGTAAACTACCGAAAAATGTAGTAAATACAGCGAAAATATGCATGATCACTAAATTTCAAAAAAAAAATGCAACGGTCGCTGAAAATATGGTAAATATGCAAATGCATATAATCCGGTCTCTAGTAATAATCAATCAAATAATAATTACATATATATAAACACACAAAAACCTCATACAAGAGGCGGGAAGACGCTCGATGTAAGCCGCTTCCAATCGGTCTTTTTGGAAACCCATGGCCTATGTCCAGATGATAACACGAAACCGAATTTTTGCAATACCTTTATAATTATTACCCACAGAATTCGCCCTATTACAAGTCTTTGTTATTACCTTTCAATATAATCGTCTACACTCTGCAGGCTGGTGATGGAGCGCGCCAAGTCATTGTCCATCATCAGGTCATCAGACGCAAGGCTTGACAAAGTGTCCAGCGATGGCGTCCTTTCACCTGCATTCCGCACTGATTAAAAGAACAAACAAAATATAAGCACTTATTTACCTACAAAAATTCGTATGTAAAAATGGGCTGTTCATAGTTTTACCTACGGACGACCAGTTGAATGCCTTATTTTGGAATGCGTTTTACATCAACGGATTGACAGTTTTCGAGGATCACAGTGCAAATCGCTCAAAGGCAAGCAAATTTAAAACTAGCTTGGGCTTATTATTTATTTATCACAATTTAACATTTTTTACTAATAAATAAATTGATATACCGCCATCCGCCAATTTGCCGCCAATATCAACGACTCAATCTTTAAAAAAGAAAAAAAACCCGCTATTTTTTTACAGGCTCGAAAAAGTTTTAAGTACCTAATAAGTACGGGGCGGCCACATTTTTAACTAAGTGAAAAGAGTTTTTAATTTTAGTTTCTTCTCTTGTTGATTTTTGTTTTATTTCAAAAACAATATATATAGTCAATAGTATAGTAGTATAAGTAGTAGAGAACCTTGTTGAGAATAAAGGCTTTATTTATTTATAGTGTACCTACAATATAGTCAAAATTATCTGTAAGCTCCTTATTTGTAATTTTGTTTCAGTCAATCCTTATGATGTTTCAAATATTGTGACTGATAATGGTTGTAAATATATTGCAAAAACAAATTACTTTTTCGATTCCTCTGAGCAAGCGGACTTGAAGTGATTCGCTCTCTTGATTTCCGCAGCTGCCTGCTGGCGTCCGACTCGATGGTTTTGGTAGAAGGACTACCATCAGTATTTTCTGCCAAAAATAACATGAAATTCATGAGGCCACTTTTATTTATTTTCCTCTAGGGCTTGAAGCATCACACGTCTTACATATTTGTTGCCTTCAAAAACACTTGAACCAGCATATAGATGTAGATATAATCAAAGTCATATTAAGAGTCCGTAGTCCGACCATCGTCCGTTTCACTCGCGTGTACCTACATTTTTGAGATATAAATGACTGCATGAATTTATTTAAAAAAAACGTCGTTTCAAAACTAAATCATTGCGTTAATAAAAATATTTTTTATTAACGCAATGATTATGTATGAAAATTGACTTGGATCAAATTGAAACTTTTGTCGAATATTTGTGATGTAATTTTTAACAGACTTCCAAAAAGAAGGAGGTTATCAATTCGGTCTGTATGTTTGTTCAACGATTACTCAGCCAATTATGCATTGATTTTGATGATTCTTTTTGTATTTAGTAGGATACTTTAGAGGTGATCCCATATTTTTAATCAAGGTGATCCCATATTTATCAAAATCGATACAGTAGTTTGGTTTTTATAACAAAATAACTGGTAAAGTACCATCCAAGTGCCTGTAGAAAAGTGAACAGCAAGTCGCGTACATACTATGTAGGTATTGTATTTTGAAGTCAGTTTTTCAGTTTTTTATGCTATAATTATTATCTAGTTTTACAAGCTTCGATTTTTTTATAAGTTCATTCAGTCATTTTATATCTTCAAAAATTTGGGTATGCGCGAGCGAGACGGACGATGGTCGGACTACGCACTCAATGTCATTTTATCATTTCGCGCCAAAATATGTTCGACATCACATTTATATGCATAATTTGGTGTGTATTTTGGAAGGAATAACAACAATGATTATGCATATTTTGCATAATCAGTGTTGTTAATGATTTCTGTTGTGAATTATTATGTCGAATTTGAAACAAATTTAACTGCAAGTTAGCAATTTTCGAATTTTTTCCTTTATTTGTACTCCTTGCCCTGTGAAGCCATTGCTTCTTGCCAAGTTTCAGAATAAAAATAGCCTTTATGTAGGCTTTCTTTTTCATTGTGTAGATTTGTGTAGCTTGCTTTTTTGCAGCTTCAAGGGACCACCTGATACTTTCGTGCATTTCAGAGAAAAAAGGTTTTGCCAGACAGACACACACAGACAGATGGACAATGAAGGGCTCCTGTAAGGGTTTCGTGTTTTCCTTAAGAGCTAAGAAATATAGAAAAATTAATAAGCTTCAAGAATGGCTATTTATTAGTTATTGTTCTTACTTCTAAACAGCAACGCGGGTTGGTCAGCGATCTCGTCGTCAAAGAAGTCCCGTCCGTCGGACAGGGAGAGTGACCCTGACGCGTGCGTAGGGGTCCCAGGCGACTCGGGGGTCACGTTCTTACTGTTGTCGCCGCTCTCCACTCGTGCCGCGTCACTGTTGGAGGAAGAAATAGAAATATTGTTATTGCAAGTCACGCAATGTATATAGTTGTTGATTAGAGACCACGCGCCGGCAAGCGCAGCTTAGGGAGACAGGGCACGAGATGGACAGAAAAAGAATATTTTATTGTGTAAGTACTAACTTATAACCAAACACAATGTGTATAAGTACATATTATTATATACCTAGATACGCCACGTAAAAGTTCGAGTCGTGCGCTTTTGAATTGCAATAACAAATACGGTTATTTTCACGGGCAGAGTCAATACTTAGGTATCCTCTATAAGTCTGTGTAACTCTTCACACATGACAATATTGTCGACTTGTCAGCTATTTACAATTTTCTAAGAGGTGAGTCCGTGGTCTAAGGCATACATAATCGGGAATACAACAAATAATATAGAGCTTATTTGTTCTGAACCTGTTCTAGTTCTAGATACGACTTTATGTTTGTTTTTGCTTCTACGAGGACCTGATTCTTGAAATATTATCAACATACCTGATTTCTTTAACGGGTTGCAGAACACTCACACCATCCACACCATCTTCTTCCAATCTGAATCGTGACCTTGGCTCAGGTGACTTGGTCTTCGTATTCGCTGTCTGATACGCCGATGATATAGAAGGAGCATCCCTGTGAAAAATAAAAAACTTATTACAAATAGTGTATTAAGTGTAGAAAAATGTTGTGTAAACAACCAACATCTGTTGCCAACTAAAGATTGAATCCTAAATTTAATTTGTTAACATGGGTCCTCGCGAGACAGGCTTGCCCTAGTGTGGGCACCACTAGGAATATATGTAATGTTTACTCTTTTCGTAATAAATTAATTTAAAATATATTTGGAAAACGTAATAGAGATAAGCATATTTTTTACGGTACGGTAATAGAGATTATGCATTTTTTTATGGTCATGAATTGTAAATTCTAATCCAATCGAAGTTCGTATTATGAATGGCAGAACGATCCAATATAAAATCTGAATGCGACAAGACTATCGAACAACGTACAACTGCATCAACAACCAACTCAGTAATAGCTAGAACCTTTACTACTATACTATTATTTCTCTAGGACAAGCTATTTAGGCTGTGCGTTGTTTGTCAGTAAGTCAGCTAATCAGGACAAAGAATTTAATAGGTAGGTAAGTAATAAAGACTTACGTAATAGGGCGAATTCTGTGGTAAGTAAGGTATTGAGTCATAAAGATGTACAATTTTGAATGTGAACCAACCTTTCCACTTGTAACTCATTATTGGAATCGCTGGTGCTGGTGGAAGAGATGAGACTGTCAGCTGGCGAGGTCTCATCGTCGAGCAGGCTTTGTGTTGACGCTTCTAATGCCGACATGTCAAATTTGGACTCTTCCAGAGTGAGGGTCAAGTTGTGGTGGTCGCCGCTCTGGTTTGTGCAGGTACTGGTCGTACTGTAGTTGGAACTTGTCATTGAACCTGACAAATAAATACAGGATAAATAACAGTTAATGGTTCAGCAATGGGTGGCATTTTATTGTTAGAGGCTACCAAGCGACTTGTTTTTTCGCTACTCAAATAAATGATAAAAACCAGTTTTGGCATTTTATAGGATTCAAAAAGCAGAAGCATTTGTTAAATGTACAAAAGTATGTTGTTAATAAAGTGGAGGCAAACAAACAGCTCTCACTTACCCATCATTGGACCTCGCAGCGAATCATGCTGACTCAGCGTTAATGACTTCATCAGCAAAGGATGTGGTGGTGGGGGTTCGTCCATTATGATAATGGTCTTCTTTGGAATCTCTACTTCGACTATTGGAATATCCTTGTTATCAAACTTAGATTTGTCGTCTTCACAACTTGACACACTGAGCGCAATTGATACATCGTCTTGTGACCTGTGAAGAATTGCTTAATTGTATTCTTCTCAAAGACGGAGGGAAAGAGAAGGTCTTTTGAAGAAGATTACAGTGGAAGAACTATACTGACTGATCAGCAGACACACGCAAAGGGAAGCACTATCTTTTGCGCGTATACATTTACTTAAGCAGCAGACATCATTCAGGTCCTCATCATCATCATCGCAGTCACAAAAAATCCACTGCTAAACTTATTATTAAATGCCTCCTCCATGTAAAAAAATCCGGTTGGAAGCGGCTTGCATCAAGCCTCTTCATAGCACTTGTATGAAGTTGTCTATCCATTTTGTGGCTGATCTTCCTACGCTGCGCTGGCCGGTGCAGTCTTCACACGAGAACTTTTTGATACCATTGATCAGTTCTGCGTGCTATGTTACCATTTCAATTCCATTGCTTGCTGATCCACCGTGCTTGCTGTGTTGATGACTTTCGTACGTCTACGGATCTCTTCATTTCTGATTCGATCTCGAAGAGATGCCATAGCTATATGCTGTTGATGCCTCAATAAAATTGCCTTGATTTATTTGTAGTATCGATATAAAGACGAAGTTAAATCCAAGGCTACTTCATAATTAATAATATGGAAAGTAGTTTTTAGAAACCAGCTAGTTACCTGGTAGCCATAGCCTCTCCAGCTGCATGAGTCTGCCAGGCGGTGCTGTTCCCGAAGTGGCTCTCCTCGCTCTTGCACGACGGGCTGGACTCCTTGCTTGAGCTCACTGTCGGTGGGGACACTACGCCGCTTGACAACTTTATAAAAGAGTTCTAGAAAGAATAATCTTCGTTTTAGTATGTTGTTGGATGAAAGCTGCTTCAAAGTTATTCCCGTATATTTACACTAAACTTGTTTCATCAAATACGGGTTACGCAAACAGCAGTAGTGGTTAATGTTAGTTTTCTTGATGTTAACTATAGTTCATTATTATAAATATACTTTTTTACTATGGAAATTAACGTGGTTTTCACACATTTTTAAATAAAAACTACGGGTCACTCACGTCTGTTTTGAAAAAGACCGCCGAATGCGGTTGAAACTATAGTCGGATATTTCGGCTCAAAACAGACGTGAGTGACCCGTAGTTTTTATTTAAAAATATACCTTTTTTTTTTAAAGAAACAAAATACTTAATATTTGTGCCATTGTTTTATAAGTGTTTTTTTTTGTTATTTTTATTCTTTTTGTGGTGTCAATAAAGTGTTATTGATTGATTGAATACTTAATATTTTTCTTAGGTAGTATCTACAATTCTAATTCGTATTATGACATTGAGTCCCATTCACTAACTCAGGAGTATGGTAATAGTTCACTCACAGTTTTGAATTTCACATTGGTTTAGCGTATCTAGCCTTTAATCACAAGGAGATTTTAATGGTCATCAAGCCTTATGGTCATCATTTGACAGATAATCTGAGTTAAGCGGTATGTATGTGTGTGGTCTAAAATCTGTTATCAAGTGAAGCTGCCGGAACACAACCCTCAACTGTATTTCTCAAAAGTATTCTCAATTTGACAGTGGTATATAGCCAGCCTAGCGATACCTTACTGCGTATACTCTACCTAATTGCTTTGGTTTCTTTACGATATTATCTGCACGAAAAGTGCAAGTTAGTTATTGAGGTCAGGCGAAATAATGGTCAAATGTAGACGTATTCTAAATTTAAAAAAGATTACAGCACGCACGCACGGTCCGGAAGCCCATCGCGCAATTGACTGACCTATCTTCATTTCAATGCACTTGAAAACCTTGTACTCTCTACATTCATCTTAAAACGCGGTGATGAGGATGATCATAATTTAAAGAATCCTAGGTAAGTAGCCAACTTAGTTTTTTAAACATAATATTTACAAAAGAAAGAACCTGTTTATTCAACTTTTCCGGCTGTGCCCGATCCAGAACAAACTTCTCCTCATCCGTGTTTTGAATCCTGGTCGGTCTACTCCTGTTCCTGTACCGATCCAGTGTGGACATGGGTGACCTCGGCACTGGTTCCACTGGGGAAGGCTTGGGCAGGATGGGAGAGGGCGGGTGATAGGTGGGAGTGGGGGAGACGTCGTAGTCTGGTGAGGGTGCGTCGTCGAATGAGGAGGGGAGCTTTGGTAAGGGGATAACTGTGTGCCCGGTCACGACTGCTTCGTCTGAAAACAGGAAAGTTTATGTTGTATGTTGTTGGATACTAAAATTTGTAGGCTAGTGTATCTGCAGCTTATTTTTTTTTTGCAGTTTCAAGGTACTTGTCAGAGAGATAGACGAAGTTATCCTATAGGGGTTTAGTTACGGAATTAAAAAAAATGGACTTGATAATACAATAAGCTTCTCTCACCCATAATATCAAGGTCTGCGTCCTGCAATTCTCTCAAGTGGAAGTTGTGGGTGCCTCGCATCACCATCTCCAGGTTTCGAGGCCGGTGCCGGGAGCGGGGGGACTGCTCTCCTCCCGCGCACCCCTCACCACCCGTCCACACCCCCGAGTCGGTGGATACCGCTGACCCTGCACCTATAAGGCAGAGAAGGGAGGTAATTTCTTAATTACATTGGCTGACATAGTTATCTAAATCTAAACATATTAATCTAGCTTACGATTTCGTTACGCTTGATACGCTGTTGAGTGTACGTTTTTGTGACAAAGTGTGCGTAAAATCGTTGTAAAAGATTATAAATGCACATTCTTTAGAATAAATCTAATAAAATCACTTGTTTATATCCTTAGGTATTCATTATACTAGGCATATGTACTTAAATAAAACTAAACTAAAATAGCCTAAACAACTTAAATAATAAAGATATACAACTTAAATAAACTAAAGAAAACTGAAATTTTTAATAAAAATTTAAAAATCAAAAATGTGTTGATGCCCGTGTGGTAGAGTTCCTAGAACGCTGGCTGCATTCCCACACTGAATCGCTAATGATATTCTTCGTGCGAGGAATGAGCCAGCTCTCTTTTCACCAGAGGCGTCGACTAAACGAGGTGTTATTATTTTTATAAACTTTTTTGTATATTGACCCCATGGACCAAAAGTTTCGACACCGAGCGGCACAAAAATGTAATCGCTAGAAAGTGATACGTATTTGCGCCGCTTGGCGTCTTCTGCGACATCCGCCGCGGCTCCTGGTCTTTGAACTGTCCCACTGACATGAGAAGGGGCTCGTTAGCTCGTTAGTCACTGAGAGAGGAAGGGCTCTCGTTTGGGATGCAACTTGTATCGGTACGTTTATCGACACAAGTTGCATCCCAAACGAGAGCCCTTCCCCTCTCCCAGGGAACGAGAGTAAGACCGCTTGCAATCATCCCGAACAATCCCTGCTGGTTCTAGCATTGAAGGGATGTTTGGTGGCCAGCGCCCTTTTAAAGATATAGTTTAAGGAGACATGGCGGGAAAATCTACATGCATGCAGTACGTTGGCAGTAAAGTCCATGGAGTCCTTTTCTGTCGACGCCAGTTCCACACGGACACACATGGCGTTCGACAATGGCAGCTCCTAATCGGAGACCTATGGCAATACGGAAGCTGCCATTGTCGAGCAGTGTTCCGAGATTCACAGAAGGAAGGGCGTGGAGCCACTACCTGGACTCATGTTCAGCGACAGCTAGAAGCCTCGCACGATCTTGGTCACTGACTTGTTTATTACGAAAAAGTTCGTTGGAGGTTACGAAATACGCATTTTTTTTTATTTTGCGAGTGTTGTATTGTTATTATTACAAAAAATATAGCTTATGATACTCAGGGAATGAAGACGAATATAACGACACCTCGCGCATCCAATTCGGTCAAGCCGTTTAGAGTTCAGTAGGTTAATATTTGCAATATACATACACGCATGCCCATACATACATACACACACATGAAAACATTATTCTCTTTCTTGCACAGTCGAGTTAAATGGAGTAAGTATTGGGTATTTGTTGATATGAAATTTGTTCCATTAAATATATTTTTTTTTAGTTCTAAAATGATGCAAATATAATTACATGTTTCCCGCCGCTTTCCCAATCCTCGACAGAAACACCACCAATACGCTACTGAGACTGCAACGACAGGATCTTCGGCTACTTGTGGGACTTATAACAGGACATTGCAACCTAAATAGACACTTATTCAAAATAGGAGCCACGGACAGCCCTTTATGTCGAGGCTGTCTGGAGGACAACGAAACGGTAGAGCATGTGTTATGGCACTGTTCAGCTACGGAAGACATCAGAATCTCCACAGGACTGCATAAGGTAGCTTCGGCTTCATCCTTGCTTATGCCACCACAGCAACGGCTTGCATCGACATCCGCAATCACATTGTCATTGTCATCATCATTATCATTCTCATCATTTCCATCTTCACCACTGGAGCTATTACGTCAGCACCCCAAGGCCTCGCTACATTATTTTAAGGAGCTAGGCTGGCTTGGGTAGACGCTTGCGGGGGGAAATGCACAATACACCCCAAGCGGGACGTTAGTGCAGGACTTATCGCCCCCATCTCGAATAAGAATAAGAATAATTACATGTTGCCTTGAAAAGATATATCAATATTTTTAGGGTTCCGTACCTCAAAGGAAAAAACGGAACCCTTATAGGATCGCTTTGTTGTCCGTCTGTCTGTCTATCTATCCGTCCGTACGGGTGTTAAGACCTGTATCTCGGGAACGCGAGAAGGTATCGAGTTGAAATTAAAACCATATACGCTGATCCACAGCCTATTGCTGCAGAAATAAAAATAAAATTTCTCAGCTTTCGTAAAAAAAAGTTACAGCCGAATATCTCGTAAAAAACGCTCATTTCGACACTCACAAGGGAATCAAAATCTATGGGGTACTTCCCGTTGACCTAGAACTATGAAATTTAGCAAGAAGCATTGTGTTATAGTACACATATAGGAAAACATCCGAAAACTGTACATAGTTTAAAAATCCGAAAACTGGATATTTTTAATTTAATCACAAAAAATAGGGTCTTTATGCAAGGAAGGAGGTCCAAATTTTAAAGTAAATTAATCGTATCATGTCCCCACATGATACGGTATACGTATACGGTATACGATTACATATGATACCCCTATCATATGAAACAGCTTAATTAGCACAAGCTAAAACAGGGTTTTAATTATTTTTACGATGTGTAATTTGCGGTTTATGAAGAAAAATATAAAAAAATATATAATTTTCCCCTTTTATCTACAAGTTTGTACGGAACCCTCGGTGAGCGAGTCTGACTCGCACTTGTCCGGTTTTTATTATTATTTTCAATACAGAAGCTTATCAAACTTGCGTAAGGCCTAGGCCGCACTACGGTTTTTTCCCGCAAGCGGTAACCGCTATAAACCGCGAAACCGCTCGAGACGGCACTAAATCAGTCGCGGGGAATAAACGCGAGTGCGGCCGCTTGTATTCGTTTTCCTGTTTCTTAAACTCACGCGGTAAAAACCGCTGGGGTTTAACCGTAGTGCGGCCTTAGCCTAACACGGAAGCGCGTAAAAGGCCGAGAAATTACGTAGGAAAGTGAAAATATAATTATAGTGAGTGGTTGTAGTCTGTAAATTATAACATAAAATAACTAATTAAACTAGCTCTAGCTATTAACTTAGAGGAACTTCCCTTGGGACTAAAAATTAAGATTTTTCATTGAAAACGCAAGTGAAGTAAGCATTAAGTAATAAATCCTTGAAAGTTGTCCAGAAAAAATATGTTAACATACCTTCTCTCCACCCATCCGAGGTGCTGGCCTTTCGGTTATTGTTGACAGCCTGAAAGAATTAAACACTTATTAATAATCACTTTTCACTTTCACTTACACATAACACATTACACTTTCACATAAATTACGTAAAAATATTGACCAGTTTGACCATGATGTTCATGTATGTCTATCAGAAATGCATAGCGTTGAATGGAAGGGACAAGGCCCTACGCGAAACTGATGTCGAAATGTCCCACAGTTAAAACGTTAGTTAACGAATACAAAAATAAATAACACAACCTACACGAAGATTCACTACTCGAGATGTGTCGCGAGATAAATCGGCTGCTCACTTTCAACTCACGTATTCAAAACAGACGAATATTGTAGAATATAAAATGATTATTAAACATAGAAATAAAACAAGAATAGAGTACAAAACGAAATGCAACGAATGTTTTTTACTTAAAACAACAATAAGTCTAGTAATTTTTATAAATGCACGTCATATTACGGTCTGAGCCGATGTGAAAATGCTGGTGTAATTATTTTGGTCTAATTAGACGGCGAATTGCAAAATACTCGGACATGTGTGAGTGCATTTGTACTTATGTAAACTGAAAGTCTTCACACCTCGTGCTTTTCTGTCCGTGAACCGAGGCGGAGACGTAAAAAATGTACCTACTTGTTATTATTCGTAATAATAAAATCCCATCAAAAACATAATAAGTACAAAAAGCCAAGTCTCGCAAAGCAGCTCTTCTACCACAAAAAGTTGGGAGATCTAATGTAAAACCAAGTCAATTAATTATTTTAGTACTATCTATGGGAGCATTTATCCAACTATAACTATCATACTACTGGCAACCCCTGCCGTGTAAACAAGTGTCTGAAGATTTATGTGTATTTTAATTCAAAATTATTGCATAATCAAGTGTTTTTTGAGGTAAAAAGATCAATAAATAGAAGAAATCAAACCTCCAACAATATCTGGATAGCGGTGAGATTGCAAACTAATGATATTTTTCACCATTTTTTTGTCATACACAATCATTATTTGAAAGACAGATTACCGTTGGAACTTTAAAACTGTTTTCAAACACATTTTGACTTGATTATTTTGTATTTTGGCAATGTTTCACAATTTCAATACAGTTTTCACGATTGAATAATTTCTGAATGTGTTGACATTGACGTAATGATGACAACCATTTACCAAAATCAATGACAGTGACACTGACATATTTATGAACGTGTGAGTGATTCTTACGTAAGCAATTAGAGACGAACCTATAAAGCTGACTATAGGCGGACAGATTTGTTCACAATTATGGATTCAGAAAATGTTACTTTTCGTCCTATAAGAAGATCCAGTTCTGTGAATAATCTCTCGACATCCACGACATTATTCGAAAATACTATATTAAGTTTACCAAATAATACACTGGAGGATAGCTATATACATGCAGAATTAAACAAACAAATAGAACAGCTGACTATCAACCTACAATCCAAGAAATTGAAAACCTTTGTTTAGAAAACAATCAATTACATTCAGAAAATGAAAAACTTAAAAAAACTGTGGATAGGTACAAAAGAGTGAGCTCAGAAAGTCCAATCTTGACTTGTAATCGAACTCTTCTTGTAAATGACAGTCCGAGAATAACACGAAAACGACTACGAGCACTAAAGATAAATAAAAACCCAGAAATTGTGACAGCAGCTGAACAAACATGTACACCCACACAAAAATGTACTTCGGAGCAAACTGAAGTCATAGGAAAAACACAAATTTTGACAGATGCATATGATACATTTAGCCAAGAGATAATTTTCAACACACACACTAAAGCAACTACAAGTAAGGAGAAGCCCAAAGTTGCAAATATTAATATGACTGAATCAGAAAATGTCATCGTAAATAACGATTCTACAAAACAATCGTTAACTAATGAATTGAAGGAGAATATCAACGAATATATACAAGACAAAAAAAAGAAAAAAAATCTAATTCTAGCTGATGACCAAGGACGACATACTCAACATACTTTACAAAAGCTATTAGGGGATGAATATTTAGTAAAGTGCATTTGGAAACCGGGAGCTCGTCTTTCTGATGTAGCAAATTCTTTAGAAACTGCACACTACACAAAAAATGACTGTATTATTTTGCTAGCGGGTACCAATGATAAAATTCCGTATGAATTTCAATCCGGTCTACATTCATGGTTGAAATCAATGGCACATACTAACGTAATTGTAACAGAAATTCCATATAACAACTATCTCCGTGAGAATAGACTAAATTACGAATTGAAATTGATATGCAATCAATATAATTATGCTACATTTATTAATATGTTCTACAGTAAGTTTAGGCCACATAATCGCAATATTTGTATAAACATATGTAGAAGTGTTTTAAAAGAAATCTTACATATTACCTATAAAAATGACTTCATAGTATACCAAAACAAAATGTACAATTGTAAAATCAATACTAACATGCAAGCTCTGAGCATTCAAGATAAGATAACACAAACTGACAATAGCCAAAATATATTATGTAATAAAAATGATATAGCTACACAAACATGTTCTACATTACTTCAATCTAATGATGAAACAACAGATACCAGGCAAACAAATAATTTTTTTCGTCACCAATGAACTTCAAATCATGCACCAAAATGTAGACGGCTTAGTAAATAAAGCTGACTTAGTAACTGCCAGCTTAGAGGCTTTAGAAATAGACAAAGTTAAGTTAGATGTTCTGTGTATCACTGAACATAACATGAAAAATGAAGATAGGAAATTTCTAAATATTCCAAATTTCTGTATTGGATCATCTTATTGTAGAAAAACCAGACGTGGTGGCTCTTGTATTCTGGTGCGCAATACGCAAAAATTTAAGCAAGTTGAGGGATTACAAAAATACTCCGTTGAAGGTGTTATCGAGTGTTCTGGGATAGAATTAATCGAACACAAAATAGTAATCTTATGTACCTATAGGCCCCCACGAAGTCTAGTCCGTCACTACAATACATTTTTCTCAAATTTCAATGCAATATTAGAAGAAATAGGTTTGGGTACAAAAAAATTGAAAGTGTGTGGTGACTTTAATATTGATCTGTTAAAGAAAAATAATAAAGTTGACGAATTCAAAACAATAGCCAGCAGTCACAATCTTAAATTCGTAATAAACAAGCCAACAAGGGTCGTAAGTGGGACTTGCCTTGATAATATATTGTGCAACATACGTAAATGCAAGGGGCGTATTCTTGAACTCGCTATGTCTGATCACTCAGCACAGCTACTTACCTGCCCTGTCAAACCGACTTGTAACATTAATCACTGGTACCTAGAAAAGCGTGACTATTGTCGAGAAAACATTGACAAATTCAACGAATGTCTTACTTCAGTTACTTTTTCTGACATTTTTGAACAAAGTGACCCAAATGTGGCTTTCAGCAACTTTCATGATTTATTCAAACTATTCTACGACTTGTGTTTTCCTGTACGAAGAGTAAAAATCACAACGAGACAAAAACCAAAGTGGCTTACAACAGGTATAAAAAATTGTTGCAAACGAAAACGAGCGCTACTCTGGATATACCGAAAAAATAAAACTAAAGAAAACAAACATAATTTTAAAGAACTATCGCTTAGGCTCAATCGTATTATAAAACTAACTCAAAAGTCCCAGAACGATAATTTCATTATTAATGCCGCTAATAAAACAAAGGCAATGTGGAAAATTATTAATGGGCAAAAAAATAATATCCCTAAAGAATCAATTCAACTCAACATTAATGGCAATATGGTAAAAGAACCTCGTAAAGTCGCAACTCTGTTTAATGATCACTTTATTAATCAAACACATGACCAAAATATTATTATATTTATAAAACAACAGCTAATGTCTATGAGCCAAATAATATTGGTTCCTTGTTTATGAATCCTACAATACCAGATGATATTCATAAAATAATTATGAGCCTAAAAAATACAAATAGCACAGGCTATGATGATATATCTACTCAAGTACTTAAACACGTGTCACTTGCTGTAAGTCCTATATTGAGTCATATCATTAATTTATGCATCACTAATGGTGTATATCCCGAAAAACTGAAAAAGACTATAGTCAAACCACTCTTTAAAAGAGACGATAAACATGACATAAATTGCTATAGACCAATAGCATTGGTTCCGGTTTTGTCGAAAGTGTTTGAAAAGGTAATTTATAATAGCATTTATAACTATTTTGAACGTAAAAACTTATTAGCGCCTGAACAAATGGGTTTTAGAAAGAAGAAATCCATTAATTTGGCTATATATAAATTCTTAAATACTGTAATGAGTAATGTTGACAAAAAAGTACCAGTGTGCGCATTATACATGGACCTTACTAAGGCATTTGACTACGTAAATCACAATATATTGTTAAGCAAATTGAATGCATACGGTGTTAGAGGAAATATAAATAGTCTCATAAAATCATTTCTGACAGATAGACTACAATGTACACAAATTAGCAGCGTTTCCCCTAAGTTAAAAAAAGAAGTTATATATAACTCAGAGTATAAATCCGTGAAATGCGGGGTACCACAAGGGAGCGTGCTTGGACCATTATTGTTCATTATATATATCAATGATCTTCCTAAAGCAACAAAACATCCCATGGTATTATTCGCTGATGACAGCACTATACTATTTACCGGCAAAAATAAATCATGCATTGAAAAGGAAATTAATGAGACATTGTCCAGTATTATAAAATGGTTGACATCTAATAATTTAAGAATAAATCTCAATAAAACAAATATTATGACATTTCGGAATAGAGTAAATAAATTAAATGACATTGACATTTCTTATTGTGGACACAAAATTGACATTGTAGAGGTAACAAAATTTTTGGGTTTAGGTATCGATTGTTGCTTAGGCTGGAAGCAACATGTAGAAAATTTGCAAGCAAAATTAAGTCAATATTCTTATGCACTCTATATGCTATCAAAAACAGTAAACAAATCTACAGTACTGACGGCTTACAATGGTCATGTTTCTTCGTTGCTTAGGTACGGCATCATATTTTGGGGCAATAGTACTGATAAACTTGCTGTATTTAGGGCGCAAAAAAAAATGTGTAAGGGCTATTTGCAAATTAAAACAAAGAGAGAGCTGTAAGCCTTTCTTTAAGACCCTTAATATTCTTACTATGCCCTGCCTTTAAATCTATGAATGTGCAATGTTTGTACGTAGCAATTTAGATTTATTTGAAAAGTTAAAAACTGCACGACACAGACACAAAATAAATAGGCCTGTGAGAAATACTTCGTTACTTGTAAATAGTGCAATGAGCATGGCACCATTAATTTATAACCACCTTCCAAAAGAATTATTAAAATTAGAAAGTATTCAGATATTTAAACATAAATTAAAAAAACTTTTATTAGAAAAAGTATATTACACCATAAACGAGTACTTTACAGATAAAATTTAATTTAATGTTGACATGGGCTAACTTTGTTTTGACATATAATAATATAAATTTATTATACTGACCTTATTTTATTTTAATTATTGTGTTGACATTTAATTTTATTTCTCTGATGACGTTCTTCTGACATTGTATTAAATTAGTGTTTTAGTTTAAGACATTTTATAAAATTTATTATTTTTTAATTTTTCACATTGTATTAAATTTATTATTATTATTTTATTTTTTGGCATAAATTCTATCTTTGTTGACATTGTATTTAAATTCACTCATTATTACTTATAAATTAGCAATACTAATTTTGCATTGTGTGGCCATGAACAGACAACTTTATATGTTCATATACTGCAGTTTGACAATTGAGATTCATTTGTTTTGATTGAAGGGTTTGAATTTTGAATGCTATGTGATTGAATTTTTGTGGAATTTTGTTTGGAATGTGTTAATAACTTTGCGATGTTTATTGCCATTAATTTTATTGTAATGAAGAAACATATTTAATGCTTATATAATATTATCTACAATAGGTACCCACTATAACTTTGCACGCCGCAAGGCAGATTATGGCGATCTACTTTTTTTTATGTTCCACCAACTGTATGTATACCCATAACTGCAAATAAAGAATTTATTTATTTATTTATTTTGTAAGAAAATTGTGACCTAATTAGTTAACTAACAACTTTTGTAGTAACCGTAACGATATTAAACATCTTTATTTCTTTAATAATTAGAATGACTTGGCTTGACTCGCAATATTTCTTAATGAAATTTGGAAATGTACTTAGTACTAATATACTCTCTTTGTCTCTGAAATTTCAGGCTTCTATCCACAACAAAGTTACAGGAGGGTCGAAATTGCTCTGAATGGCTTCGAGAAAAGGATGGTACGGCGTGGCCTTGCTGCTCGACTTGGCCGGGGCCACTGCCGTGCCCCCAGATCAAACTCAAGTTTTTTGTGTTTGTCGAGATTTTGTATAGTATGAGTATGTACCTACTTACTAAGAATTTTGCTCATTCATTCGTCCCTATCTTACTATCTATTCAGCTGCCATCGTCGAAATAGGTATTTTCATATAATTATATCTCTTGAACTAAGTAATCGTTGTCTCTGTCTCGTACATATACTTAGGTGACCAAATATCGCTACAACTGATCCTCCACTACTTCAAACGAACGTCTCATCCTATCTTCAAAGATATAGCAACGCAAATTTTTAACTGGTATAAATACGTAGGTTCCTTCGAAATCGACATGCTTCTACCTCGGACGCACACGGCGATAATTTATGTGATCAATTAGCTTGTCTTTTGTTTTTTTTTGTAGTTGACAGGCATTATACAAAAAAAAATCTGTAGTTTCACTTGATAATTTAGTTTTTTCTATTTTCTTTTTATCTCGTGTATAGCAGACACGTCAAGTAGTAGATGCATTCTGCACCCGGGGATATTTCGGGCATACGCCGACCGGCTTCTGAACAGTCGATACTGAAATAGAAGTCTTGTGACCTACATCGCGACACAAACAACAACTAGATTTATTTCCGACATGTTAAAGTTGCTTTTTCAATGGAAAATCTATTCAAAATATTGTGTAATTCACATTTTTGAGCTATTAAAATGAAGGAGCGAATAAACGTGTCATTGGAGTTGGTTTTAAATTTGGTAGAAGAGTTACATAATATTTCTCATTAATTAAAATCTTGAACTTTGATGTCCAAATATTTAGTGGAGTTTACGATTTTAGTGTCTATAAAAATGCCCCCTTATTACAAAATACTGCTATTAGGAGATAGTTCTGGTAGAGATCTTTCAGTCTAAAACTGTCATATCTACAAAACTTTCTCTCTCGTTCTGTCTTTTGAGACTCTGAAAGCGCTCTCTTTTTCTTTAAACTTTGTAGTAGCGACAACATTTTTAACTTATTGGTATAATAATAAAAAAATCACATATAAACCATAGGAGTTGATTTTACCGCTTCAAAAATAAAATTTCGCAAATTTTCACAATATTTAAAAAATATTTGGTACAAAATTTTCTTCTTTGTCTTAAACTATTTTGGTTCATGCTTTAATCTTTAGAAATATGCTTGTTCTTCTAAAATAAGGTAATCAAATGTCAACCCACTGTTATCCCAGGGAACATTATGAAAAACGGTGAAATATGCATACTTACATGTTTTTGTAATTCTTGGTGTATATTTTGCAACCAACTAGATTGATTAGCCATCCAATTAACAGCTAAGCCTTTTTGCTAAATGACGCCGTTCAGCTATTCAAATAGCCCGAATGTTATACAACTGTAGCGTTATGGACCGAAGGATACTGCCGCTGCGGTAGTGATTGGCAGGAAGATGTCTAGGAAGTCTTTTTCAAGAGACAAAAGCCGTTATCAAAAATGAGTACTCTCACCTGCTTAGCCATCTTGGTATCAATATTTTTAACGGAAGGGTACTGCGGCCGGGGTAGCTGGTTGGTCTGGAAGGTGTACTTCCCCGGTGGGCGGTCACTGGATAGTTGGACCCGAGTGACTGACGCTCCTCGACCGACAGGCTCAGCTCGCGATGCGATTTTACGTCCATCCTGCTGAAATAATGAAAATTATAAGAACTCTCAGCCACAAGACGTTCACTGCTGGACATAGGCCTGTACCAAGGATTTCGAAAGTCTTGATGAAAGCAGCTTGCATCCAGCGTTTTCCTGCCACACACACATTATACATACACAGGGATACAGTTACCGATTTCTTTTCGCTTATTTGTGCTCTGACCTTTTTGTTACTTTCATGATTCTAGGATTCTCGACGAATACGAAGTATCCCGTAGGTTTGATTTACTTAAGAGTTAAGAGTAACAATGTAGGGCATGAATGGTCGAATATTTGATTTCACAAGAGAAAAGTTTAATGCTCTATTTTTATGATACAGCTACATTTGTAATTTGTATAAAAAAGACTTTCAAGCCTTACAAATATAGCTTTTTGAAAATATAGAGCATTAAACTCTTCTCCTGTGAAATTTTACCAATGGTAGATAGGGCAAACAAGAGGATATGTGTGTAAGGGGTGTGAATGTAGAAATGACGGCTGATAGAGTGAAGTGGCGAAAGGAAACATGCTGTGCAGACCCCACCTAGTGGGATAAGAGCAAGGAAATGATGAGATAGGGTGTTTGCCCTAGCACTGAGGCAACGATATGTGAAACTTGTTATTTTACAGATCATAAGACCCTGCACTTTATTTATTATTAATTTTAATACGTTACGTCCGCATGTGACTGAGAAAAAGAGTCTTGGAAACGAAAATATCCTAGGGATTTTTTAATGTACGGAAACATATCAAGTAAGTTTAGAAAACAAAAACCTTCCCTTTTCTAGAAAACTAAAAACATACAAAATTGCTGATCCGATTTTAATGGAACATAGCTAAGAACTCCCTCGATCAAATCCTCTATCAAACAAGAAATACTAAAGCAAAATTGGTCTATCCGTTTGAGAGCTGCAATGCCACAGATAGACACACAGACATTCAGATACACAGTAACACACGTCAAACATAGTTACTACACGACACACAGTTTTATAAGTTTATCGTAGAAGGCTAAGCAGGGGGCTATTATAGATTGATGAGGGTGGTAACCTGTGAATACTGCTGCGACTGGTAGGTAAGTATGACTGTCTGCTTTGTGACAGATTTGGGCACTCCTCCTGCGCCCACGATGGTCGTGACCCCGGTCGAGGAAACCTGCGTCGGCACCAGCCCTAGCTGGTTGTACGGTGGGTTTGTACTCTTCTTATCTGAAATGGACAATTATTACTTATAGTTTAAAAATCTACAGCAACCGACTTCAAAATACGCAATTTCGTTTACATAAATTACATACTTTTTCCATTTATTTTATTTTTAAGACTAAACTAGTGAACCATAACTCATTTATTTATCTTTGTGTGTTGTATGTAACTCACCTAGTGCATTATCTCTATAAGCCGCATATAACTCGCCTAGTGTTTTATCTTTGTGTGCTGCATGTAACTCACCTTGTGCATTATATCTGTGTAGCACAAATAACTCACCTAGAGCTTCATCTTTGTTTGCCTCATGTAACTCACCTTATGCATTATCTCTGTATGCCACATATAACTCACCTAGTGCATTATCTTTGTGTGTCATGTAACTCACCTAGTGCATTATCTTCATGTGCTGCATGTAACTCACCTAGTGCATTATTGTTGATATGCGTGTCCTTGTCCTTGGTCCCGAAGGCGTGTTCTGCCGCGACGCTCACGTCCGCCACGCGTGCCGTCTTCGCATGCGGTTGCCTGAAACCGAACCTAAACAATTCAAACAACTTCAGTAACTTGATGTACTGTAATGTACTGATATATTTAAGATGGTACTATTTAAACGAGCTAAATGCTAATGCAAATTCAAAGTAATTGATTAAAAAGAGTAAATGGTTGAAAAGTATGTGAAATATAAATCTTTAAAACAGTCTTGATCTATCCTAGGAAATCTGTCACAATCTATAATTTGAACCCACTGAAATCATCAGCTCAGCTTTTCTAGTGGACCGTTTCATCAGGCGGTCAATGTTTTGTTTTTGTTTCGCCCAATATTTATAAACTCTTTATTGTACTCACCATAAAATTTACAATCAAAAGAAATTAATTAAAAACTAGTGTAACAACTTAGCTACTAAATGTACAATTAGTAATATAATAATAATATCCCTATTTAGGAAGAGTTCACAGTGTTGTTGCCAGTCTAACATGCATCGTTGCGGCTGCAAAATTCTGTATGTATTATTCCGAAGACCTATTGATTAGAGATTGCAACCCGGTATGTTTCTCAACCCGGCCGGGCCCGGTATCATCCGTCATCAACCCAGCAGGGTTGGCGGGTTGATGTGTACCGTTAAAGTATTTTATGAAAATTCGCTATATAAGAATGGAAAAGGACAATGATTCAAGGTTACGAATTAATATTTATTTCAAACTAGCAAATCAACAATAATCAGCAGTCTCACTGAAAGTCTCAAAATCTCTGATTTAATACAGAATTGATTACTTTTACTTATGGACGGAATAGTAACATTAATATTAGTAATTGTTAATTTTTATAAGTTTAAGCAAGCAGGTCTTTCTCGTTACTCGTTATAGTGTCCATTTGAAACATAGTATTAGAATAAGAAACTAATAAATCTTAAAGCACGAAATTTGTCATAACAACTTAGATTAGATAGATAGATAAACTTTGGTAGCTTTGGTATTTGGTAATATTTGGTATAAACACAACAAATTCTTATTGGCGCGTCAGAATGGCAACGTGGCAGCTCGCAGCGGTTGTCATGCGAATTTTCTATGATTTCGCGCTCCCTCCCGCGCCGCGGTTTTCATACCTACCACCGGGCCGGCCGGGCCCGGCCGGGCCCGGTTTGCAATCTCTACTATTGATATGATTTATTATATGTCTAAATGTATATATATATATATATATGCTATAAAATTTAGTATTTGTAATCGTAATAGTAATTGTAATCCGTTTGTTGCAATCAAAAATTACGGATACGTGTAGGATTAAGATGTGATTATCTTAATACATAGGTATATAAATCAGAAATTAAAAAATGTACTATATGATACGGTATAGGTACGATTTGTTAGACTAACATTTCAATGTTTTTTTTTGTGACCATGAATATCCAATCTCAATCTATTTTTACATATCATAGGTATCTAAGATACTGTTAGGAGAAGTTCTTATTTCAATTAGTTGACAACGCAATCTGTAAATTGGCTATTGATCTTATAAGCTGAAGCCAAGCTAATAGAAGCCAAGAGGGAGTTACTACCCAAGTAACTCCATCTTGGCTTCTGTTCTCTGTAGCCTAGATAACAAGCTGCTATCTTCTGAAACGCCTACATAAAAACATAAAGCAATTCTTTGTGTTCTTTGCTACCTGTATTGTTGTAGGAGTTCTTAAAAAACGAGAATCTCTTCAATTTTCCGAAAAATTATGCGTAATTCATAGATTTCCATTTGACCGCTAACTCGACTTTTGAACATCGCAATCTAAAATCGAGCACGCTCTATGAAAACTATTCATATTCACCGGCAATTGAAGACATGTAAATTTTGGAATATCCACTCCGGCAGCGTATTTCATATACCCCATGTACTTGCGCCAGCAATATTATGCAAATTTACTTTCGTCTTCATTTCATATTCAAGAGCTCCAAAAGTGCCCTGAATCTATTCTGGGGTAAGTACCGTGGAAATTATTGTTTATCTCGTAGTTGTACAGATATTTGACTTGCCTTTATCGAAGTCTGAACCTGTTTTAGTACCTACGTATTTCTTTTTTGTTCTTCTAGATGCTTCCACTTGTACGCCAACTAGCATTATCTTGGCCGACGCGGCGGTCTACGATAAAGGCCTTCACGTATTGCGCTTTATTGCGGTTTCTTACTGTGATATTAAAGTGTGCTTGTCTTGTGTGACATAATTTTTACGGGAGGGAACGTCTAGTATGACAGGCCGATATTAATTTTTTTCTAAGGTTTTCGTAATTGTTGTTTTTTTAATTCGAAAATAGGCTTGCGCTGGACCGTCAACTCACCTGGTGTTAAGCGACAGTTACGGTCTACGATGGAGCGCGCTTGCCTAGAAGAAACCTATTCACTCGCGATTTGAAGACACCTAGATCATATCTATTCGGAAAGACCCATTCAGGAAGCGCATTCCACATTTTGGCGGTACGAACAATGAAAGTGGAGCCAAAGCGTTTCGTACGGGTTTAATTTCAATGAGGTCGACATTTTATCGATGACAGGATAAAACTAGCAATGTGCGATTACACCGTGCTATTAAATTTATTTCAGGCGCTTTTATATTTAATTGAAATTAATTTAACCACGATCGGACGAACGTACACGTATATAAATGATCATTATTGATATTGAAATTAGAGTTATAGTTCCAAATTTAAACGACGTCAGACAAAACGTCGTTTTCGCTTTTATTGTGTTGGCAATACTTTCTGACTAGCTCATTATCAAAGCTAGCTCAAGTCAATTTTGTTTCGGAAAATGCGTTCATTCCTTGTAGGTACACGAATAAAAAAGTTATGCATGAAAATCTTTGGATATGACAGCAGAAACTTATTTTCAAGTGTAAGTGAAGTGTCCACATTTAGTAAGCAGTAGTACCTGTTGCTCCGAAGTGGCTGGCCCGCGGTCTCCTTCCGAGGGCGTGCGAGGGGCGTCGACCTCCCGGACAGCACCTCTTCAGGGCGTAGGTCCTCTGAAGATCCTAGAATAATGATAACAAATTTTAAAACAAAATGCAAAAAGAGCGTTTGACCCCAGTTTCCTCCTCCTAATAATGATTTAGGTGTCTTTAGGTATGGATGAAAAAAAAAAAAAAGTTTGCTTGGTACTTGCCTCCATTCCCATTGCTATCGTGTGCCTTCTTCCGTCGCGCATTGTCGTCGGCTCGCGAGGTGCTGGCAGGCCTCCGCCGGAAGCCGAACGACGTTGCGATCCCACGGCTGGGCTTGCCGTTCCCGTTTCCAGTCGCGCTTTTGTCACGCTTCTTGGCACCTTTCGACCCAGAGTGGCCCTGGAAAGAGAAAAAATCGTGTTAATAAACAATCAGACAATCAGACAATTGTATGAAACGGATTCCGGCAAGTAAGACTCAAACAAATTTATTTCAGATTTATTTTATTACGTACAAAAAACTATTCTTTGTCTGTATTAGTTGAGACTGTGCAAATGTTTCAGGAAATCATTTAGAAAATCTTAAGGCCATCTCTGTTTTTGTTACCTAATTGAAGCACTGCACGTAAAAAATATTAATTTGATTTATTTTTAACTAGGTACTTAAATTAATCTTCTCCGGGCAGGTTCCTAAAAGATCTATTGTCAATAAATGCGTATGGGCGTAAAAATGATCGGCAAATGATGAAATACATTAAAACGGACAGTGAGACACACTTAATGTGCCCCATATACCTATATGTATACTCGTAGTTGAGGTCTTAAGTTAATACCCTTGTATTACAATTCTAGAAAAACTTGTATTTTAAATGTTTACTAAACATGAAATAAAATTATCATTAAAGGGTATCTATAATACTGTTTATTGTTAACAAATTTTCTTGTAATAAAATTCTGAAATGATGAAAATAATCGGCTTTACTCAAAAAATGTTGCTGATCTTAAGCAAAATGGGAACAGGTGATTATTTCACGATATCGATTTAGATTGGTTTGATGGTTAAGAAGGACCTTCTGGCACGACAAAGTATGCACATAATATGGTTAAAAAATTGTTGTTTAATCAAATTTGTTGGATTGTTTGGAAAAGAATATCTGCAAAAAAAAGACTACGCCAGAACCCTTCAGTCTGCTTTTACTAATTTTCGATATAGACACGAAATCGTGAGATGGTGTGCTGAACGTAAAAACAAGTAGGTATTTTATGATAACTCATAAAATACGTGTTTTTGTTAAAATTTTGGATATTTGGTATTCCCAATATATTTTTAAGTTTATATCGATATATTTTATTACACTTATAATTTCTGAGCATGATATAAGCGGGTAAGTTTGTGTAAAAAAAGTGGACTTTTGGAAGCTTGTCTTGGATTTGTGCCTCATAGCTTAAAATGTTTACTTCGATAGAGACCTAGATCTACTGCACAAGATATCTATTGTAAACAAGTTTAAAAAAAAAGAGTGTGTAAAGTTTTATTATTTTGTCATAAAGACGTGCGAGCTGCTTTCGAACAACGGGTTAGCTGCTTTGAAATTGATCGTGTATTTCCGTTGTTCATTACAATTACGTTTTTACAATTACAACATTTACTTCAAACAGGCATTGAAGTTATTTTTAGGTAAGTACCTATCTAAATATAATAATATACTAAAGTAGCTTATCCTTATATGGGTACTACTGTTTCTAGAAACTGGTATCAAAACTAGTTTAGGATTCATTAACAATTCTACTGATTCGCCATCTGGCTGCGCGGAACCGCTATTAAATGATTTTATTAGGATCTGTTTACAGCTAATGGTTTCTATCATGTTACTCTTACACGTACCCTTAGTTCTATCATGGCAAAAAAAGGAACTAAAAAGGACTTCCCGAATCTATTGCGGGCAAAATTGCGGCATGTACTTAGCTAGTAATTAGTTGAGCCATTTAGTCGTGAAAAGTCAACAAACAGATAGAAATAGTTTGTTAAATTATAAAGGCATTCACACTTACAAACAAGTATATAGAATTAATGAAGATTAGTTATGTAATACTTCCAGTATTAGTATCATCTGTTCCGCTCTAATCCTGAGCGTACTAGTAGAGGGTCTGAGGGACAGCAGGTAATGAAACTACGAATCAACCTCAGATTTGATTTGTTTTATAATGTGTCCATCACTGCGCGTCTCTATATCGCGAGCTAGGATTTCCGTCTTCGTTTTCGAACGACATCTAGTTTACAACATAGCAACTAGGTGAGTAATTATGTTACATATTAGTTCACACCATTCACTGATAACGATAGCTCTCTAGAGGGGATTCATTGTGTCAATGGTGTCATAGAACACACACACAGTGAGTGATGATGATGATGATGTCATCCTAGCCGATTTCGGCCACGGTGACTTAAGCTTCTGTAATAATTGAGCTTGGATGTTTCGCTCTCACGTGACTTATGTACCCTATTTTTGCAGAAAATGTTCGTGAGCATTCAATGCAAGTCAGGATGTCAAGGATGTCCAACACACACACAATGACAATAACAAAATCAGTTTTCGAATGATTCATAAAAATTGCGCCCAGCTAGGAATTTTTGGCCTCTCACTGATCTGTCCATCCGCGTAAATATGTTTTTAAATAAGCAAAAGGCCAAATGGTCTTTTGCGTTCTGGGCCATATGCGTCGATCCCGAACTAACCTGGAACCATTGAAGTAATAAGCTTAGAATGCGAGTCGAGTGGAGCAACTTTTAACAAGCCTTTTAGGGCTCGTAGCATCACAATTCCACTTTTTATCTCTCTGACATGTCTACTCACTTGAATCATCATTCGAACGCCCATGTTCATATACTATATCAAAGACAATAAATACGTGATGGTCATTGTACACATAATGTTACATTTTTGACTTCCCCTATGAACGGAGTTTTGTATGAAATTATCACTTTAAGTGTCATTACTCTATGCCTGCAACCTCATGCTTAAGACATCGCCGTTGAGCCAAGTTGAGTTGTCAAAAGGTCATTATAACCAACAATAAAGTTAACACGAAGCAGCCAAACTTGTTTTCTTTTTTAGAATCTGTGAATCATGCTTAGGTACTCGTAGATAGATACCTAAAATTCATGCAAACTCTTGATACATTTACAGACGATGGTTTCCTGCTCTGGTGCCTTAATAACACAATTCAAGATGAACTTTTTGTGCGATTAGGCGTGCAAGTTGAATCTGAAGCTGAAGGTTGTTTTTGGACTACAGACTACTTAGTAGTAGTTATGTCTCTATTGATGTATGTATCTTATTATTTTGTGCTGTAACCTCAGGATACAGGTTTTGCCTAGTCTGAGGTGCAGAGCTTATTTGTACGGGTACATAAATAATTTGAAATCATATAGTCCACTTTGTATGAGTGTGTACCTCTGCAAAATTATAATAAACATTTTTTTTTATGACAATATTGCGCATAATAAATTAAAGCAGTTATAACTTTGTATATCAACCAGTGTATATAGATGGAGAAATCCCGCATTTTGCAAGTACGGTTTTATGCGGGATCTTGTTTAGTGGCGTGTGTATTTCAATATCACACGTGCATTCGGTTAACATGATCCTGCAAAAACTGGCCCGGTCGATTATATTGCTATTCGGTTTCAAGTTAACTGGGTGTAAGAATACGGCATCTATCTGCCTCTGCCTGTCGTAAAAGGTGACTTTTTAGTCGTGAAAACTCAGAGTTAAATGGTCAGATGCATCAGAGCTCGACCTTTAATCAAACAGTTCCCACAGACATATACTTATCTATTATAAGCTCTTATTCCATGCTGAAGAAGCCTCGAATAGTATGCTTGGCCTTTTCCGAAATAAAGTTATCTCCGAAGATACGGCAAAACAAAACTCTGCATTAGACTCCTAAAAATATGTACCTACAAGTATTCACCTGCGGTCGATAAATCCTTTCTCTAACATTTCACAAAGAACAACCAGTAAGTATAAATATCACTGGATTCGTATATGTTTCCGCTAGTCAATGAACATTTTGTGATGATCGGCTGATACCTTACTTTAAACCCGAAACCGATACCGAAATTTTAAAAATCATAAAGGTAAAGCACAACCACCTGCATGTTACAGTTGTACAGAAGGTACTAAACTTTTTACTACTCGTGTTCGCCGTTTATACTCGGCCGTCCTACGGCGTCGAGCTGGTCACGGATGTTTTGCCATTTTTCATAGTTATAGGAGGAATTTAAATAAAATCCAATTCACACGATTTAGTTTATGACCATTTTATTTCGTTATTGCTTTGACAGTGATGTATTCTTACTGCTAAGTGACATTACAAAAATACCATGGATAAAACATCTAGTAGGAGCCAAACCCTAACAACTCGTATTAATCCAATACACAGATTTAAACAAGATTTCAACCACAATTTCAACTTGATTGACTGAATCTTTTAGGCATTGTGCCCAAATCGGATGCCGTTAGAGGAACAATGATCACAACCTGTGATGCAAGTTAGGCGGATGCGACTAAACAATGGCATTGTCATGGAGTACTTGCAGTAAATGACGACATCACGACATATTTAGTTCCATGTTTCCTTCTTAAAACGCTAGGACCACATTTGTTTGGCAACGAGACCTTGAGCAGGACAGAATGCTGAGATTTAAGATAAGTATGACCAAAACTGAGACATTTGTTGCATAAGGAAAATGTTGACAAATTTCAGAACATTTTAGAAGCAGACAAACTATAAAATTAAGATTAGAATGTTTTATTTTGCATTATATTTGCATAGCCTTTCTCTTCGGAATAAAAGTTATTTATTTTTGAGACTAACATTTAAAATGCATCGGTGTTGAAATCATAATATATATATGTATATTCTTTTGTAATCCTTTACGATAAAACGGGTCAACCGTTATCAATAAAATTTTATTAGAGTCTAAGAGACTAATATATTTTTTGAGACTAATATTTAAAATGCATCGGTGTTGAAATCATAAAATATATTATATTCTTTTGTAATCCTTTACGATAAAACGGGTGAACCGTTATCAATAAAATTTTATTAGAGTTTATGGTTCAATGTAAATGACAGCGGTGTTTTTTAGATACCTATATAACTATTGTTTCTTTATTGAGAATTTTTGGGGTACTAGGCACAAGTCATCATGATAATTAGGTCCTTAATGTAGTGCAGTTAGCTTACTTAATCTTCTTGTGTATATCACATTGGCAGCAAATGCACATTCCAAGCTTCCAAGAAGACAGATTCATTATGTAGTTTTATACCTTTATGTAACACACCATAGAGAATTTATTTATTAAATTTAATTTACAGCTATCTTTACAGGACTACCTATTACAATAGTCCTAGTCACTAGAATGCACTTATCATAATAGTGGCTTCTTTTCCTTTCTGCTTAGGACATTATAGGTGTACCTACTATGTATAAAATGAGTGGCTGCCTGCATTACTTGTATGTATAATTATATAGTATTGTCTGTTTAGTGTTTATCTAATTTCGATGAGAGAGGTAGCAACCTCGCCCATCGAGCTGCCATCAGTTACCTTTCACACTGCAAGTGGTTGCTCCACTTGCCCGCATGGCGCCCTACTCTATAAGTTTATCGATGTCTCCGTTCTAGAACCCATAATAAAGATCAATAATAATAGTTATCAGTTCTATACGTCTGTAATCTATTTAATTTTTGTAATCACAGCGATATATTTTAAGTTTATATAATATCAATAGATAGGAAAATATCCCAAATATATTTTTAGAAAATTATGGTACATATCAAGTTGCAATTGTGACTTTAATTAATTTATATTGGCGATTGTATGTAGGTAGATTGTTTTATGGAAATACATGTTATTTGATTTTGTTATTGTTTATGGTACAGTGATATAGCACAGCGGATTATAAATTTGAAGTGGCAGTGGACAGAGCAAATAGCATGAAGGAGTGATAGTCGTTGGAGCCGAAAAGTTCTCGAGTGAAGACCAGCCTTAAGGTGGTCTGACGACCTTATACAAGTGGCAGGCAAACGCTGGAGGCAGGCCGCGTGACATTATCAAAGTGATAACGCTGACAACTGGATTTTTTTGAAAAGTAATGGTGGAGGCCTATGTTCAGCAGTGGTTTTTTGAACTGAGATGAAGATTGTTTATTACTTGACCGTCCAAGATAACGAGGCTAATGTTTTCAGACGTATTTATGTATATATAGCTATATTATCTTCTGTAGCATAAACGTCTTCACCAATTTTGATAAGCGGTTCTATAAATTCGTGTCTAAGTGAAACTGATAAAAACTCTATAGTGCTGGACAAATAGAGATCCATACGTTTAGATTCGTATATCTAGGTTACGAGAAAACTTACGAGACTGTTTCGAAAAGTATTGTTTATTCACGCACATATCTAAATGTATGCATCTACACGCATGTCTATTATGGTGTTCCCACGAATAAATAATAATTACATGGTGTAAGGTAATGTTGATTCAATGCTAATACATCTCCGCCCGGTCCCACATTACTATACAACTTTGTTAAGGACAAGTCTACCAACCCACAGTTAAAAACTTGCCAAGCAGACGTGGATATGAGGGGCTCAGGAGCTTTTAGAGTATAATATAGGAATTATAGGTTTACAATTCGGTTTTCATATAAATAGTTAAATAAAAGTAGACAATGGGATAAAATATACAGGGCCAGGGGAAAACGTTACTTAACTTTAACCAACGTCTTAAGTTCTCTGTCTTCTCACCGCAAGTGTTATTACGTATTAGCCAGAAGTTGACAAAATATGTTAAGCATTGCTTAAAGTTTAGTAACGTTTTTCGGTAAGGCAGACAGTGTTTTATATCACGGGAGCTAAATCACGAGTGTAGCGTAAGATTGAGCGTAGCGAGCAAGTAGCGAGAGTTAAATCCCGAGAAAAGCAAGGGATCCGAAGTGTAACAAGGGATTTAAGCTCGTTTAAATAACTTTATATAGAAATTTGTGTATACTTCCTCACAAATACATTCAATACCATATCATTATTTGGTTGCTGCGGTTATAGTCCACGATGGAGCACGCTTATATGCATAAAAATCTGATTTACTCGCGATTTAAAGACACCCAGATTATATCACAAAGTTCTTGCAATTTGCAAAAGTAATGTGAATTCCATAAACAACAATAGCAATAGAACTTTCACAGCTTCGATTTCAACCAGCGCAGTCTGGGAACGATCCAATATTCAATGATAGTAAGAATCTATTGAATATAATACTTTTTATTCACGGCTTCGCGCTTTATCTCACACAATGGAACGTGTCGTGAACTAGTGCAGTAAAAGTTATAGTTTGAGAGCTTGATAACTTTGAAAAATGTACTGACGAAATTTATTCTAGATTGATGTGATCCATCCGCAGCTACATATCTTCCGGTCTTTTTGGAAGTCCATACGGGAGGCGTATACGTCCAGCAGTGGACTTTTGTGGCTGAGATGATGATGATGATCATCAGCTATAGATATATTGTTGCTAACCATCAGGCGAGTTGGTAATCAAACGTATAAATTTACTAAAACAATCTAAAAACTGCGCAACAACTAATAAAATTAATCTAACCCAATATTGCACAAGTACAAATAATTTAAAACAAAAATCTTAACTTGTAAAAGTATGAAATGTGAATATGTTATCATTGGATTCTTTGGAAAGGTGTTGAATTCTCTTTGTACCTATTTGATAATGGACCTCAATGGACATTTTAATAAAAAAATAAATTAAAAAATCGACTTTAAATCTGAAAAGGAATAAATAACAACTTTACTGATACATAATACCGACAAAGGAGTATTGGCGGGAACGTCTAAGTAACGTGTTGTTGCTTTGTTTTATTTTCCTAAACTTGTGTTATTTTGAACATTAATGTTATAAAAATGGTGGTGTTTTATTCATTAGGTGTTCAATAAAGTGTGTGAGTGTGGGCAAGTGAAATAAAGCAGTAAAACGTGTGATTTTACGTTGTTGGCAAAACTCCATAGAAGCTTCTAGTATAAAGTCGCCACCACTTTACTGAAGCAAGACTCGACTTATAAATTCACTGTATACGTGACTTAGATTGTGACTAGAACATTTACAACTTGTTTTATTCAAGAAACTTGAAAAAATACTTGACACTGGCAAATGATTTAATGCGGGTCCAACACAAAAAAGAAGAAAAATACCGACGATTTAAATCAAAACTGGGCGTCTACCTGAGTAGATACGTACTCCCAACTATATTTTTGAGGTCTTAGATTCTAATTCTGAAACAATATTTGCAAATCACTACCTTAAAAATGTTTTAAAAAGTTGTAAATAATTCAGTTGAAGTCAACGCAGTCTCTCCGTGTACCGACATAGACAGATCACGTCTTTTGTATGTCGAGCCACAATCGATTCTGTTGCGTCTAAATTAGATAACGCTGTACCGAATCAGACTGTATCGTAACTTGTATGGACCCTTTGCCAACGCAGTGAAAGCCAGAAAAAGCAAATAAAAATGTATACCTAGATTCCGTGATAAAATCTATTTAACTAAGATAGATAGGAATATAGCAGGAACATGATTGTGTCAGAGCAAGGTAAGTATGTATGTATAAGTGCAAGTAAATAAATCTTTTCATCATTTTTAGGGTTCCGTACCTTAAAAGGAAAAAACGGAACCCTTATAGGATCACTTTGTTGTCTGTCAAGACGCAAGGGAATCAAAACCTATGGAGTACTTCCCGTTAACCTATAACTTTGAAATTTCGCAAGAAGCATTGTCATATAGTACATATAAAGGGAAAATTCCGAAAACTGTATATTTTTAATTTAATCACATAAAATCTGCCGAATATGGCGTAAAAACGCATATTTCGAAACTCACAAAGGAATCAAAACGGGGTTGATTCCTTTGAGTTCCCGTTGACCTATGTTTATACGTAAATTTAATACATAAATTTACAAACAAATACAGGAATTCACTTTACTCGTACCATCCAAATGACAAGATGGATTTCGACAGTTACGGTATTGTTAGATTCGATAAAAAAAAACAAGTATCCTTAGCTAGGTGTTTAAAAAATGGCGGATTTTAGGCCCTAAATTGTAAGTCGAGGTATCTTCTAGATCGTCAAAACATAAAAAGGTGACGATAAACTAGCTGCCAAGAAGTTACTTAGTCTCGAGCACCGCCGTAAAGTAGCATGTCTGTCTATTTTCTACAGGATTCATTTAGGGGAATGTGCGCAAGTTCTTCATGACCTAATTCCATCCTCCCCATTTCACTACAGGACTAGCAGAAAGTCGGCGAATTACCAACCATTTCTCGTTGAAATGCCAAAAATCCGTACTCAGCGATATCGATCCACATTCCTGTTGCGTACTGCACAAGAATGGAATTCTTTGCCTCCATCTCTGTTTCCTGATACCTACAATCTTGGAATTTTCAAGGCTAGAGTGAATAGATAGATTCTAGATCGAAGAGCTCCATCCTCGGCCACACCGTCGCTTAACATCAGGCGAGTTGGTGGTCAATCGTCATCTATCTTGTATAAAAAACAACTTTGAATTTTGGCAAGAATCATTGTCATATATAGCACCTACACATAAAGGAAAACGATTTATGAAGGAAAATATAAAAAATATATAATTTCCCCCTTTTATCTACTAGTTTGTACGGAACCCTCGGTGGGCGAGTCTGACTCGCTATTGTCCGGTTTTTTATTAGAAATAGAAACGCTTAGAAACCTTTGCTACTTATCTAGGCCCGCAGATCAGAACTGCCCTGCCACTGTTTTTTTTTTCTATTTTTGGAGTTCCCTCCTACTAAGAGAAACTATTATAATTTTGTTATGCCTGTTTATTTGCTTGTTCATACGTCATAGCAAATTTATCCAGAAATTATAAGCTATTTATAAAATAAATTTTGCATAATATGTTGGTTAATGTCTTCTATGAAATGATACATAAAGCTATATGTAGTATTTTTTCCATTAATACCTACATTCAAACTACAACCGCACGCGGCAAGCTGTGACATTCAAAACACCTAACCCACATGTTGCGGTGCCTTCTAAACCGTTGCTACGTAGCGTTATCAAATCCGGAAAAGTCTGTAGAAGCCATTCACACCCCCAGCTTATTATCACACAGGTGCTAAGACTGCTATGATGCTACTTATACCCCCAGCCACAAGCCGCGCCAAATGAGGTGGAAGACGCAGCAGCGAGTACCACCGTTATTGACGACCGGTTGTTACCTGTCCAGTTTATGGACTTTATTGAATACGGATAGCATAAATCAACTTATTAATTCAACATATTATATACGGATTCTACGTTTGGTCTTTATAAACTATCTCGATCTATTTTTGCCGGGCAAGTACCAGTATTTAGATGATCAGGTTGATCACACGTTAATTGTGACGCATGACCAAAATTATGTTTATCTGGCCGAAAGTTCATTATGTACCATACATATACAATGTTACATTGCTTCGGCAAGTTTCTAACTTATAATGAGACAATTTTAGTTTGATCATTTGCTGTCAGGTTTTTTTATGCTAGATGCTTATTTTGACCATTTCACTAACCATTGCGAAGTCGAGTGCGAAGTCATACGAAATGATATTACAACCACGTGTCTTTTCGACCATACTTTGCGTCAAGTTGGTGTTCCGTGAAGATAAATTCTAATGAATTACGGCCTTGCCGAAAAAACGTAATGTTTTTCGGTAAGGTCGTTAATTGCTGAAATATGTGATAATTTAATGCATTGTTTTACGCTACCTAACTAGTAAAACATATGTTCAAAAATATGTCGATATTTTTTTTACCGCTGTTAGTAATATAGGAGACGGCCAAATATTCTTAGCAATTAATCTTAGAGCAAATAATAGTAGACATGATGTGAAATACTATACATTCTGTCTATCGAGTGTAGTGAAAAATTATCTCACTCTGCACTAATCCGAATGGGGACACATTCTGCGTATGAATCAAGTATCAACTTATCAACCGAGTTTGGTCGATACGGAAAGTCGAGACGTCTAGTCCTGGCGTCCGACATTGATTTTAAAATGAGAAATTGGAGTTCTATTATTTTTGTAAAATATGCAAACCTTTATAGCAGCATGACCGTGTTGATTTAAATGCTCGAAGTTCAGAATTTTAGGTATCTATTGTACTAAATAGTAATATAATCATTGACAAGTATGCTACTTACCATTAGTTTGATATCGATTAGATTTTCTTACCAAATAACTACGAATCAGTTAAATAAATAGGTACTGTTTTATTTACTAGTATTCCTTCACATTAATTGAAGATATTAATAATTATGTTTGTATCTAACTCGATTAAATAAATTCAGATATAAATTCCTGACGTGTTTCTGCAGAAAGCACTAATAATGTTCTGCTTTAAAATTGCCAATAAAAGCGCTCCTAACTCATAAAATCAACTATAAACAGCTGCAGTATAGTAAAGTATGTTAGAGCTTTTCTAGACAGAATCGATAGTGCATTGCCTTCAATGCCAAGGTTTAGGACATACTTCAAGTATCTAGTTTGTCCACGAAAGACCTTGGATTATTTATCAAAGTAGGTAAACATTTTTTTATCTTTGTATCTATTTTTTTATGTTCAGCGAAAGTGTCTAGGTATAGCGGTCTGATAGTCATGGTTGTTATTGCAATTTGCGATATGCATCTACGCATCTACGTATTGTAATAAGTGAGAATATTCATCACGGGAAATCAAATGGTATTCATAAAATTGAACAATTTCGTGTTTTTTAATTGTATTTTTAGCACATAAACACGCTTAAGCTACTAGGAAATTAGTTCACTATCTTGCTTTATGCTTTGCCATATTTACGAAGACATGGATTTACTGAATGTAATTTTACGACAAATATCAACAATAATATTGCACTTAAATGCACATACTTACATGTACCACACAAAAAAGGTTTCGCGTAGAAAAATAGGATATTTTTTTTACTATAATTCATTTTTAACACGCTTTTATTATTAGGTCGACCTGTATGTACTCGTAACTAACTATGTAATGGAATCTAAGGTAACTAATTTAACCATCTTCCAAGGATCGTAGCGTCATGAAAATTGGCAGCTGTATATGTAGTTCTGATGACAATACAATAATATGGTACTGTCGAACTGATCTGATGATGGAGCCGGAAGATATGAACTAGAACTTCATGATGGATCATCGTATCATAGCTGTGTTTGGATTTGTTAGAAAAGTCTTGTAATTATTTTTGACCACAATAATTTTTAGCGTGTTTTTTAGTTTTTTAAAGTGTAATTTATTTATTATGCATAAAATTTAGCTGTAACAAATAGATTTTTCTTGTGACACATTTTTATTATTACTGTCGATCACGCACCGGCAAGTGCAGCTTAGGAAGACCGGCCACAAGATGGACAGACGACCTCATAATTATAAGTGGCCCCGGACGCTGGATACAAGCCGCTTCGGTCGGTTTTTTTAAATCCATGGTGAAGGCTTATGTCCAACAACTGACTTCATGTGGCTGAGATGATGATGGTGATGATATCTAGATTCTTGACGTACTTACTATTTATCGTAAGTGCATTCAGTGAATCAATTGATATCTTAATAAATGTAGTAATACGTGAGAGGAATATCAAACTCTATTAGTATAGCCCCCATAAGGTACTCATGTCAATATTTTTTTACTAAGGTATGTGAGACCTTGTCATTTTATAAGCTAATGGGAATAATTAATCGAAAGTAACTAGGCGAAATTGTGACGCCACAGCACCTTAATTTCGATATCAATCACAAAAAACCGGCCAAATGCGAGTCGGACTCGCGCACGAAGGGTTCCGTACCATTATCTATAAAAACGGAAAAACACGTTTGTTGTATGGAAGCCCCCTTAAATATTTATTTTATTGTTTTTTAGTATTTGTTGTTATAGCGGCAACAGAAATACATCATCTGTGAAAATTTCAACTGTCTAACTATCACGGTTCATGAGATACAGCCTGGTGACAGACGGACAGACAGACAGCGGAGTCTTAGTAATAGGGTCCCGTTTTACCCTTTGGGTACAGAACCCTAAAAATTGGTTGCTTAAGACGGTTCAAAATTGCTTACAAAATCATACCACACATACAGGTGGACGGGTGAGCGAGTGCCAATAGGGCTCTGTTATCTATATCGCCATAACACAGGATATTTCCTAGCTTAGGGTAACAATGCTTCTCAACTGACTGATAACGTCTGTATATGACAAATATATTTTCATTTCATTTCATCTTTTTGGATATGGAGCCCCAAAAATTCGGACCATCAAGGAAAAATTTCAGTCAAACCAAAATAGAAGTAGTAGGGTATACCTTAAAAGTTAAAACACAACTTAATTCCATAAAATGTATGTTGAATAATGTCAAATGAAATATTGCTGTTCTTGGCATTCCTAGGTCATATTTACCAAGGGTCATATCGTGACCTGGCCAAGCATAGCCATTTTAATATTTGGCTGGATGCCACACGAAATGCCACTTCTGAAATGCAGTGCTTCATATCCGCATATAAAAATACGAGTTTTTGATTATATTTTTAAACAAAGAAGGTTCTATGCTATGGATTTTTGACGCTATTTTAATCCGAAATTAACGCTAGCTGTATTCTGTACGATAATCCTATATTAAAATTGATTTTGTGTTTAGACAAAGATATCCGATCCTTGAGGATCTTTACAACTAAAGGATCAATTTCAGCATGTTAATTAAATAGTTCGGCGTCTCATAAACAAAGTAGGTACTAGAAAATCAACACAGCTTGCATGACAAAGTTAAAAGCTCAAAATAGAAGATGCAAATCGTCGGGGTTAACGAACTCTTTCTCTATAACAGCTGATTTTGTTCGTGAATTTTTAATTGTGTTTCAACATTGTGAATTTTCGTCTCATTATGGAAGTTTTTTTTTGTATTTTTTCATCAATCTAAAGTTTCGTCTCTATTTTTACCCGACTGCGTAAGAAGGAGGGCTATGTTTTTCGAGTTTATATAAATGTATCATATGTATGTTTCTATATGATCGCCTACAGCCTAAACGGTTTGCTAAAATAAATGGAGACTTATAAAGTTCAAATAGTAAAGGTGTTCGAACATATATCAATGGAAACTGGCGTATTCGCCGTCATTATGTTATTTTCTCAAAGTTTCACGATAAAAGTAATACCTGTTTACAATTTTAATTAAAAATTTTATTTGTCATGAACATGAAATAGTATGCGATTTTAAAGTGTCACTTGAAACTTAAAGTGCCAATTGAAACAAGTACAAGTATATGTATATACATATACTTGTACTTGTTTCAATTGGCGAAAATGATCACGAACATTTTGTGAGGAATATAACCACAGAATATAACTATGTTTTTTCTAAAGACCTCATTAAGATAAGCATCCGCTAAAATGATAAAAACACTGTACAACAATCAAGCATTGAAATACTTATTTCACGTATACGTATTGTAAAAGTATGTCATGTACTTGATACTTTTACTTATTGAATGATATGTATGACAAGTCGCCTTGCTGCTTTTACACGTTGATTCGGTTTTCTGTACAGATACGAAACCCTAAAGATACACTTGGTACACTTGGTACTTGGTTGATGGGCTTCACTTCTAAATGACCTATCAGTACCTACTTATTTATTTTTCAAAGTTTTCTAGTTCCTCAAACTCAAATAAACTATTTCCTCAAATACAAAAACTCTTTGAAATGAAACAAATTTTGACGGACTCATCGCGTATATTTTACATACTTACTAAATATATAATACTGTAAGTTTTCCGGATAAAATAGTTTTTTTTTTATCGTGAAACTTAAGAAAACATTATAAATACTATTTTTCCCACCATAATTTCTATAACCTGTCAAGCAATATGTCAAAGGTTCTGTCCATTCCATTCTCAGCAGTGACCCTTCATTGTAGCCCTACGAGCGCTAACGGTATCTCTTCATTCTTAACTGTAATAAATTGATGTTCTGAACCGGCCCACAAATTGTTCCCAGTAAACATTATGGCGCATTATAGCTATTGGCGCTCTATGGTGATTGCTAGCTAAGTTGTTATAGACGTGTTTTACGAAAGGCCTTTTACCTTTGTGGTGTATCGCTCCTGCCATTTTTTTTATTCCGTGTACAATGGAACTGGTTAGAGGGCACTTAAGAAACAAAAAGTTTCATGCTTTCATGTAATTATGGTACCTAAAGTGTCCGATATCGATATATCTTCTCATATAGACATAGACATATATTTATTCATAAATTAGCATAACATATCTTTACCTTGAAATTATCCGGGAATCTGACACTTTAAAATCGCATATTATTTCATGTTCATGACACTTATAATAAAATTGTTTAAGTATGATTAAACAGGTATTACTTTTATCGTGAAACTTTGAGAAAATAACATACTTAATGACGGCGAATACGCCAGTTTCCATTGAAATATGTTCGAACATCTTTACTATTTGAACTTTATAAGTCTACATTTATTTTAGAGGAACATTTTTCTGTACCCAATGAGATTTTATCTATAGAGAGGTTATACTTATTAAAATGAAGTAAAAGCAAGGCAAATCTCAGTTCTCAGCACTTTCGAGGACTAGACCACATCCTTAAGGCCTTTTAGTGTCTTGGCCTTATCTATATCTTAGCGTTGCACTTTCTAAGCACAGAAGATGGCATTTTCATTGTTCACAAGTCACGACACGCCTCTAGCAGCGTTTTCCGACGTGTCGAAAAATGGCTACTAAAATTACAAAATTAAACTTTCTAAATTACTATGCAACAGCAATTACCCAAATGTGTGAAGACACACAAAATTATAGATACATATTTACTCTGTGTATAAAATTGTACTTACATAAATTACTCTGTATGCTGAGTAACTATAGCCCTGGAGTCCATGTTTTAGATAAAAAGCCTCTGTGTGCGAGTGATTCTCGCACTTGGCCGGCTACACGACAGAAATTCAGTGGCTCTCACTTACAATTTTTACCAGTCTGCACAAGAAGAAAACTAATGTTTGTTATGTGTATATGTTTTTTCATCACCTCGTAAAACAGTCTAAACAGCAATATAACTGTTTGACAAATTATGATCTATATCACTGGTGTGAGGTGACAGGGATGTTGAAAATACTTACGTACATTCCTAGTCCTAGGAGTATAATTACGCATCATTATCAACATTTACGAGTTACCTAAGTAGTCAGATAATGACTATTTACAAATTACAGCCGGTAGGGTTGTAATTTGTAAATAGAACACTAACAAACCTATCGTAAAGTTAAGTTAAGTATAGTAAAGTTAATGAGTACGTACTAAGTACGTACTCATTTCATTTCTTTTTCAGATAATAAGAACCGAACCTATACATACACTAAACATATTTAATTTATTGCTAACCGACACATTTTTAGGATTCCGTACCCAAAGGGTAAAAACGGGACCCTATTACTGCGACTCCGCTGTCTGTCCGTCCGTCCGTCCGTCTGTCACCAGGCTGTATCTCAATAACCGTGATAGTTAGATAGTTGAAATTTTCACAGATGATGTATTTCTGTTGCCGCTATAACAAAAAATACTAAAAAACACAATAAAATAAATATTTAAGGGGGCTCCCATCAAACAAACATGTTTTTTTTGCTTGTTTTGCTCGATATTGATACCGGCAACAGGTAGACGCTTGAAATATTCATTGAATATTGAGTTTATTAATCACTTTAAAAATAAACAATTAAATTAAAATAAAATTTATATTTAAGGGGGGCTCACATACAACAAACGTGATTTTTTTGCCGTGTTTATAGATAATGGTACGGAACCCTTCGTGCGCGAGTCCGACTCGCACTTGGCCGGTTTTATTTTAATCGTTGGTAACCGTGCGCTTGACCGCCAACTTGCCCGATGCTTTCGTTTCATACCTATAACACGGCACCCTATTCTTACCCGACTGCACAAGGAGTATTTCAAGTATATGATGAGCGTGATGGGGACGTTCAGATCAGGGTCTGCATGAACGACTTGCAGCCTTACAATAACATTGGTTAGGGACGGACTTGACTTTGTTTTATTTTACGTAATTATTGTATAATTAATATTTATATTTTTACTGAGAAATATATTTTAATTAAATGTAGGTATGTGTTTCAATATCTCCTACAACCTATACGGCTTGACCAATCTATTTTACGTTCGTGGTGCCGTCAGATTCATCTATATTCCCTGAGTATTATAGGCTATATTTTTCTAATAACAATTCGTAACTTTTTCATTTTTTCGTAAAAGGTTACGAAAAAATTTAAAAGTTTCGTAACAAATAAGTGAATTTTACTAGGATAATTCTATAAAATGCTCATTTATATATACAATTTACAGAGATATTGCGCATACTTTCTCTCAAAAACTTACACTCAAAAGTATCAAATGCAACGAAATCTTAAGCAAGTTAAATAATTGTTAAATTCAGGACTTGTAACTATGTTCTCTAGATTGAATTAGTCTCTATAACCACAGTCTTCTAAATACTATTGTTTGATAATTGTTTAGATAAATCATTGTATATATCCATCCATAGGACAATCGAGACGCTTCTAACAAATTTAATTTGTCAAATTGGTAAATAGCTTATAGTTACGCGAGAATAGATGAACATAACGATCAGGGGATTACACTCATCTCTTATAGCGATCAGAGTTGGTTCGTGCTCGTACGTTTTTATCTTAATTTTTCTACAATTAAAAGTGTGAGACAAAAGTTCAAATAATAAACCTACTTTGAATTGTGACAATAAAATTTTGTGCCAAGATCTCAATTGCAGAAAAAGCAAGATGTAAACGGGCGCGCGCCCGTTTACATCTATCATCGCTATAGCTAACAGCTATAGCTATAGCTATATCTTATGAGCGTAACCCGATTACATCCCGGATCCAGCGGAAGACCAGCGCCGGTTGGCAACTACTGGGATGCTGGCTGAGATGGAGTCGGCTTGCGGCAAAAACTTAGTCTAAGTAAACTATCGGCAAAAACTTAGTATAGGTAAGTTTATATCATGTAAATATTTAGAAGTTTTTTTAATAATATAAACATTGTCTATTGTCTATTACTCTTTCTGGTTTCATCTAAGTCGGTTCATAAAACAAAAATTTCCCGAAGGTTGGGCACTTCAACTCCACTTAACGGCTTTTCTTCAAGATTTTCTGGAGCGGTAACGTATCCCTCTTATAAATATGTATGGGACCTTGATGCCTTTGCGGGTCTGAATTCTTTACTCGTAAAGAAGGAAACTTAGCTGTTTTTAAGCCTTTCTTTGTGTTGTTTAGACCCCTAAAGAACCCTCTTTTCGTGTTATACATTTTATATTGATAGGTAGAAAGAAGTCTTTATTGAGTTGGTACCCTGTTGTCTCACAAGTTTACGTTTATGACAATTATTACTTATATACATTTTAAGGTAATCAAGTACGACATTAATTAATGAATGCGGGCAGCATGCTGAGTATGCTACCAACAGGTAGTAGGTTTGAGCATTTGGATTGTCTTTAGACCTTTATCGGTCTGGCTGGTCTGGGGTAATCGATTTGCTTTTTGTGAAATATGGTTAATAGTTTAGTATAATTATGTAGGTTGTATATTGTTTTGTTGTAGTTAGGCTGTTATAATATAAGTATGTAATTTGAAAGGATATATATTATTTGTGCCGTGGGGCCAGAACGGTCCCATATAAATATTATCAAATAAATAAAATCGGTTTAGTAGTTTGGTTTTAAAACAAAATAACTCGAAAAATATATCATCCAATTTAACGAAATTGCTTATTTCGAAGTCAGTTGTTTCGGTTCTTTAATTATTATAAATTTTCCATGTACATTTACGATAAATTTAAAAAGATCCTTGTAATACCTACAGAACCATCTAATAAGATGACACATCTACTCTGAGACTAACAGCAATTTTCACAAATACAGCAATCATAGAAATGACTCCGTAAGTACTACCAATAGTCTATGGTAGTAATGTCAGTGCATGCTAGGGTTGCAATTTTGCGGAGCTCTTTGCACAATTCAACTGTTTTATCCCAATTTTGAAGGCTTCACAACGTAAACTTCACTTCATTTATCTTAATTTGCTTAAATATGCTATTGAATTTCAAACCAGTTATCGTTATATTTATTTTCATTTGCTTTTTCAATTGAATTTTAAGCTAGTTAAGTTATCCCCAACCGATTCAGTTGAATTTTTGGTTCGTTGTTGGTATTCACTTTTGGTTCGTATAACAATGGCTAGCTAAATGACATTATTTTGAATCTAGCCCATGGTGGATCCAAAAGTACACAAAAACATTAATATCTTTGACCAATTATTTATAATGAACCATGAAACACTTGTTTTTAAAAAGTTTTACCTACATATTAAAATTGAATTTTACTGTTGAAATGGCGAGGGTCTTATCAGAGGGTCTTATCAGCCTCCTCTCAGATGGAGGAGGCTTTTACCGCCAGGAGCGGCCCTCTCATTAAAAATCACAAATAAATAAATAGCAATAGAATATTAACATAGATTACTAAAACTCTGCTTGAAATTAATTAAGGGAATAAAGGCTTTATTATTATTATTATTAATGGCGAGGGACAGTATTCTGCTTACTTTATAAACAGTATGATACTTACTTACTGTTTTAAACCCTAACCGAAAGAGAGGGATGTTATAAGTTTGACGTGTGTATATCTGTGTGTCTGTCTGTAGCATCGTAGCTCTTAAGCGAATGGACCGATTTTGATCTAATTTTTGTTATTTGAAAGATAATTTAATCGATAGTGTTCTTAGTTATGTATGTTGCATCAAAATCAGTACAGCCGTTTTTTAAGTTTTTTTTTTTAAGTACGTCTCAACCCTGGTGCTAGTGGCTGCTGTCACGCGGTCGTGCACCTCGGTCGCTCACATCGCCTATATCACAATCAAGAACATCTGTGTATTTGCATGACTCCTCTATACTCTATGGTGCAACGATATCGAGCGGATAGGGTTGCCCACTCATTCATTTGTCACTTATTTGAATGCCCGAAAAAAAGAGCATTGTTTTTCGGGTGTATCTGTTAATTTATCTATAATAGCTCCCACTATAGCTATGTCCCACGATTTTACCGTCGTAGTGACAAATAACCGGCCAAGAGAGTGCCGTGACACGTGCAAAGTAGGGCTCCGTAGTCGCATATCGTGAACTTGAAATAGGGTCTTCGGTTTTATACTATGAACAGAATTTGTTATTGTTCAGAATTGTTTATTTCCCGATAGCAGACCTAAAACGCCAACGTCCGCCTGTTAAAATCAAAATCACCGAATTCAGTTAAAACAATAGTCGGGAATATTGATTCAAAATAAACGTGAGTAACCTGTAATTTTACTTGAAAATGTGTGACAATAATGCTACGTTTCATAGTAATTTTAGTACTTGAGTACTTTTACTTTTTTTAGTACTTTTTTTTTAAGAAAACCTATTTAATACAATTTACCTTTTATTCTATAGATACCATTACTTTACTGACAATTTGTAAATACTCAAATGTGCAAAAACACTTCAGAAATATTAAATAACATAGGGAACGTGTTGCATAAAAATAATAGGTGGTAGTAATTAATATTTTCATAGCAAAAAAAGACAACTGTCACCTATCCTAGTCTCGCCTGTGACAACAGACGCTGCAAAGTATACGAAACGTCAGGTCATAAAATTATGTAAAATATACGCGATAAATCCATTAAAATTAGTTCCATTTCAATAAATATTATATACTTTACCTAAATTTACTAACTACAAATATTAGAAAACTGCAGTATCAGGTACAGGTACAGCCCTGGTATCAAGAAGTAACTGTGCCCTGTAGCTATTTGTGATACCATCTGTATAAACCGAACATTCCTTTTGTTAAACAAAGAGTTCTAATCTAACTACTCGTAGACGACTATTAGGATAACAAAATGTGATTACACAAATAAAATGAGTGTTTTAAACAATGTACCAAAGGTTTTAAACTAAAGTATCAGAGTTTCACCCTATTTCAATCAGCGCAGCAGACTCGCGAAGAAAATATTTATTTAAAAATTACCGCATACAAGGTATCTATTTCCTAATAAAAATAAAATCGGTCAAACACCACTTCTGACTTTCTTTCTGGTGGACATTCTGAGCAAATTGGCTATAACAAACATACAAACAAACATCGAAGTGGTCTTATAAGGTTTCCGTTTTTACGGTTCCGTGCCTCAAAAGGAAAAAACGGAACCCTTATAGGATGACTTTGTTGTCCGTCTGTCCGTCTGTCAAGACTAGTATCTCGGGAACGCGTGAAGGTATCGAGTTGAACCCTAATCCGGACGAAACGAGAAACTCATTTTTTTAAGTTATAAAAATAACAGAAATTTTGAATAAGAAAAGGAATTACTACATTTCATCATCGCCACGCAAATGTTTACAATATAAAATAGAGGGGTACTAATTTAATATTAAAAAAAAACGAATTACATTCGAATCTGATAAGGTACACGCAATCTAGAACCAACATTTAACAAGTAAACCTTGAAAACTTGAAACATTACTCAAATTTATAAATTAGACTATTTTTAAAACCTTAAACTTACCGATCCGAAGAAATATAAATGTACATAATAATAGAGTAACTGTAGACAACAATAAAACTGCGGTTTCATCACTTGAGACCATCGCCGTTATGATATCGAAGATTGCTATAAAATTTTATTGATTGAACTGGATTAAGATTTTTTGTGAGAACTCTATTCGAATGCATTGATCATTGACCCTCAAGTCACTTTAACTTATACAATATCGGTTGAATAGAGGCTCATTTATCTAACAATTTCACAATCTGGTTCTTTAGAAACGTAAGTATCAAACGCGACAATTCATTAAAGTTAATAGGTCTCCATGTTATTTACGTAAACTTCGAGCTTGTGAAATATAACCTCATAAAAGAAGCTTTTCACGTAATTAGAGGCAGTTCTCTTGACAACCATGATACTGAAGAATGAATTTCTGTCTCACGCACAAAAATGTGAGCCTGGATTGTTAATTGTTCTTAGTTTAATTATATAAGCCCCTGGGTATATTGTAGAACTCTTGACATGATGATGATGTATTTCCACCTTGCATTTTGTCTACTTTCACTTGACGAGCGAAACAATCAGTCAGACAAAATGTACATTGATTAATTTTAATTGTTATTGTCTTACTGCTACATTCATCTCAAGTGAATGATTTGTGATGTGATTTCTAAATTATTCTCACTTGGCAATACTTGCTTACTCGCATCTACTCCTTAATATGTAGCATCTACCTTTCTTTCAATTGATACTATCTGTATAATTTTTCTCATTATGTGTTATACTTGTCTAGTTTGAATTATTCTCGTTACAAAATTGTAATCATCAAAAGTGAATGTATCATGAATGTAACAAGTAAGATGTTAGACAACAGTATTCATTAATGGAGTAATTTGGAAGCAAGTGCCAATTAGCAGCCAGTTTCCCACAGACATTCTTCAACTTCGTACCGCCTTATCTTTTGGTTAATGCCTAACGTACATGATTTCGCTTTTATGGTACAACGGTAACCCACCAGTGAATTGTTTTTGTTCATATTGTTAACCTTCTTTAGTGTTTCACTGTTATTATTGTAAAAGTTGGTTTTAGAACGGTGTGCGCAATCACATACACTATCATTAGTCTGTTTAACAATATCAACAACCGTTGTAATATTGCACTGTGTAATCGAATCACCTTTCTTCGTCTTACAATACGATACCGCACCTACTGTGCCAGTTACTTTACCATCTGCCATTGTGTAGGTTTCTACAAGGCCGTACAAACTGTCGAGTTGATGTTTTAAATCTTTAAATCAATTTGAATATGTTGTGTCGCTTTCATCGTGACAAAGGCCACCCGGAACAATGGCGAAATTGATCGGGTATGGGTACCATGTTGAACGAGTTGCATCATATGCGAATATCGTCCATTTTGTGCAAACATTCCACAGCGTTTCCGCGTTACATAATGCTATACCTGTGCAGAGTGTCTTTGGAACGTCTGAACTTTGCGAAAGGCAATGGCTCACTAATCAGGGTTGCTAATCATATTGGCTCGTACTGCATAGGCAAGGTTTATGTCAAGGTCAAGTGCACATACCATATCGCACTGAGCTTCGGCGTCGTCGTCATAGAAGATGGTATCGCAATCGTCCATCCTGCGGCTGGTCTCCTACTCGTCAGCGGGCCCCCGGGGCCCCGGCATGAAGCGCGCGTGGCACCACCTCCGGCATCCGAGCCACCACTGTTACCAGTCACACAACACCGTCTTCCGATACACTATCGTAACTAATTGAACGATCGAATACTCCGGGATAATCCGATGAGTCACGCGACACGCAGCCGACTTGGTGCAAGACTGTTCGGATGCTCGACCCCGACGGAAGATGTGGGTGTCTTCAACGAGCCGAATCAACTTAGCCTCGCTTTAGGAGCGATTCGTTTGTTTTTTTGTAGGTCAATTAGCAAGGATTTGATTGTAATGTTTTTTGTGGTTTTAAAATTTGGACTGAGCGAGGTGTCGCTGGTGTTTTTGTGGCGAACTGCGTAGAAGGCCGCGATAGGGCGAGAGAGGCGCGCGCACCCTCTGAGGTGCATTGATCGGATCCCTATTGCGCATGTGCCCTCTTGAGGGTTTCTCGACTGTTTTGACATTTGCTTAGGGGATACTTTATTGGGAAACTGCCTCCGGTACCTACGTCTGCGATGCTATGTAAACTATGTTGAATATATCTATGTTCATTCGTATACTTGAGAGCAAATAGCAATTGAATTTTAAATGAAGCATTTACCTTTTCTTTTGTAATTTTATTTCACTTTTCTCGTGTTTGTTTTTAACTAATAGGTATAAAAAACAATGAACAATGATAAAATTAAGCATAGTAAAGAGACATTAGTTACATTCACACAATTATTCTTTAAGTTGTCAGAATTAATTATGGTTTTCTTAACCTTGGGTTAATGAACTTTAACTCTACAGACATTTAGTCAATCTTACGCTACAACCAGTCGCTTACTTTAATTTAATGTACTTACATCTATTTTAATAACAGTATATAATATGGAAGTAGTTATTTTATCATCATATTAATCACCACAATTTCTTTATCAACAGTACTATCCATTATATTAATTGATCTTATAATCACCTAGATAAATAACTAAAATCGATTACTTTACAAATCTTCTCAGTAATTTTCCTATTCTTCATAACGTTCCAATTTTTGTTGAAAGAAAAGTAGTTAAGAATTTCTAGTTATGGTGAACGACTTTTCTCGATCTTTCCTCCTAAGTTCCCAGTAGTACCCTGTTACATTCAGCAAAAATGTTTTTCATGTTGATGTTCAATTCAGACTCAGACCGTAGCCTGGGGGAAACACGTAGATATCTTTTTTATATAAACGTGTTTTCATTTCTTCCGGTTTTACGACTTAAACTTGATGGTTACTATTAAATTTTGGCAACTTTGGTGCTAAATATATCACTCTTCATTCGACCATTTTTTTACTTAACAAATAAGTATGTAGTTTATTAATTATTCAAAGAAAATCATATAATAATGTTATAAATTCGAAAGAAACATTTTACTTTTCATTCTCTCTCTCGACCTCTCTGTCTATCTTTTATGACTAAACTGCTACACAGATGATGATAAAATGTGAAATATGAGTATAAACTTTTTTATGTGTAGTAAATTTTATTGCGGCAAAAAGCATACAACGGAACAAAAAATCTAAAAAGTACATTAAAATAACAAATATACAGAAACTTTAACTACTTTAACTACTAACTTTCTATTCCTAATTCAAATTCCACAAGTTAAACTTATACCAGAAGCAGTCAGACATAGAGTAATAGTTTATACTTATTATGTTAATCGCACAAATGTTTATCCTGTGTAGGACTCGAACCCACGACCTTCATCTTAGAAGGCAGACATATCTGTGATATGAGGCGAGTCATATATGTCATGTTATATTTAATCATGTTATTTAAAAGCATAACCTGTTTTTAACCCCCGACTCGAAAAGAGGGGTGTTAAGTGTGTCTGTCTGTGGCATCGTTACTCTTAAGCGGATGGACCGATTTTGATCTTGTTTCTTTTGTTCGAACGAAGAGTTTATCGAAGAGTGTTCTTAGCTATGTTACATCAAAATCAACCGTTGTTTTTTGTATATTTTTTTTGTTTTTTATACTTATCCTTGTTAACGAAGCTTTTCCAACAAACTTTAGGGAAGAACGTAAAATACAGAACTTAAGACCCTTTACAAAATATATTTAAGTTACAGATGTATCATAACTTGAACTCTTTGAACCATACAGTATATACAATAGTTAGTGTGCAAAGGAAGTATGTCAAGGCGCCCGGGACACGCGGGCATTCACTAGGTCCAGTTAGGCCAGTAAAGTAGCAACTCTATAGAGCAGTCAGCGGCGTAAACTAGGGCACTGGGCAGGTGCCTGAATCTTTTACAGTAGATACAGGTGAAGGAAGCTGTGTAGCTGCGAATGGGGTATAATATAGTACCTACAATTGTTCCTATCATTTAATTCCTTTTAAATTTAAAAATCTTCAATATAAAGAAAAGGCTGAACAGTTTTTTTTAAATCTTAATAGCACTCGGTAGTAACTGCTGAAATTTGAACGAAGAATGTTGCTTGATTTGTCAGTTCTTTAAGCACACAGCAAAAAATCAAATAATCAACGTGATTTGAACATAGATAAATAACATAGGATGCTTTTGATGAGACAAATTAATGTTAACCACATCACAGTATTTTATTATAAATCTGAGAGTTTATAATTTTAGTGCTTGGAGAAGAAAGTACGGATATATCCTACATCTAAGTAAAATAAAGGCTTCATAAAAAATACAGTTGCAGGTGTGGAGAGAGTTCCAGGTAAATTTTAGTTCCAGTTTACACATAAATATCTTTATACATACAATAAACCCTATCCCTTTCTTTTGAGTAATGAGGTAAAAACTAAAATATAACAACATAGACGGAGTTTTATACAAAGCAGAAATAAATATTGATTGCCGTTAACAATCTCGAATAGATCTTGTTGAGGATCGTGAGGTAGAGAACCAATTGGGAAATGTCAAGGGAATTACATTTATAGTAACGAGTCCAATCCACGGCATCGACGCTTCGTGTGAATTCGTTCTATTGGATTAATTGGGCAAACGAAAATGCCAATTCCAAGTTTCGTAGATTGCCTAAATCGAGGAATTGGTCTAGAAACAAGTTGGCAGAAAATACCCAGTGACAAGTAAAAGATGTATTAAATTAAAATAGATGAGGAAATTCGGGATCGGTAATTTGAAAATTACACTCTATTCAAATGACGAGTCGTGGAGAAGCTGAAATAATTCTGTTCCTTTCTGCTACTTTATCTAAGATTAAAGCTGTTTTCATTATGATTTTTACGATGTCATTATTGTTATCGGCTCTATTTGTAGTGCGGTCACAGTACTTATATTTTCTACTAACAGTAGACCTCGCGAGCACAAGCTTATATTCGTAGCTGATGCTATAATTTAAAAGAAATCTTCTTGGTGATAATTGTTTGATTAAACCACTTTGCGAATAGGTCAATAACTTTATTACTACAATGATTTAAGTGTTTAATTTATTTATTGCTACCTATATCTAGAAAAGTTGCAATCACAGACTGCTCAAAACAATTTTCATTGAAATTATTTAATATTAGTCTACTATTTTAGTTAATCATAATTTCTAGGCAGAAGCGGACTAGCCACTACTACATCAACGGGAACGGGGGGGGGGGGGGGGGGGGGGGGGGTCCGTGATGTAGGATGCTACAATACCATATAATGCGCCTTAGGGGTAATCCGCCTCTGCAAACATGTGCGTACCACAAGCCAATCTGTTCTTTTTATTTGCGATTGATCGCCACGCGCCCCTAAAATCTGGCGCCCTAGGCCCGGGCCTTTTCGGTCATTATGGTAATCCGCCTCTGTTTATAGAAACCCCCAGCAGCAGTCATTTAGAAATATGCAGGGGGGACGGGAGAATTTTTTAAGGTTCCGTTGTACACAAGGAACTAGGGGATGCAAAATCGAATCTCTCTCGTCAGAACCGGTTTTTCGGTTCCGATAGCTACTTGGAATGGAACCGAATAATATTAAATTGTAAAGAACCGGTTCTATAGTTCTGTTGAACCAGTTTTATTTAACTACACAGAACCGGGCTTACCCGGGTTTTTTAGAACGGGGAAAAACCGCTTCCATGCCCTATGAAGAACCCTTATAGTTTCCCCATGTCCGTCTGTCTGTGTGTTCGTCCGCGACTTTGCTCAAAAACTATAAGTACTTGGTATATATATGCATATTAATAATGCCGAGAAAATCGTAGAATAAAATTATGAAAAAAAAAATGTTTTGGGGTAGGTAGGTAGGTACCTCCCGTACACTTCGGGATGAATTATTTTTTCTCATCTACTCCATCGTGTGTGGGGTATAGTTGGATAGGTAATCAAAAATATCGGTGGTATGCGAAAACCATTTTTGAGTTTAGAGATCCGTTTGCAAACTATTCAGCTTTGAAGTGATCATTTTTGTTAGAGTCACGTGTCCTCTATCCCTACATGCCAAATTTCGTTTATGTAGGCCTTATAGTCTCTGAGTAAAATGACTGTGACATACGAACGGACAGATAGACGGACATGGTTCTTCTTCTTCTTTTTTGTATTGGACCCGCATTAAAGCATTTGCCAGTGTCAAGTACTCGTATTAGGATTTTTTCAAGTTTCTTGAATAAAACAAGTTGTAAATGTTCTAGTCACAGTCTAAGTCACGTATACAGTCAATTTATAAGTCGAGTCTTGCTTCAGTAAAGTGGTGGCGACTTTACTAGAAAGCTTCTATGGAGTTTTGCCGACAACGAAAAATCACATGTTGTACTGCTTTATTTCACTTGCCCACACTCACGCACTTTATCGAACACTTAATTAATAAAACACCACCATTTTTATAGCATTAATGTTCAAAATAACACAAGTTTAGGAAAATAAAACAAAGCAACAACACGTCACTAAGACGTTCCCGCCAAAACCCTCAAGACATGGTTGATTACTACAATTTCCGTTTCCAAATTGTTATTGTAGATATCACTTATTATTAATTCTATACAACATTATTATTAAATTAATGTTATCATTCATAGCAAACTTGCTACATCGCCACTCAATCACTATTATTACAATAGCAATCTCATTGGTCCAAGGCGAAAACTCTTGCTTTATTTCACTATACTGATACAATAGCCTCATTAGCTTCACAATAACGTTGATCTATCGAGCGACCAATCGCACGCCGTCGATTTATCAATACATTGAACTTGTTTGTAACCTGTCTCTCGAATTATTTTTTTATGTAGAAATAGGTGTGAGCTTGACCGCCAACTCGCCTGATGTGATGTTAAGCGACGTTGCGGACTACGATGGAGCGCGCTTACCTAGACGAAACCAATTCACTCGCGATTATATTATATCTATCGACATAGAAAGGAAGTGTATTCCACAATCTAGGAGTCCGCACGATGAAAGTGGAGTTAAAGCGTTTCGTTCGGGTTTTTGGTATATCCACCATGAAACGGAAACGAAATAGCGTAATTTTTTTACCCTGAAATGAAAACAGCGACCAAACATAGGTACCAAACTAGAAAAATTAAATAAAATGAATTAAAATGACATATTCTGATCCGACTTACTTATCATAAAAATTCGTACTTTACTCAGCCGCAATTTTAGAAGTTCAGTTAAAACTTTTCGGCTATTTGGTAAGCTACTTGTGTTTCGAGTAAATTTACTCCTTCAAGACATCTGGTTCATAGATCATATTTTTTTATTTAGGTACCAATAAAAATAAATCGTATTACGGATTATGATTGTGCAAGTAATTTTAATATCCGACATTGAACTGAGTAAGGAAGATTTTATTAGAAATCTGAACTTAAAACATCAACTACAAAACGTAAATTTATTAGTCCTTTGAACCAAATAGCTCCAAACTTTGGAGTTATCCGGTTCGAAGGAGTAAATAAATAAATAAATATTGGTGGACATTTCACACAACATCTAGCCCAAACTAAGCAAAGCTTGTACTATGGAACTAGATGGCTGATAGAATACATATATACTTATTTTTTGTAAATATATACATATGATATATAGAAACACCCAGACACAGAACAAACATCCATGCTCATCACACAAATGTTTGCCCTGGGTGGAGATCGAACCCACGACCTTTCAGTTCAGCAGGTAGACGGACAGTCAATGAATAATTGGAGTAATTACGATAATTTTGGCAGTAGCGAACTTCAATTTTTTTTTCTCGAATATATTGAGATCTAGCGCTAGATACTATACTCGGAAAATACTTTTGATTTGAGGCGTACACGGGACCTTTATCTGCGTATGCTAATATGTAAATAATGCCAAAGAATATACTTATAATATTGAAATCTATATATATTACAAACCACTGAAAAATAGGTATAAAATATAATAACTACAAATAAGAAAATTGGCTAGACAATATTGCGTGTTATATTTTATTAATAATATAGCTGCTGCACCTAAATCAACACTTTTGAATATTCTCCCTGTGTACGTTAGCTAAGAAAATCCGAATCATTTCTTTGTCCCGATTTCAAAAGTGTTACACCGCCAGTTAGCACTGCAATTCATTTTAATTATCACATAATCTCGGCGTACAATTTCCTGTCGTGTGTCGTGTTATTGTCTACAAACAATGCCGGTTACATAAAAGATAACCTGAATTACTCGGACCGTGTAAACTGTATACAGACCAGGTTTCACCACCTGATTGTGGCTAATTCTACAATAGTAACATGTTAATTCCAATAATACTTAGATCTTATTGGAATGGTAATTTATATTCTCTATATACATTTTTTCTGGAGGCTTATTTATTTATTTATTTTATTAGCAAGTTGAAGTGACAGTGGGCAGTGCACATAGTACGTAGATAGAACTGATGGCCGATGGGCCCGTAAATTTCTCGGCCAGTGGGGATCACGGACCAGCAAGCGCAGCATAGGAAAACCAGATGAAAGGATGAAAGGATAAATGATATCATACAAGTAGCAGATGATGTATTTCTGTTGCCGCTATAACAACAAATACTAACAAGTATCAATGTTAAAAGAAAAACAAAATACCCGACTGCAGAAAAGAGGTTTTTACAGCCTTATTACAGTAGGTACTTGTGTTTTTTTTTATTTTGATGTACCCATAGTGTCACTCTCACAACTAAGACAAATCTATTGACACCACACACATCAAAATCGGTCAAGCCGTTTAGGCTCTAGGGCGTGTCAAAGAAATATACATACAGACATACATACACTCGAAAAACATAACCCTCCTTCTTATGCAGTCGGGTAAAAAAAAAAAAAAAAATTAAGGGGGCTCCCATGCAACAAACGTGATTTTATAGAGTACGGAACCCTTCGTGCACGAGTCTGACTTGCACTTGGCCGGTTTTTTTAATGTTACAATCTACTTTTGTTGGTATATATATTGTTATTTCTATTACATTGGTTGTGTATTATAAAAATCTACTTATCATTTGTAATGATTATCATTTCAAATTATCAGCAGTACGATACAACGGGTCCAAAAATGCAGAAACTGAAGGAAATAAACATAATTAATAAATTATGTTTATTGCCTTCAGTCTAAGAAATCTCAAATATTTAATTATATGTTAGGAGCTTAGTTTCACTTTTACTAGCGCAAATAAAGGTAATTAGCATAAATTCTGCTAGGCTGTTTATGAAGGCTATTTTGCTAATGCGCGGGACAGTTATATCGATTTTAATCAGATTTCTAAAGTTAAACATGTATGTACTATACTATGTTAAAAAGTAGCTTTTAAAAAAATAATTAAATTAACATTTAAATATTATAATTTATATATTAATCTATGTAAACCTTTCATTTTCATTGAGTGAGTGCTGCGAGTTAATTTTCTTAGACAGAAATATAGTACCTAATACAATTATGACATATTAACAAAATATTATTACCTACTTATTACCAAAAAAGTTTGCGTTGTTTAGCTAATATGTACTGTACATTCAAATGAAATGAAAAAAATTGTTATTTTTATTTTATTCGTAACTGTAATATTTTAAGAAAAAGTATTTCAATGTTTTTAGGGCACGATAATTTGGGTAGTGTTATACGCCTTTATCTATTAAATCCATGCATGCCTTTACGTCTAAGCAAACAAAAGTCTAGTTTTATCATTAACATCGAAGGAGAACGTAGTAGACCTTTTTCTCTATCCATAGAGATTACACTACATTACTCTATTTATAAGTCTGGCACATAAAGCTTGCATCCTTTGATCAAGCTCCGCGGTTTCAGGACGTTCCTCTCAAGATCTCGAAGAGCTTGGAGATCCTAAGGGTCAATATTTCTAGTGAGGTTCAGTTTCGGGGTCACCTAGAGGCGAAAGCGAAACTTGCTTCCAAGAAGCTTGGTGTGCTCAACAGAGCTAAGCGGTACTTCACACCTAGTCAGCGGCTTCTACAATACAAAGCGCAAGTGCGGTCCCATATGGAGTACTGCTCCCACCTCTGGAATGGCGCACCTGCTTATCAACTTCGGCCTCTTGACTCCCTACAGCGTCGATGCAAGCTTACCGATAACCTAGACTCGCTTTGTCTGCGTAGAGATGCGGGATCCATTTGCATTTTCTACCGCTTGTTTTTCGGGGAATGCTCTGAAGAGCTTTTTGAACTAATACCTGCTTCGGAGTTCCACCATCGTACTTCACGAAACCGCTAAAAAGCTCCCCACATTTTGCATAACTGGAAATCTCATACAGTCAGGTTCTCACGCTCCTTCCTCCCGCGAACAAACGAAATGTGGAATGTCCTTCCTCGGGAGGTTTTCCGCCGAGCTTCAACAAAGAGCGTTTTAAAAAGGGTGTCTACAAGCACCTTTCCGGGTTAGCAAAGCAACAGTAATGTCAGTGATGTTGCAGTTGTCCATAGGCGACGGTTATCGCTTACCATCAGGCAAGCCATCTGCCTTTTTGCTTCACCTATTTTATATATAAAAAAAAAACATATTATATAAATCCTCTCTGTCATTAGCCTATTATATATTGTGTTGGCTATCTAGAATATAATTATATAATGTGGTCAATTCTGAAATTTCTTAAGGCACCACTAAACTAATAAAAATTCTTAAACTTAAGACTAAAGTCCTTATGCTTATGACCTAAACTTATGACTCATAATTTTATGACCTAGGTCATAAAATTATGTAAAATATACGCGACAAATCCGTTAAATGTTGTTTCATTTTAATTATTTAGAGAGATATAACTATTAAAAAAATACACAATATAGAAAAATACAGCGAAAACGTACTTATGGCTACATATGCTTTTAATTGGCGGCCTTATCGCTTAGAAAGATCTCTTCTAGGCAAACATGCACGGATAGGAGATGTCACAGTGACCTAGAAGATTGGAATCTTGGAATTTTCAAGGCTAGAATGATCAGATATCTTCTAGATCGGCGAGCTCCATCCTTGGCCACACCGTCACTAAACATCAGGCGAGTTGGTGATCAATCGTAGATCTACAATGTATAAAAAAAAGAAAAAAAGATAGGTAGTATTAGGTAAAATATATTGCATCAATAAACCCCATAAGGGCACTTAGGCACTATAATAACTTAACAGGTATCACAATAAAGCTTAGATACTTATAAATAAGCGTAGGTACGCCGCTGGTAGGGCAAACGGGCACGCTATTTAATGCCTAGGGACACCTTCGAATACCTTGAAAAATAAATAGGTGTTTACTTGAAGCTGGTGGTCGTAAAGATTGTAGAATACAAGTACAGAGTTATTCCCTGCGGCGCAACAGCCACACGCAACTTACGCTGCTCCCGACTAAGCGGCTGTTCACTAATAAAAATAAATAGAATAAATAATAGTTAGTATTATGCTAATAATAGCTTACGCTCCATCGTAATCCGTAACTATCGCTTAACATCAGGTGAGTTGATGGTCTACAAGCGCAAACCTATTTTCGAATAAAAAAAAATAAAGATTTTTTGAAAGATCTTTACTAAATTTTATGCATTCGCATTTTAAATACTTAATGCTTTTTTAAGAGGTCCTTTGTTGATATTGTGATTTAAAAACTGAACAACTTAACGAAATAAATCTGTCTCTTTGCTTAATTTAAGGGTAGATGGCGATGTGTGAAAATATCCACTATTTTTTTAAAATAAATAAAGGCTTATCTCACGAAATACCTTAACTTCAAATAACATCATAAAATAAATAATTACTTTTCTTATTTACGTTTACTCTCAATTACATTTCTATATGTGTTATAATAATGTATTTACAAAAATAGATATATACATATACATAAATATTCGCTAATATGTCCACTAATATTCATCTACTTATTTATTTATTCTCCTTAAAAAAATACTTAAGCTTAAATTGTGGGGAAAAATTCGCATGAAAATTCAGAAAAGTTCAAGACTAAAATTACGACGTATATATGCTATTAGCATTTGATACCTTAACTGTGGAACTAGATTTATTCGAATCCCGTTTATTTATTGGTACGCGTGATTAATGGACGGCCCTTAATCTGCTACCTTATCGGGTGAAATATTAATTCCATAGTCCAGTACTAGTTACATGATTAAATTATGACTAAAAGAGAGTTACAGCAAGGGCTAATAAGCCAAAAGAGGCTTGTCGTACTAAAAACAACTTTTTAAACGAGTTATATTTTTTTTATGTATATGTTTGTTTCTATATTTTAATTATTTTATGTAAGTACCTTAGTAGGTGCCTGCGACACAAGTTTCGTCCACCTAAGTGTAAACTTAATCATGAACTATTTGACTTGTAAATGTATTTTTTTTGTACCCAATATTAATAACTGACTGTTGACTATCAACTAAATTGGCCAAGTGCGTGTTGGGTCACGCGCAAGGGTTTCCTAGTTGCACTTCACTATGCGTAGACATAAAATAGAGCTACTTGTTTGATACTATGTACATATTCATTGATTTTACGATTTAAACGGAATTATATGTAACATAATATATGTTAAAATTAGTTTCATTTCAATGAGTAACACTCCGAAACCCTTAGAAAATGGTATATTTTTATGCTAATTGTCGACGATGTACAGTCCAATGTTTAGTTTTCCCTAAAATCTAAGTGGACACAACCCATAATCACTCATGTCTGATAGATAGATAAACTCTTTATTGTACACCATTGAACAAATACAATATTACAAAGAAACTTACAAAACCAGCGTGACAACAGGCGGCCTTATCGCTAAAAGCGATCTCTTCCAGGCAACCGCGGATCAATTTATAGAATAAGTAAAGCGGGTCATTAGGTAGTTATTGGGTATTGTAAATCACATTTTGTCTCCTTTGAGTCCATTCCATAACTACCTACTATGTCTGTCTACTATAACTATTGGATTACCTTTAGACCTTAGTTCGACTTGAGCCAACTTTACCCAAATGAGCGTTACATAGCCGAGCGTGATGGCTCAGGTTCAATGCCCACAAAATAAAATGCTCAGCGCGCATCAAGAAGTTGTCACTCCAAAACCTATGTTCAATTGCTTCTAGCAGCTACTAGGTATCTATAAATCCGACGTCCAATTGCTTCTAGCCGCTACTAGGTATAAAAAAATCCGACGTCCAATTGCTTCTAGCCGCTACTAGGTATCTAATCTGTGATGCAGGTCTCGTCACAGGCAAGTCTGCGACTACCGCGTGAACTGTGGCAAGCTCCCCCAGGAATGCAGCTACGCAGGAAGCGGCCAATGACCGGCGTCATCTCGCTGCGACTCAACGCCATGTAGATTGGAACCGACGCTGATTACCCTGTTCATGGCCACAGATTATGTGATAGTAGTAGTGGTATGTTAAGTTCCAATTTCCAATATGCTGTAAGAAAGAAGTTTCTGGTATTGGTATTCAAGTTTGCAGTCAAAGGAGAGTGTTCCAGTTCCAGTCCTAAATTAGTAAACAAGAAAAGTAGCGAAATTCATTCATTTTGTTTATGTTGTTTACAAAATCATCTGTTGTCAAATTGTGACAAGTTGAAGGCAATGTCAGTTGATGATAGATGGCATTTTATAAAAGAAAAAAAAATATGTTATCGATGCTTAAAAGGAGGTTCGCATAATTTTAGTTTCTGCAACAATTTAGAATGACTGGAGTCGAATAAAATCAAATAATATGTATTTATTACCTGCAAAATTTATTGAAAACTTAAATCTAACTTATATACTTATATTTAGTGTATTTCCGCTCGAAGCGGAAAATACCCGAGATATAATTATAAGTTAGATTTATGATTTTTTTTACTTAATTTCAGAAAACAAAGATTGATTGATGGATGGCACATGCGTCAACTCCTTGCTTGCTGGAGCTGGACTACTTGGCGTAAGTATACGTTTCAACGTATGTTCAAAATCGGTTTAGTAGGTACTTTGATTTTTAAAACAAAATAACTGGAAAAAATATGTCATCCAAGGAAACGAATTTGCGTATTTTGAAGACAATCGTTTTAGGTTTCAAAACTATATTTATATTTTATTTGTCTTTTAAAATTTAGCCAAGACTATAATAATATATCGATTGACTCCTATTTATATGATTCGGAGTTGCTACTGTGGAACATACGTAAATAAAGACTGAAATCTTTTTTTTTATACATTATAGATCTACGATTGACCACCAATCGCCTGATGTTGAACGACGGTGTGGCCGAGGATGGAGCTCGTCGATCTAGAAGATATTATTATCTATTCACTAGCCTTGAAAATTCCAAGAAAAAATCTTATTTGAATTCTTATTTTATCATAGGGTCCGATCTACGGAAACTCATATGCTTACTTACATACTGCTAAAAACATAATCGCCAATCTGTCACAGAAAATATGTTATTTCGAATTGTTTATCGCAATTTACGATTCAATTACATATTATTGATCGTTTCGGCAAAAAATATTATATCCAAATAGTGGCAGCTGTGCGTGTTGAAGCGTAAAGCAAATATCACGCCTGCATTGAATTCGATTTGATGCCACGTTACATTATCGTCTCCGTGCGACCGCGGCGCAATATTTACTTGCTATTTTAGTGCTTTCACATTAGGCGACTCAGCCGCGCGGTATCAATAGTGCAGAACCCTTCATTTTAGGTTCTGCGATCGCGGCTTTGCGACTGCGCGACATGATTGTGCGGCAACATTGCTCTGCTTTAAATACGCAATATTTATTTAACAAAAAAAAAAAACAGTGAACCTCGCTGAGTTATATAATTATTTTATGTATTTACAATATTTTATAATATAATTTATTATTTATGTAACAAAGCTCTTCTTTTAAATTAGCCAAGTCCATAATTTTGCCAACGATGGAGATCAATTCTCAGTAACTGTCACACTTTACAAGGAAAGGCCATCATAATTTTATGTCTCTAGTATGTTTGTTGCCTCATAACTTTCGACTGGGTGAACCGATTATGACGATTCATTTTTTATTTGAAAGCTAGTGCTTTCCGTATGGTTCCATTTCAATTTGGTCCAGTTCTGACAACGGCATCCATGAGAAGTCGGTTGCTTTAATTTTTTAAACTATAATTATCGCACAACAACTTTTAACACCTTTTCAGTGCGGCGCGGGCTGCGGCGGCGTGCTGTCATAATATATATAACTGTGGCGCCGTCATGTTTTTTTATGGTTACAAGACGCACGAATAACACAACAAGACAGCCACTCTACTTAGCCGCGCTATTAAATCGCTTAATGTGAAAGCACTCTTATCGGTTCGATCTTCTACGTGGTTATTGCGAGGCTAATTCGGCAATCGTTGCATCACCTGCTTTTCAATGTTAACAGAAATAGTAGGTATTTTCGCAAATATGACGATGTATGATAAATTGCAGAAATATGCGAACAGAGTACATCGGTTACTTCTAGGTAACCGCGCTCCTACGTGGACCACAAAGGTGAGTTAGTGGTCGGCCGCAAGCTTACATTTTTTTTATTTAACATTGGATAGAAAACGTTGTTGGGAAAATTAGTAAAATCTGGAAATTGTGAGTGCTTTTTAACTGACTTTCAAAAAGGAGGAGGTTCCCATTTCGACTGCATGTTTTTTCGTATGTTTGTTACGCGATTTCTTCGCCAATTACGAATTGATTTTCTTGACTCTTTTTTGATTGGTAGGTAGAGTATCAAAATCGGTTCAGTATTTTGCTACTTAAGAACGTTTGCTTTTAACTGGAAAAAATGACACTCAAGTAAACACATTTGTGTATTTTTTAAAATTATAGTATAAAAGGTGTTTTAAAATTAACTCAAGAATCTGTCTTTTAGCGTTGGCTAAGAAAGAAGATTTTTTATGCATGATAGACCTACGATTGACCACCAACATGTCTGATGTTAAAGTGTGGCAGAAGGTGGAGCTAATCGATCTAGAAGATATCTATTCAGTCTAGCCTTGAAAATTCCAAGATGTAGGTTTTAGGATAGAAAAAAGGAGAAAACAACAAAACAAAAGGAATAAGCTAAGATTTGAGAGAACTATCCAAGACATTAAATAATGCATAGGCACCTATACAGTGAAAAACTGAGTTAAAAAAAGCATACATGTAGTTGGGTAAGGGCAGGGTGTTGGTGGTAACCACGTTGGTTACGAAACAAAGTAAAAAGCCTGTACGTTTAATTAATTAAATGGCACGCATACAAGTAAGAAGTAAACGCTTACACAACACACTAACGTGAATTATACGAACAAGAAGAACGAACACATTTTTTTTTTAATGTTTGTGATATCCTATGGCACAAGATATATGATAGAATTGCTCGTAAGTAGAGGCAATATGTAAGGTATGAGAAGCCTTCATATTCAAAACGAGTTGAATTAACAAGTAATTGTTTTTAAAAAAAAAACGACTTAAAATTACGCAATTCGTTTACTTGGATGACATATTTTCCAGTTATCTTGATATAAAACAAAAATACTGAACCGATTTTGTTAAAGTTTCTACGGGACCACCTGGACACTTTCGAAAAAAAAACAAATCGATCTTAGAGTAATCAGGGAGCATATACAAAAAAATCAAACACAAGACACAGATACAACTAAACAATATACAAACTACACAAACATATTCGTAACTCCCCAAACTACTACGCAAAAAGCAAATAGTTTACCCTGGACCGATAAAGGGTCAACCTGTTGGATTTTTTAAAAGCGAGTTGGTTTAGAGAGTTTAAATTTGACGTCTGCCTGTCTGTGGCATCGTAGCTCCCGAACGGATAGCCGATTTTGATAATGATTTTTTTTTGTTTGAAAGGTGAATTAGTCGGGAGTGTTCTTAGCTATGTTTCATTAATTTTAAAGCCGTTTTTTTTTGCCTGTGGTTTTTGAGTTTTCTAACCTTATACTTGTGGTAAAATGGCTTACTCAATACGCACCTATCTCAAAATGATTATTATTAGACTGATGCAAGTTCCATTCAATGTTAGTAATAACTACTATTTATAACAACTATAATTATATTCCGTGAGATTTTAGCAGGACGGGAGCATTAGTCACGCTAGGCGACTCGAAGTGGATTCCGCCGGCATGTATTGAGAAATGCTTGAATTTTTTGTCTTCTCACGTTTACGTATTTAGTAGCGTGGAACCTCACAGTAGGCATCCAGTGCTGCGTAATAGCTTGTTGAAGCCGGTTATGTAAAAGGAAAGATACCATCGTCAGTTCCAATCCAATTCCGTCATTAACCCTTGTGGCACTCTAGTTTTTGGATTGAAGATTGTTTGCTGTTGATGCATCATTATATATATATATATGTAGCTGTACATTCTTTTATGCATTGTTTAATATACATATTAGATCTACGTTTCGCGCATCCAGCGCATCAAGACCAGCCACAAAATGGGCAGATAACCTCATACAAGTGGCGGGAAGACGCTGGACGCAAGCCGCTTACAATCGGTCTTTTTGGAAATCCATGGGGGAGGCCTATGTCCAGCAGTGGACTTCTTACGGCTGAGATGATGATGATGATGAGATCTACATTTTATCACCAACTCGCCTGATCGTATGTGAGTTTGTGGCCGAGGATAGAGCTCATCGATTTATTCATTTCGGCCTTGACAATTCTAAGATGTACCCAAGAAACAGGGAAGGCATTGGGAGGGAGTTTCTTTTCGATGCGATACGCATTAAGAATACTTATAGTCCGAAATCCTTGAGCACAGATTTTGGACATTTCTAATAGAAATGTGTAGTATGTAGTAGTATATAGATTTTGTGTTGTCCTGTAGTGGGATAAGGATAGCGAAATAAGGATAATTTCCAGGAATTAGATTTGCTTTTGACTGCCACTTATTCAACCGCCAAGCAGTAGTGTGCTAGCATTACTGTTTGGATTAACGGGAAAAGTTTCTAGCATTTCCGGGGATAATGAGATTAACGTCGAATATCTCAAGGTGACGATAGGTACACGGAAGCCAGTAGGCGGTGGCTGAAAACGGAAACCTAAGCATTGAGCTGAGTGGGGTTCAATGGGTGAAGCCTGTGTCCAGCAGTGGACTAGAGTAGGCTGGTGATGATAATGTTTTCAGAGTGACGAGCGCATTGCAATGGCACATAGGGTTTTGAACTGTTGAAGTCAGAGTTCTGTGTAGTAGCGGACTGTAGAGAGACTGATGTGACGCCACGTACTGTGCTGTGCGTGACGTCACCTGCCGGATCCAGCGGAAGACCAGCGCCGGTTGGCAACAACTGGCACCATGCTGAGCTGGAGCCGGCTTGTGGCAAAAACTTAGTTTAGTTTAGTTTAGTTAAATTTTAAATCGTGTTAATATTTTTTAAGTTTTTGGCACATTAAAAATCTTGTCTATTGTCTATTGATGACTGGCTGAGCGTCTTGCTCGTCTTGTCACCTTAGTAATAGTTATAAATCAATTAGGCATTATACAATAGTTGGTAGGCATCCACCAAGAAGTTCTCAATCGCAGAACCAAGAAACACAGCTAGTCAAATGACGAAATAAGTAAAATTAAGGCAAGTTGGAAGCCTAGTAAATGAACGAAACCTTCAATTACGATAATAATCTACCGTCCATAAAAAGCTATCTTCACATACGAAAACGGTATGGAGGTCATATTGTCCATTGAGACACAGATCTACGCCGACAATCAGTGTTCAAGTGAAGATCGAGTAAAGTGGTCTCAGTGATCAAGGGATAGGGCAGTGAAAGGGTACTCCGACTCTCGAAAGTTCTGCGTTAAACCTGAACTGCGCCCCGCGACTACAATATATTAATTGAACTGTCCATCTGTTTGCAGCTGTAAAATATTAAAGAAGATAAGCTGGAAAGCTGGTGATTTATACGAAACAATTCGCCACGTAATACCAAAACCTCAATTCCATAGCTGCACTTTATGTATTATATCATTTTACGATATATAGATAATGCGTAAATAATATGAACAGGGTTGTAGTTGTGACAATTAGTATATAGTAATAAGTGGAAAATATCGTAGGGTTTTGGGATATAATGATGAATGTTTGTGAATGAATGAATAAAAAAAGACTACTTGGTTTAACAGAGTTTTGGCTACAGCGTTTACTTTATCGTAATATTTCGAAAACAGTTATCACTTGTTTGCAGTGTTGCACTATTGGAGATACAATTTTGTTTCCTGGGAAAAAGATGTATTCAACGATAAGGCGTTCTGTAAAAAATCGTCCCCCTCTTTCAATGGGGTGTCACCTCTACTTTTTATTAATTCCATATTTTTTCTAAACATGGCCTGAAGTGGCTCCTAGAGTACACCTGTCTACTAAATATGCTTAATTTACCAATAAGCTCGGACTAAATAACTGTAACATATATACATACAGACAGACAGACAGACAGACATTACAAAATTATAAGGATACTACTGCAGAAACTCAAAAAACAATCTGCCTAATGACTCATAATAGAACGGAGAAAAAACATTTGAAAGTGTAGTGGCAAACCCCATGCTGAAACTGGTTCTTGCTGCCTCATGCCTTATGTAAGACATATTAGGATTTATGAAAGAAAACAAACCTGCCTAGACTTTAATTTCCTTATCCATTCCACGGACATAAAATTCCACGTAATTAGGGTTGCCAACTTTTCTGTACGTAGACATATTTTAGTAGTCTATTATAATAATGTAAAAAATATAGAACTTTGTAATATTCGTATCTGCCTGACCACAACACCGCAAATTACTCTATAACCATCCATCTTATTGAAATGTCAAAAATACGTACTCAGCGGTATCTATCAACGTTTTTGATGCGTATTGCACTGCACAGGAATAGAATTTTTTGTCGTCATCTCAGTTTCGTGAGTGCTAAAATTTCGGATTTTTTAAGACTACATTGAATAGACATCTTCTAGGTTAACAAGCTACATCCCGCCAAACCGTTGCTTAACATCAAGCAAGTTGGTAGTCAATCATAAATCTATCCAATGTAAAAAAAAAACATAGTCCTATAAACCGGCATACAAAAGCAAATAAAAGAACCAGTAAAATATATGTATTCTATCAGCCATTTAGTTTCCGTACAAGCTTTGCTTAGTTTGGGCTAGATTGTGTTGTGTGAAATGTCCACCAATATATTATTTATTTATTTATATTCTATAATTTTGTAGATTAATTAATTTGACAGCCCTAGCGTCCTATCGCCACGGCATGGCATCTAATGTCGCTAACAGCGACACTTTCAATTAAGACCTGTTCCTCTGCTGTTGGTGAAGAACTTGCGGAAGTGTGCAATTAATGTTGAAAATTGTAATTTAAATAAAAAACCCGGACAAGTGCGAGTCAGACTCGCCCACCGAGGGTTCCGTACAAACTAGTAGATAAAAGGGGGAATTCTATATTTTTTTTATATTTTCCTTCACAAACCGAAAAATATACATCGTAAAAATATTAAAAAAACTGTTTTAGCTTATGCTACTGAAGCTCTTTCATATGATACCCCCATATGATACGGTTAATTCTCGTTAAAATTTGGACCTTCATTCCTTGCATAAAGACACATTTTTTTTGTGATTAAATAAAAGATTACCAGTTTTCGGTTTTTTCCTATATATTCTATTCTATTCCTATATATTCCTACTCTAACACAATGCTTCTTGCCAAATTTCATTGTTCTAGGTCAACGGAAAGTACCCCATAGATTTTGATTCCCTTATGAGTGTCGAAATGTGCGTTTTTTACGAAAAAATCGGCTGTAACTTTTTTTACGAAAACTTAGAAACTTTATCTTTCTTTCTGCAGCAAGATACTATGGATATGCGTATATGGTTTTAATTTCAACTCGATACCTTCACGCGTCACTTTCACGCATGACATATTCCATCTGTGTGACATTGACAGATCATTTAGCTTGACATATCGAATGTTTATGCATAAATGAGGATTAGAAAATAAATACCTAGGTAGAGGTGGATTTTCTTCCGATTTTTAAATAACTATTTTATCGTTCTTTATGCATAAATTATTTAGGATTACATCACCGTGCGCATATTTAATGATCATGGAAATTATATTTACGAGACAGGAAGGTACAATGACTCATTCACACCTGTTCATGTGTACTTATGTATACTGACTTTTAAGTTGTTTGTGTACTTATATTGACATCCACTAGCATAAAGGTTTTAGCAAGTTTTTATATATATTATATAATGTCAGAGCTTTATTACGCCGCCCGAAGGCATTTGACATGGCTTGACGATTGTTGTTTTAAAGAACAAACAACCGTGTACAAATCAACGTGTCATCCGACCCAAGGTAACGTTTAGAAAGAAATAACACTCACGGTTACCCATCCATCCGAAGACTGACCGGTCCGTTTGATCAGTAGCTCTGAGAGTATCTACTAGCAATTATGCGAGCAGTAGACCTCACGGCCACATTTTTTGAAACTATTGTATTTAGTTTGCGCATGATTTGTTCAATAATTCATTTCCCACATAGGTACATCATTGGGCTGTTTGAGAATCAAACGTGGTATTCGAGAAGCAGCGTAAAAACGTAGTCGGATGTTAGATGTGACTTGAACAGATACACAACGAAGTTCTTTAAGGATTCCATTGTTTCTTATTAAGGTACGGAACCCTATTTATTATACCAAATAAATGTACGGAGCGGCCAATGATGGAGCACGTCGCACGTCGACGTGGAAATTTCGTCGTTTACACTTTTATTTCTTTTTATTATAACTTTACTGCTATTGTTAATACATTGTAATAGTGTTCTTATGAAGCTAAAGAGAGAATATTTCTGTAAAGTAATTTCAGTAATTTTATATCTAAAATAAGATACCGCGTGCGAGCGAGACAGCGGCACCTACTCTTAGCTTTCAAAGAAAATTCAGGGAACATTCTCAGGAAATTGAAAATATGGTAGGAAAAATTCGGAAGATTTTTTAAGATAAGTACATCACTGAAAAGAGCTGTATACGAGTACATACAAATGTAGTTCTATAAGTTTTTAAGTGGGTGTAGCTTATCTTCAAGAAATCACACTCCTTTGAGCCAAAGCCCCCATAAATTCTGCTGAGCAGATTAGCATGTAATTTGACTTTCACTCTCGTATGTAATCCACAAGATCAATCTCAGTAGCTTTATGTTAAATTCCCGTTTCGAATACCCACGCACCTCTTGCCATCTATGGATGTGAAAAAATGTTTAAAGCCCTGATAGTACATCAAAGATGTGTGTATGTTTGTAATATGTGGAAAGTGACCTATCGCATAGGTCAATGTTTTCGTGTTATTAGCAATTAAGGATGCCTCTAAACAGATAATATTATTAAGGATCCCCGAAACAATCATTTGCAAACAATTTGCGAGACGATGTTTTTTTTTACTAAAAATTGAATTTATAATTTGGAATTTAAGATTTCAAACTTTTGAAAATATATTGACAATTTTAAATAATAATAATCAATAAATATTGGTGGACATTTCACAGAACACCATCTAGCCCAAACTAAGCAAAGCTTGTACTATGGAACTAGATGGTTGATAGAATACATATATACTTTTGTAAATACATACTTATGATACATAGAGACACCCAGACACCGAACTAACATCTATACTCATCACACAAATGTTTGCCCTGGGTGGGGATCGAACCAACGCCACGACCAGGAGGCAGTCGTACTACCACTGAGCCATGGGCCTGTTTGAACGTATAAGGAGAGTCCATCCTTAAAGGTGCTCTAAACAGTCTAAACGGTAATTATTTTTGCCGCAATGTACGCAATATAATGCCATCATTGTCAACAATAGCAGCCAGAGTACCTATGTCATACATACTCGGTATAAAGAACTCTTCCTTAGGCTGGGTAATATTTTAAGTATGGGTCGGTCATAAAATAATATAGTCTGTTCACGCTGTTTCGCTCGTGCATTTTCAATTTTTTTAAAAGTGTAAATTGTCTATATGTAAAGTACTTACCACAAATGTGTACGTAAAGAATTTCGTCTATTTATTTACATAAAATGCAATAAATACGTAACTGAAGAGACTGTTAGTGCACTGTACATAAAAATCAATTGCTGTTCGTTTGTCTCGCTAAAACTCGAGCACGGCTGGGCCGATTTAGCTGATTTTGGTTTTGAAATGTTTGTCGTAGTCCAGGGAAGGTTTAAACGTGAGAAAATATCGGGTCCACTCATTGATAGGTGATACGAAGTTCGACTGGTCATCTAGTAAATAATAAATATTGGAGGACAATTTCACACCACACCATCTAGATCCAAACTAAGCAAAGCTTATTATACTATTACTAATTATACTACTATGGAATCAGATGTCTGATAGAAATGATATACTTATATGTATGTCATATATACATCTATACTTCTAGTTAATAATAATATAAATAAGGATTCACACAAAAAATATCTAAATTAATTAGGATGTAGTGAAATATGTGTGTCATATTACTCTTATTATCGTGATTCCTTACGTGCAGATTTTTCATGAGTAAATTCAGACAATTTACTTATTATATTTAGAAAAAAAACACGAGCTAGACGAACACCTGAGGAAATCCATTGGTATAGCCGCGTACTGACTGAGCGAGCAGCCTCGCGAGGCAGTCGCGCGAGGCAAATCCTCGGTCAGTCAGGACGTGCCTCGCCCGAGACAAATGACATTAGGCACGTCCTGTACGACCGAGGATGTGCCTCGCGAGGCTGCTCGATCAGTCAGTAGGCGGCTATTACCTTGAGTAATCGCAAATGAATAATCTACGAGAATAATCGCAAATGAACTACAACTAGGAAGCTATTCCAATTCCTTGCTATGCCACTTTTTCTCTCAAGTCTCGACAATGCGACTTGTAGAGAACAATGCACTATTGTAAACACACCTTGATTATAGAGAAAGTTTTCTAGCAAACAGTTTATTGGAGTTGATATCTATCTAAATGTCTGAGATTTATCGTAATGCCTTGTTGTTTTTCACAAAACAAAACATTAGTACTTAGCAATCTTTCCAATTACTTCGTGTTAGAAGTAAAAGTACAAAGAAAGTGTTGTTAACTTTTAGGCTCTATAAGTACTTTAATACTTTTAGTATATAGCTTCAGCAGCTTTCATTCAGAGAATTCATCATAATTACAATACTTTATCAAAGATTACATTTTACAATATCGATGGTAATAATTATAAGACGCTTTTTGAATAAAAAAAAGCAATTAAAAATTACCGAACGAAAATTAGGTAGGTAAATACTTAATTCCTAGGTTATACAAAAACATTGGTTGTCTGTAAAGTCGGTTTACGGACGATAGTATAACGTGACAACATACGTCCGCGCGCGAGCTCCGAGGAATGATAATTGAAGCGATGGTCGGGCGCGGCGCACACCCGCCCGCTTCCTCAGCCACCGCGCGCTGTTGTAACGGGACAAGGAGCGTAACGTAACGAGACAATGCTTATAGTCATACTTTTTCGTGCATGCAGCCGGCGTTCATCGATTTATTAGACGTTGTCACGTCAAAAATCTAGATGAATTCTGAGACAAGACACCTAAGGAATTTTGGCGAAGACGTTGAATTATAAAGCAGTAAAGTCTCAGTTTGAAGCGAACTACTATGTAGATATAATAACAAGATATATCATGCACAAAGATTGTACGAAATTATTATTGAAAAAAATTGAGCTCGTGAGGTCTACTGTTCCAAGAACAACTAATTTACTGGTTGGTCCACAGAAAAAATACACCAAACCAACCATCACTGAATAACAGCATTACTGAAAGTACTCCAGTATCTGGTATTGACCTGGAAAGCAGTAACTAGATCTGCCTGCGTCGGTCTGACCGGATTATGGTTTCTCGGTTAGCAGAGCACCCTGTATTGTCGGTACACCTGTTGCATTTCTACTCTACTATTATAATACGTTTAGAACTGTTATATCTAGGTATACTATGCATTAAACTACAATCTTACCTGATAAGTAGGTAATGAATGTGATCAATTTGGTCATATGAGGTATGGTTAAGTAAGACGCATACCGACATAATTTTGATTACATAGCTAAATAACAAATATGCAAATATCCGCAATTTGCAAAATAAAATATATTAACATTATTTTAAGATGCTACCTGATAATTAAACAAAATTTTTATGTTAATTTTATTTTAAGAATACTTGCTTGAATAATTCAATTTTTTTATATGTGTTTGTTGACTATATTACCTCCATTAATACGAAGACAGAAACATAACAACAAGTAACTTTCCTCGTCAGAAAAAAAATCATAACTTACCTCTAAAAATAACATTTTATGAATTTTATGTTGTAGTCATGTACTTTCTGTCACATTAAAATAATGAAGAATATAGATTAAACATTAATTAGAAATCTGATTGATAACAAACATAAAATTGAATTTTTAATTATTTTTTTATTTAGTATGGCGCTTACGTTATTTTTTTCGAGCAGGTTGCATGTTTCCTCTCTCTATCTATTTACGTTGCTATCGCATAGTTCTATCACTCTCAACCATTTACCCAGTTCGCCCGTGAACATCGTGCGAGGTATCGTCATAATCCTTAATACAAATGAAAATATGTATCTCTGTATGTGTCTATCTGTGGCGTAGCGTTGTCGCGCTCTGTTCCAAAAGGGGAAAAAATGTTTTCTATACATTATTCGATTTCGATCATTATGTTTTTAATAGAAATGTAGTGAATTTTGTTTTAGAGCTTACGTCCACGTGATGGAAAGTCATTGGGCTTACCTTATTAAAATAATCCAACGGTCGTAAATAAAAAATATATCCAAATCTCATCGTTGGGATTCCACCCCACGCCCTCTGATATGGATATTGTGCGATACAATTAACGGAGCCATCATCGTTTTACACTAAATTAGTATTTTATAGTTAGGTCTACAATTTTCCATTAATAATATTTATGATGATTGTAAATTCATCCGCATGAAAGCGGTTGTATAAGCACACACGCTACACAAACCAATTTCTGTAGAGACTGGGAAATGATTACGTCGGCTATTTGCGTAGTTCAACTCTGCTTGAGACCACGACCTTTGATTTCGAAGCACTGCAATATTCATAAGATAATTTTCTAGGAGATATCTCGCACAGTTTTCTAAGGTAGGCTATGATTGAGCAACTGAAATTCTCATGACGATGTGACGACTTATCTCCGTTTTGTTTGTTAAATAATCACATTTGGTATTTTGCATAATAATATTATAGTAACCCAAAAAACATTCATTATTTGTTTAGGCATTTTGCGTTTGTGACAATGTTTCGAAAAAAGATAGGGAGTACAAATAAAGATAAGTCGATATAAGTTACTAAGTATTAACTATTAATATATAGTATTTTATAATACATTTTAAAGTAATAACTATTTATACTTTAATTATTATGAGTAAATAAAATAATCATACAAGTGGGAGGAAGACGCTGGATGCAGGCCGCTACCAACCGGTCTTTTTGGAAATACATGGTCCCGGAGGCCTATGTCCAGCATCATCGTTCATATATCGCCCGTACAGCCAGTTTCTAAGCTTGAAGTGCTGCTATGTTAGTAATAAGTAATCCAAGCCGAGCCCAAGATCCACGTTAAAGTGTCTATTTACGTACGATTATTGCAGTTTTAAAACCACAATCACAGTTTCCGTATCCGTACAATAAAATTTTATCACATGGTAAGCGCACGTGATCTGAACACCAACGCAGCGGAAGCTATAGGGAATAAGTATACCAGTACCAGTGCCATGTTTTTTACTAACAAATATTCAACTACCTATTTTATACAGTAGCTGAGGGCCCTATTTCTAGGTATGTACGAATTTAATAGTTAGAAGGTGAGCGGTGAGTTACAGATGTTTTCTTCCCACTTCTGAGCAAAGCAAAGCACTTATTCCCCATTTCTTTATTTAAAAAAATATAGTTTAAAAAACTGAAAAAAAAAAACAACTTCAAAATACGCCATTCGTTTAGTTGGATGATATTTTTCAGTTATTTTGTTATAATAACCAAAGTACTGAAACGGTTTTGATAAAATTTATACGGGGCCACCTTACTTGACAAACAAAAACAAAAAAATAATCATCAAGAACAATTCATAATTAGCGGAGTTATTGCTGAACAAACATATAAGTAAAAAAATTGTTGAATTGATAACCTCCTACTTTTTGGAAGTCGGTTATTAAATACACCCTTACTCTTGTCGAAACCCATGTCGCTACCTTGAATCAGGAACACAGCGTTGGGTGTTGCGATTCTATCCATTTTGTCACTGTGTTCCTTATGTTTAGAGAAATTTATATCTCATCATTTTACTAGTGTTAGTACTCCTGTTGCTATACTTCACGTTTTTAACCGATTTGGAAAAGGAAGCGGTTCTCAATTGGACTGTACCTATGGTATTTTTAGGGTTCCGTACCCAAAGGGTAAAAACGGGACCCTATTACTAAGACTTCGCTGTCTGTCTGTCTGTCTGTCTGTCTGTCTGTCTGTCTGTCTCCAGGCTGTATCTCATAAACCGTGATAGCTAGAAAGCTGAAATTTTCACAAATGATGTATTTCTGTTGCCGCTATAACAACAAATACTAAAAATTAAAAAAAAAAAAATATTAAGGGGGGTCCCCATACAATAAACGTGTTTTTTTCGTATTTTTTTGCTCAATATTAAAAACGGTAACAGGTAGACGCTTAAAATTTTCACAGAATACTTACTTGTATATTACCTTTCAAAATTAATAATTAAATAACTATAAAGTTAATATTAAAGGGGGGCTCCCATACAACAAATGTAATTTTTAAGCAATTTTTACTCGATCTTAATTAACAGGTAGAAACTTGAATATTTGTAAGTAAATATTTAGAAATATATTAACTATAAAAGTAAATACCTAATCTAATACATAAAAACTCACAAAATGAAAATAATCCGTGCATCTAAACGCGGTGCGAGCGCCGCGCCGCGGTGTGGTGGTGGCGCGAACGCGCGGGTAGCGGGGGAGGTAACATGACGGAGCGAGCCATAGCCGCGCGTATTCGCTAGGGATGGGTTATACTTGCAAAATCTCATACCAGGGCTTCCAAGTGCGCCCACATAAAAATACCAGCGCCAAAAACCAGGGCTCAAAACCCTTCAAAGTATTTTTTTCGTTAAAGAAAATTGATTTGTATTTTAACTAAGATAAGGTGCACAATTGCGTAACAAGTTTTTCTACTAAAATACTTTCATAGGATATTGTTCATTATATACGTTATAATAAGAAGCATAATGGCATTCACGAAATTCAAAACGTTCCAAACGACACCAAACATGACTGAGCGAGCGCGATATATATTGCTTGCCTACTTCGTTCCGTGTATTTGACGATGACACCCGAGTGAAGCGCCAAAAACCAGGGTCAAAACCCTTGAAAGTATTTTTTTCGTTAAAGAAAATTGATTTGTATTTAAGTTATAATAAGGTGCACAATTGCGTAGCGAGTTTTTCAACTAAAATACTTGCATAGGAAAATGTTCATTGTACATGTTACAATAAGAAGCATAATAGCATTCGCGAAATCCCGTAAAGTAAATACTTTTTCTCCTTGCAAGTGTTTCGGGCGGCACCTGGTCGCCATACTTGCAAGCAAATACCTGGTGTAAAAACCTGGTTGCGTAAATACGCACCTTCCCTAGTATTCGCGCGAGCGTTGTCATGCTGCCCGGATGTGTATCGAAAACCTACCTATAAGTTTGCAATTTACTACTTGGAATTTCGTTGATTTCTCGTTATTTTATAAACAGAACTAAACTTTGTAGTATTATAGATGATAGTACGGAACCCTTCGTGCGCGAGTCCGACTCGCACTTGGCCGATTATTTGTGTTTGTTACGCAATTATTTCGATGAATCTTGTTTTATTTGACAGTTAATACTTCAGAGGTGATCCCATAGAAATTTTATGAAATTAATAAAACATTTTTTTTTAAAGAAATATTAATTTGGCTGTTTTAGTTTTTAAACTTTAAATTATTTATTAATTAAAGGGAAATCTTAGCTCTTTTTAGAATTATATGGAATTAAGAATATGTACCACCTACTCACTAAGCCTCGCCAGCCTCGGCACTTTATTAGGGAGAACTACAGGATCTCGAGAAGTATGCGGAGCAAATCTTACATACCACAATATTCATTATATAGGTACATTTACAACATCCCCAATTAAGAAGTTTCTTCACATGAAATAAATGTTCTTAGTTTCTAAGTTAACCGTCACGAGTTAGGACAGTCGTGCCGTCCATTTGATGGTGGAAAGCTCGCTGAATAAAAATAGGTTTACACGTACCATTTGCCGCAATAACTTTATTGTCCGCCATTTGTAGTCGTGACCGTGAGTTACAAACAGCCCGGAGTCGATTTGCTCGAAACAATCAGGAGCGTCGATAAGACCCAATTGGACTTTTGCTAAGTTTATTGATCTTCGGGAAGCGATATTTCGTCGACATTGATGAAAGTATTTCGAAGGTATTTTAGTGTAGTTTGTTACTTTTGTTTTTTTTTGCTACTGGTTCTGTACTGTACCTAAGAAATACATAAGCATAACTGATTGTGGAAGATTAGCAGACCTCATACAAGAGGCAGGTAGATGCTGGACGTAAGCCGCTTCCAACCGAACCTTTTTGGAAATCCATCAAGGAGGCCTATGTCCAAAATTTTTAAAGTATATTAATGTACAGATTTTGTACCGTTACAGTTTTTATTATTATTTATATCAAATTTGACATACCTAAATAAATTAGATACCAACTCGACTAAAATACTTGCTTCTAATTGATAATACTAGTAATGGAACTAACATACTAATAATAATAGAAGGCAAAGCATTCACCTTCTATTATTTATTAGAAGGTAGGGAAGTTCGTATAGACTGAGTGGCCAGCCCTAGTGACAGAGTTATTAAGCCGCCGAAAAGCCTCTAACCTGGCTTGACGGTTGACAAACAACCGGGACCTACAATTTAACGTGTCATCCGACACATGGTAGCACTCAGAAGACTGACCGGTCCGTCCGTTGCTTGACATTAGTGATCGTGTGAGAACACCTAGTCAAGAATTAGTCACCTAGTCTAGAAGGTAAAACGAGGAGATGTCATTAAAATTACTTTAATGACATTGACATTATCAACATAACGACTTACTAGCAATAAAATGTTCCCACTGTGCACTGTGCAATGTGAACTACAGATGTATATCAAATTACAAAAACCACAATCAAGTAACTCCCATAGCTATCACTTTCTGTGTGAAAGTATCTAATACGCAACAATAAGTTGAGAATCAAGTCTAATGCAAATGTTGTCTTATTTGATACAGATACACAAATGTAACTCGATACACTTGAGGAAGAAAACTTTCACATTTGTGTTTCCATGTGATTCGTTTTAATCATTAGGTGGCTACTTACGAGAATCATTCATCGTACTCAAATTGATTTATTCCATAGGTATTTGAAACTGATTTATCACCTAAAGTATAATTTAATGGCAATTTTTTTATACAAAACAATATCAACAGATTTTTACTCACTAAACATAGTGATTTGATTTGAATATATATATGTATATATATATTGTTTTCGTTAAAGACCGTCAATAGGGATAAACTTAGGATTAGGATTGTATTTTGTTTCTTTTTTAATCGACTTCAAAATAAGGAGATTATCAATTGTAATGTATTTTACTCATTCAAATTTAGTAGTATAACTTAGAATATAAAAGGTTATGGTCAAATTTTATCTATGTTGGATATTTAGGAAAAACCCAGTTCCGTTCTCCCGATTGAAAAATATAGGTACAATATATGGCGGCAATAGCGCGGTCGATGATCCTCCTAAGTAATTAAAATTAAAATTAATAATTATCATTAAGAAAAACTTGTTTTGAGATGTAAACAAAATATAAAAATTCAATTGATATCAAAGTAGGTACTAAAGAGAGAAAAACATCGACTTGATTGGGTAATTATTTATAATTAACAATTTGTTACTAAATGATTTATGTTTAACTTTCTAAACGCAGAAAAAAACCTTTTCTATTACTCTTCCTAAGTTCACATGCTGTAGAATACGGACTGACATATTTTTTACAACGAACTAGGCCTGCGTTTGACCACATCAGACCTGATGGGAAGTGATGATGAGGTCAAAGATGTAGCGGTCGCTTGTCCAGTTGACCTATTCAAGTTTTTAAGTTTTTCTTGAACAGCCTCAGATTGTACCTATCACTCACTCAGTAAAGAAGACAGATGCCGGGAGAACATCCCAAACCTCTGCCGTCGTCAATAAGAAAGTACTTACCTACTACGGAAACACAAGTGTGTATGTGTGAATCGTATTTCCATCGTAAGAATGTCTCTTATTTAGCGTACCTGTTTAAAAGGTATGACTTTTCCGTAGTATACTAGACTTCCGCGGTTAGCACTGTAAGCTCGATTCAATTTTTTAGGTTTGTGGCTCTTCGTGATTCACGCCTCCGCCAATGAATAAGAATAAGAATATTTATTAACCTTGAATAACACACATGTTACAGGTAAGTTAAGTATTGAATGATTGAATACCTACTTGTATTTTAAAAGTAGTTTACATAACAGAGAAATGTGGCCCTACAACCTGTTTTGCGCCTTTTTTGGGCTGCGAATATTGGAATTACATATACAGGTATTGTGAAATGGTTGAAATTGCGCCCTTTTACAAACGGGTCCTTTACGTAATAAAGTGTCACCATCCACATCATCCGATCTTACCTTTTTTACGATCGTAGTTACTCGTGCGTTGATAATGAAATTTTTGGTGCGTTCACATCTAGCGAATGCGTCGCTCGCGCAACCCACGCGAGTCGCTTGCGCATAATACAGTGCACCCACCACAAAGGTACACACACTGCACGCGGGTAGTTTAGTTTTACATTCCAAGTGATTACACCCTTGCGTATTTATCGGCCGAACTAAAATATGTTACTTACATTTGAACAATGTCTCAAAATCTCTATCTTCTTCCGCATTTTTCATCTCATATTGTTTGTTATGATTATATTATAGCTATATCAAGTGTCTCTGCTATTGCACACCCGCTTTACTTTTTCTATGAATTTATCTCCATAACACGGTTGCCTGGAAGAGATCGCTTTTAGTGATAAGGCCGCCGGTTGTCACACTAGTTTTGTAAGTTTCTCTGTTTTGTTTTTGCTTAATAGTGTACAATAAAGAGTTTATCTATCTATCTATCTATCTATCTCATACCAGCGAGTAGTTGATAGAATATTTTCAGCATTGCTCAAGTGACGTTTTTCCGTAAGATCGCAAGTATAGTAAATATTGATAAGTAAAGAAATATATTCCAAGTAGTTTACGTGTTAGATACGCGTGCGCGAGAAAAATATGTTACCTTTCCACTCTATTTTGTTTTCCTAATTATTAAGTTAAGTATTAACTTTTTTTCCAAAAACAGTTATTAACTATTAGTTATTAGCTATTTTTACGGCTACAGCTATATTTTATACAATTGAATTGGAAATAACTTATAACTAACTTAGAACTAACTTATATTGCGCGCCCCGCTCGGCGCGCAATGTGCATGCGAGCAGCGAACTTGCTCGCTTGTTCGCGTGTCGCACACGTGTGATTTATTGTGGTAACTGAAAAGTAAGTACCTAGCAAGTACAAGGTTGTAAACGCCTGCTTGTATACATAAAGGTCGTTAGGGAAGGGATTTTGACGTAATTTTTTTTTATTCCATGACAGACTTGCGTTTGACAGGCAACTTTACTGTAACCGTTGCGTAGACCGCGTCTACGATGGAGAGCGTTTTCATATAGAAGAAACCGATAATGATTTCTTTTACAAAAATGAAGACACAATTAGGAAGTAAAGTGAATTGTGGGAACTAAATTAAGTATTTTTTATTATCATATTACGTATTCATACCTATTCATACCAACTGCCAAAGAACGAAGGTAATATATATTTTCAGGTACCTATATGTACCTATATGCTTTTGTATTACTTGTAGCCTAAATAGCTATCTAACTAGATCGATTTTGATGCATGATGTCTACATTTGTACCCGACTGCTTAAGAAGGAGGGTTATGTTTTTCGAGTGTATGTATAAATGTATGTTTCTATATAATCACATGTTACATTCGTCTTTACTTCCAGAGTGTCATAGGCTATATTTTTTTGTAATAATAATAATACATTTTTCACAAAAATAAAAAATGCGATGTTTCGTAATCTCCAACGAACTTTTTCGTAATAGACAAGTGGTTTTACTAAAATTATTCTAAAGAATACGTATTTATAAGATTTTATGCATAATTTATCACAAAAATGTACACTCAACAGCATATCAAGCCTAACGAAATCATAGGTAAGAAACTTAAAAAAAAACGGCTTTTCTGCAGTCAGGTACTTATTTTGTTTTTTTTACTTGTTCAGTTCGCTTTTGTGTTTCCTTTAAATATATTTATAAATATTATGCACTTATTCACACAATCAAATTAAAAAAAAAACCTTTAGACTGACTGAAACCTGTGTCCATATTTGGTACCTTTCGAAATACTAAATGTTTTTAATGACACGTTGTTTATTGCTTATTTTAAAATTTCGGTGACATTTAAAAGTTTCAACATTGAAAATACTACATAAAGGTCAAGCAAGCCTAGGTACGTTAGTAGGGTAAGTTGAGGTAGGTATAATCATATTCAAACTATTTCACAGCAAGTTGGCTCCTATTATGGCTAATAATAACGCAAAAGTTCAAGGCTACTTACTATTTTACCGTATTTTTACAAAGGGTTGGTCTGTATTCATATTCAACCCACAAAATCTTGTCCCACGTCGTGATTTTCTTAACTCGTCCCATAACACAGAATATGTAATATTATTACCATATAAATCTTATGTGCTAACACGAAAGTCAAGCGCCCTATATGTATACATTTATGTACCTAGTCAATTAGTACATATCCCCTATTAAAGTGTCCATCGACTCGGAAACTCTCGCTGGTGCATTCGAAGCGATGGTGAAAACGCAATTACCATCTTGGCGGCATTAGCAGATAATTATAGGGCAATTGATGTCTAGAAGAAATAATGCTGGACCCAGCACGCCTCCCTGATAAACACTTTGTTTCTTACAAACAGTGGTAGATAGAGTCACGACGATGTGTAAAAATGAAATGTAGAATGATGGACATCCTTAGAATATAAAGCTTTTCTTGGTTCTGTTTTGTTATTAGAATTCTGCATAGGTAATTAAACACTTAATATATTTTATATATGTTACTGTAAAAGCCCGAATATTGGTAAATCTTAGGTTTTACCAGTAAATCTTAGGGTTTACCAACACGAGTCGGTAAATGTAAGAAAAATGTATGGCATGTAATAATGTATGTGTGTATGGTAAATGTAGGTATTTCCAAAACCAACATTTACCAACCGTCACTGGTAAAACCTAGCATGAACGAAATTCTAATGGTAAAAGCCCGATAAAATCGTTTCTTTTTTACATATTCTTACATTTGCCGACTCGTGTTGGTAAACCCTAAGATTTACTGGTAAAACCTAAGATTTACCAATATTCGGGCTTTACAGTAACATATATACAGTGTATTTCAACCTTTGTATGTTGCAAAGTTCTGGCACCCCCCGAAGGCCTAGGCCCTAGGCTAAAATTACGATCTATAATAATAGTTTTCTAATGGGAAAGCACTTGAGACAGGTTAAAAGAACGTAAAATTATATGTAAACATAGAAAATTCTACAGAAAACGAAAAGGTCAATGACCTTTTTGCAAATAGTTCAAAACAAATAATGCTCTTTGCTCATGTCAGTAGAACCCTACAAATACCTATGTATAAACAGCCTCCAAGACTCAACACGTTCTTGATCAGATATTTTTAAATGAGGCTTATGGTTACGGCTGACTACGTACATACGTCATTGTGAAAAATATACCTACTTAGCTATTTATTCGTTTTGTCGATGCATCGACGAAACCCCCAAATTGGAAAGATTTATAAATTTGACTTTTACGATTTTATCCTCTAGTTGTACAGCAAGAAAATACTGTTATAGGTACTAAACTGTAAATTATACGGATGTTATCTCCGATCGTAGACCCCAGGGCACTTCCTGTAGGAGCCGTAGCGTAGCGCAATTACTTTAGATCCTGGTAGGCAGGTTCGCTTATTACAGGGGTTCTTAACCTGGGTCCGGACTTCAGGCCCTTCAGGCCCAGGCACTCAGGGTTCCTCAGCTCCGTCACGGTTCCTGACATGAGAGCTCTATTTCATAAGTGTTGGGTATATTTGCCAGGTATAATAATGAAAATAAAAATACTAAACATCGTCTTAAAAAACTTCTACATGAAAATAAGTAGTTTAGTCAAAGACAATTCCTAAATTTAAAGCTCTAGGTAGGCTTTTCGAATTTTTAGGATATAATATATATTAACTGACTGCCTGACTGACTTAATGGACTTTTTGTCACGTACTAGATAGGCCTCGCGATTTCACACTTAAACCTTCGTAGTGATAAAAAAACGAAGACAATGATGATGATGATGAAATGTTGCCTATGTATGTACGTCTCCATGTTCTCATCTCGATCGCAAAGTTGCCTGGAAGAGATCGCTTTTAGCGATAAAGCCGCCTGTTTCTAGGGTTCCGTACCTCAATAGGAAAAAACGGAACCTTTATAGGATCACTTTATTGTCCGTCTGTCCGTCTGTCCGTCCGTCCGGGTGTCAAGACCTGTATCTCGGGAACGCGTGAAGGTATCGAGTTGAAATTAAAACCATATACGCAGATCCATAGTATCTTGCTGCAGAAAGAAAAATAAAATTTCTCAGTTTTCGTAAAAAAATAATTACAGCCGAGTATGTCGTAAAAAACGCACATTTCGACACTCACAGAGGAATCAAAACCTACTTCCCGTTGACCTAGAACTCTGAAATTTGGCAAAAAGCATTGTGTTAGAGTACACATATAGGAAAAAATCCGAAAACTGGACATTTTTAATTTAATCACAAAAAAATAGTGTCTCTATGCAAGGAATGAGGGCCCAAATTTAATTCACTTTAAAATTGTAAAGTAAATTAACCGTATCATGTGGGGTATCATATGAAAGAGCCTCATTAGCATAAGCTAAAACAGGTTTTTAACACATTCTTCTTCCCCTGCAGACCCTTCACTTCAGTTGGGAACCAAAAGTTTTTAGGCGAATTTTGATTAAGGCCCGGCTAGTCCGCAAAAGCAGTAAAACAAAGCTTTTTGAAATTTTACAAAAAATACTTGTATTATTAGTTCAAGCTCAAATTTTTTGTATGTAAAATTTTGATCTGTTGGCTAGGGTTCGCTAGAAACAAAAACACGATTGCTGAAAAAAATCTCGATAGCTTTATTTTTTGAAAAATATGCCATTTTATTTATTTTTCCCATTTATCTCCAAAGTGTTTAAAGCCATCAAAACCAAATTTACCATGTTAAGTAGCTATAACATTTTTTTAGTGTTCTCTAGACTTACATTTTTGATACGTTTAGTGCATTATTTTATAGTAATTTATTTTACAATAATTTTGCTCGCGAGCAACCGTCCCGCCGCCTTGCTTCAGCTGTTCACCCGCGCCAGTCTGTCGGTGACCACTGTCAGCGACGGTACTGTGTCGGATTGCATCGCGCGCCAAATAAAACAAATTACTATGGGATATCATAGAACAAAGAAACCAAAAAATAAGCGAACGCGTAAGCGCCAAATTTTGGCTCATATAGAAATGATGCGATCCCGAAAAAGGTAAATACCCAGTTGCAAGTTATTATTTCCTAGAAATATACATGTAGCTTACATGTAGCAAGCATGTAAGTATTTATATAGATCACTCGCACTCGCAGTTCATAAACCTATGAGTTCTATTCATACTCGTATAAAGAAAATGTACTTACTCTTACCTGATGTTCAAATATTTCAGTTATGAAAGATGTGTGAAGTCTGCCAACCCGCATTTGGCCAGCGTGGTAGATTATGGCCTTACCCTTCTTATAATGAGAAGATGGCCCGCGCCCAGCAGTGGGACAGTTTGTACAAACAGGGCTCATAAAAAATAAATGTATACATAAACATACATACACATGCTAGCTGCATCCCGCGGTTTCACCCGCGTAGTGATGAAAAATGGTGATAATTATATATATATATATATATATATATATTCTGTCTTTCTCCAGGTCCTAAAGAATCTCTGTTCCAAATTTCATAATTATTGGTTCAGCCGTTTAGCCGTTTAGGTAACAAACAGACAGAGAGACAGACGACAGACAATTTCGTTTTTAAAATATTATATGATTCATACATTTGAAAAACATAACCCACCTTTTTGCACAGTCCGGTAAAAATACACCGCGGTCGCGGCAGGCGGCATATGGCGCGGCATCTTTGAACGCGTCACAGACTTTGAGAGTACCTATATAGGTATACCGCCGTCTGTCGCGCGCCGCCCGCGCCGCGCGTAGGTAGGTAATTTTTACCCGATTGCGTAAGGAGGGTTGTTTATCGAGTATATGTATGTTTGTATTTATGTATGTATGTAAGGGTGTAAGTGAGTGTATATCTATGTATGTACTATGCATATTTTTAGATTACTCCTACAGCCTAAACAGCTTGACCGATTTTAATGTGCTAGGTGTCGTTAGATTCGTCTTTACTCCCTGAATATCATATGCTATATTATATTTTTTGTAACGCATTTTTTGTACTCTTGCAAAAATAAAATAAAATGTTTTTTCATAACCTAGAACTTCTTCGTGATAACTAAGAAATAAGTAATTTTACTGGAATAAATAATACACACACAACTTTTTACAGCGATTTTACGTATACATATATTACGTATTTGAGTATAAAATATTTTAGATAGGTAGTTTCATAACATTTATATTTCCACCACAAATACAGGGTGTTAGGTTAGGCTAGGTTAGTTAGGTACATTTATCAGTGATCGACCTTGTTAGCATTATTCTTGTATATTGCAGATCAAAGAAGCATCTTGAAGTAATCAACGAGTCTTTGATAACATTAGAGCCAGTTGATTTGAATACTTCTAGGATTGAGTGAGCACTACAACCTTATTTATTTTACAAAAAATGAGGCTTATGCACATATATTTTTGTAACTGCAAATTTGTATGAATTGGTAGGTAGACCAGCAATTTATGTGAAAACCTCACGCAAAAAAGTAAAATAAATTATAATACACCTGTTTGTATAATTAAAATATATCTTATGTGCATTAGCCTCGTTGTAATGATAAAATGTGTGGTTGCTACAACGTTTACTTTGATATTACAGAACGACCGTCAATGAAAACTCTCATAATCTGTCCCGTACTCCACCATGTGAGAGTAATAACATCAACATGTGAGTTGTGATATAGTTGTGAGAATAGAACATAAAAAAGAAATAAAACAGGCACGAGTACTGTAACCAAAGAAGATGAAATATGCTACAACTGAAAGATCTGTTAATTTTTAGATATTGTACTACGGTTGTTTTTTATATTTTTATTATGGGAAACTTTAGCTTGACCACTGATCCCGCTAGTTTTGAACGACGTTTACGGTCTACGATGGAGCGCGTTTGCTTAGAAAAACTCTATTTTAATTGCGATTGCGACGTTCTGTTACATAATGTAGGTATAATAATGTGAATCAAAGAAAATCCGTTCAGGTAGCGTATGCTGAAATTTTTCAAGCCTGTACGTTAAAAATAACAACAAAGCGCTCTGTTTTGTTAAATAATGTAGATTTAAACCCATTTCTTTCTATAATCACGCATTAGGTGTAAAAAGTAGAGTATGCACTTCGGGGATAAAGGTGTTTTTGTCTTGGGCGAGCTTGAATCCTTCGTTACACTCCGGATTCTAAATTTGTAACTCTATAAATATGTGAATCTGTAAATATGTAAATCTGTAAATATGTAAATCTGTTAATCAATAAACAAACAAAATAGACAACTTATTATTTATATTATTTGTAGGAAACTCTCTCAGGATCTTTTTAAAACCTACAATAATTGTGAGTTATTTTGTTATAAAAATCCAAAGTACTAAACCGATATTGATAAAATTTATATGGGACCACTTCTGAAATCACTTACCAAAGAAAAAATAATCTTCAAAATCGATTCACAATTGGTGGAGTAATCGGTAAACAAACATACAAAAAACATAGTCAAATTGAAAACCTCCTTCTTTTTGGAAGTCGGTTAACTAATGGTATTGCAATTTATTTTATATCAGCCCTGTTTGTACAAACTGTCCCACTGCTGGGAACGGGCCATCTTCTCATTGTGAGAAGGGCTAGGCCATAGTCTGCCACGCTGGCCAAGTGCGGGTTGGCAGACTTCACACATCTTCAAGATCAATGAGAACTCTCAGACATGTAGGTTTCCTCACGATGTTTTCTTTCACCGTTTGAAGTTGTCGGCAATCAACAATACGCACATAACTTCGAAAAGACAGAGGTGCGTGCCGTGGGATTCGAACCCAGGACCTGCGGATCGCAAGTCAGACGGTCTCGCCACTAGGCTGCCGGAAACTTCAATATCGGTATTGCAATATAATTATAAAATTAACCTTGTTGTGTCTGCTTGTGTTTATTACCTAACATCCTGTATAGACCTTTACATTATTATCAAAGATATTTACGTGATATATTTGACCTGTAATATGTAATTCTAACCAATATTTATGAAATTTGGCAAGGAGATTCTTCAAGACCTGGAGAAGGACAAAGGCTATATTTTATCATAATCATCATCGTTATTCATCACTACGCAGGTTACACCGCAGGGGCATAGTTATTATTTTATAAATGTGATAATTTAGTGTTTTATGTGAGTTAGTGAGTTGGTTGTTAAATGGAGATAGATATACTCACATAATATGACATACTTAGGCTTTTATCCCGGAAAAATGAACGAGTACGAGTAGTAAATTATTATTTCATAGATTTTCAAGAAATAAGCTTATAGATTGATATCAGTATATCACAACTTACTTGCCACTACAATTTAATGAAGATGTGGCTCAGACGAGTCGCGGGCCGCGCGGCGAGACTCGCGCGCAGCGCGGCGCGCGGCGGATCGGTATCGCACTAAACGTACGCCACGTTTTGTGCGGACGTCGCGCTCTCATAAAACGTGGAACTATGCCGTAAACTGAGGTAGCGTAAAATACCTAAATTTCTGGACAAGCCTCGCCTTAAGTACAGAGTGGCCGCGCAAAGCAACGTTGACTGCAACGTTGAAAATATAAAAAAAAAATATGATTTCCCCCTTTTATTTAGTTTGTACGGAACCCTCGGTGGGCGAGTCTGACTCGCACTTGTCCGGTTTTTATTTTTTTACTATTAAGTAAGCATTGTAATATTACGATATTAGTTAGGAAAATCATCACACGAAAACAACGTCACAGATGTTAAAAAATGTGATGCAAATAAATTTAAGCGTACCTGCATTAAAATAAAATCTTATCTTTTTGAAGTCGGTTAAAAATAAGAATTGACTTTGTCAGGGTCGACTCTAAAAAGGTTAAGAACCCTATTTTATTGGATTACCTACCAGAGATAGCATAGCGGCGTAATATAATATATTTTCAATACCAACGAAATGTAATTGTTAGGTAAGGAATCATGATACATTTTAACCTATGTACATATTGTACTTACTTACTTTATATAAATCAATTCTCATACGAATCACGGGGCTAATGCAATAATTTCAGCAAATAATGCTTTTCTCAGCCAAAATTTTTTTTTTAAATAGAGTTGAGATACTTTTTATGTTTTTATGTATACTTATTGTTACGGCCGTAGTTATCGATCTTCCTAAGTTCCATTACATTTGCCTGGCCGCGTTTATTTGTAGGTTTTATCTACCAACCTTTTCCTATTATCTACAAACAGCTTTTATCAACATATTTGTTAAATCAAGACATGAGGTCAATGCCCTTGTAGTGTCAGATGGGACTCAATGCAACGTGATACGTTTATAATTGAGGAGTGGAGGCGTGCACTGGGCCACTGATATCTAGCGCTGTCATCTTTGGAATTTGCTCTTTGAGGCAACACCTCTAACAGTCATAAAAACGCTTTATGCTTTATACCTTTTGTATATCAACAATGAGATCAGATTTTGAATGGAATGTTGACGGTTTATAATTATGATGAAATAAGTTGGTAGAATTCGTCTGGTATAAAACTAAACTCTTTTCGGATTCAGCTAATTTAACACGCTTTTATTATCTTCAACTATTAAGAACTGACTGAACCTTGGAAGTCAAATTGAACCAACTTCTCCATATGAAATTGTACAAATGTGTGAAATACTAATGACAAATCAATAATATAGCTAATCGAGCTGATCTGACGATGGTACCTACCAGGTAGCGCTCGTGGCGTAGCTTGACTAGGTGTTCCCGAACGATCACTAATGTTAATCAACGGACGGACCGGTCAGTGTTCGGATTGGTGACCGTGAGTGGCATTTCTTTCTGAGCGCTACCGTGGGTCGGATGACACGTTAAATTGTAGGTCCCGGTTGTTCAGCAATCGTCAAGCCAAGTCAGAGGCCTTTCGGCGGCTTCATAACTCTGACAATAGGGCTGGCCACTCCGTCTATACGAACTTACTTACCAGGTAAACAGTGCAGAAGTAAAATTCCTCAATGATTTCTTGTAAATCCTGTAAGTTTGGGCTCATTTGATATATTTTTACTATTACAATATATTGCACTCGGTGTAGAGGGTCTGATGACGCATTTTGGAGATTATCATCATCATTATCTCAGCCATAAAATCCTTAGTTGAACTTTTTGGAAATGCATGGTCTATACCTCCCCCATGCATTTCCAAAAAGACCGATTAGAAGTGGTCCGCTGTGCTATGTGTGCATCTTGGAGATAGATGACAAAATGTATTCTTTAATGACTACCAGTACCCCTCAAGCTTAGATTTATTTGGTTTCACTAAGTAACGAGGATTCGTAAAGTTTGTTCTATAATTTTTAGAACTATATTTTATTGTCTAGTTTCACTGGATCGGTATTTATTTCTCAACCTCTGAGAAGGAATAGATGGGGCCATGGGCGTACCCAGCTTCTGGTCTAGGGGGGGGCAAGTCAGATTTTTTAGGTCAGATCGTTCGCGGCTGTTTTGTCATACACACTACACAAAAACACCTACATGAAACATAGCGGGGAGGGGGGAGGGAGGGGGGGTGTAACAATGTTGTTGGTTAATAATAAAACATAGGTAATAAATAGCGCGAGCGAAGCGAGCGCGAAATTTTTTGTAATATTTTATAGTAATATGCTTTATTTCTCGTATTAGTGAGCCCACAGTACTTCTATATTAAATTAGAAAAATGTTAAACGCGAATATTGAAAAGGTTATTTAAATTAAATCTTGGAAGTAATTTGATTCATTGATCTTGTTAGCGTGTCCTAGGTTTTTGTGACCCAGATAAACCATACAAGTATCTGTGTTAAAAGAAAAATGAAATAACCGACTGGATAGGAACGACTTTTACGCTATAAAAAATTATAAATATAACGATTTGAACTTATTGATCGCAAATTATTATTCCTGATTAAATTTAAACATAAGACTTTATAGAAAATTACAAACATACCTACAAGATACACGCTACTTTCTTGACAGTTGGGAAACAATTTTTGCTTAGTGATTGTTTTTTGTGAATTATTTGATTGTATTAGCAAGTTCACTAACTTGTAGGCGATCTTATAGAAACATACCCACATACATACATACATTTACTCGAATAAACTGAACCCTCTTTCTTATGTGGTTGGGTAAAAATAATAGGAAATAATTAAGCGCGAGCGAAGCGAGCGCGAAAATTTTTTAAACTTTTTTTAAAATTTTTATTGTGTTTTTAAAGTAATATGCTTTATTTCTCATACAAGTGAGCCCACAGTATTTCTATGTACAAGTAGTAAAAACGCGAGCGAAGTGAGCGCGAAAATTTAGAAGGTTTTTAAATTAAATCTTGGAAATAATTTGATTCATTGAACTTGTTAGCGTGTCCTAGGTTTTGTGGCCAAGATGAACCAAACAAGTATTTATGTTAAGAGAAAAATGAAATATCCGACAGGGATAAGAACGACTTTTACGTTATCAAAAATTATAAATACAGCCATTTGAATGCATTGATTGCAAATTTATTATTCCTAATTAAAAAACATGACTTTATAGAAAATTACAAACATACGTTTTTATGACAAAGTACCGCTGTAAAAGACTATAAGGGCGCATTATTTAGAATAATTCTAGTGAAATCACTTATTAATTACGAAAAAGCTCGTTGGAGTTTTACGACACCTCGCACATCAGAATCGGTCAAGCCGCTTAGGCTTGTAGGCGATCATATAGAAATATACCCATATACATACATACAATCATAACCCTCCTTCTTACTCAGTCTACTAAAAATACTTACTTACTAAAAATAATAATATTAATAATAATATTAAATTTTAGGTATTCATAATTATGCTGATTTGCTGTTAATGTTGTCACAGTACTGACATGGCTCAAAATTCAAAGGATATTAAATAACTTTGAACGATCGGCGAAAATATTCGCTTAACGAACCAGCTGGTTGATTTGCCCTATATTGTTGGCGGCTTGCTGTCCTTGGAAGACGCAGCTCTCAAGATTCAAAGCCTTAGCATAACATGTCAAATAAAATAAATGCTAGTCGCTCGCAATTCCCTACCGCCAAGAATACGAACGCTCAGCTAGATTCGGTATTCTTCGTCCGCCATCGTCGCCGCGACGGTGCGCGGTGGCTGGCGACTGTAGCGCTTGCTCACTACGTGGTTTTTTTATGGCAATAATAATTGCACCGTGCATTTTGCCAGTGTCTACTGCGCGGTTTATTTAAAAGTTAGCACATAAGGCCCCGTTTAAACTTTGATTAGTAGGTAATTAGGCGAGTTTTTACATTTTCTGCGAGCTTCCAGGGGGGGGCAGCTGCCCCCCCTGCCCCCCCCCCCTGGGTACGCCCATGGATGGGGCCATTTCTTGGTAGTTAGGTATGTAAAGAGATGGCAACGAGATTCCACCACAAAGCCACGAACATTGCCGCAACATTGTAGGCATCCCAGAAAATAAGTCTTACTTTTATTTATAGAATTCGGTACTATTCTAAGATGATTGTAATCATACTTTTTCGTCCATGAAAGATTTGCAATTATAGTAGGGCATAAAAAACTGTTATTATTTAAAGATAGCGATCATTTTCATTGGAAGTCTTTGAAACGATAATTTAATCATGATATTATATACATAAATAATTACTTGTATTCATTCTATCATAATTGAATTTATTACATTTATCATACAGTGACACAGTATATAAGTAATGTTACATAAGACTATATTTTAATTATGAATTCAAAACATTTCTTCTATATAAATAAACAAACCTATCTCTCGCTTTTCTAATATTCTTTTTCTTTTTTTAACATACTTTTTCTCACCTTTCTATTTTTCTCTCAGTGATTTTATAAATGTGTTTAAAAATGTGATGCGCGAGCGAGATAGCCACGCGCTTTGAGCCTAACCTTAATAGTACAATGGAAGTGTTTTAAATTATATGAAGGTTTTGATTCAAAAGTTCACTCACCCTCTTACTGCATCCAACACTGCTAGCGAGGCTCTCAGCGTCGTAGTGCCGGGAGAAGGAGTACGGGTCCGGATGACCCCGGGACACGCATTGCCCCATATGCCCCTAATCCACAGACAGACTCTATTTCACATTCGCCACTATGCCTCTATATCACAGACCACTTTATGATACACTAACGTATCGATGGTGTCACATCACTAAATTAAGCTTCAGTTTTTAAATTCACTGCAGCAAATGTGCAAGCGTGATGCCAAAAACAAGCAAAAAAAAACACTGATTTTTTTTCTGTGTAAAATAACAGTTAAAGAGATCTCACGGTGAAGGTTCTCCTGCAGTAATATATAAAAGTGCGTCACTATATAGACCCGAGGTATCGACTGAGAATTCTAATAACACCCACGCCTTGCATTCCTAATGGATCCAGCCTTTTACATATACAACGATGTGATGAATTCTTTGCATGATATGCAAGAATCAGTTTAGCCATGTAATTGAGTATTTAAGTTTTTTTTACAGATATCACCTATGCAGTTTTACAACTTTCACACACTAGGTAGGTATGCAAAATTATCTTTTTACGCTTATTTATTTCGGGAAATTGTTTAATATGTAGTCAATAAGTCAGTAATCAGAAGGTGGAAATTTCTGCAAATTGTGTTGGTTCTGAAATCTAGATAATGCATAATTACTTAGATTGAACTATTATTATTATTATTATTCGAAGATAGGCTTGCGCTTGACCGTCAACTCACCTGATGTTAAGTGACAGTTACGGTCTACGATGGAGCGCGCTTGCCTAGAAGAAACCTATTCACTCGCGATTAATGAATGACTAAAGTATGCGTAAATCACAGAATTCGCCCTATTACATTTGGCGTAAATAATATATTTTAATTCTCGACAGGCTAGCCACTTGACCACAGCTCGCTTGATATAGAGACTGTGTAGGCGCTAGCGAAGAATGGGAACTACTTTTGTAATTACCTATCTTTTTATATCTAACGTTAAGCATCACAAGTCCAATTCCACACAGAATTGTGGACTCTGCGTGCCAATGCACCGTGCTTATCATTCTGAGATATTATCTAAATTATCGTTATGCCCAGAAATGTCGCTAGATAATTACATTTAATTTCAATTTATCTATAAACAGAATAATATTTTATTTTTACGTGCCCCATTGACCTCCAATTATTTATTTTAATACTAACCCAAATAATCAGTCAGCAAGTCTACAACTAATATTAGTCTTTTGTTTATTTATGATTGTGTCACATCGCGATCGTGTGGTTTCTGAACGCACTCCGCGGTGAGTTGGGCGCGTAGCGCGCGCTGCGCCCGGTGTGCGACTGAGGCCGGCGCGCGCGCAGCGAAGCCTTCGCGTCATCGACGGATGAGTCAATACACTTCGTGCAAGGATTGAGTGGATCACAGAATAATAAGAGGAAAGGATTCAACCACAACGGCAGCGGCGTCAACGTGTATATTGAATACTTAGTAGGTACTTAGTTACTTACATATTTTTTTATAAAAAGTACAGCAAAAAGGCAGACGGCTCGCCTGATGTAAGCGATAACCGTCGCCTATGGACAACTGCATCATCAGTGACATTACTGTTGCTTTGTTAGCCCGGAGAGATGCTTGTAGATTGTCATGTATAATATAATCTTGGTAACTCTCACAATCACAAGGAAGCTGGCAACAGAAAAAACGAGCTCGCTAGTAGCTGGTATTGCTAGCGCAGATCTAGCAAAGGGCATTGAGCCAAGGAAATCCTTTTACTTTTTCCTTCCAATAGAGAAGAATATCATCACGGACGTCATCTGGTTTTATAGTAGCCAGGTACTTCCAAAATTCTTATGTAATTTCAGCATCCTTTGAGGTTACGTCTGTGAAGTTGCTGCTGCTTGCTGTATTTCTTGGAAAGTTTGGAAAGCAAAGCAAAGCTTGCAACGGATTCAGAAGTTTAAAAAAATTTGGCTTTAGCGCGGCGACATAAATAAAAATAAATAAATGTTTGTGGACATTTCACACAACACTACCATCTAGCCCAAACTAAGCAAAGCTTGTACTATGGAACTAGATGGCTGATAGAATACATATATACTTTTTTTTTGTAAATATATTACATATGATATCTACATAGAAACACCCAGACACAGAACAAACATCCATGCTCATCACACAAATGTTTGCTCTGGGTGGGCATCGAACCCATGACCTACAACTTAGCGGGTAGACATACTACCAACTGAGCCACAAGGCCAGACATCAAAATCTTTAAGTTCGTTATTGTTGGTATATGAGTATCGGTCAACCCAGAACATACCTATATTCGTGAATTTTGTTTTAAACTTTCCACGCATGGCCGTAGCTATAAATTTCTTTCTAACTTAACTTGGGGGTTGTCCGCGAGTACAAAAATTTACTACTATTTGCCTCTTTATTCTCTCTCTCTCTGGTTTCTAAATGTCAATCTTATTTATAATACACTATATATAGGCAATAAGTAATAACAATCTGTAACATCTTTCCTATCCGTGCATGGTTGCCTGGAAGAGATCGATCTAAGCGATAAGGCCGCCAATTAAAAGCCTAGTTATAATTATGTTTTCTCTGTATTTGTGGTATTTTAATAAAGAGTTACCTATCTATCTATGTATCTGAGCGCGAAAATGTTTAAGGTTTTTAAAATGTTATCTTGAATCTTAAGATTCATTGATCGTGCTAGCGAGCGTAGGTTTTTGTGGCCCAGATGAAACAAACATGTACTCGTATATGTGTTAAAAGAAAATATGAAATACCCAACTGAATAAGGGTGACTTGTGAGTGTCTTGTTCGATTATTAACGCAAAAAAAAATAAGTTGGTTTAATTGTCTTGGATCGAATTGAAATTTTTGTGGAATATTTGTGTTTGTGGAATATTTGTCTGCACCTAGTTTGGCGGCTATGGCTAAACTTAAAAGTTTGTACTTTTTGGAAATAAATGATTTTTGTTTTTTGTTTGTTTTTTTTTTTTTACTTATGATAAATCTAAGACTCGCCTGATGTTTAGCGATGTTAAAATTTTCAAGTTTTACGAAGGACGATTTTTTACGTGATAATTATACGACGAATTGTCCTTTTATGTTTGTAATATTGTCAGAATTGCACAATTTTTGTACATGTTAGTCTATACCAGCTTCTAAACATGTGTGCCAAATTTCATAAGTGTATGTATGTTTGCATGTTTGTCCACGCATTACGCAGAAACTAGAAGTCGTATTTCAAAAATTCTTTTTTTATTGAATTAAGTATTTTTCAACTTAGGAGTCACTGTAAGTTTTATCAAAATCTGTTCAGTAGTTTTCAAATAGATATGGGCTTTTGAACACTCACTACATTCACTACAGTTCATCGTAACAGCAGAGCAGTGTCTACATATTATATTTCAATTGTTTGATAGACAGTGATATGAGCGGTAATAAGCTTTGACGACCGTTATTAACCGACTTAAAAAAAGGAGGTTATCAATTCGATCTGTATTGTGTATAAAAATTTTAATTTCAAACAAAACGAGTAAATACTATTATAAAAATGAATAAATAAAAGTAATTTAAAAAAATTAAGTGTCAGGCCCTAAGCTATCATCAACTAAGTCCTATACAGACACCAACCTCAAAAATACAATTTACTATAAATATATTTGAATTTGCCGCTCTAGTCAGTTGACGGCCTAGACAAATAAAAAAAAACATCCTGGCAGTCAAATCTGCTAATGACAGTTTTCTTCTTCTTTTTTGTATTGTATTGACTTTTGCATTAAAGCATTTGCCAATGTCAAGTATTAGGATTTTTTCAAGTTTCTTGAATAAAACAAGTTGTAAATGTTCTAGTCACAATCTAAGTCACGTATACAGTCATTTATAAGTCGAGTCCTGCTTTAGTAAAGTGGTGGTGACTTTACTAAAAGCTTCTATGAAGTTTTGTCGACAACGTAAAATGACACGTTTCACTGCTTCATTTCACTTGCCCACACTCATGTACTTGATCGAACACTTAATGAATAAAACGCCACCATTTTTATCGCATTAATATTCAAAATAACACAAGAGAAAATAAAACAAAGCAACAACATGTTTCGATGACGTTCCCGACAAAACTCTAATGACAGTTACAATCTAATGTAGAAAATAAAATGTGTCATGACTTCTGCATAGTATCGAGAGATATTTATTTGTTTGTCACGCGATGACGACATCATCATTTAAAAACTTGAAGATAAGAATAAAATTCTATCTTTAATTTTTAAATTACTTCCTTTCTAAATGTAAACGTGAAGCCATTCTTAGTCGTAAAGATTTGGCTTAAAGGTCTTGTAACCAAGCCATAATAAATTAATAAATAAAAAAAAATATAGCGTTAAATTTTTTTATTGGTTTGTTTATTTTTATTTTGTGGACGGAAACCTGCGTAGTGTAATTAATACTAAAAACTATTTACTAGGTGAAAAAAGTACCTATTAAATTGTTTCGTTTTAGATAATTTCGCTCATGTCTGGAATTCTTACAAGAGCTGGCTTGCGAGCTTTCTCAACTGCTAATTTAAAAGTTGTCAATGATGTTGCTAAGCAACAGTTCACAATATTAATGCATGGCGGTAAGCAAATATTTCATTAAAATTCCATTAATCGCTTGATTACATACCAGACCTTATTTTTGTAATCAATATTATCGCTAAAGATCCTTGTTTTTCCAGTCATCAAATTAGGTAAGTAGGTACTTATCGATCATTTTCTATTGAGTTCAAGTTGAGAAGAAAAGAGTTTTTACAGAGTGTGTTTAATTACCTCTCCAGGCAAACAAAACATCAGTCAGCCACTAGTGTTGCAATTAACTATACACTACTTATACTGGCTGCCTTTGCTATTTTAGGATTCCGTAGTAAACAAGGAACCCTAATAGTTTCCCTATGCCCATCTGTCTGTCTGCGGCTTTGCTCAAAGACTTAGTACTAGAAAGCTGTAATTTGATATGGACAGACATATAAATCATGTTGAATAGTTAAGTATAGAATAAAATCTTGCAAAAACAAATTATTTTTGGGGTGCCTCCCTTACATGTAAAGTGAAGATTAATTATTTTTCCCATTTACCTCATCGTGTGGGTTATCATGGAATATGTAATCGTAAAACATTGGGGGTGTCTGAAAACCATTAAATTTTTTCAAAATTTTTTTTTTCAAATATTAAGCTATGAAGTGATATTTTTTGCTAGAGTAGTGTCCCTATGTAAAGTTAACAAGTAATAGTCGAACTCCCTCACCACTGAAGCAGTTGTGCCAGCAGCCTAAAGCCTCGCTCTGATATTTCAAGGAGTTGGGATGGCTTGGTTAATGCTGGTAGGGGGAAATGCATAATATACCCCAAGCAGGACGTCAGTACGGGACCTATCGCCCCCACCTCCAATAAGAATAAGAAGAACATTAGCTTGCTTCACTTGAAAACAGGGGCCTGTAAAGTTTGACAAAAGTAATAGGTTTTTAATTGTAAGTAATTCTATCCTATTGTTTCAGAAGAGGCTGCACTAGGCTATGAACAGAAAGGGAAAAATATAACATTCATACATACTAATGTACCACCACAATTTCAAGGTAAAGGAGCAGGAAAACTTCTAGCTCAGGTACCTATATACTCTTGCTTCATCTTGTATCTGATCATCGTATTTTCCAGCTGAGTGCTGATTACCTGTATTATTATATATAACAAGGAGAGTAAATTTTGAGTCATATGTTAACCCACCTATAAGTTAGAAGTACCTGGGCGACCGAGCTCCACTCGGATTTTTTATGACTGAAAATACGAGCAAACCCGGGTTCACTAAACATGAAACCTAGCAAGATCGATTTATCATCCCCTAATCTACCTACAAACCAAATTTCATTAAAATCGTTGGAGCCGTTTCTGAGATTCAGATTATATTTATATAAATATATACAAGAATTGCTTGTTTAAAGGTATTAGATAGATCCATAAGGGTCACACTGGCTAGGAGGCTTGTAGCCTACCACCTTACCTAACCTTACCTTGAATAATAATAATTTCACTTATGAGAAAGCCATTCAGGAATTTCAAGGAAACAAATCCTTAAAATAGATAACTCTTTATTGAAAGACCACGAATATAGAGAAAAAAATAATTATGGCTAGGCTTTTAATTGGCGGCCTCAGCGCTATATGTATAGTTCTTAAAGCTTTTGTATACATACACATAAACATTACACCTCAATTGATTGATTTATTATACAAATATGAGTAAGATTTCTTAAAGAGATCTTGTAAGTACATAAGGATATGTTTTCGGGACTGTTTGGTTGACGCACACTGTAGTGAAGCATGGTAAAATTATTTGCCTTCCCCACTGCTAGGAGTGCTAGGGGAATATATTTACATTTAGCGCTTTTTATAATACTGAGGTCATTGACCTTTTTGCAAATACATACATACATAGAAATATCCAGACACAGAACACACATCCATATATATGCTCATCAAACAAATGTTTGCCTTGGATGGGAATTGAACCCACAATCTACTGCTTAAAAGACAGACATATACTTCCACTTAAGATGGGCCAGCCTTAATCATAATAATAATTATCTATTTTATATATTTTTCAGTATGCATTCAATTACGCACAAGAAAAGAACTTAGATGTGTTATGCCAATGTCACTTTCTTTGCAAGTACTATGAACTGAATAAGTCCAAGTATGGTTCTATAAAAATCACTCTCGACCCTCAGGACTAATAAGTACACAAGGATGGACAATAGGGCGACTTGGTTTAAGTGTAATATTAACTATTATTTACGAGAAAAATGTTATGGCAATGTAAAAAAAATCATCAAGGACTCTTCAACACATGGCGAAAACGCTGAGTTTTCATTTTATTATGGTGTAGCGAGTCTCCTTGAAGGGCAGGTCCAAAATGGTATCAATGAGTTAACACCATTGCAAACTGAGAAAGGCATACAATTAGCTGTCGTAATTGCTCTCATATTCGGCCACAAATTAGCTAATTCCATAGACAAAGATGCATTATACAGCTTGGAATCTAAACTGAAAGAAGAAAAAAAGCTAGCAACATCCATGTCTTTTCATTATGCTGGATTGTTCCTATCCTTAGCAGGAAAGTATGAAAAAGCCTCTGAGTACATCAATAAAGCTCTGAGAAAAGACTCTAATAATATTGATGCTATCATTTTGAAGGGTTGGAACGACATGTATTTGAGTATGGGTGAAATGCAAGTATCCATATTGGACTGCTTAGAACTGGCACTGAATAAAAGTGACAAGAACATAGAGGCCCTGCTTGGATTAGCAAAGTTCAAATATTTTGCCAAAGACTATGAAGGATCAAACTTAACACTTGATAGACTGATTGTTAGCAGTCCTGGACAAGTTGTGCCTCTAATAGAGAAAATGAAAAATGAGTTTGCTATGCATAAATGGGAAGCAGTATTGGACACAATGGAAAGAATATTCCCTCTAGACCCTAATAATATAGAAAGCTTAAAAGTGAGGATATTTCTAGCTCTAAGTCAAAATTCAGACTACATTGAAGCTGCAGATCAGTTGAATAGATTTTTTACTGTGCTAGAAAATAATGAAACTCACAATGGTTATCAATTCTACAACATTACTCAAGTGTTTTCTAAAATATGCGGTAGATCTAGTGCTGTATTGTCGCAAGTTTACAGATTTGCTCAATATGCTTCAGAAATGTACCCAAACAATGTTGAGTATTTGAGCGAAGTAGGACACCAGTGTATTCTTCAAGGAAAGTACAAAGAAGCATTGAGTTTCTTCAAAGCAGCTAGTAAACTGGACAGTAATTCGATTACGGCACTTTGTGGCTTAACTTTTTGTCAAATGTATGATAATGGTCCTACAGAGCAGATAACACAGCAAGTTGAGCTTCTATTTGAAATGCAAGGACCAAACAAACATTCACTACTGTATCTCATATCAGCACAACTGAATGTAAAGAGTTCTACAGCCGCTGTTTCGTTTTTAAACACAGCATATGAGACTAAGATATCTGTTGCCGATAGAAACCCTTTCAGCTTAATGTATATCAAAGATCTAGACCCAGATTTCATATTAGAAGTATACAAAGAGTACAAGAAACATCTACCCAAAAAGCCTTTTATTGTAATTGGGTATCTATTATACAGTAAAGATGAAAATCCCACTGTTGGTCATTGCCTCAAAATGTTAAATACGGTATGTGAGAGCTGTCCAGGGTTGATAGCAGCTCTGTATGAATTAGCCAAGCTGAAATTCCTTTTTGGATTTGTTAATGATGCCCAAAGATTGGCTCAACAGGTGAATGAGCTAGACAGCACGCATGCAGGGAGTCAAGTCTTGTTAGCACAAATATACATACAGCAACAGGCATACACTAAAGCCGCTCAGAGCTTGGAAATGTGTTTAAGCTACAATTTTAAGGTCCGAGACAGTGCTATGTATCATTTATTAAATGGTATCATATTAAAAAGTGCAGGTCAGCTGCAGGAAGCACTGTCAAGTTTTTCAACAAGTCTTCAAATAGCGACAAGTAAGAGTAATATAAACAAGATGTATGACTCAGATTTGAATGTCATTGATAAAGCAACTTTGTATCTGCAAATCATTGAAACTTATTCAGCGTTGGGGCAGTTTGCTGAAGCAGGGAAAACGATTCAGGTAAAGAATAGGAAAATAAAACTTAGATCCTATTATATATATTTATGATAGAAAATAAGGAATACTATGCCAAAAATATTTAAAATAATTGTATAGTAAAATATGTTGGTAACTACACAACTCTCTTTTATGGGTTATCTTATGATAACCTATAGGAGAGTTGTGTAAACTTGTAAAGTAAAGAAACCCACAGATATAAATATCTATGGGTTATCATCATCTTCGCTACTTTGATCTTAAGTATTTGGCCGCATCTCCATTAGTGCTACAATGCCTAATACCTTAACTCTATTTTCTGCATAAAAAAGATAAAAAGGCCAAGAACTGAACTCTCCTATAGACCGATCTTCCATATCTTATTTGTCTTTTATTTTCTATATGGTAGTAGAAAGATTGAGCTTGCCCCCAGCCATGCGGTCAGTTCTCGCCTGTCTTTTCGGGTTGGTCAGGAGCAGATAATTGACTCCCTCTTCCGCACAGAGGAAGTCATGAGGTGGGTAGCCCTAGTTGAAATGCAGATGCACTCATAAGACCAGACTGAGTAGCGCAGACACTGTCAGCCACTTTATTTAATATAATTCTATAAAATAGAACCAAGCAGTCACTGAAAGATTACACGAAATTTTCATGTGATACAGAAAGCTCTCCGTTGTTCTATAATTATGTAATGTCTTACGTGTCTAATAGTATACCAAATATAAAGGGTCCTCGATTTCTTTGGGACCCTTTATCTTCAAAAATTCTAGGCAACATTACGATTATTGGAATCTGATATTCCAGGAAGCAATCCAAGAGTTCTCATACACCGCAGAGGAAGGGCGGCTGCAGATCGCTCGAGCCGACCTGGCTCTTGAGAAAGGGGATGTGGACAGTGCTATTGATATCCTGAATGAGATAAAATCGGGTAAACAAATATTTTATATATAAATATGGGTATTAGGCATGTAAGATGCGAAATAATCATGAATAATATAATGTTTTTTAACCGACTTCGAAAAGGGAGGAGGTTATCAATTCGTACCGTATATTTTTTTTTTATGTATGTACACGAATTACTCCGTAATTCGTGAACGAATTTTTGTGTTTCTTAAATTGATGCATAGAGAAAGCTCCCAAGTTGGTCCCATAATTATTTTAGGAACATTGCTTTATTACTTTTCGAATAATCTCTAAAAGTAAAAATAATTTCATTGTATTCCTGAGTGAGTGCGTCAGATTATAGAATCGCAGAGTTCCACTGACACGTTTTTCTTTGGAAAAATGTCAAATGTTGAGGTTTTTCGTATATACATCTGCACATTTTCTAATCTGCGACGACGAAGCATTTGACATTAAGTGACAAATATCATTCTTGAAAAAAAAAACGAGCAGGTGAATAGAGGTCTTTTAAAAAGTTTTCCTTACTTATATTTTAAGTAAATGAAATACTTTGAAGTCGATTGTTTCAGTTTTTTAAACTATAAAATTATATATTTATAAATCACTCCTAAGTCCTCGTTTTTCAATCATTATTTGAGAACTTAGGATTTCCCTAATAAAACTTCGTAAAGATAGTTCTATGTGCTAGTTTTGATTGAAAATAACTGAATTAGGTTTATCTAACGTAACAAGAAAGTTAGTGCTTAACTTCTTGTTTGTACAGATAAAAAATGCTCGAGTTAAAACGAATTTTGTTGCGAAAATATGTCAGTTCCACGATTATGGCGCATTCAAATTCCATTACGAATAATTTTTCCAATCCCAATAATCAAACTGATTACTCGTGAAGTAAAACTAAAATAAACCATAGTGTGGTGACTGGTGATAGGGACTGGTATGTGCAAATCTTGTTGAGGTCTTTGAATAAATATAACGCGCGAGTGTGTGGATTGCAACGCACACAATTGCAGAACTCACACTAACACACGGTGTTAACGGTGCGCGCGGAGAGCGGGTGGTGGTTCATTATGTCGCATTCCGCGTTCCTTATATATGTACACCTATAATATTCATACTTGCGCTCTCACTTCCGCTAACTTCTGCGACATCAAAAATATTTATTAGGAGTAAGTATACGTGCTAGTGCCTGGCGATATAGCATCGACCACCACGCCGTGACTGATCTGTTATCAGCCTTACCTGTCAGACGAAAAGAGAAATTGAACCAAGATTGTAGTATGTACTATATTTTCCTAACTATACAGACACGTCCAGTGGCGTTCGACAGGAGTAGCCCATGATCAGATAGTGGTTTCAAGTAGAATGCTGATGGTGTTGCTATAATTATTACCATTTTGACAGGCCAGCCTTACTACTTCCAAGCCCACAGCAAGATGGCGCACGTATATTTGAAAGAGAAAAAAGATCGCGCGATGTTCACGTCGTGTTTCAAGGAGATAGTCAGCAACCATCCCATGGCGGACGCGCATACAATGATGGGGGATGCTTTTATGTCCATACATGGTAAATATAAATAGTATTTGCGTTTGTCGCTAATCTGGAGTTCTTTGATTCCTTTTTGAAAAAGCGTCATCGTTGCATGGATATTGCAAACAATTCGAACGAAACGCTTTAGTTTACTTTTATTGTGCGCTTCCTGAATGAGTTTGTACGAATTGATATAATCCTAGGTGTCTTCGCGAAATGGGTGAAATCGTGAGTGTAGGTTCCTTCTACGGAAGCGCACTCCATTGTAAACGGTAACTGTCGCTTAACACCAGGCGTGTTGGCGGTCAAGTGCAAGTCTAATTTTGAATAAATTAAAATATTTTGTTTATTAATGACATTGAGAAAAATGTTCTTTTTCTCATTATGGTAAAATTAGCTATTGCCCGCATTTTCACCCGTGTAGTGATGAAAAACTATGGTGATGATGATGATGATTAGTTCAGCTTTTGTGAAAAGGTAACAGACAGATGAGACAGAGTTGCTTTCGCTTTTATAATGTTAGCTAGGTATGTAGTAATTTGGAAATTCAGTCACATTTTAAAATGATATTTATAAAACATGAAGTCTAGCATTTTCTTCGGTTTGTTATAAATTTTACAGCCCCGGATCTACGATTTTTTCGAACCGGGGCAGAAGCTTGACGGTGGCGCCCCTCTCTCCAGCGCTTAAAATAACTTACTTAAAAAACTTAATATAATTATCTATGTGGCGCCTTTTTCTTAAAAGTTAACGGTGAGTCAATCAAGCTTTCGTATTCTAGGCGCTTTGTGAAGCAAGTTATTTTATTTTTAATCATATTCATTATGATTTTTGCGCCCCTGAAAATGCCGCCCGGGGCTGGTGCCCCGGGCGGCATTTTGGGGGCTGAAATTTTATGAAGTACTTCTGAAACAACTTTGTCGTGTTGTAGAACCCATCCAAGCGGCAGAATCTTACGAGGCGGCCTTAAAAGGCAACCCCAAAGACCTGCCGCTGATCAAGAAACTCGGCTCAGCGTTAGTTCTCATGCATGAGTTCGATAAGGCAACGCAGCATTATGAGAACGCGATCAAACTGCTAAATGATCACGATTTGAGATTTGAGTATTTGGAACTGCTCATCAAGGTAAGCTTTATTTTTAACCGACTTCAAAAAAGAGGAGGTTCTCTGGAGGAGGACTATGTTTTTTAGTATGCTTGTTACGCGGTTACTTCGCCAATTATGAATACATTTTGATGATTCTTTTTTGTTTGATAGGTCATATTTCAGAGGGGGTCCCATATAAATTTTATCAAAATCGCTTCAATACTTTGGTTTTTAAGACAAATTAACTGGAAAAAATATATCATTTTATCAAAATCAAAATCAAAATATAAATTTATCTATGAAAATTAACTTGGGTCAAATTGAAATTTTTGTCGAATATTTGTGATGTTGTTTTCTAGTTTTACAAACGACGTTTTTTTTTTCATTACATTCAGTCATTTTATATCTTCAAAAATGTAGGCATGCGCGAGTAAGACGGACAATGGTCAAACTACGGACTCTTTAAATTTTAATTATGTAGAAACTACACATTCAATTCCTCGTAAGAAAATACAGTACAATCAAATTTAGCCACAAACCGGTCCCAACATGATGGTTATATGTATAAGCAACACAAGTCTTGGGACTTATATCATTTGCTTATTGCTACTTAAAAGACCTATAAATTATGCGAAAGATATATCTTGAATCGCTCCATAGTGCTTTACGACACCTCACACATCAAAATCGGTTAACCCGTTTAGGCTGTAGGGGATCATATAGAAACATACATTCATACCCACATACATACATACATACATTCGAAAAACTTAACCGTCATCCTTACGGAGTCGGGTAAAAAGATGTCCAACTTCAATCTTCCGCAGCTCAAGCAGTACGAGAATGTTGACTCAACTATCACTTTCGAGTTGAACCAAATGTACAACAAGGAGAAAGACATTGGCACGCTCCAGCGACGAGTGAGCCTTCTACTGCTGCAGAGCAGAGGTCGCGAACTGAAGAACCCGACCGCGAACAATGTGCACCTCATACTGGCTGAGGCGAGGGACGTGCAGACCACTGTCGTCAAGAGGATCGAAATAGGTAAGCTACTTTTTTAACCGACTTCAAATTTCAAAGGATTCAATTCGGTTGTATTTATTCGATTTTTTTAACAGACTTTCTGTACTGTAATTTATTTGTATGTATTTTCCCTGATTACTCGAAGACGACCGATTTGTATTTTGCTTTTTATAACAAAATAACTAAAAAAAAGTGACATCCAAGTAAACGAATTGCGTAATTTGAAGTCGGTTTTTATAATTTTTTAAACGATCACTAGTTGAGGGTTTTACACATTGAAATATTTACAAAATATACTGTAAATAATAATATAAGTATAATAATAAATATAAGTGTGTAATCTAATTTTTGAACTGTCTATAAATTTGTCGGTTGTATTTTTTTTTCTATGTTTGTTACCTCTTAACTCCATCACTTATAAACCGATTTGCAAAATTCTCTTTTTACTTGTAAGGATATAACTTTTAGATTAGTCGTCTAACTAAAAGTGTATCCTTTCGAACTTCAATCGATCAATAACACTTTATTGACACCACATAAAGTAATAAGACAATAAACACGTAGAAAATTGCACAAAAGGCGGTCTTATCGCTAAAATCGATCTCTTCCAGACAACCTTGAGATGAGTTGGGAAAAAGTATATATATATATATATAAATATATATATATATATAAAGGTGGGCGATGGTGTTGATTCATAAGTAAACACTCGTAAACTTGTTACTACTAACTGGTAAATAACTGCAAGCTATATTCTAACGCTTCTCTACTTACTCGTCCCCAGATTCGAGAGGTGATTTAACAGCTGAAAAGCAGCAGCTATCGAAAATTCTGTGTTCCCTGGCGCGAGTGAAGTCAGCCAGGGAGCCCGCTGTAGCCGTTAATTTGTACTCTGAAGCATTGGTCCACTTGCCGAGGGATCCGACCACACTCCTGTCTCTGGCCAAGCTTTATGCACAGGTATGTAAGGCCACAGAAGGTAAATAAATAATGGTGGACATTTCACACAACACCATCTAGCCCAAACTAAGCAAAACTTGTACTATGGAAACTAGATGGATGATAGAACACATATATACTCTTTTTGTAAATACATACTTAAGATATATAGAAACAAAAAGATATTAATAGTATCTATTTATATACAGAACACATATATAAAATAATATATTACGCATATATAAAATGCCAGCCCCTTAGACAAGTGACAAACGTTTCTATTCTTACAAACGCTTACCCTTCGAAATGCTAAGAAATTGTGACGTGCCGTCACGTGACATTTCGTTAGCTAATGCCAATCCCATACATTTACTTGCTATTCCATTGGCGTTTACGAAATTGAAAGACGCTCGTCTAACTGCCCCCCATGATCGGTCCAGCCTTTCTCAAGAGATGTGCTGGCCGAGCAGAATTTTGTTTTAAATTATTATTTAGGTAGATATATAGATAGATAACTCTTTAGAATATAGTGTTACTTATATTTTATTATATAACCTGTATATTACCTATATTCATGCAAATAAATTGATTTGAATTTGAATTTATTAAAATACCACATGAAGGGTACAGGCAAATAACAGGGAATGTATTTTTTTATATTTTTAGAATCATATCTTGTATAATCATTAGAATTCAAGTCAATTAATAAGGATATTTCCTGTTCTTTGCCTGTACCCTTCACATTGTACAAACATCATAGGTATTGTAGGAATCATAGTTTTTTTTTTTTATGTTAGTCACGTAAATGTTTTTTCTTATACATTCTCATATTTCCAGATGAACAATCCTGAGAAATGCGAGCAAACGTGCGCCCTATTGTTGAACACAGATCCAAACAACGAGTCTGCCGCTGTTATGATGGCTGATCTTGCATTTAGAAAGGTAAAACAATTGAAGGGTACAGGCAAATAACAGGGAATGTCACATTTTTTTTTTTGTTGGAATCATATCTTTGTCTATGGTATATTAAATTCCAATCATTGGAATTCAGGTCAATTAATTAGGACATTCCCTGTTCTTTGCCTGTACCCTTCAATTGTTCTTTTCACGTAACTTTTGTTGTGTCTTGTATGAGAATCCATTTTCTTCATGGGCAAACAAGAATTCATATGTGAACATTTCCTATTGTAAAAATGTGCACATAATTTAAGTTGATATGACATGAGATTATATCGATTCCTGTCTGCTATATACTTGCAAAAACGCGATAAGATATAGCTATAACAATGTTTCTTTCACTTAATAAATAAACAAATGTATCATCACGAAAATTAATAATGGTAAAGTTTACTCTTTGTCCTTGTCGCGCGAGTCCAAACCCCGTGAAGGGCAAAAAGAAGAAGAAGTGACAGATGTCAGACTTTATAGGCTCTTATCTCAGAAACGATTGATCCTAGACTATATTACTCTACCTGTGACGCTATATTTGTTGTATATATTTGTTCGAGATTGTCTTTGTCATTATTTATGTACCATAGCATCCCCGACACATAGAATCCTAGCGGACTATTTTGTGTGTGTGTGATAAAATTAAATGTTTAATTCTGGTATGTAATTAAGTATTCAAGTCGGAGTTTTAAAATGTATGTTGCAGGTTGATTTCGAGACAGCTCAGCGTCATCTAATCCAAACCCTTTCAGTAAAGCCATGCAGCTGGGAAGCGCTCGCGCAGCTGATTGAAGTGCAATGGCGGCGCGGTATACTGGCTGAAGCGGAGCAAGCGCTTGAAGCGGCTAAATTGGCACTCGGGGATCAAGACGACATAGGTACTTGATATTCGTTAGTAACCGAACGATTTTTTTTATTTTTTTTAATATACTTAATAGCCCAGGTTAGATTATGAATGATTAATTTTAGACAGGAAAAGCGGCCGGAGTACTAATAGTGCAAACTAGGTTCTATAGCTATATACTAGCGGCGAAGTGACTTTGTCTGTTTCTGTTTGAGATTATTTCCTCAATAACTTCTAAATTGTTGCAGTTTTGAATCTATAGTTTGCCATATTAATTTTGATCTAGTCAAAATGATTAGAGAACAATTAATAGCTGTTACATTTTCCATGCATTATTAAAAATAAAATACTTATAACTATTTGTCTATAATCGAAAATGATGTTTCTGTTTCTTCAGAATATAGCTACTGTGCTGGTCTATGCTCTATGTACGCGGGTAAAAACACCGCAGCACTTCGTCAACTCAACGTGGCCCGTCGCTCTCCGAAGTGGGCCCCAAATGCCGCGCGGCTTATGGTGCTACTTTGTTTGGCGCAGAATGCGACTTCCACTGTCGTGGACACTAATACTGCTGGTAGCGATGATACGTGAGTATATCGCATTATTTATTTAGTTTTGTTCTCTGAGTAGGGTCAGAATGTTCCGCGGCTCCTGATGCTGTTGTATATGTTGCAGAATGCGGCTTTTACTTCTTAATTGCCGCTCGTGATGAAGTAACGAAAGAAAACGACGCTCGTAACGATGCGTGGATTTGTCTAGTTTAATAAAACTGATTATATCACCAGTGCATCGCTATAGATATCACACTCAAATTATTCTTTCTCATTTCTCAGAAAATAACCGTTTCATTCAATCAGTCCCGACTTTTTACTGGAGAAAAGATAATTTCATTCATGCTTGTTTATTACACCAACGATCCTTTTTCAGTGACACTCGTCTTTTAGCACTGCGTACAGCAGAAAAGCTGCTTGTAGAAGTGTCTCCGGTGGACCGACGAGCGTTTAAAGCGCTTCTACAGCTAGCTACGAAGCAGAAGCCGCAAGCGGAGCGAGTGCTGCAAGACCTTTTACCGCTCGCTACGGAAGAAGGGTACCAGGATGATCCCTATCTGATATTGGCTATTGCTGACGCGTGAGTGTTTACTTGGTACTATGTGCTAACTGTAAATTAACAGTGTATTTTTAGGGTTCCGTACCTCAATAGGAAAAAACGGAACCCTTATAGGATCACTTTGTTGTCCGTCTGTCCGTCTGTCTGTCCGTCTGTCCGTCTGTCTGTCCGTATGTCCGTCTGTCCGGGTTTCAAGACCTTTATCTCGGGAACGCGTGATGGTATCGAGTTGAAATTAAAACCATATACGCAGATCCATAGTATCTTGCTGCAGAAAGAAAACTAAAATTTCTCAGTTTTCGTAAAAAAAGTTACAGCCGAATATGTCGTAAAAAACGCTCATTTCGACACTCACAAGGGAATTAAAACCTATGGGGTACCTACTTCCCGTTGACCTAGAACTCTGAAATTTGGCAAGAAGCATTGTGTTAGAGTACACATATAGGAAAAAATCCGAAAACTGGAAATTTTTAATTAAATCACAAAAAAATAGTGTCTCTATCCAAGGAATGAGGGCCCAAATTTTAAAGTGAATTAACCGTATCATGTGGGGTATATGAAATAACCTCATTAGCATAAGCTAAAACAGGTTTTTAATACATTCTTCGCCCCCTGCAGACCCTTCAATTCAGCTGGGAACCAAAACTTTTTAGGCGAATTTTGATTAAGTACAGAGTGGCCGCGCAAAGCAACGTTGACTGCCTCAAACGCCGGTGGTTTACTGACTACTACAAAATGAACGGGACGCTTGCTCGGATCCGAGTGGAAGGCGCCGCTACTATAGCCCCACTCCACTCGGATCCGACTGGTGAGCAAGGAATGTGTTAAATATTTTTAGATGTATATTTTTCGGTTTATTAAGGAAAATATTAAAAAAAAAATGATTTCCCCCTTTTATTTAGTTTGTACGGAACCCTCGGTGGGCGAGTCTGACTCGCACTTGTCCGGTTTTTTATGTAAACCGCACGCCATCTTACGCGCTTTTTAATGAATAAAGGAGAAACTGCTTTCTACCCTTAAACATCATATTTCGACATTTTAATGAAAATGTTCTCCATTTGAAAGATATCTTTTTAATCCCCGACCCAAAAAGAGGGATGCTAAAACTTTGACGTGTGTATCGATATATCTGTGTACCTATATATTTGTGTGTCTGTCTGTAGGCATCGTAGCTCTCGAACGGAAGAACCGATTTTGATCTAGATTTTGTGTGTTGAAAGAGGATTTCATCGACATTAAAGAACATTGTCGATGAAATCCTCTATCAAACAACAAAAATTAGCTATGTTTCATCAAAATCAGTTCTGCCGTTTTTTTTTGTCGGGGGTTTTTTGAGTTTTCTAAACTTATGCTTGTTGTTATTAATGATAAATTTTTATTATTTAAGTAAATTTAGTTAGTCAATTTCTGGATAATAAAAAAATGAGGTGTATTTTTACAATATGTTTCAGGTATAACATAATAAAGCAGCCAACTCGAGCGAAAAATATCTTAAAAAGGACTATTTCGGCGATACCTTGGACTCCTGAAAAGGCAGACGGCTTAGAAAGGTAAGCTAGTTATCGTATCGGCGTATATTTTCATTTATATACTTGATTAGAGGAAAACTGGTGTTTATGTAGGATGGACTGCGACTCTCTCGTCCGTTCAAGCCAACATTTTGTACACCTTTTAACCTTTTAACGACCGTCAAATGGCCTCGTAGTCATGGCTTTGATGGTGGGTGAACCCTGTATAGGAAAATAAGAGTGGCTTTATACTGTGTAAACCAATATGTTTGTTGCAGATGTTGGTTAGAAGTAGCCGATAGCCAAGTGAGTTCTGGGCGGAACGACGCCGCGAAAGAATTGCTAACGAAAATTCTCAACCACAACAATTCTTGCGCTCCAGCCTACCAGTATTTAGGTAAGTTAATACATCGTATTTATGATTAAAATACAAGTATGCTTATCTTAATTGCTGCTACGTATATGCCAATGACATCAAAATTTCACTTAGTAAATATTTTGGGATTTCAACTTTATGAGAATTCAACTTTCTGTTCCTAAAGTGTATTTTTAAGTAACGAGTAATCAATGAGAGTCGATACGTCAATAAACGAGATAAAAAGAAAACTTCTATAGGTAACTTTACAGACATAGTAGATGGAGCATGCGACTTCATTTATATGAAAACCTTGCGTGCCACATTTTTGGTACCGACTATGAAGTCACTTAAACAACTTTGTGATGGAATGTTCCATCCGTGATCCGCGCGAAATCTATTCAACCCAATGCATCCGCGCGCTTGTACGCTAGTAACTAGTTGACAAAATATCGAATCGGAAGTATATATCACCTGAAATTAAATAAATCTTGGTCGTCAACTGCGATTTTTTATCATACTTGACACGCTCATTTTGACACGCTAGGTACATACACTGGGTATCTATGGAAGTCTAACTACTTTATTTCTTAACCGCTTACATAGGCTAAAAATTCTAGTGCACACGCCTACATACTTAGAATTCAAATGTCTCTGGCGTGCATCATTGTAATAACAATAATAACTGAAATGTTAGTAAAGATAACCAACAAATAGTCAATTATCTTCGCATATATATACTAAATGAGTGTGTGTTTTCAGGTTTCCTTGCCGAAAAGGATCAAAACTACAAAAGCGCTGCACACAACTACGACAACGCGTGGAGTTACGGCGGGAAGACAGACTTGTCAGTTGGTTACAAACTGGCGCACGCCTATCTGAAGCTCAAGAAATATCCGGAGTGTATCGTGGTATGCCGACATATACTGAAGGTACATCCTGACTATCCGAAACTTAAAAAGGAAATTTTAGAAAAGGCGAAAACTAATTTGAGGACTTAAGACAAGGATTAATAAAAATAATGTTTTATTAATCTAGAATTCTGAGAGTCGTAGATGATGCGATGCGCGCGTCAAAAAACTTAAAAACAAAAAAAATGTGTGGGAGGAAAGATAAACACTTTGATTACTCTGCGCGAGAGAAAAGGACGAATGAAATATGTAATTTTTGCCGAACGAGTGTAATGTTAATATAGAAATGACCCGCGAAATATTTCTCTAGAATGGAAGTAATAATAGTAATTAAATGTACTTGTACAACATTTCATGAACATTACTTACTTATATGCTTTTTTATATCAGAGTCTGCTACTTACCTCGGAATCGGAACAATAATACTTGTAACGTGAAAGACTTCACTGTTTGCTAATTCGAAACAAAACAGTAATGTTTTGATATGAAATCATAATTCGGTCGAAATATAATATTTTATTATTAATTATGGATAGATGAGGGAAAAGGATTGTTTCTAAATAGTTTCTGATATTTTTATAGCAAATAAAAAAAATAATGTTTTAGATGTTATTAAAATTTACTTGGATTTGCAATTTTACACACTGTAATAATCGTATCTAGCAACATAGCCATTATATATCGCCATAAAATATACGTATACTGTAAATAGGATTTAATAAGCACAATAAAACCACAAATACAATATGCTATAATATTTTATTTCAATCATAATTGTAACCTTTTCACTTGGGAAATATCTTTCAAAAATACTGTTTTATCTAAACTATTTAACTGGGATTTTCTATTCACGACTTACGAGCGCTTTACGTACTTATTTTTTAATCAATATAAAATCTGGTCGTATGACACAAATCATAGATGAAATACTCCTCAAGACCAGGCGGGCCATTGTCTATGACATATATTGTTATTAGTAATTGAAAATTAAATTTTAATTTTTAAACTTTAAAATCTAATTTTTAATGTTCCATTTTGGTATGTTGTCGATAGTCATAGAAAATAGAACCCAGTACCGACTAAGCAGTGTTATAGATCTATAACGATACTTACTGTCGATACAATCACTACACCTTTACAAACCATATCGATTCTTATTTTAAGCCCAATAAGGTTTTTATTCGTATTTATTCGCTCGTAAGTGTTAGTTGATTTAGTCATCTTTGCTCTCCTCGTTCTCGAGGATGGTCTTGAAACAGAACGGCTGGAAGATATAGCCCAGACCCGTGTAGAACTTGCTCATGAACTCGACCCTGAGAAATAAAGTGTAGTGTTGTTACTTAGTATTATGCAATCATGAGTGAAATGGTTTCTTCTGGATAAAGTCTTCTAGATCGACGTGTCCACCTTCGGCGCCATACATCGATTTCTATGCTTACTATCAGGCGAGTTGGTGGTTAAACGTAATTTTATCATTACAAAATTTAAGCCATAAGAAATCACTGCTGGATATAGGCCTCCATGAATTTCCAAAAAGATCGGTTTAAAACCTGCAACCAGTGTCTTCCTGCCACTTGTAATGGGTTCGACCTTGTGGCTGGTAGTTCTACGTTATGATTGCCAAAGCATGGTCACTCGAGGACTTTTCGGCGCCATCGGCCCTCTACAATATGATATCGACGAATATTAAGTTACTTTGGCCACATCGCCCGAAGAAAACAAGATAACTTCGACAAACTATTGGTTGTGTGGAACTGGATGGTAATAAAAAACTACGTGGACTGACACCTACCCACTGGTCTGGTCCGATAGACTTATAACAGGACTTCCTAATACCACCGCCTTGAGAAAATCCTAAGACTGGGTGGCTTGGAAACAGCTTCTCATAGACTCCATCAAAGCTTTTCAAGACATATACGATCTTCAGCAATGAAGAATACGATTAAGAAGGAGAGACGATCGCAAAACCTACGAGCATAGGCAGCAAATCTTTTGTGTATAAAAAGAGAGAAGTGTAGTCTCACCAGTGCAAACGCAGGGTGTGCAAGAAGGCCGAGAGCCCCTCCATCATGACGAGGATGGCGAGGGTGAACAGCGCCCAGAAACAGAACGCCACGTACAGTTTGATGGCGCCCACGTAGCTGTGGTCTTTCAGGCCAAGTTGGAGCACCATGCTCCACAGCACTTCGGATAACTCTGCAAAATAGATAATCATGTTAATGTCAGGTGTAGAAAAATCAAGAAACGTGATGAGGAGGCATATAAAATTAACATTGGAACTCCTAAATGGCAAATTTACACTAATTCTTCGCCATTGAACTGTTAATTACAGTAATAAATATTGTACTGAATTTCTGTTTGCCTTTATTTTATTTACCTGCGTGAGCAAGTGATAGCGCCCAGAGTCGCAGATACGAGGCGGTGTGAGAGATGGTACTGAGCACGTATTCAATAGTATGGATCCCCTGGTGGATCATGATCTCGCTGAAGGGTTCGTCATCATGATTGCCGTGACCGCCCTTCGACTCCGAGGGCTTGGCGACCGCGCTGCCTTCCACGTCTGTCTGCTCGATGCCTTGTTGCACGCTGCCGTTTGAATTTTCGGACTGGAAAAAAATAAACATATATTGAACCGATGTAAACAAATTATATTCGTAGTTGTAGAAGTTTGGAATGAGCGTCGCCGCTAGCTCAGTGAAGGGCAAAAATAGGGTTTCTTGAAAATACGTATGTAGCTAGTGTCTCATAACGGCTGAAGCCTAAATTAGAACTGTTAACTCTTAAATGGTCATTACCATTCCATCTTTACAAAGCAAATAAATCGTCGTACCTTAGGTTCGTGTTTTTTCTTGCTAGTAGCCAGCAGGTATAGCGGCTTGCCAAGCAGCATCACAGGGATGCAGCACAACGCCACCAATACGAATATGCGCTGCAGCTGTCCCTGACCCTCGAACATGAACTCCTTACACCCAGGCTCCGGCTCATTGGATGAGAAAAGCATCATGCCGATGAAGAGGATGAGCACGGATGGCGCGCAGCCCTGTCTGTACGCCTCATCTAGATACACAATATTTTATACTTGATAAGTGTCTGAAGTTTTCGGCAGCCTAATTGGCAGACCATCTGACTTTCGATCCGTAAGTCCTGACCTCAAATCCCACGGTAAGCACCTCTCATTTCGAACTGTGGGTATTTTTGATTGCCGCCACAAACTTCAAACGGTGAAGGAAAACATCTTGAAGAAACCTATATGTCTGAAAGTTCTTAACGTTCTTGAATGAAGATGTGTGAAATCTACCAACTCGCACTTAGCCAGCGCGGTAGGCAATGGTCTTAATTTTCTCGCAATGAAAAGATCGCCCGCGACCAGCGCAGTTTTTACAAAGAGTACAGTTCTACAGGTCACACCGTGAAAGACAACAAAAGATTTATTTTGAAGTGTGTGACCAATTCACATGATTTCCTGAAATAGCCACAGATAATAAAATTATTACAGATCTGTTCTGTTTGTTGTACTATTAACAAAGACAATGGCTGCGATGTCGGTGCTATAGTTTGGGCGAGTCGTCAACAAAAAAAAACCTAACACGTTTCCACACAGTGTTTTGAATTGAAGTCCAAAGGTAGGGTTTTTTTAAAATGGGTCTGTTAAGGACAAGTCTTTCGTCTTATGTTAAGGGATTTCATAAAAATATATGAGTAAGTTTAAAAACTGATACTAACCGGGAGACGTGGTGCTATACGCGACCCATTTGTAGAACATCATGAAGACCATGTACAAGAAAAGCAGGCAGAGGAATACGATCTGAGGCAGGAACTCTAAGATGATGGAGTAGCGGCGCTTGAAGAAACTGTAAGGAAAGTGCACGTAACAGATTACTGTTCATTGAAGAAGTTGCCACGAAAAAAATTGCGATTGCTTAATCTAATATCAAGCACAAGCCCGATCATGTGTAGAGTACTGCTTCCACCTTTTTATGGAGCAGTCAAGTATCAGCTGGAAACTAAACCAGCTAACCGGCGAGCTAAGAAGTTGATATGGGATGATAAACTAGTTGTCAAGAAACTACTTGGAGCATCTTCGCTTTATATAACTGAATCAGTATATGCCTAGATCTAGATTTGCAAATGTGTTCTAGAGTTTCGCGACCTTATTCTACCCTCCCTATTCCATTACATTACAAACAAAGAAAGACGGCACACAACTATTCACTTCCCTTTGTAATGAACGATTTCAAACCACATTCTTGATGCGTACTGCGCATGAATTAGGTTTTGTCTTTATCGGGTCTGCAATGTCTGCAGTGCACACTGTAGTGGGAGGATTTGAATTTGTCGAATAAAATCTTGAAGGGAATAAATAAGCGCCTTATAAGCTGAGCCAAAAATTATTTCCACTTTGCACCACTTGTCCATTTTCCCAAGATAAAGCAAAATGACGCCTCTTGGTATCTAAAGTCCAGACAATTTGGGTGACTACTCTAACAAAGTCAACAAGGCTTTATTTTACTTTCTCAACTGAGTATGTAAACATATCTTACTTGTAGTTAATGACACTCATACAGACGCCGAAGATCATGTGGGTGACACCGAAGATGATAGAGAGCTTCATTTTGTACGAGTTCAGGAATATAATCTTGTTGTCAGCAGTCTGTATAGAAAGGTTCATAAATAAATACACATTTGCATTACAATGGAGCCATTGGAGCGAATAATCCTCTATGATTCGGCTATCGGTTTAAATTCTTTTTCACGTAAAGGACACCTTTTTTTATTTTGTAATTATCATAACACAAAATCCTTTACCTGCCAAATAGGATCAATTCCAAAGAAGTAAGGCGTCCCCAAGTACGCGTCTTTCGGGTCCAGGCTAAGAGCTTGGTTGTTTTCCATCGTTGTATTATCATATGGTATTTGCCACGAAGGTCCGAAGATGTTCATAGACTTCGAGAATAGATCGTTGTAAACAAGCCCTGTGTACATCGAGAAGGAGCCCATGAGGAGAATGATGTAGCGACCAGCGAAGAAAATGTTCCATATTTCGTTGTTGGACTTCTTTTGTGCGAGCGAGACTTCTTTGACAACCATCCAGAGACCGAAGAGGAACATGATGGCTCCGTGACCGAGATCGCCGAACATCACCGCGAAGAGGAACGGGAATGTGATGATGGTGTATAGAGCTGGAAAGAAAAGGGATAAGCAGTAAGTCCGCCAGTTAAAAATCCAATAGGTTGAATTAAAGTGGAGGTAGATAAGACGTACTTATTAAACATGTTATTTTTATATTCTTGATTCGATTGCTTAGAAGAAATCTATTTGGGTACTTGCGATTTCAAAATATCTAAATTATACCTATCGAGAAAATCCCACTCGGGCGGCGTATTCTGCAATTTAGGAGTTTGATAAATTAAAGTGGAACCAAAGCGTTTCTTTCAAAATTCAAAATCATTTATTTGCAGAGACACGGGTAAAAATGCAGATGTAAAAATATGTACACAATAGTGACCACCATGCTCTAGCACTATGGCATGCAAAATATATAGATACTTTATGAACATTACAATATTTTAATTACTAATTTCATTTCGCAATGTAATAATTCGAATCTTAATGCTATTTAAGGTAAAGTAGATATGTACCAGGATTGCATTCCCTGTAGGAGGCGACTCCGTACGAGTCGATTAGTGCCTGGAAGCCTCGCGTGAAGCGGTTTGTGCGGTTGAACGTGGGCGGCTCCTCGCTCGTCTCGATGCAGTTCAGGAATGATGGAATCGAGCTGCCAGAGGCGTTCTGGAATAATTCGTTACGTTCACATTCCATATCTAATGGAGTCAACGAAATACAGACTAAAAAGATCAGCAAAACAATGCTGCGGCTACGAATCTTCACTTCACTTCTGGACACAAGCCATTTTCTCATTGTGACAAAATATTAGCGGATAATTTACCTCACTGGTCAAAACTGTGTGAAATCTGCCACCCCGCATTACAACAACGCAACGTTACGAGAATCATTGTCGCGCGATCTTTTGCCAGCATATTGAGCGTTTTTCATACAACAGGAGAAAACTGTTTTCTACCTCTAAATATTGTTCGATTACGATCATTTTTTTTTATATGATTAGAACTATTAATAGGTATGCCTCTACTGTTAGTTAGCGGTCTCCCAAGTCTTAACTAAGCTGCGGTAACTTCATAGAGATTTTCAGTTCCGTCCCTGTCAAGTGTCAACTATGAAAAATGCTTGGTACGCACAGATCCGTCAGCCAGCGCCTTCTGCACATTGGGTATATCAGCTGTCGGCACCCAGCACTCGCCGATGAGGCACTTCTTGGTGACGTCCAAGTTGAAAAGGTTGAGTGTGTGGTAGATGGCCTTCATCTTGCGGACCATCACCGTCCAGCTGGCTAGCTCCTTGGCCACGCTCTGGAGGACGCGTTGACGGTGTTCGCGGGTTTGGTTCAACACCTAAGAAATTACAGACAGTTTAGTCTTAAGTGTCTTAATCTTCAAATCTTCTGCGTACTTTACCTTAATGTTGGTTGAAAATCTACAAAAGTATATATAATTAATTTAAAGTCATAACAGTAAAAACTGGTTATTTGATTCGCAAAATACACGAGAATATTAATACGAATCAATTTTCAAAACTGCTGAAAGATGCCCAGCTGCAAAAGATAAACCCGTAGGGGCTCATTAATAACCATTAAGCGACTGGCTTCTTTGCAATAAAGGATGTTTCGAGATTTTCATAGCAACGTTCCGTTGCTAGTAACTCATTGCTTAAGACATGTTCTATTCTCAGAGTTCGTTTAGTTAGTCATCGAGTTTTACAAAGTGCAATATAGAGCCTGGTCCTCGGGCACAGCAGAGATAATCTATGAAACTTTCGTACCATATTCAAGTCCTCAAGCCTGGTGCGGACTCCCTTCGCCATGTCCTGTCGCTCAGCGTTGGAAGGTGGACATGCGTAAAGAGATGCGTGGAACCCGGTGCAAACCTTCTTGATACGGGTTTTCAGCTCCTCTCCTTGGAAGAATGCTACGAACACTGTCTTGTAGATCTCGTTGCCCTGGACAAAGAGGATTGATAAGATATGAGATGGTACTTTACAAAAGAATTCGTAGCGAAGCAGAAATATTGAGTACTTTAACTTCTTTTTGACTTTTTGCGTTTGGCAAAGTTCAGACCGAATAAGCGACCTGTCACTCATTATGATACAGTAGAGACACCTTTCATCGATAGTTGAGTTGAAAAGTCACTGATTTTAAACAAGAAATACGCCACAGCATACTTTGAAGGAATTTAAGGAAGGAACAAGCCAAACATTGTCAAATCTGTCCTTGATTTTTTCTACTTTGTTTTTATGTTACATAAGTTATACTTATCGCACCATACTTACAGTAGCAGGGTCTTCTAGCGGTTTCTCGAGATCAGCTCGTCGCAGAAACACGTTTCCTCGTGAGATACGCCACAGCATGCGCTCAAAGGCTGGCACTCGCCCGCGGTTCACCACGCCCGCGACGAAGCCAAGACGGCCGCGATTGGCCGGCTGTCCGGTCTCATCGGATGTTAGAGATCTACGGAGGGAAAAGGTTAAAATGTAGGTATGTCATAACTGTATAAAACCGATGTCCAAAACATATCCATGCCCGGCGCAAAAGTACTCAATCTCATAATTAAATGTAAAAATAATGTTCTAGGGCTGAACATGTACCTATGAAATTTTGTAACCTTGACAAACTTGACAGAATGATATCTTGGAAATCGTTGTTCTTAGACCAGTAGTTTCTTTACGTAAGTGATAAAACACATAAAGAACTTCATATATGCAGTTATCTATTGATTTCTACTTACGATCGACTAACCGCACTACAGATATCCTATATAATACAGACACCACTGTTTCAAGCATGGCTTGTTCGTCATTCCCAAGATACTTACTTGCCATGCGAGTCCATTCCGATCTCTTCTTGAGCGTGGAAGAACGCCTCTGACTTCTCGAGTACGTGTCGAAGTTCCGTCAGTTCGAGGAAGTTTTGCTTCAAGGATACGCCGTTGTGGGACAGTTCAAGTATTTCGTTCTCGGTCTTCTCTAGGTGTGCCTGCAAATATGTAGTAAAATATTTTGAGTTCCGGTCGAAGAAACATCATGGGCAAGTACTTAAATCTTTACAGATTCAATGAGTATTTTAAGACATTGCCTACATGCAAATATATCTTGGATTTTAGATACACGTAGAATAGGATTTGCTTATTTAAGAAAATGCACCTTGGCAAAATACATTTCGAAGTTTCTAGGTTATTTGAATTTGTTCTATGTGACATCAAAAAATTTTTGGTTATATACAGTATCCGTAAAAAAATTACAAGTACAACTATATTTAAACGAACACTTTTTCCTTACCTCAAGGTCGATAATTTCCCTCGGGTTAGGCGCCCTAGGCAATTCCTTGATGCTCGGGATATGAACCTTGTCCTTGTGCACTTCAGCCTCGATGTACCGAAGCTTCCTCTCCATCTCATCGCAACGGCGGACTTCATTGACGAACTTGCGTTGGAACGCATTCACGTCGGGGTTTAACTGAAAATAAAATATCCCTTTTAGTCATCTGGTTGATCTAATCATCGTCATAACACAGCATATTAGCAGCCTGAAAGGGCAGAGGGGCGGTTAAACTCGTATCTGGTGTTCCCCAGGGGTCAGTGCTTTCTGCTACGCTTTTCTTGCTGCATATTAATGGTCTGCTGAAACCCGGTATTTTTCGATACGCTGACGACAGCACCGTTGTAGAAAGTTACGTATCTGACGCGCGAGCCGATGTGCCTGAAATCCAGGCTCAGAGAGAGGCAATGGTTGAGCGCTTAAATTTGGCTCTTAAGGCAGTCTCCGAGTGGGGCGATGCCAACCTAGTCAAATTCAATGCTGCTAAAATGCAGGCGTGTCTATTCTCTGCTAAAAGGAGCCAATACCAGCTGGCTCTTACTTTCCGAGATGTTTCGATACCGATTAAGGATCACCTCGAGCTCTTAGGCGTTAATTTGACGTCCATCCTTAACTTTGGCTCCTATAGTGAGTCAAAAGCTCAATTAGCAGCCATAAAGCTGGGTATCCTTTCGAAAGTGCGTCGGTACGCCGGAACTGGTGCTTACACTATGTCGAGCACAAGTTCGGTCGTGCATGGAGTACTGTTTGCACCTTTGGGACGGATCTGCTAAGTACCAGCTCGAGGCGTTAGAAACCATTGAAAGGCGCTCTAAGAAGCTCATTTGTGACGATTCCCTTGTTCAAAGTCTGGAGCTATCGTCGCAAAGTTGCCAGTTTATTGGTTTTTTATCGCATACATTTCGGTGAGTGTGCGTCTGCTTTGCATGATCTCATTCCCCCATGTCCATTTTTCTATCGGACAGTAAGAAGCACGAAAAAGCGACACCGTTACATAGTCCGAAAACACTTACGAAACGCTTTGGCTCCACTGTGCGTACTGCCAAAATGTGGTATGCGATTCCTGAATGGGTCTTTCCGAATAGTTATAATCTAAGTGTCTGCAAATCGCGAGTGAATAGGTTTCTTCTAGGCAAGCGCGCTCCATCGTAATCCGTAACTGTCGCTTAACAACAGGTGAGCTGATGGTCCAGCGCAAGCCTATCGTCGAATAAAAAAAAAACTATCATAGAAATAATAACCGCTGCGCTCGCTGGTTCGACGCGTTTAAACTGGAGATCATAATTATGTTGGTCACCCTGAGACACGATGGAGTAATGGCATACCTAAGGCAGTTGGCAGGGCCTGGAAAAGAAAACCTTTTTTTTTTTTTTATATTAGGTTTTCTAACTGTCGTAACTATCGCTTAACACCAGGTGAGTTGACGGTCAAGCGCACACCTATCGTCGAATAAAAAAAATTGAGTTCGATTAGCGTTTAATAAGAAATCATTTCCAGCAGTGAACTAATATAGGATGATGATGAGCCAACATATTATACAATAGATAGCAAACAAGCCGAGAGCTTATCTAATGGTAAGCACTATTGGCTATGAATATTTGTAAGACCACAAGCATCGCCGGCATGTTGCAGATCCGTATCACTCTCATTTTAGATGATGGTTGTAAATAATGTCTCGATCCTGCAAGATCACACAGTAAATAAATTACAGTTTAAAAAACTAAAAAACACGCTACAAATGATTGTGGTCAAAGTTAATTACAAGCCTTTTTAACAAATCCAAACAGCTATGATACGATGTTCCATCATGAAGTTCTAGTTCATATCTTCCGGCTCCATCATCAGATCAGTTTGACAGTACCATATTATTGTGTTGTCATCAGAACTACATACAGCTGCCAATTTTCATGACGCTACGATCCTTGGAATATGGTTAAATTAGTTACCTTAGATTTCATTACATAGTTAGTTACATACAGGTCGACCTAATAAAAGCGTGTTAAAAATTAAATCATCAAACCGATCGCTAAACTACTGTACCATACCCACACTTATCTCAAAACATGAACAATTTGTGTATATACCTACTTAACTTCCTTCAAGTAAGATTCTAGATTAACGACGGCGTGTAAAGCGTGGGCTTTTAGGGAAAATAGAGTGATGTACTCACGTCTTTGAACTGCACTGAGCCGGCCTCTCCGAGCTCTGAGACGGATGTGTAGGCCGCCTCGGGCTGTATGAAGAGCTGGCACAAGGCCATCTCTTCGCTTCGGAACATCGCCCCCATGTTGGCGCTTATTTATGTTCCTCTGCTTCTGTGAAAGATACATTGCAAGCATGCATTAATTTTTTATTGATACAAAAATACAGTATCCTTATTCTCCTAATACGCAAATTCAACAGTTGAGAATGAGCAGAATTTGACAAATACAAATGGGATAATTGATATTCTGGTATGATTACAACGCTTTGTTGGAAGAGATGCAACGAAAAAAGCTGGTAGATGAGTCGACGAGGCGTGCCCATGTGCTTCTGGCATAAACTTTCTGATACTGCAAGCGCTTCGTACATTATTAGAAGACTATCCACTTCGCTGCAACCAAATGCACACGCATTCCAGTGTGAGCGAAGATTAATAACAACATTGTCGCTGATTATGACTAACTATACAACTACGCTACTGCGAGAATCTGATTTTATGACGGCATAGACGTAGCCGAAACTCCTGAAAAGTAACCACATCAACCAGAGTAATTTTACCACCTGGCGAAAGAATTATCATCAGAGTCAATGTCCTGGGAAACAGCAAGTAAATGACTGTGCCGCGCAACTATGTGTTTCAAGGAGTTGTTTTTTTCGGTTAGAGGCTTGCGCTTGACCTTGCTTACTCTTAACCAGCCTCCCCTTGTTGTAAGACGACAGATTTACTTATCTGTTTCTATAAATCATTTCCTCTTGTTAGTCTGAAGAAAAATCTCTTATAACATGTAACAATATTATCAATACGATCAATTTTCAAATATCCAAGTTGTCATAGATAAGATTTAGTACAATGTGCGCTTATCAACAAAATCTTCTGAACATGTGATGAAATTATTGATTACATAAAGTATTTTTACCGACTTCAACAAGAAGAAGGTCAATTCGGTTGTATTTTTACGCTTTTTACATCACTCCGTCATTTGAAAAAAAATTATTGAAAGGTCGTACTTTCAGATTGGCCCCATAGAAATTTCATCAAAATCAGTAATGTAATTTCGTTTTTAAAACGAAATCACGTATTTTGAAGTCTGTTATTTCAGTTCTTTAAACTATAATGGTGTACTCGTATGTAATATTTTATTCATAATAATGATATAATATAATATTATTAATAAGTATTTTATAATAGATACTTATGTTACATAATTTTATTTAAAAACTTTAAGATATGAAATAACTATAGAGGAATATAATATTGTATTCGTTATTGATTTTATGCTTTATCCGAAACGATGAATAGTTTAAACTACTGATTTCACGAAGACTTCTTTAGATACCTACGGGAATCACGTGAGTGTTATGACCATACTTTGTCTAAAAAAGATATTCCAAAGAAAAATAACATTTCTGCGTAAAAAATACGATAGTGGCGCTCATGTAATAAAGAGATCGACGAGTTCAATCGTCACTTATTTTCAGGCGAGTTGGTGGCCAATTGTAGATTAAGTTAAAAAGAGTCATTTGGTAGATGTCCGTTAACGTTATATAACTGCCTAATAAATGTATATAGACACTCACAGAATAAACAAACTTTATATCCCTAAAAGCAGGACAATTCGCATAAATTAACTACTATAATAAAAAATAAATAAAAAAAAGTTTATAAAGTAAAAAAATGCTCACGTATTATATATTATTTGAGTCCCCGAAGAAACACTCTCACACCGACTGGTGCTAGCGTCGTTGTCTTCACCTAACATCAGCTGTTGATAAGTAAAGATCGGTATAGGTTGAGCTGATTTACCTAATCATAAAGAACAGAGGCGAAAACCGGAGACTTCTTTACGACAAATTTTTTTTTTCGAGATTTAAAATATCTCAAAAGTTATGTTTATTTAAGAGGGAAGAGAGGCCTTTGCCCTGCAGTGTGACATTCACGAGTGAAATAATAATAATAAAATTTATTTTGTATTATATGAATATTTTTAAGCGATTGAATTCATTTCCTGATTTGGTTTAAAAAAAAATGTTAAAAGCTAGATACGATATTTATTTTTTCAAAAAAAATTATACAATCTTGTTTGGCCGCAGAAGACACCAAGCGGCGCAAATACGTATCTCTGTCTAGCGATTACATATTTGTGCCGCTCGGTGTCGAAACTTTTGGTCCATGGGGTCAATCCACAAAAAGTTTATAAAAACGATATCACCTCGTTTAGTCGACGCTCCTGGTGAAAAGAGAGAGAGAGAGCTGACTCATTCCTCGCACAAAGAATATCATTAGCGATTCAGCGTGGGCATGCAGACAGCGTTCTAGGAACTCTACCGCACGGGCACCAACACATATTTTTATTTTTAGTTTTTTATTCAAAACTTCAGTTTTATTTAGTATATTTAAGTTTAGTTTGTTTTAGTTTAGTTTTATTTAAGTATATATGTAATTATATTATTAGTTCCATGTAAATACTGATTTAAAATAAACAATTTAACACAAAAAAATCTTGTTATCAAATATAAATACAAAAATGATGTCTCGAACTTAACTATTGTTGAGTGTACGTTTTCGCATGAAAATATACTAGTTACTGTTGTAAAATACATTTTAATGTTACCGAAAATTTCGTTCGTTCGTGTCTAGAAACAGACAATTTTCCTGTAATTTATGGAAACAAAATCAGAAAATGAATTTAATTGTTTTATTAATCATTGGATATAAAGTTTAAGTATTATCCCGAGTCCCAAAGTAAAAAAATTGAAGAAAAAAAGTTGTTATAAGGAAGTCTCCTGCTTTCACCTCTGTTCCTCGAAGATTAGGTAAATTGGTTCACTCTATATCGATCACTGATGATAAGGATATCTCTTGATCTATTCGTTATACGCAGCCTCCACGACCTTGCCAACGATTTATGATCTATGCTTTTTTCTTGTGTTTCTAAAGCGAGAGTGAAACGAGCGCGAACACTTTCAGTGTTTTTATGAAATTTGCTTTAAATTATTGTGAAGGTAGAAATAATTTTAGCACGTCTTAGTACGCTAGGCAAGATTATAGCTGAAGACGGATTAATCTTTGATAATGCGCATTCAATCCATCTTTATTTTCACCGTAGACATCATTATCGATGTTATTGGATGCGTCAGTTAATACATTGAATGTTATATTTCCAATAATAATAATTAAATTAATCATATATGTAATAACAATTTCCTAAAATAATAATCACTAAATGTCACTAACAAATTAAGTTTGGTATATAGCTGCTGTAAATAGGGGCTTTGTCATGGCTTATATCTAGTACCTAATATACTAATAACTGAATACGCAGTCTGTCGTCAATTTGAATTAATAATTAAAATAGAATTTAAATTGTTTAAAAATAATTACAAAATGTCACTTTAAATATAAATTTAAAATAGGCATGTTGCAGCTGTATATGGGCGTTTTCATAAAATGCATGCAAAGGCAATGCGTTCTTTTTTTTTTGATATATGTGGTCAATTTCAAATAAATCGTCAAATAACGTGCCCCTGTTTCCGTCTATGCAAAATATTCAAAATAGTACCGTTTCAACGTTCCCACTAGATCCGCTATGCATGGGTACAGATGCATAGCGGATCTAGTGGGCTATTCACAACTCATTCTGTAGAGATTCTGATCGAAAAATTAACAATCGGTCGGATTCAGAATGGGATTGGAAACTACATTATATCTCCATTTCGGTCATTCTGTATGGAAATGACAGAGATGGATATTTAATGTGTAATAGTTTCCGACAAGTTGTGAATAGCTACTGTTATTGTTCCGAATTTCAGGGGATTTATCTTTTCGTTTTGAAAAAAAAAAACTATTGCTTGCTGCAAATAAGTGTCATTATACTTTTTTTATATAATGATATAATAGGTATACATACGTTGAGAAGAGTAGTAGTAATAATGACAGTAATAATAAATAATAATGACAATAAAGAATAATGACAATAAAGAATATGAGTATGAGTAATACCACATCTGTCGCAAAACTGATATCCGCTGGGGTAAACGCATTCTAGTTGCGTCCGCGTGTCGGCAAACGTAGTGTAGGGCGCTCTGATACAAGATGGAGTGACGATATACGGAAACCAGTTTACAGTGGTTCTAAATAGAAAGCTGAATATTGGGTTGAATTTGTGTTAATTAATCACTTGGTCCATAACATAAATAAATAATGTTCTAAATCTTATTAAAATTCACTTGAATTTTCATTTTTATACACTGCGAAAGACATGATCTTTTAGCAGCGTATTTATTCTATATCGGCATATAAATATTTTATACTTTAAATAGGATTGAATACAAACAATAAAACTACACATTCAACATGCTATAAATATATTTTATTTAAATCATAATTGTGACCTTTTCACTTCAAAAAAATCTTTCAAAAAATACTGTTTTATCTAAACTACGTAACTGGGATTCTTTATTCACAGCTCACGAGCGCTTTATTACGTACATTTTTCTTTTCAATCATTTAAAGCTCGTCATATGACTCAAGTCATAGATAAAATACTACCCAAGGCGGGTCATTGTCTATGATCATAAGTAATTGAAAATTAGACTTTAAGCTTTGACCTTTAAAATCCAATTTACAATGTTTCTTTTTTGCTACGTGGTCAATAGTCATAGAGAATAAAACCTAGTATCGACTAAGCAGTGTTATATAATCTATAACGACGCTAACTGTCGATACAATCACGACACCGCTACAAACCATATCGATTCTTATTTTAAGGCTATTAAGGTTTTTATTCGTATTGTTTCGCTCGTGAGAGTTACTCGATTTAGTCATCTTTGCTTTCCTCGTTCTCGAGGATGGTCTTGAAGCAGAACGGCTGGAAGATGTAGCCCAGACCCGTGTAGAACTTGCTCATGAACTCGACCCTGGGAAATGAAGGGTACTTTAGAGTGTTGATTACATTATAAGTCTGGATATCTTGAAATCGAACAGTTCCTATTAGCTAAATGCGGTTTTAAATGAACCGCAACTTAGTTAAATACGGACTATTATACCACCCTATTTATCATGTCTGTCTGATCTATTCATTTCTGATTCGATCTCGTAGATAAACAGCATAGCTCTCGTAATGTAAACCTAAAGTGTAAAAGTATGAGAGAAGTGTAGTCTCACCAGTGCAAACGCAGGGTGTGCAAGAAGGCCGAGAGCCCCTCCATCATGACGAGGATGGCGAGGGTGAACAGCGCCCAGAAACAGAACGCCACGTACAGCTTGATGGCGCCCACGTAGTTGTGGTCTTTCAGACCGAACTGGAGCACCATGTTCCACAGCACTTCGGATAACTCTGCGAAATAGATAATAACGTTATTTTAATATTTGGTGAAAAAAACCCAGCATACTCGTTCGATTTCTGTCATGTAATATAAATGAAATAATTACTGGGGGTATACCGGTATAGTATGCACAAATCTTTTTGAGGTACACCTTTACGCAGAAGAGACGCACGAGCGTGTATTTGTGGGTTACAACCTACACAAATGCAGAACTCACACTAACACACGTGTGTTGTGACACGTGTGCGGGAGTGCCGTGCGAGGTGATCTCGAACCTGGGTCCTCACCGTCGCATTCCACGTCACTCATATTATACCAAAAATATGTGTGCTTAGTAGCAATATGCAAATAAAATATGTGTACACAGCCACTTGTGCTAACCTTCGAGACCTCAAAAAGATTGGCGCGTACACTAGATGCTATGACACGGTTTTAACGAGGGAGCCGAAAATTGTCATAGAAACTGCCGAATAGCTAACAATGAATTTGTCAAATTCAGTATGTCAGTCTCATTTATTACTCATTGTGAACACTCCATTGTATTAATAACACCTACTTTTGTTTTACTTTTATTTACCTGCGTGAGCGAGTGACAGCGCCCAGAGTCGCAGATACGAGGCGGTGTGAGAGATGGTGCTGAGCACATATTCGATGGTATGGATCGCCTGGTGGATCATGATCTCGCTGAAGGGTTCCTCTTCATGGTCGCTGTGACCGCCCTTCGACTCCGCAGGCTTGGGGACCGCGCCGCCTTCCACATCCGTCTGCTCTTGCATCTCGATGGCTTGTTGCACGCTGCCGTTTGAATGCTCCGGCTGGGGAAAGGGTATATATAACTGTTAGGCTGGCGCTTACAAATCATATTGATGCCTATTTGATAATCGCTAATTTGGCGCGATAATACGCAGCGTCGAGTGTGCATGTGTATTGAACAAAGAGCACTGTTATATAAACATACAGGTAAGCTTCGCGCGTGTATTTCGCTTCACTTTGTACGAAAATGTAGGTGGATCAATCCATGCAATGTACGTATGTGTACAATCCAACAACGTCTACGTCGTATTCGTATATTTACGATTAGTCATCTGCAATAAGTTCTCGAAACACTCGCAAGGTAGGCAGAATCCTAAGACTAGACCGGTCTGACAGTATGTAATTTTTTCCCCCCTATATTTCCCTAGGTCTTTTTCGATTTTATTCACACTTTACGAGTAGTAATAACGCAGCCGATTGCGTCAGGTGTATTCTAAATAAATACCTATGTCAAACTTCTAACCAGATATTATTTTTTGATAGGTGTTCACATCTGGCTCATCATGTTGGATCATATGCGTTAAAGTTTGGATTGAACGTAATTATATTCGTACACGAGTTCTCTATTGCCTTAGTGTCGCGAAGGATCAATCAGGTATAGCTATCTATTATACGCTATGTGGGCAGTAGCGTAAATTAAAACCCTGAGTAATATGTCCAGATGTAATTATGTACGTAAATGTACTAAAAACGAGAAATCAGCTAAACTGGCGGGATGATTACATCTAAGGACATTACCTTAGGGTTGTGCTTCTTCTTACTGGCGGCTAAGATATACAGCGGCTTGCCAAGCAGCATCACGGGGATGCAGCACAGCGCCACCAGTACGAACCCACGCTGCAGCTGTCCCTGGCCCTCGAACATGAACTCCTTACACCCAGGCTCCGGGTCCGTGGAAGAGAACAGCATCATGTTGATGAAGAGGATGAGCACGGATGGCGCGCAGCCCTGTTTGTACGCCTCATCTGGTTACACAATATATTATTGTTGATAAGTGTCTGAAATTTGCGGTAGTCTAGTTGACAGACATTCTTTCGATCCCCAGGTCCTGGATTATAATTCCGCGGCAAGTCAGTCTTTTTCAAAGTTTGCGTAAGTATTCTTAATTGCCGCCAACTTCAAACGGAGAAGGAAACCTTCGTGGGAAAACATACATGTCTGAGAGTTCTTAACGTTCTTGAAGTTGTGTGAAGTTTGCCAACCCGCACTTGGCCAGCGCGGTAAACTATGGCCTTACCCTTCTCACAATGAGAAGATAAACCGCGCCCAGAATAGCAGTGAGACAGTTTATACTAACAGGACAGATTTTAATTTCTTTTGACGTGTCTAATTCACATGATTTTATGGAATAACCAAAGATGGCAAAATGATTTATAGATCTATTGTTTAACATAGACGGATCATTAGGTCACTGGGTGGTCCGGAGCAGTTTCAGGCGAATCTTCAACACATCTAACACTTTTTGAATTTAAATCTAAAGTTAGAGTTCTGTTACAGGTAAACCCGTTCATTAATAATAAGAGAAACGGGCCTGTCTTGAATAAAAAATATTGTATTAGTAGTAAGAAAAAAAGCTGGTACTGACCGGTAGAGGTGGTGCTATACGCGACCCATTTGAAGAACATCATAAATACCATGTACAAGAAAAGCAGGCAGAGGAATACGATCTGAGGCAGGAACTCTAGGACGATGGAGTAGCGGCGCTTGAAGAAACTGAAAGGAAAGTGCACGTTAGAGACTAATGTTCATTGAAGAAGTTGCCACGAAAAAAAATTGGGATTGCTTAATCTAATATCAACCACAAGCCCGATTGTGTGTGGAATACTGCTATGCTACCTTTTTGATGGAGCAGTAGAGTATCAGCAGGAAACTAACAACTAACAACTCCAACAAAGTCTTAACTTAGTAAGGCTTAACTTTTAATTTCTCAAATATCTTACTTATAATTGACGACACTCATGCAAACACCGAAGATCATGTGGACGACACCGAAGATGATGGACAGCTTCATTTTATATGAGTTCAGGAAGATGATCTTGTTGTCAGCAGTCTGTAAAGAGTTTCATAAATATATACACAATTAGCAATAAAATAGGACCAATTCTAGTACACGCTATTTGAAAATACTAAATTAAGAGGACTTATCGATTTCTAACCGTGATAGTATGAAAAAGTTAGCACGAATTTAGTCGTGTGTTAATATTACCTATTGATTCCAGAAATCTAAATATCGTTACACATGAAATAAATCAATGGTCCTTCGAACTAAATATTGAACACTTATAAAATTACTTTACACTTTTTCTTTCAATTCTGCGGTTAAAATACATAATATTCCTTACCTGCCAAATAGGATCAATTCCAATAAAGTATGGCGTCCCCATGTACGCGGCTTTCGGGTCCAACGTTAGGGCTAGGTTGTTTTCCATCGTCGAATTGTCATACGGTACTTGCCACGAAGTCCCGAAGATGTTCATAGACTTTGAGAACAGATCGTTGTAAACAAGCCCAGTGTACATCGAGAAGGAGCCCATGAGGAGAATGATGTAGCGACCAGCGAAGAAAATGTTCCAGATTTCGTTGTTGGACTTCTTATGTGCGAGCGAGACTTCTTTGACGACCATCCAGAGACCGAAGAGGAACATGATGGCGCCGTGACCGAGATCGCCGAACATCACCGCGAAGAGGAACGGGAATGTGATGATGGTGTATAGAGCTAGAAAGAAAATAGGATAAGCAATAAGATTGCCAATAAGAAAGCCATAAGATTATATAAAGTATTATGCAGACTTTTACAGAGACCGCCTGGAGAAGTGTCACATCTTTGCCAGTTATTGTGTTTCTGATTAATCCATTGAGCAATATTTAGGAAAAAAAAACAAACCCATTCAGGCAGAAAAAGTAAGTACATAAAATTTTGTTCATTAAATGGCGAACCAAAACGCATTGTTCAAACCTTAATGCTATTTAAGCTAAAGTAGGTATGTACCAGGGTTGCATTCCCTGTAGGAGGCGACTCCGTACGAGTCGATTAGTGCCTGGAAGCCTCGCGTGAAGCGGTTTGTGCGGTTGAACGTGGGCGGCTCCTCGTCTGCCTCGATGCAGTTCAGGAACGACGGGATTGAGCTGCCGCACGCGTTCTGGAATAACGGAATATTCACATTTCATCAAGAGTTTGACCGTGACTAGTGACCAACGTGAGCTTGTAATTCCGAAAAGTTTAGTTCTCATTGATCACCGGTGTGATGTGTGTTATTGACAAGAATATATAAATTAATTCTTAATCAATCAAAAATCAAGTCGAAAGTCCGTCATTAAATCACACTATGAATCAGGTTATCATACAAGTGGCAGGAAGATGCAGGCCGCTTCCAACCGGTCTTTTTAGAAATCCTTGGGGGGCTTACGTCCAGCAGTGAACTTCTTATGCCTGAGATGATGATGATGATCGATTTAGTTTCCATTACAGGATACCTTGAAGATGACACGACGATGACGTGGCCATATTTACACCGCCATATCTTTTTTTAACATATTGACACTGAAATATACTTGGTTGGTACTCACAGATCCGTCAGCCAGCGCCTTCTGAACATTTGGTATATCAGCTGTCGGCACCCAGCACTCGCCGATGAGGCACTTCTTGGTTACGTCCATATTGAACAGGTTGAGTGTGTGGTAGATGGCCTTCATCTTGCAGACCATCACCGTCCAGCTGGCTAGCTCCTTGGCCACGCTCTGGAGGACGCGTTGACGGTGGTCGCGGGTTTGGTTCAACACCTAAGAAATTACTTAATTAGTCAAAGTGAATGGGTAACTTCTGAGTCTGCATGCTTCACAAAAAAAAAACTTGTTACTTGATTCGCAAAATGCGTGAAAATATTCTTTCCCATTAATTTTTACACATTCACTCTTTTGCCTCAGCAAATGCCAATGACCTGGGCTACTGCGTATTGTCTTACAACTTCATTTAGAGAGTCAGCTTAAAATCTACCTTTACAATATTCAAGGAATATGAAGTCGTATTCAGTTCCTTGTACAACGACCCGAGTATTAGTACCCCCAAAGAAGTTAAGAAGGCTTCATACCATATTTAAATCCTCAAGCCTGGTACGGACTCCCTTCACCATGTCCTGTCGCTCGGCATTGGAAGGCGGGCACGGGTAGAGAGACGCATGGAATCCGGTGCAAACCTTCTTAATGCGGGATTTCAGCTGTTCTCCTTGGAAGAATGCTACGAATACCGTCTTGTAGATCTCGTTACCCTGGACAAAGAGGATAGGATATAAAGTAGGTGCTTAAAAAAGAATCCGTATTGAAGAAGTTTCGAATACTTTTGGTAGGATGCATTTGACAACGTTTAAGCTGAATGTAGAAGCTGTAAGCATAATTAAATCCAGTAGAGAAACCTTCTTTATATAGTCCAGTGTTTTAAGCATTTGCCAATATTCTAAAACGCCCAACATACTAACCCTAGTCTGAGACCAAAGTAATGTATTTTTTACCCAAAAAGGCAGGGGGTTTTGTCGTGTCTCTGATTCTCTGATTCATACTTCCTTATCATACTTACAGTAGCGGGGTCTTCCAACGGCTTATCGAGCTCAGCTCGTCGCAGGAACACATTTCCTCGTGAGATACGCCACAGCATGCGCTCAAAGGCGGGTACTCGTTCGCGGTTCACCACTCCCGCGACAAAGCCAAGACGGCCGCGGTTAGCCGGTTGTCCGGTCTGCCCGGTCTCGTCGGATATTAGAGATCTACGAAGGAAACATTGTAAATGGGTGTGTTCTTCAGGATGTAACAGATTAATACTACGCTTATTTTCATTTATAACGGCAGTTATTTTCTACCTGGATATCGGCACCACTAAGTGAGACATTATCAACTTCATTGCATAAAACTGAACTGAATGTAACTCATAAAAGCGAAGAAACAAGCACTACCTACTCGTACCTACTCGTACGCAATCACACACCAGGCAATCATCTTAACATTACCATTACCTACACAATGCACGGTTCTTCTCTGCTTAATGTAACATGCGGAAAAATGTTCCTTTCCTTTTCAGATTGGATAAATCGGCACGCATCATTAGAATTATTCTTTTAGAACAGTTTTTAAGAAACAATACAGACTCGAAGTCCGAAATGTTTTCAGGGAGGGACGTACCTAATCTGCAAGTTTACCCTATTAGCTACATTGGAAATTTATAGTTTCGCTTTTAATAGAACGGTCGTGGTTAGAACCTAGTAGAATTATTACTGCTTATATTATTCAATTTAATGCACATTACGTCTTACCATAATTGCCGGTTAGGCGTAATTAGTGTGTAGTATTGTAGTACTCATATATCTACAGGACCACCCGATGCATATTTGATCTGAGCAGTCCATCGCATGGGTGGCCAGTGGCCACCCACTCGATCTATTGATTTCTGTATTACCTTGGGCGGTTAACCGCACTATGGATTGGCTATAGTTATAGCCAATCCTAGTTATAATTATAAAAGCGAAAATACTCTGTTTCTGCATGTTTATTACTTTTTCATAACGTACATCGAACGAAGACATGACAATTTTCCGGGACGTACAGCATCTTTTTTATTAAATCTTTGAATACGAACGCGAAATTAATAATTACTATGTATAAATTATGCTGCGCTCGGGTAGCTTCCCTAATTTTGTAATGTAGAGACTTATAATGTACTTAAAACTATTACTAAGTAAAAGATTAAGTAAGTACCTAGTCTTAATTTGGTACATTTTCCAACGCGTACCTACGAAGTCGCGGGTAGTAGGTACTGGTACCATGCTTAAAATTAATAAGCATGGTTTCTATTTTATTTCTAAGACACTCACTTGGTAAGGGAGTCCATGCCGATCTCCTCCTGAGCGCTGAAGAAGGCCTCTGTCTTCTCGAGCACATGCCTGAGCTCCGTTAGTTCTAGGAAGTTTTGCTTTAAGTTCACAGCGTTGTGGGACAGTTCGAGAATCTCGTTCTCGGTCTTCTCTAGGTGTGCCTGCAAATAGTGGATAAATTAACTCATAAAGCAAGAAACTATCAGAGCTCTTTGGCAATAAGGGATAGAGATTTTGTAGAAACATCTAGAGCACTGGGCAATTACCTACTTTTACTGCTAGGTATAGGTTCAAGAAATTGGTATTAGAAAATATTTAAGTTAAAAAAAAAATAAGTTAGTAGGTACTTACCAAATATATTTTTTTAAATATTTCTTGGATTATAATGACATGTCGAATGGAATTTGGTTAGTTAAGAAAAAATATTAGAGAAATATTCATCGACATTCGAATTTGTTTTTTGTAGGGATCAAAATTCTGGGACCATCTTGAATTGAAATACAAAATTACTATTACTGAAATATAACAAACACGTATTTAAGTATACCTATTCCTAGGAATGTTTTTCTTTTTCCTTACCTCAAGGTCGATAATTTCCCTCGGATTAGGCGCCCTGGGCACTTCCTTGATGGTTGGAATGTGAACCTTGTCCTTGTGCACTTCAGCCTCGATGTACCGAAGCTTCCTCTCCATCTCATCGCAGCGGCGGACTTCATTGACAAACTTGCGTTGGAACGCATTCACGTCGGGATTTAACTGGAAATAAAATGTCCCTTTTAAGTCACAGTATACTCCACCAGTCATCGACATCGCATAATGTATTATTACTGGCTGATGTGGCAGTGGGCCGGTCATACCATAATAAAATGTTGCGCAGAAGTGATAACCGCAGGGGTAAATGAGTTCTAGAGGAGACAGCGTGACAAGTTTAGTTTCCGGCAAAAATGGCTTGAAATACGGTTTGCGAGACCAAAAGTCAGTAAAGTGAAACTTACCTACATCTAACTACTGCTGCCTAATTATGATAATAATACTTAACTATTTGCAACCCCTGATCTACGATTTTTTCGAACCGGGGCAGAAACTTGACGGTGGTGCCCCTCTCTCCAACGCTTAAAATAACTTACTTAAAAAAACTTAATTTAATTAATTTAACGGTGAGTCAACCAACCCCTCCCCCCCTAGATCCGGGGCTGACTATTTGCCTAACTTATTCATTACCTAGTGACCAAATTTACATAGCTACGAGTATAAAAATAAATAATACCTGCGCAAGCAAGAATAAGTAAGTAGGTATTAGTTCTTAAAAATAATTTATGACTTCTTTGAACAATTCGCCATGAGAACTAAACAATGAAGCAGTGTTTTTAAATATCTCATATCTACTTAGCATTCTTATTGATAAGTAGATACTTACCTAGAAGCGATCGTATCTGTTGCTAATACAAAATTATAACATGCCTATTCATTTGCACAAAGCATTTCGGAGATTCTTTTAACACCCGTACTGCCAAGATTTTGAATAAAACTTGCATACATTTTGTATTTTATTTGTTACGCAGGTTTCTAATTATTGATTATCCAATCTTAACTGTGAAAATATATTCAAAATTTGATGAAGATACAGTGATTTAAGTGCACTGATACACAAAAACAGTGCGCGAATGAGGTGAAAAAAGACGGCAAAACGCAACCACAATTATTTCAAACAGTCAGTATTAATTTCGGGTAGTCAATACCCATGCGGTTTCGATTCTGAGAGAGGCTCTGTAATTTCACTATGCGTAATTAATTTGATAGCCTACCTAATGGTGCTACATAGATTTATTTGAATTTTACTTGCGCGAATTCATTTCATAGAACTGAAGACTGCCCTCGGTTGGTAGTATGTCTGCCTGCTAAGCTGTAGGTATGTGGGTTCGATATCCACCCAAGACAAACATTTGTGTGATAAGCATGTATGAGTGTTCTGTGTCTGGGGGATTCTATGTATCACAAGTATTTATATACAAAAAAAACCGGAGAAGTGCGAGTCAGACTCGCCCACCGAGGTTTCCGTACAAACTAGTAGATAAAAGGGGGAAATTATATAACTTTTTATATTTTTCTTCATAAATCGAAAAATATACATAGTAAAAACATTTAAAAACCTGTTTTAGCTTGTGCTAATTAAGCTCTTTCATATGATACCCCACATGATACGGTTAAAGTACTTTAAAATTTGGACCCTCCTTCCTTGCTTAAAGACCCTATTTTTTGTGATTAAATTAAAAATGCCAGTTTTCAGATTTTTTCCTATATGTGTATAACACAATGCTTCTTGCCAAATTTCATAGTTCTAGGTCAACGGGAAGTAGGTACCCTATAGGTTTTAATTCCCTTGTTTTAATTTCAACTCAATACCTTCACGCGTTCCCGAGATAAAGGTCTTGACACCCGGACAGACGGACAATAAAGTAATCCTATAAGGGTTCCGTTTTTCCTTTTGAGGTACGGAACCCTAAAAAGTATATTAGATATTCTATGTATTCAATCAACTATCAAGTTCCCATAGCTTTGCATGGTTTGGACTAGTCATGGTGGTGTGTAAAATGTCCACCAATCCACCAATATTGTCGTGTAATTTTTAATACAGTTTTATCAATATCTGTATATTTTGTCTATCCACCCTTAGGTACTCTACGTAGAGTATAGGGGTAAAGCTAGGTTCCTAATCATTTTGTAAGTTTATTTGTCAATATATTAACTTGTTAAGATTTATCTACCTACCTCTTTATTTGCTGTGACCTTGAAAATAAAGCCTATATTGCATACATTGACTCTACATTTCCTACATGAGCACCATAAAAGATGGATGCTTGGATTCACTACCAATAGTAATATACCTATCATAAAGAGAATGTAACAATTAATTTGCGCATCTTTGTAACTTTACCTTGTAATTGTCCGTAAATAAGAAGAAGGAAACTGACACTACCTCTAGAAGAAAAATAAGAAAACTACACTACCTCTCAATATTATCGATATTATAGTCTCGATGTTTTTTTTTATCTTCTATGTTTGGACGCTTTTTAATTCCGTTATAACTTCGAAGCTAAAAAGTATAAAGTAACTTTATACTTAACACTTAGGTATTTAGGTACTCGTCATTGATTTCCCATCTTCAATAAATACCAAAGGCACAGAATGGCTTTCTCCTGTCTTCAATTTACAGGAAAAAACTATCGATCTCCAAGACGTAAGACTCCAAAAGTGATCTACCCTATATGGCCACGACACTAAGGCCACACTTACAAGGTGCTCATTTAAATAAGTAATTCACGACGGCGTTTTTTTTCTGCAGACGCATAAACCAGTCAGATCGTAAGAACCGGTCTAGCTGGAGGAACGAGCCTGTGGGATTGTATTTTGTAACACAGAACCGATTTATGTGGCTTTAGATGAAACTAAATAAGTTGTACAGTACCTGCATATTATTATACCCATATTCTTGAAAACCCAACAGCACATGGAGCTTAACAGTTGCATTATTTATTAATGTAGACATACATAATTACATAAAATTCGATAAGAGTTCTTTTTGAGATTTTAGTTTTTTTTTTGCATAAATGTACCTAGCTTGCCAAATAACAAAATAGCAATACAATTTTGTGAAATGTGTTACCAAAATGAATTAATCCCTATCAGAAACTTTTGTGTACGGAATTTATTTTAAAAAATCTTGAATATCTTTACTTGGCAAAAGCATAAGTAATGTGATAATTGTAAGGGACAACTTTGATAAACTTTTGGGGGTTCAAGCCTGGCGATTACCAAAAATCCTTCCTCTCGCATAACTTATTTAATATCCTTAGTGTTTTTGAGCCCTGTCAGTACTGTGACAGCAACATTACAACACAGTACAACATTAACAGAAAATTAGTAGGTATAAAAATACCTAAAATTTGATAAATAGTTTCAAAAAATTTCGCGCTCGCTTCGCTCGCGCCTGATTATTTCGTATTACTTTCACCCAACTGGGTAAAAAGGGGGATTATGGTTTTAGAGTGTATGTTTCTTTTGAAACGCCTACTAACCTAAACGTCTTGACCCATTTTGATGTGCAAGGTGCCATTAGATTCGTTAGAACTCAAACGAGCTTTTTCGTAATACATAAGTGATTTCATTCCCTCCCCGAAATTAAATCCTGGCTACGGCCTTGGTAGGTACTCTTGCCTGGCCATGTGTTCATCATATGACAGGAAATTTTCTCGTTACTAATTCATAAGTAGGTATGAACGACGAAATTAACGAGGAAATTTCCTGCCATGGATGTGTGATAGTGAGATCATATTGGCTGTAAAATATGACTCAGTGTATTAACAAGCCCTAGACCCCAAAGCCCAAAGCAGACACACATAATTTGAATCTTACTTCTTATACATATAACTTTTATTTTCAGGGAGTGTATAATTTGGGATAAGAATACGCTCTTTGCCTTATATCTGAATATATATATATAGAATACCAGACTTTTTTTACAAATACTCAGTCAGCTGTTTGTATACTTTCGCTTTCAAACATACTTTGCGTAAGTGAAATAAACTGGTCTAGCGTAAGTAGGTACACACATAACTTACATGTCATATGTGGCGAGTATCCACTAAATTGTCGAATGAGATTCTCGACTGTCAGCCCAGTCACTCGCTACCATCGACGCTTGCACAATTTTAAACAACTGTTTATACGCACAATGAGATCGACCCACCAACTTTGATGACACAATATAACAAGCTACGAGTAGAAACATATCTATTGTATAACCTTACATACTTTCTATGATAGGCACGAATACATTTTAATTCATAATGTCTGATAACAAGGTAAATTTCAAGGGCTATTAACTATTAGTGTTGGTTAATAATTTTCTCCAAAAATAGAGCACGCACCAATTTAAAAATGTATGCAACGACATGGAGCGGGCCGAGAAGGCCACCTTGTGTTACACCTCTCTCTACGTTCCTCCCAATTATAACTACCTCGATAACCTTTGATTTGGCGTGACTGATCAATCAAGTCCACTTACACCAATTGACAATGTGAACTATGTTCACAGTTTACCACTTTGGCGTAATAAAAAAATTCAAGTTTCCGACCGTATTGAAGGCAGTCGACAGATTTATTTTACGTAGATAGAGTCGTGTGGTAACAGTTTTATTGTTGCTACGTAAACCAAACGTGCTGTACCACTTACTCCTATTGACATAAGTGTAAACGCATAGTTTGAAAATAAACGAAGTGTTAACGCAATATTTGTCGGCTATCTAATGCTTTAGAAGTTTCATTTCATATAAAGCGGTTGTTTTCATTTCATTGTCGCAATGAACATTTAAGTTTTTTCATGGAATTCAATGACGTACAAATAGCCTTGTTTTGTTATCCTCTTATTAAAGTGATGTAACTAGGATTATGGTCGTTTCAGAAATTAATCAATAAACGGTTATAGATTCGACGTGGATATATTGGACACTTGCTTCCCAAGCATTCAATTTTTTTTCTTTTTATACTGATAAACCTTTTCAGGACTAAACTAAGAATTATTATACTTCAAATTACGCAATTTTGTTTACTTGGATCATGGATGGCATATTTTTTCCAGTTATGTGAGATTATTCTGAAATATATCTATATAATATATATTTCCAAATAAAGAAAGAATTTTCCTACACAGTTTTTTTTTTATAAAGCACGATGTTACGACAATTTAGTAACTAACATTAAAAAATAAAACTGAATTGATAACCTCCTCCTTTAGTTGGTTAAAACGAGTAAAGCACCAACCAGATCGCTAAAAGTACTTTACCTCAAAACAAGAACAGCATTGTATATGTAAGTATAACTAACTGTAGTATCATACGAACTCAAGTAGGAAAATACAACCGACAGTGCATATAACATGCGCTATATCTGAATGATGTACTCACGTCTCTGAACTGCACTGAGCCAGCCTCCCCGAGCTCGGAGACGGATGTATAGGCTGCCTCAGGCTGTATGAAGAGCTGGCACAAGGCCATCTCCTCGCTTCGGAACATCGCCCCCATGTTGGCGCTTATTTATGTTCCTCTGCTTCTGTGAAAGATAAGCATGCATTTAGTTTCTATAGTATATATTATGTATGTGTACTGATATAAAAACCTAGTATCCTTACAATCATCGCAATTATAACACTTGAGAATTTGACATCTACATATGGGATAATATATTTTACTATGGAAATTAACGTGGTTAGTCGGATATTTCGGCTCAAAACAGACGTGAGTGACCCGTAATTTTTATTTAAAAATGGGATAACATATTGCCATTGCTCTGCTTTTATTTTATGCGTGGACGAACTATTTAGAGATGATGTGTGTGACGAGACAAACAATTTTTCCGAGGTCTGTGATGATCAGTGTGTGAACATAAAAATTACGTCTGACATTTGAAATGGTAAAATGACACGTGCTGTGGAAACGTTGCTAGTGGGTTAACGGCAAGAAGATAATGATGGTGGTTTCTGTTAATACACCAACTAAGCAGGAACAGGAGTATTATGTACTGCATATTGCAACCTACTAAATGTATATATATATCATTATTTTAACTAAATATATATTATTATTTACAAGAATCACACGGTTAAGTTATTTGGTGACAATTTCAACATATATAATTTATTTACGCATTGTCATACCTACCACCGCGCAAGAATTTATTTATTTTCTTACTGGCTCAAACACTACAAACACATCTTCAAAGAGCACGTAGGTGTAGAATTCAGGTGCAATATGATAATAAAATACAAAGTATCGAACGTCTTGTTTTCAATCGCAACCTTAATGAATTCGTTCCATACTGCGTGTTTGTATTCTTATAATGCCTTCGCACTTCATGCATTCTCATATTACGACCTTACTTTATTCGACACCTGCTACTAACATATGTCAGCGTTTTCGACGTATACATTATATATACATGTATATTTCGTAACTTACTTTCTCTATCTATCTATATGAAGTTAGAGTTCGATCGATTATTTACCTATAAGGCATAATTCTTATGCACTTGAATGTATGACTGGCCTTGTGGCTCAGTTGGTAGTGTGTTTACGTCTACCTGCTGAACTGAAAGGTCGTGGGTTCAATCCCCACCCAGGGCAAACATTTGTGTGATGAGCATGGATGTTTGTTCTGTGTCTGGGTGTTTCTATGTATCATATGTATATATTTACAACAAAAAAAAGGATATATGTATTCTATCAGCCATCTAGTTCCATAGTACAAGCTTTGCTTAGTTTGGGCTAGATGGTGTTGTGTGAAATGTCCACAAATATTTATTTATTATTTATTTATATTATTTTCTTAACTGATAAAAGGACCGAGGTTCTCAATCCGTTAGAATAATTGTAGGTGTTGTATTTTCAACGATATTATTTTACTACCTTGACTGTTTCAAATGTTTTTTTTTTAAATTCAGTATCTCCGAGATATTCGTATAATCTTATATCTGCCGTAACTCTTTCAATTCAGTACCTAGTTATTTTAAACAGCTCAAACAATCCTAGTATAAGCAAAATTCTGTCTCTTTGTATGTTTGTTACTTTTACACAAATAAAAACATTTTTAACCGCCGACCTAAAAAGAAGCGTGTTATAAGTTTGACGTGTGTATCTTTATATCTGTGTGTCTGTCTGTAGCATTGTAGCTCTCAAACGGATGGAGAGTGTTCTTAATTATGTTTAATCAAAATCGGGATTTTTAGTTTCATTATACATGAGAAACAACGAGGCACGTCTAATTTATAAACTACACTAAGAACAATAGTAGTTTTGTATTTTGATGAGATTAAATCTTGTATTGTAAGCTTATGTATACATACGTACTACGTAGTAATCCCAACATATAGTAACACACAACAAGAGTGTACGTACTTTCAGAAGTTTTCCAGATTTTAATTGTCTGACTAAAATAAAGCTATTGCAATTTTTATTATAAATATATTATTTATTAATATTTAAAAGAATACAAGTGGCGGGAAGACGCTGGATGCAAGCCACTTCCATTCGGTCTTTTTGGAAATCCATGGAGGAGGCCTATGTCCAGTGATTGACTTCTTATGGCTGAGATGGCGATGATGATGATGATGTAAAAGAAAATAACAGAAATTGTATTAAAAAAATGTAATTTAATTTTACCATTTCTGATAAAAAAATGTGTTGATAAGTAAGTATATATATATGTGTATGATAAACCAATGACTGCAGTGACAGCAAGTGGACTTGAGTTAAGACCTACACTTGAGTTCGCGGTCACAACAGAATGAAATGGGAGCAAGTTATCAAGATTCCGACTCATTTCAAGGTTGGGACATGAGGCCACGATTGCTTATTGCGGAATGTTATCAATTGACACTACATGTGAATGTAAATGCAAGCCGACGTATTCGATCACTTCAATTTATTCGTTATCGGCATTAAGTAACTTTTACGACTGAATGAATGACTTATAAAGTTTACATAACAAGTTTTTGATTGTATAAGTGATGAATTTCTTCATTATTGCGCTCATCTATGTTTCTTGTGATCTCTTCATCTTAAGGATGGAAGAGATCAGTTTTACCGTTAAGGTTACCAATTTTTAATACTTCCTTATTATATGTATCTTTTGATGTGAATAATAAAGAGCTTGTACTAGTGTACGTGAAAATGAATGACTTCTAATCTGATATCAATTTAGATACTTTGCACCTGTTTGAGTTCTGTAGCCCTTAGTTTTTATTTTAGGACATGTTTGAATTAATCAATTGACGAGTTCAACACCTATTAAAAATGAACAAATACAAATATACAATTTTTAATGTATTTGATATGAGAGCAAATTACGATGTTATTTTCTGCGACTAGGTTAATACAGACATTGGACTAAGAGGTCTGATATATTTCATTGTGAAATCATATTACCCATACTACTTATAAACACTGAATAAGCTCATTTTAGTAAAACAGTATTTTGTTCCGTTTTCGCGCGTGACAGTTCCCGTCTGGAAGAAAGTAACAAGTCCTTATCCAGTGAGTAAGACTAACGCATGTTATAAGTAAGACGGTATAGTATGTTTATTATAACATAACAACTGATTCTTCATACATAAGAGCTCCCTAAACGTTCAATTGAAACCACAATGCTCTCACTTCATACTACAGCACAACGCACAAGGTTTGTCATTCTAGATCTCATTTTTAGGGTTCCGTACCCAAAGAGTAAAAACGGGACCCTATTACTGATGACTTCGCTGTCTGTCCGTCCGTCCGTCAGTCTGTCACCAGGCTATATCTCATGAACCGTTATAGTTAGAGAGTTGACATTTTCACAGATGATGTATTTCTGTTGCCGCTATAACAACAAATACTAAAAAACAGAATCAAATATTTATTTAAGGGGGCTCCTATACAACAAACGTGATTTTTTTGCCGTTTTTATAGATAATGATACGGAACCCTTCGTGCGCGAGTCCGACTTGCACTTGGCCGGTTTTATTTATAGTACCTACATAGACTTACTTAGTGTATAGTCTGAAATGTGCATTATGTACGAGTATGCGTATTGACAGTGGACAAAGGAGTTCTTTAAATATTTACCTACCGATTAAGTGGATTTACTCGTATTTAAAGTTTTTTTTTTTTTTGTATTCTGATACTTAATAATTATAGACGAGCTTAATACAATAATACGACATTTAATACTTGATCGTATGTTAGTTATTTCCTATAGCGTAAACGGCATAACAGATTTTGATTAAGTATATCTATAGAATAAGCAAGGGCGTCGCCAGCCCATGGCACAGGGAGGGGGCAAGTTAATATTATGGAGGATGAGTAAAATATGAATTGTAGGTACAGGTACAATTGTACGGCCTTAGGACTTTGGTTGCTTTGCAGTTGGCTACATTTTTAAATCTCTTGGGGGGCTGCCCTCCTTGCCCCCCCTTGGCGACGCCCTTGAGAATAAGTATAGTTCGTCTTTATATGTGATTTTTTTTATGTATGTACACCACCGAACTAATCTCATGTAAATTCTTTTGTACATACGTCTCACTTCTACATGAATAAAATTTAACAGCTGCATGACAAAAGAATAGCGTACCGTCTGTACAACACTTTCAAGTTCAATTTATTTTTTTTATCGCCTAAAAGAGTTGTCCTCAAGCCGACTAGCCATGTCGAATTCTTGGTCACGCTCGCGACAGAATCAGTCATAGCAATAATATCACCTCTACTCAACCATACGAATGCGAGAGGTGATTGTTTATTGTATTGTTTTCAATATGGTCTAATCGTCTAGTAAGGCCCCTGGAGTAAATAATTATAGTTTAAAAACTGAAACAACCGACTTCTCATGGATGCCATTGTCAGAACTGGACCAAATTGAAATGGGACCACACGGGAAGCACGCTTTCAAATAAAAAAATGATCATCAAATCGGTTCACCCAGTCGAAAGTTATGAGGTAACAAACATAAAACAGTCGAATTGAGAACCTCCTTCTTTTTTGAAGTCGGTTAAAAATACGGTTTAACCCTCCGAGATATTAAAATAGTTTTGTCGAAGGTTTAACCAACATTATTGTGACTGTGAATTAGCATTTTTATTAAAATTACTGCTGAACCAGTAGGTAAAGTGCCTATAATTATTGTAGTTTTAAAAATCGAAACAACTGACTTCAAAATACGTAATTTCGGTTACTTCAATGACATACCTACCAACCTATGATTTTCAATTATTGTGTTTTAAAAATAAAACTACTGAACCGATTTTAATATTTTTAATGAGATTGTAATGGTAATCTGAAACTGTATATTTTCAAACAAACAAAATATTTCCAAATTGATTCATAAATGATGGAGTTATTAGCTAAAAACAAACAAAAAACGAATTGGAAACCTTTTCTTTTTTAAAGCCGGTTGAAAAGATATGAAGATTATGCTAAGAGATGATGAAAAGGCAATAAAAGGGCAATGCACCATTTGAGTATAAATGTTTGTAGTAGAGGACAACTAAAAGCACACGAGAATATTGTGTGCTGAAACTGCTGAATACAAATTTAAAAAAAACATACAAGAGATAAAAACAAATTTAACGAAACTACACACTTAAAAATCAGTCAAGCTGTTTAAGCACAGAAAATAAATGTGCATACATCCGAATAATATTAAAAAAAAGGAGTTACTTTGAATATAATGTATAATATTCCAGGTAAGTATAAAGTAAATGGAATAAGGAAATGCGATGAGTAGGTATTTACACGCACTTATGACAATAATTAATTTAAAAAAAACATTGCAACGAAGAATGAGATAGCACTGTAAAGAATTACTTTCAAATAAACAAACTACAAATGATTACGGCAGATCACAACATTCAGAAAGATTATACAACAAAAACTAGATCACTGTAACAATCGTTCCCACCCAGTGAAGCAGGAATTAAAGTTCTCGGTCACTCTACAAGGCCAGCAGTTTTTGCCGATCGCGTTTTTCTGTAAAGCTGATCTTTCTCTGCCGCAATTATTTATTTACAAATAACTACCTACTTCCTAAATATATATATCGTATAAAAACTACTAACGCAGTGAAGTGACCGATGTAAAAAGTGAAGTTGTTGGTATTTAGCAAGATGCAATTATCAACAGTACAGTATAACTATAATAGAATGTAAAGAATAGAGATTGACATTGCGTGTCAATTTCTATTCTTTACATTTTTACAGTTATACTGTACTGTTAGATTCAGATTTCATTTATTTACCAAAGCATAATATGTATAAAATAAGGTGTTACAATTAACATGTTACAAATGTCCAATTATGTTTTTCCTCAATGAGGCATGCAAATGTCAATGATAAAAAAATTAAATATTTAAATAAAGTCAAATGTGGACATAATAAATAATAAGTGAAGCATAGTTTAAAATTATTTTGATTAGTAAACTCTTTATTTTATTTAGTCCATTTAAGATAGAAATGGTGTCAATAAAGTCTGGCCTGTTCTATAGGAATTCCGCAGTACACGTTAAGATATTCGTCAATAGAATAGTAACATCGATCAAGAAGCCATTTATGCAGGTTGAACTTGAGCCTGGAGGAGGTCATAGACTTAAATTCTTCGGGTAGTGCGTGGAATATTTCAGAGGCCATAAAATAAGCATTTTGTTGCGTTAATGCAAGTCTACAAATCGGAGTTGTCAATGTTTTACCAAAATTAGTTCGTAGTTTTCTTTTTTAACTTTCTTGCTTTGACTTAAAAAACTCCGGATTATTTTTTAGAAACAAACAGATATTTTTAATATATAAACATGGGAGTGTCAAGACTTTGTATTTCTTAAATATTGGTTTGCATGAGTCAAGATAGTCTGCTCTTTTTATAGCTCTTAAACATTTCTTTTGGAGTGTGAAAACTCTGTTTACATCTGTGGAATTACCCCCAGAGCAGGATACCATATTGAAGAGTTAAACTTATATACCCATGGTAAGCTTGAAGGGCTGCTGCTACTGAGGTAGATTCTCTAATGCGACGCAGCGCAAAAACGAAACGAGACAGTTTTCAACAAAGTTTGTCAATATGAAATTTCCAATTCAAATTACATATTGTCAAAATATATACCTAAAAATTTTGCATTTTGGTTATTGCATCTTATTATATTGATACACCTATTATGGCTAATAAGCATTTTTTTGCCAGACAACGTTTAGTTGACTGAGCGAATAAATGTCTCTGCATAAATTAGCAAAGTTTGCTATTATCTGGTCGGATGTTTTTGTGTGTTTGGATGTTGATTACTCGTTGACACATCGTATTTTGCAAGCAATCTTGACAAAACTTGGCATAGGTATAAGGTTTTATAATTTCATAGAAATTGTGTAATTGTGTTTTTTTTTGTATAATACTGGTAAATATACTCTTGATGTAACAGACTATTGAAATGCGCCGATACTTGTTTGGATTGAATCGAACAACGATCTAGATCTGATGTTGTGTTTTCATCATGACCTTCTTCTACTTCTAGAGTTGTGTAACAAAAACCAACGACCATGATAAAACCTTTAGATCAATTGATGCGATTAATCCATATGTTTTGCCTAGATCAAGTATAAAGATTCCATTAAAAAAATCCTACCTACTTCATTCAGATTTAATAAATCCAGATTTAGGAATCTTTACTAGGAAGTAATATGAGTAAGTAGGTACCTACGTGAAGAATTAAAACATAAGTATCTTCCATCCCCTAACCTCTCATATTGTCAAAACTTTCTAATAGCCATAAAGCGTAATTTAAAATGTTAATGAAAAGCAGTTGGAATAGCTATATAACTAGACAAAAGTTAACAAGAAGCTGTTTAATTGTCATGCTCTTTGATTTTTACTTGCGTGAGCGAATGAGTTCGTAATCGCTAAAAGATTCGGAAATATACATAGATATTTCTGTGACCATGAGCGCTCACTACAGCAATTTATTATCCCGTAGTTTTATTGGTGATCGAAAAAATTTAAGGATGGCAACATCGGCATTATCTCCCTGCCCGTATGCCACTAGGTGGGGTCAACTGGGGTCGGCACAGCTCTTTTCTTTCGTCACTGCACGCAGTCAGACGTCATCTCTACCTACATTTACAGCCCTCACACACAATCTTCTTTCTTCACTTCATTCACAATTTTTTGTGAATGCCTGAATTTCACAAGAAATTATCTATTTCTCTTATATATAATATATATAATATAATAAATTATATAATTTGACGCAATATTTTTGTTACAATAAATATTATTCCAAAGGCTCCCGAACTTATATACTTAATCTAAGACTTAGTTTATTTCCTTCATAATCCCAATGTCTTCCGGAGGTCGTTCATTAAAATATCTGACGCACTGACTAGAGTGAAAGAAATTTCAATGTTGTATGCCATTTGTTCGATAACTGGCAACATTTCGCATTTTATAAGTACACAAAGTTATTCAAAATCAGCAAACATCTTTATGAGGGTAGGCTCTATTCAACAAATACATGACCATTTGTCCCATGACCATTGAAATTTTAAATTACATATAATATAAGATATATAAGTATAAGTTAACATAACATTGAGTAGTATAATCCTATTTTACTATAGACAAAACATTTTAAAGATTAGTAACGTTCAGCGGAACACATTACAATAATAAGTCTGAGTGAATAGTTTTGTTAACCAAATTCGTTATAGGTATTTAAACTGTCTCAGCTATTTGCTTCATATCCGTCATTCGGTTACGAGCATGGATAATTTGGCCATTTGCGTAGAATCTAATTTCAAACAATTTAATGGTTTATGACCGCATCGTGTTTGTCGAGTGATGTTTGCTTGTATTCCATTAGAAGTTTGCTCGCTACGAACTAAGATCTGAAAAATTTATGTTTTTAAAATTTAAGAGTTTTTTATAGTGATCGTGCTAACAAGTACCTACTTACATAGAATGTTTAATACCTAGTTGTATTTTGCTTATTGAGCCTTTTCCTATAATTTATAAAAAAAATAGTTAAATTGCGCTGTGAAATTAAGTCCTTATTACTACATTGTAATTTTTTTTCGATTTACATCAAAGTGAACCCTATTTATCTTGCCTTTACCGTTCATAAGGTAAATCCATCTAAGTGTAGGACAGACAGACACCGTAGCCTCACGAATAGGCTTCCGCACCCATAGAACGGAAGCATAAAAAACAAATTAAAATTGAGTTCACGTTTGACGAAATGACGTACCTAAACAAGAGCAAAGATTACGAATCGTCAATGAACGTAACGAAGGTTGATTAATCAAGGAAAAACGAGATTGTACGCCTTATGCCATTGCGATAGAGCATACAAGCAATCATTATGTTTCCTGTAAAAGTACCTACTTATTCTACGCAATGTCTCAAACACTTAAAGGTCATACACTTAAGGCGCTGGAGTAGTGGCCACAACTATAACTCGCACGTGCAGTTTTTTTAGCATGCATAGAATGTATAAATAATTGAGTTTTGGCGGAAACGTCATAGGTAGATGATGATCACATGATGTTGCTGTTTTATTTTCCTAAACTTCTGGTATTTCGTAAATTAATGATATATAGACTGTGACTAACAAAATCTATCAAAAAACTTGAAGATATCTCGATACTTAACACTATTAATCGCTAATCGCGTAGGTTCAATACAAAATAGAAGAATAAGAATGTATATTTGATAAATATGCTAATATTATCCTCCTAAAATCAGTATTACAGAGTAATTAAAACAATGTATGATAACACAGATAAGTAACTAAATGTCCACACTTTCAAATTTTCGTGCTTTCATATTAATTCTAAATATAATGAAATACTATATTTATGTACTGTCAAGTTTACAAACTTATCAAAAGTACAACAAATCAATTCTACACCCAAAATAAGATTTTATCGCGCGCGAGCGTGTCAGCTGCGTCGTCCACCCCAGCACCTTAATATTTGTCGAGTCCGTTTCCTGTCCATATAGTCTAGTAAAAATAAGATTTGTGACAACATAAAAGACAACTAAGTATATTGTTATTTAAATGAATGTACTGGTGTTTTGAAATACATTTGGCACAAGTTCATAATGATATTATAAAAGCTAATTTTGTTACCTTTACACGATCAAACAGCTGAACCGATCGTTATGAAATTTAGTAGGTATATAGACAGCTTTGAACCTGGAGACGGACATAAACTACTTATCATCATCATAATCATCACCGTTTTTCATAACTACGCGAGTGAAACCGTGGAACGTAGCTAGTCTATAAATCGGGGATTATTGTTGATCTATGATTTTTAGCTATTTTCCTATCATAATTTCAAAGAATCCCCCCAGTTGCAAATACTGTGATCTGTTCCATACAAACGGATTTATTTTTACTAGACTAACATATCCGACTAAACGGCCTTAATGCACGGAAGCATCTAGATCACATAGAAATATATGAACATTTATTTACTAAATGTCACGGCAGACAAGTGCGTGTGTGTTCTGAGAGTATTTGTTACATGGACAAATATAATAGTGCTAGAAATGGTACTCATATAAATATGAATACTCATATTTATATGAGTTATAAAATACTCATATTTATATGAGTTGTTAAAACTACATGTTGCCATGGCAACATGTAGTTTTTTGGTGAGAAAATGAGAGAGTAAAGAAGTAGATATTAGTTGCCTATAATAGATAGCGTTAGGCAAAATACCTGTCGTAAGAAACAGAGCGTGTTAAGAGCCACACGAGCTTATATTATACTTTGAAAAGTACACATGATCATAGGCCAATAAATAATGTGAATTTTTCGTCTCCATCATCAGGATATCTCATTAAATACTCGTAGATATAAATAAACTCTTTATTTTATGTTTCTTATAAAATCACTTATTTGTCACAAGAGGTCACGAAAAAGTAATTTTTGCGTTTTTTTTTAGTTTGTTTTAGTAATTCTTTACACATAAGATTACAAAAAAGTATAGCACTCGGGAATCAAAAACCAATCTAACGACATCTCTCACATCAAAATCAGTTAATCCGTTTATACTGTAGAAAGCAATTTAAAAATATGTTTACATAGGTGAAAATTAAACCTACAACTGAAAATATTAACCCTCCTTCTTGAGTAGTCAGATAAAAATGCCCATGATAAGAACTTTAACACGACTCATTTACTAGGCATAGCCATTACTGCCATCAAAAAGATCCAGTGTCATCTTCGGGTTCTATCATCAGATTAGCTTTCTGATCCATAAAATTATGGTCAAAGGCGTTACAAATAGTCATATCTGTCGTTTTCAAGATTTTAAACTTACAAATTGACAGGCCTCATGGCTCAGTGGTAGTACGACTGCCTCCTGAGCTGTAGGTCGTGGGTTCGATCTCCACCCAGGGCGAAAATTTGTGTGATGAGCATGGATGTTTGTTTTGTATGTGGGTGTTTCTATGTATCATGTATTTACAAAAAAAAAGTATATATGTAAACTATCAACCATCTAGTTTCCATATTACAAGCTTTGCTTAGTTTGGGCTAGATGGTGTTGTGTGAAATGTCTACCAATAAGTATTTATTATTGTTAAATTAACTACTCAAAGCTATAACAGCTTCTAACAGCAATGTGGTCAAACGCAGACTTATTCTTCTTTAAAAAAGCTTGTAAACGATTACCCACAATGAAACTCTTCGTTTCAACATTTTCACGACCTCGCAGTATCTTCATAACTCTTTCAAAAAGTACTTAGATGAGTACACGTTTTTCCTTTTAAAATAAACTCCCGTGTTATGAGCTAAATAACAATGTAGCAAGAATATTTACCAACTTCAACACACAAGTTATAAATATCGACGTAAAATATCTTCTTTGTATACCTATTTATACTTGGTTTCGCGGGAATCTTGCGAGATGTTCCGTTCAACCGACAGCGACTTATACCAGCCGCAAACAATCGCTTCATTGCTGCTATGAGATAAACCACTTCAGAAGTGAACCAGAACACCTAACTCCTTATAATTACATCATAAACTTGTGTAGATATACCTATTTAAGGTGCTACGTTTCTATTTGCAAGAATCTATGCACATTCTAGTTATGTCGTCAATTTATTTATCAATAACGCTTAGGGTGCGTTATTGATAAATAAATTGACGACAAGTTAATAAATCCATTCCTACTATTTCAAATGGCTTATTTTTTTTTATGCATGATAGATGTCAATCGTAGAAAGACCATCAACTCGCCTGATGAGCGATGGTGTGGCCGTAGATAGAGTAGAGCTCTGGGTCTAAAAGATATCTATTCACTCTAGCCTTGAAAATTTAAAGATTGTAGGTCTCGGGAAACAGATAGAACAGAGATTTACCTACATCATCATCTCAGCTACAAGAAGTCAACACATGGACACCTATATCCACATGTTGTTGATATATACTTAGGTCTATATTCTGTTATTTATATATACTCTGGCGGATACTTATAATACCGAACTAGATACATTTATTTAAACAACGATAGTGCATTTAAGAGTTTGTAGTTCGACCATCGTCCGTCTCCCTCGAGCATACCAATTTCATTCAATCATTTTACATCTTCAAAAATTATAGTACGCGCGAGCGAGACGGACGATGGTTGAACTACAGACTCTTAAATTTAGCATTCTAGAATAAGTACCTACATATATTTTATATCCAGTAACGGAAAGAGGATTTGAAATAAAACCACTAAAACACAAATAGGCGTTGCTAATATCATTATGTGAAACTACTTAATTAATTTTAAATGGTAAATCTGTCTGATTTATAGATCCGTGAGTACCTACTTGGTATAGTATATTAGTATTGGTATAGTACTTGGTAGGTATACCTATTATATAACAAAGTGTAATAACATAGTAAGTATGACAAAAATTTAAATAAAATTAAAACATATTCAGATGAAACTTGAAACAATAACATTACAGTCAACAGTTGGAATTTGGAACCAAACAAGGGAGTAATTCTAAATTTAAAATTAACGCGAAAAGTCTTATCAACGAAACGGACGGAATTGTCGGAACTAAACACAGCGTGAACCTACATGCTCTGGATACCGCTAGTAAATCGATAAGAATCAACGTATTTAATTAGCGACTTAACAAGATTACGCATACGGCATACCCACCGCAGTGAGGCTAATGAGAATGGATCGAACAACACCAATTACTTTTTTCTTAAGAGGATCGCTGGGCGCACAATATTGTCGCCAGCATTGTACATCGCGCATTATCCAGCCGTGTCGTTGCGAATATTTGTTTTTTAAATAATAAATGAAAACAGTTTTCTACCACCAAACTTTATGGAATTTCGATGACCCACTAATGTGCAGTGAAAATCAGTAGTACTTATAGAAGGTCTGACCTTCTAATGGAGCATTTTCGTGCAATTGACGAATGAAAGCTAGCCTGTAAAAGTGTAGGATTTTTTCGGTAAGATTTCGCCGATTCAAACAAAACTAAGCGATAACTACAATCTCCATTATTATAAAAAAACATTATTTAATTTACTTTAATATTTGCCATTAATCTAAACAACTTTTAAAGGTTTGAATGTACATAATTACGAAAGGAAATTTATTACAATTCGGTGTCTCAAGACACTTATTGTTTTTCTGTACTAACAGGCCAGGCTTCTGTTTTCACATTTCTTAATTTTCATACACGAAATTATTATAAACTTTGAAATAAGTATGTACCTACCTACACATCAATAAAAAACTAATCATGGAAATTAAATATTTTTTAAGATAAGTTATTACTTATCATTAAAATATGTATTTTATCAACCATGTAGATTCATTCCATAACATTCAACCATTCCATAGTACAAGCTTTTCTTAGTTTGGGCTAGATGGTGTTGTGTGAAATGTCCACCAATATTTTTTTTTATAATCTTTAGGGATATATCAGTCCACCGTTTAATTCGTTAGATGATCCTCTTAAAACATTAGCCGATAAACCTTATCATAACAATAATATGTAGACTGTAGAGTCACTGTGGAGCGCTGAAAAACTCATCGGTTTATTCAATATTTATAAATTGCGCTCAAGAGTAGTCGACTCGCATACCGTTCAAGTTTTCTGTTGTAATGTAAATATTTGGTTCCATTATTCAATTTTACACACAATGTATGCTTTTATGCTGGTCTGCGACTTGCAAATTGTATAAATAGCAAGATAGCATTTGTTGGTTACCATCATGCATGTATGCAAATGCTGGGTGGGGATTATCAGTATCTGATACATGGATCTGACGTATGTGCTTGTCACAGTCTTGCCTTCAGTCGCATATGCTACTAGCGGTGTGCCGCGGTTTCACACGCAATATTGAAAAATATCGATAATATTGACTAAATGAGTTTGTCTGTGTTCAGATTCTAAGCTATATAAGTAGGGCGTTCAATAAGTTCTCGGTATACCTAGATAGTTTCTAACGATTTTTGTACACTTTCAAATACTGGTCATATACATACAATCATAGACAAAAGATATAAACAGAAAACCGGCCAAGTGCGAGTCGAACTCGCGCACGAAGGGATTTTTAAACTGAATAAATATAACTCAATATTCTGTGAATAAATAAATGGTACTAATAGATAAATGGTTGGTGATGATGAAAATTATAAACTAGGTATATGTCACCTTTATTGCCTACACAAATTGAAAGAATTGCACGATTGCACGACTGAATAAATAAAAACAGATAACAAGGACATTCTAATCTATACATATAATAAGACTGTAACGGGTCAAAATCTGTACATTAAATAATTTGGAAAAAAATTGATTGGAGGATGCATTACTATCGTTACAAAAGCCAAAACAGCAATATTCCAAATTTTTGTCTGTCTGTCTGTACGGTGTGTCCGATAGACGCCGAAACTACTGGACGGATTTGGATGAAATTTGGCAAGAGTAGTACTTATACTATGATATGTAGAAGAACCTTGCATACTATTTATCCCGAAAAATTTGACAGTTCCCGTGGGATAGTACGCTAAACAATAACAACATAATCGAACACCACGTGGGCGACACCGCGGGGCGCAGCTAGTTATAAATATAACTAGTTCATGAAACGGTTTTAATTATCAACTCGGTATATTGTAAACAAGTTCATTATCTATTTCTCTATAGGTCGTCTTAAGAAAAGTTTCCTATAATAGTATTCTCCATGCGATTAATTTCGCAATTTCCAGCATGTCATAGATAAGATCTAGTACAATGTTACCGATTTGTTACCTACCTATTAACAAAATCCTCTGAACATGTGATTAAATCACCGATTATGTAAAGCATTTTTTAAAATAGGTAGTTTAAAATGTACAAAGTTTCCAACTTTGTACATTTTAAACTACCTATTTAAAATACTGAATTCAACATTTTAGCGATTTATGCTCTTTTCATATTTTTAAGTATTTTCAAAGTTTTGTGATATTAATTTATGATTTCTATTAGCACAGTTCCTAAAATATTCCATAGCAAATCTACCAATCATACTTAGAAATGACGACTGTGGCGCTCATGTATGTTACTAATTATTAGTCCTTACCCAATCCTTACAATTATTATCAAACCGAAAGTAACTCTGTCAGTCTGTTTGTTGCCTTTTCACTACTAAACGGCTGAACCGATTGTTATGAAATTTTAAACAGATATAGCTGAGGACTACGTGACGGACATATACTACATTTTACTAATATTATAAAAGCGGAAGTTACTCTGATGTCTGTCTGTTTGTTACCTTTTTACGAATAAACGGCTGAACCGATTATTATGAAATTTGTACAGATATAGCTGAGGACCAGGAGACGGATAGATATAGGCTACATTTTATGATCATCATCACCGTATTTCATCACTACGCGGGGAACAGCTAGTATAGATATAAGAGTCATTAGGTAGTTGTCCGGTACTCGAGATGCACTGGAACGGTATCTCGATGTTGAAATTCACTTTCTTTATCAGTAGGTACACGTGATTATTTACTTAACCGTTTTATTACTCAAGAAAACATTACGATTTTATCTACGTAGGTATATAGCAGAGGAAAATTGAAAAAATAAATGACTAAGGATACTTTCTTGCATAGTGCTTACTAAGTTAGATAATAAATGTATAGGTTGGAATCTATTGCGAAGCGTGCTAAGAAGTTCATTGGCAACAATCGCCTTGTTTGGGCTAAGCTCTATAGTTTGAAGCATCGTCGCAAAGTTACTAGTTTATCGGTTTTTATCGAATACATTTCGGTAATTTTTTCTACCGGAAAAATCGACATCGTTTATAGTGAATATTCGCAATCTTCCGAAAACTTGAACGAAACGCTTTAGCTCTATTTTTATTCGAGTGAGTAATAAGGAGGGTGTATGTATGTTTGTATGTATCTGTATGTGTTTGTATGTATCGCCTACAGCCTAACCGGCGGCACACTTCCTCATAAAAAACTTACACTCAACAGCGTATAGCGTAGGTAATTAATTTGTAAGTTAGACTGCAAAACTATTATAGCTCTTCTGCGGTCGGGTATTTTGTTTTTCTTTTAATGTAGATACTTGTTCAGTTTTAGATACAAGCATATATATACTACACAATAACCATTGAAAACTAATACGCTATGATGCGTGTCAATAAATAGGTGACAAAAGAGTGACCAATTCAATTGTTATATTATTATAGGTATGAAAACAATGACACAACTTGTACTAAGATATACTAAGTAATAAGTATGTCAATACTTCACTTCTACTTCGTCGTTTGCACGGAATTACCTACGATCGAGGAGTTCCTTGATCTTCTTTCTTTTCTTTCGATTAGAGATACCAACACTTCACAAATATTTATAGTTTAAAAAACTGAAGCAACCGACTTCTCATGGATCCGATTGTCAGATCTGGGCCAAATTGAAATGGGGCCACACAGAGAGCACCGGTTTTCAAATAAAAAAATAATCATCAAAATCGGTTCACCCAGTCGAAAGTTATGCGGTAAAAACACAAAAAAAATACAGTCGAATTGAGAACCTCCTCCTTTTTTGAAGTCTGTTGAAAAAGAACCAGCAGTTTAATATATATATATATATATATATATATATATATATATATACATATATACACACTGCAAAATACGATGCAATAATTAAATCAATGACACTTGACATTCAAATTCATTTATTTTAAAAAGTAAATATCGATATTCTGTTGGCTGGTTCCTCATAGTGTAGACCTTGACTTTACATCCATGCTTACACTTGAATATAAATAGGTTTTCATATACCTACTCAGATCATAAAGATTCTACAACACCTGACTAGACTAGAAATAAAACCGGACAAGTGCGAGTCAGACTCGCCCATCGAGGGTTCCGTACAAACTAAATAAAAGGGGGAAATCATATTTTTTTTTTATATTTTCCTTCATAAACAGAAAAACATATATCGTAAAAATATTTAAAAATCTGTTTTAGTTAATGCTAATGAAGCTCTTTCATATGATACCCTACATGATACGGTTAAAGAACTTTAAAATTTAGACCCTCATTCCTTGCATAAAGACACTATTTTTTGTGATTAAATTAAAAATGACCAGTTTTCAGATTTTTTCCTAAATGTGTGAGTACACACATAATGCTTCTTGCCAAATTTCATAGTTCTAGGTTAACGGGAAGTACCCCATAGGTTTTGATTCCCTTGTGAGTGTCGAAATTTGCGTTTTTACGACATATTCGGCTGTAACTTTTTTTTTACGAAAACTGAGAAATTTTATTTTTCTTTCTGCAGCAAGAGACTATGGATCTGCGTATATGGTTTAAATTTTAACACGATACCTTTACGCGTTCCCGAGATAAAGGTCTTGATATCCGGACAGACGGACAACAGTGATCCTATAAAGGTTCCGTTTTTTCTTTTGAGGTACGGAACCCTAAAAAATGACCCCGCGTTACGTATGGAGATTTAAAAAAATATATTTTCAACATTTTATTTTACCACTTTGACGTTTCGATTATCTAATACGCCGTAGTTTTGCCAAACTACGACTTACAAGTACTCAAGGACAGATAGACAGACGGGCAGGAATATATTTGAGAGAAAACTAATTTGGGGTTCAAAAATTACCCGGAAAATCAATGTTAACAACGTAGACTATAAGTTGCTAGGAACTACTGGGACTTTTCTCTTAGTTCAACAAGCGAGTAAATGCAATATTTTTTATATTATTATGTTGTTGTTGTTGCTAGCATGTAGTGTCCCACTGCTGGGCAAAGGCCTCCCCTCGACATTTCCAATCTTGACGGTTTTGTGTATTGATGTGCCAGTTTTTTATCATGTTATATTAAATATTAACTATGTTAGCTTCAGTGAGCATAAAATAAAACCTACCTACTGATACCAACAAGAATTCCCTGCAATGCCAACAAACCGACTGAGATAACGCAAGACCTACTAAAGACGATAAAAATACTTTTACTTTACGGCAAAACCATTAACGTTAACTGATTGTTTTCCACCGAGACCGAGACAGATAAAATTTATCGCTAATAATTATAGTTTAAAAAACTGACTTCAAAATATACGCAATTCGTTTACTTGGATGATATTTTTTCTGTTGTTTTGTTAAAAACAAAGTACTGAATTTATATGGGACCACCTCTGAGGTATTACCTAGAAAACAAAAAAAAAACCATTCGTCTTCCAAAAAGAAGGAGGTTCTCAATTCGACTGTTTTTAGGGTTCCGTACCTCAAAAGAAAAAGACGGAGCCCTTATAGGATCATTTTGTTGTCCGTCTGTCCGTCTGTCCGGGTGTCAAGACCTTTATCTCGGGAACGCGTGAAGGTATCGTGTTGAAATTAAAACTATATGCGCAGATCCATAGTATCTTGCTGCGGAAATAAAAATAAAATTTCTCAGTTTTCGTCAAAAAAAGTTACAACCCAAACCGAATATGTCGTAAAAAACGCAAATTTCGACACTCACAGGGGAATCAAACTTCCCGTCTAACTACTTCCCGTTGACCTAGAACTATGAAATTTGGCAAGAAGCATCGTGTTAGAGTACACATATAGGAAAAAATCCAAAAACTGGACATTTTTAATTTAATCACAAAAATAGTGCCTTTATGCAAGGAATAATGAGGGTCCAAATTTTAAAGTTTAACCGTATCATGTGGGGTATCATATGAAAGAGCTTCATTTAGCATTAGCTAAAACAGATTTTTAAATATTTTTACGATGTATATTTTTCGGTTTATGAAGAAAAATATAAAAAATATATATGATTTCCCCCTTTTATCTACTAGTTTGTACGGAACCCTCGGTGGGCGAGTCTGACTCGCACTTGTTCGGTTTTATTTTTTTGTATTTTTGTTCAGCGAATACTCCGTCAATTATGAATTGTTTTTGATGATTCTTTTTTGTTTGGTATCTGGGGGCACGGCCGTGCTCCCGCCATGTGAGCGAGCGGGTACGGCCGGGACTATTTTTTCTCGAAGTTATATTATAAAATACCTAAATATCTGACTGTGAATGAAAGACCTCGTACATCAAACTCGGTCAAGCCGTTTAGACTACAGTTGGCATTATAAAAAATAAACGCTTAGGTCAATTAATATACCTACCTACTTACATGAAAAAATTGACCTTCCTTCTTGGGCTCGTCGGATATCAACGAATTTAGCAACGATATATTTTACTTCAAAATCGGTTAATCCGTAAAAAGAGACAAACGTATCATCATCATCATAGTCATCTCAGCCACAAGAAATCCACAGCTGGACATAGACCTTCCCCATGGATTTACAAAAACCCCTAAAAAAACAATTAAGTAAACCTATAAATATTATATACATTCTAAAAAATAAAAAAAATAAAAAATTGTGGACATTTCACACAACACCATCTAGCCCAAACTAAGCAAAGCTTGTACTATGGAACTAGATGGCTGATAGAATACATATATACTTTTTTTTTTATATATTCCACCTCGTGATCAATAGGTTAAAAATAAGAAACTAAACTAACACAAATATAAATTTAAACATAAAAAATCTTTAACATGTTTACATAGAATTATTGTTATTTAAATAAACCTGTTGACGTTATCTCAAACCGTTCCCATGAGATCGGTTATAATTTTATTATAAATTCTAATCCAAACTTGAATGAGCGAAGTCACGACTTATGACAATATGAATGAAGCTATACACAACACTGAGTAATTAACTTGAACAGCTTATCTTAGCTTGTAGGATTTCTATTTATGAATTTTTAACGTTTTAAACGCAGAAAACAATCGATTATTACGTTTGAGCCAGTTATCGGCTGTGCAATTACAAAGGTATTTTATTATTTGTTAGTGTACCGTGATTATGGTACTTAGGTGTTAGTGTTTAAGGTGTAATTAGTTTAACGCACCAGTTATCGTGTTTCAGAAGTGTTAACGCGCTGAGCGAACGTGTGGCGCGACGGACGCGCGGTTATATACTGGCTGGTGTTGCCGAGTCAAAATGCAATGTTCGTAGAAGTAGAACAGCCGTCATTATCGGTAGATCGGTAGAACCATGACACAAGTATAGAAGTATAATAATTAAATTTTTAAAACTTAGGACACGTGGAAGGTGATGCAAGTTGCCACTTTTTAGCAATAAAACAGTGAAATGAGGATCATAAGTCTCACTGTTAGACACAACATAAATTAAGCATCTATTTTTTTTTTGTTTTCTGTAAAACTATTCGAGTTATAGTTTTTGGTCTCCTAATAAACCAGAATTTTAAGGATATTCTGATTAAGAATTTAGAGGGTACGCGGGTTTCTACTTTGGCTACACTTCTGAAGTCCTGACGTATACGCTTTATTACCATGCCTCTATATCTGTGTCATGGATAGAACTGCCTTTAAATCATAAATCAGCAGAAATGTTCTCAAACATCGGTCAGTTTCGAGCTGACGATGCTGGCAACAACTTATAATCATTTTATATTAAAAACCCTATAATCTGGGTATCTTCAAATTTCGAGTGAATCGGTTCTTTCTAGGTAAGCGTGCTCGTAGGTTTGACAGTATATTGGCGTCTGCCATAAGCATGAATTTGTATTCGTTAAAATGTAATAGTACCTACCTATTACAGAAATATCGTAATATCATTACTTTTCAGAAAGACGGCTCTGGAAAAAAAAAACACAGTTTTGAACAATCATATTTCGGTAGAACGGGCCCGATATCGTGATAAATACGGGAAAATCGGAACCTCTGGCAACACTAAAGGCGGATATGTTTGCTATGTTGGTGTTACCGCCATGTGACTAACTTCGTGATTTGGTTATTTCATGTAGCAATATTTTTGTAGGCAGCGGTTTAGCAGGTGGTTGATATGCGCTGGCGCACATGAGGAATGTCGAGGGGAGATGCATGTCTATCCGTACCTTAAGTGAATAGGTAGCTGTAACTCGCGCTATTTTATGGGCATACTTAGATATAGAATAGGTCTAAATTTTACCACCAGCTCACCCGATGGAAATCGGCGCTTTAGCCGAAGACGAAGCACGGAAACTTATTTTCAACCAACTTCAAAAAAGGAGTTTCTCAATTCGGTTGTATTTTTTTATGTTTGTTATCTCATAACTCCGTCATTCATAAACGGTTTTGAAATATTAATTTTTTTCTTGTTTGAAAGGATTTGTCATACTCTCAGATTGGTCCCATAGAATATTTTATCTAAATAGGTTTAGCAGTTTGGTTTTTAAAACAGAATAGGTAACTAGATAAAATATGTCAACCAGTGAACGTTGCTTATTTCGAAATCGTTTGTTTAAATTTGTTAAACTATATATACTAATTATTAACATTAATGATTCAGAATGAAATTCTAAGTTTGTTTCAATTTGCATCCGATAGGTATACGTAATCTATTTAGCTTTTCCGCAATTTTCTAGAGAATTTTTTTTCCGTCCGTTTCCAGATAAATACTTTTTAGCTGCGAGTTATTTGACACTTTCGCATTTATTCTTTGTATAAATCTCAAATTAACATAACGGCTTAGAAAAAATTAAAATCGAATGTCCTAAAATATTAATAACCACACCATTAAATAATAATTAACTGCACCACCACTTGCTACCCTATTCTACTTGATTTTCACGCATCTTAAGATAGCTTATCTGGAAGATATCGCTCTTATCGATAAGATCGCCTCTTGTGCATATGATCAAGTGTCTTGTGTTTATTCCGTTATTGCTTTTTGCGGAGTCAATAGTGTTATTGTTTGATTGATTGAATTATTAAAATCAAAATATTTTTTAAAATACATTAATCATAGATAATGTAAAAGCTTTAAAGTGCCTAACATTTATTACCATTATATAAGTGTCATTAAATGTCTACACCTAGATTTAATGTTAACAGAATAAACATAAACAACTTTACCGTCGCTAAAAGCAGAATAATTTGCATAAATAGCTATAACTAATTATCTACGACAGTCGCAATAAAGTAAAGAAATACTCACATATTTAATATTTGAGTCCCCAAGAAACACTCTTACACCGACTCCCCGTACCGTGGTTCGTCTGTTTGACATCAGGTGATGATAAGGAAGATGTGATAACTCGTGATCTGTTCGTCAGGTTGGTACTACTGAACGCAGCCTCCACGGCCTTGCCGACGACTCATCATTTCGTAACAACCTTTGTAAGCATTCACTACAAATGTACACTCTATGGTTACATATTAAGAGCTATAAGCATGGCAAATGATAATATTGTTTTTTAGAGTGAAAAAGTTTGTCAGGTACAGCCAAAGAGTATTGTACTAGGTACAGCCTTTATCTTTTTTCTGAACAAAGTAAAAACATTTCGTGGAACAATTTAAATTATGTAATAATATTGGCTAATTGTCTTACTCTCGATCTAACAAACTTTTTCTTTTTCGGCCCTATGGCCATCAGTTCTGTATGCATGCTTGTGCTTTGCCCATTGTAACTTCAACTTGCTAATCCGCTGTGCTATGTCAGTCGGATTTTGCAGAGGCTCAGAGCATAGTTCTATAGCTCGTTGTTCCCTATAAAGCTCATAGTGAGTGACCACGTTTCAGTGCCATTTGCCATCACGACACTCACAATGATCCTAAACTTTAGACTTGAGGCACTGAACTACATAGGATAAAAAGACGCTTTTGAGATTCCCGGACGCTGCTCAGCCGAGTTGAATTCGACGACTGACCTCCGGAAGGACCAGCATGCCAAGTCTGACTTGTCTCTTGTCAACGAATACGTTTACGTAGGTCCTAGAATTTAGGACCTACGTAAACGTATTCGTTGACAACTTCAAGAGTGGAGTTCCCCAGAGTTATTGGGTTGAGCACAACATTGAGTGTTCGACAGAACAGTATTAGGTACTATATGTACTGTGACAGAACACCCAAAGTTTTTTTTTTCTATGAAGAAAACATGGAAGTCTAGCCATTTATAAATTGAACCACATAAAAATAATCATTGAAATCGGCACAGATCATGTGGAAATCGGACAATATCTATGGGTAGATAAGTTTTACCATGGTCTCAACGATTCTCTTAACCAAGTTTAGTAATTTAAATTTGCTTGTGAAAATAGATACTTATTTATTCTTCATTTGGTCTTAAAGGCCTAATTTGTAGAGTTGTTTTTTATGTGATTTTGTATTCAAATCGACATTTGCATAGATCATTTCATGTATTTGGGTTAATGATTAACTTATATGGTTTTCAGCCAATAATGTACGTGTTACACAACTGCATTGCATTTTAGCCGGCTATTTAAAAGAAGTGTAATGTAAAAACTATAAATTATATCTTTCTCTCTATCTCTCTCTCTCGCATACAATATTTTTAAAGATGTAAAACCATTCAATGAGGATACTATAAATAAACGTTATAATGATAATGAAAGATTTTATAGTCATTGGATATATCATAATGTATGTTAAACTCAGTACAATAATATATCTACTTAAATATTATCTATTATGGTATAAGGGTTCCAAAATGGCAGTTATTTTCAGCATTCTGTCGTTAAAATAACTAATATTTTAATATTTATTAAAGACAGTTTCACTTCGCCATTATTAGATGGCGTTGTATCAACATAAAACACGAAAACGGCTTCGCGTATTTACTACACCATTTCAATGCAACATAGTTCAATACACATGATGCTATACCGAGTTTTACTTTAGACAGTTCTGTAACAATGTTAGGTAGATAAGCTCTTCATTGTTTACACCTTAGCTAAAACACTAATTTATAATGCATATTAATACCTATTTAGGTAATTAATATTTTTTATACTAAGCGAGAACGAGATAGTCGCGCACCTGAGTAAAGTCGGGTCTACATCATGCTAAGAAGTAAGGAGTACACTGACGGGTAGCGTTACCGACACGATATCGATATCGTGGCACACTATGCTATTATATGTATTTAATTAACTAATGCCTGCAAAAATGATTGTATTTTTTACATATATTTAGATAGTCTAAATCCATATTTTTTTATTTGACTTGTTATGTTGTCTATACCAATATCGGTATCTATGTTTACTTAGTAATATATATTCTTTGTTTAAATATAGGTTCTTGCATATAATATAAATAAATAATAAAAAAATAAGAAACTTAAAATTGTACATTTATTGTCAACGTATGATAAAAAAAATGTCAAGCGTATGCAACTAAAAAACAAACATGCTAGAATTAAAGCCGCGAAATAAGAGTCTGTTCGGACAGATAACCACAATGTGGCATCGAGGCCGCTGCTGTTCTTATATCATTATTTTGTTCAATCGAGGCGTTAGTTCTCATTTTTGCCACGATTGTTCTCTATCCAAACAGACTTTACAATCTGATAAAAGACAGAGACAAAAGTATAGCAATATGTTATTTGCTTCTTCTATCTCTTTGATCTATATTCTATCATCTAAAACAACCCACTATTAATATTACAATACACGCAAATCCTTTTGAAGTCTACTTAAAAACATAAATGCTTTATGAACTAAACTAGAAAGGAACAACAATGACTAAAACGTGTAAAACCTAAGGCCGTGTATGTAAGGCCTATGATCTATGTTACATTAGCATTACGCAAATAGGAATATTTAAGATTAACTCAAGTTACAGTTAAAATATCCATCCATCAATCAATAAATACGGCTTCCGTCTCATATTGGGTTGTCGGGTAATCGGTCGACCGCTATGCGAAACTAGCTTGTATAAACGGGTCAGAATTATACATACTACCTAATCATTCAGAACACTTACCTAAATATAATAGGCTATGTTTTGATCACTGGCGAGTATACTTTGATATGCGATCAAAATCTACAGGTATTTGGTACAAAATAATACAAAGCCAACCACATAGAACGCCATGGTTTATTGGGACGGGTTCGGGTATAAGTCGGAAACTCGTTGTTATCGCACACAGATTACGTTCCGGACACATTCCATTGAATGCTTTTGGATTTATGATGGGCAAAGTATCGTCACCCAACTGTGAGGAGTGTGACAAGCCTGAAGATGTGTATCATGTACTAATGGAATGTGTGCGGAACCAGATTGAAAGAGAGCGAATTTTTTCCTAACTCCAAGTGAATGAGTCCAATATGGGAGCAATACTTTATATTTTAGCGGAACCTACTTCAAGGGCGGCTGGAATGATTTACGGACTGGCGAATTCTTTTTTCCAGGCCGTGAGTCAGACCAGTTCCACGCATCTTCCTGGTTGGCTGATTATTCCGTAACTTAATAGAGTTGTGGAGTGGTTAGCCGACTAGGATAGTTACATAATTCTAATTTATAGTTGGTTATAATTGTATGGATAGTTACAAAGTTATTAAAGTACCATTAGTATAAGGTTACGAATTACGATGGGGCTGGCATAGACTTGTAGTCTAAAAGTCCCTAAAAATATTTGAATAAAAAAAAAAAACACGCATTGGTTTTCAGCTTTTGTATGGCCAGCCATACAATAGTAGAAAACCAATTTTGATGATTCTTGAATTAAGGTTTAAATAGCTAATAAAAAGGCTATTTTTGATGTGCTAGTGTTATAGGCTACATTTTGTTGGCGAGACATTTTGTATTTGACCGACTTCAAAAGAGAAGAAGGTTCTTAATCCGGTTCTATTTTTTATGTTTGTTACCGAATAACTCCGTCATTTATTAACTGATTTGGAAAATTCCTTTTTTAGTTGATAGGATATATAGATATATCATCAAAATCGGTCCGGTAGTTTGGTTTTTAAAACAAAATTGCGCATTTCGAAGTAGGTTGTTTCAGTTTCATAATATATATATATATATATATATAACGTAATAATTATTAAAACTATAAATATTTGTACAATATTAGCAGCAGTTATCAAATTGTTACCTTGACAATAAAATAGTTTTTAAAACTAAACAAATGGTAACATGAGGTAATCTACTTCAGCATACTAAGTATGCAACATCAAAGGACTATATCACATGTACACTAACAATATTGTGGTTCTATGTATCATATATTATGTATATATTTACAAAAAAAATATATGTATTCTATCAGCCATCTAGTTCCATAGTACAAGCTTTGCTTAGTTTGGGCTAGATGGTGTTGTGTGAAACGTTCATAAATATTTATTTATTTTAATAAAGTAAAAATGGCAAATAAATAATATTACACTAAAATCACTACGATATTTATTCTGTTCTACGACCGATCTGTCGATTGTAAGCATTGTTGTAATCAAAATTAAAGTACATATACATATAGCTCTTAAGGGGCCATTCATTTATTACGTAAGACTATTTTTGCTAGTTTTTGACCCCCTCCTATATAAGAAAAAATAAGAATAAACCGACATGGAAATGGTCCGACGATAAGACATGGTCGACCCCCCTCCCCCCCTAAATCGTCTTACGTAATAAATGAATGGCCCCTAATATCCTTCGATTTCCCTACAAAAATATTTTTACCAATTTATGGTTGAAAAGAGTACAGTTTTTTGATAAAAAGATTATATAATTTTTGCTATTTTAATATCCTGTTTTCTTCAACAAATATGATTTACAGCCAATAGAGATCGATAAACGAGCTAACCACAATTACTTCACTGTACTCTTTTCGACCATAATTGGTTAAAATATTTTTGTACGGAAATCGAAGACAAACGTGGTCGTGCTCTCTCCCATACAAAAAAAAAAGATTATCCGATTTCGTTTTTTTTTTTAAATCTGATTGGAATCATACATCATAAAATCGGATAATATTTAGTACTACATAAGTAGTATATTTAGTACAGTTTTCTAAAATTTTATGAAAAAAAAAATCGTATTGGCGAAAACTTTTACAACTTTGCTTTTAAGGTACGTCACGCATGCGGCGGGAAATACAAATTTCAAACAGTTTTTTTGTACTTGTAGCTAAGTCAGGTATTTTCTGTAGGTAATTGATCATAATGTTTGCGACAATCTAAAATTATTTTTTATATTATCATATCATTTTGTTTCAATATTATACATCATGTAACATAATATATTAACCTAGTAACCTATTTTTAGTAAATCAAGCAACACACAAAACTGTTTGAAATTTGAATTTCCCGCCGCATGTGTATCATTGGCCCTTAACGCAAGCGCAACAACAGAATGACTATTCGGGAATAAAGAAAAGCCTGATTTTCATACAATCAGGGAAATTAGAGTCTGTTCGAAAAGAGAACTAATGTGACATAGATGGCGCTGCTGTCCTTATTTCATTATTTTGTTCGACTAGCAACATAATCGAAATGTCAGTTCCCATATTTTGCCATGATAATTCTCTTCTCAAACAGACTTTACAAAGTTTATTCCTTAGGTTTATTCTATATTGTAAGTTTAAAAAACGACCAAGTGCGAGTTAAACTAGTACACTGAGTAATCCGTAATGTTCAACACTGCCTAAAAGCACGAGATAGCTAGCCAGCTACTCAACAGAAAATAAAAGTTATTTAAGTACTTATTAAAACTCACTTCAACTGCAATTATTTAGGTAAACAACTTTATTTGTCTACGTATCCTTTAATATACGTATGTAACGATTTAGCTACTACTCTTAAATCATACAGAACCTGAAACAAAAAAAAAAAAACTCAAATATATCGCGTTTATTGCTTCTTCTTATTATTTTAAAGAAGAATTCATCAAGAATAGTTCATTAGAATAGAATGTCCTTAGCTTTGTTTCGTCTAAATCGGTTCAGCTGATGAGTTAATAGAGAAAGTGCTCTACAAAACAATGAAAAAGATGTATTCATTAAGAAATATAATGAATTGAGAAGTCTACATAATGACAACTGAGGCAAAATGTTTGACCACTTTGTGGGACATGAGAAATTTATGAATATCATCATAGAGGGAAAGATTGAGAAAAGAAGGACCGGGTAGGCCGAGAAAAATGTTTATGAGTCAAATAAAGCAAATGTCATGTCGTGGTGAAAGGTGAGTCTTAGCAGAAAATTTTCCGAGAAACATGGAAATTACTCCACAGACAAGAGTCAAGCTTAAATGTTGAATAAATGAAATGAGTGAATATGAATCGGTTGTAGTTACGTAAGTAAACTACGATTTTGATGAATGAGGTGTCAGTAGATTTGTTATTATGGTCCGGTTGTATAGACTATATGACGTGACGTGAAAATCTAATATGGCGCATTTGGTAACTTATTTTGACTATTTTCATCTGATTTGATTCATAAATGTATATGCCTATACGGTTTGCTCATTCTATGTTTCGTTCTAACTTCGAATTAAAAAAATCAAAAGTTAACATATATTTTGAAAAAATCAAATAAAGAAGTAGAGGCATAGCCATTGATGGTTATCAATGGCTATGCTCATAATTACAATCTCAATCTCAAAATATTTAGGGGTATAAAACATTTCCTCTTGCTGCATAAAAAAAACACGCATTAAACTGGAAAAAAATTGTCGCGGTGATGGCGACAGCGACAACGGGGACTGTTCCGTTGGAATTCGCTCTCTCGCTCATGCATTCCTAAATTTTAAGTACTAGAGGTATTTTGAGAGATTATTGTCTAATTAGAAAAGGACTATCGCGGCAAAACACGGAAACTAACATCTCGAAGTATATATATACTACAATGGTATTCTGTGGTCATAATTGAACAAATTAATGAAATAAGGACAGAAGCGCCATCAATGCCACAATAATTTTCTAGCTGAACAAACTTTAGTATTATGTGCTAATACTCACTGGTCAAACTAGGTATTCTCATGGACCATAGTATCGTGTGACTGCATCTGATCGTAACTTTGTCCTCTCCACTGAAAGCATTCGAAGTACTCACTAGCTTGCCAAACTTTAGGGGTTGATTATCTGAAAAAAAAATGCTATCAATGTCATTAATGGGACTAAGACTTGAAGATTTTGTGGACAAAATTCGATTAGAATGGTATAATTTAATTTAATTTATATTTACAATGAAATGCTTTACAAGGGAGGTGAACAGTATAAGTACATCTAGTAATCAGCCGCCGTGTTCGCGAGGTAGGTATATACATATAATATCGCAGCCAATTTGCTTACTGATCAAATAAAATCCCAGCCGTTTTATTAGACTCGCCGTTCAACTATATATACATCCGTAGCGTCTAATACATTTAATTAACTGGCTGGCCGATGTTTAGGCCATTCATATAGTTGGATGAAATTGGTGTTGGTAAAACAATTTGCAGCTATAGCGTCTAATACAACATTTAATTAAATGGCTGACCCATGCTTAGGCCATTCATACAATAGGATGACCATGATTTTGGCAAAACAATTCGTCTCAAAAGTAGGCTAGGTTAAGTTTACAATAAGAAAACAAACTCATACAGTAATAAACCATAGCCATCCTTCGCTGTATAACTCATGTTCACCAAAGCTTTTTATGAAGTAAAACAATACTTATTGTTGCTTTATGTCAGTATTGACAGTTGAATATTGATAGTTTCAGCGCCAGGTGGCAAAAATTGGAACTAAATTTAACTAGCCTAGGCATGTAGTTAAACTTTATTGATCCATGTCATTTGCCTAGCCGTTTGATTGAATGGCTGAATATCATTCTGGAAACTAGTTGAACGGCGCCGTTTGGTCAAAAGTTTCAGCTGATTATTGAACGGCAAATTAAATTAGTTGTGTGCGACATAATATTTTTTTAATCATAACACCAAACAAGGAGTGTATTATAGTAAAATATGACCTTATAAAGCCTATCTAGCTGTAATAGTGTTCCTTTTAATTTCATTATAATATTATATGCTACTAGCATAAATTATTTTTCAACACACTTGCTCATAAAGTTGCTCTAATTTCACCGCAATTAGGCACATAATGACACCTGTAATCAAAATGTGACTTTTTTATTGCTATTATTCACAAGTGAGTTATAGAGTTTTTTTTATTTTATTGGTTGAGTTTTTTCTGTAATAAAGAAAACTTGAAACTCCCCATTTTGTAAGTGGCTAAAACGCTATCGCTAACGCGAAAAGCCAAAAAAAAAGAAACCTCATTCTATATCTATTTAGTCTATGGCCGATCGCCATTGTAAGATGCGCGCGCATAGGAAAACTGATAAACTTATTATCTACTAAATAAAATGATTTTTTAGTATTCTTTTCTTAACAAGTGTGTTGAAAAGCGTCGTATGATACACGTGTGTATTGATGATTACAGTCCTCGGCTCTCTTAAGACCCTCACCTGACGGCTCGGGTCTCAATGGCGCCTCAGCGATAATCACCAACATTACACACTTGTACCATAATGTACTATTACATCTCCAAAGCCAACCCTTTAACACTTGACTTTAAGAAATAACAAGAAACAACTTCAAAGCTTTAATATTTTGCAAACAGATCTCTAAATTGAAAAATGATTTTCGCACACCCCTAATAATTTCAAATTACCTATCCACAGATGGGGGGGTATCTGTGGATAGATACTAAGGCAGAGACACGAAAAAAAATCCTTCCCACTTTACGTGTAGGGGAGGTTAACCCTAAAAAATAGGGTTACTAACCCTATTTTTTTACAGATTTTATTCTACCATTTTGTTGGCGTAATCAATATGTGTACCCATACTAAATTACAACTTTCTAGTACCAATAATATCTGATGTAAGCCACGGACGGACATGGCGAAACTACAAGGGTTCATAGTTGACTACGGAACCTTAAAAACTAAAAGCACTTACCTAAGTTCCATCGCAGACCACTTGAAGTAACAGTTTCACAGGTCTCTCCGACCGGTATCAAAGAGCACCAGGCTCTCTTATGCGTCCTGGTGTCTTCGGGCACCGTGATCACATGGTCTCCGGGATACAGGAGCCACGATAGAGCGTCATCAGTCATCATGTAAAGTTTAGTGTCAGGATGGAGGAGGCGGCGTTCTTTGTTTATGTATAGGGTTTGTATGTTGCCAATTATCTGGTCTAGACGGCCTGACGACTGGCCTATTGCTACTACGTAGTCTAACTGAAAAAATAATTAAAATATTTATATAGTTATAGTATAGTATAAATAATTATACATAGTTAATATATATATATATATATATAGTTTAAATAATCATACATATGTATAGTTTATATGATTATACATAGTTTAAAAAACCGGACAAGTGCGAGTTAGACTGAAAAACCTGTTTTATGCTAATGAAACTCTTTCATATGATACCCCATATGATACGGTTAAAGAACTTTAAAATTTGGACCCTCATTCCTTGTATAAAGACACAATTTTTTTTGTGATTAAATTAAAAATGTCCAGTTTTCGGATTTTTTCCTATATGTGTACCCTAACACAATGCTTCTTGCCAAATTTCATAGTTCTAGGTCAACGGGAAGTACCCCATAGGTTTTGATTCCCTTGTGAGTGTCTAAATTTGTGTTTTTTACGACATATTCGGCTGTAACTTTTTTTTACGAAAACTAAGAAATTTTATTTTTCTTTCTGCAGCAAGAGTCTATGGATCTGCGTATATGGTTTTAATTTCAACACGATACCTTTACGCGTTCCCGAGATAATGGTCTTGACACCCGGACAGACGGACAGACGGACAACAAAGTGATCCTATAAGGGTTCCGGTTTTTTCTTTTGAGGTACGGAACCCTAAAATCTGAAAAAACCATCCGCAAAATATGCAAAATCGTTTTAAAAACCAAACACTGAACTTTCTTTGGGACCAATCTGTAACTATAGCCTTTCAAACATTTCACAATTTTTTTCAAATCGCTTTATAAATGACGGAATTATGCGGTAAGAAACCTAAACAAGTATGTACATAATATATTAAAAGAAAAACAAAATACCTGACTGCAAAAAAACAGTTTTAGCAGTCCAAATTACGATTTCGTTACGCTAGATACGCTGTAGAGTGTACGTTTTTGCGAGAAAGGAAAATCGCTAAAAAAGATTATATATGCAAATTGCATTTATTTTACTTTCGAATAATTCTAGTAAAATCACTTATTTATTACGAAATAGTGTGTTGGTTACGAAAAAACGCATTTTTTTGCGAGATGTATTATTATTATTACAAAAAATATAGCCTATGACACTCTGGAAGTGAAGAAGTATCTAACGACACCTCGCACATCAAAATCGGTCAAGTCCTGTAGGCTGTCATATAGTAAGTAAGTTCGTATAAACTGAGTGGCCAGCCACTCAGTCAGTGTCAGTTTTTAAGCCGCCGAAAGACCTCTGACTTGGCTTGACGATTGCTGAACAACCTGTCTTATAGAAACATACTTACAAACATCATACACTCGAAAAACATAACCCTCGTTCTTACGCAGTCGAGTAAAAACAGAACGAATGTTAACTTTAATGTCGCCCAGGTACTTATAAATTAAATGATAATTATATACCGACCTTTATTTCTTTTTCTTTACAGTAAGTATTAAGTTCCATTAAAGCTTTGGTAAAATCCGTGTACATTTGGTCTGGAGTGTGCACAGTCTACAAACAAAAAAAAAACAGATTGCGACGAACATTAAACTCCTCTAGTGCCTCCAGAAAATAAACTTGACGACTTGTCTCAAAAACCGCTGACTTCAAAATGTATTGTTTGTAAAATCCATGGTTTGGTTATTCATTAGGAAATATAGGATATAGTTGGCAGATATTCCAGATGAAGCAGAAACCCATGTCGAATCAAGCCACATGTCGGACATAGATAGATAGATAAACTCTTTATTGTATATACCTTAACTAAAACACAAATTACATAGTGAAAAGGGCTTAAATGCTAGTGAAACAACAGGTGGCCTTCCATTCCATACAACGGCTTGTTAGTCAGTGACACATACGCAAGTTGACGCATATAAATAATACACACGATGAAGTTATAGTTGTCGTCTGATTGCTGCTCGCTCAAACGTCAATTGGACTTCGAGCGCTTAAAGCCCGCAACGTTTGTCTCGACTGACAACCACATCAGGGCGAGCGCGGGGAGCGGTTCTGGAAACGAAATTGTCGGGAGTGTCCGTTCTGTATGTAATACTATTAAAGTCTTCTGTGGTTAAGTAACAACTTAGTCACAGTGGCGTCTAGTGTGGGCAGAGCAAGGTGAGGCCCTTGCTCTGCATACACTAGACGCCACTGTGGGTCAAACGGGGGCATATTACATACATCTCGCGATCTCGAGAGTCCCGACGATTGTTTTTGACCTCGCACTCTCCAATGAGACTCTGGGATCAACGCAGTCAAAAATACCTATTTCATTTGATAATAATGATTAAAAAAACAGATGAAATTCGCGCTCGCTAAGCTTGCGCACATTAGAATTATTGTTTTCGACCTGGGGGGTACCCCAACAACAACAACAAACAACAACAACAATAATTAACAATAATTCTAATCTCTCTCTCATCTCTTATCGCTTATAGTAGCAAAGTGAGCTCGCGGCCCTTTTTGTCTTGCATCCTTATCAATTAAGAGAGTGACACATAAGTTAGCATTCTAACGTTTACATAATTCAATATCATAACTATCCAAATCCCACGATTTTACTCAAGAAATATATCAGTCAGTCACTCGGACCATAGTCTATTAGATACCAAAATATTGTGGAAATTTCACCTTACAACCTTTCTGTTTGTATTTCTCAAATATCTTTTCAGTGATAGAGTCAAAGTCACCAGTGATGAGAGTTGGTAGTTTCAATGATTGCTGCACTTCTTGTGATAGTTTACTGGTGTATTTATCCCATTGTACTGTTCCACCATCTACAGCTATTCTAACAGTTGCTGAAATTGAAATATTTTTTATTTTCGTAAATATAATTTTATTGCTTTCATATATTCTTAAACTTCTTTTCTTACAATAATTTTAGTTAAAAAAAACTGAAGCAACTGACTTCTCGTGGATGCCATTCTCAGAACTGGACCAAATTGAAATGGGACCACACAGCAAGCACCAGCTTTCAAATAAAACAAGAATCATCAAAATCGGTTCACCCAGTCGAAAGTTATGAGGTAATAAAACATTAAAATAAAACCGGACAAGTGCGAGTCAGACTCGCCCACCGAAACACCGTACAAACTAATAGATAAAAGGGAGAAATCATATATTTTTTATATTTTCCTTCTTATAAAAATACGAGTATACATTGTAAAAAATTTAAGAACCTGTTTTAGCTTATGCTAATTAACCTCTTTCATATGATACCCCACATGATATGGTTTAAGAACTTTAAAATTTGCATCTTGCAAATTTGCATTTGACACTATTGTATTTTTACTTGTCTTTACACAAGGAATGAGGGTCCAAATTTTAGTCTTTAACCATTTCACATATGAAAGAGCTTTATTAGCATAAGTTAAAACAGATTTTTAAATATTTTTAAGATGTATATTTTTCAGTATAAGAAGGAAAATATGAAAAAACCCGGACAAGTGTGAGTCAGACTCGCCCACCAAGGGAACCCTTCCCTTGGTGGGCGAGGGTTCCGTACAAACTAGTAGAAAAGGGGGAAATCATATATTTTTTTTTATATTTTCCTTCATAAAGCGAAAAATATAGATCGTAAAAATATTTAAAACCTGTTTTAGCTTATGCTAATGAAGCTCTTTTATATGATACCCCACATGATACGGTTAATTCACTTTAAATTTGGGCCCTCATTCCTTGCACAAAGACACTATTTTCTTGTGATCAAATTAAAAATGTCCAGTTTTCGGATTTTTTCTATGTGTGTACTGAGAAATTTTATTTTTCTTTCTGCAGCAAGAGACTATAGATCTGCGTATATGGTTTTAATTTCAATTCGATACCTTCACGCGTTCCCGAGACAAAAGTCTTGACACCCAGACAGACAGACAGACGGACAACAAAGTGATCCTATAATGGTTGCGTTTTTTCCTTTTGAGGTACGGAACCCAAAAAATACGATGATACGATCCTTTTATCTACTAGTTTGTACGGAACCCTCGGTGGGCGAGTCTGACTCGCACTTGTCCGGTTTTTATTGCCTTGTATGTTAATAATTACATAGATAATCTATATCTTGGATTAACTCTCTTATCTAAAAAAAATATGGTTCTAGTCAAAAGTACGAAGTTTCACCCGCGTAGTGATGTAAACCGGTGATTGATGATGATGTCTTTTTGTCCTTAGCTATACCTGTACCAAATTTTAAAACAATCATTTCAGCCATATAATTGTGAAAAGGTAACAAACAGTCTATTTGTTACCTTTTCATGACTAAATGGCTTCACTAAATGACTACATGACTAACTGAATAAGTATGAACTGTGTAAATGTGGATGTTTTGTGGCTGAGTTGATGATGATAATTAAGAGTTTATTCTTACCATTGTTCCAAAATTTTGTCATATATTCTTGATCCAGTGTAATTGGTCTATTGAGTACAAGTAATCCATATTTCATGAAGTTGTTTTGCCCCATACTTATCATGTGTGTTATATCCCAATGCCAACATTTTGCTGCATGATTTGAAATGCTGTGGGTTTTCTGCATATAAAAGATATCATTTAGTCTTTTCACCTGGAATTGATGATAGGAAAATATTAGGTGTTAATGGAGTGTCTGTTCCTTTTTTACTCACAATGAATGATTATGGGTACAATTTCTTTCACCTTGAAAGATATTAAGATGCAATGTGGTGTAGCAATAAACATTCTATATACCTATGTACAAGTACCTATGAGTCCGTAGTCCGACCATCGTCCGTCTCGCTCGCGCATATCCACATTTTGAAGATATAAAATGACTGAATCAACTTATAATAAATCGTCGTTTGTAAAACTAGAAAACAACATCACAATTATTTGACAAAAATTTCAATTTGATCCAAGTTAATTTCCACACATAAAAATATTTTTCTCATGAAAATTAACTTTGACATATTCTATTTGGTATGATTGTTTAAAAGGTAAAAAAAAACACAATTATGTAAAAAAATTATACATACTGGGCTCTTTTATAGGGAGTAGAGCATGTTCCTCTAATATTAATGTGTTTCATCTAATATATAAATATAATGACAAATCAATGCACTACGCGTTTTCTAATAGGTACTTGTTTTTAGGTGGTGGTGTCCAGTTCAAGACTATCCGTACCGACTACCGTAGGAGTGATAAATGTGATAATAAATTAGAATTCAAATAGCTTTTAAAAATCTTACCATGTTAAAAATTATCCCGTTATTTGCCATTTATTATTAGGATTTAATCCAGATTAGAATAACTGTTTACAGGTTAAGGTTATAAAACTCAGCTGTGCTGCCTGTGCTTCGTTTGAACCAAAGCAATACTCTTTGAACCAAAGTTTGAATTTGAACTTCAAGGTTGCGTTCGTAAACGGGTAAATATTACTCGAGAAATGTCAAAATTTACTCCAGGCCGTTCGGAAACCTCTCAGGAGAATTTTCTCCGACGTTTACGAACGGCACAGATAGGGTAATAATTACTCTGACAGGAGTAAATATTTACTCGACAAAAATCAGGGAGAAAATTCACCCGGCTGTCAAAATACTTTGAGAGAACGCGAACTTGAATACGTTAATAATAAAAAAATGGCCGCCTCTATCAAAAAATCCAGGAATTCCATGATTTTTGCTACTCTGAGTACAGAAATTTCGTGATAAAAGCGTTTCTCTAGTCAAATTTATGGTAAGTGTGAAGAAAACCACTTCGTTTTACTATTTATATTACGGCGAAAGATTATGGTGTGTAATACTATATTTTTGACCCCAAAGACTTTAAATTCGGTATTGTAACCATTCTTTTAAGTAAAATCCACTAATTATCAATGTTTTCATAAAGTTTTGTGAATGTGTAAGTGAGGTTCTGTGAATTATGTATGATAAGCTAGCCAGTGTTTTCACATGTATTCGATTGCCTCCATATTCCTACTACCCATTAATTATTTGCGTCCAAATCAACATTAGGCGTGTAAGTGTGTTAAAATAGGTAGCTATAATTATATGTAAATTGGTAATATTTAGTCATTATATAGCTATGTGAATCCCATTAAACTTTACCGTTTTTCTTCCTAATACTGGTGAAAAACGGTGATGACTATGATGAAATATGTACCTATCCTATATGGAGACTACACAGACACATAGTGGACAGTCAACCTCATACAAGTGCTAGGAAGATGTATGCAAGCCACTTCCACAAGTCTTTGGAAATCTATGGGGAATGCTTATGTCTCGCAGTAGACTTCTTTTGGCTGAGATGATGCTGATGTAGCAGATCCATTACCAGATCTGCGTTCTCTGTTCTAAATTTAGACAGTATAAAACGACAGCTACTTCAAGCTAGGTTAAATTTAAATAAGATTATATTCTATTATTCTATTTAATCAACTTACAAATTTATAATTATTTTTGCAGCACCCCGAAGTGTAAGAAGACAGACGAGGATGGAGAGGGTTGTAGGGCGCTGGGAGGCAGAGGAATTTCGGTATGAAGGCCGCCAATGAGAAGATGCGAGAGCGCAGCGCTATGAAGAATTAATTAGGCTTTTGAAGAAAAGCAATGATACTTAAGAAAGATTAATGGAGCTATTAATCGACAAATTATAACATCTCTTGCAATTCGTCAATTATTTGCTGTCGATTCTCTAGACAAATGGTCCCATCTTAATTTTGTAACTTTATGATATGTAAGACTGGAGGGTAATAATTTTTGAGCAGATAGAGGAACATTCATTCATTTTACAAAAAGCAAATCATAGAAGTATAGCTTTAAGTAATTAATGTAAAGATTTATAATAAATGGATAAATAGGGGTAGAAAACAGTTTTCTTCGTTTTGTATATGGAAGAGCTCTTGTATAAATAAAATATTTCTCTTAATTTTTGTAAAAGTATGTATTACGTGTTTAATAGAAAAGTAGTATTGATAATTAAAAACTTATTTGTGTACAAAGAGTTTTGTTTCAAATTGAATATTCCAAAAACATTATGGCCTGCACCGCACCCCACCCCACCCACATCCCAAGATGTATATTATTACATACACATCCATAACATTTTGTATTTAATCTAATTTACTATTCTTAAAATAGTATGGGGATACTACGTCATAAATCAAGAATAATGAAACTAACAAACCGAAGTTGAGTTTTGGCGGGAACGTCTAAGTAACGTGTTGTTGCTTTGTTTTATTTTCTTAAACTTTTGTTATTTTTAACATTAATGCTATAAAAATGGTGGTGTTTTATTCATTAAGTGTTCGATAAGGTACGTGAGTGTGGGCAAGTGAAATAAAGGAGTAAAACGTGTGATTTTTCGTTGTCGGCAAAACTCCATAGAAGCTTCTAGTAAAGTCGCCACCACTTTACTAAAGCAGGACTCGACTTATAAATTGACTGTATACGTGACTTAGATTGTGACTAGAACATTTACAACTTGTTTTATTCAAGAAACTTGAAAAATCCTAATACTTGACACTGGCAAATGCTTTAATGCGGGTCCAATACAAAAAAGAAGAAGAAGAAACCGAAGTTAAATAATGTCAAACATGACAGGAAAAATTTTACCAAGCCTGATTCTCAATAACGAACATAGATTATGTTGGTCTCTGTCACACTCGAAACATTCATAATAATAGAGATCACAATCGAGATTAATCTCGAAGGCGTCAGCATAGCGAGATAAATTTTAGCGTTCGTAAACAGAATACGCTCAGAGTGTTTATTACCCTAAATAACCCCGTTCTAAAACCACATATTTATCCGATAAATTTTACCGGGTAAATATTATCTGCTTACGAACGCAACCACATTGACATTATTTGACATCAAATCAAATTGTCATTTTTTTTTGTTGTGTTTTCCCCTTAACGGATAGGCAAAGGGAACGGAGCCCATACAGCCATCGTCTGTTGTTGTTTTATTCTTCATTTTTCTTTACCACGGCTATACACTTGTGCCGTGAATTCACGGCGTGAATTCGCGGCAGAGGCGCACCCTCCACATTCACGGAGGTCACTCATTTGTGCCGTGAAACGGACGTCAAATCTGCTGCTGCGTTAACTTTGATATGGCAACATATAACTATTTACACCTACAAAATAAGAAAATCGTTCGAAAGCGTTGGAGAAAAAGGAGATGATGGATGACTGAAATAATATATCGTAACCGATCGATATTAATTTGAAAACTAATCAGAGCTTTTTCAGTAGACGTAATATATTTTTCTGAATCTGACAAGACTATTATTTTTTTATTTAAATATTATTCCACGATATACAAACCTCGTAGCAGCGCGTGGTTATGATCCACGGACCTCTGTAACAAATCCTTCTCCAGGCGTCATAATTTTCCTTTTATTATTATGATGTGGATGCTTCGAGTCCCATTGTTTACGTTCAGCGTGGTAATATTTCAAAAAGCGAATTTCTAATTCACTATCTCAACTTATATTAATCTGATGCGCTGCCATTTGGCTCGCATTAGCGAGCCAAATAGTATCTGTAGTCAGGGGCAAAGCAAACTGGCACGGTGCCGTGAATGTGGATGTGCGCGCATGAACGAAGCGCGAACTGTCGCGGGACAAAATACCGACTTCGATCGGGGAACAGGCGTGAACACCCACGAATGCCATGAAAACCCTCCACACTTATGTTCACGCCTGTTCGTGGACATTCACGGCACAAGTGTAGAGCCACGGTTACGTCAACCATTGAGATAGATACAAGAGCCGCTATCTCGTACATCCCTTCACGACGCTTACGCCTTTTGTTTGACGGTCGGCAGCTCTGAATCGATCCATAGATTAGCGCATGCAGATAAGACAAAGCTTTTGTGCCTACCACGCTGTATTAAGATTTCAATATATTTTCTGTAATTTCTCGGGTCGAGTCCGGTTCTTTATAGTGCAATTAAAATATAAAAAATACACTATCAGGATATGTCCTATTTATACAAAATGGATATATATAAATTAAACGATGTAGCTGAATTTCCGATCGGATCAGTAGTTTAGAGACTACGTCGGACCATCAAACCTACACTCTTACAAACTTTACTATACCTACTAACTACGCGCCATGGTTTTATCAACTGTCAAGTCATATATCTTTCGTTTAAAAACTATTTTTCTTGGTTTGTCAAAAATTGGTTCTGGATCACTAAGTGGCTCAGAAATTGGTTCTATGGTTCCCCATTAACACTAACCCTTAACCCTTAATTTGGCAGTGTCCCACCGGTGGGATACAATAAATAAAAATATACCGTGCCGATTAAAAACAATTTTAACCAATATTTAATTTTTTTATTGTTCCTTAGGTGTTAAATTATTGGTAAAAAAATATTTTGTATCACTGATTATATTCTAAGCTGTCAAAATAAATACGAGATGTTGTCGAAGATAGGGTCATCGATGTTCGAAAAAGTATGTATTTATTTTTTTGATCAATTTAAAAAAAAAAATATATTGTTTCGAATGGATTTTATTTATAGATGTATAAATGTTAGATTTTTGTCAAAATATTGCTAAAACATTTTATAAAACTATTTTTATACATAGCAAAAGTTGCGTGTCCCGTCCGTAGGACGCTGCCAAATAAGTAGTAAAGCACTAACTAAATCAGTTGTCCTACCGACGGCACATTGCCAAAGCTATTACGATGTTTTTTTTTTAGTATGAAAATCTTTATAATAAACATAATTTCCACCCTAACATATTATATTAACATTATATTAATATGACCTATGCTTCTTAGAACAACTCACTGCTATAGTGAGTTGTTATAAGAAGCATAGGTCATAATTTTTTTATAAAAAGTTTAATTTAGCTTTTATTTTTTTAATTTTAAATTATGTCGATGGGGTACTACGCCATATCGAGTTCATATTTTTGAACTTGTATCTAAAAAGCATACGCCTTCTGAAACAAGTGATGAGTCTTGAGAATGGACTACAATAATAACTCCCAAGCTTTACTTTCTCATATGCACGTTCTATTGTTTCTTCTTTGAACGCTTGAGGCGTTCAAAGAAGAAACTACTAAACCTACTCAGCTCCGATAAGTGAAACTTTTGTGAAAGTCATGTGGTCCAAAATTATACTTTTTGTAGAAACGCAAGACCTATTGTTAGTTAAAAATGTATCTCTAACACTAATATTTCCCCAAACAACTTGATTGTGACAACTCTTGCTTCGATGAATTTAATACCAACATCGTCGAACACCCCAGGTCTGAAAGTCAGATCTATGTATGAAATTTCCAACACCTCTAGCAGCCAAGCGACTTCAAAAAATGAATACAATTAATTTAACTCATAAATGAAAGATATTGGTGATAATATTTTTGCCACTACAACTTAATCATCATAAAATTATTTTGTGTATATATTTCAATTATTTTAGTACCAGCTTCCATACATTTTTTGACCTCTCATTTCAAGTTAATAGTGAATTTTAATCAAATGATCTTGTTTTAAGTTTACATAAATTTAGTATAGTGAATAGATATCTTCTAGATCGACAAGCTCCATCCTCGGCCACATCGTCGCTTAACATCAGACAAATTTTGTGGTCAATTATAGATCTATCTTGCTTAATAAATATAAATAATATAATAAAAATTATACTCTATTTATTCAAAAAACTTGAAGAAATCTTAATACTTGACACCTGGCAAATGCTTTATGAGGGTCAAATCCAATTAATAAAAAAAAGAAATTATAGTCTCTTAAACCGCATATCTTAGCGTCATAATTGAAGCTGGCAGAATGCCCAAGTGCTATGCCAAGGAAGGAAAAAAATAAAAAAATATGTCAAATCCTATGCGTCATGCATGTCGTGCCGTGCTGTGCTTGAAAATAGAGAAAATAATAAAAAAAGTTGTTTTCTAATGATTTTTAGTTTTGCTGAGATTTTAGTGCGTGTTTACTCTTGAAGATTTCTGTAACCCTTTAACAACAATGAACAGATTATTTGGTAGAGGAAAACCCAAAGAGCCGGGTCCAAGCATAGCCGATTGCATCAAAAATGTAAGTTTATCGCATAGATTTTTGTGATGATTCATATTTTCTGACGAAATAACTGCTTTTGCTTCTTTGAACTTCTGTAGGTAGATGGAAGAGCTGATAGCATTGAGCAAAAGGTGCAGAAGCTGGAAACAGAACTTAGAAAATACAAAGATCAAATGGCCAAGATGAGAGAAGGACCAGCAAAAAATGCTGTGAAACAGAAAGCAATGAGAGTCCTCAAACAAAAGAAAGCGTACGTACACTTTAGATACACTACCTGCATTTACTAAGTAGAAGTTGGGGGGCATATAATAATTTCAAGTGCTAGAATACTTCATACTCACAGTCTCTCACTAGGATTCCTTGTGTTGGAGATGCTAATACAAATACAAAAAGAAAGACGTCTGATAACCAGATCTGATATGTAAATTCACCATTTGAACATTTGCTGCGCTAGATAGAAATGGAACCCAGGTTGCTCTGCTCATAAAGCAAATCTCCGCCACTGAGCTTGATCAGGCCATAAAAAAACATTGTATCAGATTCAGATCCATGTTACTTAAATTAAAATTAGAATCAAATATTAATATACCTAGTTATGCCATTAGTATTATAAGAATCTATTTATTTAAACTAATGATCATTTTACTGTTGTGATAGAGCAGAATGGGATAGTTGAACATATCAGTCATAGCTTTAAGGATTCTGTTTCTAATTGCGTGCAACACACATTGGACACTCAATACAACAGTGCACTAATCAGTGAGTAGTGACACATAAGCAAGTTGATATCTGTATATAACATACACACACATATGAAGTTATGGTCATTGTATTATTTCCGCTCGCTTGATAATTTGCACTCCAATTATAATAATAATATCATTTTCAGTTGCTGTGCTGTGGTTTCATAAATAAAGGCCCTTAACCTCTAATAGTATTGTAACAAATGTGAATGTTATTCCAGGTATGAGAATCAGTTGGATAATCTCAGAGCACAATCATTCAACATGGAACAAGCAAATTACACCACTCAAACTTTAAAAGATACACACACTACTATTGCTGCAATGAAGGATGGTGTCACTCAAATGAAGAAAGAGTTTAAGAAAATCAACATAGATGCTATTGAGGTAATTATGTTACAGCTTTAAGAATTCTTAAAGTGTGGCATGTGGGGAGGGGGGAGATACACTGATTAGTCACACTTTGTGACAGAAGTAGGATTAAAAAAATAAATTAATACGTATATTTTTTACACAACGTCTATTCACTCCAGTGGCTTAGGGCAGATTATCTTAAATAACATGAGACCTTAAGAGCTAATCTTTTGTATAATAACTACTACCTATTCTATGGTACAGAGTGATGTAATGAAGACTATAACTAATTCTGTGGCGCAGGGCGCTGTCACGAACTTTTAGAAAGCAATAGCTTGTAGAAAGTGTAGCTTTAAAAACCATGTATGTGAAAATATAAAGTATTATTTAAAAGGCTGCAAAAAAGAGTGTTTTTTTAGGAAGTCTGTTCTTTTGTTCAATAAAAATGTGTTATAACATACAAAAAAGGAAGTGTACAAATGATTTTTATGTATGAAAATTAAATTGGATCAAAATTTTTGTAGAAAACTTGTGATGTTGCTTCGTAGTACATATTTAGTGTGACAATTTTTTATAAGTTCATACAGTTTTTTTTTTATATTAGATAGATCTACGATTGACCACCAACTCGCCTGATGTTAAGCGACGGTGTGGCCGAGGATGGAGCTCGTCAATCTAGAAGATTATTATCTATTCACTCTAGCCTTGAAAATAAAAAAACAAAGTTGTTATCTTCTGAAAATTTGGTATGCGCGAGCAAGATGGATGATGGTCGAACTACAGACTCTTAAAACATTTATGCTAGCTTAATCACTCGTCATAATAAAATATAATGTAATCGTTTTAAAAACACTATTTATAAAATTTGTATAGTGCAAAATTCCAAACCTGTTTTCTCCAAACTTGATTTTTCTAGATACAGTGTTAACCCATTACACAGTACAGTAGGTATAATCTCTCATTTGCAGGATGTGAACGACGACCTGGCTGATATGTTGGAGCAGGCAGATGAAGTGCAAGAAGCGATGGGTCGTACATACGGCGTGCCCGAGATCGATGACGACGAACTGGCAGCCGAACTCGATGCCTTGGGTAAAAGTTTTACTAGTATTTTTAAGAGAAACGTTCACTGTGCAGATTTTTGGCTGTTGGCACCACAAATGGTTGTACTTTTTAACCGACTTCCAAAAGGAGGTTCTTCTCAATTCGACTGTATGTTTGTTCAGCGATTACTATACGAAACGAATTGCGTATTTTGAAGTCGTTTTTTTTTCAGTTTTTTAAACTATAATTATTCATTATCAAATATAAAAAGTGAACATAATAGAACCCTACCCATTAATGTTTCCAACCATATACAAGAGTATTTCATGAACCCCTAACATAAAATACGGCTGAACCGATTTTGTGAAATAGCTGTTTACTATTTTTTGTCAAGCTTTTGCATCAACTTAGTCATCGTCGTAAAATTTTAGTTCTAGTTTTAGTTTAGTTTTATTTTAGTACTAACGCTCCGGCTATTGGGCCGTCCATTTATCGTCCTATTCGACCCATATTTTGGGAAATACTTCCCTGGATTCTTTTTCATTGTATAATTAATATCAATCCAGGTGACGAGCTAGCGCTCGACAACGATGCGTCATACCTAGACGACGTGGTGACTCTTCCCGCGGCACCGGACAAGGAGCCTGGCGCGGACAGCGTGCGTACCCGCGACGGGGTGCCGGTCGACGAATTCGGCCTGCCGCAGGTGCCGAGCGCAGCGCATGCCACCACCCGCTAGTGACCACCAGGCGAGTTGTAACCCCATACGTAGCGCTATATCTAGGTATTGCAGGTATATTATGGCAAGCAGCTCCAAACGTTATCACAGTATAAGGTCATACAGCGGTCCAACGGTTTTTTTAAATGCTCTTTGCTGTTGTGTGAAAGAGAGACACGGTTAGGGACCGAAATATGCATGTAATTAGTTAGCAGTTGCCTAATTATAATATAATTAACACAGTTGTTGTACTATATATTAATAAATTCATTATAAATATATATTCACTAAATGAAATAAAAATATTATAATAAGTAAACTAAATTTAAACTAACACTAGAAATTAATACAAATACAAGTTGATTACAAATTCATTCTAACAAAATTCCATTAGTACACAGTGGATGTTACTCATGTGCACACAGAGCTTCGATTCCATTTATTATATGTATAATGGTGTGTGTGTTATATGTATAATTCTATTTCTACTAGAATTTCTGTTCCCTGTTGTTCTTTCAATTCTAATCATCTAGAAGGAATGATTCTGAATCGTATCGTATGTGTTTGTCTAAAAAAACCTTATTTCTATGCTATCCGTGTCCCCATTCTTCACTCCTGGTATGATTGAACTTGTTTTAAAGCCATATAAGGCGTTGTATGCGGTAAGGGGTTAAACGGCTTCGTTGGATGACTTTTCGGATCTATTCACTGTGATATAATCCAGTACCAGATTCCTTGCACTTATCACAATACATAATACAACTGGTAACAGTGGAGCGATATTGCTCTGATAACTGCTTAACACCGTTTTCACAGGCGATTCAGTCGCACGGTAGCTGCGGTGCATCATACCTTCACATTACAGATAGCAATTATTGTCGTTGTGATGGCGTGTTGTATGATCGCGTGGCAAGATCTTACTATGACAATGTGAAAGTTATAGTTTAAAATATAATTTGTAAATTGTAATTTATGTTTAAATAGAGAAAGTTAATAGTGATAAGTCTGTGTAAAATAAAGTTACATAGAATTCAATATGCTATTCTGTAAACAAGCTTCAACACGAATTTAGAATTTTGATTCCTATGTCTATGACTTTTCAATAAAGAACCACTGTCCTGCTAGTATTCGTAGTGGGGTGTTCCCGCGCGTGGCTACAGCGCTACTGAATCGCTGTCAAGTTTTATATGATCGGACTAAACAGCTCGTCAAGCCATAATATTTAGCCGCACTGCTTAGTCGCTTAAGAATATGTAGTCCAACCATCGTCCGTCTAGCTCGCGCATACCCACAGTTTTGAAGATAGAAAATGACCGAATGAACTTATAAAAAAAACTTTGTTTGTAAAACTTGAAAATATTATCACAAATAATATTCAACAAACATTTCAATTTGATTCAAGTTAATTTTCACACATAAAAATAATTTCTAAAATATATTGTTATGTACTAAGTTAATTTTAGTTCTATTTAAACGATTTAACTAAAATAATTACAGTTTAAAAAACATAAAACATTTCTAAAATTGATTTTTATGTATGAAAATTTTATGTAATTTAAATGTAATTGTAATTGAATGTAATTTAATTTTTTATTGAACATTTATGATGTTGTTTTATAGTTTGATAAACAACGATTTTTTTATAAGTTCATCCAGTGATTTTATATCTTCAAAAATGTATATGCGCGAGCGAGACAGACGATGGTCGAACTACCGATTCTTAATTCGAAACCGTGTTACAGCAACTTGTATTGAGGCATACGATAGTCTCATGTTGGAAGCTATGAATTATGTTGCAAGCTATGAATTAACATTTTGTTTTATATGTAGATCAGGAAACAAGCATGTAGTTATGTGCTTGTTTCCTGATGCGTTACTTGCTATCACTTCTCACTAATATCAATAGTTTATTATATAGATTCCCCTATAAACAATTTAATTATATATTGTTATTTTTTTTTTAAATTCAATTATGTAAATGTAATAACTCTTATGAAGTACATAGTTATATTTATGCTCAGTAATAGTTTCAGCGAAATTTTCCAGTGTAACGAAATTTAACATCTAATATGAAACTCTGAGTGACGAATGCAATGCATTACCATACATGGTTTTTAACTATTAATATTCAAATTTCTAGATGGCATTGTGCTTTTATATGCAAGTGTGATGCTTAAAATCAAGCTATCAATTGACTCTAGTTGACTATTGCAAATAATTTGTGTATAATTTGAGAAGATTACCTTATCTTGTGTAGGTATATATTATAACCTGTTTTGCTGTTCTGAGTTATCGTATCTGAGATAGAAAGTTCAAGGACACTATAGAAAGTTCAATGGCACTATACCTTTGAGTAGTGTAAATTCAATTGAAACAACAATTCTCTTTGATGTTACCGCCGAGTTTGGAAACTACATATGTGAGCAAATTTAACACATGATGATTTGTGCAAGGCGCGTCACCGACCGAGAGTGACGTGTGTGCTGCTCCTTTGAAAAAGGCCGCCGAATGCGGTTGAAACTATAGTCGGATATTTCGGCTCAAAACAGACGTGAGTGACCCGTAGTTTTTTGTTTAAAAACATGATGATAAAATTATAATAGTCACTGATTATTTCATTCCGATTTTTCGATTGAAGCTTGGAAACTGTTTTTTTTTAAATATTAATTCCTTTCTAAATTATTGTATTAAGGACCACAGTGACGTTAAAACCTTGCCTAGTACTTTTTGAATCACAATTTTCATTTTAATTCTTGCTTATGAATTTCGGCTTCCTTTGGTCAGGAAGAAATATATTTTCATGTGGCATTGTAAAGTAAATAAAATACCACACAATATTTCTGCATATGAGAAACTGTAATTTTTAAGACAAGATAAAAGAAACGGGACATAAGGCGTCCTGCTGGGAAGTGGGTGGACGATATTCTCTCCACCGCGGGTCGAAACTTGTACCCTGTTTCACAATCAGGTCTGAAACTATATCTCCATCTCTGTCATTCTGTATAGAAATTACAGAACGGGTCTGAAACCACATATATCTCTATCTCTGTCGCTCTGTATAGAAATGACAGAGATGGAGATATAGTTTCCGACCCGATTCGGATTCCGAATGATTGTGAATAGCTCTACAAAATTCGATAGTTAGAGGGTCGAGTTAGATGGTATAATAAGAGAGACGCCTTTACTCAGCAGTTGGATAGAGATGGCTGTGGATGATGACGATGATGAGTCAATAGGACTAGGCGAGGTATTGATTTCAGGACTGTAAATAACAAAATTACTTTAGTCAATCGCAAAAAGATAAAAGTACTCTTTTCTAAAATAATTCAATGTTATTAATAAAAAAAGCATAAATAAAGTAAATGCCATACTACATTGCTTTTTGCCATAAATTGCTTGCTTATGTCAGGGATTCATATTGATAGATTTTTAACAAAAACATTATTATTGTATGTTATAGGGATAGTGTTTAATTCGAAAATACTAAAGATCTAACGTGCACTTTTCAGAATGTTTTGGTGATTATGTATATTATATTATATCTTAGTTCTACTTTATACAAATAAAAAAATGTGATTTGTTTTCCACTAATATAATAATTTCACAAAGAATATGTTACTGTTGAAACTTGATGTAAATTGTAATCTATTTTGTTAAACTTAAGTTTAAATATATGTACTTTTATATACATTTTTTCATTGTTTGATTATGCAACATGTTATAAAGTATCGTTTACTAAATGGTCTATTGACACAGTGATGCTATGTTGATAAATGTCCTGTGTTGTGTAGATCTACGATTGACTACCAACTCCCCTGATGTTAAGTGAGGGTGTGGTAGTGGATGGAGCTAGTCGATCTAATAATTATCTATTCACTCTAGCCCTGAAAATTCCAAGATTGTAGCTCGCAGGAAACATATGACGGCCAAGAATTCCATTCCTGTGCAGTACGCATCAAGAAAGTGTTAAATCCGTGTTAAACATTGTACACTTTGGAAGGTTCTTGACGTTTTATCCAAAAAATTAGTAGTCAAATTACTTAATGAATTAATTAGCAGTCGTTTTGACCACTATTATTTTGGGGGAGAAAAATCGAGAACATTCCAAAAAACCTATGTACAATGTTTGACACGGATTCAAAGTAACCCACGGCGACAGTACTTTCTTGCCTTTTCTAGTTTACTTAACGTTTTCCAAATCAATTACTCAAGCCATGTTCATAAAAAGGACTCCTACCTTATAGTTCTCAGGTCGAGACATGTCCTCTTGCTATCTTAACTCTAGGATACATATTTTTTTTTCTTTATAATAGCCCTTAGCTTGTACTAAGGGATTTGCTACCACCTTTCTAATGCGAACCGCTTGGGAAAGGAAGGGTTTACTATCATGTTTTCTAAATACAAAGTGGTACCTTCAAGTCAAGAGTCTGAGTAGTCTGCTTGCTTTATCTTCGACCACAGCGTCGCTTTCCACCAGGTGAATTGTAATTTCCATTTTTATACAAAACGTGGCACATTATATGAGATGATTTAAGTGTGCTACTAGTTACCAACACATACCTAAGTAGCGTGCTATGTTGGCGACATAGCATGTCGCCAACATAGCACGCTATTATAGTCCCGTAGCGAAAACGGGGCTTAAGGGTTACATAAAACAACCAAATAATTGTAAAGCGAAATAAATCTTTAATAATAATTTAATTGAATTATAATACACAGTCAACGCTAAAATACTGTAATGATCACTTACATCCATAACAATATGATAAATTACTGCATCACAGTAACCGGTAACAAATTTGTGGTAGGCAGTACACCTCTCGACACATAATAAATAACACTTGTCCACAATATTTACACCCTAAATGATATGTACACCACTCATACACGGACAAAACAGTAAGGACACTTCGGTACGTCTTGGTTCACGCACACATGCACGCGTCTACGCTTTTCGCACGAGCGAGAAGTGTTGTTACACAGTGACGTTGCGTTGTTTTATGTACCGTCCATATTGAGCCCGAATCGGCGCTTCCATGGAATATTTACAGTATAAACTTCATAAGTGAGCCATTTTTTGTGAGCAATAGTGATACGTTGAAGATTTATATTACTCTTTATGAACGCCCCTACAGATTTATATGCTTCTGAAAGTGTCCATACTGGTTTGTACGTTGACACAGACGTTGTGACAACACGGCTATCTGCAGACAGTCTAATTTCACTAGTTCGAGACACTGGCTTAGTCTAGGGCTTCCTGTCCTGTCTTTGGCAAGAAGAAACAGAGCACAGCGGCACCTGGAATTAAAATATCTTGTTAGTTTTGATGTGAAACATGTGAAGGCAGGATTGTTAAAACAGACACAATACTCTACAAAATTATGGGAAAGATAAAAAAATGCAATACTCATATAATTTTATTTGGTATTAAAAAGGCTAGCCATAAATAAATCCAAACAACTAAAACAAAATATCTTCAAAAATAAGAAAGTTAGTAGAATTTTAATTTCAAGTTGACAGAGAGCACACATTCGCGTTAGATGACGTAGTGCATCATGTTCGCCGTACAAATTCATTACCTATAAACTGTTGTTTCGCGAGAGAGGGACAAAGCATCTATTCCCTAACACTTTTAATGTTTATATCTCGGAAGTTTATTGACCGATCGCAATATTTTTTTAGTAAATACATTATATTATCAAATAAAACTATTATTCCTATAAAATAAAATACATGCATATTCCCTATTCATAATAAATTATCTTTTCATGTATAGTTTTGAAACATCGCCTCAATTTTTTTTATTCACTGATAGTTGACCGTCAATTTGCTTGATATGTAGAGACTTTCCAGCGCGGAGTGCGATTACATAGAATAAACCTATTTACTTGCAGTTTATCAGTTATACGGGGATGACCTATAAAGTATCTCTATTTAAAAAAAACATCGGGACATAGACAAAAATAACAAGCTTATTCATATGTTAGAAGTAGCGCCACAAAGGGACTGTACTGTATCACTTTCTATTAATTATTATTATTGGACGTCATTATCATCATTTTACATCATTACGCGGGTGAAGCCGCGGGCTGAGCTAGTATAAAGTATCTCTATTTAAAAAAAACATCGGGACATAGAAAAAAATAACAAGTTTATTCATAATATGTTAGAAGTAGCGCCACCAAGGGACTGTACTGTATCACTTTCTATTAATTATTATTATTGTACGTCATTATCATCATTTTACATCATTACGCGGGTGAAGCCGCGGGGCTGAGCTAGTATCTTATTGTTTTCATATCAGACCATCTATATTGGTATGTACTTACTGAATAAGAATGCCGAAAATACAGCAATAGGAACGACGCAGTTGATGTCGATGAGGTAGCCAAAGGAGAGGTTGCCGATGAGACCACCGCCTCGACCCGCCGTCAGGGACAAAGCCGCCGCCATTACCCTACAACACAAATGCAAATGGATGTATATTCGTTTAACGACCCCAACAAAAAGTGAATGAGTTATTCACCCTTTTTGTGATGAAAATATACCCTTACTAATATTGTATAAGTAATTGTTTAAAAATATTAAAAAAAAACGACTTCAAATTCGCAATTCGTTTACTTGGATGACAATTTTTCCAGTTATTTTGAAAAATCAAAATACCGAACCAATTTTATAAAATTTCTATGGGACCACCCTTTCAACGAAAAAAAGAATTTTTCAAATTAGTCTAGGTGTCTTCGAGTAATCGGGGAACATACATGAAAAAAAGATTCCGACGAATTTCTCAATTCGTCCTCCTCCTTTTTGGAAGTCGGTTAAAAAGCGAAAGTAATACTGTCTATCTATTTGTAACGTTTTAATGACTAAATGGCTTAACCGATCGTTACGGAATTTGGTACAGAGATAGCTGTGTAGTTGCAAAAGGGATATAGGCTACCTTTCATTATCATCATATCCTTTTTTCATAACTGTGTAGGGTGAAACTGTGGGAAGCAGCTAGTATAATATATATTAATAGAAAATTTTTATATCCGACTGTATAAGAGCGAAGTGTACGTTTACACAAGCAAGTATGCGGAAAGTCGCCGTATGGTAATAGCGTTCTTTAGAATAATAATAGTACTTGTAAAAACACCAAAGTAATTTATATTATTTGATTAACCAGAAAAAACTCACTATATTAATCGGTCAAAAGAGCGACGGCGGCGTCGACCGACTCCTGAGGCGCATGTGTACCACAGTCGTTAATGTGTACCCTGAAGATGGGACTCTGACAGTTCCGAAACTGGTTGGAAGACATCGTTGGAAGATTGGAAGATATCGTAAGATTTTTCTGGTTCATCAAACACCTAATATAAATGAATACTCACGGAAGGTTTAGTACACCTAAGTAATTGATACGAAAAAGTTCGTTGGAGGTTGCAAAAACGTAATTTTTAGGGTTCCGTACCTCAAAAGAAAAAAAAAATGAAACCCTTTTACGATCACTTTGTTGTCCGTCTGTCCGGGTGTCAAGACCTTTATCTCGGGAACGCGTGAAGGTATCGCGTTGAAATTAAAACCATATACGCAAATCCATAGTATCTTGCTGCAGAAAGAAAAATCAAATTTGTATATAGTTTTAATTTCAACTCGATACCTTCACGCATTCCCGAGATAAAGGTCTTGACACCCGGACAGACGGACAGACAAACAGACAGACAGACGGACAACAAAGTGATCCTATAAGGGTTCTGTTTTTTCCTTTTAAGGTACGGAACCCTAAAAACAAGTATTACTCACCTAAGATTCGTTGGGAACAAGTCGACTAGCACGCAGAAAACAAGACTGATGGCGAGCGAGGTCAAGGCTTCGAAGATACAGGATAGAACCAGATTCTGAGTTGAGTTTTGCACGTAATACAGACCCACGGTCACGACACCGGCGAATCCCAAGCTGAAAACTGTAAAAAAATTGCCTAATAAGTATGCAATAATATGCTATACATAAAATCACGCCTATTTTCCCTGACCTGGCAGGCAGAGCATCTAGACCATGAGGCCGTCTGACGCCACATTTGACCGTGGTCAGAGAATTTGATGAAAATGAGAGGGAATAGAGGGTTAGAGGGAAAGAAATACCTAATATTGGATTGCAGTGACAGAGGGTCAGCCTAGCGCTGAACAACACCAGTTTTCCTCAAGCCCTTTAACTGACTTTAGCAGTATATATGCCTGTGGGAAGAGAAGCAGCTGGTACATTCTATGTTTTCCTTTTTCTACCAGTCCAGCATGGAAAAGTCTAATAGTGGAGAGAGGAGATGATAATATGCTAGTCTTTTTCTTTTCTTTTTTACACTACACTTATTGTTTAATAGTCTGAATGAATGTTAATACTTACTCAAGAAGAATTTTGCTCCAAGTTTGTGTACGCAAAGAGGCAGCCACAAGGAGGTTGGAATGCAAGCGAGACCGACGATCAGAGTGTGCATGTAGACGCTGTTATCGATTTTGCTGTTGCATTCGAAGGGGTCTCCTGAATATTCGTCAGCAACCACAATGCCGGAGACGTCGCAAACCGACGCGGACACGCCAGGGTTCTTGGTTTCGAAGTCTTCGTAACGGTTGAACAGTTCAGGGAACCAGATCATAAGGGTGTAGTAACTGAAATATACAATGAAATTGTGTTAAAATATTTGTTTAGATCAAGGTTTTATGTACGTACATAATTATACTAAAACAAAATTGGACCATTGTGTAAAATGTTCCGTCCATGCTATTGGCCGGAGTTATTGTGAGGAGACAATTCTGGCTGCGGCGTCAGTATATGTCAAATATCACGTTTTAAGAGAGAACTGACAGTTATTGAGGTCTAGTAGTGCACAGTGATGCTTTAATGCACCAATGAGTTGATGTTAGGAGTATTTTTGAATAAAAAAAAAGGTTATAGAACTCGTTCCTTCTTATCTATGTCTTTACGCTAACCACACACAGTGAAAGAAAATATCTTGAGGAAACCTGCACTACATGTCGGAAAGTTCTAAACGTTCTTGAAGATATATTAATTCTGCCAACGCGTATATGGTTAATGTGGTGGACTTTTCCAGATATCAGAATGAGAAGATAACCTGTGCAGCTGTCCAACTTAAGAGTGGGACAGTAATCGACATCAGAATCGTCTTAAGTCGCATTTATAAAAAAAATATGATATCTGACCTTGTGACATCAGAACCAAAAGGAAAAAATAACAAAAACAGAACTTCAGACCTTATGGTTCTGCTATCGAGCGTTTAGGTTTAGGTAGGTACAAATACAAAGCTGATCTGACCTGCGGCGAACCGAAAAAAAGGTATATTATTAAATTCTCGAGATCCTGCTAGAGAATACGACCAAAATTGTCACAATTCGTTTTTTTTTACAATGAAGTCTTAACAATTTTAGTTGTTCTCTTACATGAACGTTTTCGTTCAGAAATAAGGCTGAAATTCATTTAAAACGTGTGAAATTTTAAATATTGCGAGCTATTAAACCGGCCATAACGAGTAAAAACATACAAGTGGCATTGATATTCACACTTGTAGGGTATGAATATTTTAGCCATGGTATATTACAGATTTAAATACACACGAAACATGTAATTCGTGATGTACATTTTAATGAGTTACCTGGTCGTGAGTCCGAATTGTATAAGGCAGGTCAGAATGGTGTACTTGAGGTAAGGCGGTCTACACAAGGCTTTAGTCTGTACCCAGATTTCGCTGAACAGTCTTTTCAGGTCTTTGGGTTTGCGCATGCTCAAACTTCGCACAGATTTCTGGGAGCTCTGGGATGCCACCGAGATTGTTCGCACTTTCTCCTTGAGGCTTTTAATCTGTTTGAAAAATAACAATTATTATTAGAATTAACCTCCTAAAACTGGTTGTAATTAAAGTACCTGATAAGAACATTACTAAAAGGAAAACTAAATAACCGACTGCATAAGAGCGTTAATTATACTTGTTAGCTTGATGTTGAGTGTCAGTTTTCATAAAGAAGTATGCGTAAAGCCTCTGTACAATATATTATAGAAACGAACATTCGTCAGAATCATTTTTATACAACTTCAAAATGAAGAGGTTCTCAATCCGACTGTAGGTATGTTTTTTTGTATGTTTGTTACGCGATTATTTTGTCAATTATGAATGGATTTCGATGATTCTTCTTTCAAAAAATCTGTCTAGGAAAAATGTCTGAGAATGTTCATTTGTTTATTCTTGAAGATGTGTGAATTCTGCCAAATCGCACTTGATCAGCATGGTGGACTATGATTAATGATTATTGATTAGTATAGTATCCAGTGTCATTTTATAGAAAAAGTTATCCGATATAGACTCTTACATTATTACTTTCCCTCATGTAAAATAAAGGTCAATGTCTACTGCTAGGTGCCATATCATGACCGTGCTACGAACGTATCAGACACGGCACGGCGCTACTCTGTAACGTATTGGTACCAATAAATTTGTTGCCGGACCGTGCATGGCACGCGTTTTGGTCAGTGCAGGTCTATTGTCCTTGTCTCATACTAATTCGCATGTGGCCGATACGATTACAGTCATGCCATGCGTCGTCGGCTCAGTGGGCCTTCACCTTTAAACACTAAAGACACAACAGATGCATTGTTGCTTTGACAAACTCTAAAACATCTGAAATACGAGTATAATACAAGTGGCGGAAAGACGCTGGATGCGAGCGGTTACCAATCGGTCTTTTTGGAAATCCATGAGGGAAGGCCTATGTCCTACAGTGGACTTCTTAAGGCTGTGATGATGATGATGATGACGAGTATAATACTTACTGGGTAGTTATCGGGGTCATCACCAGTGTTCTGTTTGTATACGGTCTTCAGGCAAGCGAGGGCGTCGTCATAATCTCCGCACTCCATCATGAACTTGGGGCTCTCGGGGAAGGTGAGTAGCCAGAAGCCCAGCAACAGGGAGGGGACGCCGCATGCAGCCACGAACCAGTTCCACGAGTCGTATGTGAAGATGCCCTTGACGATGCGGATTCCATCGATGGGGATGATGGCCCACGCGATCACTGGAAATAACGCGTTCAACTAATAGATAATGCGATTTAAGCCTGGGCTAAATGGCATCGCTTCGCTTGATTATTCGCATACGCATAGGTCTTTCTTCCGAGCGATATCAAAAAAGTTTTTTTTTAATTAGATAGCCCGCCTCGCTAGCGCAAGGAGTGGTCCCAAACATTGGAATTTTCATTTTATCAATAGAAACTTTGACATACTTGTAGTTTATAGGCTGACTAAGTCATATATAAAATGATAAGAAAATACCTAACTAGGTAATACGATAAACTGGACAAAGTTTTCGTCTATTTCTTTCTTTCAACGTTATGAAAGTTCCGCAGGTATTGAATTCGTAGGTTCAACAAATATAAACTAAAAAAGAAATAAATATTTAATATAAAATAAATAAATAATTTAGTATAAAATAAAGAATAAATACCGATAACCACAATTACTTTCTTAAAAAACAACTCTTTCCGACCATATAAGCAAAAAAAACCGGCTGAATCGATTTTCATGAAATATGAACACTCAAAGAAAATCCTTAAAAAAAATCTGGTGAAAATCGGTCCATCTGTTTGAGAGCTAAGCTGCCTCAGACATACACACGTCAAACTTTATAACACCCCTAGCTCTTTTTGGGTGGGGGGCGAAAAATACTTTCGTAAATATAGAAAGCATTCCTTCTTCTATCCAACTATCCATTGTTATCCAAACCGAACATGTACGCAAAAATTCAGATCAATTTATCGGTTGGAGATAACTGATATAAAATACGATTGCAAAATTTGATTCAAGGCAACTTAATAGAAACCTTACATAGTATAATGGGCATCAAGTTTTTTTTCTATTAGATAATAGGCTTGCGCTTGACCGCTAACTTACGGCTAATCTAATCTAAGTCTAAATAATAGATCTAAAATAATCCAATCTAAATAACTAAACCTAAGCTAATCTACGTTGGAGCGCGCTTGCCTATAAGGAACCTTCAACCTATTCATTCAATCGATCCGGGAAGCGTATTCCAATAAGTTCCATATCTTGGCGGTATGCACAATATAAGATGAAGAAAAAATAGAGAAGAAGAAAATATTAGAATGATTAAAATTACTCACGAGGAAGTAGAATGACCCCGAGGGTCCAGAACATTTCCATCCAGCATAGGATCTTTTCTCTGTATTTGGTCGCCTGGAACTCGCCCAAGTACGGGAAACAAATACCCATAGCTCCGGCGACGCTGGAAAAGAATAACATAGTGATAATATACTCTAAGACGAACATGAAATTGGATGTGAGTACATAATAACCGATTTCCAAACAGGAGAAGGTTCTCAATTCGTCGGAATCTTTTTTTTATATGTATGTTGGGGAACATAACATTTCTATGGGACCACTTGGAAAGAATTTTTCAAATCAGTTCCAGTAATCCTCCGATTACTCGAAGACACCCGGGACCGATTTGAAAAATTCTTCCCAAGTGGTCCCATAGAATTTTTATCAAAATCGGTTCAGTATTTTGGTTTTTATAACAAAATAACTGGAAAATATATATGACGTATTTTAAAGTAAACGAATTGCGTATTTTGAAGTCGGTTTAGGTTTTTTAAAACGATTACTTTTTTTATATTTTGAATAAGTCTTCCGATCCGACTTCATTAGGTCTAAGATGTGCGTCGCAACAAAAAAAAACTGTAGGTACACTTTTTGTGATGAAAAAGATGAGACATGTTCCCCAATTCAATCAATCAATCAATTGACACCACACAGTAATAAAACAATAAACACACAAGAAAAATAGTCTTATAAAAAAGTCTTATCATTAAAAGCAATCTCTTCCAGACAACATTGGGGTTTGTTGAAAAAAAAGTTAAATTAGTTTATAAATAAAGCTTAATGTCACGTAACGAGCTATGGAGAGGGCTACGCTCGGAGTCTCTGGGAGATCTAATCAAAAATGAATGTACGTTGACGTACGAAAGTCATGAATATGAATATGATGACGACGATGATGATGAGATGATGACGTTGATGATATCTGTATTATACTTTTATTACAAGAGTGGAATCAAAGTGTTAATAATTTAGGTCAGTGCATGTATTTAGGTAGGTATAGGTAACTTAGTAGATGCACGTTGTCCCCTTGATAGATGGTCTTATTGTAGTCTAATAGCAAAATGTGAGAACGGAGTACCTACTTATTTACAATCGATTACGACTTTAAAAGCGCCAATGGAATGTTTTCTTGTCTGCATTGACTACTAGTATAATTTCGAATAACCTCTATTAACTCGCCATAAGAGCTCAGAAAAACCTGTCGACATCGACGGTCACGTGCTTCAGCGCATGTGTTTGTAGAAACACAGGTTGAATTAAATAATGTACTTACATTGTTATCAGAATGTCTCGTGTGTGACTTCATCTTCGTCTACTTAGGATATTACATTTTCTGTGTAGATTTCTATTGGATTCGACTGTCTATTAGGTAGGTATCTAAGATTTTGTCGAATGCATTTAGGTGAATGTGTATCTGTATCTACACTATTCCTAATTAGTTAGTTAGATTTGGATTCGATTCAGAATCTTCATTTTCCTCTTTCATTCTGAATGTAAATTAAAAGCAATGTACATCCCGAATCCGATGAATTGTGAATCTGTAGATCTGTATGATCTTGTTGCCACGTACCCTGTTTACTAGTACTCGTATTGGACAGGACAGTTTTGTCAGTGTTTTAATACATAATTTATTTAACGTACTTATTTCTAAAACTGGGTAAAACATTCTTAGTGGATTTCTTTCAATGTGTAATCTGGGTGTTAATTAAATCGTGATTGAATCAGTATTGTCTATTATAGGTAAACGCGTTCCATCATTCGCTTAACATCCAATGGCCTGGTCAAGCCAAGCGCATGCCTGCTTGCATGACTTTTCTCTATTTATTTATTTAATGAGGTCTGCTTTTTATACTTACTTGAAAGTTATGACCTCTCACTCACTCTCTTATGGCCTTACTTTTTTACATTATTTCAAAATAAATATCCACTTCAAAAACTAGGATTTTTTGTGTCTTTATTTTCACTTTTTGATACTATCTTTTTTCGAGAGTCCCGTATCTCTTTATTTATAAGTACTTAATTTGCAATAAGTAGGTAGGTACAGTTTTATTTTATACTTACGCGAAACCGTTGATGAAACGGCAAGCCATGAAGATAGAAAGGACTTGCACGAAAGAAGAGATGATACCACAGATGCCGTCGAGCAGCAATGTGGAAACCAGCACCACCTTGCGGCCCTTGGTATCAGCCAAGCAACCCCAGAAGTACGAGCCGAGCACCATTCCTGGGAGAAGTTATAATTTTAGTGTCTCTTGTATTTACGTAGGAAAAGTATGAAGGAGCAGCAATTATTTATTCAATTGCCAGTTTGCCACAAAACCTTATAAGAATCAGAAGTGGCAGAATTTATGACTAAGACCAACTAAGTATTAAGTCAATATCAGTTATGATTGATTGAAACCCAAAGCGACGTTTTTGGGTTCAATAACAATGAAGTTCATTTTTAGATTCCAGATACCTATAGCCTACATTGGCCTATTATTACTTTTAGCCTATTATACTTATAAGACCAGTAAAATACCTAAGATAACACATTTCTACCTCGACCGTGTTAACTTATAATAATCAATCTTATTATTTTCTCAGTTTACAAATCAGATGCTAGTTACTATGTAATGTCCAGCAGTGGGATCAAATAGATAAAAAAATAAACTAAATCAGCTGTATCTTTACAACATTGTATGGTAGATATTGGAAAACAAGTCCAGTTGTAACAGGCAAACGGAAGCAAATTAAAATAATCGCTTCCAAGCCGACAAAACTTAAAAAAAAACTCGCACCAGCGAAAATCCTTATTCGCGTTACTTCCGCAAGTTCCTTCTTGACATGCTTTTCATTACACATTTACTAGCATCGATTGTCTGGTAATAAATCTAGTTTCCATAGAAGGTCGGCTTACCTAACATAGGAGCTGCGGTCAGCCAGCCCTTGTCAGCGGATGTCATTTTGAAGTCACATGTTGCTGCTGGTAGCACGAACGATACTATGGTGATACCAATGGCCGTGTTAGCGTATATGAGCCCGCAGATGGCCATGAGACAGAAGTGGAAGCGCCCGAAGCCTGGAATAAACGTAAAAAACATTAATGAGGACATGCCTCTCGGGTGTATGTACATTGTACATACATATGTGGGTATGTAGGTGTAATGTGGGTATGTAGGTGTAATGTAGGTATGTATGTTTCTATTTTACCTACCTCCTACAGCACATTATTTGATCGATTTTGATGACTGAGTAAGGTACACTTTTTGTGATAATAATAATACAGTTCTTTGAAAATTAAGTATCTAATTTAAAAACGTTAACTTTGAAGTTATAACGAAATCAGTTCTTTGTATGGACAAGTCCAAAGTAAACGTTTCTCTATTAGTTATCCTCACATAAAGTATTCTTAATGTTCCGTTACAAAATATCTCTAAATACATAATAAGTACATTATTTGGTCTTAGAAAATAAATATGTATAGCTAAACCGTAAAGTAAGTTTCCGTATGTTTCCGGCAGCCTAGTCGGGAGACCGTTCGACTTGCGTTCCGCAGGTCCTGGGTTCGAATCCCGCGGGGCACGCACCTCTGTCTTTTCGAAGTTAAGTGCGTATTGTCGATTGCCGCCAACTTTAAACGGCGAAGGAAAACATCGTTAGGAAACCTACATGCCTGAGAGTTCTCAATGATCTTGAAAGATGTGTGAAGTCTGCCAACCCGCACTTGGCCAGCGTGGTAGACTATGGCCTTACCCTTCTCACAATGAGAAGATGGCCCACGCCCAGCAGTGGGACAGTTTGTACAAACGGCTGAACAGAGAAACCGTAAAGGTCTTTAAAGACATAAAATGAGCGTCTGCATCGCCATTCTTAAATGTCTATGCATTGTGTCTACGTGTTTTTATGAGTGGATTAACTGGCTTTCATATTATAACTAGAAAATTATGGCAGAGACCACCCATCGCAAATGATGACCTATTGTTTGTCCATTCGTTTGTTGGGGAGTATACTCGTAAATAGGTTACGCACAGCTGAACGTGTTGCTATTATTTTTATACATTAATTTTACCCTACTGCGCAAGAAGAAGGGTTATGTTTTTGAAGTGTGTGTATGTCATTATGTTTCTATATAACCTCCTTCAGTCTAAACGGCTTGATCAATTTTGATATTCGAAATATTGTTATACTTTTCCCTCTCGAGTATCATAGGCGACGTTTTGCCTGTTCTACTTATAAATGCTTATGCTGTTGATTTTTTTATCGATTGACCAAACAGGTGTGTATATCACCATCATCATCATCTTCATCTAGCGCCAAAGGATAAAAAAACAAGACCAAAAAAAAAAGGAAGAAAAAGCAAGGCCTGTACTCAGCAATGGCTGAGCACAGGCCTTTCTTCTTGTACTCCAATTATCTCGGTCCTGTGCTAATCTTGTCCAGGTTCCGCCCATGATCTTTTGTTATAACATTTTTTTATATAGATTTTATTAAAACAATTATGAAACACAACAAAACTTAAATTGTTACAAAACATCCGTTTTATTTACCACATATTTAAGAGTCACTATATTTTTCTATTTCTGAAGTTTGAAGTACAATACTTTTCCGTGTACAGTCCGTACCTAAACGGCTATTTACAACTCGCCAAAACGTAATTCAAGACCCAAACGAGCATGAAATATACGCAAATGTGTACTTATGTGTTTTGACTGTTTACCAAGTGGAACAATTTGTTATCAAACATTATTGGAATGACGTACCTGTTGCCGAGATGGCTGCCTCAAAGTCGGCGCCATGCTCCAAGAAGTCTAAACCTGAAAACAAACGGATTCATCAGCATTCATGTTAAGCAGATTTCTGATATGAGATGGTGGATTAGCGATTCATTATTACTCGTATTTACTGATTAAGATTAGCCACAAGAAGACTACTGCGGGACATTAGCCTCTCTATGAATTTCCAAAAAGAACTGTTGGCGCGCAGCTTACAACCAAATGTCCTATCACTTGTCTAAGGTCTATTGTACACTGTATGGCTGGGTCTGACCTAATTAGTGGTTAGTCTAATCTAAACCGTATAAGGTATGGTATCACTATACACCCCTTTCATTCCTTGCCAGTCTTAACTAAGTGTAACTTGTCCAAGTGGAAAAGGAGGGTTTTTGCTTACTATCAGGAAAACAGTTTACTGCTCTTTGTATAAAAAAAATACACCATATGATGAATAGTAACAAAATTACAAGAACAATTTAAAAACTTGTGTAACAATAACGGGAAGAAATCTCTTCCAGGCAACCTAGTATTAACCCGAGTAGTTGAGTGGTTATTCATTACAAAATTGTCACGAAGGGTGCTTTGGCAGCCTCATTTCTGAGCCAGTTCAATAGTAAATATAAACGTTTACCATCCATCGTCATATAACGATTGGTTGACATCAAGTGTGCCGTGTCCGAACTGCTACCGCTAGCATTCAAATATCTACGATCTAGACATTAGTTTATTCAAAATTAAACGAGTTCACGAGACACCTGAAAATAGTCGCCCGTTTGCATTCCTCGTTATCGTGATATGTGTCTCCTCAACCATTGTCACACAAAAACATGTTCATTCGGTAATATCGAGCACTTGAAATTAATCACAACAGTATTTACAAACAAGGAACTAGATAAATAATAATATGAACTAGCAGCGATGTCATTAGTATTCACGGAGTATTGTTGCACGCTCTTCAAATTAATGGTTTAGATATGTGTCAAAAATATCTGCAAGCCATTATGAACTGCAAACACTGATTGTATGGGAATCAAAATGGCACGGACGTTTTTGACATTTGCAAATTAGTATTGTTACGTATATCCACTTTCCTGTCCTTGTCGACAACTGTCAGTTTGTTGATGTGTAACTACCCTCAACTGTCCGGCAAAATGTAAATGTTTGAATTTGCTATAGAAAAGAAAATTAATACCTAGGTAGGTACATGTTTACATAATGCTTTTTAAAAATCACGGTCTGCCTTCGTGGCATAATGTCTGATTTAAATGGCGTTAAGTACATAAGTAATAACTATAGGCCTTACCGAAAAACGTTGCTTAACTTTAACCATCGTCTTAAATTCTGTCTTCTTTTCGCAAGTGTCATTACGTGTCAGCGAGAAGTGGACAAAATATGTTAAGCAATGCTTAAAATTAAGTAACGTTTTACGGTAAGGCCATTAGTTATTAACTATGTTATTATTAAGGTTATTAACTAATATAAATAATATTGATTGGCCTCATAGATCAGTTGGTTGTATATCTGCCTTCTAAGCTGTAGGTGGTGGGTTCGATTCCTACTCGAATAAAACATTTATGTTATGAACATGGATTTTTGTTCTGTGGCTGAATGTTTATTTGATTAATCTACATAATAAATAAAAAATGTGCACGTACTCCGTTATATAAGGTGTCCTACTATGCTTCCGTACCTTCATTAGGATGACGTAATTATCAGAACTACTCAATACTATACAAATTAATATAGGCAGTAGGTATGTTGGCTATATATCTAGTTTTTAGATACGCTACTTGGTTTCATTTTCATAAGTTTTTTCGTAGCATCTCAATTCGTCATAGTACGACAATCCGCATAGAAAATTTAAATTTCGTAATCGCGACATTTCCAATTTGAAGAGCGTGATAAGTATCAGATAACATTATTTTGCGGTAACCTACTGTTTACCACGTACACGTGATAGTGTCAGGCTTCAAGTGTATCGGGAAGATTTTATCAGATAAACACACTCTTGTAAGGGTTCAGTAGTTGAATGAAAAGGAAACGTTTTGAGTATTTGAATCAATACAAACTATTTTCTTTACGCCCAATTTTCGTCTTTGACAGTTGTTTGCTTATTTCTGATAATTTGAAAAATATTGCGAATATAATAAATAAATAAAAATAAATATTGGAGGACATTTTCACACAACATTATTCTAGCCCCAAACTAAGCAAAGCTATGGGAACCAGCAGTATACACACGTACATAAGTAAACAAAAACATATTCACTTCTTTGTAAATACATACATTAGATCCCTATAAGCAACTAGACACAGAACAAACATCCACAATTCACCATATTTTCATTAATGTTTCTTATTTTTAGGTAACTAGATATTTAATTATTTTTAATTATTATTTGAATTAGTTCAGTCAAGAACAAACAGCTGTATAATTATATAAGTTACAATGCAATTATAACTGAAATATAAAAAAATACCTACTATAAATATTAGAAAAAAGTTGTAAATACATAGGTACATTTGATCCCTATAAGCAACTAGACAATTCACCATATTTTCATTAATGTTTCTTATTTTTAGGTAACAATAATTATTTTTAAATAATATTTGAATTAGTTTAGTCAAGAACATGAAGAACAGCTGTATAATTATATAAGTTACAATGCAATTATAACTGAAATAAAAAAAAAAAAACCTACTATAAATATTAGAAAAAAGTACCTACGTTTGCGGATTACTTTACTGCTAGTTTCTCCATTAGACATCGATTGGGAATCGGGTAATAATTGATAGGTACATCAAGATTTATGAAACCACCAATATATAGATATAATTGATGTAAGCTTAATCAACAACTATATATCACGAATTAAAAATAGATATCAAGGTGGCTAAGTCTCGCGACAATTATTGTGTTCCATATTTAATTTACCAAGGCTACAATTTTGTAAATTATTATAAAGTGATAATAATGAAATTTGAAGTTCCCATTATTTTTTATATCCACTCTAAGTTCGCGCTTGATCGTCAACTCAGCGACGTTGCAAACTAATGCAGCGCGCTTACCCAGAAGTAAAGTAAACGCTTCCTTTGCAACTTGGACGCCCAGTTTATTTCTAGCTAACTTTACATGGAAAAAGTAATACGAACTTGCTTTTACAAGCCCAAATAAGTAGAACATCCTCGAGATCTCACAATGTAGTGCTTCATATTTTCGTTTTTAACAACTGTGTGACGAGAAGGGCGAATGACTGGCCTGGTAGTGTATGTCCTCTTTGTCTATTTCATGTTACGCCTGGTATTGGAAACAAACTTTATAAATCACTAATCCACTGGTGCCGGGCTATATTCATTTTTTTTTGTGATAAGCATCCAGTCATTAGAATTAAATATGTATAAAACTATCCCTATTACCACTGGATTAGGGATTTATAAGATAATAATATGCAATAGATAAGAAATTGAAATAAAATAAATTTAGTTAAAACACATACGTAAGGTATAAATAACTAATAACAAACAGTGACTGACATTGTCATGTTGAGAGATTGACCAAAAAAAATATCAGGAGAAAAGTTTGTCGATGGTTAAAACAAGCAAAGAACTATGGAGTTATGATTCCACGTAAAGAAAAAAGAGAAGCGTGTATTGTAGAAGTTTATTTGAAACAAACAGTGGTCCAAAGCAGTCATATAATGGTGGTTGAGAGACGGAAATCGTACATATATGGCAGCCGTAATAAAGATAAAGCTGCCTGTAGGAAGACAGTGGAAGAGACTAGCACAGTACAGGAAATGGTGGTTCATCATCATATCAGCCACGAAAAGTCCACTGCTGAACATAGGTCTCCCTCATGGATTTCCAAAAGACTCGATGGAAGCGGCTTGCATCTAGCGTCTCCATCAGCATCGAGATGATGGCATATTTTCTCATTCGGTAGGTAAAATTTACCTTCTATAATATACCTGCAACTCATTGAACGGAATCAGCTAACAACATCAATTCAACAAGTGCACTATTTTCATACAAACCATTGTCTCCTTTATCTTATCTATCGTAAATCAGTGGCAGTGTTTACAACTTACTAGAAACCGTATGATTAATCAATTTACAACGAACGAGATGAAGGGCTTTGCCGTGAATAAATTTAATGTGACATGACTAAACTTAAGGAGGTTTTATCAGTGTATGGGATCATCAATTTCACACGTATGGCAGTTATTGTATTCTCTTGTGGGGTCTCCCACCAGATCTTACTGGTCTGGTGAGATACCCCCTGTTTCCAAAACTGCGGTTTATTGCTACATCTTGCTATCTTTTAGAAATGCGTCAAAATGGTTACGCCAGAGTCATAAGCCTTCAAAGCTAAAAAAGTTTATATTAGTTAACAAATGGTATGGACCTGAGCGTTCGTGAAGTTTAGTACAAAAATATAAAGGAAGAGGAAGTAACGGAATTCATCGGATGTGGATGGAACAAGACCGTTCGCCTTGAAAGTTATTGGGAATCTATGTCCAGCAGTGGGCGTCTGTAGGTAAGTAAGAAGAAAAAGAAGATTAATTCTGTAGAAAAAAGACTGAGCTATGTTAAGTTGTTCTCTACAGATACCGTTTTATTATGATTACAACAATAAAATAGATACTGAGGTACTTAAAATGGGTGTCTTAAAATCTAAAGAAGTTTCTTTGAAGTACGATACAAGTATCGTATTGCGTAGCATGGGGTTGTATGGGATTAAACTATGAAAATGTGAACTTTTGTAATTTGTGTTTTAGTTAAGGTGTGAACAATAAAGAGTTTATCTATCTATCTTTTAATAAAGTATGAGTATATTCTAAGCCTATGAGATAAAATAAGTGAGTGTGAGTGAAAAATGACCGCCACGTTGCAACCGCGTGGCTCTACCTCTTATTTTATAGGCAACAAAGTTGAGAACGGTCTTTGCTCGTAGATTCTAATTTGTATTAAGAACCAAATGGAAACTATTTTCTTTGCCACCAACGAGTGTCTTTATTACTATAATGATACTTAGGTGATTTTAGTACACATTGTTTGTGACAGTTAATGCAAAACTAGTAGGTAATAAGTAACAAGTCACGGTTCTAGGCAATGAACTTGAATAAAGCTAACTGCAAAAAATATTCGCAGCGTACGGTATTTTAAGACGAGCCAAATATTTACGGAATTGCAATTAACATTGTCCAATCACAAACAGTCATTGTAGTTTTGTTATGTCACGTAATATGATATAATTAGGAAAGAAACATGCCAAATTCTTATGAAATAAATTATGTCTATGAATGATACCTATTTTTGGCGCTTATAAAAAGGGGTAATTAGGTTGTTATTAAATCGCGAGAGAATAGTTTAAAAACATGTTCCATTGTAGTGCATAAGTCTCATCTTGTTCCTTAAACGTTATTGGTATTGTTTTTGGCACCCTAGCATTAGACATAATTATGAAAGCTGAAAACCAGGGTTAGACGAGGTAACCATATTCATTTTGATACTTCTCGATAGGCACTTTCGAATGTACTACTTCTTACTCGATGGTGGTGGACACCGCAAAAAATGGTCACATTTTTGCTAACTGTACAAAACGCTCCAGGCTTAGCCAAGGCAATCCTGTACATATAGAGACACCTTACTAATGTGCGTCATCCTAGATAGGTCACATCTTGTTACCCGATGAGGTGGGTAAACATACGGCCCGCTCTTAGTCTATATAGACTTATAATTATGTAAGCTTTTATGTAATATCTTTTAGTTGATAAAAACTATTTCTAGATATAATTTTTATCGACTTCCAATAGGAGTTTTTGACTGGTGTCGCAGCTCATTATCTCACTCATTGGTAGTAAAAGCCTGCTAAGCTGTCGGTCGTGGGTTCGATCCTCACTCAGGGCAAACATTTGTGTGGTGAGCACAGACGTTTGTTCTATATCTGGATATTTTTATGTAAAAAAAATATACATGTATTCTATCAGCTATCTAGTTCCAGTAGTACAAGCTTTGCTTAGTTTTCATCAGTTTTTTTTTAAAGGAGGTTCTCAATTCTGTATTTTTTTTTGTATGTTTGTTACGCGTTTACTCCGCCAATTATAAACTGTTTTGATGTTCTTTTTTGTTCGGCATGCGTCAGAGATGGTTCCCTAATTTTTTTATCATAATTGGTTCAGTACTTTGGTTTTTAATTATAACAAAATAACTGAAAAAATTCCATCCAAGTAAATGAATAGCTAATTTTGAAGTAGGTTTTGCCAGTTATTTTTTAAGCTCTAAGTAATTATTATTGTTAATTCACATAGTGTGGTGTCCCTGAGGACTTGCGCAGACTAAATAAAAATTGGGAAATTTTATAAATTATTTGTTACGAAGTTTTGTTCATTTTAAACATGCATGGACCATTTAATTGATACTTTGCTTAGGTTAGCCAATATTTAGGTATAGTTTATGTGGATATATAAAAATGAAATTATGTTCGTGACAAAATAACAATAAAAACAGTCAAAGAATCTAATAATTAAAGAAAAAAAAAACGCAAATCAAAATAAACACGAAAATACCTATCTTTTTGTCACATGTCGGTCCCAGCTTAACACTAATAATGTTGGTAAGAGCAACCAGCGCAGAAGGCGTATCGTGAGCTTTAATTGTTGTAAAAATAAATTAAAAATTGGCTCGTTGCGGTTTTTATCTCGCTCTTTTAACTGTAGATTGAGCAAGACAAAATCCACAGTGAGTCAATTTTTATTCGTAATTAGAGTTCGTGGTACGCCTGCTGGTCTTCCAACGGGACCGACAAATGACGTCACGCACAGTTGTTCTCAACAAAAAAAATATACTATATGAGTAACTGACGGATGAATTGACCGATCGAGTGAAGCGAGGTCTCTACATCAATTGGCAAAATTTGCTTTCATTTTTCAGGATGTTGATACTCGCGGGTTGTTGGTACCTACGTGTTAGTATATTGGTATATTTTTTTTTATAATTTTAGATATAATAACTTTACTATCCAATTTTTTATTGAGGATATTTCCTTAAAAAGAGAGGAATTTTGCTGGGCCCCATTTACCCGGCTGATTTTGATTACATTTTTACAAAGATCTGATACTACATTGTAATGAAGAAGTTCAAACATCATGATGGTACATCGGTCATCAATTTGTCATAATATAAGGTCGTGAAGTCTCAATCTGGGACTAATAATTATTTATCATCATCATTATCCTGCCTTTATCCAGTGGGATAGACGGTAGGAGTGGGGTAGGTGAGGTCGATACAGCACGTTTCCTTTCGAAACTTCACTCTGTCAGACGACATCTACACTTCTTACACGTATATCATATCATCTTTCACACAGTTCATTCTTTTTCGGTCGCTCCCTCCCATCATGTCTAAGATCTTCCTACGTTCGTGGTATTTACTATCGCGGCCTGCATCTGGATGCAGGAGGATTCGTACAAATGGCAGGAAGTCACTGGTGACTTCCTGCCATTTGTACGAATATGAGGTCTTCTGCCCATCTTGTGACTGGTCGTCCTAAGCTGCGCTGGCCAGTGCGTGGTCTCCATTCAAGAACTTTTCGACACCACCGGCCATCAGTACTACGTGATGTGTGCCCTACACACTGCCATTTCAACTTCCTAATCCGCTGTGCTATGTCGATGACTTTCGTACTCCTTAATTTCAATACCTATTTTAAGTACTTATCAATATTATTTGAAATGTGACTGATGAATATTTTCAGATAAAACGTTTGTTTGCGATATAGTACATGCTAGAATAAATTGGAACTGAGTTCTTTAACCATGCCCAGGCTGAACACAGTAATAGCAAAAGTTGGCCACCACGAGACGCCCGGTGGTTGTGACAGAAAATCTTATATTAGGACATTGTTACAAATACATAATGCGTGATAAGTACCCGCATTAAGCGGTATTCGTCAAATATACTAGAGTTGACAAGGTATACGCAGTATATAACATAATAAGAACTTAATGTTGCACGCCCGCAATGGGTAAAACTGTTGAAACTGATATTTTTTAAGAACTCTGTACACAGTTATAAGCAATAAATTCTATTCTATTCTATTCTATTCACTAGAAGTTACGAGGTGTGCTCCCTTATTTGCGCTTAGACTTACCTACTATAGTCTAAGCGCAAATAAGGGAGTCGAGAGCGGTAACGTAGTGGGGGCGTCACGGTGCAGCGTACGAGTTTGCATTTGGTCAAGCTATGCAATAGATGTTCCACATCAGAAGTTCGTGTTCGCGACAACGATATTATAAAAGTCATTGGATCGCGAGGTCAGTTCCCAAAAGTAATAGTATTAGCACAGTCTAGAAATATACTGTGGTAATAGTGAATTGACAGGATAATGAGTTATAAACATCATATGCTAATAGTGACATTACATCGGTGTGAAGGCCGCAATGCCCCTATAGGGCTCGTTAACGTGCCGATATTGATACATACATATGAAAAGAATTTCAAAAGCAGATAGCAGCACGGATTTCTATTGGCTGTTACACCATTTTGTACTGATATGCGTTAATATGCGATTGCGTGCGTAACACCGAGTATGATTTTTTAGTCGATGTACTAGGCGTTACACATCACAAAAAATTAACTGTAGTGATTTTAAAATGTATATGTGTATTTTTTTATGTCAACATTATTAATATTTAGTTTAAGCGAAATACCGATTCGTCTCGTTATGTGTTTTGAAGAATATCTGAAGCTGTGGGAAAAAATGGCGAAATTGTATTTATTGTTTCACTACTATTTTTGACTTAATTGATTGCTGCTATTTATTCTTATGACTAAAATACCCACAACCGGACAGACATACTTATCTTAGACTTTCAATACGTTCCTACTCCCAACGGTTTTATAGAACATAACAGGTTTGAATTCCTCAATTCCTTTACAAATTGTCGGCAGATTGGAGTCCCGCAAGGGCCGGCGGCCGTTCCTGATTAATTTGTCGTCTCCTTGAGGGTGATTAACGCGTCTCAAGTCCGATGCAGGCCCACAGCTGGTAGCGCAAATCTTTTAATTAACTGGTCGCTTAAGGCTCAGAGTTTGGTCGCGACGCTCTGTCTCGCTCGCATGCAACACTTTCTTGCCTGACTGCGCAAGAAGAAGGATTATGTTTTTCGAGTGTATACATGTATACACTTATGTATGTATGTTTCTATCACCTCGTACACCACAAATGGCTTGAAAGATTTTGTTGTGCGAGGTGTCGTTAAATTTGTCTTCATTCCATGAGTGTCATATGCTATTTTGTACTAATAATAATAATATGTAATTGTTCGTAACCTATATCTAGCGAACTTTTTCGAAGCAAATAAGCGATTTTACACAAAATGTTATACTTAAATAATATTCCTTCAAATAAGTTATACGGTAGCTTTGTCAATACTTTCTCACAAAAACCTACACTCAATATAGTATCAAACTTAACGTAAGCGTAAATTACCTCGTGTAGTAGTAAGCGTAGTATAAATGTTATTTTGTCACCCCAGTCGGACACAGCTTTTAAAGCTTGATTCATACGTACAACCATTCCTTCTCGTAACGCCTCGCTTTCCGCTTTTTTGGCTCTTGGACCAGAAGCGTACCTTTCCACAACTGTGCTGTCATCTGCATGCCCAAATGTCGAAGGTCACAGCCAAGGCCTCTCCATGATTCTCGATAGCCTCGCTCAGAATGTGTGTGGCATACACGAGAAGATCCCCAGTCGACCGATTTTGGTGAAAATCGTACTGTCGGTCACAAAGGAGGTATAATATTTTATGGCAATTTTACGCATACTTTTCCACAAAAAAGAAACGTACAGACAGTTAACAGCGTATCAAGCGTAACGAAATCGTAAGTTAGACTGCAAATACCTCTTTCCTGCAGTCGGGTATTTTCTTTTTCTTTTAATAGATACTAGTTGCATTAACCGAAATAAATATCCAAACGTGGAAATTATGACGTTAAAACGTTTATTTTGGCCATGTAACAGATATAAAAATAACAAATATTATTAATACATTGTGATACTGTTTTCATGAGACTAAATATTTATCAAAAATACATTCAATAATTTTATATTTTCAACCGACTTCAAAAAAGGAGGAAGTTCTCAATTCTTTTTCTTTATGTTTGTTACCTCATAACTTTTGACTGGGTGAAGCGATTTTGATGATTCTTTTTTTTATTTGAAAGCTGGTGCTTCCTGTGTGGTCCCATTTCAATTTGGTCCAGTTATCTGACAATGGCATCCATGAGAAGTCGGTTGCTTCAGTTTTTTTAACTATAATTATGTTGTATATACATACGATATATATGATACAGACGAATTGAGAACCCCCTCCTTTTTTGAAGTCGGTTGAAAACCGGTGTCACGTGTGATTGATACACCACCCGACTCTTGGCCTTAACTGGGCAGTTAACGAATGTGCTGCAACTACTGTGATACGTTATATGAAGTCATTGCCAGAAATTAATTGTCATCAAGTGTACAGGGCGTCCAAGGTTGAGGACGCGAAAAAGGTGATGGTTGGAATTTGTGGCAAAGCACGTGGTTCCATTTATTTATAGTATTAAGAATGTCGCAGAAAATTACGCGATATACTTTTCTAAAACTTCTACTACTTACTATAATTTTTAGTGTTTCAGTAGTTTTATCAGTTTGGGAAAATCCTCTTTTAAATGATTACCAAAGACAGAAAGTCTGTCGCATGGCGCATCTAGTTTACTGCCAATTTCGATATTCGAACTCATTATGTTTTTCTTCTACATACTTGCTCTACCACGTAACGCTTGCGTCTAGTTATTCGATTGCTAAGCAGTAGTGTGCAAGCATTATAATGTTTCGCATTGAAAGGCAATGTTGCTAACGTGTCCTAACTCCTGGCATAACTTTTACTATGATAAATGTATATTGCCACGAAATTCAAAATTTGAGGTGGTAGTAACTTACTTATTAATTTCGTGTCCAAAAGCTATTTATAAATCCTTACTAATTAATCCTTACTTATAATATTATAAAAGCGAAAGTAACTCTGTCTGTTTGTTAACTTTTCACAGTTAAACGGCTGAACCAATCGTTATACAATTTGGCACAGATATTCTTTAGGACCTGAAGAAGGACAGAGGCTATACTCGTATTTTATAATTATCATCGCTTTTCAACTCTACCCGGGTGATACCGCGGGGCGCAGCTAGTGATCTTATAAAAGCGAAAGTACCTAACTCTATCTCTTGGTATGTTCGTTATGCCTTTTTACGATTAAACGGCTGAATCGATTGTAATTACATTTGGCACAGATATAGCTGAGAAATTGGAAACAGAAATACTTAGGCTATATTTTATCAGCATCATCACTACGCAAGCGAAACCGCGGGGCACAGCTAGTAATCACAAAAATCAATCAACAGAATGCGATGTAATAGGCTTAGATCAAACTACGGACTGGCTTCTAAGTAGAGAAAAAAAGACAGATAGAATATTGAAATCGGCCGTTAGGTTGTATGTTGATTGTTGGTCAGTCTGTCGGTTGATTGTTGGTCACTTCTGTCTTGTATACTATTTTAGGTTATTTAGATAATTATAGACTCTTTGTTAGACTGATAGGTCTAAATGATACTTGAACCATTGTATTGGAGTATAAAAGAACTTATAATTTTTATCACAAGAACTTTGATTCTGTAATTTTCATTTATTTTAATAGATTCCACAGATAGCAGAATACCTTCTACTTGTGGGAATGATAAGTCAAACCAGCTCCCTATATACTTATTCTAGGGTTTTCAATAGTATAAAATATCTTAGTTACACAGTTACAGTTTTTTAATTATGTTTTTAACGTACAATTCTATTCTGCCAGCGCATTGCATTGCCATCCAGAATTCTACGATCTGATTCTGAATAACGCGAAAGTTTATTGGAAAAAATCAGAAGAATACCGCTCGGAGTGACTTCGTCCACTTTCCTTCCTTCTCATCTTTCCCATTACTTCGTCAACTTGTCTACTTAACTTGTCTGCTTCGTCCACTTTTCTACTTAACTTGTCTACTTCGTCCACTTTTCTACTTCGTCTACCTAGCTACTTTGTCAATACTACTATTTCGACACAAGGAATTTCGCAGGCACAATGACATATATTACATTGTAAGATATCTATAGAGCCGGTTTTATAGTTCCAAGTACCTACATATTATAATTATGCCTAATGATTCATAATAAACATGTACAGATAGATTTGCCGTTTAATTTCTCGTCTACCTGATAACGTTAAGAACAACTTGAGAAATTTGAATTGACATGTTTTGTTAACAAATAAATAAACATGCATAGTTATGGTTCTGACATATACTTATAATATAGAATTAATGTAGTCTTATTATACCTTGTTGTAATAGAACATCGTCTATTGTTTTCCTCTTTGATATTTAATTATGGTACTTATTTAAAATTAACAGCCCTACACGTAACGACCACGGTTTTACTACGTATTGTAATAAACATTTTCAAGCTAGGAATTCGACCAAAGATCTCCTTATGTAAATGACGGTGTGATAAAGACGATAGAGCGAAGAGTATTCTTTACAGATTTGAAAAAAAACGAAACGTAACTTATCCTAATTCTACTAATAATATATCTTATAGGGAGCTGAGTCTAGCTAAGTAATTATTTGCCACAATCATATGCTGGTGACGCCTCAATGCAGACCTTTCCAATGTGTCACAGATGCCAGAGAAATAGAATTCGGAAAAATACGGTCGCAAGTTAAAATGTGTCATTTGCCTATAATCAATATATTTTTATAATTTTGATAATGTATATTTTTGTTAATTACTTTAATTACATTTATAATTACGTATCTATGAATTAATCAATATCTAAGTGCGGTATTTCCATGCGGACCATGCGGGTTCCACACAAAAGCAATTAGACCTTCGAAGTACTTATGAGTATATTTTCATACCAATATTTCCTTATCTACTAAATAGTTCTTGTCTGCAGATATTTTCTCATAAAAGATTTTGTTTTCATATTTCTATGAAAACAGCGAAAAATATTCTACGTGAATTTTAATTTTACAAAATATATATTTGCAATCAATGGAAACAAAGATTTAGGACGCAGTACGCATCCCCTTTCTCCGACTTTTGGTGGGAACGTCTTAGTAACATGTTGTTGCTTTGGTTTATTTTGCTAAACTTGTGTTATTTTGAACATTAATGCTATAAAAATGTGGTGGTGTTTTATTCATTAAGGGTTCGATCAAGTGCGTGAGTGTGAGCAAGTGAAATAAAGCAGTGAAACGTGTGATTTTACGTTTTCGACAAAACTCCATAGAAGCTTCTAGTAAAGTCACCACCACTTTACTGAAGCAGGACTCGACTTATAAATTTACTGTATACATACGTGACTTAGTTTGTGACTAGAACATTTACAACTTGTTTTATTTAAGAAACTTGAAAAAATCCTAATACTTGACACTGACAAATGCTTTAATGCGGGTCCAATAAAAAAAAGAAGAAGATCCCCTTTCCCCAAGCGATTCACCTTAGAGAAGCGTGATTCGTCCTTGGCCGCATCAGGATGTTGTCAAACGTAAACTTTTAATAAAAATATATTTCAGCGTAGCATGATTTTATAATTTATCTCCACAAAAAAACTGTTTGATGTCAAGACTGTACGTTCTTAGCGGCTGGAAGCTCATGTCATTTTCAAAAAAATGTCTAATAATGCTTTTCAGCGTAGCAGTGCCGGGAACATACTGGGTACTCTGTTAATCGGTAATAGATTTTGGATTGTCTTTTGACTTTCTTCTATCACCTTCTGGGGTAACCTGATTGCTGTTTTGTATAGTAAATTAATTTAAATAGGTAGAGTTTCTATAATGTTTTGTTGATAAAGACACTTGCATGTTAAAAACAAAAAAAAATATACGTAAAAAAATAGCATCAGAAAAATATGATCTTATTTTTTTTTTATTTAAACAGAAAACTTTATTCAGAATAACAACTCGACTTCTCTACGACGGTGTTATTATTATTTACGAATTTAGTTCTCTATTCTTCGCTTTTTCGCGTCATCGACTTGAATTTCATTAATAAATTATAATTTTGAATATTTAATCGTTCGTAGAGTGGAGCTTCCTCTTCGTGGGTAGGTGATGAGACGAACCGTTCATAATCACTATATCATATAATCTACGTATTGTGAAATATTAAAATGTTAAGAAATCTATTTTAAGTTCAGTATTGTCTGAAAAACCCCTGAAAGCCGTAAAGATGTCATATGACTCAGTTTTTCATTATCTGTGCTCTACAGTTTTTGACGCTTCTTCTAGGTGTACCATGGTTTCTTAAGTATTATAATTATCATCTGTTTTATTCCGTGATAAACCATCTTCCACAGCCGTTTCTATCAAAGTTTTGAGGTCTTATATGTATATGTTGATATGTTCTTATTGTTTGATATTACAGCTTTCTTAATCGACTGCATTTAATATTTGCTTTTTATGTAGTTGTTAGTTAAGTATTTGTATATTTTGTATTTTATTTTGTTGTAGTTAATAAAGGCACTTGTTCGTCAAAAATATAGCTGGTATCATTCTTACCAACCTTAAATCTAACTTTAGATGTAGTTGCAATAGTTATGATATCTAGTTCAACTGTAGCATCTTTGAAATATTTCATCATAACAATTCCCATAATTTCGGTTGAAAAAGAAAAAAAATATTGTGGCTTTATTGTCTGGTGAAAATTATACAAAAATAGTTGTAGAGAAAGCAGAATGACAGAGTTATTTTGTTTAGTTATTTTTCTAATAATTTTGAGATGTATAATGTGATGACACTGATGACTCAAACTTCAGAGCAGTAATGACCTAACAGAGGTGTTAATATTTTAGTTAGCTACCGTCAAAAGACAATTGCTTCAAAATTATGACTGACAACCGTATTGACTGCGGATTCAAAAACTTATATGTACGTACAAAATTACAAAAAGATGTTTCGCGGACACTGAAAATAATGCCCATTATTATTTGAGTGCAAAATTTACAAATTTACACTCATGAGCGACGTGATTATACTTACTTTCTGACAAGCATTTTTCAGTTCCATCATTGTGTGAAAATAAAAGGTGTCAAAAAGGAAGGACGATCTTTGTTTCCACTAAATACATGCAATTGGGTTTGTGGAAATAAATCCATATTTTGTTAATTATTTATCATGAATAAATCTTATGGATAGGATTATTATGTAATAACCATAAATACTATTTAATTTAAAAATATCAATACACATCACCGGCGTCATTTTCAGATATTGAATTTTAACAGTTACTCATATTTAACATACCTACTTCTCTGTGAATTAATTAAAACTTAATTAGCCGAACCGTAATTCAAATATTTAAATTAGCAATAATATGAATAAATTCGCAAAACTCACCCATTTTTGTATAACGTCGTTCACTTCACGTTTATAAAAGTCCTCAAATGAGATCACGTTAAGTTTTAGCACGTTCACCGGTGGTTCATCGTCACCCTACGCGGCGTGTGTAGGGTAGATGCGCATACGCAGATGGGCGGCTCGGGCACGCTCGACTCGCGCCTCCAAACTCACGCGTCAAGGATCTCGCGTGCTGCCTGCAGAGGCTTCTGTGCGAATGTCGGTTCGGCGGCGGCGCACACTGAGGATTCCTTCCACGGTAGATAACGATAAGGTCGCTCCGGTGACGGTGGTGTCGCTATGATCGCGATCGGTCATATACTCATATCCTTATCTGACGGTCACCAGTGATCTCTGCGTCGTCTCGGCTAGTTATGTAACGCGAAATGTTAGGAGGAAACTTAGTGTTTTTATTGTATGGGAATTACGTTAATTAACGTGTGAGCTGATTTCAACTAAGGTCGTTGAGAATGTAGTGTCGACCTGCATTTTCCAAAATATCGTTTTTTTTTAAATTTCTTACTCATAAGTTGGTAAAAAAATAAAACTAGATCTCATCTCACTAATCCTATTCTAATACGAATAATTATTAGAATAAGTTATAAGATTAGTGAGATGAGATTTAGTTTTATTTTTTTACCAACTTATGAGTAAGAAATTCGGTCAAAGGTTCTGCAGAATTAAGTTTATGATATCTATTACTTACCTATACATTAATGAATATATACTCACCTGAAATTAAAATATCATTAGATGTTTAAATATACATTAAACTAGGTACTTTCTTTGATATTGGTTTTGAGAATAATGGTAATTATGAAAAAACTGACTACGTTTCATGTTCATACAATTGGAGCCGTTTAAAAAATCTACTAAACAATATCACAAAGTAACCGAATTATTTAAGTTATATACGTAAATTTCTTGGAAAATATCGCGGAACATTTTTTCATCCAAAATAGGCCTTTATTTGTGTAGTGCTGTGGCTGAAGATGAAGCACACAGAATTTACTTATTTACTCTAGATTTGAAGGCACGTAAACCATTTCAATCCCAAGCGGTTCATACTAGGAATGTGGAAACGAACCGTTTAGTTAAAGGGATGGAAAGGGGATAAAAGTATTACCTACATCGTGTAACTCAAACGTACTCTCACTGAAATGCAGCCTGTAAAAAATTGCTAGACACGCCACCTTGCGTAGATGATCTAAACTTCTCAGCTTGCCATCCAACGCGGCAATGCTGTCAGCATTCTGGGCACTTTTCCCGTCACCAGTGGTTTTTTTTTTTTTTTTTATAGAAGATAGATCTACTATTGACCACCAACTCGGACTTTTAGAATAAGTTATTTATAAATTTATTTTCATGTATAGGTATATTTTTAAATTGTTTTTTTTTGTTTAGTCTTGAGATGTGAATAGTACCTAGAAGTATTTATTAGTTTTTGTCAGTTAATGAAATTATGTTATTTACGTTCATTAATAATTAACATGACTTAACTCAATTTCACCTTTCAGTTAAGTAACCGCTTGACAGCCTTTCACAATTCGATCGAGCAGAATTCATAAGAGGATATCAAAATTAATTGATATTTTGTGGTAGATCGAGGACTCCGTAACAATTTAAGGACTCTCAAGGAAAGGACTTTACAAACGGCTTTATTTAAAAGTTGACGTAACAAAGTGGCTCCATTCCATTTTATAGTCTCTTCAGGAAGAAAGCTCATTTGAGTAAAGACTCTAAGAATCATTACGGAAATTGCTATACGATTTGTAAATATAAAGCCCGGAGTAATTGTTTATCTTCTCAGCATCTTTAATAATATACACATAATTTTGACCCGTCGTGATTATTTGGTTGGCGGTGCAGCACAAGATTTTTGTCATGACTGTCGAAAAATATATTTATGAATTTCTTCTCGAGTACAGGAGTTGCATAAAACTATAATATATTTAGAGTTATTCTGCTCATGTCGTAAATAAGTGTATCGACATTAAAATTGAAGTTGATTTTGACAAGAAGTGAGCAAGATAAGATATATTTAAGTGGGTTGACGTCACCTTCGCAGTACATTCTATTGAACGAAACCGCTGCCGAAACAAACAAATTGTTGTGTTTTTGTGTTTGATTAGTTCTTTTGAAATTTTAATTGTTCATAATCCTGTTGTTTTCATTTATTTTTATTTTACTGATATATTTTTGGCCGACAAGCGCAGCGTAGACTAGCCTTGAGATGGACAGATTACCTCATATACAAGTGGCGGGAAAACGCTGGATGCAAGCGGCTTCCAAGAGTTTTTTTTTGGAAATCCATGGGGGAGGCCTATGTCCATCAGAGGAAAGTCGGTGAATTACCACCCATTTCTCGTTGAAATGCCAAAAATCCGTACTCAGCGATATCGATCCACATTCCTGTTGCGTACTGCACAAGAATGGAATTCGTTGCCGCCATCCCTGTTTCCTGAGACCTACAATCTTGGAATTTTCAAGGCTAGAGTGAATAGATATCTTCTAGATCGACGAGCTCCATCCTCGGCCACACCGTCGCTTAACATCAGGTGAGTTGGTGGTCAATCGTAGATCTATCTTCTATATAAAAAAAGAGGATTTTTATGAGATGATGATGATGATGATTATTATTTTGGCATTTTCTTTTTTCCTGGATCTTTTTAGAAGATTTCTCTAACAGTGAATTTCTTAGTTATGATGAAGTTTAAATAGTTTGCAAAAACTGTTTCTAAAGTCAAAATGTATTAATTACATCCCGAGTGCTATAAGGGTATCATTTGTCAAAAAAAGGCAATAAACAAAAGTTTTACGAATTTATAAATAGATATCTACGATGAGATTTCATAAAAGCCTGTAGAAGGGCGTCTCTCGGGCCCGTACCCGACGTGGGTTGTCTCTAATGAAACTCGATAAGGCGATTGTTGCTAATAACAACTTCATTCCGGTAATTGCGGTGTTCTGCCCCCGTATTCTGAACCCATTCGGTTTCGGAATCGATTCGATTTGAATATCTCATTCAATGACAGAGACGGAGATATTCAAATTGAATCGATTCCGAAACCGAATGTCTCCGTCTCTGTCATTGAAATGACAGAGATGGAGATATTCAAATCGAATCGATTCCGAAACCGAATCGGTTCAGAATAGGGGGGGCTGGTATCGGGTGGAGCCTATGATTACACTAGCGAACGTAATTGCCCGATTTATTTATTTTAAAAGTTTTTTGTTTAGTCAGTTTAGTATACTGACCTATGACATTTTTATCAAAATACTGATTTAAAAGTTAAGTGTCAGTTAACTTTTAAAGTGACAGTAGTTTAGTTGTTTGAAAGTATTTTAAACTTTTTTATTAGTTGCTTAAAAAAACAACAAAATATTTATTTTTGTCGTCATTTTTCGTAAGTAATTCTTATAAAGAAGACTATACTTTATAAATACGAATAACCTCCTTTTTTTGAAGTCAGTTAAAAAGATGACAAAAAGTTTTTTTTTTTTTAGTTTTGTTATTGTAAGTTTTCGCGAGAAAGTATGCTCAAAGGCGCTGTAAAATATATTTAAAAGAGCATTCTTGCAATAACAGTTTAGCCAAGAAAAACTTCGTTGACGTTGCCAAAAAATTTTTTGCGGGTTTCATTATTGTTATTTCAAAAAATGTTAAAGCAAAAGGCAGTAAGTGTCAAAACAACTGAGCACATAACTTAGTTTGTATTAATGCAAACAACAACATAAAAGAGTGTCATTATCATTTGGTAGAGTCTACGACACGGCGCAGGCGCAGGGCCGCGCAAGGCTGCTGCCACCCGGTCAAGTGCAACCGCAGCCTTATAGGGCGCAGCGCCCCACTGATTTACACTACGACGCGACGGAAGGATGACACTGTGCGTATGGAAGATATTATAAATAAAACTGGTCAAGTACGGGTTTGACTTACACAGAGAGGCTTCCGTAGTATTATTACGGTACCTATGCTACTTTAGTTTTCTAGATTGTATTACTAATAGCTATATAACTAATGTGGAATTGAGATTGCTGCTGTCCTTATTTCAGTCAATATACTGAAATAAGGACATCAATATACTGAAATAAGGACAGAAGCAACCTCAATTCCACAATTTAATCACAAATAAATAGTGTTTTTATGCAAGGAATGAGGGTCCAAATTTTAAAGTGAATTAACCGTATCATGCGGGGTATCATATGAAAGAGCTTCATTAGCATACGCAAGAACAGGGTTTTAAATATTTTACGATGTATATTTTTCGGATTATACTATACTATAACTACTACTATACTCCTATACTCTAACACAATGCTTCTTGCCAAATTTCATAGTTCTAGGTCAACGGGAAGTACCCCATAGGTTTTGATTCCCTTGAGTGTCGAAATGTGCATTTTTTACGACATATTCGGCTGTAACTTTTTTCTATTGAAAACTGAGAAATTCGTTTTTTTTTCTGCAGCAAAACACTATGGATTTGCGTATATGATTTTAATTTCAAGGCGATACCTTCACGCGTTCCCGAGATAAAGGTCTTGACACCAGGACAGACGGACAGACAGACAGACAACAAAGTGATCCTATAAGGGTTCCGTTTTTTTCTTTTGAGGTCCGGAACCCTAAAAAACACAAGTTATGGAGGTTTCAATGTCAAGTTTTATTTTTGAAATAATAGCCTGCTGACTTTCATAAATTAAAATGATTAGTAGTCATCCTTGGTTTTTCAGCCTCGCTTAGGGTGGCCATAAACGGGCTATTTACTAGTTTTTCTTACTTCTTCCCTGCCGTTAAGGGAAGAGCCTTAACCAAGGGAAGTAAAGTGATGTGGTTAGGCCATGGAAACGTCTGGGAAAGAGTCATGGTCATTTAGTCGGTAGGGGCACCACTCTGGTGTGGAACCCGACATAACCCTCCCCTCCAACCCCCTAGGCGGATGGGAATGCCTAAACGCATTTCCCCACCTAAACGAAAGGTAAGGAAAGGAGTCATTCTAAGTCCATCCTTACGTTCTTTCCTTTTCTTGATCCATCATGTCTGCCCCATAATATCCTTGACTTAGAAGTACCTTTATAAGTACACGTTTTTTAACAAACTTTTAATTATGTTTGCAGTATTTGTATCGTAATTTATATGAATAATATGGAAAAAGGTAAATTATTGGAAAGCGTTTCCAACAGTCCCCTTACGCTAAGATTTGAAATTTCTATGGAATGGATATAATGTGATGGAGACAAAATTTTGATGCTAGTTCTATCTTCTTAGTAGCTGCATAAGAAAGATGATGAGAAAGAAAAGGGGATGAAGATGCAGCGAATTTGTAGTCATCGTGAGCATTTGTCATTACATAAAATGATAATCATTACTTACCTACTACCTTCTAATTTTGTAAAATGTAAACTCTGTCTTTTTGTCTGTTTGTCTGTCTTTTACGATCAAACGACTAAACCAATGTGTTTGGTATTGAGATAGCTAATGACCTGCAGACAAAAGGATCATAACAATGATCACTGTTTTTTATCACTACGCTTGCGAAATCAACACATCTAGTATAGATAAATATACATGTAATTATAAAGTTTTACCTACCTGTTACTTCTCGAGTGGAGACCATGCACCAGCAAACGTAGCGTAGGAATACCAGCTAATAGATGGGCAGAAGACCTCACACAAGTGGCAGGAAGAGCTGGACACAAGCCGCTTCCAACCGACCTTTTTGGAAATCCATGGGGGAGGCCTATGTGCAACAGTAGACTTCTTGTGGCTGAAATAACAAGGTTGATGATTTAATTATCTTTTGAAACCAATTTTTTTTCTAGAAAAATTTGTTATTTCTCGTTTCTTTTCCTGGTTATTCTCAGTCAGAGTAAAACCCTAATTTCCACATATTGTTTAAATCATTTGCAGTCGCGGCGCATTGGCCATGTCCTTTTGAGGTCAACTCAGACATTAGTTGAATTCACCAGCCGATATCCTTCGATACAGCCGAAGATAAAATAAATCAAATCGAACGTGATCTTATAATAATGGAGGCTGATATGTAAACAGGGATTTATTTTACATTTTCACATGCTTTATGTTAACTTCACTTATATACTTATTATGTATTTTTAGCTTGATCCGTCCGCTGCTGGACAAAGCTATATACTTAGCAGATATCTGTATATTTGGTACAAATCTTATAAGCTGGATTTAAACCATTTCTCTATTTTTTTAATAAAAACTACGGGTCACTCACGTCTTTTTTTGAAATATCCGAAACATCCGGCTATAGTTACAACCGCATTTGGCGGTAATTTTCAAAGGAGCAGCCGGATATAGTCTGATATTTCGGCTCAAAAAAGACGTGAGTGAGCCGTAGTTTTTATTTAAAAATGTGTGAAAAGCACGTTAGTTTCCATAGTAAAACTATTTCTCTATATTCTCGACTTTGAAATTATCAAATTGAGTTCAGTTCTGATGAAAATACAAATGTATATATGGTAGAAGATACCTGATGCTGTTGATAAGATTGTCTCGTCACATAACGAGGGAATTCCTCAACGCAAGTTCATTATGGAAGCATGGAGTGGCATGGCACTGAATACTATTTAGTACACTAGTTGCACACTACTTGATGGTTGAATAACTGACAAAAAGTGTGAAAGTGTGCTACTTCCCCAGGCAGACTCCGTAAAGAACCCCTACTAAATGGGTTCCAATATTTGTCTATTGAAGTTGGCATGTCTTCTTGCAATTTTGATTTCTTTCATAGTTTACGCACACTATAAAAGTAGTACGTACAGGTAGGAGACACTTACTAACACTAACAGTATCTTCCTAAGGTTCACGTTCACGATATAATTGGTGGTACGAGTAAATTCGTCATATGAGAATAATAAAAATCGTTAAGTATTTTCGTCATAAATATATTTTGTATTTAAAACAAGTATCAATGTTAAAAGAAAAATAAAATATCCGACTGCAGAAAAGAGGTTTTTGCAGCCAAACTTATGTTTTTTTTTTAATTTTGATGTACCCAGTGTCACTCTCAGAACTAAGACGAATCTATTGATACCACTCACATCAAAATCGGTCAATCCGTTTAGGCTCTAGGGCGTGTCAAAGAAATATACATATACTCGAAAAACATAACCCTTCTTCTTACGCAGTCGGGTAAAAACAGAAACAACCGACTTCAATATAAGCAATTTCACTTAAATGGATGACATGTTTTTCTATTTATTTTGTTATAACGACCAAACTACCTACTGAACCGATTTCAAAGAATTTATACGGAATCTGAAAACATAAATCGTTTCAAATAAAATAAATAAATAAATCCAAATAAGTTTATAAAGGCACCGATTTAAAGAGGCAGTTGTAAATATCAGTTTTGGTAAGTTAAAATTATAAATGGCACGTTTAATAACTAGTTCAGCAGTTAAAACTAAGCAGTAAAGTAAACAAAAATTAGTGATAAAAAATAATGAAATGGATCAGTGAATATATAATTGAGCAGGAAAATAATTAAATGGGCGGTAAAAATTATTATCTATAAATTTGTATAAAAAAAAAAACATAACTTAATCTCTGAAGAAATTATTGCTTATACCTATATACATAGATAACTTTCCATTATTTTTACCGCTCGTTCAGTTATTGGACTGCTCAATTATTTTTAGAATTGACATTGTATGATAAAATAACCGACTAATTGATTTTTTATTACTGTCCATGTACTGTCGCATTAATTAATCAACTGTCATTAAATTAAATAACTGCTCAATATGTTTTTGAACTGATCATAATAACATCTCGAATATTTAAATAACAGCTCAAAAAATTAGTTCCCATTTATAAATGACGGAGTTGTATGGTAACAAACATTAAAAAATACAATCGAAGTGAGAACTGTCCCTGTATTGAAGGCGGTAAAAAAATTGTGTATTTACATTCTATTGTATTCCAATATATCTACACTTGCGCGTATGCGTGTTAGTATAAATGTCCCCTACTCACTGTATAATAATTTTTACCACACGCGGAAACTTTGAAAGAAATTAAAATGGCAGCTGGTGGATTTGCCAAAAAGGTTCTATCTCCTTTACCTATTAATGCACGATTATCCTTTAATCGGTATCCATAAACGTAAGAGTAAGGTAGGTAAGCCGTGAAGGTGTGAGGTAATAAACAAGCCACGTAACATAGTGTAGGGTCACTGGCGATCGCGACCAGCATACCCAAGCCACATTGAGGAAACAAACAATATTTTATGCGGGACCTCGACACTCTTTGTATGTTACGAAATCACTTTTCAATACATGGTGTGCTTTGTTGGTACTTTTGGGATTTACCGGGAACAGTCGGGTTTTTACCCGAAAGGGTAAAAATACACCTTAAAGCGAGGCTTCCCCAGAACTTTAGGTATTTTACGCTACCTCAGCCGCACTTCTTGAGCGCGGTGTTTTCATGTGCGTAGCACAGAAGTACGTACGACGCCACCGTGCGCCGCAGGACGGCTGCAAAATTATTGTAAAATAAATACATTTTTAATACGTTTAGTGCGCTATAAAATAGTGCACTAAACGTATCAAAATGTATACTAGTAGAACGCTAAAAAAAAAATAGCTACTTAACATGGTAACTTTGGTATTGTTGGCTTTAAACAACTAGGAGATCGATTTAAAAAATAAATAAAATGGAATATTTAAAAAAAAGCTATCAATTATGTTTCACCAATCGTGTTTTTGTACTAGGAGAACCCTAGCCAACAGATCAACATACATATTAATGATTTGAGCTTGAACTAATAGTACAAGTACCTATTTATTTTATAAAATTTTCAAACAGCTCTTTTTTATTGCTTTTGCGGGTAAGCGTGGCCTTAAAATAAAATTAATTACATAGAATATTCATTACAGCAATAAGTGCGACAACAGGCGGTCTACATGATTTTTTGCGTTTGTTCCCAAACAGTAACATGTTACGCGATGGAATTAATTTTATAAGAAAATTCGCAAAAAATCAGTTTTTTTATTTTATATGAAATTTTAAACCAGTAATACTGTAACTCGATGAAAATACTTACTTTAGCTTAAAAAACAACTTGACCAATTTGGATGTCCGAAATGTAGTTAAATCCGTTTTTATTTCTTGTTTTTTTTAAGCTATTGCATAGCTTCTATCGCGGGCCTTGAGCTTGGAGACCGAATCCAGAAATTCCGTAACGAAAATAACCTAACACACCGCGCGTAAAGCTATTTTGCGATAGCTTTACCGCGGCAGTCTCCGAGTGCCACACGTCTTTTTTATAATAATAATACAACTCTTGTAAAAAATAAAATTGTAAAAATTAAAAAAAAGCTGTGTGTTTGTTAAGCGATTACTTCGCCAATTATTAATTGATTTTGATGATTCTGTTTCATGTTATTTGGTAAGTAATACTTTAGAGATAGTCTCATATAAATGTTATCAAAATCCGTTTATGATAGTACTTTGGTTTTTATAACAATATAAATGGAAATATGTCATCCAAATAAACGAAATTGCATATTTTGAAGTTGGTTGTTACAATTTTACTCTTCTTTTTTTTTCTGTAAACTCCTGGGAGAAAATTAAATAAGAGAGGCTCACGTGCAAGAAATTCGCTATCCTGCTCAGACTTTACTACAGTTTACCCGACTACGCAAGAAATAGGGTTATCTTATTCTGGTGTATATTAACTCCTACAGCTTACAATTTATTAGTTCAATCAGGATCAATTTCAAGGAATTTCATGCGTGCTAGAGTGGAGACCGCGTGTCGGCAAACGTAGTGCAGGGCGCCCTGAGACACTATGGATTGACGATATACGGAAGGCAGCTGGCCGAGGCTGGTAACGGAAAGCTGAAGATCGGACTGAGTGGCGTTAATTGTATGTCGAGCAGAGGAATAGAATGGGCTGCTACTGCTGACGATGATGATGAAATTTCACGGAACAGTCTATGCGAGATGTAACCAAAAGTGAAGAGATCCGGAATCGAATCCGTATAGATAGTCACTTGGTGGCAGCAAAGTTTTCAATCACAGTGTAGGACAACCAAGACGTCCAAGTCCAAGCAGTGGGCTTCCGGTGGCTGTGACGCTGACAGTAATCATCTAAATGGTCGATCATCAAAGTTAAAATAGCTACATTATTTAAGAAGAGAAAAAAACCGGCCTAGTGGGAGTCGGACTCACGCACGAAGGGTTCCGTATTATTATCTATTAAAAAAAAAATACGTATGTTGTATGCCCCCCTTAAATATTAATTTTACTTTAATTTAATTATTTATTTTTAAAGTAAATAATATATCTCAATATTCTGTGAATATTTCAAGCATCTACCTGTTGCGTTATCGTTATCAATATCGAGCAAAAAAAAACACGTTTGTTGTATGGGAGCCCCCTTAAATATCTATTTTATTATGTTTATTAGTATTTGTTGTAATAGCAGCATCAGAAATATATCGTCTGTGAAAATATTAACTGTCTAACTATCACGGTTCATGAGATACCTGGTGACAGACAGACGGACAGACAGCAGAGTCTTAGTAATAGGGTCCCTTTACCCTTTGGGTACGGAATCCTAAAAACATATATTGCAGTTTAGTTTCAGTAGAAACGATACTGAATAAAGCTAAATTGAAATCAGAAAACCTTGGCAGCTGGTTAAAGACTTAGATAAAGCCTGTCATGTTATCTAGACAGGTGAACGAAGCTCATTTGGGTAGAGACGTGCATATCTTTGCCTATTTATTACAATCTGTCGTCGGTGACAGATTCAGATTTCAAATTTGAGCATTGGTGATAAAAAAATCGTAACAACAGTACAGGCAATAACTTCCTCAAGCGAAAAGTGAGGGGCGTAGAGCACCGACGTGTGAAGACTATCGACGCAGCCACACTTTTGACGGTACAGTCTAATCAGATGGAAGCTTTAGAGTCGATTATTTGGCAAATTTTTAAGTCAATGATGACAAACTTGATGATTGTCTGGCCTTGTGGCTCAGTTGGTAGTATGTCTACTTGCTGAGCTGTAAGTCGTAGGTTCGATCCCCACCTAGGGCAAACATTTGTAGTTTGTAGTTACAAACATAGTGATGAACATGGATGTTTGTTCTGTATCTGGGTGTTTCTATGTATCATACTCGTATGTATATATTTCCAAAAAAAAGTATATATGTATTCTATCAGCCATCTATTCCACAAGCTCTGCTTAGTTTGTGCTAGGGCATGTTGTGTGAAATGTCCACCAATATTAAAAAAAAAACTCTAGAAAATCATTCAGGTTTTAAACGACGAAGTTATGAGTAACAAACATTAAAACAAGTATAAGTTTAGAAAACTAAAAATTCCCGTCAAAAAAGCGATTGAACCGATTTTGATGAAATATAGCTAAAAACTCTCGATGAAATCCTCTTTCAAACAAAAGAAAACTAGAAAATCGGTCCATCCATTTGAGAGCTAGGATGCTACAGCAGACACACACTACAACAGAAGAAAACAGAGAATTATACATGGATATACAGATACATACGTCAAAAACGTATAACACTCTTTTTGGTTCGGGGGTTAAAAATATAACCGAATGGTGAACCTCATCCTTATTAAAATATGTTGAAAAAATTGAATCAAAATGCATGGCAAAATCAGAAATAGCTATTTCAGTGTTTGTTGCCCATCTTTCAATATAATACGTATAGTTGACTCTATTAACAGGGCTATTGTACACAAATCTATTAAAATCGCTTTATACACCACGCTGAGATAAACCATACACGCGACATGCCGTGAGCATTGTTAATCGTCGTGGAAAATACTGGCACATGGCATACAATTGGCCTATTGTCGTAGCTGATGATCCCGGTTAATGTCAAAGGACTCTAGTTTCTTCATCATCATCATTTCAACCGTCCTCTGCTGGACATAGGTCCAGTAATGGACTTCTTATCTCCCCATGGATTTCCAAATATAAGCGGCTATCATCCAGTGTCTTCCTGCCACTTGTATGAGGCACTTGCTCTAGTTTCTTATTACTGAAGTATTTAGGCAAGTAAATAAACCGCCTACCAACACAGCAAACAATTAAAACACAAAAAACAAAAAACAAAAGGACGCCATTTATGTAAATGGCGTCCTTTTGTTTTTTGTTTGTCCCCACATATAGCAACTGTCCTCGGAAAACTGTCCTTTTACTGAAAATTGGGTATATCAGTCATGTGAGGACGCACCAAGTTTAATATCTACTGTTATAAGAAGCAGTCGCTGTGGCCGAAAGGGGCCATTCATTTATTACGTAAGACATTTTTTGCCAGTTTTTGACCCCCTCCCCCCCCTCCCTATATAAGAAAAAATAAGAATAGGCCGACCCCCTCCCCCCCTGTGTAATATTTATTACGTAATAATCTAAAGGGAAAAAAATAATACACATTTGGTTTATTGTAATGTTTATTTTTCAAAGTAACAATTTTTAGGAATGTTTATTTGTACTTTTATACACATCCGAGCGCACTTCGGCACTCGCGCGGTTGCCCGCGCTTTTCCAAAGTATAATTTTAACTTTTATTTTAATTTTTGTGATCTTACGTAAGAACTATCCCTCCCACCCCCTTGTAAGAAAAAATAAGACATGGTCGACCCCCCTCCCCCCTAAATCGTCTTACGTAATGAATGGTGGGGCCATTCATTTATTTCATCCATTCATTCAAACGGTCTCGAAATCATCATCATCATTTAGGCAAGTGTTGAAGGAGCAAGTGCCTCTATTAACTATATATATTAACTAAACTGCTACAAAGAAAGCAAGTTAAATTATCCCAGACCGTAAAAGGTCTAAAGAAAATCCAATTGCTCGCTAAAACTCACTACCAGTTGGCAGCGTATCCAGCATGTCATGCATCAGCAGCATTCGTTAGCATTGTCATGTTGAATGACAACGCTTATACGTATTTTATAGATACGCAGCAGCATTTTGGTCACGCGCTCAGATAAATTTTTGATATTAAGATGAGATAAGACTCGACACCAAACGGCTCAAATATGTAACCTCTACCGTGGTTACCATATTTGCGCCACTTCTGTTGCTCTGCCGAATTAGCCGCAGCACCTGCCCAACTCCGTGTCAGGACGATAAGACGGTGCCAAAGAATCAACGCAAGTGGCGTCCTACATAAGGGCCGTCCCAACTACCATGGCACAAGCGTCATTCCGTCAGATATTTTGCCATCGTCACGCGCCTTGTTTGATTCGACCACAGGTGCAACAAAGTCATAGTCAAAACCTAAGTTTTATATTCATAAAAAAAAAAAAAAAAAAAAATTAACATACAAGTATAATATGTATACATTTGTATAAAATTAAATTAAATTTCACGTCATTTTGTATTTACAATTAATTCATTCTATTATATTAGATTGCGATGCGTTATGCGTTAGTATGCTAGAATTTGCGTGAGAGTGCGTGACACTCAAAAACCTCTCATCAGTACGTAATGAACGAGTGCGTGCATCACTACGTTTTTAGGGTTCCGTAGTAAACAAGGAACCCTACCTTGTTTACTACCTAGTTTCGCCATGTCCATCTGTCAAAAGCTGTAATTTGGTATAGATATGCATATTAATAATGCCGAGAAAGTCTTAGAAAAAAATTTGAAAAAAAAAAGAAATGGGGTACCTCTCCTACACGTTAAGTGGGAATGAATTATTTTTTCTTATCTACCCCATCGTGTGGGATATCGTTGGATAGGTTATCAAAAAACATTGGGGGTATGCGAAAACCATTTTTCGATTTGGGTATCCAGTTGCGAAATATTAAGCTTTGAAGAAGCTAAACAGGTGACTTTGGAAATATGCAAAAAATCATGCTAGTAGAATATAATAATATGATGAAATTAAAAGGAAAACTATTATGGCTAAGTAATAGTTACAAGTTATCGAGTTATAGTCGATCAAGTTAATATAATTATTTGGGCAAACTTACAAAATGAATATTTCATTTAAATTAACATAAATTTACTCAAATGTTAGTAGTATCAAACAAGCGACCCTGTTTTAAAGTCACATAAATTATGATATGTAACTACGGAACTCTTCAATACGCGTGGCATGACACGCACTTGGCCATTTATTTATACTGGTCTATGTGATTCCTCACGTACACTGCGACCACTTAATTTCAATGAGATAATATATTATATTATACTAGATGACCTAGTTTACTTCGTATCACCTATCATAACAGCATTAAAACTCTCCCTTCGCTAAAATGAACAGTTTTCTCACTATTTAGATCTTCCCTGGACTACGACAAACATTTCAAAACCAAAATCAGCTAAATCGGACCAGCCGTTCTCGAGTTTTAGCGAGACAAACGAACAGCAATTGATTTTTATATATATAGAGATATATAGATTTTGGCAAGTTGCCTTTTTTAGTATTATTTTTTTACAGAGCTCGTATATCTAGAAGATATCTGAATAGATATCTGAATGAATAGAGTGAATACTCTAGCCTTAAAAATTCCAAGATTGTAGTTCTCATGAAACAGAGAAGGCAGCTAAGAATTCCATTCCTGTTCAGTACAAAGTAGTGGAGTTGACTCTTCTCTTTACGAAACATCTTCAGGACTTGTTGAAACGGGCACCTAAAGATTTCTTATTAAGAGGTAGTGTCTTGATAAGAAACAACTTGAAGACATTAAAGCGGAAAAACCTTTACCTAAAGGAAAACACTACATATTCACTTGAGATTATGTTTTGATTACCACATAGTCGTAAAAATTATCAGCATAAGTGTAAGCACTTACAAAAGAGTTTAGTTTATGAAACACTAAAATAGATACATATACTCAAGTATAACATAGGAAAAGGGTGAAGACATCAAGCTAGTGCTTGTATTCATAGCTGCATGAACTAGAAACTACGAGTATACTGATGTTTTTACATATTTTGTTAAGACATAGCCAGCCACGTACATAGTCAATATAAAGAACAGGTGTTGGAACTCACAAAAATCCAGTTACAGCCGGTTCTAACGAGCCACATGATTGGTTGTTCAAAAACAATACATAAGGCGTCATCTGGACATTGACCACTATTTAGTTATCAGTTATATAATATATTTATAAACAACAATGCAATGGCTGTCAACCAGCTGACACAAAATTTGGAATAACAATAAATAGCACAGATGGCACGAAACCCCATGCGTAACAATGTCTTTTTACATCTCGCCAATTTACATGTAAATTAGACTAATCTTCATGTGCTCAGATGTTCTTTAAGATGGCAGACATATTTGTTTTCCTGAAGTGTACGTTTTCTAGCAGCCTTTTTACTGGAAATATACTTTGTAAGTGCTTTAGTACATGTTACTTAAACTTATTAGCTGATTTTGTTACCTCGTGAGCTTACTTACTTCTTCTTAAGTTAAATAAACTATTTACTTAAATCTTCTTAAGTTCTTGACTTTTATAATTTTAACTATTAAGACTATGTTTATGAGAACTGTTGCCGACAAAAACTCATGAAGATCGAATTAACGTTGCATAAGTTTTTATTGAAATCTGTACTTCCTTACTTAATCATATATTGTTATATCTACTCGAGATTTGAAATTATTTGAACTAACTGATAATTTACATTTAACTTTTATATTTATCTAACTGATAATATACATTTTAAAATTCTAAATATCGAGCAAAAGAAATGCAACATAACATAATTTTATGCGAGGAACGTGAAAAAGAATTGTAGTTGATCTGTTTTATTTTCCTAATCTGTAAATAATAATTCTTAATTTTTTAATCTGTAATAGTGTAAAATGATGATGTTGTATGAGCAACTGAAACAATGTACATACAACATGTTTTTTCATGTTGAGAAAATTGCGAAGAATGAGGTAATACTAGTATTTGAGAATGACTCAGAGTAAGACTTATAAATATAATATTTGTATTATCGATGGAACTTGAACAAATTTAAAACCCCGATACTTGCGAATAAATAAAATAGTCGGCCGTCACGGGACAACACGGCAGATCTGAAATAAAAAGTAATATTGTCAGAAATACAAAATGCGTTTAACTGAGCGGTGAACGCGTCAAAAATACTATAGTTCACTTGATTATATTAGATATGCATAGTTATTACGCAGTATACAACTCACATATAGAAGTAACGAAGTAATAGTATATGGGCACGCACGCACAATGGAGCTTTGGTAACATATTTTTGTTTTTGTGGACATTTCAGACAACACCATCTAGCCCAAACTAAGCAAAGCTTGTACTATGGAATTAGATGGCTGATAGAATACATTTATACTTTTTTTTTGTAAATTTATACTTAAGATACATAGAAATAGCCAGACACAGAACAAACATCCATGCTCATCACATAAATCTTTGCTCTGGGTGGGGATCGAACCCACGACTTGCTCAGCAAGCAGACATACTGCCAACTGAGCTACAAGGCCAGTCACATAGTGGGGCATCACGGCATAAAAGAGCGACATGCCACGTTTTCGTCACAGTACACGAGTTGGTTTTACTGCCAAAGTGCGCCAATAGATGTTTTACATCAAAAATGCCTTAGAGGAGGACCTATATACGTTTCTTAACTTCCGCAGTTACGGTTAATCTGACGTGATCCACCATCCGTGGCCTATGTCCAGCAGTGGACTTCTCATGGCTGAGATGATGATGACGATGACGTGATTTCGGAATTGTAACACCTTAATCACGGATAACGTCATTAGGTAAATCTAATTGGGTTCAAATTTCTAGCAAAATTGTACACCTTCGTATAAACGGCGCAGACCGTACCGTGTGACGTAGCAAAGCCGACTTTAGCCACGTCTGATGAAGCCCTATGATAAATCCTATTAACGATACGTCGCTTACTTACCCAACTTTACTAAGAATATTTAACGACGCTTAAAACGAAATATACAAATGTGGAATAGGCACGTTGGCTGAGTGGGACTTATGTTAATTTTTATATTGCCCACACGCTAGAAACATTACCATTCCATCCGGTACACAGCAATCCTTGCGCACTACTGCTTGGTGTTTGAATAACTGGATAAAGATGTTTTCTCTGGTTTTTCTCAAGCTTAAATTAGAGTTCCAATCAACCGTATTTGAGATAGAGATCTTATAATATTTTGCAAGTCTATACATTTTTTTTTAGGAAACTACTAGCATATTCCTTCTATGCTTTTAATAGCTAAAAAAATGTCTTTTCTCGCAAGTAAATTTAAATGTGCTCACGATGACAAAAAATTGTGAACAAACTCATATTCATTTTCGGCTTGTGACAAATAATCAAATAGGCACATATGGCAAAAAAAGGGCAAGCGTAAAGTGGACACATTACACACATTTCGCATTGAAATGTCCAAAATTTGTACTCAATGTTTCAATCAATCAATACTTATTTTCGAAAACTTAATTTCAATTTCACTGTGTTTTAATTTTGAACCACACACACATTTATCAATTAATTCACTTAATTCATCCTCATCATTATCATCTTAGCTATATGAAGTTAACTGCCAGACATAGGCCTCCCCAATGAATTTCCCAAAAGACCGATTAGAAGTGGTAAGCATCAAGCATCTTCCTGCCATATTCCATTTGGATATGCCATTGTAGAAGGTCGTTTATCCATCTTGTGGTCTTTATACGCTGCGTTTACCGGTGTGTAGCCTACATTTGAGGACTTTTCAGCTCCATCGGTCATCAGGTTCTATGTGCTACGTGCTCCGTTCTCTGTCACTTCATTATAATTCCAGTGACTTTCATACGTCTACAGGTCTCTTCCTTTCTGATTCACTTCATTGAACTTTTAAAATTGTTTACAAATGTATTTAAAAATATAGGTACAGCCAAAGTTTTCCCATGAAAAACTTTGGCTGTCAAAGATAATAAGTCAACGTACCTGGGGGGCAATTCAGTTTTTCAAAACCGATCCGTAACTGAACCTTTTGCGAACTATTTCCTGTCGGCTGCTATCTTTTTTTGATTTAGTAACGAGCGAAGGACGTGTTACGTTTCATCAAATGTGTCAATTGTATGACATAAAAGTGACTGAATCAAAAAAAAATGGCGGCCGACGGGAAACGCTCCACATATATTATGGTTCGGCTATGGAGCGGTCTTGAATAACTGAATTGGGCCCCTGTACTACAAAACAAGGCCGATATCTGCCTTTGGTAGGCGACATGCGTTTTGCCATTTGTTCAAGTAACTATAGGTAAATAACCCAGCATGAAAACAATTCAACTAATCCTTATGTAACTCACGTTCTAAAATTAGATTTACATGTTGTTGATAAAATCCTGTATCAAACAAGATGAAATACAAATATTTTATTGTGCACCTCTATATCTGTGATTGATTATGCTTATATATCGTAAATAGATAGGCACAGGAAGCTTATCAAATGTAAGTAGGTAAATGGTGGAGAGCAAATATTTAGGAGTGCTGCGTTAGGTATGTTTGCTCAAAGCAAACTCTATTATATTATTTAGATTGAGATAGTGGCATATAATTGTACAAAAACTTAAACTGGAATTATTTTTATTCAGTACTAGATGACCCGGCGTACTTCGTATCACCTATCAATGAGTGGAACCGATATTTTCTCAACGTTTAAACCTTCCCTGGACTGCGACAAACATTTCAAAAACAAAATCAGCTAAATCGGCCCAGCCGTTCTCGAGTTTTAGCAAGATAAACGAACAGCAATTGATTTTTATATTTAAAATAGAGATAGAGACTAGATGATCCGGCGTACTTCGTATCACCTATCAATGAGTGGACCCGATATTTTCTCAACGTTAAAACCTTCCCTGGACTACGACAAACATTTCAAAACCAAAATCAGCTAAATCGGCCCAGCTGTTCTCGAGTTTTTGCGAGACAAACGAACAGCAATTGATTTTTATACATATAGAAATGTACAGGAATGATTATTTCATTACAATGTCCAAGATCAATATCTTTACGAAGACATCTTTTAGAATGGAATTTATATTTATAATAATAAAATAAAAACAGTTTTTATTATCTAGAATCAAACATTATTTTTCTAAATAAAATTTGTAAGATGGATTGTAATTGAACTAGGCACTTATAGGTATCGATTTATGATGTTTCTTAACTTCTAACTTTTTTTACATTAAATAGATCAACGATTGACCTTAAACTATCTGGCCGAGGATGGAGCTCATTGATCTAAGATATACCTATTCCTATTCAGTATTCACTCTAGCCAAGAAAATTTCAAGATTGTAGTAGAAAGGACTTTCTCTATATTTTTGTCTTTTCGAAATCTCAAATGTGACTTATCTCTTTGTGGAGGGGAGTGTAAACTAACTGTGGAAGATCGCAACTTAACCAACATAGCTGGGTACCTATCTTGGCAATTCTTATCAGTTGTTATTCAAGATGCAGATAGCAACGAGCTGTCATCTCATGATTGATACGAGGTTGATTGGTGGAAACAACCGCCTTTGAAGTCACCAAGGTTGGAATTCGGCCTTGATTTTAGGCACATCTTAACCTACGTAATGTTGGATATCCATTGAATTATCAACTCTATGGTGTCTTAGATGCATTGTTGTATGACAGTACTCTAGTCATTATTTGAATTTGATAAGACTGTATGCCATCGGCATTATGCATATTTATAGAATACCTAGGTATTCTATAAAATGCCAAAAACTATCAGGCGGGCTATGCCCGCATATAACGCTCAATGGTTGATATTGAAAATTACACTTTCAGTTTTAAACTATAAAGTCTAATTACGTAGTCATTGGCCATAGAAAATAAGATCCTAAGCAATTGCAGTTCACTAGCTAATATTAGTACCCACGGCTTGGAGTTGTGCAACCGTCTTGCTGATTTTAAAATGGCTTTTTTCATTCAAAAGGCACCTGCAGGCCTAGAATGCCACCAACTTCAAACGATGAAGGAAAACAGCTGCCAATCCGTACTTGGCCAGTGTGGTTGACTATGGCCTTACCCTTCTCACAATGAGAAGATGGCGCGCGCCCAGCAGTGATAGGGCTGATTGTGAATCGTGACAGGTTCTTGCACGACAAAGAGAGTTGAGCATATTTTATTGCGGTGCGTATCTTAGGCCTGCTCTATAAGTTCCGTTAATTTGATGAGTAACAAAAATAAAAACCGGCCAACTAAGAATTTGTTTCGTATATCCATTGATCCGTGACCGACGATCTGCGAGAGCTGCTAGTGGCAAGCGTATGCAAAGCAAATAACGATGCCACGAGGAGTTCTAGACGAGTTATTGTTATTATTTTTGAAATAGATCAAATATCTGAAACTTTGCCTAAATAAACTCGGAGGTGTATAAAATAACTAGGCATTTAAAAAAATTGCTAAATTACATATGCCGGTAACATACACAGGTACTATGAAAACCATCAAGTTGTGGTGCAGAGAGCCTGCACTTGTATTGTTTGGATGTCTCTCAACACAAAAATCCGTGATTGTGAAACGTCACTTATCAAAATACTTTATATTTATCTTTGTCGATATCAAAAAGGATAATGTTAACTGTTTTTAACCGACTACCGAAGACGTAATGTATTTGGACGTATGACGCTGTACAGTATACATTATTTGAAGTATTTCAATGTACATTAGTAGTTTTACTAGAAATTCTTATAAATTCATCACTTACGTCTGTCTGCCTCTCTATGTATATGGCACAGCTATTAGCTACATAGGTAAAATTTGATAGTAAGTAAGAGCTAAAAAAAGTTTCACTTTAAAAAAATCTTGTTCGCGTTGAAAAAAATTTGAACTAAAAGCTAAATGCCAGTAAAAGCCGGCTACCGGCAAAAAGCCGGTTTTACCAATATACCGGCTCTTACAGTAACAGGTTTCGACTACTATTCGACAGAAATTGAAGATTGTATCTATCGAAAATATTGTGCTTAAAGGACATGTGTCTATAGAGAAGATTGCATGTAATGAAAAGATCTATACATACGATTGTATCTGTTGAGAAGATTGTATTTTTAGAGAAGATTGTATCTATAAAGAAGATTGCATGTAACGAGAAGGTCTATAGATACGATTGTATCTGTCGAGAAGACCGTATTTTTTTAGAGAAGATTGTTAGCCAAGGACTGGAAACGTTCCAAAAACAAAAGAAACGCGTTCACGTTCACGTTCCTTGAGTCAAAAAGGAACGCGTTCCGTTCACGTTCCATCAAAAATCGGAATTCCGATTATTTCAGTTCTTGATTGTAGCTGTACAAATTATTGTAAAATTATATTTTGGGCTAAAAACTCAATACCTATCATCCGAAGAGTATATTTCAAAACGAACGGCTTATACGGGTTTGTTGTCATATTTTATTTTTACCCGACTGCGTAAGAATGAGGGTTGTTTTTCGAGAGTATGTATGTAATCAAAAGTTAGACTGCAAAAACTGACTGCAGTCAGGTTTTTTTTTCTATACATACTTGTTCACTTGAATAGATCTATCCAACGATTTAATAACTCATCTTGATTGGATGGAAATCGCCCATCATCCTTTGGGAGTGGTGTATTATGTAAACTGCTACAAATTATTAGATCAAGAAATTAATTTCTAAATAGACCACGTTAAAAGTTTCTGTGGAAATCATTTTGATCAATCTATGATTAGGGCTTTTTGAGATATTGCGATAAATAAGAAAAATATCTCCAAGAGTTATTTTTTTCAATAACAAAAACCTATCATACCTACACGAACGTGTCTCTGCAAGTTTGCCCAATTATTTGTATAGTTTAGGTAGTTGTATTATGTACCTAGTTTTTTTTTTTTGTCGTATTTTTGTTTTTTTTTTTATTTGTCGTTAATGAAGGCATGTAGGTACTTTAGTGATACTGTTATAGTAGACATATACATAGACATGATTATAAGCTGCAAATATGACATCAACCTTGGGTAATACAATACGAAATGGTTCGTTGTGTTTTAATGGCGAATGTGATGCACGCGTGTGGCCGTGATCACGACACTTTGTTGTAGCTATCGCTTTTATCAATTTCACTTTTATCACATTTTCACGGTAAGTTAAAGCAGTCTAGTAGCTGTTAAGAGATTCATTTAGTGCGCATTTTCGAGAAAATAAAAGAAGAATAGTGATTTTCACTCCATTGGTGCAAAAAAGTTTTAAATTTTTGAGGGTTCTAATAAACGAAAATTGCAAAATTCCAAAATTGCCGTTATTTTGTAGGGTTCTGTAGTAAACAGGGAACTCTTATAGTTTCGTCATGTCCGTTTATCTGTCTGCCCGTCCCAGCTTTGCTCAAAAACTATACCTAAAGCTATAATTTGGTACAGATTTGCCGAGAAAGTCGCAGAATAAATTTTTGAAAATAAAATTTATAAAAGTAAAGATTCTCAGAAATTTCACAATTGTAAAAATTAAAACAATTGTCTGCTTTTGAAGCAGCAGCACCAGCTTGTTTTCTAGACTCTGAAAGATGGGACGGCACCGTGTGGCACGTGTGTCGATAAAAGTAACATCTCAAACCAACTGTACTGAACGAGTAGGCTATCATATAGAAACACACATACATACTTACCCACATACATACATACACTCGAAAAACATAACCCTCCTTCTTACGCAGTCGGGTAAAAAGTGCAAAAGTGACGTTCTATTCGCCATTCCTAAGATAATGTTTAGTAGTAGCAAAGAAGACAAATAGTACTACATAGTAGTTTATTTTCTTTTCTTACAAAATACACGAAATACTATCTATCGAGAAGATAATTATTGTTGTCTATCGGACGATAAACGGAACTCTTAATATCCATATACGAAACGAATGATATGTATCTCTAACTATATGTATGTATCAGCTATTTTCTTCATGTCACGATAGTGGTTATTTATATTTAATATATTCTTGTCTTGTGTTTGTTAATATCATTCCACAGTACTATGTACGTTTACGTTCGTCAAACAAAAGTCTACAAGTCCTATTATTTATGACATGCTGTAAATAATTTTGTGAAACAATAGGCTTGGATTTATATTTTCAAGAGCAACGGTGTTTGTGATAGGGGAAATGCATGTTGTGTTGTGAAAGAAAACTTAGTAGTAATTGTAGTTCTAGATACTGAAAACACGATTTCAAAATGCGTAATTTTGTTTTAAAAACCGAGCCGTATTTCTATGGGACCAATCTGAAGTCTTGTATGTACTTTCAAACAAAAAAAATACTTTTTTGTTTTGAATCCGTTTATAAATGACAGAGTTAAAACAAACGAATAATTATAGTTTAAAAACTGAAGCAACCGACTTCTCATGGATGCCATTGTCAGAACTGAACTAAATTGAAATGAGACTACAAGGGAAGTACCAGCTTTCAAATAAAAAAAGAATCATCAAAATCGGTTCACCCAGCCGAAAGTTATGAGGTAACAAACATAAAAAATACAGTCGAATTGAGAACCTCCTCTTTTTTTGAAGTCGGTTGAAAATAGAGCCGGTCAAAATGCAATAGTTAAGAAATATGAGATACAATTTACCCACTTTACTTTATCTGACATTTCATCAACTTTGTCGATATACGTGCAAGAAGTGAATTTTAACATGTACCTAGAGCAACATAAGATAAGGTCTATCTGTGAACTTGAAAATTTAGATAACCAAGTACCTACTTTTGAACGTAAGTAGGTGTAGAACGTTCGGTTAAAACATGTAAACAGGAAATACTTATTACGAGATAGACGCCTTGCGGTGGTTCAATATTTTGTACACAAGTGATGGTCCTTCTTTTCAAGAGAGAGAGATCTGCGAAAGATACAATAAAAACAGTGGACTCCAGGTTGAACAAATGAATACATACTTACTGAAGCTCTAACACTGCGAAATAGCTCCTTCTAGGACAGCTGACATGCTGTTCTCAGCCTCCTCGACCTACGACCACGTAAGCCACTCCACGTGATTGTCTGGGGTCAGGGCCTGGGTTCCGCTCCCAACCATCGCCAGAGCCCAGGATCATCTGTTTGTAGACTCTGACTATAGGCAGGGGATATGCCGTATTGTAGTGACCGGGCACTAGCTGCCTTATTAGCTATCTGTCTGTGACAATGAATTTTGTTCACAGAAACCCCAAATACGTCAGCCTGGGCTTCATTAACCGTTTTGATTGGTTGATTCGATGAAGTTCACCAATGCTTACTGGCTATCCTTGACTGGCAATGGTCATGATGTCCATTATTTATATCACTCTTTAAAAATAGATTACGTTGCACCTATTTATGTATAACTAGCTGTTACTCGCGGTTTCACCCACGTAATGGTGAAAAACGAAAAAAAAAACGATAATCATTATCAATCATCATTATGACATAATGTAGCCTATGTTTGTAGGCTCTCAGATTCTATTTATGAAACAAATTCACCAAGTTAAAAGGTAACAAACAGACAGAATTACTGTAGGTTGTATAATATTCGTTTGGAAGTTTGGTATAGGATTCTTACAATCTATAGATATTGCATACATCTACGTTACCTACTACGTTTCAATATTACACCAACCCTTTTCCACATCTAAGAAAAACACCTCTAGAAAAGATTTTACGTAAATCTCAAAACCAAATGAAGTCTTCAACGCACCTCAACGTACATTATGCAAAGAACATCGGAAGCCAAATCCGATTTCAATCGATCCACATCACGAGCCGTGCGTATTCACACTGAGCAAAGCAAAAATTGACATCAATAAAATCAAATTTCGATAAAGATCGCGTTACCGTGAACGATTTCGAATATACGGAATGTAAACATAGGAAAGAAAGCAATAAGTCGGGACAATCAGTCTGTATATACTGTCTGTTTGTAACAGTATTGTAGCAGCCAGTTGTGGAATTCACATGGTATTATTTCAGCTAGGTGTAACGTAATGTGATGGAAATCCTTTCACTGCTGGCTGTAATCTGGGCTGGGATAGCAATTCCAGACATCATGCTGAAACATTAATAGACCGGTCCGTGATATGATTGTTTGGCCCAGTTACCGGTTTCCAGTGAGGACAAATATTTGGTAACCGGGGACTACGTGTGGGGTTTTAAATTTAAGTTTTAAAGTTTTAAATTTGTTTCTTTTTTAGTTTTAAATTTGCGGTTTATCCAATAATGTATAGCCAAGTGCAAGGGCGTATACATGTTTGCATGAATATACCGAATGTTTCAACCAATATAAATAAAAATCTTTTAAGCATGTTTGTTATTTCTGCATTAAAAAAAAAACCTATTTCTGTACAAAGTAGTTGGGTTAATGTGCAATAATAGCTTGAGCTTTAGGTTGAAAACATGGTATTTTGAGGAAACCATAGTATAGCATAGTAGGGTACTTTCCAATGTCCGACTGGACAGATACTACCTTCAAATTGAAAATTTATCCTCAAGCTACTCAACTCATATAATGCGTTGTATGTACGAATATAGAATCTTCGATTCCCATGTTAGGCTTATGTGATTTCGGTCTGGTAACCTGGCACTAGTGTATTTCCGTACCGAATATTATTGACAAATATCACCCGAACCAAACGTTACCAAATATTACCAAAACCGTTCAGTACAAGTCACTCAGTCAGCATGGAGGAGACCTCCGGCACTGTATGCTGCAGGAGCACAGTAGATACAATCAGCAGGACGTCTGTGGGGACGCAATAAGCGTAATCCCCGAGGCGAGACTCGGAGATACTACGTCAGAAGCGACAAATTGTTTATTTTCTAAGTGTTTTCATAAAAATCATGGAAATGATATTTTACGAGCGGCTCTTTTGTTATTTTCTTCACACGAATTTTTTTTAACTATACCGAGAAAATTGGTACATAATTTTAAAGTGAAGCGAAATATGGACCAACTAGGCATTTGATTATAGCCAATCCTATCTTGCTAGTTTTCGATATCATCGGTTCTTTCTGGTGACGTGTTAAATATTTATGAGGTAGTAATTAACTTTAATTTTTTACAAGTTTTTATAACTGTTTTATTTATTTAGGAAATATAGAACTTCGAGAAAAGGATGGTACGGCGTGGCCTTGCCGCTCGACTTGGCGGGGCCACTGCCGTGCCCCCAGATATACTTTTAGAGTCCTATCAGAAGCTGGTCTTCATGTGATCTAAGCTTAGCTCAACAGATTTCATATTATTATACTATATGCAGCAAAAGTGCTTCATCATCAGACCAGTTCTATGGTGCCATATTATAATGTGTGCAGAAATTTGGGACAATTACTTGAGAAAAATTTAAAAAAAACTGTTAGTTTAGATGTCAAATGTGCATGTGTTTCGTAGCACCCCCGTTAAAGAAAATCTTAATAGAGAACTACGCGTTCAAAGCGTTAATGTGTAATCCAATACTTATTATTCTATTAATTTATCATACTAAGTATTCTACTAATTCCATTGGATTAGAAACAAAAAACTTAAGTTCTACTTTTCTCGTATGTACTAAATGGGTAAGTAAAAGTAAGTAAATTCGTATAGACTGAGTGGCCAGCACTGCCGAAGTTATTAAGCCGCCGAAAGGCCTCCTTTCTAAATGGGTTCCCGACAGGCAACCCATTTAGTAAGGAGTTTCTAAGCAAGCAAGCAAGGAGTGGTTTCTAAGCTAGCACGCTCCATCGTTTACCGCAATATCACTTAAGATCAGATGAGTTGGCGGCTAAACGTAAGCATAATTATACTAATAACAGAAAAACAAATTATAGCAGGTGGTAGATGTACTGGTTAGTTAGATTAGTTGTAGTTTTTAGTTTAGTATTTATATTAATTTAATTTTTATATTTTACATAGTCTTAATTATTTGACTATTCTTATATTTCATATTTATTAGCACATTTTTTCTTAGTAAAAACTATAGCAGATGAAACTGAAAAATAAAAGAATAATTTCACTTCCAGCATTTGTCCGGCCATGGTTACGCGAGGGCGGGCGGACGCCGCGAGCGAGGGCAGCGCGCGCGCCTTAGTCCGCCCTCGACCGCGCGCGGCCGCCGTCCGCCCAGCTACTATCCTCGATCAGCTATACCCATATAGCTGTCTAAACATTATCGAAACTTGCATAGTGTGCATGCTCATTTAACTTTTACATGTGAACGGTAATTGTTAGGCAGCTTGGTTGATGAACAATATAATACACACAATATAATTATGCTGGTGCTTTTTGTAAGTCAGTGGATTTTATTATTTAAAATAATTGAGAATAGTATTGATGAAAAATAGTGTCATACACTTTCTAAGTAAAAGAAAAATATGTGAATATTTCATTTGTATTTGCGTGAGTGTGTGTGAAAATATTATATATTAAAGTTGTTTATAAATTAATCGTTTGCCAAAGAGAGACAGACAATGAATTTACACTTGTAGAGGTACCTATTGAAAAATCAGAGATATTATATGCGAACTTTACCTCAAAATTATTCACTATTTATAAATTAATGTTTTACAAAATTCAAGTAAAATTTTCAAAATGGCTGACAAATTGAACGAGTACGTTGGTTGGACTGGCCGTTTCCACTGTGCCAGGGATCGGTACAGGGAACGATGGTCGCGGTGGAAGGAGCAGCATCCACGAGGAGTTCGGGACGTGGTGGCAGAGTCTCTATTCGGAATACCCAACTCAGACGGCGCGCCTGAGAGGGTATGGCAAGATAGCGAGTACAGTGACTTGTTCAGGTGAGAAAAGGCTTTGAGTTTAAAGGGTAGCTAGAATATTAAAGAACAATTTTTTAGTCAGTAACAGACTTGCGGTTGACCAACTCACTTGATGTTATGAGTCTGTAGTTCGAAATTATTCATCTCGCTCGCGCAAAAGTGATAATTTAAAAGATATAAAATGACTTATAAAAATTATTCACATCAAATATATATCAAAATTCGTGATGTTGCTCTCTAGCAACATCACGAATTTTCGATAAAAACAATTTTGATCTAAGTTAATTTTCATACCTACATACAGGTTTCTATAAATGAAAATTAACTAGGTTCAAAATGAGATTTTTGTCAAAAATTCGTCTGTTGCTAGTATTTGATAAGACTATGATTTTTGATGATTTTTATAAGTCCATTCAATCAATTCATATCTTCAAAGATTTTGGACTCTTAAGTCTTTTCAGTTACATCTTGAAAAATGTAGTAAAATCCAATGTCACACATACGACGGGAAAATTCAATTTTAACATAAATATTTAATTACTTACAAGCTCACCCAGCTAGAAGAAAAAATAACTATGAGAAATTTTAATTTCCCGCCGCAAGTGTTTCGTTGGCCCTTAAGCCTAGCTAAAATATTACTTATGGATGTTTGTATAACTATTCCTTAGGTATTAGGCTTTATGTGAAGATAATCAACATAGCATTAACTAATCCATCAAAATGTTACGTGGCTTACGTCTGTTTAATAACAAACATTAACATGGATCATGTTGGTAGATTCACGATAAGCCTTGATTTTCTTGTTGTTAACTAATATTTTATTATTTTTCTGAATATACAAAGGATTACTTAAGATACATATAATTTTGATTATTTACATTAAATTACTACAAAGGGTTAAGGAATTAAAATAAAGAGAAAGTAAACAGAGGTTACGCTGAATTAATTGGTTGGTAGTAAATCCTTTGTCTCACTTGTGCACACGTTTGCATATTTTAATATATCATCATCATCACAGTCACAGCCAAAAGTCTACTGCTTGACATAGGCCTACTCCATGGATTTAAAAAAAACCGGCTGGAATCCTCTTCAATACATGGTCTTCTTGAAGACGTTGGCTCGTTGTGATACTCGTGAACATAGCCTTCAGTGTCTTGTCTTTAAAGATATATATACAATGAATGAATTACTGTAATTATTAAAGTTTAATATAATATTATATTATAATTATTAATATAAATGAATTTGATAAATACATGTAATAAACGCTCTGGCTGCGTAGTTCGAGTGTTTTGTCCGAAGGATCGAACTATGTGATATTATTTTCCTTTGCTTCCAATTAAGCAATCGGACTATAAAAAAATATAAATGGAATCAAACATACTAGAAACTATGATTCGATAAAAAGTACTAGAATCGATATTCATTTTGTGATTTTTGCTTTTTAAAATTTGTGAATCAATTTCCGACTAACCGGCTTACTTGTATTACACTGGACGTGGTTTTCATAACTATTGCCAGACAAAAGCCAATAAGTACTGGTGAACTCCAACCCATCTATAAGTACAGTTATAGCCCAGAGTAATGAATGGTCATGACCGTTGTTTAACTGTGTCCGTGTCTAGTATCATACATTACAAGTTATCATCATCATTATCTCAGCCATAAGAAGTCCACTGCTGGACATAGGCCTCCCCCATGGATTTCCAAAAAGACCGATTGGAAGCGGCTTGCATTCAGCGTCTTCCCGCCACTTGTATGATGTCATCTGTCCATCTCGTGGCTGGTCTTCCTACGCTGCGCTTGCCGGTACGTGGTCTCCACTCGAGAACCTTTCGGCCCCATCGGCCATCAGTTCTACGTGCTATGTGCCCTGCCTACTGCCACTTCAACTTGCTAATCCGCTGTGCTATATTGGTGACTTTTGTACATCTACGTATCTCTTCATTTCTGATTCGATCTCGTAGAGAGACTCCGAGCATAGCCCTCTGCATAGCTCGTTGCGTGACCTTGAGCTTCCTTATAAGGCCCATAGTTAGGGACCACGTTTCAGTTACAAGTTAGCCATGCAATAATAATATTATTACATTATCATCCGATTTATATGCGAATGAAAGATTTCACAGCCGCCCCATTTCAAAATATTTTTTTACAAAAATAGTTTTATCGCAGATTTTTTTTGTTGTAATAATTATAGTTTAAAAAACTGAACCAATCGACTTCTCGTGGGTGCCATTGTCAGAAATAGACAAATAAACAAATAAACAAATTGAAATGATACCACACGGAAGCACCAGCTTTCAAATAAAAAAAGAATCATCAAAATCAGGTCACCCAGTCGAAAGTTCTGAGGTAACAAACATTAAAAAAATTGAGAACCTCCTCCTTTTTCGAAGTCGGTTGAAAAATGTCCCTAACTGGGTTTTAAAATGGGACAGTCGTTCAGCTAAATCGAAAATCGAGGAGAGGATAAAATTTAACTAGCGAGGTTTGATTAAAATTACACCGGGACAGATGTAACTAATAAAAAGCTTGTAGTTTGTGAAAAGTAGGCAAGATTTTTTTAATCCTGTCAATTCAGTGTAAACTTTAGTGGACGTCGTCGACGAGTAACAAATTGAGTGCGAAACCTAATTGGTCCCATTGTCTCTTATTTTAGACGGAAAAGTCGCATCGAGCTGATGCGTATATCGGCTGCAGTGATGGGCATAGAGTTCTCATACGCTGGAGAAACTGCCTTCGTGTCCCCGACTCTCCTGCAGATCGGCGTACCCCACCATCAGATGACCCTGGTGTGGGCGCTGTCGCCCCTCATTGGCTTCTTTATGACGCCACTGTTGGGGTCACTCAGTGATAGATGCAAGTCGAAGTTCGGGAGACGGAGGCCCTTTATTGTGTTGATGTCATTTGGAGTGTTGTTAGGTAAGAAATTAGTTTAAAAGTAAGAAGTAGTTTTAAAATTTACAGATTGTTCTAGGTGTATGTAGTAGGCACTTAATCCTGGATTACCTTTTGTTCAAAAGTAATTACCATTACTGCGATCATTATAACCAACACAATTACATTATATTCGTGCATAGTGAAGTGCTTGATGACAGAATCACTCCAGAAGAGTAACTGCCTGGGACTAGAAAATGGCATGTTACTATTCAATATATTTTTATTGGATTTCTTTACGATTTAAAAAGAAGGCGTTATTTAAATGATAAGAGAGAACAGCAGACAATAAACCTTTCTTCCAAAATCAACAATTATACGTCACAGGCGTTTTTAGGGTTCCGTACCCAAAGGGTAAAAACGGGACCCTATTACTAAGACTTCGCTGTCTGTCTGTCTGTCTGTCTGTCTGTCTGTCTGTCTGTCTGTCTGTCTCCAGGCTGTATCTCATAAACCGTGATAGCTAGAAAGCTGAAATTTTCACAAATGATGTATTTCCGTTGCCGCTATAACAACAAATACTAAAAATTAAAAAAAAAATAATATTAAGGGGGGTCCCCATACAATAAACGTGTTTTTTTCGTATTTTTTTGCTCAATATTAAAAACGGTAACAGGTAGACGCTTCAAATTTTCACAGAATACTTACTTGTATATTACCTTTTAAAACAAATAATTAAATAACTATAAAGTAAATATTAAAGGGGGGCTCCCATACAACAAACGTAATTTTTAAGCAATTTTTACTCGATCTTAATTAACAGGTAGAAACTTGAATATTTGTAAGTAAATATTTAGAAATATATTAACTATAAAAATAAATACCTAATCGAATACATAAAAACTCACAAAATGAAAATAATCCGTGCATCTAAACGCGGTGCGAGCGCCGCGCCGCGGTGTGGTGGTGGCGCGAACGCGCGGGTAGCGGGGGAGGTAACATCACGGAGCGAGCCATAGCCGCGCGTATTCGCGCGAGCGTCGTCATGCTGCCCGGATGTGTATCGAAAACCTACCTATAAGTTTGCAATTTACTACTTGGAATTTCGTTGAATTCTCGTTATTTTATAAACAGAACTAAACTTTATAGTATTATAGATGATAGTACGGAACCCTTCGTGCGCGAGTCCGACTCGCACTTGGCCGATTATTTATTTATGTAGCCACAGTTTCTGCACTTTTACTTTCAAATTCGGCCATATGGACGCACTAAGATACGTTATATTTTATATAGAAATAGGTTTGCGCTTGATTTACGATGGAGCGCGCTTACCTAGAAGAAACTAATTCACTCGCGATTTAAAGACACCCAATTATATCTATCGGAAAAGACCCACTCAGGAAGCGTATTCCACAATCTAGCAGTCCGCTCGACGAAAGTGGAATTAAAGTGTAGCGTTCAGGTTTTGTGGACGGTCAAGCGAAATTCTAATATGGAATAATAAAATATTTTATATCATCAGCAAAACATATAAAGTTAATAAAAGTATTTTTAGGGTTCCGTACCTCAATAGGAAAAAACGGAACCCTTATAGGATCACTTTGTTGTCCGTCTGTCCGTCTGTCCGTTCGTCCGGGTGTCAAGACCTTTATCTCGGGAACGCGTGAAGGTATCGAGTTGAAATTAAAACCATATACGCAGATTTATAGTATCTTGCTGCAGAAAGAAAAATAAAATTTCTCAGTTTACGTAAAAAAAAGTTACAGCCGAATATGTCGTAAAAACGCATATTTCGACACTCACTGAGGAACCAAAACCTACGAGGTACTTCCCGTTGACCTAGAACTCTGAAATTTGGCAAGAAGCATTGTGTTAGAATACACATATAGGAAAAAATCCGAAAACTGGACATTTTTAATTTAATCACAAAAAAGTAGTGTCTCTATGCAAGGAATGAGGGCCCAAATTTTAAAGTGAATTAACCGTATCATGTGGGGTATCATATGAAAGAGCCTCATTATCATAAGCTAAAACAGGTTTCTAACATATTCTTCGCCCCCTGCAGACCCTTCACTTCAGCTGGGAACCAAAACTTTTTAGGCGAATTTTGATTAAGTACAGAGTGGCCGCGCAAAGCAACGTTGACTGCCTCAAACGCCGGCGGTTTACTGACTACTACAAAATGAACGGGACGCTCGCTCGGATCCGAGTGGAAGGCGCCGCTACTATAGCCCCACCCCACTCGGATCCGAGTGGTGAGCAAGGAATGTGTTAAATATTTTTACAATCTATATCTTTCGGTTTATGAAGGAAAATATATGATTTCCCCCTTTTATTTAGTTTGTACGGAACCTTCGGTGGGCGAGTCTGACTCGCACTTGTCCGGTTTTTTTTCAGGTCAGGTTCGGATTTATCCACACGCTATGGATTGGAATTCGATCGCTTCAAACAATAATCCCTACAAATCAATAACGAAAATGTATCTTCCAGGGTTGATCTTAGTGCCAAATGGGGAATCTATAGGCTACGCTCTCGGTGACGAGAATCCTCTAAACAGGACCGAAGTCCCGTTCGCCTTGGGACCACGGAGCTCGGTGCTGGAAGCGCCTTCGAGTAACTACCATCCTTGGGGCGTAGTCTTCACCGTGCTGGGAACTGTGTTCTTGGACTTTGACGCTGATGCCTGTCAGAGTCCAGCCAGGGCTTATCTTCTCGACGTTACTGTTCCAGGTTTTCTATTTTTTCACTTATTATTGGTAATATTCTGTATCAAGAACATTAGACCACTACCTTCAAAGAAGGTCGCTAGTAATTTAAAAGTAACAGAATAAACAGTAGAAAAACAGTGTGTGAGATTAGTAAGGATAGATGCAGTGGGTAATTAGGTAGTAATTGATGATGATAAAAATTATTTTAAGTGACAGAAGAGAAGTATTAACACTTATTTTGATTTGATGATTTGCATGCCGAAAGGCAGATATGGCGATCTAATTTCTACTTACTACCTATATATTATGTACCCATATATGCAATAAACAATATATGAATATGAATATGAAAATATAGAATATCGGAGAGTTAAGTATGTCTTTAAGGCTCGTAGCTAAGAATTATCAATAAACCTGGCAAAACATCATATTATTTTCGGTTCTAAATTAATTTTACACACAGTATAGAATAGTTCCTATCATATTTTCTTTTAATTACAATTTATAAAATTACTCAATATGTATGTAAAATTTAATTGTTGTGTAAAATTAATTTCTATATTTGGTCAAATCTAGATAATTTCAGAAATTTCATTAACCATCGCTTACACGGAATACGATAAGTCATTGTTATAATCAAAGCCAGTAATTGTTATTGACATGGTGAAGACAATCTAGCTATTATTGAAAACCGTCGAATAGATAGATTTCATAAATTTGATGTATTTCAAGCTTTACCACACCATAAGAGATTAATTATTAGGCGAGTTGTGGCAAAACGAGGAACAAGAGAAAATATAGAACGTTTCGTATTTCCGAAATCCTTGGCATTATTTATTTGTACTTTAGAACGGCCTGCTCCGCATTATTATCTTGACATGACAGTTCTAGGTCATACTTACATTTAGCACCCTTCCTTATTGAAGCCCCGGTTCCACTAATACCCAAGATTAGTTTCAGTTTACGTGACGATGTAATAACGCTCAAATGGGTTAACCCACTGAAATAGAAACTGAAAGTAATTCAATTAACGACTTCAAAAAGGTAAATATTGTACACTCGTGCCTGCAATCTGAAGTGGATGAATGGCAGGACTGCCGTTCCTCTTTTTTACGCTGATCTGATTAGTTATTTCAATAGCCTCTTAAGAATTTTATTAGAACTACCGATTACTAACATAATATTCATACTAGTGTGTCTCACATTGAGTCATTGAGTCATTTTGACTGGCCTTGTGGCTCAGTTGGCAGTGTGTTTGCGTCTACCTGCTGAACTGAAAGGTCCTGGGTTCGATCCCCACCCAGGGCAAACATTTGTGTGATGAGCATGGATGTTTGTTCTGTGTCTGGGTGTTTCTATGTATCATATGTATATTTATATATACAACAAAAAAAAAAGTATATATGTATTCTATCAGCCATCTAGTTCCATAGTACAAGCTTTGCTTAGTTTGGGCTAGATGGCGTTGTGTGAAATGTCCACAAATATTTATTCCAACTTTAAACTTTTAGAGAATATCAATCACGAAATAACATTTTCAGAATATTTTGTTTATTATTTTAATATCATTTATCCCACCAAAAACATTTCATGTAAAATTGGTTGTCATGTCTAGCATTGTTATGCCACTTTCACTGACAAAAAGATATCAGATGAGATCTGACTGAATCTGAAGAGCCAAGCCGCTAACTCTACAAAGTCTAATGCCTTGTCTTTGTAAGTCTTAAATCTTGGTCAAAAAGCATGTTACAGTCTTGTTCATCCCTTTTTCCGAGTCTGAATCCGAGTATTTAATGTTTCTTCAATATATGATCAAAATCGGATGTATTGCTCATAATTTTGTTTCCTTCTTTTACCTCCTCCTCCAAAACTTTCATGACAAATAATTTCTCCCAAATATCATTAAAATTGAATCGATAGTAGTGTCGAAACGAATCGATACAATACGAATACCAGTTCTCATAAATATTGGTCGGAAAATTTGACCTAGGTATAATAGAGAATAAATAACGAAAACAAAATCAGTCACTTCTGAAATTAAGGCGTTTCGCTCGTTCAGTCAATAAACATGCCTTTATTTACTTAAAAATATATCAAACAACGTTCCAAACTTTTCTCGAAATCACGTAGCCGTTTCAGGTATTATTTAAAGTACAATGTTTACAAGATAAATGTATGTAAAATCAGTTTTTAAAATCCTTAACCTAGTTTAATTGATACTCTGGAATGTATTTCAATATTTGTTCGAGTTGGGACGTCACAGCATGTGACTCGGTGTGTATTTTGTCGTATTTTCCATCTCAGAAGAGTGATGAACCGAAAAACGTCTCTTTATCAGCGACGGCCGACCGTGATTGATTTATCTTGGTGCTAACTCTATTTTGGGTTTTCCACGTATACCTAACGGTGAATAAACACGAGCTGAGAGAAAAATTTAAGATAAACGTAGGATCTTTGTAGATGTAACGTTATCCATTACATAAGATAATCGTTTAAGGGCTAAAAGTAGACATGCAGTGAGAAATTTAAATTTCAAACAGTTATTTTTCCTTGTAGCTAGTTCGGGTAACAATTATTATAAGTGATCATAAAACTTAACTTCTGGTTAGATATGTGGGAAAAGTAAAAAAAACCGGAGTATTAGCAATTTTTTATGCAAATTATTTCGGACTCCAGTGCGCGTCAGGCCACATGCAGTAGTAGTATGTACTTACACTTTGAATGTACTCAATACTTATGTAAACCAAACCTAAAATAAACGTATACAAGCGGTGAACGCGACAACTAAAACTAGAGTTGAGTAAATAGGCATACACAATTTGCAACTCACACATAAAAGTAATGAAGTGTATAGTATTCGCGCACGTACACACAAAGATGTTAGAACGGTAACGTAGTGGGGCGTGTCGGCAAGAAAGGACGTCATGCCATTTTCCGTCACGGCACACGCGTTTCTTAGTTGGTTTTACTGCTAAGGTACGCCAATAGAAGTTCCACATAAAAAAAACATACATCAGCGAGTGCGTAACTTTCCCGGTAACACAAAACCTTCCTAGAAAATAAAGATCTCTGCAAAAAAATAACAAATAATGAAATTCTACACCATTATCAACATTTACATATTTTATGACGTATAAGTCTAGAGCATACAGGTATTTACGTTAAATTGCATACAGCGAGCGACAATTTGATGCCGTGTGTACACGGCATTCGGAAGTCAGTCCAATATTTACTTTGTGCCTTCTATCTCCGTTATGTAGGACGTTTTCATCTCAATACTAATATTTGAATTTTCCAAATATTTAGCGAGAGAAGCCGGTGGAAAATTGGACTTGTCAAGTCAAATAACGCGCGGATATGATGTGATTTTGGTACGATAGTAATATTCAGATCCGATATCTGGATATCTAACCGGTTATAGGCGAAACATATTGATAGCTTCTTGTAGGACGTGTTTAATGCTCTATTTTCAGGTATAGTGATATAAATAATCTTGTTTTTAAGGATCAACATAAGATATGCGGCGAGAAATTCGAATGATAGGTTATTTTTTGTATAAAAAGCGAAAATCAATATTTATTAACTGAAAAGGTGGAGTTCAACGACTCTAATTGTCTTTAGACCTTTATCGGTTTGGGGTAATCGATTTGATTTTTGTGTACTTAGTAGTTTAATTGTTTGATTTTGTGTAGTTCGTATATTGATTTTATAGTTAATAAAGGCACTTGCCCGTTTTAAAGAAACGACTATGATATAATATGACATTTCAATAATAATTAAGTTTTATGTTTCGTTAATTTGAATAAATAATTAAAGCTTAGGTCTCATGTATTATGAAACTACAAAAATTCTTAAGACCCGATCACGCATCGCCAAGCGCAGTGTTGAACATTCAGGCACAACGTAGATTAGACCCTTATACAGGTGGCGGGAACCTACTACATACTTGTAGTTACAGGCCGCTTCCAACCATTTTTTTTGGAAATCTATATTCATGATAATGATTATACTCCTTTAGATTGTTTTAAAAGTATTTTACGGTTCCGTAGGAACTATGAGGAACCACCCTGTACGTCTGTCTGTTTCTATCTGTCTGTATGTTACAGACATTTTACTTAGAGACAATGTCCTAATCAAACGAAATTTAGATAGTACCTAGATGTCTTCCGTAAAATGCTCCAAAATGCCGCAGTAAAATTTTCGAAAAAGTGAGAAGAGATCTAGATTTTCAAGACTAATTATAGTTGATGCATGAATTTCACTTTCTGATTACAACTTTTTGATATTAAAACACTATTATTATTAACGGGATATTTACCATGGTTCGCGTTAATTTTGATGAATGACTGTGATAGTTTAAAAAAGTGTTTTTGAGATTAATCGATAAATATGTACAACGCTTAAAGTCATTATTGTATTGACGTTTTTGCAATTGCAAAGTGGCTGGAAACAATACTCGCCAAGTAGTTTTTTTAACCGTCTTCCAATATGAAGGAGGTTCTTAATTCGGCTGTATGTTTTTTGTATGTTAGTTCAGCAATTACTCCGCCAATTATGCATATTTTTTAATGATTCTAGTTTTGTTTGGTATATAATACTTTATATTATATGGTCCCATATAAATTTTATCAAAATCGGTTCAGTACTTTGGCTTTTATAACAAAATACTGAAAAAATGTCGTCCAAGTAAACGAAATACGTATTTTGAAGTCGGCTTTTTCAGTTTTTTCAACTATAATTATTAGAATAAAGCATTAGCTACGGAACCCTACTACCATATGCATGACTCGACACGGTCTTGGCCACTTATTTCTTCATGTTGTGTTTCAATATAGTTTTTTTTCAGAGGACCACGCCAAAGGCCTGAGCACATTCACGGTAATGGCAGGTCTCGGAGGCTTCATGGGGTACGCGCTGGGAGGCATCAACTGGGATGAAACAACCTTAGGTATGATTTGCACACTAGTTACAGTTACATACCTTTTCTACCTTATGAATAGCAAAATACTTACTTACAGGTATAACTATAATTTTATTTTAAACGGTCAAATACAATACACAAATCACAGTTCGCGGGCAAAATACCCAAAAGTCTGCGACATCCTCACATCCGCCGACCGAGGTGAGCGTCGACTTATTGTTCTCTTGAAATACCGCAGGACCAGCTGTAACGTACTGGAATGCAATGTGTTAAATACATTTTTTTCACGTTTTAATATCGTGCGAACGAGCGGTCCCTTTGTCGGCACTTAATATTTTCTGACCACGGCCCGCAATAATCGTGGGAATTTCAGGTTTGTGTTTATGTTCCCAGAAAAAATATTGCCTTTTATAGCGTATAATCAGCTTCTAGTATTGTAGAGTTATGACCATGAAGAATTAGAAGATGAAGTTCGATGCGAGTTTTACCTACATAAGTAAATTTGAAGAGAATTGCTGATCGCTGATTAAAGTTAGACTTCTGGGCTTTGTTCAGGCATGATTCGATTTGATGACAACGGATTATCTTCCGTTTTCTAGACATCCGTACTAGAACGCTTACCTATTCACTTTTAAACAACCCCTGGGTTAAAGGGATGTCATAAGAAACACTGACGCCACAAGAGCATTCCACACTTCTGCCGTGATAATGAAAGCCGCTATTAGTTGCTGGCAATTATTTTCAATTATCGAACCTGGACTCGATTAGCACAGTACAGATGGCGAGATAAGAGTGAGGCCTATACCCAGCAGTGGGATAAAGGCTGTGGATGATGATGATTAATTATTTCCAATATCTCTTTACCTTGAGAGTGCCCTACATTTTGCAGTCGAGTATTTTATTTTTCTTTTAATAATACTATTTCGATTATAACTTTCGTAATTGACGCCCAGAAGTTTAAGTGTAACATGTTTGTGTAAAAGCCTCAAGCTGTTCCTAACTCCAGAGTGAAACACTAACTTTAGGGAACAAAATTATCGAGATTTAGCCCGTTGAGTCCTAAATTATGCTTAGGGTAGATTAGACGGATAATTACCGAGAAAATTGGGAAATTCGATATTCAAATTTGATGATTGAAATTGTTGGTTGTTAGGAAGTTAATTTTCTTATAGACAGAAATGATTTTACTAACTACGAACATCTACGAATAGAAACTTGATAATTTCGGTTTAATTCCCATTTTCTACGCTTCGTTCTAAATATAATATTTATTCATGACAGGAATAAAATTCTCAAAAGCGTTATCTAAATTTGAGCTAATTTAGATAATGCATAAAAACTCCTCTGGGTAACAGGTTTCTGGTCTTTGATGAGACCATCTGCGATATCTCTACATGGACATATCCATTTTCTTGCACTGTTGTAATTGCCTTGGGAATTTTTAACGTTTTTTTATTATTCAGTAACAAAAGCCTTGTGCTCTACCATCAACTCACCTTATGATCAACAATAGTTTCATACAATACCGGCATTCCGACAATAGATTAATTAATACTGTCTGTTTGAATCATATTATCAACTTAATCCGTTCGATACGAAAAAGGTAGACTTGCATCTCTGATTCACCACATTACATACATACATACATATTATTAACTACAACAAAACAATATACAGACTATTACAGACTCAACTAACTAAACTACTACAAAAAAAGCATATCGATTACCCCAGACCGATATGAATCATACATACATACATATTACGAATAAATCATAAATATGTATGTATGTATGATTATATAATCATGTCTATTTTCCCTTACGGGGTAGGCAGAGCATCAAAGACCATGCGGTCGTATGATGCCGTATTTGACCGTAGTTAGAGGGTTGGATGGAGGGTTACATGGTAAGGGTATTAGAAGTTTAGGAGATATTGGAGAGCAAGATGTAATGTTAGCCACCACATTAGAAACATAAAAAATAATAATTACTTAGAAAAAGGAATTGATAATAAATTTATACATACATTGAAATTAAACAACTTTTAACAAAAAAGACAACTGTCATCTAGTCTCACCTGTGACCACGGACGATGCAAAGTGTTCGAAACGTCAGATCATACAGTTATGTAAAATATACGCGAGAAATCCGTGAAATTGCTTAATTTCAATGAGTAACAATTGCGAAAACCTTATATTACTTATATGTACGTGCATGTTATCAGGTGAAATATTCGGCGGGCACGTCCGTGCCGTGTTCTCACTAATCACCGTCATCTTCATCATCTGCGTGTCTGCGACCATCACCAGCTTCAAGGAGATCCCTCTCGAGGAGTTGAAAGAACAGGTATGTACTTTTATTGAAAAAGGTAAGTATGCATGATTTGTTGATTCGCTGGATTGCTCTAGTAGAGTGGCTAATATTATATGAGTCTAAATAAACTTAGCACCCCTTGCTCCGCCGAAACCAACGTCTTAAGTTCCCTGTCTTCTTTCCGCAACTGTCATTACGTGTCAGCCAGAAGTTTATATAATATGTTAAGCATCGCTTAAAGTTAAGTAACGTTTTTCGGTAAGGAAGTAACTGTATAAAGAAGGTTCGTATTAATTAGCCGAACCGCTTAACTGAGTCTGTTCCTGAGGTATGGGAGCGGCACGGGAGGGTTCACATGTAATAGCAATGTTGACGTCACGCGTCATTTGATGTACAGTAATATAACCCCTTCCGTACCGCTCCCATACCCCAGGAACAGACTCAGATAAGCGGTTCGGCTATAGTTACACTTATTTATTTTATGTATAGGTATGTAGTGAATTGAATACAAATAACACCCTATGTGTATATTTCTTAGATCAATTAGAATACCGAATGTTTTATCGGCAGTAAGACAATGTAAACGATATGATAATTTCTTAGGACGAGTTCCGGAAGCAAGCTCAAACCGAACGATATCAGGAGAGCATCGACTTGGATGATGGCATTGAGAAGGGATTGAGGAAGGAAAACATTTCCTATGGAGCCGTCAATCAAGCTGAGGTAAGTTATCGATTTACCGCTATTTTATTTTGTATTAATAATATAATTTTCTTTATTCAGGTACAAGTCCCATTAGATATCAATTTAGTTAAAATAAAAATATAAAATTGTATGTATAAAATAAATATAAATTAAAAGTAAATCTACTACATAATCTGTCTTACTTATAAACGCAGAATAAGTGCATTTTAGTTAAACAGTGTTTTGTTCCGTTTTCGCGCGTGACAATTCAGGTCTGTCAGAAAGTGACATTCCTTATTCAGTGAATAAGATTTTAAGTTGAGTTTATAAATCATCATCATTGTCTTGCCCTTTTCCTACTAGGTGGGGTCGGCACAGCACGTTTTCTTTCGCCCCTTCACTTTGTCAGACGTCATTTTCTACACTCACACTTTTCGCATATCATCTTTCACACAGTCCATCCACACTTTCTTAGGTCTCCCTCCCGCGGCCCTACCACTTACCATCATGCGTAGGGATAAGTAAAATGGTTAATTGTTATTGTAGAGTACTCCAACGGTGCTGGCAGGATCAGAAGGTCACGGGCAGCACCTCTCCCTACGTCACTACCTGCACTCGATCGTGGTGATGCCGAGCTCGCTGCGCGTGGTCTGCCTCACTAACCTGTTCTGCTGGATGGCGCACGTCTGCTACTCACTGTATTTCACCGACTTTGTAGGAGAGTCCGTCTTCGGAGGGAATCCTGCTGTAAGTATTATGCATTAGCTACATGTTGTACATATTTTTCCCTTTACTCGTTTCTGAAGTTAAAATTCTTTTAGGCGCGCTGAGAAATCTATTTTGTGCGTATTTTTTTAACCGACTTAAACTTAGACTTAAAAAAAGGAGGTTATCAATTCGACTGAATGTTTTTATTTTTTGTATGTATGTTCACTGATTACTCCGTCAATTGTGCATTGATTTTCTTTATATATTTGGTCACACTTCAAAGGTCCCATGTAAATTTTATCAAAATCGGTTTAGTACTTTGGTTTTTATAACCAATAACTGGTAAAATATTAGCCAAGTAAACAAATTGCGTATTTTGAAGTCAGTTTTTTCAGTTTTTTTAAACTATAATTAAGCACTAATGAGATATTAAATGTTAAATTTCATTAGGCCCAAAAATCTCGTTTTCAGCAATATTTTTGGGCCTAATGAATCTGGAATATAGTAACGCTTGCGCATTACTGTTTGTCGGTAAAATAATTAGCAAGGTCACCTTAAAAATATTACAAGGACTGTCATCATCATATCAGCCACAAGGAGTCGAGTAATGGACATAGGCTTCGTCCAGGGACTCCCAAACGACCCTAATGGAATTGGGTTGCATCCAGCGTCTTCCTGGCACATGTATCAGGTCGTATGTTCACCTTGTAGCTGGTCTTCCTACGCTGTGCTTGCCATTACGTGGTTTATCTTTGAGAACTTTTTGGCCCCAATCGGTATTAGTCTGCAAAAGCACGGTATTTTATCTATACTCGAATAAGGAACTCTGGATGTCCAGTATTTCCGTATGTTACAATATACATAAGTAGCTATAACGGCTCATCATTGAAGATATCTTATCTAGTACTCAGACTAACATGATTGATTGAATAGATACTTATGATTATACGCACGGATGTCTTAGTTTAACACGAACCTGAGTCATTTGTGATAAATACCTATTTGTCTATTTTCATGCCTATCTTTCTAGCGGTAGCTCTTTTGCAGACTTCGTTTGGGGAAATATCACATTTTCCCAGTGAATCATCGCTATAATGTCAGGCAAAACGAGCTATGGAGAGGACTATGTTCGTAGTCACCCTGCGAGATCAAATCATAGATGAAGTGATACGTTGAAGTACGAAAATCGTCTGACATATTACAGCGAATTAGCAATTTGAAGTGGCAGTTGGCAGGGCACATAGCACGTAGAACTTATGGCCGAAGGGTCCCGAAAAGTTCTGGAGTGGATACCACTTACCGGCAAGCGCAGCCTTGGAAGACCAGCCACAAGGTGGACTTGAAAAAAAACTCTAAAAGTTACAAATTTTCCCTTGACAAACTCGCGCGATAAAACGTATTTGATGAAAACTTTAACATTTTCTATCGTGTTTTCCATCAAGTTGCGCAAGCGGGTCGCCACCACTCATTAAACAATTTGATTAAATTTAAACAGAGTTTATTGACGGAAAATTTTACAGGAACGAGGAAAGTTTCGTGCTGAGTTGTGACTTTATGACTCTAATTGTTTGCAGTAGATTTACATTATAACGTACAACGAAATTGTTTGTGATTGATCTTAATATTAGGGTTCCGTACCCAAAGGGTAAAAACGGGACCCTATTACTAAGACTTCGCTGTCTGTCTGTCTGTCTGTCTGTCTGTCTGTCTGTCTGTCTGTCTGTCTGTCTCCAGGCTGTATCTCATAAACCATGATAGCTAGAAAGCTGAAATTTTCACAAATGATGTATTTCTGTTGCCGCTATAACAACAAATACTAAAAATTAAAAAAAATTAAATATTAAGGGGGGTCTCCATACAATAAACGTGTTTTTTTCGTATTTTTTTGCTCAATATTAAAAACGGTAACAGGTAGACGCTTCAAATTTTCACAGAATACTTACTTGTATATTACCTTTCAAAATAAATAATTAAATAACTATAAAGTAAATATTAAAGGGGGGCTCCCATACAACAAACGTAATTTTTAAACAATTTGTACTCAATCTTAATTAACAGGTAGAAACTTGAATATTTGTAAGTAAATATTTGGAAATATATTAACTATAAAAATGAATACCTAATCTAATACATAAAAACTCACAAAATGAAAATAATCCGTGCATCTAAACGCGGTGCGAGCGCCGCGCCGGGGTGTGGTGGTGGCGCGAACGCGCGGGTAGCGGGGGAGGTAACATCACGGAGCGAGCCATAGCCGCGCGTATTCGCGCGAGCGTCGTCATGCTGCCCGGATGTGTATCGAAAACCTACTTAGAAGTTTGCAATTTACTACTTGGAATTTCGTTGATTTCTCGTTATTTTATAAACAGAACTAAACTTTGTAGTATTATAGATGATAGTACGGAACCCTTCGTGCGCGAGTCCGACTCGCACTTGGCCGATTTTTTTAACTTTATTTTTATCGGTATGGCGTACATGTAGGTAATAAGCCATAGTATAAAGATAATATCTTTGTATTATAGTAAGAAACATCTTCCTAGGTTTTCTACGAAGAATACCTTCGTAGAACATAAAAGTAATTAAAAAAAAAAAACGACTTCAAAACAACCTAATTAACTGAAAAGGGAGAAATAATTCGAAATAATCAAAACTGGGTGTCTGCGTAAGTAGGTACGTAAACCAAACATTTTTTGAGGCCGGTGTCAGGCCCTAAACTATCATCAACTAAGTCCTATACAGACTCCCCCCCTCCCTAGATCTTTTGAAGTGTCATAATTATCGGTCGAACGCAATTTTTCGCAGATTCGAATTTAGAGCAGCAGCTCTTCCTACACAGACTCAAACCAATCCTAGTTGGTATATCATAGCAACGTTTAATGAGGCTTTGCTCATAAATGTATTTCAGGCAAATACATTATGATGTTCAAGACATTCAATTTAACACATACAAAATGTTGACTTGCAGTAATAGGGGTCAGCCCATCACCTACATAAAAAACAATTTTCCTCAATCACTTTTGTTCTGTTTTGACACCAAATATTTGTAATTGTAGAAAAATATTAATAAAATCGATAGAAAATCTCCTGAATTTATACGTTTAGGTAAAAAATATTTAAGTTAAAAAAAAAATGTTTTTAGGGTTTTGTACCTCAATAGATAAAAACGGAACCCTTATAGGATCACTTTGTTGTCCGTCTGTCCGTCCGTCCGGGTACCGTGTACAACCTTTATCTCGGAAACGCGTGAAGGAATCGAGTTGAAATTAAATCCATATTCACAGATCCATATACCTATATAGTATCTTAAAAAAAGTTACAGCCGAATATATCGTAAAGAACGCACATTTCGACACTCACAAGGGAATCAAAACCTATGGAGTAAGTACCCCAGAAAGAAAAATAAAATTTCTCAGTTTTCGTTAAAAAAAGTTACAGCCGTATATGTCGTAAAAAACGCACATTTTGACACTCTGGGAATCAAACCTATGCTATAGGGTACCTACTTCCCGTTGACCTAGAACAATGAAATTTATAAACAATAAGCATTGTGTTAGATTACACATATTTTTAATTTAATCACAAAAACTAGTGTCTATAAGCAAAGAATGAAGGTCCAAATTTTAAAGTGAATTAACCGTATCATGTGGGGTATCATATGAAAGAACTTCAGTAGCATAAGCTAAAACAGGTTTTTAAATATTTTTACGATATATATTTTTCGGTTTATAAAGGAAAATAGAAAAAAAATATGTTTTCACCCTTTTATCTATATGATATATTATGAACTATCTTTTACAGTATGCCTGGGAAGAGAAGCAGCTGCTACATTATATAACGTAAAGATTGAACGTATAGTGTTAAAAGTAATCTTTATGTTGATTAACGTAAAGATTGTTTTAATGTGTATGGTTCCAGGCGCCTGTCGGCAGCGAGAGCCGGGTCCAGTACGAGGCTGGCGTTAGGTTCGGCTGCTGGGGGATGGCGATGTACTCACTCTCTTGCGCCTGCTACTCCACCGTTATCGAGAGGCTCATCAAGAAGCTTGGGTAAGGATTAGGCAAGTTATTGAATGGTAACTAAGACCGTCTATATGAAAATATTCTACCACGATGCTATAACCTAGTAAGTACCGCAGATTCAGATTTAGATTACCTGCGACGCTATAGTATTTTTTTAACCGACTTCCAAAAAGAAGGAAGTTATCAATTCGATCCGTATGTTTATTTTGTTGTATGTTTGTTCACTGATTACTCCGTCATTCGTGAACCAATTATTTTGTTTCTTGAATTGACATATAGAGAAAGCTCCCAAGTTGGTCCCATAATTATTACATAAACATTGCTTTATTACTTTTTGAATAATATTTAAAAATGAAAATTTTCATTGTATTCCTGAGTGAAATGCGTCAGATTATAGAATCGCAGAGTTCCACCAACATGTTTTTCTTTGCAAAAGTGTCAAATGTTAAGGATAATCGTATAAATATATAATCTACACATCTTCTAGTGTTCGAAGATGAAGCCTTTGACATTCAATGACAAATCTCATTCTTGACAAAAAAAATAAACGAGCGGATGAAGAGAGGTTTCTTTAAAAAGTTTACAACCGTGAAGGATTTAGTAAAAGTAAAACCGTCTTACTCTTTATCCAATACTTATGTATAAGGTGAAAATAGAGTTACTTCGACAATTGAGCGTTTTGTTTAATTATTACCCGACTGAGCATGATGATATATTATGAATCTTATGTATCCTAAGGGCTTCTTTCATCATCCCCGAGTAAAGTTCAAAGTTGGCTACTCGCCACTTGAACCGCCAAGTATGTGTAGATTTCAATTTCATAAAGTCTGAGTAGCCTTAACCATCTCATAAACTGGCCCGTAACTTACATTTGACTTCATCCCCCGAGTATCGGAGATAATCGACGAGTAAGGCCATTGTCAGTCATAAACATATGTGCCACTCGCACAACCTCTGTTGTAGATGTACCTGGATGGTGTTTTATTGTTTTATGACCTTTTGTTCAAACGCAGAAAAGGGACGTTATTTCCAGGTATACTACGATATCTTGCCTACTTTCCGTTAAATATGAATTGAAATGTTAGATCATAGTATTATGAATGCACTGAGAGCCAAAACCAAACACATCTCTAAAAAAATGATTTTCGTTCTATTCAATGTTTATTTCTAACTAATATAGAGAAATAATAACACCAAATAACCACCTCATATAAATATCATATTTCATACTTCAACTGTCATGTTAAATATTATGTCAAATATGCGATTGTGGCGCTACGTGTGTTTGACTAACTAAACAGTTGTAACAAAGGAATTTGAACGAACAATGAATGTTTTCGTTCTTTCATTCGGGTAACCCCTGAGTTATTACTCGGAGCTAAGTTTTCGTTTGTGAAACAAAAGTTAGTCAAGACTATTACCAATTAATTAATTTTGTTATTATTATACTCTTATTATTATTATTATTGCTGAGTATCATTACTCGGTACGTAGCTACTTTACACTTTACTCACAGATGATGAAAGAGGCACTAATCCTTTCTAATACTACAAGTAACGAAATAGCGTACTTTGAAGTCGGTTTTATTATTTATATTGTGTATTAATAAAATCGTTGAAAAATTACATTCGAGATTGTCTATTGGCATGGCACTGTGCGAACGAAGGGCTATAGCTTCATTAATGAAGTAAATTATTAGCGCATTATGAACTAATATTCTATCATTATGACATAGCGAAAAAACAATATTAGGTAAAAACTAAATTAAGTACATATTAGAAAGGTGTTAAAACAAGTTCGTTTATTGCTGTTGTAAAAATATTGTTTGGTGCCAACCAAACAATATTTTTAAAGGCTGAACTGTAATTTAATTTTTTAAGTGGACTCCTTGTCAAGCCAACGTCGATATTTTATCCGCCCACAGCTCAGCGAACCCTAAAACTTTCAGGAAGTTCGGCAGAATGAGATTTAATTGACAGCTTGAATTGACTTTGAAATAAAACCGGACTATACTACGTAGGTACCCACGTCTATTAGATATAATATTAATGATCTAAACGATTACAAGAATTTTGAGAATGTTGAAATTAAAAGTTTTAAAAACTGGACTAAACCACATGCAATTGTAGAATTCTAGATATCCAAATTCCGATTTGTATGTTTTTAGCGTGTTTAGGCGAAGGCTACACGCTACATATATCTATTAATATGTGCTGGTATCAAATGTGTGTATAATATCGTTATGTTAATATGTATATTTCAAGTGTATCTCTAATGTATTATATATTAAATTGCACTTTATACAAGAAGCGTACACCCAACGCTATTTATGTCAAAAATATATATTTTATTATTCGGTGTACCAAACTGCTACTCGTGACTTCGTATGCGTAAGAAAAACTACTTGATAAAAAGAATATATACAAAATTTGAGAAACTACCAAAGTATGTTTTGTCCCAAAGCGATCTTTAACAAATATAGCTAACAAAATTAATTGAAATTAAGACAACTTTAACAGATTTATCGCGTATCTCAATACACGTATATTATTTGTTTAATTCCAATGAGTGACATTCGTGAAAATTAAATTAAAACAATAAAACGAGGTCTATTAGGGGTTCTACGATCGATTTTAGAGATCTAAGTTCATGCTGCTGGATCCCGCAAATACCTGGATGAAATTTTCTTGCGGGATTGCATTCTCTATATGTATGACGTAGGTATGCTTAATGCACATTATATTATCTACTTCAGTATTGAACATCTAGCCTACCCTATAAAAAGATGTATAATCAGTTTTAACATCATAATTACTGCTAGTCACCATTAGGACGAAACCGTGAGATTTATATTTCTTAATACCCAATAAGCCCACAATCCTTGAGAACACTGTAGTCACATCTCACAGACTAGACTACACCGCCACTATGACACACAACAGTTGATTGTCCCACTGCACTGTGTGTCATCACCCTAAAACAAATCAAGGCTAACATGAGGTTGCGTTAATCTCTTCATGGAACTGTTGATGTCATCGTACTAACAGTCGTACCCGTAATTTACTATAACCTACATGGACTTGGGTAAAGTTAGCGGCAAACATCTGGAGCAATTTTGATCATGACCTCTCTTTTGTTTTTGTTTAAAATAAAAGAGAGGTCATTATGGAACATTGCTCAAGATGTTTACCGCTAAGTTTATCCAATGTTATTTTTTTTACATTTTTACATTGTGGCGCCATTTAAAAAAATGCATGTCTAGATTAACATGGATTTAACTCGGGAAATTTTTCGTAGTATGATTTTCTACGATTTTAAGTGTAATTTGACAGCTCAACAGAGCGTCGCTCGGCTTCAATATGCTTTTGGCGATGAAGCACCATGCAAGACCTTTTGATTTTGTTTAAAATAAAGAGAGGTCATTATGGAGCATTGCTCAAGATGTTTACCGCTACGTATATCTAATGTTATTTTATCTCGACACGTACTTTATATTGTACACCAATGTTGAAAGGACATAATTATGTATTTATATTTTTAGACACATAATATGTGATTGAATTAAGCTTTAAGGTACATACAGCTTTTATCGATCCCCTTAAGAAAAATTTAATTTTAAACTCGATGGCTTTTATTAAGAGTTTTAAGATTCCATAGTAACTACGAAAAACCCTTATATATTCATCGTGTCTGTGTATCATTCAAAAAATATTTAGGGGACATACACAAAACGAATTTTAAGCATGCGTTGGTATGCGTAATAATTTTATTTTAGTATTTTAAGGAGAGAGGGGGTAGGGTCGTTATTAGCTGCATTTACCTTAATAGAATGTTGAAAAATTAAAATCGGAGTACAAGTCTTTTTATTCTGACACTATTAAAACGAGCTTTTGCAAATATACTGGGCACCTCAGACAAGTATCCTGAAATATCCAATATCACTTTCCTCAGACGAGGTTGTGTTTGACCACAACCTCGGCTATTTCCTAGCTGTAATTGGATCACCCTTGACTTTCAGCTGTCGCCTTTTGCAGGCTTCGCGTTGATTTTAAAATCGATACCCGGCTTAGCAGGCTTAAAAGTGTTGCCGTCGTTTGAAATTTAAATTTAGAAGCGATTGATGGAACGCAAGTGAAAATGGTAAAACGAAAATTTTCTTCGAAGAATGTTCTAGAATGGATTGAATTTTATAGACGAATAATCTTGTCAAGATGATGTTTTGCAGTCATGAGTCGACACTGCCACCTGCCCAGTTAATTTGCAACACCTATCTTCTATACTACATAAATATACATCTTAGCTTAATATACATAATAATAACTGGACAAGTTCCTGTCGGGTGCCCCGATTATTTATTATTATTTTTTTACCACTGTCTCTAAGTATATACATGATTTTTTTCATAAATTTCATAAATTAATATATGTATACATAAATTTTTAGCTTTGTAGTATTTTTTTGTAGAAATAGTCTTTGACCAAAGCCACGGACAGACAAACAAACGGACATTATGAAACTATAACTAAAAAGGTAACGGTTCCAAATCTGTACATTTTTTTAATTCTTAGTACGTGTATGTTCATAGCATCTAACAAGAGACCCTGTTTTAAGTTCACATAAATTGCGATGTGGCCCAACACGCACTTTGCCGTTTATTAAGTTTGTAGTCTTTCACACTCATTCCTTCAATTTTTTTTTATTCCTTCAATCTGAATTTACATTCGCTTGTATAAATATTACCCTAATCTAAAAGGAGGTTCATTTAGATTATATCAAATACAATAATTGGTACGATGCTTCACACAAATACGTATTAAGCAGGTACCCACTGATGCCTTAATTTAGGTACTCGGTTATGGAATCCTGGTTATTCCACCGGAGAAGGCTTAAATATAATTTGATATCGCCTCAAGGGATTCTCGATTTTATCTCTATATACAAGTTTTTGCTTGATTTGGCGCTCGGTTGATTACGTCATAGATACTGTTTCTTTATTGGAATATTATTAATTTGGTATACCTAAATAAAGCCAAAAGAGACGAAATACTACTTCAAAGCAATTACTTGCTTCATCATCATCATTATTATTTCACTATCATCCACTGCTGGAGATAAGTTTTCCCATTCACTGCTACTCAGTCCAATATTCAGCTCAGGGCTGGAAGTCTTGCTCTATAATAATTTTTGATTATTGAATATAATTTTGATAAACATCAAACATATGAACATCAGCAGCTTATTTGGCATAAGTATAAATATATTGTTTTTTTCATAATAAAAATACCTCTATCATCTATCTAACCCAGCAGTTATTGGTTCTACACCAGATATGAAAGGCTTAATTGCTTGCTTTATATTATTACTTTTCATTTTCAGAGCAAAAAGGGTATACGTGGGCGGTCTGTGCACATACAGCTGCGGCATGGTGGTCCTGTGTGTGGTCCGCGCACGCGCCGCCGTGCTGATCTGTAGCTGGACTGCAGGAGTCATGTACTCCACGCTGTTCACCATGCCGTACTTACTGGTGGCACATTACCATGCTACTGGCACGGTAGGTATTATAAACATACATAAAATCACGCCTGGTTTCCCATATGGGGTAGGCAGAGCAGCAAAAATCATTAAGGCCTTTTGACGCCAAATTTGACTGTGAATGGAGGGTTAGATGGAGGAGATAGTGTATTATTGGGTTAGAGGGGATAAGAGGGTAGGATGTAATGTTGGCTTGCAGTGAAGAGGGGTCAGCCCATCCCTTACTTACTTACATATTCAGAGTCATATATTTAGATAATTTTCTCCCCTCTCTATTACTGCAAGCCCCGTCATAATACTATCATTTCACTCCTCTCCATCCTAAGGTTGCCCGGAAGAGATCGCTATTAGTGATAAGGCCGCCAGTTGTTACACTACTTTTTAAATAACTTATCTTGATTGTAAATTTCTAAGGTGTGTACAATAAAGAGTTTATCTATCTATTTATACCTTACAAAAATGCTAATTTCCCTCAAGTCCCTGAACTGACTTTTACAGTATGCCTGGGAAGAGAAGCAGCTGGTACATTTTATGTTTTTCTTTTTCTCCCAGTGCAGAATGGAAGAGTAGGTATTATTTATTAGTGGACACTTTCACACGATCATACCATCACCACCATCCACCATCACCATCAAGCCTCAAACTAAGCAATGCTTGTACTATTTGAATGACACAGTAGTACCTACATAGTACTGATACAGTTCTTATTATATATTTTTTTTAGAAATACATACATAATAATATACATATATGTATGTATATATGTCCTTCTTCCTTATGTTTAAACCTATTTGTTATATCTTATTGTTGCTGTAGTGTCTGGTGTGCCAAAATAAATGTTTTTTCTTTCTTTCTTTTTCAAAGATCATAATCTTTGCTAAACTTATGATACACAGATGCACTCAAACACGAACAAATGTCTCTGCTCTTCAGGAAAATATTTATTCTGATTGGAAATCCACAACCTACAGCTATCCTACCTAACCTACAGCTTATATTACCAGGCATAATATATTGAGCTATGAGTAAGGCCAGTGAAATATTATGGTAATTATATTATTGAATAGGCTAGTTGCCTAAATTTGAAAACTTGGTTAATTATTAAAGAAAAAGTAATATTTACATTACGTATTTTGTATTTAAAAAAAAAAACAATTCAGATTTCCCTTGAAAACGATGAATATGTCATGGCGTCTTGAATGACGTCACAGTTTGCGAAATCAAACAGCGACATCTGTGTCAAGTGTCAAACCAATACGGAGTAACCATTGTAACCTGCTCTGTTGTAGGAAAACGTCAACAACAAATTGCGGCCCGTGACGTAACACTTTCTGATTGGTGTTCGCTGTCATGTGACTAGTTAATGCCTATTTTTTACGAATTTATTTTCTAAAAATATTAATAATCTTTAACTTTTATGAGAAATAGACTGTTTTCGATCGAAAGAGCTAGACAAAGAAAGATAAAGTTCACCTTAAAATGTTAAAAGTATGGATGCTAACTATCCATTATTCCTTCGAGAGTATGTGTGTAGTCTAGGCAAGTAAGTTTTTAAGTTATTAATGATGACTAATATATATTAAAACAAATAACTCCGAGATCAGAGGCAGATCAGACCATAAAAATGACTCCACAATTTTCACCTATTCTTATCATGACAAGTTAAAGACTTGGCGCTAACGAGCGCTTACCCATTCTCCTTAATAACAGAGCTGTAGAGTATTTACGGCGTTAAATATTAAAGGGCATTACTTACCCTTTTGATGTATCCGTCGACACCGCCCCAAAACAGATTTATAAGGGTGCTTTACAGGTTATGCCTTGTAATTATGTGTGCTCGCTAAATACCTATAATGAGACGTCGTCAATCGTTTACTGAGGCGCGTTCCCATTGCTTTAGAAGATGTTATCTGTCGTTAAAATTGTTCCGGTTGTAAAATATTTAAAATAAGCATCTCAACCAGTTGCGATTGAAGAGTGTTAATTAGTTTTTGTTTTCAAATAGCTCGACCGACTTAAGATTAAATAGAGGTTATAATCATTTGACTAGCTCACCTGTTGTTAAGTACCAGTGTGGCTCTCAAGAGAAACTGCCGAAGTACACTGTTAGGTGCTTAGAGACAGATTTTCATGATGGCAGACCTTCAGAAGCAAACAGCCTAAACGGCATCACCGATTTTGATGTGTGAGGTGTCGTTAGATTCGTTTTCACTCACTCAGATTATATATTTTTTTAATAATTATTATACGACTCTACCTATGAAAAAAATACGCTTTTTCGCAACGTCCAACGCCTTTTTTCGTAATAAATAAGTTATTTTACTATAATTATGCAAAATAATGCGCATACATAAGTATAACCTTTTACAGCGATTTTACACATACTTTCTTAAAAAACGTGCCCTCAACAGCCTATCGAAAGCGTAAGCTAGACCGAAAAAGAACCGCTTTTCTGCAGAAAAGCTTTGTTTATGTAGATACTTGGAATACTGAAAAATGTTTGTCTTTCTTCCTTTCTTTACAGTGGGACGACACCGGCGGTGGTTCCAGCACGGAACGCGGGATCGGAACCGACGTGGCCGTCGTGAGCAGCTGCGTGTTCGTGGCACAACTCCTCGTCTCCGTGGTGATGGGGCTGGCGGTGAAGATCGCCGGCTCCACTGCCGCGGTGGTTGCAGTCGCTGCAACACTGGCCGCTGCTGCTGCGATCACAGCTACTAAGATTACATACCTGGATCTGTAAAAAAAAAACTAAATAAAGTTTCTGATTCTGTAAGATGACATGCTGATTCTGTTTTTTTATTTTTTTTTTATTTTGTATACATTATAGATCTACGATTGACCACCAACTCGCCTGATGTTAAGCGACGGTGTGGCCGGGATTCTGTAAGATAACATGTCATTATTACATACAGAAAACATGGAATGTGCCAGCTGCTTCTTTTTCCGGGTATAATGTAAAAGTCGAGAAAACAATACGAGTTAATATACGTCAGATTATGTAACCTGTAAACTGTAATTCAATGGTACCGTTCTATAATGCAAGAGTGTAAACAGGGCAATGTAATAACACCTACTCTTTTATTGTATATCATGTATATATAGTAACAAGTACCTATATTAAATGAAAATCTAAATATATACCAGACTCCAGAAGATTTTGCGGTCAACTTACTATTTCTTTACGCTTGATACTCTGTCGAGTGTAAATTTTTCGTGACAAAGTATGCGCAGTCACTGTAAAAAGGTTATGTATGCGCATACTGTAGAGTAATTCTAGTGAGACCACTTATTTATTACGAAAAAGTTTGTTGGAGGTTAAGATAAAGTGCATTTTTTTATATTTGGGAGAGTCGTATTATTGTTATTATAACAAAAAAATACAACCTATGACATTCAGGTAGTCAAAATAATCTAACGACACTTCGCATATCAAATCGGTCAAGCCGCTTAGGCTGTAGGAGGTGATATAGAAACATACAAACATACACTCGAAAAACATAATCCTTCTTCTCGTGCAGTCGGGTAACAAGTAGCTGCGCCTCGCAGTTATAGGTGCCTGCGTAATGATTAAAAACGTGTATTTTGATGAGATATCTAGCTAGAGGGTAAAGTAATAAACCTCTAAATCAAATTAAGTTAGGTACTGAATTTTTAATCGATCAAAAATATCGGTTACCTACCAGAAATGTAAAAGTTTCCCTAAGATAAAACACTGTTTGGAATAAGAACCAAATTTATTGAGCGCGCTGCTGTCCTTATTTTACTATTTATCGACTTGCAAAACAATCGAGACGTTAGTTCTTATTTTTTGCCACGATGGTTCTCTTTCCAAACAGACTACAAAATCTGTCTCTAATCTATAAAATTATTTGCTTGCTCTCTAAACTGTTGATACCTATTTTAGGAATTCCTAAATGGGATAACTACGTCTACTTTGTATTTGTAGTCACAGAATTCGCCCTATTTACATAGTCTTTGTTTGTAGTTATTATGAATATCATACCAATTAATTTTATTTTAAGAAATTCTGCTTCAATGACTGTTATCAACATAAATAGAATATATTGGCAGACTATTTTAGAGCCGATATCAATAGGTTATTTTGAAAATACATAGCTACATACCTACAGAATTAAGTAATAATTAAGTGTCTATAGATATAAGCGTATGCTCTCTTGTCAAAGCCATTGATCTTTGTTAATGTGATATTTACTCCAAAATTGATCTTATGTGTAACTATTATACCGTGTATCGAGACATTACGTACACGTATATATAAATAAAGCAATGTTCGCGTTGAAAATTAACATTTGTGTTTATTTTACACCCCACATATTACGTGCACAAAAGTAGGTTTTTTAATTGACATACGTAGAACTTCTGGCGGTACGTAGAAAAAACATGTTATCATATTCTTAGACTTAATTTTTCGGCTGTTAATGTCTAAAAATAACAGTTAAGTAGTCAAATTATCGAGTGGAGTATGTTTTATGGCGCCTGAACTTCAATCCCTCAAAAACGCAAGCCATAGGAAGGTCTCACATGATTTCTAGAATCAATAAGGTGAAAATTAAATCATTATCATCTCTAGCATTGTTTTTGATGGTACTGTTATACCATATTGTAAGAAAACCTGTTAAATATCTCGGCTTAATGTTCGATTGCACTTTGAGTTGAAATTATCACATTCAATCTATCAATTGCAAATTGTTGGGGTTTTTATGGTTTCTTACCCACTGCTACCAAAGTTACGCATGCACATTGCACAGTCTCTTCTCCTTCCCATTCTAGAATATATCAATACCTATTATTTCATTGAGAACCATCATTGATAAACTTAAGTATTCGATCATGTACTCGTATATCCCACTTTTTTGCAAAGCTCAAGTGGATGACAATTCCATTTTTCTTTGAGAAACCTTGCTTAAATCAAAATTAAATATTGTGTGATAGATGTGCAATATTATTCTTGAAATCCTTTCTGTTCAGATTTGTCGTAAGGAAAACTTCAGTTAATTTACATTGGAAAATAATAATAATATATTGCTTTATTGTATCTACACCTTATAAATAAACTTAAAAATAAACAATAATATAATTAGCAGTAGTACAAGGGGCGGCCTTATCAACTTAAGCGATTTCTTCCAGGCAACCTTTGGATGGACAGAAACTAACAGTAATATAATAAGGACGGTGGTGTGTATACTTAAAAAAAATGTGATAATGTGATAATGCTTGAATTCTATTCACATACCTAAGCCTGTATGTGAAACATTTGTCTTGTCCAAAAAAAACTGTCTCTCATTTTTATAATATCTTCACTCAGTGATTTATAATATGTTCAAAAATTTTGTGATGCACGAGGGAGATAGGTGTGCGCTTTGAGAACGAGCGACTTCCTTGTCTCGTCACTTAAAATAATCAAATTACACTATTGTAATACAAGTAGACTAATGGAAACAAGTTTGATATAAAATTAACTAAAACAGACACATTTGTAATTAAATTTAATTATTTGCATGCATGCATCCACCATTTTACCTACCTTACCCAACTTCGCATTAGCAGTGGGCAATGGGCAAAGACGGAACAAAATTATTTTGTAAAGAAATCATACAAATAGTACCTTAACAGCAAATATTGCGGTCCTTTTGATCTGATTTTTGCACCATGGAGTTTGTAAAAGGATGCTGGAGAAAGCTAACGTACACGAAAGCTTTGGAGAAAGCGAGCGGAAAATTGGAAATACTTTTCTTTTCTCGAATCTGTGTACCGGGTGGTATACATTACAGGTACTATTTTTATAGGTTACGGTCAAGCCAACTAGCATGTAGTTGGCTTGACCGCCAACCATTTAACTCCCGTTTTTTTTATTAAATTGATAACGTGCTTAGCAAGCATATTTTGTAGGTAAAACTTTCGTTAAAATCCTTTCTTTAAGTTAGTTCTTTGAGTTAAAATTCTAAGTGCTTAAGTTAGGGTGTCTAAAAAGCGTCCAACTTGAAGAAAGTGCTCGTTAGCCGCGCTACTTTGCATTGTGAGCTGAAACTTCTACAGCTTCGTATTTGGCAAACGACAGTTTATTTTCAACTATTTGCCTAATAGGCAAAGATTTATGGTTATACGGAATCCAATTTTACTCTATATTGCCCTAAAAGTAGGCACAGAAAATTCTTGAAAGCTTGAAAATATAGAGTTAGGTAGTTGGTAACAAATCTGTAAGTACCTATATAATATATATAATTTAATTATAATAGCTTAAAATACTGCAACAACCGACTTCAATATAAGCATTTTCGTTAACTCGGATGAAATTTACTTATTTGTTTTTCTTGTTATTTGTTTTGAAAATCAAACTACTAAATCGATTATAACGAATTTCATATGGGCGATCTCATCTCTGTATTGACATGCTAGGCGTACTGCCCATTTGACATTTTTGTATTGACATTTTAAATGATATTGTAGTTATATAATGAATATTTTGTAATCTTCAGACATAAATTGTTTAAGAATAATTTTTGAATATTGTGAGGTAACTGTAATGGTCGGTAACGGTCTTTTTCCGTTTTTATCTCAATAAACGAATTTTAATTTGAATCTGAATTTTGAAATAAAAAATATTTCTCAAATCAGTTTTTAAATGATGAAGTTATGACAAACATTAAAAAAGAAACACCGAATTGATTACCTCCGCCTTTTATGAATTTGGCAAAAAAACCCTTTCTCAAAAGTAGTTTAATTCGAAAATTTTAATTAGATTTTCTAGGTACCTTTTGACACTGCATAATTCTGCTCTAGGTTTCAGAAGAGTTGTAGGTATAGCAAAAGCTATATCTATACATATTTTATTCTGTGCTATCCGCAGGTCATTCTACCAGCGAGAAGAATCTACCTTACCTTCTGTACAGCTGTTACGTGAGGGTGCTAATAGCCTTTCTAATCTGCGGCGAGTTGTATTTCTTCACTCAGCCGCACTCTATGGACGAAGTCGTAGCTGCAATCAACGCGTCGCTTATACAATTCTTATCCTTGTATAGGTATAAAAATATGGTAATTATTCTGTGGTATCTAGTGAACAAAATAATGAAACAAGAACAGCGGCGCCCTCAATGCCACATTAGTTCTCTAGCTGAACAGACTCTAACAGCGGTAAATTCAGAATAAATATTGCACTTCAGTCCAATATTTGAACACTACCTACTTCGCGGTTCAATAACTCGCAAAGGTAAGTTGCTTCCTCAAACAGACTGCAAAATGCACAGATTTTCTTCTTTTCAAATTCAGATACAAATCTGTTTTTCTAGCTAGTGCGGAACAGCGATAGGAATATTGACACTGACACGTTAGTGTTACTGACGATAATGCAACCCCAACTCAACTATCCATCCTTCAAAATATATCTGAGCGCATGATTCACGCTACGCATGACCAAAATACAATGCCACAAATTTAATCGGCCGAGGGTTTGGTCATTTGGGTTATGGACGAGAAAATGTCTTATTTGCTTCTAAAATGGCAAACAATTAAGAAAACTGATCGTATCAAATTTAGACGTAAATTCAGTTTTATTGATTGGCTACATATTTATGCTAATCGAAAATTTAATTACACCATTCGATTAATGTATTTAAGCGTAGATAGGCTTTCCCCGGCTCTATGCGTGACAAGCTTCAAGTAAGGTACGTCGTCACTTGTGAACTGCGACAATGCCATCATGTGCGTCTGTAGCGCAACACCAAGATAATTATATAAGGCCAAGATACCAAAAGGCCTTAAGGATGTGGTTTTATCCTCGGAAGTGTAATACTTTTACTTCATATCCAATGATTTTATTTATAGAATGCTGAATATCTGCTGATATCGTGCTGAATGGCATTCAGTGGAATGCCATTCAGCACGATATCATTGGAGAGGCCTATGTCCAGCAGTGGACTAAAGTAGGCTGATGATGATGATGATGATGATCTATAGAGAAGTTCTCTATAGATAAAATCTCATTGGGATCAAATAATTCGTTTAGGTGAGGATTGTGACGAATGACGCGTGGTGGAGGAGAACACCGTCATTTTCAACTAAAAGACAAGGCCATGTTCACCTCATTCACCTTATATTTTTCAGACCTTCAACGATCTAACTAGAGTAATCTGATTGGATTTTTGTGTAGTTATTTATGGAGTTATGTATGTTGTTTTTACTGTATTTAATATAGACATTTATAGCTATAAAATTAGGTTTTACAACTGCTTGTGTAAGAATATGATGAAATAATAATGACAAGTCTAGATGACCCTTACTTGAGAGAAATGTTTGAATAGGATAAAACAAATAGGTTTTAGGGTCCCGCTCGCCGGAGGGCATTATTGTGTGAGGTCACATTTCAAAGGAATAACCTCTTAGATAGAGGGCAACTATTGTTCAAAAAGTTGTTGGGAAAGGGGCTTACTTCAAAATTACATGTTGAAATGTAGGTAGGTACTGACTGACCTCATATTTAGGAGCCTTTTTTATACCTGTATCTCACCAGGATCGCATAGCATAGGCGGTGATAAGCGGCCGTTGTTCCGTAGATGAAAGATAGAAAGCAATAAGGTATTAATCAAAGCGATACCATGCGACGTAATGCGACTCATTGTTTGTCACGCTTCATTGTACACTACGTTTGACCACCAAGTCACCTGGTAACAAGCAACGGTGTGGCCAAGGTTGGATCTTGTCAATCATATTTAGGCGACAAAAGAAGCCGCAGTTTACTGCTAGCTACCATTTGATATTTTCGCGTCGCATGTCGCATCACATTTAATCACCTTTTTTGAAGTGAAAACTTCTTTAGGCGCGCTTAGTACTTTTTTTGTGAAAAAAAGTTCGTTCGGGTAAAGTCTGCTCGAATTAACTGAGGGAGCGAGAGAGATATAGTCAACATGTCACTGCTACAGTTCTATTTCGTATTATAAGACTCGCCTTGATGAAGTTTTCATTTCTGTCGTGTGGTCTACAAGCTAACACAACTTTTTTCTTTGAAAATAGGCCTGCGCTTGACCGTCATCTCACCTGGTGTTAAGGCCACGCCTGCCCGCTAAAGCAGCAAGAAACAGTTTTTTGAAAATTTCAAAAAAAAAAAACTACTATTAGTGCAAGTAAAAAAAATTGTATGTAAAATGTTGGCCTGTTGGCTAGGGTTTTCCTACTACAAAAACACGATTGCTGAAAAAATTCTCGATAGCTTTTTTGAAATATGCCATTTTATATAACTTTTAAGTTGATCTGAACTACTGAACTGGTACTAACGTCTTTTTAAGTCTATATTTTACTATGGCAATGTATCTTATACTTTTAAGATGGACAATAAAGCCTTTTACAAGACACTTGCAACCTCAATGGAGTCTCCTTATTTCGATATGACCACTCCTCAACGTAAGAAGCTCGTGGAAATGTTTTCGAAAAAGAACGAAAAATATTTTAAGCTGCTGCTGGCTATAGGGAACGCTGCTTTGGCTACTTGGTAAGTTTTTTTATACATTAATACATATTTTAATATACCCCTTTGTCGGCGTGGTACTCGTAAATATGTACTTATATCCATACTAAATAACAGCCTTTTAGTACTAGCTACTATTAATCTTTGAGCTAAACCGCGGACAGACAGACAGACGAACACAGTGAAACTAAGGTTTTTAGTAAGCCACGGAACCCTAAAAAAGATTAACCAAAATAGGATAATGTTTAAGGTATTCCCTTTTGTATGGACAATTGCATGATAAACGTTTCTTTTAACTATACAATCTCTTCCATTATTTTCAGGATCGTTTACCCTCTAGTAGACGAAGTAGAGTACAACCTCGTCGTAGGCATCCGTCTCCCTTACACGTACAGAACGCGTGCTCTCTATCCGGTCTCGTATTTGCTCGTGGCGGTGGCATTTGTGCAAATAGCTCACTTCGTGATGGTGACCGACGTTATCACGCAGGCGCATCTGATTCACCTGCTGTGCCAGTTCTCTGTGCTGGCGGACTGCTTCCAGAATATACTGGTGGACTGTCAGGAGGAACTTGAAGGTATGTGTGTGTCAGTACAATTTTTTTTTATTTGCCCTACGGGCAGGCTAAGGCCGTTTGGCCATACAGCCTTGTCTTATGTATGCTATCTCAATTATAAATATCAGTAAAGTGATGGCGACTTTACTAGAAACTTCTCTGAAGTTTTGCACATCTTTTTTTGCGCAAAAATCTGTGCTCGTGTGCCAAATTATTATTTAGGATTGAGTATTCAATTCTTATGCCTAAATATAAAATTGCACATCAAAATGGGCCTATATTTCCCGTCACGTAAAAATAACACTGATTTCTTCGTAAAAGCGACCAAATCAGCGTTCATTTTACGCAAATATTATTATCAAAGTCGGTCAGTAAATGGTGCTACACAAAACTTCTCCATTTTTTTTTACAAATAGTTATAACTCATCCATCAATTTATCCTCCATCATACAGTGTTGTAAATACCACTCATAACCAAAAGCTTTTTCAGATACTCATAAAAATTACCAAATATATAGAAAAAACTTCGCTGAAAAGTACAAGAGGAGGCTGGGGAATTTAGTTGAACAACACAAACTTATTCTGAGGTAAGTTAGTACGTAGCTGATGTTAACTTACAAGTCATTTCTGCAATCCTTGTACTCATGGTGTTGAATCTAATTATTTTACGGCTAAGAGAAGAGTTGTCGCGCGCAAAAGGCCAAATGGTCTTTTGCGTTCTTGGCCATTTGCGTCAATCCCGTTCCAATCATATGAAAAAGAAATATCTGAATATCATACTGAAATCCGGCGAAGAACAAAGGTTCGAGCGAGACGCTGGGATTTCGGTACTGAAATTAAAATGGAATTGGGCAGGACATGTTGCTAGGCAAAATGATGGCAGATGGAGTAAGGTTTTGACGGAATAGTAGTCGAGGCCAGGTAAGCGGAGTGTGGGACATCCAGCTGCAAGATGGGTCGACGATATAGTAACAATTGCGGGTCAAACTTGGACTCAATTGGCACATGACCGAGGAAGATGGCAAGACAAGAGAGAGGCAGCAGTGGGATAGAGAAGATATGATAAAGAACTATTGAAATCGGTTAATATTTAGGGGTAGAAAACGGTTTTCTCCTTTTGTATGAAAAACGCATAATTTACAACGAATCGAATGGTCCGGTCAATTGCAGACGTATTGGTATACCTAACGGTACGTAGATATGTTTTCCCCGGCTCTGTGTGGCAAGCCTTAAGTAAGGTAATCACCCGATTCGTCTTCAGTCGCGACACGTCGGGCAACGCTGTTAGATGCGTGTCGTGACTTGTGAACAGTGACAATGCTATCTTGTATGTTTAGAAAGTCAAGATACTAAAAAGCTACAAGGATCTTCAAGGACAAGGAAGGATCTTAACCTCGAAAGTGCTGAGAACTGAGATTCACTATGCTTTTACTTCGACGCACTAAGTAAAAGCACGAAGTTCTTTTGTACGAGCGCAGATGAGCGGCTAAGCAATGAGATAGATATAGGTAATCTATAGGTAGATAAAATCTCATTGCCTAACGGTGAGCTTATGCTTATGCTAAGGTCTAATTTTCACGGCCTATTAGCTACTATTTTCAATAAAACGAGATTTTTTCTAATCAAATTTCAGACTTGTTTAAAATTAAATACCTTACGTTTGACCACCTAGCATTTGAGCAAGGAATACGTTGATCTAGAAGACTCACTCTAGTTTAACTGTTCTTAGAACGAATAGTAGGTAAAAGTGTATCTCGATCTGCTCAAACTCTACTAGGTTACCATGGTAGCTAGTTAGTTAAAATAGATACCTATGAGTAAATACTTAACAATAGAAAAACTGTTTTGGTAATTGTATGGCAAAAGCTGTTACTAACTGAAAGCTGAAACTCGACGTAAAAGCACAGAATACCTTATATTAGTATATATAAAAGGTAGAGTTCCAAGTGATGCAGCCGACAACAATTAGCTTTCTTCATGTACCTATTAGTCTGCCAACCCGCACTTGGCCAGCGTGGCAGACTATGGCCCAACCCTTCTCACAATGAGAAGATGGCCCGTTCCCGGCAGTGGGACAGGTTGTACAAACAGGGCTGATAAATAAATAAAAAAAACCTACTTACACTGTCTCGTTTGCCGTGATTCCATTCCATTAATGGAATTACTCATATATTTTCATGTATAACCGATTTAAAAGCGTCATTTAAAATGTAATACGTTTAAGGTGTAATTTGACACCGATTTTCATTAACTAACTCATCATTTGCTAACTATAGATTTATGTCAGCGTTTTGTATCTTTTGATTGACAATAAACTATTCGTATAGAATGAACCATTATCGAACAGGTGGTGTGAATATAAGACCTCCCGCGTCAGATGCAAATGTTAGGCGCTCTCGTCGGTCGCAACGCAACGTTCGGAACTCTACCTTTGGCAATACGTACATGCGCCGCATAAATGCAGAATGCAGACAGGATTGTGTTCAGCTGAATCATGTCTGAATAGTGAATAGGACACGCAAAATGACGTCAAATGTCAATATCATTAACTGGAGCTAGTACTGCAAGTCTGCAATACTGCTGTGGCCAGCCTGGTTTGGTAACCAGCCTGTGCAAGTTGTAATTTTGTTAACAAGTACCTGACGGTGTGTTTTGATAGCTTCTAGCCTCACTTTCTTGATTAAGTAAAAAACAAATGCTGAAAACGTTTCAGTACACAAATTCATATTTTTATTTGAATAAACGGGTTGCTTAAGTCTATTTCTGAGTCGAAATCTCAGACTAGTTTCAACCGCATACGGCTGTCTTTTCAAAAGGAGCAGCGCAGACGTCACTCCTGAAGGACGTATGATCCATGCGATATACGATATATGACCATCTGGTACATGAGTAACCCGTTTGCTTAAATAAAAATGTGTAACAACCACGTTAGTTTTCTAACAAAAACTGATTACGAATAAAGTGAAGGCAAATATCTAAAAATACCTGCATTTTGTATTCTAGCTAAATCATTTTACTTGTTATTACGCCAGTTGTAGACCTCACGAGCTCATCAGTAGGTAAAATAAGCATCCCTACATCATATTGAAATAGCCTGATTTATTACCAGTTCCCGGACTAAAGAGAGAGAGAGAGCAAAGTGCGAATCTATTTACTTGTCGGTTACATACAAACAATCATAGAAACATTCGCTCGTTTCGAACTTTCAGACAATAAAACCACTGAGCAGACGATGGACTTTTTCCATTTTGTCCCGTTGCCCGTTGTTTTCGCGATCACTTTTGCCTTAACGCACACGATGGATGGCAGCAGGACAAAGATGGATAGCAAGGAGCATTATTGCGTGCAACTATCTAAGAGGATGTTTGTCGACTCTGTCGTCTGTCCGGCTCATCGATGTCCGCCGATATGCGCATGTATTTGTACCGTGGACATTTTTTTCCTGCGTTTGCATTATTTCATAGAACTTCATACATTCTATTCTCTCGGAGCTTCTATTTATTTGTTACCGTTTCATAATTAATCGGCTGAACGGATCATACTGAAATTTCGTAAATAGATAGCTAAAACATTACAGAAGGGCTTAATATTTGTGCCATTATTAATACTCGTATAATTGCTATGTTATCCTAACTGCAGTAAAACTAATTGCTATAATTAGTTACTACTCATATGTATGTATACTTAGACTAAACACGGTCATTATAGTGTGGAGAACTAGCCAAAAGACACGGACAAGGTAATTTCCTAGATTCTTTTAGTTACATGACACAAATGACACATACTAGGAAACGTATTTACTCGAACCACTAGTCATAGTCACCCCAAACCTAGATTTACATTCCTGATTTATGCCACTCCATTCCGACAAGCGTAATCCGGCATTTTCGGAACGTGTTACAAAATCCTAACGTGAGCGGTTTCCAAAGTGGCTTTTTATGAAGATTTATATCATTTTACAGCCATACGATGAATTTGAGAAACACTTTGAGCAGACCGATGTTGGGGCAGCTGGCGTCTAGCAGTACTCTTATATGTTTCATTGGTTACCAGATCATAACGGTGAGACCGCAAATTTATTGCTGTTTTGCACATTTATGGCTTCTGTATTCAAATTTACAAAGTGGCCCGTCGAATGTAAAATTTTTGCACTGTCTAAAAATTTGTACAAGTTTACAAAAAAAGTTATGTTTTTTTTTAATAAGTTTTTTCCCTCGGTTTTAGACAATTACAGATAATTTTGCACAAGGCATCATGAGTCTTTTCTACTTGGGATACAACATGTTTGAATTGTATATTATCTGTCGATGGTGCGAAGAAATCACTATAAAGGTTGGTGTGGTGTTTGATTTTTTTTTATTCTACAAGTCTCAGTGAGCAAAATCGCATTTTGCTCACTGAGTGAGACAAAGTAAAACCAGTGAGCAGAATCGCATTTTGCTCACTGATTTCAGGCAGCAAAAACTACATGTCTGAGCTACTGAAGTGAAAAAGATTTTTTCCATAGTACTGTGACCGTAGGAAGATTTATTCATCATTCGTCGTAAGTGCAAATTGTCATTTAGCCCAAAAAAAAGCAAAGTAAGGCTTGCGCTTTACTTCGTTTGATATCAAGCGACCGTTGCGGGCTACGATGGATCGTGCTTGCATACAACTTATTTACTAGCAATTTAGAGACACCCAAATTATATCTATCCAGAAAGGGCTAATCAAACCGATTTTGATAAAATTGAATTGAAAACCAAAGAACCAAACTGATTTTGATAAAATTTATGTGGGACCACCTCTAAAGTATGACCTATCAAACAAAAAATAATCATCAAATACTTAATTTCATAATTAGCGAAGTAATCGCTGAACAAACATACAGAAAAATTTAAAACCTCCTCTTTTTGGAAGTTGGTTAAAAATAAAAAACGTCGCTCTTTATAGTTGCATCGATCGTGGTCAAGATCAGACTGATTTGTTTGCTTTTGATGATAGGGAAGCGAAGTACTAAAATTTACCTAATTTACCACAGATGAGTATAAGAGGTAAGTTTCATCTAATATACATAATATACATATCTAATATATGGGGCCGAAAGGTTCTCGAGTGGAGACCACGTACCGGCAAGCGCAGCGTAGGAAGACCAGCCACGAGATGGACAGATGACCTCATACAAGTGACGGGAAGACGCTGGATGCAAGCCGCTTCCAATCGGTCTTTTTGGAAATCCATGGGGGAGGCCTATGTCCAGCAGTGGACTTCTTATGGCTGAGATGATGATGATGAATATACATACTAGCTGCACCCTGCGGTTTCACTGGCATGATGAAAAACGGTGATGATGATGTAATATATAGGTATATAACTTGTATCCGTCTCTCGGCATTCTTTGTAACAAATTTCATAAAAGTCGGCTTAGCCGTTTGTGTCTGAAAGTTATCGAACAGTCAAAGAGACTTTTAAAGAGAGGGGGAGAGAAGGGGGGAGAGAGAGAGGGAGAGAGAGCGAAAGGAAGATAAAGAGAGGGGGAGAGAGATGGAGAGAGAGAGAATTTTAGGTTCATGCAAACACAACATGTAGGTATGGTTACATTTTTTCGTAATGTTCTCTAGAGTCAGAAAATAGGTGAGGCGATATACTTTTCCGGTTGGGAGGCAGGTGCGTCGACTTTGCCTGGAGTAGCGTCCACCGTAAAGCTGGTCATCGCTCGAGCCAGGAAGCCACTGGTCTTTACTGCTGGGGGCATGTACCAGCTCTCACTTTCCTCCTTCGCTACGGTAAGTTTAAAAAACTAACTTCAAAACCATACGAACAAATTTAAAAATAAATTGCAATTTTGTTTTCAAACTACTAAACCGATTTTTGATGAAATTTTTCGTTTTATGAATGACGGAGCTGCGAAACAATACAACCACATTGTGAACCTCCTTTTTTGAAGTCTGTGAAAGAGTTGCGTTGCCAAATTTTAATGTAAACGAAGCTTATGAAGAATTCATAATAGTCAGCATCGTTTTTGTAGAAAAGTAGAGGGACAAGTAACAAGCCTTATTCCGTGCGTCTCTGGATCACTAATGAGGGCCCAAGCACCGTGCCGGGACCCGGGACCGGGAGCTCGTTATTATCATTTATTAGTCATTTTGTTCACTCAGCGAAGATATTTTTGAAAAAATTGGCTCCATATTTTACTTGAGCGTTTTCCCCGATTTTAGTATAGATACCTTGTTATTAAGTAGTGGAAGTAGATACCTTGTTTTCTGGAAAAAATACTTATGTTTATGTTTTTAATTGACTTCAAAAAAAGGAGTTTATGTAGTAATAATGGTCAAAACAATAAGGTCTGCTGAAATAGTTATGTGTTTGCTGGTTGAGTCTTCTGCATTTGGATTTGTTTTTACATTAGATAGATCTACGATTGACCATCAATATGCCTGATGTTAGACGACGGTGTGGCCGAGGATGGAGCACGTCTGTCTAAAAGATATTCTAATCACTCTAGTCTTCCAAATTCCAAGATTGTAGCTCTCAGGATACTTATATGTATTCTTGTATCCATAGCTACAAATAATGACTTTACTTCTATGTATTCTTCTATGAATATCCTTACTTTTAAGAACTCTTGTTTATGACAGGACATTTGAAAATTTATGAATTAATAAATTAAAAATAAATAAATAAATATTTATGGACATTTCACACAACACCATCTAGCCCAAACTAAGCAGAGCTTGTACTGTGGAACTAGGTGGCTGATAGAATACATATATCTAAAAATCCGAAAAATTGCTTCGAGTCCGACGAATCTCTTCGTGTAAAGGTAGTCCCGGCCGTACGTACCCGCTCACTCACATGGCGGGGGCACGGCCGTGCCCCCAGATAGATACTTTTTTTTTTGTAAATATATACATATGATACATAGAAACACCCAGACACAGAACAAACATCCATGCTCATCACACAAATGTTTGCCCTGGGTGGGGATCGAACCCACGACCTACAGCTCTGCAGGCAGTCATACTACCAACTGAGCCACAAGGCCAGTCAATTGTAGTTAAAAAAACTGGAAAACCGTGTTCATAATACGCAATTTGTTTTATAAACCAAACTACTAAACCGAATTTGACGAAACTTCTACCTATGGGATCAATCTAAAAATATGTCTTAAAAAAACAAACGGCTTATAAATGGAATTTCCTTCTTTTTGAATTGGTAAGAGGAAAAGTAATATCGGTGGTAGAAATACGTTGAAATGTTCTGTAACGGATATGTTATTAATTAATAGTTTCTATTACTCATGTTATTTTCAACTTTCAGCTTGTGAAAACTTCGTACAGCGCCCTCACAGTTTTACTTCGATTTCGCCGCTAGCAATCTGAAAAGTAATTACTTTAGCATTCAGTATAGTTAGTTGGTGATGTAGTATTTACTTACTTAGTTTTAATTCAAGAGAAGTTTTTTCTTCATGTAATAGAACGCAGCTTGATTACAAAAACATACAGCTTATGACTTTGTTATAATAAATCCTTATAAAGTAAAACAATAGTATTCATTGCGTAATTAACTTAAACGTATTTATTTTATTACTACCATTATGTACCAATAAGTAGCTTGATCCAGAGTGACTGGCTGACAGACAATAAACAATAGATAAACAAAGGGTTGAACTCACAAACCCTCCACTCCTCCGCCTACGGCCTTGCTTGTGGCTGAGATGTCGTTGATGATGATGTTTCATGCCTTGAAAATTCCATGATCGTGATTCTCAGGAAACAGAGAAGTGGCAGAGAATTTCATGACTCTGTAGAATATAACATTAATTATAATTAAAATATTAATTAATATATATATATATATTATTTATTATTATTTAACTATATTTAATTTAATGGATATGAATTTACATCTGGAATAAACAATTTTCATTTTATTTCATTTTCATTTATATAATGAATTTTAATACAGCTGTCCCCAACGATATTATTATCGATTGACTGTAACTAATGAAGCACTTTAATTAGAAACCTGGTTTAACTATCACGTCACTCAAGTGTTGTCATATCAAAGGCCTATCAAGGAGCATCTAGTTATCATAATTATCTATCTGTAAAATGTGTAAAGAGAATACTTAATCCAGAGGTGGTTTTCGTTTACAGCCGACATAAATAGTTATTTTAGTTCACGATTTTCCTTTTATTTTCGTTATAATTTTGCTACTGCAAAATTAACAAAGTAGGTATATGGGTATGTAGGTTACCTACAGTTAAAAATCCGGCCAAGTGCGAGTCGGACTCGCGCACGAAGGGTTCCGTACCATTATCAATAAAAACGGCAAAAAGATCACGTTTGTTGTATGGGAGCACCCCTTAAATATTTTTTTTATATTATTTTTTAAAGTGAATAATATAACTCAATATTATGTGAATATTTCAAGCGTTGCCGTTAAATATCAAAATCGAGTAAAAACGAGCAAAAAAATCACGTTTATCGTATGGGAGCCCCCTTAAATATTTATTTTATTCTGTTTTTCAGTATTTGTTGTTATAGTGGCAATAGAAATACATCATCTGTGAAAATTTCCACTCTCTGACTATCACGTTACATGAGATACAGCCTGGTGACAGACGGACGAACAGACAGCGAAGTCTCAGTAATAAGGTCCCGTTTTACCCTTTGCGTACGGAACCCTAAAAATGAAGCTTTAAATCGAAATAGCTAAAAACTACCCACACAAGTAATCTAAATCCAGTCGTAGCTATTTTCCATTGCGCTTTCGTAACTACGTACTGTGAATAAATAATTTGGTTGAAAAACAAACTGTACTGTGACGGTGATCCCCCGAGAGCCATCAATATCAATACAACCGTTCCGACTGATCTCCCGTGACCCGCGCACAAACACAACTTATATGGTGCTCCCTAACGGGGAGCATTAGCCTAGCCTGTAACGTAACATCCAGATTCGATATTGAGCATTAGACATAGACATAGACATAGACATAATTTTATTGTATCAAAAACACACAGAAAATAAAAATCATACACACAAATAGGTCACAAAATTATGTTTTTGTCACAATCCGGCCCCAGCTCAGCATAATGCTAGTTGTAAACAACCAGCGCTGGTCTTCCGCTGGAACCGGTCGGCATTACCGCATTACGTTACAACGCTGATGGGCATTCGCCTATAATATAAAAATATCTGGATCGGATTTTGAGCATTACGTTACAATGCTACCTCCCTGACTGACAGGCATTCGCTTTTTCTATAACATCACAGATACGCTTTTAAGCATTGCATTGTAATGCATGCATGTAATGCAAAAGTGGATTTTCAGTCAGCCAGAGCAATACCGCTCTAACTGACGAGCATTTATATTTACCTTTGCTGTAACATTTTAAGTTCGATTTTGAGCATTTTGACATGGTCAATTACAAGTGGTGCGCATTTATGTTACAAGTTGTATCAAAATATTACAGACTGCGCACTGTAATGTTCGGTTTTTTCCAACCTCACTGATGTAACGTTACATAATACATTACAGGCAAATGCTCCCGATGAATATGCGAGGTAAGTATCTACACGTTAAAAGGAAAACATGAAAGGTTTCGTATTACAGTATTGATATTTTTTTTATAAAATATTTCATCGTTCAATAACATTGCGTTGAAGCACCGTTGGTACGTATTTGTTTTGTTTACACTTTATTAGGGTTCCGTAGTTTTATGATATAATCATGTCTGTCTGTTTTTATAACATTTCCTTTGATTTAGAGACGCATTTTATAAACGAAATATAGCACTACGTACTCTAAAAATCGAGAGCCTTGTAGAGAGCATAAAAACTATTAAAACAGAAATTACGAACAGAACAGAAAGGTTAGTCATAGTGATGCTAAAAAATATAACATTTAATTAAAACTTTATTGAATTGAAATTAACATTTTGTTTAGTTACAAAGCATTTTTTTATATTTTTTTTATAAAAGGTAGATCTACGATTGACCACCAACTCGCCTGATGTTAAGCGACGGTGTGGCCGAGGATGGAGCTCGTCGATCTAGAAGATATCTATTCACTCTAGCCTTGAAAATTCCAAGATTGTAGGTCTCAGGAAACAGAGATGGCGGCAACGAATTCCATTCTTGTGCAGTACGCAACAGGAATGTGGATCGATATCGCTGAGTACGGATTTTTGGCATTTCAACGAGAAATGGGTGGTAATTCGCCGACTTTCTGCTAGTCCTGTAGTGAAATGCTAAAAATCTCCAATTATTTTTTTCCATATTAATTTTTATAAATAAAACTTTTAAGACGTTTTAGCTCAATAAATATGGCATTAATTGCTAGAAGTAGGTAAACTCCTTTTTGATTATGGCTACGGTACCCGGCTATATGCGTGTTTCGACGCGTTCTTGGCCAGATATTTTTGAGCAGTTTTATCTCATTGACATGGGGATCGACGCATATGACCAAGACCGCAAGAAGCCATTAGACGCATTTAATCAGATACGCAAATGACCGGATACGTGCATGGCCAGATACGCAATTTGCCAAAAAAATACCATATCAACAATATAATTATGTCAATAAATAGTTCTAATAAAGGTAGTTTTAACATTTGGTTTAACTTATAATCTGCATAACTTACAGTATATTATAAACTAACTGCACCCTGCCGTGTCACCCGCGTAATGATGAAAAATGGTGATGATGATGATGATGATAAAGTATAGCCTATGTCCTTGTCCAGGTCCTAAAGTATTTATGTGCTAAAATTCATAACGAACGTTTAGCCGTGAAAAGATAACAAACAGACGGACAAACACTTTCGCTTACATTACCCGACGTTGTAAGAAAGAAGGTTAGGTTTTTCGAGCGTAGGTATGTTTGTATGTACATATTTATGTATCTATATGGTCGCCAACAGCATAAACGGCTTGACCGATTTTGATCTGCAAGGTTTCGTTAGATTTGTCTTCACTCCTTGAGTGTCATAGGCTATATACTTAAAATGCGTTATTTTTCGTAATAAATAAGTAATTTTACTAGAATTATTCTAAAAAACACGCATTTATTATCTTTTACATCGAGTTTACGTATGCTCAACAGCGTACTAAGCGTAACGAAGTTAGACTGCAAAAACCGCTTTTCTGCAGTCAGGTAATTTGTTTTTCTTTTAAAATAGACACTTGTAATAATAAGATGTAAGCACGGAACGGAACTTTTAGTACAGTGTTAGTACAGCTACAAATAGTAGGTAAATCCTACTAAATATTACAAAAGGCCAACCAATCCTCATTAGATATGCATCATCCTGACCTCAGTCAAATCTCAACCAAGCTAGGCAAATGGAAACGTACACGAGTTGATCTACAATTAATAGCTAGGTTGACATGTCATTAATAAATAGTAAATACAGTGGTTAAGTTATAAGAGAGGCATCACAAGTTAAAGTTTCAGAAGCTTTATGACGGTAGAAGTTATAGTCCTGTTAGAGATGAGGATTGTGAAGAAAATATGGAAGAAGGTGACGCACACGAATGCTTTAGACGAAGCCAGTGGCGAATTGGAAGTAGCATTTTTTGAAGACGTCTACCGTGTTGCGTATGCTGCAGGTAAGTTTTGAAATGATGGTGTAAAAAACAAGATCTAATCTAAAACTTTTTTAGAAACTGTATAACGAATAACAAGTGCCTAATTTATGTGTACCTAATGAATAAATAAATAAATATTTGTGGACATTTCACACAACACCATCTAGCCCAAACTAAGCAAAGCTTATCCATTCTGTCAGTCAAGTGTCTGTCAGTTTGTTATTATCTCAACCACAAGAAGTCCACAGTTGGACATAGGCCTCATGGATTTTCAAAAAGTCCCGTTGGAAGCGGCTTGCATCCAGCGTCTTCCTGCCACTTGTATGAGGTCTTCTGTACACCTTGTGGCTGGTCTTCCTACGCTGCGCTTGTCGGTTCGTGGTCTCCACTCGAGAACTTTTCGGCCTCACTGGCCGTCAGTTCTACGTTCTATGTGCCCTGCTCACTGCCACTACACACACACTGCACACCATGTGCTATGACGGACACTGTTGTACGGCTATGGACCTATTTGTTTCTGATACGATCTCGCAGATACCTCGAGCATAGCCCTCTTCATAGGTCATTACGTGAGTTTGAGCTTCCTTAGAAGGCCCATAGTGAGTGACTACGTTTCAGTGCCATATGTCATCACTGGTAACACACACTGGTCGTAAGCTTTCGACTTGACGGACTGAAGTATATTAGACGAGAAGACACTTTTGAGTTTTCCGAACACAGCCGAGTTGTTATGAGCCGAGAATGTTTACAAGAACAATTAATGAATGAATAATGTTTTTATAGAATTTGTTTGCTTTAGCAAACAAATTACACATTATATTAATTACAAACTTAATTAATTACATATTACAATTACACAAAAAAGCTACAAAGCAGACATATTGCGGTAATTTAAAACAATTTTGTTTAGTTCATACGAAACAAGTATAAGTTTAGGAACTCAAAAATCCTCAACAAAAAACCGGCTGAATCGATGAAACATAGCTAAGAACACTCAAGTCCTTTTTCAAACAAAATAAACTAAATCAAAATCGGTGCATCCGTTTTGAGAACTAGAATGCCACAGACAGACACATAGAATACATACAGATATACATATACACACGTCCAACTTATAGCACCCCTCGTTTTGAGTCGGGGATAAAAAAATAGAAACCATGATTTTTATAATTTATCCGTACACATAATCTGAATTATGAGTCACGGAAAATATCAAGTAGGCAAAAGTACAGCAATTACTGGGCATCTTCAAGATAGGGTGGACTTCACAAACCTTTATCCAAATCCGTTCCGATTCAATCTGGAGCCAGTCAGGTGAAACCAAATCAGTAAAGGGACTGAGGGATCGGCCGGTGAAACCAGCGTACTGTAATTCAATTGCTTTGTCTGCTCTGTGGATAAAGAGCACTTGTTATTAGGTGTTTTTTTTTTAGATCCACGTGGAAGCGTGGAATTTTGGTGGTCGTCGTGTGTAGTCTTAGCTTGCCTGATCGTTGCCTCAGTGCTTGTGTGCTCTATTTATCATTAGTGAAATTGCACAGGTTTTTATGAAAAACTATATTTTTAAGACTTGGAAAGTCTTTTTTTATAAATCAGTTATATATACTCATGTATAAAAAAAGACCTCAACCTACAAGCCTTACAAATATAGTTTTTTGAAAAAATAGAACAATAAACTCTTCTCCTGTGAAATTTTAATAATGGTAGAAGGCAAACAAGCACTAAGCCAACGTGATGAGAAGTGATGATGAAGACGTTAAGCGAATATTCTCTAGAACGAAAACTAAGTAATGGTTATCAATACCTACTTTATCAAACTTGGATCAAGCCGAAGACTTGATGTAGCGAAATTTCTGAACGTAACGAGAAAATTTTAAGTCTGTGGATCAAATCTATTTTTTACTAGCCATCGCAAAAACCTGAAAGTGATGGTTAGGTTAGTGAATAGATCTAGATAAATCTAGGTATGACAAAATATTGATAGCTAACATTTGATACTTTTGCAAAGAAAAACGTGTAGGTGGAACTCTGCGATTCTATAATCTGACGCACTAAGCTGACGCACTTCACTCAGGAATACAATGAAAATATTCATTTTTTAGATATTATTCAAAAAATAATAAAGCAATGTATAAAATAATTATGAGACTAACTTGGGAGTATTATATATATGTCAATTCAAGAAACACAAAAATTGGTTCACGTATGACGGAGTAATCGGTGAACAAGCACACAAAAAAATAAATCATACGGATCGAATTGATAACCTCCTTCTTTTTGTAAGTCGGTTAAAAAAATATATATGTGCGGAAAACAAATAAAATAAAATATTATTCAAAAAGTCCACGGCTAGAATGCTGGCACCATTCTTGCTGCTGTTGCCATTTTCTGCTGCCTTCTTCATCCCATCTAAGGAGGTACTATTTACAGGTTTGTCTACAACCGACCGAACCGTTCTTTACTTGCTATACAGCACTGTTGTGAAGCTATTAATCGGCATGCTCATGTGCGGTGAAGTGTGGTACACATGGAGCCAGGAATTGAGCCTCGATGAAGCCGCAGCCAGCGTGAATGTAATCGTAATACAGCTTATTACTTTGTATAAGGTTAAAAATATGGTAAGCATACAATGACTTTCCATCACGTGGAAGTAAAGTCTAAAACAAAACTCACGAATATAGTATCCTAGGTTGACCGATACTCATATACCAACAATGACTAACTTAAAGATTTTGATTAATTTGGGATTTGAATTCACTTACTCTGGATTGGAAGTTACGCAGGTCTCAACTAGACTATCTTATCTTTAGTCGGATAATGCTTAAACTTACATGTATTGCGGAAATTAATATTTTTTCTAGATTACGTATAAAGACCTTTACCAAAAACTGGCGAAATCCATGGATACATCGTATTTTGATATAACCACCATGAAACGGAGACACTTAATGAAGTATTGGGCGAAAGTCCATAAGAGATATGTAAAACTGTTGTTGGGAATTGGGAATTGCACCTTAGCAGCATGGTAAGCTATCCCATCATCGTCATTATCTTAGCCATAAGACGTCAACTGCTATAGACAAATGCATCCCCTAAATATTTCCTAAAAAACCTTATGGAAGCGGCTTACACTCAGCTTGTTTATGCCCCTTCTATGAGGTCTTTTACCTTGTGGCTGGTCTTCACCTACGAATAACTTAATGCTAAACGAACAATCAGTGCTTAGAAATAAGCATTGTATTTATCCGGAACATTAATGCTCATAATCGAAGGCTCGGATTCTTCATGTGGTGGCGTCGTGGTATGTCGCCCTCTCTCTCTAGTTGAGGATAATGATGGTTGGCATATGCGTCAGACTCATATGCACCCGATGGTGCTCAATGTCCACCAGTAGTGGGCACGCAAGTGGGGGATAGCGGGAATAATCATGCTGCTTATGGGTCGCAGCCAACTAGCTTAACTCGCCGTTAAATTAACAGCCTAGCCTTTCCAGTTAGCGATGCCGTCCTGAATGATATACAACCGTATCATCTAATACATATAACATGAACAAAAAATTAGAAATAACATTGTCCCGGAACGTATCCTATGCCTATATACAATATTACATACTATCAGTTTGTACCCGACATTAGAAGATCCTGTCACACTATGTTTGGCAAATTCTACACTCATCAAATTATATAATACATCATACATCATATAATACATCATATTTGTATTAATATGTTACATTTTTATAATATACTTTCAGGCACCTCTTCCCCTTAGTAGACGATGTAGACTACAATCTCATGTTAGGCATACGCCTTCCCTTTCGTTTCGATACCAAGCTTCGTTACCCATTCACCTACATCATAGTTAGCATTGCGTTCATTTACACATCACATTTTGTGATGGTGATCGATCTGGTGATGCAAGCTCACCTGGTGCCGCTGATATGCCAGCTCTCTGTACTCGCGGATTGCTTTGAGAATATCGTGCATGACTGTCGAGTTACTACAGGTTTGTATAATTTTTATTTAGCATAACCACAAAAATTAGAAGATGTAAGCTATTTCAGCATAAAAAATCTTTGCTGATCTTCGAAACCCTCGTCTTCAGAGATTTTCAAGGTTCAATCACCTCGAGACCAATAATTTTTAATGAATGCAAATTAGGCAAGACTAAATAAACCCTCCACGTTTGAAACAAAAGGTGCAAATTAACGAATTCCTTTGCAGATGCTGGCAGAGACGATTTAACTTTGAACAATGACTTCATCAAAGAATACCTGAGGAGATTAGGGAACTTAGTTGAACAACACAAGCTGATTTTAAAGTAAGTTTCGAAAACAAAGCCCTTATGCTGTTGCAACTATAATGAATCTAATTGAACCTTTTATATCCACAAATGAATTATCAACTTCGAGCCCAATCTTTGGAAATGTTAATGTATTCAGTACATATCACCTAGTCAATAAATCTTGTATGAGTAGTATAGATGAAAGATATAAAAAAAAAGTCTGTGGGATAAATACATAATGTGTGAAATTCTTGGAACCTAACCTGCCCACCTACAACGCCATTAAGCGCGTCTTCTAAATGTGTCCGCTTTTAGTTTCGAACGAGGATTCTGGTACATTTTTCAAAGCGACCACTTGAAAACTTTGTACCTATGTGACGATGTATCATACAAGGCTAAGACTGAAACAGTCTTAGCCAGCCTATTTTCCAATAAAAAAAATATGACACGCAAAACGTATAAAAACCTTCAAGTCAGGCTATCTAAGAGCAACTGGGCTACTAGTGGCTAGCCACCAAACGCATTCATAAAGTTAAAGCAATTTATTGGCATCGACAGAATTTGAGCGTTTATTTGGTAGCGCCTGAACCACTGAATGCTTATGGATGCGTATTGTTGCTCCCGTGCGCTCTCACTCACTATGCACAGTCGACCACAATCATTAATTTCTAATTTTTTTAATGACTTCCTATGAAATACGGAGCAAACTACAAGCAGGATTCTAGTTACCAATGGAGACGTCGGTGACCGCATCCAACCACCGATGGCTGCGATTTGTGATTCAATAGATATGCGGCCTGATACGTGTGATTGTTTTTAACGCCAGCTACGGTTCCCTAATATCAATTTAAGGATTGTATTACATTATACCGTTTACTTACCTAATTATTGTACCAAAAATATTTTATTTAATTTAACCTTACATTCTTATATTTACTATGCTTTATTTATATACTTAATTATAAAATAAAAATAATAAAATACTTAATACCTTGCTTATATGACTTTCATCTATGCATCTGTTCGTGCTTATATCTTATACATTTATTTTTGCTGTATTATATCTACGAGTATATCTGTTTACATATTTTACAATTCTTTACTACATGTAAAGAATTACGTTTTAATTTCCTAATATATTATGATACATTCTTTGTTTGTTGCATTTTATCTATCACATATTTTACTGTTAAGTATATACATCTGTTAACGTTTTAAATTTTTGCGAATTATCTATGTACATATTTCTAAATATTTTTGGAAAGAACACATTATAATAATAGCCTAAAATTTATTTCATATTGTTACACGAATCAAGCCTAGAAGGTCTTAAATAAAAAGTATTTTTTAAACAATATGTAATTAAGTTTAAGGTCTATTTCAAAAGTTTCAGTTTTTGATTGCAGCTACTCCTTGGAATTCAAAGTGATATTAAGCGGCCCAATGCTAGGACAGTTAGCAGCCAGTGGTACTCTTATTTGTTGTATCGGTTACCAGGCACTAACGGTAAGGTGTCCTTTTTGAGGTGATAATGAAGTTGTTTTTGTAAAGTACATATTTACTTCCATGGTAGTCAAACATGTTATCTATGTTTCAGACAATCGTAGAAAACTTGACAAAAGGTTTTATGAGTTTTTTTTATTTGGGTTACAACCTTTTTGGTTTGTTCATTATCTGTAGATGGTGTGAAGAAATTACGACACAGGTTAGTTTTCCATAGAAAAGTACATAAGCACATACCGCACATACCACATACATTCTATTTTGGTCTTAGGCATACATATACCTAAGACCAAAATAGAATGTATGTGGTATGTAATGTAAGTAATAAGATATGTAGGTCTCAGAATACTCTGTATTCTGAGATGTAGGTATATCGCACATCCAGATAGACACTGCATCAAGTCAGTCAGGCAGTGTTGGATAGGGGTGTTCGATAATAATATGCCTCATTGAATTCACTTTAAATTATATGATACTAGCTATGCCTCGTGGTTTTATCCGCGTAGTGGTGAAAAACGGTGATGATTATAAAAAATAGCATATCGTTATTAAGTTCTTTGCTATCTCTGTACTAAATTTTAGAAATATTGTTTTATCCTTTTGTTCCCGTATGTTTCAGAGCCGTAACATAGGCGAGGCAGCGTACTGCTCTGGGTGGGAATCAGGCATAGCAATGTTGCCAGGAGTCCGCTCTACCGTACTGCTGGTCATAGCCCGAGCCAACAAACCTTTGGTTTTCACAGCTGGGGGAATGTACAATCTGTCCCTTCAATCTTTCACAACAGTAACAAATCTATTTCTATTTTACTTAAAACAACACCTATTTCTATTTATGTTGTAACGTATGTTTATATTGCCTCCCGAGTAACATACTCTATATATTTTTTATAAAAATCTAATACCTACCTCGATATAAAAAAAAACTTTATATACCAACAATGACGAACTTAAAGATTTTGATATAAAGACTATGTCGCCGCGCTAAAGCCTAATTTAGATTGAGAAGTCTAGAGACGTCTATTTTACCGCTTCGAATTATTTAGAAAATCGAGATTATTTTAATCGTGTAAGGGGTCTAATCTCTAATTAGACCTCGTTGAACTCGGCCGTTTTTGAGGACTGACGCTACACCCCGTTGATACTTTATCAAAGGCTATGGATTAAAAAAACTGTTCAGCTACACTTATGTCATTTATGTTTTTTAAATTCATAAGACACGTAAGCTTATACTTTTTAAATCAAAGTTGTAATTTTTTTCTCTGTTTCAGTTGGTGAAAACTTCATACAGTGCACTTACAGTTATGCTGCGATTTCGTCACGAATAATTGTATTTACTTCTCTAGATTTCAATCGTAACTTTAAGACAGTGTACCTATATATAGTATATACTGTGTGTGCATATTTATAGTATACTGGAAGATATTACAAGCACAGTGGATATTTTGAACAATTAATAATATTTATTGTACCTATAATGATTGAAACGTATCAGAATCAGAAATATTTTTATTGCATTAAACTGTGTACAGATAGGTGTTATATATAATATTTAGTCCAAACAGTTTTACCCATTACGTAATCTGCATATGTGCTAGTCTGCGTTGCTATTATTTAATTTCTTTTGTATTAGACCTGCACGATTAGCTTTTACGATTAGATTTAGATATTAGTTCAATGTCAAGTCATATAAGCAATAAGTAGTCCAAGACAAGTGAATAAGTCATTTGTAGTCAATAAAGTAGCAGTTAGGTACATTACTGTAAATTTCTATGACGTTTTATCGATGATATTAAAAGACATCTTTTACCACTTTTTTTCAGTTGTTCACATTTAAAATTGAACGGTGGCATTCTAGAATGATTCTTATAAAATAATTTGTTTGTTAAGATGTTGCTAGATTGTTGGTTGGAGATTAAGAAATAAATCTGCAAAGTGCGAGTTTGACTCGCACACCGAGGCTTTCGTACTAATTACTCAACAAAATGTTTTTATTAGATCTAAGTATATTTATAATTTTCTACAGTAGCTACTGTAGAAATTATGTGAAAATTTATTTGAACTTGATACTATAATACAATATGGTATTACAATAATTAAATAGGAATTGAACAAAACTTTAGAAAAAAACAAGTTCAAATAAATAACTGTTAAGGCTTAATATTTTCATAGTCAAAGAGGTTTTAACAATACCGTTTATACTATTTTAAATTTATGTCACTTGATGATGATAAATTTATGTCTAGGCACGTTCACTTTTTTTTTGTCGAAGCAACAAAAAGGTTTTACCTCGCGCATTTTTTTTTTTTTTCTAAAATTATATAGGTACACACGCTTGTCTCGCATATGACTAGTTTTTAATATTTGTGGATTTACATCAAAGTAAATCGGTCAAAGTACTTAGTAAAATATTGTAGAATCTTGTAAATTTTGAGACTTGTATTTATTACCGTTTAAAAGATACAGCCGTTTCAGACAAACATATACCGTAGTCTAACAAATAGGCTCCCGCACCCAGTATGGAATCCTAAAAACGTAATTGTTTCAAGTTTGGATATTATCGATTGATATTTCTTTTGAAATAGTTGTCGAATGTTAATATGTATCTTGTATATCATACAGTGCACCACAAAAATAACAGACTTTTTTCTCAGTAATATTATAAAAAACATATTATAATTCTCCATAATATAGGTATGTATAGAGAAATGTGTTACTTACACACAATTTCCGGCCCATACTTAGCACATATTTTCCCTCTCCTTTTGTCATCTTTTGTGATGAAATATCCCAAATATGTTTCTGCAAATTATTCTTCCAAAAAGTGCGGCGGACGACCACCCTTTGACCCAGATCTATCATCGTGGCCCGGCCCGCTCGGTGGTTAGCGCTGGTAAAATATTCAGGGACCCTCACCGCACTTATCCCTGCAACAGATTATGTGATAAGCATTTGGAATTGGGGGCCAGTGGTTAGAAGTTTGTTTGAATTTTGTGGGTTCTGTAACTAGTTAAAAAAAACAAAAATTGGGATGATTTTCTTCTTCTTTCTTCTTTTTTGTATTGGACCCGCCAAAGACTTACAAGACTGCTAATGCGATACAAAATATTGTTCCAAAAACTTAACACCAAAATCAGGTGTTTGCTAATGACAGGTCACAAACGTCATTTAATCTTAAACGTCATCTCATCGCAATCACTTCTCAATTCTTACGGTGCCAAGATGGTGAACTATGAAAAACATTATCACCTTCCATCTCTAAGTAGCAAAAATATATTTCTAACAGTATAAAAAGCGAAATGAAACAAATTTTTACGTATTTGTAGCGTATGTTCGTGTCTCACCTATGACCACGGAAACTTCAGTGTTTGAAAAATCGGGTCTTAAATTATGTGAAATATGCGCGATGAAATTGTTGAAATTTATTTCATTTTAATAAATAACAATCGCGAATATTAGTATAAAAAGCATATAAGCATTTCATTTCATAAATTGATTTTATTATTTAATCAAATTACTGCAAAGAATTAGAGATGGGTCGATGTAATATAGGTTATCGATAACAATTATTATTTTTACGGACTTCAAAAACGAGATTAAGATCAGTTAGCTTATATTTTTCTTATGTGTTACCCGCATGATTTCGTCATTCAAATTGATTTAAAAATCCTTTCAAATCTCAAAATCACTCAGTAGTTTGGTTTTTAAAACAAAATTGCGAATTTTGAAGTCGGTTATTCTAGTTTTGTATATTAAAATAATTATGATATGTGAATCATCATCATCATCTCAGTCATAAGAAGTCCACTGCTGGACAATGGCCTCCCCCATAGATTTCTATAAAAGCCGATTGGAAGCGGCTTGCATCCAGCATCTTCCTGCCACTTGTATAAGTTCATCTGTCCATCTCGTGGCTGGTCTTCCTACGCTACGCTTGCCGGGGCGTGGTGTCCACTCGAGAACTTTTCAGCCCCATTGGCCATCAGTTCTACGTTCACTGCCACTTCAACTTGCTAATCAGCTGTGCTATGTCGGTGACCTTTGTACGTGAAACATGGTATTTGATTTTACGATAAATGTTTTTTTTTTAATTCTCAAACTAACACAGCACCATGCTCACTATTCTGTTTAGATTTTCTAGTTGATGCTGTACAAGCAGAACATTGGGCAGATATAGTAAGGCAAAGTCAAAAAGATCCTTGGTGGAAACCGAATTCTCGCTTAACAATTTGTTCAGTGAATTTCCACAATAAATGTAAATACATAACAAAAACAGGGCGCCAGCGTTTACAACATTGAGCAATACCTTCAAAGGTTACTTTGAATTATAAAATCATGACATTATTAACATTTATTCAAATTTAAATTTATAGTCCCATAGAGAAGTTGGAATCACAGAATGTTCAAAATAATTTTCATTGAAAGTATTTAATATGGTCTACTATTATGGTTAATAGTGAATTTTTAGGTCTTAGTTGAGAAATGTAGGGGGAGGGCGGGGGGGACACAACTTTTTAACTTTAGCGAGCTATATCTCGCACATATCACATCTGAGACACGATAGGGTGGGGGTTAAAAAAATGATCCAGTCTTTATTGTATATATGAAAAACCCAATCTCTATTTTTAATATTTTTGAAAATTTTACTACGGCATTTTGTAGTGGCTCACAAAACACAATTATGTATAAAAATTTGTTTTTATTGGGTTAATAGTCTCCGAGTAAAATGACTGTGACATACGGACAGACAAACAGACGGACATGACGGAATTATAAGGGTTCCCCGTAGTTACTACGGAATCCTAATAAAACGATGTTTCTTGAAACATTACAAAAAAAAAAAACAAAAGAAAAAATTGGTACCTATAATTACATATCGATATCGATACTTTAATACCTCTTGGTCTATCTCTGGCTTAATGTCATTAGGTTTTTTTTTATTTATTTCAGTATTGCCAGTATATGTTTTCTCAATTTCCCTGTATCATTTGTATTTACCTATACTATATTGTTTGTAAATAGGTGTGAAAATTTATTTATTCAGTAGAATTTAATCAAATTAATTTGGTCCATTACTGGTGCTACGAATTAACCATTGACATACTTATCTAAGTATTGTGATAAATCCATTAGATTTCGAGAGGCTGTAATGTGTTAATGAATACAGAGGACAAAAAATAGTGCTACGTTAACCACAATGTAGGAACTCTGCTATAATAAAATAAACATTTGCTGTTTTATCCTATTTTCAAAAATGAAGTTCCGAATGAAATAGCTGGGCGTGGACCGTTGCACTCCAACAAAAAAAAACGTAATATATGTTTTGTACCTGACTGTCAACTGATGCGAAAGCAAAAGGAACCTTCGTGATCTTAACCTACATTATGTACACATTTATCACGCACACACACACACACACACACACACAAACGTATGTTTCGCCGTAGTATAAAAATATAGTCTTTCCAGTCACAATTACTTTGACTCTTATTCTTCTCAACAGATCGTGCAACTCAAAGTCCGTGTTAAGGCTGGCTTAAAGTTTACTAAAATAAAATATGACATATCAGAGTCAAATTGAAATGAAATGAAGTTTATTGAAAAAAATAACTGCGAATGACTTCTACTGAGCTACTGAGTTATTTTTTTATGAATGAGGTATTAGTCGATTCATTGCCGTTGTGACATCAGTTATATGACGTCACAATTTGTAAATTGCATGTATAAACTTATTTAATAAATACTATCATCATGAACTGTATTTTTTATTTACAAAATAAAAATACAGTAGATTCTTTTATAAAGTGATGAAAGTGGCGCCGCTGCCTGTTTAGCTCGCACGCGGCACCTATAGATATAAAATTATTTAAACTACTGATTTCATTTTTGATTTCAGATTTTCTTTCAGAGTCATAAGAACACTATTACAATGTATTAACAGTAGCTGTTATTTTATATGCGATATTTTGACCGTGATAAACGTGTAACCGACAAAATTTTCACGTTTATACCCAAAATAACAAATATAATAATTTTATAGTTTAAAAAACTGAAACAACAGTTTTCAAAGTTACTATTATTTCAGTTATATGATTGTATGAATCTCCCATGGACCATTCTGACTTTAATCATGATTACCCGATCAAATCGGGAGATATCCTTTTTAAAGGCAACTTTGTAGATAAATTTGGCAAATGGACGTGTATCTACGGTTAAAAATAAATTTATAAAAAAATGAAGTGTCAAATTAAAAAAATAAAATTGGCCCGAATTTAAAAGGCGGTTTGTATGGAGATTATCCTTCTGGGTCCTATGTAATAGGGCGAATTCTGTGGGACCCGCATTAAAGCATTTGCCAGTGTCAAGTTCAAGTTCGAGTTCAAGTTTCTTGAATAAAACAAGTTGTAAATGTTCTAGTCACAATCTTAGTCACGTATACAATCAATTTATAAGTCGAGTCCTGCTTCAGTAAAGTGGTGGCGACTTTACTAGAAGCTTCTATGGAGTTTTGTCGACAACGTAAAATGACACGTTTCACTGCTTCATTTCACTTGCCCACACTCATTTACTTGATCGAACACTTAATGAATGAAACACCACCATTTTTATCGCATTAATATTCAAAATAACACAAGTTTAGGAAAATCAAAACAAAGCAACAACATGCTTCGATGACGTTCCCGCCAAAAAAGTCTTGGGATGCTTTACACACTGGGGCTATGCAAATGGGGGTTATATTTTCTTAAACAGTGGATTTAAGTATTTACGACAAATCTGTAAGTAAAGAGTTTCTATAATAATATTTACAAGTATCACAAAAAATACATTTTTAACCCTCAACCCAAAAAGAGGGGTATTATTATTTTCATGCGTGTATCTGTGTATTGTGTTTCTGTATATCTGTGTGTCTGTCTGTCTGTGGCATCGTAGCTCTCAAATGGATGGACCAATTTTTTTTTATTTTTTTTTTGGTTAAATATAATTTTGTCGAGAGTGTTCTTAGCTATGTTTCATTAAAAATTATTAAGAATAGGTCTCTTAAAATAAGAGCTAAGGTTCCGTAGATCATTTTTTCTCAGATGCAATGTGTGCGAGATATGAACCCGCCAAAGATGAAAAAGATGTCCTCTCCCCCCTTGCGTTTTTAAACTATTGGACCTATAAATTCACGATAATAGTAGACCATATTAAATAATTTCAATGAAAATTATTTTGAACACTCTGTGATTACAACTTTTCTAGATATAACGATAAATATATAAAACACTCAAATCATTACAATACTGAGGACATTGACGTTTTCGAAAAGTAGTCTAAACAAAAAATAGTCGCCAAGTAGTTTTTTTTTTTTATTACAGTTTTTTTTTAAATTATATCTACGGAACCATAATAATATATGCGAGTCTCGACACGGTTGTGGCCACTTATGTATGACAATGCGGAAATCCTATCCATTCATACTTTTCCTACGGATATTTAGGACTTTTATATGATTCCAAGGAAATATATCCAATTCCTAGAACATGTTTGAATCTAAAAAAATATTTTAAGATTCCTAATTTCCTATATTTAATCGAAATTGTATGAAATACGTAGGAACTTTATAGATATTCATCTAAATAATATTCTTAAGCTGGACCACAAGTAAATAACACCATCATTACTATAATAATAATAATAAAATAATGATAATAGTTTAAAAAACTAAAAACAGGCTTAATCTTATCAAATTATTGTATTGTCATCGGACCTCGATAAGTTTACAAAGTTTGAATGAAATCTGACCGTTTAAAGTGGATCAAAATCAAGTCCAAAGGAGTCGGTTACAAACAAACAAACATGCATCCAGGTGAAGCTAAAAAAAGCGTGTTAAAAATTGAAAACAAGACTACATGTACAAACTTAATTGAAGTCAGCAAAATGAGATATGCAAATGACCATAAAATTTAAGACCTCGAATAATTTAATTCACTTCTACATATATACAATAGGCATTAATTCGTTCGACATTTTATCCCACGCATAATAGCATGTCTGTTTAGAAGAATAGCCTCCTAACAAGCTATAATGGTGTTTTCATTAATTAATTGATGAATTAGCAAGTTTTGGCGAGTCACAAATTAATCCACATATGGAGCCGAAATTGGAACAATTATTACTGATCACGATAGCAATTGTGTTTATCATTCGTATAGCTATTTAGTCAAGTACAAGTTTAGAAAGCTCTTTTTGAGTCGGGGGTTAAAATATAGAAGCAAAGAGAGGAATAATAGAATATATGTAAAACAAATTATATAAGAGGCAAAAGTTTTATCGTACAAATAGGTGAGAGCTCTGGACAGGGACAAGACAGAGAATGTATGAATATATTTTTTAATACTAGATAATTAGACACATTTGATGCCTATCGGAGAGCGACGATGTATTCAAAGAGTCTCACCAACAAGGGTTCCTTCATAACTAATATTATAAATGCGAAAGTATCACTCTCTTTCTCTCTCCCTCTCTCTCTCTCTCTCTCTCTCTCTCTCCCTCTCTCTCTCTCTCTCTGTTTCTTTCCTTTTCACAACCAAACGGCTGATCCGATTGTTATAAAATTCGGTACAGATACAGCTGAGAACGATTTTATCATCACTATCACCATTCACCGTCACCATTGTTTTTCATCACTACGCTGGTGAAACACTGGGACATAGCTAGTAAAAAAATGAAGCATTTGTGATTTGCCCGAAAATTGAAATACGCAAGAACCTGCGCATCTCCCCAAAATACTAAGTTAATTATAGGAATGTAAATTTTGTGACCTATTTTGTGTGTATGATTTTTTATTTTCTGTGTGTTTTTATTACAATAAAATTATGTCTATGTCTAAATTGTTACTAAATGAAAATAATAAGTCTCGTACCCACTCGTATAGTCTTGAGTTCCCACCCGGCCAATGAGACGTCCCGTCACCCTTCACATGCCTCATAGTTCCTCGAACTATAGACAAAATTCTTTTTTCTTGAGATCGACTAATTTTATCAACAACCTAGAAGAACGTCCCAATTTTAATTTTGATATATTCAACACATCAACACATCATTCAACCATAAAATTAAATCGGAAATTTCCAAAAACGGGTTTGACGAAATCTAAATCCTTTATTTTTTTATTCGATAACTTTAAATTACTTAACTTGTATTTAAATTAAATTAACTTATGCATTACTCAAGCTAACAAGCGGTTTTTCGTAGTTTCACATATGCGGAGACACGTAAATAGTTTTTTAGATATTTGATACTGTGTGTTTCCTGAATAAAATAAAATAAAATAAAATAAGTACTTACTAGAGATTGACAAGTAAATCCGTAATTCCGTACCTAACTACATCTTAACAAATACTTCAATAAAATTTACTAGACCAGACCGAATATATAAAAGAAATGACTGAAAGTTGTAGCATAACGTATCTTAGAGCAAGTAAAACTATAATTTCGTAAAGTTAGCACTTTGTTTCCTACAGAACAGTTATTTATGGTTACTCTGAGGAAACTATCCCTTCGCAAGTCGAAGCCGGCGGCGGAAGTAGGCGTCAGTTTAGGAAGATGGATGGAAACTTCAAAGGGACTATTTTGAGGACATTCGTGAGTGCTCGAGTAGCTATCATGACTTATGCTAGTATGTATAATCTAAAAAAACCTTTTTAACTGACTTCCAAAAAGGAGGAGGTTCTCAATTAGACTGTTTTTTTTTGTTACGCGATTACTTCGCTATTTATGAATTGATTTTGATGATTTCGGTTTTTTTTTTTGGTAGGGAATACATCAGAGATGATCCCATATAAATTTTATCAAAATCGGTTCAGTACTTTATTTTTAAAACAAAAAACTGAAAAAATAGGTATGTCGACTTCAAGTAAACGAAATTGCGTATTTTGAAGTGGATTGTTTCAATTTTTAGGGTTCCGTACCTCAAAAGGAAAAAAACGGAACCCTTATAAGATCACTTTGTTGTCCATCTGTCCGTCTGGACGACCCTAATCTTAAGTCAATAGTTGTGGTTATCGAAATAAAACATTTTTCATTTTCATTTTCAGTTTTTCTTTTAATTTCATTATATAGGGTAGCAGCATGATTTTTTTTACATTTCTAAAGCCAACCGTTTAACTGGCAGTGTGGAAATTTACCAAAAATTATCAATTTGAAGCTTCAAATCAATTTAAAGATTGCGAAACTATAATAAATAAATATAAATAAATAAATATAAATAAATAAATATTTGTGGACATTTCACACAACACCATCTAGCCCAAACTAAGCAAAACCCACGACCTACCACAGCAGGCAGACATACCTACTACCAACTGAGCCACAAGGCCAGTCAAAGGATTCGTAATTGACTACGGAACCCTAAAATGATCATAGTGATATATAAATTATGATCGTCTACAAGTGCACTGCAACCTCTGCACAATTTCACAACTGTCAAATCAGGCCGCTTATTCTTGAAAAACTAACAACTAGACAGAGGCAGAGTTACTCGTAACTACAAGCAAAAACCAATAATTACTAGTCAATAATCTGTGCCACTACGAGGAATTGTTGATTTATGACATGACATGTTTATGCATACGAGTGTGGACTGAATTAGGTATATATTTGATCGCTGATATATCTGTTTAGGTACACATTACTCGCACTAACAACACTAGCGTAATTATTATTTTTAGACTAGAAACAAATAGAGTTGACACAATGAATACAAAATGACCGATTAAGTGATCACATGTCATATACTATATGTATATGGTATATGACTACTACGAAAATAATCATGCTAAAATTAAAAATGACTAAGTACATTAGGCACCTATAATTACTGCATTGTTGTCCGCAACTTCATTCGCGTAGGAAAGACAATCGCATTTTGTCTTCTCTCCGTTACTTTTTTATCCTTGGTGTAAAAAAACTTTTATAGCATTTTATTTAATTTAACCTAAAACCCAATCCAATGGTAATAAAATTCTTATATAAAAACTAACAATTTCAAATAAGAACTACGGGTCACTCACGTCTGTTTCGAGTCGAAAAATCCGACTATAGTTTCAACCGCATTCAGCGGTTTTTTAAAAAAACCGGCGCCATTGTCGGTCTGAAAAAGACCGCCGAATGTGGTTGAAACTATAGTCGGATTTATCGACTCAAAACAGACATGAGTAGTGAGTAGACCCGTAGTTCTTATTTAAAATGTGTCAAAACCACGTTAGTTTCCATAGTAAAAACTAACAACCCTCAACCTCAACCACTTTAATTGAACTTTGTTGTCAAAAACTTAGGACAAAGTGTTTATTTAATTTAATTTGTTAACGTAAAATTGTTATTTCTTCTATTTATATAACTATGTACCTATATCTAAAGCAACGTGAAAATCAGGAGAATTTTAATGAAAATTTCCGATACTTTATCAAAGAAAATTTCAAGTCCTCTCTGAATACGTTACTTCATAACTGTATTTTTTTCTTTGTAGACACATTGTACGAAATCCAATCATAAAATTTCAGCTTAGCTCTAGTTTTTGAGATTCAGGATGAGGCTCACTGATTCGTTCAGTCAGTGAGATTTATTTCACCGGGACTTCAAAATACACGGAATAAGTGTTAGCTTTTATCCTTGGTTTTACTTGAGAAGTGAAGAAATTGTAACTTCATGACATTAAAGATGATGGTAATGGTGTGAGGTTTTAATAACGGTACAGATAGACACAGATACTCGTACTTTTAGAGTTTACTTCCAGAGTGTACACTGATACAAACGCAATAAAATATATTTTCTTATTCTATTCTCAAAAAAAAACAACAACATATCTAGCCAGAATCCAGCGTTTCTGTACCTACAACTTATACCTATGTATATTCATATAAAATACCGTATTCACGTAATATACCATATTTGTATAATATACCAGATTTAAAAACAACTTAGACTACATGTCACCTATTGAGAACCTTTTGGCCTCATCGGTCAATGTGTCGCCCATTTGATACCTAAGTTTACCTGTTTTTCGGTTTATGTTGGTTATATTGGTTTTCTTGAGAATCACTTCATATAAGATTTGATCACGAAGTGGAACTCCGTTTACCTACAGATGTAGCGTAGACATGTCTCCAATATGGTAGACAGACGCCCAGATTACGACCAGAAGATTCAAGAAATAATCCTCTAGATTTAAATGACACAAGATTTAAAATTATGGGATTTGGAAGAATTTTAATTGCAACAGTGAGTGTCGGCTGATAGGAAAAAGAGACGTAAAAATTAGTTAGTTAATAGTAAAAATAGTTAATAGTAAAAATATTCAACCGAAAAACACTTTTTACATGCAAATAATAGTTATGGACACAATAAAAAGCAAAGCAGAAAATATAGACGAAGGCAACAACAACTCAACGTCACAAAACACGCACCTCATACGTTGTCGAACAAATGGCGCGTGGCTTTTGTCATGTTAATATTGAAAACAATAAAAACGTTGTTTAAATAGGTATTGCCATTTTCGCGAAATATCCTAAGCAAGTAGCTCGGCAATTAGTCAACGTGCCACGGTCAGTGTATTTATATAATGAACTGAAACATATGGCGGCCCCCAAAAAAAGGTCTCTTATCAGTGAGAGCAGTTGAGTGAGACAGTGTTCAAGTGCATTAAGATTGTTTTTCTTTTATTTTGTGTCAAATTTCTGAAATCAAGATGAATGCAGTTGCATATGTAATTGCAGTTTTGAACCCTCTTTTAATGGTAAGTAGGTATTTGATTTTCATCTTTAGGACTCCGTAGATTTATGTTATGGTTTTATTAGTCATGAATATTAAACAAATCGACTCAGCTATTGTCTCTTCAGCATTTATATAACATTTTTATGTATATCTTTCTTAAATGTAATATTTTTATAAGTGTATATATAGTTTTAAAATAACTTTAGTTTAGTGCACAAACTTAAAAAAAAAATCAGTAGCGACCACATTATTTTATTGGTTCTTATATTAAATTTGATATATCCTGTTGATGATCAATAATTCCAAATCAAATGGAAATATATTTATACTTGGATAAAATTTAGAAACGTATGTTAATGATCATGAGATAGGTATATTATGACACTTATGACAGATTGTGGAATAAATTAGATACATTATTGAGAAAGATTTGGCTAGCCAAGATGTAACCAGCTGAACAAACCTTACTAAGTACTACTTTATACAAAGAAAATTCTTACTTAAACCAAAATAATAAAAATGATACTTGCATTGCGTACCAAATTTACCATTTTGCTTTTCACATTTTTGCAAATATTATTATTATCATGATATCACAATACATCAAAATTATAATACCATAATGGGCTTCAAATTCTAATTATAAGCGCATAGAAATTAAACATTAGATAACATAAAGCTATCGTTAAATGAAACACCTGTTTTTTCGGCATATTCACTGTGGACCTAGTGGTTCCTTTTCTAGGCTTTAGAAAAGCTATATTAATTAATGCTTGTTACATTTAATAATATTAAATAACAAGCAAAATCATCAATATCGGGTAACTCAGTAAATAATTTGTGAATGGTAAAGCATAAAAGAAAATAATGATTTCTTTCATTTTTTATTTTTTTAATCCTGATAAAATTATTATACTTATATCTGAAAAATTCCGACTTGATCGTCTAATACATTTATTAACTAATGGTAATTTCATTTCAGAATACAAAAGATGTAGAAGTTCACTTAGGTCCCTTACATTCCCTGGCAGATGACGTCAGAGCACTCCACTTACCTCCAGACGCTTTCAAACACAACTCATACTACAGAAGTGAACACAAGGGCATATATCTATCGAGCAATTTAAGAGACTTTATTGATAAAGGAATAGGAGATCGATACGAAGAAGGGACTGTTCTGACTTTTGATTTCCAATCGAAGAAGCTGAATCCTCCAAACCAACCGGACCCCCTGGCTTTCTTACTGCATCCTCACGACTTCAGCGATGCAGACAAAAGAAAAGTAGACAAATATATCCAGACTGTGCACAAAAGTCGAAATATGAGATCTATACATAAGTTAATATTATAAAGTGAAATTTACAAATTAAATTGATCGAAATGAGAATAGACTGGCGTTTGGCGTACTTCATATTATCTAACATGGATAATTTCAATAAATTCAAAAGTGTATTGACTGAAAATCCCATGTATTATGAAAATCTTATGTTTAAATAACGTTAAACTAAATGTGACAAAGTTTCGTGTTGGATGGTATTATTCCTGTTTAGTTTGTAAAATAATAAACGCCTAACGAAGGTATTATGTTCTGGGGACTTAGACAAGTGGCATTCTGAAATTCTCAATACGTGAACGTCAGTAGAATGGAAAAGTTAATATGGGATTGTCATTAGCTAACGAAATATCACGTGACGGCACGTCACAGCTTCTTAGCATTTCGAAGCGTAAGCGTTTGTAGAAACAGGCGCTAAAATAAGCATTAAAACTGTAGAAATAGTAAACGTAGTAAATGTAGTAACGTTTGCCACTTATCTAACCCTGCAAGAGTCACTGCGATGGCAGATCTGTGTAGATACAGTATAAATGATAAAATAATATATTTATACTCTCTCTACGAGATCGAATCAGAAATGAAGAGATACGTAGACGTACAAAAGTCACCGATATAGCACAGCGGATTAGTAAGTTGAAGTGGCAGTGGGCAGGGCACATAGCACGTAGAACTGATGGCCGATGGGGCCAAAAGGTTCTCGAGTGGAGACCACGTACCTGCAAGCGCAGCGTAGGAAGACCAGCCACGAGATTGACAGATGACCTCATACAAGTGGCGGGAAGACGCTGGATGCAAGCCGCTTCCAATCGGTCTTTTTGGAAATCCATGGGGGAGGCCTATGTCCAGCAGTGGACTTCTTATGGCTGAGATGATGATGATGAATATATTTATAATAAACTCATTTTTTTCTTACAATCTGCGGGGTTAATATGAACTCTTATAGCGATGCAAAGTTCACTCAGCGCCCGTTATAATCTTGCTTTTTCTGTAATTAAGAGTGTGAGACAAAAGTTTAAATGAGGCTACTTAAAATTGTGATATTTTCAATAATCGCTTCAAATTTTGTGTCACTCTCTTAATTACAGAAAAAGCAAGATAAAAGCGAGCGCTGAGCGAACTTTACATCGCTATAAAAGTTTAGAGTACGGATGCAGCCAATCGTTTGGCAAATTATATTATTTATTTCCGGAATAAAGATTTTGATATGTAACACGATGAGTGTTGGTAAGTAACTAAATAAATATGAATAGTTAAAAATAAGGACGAAGTGGTTAAATAGGTTCTTTCATAGAATATCTAAGTAAAATAATTCTGATGTTTTACATGAGATCTCACAATTTTTTGACAAAATACTTTAATACAAATACAAAATAATTTATTCACGTAAGAATATACAAATGTTCGTACTGGACCCAAACACCAAACTGGGTATCAGGAACCCGTGACTTGGTAGTTGATTATTTCTTATATACTAGACTAGTATACTATGTACCTATGTATATCTGTGGAAAGACTTGAATTTTAATTTTAAGTTTTTAATAAGATTTTATTTATTCTATATCTAATAATACCATTAAACGAGCTATTCTTGTGTTTCTATATGTATATAATCTGAATCTCAGAAACGACTCCAACGATTTTAATGAAATTTGGTTTGTAGATAGATTAGGAGACGATAAATATGTTAAAACCTGACAATTTTTAATTTTTCAAATCATTTTTTAAATTTTTTTTTATTTTATTTTTATTAATTCTTCAATTACATCATGAAAATTTATGAGATAATTCTGCCAAACTGCTTAACAGTTTGTAGGCAGATAATGCACTCTCATCCACAATAACAATTCTTTCGTTTGTAGGTGATTGTTTTTGACATCATCACCATTTCATCAATGTTTTGTTATTACAAATTTGATAAACTAAGTAGAAGGTAGCATTGAAAAGATGTACATATGTATTAATTTACTCTGGTATTTTATCTAGAAACAATCTTTTCAATGCTACCTTATACCTCTGCTTGCATCTAAATTGCTTTTCATATCCCTCTGGTAATCCATTACATAATCTAGGTATAAGCCATTATAGCGTTCTCTTACCGTAATAATTCTTACATTTATGATGTATTTCTAACTGTGACTTAGCTGCCTTACGGGTTTGCTTGTGGAAAATTTTCACTGTTTTAAATGTATTATTTTGAAATTGGTCTAATAATAATAAATAATTAATTTTATTTTCAATTGGTAAAATATTACATATTTTAAATAATTTTGAGTAATCTTTATTTAACGATTCTTTAGTTTTATTGCTTACTAATCTCTTTAATAATCTAAGTTGTTAATTTTGTACTAGTTATATATATGTTGGAAAAGTGAGCCCGTAGCAACTAAGTCCGTAACTATTAAGAGCATCGACCAGTGCGTGATAAACATTGTGTATTGTATGAATTACTTAAATTTTACAATTACTTAAACTTTAAATTTTTACATTTGTATTGAAATATGTGATCAACATATATTTATATTATGAATATTTAAGATGCCAGTTATGTTCTTATTGTGAGCTGTTAGTAACAATAACGTAGTCCACCGCATCTTTGTTAAAATTATAATAAGGCTAGAATAGTCTATTAATGACAAAATTAATGTCAAGAATGGAAACGTGTTTCAACTAAAACTGGCTAAATTGCTATAAGCTACCTTATTAACAAATAAATTATGTCGTTGTAGAATAAATAAACGTGTTTTATTTGCATATAATAAATTTAATTTAATTGCTTTGCGAACTGGCTGAATAACCTAACCAATATTTTTATTGTATCTGTAGCAAACATAACAATCTGTTCAGAAAAGTTATCAAACAGACAGAGGAAGAAAGAGTTAACTTCATTTTAATAATAAGTAAGAATAAGGATTACATATTTTTTACAAAACTAAGCATAAAAATGTAAAAAAAATATATAAATTTAAATAAATAATAAAAATATACAAATGTATATCTATATGTTGTATGTGTTGTATGTAGGTAAATGTATATGTGTTATGTGTGTTGTTGTTGTATGTGTTGTATGTAAATGTATATGTATATGTGTATATGTATAAATGTATAAATTACCTTATATAGCTTAAACATCATGACCGATCTTGATGAGAGATATCGTTAGATTTGCTTTCACTTTCAGAGAGTCACATATTACTTTTTTGAGATAATATTCACAGAACTTTTACAAAAATAAAAATAAAAAACTGAAAAATGTTTTTAATCTTCAACGACAAATACATGATTTTTATGAAATTAGAAAAAGAACTTTAAAACTTCTGAGAGTCTAAAAGTGCTAATTTAAATAGATTGTGCAACGGCTCGTCTGTGCATACTTTCTCACAAAAACGTTTACTCTACATCTCTAGTCTACATAATATATCAAGATTAAGCAGATCGCTATTTTGCAATCGGCTATTTTGTATTTCTTAATATACCTACAGACAGAAGAAAACTTGACTTTGTAGGAATATGTATAGGTACCTAATGACAAGGATATTTTGTGGGGGTACGTGGGGGTACCAAAGGAAATTTCGAAAACATCGATAAATTGCCATAAAAACTGAAAAAAATGAAAGAATTTGAAAATAATAATTTTGGTAACCTACAAAATATTTGGTATTTTTTAATAGGTCAAAATTATCCAAATACAAAATCTAATCTATCTTGACTTACAACTTATTTGATCGAGAATTTGCGTGCCCCGAAAAAACAACTGAGAAACAAGTATCAATGTTAAAAGAAAAACAAAATACCCGACTGCAGAAAAGAGGTTTTTGCAGCCTAACTTATGTTTTTTTTTTATTTTGATGTACCCAGAGTCACTCTCACAACAAAAACGAATCTATTGACATCACTCACATCAAAATCGGTCAAGCCGTTTAGGCTCTAAGGCGTGTCAAAGAAATATACATACATACATACATTCGAAAAACATAACCCTCCTTCTTACGCAGTCGGGTAAAAAGGCATGCCTAGTGGTGTGGTACATAAGGCTTTATAACATAGGCATAATACCTACAATATAAGTAATACCTAATGATACATTCATGCATATTTGTAAAGTAGTGACTATCACTTTCGACATAGACGCAAGTAATTATTTAAGTATGAAATGCGATATTGTCGACGTTCTAAGGATATGCGACCTTCATCATTGGTCACAGAACACTGGAACAGGATACACAATACAAATACAATGTGCCAGATTCAAACAATAAGTATTCATGCATTTTAATATTATTCTCGGAAAAAGACGTCATAACATATGTAAATAAATGTTGCGACAAATATGAGAAAAACTTTTTAACAATTCATTCAATTCTCGCTATTACGATCACAATAGTCTCAAGTTTGGCTAAGGGTAGTTGATTGCATCGACGCGTCTTTATTAAATCTTCCCATAATATAAGCAGCCTCGGTATAAAAGGAAATTCAGCGCGCCGCTGGATTGAGACTAATAAGACTGTAATAGGGTTTATTATTTGCTTTTTTCACAAGGCCGCGTTTCAAAGCCCAAAGGAATTCATTTCAGAATAGTCAAGGCGAAGTCCGTAACTAATAGGACTTCGGAACGGAAGCTCGTTGTGCCATCGCAATGAATGTAAATTATACCTATCTAGTTTTGTAAGCATAATGTAATAAATACTGCATTTTATCAGCCCACTGACCTTACCTATCACTGGACGAGTTCATGCACTTGACATTTTATCGCATTGTTTGTACCTACTGCATGCAGTTTTTAAAATATTCAATTAACCGCTACAATTGAGTGCATCGTTTGTAGAGCACAAAAACTGTAACGTCTCGACGATCGAAATAGATGTAGATATTTTGGTGCAATGGTTTACATCAGTGCACCGCGTATTGGGTAACGAGCCACACGTCGCTCCGGCCGTCAGCGCCGGCCGCGAGGCGATAATGAAACGAAAACAGGCGGTCGCCCTTTGTTTACAAATGACGCATGGGGCGCAGAGCACATGCAATCCACTCGCGGCGGAGTCGTTTACCTTCCGCGCGACGAGACGGCCGCCATGCGGCAGCGCCATGTGCCGTGCGTAGATGCGTGAGCGCACCGAACAACTCCCGCGTCGGCAGAGAGGCAGCAGTCACGGCGGCGCGCGGACCATGCCGCGCTGGCTGTGGGCGGCCGTGCTCCTCGCGGCGGCCGGCGCCGGCGTCGTGGCCACGCCGCCCGTGCGACATCTGCGTCTGCTCGGCTGGCACCTCGAACTGCGAGAGAACAGGGCCATACGCTCGCCCTACTACGATGAGTGCCTGTTCTACAGGGGACGCGTTATCGGCGAGAAGAACTCTACGGCCACAGTGACGGAATGTGCCGGCCACCTTTACGGCCTGCTGCAGGTCGGCGGCGAGAACTTCGTGCTGCAGCCGCACGCGCATGTGTTGCATCGGCGTGACGTGCTGCTGTCGGAGCAGCCGCCCGCCTACAACCTCACCGGCGACACGGTCACTGACCTCGACCTCGACCTGGAGGAGGAGGTGCTGACGCCGATGCCGCACGTGCGGCCGCGGCACAGCGAACGGATGGAGACGGAGTATTTCCGAGCGGAACCCGTCACTAGATCGATATCAGGTGTGTCGAGGAACCCTTCGAATGCTTCTATAGTTTTGTTACTCGATAGTGCAATGTTCGATTGATGTTTCAGGCGTGAAGGGCCTGTGGCTCGAGATGGCCATCGTGGCCGATCACACCATGATGAAGTTCCACGGACGGGAACGAGTGAAGCACTACATTCTAGCGCTTATGAACATTGTGAGTATACCGCGTGTGCTCGAAAGTGGAATTTATTTTAGTCCAATACGTCTGTGTGCATGGGAGCCGACTGAATCTTTATGTAATCCGTTATAGGTCAGTGCCATATTCAATGATCCGTCCTTGGACTCGAACATGACGCTGGTGATCAACAAACTATTTCTGTACGAGGAGAAGGATTCTATAATAAAGTATGGAAACGTGAAGAAGTCATTGGAAGCCGTGAACAAATGGAACTACAGGCATCTTATAAAGCTGCCCGCAGGTTAGTTCAAAGTGCTGTAATGTTTTAATGACGTTAAAGTGTCGGACAATGATTCCCTCGGTATCGATCAATGAATGTATAAACAAGTGTTATCAGCGGGCCTCTGCATCTCAATGCATCGTCCGCCGCGCGAGTTTATTTCTAGATTAGTTTTATTAGTAACGTCATTTCGACTTCCGTTACAAACTCAGTGATCTCATATGCGTAATATCAAAGACTACACAAATATATCATCTTGGCAAAATTTACCGTTGGAAACATTGGATACCGTAGGAGTTTACTCACTTCCGTAAATGTGAGTTGTAAAATTGACGTAAACGATGCGATAGGTGCTTGCCTATAGATATTAAGCCCACATAGAAATGTTTTACCTTATAAAAATATTATTACTCGTAAGAAATCCGAAAACATTATTGTATTGACGATCTCGCATTCGCAAAATATTTTTTTTTTTGTTACATATATATTCACGTTTCCAATTACAATCATACATAGTTTAAAAAACTGAAACGACCGACTTCAAAATACACAATTTCGTTTATTTGGACGACATATTTTGTTTTAAAAACCAAAGTACTAAACCCACTTTAATAAAAAATATGTGGCACCACCTGTGAAGTACCAAGCAAACAAAAAAATTATCATCAAAATCAATTCATAATCAAATTGGCGAAGCAATAAAAAAATTGAATTGAGAATCGATTTGGATGTCGGCTAGAAATAATTTACTTACTCTCTTCAAAATAAATACTTCTCGCAAAATAAATACAAATATGCCTGCAAAATAAGCACTAGAACAAGCCACCAGAATTTTGATATATGAAAGAAGATGCCTATGAAAGATCATCTTCTTTTCTCAATTCATAGAATAGATATACAAAAACAATGTATGAAAACAATCGCGTGTAGAGCGTTAACCTCAATCATGGCACAACCTTCTTTTGATTGACTCATCATATTTTTTATAGCTCGTTTTAGAAGCCAGTATGATGCAATGAAATTGTTAATTTTTTGTTGTTGGTGTTATCAAAGGGTTATGCCGGTGCTTTAAATACGCAACGTATGTATTTTTTTAAGAAAACGATAGTATTGATAAGAAAAAGCATAATAATTTTGTTAAATTTAGTCTCATAACTTTCGCTAAGTAAGTAAGTAAATATATAGGTTAAAATGTGGTTCAATTTTGAAAGGTAAGATTTAAAAAAAAAAATGCAACCATAGTAATGAAAAAGGGATACGGTCCTGATAAAACGTCAATCTAAAATATCTAAAATATCAGTCTGCAGGTTCTCAGCTATCATTGTACCTTTCACAAGAATTAGTTCAGCCGTTTGGTCGTCAAAATATAAGAAACAGGCACACAGGCAGGTTTACTAACTCTTATTATATTAGTTAACATTAGGATGATCATAGCAGCAGGACTCAGCAGGTAACATGCAGCTGTTGAAGGTAACGTCAGCCCCAACACTAAAATTGGTTAAGCCGTTTAGAGGTACTCCTCTTTCTTAGGAACAAGGTAAAAAAACAAGGTTGCTTTGGTTAGACATACATTGATCTAATGAATGATTTTTATTAAGTTGTTTTTCAAGTATTGTAATGATTAGACGTCGAGTCGAGCAAATGTCAGAAACGGCATTTATTAAGTAACTGGTCATTTAAAAAAAAACACCTGCGTCTATTATGAACTAAATTATGTTGAGCTCTCTTTGACTGGCGTTAGTACTAGTCCGTCTGTCCGTCTGTCAAGACCTGTATCTCGGGAACATGTGAAGGTATCGAGTTGAAATTAGAACCATATACGCAGATTCATAGTCTCTTGCTGCAGAAAAAAAAACTTCTGTTTCATAAAAAAAGTTACAGCCGAATATGTCGCAAAAAACGCATATTTCGACACTCTCAAGGGAGTCAAAACTAATGGGGTACTTCCCGTTGACCTCTACGTTGACGTTGACGTTGTTTGATTTGACATAACTGTGTTTGGCAAGAAACATTGTCATAAAGTACACATAAAGGAAAAAAACCGAAAACTGGAAATTTTTAATTTAAAAACAATAAAGCATATGCAAAGAAGGAGGGTGTCCAAACTTAAAAGTTTTTTAACCGTATTATGTGGGGTATATTAAGAAAGAACTTCATTACCACAAGCTAAAACAGGTTTAAAAATAAAAACCGGGCAAGTGCGAGTGAAACCCGCTCACCGAGGGCTCCGTACAAACTAGTAAATGATAGGGAGATTTTTTTTTCATATTTTCCTTCGTAAACCGAAAAATATACATTGTAAAAATATTTAAAAACCTATTTTAGCTTATACTAATGAAGCTCTTTCACATGAACGGTTAAACCCCACATGATACGGTTAAAGAGCTTTAAAATTTGGACCCTTATTCCTTGCAAAAAGACCCTATTTTTTGTGATTAAATTAAAAATGTCCAGTTTTCGGATTTTTTCCTATATGTGTACTCTATCACAATGCTTCTTGCCAAATTTCATAGTTCTAAGTCAACGGGAAGTGCCCCATAGGTTTTGATTCCCTTGTGAGAGTCGAAATGTGCGTTTTTGTGATATATTCGGCTGTAACTTTTTTTTTTATGAAAACTGAGAAGTTTGATTTTTCTTTTTGCAGCAAGATACTATGGATCTGCGCATATGCTTTTAATTTCAAATCAATACCTTCACGGGTTCCCTAGATAAAGGTCTTGACACCCGGACAGACGGACAGACAGATGGACAACAAAGTGATCCTATAAAGATTCCGTTTTTTTCGTTTGAGGTACGGAACCCTAAAAATGCGCCAAATTAAAAAAACACTCGACTGTAAAGTTATTCTGTTTCAATACTTCAACAAAGGTCTTATGCCTTTTTGAGTCCATCGCTATGCTCAGGATTATAAGTAGTATCAAACTTAGATTCTTTCGTTTGCTATGGATTCAACTGTCAAGCACTCGAATGTAAAATACAATTTTCTTTTGTATTTACAAGCGAAACGTTAAAATTTATATGAAAAAAGTGTAACTTCCCAGTGTCATAGACTATAAATTTCTAATGACAGCTCTATGAATTTGTTCAAGATAGAGGGTAGATCTATTTCTATTTTCTTGCGTTACATGTACTTATTGCGATGTAAAATAAACAGTTTTCCAAAGAGTACTATAATATAACGGGAACAGTTTTCTAACGTCTGTCTTGCGCATCATTTTGCTGCTTCCAATAAATAATTAATATGACCGATATATTCTAATGGTGATCAGATAAAATCATAATACAATTATGTTATTAGTTTCTAGTGCCTGAGTGATTAAGTAAACAAATTCTTTCGGTAAAATTAATGTATTTATATTAAATTTTCGACCTGAGTGAGGAACTAAATAGACTTTGTACTGTGAAACCGTTGAGAAAAGCGCATGGTAAGCTATTACTGTCTCCTGTGGCGCAAGTCAGCTGCGGTGTTAAGTGCCAGAGCAACAGATACAGAGTGCAAATTCTATCGTATAGCTCTTATCTCTTTTAGTTAGCGCTAAAGTACTGAAGCGTCCGGTCAAACCGACATATGGCAGGTCAAAAGGGCGTCGCCAAGGGGGGACAGGGGGGCAGCTGCCTCCCCCCCTAGAGATTAACAAAATGTAGCCAACTACAAAGCAACCAAAATCCTAAGGCCGTAAACCTACAATTCATCCTCCATAATATTAACTTCCCCCCCCCCCCTTCCCCCCTGGTCCATGGGGGCTGGCGACGCCCTTGGCAGGTCATAATAATATGTACTTACTTATAGCCATCTAAACGCATGTTAATTTCATAATAAGCATAGGTATGCATTTTTAACGACTTTTATGTTTGATCCCGCATCAGTTATAATAAATTATAAATCGAATTGGATCGATCTTTTTTGTTTTAAATTATTAAATTTCAGATTGGAAATTTCATCAAAATCGGCTCAGTAGCTTGGTTTTACACAAGATTGCGCAATTTGAAGTCGGGTTTTGAATTTCTTAAACTATAATCATTAAAAGCTATTTATGATTGCAGCGAGCACTGGATGGGACGCGACAGTGTGGCTGACGCGGGCGCCCCTAGGAGGCCCCTCGGGCTTCGCCCCCGTGGGAGGCGTGTGTTCGCGGTACAGATCAGCCGCCATCAATAGAGACGAAGGCCTCACGAGCGCCTTCGTCATCGCACATGAGTTGGCGCATTTGTGAGTATAAGAAAATAATAAATAAATATTGGTGGACATTTCACACACCACCATCTAGCCCAAACTAAGCACAGCTTGTACTATGAAAACTAGATGGCTGATAGAATACATATATACCTTTCGGCGGCTTAATAACTCTGACAATAGGGCTGGCCACTCAGTCTATACGAACTTACTTACTTACCTACTTCTTTTTTGTAAATTAATACATAGAAACACCCAGACACAGAACACACTTCCATGCTCATCACACAAATATTTGCCCTGGGTGGGGATCGAACCCACGACTTTACAGCTCAGGAGGTAGTTGCACTACGACTGAGCCATGAGGCCTGAGGCATGATAAGCATAGATTTTAAGTATACTGGGAAGCAGTGCATTGCCATACACAGTATCGAAATTCAGTTTTTTCGATAGTATTAAGATGCATCTGTAAAATCAAGCAGTTTCATAAAAAAAATAGACAAGATTACCTAGTTATATTATTACTATTTATAAATCTGGATATGTAAGTACAAAGCACCTATAGGGCATAGTGTGAACTCGCATTATACCTAACTTTCGTGTTATTTTTATATAGTTTTATTTACTTGACATCATATAATTTGTTTACTTATAATTCTTTATTTTAATTTTCAAATCTTTTGAATACTTATACTAACCAATAATCGATTCCCAAGTTTTGTGTTTTGTGTAAAGCCCCATGGTAAAGCAATGCATGCATTGTCATGATATTTTTAAGTTCCAACTCTTCAGTTCTGATACTGATATTTATTAGGATAACAAGTGTTTTAATATATAATAATATATAGTCAATTATTATCAAGATATCATGCGAGGATCAAGGATTGTAGTCTTCATTTAGAAAAAAAAAACTAAAATATTATAAATTTATTAACTAATATAAATTCACCGCAGTCACGACAATTTCTGTAAACCGTGTACGTAATTTTATTACTGTAGATCCCACTTTAGCGCGTTAATTGCAATCTCATCAAACGCGATGTCGGCGGTTGTAAATTTAACACAATGCGAATAAATCACAGACTAAGTGTTCTCGGAAAGAAGACATGAGACACATGTCGGAAAACGTTTGTATAAATAATACATATTTGTAGAAATTTCACACAACACCATCTAGCCCAAACTAAGCAAAGCTTGTACTATGGAACTAGATGGCTGATATACATATGTACTTTTTTTTTGTTGTAAATATGCATGAAACCACCCAGACACAGAACAAACAACCATGCTCATCATACAAATGTTTGCCCTGGGTGGGGATCGAACCCACGACCTACTGTACAGCAGGCAGACATACTACCAACAAGGCCAGCCATTATATGTATAAAATATGACATACGTATTTATATAAATTTAGCTCGCAATAGAGACATCTCCCCGCTCCGAACATTCATATGTTACCCGCATCTAAGGGATTTCCGCGAACCCAGGCCCTGAAATTTATTTATATATTTTTTCTGGCTTTATTACCTCATAACTCAGTCATTTTTTCATTGAAATGCCAAAAACCCGTACTTAGCGATATCAATCAACTTAAGAAAATACGGAGGTTTTCAACTCTGTGATTATTTTAAATGGACTGGAAAAATATTATTATCTGTAAATGTATGTAAGTATTTTCAAATTGGTCATGTAGAAATTTTATAAAAATCCGTTCAATAGTTTGGGTTTTAAAACCTAATAACTGAAAAAAACATGCCTTCCAAGTAAATGAAACAGTGTATTTTAAATTGGTTGTTTCAGTTTTTTAAAATATTATTATTTACGTGTACAAAGTCCTGCGCAATCAAATCACACGTGTACATAATAAGGCACAGTCCCACGATCTTCATTTAGAACGGATCTAAAATAAATACGTATAATACCTAAGTACCTAGGTACGTTCTATAACGCCGAAACTGACCGACAATCCAATTATAACTCAGACCTTTCTTGATCTTCTTGATTAATTATACGGAAGCTTAATTGCGTTCGGAGGTAACTGGTAAAAGCCCTTTGTGTCCAATTTGATGACGTGATTTGAGTTCTGCTAGAAAGTTCTTTGTTGTTTTTAGAAGGCTACGGATAAATTTAACTCGGTCGAGATTTTGGGCAGAGTGGAATTATTCTAGATCTAGTTTAGCTACTACTTAGATACATTTAATGATAATGGAGTTCTGTATCATCATATAATATGTACCTAACCACGGATGAAGGGTATGACTTCAATTATTGTAGTATATGATAGCTATGAGTACCTTAAAATCTGTGAATCATTTAATGCGTAAAAAAAGAGAAAACATAATAGAGAAAACTGATCGCTATCCCTTTCATGTAATTAAAAATATTCGAATAATTATTCGATATTTTAAGTGTGGAAAAAAAAGAAAACCATACCATACCAATACGGTTCATATTCTGTATATATATATATATATATTAATACCAGTACGGGTAAATACAGGTATCAATAAGGAAAACATCTAGGTAGAGTCTGTTCTGATAACATATTAATTCTCTACCAACAGCCCTGCTGTCCGTGTTTCATTATTTTTTGCTCGAAAACAAGGAAGATGCTATCCTTATTTCATAACTTGTTCAATGAAGACGTTTTTTTTGCTTGATGTTGGCATCGTGCTTGCACATTTGCCATTTGTCGAGTTTATAATCAAGACGTTAATTTAAATTTTTTTTCAACGATATTTATATACACAAACAGACATTCTAATATATTAAAGAAAAACAAAATAGGCGACAACAAAATATAGAATTATCCCGCTAATAATTAATAACCGTGGGTGCCATATTTAAGTATGCCATTATGCACCACGCCATTCCCACTACTGACCCAAATCAGATGAAATCCTATAATGAATTTCATTTAATGCTTTAGAAGTTCCAAGAAATAGACAAACATACATGGAGGGGGCGACGCAAGAGAGTGTGGATGAACTGAATGATAAATGTCATGTGTGTATAAAGTGTGAAAGTTCAAAGTGGCGAAAGCCAATGTGCTGTACCGAACTCACCTAGTGGGATAAGGGCAGTGTGATGATAATGCATCGTTATAATAATGATTACTTCAGTAAAAAATCGTGACCTTAAAAAAAATCTAATAGAATTTGGCAGGCGTATAAATACATTACAGTCAATAACAGCTGTACTTTGACTCGACCTTTTAGTAAAACGTTCAAAAAATGGTAAGCGATAACCGTCGCCTATGGACAACTGCAACATCACTGACATTACTGTTGCTCTGCTAGCCCGGAAAGGTGCTTGTAGACACCCTTTTTAAAACGCTCTTTGTTGAAGCTCGGCGGGAAAACCTTCCGAGGAAGGACATTCCACATTTTGCTTATTCGCGGGAGGAAGGAGCGTGAGAACCTGACTGTATGGGGTTTCCAGTTATGCAAAATGTGGGGGTGAGCTTTTTGGCGGTTTCGTGAAGTACGATGGTGGAACTCCGAAACAGGTATTAGTTCAAAAAGCTCTTAAGAGCATTCCCCGAAAAACAAGCGGTAGAAAATGCAAAGGGATCCCATATCTCTACGAAGACAAAGTGAGTCTAGCTTATCGGTAAGCTTATAATTAATTAAAGAATTCCTGATGTTTACATTCTAATTTTAAACTTCTACATTCGTATTTATTAGTACAGATTGCCAAATATTTTACCAAATAATTATTTTTTAAGCTAAAAAAAAACCTTTATAACTGCAAAACATATATCTACGCCTATATATTTTGCAGCTGCAAATTTCCAATAAAATTACTTATCCTCTTTCGACTATGTAGCAGCGAATGATAAGGGGATGACTCACCGAGTTCAAAGTTGACTGAACTTTACCTTCTACTATACTTTATTCTGTGCCTCTACAAAGAACCCTTTAACAGCGTAATTACAGCGTAACTTGTTCGAAAAGAAAAGTAAATAATGCTTTTAAAATTAAGTCAAAGCAATCTGTTCCCAAGCACTGAGAGTACACAATATAAAAGGATTTTTTATAGACGATTTTTTTTGCCTCTGAAGTTATAATCACCTCCATTATCAAAATTAGGCTTATTTATTAGGGTTAATTCTTTTACACCCTCACTAAGACTTAAAACTAAACTGACGTGACTAAAAGTCTTACCTACTGTTTCTTGTTACCACAGTGTGGTTAGAAAACGTTGGCATATATTTTAGTCCTGCCAATTGTGTTCCATCTAACTGATATTATGTTAAATAATTATTGTTTAAAAACTGGAAAAAACGACTTCAAAATACGCAATTCGTTTACTTACTTGGTTGACATATTGTTTCCAGTTATTTTGTTACAAAAATCAAAGTACTGAACCGATTTTGTTAAAATTTCTATGGCACCACCTCTGAAGTATTACCTACTAAACAAAAAATAAAACCGGCCAAGTGCGAGTCGGACTCCCGCACGAAGGGTTCCGTACCATTATCTATAAAAACGGCAAAAAAATCACGTTTGTTGTATGGAAGCGCCTCTCAAATATTAATTTTATTTTAATTTAATTATTTATTTTTAAAGCGATAATATGACTCAATACTTATTATGTGAATATTTCAAGCGTCTACGTGTTGCCGTTATCAATATCAAGCAAAAACGATCTAAAAAAATCACGTTTGTTGTATGGGAGCACCCTTAAATATTTATTTCATTCTGTTTTATAGTATTTTTTTTCATAGCGGCAATAGAAATACATCTTCTGTGAAAATTTCAACTGTCTAACTACCACGGTTCATGTTATACAGCTTGGTGACAGACGGACGGCCAGACGGACTGACAGCGGAGTCTCAGTAATAGGGTTCTGTTTTTACCCTTTGGGTACAGAACCCTAAAAATCATCAAAATCAATTCAGAATTTGCGAAGTTTACTTCAGCGATTACGCTGACCAAACATACAAAAAAAACAGTAGAATTCAGAACCTCGTTCTATTTTGGAAGTCGGTTAAAAAGCGAAAGTCTATGTCTTTTAGTCGGTTTCGATACTTTCAATCGTAACAACTAAAAAACTGAACATCACATAATAACATTTATTACTAGTTTAGTAGTAATATTTTTGTCATGTACTCGTATATGTCGTCATCACTATTTTACATCACCACGCGATTGAAATTTGCTTACGTAGCTAGTAAATTATTACCTACTAATATTCCGCGATTTCACCCTCGTAATGATGGTAATAAATGTAACGGAAGGTACGGGGCTGCATTTTAAAACGTGACTCGAAAACGCTCGCGATCGAAATTTCCTTAAAATGGAAAACGTCAAAGGAAAAAAATAACGTTGTTATTTTCCCAATTTCCCTCGAAATGACAATTTGTCCATAGGGAAAACGTCAACGCTTAACATTGCCATTTCCTAAAATCAAAAACTCAAACGTTTTCAAATTGAAATATTTTTCGTAGAGATAAATTTCGAAATTTTGTAGATAATTGTAGTTAAAAAAATCAGAATACCGATTTCAAAATGCGTAGTTTTGTTTTAAAAACCAAACTACTGAACCGACCCTTCAACCAAAAAAAAACCGGACATGAGCGAGTCAGACTCGCCCACCGAGGGTTCCATACAAACTAGTAGATAAAAGGGGGAAATTATATATTTTTTTTATATTTTCCTTCATAAATCGAAAAATATACATCGTGAAAATGATTCCCTTGCGAGTGTCAAAATATGCATTTTTTACGACATATTCGGCTGATTTTATGTGATTAAATTAAAAATGTACAGTTTTCGGAATTTTCCCTTTATGTGAACTATATGACAATGCTTCTTGCCAAATTTCAAAGTTATAGGTCAACGGGGAGTACCCCATAGGTTTTAATTCCCTTGCGTCTTGACAGACAGACGGACAACAAAGTGATCCTATAAGGGTTCCGTTTTTTTCCTTTTGAGGTACGGAACCCTGAAAAATAATAATTTTTGATAATAATTTTTCAAATCGGCTTATAAATGACGGAGTTATGTGGTAACAAAACATAAACCTTCTTACTTATAAACGCATTTTAAAATCTTATTCACTGAATAAGGACTTGTCACTTTCTGTCAGATGGGAACTGTCATGCACGAAAACGGAACAAAACATTGCTTAAATTAAAATACGTTTATTCAGCACTTACATGTACGACGGAAAATATATAGTTTTGTTAACCTATAAACCGAACCGAATTGTTAACCTCCTTCTTTTTGAAATCGATAAAAAGCTACAAAAGATCCGACCGCTTGCTACAAAAGCTCATTTAAAAATAATATTCCTGTTTAACATTTCACACATTTTAATTAAATTTACAATAAATAAGTAAATAAATAGAATGATGAGATGTAACTCATGGGAGTGGATCCATCTGAGGCCGCATTCGAACCGCGCTTTAATCTATTTTGGTTCCGATTGGTCGGTGATCGATTTCGACGAGCAAGGTTGCCGGTTCAATCTATACATATTTGGTTAATATCTATATCCATAACCAAGCCATTTATTCACAGACATAGTAGACATACGACTTCTTGCGTGCCACAGTTTTGGTATCGACTATTATATATATATTAACGAGATATTTACCGTGGTTCGCGTAATAAACGCGAACCACGGTAAATATCCCGTTAATAATAAATGAATGCTTTAATGAATGACCGTGATAGTTTAAAAAAGTGTATTTTTTTGTGTTGTGTTTTATGTTGAAACCTCTTGACTCCGTCATTTATAAACCCATTTCGAAAATTATTTTTTTCATTTGAAATAACATACTTTTAGATTGGTGTAACCTATCTAAAAGTATGCTATTTCATATGAATTTCATTAAAATTAGATTCAGAGTATTCTTGAGAGCTATGAACCAACAACTCTGTTGTAGATTATTTTTGTAGAGGCGAATTATTTAAATGATTAAATTATACTAAACCTTAGTATAAAATCTATAAATTATTGCCCTCCAGATCATAAAATCAGTTTTTTTTCTATTATGATTCTAATGCTAATTTTGACAATGAAAACGTAATCTACGGCAAATAAACCGATAAATCAACATTATTCGCACATGATAAATAAATTCAAGGTAGACGTACTATTGACATAGGCTCCATACAACTTACCTCCCAACTCAAATCAATTGTATGGCCGATCTAATATCGTAACACAAACAGACGACATAGAACATGAAACATAATACTGATTGTGCCCGAATACCTTATAGAATCTGTGAGTACTTCGCCAGTGGAGAGAGTCTCTACACCGTCGGTACGGACGACACGATCGATAAACCGTTAACCGATTCATACAGACGGTATAGATACCGTCGTCATTGGTACCATAGGTTAGTACAGGGTAGGTATTACATCTGGTTGATTTGATTCCATCTGTTGGATATTGTCTTCAGACGTTCACTTTAATATCGAACAATTCTTAAATTTATATACTTATACGTATTATGTAATCATTTTCAAAAATACGTAATATACGAGGAATGCAGAAATATAATCTGAATAATTAATTGAGAGGCTAAAGGAACTACTGTAGTAATTTTGACTAACCTCGCATCTCAGTTGTTAGCAGGCAGACATATGCCTGCTAAGCTGTAGGTCGTAGGTTTGATCCCCATCCAGGACAAACATTTGTGCGATTAGCGTGATTGTTTGTTCTGTGTCATGTGAGCCAGTAGTATTTGTTCTTGTTATTAAAGAAATAGTGATATTTAAATTAATTTAATTCACATAAAAATTTCGCCTACAGGTTTTTTTTAAAAATAAAATAAAAAGAAGCCTACAAATGTAACTTAACTGGCAAACAGAAAACAGAATATACAACAGAAACAGAGATGAGAAAATACTCTCTTTATATTGACCAATAAAAACTAGACTGTCTGTACGAATCGGCTTAACGATAATACCGTTCGTATCGTATCGGCAGTGTAAAGACTTCCACCGCGGGGTCTATTGAATTCGTTCCGCTTCCACGTTCAGCTATATGATAAAGGAGCTAAGCATCTCGCCTGCATCTGTATTTCATTGAAGCAATATGTATTATATATTAACTTTGCTTGAGGCGCAGAAAACAAAAATATTGAGGCGCGTGACTATTTCACTCTCGCATGTCGACATTTTGAAAAGACATGTACCAATTAGTTATATAAAAAATAAATAAATTAAATAGTCATCTTTAAGAACTGTACAGCATAAGGGCCAACTCTCGCAAAAGAATCTTGGAAAATTAAAATGACAAAAAACTCTAAAACATCGAAATATAAAATTTGAAGGATACAGTTTTTGCAAAAGTTATTTCAAATATTTAATAAGAAATAACTATAGTTTAAAAAAACTGAAAAAAAATTACTTCGAAATACGCAATTCGTTTACGAAAATTTTCAGAAGAATCAGCAAAAAATTCATAATTGGCGAACTAATCGCGTAACAAAAAACATACAGTCGAATTGAGAACCTCCTTCTTTTTGGATGTCGGTTAAAAAATACATTTATGTGATATCTCAGTGATTTTAAATCTTTATTCATGTCGATGTGAGAACTTATGATTTCCGTTCCCGAATGAAATAAATGAAACAAATTAATGAAATAATCTTGAAATCTATGTGAAATAAGGTTAACGAACGTTATAGTTCGTGACTATGTTTTTTTTAACTTACTTAAGGTAAACTAAAATAAATTACAGTTTAAAAAACTAAAAAACACGCTACAAATTATTGCGGTCAAAGTTCATTACAAGACTTTTCTAACAAATCCAAACACAGCTATGATACGATGTTCCATCATGAAGTTCTAGTTCATATCTTCCGGCTCCATCATCAGATCAGTTCAACAGTACCATATTCTTGTATTGTCATTAGAACTACATACAGCTGCCAACTTTCATGACGCTACGATCCTTGGAAGATGGTTAAATTAGTTACCTTAGATTTCATTACATAGTTACATACAGGTCGACCTAATAAAAGCGTGTTAAAAAAACTTTTCTTCCCGTAACAATGTATTTAATATTAGTTTGTAAATATGACAAGGATCCCGGTGTCTGTGGTGCTAAAAATTAAATAATAAAAAAATAAAAATAAGGAATGCCCTCAATGTCACATTATTTCTCTAACTGAACAGACCTCTTCTACTATATTTCCGGCATATAAGTACCTGTAATAAGACTGAGCAATGTTGCATGGTAACATTAAATAGCTCTTTATTCTGATATCACTTGACCAACATATCGTAAAGTGGCACACCCACTGGCAACAGGTATTCGTCAGATGTTTCATTAAAAATTTTAATATTCAACCTATCAAGAACTAGAGTGACTCAGAGAACGGGTTTCTTTTGCGAAAACTGGAATCGTAGGTATTTTAAATTGCGTTTCGCAGGCATTATGACCATAATACATAGTATTAAACACATAAGGGATTCTATTAATTCTAAGCTATTCAATCGTTGCAATGATTGAAGAGTAAGAGATTGTTCATAATTCCTATATATATTTACCCTATTCTTTACTAAGGTATTCCGTTTTTTAACCGCTGACTGAAAAAGAGGGGTGTTATAAGTTTGAAGTATAGGCGTCATAGTTTCCAAAAGGATGGAGCGATTTTGATGTAGTTTTTATGTTGATCGAAAGTGTTCCTAGCTATGTTTAATCAAAATCGGCTTAACTGTTTTTTATTTTCTAAACTTGTTAGGTAGGTATTTTATTTTTTAAATAGGGTAAGAGAATTAATTATAAGTAACATAAAAGAAAGAAAAAAAAAGAAAAAAAAAAAGGAAAATGTTTTGATTTAAAGGAAGATGTTTTGATGAATTGCCAACACATTAGAATCATCCAGTAGGTACGTAGATATGCATGCTTAGAAATATTACCCGCTACAATCTAAGGCGACAATGATTTTGGTGCGTGAGGAATCTTTAAATTAATTTACCTCAAGAGTGTGACAGATAGGTAATATTTTATGGCAATAATATAATTACGGAATTAACTTAATTATTATTTAACTTCTAAACAATCCTGTAACCTGTAAATGGAACCCTGAAAAATTCGAGCGTGTATACGCACCAAAATGTCAACTCAGGTATTACTTTGTTTTATGCTTTATGGAATCGTTCAGGGTTTATAAAACGAGAAACATCTCAGACATAGTAGATGAAGCATGCGACTTAATTTATATGAAAACATTGCGTGCCAAATTTTTGGTATCGACTGTGACATCACACAAACGATTTATTGATGGAATGTTCCATCCGCGCGAAATCTATTCAACCCAATGCATCCGCGCGCTTGTACGCTAGTAACAAAATATCGAATCGGAAGTATATATGACCTGATAATACAATTACAATTAAATAAATCTTAGGTCGATTAACTGTGATTTTTTATCTTACTGTTGACACGCTAGGTACATACACTTGGGGTATCTATAAAAGTCTATGAGAAACATTGTACGTCGCGTGAGAAATAACGCGGTGTCCACACCCACAGTTACCGCCACTAAATATCAAAGAAGATGCTCGTCAATTCGCTTCTAATATAACACACCTAGAGCAGCACAACACGCCGCTAGAATCCGCTAGATGCACCACGTGACGGTCATGTGTTCCTGATCGAACCTTAAGACTATGACCATTAACCGCCTAACGCATAGCAGTTCTCATTGAAAATTAAACTTTAAGATTTCATATTTAAAGTCTAGCATTCAATGTTAAGTTTTTACACCTTAGGTACGTGCCATGTTCATACAGAATAGCCCGCTAGGTTTATTAATCATTGATTAATAACTACACTTAGATTTTTATTTGAAATTAATTATTAATTAAAAATATTAATAAAAAAACTATAAATTCAATTCAGTGCGTTACTATTTGTAGAACATTAGCAAACACCAAACAGAAATGTTTTCCAATTAACAGATCCACAATTGAAATTAATTAAACTAAACTCAAGGTACGCTGATAGAGATATCGCCTGACAACACTGTAATAATGATGTCACTGTCAATTTCGTGATGTCATAAACCGGATGAAACCAGATAGACGACCGTAGAAAGCTCTTTGACTATCTCATAATCTGCAACACTTCCAACGAGTTATAGAACCTTTTAAGTTTAAAGAGGTCTTCTATTGGACCCTCAAACTTAGTAAGTAGGACGCTTTGGGCGCTGTTACTTTTAAGTGGGAAATAGGAGCACCTAAGTAAACGAAATTTATTTAAGTAATGAAAAAGGTAGGCAATAAAACCTTTTCGTATTTACATTTACTTTACTCATCCATTTTAGTTTCTGTTAAATATTTGAGGCTTAGTGGTCTGATATGTTGGAAAGATTAAAAAAAAACTTATTGTACCTACGAAAACAATTGTTTTTGTGAGTTTGTTGTTATAGTATTTCTTTTTAATTTTTTTATTAGGAAATGTCTGAATCTATCTTAATCAATTTATTTCGTCCACATAAATTTCAGTTTCCATTATTTAAAAGAAACGATTCACATACATGAGGTTGTGACATATGGACAGATATAAATAATAAATAAACAAATATTTGTGGACATTTCACACAACACCATCTAGCCTAAACTAAGCAAAGCTTGTACTATGGAACTAGATGGCTCATAGAATACATATATACTTTTTTTGTAAATATATACATATACATAGAAACACCCAGACACAGACACACACACTAATGTTTGGTCTGGGTGGGGTTCTAACCCACGACCTACAGGCTCAGCAGGCAGACATACTACCAACTGAGAGAGATGGCAAATTTATGCGAAACCTAAAATAAATACTATTAAATACTTTATAAACTAACATTTAAAACAGATAATTACGTAGAAAGAGAAGACTAATATACAATAATACATACCTCACTAACGTCTTCACAGAATAATATACCGGCTTAACTTTTTTTTAGCTTGTTGACAAAAAATGTTGCGTTAAAACAGTCTTATAACCAGCAATATTATTTTATGTTTGAAAGGACAATGTGCAACACGTGTGATAATGTAAATTATTTTTAGTTCCTTGGAGATTCTGCTAAATATAACCATCTCTTTCCCCAGTGGCTGCGACCTTTAAGCGAACTTACGCATCATATAGCATGGTTAATAACATTTTTCTTGGTATTTGGACCTATTTATTATTACTTACTGTATAAAAATGCATGCACATTTTTGAAATACTAATTTAATTGTAACAAATATAATTGAAAAATTTGCGAGTAAAAAATACCTCTATCCCTAATACCTATATACACTCTAATTCCCGAATACCCTCCCTCTAAATCTAGGGGGCAAATAAATATATAAATTTATTACAATGGCTGTCTTCTGACTTTGGTACAAGTCACCGTAATACAAACATATAATCACGCCTATTTTCCCTTGCAGGGTAGGCAGAGCGTCAAAGACCATAAGGCCTATATAATATTTGACCTAGGGTAGAGAGTTAGTAAGGGAGAGGGTATTAGAGGGTTAGAGGGGATATGAGGGTTAGATGTAATATTGGCTTGGAATGATAGGGGGTCAGCCATTCGCCTACATAAATGCCAATTTCCCTCAAGTCCCATAACTACATTTTTACAGTTTTTTTTTAATATACATTATAGATCTACAATTGACCACCAACTCGCCTGATATTAAGCGACGGTGTAGCCGAGGATGGACATATTCCCGGGAAGAGAAGCAGCTGGTATATTCTATGATTTTCTTTTTCTCCCAGTGCAGCATGGTCACCGTAATAAACCTTTATTTTATACGGACAAAAACAAAATGACGGAATGAATGGATTTTCGGTTTTTTAATTTTAATTGTATTTATTTTAGTTCTAATATAAATTTTATATTGGTTATATAATAAATGTTATGTTTGATATCAAGAAGTTAGTCCACGGGTTCTTGTTGAAACAGAGATCCATGAACATATTATCATCTTTAGACTAATGTAGATTTGATTGATTTACAATTTAATTTCAGATTAGACCTTTTGGGACTTATCATTTTGGACTACTGGACCTTTGGCCCACTGGACCTTGTGACTCTGAACATTCCAAAGCATAGTATTCTTATTTAATACAAAACCACTATCAAAAATAAATTTACGTCAAAAGATGAGAAAAGATACCCCATCTCCATGAGGTACCGCATCTTTTGACGCAGTCGGGCTGTAATTTCTCGGCCTACTTGTTCTACACGACTATGAGTCATTCAGTTACCTAGGCACTAAATATTATAGACAACAATTCTTCATACGGAGATGTCAACATTCTTGCGATAAAACAGTAGACGAGTCCATAAAAGGCGCTCTGTTTGTTCAGCTATCCGTTATGGAGGGCACGCAGACTGATTTACACCATTATCTAACCCAATTTAGCTATATACTTATTTTAGTGTGCCAAGTAGTGTTACAGCTTCCTAATAAGCAGCAACCTACTTACAATCCACCTAGAACTAGTTAAACTACAATAAATTATTCTTTCTAAAAAATATTACAGTATGGAAAATAAGTTTATTTAGCGACTCTTCCATAATGCACATAAATATGCCAATGCAATGTTGGTCCGGTTGTAGAAACGATCGCATCATGATGCGCCTGCTCATTCTTTTAGCCACCGTAAGCACTATTCATTGAATTAATAAAAGCTTTGTTTAGATTACCTTGTCTCGAATTGCGTTCTTAAACTTACATACACAGCATACGACAATAATAGTAACAACAGATTATTTTCGCACCACAACAGGAAAATATCGCAAAAACTTAAAAGTTTTAAATAAGCAAGTATTTAACTGTACTAAACGTTATTTATTTAGAAAAAAAAAACATTCAAAGTTCAAAGGTTGACAGACTAAAGTTGTTGTTCGATCTAGGTATTAAAAAAAACCTTTTTTATCGTTATAAATGGTTCTGACCTTTACGAGAGTAGGCTATTTAGTATTTACAACAAAAGCCCCTTTTAACCAACTTCAAAAAAAGAGGAAGTTCTATCTTAGACTGTATGTATTTTTTTATGTATGTACCGATTACTCCGTCCTCCCTGAAACAATTTCTGTGTATCTTTAATAATTATAAAGAGAAAATGGCCGAGGTGGTCCCATAATTATTTTATCAACTTTGAAAGAAAGAAACATTTATTTTGGCACACAGACACTACAGCAACAATAAGATATTAAAATAGGTTTAATAACTTTGCTTTATGATTTTTTGAATAATCTATAAAAATGTCAGCGATCTACATGTACCAAATGTGAATATTTTTATTGGGTGCCTGAGTGAAGTGGTTCAGATTATAGAATCGCACAGTTCAACAGACACGTTTTTCTTTGCAATAGTGACAAGTATTGAGGATTATTTCTTATACATCTGCACATTTTCTAATCTTCAAAGATGACAATCAGTGACATATTTTATTTTTGACATACGGAAATGCGAGCGCGGATGACAGTCGTTTTTTGAAAAAAGTTTATACCTGACCATAAAGAATTTAGTGAACTAGAAAAACCTTCTTGTAATATTCATCCTATGCGAATTGATGTCAGTTGCTCAGTTTTTCAACCGACTTCAAAAAAAGAGGAGGTTATCAATTCGACTGTATTTTTTTAATGTTTGTTTCCTCATAACACATAAGAAGCTGGTGCTTCTCGTGTGGTCCCATTTAATTTGGTCCAGTTCTGACAATGGCATCCATGAGAAGTTGGTTGCTTCAGTTTTTTTAAACTATAATTATTTTATAAACTATAGACTTGTTATCCAATGTACTGTAACTTGGATTGTTTAACTTTTACAATTCAAACAATATAAACTGTTACTGTACAATTACTCGCAAATCCATCATACTGTTTGGGTTCAATTTTAATTACTTATACATGACTTGGCACATATGTTAAGATAATGCCTTATCTTTACCCTCGGTAGAGTTTAAAATCGTGTGTACTTAGGGACCATCCATTAATCATGTACGATTTGTAGACCACTTTTAAGCCTTTTCCACAACATCACCTGTATTTGTTACCCTTCCGCTCAAGAAGGGGGATTCGTTCTCCGGATGTATGTATGTATGTTTGTATATGTCTGTGTAATATGTAGCTATGTGTACAAATATGTGTCTTTATTACCCCTACAGGCTAAACAACTTAACTGATTATAATATGCTACACTTTTTAGTAATACAAATGCTCTGAATGGCTTCGAGAAAAGGATGGTACGGCGTGGCCTTGCCGCTCGACTTGGCCGGGGCCACTGCCGTGCCCCCAGATAGATCGATAACTCTTTATTAAAAGACCACATTGCACAAACATATTAAAAAATAACAATATTATTATGGCAAATCATTCGATAGGTGGCCTTATCGCTTAAAGCGATCTCTTCCAGGCAACCAAACGAAATAATGTAAGTGATACCTCCTTGTGACAAATAAATGTTTCTACAAAAATTATGCTGAGGAATGATAAATCAATTGTATGACTTTGCAGATACTTTTCCACAAAAAACGTACACTCAGTATCATATCGAGTGTTACTACAAAAGTGCTCTTTCCAGCGGAGTTTTCTTTTTAATATTATTATTACCTGTTTATTGTTGAAAAAACCAACTAATTTTGAAAAGTAGTGGCTGATTTGGAAGATAGCTCATTTCTAGGCTCACTATAGCTTATTTTGATTGATAGTGTAAAAACGCAAAAAAAGTTTTTCTTTTATTACTAGTTGTTGACAAACCGAATTGAAAACTGAAAGAAAATTACTTGGCGAGTATGGTATATTTAGACTACTTTGAAAATATATATATATATATTTTAAGCAAGCTTTGTTTAAATGCTCTAAAACGAAGAAAATAAATTTTATTATGATATAAATAAAAGCTTGTCGCGAGAACACACACATATTTTTATTTTTTTTCAAAAGAGAAAACTATCTTTAATTCTAAGCAAATGATAACAACGCGTCTAAGTCTTTTGTTGGAATTAAATATTACTTAGTAGATAGGTACGATGTTGTTTGAAATCTCGCGACAAGCTTTTATTTATATCAATATAAAATTTATTTTCTTCGTTTTAGAGCATTTAAATTAAAGCTTGTTTTAAAAAAAAACAATTTAATTAATATTTTATTTACTAGACTAAAAAAAGAGTGCTTGTCAAGACTATTCAAACGAGTCCAAACTCGACGGTTTTATCCTGTTTAGTTTAGGAGTTCCTATGGCCACCTTCCAACGCCATCTTGAACCCCCGGCTGTCATTTAGAACAAGAGTGCTTGTCAAGACCATTCAAACGAGTCCAAACTCGATGGTTTTATCTCGTTTAATTTAAGAGTTCCGATAGCCACCTTCCGACGGCATCTTGATACCAGCTTCATGGTACCATATTATTGCATTGTCACCGAAGTTACGTAAGCAAACCAAATTTCAACCTAATCTAACGACAGGAAGTGGTTCTAATTTAACTCGCAAGATTTGTCCCATACTAACATACTAAGAGGCCAAGTAGAATAAAAGCTTTTAAAAACATCAATTATATCTGTACTATAGTGACTTAAGTGTTTTACATATTTACCGCTATATCTCGAAAAGTTGTTATCACAGAGTGTTCAAAACAATTTTCATTGAAAATGTTTGATTTGATCTATTATGTTTAATCATGAATTTCTGGGCATAATCGTTTAGAAATGCAGGGGTGACACCATTTTTTACATTTTGCAAGCACACATTACATTAAGGAAAAAATATATATATTGAACCTTGAAGTTTCCGGCAGCCTAGTGGTGAGACCGTCTGACTTGCGATCCGCAGGTCCTGGGTTCGAATCCCACGGCACGCACCTCTGTCTTTTCGAAGTTATGTGCGTATTGTTGATTGCCAACTTCAAACGGTGAAGGAAAACATCGTGAGGAAACCTACATGTCTGAGAGCTCTCAATGATCTTGAAGATGTGTGAAGTCTGCCAACCCGCACTTGGCCAGCGTGGCAGACTATGGCCTAACCCTTCTCACAATGAGAAGATGGCCCGTTCCCAGCAGTGGGACAGTTTGAACAAACGGCTGTTAAAAAAAAAAAAAAAAAAAAATTACCTTAAGTCTTATTTTAAGAGACAGGTCTCTCAACGGTATCCCATATGATAGATTGGGGTTGAAAAAAAATTATCCCTTCTTTATTTTTTTGGAATATTTTACTACGGCATTTTATAGCGATTCATGGGACACATCTACATGCCAAACTTTAAGTAGGGCTCATAGTTTCCGAGTAAAATGACTAGGACATACGGACAGACACATAGATAGGCATGGCGAAATTGTAAGGGTCTCTCGTAGTTACTACGGAACGCTAAAAAACTTATGATTCCTCGGTTGGGAATTAGGAACGAATTTAAAGACACCTCGAAGATCTAGATGACCTGAGCCGTATTAGCCTTAGACTATATTAGCAACATACATTCTTATAATAAACTTACACCTACATTATCATGCTATTACTTTCCTTTTTAGGCATCGGTTAAAAGTACAAGTGATACAACAAAATATCCCAACCGCTTCGGTGACGTTCTCAACGTCCGCTCCCCCCCCCCCCCCTTCCCACAATTTAGAGCCGACGCGACGTGATAAATGGACGGCCCCTTACGAGTAATCCATCACTGCGTGTAGTCTTCTCCGTGTCCTGTTCTCACGAGCAATTAGCTCCGTTTACTGCTATTAATTAATCCGCCGAAGGGTACTCTTGGGTAAACATGTAAGGAAATTAATCATTATTTACTTGAAATCTACGTAGTTAATACGTGCTCATAGAGAATATGAACATTGGATTTAGTTAGAATTCGGCCGCTTGGAAAATACATATTATGGTTCATCTTGATTAAGTTCAAGGTTCTTATTTTTTTTTCTCCATCCCTATCCAAATTGTACTCACGCGTTGTTACTGTATTCATTTGCCATTTTAAAATTATTATAAAACAAGACCGAGCCAATACTGTAATTATAAAGTTAAATCAACTACGTGACTTTCCGATCTTTAGTCTTTGTCATATTTTTTCTTGGCTTTGCACAGCTTGCATTTACAGGGTATTTGAGAAAGAGATATGAATTACTAAAGAAAAATCAGACTTGATTAAAATAAAATAGTTAAGAAAAATAAATAATTGATGATCGTATATTTACAATACACACTACATACCTACTGCATACAAGGGAAAATTGTTGTCTTCAGGTCCTGATTCTTTTTTAAAATTTTATTTTTATCTAATTTATAGCTCCACAGACACCGTGACCTTTGTTAGAATTATTTTTCCTGATTCTTCCATTCATTGATTGTAATATTTATATTATATAAGTACTTATAATATATGTTATATCTGTCCCTTCATCCGCCCTATGAAAAGTATTTGTAATAATGACAAGGGTCAGTAGGGTCTACGGATTTTCCTTCATACGATTTGGGTCTTGGATCTTCAGTGTTTGAATTGTTATAAGTATTTTCATACAGAATCTAACACTGATCGACGCGGACGGCCATAATTTAAGGGTAATTTGTATGCATTATTATAAATTACTTATGAGACTAGTAATAGAGATGTATGATTGAAACGAAAGTGTTCGCTGTAATTACCCAATTGCAATAAAAGTTCAGTTGTTACCTAACCGCGAACACAGCGAAACAATAAATATATTCTAATGTTTACCTACACCTCCAATCCTAAATTTGCGCAAAAAATCAGTTGTAAAAGTTAACAAGAATGACGATTGACAAACGGTTTCGATTTCTATGTTTGTTTACATGATGGTTTCAAATATCTACATATATTATTATGTGAGTGTTGTCTCATTGTATTATCTCCCATAGCATCCCCAACGCATAGAACTCTAGTGGAAAACTGAGCTGTGTAAGCTGTGAATGTGAAACCTAATTAAAAAAAAAAGTACAATGACCCCTCTGAGTATGTCCAACATTCATTGTTACCCTGTACAAGCATCTAAAATATTTCTAATTTCCATTTGATAAACACTTCAAAGTTAACTGTCAGTGTAATCAGTGATCACCGCTGACGCGCACCCATCAACTGTGCTCTCAAAGCACTTGGAGCAATATCAAAGAGAACCCGTATCTCAAGCATTTGAACACTTGAGTTAATTCTTAGTATTCAGAAACCCACCCAGTTCATTTGGCACAGATTATGAAACGAAACAGATGAATCACTACGAAAAAATTATGTTCTTCATTATGAATATACCAGATTTCCCGGAAAAATCTATCCTGGGACAAATCCACTACCTATCATGAAAAAACCGCCGCCTCATACCACCGGCAGCTTTGGCCCCGACATCACTAGTGGCCCTAGTGTTAAGTTTATTGCAATATTTGATATTTTTTACATGAAATAGATCTACGTTTAAAAACCAACTTGCCTGTTGGTAAACGACAGCCGAGGATGGAGCACGACGTCGTTTGATCTGACCTAACGTTTATGAACAAATCGTCGCATTTTGAGCATTTGATGATATTATGGTCTGTTCTGGTTGAATGAAACTATTTCATGGAATGGTCGAATATTTTGTAAAATTTTCAATTTGATTATTTGAGCAAGACATTTACATGGTTCTGCAGTAAGGAGATATCGCTCGCTAACAGTTCTGAAATTCCGCTTTTTCTTTCTATTGTAACTAGATTCACTGCAATATGATAAATTCTTCATTCTTCACAGACTGGCCACACATTGGACAAATACACTCGTGCTTTTCGGTAGGAAATGTCGCTGGCGGTGGTGCTTAATTTTTCTAAACTTATTTCTAAAAGTGTAAAGAACTGATGTGCACTAGTGTGATCAAGTGAAATAATTTGTAATTTCTATTTATATTAATTTAATTTCAAATTTAATTTAAACATGCTCTTCTTCCTATTAAAATATATATACTTCTCGGCTTATCGAATCTTATCATCGTCTGTGAGCCTTCACAATTAACACAAATAAAACGTAAACGAATCTAAAACTTCTAAATTGACTCTCAAACTCTTTTCTTACAATTGGCTTGTTGCTTTTCCATTTTCGGAGCTCAAACTTGTTACATCGTAGCAATTTTTCTTTTACGAGTAAAACGACCGTGATCTCATTCTTGATTGCATTCAAATTTAACCCATTCATGTTAAATTAAATTACATTCCATTTAAGATATTGTCATGGAAAATGTCATTTTTAACCCCTGACGCAAAAATGACGGGGTGTTATAAGTTTTTGTCGGAGGTTTTATGGGTTTTCTAAACTTATACTTGTTGATTTAAAGTTTTTGGGCATATTCTATTACTATACTATTCTTTCTGAATAGCGTAAAAACCGTTACCCGTACGAGGTAGTGCAAATAATCCTTATAATTTTGACACTTTTACTGTTCTTATAAAATTACTTCAAAATTGTAGAATTTTTATAGCAGTTCATATTTCAGTTATTTAGTGCTAATTGTCGGTGAATAAAATGACAATAACATATGAACAGACAGACGGATATATACGGTACTGGTACGGGTATATAATTAGTACTTGTAGAAGTTTGCACTTCTGTCACTGTACTATCTGCGCGTCCAGCCAGTGTATCGAACTTGACAAGCAAGACGCAATGCGTGACGACACTCATCTAAGTCGTAATTTACGCCTAATGATCCACTTATTGTGATTAAACAGTTTTATTCGACACGCTGGTCATGAAACCTTTCAGACTGGACTGAATTGCGCACCAGACGCACCAGATCGACAGATGTAAGCATAAACTTTTAACGCATTAGGTATGTTGTTTTACTCTAGCAGATCAGTAAAAGAACGCAAGAAAATTTTTTATTTTTATAAACCATACACTACAACAAAAAGAGAGAACACAAATACAAAAAACAAGAGTAAGACTATTGCGCCTAAAAATATGCAGTTATCGCTGTAGTATCTGGTGTATCAAAAAAGGTAAGTGCTCAGTGATAATGCTGCTGAGCGATCAGCAGCGCTGATATTCAGCACTAACCTTCCGACACACACATGATTCTAAATGTAATAACAGTAATGCAAATGTAACGTATAAATAAGTGTATATGTTACTGTAAAAGCCCGAATATTGGTAAATCTTAGGTTTTACCAGTAAATCTTAGGGTTTACCAACACGAGTCGGTAAATGTAAGAATATGTAAAAAAGAAACGATTTTATCGGGCGTTTACCATTAGAATTTAATACATACTAGGTTTTACCAGTGACGGTTGGTAAATGTTAGTTTTGGAAATAAAACAATGCATATGTTACTGTATTCGGCTTTTACAGTAACATATGTATTAACATTTGTTTGATTGAACGATGTAGCTTGGTTGCAACGCAGTCTTAGATATAAGCAATAATTTCTTCAGAGATTAGGTTATGGTTTTTTTTTAACACAAAAAAAAACCATAACCTAATCTCTGAAGAAATTATTGCTTATACCTATACCAGGATCAACTAGTTCGGCCTAGCCTAAACTGGTATATTATGCATTGTTTTATTTCCAAAACCAACATTTACCAACCGTCACTGGTAAAACCTAGCAAGTACTAAATTCTAATGGTAAAAGCCCGATAAAATCGTTTCTTTTGTACATATTCTTACATTTACCGACTCGTGTTGGTAAACCCTAAGATTTACTGGTAAAACCTAAGATTTACCAATATTCGAGCTTTTACAGTAACATATATACCACATTGTGGCCTAACATAATTGAGGCGAGACGGCGTAAAATTATTAATTAATGAAAAAAAAATATACTTACGAGTACATTATGCTACATCAAAGCAACCGCCTTTAATTAGAATCATTGTTAATAACACACTTGAGCCAAGAGATACTAACAATAAAAGTCAATGACCGATGAAAAGAAAAAAGCAAAACTTCTAAGCTCTCCCAGTAACGAATTTTCTTTTCATGCCCTTTGCTCGGTTAATTTTGCTTTCTTCTCTTGTCCGCGCCTAATTGTTCGAAATATACCTTTCTTTTTGGCACAGGATCTGATTCATCCCTTTGTTAAAAACGTTAGGTAGGTAATACCACGAAATATTGTTATGATTTTGGTTCAAATCGTTAAAACCGGCATATAATAACATCAGAGAGAGATCGAAATACTAAGGCTAGATTACGTGTATATACATGTGCTGCATCTTTTATCGGAAAATAGTAATTGTGTTTACATAGGATTGCATAGGAAATTTATACGTATTATAAGCTTTTATTTAACTTGTTTGAAACTAGATATGCCACGCTATTGGCTTACCTTTAATAGACATAGAGACGTGTCATATCTAGTTAGTTACCCCATATACATGGTAACATTGGTAACTAAATGTCTGTTTGTCTCTGTCTATTTGAAAACCCGATCGTTGTTATTTTCATCCGACTTCAAAAAAGGAGGAGGTTCTCAGTATGACTGTTTTTTTTTTTTTTATGTTTGTTACCTCCTAATATATTATTTCAATCCTCAGATAAAAGTATCTGTCGGATAAATTTGAACTCTGTCTTTTCTTTCATATGGCTTAATAAAAAGAAAGCAATATTTTAACTGACAAATAGTTTTTTACCGAGTATTGGAAAATTTGCGTTAGTCAAATGAAAAAGTCGCATTTAATTACTTAATTATCATTTATTATTATTATTCATAAAAATTAAACAAATTACTGAAATTGGCAAATGTGTTGATAGCGCGAAATAGCGGGATAGATCTAATTTTATAAAGAAAATAAGAAAAGACTGCTAAACTCTTACTTTATCTTTATTTTTAGCTTGGCCGCAGTCGGGTAAAAAAACAAAGGAATTTCATTCCAACATAATATGCGAGAGCAAACGTAAAAGATTCGCGGAACATAAAGAATACTTAATGATCTTTTTCATTCGTAAATATATTTTTTATTAGGGCTCAAAGGACGCATTGACACGTGAAAACTCTATAAAGTTATTTATACTTAGGTTTCTTTGTAACGAGAATCATATTTGGTGATTGATACTTTTTCGGATAACTTTTTATTGAGTTATGAATTTTTATGTAAAATTATGGATTACTCACGTTTTTTTTAGTCAAAATCTCTGATATAGTTTCAACCGTATACGATAGCCTTTTTCAACACAGCAACGCAGACGTCAATCTCAGTTGACTTCTGTCCTAGCCGCAGATTTCGACTCAAAATATCTGTTTAATCCGTAATTTTATTTAGAGAAAATATGATATATGTATGTAAAATATGAATCCAATTAACTGAAACTTGCTTACTAATAATATTTAATTAAAACCTGTATAAATGCAAATGCTTACGCAAATTTTGATCCCTATTTATGTTTACCTCAGTCCTAAATTTAATTTATTTACTAGCTTAGTTCCAACTTCAACAAAAGACCACTCCGTTGCTCGGTCCCAATATGCTTATCTATATGTCGCAGGATTTAGATGAAACTAGGTTATAGGTCTATATCCTAGGCTTTGAATCAAATGCCAGAAGATGATAAACACTGACAGAGGTTTCAACAAAAATTCTGAGCAGATACAGACTTTTGATCGTTTCTTTATGTTTAGAAATCTGACTGAAATTTGTCGATCAGCAAAATTTGCATTACTTTATTTAGTTGGTTAAGTTTGATATGTTAATTGAACATATACACTTAAAATAACAATTTGTAGAACAAATTTGAACACACATTTTTTAGCCGACTTCAAAAAAGGAGGTTATTACAAAAGAAACCGAATAGCACTTATATCCGTGATAACTAATTTAATACCTACATCAACGACGGTTTTCTATATTAAAACGACTCTGGAAAATGTATTACTTCATCACAATAAATCGTTTTTTTTTTAATTTTCTTGTTAACTTGTACACATAAGATCTTACAGCTAGGTTATGTCCATTCATTAGACCATAATGGTCATGAGAAATTAATAAAAAATGTATCTAACATTAAATAATTCATTGTAACAATGAATAAAGTAGTTAGGTTAAAAAATCTTAATTATGAATTACATTGTTAATAGCTATCACTCGTATTCATATGTGCCAATTTATTTATAAACTATTTAATTAATAATTCACAAAAATCTCTAAATGTTGTAATTATAAATTTTAAATCAAAGTATTTGATGAAAGTATTCTAATGAATTCATGTTGCCGTTGTATCATGTTTTGGCTTTTAATAAAACTTTTAGTTTTCATTAAAACCCTGCGACACATAACAGTGTACAGTTGACTTTTATGTTTAGCTAACTTTTGGGCCAGCCTACATAGGTACAATGTTTCTGTACAAGGTTAATTTTGTAGGAAAATTTTACTGCCTATTCATGCGTTGTTTCTGTCTTAGGTTTATGGCTTTATAAACTTATTCTACGAAGTTGTTGCGTTTCAACAGATGTCACTGACATTTGAAACTCGATCATAAAGGTCTTATCTTTGATCATTACAATCAAAATGTATCATCATTATTTGTATTATGGACACATTTATACCTGACTGCCCATGAAAGAGGGTAATATTTTTTTTAATTTAGTTTTGTTTAACAGGTCTCATGGCTCAGTGGTAGTACGTCTGCCTTCTGTCGTATTGGTCGTGGGTTCGATCCCTACTCGGGGCAAACATTACTGCTGAGCATGGATGTTTGTTCTGTGTCCAGGTGTTTATATGTATCATACGAGTATGTATGTATTTACAATAATAAAAGTATATATGTATATGTATTCTATCAGCCATCCGAATCATATAGTATATTTTTTTCTAAATTTGGGGCTAGATAGTGTTTTTGTAAGAAAATATTTTCTAATATTTATGTGTCTATGTTTCTATATTATCTTGTATAGCTTAAACAGACATAATTAAATTGGACTTTATTTATAAGTGGCGACATTTTTTGAAATAACAATGTGAGAAATACATAATTTCACAAGATAATCTTCTTCTTAAAAAGTTCTTGATTTGCAAATGGTTTTTCAATTAATTGTGTTTGCTGTACTTGATTTCTTGTACTACTGGTTGGTTGAAAATTGTAATTTCTGATGGTTTCAACTTCAACCACATTTCAATTCAAGAATAGCATTTGAATGATCGTATTTAAAAAAATTAACCTGTTGTAAGATATTTTAATTTTACAATCCCCATTTTTCATCAGCCTTTATGTCTGTGACAAGTATAAGTTGAGAAAACTCACAAATCTTCGACAAATAAAAACGGCTGAACCGATTTTTTATTAAACATAGCTAAGAATTATCTCGATGAAATCTTCTTTCAAACAAAAAAACTAGATCAAAATCAGTCCATCCGTTTGAGAGCTAGGATGACAGACAGACACAAATATACAGATACACACGTCAAACTTACTGGTAAGGCTGGTGCGCCTAGATCCACCAGCCTTACTCTCAGCTATCCAATACAATGTACCTAGAAAAAGAACACGCCATACTAAACTTTTCTCGTCGGGTGTCCGATTTACACAATACGCTAAAAATGCGCCTATTCCTCGTTTGTGTACTACTTACGATAACCATTTTTCAAACATAGATATATTTAACATCCCTAGACACAAATTTAGGCACCAAATTGTTGAGTCGTTGACTCAGAATGATAAGTAATAAATTAATTAAACTTATCCAGCTATAGTACCTATTATGCTATCATAATATAACTGTATTCGTATCAATGATTTAAGTGATTAGTGAGTGTATGTAAGTGTAAATATAAAAATATGTATATATAATATTACTTATATGTCTGTATTTGTATTTTCATCGATGATAACTTTAGTTTAACTTTATATCCGCCCATTTCATTAGAAATAACTACTAAGATAAACCTATTAATGGCTAATTTTATTAATAAAGTATTTATAAGGTCCTAGAATGTAAATTATAAGCTGTTGGTCTTAAATAAATAAATAAATAAAAATAAATAAACTTAAAACCCAAAAAGAATGGTTTTTTGAGTCGAGCGTTTATTAAGATTGTACATTTTCTAAGAAGATATTTGTTTCTAGGTTAGGCCTGACCCATGATGGTGAAGAGTCGTGTCAAACAGAAGGTGCGAAAGGATCGGTCATGGCGCCGACTGTACTATCTACTCTCCACAACTACGCCTGGTCGTCGTGTTCCAAGACACAGTTCCATGAGAAATCCAAGTAAGCAACCTACATTCAAACGTACATACATCTTATCTTAATAGTACAGTTTATATATTTTTATAGTATTCCCAAATTTTCATATCATAGGTAAATCCTGGGTACATCAACATTAAACAATACGCCGTTTTACGATTGAGGAAGTTAGAAACTCATTTCTTACAGTTCTAATAAACTTCTACTATTTTTTTCCCATACAAATGTATTCCCGAATTGCACTTATCAATATTATGTTTCCTTTTATAGAAAGCAAATAAGGTAGTACTTGCCGTACAAAAGAGTTCGTCCAGAATGTAGACAGACTGCCTAAACCGCTGGTCCTAAAAACTACACCAGCTAAGAGTAAAACATTTGGACATGGCAACTTCCAATTGGCAAATGCCCCCAGTTCCCCATTTAGTTCAGGCTCATGTTTTAGTCATAATCCGTGCTTTTGGAAAGTTCCTTCTTTGTGAAGTGTACATATCCAGACATAGAAACGATTTCTCGCTAGCAGGTAAAACCCCGAGTTGTAGGTAGTTTTAAAATATAACACAAATAAAATAAAATCAGCTATTGCACTCATTCCCATATAAATAAACCCTTACACCGAGTTAAGCGGCGCAGTGCATTCCTGATCGCTTCCAATCGATTACCAATTCAGGTCGAGTAATTGTTACGACATATCACAGGGCTAGTCTGTCCTTATACAGCTAGTGACTCAACTGCTTGGCGACAGTCGAGATCGTTCTGATATGTACCTTACATAGTAGGTAAGAATCTAGTTTTTTTGTATCGTAATACAAGTTTACTCGTAGCACGTAGAGTAGAACTTATGGCCGATGGGACCGAAAAGTTCTCGAGTGGATACCAAGCACCGGCAAGTTCAGCATAGGAAGACCAACCACAAGATAGACAAACGACCTCATGCAAACTTAAATGTGGTAGGAAGAAGCTGGATGCGAGCCGCTACCATGAGGTCTTTTTTGAAATCCATGGGCAAGGCCTATGTCCAGGAGTTCTTGAGATATTTTAATTAAAAAATAAAACCATCCAAGTACGAAGCTATTTGTGGTCCATACACAAACAGTTTTCGATTTACGAGTAATTTTCGATGGTTAAAAACATATGACACAATGATAATGGAGTTTCATATAGAAATAACATTATAGGTAGATGAAAATGAAGTAGATAAGTGAACAAACAATCTCCTCAGCATGTTAGTTTAGCAAAGCAAACCGCGTGCAAACAAGAGGTTTATCGCGCACGCTCGCTAAATGAATAAAGTTTAATACAGGAATGAAGTGCGGCTGTCAGTTGACGGAACAAATTAACGTACTTGATGTCACGACTTTAATTGATTTGGATGATTCGAAGAAAGTGTTTTACTTTACACGATACGCGTTTTGAACTTGGAATACTTTATAACGGAAAAGAAGTAGTTAACTAGTAGAAAATGTGTAGAGTCGCTAAGGTGCACCTGGAATCTCCTGCGCTGGGGTTGGTTGGCGGTGGGAAACTGTCTGACCTTCTAACCTTCCATCTAAATGAGTCAGAGTTACCCACTTAGTTGTAGTCCGAAAAGGTCAGAACAGCTTTTTTACGCTGTAATAGGTTTGCGCTTGACCGCCAACTCACCTGATGTTAAGCAACGTGACGGTCTACGATGGAGCGCGGTTACCCAGAAGAAACCAATTCACTTGCGATTTAAAGACACTCGGACTATATCTATCGGAGAAGACCCACTCAGAAAGCGGAAATACCGAAAGTAGATCTAACGCAGTCCTGAGGGTTTTGGTGTCCACCTTATCCTGGGGTACGTTTTAGCACGAAGTCTGGCAAGTTTGGTATCCACAGAGTAAAGAGAAAAATAGGGTTAGGGAAGATTAGGGAGAATGAAAACATCGTGAAGAAATTAAAATATTAATGTACCAAATATAAATCACTGGAACATACAGCTTATTTCACTAAAATGCTCTTTTAGATAGCTACAACCCTCAAATTGATGCTAGCCAAAGACCTAACAGTATATTCCGCCAAATGAACTTGAGAGTTATTTTTATTAGAGACTAGGCGCGATTTTGTTTCCGAATTCACAGTACCGAATTATTTGCCGTTTTCCCTATTTTATGAGAATTATATAGACATTTTTAAGGCTAGAGTGAATAGGTATGTTCTAGATCGACGAGTTTCATCCTCGTTCGCTTAACATCGGGTAAGTTGGTGTATAATCGTAGATCTATTCATTGTAAGTTATAGTAAAAGTAAGCAACCATGACTTTGGTTTTGCGAAGCGATAGACTGTGTTATGAGTCGGTTGGATTTCCAAAAAGACAGATTAGAAGCGGCTTACATCCAGCGTATTTCTGACACTTGGAGTTCCATGAGGGGGCTTATATTTATGTATAATGTCCAGCAGTAAACTTTTTGTGGAGTGTGGCGTTCTTGTGTGGTGGTGGATTTAATACATAATACTTTTAGACACTAGCTTTCTTCTCTCCCTGTGTCAACAAGTAAAGCTAGATTTGTCATGATACCACACATGTCCAATTTTAAAATGAAACAAAGAAAAAATATTTCCCTATGCACGATTTTTCAAATTTCGTCCACTTTTACGAGATTTATCCGACGACGTCCCACTATGAATAATAAAGTAGATGATGATCTTCTCAAGACGAGTTTCCCAAGGCGCTGTTGTTGATTTAGGTTATCTATTTGTAAAGGAAATGAAACAAAGTTTAATAACTTTTTATGTATAGATTATACTTAATATGCTTTGCGATGATAATTTTTTACTGTTGTATCAAATTCACGTATCATATTATTGAATGTATTGCATAGCGACAGACAGGTATGGCGCCATATGGGTACCTACTCCTTATACACTATTTATATTTAACATAGCGAATGTCCCTAAAACTGGAAATTTATGAGTAAAATGATCATAATTTTCCAGCTTTTGAACATCACCTAAGTAAATTAAATTGAAGACATGCCTCTTCATATTTTGGAAATGAGTTGTCAGGTGGCGTTGTCCCGGTCAATGGGTAACGAAAGAGTAATTTCTCCAGAAAAAAATTGTGAGTAAAACGGCATTTAACATAATATTACTATACTGTAATATAACAGATTGATAAGGGCAGTGCATTACCACACAGAGTTATGATATTCAGTAATCTGACTGACATTTAACTGATACAGACAAACGTAAAGGGTGATTATGCGAAAGACTGGTTTGGCTTATTTCTTCAGTCAGTTGCTTAATAATTATATTATAATTTAAAAAAAACTGAATTATCCGCCTTCAAAATACATAATTTCGTTTATTTGGATAACATTATTCCAATATTTTAGTTTTTAAATCAAGCTACAACGCCGATTTTGATGAAGTTTCTATGGAGCCAATCTGAAAGTATATCCTTTCAAATAAAAAACATTTCTTCAAATCGGTTTATAAGGTAACAAACATAAAAAAATAATAATGTCGTGCCTAGCGCAATGTAGGGTTCCGTAGTTGCACAACACAATTTATGTGAACTTAAAACAGGATCTCCTGTTTTGATACTATAAATATACGAGTATATCTTACATGTCTAATCTAAGTATGTTTCTCATCGACTATTATTCCGTCAACTTGAAAAATCTACTTAGCCGTAATGGTTTTCCTTTTAATTGCATCATATTTGCTACTAGCATGAATTTTTTATATGTCCAAAATCAACCGTTTAGCCGGTAGAGGAGGGCGACACTTGACTTTATCAAAAATTATCACTTCAAAGTTAAAATTTTGCAAATGAATCCCTAAATTGAAAAACTGTTTTTCGCACATCCCCAATGTTTTTTGAATACCTATCCAACTATATCCACATACTTAGTGTTGTGGATGAGAAAAAAAAATATTCATCCCAACTTTACGTATAGGGGAGGTACACCAAAAAAAAGTTTTTTATAATTTTATTCTACAGTTTCATTGATATAATAAATAATATATGTATACCCATACTATTTTACAACTTTCTAGTACTCATAGACTTTGAGCTAAGCCGTGGACAGACGGACAGACATGGCGAAATTATACTAAACACAACTTTGTGTTTGTACAACTTAATTGAGAACCTCCTCCTTTTTTGAAGTCGGTTGAAAACAGTTTTTTTCTTGATTTACCGTAAGGTGAAGGTGAAATGGAGTATGGTGGATCACAAACAAATCATAAGCATGCCAATAAAGGAGCTTCCAATCTAATTATTTTGCACTGAAAGAACGTTGAATTTAGTGGCTTCTGTGCAAAAATTTAAATTGTCATACTTAAATTGTATGTTATTGTATAATCGATAACTGATTTCTTCAGGTCATGGTGGTGCCTGCACGAAAGGAGTCGAGAGGAGGGAGTGGAGCTAGGAGGAGCCAAAGAGATCTCAAACTATGTGTTCACTATGGAAGAGCAATGTCGGACTGAATTTGGAGAAGGGTGAGTCATTCAAAATTGAAGAATAGACTGAACGCGCGCAGCTATCTCTATATCTTATAGTCTAGGATTAGAAAGTTTCTTAAGGTCGAGATTAAAGCACGCAGCTATCTCTCTCGCGCATCAAAAGATTTTTAAACATATAAAATCATTATTAATATCCCTAGATATTAAAAAAGTTAGAGATAAATTTGTATATTTCGAAAGGAGAAACATTTAAAAAAAAGTTTTAATTAGTTATCATTTATACGGGTACTAGCGATAGAATTGGAAAAAGCAGTCGTACTACTACTGAGCCATGGCCTGAGGCCTGTGTTTTAATATACTTATATATACTCATTACCTGGCACTTTACTGTTGCCACAGTTTTTACCTGTCTCTGACAAAGAGCGTTGCAAAAATGAGCGGCCGTAACCATTGGAATTTTAAAATTAAAATGTCAACATTCCGCTCGATATAAAGTAGAATATCAATTTGATATCTTAACTGTCGTAAAAACATCATAACAATGCAAATTGCTTCAATAAAAATTCAACAGTTAAGCTATCAAATGTTTTATTTAGCCGCCGTCATCATCTGATACCATTCAACAGGTATTTTGCGATTTAAACATAAATCTTGAACACGCGTCCACTTTGTTTCGCATGTTTTAGCATTACTATGCAAAGTGTGCAGTTACTTTTGTTTGAGTACTCAATAACATATGACACATGATGCGATTTTGTTATTTGATGTACTGTAGGTACACTAGCAAAGGAATACATCTGATGTTGGTTTAAATAACTTGATATTTGAGGCTAGTATAATTTTGTGGAAAATAGATACTTGCATTGACCTTTTCACTGGGAACTTTCGGTATTTAGTTGTAATGTCTTGAGTAGATATTCTAGTAGGAACATGTTTAAAATCTAAGTGGACAGAAAGTCTCATACAAGTCGCAGAAACACTCCGGATGCAAGCTGCTATCAACCTGTTTTTTAGAAAATTCATGACGGAGGCATATCTCCAGCAGTGGATTTCTTGTGGCGAGATGATGATGATGTTTAAGAAATATTTCAGATTACTTACTTACCTAGACAAACAAAACATTCAACTATGTCAAGGCCATCTTTTTTAGTGTTCCGTAGTTATCTACGAATCCTTATAGTTTCGGCGTGTCCGTGAGTAACCGAAAGTAACTCGCTTTGTCCCTCTGTCTGTTTGTTACCTTTTCACGATCAATAGCTGAACCGATTATTATGAAATTTATTATTGATAGCTGAAAACCTGGAGATGGACAAGGATTATATTTCATCGTCTTTAACATCATCATCACTGTTTCCATCACAACACGGGTGAAACCGTAGGGTACAGCTGATTTATTATGAGTACTTTTCATTAAGTTTCATCGTTAATACTTTTTATTGCATCAATAAAAGCTTGTACCTGAAATATTTTTTTTAGTTTATACAAAAGCTCCAATACAATATAGATTCAAGCAAAATTGATTTCGAAGTGAAGACTCCCCAGTGATATTTTTCCGCTCAAATTGAAAATTACCGAAGCAGCCAGTATCGCTGCGTTATCTAGATTGGAGATTTTCCAATAATCGCTTCCTCACCGTAATCCAAACTAGGAGGGAATCGTTCCAGGTTCGCGGTGCGACTTTACGAGTACATATCTACCTCTGTGCGTAAGTAGATATTTCTATGAATCTCATCTTAGTCGAAAACCTTTGGATATTTATTTTGAAATAGGAAAATATTTTAGAGAACATTTTATTATTTGAGATATTATTACAATGCACTTATGCTATTCACGATAAAGTTGGCAATCTATTCAGAAAATCAACTGAAACACCAAAAAAATAACGACTAAAAACTTTAAATTCAAATTCTTTATTTCGCAAAAACATGGGGTGTTTACAGGGTGTTCAAACTATTAGTTACACAGAATCGTCATGTTATAACCTATAAGTAGGTATGTAAAATGTTTATCGCATAAGCCTTAATAGTTGCAGAAACCAAGGTTAAAAATTTAATTTCAAGTACCATGTCTCCTTGGAGCTAAATACGTATGATTGATTTACAGACACGGTGAAGGAGAACCTCTTCGACCCGCACTTAACTGTTAAATAGTTTATAATAAATTCTAACCTAAGCTACATCCTCTATAATATTATGTTATTGGTTTTCGTTTGAAATTAAGATAGTTTTAGTTAAATAATGATGTAGACGCCTGTTAAAGGTATGCATATCAGAACTTATAAATCATCATCATCATCATCTCAGCCATAAGAAGTCCACTGCTGGACATAGGCCTCCTCCATGGACTTCCAAAAAGACCGATTGGAAGCGGCTTGCATCCAGCGTCTTCCCGCCACTTGTATGAGATCATCTGTCCATCTCATGGCTGGTCTTCCTACGCTGCGCTGGACTTATAAATAATTATAAATAATATTAGAGATTATCTACTAAGTCTCATGTAATATGTATACTGTTATAATATAATGTTACATATTCTGTGAAAATTTCAACTTCTTATTTATTACGATTCAAAAGTTACAGCTGTTTAAGTGTAGGACAGATAAGTGGACAGACAGCGTAAGCTAAATAAATAGGCCTCCGGAGCTTTAGGCAGCCTTAGAGCCTTGTACTTAGATTTTTTTTATCAGCCCTGTTTGTACAAACTGTCCCACTGATGGGAACAGGCCATCTTCTTATTGTGAGAAGGGTTAGGTCTGCCACGCTGGCCAATTGCGGGTTGGCAGACTTCACACATCTTCAAGATCATTGAGAACTCTCAGACATGTAGGTTTCCTCACGATGTTTTCCTTCATTGTCTGAAGTTTGCGGCAATCAACAATACGCACATAACTTCGAAAAGACAGAGGTGCGTGCCGTGGGATTCGAACCCAGGACCTGCGGATCGCAAGTCAGACGGTCTCACCACTAGGCTGCCGGAAACTACTTAGATTAGTTATTACAATTTCATTAGTGGAGCTTCCTATAGACTTGTCATCAAAACATCAGTAGATAATAGTTACTCCGATGATGCTCAGATTCATGCTAAAATTAGCCACCAGACATAACTAACCAAAGCGCCATAAGTGTTTTAATGCGTAAACATACATGTAACATGTACTTTTGATTTCCAGGAGTTATGGTAAGCGTCAAAATGATTTATTACGATCTATTGCTAATCATGAGTAATTTGTACTGAGTCTTATTGCGAAGATCTTGTAATTAAATGAGGGCTTATAAAATTAATGGACCCGTCCGAGGCAGGGCCAATAAAATTAAATATAAATATATTTTTCTCAAGTATCCTCGTTAAAATTACGAATCTAATAATAATTGTGAAGTAGGCTACATCAGAAATGCGAGGAAAATGAATGAGAAGACTGGTGTTTATTTGATTTTTTTAATCTGTAAGTTAAGTATTTGACCAGAGCCTAACGTGAGTGCATTCTAGTACCTGGAATGGGCGGATCACATCAATAATGGTATACAACAATCCTTTAAAAAAGATCTGAAAATATTTTTTCTTCATTTCGTTCCAAAACGGTCAATTATCTGACAAAGTTTTCCTAATTTTTCACTGTAACTTTGTGCGGACTATTAATTGATAAAAAAAAACTTTTAGTTAAGCCGTTTTCAAGCGATACGCTTAACAGTAAACATTATTTGATCTTTATTGTGTGTGATCTTTATAAGTTTTTTTTTTTTTTTTATAGAAGATAGATCTACGATTGACCACCAACTCGCCTGATGTTAAGCGACGGTGTGGCCGAGGTAGGAACTCGTCGATCTAGAAGATCGTCGATTCACTCTAGCCTTGAAAATTCCAAGATTGTAGGTCTCAGGAAACAGAGATGGCATCGAATTCCATTCTTGTGCAGTACGCAACAGGAATGTGGATCGATATGGCTGAGTACGGATTTTTGGCATTTCAACGAGAAATGGTGAAAACGGCGATTATGGTGAGGAAATATAGCATGTCCCTATTTAAGTTTTCACCTATCTCAGCCGTTTAATTTTGAATAGTTTCGTTAAACAAACAGAGAGAGTTACTTTCGCTTTTATTTTATTAGTTAAAATATTTATTTACATAGGAAATTATTTATTTCAGATCTTTTTTCGATGCAGTGATAAACTGAACCCGCAGTCCATTTTCGTGCAACCGGTCGAATTCAAAATATAAATGTTGACCAATAGGGGACCATTTAGCTATTTCTGATAACATCCAATAATAATCCTACTCACTGCAAGCATAGTCCTGACAATAAATCTCTCCGTTATTACTGAAACAGCATTCAGACAAAGCAGAAATAATTTCCCTGAGCTTTTACGGTACCTTGTTATTGGTTTATCTTGATTGGCTTACGGCGGCATGACTCACGGGAATTTAGGCTGGGCTTCGGCGCCCCTAATAACCGAACAAAGGATGATAGTTTATTGTCCCGAATGGCAGCCCGTTGTTTCGGCAACCGGAGCATTGTTCTTCGAAGGTACATCGGTACTTGAACTTCTTTATTGCGGGATGTAATTAACTCTAATAGAGATGGATGATGTGTATCGATGTTTTGTCTACTAATATATAAAATTTTAGATTATCGATATATCGATGTCGATTTATCGATATTTTGGTTAATGATTCATCTATATTTCGATTTATTAATATGACGGTGTTTTATTACGGATATGGATATATCAATCTTTGTAAGCTGTGGACAGTAACAGTGTGTGTATTGATGAACAGTAAAGAGCCATTCCTTAAACTAGTGTCATTCACTATAACATGACGCTCTGTGACATTGGAGTTTCCAAATCTCTCCCGTCTGAAGTAACATTCACACCACAAAATGGTTCTAGGCCAACCACTGATTTTATAATATATTTTGAAATACTGATTTTATGATACCGATTTTGTAATACTGATTCGCGATATATCCGTAAACAAAAACGTGACCACATGGGTTCACCGTTATATTCCAATGTAGTTTTATTCAGGTATTTTTTTCCGGAATCGATCTTGTATACATGAGTTGAAAGTAAAAGTACCCTGAGAGTTTAATTTAATACACATAGCTCTTAAAATATCGATAATTTATCATTAGATGCGCATCGATAACAAATCTATTCCAGAGCGGGATCTGTTGTATCTATTCAAAAAACATCGATGTATTTTTCAAGCGTCGATCCCACTCTAGGACTGATATCTCTGGGATGTAATAATTCTTTGAATGTGGACGTACGAGTAATTAAACATTCAGTTCATTTGATTGATCGCATCAGTAAATCATCGCCTTATTCGATTAAACTAATGATTCTAATCTAACATTAAGATGGGTATCTATTTAAGCGAATAATAGTTTTTTTTATCGTTGATAGGCCTGCGCTTGGCTGCGTACTCCCCTGATGTTGAGTTTAAATTTTTTATTTACCTATCCGCGATTTCAAAACATCCGGGTTATACCTATCGGGAAAACCCCACTCACTCACTCAGCCAATTCCACAATTTAAAAGTTCGGAGTAAATGAGTAAATAAAATAATTATTAATTTACTATGTTAAACTAATAATACTTACACATAAATTCTAATCGAAAAGTCTACGTCATAAATAAGCACACGCTTTTATTCAGGCACGCTAGGAAACTCCTCTGTAAAATTAAATTTTCATCATCTATTTACTTCTTTTCATAGGTAGAAATGTGATTGGGCAAAACGCTTTACTTTCATCGTGCGGACTGCAAGATTGTGGAATACGCTTCCCGAGTGGGTCTTTCCCTATAGATATAATCTGGGTGTCTTTAAATTGCGAGTGAATTGGTTTCTTCTAGGTAAGCACGCTCCATCGTAGACCGCAACGTCGCTTAACATCAGGCGAGTTGGCGGTCAAGAGCAAACCTATTTCTACATTTAAAAAAACTGTCCTTCGCTTCAGCTGCCAATATCAAATCTATTCTCTACGACTGCATTGTCATTTTACGATATAATACACAACTTTTATGATAAAAGTGCGATATTAAATGGAATTATTATAGCTTTATTTTAAATAATAGTATCTTTGCGTTCTGCGATAGTATATTATTGAGAGCACACTAAAATGTTTTATCTGGAACGTGACTGGACATTTTAAACAACGCTTCGGCTCCAATCCAACGTTGGAAATTGTTATCTAGGTTTTTTCTTTTTATCTTTTTTCTTGATTTAGGTACATTTTACATCGTTACTAGAAAGATATTTTATTTTTCGACGTGATAACGTCTTATAAATCGATGAACACCGGCTGCACGCACGAAAAAGCGTTAGGCGTTAGGCTTGTGACGCATCTATCATGACGTTATCGCGTAAAATTATAGTCCGTAAGCCGACTTTACAGACAACCATTTTTTTATTTGAAATTTGTTCTTGAACAATAAACTAGAATGTATACTTATTATTCTTGCAGCAAAATAACAAATGTTACTGCATAATAATAAAAATCTTTCAGATTTGTGAGTTAAGTATATACGAAATAGGTACCTATCATAATATGTATAATATGCTTGTAAAATGGTCAAAGGTCGGACAGTTACTTGTTCTACGAACAGCACAGTTTTTTGCAACAATATGTTAAATACTTGCGGTCTACGATGCAGCGCGCTTACCTAGAAGAAACCAATTCACTCGCGATTTAAATACACCCAGATTATTATGCTCTTATATTCTAAATTCTTATTCAGAATCCAATTCTAAATAAGAATTTAGAATATCGAAAGTTTCTGTCAAATATTACCAAAATCGGCAGGACAAATGAACTTGTATAAAGTAAATAAAAAGTAACAACTTCTATTTTTACCGAGATATCAAAGCCTTTTGTCACGGCAACCTCTTAACAGATTGTTGTCATATTTATTTTTGAATAATAATACAAAACAGTAGTATAGCAGTGACGTGTTGTCTATAATCTCTCGCTCCCGTTGGCTCGAGCCGACTTCACCCGAACGAGCGTTTTAATATCCGAGCGTAACTGCTCAATCTCATTCAATTCATACCCAGAGAATAAAGTGTTCAGCGCGCTAAAAGAAGTTTTCACTTTATTATGCACATGTTTTGAACATGTGCATAATAATCTCTTTTGTAGTTCCCGTCACATAAAAAGAACATTTGTTCGTAAATGTAAACAAACCAGCCTTCTTTTTGACGGGAACTACACGTCCATCATTCCCTGTTACTCAACTGATGTAAATGAATTGTGTTGTCGTCAGGTACTCAGTATGCAGATCGGTGAAGGTGCGGTCGGCGTGCTCGCGGCTGTGGTGCGCGCACCGCGCCGTGCCGCTCGTGTGCCGCTCAAAGCGCGCGCCGCCGCTAGAGGGCACGCCCTGCGGGAAGGATATGGTAGGTACCTACACTGTGGTCTACGACACAACTCAGATGTTGTAACTTCGTAATCGTTGTAACTTCGTAATAGTTGCAACTTCGTAATAGTTGCAACTTCGTAATCGTTGCAACTTCGTAATTGTTGCAACTTCGTAATCTTTGTAACGTCGTAATAGATCAATCAATATCAGATGTTTCGAAATTATGGACTCCAATCGGTTACTAGTCGGTCCTTATTTATTTATTTTTATCTCGTGTACTTTGTCGCTAATTTTCACTTACGTTTCACTCACGCTATATTGGCACTAAAATTCCCGCCTCAGTTGGGAATTGCGTGTACGCTTTTGACAGGGGTGACTTCTAAGTTGTGTCATCTTTTATTTACTTTCAAAGACTCATAATGTGATCTTCGATATATACAACTTTCAAAAAAATAACGGTATTTAAGATTATATGCCTACACGCTCTACTGAATTTGCTCTTATTATGTAGTAGTACCTGGGCGACCGAGCTCCACTCGGATTTTTTATGACTGAAAATATGAGCAAGCCCGGGTTCCCTAAAAATGAAATCTAGCAAGATCGATTTATCGTCCCCTAATCTACTTACAAACCAAATTTTATTAAAATCGTTTCCGAGTTTCAGATTAAGTATATACATATTACAAGAATTGCTCGTTTAAATATTAGATAAAGTTATTCATAAACATATTCATTTAATTCCATGTCATTTTCTATATAATTTACAATTTTCATAAATCAATTATTATTTCAAAAAAATAATTGTATGTAAAATAACCCGCGCGAGCAGGATCAGAAAGTATTGCTAAATCACAAAATCGAAATTCAAATTTAAAGGGCGTGCTTTAGATCCTTTCCACTTATAGCCCACTTATAGTCTAGTAAAAATAAATCAATTTGTATGGAGCAGACCAAATGTACCTTGGGCGATTCTTTGAAATTGTGATAGGAAAATTCTTAAAAAACATAGATACACAAGAATCGCCGATTAATAAACTAGCTGCGCCCCGCGGTTTCATCCGCATACTTATGAAAAACGGTTATGATGATGATGATGATAAGTAGCCTATATCCGTCTCTAGGTCCACAGCTATCTCTATACAAAATTTCATAACGATCGGTTCAGCCGTTTGGTCATGTAAAGGTAACAAACTTCGCTTTTATAATATTATTCTGAAATTGTAGTAAATGTATTTCAAAATACCAGTACTTTCATTTAAATATCAGATAGCTTAGATACATACATATATATACGTAGTATACGACATTGAGGAGTATAGGACAAACAAATTTAGCGAGACCAAAATCGTAGACAAATCGTAATTCGAAAAAAAAACCCTTGGATAGGTGGGTAAAAAAACCGCAAGCTTCTATCTACATAAAAAATAAGCTTAGAAGGCTTAAAACCCCTCGACATAAAAACAGCAGAACCGAGTTAATGAAACATAACTAAACATACTCGATCATATCTTTTTTCAACAAAAAAAACTAGATCAAAATCGGTCCGTTCATTTGAGAGCTACGATGCCAGAGACAGACACACAGACACACTCCAAACTTAAAACATCCCTCTTTTTGGTTCAAGGGTTAAAAACAAACACTGTGAAACAAAACAGAAATTAGTAACGACATATACCTGTATGAAAATTAAACCAAGTCGTTATAAAAATGTCACAAAACAAATAAAACGTTGCTAACGCCCTGCAGCGAGAACCGAACCCGCCTTTTAGTTATGTGACGCTTTGTAATTTGGCTTTTTTGCCATGTCCCATTTTTTCATTCATTCCTTTGTGTTTCCACTTTGTCCTTTTTTCCAGAAGGAATCATGGATCATAATCGCCTTTATGGGCCAGTCTGTTTTATTACCTTTTGATTTCGATTTATTCCATTTGTATTTTCGTTTCGTCCACCATTTTCCGGAAGAAGTTCCGCTGTAATCGGCTTTACGGACCTGTTTCACCCTCGCCTTTCACGGCCACAATAGGTGATTTTTCTATTTTTACTATTATAGTTATATGCACAGAATTCGGGGTCCTATTTACATTTTACGTAACATATATACATTGCTGTTTTTATTAAATTTATTTAATACTTTAATAAATAAAAATATATGTTACGTAAAATGTAAATAGGGCCCCGAATTCTGTGCATATAACTATAATAGTAAAAATAGAAAAATCACCGATTGTAGCCGTGAAAGGCGAGGGTGAAACAGGTTCGAAAAGCCGATTGCAGCAGAACAGAGCGTCTTCGAGATTTGATTAAAAATCCGTTAAAAGATGTTTAATTTCAACGAAAAGCAATGATCACAATAACTGATAGTTTTAACGTCAATTGTCTTCCCACCATTTTGTCTACATATCAGTGAAGTATATACTGACTAACATTGAAAACTGACTTAACAACTTTAATAAAAACAGCATATATATAACTAAACCTTCCTATATAGCTAAACTTGCAGAATTAAACACAGGTAGATTGCGTTTTGCCCCGAAAACCGTACTTACAGTCAAATGATTGCGGGTGGAGCCGCGGGACGTTAGTTCCTGCTAATGTAAATATTTATCTCTCAAGCTAAATTATCTACTTACACATCAATAAATTTACTTGATACGTAGTTCTCACAAGTGAAGTACCTATGACTAGGAAGTTTCGGCTAAAATAGGTCTAAAATAAATAGATAGGTTCCTAATCCTGTATGCTCTTATGTTCAATACGTCGACTTTGCGAGCAGCTGCGGAATTGCGGTCTACTTGTGGTTAACCTAAACGATAATACCCAAACGAGGTACACAGAAATTCAATGCTTTACATTTATTTATTTATTTATTATTTATTTATTTATTATTTATTTATTTATTACATTCATGCACTACCCTTACAGAAACCTTTTGTTCCACCAAAGCCACGATATTGTAGTTTGCAATGAAAATTACATTATGCTATGCAAGCTATTCAAATTATAGACACTTTGCATGTTACAATACATATTGATGAGGTTAGTCACTTATGTTGCAAATTAAGCTATAGTCTGCAACGCAAAGGCAGTTCCACTTGACGCCATGCCCAGCCCAGCGCCGACATAAGGGGAAATCAATGCATTCATGTGGTACATGTCTCGTCACAGATTCCATTGAAGTGTTTAAACGAAACCCTCCGCACAAGTGCGCACGCATAAATTCAACAAAATCCTTTGTGGATACATTTTTCGACATGCAAATGACGACGCTAGGGCGTCAGATAAATACGGCGTCTACGTCACAAAGGGCTGATTTAACCCCGGCAACGATACCAACTTTACGCCAATTTGAACTCAATCATGATTTAAAGGCAATTTCAAGCTAAATGCATTTGATCATTCGGGCAGACGTCATCGGTTCGGGTCTGCACAGACGATAGACTGGAGAACATGAAGTTTTGTCCGCGAAAATGGATAACACAATATATGAAGGACGAAAATAACATTGATTGATTGATTGTATTGGTGTACAAAAGATTGATTGAAGTTTCCGGCAGCCTAGTGGTGAGACCGTCTGACTTGCGATCCGCAGGTCCTGGGTTCGAATCCCACGGCACGCACCTCTGTCTTTTCGAAGTTATGTGCGTATTATTGATTGCCGCCAACTTCAAACGGTGAAGGAAAACATCGTGAGGAAACCTACATGTCTGAGAGTTCTCAATGATCTTGAAGATGTGTGAAGTCTGCCAACCCGCACTTGGCCAGCGTGGCAGACTGTGGCCTAACCCTTCTCACAATGAGAAGATGGCCCGTTCCCAGCAGTGGGACAGTTTGTACAAACAGGGCTGATTAAAAAAAAAAAAAAAAAATTGGTGTACAAGAGAGATTGTAAATGAAATTAGTTAGTTTGTATAATAACGTAGACAATGGACAGCTTAGTCCGATGTGCGCACTACATCACTAGTGCTCGTGGCGTAGCTTGACTAGGTGTTCCCCAACGATCACCAATGTTAAGTAACAGACGGACCGGTCAGTCTTCGGATGGATGACCGTGAGTGGCATTTCTTTCTGAGCGCTACCGTGGGTCGGATGACACGTTAAATTGTAGGTCCCGGTTGTTCAGCAATCGTCAAGCCAAGTCAGAGGCCTTTCGGCGGCTTAATAACTCTGACAATAGGGCTGGCCACTCAGTCTATACGAACTTAATTACTTACTACATCACTATATACACGTATTGAGTCTAGAGTTTCACTGACAGACCTTATATTGTATGCGTTGAGTTAGCGACAAAATTGACCGCAACAACAACGGGCAGGAGCGGTCATTTTTGTCCGATCAAAAAGACCATCATCTGCTAATTGTCTTAGAGCGTGTACTCATTTCCAAAGGTTACGGAATATCTCAGCCGCGATGCGTGTACTTATGTGTGGCATAATGAAAGAGAATATTGATCATAAATAACTAGTTTTTATTTTGTTTAATTTATTTTTATATTTAACGCACACGACGCGTAGTTGCGGAAACTATAGCTCATAACTACAGCTTCACGGACAAATTGCCCATTGTTCACTTTTGCTGAGCTGGTTCCTGTCCGACCAAAAATTCCATCGTCTGCACAACATCATGAGTGCGCTCATTTCGAATGATTACCTTCTGTCCCCGTCTCGACACGTGTACTTGAGAACTAATTAGTTTTATTCACATTCGACATCACAACGTGTATTTCTTGGTAACGAGCCAATTTCACGAGTTGTTTGTAAAACGTGGTGAACACAATAATAATGATTACCTATAGGCCTTCGTAGACGGTGTGCAAATACGCTGGCTAATTAAGACTGTTGCCGAGAAAGGTTCGCAAAATCAATAAATAGACGTAACGAGTGTTTACACCGGAGATATTAGCAAACATTGAAATATTGGTATTAATAAAGTTTTAAATAAAAACTACGGGTCACTTACGTGTGTTGTTTTTGTAGTCTGTGTTGTGTGTAGTTTTTATTGAAATGTGTGAAAACCACGTTAGTTTCCATAGTAAATTTATAAAGTTGTTTATTTCCGGTTTGGAAGAATTAGAGTTCACGCACATTAACTTTTGAATATATTACACAGACCTTTTTAATATATTACCTTTTTAAACAGATATTACAGCAATGTTATTAATTATTATTAAATTTATAATATGCGTCGTTTCGCTTGCCAAATTCCGTATGTGTGCTTTGCCTATTTTTATTTTTAACGAACGAGTCGCATCTTGCGGTTTTACCGGCTTTCTTTGCGCTCTTTCTAATTAGGTGCACCGTATACTTACCTCCCCTAACACAGAGAAGGCATATATAATTTTCATGTTTCAAGGACCAGCGGTGTAGGTTGTACGATACCTTTTTTTTATTTTGAACAAACTGAATTTTCTGACTATAGTTTCAACCGCTTACGGCGGTCTTTTTCAAAATGCGGTTCAAAAGGAGTACGAAAGGTCACGTCCTTCGGGAGTGACGTGAGTAACCCGTTTGTTTAAAATAAAAATGTACGACATCTGTCAGTCATTAGGGACAAAGTCTCTTAAGGTGCATACGCATATAAATTAGGTCTAAAACGTTTTTTAACTTTCTACTTTAGTAGCTACTAAAGTAGACAATTAAAGAAATGCACATATTGAATTTTTAGGGTTCCATACCTCAAAAGTAAAAAAACTGAACCCTTATAAGATCACTTTGTTGTCCGTCTGTCCGTCTGTCTGTCTGTCTGACTGTCCGTCTGTCCGGGTGTCAAGACATTTATCTCGGGAACGCGTTAAGGTATCGAGTTGAAATGAAACCTATATACGCAGATCCATAGTCTCTTGCTGCAGAAAGAAAAAACAAATTTCTCAGTTTTCGTAAAAAAAGTTACAGCCGAATATGTCGTAAAAAACTCACATTTCGACACTCACAAGGGAATCAAAACCTATGGGGTACTTCCCATTGACCTGGAACTATGAAATTTGGCAAGAAGCATTGTGTTAGAGTACACATATAGGAAAAAATCCGAAAAATTTACATTTTTAATTTAATCACAAAAATTTGGGTCTTTATGCAAGGAAGGAGAGTCCAAATTTTAAATGGCTTTAATCATATCATGTGGGGTATCATATGAAAGAGCTTAATTAGCACAAGCTAAAACAGGTTTTTAAATATTTTTGCAATGTATGTTTTTCGATTTATGAAGGAAAATATAAAAAAATATATAAATTCCCCCTTTTACCTGCTAGTTTGTACGGAACCCTCGGTGGACGAGTCTGACTCGCTCTTGTCCGGTTTTTTCAGTCTCCTGTAACTAGGTTACGTTAAACTAAAATACTAACACGAACACATGCAGCGATAAGTTGTATTGTGGCGTAATACAACTTTCTTACCACGCTTATGTGTAATAATTCAATCTGGTAAAACACTGTTTTATAAATCTTCGCGATTGTTTACTGAATTTGCATTACTTACGTGATATTTACCACCGTTTTCATATAATATTTACTTTGAATTCTTGAACTACTTACTTTGAAAACTTTGACGCATTTCATTAACGTTGCACCATGTTCTAGAGTGATACAACCCGTGAGTAGTTAACTTTGAAATTAATTAATTTGCAGAGCACTTCGAAGTGCTTTATTAAACGTTTTATATGTCCCACTATATATTGAACGTACGCAAATATGCAATATTCTGCTGTCATACCTAATCAATTGTCAGTCACATACTGCTAGCAAGCTTTGCGTTGCTTATTGATTTTATATTCATATTCTATTCGTTCACATCGAACTGACATTACGCTATTACGCATAAGCGTAAGCGTATAATATAGTCGCTAACGTTCAGCGGCCGATTATTAAACTACATGGACATACAGACCAGATGCATTTCATAAATCGATCCTAATTTACTCTAGTGGCGCATTGTACGCTACGTTTTATTGATCACCATACTGAGAACGAAAAACACAATTTAACTTCACGTCCATATTGGGACTTAGTATATTATATAGTGAGTCTACTAAATCAGCGACTGACAATACTTTTAACATGAACGTGGTCTAACTGTTGCAACCCGCTTCAGCCAATATGGTGCTGACCTAAGATCAGACCTAACTAAATACTTTATACACATAAAGATTATTTAGATTGATTAAGATGATTTAACCGTAGTAGCCAAATATTTAACCGTAATAATATATGCTACGCCCCAATTAACGGGGTACATAAGTGTAATTTAATTGTGGTTTAGAAATAAGCACCAATGTGCATGTATGTATATGCATAAATAAATAAATAGATTTATCCATGGAGGTTGTACATAATGGTGGGTTTTCATTTGTAGTGGTGCGTGGACCGAATGTGCGAGCCGATGCCGGGCCACGGCGACAGCGCGCGAGTAGCAGAGCGAGAAGATAGGTTCAGGGTAGAGCCGCACTGGACTGAGTGGAGTGCGTGGAGCGAGTGCAGCGCTGACTGCGGGTACGGACTGCGGGAACGTACACGACGCTGCCGGCACAGAGGGTGAGGCTATACATATATACATATTTAGTGATGAGTGTGAGGCGACAAACGAGTGATGTAGCGAGTAAACGGCTTTAAAGAAAAGCGCTGGAGCAGGTACGGATTGCGGGATCGCACACGACAACGCTGTCGATACCGTGAGACTATATTTAATAAAGCGTATATAGTGTGTGCATGTGTGTAAGGTGACATCAAGTGAGTAACACAGCAAATGGAAGGCTTCGTTAAGAAACGTCGCTGCGGCGTACAAAGGACCTTCATTGGACGTTTCATATCTGAGGGAGATCTTACTGTCTAATGTCTATACTTATACAGCTTTCACTTAATAGCATAAAATATGGCTTGTCGGCAGTGGTGGAGGCAGCAGTAACTCGTGTCCGGGTGCAGGGTCGCAAGCGGCCGCGTGCTGGTCGGGACGGGCATGCGCCGCGACGCGGGACGCGCGCGCCGACCTCTGCCATCGACGGAATCGTGCGCTCATACCACACCTCACTACTGATGGTTGGTATTTTACTCGTTGTCTTTACGATAACAAGTATTATAGATTTTTTGAGTACAATTATATGACCAAACTTGGGAGGCCTTTGCCCAGCAGTGGGAGCCATAAGAGCGGTGGAGACCAGACACGAGGTTCTCCAGACACCTAGGTACTCTACGGCATCAAACTCCGTGCTAGATTCAAACTCTTCACCGTGTAAAAATATTGAGTCTATTTGGTTTCACTTGTCTTCATTTACTGAGACCGTAAAGTTATATTTCTATATAACATGGTTCATTTTTAGATTTCCGTACCTCAAAAGGAAAAAAACGGAACCCTTATAGGATCACTTTGTTGTCCGTCTGTCTGTATGTCTGTCTGTCTATCCAGGTGTCAAGACCTGTATCTCTGGAACGCGTTAAGGTATCGAGTTGAAATTAAAACCATATACGCAGATCCACAGTCTCTTGCAGCAGAAAGAAAAATCAAATTTCTCAGTTTTCGTTAAAAAAAGTTACAGCCGAATATTTCGTAAAAAACTCACATTTCGACACTCACAAGGGAAACAAAACCTATCCCCATAGGTTTTAATTTCATTTCATAGTTCACGGGAAGTAGGGGTACTTCCCGTTGACCTATAACTATGAAATTTGGCAAGAAGCATTGTGTTATTAGCAAAATCCGAAAACTGTAGTTTTTTTTAAAAATTGGGTCTTTATGCAAGGAAGGATGTCCAAATTTTAAATAGCTTTAACCGGATCATGTGGTTTTTAAATATTTTTACGATGTATATTTGTTGATTTATGAAGGAAAATATTATAAAATATATAAATTCCCCCTTTTATCTACTAGTTTGTACGGAATCCTCGGTGGGCGAGTCCGACTCGTTCTTGTCCGGTTTTATTTGCTTATTGTTACTTTTGTAATAAATATTACAAATTAGATCGTATGCGAGGATGTTTTGATTTTCGTTCCTCGATCACGTGATAAACCATGCGATTAAATCAGTACTGATCAGATTTTGATATCTACAGTGTCATGGCTTATTTCAAGAAGTATTTATCCCCCGACCAAAAAAGAGGGGTTATAAGTTTGACGTGTGTATTTGTGTATCTGTTGTGTCTGTCTGTAGCATCGTAACTCTCAAATGGATGAACTGTTTCTGATCTAGTTTTTTTTGTTTTTGTTTGAAACAGGTTCGGTTTAGCCGGTTTTTTTGCCAGGGGTTTTGAGTTTTCTAAACTTATACTAGTTTTATAACTAACTAATCCTAAAAAAAGCGCACGTGAACGAGCCAAGCGCTAAATAGACGTGTGATTTACGTATATAAAAACTACAACTCTTAAAGCCGATATTCTGCAATACAGAGTCGAAGCACTGCGAGATCTGGTGCGTGGAGTACACAGGCGGGGAGCCGGCTAAATACGGTTCGCTGCCAGACGGGACCGCCTGCAGCTACGACGCGCCTTACGACGTCTGCTTTCAGGTACCTAAACACAATATTGTACAATTATCCTGTCGTGACGTAAAACCAGTTTTTTAGGACCGCAGCGGCACCGATACTATGACTATTTGCTGGAAACAATACACTTAGTGTACGATTTATTAGTTTTTACTTCTACCCTCTACGACGATGCAAGTCGTTTTAGTCGTTTCAAACTCCAAAATTGACCAACTACGATTCCAACCAAAGGAAGGACTATGCCCAGCGATATGCTAATAATAGCTGAAAAGAGACAAATACAAAAGTTTAGGTAACTATTGGAAATCTAAAAATTTCAATTACGCTCATTTTAAATCCTAAGTTTCTTGCTTTATTAGAAATCCTTTATTCCAAAGCTCTACTATTCGCTACATTTACATTCTCTAGAAGCCTTAATATTAGCATTCCCCTGTCGCGTTTCCTTTGAAATTGTCGTACTACATTTTCTCTTTATCTCGCGTATGTGATTTGATTTATGCATCGGAAGGGCCTTTGTAATAATATGCTAATAGTCAATGAAATATCGAGTGTCGCGATCCTGTGAATGGGAATGCGAAGTTACTTTAACGTAGCTTTGAATGGGAACTTACTTTAACGTAGTAGCGTTCAGTGCCATAACAATAACCGATTTTATTGGAAAACGGTGATAGAATAGTGCTGAAAATGGTCTCATATGGTGGAAATTGGAAATATGTCTGTTACAGAAGGTTGAATTTTAGTGGGACTGGGCTACCATTGCGTTTTAACGGTTTTTAGTAAAACGTATAGCTTACGTCCGATTTACTAAAATGAAATTGGGTGATAAAATAGCCTACTGTTGGACACTTTTTCTGGTCAATGCGTTTTTATTAACACATTTAAATAAATGGCCAAGAGCGTGTAGTGCCACGCGCAATGTAGGGCTCCGTAGTTACATATCATAATTTATGTAACCATAAAACGGTTTCTTGTTTGGTACTACGAACAAATGGGTTAACTTATTGAAATATTAATTGTTTGACTTGTCTAAGTAATTATTTTAATTGCCAAGCAGTAAAAAGTATGAAAACATTACAGAGTTTCGAGTAGAGATTATCCAAATATTCCGAGATTTAATTTTATTACATTATTACCTCACAGTAATGAGAGATAACGTTTCTCCAGGGAACTTGCGTGAAGGGCCAGTGCAACTCTACGGACCCGGCGTGCAACTGGTGTCCAGACGGCTACTGCAACAACAACACGCACGTATACACCAAGCATCTTGGGAAAGGTAACTGTATATACAGGGTTATTATGCTATCCTGCACTAATTAAGCGGAAAGTAGGTCTTTATAGTTATCTTCATGAACTACTTTTACTATGGACACAACTTAAAATTCGTACAAAAATCAGTTATTCCAGGTAAGCCAATGGGCTTCAGACAAAATGCATCGAAAATTTATAGCTATAGTAAGATAAAACATGTACATTCATTTATAGAAGTCACACAAACCGTTTTTTTTTTTTTGTTGCTAATTTTATCATAAAGAACAGTAGAGAATGAATCTCTAAAAATAATGACTAAGTTTATGTTTTTGGCTGTTCTCCGGAGATAACGATGAATATGACATTTCGTACATCAAAATCTGTTTAGGCTACAAAAGGTAATATTAAAATATAAATACACTTTAAAATATTGTCTTTCTTCATGACAGTTGGTCTAACTGACTTTTATTCGCTTCTAACCAAGTTTCGTCGTACAGGTGTAAAAATAAAAGAGAGAGGTGAGAAATACTTACAATGGAAAACTACCCCTGTTTATTTTTAAAGGGCTTTTAATTGATGCAGAAGCGATACAAAAATATAATCAAAATCATAAAAGATATTTTCGCGTTCTCATCGTTTTATTTATTTCAGTAAAAATATAGGTCAAAGTCAAAGACTGTTTTCGCTTTGTATTCGAATTGTTTCGAGGAGGTGTGAAAATGCGATGATGTCACGGGAATTAAATTTGTTGAGATAAAAAGGTGCAAAATTGTGACAAAATACATTATGACATACATTCATGTATTTTTGTGGAGAGGTTCAATAATGGTCACGTTAAATAGATACTGTTTATTCTAAAACATAAAGAACTATACAATCGTATATGATTCGGCCGAATAATCGTACTGTATGGGAAATTTACTTTGTGCTCGTCACTAAAGACTATTGCACTGCATTCCATATTAAGAACATTTAGTTGACGGTCCATGGGATGGTCTGAAGTAGGTACTGTCAAAAGACAAACACAATTATGATTAAATACCAATTAGCGAACCGTATAGATACTACATAAAGCGATAGTTCGCTCGTACTATATTCGATTGTGTACTTACAATTAAATATATCTAAATTAACTTACACGTAACTACTAGGACAAAGATCAAATGGTTACTAGTTCCTTAATGGTTCGTTCATTTACCTTATTTGTAATTTTGTCGAACCATATTCGATCGTTTGTCACGTTCTGTTTGTTTTCAATTCGTCGGTAGGTAAGTATCTTTTTTTTGTGTTCCCCGATTACTCGAAGACACCTGGACCGGGTTGTAATTTTTTTTTTGTTTGTTTGGTCCCATTGATTTTTTATTAAAATCGGTTCAGTATTTTGGTTTTTATAACAAAATAACTGGAAAATATATGTCATCCAAGTAAAAAAATTGCGTATTTACCCGACTGCGTAAGAAGGAGGGTTATGTTTTCCAAGTGTATGTATGTATATTTCTTTGACACGCCCTAGAGCCTAAACGGCTTGACCGATTTTGATGTGAGTGGTGTCAATAGATTCGTCTTAGTTGTGAGAGTGACACTGGGTACATCAAAATTAAAAAAAAAACTTAAGTTAGGCTGCAAAAACCTCTTTTCTGCAGTCGGGTATTTTGTTTTTCTTTTAACATTGATACTTGTTTGAAGTCGTTTTTTTTTAAGTTTTTTAAACGATTACTTGTTCAGTGATCAAAAGTGCCTTACATCAATGTTAAGACATAGAACAACAACAAAAGAAACAATTTCAATTACGCATAATCGAATTCATTCACTAACAGAGAATTGAACAGAGCGCCTTCGTGAATCCATAAACAAAACGAAGTACTGTAGTCAATTAGCGAACAGTCATTAATATAAACAACGCGGAGCGAGGAGAAGCCAATACAATACTAATAACAATACGATTTCAAATTAAAATGTATGTTTATTGCTGGAATAGTGTATATGTTGCAGGATTTTGTTGAAAACAGAGGCCTAGACATGAAGGAAACTTTCTGAAGCGTATTTTTGAAAACACTGTCTTATATGTTCATATTCATAAGTTTTAATAGACGTTATGAGGATTTTTTCACACAACACCATCTAACCCCAAACAAATCAAAGCTTGTACTATCCATAAAAACCATCTATAAAAAGTATGCAAACACATATATATAATTATATACTTATGCATAAACATATGGTACATATAAACACCCAGACACAGAACAAACATTCATGCTCAGCAAAAATATTTATTCTGAAGAATGTAGACGTACTACCACTGAGCCATGAGGCCAGTCAGAAATGAAACAAATTTTAACGGATTTATTTGATTTTTTTATATATATTGTTCATTGCCGCCTACTTCAAACGGTGAAGGAAAACATCGTGAGGAAACCTACATGTCTGAGAGTTCTCAATGATCTTGAAGATTTGTGAAGTCTGCCAACCCGCACTTGGCCAGCGTGGCAGACTATGGCCTAACCCTTCTCACAATGAGAAGATGGCCCGTTCCCAGCAGTGGGACAGTTTGTACAAACAGGGCTGATAAATATATATATATATATATATATATATATATATTTAGGTAATTGTGTTAACTATAGCAGAACTCTACTTGTTAAAGCCACAATTTGTGATTTTAATCAAAACCCGACCCATAGTAAACAAAAATAGCAGGACATTGCAGGACTTTGTTTTTACAAAACAAGAAAACACTGATAGTAAGTTTATCATAATCCTAAGAAAAATCACAGGGCATATTAGATTTTATTTTACAATTTCATTATGATGATTAATAGAGATATGATTTTTTATACAACATTCTATTTTCATGTTAAACCTCTATTTAACATGAAAAATGTTCACAATGCATGATCGCCTGTTGTCACACTAGTTTTGTAACATGTTCTATAATAATATTTGTATTTGTTGATTTGGTGTACAATAAGGAATTTATCAATCTATCTATCATGATGGCGTGGTCTCTCCCATATCTTTGTCATGCTATGGTGTTATACACGTAACACGTAGGAATTTGATTAAAATCCTGATTCTCTCTCAATCCTGCAACATATCCGACCCAAAAACGGAATATCCGCCGCATTGCGACCAAGCTTGTATATTTTAACTTCAGTGTCACGGTATAAAATGTGCGAAGTTTAAATTAAAATAGAGATTTAGCCGAGCCCATATGAAAATTAATGAGTTTCTCTTGAATTTATAGCCAGCTGCGCCAAGGGAAATCATTTTTATTACAACAAAACAATTATTTGGCATTATTATTACAACAATATTGTTATTTGATTTCAGAAAACATTATATGGTGTGTTTTTTAAGTTTATCATTTCTAATATGTACCTAGGATTTAATCAGGTATGATTTTATTTCATATATTGCTTTGAAATTGAGAAATTACTTATCCAACAATCAAAAACATTTCTTATTAGTTAGCCAGACATAAAAATCTGCAATCTGATTTTTAGCTTTCCAGTTCACGTTACTGTCAAGCTTCGTTCCGTATATCTTTATTTATTTATTTTATTTATCGTCATTACATCGTGACTCAAGGCGTTCTATGCCCCGTTTGCCGACACACGGTTTTTATTGCGAATAAGCCCTCGTTTGACCACCGAATCACCTGTTGGAAAGCGATGATGTGGTCGAAGATGACGCACGCAGACTTAGAACACACCCTGAAAATTTTCTAATCGAGAACGCTAATCTACTCATAATTTACGCAAATATTAAAGTTTTGTGACTGTATGAGTGTATATTTGTTACTAATGGAACTTTTTTTATAAACTGTACTTCACATTACTAACTGGCCTTTGAAAAGATTGGCCAAATTCAGGTTGGCAGACAAGAACATCTTCATCTTCAACATCTTCAAGAACATTATAAGCTTTTAGACTTTCTTATTTCCTCACAATTTTTCCTTCAACGTTTGAACCTACCGGCAATGCAAAACACCCTTAAAGAAAAGTCAGAATTGCGTTCCATTGGATATCTACATTGAACGTAAACCCAACACCACACCAACTTCTATCACGACGAAATTAATCATTTTAAACGGGTAAAACCGCAGCACGCCGATTTGCAGTTAACTTGTAATCAAAATTGATGAACTTGAACCTATTAAAGATGTAGCTACAAATGATTTAGTCAGCTTGCCCGCTACCCTTAATGAATATGACAATAGAGAATCAGTTAGAGCGACATTGTACTCTCGTGTTCAGTCAGAAGCCGGAATTAGAGGTATTGTGTTGCAAATCACGGCTTGAATCGGCACACATCTACAGGTCACAGTCAGATTCTATACATAGATACATATTCATAAGCACATATGCCAGATTAGGGGGAATCCCCCTACATATGAGAGAATTTAAACATTATTGATGGAATTTTAGGGGAATGGATTCTCAAAAAAACTTTATTCTTTAATCCTTGGTGCTGGAGAGAAGTTATAATAAATGTTATTAATAGTAATCTCGGAAAAGTATATTATATAATTATGGAGAGGTATTTGTAATTCTTATAGTACTTCTTTACTTAAGGGCAAATACACTCTCAGACAAATAATATCTACTGCTGAACACTATAACAATAATGTTTTCTAATGTTTACCCGATAGTTAATCATAGAAATTAAACTAATTTTAACAAATTTGTAACAAAAATATTAGAAAACGGCCTTATTTATTTCCTCATTTCCTTACAGAATGGACGCGAATGGTAATGGTACCTCACGAAGCTCACCAGTTATCCATCCACATCGGAACCCCTGTCCCTCTACATATCGCCCTGCGTGAACGCAAACGAGATAAACCCGTCTTGGAACTCAGCAAGCACTCTAAGCGGATAGAAATCAACGACCAACAGGACAATTACCTCAAATATGACCCTAACGTGCCACAAAACCTGCAGATAGTCGAAGTGGACAGCCATGTTATAGATATAAAGGAGAATCGATTCAAGTGGGAAGGCGAAGTGGTTGCGGCTGGGACCCTACTGCGCTGGACACAAACCGATACAGATGTTGGTATAACTGCCTCCGCTAGACTCCAAACGGATTTGATGATAATGGTAAGTTTAAGGAACCTCGGTTCTTTACAAACTTGTAGATAAAAGGGGGAAATTATATACTTTTTTATATTTTCCTTCATAAATCGAAAAATATACATCGTAAAAATATTTAAAAACTGTTTTAGTTTGTGCTAATTGGGCGAGTCTGACTGTCTCTTGTCCGGTTTTTTTTATTTGAAAGCTGGTGCTTCCCGTATTGTTTCATTACAATTTGGTCCAGTTCTTATAATGGCATCCATGAGAAGTCGGTTACTACTGTTTTTTAAACTATAATTTATTATTTGATAGCTTACACATACTTCAGAGGTAGTCCCATATAAATTTTATCAAAATCGGTGTAGCACTTTGGTTTTTAAAACAAAATAACTGGAAATAATATGTAACTCAAGTAAACCAAATTGCGTATTTCGAAGTGTTTCAGTTTCGCCGGTCTCTCGAATGACGCTGATTCACATAGCAAAAACGGAGCGAGCTATTGTACTTAGTAACAATTGTTTTAATTAGTTTTAAGCTGTTACGTTTAAATCTGTCTATCTGAAATGTTGTTTTATTATAACTTTGAAATGTAGATTAGTAGTAACTTTGTTACTATTTATCTAAACTTTGTTACTACGTTGTTGTGTATTTAGCGTTATTTTATTTTTAAAAAAATATGAAAGAATGAAGAAAGAAGAAAGAAATCTAATATGAAAGAGTCCTATGTAAATAGGGCGAATTCTGTGTATGAAAGTATATATATATATTTTCAAATAAAGAAAGAACTTTCCAAATCGGTTTAAAAATTACAGAGTTATGAGGTGACAAACACAAAAAAAAATACAAAAATTGAAGCCTCCTTTTTTGAAGTCTGTTAATAAAGATGTCAATAAATAAATTAAAAAAAAGTTCAATCATAATTTAGAGCCAGAGGTGTACACGGTCGGAACCATGACGTGTATGAGCTTAGCGGACTTTTCGAGAGAACGTCAGATTGCCGTCAGTTTGTGCCTATTTGATGATACCAGATTTCATCTGAAACATCAACCGATTCTGTTCAACATACGGTACAGCAACGAGTAAACTATGCGAAGTGAAACGAAGTGAAACATCTGATGACAAGGGTCGTGCCGCGCCGTGGCCGTGTTAATTATTCAAGGAGCTTTCAACTCCACCACCGGAGTTAATTGGTAACGCGCGTTACTTTACCGACGCCCTCTACTGTGTTTTATTCAGGCCTCTTCTTTCCGTATACACGATAATTCACTCGAAGCGACACTTGGGCTTTTAGCGTTTTCATTTTTATATGGAATTTTATCACATCTTTCTCTGCGAGTGTCTTAGTCTGTTTGTTACTTTTTATTTCGACTTAATAAGTAAATACAAAACGAATATTTATGTTTTTGGCATTTTTTTAGCTGTTAAGATAATATATAAATTCTTGAAACGTCTTTCGGGAGTGAAGTCTGCACAGTTCCTTCAAAAAAGCTAAATTCGGAAGTTTCAATTTAAATATAGACGTGGGTAACCAATTTACAAATTAAAAAGTATTAATTTCCCATATAAGTAGGTATAATATTTTTATCAGAAAAGATGCAGCACTGCATAAAGCGACGTAGGCCTATTCTAGTTTTTCTACCAATGTTTTTTTAGTAATAAATAACTGCAAGTCTTCTTCTCAAATGATCTTTAAACGAACGAATATTTACGGATATATCAATTTGTGTAAATATCAGAACATCGCAAGAAAACCCGCGGGAAGCAGCGCTAGTCTCAGACCTGATATTATATACCTAAAGCTTTTTAATACTGACAAAGTTTGATGTGTTCTGAAACTTTCCTTTCGGAACGGGAAACTCAGTGAGAAAGAGTCGCGGGTTCTCACAAAGACGCGAAGAGTTAAACAGGAGGACTGGGGGGCGAGAGGTGTGATCAAATAGTGGGTTCAAGTTGTTGTAAATAATATTTATTCTCAAATTGCGTTTACCTGAAAACATTGCGTGGTCTCCCTCCACTCAAGAACTTATCGGCCCCATCGGCTATCAGTTATTAAAAAAAACATCATTGTTTTTTAATAACTGAAATTATTGGAATTGCTTAAATTATTAAAATTTTAATGTGATATACTGGCAATTCTGGAGAAGCAACGGTGCTGATATCGCTCGTATATGCAAGCGATATCAGCGCTGTTGTTTTTCTAACTTTTTCTAACTTTTTTTTGTTTTTGTTATGTACGTACTTATACATATTATACACTCTGATGTAATTTAAGAAGTACTGCATTTACTTTGTTGTTGCTGTGTACACATGTTTAGGAATACAATCTAGTTCGTATGTTTTATCGTATTTCTATTGTTAATATTCCAATTGTATTCTGTTTTGTGTGCCTAAATAAATAAATGAGGAAGAAATTTTCGAAAGAGATTCAGCCAGGCTTTGAGGGTACAGCCGGGTTATGTTACCTACTTACAATACATGCTATATACTCGCTTGTGGCCATCCTTTAGTGCTTTACATAGGAGTTTGAGTGGTTGTTATTTTGACCAGGCCATCCCGGAGAGTCCACTGCCGGCAGACGAGCTGCTCGCGGTGACAGTGGCTGTCAACTACAGCACACCTGCTGCCGTGGGTACTGAACATGCCAGACCTTTGGAATACAGGTAAAACATCATTATTGTCATTTACGTATGTAATCCCCACTCCTACTGCCTTTCTCTCGGCGATGTCCTGTTCTTCCACATACTATTAGTTGTCATAAAGTCATCGGATCTGTCAGCCATACACACCGATACTTACATTCGTGCCTTACACCTTGAGGAAACAATTCTTAACCCCTGACCCAAAAATCGTAGTGTTATAAGTTTTAAGTGTGTATCTGTGTATTAGTATATCTGTATGTTCTTTTGTGGCATTGGAGCTCTCAAACGGATGGACCGATTTTAAGAGAGAATGTTCTTAACTATGCATCATCAAAATCGATTCAGGCATTTTTTGGCAAGGGTTGAGTTTTTTAAACTTTCTTTCTTTTATAATTTAAATAAAGCTGGCGTAGCTTGCGCTTTACCGCCAATTGACATGCACTTTAGATAATATACGAATAAAGTTTTAGTAGTACAACGTTTTCGTCAAAGCTGATGTTTCCTCTCACATTTCATCTCTTCCACAGAACCTCACTTAACAGGATAAAATGGTTTTGTTTTCGTAAATAAATAGAAGTTGGACCAGGAGTATACGGATATAAAACGACCTTTTCAGTATATACTATATTTATATAGCTCGCTTGCTTTGATTACACCGATTCGATCTCGATATAATTAGGCAGATTATCTGTAGACAAATAGTATTCCACAAAGAAGCTCATTCTACAATTTAGCGATACGAACAATTAAAGTAAAATTACGATTAGAATTAGACGCTTTGGCTCCACTTTCAATGTGCGTACCGACAAAATATAGAATGTGCTTGCTGAATGGGTCTTTCCGAATAGATATAATCTAGGTGTCTTCAAATCGCAAGTGAATAGGTTTCTTCTAGGCAAGCGCGCTCCATCGTAGACCGTCACTGTCGCTTAACACCAGGTGAGTTAACGGTCAAGCGCAAGCTTATTGTCGAATAAAAAAAATGAAAAATAAAAATTCATTATTTAGTTTTCGCTCGAGTTTTGAAATGTCCAACATAAAACTAAGTAGTTTTTTCGTGCTTTTGGCCATCCGACAGTAGAAAACGCAAGATTTAGTAAGATCATTGCATAATTGGGATTCCATTCCATTAATACTCTTCTTGTCATTTCTGTGCAGTTTGTTATAGAAGCACGAGAATGATTTCACAATGTCACTTTGCTACTTAATAACTGTTCCTATACTAAGGCTTGTTTTCCCTAAACATGGAGTCATTTTTGAAATCGTGGAGTCATTTTACATTCATCAATACAACTCTAGAGAAGATTACAGTTACCAGACCCAATCTGGGTCATGAAAGCACTTTTATTCCAAAGCAACATATATCACAAACCTGTCGTTTGTTACAAAGCATCTTACTGTATCGAAAAAGTACCATATATAAAATACCAAAACAGTCGGATATCTTCCAAAAATAAATCTCGGCAGCTCCTCTCGTATTCGAGGTAAATACGCGCAACCTTAACAAGTAAATAAATACACACGACCTTTTTAAAATAGCTCTCGCGGTGCCCTTTAACTGGGTACCTTCTATCTTTACACACACTAGAAAAGGTTTAATTGTACTGCAAACTAAATTATATTCCTTTATAGGCTGTGTGCATCACCTTCGACCTCCGTTGCCATCAATCAAAACTTGATACAACGTAACATATCTTTGTATCGTATTATATCAATGGGTGAGAAAAGGTCGGGAAGAATTTTTAAGGCTATATGTAGGTAGAGTCGGTTCAAAATGAAACTGATGTGAAATTAAAGGTGTTATTGTCTCCAATTCACAATTTTGTTCGACGTCAGTTATTTATCGTCAAAAATTTCGTCTACTTTTGAATTTATTATTAATTCAAAATGTATTTATTTATCAGATTATCAGATCGGAATCTATAGTTATATGATATTTATATGATATTACATTACACTTGAAACAAATACACAATACAAAACCAAAAATTAATAGGTACAGCAATAAAATAACAATGCAAAAATAAATCAATATAATAAGATAATAAAATAAATTAATATAATAAGATAATTATTATAGTCAATGGAGATCTCAAATTATAAAATATTAAAAATAAACTTCTTTAAAAAACAGTGGTCCGTGGATTCAGGAAGCCACATTTAAAATTCCTTCTCAGTTTGAATAATATAACGCTTGAAGGTTCCACAAAGGCAGCGTTTTAAAAGAAAATATTTTCCTAGAGAGTGTCACAGAGTGCGCAGCTGGGCGAAAAGGTATTATTCAAACACGACTTCAAAAACAACTATCGTTGAAACAAAACTACTAAATTAGAGAGTCAATATCCCTTCTTAGTATAACCCTCTGCAAATATTTGCAAACTTGGGTCTCGGATGGCATTGTTTGCAAGAGGTACCGCGGTGACTTGCCAGTTTCCCACTAGTTAGTGCTAGAAGCTTCGCCACTTACTAAATTCGATCTGACAACGTCTCTTGAGATTACATGTCTGCCTTACGCTCCTTTAGTACATTTACATATCAAAATATAGCAGTCATGTATTTATCTGCTTGTGTAGACGCGCTACGAGCGCCCCTGTGCAGTGCGTAGCAGTCTACAGACACATCTACGCACGCAAATACATAATATATCCGAAAAACTAAGTGATGTATTAATTATAAAGTATCTTTTGTTTTGTCTGAGAAATTCAAATAATAAATTAACATTTTTTGCTATGTTAACAAAAATGTGAATTTATTATTACTAGTTATATAATATCTATACTAAATTAAGAGTTTTTGAGCAAAAGTCACAGACGGATTTTCTTATGAATTCGAGGTAAGGAACAGAACCCGAGAAATTCAAATAATAAATTAACATTTTTGCTGTGTTAACAAAGATGTGAATTTATTATTATTCATTTTTGTAACATTTTCGCGATCAAACGGCAGAACCAATAGGCAATTTGGAACAAAAAAAATTGAGGACTTGGATATGGATATTAGCCACATTTTTCATCACCATCATCGCTGTTTTTCATCACTGCATGGGTGAAACCGAGGGGCACAGCTAATCTTTTATAACCCTCATTATCAATGAACGCGTAACCGGAAACCCTTTACGTGGTTTCCCATTTCCGCGAATGTAACAAGAATAACCTTTTAAGAGGATTGTTAAGTACTTCATTTATTGCTAGTACCATTCTATATTGCATAGAAATGGTCACTTTCTTCTTCGTCTTCACCCGCTACCCGCGCTCGCTCGAACTTATTTTTCCTGCACGGCGCATTCATTTCTTAGGTGAAGTAGGCATTGCGTGCTTCAAATCCTCAAATTCCAATTGACATTACAATAGACTAAGAGCATACCGGGCCGTATGGTTACCCACCTCATCAGGTAACAAGATGTGCGCTATCTAGGATGACGCACATGTAAGGTGTCTCTAAATGTACAGAGTTGCCTCGGCTAAGCCTGGAGCGTTTTGTACAGTTAGCAAAAATGTGACCAATTTTTATGCCCACCATCTTATTGGGTAACAAGTAGTACATTCTAAAGTGCCTGTTTAGAAGTGCCAAAATCAATATGGTTGCATAAGTCTGACCTTGTTATTTGATGACGTGATTGGTATTATTTTTGGCACCCCAAAATTAGACTGAGTCATGAAAGCAAGGTTAGGCGAAACAACCATATTGGTTTTGGCTCTTCTCGATAGGCACTTTCGAATTTACTACTTGTTACTCGATCGTGGTGGACACCCCAAGAAATGGTCACATTTTTGCTAACTGTACAAAACGCTCCAGGCTTAGCCTAGGCAACATGTATATTTAGCTAAACCTTACTAATGTGCGTCATCCTAGATAGCTCACATCTTGTTACCCGATGAGGTGGGTAAACCTACGGCCCGCTTTTAGTCTACAAGCAAACTGCAGCCAGACGATGACTCTAACTTTATGAACATGTGTTATGTACAGGCTTGCGTATATGTCAATGAATAGTGCTCGTTGTATGGAAAGTTCGACGTGTGACACAACTATGATTTTTTCCCAAAACCACAAAACGATGTCAGGTTTTGATCACTGTTTATGTGAAACATCCAATGCGACTATGATCAGACTTATAGTCTTACTCTTCATATAGTCTACTAGACTTATAGTCAGATCCGCTGCGACGCGGAGGCGAGCTGTTGAAAGAGCATTGAAGATTATTAAACAGAGAAAATGCTCTACAAAAGAATGAGAAAGATATATGCATGTCCGACCGTTTGTTGAAGTTTCACATCTGCCAAGCGTTCCACAACAGCTCAATTTTTTATAATATGATTGGAATGGAGCTATAAATGTGAATGGCGCAAATTTTATTTATGCGTTTAAATTTTTAACTTGAAGTTTTGACAGCTTAGTTAGTAGATCGTCTAATCTAGTCTCTTTCGAACTTATGTGCGTATTGGTGATTGCTGCCGACTTCAAACGTTCTATGAAGAAAAGCATCATGAAGAATTCTGTACATAATTTTGAGCCTGAGGGTTTATTAGTGGACAACCACAAGACTGAAAAATGTTTATAAATATGAAAACTGCATAAGTTGCATAAATACTGAAATTTGATCTTTAAAATAATATAAAGTTTTCGGTTTACGGCTTACGGTTTAAGATATTTTATTTCAATTCGAATATAAATTCACTTAACATGAAATAAACTAGATATAATAATATTGTAACACAATAGCGAAAGGCAAGCTGGCAGATAGGTATGTAAAATATCAAGCGTAACAAATAACTCAGCACTCATTACGTGTTGCGTACGTTATTTACAAATTGATAGCTATAGTTTTATTGTTGGCTTATTTAATTTATTTTTGCAAAGATTTTTTTATTTTATGTTTTTAATGAAATTAGAGCGATTTGCCATTGATATTTCAGTAAAAACATAAAATAAATACGTCATACATTAGTTTAAGACAACTGTGAAGCGCGCAATCACACTTCTTAGTCGTCTTAATAGGGATCTCGAAATTACGTGACGATTCGATGACGTGGCTTATCTGGTTTAGAAATCTGTTGACGTAGTTAAATAAGTAATTTCTCTATCGTGTTTACCTCAGTTAAACTGTAAATTGATATTCTATTTAGAGATTCCACGATAATTTATTGGTATTTGATCTATATCAGAGTTAATTCAATATATGTACCGCAAATTTATGATCCTTGGTAAACACCAAGACTTTTAATGCTAGGCTTTTCCTAGATGTCCAATTTCTCTCTTCAATTTGTTTTCCTTAATCTCTTATTACCTTATTCTTAGATTATCTTCTTTTGAGGGTTCCGTAATAAACAAGGAAGCCCTATAGTTTTGCCATGTAATTTTATCTGTCTGTTTGTCCGTCCGCCGCTTTGCACGAAGACTATTTAGTACATACAAGAAAGCTGTAATTTTGCACAGGAATACATATATATTAATCACACCTATAAAGTACAATAAAATCTTGGAAAAATAATTATGTACCTCCTACACGTATCTACCTTTTTTTACGCAAGATAGATCTACGATTGACCACCAACTCGCCTGATGTTAAACGACGGTGTGGCCGAGGACCTACCTATATAATGTGATGGATGTTTTTTTTCTCATTTACCCTATTGTTTGGGGTGTCATTACATAGACAGTTCAAAAATACTGTGGGTGCTCCAATGTCATTTTTCAGTTTGGGGATCTGTTTGTGATAATATTTTTTGTTATACTCTAGTGTTACTAGACTGACATCAAATGGTTGGTGTTGGAAACGTGAAAAAAATCATGGCAATAGCATACATAAGGAAATTAAAAGGAAAAACATCGCAGTTAAACAGGCTTTACAAGTTGACGAGTAATAGCCAATCAACTTAAAAATTGTAGATACTTGGAGAATATTGGTAGAAAAATAAAAATAAAAATTTCATGTAAATTTCACAAATCCGTTAATTTGTATGTTCATTGTATCAAATAAAGAAACCTTGTTTGTGATGTGCAACTTAGGAGCCCTACACTGCACGTTACCAGACACGCACTTCACCAATTTTATTTTTATCCTAAAATCGGTTTAATATTACTTTAAGCCTTGTCGGTAAACTTAAGTAATATAAGCTCTTTTTCCATTTATTACCTTATCATTCGAGAGTAATCCAATATATTCCTCATTTTCACTCGATGGCACAGAAGGAGTATAATGTTTTTGATTGCAATCTCCTATCGGCTTAATACAGACATAAGTTGACACTAGTATCGTACCAAGAATAAACGAATGTTTCGTACGAAACTAGTTACGAAACAATAGTTACGTACGCGGCCGAAGCGAGTTAGCAGGCACTAAATCACTATTTATATATTAACTTACACGTATATTAAATAGATTTCATCTCATTGAAATGAAAACAAATTTTAACGGATTTCTCGCGTATATTTTACATAATTTTATGACCTGACGTTTCGAACACTGCACCGTCCGTAGTCACAGTATGTAAAATATACGCGATAATTCCGTAAAAAATGTTTTCATTTCAATAAGTAACAATCGCAAAACCTTAGAAAACATTAGATTACATCCTGTTCTATCGTGTAGTTTATATACAGGCTGACTGTTTGAACACTAGCAATATTTAAGGACATTTTAATTAGTGCTCTAATGAAAGGTATACAGAAGTAAAATCGAAACAAATTAGGAAAACAAAACTAAGAAAACCTCGGTTAAAGTTTTTCTCAAGACTCTAGAATTTATGTACACCGCGCAGCTTCGCGCACCGAGCGAGCGCATGTCACATAACCGGGTCACTGAACTTGTGTTGTTCGATGACGTAGCGCGCGTGATTGCACGACTCTCGACGCCCATGGTTTAGTGTCCGTAATTTTTGTGTTTGCTAAGGATAATTAGGTCAAATACTAACCACCTATTATGTTCGATTATTTGGAACAAGAATCGAGTACTGAACACTCTGTATCAATATTGCTAATGTTCAACCAGTCACGCTGTATATAGCGCTCATTAAAGTACTGAAGTGTTCCGTCAGGTCTTATGTGCAGAATGTGTCTGATCTACAATTGGGTACCTTGATTAACCAGTATAATATGAGCTCTCATTGCCCCCGGTTGCAGGTGGTCGGTGTCCCGCGGCCCTTGCTCTGCGTCGTGCGGTGGAGGTCACCGGCTCGTCCATCCGCGATGTACTCGAGACATGGCTAAGTGTCCATCTGCTAGATATGAGCCCTGCAATACTCACAGGTATGTTGTGACTCAGTTGGGTGGCTTAGCTGTCTCACGTAACACCTTTTTAATAGACTTCGTTATTTTTCTAATCTATACATAATAATAAGACTGTAACGGGTCAAATTCTGTACATTAAATATTTTTGAAAATAAATATTGGAGGATACCTTCCTTTCGATTCATTCCGGAAACTTTTAGTGCATCCCACGGGGCGCACTAAAATTTATACACGGGTCTAGCCCGGACCTTTGAAAGGCATCAGTGGGGCCGGAACCAACATTGAGAGACCTTTTTACAAATGTGTATTAAAAAATACAGATTGGGTATATGGATGGATTACTGTACAATATGGAGTTTAACAGATCTTGGCTATTGTGATGGAATGTTAGTGACTTAAAAACTAGGCTATAGGCTGATGCTCTCACACAGCAGGTAAGATGAAGTACCTCTGTCCCAAAGTCCCTCCCCCTCCAAAGTCTGTCCCTGAGTTTCCACCATACAGCCAGCCGGTTAAGGCAAGCTGGAGGTCAGGGGTCTCATTTAGCCCCAGGGAAACATCGGGGTACGCGGTGTCGCCACTCGCCGACGGCTCGCCGTTAAGTCGCCCCTGCAGCCTTATTATTATCATCTTTATTCAATTTTAATCTTAAATCTAAGTTTTTACAATAGAAATACACAAATATAAATCTTATAAAAAACTTAAAACTAGGGTGCCGCCGGCAGCGGGGCAAAGCTCAAACTGCTGGCGGTGGGGCTACAGACTGAGGAACCTCCTGACAATGCGTGCCGTGTCCAGAACCACTGCCTTTTGTATCCGACCCTTAATCCAAATATCAAGCGAGAGCTTCTTGAGATATTGGTCGAGGCTTTTCACTATTAAGCCGTTCACCGATACCTATATTATTATTATTTAATTTTGTTGTTTGAACGAATGAGTACAAAAACTTTCGGAATAAACCAACTAAGTGTCTTCCAATATCCAAACGTAATGATTTTTCCACCTCTTTTAGAGTCGATGAAGTGATCATATAGATCGCCAGTAGACTTCCAATGACTTATCGATCTTCACTCATCTTACATTGTTATGTATTTATTTTTCATGATTCCTGAGTTTGCAATACATACAAATTTATAATATTTCTATTACCACAACAAACTAGAATCGCATGAATTTTACAATGTCAAGATGTCTTACGTCGTTATCTCAGGCACAAAAATGGATGCCCAAAAATACCGGTTTAAAGCGGCCTGCATCCAGCGTGTTCCTGCCACTTGTATGAAAGAGACCAGTCACTTGTGTTCCTACGCAACAATTCACTATATAATATTTATATTATTAGATACTCCCTTAGTTAATAAGATAAATATATAGTAGATAAATTGCGAAATGACGAAAAAAAATTCTTCTTCTTCTTCGTGTCGATGGTTTTATTTGTTGTTATTATTATTATTATTTTTATTGGCTCTGAGAAGTGCCTTTTTTTGGCGCTGATAAGTGCCGTTGTGGGGCCCTGAGAAAGGCCGTTGGGTCCTGAGAAGGACCGTTTAAAACCATCGTTTTAGAAGGATTAGCCGACTGGCACCTAAATGTCAGTCGCCCAGGGTGGGCCGGGTGTCTGCACAATCAAAGGTTCCGATCACAAATTAACACCGCGCGGGGAGGCTCCTTCAAAAAATGTAAATTACCTACACGAACATGATATACCATCTGACTCTCGGCAACCCAAAATCTCTAATCAAAAGTTAAAAACAATTCCCCTCGAAACGGGCTCGGTCTCGCTGACCTGACAGCGTTACTCGAAACTTTTGTAACTTGCCTACTAAAGAGGTATTTTCTGTTAAGCCCGACCATCGTCCCATTACGCTTCAATATTAAATACATTGTTTTTGACCGAACCTAAAATTAATAATAGCCCCAAGGAAATAAGCTTTCCTTGCTTAAAAATTTATCAAGTTACGCGACTGTTTATTCACTCAATTGCTGGTTTGTCTTTAATAAAACTGAGCATTAACATATTGAATTAGCATTAATCTCGCATGTAAGGGTTTTTAGTTTATCCAATCGTGTGCATAGCTGACATTATTTTGAATAGATCTATTTTAGTGTGATTTTAACTTACCTCTAACAAATAACTTAGCATATCGGGATATTCTGTCTATTCTGTTCATTCTAAAGTTACAAACATTCTTACAATGCATATTTTTATGAGTAATTTTGTTTAGAGTTATAGGTATAGCTGATCCTACTGTTCCTTCCTTATTGTTCTTTGACTAGCCTCGTAGCTCAGTTGGTAGTCTGTCTACCTGCTAAGCTGTAGGTCGTGGGTTCGATCCCCACCCAGGCCAAATATTTGTGTGATGGGCATGGATGTTTGTTCTGTGTCTGGGTGTTTCTATGTATTCTATCAGCCATCTAGTTTCCATAGTACAAGGTCTGCTTAGTTTGGGATAGATGTTGTTGTGTGTTATGTCCACAAATATTTATTTACTAGCTGATGACCTACTATATGCTATTTACTGTATAATATTACCGTTTGTTGTCCAGCTGCGAGTTCGCATGGAGTAGTGGGGAGTGGGAGGAGTGCAGCGCGACGTGCGGCGGTGGCGGTGTCCGGGAACGACAGATCTACTGCCTTCCTGCTAACGTCACGTTAGTATCACCATATTTCTTCTTTATATCTATATCCAAAATTATTATTCCAATAAAATCCCTTATATTTATGTATTTTGTATATCTACTTATATCTCTCGTATTCCATGTGATGTTCTTAGTTTTCATACACAAAAATCATTCTCTAATAGACACAAGTTTTTTGAGTCAATACTCGGAGCCGAAGCCAATGCAACACTCCTCAGAATTTTAGAAAACTAATTTATTCATACAAATATTTAAAATGTTCAAATCAATTCAATCTTTAAAATTTTGAAACATATGGATAACATATACAAAGGTCTTGAAATATGTTGAGCCTGGACGTATGAAAACGGGAATAATTTTTTATCTTACTGGTTTTCCCAGTGTGGACCCAATGTTTGTAATTGGCACAAATTGTTTAATAATAAAGATATTTATAATATATTATAATTATTGATTAACATTCTTCAGTGCTAGAGCAACCCGGGAGCTGGTGCGTGCCAGCGTCTCCCCTGCGTTGTGCCCGACGAACACACCGGAGCGGCAGCAGGCCTGTAACCGGATACCTTGCCCGGTCTACTGGCGAGAGATGCCCTGGACGCAGGTAACTATTCAACATTCCTATTGGAATATCTGGAGCTCAAACCTAACCAGGTTACAACTAACAGTCTCCAAGGTCACAATAAAAATCGTGTTACAAAGCGCTGACAACCTCAATTAGACACTTTGTTATGATGACGGGCTAAACCGTTAGAAGATGACTAGACAGTACAGTATCCTTTGATGGTTGTAAATTAATTGTACAGTTAAGTCCAAGATATATGCAGCAAAACAGCGAGAGATGAGCGCCGGTTGCAAACAATCGACACCATGCTGAGCTGGAGCCGGTAACTAGAAAAACTTAGTGTAAATAAATCAAAAGTAGGTAAACATCATGATATTATCCACAATGTTTTTTGTCTATTTGTAAAACAGCTTTATTATTATTTAGTAAGAATTGACAATTTTGATAATCAAACTACGTTTATTTGTGCCTTCCAGTGTTCAACGAGCTGTGGTCGCGGCATTTCCCGTCGTCCACTGATGTGTCCTGCATCAGACGAAGTGCTCTGCGGTCCAAAGCCCCGCGAGCGCCGGCGCCGCTGCCGCGTCCGACGCTGCCTACCCCCCTTCCGCCTCACCGCCGTCTGCCCTCCCTCCGACACCACCCAGTACTGCGAGCTCTTCAACGTCGACGATCTCAAGCGGCACTGCCAGGTCGCGCCTTTTAGGAAGTACTGCTGTAACGCTTGCAGAGACATCGACAGGTTTTACCACACGAACAGGTACAGTTAGATCCAAGAAAGGCTTGGCTCTCTCACTTATATTCTCGGCGATGATTATACAAGGGATCCTGTACTGGATGCTCTTGTTGAGCTAAGAATGGTCTTTAGATGATTTTAGTCGCATTTGTAATTGCACCACAATCATTTCTAAGAATCTTGACGATTCTTACAAATTTATGTGGCGGTATCTCAAGGAAAGAACACAGCATAATAAACAATTAACGAATTAAAATACACCTTTAAATATTATCCTTGTCAATCGCGTAAAGTGCTGCGACTATTGACAGGAGCCCTGCTGACATTAGCTGGTCTCGATATAGCCTATCAAATCGATCATAAAGCAAACTCGATGATAATGCGAATCTTAGTACATTACCTAACCCAAAACAATCTGTCCCATTCACTGCATATACATACAGCAGATAGTTAATATTGCGAGTGTCGATTCAAACTTGACAATCGCATGCGGGAAATGCGGCTAATGCGCACGTCGCATGCGCATGTCTCGTCGTGATGCAATTTTCTGTTTCATCTAGACAATACACTAGACAATTCGACATAATGAGGATAATGCTATGAGCCGCTGCGACTTGTGAGTCGTGTCGCCCGCAACCCTCGGAACACTAGCTTCAGTTCCGAATAGACAAGTACAATTGCAACATCTAATATAGTGATAGCATAATAGACCTTCGCACATTAATTTTAACCACCACTCCAATAAAGCCCTCTTTAATTCTTTATTTACCTATTTTACTTAAACTTACCCCAATTCCCTATTGACATCATTTTCTTTCCGTTACACATTTTTCTTTTAATGTACTCTACTGCCAGTTTACTGCCTTTTGTTATGAATTTATGCCTTGATCTGACAACCTCTTAATAAGATCTAATGTAAGTACAGTGTAGGTATACTTAGGGCGTGTACACACGTACGACAACCACCACACCACAACAAAACGATAGAAAGTGGGCGATTAGTGTTACTGAGTGAATAGTGTCGCTGCAGCATATAGCAACGCTATTTCGATTTAGTTGCTATTTTTTTCATTGAATGGGATATGTAGAGAAAAATTCATATGCTGATTCTAAAACCATTTCGAGATTGTATGTCTATAAACCATATTTTGATGGAGCAAATTTTTGCGAATATATAAAAAATATTTGACCTTCAGTCGACTTCTAAAATGGTGTCACAGTTACTTTAAAAAAAGTTGTAGCTGACAGAATTGGCATTGAATATCAAGCATAGACAATATCTCTATGACAACTGTCATAACGAAATAATTTTCTAGAGAATTGTAGAAATATATATGTCACTGTCAACGTCAAGTTAAACGTATACCATATTTTTTTTTAGTTCATGTAGACTATCACAACATTTTATTCAGCAGGAATTGTGACGTCATCACGATTTTATCTTTAAAAAAATATTAAAAAATAAGTACTGAACAGAATAAAAAATATTAAAATTAGTTCTTTTAAATGATCCAATCTATCATATAAAAATATACCGAAAAAAACTTTGCTGGTTACCCCATTGCTGGTTATTGCACTGGCTATTACGTAATGTACCTGCCTTAAAAATGCGACGTGGGTTTGGCGTAGTTGAATATGGCAGCGAAAAATTGTCCGTCTGAATGAAATATTTTATTTTAACTATTTGTCACGCACGTAGTTTTTGTTGTGGTGTGGTATTAAATTATGTAGCATAATATTTACTTTTTGTGTGTTTTTACGTAGTAAAAAAACCCACACAGTGGGTTGTGGCACGTGTGACCCCAGCCTAATCTTATTGCAAAGTTTTCCGTGTTGTAACGTAGGAGAATGTTTGTAAGATTCCATGTAACCAGTATTGTATGTCTGTTTAATATAATAATTATTTATAAGAGATAATTTAAGCTTAGAATGTAGTATCTAATATTATACCTAGTTAGCTTGGAACTAAGTGCCATAATGTATTGTACACTATTTCCTCTAATAAATGTGTTGTATAAAATTGTACCTGTTTTTATTTTGTAATCTAGCTAGCCAAATTCTAGGTTCTAAGCTCTTAGAATGAAGTTACATGGATTGATGAAGTAAGAGTACCATGATAAGTGAGTATAAGAACAAGTATAAGTTTAGAAACAAACCCCCAACTAAAAAACGGCTGAACTTATTTTGATGTAATATATAGGCAAGAAATATAGGCAAGAATAGAATAGAATATAACTTTATTGTACATCCATACAGTAAAAACCTAAAATAAAATTAAACGACAGTACAAAGGCGGCCTTATCGCATAGAGCGATTGAACTCTCTCAATATGATTTAGCAATTAATTGAGCGATTAATACTCTTGATTCAATCCTTTCTAACCGACTTCCAAACAGGAGGAGGTTCTGATTTCGTAGGAACCTTGTTTTGTATGTTCCCCGATTACTCGAAGACGCCTAGACCGATTTACCAAAATCGGTTCAGTATTTTGGTTTTTATAACAAAATAACTGGAAAAATATGTTATCCCAGTAAACGAATCGCGTATTTTGAAGTCGTTTTTTTTTAGTTTTTTAAACGAACACTTATTCTAAAAAAAACTAGATCAAAATCGGTCCATCCGTTTACGAGCTACGATGCCATAGAACAAACGTACAGATACACACGTCAAACTTATAACACCCCTTTTTGGGTCGGGGGTTAAAAATAGAAAAATAAATGCTCTAGAAAGAGAGGAAAGGATGGAAAATGTAAAATGCGTTTCCTAATGGGTTTTTTCCAAATAAATGTCTTCAAATCAAATACGAATAGGTTAAGTAACCTATTCGTATTTGCTCCATCGTATACCGCAACTGTCGCGTTGACAGTCAAGCGCAAGTGTATTTAAGAATACAACAAGTATGTATATTAAAAGAAAAACAAAATATCCGACTGCAGAAAAGCAGTTTTTGCAGTCTAACTTACGATTTCGTTACGCTTGATATTATGATTATGATTTTTTTATTTTTGCAAAAGATGTACTATTATTATTATTACAAAAAATATAATCTATGACACTCTGACAGCGAAAATGTAACGACACCTCGCACGTCAAAATCGGTTAAGCCGTTTAGGCTGTAGGCTGTCATATATAAACATACATACATATTCACATACATACATAGGAGGGTTATGTTTTTCATGTGTATATATGTACATTGTACATACATCCGAAAAACATAACTCTCCTTCTTACGCAGTCGAATAAAAAAAGAAGGGAAGTGATTTGAATAACAGGATTGATGGAAGAGATTTTTAAGGCAAGTGTGACGAATTTAGATAGAGCTTGATTAATCGAAACATTTTATAAAGCAAGTATTTTATACGAAACATTCTATAAATTAATAAACGTCTAAGAAATTATTTCATAGACGTAATTAATAAAAAGATGTACTGAGTAGTAATTAAGTTTATGTAAATAAATATATCTACATTTTTCATGTTCATCTTACTTTATAAAATATTTCGTACATACATACATAAACATATTAGCCGCCTTTGCATTACGCAGTTGGGTAAAAAAGCTGTAAAATACACCAGAATAGGTAGATGTGGATAAGCCCTCGGACAAAACTTTTTAAGATAAAGTTGTGCTAGTAGTAGCACTGCTACTACTTATTTTAGTACGAGTAGGTCGTGCAAGATACAGCAATTTCGACAAGTTTCCTGAATATGCCAGCACTGCATGGCTTAACTCCGACGACTAGCAGGAACTTCCGGTTAAGTTAGCTTATAGCAGACTTACGAACTTTGACGAGTGTCGTCGTCCCAATAACCCATATTAACGGCTTTTCCCTAACTGCCCGAAATAGGTACTTCTATCTGATAAATTACCCCTCTAAAAGTAGATACTTTTGGTAATCTCCAAAAGTAGGTTCTTTTGACTGATAATTACCTCTCTGAAGGTAAGTAGATTTGGTTAGTTATTACTATTCAATCTTAGGTTCTTTTGGCTGATAATACGATAATATAACTCTACAAAAATAACTAGTTTTTCTGGTAAATGGCATCAAAAGTGGGTATTTCAGGCTGATTAAATTACTCTCCAAACTGCCCAAGCTAACTTTCCTAAAGTGTTATCCTTGCTGAGCCTAGGTATGGCTGTTTTTCTACAATTTGGCCAGTTCGATCTCTGCTCTCGTTAAGAAAAGTTGTAAAGAAATGTAAAAATTAGAGTAATGTAACAATGAAAGACGGAAATACTAAAGTATTAAGCCCTAAAATATTAAAGGCTCATTGTACTGATAATTGTGTACTATTTCACTTTAATGTAGGTATACTGTATTGCACTGCACACTGCACTGCCCTACATTACACTACACGGCCCGCTATAATATTGATCCAAAGTATTTATATTAAAAGAAAAACAAAATACCCGACTACAGAAACGCCGTTTTTGCAATCTAACTAACGATTTCGTTACGCTTGATACTTGACAGAATGTATGTTTTTTGTGAGAATGTATAGGTAAAATCAATGAATAATTTTAGTAAAATCCCTTGCTTATTACGAAAAAAATCGTCTTAAGTTACGAAAAACGCATTTTTTTCCGAGAGATGTATTATTACTATTACAAAAAAATAATTTATGAAACTCAGGGAGTGAAGACAAATCTAACTATGTCGTTACCACTCACATCAAAATCGGTCAAACTGTTTAGGCTGTAGAAGGTCAAATAGAAACACATACTCATTACTCACCCTCTTTCTTACGCAGTCGGGTAATAGTTATGGGTATATCAATGATCCCTAAAATGTATGTCTGTCGTTCCCTCTTACTCCTACTTTTTGTTACCTTACCGCTATTTTCGGAACAAATTATGTCGTCCATGTACGCTGCTTGTATATATCCTGAATACGTCAAGCGTATATCTATATGTGTAATTGTTAAATTCAAACGGATCCGCTGTGGTTACATCTAAGCCATACAGACAATATATTTATGTGAGGACGATCACGTTTATATGTACCTATATAGATGCTTAGAATTGCGGAATCCATTTGTAGTCGTGTATTAATGTAGAATTCGTTGAATATGGCGTGTTGTATCAACGAAATTAATGTGAATAATATGGATAATAATTTTTTAAGGGCAAGTGAGTTTTATACGTTTTTTTGGCTTTTTTTTTTTGTTCGTCCGTTGCGAAAATAGCTCTGTCTGTCTCTCTGGCTGTTTGTTACCTATACACGGTTAAACGGCTGAACCGATTGTTACGAAGTTTGAAACATCGGATAGCTTAAAATCAGAAGACGGATAATAGGTTTACAATTCATCATCATCATCAACGTTTTTCATCACTACGCAGGTAAAACCGCGGGCGCAGCTAGTAATATCTATATCTGACACATAGATATACAATGTAATATTATTCTTTATATTAAGTAAATTTAGTACTTAAGTCTAAATCGGCGATCTTAAAGAAACACACACATACATATTTTTTTAACGGGCAAGTGCCTTACAACAAAACAATATACAAACTCAACTAACTAAACTACTACACAAAAAGCCTATCGATTACCCCAGACCGATAAAGGTCTAAAGACAATCCAAATGCTCAAAACCTCTGCCAGTTCGCAACGTAGCCACATAGCCACGGTGAATGGCAACGCTTATTTATACGTTGGGCCACATACGCACCAGCATTTTGGTCACGCGTTGCGTCGATCAGGCACTCAGATAAATTTTTGAAAATGAGATGAGCTCCTGGTCCCCCACGGACCCCATGTCTCGACACCAAACATCTCAAATATGTAACCTCTACCGAGATTAACATATTTACGCCGCTTGTGCTGCTCCGTCGATTTAGTCGTATATACATACATACATATGTACATACTAACATACATACACAGGAAAAACATAACCCTCCTTCTTACGCAGTCGGGTATGCCTAACGTTACTAAATCAAAAAAATATAGCAGCGGACAGGAAATGCTTCGCACAAGGTTCAGTTACGGATCGGTTTTTAATAACTGAATTTCTCCCCTGTTATCATTAACAACAGTTACTTTATAACGACAAAAAAAAACATTTTGGAATTTGAATTTCCCGTCGCAGTATGTCGTGACCTTAACCTTAAGCGTAATTCATGTGATTCCAGCCGACCTAAATGCATGTGCACAGTTACCTAGATGGGCAGATCAATACTCGGCAGGTGGCTCGGAGCCACTCGTACTGCTTGCACTTAACTTTTTGCAGTACCCGAGAGTTCCCTGGATATATTACCGCTTACGTCGGCGAAATGGCTTCTCCACTTTGAACGTTCAAGCCAGACGAAGCCATGAGAAACTTGCTAATGCTGTGGAAATCTTTAGGTGCTAGTCAAAAACTATTATTACACACCTAATATAAATTCGGATTATTACATGTTTAGGTCAGTGAAATGGTTTTTAGAATCATTAAAAATTCGGGTACTTAAGGTACATTTTCGAGATTATGAATATTTTTAATTTCTAAGTACTTAGTCAAAAATATTTTTGTGCTTCAGATTTTCTCTACTGAATAAATTACGTTTAAGAGATAAAACCAATGTAGATAATTATCAAATTACAATTTTAAATGAGTTATACCATTAGAAACTGGTACTACTAGGTTAGGTTTGGTGGTAAGTGCACGAAATTTTGACTTTTACCATAACTAGTTGGTAAATCTTGGGGTTTAACGGTAAATCTTAGCAATTACCTTAGTTAGGGCTTTTACTATTATAAAATATTTGTTTTAAAAATAGTAAAGAAGCGTTAGATATCAACGTAAACTTATTTTAAATTTGATACAATCCAAAGTTTTTAGTTCTGTCGGAAGATTATTATAGACAGATGTATGGCGCTTATGAATGTGCTTTTTGATACATAAGTACCTACTATTATTTTACTACGGAACCCTAAAAATAGCTTTAACTAAACATTTAGAGCAAAAATACAGTATATACCTACAGTCATGAAATCAGTATTTCGATCAGAACTCACTCGCAAGAGTCGGCGCGTCACTTCAATATCCGATGCCAGAGCATCGAAACTGAATCGCAAATAAAGCAACGAGCTTACACTTGTTCCCGTGTGACTTCCACCGGCACTTCGCATGTAAATAAACATCTACATTCAGATAATAACGTGAAATATTAATGCATCAAAATATAATTTCTTATGTGGGAAATTTCGAATATGCCGTATGGTTAGGTATGGTGTATACACATGTCGAAGCCCAATCGTTGAACTGGGCCGATCGAGATCTGCCTGGGCACATCACAACATGCCATTTCTTGATTTGACCGATTATTTTATGATATGTCCAGTATAAAGTTGGGCAAATACATAAGAGCAACCTAATTTTCGATTTGCCCTTCTAGTCACCAAACACACTAGGCCATATCAAGATCTGTTTCCGCTCTGTCAGTTGTATGTTTACTTACGTGCGAGAAAGATGGCGGCGGCCTCACAAGAAATTGTGGCGAATCGTGATGTGCCCAGGCAGATCTTGATCGGTCCAGTTCAATGATTGGCCTTCGATATAAGCCGCCCAATGCAATGGCCTTTGATTCTGGATTAATACTCGTAGTTATCTAACTAGAGTCTACAATTTAATATTATTGTCAGATCTACAGAAGCGCTCTGAACTCTCAGCTCAAACGCTATCAAGAATCTAAATCTATTCATAAGTTAGTCTGATATTATTTTTAGGGTTCCGTACCTCAATAGAAAAAAACGGAACCCTTATAGGATCACTTTGTTGTCCGTCTGTCCGTCTGTCAGTCTGTCCGTCCGTCGGATGTCAAGACCTTTATCTCGGGAACGCGTGAAGGTATCGAGTTGAAATTAAAACCATATACGCAGATCCATTTAGATCTTGCTATTGATATATTGTATTATACTATATTGTATTTTTAAGTATCTTGCTGCAGGAAGAAAAATAAAGTTTCTAAATTTTCGTAAAAAAAAGTTACAGCCGAATATACCGTAAAAAACGCACATTTCGACACTCACAAGGGAATCAAAACCTATGGGGTACTTCCCGTTGACCTAGAACTCTGAAATTTGGCAAGAAGAATTGTGTTAGACACATATAGGAAAAAATCCGAAAACTGGACATTTTTAATTTAATCACAAAAAAATAGTGTCTTTATGCAAGGAATGAAGGTTTTTTAAAGTGAATTAACCGTATCATGTGGGGTATCATATGAAAGAGCCTCAGTAGCATAAGCTAAAACAGGTTTTTTAATATTTTTACGATATATATTTTTCGGTTTATGAAGGAAAATATAAAAAAATATATGATTTCCCCCTTTTATCTACTAGTTTGTACGGAACCCTCGGTGGGCGAGTCTGACTCGCACTTGTCCGGTTTTTTTTAGAAATTTGTTCGAAATTAACCATACTTATATACAATTTTAAATTTTTTCACTTATACATTTTAGCAGCTAAACCAATTTATTTTCTAATTTTATCTATTTGACGAGGCCCCTATACAGCTGATGTAATAGTATCTTCTAACATTGCACAAGATCAATATAGCTTACATCTACCCCCATTATAAGTATTGCTTTTTCTGAGAGACACAACACAAGTCTTTGGTAATAAGATTGTTAATGATAAACAAAGTTTGAAGAGTCAATATTAGAAATCTTAATATTGAATTATTAAAATTATTACAAATGTGACTTTTTGACAATAAATAATATTCTATTTAAAAAAAATCAATTGAAATTATAATCAAACTGTGACCAACCGATGGCATTCTGCCGTATATATTTTAATGTGGATAGTTACAATGTTTATAACATATACTTACCTATATTGACATAGACTGCAATTTTTTAAATATATATTGATAGATTATACTCGTATAGGAGGCTGAGATTGCTCGCATAACATATACGAAATCAGGCATCGTCAGAACTCAAAGTACCTATTTACAATATAAAGGCAACATGTCCGTGAAACGCGAGCAGAGGCAAACAACCGTCCGTAAGACAAGGCTAGTATCAGTGCCCTCGTGTCTGCCAACCGTGACGAGGGTCTACTCCGTAACAAAGTTAGAGCCCACTCCAATAAAATAACATTAGATTTTTCCATCGATTTCGCGACAAATTGCCGGACTGTTAGGTCATCCGTTTGACCTGTTCGCGGTGTGAGTGAAATATCACATCTCTGGAGATAATGGCCCCAGGGGGATTCGGTTCAATCGAATATTGGAAATTGGAAAGCTATGTCGTCTAACTGATCTAAAAATAAATTATATTGCTTAGTATTTTGTTGATTACATTTTTCGTGCCTACCTAGTAAATGAAAGAAATTGTTATTGTTGTTTTCTAAATGAGTTGGTTTTGGTTTTATTTATACTGAAGTTATTTGTACTTAACTTCTTGTAAAATCACTTAAGTATACACGCCACATAAAATTTGTTTTTCGTAACCTCAAATGGTATTATTTATAACTACTTTTACGAGAGTTACATTAAATAACTTAAAAAATAAAAAATTAATTAATTAATTTAACCTATGGAACTCGGGATGCGAAGACAAATACTACTACAACTACTATAGTGGTGTTGCATAACTTGTATAACTTGTATAATAAATAAATAAATCTAACGATACCTCGCACATAAAAATCGGTGAACCCGTTTAGGCTGGGGATTAGGTATATAAAAACATACATACACCCGAAAAACATAACCTTCTTAATTCTAACACAGACGGATAGTAAAAAAATGTAAGCAACATTCATGTTGTATGTTTTATAAAAACACTTGACTCACAAATCGCACACTATTACAATATCAAATAAATTTATTCCGGACATGCCGATCGCAAATCTAGTTAATCAACGATCCATGAGCCAACAGTCGCCGCTCGCCCTCCGTGCCGCTGACGGCGCACGGATGAAATTAACTCGCACTGCTGCCGCCCAACTAGGCGGAAAACTGATTTATAGAAATTGACGTACGATGGATGCACTTCGCAGAAAAATCTATTTCAAATGGGAATTTCACAATACACCCATTGGATCACACTAATATTAAGTTTTTGTGGCTGTGTTTGCGTGCGCGTGTGTTTCTTCACAGCTGAACGGGTTTCAGTAAAAATTTAAATAAAGAAAAACTTGTAATTCTACGAACAATAGACTTCGTGAGCACAAGCTTTTGCATAATTACTTTTTGCAAAAAAGTCTACTCGCAATCTACTGCTCATATTCTAAATTCTAGTTTAGAATTCTGTATCGAAGGTTTTTGCTAAATATTATGAAAAACTGCCGCACAATAAATGACCTTGTAGCAAACTTCTATTTTTGGCCGAGATTTCATTTAACAATCATCTCGACAAGTTCTTGATCAATTTTGCTCGATATTTGAAATTTTGTTTAGAATTAAATACCTACCAAATATTTGAAGGAAATATAATGTATTAAAATTAGTCAGTAAATAGCACCACAACAAACTTTTCCCTTTTTCGGAGGAATAGCACTTATCAGAAATTCCCAACGACAAAAAATATGTAAAACTGAGGAACCTGTACACTTACCAAGTTTCGTACCTATAAGCGAGTACCAACAAACATCCGAACAGAAGAACGAAAGTTTTACTAGTTGAAGCAGAGGCTTTCGTTCCCTTCGTTCAATTAGGTACCATTATTATTAATTAACTCTAACCTAACTCTAACCTAACTCTAACCTAACTCTAACCTAACTCTAACCTAACTCTAACCTAACTCTAACCTAACTCTAACCTAACTCTAACCTCACTCTAACCTAACTCTAACCTAACTCTAACCTAACTCTAACCTAACTCTAACGTAACTCTAATCTAACTCTAACCTAACTCTAACCTAACTCTAACCTAACTCTAACCTAACTCTAACCTAACTCTAACCTAACTCTAACCTAACTCTAACCTAACTCTAACCTAACTCTAACCTAACTCTAACCTAACTCTAACCTAACTCTAACCTAACTCTAACCTAATTCTAACCTAACTCTAACCTAACTCTAACCTAACTCTAACCTAACTCTAACCTAATGACCGGACTTGATAGAAATTGATAATAAAATTTATCTGAAACTACCACTGAAGTGTCATACTTCATTAATTTTAATGTTTTTTTTTTAATGTTTAAAAAAAAAAACATTAAAATTAATGCACAATTCGCCGAGTAATCGGTGAACAAACATACAAAAAAAACATACAGTCGAACTGATAACCTCCTTCGTTTTGGAAGTTGGTTCAAAATAAACTTTTGCTTGTCAGAGAAAATATCACAGCAGTGCTAATTATTCACCTGTGTGTTATATAAGCGAAAACGATTGAAGCAAATTCCGGTTGTACAATGAATCAACTTTGTTCAGGATTTAAAATCAATTTGCCGAGCACAAAGCATGCACTAAGAGAAGTACATTTGCCATAGTGCGCAAGTGCGCAGTGCAGACTTAATCATTTTGTGCACCTGAGCATACACGAACTATACCAGCATAATATACTTCAACTATAATGTGAGTAATGAAATAAAACTCTAACCGTCCTTAGACTATTGTTTGTAAAATGCAATACACTATCCTTGTCCCTGTAAGAGTAAATGTTAAATTTATTTAAGCGCGGAAAATCGCTGAAAAAATTGTCCTTCCATCCGGAACACAGCACACGGCTGCTTGATGTTTGAATAACTTTGAACTTTATAGGTTTGGTTAATACCAATTATATATAAATTGCATTTGGATTATCTTTAGACCTTTATCGGTCTGGGGTGATCGATGTGCTTTTTGTGTAGTAGTTTAGATAGTTGAGTCTGTATATTGTTGTGTTGTAGTTAATAAAGGCGCTTGCCACAAAAAAAAAACATTATATATAGAATAGGAGAGACTATGCAAAGAAGTCCTTCAAACGGATAATTTAAGTGTGTATTCAAAGTATCGGTTATAATAATTAAACTGATATAAGCAACTGTAAACTTAAAATAGTTGTTTTTTGTTTGGAACATCTCTATATTTCATTTAAGAGAGTACAAAAACAATATGGGAACAATATATAAAATACCTACACATATTAAATATATTAACATAATATTATAATATAATAAAGTCTAATTTTAACTAATGATAATGTAAGGCTGCAAGTCCCACGCATGCAGACCCTGATCTGAGAGTCCCAAATTGTTGTTTAATCATGGTTTTCTTTTTGTTTGTATGTATTCCGTTTTGTTTTATATATGTTTTGTTGTTTGGCACAATAAAATATATGCCTATTGCTTATTGTTAAATAAAAAGTATTAATAAAAACCGCAAAGCATTAATTTGTGAAACATATAGGTACACGGCTCAGGCACAGATCTTTGGAAGGCACCAGTGAGTAAGTAAAAAGGCAAAATACTGACTTAACAAAGACTTCGTGCAGTCTCCAATGATTCCAGCCGCAGAGTGTAACAGATTGTCAATATTTCAAACTGCTCCAGACATCTTAATACCACGAACAGCTACAAAGGAGCAAGTTGTTCTAGAACTAACAATAAATTGTGCGTAAACACAGATAATATCTGTGTGCGTAAAATACATAAGTTGCGGGAAGTTTGATCCGAACAATGAACGGGGGGCGCGACGCGCGGCCTTTGTTCGAGACGAGACGTGTCGAATGCTATCATGAGTAATTAATTTAACAGACTGGGTGCGTGTCGTGGGGTGATCTTACTTTCTTTATTGGCTTACCGTCTACAAACTTTTTAACCGACTGCGCAAGAAATAAACAAATTGCTCGATAAACTTTATTTGTTAAGATCTGTTTCGCTTGTCGCTGTAATTTATTCGAAAGCAAAATCTTATCTTAAGCCCTTGGAGCGTGGACAAAAAAGAGGCACTTTTCGACAATATTCTATAAATCACAGCCAGAGAAAATATTTATAAGACTGCCAAAGGTTTGCCTTTGTGATTCGTATAAAAGGAAAAGATTGTCTCTCGTTGCTTTTGTTCGATCCGGAGTAGCGTGCTCTGTGGATCTTATGAATTAGCCGGCTTTGTCGTAGCTTTCGTGGCGTCACTCTTAATAAGCCAGCAAGCAAATTACGGCAGGCTTAGACAAGTGGCAAACGTTTCTATTTCTTCAATCACTTATGCTTCGAAATGATAAAAAACTAACGTGCCGTCACGAGACATTTTGTTAGGTTATGTCCCATACATTATATTTTCTATTTTACTGCGAAATTAGAATGCCACTCGTCTTACCCCCATATAAATTGAGGGGATAAGAACGAATTTTAAAATTGTTGTTTGTTCTAAGGTTATGCAAAAAGCTCTTTCGGAGATTTTAGAAATAAATAAATAATCACAAAAATAATTTATAAACAGAAAGCAATATAATTTTATTTGTTATGTAATAATATACGCGACGAATTCATTACTAGTTGTTTTTATTTCAATGTAAAAAAATACGTCAAGTATTTTGTATATGTATTTTTTTTAAACCTATTAACTTGTTATAATACAAACAGCAATGGAACATGAGAAATGGCAGAAAATGGGGAGACCTTTGCCCAGCAGTGTGGTCCCTATAGGTATATCGAGGGAAAAAAGTGGAGCTAACATCTTGAAGTATGTATGATACATACAAACATACATTCACTCGAAAAACTTAACCCTCCTTCTTACGCAGTCGGGTAATTTTTTTAAATAAAACTACAGGTAATATTTGAACTAACTTAAAAACTACTTATATAACAGAAGTTCCATCTCTTCTCTCAATTCAATACAATTTCGATAGATACGCGCTCAACATTTAACTAAATAAGTCTACTTTCTGTGTTCCTTTGAGATGAATATAATTTCAGATGAAATTGATAGATCCTTGAAAGCCGAGTGGATCTGAGTGCGAATAGCTAATTGAAGGTCGCCGGCCCACCGAGACCTACCTAATGGCATGGGAATCTGTCCCCAATTTACTAACGCCGCAAAAATGTACTTAGGATGATGTAGGCTACGAATCGTAGGAGCCGATTATCTTGCTTTCGTAGTACTTTTCATTTAACTGTTGTAATTTTACTGTTACGAGTTCATAACTTTCAGTTTTTTTTAGGGTTTCGTACCTCAATAGGAAAAAACGGAACCCTTATAGGATCACTTTGTTGTCCGTCTGTCCGTCTGTCCGTCCGCCGGGTGTCAAGACCTTTATCTCGGGAACGCGTCTTTACGCGTTCCCGATTGATCCCGTAAATGGTTTTAATTTCAACTCGATACCTTTGTATCGAGTTGAAATTAAAACCATTTACCCAAATCTATAGTATCTTGCTGCAGAAAAAAATAAAGTTTCTAAGTTTTCGTAAAAAAAAGTTACAGCTGAATATATCGTAAAAAACGCACATTTCGACACTCACAAGGGAATCGAAACCTATGGGTTACTTCCTGTTGACCTAGAACAATGAAATTTGGCAAGAAGCATTGTGTTAGAGTACACATATAGAAAAAAATCGGAAAACTGGACACTTTTAATTTAATTACAAAAAAAATAGTGTCTTTATACAAGGAATGAGGGCCCAAATTTTAAAGTGAATTAACCATATCATGTGGGGTATCATATGAAAGAGCTTCAATAGCATAAGCTAAAACAGGTTTTTAAATATTTTTGCGATGTATATTTTTCGGTTTATGAAGGAAAATATAAAAAAAATATATGATTTCCCCCTTTTATCTACTAGTTTGTACGGAACCCTCGGTGGGCGAGGTTCAATAAATATCGTGATCCGTGGCTATTTATTTTAAACCGTGATATTTACTGAGTGTATGTATAGATTGTAAATATTGACAGATAATAAAATGGATCACAGGGTATCTAGACAGATCGGTATAAATATTGAACGTATAGCTTTTGCCTAAGACTTATGTAGAATGAGTATAAATACGATTCGTAGGCGATCGTAGCGGTTCGTAGAGGGTCGTTGGTTCACTTTTACACTTTTTTTTATCTGATCGGCAGCTGTTACTTTACAATTGTTAAATTTTTTAATAAATTCTCAGCTCAAAATAATACCCTATTATAATTCTCAGTTTAGGATATTATTTTTTGTTACATTTATGAGTGTATAAAAGAATCACCTTAACCTAGGAACACCTTTACCAAGGTAGTTATTTAACTTAACTTTTGACCAATCCAGGCTATGTCTTGATCGAACCAAGTACGACAGCTTGTCATACTGGGGCTGAATAAAGACTGATATTTTCTTTGATAATGTAAAAATATTTTTTATATCAACAAAGAACAAATACTGATTCGTACTTATTTTCTTAATCATGGAATGTGCTCAATAACTGTAACTGAGTTCACAGTTACAGTTATTAGTCTAGTAAAGATATGATTTGTGAGAACATAAAATACAACTAAGTATATTGTTATTTAAATAAATGTACTGGTGTTTTGAAATACATTTGACACAATTTCATAATGATATTATAAAAGCTAATTTTGTTACCTTTATACGCTCAAACAGCAGAACCGATCGTTATGAAAATTAGTATTGAGATAGTTTTAGACCTGGAGACGGACATAAGCCACTTATCATTATCATAATCATCACCGTTTTTCATAACTACGCGAGTGAAACCACGGAACGCAGCTAGTCTATAAATCGGGGATTAGTATTGATCTATGATTTTTAGCTATTTTCCTATCATAATTTCAAAGAATCCCCCCAGTTGCAAATACTGTGATGTGCTCCATACAAACGGATTTATTTTTACTAGACTATATTGAGCACATTCCATGATTAAGAAAATAAGGACGAATCAGTATTTGTTCTTTGTTGATATAAAAAATATTTTTACATTATCAAAGAAAATATCATATCGTCATACGCTACGATTCGTAGACGGCCGTAGTAGCTCGTAGAGACTTGTTAATGTAGGTCTATAGTAGTCCTTTTGATAGGCGAATACCTTAATTAGATTTTCGAATTTTATGTTTTGCTTTCTCTTTTTGCTAATATCTTTTACAAACTAGCTCGATCACTTCGTGATTTGAGGATACATGTAGCCACATAGTTAAGTGTTCGTAATGCGTGATTATATGTAGAATGATAAGTCATCTTTAGGATACGTTAACATAGATAATAAGAGTATGACTGATATACATAGGCGGCCTCTAGCACGTAGTACTTAGTATATAAGCTTAGTTATTTGTTGCAATAAATAACTAAGCTTATTTACTAAGTACTATGTGCTAGAGGCCTCCTATGTATATCAGTCATATTCTTGTTATCTATGTTAACGTATCCTAAAGATGACTTATCATTCTACATATAATCACGTATCACGAACACTTAACTATGTGGCTACAATACATAATATGTAATTTGGCAATGCGAGATTATGATACTCTTGGCTACAACCACAGCTTGCCCCGTATGGTGATAAATATTGATTATGATGATACAATGTAGCCTATATCCGTCTCTTGGTTCTTAGTTATCTTTGTACCAAATTTCTCAATAGTCGGTCCAGCCGTTCAATCATAATAGTTAAGGCTGGCCATGGTACTTTCACTATTGTACTACATGTTAGTTAGTATTCAGCTTCATAAAGACATTTGACTAGTAAATGGTTATAAGCATTCAGACAAGCTTATCGTAAGAGATCCGAAAACTGGATATTGGGAATCAATCTTTTAAATAATATAAACTGATGGCTAGATGCACTTAGCAGTTTTATCGATTCTTTGTAAGGTGCAACATAGTTTCCGAAATTGTTAGCAATCGACTGTTGACGACTCGGTGAAAATATCCGCATAATTAGCCTCCTAAACCTGAAATCAAAGTGTGTTTTTATAGCAGCAAACTAATATTTTTTCAGTTTTTAAAAAAATCGCGACGCCTTTTGTAGTAAATAAATAACATAATATAAAAGCATTCCTTTATTTCGTGTACATAGCCTTTTCTTTTCCTTATTTGTCTTATTTTCCTTATAATCTTCGTATATTATAATTGGCTTTCTATACATATAAATAATATTTACTTACACTTTTTCCTAAAGGTCGCTTTTCGCATGTACCTTTTAGCCCCTTAAGCACTCAGTCAGAAAATACAGTATGGCAAACAGGGTCGCAACTTAGTACTACATTCATGGGATCGTTAAAATACGTATAGAAAGGTTGGGTTCCAAGGTTCTGTAGCTATTTTCACTCCAATCGATGCCTGCTGAGTACAGCCTTTGAGCAAACTTTCTCGTGTAATGTGCGTAACTCTGGCTTCACTTGTTCGAAGGAAGCTAAGTAAATGCGGTAACTGGTATTATTTATTTTCTAAAGTCAGGAACTTGGCTTGGTATTTTACGTAAGTCTTTGAAAAACTGAGTACGTTAAAACACCTCATATATTTTTGAAACAAGAACTCTAATGCAAGTTTCTAGTGTACTAAACTACGTAACGTACTAACACTTACAAATGGCAAATGTGGAAGCATGATGCCAGCATCAAGAAAAAAAAACGTACTAACAATATTTCCTTTCAACATTTTGAAGTAAGCAACCCCCAACCCAAAAAGAGGGATGTTATAAGTTTGACGTGTATATCTGTGTACCTGTGTAAGTGTATATCTATGTATCTGCGAGTCTGTCAATGGCACCGTAGCTCTTAAACGAATGAACCGATTAAGATCTAGTTTTTGTTTTGTTTGACGGAAGATTTCATAGAGTGTTCTTAGCTATGTTTCACCGAAATCGGCTCAGCTGTTTGTTTTTTGTCAGGGGTTTTTGAGTTTTCTTGACTTATATTTGTAGATATACAGTTTTCGTAATTACATTTTTAAATAAAAATCCGGGTCACTCACGTCTGTTATGAGCCGAAAAATCCGACTATAGTTTCAACCGCATTCGGCGATCTTTTTCAAAGGAGCAGTGCACACGTCACTCTGTATATCGTCGTATGTTTTCTTTTAATATTTTTTTCGTTTTTTTTTTTTTTTTTTTTTTATTCAAATATTTTTAGGGACTTTTAGACTACAAGTCTATGCCAGCCCCATCGTAACCTTATACTAATGGTACTATAATAACTTTGTAACTATCCATACAATTATAACTAACTATAAATTAGAATTATGTAATTAATGTAACTATCCTAGTCGGCTAACCACTCCACAACTCTATTAAGTTACGGAATAATCAGCCAACCAGGAAGACGCGTGGAACTGGTCTGACTCACGGCCTGGAAAAAAGAATTCGCCAGTCCGTAAATCATTCCAGCCGCCCTTGAAGTAGGTTCCGCTAAAATACAGAGTATTGCTCCCATATTGGACTCATTCACTTGGAGTTCGGAAAAAAATCGCTCTCTTTCAATCTGGTTCCGCACACATTCCATTAGTACATGATACACATCTTCAGGCTTGTCACACTCCTCACAGTTGGGTGACGATACTTTGCCCATCATAAATCCAAAAGCATTCAATGGAATGTGTCCGGAACGTAATCTGTGTGCGATAACAACGAGTTTCCGACTTATACCCGAACCCGTCCCAATAAACCATGGCGTTCTATGTGGTTGGCTTTGTATTATTTTGTACCAAATACCTTTAGATTTTGATCGCATATCAAAGTATTCTCGCCAGTGATCAAAACATAGCCTTTTATATTTAGGTAAGTGTTCTGAATGGTTAGGTAATATGTATAATTCTGACCCGTTTATACAAGCTAGTTTCGCATAGCGGTCAACCGTCTCATTACCCGACAACCCAATATGAGATGGAAGCCACTGTATTTTAACTGTAATTTGATTTAATCTTAAATATTCCAATTTGCGTAAGATGCCATACGCGATTGAAATACCACGATTACCCATGGTACATTTAATTATGTGTTGTAACGCGCTTTTACTGTCCGTAAGTATAACAACACTACCTCTTACATTAGTTTCAACATAGGACAATGCCGCTGATATGGCAAACAACTCCAAAGTCATTATACATACTGTGGATGTATTCTGATAACACTCCACGTGTTTGTAAGTAGCATCAAAAAAAGCTATCCCTGATGATGACGTACCGGTGCTCTTTGACCCATCTGTAAAAATTTTGTGCCAATTATTATAATTTTGCTCCAATTCATTTAATACGTTATTTTTGAGAAGATCACGATTGTATTCTTTTTTTGCCTTCTTGACACATTCTAGCCCGTCAACTATGTATTTTTTAACATTAATATTAGTCATCCACTCATTCAATAAAAACATATCCAACGGATTATAAGTAGTACATTTTTCCTTTTTAACTTCATTATATGTCAACATGAGTAGTGGTTTCTTTTTATGTAACCAGTATCTTCGATATCTATCGTCACCTAGAGCACCGAACTCATCAAGCAGGGCTGTAGTAGAATTATTATACCATGATATAGCTTTAAGACAGTACTTATAAGCTAAATATTTCCTTCGTATAAATAAGGGTGGTATACATACTTCACTTTCCATAACATGAATAGGAGTTGATTTTATAAATCCACCTATAATTCTAAGCGCTTGGTTCTGTATTTTATCTAGTTTAGAAATGTGACAATTCGCACTATTATCGTAAAGAAAAGAACCAAAGTCTATTCTACTTCTAATAAGATTTATGTATAGCCTTCTCAAGTGCTTGGGATGGACACCCCATCCACTACCCGCCAATACTTTCAAAATGTTTAGGTATCTTTCCGTTTTTTCACTAACTTCTCGGATGTGCCTATTCCAGAGAAGTGAGCGATCCATGTGAATACCTAAGTATCTAATATTTTCAGCAGATTTTAATTTTATCTGATTATCGTTAAGTTCTATATAACTTCGTCTGCGACCTCTGCTAAATAAACAAAAATTAGATTTTGCTGCTGATAAATGTAAACCGATATTGTTTAGCAGATTTACTATAATATTTAATGAAGATTGAATCTCTAAAACACATTTATCAATATTTTTATTACTAAAATATAGAACAAAATCATCGGCGTACTGGCTTATTTCTGTAGTAATTGTCTTACAGATTTAATGGGTTATTATATTAAATAGTATTGGTGCAGAAGGATCACCTTGTGCTAGACCTTTTGATGTCCACCGAGTTAATTGGCCATTTTGTCCAGTACTACTGTTTATTGTTAAATGTCTCTTGCTTAAAAATTCCCAAATATAATTACAAACTTTACTTCCCACTTTTAGTTCATCTAATTTTTTAACTAATACTTCCGGCAAAACGTTGTTGTACGCATTTTCTATATCAAGAAAACAAGCCAGTGTGGGTATATTTTTGGCAAAACCTACTTGTATAGTTGTAACTAACCGTGTCACAGAATCTAAGGAAGATTGTCCTTTTCTAAAACCTGTAGTATTATGAGATAATATACCATGATGTTCTACGTACCATTCTAGCCTTTTGGTTATCATATTATGTAAAATTTTACATATGCAGGACATTAACGAGATAGGCCGTAACTTAACGTCAGTATTAGAGGTGCTATTCATTTTCGGGATTGGTACTATTTGGATATTTCTCCACTGAATGGGTACAATACCAGAGCTGTAAATTTTGTTATATAACTGGAGTAGATATAATTTTCCTATTTCAGGGAGGTTGTAAATCATAGAATATGTTCTACTATCATTTCCAGGGGCCGTATCTTTCTTTTTAAAGCATGCTTCAAGCTCTTGAATATTGAAATCTTTTTCTAGTAAGTTATTTTGGGATGTAAATATAGGTTTAGAAGTGTCGACATAATCTGGGGCCAAGTTATGGAGTAATTGTATCTTTTTAATCTCTGGCGCATTAAAATTTCGTTGACGATAGCCTTTAATCCATCTCATTTTCCTCCACATATCAGACAACGATGTATCTTCATTAACCGAATCACAAAAACTGCGAAATTTAATCGATTTAGCTTTAGATAATTCTGATCTGGCTATAAGAGTTTTTTCTTCTAAAATCTGTAAATTATCCGGGGTAGGGTTTCGCCTAAAATTGCTTAATGCTAATCTCCGTTGAGCAACTAGCTTAGAGAGAGAACTATTCCAATAAGATTTAGGTAAGAATTTACTTTCTGGGTCATTTTTAATTCTGAGCCACGGTATGTTCTTATCTGCGGCGTTACTGATAATATTTAAAAAATTATCATATTCATTTTGAACGCACTCTGAATCAGTAACAGAAGGTAAGTTTGATAAGGACTGTTTTATTGATTTTCTATAATTTGGCCAATCAGCGTTTTTAAAATTTCGCTTCGTTCTATAATGTGATATGTCATCATAGTTTACCGAAACTTTAATCATCATATGATCACTGCCTAGATTTTCATTAAGTACTTTAATAACAACACATTCGCACACATTTCTTAGTCACATGACAAGCTCGATCCAGGCGTTCAGATTATATTGAGTGTGATATGGATGCGTGGCCCGTCCTGTCCTGAAGCAACAGGTTTGTCTTGCTTCTCGGCTTTCTTTCGGCAAATAGTCTTCATCTTTTGCTTAAGTACACAATATAAGACGATTTTTTCTGGTAGGTAATATTGATTCTAAGAGTACTTCTTTCTGCTATAAAGATTTTCAATTTTACAGCTAACTAAAACATTTGATTTTTTGTGTAGTAGCTTAGATAGTTATTCATGTTTAGTTTGTAGTTATATTGTTTTGTTGTACTAAAACAATTTATACCCATAAAAGGTGTGTCCCGAGTGCTGTCTGAACAAAGAAATTTAACTCTCTAACGATGTCTGAGTGACAAACAACGCTGCAAGATGTTGATTTGGAGAGCATATAAGTATCTTGTGAAGTGTGCTAAGTATCAAATATTAAATTAATACGTAATTTCGGTTTTCATGGATGACATATTTTTCTAGTATTTTATTATAATTATTTAAACCAAAATTCTCTAGAACCGACTACTAAGAATCGACTTTGATGAAATTTCTACAAGACCAAAAAAAATTAATCTAAAAGTGAATCCTTTAATTTTTTTTTTCTTGATCGATTTATAAATGACGGAGTTATGAAGTAACAAACATAAAACTACTGGCGACTTTCCAGCTGAATTCAAAATTAGGGTTTGACTATATCTTTTGTAAAATAAAAAACTACGTAGCCAAATATAATGAAACCACATATGACGTGTGAGTCTATACGCACACTTCATTTTGTATTTTAACAAAAATAAATTGGGTCACAATCGGCGAGCAACAGAAAAAAATATGCAAACAAACTTCATAATTCAATTGAAATTCTGAAGTCAATTAAAAAGTGAACACTTACTTAATACTACTACTTTCATTATTTTAGTTTAGCTACACAATTTTATATTGTAAGAAGCAACAGGTCTCTTCCACGCGAACTTTTCCACCTATTCGTCACCTTTTCCCGCCGCTTACACGACGTCGTATGTATTATTCAGTTTTAATTTCACTAACAAATTTTGAGGCAGTTAAATAAACCTGTACAGACAGGAAGAGTGAAATAAATACCAGTTAAATATGAATGGTGTAGTAAGTAAATTACTTCATCATACATATAAACGAAACAAAATAAACTGCAGATGTAAAAACATAACAAATTTTAAAACAAAAAAAAACCGGACAAGGGCGAGTTAGACTCGCCCACCGAGGGTTCCGTACAAACTAGAAGATAAAAGGGGGAAATCTTATTTTTTTCTATATTTTCCATCTTATACCGAATATACGTCGCAAAAACATTCAAAACCTGTTTTAACTTATACTATTCGTAATTAAGCTCTTTCATATGATACTCCACATGATACGGTTAAAGAACTTTAAAATTTGCACCTTCATTACTTGCGTAAAGACACTTTTTTGTGATTAAATTAAAAATGTCCAGTTTTCGGACTTTTTCCTATATGTGTACTCTAACACAATGCTTCTTGCCAAATTTCAGAGTTCTAGGTCAACGGGAAGTACCCCATAGGTTTTGATTCCTCTGTGAGTGTCGAAATGTGCGTTTTTTACTATATATTCGGCTGTAACTTTTTTTACGAAAACAGAAATTTTATTTTTCTTTCTGCAGCAAGATACTATGGATCTGCGTATATGATTTTAATTTCAACTCGATACCTTCACGCGTTCCCGAGATAAAGGTTTTGACACTCGACGGACGGACAGATGGACAACAAAGTGATCCTATAAGGGTTCCTTTTTTTCCTATTGAGGTACGGAACCCTAAAAAGTGCGTATAAAGTAAATTCTATAACAAAACCATGTTTAAATAATTGTACGTGAAACAGAACATCTCTGTTTTTCTGTGAAATTAAAACTGTTTATTAGAATTCCGCCGGCAAACAAGACCGTTCCAAACACAAGGCTCCGCAAAACGTAATGTAATTGTAGGTAAAACCTTCCACACAGTAAATTAATACTTAAAGTAATATAACGCAATATGAAGTCGGCACAATGGTATAAGTAATATCGCAATAAAGCCGAAAGCCTGCGACGTATGCCCATAAATTTCCCTCAGCAATTTTCTGCGTAGAACGACGATACCATTTCAGATCACGTTTCATGGGTACGTAAGCGTTGCTGAAACTCGGTCATATGAATCTATGAACTTAGGCGAGAATCTATCAGAGGTTTAATTACCCATCTGTATTCGCTGGGAATATTCAGCCACCCATAAAGGTAAGTTTCAGCGTAAAGTCTGGGTCGGTCTGATGAAATTTTGGTATCTTCCTTCATTATTGGGAAATCGCGGCGGGAAACTATCTTGAGGATAAATACCGGGTTTTATTAACAATTTTGGAATTATGTGAGTTTTATTAATAATTTTGTGTGCTTACACATAAGAGTATTAATAAAATTTTAGTTGGCCTTATTGAGATTGGCCTTTTGTGCCATTTTCTACCAGTTTGTGTTTAATTTATTAACTATTACATTTTTGGTGTTAATAAAGTGTCATAGATTAATTAAATCTTAAATAAGTGTAATTAATTTAAAATTTAATAAATGTAGGTATTTCCGATACGAAGTCTTCAAACTAGTACTCTTGACAACATGTATCACTTCTTCATGAGGCATCACCAATACTGTTGACTCTTTTTTAGGGTTCCGTACCTCAATAGGAAAAAACGGAACCCTTAAAGGATCACTTTGTTGTCCGTCTGTCCGTCTGTCCGTCTGTCCGTCTGTCCGTCTGTCCGTCCGTCCGTCCGTCCGGGTGTCAAGACCTTTATCTCGGAAACGCGTGAAGGTATCGAGTTGAAATTAAAACCTTATACGCAGATCTATAGTATCTTGCTGCAGAAATAAAAATATATTTTTTCAGTTTTCGTAAAAAAAAAGCTACACGAAAACGCACATTTCGACACTCACAGAGGAATCAAAGCCTATGGGGTACTTCCCGTTGACCTAGAACTCTGAAATTTGGCAAGAAGCATTGTGTTAGAGTACATATATATAGGAAAAAAAAACGAAAACTGGATATTTTTAATCTAATCACAAAAAATAGTGTCTCTATGCAAGGAATGAGGGCCCAAATTTTAAAGTGAATTAACCGTATCATGTGGGGTATCATATGAAAGAGCCTCATCAGCATAAGCTAAAACAGGTTTTTAACATATTCTTCGCCCCTGCAGACACTTCACTTCAGCTGGGAACCAAAACTTTTTAGGCGAATTTTGATTAAGTACAGAGTGGCCGTGCAAAGCAACGTTGACTGCTTCAAACGCCGGCGGTTTACTGACTACTACAAAATGAACGGGAGGCTCGCTCGGATCCGAGTGAAAGGCGCCGCTACTATAGCCCCGCCCCACTCGGATCCGAGTGGTGAGCAAGGAATGTGTTAAATATGTTTACGATGTATATTTTGCGGTTTATGAAGGAAAAATATATATATATATATGATTTCCCCCTTTTATTTAGTTTGTACGGAACCCTCGGTGGGCGAGTGTAACTCGCACTTGACTGGTTTTATTTCTTGTTTTCAAACTCTTAGGTATGTGGGAAACAAAAAGAGTCAGTTTCTTCTTGTTCCAATTATTTTAAATCCTTTGTCATTGGATCTATGCACTTCAAAAGGAAGACCTTCTTAAGAAAGACTCCTACTTTAACTGAAAATATACTCTTGATAGACGTGTTAAATAATATTTCGTCAACGCTTCTATTCTAGTAAGTAGAAATTACTTATCATGTGCTCAATTGACTCCCAACACGTCTCATATAGATTGTCCAACACCCAAACATTTTCACTTGGCAAGGCTGATGAACAGAAACAATATCGAACAAAATTTAATAAAACAACCTCCAGACGTCCTAAAAGTAGGTGTCGTTGTCCCAAAACTATAAACGAACTCTACTTGTAGTGTCCGTCACGTGTAGGCTAGGCGTCTACCTCGGGAAATAGTGAAATGTCACTAACTCTGTCCAACTATAGTAGTAAGTAGAATCCGTTCAGCTCAAAATGTTACCTGAATATCATTGTCTGCCTGGGGAATATACGAAATAAATTTAACAGGAAAATAGTCATTGTCATTTTTTATTTATTTTTAGGAGTCACTGGTAACTAATGAATAGATCGTTGTTTGTATGATTATGCGCGAATTTTGTTTTATTCGCAAACAGGCTTGAGTTTGTACGCTAAGGCAACTGTTGCCACCTACGATGGAGCGCGCTTGACTAGAAGAAGCCTATTTTTATTTAAACACATAATCAATTTTAAACATTCCCTAGTATTACGTAAAATTTCACAGTTTATGATTAATTTAGCTCAATTCATTAGATAACATAATTGTCATGAGCAAAGCAAACAGTCTGATATACGCAAATATATAAGTTGTGTAGGTCAAAACGCAGTAACAGTAGTTCATAAAAAACGTTAAAACTAGAGGGAGTCCAATAACAAACTGTTTCATACCCACGGCCAAGGTTTATGTATATATAGGTAATTGAAATTCCTCAAAGAGCTCACAATGGAACGGTTTTTGCAAATAAATGTTTTAAAAGCGCTGAATAAATGGGATACGGCTCGAGTAAATAGTCCGAGGGCAAATAGAAGAATGAGTCTGTCTCTTATTGATAAACGTGACGCTAGGAGCTTGGATTCAAAGCTTTAAACTCTATAATAATAACTTGGGAACTAATACAAACGATTTATAATAGTAGGTTGCTAAAAAATAGAAAATATTTAGTTAATTGATGATAATATTAGTATACTAATGTATTGTAAATACTAAACATTTGATAATGAGCATGAGCAAGTACCTTTATCAACTACAACAAAAATTTACAAACTACACATACTTAACTAACTAAACTATTCACAAAATTCGAATCCAATAGAATCAAACCCACCAATCCAATCCAATCGAATCAAACCCAACAATCCAATCCAATCAAACCCACTAATCCAATCCAATCAAACCCATAAATCCAATCACACGTGTAGACACGTGCCCAATTTATACGTATTATATTTGAAGTTTATACATGTTTAGTGATTAAGTATACTTTAAACTTTAGTAATTATTGTTTTGTAATATAAACTATGAAGAGAGGAGAGGCCTTTGCTCAACAATGGGACAATACAGGCTGATATAATAATATAATAAATATAAACTATAGTCTTAAAGAATGTTTGGAGGCAAGTTTTTAGTAATACAGGTAGCAGCTGTAATACAGGTATTACCTAGCACGGCTGCTCACGGAACACCTCACTGGTTAGATACACTAAATTAATAGGATTAATTGTGCTTTGTTATTACAATAATTAAAATGAGGGTAGTTACAAATGTTTTTAAGTTTATGGAAATAAATGTATTTGTATTTGTAATTTTATGAAAACTGCTTACAATAACAAAGCTTCCCGAGAAAGTCGCTACCTCTAAGTAGTGATGAAGTCAGTGATGAAGTCATAACTATAATTAGTTTCAACTGTCCCGGTGTCTGTAATCAAATTTTGTAAGTTAAATTTGACCCACTTCCCGATTTCCGATTGAGCTGAAATTTTGCACGCATTTGTGAATTAGATGACGATGCAACAGTATTATGATACGGAGCTGATCTGATGATGGAACCGGGATGTAGGGACTAGAAATTCATAATGGAAACTGCTAAGATAGCTTAGATTGGACTCGTTAGGTTTCGGTGTCTTGAGGGAGATTAAGCCTTTGGAGCTCCTTGATGGAAACTGATAGTCGTATTTGTGCTCATTTCTTTAGTTACGCGCAAGCACTTTTCATTTCATTAATACAAGCTATTGCCTAAAAATAGACTATTTTGTTGTTTCTTCTAAGCCATATATTACCGTTATATTTTGACCCAGGGAAAAACCTTTATTGATACCACTGCCTTTTAATGGCGTGGGGATGATGACAAAGTGATAATAATGTGTCAATCTCCGTCGAAAGTTACAAAATCCTGTCAATCCTGTTTATATGTATAAGAATTTAAAGTTCTATAAAATGTTACTTCGAATTATTATACTAAGCACTGAATTTGAATACTACGATGGTAAAGCTACAAATAAAAACTAGTCCTGTATATATATTTCATATTATTTTTAAATAAATTTCATAATTTCTAAGCTAGTTCTCTTCAAAGTGTACCAACCAGGCTGTTAGGTTACTTATAGGTATCATAAGCAGACGCTATTATGCAAAGAAAAGGCCGTAATCTCGCGGGTTATTCTTTATGAACCCTGAGCAACAAGTTATGGCGGTAATTTCTTTGCGGTTGAAATAAAACTCGGCCGTGTGTACTGTGTACAGAGTAGGCAATTCAACTCTCTTGAGATTAATATCTTTCTATTGTTTTACCGTCTTATTCGATGGTTGTTTTTCAGGAAAACAATCATATTTCATACGTGTGTTTTCCTCTTTTCCTCATTCGTTATTAAAACTGCTGCCCTAAAAGTTCTAAAAGCAAATTTATGAAAGCATATTAGTGACACGGGTGCGTTCTGCCGTTCAACAGAGATGCATCGGAAAGTTTGTCCGGTGGAGATGTACGGGCGAGGTCCGGGAGAGGCTGTGCCGCCCGACGGCCGCGCCGCGCAGTGCTAGCTCGACCGCCGACCCGAGCGCACGCCGCGTCGCGCACGCACACCACGACCCCGCCGGTACGCGACACCAACACACGCATACAACCCTACACACCGACATCCCGCCCCCGCCCCCCGCGCACCCCTTACCGCGCTGCCCCCAGTGAACCCCCGCTCCAGCCCTGCGCCCTTCCACTTCCAGGTGGATACTTATTGTGCGTCCAAAATATTAATTTGACATCATCACAAATCTCCATGATACGTATTCACCGCTCCCTCCCCGCATGGATGTGTTCATACAGAGTTTTATGTAGCATTAGATAGCGTAGAATTAGATTAAAGCCCTTAACTTCGTAGATTTAATTACTTTTCTGTGTTTTTTCAAAGATTTACTTTGGGAGTTGAGCGTTTTCATCGCAAGCCCCGACGGGCCGGCCCAATATTGACTTTAGATACTTTGGTCGTTAATTGCTTCTGTAAGATCCGAACCATTAAGTCCGCCGGAGAATCGCGTTAATAAAGGCAGTAAAGGACTATAATAATTACGACTATTAATCCGCTATTGGTGCTTATCGAGCTCTAATGGGAACCAAATAAAACATTTTCACGAAACGGAGCTTTTTGCCAGAAAATATATTTATTACGCGTAGTTTCATTTTTGGTGTTCGTTGTTATTTACTATTTAGACATGATTTGAAACTTTTTTGACAACAAAATATTATAACAATAATAATTAATCATTTAAAATATCTAAATAAATACGAAGTTTTAAATGAAACAACTTTCATTCACATTTTCCGACGGGACGCAGACCATTGTCTGCTTATTTCTGATTTTCCATTTTTCTTTTCGTATATTGTATCAATTGTATATTTTGTAATTAATTAAAAATAACACTTTTTACTATTAATAATTAAATATACTTTTGAAAACCCTTCATTAATCATAATTAAAAAAAAAATAGTATGAAATTATGAAATGCTTCGGCACCTTCAATTAACAGTATTTTTTTAAAGAAACCCGCAACGGATAAACGCGTTCTTGGCAATAAAATAAGGCTTATTTTTTTTTTACTAAATATACGTTAACTTAAAACTAAGAACACCTTTTGAATTTAATAATGCTTGTGATAATATTTATTTATTTTATAATTATAACAATTCTTACAATAAGGGTTGCCAACTCTTTTTATAGAAAATTAGGGTTACCATTCTTTAAATAATTATATTTGCTAAAGTTAGAATAATGGACAGTGTTTGGAGAGTATTTACATTATTTTAAAGATTTACATTAATATTTTACAAAACTCTTCGTTAAAATTCAACAATTTTGTATCAGTTTGAGGGTTTGTGTTTTTGTGTTTTTTATTAATAATTAATGTATTGCTCTATTTTAGTAGTCCCCCTACTTAGCATTGGGGCCATTCATTTATTACGTAAGACGATTTATGGGGGGTCGACTATGTCTTATTTTTTCTTACGAGGGGGTGGGAGGCAGTCTTGATAGTTCTTACGTAAGATCACAAAAAATAAAAGTCAAAATTATGCTTTGAAAAAGCGCGGCCAACCACGCCAGTGCCGAAGTGCGCTCGGATGTGTATAAAAGTACAAATAATCATTCCTAAAAATTGTTACTTTGAAAAATAAACATTACAATAAACCAAACGTGTATTAATTTTTTCCTTTAGATTCTTACGTAACAAATATTACACGGAGGGAGGGGGAGGGGGTCGGCCTATTCTTATTTTTTCTTATATGGGGGAAGAGGGTCAAAAACTGGCAAAAATAGTCTTACGTAGTAAATGAATGGCCTCATTCATCACACAAAACACTTACTGTAAATACTGAGGTACATATCGGTAATAAGTATACACAAAATTATCAAAAAAATTACAAAGGATATTTACATACTTTGTTTTTCATGAACTGTAAACAACATTAACCAGCGTAAAACGGTATAATACTGTTTTTAGCAGTATGGATGGCAACCCTACTGCCAGCTGCCATATGGCAGTGGCTTTAAACATTCGGATTATCTTTATTTAAAGACCTTTGTCAACCCAATTATTTTTATTGTTATTGTACTAATAACTGTAGAATGTAAATGTAGTACATGTACATGTAGAATTATTTGGTTTTCTTAACAGTACACTAGTAAATGTAGTATTATTGGTTTTCTTAACAGTACTTGCAACTAAAACCCTATTTAAACAATCTACAATAATCTGCATATCAATAGTGAACATTAATTTTACGAATGATTTAGCAATTTGATTATCGGTCATCGGAAAATAACAACGTAGTTAAGTAGGTATAGAACAGATAAAATTATAGTTTGAAAACAAAAATAGAGTTCAGTCTGCGGACGCCGAATCGATGCATAATATATTATTAATTTTATAAGTATAAAATTATAAAATTCGACTAACCCTTATTCGAGTAAAATAATAAATAAATATGATTAATCAACGCAACCAAAACTGACTTCATAAAAAAAAAGACGTGTGGCACTCGGAGACTGCCGCGGTAAAGCTATTGCATAATAGCTTTACGCGCGGTGTGTTAGGTTATTTTCGTTACGGAATTTCTGGATTCGGTCTCCACGCTCATGGCCCGCGTAGAAGCTATCCAATAGCTTAAAAAGTGTTATATTTATCTTAAAATTTGTTCTCAAATTGCTATCTAAAACGACAATTGCGTTTATTTTTTATGTGAATCATCCAATGTAGTGGTTCGCCACCTTTAGTTGAAACAAATGAAATAAGGAAAACCAGGATTGAACAGAGAAAGTGCTCTACAAAAGAATGAGAAAGGTGTATGTTTTTTTTATATTCTGACTCGTCTGTGTTACTAGTTTAACAGCTTACTATTTTATCAGACCTTATTTTGATGTTACACACTTATCAGGTGATTTTCTTTTATAAATTAATTGTTTATATTTAGCTTAGTAAAAGTGTAATTATTTGAGCCGAGCGAGGTTACTCAGATCAGATTATCGGAAAACTCTCTCGGTTTTCCTCATTTTCTTTTTCAATCAACCTTTTAGCAGGACGCAATCTAGTTAAAACGTTTCCATAATTTTCGAATGTACTCGCACGTTAATGTAACGTTTTCGTTTTTTTTTTTTTAAGAATATAGATCTACGATTGACCACCAACTCGCCTGATGTTAAGCGACGGTGTGGCCGAGGATGGAGCTCGTCGATCTAGAAGATATCTATTCACTCTAGCCTTGAAAATTCCAAGATTGTAGGTCTCAGGAAACAGAGATGGCGGCAGAGAATTCCATTCTTGTGCAGTATGCAACAAGAATGTGGATGGATATCGCTGAGTATGGATTTACGTATTTTATATTTAATTCGAGAAATTAAATATAAAATACAATATTAAATGTGTTCGGTTGCCTGAAACAGATTGTGCTAGCGATGGCACCGCTAAATAAAAGCCTTAACTGTAAATTGAGGCTTTTACCACTTGTTTTTGTGGTTTTTAACAGATTTCAGAAAATTAGGTTCTCAATTCAGTTGTATTTTATAAATATTTGTAACCTCATAATTCCGTCATTTATTAACCGATTCCAACTCCGACAATTATGCTTGGGTTTTGATGATTCTTTTTATTTTATTTGGTAGGTCATACTTCAGAGGTGATCCCTTATAAATTTTATCAAAATCGGTTTAGTACTTTGCTTTTTATAACAAAATAACTGGTAAAATATCATCCAAGTAAACAAATTGCCTATTTTGAACTCGGTTTTTCAGTTTTTAAAACTATAATTATTGAACTATAATAACTATTATTTTTAAAACTCTGTTGCTATGTTGAAATACCTATGCTAGGTGTTATTGGTTTTGCGTCGCGCCTTGGTGTTGGATAAAACTTGGAGGTTGATTGTAGACACCCACTCTGTGAAGTCAATTGCCGAGCTGTCCGGGTGCATTCTATTTACGTATTCCGCCCACTCCCGTTAGAGCTTGGCAGATTTGTATCATAAGTCGTAATTACTTTCAATTTATTTAACAAAAACAAACAAAACTAATTAAATTAATTAAAAACAAACCTACACGTTATCTACAACTGTTTTTTTTTATAAGATGTACTGACTACTTCTTTTTTAGATTTAAGTTGTACGAATAATTAATTCATTTATAAAATCATGAGTAATTTTGTATCGTTTCGATCTGCGCTTACAGAGGTATTATATTTGCTTATTATAAAACTAAGTTGCCCTCAAAATTACTTTGTGGGCGACTTTCTACATAACACATAAGGAAGTAGCAGCTAGCTAGATTTGTGCGGATCTACATGATACGAAAAAATAATTTATGGAAAGACAGTCAATCGAAAGGTTTTTTATTTTACCAGATTTTTATGCGTAATCGAAAGGGATGAATGGAATACTTGAACAAAGAAAACGAATACAGAGAAATTAGACCAACATTGTCAACTTATTGCCCACCACTGCTGAGCACAAGGCTCTGGGCTTGTGTTTTTTTTTGTTCAACTAAACCCTTTTTCTTCAGTATCAGGAGATCCATCATTATCTCAACCACAAGAAGTCCATTGCTGGACATAGATTCCCAAAAATACTGGTTGCAAGCGGCTTGCATGTACTCGTAGTCCACTTTAGGCTGGTCACCCTACGACCGATGCGCACCGTACGCGCGGCATGTACGCGAACACTTTGGGGACCCATCGGCCATCAGATTTATGCCCTACCCACTTCCACTTCAACTTGCTAATCTGCTGTGCTATGTCGGTGATTTTCGTACGTCTATTGATCTAGTTTTATTAGGTAATTAATAATACAAAAGTGAACGCTTATCTCTCTCTCTCTCTTGCTCTAGCATTTGATAACAACATTAACAAAAGCTACAGACCAGACTAGATCAAGATTGCTCCTGGCCTGGAAAACACTCAATGTGCTCCGTTATTCAGGAACTTAGCTGACTTGAGTAGGCTGACGGGGGAAATGCACAATATAACCCCAAACGGGACACGGGACAGTGCAGATTCAGTCGTCCCATTTCAAATTAGATTTTAAAATGAAAAGGACATAGGCTTCATTTCGTTATCGCTATCATTATTAGCATTTCCCGTCATCCAGCAGGTGAACCATAAGACATCAAATATTTCTTAAAAAATCTACCCCAGTTATGATCAAGTTTATGTCGTTAACCCAAATAGTTCTGCCTCGCTCTCTTCCTAATAAACAGCGTTTACTTTATAATTCCGTGCTTGGTTTTAGAGCGTTGAATGTCAGCCAACCAAACAAATATTGCGGTGGCTCTACAATTTGATGGGATGTTGTGTTGTTATAGTTAAAATACTAGCCGTGCTTGGTTAACATTTTACAGTCAGTTTTATTATTTTTTAACCCCCATCGGAAACAGAGGTTTGTTATAAATTGAACGTGTATTTAAATGTGTATTTGTTGTGTCGTATTAATTATGATTGTTTGTTTTTTGGTTGAAATGTGAAGAGATTTATTACAACTTTGCTATCTACAATAGGTCTCATTAGCAGAAAAATAGATTCAAAGACACTCAGTTTATATCTCTTCGAGTAAGATCCACAAAAGAGTCTCTATTTATCAGTGTAGTGCTAGTGTAGCGGTTAATATTAACGAAATTGATATCAAACTTTTTTTGACATGACAATTATTTTGTTGCCAGGATTTATAAAAGCTAAAAAGCTGGATAATGTAAAACTTTTTTTCACCACCAAGGTTCTAGGATAATAGCTATTGTACTTGTTTTGTAGCCGGTGGGTATTAACGTAAAGTCGAGACAAAAAACATTTAGATTTTTGTCTAAAGAATTTTCAATTTATTTGTAAAGTTTTTCGTTTGTTAAATATTTGATTAAATTATTCTAGACATTGACGTGAACAAAAAATACTTAATGATTTTTATCATAATTTGTTTCAACGAATTATGGCGGTGCAATTATTAAGGTAGATAAGATATATTATATTTGGCCGACTGAGCGAAGCGAACAAAAATCTCTGCATCAACTAACAATTTTTTTCTTCTGTCCAGATGTTTGTTTGTACGATTATTTTATTGAAGAGATATTTTCCCTAAAAAGGGGGGGGGGGGCACTTGACTCTAACAAAAATTATCACATTAAAGTTTAATGTTACACAAACGAAAAACATAAATTAAAAACAAAATGTTTTCGCACACCTACAATATTCTTAAATTATCTGTCCAACGACACCATAGAGAGAAAAAAATATACCCAAAATGGGTATATTTTTTATAAAATGGGTATATGTAGCGTGTACCCAAAAAAAATTTTTTTAAGATTTTATTACTTCATACCTATAGTTTACTGGTTTCAAAATGTTATTTTTTTAACTTCTAAACTAAATTCAGCTTAAACAAGCAAATCTTCTAGGCCTAGGATAAAAAGTATTACCCAATTGGATGGTGCTTAGGGGTAGAATATAGTTATCTCTTTTTTTGTGGAAGATAGCGCGCGGTGTTTGTCTAGGTACTGATAAGTCGAATTACTATTATTTATTCATTCATATTTATTTATTTTTGGTAAAACCGATTTACACGTCAATATAATTACAATAAAATGTCAGAAATAAGGTGTTTCGGTGGTTTTGATATACATCTTGTGTGAACTAGCAGGACCTTAGAACCCCAAAAATATACTAGATCTTTTTCTTCGCGGGCATTTCCAATAAATAACATTATACGATCCGTGTGCAGAACGTTAATTGCTCTCTTTGATTCGGTACGTGTTTTATCTTTCTTTATCAGAAAACTTCTCCTTTGTTATCCATTTTATTAGCAGAATTGTTGTGCTTTTTCGTCGTGATTGTTTGACGAAGGAAAAAAGTTACGGACGTTTTCATTAAGGTACTATTTTCTTGGTGGTCTTTATTGTCGTAAAGTTTTTTTTTACTGTTGCTAATTATGTTTCCCCTTATATAAATTATTATTTTCTCGGCTAGACCTTATAGACACTATCTAATGAAGAATTAAGTTTATTTTTCTTAGATTTTTGATCTTTACCTTGTCACCTAAGTAAAAACTGTTTTAAAAAAATTCTAACATTGACATGACATTTTGTGACTTTAACACTTGCTTGAAACCTAAGTTAATAACTACTCTACCTGTAATCGTGCCAAATAAATAACGCACAGTAATAACTGTAACTTTGTTGCCATCATTTTCCAGTTTCACTTAAAGTTCTGGAAGAAAAGCATGTACGATGAAGAGTACGGTGGAGAACGAACGGTCTCGGAAGAAAAGCGTTATGAACTAGGAACTATACTTGGATTTTTAATTAAACGGAGTAAATTGACAGATCGAATGTTACCACTTTTTATTAATATGAAAATAGTGCTGTGCTAAATAGAGTTACTAAAATGAACTAATTCATATAACTGACCTATTATTATCATTTATTATCATTACGTTGTATTCTATAGTTTCCTAAAAAACTAAATTTTTGTCAAAATTGTGTATTTGTTAACTAGTAATAGATATCAAAGATTTCAAACTAAACTATTACATACCATGATCTTCGTATATGTTTCTTAGGAAATAATTATTACACTATAACTATACGGAGACACAGTTATAGTGTAATAATTATATTATATTAATGTATAGTGTAGTAATACAGTTATGGAATCACTTCTTAATTCCTGAGTTTATTCAGAAAAACCAGTAAAATACACATTCCTCTTCTTCTAAGGTTGTTCAGACTCAATAAAAGCGATTCGCTGACATAAACGTTTCAAGATGTATCTATTTATTAATTTTCTATTAGGTATTTTCATTCCGTGTTCCGACCTTTTTTGAACTATAATTATGTGACTCAAATCTCAGAACTATGATTTGAGAATTGGTATCATTATTTCGAAAAGTTACATTTCAGTTTACTCCGTCTAATAAAAAAATCAAGTATACGAAAAAGGCAATGAACTGCCGACGATAGCCAGAATTTGATATTTATAGAATAATAGCTGTGCCCACGTAATCTCGCGCGTGATTATAGACACTTATGATAATATTGATTATAAGACATACTCTTATATCGTCGCTCGCATGACTAACTGTCCTATATCATTTCAGTAATATTTTCCGGACAAACCTTTTTCCAGTTCTGAGATTAGATTGTATTTGTCAAAAATACTAAAAAGCGGATTTTTTGCATACCTTATGATATTATTAATGGTGGTCCATTTATCTTAGTTAAGTCGTGAAAAACACAACATAAATAAAAATATTTTATTTATAAATATAGTAGAATACATGTGTGAAAAGTAAATCAAAGTTAAATGTCTTTAAATACTTACTTACTGCTAATTGATATTTTGAATCTACCTGTATCAGATATGGCAGAAATGTCACGATCTACCGTAACAAACATTTTGCTAAAAATCATCGTTTATTTACGTAGAAAGAGAATACTATAGAAGCAAAACCACTTCTCTTTTCAACCTGCATGATAGAGAACAGAGTACATATTTGTCACGAAAAGATATAAAACCGGCCAAGTGAGAGTCGGACTCGCGCATGAAGGGTTCCGTACCATTATCTATAAAAACGGCAAAAAATAACGTTTGTTGTATGGGAGCCCCCCTAAAATATTAATTCAATTAATTATTTTTAAAGTGAATAATATAACTCAATATACTGTGAATATTTCAAGCGTCTACCTGTTGCCGTTATCAATATTGAGCAAAAAAATCACATTTTTTGTAGGGAGCCCCCTTAAATATTTATTTTATTTCATATTTTAGTATTTGTTGTTAAATCGGCAACAGAAATACATCATCTGTGAAAATTTCGACTGTCTAACTATCACGGTTCATGAGATACAGCCTGGTGACAGACGGACGGACGGACGGACGGATGGACGGACAGACAGTGAGATCTTAGTTAGTTATAGGGTCCCGTATTTACCCTTTGGGTACGGAACCCTAAAAAGACCGAGCTTCTCATTTCTTGTCTCTTATCGTGTGTTATATTGTAGGTATGGTATTTTTTGACGGATAGTTGCAAGTCCTTTAAGGGTAGCTGCGACTGTTGAACTTGTGTTGAAAGTTAACGTCAAATATTTAAGGTACTAATTATTACTTAATCTGTAAATCTCATATCTTTATCACTGACATGCTGACTCGATCTGTTTCCGTAGTATATGTAATAGTACCTCTGTTTATTTATTACCTTTATGAAAAAGTCGACACAGAACACTATAGTATATGTAGATACCATTGGTAATAACAATGATGATCGATAACCGCTTAAAATCGAAAATAAGACGAAATGAAAACGTAGGCGTGCTCTTCGAAATTTTAGTGCAAATACATCTTTCAAAAGTTCATTAATCAAGTCTGCGCAAAGCGGCGGTTGCAGACCGTTATCCCATTTCCAATTCAAAGCTTTGACGTAAAAGTAACCCTAAAATAACCATTCACACGTTGTGATGCAATTACTAGTTCGGCTAGCCACCTGGCTTCATCAGGGACACGCGTTTGCTTTCAAACGTTTTACGTGAGCGAGTAGTTATGTAAGAGACTCACTCTTTTAAGTTTATAAGACTCGATTAATGCTTAACGTCTCACGACTACACTTTTGTCTTGTAACAGTTTAAAAAGAAAAGACTAAAACTCGAAAGACTAAAACTGAAGAATAATTGTAGAGACTCTATTTGCTATGAAATTTTGTTACCCTCCTTCTTGGACAGTTGAGTGAAAATGTGACTTATATGACCTTCGAGACTTCGAGTTCAGCCTGAAGAGCCATAGGTTTTATGATATATTGTTATAAAGCGGTCTAGTACTTCTTTCCAGCCAAATCTTTGTTACGGCAGATCGTGACGTTTCTGGATTCTCTGATACAGGTAGATTCAAAATATCAAATATGTCAGTAAGTTTAGGAGAGATACCCCAATAAAAATAAAATATTTCCAGATTTTATTCTACCATTTTGTTTGCGTGATAAATATGTATTGTATACCCATACTAAATTGCAACTTTCTACTACTTACTCATATAGGTTTTGAGCTAAGCCGCGGACGGACGGACTACGGAACTCTAACAAATTTATTACAGTATAATTGCAAGTCAGGTTAGGTTAGGTAGATTAGTTAGTGTTTTAGATATTGACGTATAAATTTTCGACAAAACAATACGATAAAATAATTAATAACTATAGTAAACAATAATTAATTAATATTAATAATGTATTAATATAAATTATTAATAATTAACATTAATCAATTAATTAATTATTAATAATTAATCACGTGTAAATTGTGAATTACGAAACAAATGGGCATAAATTATATATTTTTGACTAAAGTATTAAGTACCTACACGTGTAACAAAAATAATCACAAAGTACTGTGAAAACTCATTACATTAGTATAAAACTCAGATCGGAGCCAAATACGTATGTATTAGCAATCACAACACTCAAACCGACTATAGCCATCCCATTTGTTGGTTAAAAGCCGACATGTGCCGTTGATTTATTTGCGATAATATCATTAGTATTAAAAGCGATGAATGAAGAGTGATCAGTGGGCCAGTGCAGTAAAATGAAAGCTCCTAACACGTGTTAAATTTCATGCATAGCCATACCTGTCAGCGAGATGTGGCCGCCGTGTAAACAAACTCAGATATGAATAGAACTGACACACAAAACTAGTAAACTGTTGTCTGTTATAGTAAACAATTGTGGAAAAGGCTGAATAAACATACGTTTAGAAATTTTGTAACATACTGTTTTTTTTATTTATTTAATTGGTTTAAATTTTTACTTACCCCGCCGTACACATCTTTAGGAGAGTCCTTCTGTCAAAATAATACCACAACTTAGAAAGTTGTTCAACCGCCAAACAGAAGTGAGCAAGCATTACTATGTTATTAGCAATGTGTGTTATAGTAATAAATTAAAATAATAATAGTTTTTCTTGCAATAATTTGCGACCCCGGTGTCTGTTCAGCGAAAAAAAATGCTTACTGTGTTTTCAATGAAATTGTTTATTTTATTATTTCTTTAGCTATCTTCACGCCGTTTTAGCATGATATAGTAACAAACACACACAAACGCTCAAACTTTCGTTTTTAATATTAATAGGTATGATTAGTAATGGTTCCTTGTAGGAATTATTCCGTTTCGCAACCCTAAAAAGGCCGATTTCTTGACTTTTTTCAGCTAAAATCCCAAGTCGAGTTATGTACGAGTATATCTTGTAGCTATCAACATGTATAAAAAACAAGGTCCTATCTCATTACGAATATTTGCCTGATCATGACATAACTCAACTTGAAGAATAATAAAAAGGTAAAGTATACTTCTTTACGCTAACGAGTGAAGCAACTCGAGCTTACATCCATATTACCTTGGTACTTACGTCGAGAAAATCCTTAAGCTTTAACCATGTCACTGCCAGATATATGAATTCACCCTTCTGACGAACGGCTAGGCTAGCCGGCGTTTTGTTGAACGCCTAGACCTATGAAATGACTCACCACTGGAAAAAGGGAAATCTTTTTTCAAATATAAAAATCTTCACCTACAGTTTTTCTACCACTTAATGTTTTCTTGGGTATCACGAAAATCCAGTTATAGTTATAACTGGATTCTATTCTTATTTTTTCATAGAATTAAATTTTAATTTACTTTTTACCCGACTGCGTAAAAAGGAAGGGTATGTTTTTCGAGTGTATGTATGTATGTGGGTATGTGTGTATGTTTCTATATGACAGTTTACAGCCTTAACGGCTTGACCGATTTTGATGTGCGTGGTGTCGGTAGATTCGTCTTCACTTCCAGAGTGTCATAGTGTCATACTTATATTATTTTGGAATAATAATAATACATCTCCCGTAAAAATAAAAAAATGCGTTTTTTCGTAACCTCCAACGAACTTTCTCGTAATAAACAAGTGGTTTTACTAGTATTAATCTAACGAATCTGCAAAAAAATCTTTTTTGCAGTCGGTTATTTTATTTTTCTTTTAACATAGATACTTGTTTGTCGCTGATTATTTTCCCGTGAGTATGCTACGAACATGTATTTTTATTCTTAGTACCTATGTATACCATAAAACCCTATCCTGTTACCTATGTATGTCATAAAAGAAAATCATAACGTACCACTTTTAGTCTTGTTTTTCTTTTTATACAATAATTATAGTTTACTACTTTTCCGTCACAAAAAAATTGTTGAACCCAAAAAAGGGCTTACAACAACCACCTCTCGATAGACGGCGATTTCAACTTTTGTCCAACGATCGGTCTAGACGTTTAACTGAATTCCGATTAGTCCAGTCATTCAAATTAAAGGCGGATTTCGCCATACAGCGTTGACATCTCTATGTATACCTACACTGTACAGGAATACCAGACTTTTGATCATTCTTTCTTTTGAAGATTATTTAATTTTATAAGTAAAGTGCTGCGATGTCAGTTAAGAGTTAGCCCGAAGCATTCTTTATTCTACTATCTATTTTATATTTCATCTGTTCATCATTCCAATTGCATATTTGTAAGTGCCCTTATTTTACTTCAATTTTAAAAAAAGTAGCATCATAGACATACAAAGATGATTATATATCTTGTCTTATTTAAATGATGTCAAAACTTAATAGAATGAGAAAGACAAAACACGGTGTAGCTAATCCTTGGTTATTATATTATTAAGGAGTATAATCAATCTTCCAGCTCATATCTCACAAGCACAACTTCTCGTCATTTCATTATTTCAAAATTAAATATCGTCTCTCCATTTCCGGCCTTAACGTATACACATCATCTTTCACACAGTTTCTTTACACTTTATTAGGTTGCCCTATTTCAATGCAACCTCCCATTATTATCTATGGCTCTCTTAGAAACACGTCTTTTCTCTATCTCATGATACATCTATACCAGGAGTCCAGGACTACTCACCGATCATCGATTTTCCATATTGATCAACATACTCAATCTTTCTCATATTATATATTCTTCAAAAAAAATAACCATAGCATTAGTCTAAAATAGACAAAGATTTAGTAGCAATAACCGAATCAGAATCAAACTGTTTATTTCAGTAAACGTGGTTTACAGTATACTTTATAAAAATAGATGATCTTTATAGTTATTTATGGTACAAGTGAGAAAAATTGATTTTTCAAAGGAATGGAACAATGTAAGCAAGAGACGAAGTCGAGGACGAGGATAAAATAAATAGATGAAGGAAAGCCATTTTTACTTTACAAACGTTTAAACGTTAATTTATGTAAGCGCACAAATAAAAAGTTAACCTTAATATCAGAAATAATAACATTTAATAATATTCTATAATTTTTAGAAAGCGCTCGTGGCGTAGCTTGACTAGGTGTTCCCGAACGATCACCAATGTTAAGCAACGGATGGACCGGTCAGTCTTCGGATGGGTGACCGTGAGTGGCATTTCTTTCTGAGCGCTACCGTGGTCGGATGTCACGTTAAATTGTAGGTCCCGGTTGTTCAGCAATCATTAAGCCAAGTTAGAGGCCTTTCGGCGGCTTAATAACTCTGACAATAGGACTGGCCACTTAGTCTATACGAACTTAATAACTTTATAATAAAAAAAAAGCGTAAACTAGAAAAATAAGATATTTTTTGTCTGAGATTTCTAGTCTGAGCAATAAATATATAATTTGGAATATCATAATTCTGTAAACAAGTTCAGATACCTTTTTATTATGAAAACTGACGTGGTTGTTACACGTTATTATTTCGAACAAATGGCCAGTTTAGTACCAGACAAGACGTCCTTCGGGAGTGACGTCTGCGTTGCTCCTTTTGAAAAAAGACCGCCGTATTCGGTTGAAACTATAGTCGGAGAATTCGGCTCAAAAATAGACGTGAGTAACCCGTTTGTTCGAAACAAAAAAAAAGTTCAGATACCACGAAGTGACGATATAGTTAATCGCCTAGATAAATCATAGTAGAAGTATTATTATTATTATCATTTATTTCGTTTTTAGCTCTTTTATAAATTTAAATTGTATATCTTTATTATTTAACTGGTTTAGGTTATTTTAGTTTAGTTTTATTTAAGTAGATATGTAATTACAATGTTAATAAAATATTTAGTAATAGCAGAATAAATAATACTATCTGTATCCAGAGAATAAAGTGAGCTGAGGATGACGTAAACAATATTCGGACTATCGATATTCAAAGATACATAATTTCGAAAATGTGATAGGTCGTGTCAGCTACTTTATTGGGTAAGTAGACGATACCGAGATTTGGAATTTTGAATACAATTTTTTTAATACTTTTTCGATATTGAATGGTGGTGTTGTGGTATTGGTGTCATATTTGTGTCTATGTGTGCCCGCCCCGATGCCTCACACCATTCCGCACCTACGTTGCAGGTCTAGCATTTTTGCTTCACGTAACATATTTGATAGCAAAATGCATGAAAAATGCAGTTCTGTTTACGCCTGCTTGAGGCACTATTCAATATTTTATACATTATGCTATTAAATGCGTTACGAGTAAAAATATGCTAAGCCTATTACCTAAAGTCGTTAGCGGGAGTGATGTTCAGTGCTCGAAGTCCAAGACCTATGTTTTCTGAGTAGTTATAATGTTCGTCTGTGACCTTTTCCGGGATAACCTGTGGAACTACTGGGCGAGTATCAAAAAGTCGCGCTTCTGGAAACGTAGCGGTAGCCCGCCAGGTTTGATAACTATTACGGTATTTTTTACCCCGTCGTTGCCTCAGTGCTTGTATTCCCTATCTACCATTGGTAAAATTTCACAGGAAAAGAGGTCAATGCTCTATTTTTTTCAAAAAGCTATAAGTTGAAGGTTTCAAAGTATTTTTCTTGCATTAATTATATATACTCATGTATAAAACATACCTTGTTATTCCTCTAATGTCATAATTCTATCGGTATAGTGAAAATCAGTAACTGTGTATCAGTGTCTAACTTTGCTTGACCGCTAAATTATTAAAAATAAATATTGATATATCACATCACAATAAACATCTCTTAGCACACCGAATTAAACTCATTTTATTTGGGGCAAATAAAATTTCAGAGATCAAAGTTATCCCCGATACAAAGTTACACATTCTGATTTTCCATTCATTGGTCATGGAAAGTAACAAGCAGACAGCATTTGCCAGATTTAATATTAATGTAGAGTAATCATATCATCCAGCTATTATTGGACCATTTCAGGAAATATATTCTATTGATAAATGAATTTCACACATTAATTTATTAGATAGAAATTAATTATATTTGTGTAACATGCGATCAAAGATGTCATTATGAAGGAATTCCAAGGATCTTTCAGACTACGCTTTGATATAGACGAAAGTTCCAAAACAAACGAAAGGATCCAAAGTTACCTCAATTATATTAACAATTTTAATCTAAGATAACATAATATCTATTATTCAGTGATACCATTTTTGTGAAAATATTATTTATTTAAATTTGTTTATGACTAGACAACGTGAAAGCAAATTTAAACGTACTCATAGTGTATAACAATCAATCAAATCAAATGTATATTTGAGTTATTCCGTATTCAACCCACGACAACTCAATATTCTCATCACATTTTGTGACTTTCTTAACTCATCCCATATTCTAGAGGAGGCTTATTCCATATTCTAGCAGTGGACTTCTTGTGGCTGAGATGATGATGATGGCAAGTCTTCGAGGTCAGTTCAGGTGGTATTTCAAACAAGGTTACAAAGAGAGAATGGACTCTAGTTTTTTTTCACTAAAATTCATGCTTATGAATAAAGTTTCATCTAAATTTAAATCAAATTTTGTGTGATCCGTGTATAGTGTTATTGACGAAATAAGCAATTTTTAATACAATGTTTTACCAATTTTTAATGAGTAGTCAGATATTTAGTAAGTACTTCTATATAGTTGTTTTTTTTAAATGTAGGTACAGGTAACATTCTTACAATGTGGTAGTGCGTGAGTAAAGTTTTGGTGCTATTCTACTTGATCAAACGCCATTTTATAGTGGCGTAGTATGAAAGGCCCTCGAAATCTGCTATGTGACCTAACGACAGGCTACGGGCTTATCAAAAGAGGCGACAACGAGCTTCATTGTGTTGGGATTTCTTCGCAGAACACAATAGATCCGTCAATTCACAATTCTGCCTGCCATTGCATTTACTTACGAGTTCGATTTAGTTTTCATGATGAAAATCATATTTCTATTTCTCTTTGGAGTCATTTTTATTAAATTTGAATTTTGAATAAACTGGTGTAATTTTATTTAATCTAATCTCATCTCATAATCATTATCATCAGCTCTCTCTCTAGGCCACTGCTGGACATAGACCTCTCCTATTGAATGCCACGTAACCCGATCTTCAGCTTTCCAGTCACTGCCAGCTGCCTTCCGTGTATCGTTACTACATCGTATCCAGTCTATGTGTCCTACACTACATTTGCCAACACGCGGTCTTCCCTCTAGAAGGCGTTTACCCCAGCGGTTATCAGTTCTGCGACAGATATTACCAGCCCACTGCCACTTCAGCTTGCTTATCGTTGCGCTATCAGCGCTATGTCAAGAACTCTAGTTCTCTGGTGAATTACTTCGTTTCAGATAAGAATCCTCATAGAAACGTAAAGCATAGATCTTTCGATAGCTCACTGAGCGATTTTCAATTTACCCTAAGACGGGTCAACCCTTTCTTCTACTGGAAGTAATATAAACATCGAAAAATATTACCCTCTTTTTAGCTAATCGGACAAAAAGGAAAACGGGTATTTTAGGCATTCACAAAATAATTTGTGCGTAAAACAGGAGAATGTTAGCAATAAGTACCTCCCGTTTTCTATGTAAAACACCAATTAACTACAAATGAAGCCGAACAAAATAGGTTGATCCAAAGACTCATTAGAAAGCCAATTTATTTTAAAGCAAAGTTTATTCGGAGGAGAAAACTCTGGTCTGTTTATTTACGTTATGAACTTTAAGGGTAGTGACAGACCACCATTTTATAGGTGTGCCGCGAGCAGGCTTACAAACTAATGGACCCGTTGAATGGACGATTGATAGGCCCATAGCTCAAAAAGTACCAATCAGGGGGTCAAATCAATTGGCCGTTCGTGACTAACTGGGTCTCGACGAACGAAGGTCATTCATCGCCTTATTTCATTTGACTTAAGGAACTCCCCGCAATTTTATTAAAATTTGTATTTAATAGTTGTTTGGAATAACATGTTTAAAATAAGATGTGGTGATAATCCGGCCTTTTGCGAAATTATTATTTTACCAAATCACTCGCACATTTTTCTCTAGTTATAGGATCAGACAGCAAAGAGTAAAATAATACTCTTTATTTATAACCCCCGGCCAGGAATCGTGACTTCCCTTTAAATTAATATTTCAATCGAAATTAAAACGTAATACGCAAAACGTGGCTATTTATCAGCAAATCATTAAATCTGAAAGGATCAACAATTTTAGCATCTTAATGTTCAATTACAAATTAGCTTTCGTCGACAAAATAATTTTCCAAACAACTCGCTTAATGATTGGGCTTTGAATAATTTACACGGGGCCTTGAAAGCGGTGTTAAGCCGGCGGCTTTTTATCTTGCCGTAAAATTGTCTTGTACAGGCTGTCACCTTATTGCTTGGAGCACTTAATTTTATGTCACAATTTACCGCCGTGCACACACGTCTCGTTTGTATAAGGTTTTTAGACGTTATTAGAACGAGCATTGTACTTTAAAACCTTTTTAAAGCTCATCAGTTTGATTATTCTGCTGGGTAGCTTGTGATATTCTGACAGTAACTTTTTATTATTATATTCGGCTGTTGGACCCGTGCAGTTATTGTATTTAGCATATTTGGCATGTAACGAATAGTAAAATCGATTCAAGTTTTATGACTAAAGTCGAATAAGTCCTGTACCCGAATTTACAACCCGTCAGATTCTAATTTAATTTGGAATAGATCGTCACCTTTGTTATTCTAATTATAAATCACAAAGAGGAAGATGTAGATTCCGAACTGAATCCAAGTCACTAAGTTTGCCAACATTGCGAAAAAACACGTTTTATCACACCATTTCACTAACAATAAACGTGCATGTAATCGTACACTACCATAATAAATAAAACACATTCTTTTTCACAAATTAGCACCCAACAAAATAAAAATTTAAGGAAATAAAGAAACAAAATTTACCACGTTCCCGCCAAAACTCCCGGCGGCTTTTTATCTTGTCGTAAAATTGTCAAGTTCAGACTGTCATAGTATTGCTTAGAGCACTTAATTTAATGTCAGAATTTACCGCCGTGTACACATGTCTCGTTTGTATAAGGCCTTTATTTGGCCTTATTAATATTTTTCTTTGTCTTTTTAAATCTCACTAATAAAGTGGTCTAACAAGTCTTAGCGAGGAGATGAAAAAATCATGTCTTCGCTACTTTTTACTTTCCTAAACGTGTGCTATTTTGAATGATAATGGTGTTAAAATAGTGGTGTTTTGTTTATTGTGTACCTACAATCACGGTCGCGAGAAGACGAATTAATGCGTCACTTTGTTGAAAAGTGTCGAATTGATTGTGACATATTTTATTTGATTTGTCCATGACTTGAGCTTGATTGAATTATTTGAATTAAAATCATTATCATCTGAACATTGCAAATGCACAAATCGACACCCAGATTATACCTATCGGGGACGATGCATAACGTAAATCTCAATATTTAGAGGATCTTTAAATATTAGTGGAATCGAAGCCCTTCATTCGTCTTTTTGAATATCACCCATGAAACGAATTCGCTTTGTGTTTCTAAGAATCCGGTCGAAGAATCTGTACTCGGTAGAATATAACTTCTACCTGAGCTAAGTTATCCCATGTGTTTAATGTTTGATTCATGTTTTTCTCATGTTTATCTAATTTTTTTTTTTTATAGAAAACATTTTTTTTACCTTTTAACATTTAATTAAACATCTCTATAGAAAATTTTGAGATCGTGAAGAAAAAAAACTTTTTTTGCTTATTATTTTTTACGCCGACCTCCGGTTATTTAATTAGATTCCTTACAATAAGATACGAAGGTGAATCGTAAAATGTGGTTTATATAAACTTTGATTCAGCCGGTCCAGTGCTCAGCAGTAAAAAGTTTTTTATGGCGAGCAGTAAAAAGGTCTCAGATAAGTGAAGTTATTCGGTCGGCGCATTTATTGTTGTAATTAAAGACCGTTGCTTTGAGTGCAGTGGAACGTAAGTATTATCAGGCGTAATTTTTAGGGTTCCGTACCTCAAAAGAAAAAAACTGAACCCTTAAAGGATCACTTTGTTGTCCGTCTGTCCGTCTGTCCGGGTGTCTCGGGAACGCGTAAAGGTATCGTGTTGAAATTAAAACCATTTATGCAGATCCATAGTATCTTGCTGCAGAAAGAAAAATAAAATTTCTCAGTGTTAGTAAAAAAAGTTACAGCCGAATATGTCGTAAAAAACGCGCATATTTCGACACTCACAAGGGAATCAAAACCTATGGGGTACTTCCCGTTGACCTAGAACTATGAAATTTGGCAAGAAGCATTGTGTTAGAGTACACATAAAGGAAAAAGTCCGAAAACTGGTATTTTTAATTTAATCACAAAAAATACGGTCTTTATGCAAGCAATGAGGGTCCAAATTTTAAAGTGAATTAACCGTATCATGTGGGGTATCATATGAAAGAGCTTAATTAGCATAAGCTAAAACAGCTTTTTAAATATTTTTACGATGTATATTCTTCGGTATAAGAAGGAAAAAATTAAAAAAAATATGATTTCCCCCTTTTATCTACTAGTTTGCCCTCGGTGGGCGAGTCTGACTCGCACTTGTCCGGTTTTTCTTTTTCAAAGTTATCGTATATCGAAAGGAAAAAAATAACCATTTTAAAAAGTAAAGAAAAGTATTAAATTGTGCAAAATACACGCGACAAATCTGTATAAGTAAAAAAAAATTGTTGAAACATAAAAACTGCATCAGTTACAAAAATATTGAAATTATTTCCTTAAAAAATAGTTCAAAATTTTGAATACAATCATTAAAAAAACATAAAATATAGGTACATACTTACCTTAACCATCCCCCCATCGAAGTCGCTCTCTTTTCAGTTCTCTAAACCATGAAAACACTTATTTCCTTGTATCTTTAAAAAATAGTCACATATGGTTAAAAATACCGCTAATTATGTAGCATACTTACAAATACATTAAAATAAGTATATATTGTACTTCTCGATGATTACAATGTATAAGTTTTAGCAAGAATCAAAGACTTACAGCATAAATAAAAGGAAAAAACCGGACAAGTGCGAGTCAGGCTCGCCCACCGAAGGATCCGTACAAACTAGATTTAAAAAAACTACAAAAAATTTTTGATCATTATATACTCACCTAGTTTTCCTGTAAGCTTTCCGTTTTAATTTTTATTTTCGATTCCATAAAGTAGACAGCTAAGTGTAAGTGCAAGATGAATATTTTTGCTATCGTTCTTAAAAATTGATAATTGATAAATTTGTCAATTTTTTCTGTAACGTAAAATAAATGTTGAATTTTTAAGTGCTTTTATTTTCTGCAAAATTCTTCGTTAAGTGTTTTACTTATTTACTTAACAAAGTATCGTACTTAATCATATTTCTTTAAAGACTTACTCGAGCGTGCTATTATTTACGCGATCCAAAAGTTACAATAACGAGCTCTACTTACCAAGTTTTTTTATATCTATCTCTTTTGTTTTTTTTATTTGTTTTTTTTTTTATATCAAGAACCCTTACTCACTCTTATTACACACTTATTCACTCGTATTACATACGCCCTAACATTTTCTTCAAAAGTAACGGTAAAAAGAAAAGGGAAACCTTCTTAATAAGCAGAAAGGCAGCCATACGTACGCATACACAGCGCACGGTTCATTAAGGGTTTTACCGCGCCGTACTGAGTAGAGTTTCATGTTGGAATAATGCGAATCCGATCCGCGTTTCACGATCCATAACTTTACGAGGGAGTGCCTGGAGTATATGGCCTATTGTAGAGCTCCGGAAAGCCTGTCTGAGGTAGCTGAAAGTAAATAGCTGAGCTTACTTGCAGCTGACTTTATTTTTATGTCTGTGCCGCGCTTTACTGGGGCTTTTTGGGTCACTTGGTATGTACGCTTAAGGAACTTACACTAACGGTGACCTATATTTGATTCGACAGACTAACGACATTCTAAGAGAGAAAGAGATGACAATACTTACACTTTTCGGAGTTTTTCCTTTATGTGTAGGTACAACAATAAAATGCTTTTTGCCAAATTCCATAGTTCTAAATCAACGGCAAGTACTATAAGTTTTTATTTCCTTGTTAGGGTCGAAATATGTGATTTTTACGAAATAAATGGCTATTACTTTTTTTACGATAACCGAGAAGTTTGATTTTTTTTGCAGCTGCAAGGGACTGTAGATCTGCGTATGTTATGGTTTTAATTTCAACTCGATACCTCTACGCTTTCCGGAGATAAAAGGTCTTTACAGACAGACAGACGGGCAATAAAGTGACCCTATAAGGGTTCCGTTGTTTCCTTTTGGAACCCTAAAAAGAAATCAAGTTGTTTTCTTTTATATGGATAAATGCTCTCTCAATTAAAAGTTAACTCTGAAATTTTAACAATTTTCTATTTAGCTACAATAATATTTTTCACTCCTCTTGCTCATAAAGTCCGTCGTTGTAGCGTACTAGAGCTGGGAAAAAATTGCATATTATGCTCTAGGGGAAAATGTACTTTTTTTTTTTAATTTTTATCTGTTACCAAAGAGCCTACATAAACGAAACAGTCTTTATTCAAACGTAGAATAATCTCTTTGGAGTATATTTACATTCTCTTTGCTAACATCTCCTTAAGTATTGTACATTTCATTATTAAAAAAAAAACTTTGAATATTCGAATATTGTATTGGATTATTTTATTTTCTCGCAATCGTAGTGAGTGTTACACACGGTGCTAAAAACCCATTGTAACTCGGTTTCTATTTACTCCATCGCTAAAGCTTGGGAGTAAAAATCTACCTCGTTATAATGGGTCTTTTTAGCCCCTTGTATAACAATCTACTATTCTATACAAGTTTATCTAAAAACATCGTATATAAAAATCTTAAGTAATCCTATATTTTTAAACTGTGTATCAACAGTTTCCTCCCTTATAAGCTCACAATAAACATTTTTTGTGTCTGCTTAGTAGTCCTTATATCTAAGCGAATGGCTCCTGAATCTATGAGATAAGCTGCCTACCCAAATTGGCTTTCCTAAAAGCTTAGAATAAACTTGTATGTCGATACTCAGGTATAGAGTCTGAAAGATTGTCTGGAAGACTATCTAAAGTGCTTGAAAGGTTTCGCTCAATATATTTTTATCTCTTTCTAACATATTCGCTATATGTCAGTATTTTTCTATGTAACATGAAGCTGCCTATTTGATATTTATATTTTTATACTAGCTGATGCGCCCCGCGATGTTATCCGCTGTTTTACATAAATTATATCAAAGGAGATATTATTTTTAGGGATAAAAAATAGATTGTTTTAATCCAGGGTGCCATCTACCTCTATACCAAATTTTAACAAAATCGGTTTAGCCGATTGAGCGCGAATAAGTAACAAACATACATCAAAGTGTTAATATCAAAGTCTTTAAGTCCGTCATTGTTGGTACGAGTATATATGAATATCGGTCAACTCAGGACACTATATTCGTGAATTTTGTTTTAGACTTTACGTCCACGTGATGGAAAGTCACAAATCTCATCTCTAATCAGTTGTCAACATGTGATCTCTTTGTTCGCAAGACTTCTGCAGCTGCACCCGGCAAGGGCGACGGGGGAGACTGGGGGGGAAGGGTAGGGCGCCGAGGTCGGGGAATCGGGTCAGTGCCAGCCTGTCAGGCCTTGGCCCGCACTCCGTTCGCCCAGTGTTACCTGTTGATACGCCCTCCCGCGGTTGCGACGCGGATCTTACCTAATCGAATAGACACATGAATGATTCCTGGGGGAAAGTTTGGGATGCGTCTCTTTATGATGCTCACTTTTATGGACAAAAAGTGATCCTTGTTTGAATAATTTATTTCTCGAATATAAATACACCAGTGTATTTAAATATCTTAGAATACAAAATCTATACAGAACAGTCTAAGTCATAAAATAGCAATATAAATAGTTCACAAAATAATATTATATCATATAAAATTTAAACTGAACAACTTTACAAGGGCATTTTTTTTTTTCATAAAAAATTATCAATTTCAATGAAAATCAATCTCGAAACCCTATAACGTACAAAACCCATATCTCTCAAATAATTAAACAGACAATAGACGATAATAATCTGTTTCATTCCTATAAAAATATTTGATTTGTAAATAGCTTTGTGTTTAACGAATATCAACGCCATCTAGTGGATATAATGTGATATGATTTATTTTTTAATTTAATTTAATATTTTAGATATCAAGCAAAGGCTTCATTGCTTAACATTAACTTGGAATCCGCAATCCTGAATTGGTAAATACTGTCTACTTTTACCGTACGTCTGTCCGACTACTATATATATATTCGTGTATATATCCGACACGTACTGGGGGGGGGGTCATTATCACAATTTTTAAACATACAAAAAACCTTTGTTGGACGTTTATGGGGGAAATAAATTTAAAATAATTTTGTACAGATAATATAATAATAATACAAGAACGCCATTTTTTGGTTGATCTTTATTTACTTACAAAAAACATGCTCTTTAGATGGGTGCTAACATGTGTTTTATGCTTATGTTATGTTGCAAGTGCTTATCCTTCTCACAATGAGAAGATGGCCCACGCCCAGCAGTGGGACAGTTTGTACAAACAGGGCTGATAAAAAAAGGGTTTTAATTTGACATGTAATTTATCATAGATCATTCACGATAATTACCCTTTAATGGACGTATGGTTATTTGTGTATAATATTTTATTTATCGTATGATTTATTGCCCAAATAAAAGCGTTATACTAATGACCACCTATACCTACCTACAGCTAATCAGTTACCAACACTATTTTATACCAGTCTTAAGCTACCTACATTAAATTGAAAAACTAAAATTAAACTACCAAGTAGGTACTTATTTATAACAAAAAAAAACTGGTGTAGTTGAGATGTAAGATGCGTCATATTTTTATTTTTTTATCTAAAACTTTCCGATTAATCAAGTCAAATCCAAAAAGAGCATTCATTTTAGAAAACCCTTTGAAAAGCTATTTAATTTAATCTCTCTTTCAGATTACTTTTTCTCAGATCGGTGAGTACCGTTTAGAATTAAGTGGTTGATTTAGTATTCAGTCCGGAGTCTATTCGGCAGTTCATTAACTTGTACCGAGCCTCCTGGGGGCGTAAATACAATACTTCTCTGCAAAGACATTAATCTTAGAAAGAGGAAAGCAAAGCGCAAAAAAGCTCTTCAAAGAGAGGGAAGAAACAAAAGACGCATTGATTGAAAAACGTATTTGTTAACGGAACAATCGAAGCTCCATCTCCCACTTCGTATTTACATGAAACTCCTTTTACAAAAATAAACATTAATGGTTGTGGGAGCCAACGATCGTTCTATCTATAGCTAGCCAGTCAGTGTTGCCGACGCATTATTGTGATATGTAGCTGTAACTGCTGTAAGAATAGCAACGATCGCGCTTATTTGGAAAAAAACTGGACAAGTGCGAGTCAGACTCGCCCAACGAGGGTTCCTTACAAACTATTAGATAAATGGGGATGATATGATTTCCATCATAGAGCTATTACTATTCTCTGTACTATGTATAAAAAACAATAAAGAATTTGTATTGTATTTGTATTTGTATTGAAGTTCTTTAATATGATAACCCACATGATACGGTTAAAGCACTTAAAATTTGAACCCTCCTTCCATACATAAAGACCCAATTTTTTTGTGATTAAATTAAAAATTTACAGTTTTCGGATTTTTTCCCTTTATGTGTAGGTACTAAATGACAATGCTTCTTGCCAAATTTCACAGTTAAGTATAAGCAAACGAGAATTACCCCATAAGTATTGATTCCCTTGCAATGCAAGTGTCGAAATATGCGTTTTTTGCGACATATTCGGTTGTAACATTTTTTATAAAAACCTACAAGTTTGATTTTTCTCTCTGCGGCAAGAGACTATGGATCTGCGTAAATGGTTTTAATTTCAACTCGATACCTTCACGCGTTCCCGAGATACAGGTCTTGACAGACGGACAACAAAGTAATCCTATAAGGGTTCCGGTTTTTCCTTTTGAGGTACGGAACCCTAAAAAGTTTATCAGATTCATTTTTATCATATAAAGTATTTAATAGTACTTAGTTTATTCTAAACGAAAACAAAGTAGTTATCTATAACCTAAAATTAAATAAACTACACTTAAATTAACAAAACAAAACACGACATATCCAAGTCGTATACTATATCGGAGTAACCGACTTACCGAGTACTTTAAAAAAAATACGAATTTAATTCTGAACATCCTCATTATTTTAATTGGATTAGAAACCATATAAAACCATATCATATCAATCAATCATACAAATCAAGCAACTGGTACTTAGTGTCCGTTTGGCACGTGAATTCAAAAACTACTGTTAGTCTAGTAAAAATAAGATTTGTGACAACATAAAAGACAACTAAGTATATTGTTATTTAAATGAATGTACCGGTGTTTTGAAATACATTTGACACAATTTCATAATGATATTATAAAAGCTAATTTTGTTACCTTTACACGCTCAAACGGCTGAACCGATCGTTATGAAAATTAGTGTATAGATAGCTTTGGACCTGGAGACGGACATAAGCTACTTATCATCATCATAATCATAGTTATTTTCATATCATAATTTCAAACCCCAGTTGCAAATACTGTAATGTGCTCCATACAAACGGATTTGTTTTTACTAGACTATGTGGCTTATGTGACGGCACAGGGACAGTTCCGTCCCAATGTGATCTATGGCTACCTACCTATGGCTATTTTTCGGGTAGTTTCCGTAATGTACTTTTTGACAATAGAAAAATAGTTATGATGTAAATATATTTGTTGGTTTTTGATCCTCTTTAATAATATGTTGTTTATTATTATTACATGTCTATGTATTTACTATATAAATTATAAATGTTTGTCGACTTTTGGGGTCTAAGTAAAACACTGTCCGGTCAGAGACTTGTCCTTGACCAAATAACGTCGTGAATTTTTCCTAAAGAGTACATTTACATTTTGGCTAATATCAAATGATATTGAAATAGTTGAAGAGCCAAATTTGCTTTTTATGTTACTGATTTGCAGCTAAATCTAGCTTTAAAAACTCTAAGTCGGCAACTCTGCAAGCAACATTCTTACACAAACTTTAGATCTTAAATTAAACTTCAATCCAGGATTAAAGCTCGTCGTCTTTCAAATCTAAAAGGATTATTCGAAGCGGGGAGGTATCTAATCTAACTCTACATGAAATTGGAGGGAGTCAGCGGATATTTTCGAAAACAATTTTCGTTTTGCAACAATTTGAACTGATGAAAACTGAGCGCGGCTAACCTATCGCGGTTAATGTACTTATTGTAATCAAGATTTTAATTACGTAATGCATTTAGGGTGGGAGGTAAAAAACAGTTTTACCGACTGTGCAAGAAGGTGGATAATGTTTTTCAGGTTTATGTATGTTTGTATGTAAATAGATTTCTACATTACCTCCTACAACCTAAACAAATTGATGCACGAAGTCGAAATTACAAATTAAAGTTTAAACTACAAATAAAGTGACACATAAAACCCTATAATGACATAGTATTTCTAAATAAACTAGTTCTTGGCAAAATTGATAGCTCCGACTTATTGGAGAAAATAAACTTTAGGGTTCCTCGGTCATTTGCCCCACGTCAACAAGTGAAATCGTTCGTTGTACCTACTTGTCGAACAAACTATGCTCAAAATTCACCGATCAACCGTTTATGTAGCACGTATAACGACTTTTGTCAGGAGCTTGATATTTTCGATACATCGGTCAACAAAATAAAAAATATCCTTTTCAATATTTATATAAACTGAAGAACACGGTACTTGCAATTGTATCTTAGACCTATTGTATCTTAGACTATATATAACTATTCCTATTTGTTGAGTGTCACAATTTAAATGCTTGTTGTGTTTGCTTCTAGAAGGCTGTTTAGCACTGGCGGCAGCCAGTCTATGTTATTAATATGTATGATGAAATTATGTTCGTATTATAGCTGTAACATCCAGTTTGCAAACCATAAAAAAAAAAAAAAAATCTAATCTATTCCTTTATTCCCATTTGTTATAGTGAAATAATATGAATTTTATAATATTCCATCGTAAAATGTTGATGAAATAATAAAATAAGGTAATTATAGAATATCATAGAAATACAGTTATTTGAAGGAAGTAAAAACACCAGTTCCCTATTTCAGGCCCTAAAATTCCACCAAGGAACACTGTAATTAAAATCACAATAACTCCTTTGTGGAAAATCTGAAATAAGTATATAAATCTACCGTCACCCATGTATAACGTTTTCACGGGCCGATATAATAACAACCACCTACTTGCCTTTCTTATATTTTTGAAAGTCACGCACTGTCATAATCAATCACATGCATAAAGTTGGAATGTGAGCTTTTTCATGAATCATTTTTCTTCCATATTCATATTCAGTATGCTGTTATGTTATTTGTGATATTTAGGGGACTTGTTATACATTTATATATTCTGTGGCACTGCGGTTAACCTACACTTTGATAATTCGAATAGAGTATGTAAAGAGAATATCGAGGCAAAAAATTGGAATTCAGGTCTCGATTGTGTTCCTAGTCGAACATAATAATGAAATAAGTACCTACAACAACGCCCTTAACGCCATAACAGTTCTCTTTCCGAACATATTCTTCTTAGGTAATCCTTTAGTTGCTTAATTATTAATCAATCTACACGTTTACCTTGTAGTAAAGACTGTTTTACAGAGTCCATCTGAGGAAGTAACACACCTTTGCCTGGAAATATTTCCCATCAAATTTAGGGAAGAGAATTAAAATTTTAAAAAAATGTTGAAATATTCTAGGTAGCGCAGGACTGTTCCTCGTGATAAAAACTAAAAGCTCAATCTAAAACATCAGGCATACGTTAGCATCAGCTACAAATATTCCATGTTTACAAAAAAGTACATGAATTGCTTTATGGTTTGTTAAAGTTTTTACTTTCCTGTCCCTTCTTCATACAAGCTCCATGGAATCATAATAATGCATTCTCATGAAAATTGCACACTTATCCAAAACTCTGCGGAGTCGCCAACATGGAACCACTGAAAATTATTTTGTTACAGTTTCAAAGGTTTTCGCCATATTTTTTTTTTATACTAGATAGATCTACGATTGACCACCAACTCGCCTGATGTTAAGCGACGGTGTGGCCGAGGATGGAGCTCGTCGATCTAGAAGATATCTATTCACTCTAGCCTTGAAAATTCCAATATTGTAGGTCTCTGGAAACAGAGATGGCGGCAAAGAATTCCATTCTTGTGCAGTAAGCAACAAGAATGTGGATCGATATCGCTGAGTACGAATTTCATTTAAACAACTTGTAAAATTAATTGTAAGGTTTGTAACGCATAAGTAAATTTAAAATGGAGATTCTGATGGGTGTGTTATCTATTCAGCAGCCATGATGCGGCGCGGTTCCATGGCCGTCATCGGCGGCGGCGAACCGCTTATAGTCGTGGAGGAGAGTGGTGCGGAAGACACAGACTCCTCGCCGCGCTCCGTGGCACCAGCACGCGGCCTGTCCATAGACCAGGAGTCACCGCCTGACCCCTACCACCTGTCGCCTTGGCGGGAGACGCGAAAACACTCGCTGCCTACGCCAGCTTGCACCTCGGGACCCACTGCTAGCCAGGTATACTAACTTGTCTACTGGTTCTGCTGTTTCGGGAAATCTAAATGATGGGTGACGTAAACTGCAACAGTTATTTATCGGTAACGGTTAGGCGTGTAATAATAATGAATTTAAGCCATAGTTAGCGTTTTTTGTGAACATTGCAAACAATTTTTTAACTATGTAACTCTAACATTTTCTTAATTTATTGTGTTGTTAGGTCCGGCGACTTTCAGAACAAGGCGCTGAAAGCGCTGCAAAGGAAGCTCGCGAAGCAGCCTTTTTAGCCACACTTAGCCAGGCTCCGCCACAACCAGGGGGCAGAAGGTTTGTAAATTTTTACAGCGATAAACATATTAGCCAAGTATTTATCGGGAATTTCATTTACTTGTTGTGTTTGTTCCAGGCACTCCGTAGTGACAATATCACGAGTACCACAGGCGCTGTTCGGCCGTGGTCGTCGTGAGTCCATCGCAGCATTTCCAGCACTAGGCCGGCGTCGAGACTCCGGCTCGAAAACAAAATGTAAGTTTTATTCAAATAATTAAATATGAATAATACGAAGATTTATCTATAATTTAAAAAAGACTAATCTTAAGCAAATATATTTTTGCAGGTCCACCCGCTACGGAGACCCTCGGAAGTACTCACAATCTGCAACTGGACATAATGGACGACATAGTGCAAGCTCGCAAAGTACGCATGCGGCTGTGGAACACGTCCAACGAGCGCGTGTGCGAGGTACAGCCGCTGGACGAGCGGTCGCCGATGAGCGGCGGAGCCGTGCGTTACACGAACCGAGGCCGGCGGCACTCGGACTTCGTGGGAGCGCCTCTCCCGCCGATACCTGCACGTCGCCGCGCCTCCGAGATGCCGCCGCCGCCTCCCATCCCGCCGCGCGCTTCCTTCGGCAACGTCGGCGTCGTCTGCACCGATACGGACCTCCACCACATGCTCAACGCCCTCACCTCCTCCGCCACGGAGATAGACCGTTGCGGCAAACCTGAACGCACGCGCCGTCTCGCCGACATGCGCTCCAGCAGCTTCGACTCGTCTTCCTTCCGCGACAAGCCGACAGAATCTGGTACCACGTGGTTCACAAAACGCCATCAAACTTTAGCTACGAAAAAGAAGGAGATAGAACAGAAGAAGCCCAAGGTGACGTTCGCGGTCGATGCCAAGCCTGCCACGGGAGACGTGGCGGCCGTAGTGTGGGATAAACCTACGGGATCCGTCGTGGACGCGAGTGCGCTCGGAAGCGCTATCGAAGTGTTCCTGAGAAAAAGCAGCGTCACACCCGAGCCGGGGCCGTCCACGTCGGGCGCTCCGTTAGGAAAAGACAAGATAAACAAGGCGGGCGAGAGTCAGTCGAAGCCGCGAGACATTCCAGGGGCGAGCCGGCCGGCGGCGGGCGCGCCGGGCAAGGAGCGCTGGTACTCGAGCCGCCCCGAGGAGGAGGAGCCGGCGGAAGGCTGCGACGCCAACCTGTGCTCGCAGCTGAAGGATCTCTTCGTGTAGGCGCTGCCGGCGCGTTGTATTAAAACTTGTAAATGATTACCTTTAGATGTGCGCGCGCGAGTGTGTACTTAATGTACTTTATCTTTCAATGTGATAGACTGCGTGCAGGCGCCGTGCCGCTCCGTACGAGGCTGCGAGCTCACGACCTGACCCGCGTGAATATTTTTAGAATAAATTCTATTTTTCATTGTACATTTTTTGATATTATTAGTGATCAGAGTAATTTATTGTTAGATAGTGAATTAATATTGTGAAGATGATGGGCGCGCGTTTTCCACGCGTCAGCGGCCTCCCTCCGCGCGCCCTCCCCTGTGCCCGATTCGTTTGTAATGTAACCGATCATTGTATATCTATATTAAGATAACTCTTTGTCATATAATATAGCAACATTGTGAAGAGACGTCGGGAGAAACTTACGCTTAATAGAGAAGGCGGCCACTCTGTCGTCTTCAATCAATAAAAGTTTTTATCGATGTTACTTTCTTATTTGTTTTGCTTCTCCTCAACCCTATCCATCCACTCACGTTCACAAGCAAATTACAGCTCGATATAGATAGAATATTTTTAATCAAACCCCGAGTAGCCCTGACGTTTAAGGTCATAACGCACTGAACAAAGGAGCCGGCCGAAGTTATAAGTGACATCGGAATCAATTTGCTCAACTTTTACGAGCCAACTTTTCCAATTACTTGGCCGCCTGCAGGTGAGCTGCTGGTCGGAACAATCCAACTTAGATAAACGCGATAAAATATTGTTAATGTCGGCATAAAACGAGTGCCGGCTGGAATCTTGGAATTTCAGTTTTAAAAGCCCTTAGATTTATTTAATTTTATAAGTCTCATAGAAGAAATCAAATCGTACTTAGGAAGTCACAGTTAGCTTCGTATGTGTATTGGTATTACGATCGAATGATTCAAACATCCTGTAACTTTTCGAACCATTAAAGTCAACGGTGCTCCCACTACATAAGTTTTAAAGGATCGACAACATTCTCGAACTTTTCCTGTAGGTCTAGTCAAATTTCGTTTAGCAACAATGCTGTATTAACATCCGTATATATACAACATATTGTTCAATTTGTTTAACGACACAAGTATTTTATTGAAGTTTGAAATTTATCTTTCTATTTTTTTTTTATTTTTTTTTATTTCATTTTCAAAAATTTTTCTGAGCGCCTGATCGATGCGACGCGTGACCAAAATGCTGGCGCGTATCTGGCCCAACGCATAAGCATTGGCATTCAACGTGGCAATGCGGGTAGCATGCTGGGTACGCTGCCAACTGGTAGTGGGTTTGAGCATTTGGATTATCTTTAGACCTTTATCGGTCTGGGGTGATCGATGTGCTTTTTGTGTAGTAGTTTAGTTAGTTGAGTCTGTATATTTTTGTGTTGTAGTTAAAAAAGTTTGAAAACATTTAAGATACTCTGTTGTAAAACATTGTACTACCCTTACAGTTATTCTGTCTGTCCGTAGCTTTACTCAAATCGTAAAATAGGGGAATTATTTTTTCATCCCTATTTATATTTATATACCTATGAAAAAAAAACTATTTGCTTATATATAATGAAATTAAAAGGAAAAGTATCACGGCTATGTAGGTTTTACAAGTTAACGAGTAATAGTCGATCATCTTAAAAACTTAGACAAGTAAGAAATGTGTGGGGGTCAACCCAGAAGTACACCGGGGTGATTAGTATGGCAAATCAAGTTCACTTTGATTTCACGGTTTGTTTGTAATCCCAAGCCTGCACCATTTACAATCACAGTCCACGCGTAATTTGGAAGCTTTAACAATAACCCACAACACAAATATAAATGAGATTTCACAATACTAATGCCGGGACCACATGCTTGCCAAACCTCTGCAAGCTACCACAAATTCAAACGTATATATAGATAGTGCGTTTGCTTGATTTGCCAAGCGCTTGGCTTGGCTTGCCACCTACCCGAGCTCTGTCGGTTTTTGACATCCAAATCAAAGAAAGTTTGCGGCAAGCGCATGCGATGCATCCACATTCCACATGTTTGTGTGTTGTCAGTATGCATCACTGAATTTGTTCAAGGGTTTGAAAGAGTTTGGAGTTTGTGGCAAGCGGCAAAAGTCTGGCTTCGGCATCGCAAACAACAAAACCAAATCGCGAGCAATCCTCAGTGCGAGACACTATTCTATTCTTCATTATTCTATTCTATGACAACTCTCTAGAAATTTTGTGTAAATTTCACTTAGTTTAAGTGAAATTACAAGTAAGTATATACTAGATATTTTTTTATTTTTTTTCTTAAGCACAAAGTTGAGCACATGTTTACATCTTAGGTTTCCAAGAAGATAAAAATCAAAGTTATGTATATTGTAGTATAGCCATATTTGGATAAATGATGGAAATTAATTTTCATTGAATGTGGCTTCAGTGTCGATATCTACATTACATGTACATATTGTACATCTACATTTACATAAATTAATTGGTATGTACAATTGTACATAGTATCTCTATTTTAAGTTCACATAAATTAAAATGTGCAACTAGGGAACCCTTTGCGCGAGGCATTACACGCCCTTGGCCGCTTATTTATCTATCTTTGGTGTATACACTTATTGATAAATAATAAAATGGACGCGATACTACAAAGAATAATCATAGATCAACATAAAAATTGCACAGAAAATTAAAATTATTAATATTTCGTGCAAATTTCACATACCTTTACGTTGTATTGTATGTTCATAGTACTTATCAAACAGGAAGCCCTGTTATTGTGATGAGCAACTAGGGAACCGTACAGTGCGCGTGGCCCGTTACGCAGTTGGCCGGTTTTATTTTACATACGGCTCGCCTGAGATGGTAAACGGCAGCTATCGCAATACACACCTACAACACTAGTGGTATCGCTGATTTGTTATCTACACAGACTACAAGTAATCGGACGACGTTTTACCCGACTGAGTAAGAAGGACGGTTATGTTTTTCAAGTTTATGTATGTTTCTAGGTATGTATAGGTATGTGTTTCTATATTACCTCCTACCTTACAGCCTAAACGGCTTGACCGATTTTTATGTGAGAGGGGTCATTATAGATTCTTCTTTACTCCCTGACTATCATATGCTATATATTTATATAATAATAATAATATAATTCTCACAAAAGTTTAAAAAATGCGCTCTTTCGTAAACTCCGCCGATTTTTTTCGGAATAAATAAGTGATTTTGAGTATCCTAAAGAATGTTAATTTACATAAATTATACAGTAACTTTGCTCATACTCTCTCACGAAAATGTATACTCAACAGTATATCAAGCGTAATTTCCAGTAAAAAAACTCTTTTGCAGTTGGGTGTTTTGTTTTTCTTTAAATATACTATATGCCTACGTGTTCTATTTAAACTAAGGGGTCTAAGGTTCAAGACACAGTCACTGCGAACTGAGCAGACCTATTATTCCATCCCCTTTTACTTTACCAATCCCAATACCAATACCAAATACCAATAATAACTCCAATTTAATGTTAATCATGTACTCAACAATGAATACTGAAATCCAATTTTACTTTGTAGATATTTTCGTTCGTTTTTTTTTCTTTCAAATATGTATAAAATATAAAGTTGAGATATTAAAAATAAAACCAGACAAGTGCGAGTCAGGCTCGCCCACCGAGAGTTCCGTACAAACTATATCAAATGCGAAGGGCGGAGAAACGGCGGGCGAAGCTAGTCATTGATAAAAGGGGGAAATTATATATATATATATATATTATTATTTTACATTTTTGTTCATAATCCGAAAATTACATATCGTAAAAATAATTAAAAACCGGTTTTAACTTGTGCTAATGAAACTCTTTCGTATGATACCCTACATGATACGCATTTTTTTCACAGCTTCCAGAGACTACAGATCTGCGTATAATATGATTTTAATTTTTCAACTCGATACCTGCATGCGTTCCCAAGATAGAAGGTCTTGACAAACGGACAACAAAGTGATCCTATAAGTAAGGGTTCCGTTTTTTCCTTATGAGGTATGGAACCCTAAAAACGATAAACGATAAAGCTTCAAGTAAAATTAGATTTCAGTGTTCACTGTTAAAAAAAGGTGTGTGCCTCCTGTCCAAAACTGAAGACCGAAACCGAATAATAAACCGAAACCGAACTACTACTTAATATTAACATTAATATTACCGAAGGTTACAAGGGACAGAACCGTACTGCTACTGTACAGCAACCGTTTTTGAGGAGAAGGTTTATCTCATGTGCTGCCCTAGCATGGAAGGTAGATAAACCGTTTTTAGAGTTCCGTAGTCAACTACGAACCCTTATAGTTTCACCATGTCCGTCCGTCCGTCCTTCCGCGGCATAGCGCAAAAACTGTAAGTATTAGAAAGCTGTAATTTCGTATGATTATTCATAATTATAACGCCAACAAAACGGTAAAATAAAATCTTGAAAAAAATATTTTTTGTGGTACTTCCCCTACACGTAAAGTGGGGATGAATATTATTTTTCTCATCTACCCCATCGAGTCGATACCCCCTATCGTTAAATAGGTAATCAAAAAACATTGGGGGTGTGCGAAAACCATGGGTTTACAAGTTATCGAATTATAGCCGATCAACTTAAAATAATTACTTAGACAAGTAAAAATGAATATTTCATTTAAATTAACATGAGTTAATTCATATGTTCGTAGTATCAAACAAGAGACCCTGTTTTAAGTTCACCTAAATTATGATGTATGTTACTACGGAACTCTACATTGCGCGTGGCACGACACGCACTTGGCCATTTATTATTCACATTGTTATATCAGTATACACTTTATTACCTCTGAAGGTGGATAAAACGGCGGAAAGACTATAGCCGAACCGCTTAACTGAATCTGCTCCTGGGGTATGGGAGCGGTACGGGAGGGGTTATATTACGGTACATCAAATGACGCGTGACGTCAGCGTTGCTATTACATGTGAACCCTCCCGTGCCGCTCCCATACCTCAGGAACAGACTCAGTTAAGCGGTTCGGCTATAATTGACTACGTTAAATGTTAACCCTACAGTGGTGAAATTAGACGGCCTCCAAGAGCGTCTTCTTCTCTAGTATGTTCTAATGCAGAGACACATTCAAATGACTACACACGTTTAATTAATATTTTCCACTGAGTTGGCATCAAGCGTTCACTGAACACAATTAATTGAGGAAACACAGTTGACATTCAAATTACTTTCGAGCGGCTCGTTTCAAACAATTAACAAAGAAATTAGGAATGTTTCGGCGTCTCTCACTCCATATGTCTTGTGTAATGTTCTTAGGTAAATATGACTTAAGAATTACAATGCTTTTCATTATATGGCTTTCACTAAACTTTACGCAAATATTTAAAAAGGAGGGTAATGTTTTTGGGTGCGTATTCTTATATTATGAGTAGATTAATAAATTTATGCTTATATGTATAATACTTTCTATCAGCCAAACCGGTTTGACCGATTTGAATGTGTGAGGCGTGTAATTAGGCTTTTATTTACTTCCCAAGTGTCAAAGGTTACATTTTATTGTTGTACGTGTGTTATATGTACGAGTGATTTGACCGAACCATAGATGAAGTATTTTTCGCTATGCACAATAGATGGAGGGTATAGTGTTTCACACCGTGTCCACTATTTATTGCCAAAAATAAATGGAAATATAAAAATTGCTGACAGCGGTTATAAAAATATGTCCATATTTTTGTACGTGCGTTTTAGTTCATTACTAGTTAAGTGGCATAGACTAATGCATTAAATTATCACGTATTATAATAATTATTTTTTCTTCACGTGACGCCTACTTGACGCAATATATGACCGAAGAGTAGGAATGAAGCGGACACGTTTTATACAGCTGAATAGCGCTAATCAAAGTTTATGGCTCCTTCCATTGTGATTCCTTGGACCGAACATAACATTTTGAAATTCGAACTCCGATCGCTTGACAAGTATTTGTAAAATGAACAAATACTTTTTAAGTTGGTCTACTAGTAGTAAGATTGGTAGTAACGGGCAACAAACGGTATGTAAACAAATTTATGCCCACAATAGCTGTTACGTATATTAGATTAGTCGACCGTATCATTGGGATAATTTATATTTATGGTGGCAACACAACTGTTACTTTAAATCAGTGATTGTTAACCTTTTTAGACTAGGGACCACTTTTTACCCGACTGCATAAAAACGAGAGTTATGTTTTTCGAATGTATGTATGTTTGGGTGTGTGGGTATGTGGGTATAATACATACATACATATGTATGTATGTTTCTATATGATCGCCTACAGCCTAAACGGCTTGACCGAATTTGATGTGCGACGTGTCGTTAGATTTGTCTTCACTCCCTGAGTGTCGCTATATTTTTTTTGTAATAATAATAATACATCTCTCTCAAAAATATAAAAAAATCGTTAGTTTAGAAATTAGTAAGTAACAAGTAATTTTACTAGATTATTGTAATGAATGCGCATTTGCGCATTTATAATCTTATATAGCGGTTTTACGCATATTTTCTCACAAAAAAACATACAATCAACAGCGTGTCAAGCGCAACGAAGTCGTAAGTTAGACTGCAAAACTGCTATTCTGCAGACGGACATTTTGTATTAACATTTTAATATTTAACATATTATTTTGTCAACTTCTATAGATACTTGTTTATCTATTATGGCTACGAATATTGCTCTTTAGCCACGTTGCGGTCTACAATGGAGCACCTGTGATTTTTTATATCTCAAAAGCAGACAGACGGCCAATTATGATTCCTTATGGATTCTATTTTTACCTGACTGCAGCAGGAGTGTTGTTTTTCAGGTGCGTGTATGCTTGTATGCCAGTATAATAAGATATATTTCTACATTACCTCTTACATTCTAAACGTCTTGACGGATTTAGAAGTAAGAGGTGTTGATAAGCATTAGGAATTCTATCGTGGCTTCCCCCGCGTATTGAATATAAAACCGGCCAAGCTCGAGTCGGACTCGTGCACGAAGGGTTCCGTACCATTATCTATAAAAACGGCAAAAAATCACGTTTGTTGTATTCCTATCCCTCCTTAAATATTAATTTTATTTTAATTTAATTATTTATTTTTAAAGTGAATAATATAACTCAATATTCTGTGAATGTTTCAAACATCTACCTGTTGCCGTTATCAATATCGAGCAAAACGAGCAAAAAAATCACGTTTGATGTATGGGAGCCCCCCTATATTTATTTTATTCTGTTTGTAGTATTTTTTGTTATAGCTGCAACAGAAATACATCATCTGTGAAAATTTCAACTGTCTAACTATCACAGTTCATGAGATACAGCCTGGTGACAGACGGACGGACGGACGGACAGACAGCGAAGTCTTAGTAATAGTTTTTACCCTTTGGGTACGGAACCCTAAAAAACGGGATGATAAAATATGATCTATAGATCGTGGACACGAATCTCCAGGTTCTCAGCTAACTCTGTGCCAAACGTAACAATTGGTTCAGTCGTGAAAAGTGGCAAACATACAGAGAAATAGAGAGAGAGAGAGAGAGTTACTTTCGCTTTCATATATTATATACATAAGTTTGAATAAGTGCATACTTGATTCCCTTAAATATAAATAAAAAAAATGTATAATTATAATTATTAGATGTCAATGACATTCTCATCTCATTTGATGTTGAATTCACGAACCAATTTGGATACTCTAAAGGTCCGCGGCCCCCTGCTTAAGAACCGCTGCCATAAATGAACAAGTGACCACTGAATGAGCAACAGCTTTGAAAGAAAAACGTATTCATCCAGGCCTCCATTTGAAATTCAGATTCGGTACTCGGTGAACTTTTGAATGAATTTTGTGATTCAAAGATATAAGACTCAGTTGTCCTGCTCGGGTTGAATAAAACATTTTTGGGGCATCTACGAATAAAATTACGCTCATGTGAAGCTTCTGTGGCACTTAGAGACGGGGAGGAAATTGTGATAGTTTGTCTAGTGTTTATTTTCTTCTCTCGATTGACTGATATCTTTTTGGTCATCTGACCTTAAATTGGACTAGTTTAGTTCTTACAAATCTGTCAATAGACCTCGAGCACAGACTTTCTGCAAAGAGTGTTTTGCAATTTGCAACAATACTTATGAATCTGCACAAAGTAAAATTAAATAAATAAATAAATATTTGTGGACATTTCACACAACACCATCTAGCCCAAACTAAGCAAAGCTTGTACTATGGAACTAGATGCCTGATAGAATACATTTATACTTTTTTTTTGTAAATATATACATATGATACATAGAAACACCCGGACACAGAGATCATCACTCAAATGTTTGCGCTGGGTGGGGATCGAACCCACGATCTTACAGCTCAGCTGGCAGACATACTAAAAACTGTGCCACAAGGCCAGTAAAAAAATTGTCTAATTGTTTTTTTTTTTTTCTAAAAAAATCAAGTAGACAAGTTAAATTAAAAGGACTCCTTTGGCCTAGAAAGTAGAAACCAATAACAATAACTCAATTATAAATTAATTTCAAAAAATCTTGAGCTAAAAACTAAAATTTGGAAAATGGGTACAAAATCCATGTAAAAGCTCTCATAAAAGTCTCCTAATTTTGATGCTAAGGACGTGAAATCTGAAATTTCCGTTAGTAATTTGACAATAATTAATATTCTTTTATGTTTTACTGGGCTAGAGTAGGTTGTTTCTCAAAAAGGTCATGTAAGAAATGCTGCGAAAAGTATTTTCTTGCATTATAAAATGTTGTAAACAAAAGCTATAAAATAATCGATAAATAAGTAAAAATATGAACTGCCATAATGATACGACTTTGACTGCATTTTTTTAGATATATTTTTCCCCTTTCCGACCAATTAGACTAATCAAACGAGCAGAATGAAACTTCTATACGTACGAAAAAGCAGGGGAAAACTGGTATAATTATAATTGAATAAGTTGCTTATGTATCTCTACATCGCGCATCGTTTTGATTCACAGCTGGCTACACTCGGCCAGGCTTCATCAAAAGAATACATTTTCCATCTCCCCAAATATCTTTACGGCTGACTAGGCAACCATAACCTTAAAAGAGACTACTACGCCACGCCGTTTTATCGCCAGGATCTTTTATCGCCAGGTAAAGTGTCCTCGCAATAAACTCAGTCAGTGTTGCCACATTGATATCAATTTTAGTTGCCTACACCAAAAGGTGCTAGATTTAATTAAAAAAAATATCTTGTAGAAGTTGCTAAAGAGGAAAATGGGATTTCTCACTTATTCATAGATCCTTGCCATATAAATGCAGTTTTATTTTAGATAAACTGAAATACGTTTCTAGATTTGATCGTTGTAAACCTTAACCAATTAATTTAGCTTTTGATCCGTGTATAGAGTGTACTGTACGTACAGGGCTTGTTTATTTTTATACTTACATGTAATTACTGAACGTAAAATTATGTGTCAATTATTTTTATTTGTTATTCGATACAATTAACTAATTTAGAGGAGTTTTGGCGGGAACGTTTTAGTAACGTGTTGTTTTATTTTCCTAAACTTGTGGTATTTTGAACGTTAATGCTATAAAAATGGTGGTGTTTTATTCATTAAGTGTTCGATAAAGTGTGTGAGTGTGGACAAGTGAAATAAAGCAGTAAAACGTGTGATTTTACGTTGTCGGCAAAACCCCATAGAAGATTCTAGTAAAGTCGCTACCACTTTACTGAAGCAGGACTCGACTTAAAAATTGACTGTATACGTGACTTAGATTGTGACTAGAACATTTACAACTTGTTTTATTCAAGAAACGAAAAAACCCTAATACTTGACACTGGCAAATGCTTTAATGCGGGTCCAATACAAAAAAGAAGAAGAAGAACTAATTTAGACGACACTTTTTGTCAGAATTCAGAAAAAAGTAAAAAGTTGTCAGAAATACGAGCTTAATTTTTATAAAATGGCAACAATAAATTCAGCATATCTGCGCTCACCTGCTAGCGCACTTTACCGAAACGTAGATATTTATACGATTTTGGTTTACAATTTCAACGGCATTTGGCGTTTTATGTTTGAGGGAAGTGGAAATGGGCTGTGCAGTGTTTGTATAATGGAAAATCGATTTGTACGTAATAGGTGCGCGATAAATTTCCATCAGCGTTCAGCTCAGAATAGAACATGTCATAAAATTCATTCGTTACATGTTACGAAAATATATCATATACAAATATGTCATACTAGCTCCGTTTTCGCCTGCGTGATAATGATTATGAAATTATGTATATAGTCCAAATAGGTCTCATCTATCCACAAAAGCAACAATTTTTTTAAAATTATAATAAGACCATTGCCACCGCAGTGGTTTGATCAAATATAATCTGAGTGGACACTCAAATCGCGAGTTGATTGATAGGTTTCTTCTATACAAGCGCGCTCCAACGTAGATCATAAAGGAAGTTAGCGGTTAAACACAGTCATGCCTAAATAAGAAAAAAAATAGAATTTGAATTGTTGAATAGCAATGTTTATGCGTTGGGCCAGATACGCACCAACATTATGGTCACACGTCGCGTCGATAAGGCGCTCAGTTTTTTTTTTTAAATGAGATAAACTCCCGGTTCCACTAACCGAAAATCTCGACACCAAACGGCTCAAATATGTAACCTCTACCGAGATAAGCATATTTTCACTGCTTCTGCTGTTCTGCTGAATTAGCTAATCATCAACATCAATCCGATCATGATAATTATGATTGGATGGAAGTGGTATCATGCCATCATCTCTATATAGGCCAGAGAGTTAGCCCTGGAGCTACTTGATGATCCGTCTTGCAGATCCGTCGAGGTCACAATACATTTACGTTAGTCATATTACTCGGACACTAGGGCTAGCCACTCAATCTATACAAACTTACTTTAATTATAAGGAAACATAAACTTTAAATACCTACTCTTATTATTCTTAGCTAGATATAATTGAAATTAAACTAATTCGTAAGTACCTAAATAATTATCTGATATTATTATAGCTCAATTTTTATTTTTATTTGAGCTCCACATACTCCAGGATCCGTACCTTTTATAAACTAATCCATTTAATTTTTTAACTAAGTTTCCTTTTTTTAAACTTTAACTAGCATACCTACAAGTGGACGCTCAAATAATTGTAACATAACTCCGAAGGAACAATACTCTCTGCTAACAATAAACCTCCATTGATTTCCTTCTAAGAAGCCTGTTGCTAACGTAGATAGCCTTTACGATACAATAGTGCTTTCACATTGGACTACTCAGCCGCGCGGCAGCAGCGGTGCAGTATGAGATGTACAAATCGCGGTTACAGTAAAGTACGGTAAAGGTATCAAAAATGTTACAATGTTTTTCTGCTGTGGAACGTATGTGGAATGCTAAAACTGAAATTGAGCTAAGCGACCGAGGAGATGCCTTTCCTTTACTGCGTATGCAACTTAGTCGCTATACTATTGCACAGCACGGCTTTGTCGCTCTTTTGTGGAGTCTATTGAATTTTAAAATATTCATTGAATGTCATTGTCAAGCTTAGTGTATGAATAAGTTTTTTTTTTATTAATTCATTTTAAAATATCTGAATGGTAATAAGTACAAAACTCTCAATGAAAGGTGTGTTCCAAAGGTTGTAACATAATATTTATTTATACTTATTTAATCTTATTTTTAAAACTCATTTTTTTTTTGTATTAAATGCATGATAAAAGAATATGTTACTGCAAACTACGCGTTTTCGAAAATTATTCTGAAGTTTTTATCATTTTCTTGTGCATAAAAACTAATAGGGGGAAGTAATTAATATTTTCATCCCAAAAAAGACAACTGTCATCTATGATGAAACCGCGGGCGCTGCGAAGTGTTAGAAACGTCAGGTCATAAAATTATGTAAAATATAACGCGTTAAATCCGTTTTATTTAAATGAGTAACTGTTAACGCTAAATTGCGATTTGAAATAAATGACAGACTAGTTCTTTCTCCTTTTTTTCCTAACCAATCACCGCTCCCCATCCTTGTTTTTCTCAAGTATCGCGCCACTCGCGATGAGTCCTGTTCCGTTGACCAAATGCCGGTCATGTGATCTCCCTTAAATAATGAAAAACATGGATGATGAGCATGGATGTTTGTTAAGTCTGAGTGTTCCTATGTATCATCCTAAGTATTTTACTAGTATTTTATACAAAAAAAGTATGTATGTATTCTATCAGCCATTTAGTTTCCATAGTACAAGCTTTGCTTAGTTTGGACTAGATGGTGTTGTGTAAAATTTCCACCAATATTTATTATTATTATATAAAACTTGTCTTATAAATACTTCTTATATATACTTCTTATATATACTTCTTATATATACTTCTTATATATACTTATATATTCTACTACTACAGTCTCTTAGATATTCGCGATTGTTTCTAATTAGAGTTAAACAACTTTATATAAAACAAAAAAATAATAAAAAAATATAAATAGAAAAAAAAAACATTTAAAACCATCGACACGAAGAATGAATGAAAAACTATTGTTCTTTCTGTGATCTGGTGTAAAATATTATAGACATATGTGCAGAACTGTCCAATCTTCGATTTGTGATATAAGAAGTGATCTCCTGGATCTTCCTGTGGGAGCAGAAGCGAAAACGTGAGTCCTTTCATGTGCCTTCCTAACCCTAAATCTTTTGCCATTATATTAGGTTCTAAATTCAAAATACGATACCAGCGCGCATACAGTAACGATCGCGAAACCTTTAGAAAAGTTTTGCTTAGTTTGTAGATGATGTTGTGTGAAATGTCCACCAATATTTATTTATTTAATATTAATTATCTTAACGTAGGAAGACCAGCCACGAGATGGACAGATGACCTCATACAAGTGGCGGGAAGACGCTGGATGCAAGCCGCTTCCAATCGGTCTTTTTGGAAATCCATGGGGGAGGCCTATGTCCAGCAGTGAAGTTCTTATGGCTGAGATGATGATGATCATGATTATCTTAACAGTAGGTATACAATTAATTACTTTATGTATAGTGAATGTTGACAGATCTACTGTAACTTGCGTCAGTGCGCTTAGTTAGGATAGGTCAAGGACTATATTCACGTAACAATAGGTATTTTGCTTTTCTGCATGCGCCTGCGCTTATATCTTGCTCGCGGGTTAAAAAATAATTAAAATGTCAACTGCTTATTTATCATATCATATTTGAATGGTCTCGCAGCTCAGTTGGTAATATGTCTGCCTGCTAAGCTGTAGGTCGTGGGTTCGATCCCCACCCAGGGCAAACATTTATGTGATGAGCATGGATGTTTGTTCTGAGTCTGGGTGTTCCTATGTATCATCCTAAGTATTTTACAAAAAAAAGTATGTATGTATTATATCAGATATTTAGTTTCCATAGTACAAGCATTGCTTAGTTTGGACTAGATGGTGTTGTGTAAAATTTCCACCAATATTTATTATTATTATTATATTATTATATAAAACTTGTCTTATATACTTACCTTATAGTTGAGCTACAGTTTGCTCAGAGATCGAGCAAACTGTAGCTCAACTACATACAAGTGAGTGTAAGAAGGAAAAGATATCATTTTGCATATATATTTCAATGAAAAAATGCTATTATAACACTTTTGTACAAACTTAACATTAACGTCAATGGGACACTATGGGACTTATAAGGGAGCCCAAAGCCATGCGCAAGCTATGGAGAGGGCTATGCTTGGAGTCTCTCTGCGAGATCAAATCAAACATGAAAAGATCTGTAGATGTACGAAAGTCAATGGCACAATGGATTAGCAAGTTGATGGCCAATGAGGGCGCAAGCGTAGGGAGACCAGCCACATGGTGAAGAGTAAGTATACAAGTGGCAAGAAGACTCTGGAATTAAACCGATTCAAACAGGTCTTTTTGGAAATGCAAGGGGAAGGCCTATGTCCAGCAGTGAACTTCTTAAGGCTAAGATAACGATGATGAAGACATTAACATACGCCGAATCTGGCATTTTGATTTTAAAGAATATTGATAGATAAGTGAGGTCCAAATCGGTCAATGTCGCTTAATGTGAAAGCCTTCTAAGTCCAAATTATCCAATACTAACTTTGTCATAACGGAAGAAACAAAGAACACACCTAACTAGTAATAATAATAAATAATAAAAAAACAACGGGTACGGTATAAAAAATAAAATAGCAACAAGACTGACTCGGGAAGTGACTGACTGACTCTCTAACCTATTGAGCTAACGAGTCTTACGTTATACGTAAGCCGAATGCTTATTTTCGACACATGCACATGTGTCGAAAATAAGCTTTCGGCGCAACGAAATGACGTCATGCTAGAAGGACAAACTGGTACATACAATAATGAACTTTAAATGCAGAATGTTAGAATAGGTTTCTGACTAAAATAATGACGTCATGCTAGAAGGACACACTTGTACATACAATAATTAACTTTAAATGCAGAACGTTAGAATAGGTTTCTGACTGTCCGTCTTACTATCTGACGTGAGTTTAAATCCCAAAAATGCACAACGCCGCTAAAGAAGTTTTCACTTAAAAAATAAAAACTCCGACCCAAAAGAGGAGTTTTAAATTTGACGTGTGTATCATCACTGTGGTTATCTATGTATATGTCTGTGGCATCGTAGCTCTCAAACGGATGGACCGATTTTGATCTAGTTCTTTTGTTTAAAAGAGGATTTCATCATGAGTGTTCTTAGCTATTATTAACCAAAATCAGTTTAGACGCTTTTATTTGTCGGAGGGTTTTGAGTTTTCTAAGTTTTTTTCTAAGTTTTTTTTCTTTTTTTTTTTATACTTGTTTCATACTGGTATGAGTATTCTGTGCTGCTAAACCGATTTGGCTATTGTCATGTTGTTAGCTATTTTCATGTTTTCGCTTATTTCTGTGGTTTTTTGGTACAATGCGGGGGAAAAATAGAAGAGGTGCCTGGTAAATTTCAAAATTTGAGAAATTTGTATGTTCCTTTTCGTTAGTATTTTCTGTTTATAAATATATAGGTACGTGTCGCTATATATATCGCTTAACATCAGGCGAGTTGACGGTTAAGCGCAAACCTATTTCTACATAAAAAACAACGTATATCTATATAGGAAAATTTCTAAGCAGGTAAATACGTAGAATAGTAAGTTAAGCAAACACTGTCCTAGGTCGTCTGGGTCGCGGCAATAATTTAGTATTATCGATTTTGTTTGAACCGTAATTTGAAATGTATACAACCGTTATGACAAAAAAAAAATATTCTTCTTGCACGAGAAAGCAACGCAAGCAAGTGCAAATTCTCGTGCAAGAGCTCGAAGAGTCAAGACGTCCTGAGGATGCATCGTGAAGAGGTGAAACACGTGTCGACAAGAGTACCAGCTTGAAGACTTCGAAGCCGTCAAGAGTACCAGCTAGAAGACACCGAAGCAGAAGAGTACCAGCTTGAAGATTTCGAAGTAGGCAAGAGTACCAGCTTGAAGACCTCGAAGCGGAAACACACTAGATATATAAGTTAGATTTAAGTTTTTGAATATGAATTTCCGCAAAGTAACGCCTGAATCAATCAATTTTCTAGTTACGAACAAATTAAAAACGTATGTTATGATTTTAACACTATTCTAAGTATATATGAGGTCAGGATATGTAGTCATCTGTCATATATATGAGAATGTGTCTCCACATCCACCTCAAAATCTATGGACTAGATTTCAACAACATCGGGGTCCATCGACGCGTCTTCATATTCCGCATCTCATATTATTTTATTACATTATAAATACCAGCACAATTAAATATTGTTTTTTTTTTTATTTTTTTTTATTTATTTATTTATACATAAAATTAATACACGTTGATATAAAATCATCTAAAAACCTAGTTAAGGTTTATCTAGATGACCTGTTCTCGTAATATTACATTTACTTACATTATTATTTACAAACAACACAACATGACTAAATGTTGTGCGCCATCACGCAATAAGACAGCTGATGTAGGTAGATCTATAGAAATATTCATAATTGTTTACTTGCAACCTACTCCAGCCGTCGCCGTGAGCGCGCACGACTCTCAATACAGGATGCTCCATATTATGTGATTTTTTTAAGATAATATTGCTTCAGTAATATTTTAATGTTCTTATAATTTATTTTATTTTATTGTGTATGTTATGTATGTTAAAGATAAAGTTTACAACAAAACGATATACAAACTACACATATTTAACTAACATTTATTTATATTATATAATATATTAACTAATCCAAATATAATTAAAAATTCAGTTAAAATCCCCCCCAAAGGGCGAGGACACATCACTGCGTTGCGGCGTCGCAACGCAAAAATCGACGACGCCGCATAACGCATCGTGGAAAATTCCAATGCGCTACCGCAACGTACGAATCTGCGACGCGACGACGCGCGTTCTTCCATTTAGTGTCCATACTTTGAACGGGATGCACGCGTGTTATTAAGATGGTGGATTACCATATCGACTACATGATATCCTTAGTTCAGGGCCGTCCCGTACTTTGGGAAAAAACTATAGCAGGCTTCAAAGTGTTTTTTGTTGAAAATAGAAGCATAGAAGGAAGTTTGTGATAGTTTATATACTATTTTTTTCATTCATAATTCATAGAAATGGGTGTACCCAGTATTTTCATTTCTGTTTATTTTTGTTCATGCATCTTAACGCGAGCAGAAGTAGGACATATCTAGTGCAGTCCATGTTTCACTAGAAACTGTAAAGATGGTTACCGTTATTTCGTGCGACGCCGTGTACGATGAAATTTTTGCGTTGCGTCATCGCATCGTACAACGGTGCGACGTCGTTTTGTCGATGCGACGCCGCTACGCAGTGATGTGGCCTCGCCCTAACTGTTCCTGGTGCAAAGGTACCTATAATACTTGCGGCGTTACCCCGCTGAATGGCGATTAGTATTTGTATTAGTTATTATATTTTATAATATAAATAAATGTTAGTTAAGTATGTGTAGATAAAGCTTTAGTTTTCAAGTTCGAAAGAAATAATAGGTATTAGATTTGATTGATTTTTCCTTCGGTAACCCTGTTGTTAGGTGGTAATGATATTGTCTGGCCCGTGTCGTCGCAGACACCCGCGTTTACCGATAATAGGCTGAATTAAGTTAACTCCATTAAAGCCGTAAACTTAGTACTTTAACATGATCTATTCTAACTAGGGATTAGACACGGAACGCCCCGTGTTTAGAAGTCTGAAGACTTTTTATAAATTCAAATTTCTGTGGGACTCTCGAGTCTTGGCTATCAATTTAAGTAATGTTGTTTTACAATATTTTACAGTCTTATTATGAAAATAATAATTTAGACCCTATAAGAAATTTATTGCGGCTTGTTATAATTTTATTTCATGGTGTATGTAGCCACATAGCTTAGTGTGAACCATTTATTGGAGCAGATATTTTGGAGCATTAATTTAAGTTATTTGTAGAATATAGCTGGTCGGAAAATTATTGACAAAGTAATAGAGCGTACAATGCCCGTAATTTTGAGCAAATCGACGCAGCACTACTTTTCTATACGCACTTCGTATTTGTCTATACACACCGCAGTAGAAAAGGCGAATCTATTCGCACATCTATTTTGCGAACAACTCACGTCTAGATACCTCAGGAGAAACGCCTCCAAGTATACCTCATTGCGGCGCAACTATGCAGGACATACGCATCAATCAAAAGGAGGTGCTTAAGACACTTAGAGGTCTTGACGTGAACAAAGATAGTGGTCCTGATGGTATACCAGCTATTGTATTTAAAACCTGCGCACCTGAGTTGTCCCCGATTCTGACTCGTCATTTCCGTCTTTCTTTGGAGACTGGTATAGTCCCTAAGTGCTGGATGCTTGCAAACGTTCAACCTATTCCAAAAAAGCCCTTGGCGGTGCACTAGCCCTTGGCGATGCACTGCGCAATGTTGCTCGATGTGTTCCACGTAAACTGAAATATGCCATTTATAATTCGTTAGTAAAATCACATTTTTTGTATTTGATTGAAATCTGGGGATCTGCTGCAAAAACAAGACTACATAAACTTCAAAGGTTGTAAAATAAAATAGTTAAGATACTTTTTAATTATCAGTTTTCTACTCCAACCATAAAAATTTACGAAGAAACAAAAATAATGAATATCAAAAAACTTTACACATACAATACATGTATTTTTATCCGTAAAAAAAAAAAAAAAACTAAATAAAAATGTACATGCTAACTTAACTTTCATAAAGCAGAAAAGTGTTGTCGACCGCCGAATACGGCAAGCCAGCTACCTTGTCGTACCAAAGCACCGAACAAATTACGGCAAAACAATGTTTACTGTTGAAGGAGCGCGACTATACAACAAACTACCCTCGCATATAAAAAATGTTGACTTGCTTCACGCATTTAAAAAACATTTAGCCCAGTACATTATCGCAGATAAATAATATTTGAATATGTAAAGCGAGTCACTACCTAACCTAACGATGTACCTATATGTAGAATATTTTACTTTATGAATGCGACGGCGAACACACATTATATTTATTATGTTAAACTATGTTATCACATAAGTGACAAATTGTCTTTGTTGATAATAATGTTCTTTAAACCTAAACCTAAGGCTAGTCGTGCCGATCCTAATAACTACCGGCCTATTTCGGTTACGTCCATTTTGTGTAAAATCATGGAGCACGTACTGAATAGGATCATGGCATACCTTGAAGACAATAACCTCCTCAGTGACCGACAGTACGGATTTCGCCGAAATCGGTCGACTGGGGATCTTCTCGTGTATGCTACACACATTCTGAGCGAGGCCATCGAGAACAACGGTGAGGCCTTGGCTGTGTCTCTCGACATCTCGAAGGACTTTGATAGGGTTTGGCACGACAGTCTCCTTAACAAGCTCCCTGACTACCAGCCTCCTTCTGCTCTTGGATTAAAGACTTCATGAGAGAACGATCGATTCGAGTGGTTGTTGACGGGTGCTCGTCCGATCAAATGGCCATAAACGCCGGCGTACCTCAAGGGTCTGTACTCCCCGCTACTCTCTTCCTGCTGCATATTCATTACCTGCTGAAACCTGGTATCTTAGGTTAGGCAGATGACAGCACAGTTGTAGAAATATACACTTCTGGTCCAAGAGCCAAAAAGGCGGAAATCGAGGCGTTGAGAGAAGATATGGTTGTGCGTATGAATAAAGCTCTAAAGCTGTGTCCGACTGGGGTGACGAAAATCTCGTCAAATTCAACGCCAACAAGACTCAAGCCTGCCTTTTCTCCGCCAAAAAGAGTGAATTTCTTTTGTCTCCTATTTTCCAAAATGTATTCTTATCATTGACATAGACATAGACATAGACAGAAATTTACTGTGACAAAAAACACACCGCCATTGACAGACCGTCTTGAACTGCTTGGACTCACGTTAACCCCAACAATATAAATATTGTTTTTTCTCTCTTGCTGCAGAGAGAAAAAACAAATTTCTCAATTTTCATTAAGAAAAGTTACAGACGAATATGTCGCCAAAAACGCATATTTCGACACTAACAAGAGAATCAAAACCTATGAGGTACTTACCGTTGACCTGTTGGAATTTATCATCGAATTCGATTCCTATTAGAATTAATAACTATAGTTATAACCAAACCAAACTGTGAAATCGAGCTGTCTACGCAATTTTCTAAATAGCCGCAATTTTAATATTTTCGTGCATAAAATTGTTCCAAAATAATAGCGTAATTTACTATCGTAAAATAATATACCGTAAATAATAACTTAAATGCAATTTACGTAGAGTTTACGTATAACACATTCCGTACTAATACGGAATTAGTTTCGAAACATCCAACGAGATATAAATTAGCGATGGGAATCCGGTAATTACGGTCGTCCCGGACTGAGGCTTAACTAACGGCTGACTAAAGGCTCAGACTCAAAGCTCAAACATACATACTCTACGTACGAGTACTATTCGTATGTCAAAACGGTATTTAGCTTTCTTTTTGTCAAATTTCTTTTTTCTTTGACTGACACTAGGAGGCAAGAAAGCTTTTGTACCATTGTATGGATATATCTGAATTATCTACGATCCATGCTAAGCCCGCTGGTTTGAAATATCAGAACAATCAAATTATGTATTTTACATAATTGTACCCGATAAATCCATTAAAGGTTAATTTCATTAAACAACGAACAGTAAATAACGAATAAAACCTACATTTGAGTTTAGTTTAGTTTCAGGTAACAAAAGAATCAATATGTATAGCTACGTTTTAATTAAAATACTTACGTGAAATACCTAACAGTTTGACCTTCAGAAAATCTAGATAGAACATGGATTAGATAAACAAAATTATAACAAGTAGCAATTACGTGTCCTAAATTATACAAAACTTTGCCACGGGAGTGACGAGATACGCGTATGGTTCAGTAGCTATTACCATTATCAATAATGAAACGATATAGCCAGCAATATTTATGAAGAACGTTTTTCAAAAATTTATATTTAAAACTGAATGATTTTCAAAACATTTGTTACATATTTCTACGTCAAGGATGAAAAAAAAAGAATAAAATTCGACTGAGAGTTGAGATTTTCTATTAAATTCGCATGTTCTTTGTTTGTAGTAAAAAGATCTACGTTTGAGCACCAACTCTGATTTTCATATTAGTGGCATAGTATTTGGATTAACTAATAAACATGAACGAATTCGAATCTTATATCTTATGTTACGAGTATGTCTTATTTTTGCAGCAAGCTTGAATTAAGGATCTATTTGACATTTTCGTTAAACTTTCAATAAGTTTCATAAAACAGGCATTACATCTAGTATTGAGGTTAATAAATAAATATGAATAGAATTGTTCTAAAATGTTAGAGAGAGAGAGATAAATTAATAGTTCAAATATTCAATGAAATTATCATGATTTCAGCGAATGAGTCAACAATAAGTATATATATATGTATGTATATGTGTATATGTATATGTATATGTATATGTATATGTATATGTATATGTATATGTATATGTATATGTATATGTATATGTATATGTATATGTATATGTATATGTATATGTATATGTATATGTATATGTATATGTATATGTATATGTATATGTATATGTATATGTATATGTATATGTATATGTATATTTATATGTATATGTATATTATATGTATATGTAGTATATGTCATATATGAACAACAACAAAAAAGAGTTGAAAAAAAACATACTCTACATATGCAAGGTGCCATATTTTTCTATTTTCTTCCATAACTATTCCGCATTTATTCATAGAAAACACCAACAAGCATAATTTCGTATGTATAGTTCCAAATATCCTCTACACAAAATGGCTGTAAAAAACGTACAGATAGGCATGACACATTTATAAGGGTTCATCGTAGTACTACGAAATCCTAATACGAATAACGGTACGTTGTTACTGTTAATAACGTCTACGGCGTAGTAGCGTAGCAGCGAAGCGATGTAGCTGGCTAACTAGCTTACAAGACAGCTCAAGCGTAGTAGAATCAGCTTCGTGACGTCACCATAATGTACTTCAGGTGACATGTCTGTATAATTATCTGTGGTATAGCTACATATACCGGGTTACACAGAAGGGCTGTTTTAAGAAAGAAGCTTGTAATACACAGTAAAATATTTTTTATTAATTTTTATGTATGTCTGAGTGTGGTGAGGTGACATTAGCTCTTCTTTTAAGCTATTGCATAGCTTCTATCGCGGCCCTTGAGCGTGGAGCCCGAATCCAGAAATTCCGTAACGAAAATAACCTAACACACCGCGCGTAAAGCTATTATGTAATAGCTTTACCGCGGCAGTCTCCGAGTGCCACACGTCTTTTTTATACAATTTAATGTGTTGAGGCAATCAATACGCCTTCTAATGTCTCTTATCGTTAATCTTAATCAGAATCGTATTGAACCTAACCTAATAATGGATATATCTGAATTCTGACAACCGAACCTTTGTAAATAAGAAGCTTTCTGGATATAATTAAACAGAATGGTTAGGTTTCTGTTTTATTATCTCCAGAAAGCTTCTTCTTCATCATCTAACCTAATAATTGACCGGTCTAATGAAACTTATGGCTAACAAACTTATGGAATCAGAAACTAGTGTCAAACAAACAAAATTAGACATTTTTGTTGTATTGAATTTTATGGCTATTGTTTCCTAATTCAAGGTCGCTGATTTCAAACATACTCATTTTTTTTAACAAATCCATTTTTTCCAAGAAATAAGCTGTAAGAAGCACATTGAAGAGATGTCGCATATTCAGCAGCTTAGTATGAGCATGAATGTACACTTCCCCCACCAGCCATTTGGGCTGTTTCCCTAAAAATTTTAGTAATCTGAGTTAAGAACAAGGGGGAAGGTATTTGGACTATGGAGGAGCGGTACCAGGCTCACTGGAATGCCCACATGATGGCGGACTACTATTGGAGCATTACTAACAGCCCGTATGAACCAAGTCAAGAGAGAAAATTTTATATAAGGCTTATAATTGTTTGTCTCAAGATATTTAATTAATTTTTTTTCTTAAAATTCACGTTTACATTAAATGTATCTCAAAAACTAAAGCTAAACAAAACAAAAGCACTGATTTCAGATCTAAAATAAGCACCCCTATAACTACAGAGCAGTACAATATTAGTCGTACTAATTTATGCAAAAAAATTATGTTCCCTAAATTAACAAACACGAAGAAAACAAGAAAGTTGATATTAATACCAAAAATTAAATGCTTTTCAATAAATAATTTATTTTCGATAAATAATTATTTGAATCATATTTGTCATCAACAAATATAATTTGCTGCCAATAAAGGTTGGTACTAAAGATAAACAAAATTCCTTCATTGTAAAACTATAATCTTTTAGGCTTTATTTGGTAAAAATACTTTTGTATGGGAATTGTAACAATTTAAATAAGTTATCATCAAACGCGTTATAGACTGAATTATTATTAAATACTTTAAACATTCAAAGGTTACTTTATTAAACGCCAACGATACACATGTGGAGGGAAACAATTCAAATTTCAAACAGTTTTTGTGGCCTTGTACCCAGCTCAGTTAATTATTGTACAAATTCATAATGTTTGCGACAATTTAAGATTATTATATTTTCACGTCAAATTAACTATCAATAATGCACCTCGTTGCTTACGTATCCCGAGAAGTTGCTTGATTTACTAATAAAACCGGACAAGTGCGAGTCAGACTCGCCCACCGAGGGTTCCGTACAAACTAGAAAATAAAAGGGGGAAATCATATATTTTTTATATTTTCCTTTTGTTTTAGCTTATGCTACTGAATATCGTTCGTTCGTATGCGTTCTTTCATATGACACCCCACATAATACGGTTAATTCACTTTAAAATTTGGACCTTCATTCCTTGCACAAAGACACTATTTTTTTGTGATTAAATTAAAAATGTCCAGTATTCTGATTTTTGTCTATATGTGTACTCTAACACAATGCTTCTTGGCAAATTTCATTGTTCTAGGACAACGGGAAGTACCCCATAGGTTTTGATTCCCTTGTAAGTGTCGAAATGTGCGTTTTAACGATATATTCGGCTGTAACTTTTTTTACGAAAACTTAAAAACTTATTTTTTCTTTCTGCAGCAAGATACTATGGATTTGCGTATATGTTTTTAATTTCAACTCTATACCTTCACGCGTTCCCGAGATAAAGGTCTTGACACCCGACGGACGGACAGACGGACAGACGGACAACAAAGTGATTCTTTAAGGGTTCCGTTTTTTCCTATTGAGGTACAGAACCCTAAAAATAGGTTACTATGTTAATATATGTTATATGAAGTATTATTGATAAACAAAATGACATGATAATATAAATAAAACCGGACACATATTTGCCTGATTTAATTAAAAATGTCCAGTTTTCGGATTTTTTCCTATATGTGTACTCTAACACAATGCTTCTTGCCAAATTTCATAGTTCTAGGTCAACGGGAAGTACCCCATAGATTTTGATTCCTTTGTGAGTGTCGAAATGTGCGTTTTTACGACATATTCGGCTGTAACTTTTTTTATGAAAACTGAGAAATTTGATTTTTCTTTCTGCAGCAAGATACTATGGATTTACGTATATTGTTTTAATTTCAACTTGATACCTTCGCGCATTCCCGTCTTTAAATAAAAACTACGGGTCACTCACGTCTGTTTTGAGCCGAAATATCCGACTATAGTTTCAACCGCATTCGGCGGTCTTTTTCAAAGGAGCAACACACACGTCACTCTCGGTAGGTGACGCGCCTTGCACTGGCATTCCGATCTTGACACCAGGACGGACGGACAGACAGACAGACAGACAGGCGGAAAGACGGACAGACGGACAGACGGACAACAAAGATATCCTATAAGGGTTCCGTTTTTTTCATTTGAGGTACGGAACCCTAAAAATGGACAAAATAAATAGTGTCCTGGGTGGACCGATACTCATATACTAACTAAATGACGAACTTGAAGATTTTGATACAAAGACTGTTTGTCGCCGCGCTAAAGCCTAATTTAGATTGAGAAGTCTAGCGGCGTCTATTTATCGGTTCAAATTATTTTGAAAATCGAAATTATTTTAATCGTGTAAGGGGTCTAACTAGATCTCATTGCGCTCGGCCGTTTTTTAAGGCCTGACGCTACATCCTGTGGGGGAGGGGGTTATTATTTTTACTGCGTAAGAAGGAGGTGTTTTTCGAGTGAATGTATGTTTGTATGTATATATGTGGGTATGTTTCTATATGATCGCCTACAAGCCTAAACGGAAAGCCTAACCTATAATTATTCAAAATAATGCGCATTTATAGTTTTTACAGCTGTTCTGCGACTCGACAACAAATTAAGCGTAACAAAATCGTAAGTCAAAATTCAAAATCAAAATTAGGAATAATAAATTTGCAATCAATGCATTCAAATGGTTGTATTTATAATTTTTGATAGCGTAAAAGTCGTTTTTATCCAGTCGGGTATTTCATTTTACTTTTAACACAGATGCTTGTATGGTTTATCTGGGCCACAAAACCTATGATACGCTAACAAGATCAATGAATCAAATTACTTCCAAGATTTAATTTAAAAAACCTTTAAATTTTTAATAATTTAACATAGAATACCACAGACGAATAAATCTATACCGAAAACAAAAAACCCGTCCGCATTAGAGCTATTCTATGTATCTGATATGACGTAGGTATTTAAATTTATAATTTATGTAAATGAGCATTCTTTAGAATAACTCTTTGTAAAATCACCAATGTTTGGCAGAATAGACTACGAAAGAGTGCATTTTAGGGTTTCCTAGTAACACTTATATTCGCCATGACTGTCTGTACGTGTTAATAACGTACGATGATAAAATATCATCGAAGTGCATGTAGAAAAGTGAACAGCAAGTCGCGTATGTACCTATATAGTAGTGCGTATTTTGAAGTCGTTTTTTTTCAGTTTTTTTTACTATAATAATTTTATACAGATAATTATTTGTTGCAACGATAGTTCTCTATCCAAACAGACTCTGGCAGTTAATATAGGCTTTACAATTGAAATTGGTAAAATTTTACTTCCAAGATTTCTTTACCTTCATAATTAATTAATGACAAAAATTGTGATAAAAAGGGGATCAGAAGTTTTCGCTTCACCTAATTGTCTACGACTCAATACGTTTTTTGTGAGAAAGTATATGTAAAATCGCCCTAAAAGATTATAAATGCTCATTCTTTAGAATAATTCAAGTAAAATCACTTGTTTATTACGAAAAAATTAGTTGGAGGTTACGAAAAAACGCATTTTTTGATTTTTGCATACTCACAAACATGTATGTCACAACAAACAAAACACATATATATATATATATATATATATATATATATGTATGTATGTATGTATATATATATATATATATATATACATACATACACTCGAAAAACATAACCCTTTCTTCTTTGTGTCTAACATTGAACGTAGGTTTCTTTTGAAAAAACCTGCGTTCAATGTTTGAAACGAATTCAAAGTTACCTTCGTTGACTGTACAATAACAAGAAAATTAACAAATGTTGCAGTTGTAGCCATTGAGTGTCGTGTTACAGGATGAAATACAAAGCAATTTGACTTAAAAAAAAGACTTAGAACTAGACGCTATGTCAGGCCACCATGTATATTATACATATTACACATACATGCATATTTAGGCCACCTTCGTCTGGTAAACAGTGTAACCTAAGCCAGACGCAATTATGCACCTGCGTTCGAATAAACACTGCGTAGGCGCTATAAGAGATAAGGATCGTAAGGAGAGTGACTGGTACCTACCAGTAAACCTACCTACTGCTGACATAACTAGGTAGATACGAAACAATATAACTTGCAAAGACCGAGCACAAACACAAAAGGCTGCATTAGGGCCTGTTCACACTTGTTGCTTTGTTTGTTAGAGACAAAGTAGTTTTAGTATATAAATTTTATATTTATGTGTATAGTATAATAACAGTTTAAATCATCGGATTTTAATATTTACATAAGTAAAATACTTTAATATATCTGTTACTGTAAAAGCCCGAATATTGGTAAATCTTAGGTTTTACCAGTAAATCTTAGGGTTTACCAACACGAGTCGGTAAATGTAAGAATATGTAAAAAAGAAACGATTTTATCGGGCTTTTACCATTAGAATTTAATACATGCTAGGTTTTACCAGTGACGGTTGGTAAATGTTAGTTTTGGAAATAAAACAATGCATACGTTACTGTATTCGGCTTTTACAGTAACATATATAATAACATTTGTTTGATTGAACGATGTAGCTTGGTGCAACGCAGTCATAGGTATAAGCAATAATTTCTTCAGAGATTAGGTTATGGTATTTTTTTTAATACAAAAAAAAAACATAACCTAATCTCTGAAGAAATTATTGCATATACCTATACCAGGATCAACTAGTTTGACCTAGCCTAAACTGGTCTATTATGCATTGTTTTATTTCCAAAACCAACATTTACCAACCGTCACTGGTAAAACCTTAAAGCATGTACTAAATTCTAATGGTAAAAGCCCAATAAAATCGTTTCATTTCTACATATTTTTACATTTACCGACTCGTGTTGGTAAACCCTAAGATTTACTGGTAAAACCTAAGATTTACCAATGTTCGGGCTTTTACAGTAACATATCTATATATTATGTAACTTCAGTAGTTTTTTATATTAGGATATTAGTTAATTTACTTGTTTATGTCTTATGGTAATTTATTGTATAGGTAAGCTCCCTCGTACATTATGCATATGTTCATCCTTATAGACTAACTTTAGGTTTTCTTGTAGTACTCGCGCGATATTTTCACCATTTCGCACTTAATTTGAGCGTACTATAAGCAAATTTTAAAAACATAGTCCACGCCCAGTCATATCTTCATTCGTGATTTCGTGCTTTAGTGCTTCGGTAGTTCGCACGTGGCCCGTAGTTAAATTTGGGGCCTCTAAATAACAATGAGAGCGTTGTCCCTTCGGACTCATTTCGGAAGTGTTTCGGGAGTTTTTGTTTAAACTAAACAAAATAATGTTTACATTGAATATGTTACGTACGTAAGTACAATGTCGGCATTCAGGTGAGTGATTTTATCTTTTCATAATGCTTAAGGTGCCGAAGATAACAATAAGATTACGCATAATTGGAGCTTTAAGAAGATAGAAAGAAAGAAACTACCTAAGGAGAAAAATTAATGCGCTAAAGCTGTTAAGGGTTTGCGTGCTCTCCGTGCGGTTGCACTACCCTAGTCTAATTTTTTTGCGAACAGTATGCTACGACTGTTTCTTAAAATCATAACAGCACTCATAAAACACATAGTTTAAAGCGTAATGCGCAATTAAGCATAAAGAGTATTTACTATTTTTATATGATAAAGCTGTTAATGGCTTGTGTGCTCTCCATTAAGCGGTTGAGTGCAACCGCTTAATGGAGAGCACAACAAAAAAAAAGACGGGTAGACACCCGTTTTTTTTTGTGAACAGTATTCTACGACTGTTTCTTAAAATTAAAACAGCGCTTCTACGACACATGGTAACCTATTTATTGTCGATTTTTAATAAGTTTCAATTCGCTAAAGCTGTTAAGGGTTTGCGCGCTCTCCATTAAGCGGTAGCGCTACCCGATTATTTTTCGCAGACTGTATTTTACGACTGTTTCTTAAAATTATACCAGCACTTTTATATCTGGATAAAAGTATGCAGATTTTTATATATCTGACGTATGGATCTAAGTGTGATAAAACATTGCACATCTTTTACAATCTGAAAATGTTCAGGGTTTTCGTATTCTCCGTTAAATGGTTGTCACCACGATATATTCATTCTCGGTGAACAGTATCATTGTTGTTTCTGAAAATTACATCAGCGAGTACGCGTTAGTAAACATCAATCTGTGAAAAGTATTGTGTACTTTTCATTTAAAATCACAGCCCCTTAATGTCTGTGTGTATTTTTCAAGCGTTTATCAACGTCTGAATATTTATAGATTTTGCAGGAGCCCGGAGGGTTGGTGATGAGTATTTATCACGAACACTGTGTGGCTGCATATATATATTTAACAAACAATATTTTACAACTGTTGCTGTAAATTTAAGCAGCAAATATTCACTTTCAGAATATTAATCCATGAACAGGATTATATACTTTATACAAAGTATTTAAGGGCTTGTGTGCACAAGTGGTTGTCGCCGCCCCAATTAACTTGTAATAATGTGCGCAAATATTGCGCACATACATAATATAATTATCTTATGAACGCGGATTTGGTGTGGATTCCAATTTCCAGTGCTTTGGTTCCAGTGTTTGTCTTTTCTTTTCCTGCTTGTAGATTGTTAAGGGCCTAGCGGTTATCACCGTCCGAATTTGCATATTCTTGCTAACAATATTATATTACTGTTTATAAAATTACAACAGAAATTATATAAAATAAAAAAATTACATACTCCATTGTCATATTTTTCTAATTTTTACAAAAACATATTTTAACGCCCAGAATATAAATATGGGGATTCTCAAGTGATGGGGAAAGACAAAATACGAGACCAGAGGAAGCAACAAAAGAGTGTTCCATAAATGTTTTTCATAGAGAAACAAGAACGTGATGAGTCGATCCCAGCAACCTGGTATCTGAATCATTTTTACAAATATTTTTCATACACAGAAATACAAAAAGATCTAGCCCACAGGCTAGTGCATCACACCTGTAACTATCCATTAAAATGATACCTACTACTCATAAAATTGTAAGATGATTACTTCTGCAGATTGGAATGATACATTTGCCTATTATGATAACTATAAAAGATAGACACAGAGCTATTGAATCCCACCAAACAATAATAACGCATTGACAAAGATGGGACGCAAGCCGTCTTTTGTGCGAAACTCTTTATCGAAAGCTTTATTCTGTTTCAATAAAAAAGGGTCATAAATAAATAATAAAAAAAAGAAATAATAAAAAAAAAAAAAAAAAAATGCAAACGGCTATAACAATGTAGCGAATATACCATCAACTAGACCTATAAAACGGAATAGTAATCCATATTTCAGCTCCGCATGCAGCTGGATCTTTCGAGAACAAAGTCCTCGAAAACAAACATATATATAAATATAATTATTATTATATATCGGCATTTGTGATCGTTCAGTCATTTACGGCATATACCGCAAGCGCAGTGCAACAGGTAAGGACAGTTTGTTCGCCTTCAGCAGTTAATTTGTACAATATCATGAAATAATGAATCTCAAACATTTTCGCCCAAGGAATATTCAAATGTGGAAATTATAATATATAATTAATCTCCATTTTAAATATTTAAGTATTGTACTACTTAAAATTGATTGATATAGGATCTCATGGCAAAAATCGACAACTGGGATACACATTTTTTATTTGAAATCTTACCGAACCATTTTTATGTATTACTGTTCGGTTTTGGTACTCTACTGTATACATTTTGTCCAAAATAATGAAACGTGTGGTTCAATTGCTGCTTTTTAGCAACCTTGCTTAACAATATGTTTTGATATTTCTCATTAAAATATCAATCTTTTATATAATATGAGCAGTACTTGTATATTATAACCATAGCTATATAATTATTAACCTACGCCTCTTGGCTTTATTATGATGAATAAACATGCTACTTGGTTCCGTACAATACATGTTGGTTCCTAATCTTGGTAGATGCAGGAAAACATGAGGTCAGACTGCCAAATAAAAGATAAATAAAACCGGCCAAGTGAGAGTCGGATTCGCGCACGAAGGGTTCCGTACCATTATCTATAAAAACGGCAAAAAAAACAAGTTTGTTGTATGGGAAATATTAATATTAATTTTATTTTAATTTAATTATTTATTTTTAACAAACACAAAAATAATATAACTCAATATTCAGTTAACATTTCAAGCGTCTACCTGTTGCCGTTATCGAGCAAAAACAAGCAAAAAAAAACACGTTTGTTGTATGGGAGCCCCCTTAAATATTAATTTTATTCTGTTTTTTAGTTTTGTTGTTATAGCGGCAACAGAAATACGTCATCTGTGAAAATTTAAATTGTCTAACTGTCACGGTTCATGAGATACAGCCTGGTGACAGACGGACGGACGGACAGACAGCGGAGTCTCAGTAATAGGGTCCCGTTATTACCCTTTGGATACGAAACCCCAAAAAGGCGAATCACAATAAATGCATAGTTTAATCTAAAATAACATTGTAAAATACTTCAAAATATCTAGAAACCTGCTTAGTTTTTAATTGAAGTAAGCTATATATATTTATTATTTATACGAGAATCAAGATAATATAATGGCCTATACATATACGAGTATGATGGAATCAGTCAATTGCTTACTCTGTATGTGTGATAAATGAAGATCAGTTTTATAATGTCCAAATGATGAAGAACTACGTAGTTATGATAAAACTTCACTAGATAAGTTCGTTTAATCACTAATTATATTTTGAATCCCATAATTTGTTCTAGGACTCTAGGTCTTTTAAGTAGACATAAGTTATTTGCTTGTCTTGTGATAGTCTTTTGTAAGTAGTCTTTATGTAAATGTTAGTTGTGTATGTACATCTTTGGTTAAAAAAATTCTTTTTAATATGCATGTAGGATTATAATTATATATTTGAGGTATATTCATAAGTTTGGTTTCTTCGTAAATTTTTGTAGTTGGCGTTAAATAATAATATCTAAATAGGACTTTAATTTAGACTTTTTTTGCAAGGTTTCCAAATTTGTTCTGGCCGCTGTACCCCAAACTTCGATTAAATAATCTAAGTGAGGTTTTATCATCGAATTATAGATTTTATATCATACATGTTTTGGAAAGCATCGTGCTATGTTACGTAGTGCACCCGTCAATGCAGTAAGCTTGCTTCTAATATACTCTACATATGTATATGGGGTTTCCAACTTAGCTGCTTGTCAAGTAATAAGCCTAGATACTTTTCTTTCTCAATTTCATTATATATTTATTAAGGGCTGAACTTCCCAGTTTTTTATTATTTTTTGCAGTAAATAAGACATAGTTTTGGAGGTATTTAGAGTAAGTAAGTTAGATTTACTACACTACCGACTGGCCTTGTGGCTCAGTTGGTAGTGTGTTTACGTCTACCTGCTGAACTGTAAGGTCGTGGGTTCAATCCCCACCCAGGGCAAACATTTGTGTGATGAGCATGCATGTTTGTTCTGTGTCTGGGTGTTTCTATGTATCATATGTATATATTTACAAAAAAAGTATATATGTATTCTATCAGCCATCTAGTTCCATAGTACAAGCTTTGCTTAGTTTGGGCCAGATTGTGTTGTGTGAAATGTCCACAAATATTTATATTTATTTATTTTATTTTAGCCAGGTATTGAGAACGTCATGATCTTGTGCTTTTTCTATGATACGAGCTATATAATTTTTAGCATAAAATAAACTCGTGTCATCAGCATATAGGATTATATCTCCTTTCAGGCCAATCTTGTATATGTCGTTTATATGGACCAGAAGCAATGACCCGAGTATAGAGCCCTGAGGAATACCATAAGTTATTAATTGGGGTAGACTCTCGATTCCGTTTGTTTTAGTTATCTGGTACAAATACAAATATTTATTTATAACTCCATAGTTATACGTCAAATAAATTCAATAAACAGTGTATAGTACAACATTAATTCTGAGTCTTCGATAATAATAATAAAAATTGATAATTCAATAAAAGTCACAGCCGAATATGTCGTAAAAACGCACATTTCGACTCTCACAGAGGAATCAAAACCTATGGGGTACTTCCCATTGACCTAGAACTCTGAAATTTGGTAAGAAGCATTGTGTTAGAGTACACATATAGGAAAAAATCCTAAAACTGGATTTTTTTCCGAGCGGTGAGCAAGGAATGTGTTAAATATTTTTACGATGTATATTTTTCGGTTTATGAAGGAAAATATAAAAAAAAATATGATTTCCCCCTTTTATTTAGTTTGTATGGAACCCTCGGTGGGCAAGTCTGACTCGCACTTGTCCGGATTTATTTGCGTTGCTTTTGCTTTGCTAGCCCGGAGAGGTAGGTACTTGTAGACCCTTTTTAAAAGGGACTTTGTTATTTTTTTTAAACACCCGCGTTCGTGCTTTTTTAAATCTATGACATACATATTACAATGTTTTACATACAAAATAAAAATCGGTTGTCTGTAAAGTCCGTTTACGGACGATAGTTTAACGTGACAACGTCATAACAAAACATTGATGAAATGATGATTATTTAACGGGACAATGAGCGTAACGGGATAATGAGCGTAGCGGGACAATGAGTAATACTTTTTCGTGCGTGCAGCCGGCGTTCATCGATTTATTAGACGTTGTCACGTCAATAAAATGTGCTTTGATGTAGCCCACTGTCACAGAACATAATTATAATGTGACAAATAACTGACAAGAATTATTCTAAAGAAAAAGAGTACCTATAAATTTACAAAAAATAAGCGTCCATATGCGTGTCGTGCCATGCGCAAAGTAGGGTTCCGTAGTTGCACTTCATAATTTGTATGAACTTAAAAAAATAGGGATTTAAATTTTGATTTCTTTTCCAGGAAAGTACCCCATAGGTTTTGATACCCTTGCGAGTGTCGAAATATGCGTTTTTTGCGACATCATCATCATCTCAGCCATAAGAAGTCCACTGTTGGACATAGGCCTCCCCCATGGATTTCCAAAAAGACCGATTGGAAGCGGCTTGCATCCAGCGTCTTCCCGCCACTTGTATGAGGTCGTCTGTCCATCTCGTGGCTGGTCTTCCTACGCTGCGCTTGCCGGTACGTGGTCTCCACTCGAGAACCTTTCGGCCCCATCGGCCATCAGTTCTGCGTGCTATGTGCCCTGCCCACTGCCACTTCAACTTGCTAATCCGCTGTGCTATATCGGTGACTTTTGTACGTCTACGTATCTCTTCATTTCTGATTCGATCTCGTAGAGAGACTCCGAGCATAGCCCTCTCCATAGCTCGTTGCGTGACCTTGAGCTTCCTTATAAGGCCCATAGTTAGGGACCACGTTTCAGTGCCGTATGTCATCACTGGTAACACACACTGGTTGTAAACTTTCGACTTGAGGGACTGGGGAATATTGGACGAGAAGACGCTTTTAAGTTTCCCGAACGCTGCCCAGCCGAGTTGGATACGACGATTGACCTCCCTCGTAAAGTTGGACCTGCCTAATCGGACCGTCTGTCCTAAGTAGACGTATTCGTCAACAACTTCAAGAGTGAAGTTCCCCACAGATATTGAGGTGGGCACTACATGGGCGTTCGACATAACCTTCGTTTTGTCCATGTTCATTTTGAGGCCCACCCGTTGGGAAACTCTATTGAGGTCTTCGAGCATCGTACTGAGCTCTTCCATCGACTTTGCCATGACTACTATATCGTCGGCAAACCGAAGGTGAGTGATGTACTCGCCGTTAATATTAATGCCGAGCCCTTTCCATTCCAGAAGCTTACTAATATATAACTTTTATTTACTAACTATAACTTTTTTTTTATGGAAACATAATTAGGTTTTTCTCTCCGCAGCAAGAGACTATGGATCTGCGTATATATATAGTTTTAATTTCAACTTGATACTTTCACGCATCCCAGATATACAGGTCTTGACACCCGGATGGACAGACAGACAACAAAGTGATCCTATAAGGGTTCTGTTTTTTCTTTTGAGGTACGGAACCCTAAAAACGAGTAAATTTGTTCATTATAGGAACAGAAACAACAGAAAACATGTTAGAAACGAAAACTATGATGGATTCTGCCATGGCGATAGAGGCAACGACGCTGTCGAGCCATCAAGCTCTGATGCAGCCCGAGTCTGAAGTACAGGCCTTCTATAGACACTCCGTGGTGTTCCTCACTGGAGGCTCCGGATTCCTAGGGAAACAACTCATTGAGAAACTCTTTAGGTATGTACATATGCGGGTGTTTAATAAACGACGAATGTTCCTCAAGAGGTCGTACATCATTATGGAAAAAATTTTATGCGTTCATGAAAAAAATATTTGTTCCTAAACTTATATTTCAATATGTGAATTATTATATGTGTTTGTTATTAGTATATGTGTGTTGATCCTATAGTGATGGCTTCAATGGCCATAAAGTAAGTCCATCTAGGCAAATAAAATGTATGTGTCAGTCAAGTCACTTAGCATAAATTCAAACAATAAATGAGCCAGATGAATTTTTCATAGAACATGTGCTAGCTACACTACGTTACCTACTTGGTGTATCTTACATGGTGTATGTTCCTTCGTGTTATGGTGAAAACATGCTAGATTTTTCTTCTTTAAAAAAACCTATATTTATTTATGGGGATAAAAACACATTTTACCTATTATAATTCTTGAACTATCTCCAAAATTTATTTCACAGTGTTTCCTAGAGCATATACCTATGTTTTTTAAGTTTACTACAAACTTACAACAGTTTTTAACTTACTATAATTTTATTACAATATTTTTTAACGCTATTACAGGTCGTGCCACATAACAAAGTTGTACTTATTATTGCGATCAAAACAAGGCAGAAACATCCAAAACAGAATTGACGAGTTTTTAAGAGATCCAGTAAGTAATTTTTTAAAGTTTCTCTATTTGATCATAATAATATCTCTTTAGTGTCTCATAAACATAATTACCTCAACGTTTCGCCGAAGTTGCATCCAACCGTGGTCGCGTTTTTTTTTTAAATTCGAAAATAGGCTTGCACTTGGCCGTCAACTCACCTGGTGTTAAGCGACAGTTACGGTCTACGATGGAGCGCGCGATGGGATGAATGGATCTGACTTTTGGAGAAATGCGAATCTATAAGAAATGAAAATATTATACTTAAAGCTGCCCTCATTTTGCAAACACAGATCAACATACCTAGAGCACTTTAATAGTATATCTACCTAGAGTCCGCGCCGTCACTGAACCACTGAACCACAATGACAGTAATATTTCATAACTGAAATCGCAGCTTAGTTTCACTTTTATTCGTATTCCAGCGAACAATGGCGGACAGTTCCAAAATTTTGCCGTCAGACTTCACAGTGGTAGCGCGGACTCTAGCAACAAAATTCCCCGGTCTATCGTCACAATCCTTTTGTTTGCAAAATTATATTTAAAATTGTAGGTAGAAATTCAATATTTGCTTGAATTTCAGGTATTTGATAACTTACGGAACCACCAGCCGCAATTTTGTAAAAATATTGTGGGGATCGAAGGAGATGTATCAGAAATTAGGCTTGGTATAAAAGATGAAGATTGGAAAATTTTAACTGGAGAGGTAAGAAATGATAATTTAGAATCTACGTTTGACCACCAACTCACTTGATGGTAAACGATGGTGTGACCTAGGATGAAGACATAGTTCTAGTAGAAAATAAATAAATAAATTTTCTTTTTCAAGATATCTAACTACTCTTTTCTTAACCAATTTCTCCAGAATTTTAGAGAGCGTTGAAAGCAATGAGATAAGTCTGTAGTTGGAAGGTTTTTTTTTATCGCCGTCCTTAAAAATGGGACACACAACAGCTTTTTTAAAACAATCTGGAAATGTGCCTGTACTAAAACTCATGTTACATATGAAAGAAATTGGTTCAGCCAGTAATTGTATGTACTTTTTTACTAAATTTGGTGTAATATTATCCCATCCTGGAGCACTTTGCGTCTTAAGACCCATCACTATGCATCTAATTTCCACAGGATCAGTAGGCATCAGGGACATTGATTTGACCGTCTTAAACTTGTTCATTTCCATGGATGCTAAATCTGTTTCTGTAGTATTTAATTTATGCAGAGTTGTATCAGCAAGAGTTTTTCCAATTGACGCGAAATATGTGTTAACTTCATTAAGGGACTCTATGGGATTATTTTTTATGCCTAAAAAATCCAGAGAGGGCGTTTTTGAACTACTAATGTTGCATACTTCTTTAATTGTCTTCCATGTATCTCTTATATTTCCTTGGCTCTTATGTATTTTATCTTTATAATACTCTTTCTTTAATGTCTTGATAATTTTGTTACAAATATTTCTGTATTTAGTATATATTTCTTTAGAATCAGTGTTTTCCGGTATTTTTTTAGCATTTTTATGAAGTTTATCTCTCTTTCTTATACACCTGATAACTCCTTTTGTGATCCACGGTTTCAATGGTTGATGTCTTTTAGCTGTCTGCTTAATTTGTTGATTCTCATGAATTATCTTCAAAATTGTATTAGTAAAAACATCAGCTGCCGTATTCACATTGTCATTAATAGAGTATAAGCCCTCCCAAGACTCTTGCATTAAAGCTTCTTTTATGGAGTCATGATTATATATGACTTTGTTGCATGAAACATGTTTTTTACAATACTAACGTTATTGATGTGTAGCAAAATTGGATGGTGGTCTGTGATTCGCTGTTCAATACTAAAGTTCTCCAAGTAGCATCACATTTAACCATCATATGATCGAGGCACTTTTGTAATATCCCTATTAAATGATTTTATATATTCAAAAACGTTGTGGTGCGCGAGAGAGACAGCTGCGTGCGTTGAGCAAATTCATAAGACGTGTGTATCTGTGTATTTGGGTGACTGTCGCTATCAAACCAGTGGAGGGATATTGATCTTTTTTTAGAGTTCCATAGTAAACAATCCCCCATTCCCCTTCCCCTTATTAGTCCGTCTGTCTGTCAAAAACTATTCATGATAGAAAACTATAATTTTGCATGGACATACATATTAATAACGCCGAAAAAGTAGTAGAATAAAATTTTGAAAAAAATGTTTGTGAACCTCTTCTACGTGTAAAGTGAGAATTAATTATTGTATGTCATGTACTCCATCATATGGGGCATCCCTACATTGCGCGTGGCACGAAACGCACTTGGTCATTTATTTTAATTTTTATACTTGTGTTTCATTAAAATCGGTTTAGCCGTTTTTTAGTGTTGAAGATTTAAAAATTCTAAGCTTATTTTGATCTGATTTGGATTGGTCCCTAGGTTATGAGGATACGTAGAGAAGTAACACTTAGTTATCATTTCAATATTTTAATTTGACCTGCGTTATTTTTAACCGACTTCAAAAAGGAGAAGTTTCTGGATTCAACTGTATCTTTTTTTCGTATGTTTGCTACCGAACTCCGTCATTTATGAACCGATTTGTTTGAATATACTTTCAAATTGGTCCCATAGAAATTTCATCAAAAGTTCAGTAGTAAATAACCGACTTCAAAATGAGACATTTCGTTTTTAAATCCAAAAAACGAAATGTCTCATTTTGAAGTCGGTTATTTCAAGTAACTTTACTTATTTTCAACCGACTTCCAAAAAAGAGGAGGTTCTCAATTCGACTGTTTTTTTATTTATTTAATGCTTGTTACCTCAAAACTTTCGACTACCGAACCGGGACGATTTTGATGATTCTTTTTTTTTATTTGAAAGCTGGTGTATTATAAGTTTAATTCATGTTATGGCGTTCTTGAACTAGGTAGATGTGATATTCCACGTGGCAGCGACCACCAGATTTGACGAGACCCTACGGACATCTACTATCATCAATGTAAGAGGAACAAGAGAGGCAATGCTCTTAGGGAAAGCGTGCAAGAAATTACGGTAAACCTATCATTATATTATTAATTTATATACCTTCTAGATCAACGAGCTCCATCCTCGGCCACATCGTTGCTTAACATCAGGCTAGTTGGTGGTCAATCGTAGATCTATATAACATCAAAATAAAAACAACATCATATATATATTAATTAAATTTAATACATAAGTATCTAATGCGCGAGGCCTGATATTATGTTCTTGAACGCATGTACATAATACTGTGACTTGTGACATTAATGTAATTTTGTCGAGCTTAGTGAAGCATAAGCATGTCACAAATCTTAATTAAGAGTTCGGTTATAACAGTTGAACATAAAAGTTGAGCCTTCTAAACTCCATCGGCCTTGTCGAAAAACATTACTTTACTATATTCATCGTCTTAAATGCTCTGTCTCCTTTCCGCAAGTGTCATTACGTGTCAGCGAGATGTTGACAAAATATGTTAACCATTGCTTAAAGTTTAGTAACGTTTTTCGGTAAGGCCGCATATGTATTTTTTTAGACTTGAAACTTTTGTACCTACTGAAATATACGTTAGTAAATTTATATTATTACCTTGAATCTAAAGACTTTTGCAACATTTCATTTAGACATTTCAACGTTCAACGTTTATATAATTAGCGTTGGTTTGTCTTTTTTTGTTTTTAATTAATTATACTTGTTGTCAAAAAAACTCTTGGTGTATGTATACCTAATAGCAATTCCTAGTTGTATATTTTATTTGAAGGTTACATTTTGTAGGTAACAAAATAGACACGTTTTCAATGTTTGGCTTGAAGATTTTGTAGTACTGTAAGGAACCATGACCAAAATTATGGTGCGTATCTGGCCCAACTCATAAGCATTGCCAATCAACGTGGCTGGAATCGTTTGAAATCTTACACTTTTTCGGCTATGTTCTGGTTAGCTATTTTTTTAAATTTTATTTTTTTTATTTTTTGAAGCGTAGGTAATGTGACCAGTAACTTTTTTCCAATAATAACTGTTTATTCAAATTGAATCTCGGGTCAAGCCCCGTCGTTTGACGGGCATCAGTGAAGCCGAAACCAACATAGTGAGACCCTTATAAAAGTAACTGTTTGGTATGTAGATGGCTGATGAAAATATTGTACTATAATTATAGTAAACCAATCTTGGTTATTGTAATGAAAATATTGTGGCTTATAAAACTTGTCTATTGGGTGATGCTCCCTCCCACACAGCAGGTAAATCGCGGTAAGTACTTCTGTGGTAGCATCACAATGAGAAAACAGTAATACTAATTTTGTCTCTTTTCATATATTGAAGCAGTTGATGGATGACTGGGGGAGTCATCTATCAATCACCAATAAGCAATATTGGTGTGGGTGGCTAAGGGTGTCGAGAAGTGTTTTGCACTTTCACTGCACACTACTTCCGGCATTAAGGTCTTGAAAATGGAGCTTAAGGTAGCTGTAACAGTTACCACCACTCAAACGCCTGGGGGTTATAATCTTATTTCAATATAATTTTGGACTGTGTCTTGCTCTCTCAAAAAAAAACAAAGAAAGAAAAAGAACGAGACAAAGTCACAGTAATATTGAAATAAGCTGTTTGAATGCTTGTGGTACGGCTCATGGTTATGCGAAGCTGCAAATCAAGTGTCTCACATTCTCTCACAATAATAATAACTTCTCATTATGTAATTTTTCGGGCGAGCGAAGGGGGTTACGTTCCATTCGCAACTAAGACGAGGAACGGCTGTGTTCGCTCATTGCACTGACAGTCCCATCAGTGCTTTGGTATCGGCCTTGAGGAACAGATCTTCAATCATACCTCAACGCAAGTGTGGCTGCTAATAACCTGCTCGAGGTTACCGCCTGCTATTGGTCTGATTCCATCCGAAACAGACGTAACAAAAACAGCCATGCGCAACCTTTCCTCTTCCCACTCCCTGTATATGTGTATCTATAATCCTTTAGTTATTTAGTAGTTTATTTATGTATAAAAAAAAAAAAAAAAAAAAAAAAAAAAAAAAAAAAAAACCCACCCATTAACGAACGCACACAAACACCTGACACGACCTTTACACCGCGCCACTTGACTTGAATTTATTGATTATTTGAAAAAAATGTTTGTGGTGGTGGTGATGGTGTTAATTGTTTTTATTATTATTGCTGTAGGTTCTTGGTTGGACAAAAAAAAAAAAAAAAAAAAAAAAAAAAAAAAAAAAAAAAAAAAAAACAATCCAAGGGTGTTATTCGTACCGTGCCCAGGGATGCGTGGCTGACGGGAAGGTTCAGTCGTTAACGGAGGGGCCTCGATACCAGGCGACCTCGAGGCCTAAACTAGCCTTGCCTACGTATGCAGGCTCTGCGTAGGTGGATTTCTATATCCTAGCTACTCGTGGGAATCATATGGAAAATTTCAGTGTAAAAACTCAAAAAGAAGAGGAACAGATTGACTTATCCGACGACGGGATTACGGTCCCATCTGAGGAAGTGCTCCTTCGCAGCGATGGGGAGGAGTGCAACGACAGTGAGGCTAAGGGCTCTGGGCTCGAGGGCTTCACTGTGCAACATACCGGCTTAGCCGGAATCGCCGACGTAACTCCGGGCTCAGGCTCCCAGAGTGAAAACGGCTATGCCGCTACTGTCTCGGGCTCAAATTCTCAAGGTAGTACGGCTAGACCAAAAATGTGTGGTGCCGCAAAAAGAAGGCTGGCATGGTGGTTGTCTCAGGGCAAGACTGTCCATGAGGCAAAAGCCCTTTGCACTAGCAAGTTGGAAAGCATCCCAGAATATCACATCAGGATGAACAACCGAGATGAGCAGGCGAGGGCTAAGGGCTCTCAACAGCTAATCTCCCGTCCTGGTGGTGAATCCAGGCCTGACAAGAGGCCTAGATCTGCTAGCTCCCTGTCCCAGGAGAGGCCAGGGAAGGCCGCAAAGATGGGAGAAGCCTCCCTGACATACGCGGAGAAAGCGAAAGCAATCCGAGTGGGTATTAAAGGTCCCAGCGGAGTATTATCCTCAGCCCAGTGCGGTGAGATTGAAGGAGAAATCCTTCGTCTTGTCGACTTAGAAGAGGAAGGCAAAGGTCCTGGCTTCCAAGGAAGCTTCCAAAGGGCCGGAGTCTATATTGTCCAGTGCGCGGATGAGTTTGCCAGAGATTGGCTCATTGCGCGAGCTGGACAATTGAAGCCATGGGAAGGTGCCAGCTTAACGGCTGTTAGGGAGGAGGAGCTGCCCAGGCCTCGGCTTGCGGTGGCATGGATCCCTGACGCCAAGCTCAACAAGGAGGCCATTCTGCGGAGGTTGAGAACTCAAAACAAGCAGATAGACCTCTCCCACTGGCGAGTAGTGGTTGCGAGACCGGAGAGCAAGGGACAAACTGTGACCTTCTCTCTGGACGAATCTTCTTGCGAAGCACTCGCCAGTCGGAACAATAGACTTTATCTGGGAATGACAGTTATACAGCTCAGGCTGAAAGGCCCAGTTAAAGTAGGCACTGATGTCCAGGAGGGGGAACGCCCTATGGGGACCACTTCGGCCACCCTGCACCGGGAAGACATGCCCAGTCCAGCAGACTCTGCTGTGGTCCCGGGACTTTTCCCCGTCGTGGAACATCCGATCGGAGGACTACCAACCCCGAAAGCAAATCAGACTCAGGTTATCAACGAGTCTGATGTCTTCCGCCAGGCAAGAAGCTGGGCGGAAGCTTCAAGCCGTGTCAGCCGGGCTTCTGGCTCAACTGGCACCGTAGTCCCTGCATTTAGGGGGCGGGGGGCTGGGCCATGGCGAGGGGGCAGAGGCAGAAATGCTTCTTCTCATAGATCACCGGCCCATGCCTCTACTGACAGGCAACGGAGGGGAAATCGTGGAGCCACGGGTGCCTCTGCGCGGGGGCCGGCACAGCTGCCGTCCCTCGCGCAGGAGCACTCCAGCAGGAAGGCTTCGCAAAATCCCCTCAATAGCCGTTAACCCCATCCTAACCTTTTCCTTCCGTCTACACCTCACACCAACCACCAACACCTAGTTTCTCCCCTATATTCCTTATCCCCTTTTCCAAATTCCTATCCCAACCCAACATTTATACCATGATCAAAGTCTTACAAGCAAACCTACGTCACTCAAAGGCGGCTACGGCCGCTTTGTGCCAACGATTCGAGAAGGAAGGACTGCACATAGCTTTGATTCAGGAACCGTGGGTCAACGGCAACACGGTCATGGGGCTTGGCGCTACAGGCAAGGTATGTTATCAAGCTGGTAGTAGCAAGCCCAGAGCATGCATACTCTTTAATAAAAATGTAAAATTCTTACCTATTCCTTTTCTGTGTACAGGAGACATTGTGGCTGCGTATATAGAACTGCCGGGATCAAGCGGAATCAGGCCAATTGTCTGCTCCGCCTATCTCCCTGGCGAGGAACAGGACCCGGCCAAACAACTGGTCCCTCTGGTAGAACATTGCGCCGGGCAAAACGCCCAGCTCATTGTCGGCTGCGACAGCAACTCTCACCACACCAGCTGGGGCAGTACCGATACCAATACCAGGGGTGAGCTACTCTTCGAGTTTCTAATGACTAATGACCTCCTTGTAACTAACTGTGGTAATCTTCCAACCTTTGTAAATAGCATGAGACAGGAGGTCTTGGACATTACTTTTTCATCAAGGCTTATTGGGCCTCGACTGACAAATTGGCACGTATCGAATGAGGTGTCGATGTCTGATCACAGACACATCAGGTTTGACGTGAACGCGAATCTAGCTGAACATGACAAATCTTACAGAGACCCAAGGAAGACAGGCTGGGATAGGTATAGGTCCGAGCTGTCAGAGATCCTTAGGGACCGTAACAGAACCGTGAAAACGAAGGAGCAATTAGAGAGCGCGGTAGGGCAGTTAGAGACGGGCATCACTACGGCCTATCTCAACAACTGTCCTCTCAAAACGGTAAAGTCCAATAGGAATGTTCCATGGTGGAACAAAAACCTAGAGCGTCTCAGGAAGAACGCCCGTAGGCTTTTTAATCGGGCCATGAAGGACAAAACCTGGGACGCTTATAGGAACGCTTTGACTGCCTTTAATAAGGAGCTGAGAAAAGCGAAACGAAGCTCCTGGCGCAAATTCTGTGAAAAAATAGAAAACACTGCACAGGCCGCCAGGGTGCATAAGATCCTTGCAAGATCTCCAGACTCTTATCTGGGTCTTCTGAGGAAATCAGATGGCTCATTCACGAGTTCTGAGGAGGAAACCCTGGCTCTATTGGCCAAGGTTCACTTCCCAGATTCTGTTGTAGCGGGAGGGGAGCCATTCAGTTCATCATCTAAAGTTAGACCCGCAAATCTGGACTGGAAAATGGCTTCTCTAGTTTTCAGGCCCGATCGTGTTAGATGGGCGATAAATAGCTTCAAGCCCTATAAATCGCCGGGTCTGGATGGCATATTTCCTGCCTTGTTACAACAAGCGGGAGATGTCATCCTTCCCACGCTGCTAAAAATTTTCAGGACCAGTTTGGCTTGGGGATATATACCAGCGGCGTGGACTGAGGTTAGGGTCACCTTTATACCCAAGGGCGGAGATAGAGACAAATCCCTACCAAAGTCATATAGGCCTATTAGTCTAACTTCCTTCTTGCTTAAGACCATGGAGAAAGTCTTAAACCTACACATCAGGGAAAAGTACCTAGTTGAGAGACCCCTGCATGTAAATCAACATGCCTACCAAAGAGGCAAATCAACAGAATCAGCTCTCATGATTCTAGTTGATAAACTAGAAAAAGTACTAGAGGACAAATAAATAGCCCTCTGTGCTTTTCTAGACATTGAGGGAGCGTTTGATAATACCTCCACCAATGTAATCATCAGCAGTATGCTTGAACGTGGCATTAGCAACACAATTACACAGTGGACTGAAGCAATGCTGCGTAATAGGACTGCATCAATGACCCTACTGGGGAAAACGATTCGAGTCCTACTCAGGAGGGGATGCCCGCAGGGCGGGGTATTGTCTCCTCTTGAGTGGTCGCTAGTCGTTGACAGTCTTATTAGAGAACTCAACGACGCAGGCTATGATACTCAGGGCTATGCGGATGACCTGGTGGTAATGGTAGTGGGGAAATGTCCCGACGTTATCTCCAGTCTCATGCAACAGGCTCTGAGAATCATAGAGAGCTGGTGCGCTAGGCATCAGCTATCAGTTAATGCTGATAAAACTGTAATAGTACCGTTCACTAGGAAGCGGAGGCTAAACTCTTTGAGGCCTCCGATTTTGCTGGGTAAAACGGTGAACTTTTCCAATGAAGTGAAATACCTAGGAGTAACTTTAGATAGTAAGCTCCTTTGGAATAAGCACATTGGGAATGTAATTAGAAAGGCTAAAATAGCCATGGGGGCCTGTAGAAGACTGGTGGGCTTGAACTGGGGCCCTAAACCCAAGACTGTCAAATGGCTTTACGAGACAGTAGTACGTCCAATATTGACGTATGGGTGTGCCATTTGGCAGAAAAAAGCTGTACTGTCTACCTGCATAGATGCCCTCAATAGTCTTCAGAGGCTGGCGTGCCTCTCAATTACAGGTGGCATTTCGTCGACGCCCACTCTTGCTATGGAAGCTATTCTCAACATACCCCCGCTACATGTGCAGGTGCAGATGGAGGGCAGAATGGCTATACAGAGAGCTAGAGTGGGCGAACGTGCGACATGGCGCTCTGCACTCATGAGGAACCTGCACGATAGCTTCATGAGTGAACCTATAGTGGCAATGCCAAGCGACAGTATGCTAAAGGCATACAACCTCTCTAGGAGGTTCCAGATAACAGTACCTCAAAGGAATGAGTGGGAAAATGGTGGTCCCGACACAGTCCTTCCTGGGGATATTGTTTGGTTCACTGATGGATCCAAAAAGGATGGGCAGGCTGGGGCCGGGTTCTGTGGTGGCACCCCCAAGATGGGAGCATACGCCCACTTGGGATGCCATGTTACTGTATTCCAGGCTGAGATCTTTGCCATCCTAGGCTGCGCAGATAAATGCATAGAGAGAGCCTACTCAAAGAAAAACATCTACATATTCTCCGACAGCCAGGCAGCTCTAAAAGCCCTAGTTGCGGATGAAGTTAACTCCAAGCTGGTACAGGAGTGTGTGCAGGTGCTAAACTGCCTGGGTGAGACCAACAAGGTCACACTAGGCTGGGTACCTGGGCACTGTGGCATCCGAGGCAATGAAGCCGCGGATGAGTTAGCTAGATGTGGGTCTGGAGGTACCTTGGTGGGACCAGAGCCCGCCTGTGGCATATCTGACTGCACAATAAGGAGCAGCATTAGAACCTGGGGGATGAAGCAGTGCTTGGCACTGTGGAGTCAAAACCCGGGAATGACACACTCCAAAGCGCTTCTCACAGGGTTCAACAAGAAGTTCTCTAGAGAAGCGCTTCTTCTAAACAAGGGCCAACTTAGGGTCCTTGTTCGTACCGTGACTGGACATTGTAAAATGAACAAACACCTGCACAGAATGGGACTGGGTGAGAACCCTGAGTGCAGGTTCTGTCTTGAAGAGGATGAAACACCCATCCATGTCCTCTGTGAATGTGTGGCGCTCCACCACCAGAGGAGTCAGCTCCTGGGAGGACCTGTCTTCTATCCTGAGGACGTGAGGGCCTCCGCCCCAAAGTCCCTAGTGAGATTCATGTCACACCTGGGACTGGGTGAGGTGCTGTAAACCCAGGAGGGAAGTTACAATAGATCCGCAAGGGTCGCAGTGACGGGGAGTCTCTTGTGGCCTCCCACCCTACCTCGAATAATAATAATAATATGTAATTTTTCAGTTCATACGTGCATGTTTCTACTGCGTACTCTCACGCTACTACTGCTTGTATTGGGACCAATATACAAGAAGACTTCTATAAAGCGCCTGTACCGGCTGAGACGTTGATATCATTGGTGGAGAAAACAGACATCAATAGATTGAATGATATAACAGCTAAGTAAGTTAATATTGGTGGACAATTCATACAACACAAACTAAGCAAAACTTGTATTATGGAAACTAGATGGCTGACAGAATACATAAGATACTTAGTAAAACTACTTATGTTATACATATATATATATTATAGAGGTGGCGTGACGAACTTGACACCTTCGACGAAAACTGGTTCACCAACGCACAAAATCGCCAGCAATGGAAAAATCAAGGGGAGGCCTTTGCCCAGCAGTGAGACACTTTAGGCTAAAAACAACAACAACAACAACATGATATACATTTTTTTTTTTTTTTTTTTATTCGAAAATAGGCTTATTTTACATATAGAAACACCCAGACACAGAACAATCATACACGTTCGTCACACAAATGTTTGTCCTGGCTGGAGATCGAATCCACGACCTACAGCTTAGCAGGCAGACATACTACCAACTAAGCTGCGAGGCCAGCCAAAAACAAGAAGTTAAACGTGTACTTTTTAAGAGAAAATACCTGGATGACCAAGGTCCGCTCGGATTTTTTAGGACTAAAAGTGCAAGCAAACCCTAGGTCACTAAAAATGAAATCTAGCTAGATCGATTTATCGTCCTCGAATCTACCTACATACCATTTCGTTTTTCAAGCCGTTTCCGAGATACTTATTAAATAATTATATAAGCTTATATATATAAGCTTATCCTCACCGCAACTGCTTTTTCAATAGGATGTAAAATAATATTTAGGTATTTTATGAATTGAACCAACTGAAGTGGCTATTATTATTGCTATTTTCAATATATTGTAACTGGTGTCAGTTTTATAATTTTAAGCCCTGTGACGTCACAAGATACGCATGGTCCTTTTGACTCATACCTACATTCGGCGAACCTGAAATGATATTTATTTTTTTATCTTTTACGTTATGATCAAATACTAACGTAACTGTAAAAGGTATATGCCTATATAACTGAATCCCGGTTATAACTGCTAGTATGTATGTATATGGTTGTATCATCATCATAAAATTTCAGTTTAATCAAAGGGTGGCCAAACACGTACGCTTTCTCGAAAGCAATTGCCGAAGAACTGGTGCGAACCACGAGTGACGACTTACCAGTGTGTATAGTGAGGCCTGGAGTTGGTATGTTTTGTTTTTATATAAATACTAACTATGTTGTTTTTGACGTAAGCTGTGTCTTGGCCTCCGATGCTAAGCGGCGCCATCCCGCCATGCTAGCCATGGACAATCGACATCTAGTTCTTTTAGATCTTTTTCGACCTCATCTTTAGTTTTACATAATTTTAAATTTATAATAAATTTTAAAAATTATTATTTATTTGGTATTTTTGAGTATTTTACACACTAAAGTATCTACAAATTTATAGACAGTTCAAAAATTACACACTCGACGGGACTTGAACCCGCATTATCCTGATTTGCACCTGGAAGCCTTTACCATTTTGGACACAGAGGTGTCACGTGGTATGGTCAAAACACGCGTATGAAAAAAAATGCACACATCGTTGGATGTGTGTAATTTTAGAACTGTCTATAAATTTGTAAATTATTATTTATTTATACAGAGTGTTTAAATGTACTTCGAAATTACTTTTAAGGGGGATAATTTTACTATGGTACAATTTTTTATCGCAAAAAATATTATATATTTTTAAATGAAAACTACGGATGATTCAAGTCTGTTTTGGGTCGAAATGTCCGATTTTATTTACTGCTAACAATTATTATAATAATTTAATATTGGACTAACTGCTTGCTTATATTTAAGGGTTCCGTAGTAACTACGAGAAACCTTTATAATTTCGCCATGTTCGTCTGTCTGTCTGTCCGTATGTCACAGCTAGTTTACTCAGAGAATATAACTCCTACGCAGATGAAATTAGGCATGTAGATGTATTCCGTGAACCGCTACAGAATGATGTAGTAAAAATTTCATAAAAATGGAAAATATGGGAGGAAGGCCTTACATATGATTTTTTTCAACCCCACCCCATCATATAGAATATTGTTGAATAGGTCTCTTAAATAAGCCATAAGTTCAATATATCATCATTTTTTCTCATATCTGTGCGAGATATCCGACAAAAGTGAAAATTGTGTTCCCCCTGCATCTCTAAACTATTAGATCTACAAATTCACGATTAACCATAATTGCAGACCATATTAAAAACACTTTCAATAAAAATTGTTTTGTGATAAATATGTAAAATACTTAAGCCTTTACAGTACATAGGTCATTAACCGTTTTGCAAAGTAATATAAGCAAGCAATACTTACCAAGTAGTTTTCTTTTAGATTACAGCATTAGCTACGAAACCCTACCATATGCGTGTTTCGACACAGTCTTGGCCACTTTTTTTTTTATACAAAGAGTAGCAAACAGAGATTTTACATTGATTGGATCTAGGATTGACCATGGCCGAGGTTGTAGATCGTCGAGCTCGAAGATTTCTGTATTCACTTAGAACTTATTTACTTACTTTAATTAAGAATTTATTTTATTTAGATTATAGTTCTCTGGACACCAAAAAGTGGCACAGAATTATATTCCTTGCAGTACGCATCAAGAACATGGACCGAAATCGTCGAAATCTTATTAAACAGATCATATTTTATTTCAGTACTGAACACATACCGTGAGCCACGACCTGGTTGGCTTGACAAAAGCTGCCTGTACGGAGTCACTGGAGTAAGAGTTGAAAACAAATTTATTAACATACAAAATCCAACTACTATATTTTATTATGTACCAATTTTTTTTTTTTTTATCAGCCCTATTTATACAAACTGTCCCACTCTTGAGCACGGGCCGTCTTCTCATTGTGAGAAGGGCTTACCCTTAGTACCCATAGTCTTACCCATTACCCATTACCCATAGTCTACCACGCTGGCCAAGTGCGGGTTGGCAGACTTCACACATCTTTCAAGATCATTGAGAACTCTCAGACATGTAGGTTTCCTCACGATGTTTTCCTTCACCGTTTGAAGTTGGCGGCAATCAACAATACGCACATAACACTTCGAAAAGACAGAGGTGCGTGCCGCGGGATTCGAACCCAGGACCTGCGGATCGCAAGTCTCAAGGTCTCCCGACTAGGCCGCCGGAAACTTCACCTATTTGCTTTGCGCTACTGAAACTGTCCCTCACTGTTCTATCATCACTGACACGACTATAATTGACCGAGTGAGTGAAGCAAACAAAGGTCTCAACTGGCAGAATTTTCTTTCATCTGTCCGGAGTTTTGTTTGTTGGTACTTGCTTAGAAACATTTTTTAACCAATCTTAACGAAATTGAGTATACAGATTTCATCATGGTGTCAGATGAACCATGACATATTCAACCACAGCTCATTTGGTGCATGGAAAATTACAATATGGTGTTAGATGAACCATGACATATTCAACCACAGCTCATTTGGTGCATGCAAAATGACAGTATGGTGTCAGATGAACCATGACATATTCAATCTTGCATAAAATAACCTAGCTTTTGTATCTCGGAAACACCGAGACATGTATAATACGTTTTAATCCCTACTTTACTACTATCGATGAAAGATTTATAGATAGCACAGACATACATACATTTTTTTCGCAAGACTAATAGAATTAGTCTAAACTCTAAGTCTAAATTGGCTTAAACTAGTCATTAAACAAATGAAGAGATCTAAAAGTTTTTTAAAATCATGTTTAATTCATGTTTTTTTCAGTTGATATTTGGACTGGGCACGGGTGTGTTGCACACCCAGCTTGCAAATTTCAACACGAAGCTCGGTTTCGTTCCGTGTGACTACGTCACGAATGCAATCATTGTCGCTGGAAAGGAAAACGCTACAACAAAAACGAACGATATAAAAATATACACAGTTAGTTCTACAAACAGAAATCCTCTTACTTTTAGTAAGTATTTTGTATATTACATTTCGATCAACAATTTTAATAGTACTTAGCTTTTTTAATTAAAATGTTGAGCAAAGGTCTAACTTTTATAGTATTGCTGATTATGTAGATTGGTGTACCTGCTTTTTCTGGCAAACGGTGTCAAGGCCATTATGATATAATTTAACATGGCCTGCCAAATAGACACGCTAAGGACTCTGGTTGGTGAAGATTTTAACACTAAGTAAAATTATTTATTGTCAAAATTTAAATACAATTTCCTTAATAATAATAATATTTTAAAAAACCTCTAAGCACAGTCAAGCTCAATCAAAAGGCCTGCCCCGCGCATTTGTCTGTGTGTGTGTGCCAGTTTTATTTTATTTTATTTTTATTTTTATTTTTTCCTTTGTCAGGATAATATTCTAGTATTTTTATAAGTTATTTATAACTCTTACTATTTTCCAGGTATGTTATTTTACGAAATCCTCAGGAATGGTGGAATGAAAATCATGCCATCCAACATATTTTACTATGCTTCCGGAATTAGTACATCTAGCAAGTTTTGGTTCCCGATTCTTTCATTGATTCTACACATCGTACCAGCGTACATGGCTGACTTAGTTTGTGTACTTATGGGAAAACAAGGAAGGTATAGTATATAATTATATATTATATAAATCACAAAAGAGCCAAATAACGTAATTATAACGTTTAATTTATTTAAATTCTGTCTTTTTGTATGTTCAAAAAAAAAACTAAAAACTGTAAATCGCGCTGGCCGAGTGCGGGTTGGCAGACTTCACACATCTTAAAAACTCGGGCCAAAAAGTTTCCTCGTAGTTTCCGTCACCATTTGAAATAAATATGCACACATCTTTTTATACCTATTGTATGAAATGAAGTTTAAATGTAATCATAATTATTAAATGTAATCTTATTTACAGATTCGCGAAAATAGCCAAAAAATTATACAAAATGTCCAACATAATGTCTTATTTCTCTCTGAACGAATGGAACTTTATTGATAATAATTTAGAAAAGCTGTACTGCAGTCTTTCTCCACGAGATAAAACCATATTTAACTTCAATGTTTGTGATATAGACTGGCCTGAGTATATATCTGGCATGTGTACTGGCTTCAAAAAATATATTATAAAAGATGACCCTCGAAAGACTATAATTATCGCCAATAGTCATAAGTGCTTGAAAATGGTCCATTATATTTTTGTGACTTTATTTATTTATTTAATATGGAAATTGATACATTTATTCTACTTTATTATGCATATTTTTTTTGTGATTAATATCGGATGTTCAGATTAAAGATTGCAACCCGGTATGTTTCTCAACCCGGCCGGGCCCGGTATCATTCGTCGTCAACCCCGCCGGGTCCGCCGGGCCGGGTTGCCCGCCGGGTTGGCGGGTTGATGTGTTAGCGATGAAACCTTTAAAGTATTTTATGAAAATTTGCTATATATGAATGGAAAAGAACAATGATTCAAGGTTACGAATTAATATTTATTTCAAACTAGCAAATCAACAATAATTACAATAATCAGTCTCACTCAAAATCTCTGATTTAATACAGAATTGATTACTTTTACTTATGGACGGAATAGTAACATTAGTATTAGTAATTATTAATTTTTATAAGTTTAAGCAAGCAGGTCTTTCTCTTTACTCGCTATAGTGTCCATTTGAAACATAGTATAACATAGCACTAAACTTGTCATAACAACTTAGATTAGATAGATAGATAAACTTTGGTAGCTTTGGTATTTGGTAATATTTGGTATAAACAAAACAAATTCTTATTGGCGCGTCAGAATGGCAACGTGGCAGCTCTCAGCGGTTGTCATGCGAATTTTCTATGATTTCGCGCTCCCTCCCGCGCCGCGTTTTTCATACCTACCGGGCCGGGCCCGGTTTGCAATCTCTAGTTCAGCATACTTAAAATAAGGATAATCATCTTTATCAACAACTTTACGGACGTTTTTTTTTTTTTTTATAGAAGAGATTTTTATATATTTAATTTGCTTGATTAATTATTTTATTATAGAAATTTATGTAGTTGATACACGTTTGTTTATAAAAAACTACGGATTAGTCACGAGTAAGGATTAAAGTCCATTCAAAGTTATTTTTCCCCTGATATTTCTCATTTTGTTGTCATAAACGTCGGTATCGGACTTTGAGCCGCGCGACCTGCAGAAGTGACTCCATTCTACGGACCACGTGTTTTTTTAGGGTTCCGTACCTCAAAAGGAAAAAACGGAACCCTTATAGGATCACTTTGTTGTCCGTCTTTCCGTCCGTCCGGGTGCCAAGACCTTTATCTCGAGAACGCGTGAAGGTATCGAGTTAAAATTAAAACCATATACGCAGATCCATAGTCTTGCTGCAGAAAGAAAAATAAAATATCTCAGTTTTCGTAAAAAAAGTTACAGCCGAATATGTCGTAAAAATGCACATTTCGACACTCACAAGGGAATCAAAACTTATGGGGTACTTCCCGTTGACCCAGAACTATGAAATTTGGCAAGAAGCATTGTATTATAGTACACATTTATAGGAAAAAATCCGAAAACCGGTCATTTTTAATTTAATCTCAAAAAAATAGTGTCTTTACGCAAGGAATGAAGGTCCAAATTTTAAAGTGAATTAACCGTATCATGCGGGGTATCATATGAAAGAGGTTAATCAGCATAAGCTAAAACAGGTTTTTAAATATTTTTACGATGTTTATTTTTCGGATTATGAAGGAAAATATAAAAAAATATATGATTTCCCCATTTTATCTACTAGTTTGTACGGAACCCTCGGTGGGCGAGTCTGACTCGCACTTGTCCGGTTTTTATTTTATTATATATACATAGCCCTTCAAATGTTCCTCGTCATTGTCATTGTCATTGTCATCGTCATTATCATTCTCATCATTTCCATCTTCACCACTGGAGCTATTACGTCAGCACCCCAAGGCCTGCCTACATTATTTCAAGGAGCTAGGCTGGCTTGGGTAGATGCTGGCGGGGGGAAATGCACAATACACCCCAAGCGGGACGTCAGTGCAGGACTTATCGCCCCCATCTCGAATAAGAATAAGAATAGCCCTTCAAACTAAGGCCTGAAGCCTTATCTACACTATCCTTTCATACCAGTTCTCGCTTTCACTACCGCTCGTAATTTCATTCAGTTTCCACTTTCTCATTCATCAATCTGTTGATTGGAATCAGCTCTAATCTTCTAAGCTAAATTCTTATATCTAATATACGGGGATCGGGAGAATAAAGGGGATACACATTTCTCTATTGCCATTCTCTATTGCTATTTTCTATTGGACCACGTGATTCAATGGTCGAGAATAAAAACAAAAATAAATAAATATTTGTGGTCATTTCACACAACACTATCTAGCCCAAACTAAGCAAAGCTTGTACTATGGATCTAGATGGCTGATAGAATACATATATACTTTTTTTTGTAAATATATACATATGATACATAGAAACACCCAGACACAGAACAAACATCCATGCTCATCACACAAATGTTTGCCCTGGGTGGGGATTGAACCCACGATCTTTCAGTTCAGCAGGTAGACGTAAACATACTACCAACTGAGCCACAAGGCCAGTCATGAGAACAACTTTGCGTTTTACAGTATTAGTATGAAAAAAGAAAATGGCAGAGGCGAGGCAAAATAACGGTGAACGGGCTGTAACTGTTTTGTGTACACATTGAAAGGCAATAAACTATTTATAATTACTGTTTCGTACATTTTATCAAAATTCTATTTTGGTAACAAATAGATAGTAATTTCGTGATTTCAGGATTATTCCCTTAGTTCATGTTCACGTTTGTTCATGACAATAAATACGATAATTACTGTATGTATATATACTTATATATAGGTACTTATACTTAGGTATATGTCCGCCGTTCATCTGAATTCACAAGAAATGATAACTATAATAATGTAACCAATAAGTTTAATTTTATATTTTATTTATTGTAAAGGACGAATAAATGTAGGTTGTGGAAAGAGGCGTTTGTTTAAAACTTTACCTTTCTTAACTGGGTATTATTGAGGTTATACGTGAAATTTCATGCCTATGCTAACCTTTTTTTTTCTTGATGTTGGCACCATGCTTCCACATTTGCCATTTGTCGAGTTTGTATGCTAACCTTTAAAGTAAGTTCGTATAGACTGAGTGGCCAGTCCCAATGTCAGAGTTATTAAGCCGCCGAAGGACTCTGGCCTAGCTTGACGATTGATGTTATTTTTTTAAGAACAAACAACCGGGACCTGTAATTTAACGTATCATCCGAGCCACGGTAGCGCTCAGAAAGAAATGCCACTCAGGGTGGCCAATCCGAAGACTGACCGGTCCGTCCGTTGTTTAACATTGGTGATCGTTCGAAAACACCTAGTCAAGCCGCAAGCGAACACACGTCAACCTTATAACACCCCTCTTTTTAAGTCGGGGGTTAAAAATTGTCCGTTCCTGTAGGAAAAGATAAGGTAAAATAAGCTAGTAATCAAGAAATTCCCTAGTCCTAAAAATAGGCCTAATATAATTATAGTTAAAAAACTGAAAAAAACCGACTTCAAAATACGCAATACAATACATATGTACACGACTTGCTGTTCACTTTTCTACAGGAACTTGGACGATATTTTACCAGTTAATTTGTTATAAAATCCAAAGTACTGCATCGGTTATACTGACTTGGCTTAACAAATTTGACTATGTTGGTACTGAAGATTTGTTAGACGCTCTGTATGTTACGTAGTAAATCTAGTGGCAACTCATAGCTGTTTTAAAAATAAAAACATTAAATTAACCTAATTATTATTATTACTAGGATTATTTTTGCTACATCTTATTTTATTTTTTTTACATTTTATTTTTTCCTCCTTTTTTTGTTATACAATATTCTTATGATGTGCTATACATAATGTCTGTAAGATTTACCGTACCTGTTGCATTATATAAGAAAACTATAAGTCCCTATTTTTGGAAAGGCCATTGGTTTCGAAACACAGTTTATACTAGTTCGAAGCCAATGGGTTCACATTTAGCATGTATGTATTTGTTTTTTGAATCAAATAAACATATGTATTTTTTTATATTTTTTTTATTTGGTTTTCATAAAATTTATATGAGATCAACTCTGAATGGCCTACCAAATACAAAAAGAATCATCAAAATCAATGCACAATTGCCTGAGTAATCGGTGAACAAACATACAAAAAACAAAACATACAGACCGAATTAATTGCCTCCTTCTTTTTGGAAGTCGGTTAAAAATCATCTACCAATTAGAAAATCAGAAATAAACAACAAACACAGCAATAGAATAATTTCACGATATTGCAAACACTCGACGCGTCGAACGGGGATTGCAATAAACTCGCCTGCTCAACTGTAAAGCGGACATCGAGTGGCACGTGGGGCTCATAAACCTGTGGAGTACCATTCATAAAACTGCACACAAATATTTTTATTCCAGCAAAAGCATTTTTATTTTGAACCAACAGGTTACTCACGTCTTTTATTGTTTAATTATTTTAAAAGACCACCGTATGCGGTTGAAACTATAGTCGGAGAATTCGGCTCAAAAATAGACGTTAGTAACCCGTTTGTTCAAAATAACAAGTATCAATGTTAAAAGAAAAACAAAATACCCGACTGCACAAAAGAAGTTTTTGCAGCCTAACTTATAATTTTTTTTAATTTTGATGTACCCAGTGTCACTCTCACAACTAAGACGAATCTATTGACACCACTCACATCAAAATCAGTCAAGCCGTTTAGGCTCTAGGGCGTGTCAAAGAAATATACATACATACACTCAAAAACATAACCCTCCTTCTTACGCAGTCGGGTAAAAATGTGTAACAACCACGTTAGTGTTCATAATAAAAAGCATAAGCAATATTTTTACCCGACTACGTAAGGAGGGTTATGTTATTCGACTGTCTGCATATTTGTACGTATGTAGGTATGTATGTATGTTTCTATATGATCGCCTACAGCTTAAACTGCGTAACCGATTTTGATGTGCTAGGTGTCGTTAGACTATTCTTCATTTCCTGAGTGTTATATAGGCTTAGATTATTAAGGCATCTATGGTTATATGGTATATTTTTTTGTAATAAGAATACATCTCTCACAAAAATAATAATTATAGTTAAAAAACTGAAAAAACCGACTTCAAAATACGCAATACAATATAGATAGATAGATAGCACTTTATTAAAAGACCACATTGTACAAACATATTAAAAGAAGACAATATTACTATGGCTAATCTTTCAATAGGCGGCCTTATCGCTTAGAGCGATCTCTTCCAGGCAACCATGTACGGAGTAGGATAGGTGGCAATGATAGTGCCTTAAAACAAAAAGATTGCATACCTACGCAAAATTGAAAATACTACAGAAATAACTTATATCTATATATAGTATTATTATATGCATACATATGTATATGAAGAAGAAATGAAAAGGAAAAAATTTACTCATTTAAATAGTGTGCTTTTACAAGGGTTTTAAAAACATTTAAAGAAGGAGCACGCTTGATATCTACTGGCAACTCGTTCCACAGTCTGACTGTTGTTACTATGAAAGAGGAGGCATAAAAATTCGTTCTGTGCCGAGGGATATCAAGGGTCAAATTCTCTGATGATTTAAGAAGACGGGAAAGAAAAGAATGACGAAAATGGAAACGTACGTATATTATATGTACGCGACTTGCTATTCACTTTTCTACAGGTATTAATATTGATTTATGTTATTTATTGAGCCAGTTAGCCATCCCAAGCACTGGAAGATTATCGCACAACCGACTGACCTATCGCTATCATTATATCAAAATACTATCCTTTTTCTTAGATAGTTAGGTAAAAATACAATAAATAATAAATAATAAGTAAATAAATATTTGTGGACATTTCACACAACACCATCTAGCCCAAACTAAGCAAAGCTTGTACTATGGAACTAGATGGCTATAGAATACATATATACTTTTTTTTGTAAATATATACATATGATACATAGAAACACCCAGACACAGAACAAACATCCATGCTCATCACGCAAATGTTTGCCCTGGGTGGGGATCGAACCCATGACCTTTCAGTTCAGCAGGTAGACGTAAACATACTACCAACTGAGCCACAAGGCCGACGGCCGACAATACATGTTCAAGCATTGAAGTAACGCCCATTTTCTCTCTATAGACATTGGATGAATACTCTTCATCCAAGAAGAAGAATAAAATGGGAAATTATTTATATTTTTTGTGTATCTAACGCAATAATTATCTTTTCATCTCACTAGCTCGTAAAGTTACGTTTCCAAGGCTAATATTGGCGTGGAAAAGTTAATTTTGCTCCCTAGGGTGGAAAGTAATTTCAAAATTTGAACACGACGGAGCTTTGTTTAATACCTTCACAAAATGAGGAAAAATAGTTCGATTCAAGGAGGTTGCTATCTTAGCTTAAAGAAACACTAAATATTATATTAAAATAACTTAGACATTTTGTATATTTACGTAAAATGTAAATAAAAATGTACAATTTACTTTCTCTTAGCAGTGTTTTGAATTTTTAGAACCATTTACACGAAAAAGGTTTGAATGAGTAAAGAAGAATGCAACGCGAATTGTGTCAAGAGCCTAATAGAAGAAAAAAAATTGAGTAAAAAAAACTTTGTACTACGTAATAATGTTCAAAGTTAATTAAATGTGTACATGTAAGTGAACTCACGTGATTATAATGTAACTTTAGGACCAGTAAAGTTGCATAAATGCCAAGCAGATTTTTCTACTCGAGAAAATAGGTGAACTAAAAAAATTCCTCGCTACGTTAAGATGAAAAATTTTGTATTGCACTCGGCTGTAAAGTTATTTTATCTCGTGTCTTCTTGAATCCATCGCTACCCTAGAACCACTCGCTGCGCTCGTGGTTCAAACCTAGAATCCTTCGCTTGCTCTGGATTTAACTGTCAGACACTCGACGGTAAAATACAACTTTCCAGCCTAGTACAATAAGCCTATTTGCATTCTGCATTGACGGTGCGGTGGAGTGTTTCAATTCAATCAGTTTCCGGTTTATTCATGACTAGAGACCGGATTATATGCATTTAGATATTTTCGTATGCATTTGCATATTTACCACATTTTCAGCGATTATTACATCTTTTGTCTGAAATTTAGTGATCATGCATATTTTTGCTGTATTTACTACATTTTTCGGTAGATTACGCCCCATTATTATACCCTATAAGTGTAAAATTATGTAGACAAAAATTTTCTCTTTATACCTACACTAAAAAATGTTATTTAAAAAATGTTAAATAATTGTTCGTTTAATTGTATTGAGTTTTAATGTTATAGACTATAATTTATAGTCTACAAGGTTGTTAAATTTTGAACGAATACGTAATTTACTGATTTAATGATGATTTAGAAGTAAAAAAAAGAAATATGGCACTTTTTCCCTTTGGAATTTTAGAAAAGTAAATACTTTTATGTTGAATTTTTTAACATTTATCATGCATATTTTACCCATTTTTCATGCATATTTCAAGCATTTTATATTGCATATAATCATATAGCACAATATATGGGTGGTAGTGTGCTGATTTTCTACTTGTTCTGTGGTAGAAAGGATATGGTAAAATAAGGTCATGCAGCTCAGGAGCACATTCTCCGAAATGTATCCTGTAAAAAACTGACAGACTTCGTACCATGCGGTGGTGTATATAAACTACACATACTCGTACTTAACTAACTAAATTACTACACAAAAAGCAAATCGATTACCCCAGACCGGTAAAGGTCTACCTATTTATTTATTTATGACCTGTCTGGTCAGAGAAGCGTAATGTTTCTCAAGTTTATAAACACATATTATGTATATACATATATTTTCTTTCATCTGTGTGTTTTTATTCTCCTGTAGCCTAATCAATAGTCTTCATGCTCCGAGTGCTATATCAGCTACATAGTTTTCACAGTTCTTGCTAGCAAAAAAAAGCTTTAAGTATACGTTGAACCGTTGAATTTTGCTAAAGTTGGTAAGTATAGTAAAATAGTTATTTGTTATGCAAGGCTGCAAAGTTGGTTTTGGTGCGAGTACTTGCATTGAAACCTGAGCAAGCGAAGGATTCTAGGATTGAACCACTACCTAGCGAAGCGAGTAGTTCAAATACAGAATCCTAAGCGTAGCGAGGGTTTGAAAGGTACGAGATGCAAAATAACTTTGCTGCCGAGTGAAACGCACAATTTGTCACCTCACTACAGCGAGGAAAACGCTAGGTGCAAAAAACAGCTTAGTTCTTAAATTAGCGTTTATTCATTATACAAATTAAAATTACAGTAGAATGCCGATTATCCGAATTAATTGGGACCGGGGTCGATTCGGATAATCGAAAATTCGGATAATCGGACATAGACTGGTGATAAAGAAAAACGAACTGTCACACATAGAATAAACTTTACACTTTACACTTAAACTTTCACTGACACTGACACTGACACTGTATTTCAATGTTCTTCTTCTTTTTTGTATTGGACCCGCATTAAAGCATTTGCCAGTGTCAAGTATTAGGATTTTTTCAAGTTTCTGGAATAAAACAAGTTTAAATGTTCTAGTCACAATCTAAGTCACGTATACAGTCAATTTATAAGTCGAGTCCTGCTTAAGTAAAGTGGTGGCGACTTTACTAGAAGCTTCTATGGAGTTTTCCGACAACGTAAAATCACACGTTTCACTGCTTTATTTGACTTGCCCACACTCACGCACTTAATCGAACATTTAATGAATAAAACACCACCATTTTTATAGCATTAATGTTCAAAATAACACAAGTTTAGGAAAATAAAACAAAGCAACAACACGTTAATAAGACGTTCCCCTATTTCAATGTTATTGAGTTGAAAAAAACAAACGTTCCAACGTTCCGTTCCACGGAAGCCGCGCGACGCAAAACATGTAGTGTCGTGCCTCTAGCTTTCAACCATAACAATTGAAATATATCTGGACTCCAGCGAGTTCCAACTTGTTACAACAAAACAAAACAAAAATTACTTGGTTTTAATTTTTTATATTACGCTTAGGACCGATTCGGATAATTGGCGATTCGGTTATTCGGCGTTCGGATAATCGGCGTTCTACTGTACTGTAATTCGTAATATTGATAGTTATTTTTTTGGAACTGTTATACTCGTGTTTGTCACGTCTTGTGTACTATTACTATGGAAGGTAAGGTTTTTTTTTTTTTTTTTTTTTCATTCAGTCCAGTGCTGCCGCCTGTGACTCGTCACGTCAGAGTCACGTGTGACACATGATTCTAACAAAAAATATCACTATAAAGCTTAACATTTCGCAAACGGATACCTAAATTGAAATAGTTCTCACACACCTCCAATGTTTTTAGATTACCTATCCAACGATACCCTACACGATGAGGTAGATGAGAAAAAAATAATTCATCCCCACTTTACGTGTAAGTAATTTTTTTTTTAAATTTTATTCTATGACTCTCTCGGCATTATTAATATGCCAGATATTATCTATACCAAATTACAGCTTTCTAATACTTATAGTTTTGAGCAAAGCCGCGGACGGACAGACAGACAAACTATAAAGAAAATATGAGATATGGAGAAACTATAAAGATTCTTTGTTTACTACGGAACACAAAAAAATGGGAAAAGGTGATGTTAAAAATAACTTATTTTATATTTCTAAAATACAAACTGTGGCGATAGATTATAAAGATTTATTTTTAAATTCGGTCCCGAAACCTGAAGTTTTTACCTAAGGTTTCTATTAGATATAGGTCCTATCTGTGTTTTTTTTCCTGATTGTTTTAGTTCATATTTAGCCTAACGTCAGTCCTCTTGCTGTCGTACTAAATGATTCTCTAAATCCTAAAATTATAGCTATAACTATCAACCGTTAAAGTATCTTGTATTTAATCCAGGCTCTTAATAATGGTAGGTATTAGAGACCTTTGCGGTATTTCCCCCGCAGATTTGATGAAGCGGCCTTTCGACATTGCCCCTAATGAAATTCGCTGCGAGATTTTGTTCATCGCCTATTAAATACCTATTCAGAATAATAACAACAATCTCAGTTTGGGTTCATTCTGTTTATATTTATAAAATAAAACTGATTAGCTGGTAATTAAGGATAAATGGTTTAAGCTCAAAATTAGAGTTAACAAGTTTCTATATCAAAATAAAAAGAAAATCCTGACTGTAGAAAAGCAGTATTTACTGTCTAACTTACGATATCGTTACGCTTAATACTCTGTTGAGTAACTTTTACGTTTGTTGTGAAAAAATATGCGTAAAAACGCTATAAAACATTAAAAATGTGCATTCTTTAGCGTAATCCTAGTAAAATCACTTATTTATTAAGAAAAAGTTCGTTGGAGGTTCAAGTTCAACTTTATTTCATTTAGGTACAATGTTTATACACTTTTGAAACGTCAAGGTCTAAGATAGAATAGGAAGTCTATAAATATCACAAACAACACGGTAATTAACTGTGGTTACCGATATCATAAGTTGGTAAGTAATCACAAAATAAATTACGAATAAGTAATTACGAATAAAATAAATAAAAAGACCACAATGCAAACTGGTTGGTATTGTCATTCAACGGATGGTGGAAAACTACCAAACTTCTCATTTGATAATTTTACATCATACCAACTCTAAACATGAGTTGCGAAAAAACACATTTTTTGTGAAAGTCGTATTACTCGTATTATTATTATTACAAAAATATTGCCTATGACACTCTGACACTAACATAATGAAAACAAGAGCTTAAAATATTATTTCTGCCTAAGAGCGTAGTGGGTTTAGTTCCTAATCGTGCGAATGTGCGGCCCCAAACCTCGTTAGTGGCTTGAGCCGCCACTTTCACTATCCTGGAATCAGATTACTTGCCTCCATAGAGCTGGAACGGTAAGTCAATGAACAGGCTTTACCTATTTCTTGTGGGAAACGGTGAGTAATTGGCGCCATTACGTGACGCATTTTTTTAAAAGGAGATTATCAATTGATTTTGTTATGACATAGACCGATGGAAAATTCTGTTTTTATATGAAAGGGTATACCTTCAGATTGATCCTATATACATTTCATCAATATAGGTTCAGTAGTTTGGTTTTAAAGACAAAACTGTGCTCATGGTCTCGTTAGATGAGATTTTCCACAAAGTTGACAAAGTGCGATGTAATTCAGGAAGATATTGAAAAAGTGGGCTCAGCGCGTATTGTGATTTAAAAATTTAGGCGTTGTGCTACCGATTACTCGAACATCCTTGAAAAAGTCGCGCAAGTGCGATAGTGGGCAATAAATCATTTCAGTTGTTTAGGCTTCCGTACTAAGGGTGCGGGAGCTTATTCGTGAAGCCTCGCGAAACGTCTGTCTGTCTGTCTGTCGTACACTTAAACGGTTCTATCTTTTGAACGGTAATAGATACAAGTCTCAAAATTGACTTTGATGTAAATATACAACTAAAAAATATTCAAGAGCGAGACGAGATACGTAAATAATTTTTGAAAAAATGGGAAATTATTGTGCGAGTCATGCGGCGGGAAATCCAAATTTTAAACAGTTTAACAACTAGATACTATAACTTAACAAACTATTTCCTACGTCTACATGTAAGATAAATCTAATCGCTAGTTATGAGTTGGAATTCGTTAAATGACCGTGAGCACGCCAAATAAATAACAATTGCATGCATACGCTCGAAAGACATTTCCCTCTTTCGGCAGTGGGGTAAAGAAGAGGAAATTATGAATTCCACCAGTATTTTTTTTGTTTAGCGCAGGTATTCTTGTCACACCCGCCTCATGTCAGTATGGATAGCGCAGTTTCTTTGTTTAATATTTCGCTCTCGCCTTGGGCACCACGGACGAGAGGTCCTTATTATGGACGAGGCCTTAATATTGTAACGATGATGATGATGATGGTGATATTTCTAGAAGGAAATGCTCCTCGACTATTTAAATAAAGAATCTCGTCAACATTCTAGAAAGTTCGAAACAAATGATAAAAACAAAAGACGAGCGAAAAGACGATCGAAATTGAACATTCTGGAACGAAACAAATGACGAACGAAATGACTATCGAAATAAAAGCTTCTAGAAGGTTCTGCGGGGTATATAAGGAGCTTCAGTCGCGGACAGAGGGCAGTTCAGATACGAGTAGCATACAGGAAAGAAGAAAAGTTACAAGTGAAAGTGAAGTGTTGAAGTGAACAGTATAGTGAAGAGACGTCATAGTAGTAGTGTGTTGGTCGGAACACATACTCTGTGTGTTTGTAGCTCGTCGATTCTGTAACTATTGTCGGTGTTTGTGTTATAGACTGTGAGTGCTCTGTGGAAGGCACCACGTGTCAACGAATAATACGGGCTTGAATAACATCGTTGTTTCCTTCCAATCCCTATACCCACTTCCCGTAACAATATTAATTAGAAGTACTGTCCCGTTATCATGTAGGCATCTGAATTAGTACTGTTATATGAGGTTTCGATATCAAGGCTGTGCTCAAAACCTTCAGCTATCTCTCTCGCGCATCACAACATTTTTAAACATATAAACTCACATAATGTTTTCCAAGGCATACGCGATTGTTACTCGTTGAAATGAAACAAATTTTAACGGATTTCCCGCGTATATTTTAATATAATTTTATGACCTGACGTGTCGAACACTTTGCGGCGTCCGTGATCACAAGTGAGAGTAGATGACAATTGTCTTTTTTGTTATGAAAATATATATATTTATACACTATAGAGACTATTGTCCCTGTGACCACGGACGCTGCAAAGTATTCGAAACGTCAGGTTGTAAAATATACGTAATAAATCTTGTAAATCCATTAAAATTTGTTTTATTTCAATGAATATAAAATCAATTTAAGAGAAATATAAAAAAAATATTTTCTTCAATGTATATTAAATTGGCAGAGGAGTTCCAAATTAAACATACTTAATGTTATTTCAAAGCTCCGTCTCCAAAATAAATGATATTGAATAGACCTTTCTTCAATATTTCTCCTCCTAAATAAACAAAATCATCTCTTACTTTTTTAATACTCCCTCTTATTAACTACTCTTTTATCGCTCTATCTCTTTCGCTTCGATAACAGCCTTATATTTCCAAAACTTACAGTACTTATTTCTTTAAAATTGTTATTTTAGAATGACGTTCTTAATAACATATTAAACTAAAATATTAATAACAGCCAAATTTCCAAAACTTACAGGACCTATTTCATTAAAATTATTGTTCTAGCATGACATTCATCTCATCACCCGACCCGACAAGAGATCTTTATGCGGTAACAGGAGTCCTGACAGTTCGTCAACTGTATATCCAAAAGGTTACACTAGCAGTGCATCGCAAGCAACTAAACCTAGATGTTGACAGTAGTCCCAAGAGGAGGCCTCCGCGTGCCCCAGAACCGCTTGTTGCAACAACTTCAGAGTGGCGGGAAGACGCTGGATGCAAGCCGCTTCTAATTGGTCTTTAAGAAATTCATGGGGGAGGCCTATGTCAGTGGACTTCTTATGGCTGAGATGATGATGATGATGATGAGTAAACTTTGCAATATTCGAAATAAAACAGTTAGAGGAAAAAATACTCTTTTGTTATTTAAAATGTATTTCATACATAGAAACGGAGGAATTTTATTAAAAATACTAAAATAGACTTTTCATAGTTATGGTTTGTACTTATCTTCTTCTTTTCCTTTCTATCTTTGTTCGTAGATATATATGTAACTATTTAATTTTTTTTTGTTTATCTTTTTATTTTATTAGCAGTTATTTTGTAAACTTTTATAAACCGGACACATCTAATAGGAAACCAGCCGTGCCATGTATGATAACATGTTATAAGTATGCGCACTAATACAGGCTATGCCTAGTGCAGGGTCCAATAGAACTCTGATAGACCTCAATACTTTTATAACACTTGTATCATGTAAATAGATTAACGTATTAATTGTATTCTTTCTGCTAAATACATTTATTGTATTTTGTATTTGGTTGTATTACTCAGGTAGGTAGGTGTATATAGGTAAGTACACAAAAAAAATTGCGTACTGGCTAGCATTAGCTTTCATTTCGAGAAAGAAAGCTATATTTAATGTGAATTCTCTTAGCGGAATCTGAAAAAGACTCCATTACCTTCTTTCCGACGTAATTATGACCAACCTTTGAATTAATTCCGTTGGAGTTCCGTTGGATTCAACTTCTGTTGGAGCAACAAGTTCCGCGTTTGTTGAACAAATTCCCCTGCAAACAAGGTGGGACACAAATTAATTCACAATTTTGGTGTTGTTTAATTTTTGGATCCTGTCGCAGCGGGCCGAGAAATCAAATGGCTTAGGTAAATTTATATACACTTCTAACTTTTATATAAATTTACATATTGACATGGTACCAATTTAATATACATATTTCCTTCTAAAAATGTAAATTTGTTGTGTAACTGGCTGGCAATCAAAGCACTAACGGCATGATAAAAACGTGTCATTTTAACAATGAGAAAGTATTTACCGAAACTTAGAAAACTGCAGGTAAAACAGCAGGATTTAGGTAATATAATAACGGCGTAGAGATTACTTACAAGATACAGATCTGATTAGTATCGAATGTGAAGGATGGACTTATTGGAATTTAAATCTTTGGTCTTATCGGCTATCACTGACAATGGCTATCACTGACAATGGCGTTCATTGTCATAAAAATCATCAATCGGGGCTTCAATATCCGTTTTGATTGGAAGATTCTTCGAAATCCCAATCAAGTTCACGAATGGTCTTTGTCTTTCTGTGATCAGGCATTGATGTCCATTGCCAGAATCAGTTACCGGATGAGGCCATTAGTCATCAGGTCTTATCCCTACTTAGGTGCTAACCTTTAGCAGGTATCTCTACTGGACTCTAACCGTCTTACTTATAACGCATGTTAAAATTTTATACACTGATAAGGACTTTTCACTTTCTGTCAGACGGGAACCTGACACGTGTGAAAATGGAACAAAAGACGGTTTAACTTAAATGCTGATAAATAAGACCGTAAGTCAGCAGTTAAGTAGTATAAAGAACTGTATTATATGAATGGACACCGTAAATCGTATAAACTTTTGATAGTTTTACTATTGTGTATGGTTTAATAGCACCAATAAAACAAACTTAGGAAGGGTTTTGGTAGGTATTAATAAATCCTATGAATAAAACACAAAGAAACCTTTTCATTCATGTATTTTTATAGCTTTCAGGCTCTTTCTTAGGATTAGCTTGACTGTTACTATATAGGTATTTATTTTAGAATTATGTACTAGTAACATAAACTTCTATAGATACCCCAAGTGTATGTACCTAGCGTGTCAACAAGTACGAAAAAAAAAATCGCAGTTGACGACCAAGATTTATATACTTCCAAGTGATATATAGGTACTTCCGATTCGGTATTTTGTGAACTAGTTACTAGCGTACAAGCGCGCGGATGCATTGGGTTGAATAGATTTCGCGCGGATCACGGATGGAACATTCCATCACAAAACCGTTTGTGTGACGTCACCGTCGGTACCAAAAATATGGCACGCAAGGTTTTCATATAAATGAAGTCGCATGCTTCATCTACTATATCTATGACTAGTAATATTAGAAATGTCAAAGTTTGTGAAGATATCTAAGGGAGTGCCCCCGTGTGTGCCAAGACGATCAATTTGACCACCATCCAGCTGGTTTTGAACGACATTACAGACTACGATAGAGCGCGCTTCTGCATCATAATCATCATTAGCCACAAGACTATGTCCTATGGGGAGGAGGGGGAGACCTATGTCCACTACTGGACATAGGCCTCCCCCATGGATTTCCAAAAAGACTGATTGAAAGCGGCTTGGATACAGCGTCTTCCTGCCATTTATATAAGGTCTTGCGCTTGCCTAGAATAAAACTATTTTAATTGCGATATGAATACGACCGAATATATACCTACCTACATAGTATTAAATTAGCCTATCGTAGAATACAAGAAGACCTACTCAGGTAGCGTATCCTGCAATTTAGAAGCTCATACAATAAAAGTGACAATAAAGCTACGATTGGTTAAAAAAGTAGATTTAAAATTATTATCTCGCAGTAGATGTGAAAAGTAGAGTATGCATCTATGGGATAAAGGTGTTTTTATCTTGGATGACCTTAAATCCCTCGTTATATTTCGGATTCTGGTCTTAAAGTCCTTCGCTTCCCTCGGGATTCATTTTTAACAACTTCGCTACACTCGGAATCAATAATAATATCTCCCGTGATATAAAACACTACTCTATCACCTTGGCGCATAATCTAATGCTAAAACAAGGGAACACTATTGTTTGTATATACTTAGTTTATTATTATTATTTCATGGAAAACATTTGACCTTGAGCTCCTGACTGCTTATTCGAACAGACATAAAACAAACAAGTTCTAAACTCGAGGCAAGCCAACTTTCTAAACAAGGGACTGTTTACGTAATTAATAATTAAATTGGCACAGAACGGCACTAAGCTAAGTACAACTATAACTTAGGTAATAAGTCGAGTCAACATTGAGAATTAGGAGCTCTCGCTAATGGACCAAGAGTCGGTAGCGGGGACGAACCATCTACATTATACTTATCTATAGATAGACTGAAAAAACCGGTCAAGAGCTTGTCGGGACACGCATAATTGGATCAAGGTATTTTTCTCAAAAAAGTCAATTTGAACTACGTCTTGAATTTTGCACATTTGTCTTAGGTACCCTTAATTTATACTGTTTTCATCATCATCATCATCTCAGCCATAAGAAGTCCACTGTTGGACATAGGCCTCCCCCATGGATTTCCAAAAAGACCGATTGGAAGCGGCTTGCATCCAGCGTCTTCCCGCCACTTGTATGAGGTCGTCTGTCCATCTCGTGGCTGGTCTTCCTACGCTGCGCTTGCCGCAACTGTTGCTTTTTACTGTTTTCATAATTTTACTATAATATTATGTAAATAAATCTACGTGACAAATTTAGTTTATATACCGCTAACTCACCGAAAATAATATGTGACATACGGACAGATGTACAAATCGAAATGCTAAAAGCATTGTTATTACCAGTCTAGCCTATGTCGTTATATCTGCCACTTTCGTAAGTTCGTAAGTCTATATTTTTATTAATTTGTAATTATTTTTATTTTCATAGAGAAAAATATGGAATTTTAGTAGAAAATAAATCTGTTTTAAATACACGCGCTTCCCTTCAAAGTTACCAGCAGCTAATTTAAATTAATATTAATATTACAATTTTAAAATAATATTAAAATATAGTCTGAGGGGTACCGTATGACAGATTATAAATAAACACCCAAACATGGAAATTTTCAAGTTCGAAAGTTTATTTCGGACAACTTATCAGACACAAAAATAAAAATTATTTCCAATACATTGTAATAGCGTTTTCATGAAGTTAACGTTCTCATATTTGTGAAAATGATATTCAGGAATTACTATTATATTAATTATATCTACCAAAAAAGATGACTCGGTCGAGCGAAACTTACGCCAAACAACCCTGCGCATTAATGGACGGCCCATTCTGGTAGCATTAACATTTTATAGCTGTACAGTAGTAACGTAGTAATTAAAACTGCCACGCTGATAAATTGCTGCCAATTTACGAACTAAATCGTCTAAATAATCTTTTTTTTTGGGTTTTCACTATTAAAACATTTTCACGCTGTTAAAGTTCTACGATTGATAGGTATTATTAGCAAATACATAAAAGAATATAAAATATTGATAATTAAATCTTTATATAAATAAAAAGCTATGCAAGTGCATAAATTCAAAACGGGTTGACCAATTTGGATATTTTATTTTTCTTTTTGTCAGAAAATCATCATCTTCATAAACTATCATAACATCGATCGTATGAGTTATAAGCAAACCATTATAAGTTCAACCTTGATAAATATGAGCACTTATTAAGTTATGAGTTATGAGCACTTAGAGCTCAAAATAACAAAAAAAATTTTTTTAATAATTTATAAATATTAAAATAATATATTATGTTACATATCAAAATAATTTGACAGTATTTTTTTTAATTTATCAATTACCGACTAAAATTTTCCATTAGTATTTAACAGTTTGACATTTGACTTTATTGTCCTTAATTTACTTAATTTTTTGACTTAAAAGTCAAAAAACTTCGACATAATTAATTTCTACTAAAGTACCGTAGGTCCCAAATAACGGAGAGCGTAAAGTTTTAATTTTCTAAAGATTCCTTAAAGTTGAGATTGTTTTCCTCGATCAAAGTGTTTCGGTAGAACCCTAGGGAAGGAACAGGGGAGAGGCGGTGCTTGGTCCAGCAACAGGTAGCAAAGTATAGTGTAAGCTGTGGCTGGTCCAGATACGGTCGATACCGGGAGGCTGGGACATGCGCAGTGCAGTCTGCGACCACCATGCGACCGCTGGTGCTGCTCTCGCTATTTCTGCTGGCACCAGGTGAGTCCAAACCTTCTTTCTAACCACTATTCATCAGTATTCGCTTTTAGAAAGTCCGCGAAGGCTTTACGAGCGTGGACTACGTCATCACGACTCATTTCCTAGATGAACCTTCACGTGGAAACGTCAGATTATGTTTGTCTATTCTGCGCAGACTCGTCTTCTGGTCCCTGCGCATTAACGCTATTTATGAGACTAGACAAAGTGCTAAGAATATATTAAAAGCCATTTACATGATAGCCAGTTCAATTATATTTGTCTTACCTCGTGATAGGAATGACGTGTCGTTGTTTTTACTGATTATTTTTGAGAATAAAAAAAATCTGCAATAGGTATTGCTAATTTAATACGTATTTTATAGGTAATAGATAATTACCTAATCATACACATTTTCAGGATTATGAGTATACAACATAATTTAACACAAAAATAATTTTGGTTAGAACAAAGAAATCTAGACGTTTTAAGTATAACAAGTTTTCCGAGACATCTTTAAAGAGGTTTCTGCACAAAAAAAAAAGAGTTTTAATATGTCGCAACACCCAAAATAGCGATTGCACTGTTGCATGCGATCTTTACTCATAGAAAAAAAAAACAGAATATCAAACAGAATAATCAGACTCAAAAAGGCTTTATTTGGTACCAATCTATATTTCTTACATTGTTTAGAAATGAAAAATGTATTTAATTGTTCTATAAGTGAAAACAATGGTTGGCTTTTGTGTCCAACATCCATTACTTTATGTAGGTATGTGTACTAAATGCGTTTTAGGGATTTTTGAGATGGTTTGTTTTGAACTAAGCACAATGTAAGTAGGCATGGTTACATATTTATTTTGAAAAATAATCCATTATGAATTCCGCCTTACTAGATTTAGTACGGTAACGTTATGTAGCCCATACCTACATGATACATGAAATAAATAAGTCGCATCAATTGACACCACCACATGTGAAAAAGAGAAAAAAATTGCTAAGAAAATGCCAATATTATATTTAAAGCTTAATATTAACAAAATAAATAATAAGTAGCTAGAAATTTTACTAGGTGAATAAGACAAGGTTGTTGTCTGGTAGGTATTCCAGCAATATACAAACAAATCCCTATAAATATCTACTAACAGAAAAATTGTACAGTCTCGTCTGTCTAATTCTATCTGTCAGTCACAATTATATGGTATTTCAATTTCACGCGGCTGTAACTCCATTTGCCCTTCGAGCCGATTCATTCCCAGAGAGGGTACTCGAAGTTACAAATACCTAGCAGTGCAAATAAATATTTATACGTATCGTACTTATATTATTTGTTTATTTTAGTCTGATTAATTTCCGAGTAAAAAATCCTGTCTAAAGTCCTTGCTACTTAAAAAATTGTGTTGTTATAAATAGTACCTACTAATTGCCGAAAATAGTAGGCCTAAAAACAGCAACATTATAGAAGATCAGTTTTTTTTTCCTAGGTAAGTAGGTACATACATACATAAAATCACGTCTATTTCTTCTTAGGATCTTCAAAGATGATGGGAGTATTAGAGGCTTAGAAAGTATAAAGCCCGTTTTCCACCTACAAAGAGGAATGAACTAGGGATGTCTAGCGGAGCGGTCGTCGTTTACATAAAAATAGGATTGCTTTTCCACCGAGAAAGAGTTAGGGAGTTTTATTTCCACCACCAAAGAGAAATGAGCTGAGCGAGATGAACTGAAAATGAGAGATGAAAAATGAATTTTGATTTCCACAGCGTACGAGCTTACTTGAAGACAGCAACGCAGCGGACACATTTTTACTCTTTCGTCATTTTCGCTCACCTCTTTCTCGGTGGAAACCTACTATGTAAAATTCGATTGCGTGTTGAATGGACTCATTAATGAGTTCGCTCCGTTCTCTAGAAATTAGTGAACTCATTTTTACTCTTTTTGCCCTCTTTGTCATTTTCGCTCGACTCTTTGTTTGTGGAAACAGATTTAAGCCGGGGCTCGACCGCGTAATGAGTGAGGTCATTGATGAGCTCTTTAAACTCACAACGATAATTTTCATAGTTGAGGCTCGACCGCGAAAGAGGCTAGCGGAGCGGTCTGAGAGAGCAAAAGTGGGTGAAAGCGGCCTCGCTCTGTTATCGCATCTCAACAAGTTTCGAGCGGAACGAGGTGTTGGCTCCCCTCCTGTACCCCGTCCGCACCCCTCGCTCGCCCGATTGTAGGGACGCCGGGCGTTTTGTTTGTTGGGCGCGCGAGCCGAGCCGTTCATTTCGCGGTCGAGCCCCGGCTCAGTCATTTTAACCATTTCTCGCTTCGCCCAACCTCGCCCAGCTCATCTTTGTCCGCTCATTTCGCGGTCAAGCCCCGGCTTTATGCATTTTTGTATTGCGAGGTAAACGGGGTCATAAATGGGCTCGCTCCGCTCGCGGTGGAAAATGGGCTTTAAAGGTAAAATTTACAAATTTTAAATCCTAGCTAAATCTAAAGACTAGGGACTTGCTTTTATTTACAGATCTCTCCATTTCAGAATCGACCTCGCAGAGACCCCGAGCATAACCCTCTCCATAGCTCGTTACTTGACTATTAGACTTACAGTGAGTGACCACAGTCATATCACATACTGGTCGCATACATTCTACTTGAGGCATTGAGAAATATTTTGTCTGAAAACATATTTTTGAGTTTCACGAAACACTTTTGCAATTTTATTATGAAAACCAACGTTGTTGTTACACCTTCCTTCCTTCGGGAGGGACGTCTGCGCTGCTCCTTTTGAAAAAGACCGCCGTATGCGGTTGAAACTATAGTCGGAGAATTCGGCTCAAAAATAGACTTTTGCAATGTCGTCTAGCGTATAAAAAATGTATTAATTTGTATGTTTATGTACATATTCCAGAAAGCGAGAGCGACCTCCTCCGCGACAGCGTCCACGTGACGTCAGCGGCGGCGCGGCCCAACAATGAGCTGTGGTGCTACAAGTGCCTCGCCGAGTTCCCTGAAGACCGATGCGCTGAAATCAACACTAACAACTCCGCGCTCATACACAAGTGTCACAACGATCGGAGGATGTGCATGGTACGTCGCCCTTGTTTGTTTTCCTTCGTCATTATCTGAAGCAGGACAAAACCAAACTAGGGTTGCTAACGTTCCCGCATGAGGCGGGATGTCCCGTTTTCAGAGCTGAAATAATGCAACGTACATCGATGGTAAGCCTAGCCAAGTCAGACAGAATCTAATTCTGCTAGTAAACATTAATTACAGCACTATTGCAAAGACTTCTATGATTACGTTATGAAGAATAGAAAATTGCTCAAATATGCTAAATCACAAGATAAAAAAAATAAAAAAGCACTCTTTCAAAAATAAAATAAAACTATTTTTTCGTTGATCACTATTTAAAATTTGTAATATTTCAAATTACAATTGCCTTTCTTTATTTCTGTACTTTTGTAGACAGGTCCCGCTATTTTTGGCCTAGTCCCGCATATTAATTTCTAGTCTTCCGCATATCCATGAATAAGAGTTGTCAAGCCTAGTTCAAACGGTCGATCGCAATCGACTGATCTGATTCGATCTGGATTAGAGATCACCTAATTGTCAACAATATTTCAGTCCAAAATTACAAAAATATTTAAATAATGATGGACACATTTTGTCTTGTTGTGCCTCGCGGGTTTTTTTATGCGGTGTTAAACTTTACGTATAAATTAGTGTAGGTACGTACCTACAAATAAATGACATTATGAGAATTTTACAAATGGAGATAGGCGTATCTAGAGTATACTTTCTAGGGTAGGCCTGGGTCCTAAGATCTCTATATACTTAGATTGGTAACCGAAAATCCTGGGGTGGGCCACAGGCCATTCTGGGCTGGGCCTGAAACACCCGACCCGCACTTATATACGCCCATGCAAGTGGACCATCGTATTATAGACAGAATTTTCATAATTTTCTGGAAAATAGATAAATCACTCACAGGCACCTAGACAGCCTAGACTACTTGAACCCAGACGCGGTTAGCAACAACATAATATTATGTCACTTACTCATTAGTTACATGACACCAAGCGAAGACCTTGACGGCTTTACATATTCTGTCTGTGATCAATACCTCGAAATTATCCAGCTAATTGGCTCCCTAGGTCAGTAACTACAGCCTAGCGACTACCACTCGATATTAGGAGCTTAGCTGGCCGGCCGCATTGATTGTTTTAGGTCGGTCAACATGCCTAGCTATATGAGCGTGCTAGGTACTTTACATATTATACTATCGCAGAATACTTAATAGTAGGTGCAGAAAACACACTACAAATACATTTAATTATATAATGACTATGAGAAACACAACATGCGTATTTTCAAGGGCAGAGTGCAGAATAGGTATGCATCTTCGACCACATCCACCACAAAATATTTTGTACCTAGATGTTAACCAGTAAAAAACTTTACGTCTAGCAACACCTCACATGTCGTTTCGCTCCAACAACATGTCAGCACTGAATAATGTAATAGCTAAGTCCCACAATATTTCTTCGAGCTTGTCACGCAAACTTGTAACATACTTGTCAATACCCTATACTTACTAAAGACTGTTTAATTTGTCAACAGGTGAAACGCTACTCATACACCACATCGAACGAGAATACGACAATGCCGTCCAAGATGTGGGCTCTGGAGAGGAACTGCACCAAGCACTGCGAGCCTGGCTGCATCGTCATCGGCGAGAGAACCAAGCTGTATGCCTGTACTTCTTGTTGCAGCACTTCGCTTTGCAACAAGGGATCGGACGGCGATCGGCCCGCGCCAAGCAATACGCACTTCTTCGTTGTATCTCTTCTCCTTGCTCTCTCTTTATGATATTAAGTAAAAATTCATGAGCTTATTATGGATACCCGTTCGTGATTCTGATAGTGATCGCGTGTCATTCTCGCGCACTTGCCAACATGTGCCGTTTTTGTCATAACATAGAAATCCAGGCCCACGTCATAGGCGCATTGCGTTACACAATAGCTATGACTGTCTTTATCTATGTTGACCTAAAAATGTACAGACAATTGCTAGTTCACTGATAGCACTGAAGTACGGGTGACGAAGTGGCACAAAGCTATTATATTGGATATTCTTATTGTATAGATAGGTAAATACCCTTCTTGCTCAATGCACGCAAGTGTGATGGAAACTCAATCACAGTCAGAATTACGAACATCGCGTCCATATGAAAGGCAGCTGTTTGGTTCAAGGAACCTTTTAAACAATCGCTTTTAAATTAGCTTTCAATTGGTTTATAAAACAAACTTAGAAGGTTAATAGGTTTAACAATGTCCACTGTTTTGCATAACACTGCTATTCTATGGAATTATTAAGGTACTTGTATTATTTTGGACAAGTCGAAAGGAATTCATTGTAGGTAATCAACATTATAACAATTTTTATAGTGAGCACAGCTTTGAAATCGCGAAAACAGCTATTTCGTAGTTTAAAAAAGTTTGATTAAAAACAAACAAACAAACTAATTCCATATCTCTTTTTCTCCCGACTGCGTAAGAAGTAGATATGTTAGATATGTTATGATAGGTTATGTTTTTCGAGTGTATATGTATGTATGTATGTTTTATATGATCACCTACAGCCTAACCGATAGCTAGACCGATTTTGATGCGCGAGGTGTCGTTAGATTCGTCTCCCTGAGTGTAATAGGCTATATTTTTTCGTAGTAATAATAATAATACATTTCTCGCAAAAATAAAAATATGCGTTTTTCGTAACCTGCAACGAACTTTTTCGTAATAAACAAGTGGCTTTACTAGAATTATTAAAGAATGCGCATTTATAATCATTTACAGTGATTTTGCATACTTTCTCACAAAAACGTACACTCAACTGCATATCAAGAGTAACGAAATCGTAAGTTAGGCTGCAAAAATTGCTTTTCTGCAGTCGGGTATTTTGTTTTTCTTTTAACATAAATACTTACTTGTTTACTTTTTTTACTTAGTTTTTAAGTAAGTATGTAGTTTCGACTGTCTCAGTAAGTACCTATCTATAATCAAACCACTTCACGGTTTCCGATTGCGCTGTTTTTTTTTCTCTTGGATATATAAATCATACGACACTGCAATATTATTATGGCTTGGAGCTGATCTGATGGTGGAACCGGGATGCAGGGACTAGAACATCCTGATGGAAAGTACTATGATATAAAAGTGAAATTGCCAATTTTGACTGAGTCAAAGTTAGTTAGTTTTTAGCTGTTTTATATATATTTTAATTTATTTATTTATTTATAAAAAAAAGTTACAGTTTACAAAAAATATTGCCAAAAAACCAAATAAGGTTTATCTAGGCAATAAGTTCTCTTTACAAATATGTATCGCTATATAATATAATTAATAATGTCCATAGTTAAATAAATAATAAGCAAAGCGGAGCGCGCGTGCGCTCAAAACAGCTGTGGCAGGCAGGTATTTATCGTTTATATGCACCTTACGCACGACCTTTCAAGGAGAAATGTGTAAATAGATAGGTATTGACAATGCCTATCCCAGCCACTGCAGCGGGCGCGCACTAAGCATTCGATACTTGCGTGGACACAGGATGCTCCTATTTATGAACGGATTAACAAAATATATTATTAATTTATGTAATATCTTATTAAAACAGATTTTATATTTTTATCCGTTAGCTTATTTTTAATTTCAGTAGGTAATTTATTTATTAAATTTGCTATAACATACTTAGAAGTTCTCTTGCCGTAGGTATTTTTAAACCTTGGTATTGCCAATTCTTGTCTTGCAATGCTTCTAGTGATTACGGGGCCTTTTTTGAGGATTTGGATTTCAGACCGGAAATACTGTTCAACTAACAGCGAAAATTCAACTTTTTGATGAATTGGTATTACCACAGTGCTTGAAGAGGCCTGATGGGTCGTTTTCAAGCTTACGTTTAATATTTGACGGAACTATTAGTTTAAGTAATCTATATTGCAGATTATGTATTTGGTCCAAGTATATTTTATAGGTCCGACCATAGCTGCTCAAACCATATGAAATGATGCTTTCCACCAACGCCTTATACCTACATTGTCAGTAAGACGTCATATGGTACTCTTTTCCTTACAGCATAAAATTTAGCCATAATCGCACGCAGCCTAGTGCATGTCTTGTCAATGTGTTTAGCCCAATTGAACCTGTTATCTATAACAAGACTTAGAAATATGTGATTTCTTTCACTTGCTCAATCTTTCGACAATTGACAGTACAGGATGTGTTACTCTTCGACGTATAAGCGAGAACTGATATACCTACTTATTTATGTTACTTAATTAATTTAATAAAACATTTACCTGATTTAAATGAGATAGTTGAGTTTAATATACATAGTTTGTTTTATTATCTTGAGAGTTCTAACGAAGGTTGGAAGATGGACCCGGGGGATTTCCACTGGACCTCCGTGACGTAAAGGACTAAGATAGTACAATATGCGCTCATTTTTAGTCACTGTAACCACTTTTCGTGTAGTGCCTATAAATAATCTATTCTTTGGGTTATCTTATTGTACATTTAGTCGTCAAAATGTATATATCGGCTGATTTCTTCGCGATTTCAGTTTGTTCCAATAAAATTTGTATTAGATGAGCACAATAATCTCCTTTTACCTAAGTACAGGTTACCTTAGTAACAGAGTTATTCATCCATTCGTACCAATCATAATTATCTAATAGGTACTTCGTTTTACTAGGTAGGTACTTATGCTTTCTAAACTTTGTATTTGCTCTGTTAAAAATTACGCCTGCTAATGATTACATTGTAAAACGATTTATAATAAGTAGGTACCTATATCTACCCCTTATGAGAATCGTTGGCGCGCGATCTTTTGCCAACAAATTATACCTACGCGTTTTTCAAACAACAGGATAGAATTGTTTTCTACCCCTAAATATTATTTGATTTCGATCATTCTACTTTTATGTGGTTGGAACCATTAAGGATTATGCATCTACGGTTTGCTTTTTCAAAATGTATGTTTTTAATTTTTAAACTTCGGAAGTATGATAAAATTTGAAAAATCAAACCGTAAAGGCATACACATACCTATATGATTTTAATCAGATAAGAAAAGAATCATCGAAATTAGTTAATATTTAGGGGTAAGAAACAGTTATCTCCTATTTGTATGGGAGATCGCACGACAGTTCTCTTAATTTGTAATGGATAGTTATGGAATTCAAATGGACCCAATATTAGGTAGATAGTTAAGTATAGATAGGTAGCCCTCTATAAGTATGGATAGGTAGTACCTCTAATTACTGTTACTTATTGAACTTACTACCCGAATGCTCAAGAGGGTGTTTTTCGGTTGTATCTGTCATATACGTAGAAATAGATTAAGCAATGCTATTAAGCTAGTTTTTTACATTAAAATTTAATGTGTCATCGCAGAATTCTAACTTTAAACTTAATAATAAACTCTGTAGTTTAGGTACTGGTATACATCCAAATAATGCGATTATTTTTTGTCGTCATCGTTCTGTTACACTTAATTCAACTCGTAAGCTTTAAAAATCAGCATCAATATCACAGCAATCAAAAATATATCTAGTCAAATAGGTACTTAATAATACGAGTAAACAGTCTACGCTCTGATGTGGTAGCGGTGGTATCCACAACATTGAGCAATAAGTACCTAACTTAACTAGTACCAGAGGAGCTGAAGCAAAATTATTGTCACAATTTTTGGTAAAGTAAACAAAACAGCGTTACAGCGCTGAAATAATAATTACATCGTTTATCTACGATTATACAATACGATTGATACTTGCGACGCAAAATTGCATCTATGGTGTGTTTTCTCGCCAGCAAAACGTCGAAAGCACTAACTTCACTAGTAAGCCACTGAGTGAGGTGCGGCGATCTCGCCGCAGCTGAATGTAACAAAGTAGCTATGTACGTAAGCACATGTACAGCTCAATGATCCACGACGAATATTAACACGTTGAGTATAGTTCCCGTCACGTAAAAAGAACGCTGGTTTGTTCGCGTTTACGAACAAACCAGCGTTCTTTTTACGTGACGGGAACTACCTATACGTTAGTAGGGATAGTAACGATACAAAATACTATTGTGCTTGTAGTTTAATTTTCATTAATTAAAATTATTATAAATACTTACCTACATTTCATGTTTTTTCTTATCTCCCTATAGCTATACCACCCAATAAATACCTACCTGATAAATCTACATATAAAGTTTGACTGATTTCATAGCTAGCTAGACTCGTCCATGTTTCAGTTAGATTATAATTTTTGCCAACGAAATTTTTCGTAATAAACAATATTTTATTAAAATAATTCAAAAGAATGCGCATTTATTATCTTTTACAGCGATTTTACGTATACCTACTTCCTTATAAAAAACGTACACTCAACAGCGCATCAGGCGTAACACAATCGTCAGTTATAACTGCGAAACCTCTTTTCTGAAGTCTGGTATTTTGTTTTTTTTTTATATAGATAGTTTCTTTAGTAGTTTGTTTTCAAATTACTTGGTTGTACTATGTTCTTAAATACCTGTTTTTTTAATTTTATGCCAATTAAAACTACAAGATGGTTTTACTTGGTACAAATAAAGACTCAATTACCTACCTCTACTTATTTTTTTTTTTTCAGTATGAATAGAAATCCAGGCCATCCACATCTTAATACCTAGTTTGCATTGTTAACTAGATCCGACATAGACATCCTGTCCCGTTTGCCTAAATGATTATATTAATAAATTATAGTTTAAAAAACTGAAGCAACCGACTTCTCATGGATGCCATAGTCAGAACTGGACTAAATTGAAATGGGACCACAAGGGAAGCACCAGCTTTCAAATAAAAAAGAATCATCAAAATCAGTTTACCCAGTCCAAAGTTAGGTAACAAACATAAAAAAAATACAGAAGAATTGATAACCTCCTTCTTTTTTGAACTCGGTTGATAATGATCGAGAATTTACTGCACAAAAAATAGTGCTATAAAAATAAATTTAAAAATGTGTGTATAATTATTATTTTACTCCCCTAGTGCCCACTACCCACTACTCAAAACTTACCATCTTCAGCAGCCAAATATCTTTCTTATCAACATGAACACTACATCATAACAAGCATAACACAAATTAAGTTACACTAAGAAAATCGCTCTTATGCAGTTGGGTGTTTTGTTTTTTCTTTTAATGTAGATACTTGTAAAATATTACAAAACCTGCCTATACCTAGGGTTAAAATACTTGAATAATAGAAATTGTATAAGTTAATTTATTTTATTATGAATAAACAATGCACAGAAATAAATGCAATCCCTAGTTTGCGTCCTAGAACATAGCAATAATATTTATTACATAATAATTGGAATGACCCACAGTTAAGTATATTTTCAATAGAACTGGGAAGGTATTACTTGGGAGGACATTGTGTTAAACTTAAAATATTGCGTTATACTTTAATATTAAAGAATTAATTTAGCAAAGCTGTCCACAGTCGGCAACAACGATTTTCTTGGTAGTCTTGCCCGACTGGGAACCATATGATTCTATTTGCTTGACAATGTCCAAGCCTTCAACAACATTCCCGAACACGACGTGCCTGCCGTCGAGCCAGGAAGTCTTCACGGTGGTGATGAAGAACTGGGAGCCGTTGGTATTAGGGCCAGCATTGGCCATGGATAAAACTCCAGGGCCAGTGTGCTTCAGGACGAAGTTCTCGTCAGCGAACTTCTCGCCATAGATGGACTTGCCACCGGTACCGTTGTGGTTCGTGAAATCGCCACCTTGCAACATGAAGTTGGGGATGACACGGTGGAAGGTGGAGCCCTTGTAGCCGAAGCCCTTCTCACCGGTGCATAGAGCACGGAAATTTTCGCATGTCTTCGGTGTGACGTCTGTTCTCAGCTGAAACCAACAAAACATTCAATCAGCATAATTTGAAAACAAATTTTCAATACAGTAGTGTGGAAAGCTTCAAATAAGTGTGGGAGGATGTGGTAAAAACGCTATATTTAACTTAAAGATATATGATATGATGACTAACGCTTGCATACTAAGATCGTAAGTCGCTCGACGACATGATTCAAGGTAATAATGCACTGATAAGAGAATTCACAATCACGTAATTTGAGATGTAAACAATAACATCATCGATGACGAAAAATTCCACTCCCTAATTGATTTACAGCCTTCTGTGACACGATGACCTTCACTTAGCATATTATTATATCTCACTTGAGAACTAAAATTGACTACGTTAAGTAGGTATGTATATGAAACCCATGTATAAATATCTATACCTACATGAACACACCACATGCAACGAATTTCTTGAAATAATTTAAGTGAAAATCGAAACTGGTAAGAAGAAAATAATTAGCAATAACCAAGACTACGACAACGATTAACGCTATTCTAACGTTTATAACACCTTGAATCTTCCAGAATGGCGTGGTCATGGAAGATCACGCCGGCCGGGCCGGAACGCCGACATGACGTCAAGTTAAAAGCAATGTTTCCTACCTCAACAACGATTCTTCCAACGGCTGAGCCATCAGCAGTCACGTCAAAGAAGACTCGCGGTAATCCCATGTTGGTTTCTATCACTAATTCACTGGAATCAGTATTACTTAAAAACCACAATGACGGTGCGTCTCTTGTTCGCAAATGTCGGGCGGAAATAGAAAAATTCCATAGCCAAACGACAATTCCATAGACAAAAATACTGTTTTATTACGTCACATCCTAATGTGTTCAAAAGCAGTTTCTTTTTCATCACTTACTGCGCATAAAGCAGTATATTCACTTGAGCATGATTTCCATTAGTCTGTTATTAGGGTTCCGTAGTAACTACAAGAAACCCTTATAATTAATTTCACCATGTCCGTCTGTCCGTCTGTTTGTCTGTATGTCACAGTCATTTTGCTCAGAGACTATCAGCCCTATACAAACGGCATGTAGGTGTATTCTGTAAATCGCTACTAAAATGCCGTTGTAAAATTTTCAAAAAAAAATTGAAATATAGGGGTGGGGCTCCATACATCGTCACTCGCATGACTAACTGTTCTATCTCATTTCAGTCATTTGTTCAGGACAATTTATTTTCGGTTCTGAGATTAGATTGTATAATTGTCAAAATAATTAGTCTGATGTTTTGCATACCTTATGATATACTTTCATAGAGGTTACTTATTTTTTTAATTTCACATTGATACTTTAAATGTATTTGGATTCTAAATACCAGTGTTTATTATTTGAAAAATGAGATATAAGACAGTTAGTCATGCGAGCGACAACATTTATAAAGGATGATTATTTCTTCAACCCCACCCACCCCATCGTGTGGTCAAGTATGGTGTATCGAATACGTCTCTTAAAATAAGACTAAGGTTTAATATAAGATCATTATTTCTCAGATGTGATTTATGCGAAATGTATCTCGACAAAATAAAAAAAATGCATCCCTGCATTTCTAAAATTTTAGATCTAACTCATGTTATACTCGTAGTTATAGTACTTGATATTAAATATTATCAATAAAAAATATTTTACACTCTGTGATTACAACTTTTGGAGATATCGCGATAAATATGTAAAACACTTAAATCAATATAGTACAGAGGTCATTGATTTTTTTGCAAAGTAGTCTAAACAAACAATACTCGCCGAATAGTTTTCTTTTAGATTATAGCACAGCTACGGACCCTACTATAATATATGCGTGTCTCGCCACGGCCTTGGCCATTTATTTTTATTTTGTGTCATTGGGCTCGGCTGTGGTATTATTTGAAAACGTAAGTACGTACTATTATTTCTTCTGTGCCTACTTTACTACTATTATTTCTACTATGTATTCTTCTTTTCGGAAGAAAATAAAAAAATAGGGACCCGCAGAGCCACACAACCCATAGGAGATGCACCGTACAGCTTAACGTAATCCAACCCACCGTCTCTTTATGGCCTTGCTCAAGTTTACACTTGTTTGTATGGCCTGCTTTTTAATGTGAAACATCCCTAACCAGTAAAACCAACTCAATCACGGGAAATGGCGTGAAGCTCATCTATTATGCCGTCACGTCCCCACTCTCTCGTCTCAAGGCATTATGCAGCTTTGACATAAAATATAATATTGTGTTTGTGGGGTCATCGTTTAATAGTAATATGTGGTCATTGTCACTGTATGCGGTCCATGTCCCTTAAATAAATTACTTACAAGGGCCCAAGCCGAGTTTTGGCGGGAACGTCTTAGTAACGTGTTGTTGCTTTGTTTGATTTTCCTAAACTTGTGTTATTTTGAACATTAATGCTATAAAAATGGTGGTGTTTTATTCATTAAGTGTTCGATAAAGTGCGTGAGTGTGAAATAAAGCAGTAAAACGTGTGATTTTACGTTGTCGGCAAAACTCCATAGAAGCTTCTAGTAAAGTCGCCACCACTTTACTGAAGCAGGACTCGACTTATAAATTGACTGTTTAAGTGACTTAGATTGTGACTAGAACATTTACAACTTGTTTTATTCAAGAAACTTGAAAAAATCCTAATACTTGACACTGGCAAATGCTTTAATGCGGGTCCAATACAAAAAAGAAGAAGAAAGGGCCCAAGCCAAAGGCGACAGACAGATTGAGTGTTTTTGAACGAACGACAATTCGACAACTGACTGACAGCAAGGTCGGAGTTTTGGCGGGAACGTCTAAGTAACGTGTTGTTGCTTTGTTTTATTTTCTTAAACTTGTGTTATTTTGAACATTAATGCTATAAAAATAGTGGTGTTTTATTCATTAAGTGTTCGATATGGTGCGTGAGTGTGGGCAAGTGAAATAAAGCAGTAAAACGTGTGATTTTGCGTTGTCGGCAAAACTCCATAGAAGCTTCCACTAAAGTCGCCACCACTTTACTGAAGCAGGACTAGACTTATAAATTGACTGTATACGTGACTTAGATTGTGACTAGAACATTTACAACTTGTTTTATTCAAGAAACTTGAAAAAATCCTAATACTTGACACTGGCAAATGCTTTAATGCGGGTCCAATACAAAAAAGAATAATAATAAGACAGCAAGGTCAGCAAGCGACTTTGACGGCTACTTTGACAACTATTTGACGGCAGCTTTAGTTTGGATTTTTCGATTCATATTTTTGGGTTTTCTCTCAAGGTATACAATTATTTTAATTTCTTTGAGAATAGAAATTGAAAAAATACCAATTATGCATAGACAATATTTTTATGGTTGTTTAATACTTTTAGGTGGTCAAGTGTAGTGAATGAGTGAAAATTATACTCCTAATCCCTTACAACTTACAACGTTTATTTTGTTTGTGGATTTCCGGTGTGTATTTTTCAGGATTTTTCCAACATGAGCTTAGAATCGATAAAATACAAAAGAGGAAGCCTGGAGATTCTGGATCAATTGCTGCTTCCACTACAAACCCGCTATGTGAAAGTACAAGGCGTTGAAGATGGTTGGAAGGTTATAAATAAAATGCAGGTAGTGTTATTTGAAACTTCTCAACTATTTATATAATAAATAGCATTATAAATACTTCTGTCTGTCATTACTATTTTTTTTTAAATTTATTTAAATAGATAATTATTTTTCAGGTTAGAGGTGCCCCAGCTATAGCCATTGTAGGGTGCCTGTCACTGGCAGTGGAAATTCTTAAGGACAGCTCTTTTGATAAAAAGATTATGCGGCAAGAGGTCAGATATGTGACACCAACTTTTGATAACAAAATGTAACTAATATTAGATAATAATTAATTGTAGCGATTTGTTGAATTGTGTTATATAAAATATGTAATAGAGTAGTTATGTTTTAATTACATAAATTATCATCAATGAGTTCATCTTAGAATAAACCATGAGATGTCTTTCTCAATAATATAATATATTTTCTTATCTGTCTCTTGACACATAAATGTTTGTCTAAAAAGTCTGATAAGTAAATAGTTACTAATCTTGTGTGTACATAAGTACATCTTTGGAAGGGTGGCATTAACAAAGAGATTTACAGTGGTTCAGATTGTCCCAGTTGGTTTGCTTTTATTTTTATTTATAATTATAATAACACACACACACAGTAATAATTCACTTGTATTTATCTTGGGGTAACTCTGCACCTTTCATTCATGCATTCATTCATACATCAGATGCAAAGGTTATTCATACATCAGACATTGTTAGTAAGCATTATTGAGTTCCTTATGGAAGATTGAAATATTAATTTCTAGCAAAATACCTAAACATAATGTGATTTAACATTGGAAGCAGCTTACATCAAGTGTCTACCTGTCACTTGTATATCATATCATATGAGGTCATCTGTACATCTTGTAGCTGGTCTTTCTACTCGGTGTTGCCCATGCATGGTCTCCACTCAAGAACTTATTAAACCCATTGTATGTCAATGGATCTCTTCACTTCTGAATCGATTGTACAAACATGAAAATAAACCATACAGTTGAATTGAGAACCTCTTTGGAAGTCGGTTAAAAAAGAGAAAAATGATTTCTATGCTTCTACATTTAAACATGCCTCAAAAATCAAAAATATTTATACAATTTGGTGATGATATGTGTAATTCCAATTGTAAAATTGTCCAATATTATTAAACTCATAGAATTACATCTAAGGTTGAACCAATTTTGATGATATTATAACTTTTTACTTCATAGTAAAAAGTTCATAATATTAAGTAATGATAAGTTTGATGTGTGTATCTGTTTGTCTGTCTGTGGCATTGTAGCTCACAAATGAATAGACTGATTTTGATCTACCTTTTTTTATTTCAAAGAGGGTTTAATCGAGAGTCTTCTTAGCTATATTATACAACTCTGCAATGAAACACCTGATGCAACAGAAGTGGAACAATTATGCCAGCGACCCAAAGCTGTGCTCCGTTATTTTAAAGAGCTTGGCTGGTTTGAGTAGACTGATGGGGGAAAATGCACAATACATCCCAAGCGGGACGTCAGTGCAGGTCTTATCACCCCCACTGAGAATTAGAATTTTAGCTATATTATCAAAATCTTATTTTCTAAACTTATACTTGTGCAATTTCAGATTGAAGGAAAGCTGAACTACTTAGTGTCTGCGAGACCAACGGCTGTGAATATTAAATTAGCTGCTGATGAATTGATACAATTTGCTAATTCATTGAGTGCTGATGAGAAAACAACTCCTGATGACTTCAAAGAACTGTAAGACTGTGATGATTCAATTCAGTTGTATATCTCTATTCTTCTCTTTATCTATATTTAATGATATTTATAATTTACAACTATTGCATGTGTTGTTAAATTTATTATTTGAAGTATGATTTTGTATATTTATTTCTGAAAGTAGACTTGGATTCCTCTTATGCTGATATTAATTGCAAATTTTAAGTGCTACAGATATATTTTGATGCCAAATTGATAAATCTGCTTATCAGTCAACTCAAACAACTATGGGGCATTAGTTGACTAGACCAATTTCTGGAACAATGAGAAAGCTAAGTGTCATTTAGACATTTTTTTAATGAAATATATAATGTTTCCTAGTAAAACAGCAGTAGCTTATGGTTTTTTTTTCACAACTGTACTTAGGAAATCTACTAAATTAGAAATTAGGTACTTTGTGGAATTTCATCCAAAAAACATAAATCTAACTGAAATATCTAGTGTCAAAACGGAAATACACTGTATATTTAAATGAGAAAGCTTATCTACTTGCTAGCAACTTATAAAGTGTGCATGCACAAATATGTTTATGTGTAATCAATGTCAGCATAGCAGGAATATAAGCCTAAAATCATCTAGTACTAGTAATATCTTAAAATATGCAGGGCCATTATTCTTTATGCCCATTGGAAACATCGCGTAATGTCAAATAAACGTGAAATAACAACGTATACATAAATATAACAATTATGCTTGGTTAATCGCGACTTTGAAAACATCTGCATTGTTAGGCGACATTTATATAAAGTAGTTACGCGTGTGCACCAGAAAAATGTAACAAATGCTCAAAAAAGTGTACACGTACATTTTGTACATTTGTACAGGGTCTTGAACCGCTTCTATGTATACATTTTCCAGCCGTACCCATGCCACGCCTTTGTATTAATTATACCAAATCCACGAAGTTATGTTCACGCCACGCGTTAATTTTCCAATGGTCATAAATGAATAGTCAAGCAGCAGGTAAATTTCTGATACTAATTTATTAACAGATTCATCAGCAGAATAGAGAGCATGTTAACCAAAGATATAGAAGACAATAAAGCTATAGGGAGGTACGGTTGTGAAGCTATACTCAAGAGTTTAAGTGGTGATGGCACCGTACGTGTGTTAACACACTGTAATACGGGGTCTTTGGCAACAGCAGGCTATGGTACTGCCTTGGGAGTTATCAGATCTTTACACAGTACTAAAAGGCTAGGTGAGACAAAACTAAGAACTTGGCCGCTGTAAGCTTAACCATACCAGAGAAATAACATTTAATAATCTATCATTACCAATGGAATGACTATGGTCCTTGTCACCACTAGAGTCATGCAGCTCATTTTTTCTTTCGCATTGAAGAAACTGAGAGTTATGCCACTTGGCTCTAAGAACCACTCATTATATTTTTCTCTGTATGGGAAAGAAAGCCGCGCCTGGTGAATAAGGCGTTACCACAAAACAGTGATAGTACAGAAGTCAATCTACATACAAAGATACCGCTCACGGACGCGATATCTCGGACCGACTGGGACCAGTGCGAGCGCGAGTGCCATAGCTTACTGTAAATAATTGTACATAATAATGCGAATTTATTAAACTTAAAAAATATAATAGTTGTGCATTTCGCCAATGTCGAAATCGTCGTAAGATATTTTCTGTGACAAAATTGTATTTTTTTTTTTTATAATATATCGTAATTTTTTATTAGTTACTATTTGTTTATATTTCCGTTTTTCCTATTTCATTCTCAACAATAAATCAAATAACTAGATACGAGTGCCACTACCACGATAGTCTTTTGTGCATAAACCAAAGTTTACAACCCTAGCGTGACCGCCGGGTTTAGGTATGAAAAGTGAAGTACATACATGTGATTGCTTTCTGTACTATCTCTGTTTTGTGGCGTTACCCAGCTGATCATAGCTACGGTTCATAGCATCTATCTCTGTCTTCCTCTCCTCGCAAAGAAAGAAAACCATGCAGCGATTAATATAATGGTTACGCGCCTTTATAGTCAGACTTCACTAAAAATTTACTTGTTACTAACAATTTTTTTGACATGTGGGGGTTAAGCATACAACTGTCATAACTAAATTTCATTATGATTTTACTTTCTTAAACATACATATTTCTTTCTTTATATCGCAAAGTATTTTATTATACTCAATTTGTTGAGTGTTTATAAAAATTACTGGCCAAGAGACGGTCCCAGCAAAAACTCACAAATAAATGTGCAGTTTGATATTAGTGCAGAGTTTTCATATAACTAAAATTTCACTACCTATTAACTAATTTATATGTACAAGTGTTAAATACAATCAATTAAAACTTTCCTATCTCATTTTGTGAAATGTAAATGTACTCTTATTTTCGTAAAAAGCAAACATAATGTTTGCTTAATGCATAATGGTTCCCAATTTTCCCAAAGTATCCAAAAAGGCTGGAGAATCTTTGAAAAAGCGAATACTCTATATATATCTACCCTTGTTGTGTAGTATATACTGTTACATTTTATATTTTACTGTGTAGTTTTGAATACTTCTAGTTGAACTGAGATCATGATTATGGTGTCTTTCTGTTCCCTGTATTTACGTAGTTTTAATAAAGTTATATTTTAAGTGGAGTAAATCAATTTCTCACTAAAGAGAAATAAACTAAGTAGTCTTTAGGCAAGGGCCCCAAGATACTATATACATATTATCAGCAATAGTTTGTACTATGTGTTAGCAATTTTTTTTGTTATTTAATTAAAACTAAATCTGACTATTTGGACTGGTCTATTTAATATATTTATTACTCTGTTTATTATATTATTATAATTATCAGGCCCCGTTACAAAGTATATTCAATATTTGTGTTCCAGAGCATGTGTACTGCACAGAGACGCGGCCTTACAATCAGGGCGCACGCCTGACTGCCTACGAGTTGGTTCATGAGAAGATACCCGCGACTCTGGTCGTGGATAGCATGGTGTCCGCTCTCATGAACACTAGAAACATAGATGCGGTCGTCGTTGGTGCTGATCGAGTACGTTATTTTGTAATCTATGTAGTTTACAATAAAGTCGAGACCATAGAGTTAGAATGTCGAGTGGTCAATGTGTTTCTAAAACTTTCAAGGAAAATTACTATAAACACTATAGCTACAACTTTTCGAGATATAACGATAAATATGTATTACACTTAAGTCGTTATAGTACAGAGGTCAATGACATAAGTGGTTTTCTTTCACATTACAACATTAGCTACGCACGTAACCCTACCATATGCGTGTCTCGACACGGTCTTGGCCACTTATTCGAACTTGTAGCCGTCCGATAGTAAAATGGAATTGTACATAAAAATAAAAAAAGATAAACAATCTTCACTCAGCCGTGTTGTCGACTCACGTCGTGAGTCAGAACATACAGAACTTTGGTCATTTCACTTACTATGAACCACGCAATATGTACAATATAATTATAATATAGACATTGTGTCATTCGGAAGGCATTGTCTCCTATAATAGACGGAATAGTATAGGAGTCAGGTCATTGACTTGCACAGTGTTGTATGTAGATTGAGCCAAATAAAGATTTATTTTTTGTATTATGTACCATAATTCCAGGTGGCAGGTAACGGCGACACAGCGAACAAGATTGGCACTTATCAGATCGCGATCGTGGCTAAACACCACTCGGTGCCGTTTTACGTCGCCGCACCTCTCACCTCCATAGACATGGCGCTCACCACCGGAGATAAGATCAAGATCGAGGAGCGCCCCGACAGGGAGATGACGCATATTGGGGAACATAGAATCGCTGCTCCTGGTAAGATCCATGATGTTACTAAGGATAGTGGGATCACGCATATTGGGGAACATAGAATCGCTGCTCCTGGTAAGATCCGTGATTTTACTAAATTACGAGAATTCAATTCAATTCAGTTCATTTATTTCAATTAGGTACATACATTTTGGTACACTTTTGAACGTCATAATAATATATATAATAGTAAATATGAATTTACTACGTCCACACGCAGGGTATCCGATAACACACCATTAACATTTACGCTCATCATTCTTGCAGACAAGTAAGACTTTAATATTTGTAGAGCTATATTTCGAACTCCATAATGAGACAGCTTTGCTAGAAGAATATCATGATTTACATAGTCGAATGCCTTGGATAAATCGACAAATATGCCTATGACATCACTATATTTCTCCCAGGCATCGTAAATAAATAACTGTCTGGCATCGTAAAAAAATAACATCGTAAATAACTATCGTGGCAATAATTATAGTTTAAAAACTGAAAAACCGACTTCAAAATACACAATATACACAGTATGTGTATACACGGCTTGCTGTTCACTTTTCTACAGGTACTTGGATGATATTTTACCAGTTATATTGCTATAAAAACCAAAATACCGCATCGATTTTGATAAAAATTATATAGGGCCACCTTTGAAGTATGACCTGCCAAATACAAAAATAATCATCAAAATCAATGCACAATTGGCTTAGTAATCGGTGAACAAACATACAAAAAAAGTCTGAATTGGTAACCTCCTTCTTTTTGGAAGTTGTTAAAAAATGGGAACTAACGTTTCAATAGAACAACGTAGTGAAATAAAGACAGCAGCGCCCTCAATGCCACATTAGTTCTCTATCTGAATAGACCTAGTTTGTGCGTGTGCCAACTCAGTTCGAATTTCGAAGTAATGATTGTAAAAAGTATTGAAATATTCGTTTTGCCATTTTTTTTAAAAGGCAAAACAACAATTTTATAGCATACTAACTCACGCTATCTAATCCATGGAACCACCTCTGCATATGTATGCCATACATATTTTACCAATTTTGCTTCAGTAGTTTAAAAACCATCTTCAATTAATATGATTATTTTCTGCTAATGTGTACTGATTGAAATGGCTTGTTTAAATTTTGAAACTAAAACTAAGTTATAACAGTAACTTATTTGTTTCAGGTATAAACTGTTGGAACCCCGCGTTCGACGTCACACCAGCTTCTTTGATCACTGGAATTATAACGGAGAAAGGAGTTTTCGCTCCTGATAAACTTAAAGAAATTGTATAAATAAGAAACTTGCCATTATTATAGACCTTCACTCTAAGGCCTGTTCAGACATAGATGATATCCGCTGTAGCAATATGACACCGAATATTTTCAGTTACGCCCGATTTCTGCCGGCGTTGGTAGCGATTATTTCTGAACATCCCTTTAAATTACAAGAGACACGAATAATGTCTGTATGCATCCCAAATATTTTTTGAGGTTGGTGTCTATCTAAGACGTAAAGTTGATGATATTGACCTGACACCTATAATTTAAAACATATATAATATATATATTAATTACTTATATTTATTTATTTTTATTAGTACTTCATTGGGTAAGTTTGTTTAATTAACAAAAAACACTTCACTATTATAGTTAAACTTAAGTTTTGGGATAAAAAATACACCAGATCCTTTTATATATAGTATGATTAATAAATCTACCAAATTTCGTTCAAATCCGAATTAAGTAATTATTAATTTGAATTGCGTTGTTGAAACGTTTTTAAGTTAAAATTTAAATAATCCATATCTTGAAAAGTACTGAATCGATTTGGATAAAACTTGCACTGATTCCTAAGTTGAACTATAACTAATCCACTTATAAAAATATTTTTGCAATCCAACTTCTGTTTGAGATATGCGTGTACAAACATACATATATACACACACTTATGACATTTGGCATACACACATGCTTAGAAGCTGGTATAGACTAACCACAGGCTAACATATTAAGTGAAAACTGCAATTCTAACAATATTACATACATACACATCGAAGTTGATGTGTCTGAGATTATCAATTGATAATCTCCTTTTTTTTGAAGTCGATTAAAAAGAACGCGATTCTTATACAGTTTTCGTTCTTGTTTTAATATGAGAATTTTAGTTTAGTAGGACCTTGAGAATTGCACACAATGTAATTTCGCTCTAAGTGCCTTAGCTACAGCAATGTTTGCTCTAAACTTTAAGCTTGCCTATGAGGCAGTTCAGCTGTAATATGCTCAAATATTAGTTAGTACTTACTTAATAATTGTTTAGTGTTTTACAATTCTAAAAATGATGTACTTGTCATTGTCATTAGCTATTTAAAAATGTTTACATTGTTTTCGGTGTGTGAACACACATTTTTGAGATCTACTGATGAATCTAATTTTGACGAATTTGTACATAGTTCAACTAATTAACATTTAATATTATTAATTAAAGAAACTAAATATATCTAACAACAAAATGTAGCTCATCTTACTTAGATACACTCTAAAAAAGTACTTTCTCGGTCCGGTCGGGTATAAATAGTTGCCAAATAAATTTTTGATTAATTAGGTAGGTACCTACGGACTCACGGAGTAAAAGCATTAATTATAATTTAAAAGTGTAAGTAATCACAAATAAAACAATATGATGTCAATTTCATAGTTTTATTCCTATATCCTATATCTACAATTCTACACCATACACCTCTATCCACCCATTTAATAAGTTGTAATACCTAGATATAATAATAAATCTATTGATAAGTTAATATATCAGAGTTGATAAGGTGCAATTTGTTAAGAGCGAAATGTTTTTGTATGTTGTTACAAATGATTCTCTTCATACTTGCGATTTGCTGGAAAGATTATTTATACATATTTCAGTTACACCAAGAAAGTAGAATGAAATCTTGAGTAAAGTAGAGATGAATTGAATAATTAAGCTAACTTACCTGTAAATGACGTTTGATTAAAATAATAATTTCGTCTCGTCGAAGGATTAATGATCATTACAAAGTACTCTTTGTTAATGATTCTAGGCTTTTTTTCGCGTGTCTCGTTTCCTTAACTTTTTTAAACTAAAACGTTAATATTTACGAAACTTGAAAATGGCAACTGCGCAAACCGCGCGAGTCCAACCCCGTGAGGAACAAAAAGAAGAAGCAGAAGATTCTGGGCTGGTGCCTTTCCCGAAAGGGAAAAATTAACCAAAAAAAAAAAAGATTCTGGCTGGGAGTTTTGGCGGGAACGTCCTTGAGACATATCGTTGCTCTGTTTTATTTTCTTAAACATACATTATTTTGAATATTAATGCGATCAAAATGGTGGTGTTTTATTCATGAATTTTTCAATCATGTGCGTGAGTGTAGATAAATGAAATAATGCAGTAAATCGTGTTATTTAACATTCATTTTAACAAACACTAAGCAATATGAAATAGAGATAATAGACTTGGGCAATCTGACTGATCATACTGCACAAAAATTAAAAATCTCAACAAATTTAAGCTATCAAGAAAAAAAACTGGTTCATAGAAAAGAGATATGTTGATGCGCACCTTGATATATTTTTAAAATACATAATTAAAAATTAGTTTTAACGATGTTCACACCCAAACTGAAGTTAATAAAGCTTATAACGAATTTATAAATATCTTTAGTTTAATATATAACTTATGCGTACCTTTAAAAAGAATAAAACGATCACACAAAAAGAAACCAACTGGAAAACCTCTGGAATTGCGATCTCTAGCAAAAATAAACGGGAATTATTTTTAAAAGCGTGCTCAAAAAAATCTGATGAAATTCTGGAAAAATATAAAAAGTACTTAGCAACGTTAAGCGTGCCATTCAATACTCAAAGAAAGCTAGTAATATTAACTTTATTAAGAAGAGCACAAACAAAACAAAAGCAACATGGGGCGTTATAAAACAATATACGTCTCAAACAAATAATATATATACAAGTATAAATAGTTTAAATATAGATAATGATGAAATAACTGACCAAAAAACCATTTGTGAAAAATTAAATCAACACTTTATAAATATAAACAAATCAACACGAAAAACACACAATCCTCGCATCAACAAACAAGCATATAAAAATGATATAACTATATTTCTAAATTCTGTAGATGAAACAGAAATTAAAAATATTGTTAAAAAACTTTAAAATGCCAAATCATCAGGGCGTGATAATAAACCTATACAATTAATAAAGAGTAGCATTGATTATATAGCTGCCCCCCTAGCACATATCATAAATCTGTCTATTTCCACAGGATGTTTTCCTAAAAAAAGCCACAATAAAACCCATTCATAAAAAAGGTCCCAAAAATAATTTAGAAAATTACAGACCTATTGCTCTGTTACCATGTGTCTCAAAGATATTCGAAAAGGCAATATTTAACTGATTATATACGTTCCTAGTCAAAAACAACATCCTTAGTGACAACCAAATTGGATTCCAAAAGGGAAAAAATACGTCATTGGCCATATTTAATATGCTTAAGCGAGTATGGGATGACATACATTAAAAAAAACCAGGGGTAGCATTGTTTTTATATATGTCTAAAGCATTTGATTGCATAGACCATAAAATACTTTTGGAGAAAATGGAACACATAGGTATAAGAGGACAAGGTCTTAAACTGATGGAATCAAATTTGAAAAATCGTACACAATCAACTTCTCTTCAAGCATATTTTAACAGATTGACGAAAACCATAGAACAGATTTAATCAAAATTTGTAGAAATTTCACTAGGTGTCCACCAAGGAAGTATTCTTGGGCCACTTCTGTTTCTGATTTACATAAATGATTTTCCAAACATAACAAAACACACCTGTGTAATGTTTGCAGACGATGCAACTATTTACATACCAAATATTCAATAATTCCTCAAATAATGACCTGGAAATTGAAATTAATACCACACTAGAAAAAATCGTAACCTGGCTTGAGCAAATAAATTTAAACGTAAATATAGAAAAAGCTAAACTGATGCATTTTAGGAACTACAAACAAAAAACAATAGAATTAAACATCCAAAACACAGGTAATAAAGTACAATTTGTTAACAATACAAACTTCTTAGGAGTAGATATCGACACTAACCTAAATTGGAAAGATCATATAGCTAAAGTAAATAGCAAACTATCTCAATTCGCCTTGTCAATAATATATTGTTGCTATGTTTTTATTAGTTGAGCTTTTAGCTCAACTAATAAAAACATAGCAACAAACGCCCACTATAGAAATGTTTATCCTCACTTAACTTACGGGGTGATATTTTGGGGGAACTCCGTAAATGTGGAGTCTACCTTCATTTTGCAAAAAAGATGCATCCGTGTAATCTATAATCTTAAAGATACTGATACATTACGGAACATATTCAAAGAATAAGAATTTTAGAAATTTGTCTTTTTGTAAAGAATAATGAAAAATATTTCTTTTTTCAAAATGCTTCGAGCCGTGCTTCCATCTTGCGATCTAATCAAAAATTCAATGTCGGTATTCCTCAAGTAAATAATGCATTATTTCATAAAAGTTCTTAAGTGTAATAAAAATATTCAATCATCTACCACTGGAACTAAAATCGTTAAAAAATATGTCACAATTCAAGCGTAAATTAAAAAAATGGCTAATATTTAAGGTATTTTATAATTTAAAAGAGTATTTTAATTACTAACACCTATGTAAATATTTAATGAAAATAACAGTAAAATATATATTCTAAATATATGCTCATTACAAAAGAAATAAGTAAATTAATGCTTTTATATTAAATTTTTTAAGATATTTCTATGTAAATAGTATCTCTTAGTTTTGTAATTCACAATTTTATAAGTTAATAAAAGAAATAAGAAAAAGCTATGTATTTAAGTAGGTATATTTTAAATTAAAAATAGTAAGTAAGTAAAGTTGTGAAATAATTATTTCGTTATTCACTTCATTATACTTAAAAAATATTGTACGCCCGAAATGGATAGACTGAGATGCTGAGTATGTACTATATAACACCAAATGTAGCAGTTTATGCAATAAATATTTTTTGAATTTGAATTTGAATTAACGTTGTCGGCAAAACTCCATAGAAACTTCTAGTAAAGTCACCATAATTTTACTGAGATTTATAATGAGATATCATACATAAGACAAGGCAGTATGGCCAAACGGTCTTAGCCTGCCCGTAGGGCAAATTAAAACAAAAAAAATATCTATGGCGTTCTCTTAACTTTGATAGATTAATAGCATGTTAATATCTACCGTAACACAACTCGCATAGACCGAGAGAAATATATTTCTACTTCATGCTACTATGAGCTACGGACCACAACGTCCCAAAATTCCAATATGTCAGACTGGGGAGTTGGATTTTAATTTTTCATTTAATTATTATAATATGGATAGTGTGTTGTGAATACTTTGTTACGTTTAATCATATTTTGATTGTTTGTAAAAATGCTGTTTTGTACTAGGCTGTTCTAATAATCTTTAAGGAAATTAATTAATCGATTGACTCATGGACCTCTTGTTATTATTTATTGTTTCATTCAACTTGTGAGTCATTAAATCCTGACAAGCTTTCAGTGATCATGCAGTGAGGAATAGTGACGTGAAGTGTTTAACAAATATTTATTGTAATGTAAATAAAAAAATATTGTTTGAACGCGCATGCGTTCGCGTTAAAAACAGACAAAGGTTTTGTGTGGTTTGAAAATCAGCTGTATTTTATGTGAAATGACTAAGTGATTCCAAGGGTTGTGTGTTTCCTAGGCGACAATGTTCAGTGAAATTGGATACATAGTTTTTCTACTTCTTGCCCTGCCATACATTGAAAGTGGTAAGTGTTTGTTGATACTCTAATAAATTACAAGAATGTTGCCAACACAGTTGTCCAGTTGCCTGAATGGAACCCATTTATAACTACGGAGGTATTTTCATAATAACGCGATCAATGAATGGTCAGTGAGGGTAAACACCTACCATTAAAAAAAAACAACAAATAGAAATTCACATGAAAAATACCTAGTTGTAGGAATCATTGAAACTTGTTTGTACCTAACAATCATTAGAATTACACAAAGAATTTAGGTAGGTAGGTACATGAAACTTTTTTTTATAAGCAGCAAGTAATAAATTCTAATTCCTAAATGAAATGATATTCTCAATCACACAAATAATAGGATTTGTTAATGTTCAAGCTGTAAATAACAATAACATTTCTATTTATCAAATAAAATGTTCTATTAAGTAAGTCTTAGATATTGAAATGTTGATAATCTCTCATGATTTATAAAGCATTTTTTTAAACAAAATTTTAAGATTAATTTAAATAAAATAAAATTAAAATTAAATAATTAATTTTAAATAAAATTTTAAATGTTTCCTAAGCCTGAATCTATGAAATTAGTATCAACTTACATATTTTCTACAAGCTAAGCTATTCTATACCATGGCTTTGCTTTACTTTTTTATCCATCAAGAATAATTATTTCAAACATAATTGATTAATGAGTTTAATATTTTACTCAAGCTATTTTTTAAAGAAAAGATTCTGGATGTTAGTCCAGCAATTATTCTTCACAGTATCCAATTTTAATAACTCTTTAGTTCCAGCTGATTGATGTTAATTTTGTAGTAATTTCAAACTATAATACTTGTACACATCAGGCTGACAGTGTGTTACCAAGTAGCTTTTGAATGGTTGAAAACTTACATATTGGGGATGCATTAAACTTACTAGAGTTTTTTCATCAGAAATGTGTATTGCTTATCTTATCACTCAGGTCAGTTGTATAATACATTCAAATCTAAACAAAACCTTTAATTCCAAGATTAGTACAAACTCGACTGGTCTAGCATTTGACATTTGGAAATTATATAGTTAATTCCCATCATAACTGGGGACTTTGTAATCAAATACACTTATTTAATGAGGGTCGATAACATACTCTACCTTGATAAATATATTGTAAGCCTTTTTTTATTTGAAAAATTGAGTTCCACAGATTCCAGCGTCCATGCCTTTTAAAAACTAATACATGTATACATTACTATCATATCTAAGTTTACAATATTTTTTTTTAACTAGTACAACTACAACTAGATTACAAGGCTTACAATTTGGGTAAGCCTTGTAATCTGGAAGTTCCCGTGCTAACTTTTCATTTCAATTAGACTAGATAGTTACATATATGTTCGAAATCTCAGGTTAATCAGAGCAGTCAAAGCTATAACGTTACTGCCCAGATTTTGACCTGTGACCATACAAATACTATGTGAACCTAACAAAATGTTGGTAAAATTTACAGTTAAATATAGCTTTACAGTTGAAAATCAAAAATCAAAATCAAAAAATTTATCATAATTTAGACTGTTACCTGAAAGAAAAAGTAATTAATCAATGTTTATGTTGTTGTAAGCTTTAAATTATACATTTGCAACTTTAATACAAATTATACATCTACAACAATAATACAAATTAGGTATAATAAATATAAAAAAAAAAAAACTCTAAGTCAGATTTATTAATATAGTGTGATAATAGGTAACATTTGATTAGTGGTCAGTGATTTCAAGTTCCATTGAATCAGGAATATGTTGTTTTCCTTCATTATAATATTACAGTATGTATTGCACTATATTATTTTTATACCTAACAATGAGTGAAACAATTCACAATGTGATATTTATATAGGTAAATAAATTTACCTTAAATGGAATATGATCTATCAGGTGTTTTTACCAGACTGCGTAAGAAGGATGGTTATGTTTTTCGAGTATATGTATGTACATTGTTTGAAAAGTTCTCAAGTGGAGACCACGCACTGGCAAGCACAGCGTAGGAAGGCCAGCCAACAGATGGACCTTTTGGTAACCTCCAGCGAACTTTTTCGTAATAAACAAGTGATTTTACTCGACTTATTCTGAAGAATGCGCATTTATAACCTTTTACAGCGATTTTACGCTTACTTTCTCACAAAAAACGTACCTTCAACAGCGTGTGAAGCGTAACGAGTCGTAAGTTAGACGGCAAAAACTGCTCTTCTGCAGTCAGGTATTTTGTTTTTCTTTTAATATAGATAGAAAGATACTTGTTATTGTATGTGGGTATAACCGATCATTTCCATTGTCCCCCACTGGTGGACAGTGATACATTTTAGAAGAGAGATTTTAGACAGTGATAAATTTTTTTTTTTTTTTTTGAATGTTTGTTTGTATGTATTAGGATGGGAAGTTTGGTGAGGGGTTTGTAGGCGGGGAACGGAAGGTGCTAATGGTATACTCGCTACCGTTCCCCGCCTAGCCGTTTTGGCTGTAACCGATCATATAGAAACATAATACATATTATGTACAATACATACACTCGAAAAAACATAACTCTCCTTCTTACGCAGACGGGGAAATATAAACTGAACACATTGTAATAAACTACAAAATAAGGGAATATAGGATATCCTCCTTTTTTGAGCTCGGTTAATATGTGGAAAAGCATGAGTGTGATAACGAGCTTTATCGCGGTAGCCCCTTAGTACCTACTTTTAGTATAAATAATTTCAATGTACAAACAACTACTGTCCCACTTTCATTCAGACTATGCTGTTCAGTGATCGACGTCGCGCGAGGAACCAGTTCCGAAATTCTGACTCACCGTAAATCAAACGCCTACTTGTCTGCTTGCTATTCTAGATTGTAATATGAAGTTCTAAAACCTTTCGCTTTGTATTGTGTTTATTTGGAACAGTTAAGTTGAACTGGTCCTGTTTGGACACTATTATTTTTGCCCAATAAATATTTATCAGTCTCTCCTTCGAGGCGAGAAACAACATTTTAGGTAATCGGTGAGTGTATGAATGCTTTAGTTTATTAGATATTTGTCTTTTTGTGAAGTATTCTAGGATACTTGAGATTGTATTAGTTACTATTACTCTAAAAGAAAATATATACCTAATCTGTAAAGTCTAGTGTATCAGAGTCCCAATCCATAATAAAATCTGTATACAATAGATAGTTAAAACTGCGGTGTTGCTTTGGATTTCTTTACTATAAGATTCCATTGAAACATCCCCAATTAAAGTAGCCGAGCCGATGGACTGGCTAAACATTTAACTGCAGCTCCCCGTCAGTGACGTCATGTTCTTAGATAGTAAGCCACATCTCTAGCTTAAATTATTCTAAACTAGGGACCTGGCTTACTAATGTTCTTACGAACTGACTCTTTCGTAAAGGTGCCGAAGCATGCTCTAAAAAGTACCCTACTATGATAATCATATTAGGGACAAGTAATCGGTTAAAAAACTAAAAATCCGACTTCAACGTTTACTTGGAGGACATATTTTTCCAGTTATTTTGTTATAAAAAACAAAATACTGAATCGGAATACTGATTTTGATATATATTTATTTTTAAATTTCTATGGGGCCACCTGGGAAATATTAACCTTACAAACAAAAAAATACTTTTTCAAATCGGTCCAGGTGTCTTCGAGTAATTGAGGAATATATATAAAAACCCGAACAAGTGCGAGTCAGACTTGTCCACCGAGGGTTCCGTACAAACTAGTAGATAAAAGGGGGAAATTATATATTTTTTTATATTCTCCTTCATAAACCTCGTAAAAATATTTAAAAACCTGTTTTAGCTTGTACTACTGAAACTCTTTCACATGATACGGTTAAAGCACTTTAAAATTTGGACCCTCCTTCCTTGCTTAAAGACCTTATTTTTTGTGATTAAATTAAAATTGTGACAACAAAGTGATCTTTTTGTCCTTAAGTTTTATTCCTTTTGCGTACGGAACCCTAAAAAAAGATTCTGACGAATTGAGAACCTCCTTCTTTTTGGTAATCGGTTAAAAACATCGTGAAGAAATCATAAACGCATTATGCGTTATGATTTCATTTTCCTTCACCAACAGTTTCAGTTCTTTGGTGGAGTTCGAAGCCGTTCCTTCTGATGCGCAGCCATCCATCGCATAACTGAACTGTTATTTTAAAGGTTTGCTTGCTATGGTCCGGAAATGGAAATAAATTTCATAAATTTTCATGGTCGGATATTTCGACTCAAAGTGGACGTGATTGTACCCGTAGTTTTTTTTTTTAAAGGTACCTGTTTAGTGTTAACACGCACTGTGTAATTTTCAGAAATACATTCGAATAACAAAGTTCTTTTGAGTAGTACATATTATCCCGTAATAATGCTCCCTATAAATACCAAGACTATTTCTAATCTATTAAACGGGTGAGCCGTGGCGCTATCGCGCCGTAACATTGATGTGCAAATAAATCTGGGAGGAAACATCCACTTTGTTGGCCTATTTGCATCCTCTAGTTCGGGGACCGTGCGGTTCCGACCGATCCATCACGATCGGGACAAGGGGCCCAGATAACGCACGTAAAAGGACTTTCATTTCAAACACCAACGTTCGACTATTCTTTTTCGTCCTATTTTTTCTATGTTTCCGATGGCCTAGTTTGAAGAACGTCTGATTCGGAATCCGCAGATCCTAAGGCACGCACCTCTGTCTTTTTATAGTTATGCTACAAACGGTGAAGGAAAACGTGAGGAAACTTACATGTTCACGTTTTTGAAGGTGTGTTAAGTCTGTCATTATATATGTATAGTCCACTACGCTGGCTAAGTGTGGGTACACTGGGCCAGCGTAGTGGACTATAGTCCATCCTTTCTCTGTTCTGAGAAGAAGTTGATGAGCAGTGGGTCGGTAAAATCCAAAAAATCTAAAATCAAATCAAAAATCAAAAAAAATTTGGGTCGGTCAAATAAGGCTGACCCTATTTTCTTTTATTCACGCTTGCGCTGTTATGAGCGTACTTATTAAGAAGAAACCTATTTGCTCGTAATTTAAAGACACTCAGGTTAGTTATACATTACGGTGAAACCTCGCTGTCATACTTTTTGTAAACTTTTCTTAGAGCAATTCGATTCTCTTTGTCAATGACAAATACAAGAATAATTAACGTCGTGACCCAGAACATATATTTAAATTATATAATTCCAACAAAGAAGAACAAGCAAGAATTTTTGCGAACGACTTCTAGTTTCTGCGTAATACGTGGAAAAACATACAAACCTATAAATATACAAACATACATACATTTATGAAATTTGGCACACATGCTTAGAAGCTGGTATAGACTAACATATATACAAAAACAGTGCAATTCTGACAATAATACAAACATACAGGTCGAATTGATAACCTCCTTTTTTTAAGACTGTAAAAAAATGGCGCTATTTGACATTTCAAATACCATTGAGCTGTGTACCAATTACATACAGCTTAATGGTATTTGAACCCACAATCTGCGGATCGGAAGTCAGACAGTCTCCGAACTCGTGTACTATAACTTTCGATTTTACTATGATATGGAAATTAACGTGGTTTTCACACATTTTTAAATAAAAACTACGGGTCACTCACGTCTGTTTTGAGCCGAAATATCCGACTATAGTGTACCCGACCCGACCCGTAGTTTTTATTTAACTTTCGATTGTTCATCGTAATCACCACTTACTAATAATAGTACTATTCCTGTACATGTACAGGAATAGTACTATTAATATACTATTAATATGTATATTAAATGAGATAGGGAGGAAGAAGTCATAATATTTCTAACAGTTGTACTAGTAAGATCGTTAGCCAGCAACATTAAGCTTTTTAATATGCTGTTACATCCGCTGAACAGTAATTTGATAAGGCTAATTAAGTGAAAGTTTGTAACTACCCGAGTAAATGTGTTTCCTCCAAAATTCTAGGCGGCATTGAACTGTTTAATAACAGCCAAGCATGACGCATACTGGCGCTTACCATCAAGAGAACAATTTTGTAGTCACTCGGGTCACGTGCGTTGCAACAAGTAGAATTGATTTAAAACTAAAATATTAACCCTGTACACACATCTATCATACATATTATAATACATTACATCTCAATTGAACATAATTGAATGGTTGAGTTGAGCTTTTTAAAGGAACGTGTCCTTGAAGAACGCAAATGTATTTGAGTAAACGACATCGCACAAGGCCCGTAAGCTGGAAAGTATCCACAGTGGGATGTAGATTTATTCCTGTCCCAGTTACTTACGTACCTAGAGGCGAGGGCGCCGTGCGAAAAAGCAAATGGTCCCTAACGATAGTACCCGGAGGAAATAGCCTCCATTCGCGCTTATCTATCAGTGCGTCCTCAAGAACAATGATCACTGTCTGTTGATACCGTACGAGATTGTTTTATGTATCATGGATTCATGGATATAATATACATATACAGTACTTATACAATAAATATATATTATTACTTAAAGTCGCGTCTCTTTTCTCTTACGTAGACAGAATATCTAAGATTCTAAGAGGATTGAGGAAGTTTGACTCTACATTTGACTGTTATTATTAGGGATAATGTAAATTTTGGCTTTCAGTTGCGATAAAGATATAATTAAATTAAACTCTTCTATTAAAAAAATAGATACAAGTTTTTTATGCAATGAATAATGCTTACGGTAACTAAGTAAAATAATGAACCCGACTTGTCAGGATTTCATTAGACAGTGAGCATTGAAAGCGCAATGTTCGATTTTCACCTTCCTCATCAGTCAAAAGTATTGCTTATTGACAACTCAACTAAACAAATGGGAATATGCAAAATGTATTTTTATTTGGTCATAAAAGGCTAACTACTAATAGATCTATTCAACAAAAACAAAATTAAATTACCTTCAATAATAAGAAAGTTAGAAGCGTTTTTTAATTTCATGTTAGAAAGCACATAATAATATACAAATGCAATACAAAACTATTGTTTCGCGAGAGAGGGTTAGACCATCCCTCCCCTAAAACTTTAAAAGTTTATATCGGAAGTTTATTGACCGATTGAAATATTTTTTTAGTTTCTGTATTACATTGTAGTATGTTGTCAATTAAATATATTATTCCTATTAAATACAATTCATGCATATTCCCTATTGAAATGGGATTGGACGGGCCACGTGGCAAGGCTGCATCCTGATATCCTGATCGATGGGTCAGGATCGTCACACAGTGGGTTCCTGATGGAAGACGTTGCGCTGGAAGGCCTAAAAAACGCTGGCGCGACGATCTTGATGCATTTCGGGAAGATTGGCAGGAGGCAGCGATGGACCGCGATTTATGGAAGGAAATGGGGGAGATCCAGGAGTGGGACAGTATAGGTTAAAAAAAAAAAAAAAATTTGCTAGTTCGACGTAAAAAAGGCCATGAAGCTACTACGCACACTCATCATAATTAATCCAATAGAATATAGCTAGATATGCCATTTTGCGGCGATGAGCTAGACTAACTTCTAGCAACTGTTTTCATCGCAAATTAACCTCACCTTGCTTGAAGAAATTAGTAAAATAGAGAGAGAGAATGGAGAATAGGCTAGTCTGCTAGACGACCAGAAATGGACTATCGTAACGTACGTAACAATAAGAATATTGTTTTTCCTGACGAGTCATAGCCAGTTTTGCTTCATCGCAAGGAGCTTCAGAATGGTGGCATGTAATAATCTCGGTATGCGTGCATTGTTTCGACGATTGCGTATTCTTTTGTTCGCAGGAATATTACGGTCGGGCGTCTTTTTATGTAGGCTGGCTTCACTGGCATAATGATGTGTGAATGATATGCTCACATTGAAGCTAAAGTGAAGCCTAATATTGCAATCTTTTCTAGATTTAGTTTGACTTTATATCTGTTTGCTAACTCCATGATCTGCTGGATCTTATTTTCTTGTAGATTGCTTTAAATGTTGGATATTTATGGTAACCTATGAAGTAAGTAATAATTATCAATCAATCGATTAACAACACTTTATTGACACCACATAAAGTAATAAGACAATAAAAACTTAAGAAAATGGCACAAAAGGCGATCTTATCGCTAAAAGCGATCTCTTCCAGATAACCTTGGGATGTGTTAGAAAAATATAATTACTACATTTATTGTGAAAGTCATTATCTTTCTATTAGGAAACTAGTTTCGGGATACAGTAGCCTGATTAACTAGGCTTACGCTATTAGAAGGCCCTCGCTGACATGTCTGCCTCTTTGTTTCATGGAAAATACCGTGATACCTAGTGTTTAAGAGCCTAGTGTTTAAAACACTAGAAAGCAACATCACTAGTTTTCGACAAAAAAAACATTTTGATCCAAGTTAATTTTCATGCATAAAAATTTAGGGCACAGATCCATTTAGCAGTGAAATTCTCAGGAACTGATAAGAACACCATGCAGGATATTTACCAGTCTATACTTTATATAACTCCAAGCATTGTTAAAAAATACTTATTGGAATACAATAAGAGGCTTGGAACAAAATATATCAGATACAAGGATGTGGGCTGTGGTTGTGGTTTAGTAATGGACTGGCTCGCGCTACTTGCTTCATTACGACTGGCCAGTATCTTGAATCACCTACCAATCAGCTGAGTTACCTACTCGTTGTTATTGGGAAAGCCTGGTGAAGTAGGTTGGTTACCTACCTAAACATAATCACCGCTTACGACTATTTCGCGCTTTGCGTTTGAATAATTTCATTATTTGAACAAAACAGATGGTTCTAGTTTTGCAACTCGGACCCGTGGGTTCGATAAAATTGATTTTCTACTGAATTAGATTGATTTTTATAAGCAATTATTTAGGTTAATGCGGCATTCGTACGGTCAAAATACTGGATACGATATTAATACAATTTTAGTGGTTCTGAGATTTTGCATACTTATGTAACTTTGATGACAATGCAATAATAATATGGTCTTCTTCTCTACATAGTATAAAATAAAGTCTCTTCCCGCTGTCTGTACGCTTAGATTTTTCAAACTACGCAACGGATTTTCATCAATACAGATTGATTCAAGAGGAAGGTTTATATGTACAATACATGCTTATTATAGTAGAAGAAAAGCTGAGAATTTCCAAGATTTGTATTGTGATGGTCGTAAAAACATCTTTTTGCGAGCGATCTACATTACGTACGGGCGAAGCGGGGCGGGTCGCTAGTTTACTCTAAAACTGCACGCCTCTCCATGTCTACAAAACGTTCTCTCTCGACCTGTGTTTCGGAATTATGAAAGGGCTATCCCTTTTCTACTTTGTAGTGGGTTTTAAATTTAAAGAAGAATTCAACGCCAACAAAACACAAGCCTGCTTTTCTCCGTCAAAAAGAGTAAGTTTATTTTAAAAGACTATTATTATTAGCGGGATATTTACCGTGGTACGCGTTAATTTTGAGCTCCCGATATTTCGGCACAGTCACATGCACCATGTTCACGAAGTTACCAAGTTTATTTTATCTCCTACTTTCCGAAGTGTACCTTTACAATTGACAGGTCATCTTGATCTGCTGGGACTCACGTTAACCCCAACAAAGAATTTTAAGGACTACCTTAAATTTAAGACTAAACTGGCTAGTAAAAAACTTGGCCTTGAAAATTCCAAGATTGCAGCTCTAAGGAAAAAGGAAATTCAAGTCTTCGACTAAGACCTGTAAATTTTTTAAGAATTACAATTATGATTAAACTGACACTAAAATAGAGACTATTAATATAATAATAAAAATTTATTTTTACCAAGAAAGCTTAATTTTCTAACTAACAAAAGGTTATAATTGTAATAATGTTTGAAGTAAATATACCTAAATGGAATTTTCTGTGTTACCATGACACGAATAACCAAGACGTGACTGTAACTGTAATCCAGCAGTTCGCTAATTTACCTTAAAATGTTTACTTAACAGACGTGATCATTACAAGGTCTTAGAAATGCTCGATGCAGCATTATGAAAAGAAACTCAATAATTACCTTGTCCTGTCGCCGAGATTGATGACCGCTAGTTTCTGGTCATCATTAGGACGTTGACTTGTAGCTATTTATTTTCAACTGTGTCTAAAGAGCATTATTACGGTTGCGAAAATGTTATTTGTGAAAAGTGTAGCGCGTACGGAATACGGCAGATGCGGCAGGGTGCGATTAGCAGAGGTTGACGCATCGCAGCGTCCGCGGGCTGTGACGACTGCGTTCGTTGAACCGGCGGCGGCGAGGTCACGACCAGTGACGTGTGTTGCATATCGGGTACCCATAGATAGACAAACAGACGACTTGGCTAACACCTACCAGTGCGCCCAAATAGGGATTTTCATTGCCAAAAATTGATACGCCGAAATAAATCGACACTTTGTCAAAATGACACGAATATCACTTAGAATCCGAGGACAATCTTGCAATCTTTTAATTTTCGAGGCTAGAGTAAATATTGTGTTCTAGATCGACGTGATTCATCTTTGACCATCACGCCATTTGCCATCACGAGATTTGGTGGTGAAACATAATATGTTCGTATAATAAAACCGGACAAGTGCGAGTCAGACTCGCCCACCGAGGGTTCCGTACAAACTAAATAAAAGGGGGAAATCATATATTTTTTTTATATTTTCCTTCATAAACCGAAAAATATACATCGTAAAAATATTTAACATATTCCTTGCTCACCACTCGGATCCGAGTAGGGCGGGGCTATAGTAGCAGCGCCTCCCACTCGGATCCGAGCGAGCGTCCCGTTCATTTTGTAGTAGTTACTAAACCGCCGGCGTTTGAGGCAGTCAAGGTTGCTTTGCGCGGCTACTCTGTACTTAATCAAAATTCGCCTAAAAAGTTTTGGTTCCCAGCTGAAGTGAAGGGTCTGCAGGGGGCGAAGAATATGTTAAAAACCTGTTTTAGCTTATGCTAATGAGGCTCTTTCATATGATATCCCACATGATACGGTTAATTCACTTTAAAATTTGGGCCCTCATTCATTGCATAGAGACACTATTTTTTTGTGATTAAATTGAAAATGTCCAGTTTTCAGATTTTTCCTATATGTGTACTCTAACACAATGCTTCTTGCCAAATTTCAGAGTTCTAGGAGAACGGGAAGTACCCCATAGGTTTTTATTCCTCTGTGAGTGTCGAAATGTGCGTTTTTACGACATATTCGTCTGTAACTTTTTTTCACGAAAACTGAGAAATTTTATTTTTCTTTCTGCAGCAAGATACTATGGATCTGCGTATATGGTTTTAATTTCAACTCGATACCTTCACGCGTTCCCGAGATAAAGGTCTTGACACCCGGACGGACGGACAGACGGACAACAAAGTGATCCTATCCGTTTTTTCCTATTGAGGTACGGAACCCTAAAAATTAGACCTTTGAGAAAATAATTTATTGCCTATTTAATCGTAAAAAAACCCTTCACATAAGCCGTTTTTCATGGTGTGACAACTTTGAAGTGAAAATGATAAAACAATCGGATGTTTAACACGCTAACTGAAACAATCGGCCATTTATAGTTTCAAACATGAAAAAATGTAAATCGAATAGGTAGGTACCGAAAAGGGCTTTCTCTTGTTGTATGCTTGCTATAGGCTGTGTGGATAAGATATGATACCTCCATTGCACCTGAGAATATTTCCTCAATAATTTTACCGTTTTTAAGTTTTCAAGCTCTAAAATATCACGATCGCATAGAAAATTATATATTAAAAATCCCCAATTTTTTCTCTTTGACAATGAACTTTTCATTTCAAATGCTGGTCACGTGTTACGTAAAAAGCCACAATATTTAACACAAAGGTGGGTGTTTGACCCGCAATGTAATCAGATTCGCCGATTTCGTCCACGCTTTTGTTTTAGAAAGGAAGCTCTCTGTGGTCCAATGTAAAAAAAATGTTTTCCACTCTGTTGGGCTTCGTGGGCATTGGACATGTCGCGTTTGGCGATCAAGTGCAAGTTTCGTTTACGGTGGTAACATGTAGCATTATGTTCTGTGATGTCATGTTAGGTACATTTTCTGATACCTTGTCTTATAAAGCCAAAGTGAAATAACTAGGCAAATGAAGGCATTATCCTAAATGACCGAGCAAGCGTAGCAAGCGCGTGTCTAACTTGACGTGTGAAGTGAAACCGACAAGTAATATAATATGCTATTAGTGTATGCGGGTTGGTAGACGTTAGATCCTTAGGTGCCAACGTACTAACTCCGCAAACGCACTTAATTAAATAGCGGCTCTTGCTACGTCGCAAAAATTAAAAAAAACGTACATATCAGAGTGCATCTCTTTCTATCGTGTAGCTCTTATCTCTTCTGGTGCGCTTTAAAATACTGTAGTGTCCGGTCGAGCCGGCCGGTCGTATGTACATGTAGTGTAGTACAGTACATGCGACTTGTACGGTACAACTGTACACTATGGAGTTCAAGTTCAAGTACCTGAACTCCAGAGGACGCCTTTTATTAGTGTGGTTGCGAAAACTACTGTCCGTTGAGGCACTAGTATTATAAATGCAATGTTTTTGTTGGTGTGTGCGTACTTGTTCTCTATGGATTTGGATATTGGATAAAATACGCACATGTTATGCCGTATAACCGTAATGCGTACGCTGTTCGTACTGCACAAGAGTGGAACTCCCTGTCGTCTTCTCTGTTTCTTGAGAAATATAATCTTGGAATTTTCAAGGCTAGTGCTCCTTCCTCGGGCACACCGTCGCTGCTTACCATCAGGCCAGTTGGTGGTCAAACGTAGATCTATTTTACTATAAAAAATAAATTATACGGCAGTATCGTACCCTGGATATTATTGTAGATTATATCTACAGTTTGTATTTGGGTCCCGTTAAAATTAACTGTTACGAGTAAATACTTAGGATAACTGGTAGTTCCGCGAGATGCACTTAGCTGCTATGCGACTATTTTTAGACGGCTGTGTTTCGTTTCCCTCAAGAATAATAACGTTAATATCTATTTTCACTTTCCGCATGACTTATACCAATGAGCAATGGTATGGCCTATTTTTACTTTCCTCCAATCTTCTAAACTACTCAACCGACTTTGACAAATAGAGTGTCAGTTAGACACGCATTTACACTCCGCGAATTATAGTAGTAAGTTTAAATAGAAAACTCGGATCAATCACGTCTATTTTGAGTCGAAGTGTTTGACCATAGTTTCAACCGCATTCGATGACCTTTTTCTTTTATAGTCTAAATACTTACTTTGAATGAATTAAATAAACATAATTATGACTTCACAGTAAATCTAATAAAGCAAACTTTGTAACCTAATTTGAACCCTATTTATTAGATCAAAAACCTTATTTCTAATCAAAAGAAAGACTTAATTTTTTTTATGTGTATGATTGTTTTATGCAAATATACTTATTTAAAATATATATAAATATATACAATTATCAAAAATAATTTTGCGATAAAAAGTACAACACAGCATAATGATGTAATCGGGTAGTAGTATTATAGCTATACTGTAGCATAAGCTAAAGTGACATGTACCACGTATCTCTAGACTAATACCACAGAACATATAATAATACTCTGATTCATATGTAATGTAGTACACGATGGTAAATGTACATGATGTCGTGTAGCTGAATAACATTATTACTGAGAATTATTCACTGATACCCACAACAACTCGCCACCCAGTTCACTCCGTTAACGAACTTGTTATCGACGGATTCCAGTAAATATTTTTGGACTATACAAAAAGTTTGTACTGTTTACGAGGCAGCCAATGGAAAAAGTTGAAGTGTTTGTACCGAGTCAAACGGTGATTCCGTGCAAGGCGGCCTCGTAAAATGTTTATGGGTAAAGTAGCCTGCTCGGTAATCCTTTAACGCTCTATTGAAGGAGGGATTTAGAAGTAGGTACTTAGTTTCGAGGATTACCTACAACACAAACTTTTCTCTAAACAAGTTACACAAATACCTGTAAGTACTCCGTAACTCGCCCGAAAGCTGTGTACTCTATCTCTGATAAAATAAGATTACGAGCCGTTCTTAGTGAATGAAAGAAAAATATAGACGCTGTCATCCGATAAGCTCGTAATCATAACGTCGCCTGACATAAGCACAGACAACGATGGCTTGGAAAAAATATTATTCCGAGCAGGTAACTCATAAGCGCCTTTATGAGTCATCTCGGTTTGGTTGAGGTAAATCTCCGTCTATACCTATCTGGGTACAAAAATCTGTTACGCAGGGCTATTTAGCTTGAGGCAAGGCTCTAAATCGCGTATAGCCTTGGAGGCCGGCACGCTTCGCTGAGCGTGACGTGGCAGCCTCGAAGCCCACTGTCAATATTTTAAATCTATTGTGTACTACAATCTCGACGTCATGTCTTTAATGATGACTTGCATGGATGAATTTATTGTCTAGGACGTGAAAGTTTTGGCCGGTTCTAGGATGGTGAGAAGATTCGATCAATTAGCAGATTAAATCCGCAATGAGCGCGTGCTAGCCAGGATATATATATATATATATACGACATCGGCGAGAAAAGCGGGGCCGGAGAGTAGACTAAGAAAGAGGACACCTAAGTACGTTTTTTATGTCAGATAGATCTAAGATTGACCATCAACTCGCCTGATGTTAAGCAACGGTGTGGCTGAGGATGGAGCTCATCGATCTAAAAGATATCTATTCACTCTAGCCTTGAATATTCCAAGATTATAGCTCTCAGGGAATAAAGATAGATGCAAAGAATTCCATTCCTGTGCATTACGCATCAAGAACACGCACGGATATCGCTGTGCCGACTTTCTGCTAGTCCTGTAGTGACATGGGGAGGATAGAATTAGGTCGTACGTACTACGTAGTTTTATATATTTCCAACTATGGTCTAAGATCTAAAGAACGGACACGACGTGGGATGCTGCAATGCTAATGGATGGATACATGCATACCTACATTCACCCCAAAATCGTCACATCCTCCTTGCAGTCGGGTAAAAACCCAACAACAAAAAGTCAAGTAGCAGGAGGTCTAAAGTTGTCACCGATTCAATAAGTCGTGTTGGCCTGTAAATTATATTAATTTTTCATAATAAAACTCTATTTTAAACTACCACGAGCACTATTATTATTATCGGGATATTTACCCTGGTTCACGTTAATTTTGAGCTCCCGATATTTCGGCACAGCTACATGCACCATGTTCACATAACTATTATTATAAATTGTCCTTCATAATGTTCACTTGCTTTAAAAAATTACAAAGATACATAATGTTATCAAGAAACCACAAAACAGAATTAATAACACGGGTGGTATACGTCATTGAGGTTCTACGAAACAAACAAAAACAATTCATTCAGTAAGTGTTGAAATTATTAGGTTTATGTGTTATTTTCCTGAATTTGAGCAGTAACCTAAATCAGTGTTCTGGTAATATTAGTCATACATATACGTAACGGAAATTGCATTAAGTGAGTAATTCTTAACATACATCCATCAAGGCTTGCTTGTGGTTGTTAATTTAGATTGTAAAATTTGTTTATAATAAAAGTATATACGTTTTGAATTGTATTACAAATAATTATAATACCCTCAATCGTTCAGTCCGTTTCCTTACATGTCTTATGATGTAAACAATAATGGCGGATGCGCGACCTACGAGATATCTTATTTTCGAAATTACGTGCTCATTAGATGCTACTCCGCTATAATATTGTTGATTTTACTATAAAACATGTTAGAAGATATACACGTAAGAAACTAAAGAACATCACAAAAATAGATGTTCCGTATATATATATATATATATATATATATATATATATATGTAACAGCATTTATATTATATACGGAATCGAATAGTTATTCCCTAATTGGCACTCATTTGTAAATAAATAAATAAATAAATAAATAAATAATACAACTCGTATATACCACCACTACACTGACGCACAAATTAGATAAGTACTATTTGTAATGCTGCGCAGAATACAAAAATTCCCCGATAGTGTTTGTGTGGGATTATTAAATAGTACATTTTCCCACTAATGTGACGCGGTGACTCAGAATTTATCACTCCCATGCAAAACGAATTAACACATTTCAAATACAAATCAGTGTTACTTTCAGTGCGTTGAACTAAGGCTAACATTCAACATAAATAATTAAATGACAACTTTTTTACGAATTCATTCATTTTTACCGAATTCAAAAAGAAGGAGGTTTACGATTCGGCTGTATTTTATATCTAAATTTATCTCTCTTAATTATTATTTTATAAATTTGTATATATTTATTTTTTTATACATTATAGATCAACGGCTGACTACCAACTCGCCTGATGTTAAGCAACGGTGTGGCCGAGGATGGAGCTCGTCGATATAGAAGATATCTATTCACTTTAGCCTTGAAAATTCCAAGATTGTAGGTCTCAGGAAAAAGAGATAGCGGTAAATAATTCCATTCTTGTGCAGTACGCAACAGGAATGTGGATCGATATCGCTGAGTACGGAATTTTGGCATTTCAACGAGAAACGGGTGGTAATTCGCCGACTTTCTGTTAGTCCTGTAGTGAAATGGGGAGGGTGGAATTAGGTCGTGAAGCTCTTGCGCACATTCCCCGAAATGAATCCCGTAGAAAATAGTCAGACATGCTACTTTACGGCGGTGCTCGAGACTAAGTAGCTTCTAAAGCTTCCAGCTGATACTTGACTGATCCATCAAAAAGATGGCAGCAGTACTCCATACACGATCGGACCTGTGCTTGATACAGATGAAGCAGTTGTCCCGGTTAGAAGTATCGCCTAACCTTATTAATGATGCTTTTTACTAGCCAGTTTAACCATAAATTCAAGGTATCCCTTATAGTTCATTGTTGGGGTTAACGTGAGTCCAAGCAGTTCAAGACGGTCGGTCAATGATAAGGACATTTTGTGCTGGTCAGTCTTTTTACAGTGTTATTTATTTGCCTACTCTTTTATATTATTTGTGGAAATACTTTTAATTGGTCTTCCGTTCCATTATATAATTTATGTATTTAGCAAGTATTTAGCTATTAGTTTTCCTTCGATAATAAAATAAAATAATTTTCTGTCTGTTAACAACCACTGCTGAGCATAGGCTTCTCTTCTTGTACTCTACTCATCTCGTTCCTATGCCAATCTTGTCCAGGTTTGACCAGAGATCTCTGTAATATCATTGGGTGAACGCTTGTGCTAGTGAGTGGGTAATTTTTAACCAATGCATAATGATCATATTTAATAACCCCTCCAGGAAGCCACGAAGTCAGTCTAAGGGCTAGAATCTGTGTTAACAGATAACGTCACTCTCGGCTTGAATGAATGGGTCGTCATTCTCGCGATTGGCTGATAAAGTGCCGCTAATATAGTATCTTGTTTGTTCTAGTCGGAGGGCCGGTGACGCCACAGCCACAATCACCTCATTTATTGGTTCAAGTAATAGAATATTTAAAGAAAATATTGCCAATCAATATATGTATATTTATATCATGGTTATTGCAGTATTAATATAACTGTATACAATCTACAATATAGTATGCAGCACTTATCTTTTAGAAGCTTGTTCAAGGTTAATGGTAATTAGTACCTAAATATAATCACCTATCCCTTATTTAACCCATATTACATAATACAACGCATTATCTATTAGAGTTCAGGTACCCTCGGCGACATAATATATTGAACAGCTGTTTTTATTGTCTCTGTATCGAAGCTTCATTTAAGCAGTTAATTGGTAATTAGTCGTAATAGATATATATTACATTACATACATGAGCTTATGTTTCCATATACATATATGCAAATGCGTAAAACTTCCCTAAACATTAATCTAGTTCCATCAGTTCATTTATTAATAATACACGTTTTAACTAGAGTAGAATATTCAAAACTTATAACTTTATTAAAATTATAAGTTTTGAATAATGTAAAGTATAATTCGCTAATTAATCCCACCTCTCTCAGTCCCCTTTGTCGTCATACCCCCGCGCCCCTGTACCGCGCAGGCGAGGACTAAGATAAACGGCCGAACTCTAGTACTTGATCAACTCTGTTTGCTCTAGTGTTTAATCCTTTTAACTGACTTCCAAAAAGAAGGAGGTTCTCAATTCGACTGTATCAGCCATCTAGTTCCATAGCTTTGCTTAGTTTGGGTTAGATGGTGTTGTGTGAAATGTCCACAAATATTTATTTTATTTGTATGTTTGTTACGCGATGTCAATTATGACTTGATTTTGATGAGTATTTTTTGTTTGGCAGGTAATAGTTCAGAGGTGGTCCCATATACATTTTAACAAAATCGGTTCAGTACTTTGGTTTTTATAACAAAATTACTCTGAAAATTTCATCTAAGTAAACAAAATTGCGTATTTTGAAATCGGTTGCTTCAGATTTTTAAACTATATTGTGTTTATTGAATACCTGCATAGAGAATTAAAGACCCATAAATGAAATAGAAAATAATATGATGACCTACCTCACCAGGTACCTACTACATACCTATTAAAATACTCGTATAGTTGGTGAAGTTTGTGTTTTCTTTATATTAGAAAAGTGTCTGAGTGGCTTTCCCGCCTATTTATAGAGTTAGTCTATCCAAAGTAGACAACTTTATTTTGTCTTTAACACTTGCGTATTTGGTTGCGATTCTTTATGAATATCTGATGTACATATAATTCTCCCTTGCTGGGAAGGCAGACCATTAAAGATCTATTTGACGGTTGTTAAAGGGTTAGATGAGATACAAAACGTTGCTTGCAGGGGGCAGTCTGTCGCCTACATAAACGCCAATTTGTCTCAAATCGACTTTTACACTGTGACTGGAAAGAAAAGCAGCTGGTAAATTCTATCTCATTCATTTTCACCCAGTCCAGTATGGAAGCGAATACCTGATGCTTGAATGTGAAATGTAAGGATCGAGTTCGCTCTTCTACAATGCTCTAATGTGAGTCGTGTCCTCGTGTCATGTTTATTTTCTAAAATAAGACGCAGCAGTTGGCAACAAGTCACGCCGCGCCGCAGGGAGCGGCGAGTATATGTACGTGCGCCATTAGTCGTCCAGCCAGACGCCAGACAAACTGCTTGTGACAATGTTTTCAGGGTTATTGCTATTGAATGCGTCTGGGAACTACGCTTCAAAAATCTAAATTAATAGCCTCTTCAACGAACTTTGTTTCCGAGTTTCGATCGACTTTGTCTCGTCGCGAAATATTTGTACTCAGGATTTACTACTTCAACTTATCTCCTGTTAAAGTCTTTAAAAATGACAAATTTTTTAATGTTTTAATGAATGAAAGTCTTTGTGATTTAATGAATGACCGTGATAGTTTAAAAAAGTGTCTTTAAAAATGTTCAAAATATCTTTAATCTCTCCACAAATTCACAAGAAGCCGCAGATTAAACGTCTCTCAACATGGCCATCTCTCAAGATTCAAGTTTGCCTAATTGAAACACGTAGGAGAGCCTTACATTTAGGGAGATTTAGGTATGTTGTATTAAATCGGCGAGTCGATGGTCGGATGCGCGGTCATTCACCCCGCCCACGGAGCGCTGTAGCGGCGACCGCGCCAGGGCGGGCGGAGCGTAGTTGGGCGCCCAGCAAACATAAACAAACGTCTGCATGGATGATAAGTCGCCCAGACAACGTATAACTGTATGTAAACCGGTTTTTCTCGATACCCACCATTCGCTTCATTGCCATCGATCTGTTTACCTTTTATACGTAGTATCTATGAAGATATGAAGCACGCATGTTAAAGCTACGCAATTATGTTCGCAATTCGCCCCCTCGGGGGTTGTTAAAGCCGGGAAGAACATGAGCTTTTAGTATTCGTATCACAGCATCCCAATTACGTCAGTATGGTTTCTGGAAACATCTCAAAAGTTTCGCCGTCCAACATAAAGTATACCTACCTATATTTACGTTTAAGTCTTTGGAAGTCAGCGTCAGCATCGTGTTGTCGTACGTTATAAGATGAGATTCAAACTGACTCAGTGGGCAGATGATAGTAGCTATATCCTACATTCATTGTTAAAAAGGTATCTAATCGTAATACTAATAAGGTCATTGGAATAAAATAACCAAATAATACTCACATTTTATAGTTTTATTATCCTGACACTTACACAGGTAAAAACACACTTTTTCACGAGACGTCTTGCGAGCAGGAACCGAACTAACTGCGAGCGTCGGCCTTTTTTTTCAGGAAAACCCCATGTTGTCGTACTACTCGTTCCCCACCAAGCCCATAAGCGAGTGGGGAACGGAAAAAGCCGAAAGCCGAAGTCGCAGGTAGCTCGGTACCGCGCTATTCAAAATTAAACGAATAGATATTTAATTTAATAACAATGTCTAAATAGTATACAAAGTCGTAGTAATTATTTAGTGTTGCTAACAGTCGGCCATCCAATCAATAAGTTTGTCCTCGAACTTTAGTACATTATTTGAATGGTCAATATAACTTACAAGAAAACGTAAAACAATCTAGGCCTAATTAACTAGATAGAGTGCAACACAATATGTTATCTACATTAATTATAATTAAGATAAATTCTACAAAAAACCTAATCTAAAACCTAAACCATTTAGGCTAAATCTATACAAACTGTATGTTTATTTCTTTATTTATATATTCTTGTGATAGTAAAGTACATCAAAATCAATTATATTTGTTTAATCATTGTAACTTCATAAACTGTAAATTATACTCTGAATTAACTGAGGATCTGTTGCAAAATTAAAGTAGTAAAGTGTAATTTCATACAGTAATATGTTTTAGCCTGGTTGTTATTTGTACCTTGGTCTAGTTAAATATAAATTAAATTAGATATTACTCAAATAAATGTAAATTCATTTCTTATTTTACAGTATTTAATACGTTTTTTTGTCATTAGGCACCCTGAACAACAATCAGGATTACGTCTGTATACCAACGGTAAACCTGTTTGGTTCACAGGGTATTGCTGTTCTATTAGAATACCAACGGCAAACCTATTGGTTCACAGGGCATTGCTGATTTATTAAAATACCAGCGGCGAACCTATTGGTTCACAGGGCATTGTTGATTAATTACAATACCAACGGCGAACCTTTTTGTTCACAGGGTATAAGTATTCTATAATAATACCAACGGCAAACCTATGGATTCACAGGGTATTATAGTTTGTTTAGATACCAACGGCGAACCCAATAGTTCACAGGGCATCGTTATTTCTAGTATCTAAAAATCAGGTAGAATCAGTTAAACATATAGGGCATTAGTACAGGTAATTAAAGAACACCATTATCAGACTCGCGTTTATATCTATTTGGGAAAATTATTATTAAAATACGATCTGAAGCGCTTTTCACTCTTCATCACTTGAAAAGTCGTGAGGTCTTTTGAAATTCAGCCACGGTCTGATCTTGTCTATAGCTACAACGGTTGAATACAGTCGGTTATTCTTCCTAGTAAGGGGTGTGTCCTCGATCTGATATCTATCTAGATTGAAGACTTTCGTGATCCTATATGGTCCTTGAAACTTAGGGACCAGCTTCTTACTGTTACCGGTGGCAGGGATCTGGCGTTCAACACGTACTAGATCACCTACGTCGTATTTTGGCGCTGGACATCGCTTTGTGTCGTAGGTCTGTTTCTGTGCCTCTTGGTAGGCTTTTACGTGGTCATTGATTTGTTCCCTAATTTGGGTTAGGTTTTGATTAGCGGTAGAAGTGATGTCGTCGCTTAACTCTGATCGGATTCGACAATCATTAGTGCCTGTAGGCCTTATGCCGAATAAGGCTTCAGAGGGGGTGCGATTGATACCTTTATTGTGAGTATTGTTTAACCCCCACTGTACGTCGGGTAAATGGTCATCCCATTTATTCTCAGCTGAACCTACACATTTGGCGGTTAGGGAGTCTATAACCGTTCTATTATAGCGCTCCACCTGTCCGTTGGCCCTGGGAGTGGAGACTGCATTCAAAACATGTTTCACATTCCTCTCTTCGAGGAACCTTTTGAAAGCGTCACTTGTAAAGGATGTGCCTCTATCTGTTATTATCCTCCGAGGAACTCCAAATATTCCAAAGTACTCACGAAAGACTTTGATGGTCGTCTGGGTTTTTGTATTTCTAACAGGTTTTAAATAAATGTAACGGGTGAATGCGTCAATCAAGGCAAGGATATACATATTTCCTCTAGTGCTACGCACAAATGGACCCACGTGGTCAGCGTGAATGGTGTCGAAAGGTGTAGCTACTTTTTCAATTGGATGAAGAGTTCCTTGTTTCTTGCCGCCGGTAGCTTTTGAGTATGCGCATTCTAAACAGGAGTTAATATATTTTTTTACAAACTTTCGCATCTTTGCGAACCAATAGCAAGACTGGATTTTCTCCAATGTCTTGTCAAGTGCAAAGTGGCCAATATCATCGTGATTCTGCTTCACTATCTGCCAACGCACACCTTTAGGTACGACCCACCTATCGCCGTCGGAGGTAACTCTAAAGAGTTTGTCGTTTTTCAACTTGAAGTTACTTTTAATGTCAACAATGTTGTCTAGCTCTGGATCCTTTAGAATACCAATTATTCTCTTTACTTCATCGTCAGCGCTCTGTACAGTGGTCAACCAGTCGAGATTCGTGATACTTAAAACATTAAGTGTTTCCTGTGCGGGGTTACGGCTGAGAGCGTCAACATGTGCCATAAATTGACCCGGTCTATATTCAATATTAAAATTGAACTCTTGCATCTGTTCCCACCATCGTGCAACCCGAGGGATCATGTCTCTTTTCTGGAACGTGGCACGTAAGGAGTTACAGTCGGTGATTACTGTGAATGGAACCCCAATCAGGTAAACTCTAAACTTTTGCAGGGACGATACCACAGCCAAGGTTTCTAAGTCATACGAAGAATAGTTCTGTTCTTCTGGTGTGGTCTGCCTACTATAATACGCGACTGGCTTAAGATGTCCGGAATCATCTTTTTGCAACAAAATGCCAGCTACACCGAGCTTGCAGGCGTCCGTGTGCAACTCCGTCTGTGCTTTTGGGTTATATAATGCCAGAGTTGGTCTCTGGGAAAGCGATTTCTGAAGTTGACGAAATGCGTCTTCCTGGTCCGATTCCCAAGACCACTGAGCATCCTTTTTCAAGAGCCGTGTCAAAGGTTTTGCAATCACAGAGAAACGTGGAACAAACCTCCTGAAAAAGCTAGCCAGACCAATAAATTGTCTAACATTGTGTACATTTGCTGGTACAGGAAAATGTTCCACTGCTTCTACCTTCTTTGCACCAGGACGAATGCCTTCAGACGACACTTCGAACCCCAGGTAATCTACAGACAGACCGAAAAACACGCACTTCGACAGCTTCAATGTAAGACCAGCCTCAAGAAACAATTTCAACACCATTTCTAGCCTTTCCATCCCCTCGTCTACACTTCGGGAGGGAATTATTACATCGTCAAGGTATGCTAGAGCTTCTTTATGCCGATGCGTTCCCAAAATTTGGTTCATTATCCTTTGAAAGGTTGCTGGGGCATTCGCAAGACCGAACGGCATGCGATTGAATTCGTAATGACCATCCGGTGTTACGAATCCCGTTTTATGTTTATCACCCTCCTTAATCGGTATCTGATAGTATCCAGATGCGAGATCCAGCGTAGTATAGTACGTATGACCGGATAATACATCCAACTGATCATCGATTAACGGCATTGGGTAGTTTTCTTTTATCATCTTCTTATTGAGTCCGCGATAGTCAATGCATAGTCTAAGCTCACCCGTTTTCTTCCGCACCACAACGATAGGGCTGGCATAGGGAGAGGTAGACGGACGTATTATATTGTTTCCAAGCAGCTCGGAAATCATGTCCCTTACCTTCTCCTTTTCGGTTATGGATAAGCGATATGGTCTATACACAACAGGCTCGTGGTCATGAAGCTGGATAGACATTTCGCCTATGGAACTACTTCCTAACTCATTCAGGCCAAAGGCAAAACATTTGCGGTACTTATTTAGCAACCCCAACAGGTTACTCTTTTGGCTAGCTGTGAGATCTGCGCCAAAATTAACTGTTGATTCTGTGATAGGCTCTGTGTCCTTCACATCATCAGGTATACTAGCAATATTCATTACCAAACTTTCAGTTTCTTCTTTCGCTTGTAAACCCCGAGCGATGCGAGTTTTTTTTGTCAGCGCTAGAGGTTCAGTCGAAAGATTGTGGATTACGATACATCCTTCGCCTTCCTCGTTTATGTACAACAGACCAGATGGTAAATAGTATTGTGTGCCTTTGAACTGTCTAACACCGCCTTCAAGATACACATCACCTCTGTATGGGGAGTCAGTGTAGACATTAACAACGCCGGTACCAACAATTTCAGTGCTGCCATTACAGAAAAGTTCCACCTTGCATGTGGGAGAATCATCAAAATGGGGAAGTTGGGATATTTCCAAGCTCATGCTGGTTTTCCTAATCATCACGTGTGGTTGCTCAGTGAACGTTTGACCTATTAATAATGGAACATGCATTACGTTATCAGGGACTACGAGCAAATCTAAATTTGCGCTTACCCCATCAATCACAATTTCGACATTCTGCTTACCAATACAGTGCACGACCGAATTTCCAAAACCCCGAAGGGTAGGAAGATCATCAGTGCAGTATGTCAACTTTGCATGTTTAAATTCAGACAATCGAATCATTGAGCACTCACTGCCAAAGTCGATAAAAGATTTGATTGGATAACCGTTTACATAGGCCGTTTTAAAGTATATATCATTTGACTGCAATGTTGGTTTCGGTGACCGTTTAGGTAAATCGATAGGGGAATGTGTTGTTTCTTCTACGCGCATGACTGTCTTTTCATCCGTCGGGACTTTTGCGTAGCATTGCTCAACCTCATGACCAATTCTACCACAGCGCTTACACTTTTTCAGAGGTTGGGTGCATTGTGAGGTAAAATGTCCTTCCTTCTTACAGTTCCCACATCGAGGAGGCTTCGAAGTGGTATTTGGACTGTGTTGTTTTAAGGGAATTCCTTTCATAATAATTCTTCTATCAGTATTTGGCCTAACATTTCTTGCGTTACGTAGGTAGGACAGTAGCTTGTTTGGGTCATCAAACTGTGCTGCCTCCGCACCGAGCCTAACTGACCGATCATCGATGCCATGTAGTAGGCATTCTACCGCGCGCTTACCGGTTATAGCGCATCTATTTATTAGTGCCAGCTTCTCGTAGTAATACTCCTCCAAGGAATCCGAGAACCTAGCCCTCTTAGCCAACATATCGCTCAGCATTTGGCCGTAGTTTTCCTCGGACGGAAAAGCAGCCAGCAGCTTTGCCTGCCATTCGCTCCATGAAAATAAGACAGTGGGAAGACCTTCATACCACCGCTGGGCGACTCCCTTTAATTTAGGTAGAGCGAAATGTACAACCTGCTGCTCCGTCCAATTATAAATGGATGCACATTCGCTGACCTTGTGGATCCACATACTCATGGTCTGTTCACGTTTAGCTGGATCAAATTCTGGGATTGTGTTACTCATAGACCCGAATTTATTTAAACTACTACCTGACATAGACCTTAAGGCAGCAACAAGTTCCGAAATACATTCCGATTGCGATTGAGAATGGGACTTACTAACATCTTTGCTCGGAGTGGTGGTTCGCGAACCCTTGGTGACTGGGCTGCGAGAGCGGTGACTGCCCGGACTGTGCGAGCGGTGTTGGGTAGCCTGACTGCGCGGGCGGCGGCTCTCACGGCTGCACGACCGGTGGCTCGCACGGCTGCGTGGGCGGCGGCTCGCACGGCTGCGCGGGCGGCGCCTCGCATGGCTGCGCGGGCGGCGGCTCGCACGGCTGCGCGGGCGGTTGCTCGCACGGCTGCGCGGGCTGCGGCTCACACGGCTGCGTGGGCGGCGGCTCGCACGGCTGCGCGGGCGGCGGCTCGCACGGCTGCGCGGGTGGTGACCCTCACGGCTGCGCGAGCGGCGGCTCACACGGCTGCGCGAACAGTGACTCTCACGGCTGCGCGGGCGGCGGCTATCACGGCTGCGCGGGCGGCGGCTTGCACGGCTGCGCGGGCGGCGGCTCTCACGGCTGCGTGGGCGGCGGCTCGCACGGCTGCGCGGGCGGTGATCCTCACGGCTGCGCGGGCGGCGGCTCACACGGCTGTGCGAGCGGTGGCTCGCATGGCTGCCCGAGCGGTGGCTCACACGGTTGTGCGAGTGGTGGCTTGCGCTGCCATGCGGGTGGCGGCTCGCATGGCTGCGAGAGCGGTGGCTCACACGGCCGCGTGAGCGATGGCTCGCACGGCTGCGCGAGCGCCGGCTCACATGGCTGCGCGGGCTGCGGCTCCGAGACCGCCGATCTCCAGTCTGCGTGTTCGTCGGACTCGTTGGGGTGTATAACACCTGCTCACGAGGCACAACCGTTTTATTCCTGAAATGAGAAATATTTACGCGAGAACCTTGCTAAGTAATAATAGGAAGCATTATAAAGCCATTTGGTGCTGATATAATATAAATATAATTACATTTCCTGATCGTATAACGTATGACAATGTATTAACCATTCAAATTTGCGTTTGATCTCTTTTTATTCTTTCGTAGGGTAGCTGAACGTGTATTTTATTCGCCACTGGATCTCATTAAATTCGTTTATAAGTGTCTCTTTTGTACAAAGTACCCGTAAAATGATTTTAAATATATATTTTGATATTTTCAACTTTATTTAAACAAGGAGACTACAACTTCACGCGTTTTCAAAACAAATGTTTTTTTTTTGTTTGTAATATCGGTAGATTCACAAAGAGAAAAAAAAATAAGAAAAAGAAAATAAATACTTTTGAAATAGTTCGTTTATCCCACTTCTGACATGTTGTCGTACGTTATAAGATGAGATTCAAACTGACTCAGTGGGCAGATGATAGTAGCTATATCCTACATTCATTGTTAAAAAGGTATCTAATCGTAATACTAATAAGGTCATTGGAATAAAATAACCAAATAATACTCACATTTTATAGTTTTATTATCCTGACACTTACACAGGTAAAAACACACTTTTTCACGAGACGTCTTGCGAGCAGGAACCGAACTAACTGCGAGCGTCGGCCTTTTTTTTCAGGAAAACCCCATGTTGTCGTACTACTCGTTCCCCACCAAGCCCATAAGCGAGTGGGGAACGGAAAAAGCCGAAAGCCGAAGTCGCAGGTAGCTCGGTACCGCGCTATTCAAAATTAAACGAATAGATATTTAATTTAATAACAATGTCTAAATAGTATACAAAGTCGTAGTAATTATTTAGTGTTGCTAACAATCGCTAGTTAGGCAAAGTTGTTTAATAAAGTTGGAAAGATATTTTCTCTCGGAGCGTGAGAGGCGCAAAAATAATTGGGTCACTAGCCCTGTGGGGACGATGGAGTTCTCGTCTTCCTTCATGTCATGGGTAATTTTAGCAAGTTTATTTTTCGAGGAAATACGTTTGTTTGGTTAGTTTACCCTAGAGTGTTTCTAGCAGCATTTTAAAGCATTTCGTAGTTTTTCCTTGCCAATAGGCAAGTGGTGTTTAAAGATAGGTCTTACAATAGAATAGACTTTTATCTAAATCATTTTTTTTCGCTTACAATCTTTAAATCAATTACAAGTGCTCAATATGACTATTTGTCCTAACTCAACGTGTTTACGATTTGCTATTTGAGAGTTCCAATGCCTTTTGTTATCTGAGAGTTTTAATCTTCCGATTACCATCATGACCATTGCCAGCCACAGAGAGGCAGTGTACATTGGTGAACTTCAACGAATCCATCAATCTAAAGCGGTTATTGAAGTCCAGAGTGACGAATTCGATGAAAATAAAGTTCATTGCTAGAGACAGTTAGTATATAAGAGAGCTGCATGAAATAATACTACTACATATTATTATCGAAGTACGGATGCCAAATATTAATGTGACCAAACGAGTAAAAGGTCCTAATATTGTATTCAGAATGTTGACCTTTGCCCATAAGTACCTACATAAGTTCTATGTATGTGAATCTAAATGAAGACTTATAAAAACAGGTATAATATATAGCTTATAAATAAAGTTCTCTACGTTCCAATATCGAGGCAAGAGTTTCCGTCACTTTAATCTAACCGTGTAACCGTGACCACACACGAGCGGACGGCTGCACATAACACAATAAACGACCGTTTAGCGGGCAATTCACCACAGACACAAAGTGGCGGACGCAGTAAGCTCCCTAGAGTTAGTCACTGCCCAGCAGAGGCAATTAGCGACACATGACGTCGTCGACTCCGAGAGCTCTCCAAATATTGCCAGCACAAGGAAAATGTGCACGAACACTCATGCCGGATTGGAGAAATGCCCCCAAATTTGGGGAATTAAAAAGGCATGGGGAAATTTCATCATTATCTCAGTAACAAGAAGGTCCATTGGTGAATATAGGCCGTAGCCTTCATGTATCTACTAAAAGATATATTGGAGGGAATCAGTTTAAAAAAAAAGATTTTATCGCTAAAACTATAATCTGAGAAAATTAAATTTTGTATCCTCGGGGCTGGAGAGTTAAAATTTTGTGACCATCACTTCCTCAGTCAGGGTAACAATATTGGGGAAAAGCATCTTTTAAGTGTTTTTAGGGTTCCATACCTAAAACGGAACAACACAGAACCCTTATAGGATCACTTTGTTGTCCGTCTGTCAAGACTTTTTATCTCGGGAACGCGTGGAGTGCCGTGGAGGTATCGAGTTAAAATGAAAACCATAAACGCAGATCTGTAGTCTCTTGCAGCTGTGAAAAAATCAAACTACTCAGTTATCGTAAAAAAAGTTACAGCCGTTTATGTATGTGCCGTTTTAATAATAAAGCCGTTTATGTCGCAATAAATATTCGTATATTTCGATATTCACAAGGGAGGGGAGAAAAAAAGGGTCTTTATGCAAGGAATGAGAGTCCAAATCTTAAAGTGAGTTAACCGTACCATGTGGGGTATCATATGAAAGAGCTTTATTAGCACAAGCTAAAACAAGTTTTAAATTATTTTTCCGATATGTAATTTTCGGTTTATAACGAAATTTAAAAAAAAACATAAAATTCCCCTTTTATCAATGACTAGCTTCGCTCTAAGGTTTTAACAACTTAGTTACCGGTTTCGTGGGATTTCCAGAACCCTCGATGTTCGAGTCTGATTCGCATTTGTCCGGTTTTTTTTCTTCATATTCTCAAATTCTCTGTTATTCTAGGAAAGATTTGTGGGAAATGTAAGTCGAATATCTGGCAATACTATGCACTAAACGATCTTCTAGCGCTCTAAGGTTTTAACAACTTAGTTACCGGTTTCGTGGGATTTCCAGAACCCTCGATGTTCGAGTCTGATTCGCATTTGTCCGGTTTTTTTTCTTCATATTCTCAAATTCTCTGTTATTCTAGGAAAGATTTGTGGGAAATGTAAGTCGAATATCTGGCAATACTATGCACTAAACGATCTTCTAGCGCTCTAAGGTTTTAACAACTTAGTTACCGGTTTCGTGGGATTTCCAGAACCCTCGATGTTCGAGTCTGATTCGCATTTGTCCGGTTTTTTTTCTTCATATTCTCAAATTCTCTGTTATTCTAGGAAAGATTTGTGGGAAATGTAAGTCGAATATCTGGCAATACTATGCACTAAACGATCTTCTAGTATGGCTCCTTTAGTCTGAAAAACAAAGTGTAGCGTAGTTGTGCTGCATCACGCTACTATCGCCAACGGAGGCAAATAAAGAATAGTTGGCAACACTTGTAACAAAAGCTCTACGCGTGACGCCTAACTATTAACACTAGTTTCTACATGGACGTTATCAGCTTTCAGGTACTGTACTGTTATAATTCTTGAAAACTAGTAAGCGTTTTCACGAATAACAACGTGCTGGATGCTCGCTGCCCAACGAAGGCAATTACTAGCTACGTATGATGGTTGCCAATTCCACTTATGTATAAGTGCGAGTTTTTATATGCTATTTCAGTTACTTATACGATATTTTGTTTTTCAGTTTACTTCTTTTTACGCTCAAAAAGTTATTCACTGGAATAGCTATAGAGTAATTTTAAAAACGGAACGTAATTGCAAGCTATGAATCAGATGGTTTTGCTTTAAGTGTTTTTCAGAAATTGTTCAACGTTATACTTGTATTTTGTGAAAGAAAATCGAAATTAATGCCTTGTAATAATTTATTATAGTAAGAACTCTATAAATTGCTGTCTAGGAGCGTCAGACTGCTATAAAATTATGTCGAAGACAGATGAGTAACGCAATAGAGTTTAAAATAACGTTCATTTAACTTCCACCAGAGTTAATGGGATGAAATTGCTCATCAATTCACAGCTGGCTCGCCGCGCTCTCCCAAACAAAGAAAAAGGCAGGAATTCGGATTGGCTTGTCAAATTAAACGGACGAAGCGTACTATTGGTCCGCTTCCTCCACAGTTACAGGTCGACACAATCACAGAATACTTAATAGTACAGTTACGGTTGACTTACTCAGCAAACAAATCTAATTAAATAGCGACTCTTGTTGACGCAATAACGCGCAAGTCAACATGGACAGGACCCTAGATAGCACTTTTTGTCTCTCGAAAGATCTGCGATGCAGTTCCTCGGCATGCGAAACAGCCTCCTCAGCCTACTAGGTATATATCCGCTTAAGCCACTCCACGTGGTAATTTACCTCGGCTCGGTGGAAAGTCAGGGTCCAACTCCCGAGCGACTTCGATTCCAGAAGTCCCCCATTAGTCTGCTTTTACTACAGACGGCATACAGATGCCGTATTCTAGTGCCATGTGGCACCAGGTCAGTGGCATTACGTGCCTACTCATATATTAATCTGCAGATACTTATAGATGGACTATAATTTTTGAATTTTCAAGGCTTAAATATAATATATTTCAAACATAGATCTACATATTTAGTATTTTTAAAAATGCATCTCGCTCTGTGCATCTTATCTCATCTGGCGCGCGGCCAAGTACTTTAGTGTCCGGTCGAACCGGCAGGTTCTATGCACTTGAAGCATTATACTTAAACTGCAGAGTACAAATGGACTGACACAAGTTAGAAGTTGCATCGGTGCAATATTTCTTACACAGGTGCGAATTTCTAGATCCAATAGTGTAAGTGTAAGAGACGCAAACAATTACGCTAATTAATATTGATCGATCGATTAAGGAGGCTATACCTTCTAAGCTATGTCGATGTAACTTCTAAGTTATGTCGTTCCGTACAAGTAGACGTCAGTCCCAACCACGTATCAATTAGGTCGCACTGCACGGTATTTAATTCCCATCAGAATTTATGTTGACCATTGATTGAGCAATCCACGTTTATTAATCCACGATATTGTGTTGTGTCCGTACTGCACTTGCATTGGGTAGCTTCGACACTAAATGCTATTATACTGCTATTACGTAGATAGATGGTTAGTATTACGTATTCTGTGCCAATAGGTATATAAAATATTACAGTCGATGACGGTGAAAGCGTGGAACAAATTGGTAATTGGTAGGCAGATTGTTTGAATCGCCGCTTCTGGTCTTTGCGCAATTTTGGATTTAATATTTTGTTTGTTACGTACCTTTGACGTATTGCAAAAATAAACCAAGTACAAATTTCACCCGTATATATCATCAAGGCTTCCGTAATCCCATACTAGCTAAAATACGTACACGAGCGAGGGCTAGTTCCTCGGCATAAACGATATCATAATCTGTAGATAAATATATATTTATGTTTGTACCTATACTGTTTTCATAGTTTTCATATAGTTCAGATTAGTTATAGTGAGTTTTATTCGCCATATGTCCGATTTTCTTCTTTTCTTCCCAGGTATACTGTTAAGTCCCCATTCCATTACAGGACAAGCAGAAATTCGGTGCACTGCCATCCATATCTCATTGAAATGCCCAAAATATGTACTAAGCGATTTAAATCATCATTATCGATACGTACTGCACTGAAGTGGAACTCCCTGTTGCTATCTCTGTTTCCTAAAAACTACAACCTTGAAATTTTAAAGGCTAGAGTGAAGATAATCTTCAAAATTGACGTGTTCCATCTCCGGCTACACCGTCGGTTGCCATCAGGCGAGTTGGTTGTCAAACGTAGACGTATTTTAGTTTAAAAAATCGGTTAGTAAGATTTGAGGGAAATTGGCGTATAAGCCTATTAAAGCTATTATAAGCCGGGCTAATTTCCTCGCCATTCGCTGTCGTGTTAGCCTGTAAGCTAGTTAACTAGCTGTGTGTCATCATTGCTGCTAGTGAACTAGTTGCGAGCATCTTTGCGTTTTGGACGCAGTCATTTTTATTGTGAATGAATTTTGTGAGCTGTTGGCCTCTACTGGCCACTACAGCTTACCGGATTTTGGCGAGCGCAAAAGGCGCTGGGCCGCTTACAAGCTACGAGGTTATGAGGGACTAGTTCAAGGGCACTTCGAGGGAGGTTCGGTCCTCGGCTTGGGCCGTCGCCTGGGAGGGAGAGTCGAATTGCCGTGGCAACCCTGATGGGGTGTGCCCTGTAGCCCTATTGGGTTAAACTGGTTGACTATTTGGAGAGAATCTAACCGGTTTTCTAACAGACCTGGGGGTTCCTCGACCTCGCCAGCGAGGTCGGTGTGTCGTGATTGTGTTCCTTTGGTAGCCGACGCCTATGCCAAAAACGGAGTATTTCCTGTTGCCTGGGGCTGTCGGATCGGGGGACCCCAACGCAGCAGCAGTAGTCACTACTCCGATGGGGTCATCCGGGTCGCCCAGGATGTCGTAGGGACGGAGGGTCCGTCTTGTCTGTCGTGTAGTTGGAAGCTTGGACTACAAGGGGGTTGGGGTGGTGGGGGCCACGTCAAAGTAACGGCGGGAAGCGTGCTTTATGAATTGAAGAATCGAGGGGAGCTCGAGGTCGCAGTGCAGATCGGAGTTCCGGACGAACCAGGGAGCTGCGACCACTCTGCGAAGGAACCCGACTGGTCGATTTTCTTGAGAAGCACGAACTACTCGCGGCTGAACAAATTGGTTTCAGGCGTGGAAAATCGACCGAAGGTGCCGTACAACTCCTGGCTGAGACAGTGGCATCACAGATGGATAAGGGCAAAAGAAGTGTTGGAGTCTTCCTGGACCTGGCTCGTGCATTTGACACTGTCTCGATCCCCATTCTACTCAAGAAGCTTGAATGTCTGGGGATCCGTGGAAATGCGCTGGACTGGTTTACCAGTTACCTCAGTAACAGACGTCAGTGTCTCAGAATAGGCAACTTTCTCAGTGATGAGGTAGGGGTGTCTTTTGGTGTACCTCAAGGTGGAATCCTATCGCCAACACTATTTATTATCTATATGAACGACCTATTCAAAATAAAGATACCAAAGGCCACTCTTATTTGCTACGCTGATGATACCGTAGCTATTTTCCATGGAAATAACTGGAACTGTGCTCTCTCAGCGGCAGAAAGCGGAATATCGGACATATGCAGATGGCTAAATTCAAATCTTCTTACACTGAATATCACTAAAACAAACTTCATCGGATTCCATATAACCAAAGCCACTGAACCCAAATTTGATAGCATAAAAATGCATTCTGAGATGTGCACTGCAGACTGTAGCCTTACGTGTTCATGCAGCACTATTAAAAAAATAGCATGCACAAAATACTTAGGTGTCCAAATAGACCAAAAACTGTCCTTTGAACAACAAGTCTTATGCCTATCGAAAAGACTGCGAAAAACAATTCATGTCATGAAAAAACTTCGGTTAGCTGCAAGCAGAGATATCATGAAACTGGTTTACACCACCTTATGCCAGTCTCTACTGCAATACTGTATTGGAGTGTGGGGGGGAGTTGCCACGAGTTACATGATTGCACTGGAGAGGGCACAACGAGCAGTGCTCAAAGTAATGTTAGGGAAACCTCGACGTTACCCCACCGAAGAACTTTATAAGGAGGTAAATGTCCTTACGGTGAGACAGCTGTTTGTCATGAGAGCTGTAGGCAAAACCCATTTAATAATTCCGCAACATAATAGAAGAAAAGCTCGTCATGTAGCAGTCCCACTTCCGAAAGCTAGGACAGTATTCGCTTGCCGCCTTCCTCCATACATTCATGCTTTCACATACAATTCAGTGTGCAGGCTCTGTGACATAAAAGAAATCTCACACCGGAAAGCCAGAGCTAAGGTTAAGCAATGGTTGCAGTCCCTCCGATACAAAGAAATAGAGAACCTGGTGAAAGTATACGACATTCATATTTAATAATTAGCTCCTACTGCGTCCATCCACATACATAAACACAACACCCTTACTCACTACAAACACATTCCCTACACATACACACACACATCACACCCACATACACACACACACACATAGACACACACACCACAACAATATGCACACATTCATACACAACTGGGAGGTTAATCTAGTCAGGTTTATTGGTTGCTATATTGTCCACTAAACAATTCTGCAAATAAATTATAACTGTATAAACTAATATTGACAGGACGGCTAAGATATGGCAGTAGATTTTTTTTTTTTTATCTTTTATCTTTTGAATGTAATATAAAACTATCTAATTCTATTTTACTTTAATTATTATTATTCTAATGTTTTAAAACTTAATTAACTTAATTATAATTTACTTATTATTAGCGCGTGTCATCTTGTTACATAACATGTAGGTACATCTGCCTCGGGCTGCCAAGATACCGGCTTTGCCGAGTTTGGGGCCCACTGTGAAACCATTGTATTATTTTAAATCTGACTGGAAATAAATCTTTACTTTACTTTACTTTACCTATTCTGGATAACCTGGAGCTTTTCGAGGTCCAGGTGAGAAGCGTGGGCGTGGGCGTGGGAAGTTTTGTAAATTGTCATCTTGTTGTCAAGCGACAATTTACTTCGCTCATTCAAGAGGGGGAGAGGTGGCCTAGGAAGAACGCCGCTCGATTGCGGACGGTCTGAATGTGTTTGGAGAAGGTGAGTCGGCGGTCGAGAGTCACGCCGAGACATTTGGTCGAGGAGACCCATGGAATGGGTTGACAGTGAAGTTGAATAAGTTTTGACTTGTAAATCTATATTTATTAATATGTAACTTTGACTTTGAATAGGCTTCAGGGGGAAGCGTTTGAGACTGGGGTACATGGCTGCTTTTTTATCGGGATTGACCTGGATGGCCCACTTCTTGAACCAATCTCCTAGGAGATTGAGGGTTCGTTGAAGATAGGCAGGGAGGGGCAACTGCCCCTCCCTGCCTATCTTCAACGAACCCTGTATGGTCTTACTCCATCCTCTGGTGTAGAGAGCGGTGTCATCCGCGAAGAGAGCGAGTTCCACGCCGGGAGAGCGGACAGCACGCCACGAAAAACAACACGTGGTTCCAACTCGCTAGCTACTCGTAGTTCGCTACTGAGCGAGTGTTGTGTCATCGACACTAGCTTACTCGCTCACTCGCTAGCTTTTAAACTCGCCGACTAGCAGCTCGTAAACTAGCCTAGTGTCATCGAGCCTTATTTGACAAGCAGCTTTTTAACAATCGGATACTCAAAAGCAGATTGTAAAAAAGCTCAATGACACGGAGCGAGTTTACAAGCTGCTCGCGAACTCGCTGGCTTGTAGCTTGTAAACTAGCCCAGTGTCATCGAGGCTTAAGTAGGCGATGGACTGACGTCCTGTCACTGCAAGCTAACATTTTGTACATCTTCTAAATAAATGTCATGGTCTTCAATGCTCTAACTACCCCGTAAGAAAAAATGCGTGATTTTATTTTTGCATGTGTTATCTACACATGCAAAAATAAAATCACGCATTTTTTCAAACCGTTCAACATATTATAACCATAGCTTTAACAATAAGTAGGTAGGTGGTCCTGAGTAAAGGACATATAATAATACTACGTAGCGAAGAGAAGGGTCGAGCTTGTGATCACGTAACTGGGTACTTTCTCCTTCGTGCTTAGGACTTATACAGTAATAAACTAAGCAGGTACATGACAATGTCCCTTGCTTGCTCTACAATCTTGAATTTACTGCCTTAGAGCTTTAATTGTAAGCATTAAATCATCCTTTTGTCAATCTGCACATATTTATAATTTGACTTTCTATAACCTTGGAATACATTTTATTATGAACTGCGAAATATGCGGAATTATAAAATGCTTACCTAATCGCATTGTGATTCATCCACTGACCTCTATCCACCGATAGTTGGCTGTCAAATTAAGTTCATTATATTTAGTTATCACCATTTTGACGCTATGAGCTGGTGCTATCGATGGAATCTTAAGCCCACGGCATATGCTCACATCGAGTGCCGCATCTGATCTGCAAGTTATCTGTGACATCTGCAGCTATATGAAATTTATTATTTTAATAAACTTAATCTAATGGATTTATAGAAACACAACATACATGACGTTTCAAACTGGCGCATAACGTACCAATGACTTGTTATATGAATGAGAAAATCATGTTCAGTAAAAAACAGCGATTTTAGTGAATTCATATTTTTTTACATTCTATAAATCTTTATTTATTATATTAACTAAGTTATGGGCTTCGCGGTTTCCCCGGAAATCCAAACACACAAAGAGTCAACTATCTCTATGCGTGATTAAATTTCATAACCATCGGTTCAGCCGATTTTAGTCTTGAAATCGTAACAAACAGCCAAAAACTTTCACTTTTATGACGTTAAGTAATTAGCTGTGGTGTCACTTACGTAGTACTAAGTTTCATAATAATCAATTCAGCCGTAGATCCTGAAAAAAACCCAGACAGATACAGATTTAATTTTGCTAATATCAAATTAGTTGTTAATAGTAAAATTACATATACTTAGTTCAATTCTAATCTGATGGCCGATGGGGCCGAAAGGTTCTCGAGTGGAGACCACGCACCGGCAAGCGCAGCGTAGGAAGACCAGCCACGAGATGGGCAGATGACCTCATACAAGTGGCAGGAAGACGCTGGATGCAGGCCGCTTCCAATCGGTCTTTTTGGAAATCCATAGGGGAGGCCTATGTCCAGCAGTGGACTTCTTATGGCTGAGATGATGATGATGATGATGAGTTCAATTCTAATTTACTGTAGCATCTATTTTGATACGTTTCACAACTAATCGAAAGTGAGTGACTCAGGCGGAGTAATAATAGACACGACCAAATTAATTGGTCCCTTCCTCGGGCTCTCCGCTTTCCTCAGTTTGTTTTGTATTAAAGGAAAGCACTCTCTGTCCGGTCACTAATTAGTTTTCTCTAAGCATTCGTCGTTTCAACGATGTATCCCTCCGGCTTTGTTTTAATTTCATCAACATTGGCGGCCTAAGGTCGGAACGATTAACAAATCCTGTCAAGGTTGAAATCTACTCGGAAATAATGGTTAATAGTAAATGATCAAGAAGTGCTAATATACTTGTTTGTTTGCTTAATAAGAACTTATTTCAATTATACTTATATAACATACACGGTCTAATTCTATAGCTAAAGTCTAGTTTGCATTACGTCAGTAATTTAGTCAAGTAGTAGCCCGTATATTCTTATAGTGATGTGTTCCAAACACTTCCCAAGTGCAATTTCAACGCCTGTTGGGAGTGTATTAGAATGCCAGTAAAGACTTACTTCTTACTCAACTCACATGCCTAACTTACTCAACTGACAGGCCTCGTGGCTCAGCAGTAGTACGACTGGATCCTGAGATGTAAGGTCGTGGGGTCGGTCCCAGGGCAAACATTTGTGTGATGAGCATGGATGTTTGTTGTGTGTCTGGGTGTTTCTATGTATCATATGTATATATTTATTTAGAAAAAAAAGTATACACGTATTCTATCAGCCATCTAGTTCCATAGTACAAGCTCTGCTTAGTTTGGGCTTGATGGTGTTGTGTGAAATGTCCACAAATATTTATTTATTAATGTATTTATGAGTATTTCTTACGCTTACTGATAACTCTCATAAGTATGTGATGTTTTCTATAGAATGAGACTTGAAATGAGATAGGAAGTTGCTTACGGCGCACGGAAGTTCTAAATCCGGTGGGAGTGTCCAGTAATCCTTAAATCTCTCGGGCTGGTGTCTGTAGCTGTTTTCTCCTTGGAGTAACCATGATTTTATCGCAACATTAAACTTATAGACCTCGTTCAAACCATTTCCACCGTAAACAACTATATTATAAATGTAATGTACTTCCCTCGTTCATGTTTTGTAGTCAACTTAAACATAAAAATATGATGAATTACTTTTTTAAGAGAAAGGTTTACCAAGAACAAGAGAAAACAAGATTTCTAACCCTAAATCGTAATTATTCGATTTAAATTAAATTTTCATTGGATTGGAGTCATAAACCGATTTGTTGGCCGATTGGGACTGTATAGTTTTCGAGTAGAGAACACGCAGTAGCATATAATGATCAGCCACAAGGTGGAATGATGCCCTTATGCAATTAGCAAGAAGACACTGGATGCAGTCCACTTCATCGTTAACGACTTGCTTATTGAGTTTTTCGATATATTACCTCGGAATTAAAAAAAATAATACAAGAAATAGAAGTGTTGTCCTATATGGTTCTAACTGTATCAAAAATGAATAATCGAATACGCATAATATTTAAGGGTAGAAAACAGTTTTATACTGAAGTATGAAAACATGTGCAATGAATTAAATGATTACGAGCACGGTTAGCTGTGTCCCGGGGCTTTGACTAACTTTTATCTGTTTATATTTAACTTTTTGCGAGCTTTGTATGATGTTTTGATTGATAAAAATAGTAAAAAATAAAACATTTGTAAATATGGACACCATAGACATAAAAAAATCCGTCGAGCAGTTTTTGTTACAGAAGCTCATTTTGGTACAAGAATGAGTTTTTTTCGATATATGTTTGTATATAACTACATATAAATATAGTGAATACCTACATACATTCATATGAAAAATATTACTCTCTTCTTTTTTTGGCAGTAGCATAAATCACTAGGAATATATACTTAGACATTATTTATACATTATCCTGTGTACCTATTTAGTAACTGAAATATATCTATATCTTGGTGTTGCACTTTCTAAACATACAGGCGGCATTGTCACTGTTCACAAATCACGACACACGTCTAACAGCGTTGGCCGACGTGTTAGACGAGACTGAGGACGATCGTGGCGTAGCTTGACTAGGTGTTCCCGAACGATCACTAAAGTTAAGCAACGAACGGACCGGTCAATCTTCGGATGGGTGACCGTGAGTGGCATTTCTTTCTGAGCGCTACCGTGGGTCGGACGACACGTTAAATTGTAGGTCCTGGTTGGTCAGCAATCGTCAAGCCAAGTCAGAGGCCTTTCGGCGGCTTAATAACTCTGACAATAGGGCTGGCCACTCAGTCTATACGAACTTACTTTTTTTATCTAGTTCAAACTAAGCAAAACTTGTACTATGGAACTATATGGCTGATAGAATACATATATACTTTTTTTTTGTTGTAAATATATACATATGATACATAGAAATTAAGTATAGATGTAATAAAAAGAAACAAAGGTTGTTAACGGTGATCATACCATTAAGGAAACATGCCCCTCGGGGTACACCACCCGTGTACCGGATTTACCTGTTCTCCAAAGTAAACATTACAAATTCATGAACACAAGGAAAAAACAAGTATCTATATTAATAAATCCGGCAAAGTACTAGTTTCATTCGTACACCGAGGCTTCCGTACTCCTGCATGACACATGAACATGAATAGTTACACCAAAGCTAAATTATTCAACAAAATAATTAAAGTTTAAAAAAACTAAAAAAACCGTCTTCAAAATACGAATGTACTGAACCGATTTGGATACAATTTATATTGGACCACCTCTGAGGTATTACCTATCAAACAAAAAGAATCGTCAAAAACAATTCATAATTAGCGGAATATACAAAAAAAATACCGTCGAATTGAGAACCCCCTTCTTTTTGGAAGTCGGTTAAAAATGTGCTTTACATCGAAGAATGTTCGTAATTTCAAGTATTTTGCAAGTACAGTTGCTCAGGTGTCAACAGATCTGGCAGAAATGTACCGGGGTTGAGATTTTCATAATTTGATGAACGGCTCCCGTGCAATTGTGACGTATTCTTGACGTAATTTCAATAGTGATCAATAGTCTTGTGTAACATTAATGACACCACAGTTTTCTATGACCATGATTGGAGTATTGTCGATGATCGAATATAGATAGTGGTTTGGCTACCGTTAAAAGTAGTTTAATTTCAAATAATTAGGTACTTTGAAGTTTACGTAATAAAACTACTATGCTAAGTACACGTGTGTAGTGTGCCCCTGCGTCTTAAAGAAACCACGCTCCAAAGCACAATATCTCCACAAAGTAGCTGTCTCTTTAAGTAATGTAAAATGTCTCAAATGTCTCAATGTACTCATGAATAGCCACTGGAGTTGAATAGAGAAAATCAGCCGCACTCGAGCTGGCATTAGCTTCCCTTTGTGATTACGAGCAAACCGTGTGGCGTTGGGGGAACTCCTGCCCCACTAACCTGGTAACCCGCATGACAAAAACAAAAACCTCTCGGCTCTCTGCCTCGTCTGTATTGGTGAACAAATAAACGCCGATATAGAGATGTGAAACGATTACAGGTTTCGAACCGGCTTTGAAACCTGTAAATCTATAAAAAAAAACAAGCAAAGAAACGGTGAAATAAATGAAACAAATGTTAATCTTTCAAATTTTTATTAATCATTTCCTTGTTTTGCCTTAAAATTTAATTATGGTCAATAAAGTTTATTCGCTACAATAATATTTACTGTTTAACTTACTGTTTACGGTATGTTTACTGTGGTTGCCGTGTTGTCGATATTTCGGTGCAGTTGCATATTATATCGTGTTCAGACATTCACGGAAACAGCAAATCCTAAACCACCGAAAAATGTATTAAAATTACTATTTTAGTCCACTGTTTTGTTAACAGCTCTTTCTTGAGGACTTTTTAAATTAAAGTGGCCTAAATGAGAACTTGCACTCGAAGAAGCAGATAGAAGTGTGAAATTGGTTCGGATTCGCGCTCTTGTAAACGTCATAAATTCATAATAGTTAAATGGATTTGTAAATTTACTTATAAATTTTATAATTAATTTTACATATTAAGATCTTGAAGATGTGTGAAGTCTGTCAACCCGCACTTGGCCAGCGTGGCAGCCTATGGCCTAACCCTTCTCACAATGAGAAGATGGCCCGCGCCCAGCAGTGAGACAGTTTGTATAAACAGGGCTGATAAAAAAAAAAAAAAAGTCTTCTGTGCCGAAACACAGTTTTCTAATTTGAAAACCGATTCTTATCGGTATATATATGAAAACTGTACACTTTAGATTTTCTTGAAACGGGGTCACGTCTCTACGTCGTATGTGTAAATATTTCATTCGAACGTCCAACGTTATAGTCCGCAGTTGACTGTACGACCGCTGATGAATGATTTATGACCATGCTTTATTATATGACCTGCGGCAGATTTTAAAACATTGTTAACTTCGCTTCTGGTCTTTTAGTTATGAATGCTTTTGCTTTTATAGTGTTCCATTTGAAATTTTGATGCTTAGCTTTGTTTTTAGGGTTCCGTACCTCAATAGGAAAACACGGAACCCTTATAGGATCACTTTGTTGTCCGACTGTCCGTCCGTCGGTCAAGACCAACTCGGTCGGGTCTCGGGAACGCGTGAAGGTATCGAGTTGAAATTAAAACCATATACGCAGATCCATAGTATCTTGCTGCAGAAAGAAAACTAAAGTTTCTAAGTTTTCGTAAAAAAAAGTTACAGCCGAATATAACGTAAAAAACGCACATTTCGACACTCACAAGGGAATCAAAACCTATGGGGTACTTCCCGTTGACCTAGAACAATGAAATTTGGCAAGAAGCATTGTGTTAGAGTACACATATAGGAAAAAATCCGAAAACTGGACATTTTTAATTTAATCACAAAAAAATAGTGTCTTGCTGCTCACTACTCACCTGCTGATAAGTGACGTTGCTTTCTACTTTGGAGCGCGCTTACCTAGAAAAGAAATCGATTCACTTCCGATTTAAAGACACCTAGATTACATGTATTGATCAGAATCAATACATATAATCTAGGTGAACGGTAATCTAGGTTTCAACAGATTGAAAAAACAGATGGTCGATGGAGCCGAAAAGTTCTCGAGTGGAGACCACACACCGGCAAGCGCAGCTTAGGAACACCAGTTACGAGATGAACAGATGACCTCATTCAAGTGGCGGTGACGCTGGATGCAGGCCGCTTCCAACCGGTCTTTTTGTATATTCATGGGGGAAGCCTGATGTCCAGCAATGGACTTCTTATGGCTGAGATTATTATGATGATTCTATTGAAAAGAGATTCACTCTGGAGGAGTATTCTACATTGTAATAGTAGGCATAATAAAGTGGGAAAGCGTTTCGTTTACGTTTTTTCATTTTAAAAAATCCGTACAAAGCGATTGAGTCCACATTTTTCATGAGTACTTCACAGGAGTGGAACTCCCTGCCGCCTTCTCTGTTTCCTGAAAACTATAATCTTAGAATTTTCAAGGCTAGAGTGAATAGATATCTTCTAGATTTACGTGTTCCACTCGGCCGTACAGTCGCTTACCATCAGGCAAGTTGGTGGTCAAACTTAGATTTATTTACTACAAAAAAACATGAATCGATGTCGGTATCTGTTGTTACACGTGTGGATCTTTATTGTTACGTTTTACGTTTGTGTTATTTTACATATACGTCCTTCAGCGTATGTGTCATTTTTTTAGGATAAGCATGAAAACGGTTTTTTTATTATCTTGGTAGTAATAAATGATAGAGTGAATTAAATCGCGCAGATTTGATGCACACTCCCTGAAATATATTTGATAAAAAAGATTTACAAATTTGTCCTAATCGTTAACATTTTCAATATAAAATCGTAGTGCTCGTGCCGTAGCTTGAATAGGTGTTTTCGAACGATCGCCAATGTCAAGCAACGGACGCACCGGTTAGTCTTCGGATGGGTGATCGTGAGTGGCATTTCTTTCTGAGCGCTACCGTGGGTGGATGACACGTTAAATTGTAGGTCTCGGTTCTTTGTTCTTAAAAACTGCAATCGTCAAGTCAGGTCAGACAAAAATATAACCCTTTTGAAGTCGGTTAAATTGTTTTTACCCGTATATCCAATTAAAACTAATTACTATTTCTAGTAATTGGTTTTCAATCAAAACTGCTGAAACAAAATAAAGATTAATAAGTACTTACAGCTCTACGTCTTGTGCTAAAACTTTGTATTTTAAAGTAAGAAGGTACGAGTAAAGTAGCTTACGTACGATCGTTCTAAAACTTTGTTTCTGAAGAGCGTGGAAGTTACAATTCCGGTCGAGTGACATATTGACTGTTTTATATCGGTGTTCGTATACCCGTATACGGATCGGGAGGAAAGAGGTAAAAATTCAATTCCATTTACAGGCCTCATGGCTCAGTGGTAGTACGACTGCTTCCTGAGCGTCGTGGGTCCGATCCCCACCCAGGGCAAACATTTGTGTGATGAGCATGGATGTTTGTTCTGTGTCTGGGTGTTTCTATGTATCATAAGTATGTATTTACAACAAAAAAAAGTATATATGTATTCTATCAACCATCTAGTTTCCATAGTTTCCATAGTACAAGCTTTGCTTAGTTTGGGCTAGATGGCGTTGTGTGAAATGTCCTCCAATATTTATTTATTATTTATTTTGAATGTAATCCCATAGTTTTAACTGTACTAGTTCAATTTGTTGCGAACGCAAAGACTTGCAACTTTTACCTTTTTAACCGACTTAATGTTTTTCGAATGTATGTATTTGTGATTCTATAGTTGTGTAAATAGTTTTGTCAACCATCCTTTGACATAATATCCTTTGACATAATTTATTATGAACTTGAACTTGACTTGTAACTTGGTCGTTATGAATAAATTATTTGTATTTGTATACTATATTTCGTAGTCAAAACGTCTTCGCTGTATTAATAACTCTGTATTAATAACTCTTAAAAATTATAATTACTAAGTTAAATCGTGAGAAAATATGAGCGTCAATCGCAGCAGAGCTCAAATTTTATTATGATGTTTTTCGCAGTTGGATTATTAATTTTCAAGTTAAGTATCCACTTGATACATCCTGACATTAATACTATAACGGTAACATTAATCGCTGCGCACTTTCTATCTACATTTTAAAATACATACCCGAGATCACGTTGTACAAGAGAAGCCCTAACGAGAATGTATGGGCTATTTATTTGGTCGGACTTCCTACGTGCCCTGAACTCTGGCACGGCCACGTAACAACTTCCATATCTGACGCTGGACACCTTGTACATAATAAATTCTGCTCAATAATACACAACAGCAGTAGAATATAAATAAAGTAATCTTCATACAGATGTTATACTTCTGCATCTGTACATGTGTTGTATTAGGATGTTTGTTCCTCGAATGCAGTCGTAAAATCTATTGACACACATGTTGCTCACACTTGCATTGAAGCTGAACATATGGCATTGTGGAGCGATCGCATGTATGCGATATCTTAAAAGATAAATAGAAATCCGTTAAAAAATTTCAATTTAAATGTGTAAATACATTTAAATTGAACCATTTTTAACGGATTTCTATTTATCTTTTTATCTTGGCTAGAGGGACGCGTTATGTGCCACCAATTTTACGTGAGGCTATTATCAAGAAATATGCACCTGAACTTTAACAAGTGATCGTATAAAAAAAAAAAAAAAACTACCGACTCCTAAATACGCAATTCGTTTACTTGGATGACATATGTTTCCAGTTATTTTGTTATAAAAGCCAAAATACTGAACCGATTTTGCTAAAATTTCTATGGGACCACCTGGGAAGTGGGAACCTATGGGACCCTTTAAAACAAAAAAGAATTATATAGAAGTCGGTTAATAAGAGATGCTCGGCTGGTGCTGCCTGCATACATGGGACCCGGTCATCAAATTTATAAAATCCCAGCCCCGGCACAGATCTACGAAACACCGTAAGCGACTTTTGCGTGATTAGGGAATATTTTATACAAAAAGATAATAAACAATTTACAAATTATATTTTCATAAAAAGACATCTCATCTAGTCTCACGTGTGACCACAATGGGATATAAGAAAACTGTTCGAAAAATCAGGTCTTAAAATTATGGAAAACATGTGCGATATATATCTTTTGAAATTTGTTTAATTTATTAAAATTAAACGAAAAAAAGTTACTTATTAGAGTAATAATCGCGGGAACCTAAGAAAGCATGATATACTTGTACCTACATTTTTTCCGTCCCCTATACAAAATTGATGACGCGTAGCTTTTGTAAGGGATGGAGTAATGTGGGTCACGGTCGTTTACTATTGCGCATGGAAGGAAGCCCTTAGCTTAACTTGGCCCATTATTCTTAACTTAAATGTCAATGAGCTCTGTTGAAAACTTTATAATTAATATCGAGGGGGAAAAAATCGAAGAAAATATCGAATGTTTCATCATTAGGCGCGTAGATATTTTTCATTCGCTATAGGTAGGTATTATTTCATGTTTTAAGTTTATGTCGTGTTTTTATTTTACTGTATATTTCTTTGTTATGCACAAACTCGATTGCATTTTCCAGTTTGCTTCACGAAATTAACTCGCATTGTTATAATTTATATTACTAAGATTACTTTTTTTTTGGTCTACTTAATGACAAAAAATAAGAACTTGGATTTAATCCTTCCTGTTTCTCAATCCGTGCATTTTTAATCTGCATCGTCTGCCACTTGGACTGAGACGTCTCTTTTGTGTTATTTCGTACGCCAATGATGTTGCAGTTGCTCATAGGCGACGGTTATCGCTTACCATCAGGTGAGCCGTCTGCTTATTTGCTGCTCTTTGTATATAATAAAATAATATAATAATTTAATATAAATATAATTATTATCTAGCATTGTACGGCTGCCCCATAACAATTCAGTGCTGCCCAAACATTCAATAGACTGTGTGGCCGTAAAATGCTCTGGACATTATAATACATTAAAATATTAATCTCCCAATGATCATCGCTAATTGTATTACCTTATCTGCGGCCGAATGCACTTCAGCCATTGGACTCGTCGTCCAGCGGTCATTTTACTATTGTTAGAAACTTTGCCCTTCGTTTCGAAACAGCGATCACAACGTGACCAATTTCTCCGTCTTTGACGGGAAATATTGGCCAGGACTGAACCGGTGTAAAAGGGTCTTACCATAACAATTTTATTTAATATTTCTGCCAATATTAGTGCCTATTAAGATATCTGTCTTGTAATTTAAAATGTTTATTTTAATTTCTTTTGTTGCAGCATCCCGTCGAAAACTAAGCGAATACATCGAACACTACGAAGGTTTGGACTACGACTCAGACTCGGTCCACCTACAACACACACGATCGCGGAGATCGACGGACTCCCCCCGTGAACTCAGGGTGTCCTTTCGAGCACACAACAAGAGGTTCAACTTGAGGCTAAGAAGGGACTTGTCGGCCTTCAGCGATGATTTCAAGGTGTGAAAAATTATGCTAATATAAGATAGAACTTTATGATATAGAAGTGTCAGTACATTTTTAATTATTCCTGATTCAAAAACTTAAATCTTACTTATATATCTAGTGTTTCCGCTTCGTGGTCTTCGAGCTGGTACTCTTGCCTACTTTGAAGTCTTCAAGCTGGTACTCTTCTGTTTCGGTGTCTTCTAGCTGATATTCTTGACGGCTTCGTTGTTCAAGCTGGTACTTTTATCGAAACATGTTTCACCTCTTCACGAGGCATCCTCAGGACTTCTTGAGCTCGAAGAGACATCGAAGCCGTCAAGAGTATCAGCGAGCTGTTACGCGAGAAAATCCTCAGGACTTCTTCAATATTTATATCCTAAAGAAATCATTTCGACGAACATGCGCAAGAGCTTCACGACCTTATTCCACCTTCTCCATTCCACTACAGGACTAGTAGAATTAATTCGATACAATTTCTTTAATTTTTGCTTATCGTATAAATGTTCTTACCATAAGAAGAGTTGGTGGTTAACCGAAGATCTATTTCATGTAAAAAAAAACGAATAAATAATTCAATATTTTGACAGCCGGTAAGATTGATCTGCAACCTCCGGGTCAATAGTCCAGTTATTTTTCTAATCAATTTATTCAAAGTCTTTCTATCAATATATTAAAGTAAACGAAATAGAATTTTCATATGAATGCAGGTATTCACAAATTCTAAATATATTATTGAACTTCCTATTTATTAATGCAAGTTTTATTTTGCTGCAGGTGGAAGGCTCACAGGGTCAGCTGCACGACGTCGATACATCACAAATCTATCACGGCGAGTTGACAGGTATGTGTAAACAACCATTTTTATGCTATCTCATCCATCATATCAAATTTCATCTCTGAAAGATACATCGACTAAATCTGTACTCTAAACTTTATGTGTAAAGTGTTCTGCAACTAGTAAATATACAACTAAAAGCAAACAAAGGTGAAAACCGAAGAAAGCTTTAGCAGCTTAGAGAAGCTAGCGCGAGGTACTCTCACACTGAGAAGACAGGCGCGCAAACTTTGTTGGTGGCGTGTGGCGGACTGACAGCCACAGCTCGCACCCGCCCATTGTACACCCAGGAGCCGAGACACCGACGTTATCTACACCCAAGATAGACGCCATTGTTTGCCCTCACCCCGGGGGAAAATTTAATAAGTACTGTTCGTAGTATGTCGACCGCGATTGTGAATCTCTTTAATCAAAAACCGAACGCCAGTTGGTAGATCCGCCCTTACATATTTTTCCCGTTTCCAACATTAAAAATTCCTCAAAAGTGCAAAAACAACAAATAACAATTAAAAATATTCATTTTTGCAATTACTAGTGGCGGGATCGCATAAAAGTCTCGGCTAATTGAGAGCTTTCGACGGCCACTCGACTTTTAATGCTGGCTCCGGAGCTCTTCCGACTAACCCACGTGCAATGTAAATAATTATTCCAGTCCAAATTTTCTCTCCTCAGTGGCATCCCCTTCCTCGGTAAATATGCAAAGCGGGCGCCTCGGAATTCGTTTCCTGTCAGTCAGAGCAATGGATTCAGTCAACGAATTCCTGTTGATGAAATTGCGACATTTTATTGTCGTTATGGAGTTGCGGGGACTGACGTCTTAGAATTTTTAGCGAACTCCAAGAGTTGTTTTGCGTTACGATTTTCCTTATATGCCAATGCTCGGCAAAGTTCGAAATAGACAGACGAGTGTAAGAGCGTGTGTGTTTGTGTTGTATGGTTGTGGAAGTCTCGTGGTTGGTGTGCGGTGCGGTCGCACGACGCGCTTGTTATGATCGTGAAAGTTTGGAACAGTGTAAATGGATAAAGTTGTGCGGAGGGCCGGCCACATCGATCGCAGTTCGTCGCCCTACTTACGGCGGTCTCCGATGCACTTATCCGTCGAGTTGCAACCGCGTTTTGCATACAAAACCCCGTCGAGAGCCCTTACACACTCCACTGCTTCCGCTCTGAGGATTTGTTTTCCCTGATACGTAGAACAATGTGGGTTCTAATGTTAGCTTTACATTTACTGAAGTTTTATTTAATCAGAGTCAAATTATGATTATACTGTTGCATCAGTGTTACCTTATATTTCATGTTTTACTTTTTATTATTGGATTCTAAAATGAAATAGTAGTACGGTTGTGTGATGGTCTTTTGTGCCGTATGCCTATGGTTCAAATCCTAACAATGAGCTTGAGCTTTCGGTGAAGGTAAACCTAGTGAAGAAACCATAACATGGTGGTAGAATACTTTCTCATGCCCGGCTGGCTAGCTAGCACTCTGTATAGTTGAAAATCTTTTGCTTTGCACCTAAACGACAGCTCCCACCCATTCCAGTATAGTTACGCTTAAGATATTAAACCACACCGTCTCTTAACATTATAAGTTATAGTCAAACGCCTAGCTTGCCTACCATACATAGAATAGATTAATTTGATAACACTTGATTATAACAATAATGAGTATATTACATTACATTGTAATAATAGAAAATTTGCATGTTAAGCATAATTTCATAAGAGCAATCTAGACTTTCTTGACCATCATAAAATCAGCGGAGCGAAACTCATAACTTCACAAAAATCGTTGAGTTTCGCTGCCTCCACGACGCGCCCTTAAATACTGAAAACATTTTTGGAGCCTTGCGGTTTCGCTGAAAACATTTCTCGTCTCTTGTCGATTCTCTCACCGTAACTTTGTAATTTCGTTGCGTCGGAAATATTCTCCCGCTCGGCTGTAATTATACTGATATGTTTAGCATTACTTGATGGTATTAAAATATTTGCTTTCGTTCTACGTTTTGGTGGAGGTTTCTCGCTGTCGCGTTCCTTGTAGTCTTGTTCGTTTGTATTTAAATGTTGTTCAACGAAATTGTTTTATTCGTACCTATGTTCTTGTCTTGGATATGAATTCATGATGATATTATTTCTTATGTAACCTTTTATTCAAGTTCACGTAAAATTTGTGTGGGTTGACGACAAAATTTTGGAAACCATATCAATCACAATGATATTTTTTGGTATATATGTGTGTGTTTATGTAATCATTATAAATCTGTTAGTCAGGGCCGTTAATTTCTCCAAAATTGTTAAAATAAAATATAAAATAAGTAACATAGATACAATACTTTAATAGGATACCATAGAACGTAACGATTACCATAGAACTGTAACACTTATTGTAACGCTTATCTCTGATATACGTATTGTTTACGAATGTTATCCTTTCTAGGTACGTACTATATCTGCTTCGTGTGTGAAACCTAGGCTTAGACTATTAATGTTATTGAATACATTTCCTCGCTGTTTCCATTCTCGGCTCGGTTGACCCTGTCCGTTCAATACATCATTGTCTTGACAGAATTGGTGTGAACCAACCGGGCTTCCATTGTCTGTCTAGTCGACATAGATTCGTCACCATGTATTCAATTAATTTGATTTTAACCATCTTTCATTTTATGTGTGCATTGTTATATTCGTTTCCTATTTTTAGGGTTCCGTACCTCAATAGGAAAAAAACGGAACCCTTATAGGATCACTTTGTTGTCCGTCTGTCTGTCCGTCTGTCCGGGTGTCAAGACCTTTATCTCGGAACGCGTGAAGGTATCGAGTTTAAATTAAAACCATATACGCAGATCCATAGTATCTTGCTGCAGAAAGAAAAATAAAGTATTTAAGTTTTCGTAAAAAAATGTTACAGCCGAATATAACGTAAAAAACACACATTTCGACGCTCGGAAGGGAATCAAAACCTATGGGGTACTTCCCGTTGACCTAGAACAATGAAATTTGGCAATAAGCATTGTGTTAGAGTACACATATAGGAAAAAATCAGAAAACGACATTTTTAATTTAATCTCAAAAAATAGTGTCTTTAAGCAAGGAAAACTTTCAAAGTGAATTAACCGTATCATGTGGGGTATAATATGAAAGAGCTTCAGTAGCATAAGCTAAAACAGGTTTTTAAATATTTTACGATGTATATTTTTCAATTTATGAGGAAAATATATATGATTTCCCCCTTTTATCTACTAGTTTGTACGGAACCCTCGGTGGACGAGTCTGACTCACACTTGTCCGGTTTTTAACGGCTCCGAAAAATAAGAGAATCTCATTTTCCTAGTTCGTTGTAAACGCGCGCTTACCTTAAAGAAACAGATTCACTCGCGATTTAAAGACATCCATATTGTATCTACCAGCTTAGACTTACTCAGGAAGCGATTCCACAAATTAGCAGTCCGTACGACAAATAGCCTCTTTGCTTCAATAACGTGGTAAAACCGATAAATCATTTTTTTATTATTTGATAATTCAAAACCGCTGCATTCGATTTTATTGATCAAAAAAAGAACGTGGCATTTTTTACGCATGAAAGTGATAGAGACAGCAGTACTGTGTCAGTTTACAATATCACATTGTCTCTTTTTGCGGAGAGCTTTGTTTCCGAAAATGCGAAATGTGGAATTAAAACATTTCGTTCGGGCTTTTGGAATATTTTGTTTGTCTTCTTATCTTTTTTTATGCATAGCAGTCGAAAACATTTAGATCTATTTAGGCTCTTTTATGAACACTTGTCAACTTTATCTCACCCCTCATGTACTATTCTTATTCACACAAAAATGTGTTAGATTTGTTTCTCATGCATTTGCGTATGCATTATTATTCTCAAAACGCTACCTAGAAAACTTCATTCCTTGCAACAGTTCATTTATTTAACTACATAGGAACTTCAACTTTAGTGCCATTTATCCAACCTATATGTCACTGGAGCATGCAATCATTGATCGAACCGTGTTACACACCCGCAGGCGACGTGTAAATACATAGATATCCATACCTACAAACGCTCACATGAAATGGGCCATATCTTTACCAAGGGGTGTCAGTGTCGTGCCCCGGACGTTTGATGACTTTGCAATGTTTAGAATTCCCTTCCCCCTAAAGGTTACAAGTAAGTTTTGATAACTTCAGAAAGTTCCGTCTTGAATACTTACTTTGAAAATACACCAAGTGTCTCATATTATTACCGAAGTTATTTTTTGTAATCAAAGTTGTCTTTAGTAAAGTTGCTTTTTATGCTATTGAATGACAAGTACGTAGTTCACCCAATATTAATTTACTCCCTCCTGCCATAACAATTGCAATCCCACCCCCTAAAGTTTAAATTTCAATTACAGTCTGTGCAACGTGTGGTAATAATAATAAATAAAATTAAATTAAAATAAAATAAAAATAAAAGGTGGTCTGGTTTGTGTAGAAAAATCGCTAGAAACATTTAGAATTTGTATCGCATAATGCTTGCACACAACTTCGTAGCGTTTGAATATCTGGCAAAATGGTAAGTGTGGTATTTCATCATGCTGACTCTACAAGAGTTTTTTCTTATAAAAACAAACGTCGTTATCCATATCTGAAATCTCAAGGCATACGTTGCTCTGAAAATGACCACCGAATGCGGGTGAAGCTATAGTCTAAGATTTCGACTCAAAATAGACGTGAATAACCCGTAGTTTTGCTCATGAATATTAGTTTTCTACTTTATACTTAGTCTGGCCATAAATACTGTTACAGTTAAAAATAAGAAAGATATTACATTTGAATTTGGAATCTGTCATTTTTATACGATTGTTCATTGGTTTTCTAATTTTGGCGCCAATACATTGTACAATATTTTGCGATATTAAAATGGAGTGGGGTGATAAAGAGAACCGAATCGCTGTGATTGCATTACACAAAGTTGGTATGGAGCCAAATGCAATTTTTAAAACTCTCCATACGCTTGGTATTAGTCAAATGTTTGTGTACCGGGCTATTAATAGGTACAATGAGACCTCCTCTGTTTGTGACAGAAAAAGATCTGGCCGTCCACGTAGTGTTCGTACGAAAAAGGTGGTCAAAGCAGTAAGGGAAAGAATTCGAAGAAATCCTGTCCGAAAGCAAAAGATTTTAACCTCGGGAGATGAAGATAGCACCCAGAACCATGTCGCGTATTTTAAAAGATGACTTAGGACTTGCAGCCTATAAGAGACGCACTGGTCATTTTTAACTGATAATTTAAAAAAGAATAGTGTGGTAAAATCGAAACAACTACTGAAGCGGTACGCAAAGGGAGGTCACAGAAAAATTTTGTTTACGGATGAGAAAATCTTTACAATTGAGCAACATTTTAACAAACAAAATGACCGTATTTATGCTCAAAGCTCTAAGGAAGCTTCCCAATTAGTCGACAGAGTGAAACGTGGGCATTATCCGACTTCAGTAATGGTTTGGTGGGGTTTTAGCTATGAAGGAGTGACTGAGCCATATTTTTGTGAAAAAGTTATCAAAACATCGGCACAAGTGTATCAAAATACCATTCTTGAGAAGGTAGTTAAGCCCCTTAACAACACCATGTTCAATAACCAAGTATGGTCCTTCCAACAAGACTCGGCGCCAGGTCATAAAGCTCGGTCCACGCAGTCTTGGTTGGAAGTGAACGTTTCGGACTTCATCAGAGCTGAAGACTGGCCGTCGTCTAGTCCTGATCTTAATCCGCTGGATTATGATTTATGGTCAGTTTTAGAGAGTATGGCTTGCTCTAAACGCCATGATAATTTGGAGTCCCTAAAACAATCCATACGATTGGCAGTGAAGAATTTTCCCATGGAAAGAGTGCGTGCTTCTATTGATAACTGGCCTCAACGTTTAAAGGACTGTATTGCAGCCAATGGAGACCACTTCGAATAAGCTTTTATATTTTAGATTGTTTTATATTTATGTATTAAACTAACACACTGTAATAGTAATAAATATTATTTGCAATAAAAAAATATTTTTTTTCTTCGTGACAATATTTATGGCAAGACTAGGTATATATACGTTGGTATATAAGTTGCTATGAATAGATTCGTTAGTCGTAATCAAATGTTCCATTGAAGCAGTGGGTGGGGTAACCCTACAACGTAATTGCAACGTTCGATGCACGGTGTTTCATGCTATTCTATTAACAATGTCCCCGGTGGCACGGAATGAGTCATCCACGCCACTAACCAACTACTATTCATCTACCCGCTTTATTAATTCACCTGTAATTCAATCCATAACGCGTTTGTGACACGATACTCCTATTTATACAAGTTTTACGACCCCCATTCTTCTCCATCAAGCGGTAAAGTGTTGAGTTGTAAGTTTTATTTAAATACCGTAAAATAATAATTAATTATTGATTAATTTCAAAATTCAAATTCGTTTTAACAATAAAATAAAATAAAACTTGGAATGGTGCCAACACTGCAATAATTAATAGTTTGGTAATTCAGTAATTCTCAATATTTTTATAAAAAATCAAAGAAAAGAGTAATTTTGAAAGTCACCCCATTTTACGGTATTTCTCTTATTACGCACCCGTTTCTGTTGTGACATTAGTTTTTAACCGACTTCAAAAAAGGAGAAGGTTCTACGTTCGACTGTATGTTTTTTTTTTATGTATGTTCACCGATTACTTCGTCATACCTGAACCATTTTCTGTGTTTCTTGGATAATTATAAACAGGAAATTCCCGAGATGGTCCCATAATTATTATATTGACTTTGCTTTATTATTTTTTGAATAATCTCAAAAAATGTGAATATTTTTATTGGATGCCTGAGTGAAGTAGTTCAGATTATAGAATCGCAAAGTTTCACCGACACGTTTTTCTTTGAAAAAATTACAAGACAATATTGTTGAGGATTATTCTGTAAACGTCTGCACATTTTCTAATCTTCGATAAAGATAAAGATAATTTATTTGCATACAACACGAGAATTTTATACAACAAGTGCATGAAAGATGTTACACTAAATATAGTCGCTTAAAATCATGTTGTGCCGATTAGGCGTACAAATGTCAGGTAGACAGCATCATGCACAAGCGAAAAATTAAAAATAAATCTATTGTTATTTGATTAAAAAGAAAAGAACTTCGAAGTCGAAGCATTTGATAATCAGTGACAAATTCTATTCTTGACACGAAAAGCAAGCGTGGATGACAGTCGTTTTTAGGGTCCTTACCCAAAGGGTAAAACAGAACCCTATTACTAAGACTCCGCTGTCTGTCTGTCTGTCCGTCTGTCACCAGGCTTTATCTTATCACAGATAATGTATTTCTTTTGCCGCTATAACAACAAATACTAAAAAACAGAATAAAATAAATATTTAAGGGGCTCCCATACAATAAACGTGATTTTTTTGCTCGATATTGATAACGGCAACACGTAGACGCTTGAAATATTCACAGAATATTGAGTTGTATTATTCACTTTAAAAATAAATAACTAAATTAAAATAAAATTAATATTTAAGCGGGCAAACGTGATTTTTTGCCGTTTTTATAGTTAATGGTACGGAACCCTTCGTGCGCGAGTCCGACTCGCAGATGGCCGGTTTTTTTGAAAAAATGTTTATTCTAACCATTAGAATTTAGTGAGCTTGAAAAGCCCTCTTACAATACTTATCCCATGCGAATTGAAGTCGGTTGCTCAGTTTTTTATAAACTGAGCAACTGTACTAAATGTACTAAATATTATAGTACACTTGTATGCAAAACGGTAAAATTTGTTTTTGCTTTCGGTGTCTTTACCTATTTTATTGAAGTAAACTATATAAGTATTTCTCTTTTTGATGTTTGACTTAATATGTTATTAATTCAGCATGTGTAACTCAATATAGACGCTCAAACAATCTCGATCGACTAATGGAATCTTTGAATAAAATATCAACAAATCTAGCTGTAGCCGCCCACTGTGCAAGCTACTTCACGATGTTCGATGAGTTTACTTGGAGCGTTTAAGTTAGCGTTTTGAGGACCGCAGCCGATACGTGCGGTCGCCGCGCGCGGCTTTTGTGATTACTTATATGAAAATATTGGGTTGTTATGTGGGTGTCGTAGCTGATTTGACAAATAAAACTGTAAAACATTTTAAATCAGCGGCTATTCATAGGATATGTTCAAACTAAACTTAAACTCAATTTAAGTTTACAAACGTACTTAGTAGGTAATTATTTTATGCATCTTATTGTCTGACGTGTATCCATGGATATCAATATAGATTTTCAAAACGATCTGTTGGAAGCGGCTTGCGCACAGTGTCTCCCAGCCACTTATAAATACGAGTTTGTCTGCCCACCTTCTGGTAGGTCTTCCAATAAGAAACAAGTTGATGCAGCTTATTTTGATTTCAAAAAAGCGTTTGATCGCGTCCATAATGACGTATTACTAAAGAAATTTTCGGCCATCGGTTTCACTCCAAAATTACTGAATTTTTTTTCTAGCTATTTTTCTAATCGATTCCAATACGTACAGCTCGGCTACTACCGTTCGGATCCGTATTTGACCTGCTCTGGTGTGAGCCAAGGAAGTACGTTAGGTCCAACTCAATTTACAATTATGATAAACGATTTGCCAAGTGTAGTCAGGAGAGCTAGGTGTCTGATGTTTGCCGACGATCTGAAGCTTTTCTTGGGTATAGAAACGGATGAAGATTGCGAAGCGCTACAGAGGGATATTAATAATGTTGTAGCGTGGAGTGAACTGAACAAGCTGGAGTTTAACGCAGCCAAATGTAAAACCATTACTTTTACTCGCACCCGTTCACCGATTTTCTACCCCTACAACATACACGATACCCCTCTGGAACGTGTCGAACGCATTCGTGACCTGGGTTTGTTTCTGGACACTGAGCTGACGTTTAATAGCCATATAGTCGAGGTGTGTAGCCGTGCTCATAAATCCTTGGGTTTTGTCATGAGACAATCTAGACAATTTAAGGATAGGAGTACTATTGTAACCCTCTACTATGCGTTTGTACGGAGTAAACTGGAATACAACTCCATAATCTGGGATCCCCACGAAGACAAGTACAAACTCATGGTAGAAAAGGTGCAAAAAAGGTTTGCGCGTTACCTGTACAACAGACTATATGGTTATTATCCGTATTTATATCCATCACTATTCGTGGCGGGGATGGTAGGTATTAACACGTTAGAACTCAGACGTAAGTGTGCTGCAATGGTTCACTATTATCTGTTGCTACATAATAGGATCGATGATCCCTCCACTCTATCGAGTCTCGCGTTCGTGACTCCGGAGCGGGCGCGGCGGCCGCACGTGCGGCGCCTGCTCGCGGCCCCGGCGACGCGCACGCGCACCTCTCAAAACGCTCCCACAGCCCGGGCCATCTCTCTACTCAACGCCCTGCTTGCTCACCAACCAGATATTGATGTGTTTTTGACAAAATTGTATATGTTAGTTAGTGCTTGTATAAATTTTTTGAGCCGATAGATTCTGTCAATAATATAATTAATTATTTTTCATTTTGTAGTTTTATGATAAATTTGAATATGAAAGTATATTATTATTGATATTTATGATTTATATTAGTTTGCTTGGCCTTAGTTTGTGTAATGACATTTGTTTAATTCTATTGTATTATTATTTTTAACGAATTGACATTATCCATATGATTTAAATTTATTTTATTTTAATTTATTCAAGATTATTTTTTTGACAAATTTATTGTTATTAGGTATATAATTTTATAATTATGTGTTGTGCTTAGTTATAGGTAATTAATATTGTTTGTAACTTTATCAATAATTTAACTGGCTACCACACGACTTGGCGTAGCTGTAAGTGTGGGAAGTATTTAAACTAATAAATAAATAAATAAATAAATAAGCAACGGCGCGTTTGTAGATGCGTGGAAAGAGAACTTTTCGGCTTCATCGACCATCCGTTCTGCGTGGTATGGGTCCAGGGCCTCAAGGCTGCTAAGTGAACATCACTCATTCGCCGATCGCTGATACGATTCAAAGACAATTTTGACGAATTGCTAGTCTATTACTATACAAATAGACTAACAATTTGTCAAAATTGTCTTTGAATCGTATCAGCGAGCGGCGAGCGAATGATGTTCACTTAGCAGCCTTGAGACCCTGCTAACTGCCACTGTAACTTGTTAATCCGCTGTGCTACGTCGGTGACTTTCGTGCATTTAGATCACTATTTATCATTATTATCAGTCGTGCATCAGTGGCATGGGTAGCAAGCGTCAACCTCGCATCTCTCGGAATACTGCCTTTACATGGGCGTGGAGAATATATCATACGTTTTTCCTATCACGCAATATCATTGTATAAAGAACCTTTCATTCATGTTACAGTACTCACTGAACAGTAAGCTCGTAGTAATGAGGTTTTTATACGTAATCCTACGATGTACCAGTTTATATCAACTGAGTGCTTCTATAAAATAATCTTTATATTCTGTGTATGGACTGAGAGAATTTGTTATTGCAGCCTGATAAGAGCGAGGTCACGTGATTGAGTTATCAACGAATCCGGAAGTATCAGTTGTGGTTTTGTGTAAGTAATGAATGATAAACCGTTGTGCAAGAGTGTAGGTGTACTTTGATATGGTTAGTTTGTTATTTGATATGGTTTTGGTAATCAAACGACGAATATGCAAATTGTGGTCAAGGTTTTTGATATGAAACATCTATTGGCGCGCCTTGGCAGTAAAACCAACTCTATGCCGTGATGAAAAAAAGCACGACGCTTTTTCATGCCGTCATGCCCCTCTACGTTACCGTTTTCGATTCACTAGTACATGCGTGTATAAACATCGTTATTTATATGAGTAAGTACTTAAAGTTGAGTCGTACTCGTATTCAACTTTAAGTGCTTGCGATTTAAATTCACGTTTTTGATGCGTACCTACTGTACCGGAGTGGAACTCTCTGCCTCCTTCTCTATACTATATTTGCCGCTTATACCTTTTGTTTCACATCTGCCGGATGTTCCGTGACTGGCATTTTTTTTATGGCTGACAGACTAATCTGGTCGTTTATATAAACTGGTCGCCTGATGATAAAAATATCACATCTTGCAACAAAAAAGGTTTACTTATAGAGAAAAAAAACGCCGTTTTACATTATACAAATAGTGGAGATATTCAAACGATACGGAACAATCGCGACGGCGACGGGACGTTCTATCGGTCCGGGATCAATGGTGTAACAGACAACCGGGATTTTATGTACGTTATCTTCCTGAGTTCTATGGTTTTTAGGGTTCCGTAGTAAATAAGGGACTTTTATAGTTTCGCCATGTCCATTCGTCTGTCTGTCTCTCCGCGGCTTAGCTCAATGACGATTAGTACTACAAAAGCTGTAATGTAGTATAGGTAGGCGGAAGTGTAAATAAAACAACAATTACATAGTTATTAACTAAGCACTCAGGTATATACGTACTTAAAAACACTCGTAAAACATGTAGCTTTACCAGTATAAAGTTATAGTTGACCATTTTGGCAGTTGAATCAGGCCATTTGAACTGTTGATTTTTATACTCATTCTCCGCTAGCTACATTTCTACTTTCATTGATAATAATAAATAATCATTATCAATGAAAGTAGGTATACTACTAAGTCATGATGTTTTCAAATTATATGTTTAAATCGGCCATTAATAAATTCTGTACCACGTCAAATCCTAATAGGTATTTTTAATCGGAACGATCTTTAGCATAGAACTAGTTTGATACATGGCTATTGGCTACCATCAAGTAATATTAGTCTTTAAAGTGTGCTAGAATATTTTTTGATCTACAATTTAACATTCTAAGTAGGATGTCTTGTAATAAATGATAGTCGAATATAATTTATGTGATGTCTTCCTAAGGGCATCGATAATAATTGTCGGCCTACTAGAATAAATCATTATTTTACTCGATCGTAATTTGACATTTAATAGTGAACTGTCTTTAAATTAATTAATTTATAGATGCTTCAGAGTGTAAAACACTAAAAAATATCGAAGAGTACATATACGTTTTTAGATTACCCATACTCATATACGTTTTAGGGGCTATATACATATGAGTATATAGGATCTAAAAACGTTAGCCTCCTTCTTGCTAAGTTAGGTAAAAATATACAAATAAAAACTGATTACATGAAATCACCCCATAAATCCGATACCTGACCCACATGGCTCGTGTAATTAGCTAGTCCATAACGCAACTTATCGGTGGCACGGTAATGCGATGGATAATAAAGATGCGCTCAGGCAGGAAATCACGGCGGTCTACCGGCTCCATGTCGGCCAGCTCACGTTGCAGGATGTTATACTCCCCCCAGTGGTGGAAGTCTCGACATTTCATTATTACGTCGATTCGACCAGCCTCTGCGTTTTGAGTTGTAAGTTTTCGGTCTCAAGACGAACATAAATGTGAAGATGAGCATTTACTACGTATATTTGTTCTGGCTGGGTATTTCTATGTACCTAAGTATTCTATCAGCTAATTGATTTCCATAAAATAATCTGTGCGTAGTTAGGGGCTAGATGGTGCTGTGTAAAAATGTCTACAAAAAAACTAAATAGGTACAGTATTAGACATATAGACATTGTAGGTTAGTACAAAGTGAGTTATGATCTGCCTCTGTTTCATTCGTTGATTTACGTTTCTTACATGATAAATCAATAGAATATGGTGTACAAGTGTATTTTTTTATTTAGAAATAATATTTTACAAAAGCTACCACCAGCTAGTTTCTGGTAAAGTCCTGGTGTGTTTCGAGCTCCAATGTACCACACCGCTATTGTTGCTGGTTCCGGCGGCGCTGGTTCCTTAGGTTGTCTTATTTTAGGAGTGAAGATAGATACCTCCATCTCTTTCCTTGAGGCGCTAACTAGTACTAACTCACAGTAGCTGCACTGCCTGTTTGAATCAACTTATCGATCGAATTCCGTGGATACGATATGTCGAGACTTCCACCACAGGTCGATTTTGCCATTCGCACTTGGTATTTTTATCACGTACTCATCAAGTTGGGTCTGATATGACATAAAAGTGTATCGTCGCCTATTGTTTGCATTTGGTTGAGGTGTGTTTTTAATTGAAGGCGTTATAAGGTAGCAAAGGTAGCTCCCACAAAAATTCTGTTGTTAAAGCTTTGTATAACTGTGACAAACGTAGATGAAAAAGGTCAGACCGATTTAGAAAAATCGGAGCAAAAAATTACATCTATACACGTATACGATTAGATCAGCAGCTGCCATCCCCGTCACAATACTGGCACGTAAAAAAAAAAACACCGCATCTGTAACTCCCGTCACATTTTACATGTCGTCCGTCTATACTTTGGTCGTCAATACAGATGCCTTTTATTTTGACTCCTCGGTAGTAGTAACGTGTCGGACGTTACTACTTAATTAATAACTTTTTTATAATGGTTAGTCAACGAAATCACTTTCGTTGAATATGTTCTCAATTGTATTTTATTCCATCAAAAGTACCCAGAAAACCATTTCGCGAAAGCTTCCACAATACATTTAGAGAAATCCAATTATCCAAGAAAAACATTCAACTGGATTTCCACCTCCAAAATTTTGACCCAAATATGTATGTAAGTTTTTTTTTTTCAATATTTATTTGTCATTCTTTCGCAGATGACCCCCACTCGAAAGTGTTCGGCTCGGTGACCGACGGCGTGTTCGAGGGGAAAATCATATCCCAGGACGGTGCGTTCTACGTGGAACACGCGCGCCGGTACTTCTTGCCAAACAGCACCCGCACCAGGGTCCACTCAGTCATATACAAGGAAGGCGATGTTAGCGACCCCTACGCGAATCGGAGACATGGTACGTTATTGAAGATCTTTTGTCATTTACATGGTTCTACACAAGGGCGTCGCCAAGGGGGGGGGGGGGGGGGGGGCAAGGGGGCAGTTGCTCCCCCTATGTAGCCAATTGCAAAGCAACCAAAGTACAAAGTCCAAGTTTCATTGTACCTGTACCTACAATTCTTATTTTTCTCATCCTCCATAATATTAACTTCCCCTTCAGACCTATCAGCAGGTCTAAGACGCTGCGCGCGTCTTAGACCTGCTGATATTTTCTAATAGTTGTAATTCCAGGATTTATCTGTTACATATGATATAAGTTCTAACTTAGGACAAGAGTTATATGTATGAATTTAACTTATTGTAGCGATTTATGAAAAATCTAAAGTGAAAATGAAAATTTATACCATGTGGTAGGCCGTTTTATGTTTTAGAAATTGTTTGTGTATTATCTTCACGGTGTAAGGTTTTAAGAAACCCTTCTTCGGCAGAAAACCAGGGTCTGTTTGATCAGGATTGAAATTGCTTTGAGATAACCTGAACACATACTGTAACGCCATATAAATTGATGCATATTTTACATAGCAACCACGTAAAGATAATTATATGCAGTGTAAAGTGCTTACTTAAGAATAGCCAACGCGCTGTACTTTCAATACAAGAGCTTCTACATCCTTATGACGTAATAACAAAACTTTATTCAAATATGTTGTTATAATAGATACCTTGTGCAGAGTAGATAGTCTCTATCGAAGTAATAATTTAAAACTATTTTAATTGAATAAAGTATCTCCCGGTCCCATCTCCCTATAATTATGTAAGGTTTTATCAAAATGGGTCTGTGGTTTTCAAGATATGGACATTTTAACTTTTAAGATGTGAACATTTCAACAACGCAATTCAAATGTATTGAAGTCGGTTTTTTTAAATTACTTTATTTATTATTATAATACTGGTAAAGATACGTACACACACTCATACATATGAAAAACAATAACCTCTTTCTTGTGCAGTGTGCAAAAAGTATCGTTCGATATATAAATCACGATTCTTCTATTAATTTGGTACATATAAATCATCCATCCACAAATGACTTTCCAATCATCAAACTGTCGTTCTAGAACGCTTGTACGAGTATAATTGCTAATTAATGAAAACTCTGGACCAGCCTCCATTAATTAGCATTTATACTCTATCGATCAATGTGAACAATTAAAACCGTCCGTTTCTAATTTCATCTTTTCTTATCGGAGTCACGTTGCGTAATTTACCTCAAGATTGTCACGGTAGCAAATCACGCTAGGAAAAACATAGGAATTCTTTGAAACAGCCAGTGTATCTGAATAATGCAATTATATGTACATATTTATGTGTTCCAATCTCATTTCACGGTACCTAAGTTAAGTACTCTTAAGTTGCATACGGTCACGCATGTATTTTCATGTCGTATAAGGACGAAAATATATATCACATCAAAAACATAATAAGTATGTACAAAAAAGCCAAGTCTCGCAACGCAGCTCTTCCACCACAAAAAGTTTTGAGATTAAAGGCCTTACCGAAAAACGTTATTCAAATTTAAGCATTGCTTAACATATTTTGTCAACTTCTCGCTGACACGAAATGAAACATGCGGAAAGAAGACAGAGAATTTAAGACGATGGTTAAAGTTAAGTAACGTGTTTCGGTAAAACCAAGTCGGTTAATACTTATCTATGGGAGAATTTATCCAACTATATTGTAAAAAATTGTGTATTAATTAGTTAACTAACAACTTTTGTAGTGATATTAGACATCTTTATTTCTTTAATAATTAGAATGACATAGGAATTCTTTAAAACCGCATCTAAGCCAGTGTATCTGAATAATGCAATTATATGTATATGTGTACCAATCTCGTTCCAATCTCATTTCACGGTACCTAAGTGTACAATTAAGTTGAGTTACAAACGCGCAATAACGTAATTAACTGGCAGAAACTAGTAACTTACTAGCTACGTGCAGTTTGGAAACTGAAGTACGGGTGTACCGGGAGTGTTGGTTATATTGTAATTTGACTAGGTGTATCCCACGATTTTCCATGTTATGAATGTTTTACATATGTTGTTTTACTAAAAGTTATTGATAATTAGTTTAATTTACTTATTTCCAGTTTGATTAATTTATTTTTTACTAGTTTTGTTCTAAGTTACATAAGGTCACGGCGTCACGCATGTATTTTCATATCGTAGAAGGACGAAAATAACTTTTCACTTCAACAGCGAGAACACTTTAGGAGATAAAATATATTACGTAACATTATTGAAACTGGAAATAAATATTAACAGGTTAAATATCAGTTTTATTTGCAGTAAATACTTATTTTCGTTTAAATACAACAATAAGTTAAAAATGCAATAAATTACATTAAAAGACATAATTATCTTTTTGCAAAATTTCTTTAGTTAGTACGAAATTCCGAACGTGTTTGTCTTTGAGGTCGAATTCAAAATCGGAACTTCGAAAGGGCTGGTCTTTGTCTCTCTCTCTTTCTAATGGCGGGAAAGAGATAGAGTAGGAATGTTTCGAATTGTATGATTAACCCAAGGTTGAATAAGATATTCACGGCTTTCTGAAAAGAAAATAATTAAAAAGTTACTTTGTCTCACTCAGTGAGCAAAATCGCATTTTGCTCACTAATTTCAGGCAGCAAAACCTACATGTTTGAGCTACTGAAGTGAAAATATATATTATTTATCTTTGAATGACCGACTATTCAACCGTCCCTGCAATCCTGACTTATATGTCTTTCGGTTCTTCTACTTTCATTTATGTTTTCATACGTGCACACTTTTGATCTGAGTTATCTCCAAAATGACCACGATGAATTCGTCTATGTCGACAACCCAGCAACTTGCCCATTTACACTCACCTTATCATAATAAATCTCTTTCGTTAATCTTCTTTCGTCCATCCTCTCGATATGCCCGAACTGTCTAAGTGTTTAATTTTCTATCATATCATATCATTTATCTTTGACCTTATATCATGTATCATATTATGTCATATATAATTGCTCTATGTTGATCCATTGGTTTTACCGAAGAACTCGTCCCCAAATTCTATGAATATGATCAGCGTTTAATTGTCATGGGTGCGTATAACAGGACTTTAAATCTTTACTGTTTTCTAAAAGTTGATTTTAGTCTAGTAACTCACCCATTAGCTGTGTATGTAGTTTTATGTCTGAAAATCGGCCGTTATTCAGGTGCAATTTTCAGAACTTCTGTAAACGAGAGATGGCATTATAAAGTTTGATTAAACTTCAGATGCTGCTAGTATTTTCGTACCAGCTCCGACGCTCTGCTGCAAATTTCGCTACAGAGTCGCGTAGCAAATGGATTGCACGCCACGCAAGGTCGTTTAACAAACTTTAATCCCATTTGCTGGGAGTGCTGTCACCGGCCGATTGCAACTCTGTTTTCGTCGGCTAGCGCGCGCTAATTTATTGCCGAATGTTTGGACCACTTTAACTACTACCTTTATATCTAGATGGTTCAGTTCCATTTAATCACTAACCAGTTATGCTCTACATCCGTGTCACATTTTATTTTCTTCTTCTTTTCCACCTATTTCGATATTTGGACACGTGCGGCTTTCACATTCGCCAATTTAAGTGACGATTACAAATTTTAATGATGTCAATCAATTCCTATTCAGAGTCAGTATAATAAGTCACGATCGAGTCATAGTCACGCTTTAGTAAAATTTTGGTGACTTTACTGGAGGTTGCTACGCGGTCCTACGGAGTTTTGCCGACAGCATGAATAGATGCGTAAGCTATTGATAAATTGATAAATTGATAATTGATAAATTCGTTTATTGAGATAAAAACGGAAAAAGACCAATTACAATTATCTCACAATATTCAAAAATTATTCTTAAACAATGTCTTAAACAAATGTCTGAGGATTACAAAATATTCATTATATAAATACAATATCATTTAAAATGTCAATACAAAAATGGGCAATACGCCTAGCATGTCATTACAAAAAAAATAATTATGTCATACAAAGTAAAATATACCGTTCGGGTAAGTACTCAGAGTACCAAGTCAATAAACTCAAAGGTTATCGTCAAAGTTCAATGAATCATCAGGCTTTTTACACCTGTCCCATTGATCCAATTGATTTTCACAATAAGTCAAGGAGGTACTTAAAATAGTCTTCCAGTTATCACAAAAGATGTCACAATCAGGGTTGGCAGCAAGGAGTGCGTTTAAGTGGCGACGGGCACGATTCAGGGGCGACATAGAACGTGCTACTGTGCGACCGCGATCTACATGGAACAGGTCATGTGGGCGACCACGTCTGTTTGCTGGAACCCCGGGCTCGTCCGGTACGAACAGTACGCATAGCAAGTCGTGCAGACGTATAGAATCGACGGACCCCCTAAGCGCCTTACAGCAGATAGTTAGCTGGTCTAACATCCTTCTAACTTCCAAAGAGTTGTAACCAAGCTGACCGAGCAGGAATTTAGTTGAATACAGAAACGGATAGTAACCATAAATTTTCTTATACAGTGACCTTAAAAAGGCCTTTTGGACTTTTTCAAGCATTCGCGCGTAGGTGACATGATAGGGGTTCCAGACACAAGCACTCGATTCAAGTTTGCTTCTAACTAAGGAGTTATATAATGTTTTAATTACTTCAGGATTTTTAAAGTCTCTAGCATTCCGTAGGACGAAGCCAAGGCGCCGGTAAGACTCTTTTGCGAGTTCTGATATATGATCATGAAAAGTTAGACTGCGATCAAAATTTACCCCCAAATATTTGATACAGTTAACCCTATTTATAGGTACGTTGTTTAAATGATAATCAAACTGTATTGGATTTCTTTTACGATCAAAGGTCATGACGTTACATTTACTTATATTAAATGTCATTTTATTTCTCACGCTCCATTCGTAAATTTGATTGATATCATCCTGCAATTTCAGGCAGTCACTAGAAGATTTAATTTCAAAAAATAGTTTAAGGTCATCCGCATACAAAAGACATTTGGCGGTAGATAGTACATTAGGTAGGTCGTGAATCATCATTTGAAAGAGTAACGGACCAGTGACAGAACCCTGGCTTACACCAGAACTAGTGCAATATGGTTGAGATACATATGTACCATGCCTCACATATTGACACCGGTCCTTCAAGAAATCGGCCATAAAAATTAAGAAATCGCGAGTGAAGCCAAACGTAGATAACTTATGCAATAATATATCATTATCAATTTTATCGAAGGCCTTTTGAAAATCGAAATATACTACATCAACTTGTGATCCACGATCCATAGCGCTAGATATATAGTCTGTTAAGCACAACAGGTTTGAATTTACTGATCGGCCCGGCCTAAATCCGTGCTGCTCTTCGCCTATCTGTTGTTTTACCTGGCTATATATTTCATTGTGCAGAATGTACTCAAAGATTTTGGCAGGCGCACATAGAATTGCGATTGGACGATATTCCTCTACTACGGTTTTTTTACTATTCTTTGGGATGGGGGTTACCCTTGATAATTTCCACTGTGTGGGGCTATCACTTGGTTAAATATTCGGTAACTTTATCACACACTTATTGAATAATGACAAGTTTAGGTAAATATAACGGCAACTACCTACATGATCGTTTCACGTTCCTGCCAAAACTCCATTTTCTAATCAACACATAACCTTCGAATATTCTAATGTTATTAAAACAATTCTGGTAGATTAAGTGTGTATTGAAAACTCTTCGCTTTCGTAAATTCACAACCTGTCAATGTTTTTAATCACAAATCAGACATCAAAGGAAGTCCGCGTTGTAGTACTGCGAGTGACTTGTACGTGTATGCACGTGCACAAATGTCATCAAAGCAGCCCAAATACCGCTTTACATATTCATTCGTCCGCGACGCGGGTGTAGGCTGCGCCGGAATGGTAATTTAGCGTCAACAACTCCGCCCCGCCTGCCGAGTTTGCATTTTTTGTCGTTTCAACTGTTGTAGATGCAATTTCGCTGCAGCTCTTTATCTGGACAGTACGTTAGATTGTACTGGCTTTCTGGGCGTTTTTTTTTTCTTCGGAGAATTATTGTTATGATCTGTGCTTTCGGTTTGTGTTGTGTACAATTTACGCTCTGGACATTGCATTTCTTATTTATTTTTCATTCACAGATATCCATCTCATGGTTGCCTAGAATAGATAGTTTTTAGCGATAATGTCGCCTGTTGTTGCACTAATTTATTTCCTTTATACAGACTTTACTTTATACTTTTCCTTTATTTTTTTTCAGACTGCCTACAAAGTAAAATGCTTTGTGCCCTCTGTAATTACTTTTGAGGTGTGTACAATGAAGAGTTTATCTATCAATCACTTTTCAAACAATCACAAGGGGCAGAAGTTTCTCATCCTAATAACGAGTGAGATTTTTTCTAAGCATGCGCACTCCGTCGATGACCGCAGTTTCGCTCAACATCAGGCGAGCTAGCGGTTAAGCCCAAGCCTATCAATGAATGTTCTATCATTTAGTTATGAAAAAAATAATAAATGGATAGAAAGTCACTAGCTTTTATAATATTAGACGAAGATATTAAGTTTATAGAACTTTATGAAAACAGGTAAATTCATTCCAAATTCCTTTGTCCCTGATTCTAAGCTTATTTCAACAACCATGCTCTTGGCCTCAAAGGTTTCACAATCCATAATGCTTACGAATCTACGGCATACAAAATCATAACGATTTGCGTTTATATCATTACATGTATCTGATTATTTGACATCTATTCAAAACATCACTACAGTCGAATCAGTGAAATACTTAATTGAAACTAAAAACCTTTCTTAAGGCATAGAGAACGTTTGACCCCCAACTCGCCTGATGGCAACGGTGTCTCCGAAGAAGGAGCAGAGAATCTATTCACAGTATAATAGAAAAATAGCAACAGTAATCATATTAAACATAATGAGTTTTAAAAAAGTTTAGCTTAGTTTTCTCAACACCCTTAGTCACCCACGTCAATGTTGCTCTTGAGGCATGAGTCATCACCTGCTTCAATATTTTGATATAATGACACTTAAAGTTAGTTTTAAAAAAACTGAAATAATAGACTTCAAAATACGCAATTTCGACTTGGACTTGGACGACATATTATTCTAGTTTTTTTTTTAAACCAAATTACTGAACCGATTTTGATTATATATATGATATAATCAAAATATAATATATGATAATTTATATGTGAACCATCTCTGAAGGGACCAAATAGAAAGGAATCGTCAAAATCAGTTCATAATTGGCGAAGTAATCGCACAACAAACATAGTCAAATTGAGGACCATTTCCTCTTTTAAAGTCGGTTAAAAATTGCCAGGTACCCTCTTTCTCTTCTTGTGTTGTGAGCACAGAAGTTATACCTTCCTCTGTGGGAGCATTGGTCCATATTATCAGTTTCATAATTCATAAAAAATATTAAGTAGCGAAATAGCCGAGACTGTTTAATCTTTTATCTTACAATAATTTCATTTTCATTCATACATCGATACCTGTAGGTATAAAGCTTTACCCTGAGTGACATTTTCAGGGTGTCTTCTTTGTTAAGTATCTACTAAGAAAGGAATAAAAACAGGTAAAACCACGGAATGCAGCAAGCACTCGATAAAAATATTTTGTACTGTAAAGGGTCTCTCAGTGCTGGCTCAGCATCAATGGAGCCAACTCCACTGATGCCCACTAAAGGACCGGGCCCGACCCGAAAAAGTTATAGCTAACTCCTAAGTCTGCGAGCTAACGTAACTAATATAATTTTACAGCTATTATGGTTACGGCACGATAAGACGACTTAACAATCTCAACACGCATGTTGAGCTAAAACACTGACGTGCATCGTACGCCTTAATATCTCTCTACACAGTTACAGTTGCATCGACACACCTGAATATGCTAAACGCTACCGGATCGTATAAACGCAGTCCCTTTTCCCGCTCCGCGTTTTGCGAGCTCACGAGGGCGTGCCGTGGGTTGGGAACTGGTCGTAAACAATGTTTGGTTACGTAATTATAATTTGTGAACCAGTATTAGTGTTTTGAGTGGTCAAACTCATAAGAAATATGATATGAAATGAATGTAATAAATCTGAAAAACAAAACTGAATACGTTATGGAGATGTAGGCGCGCTCCAATTTAAATAGTAACTTCACTTATTTTGTTGACTTGGCAGTCAAACTCAAAGTCAAGACTTGAAAGTCAAACGCGAGAAAACTAGCCAAATACATTTTTTGACGTGACAACGTCTAATAAATCGATGAGCGCCGGCTGCACGCTCATTGTCCCATTACATCATCTACATCATCATTTCTGTTTATGTTATGACGTTGTCACGTTAAACTATCGTCCGTAAACCGACTTTACAGACAACCAATTTTAGTTTTTAAAGAAAATTATTTGAAACACATGTTTTACCTTTCAGAAATTTCGACAGTTCTCTATAGTATTCAATCAACGTCTGTCCCTAGACCGTAGCATTCCAGCCTTCCATATATGAAAATAACGTTTGATCGGAAAATAAATGTATTGAGTAAACAGGAAGGGTCGCGTTTGTAGCTACATTTGTTTTCATTGCGAGTTATTGAACAGGCCCACCCCGGGACCCTTCCCTAAGCGTTCTCTATGGAGCTTTTATTTGAATATGAAAGACTCAATCAACCCCCCTGTAAGAGACTTCTTTGAACCACCACCGACTGTCCATTCAAAGTCCGTAACGTTTGAAAACTTTCATATACTTTGGATACTGTAAAATGACGTTAAAAAACTAGAAATAGTAGTATTATATTGTACCGTTGCATCTACTACTCAATACACGTAATAATTAATCATATCACGTCGATTAATAGAACACATTATTATTATTATTTTTTTATGTACAATATAGATCTACGATTGACCACCAACTCGCCTGATGTGAAGCGACGGTGTGGGCGAGGATGGAGCTCGTTGATCTAGAAGATATCTATTCACTCTAGCTTTGAAAATTCCAAGATTATAGTTGAAGTTTGACGTGTGTATTTGTATATCTGCGACGAACATAGCTATAATATTCGCTTCGCTCTTAAGAAAAAACCTAACTGCGTTTGTAGGTAAATACCAAGATGTGTTGGACTCTTTTTGACCGGTATTCCGATCCATCAGTTCAACCTACATTGGCCGTGGCTAAAAAATGATTTAAAAAAAAAAAAAACTTGTGCTAAAAAAAAATAAAAAAAAAATTTTAAAAGCTAAATAAAATTTTGAATTTTGAATTTTTGAATTTTTGTGCAGTCGAATAAAAATTGCCACACAAACTGTACAAATTCCGCCGTATGCCGCCTCAAGCCATTAAGCTCTGTAAAATGTTGTACTCGTACATTTCGCGAATATTCACACGAAGAGTTGAAAAGACGTCGCAACACCCGCCTCGTGCGAAATCTACGCTTCACCATCACTAATTTAATTTGGCTAAACTCGCAGGCTTCTCGTTTCGCTGCATAAACAGCATGAACACAGAGTTTGTGAACACTTTGCTGTATTAAATTCGACTGCTTCGTAATATTGATAACTTTCCGACATAAATGTGAAGAGCTCGCAGTGACACTTATTACTTATTCATTTCAATAAAGGTTTCACGGTGGAACCCGCAGTTTCACCGTGAAACCTTTATTGAAATGAATAAACTGTGAAAAAAAATTATCTTCACTACGCAGGTGAAACTTTCACCTGCGTAGTGAAGATAACGATGGTGATGGTGAATATGCTCTGTTACGCGGGTACCGATGCTCCTCTTTGTTTGCCCAATGTACGATAGCACTGACAGTCGAGCTTGTATACTTCTGCATCTTGTAACGGAACACCTAAAAATAACATATCACTGATAAATTAGACACCTATCGTCTAGATTCGAACGCTGGTAAAGTTATGTTAAAAAAGTACGTACGCAATAAATCCGTAACAACTTTTTTACTCGACTGTGTAAGAAGGAGGGCTATGTTTTTCGAGTGTATGTATGTAGGTATGTATAACTACGAGTATATGATCGCCTACAGCCTGAATGGCTTGATTGATTTGGATGTGCTAGGTGTCGTTAGATTCGTTTTCACTCCAGTGTCATGGGCTTATATTTTTGTATAGTAATAATACATCTTTCAAAAAAAAATGCGTTTTTTTTTCACAACCTCCAAAGAACTTTTTATAGTAAGTAATAATCTTTTACAGCGATTTTACGCTTACTTTCTCACAGACGTACATTCAATAGCGTATCAAGCATAACGAAATTTAAATTTTATACTACGAAAACTGCTTTTTTGCAGTCGGGTATTTTGTTTTTCTTTTAATATCGATACTTGTTTCTGATGTTTTAATCTAAACATCAGAAACAAGTCCATGCTCGTATTACTTAGGTACATATTATTATCATAACGTTCTCATGTGCTGTGTATTCCTCATTGATAGCGTGGGTTTTTCGTGTTTTTTGGGTAAAACCACGATAAAAAGCACGTTGTGATACACAGAATCGGTAAGTACATGTCCTCATAATTGTTCTTTATCTGCGTTGCGGTTTTACAAACTCACACAAATGATACAAGTAAGAGAAAAACCGTAATAAAATCTAAAGTAAACAAGGACGTTTTGATACGTCTTTTCTATGATTAATCTGCTCAATTTTGCACGTTTTTAAGTTAATGTACCCAAATGGAAGGGGTGCCTATTACTAAGCCTACCCTGTCTGTTCGTCTGTACCCTTTAACGATTATCTGTATCCTTTGAATAGTAATAATAATAACAAAATGTTAAACATTCAGGGCGTTCCCCTTACAACAAACGAGTTTTGTAACGATTTTTTTACTTTGTCTCTATAGTAAGAAAACGGCACAAGTCTCAAAATTGGAGTGAAGTAAAATGTTGAATACTAAACTAAAAACCGGATAAACTCTTACTTTTTGGTTAGTTTTATTTGGATACATTTTGTATACTCATCGAATTACACACTCATCGGATTTCTGTGATTTTATTCCCCCTGTGCTTTTTTTTTCTATCGGACGTTAAGAAAGCGAAAAAAATATCATCGTTTCATGGTAAACATTCCAAAAACTCGGAACTTAACAATATAGCTCCAGTTTTTGCGCCTACAGCTTACATGTGAAATACGTTTCCTATAATGGTATTTAGTTTTCAGTTTCAGTTTTTTCTAGGCAAGCGCGCTCTATTGACAACAACCAACGGTCACCTAAGTTGGCGATCAAGCGCAAGCTCACATAAAAAAAACGCCCGCAGCGTTAAGTACGAAAAACCTTGCCAAGTCATGTTCAGTTCGCCTTGAGCCAAAATCGTATACTAATGGTTCCACGTTATGATGTGGCAGTTACGTGCACATTAGAGATTACCGCGTATATTAAACGCGAATATCGTATTTGTGCACTTGTAGCTGGCAGGCATTACCGGGGATGTGGCGGTAATTTCCGTTATCTGGCAACAGGCTACCTACCATACTTACCTACAGTGCTCCGGGAGCTGACACCTACCTACTGGCAACATTACAGGGAACGTGCATATTATGTTTCTCTCGCTATGAGGAAAATCACGTTTGATATCGTAATTGGTCCAATTTACGAGTACCTATACTTATTCAGGTGTTAAACATGAAACTGACTAATCTGAGTTTATTCTTATTTTTCCTCAATTATCGCGTATTTTTCAGGGCTTACACGCGGGTAGGTTTTTTTATGCCGTAGGTGGCGAAAAAGGTTCTATTATAGCCATTTTCGCCACCTACGGCATAACCTTGGTTCTATACCCAAGGTGCGGATGAACTGTGTGAAAAGTGATATGGTCCTACAATCTTAGAATTTTCAAGGCTAGAGTGAATAGATATCTTCTAGATCGACGAGCTCCATCCTCGGCCACACCGTCGCTTAACATCAGGCGAGTTGGTGGTCAATCGTAGATCTATAATGTATAAAAAAAAATGTGCGTGAGAGGTTCGAATGTAAAGATAACGTGTTGCCAATTCCACCTGGAGGGATAAAAATGGAGAGATTGGCAAACAAGCGGCTGGTCTGTCTGAATTACCGCGGCATATGGATATCTGCATCATACCACCGGTAGAGACTGTTACGAAAATATTTTTTTATAATACTTATTGTAACTTTGCTGGTATACAATTGTTGAAATCCCATTCTATATTTTGCAAGTTTGCTTTAAAAAAACGTGAAACGTAGTTAGATTTCTACTAATCTATTACCTATGCTTTTATGGAGAAATGAGCTTTCATACGTTATACATATAACTTACATGTTCTGACGAAAATAATTTAGAAATTGGCCTCGATAACGAAAATAAATTAGAAATTGTACGAGTATGTTCTACCCGCGACTTCAGTACGTCTAGAAAAAATATAATAAATTTTTACTTATTTTACTTGTCCAAAAATACTAAATTACCCAATTTACCCGACTGTATTCTGTTCCAACTTGAATTATTTACTTTAAAATTAACATTTTTACTTTTTTTTAAAGGATGTTGTTGATCCTGAAAACTGTCTTATTTCATTCTCCGATGTGTACAAGATCTGATTATCAAATGTTATAGCGATCTGCTCAGTTGTTTAGCCGTGAAGATAAGAAACAGAGAGACAGAGTTAGCTTTTATGCAAAACTGTAGGTACTAACAGTTTTGCATGATATAATATATATTAAGAATTCGTGAAATAATTCAAGGTAATATTGACTTACTTAGCCTTCCATAACCACATAGAGTTGTATTTGCATGCTAACAAAGAATTTATAAAAATGGCTCGTCACCTCCGGGCACATAATCCGGCGGAGGCCGCTGCAGTCAGGAGCTTCGTTAAAATGCGGCGCACCGGATGCGAAACGCCAATGTGCACTAACACGACACACGGACTGAAAAAAATAATCCACCATTCAGCACTTTTTAATTTTAAAACCCCCGAGCTTTTTCGTTTGCATTGTGCTTTTCTATGCGTCATTACGAACTCCCCACCGGATTTGACGTTCGTGCACCGCCTTTACCACAGAGTGACTTGTTGTGATGTATCGTCACCACGATCTTAATGGAGCCTTCTGACCTTTCTAAAAACAAAAAAAAAGCCTAATGGCTTCTTAGCCGCATTTTCAACAGAATTTACTTAATTACTTTAGAAAATTAACTTCGCCGGAAATGATAAAAAGATAAGGAATTCAGAGAGGGAATATTAAGTCCGCCCTATAGGTCATGTCGTCCGCAGATGTTGAAACTCAGCCTTCATCGCCGGCTAACGCTCGTAATTACTTATATTCGTCGACGGAAAAGAACGAAAAACAAAGACTCGGGTATAATGTATATTGGGGTTATAAATCTTGCACGAACTCCGTTGATAAATCTCGGAGTAGCAGTAACCATATAGAAAAGAGTTTCACGTCGGAGCGACGCACTATTTATTTCACCGAGAGACGGGCGACCGTGTCCGCTTCCTATATTTCTTCGTCGTCGACTCTCGGAAACTTTGAATTGATCATGAATAATTTAAATCCGATATTAAAACGTTGAAATATTACAACCTTGCCCGTATATTGATTTTATTATTCCTTCTAGAGAGTGTTATCGTCGAGCTCGATACGTAGAATTAATTTCATTGGACTAATCCCACACTAATCCGTTTTATTTATAAATCTTGGTAAATCGTGTCATCGTATGCGAGGCACGCACGGATCGCGTCTATTTACAATTGATATGTGCCGGCGATGTGGTGCCGGAGCCCTCTGAATACTGAATCAAAATATACCGAATATACTGAACTCTTGTGCTGGTGGTCATACGGGAATGGGGACGACGGCCGTCTCTTCAGTAATGGTGCGGAACAATCGAGCTTCACTCAATAAATTTGAAGATTTATTGAACAGTTTTGTTTATCTATGGTCAACATTGTTTTCTACGTATTTCCAACATGCGTTTGTTGTACAGTTGTCGTAGGATTTTATTATCATCGACTAGCTAAGATATTAAGTGTTTGTACAACAACGCCACCATCTCGGTCCGAGTACAGGACCAGAATTCGGAGGCAATTCCTTTGAAGAGAGGCGTAAGGCAGGGAGACATAGTATCTCCGAAACTGTTCTCAGCTCAGCATTCATATTAGCGGCGAGTGCATGAGTCATGGCAGAGTCGATGGAAGACCTCAGCACGAGGTTCGAAGATCTCAATAGAGTCCTTCTAATATCCAGCTGGGTAGCTACGACATGCTCAAGTTGGAAATCAGGTGTAATTACCTAGCAGTCTTGTAGCCGTCTCACATGAGAGATGACTTAAATTAGTTGTACTCACTTAGCCTCTTTTCTATTTAGCCTCTTTTCTAGCATTTTATTGTAACAATGAACGTGTTACTATATAGTCATTATTATTATTATCGGGTGAAAGATATATGTATGTGTATAATAACCAAATCATTATTATCTTATTCCACTTATTACCATTGTTTCCCAGAAGGTTTCAGTCTAACTCGACACGATGCCGGTTGCATTGCAAAACATGCACGAGATCTTTTGTTACTAAATTGTAATTTGACAACGCTATTGTCTCATATTTTGTATTGCCGTATCATGAAGGACCCATTACCATCGGCTGTGGCCGTGTCTTCTGTTGATTGATACAATTGCAACGAGAATTTGTATCAATTTTTGCGACCCTGACATGGTTTTGGTATACCAGACACCGTATCGGAAACATCATCATCATCCGCAGCCTTCTCCATCTACCGTGACTGTACCCTCGATTTGAGTCTGGCTCCATGTCTATAGACATTTACTGGCCTCGCAGCTCAATTGGTAGTAGGTATGCTTGCTTGCTAAGTTGTAGGTCGTGGGTTCGGTCTCCATCCAAGACTAACATTTGTATGAAGAGCAATGGATGTTTATTCTGTGTCTTGGTGTTTCTATGTATCATAATTATGTATTTTCAAAAAAGTATAATTAGTATGTATTCTATCAGCTATCTAGTTTCCATAGTAAAAGCTTTGCTTAGTTTGAGCTAGATGGTGTTGTGTGAAATGTCTACCAATATTTATTATTTATTGTAGTAAATATTGTGATCTAGGATTAAAGCCTAATGCAAGCCAAAGCGTTGCAATAGACTATTGTACATTCATAACAGGACAGTTTATTTACGCGACACCCTACTAAAGGGGGGTTGGGTTACTCACTTGACTAAACTAGTAGTTCTACGATCAATAGACTTTGAGACCGCAATTTTTGCAACAAGTATTGTTGTACTGTCCTGCCTGTGTTCGCGAAGTCTACTGTTCATATTCTGAATACTTATTCAATTGAGTAGAATCTTTCTGCCAAATATTTTCAGAATGGCCTTGTAGCATACTTCTCGTCTTTCTAACAGAGCTTTTTGTCACAACAATCTCTTGACCGATTTATTCATTTATATTTGGTTGAGAATAGTTACTAACATAATATTAGTTAGTACCAAACGTTTCTAGCAAATTTTTTTTTCTAGCAATAACTTTTTTTGGTGAAAATATCTGAAAAATAATCACATCCCCGACCTTAAAAAAAAAACAGAAAATTGTAAAACCTGTATATTATTAAGCTTCGTCAAGATCGGTAGGAAAATACGACCTGTAAGCGAGCACCAACAAACATCCGGACTCAGAAGAAAGGATGCAGAGACCTTATTCGTACACTCACCAGACCAATAGAGAATTTGTATCTTGAATTTGATGCAATTTGCTGATATCATGGACTACATTTGAATTTCAAATATTCTCGACGTATTCTGCTCCATGACTTTGAATTTGTTTCGCGAACTATCTTTTAACGTGCTGAATAAGATAATGAATATTATGTTCTTTTGTCAATATGCACGTTTTACTGTGTAAATATAGTTAACACAATCATTTACGCTCTGTGTAAACTATGAATCGATAAGACATCTGCAAACACATTGTAAAAATAAAATGAAAACCGTAAAATGTCACATGATTTTGTTCCTTTTTACGAGACTAGTCTTTAAAGTAAGTCTTGTAATGAACTTTGACCACAATAATTTGTAGCGTGTTTTTTAGTTTTTTTAACTGTAATTTATTTAAACTATCACGGTTATGCACTACATTATAATCAATATTAACGGGATATTTACCATGGTTTGTATTTATTTCGATATATCGGCATATCTCAAATGGACTTAAAATAAATACAAATAAACCGGGAGGGTAATATTTTCAAGTGTATGCATGTGTGTATGAATAGAGAAGAATGCCGTCTTCTAGTCCGCGTCTACGCCAAGACACATTTTGGCTCGCTGCGCCAACAAAGTTAGTATGTATGTATAATTATGCATTTCCTTCTACATCCTAAACGGCTTGACCGAACTTTGTTGTACTAGGTTGTATTAATATTGTTTTTGTGCACAAGAGCTTCACGACCTTATGCTAACCCACCCATTCCACCACAGGACTGGCAGAAATTCGACATACCCCTCATTTTTTCATTGAAAAGCCAAAAATCCGTATTTAAGTGCAGCAAAAAGGCAGACGGCTCGCGTGATAGTAAGCGATAACCATCGCCTATAGACAACTGCAACATCAGTGACATTACATTATTATAATAAATACATACACCATAAATACATTACCCTGCTTCTTGCGCAATCGGATAAATAGTTAAGGCTGTACCAATGTGGTCGTGTCATATATAGAGTCTAGTGTCTTCCATTATACATTTTTTTTTTTTTTTTTTTACACCTTATAGATCTACGATTGATCACCAACTCGCGTGATGTTAAGCGACGGTGTGGCCGAGGATGGAGCTCGTCGATCTAGAAGATATCTATTCACTCTATCCTTGAAAGTTCCAAGATTGATTGCATTGTATAAAGTTATTGCAGGTGTCAGATTTCATTCTTATTAGAGTAGATGGTACATCAAAAAATTCATATCATAACTTTCGGTTTCAAAATAGAATGTGAAAATTAAATTACATCACGCTAATAATTAAATTACTTACATCATGCGAAAGTTACGTGTGTGTGTAATGTATTATGTTGCTACTCACTCAACTCTCTAACGGCTGAATGGATTTGGATTAAATTTGATAAGTGCGGATATCAAATTATATTAATATCGTGAATTATTATAACTAACAGATCTGAACCTTTTACCCGAAGTGAACTGTTTTGTGGTTAGGGTTTTAACACTTTTTCGCAGTATCTCAGAACATAATAATATAGCAGAGATCTCTCAGTCTAAAAATGCACTCCCCTCCATTATGTCCTCAAAGATTTCTCACTTCTTTCGCAACTGTGAAAGCGCTATCTCTTTCTGTTTTAAAGTGGAGCGTGCATTTTAGACTGAAAGATCCGTACTACGGAATACTGCAAAGAAATATTATTTTGTGATTTTCGTCTGTTTGCCTATGTGTTTTTTCTTTCTGTAAATTTGTCACGGCCATTTTTGTGAGATGGCTGGTTCAATTGCAAGGCAAACTAAGTCTTTTCTTGCCTATAAAAGTAATAAGTTAGATATAAAGGTCGCTAAATGCGACTTATTAAATATTGAATGTCAATTGGCGAATGAACTCAAGAATCTTTAAGGTGATTGGACAACGTCTGTCGAATTCAGGTATAAATTAAATAAATGTCACGCCATGTCTATTTATGTTTGCTTCCGTTCGTTCTAGGTCACGTAGGAGGGTGCGGCATCACGGACGAGGTGGTGCAATGGATGGAGCGGATCCAGAACTCTGGAGTGGACGAGGAGCCGGCGAGCTCCGCGGCGCCTGTGCAGTCCACGCCTACGCACCACCATGTCCCGGCCTCGCCGCCTTCGCATCCGAATAGCTTGAAGGATGATCCGCCTAGGTAACTATGTACGCGCGGAACTGTGTACTTTCAACTGCTATTATCACTCTGAGACATTGTTGATGTTGACAGATGTTAAATCTCGTTGTGCCCAGGAAATACTAGGAAGGAATACATATGATACACCCAAAAAACATTATCTCCTCCTTCTTGACCAATCAGGTAGAAACATAAAAGAATTGCACAAAGTAGGCTGTAGGCAAGACAAACGAACCTCCAGCCACTGTTACAATTTTTATGAAAACATTCTCGCATATTTGCAATGTTTCGTTAAGAATTTTAGAATAGAGCAAGCTCTCTCCAATATTAATTTTTGCCAGAGTTTAAAGCCGTTTAGTTTAATCCCGGGCTCTGTGAAATATTTCTGTACATAATAAATAACGCTTTCTGGATTAACAAAGACTATTTGTTTGTTCCACGAAGATTGGGAAGATATTTTATGCACTATTTGTTAGATGAAATATTGGATCTTTCGGCCGCGGTAAATCCTAAACTCAATAAATCGTAATTTGTATTTCATGGATCAGTATATCTTTAATTTGTGTTATTTGAACTTTATAGTTGGTTAAAACGGTCTTTTCGATATTGCAAGTTTTTGTTTAAATTTTATCGGTATCATACGTAGGGATAGCGAGCGTTATCATGATGGACACGATATTATTTATGACTTTCTACTGGCACGATCGCGTTGAGATTTGATATATATATATACTAATGTACTGTAGCTTAGATGATAATAAAATAATATGATAGCAAGGAATTGTCTGAAGATGATGATGCAGCAAAGTTGTCATTGAATCTTCCAGATGGCATATGCAACGAGTTACAAAATTAACATTTGTTCACTTATCATGAACATTTCTCATGAGATAAGTACGTTATTGTTATAAGTTATGAGGTGTGTACATACACACATACGTTAACATGGCTCTTATATGGGAGCCCAAAATGGGGAATGGTCGACTCTCCAAATTTTGATATAATTTTTTAATCATCGTGTGAACTTTTCGTGGTATTCACAAAAACTTCCTCTCCGATAAGAGATAATAATTATTACTATGGAAATTAACGTGGTTTTCACACATTTTTTTAATAAAAACTACGGGTCAGAACAGACGTGAGTGACCCGTAGTTATTAGATAATAATTATTGTTTTTCAATTTTAAAATGGGGTCGAGTATCGTTAATTTTATTTGGGTATAATTATTATAGCTTTTCTTACTGTTGCATTTTGAGTTAGTTATGGAAGTCGAGCAGATAGTAAGCATATATGTATACTATAACCATAGCCTGTTTCGTTCTTCTGCTGGACAAAGTTCACTACCCTCCTTTCACTCTCACGATTTAGTGTAGAGGTAAAATGTACACTAAATAATCTCAAATAATTTGTTATGTACTTTTAAGAAACTAAACGTAAGTTATTTTTCAGACACTGGGACTTCCACTACAACAAATACTCGCGCGCCGCGAATACCGGCGAACATTCGCGTTCGCGACGAGCGACGCCAGTCGGCGACGCGCAAAAGAATACGTGCTCGCTGTACATACAGACCGATCCGCTGATATGGCGGCATGTCAGAGAAGGGTTCCCTGACGTAAGTATACTATATCTGTAACAAATACTCGCGTCGGCGAATACTGCGGGGGACATTCATACTCATAGAACGACGAATCACGAATGTTCGTGTAATCCTTATATAAGAATAGGCAATTAGTGGCTGTGCGAGTTGATTTTCGCTTTATTGCGTTATAGCAACAGTCTCTATTTAAATATGTTTGCGGAGTATTTGTACTACAACTTGCTTACGGTTAATTGGTTCTGTGCTGAGGAATGATTGGTCTACTCAGGGTCTAGACGGGCTCTGTTGATTTGTGATTGGTGGAAAGAAATGTTATAAGCGTTATTCGCTAATGAGCTATCAAAAAGTGCTCGCCATGTAGATAGAGCGTATTCTATATCAATGGTTCGCCGTCTTAAACTTGGTGTTTTCCGGATGGGATGTTATATTATATTATTAGAGAAGAAATAAAGTATATCTGATTTCAAAGGAGGTAAATAAAGAGTACGGACTTATAAAAAATAATTTTAAGTGTTTAACGCTTGCGCTTGGACCGGCCCAACACACCCATTAACAGTAAATAGTTGACTTTTTTGGTTATTATCATAGCATCATATATACATGGCTAGCACTAGTATAGTAAACGTTGAGTAAAAAAGAGTATTTTAGCGTACTTTAATATTGTTATAGATTATAAAGTACGCCTACATGATATAGAGTACAATACTATATTTCAGAGTACGGTTGGCAACCCTAGCTAGCACGTACATTCGTGTTTATAATATTATGCGATACTTTGAGTACGTGTCGGCAAAACTACGGCAGAACGCCCTGAGACACGAAGGAATAATGATAAACGCGAGGCAGTTGACAAAAGTTGGAAGGGGTAAGGTTAGGTTTAGTTAAGGTGAGGTTTAATGAGAGATGATGAATATTGTAGGGATAAGTTGCTGCAATATTATTTCATGCATATTTTCACACTGTTTCCCTATGGTGTGTTAGGGAAAATTGTTCAGTTCATGCCTTTTATAAACGGGACTATTTCCTGTCTATAAAAGGTATAAATGTAACAAATTGGAATTTCTGCTCTGCACTATTTGTGATGAAAATAGATTGACTACATTGTCCTGGTCCTTTGTTAAAGAGTCATTTATACCATATTTTATATTTGAATGCAGTTATCCTGATGAGATGACAAAATTTAACTGAAATATAATAAATGAATATGCAAATTACGATTTTCAAGCTGTATGAAAACTTATAATATTAGTATCGGTTTATTTCTATTTACAGAGACTAAACTGACTGAAGCTATAATAATGTGTCTAGTTCTTATTGTTTGCTTGATTGAATTGTTCCCACTGCTGGTGTTTTTCTGCTTATTAAATATTTTGGGTTTGTTATAAAAAGTACTTACACTTACATGAAAGCCAATTAATAATACTAAGCCTGACCTTAATAATAACCTAACCTAACCTAACCCAACCAGGGTCAAGGGTCAAATATAGAAGGTAATTTAGTCGCCTTAGACACGGCCGGCACCTATTGTCAGGAGATTCCTGTCTGTAGTCCCTACCACCGCCAGTTTGAGCTTGTTTTTTCGGAATATGTATGGTCTCTTTTCAATTATTTTATTGTAAAAAAAATTATAACTAGGCAAATAAATGGAAATGATAATTTTACATTCATAGTTGCCTACTAATACGCCCTTTTTTATGTAGAAATAGGCTTGCGCTTGACTGCCAACTCGCCTGATGTTAAGTGACGTTGCAGTCTACGATGGAGCAAGACAACACTTTTTACTTTTTGGTCTATAATATGCTCACGCTTGACAGTTCACCTCACACGATGTCAAACGACCATCTGCAATGGAGCGGGCTTGCCTAGAAGAAGCCCATTCAGTCGTGATTTGATTACATCCAGATTATATCTAATCTACGAGTATATAGTTTGGGCTAGATGGTGTTGTGTGAAATGTCCACAAATATTTATTTATTTATATTACATAGAGAATACAAATTTTAAATGATAGTGTTGTGATCTCGACATTAGGACATACAATAAAATTTTCTTTATTTATTATTTATTTATTTGTTCAAATACTTCCAACACTTACAGCTACGCCAATTCGTGTGGTAGCCAGTAAAATTATTTATAAAGTTACAAACAATATTAATTATAACTAAGCACAACACATAATTATAAAATTAACAATGTATGTACTTTGATACAATATAAGTGGAACAAAAGCGTTTCGTTCGGGTATTTGGAAGATCCACCATCAAACCACGTCTCTATTCCTTGCTGATTCGGATATTTTTGTGTTCCAGCATCGAGACACGAGCAAGAAAGCCGAGGTGGACATGAAGACGCGCGAGGAGATCTTATCTCTGATTTCGCACCACGTCACAGCGGTCAACTATATATACAGAGACACGAAGTTCGACGGACGCCTCGAGCACAGGAATATCAAGTTTGAAGTTCAGCGGATAAAGGTAACCTAAAGCTAACCTACACTTTAAAATTTTACCTAGGTTAAGTGTAAAAATCGTTGCTTTATTTGTCATTAATCTTATGGAAAGAAGGAGTTTGAATTAAATATGAGAAAAGTAATGTTGATGTTTGGGAAAGCCCTCTATAAACCTATTTAGTCATGAAAAGTTAGCGATGAAGTAGATTTACGCATCTTTTTAAAAGACGAGATAGATTTACGTTAAATAGAGCCCAGAACACGCTGCTCTAAAAATCCCAATATCTCTGGACACAGAGAAGACCACAGGGAGTTCCACTCCTGTGACATATCAAGTATGTAAAATCAAAGTTATGAATGAATGATAATTTTAATGAGCAGTTGGTGGTAGTGTACTGATACCCTGCTAGTCCTTTTATTCTGTAAATATTAGTTTTTGTTTTCTACGCTAAGCTTGCCGGTGCGTGATGTCCACTCGAGCACTTTTCGTCTTCATCGGCCACCAGTTCTACGTACTATGTGCCCTATCCACTGACACTTCAACTTGCAAATCTATTATACTATGTCAGTGAATTTCTTACGTCTCTTCATTTCTAATTTGATCTCGCAGAGAGACTTCAAGAGCGAGGCAGATAGAGCGTAGGTAGACCAGCCACAAGGTGAATAGAAGGCCTCATACAAGTGGCAGGAAGATGCTGGATGAAAACGGCTTCCAATCGGTCTTTTTGGAAATCCATGGAGAGGCCTGATGATGATGATTATTATATTTTTTTACATTGAATAGATCTACGTTTAACCATGGACTCACCTGATTGTAAGCAACGATGTGGCCGACACTATGATATGATACTATGCAACTAAGTGACGAGACGACCAAGTCGCTTGCCTAATGTTAATTTTAAGCTTCACTCTAACAGTGCAATACTACCCCGAAATTAGGACTTAACACTTCAAAACCCAGTATCTTTGTTATTCGAAGTAATTACATGTTAAATCTCGTTTTGCCCGGAAATTTGGAAAAAAAAATGAAGAAAAAGACTAAGTGATCCTAATTTTCCCCCTCGCAGATAGACGACGACTCGTTGTGTAACTATCAGAGCGACGCGAGCCAGTTCTGCCACGAAAACATCGACGTTTCCAACTTCCTCAATCTGCACTCGCTGGGCAACCACGAGGATTTCTGTCTCGCTTACGTTTTCACTTACAGAGATTTCACCGGCGGCACTTTGGGTGAGTAACAAATACTTTTTCATTACTCATACTCTGAAAGTAGGTCTGAAGTTGCCTGAGGAGCGGGTTGAGAGTAATACTTTCAGCCCTAGGGAGAATCGCTTTCAACTGCCAGCTGTCAAATAAAAAAAAAACTAGTTCTATTTTCACGTTTCTATTGAGCCATGTCCAACTTTCTTTAAAGCCACTCAATTACAGCGCGATGTAAAATTGAAATAACATAAAGATAAGTATTGATAAAAGAATATATATTTTTTGAATAACTATTTCACCCCTCTTGCTCAAAAAGTCTGTCATTGTAGCGTACTAAAGCGTGGAAAAAATAGCATTTTAAGCTCTAGGGGATATTTTATTTTTTTTTTAATTTTTATCTGTTACCAAAGAGCCTACATACACGAAACAGTCTATATTCAAAAGTAGAATAATCTCTTTGGAATATATTTACATTCTCTTTGCAAACATCTTGTTAAATATCCAGAATTGTACAAATTGTACATATCATTTTTAATAAAATAAACTTTGAATTATTGCATTGGATTATTTTATTTTCTCGCAATCGTAGTGAAAAGTAGAATGTAACACACGGCGCTAAAAACCCATTGTAACTCGGTTTCTATTTACTCCCATAGCCCGAGCTTTCTACCTCGTTACAATGGGTCGTTTCAGCCCCTTGTATAATAATCTACTATTCTACTTCTTTAATTGCATAAAACTAAATCTTATGTTTGAAGTCTATGATATGCTTGCGCTTGACCGCTTAGTTGTCGAATGATGAACGATAGTTTCGATCTACGTTAAATCTCGTTTTTCTAGGAAAAACAGATTCACTTGCGATTAAAAGATGCTGATTGCTAGTGACAGTGTTGGAACAGAAAGATCGGTCTGGTCGGCTTTCTTTTTGGAAAGGCAGTTGAATAAAATAGGCTAATTATAGTTATTATTATATATGTAGGTAGGAAAATATAGATGTGTGTGTGTTATTTTATCCCCCATGACTGTAAGTTCAATTATATATTTCCTATTTATATTTATAAACACGTATTATGATAGAATGAGGCAAGCAAACGATGCAAAATACGTCCGCTACATTGTACAAAACCACAATTACGTACTATATGTTGAAAAAATGCTTCTGAAGCTACCAGACTAAGCCGTCTGCGGTTAAACGCAAGGTTAACCTTGAATAAAAAATAACTAATGATAGTTCATTCGTTATTTTTCACCGGGATCACGACGCAGTAGCGCAAAAAGCGTTACATGACATACGGCACGAAGATTTGGTTTAAGCACTACATGTCTATGGAATACCCAAATTACCACAGACTCGTGTAGACTTTGCTAATTCAGTGCATCAGACGCATCAGCACTATCCGTAATATTCCAGGCGTCATATGCACGGTTTAGTTGACACGTTTTACTTGTTTAGATATAAATAATGAGGTTTATAAAAGCAAGAAGAGTTAATCCTTACTTTTAGTACTTTTTCAAAGCTTGGTCCGGTCCGTACAGCTAGTAAGGCATAACTTTGTACTTTTACCTTTTGACTAGGTATATTTCTATATACACCTTAATTTAATAGGCTCAATAACATAATTTTGTACTTTTCGTTATATGAGTAATGTATTATATTCGAACGTAACAAAGGATTGACTCATAAAATCATGCTTTATTTTAGAAGTAATGAGAACTATATATTTCATGTGTCTTACTCGTTCATAGTAGACGTAGTTTCTTTTGACATCCTAATTTCTACGATCGAAACACAACTATCTTTTATACACTGTTACCTTCGAGCTTTCTTTGCGAAATGTATTCACTAAGAAATATTTCTTGAGCGTGGATTAAAATGTAGGATGCGGTCGTGTTTTCTCATATGAAGTTATTTATACATGTTACAGGACTGGCGTGGGTCGCAAGCGCCAGTGGCGCCTCTGGTGGCATCTGCGAGAAGTACAAGACGTACACGGAGACCATCGGCGGCATGTACCAGAGCACCAAGCGGTCGCTCAACACTGGCATCATCACGTTCGTTAACTACAACAGCAGAGTGCCGCCCAAGGTCAGCCAGCTCACGCTCGCACACGAGATCGGACACAACTTCGGATCGCCGGTAAGTGAGAACTGCTATTGATAAATCGTATAGTGGTGTTGCGTATACTCTCTCGCGAAAACGTATTCTCAATATTATATCAAATATTGCGGGTGCACTGGGAAAATTATTTAGTTTTGTATTCATTTGTCATATACAAATAAGTCGAATTACTTACCTACCTCATCTTTGACGATATATGCCAGCATATCCAGAATCGTTAGTTTTATAAAATAACATAATTATATGTATTTAAAAAAACTGAAAAAACAGATTTCAAAATACGCAATACAATAGATACATATGTACGCGACTTTGCTGTTCACTTTTGTATAGGCGCTTAAATGACTTTTCACCAGTTATTTTGTTATAAAAACCAAAGTATTGCATCAATTTTAATAAAATGTATATGGGACCATTACTGAAGTATGACCTACCAAATACAAAAATAATGATCAAAATAATCTGTGAACAAACATATAGACCGAATTGATAACCTCCTTCTTTTTGGAAGTCGGTTAAAAATATTACTTAATAAAGTTTATATTTAGTGCAAAGTTTAGTCTTTTTTTTGTTGAAAGTTTTGCATTTTTCAATTTTGTTTACTAGTAACTACCCTCAAATGGCAACGTAGAGAGAAGACGCTCCTGCTCGAGACATAGACCCCTGACGCACACCCCTGAACCTCAACACATGTTAATCTTTTGTGTACAAATGTTGCACCTAGTTAAAGCAAGTAGTGTATAAACAGTATTTGTCCACAGCACGACTACCCAACAGAATGCCGGCCGGGTGGTCAAGAAGGAAACTTCATAATGTTCGCGTCCGCGACCTCGGGCGACCGACCGAACAACAGCCGCTTCTCTGCGTGCTCCGTCGGTAACATCAGTGCGGTGTTGGACGCCGTGCGCGACGGACGCAAGCGGAACTGTCTCGAGACTAGCAAGGGGGCTTTCTGCGGGAACAAGATCGTGGAGGCGGGTGAAGAGTGTGACTGTGGTAAATACTTTTTTAATTAGTTGATAGTCTAGGTATGACTTCGGCTTACTTAGCAAGGGAGCTTTTCTGCGGGAATGAAATCGCGGAGACGGGTGAGTTACTTCAGTTTATTTGAAATTGAGTGATAGTAAATATTGTGGTCCTTCGAGCCGGATATTCTGTAGGAATAATATCGTCGAAGAACCAGAATACCGCTGCATTGTTGTATGGAAGCGGAACTATCCTAGAACTAGCAAGAGACTTTATGCAGGAACACGATGGATAGATAGATAGATAAACTCTTTATTGACACACCATTAAAATTAACAAAAGCAAGTACAAAAAGGAAATAATTAGAGATGGATGAGGAGTGCAACTGCAGTAATTTTCTTTATTGGATTTATAGGTGTCCGCAGTACTATGAAAAGTACTTATGTCGTCATATCCGACTCCATAAGAAAATTAAAAATAACAATTAGTAAAAGGAGGCGGTGCCCTCAATATCACAAAAATAAACCGGAAACAATACAGAGCCTAATTTATACATATGAATTTAACCCAGGTTACGATGAGATCGAATGCAAGGACCGGTGTTGCTACCCGCGACAACTGAGTGCGTTCGACCGAGAGAGGAACAGCACGGCCAAGAGCTGTACCAGGAAAGCTCACACGCAATGCAGGCGAGTACTATATATGTAACACTAGGAATGTGCTATAAAAAACATAATTGTTTCTACAACATGGTGTCTGTAACATTAATTAAATTGTAATAGCGCTGTAGGTATAGGCAGAACACTTTCTACTTCTTAAATACAAAGATGACATTGTTGAAGGTTAATGCTTAAGGGTTATGCCAGATGACTTATCTGCCGTTACACATTTTCCTTAAAATAGTAATTAGGGACCGGATTATATTATTACATTTGCGTATTTTCCGCATTTTCAGCGATCATTGCATATTTTGTCTGAAATTTAGTGATCATGCATATTTTCGCTATATTTAATAAATTGTTTAATAGGTTACCCTATTAATAAGTGTTAAATTAACTCTTACAATAATATCCTCTTTATACCTACACTAAAAATGTTAAATAATTGTTAGTTTAATTGTATTAAGTATTGATATTATTATTGACTATAATTTATAGTCTATAGGGTTGTTAAATGTTAAACGAATACGTAATTTACTGATTTTATGCTGATTTCTAAATCCTAAGTTAAAAAAAAATATAGCACTTTTTCCTGTTTTACCTTTCTAAAATTCATCATTTATGTTTCATATTTTACCAAGTTTCATCTATATTTCAAGCTTTTTATGTTGCATATAATCCGGTCCTTAGTTATAACATACTATTAACCAACGTGATTTCGTCCCGCAGTCCGTCGCAAGGTCCGTGTTGCGACGGCCAGTCGTGCATGTTCATGCCGGCGCGTGCCAACATGACGTGCAAGGAGGCGACGGAGTGCAGCCACGCGTCCTACTGCTCCGGCCGGTCCGCCGAGTGTCCCGAGCCGCGCGCCATGCCCAACCACACGCAGTGTAACAACGGTCAGATATTACACGCTGCGTTACACTTAATTTTTAACACGCTTTTATTAGGTCGACCTGTATGTAACTAACTATGTAATGAAATCTAAGGTAACTAATTTAACCATCTTCCAAGGATCGTAGTGTCATGAAAATTGGCAGCTGTATGTAGTTCTGATGACAGTACAATAATATGGTACTGTCGAACTGATCTGATGATGGAGCCGGAAGATATGAACTAGAACTTCATGATGGAACATCGTATCATAGCTGTGTAATTAACTTTGACCACAATAATTTGTAGCGTGTTTTTTAGTTTTTTAACCTGTAATTTATTATTCATGGGCTCCCCGCTCGGAGTCTTGTGTATTTACCGCACCAGCATTTACCCGATCAATCCCAGCTTTTTAAAATACCTTGGAACTAGGTTCTGAGCTACTGGCACAACTGCTCTAATGGTAAATGTGTTTGTGCAGATGATAGGAGGTGGTGTGTTGTTGTGATGGTGACAAAATCAATGATGAGGTTTAGGTTGAAGCTCCCACATGCAATCGAGTGTATCTTTTAGTGTTTTGTGGCTTTGCAATGTGGCAGTACATGTTCCACTGTGTGATTCTCCTTCAAACAACCCGACATAGAAGGCGGTCCATGTCTTCTGTATGTCAATTTGTACAAGGCAGAACATACATGAATAGCCATTAAAATTGCAATGACCTGTAATGAGGCCTACGGGTGCACGGAGGTCCTGCCTGTCGTTGCAATTTTAGTAGGTTGTTCGTAACGTCTGTCCAGGATTGGAAGTCTGTCTTGGCGTGTTTGCACATTCTCTTATCGTTAATATACAGTACCATTACTACAAATTTATTCTTATGGCCTACAATCATATTGCTTTATCATTTAAAATTGACATTTTAATTGACAGACACCCAACTGTGCATAAGCGGCGAGTGTCGCGGCTCAATGTGCCTGAAATGGAACATGACGGAATGCTTCCTATCATCCGCACCGACCACAGTCGCGGATGGTGTGACGGCGGTCGTGAACCGGCGCGCGCTGTGTCAGCTCGCCTGCCAGACCGGACCCAGCGTCGACTCGTGCCGGAGCACGGCGGACTTCGCGAAGACTGTTGGTCTGCCGGACGAAGGCATCAGTCTGAGACCCGGCTCGCCTTGTGATAACTTCCAGGTTAGTTTCACTAAATAAGAATTCAGGAGACTAGAGAACCACACGCATGGTGAGTTATTGAGTAAAAGAGCATGTACTTGTTGATATTGTTTGTGTTGCACTGTATCTTGTACTCCTATTCATTATCATCATTGACTTGTTAATATCTACAAAAGAAGATACTATGTAGCGTTCCATTCATAACATCTACGCTTGTGGCTGAATTAGCCGATATGGAAGCGGTCACATTTATAGTTTGTATAGGTTTGTGACAGAAGTAGCAACTGGTTGCTATCACATTAGTGCTTGACTGAACGTTAACGGTGAGTCCTTTCAATCAGGTATCGTTACGGAGGACCACAAGAATACGTACCGGAAAGGATAAGAACATTACATTTACAGTAAATTTACATGAAATCTCATAATGGTTTTCATTTGGCCGTTACTTTGGTATGCTACTGATAAAAATATTGCTTGATCTATTTCTCCTCTCTCTTATCCTCTATTTCATAGAGGAGGGGGTTCTGTGATGGAACACAAAACCTCCTCTTCTATGAAGTAGACTGTACAATTTTTTATGTATGTTCACTGATATCTTGATTTCGATGATTATTATTATTGCAAAGGAGATATTTCAAAGATAGTCCCAAAAAATAATTTACTTTGCTTCAGTGATTTTGCAGGTCGTATCAGTTGTTAAACTATAATACTTGTGTTTGTTATGAGGACGTGTGTGGGTTTGCAGGGTTACTGCGACGTGTTTCTAAAGTGCCGAGCTGTGGACGCGGAAGGCCCGCTGGCCCGTCTCAAGAATCTGCTTCTGAACCGCGCCACGTTGCAGTCAGTGCAGGCGTGGGTGACGCGACAGTGGTGGGCTGTCCTGCTCAGCGGCGTTGCGCTTATCGTGGCTATGGGAGCCTTCATCAAGTGCTGCGCCGTGCATACGCCTTCGTCCAATCCCAAGCGACCCCCCGCCAGGTATACAAGCACTATAATAATATATAATAATAATAATAAAGCCATTTTTATTTCCAATCCTCATGCACAATTATTTTTACATGCAATATTTATAATAAAATGTAATAACACTCATTATATGTATTCAAAATCCTATTATTATGAATTTCTCAAATATTTATGTATTTTTATGTATCTATCCATTTAATTCTTGGAGAGGAACCCCTCTTTGGGTGTAGGCCTCCTCCAGCTTATTCCATTTTTCCCTATCTTTTGCTATGGTTCTCCATTCTTTTTCTGCAACAGCTCTAATATCGTCACACCACCTCCTGCAAGGGCGCCCTTTCCGTCTTTTCCCAATTGGACCGTTCCATTTCGTTGTTTCGATCGTCCATCTTTTATCTTCGTATCGGGCAAGGTGACCTGCCCATCGCCATTTTAATCTTAGACTATGATACAAGCACTATATCACTGATTAATAATCATGTCTTAGCAGTGTTTACCTATAATACGTTATTAGAAGAGAGTCGTGTTCTTCAAAGGTATTAATTGTACCACTGATATTGACATCATCAAGGTAAGCGAAGGAATCATCATTTAGATTCAAAGATCAGCCCTTGTCTGCTATTGGTGGATTTGTCGTTCTGAAAGCAATTATCTTCAACATAAACTTCTTCATTAATAAGGAACTGCAATATGATTTTTACTTGGTCATTTTTATCTATTAAAACTTGATTAAAAGCATTGGACAAATCGATACTAAATCCTAAGTAGCTTACAATTTGTTTTCATAAATTTTCGATAGTTACACATTGAAATTAATCAACTAGCATTTTTCAAATTCTATAAGTTGTAAAAAGATTGATTCTTCTATAAATAGTGAGACACCTAGAAGTGAGCCGTATTTCTAGCTACAAACGCATTATGTTTACCGTCTTCGATTCACAATGGTGCGACAGTTTTGCGGTTAATGAAGTATGGAAGTTACTCTGTTTTCCAGTTCCTCGGTTAGTGATGAGATTGTGTTACTGAACACACGTATTGTTCCAGACGTATATCTGAAACGCTTCGGCGGCCGATGAACACATTGCGTCGTATGCGACATCCGAACCCACGGTCGCCGGCGCGCGCCGCGCCGCGCCCCGGTCATCGGCGCGCCAGGCAACACAAGGGATACGCTGCGCCGCCAGCTCGAAGCGCAAGGCTAGTGCCTGGTAAAGAAAATTACAACTAGGCTTACCACCATTAAAAGAAGTTATTTTTCCTCAGATAATTGCTAAAATGTAGTCATCTTCATTATTATGCACATGCTTCTCATCTGTTATTGCTTTTGCTGCATATCACCAATTAAAGATTGTGCTGATATATTGCCTTTTAGTTGATGGCATCAAAAGACTGTAACCTAACTTATTATTTCCAGCGTCAGCGCCGGCCGGTAGCAGTCGTCGCAGCGAGCCGTATGCGGGCGCCTACCCCGCGGCCTACGAGATGCATCCTCCACAAAAGGTTTCATACAATTCACCTTCACTTTACCTACATTTTATATTACAGATAAACAATTCATATTATTTGCAGTTTTTTTGTAGTTGACAGGTTAGGCATTTGACCATAGTTCACTAGCTAGCTAGTTTTGCTAATGTTAAAGGACAATCATGTTTCTACGGCTTGGCGACAAATTTCGAATTTTGAACGGTATTATTGGGACTATAAAGTTTCCTACCACCAAGTTATGGTTCCTTATGTGTTTTTTCATCAGAAGAACAAGCTCATCTGTTGGAGTGTAAGCAAATACTCTTCGAATTGAACATGCTAACCACTTGTGAAGACTGGTCACTAGCACTTAGTTATTCAGCTCTATCGTTTGACATGCATCTTAGTTGCGTTAGGAAAAAATAGGAATAAGAAAAAGTAAAGGTCGATGCCCCGTGTCATATAATGTCCGTGCTATGTACGTGGGTATGGGCATAGTCTCGTAATAATTCATACAAACTATGTTTTTTTTTCTTATGTCAGTACGGCTAACGGCGCATAGTAATGTGCTAATACAGTGAGCATCCAGCTTAAGAAGCACGCTTACATGAGATGACATATCGAATTATCCATCCAGGTCTGACAGTACGAGTACTGCGGCGAGGGGCAACTGGAGTTGGTAGCGCTCCCCGCCGTGCCTCTACTGTTCGGGTACGTATACCGCGCCCCCCACCCCCCGCCCGCCGCGCCGCACCCCCCCGCCGCGGTGACCGTCGCCTCGCAGACGAACATCACGCTGCACTCGCCGGACACGCTTGACGTGACGCACAGGGACCACGCGGACATATAGCACGTGCGGAGCGCGCCGCGCCCGACCAACCACTGACTTGGACTTTACTTACCAGCGGAGGTGGAAGGGATCTGTTTTACGGTTACGGTTTCAGTTAAAACTCCCGCAAGGAGTGTATTGACCGGTCAGTGACAGTTTTGTTTAATGTTATCATAACACGTTGCTGTTAATTAATGATTTTAGTTATTGAAAGCTGCGAAAAAGTTAAATCGTACGATTCATTTCAGCTGCTCTAATGAAGATGTGGTTTCATTAACGTTTGGACGTAGAAATCGGTATCGGTAGATATCTACTAATTAATTAAATTTGTACAGCAATGAAAATTATACGCTAGGGCATTTTTCAAGTCTCAGAGATTGTATTGTGTGACAGAGAGAACATTATACATAACTGAAATTTACCCATGTTAGTCCTTCACGACGCGCTAAATATTAAGCCTCAACTGTACCGTATGATAGCTATGGATCGACTCATTGAAGAGATTAAGGGAGTGTATTTTAATGCCGTTTTGACACTAGTTTCTGTCCGAGGTTATAGCCTGAAAGACTAAAAATATCTAACTTAGTCTAACTCTAATATCCAGTGTATTAAAATGTCACGGTTCACATTGCTCGGCAAAATGTAACAGAATGTTGTATCAATACATTTATATGTCAATTTAGCAGTGATCTTTTACTACATCGTCTGTACAACATCGTCTGTCCTGGGCGCTGAGGCTACTATTTTTCATAGCATATACATATTTTTTTGTCTATGTCTATTATATATTTCAATCATTAATCAGGTGAATGTCAAGTGTTGTCCATTCTCTTGCAAAAACATGTAAGTAGTTAAAAATACATATATTAGTTTATAAAGGACCCCGGAAACTGTGGAGATTAATTTTTATTTATTTATTTATTTCATTGTTACACCAACAAAGCCACCACCAAAACAAATCAAATAAAAATAAGGTACAAAAGTGAGATGCATATAAAGTGGTACTTCAATTACAGTACAGTATTTTAGTACAGTAGTTGCAGTATTTTTTATTTGTCAAATAAAAAAGTGTTGTCCAATAGTAGCTCTCTTTTTATGAATCTAAGGCTGCTATTGGAAACATTTGACATAGATTAACGATTGTAATAGTAGCCTGAACGCATGGGTGAAAAAAAATCAGCTGTTCTGTAAATTTTACTGAAATAAATGCACTTTTACAATACACTTTTGGTTCAGAACCACCGAAGTTGATTCAGTATGGGTCCTAGGGTAAAATTGATTCTTATTTGTTTATTTTTTTATTATGTTCTTTGATGTAGATTGACACCATGATGTATTCCTAAATCGTTCTGTAACTTGCTGGATGTGACATCTGTCTTGAATCAAAATTAAACTAAAAGCGAGATCGTTTGACATAAAACAATAAGTCTAGTTTCGGCGAAACGTGTGTTGGGCTGGTTTTAAGAATCAATGTTTTGAAAGTATATTGAAAAACAATCGCATTGATAGGTTTCTGGATGCGTTAAAAATAATAAAAAAAGAAGTCTACCGCTAGCATAGGGTATATTAAGTTGTTTTACAATAAGCAATAAGGTGAAAAATGTAAGCAAGGGATTTAGTGACGCCACTTCAGTTAGATATTCGGCGGTAGGTACAGGTATTTTATTGTGCGCTAAGTTGCGACTTATTAACATTCCAATACTCATTTTATGTCCAAGTTAAAAATTATTTACAGTGGTATATTGTGATTTATATTTATGTGCCACGATCTTTCAAACAAACGAAGTGAACGAATGAGTGAAATCTGGACAAGCATGCTTTACTTGGCCTTTTCAACAATCCAGTGGGACAAAGATAAACATCAGTTCATCGTTTTAAAAAATGGATTACCTTATTAACCGACTTCCATAAAGGAGGAAGTTCTCAATTTTTTATGTATGTTCCCCGATTACTCAAAGGCACCTGGACCGACTTGAAAAAATATTTTTTGTTTGAAAGGGTATATTTCCCAGGTGGTCCCATAGAAATTTTATCAAAATCAGTTCAGTATGTTGGTTTTTATACCAAAATAACTGGAAAAATATGTCATCCAAGTAAACGAATTGCGTATTTTGAAGTCTGTTTTTTTTTAAGTTTTTTAAACTACTCATACTTTTCAAAAAATACATGAGATTATTTTTGATTAGGCATAATTTATGTAGAATACACTAGATTAAATATATCCACACTAAAACGGTCTGAAAAATATCGGAACAATGAAAGTGTTTCGATATTTATTAGGTTCAGTCTTACTCGACGTTAACAATCCCTCAATGCTACTTCAAAAGCTGTATGAATAATCACAGCAACTCTTAAAATATTGAAGAGAGCTCATTAAAAGTGAACCTAAGTACACGAAATCTCGGCCACTTTTAATAGTTGTCATTTTGTAAGCAACTTGGAATCTAGTACATCCTACATCGCTGAGAAGCATTGATATGCAGTATTATTTAGAAACGCCTAATTGTATTTAAAACGTACATCGCTACAAAAGTCTGCTCAGTGCTCATACACAAAAAACATATTATTATTATATTAGCCCACATCTTCCCATTGCTGAGCAAAGGCCTCTCTTCCCTCTTTCCATATTTGTCTATCGGATGCTATTGTAGACCAATTCTTATTGAAATTATAAACTCATCTCTCCACCTCTTTCTAGGCCGGCCTTGCGGCCGTTTAACGCGTGGGAGGACCCAGTCTGTGGTTGATTTTGCCCATAATTCTTCTGGCATGCGACAGAAAAATAAATAATTTTAAAATACTTTTATGAAAAGGGCAACACTTTTATGTAAATTGTATCTTATAGGGGACAATTTTATTTTCGTTGTTACATTTTCAAGTTCAGTAATCAAATGAATGTAAAACTCCAAAAAGCATCTTCCCCGCTGCTTTATTATATCTCCAACAGCTGCTTATGTAGAGCATAACTTCTCATTCACTGCTAAGCGAGAATTTGACGAAAATTCTGAAGTGACGAAGTGGCTGTCTCGGTGACTAGTATATAGTTACTTATTTTTGTGGCTTCGCGATTTGGTTTTTGTGTGGATGCGGCGAAAATTATGAACTTTTCACAAGTTATTGGTTTGCAACTGCGATGTTGAACGCAACCAACTTGATAAGTACATAACATCACACAAGTGTGCTGACATTAAGGTGGATACATGTATATTTAATTCCACTTTTTATTTCAAAATAATACTCGTTTGCTCAATGCTCACGGAGGCGCGGCCGCGGCCTGCTCAAGTGTGACGTGAGGGTAACAACGGTGTTATAATGTAAAATCGTTATTTTTATACATTATGAAACAAGGGCCTCGGGAATGGCAAGATTGCAACATGGTTGTACGAAGCCAGGTTTAGATGTGTAACTGATGTGACGCGAATAGGCGCTGATGGCACTGAGGACCTTAAAAATTTTAATCCTATAAATCAGCACATGGATCAGCATGAGGGTTTCTCTTGAACTAATGTTAAAATTACTACGCTGATTTTAATATTGTATAATAATAAAAAGCTTTCGGTAAAGCAACATTATGACGTTGATGGTCGGCGATATGGGCGGTATATATTGTGCTTGCTTATAGGTAAGCGTTACATCAGCGACCATCGGGACTTCCAGTCGCCACGCAATATTCTCGTTGCATTACAGGGTATGAACACACACGTCTAAACCGGGCTTTAAATGACAATGAGGCGTTTGCAGAAGAAAAAAAAGTTCCAAATAACGTACTAGATGGCATCGTGGTCGCAGAAAAATATCTGTCAAATTTCAAGTGTAATCGCTCTATACAGAATACCTATTTCCAGGGAAATGTCACACTATAATTATCAGTGACTAGATGACCTAGATGTACTCCGTGTCACCTATCAATGAATGGACCTGATATTTTCTCAACGTTTAAACCTTCCCTGGACTAAAACCAAAATCAGCTAAATCGGCCCAGCTGTTCTCGAGTTTTAGCGAGACAAACGAACAGCAATTGATTAATATATATATATAAATAAAATATTAGGTAGGCTAACCTATAACTAATACTTGACACTGGCAAATCGCTAATCGCGGGGTCCAATATAAAAAAGAAGAAGAAGAAAGTGACAGAATTATTTTTAGAATGTATTTCTAATTGATAGACGCCATCTATCGTTCAATTTATGTACTTTTTTCTTTCTGAAAACGCCTCATTACTATAGGTTCTGTCATAAAGTGGGCGCCTCAGTTCATATAGATCATTAGAATCAATAAGAAAATACTTTTCTTAAAAAGTACAATTCCCTATAACGGACTATTTGGTTTAGTTCCATAGAAAGTACAGCGCTCGCTATTTGACGAAACCCTAACGGTGTATCGCTCCATACCCGACATTTATGTATATTTTTGTATATAAATGACACTATAAATATTAAACAATGTAAAATATCAAAGCATACACACTAGATAAAACTAGGACTGATATCTCTGCCTGGTTTTACTCGAATCTCCGTAATTGTAATTTTTATATTAAAAAAAAGTTATTTTTAACGTATTTAATGTTAAAATAAGTGGAATGTCGAGGTGCCATTATACCAATTTGTATTCCTGTTCCTTTAATGTTATAGTAGTTCTTCGTTTCTCCTTCGGAATGTATTCAATAGTTTAGTAAAAACAACTCAATTTTATTAGTCATGGGCTCAAAATATCGATTAAATCTCAAAATTCGCATTTAGTCTTCCTATTATGGCAAGTAATCTACTTTTCGATTCGATTATAATTTGTCATACTTTTAGGTAGAATGTAATTATTATTATGAAAATTAAACAGTATTGCCAAATGATCAAAATGATATTAGACTGATATCTTTCGACATTGCTATTATATAAAATTTGTAACTTATACGCATTTTTTATTAATAGCTATATGAGTTACGTGTATTAAAAAATGGCTCAAAAAGACATAATATATGGTAACTGGTAAACAAAGTTGCATATCACATGTATTATATACCCTCAAGTTGTATCTGCTCTTTGTTTAAGGGGTTGTTCGGAACGCACGGCTATCTCCTCGCATATCGACATTTTAAAGCTATTTAAATCACCGAGTGGAGATATCATGAAAAACCATTTCGTTTTATACAAATGGGAATCATTTATTTTGGCGACGCAGTACTAAAAAAATATATTTTTAAGTCTTCTGCCAATAATAATCATCATCGTTATCCACTTCGGAGTATAGATCTCCTCATTAGCGCGCCATGCTTTCCGGTTCTGTGCCAGTCTCATTCAGTCTTCCTAATGCCTTGACAATGAGTTCCTATCACTCGGCGAACGAGCAGCTTACCTAACAGACCTCCAGGTCTTGCTTTCCGCCGTGCGGCCACCATTCTGTGACTGCTTTGATCCACCGTCCGCCTTCCCTTCTGACCAAGTGTCCTACCCATCGCCACTCAGTCTTGTGAGCAGTCTACGTTTTCGACCTTCCTTTATCGTCGAATTTCTAAGTTTGTTATAGAATCCATAAAAGAGAAGTCCAACATCGCCCTTTCCGTCGCATATTGTGCCGCTTTGATTTTTGATCTGCGCCAATATAATTGTCATTTTATTGAAACCTTTAAAGCATTTGTCTTACCTACAAATATGAATAAAATTATCTTCCATTGTTATAACATTCAGTGATTTTGTCTTTAAAAATTTAGTTTTGCTAGAGAGAGAGAGATAGAGAGAGAGAGAGATAGCCTCGCGTGTCGGGCAAAGGCTTAACGTACAGTTGTATTGATCTCTCGATAGATAATGAGATTTTTGTTTATTTATCGGTCATTATGTATAAGTGTAGATTTTTTTTTTCGTCGTGCAAGCCAAAGAGCATGATGTATCTTTTATAATTTCTATGTATCGTAATTGTAAGTGTACCATGTTAATGCCATTTTATTAGTGAATGTCGATACAATACGCAAGTTGTGTAATGTACTATAATATTGTATATTTGTATGTAAACCGCGGGGGTAATGTTTCCGTTGTAGAGTGGTCGACCAATCGTGTATCCGATGGAACGTCGTTTTCATCGTTAGTAGTACTCAATGGCATTATTTCTCCTAAATGTAAGCTAGATTACCGTAATAGATTATTTAAATGACAATGTGAATATTTTTAATTAACAAGATGAATGTTACGACATGTGATTTCAAAATAATAAAAAAATAAATAAATTTTACATGAATCTTGGGTTTTTTATTCTGTTTTCCGCGCAAAGACTGGTCCAAGACCCCAGGACCGCCAGAAGTTACTTATTTTGTGACGAACGTCACAACGATTTCGCGCGTCACAAAATTAATAACGTCTGATGACCCTAGGATCTAGAAATATATCTACTCTCTTTCGAAAGACTTCGAGATTACAATTTATTCAGTTACGAATAAAAAGCTCTGAACTTCAATGCGCACAGATGTAAATTTTCCTGCCTGTTTGGCGGGCAGAGTGCCTACACGCGCAGAGCGGCGTTTTGACCGACCACGAAGTAAATAGAGAAGGAAAACTGATCCCACCACCATGCGAGATTTATAGCTAGGAAGAGAGAGCGGTTGATACAACGCATGAGGTCTGATAATGTAGACACGAGACGTGCATGATTGGTGGATTGCACGCATGCACTTGTGTTGGCAAACGTGCGCAAGAAAGACACTTGCGGTAACATCTGAGATCTCATCTCAAAAAGATTAGCGCGTAGCTCAAGTAATTCATAGGCATTCATTCTGCTAAAAAAACAACTCTGTAATTATATCAGTTTTAATAAATGAATTTTTATATACAAGGTACAAAAGTATCGCATAGCGTTATAAGAATCAAGTGTACAAATACTGTATTCAGTGAAAAATCATAAACATAACGTAAAAACGGCTGGAACATACAGAATATTCAAATTGCTAGTCTTTGAACATAACGCAATAAAAAATATGCTACAATTTAAAACGAACTATGTATTATAATAATTCATATTTATAAAGCCATTTTCTAAATTACAATACATAAGGTGGGTAGAAAACGTTTCTGTTGCAGTATATTATGTAGGTTTACGTCGAAGAAATGTGCTAAATCTAATCATAGCAGAAAGATCTATCCATCTACTATTCTGCACATGACAGCATGGAACCTAATGATTACAAAACTGTGAGAGTATAGTGACACAAGATGACGTCATAGCGAGACCTAAATATATAGTATTAATAGTGTCAAGACAATTTATACGACAGTGGCTATCCTGCAATGAGGGCTACCGCGTTTGAATCTGGCACTAGAGGCGCTGGTGTAGTGAGGTCTCCGAAATGACTAATTACTTACGATTTTCAGTACCTAATTTGATCTTTAGGCAACTCATAGTCGTCACGTCAGGCGTGAAATGTTTTTACAAACCCGCGAATATTTTAAAGGGGTATAGTTGTCTCTGCCAATTGCTAACCACTGCTTTAAGAGAGTTTTGTCTTTCGGAAACATGTACCTACTCCTTTTTATTTTCGAACAAAACGGAACTGCACAAAATTGAGGCATGCTCTATACTTTCTTCCATTGCACTTTACGTTACTAGGAAATGATTTATAATTAAACTCTGTTTCCACGCGCGTAATAACAAATTTTGACAAGATCTCAATCGTCGGTGGCGCCAACTGGTGACCATAAAAACGGTATCCCTCATTCCTGTCGAACCTGATGTAGATTTTCTATCACATCACGCACTCTCATTTCTCGTCATTTCAACAGACAATACAATCTTCTTTCTACCATGCTTAATCAGTGATGTTGTCAAATAAATAGCAAGTATATAGTACAAGCCGCCCGCTAAATAGATTTTAGACAAGGCACCTTAACTTAGAATAAGAGATCTAACACCTATTGCTTTGGAATACAACTGCCTACATTAAAACCAAGTTATTCTGAGCGATAAAATATAACCTGAGACAAAATGAATTAATGAGGACGGACTTGTGACCAATGAAGGCTGATTTTTCGAAATTAAGCGTTCTGATTGATCACTATTTCGTCCTGTAGGGTAGGGGTACTGATTTATTCATTTGTTTTAGATTATATGGGCGCAGACATTAGCGTTTTATTTCATCTAGATTCAAAACTAACGTTAAATTCTTAGCTACGTATAGAACGTAGGTACGTTATGTACCTATTGTACGACATGTTTAAATATTACGTGATATATTTAGAATATGTGGATATCTTCAACATAATTTTACACTAACATAAACATTTTTAACGAAATAGACGTAACTACATATAAATCATAAGTTATTACATAAACAATTATAATAAAATTAAACAGAAGTAGATCCATAAATAATCATGTTTCATAAAAAAAATAGTATAATGTAAACCAAGCTATGATTGTTATGATTACATAAACTTCAGTTCATCGAAGAGTAATTTTGAAAGGTTAATGTATAATTTTCTATAGAACTGGCCCCAAAAACAAAGTTTATTGTAGCACTGAGAAATTATTGTTGTTATGCGTATTGAATGCTTTCATTATAATTTTGCATAATATATAAGTACCTACATATAATTTTAATTGGAAAATAGAAAGAAAAGATATTAAAGAATTAAGAGTGAACATAACTCATATAGAACATAGGAATATTTTGTTTTGTTTTGAATGTTTGACAAAGACATTTACTTAAAGATTTCAGAGAGTAATTATGCCTTTCTCTTAATGAATTTTAGCATTAGATGGTGACTTCAAATCAATCATGATTATAATGCTACAATTGACATCAGTATCTGGGGCAGTATTACACATTGTCCTTTAATATAATGTGGGCCTAATGTAACGCACTCACTAAATCTTAAGAGTTCATAGTCCGACCATCGTCTGTCTCACTCGCGCATACCCACATTTTTTAAGATATAAAATGACTGAATGAACTTATAAAAAATCGTCGTTTGTAAAACTAGAAAACAACATCACAAATATTCCACAAAATTTTCAATTTGATCCAAGTAAATTTTCATACATAAAAATCATTTTTACGTTAATAATTTCGAAAAATGTTTTTTAGGTATAAAATTAACCCGGTTTAAATTGAAATTTTTGCAGACTACTTGTGATGTTGTTTTGTAATTTTACAAACGACGATTTTTTTATAAGTACATGCAGTCATTTTATATTTTCAAAAATGTAGGTATGCGCGAGCGAGACGGATGACGGTCGGACTACGGACTTTTAAATTAAAATGAGAAGAGTAAAAACACATGCTAGCCTTTTCTAATCAATGTAATAAGAAAAAGTAAGCACAACCTTTAGTCCATAGCTTGAGTTTTAGTGAATGTGTTACAGAATTCTGTAACTAGTCAGTTCCAATTAAATTCAGGCAGCAAATCATAAGAATAGTTACTAATAATAACATCATCTTTCATCATCATGTACTCTAAGTATTGAATAGAGTCATTATTAGAGTCTTATTAAATAACTTATTGGAATTTGTCCATTAATCAATATAAAATTAGTAAATATGATGACTTAAACATAATTATAGATATTTAGTGCTTATATCATTATGCTAACTAGGTCTACCTACTCTATAACAATCTGTCTTTCAAAAATTACAATGGAATTTATAAATGCAATAGTGCTTGCTCCTGTTTGTATACTTCGTGATAAGCGTTACGAATCAGTACATAGGGGAAACAGGATTCCAATAGATCCATGGTGAGGAATGGTGACTCCTGGACAATTAGATCGAGGAGTAGGTACACTGACTCTCTGTTCTTGATGGCTTCCTTCTCAGTTTCCTGGCCGAGTCGTAATAATGAAGACGATGCCAGTGCCAAGAACTCTTTCATGCGGTCTTCAATGTCACCTTGACCGCAAATGGTGAAAAGCGCGCCGAATATGTGGTTGATTGCTGGTGCTATGCAGTGAATGTTGTTGGAGTGGCCTTCCAACGACGGCCGATAGAAGGAACCTTCGCTGCGCGCTAGCCTCGGAAGCGAAACCGCAACAAACACCATGAGAAGGCATACAATTAAATGCTCTTCCTCTTCTGCTTCTACTTTCTGTTGACGCAGTGCAGATGCTAAAGTAGGGTCTACTTTACAGGACAGGCCAGCAGCTGAACACATTTCGGAAATAACGCGCATTGGATCGCCACTCGGCAGTTGCTGCTGAAAATCTTTAATAGAGCTAATCAAGAAAGGAATTCGCCGTTCCAAAACGTCTAGCAGTGATTCCTGTGCAATCTGTCTGAAGCTTAATATCACCCCAATTATTGTCATTCTTAGAAGAACATTATCAACCTGCTGCAATCGTTTGAACTGTTCTCTCATTATATCTGGTTTATCGAAGTTGGTTCGCAACATTTGAAGTACTTCTTTGTTTTGTATAACTAACTTCTTCAGTTCTTGAACTTGGCTAGCAATGTGCCACATCAGTGTTTCACTCAAGAGCTTCATACCATAAGGCCCAATCAACTCCGCCAAAGCTCTCAATTCGTTAATATCTGAGTATTCCTCGGCATTGAATGGAATGGCACCTTCAGCTGTAAGACTCACAAAAGCTTTTTGGTTCATGGAAAAGCAAATACTGCCAGCACTCACTCTCCGGAGTAAGATTTCCGAGTACCACTGTGTGTACAGAGATGCTATCGTTTTTTCTCCATGGCTGTCCATATTTTGAGTTTGTTGTAATAGACAGTTGTTGAAGACACGCGTAATATCAATATGAACGTAATTTTCTACAGTTTGCAACACATTCATGTAAGCTCTAACGCTGACTAAAAGTTCTGATGGTTTTGCAATTTCACTTGTATCTTGATTGAACATTACCATCCCAACCAAGGCTTTAGAAAATCTTGTTTCTAGATGTTGGTGCAAATATTCTCTTGGTGCAAATGTATACTCCCACACATTAACAGTGGCACAGTAGTTGATAGCGAAACATAATTCTGTCAAAGCCATGTGAAGTTTGTCCATTGTAGTCAATTCCTCTCTAGTCTTTCTGTAGCTCTCTGCTCCAGGTTTTACAATTTCAATCGTATTTTTTTTGTTTTTATCTTTTTTCTTTCTATTAGCCAACTGGGCGATTGTTTGCGCACAATGTTTTGGAAGCAATTTGTCACTCATTGTGCACTGTTCATCACAGATAGTGGTGATAATATTCTTGGCCTCCTTAGCCATTTCATCTAAGAATATGTTCACTACAGACAGACTTCTTTCTCTAATATGGTGTCTCTCTTCAGGACACAAATCATGTGTGCAGTTTTGGAAATGACTGCAGATGAGAGGGAATGCAATTATGTAGCGATTCTGAGCTGGAAACTCAAGGCACATGTGGAATTGGTTTTCAAAGATTTTGCTATAAAAGCAAAATATTGAGAGATCAGATGTTTCTACCAGGATTTCATCCAGATTGTCCACCATCTTGGTATGGAAAACCATTTTGTCTATGAATTGTGCCAACTCTCTTTGATCAATAAGATTAAACGGAGCTTTGGCAACTGAAGTATATGCTTGCAATCTGAACCAATCCAACCGGAAGGCACGGAAGTCGAATGTTTGGTTGTCTTCCACTTGTTTGACATTTAAAGCTGCTGCTGTATTACACAGTGATGACAGAATGATACTTTCATCTTCTGGACAAACTTGCAAGTTCTGTATCATCAGATTCAGAGCTACTGCGTCAAATCCTGATAAATACTGCACATAGTACCTTTGCATCACTTGACTGTATTTTCGCACTAAAGCTCTTAGCTCTTCCATATGGAACAGTAACTCAGGCAGCTGTCTGTCAACTAAATCTTCGGCTGCTTTGCCTTTAACCTTTTGTGGAGGGTTGTCATTATGCCGTAACAACCAGAACACCTCATCTCTGGCATAGCTCAAGCCAATAAATATCAACAGAGCTTTTGGGCCTAGTAATCCAGGCTGATCGGTCAACATGAGACCAAGTTCTTTCAAAGCTGTACGTAAAAATTTTCTTCTTTCTCTGTGTTTGTAGCCAGCTTTTTGGACAGCATGATGGTAGCAGTCCTTGACTTCAGATATCCTCTTTCCATAACCTTTTATACCATCAAAGAAGCTTTGGATGTAAGTGTGGATGTAGATAACTTCATCTCGGAATAGTGCAACGACCCATCCTGATTCCAAGGCACTAACCCACATTTTATTAGCATGATCTTGTGACAACATAGTATGGCACATTGCAAAGCCAAATATAACCCACCTTTCCAGAGATTCCAGAGAAATGTATTCACAAGACATGGTGTTTGTTTCAGATGGTTTCAGAAGCTGGGCAGGATTACTGACCAGACTTAGTTTCTGTTCAGATCTCCAGTGTTCAGCTGTCAAGTTTCTAGCAGGATATACATGCCACAATGAGTTCAGAGCTCCAGCAAGAAGCTTTTGGTGAGGCAAGAACTCTTCTGAGAGTTTTTTCAATGGAGCATCATAGTCAACAATGAGTTGTCCCAACCGAGGGAAACTTGGGTCAATCTGGTTGTGGACCATTTCATGAGCAGCATTAAACAAACCCAACACTGCTTTGCGGTCTTCTACCCGGGACAGTAGAATCATCAAAGAAACATAGGTGGTTATCAGATCGAGGTAGTTTTTAGTCAATTCAAAGTTCAGAGTCAGGTCTAATGTAACCTGACAGGCATTCATAATGTTCAAAAGTTCACAAACATTATCTTTGAAGTCTAAAAGATCTACAAATGTATAGTAATACAAGGAGAGCGATTTTATTATTTCGTTCCTTATATTTGTGATTGCCTGTAAACCTTTGACGTCAATGTTTGGAAATCTTCTTACAATGTGCTTGATGGAAGACTCTAAAGCCTTATCCGAGAGAAAAGCCGGCTTCGATTTAGCGTCTCCACATGCTTTCTTGATGTTGTATATTCTCGTTAGCATTCCAATTCCTCGCTCATTCAGTATAACTAATTTTTCAGCCAGCTTCTGCTGGCTGATGTGAACCGACCTCGACATGGTAGACATGTTTCTGAAACAAACAGTTGCATTAGCCGGATGAGCTCAGTCTATACTCCCCTATGAGTAATAAACAGCAGTTGATAGGTAGGCAGTAGGTACGTAATTGCGCGATATCACATCCGTTTCCGATTGGACATAGAAGGAAACGAGATAATAGGGAGTCATTAATACCATATTACTGTTTATTATTACTACTAGTGATTAGCTTCTAAAAAAGTTTCTATGAAGACTACATAAATACAAAATTCTTAAGTAGTGCACCAAGATGCCTCACCTGGAATATTCACAAGGAACCGATTAGGGAAGAGTTCAACTTCTCATATCAATGATGAATATTAATTATGTTCTGGAAACACATATTTTATCACTTCAGCATCAACTTATGCCGTAATTAACAATTTCAAGAAAAGGGAGTGCCAGAACAACGCTCATCCATTCATTGCATTTGTTGGAAATACATGACAGTGACAGTTGACACTAGCAGCTAGCAGTCAATTAATCAACTTCTTCTTCTTTTTGTCCCTCACGGGGTTTGGACTCGCGCGGTTTGCGCAGTTGTCATTTTCAAGTTTCGTAAATATTCACGTTTTAGTTTAAAGTTAGGGAAACGAGACACGCGAAAATTTTATTATAAGGATAAGATAGGATCAGCACCCTTATTCTAGTTCTAATCGGTTGTCGGTTTGTCAATTTTGTCGGTAATGAGCCGGCTATCGAATAAAGCTCCATTCGACTCCAATGGGTATTCACGAATTCGAATTTATGCCCGTCGGTCCCATTTTTAGTATAGAAATCTCGAGAAACCAAAGACAATCTCCACTCATCCTCAACTGGATCCGCCGGGATTCGGGTAGACCGATTCACAAACTCGAATCCGTACCCTTATTCTAGTTCTAATCGGTTGTCGATTTGTCAATTTTGTCGGTAATGAGCCAGCTACCGAATAAAGCTCCATTCGACTCCAATGGGTATTCACGAATTCGAATTTATGCCCGTCGGTCCCATTTTTCGTATAGAAATCTCGAGAAACCAAAGACAATCTCCACTCATCCTCAACTGGATCCGCCGGGATTCGGGTAGACCGATTCACAAACTCGAATCCGAAGGAGTTTGACATATAAATTCGATGGCTAATTCGATATCGCTCCCGACAGGATAAACCTGTCGGGAGCGATATCGAATACATTTTAATAATATAAGAGCACTTTTTTGATATTTTCAATTACCATTTTCCATAATTTGACATAATATATTCACCTAATAGTCAAATGTACCGATTTTACGGGTTTTAAAATTCCCTAATTATGATTTCCAAAGTTTCAAAATGTAATATTTTATAGTTGGAGAGCTTAGTCAGATTACACGCATGGCGCTCAAAATATATTAAATATTTTATACTTGTTACTAATAAATGGCAAATACATTAAATGCACGAGTACAGGTAGAAAATAGAAGAACTTTGAAATCACACACACACATGCACACACACAACCAACAAGATATTTTCGAAGCATGCTTCACTTATTGAAGCTACAAATTTACCAATGAATTATATGCCATAATTAATATGATGGATCAAGTTATATGTATATTATGCAATAAATTACATATTTTGTCAGTCGCTGGTCATAATTAAGCATTTTTTTACTTCTATCGCGAATCACCTATCTAAAAACATGAAACTGACTCTGAAAACTAGCTTGTCTATGTCTTATCCTATCGGTAACACGAGGTCATTACCGATTTGGTACCGACTGGTGCCATTCGAATTTGTGAATAGGGTTATCGAAGGTTATCCATTCGATTCGGTAGGTTTTTCGCGGGAACTTAATTAAAAAATGTCACAGTTTTCTTTTATTATTCTAAACTTGTGTTATTTCACATAAAGATTTTGTAAAGATGATGTTTTTTTAATCTATTAGTGTTCGTTTACGTGCACGAGTTTGAAATGAGAGTGATGAAACATACTTCTTCACGTTGTAACTTACAAAGTCCTTAACAGCTCCTAGTAAAATAACCAAGTCATGACATGAACTTTATTCACTATCAACCGAGTATCTCGTTATGATCCTTAGATTCAAGTTACTTGGCTTACCAAGTAACTTGAGATTGTGACTAAAACTTATATTATTTGTATTTTTCATGAAACTTTTAACATATTATTTTGGCAAATGAGCCAATCGTGGCCAATAAAAGAAAAAAAATATTTGACGGTTGCTACTGTTAAATTTACAAACTTTTTTTAGTGACTTGATACCGCTAAAGATTTCGATTAACTGTTTAAAAAATCGATTAAAGTTCGATTCTTTTGTGTTTCAAAATTTTCATTTTCAAATAAAAGTAAGAAAATCGTATTTTTTTACAGTTCAAATAGGGATCAGTCAATAATGCGAGCTAGTAAAGAAAGTTCTTTATATTTTGCTGGGGCTGAAGTAGCACACATTTATATTTCTAACCGATTTCAAAAAGAATGAGGTTCATAATTCAACTGTATGTTTTTTTTTGTTGACAATATTATAAATTCTACACCGATCTATCGACTCCATAGATAAAGAAATTTAATGTTCTGTGATAGCAGTGATAGCTTATAAAATAATGATATTTTTTTTTATTGTTACTAGAGGAGCATCCGGTGTCATTCCTCCTTCTCGCTTTCGACCTACACTGTCTCTCGTATTCCTTTCCTTTGTCCGGTGGACGTTCACTGTTATCCAAATCATATTAATTATCTTACATCATCATAGCAAATACTAAGTTTTATTATTTGAATTGTGTAACATTACGTCACTTTAGTGCTTGTTTAAAACAACTACCACACAGAGAGAGGAGCGTGGGAGAGAAGTGTGTGGTTTCATGTTTGTCTTTACGTTGCTCATTTGGCAAACAAATGAATAAATTTTGGTTTGAATTTACTTATGAAATGAAATTTATTTGCAAGAATGTAGGTAAATAAGGTCTTAGAAATTAATTACAATTTTCCATTACATTCGATCATTTCTCAAGTGCAAATATTAGATAGTGAATCAATATGACATAAATAATATTAAATTAGAATTGATTATAATAGGTGTACTATTATATATATTATGTAAATTACATCAAACATAAATAACTGTGCTGTCTTAAAAGTAGGTACTACAGTAGTAAAAATACAATAACGTTACGAAAATTACACTTTCACGAAAATGACATGCAGCATGAGATAAATCTAAAAATCGGTTTTTCCAAGTCAGAAAACCAATTTCCGATTAATCGATTGATAATCGACATGTCACATGCCGCTTTCAATCAATGGAACCGTGTGGGATGATCAGCTGATACCTTATGGAATGGAAATGTCAAAATTATTCGATATTCGAGAAACCTGAATCGCTAATTCCGCAAACCGTGTGAAATCCTTCGAGATCTCTCTCCATATCGAAGATCGCATCGAATCGAATATAATCTGAATAAGGGTGCCGAAGGAGTTTGACATATAAATTCGATGGCTAATTCGATATCGCTCCCGACAGGATAAACCTGTCGGGAGTGATATCGAATACATTTTACTAATACATTTTAGTAAAATAAGATCACTTTTTTGATATTTTCAATTACTATTTTCCATAATTTGACATAATATATTCACCTAATAGTCAAATGTACCGATTTTACGGGTTTTAAAATTCCCCTAATTATGATTTCCAAAGTTTCAAAATGTAATATTTTATAGTTGGAGATCTTAGTCAGATTACACGCATGGCGCCGTAAATATATTAAATATTTAATACTTGTTACTAATAAATGGCAAATACATTAAATACGTGAGTACAGGGAGAAAATAGAAGAACTTTGAAATCACACACACAGATGCACACACACAACCAACAAGGTATTTTCGAAGCATGCTTCACATAATGAAGCTATAAATTTACTAAAGAATTATATACCATAATTAAGTTGATGGATTAAGTTATATGTATATTATGCAATAAATTATATATTTTGTCAGTCGCCGGTCATAATTAAGCTTTTTTTTACTTCTATCACGAATCACCTATCTAAAAACATGAAACTGACTCTGAAAACTAGCTTGTCTATGTTATCCTATCGGTCACACGAGGTCATTACCGATTTGGTACCGACTGGTGCCATTCGAATTTGTGAATAGGGTTATCGAAGGTAATCCATTCGATTCGGTAGCCGGCTCAAATTCAAGGCAATTTTTCGCTGGAACTTAATTAAAAAATGTCACAGTTTTCTTTTATTATTCTAAATTTGTGTTATTTCAAATAAAGATTTTATAAAGATGATGTTTTTTTAATCAATTAGTGTTCGTTTACGCACACGAGTTTGAAATGAGAGTGATGAAACATACTTCTTCACGTTGTAACTTACAAAGTCCTTAACAGATCCTAGTAAAATAACCAAGTCATGACATGAACTTGTTTCACTATCAACCGAGTATCTCGTCATAATCTAAGCCAAGTACCTTGAGATTCTGACTAAAACTTATATTATTTGTATTTTTCATGAAACTCTATCATATTATTTTGGCAAATGTGCCAATCGTGGCCAATAAAAGAAAAAAAATCTAGACGGCTGCAACTGTCAAATTTACAAACTTTTTTAGTGACTTGATACCGCTAAGGATTTCGATTCACTATTTAAAAAAATCGATTAAAGTTCGATTCTTTTGCGTTTAAAAATTTTCATTTTCAAATAAAAGTAAGAAAATCGTATTTTTTTACAGTTTAAATCAGGGATCAGTCAATAATTCAAGCTATTAAAGAAAGTCTATTATATTTTGCTGGGGTTGAAGTAGCACACATTTATATTTCTAACCGATTTCAAAAAGAATGAGGTTCTTAATTCAACTGTATGTTTTTTTGTTGGCAATATTACAAATTCTAAACCGACCTATCGACTCCATAGATAAAAGAATTTGATGTTATGTGATAGATGTGATAGTTTGTAAAAAGTTTAATATATTTTTATTTGTTGTTACTATGAGAGCATCCGGTGTCATTCCTCCTTCTCGCTTTCGACCTACACTGACTCCCGTATTCCTTTTTCCGGTGGACGTTCATTGTAATCCAAATCATATTAATTATCGTACATCATCCTAGCAAATACTAAGTTATATTATTCGAATTGTGTAACATTACGTCACTTTAGTGCTTGTTTAAAACAACTACCATACAGAGAGAGGAGCGTGGGAGAGAAGTGTGTGGTTTCATGTTTGTCTTTACGTTGCTCATTTAGCAAACAAATGAATAAATTTTGGTTTGAATTTACTTATGAAATGAAATTTATTTGCAAGAATGTAGGTAAATAAGGCCTTAGAAATTAATTAAAATTTTCCATTACATTCGATCATTTCTCAAGTGCAAATATTTAATAGTGGATCAATATCACATAAATAATATTAAATTAGAATTGATAATAGTAGGTATACTATATATTATGTAAATTACATCAAACATGAATAACTCTGCTGTCTTAAAAGTAGGTACTACAGTAGTAAAAATACAATAACGTGACGAAAATTACACTTTCACGAAAATGACATGCAGCATGAGATAAATCTAAAAATCGGTTTTTCCAAGTCAAAAAAACAATTTCCGATTAATCGATTGATAATCGACATGTTACATGCCGCTTTCAATCAATGGAACCATTTGGGATGATCAGCTGATACCTTATGGAATGGAAATGTCAAAATTATTCGATATTCGAGAAACCTGCACCCTTATTCTAGTTCTAATCGGTTGTCGGTTTGTCAATTTTGTCGGTAATGAGCCGGCTATCGAATATAGCTCCATTCGACTCCAATGGGTATTCACGAATTCGAATTTATGCACGTCGGTCCCATTTTTAGTATAGAAATCTCGAGAAACCAAAGACAATCTCCACTCATCCTCAACTGGATCCGCCGGGATTCGGGTAGACCGATTCACAAACTCGAATCCGAAGGAGTTTGACATATAAATTCGATGGCTAATTCGATATCGCTCCCGACAGGATAAACCTGTCGGGAGTGATATCGAATACATTTTACTAATACATTTTAGTAAAATAAGATCACTTTTTTGATATTTTCAATTACCATTTTCCATAATTTGACATAATATATTCACCTAATAGTCAAATGTACCGATTTTAAGGGTTTTAAAATTCCCCTAATTATGATTTCCAAAGTTTCAAAATGTAATATTTTATAGTTGGAGATCTTAGTCAGATTACACGCATGGCGCCCTAAATATATTAAATATTTAATACTTGTTACTAATAAATGGCAAATACATTAAATGCGTGAGTACAGGGAGAAAATAGAAGAACTTTGAAATCACACACACACATGCATACACACAACCAACAAGGTATTTTCGAAGCATGCTTCACATAATCAAGCTATAAATTTACTAAAGAATTATATACCATAATTAAGTTGATGGATTAAGTTATATGTATATTAAGCAATAAATTATATATTTTGTCAGTTGCCGGTCATAATTAAGCTTTTTTTTACTTCTATCACGAATCACCTATCTAAAAACATGAAACTGACTCTGAAAACTAGCTTGTCTATGTTATCCTATCGGTCACACGAGGTCATTACCGATTTGGTACCGACTGGTGCCATTCGAATTTGTGAATAGGGTTATCGAAGGTAATCCATTCGATTCGGTAGCCGGCTCAAATTCAAGGCAATTTTTCGCGGGAACTTAATTAAAAAATGTCACAGTTTTCTTTTATTATTCTAAACTTGTGTTATTTCAAATAAAGATTTTGTAAAGATGATGTTTTTTTTAATCAATTAGTGTTCGTTTACGCACACGAGTTTGAAATGAGAGTGATGAAACATACTTCTTCACGTTGTAACTTACAAAGTCCTTAACAGCTCCTAGTAAAATAACCAAGTCATGACATGAACTTGTTTCACTATCAACCGAGTATCTCGTCATAATCTAAGCCAAGTAACTTGAGATTGTGACTAAAACTTATATTATTTGTATTTTTCATGAAACTTTAACATATTATTTTGGCAAATGTGCCAATCGTGGCCAATAAAAGAAAAAAAATCTAGACGGCTGCAACTGTCAAATTTATAAACTTTTTTTAGTGACTTGATACCGCTAAGGATTTCGATTCACTATTTAAAAAAATCGATTAAAGTTCGATTCTTTTGTGTTTAAAAATTTTCACTTTCAAATAAGAGTAAGAAAATCGTATTTTTTTACAGTTTAAATCAGGGATCAGTCAATAATGCGAGCTATTAAAGAAAGTCTATTATATTTTTCTGGGGTTGAAGTAGCACACATTTATATTTCTAACCGATTTCAAAAAGAATGAGGTTCTTAATTCAACTGTATGTTTTTTTGTTGGCAATATTACAAATTCTAAACCGACCTATCGACTCCATAGATAAAGGAATTTGATGTTCTGTGATAGCTGTGATAGTTTGTAAAAAGTTGAATATATTTTTATTTGTTGTTACTAGGAGAGCATCCGGTGTCATTCCTCCTTCTCGCTTTCAACCTACACTGACTCCCGTATTCCTTTTTCCGGTGGACGTTCATTGTAATCCAAATCATATTAATTATCGTACATCATCATAGCAAATACTAAGTTATATTATTCGAATTGTATAACATTACGTCACTTTAGTGCTTGTTTAAAACAACTACCATACAGAGAGAGGAGCGTGGGAGAGAAGTGTGTGGTTTCATGTTTGTCTTTACGTTGCTCATTTAGCAAACAAATGAATAAATTTTGCTGTGAATTTACTTATGAAATGAAATTTATTTGCAAGAATGTAGGTAAATAAGGCCTTAGAAATTAATTACAATTTTCCATTACATTCGATCATTTCTCAAGTGCAAATATTTAATAGTGGATCAATATCACATAAATAATATTAAATTAGAATTGATAATAGTAGGTATACTATATATTATGTAAATTACATCAAACATGAATATCTCTGCTGTCTTAAAAGTAGGTACTACAGTAGTAAAAATATAATAACGTGACGAAAATTACACTTTCACGAAAATGACATGCAGCATGAGATAAATCTAAAAATCGGTTTTTCCAAGTTAAAAAAACTATTTCCGATTAATCGATTGATAATCGACATGTTACATGCCGCTTTCAATCAATGGAACCGTTTGGAATGATCAGCTGATACCTTATGGAATGGAAATGTCAAAATGATTCGATATTCGAGAAACCTGAATCGCTAATTCCGCAAACCGTGTGAAATCCTTCGAGATCTCTCTCCATATCGAAGATCGCATCGAATCGAATGTAATCTGAATAAGGGTGCTGAATCGCTAATTCCGCAAACCGTGTGAAATCCTTCGAGATCTCTCTCCATATCGAAGATCGCATCGAATCGAATGTAATCTGAATAAGGGTGCAGGAGAGCTAGGTAATATGGGAAAATAAATAAATATAATATATTATATAGAATGTATAGATGTTTAAAAATTTCTTGGCGTCACATTCGGTGCATTCTACCAGCTCTTTAAAGGGAATGTCAAGTCCACATATACTATAACCTAGTATTTAACTTTACTTGATTCAAACTAAAGACTAGTTTTATTTGTTCTTCTTCTTTTTGTCCCTCACGGGCTTAGCTCTCGGGGCTTGGACTCGCGAATTAATCAACTTCAAGTGAGAGCAATTTAGTGTTGTTTTTTTCCTTCTTCTTTTTTGTATTGGACCCGCATTAAAGCATTTGCCAGTGTCAAGTATTAGGATTTTTTCAAGTTTCTTTAATAAAACAAGTTGTAAAATAGAATATACGTATAGAGTAATTTTCAAAGTTGAGTCCTGCTTCAGTAAAGTGGTGGTGATATCACTTGTCGCCACTTCACTTCACTTGGTTTAGAAAATCGACAGGCAGGTGGATAGAATGATTAAATTGATCGCCAACATCATATTGATTATTTTTCTAGTCCGGGATAACTTGCTTTAACATCTCGAGAAATCTCGACTTGGCCGGGGCCACTGCAGTGCCGGTATGACAGCTTATGTTATTTATCAACGTCAAAGTCATATCAACGTAACGTCAAGTTTGCAAAATTTGGAAATGGCGTCGTTGCGTTTTGCCTTGTGGAACTTCGCTTGCATTATTCTTCATATTTTGCAAATTAATAATTTTAAATATTAGAAGAACTTTAATAAATAGAGCCAGAAAATCTACTGAAGTTATTTCTTCTTTTTTTGCTCAGCCGTAGACGAGAAATTTAGCAATCATGCCGAGGATTATGATCAAAGGCGGCGTTTGGCGTAACACGGAGGTTTGTCACAGAATTACATTATTTATTAACATTTTTATTATAGAATAGAATTATCTTTAATACAATTTATCACTTAGGATGAAATCCTCAAAGCGGCGGTGATGAAATATGGCAAAAATCAATGGTCCCGTATAGCTTCACTTTTGCATCGGAAGTCCGCAAAGCAGTGCAAGGCTCGTTGGTACGAATGGTTGGATCCAAGCATAAAAAAGACAGAATGGTCCCGAGAAGAGGACGAAAAGCTTCTACACTTGGCAAAATTAATGCCAACACAGTGGCGGACGATTGCGCCTATTATTGGTCGTACAGCAGCACAATGTTTGGAGAGATACGAATATTTACTGTAAGTTAATTCAACTTATTCGAAAACTTGTTTGCAAGAATCAAATAAATTTGCTGAATAAAAATATAAAATTACCAAGTTCTACAATAATCCAAAATTGAAAACTAATAACATTTTGTTACACAAATCAATCCAAACTTGTTTGTAAATTATGTATAAAATCATGATAAAGAAATGTGACAATAATTCTATTTGCAATTGTTTTGCCCAATGACTAATTTATCAGTAAAATAAATATAAATCTTTTAGCGATCAAGCTCAAAAGAAGGAAGAAGGGGAGGATATGGGTGATGATCCTCGCAAACTGAAACCTGGAGAAATAGACCCCAATCCTGAAACTAAACCTGCTCGACCAGATCCTAAAGATATGGATGAAGATGGTAAGAGTTCTGATTTGCTACTCGCACCGACAGTTGCCCTCTAAAAGCGGCCTTAGAGTAAAGGGTTCATTTTGGTACAGACCAAGGATTCCCTCAATGCTGGCTCCCTCAATCTCTCTTGCGCATTACATTTTTAAACCTATAAAAACATTGAGTTGGGATATTAGAAAAGTGAGAAATATTTTAAGAAAAGTTTTTCTTTCATATCTTTTATAATGGCTGAGCAGTAGGAATAATATATGTTTTTTCACTACTCCATCGTCAGTATAAGTGATATCTGAATAAAACTTTTTTTACTATTTATTTATTTTATTTATTTACTTTTTTTATTTTATTTATGTTAATAAATAAATTCGTTTCTCACTTTTCTAATATCCCTATGATAGCTGCGCTTGTTAATCACCACCTTAATAAAGACCTAATTTTAAGATCAGAAGATTAATCTTGAACAATACTAGTTATATTCTAAGATCCAGCTGCAGAATTAGTGCACTCATTGAGTATTCACGCATATTTATGACATTTTTATGGCATTCGACGAATGCGCAATGGCTATAGAGGCTCGTACAACTAGCAATCGCTATCCTCGTCTGACTGTTAAGCACTCTCTTTCACTCTACCTTAAATATTTACCATCTTTAACAGCCAGCAACCCTTATTTGCGGATTTAGCTAAGCACTCGTATATCATTATAAACAGAAAAAAATACCTTTCATTTGATATACAAATAATAAATGTACGTTATGAACGTATAAATGTGTCGAAATTATACCTGGCTGCTAAGAGGTGCGGCCAAGTCCTCAACGGCACCTGTGATTATTTTTTCAAAGTCATTATATATATAAACAAATAAATGAAATTTTTCCCAATAATCAATTAACAATAATTTTATTAAAAATACTAGCGGCTACATTTTGATAAGCACCCTGGTAGATATATATTCTTCTAATCATAAATATGTTTAAAAATTAGATTTTTAGCAAATACTCGATGAGTGCACTAATTCTGCAGCCGGATCTCATACTATTAAAACTTCACAGAACTAGTCAATAATGTTTTTTTTTTACCTAGTTTATGCTGACGATACCGCCATACTAGCTGCACTTAGTGACCCAAAAATTGCCTCACAAATACTCCAAGAAGGACTAAATGACATATCAGACTGGATTAAAAAGTGGCGGATAAAAGCCAACGAAACCAAATCAGTCAATGTTACGTTTACTTTAAGAAGAGGATCCTGTCCTCCAGTCACACTAAACAACATTGAAGTCCCACAAGCAGATCATGTCAGATATCTTGGATTGCATTTAGACAAAAGACTTACCTGGCAAAAACATATTTTCACTAAGAGGAAGCAACTTGGTATCCAAACACGAAAACTTTACTGGCTCATAGGGCGAAAGTCCCAGCTATCTCTCGAAAACAAAATACTCTTGTACAAGACAATACTGAAGCCAATCTGGACGTACGGGATCCAATTGTGGGGCACCGCATCTCACTCAAACTTGGAAATCATACAGAGGTTTCAAAATAAGGCTCTGCGTATGATAACCAACGCGCCCTAGTTTGTACCCAACGAACTACTACACCGTGACCTACGAATGCCCACTGTGACGCAGGAAATCGTACGCCATACCAAGTCCTATAAAGAACGAATACAACAACACCCAAATACTCTGGCTCGGTCAATAATGGAGAATCACAACAAAGCGCGACGATTAAAGCGCAAAATACCTCAAGACCTAATCAATAAATTTAACTACTGTCTAAACAATGAGGATGTGACACAGGTCACATACTGAGCGAGTCAGCGATAGCACCAACCAACATACTTCTGAATGTCCCACGAAGGAGACAGATTGTTGTAAATAATAATATTAAAAAAAAAAAAAAAAAAAAAAACTAGTTTATGCTATATTAACAAATTTTTTTTTCCTTGTAGAATTGGAGATGCTCTCAGAAGCTCGTGCCCGTCTTGCAAATACACAAGGCAAGAAGGCTAAACGCAAAGCTCGTGAAAAGCAATTGGAAGAGGCTCGCCGCCTTGCCGCATTGCAAAAACGCAGGGAACTGAGTGCTGCCGGCATTGCTGTGCCATACAAGTTAGTATATTTATCACAGCTAATTTGAAGAGTTCACTGTGAACAACATTCATATATAATTTTTTTTTTTTACATAAATTATATAAATTCTTTTATTTTTTTATATTAGGTGTTGCGTCTAACCTAACCTCAGCAAAAAGAAAAAAAACCTATAGTAATATTACCCAAAAAGCTTGGGTAATACTAGGTGAACCCAGGACATCCTTTTTTTCATATAAAAAAAAGGTAAAGCAAAAAGGCAAATGGCTCGCCTGATAATAAGCGATAACCGTCGCCTATGGACAACTGCAACAACACTGACATTACTGTTGATTTGCTAACCTGGAAAGGTGCCTGTAGACACCCTTTTTAAAACGCTCTTTCTTGAAGCTTTGAAGCTCGGCGGGAATACCTCCCGAGGAAGGACATTCCACCTAAGTTTACTTACTTATTCTTCAAGCATTACCTGTGACATATCTAATTATATGTGTTGACTTTTTTATGAATTAAACAGTGAATGGGATAAATTGGAAGATATATATATGATAGAGGATCTCTAAGACTTTAAATATCTAACTCTTTTAATTCTTCTTCAACAACCATAACTCCACTTGTGGAATTTGTATATTAGAGTAGAGATATATTTTATACATGCAACAGGCGTAAGAAGAAGCGCGGTGTGGATTATAACTCTGAAATTCCATTCGAGAAGCGGCCAGCAGCAGGTTTCTATGATACTTCCACTGAAGCCGTGGATCCGATGGCACCAGACTTTACCAGGCTCAGGCAGCAGCATCTTGATGGAGAATTGCATTCTGAGAAAGAAGAGGTTGGTTGTTGTTAAGGTTTTAATGCTTATTTCGATACAAATTTGATTTTCGATATCCATCTCACCTTATTCAGGTAACATGGTAACAGTTAACAGGTATCCTTAAAGTCTTTTTTTACTATTTATATTAATTCTTGTTCAATTTCCAGAGGGACAGACGCAAGGACAAGAGTAAACTAAAGCAGCGCAAGGAAAATGATGTGCCTCAGGCCATGCTGCAGGGAGACCAGCCCGCTCGGAAAAGAAGCAAGCTAGTGTTGCCCGAACCACAAGTTTCTGATCAGGTATGATGGCAGAATAACTGTGGCTTACAATTCTTACAATAACTAAAGTTGTGACTAATCTTGTTATACCTGCTATACCATATGGGGCAATTGCTAAAATAACATTAATTTTATTATGACCAAACTCGTACCTAGGAATATTATTTATTATTATAAAAGCATTTATAATATTTATCGAATAAAGGGTTGGACTTGGGGTTTTTTCATAAAAAAAAAGACAAGTCAAAATTATTTTTTATAATCTTGCTTTTTCACTTGGTCTATATCTTATTATTCTAATATTATGCTACATCTCATCTTCAACTTCGACGCGGTTAAATAATCGCGGTTCTACATGCTATATGGAACATACTAAAGATACTCTCTGTATTTATTTTCGTGGTCAAGTTGTCTTCCGATTGGAGTGGAAAGTTTCACATGCAATAAAAGATTGAGATGAACAATTCAATCCTCTGGTACGTTTTATTTTTATTCATGTATTTATTTATTTTCTTAAGTATAAATTTTTACAATATTTTTATAAAATCACATTAAAAACATTATAAAACCTACACCTAGATTGCCACCGGCATTGGGGCAGGGCCCAAGCTGCTGGCGGTGGAGGCTACAGAGTGAGGAACCTCCTGACAATGCGTGCCGTGTCCAAGATAACTGCCTTCTGCATTATTTTTATTATTATTATATTCTAATGATACTGAAATTAAACAATGTTAATGGATTTATCGCGTATATTTTAGACAATTTTATGGTTTGACGTTTTGAACATTTGCAAAAAAATAATATTTCAATGAGTGACAATCGCGAAAACCTTGGAAAACATTCTAATGATATGTTAAAAAACCCTTCCACTAAAATCTGAAGAAAACTCGAGCTCGAAGTGATAACCGACTGCACTATTTCGCTCGTCCCAGGAGTTGCAGCAAGTGGTGAAGCTAGGGCGGGCGTCGGAGGCGGCGCGCGAGTCTGCGGGCGGCGCGGGCGCACCCACCGACGCGCTGCTCGCGGAGTACGCGCTCACCCCCACCCCCGCCACCGCGCTCCGCACGCCCCTGCAACAACAGGACAGGTATGCCACCTACTTTAAGAGTATACTTAAGTCCATGCATTTCACACTTTCCCATTCAGAAAACTGTTTCCTAAATATTCTCCAATTGTGATATTTTTTTAGGGGTAGAAAACAGTTTTTTCAAATTGTATGAAAAACATAAATAAATGGCAAAATTTGCCGCCACAACTGTGCTCTTAAAGAATGTGAATAACTATCAAACAAGCAGGTTACCCCACGATTTTTCACCGTTTGTAGTTGACGGTAATTGACATTACGCACGCGTATATCGCGTAGGTACGAAAAAAAAACAGAGGTGAGTGAGACGGGATATGACCGAGACCTGTGATTCGCAAATCGATTCAAATGTGATTCAAAACTCGATTGTCGTAACTTATTCTTACTTTATATATAAAACATTGTTTTTCAATAAATTAGTCGAAAATTACATGGTACTAAGTTTTCACATGTGTGACGTCACAAAGCTTACTGAGGAGTAACTTACAGTATTTGTCATTGCAGGATACTCCAGGAAGCCCAGAACGTGATGGCTCTGACCCACGTGGACACACCCCTGAAGGGCGGTCTCAACACGCCGCTGGTGCAGTCCGACTTCTCTGGGGCGTTGCCGCAGTCGCAGGCCCTCGCCACGCCCAACACAGTGCTCGCTACACCCTTCCGGTGAGGATGCTAACCTAATTGAGATATGCCAAGAGAGCTTTCGAAATAGCGAGATCTTGCATTTAAAATTACGGCGCGATCTCGCTTTTTTACCCGACTGCGCAAGAAGGAGGGTTATGTTTTTCGATTGTATTTATTGTATTGTATTTTAATTCGGTTTTCAGATCATCGAGGACCGAAGTATCAACGCCCGGCAGTTTCAATACCCCCAGCAATGCAGGACAACTCGGATTAACTGTATGTATTATATTAAAAATGATAGTTATCTTTCTAGCATATCTATATCTATCTCTCTAGCTGTATCATTATTTTTGTTGATGTAATATTTCTACGCTTTCAGACGCCAGGTCTTAGAGACAAGTTGAGCATAAACCCTGAAGACAGAATAAGTGCCGGCGACACTCCGCAAGTAGCGAACCAAATGCAAAAACAGGTAACTCCACTTTGTAAGTCAAGAAAGCAATACTACAGTAATTTGCACTCAAATGATTGGCTAAAAGTTACACAATATTCAACAAATGGCACATGTTTATTAATGTCAGGACCAGGAACTGAGGTCTCAACCATATTCAGTTTTTCATATGTATGCCTCTCCATCGAATATGGTATGAACTTTTGTATTTCTAAGAATCTTGATGTGATAGATATTATCTATAGGAATATCTAGTCTACATGAAGAGAACAAAACCATGAATCATGTTCTATATCATCGCATAGCCACAAAATACACTTAGCTGAATATTTATGGAAGCTTCAACTTTAGTTCCACCATCGCGTATATTACGAAAACATCAACCAATCTCCCTGAAGAATTGTTTCCCACATCTTAAAATCTGAGTATCTTCAAACGAAGAGGCTTAGAGCAAGCTCTGGGCAAGCACTTTAGACACGAGTGAGACAAAGCAAACATAATCTCTCACACTGAAGCATTCGTGGCAATAGTTCAGAGAGCCTTGCTCCGATATTTCAAGATAATAATTTGGCTCTGGTAGATGTTGACATGGGGAAATGCACAAAATACCCTAGCAGCACTAATCACCTCAATATATTCAAATATAAATGCTTAATCCTGAGTAAATAAAGCATGATTCTTGTGAAGTGTTGTATTCACTAAAAATTGACTTCGCGATCGCGGGTACCGCGAGCATAGATTATTATTCTTATACAGGACTAGTCACATGACTAAGTCCTGTAAAAGAATAAGAATCTATAAATATTCGTACAGTTTTGTCACTATTCGGACAGTTCACCATTCGTTTGATATTTCAGCTAAAAGCGTCAGTGCGCACGGCTCTTCAAACATTACCGGCGCCTCGCAACGATTACGAGATAGTAGTACCAGAGCAAGAGGACGAGGCAAACGAGAACACGACACACGCAAGTCTCGTTGAGGACCAGGCAGACGCAGACGCGAGGCTGCAGAGAGAGAGGGAGCTAGAACGTGAGTATATACAAATATATAACGAGAGAAAGCAAGACAAAATAAGTAAAGATATCGAGTAACAGGTGAGGAGTGCACTAATTCAGTATGGGAGCAAGCAAAACACAGCAAGGAAAGTTCTGTGTGGGATATACACAAGCCCAATACTAAGTGGATGTTGAAGATAGAGAGTGATTGAACGTAAGTAAATACGCATATAATGAAAGAGAAAAAAGGTCAAGACAGAATAGTATCTGCATTCCATGTAGATTTACTTAATAACTCATTTTCATTTATTTTTTTCATTTTAATTTTAACCTTAATTAAAATTGTTGTAATAATTCATGCCAGATCAATATTGCAGTCAGTCAGAGTGTCGACTCAGGTGACATACAACGAACATGCTAAGGCCCAAATGATTGTTACAATCAAAACCTTCTTTAATCTTTTAATCTCATTAGTAAATTTATTTCTCTATGTAGCTATTTTATTTTGTTGTAAATATCACTGAAAACTTGTAATTGGTCTTATTTCCTTATCGATATATTAATACTTATAAACCTAGCAATAAGTTTTCCAAAAATTAATAAAATACTAGTATAAGTTTAGAAAACTCAAAAACTATCAACAAAAAAAAAACGGCTGAACCTGAATTTTGATGAAACATAGCTAAGAACACTCTCATGGAAATCTTCTTTCAAACATAAAAAACCAAAATCGGTCCATCCGTTAGAGCTACGATGCCACAGACAAACACACACATACAGATACATACCTCAAACTTATAACGTCTCTCTTCAATTTTATAGACAGTTCAAAGATTACACACATCCGACGGTACTTTTACCCGCATTATCCCAATCTGTACCTGGGAGCTTTTACCATTTTGACTACGGAGGTGTCACGTGGGATGGTCGAAACTTTCGAACACTCTTTTTTCTTTAAACCAATCAAGCGTTGGTGGCGCCACCAGTAACACGCGCTTCAACCGTGCAGTTACTCAGCCGGACCTTTTACAGGTTCCATAGACTCACGAGAGATGTCGCACGTCTGTAAATATTCGATATTTTTCAGTGTTTTACACACTTGAAGTGGCTACTTTATAGACGGCTCAAAAATTACACACATCCGACGGGACTTCGACCCGCATTATCTCGATCTGTACCTGGGAGCCTTTACCATTTTGGCCACGGACGTTGAGAGTTAAAATTCAGCATGAATAGGGTGTGATTATTTGTTATTTGTGGCGCAGGACAAGCGGAGCTGGCGCTCCGGTCGCAGGCGGTGCAACGCGGCGTGGCACGGCCGTGCGAAGTGAACGTAGGCGTGCTGCGCGGCACCGGCGGGGGCGGAGCACCCATAAACGCGCTACAGCAGGCTGAGGAGCTGCTCAAGGCGGAGATGGTCACTATGCTGCATTATGACTCGCTCAGGGACCCGCCGCCAGGTAACTCAACTCACATCCACCTATAAACTACTATCTATATTAAAACAATTATAATTATAGTTAAAAAAACTCATATAACCGACTTAAATATAGGCAATTTGTTAACTTGGATGATATTTTACCAGTTATTTTGTTATAAAAAAAAAGTATTGAACCGATTTTGATAAATGTATATGGGACCACCTCTGAAGTATGACCTACCAAACAAAAAAGAGATGTAATATTTTTGCTAGAGATGTATTATTATTAATACAAAAAATATAACCTATGGCACTCAGGAAGTGAATACGAACCTAACGACACCTCGCACATCAAAACAATTTTGATTTTGATCATATAGAAACATACATAAGTACCCACATATAATTATACCCTTACACATACCTACAAACACTCGAAAATTATAACCCTCCTTCTTACTCAGTCAGGTAAAAAGGAGGAGTTTTTCAAATTAACAACTTTTTTTTGTATTTTACGCGATTATTTCGCCAATTATGAATGGATTTTGATGATTCTTTTACTTCAGAGGTGGTCCCATATAAATTTTATAAATATCGGTTCAGTACTTTAATTTTTAATACAAAATAACTGGGAAATTTTGCCATCCAAGTAAACGAAATTGCATATTTTGAAGTCGATTGTTTCAGTTTTTTTTAACTATAATACATATAATGATGGTAATGATTAAATGTAGCCAATGTCTATTTTCGTTTAACCTTGAATAGGTGACAATATACGAGTATATACAGAGACAGAGTTACTTTCGCTTTCATAATATTAGTTAGGATTTTTGATTCAACCTTTTCGGAAACGCAGATAAAAACATACTATCCTAATTGCATTGATCTCTTAGATGAGTGTACTATTACTTCTTCTGTGGTGAGGTCATGTTAAAGTACCATTTCTATATAAGCGATAGGCGTTCCATATTAAACGCCGAGCAAAAACATAAAAGTAATCTTTTAAGACGATACCTCGTTGCGAAAATGATAAAAAGTGGGCGGGGTCAAATATGCAAGCGATCATATTTGACCCCGCGAAGCGGGCATTACGTACAACAAAATTTGAAATCCGCGCGCAAGGAAGTAGCGATTTAGAACAGAGATGTAGTGGAGTCAATTTACGCTTATGTTTATTTTATTATATGTGTGGGATTGTGATTATTTTATTAAATATTTATCTTCTTTATTCGTTCTTCACAAAATATACAATCTTTATTAAAAATAAAAGTATATAGTAATTAGTATATTTTTTATTTAACATGAAACACATGTTATGTTATTGATACATTTTTAAATAAATAATATAAGAGAAAAGTTTTATCCGCGAGCGGGATTCGAACCCGCGACCTCCGATAAACCATGTCTTGCTCTTTTATTTATTGAAAAATTTAGTATTTGGTAGTATGGTAAAAGGACCGGAACGTATATTGAAGACTGATTTGCTGAAATAACCAGAACCTGAGCTTCAGTTTACCAGAACCTCAGATGGTCTTTGACTGCACATTTCGATTAAGAATTTTAAAACTATTTTAATACCCTTTTTAAAACTATCACGGTCATTCATTAAAACACTATTATTATTTTAATACTACCTACAGGTAGTTTACGAAAGGTAACAGAAATAAATATATGTATTTTGGAATTAAACTATTGCCAACAGTTGCATTCGAAGGGAACTCGTACTCATTAGGCTAGCCTATGCTATCTAGGTTAGGTATAAACTATAGAATACCAAAATATCATCAAAATCAGTTGAGCTATTTTACGAAATTGAGTAACAAACATGCTAACATACACATTTTAACTATAATATGTGTAAGAAAACATTTTGAGGAAACCAGAAAGTTCTTAAACTCACAAGTTCGAAGATTTGTAATATCCCCAACATGCACTGGTTCAGGGTTGGGGTTATAAACTATACACTTTCTGAGAAGAGTAGGCCAGTACCCTACCTAACAGTGGGGATATTAGGAGGCTTATGATTTACAGATCTATTCCGGGTTTTATGATTTCTCTGCAAAACTAAAAGATCTTTACAAGAAAAATCTTTTTTAAAGGAAATAAATAGGTACCTATAATAAATAAGTTAATAGGATAATAAATCTTAAATTTTAATTAGGTCCAAATATTATTTCAAAATTCAAAACTTTTCAAAATCTAAGATAAGTTGAATATCTTCATTTGATGAAATTTCTTGCGTTGTGTTTGGTTCATTTTCATATAATTCATAATCATCAGTCCGACTTTCCTCTTCATTTTCAGCATTCTTTTTAATAACATATCCTGGATCACGAATTGGCATGTTTCTAACAAATCTTGGGTCCACTAGTTCAGGAAGCAAGCAATCAAAATAAAATTTCAATAATTTTGGCTCCATTTGTTCTTTCCAAAACTTATCATCCCTTTTGATTATTTCGGTTTTTATTTTGTGTTCTCCATACCACACAGCTAATAAACACTTATCCTTTTGACAAATATGCATTTGACCTTGGGCTTGGAAATACCAATCAGATTTTTTATTTACTGCAACTTTATTAGTTTTATCATCATTTCTCCAAAAATGATTTTTTTTATTTTCTATAGCTGCATCTATTCCCATTTTGTATGGAGCTATAGGACATTTAACTTCCACTACCATATCCTCGGTTATTCCATCAGGAGTAGCCCCAAGGAATGGGTGTTCTTGGTCAATAAATAACCCGCAATGCTCAATATTTATATTAAGCATACTAGACAATTGCTCTAAGGCAATTTTTTCATTTTTTTTGCCATGACTTATGGAAGCTACGTGGTCGATGTTAGATTTATATAGCATATTTTTTACTATATTGGCACAACTGTTTATGACTTTCCTTTTAATAACCTTTCCAAACTGAGAGGCTGTCAATAAATTTCGACGAAGTTCCAACCACTCCCCACATTCAGCTTGGAGAATTGTTCGTTTTTCAATATTATTTCGTTCTTCTTTAGTCTTTTCCAAATTCTTTAAGAATGTTGACTTTGCAAGGTCAAAGCTTTCTGGGTCTAAATCAGGCTTAGTGGCATTCTCACCGTAATCGAAGTCAATCTTTTTTGAAAACAGTTTTCGATTTTTTTTCTAATTAAGGTTTGGTTGTACTGTCTCTTAGCTTCTTTGGCGTTTTCATAGTTTTGAACAGATTTTGGTGGACTTTCGTTATAAATCGTTTTATGTACTGTAGATAATATTTTTCCTGTGTTAAAAGAAATAACAGCTCCAGCGCACCTTGCTTGATAAGAGCGCTTAAGAGCATAATTAACTCTTTTGCCTCCAACAAACTTTGCGATTACTCCATTTAACCTTTCTACAACATTGCTATCTACATTTTCTATCAAACTTCTAGCTTGATTTGCCACATTTCCTGTCAAGAACTGAATCTTCTGCCACAGAAAACTTTTGGAGAATTGAGAGTTCAGTGAATTCGACTGTTTAGAGCAAATTTCTTTATTGCAGGATTCATGTGAGTCAAATGCATGAAACATGGCTTTTGATATATCCTTATACAAGTGTTTAATATTTTCAGATTTATTTTGTTGGCTACTGTAATATTTAATAGCACTGCATCTGTATTTCCTGCAAGACAAAATTTTCTCATTTGTCAGTAATTTACGATCGGCTATTGAATAGCGTGTGTCTGATTTAAGTTGTTGCAATTTGTTACAATAATTTCTCAATATATGGTTCTTGCAGCCTATTTTTTCTACTGTTAAAGTTGGATATGGTCGACATTCTAAAATTTTAGAGTAGGTGCTACTGTCACCATCTGCAATATACCTTGCGTAGATAAGCCCATGCATTTCTATTGATAGCTTAAAACCTTCTGCTATTATTACAGATTCCATAGAAGTAGATGGTCCTGTAAAATTCTTAAAACACTCGTGTTGCTTCACTGTCTCATTACGTTTTTCTGCTCTGGCGCAAATGCAGCAATATTTATTTTTCACGGCCATAAACAGCACTTGGCCAAATCGCCTTCCAATAATAGTAGCTGCCCCTGATAGAGCAGCGTAATTCGTTTTGTATGAACGTTTGCACCAGCAGCCATCTACAATAACATCAATTTCTGGTATGCCATCTTTATTAACTCGTCCTTCTTTTATGGCAGCATCTCTTTCTTTTTCTCCCGCTTTTTTCATTTCTTCCCATGCAGTTACTTCCCATTCATCAGATACGAGGTCATGAGAAATCTTAAAAGTATGCTCTGACATAATGGGTAAATCGAGCGAAGCAGAGATCTGCTTGAGTTGAGCATGACCACAACCAGCTACCATCATTCCCTCAACTGCATTTTTATTTAAGTTAGCTTTGGTATTTTTAATTTTAAAATTTTGCTTACAAAGTTTACATGTAAAGGTAAATGCAGATATCAGCCCACAAGATTTTTCCTTAGTTAGCTCCATGCTCTCTAAACCGCAGTCAAACAATGACGAATGAGCTGAAATACGAGCTAGTTCTTGCACAAAATAGTTAATTTCTATTATTCTATGGCCTGCCTGTAGATTTGGATCCTGAAAATAATTAAAAAAAAACAGTTACGAAAAAATCACAAATTATAACCTCTTTTCAGACTACTTTCTTTCTATTTGAAGTCAAAAAGGTACAATAATTTATCATAATTCCATGCAATTCTATAATTCCATGCTCTTTCTATCAAATACTAACCAATATATCAAAATGCTTACTTCATCTTTATTAGGAGTGTCTGTGTACTCGAATGGCAGTGGCGAGCTCTGCAACTCTGTATTTTCTTCGACTTCTTCTCCATGATCTCGTATTTTGTGAATCGATTGACGTTGCCTATAAATATCACATAAAATCCTCCTTTTAAAATTGTCGAGTATGTTGTCAAACGTAGATCTATTTAAATGAAAAATAAACTCCTCGTCCCTTTTTCGCCCCGCTCTTAACCTGCTCCCGTTCAGTTCCTGTCCCGATCCCACCTCGTTTCTACTTCACTCCCACCCTGCACTTACTCCGCTCCTATCTCACATCTATCCTACATCCACTTTGCTCCCGTCGCACGTTCGTTCCCAACCCAAGTCCCATTCCACTCTGAATACTTTTCACCTCATTCCCACTCCACTATCGTCTCGCACTCACACGGTTCAAATGTAGATTCTGTCTCACTCCTACTTCGCTCCCTACGCACTCTCATCTCGCTCCCACCCTACTTTCGTTCCGCTCCTGCTTCACTTCCGCCCTGTCCCCACCTCGATCCCTCGTCGCATTTTCCTTTCGCTCCAGCCTTACTTCCATTCTATTCAAGCCCGTGCACTTATTCGACACATTGCGCTCCCAGGTCGCATCTATTATCACTGCACTTAAATCTAGGTCACAACTCGTTTCCGTTCCGTCCCACTAACGTGAAAATCGTGCGTATTTCATAGAATACTTCGACCCTAATTTAACCACCTTAATTCATCTCTGCCGTAAAATATAGAATATTTGTTGATTTATATTATTCGTAAAAATCGTGGTACTTTTGTGGAAAATTTCAATCGCCTGCATATAATCCTTAATTCATCCCTGTTGCAAAAATTTTGTTACACTTGTAATTTGTGTTTATTTTTTAATCCAAATACTTAATTTCAAGGTCCTAGCACTAAAATCAAGGATGTTTCATACAAATTGTCAACCCCCTTTTGACCTACTTGATTCGGCTCTTTTGCAAAATCCGTTCTTAGATGACATATATACCCCATAAAAAACATGCATGCCAAATTTTAGCTTCGTAGCTTATGTAGTTTTTGAGATTTCGTGATTAATCAGTGAGTGGTATTTCGCTTTTATATATATAGATAATAGGTACCCCGTGAGTATACCTATATAATACCCCGTTTTATATAATGTAATTTAGATATTTATTAACAAACAAAGTTACTACTTATTAATACCTAATTGATTTTCAACCAATGAATTATCGCCAAATAAAAAAAAGTGCGAAAACTTCCCTGTTTTAAAGTCGGTTAAAACAATTTATTTCAAATGCAATATACTTTTGATTATAACAGTAGTACAAAAATAACACCTTTACCTTTTCAAGTTTCGATCCTTTAAAACTTTTAGTTGTGGTTGCGACTCCACTGTATCGCCCTCTTCTAAAACAGTGGGAGCAGTCGTTGACCTCTCTGATCCGGCCGCGGCTGGCTGGACTTGTTCCGAATGGACTTCTGCCGATGCTGGTGCAGTTAGCAAAATATCAATATTACTTATATCTGATAAAAGGCCAGTTCTGGAAACGTAAAAAAATATTCTAAGTAAAATTTTGTTGTTATCATAATTTTAATATTTGTGTACACTAAAAAACGTTTTTACAAAAAAAAAGAAGATATGGACTTACTTTTTCTTTTCTCTCATCATATGTAATTTTTCTCTTTGAAATTTCTTGAATAATCTTCGATTTATTTTTTTATACTTTGTTTTATTACCCATATTTAAATTTAAAAGTTTATAAAGTATTTACAACTTATGCTAAGGCACTACTTATTTACAAGGAAGGTCACTTATACGCACGAAGAAATAAAACTGTCTGAAATCAATATATCCTAAAAATTAAATAAAAGAAGTAAAAATAAATTAATAAAGCTCGTCAAGCGTCAACCGACACAGAACCGTCGCGCACGATGCACACGGGCGAACTGAGTAAATGGTTGAGAGTGATAGAACTATGCGATAGCAACGTAAATAGATAGAGAGAAGAAACATGCAACCTGCTCGAAAAAAATAACGTAAGCGCCATACTAAATAAAAATTAATTAAAAATTCAATTTTATGTTTCTTTAAGAACTGATTTTTGGTTAATGTTTAATATAGATATTATCTACATTCTTAATTAGTTTAATGTGCAGAATGTACATGACTACGACATAAAATTCATAAAATGTTATTTTTAGAGGTAAGTTCTGATTTTTTTTCTATCGAGGAAAGTTACTTGTTTTATGTTTCTGTCTTTGTATTAATCGAAGTAAGATAATCAACACACACATATATGAAAAATTAATTATTCAAGCAAGTATTCTTGAAATAAAGTTAACATAAAAATGTTGTTTAATTACCAGGAATCATCTTAATATCGCATATTGACTATTAATTTTCAACACTTGTTATAAAGTTACATCTTTCCTACCCAGGCGTAGATAAAAAACGTGCGGTCCAACTACAAGCATCGCACTTGGCATACCTCGAACAACATCCATACGAGGAATTCTCCAAACAGGAGTTGGAAGCGGCTAAACTCGAGCTGAAGAAAGAAATGGATGTGGTCAAATCAGGGATGGGGCATGGAGAACTCAGCATGGATGCGTACACGCAAGTGTGGGAGGAGTGTTTAGCTCAGGTATAATCGATAATGAACTCTTTAATACTTTACTTTCCAAATGGTTAGATTTTCTCGATTGTTATTGATTGAATTTAAAATTGTTTTAACGGAGTGATAAATACATATACATTCATGCCATAAAATCCTTCACTTTTCTATGAGAGTACGTCATTTCGGATATAGCTTTGAGAGAGGCCAAACGAACGTAATTTTTTGTTGATTCTAGGTGCTATTTTTACCTGGACAAAACAGATATACTCGTGCGAATCTGGCGAGCAAGAAGGACAGATTAGAATCCGCCGAGAAGAGACTAGAACAGAACAGAAATCACATGGCTAAGGAAGCCAAGAAGTGCTCCAAGATGGAGAAGAAGTTGAGAGTTCTCACAGGTAACACAACTTCACGTACTTGTATTACTTTTCTTGTTCTTTATAGTTTTACGGTTTTTTTACATTTACTATAAACGCATAACGTTAATGTCGCCAACTAACTGCTAACCACCAACAGTTAGTCGACTTGGTTGAGAACTATTTTCCATTCTAGGATCACTATAGTATCATTTGGTGAATTTGCGGACAAAATTACTCTGATCCTAAGGTGAATAACGTGCTTCATCCTATAAATAAATACAAACCAATAACAGATAAAGTAAGAAGAGAGTTTTGGGTGTTCACATGTAACTATTTAGATCAACTGCATTATTTTTTTTTATAAATATATAATTTTTTCAGGTGGTTACCAAAGCAGAGCCGCGTCACTAATAAAACAATTCCAGGAGTTGCAAGATCAGATCGAACAGTCGAACCTGGAGTTGTCAACATTCAAGTTCCTTGCTGACCAGGAGAAGGCTGCCATTCCGCGTAGAATAGAGGTGAATACAGTTGTTTCACATTATTATTTCTTGTATTTTGACCTCTCCTAAGAAGCGCCACCCGGCACGGTCTTCTGCTTTACGCATCAATTTGTCACCCACCGCCTTACGCAGGTCGTCGATCCACCTGGCTGCAGGGCGTCCCACTCTACGTTTGCCGATAAATTGCAGAAATTGAAATATGAATATAAGTCGCACAGTTCGCTATGGAGTCGTACTTGGAGTGGAGATTCTTTTGTTTCCTGAGAACTTTGAATGAACAGACCTTCTAGATTACCTTGCTTCATTCTCGGCCACACAGGATCTCTCTCTCTCTCTATCTCTTACGAGACATCAGCATAAGACTACATCGACATCTCTAAGCATAGACAAATGTTTGTGTCCTATGGAATAACAATGAAAATAGGGCAAAACAAATAATTCATAGCATAAAAAAAACGCTTGCACATTTCTTATCTACTAAATAAATAAAAAAAAAACAGATTTGTAACGATTGATAATAAAAATACATATCTGTTAAAAAAATAACAAAATTGTTTGAAAAATGACGAACATGCAGCGATATCAGTATAACTTACATAAAAACGAGACGAGAAAAAAAAGACTGCAGTCATATGGCTTGTGACGATGTTATTTTCTCGCTTACTCACATATGGCTTGTGACGATGTTATTCTCTCGCTCACTCACTCGTCATCATCATCATCATCTCAGCCATAAGAAATCCACTGCTGGACGTAGGCCTCCCCCATGGATTTCCAAAAAGACCGATTGGAAGCGGCTTGCATCCAGCGTCTTCCCGCCACTTGTATGAGGTCATCAACCCATCTCGTGGCTGGTCTTCCTACGCTACGCTTGCCAGTGCGTGGTCTCCACTCGAGAACCTTTCGGCCCCATCGGCCATCAATTCTACGTGCTATGTGCCCTGCCCACTGCCACTTCAACTTGCTAATCCGCTGTGCTATATCGGTGACTTTTGTACGTCTACGTATCTCTTCATTTCTTATTCGATCTCGTAGAGTGACACCGAGCATAGCCCTCTCCATAGCTCGCTGCGTGACCTTGAGCTTCCTTATAAGGCCCATAGTTAGGGACCACGTTTCAGTGCCGTAAGTCATCACTGGTAATACACACTGGTCGTAAACTTTCGACTTGAGGGACTGGGGTATATTGGACGAGAAGGCGCTTTTAAGCTTCCCGAACGCTGCCCAGCCGAGTTGGATACGACGATTGACCTCTCTCGCAAAGTTGGACCTGCCTAATCGGACCGTTTGTCCTAGGTAGACGTATTCGTCAACAACTTCAAGAGTATTAATCTATTGTGTTCACGCACGCACACTACTTACGTAGTGAGTGAGTGTGCTGTCATGTACGTGACATCACTGATCACAACCGCAAAGCGGTCGGGTTTTAAACGAGGCAAAAATAAAACTTCGATAATAATTCCGTTATTTCTCAACGGATTACAGTTACACTCATCCAAAAGAATAGAATAGTATACTAAGAATGCAAATATCTGAAGCATACATGAGGCTCATTGTACAATATGTTTTTGTTTTTTCTTTCAGTCACTAACAGAAGACGTGACCCGACAAACAGATCGCGAGAAGGTGCTACAGAAGCGGTATTCCGAACTACAATCAGAGTTCGAAGACCTCACGAAGAGCAGGCAGCCGAAGGAAGCAGATGCAAAGGCCAGCGACGAATAAGATGTACAACGTGTTATTAATTGTTTTTATGTGAGAGTGTTTTTTATTTGAGTAGATTTGTTGGCACTAGTGGAAGTATAGTCATCTAATGATATTTTGCAAACTATAGTAGGATGCTCACGTAAGTCTATATTTCTGATAAAGCTAATAAGAAAAAGTTTTATTTATAAATTCGATGTATGTTGTGTCTATTAGTCTGTAGTGGAAAATAAATAAAATATTTTCGTCTCAGAAACTTGCGGTATAGACTGTAAATGCATTTTCTTATACTTAACTGTGTTAATAGATTAAACAATTTCCATAGTAATTGTTGTAATTATCATTCACTTTAAATAGTATGAGCGGCGTTCATCGCGAGCAAAGTTTGGCACGAATGGGGTACGTAAAGTAAATTAACTGAATTTTATGCTTTTATTTGAAATTTTGAACTATTTTATTGAACTAATTTCAATATTTTTGTGATTGATGTTGTTTTTATATATTTATATAAACGTTTATTAAAGTTTTGTAGTGGGGAGTGCTGTGACGTAAAAGTTGGTAGTACTTTTGACTAATCTTCCCATTTATCTTATAAAATAACAAAACCTGGTTTATGTAGTTAAACAGTGTTGTTTATTATTAATTTATAGAATATAACGTTAAAAGCGGTCTATGTAATTTTTTTCGAAATATAAAGAAAGAAGTCAAAAGTACTAGGACAACACGTCTCAGCGCTCCCAACAACAAAACTTAAAAAAACGATTAAAAATATAAAAACAATATCACTTACAAAAATATTGTAATTTGTACCTTAATTGTTTCTTAAAATAGTGAAAAATTTCAAATAAAAGAATAAAATACATATCTAAAAAATTACATACCCCATTGTTGGCTCTATCAATTACCCTTGTGTGGTAAACTAACGTAGTTGTCTGCCTATTTACAGCTATTTATAACAAATAAACTATTCACGACAAACGTTTACAACACACTTGTCTACTCATAAGGAGCAAACTTATTTCTAGATTTCTACCCTTAAAAATAATCCGATTTCGAAGATTCTTTTTTATCTGATTGTAGTCATAAATGGTAAGGTTTCTGTTTTTTTTTATTTTGTTACAATTTCAAAGTTAATATTTTAAATAAAGCAAAACATTGAAGGAAGCCGTTTATGGTCCCAAACAGCGAACTATATATGTACTGTTCCAAACATATAAAAGTAACCGAAGTCTGATAATATTTAGTTGGTGACCTGGTGACTAGATCTCGGGTTCATTTTTTTTGTGGTACTGCACGACTACAAATTCTATATCCTGACTTATTTATAAGTTTACTTTTGAAATAAAAAACTGAGTAAGTTATAAATCTTGTTTATTTTTTATTACTCACTGAGCATCATGACATGATTGAAAAACCTAATTTGTAACAAATCAAGGAATTCGAAGGTGTCACTGAAATTCCATTGAATTGTACTTTCAGAAATAATACTAGAAAAAACTTACAATCAAAAACGAGATTGCTTTCTTTTCTAACTATTCTATAAATTAATTAACGATCAGTATCACCGTCTTTATAGAACAACAATCTAAGGTTATTTACAAACAATATACTTACGCTATAATTTATATCACAGTATATTTGATCCAGACTAGCTGGAAATTTCACAAGAAATTTTCATCGACACTTCAAATATATGATAATAGCTGCAAGTAACTTACCAAATGAAAATAATCCTACATTAGGAAAGATTTCATATTGTTTTAGTATTTACAAGTTTTTAAATTGACGAGGGAATGTCCTTGTTATTGTGTTTCAAATCACTGTTTTGATCATTAAATAATACTGGAATGAGTGTTTGTGAAGAACAATGACATAACCCCATAAAGGATCATTCAGAGAGCTGTGTCTGTTGCGACAGGCACGAAGCTATTGTGGCAAGCCGCGTCAATAGTGGGTATATGAAAGGAAATACCGGGAGCCACTGGCAACCCATTGCACTCGCATGATTATTACTATTAAGAAAAAAGGTGGGACGAATATCGGTGCCCTGAACATCCTATTATTAAGTGGAGGCCGATTGGCGTTCGTCGAAGCTAGTCGCGCCTACCTATACGTCAAAAAATCAAACCAGCCTTGTGAATAACACGCGTGCCACAGTTGGACGCGTGCCAATGTCATAGTGAGAAGGGTATGGCCTAACCGCGTCACAGTTAGGCCATGACGGTTGGGAAAGTGCGGATCGGTAGTGCAACCAGCAGTCTGCAAACTTGACAAATCATACCCACCCATAAAATCACGCTTTTTGCCGTTGCGGTAACTAGGTATTTCTTTCTACTTACTACAATCCTGACACACGTCTTTCGCTTCTACTTTTATTAGTGTTTATTTATCAATCTATTATCTCAATTTTGATACGTTCACTTTCGTCAACCCCACAGACTGACCAATTCTGTTTTATAAATCATAATTAAATTTTACTCTCGACAAACTTCAACGAACACTAGTCAGCTACCACTTTGATAAAAACATCAAGTTAACTTGGTTTTTATCACAATAATTATAATAAAACCTACAAAACATTGCCATTATAACTACCCACTGCTGTCCTCGGAATCACTCTCTATTTGTCTCTTACAATGTTTATTCATTCTTCTAATAAGTGGACTATCGCCGTTATGTTGTGAAGGAGATGGTGGCTTTACTTTCTTCTTGGATCTTTTTTTCCTTTCTAGAACAATCTCTGCAAGTTCTAACTCGGAGTCATCGTTGACCTGCGTCAACCCAACGTGTGAGTCTACGCAAAAACTATCCTGGAAAATATAATTTGATGTTATCCATCTATAAAAGAGGTCAAAAAAAGAAGTTTGCAATTCCATTGTGTTTCACAATACATAGTCAAGATCACGGGAGCTTCCGGAGGATGGTGTTTTACTTAAAATTAATGATTAAATAAAAACCGAAATATAGGTCTGCTCAGAAGGACATGAGCTTATTTAATTGATTAAATGTTACACTACATTACTTAAAATAACGAAGGGTCGGGGCGACGGCCGGCGCACCACTTGAGTGTTGTGTTATAAAAAATACAGGCCGTAGGAATGCGACTTGCTAAAGCTGACGACATAAATACATTCTACGTTAGTGAACTCGATTTCTGATATACCTATTTTAATTGATGTAAAACATCTAAAGGATACCGCAAACATCAGCATCATTAATATCATCTCAGCTACAGAAGTCCACTGCTGAACATAGGCCTTCTGACCTGAAATTTTCGCAGCCGAAATGATCCGGCCCTCATTTTAGTCCCTAGCAAGGAAGTACAGCAAATTGTTTATGTATATATTGTCAAAACAATACTGAAGGTTTTCAGAGTCATTATATATCAAGGAATTTACGTTTATAGAGTTTTATAATTATCCAGACTCCATGTCCTGATTGGAGTCATTTGTATTCTAGGTCTCAAATAAGTTTCAAACGAATCATATTTGTAAATAATGTAAAAACCAATAGTTACCATCTCGTAAGCGTCTTCCTCCACAAACTGCGAGAACACATCTTCTCTCCGATAATTTCGCGGCACTTCAGGTATTTTGAAACCATTCTTCTTTATGGGACTTCTAAAATAAGTAGCATTAATTTTAAAACAAGTATAATTATTCCAAAACCAAAAATATCTCTCCTTTTTCTTGTTTCATGAGAAACATAAGAGGGTTTGTGGCAAAAATGAATATAGTTTTTTACAAGATCGCCGTGCTCCAATCTCGGTTATACATTGCCATCATTGATATGTGTCAGCTTCGATCATCAATCGAGTCATCGACACAGCGTTGATTCGATGTATCGGAACGCCAGTGCCAATTTATGGCAAACAATGGAGTCTATGACAAGGGGATGCTAACGGCGTTCTGATGCAACGACAGTACAACCGATGCACTCAATGCGAAACGTGAAAACAAAAATATAACGAAAGTCGGCCTCTTGTCGACACATTTAAATATGTATTTTATAAAATACTAGCCGTGCCCTGCGGTGTCACCCGCGTAGTGATGAAAAACGGTGATGATGATGATCATAAAATATAGCCTATGTCCTTCTCTAGGTCCTAAAGAATCTCTGTGCTAAATTTCATAACGATTGGTTCAGCTGTTTAGCTATGAAAGGTACCAGACAGAGAGACAGACGACAGACAGAGTTACTTTCGCTTTTATAATATTAGTTGGCATGACATACTTGACGGATTTCAAGTAGACGTCATATATATCGCCCTTGGTGACGTCTTCATCGTCGCATATAAAGTCCGCGATGCTGCCCTCACTCTCGTCCGTCAATTCATCGCCGCTATCCTCGCCATCGTCTGATAGAGACGCCTCCAATTCTATAAACGAGTTCTGCTTACGCTTCTTCTGGGAAATAAAAACACATACACATTTCTAAATATATAATATTATTAATTATCGTTGGTTTCGATTTCTAGTCACATAGGTCTTCGGTTAAACAATCTCGTCTCCTCAGCCCAGACCATCCATATGAATCAACAAAACTACTAATTTAGCACACAGACTCTCGCTAAACATCAGCAAAAGTTGTAGTGTTATAATTTGCACATAGGCAGTGTTCATCATTAGTTTTTTTCCTACACTTATTCTGTTAAGATCAAGCTTTGTACAAAACTTACTTTTCGCACTTTGTGATTTGTTGTGGACTTGATTCCTTTCGTATTGTTCACAGGTTTCTTTGGACTATGGAACCTGGCCTTTTTGTCTTGTATAAAATCGTCGTCGCTGTCATCGAAGAAAATCTTCTTTTTCTCTGGCGTGTTCTCTTTGTTATTATGTCTATGCGTGTTACGTTTTGGACTAGATAATATATCTTCAACCACGGAATCGGCACTTTCCACTAAAACGCTCGGAGATTCCACTGTTTTTTCCGGGCATTTCTTGAATACTGTATCGAATTTTTTTCTCAATGTTAATAGTTTGCTTTCTTTTCGATATTTTTGCAACATATCTATAGGACTAGGTTTAATTTCTTCTTTTTCATCAACCTTAAAACGCACGATTTCATCTAACACATTTAGGTTCTCTTTTTGCGAAAGGATATGAGGTGGTGAAATAGTGAAGTGGAAATTGGTTTGATTGTTAATATCTTTTATCGTTTTATTGTCATCTTTATTTTTCCGAGTTGCTTTAGCTTTGTTGGAAGAGATCGCTGCTAAAACTTTATCTTGTAACGTCAAAGGCTTTGCCGTAACATGTTCCATTTTTTGCTTCTTGGGAAAATACGGCGACGCAGCAGGCGAACTTTCATCGGAATCAAGTTTTCTTTTGCCGCCGTTTTGACTAGTATTTTGTTCTATAATTACATCTTCAAATTTACTTATTTCTTCTTCCAAATTGTATGACTGAGTGTCTTCAAAATCACTATCACTGTCTAATATAATTAAGCTTGTTTTTTTATTGTTGTTGGTTTCTTTTAAGCCAATTTTAGAGTTATTATTAGATTTCTTTCTATCTGCTTGCGTTAAAAGAATCGGAGATAAGCTTCTTTCCTTTTCTTTATTAATATCCATTTTTTCTGTTGTTTCGGTTTCTTTAGGTATATTATTTGCTTTATTGATCATTTCTACTATTTGAGTAATAGTAAACATACTTCTGTCTGTAGTATTTGCTACGGTAGTTGACGTTGTTTTCTGGTCCTTGTCATCTTGAATTACTATTACTTTACCATTGTCAGATTCTGGTAATACCAGTTTTCTTTTGGTATTACTATATGGTGTAGAACTTTCGGGTCTTTTCTTTTTAGTGCTGAGTTGAAATTTGCGTGGTTGAGTACAAAGGATGGGCGATGTCGGGATATTTTTGACAGCTTGTTTTCCTGAAAGTATTGAAGGGGAAGGGGATCTAAGGGGATATACACAATTAGGCACAGTTTCCTCTTTTGAAGGTTCGATTACGGGATTTTTGTTTATTTCATTTAATTTCTCATTTGAAATATTTTTTGATTCATTCACAGAACTTTCTACTGGGGGCTTCTTATTGAAGTTATCACTATTTTTACTACAAATTGCGACATTTGAAGTAATTTGAGCGTCTTCGTCTTCGTAATCAGCAAAGATATCATCAATACTGTCAAGACCGAAGAAACCTAAAGCATCCTGTGGTTGTATTGGTTTATTTTCATTTGATTTTTCTATGTCTTTTGTAGCTTGTATGTTATTTTCTATCACTTCTTCCGGACTACTTACAGCAAATATGTCATCAATACCACCCAAGTCAAAGTTTTTGTCATTAGATACATTGATTTCACTAGTTTTTTCTATTACAGCTTCAGGTGATTTCAATTCATCTAATGCATCCAAATCGAATTCCAAATCAAAATTTCCGCTGCAGTTAGCATTGTCGTTCTTAGAAATAGTCGAGATCTCTTTGATATCACAGTTTGATAGATTTACACTTGATTCGTCTTTTTTGTATTTTAATATAGATGCGGTATTTATTTCATCTATTAAATCTATATCTGGTAATATAGAATCGGCTAGAAATTTCGACAACAAGGCAGGTTTGCTAGTATTCTTTTTTATTTGTTTTATGGTTTTACAGTCACATATATTCTCGCAAACATAACACTTTTTTGAATTATTCGAGTTGTTCACATTCATACTCAAGTCGACCAAAAGATTTAACAGTTTTGTAGGAACACTACCATCATTTTGTATTCCTAGATCATTAATTAACTTTGTATAGCTTTTGGTAGATTTAGTGGCGGTGCTAAACAAAGCTCTTATATCACCGTAGTTTTTTCCTGGTGACTTTGTCACGGGTACTTTTTGTTTCTTTTTGGGTTGTTTTGTTGTTTTAACTGGAGATTGCATTACTGGGACTAAAATGTTTTGAGGCAAGACTTCGACTTCGTGACTGTTAATTACTGAAATAGAATAAATTATTTTAAGAAAATAAATTGTTTAATTTATTTGATATATTGTGAAATATAATATATCTTTACAAATGTAAATCAATTCTATTATGATATTCAAATTTTAATATTTTTTTTGAAATCGTCCGTCCATTTTTATAATATGCAGTAACATCAAACTAGGTTCAATGATAAAAAATTGAAAGAGAGAAAGATGTCACGTTAGCTTGAGAATAATTCTGTCTTACCTATGTTTTGTGAAGGCTCCAGTCGTTTGGCATCGCACTTTTGAAGAATACTAGACAAGAACTCGCTGTCTTTAGAGTGTTTTATGTTAACAGTCTTCTGTAAGGTTCGCTGCCATTCTAGCCAGTTAGCTAAATTTAATTCATTTCCATGATTCGTGGCTAATGCTTGCGCTTTCAGAGTTTCTGTAACAAATCATCGTAATTTATTTTGTCTCAAGTTTTATAATGCAAATAAGATCCTATCATCACTAAGAAGTCCACATTTGTGGCTGGCCTCGCTGCTAAGTCGGTAATATGTCTGCCTGCTAAGCTGTAGATCGTAGGTTCGATCCCCACCAAGGGCAAACCTTTGTGTGATGAGCATCTTTGTTCTGTCTGGGTGTTTCTATGCATCATAAACATGTATTTACAAAAGAAAAGTATATATATATTCTATCAACCATCTAATTTCCATAGTACAGCTTTGCTTAGTTTGAGCTAGATGGCGGTGTGTAAAACGTCTACTAATATTTATATTTCGCCATCAAATAATCTCTATTAGTAAGTGACGATTTCTAGTTCAGAAAAGTATTTACCGATTTAGGCTACATCATTTACCATCAATTTAGCAATTTGCAAACACCTTAGATGACAACTTTTTTTTATATGTATCGCTCTTTAGTAACTAAAAGAAAATAAGACAGCAAATTAAATTAAATAACATTATCTCGTTTCCTAAGAACTATACCTATATGTATATACCTATATTTCGACAAATAAATGATTTTGAATTTGAATATAATTGTGGAATTTTCAAGGCATAGATCTAATATAAAAGAATATCTTTTTACGAAGTAATTGCTTGTATTTTGCATTTCGAACTTTGCAGTGTTCATGGTGAGAAAAGACCAAGATGTCTTATGAATAAAACAACTTTTATTAATTTAGAAGGAAGTTCGTAACTGGAACAATCACTTCAAAAAAGGAGGAGGTTCTCAATTCGGTTATATATTTTGTGTTTGTTACCGCATAACTCCATCATTTATAAACTTATTCGGAAAATTCTTTTTTATTTTTGTATGAAAGGATATACTTTCAGATTGGTCAAAATTGGTTCAGTACTTCCGTTTTTAAAATAAAATTACGCATTTTGAAGTTGGTTCTTTCAGTGGTATCAACTATATACATTACATACATTATTAATAATTTCTATTGAGTTTAATATTTAATATTGATTTATATTTTTATTATTTATATTAGGTAATATTGATTTTATTACCTTTGCTCATCGCCCAGGAATTGCTAGGTCTTAGAAGAGGTTTTCTTGTAAGGTACCCATCAGGGAACAGCCTCGTGAACTCCTCTTCGCTTATGAGAGAAGTGGGGTCACCCTCTCTGCTGGATGAGCTGGAGCCGGCAGACGAAGCTCTGCTGTTTATCAGCATGCTGCGGAGATCTTTTTGGCCCTGGATTAAAAATTCATGGCTTGCATCCAACGTCTTCCCGTCACTTGTAAGAGATCGTCTGTCTACCTTGTGGCTGGTCTTCCTACGCTGCGCTGGCCTGCTGCGTTTGCTCCAGAGCTTTTCGGCCCCATCGGCCATCAGCTCTACTCTTACGTGCTATGTGCCCTGCCTATTGCCACTTTGACTTGCAAATCCGCTGTGCTATGTCGGTAACTTTCGTACGTCTATGGATCTTTTCATTCCTGAATCGATCTCGCAGAGAAACTCCGAGCATAGCCCATTCACTGAGATTTCACTTGAAAGTCATCAAATAACATTTAGTGAGTTGTTGCTAAATGCCTAGCCTGTCGACATTAAAAAACATCTCACCGGTAAGAAGTAATGTTAATATGAAAATAATAATACGCCTAGTCAGTACGAACAATAATAATAAAATATTTAAAAAAAAAAACCTTTTTAGGAGGTTTATCAGCATTCTTCGTGATATTCTTGTCCACTGTGATGAACATCTTCTGGCAGGTGGGAGTGAAGTCTCGCGGGATCATACGCGGGTTCGCCTTGTACAGATTATTCTCCACGTCTCTGGATTGCAGAATCTTCTTGTTGAGGCCGTCTCTTTGGCGCATGCAGTCCATTAGGGTCTACAAGGGTAAATAAAGCTATTTAAGTCTCGAGATAATTTAAGATACTGTCTGTCTATATCTATATTATATTCATTTAAGCAAGTGTGCCCAAAAGCTTCCCATTCGCCATCTTCATCCTATTGCACTAATTTCTCATTGAAATGTCAAAATTGCGTACTCAACGATGTCGGCCCATGTTCTAGATGCGTACAACGCAAGAATGGAATTCTTTGCCGCGCTCTATTTCCTGAGAACTACAATCTTGGAATTTTCAAGGCTAGAATGAATATATATTTTCTAGATCGACGACGAAGAGCTCCATTCTCGGTCAAACATTAAATATATTAAAAAAAAGTTGCAGATATTTTAAACGCCCCGTGGCGTAGCGTGGATTTTTTCCCCCGTGACTATATCTCATATATATATACTATACTCATTTTCCATTGTTTGACAGTGACGAAGAAAAATAAAACATTGAACAAGAGGCGGTTGTCAATATATTGTCGAACCCGGATTATACCGAAACCACAGAATCATCATCATCATCATCATCTCAGCCATAAGAAGTCCACTGCTGGACATAGGCCTCCCCCATGGATTTCCAAAAAGACCGATTGGAAGCGGCTTGCATCCAGCGTCTTCCCGCCACTTGTATGAGGTCATCTGTCCATCTCGTGGCTGGTCTTCCTACGCTGCGCTTGCCGGTACGTGGTCTCCACCCGAGAACCTTTCGGCCCCATCGGCCATCAGTTCTGCGTGCTATGTGCCCTGCCCACTGCCACTTCAACTTGCTAATCCGCTGTGCTATATCGGTGACTCCTGTACGTCTACGTATCTCTTCATTTCTGATTCGATCTCGTAGAGAGACTCCGAGCATAGCCCTCTCCATAGCTCGTTGCGTGACCTTGAGCTTCCTTATGAGGCCCATAGTTAGGAACCACGTTTCAGTGCCGTATGTCATCACTGGTAACACACACTGGTTGTAAACTTTCGACTTGAGGGATTGGGGTATATTGGACGAGAAGACGCTTTTAAGTTTCCCGAACGCTGCCCAGCCGAGTTGGATACGACGATTGACCTCCCTCGCAAAGTTGGACCTGCCTAATCGGACCGTTTGTCCTAGGTAGACGTATTCGTCAACAACTTCAAGAGTGGAGTTCCCCACAGATATTTGGGTGGGCACTACATGGGCGTTCGACATAACCTTCGTTTTGTCCATGTTCATTTTGAGGCCCACCCGTTGGGAAACTCTATTGAGGTCTTCGAGCATCGTACTGAGGTCTTCCATCGACTCTGCCATGACTACTATATCGTCGGCAAACCGAAGACAGAATATTTAATAGTATATACAGAACGTCGTCATTTCGCCACAACTTGCTACAACGTAGTTACTCACTGAAAAGCGTAACACCCAAAGGATTTGCCAAAAAACCAACAGCGGCATGAGGGGTGAGGCACTCGCAATGAGCCGCTCGTTGCTCGTCGCGAGCACCTCGTTTACCCATACTGACAGCATGAACGCTCTCTGTATAATACGTTACATTTCAGCCCATAACACCGATCAGTATAGTTCCCGTCACGTAAAAAGAACGCTGGTTTGTTTGCGCTCACGAACAAATCAGCGTTTTTTTTACGTGACGGGAACTATATCCAGCTTTAGAGCAATGATTAGTGAATCTTTTCATTAATTATTATTGTTTTCGACATAGTGATTCAATCAGAGATAAACAGCATATTGACAACTGCCATCGCTCCGGACCTTTCTAAATGTTCGGGCGAACTCAATAGAGCTAAAAGACAACCGAATCGTTCGAACTTGCCTACGTACATTTTCAAGGCTAGAGTGAATAAAATAAAATAAATAAATATTTGTGGACATTTCACACAACACCATCTATGCTAAAATGATCAAAAAGAATTTAAGCAATTTCGAAGACAATTAATAAGTGATTACACCAAATTCTTATCTTCATCCTTATTACTTCCTTAGCAATATAATTAAGTAAATAATAATAAATAAATAAATATTTGGGGATATTTCACACAACACCATCTAGCCCAAACTAAGCAAAGCTACTATGGACTAGATGGCTGATAGAATACACTTATACTTTTTTTTTGTAAATATATACGTATTATGATACATAGAAATTAGAAACACCCAGACACAGAACAAACATCCATGCTCATCACACAAATGCTTGCCCTGGGTGGGGATCGAACCCACGACCTTTCAGTTCAGTAGGTAGACGTAGACACACTACCAACTGAGCCACAAGGCCAGTCGAATCAACGACCAGAGTCGAGTCGAGTTGATCTTCTAGATCGAAGAGCTCCATCTTAAGCGGCCACACCGTCGCTTAACATCAGGCGAGTTGGTGGTCAATCGTAGCTATCTTGCATAAAAAAAACGTAGATGGACATGGCTAAACACTTTTGAACGTTCGCTGAGACATCACAACCAACAATTTTGAAGGTTCTCTCTGAACAAATCGTATCATCTGTTAGTACCGCTAGACAACTTATAAACCACCAGCATAAAAAACGGCTACAGTGATTTTAATAAAATTTATATCTACAGAAAAGTATTTCACTTGCCTGATGTTCTCTGCCCTCAGTAACGAGGATGTAGACTTGCCCGCAACGCTCGCGGCCCGTCCGACCACATCTGGAATAAACAAAGACAGCATAAATCGATGTAAAACAGCGGCCAAATTCTGTAAAAATTTTATACTTTTCTGAATTGAGAAAAGTAAGTTTTACTTTTGATAAAATAATTCTGTATCAATACATATTTTTATTATCATAGAAGTTTAAAAGGATTATTTCTTTTGAGTCACACCTGATTTGTCACTGAATCAAAGGGAATATTTTTTCCCTAATAACGTTGTTACCCAACGTTATACAGCGGGAAAAAATATTCCCAGTAAAGTAAAATATTCAAACGTATTTTCAGTCACATAGAGATCGGGAGACATCTAACATTTAGTACGATAACGCTGGTGTAAGTATTTCTATATCTTTCGCATATTAATGCACACTCAATTCCAAAAGAAACACTATCTGGTGTTAAAGTTAGAAAAAATTGTGTCTTAGCAGGGGTTACCTATCTATGATTAGAAAAGTGTCGAATATAATTTTCCCGAAAACGTTTTTTTTTTTATTCTATTGCATAGCTTCTATCGCTGGCCTTGAGTGTGGAGACCGAATCCAGAAATTCCGTAACGAAAATAACCTAACACACCGCGCGTAAAGCTATTATGCAATAGCTTTACCGCGGCAGTCTCCGAGTGCCACACGTCTTTTTTTTCACTAGGCACTACTTATCAAAAAAGCAAGTGCTTTACTTAGTATTTTACAACTCATCTGATAACCGAATCTTTGTAAGACGAATGTTTCTGTGTATAATAAACAGAAACCTTACGAACATAACCTAATACAAATATCTATATTAAAATAGAAAAACAAAATATCCGACTGCTGAAAAGAGTTTTTTGTAGTCTAACTTACAATTTCTTTACGCTTGATATGCTGTTGAGTGCACTTTTTTGTGAGAAAGTATGCATTAAATCGGTTGTAAATGTGCATTCTTTAGAATAACTTAAAACGAATCTAACGACACCTCGCACATCAAAATCGGTCGTCAGCCGTTTAGGCTGTACGAGATAACATGGAAACATTTACATACCCACATTCATACACACAAACCCTCCTTCTTACACAGACTACATCCGTCTGCGTAAGATGGAGGGTTATGTATAAAATAAGATGATTTATTAAAGGACACATCTTTCTCATTCTTTTGTAGAGCACTTTCCCTGTTCTTGTCCTATATATGTGTATCTAGAATAAATAAATATATATATATATATATATATATATATATATACATACGTACATACATATAAATATTTATTCTGGTCTATCTATTTTATAGTGTAAGTACTTGTTTATCTTTTATATTATTTGTGAAAACGTTTAATTGGCCTTCCGTTCTTATATCCATTTTCTAATGTACGTATTAAGCTGTTAGTTTTCCTTTGAAAATAAAAATAAAATAGAATAAAAGTATTCCCATAGAGTCGCGCTGTGACAGATCAAGTATGACTCAAAGGGGTACGTAAATATGATGAAGATTGACCTCTGCACGAGTCGTATCGGCGAGCGAGTAGATATATCGAAGCAGAGGATCAGGTCGACGGAGCCCACATCGAGGCCCTCCTCGGCGACGCACGTGGCGACCAGGGTGTTACACTGACCCTCGCGGAAACTGCGCATCACTCGCAGCTGCTGCTTCTGGGATACCACCGTCTTGCCGTCCTTACCTGATGTTCAACAGGCATCTATTAATCAGCCGGATAAAAATATAACAAAAAACTGATAATGAGAAATGTTACATCAAAGGGTGTGACCAAAGCGCGCAGCTATCTCTCTCTCTCGCGCATCACAACATATTTAAACATATATATTTTTATAAGATAGTTTTTAGGGTTCCGTACCCAAAGGGTAAAAACGGGACCCTATTACTAAGACTTCGCTGTCTGTCTGTCTGTCTGTCTGTCTGTCTGTCTGTCTGTCTGTCTGTCTGTCTGTCTGTCTGTCTGTCTCCAGGCTGTATCTCATAAACCGTGATAGCTAGAAAGCTGAAATTTTCACAAATGATGTATTTCCGTTGCCGCTATAACAACAAATACTAAAAATTAAAAAAAAAAAAATATTAAGGGGGGTCCCCATACAATAAACGTGTTTTTTTCGTATTTTTTTGCTCAATATTAAAATCGGTAACAGGTAGACGCTTCAAATTTTCACAGAATATTTACTGGTATATTACCTTTCAAAATAAATAATTAAATAATCATAAAGTAAATATTAAAGGGGGGCTCCCATACAACAAACGTAATATTTAAGCAATTTTTACTCGATCTTAATTAACAGGTAGAAACTTGAATATTTGTAAGTAAATATTTAGAAATATACTAATTATATAAATAAATACCTAATCTAATACATAAAAACTCACAAAATGAAAATAATTCGTGCATCTAAACGCGGTGCGAGCGCCGCGCCGCGGTGTGGTGGTGGCGCGAGTACGAGGCGGTTGCTAAGCAACGGCCATGCGGGTAGCGGGGGAGGTAACATCACGGAGCGAGCCATAACCGCGCGTATTCGCGCGAGCGTCGTCGTGCTGCCCGGATGTGTATCGAAAACCTACCTATAAGTTTGCAATTTACTACTTTTGGAATTTCGTTGATTTCTCGTTATTTTATAAACAGAACTAACTTTGTAGTATTATAGATGATAGTACGGAACCCTTCGTGCGCGAGTCCGACTCGCACTTGGCCGATTATTTTATATATATACTAAGACTACATTTGACGACTAACTCGCCTCATAATAAGCGACGGTGTGATATAAATTATCTGCAAAATCAACCAACGGAACAAAAAATTAAATAAGATGCCACATACTATAAAGTGCAGTGCTTACCCGAGGCTCCTTGTCCGACGAACATCTGCGGCGAAATGAGCGGGCGACACTGCAACAGCAGGCAGTGAACTAAGTTCACGCTCTCTCGATACTCACAGAATACTGGAACAAACAATATATTAGGTAAAACCTAATCTCGAGGCTCATACAGGATATTTAATTCTAAGTATATAGGTTTTTCACACTAATTTATTCTGTTGGAGGAGTGTAATCCGTTATGAAATAACGAAGTTATTGAAGTTTCCTTCTTGCCTAGTTTAAAATGAGACCTCTGCGGTTATGGTCAGTGATGTCAGCACACTCACTCACTCACTACATAAGTAGGTATGCGTGTGACAGAAGGGGATGAAAATAATCCAATATTTTATGGTGTGTGAGCACAGAATACTTTAACAGTATATACAGGTGTGCGAGCGAGAGGATGACTACGTCACAAACCACATGATTGCCATCTGTTTTTTCCTTTTATTGCGTATGGTACACCGATATCGCTGTATATTAGTCATTTTTCGTCAAATTTTTTTTCCAGACAGATGATTGAACCTGCATAACAAAAAATGTGCACGAGCCCGATTCCTTTTAGGCTGTCTCTCGCAAATATATAAAGCGTCGCTGCCTATAGCGTTGATAAGTGATTCAAGAGCTCGCAATATTGCTACGCGTGTAGGCAGCTGTTTGTTTCCTGTGTCCGAAATGAGATTTCCGCGGTATTCTACTACTATTCTTAGAACTTTTCGACCCCATCGGCCGTCAGTTCTACGTCCTATGTGCCCTGCCCACTGCCACTTCAACTTGCTTATCCGCTGTGCGATGTCGGTGACTTTTGTACGTCTGCGGTTCTCTTTGTTTCTAATACGACGATATATTAGTTTATAAAAGGCAGGACCCCGGAGTCTGTGGAGATTAATTTTATTAAATAAAAAAAAGAGATTTTATAGTAGTTAATAAAATTGTATGAATTGATTGAAAGTTTCTGAAACGGTCAACTTATACTGAAAGACATAGAAATTGAAGATGCTTCTCTATTCTCTCTTCCTAGTTGTTCATACAATAAGATAGTGAGGTTGACTTTCTTATTTTAATAAAAACTGAGTGTTCAAAACTCTTACTGATAGCTCTTGTGTCCTGTTTGTTCCGTTTTGCAGTCGTGAAGTGATCCATGATTATACTCTTCAACTTGTCGAACTTGGGGTGGCCGAAGCACAAATCTTTCGGCATCTGGAAATTAAAATAAAATGTGGCACCGTTGAAATCATTCTTATGAGAAGAAAGACATTATTATTGACAGCGTCGCTCAACATCAGGCCAGCTGGTGGTAAAGCGCAAGCCTATTAATAAAAAAACAAGTTAAGAAACCCTAAAACTGGCTGTACTGATCTTGACGAAACATAGCTAAGAACACCCTCTATCAAGTTTTCTTTAAAAAAATAAAACTAGATCAAAATCAGTCCATTCCTTTGAGAGCTACGATGCCACAAAGCGACACGCAGATACGTCAAATTTATAACACCCCTCTTTTTGAGTCGGGGGTTAAAACGCTTTAATTCAGTGACAGTTGATTGACGCCTAAGCCATCCTTCAGTCTCTCAAGCAAGATTATCAGACTGTTGTCGACTTGGACTTAACATTCCTCTGGAAAGCTCTTTGGAACAGGAACTAACCTCAGGTATGGTTCCATCGGGCAACATACTCCGGTCGAGCGACAGTGGATTGACGCCGAGATCATCCCTCAGTCTCTCAAGCAAGGCCGTCAGTCTGTCGTCGGCCTGGATCCAACCCTTCTCTGGATGCTCGTCGAAGAAGTTGAGAAACACCCGTGAGCCGTGTTTCACGAGCAGCTCTAGCCCGTGATAGAGAGCTATTAGAATGGTGAAGTCTTTCATTATGTAGTTGTGTTGGGGGTGCCTGGGAAAAAAAACATACATATTTTTTTATAGAGCCTATAAAGCAGTACCTAATCTACAATTTTATAATCTTGTCATGTTGTTGAAATGGCTGATAATACTATGAAGTTATTTTTATTGCTATAGATAGTTATTAAATCGAATGTAATTTCTGTTGTTTAATAAATTTTTCATGTTATTCTTTTAAAATGTAGAGCTAATATGTAAAGCTGTGTAAAATGGAGCAATTGCACATAATTTATTTATAAGATTTGTATTGATTGATAATCGAATAGTTTCTGTGAAATAATATTAAAGTTGGGTGAAAAATTACCGAGATACAGCGATAACAGTGTTCGGAAAAGCGAGAAAAAATAGACGGTAATCATATGGCTTGTGACGTATCATCCTCTCGCTCACTCACCTGTTAAATTATTGCTGTTAAATTATTTTGTGTTCACACACGCACACCTACTTGCGTAGTGAGTGAGTGAACTGTCATGTTAGTGACATCACTGACCATAACCGAAAAGCGGTCGATTTTTAAAAAGGCAAAAAGAAAACTTCAGAAACTTTGTTATTTCTTAATGAATTACACTCATCCAAAAGAATCAAACAGTTTAAAAAAATAATTTAGGAATTTAATGTATTTATAATTCAAATATCTCGTGCTCTCAAATAGCGTGCATGAACTTCATAGTAATACAAAATTATTTTGCCAGTTAATAAAAGAGGACTGTTAAAGGCGCCTTAAAAACTCCATAGTTTATATTGTCAGAGTTACCTGAGCCCCCTGTCTCTAGTTTGGTATTCCTTGTAAAGCATAACAATTCTGCCCTTGGACAAATTGCCCAGGTTTTGTGGGAGAATATTGAATTGCTTCAGTCTCCTCGCATACCCATCCAGTATCTACAAAAAAATAGTTTTTTTTTAAATGATAACAGACAATCAATATCAAGTAGGATTTAGATAATTACCAAACCAAAAAAAAAATTTTTCTGTAATGTTTTTTTTATTTTATTCAATGAAATCTCTCATTGTACAGGCACACGTCGGACCTCAATAAAATGACGTTATTGAATAACACATACGAAAGTTGACGTCTATGGTATGTATATAATACACACACACATATATGAAGTTAGGGTCATCGTCTGACTGCCACTCGTTCGTCATGTTAATTGGATTTCAGATCCTTGAAGCCCTTGTATAATATCTACATACTATTAGTGTATTCTGGCCCAAGTCCCGTCACGAATAAAGAGCACTCGGAGAAAATAGTGGGAATACTAGTGCAGCGAGCCGAAGGCGCAACTAATGTTACTTTAAACCTCCGCGGTGCGTTACGCTCCCCGCCAAGCAAACCCGAAATTTGACTTCTGTGCCTTCAAGGTCAGCGGTCTTCATTCGTCTCGGGACGAGGAAGTTAGTAAATATTACCTCGACATAGTGTTGTCTCAGTTGCGAGAGTTCCGGTCCGAGCGGTACAACAACCGTGCTGATTTTCCGCGCGTGGCTGTATGGAGCTACGTCGATGCAGTTCTCTGTTCGCAGCTCCAGATGAGCGATATGCAGGCTCTTGACTACCTGCGAAGGTTGATTGGATGATGAGCAATTTTCACTTAAAAGGATTTACAACTCGCCAACTCTGCTAGTAATGATTGAGTCATACTCTTTTGCCAATTTTGTTACAGTAACAGGCCAAATTGAACACATCACAGAATATCAGGCAAAAGCTATATAGCCAGATGTTAAAACCATATAAACTACTAACAATTATGATTTTATCAAAAGTTAGTGGCTGGGCAAGTAGGGACTTTTAATAAGCCTGAAGAACTTTTTCTTTAATTCGTTTTTTAACACTTTCACTGTAAAAAATTAAGATTCAAGAAACATAAAGATGTGAACATAATACACTCAAATATGCAAGTATACCATTAAAATCTTCAAACATATACACTTACATTGATAACATCATCCACCTTGCTGCCTGGAGTAGCAGACAGCGCCAGCATCCTATATGTCCTATGTCCAATCTCATCTAAAGTGGCAATAATCTGACAGTACGCGTAATTACCCCTCGCTCTATGTGCTTCATCTATGACTAGACATCGGATCTTCTCAGCGGGACATATGCCAGATTTGAGGTCATTGTATATGACCTGAGGTGTGGCAAAGAAAACACGTTTGCTCTGCCAGTGAGCTTTACGTATGTTTACTTGCATGTGTCCTAAAAGTGAATAATAAAAATTAATAAGGAAGCAAAAATTAATAAATAAAAAAAAACCAACTGGCCTTGTAGCTCAATTGGTAGTATGTCTGCTTTCTCGATTGTGTTGTGATCGTGGTCGTGGGTTCGATCCCCACCCAGGGCAAACATTTGTGTGATGAGCAAAGATGTTTGTTCTGTATCTGGGTGTTTCTATGTATCTTATTATATTTAAGTATCTGGGCGACCAGGAGGTTTACCTACCTGTCATTTCTATAGTATCATTAGGTGGTATAGCAATGATGTTATAACAGGCGTCTATCTGCTGAGCAACAAGAGGTCGGGTAGGTGCTGTAAACACAATCTTGCCGAGTGGATACCATCTGTAGAAATTGTACATTATCACTGCTGCTATAAATGTCTTGCCCAAACCTGTTGGTAAGCTCACCTGAAACAACATAGGCTCATCATCATACCAAACTACTGCATACATAATAAGAATGTTTTGTACAAAATAATTTGCAGTAGTTAATGTATACAATTATGGCATGATTATTGCAGTTAAAAAAAAAAAAAAACAACTTCAAGATACATAATTTAGTTTATATGGTCAATATTTTATCCAGATATTTAGTTTTAAAAACTACATACACCCCAAGCGGGACGTCAGTGCAGGACTTATCGCCCCCATCTCGAATAAGAATAAGAATACATACATAAGAGGAACGTTTTGCTCAAAATAATATGGAGTAGATTATAATAATTGATATTTACATAACATTAATATTATAGTTTACTTCAAAATACATAATTTAGTTTACATGGACAATATTTTATCAAATATTATTTTAAAAACAAAACTACTAAATTGATTTTGACGAACTGTTTATGGGACCAATCTGAAAGTATTTTTATATCAAATAAAAATATTTTTTCCTATTGGTTTATAAATATGTAATGGAAGTTATGTAACAAACATAAAAGCAAAAAATACAACCAAATTAAGAAAATTCTTTTTAGAACACTGTTAATTAAAACAGACAACTGTCATATAGTTTTATCAGAGACCACGGACACTGTAAGGCCGACTCCCTGTCACTGCAAGCCAACATTCTGCTTACTTTCTGATATCCTTTAACCCTATAGGTATCAAATAAGGTGCCATAAGGCCTCATATGACATCTTATTTGACTTTTGGGAAATAGATAGCTTTATGTCCGAGTATGTAAGTGACTATTGATACAATACAATACCTACATATTTTTCTATTTAAATCCATTTTTATTTGTTCATAACGAACTGTTGTAAATTATAATAGCACAAACATGGGGCTACCAAATAATATACTTTAAGTTTAGAGCATGTAGCAATTATAAAACTTGTATACTATTTAATAGTTATATGGCTTTTTGATAATAAATACCCACAAAAAGTGTCTTACCAGAGTATTTTTTAATATTGCAGCCTTTATAATATTGAACTGATAGTCCCTGACGGGATAGTTGGTGGGGTATATCCATTTTTGTCCTGTAAGCTTGTCATAGCCACTGATTTCCTCGTCACAGCACAGTGCACTAAAAAACATTGAAAAAAACTGAACAAAAATTCAAGTAAGCAGCAATTAATAGTGGATTCCAACATTCTGTCAGATCCAGATTATCTTTTCACTTCCTATTGTTTGAAGTAACAATGCTATAATTGTATGACCACATGTTCTATGCAGGGAATGGTTAGTGAAATGTCATAAACTGATTTAGACATTATATTAGAATCCGCTGCTAGTTTCAAACTTTTCTCCAGCAACTTTTAATCTGTAAAATAAAAATAACAGTTATCAAGCAAAAAATGGATGAACCTCACCTAACATTTAGAGCACTCGTATTGGCAGATTCGTTTATGTTACTCTGAGGAACTTTCGTCTGCATAAAATAAGCGCTGTCGAAGTTGGCCAGAAACGTAGAATCCTCAAATATTTCGTCATCTTGGAAATAATCCTGAGCAGTAGTGCCGGGGTGACTCAAGTTATTCATGTTCTTTACATGGTTTATAGTTTGGCTTTTAACAGCAGGAATGCAGTAAAAATTTTATACAAGTTTATTGTTTTGTTCATTTAACAATAAAGTCTACAGTAAATATATAAAGGTAGCAAAACAACAAAAGTGAACAACAAACAGTGAAGCCTGAAGTCAGTCAGGGTTACCATTTCTACGGCAATTGCCGTGTTATCAGTTATACGGCAATTGGGGCCGCTTGCTATAAAAAACACGGTACACGGCAGAACATTACAGTTAAATCGAACACATTCCATAGACACGTCATCGAATACACTTGATACTTCAAGTGTAGGTGATTAATCATCAAACATCTCTCTAGAATACCAAGGACCAATATTACCACATCACTAGTAGGGATACCCCCGAGAGGTTAAAAATATAACTTAGACATTTATATCTCGTTCTTTACGAACAAAGACATTCTTGCTTCAGACGTTTACGAAACTTTAAGAATTGAAATAGTGAAAATGGCTGAACAGTCTACTATATTTAAAAATAACTGTTTCTATCCCTCAATATTATCCGATTTCATTCTTTTTAACTGTCTTTCAAAAAGAAGGAGGTTATCAATTTGGTCTGTATGTTGTTTTATGTTTGTTCACCGATTACTCAGCTAATTGTGCATTGAATTTGATGATTTTTGTGTATTTGGTAGATCATACTTCAGAAATGGTCCCATATTAATTTTATCAAAATCGATGCAGGATTTAGGTTTTTATAACAAAATAACTGGTAAAATATCATCCAATTGCCTGTAGAAAAGTGAATAGCAAGTTGCGTATGAACGCGTTGTATTGCGTATTTTGAAGTTGGTTTTTCAGTTACTTTAACTATCATGGATACATGTCCATTGGCCGAAAAAAATAATCTTAGAAATCGGTTAGTGTTTAGGTGTAGAAAACAGTTTTATCCCATTTGTAGGTATGGAAGATCACGCAACAGCTCTTCTTTTAAGTATCTACGTATAAAATACTGCTTTTTCTATGATACACGGCAATTTTTGGAATTTTGAGCCAAAACACGGCAATTCAACATCCAAAACACGGTAGTCAATTATTTTTTTATGGCAACCCTGAAGTCAGTGAACCACAGCAGTGAACAAAGAGAATGTAATACGCAGTGAACAAAATACAAAGATAATGAGTCCGAGTCCGAGGAGTCCATATACTTCTTCTTTTTTGTATTAAAGAAAAGAGTGATATCAAAACAATGCCAGGTTATTCTCCAAATGAGAAAAATATTGAAGTGATTATGGAGCAGGCCCGACGAGAACGAATGAATGTTCACTCGAGGGCCTATACTGCTGGATGGGTAGTTAGAATTTTTTTTAATAAATTAAAAATAAATTGTGAAAATTGCACAAGCACCATCAGAGTAACAAAATATTCATGACTGGATAAGTCACAGAGAATTTAATAATGCGAAAAAGTTATTAAGATACCCATCCGAAAATGCAGTAAGGTGTTTCGGTACAGTCGTAAAGGAAACAAATGAATACTTGGAAATAAATGCACATAAAAATAGAGTTGCTGCAACAGTCAGGGACATTGTGTCTACCAAGTATTCATTTGATTTCATTGACTGTACTTAACACAGATCAGCCCCCGTATTCTGAACCCATTCGGTTTCGAAATCGATTCGATTTGTATATCTACGTCTCTGTCATTTCCATAGAGAATGACAGAGACGGAGATATACAAATCGAATCGATTCCGAAACCGAATGGGTTCAGAATACGGGGGCAGTACTCCTGACTCACTTTATAGTTTTGACTGTGAGATTTACAATAATGAATTGGTGTAACATTATAAACAAAATTTTGAAGGAAACTGATATTTTAAGGCTTAATGATAAAGATTTGCCTGCGATGCAAAAGAAAGCTTATGATAAGTTTAAAAAGAAATTAAAAAATAAATCATTTAATAAATAGCATATTGTTTTATTCAATGTCTTCTAATAAAGGTAGGCTAGAATAGATGAAAACATAAATACATAGTATTAAATAGTATACCTAATTTTCAACAATAATTAAAGTAGGATAAATACTGTATTTGTTATGCCAATTTCTAAATTAAAAAGTGAAACGTCATCCGACACTAAAACAAGATGGCCGCTATGCTTTAATTTTTTTCTTCTGCTGCAGTGAGCACTCTGAACTCTCATATTAGTCTGGGTTAAACTGTACTTTACCTGCCGTCGATTTAAGGGGGGGGGGGGGGGTAGATACCCCCTGTGAAGGGGGGGAGCTAGATTCCTCCCCTCCTCCGAGATATGAATTTTTTAATTATTTTTTTCAGAAGTACTTTTTTGTTTTCCTGGTGAGAGGAAGGGGTCGACAGGAGGAGGGAGTAAGACGGGAGGGTGTAGGACCCTCCCCCCCAAAAGGGGGGAGTGCGAAAACCCTTAGTTTTCTAGAAAAAAATCAAAATTCGTTTTTGAGGTTAAGTAGAAAACTTACGTATAATTTTTGCGTACCTAGATCAAGTACGAAAACACATCTACTATTTAGCGCTTCGCCGGCCGCTGCCGCGGCACGCTCGCTGCGCTCGCTCGGCTCGCGCGATGTGTTTTTAATGTTCTAACATAACCTAACCTACTTTTTGGGCCACTACATTATTTACAGAGACTTTTTAGTGCTAATTTTTGCGTACCTAGATCAAGTACGAAAACACATCTACTATTTAGCGCTTCGCCGGCCGCTGCTGCGGCACGCTCGCTACGCTCGCTCGGCTCGCGCGATGTGTTTTTAATGTTCTAACATAACCTAACCTAATTTTTGGGCCACTACATTATTTACAGACTTTTAGTGCTATTTATTGCGTACCTAGATCAAGTACGAAAACACATCTACTATTTAGCGCTTCGCCGGCCGCTGCCGCGGCACGCTCGCTACGCTCGCTCGGCTCGCGCGATGTGTTTTTAATGTTCTAACATAACCTAACCTACTTTTTGGGCCACTACATTATTTACAGAGACTTTTAGTGCTAATTTTTGCGTACCTAGATCAAATACGAAAACACATCTACTGTTTAGCGCTTCGCCGGCCGCTGCCGCGGCACGCTCGCTACGCTCGCTCGGCTCGCGCGATGAGTTTTTAATGTTCTAACATAACCTAACCTACTTTTTGGGCCACTATATTATTTACAGAGATTTTTTACAAGGGGAACAATGTGGAAGCATGATGCCAACATCAAGAAAAAAAAAACACTGACTGACTAATGTCAAATAGATAAACACAAAATGGCGCTACTTTGCGTTCCGTTTCACAAATCAGTCCCATTTAATTTTATTAAAAAAACTAGTTAGATACTAAATAAAGTTATATTTTACAAATATAGACAAAACAGAACTTAATAATCATGTTTTACATTGTTATTAAGATATAGATATGATTGAAGTTAATTTTGCGCGGTCCAAAGATAGCTAGTAAAAAAATAAAAATAAATGGGATGTAAAACGAAACGTTTTGCCTTTAGTTTGAGGTTACAATTCTTAGAAGATTTGCCAAACAATCAAAATATTTAAAAATTTATTTCTTCAAAACCATTAATATTCTAGCGTTAAAACTTAAACTGAAGGCTTCTTATGTAGTAAGCTTTCTATAAAAAAAAAAACAGTCCCCAACTCAGCGGCAGGTAAAGTACAGTTGAGCCAAAGTTTTTTTTATTATTATTCACAACACAACGTTATTTGTATTTTATCCAATTTAAGCAAAACTTTAGAGTAAAATGGAGTTTGATGATGAATATGATGATTTGTTGGCTGAGATTAGTGAACCTACCTCCCCCAAGCAAACAAAACTAGAAAATGAAAAAACTCAAACTGCACCACAAGCAGGTAAGCACACAATTCCGTAAGATTTTCCAGGTCCTTTGAAGACAGTAATATACTAATTGGCCATTATTCATAATGCCCGGACAGTCTGAATAATGCTCAATATGAAAGGAATACTAAATATTTCACTTTGACCGGGCATTATGATTAATGCCCTCAATTATTATAATTTATTATGGGGCTGAGGGCAGCCCCGGATCTACGATTTTCGAAACGGAGCAGAAACTTGACGGTGGCGCCCCTCTCTCCAGCGCTTAAAATAACTTACTTAAAAAAACCTAATATAATTATATAAAACTTAATATGGCGCCTTTTTCTTAAAATTTAACGGCGAGTCAACCAAGCTTTCGTATTCTAGGCGCTTTGTGGAACAATTTTTTTTAAATCATATTAATAATGAATTTTGCGCCCCCTGAAAATGCCGCCCGGAGCCGGTGCCCTGGTTGGCTGAGGGTTGGCTACTGATATCCATTAGTCCGGCGAGGAGGGATAAGTCTATTGCAACTCCTATCTGCTAGATATAATGCCCATTTTAATCACTTGGTCCATTAATCTTATCTTATCTTATAAATGGGGTCCGATTCTCGGATGCACTTCGAGCCATTAGGTCCTTTTGTGCTTGCCTCTTTCTTTATTCATTCGCACCAGGTTTTCCGAAGAAGGACTGCATTACCTTCAGAATATCACCTGATGCGAAATACCTATATTCCTCCAGTTCCGGGTATGCAGTTCCTAAGAGGTCCAGTCGCTTACTTGCCATTGAGTCGCAGTTACACATCATATGTTCATGGATCATCATGTATCACACGTTCATGGACTCCTCCTCTTCCTTGCAGGTCCTACATATGGGGCTTTCAACAAGTTTTAGTTTGTAGAGATGACCCCTATTCTCATAGTGTCCGGTCAGATTAATGGTCCATTAATAATAGATACTTATTATTAATGTACAATTTTTTTGTTAGACCTAGCATAGTAGTATTACATAATAATTATGATATTTTCTATTTATTATATACTAGACAATAAACGTATAGAAAGCTAAAGTCCAAGCATAGTAGTATTATAATTATGTTCTGTCTGTGGCCAAACTGCCAGGATATTGTCAGCTAGATTTTGCTAGTATATATTAAATACACAGATCTTAGGAGTAAAGGTCTATGATTAAATATTTCTGAGAATTTCAGTTCACATTTTAAGACTTCATCTCTAAAAGTTTGCCTTTGTCTTGTTTCAGGAACATCAAATGAAACGGTCACAAAGCCAGCATCTTCAAAAACTCACTGTGTTTTAGTAAACAATAAGCAGGTAAGATTTGATTTTATCAATTTTATGTAGTAGTTGGGCCAGTTCAGTGGCCCAGAGTTGTACTCCAAACATTTGAAGGTATTGCATTGTCTCAGTATACATTGAATTCAGAGTAAGAAAGAGAGAGAGAGAGCCATTTGAGAAATGTCTTACACTCCTAGCAAGGTATTCATATTAAATATTATCTCTTAGAATGCATATCTAGTAGGGCTGTAACCTCCATTAGTTTCCATAGTAAAATTTGAACTGTACCTCTAAATTTAATCTGATTTCAATAATGTTCTATTCATTAAATTTTGTTACAGAAAGGCAATCCCGTGCTAAAATTCATCAGATGCGTTCCATGGGAGTATGATGATATTATATCTGATTATGAAGTAGGAAAGACTATTTGCTTGCTCTTCCTGTCGCTGCAGTACCACAACATGAACCCTGATTACATAACCAACAGGTTAAAGGAGCTTGGGAAGAGATACGAGTTGAGGGTACTATTGGTGCAGGTGATTTATACTCAATACTTATTAATATTATAGGCTATATTATAGAATATTGCCCTAAAACACTATTTTTATTAACAGGATATTTACCGTGGTTCACGTTAATTTTGAGCTCCCGATATTTCGGCACAGTTACATGTATACCATGTTCAATAATAGTGTTTTAATAAATGTCCGTGATAGTTTAAAAAAGTGTTTTAGAATATTACTGTATGTATATTTGATATCTTGCCACAGTCCTTGTTTCCTAAAAGCTATTACAAGTCTAGAGTAAATAAGTATCTTCTTGGTTTACGTGCTTTATCTTCGTCCACAGCATCGCTTTCCATCAGGCAAGCTGGTGGTCAAACGTACAACTATTCTATATAAAAAAACCTTTTTGTGCAGAAACGGCTTTGTGGATTTATTTATATGTTTCTTCAAATTTAAATTTTAATTAATTTTAATTATTTCTTAATTATCGTCGCTATTTTTAACTACCTAGAGACTGCGCAAAATAATACACTGTGCAGGGTGTTCATTCTTTGTGCATGGTGTTCCATTCATATTCCATTCTATTCATCATAGTCATAATAGGAGCACTTATATGTTTTATTATTTAGTACTAGCTGCGCCCCGCGGTGTAATGCGCGTAGTGATGAAAAACAAATAGACTATCCATACATAACGATAATCAGACAGAGAGACAAACGACAGACGGAGTTACTTTCGCTTTTATAATTAACCGACTTCCTAAATGGAGGAGGTTCTCAATTCATCGGAATCTTTTTTTAATTTTTATGTATGTTCCCTGATTACTCGAAGGCACCTGGATGGAATTGAAAATATTTTTTTTGCTTGAAAGGGTAAACTTTTAAGGTGGTCCCGGTTCAGTATTTTGGATTTTATAATTATCCAAGTAAACGAGTTGCGTATTTACAAGTCGTTTTTTGAAAAAGTTTTTTAAGCAATTACTTATATTATTTAGGATTATACAGATTTTATTTAAGGATATGTAGTTTTAGAGTCCATTCGATTATGCCTGGGCTTCATTAGCGGGTTACGGCGAACATTCGCCGCAACGCGATGAGTGTGGCCGGGTACATCGTTGCAACGCGTAGTATTCGGGCGCAGACGATGTATTATTATCGGGGCACTGTCGGTAAACTGGCGCGCATCAAAGAGATTTGTCGCGACAATATTCGCTTGGGTGGCTACACTGACGTCACTTCAGTGTCGTCCAGACATTGATGCGGCACGGAAGTGCTTGAGTTTTTTGGTACATCATGGAGTGGAGTAACGGAAAAGCAAATGCAAATGATACTCGTACAATTAAATAAATAATAATTTACCGACCACCCATTTCTCATTAAAATGCCAAAAATCCGTACTCAGCGATATCAATCCACATTCCTGTCGCGCACTGCGCAAGAATGGAATTCTTTGCCGCCATCTCTGTTTCCTGAGACCTACAATCTTGGAATTTTCAAGGCTAGAGTGAATAGATATCTTCTAGATTGCCGAGCTCCATCCTCAGCCACACCGTCGCTTAACATCAGACGAGTTGGTGGTCAATCGTAGATCTAACTTGTATAAAAAAAAACATAAAATGCAACGCTATTACTTCGTCCATTTTGAATTATGTCTAGACGCACAGCACACCACAACACAACCCGGCACGATGTTTTTAGCGCGCCAACGCGACACGAATCTTTGCCCGCTAATGTAGCCCTAGCATTACACACCGATTATTACTCAACTAATGATTTAAAAAAAACATCATACGAATATTAATAAATGCAAAAGTTGCCTATCTCTCTGTCACTTTGTCACTTTTCCATGGTTAATCCAGTCATGATGAAATCTTATAAAGCGGTATGCATCTCCGTCTTCATAGACTGACATAGAAAACTTTATCCGCTGCCCTTAAAATCGCTTAAAATACTTAAATTACCGGACAGTTAGTTAAGAGTGCCAGAAGTTATAATGAAATAGGTTAAACATGATCTAAAATCCACTATATCATTTTAGGTAGACTTGAAAGACCCCCACTCGCCACTGAAGAACTTAACGCGTATATGCCTCTTGACAGATATGACTCTTATGCTCGCCTGGAGTCCTGAGGAGGCTGGCAAAATCATAGAAAACTACAAAGTTTATGAGAACAAACCGCCCGACAAGATCATGGAGAAAATAGAGAATGACCCACATCAGAAAGTAAGTAATTTTAGTTTTGCTGTAAATTATATAAGTACTAAACTTATATAATTTCCAGCAAAACTACAACAAAAACGAATTGCACATGTAGTATGAAGCCAGCCGATTAATGTAAGGTGGATCTGTACGTCGCTAGGCATGCACCACATACTCACTCCTCGGCTGGCGACGTGATCTGGATTTACTTTAACTAAATCTCACACAAACCCCACGTGTACGCTATGGTAGAGATCGTTCAGTCTAAAAATGCATGCTCCACTACAAAGTAAAAGGAGTTAGCTTTCATAGTTTCGATGTGCAGTACGAGAGAGAAAGTTTTGTAGACATGGAGGGGCACGCATTTTAGGCTGAAAAATCTCTATAAAACATATTTTATGTAAATAATGGTCATGGATAACTGCATAATTAAAATTAAATTGCTTTAAAATAGCTTTTGTCGTTAGCGCCTATGCAATTTCTGTCTGATGCATTTTGCTTACATGTCAGCACCTTGCTTTTATGTTTTTTGGAGATCTTGTAGAAATGACAGTTTTTGCTGCCGCCATGTACTTTCTAACATAACTGCTAAATTTAGGAGTCACTGTATTTCAAATTAGTCTATGTATTAAAAGATCGTAATAAATGGATTTGAACAACCTTCCTTCTTGCGCAGTCGGGTAATCACCGCTTAACTCAGGTGTCACCGGGACATACATATTTCGTGGCTTCAAATTAACATATGCATTACAAACCTAACAAATAGGCAGTTCCTATTCTGGGCTGGATGTACTTACCTTTACCCACACTGTATCGCATGAGTTGCATTGAAATGCTTATGCTAACATAAATTGATCGGCCTTAAAAAACAAGAGTGTGAACTAATAAAATAATACATAAAATAATTTCGCAGATTAGAGAAAGTGGCAATCATTAATTGCTTTTAATTTTATAGGTAGTAAACGCGTTAACATCAATTAAGCCCGTCAACAAAACTGACGCAATGACCTTGATAACGACATTTGGAACATTGGAAAATATTATAAAAGCTAAAGAGAGCAGACTCGCCGAGTGTCCAGGTTTCGGTGCTACAAAAGCTAAAAAGCTATACAAAGCTTTGCATGAGCCATTCCTGAAAAGAGGTCAAGTTAAGCAAGTAAGCGAAGATTTCGCAGGTGATATTAACTTAGAAGATGTTGAAAACATTGAAAACGAGATTCAGAATCAGAGCAATGAAAATAAAAAGGAGAGTGAGCCTTTTTCTGAGCCTCACAAGCAATCAGAAACTTGATGTTCAAAATGAGAATACGGATATTTAGAATGAGGACAGCGTACTTAATTCAGAATTAGATAAATAAGAAACAATGAGAATGAAGTCAGATTTTTAATTAAATCACTGATTTAGAAATCAAGAAACTTGTATTTGGAACTGAAACTCGGAAGAATGCAATATTGAATTAAGAAAGTGAAAAATCAATAACCATTAACTTTCAGAAAGAGCGTTTCATCGAAGACCGCTAAGGCCACTTGATAAGAAGATAGTTTGCAATCAACTGCAAGCATAAGCTTGTGCTTGACTCGCGTTATGATTATTATCAAACATGTATGTACCTATATTAAGTTATTTAAAACTGTGATCTAATTATGTGGATACTTGCATAAATCGATTAATTTATTTAAATCTACCATTTAACGTCATTAGACTGGATTTTAATATCATACTTTTTTAACCGACGACGTATGCCGATGGACTCAAATCGATGCGTATTTATTTGTGTGATGCAAACTTTATACTTTATAATTATTTGTAATTTCTTACCAACTTCAATAATATGAATATTTTGCTAACTCATACGCTTACTTTCTGTTTAAAAAAAAACTTCCGTTTCTTACAAGAAATCCCTACAACATTAAATCATAATACTTATAATGATTTTTAAATTTTAATCCTAGTTTAATTTTTTATCATCAAACTTATTAGACCTGAGTTGTTAAGTCTAATGTTTCATCAAAAACATTAAACCGGTCACGTCCAGGATTTGTTGTTTTATTGCTCCCGATTGTACAAAAAACACATACAGTATCCCATTACTGGTCCATGGGGATTGTTTTCAAGACAAGCACGTAATATTTTTTTTTGTAACGGCCAAAGCGTCTCGGGCGCCCAGCGAAGTCAAGTTCGAAAAATAAACGAACGCTCGAAACGCAGCGCGCAGCCAAGCAGCGTTCGGCCGGCTTCGAACGCGGTTGGTCGCGTCTCTGTGCTTCGGTTGGCACCTGTTTGTTTACTTTGCTGCCGCCAAATACAAATTTTTGGCGGGAAATTTTTGGTGTTTGAACTTTTTAAAACTGTGCAATAGTGTTGATTGTTGAACTATTTCGCCAAAGTATTGACTATTGAACTTTTTTTTGCTTTGTGTGATTTGACTTTCAAGCTATTCAGTGTTTACAAAGAACTGCGTGATTTTATATTTGTGCGAAGGATTAAGGTGTGAAAAAGGAATAGGTGTGAACGCTGGCTTTTACGTAAAGGATCGTTCTTGACTGGATTTCCTTTACTGAGGTGTGTATCACATAATTTTATAACCAATAAAGTTGAAGTTATTTATTCTTTGCCCTATCGCTCAAGAAAGATTATTAAGTTTTTAGGGTCATCCTCGGTATTTTGTTTTATTACATAATACGTCGTCGTAAAATGATATAATATAGTTACTTTCCCATTTTTTGCCCTGAGTAAACAAAAACAACCAAAACATATCATAAACACTACATTTTATGTTATATATCGCCTCTCCTTAGTCGGGGGTCCAACGTAGATCTATTTTGCATAAAAAGGCTGTGGTGGAAGATTGTAGCACTCATATTATATATTTTATGAGCATTACAGAACAGAAAATTAACGTAATTTATTACCATTCAATTACTAACTAGTTGACTAAAATTGCTTTTCAATCTCAAAAATTTATAGCTTTTTAAACGAACTTGGACTTTATCTCTAAACTTGTTACTATAAAATTTTATCGCGGTGTAAAACGAAGAATCTTTATCTCGATCTAAGACTCTAAGTTACCCCAAGAAATGCATGTACATACTCGTTTCTTGTGCCATAAAAAACCTGTGGAAAGTAAGTTCAAATAGACTGTGTGACCAGCCCTAGTGTCAGAGTTATTAAGCCGCCGAAAGGCCTCTGACCTGGCTTGACGATTGTTGTTTTTAAGAACAAACAACCGGGACCTACTATTTAACATGTCATCCGACCCTCGGCAGCGCTCAGAAAGAAATGTCACTCACGATCACCCATCCGAAGACTGACCGGTCCGTTCGTTGCTTGATATTGGTGATCGTTCGGGAACACCTAGTGGTAATTGATTGCCTTGGTTAGAAGGTAGCTTCGTAATTATTGTTTGCTTTATTACATGCGTAGAGTGGTATAAAACTGAGTTGGGCTGGAAGTCTCGACTTCATATGAATCAACTTATCAACCAAACTCTGTTGATAAGATGATTCATAAAGCCAGTATGGACACAGTGGGGTTAGTGCAGAATTAATGTCGATTTATTGCAGTGTTTATTGAGATCGAAATTGAGCAAAATTGCGTCTAGTACCTATATGCAACCAGAAGCATAAGATTCCTATGAAACTTTCCCCCACTCACAGGGATTCGCCGCTATCTGGGAAATATACTAGGTATGCGGGAGGCCAAAAATTCCGAGAAACTTCATCTATAAACATTCGCATTTGTAATAGTTATAAAGATAACTTGAAATTTGTTCTTGATCCTTAATTTTTTTCAAAAGTAAAATTCGTCAACACCTATATTGAAGAGCTAATTGACTTGTGTAAAAATAGCTCCAAGCCATAATAAAATTTAGAATTAGAACAGGTGATTCGAGCGCGTGTTACAGCCAGCTGGGTTAGCAATTTTTTATACTTACCATGTTTTATCTTGCGTATACGATGATAAATGTTCCGTCTGTTTTTATTTAATAAGTCATTTAAAGTTTTAAGAATCTTCAACGCTAGCTTTTTTTGTCGTCATGAAACTACTAGATCTCTTTTTACCATAAAATTATTTTGATTTTGGATATTTAACTAGTTAAAATGTATTACGATAAAGTTAAGACGAAAGACAAAAACTTATATAACGTATCTATGTTAAAAGAAAAACAAAATACCCTACTGCAGAAAAGCAGTTTTTGCCGTCTAACTTATGATTTCGTTACGCTGTTGAGTGTACGTTTTTTTGTAAAGTATGCGTAAAACTTCTGTAAAAGATTATAAATGAACATTCATTCATTTTTTTTTGCATTCTTTAGAATAATTGTAGTAAAATCACTTGTTTATTACGAAAAACTTCGTTGGAGGTTACGAAAAAAACGCATTTATTAATTTTTGTGAGAGATGTATTATTATTACAAAAAATATAGCCTATGACACTCTGGAAGTGAAGACGAATTTAACGATACTTCGCACATCAAAATCGGTCAAGCCGTTTAGGCTGTAGGCTGTCATATAGAAACATACATACATACACTCGAAAAACATTACATACGGGTATATAATAAACACATAATTCGGAAGAGAAAATATCTTAAACTGTTCTATGTTTTAAATGCCTTTTGAAAAGTGAAGAATAGGTTGAATTTGTTCATTTACGGCGATCCATGTAGGTACTTACCTAGTATGTTATGTATAGTTTATGCCCAAAAATACTAATAACTACATATAGGTACCTATCGCAGTTTCTGTATAAAAAGTACATTAAATATGACGAAACGATGATTGAATACAAGCCTGTGTTTACCAAAGATGTTTGTAAATACATATAACTGAGTTATATTGATTCAGCCTGTGGGCTAGTGAGCCGAATTCGATGACCGCATTAGTGAATGCTTTGTCTACTTTTAATAACAGGCTTAGATTCATAATCGATTAATATTTATGACTTTTGCTATTATACTTCGTTTTGCATAGAAATATTTTGGCGAACTGGATGGTCTGGAATGTAGAGATTTTTATCAACGTCTGAAACGAATTCTTTAACCATTTTCTTTGTGACGGACGGAAAAGTTTGATACATCTTTTGATCTTGAATTCCGCTAAAATACTTTCAGAGGTCACTGGAGCTTTCTGGAGTTTCACGCCTTTTTAGGGTTCCGTATTTGTCACGGCCCACATCTTGCTTACCATTGTCTTTGGTGGTGGAAAATGTGTCCGAAATTCCGAAGCCATTTTGACAGATTTTATCAGACTCAAATATGACAAAAAGCTCCCTTTCACTAGCATCTTATAACCGGAGTTCTATCCAATACTGTATTAGTATGGCAGTGTATGAAAAATGTGGTCTTACAAATAATAAATTAGTTATTACGCCTTCATAGGAAAATTAATCAGGCTAGCTCTCTACAAAATATGATTAATTTACGAACTTTCGATATTAAGCAACAGAGACAAACAAACTTTCACGTTCATAATATGAAATGACAGCTTCAGAAATCTATTATATATTTACATAATGATGAGGCAGTGAATACGTAGTTAGGATACAACATTCCAACTGATATCTCATTACATTCATTATGTTTTATACTTTGTGCTTACTTTCGACCGCCAACTCACCTGACGTTAGGCAAAATGGTAGTCCACAATAAAACCGATTAAATATAATTGTGAAGCTGCAGAAGACGTGTGGTATTTATTTTATTTTATTTTATTTTATTTAGGTACAAAAGCAATTAACAAACCAAACCTATTAACTTAAAAAAATCGAATCCTCATAAAAACATTATAAATTTGTTAATCTAAATATTGTATTAAATATAATACAATATTAAAAATATATATATATAAAATATTATTATATGTGCGTTTGTTATTCCTTCATACTGAAACGGCTGACTTTTGAATACATTTTATAATGGAAATAGTGTACTTATACCCTGAAAGAATATAAAAACACATCTTATCCCGGAGAATAAATGCTATACACTTTCACTATTTATCTCTAAAGCGGCTGAACGGATTTGTATGAAATATGGAATGAAGATAGCTTATTCCCTGGATTAAAACACAGGCTAGTTTACGTGTCTTGTAGGATAGCGTGCGAAGCTATTGTATAAGTGCATGTCAGGGCCTCAAGGCTGCTATTTGAACATCACTCGCTCGTCATACGCTGATACGATTCAACGACAATTTTGACGAATTGTTAGTCTATTACTATATAAATAGACAAAAAATTTGTCAAAATAGTATTTGAATTTAACAGCGGGCGGCGAACGAGTGATGTTCACTTAGCAGCCTTGTGGACCAGATGGTATCATGCAAAGTATGATGGTTCCACTTTAGAAACGGCTAAGTTTACTCTTACATTATCCTAGGACGAATCAATTGCGGACGCACCACCGTTAGCTAAATATGTTGGTAATTCAACCTGTCGTATTGATCCTACAATTTACTGACAGTTAGCCATACCGGCAGTAGGCAATTATAGCTGGTACACTCTATTGCACTTTGCATGCCCAATTTAACCCTAGACTATCTGTGTTATGGGGACGCCGTGTATCTATTTGTGGTGTATTTTTTGTCCCCATTGAAGGTTGGCTCATTGGCTGTATTTTATCTCTTTGCGGCTCCTTTCAAGTTACAAAGTTCAGCGTCTCGCTTATTGCGATCTAACTGTCTTGACTCGAGACTTTTGGCCAGAGATGAAGATGGCTTTTAGAATAAGTACATGTTCACAGACATTATGCACTGCGACTGCAGATCTTTCGAAACATGTAATTATGGTGATGTGATAAAGCCGTTGGTCGGCTTTATCACATCACCATAATTACAAGTACACATAAGTATAAAATATATTTTGACCACACTTTTCATTACATTTCATGTTTTGAGTTTTTGTTGAATATGTTTCTGTAAGTAAATACGCTCGGTATTGCTGCAGAAATTCGATATTTACCCTAGTTAAATTTTCCTGTTACAAAATTTTCAACATAACCTTCCCGTTTTAAAATTTCGTAAAGGATGCTAATGAATTAAATTTCACGGCGTATCTACGTTACCGGAAGTCGATATAGTAAAAATCTATTCAGTTTTGCCTTGAAAATTCTAATTTTCGAGTTTGTAATCCTCAGTATGTAGGGGAAGCAACAGGGAGTTTTCTGTACAGGAGGGTTACCACAATCTTATTTCAATATTACTTTGACCTTTGTCTTGCTCTCTCTACTGTATAAAGAGCGAGACAAAATCAAAGTAATATTGAAAGAAGACTGCTTGGACGCTTGAGTAGGTACGGCCCCAGTACGCATCAAGAACATGGACCGAAATTGTGGGATACAGAGTTTTGAAATACATATATCGACGGTTGAAAGGTAATAAGGTATAAGCGACATTTTAGTCAAAAATGAGTTATGAATGCTAAATGAAAAAGCGGATAATTTTAAGTAAGATAGCATTCATAGCTCATTTTTGACTAAAATGTCGCTTATTACCTTTTAATCGTCGATATGTTTTTTTATTTTATACGTATATACGTCGTATTAAATTTGTCATGAGAGGAAAGTAGGTATGAGTTTTCTAAGAAAATGATATTATTATTCTCGCGTATTGCAGTGGCCAACTGCTCTCACTTATTCTATGTATAACTATATGTAAATCGTGTTGCGTTGGTAAACCTCGCTCTACGTCCGCTCGGTTATCCACAGGAATCGTGTGACAACTGCGTCCGATCGTGATTGCTTTCATCGTGATATGGCTCACATCACGACCGACTAATCTGTACCAATCTAACATTGAGTTCGGCCGAGTACAGACGATAGGTCGCGGGAAACTTCTTTTGGCGAAACTACGATCTACGAGGGATAGACATAAGCTAACGAAATGTCACGTGACGGCACGTCACAGTTTCTTAGCATTTCGAAGCGTGTTTGATGAAATAGAAACGTTTACTACTTGCTTAGCCTGCAGGTACTAAATTATCTTTAGAGTTAAGTGAGGTCGCTTCTATGCTGTTTTAGCATTATTGTACCTCAGCTGCCTCATCGGCAAACTTTTTCACTGGACATGGTCAGCATGAATGACTATTGCCAGACAACAGACAGCCACACAGACAGATATCTTAAAAAAATGCAAATAGTAAATTGAAATAACAAACCCGCTCGCTCACATGGCGGGGGCACGGCCGTGCCCCCAGATTTATAAATGATTTTATTAGACACTAGACTAGCGCTCCGCTTCTATTTCATGTTTTCTCGGCTCTGTTGTCTGTTCTCTTTCACACCTATTGTATGTTTTCTTCAGTTCACTTAATAGCTAGCCTATTGGCTAGCTATTGCTAATGCAATTTCGAACATGTTTTGAAATACGTGTTCTGAAATGATTCCATGCAATGTTTTGTTTGGAAACAGATATCGTGACAGCTCATTTGTTTGTGAAACAATATCTGCCACTTTAAATTGAATTATCTATAGCAATCGATATGTTACTTTTAAAATGTCAATTGCCAAATGGTCACTGACCTTACAGATTTAGTACAGTTTTTTTGCACATGAGTGCGAAATTAAAGTCCGAAATCTACGTTAAAAGGAGAGGTCAAGTGCTGTGCAAGCTGAGCAGCTGATGAAGAGCTTTTCGCCTTGAACTTTTGAATTTTATTTGCTAGTTTGCAAAATGAATATTCCTAATTGAATGTCTTCTATTTTTTTTACTTGACTAATATTAAAGTGTGAAATATTTACCACAAAGAGCTGAGAGCTTGAATATATTTTCCTTGTAGCTTTTATGTTTCGTACATTACTGAAACTTCAATATGGTCAAACCGTGGACATCCTTTGTTGCATTGGACGTTGACCGATGATGGCCATCAGATAGTGATGTCACTTTTTAACCTGTCACGATGCTCCGATACAATTCTTCCTGGAGGTACCTACTTTCATATATTGTGTAGTGTTATATCTTTATTCACGGCGATTAAGCTACCTCAGCGTAGTGAATGTTTTCAATTCTGTCTTGATAACCTTCATTTGTGATGTATGATCGTAGTTCGTTGGTGGTCTTCACAAACTTTATATCTTTAAACACATCTACTTGCATTGTATATGAAGACGCTTGCGTACCTATGTTTAATTTTCATTTGTGACCATAGATGAATATTCTTATTTTTACTCGACTGCGTAAGAAGGAGGGTTATGTTTCTCGATATTGTTTGTATGTATGTTTCTGTATGATCGCCTACAGCCCACATTTTTTGGCTTGAACGGCTACATTTTTTAACAATAATAATAGAACAAGTATAAGTTTAGAAAACTCAAAAACCCCCGACAAAAACTGGCTGAACTTATTTTGATGAAACATAGTTAAGAACACTCCCAAAGTCCCAACTAATTCAACTTTCAAACAAAATCAAAATCGGTTCATCCGTTCGGAAGCTACAATGCCAAAGACACACTCACACAAACACAAACACACACACATGCACAGACACACACAGACACGTGAAACTTTTAATACACCTTACCGTTTTTGCGTTGAGGGTTAAAAATGCGCTTTTTCATAACCTCCAACAAACTTTTTCGTAATATACCTAAATAAGTAGGATTTCCACAATTATTCTTAAGAACGCGCATCTGCAAAACTCGCTCTTCTACAATCGGGCATTTTGTTTTCTTTTAATATGGACTGAATGATTCTTGTTGAAAATTATAATGACTGGTTGACGACCAATTAAAGTTCTTATTTTAATTATGAGATATTGCTTGTACAAAATTATCGGCCTTACCGAAAAACGTTACTTAACTTTAAGCAATAATTAACATATTTTATCAACTTCTCACTGACACGTAATGACATGTGCGGAAAGAAGACAGAGAATTTAAGACGTTGGTTAAAGTTAAGTAACGTTTTTCGGTAAGGCCCTAAATGTTATAATCACAGAAAAACAAAGATTGCTTTTGTGATCTGTGGAAAACATGGTAGGTAAATGTGATGTCAATATTTTTGAATATTTTTCGTAGGAACACAAATATTCTACAGAACTGACTTCTAAAGAACAGTTTATTTTTTATACAAGATAGATCTACGTTTGACCACCAACTCGCCTGATGTTAAGCGAGGGTGTGGCCGAGGATGGAGCTCGTCGATCTAGAAGATATCTATTCACTCTAGCCTTGAACATTCCAAGATTGTACGCTGTTATCAAAATCGAGTAATATTCTTAGATTGGGAAACAAAGAAACGTTAACTCTCCTATTAAAACATTGGGGTGAATTATGTTGTAAGGTAGCTATAATTTTTCTGTAAGGTAGTTATAATTTATCTGTGTTTCGTTTCTTTCCATTAAATACTGAGTATTTTTCAAAAAAAATGTGACAATAAAATAATGATACAACTGAATTGACACCATCGTCTATGTATAAGAGTGAGCTTGTTAGAAACAAGCTAATCCATCTGAATTATTCTTTTCATAAAAAGTACAGCTATCATTTAAAAAGCTTCTAATATGTTTTTGCCAATGGTACAATGATCTGTTGCCTAAATACGGCTAGACGTGTGGTGGTAATAATAATAGTGATATGCGAGGCGGTTTGACTCGTGCCATCCGCGGGTCGGCGACTCGCTCGACGCACGCGCAGCCTCCGCTTTTGCTCTTTTTGTGTTACGTGAAATTAGGGTTGTCACGTCTAATTGAGTATCCATCAAAATAAGGTATAGTGTTTTTTCTGGTTTCTTTGCTGGAATGTCGCGTCTTTAGTTCTACAAAGTTTACAAATAAAAAAAAATTAGACAATAGGCACGCATTTTGTTTAGGTCAAACAGTTTCTTACGAATGTTTTCAAGCGGTTTTTTTTTAATTCGGAAGTGGCTCATGATTTACTTAGTTTCGCCAGAGTGAAGCCTTCAACTAAATTCTTATACCTACTTGCTCAGTAGAAATATATTCTATTCACATGGTACATATATTTTTCTCATTTTCATAAAAGAAAATGTCCTTCATGAAAACTCTTCGAAATATATTTTACATATTTGTAAATGTCCATCACAAAAAAATATATATAGGAAATAGTTATAGGTATAGTACCTATAATTAAGGAGGGAAAAATATAGCATTTAAAGTGCTTTTAAAGTAAATTTAAAACATCGTGGCCTCATAAAAAAATTTGTAACTTTGGTTCAGTAGTTTTGTGAAAATGTTGGTTGGTACTAAAAGTCTGTTTGTTGTTCTTGAAGTTTTTAAACTATACTTAATAACTGCAAACCCTACCTGTAATATAAACAGCCTCGCCAGTGTCCATGTGTGCGTGCTTTTCAACAGGGACTCGCTTTAAAGCACACGTGCGCTACAAGAAATCTGTGTCCATCGCCACAGTATACACAGGAGGTAGATACTTACGCCATAGTATACACAAGAGTTAGTATATCTTCGCCACAGATTACATTAAAGTTGGTTTACTGTGTTCAGTAACTATTGTTGTATTCTGTGGTATGGCTCCGCTTGATCATTGCAGTTTGAATTTCTTATGAATTTCGAGTTGAAAGGAGAGCTTTTATTATATTATGTTTATGGGTCTGCCACGGTTGCCTTGTAAGGACAACTAGCTCTGCCCCCGTATTCTGAACCCATTTGGTTTCGGAATCGATTCGATTTGTATATCTCCGTCTCTGTCATTCTCTATGGAAATGACAGAGACGGAGATATACAAATCGAATCGATTCCGAAACCGAATGGGTTCAGAATACGGGGGCTGAAGTATCTATACTTTTGTTTGGAATTACATAATTTGGCAGAAGTGAATTTGGATCGGGTTTCTGTTGTGGAATTCACTAAGTTTCGTAATAAACGGCCAAGAAACAAGAAATTGCTGGCATCCTCGTTTCCTGAGAGATGCAAGATAAGTCTTGTCAAAGTTAGGGTACAGGAATATACAGATTACATATATTATATTATATATTAGGTAATACATAATAGGTAAGTATGTACCTACATATACCTATCTTCTAAGTTGCAGAATGATTGGCCCCTAAAATGTGTCTGTCCCACTGTACACAGTCTGCCTAGATACCTACGTATTAATTAATGTCAAGAGCTAGTCTGTGGTGAAACTGGGTAATTCGGCTCTCGCGTGGCCTGAGGCTGATCTCGGTCGCAATCTAACGATAATCGCCGAAAGGAATTCTCAAATGTTCATACTTTACGTCGGCGACATACTTGTTGTCAGCGCGCTAGACATTTGTCTGTTAATTCTCATTCTCACTGAAATGAAACAAATTTAAACGAATTTATCGCGTATATTTTACAGGAAAAAATCCGAAACTAGACATTTTTTATTTAATCACAAAAATAGTGTCTTAATGCAAGGAGTGGGGGTCAAAATTTTAAAGTGAATTTACCGTATCATGTGGGATATCATATGAAAGAGCTTCATTAATATAAGCTAAAATAGGGTTTTAAATATTTTTACGATGTATATTTTTCGATTTATAAAGGTAAATATATAAACGATATATGATTTCCCCCTTTTATCTACTAGTTTGTACGGAACCCTCGGTGGGCGAGTCTGATTCGCACTTGTCCGGTTTTTATTTTAATTTTGCTTCATATAACAGAGAATTCGCTCGATGGGTGCAAATATATGCAAGAATTTTAACGATATTGTATTACCTACTACAAAAAATGTACCGTACTATGTGAGTAAATACTCCATGTTTTCATATTTAACGTATAGCGGCTAGGAAGGCTTTATATGTCTATCTTTATAAAAAATATAGATGAGCACATTATGTATAGTAGGTACCTACTACGGAATGCTTAGTTGGTATTACAAGTAATTTCTTACAATCCCAACAACAATAAAATAAATCTATAAATACAAACCTACAAAATATAACCCAGAAAAGGTATAAAGATTAACTTTTATGACAATCTCTAGTGAAGTCATATCGCTGTAACTTTTACAAGGCACTCGACTGAAGGCAATGCTTTTAGGGTTATCGCTCAAGAATATTTATAATGCTATAGCACTTGAACAAGCCCTTTTCTTCTTCGCTTTTTTATTTAATTTACATCTCCGTTCTCAGGGTGAGATTGTAGCCACTTGAGATTTTATGTGTATTTTTTGCAGCGGCTTTGCACACATGTAGCTAACACTTGCGACTTGGATAAGGATATATGATTTTCTTAGAACTACTTAAGTTAAGAGGATTATTCGATTATCGACTGGCCTTGTGGTTCAGTTGGTAGTATGTCATATGTTTATATTTACAAAAAAAATAATATATATGTATTCTATCAGCCATCTAGTCCCATAGTACAAGCTTTGCTTAGTTTGGGCTAGATGGTGTTGTGTGAAATGTCCCAAAATATTTATTATTATTTATTAGGTATTAACGTAATTCCATTCACATTTACAAAAAACAAATAATACTTACGTCGCGTCGTTCCAACTCATTTCTAAATGATCGGTTCAGATTCTATAATTTTCTGAATTCTAGAAAATTGTAGATTTTAGTTTTTAATATTTTGAATATAGAGGAAAGTGTTGGGTATTTTAATGAGTCCATAGCTGTGTCCCTTGGTTTTCCATGCTATCCCGTAGAACCGTTAATTGTTTGTTAAAATAAAGGCCTATATTATGTGTTACTCCATGTAAAACTTCTATCCCAAGCTCCTCTAAATACTTTCCGTTTTAGCGTGATAGAATAACAAACCCACAACCCACAAACTTTAATTATTTTTAAACAGTTTTTAACAGTAGTTTTTGTTGTAAAAATCTACAAGTGTTGATCAAACAAAATCTAACAAACAATGTAACTAAAAAAATTGTATATATATTGTATGGAATTTGGCAGCGTTACGACGCATGTTGATTATTGCGGTACCATTTTTTTTTTACTATGCATATTAGTAATATTTTACCTAAAAACATGAAATGTGGTTCCACAAAACGCGGTATAGATACACCCTGATATACTCTAACAGTGTAAAGAGCAGTGTGTGATTTCCAAAAAAGAAAACATCACAAAGTACTTCAACGAACACACCAATATTTTCCAATCAAGAGTAAACAATCAGAACCATTGTAACCGGCTATTTTATCGGCGAGATGGAATCTCGAACGAAATTATCGTTGATTTGATAAAAGGACCGTGACTCGACACTAATAAGCCATGAAAAGTTCGTTTGTGTCCAAATTATAGACATGTTATTAAGCTTTTAAGAACGTTTAGTGACATAGGCTTTCTTGTTGTTTGGCTTTTGTAAGCTGTCATAGCGTCGGCCATGTTTGCTTTTGATTTGAAATTAATTTTTCGAAATTGTTCTTGAACAAATTCCCAATCTAAAACCAAGATTTATTTTTGCTGCGTTCTCAATAACTGGTGGATTTTTATATATATTGTCACTTGTTCACGAAATAAGTCGCATTATTTTGTTGGCTAGGTATGTATGTATTTCTTGGACAGGGAATCATAAAATTACAGCAACAAGTTCACCTTTTCTGATAATATCGTCGAACAAATGAATATTAAAGAGGAACTACTATACTTTTCTTTGTACTCCACTATCACCAACTTCATTTCATTTGTTGCCGTTCTCTTTATCATTCTCAGTGTTTAAATTTAAAGGGATTGAGATACTTATATCACTTTCCTATGAATTTTTGGTCTTTATCTTGGCAAAAAAATCGAGATCTGATCTATTGCAGCAGTGATTTTCCATCACGTGGACGTAAAGTCTAAAACAAAATTCAAGAATAGGTTTAACCGATACCTACTCTTATACCAACAATGACGAACTTAAAAGATTTTAATATATAGACTATGTCGTCGCGCTAAAGCGTAATTTAGATTGAGAAGTCTAGAGCCGTCTATTTTGCCGCTTCGAATTATTTTGAAAATCGAAATTATTTTATTTGTGTAAGAGGTATAATTAGACCTCATAGAGCTCGGTCGATTTTGAGGACTAACGCTACCTCCCGTTGATACTTTATCAAAGTTTTGCAGAAACTATTTTTTAAGTCTAGAAAGCCAATGAATGCATCGTCATCATCAGCAGTGTAAAGAGTTCGCTTGAAAGCAAGTCCTGGGGGCAAACAAAAATACTTTTGTTCTCGACAATAAGAAACATTCGTCGACGAGTTCTAGGTCAACTCATTTCAAAGAGAAATGAAAAGTGAACAACAAAAGAAATAAAAATGTAAAGCCGCGTCAAGCTTGGAATGCGGAGTGTGGTCGCCATCGCTGGGTAATGTGGGTGATTATCTACCCCCTCATTAGTTATTGTTACACATATCTATAACTGCTTCTATGCATCAACTCTACGCTAACGCTAATGCAATACGGAGGAGAACGTGGAGGAGTGGGAATTCTGGGAGAGAAATAAATAACATAAATAAAAAAATATAAGAATTGACTTTATGTTTTTGTTTTAATCTGCCTGTAGATTTCTCTAAGCTAAATGACTGTGAAATTGAAGTATGATCCTAAGTGAATTGCCATTTTTCAAGCTGAAAACTGTAGAGAAATGACAAAATATCGAGTGGTCACATGTAGGTAGCTGCCAATTCTAGTTTAGAGTAGATATTTGATATTATCTGCATAATAAATAGCAAAAATACGTGTGCCTGTTATAAGTAATAAACACAAGGAAATTTATAAACGGTCGACCATGCTGGAGAGATTTTAATATTAACACCCAATAAAATTACTACCTCGTCATCCAAAATCCCGAGCGCCCGCTTACTTTTTTAATTTATTTTTTTACTTTACGGCAACGGACGGGAGAAACTAGTTTCGAGGCTTCGTATACAGACATAGTAGATGGAGCATGCGACTTCATATATATGAAAACCTTGCGTGCCACATTTTTAGTACCGACTGTGACGTCACAAACGATTTTGTGATGGAATGTTCCATCCGCGCGAAATCTATTCAACCCAATGCATCCGCGCGCTTGTACGCTAGTAACTAGTTGACAAAATATCGAATCGGATGTATATATCACCTGAAATTAAATAAATCTTGGTCTTGAAGACCATTGACTTCGATCGACTAGGCTGCGATTTTTTATCGTACTTGACACGCTTTGACACGCTAGGTACATACACTTGGGGTATCTATACAAGTCTATGTTTCGATATTAATTTTATGCATGAGGTGAAGATGGAGTCTCTGCCTTCAATTTGTGTCGTACTTAAACCCTTTGATTGATCAATTACTAAAATTGAAGGGTCTGGCATAAGACTTAAAATTGAAGTTTTCATATGGGTCAAAGAGATGCGTATTAGATTAGGTATAATCAGATTCAGAGTGTTTGGCTGGAATGAAAATTAATTTTCTACTAGCGATTATTTATAACAAAATACCCGACTATAAAAAGTAGCTAGTCTGTTTTATTTAGGATATAAAGACGAATGTAATGCAAACTCGCACATAATAAGTATAAGTTTAGAAAACTCAAAAACCCCCGACAAATAAAAACGGCTGAACCGATTTTGATGAAATAATTCTCAATCAAGTCCTCTTTCAAACAAATAAAAACTAGATCAAAATCGGTCTATCCGCTTGAGAGCTACGATGCCGCACTCAGACACCCACGTCATATAACACCCCACTTTTTGGTTCAGGGGTTAAAAATAGATGAAGTCGCTTAGGCTGCAGGATAATATATTTAAACACACTTAAGTTCTCGTATAAGTATTTACTCTTTTATAAGTAAGTATTTGTATAATATTTGCACCCGAAAACATGTATGTGTTCACCCGACCCGATTGTTCTCTTTCACATTATCTGCAAACTTCTGTGGTGACTCATTTTGCTTTATTGTGCAGAAAGGTGCACAATGTGTGAAGTTAGTCGAAAGTCAAATATGTTACAAGCTGTGTCCTGCGGATTCAATCCTGTCATATTTTTTTTTTTTTACCAAGTTTCATAATGATCTGTTTAGTCATTTAATCCTGAAAAAGTAATGACTAGATGTTATTACTTTGTTTTTTATAATACTATCAGTTAAATTAGATTTCATAAGATGCGAAGAAACCAAACCATGCATATGCAGTGATAGCGGCCATGTGTTTTCTATAATCACATGTCTACAAACATTTTTATGTGGGTAATGTTATTCTTGCAACTGCATCCGTAAATTCCGTAAACAAGACCGGTATGCGATTGCGCAAGTCTGCGCAACTGACGATGATATTCAGGAATTAACCTCGATTTTTCAGAGACTATCGATAAATCGGAAGTACTGGTTGCTGGAGACTGAAATAGCTTGCCTTACAGAATCTATATTTTGAAATAGTTGGTCTTGTATCTTAAATAAAAAGAACATGACAATTTTATGCTATAAACCAGTAAAAACTCGAATCAGTGGAGATGCGATATACGTAGAGCAAAAATCTGAAGAATTGCTTTCACAGAGGATCAGCGGGTTTTTATTTTGTACGTAGGCACTCAAGTCAACCTATATTGACCGAGTTTTAAGCTCTTACTCTACGTGTCAACTCCGCACCAGAACCGCACCGATATTGTCCTACGCTATGAATTGTTGGGGCACGGTTGCCTAGAAAACATTTGTCTTGCTATGAGAAAACCGATTCGTATATAGGAACTACCTATATCAACTTATTCTCATGTTCACCTTTTTGCGCTCTTATCAGAATACATTAACATGCTTATTGAATTTCACGTTTATTAACACGAATGCATATAGGTCACACGCCATTAGATACAATACAAAGTAAATCAATTGCACACTGTTGTTTGAAACATAATATCGTCAATTAACTATAAACGATGAAATGGAATAATGTTGACCGTCACGGGACGCCCAGCAGATGTGAAACAAAAGATAATTTTGTCAGAAAAAAATACAAGCGTGTACTTACAAGCGGTAAACGCGTCAAATATACTATAGTTTAGTAGATAGGCTTACGCAGTATACGACTGGTGTGCGTTAGCGAAATAACGAAGTATATAGATAAGTGTATATCGTATAGTATATGGTAAAGACGTTCCATCTTAGATCCAAATCGTCGCCACGCGAGATGGCGGACAAGCGCAATGACGTCATGAAAGAAGATCATGCCATTTTCCGTCACAGCTTACGAGTGGGTGTTATTGGAAAAGCACGCCAATTGCCGACTTACTCATAAACCCCTAGTCTTAGTTACACAGCGATCTGTTTTGTTTTCGCGTGTGACAGTTCCCGTCTGAGTGAAGATGACAAGTCTTTATTCAGTGAATAAGATTTTATCATACGTTTATAAGTAACACTAGATGTATCACATAAAAATCGATTTTCACATCGATTTTTTTTATTATCATTTTACTCACATTTCAAGCCAGTAAAAGCAACGACAAATATTTGAAACGAACCATAGCGGTGAATGTTCTGCATACGCAGCTGGTTCGCGGAAGTCGCCATATGTGATGCACCGCTAATTTGTACAAGTGGCCCCGGAGGAAAAAAGTACGATTTGTTTTTTGCCTTCTGTGAAGTAACAAGTTATGGTGATGGTAATCTTAAAAGTTCAAATACGTATGCCTTTTGCCTGCCCCAAAAAAAAGTCGTGTGTATGCGAAAATATTATTTGTTTTTCTTCCAGGCCAGTTATCGGCTACGGCAACAGCTTCTGCGATCTCAGTCAGGTGAAGAGCTTTGATGACGTGCTCAGATATGGTTAATATAGCCAGTTTTGGCAGTGAATGCGCGCACAGTGTCTGTACGTAAGAGTGCCATTTTCATAATTGTACTCTACGTTAGTGAGTGATCTTCTTTTCAGTTCATCGTGTTTTGCATCCAAATCGCGTATACGGTTATTTTCGAACGCATATACCGAACGTTTTACTATTTTTCGCTACTCTGATCTGTTCTCTGCCAACGATAGGGTTCAATGCTGCATTTCTTCATATATCTTTTCTGAACGTCTTTATATCTAAGGAACTGGCCACGCCACCGCTCTTTCGCTTGTTCTGGAGTTCAGAAAAAAGATGCGCTACGCCACTCTCTCGCTGGGCATCCGAGACAGATGACTACTATTTTGAGTTTACACTTGTAGGAAAAGTATTTATATCATCTATTACATTTTCTGATTTTAAATAAATATTTTTTCATGTAAACATAAATGATGTACTTCTCAAATTTAATCTATATTGTTGTAAAACTGTTCGTTAATTTATTCATAAACTTTTATTTAGACTTACGTTTGTATTTTCTTGGCCTCGGGCTTTTCGACTGGCCTTGTGGCTCAGTTGGTAGTATGTCTGCCTGCTGTGCTGTTGGTCGTGGGTTCAATCCCCACCCAGGGCAAACATTTCTGTGATGAGCACGGATGTTTGTTCTGTGTCTGGGTGTTTCTATGTATCATATGAAAATATTTACAAAAAAAAAGTATATATGTATTCTATCAGTCATCTAGTTCCATAGTACAAGCTTTGCTTAGTTTGGGCTAGATGGTGTTGTGTGAAATGTCCACAAATATTTATTATTTGTTATTATTTATTTATTTATTTTCAAAACTTCTACTAGTTCCATAACACAGTTTTTTTTAAAGAAAATTCTACACTGTCAAAGGCATTATTTACGAAAGAATGCACAAGGAAGACGCGCGCGCCACAAAAAATGCCCAAGTGCAGTGAAGTAGGTAGTTATCTAAGTCGCCTCTTCTGGAATCATTATAATGAGTGAAGGCAATCAAGGAGTTACCACCACATTCCTCGCTCGATTGAGTCGCGGGAAGGTGACAACTTGCTTGTTGCGTGTCCACAGAAATGTTTCACATTTTTGTTACAATCGTATGTTGTTGAAAGAATGATTACGCTAAGTACTGAATCTTATTTTTTTTGTCTCACAATAGTCTATTTATCTATAATATAGGTACGTATATAAGTAATAAGAATGAAACTGCTCAAAATCTGTGGTACATATTAAAAATAACACTGATTGGAGGACGCAATAGTGTCGATTAAACATTTTTATTTTAATTTTTGTCTATCTGAACGGTACTGTACCTGAGGGACGCCGATATTATTTGATGGGTTTGAACAAAATTTGACTAGATTATTTACTCATACTATGTGAATTCTAGAAGGATCTGGCATACTTTGAAAATCAAAATTTTTATATTGAAATTTACTTGAAAATCAAACGAACTTCACTTGGGAATTAGATTCTTAGGTTTATATGCATCGCGCTAACGAAGTCGCGGGTGTAGCTAGTACCTAATAAATATTTTATAAAACACATCTAGGCGTGTTTTGTACTATAACCACGTGTAACAAAAAGATATTGTTGCTTTTGTAAAGTAATGTAGATATATAATGACATTGATCTAGACATATTTAATTTTAGGCTTAAGAAATTATTAATTGACAAGATATATTATTCTATTCAGGAGTTTATAAATGGCAAATTGTAAAATAAATGTTATATTCAAAAAACCAATAAAGTGTTATTGATTTATTGATTGATTGCGAAATGATATTGATAATTAAAATATTGTAAATTGTAATGTTAAATTTTGTATCAATTATTTTTCATGCCATGGTGCTATATCATGGTGGTCACACAGATTTCTAGTATTCCTAAGTTTGTGGGTGGTCACTAAGAAAGATGTATTTATTTTTACATCGGAATTTCCCAAATGTCTCTGCAAATATGTACATAATTTTAATTTATGTTGTTCCGACATATTTCATCATTAATTTAAAAGAAACTATCGACAAATAAAACAATGGAGATTGCAACTGCTGCAAATCTATAAAAATGCGTGTCTGACAAAGGTCCAAGTACAACATAACTATTGTTATAGTCGTTGCATGTCACGATTACTAGTGGACTTTGATTGTGTTTGTGCTGTATTTGTATATGTGTGAGTAGCGTCCGCTCATTTCGTTGGGCACATACACTAACACAATGTGCATGTTTACGAATGCTACACGAATATTGCGGGAACTAGTGAATTGCATCAACTTTATACCAGTCCCAGTCATAACAATGGTGCTCAGAACCCAGTGAAAGGTATCCACTTAGATCACTAATGACTAATTGTGTAATTAAATATGAAAACCGGCTTATTAACCCCGATGTTTCAATTACAATAATGTGAAATCAGAACTAGATCCCGCCTCCGATTGTCTTCTCTGTGTGAAACTGTGAACGTCTTCAATTACGGCGGCATTATCTTAGATGTTATCTAACTGCTTGTTTTCAAGTTTCTATACGAAATTCGGCGAAAATATAATTTATTTAATGTGTGTTTCTTTGTGAACGACATTTTGTTTCATGTGAATTGCTTTGAGTGCCAAACCATTGATTCTCAGTCACTTCTTTTCTCTTTATCTGTCCATCATATGCATAGTGTTTTTTTTCATCTGATGATTCAATATAACTACTATTTCGCGAATAAGTATGTGTGATGTGCCTCAGCATAATTTATTGTATTATACTTACGAAATAAAATGTTACCGTGCGTAAATGTGAAAAGGGTTGAAAGAACAAGAAGACGATGAAAAAAACTGTCCTGAAAAGTGTTAATATCGTCTTACCATTAATGTATTTTTAGGGCAAAACGCACGTCGTTTTTATAATCATTTACGTGTATTTTACTAACTCTCTAATCGCTAAACGTTCTTTTACAGTCCACGGGTGTTATAAATTCAATTCTTATCTTTTCAGATATTCGTTTGATATGTGGTGCCGGCGTAAATCTCGCGCGCGTTTTCAAGATGGCGCCGCGTGATTTGTGATGGCGGCCACGATGGCGCCCGCTGGCGGCTTCCATCACGAAGGGGAACTGCAGCCTCAGCACTCTAGGGATGGATCACGAGATTCTGGAATATTCCACACTACTAAAGGACTCTGGAATGCCCCCGGACAGAATAACTGCTTTCTGAATAGTGCTGTACAGGTAAGTCTAGATTCATTTAGTGAATATTGTTGTTCATTATTTTGAAATGAATAATTATTTTTTGAAATCATGTTCATAATATATTTGAAGTCTGAATACGTTGGTGTATGTATATTGTGATCTAAGAAATTACTTCTTGGGATTCTTCGCTAGTATTGAGCGAAGTAAACGCCACATTTGAAAAGTTACAGATTCAAACATTTATTTTTATCTTTTCTTACTACCCTTACTTATATCCTCTTAAGTTCCTACTATTTAAATTTTCATCATGTCTTAAATAGTTGCTGACAGTTCCAAATGTTGTAGGGACTCTTCCAATTTTTCATTAAAATTATCTTTGTTTGAACTTATATAATTATTTAAATATCTTCCTGTCCTTATCCTATTAGGTGAGGCCGGCACAGCATAATTCCTTTCGTCATTTTCCTCTGTCAGACTTCTCCTCCACATTAACATCTCACACATACACAGTTTACCTTTTCTTAGATCGCTCTTTTGTAATTGTATATCTCATGTGCAAATAAATTAATAAAATTCTTATTGTGACATTACATCTAGAGATCATTATGCCGTGGAAAAAAATTGCCAAGACCTACTTAAGTAACAGGATAAAATGTTGAAAGACATACAATTTCTTACACCGTTTGTTTAGAGGCCTGCGAAATTCCTCATCGAAGCCAAACAATCCTATATGGAAGTACAAGCAAACACCACGTGTTTGTTGATTGGTGGGCGGACTCCGAGGAGTATTGACTCGCCGACACGCAAAACATGGCCAGAGAGATGAGATAATCGTGAGATTCTTAATATCTACACGTCATCCCATGTTTTTATTAACTTTACAACCTGAATTAACGGGCGAAAGCATATTAATGAATTCTTAATGACTTTACCTATCTGAATTTTTATTAGGGAATTATACGCTTAAGGCGCCGTCGGTCGTTAGTAAATCTTCTGTTTGGTTCGCGCATACCAAAAATGTTGAAGATATATAAATACTGATATACTTTCAGCTCGTTGGTGGGATGATATCGACAGGCAGTACAGATGAGACTGGCACATAACCGGAAATAGAAGCACGCTAAAGAGGAGATTCGTAGGAGAAAAAAAAATGATAGTGATTATATTTAAAATTACTGAATAGTCGTAGACCAAAAAATCGGGTTATAAATACTCAATAAAAAATCATTAAATAAACAAATTATGATGGACGTAAATTTGGAATAAAAATATAAAAAGTACTAAAATCCATATTTTATTCAAAAACAAATCCATTTTGTTGGAATCAAAATAGTTTTTATTACACTTTTATAACACTGTTATTTAGTCTTTTTGCAAAAAAAAAAATCTTTGTAAGTCGATTACTGTAGTTTTATATCTTCAAAATGTTGCAATGCCCGAGCGTGTCAGAAGACTACCTACTGTACCTTAACACTTTTGAAATATTGGACGCCTCGCCTCTTGGTTCTTTATCTTGACCTCTTGACTCGTTGGCGTTGGAACATTTTAGTGCATAATCCATTTGTAAGTTGACGTAAATAATATTGAGAGATAAATTCGGTGATAAACGTCGGGCATTAGTTAGACGTCAGCAACGTGCTTTGGGTATTATTTAAATTTCATCGGGTAAGCGGGAAGCTTAATCCTCCATCGTTGAATATTTAACTAAGTGCTGGGGCATTTACAGATTGCTCATTTTTGTGTTTGGTATAGATTATGGTAAGCTTAATTGGGAAAATCTGGAAATACTGCATGTTTAAATTGAATTGGAACAATAGTTTAGTATCATGAATTCATGAACTCATAATTAACAATTTCAGTTTCTCTAAATTTACTTAACTATCAATTTGTGTGTTTGTACGTTTTTTACCTACTGTTACTAAAATTGCTTGACCGATTTTTATATATGGAATGCCGATAGATTCTTCTGTATCTCCTGAGTGTTAGATTTTATAGGTTACATTTTATTATTATAATTCTAATACAATACTTACAGGATCTGGCTATAATAAGTTGAATTAAGAATAATGTATGTATCTGACGTTATCAAGTGTAGTAATAACGCATTATGGATCTTATAAACACAGTTGTTTTTTTATTTTTTAATGTGTGTACTTGTAAAACTTTTGATGACTGACTGACCAAAGCGGATTTCCACCACACCTCTTCTTTCAACAAAAACACGCACGAGGGTCAAACCACATCAAGACAGTATGCTTTGGTGACATACTTGTAACGGCGCGTACTCATTTACGCCTTCACCTCTTCAGTCTGGCAATTCAAATATGGCCTCTATGTCGATGAATTTAAAGTTAAAGTTATCTTTTTATGGTGTTGATGACACCGTAGGCTATTAGCATAGGGGTCGTTTGTCGACGTGACTTCTGTGCCGATGGAACCTGATCTAAGATTCCTTTAAATGCCTTTACGTATGTGTTTGAATGCTACTTGATGCTATTCAAACACCTCTAGATACTTATCAGTCCCGTTTTTAAAGTATTAAACTTTTGTAATATCTGTTGGTTGTAGATGCCACATGTAGATAGATTTAGATACTTATCAGATGTTATTTGGTTGTAATCATTGACATCTACAAAGCTACAGATGAATGATAAGTGTATGTGGACACCTTCTAATTGGTGTATGTCTTCAATATATTGTAGATGATTACGTATTCTATATGTGTACTTTTTTGTATTTGCTCTTTGTTTACTAAAATTATTGTATTTTTATTGTTTTCTTTCGTTTTCATTCTCTTTTTCATATCATTATCTAAACATTTTTGTAAAATCGTTGTTATTCTTGAAATCGTAATAAACTTTACCATTTTAACATTTTAAATTTGAATTACGCTAAGTTTTGTTATTTGTCATAGTAATTTACCAACTCTGAATTTTAGATACTTACGTATGTCTGTATTGGTATATCTATAAGTAATTTCAAAACATTTTACTTATATCTTACGAAGTTCTGCTCCGTCCACGTTATATCTCAATTTAATTTTATAACACTTTTACTTCAACTACGTCCAGTTTTATTGTGCCATTATTGTTATCGAATCCAGCTTGGAAGTAAGGAGCTACATACGTAGGCGTTGTCACTCACTAAGTTTTCTGGAGTAATTTAAACATTTTGAGCTCATATCTTTACTCTGCTGTCTCGTAAATTGTACTAACTTCTACTTTGTTATCTTAAATCTTCCTTGGATCTACTTTTTTACTGGTTTGCTTTATTTATGTAAAGTATTTGGTATCGGACTCTAGTTTATTTCTTATTCATTGAAATGAAACAAATATTAACGGATTTATAACGTGTATTTGACATAATTTTATGATCTGACGTTTCGAACACTTTGCAGCGACCGTGGTCACAGTTGAGTCAGGTGGACTCATTTTAACGAATTTATACGCGATAGATCTGTTATAATTTGTTTCATTTCAATGAATTACAATCGCGAAAATCTTAAAAAATATTCTTTCTTATTTTTAAACCGACTTCAAAAATAAGAAAGAATCCCAAGAAAAAGTTTTAAGAAGAAGTTTCCCAATTCGGTTGTATTTTTTTATGTTTATTACCGCATATCTCTGTCATTTATGAACGTATTTAAAAAATTATCTTTTATTCATTGAAATTGAACAATTGTTAACGGATTTCTCGTATATATTGTCTCTTATTTTTCTTCTCTTTTATTTTTAAAGATAATATCTGTGCCTCCTGTGAAAGGTGATACAAGTCGATAATCGTCATTTTACAGGAGAGCGAAAATAAGGTTTAAAAATTTCTAGTTCATAAACCAAGAGAGCTAAAATTGAGCCGAGCACTTCTTTTTATAGATAAGAACATGGTCTTTAAACGTGCATTTAATGTCTTTTGGTAAATGTTATAAATCAGGAGAAAATCGCGAGAAATCAGTGAGTTGTATCTAATGATATGTCAAATACTAAAAAAAAAAAAATGTGTTAAATGATACAAGTTCAGTTATATTATAGTGCACCATCGGAGCACTCATCGTCTGTCTTGGTGAAAACTGTTATACATGAACTTTGAAAATCCTATAACTCCGCGGGATATATTCCTAGCACAATGTTGCTCGAAGTAAAGTAGAAGACAAAACTCTGAAAAATAGATTTTTTAACTTTGTAACACGTTACAATTAAAAATTCCCTAACTTATATCAGTTTGCAAAAATCCTAGCCTTGTAAAAAATGTGTTATAAGATACAAGTCAAGTTATATCCCTTGCTAATATCAATATTTTTTGTGTAAATAAATACAAGTCTTAGAAAAATAATCAACGTTTATTAAACTTCTTCAAAATGAATAATTAACTTACATTTAAGGCACATATTCATTATAACTCGAAATATAGCAATATGCACGTTTTCTTGGATGCTAGTAACTAAAATAATGATAGTTGTATCACTTTTCACAAAATTATCTCCGAAATTATAGCAGATAGAAGAACGTGAGTTAAACCAAAAAATTCGTAGTTTTTTACTGATCTTCCTACATTAAAAAATTCAAAGAGGGTATAAGTCAATTTGTATCACCTTTCACAGGAGGCACAGATATATACTTTCAAATTAGTCCTAAAATCTGTTTCAGTAGTTTGGGTTAGCCAAAATTGCGCATTTTGAAGCTGTTTATTACAGCTTTTAAAACTAATAATTATATATTTGATTTTAGGGCTGTGCTTAACCGCCAATATGTGTGACACCCAGATTATAATATAATCTGGGTGTCACACATAAGATATTATCTTTTGGGAAGAATTACAGTTATCATCCTATATTTTAGCAGCAATCTTGAGTTTTTCGGTTTTAGATCACAGTGAATTATTAACAAAACATAAGATAATATTTACATACGTCACGTGAAGTTTTGTACATACATCATTTACATTCCTTTCTTTTGATAAATACGTTTCAATTTACATGAGAATAATTAGAGAGTATAAATATGTGTACCTGTAAAAAAAACTGGTGTACGCTCAACATAATGACGCGGTCCATGGGTGCCGCATCAAACTTCCATTAAAATACCGGCGCGGCGTATGCCCGGGTACTAACAGAAAAATATTGTAGTTCTTTTTATGCTTTATATCAAGGCAGTCAAGGTTGAACATTTTATGAATATTTGAATACGTTTACTTGTTACATATTTAAAATGAAATATACTACTAACACAGCAGTGACGAAGCCATAATAAGCTAATGTTTCTCAAAGATTTTGATTTTTATAACGATAGTAGCAGTTAGCCGGGACTTCTTACGCGTAGTTTTTTTTTTAGTAATAAATTTATCGCTTGACCACCTACTCGCCTGATGATTTACGTATGTTGTCTGCGATGTTTCTGTTCATTCACACTTAAAGCACGAAACCTATATAAAAACAGCCGCAGTATACACTATTACGGTCAGGAAAGGGCCCGGAGAAGATATTTGACGTCTATTTGGGTAATGCGCCGATTAGAGTGGTGCAGAAGTTCAAATACTTGGGACATATTCTTACCTGTGACGCTAGGGATGATAGTGACATAGAAAGAGAAAGGCGGGCGCTCGCGGTGAGGTGTAACATGCTCGCACGGAGGTTCGCCAAGTGCAGCGCAGACGTAAAAGTAACGTTATTTAAGGCATATTGCCAATGTTTTTATACCTGCCAGCTGTGGGTGAACTTCCGCAGAGCCTCTATAAGCACCATGAGGGTGCAGTACAATGACGCGTTCCGTATCCTCATGAAACACCCGCGCTACTGCAGCGCGTCGAGCATGTTTGCCGAGGCGCGAGTACCCGACTTTTTCGCTGTCATGAGAGGTCGCGTTGCTTCCTTTTGGAACAGCCTGCGATTATCTCGCAACACTATACTCCAAGCTATTTGTGAGGACTATACGTGTCCAATAGCTAAATACTGGCTATCAGTTCACCGGGACGCCAACCGCAAGTAGGTAACTACTTTTAATTTATATTTTTATTCTACAATTTGTATTGTTCTTTACACATACAATTGTCTTTATATTATATTATGTTCTATTTTAACTAAATTAATATGTAATGGGACTTGTACCTGAATAAAGAAATTATTATTATTATTATTATTATTACGTAATCTGTACACAAACGCATTCTTCATGACTTTATGCCGTAATGTATGGCCCAGAAATTCACCTGAATAAGAAATCAATTTTATACAATACTTTTTGTTAAAAAATTGCAATAATAGAAATAAATTAAAGCAGAAAGAAAAAAAATGAAGAAAGATGTTAATCAATAAGAAAAAAAACACTCATCCTATGTCCATCGTTGTGATACACATGTAGATATTTTAACTGCAATAAATAAATAATGATTAGATGTTATTGTCCAAATAAAATCTTTTAGTAGCGATTATAAATTCAACAATTTACAATTTTAAATTCAAAAGCAGCTGTAGGTAGCTGAATATATTTTATTGATTCAAAGAATTATGTGCCAATTAGCGCTCATGTGTAGATCTCAAAATTTCACACCTCTTCACCCACATCTGCGCCAAATATAAAAACTACGATTGCCATATTTAAATTTGTAAAAGTAACTTTAAAAATACACATGTGAAAAGCCTTGAATACCATAACGCGCTTTGTGCGCTACACTTTCCGCAATCATGCAGCATTTAGCACGGCGTATTTGAAACGATGCTTAGTTCCACTTACGTCTTGAAACGCATACGACAGCCGCGCATTTGAAATTCCTAAAGCATATCCAAAGAAACATATACCGTGAACAGGCAGCAATCGGTAAAGCGAGGCACGAGCCAGGAATGTAGCGAAATGGAAAAACTTGAAGACGCCGACGAGGGAATTGACGCTTCGTGATAATGTGTAAATTGTGTAATCATCACGTGACGTGATGATTACACAATCTGCTCTTGATGGATTACATAGGATGGAGAAATGCGATGAATACGATGATTTGATAAGCTTCAATAATGCGCTAGAGACAATGATGCATGCGTAGATAGGTTTTCCCCGGCTCTAAGTGGCAAGACTCAAGTAATTTAATTGCCCGACTCGTTTTCAGTTGTAACACGTCGGGCAACGCTGTTAAACGGATGTAGTGTTATCCTTGAAAGTACTGTGATCTGAGATTTGCCATGCTTTCTTTTTTTTTTTTTATCAGCCCTATTTGTACAAACTGTCCCACTGCTGGGAACGGGCCATCTTCTAATTGTGAGAAGGGTTAGGCCATAGTCTGCCACGCTGGCCAAGTGCGGGTTGGCAGACTTCACACATCTTCAAGATCATTGAGAACTCTCAGACATGTAGGTTTCCTCACGATGTTTTCCTTCACCGTTTGAAGTTGGCGGCAATCAACAATACGCACATCACTTCGAAAAGACAGAGGTGCGTGCCGTGGGATTTGAACCCAGGACCTGCGGATCGCAAATCAGATGGTTTCACCACTAGGATGCCGGAAACTTTGCTTTTACTTCATATTAAATGAGTATAACCTCTCTATACCTATAGATAAAATCTCATTGGCTAGAGATTAGATTAATCGTAAGTAGGTTGCTCTTATGGATGGGCTGAATGAGCATAGGTTTTAACCTGTCAAATTTTATTTACATATCAGAATCTTATATTTAGGTTCATTAGACATTTGTACAGGTAACATTTTGGAAACTATTTTAGGACAACTTTCACTGATTTGATCAGTAGAGTCATGGGTTAGTACTCAATTTTTTTTACTTCTTAGTCATAACAAAATATAAGAGCAAGGCTACTTATAATTTCAATCATATAAAAATATGTAGAATCGCCGAAATCAGATAATGTAAGATTGTTTGATTGATATGTAGCAGTAGAAATCTGATTTCACCTTTTGTTTGGACAAGTAAACGATTTTTTTATTGAAATTGTATATGATATGACTATAACTGTTTCAAGATGTTAAATTATTTTGATTATTCATAATACTCAATACCCATTGCTACAGTAATCCGATGCAAAATTGGTAACTCAAAAGGCATTAATCAATCAAGTTATTTTAAAAATATGTTATTCAAAAGGTAATACTTATAACATGTGCTCAAACTGTTAAACAATTGTTTGGCATCACGTTTTGCCCATTTCGGCTTGTTAAAATTCATAGAAGTACAAAACAAATCGGTTCAGTACGTACTCTACGTAATTGGATCCGTACTAATACATGGAATATTAATAAAACCGACGACTCGTGTGAAATCTTCTGTCGGTTTGTATTTAATAGCCCTCGTTTTCCCATCAAAGGTACCTTTTATAATTGGAGCACGCAATGGTCCTATTAATCTTTTTGTAATGGTACCTAAAAATTGCCGTATTGTTTTACTATGGGAGTTCCTAATTGAAATAAACTTACGTGGTCGTCGACCTTCCGGCTCTTAATTAAAAATATCGTACATGCACTTTTAGAGATAAGCCTTTCAACCCGAGGCGTCTGATGCCTGATCGCATTAGGGCATGAGATAAAAAGCTGGTTTGTAACTGCACCTGTGCTTAAAACTGATCTGACGAGTACTTGTTGCTTCTACTCGTATAACTTTAGGAGTTATCAAGGTCTGCTTACAGAGCTTCTTTTTCTTTTGGTATCAATTTCCTTGTTTTAATATGCCTTGTGTTCTGTGTTGTCTTTCTTATGTTGAGATTTACAATATTCTAGTCTTATTTTCAAGATGTCTTTCTAAATAAATTGTTGTTCTTACGTACCACAAAATGGTACAAAACGATGATGATTAAATTATATCTATTAGTTAGTTATTTAGATATGATATGTCATTACTGTCTTGCCCATTGGATTAGTAAGTTGAAGTGAAGCAGAGCACTCGCTCAACAAATGGTAGATATGGCCGAAAAGTTCTCGAGTGGAGACCATGCATCGCCAAACACAACATAGGACATATTATAGACGACTTCATACATGTGGCAAGAGGACAGTTGCAAGCCGCATTCAATCGGCATTGTTCAAACTCGACGGGGAAGGTCCAGCGATGAACTTCTTATTTTTATTGTGATGATGATAATGAGTATTGTCGAAGTGGTCTGACCACAGACACTGTATTCTTTTATGTTACTCGAGATCAGACTTGGGCTGTCCAAGTCTGATCTTGAGTGAGATCATCGCTTGCTAAGTTTTTACTTTACTTGTTCTTGTTTTGTATTGTGTCCCTAAAACATTGGAACTCGTGGCAAACGTTAGATAAGCGTGTTGGTGTAAGGGCCTTATCTCATTGTTTATCGTTGTTATCACTTCCCTAACGAGTTTGCAAGCCAGTGCAACTAGATCCTAATGTGGTTACTCTACCTCTGGATAATATACCTGACACCTGTACATACTTATCTAAGTGGAGTATATATTAATGTTTTGGTACAACTGAGAAATTTATTGGAAAAAGAACCAAGAAGACGCATCTTGGAAGAAATAAGAAGAATATAGAAAACAGAAAGGGCAAATGGCCACTTTGAATGAGATGAAATGACAAAATAAATAAAAGAATGACAGAAGAAGAGAGAGGATCCCGAAACCAAAAATATACGTCTTTTCGTAAAGGAAAGCAAGGGTCGTGCAAAGTGAAAAAGCTGGCTGAGGGTAGAAGTTACCTACATGGAAGTTACTCTCTTAAATAATCTATGCAGTTTGTGGAGATTCACTTTTAAGTATCGAGCTACTGACTTTTTTGATACATTAGCACGCCCCTGATGTTGCAGTTGTTCATTGGCGACGGTTTTCGCTTACTATCAGGCGAGACATCTGCCTGTTTCCTAATCTTTGCATAAAATAAAAATCATTGACAATTTTCTCGTTTGTTAACAGTAAACTTATGACCAAAGAATCATCATTATAGTTATCAACATAGATTTCCCAAAAGAAAGAAAGAAAGAAAGAAAGAAAATATTTTATTTTTATACACCATACACTACAACAAAAAGAGAGAACACAAGTACAAATAACAAAAGTAAGACTATTGAGCCTAAAAAATATACAGTTTTCGCTGTAGTATCTGGCTAAAAGATGGGTTAGTAACCAGCATCTACCTGCCACTAGTATGAGGTTGTCTGTCTACCTTGTGGCTGGCCGTCAAACGTTGCCAATGCTTGGTTAGTCGAGAGCTTTTAGCCCTACCAGGCAGCCCTCAGTTCCGTGAGGCATGTGCTCTGCTTTATTTTACTGTACTTCAGAATATATTCGTAGATTTTAATTGTAAATATATCCTTGTTCTGTAATAGTAATATTTGTTATCGTATGGTTTTGCATGCTAATTTCAACTGTTGTCGATCTTAGTCATCCTAGTAGAGATTGCTGTGCAAAATGTACCGTTCTTGCTTTTTGATTTGCTTTACCAACGTCATTACTTTTAGAAAGCTTCAACTGACCGTCTAGATAGATGCATGTAAGTTCTTTTGTGGGCAGCTTTCACTTGGCCTCATGATTTGAATCATCTTTCGTCTAAAATTGAGACATAAAATTTCATCACCTGAAATTGAAAGATCATAAATGAATATTTATGATCTTTCTTTCCAAACCTTTTATATTAACCTATATATCATCGATAAACCTCATCACAGTTTACTTTAGCTGCCTTTTGTAGTTTCAATCGTAGGTCTATAAAAGTTTTTGTTATGACTAAACGCCCTCGTTTTGTCTTATTGCTATTAACAAATCTATGTCTCGTGTGTATACTGACTGTTGAATAATCCGTGACGTTTGAACAGACGTCTGTTTTAAACAACGTGTCTTAGAAGAAAGTCGATCAAAGAAGCTTAAGTTTGATGACTGCTGATGCCCACCTTTGAGTAAAGTATAAAGGGATCTTGTATGTATCTTGTATAAAGTATTTTATAGGTAGTAAATAAATTTACATTTGACTATAAAAACAGTCATTAGAAGAAATAAAAAATACTTATACGATACTTATATTATTGAGATTGTGATTTTATTTTGGTTTTAGATACGTCAAGTGCGTATTGTGTACTGGTAAGGACTGAGAGGAAGATAAAAATCCCTTCTGAATGAAGTATATGCATCTCGAACAGAAAGTAATCTTTTTGCTTCAGCAAATCTAACGGTTGGTAAGTAATCTAACAGTAGCCAAGTCTTGCCAACTCGGCGTCATGTCGATAGTTCACTCAAGTGCATTAACATATAATTGTTATACTTATCGTTCCTTACACTTGGTGACAAGGTTGAAAATTGTATATCAACTTCACAACACAACAGTACACTACAAACATTAGCGACTAACTACGAAATAACTATAGCTTGTTCTGTGGTAGAAGACACGTAGAAGAGCGTATAGTGTGACCAAGTTATCCATTAGATATAGCCAAACAAATGAGACAATTGAATATTTTTGGAGATAAATAAAAAATAAAACTGGACAAGTGCGAGTCATACTCGCCCACCGAGGGTTTCGTACAAACTAGTAGATAAAAGGGGGAAATCATATATTTCTTTATATTTTCCTTCATAAACCGAAAAAAATACATCGTAAAAATATTTAAAAATCTGTTTTAGCATATGCTAATGAAGCTCTTTCATATGATACCCCGCATGATACGGTTAATTCACTTTAAAATTTGGACCCTCATCCCTTGCATAAGGACACAATTTTTTTGTGATTAAATAAAAAATGATCAGTTTTCGGATTTTTTCCTATGTGTGTACTATAACACAATGCATCTCGCCAAATTTCATAGTTCTAGGTCAACGGGAAGTACCCCATAGGCTTTGATTCCCTTGTGAGTGTCGAAATGTGCATTTTTAACGACATATTCCGCTGTAACTTTTTTTTACGAAAACTAAGACATTTTATTTTTCTTTCTGCAGCAAGAGACTATGGATCTGCGTATATGGTTTTAATTACAACACGGTACCTTCACACGTTTCCGAGATAAAGGTCTTGACACCCGGACGCTAGCACAGACAGACAGACAGACGGACAGACGGACAACAAAAGTGATCCTATAAGGGTTCCGTTTTTCCTTTTGAGGTACGGAACCCTAAAAATAATTAATGTCAATTTAAAAAAAAGCATCAAACTGCAGACAGCCAAGCAGACCGCAACAACTATGAAACCTATAAGGAAGACTACCTAAGTTGCGTTACTTTGATGCTTACATTCCATGCATTCCTGTGCCGTATGCACAGAAATAAAATTCCCTACAGTCTTCATTATTTCCGTCTACACCGGGCGAGTCGGTGATCAAACCTATATATTTATACCTATACCTATACTTTCAAATAATTTTTTTTTGTTTAATCAACCGATTTGAGATTTCCACTTTTTTACCCGACTGCGTAAGAAGGAGGGTTACGTTTTTCGAGTATGTATGTTTGTATGTATGTATACATGTGTGTGGGTATGTGTGTATGTTTCTATATGACAGCCTACAGCCTAAACGTCTTGACCTTTTTTGATGTGCGAGGTGTCATTAGATTCGTCTTCGCTTTTAGAGTGTCATGAAATAATAATTATATATCTCTTGCAAAAATAGAAAAATGCGTTTTTTTGTAACCGCCAACGAACTATTTCGTAATAAACAAGTGAACTTTTACGCATACTTTCTCACAAAAAACGTACACCCAACAGCGTATCAAGCGTAACGAAATCGTAAGTTACACTACAAAAACTGTTTTTCTGTGGTCGGGTATTTTGTCTTTCTTTTAATATACATACTTGTTGACCTCGTTTATTAAAAAAATTACACTAATCAGTTTGTTTCGGAGAATACCACAAAAATACGATGTTACCTCCCAAATTCACAAGTACTTACTTTTAATGACTCGCAAGAAAAGAAGCTGGTTGCACTATAAGTTACTTACTACAATATATTCTGTGTCCACTCGAGTCGTGCCTGTTCTGGACGTTCTTTGTACAGGTGCATTTGCTTACACAAGTTATTTTACTAATAATATTCCACTCACGTAGAATGGTCGAAGTGAGTTTAGTGCGTGCGTTGGTATCGTATATTTTAATTTTAACGTAATTTCCATTGTTTCTTGCCATTAGATTGTATTACAGTAGCTAATTGAGGAAATTAGTAGCACATTGTTGATTGCTCTATTGAACGTTTAAATAAGTGGTCAAGACCGTGTCGAGACACGCGTATAGTAGGGTTCCGTAGCTAATGCTGTAATTTAAAAGAACAGTAACTTTGCGAGTATTTTTCGTTTATACTATTTTGGGAAAATATCAATCACCTCAGTAATTTATACTACCTATAACTACAGAACACGTCTGGCCTGCCAGTGATAGCTTTAACCATGTAACTATTCAAGTACTGTTTTTTTTTGCCCTGCCCGCTGCCAGATGGTACCCTAATTCATGTTTTTAAAAAAAAAAAATTTTTGATATCTATTGTATATTATATATTATATTTGGATTTGAGAAATTTGAAATCTAAGTAAATAAATTATTATGTGTTTAACATATGATCAATATTTAAAATCCTATGTATATGCGAAACGCTACCTGGCAGTACCTTACTTCGTGATGAGATGTAAAGAGCGGAATGTGACTCTGTTACCGTGAATGTGAATGACCAACTTATACTCACATAAAGTAATAAATACTAACGTGATTTGTTTATGTAGATTTATATGTGGGAATAGGGAATACGATTTTCGTAGAAGTAATGTGTAGCAATTCCAGATGTTTATGTTGGAAAGGTGTACAGAGGCGGCCATTAAGGCTGTGTTTTTGCAAGCTTATGTCTAAACAAATACCATCATCATAATCATAACCCTTATATTATCATCTTGTCAGACGAGTCATAGATTGGAGCACTTTCGTGAGCCTGCAAACGAATGTACTTAGACTATTCATCATCATTATCATCTCAGCCACAAGATGTCCACTGCTGGACACAGGCCTCCCCCATGAATTTCCAAAAAGACCGTTGGAAGCGGCCTGAATCCAGTGTCTTCGCGCCACCTGTACAATATCCTCTGATTTACACTATTAGTTGTATAATTTATGTAAACGAAGTAATTGAGTCTATAAGGATTTGGATACGAATTTTACGATTTGTACATTTTTGGATACGAAATCAGGAAATGGAATTCAATAATATTATAGTATTATAAAAATATTTATTATGATATTATTATGTATTTTTTATGAAATTGATTTATTTTATTTTTGTTTAGTAATTTACGTTGTATGGATTTTTTCTGAAATAAAATGATTTATTATACTTAACTATTAATTGATATCCTGAAATCAGGAATCGTCGCTTCCAATCGGTCTTTTTGGAAATCCATGGGGAAACTTATGTCCAGCATTGGACTTCTTGTGACTGAGATGATGATGATATCCCGAATCCCGAAGTAAAAATCCTCAAAACAAACCATTTCGCCTCTGTTCCACGAATTAGCTCCTTATGAGTATTTTTCAAGCTCTAAAACTAATTTTGTACTATTCAGATTCTTAGAGACCCTAAATTCAGGGTTCCGTTTTTCTCGCATGTAAAAGACCCTTAAAACAATTAATTTAGTCAATACACTATGCACATGCTTTCTCTTAATTTTTCACCTGCATAGATTACGTGGGTGTCTTTAAACAGCGCGCACGTGGCGAGCCTCCGTTTAAACTAAACATCAGTATCAACGCATTACATCTCTCAGCGTAATTACTTAACACCTGTAAGCTTGCCACGCTTGCTTGTAAGCTTGCTTGACACCTGCCCATGTTCATACAGTAATATTTCACAATAAACAGGGAACGCGTGCGAGTTATTTTTAGAATTTAGAATATATTTTTGGGGCTCCATACCGCCAAAGGAACAATAGGAACCGTTGTAAGATCACTTCGTTGCTTGTCTAAAAAAGCAGACGGGCGTAGACCTCCAGGAAACCCCGAAAGCGTCGGAAGGATCACTTGAACACATATTGTCCGAGACGAGAAATGAAAGCCTTTGACCAGCAAAAGGATCTAACATGTTAAAAAAATCAAGTTTACCTCAACTTTGCGTAATGTACGATCTATAAACCATGAACCAGAACACCTACCTACACAAGAAATCCATGCAGCCCTGTTCTGAAATAAAAACTTTTCTCGCCCCCTTAGCATCCAAATTTTTCTTTCAAGTGACACTACACCTCTCCGTTAATTTTAATTGTCCAAGGTATCACACAACAATAAGGTCATTACTGATCGTTTAATTTTTTAACCGTTGCACCTGCGTTCACAGCGCAGAAGATACCACGTGACATTCTGGCATACCGTCGTGCGTCTGCGGCCATTTCCGCCGTACCTCGCGGTTTTTACCACTACACATTATAAATATTGATCATGTGAGGCGCACAGGTATATTCTTGTACTGTACTGATTGATGCAACTTTTTTACATTGATCACCAATGACTTTCCTTGATCACTATGGAAATAATTACGATGAAGCGAAGCGATCTTTTTTATAGTTTAGATTGTAGAAAGTATATTGCTTCTTGGTTTTCGATTATTATTTTTGAGTTTTATAATATTATTGACCGAGCGAAGCAATAAAGTGTCCGTAAGAAGACGTAAGCAATTTAAAGAATTTGTAATAAATATTTGTCAACTTATTCCGCAGGTATATTTTTCGTAATTTTCCAACACTGCAATATTTGTAGTCTTTGGCAGGTCAAGTAAAATTGCACTCTATTCTCTGTTTTTACGTTCAGAAAATGTTTTCATTGAGTAGCCAGTCAACTAGCCACAAGGAATTTGAGATTCATGCTAAGCAATGCATCTTTAAAAGACATCTAGTTTTTAATAACTGGAGGTTCAAAATTTTCGAGAAATTGGCGATTTATATCGCCAATAATATATTGCATATTGCAAGAGTCGCACGCAGTCTCTTGCAATATACAGTCTAGATACTTTAGCGTTTTCTCATATGTAAAAACTGCGGTCTTTACCAATACAAGTAACTTTCTTATTCAGGGAATACAATCTTATTTATATGGATGTGGAAAAGGCGGGCCTCCCGTACCGATACGATCTGCATTACCACCAGTGTTAAAACAATGAGAGGCACTCTAGGCGTCGAGCCAACTTGGAACTAAGACAGTAGCGTCACGGGTCGCCGCCTGCGGAAGGAACCGCCGTGGGAACTCTCCTGAGAACGCACCTGTATATCGTTTTCATTAATTAGTGCATCACTTTCCACTAGATGAATTACTTTTTAATTAGATGGCAGGAAAAATTAAAAACTAACCACTTTTCAATTTGAAAATATGATTTCAATTGTATTTTCTAATAATTCTTACAATTAATTGTAAATAAAATTTAATTTTTATAATTCGTCTATCTTATCTACCTAACGTGATTATTTATCTTTAGCTGCTAAACTTTTCAATCGTAATCTATAACTTATAACAGTTCCTATACCCGTAAACGTAGCAGCCGTTAAAAATACATACGTCATACCTAAATACTGATTTATTACACCAGATATTAACGGAGTGAACACTCCTGAAAGAGATTTAACACTATTTGATGCTCCTATTACAGTGCCTCTGTTGTCACTCTTGCTCCTCCCCGTTATCATCTCTAAGGCAACTATTCTTCCTACTGAACTAGCTATAGCTAAAGGTATTAAGAGAACTATGAAAATAGATAAATTTGGTACTAACGCAAGACTTACAAGAGTTAAAGTAATAGTTAAGAAAACGTGGAAATTTCTTAAGCTGAAATCAGTGTCGTTTTTGTAGAACTTGTTGATGTATCCAATGAAGTAGGTACATAGAGATCCTATTACTCCCTGAAAGGAGATGGTGTAACCAAGATTCTTCGGTTGTACATCATGGACAGTCTTGAGGAACATTCCGAAATTTCCGAAGTATGTCATCATGCTCAAAGTCATGAGCAGTTTGAATAGAAAAACATCTCCAAACACTGTCCATTCGATTTTGTAGAATTCGTCTATAGATTCTTTAAGAGGAGTTGTTATGGAATCTAACAGTTTTGGAGCTATCGACGGTATATCCTTTTTGATCTCTTCTTTTTTCTTTTCTGTGGTTTCAGATAGTCCTTGAATTAAACCTGAAATTAATAATTTTTTGTTCTACAGTAATTATAGTTTAAAAGACTGAAAAACCGAATTCAAAATACGCAATTCATTTACTTGGATGACATATTTTCCCAGTTATTTTGTTTTAAAAACTAACCTGTACTTAACCTGTACTTAACCGATTTCAATAAAATTTATATGGGACCACCTACCAAACAAAAAAAAAAGAATCATCAAATCAAGTCATAATTGTCGAAGTAATCGCTGAACGAACATATAAGAAACATACAATCCTTTTGAAAGTCGGTTAAAACAATAAGAAAACATGTTTGTCAAAGTCAAAATATATCGACATACTTAAGCACTATTAAACCTCGCCGAGATTAAACTTGATGGTTATCTTCGAGAAAATAGTTATTCATACCGTTTAAGTTTTCACTAATTATACTTTAAAATATTGCATTACAGCTTATTTATTATTCGATAATATCTTAAATATCTCTCTTTTCATATCATATCTTCTCTGTTTATATTATAATTATATGTAAGCAGATAGTGCAGTAAAACTCTGTTTAGAACTATCTGTTTCCTGCAGATTCACCTTTGTAGTTACATAAAACGGTGATCATGATGATGATAAAATGTGGCTTATGTTGGTCTCCAGGTTTTAAGCTATATTTGTACCAAATTTCCCAATGATCAATACCTTTATTCACAACTTGTCGGAATTGGGTCGGAAACTACATCTCCATCTCTGATTCTGTATTTAAATGACAGAGATGGAGATATAGTTTCCGATCCTATTTCGAATCCGACACAAAAAACCAGAACACACTAGGACACTGTAGGGCTATTCACAACACAATTGTGAATAGCCCTACAGTTCAGCTGTTTAGTCTTAAAAATAATAACAAACCTACAGAGTTACTTCGAAAGAGAGATAATTGTAAATATAATTAATGAACTATATACTCACGTAAATTAAATGCAAATATTGAAGCCGTGATTATAGTTAATATCGTAAACCCGGTTTCAGGGAATGCTTCCATTATATGCCCTCCTAATATGGGTCCTATAGACATTCCAACGCCTGAGACTGAAGCCATTCGCCCATACAGAACTGACTGCTCTCCCTTATCTTTCACGTAGTCTGGACCCAAGGCTTTTGTTAATAGCTGCGTCTGTTTTGTTAACCCTGTGTAAATAGTCACTTTTATTCACAAATATATATGTATAAGTACTTTATCTAGATATATACTTTGCTGGGGGATGACAAATTAACTAAAGGGTTAATGTATTAGAAAAGGAAGCGTTGGGCATCAGGGTCTCGAGTCTTATTTCAATAGTCAATAAATCGTGGATGAATGGCAACCATTTTCCAATGGCAGACTTAAGCCACAGATCATAAACGTGTTTGAGACCCTGCTCGTTGGGTTGAAAATAGCGGATACAAAAAATTGCTCTATATGCTCTACATAAGTTTGATCAGACTATAATCATGATGACGAGGTATAAGTATTTTAGGAAAGTGGATGAAGTCCTAAGTCTCAACCATAAGCTCTTATTATGATTATTATCATTTAAACTTTGATCGCATTTTCTTTTTCATTGCTTGTTCTGGAGTTAAGAGAACAAGACGAAAGTTGCATTGAGCCCTTGAATTGTATTTTTTTGATAATTGCCTCTTTTGATCTCGTTCTCGCGAGCTCGAGCAAACTTTGAACGAATATCAGAGATCGTGGTTGAAGCCTTGAACGTGTGTATCTCTAAGTACTAAATATTTATGTAATTAGCAACGACAAAAAAAATGTTAGACCAGTCGACAAAATTAAAAAAAGCGTTAAGCGAATACAAAAACACAAAATCATTCATCACAAATCTTACCTAAAATGACTCTTAAAATCATAAATATGAATACAGATGAGACAAATCCCAGCGAAAGATAGGAGAGGCCGCATATGCTCAAACATAATATTAATATCGGCCTTCTTCCTCGCACATCGCTCAGACTACCCTGAAACAAAAAAAACATGGTTTTCGACAAAAATTTCGATTTGATCCAAGTATCCCCCCCCCCCCCCCCCCCCCGGCGACGCCCTTGATCTTATATGCAGTCTTACATGCAATTTATCCTATAGGATATAGCAACAAGCTCTCCCAACTCCCAAGTCAAATAATGGCAACTCTCACTTCCTTGTAGCACTCAGGTACTTGTTAGCAATAGGTGTTGTTATTTATAGACTGCATACTCACAATAAGCGGGCCCGAGATCAACTGTGAGGCCGAGTACAGTGCACCCATGACTCCGATCACGATGTGGCTGGCTCCGAGTGACTTCACATGGTTCGCGAGCTGCGGGATCAGGAGACCAGCAGAGAGCATGTCCTGGAAGAGTTACAATCATTCACGAGATTGACAGGTGACCTCATGCAAGTGGCGGGAGGACGTTGGATGCAAGCTTCCAGTCGGTCTGTTTGGAAGTCCATGGGGGCGGCTTATGTATAGCAGTGGACTTCTTATGGCTGAGATGATGATGATGATATTTTTACACGGACTGAGGCGAAATGGAACCTTTTAAAGCCATTTCATTAAAACCTGATTAAGAATTGTCACTATATACACAAATAGAGAAAATGTATATTATGACAAAAACTACATGACGAACTGTGACTTATAATGATGTAATGTTATGGTCAGATAATAATATGTTACCCCTATGCCAAACTGTGACAGGAGCGGGGCTGTTAAAGTAAATAAAAAAAAAACAAAGGTTTTTTGTCACACCTAAAGCATATCACAAAAGTAATAAGTAGTAGTAGGTACGTAGCTATTATTTTTAACCCCCGGCCCAAAAAATGGGAATCATAACTTTGACGTGTGTATCTGTCTGTGGCATCGTTTTCATCAAAACCGGTGGGGTACTTCCCGTTGACCTAGAACAATGAAATTTGGCAAGAAGCATTGTGTTATAGTACACATATAGGAAAAAATCCGAAAATTGGCCATTTTAATAGTGTCTTTATGAATGAAGGTCCAAATGAAGGTCCAAATTTTAAAGTGAATTAACCGTATCATGTGGGGTATCATATGAAAGAGCTTCAGTATCATAAGCTAAAACAGGTTTTAAAATATTTTTACGATGTATATTTTTCGGTTTATGAAGGAAAATATAAAAAAAAAAATGTGATTTCCCCCTTTTATCTACTAGTTTGTACGGAACCCTCGGTGGGCGAGTCTGACTCGCACTTGTCCGGTTTTATTTTTTGTAAGAAGATTTCATCGAGAGTGGTCTTATTATTAGCTATGTTTTATCAAAATCGGTTCAGCCGTTTTTATTTGTCGAGAGTTTTCTAACCTTATACTTTTTTTTTTTTGTTATTTAAAAATTTGAGCTCCACAGACTCCAGGGTCCGTGCCTTTAATAAGCTAATACATTATTTTTATTAACTAAGTTTACATTTTTTTTTAACTAGCATACAAGAGGAAGACGGATAACGGCGGATAACCTTATACTTGTTATTATATCCTTTAAATTCACAAATATGTAGATATTGACTAGCCTCGCAGCTCAATTGGTAGTATGTCTGCCTGCTAAGCTGTAGGTTGTGGGCTCGATCCCCACCCAGGGCAAACATATTATGTGTATGAGCATAGATGTTTGTTCTGTGTCTGGGTGTTTCTATGTATAATAAGTAGGTATGTATTAAAAAAAAAGTAAATTATGCAATATATCAGCTATAAGCTTTGCTTAGTTTGGGCTAGGTGTTGTGTGAAATGTCTACCAATATTTATTTATTTATTATTTATTTACACAAATCTGAGCTGTACAATGACCAACGTTTATAACCTTGTCGCGTTTAATTATAATATAACCGATTTTGTTAAATATTATTGCTGCGCAATGCAGTTTCTCAAAGAAAATCAGAAACTTTGAAATTAAGAGAAACGTTAACTGCGCTCTGATTTCTGCCCTAAACATTATTCGACTTTTTTTGTCTGATGGAAAATATAAATAGCTTGTAGAGTTTCTTATTTAAAAATTTTAATAAAATAAAAATTAACTAAAACATATAATGTTAATATGTATAATCGGATACTTAGAGGTTAAGAAATTAGGTAAAAATAGTTTTCCCTAATACATATCTAATGTAATGGCGAAAATTGAAGTCGCGAATTTTTTCTGAAGTCGAAAATCTTTAGACCTTTATCGGTCTGGGGTGATCGATGTGCTTTTTGTGTAGTAGTTTAGTTAATTGAGTCTGTATATTGTTGTGTTGTAGTTAATAAAGGAGCTTGCCATAAAATAAAAATAAAACTAACGATAAATATGTAGATGACAAGTAGATTAGTTTGCAGATGGGAACAGGCGGGAGAATTGAAAGTTACTGACTAATAGCATTTCATGAGCATTTCGTCATTCTTCGTGTGTCTGTTTTATATTTGATTTCTTAGATATTCTTTTTCTTTTCGTCTCTGAATTGGTTTTGTTTTGCTTATTTTATTTAATTTATTTACAACATTTTGACTTACCAGCAGACTCACAACCATCAGAATATGCTTTGGCGACAGCATTTTGTTTATTTTTCACTTAATTTAAACACAAAACTTAATTAAACACAAATTAATCTAAATTAGTTGTCTCTATAAATTGTGTAAGTAATTGTTGTAATTTGTTTACGAATGTTACATTATTTCACGTTTTAGTCTAAAATAAGTGATTCGTAAACACGATTTGAGCGCAACGAAAAAAATTATGTGTATATCAGCACAACACAGTCGTTAATGTCCATCCACGACCTTGTAACACCGTTTAAATGTTCAAATCATATATTGATACTGTAATCTAATCACTACACTATAGAACGAGTTCCGTACTACTCTATACACTACCACTCCACAAATGATTGTTACTTTTGAATTTGTAAATATTGCTTAGTCATCTGACGTGTTTGTTGAGTTTGCAAAATTGTATGAGATAAAATAATTATGCCTATATTGTTATCTACATACGGTCTGCGTATCTGAGGACTACCGTCTACCTATATGTTCAGTTTAGTGTAGTAGTTTGCCATTTTGTACATACGTGGCCGTATAACAATGGTTAACAGTGGTCCGCGGTTTCATACGAGTAAATGAATCCTACAACCTGTTCTCTTAGGTTTTCCCGATTACTCATTGAAATTAAACAGTTGGGTATATTTTACGTAATTGTAAATCTTGAATTTTCAAACACTGTAGTGTTTGTGGTCAGATGTCACACCTGTTTAATTTTTAATGACTAGAATTGTTTATTTTGTCGAAAATTGTTATTATAGCTCTATCGTTTATTGTTTATCGACAGGCTACAAACACGAAAGAGCGTCATCGTTTCGCCGTGGGATTATTAAAAACCCGAGCGAAGCGCTGTGATCCCACTTCTAGTGTATGAACCTTTGAATTGTTCGTGTAAATTGGGTGTTTTTGAACCGTGTGTAAAATAAGTTTCTTCTATCCTAGGCAAATCATGCTCCGTCGTAAGCTGTACTATAACCTAATAAAATCAGGAGAATTGGCGGTCAAGCGCAAGCATTATAAATGAATGTGACGTTTCAAAGAAAAGTCATCACATATGACTTATCTAATAAATAAATAATAAATATTTATTGGTGGACATTTCACACAACACCATCTAGCCCAAACTAAGCAAAGCTTGTACTATGGAAACTAGATAGCTGATAGAACACTTATGATAGATAGAAACACCCAGACACAGAACAAATATCCATGCCTATCACGCAAATGTTTATCCTGGTTGGGGATCGAACCCACGACCTTCAGTTTAGCAGGCAGACATATTACCGACCGAGCTGCGAGGCCAGTCAATAATATCTAGTAGGTACCTAAGTTCCGCATGCTAGTGATATAATGGATATGATGCAATAAACTGAAATACTTTTGACGTACGTGTACTTGAGATACAATATAATCTAGCAATCGATATTATGATACGTTTTGTCAAAGAAATAAATCATAAGTATCATATTTTAGGAAACTATAGCCTAAAAGACAAGTAAGACCTATCCTACATATACAACACAAATTTTTGGTGACAAATAGTTTAAGGGATCATTACTCATCATCTGAACAATGTTATGAAAAAAAAATTCTAACACACTATTATCTAGAACGGGATATTTACCGTGGTTCGCGTTAATTTGTAAGATGTAATAAGAAAAAAAATGTTCTTTCATATATTTTTTTCGCAGGTCATTGAACTTGTTAAATCAATATCGTAAAACAGCTGTTTCACAGCTGATGTTGGAATTGGTATCATAGGATAAAAAAACATTATGATAATTACTATAGTCCTTTAAAATGTGATGTGTATTTGTGCTCGATTATGTTAGAAATTAATAAACTTAAATTTATTTCAATGGTTTTCAGTATAATTTGTACCTATCTCTTATACTTATTGTTACTGTTAGCACAAATCTCACGGTCCTCCAAATTGGCCTCTGTGATGTGGCCCAGTCTATTGCAGTTATAATAAATGGATTAGATTTAAAGTGCACCAGACATGCTCGACTATTAAATTCTTTTATTATAATTACTTTACTTCTGTAGACTGAAATAAGCTAGTGTTTTTGGAGCTTAATTATCTTTGCAGTCTTATCGATCTACTGCAGGTTTTAATCATATCCAGATTTTGCCCTGTACCTGATGTTATCATCCCTCCATCTTGCTGCTGGTCTTACTGTTCATATAAACCATTCTGTCATTCTGTGACCACTTTAGTTCACCGACTATCTACTCAACTCTCATTTTTTTCTGTTTACTTGTACAATTCGACATGCGGTTGTAATTTGTATTTAACGATATCCTCTTTGGTATTCAGTTGTAACAGTTGTAATGGAATCTGCGTTTACATTTGAAAGTTTGACGATTGACCACCAACTCGCCTGATGTCAAGTGACGGTGTGGCCGAGGATGGAACTCGTCGATCTAGATCATGCTTTTAAATTGCTTCAAGATCGTTTTTTATCGTGCGGTCGGCTAAAATTAGCAAGTAGGACAGACGATCTTACGGGGAAGTGCAAGTACATTATTAAATAAAAAATAACTAGGTATTGATGAATTTATTTCTGTCCGAGGGTCATTAGGATTTAATGACTACAAATACAGCTATTTTGGAATCCCAGTGACATTCAAAGAAGCAATTTCATCTCAATTTTGAGATTCGTCGTGTGTGTCCCTTTCCGGAAATACGTTATCAGGCGTTTTTTGATATAATGTCTCTCTTCCTATCATTTTGATGTATTAGTAGCGGTGGCGGAAACACGTGTAATCTCAAAATAATTAAGAATACAGTTGTCATTTCATTCCAGTTTTTATTTATTTGTAATTAATTGTGGGAAAGTTTTCATACACGTACCTAACGCGTAAAATTTATGTTATTCTGTTCTTAAACGAAATGTTGGCTCATGTGAATTGCAATTTCAAGTGTGAGTATTTATTTGGTTGTCTATTTTGAAATCTTTTTATAATGCGACGGCCTTTTATGTCTAGATTAGGAATGAGGTTACTCTATGTTGGAATTATGAAATTAAGTATAAAGAAAAACATTGTTGAGATGTTTGCTAGAGTAAATTTTATTTTTCAGGGACACATTCACAAAGAGTAGATAGGAACATTATTCTATAATATATTCAAATTTGAAATTATAATATTACATAGTGTTTTCATTGAATAATAGAATTTTAAACTATTACAACAGTCTAACGACTCTAAACTCGGATTTATCATGTAATTACCTTCTCCGACGAACTTACGTCCAAGGATAACAACAAATTATCTAGCCACTTTCAACTCTCCACCCTAAATAAATACTACTTTCCTAAATTGTTAGCCCCTTAAATTTTAATTATACGAAATTTTACATTATTTTCTCTCTCCGGGCTACTGCTAGGGTAGTTTAGGTTTTTAATTTATTAGACTACAACCATGCACCAGTAAGCACAGACTAGCCACAAGATGGGCAGACGACATAAAAGTGGCAGGAAGACTTAGAATGCAAACCGCGTCCATCAGGTCCTTTTGGAAATTCAGGGGGCCTATCCAAGCCTATGTCCAGCTGTGATCTTCTTATGGCTGAGATAATGATGAAAGCCATTTCATTGTATGTATTACGACAAAATTGGTGATCGTCTAAATAAACATGTGATTTCTTTAAAAACCATAACTTCACACGTATATTGTTGATTTTACGCGAAAGATGGCCCCCTCGCTATAACTCAAGGCTCGCTCGTTGACTCTTAGTGGCGTCAATTTCTCCATATATGGCTAGTAAAAGTGTAAAGAGTGACAGTTTATCGTGGAATACAGGTGTCGACCCCACGTCTGCCCCCTGTTTAACGCATTACTCGGTCGGCTGCGCGCTTGGACACACCGCTAGCTGCATAGAAGCGGCGTACGACCGGCATGCTCCATTGGAGAACTGCCTTAATCCTTAATTAAAGGGAGGAAATTGGGGCGGGAAGTGGAACCTTGAGGAATAAGGAAGGATCGATTGTTTTCACTTCTTGGACATTGGAAAAAACGTCCAAAATATAAAGTTTTTATAGGTTTGAATGGTCCAAATTTGTTGATGTGATTGAATTTTGGAAACAGATATAACAACAACAATAATAGTTGATAAAGTAATAACATGAAAAACTAGAGATTACTGAAGCCGACGCATATATTTATTTATGTATTTCCTAGGTTACCCGATTTTAATGTTTTTTTTTGTTAGGTATGGTATGCCATTCAAGGATGGTCTCATACAATTTCAGTAACATTGATTAAATTGTTTTTAACCAACTCTAATTACATAATTATATCCATTGTGTTCAGGTGTTTAAAGCCTGTTTTTCGTAGTTTTTTTTAGCTATGATTATTGCGAAGTCTGGATAACTTCCTAGTACATTTTTTATGCTGTAATAGGTTTGCGCTTGACCGTCAACTAACCTGACGTAACCATAATCTCAACGAAGCTTACTAAGGAGTTAATACTGAATTCAAAAATGACAAATTACCACATATTGTCTATTGTAACGTACCTACTCTCCTAATTAATTCTTGAATACGAAAATGACAGGCGCGAAGCGTGGGCGACGTGAACCCAACAAAGGAACTTTGTGACCGTTGTACGTTGGCAGACTTTAGTTACAAAACGCTCTGAACCGTGACTTTCGACCCGCGCCGCCGCCGGTGACTCACCCTTCCTGACTGTCTTCAAGGATTCAGGGTTTGGTGTGACTAAACTGCCGATGTAAAAACCGCCATTGTTTGAGGAACATTGTGGGGTACCTACGCAATTCGTCTCAGGCTTAATCTTTTACGTTTATGGGCTGGACTTTACGGGAGCTTTTGAGTAATGTTTCCAAGTAACTGTGTTTATTTTTGTGGGTGAAAGCGGTTTTGAAACTTTTTAAGGCTTTTTTACGATCAGTAAATCGTGTTCAAAAATTGTAGTTGCAGTCATCTCAGTCACAAGAAGTCCACTGCTGGACATAGGCCTCTCCCAAGTTTATGTTTGACAGTGAAGTTCGTTATCTTCCGGATCCTCGTCTTCGAATTTTTCCTGTTTTTACGGAACTAATCAAATATGATATTTATTTGATTTTCAGTTTTCGATTTTTGATAAAAAAACGAAAACCCGTTTATCAAAAACACTACTCTCAAATACGGAGCTGCTTTACCATCTAGTTTTGATTGCATGTATAAGAAACTATTAATAGTCACACAGGTCTTGTAAAGACTGTTTTGAAGAAGGAGGATTAAGATTTTAAAAAATGTCAGGAATTTACTGAGAAGCCATACGATTTGGGTCTTATTTTGAAGAAAAAACCGGACAAGTGCGAGTCAGACTCGCCACCGAGGGTTCCGTACATAATAATAGATAAAAGGGGAAAATTATATATTTTTCTTATATTATCCTTGATAAACCGCAAATTACACATCGTAAAAATAAGTAAAAACCTGTTTTAGCTTGTGCTAATGAAGCTCTTTTATATGATACCCAACATGATACGGTTAATTTACTTTAAAATTTATTTCATTCCTTGCATAAAGACACTATTTTTGTGATTAAATTAAAAATATCCAGTATTCGGATTTTTCACTATATGTGTACTATAACACAATGCTTTTTGCCAAGTTTCATAGTTCTAGGTCAACGGGAAGTAGGTACCCCATAGGTTTTGATTCCCTTGTGAGTGTCGAAATGTGCGTTTTTTACGACATATTCGGCTATAATATATTTTTACGAAAACTGAGAAATATGACTTTTCTTTCTGCAGCAAGAGACTGGATCTGCGTATATGGTTTAATTCCAACACGATACCTCACGCGTTCCCGAGATACAGGTCTTGTACACCCGGACGTACGGACAGACAGACAGACGGACAACAAAGTGATCCTATAATGGTTCCGTTTTTTCCTTTTGAGGTACGGAACCCTAAAAATAATTAAAAATATTTTGAAGGTTCAAGGTTGAAGGATCAAAGATTGAAGGTTTTGAAGGAAAAAATGAAATCGCTTTATAGGTTTCAATTTGGGGCAAGTAACAAATTTTATTGAAATAGTTTTTGAAATCGACTAAGCCATTTTTTCAACAAACAACTGTTCTATTTATTGTTTTAGCTTTATCTTAATCTTAAGAAAACGAGGGTTCGAATACGCTCAAGACGTGTGGGAAAGTTCGGCCGGCCGTGACGGACCAAGCCGACTATCTAATTACTTGTCTTGTCAGTGGTCGGTCAAAGGTGACCACATGTGGCCAGGACAATTACAAGGTCCGTACTACCTTGTAGAATGCACCTAGTAATGAGGAAGGGCGCCGGCGGTAGCAGGAAGCCTTTATAAGGATTCAAGGATTAAAATATGCAATTTTATTGTCATGCGTGTATTCTCTGTACGCAATAAAATTGTCGTCAAGACCGTTTCTTAGAAATTTGCGACGGTATGTGTTGTAGATCTGTTTTATTGCTTTCGGCCATCTTGGAAACTGAATTTTACAACCAGTTGTCAAAAAGGATTTTTTATTCTTTCTTGGCAATTACAAATAAAATAGAATATTTTTACGTGCCTGTCCTAAAAAGTTGTGAATATAATTTTTAGATTCATTCTGTACAATTAAATTAATAAAAACAAATATTTGTTTTTATTATTTTCGTTGTAACTCCTCAACGATGTACGAAATGTCGTTAAAATATTAAATAATACCATAATTATGATATTAATATGACACAAAATTACATTATGACATTCTATAGTGTTTGATCGAATTTTATTTAAGAGTTACAGAGTTAGAAGAATTAACATAAATTCATTTTTTTTTTTTATTATAGATAAAATACATATTTCATTGACATTTAATTTTATGCTATTAATCTCAACTTTTTTCTTCAACAAATGTTATTTACCGCCCATAAAGACTAACATTAAAGCTAAGTACAATAGGAAATATGTAAAAAAAAATGTTTCATAGGAATAATAATTTTAATTGATAACAAGTTGTGTTATGTTACATTTAGTATTTGTATTACTAAAATACATTTTACATATACAAAAAAATATTTCAAAACTAATCACCCATACATATATATACATATATATACCTATATATGGGTGATTATACAAAAGTTGGAAAGAAATATAAGTTTTTATGATTTTTGTGTTTTTGGATTTGTCTTCGTCCGGAATAGGATAATAAGTATTAAAAATATGATATTCATCAATAAAAAAAAAACAGTTAAAACATCAGTCTAGCCGTTCATCTACACTAATATACAGAGGAAAGATTTGTAACTCAAAAACTACTGGATCGATTTCAAAAATTCTTTCACCATTAGAATGCTACATTCTTCTTGAGTTACATAGGTTATATTTAGTATTAGAAAAAATTAGGGATCCCTACTAAAACTTCTAATTATATTTTTGCATTTGCCATTAGTGCGAGGCAGAATCGCGAGTGAGTGTAGGGTGGAAATGGTGTGAGAGTGATCTGAGATTGGGAAAAGCAGAACAGGAACAGTTTGGGAGCCCAATGAGAGCAGGGTAGGATCGGGGAGAGAAAGAGATGGAAGTTAGTCTTATTGAAATACATAAATCTACGTTTGACCACTGACTCGACATTAATAGATTGGGTCAGAAGTTTGGTTGAAGCAGGACGGCAGTGCATTGAGTGCGGGTAGGAGCGTGACATGAACGATTTTCTTACGCGTACGAAGTCGCGGCGGGCAGCTAGTATGAAACTAAAATGCTAGTAACTTTCTTATTTTGAATGTATTTTAATTTTGTGTTTGTAGAATGGATCTAAAAGTGGTTAGCTTTTTTATGACCAAATAAAAATAAATCATCCATATTCCCTATTACTTCATTGTAAATTATCCTTTTTTCTATGGTCGAAAAGAGTATAATATAATTGGTAAAAATACTTTTATGTGGAAATCGTTTGCGAAATATTAGAATTAGGTAAGTTTAGAGTCGCTTTAATCACAGAACTGGCGCATTCCAAACAAAATTCAGAAACCATCAGTTCTGTCTGTAGTAATTTCCAATGTATCGTAGAAATTGAAAGTTACAGAGCAATTGTAACGATTTATCGGTGCGGGATAGCTGTGAGAGCGCGGTCGCGACTAGCTTCCCGTTTTAACCTATTGCTATTTGTGGTCAAGCGGTAAGTGGTATTGTACGAATGTACACGTTCAACAAATTAAATTGGTGACCACTACCTTGCCGCATTCGCCGCATTGTTTTATGCGCTCTGTAGAAGTACAATAAAGCTCGAATAGAGCTTGCAACGTGAAGCTACTCGTAGTTAAGTAGGAATTAAACTTATCTATACAGATAATAGGGTATGTAATTTAACTGCTTTAATAATGAACAGCTGTGAAAAAATTGTCCGTACAACGGGAGATAGATAATTTGGCGAGTGTATTAGGCTAAGGCCGCACTACGGTTAAACCGCAGCGGTTTTTAACCGCGTGAGTTTGTGAAACAGGAAAACGAATACAAGCGCCCGCACTTGCGGTTTTTCCCCGCGATTGATTTAGTACCGTCTCGAGCGGTTTCGCGGCTCACGGGAAAAAACCGTAGTGCGGCCTAGGCCTTAGACTACGTGAAATTAGCCGATATGTTATATATTCGTCATTCTAAGTAATAACTCATGCGAAACTTTCGTTCAGAAAATAATATGTCTAATATCTTACAGTGACGAGCGTAGTGATTTACCACACAACTTTAATTATTCGAAGTTCTGAATGGCATTAGATTCTTGTAAAAAAACATAATGGTAAAAACAGGCTCATGACTTGGTAGTTTGTTTTTATAATTAAAAAAAATGCATTGTATTAGAAGCGCCATATTTTCTAATATAATCAATCAACAATAGTCATCCCTCCAGCCACTTCCTAGTTTTTGCCCGTCGCCGTATTTGGAGCGATTTTCCATAAATAAACTATAATAGTTCCATATCGGTGGCAATTTTTTTATAATCTCGGTAGATCTCACGATACCGTATAAAATATTACAGAAGAATAACTCAAGCAAATCAATATACGAGTACGTGTAAGAATTTCAAAAGTCTGACTATATTTTCATTTCATGGAACCCTATACGGGATGAAAACAAATTCATCTCTTTAAATGTATGTACCTACACAAGACACGATACATGCTACTGATCATATGAGAAGAAACGTTTATGGAGTCAAAATAATTATTCATTTACGTATTTGTAATGACACCGGAAAACATGATATTTCACTTAATCAATTGTTTCTGTGCATATTAAAACAAAATAAGATTCCTCTTAGAGAGGAATCTTATTACACCTCATAATAATATATTGAATTCTGTCGAACATTTTATTCTGTAGAACACGCCAAGTAATTAGACTACACGCTCGATATTCGAACTCGCTTTACGTACGCTCAAAAAATATAACCTTCATTGAACAGTCGAGTAAAAAGGTACCGATAATACTGAGGTATATAATTATTACGCGTGTATGATCACATTTGTTTTGTTACATTGTAATGCGCTATTTATGTCAATATTCCTTACTGGTGTAGACCATACCTCCTCCGTAGAGTCCCACGGGCGCCGGGCGGCCGCGGCGTCGGCGCAGGCGCACGCAGCCACGCGCTAAACCATCGCGGGATCGCCGTGAGAAGTTAGAACGTCGCGCTTCGTGGACTCCTTATTACCGATACGTGTTATTATTACATGTGGCCGAGTGTTCTGCGTTTTGTGGGAAATTATTGGTGTTCTCTTTTAGATCTGTATGTTTATTCATAACACTCTCTTCAGGATTCAGTTCAGTGCGTTCTGTCTATCTTTTGTTCTGTTTGAGGATTCCTGTTTACTCACAATGCTTATCTAGATATATGTATAAATAGCTCGTAATTCCTGTATGAAACAAACACTGGATTGTTCTTTATTTCTGTGAACCTTCATCGAATTAAAAAAATCTGTAAAAGAAATATTTGAATTGAGAGGCGCATATGAATGTTAAAAAACCGTACAAGTGCGAGTCAGACTCGCCCACCGAGGGTTCCGTACAAAGTAGATAAAAGGGGCAATGATATATATTTTTTTATATTTTCTAAATATACATGGTAAAAATATTTAAAAATCTGTTTTAGCTTCTGCTAATGAAGCTCTTTCAGATGATACCCCACATGATACGGTTAAGCACTTCTAAATTTTGACCCTCCTTCCTTGCATAAAGACCCATTTTTTTTGGGATTAAATTAAAAATGTACAATTGATCCACACTGTAATTTAACATTAGTCGAGCAATGTTCAAATGCCTAGCCTGTCGCAATAGTAATATAAGATATATTTATTTCTACAGAAAACGATATCATTTGTATGCAAAATAAATAGTTTTCTAAAATTCAGATAGTTAATAAGTTTATTAGGAAACCTGTTATTCAATTTAACAGCGACGCCATAATTCGAATATTTCGACGCAGCCCGAAAATAAATTGTTTAAAATATCATTTTCAGTTTACGACTAATATAAAGGCTGTTTGTTGATTCCGCTCTATATTTTTATTATCACTGGCCACGAAGATAATAGCTTATTTGAATATTTATTTTTTTACCCGACTGCGTAAGAAGGATGTTGAAAACATACGCAGTCCGTATGTTTTTTGAGTGTATGTATGTATGTATATTTCTTTGACACGCCCTAGAGCCTAAACGGCTTGACCGATTTTGATGTGAGTGGTGTCAATAGATTCGTCTTAGTTGTGAGAGTGACACTGGGTACATCAAAATTAAAAAAAAAAAGTTACGCTGCAAAAACCTCTTTTCTGCAATCGGGTATTTTGTTTTTCTTTTAACATTGATAATTGTTATATGACAGTTACAAAGCTGCTAGCTAGACGACTACTTATTACTTTAGTCGATATGTGAAACTGCATTTTTAAAATACTTTGCTAATCACAAAGAAGGGCATAGATTCTGTTTGATAAGAGAAATATCTTGGCCAAAGATGAGAAATACGTCTCGATTGTGTTGCTAGTCGAACAAAATAATGAAATAAGGACAGCAGCGCCCTCAATACCCCGTTAGTTCTCTTTCCGAATAGACTATATATATATATATATATTTAAATAATTTTTATTACCTATATTTTTTTTTTGTAGTTAGAATTTTGTTATAGACCGAGTAAGCAAAGGACTTCTGTTTTAGGCTTGGCCTATTTTAATTTCATCTGTGATGCTAGTTCTCATCTACAGATCGTATTTTCCAAGCAATTTGGGCAAACATATGATTTGAGTTTTATGATTTACATTTTTTTTAAGTTATTGGTGACTTAGTGGAGGGGTTATTATTTCCTTCAATAAGGGGCGAAATTTGATTGCGATACCATTTACCGTCAAATCTTGATTATATTGGTTCTTGCTTGATAGTAAAAGTAGTAACTGTACTATATAATTGTAGATAAAGTCTTACTGGACCTTTTGGGACTTGTCATTTTGACCCACTTGATCTTTTGGGATACTGGACCTTGTGACCCTGAACGCTTATATCATATAATTAAATGCGGTAGACCTACAGTCCTCACACTTACCTTGCCTAATCTCAGTTGAAAGCTATCATTTTAAAACTATTCGTCAAATTAGCATTACGATATTTGACCGCATTTAAGTTTTTATAAGTTTCCGGCAGCCTAGTCGGGAGGCCGTCTAACTTGCGATCCGCATGTCCTGGGTTCGAATCCCGCGGCACGCACCTCTGTCTTTTCGAAATTATGTGCGTATTGTTGATTACCGCCAACTTCAAACGGTGAAGGAAAACATTGTGAGGAAACCTACATGTCTGAGAGTTCTCAATGATCTTGAAAGATGTGTGAAGTCTGCCAACCCGCATTTGGCTAGCGTGGTAGACTATGGCCTTATCTTCCTCACAATGAGAAGATGGCCCGCGCCCAGCAGTGGGACAGTTTGTATAAAACAGGGCAGATAAAAAAAAGTTTTTATATAACGTTTGGTATACTACTCACTCTCTACTATTGTTCTACTTTTTAACCAGAATTTACATAATGCTAACGTACATTTACATGTTAATTCGAACAAAGCGAAACAATAGGATCGTCTAACAGTTTTCCGATGAAACGATCGTTTAGCCAGACATTGATAATAAAACTCTAATCGCCTGTTTCAATAAACGTCGTTCGGGCGTTTACCTGTCCACGCTTGAATATAAAAGACTATAAAAGCTACTCAAGTCGAAAAAGTCGGCAGATTATGATCCCAATTTAAAAAACTTAAAATAATGCAATAGTTAAATGAAAAGAAGAATCATTTTATTTAGCCGGTTATTACTGAGATTTGGAAAACATCCATATGCCACAACCACAGATATTATAAACCGTGGCTCAGGTTTAACCGGTCTAAAATTAGGAGAAAAGTTGTAGTGTGTCGTGCGATATTAAGCTAGACCTGTTCTACTGGTATCTTATATGTAAATTGATGAGATTCTCGCCGTGATATATGGGGATCTCATTCGAGGGCAGCTCGAGGCATGCGAAGATGCTCGTGGTAATTTATTGGCTTCTACTTGATACGGAGTAACAGGTCTTCATAAAGCAGCTGTGGGATGGCATCTAAGTCGATAAATAAACAGTTTTGAAGCCAATTTACACGGATTAAATGCAGATTATGGTAGGTAACACATTTAATGTTATAAAAACGATGATCAGTAAAGATCGTTACAATAGTTAGTATAGTCATAGTGTACGATGGAGTGACTTGATAACTTAGTATGGTTCAGTATGGTTAATGGTGAGAACACTAACATAGAAGTTTGATAACACAGGTCCCATTGCCATACCGTCCGCGTCAAGATACGATACTCAATTTATAAATACGGAAATATATGAACCGCTGGCTCACATGGCGGGTGCACGGCCGTGCCCCCAGATATGTATACAAAAGTCTCGGGGTAGACTCCTTTTCAAATCTCTAAGGACTGCATTCTCAGGTGGCAGATAGAGGGATGCTCGTTGGCAGTCTTCATAAACGCAGGCGACCTCCCGCAGATCAACAAGGAAGAAGCTAACTCTGTAAAAAATCGTCATATTCGAGGGTGGTTACAACAGTGCTACCCGTCCGGGCTGAACCGTGCAGAAGGCACGTGGACGAGTGAGGATGAGGTCATAATGTTAGCCACTTAGGAAGTTCTAAAGGGCTAAGGGTGATGATCAAATCCTAAGGAAGGCTACATCTTGATGACAGGTGGCAATGGCTCAAATACTCTCTTACCAAAATGCCTATCGCCTACTAATGGCGAAATAGACTGAAGAGAGCACACTTAACGATAGGAAAAGAGAAAGAGTACCTACGTTCTCGTATAACTGCGCAACGGATGAATAATTGTAATCAAACCAGTTTAGTGGCTAAAAGAAAAAGATAAATACCTAAATCTATTAGTGATAAACGCAAGCACATAAGTAGATTAATTTGTTTGTCCCCTGCAAAAACGTTATAGACACAGCAGCTGTTACCTACTAATACGCAAATGTGGATCGGCAGCGGCTGTTACAGAAATTTCTGTGAAAAAACAAGGTTTCTCATTAAATGCTTTAAATATGACGTTTTGTTCTCATGTCACAGTTCGTCACGCTCATTGTGTCAAGCGACTAGTTTGCATTTTGTGAATGGCGGCGTCTCGCCAACGCCTGCGTCGCCGTCGTGGGAATCACGTGCACGTCTGATCTAAGTAGTATACCCGCAGTGTTACAAGTTGCAAACGTTTCTCTGTCTGATGAAATACAGAAGCTGGATTCTGCCCCTAGTACTATAAAGGAAAGGTATTCGGTTTGGTCAACCAGGGCCCTGATTCTATATGACCATCGACCGCGTTACGTGAAATTGACGTGGGACTATGAAAATTAGACTTTAGAATTTTAAACTTAAAGTGTGTTTTCATTGTCAACGCTGGGTACGTTGACAATGAAAATTACACTTTAAGTTTAAGTCACATCAAGTTCACGTTACGCAACCGATGGTCATACGGAATAAGGGCCCAGAACTAGACTGGTAGAGAGAGACGTTTATAGTGCACAAAAAAGGATTGTGCTGTGCACATGTGCTCATTATTGTTCTTTTTTATTCAGAAATAAATACCTAATCTTGTGTTTGACTGCCAATTCACTTGCTATTAACCGATTCGACGTGTCATGAATTTCTGCATGATTTTAATTTTTGTAAAGAATATAAGAAAGTGTGCTTTTTAATTACAATCTTCTATGAATAACCTTAGACTGGTATTTGAAATCTGTTTAAATTAAATATTATTAAAACTCTAGACTAACTACTTGTTATAATATAACTTAGCTAAGTTCGTAGGTATCTAGATGTAAATATTACCTCAATGATTGTGTACTGATATTTGTCCAGATAATATGTAACATGTAAGTATATATTATAATCATGTTGAAAGTTTACTAATGGGAAATGCTCAGAACAATAGTGTTTACTTGTGAGCACTTCCCAATGAAAATCGCTCGTTGGAAAATCGTTCAATCGTGTGAATCAGCCTTTGACTAACACGCGGTGTAATGTTTTGTTGACGTTCTTTGAAATTTTCTGCTATTCCTGGTTTCTATTTTGTTGTCTATTTTTAATAACATTTTATGTAGGTATTATACCTAAAAAATATCGGTTTATGTTAAGCAACCAAGTTTTTTAATTGCCTTGGTCCCTTGTGTAAATATGCTAGCAACGGTTGAGGTGGATGCATACTTTTGCTCGTAACTTTAGGTAGGCGCGCTGTGATTACTTATAAATCGGGTTTGTAGCAATCTCACACGTTTAATTGCGTCTACTAGATTCTAATTGAGTATCTTTCGTATATGTAGTTAAAACACTTATGGAATTTGCAAAATCGTTTCTCGATGTAAAAAGATTGTTGTCATTGTTGTAGGTAAGCTTTACAAGTTCACGAGTAAAAGTTGTACAACTAAAAAATATTATTTATTTTTAACCGAAAAAAACTCACGATATTAACGAATACTCACGGAAGTTAGTACAGTAAGTAAAAAAATGTACTTAGAGAAATAAGAAATAAAAGTTCTCTATCTATATCCTTTATTTAATTTTGTTTTTTCTTAATCTTTATTTAATTATCTATATCTAGAACCTTTATTTAATTTTGCGCGTGGCCCGAGACGCACTTGATCGGTTATTATATATATATATATATGTATATAGGATTTTTATAAACCTCTCTTAGTCTTATTGTCAAGGTTGTGTGAGTAGCGAAGAGTAGTAACAAAATGTACTAGGTATCTCTAAGTTTTGTCATAGAAGTTACTACGAGAAGTTCTACTAGTAATAGTAGGTATTAGATGTAGTTCTAGTCTTTTTTTTATTTTTTATTCGACGATAGGCCTGCGCTTGACCGTCAATTCACCTGGTGTTACGACAGTTACTGTCTACGATGGAGCGCTGTCTAGAACTACATCTAATACCAAAGTCAGTATTATGCTGAACAAAGTATGCTCTCCTATATTTAGACACAATTTTAACGGTACAAAGCTTTTGAGTGAACATTTCCTCTTAGTACGAGAACTGGTTTTGGTTTTACTACGTCTACTACTAAACCAACAGCAGCCTTAAGCAATATGTTACGTTGCATATGACAATCCGTTTTAAAACCTTGTTTATAAAGTTCATTTTGCTCTTTTACCATTTTTGTTTTGGTGCAGACTGCGTGAGGAGAGAAAGAGAGGTCTGTTGAGTTTGAAAGGAACCGGTCCGAGGTGTTAAATATACACTCGATAGAAATATACGAAATATTGTCTTGCTTCTTTTTACTTTTAGATTTAAAGTGTATAAAATTATGTTTTATACAGATGTTTTATAATATACAAAAGTAGATAAGTATGATTTTTTTTATTAAACCTCTTATTATTTTGAAGATATTTTCGATCTTTTTTCAATCAATTTTGAAATTGCACTTGCCGACGACTTCTTATTTAATTAATTCATTTATTTAGGTAAATATCAAACTGCATTTCACAAGATCTTTTTGTCGCTTTAGACTACTAACTCACTTAAAAATGTAAGGCTCCTTTAAGACACATGATGTGGACATTTTGGGAAATGGACGTTTTGGAAAGTAGACATAAGTAATGGGAAACTGATAGTAAGGGATGTGGTTATACTGTTAACGAACAATATGGGAAGTTGTCTTTATGAACGTAAAGGACCTTTCATACTGAGTATAAGCTATGTTTAAAAAAAAAACTAAAATCATTAATTAATCCTAGATTTTCACTCATTGTTTCTTATATATGACTACGAATACTTTGAAACTTCCGTCTATATTTATTTTTATTTTTAATGACCTAAACCTAAACTTAGTACAGATTATTTTTAACTTATTTTTGAATAACAATATCGTACCTATTTCCATTTGAGTAAAATATAATCGGATTCTAAGATTAGGGGTCATACAATCTTAATTTGTAAGATACGACCCAGAAAGATTATAATCTCCTAAATTAACTTTTGTGCTACCAAATTTCGTCAGACGTAATCCTCTTTTTTTAAGATTTAAATTGGTTTTTTGTGGTTCCCGAGGGATAGAAAGGGAGGCGTGAAATCTCTGGCAAAGGCGTACCCTGGTAGAGATATTTTATATCAAACGTATTGTACAGATAATGTATAAATATATAATAGTTTTAAATTGATTGTTGGATGGTGGAGTCACGACTATAGATTGATAGTTTGTTGAACTCTTTTAGTCGTTGCATTATGCTTGGTGATATTTTTTATAGAGAACATCGATTGAATAACAAGTAGGCATAGTTTGTACATCATACACCAATATAAAAGACAACTAAGTATATTGTTATTTAAATGAATGTACTGGTGTTTTGAAATACATTTGACACAATTTCATATTGATATTATAAAAGCTAATTTTGTTACCTCTACACGCTCAAACGGCTCTATGACCATGAATCTACCTACTCTGTACGGGAAAATAGGTGTGACATGTACTTGTACATATGTTCATGTCGTTTTTAGCATGATTATTTTAAAAATATATTGACTAGGTTTTTTTAATGTAGAATGTCTATAAATTTCAATTTATTTACGAATAATGACCAGTACTTATTGCCTTTACTGTTGTGTCTACGTGTAAGTATGTAAAAACCTCATGTGTCCATTTTAAATTACATTCGAAAGATTAATTAATAAAACCTGTCCAAAAGCCGGGGCGGCCATTATCACTGCTTTTACATTCCTTAATTACATACTAGTTGAAGGCTGGTTAGTTGAACAAGTAACTTTGTTTAATCTAGCGCAGTAGTCGTGGTACATTCCGTGAGTAGCATTTATTATTTCTTTCTTATGAGAAATTAGAGTAAAATCCACAATCAGCCGCCTTCCGTTTCATGGTAAGCGATAGCGTGGTTCAGGTTAAAGCACTAATTAAAGTTATTATTCAAGAAAATCTCAATACTTGACATTGGCAAATGCGCTACTCGCGCGGGTTCAATACAAAAGAAGAACTTGTCTTTGACTACATTTTGCGTTTTAAAGAAATCTGCGTTCTACACTTGACAATGTGTTCGACCAGAGTAGCCTGATGAACGCAGTGCCTTCTACTTTCTTGAATGTGAGGAATGTGACCACATTGCTATGGCTTAATAACGCGGGGTTTCTGATTGCTCGCGATAAGTTAGTTAGACGCCTTGTACTTATTTTCATTCATAACGGGATTATATATGTATGTATAGCTATAATATCTATCAAATTAGGTCTTACCTGGTTTATGATGTAAACTTACTGTACTAATATTTTGTTAAGTTATGGTCTGTTTCTTTAAAGAGCATATCTTCATATTTTATATTATAAAATAAAGACTTAGGTAATACATACCTGAATTACACTACCCTATGATATTCGGGCATTATGTGCATAATATGTGTGTTTTTTGTTTTTTCATATTATTTATATTATTAACCACCAACTCACCTGATGCGACTGATGCGACGATCTGGCTGAGGATGGAGCTCGCAATCTAGCTAGAAGATATCTGTTCACTCTAGCTTTGAAAATTCTAAGATTGTAAATTCCATTTCTTTTTCCTCTCAGGAAAGAGAAATGGCGACTAAAAATTCCAATCCTGTGGAGTACAAATTAAGAACGTGGACTATGTAATATTTAATATTTTGCCTTTACGTCAGTATTATATTTTTTATTATTAAATATGTTTAGGAAAGCAAACAGAACGGCGACAAGCTTTCGTTCCACGATTCCGCCAAAACTCCTTCAAATCCTTGAAATATCTACGCAAGTTAATATAGCAGTCTATTTGAAGACCTTATGTAACTGATAATAATTTTTCCATGTACCCGAATGAGTCTTACCGAAAACTTTAGATACTCCAATTTGATTAATGCTCAACATTATCTTGTCAATCTCGCTGACACGTTATGACAGTTGCGAAAGAAGACAGAAAATTTGAGACGATCAAAGTTGAGTAACGTTTTTCGGTAAGGCAGTAAGAAAGTTAACAACGACGCTTACCGAGTTTGTCATATTTTCAAATGTAGATTGTCGTAGCGTTTTCGTAGGTCATTCGTAGGTATAAGTAGAGATGCTACTTACTACAGGGATTGTAACAATCTCTGCCTCCTCGGCTACTATTTTTAAACTCGAATAACTATTCTATGGCGAAAGAATTTCTGTACCCGAGAGTAGTTTTGTTTTTCTTTGAAACATTTTGCTAATGACTTATTGTCAATCAAGTTACTATACTAATAACAAAGTAATAGCGCAATATAAGTATAGGAAATAATCACTCGCAATCAATTTCAAATAGGATTCAAAAATCGCACCCCGTATTCGGAACGCTAGTTTTAAATGACGATGAATTGACTATCAGTGAGATTTTCAAGACGAATCAATTCGAGAAGTTTCAACTTTCAGGTAATTTAGAGGTAACAGTGGAAAATTATGAGAATGTCCAAATAAAAATTGCTTGTCTATGGAAATGATATGAAATGTGTTGACACCATTAATGACATTTTGAGGCAAGTACATTGAACTTTTTTTTGTAATTTAACTCGCATGCATACAATGTTCCTACAATAGAGTAGGGAAGGTACGTCGTAGGTAGAGCATAAACTCCACACACGTGCTAAATAACAAAGGGAATATAATACGTTTCGCTTTGGCAACATGTCTATGAAACAGCGACGCACAAATAGAAACAATAGTACAAATATTACGACATTTTTGTTCCTTGTTACTTGCTTTTTATGTCGTTTACTGGATGACTAGTCTGCGTTTTTGTATTAGTAGGATCTGGTTAAAATAGAAGATGTTTTTTTTTATTAGATAATACGCTTGTGATTGGCCGCTAATATAACTCGCCTAATGTTAAGCGACCGTTGCGATCTACGATGGAGTGCGCTTGTCTAAAATAAACTTATTCACTCACGATTTGAAGACAGGTTAAAGAGATTCAGAAAGACGTATTGATGAATGAGTATAGTATATTTATTGTGAATTTGCTCGCTTGACAAAAAATATATGGTTTGACCAAACTTGTAACAGGATTACTTTTACTCGAAACATACCTGCGTTTCACCATATTCGGCGACATGTTAAGCAAATATGTGTTCTAGGATAAAACAAGCTTGCTACTTCTGCGTTACTTTATTATTTTTGTTTGGACTGGACAGTCTTTTCCTATACAAATTACGATGTTTTGGCAAGCCCATGTGAAATGCCACATGAGGGTATGTGAGAACTGAGTTTCACGTGGCCGCTGTGGATGTTACGCATTCTCACTTATTTATTTATATATGCATATATATACACATATACATATTCGCGGTGTATCGCACTGATATCAATATTTATACTCTTAGTTCTACAGGTACTCACAATTGCTCGCAGCGCCAAAATGATGATAAATCTGACAGTCCATGGCTATACCATGTTATATTGTTCATGCCTAGATACATAAACATGTATATAATGTAAGCGACTTTAAACAAGTGTCCGACTGCATAAGGGCGATTAAAGTTACGCTTGAGTTATGCTTGATATGATGTTGAGTTTACGTTTTCGCAAGAAAGTTTGCGCAAAACCGCCATAAAATTTATTTAAATGAGCATTATTATTTAGGATAATTCTTGTAAAATAAAAGAAAGAAAGATAAAAAGATATCTATATTAATTCTGCTATAGAGATAATATATAATAATTTTTTGTCACTTAAATAGATACATATTGCCTTATCTCGCAATCAATATAAAAGTATACCTTTTTTAAATCTCAGATTAATCGTAAAAAATCGCAAGGTGTTCCCGAACTGGTCGTAAAGGCTTTTCATATCTTTTTAAATCCACTCCCCCGGTGCGTTGAACACTGCTTCTTTCATCGTATTTAATAGTTTTATTTTAGTAACACCTGCTACGATGGAATCGTTTTTTGTACGAGTAAGGATTATTATTTTGGGATCCAGCAATGGACCTTCGTCTTCATAATTAGAAGCAAAATCATCACTAGTACCTAGTGTTAGTATGGTATATTTTTCCATTGTCGAGACCGCTATGTTTTTTTTTAGTATGACTATTATAATTAGGTTTCAGGTGGTGTTTCTGTGATAACAGATTTGACTCAAATAGTGAAAAACTTACATATGTGATATTGGTGATAATCAATACTAGGTATGTATGTTACCATGAAGTGCCTCTAATGATGGGGCTGAAAATTTGGCATAGACCTTTTATTAGCTTAAAGTAAGATCCGTTGAATCGTTGCTTTAGTAGCACTTTTTGCAGATAAATGACTATTGGAACTAGCAAATCCCCAGTCGAATTAGGCATTTTTAGTCATTCCGAGTACTTTTGATGCATTACCAACATTTTTTATTAAGAGTCCGTAATTCGGCCATCATCCGTCTCACTCGCGCATACCAACATTTTTGAAGATATAAAATGACTGTATGAACTTATAATATATCGTCGTTTGTAAAACTAGATAACAACATCACAAATATTAGACAATAAATTCAATTTGATCCACGTTCATTTTTTTGAAATTATTAACGCAAACATGATTTTTATGTATGAAAATTTATTTGGATCAAATTGAAATTTTTGTCGAATATTGGTGATGTTGTTTCCTAGTTTTATAAACGGCGATTTTTTTTAAGTTCGTTCAGTCATTTTATATCTTAAAATGTGGGATGCGCGTGCTAGACCGATGATGGTCGAACTGCGGACTCAATAAAATCATTACGATTTTCACCGTAAATCATAGCCCATTAAAACATTATTTTCCCATAATGCAATACGTTTTCCGTCTAATAATTAAAAATACACGGCGTAATAGGTTTCTTTTCTTCCCATTATAACGACCAATTTATTTCTCATGACAAGTTTATAATAAAGGCAATTATTTTGTTATATCGTCATCATCATTCCAGTCTTCCAAAACAAAATGGCGGCTAAATAAAGCCTCAAGATAGAACCTGCGATAGTACAACTCGTAGTAAAGTTATGTGTCGTAGCCGCGAGCAGCGCTTGTGTGCTGGTTTTATTTAGTTCCTATTAACGCCACCGCTAACGACGGCGCTAGCGACACCGGCTGCGTGTGCGCACCGCTACACTCCCACGTACGTTGCCTCATTGTAAACACTAGTGGTGCGCGAGTGTGCGCAGTTTCTCTCATTTTCCATGGACATAAAAGGATTGTAAACAATATGACAGTTAGTGCAAATGTAGTGATATGAACTGTGTATGTGACTGTTTGGACTGGACCCCGGATTGACCATGACTAAAGCCAAAATGACTCGGAGTAGTGCTCTTTATCACAGCGCAAAGGTGAGCCCTTAAAGCCTACTATTTGTTGTTTATTTAGCTTTTTATGTATGAAACTAATGTTCTTTAAATGTTTATTTGCTATTGTGTTGACGTTTTTTTGTAGAAAAAGGCCGAGTTTGCTTTGAATTGGTAACTTTCGGTACATTTCTATCTTCTTATTACTGGACCATGACTAAGTACTGGTTAAGTAAATGTAATGTATTCTTTTAATGCTTTACGTAGCAACACATTTAATGCAGTTTCTAATAGTTTAGGCACGTAAAGTATAATAATAACACGTTTACGTTTGCCTACTTTTTTTAAAACGTGTCTTGTCTATTACTATGCAAGATCTCAGCTCAATGAATATTTTATTCATAAATTTCCATAAGATTCCCTCCTAAATACTTCTATATAAGGTATAGGAATGGTATCGGGTCCGGTTTCGACGCCGGTCGTGAATCTCGACTCGAACCCTCCTCTCCCGCTTCCCGAGACCCTCCAATTTAAAATAAACGTTTATGTCCCGTCCAGTAAACAGAAAAATAACCACATTTCTATCGGCAACTTTCATTTTAAAAACTAACACGTGCTTTCCATATGAGTAAACAACTGTGACTATTGTAGAATAATATTTAACAACTGCTAATAAAGCGCGTATTGTTTCAATTCGTTTATAATTTTCCGTATACTGCAACCCTAGTCCCGGGAGTAAAAGACATCAACGCGCTCTAGAAAGAGACGGCAACCTGCGTAACCTATTTTCGTGTTTACGGAAGCGAGACGCAGAATCGCCTATAGCCATTTTGTTTATACTCATTTGTATATAATTGTGCGCTGGGATTTTGTATACAGGTACAAATACAGGTAGTGGCCATCGTACGGATGGATGCTCTCCCCATTTTGAAAGGAAAGGGATGCTCTGTCACGAGTAGTATTTGATAGAGTATGTGTGTGTACTGAGCTTTGACTTTAAACTTTAGGGTCTGGGCCGTTTCGGACGGTGAGTGCTAATGATGCATAAATGGAACGATTCTTTTACCAGACTGCGGCAAAGCCAAAAGGGTTATGCTTTTAGGAGTCTACATATGTTTTTTTATTCGAAAATAGACGTGCTTGACCTCTAACTTGCCTGATGTTAAGCGGTTATTGCGATCTACGATGGGGACACTTGCCTACAAGGAACCTATTCGGAAAGACCCATTCTGGAAGCGTATTCCAGATATTGGCGTTTGTATTTACATGTGTACTTATGTTCCATTATAGCGCCTAAACTACTCAATCGATTTTGATGAATGAGGTGCCAATTGATTTTTTATTATAATCCAAGAGACATCTTAATTTTACTATTGACAAAAATATATTTAGATATGTCTCATTTGGTGTCACAAAATGCTTTAAAGAATACATTCCGAATATGCATTAGTTTTTTGTATGCAAACTTATATAATAGATACAATCATTTTTAGGGTTCCGTACCCAAAGGGTAAAACGGGACCCTATTACTGAGACTTCGCTGTCTGTCCGTCCGTCCGTCCGTCCGTCCGTCTGTCACCAGGCTGTATCTCATGAACCGTGATAGTTAGAGAGTTGAAATTTTCACAGATGGTGTATTTCTGTTGCCGCTATAACAACAAATACTAAAAATAGAATAAAATAAATATTTAAGAGGGCTCCCATACGACAAACGTGATTTTTTTGCTCGTTTTTTATCGATATTCATAACGGCAACAGGTAGACGCTTGAAGAATTCACAGAATATTGAGTTATATTATTCACTTTAAAAATAAATAATTAAATTAAAATAAAATTAATATTTAAGGGGGCACCCATACAACAAACGTGATTTTTTGCTCGTTTTTGCTCGATATTGATAACGGCAAGAGGTAGACGCTTGAAATATTCAAAGATTATTAAGTTATATTATTCACTTTAAAATAAATAATTAAAATAAAATTAATATTTAAGGGGGGCTCCCGTACAACAGACATGATTTTTTTGCCGTTTTTATAGATTATGGTACCGAACCCTTCGTGCACGAGTCCGACTCGCACTTGGCCGGTTTTATTATAAACGATTTTGTTAGAAAAAGTGGCAGATGTCAAAGGTGTAGCCGGATTTCAGGTTTCCAATCTACTTGATCCTTCTATAAACTTCGACGGGTCTACCAAAATCAGACCAGTAATTTAGAACTTTTTGCGAGGATTGAATGCCTTAGGCATCTGTAATCAAATCGGGTCTCTATTAAAGTCTAATATAGCTAATGGGTAGTATAATTTCGGCGGTATAAAAAGTTAAATTGGCTGCTATGAGGTAGTTCTCGGTATCTGGCACACTCTGAATACTGACCGGTTTCGGACGGCCATTCGCTTGTCTCTCGTAGTACGAGAACTATCTTTCTTCAAAAGTTTTTATCTCTCAATCACACCAATTTATCCGTTTTTATACCCAATCAATAACCGTTGGTACCTCTCTAACGATAAGTGCTAAAATTGAGTAATTATTTTTGAAAAGTCAAAGCTATTTGGTCCAAATATCATCAGGTACAATTCTTTCAAATAAAATATTTAGTGCTAAATTGTAGCTTAGATGGTGTTATACAGACAGGTAAAATGAAGATGAGATATTCAAATAAAATGATAACAGTACAATTATGGCCATACATAACGGCTAAAAAAATAGCTTAAACTATAGAGAGATTCATCATCTGTCATATAAGAGTTTCAGTGTCTATTTTTCGGGTCCCTCATTAAGGACCACGTTATCCCTCTACATTGATAGATTTACTATACTCTATAAGTGCCAAGTTTCCAACTTCATCATCAGGCCGGTTCCATTTACTAATTGTAATATACACAGACACACATAAACAGACACTGTACTGCACTGTGTGTTTTGTGTTTGTACAGACGGGAGTGACCCGTAGTTTATATTTAAAAATTGTAATATACCATCGTGATTCTACGTAAATCAAGTCCATCGGGAGAACTTCCACTGGAAGTTGGAAGTTGAATTATTATTATTATTTATTATATTAGCTTGATATGTCACACTGCTGGGCGAAGGCCTCCCTATCCTCCTTCCACTCTTCACGGTCTTTAGCTTTTTGTGTCCAGTTGTTGCAAAAGGAGTCCAGTTCCTCCCGCCATCTCCGCCTGGGCCTACCGAGTGAACCCATTTTGTGGTGATCTTGGCCCACAAATCGTTGTTTTCCCAATAGCTTCAAAAAAAATTACGTCCGCCCTCCGCCCGTGAAAGTATCACATGATCCTCAATAAAGTGTTGTAAACATCCACAGAGGCACATACCAATTTTGCCCAAGGACTGGAATAATCTTGTTCCATAATTATTCTTTCGTTAATATTTTCGGTCGAGAAATAATGACAAAATCACACGAAGCAGGGTTTCGGGACAAGACTGGGATGTTAAATTATCTGTTGCAAATAAATCTCGGTAAACTGCTCATAATTTGCAATCATCATAATTGCCCACTACCGTAATACGAGAGTAGGTGACTGGATGGACTTGTCTCAGTGCCCTTGGTAACTGTTTATTGATCGCATACCAGCTTCATTTTAATTGAAACACGTTTGTAGACAATCTACATTTTACAATATGCATGGAGGAATTGAAGCTACAAGTATTTGTATCTGACATAGGTACCCGAATAAGGTTAAATATTCTTGTGGATGAATGTACATATGTTTGTATATAAGTATGTATATTTCTATTTTACCTATTGTTGCTGAACGGCTTCACCGAATTTGATGCCAGATGTAGAAACGGAACCCGTATACTCGTAGGATCACTTTGTTGTCTGTCTGTCCGTCTGTCCGACCGTCCGTCTATCAAGACCTGTATCTCGGGAACGCGTGAAGATATCGAGTTGAAATTAAAACCATATACGCAGATCCATAGTTTCTTGCTGCAGAGAGAAAAACCAAACTTTTTCAACTTTCATTTCCACAGTTTTCATAAAAAAAAGTTACAGCCGAATATGTTGCAAAAAATGGATATTTCGACACTCGCAAGGGAATCAAAACCTACGGGGTACGTTCCTGTTGACCTATAACTGTGAAATTTGGCAAGAAACATTGTCATATAGTATACTAAAGGAAAAAATTGGCCAGTTGACGCTTCGCTCGTTTCACTAGCTCAGTCAAAAAGTGGAACCAAAACGACATCAGATTTATTGAATAACCAAAAATACTCGTTTAAAGAAAGTGCTTAATGTGCAAAAGGAAACCAATCTACACCTTTGTAATAACTGACAGCCTTATCGCTAAAAGTGATCTCTTCTAGGCTTGAGCTTTAACCGCTTAAGGGCCTATTTTTTTTTTATAGTAATTGGCATGGTATATGGCACAATATACCTCCCATCGGCAATAAGACACGATTATTTAGCTAAGTATCGTGTAACATCAAGTAACCGTGACGGCTGCTGTCACGCTACACTTCCCGGCTAGATGCTCCAATCAAGCTACGGTTTTTTCTGCTAATTGATGATAATTTTAGACTCTTGATTGTTGATCTAGCACCATCTAGTCCGCATTTCTTACTTAATAAATAGGTACACTTTTGAGATATTGATTTATATAAGAAAAGTAGTAAAACTCTTGTGTTTTCACGATAGTAAATAAAATAAATTGTTATTCAATGAGATTCAACAGCCTATAACGAGCAACGATCTATGGAGAGGGCTATGCTCGGGGTCTCTATGATACCGAACCAAAAATAAAGAGACCCGTAGACGTACAAAATTTACCGACACAGCACAACAAATTTGCAAGTTGAAGTGGAAGTGGGGAGAATACAGTACGTATAACTTATGGCCGATGGGACCGCAAAGTTCTCAAGTAGAGATCACGACTAGGCATCGGCAGGCGTAGCGTAGGAAGACCAGCCACGAGGTGGATAGAAGACTTTATATAAGTGGCACTAACGCTGGATGCAACTAGCTGATCTAGGGCTGATAAATAACTTGTTCGTTTATGTATTGATTATATTTTACGACCTTTCATTACTTCAACCTGTATTAGTAGTAAAGTTCATGTAGTAAAATACTTTTACAACATTCTGTGGAGTAGCTAGCATACTAAGTAAGGTTTGTCTGAAGACTCACTCTGCATACACATTTAATTAAATAGCGACCCTTGCTACGTCATAATAAGGCCCAAGTTAGCTTTCTCAGGCGCTAAGTGCCTTATATTAACGTATATAGGTACATTGATAGAGAGCGTCTCGGTTCGGCTTTTTTTTTGGTGCGCGCAAATTACTGAAATTTCCAGTCGAGCTGGCAGGTTGTATGTAATGTAGCGACTTGTAGCATTATACTTAAACGGCAGAGTGCCTCTGGCCCTTTAAAGAAAAACCTGTATTAGACAAAGTATAGGAGACTTACCTGAATCCCGAATACCTGAAATGTACTGGCATGACTTGGTGTAAAGAAGCTTTATAATTAATAAATGTGATCAAGTACGGGTTTGACTCGAGGCTTACGCAATCTGATTAAAACACTGACACGAGCACCTATATTCACATTTTATTCGATTCTAATTTTATTCGAATCGAATTTTATTTGGAATCTACATCTTCCTTTCTGTCATTATGAAACCGATCTACCCATTCATCTTCACATGTGTGATGCGATGTTTATTGTTTTCATAATTGTTTTTTACTACATTTATTTGTGAACTGAACACACATATCTGCTATATTTGCTTTATATATTACCAATAGTCTCTGTCTTAATCGAATGTGTGTCAACGGACTGATAGCAGACATTACTTATAAGGGTTCGTAGTACTACGGAACCCTCAAACAGTAATAAATTATCATGATTCGATAAAACAGGTACCAGTCGTAGGTGTAGCGCTTCCGCAAGGGAAGTGCACTGACTATATTACGATTCAAATTCATTTCCGGTTGGTGTCATGCATCGACAGCACGCGAAGAATCACTACGTTCGCTGGATTCTACAGTTCTAGAGTCAGCTAAAGAAAATTGAGGAAATCGTATATTTTCTCAATAAATTACCTTAAGACAGTGACAATCTCATACGTTTTTTAGCATCTGAAAATGCTATAATACGATCCATTTATTCTATTGGTGGGATGTGCCTCTCTGTCATTGTGATCCTTACGGATCGATTGTGATTTACCTCCGTTTCCTAAACTTAACATAATAACATGTTTCAACTCCGATTAACAAGTTTACTTAGTAATTCATCTTAGCCAAACAACACAAAATATAAATAAACTTTACATATATCGTGGATTAATCTCCAATTAGTTCATTCAATTGCTTTCTGAGAACAACAATCTTGGAGTTTTCAAGGCTAGAGTGAATAGATATATTTTAGATCGACGAGCTCTATCCTCGGACACAGTCGCTTAATGTCAGGTGAGTAGGTGGTCAATCGTAGATCTAACTTAAAAAATCTTAGCCTACCAACACAAAATATAAATAAACTTTATATGTAACATGGATTAATCACTGATTAACAAATTATGTATATATTAAATTATCTTATTCTAACAACACAAAATATAAATAAACTTACATGTAACATGGATTAATCTCCAATTAACAAATTACACAATAATTCGTCTTAGCCTATCAACAAAAAATATTATAAACTTTACATGTAACATGGATTAATCTCCGACTAACAAGTTACGGAGTAATTCGTGCGATCTAGTCTCTTCCCACGCAACTCATCCAGCGTCAAATCGTACGTACTTTTTACTCCACATTACAAATTCAATATGTTAGACGCCTCACTGCCCTCCCACCGGTCACAAAAACGTGTAGAAACCAGCCCTGTGTGCTTTCATGATCTATGAAGAAAAATTAACACTTGCAGCTAATGAGCGATCAGATTTATTGCTTGTTATTTTTTTAATGGCTTCACGGAGTCATTATTTCTTCATCAATGTAAATTTTACGTCCATTAGGACAATGTTGTATTTTATAACCCGATTGATTAGAAGGGAGGCAATGTTTTAGGGTATCTATAACCAAGTGGCGCTCATTTATCGTTAACGCGAGAAAAATAGGGAAGGAAATGTATGTGATTGACAAAGCTAACAAAATGTCACGTGACGAACTCAAGCGTCAGCGTTTATAATAAAACCGGCCAAGTGCGAGTCGGACTCGCGCACGAAGTGTTCCGTACCATTATCTATAAAACGGCAAAAAAATCATGTCTGTTGTATGGGAAATATTAATATCTCTATATGTTGCCGTTATCAATATCAAGCAAAAACGAGCCAAAAATCACGTTTGTTGTATAGGAGCACCCTTAAATATTTATTTTATTCTGTTTTTTAGTATTTGTTGTTATAGCGGCAACAGAAACACATCATCTGTGAAAATTTCAACTCTCTAATTATCACGGTTCATGAGATACAGCCTGGTGACAGACGGACGGACGGACAGACAGCGAAGTCTCAGCAATATGGTCCCGTTTTACCCTTTGGGTACGGAACCCTAAAAATAGTATCGCTTCATAACTTTTGCCACTTGTCTAGGTCCGCTGATCATTATACAATTTGGTACAGACATTGCTGAAACTAAATAGGAAACATTTCAGAATCATCACCACCACCATCATCATTTCTTTTATTTCTACACCACGCAGGTAAAACCACGTTGCAAAGCTAGTTTGGAAATATACGTAAAATCTGTTTTTGTTTTATTTTCTTTGGACATTATTGACCAATGCTCAGAATAGATCCGCGAGACAAAGCGTACCTGCGCGCCACACTGTCGCCGTACCGTACCGTTACTCTCTCCGAAAACGTACCAACCAACGTCGAATACAACTAATATACATACAAATTGTTATTCTATGCCCACAACACATCAGTTGGCGTCGGGTCTTGTTTTGTTTTCATTTGTTTGCCAGAAATTTTGTAGTCGACTTTAGAGATATCTGTGGCAGATTAGTAGACTCGAGGGAAGTATCCGAGGATTTAATTACTAAATCTGTAATCTGTGAAAAGTTTATTCTCTAATCTTGGTAGATTTGGGGTGATGAAGAGTAATTTTTTTTGACAATCAACATTGATTATGGGAAAGAATTGGTGGTAATATGTTTTTTTAGGCAAAGACAGTGGCATAAAAATAATGGCCCTTTGATATATTTTTATGTAAATATAATACATAAAAAAATAAAGGAGCTTTTTATCTACGGTATTTTTTACACAAAATCTCTGTCTTTTAGTTAGTATCAAAATATTTCATATTTTAAATTGCCGTAGACAAACATCTTTACGCTACAATATACTTATCACCACAGATAAAGTTCCCTGTTCTAGAAAAAGCCAAGTTTCGAAATATTTATCACAATATAAACAATCCCAGTTCCATTAGCGGGAACCTTTATCTGTTTGTCACGAGCCTTACAATGTAGGTCGAGCACACACAGAACTTCTGTCAATCACTTAGCGCTATCAGTACAAAATGACGATAGTTCCATAGGTGCAATGTGCATCGAGCCTTAGAAAAAAGGTTGTGTATTTGGAGTTGATCGACTGGATATGGAATACGTACAATCGTACATATATTGATATTTATAAAAAAACGGCCAAGTGCGAGTTGGACTCCCGCACGGAGGGTTCCGTACCATTACCTATAAAAACGGCAAAAAATCACGTTTGTTGTATGGGAGCCCTTAAATATTAATTTTATTCTGTTTTTAGTATTTGTTGTTATAGCGGCAACAGAACTACATCATCTGTGAAAATTTCAACTGTCTAATTATCACAGCCTGGCAGGCTGTATCTCATGAACCGTGACGGACGGACGGACGGACAGACAGACAGCGAAGTCTTAGTAATAGGGTCCCGTTTTTACCCTTTGGGTACGGAACCCTAAAAGAAGTTTGATTTTGACTAAGATATAGGTAAATATTATGTTAATTTAAACCTGTAGAAATGTTTTTTAACTAAGATAACTTTTTGATCGCTACGTTTGCAATGGAATTATGAAACTGATTCAAAAGACATGCCAGTCTTGTCTCGCGATGAGTCCTGATTATATCTATCAGCAAAAGCCACTTAAAAATACCTTAAAACTATATCTTTAAGTATATTCATTGTTTTTTTTTTTTTATTGGTGGACATTTCACACAACACCATCTAGCCCGAACTAAGCAAAGCTTGTACTATGGAACTAGATGGCTGATAGAATACATATATACTATTTTTTTAAATATATACACAGAAATACCCAGACACAGAACAAACATCCATGCTTATCACACAAATGTTTGCCCTGGGTGGGAATCGAACCCGCGACCTACAGCTCGGCAGGCAGACATACTACCAACTGAGCCACAAGGCCAGTCAATATGTATCTTATATTAATAGAAACGTATTATTGTTGCTTAATTCTGTAAAACAAGCAAGCTAAGTAGTAGGCTGTATACATCTCCCACAAACGAATTCGCAATATTTCAAACTGATCATCATTAAAATACATTTTTCCTAATAAAGTTACATAAATATTTCTTATTACCTTAGCTCAAAATTCCTATTTCAAGGTCTCTGTCGTAACTCAGATACTGGAATCAAATCGGACTACTCGTACTTTGCAATCCCAAGAATAAATTATTCAGATGTGTCAGTCGCGACACCGCTAGGTAAATCACACACTAGCCTATGTCTTGATTGTAATAAGGGTTGCCATGCCAACGTTCAGCGGTAGGTGGGTCCTCATGTTTTCAAGGCTCAAATAATATAACCCGCAATATCTGTCTGCGAAACACTAATTGTCTCATTTCTATTGTTTTATTTCACACACTAGAGTATCTCTTGGTTGTAATTAATGGTCAATCGTTTCTCGTTTTCAATACTCAATTAAATAGGACCCGCAAATTACGCAATACATGTCTGTAAGTCCCATCTTTAATTGTTTCTTTTCTGTATAATTGTAGGCAGTTTTCTTTTATATGCATTATAGATCTACGATTGACCACCAACTCGCCTGATGTTAAGCGACGGTGTGGCCGAGGGTGGAGCTCGTCAATCTAGAAGATATCAATGGATATATAGATAGGTGCCACTGTTTTTAGCCAAGTCTTGCAAATTAATTTCTAGTCCCCACATAGCCGTGAATAAGAGTTGTCAACCCTAGTTGTAATGCAGTTAAACTTGTCGTTAGAACGCGCCAAGTCTAACAGTATTCTAGTTACGTGACTTAGAAAAATCAGCATTTTATCTACTACTTGTGCTGGACGTGCAAATTCTACTTTCTTGCTTGCCATTCCATTTTCAACTTTATTTTGATGATTGTATGGTTCATATTTCTAGGTGTTTTGTGTTTACGCTACGTGTGTGTATCACTTATCCGCTGGTAACATCTGTCCTTCCGCCTTGACATTTTTTTTTAGATTCTCTTGAGGATGTGATGGTGCAAACTCCATGCATCCGATATCCTGATCACGTTACGCTAAAACCCTTTTAACTGACTTCACCAAATATAGCCGAATACATGAATATTTGTCTGGTTTAAATACCTTCTGCAGTCAGTTTAACAGATTTTACAGTGCGCGATATCATTTTCGTCTTTATTTCCGGAATATTTACTATATTTTATTTGCAGTCGGATCGATTTAAACGTATGCGATATTTAAAATATTACCATAATCAAACTGTAATTCCCATTTACCAATTTATTGGTTTGTCTAATAAGTATTTATATTCACAATGATTTACTATTTAATTATGTAAGTATATTATACAATTCTAGTAAGTGTGAAATCGATGGGTACCCTATAAAAAAAAAACAGCTAATAGCTAAAAGATGTAATACCATGAAACAAGTTTTTTATGGATAAATATTTGTTACAATTAAATATTGGATGCACAATATAGTACATACACTATATATTTATATGCACATCCAATAGGGGTAATGATATTATTTAAGCCCCCTAAATACTAAATATTCATTCACTCTCATTTATTTATGTCATCATCATCATCGCCACAAGAAGTCCACTGCTGGACATAGACCTCCCACCATGGACTTTCAGTTTGGAAGCGGCCTGAATCCAGCGTCATCCTGCCACTTGTATGAGGTCTTCTGTCCACCTTGTGGCTGGTCTTCCAACGCTTCGCTTGCCGGTTTCTTTTATTAATATATGCTATAATAATAAATTATTTTAAGCTTAAAATTCATATGACATCATCGTGGGAAAAATACTGTTAAAGATTAAAATATAATACGATGCATAGATGCATTTCGCCTTGACATTTGCACACAAGCACGGCAGAGAAACACTACACAAGTTTTAGGGTTAAATGAAGGTCGATACCGAAACCGCCTTCAAAGAGAGGAATATACGAGCTTCTTTTCGAAGCGTATAATTATGCGAAAACATCTGCGCGGAGCAGGTCGTAATGCACCTGCCCTCTCTGAAACAACGAGAAAAACTACCCGCCATATACAGGTGAAGCTCGCACAATGATATTATGGAGAAACGAGACCGCATCGCGATAAACGAGACCGCATTTCAATAGATGAACGCCCAAATATTGTAAGCGCTAGCAACAACAGTTGCATGGTAAAGGTGTAATTTGCTGCAAATAAATGCATATAAATGAATAAATGCTGTTACGCACAGTAGTACAGAACATGTACTAACTCGGCAGTGGTATGTTTTCTGACGGGTTATAGTGAGGTAGCTAAAGTAATAGTTACTGTTGATTTATTGTACTCTTTACAGCGTATGTAGTTAAAGTATTACTTAGAACAGACCATAGTTTTAGCTAAAGTTTTTTTGTTGTAGAAACGTCATATGAATCAGAAGTTGACATGACCCTATAACTACAAAAGGGTGTCTTCAGCATACTCTTGCATAGCCCTTGAGTGGCATTTTCATTCTGAGCGCTGCCGTGAGACGTTAAAGTGTAGGTCCGGGTTATTTGTTCTTAAAAATAGCAATCGTCAAGCCAGGTCGGAGGCCTTTTAGCGGCTTAATAACTCTGACAGTAGACAGTAGCCAGCCATAGGGCTGGCTACTCAGTCTAAATGAAGCTAAAAATACTTAAGCATACCTCTTTGTACTCACTTCCCAAAGCATCTCGGTTACCTTTCTCCAAGGTAGAGGTTACCTCTTACCATTAAGTGAACCGTCTGCTTACTTCCTGCTTTGTATAAATTAATGTACATATATTGACAGATATAACTGAATTATAAATATAGTAAGTAGGCTAAGGAAAAAAACTATTATGTCTAAACTATAAGGGTTCGAAGTTGACTACGGAACCCTGATTAAGATAATTAAAAAGATTCTTAATTTAAAAAGATATAAGTTGGGTGACATTCATTTGGATTTTTATGATGTAGGTACTGGCCATTTTAGCAATATGCTCTAAACATAAAAACCCGTAAAATCTATCTCAGATTTTCGATTAAAAAACTGTATTTAAAATATCGACTAGTTTTAATCGTGACATTAGCAATATTCGCGTGGGCGAATTAGACAGGAAATGCGTTGGCGGTGCGCGGATTATCGTACGTAATCGACGGATCCGCTCTCAATGGCAATAATAACTAGTTTAATAGCCGATTTTCAAAATACCAGTAATAATGAAAAAATTATAGGTTAGTCGTTTTGTAACGTCATTTAGTATTTTCTACATGATGTTTGTTGTGTGTAATACGTATGACCACCAACTCGTCTGTTGATAAACGACAGTATAGCCGAGGATGCAGCACATAGACTGGTAGATATATTTACAAAATAAAGTGCTTAAGTTATCAAGTTACCTGTCAAGCGCTCCAGTTTCCCGCCCCGTTCCATCATTACACATTTATCGTAAATTAAATAAATATCCTTAATTTATAAGCCCAAGGCAGGTTAACGTCGTCGCACCATGCTCGTGCATTTATTATGCCAAGGATCCCTTGTTGTTTTTTGCAGTCACATGTCGTAACACCTGACGCTCTTGCTCATGGGTCCCGTGCCTCATGAAAAGTCTTTATTTGATAGCACATGTGGCGCGAAGACTGCTGTCAAAATAACGACAGCAAGGGCATGACAAAGTTGCCTCGTGTGTGACACGAGGCAACTGTCAAGTTAGCAGGGGCGAATAAGCTCAAATTAAGATCTTTACCATAATGTTTATCATCATCATCAGCCGGTTTTACTTATATCTGAATAAAGCCCATTTCTGCCCTGATCTTACACAGGTTCATGATATGGAATATATGTGCATTCTAATTATATAGGTTCATCGTTTGATTCTAGAAATCTTAGTGCTAATAAATTGTTGCTATTTTAATTCTGATGAATATGCGATAACAACAAAAGACCTTACCGAAAAACGTTACTTAACTTTAACCAACGTCTTAAATTATCTGTCTTCTTTCTGCAAGTGTCATTTCGTGTCAGCGAGAAGTTGACAAAATATGTTAACCATTGCTTAAAGTTAAGTAACGTTTTTCGGTAAGGCCGTAAATGACTAGATGCTAGAATTAATTATGTAAACATTATTAAAATTATGATTACAAATTTAAATGTTATGCGAAATAAATTACTAAGCTGCCGGATAAACTAAGCTCAATAAAAAAAAATTTAAGGTGGTAAAAAATTCAAAATACACCTGCAGTGGACATGTGCTACAAACATGTGCATACTAAGTATTTAATGTCGAGTTTATTTATAATTATATGGTATCAAAAAGTGATGGATTTTTATTTATTGGTGTATAATTTTATCGGCTACAATGTTTCTAAAGTTTTACAAATAATTATTTTAGCTATATTTATAGACACTTGAGTCTGTTCAGCTTAGAGAACTAATGTGGCATTGAGGGCGCTGCTGTTGTTATTTCATTATTTTGTTCGAGAACAAGGGCGCTGCTGTTCCTATATCATTATATCGTTTAATCGTGAAGTTAGTTCCCTCTTTTGCTACGACAGTTCTATGTAGTTATTTTTTTACAATTGGTAGTGTGATAAATAGTGATAATTACTTAAATCTTTAAATATGTTTTTAAAATACGTACGTGTACATTTAAATGCCAACAATCCCAGTACTGGAAAGGTTGCTATATGTAATTAAATTTGTATTTATGATCACTACCGCATTACATATTCTGCCTTACCGAAAATCGTTATTTAACTTTAAGCAATGCTTAACATATTTTGTCAACTTTTGGCTGACATGTAATGACACTTGCGGAAAGAAGATAGAAAACTTAAAACGTTGGTTAAAGACACAACAAAGTGATCCTATAAGGGTTCCGTTTTTTCCTATTGAAGTACAGCACCCTAAAAATAAATAATACCTACTGTCTCCGTGAATAACTTTGAATTAGTCGATTAAAATTATACGTGAACTTTGAATACAAAACAGTCAAATTTAGTAGAAAGATAAGCATATAGCGTTTAGCGGGAAAAATATGATTGTACTTATGTAGTATATATGTAAAATACTAACATATATTTTATAAATAACATACTAATAAAATCAACACTTAGAGAATTGTTGTCGCGCGATCTTTTACCAGCAAATTAAGCGTTTCTCAAACAAGGAGAGAACTGTTTTCTTCGTTTAAATATTATACGATTTGAAGCAAATGATAAGAACGCGTCTGTCTTTTGTTGGAATTAAATATTACTTAGTAGATAGGTACAATGTTGTTTGAAATCTCGCGACAAGCTTTTATTTATATCAATATAAATTTTATAATTTAATAAAATGGTGGGTTTGATTGCATTCAAAATTTATTTTCTTCGCATTTAAATAAAAGCTTGTTTAAAAAAAAAAAAAAAAATGCTATGATGTATGATATTTTGTAGCATATATCCCTAACTCACGCTTCTTGTTCACAGGTGCTCTGGCATCTGGACATATTCCGGCGCAGCTTCCGCGAACTGACCGGCCACGCCTGCCTGGGACCCTCCTGCATATTCTGCGCGCTCAAGGTAACATAACATGCACAGCTTTTTATCTTATTCTTTTCGTGCCAGCAGTTTGATTCTTTTGCTATGTTTGACCAACAAGAGGCCACAAAAATTGCAGCAGTGGACGAGCAAATGTTTTAAAATGTGGCATGGTTTGGGATGTGACGCCACAGTCCCATTGCTCCACCGGAACAACAGCTAGGGCACATTTACACTTATGCCTGTTACGGCCCACCTGTGCTCGGAGACGATTTCTAGCTTGCTTATTTTAATGAAATAAAAAACGAGTAAACTTAACATTTCAGAGTACTATAGACATATAGATATAGAGTATTTATACACGTCATGCTCTTAAGTGTTTCCAAATATATTTTTTTCTTTCTTTCAACATTTAAATACCGCTATACTTACAATATAAGGTTGTTGTATAATATATAGGTATGTTAAAGAGAGAAAGCAATTGTAATTTTCAAAGCAATTTAATTTATATTTTAGGAAACAGTCAATATCTATTTGCGTGCGTAAATTTTAAACATTTCCTTTAGAAAGGTCACTTCCTTATCCGTCCTATAAGAAGTTGCGAAGAACGAGTTCGCAAGCAAGCGCTTTATTTCGAGTCTCTTTTGATACAAACCGCAGTCACGAAGTCGGCGCCGGATTCTAAGTAGTAAATGTAATCTGTACTCAAAATCACGTTATGTAACTATCTTGTACTCTAACCTTCCTCTAGCCAGGCTAGAGCATTTACTATCATGGTTTAAAAGTAAGTCATAAGTATCTTGAGGTAGAAGTTCACGTCACGTAAGTCTGTGTTTCCCCATATCGTCAATAATCTTAATAACAATAATTGTATCATAACTGCTAATTAATGTAATATCATGTAATTTAATCAATAATTTAATTCTCAGTTAACAGTTAAGAGACTGTAATGTGCGCAGTAATTCTACTTAGTAATTCAGCATCGGACCTCAAGATACAGGGTTTGCCGAGTTTGAGGTACGCCGTCAACCGCAGTAATATGTAAAATTTAGTTTTTTTGGGAAATTAAAATTATTTGTAATTGTATTTCTGTAATGGTAATGATATTTAATGTTCATATTTTCGAAATTATCTTATCTTTTCTTTTGCCGAATAATAGATACATGATACTTATCACTCGTAAGATACCTAATATTATTATCATATAACTGTTGTTAGCCCGTTTTTTTTTCATCCCAACCTTTTAAAAAAAGATTTTCATTTTCATTTGTATGATCAATCTATTGGCCACTAGTAACCATGACCGAAACGTGACAGCTCATGAGCTCACCAACTTAAATATTCTTGTAAATAGGAGCGTTACCATCGAAGTCTATCAGCAAAGCCAATAGCTTCCCATAGACAGAATTAGTTAAACCATTTAGTCAACGGCAAAAGTAAATTGGTCAGTGTGTAAGCGCCTCGAGGCACTGTTAAACAAAGAGAAAGACTAAAGTTGACCTCGGCCGTCGGCGCTCGCCGAGTGGCTTGACCTTTGCGAACAATAGCCAAGTGTTCCCGCCTTTGGGACAGATCCCGAGCTTTCGACACTACATGCATTATACATTATGAAGTTAAACATGTTCCAGTGTCAAAACGTGCTTCAAATGTTGTATAGTGTTATGTAGTGCTATTCTAGTAATGCCTAATTTCATCTATTTCGGAAATTAGAGGTAACATAATGATTTATATATAGTATACGCATAATATATACACATACATCGAGTGTTAAAAACGTAAAACTCATTTTTATCCAGTAAAAATCGATCAAGAATTGAGAAACTTGTATATAGGTTTACGAAGTCAGAAATTGGTACAAATTATTTATAATAAGGGGTATGTTGTGTTCCTTTCCTGTCTACCGCTTAATACTCTTTTCAACCGACTTCAAAGAAAAGAGGAGGTTAGCAAATCAGTAGCACTTTTTTATATTTGTTACCTCATAACTCCGCCGTTTATAAACTGATTTGTATTTTTTTATTATTTGAAAGTTAGTTGATTGAGACCTTAGAATATAGAAAAATACAGAAGGCGCGTCCAGATGCAGTTACAAAATCCGTGCTGTGTCCAAAAACAAAAGAATCGTCCCGCACCCTTCTCACCTCTCACCCGCATAATGTTGCTAGTGTAGGCATTATTTACCCGTTGCTGTGGTAAATCGTGGAGATAAAAATATATTAAAATAAAATATTTACTTTCTTAAACGGATATCATTATTTTTATAACTGTTCTCTTGACTTACTATTCGGATTAATCGGTCAAATAAATTATTTTGTGTTTGTATCTTATTACGTTAGCTTAAAAGGTTAGGCATTATTTTAACCTGTCACAGCTAAGTAGGTTTGGGGGGTTCTACCCCCCCCCCCCCCGAAATCCTGGCCATTATCAAAAATCCTTCCAGGCTTCAATCATTTTATAAAAAAAAAGTTTCGCGCATGATTGTTTCATATTGATCTATTTTTGTATTGATCATTAAAGTGCTGTGAACTTTCTAATACGAGCAAATAATTAACTAAAAATAGCCACTAACCAAATTTTTTTGGGTTCACTAATACGAAAAACAAAGCATAACGAGCGCGAAAATTGTAGTAGTGTTTTTATAGTATATTACTATAAAAACACTACACTACTACACACTACATACAAATTTCGCGAATAAACCATAAGCTATGCCCAAGTCCATTGCTGAAACCCCCCCTGAAATGAATTCCTGGCTACGGCCCTGGTAGGCTTTATAAGTTAACGGTTATAGACTACCACCATAAAAAAAAAATACAAAATATCTGAGGAAAAATTTCGCACTAAATCCATTTAAATCGCAAAATCAATCAATATGTTCACAATATCAAACAAGTAGTTCTATTCTAAGTCCATATCGGGTGAACTGCAATTATGAAACGCTACCCTGAACGCTACTCGACATGCACTTGGCCAATTAATTTTTAATCGGATAAAAATATATTTAAATACCTACTCATTTAATTTACAAACTACTAACTAAAAAAATCGGTAGCAAGTAAAAGTAAGGAAAATCAAAACGTTGATATTGGCAACACCAACAAAATGGACGATTCTTTCTCTACGATGATCAAAGACCGGACAATTTATTAAATAAATACGTAAGATAATGTCAATTGTGCTACTTACACGTGAAATGTTATCCCATCGTGTTTTTTTTTCACCCCAGCAGTTTCGTTTTTTTTTACACGTAGGAACGACACATGACGGCATATTTGAATTAAATTTAACACCAACAAAGCTTGCCACTCGTTAAGACGTTCATAGAGCAACTGATCGCGCGCGCTTCAAACTACTCCATATATGAGTAGTTTTTGTCGCTTCAGTTCTAAGCATGTTCACGGTTTCTGTATTTTTCTATATTCTAAGATTGAGACCAGATCCGATTGGTCCCATACAAATGTAATCATAATCGGTTTAGTAGTTTGGTTTTTAAAACAAAATCACTGGAAAATGTCACGTAGGGAACGATGTTGTATCGATCGCACTATTTGTTCTATTTTTTTTATCAGCCCTGTTTGTACAAACTGTCCCACTGTTGGGCGCGGGCCATCTTCTCACTGTGAGAAGGGAATCTCATTTTGTTCTATTGATCTTATGAAATAATAAGATGAAGGTCTCGTAAAGGATCAGATTGTGAAACATTTATACTGGACCCCCATACATTGATATCGAAAGTTTTTCTATAACGGACGTTCCGTTTGAATCAGCGCACTCGATACTGGTGAGAAGTCATACATATGGTTTTATATGTGCATTGTAGATGTATGAGGTTAGGCACCTATTTGCACAGGCTAGCTTGGCTTAAATCTAACTCTAAGAGGGAATAGCAAATAGTGAAATGCAAATAGTGATTCCATCTTTTTCTAGATAGAATCTAGAAAATCAAGGAGAAAAAGCTAAATACCCTATTTCAAATTAAGTACACTGTAAATATTATTAACCTTCCCACAGAATACTTTAATAGTACTACACCTTGCCTTATTATTTCCACAGCTGGACTCATTTGTAAAAAGCTGTAAGTACAAGTTTTTTTTTTATTTAGTACCCGCTACCGATGTTAGCATGTGTAATAAAGTGGAAGAAGCTACAGATGTCTGCCCCGATAAGAAAAGAGGTGGTTTGGCTTCTGTTAGCCTTCACCTAGTCAATATATAATAGTGAATTATTTTCTTTAATTTTTTCACAGTTCATATAGTTATAATTGTTGGACGAGAAAGTATAATAATAAGAAGGCTAATTAAAATAGTTACTGTGTATCTTCGTAGCATTTCGAAGCGTAAACGTTTGTATAAATATAAACGTTGGTATGGTATCTTTTCTAAGCAGGAGTTGTAGTGTTTTACTACCTCATTTACCCTTTACAAATATTTCGATAGGAAATCAGGGAAATTTATCAATGTCTCCACGAAAGCGATTCTTGAAACTGGTTCTAACCTCAAAATAGAGCTACAGTAAGTAAGGGACTAATCCGTACTTTGTACCCTGGACTGGATAGACTGGTTCTAAAACGAGACGCCTAGCCCTGAACCTGTGATTTTACAATATACTTACTTTTATATCATAACACTTTTATTAAGCTTTCTTTACATATCTTTTTTGGCACAATCTTGTAGATGTATTTTGTCCGTAATTGTAGATTGCTATATTTTAAAACATATCGTTTAAAGAATCGGTGCCCAAATCTTTCTACCTATTTACCTCCTTATTTTAATAACTATTCAATTCCAGTTTAGACCTTTGACAAGCACAAAAAGCTTTCTAATTTTTATTATGTCAACACTCACCACGTGCGTTAAACTTCCAATCACAAAACCAGTTCGAGCTTCGTCGTTGGCGCGCTTTTCCACCAATAGCAGACGTGTGTGAGTTCGAAGAACTTGCTGGCCCCAGTTGTGATTGGTCCACAGTTATGGCGTCAAGTCCCGCTACGTTTTTTGTTTTTTTTTTATCCCGTAAAACTGATGTTAACATTTTACTATAAAACTAGTTTGTGTAATGAAATAAGAAAGACTTTATTTTTCATTTATGAAAATGGATAAAGTTGGCTTGTATTTTTACTTTTTCGTGGCAATAAAGTTAATCGGATAGCGTGGGTGCGTTTTAATGTGCTACTGCTAATTATGTCAGTGGTATCAGGTTTTCTAATCGTTTTATAGCTGAAAATTATAGCGATAAACATTCAATAACTGATATTATTTCCATTGGATAGTTTTAATAGCACATAAATAGATTAAATAGAATATAATCGGATTCATTGTCAGTTCAATACCAAACAAATTGCCAAAGAAATTAGTTTTGCGGAATCTCTAAAATAGTCACAAAATCGAGAACACCCAAAAGCAGTTAATGTTATCCAGATAACTAAGATCCCCATTTAAAAAGAAAATGTTTCCAATCATGTGCCAGCAATTGGTTGAACCAAAGTTCCGGAAGAGTAAAGCCAAATCGAGTATGAATAAGTATTCTAGGTAAGTACATTTAAAACTGACGTAAAGCTATGAAATCAATGAACCAAATGTTTACTGTAAAATAATTATTTTCTTGATTGCCGGTTAACTTTAACGGTCTATGACATTTTTTGTAACTAGTTAAGCAATCACTTACTTATTATGGACTGCGAATTAAGTGAAATTATTGCCCCCCTGGGTGTATGTTTTTTGAATTTATGTAAAGTAGGTTAAGCATTAAGCATAATACTAATGTCAGTGTAATATTGTATGTTTCTATATTACCTTCTGTAGCATAAATTACTTAACTGATTTGATGCGTCAGGACGTCGTTTTTACCTCCAGGGAGGTTCGCTCATCTCGGATAGCGGTGCAAAGTTGCCTTGCGCACGTTTTTATCTTACTTTGTCCACAAATTTAGAGAGTGACACAAAACTTGAAGCGACTGTTAAATTTACCACAATTTAAAGTAGGCTCATCTGAACTCTTGTCTCACACTCTTAATTGCAGAAATATCAAGATACAAGTAATCGAAACTTAAAAACCGGCTTCAAAATACGCAATTCCTTTACTTGAATGGCATATTTACCAGTTTTTTTGTTATAAAAACCAAAATGATAAAACCAACTGAACCGATTTTGATAACATTTCTATGGGACCACCTGGGAAGTACCTATACTCTTTCAATAAAAAATAATAATTTCAAATCGGCCCAGGTGTCTTTGAGTAATCGGGGAACATACAGAAAAAAAAAGATTCCGATGAATTGAAAATCTTCTCCTTTTTGGAAGTCGGTTAAAAAACGAGCGCGAGCCAACTTTGCATCGCTTTAAGAGATGAACGTAACGCCGTAGGTAGAAATATACCTAGTCTTGCCATAAATATTGTCACGAAGAAAAAAAATATTTTTTTATTGCAAATAATATTTATTACTTTTACAGTGTGTTAGTTTAATACATAAATATAAAACAATTTAAAATATAAAAGCTTATTCGAAGTGGTCTCCATTGGCTGCAATACAGTCCTTTAAACGTTGAGGCCAGTTATCAATAGAAGCACGCACTCTTTCCATGGGAAAATTCTTCACTGCCAATCGTATGGATTGTTTTAGGGACTCCAAATTATCATGGCGTTTAGAGCAAGCCATACTCTCTAAAACTGATCATAAATCATAATCCAGTGGATTAAGATCAGGACTAGACGACGGCCAGTCTTCAGCTCTGATGAAGTCCGAAACGTTCACTTCCAACCAAGACTGCGTGGATCGAGCTTTATGACCTGGCGCCGAGTCTTGTTGGAAGGACCATACTTGGTTATTGAACATGGTGTTGTTAAGGGGCTTAACTACCTTCTCAAGAATGGTATTTTGATACACTTGTGCCGATGTTTTGATACCTTTTTCACAAAAATATGGCTCAGTCACTCCTTCATAGCTAACACCCCACCAAACCATCACTGAAGTCGGATAATGCCCACGTTGCACTCTGTCGACTAATTGGGAAGCTTCCTCAGAGCTTTGAGCATAAATACGGTCATTTTGTTTGTTAAAATGTTGCTCAATTGTAAAGATTTTCTCATCCGTAAACAAATTTTTTCTGTGACCTCCCTTTGCGTACCGCTTCAGTAGTTGTTTCGATTTTACCACCCTATTCTTTTTTAAATTATCAGTTAAAAAATGACCAGTGCGTCTCTTATAGGCTGCAAGTCCTAAGTCATCTTTTAAAATACGCGACATGGTTCTGGGTGCTATCTTCATCTCCCGAGATAAAATCTTTTGCTTTCGGACAGGATTTTTTCGAATTCTTTCCCTTACTGCTTTGACCACCTTTTTCGTACGAACACTACGTGGACGGCCAGATCTTTTTCTGTCACAAACAGAGGAGGTCTCATTGTACCTATTAATAGCCCGGTACACAAACATTTGACTAATACCAAGCGTATGGAGAGTTTTAAAAATTGCATTTGGCTCCATACCAACTTTGTGTAATGCAATCACAGCGATTTGGTTCTCTTTATCACCCCACTCCATTTTAATATCGCAAAATATTGTACAATGTATTGGCGCCAAAATTAGAAAAATCAATGAACAATCGTATAAAAATGACAGATTCCAAATTCAAATGTAATATCTTTCTTATTTTTAACTGTAACAGTATTTATGGCGAGACTAAGTATAAGTACTGCGACCGGCTATTTTGATTGTCTTTAAATACGAGTGTACATAAATACCTATAAATTTTGCTGGATTGCAATTAGAACATAATTTTTTTCATTGTCATGTGAATTATTGCATATTTAAATAACTTTGGTAAATAATAATGATGTTTTAAAGCAGTAAGCGACCTAGGCACGTTCACTGCAACTATGTCAGGGTAGGTACATGAGTACGTGATCCAACCGCATGCAAAGTGGGCCAGCCAACAACTGCAACTGTAGCTATTGCTCTATTCTTATAGTATTAAGTTGATTAAAACTCACGCACCGGTATGCGCAGCGTAAGATGAATAACTCTGTAGAGACAACTGCAGAAACTAATGTTAATTGACTTCTGACGGTCTATCAGTCGTCGGTGGATCGTATCTTCTTTTTTATTCATTTGTTTAAATGTTCATATATCTATACCAATGTGGCAAGCAATAGATGAACATTGCTTCCTTGCCAACTGTTGGTTTAGCAATAAACGAAATTAAAACGCTTTGCCAAATACAGACGAACTGTTTTATCCGACTGCCGAGGGAAGCTTATTGATTTATACTAAGAACACTCAAAAGTGACATTAATCCGAAATAGACTAAGAGCGGGCTGTATGTTAACCCACCTCAACGGGTAACAAGATGTGACCTATCTAAGATGACTCACATTACTATGGTGTCTCTACATCAATGTACAGAGTTGCCTTGGCTAAACCTGGACCGTTTTGTACGGTTAGCAAAAATGTGACCTTTTTTTTTGTCCGCCACCTTATCGGGTAACAAGTAGTACTTTCGAAAGTGCCTATCTATAAGTACTTAACTCAATATGGTTGCATAAGTCTCATCTTGTTTCTTGATGGCGTTATTGGTATTGTTTTTGGCACTCTAACATTAGATAGAATCATGAAAGCTTCAGGGCTAAGCAAAGCAATCATATTGATTTTGGCACTTTCGAATGTACTACTTCTTACTCGATGGTGTTGGACACCCCAAAAAATGATCTTATTTTTGCTAACTGTACAAAACGCTCCAGGTTTAGCCTAGGCAACCCTGTCTATTTAGACCTTAGTAATGTGCTTCATCCTAGATAGGTCACATCTTGTTACCCGATGAGGTGGGTAAACATACGGCCCGCTCTTAGTCTAAAATGATAAGAGTGGTGGCGGGCGTTGGCTGGATGGGCTTAGAGATCTTACACTCACACGTACAGCGTGTAGGTGTTGAACCGAGCGCACCGCCCATACGGTATAGGTTAATTAAATCATTCGAAAAAGCTAACTGCTTAAGTGTAACTTCAAAATTAGAACGTAATTTAAACTTTTTGAAATTTTGAATTGAATAAAGAAGCAAGCTACTCCACTTAGTGTCTAAGCCCCAAGTTTGCAAACATTTCAATGCCAAATTGTGAACCTCAATAATAATTAAAAACCCTGTGTAGCAATGTACTACGCTCGTCACAATAAGATATTAAATGTTGGCTTTACCAATAATACTTTTTCTATTTACTGGCAGAGTCAATAAACACACATAATGTGTGTTTATGCACCATCACCAGCAATGATTGCTGGTGACAAAAAGCAGCTTGTGCAATTTTCACTTCCTATTATTTAACACGGTTTTGCGCAGTGAATAGAGAAAGCATTATGAGAAACTCCATGATGCCATTCTATTTGTAGTTAGGAGATGCATGTGCAGTTGTGGAAAGTTACTGAAATTACGAAATAAAGAAGCATCGAAAGCGTGACGAAACCGAGCGAGTCCCGCTTTTGTGACACACCTCGAAAAAAATCACCAAACTGAAATTTATCCATTTAGTGTTGCTGTCAATTTTCAATCGCGATCAAGACGATATCCATTAATACCACTTTAGTCATTTGAAATTTAAGTACGTAATATAGTCTAAACATAGCCATTTTTACGAACTTCAAAAAGAAGGAGGTTAACAATTCAGCTGTATTTAAACATATTTCAAATAAAAAAAAAAAGTGTAAAAGGATACACTTTTAGATAGCTTTTATAGGAATTTCAACAAAATCTTTCCAGGAATCAAAACCTATGGGGTACTTCCCGTTGACCTAGAACTATGAAATTTGGCAAGAAGCATTGTGCTAGAGTACACATAAAGGAAAAAATCTTAAAACTGGACATTTTTTATTTAATCACAAAAATTTGGGTGTTTATGCAAGGAAGGAGGGTCCAAATTTTAAATGGCTTTAACAGTATCATGTGGGATATCAAATGAAAGAGATTAATTAGCACAAGTCAAAACAGTATTTCTGCGATATATATTTTTCGATTTATGAAGGAAAATATTTAAAAAAAAACCTTTTATCTACTAGTTTATACGGAACCCTCGGTGGGCGAGTCTGACTCGCTCTTGTCCGGTTTTTTTTATTGTTATTAGGTTTCTGTACGGAAAAATATCTACTTAACTGAAAAAATTTAAATTTTCACGGGCAACGAGTTACTTCTCATCGTAAAAAAGTACTAGAAACTAAAAATACTAAACTAAATAATACTAAACTAAAAATTTGTTGCAAATTAAATTCAATATTTTGTCGAAATAATTACCGTAACTTATATAGGTATCATGGTTTTATTTCGCATAATATAATGTAACCATCACGTAACCTCTGCTTAAAATTATTTGCACCGGCAAGCGCAGCGTAGAGAGATCGGCCACTAGATGGACAAAATTAAATAGCCTCATGCAAGTGGTAGGAAAATGGTGGATGCAAGCCGCTTCCAATCAGTCTTTTTTGGAAATCCATGATGCCTATATCCAGCAGTGGACTTCTTATGGCTGAGATGATGATGAAAATTATTTGCACCTCCTCTTGGTCAGCTTTGGCAAATATCAGACTGCGCACTGTAATCCAATTAGGTGCAGTGTTGCTAGCAAGAATTATTTTTGAGTTTTTAGAAAATTAACACTTGCTCATGTTCCTTGTATAGTTCCATGAACGCCGCACTGTAATCGCCTAATATGTATAAACAAGGAACATAATATTAAACCCCAAAAAAAAATTGAGTAAACAACAACAATTATTATGATAACAAATTTAATAACGTTATAGCTGCCATTGTTACCTGGACGAATTATTTACCGTTATTAAGTCTAGTTAATTAAGCTAATCTAAAATATACTTAATCTAATAATTAGTAATTAAGCTTAGAAATTTTGGAAATCCATGGGGGAGGCCTATGTCCAGCAGTGGACTTCTTGGGGCTGAGATGATGATGATGATGATGATGAAGATGAAGCTTGGAAATAACAAGACAACACAGAATTCAAAGCCCTACGTTTACGAGGCTACTACTTTAAATTGAACAGACTCGACTCGGTAGAGAGATATTTTCTTTATCTTATGGTGTTTATCGAGCAACCCATAAATCCCAATCAAGACAAATCAATTTTCCAAAGCCAAGAGGATATCATGTATCCTCCAATGTGGACGTCGGTCGTGAAACCGCTGATTGGCCGCAGGAGTACATTTGATACCTTCATGGGGATAGATCACGCGAACGTGGCACGATCTTCGACCATCGGGTACATCCATGGCGGTACACATAGAAACAAAAGTTACTTAATAATGCGATAATAAAATAATGTTCGATGATTTAGCGCTTCTCTGGTTTTGTTATTTATTTGCCATCAGACTGACCTACTGCTATTTCTAATGTCTCCCTTTCCCACATTTCTGCTCCTCCAAGCTGGACTGTGAGGGGAAAAAACAGAATATGCTGGCTACTTTTCTTCCCGGTCATACTAAAAAAGTATGTTAAGGGTTTTCAGGGAAATTGGCGTTTTATAGGCGATCCTCTGATTCCCTGTGACTGCAAGCCAATATTTTGTACATTTTGTAACTCTCTAACTATCATCACGCTATCGTCAAATGTGGTGTATAATTGCATAAATGTCGTCGTGCTCTGTATATAGCGGTCAAGCGCAATTCTATTGGGAATAATAAGCAAGATCTGTGTCTCTTGAAGATGACAGCAAACAGGTCTTCCTTCATCTTAGACCGCATCATCTTTCTATCGGGTAAGTTCTGTTCAAACGTTGAAATTATTACAATAAATAATTATTATAGTTTAAAAAACTGGAAAAAACAGACTTCCAAATATGCAATTTGTTTACTAGGATGATATTTTACCAGTTATTTGGTTATAAAAACCAAAGTACTGAACCGATTTTGATAAAATTTATATGGGATCACCTCTGAAATATGACCTACCAAAAAAAACTCATCAAAATCAATGCACAATTAACGGAGTAATCGGTGAACAAACATACAAAAAAAATATACAGTCGAATTGATAACCTCTTTCTTTTTGGAAGTCGGTTAAAAATTCACTCCGATTTTGGATTTTCTCTGTTTCAGCTACCACATCTCATTACCTAGTTTTGTCCCCGAGTGTCCACCATATCTCCATAGGATCGTGTGCACGTCTATATACCGTCGCAAGCGCAGCTGCGGAACCGGTCCGGTCTCCTTTACAGCGGCCACTGCCGCGCCGTGTCATGCCGCGTAAAACATTTGTAACACGTACAAACTCCTTACTAATCTGCAGAATATTGGTACATGCTGTTAGCTAAGCTATGGCTTTTGTAGAACGTAAGAAATTAAACTACATTGCAATCTGTGGATATTGATAGATACTGTTAACTAAGCTGTGGATGGTTGCAGCGTCATTTTATGGTATCATCCTATAATGGCAGTGGGTCTAATAGAAACTATCGGGTGAGATGTGATTTCGATCGTCGTATTAAAAAACTTTTAGTCACTGTATGTTAATCTGTGTTCAGTGGGCGTATAGACATTTAATACGGTGATTGATATCTTTAATCTCATGGACTCTCTATAGGAACAATTTTTAATTGAATCCAAGTACTTAGAGATCTAGATATAATGTACCTATTTAGATTCTAAATACATTTTAAAACTAGTGCGATTTGTCGTTGTCGTGTTTGATATTCCATCCTTAGAAAACAGTTTTTTTTTTTTTGTATTCTGAGCTTCCTTACTACACTCAGAAGAATTTATTGTCTGGAAGAAATTCGATCTCAGAGATTCCATTAATTATTCTTCTAAACTTAGTATGCTTTCCATTTCAGATGTAATTATAATATTTTCTCGCTATTTGCACCAGCCTTTATTTTGTTTCAGGTATAAAATATTTATACAATATATAAAGTTAGATAGTAATGTTTATACATATATGTAGTAAGTAAATCTAAATAAAATATCAGTATAATAATAAAATCACGATGAAAGAATCGAAATTGCGAAAGAACAAACTAGGTAGGTAGGTATTTCAATAATATTGTTGTTTTAACAGCTGTGAAATATTGCAATTGCCTTTCTGAGAAAAGAGCAATGTAGTGTAACTAAGTCGGCAGAACATTGCAGTCTAGAGTTTAGTTCGACGGTTAATTTTGTTATACAAACTACGGTGAAGCGGGTACTTGAAAATAATAACTTGACTCTTCGTTATAGATATAGCAGAATCTAGAATTACTAGATTTACTTGCAAAATGTTTTAAAAAAATACATAATAAACTTTTCTTTAAGGCCAACGTCAGACATACAGCGGGAAATTCATATCTTACACAGTTTTTTAAGTCTTTATATCTGGTAACTATTGCAAGTGATCACAATGTTTGCGACAAACATAAAAAACTGTTTGAAATTAAAATTTCCCACCTCATGCGTGACGCACCACCTTAACTATACGGTCCCTTGGAAGGTTGCAGTTGTATTGTGATAAGTATCTCCATATCTATTTGCCTTTTGATTTTATTTCGCTCTCTTGACTCTCGAAAAAAAACGTCAGAAGGTAAATAGAGCTAACTTTAAATTAATTAGATTTAACGTAATTTGACCTTAATTCAGTTTATTCTTAGAATCCCATGCTGTGCATTTCTACTAGCTATACCTATACGATGGTCCGATTAAACGCTAAAAGATGCACAAATCTCTCTTGCACAGAGTGTAGTCCAAATACAATAGCACGTAAAGCGCCCAAACAATACAGTGATATTCTCGCATAAAACGGTTCGTTTGTTGAATTAAACACCTCGCTTCTAATGTATTGTAGTGATGCAGTGTTCAATGCACGTGTACCTGCTTTATAAACGCTGCATCCTGTGTTTTGTCAGTCAGGTGGAGAGCGCAGAGACCGTTTAGATTGGTTTTTATTGGTACACCACTTTAATTTGTATTTTACTTACTTGCAAATCTTTAATCTTCATAATATGATGTGCTTCACATAATTGTATACCTAAGTAAAGTGTGTATTGTGTATTTATATTCACAGGCTATGAAAATTGATAACTGATGATTGAAGTCACTATCTCAGCACTCAATAATATTAGTTGTTGCTTGAGAGTTTGTTCGTATCGAAAATGAGACCACCCCCTGGGCCAACTTTTATAGAAGTTATCCCTCAATTTCAATTCTGATAATCCGACCCTTTCACGACCATTTCCATTATATAGTAAATCTTTGCACCATATAAGGAATGCACCTGATAAACTTCAAGTTTGTACATCATTCAGTTTTTTAATTTCGTAATTTGTCAGGGAATAGTATTTTGCTTTTATATATGTATATAGACTAGATGTAAATATCCTGCGCTTTTGCTCACGATCGGGAAACCCTATCTATACCATGCAAAAAATAAAACATCTTTCAAATGTCATAGCTCTAGGACGAGCGGCTTAGGCTGCGCTTTGATATGTATGAATCGAATTTTATAGGTGCAGATAAAAGATTACTTTTCGATTGTTTAGGCATATTGGATGCAGTAAAATGCATAACCAATTCAACGACAACAATTGCAGGAAACAAGCTTTAAAGTGAGCCCACTTGACTCCTACAGAGGCAAGGCAAGGCTTCTGCCCACATCTGTGGTGACAATCAGACCAACTCTCCCGTTTCGGCTGCAGTCCGTTTACGAGCCTTTCCGTAGGCTTACCTGACATTTAGATTTACTTTTTAATGCTAATCGTCGATTCATTTATGAATCGGAATAGCGGTTTGTATTGGAAATCAATTTATAGTGTATGTTTAGTCGACGAAAGACAAGCTTATATGTACTTACTAGGGTTTGTCGGTCTGTTTCGGAGCTTCCAGATTTTCTAATTGTATTGATCCACTGCCTTGCACTGCTTGTATTGATTGTTGTATTGATAGTGCAGTGGATCAATACAACCGTCTAGATAGTTAATAAGAAATACATATATTAATTAATTTTATTCTAAATTTATCTCTTTCTTTTCTATCTTTTTTTTTGTACATTTATTCTGTACGTTTTCTATAAGTATAAATATTTATTTTTGTGTTGGTCCGTCTATTTTACAATGTACTTGTCTAGTATTTTATATTATTTGTGAAAACTTTTAATATGCCTTCCGTTCATATTACCATTTTCTAATGTATGTTATTAGCTGTTAGCTTTCCTTTGAAAATAAAATATAATAAATAAACATGCAGTTACTTCTGTGCTATAAGTTTCAGGCTAGGCCTTATAATTATGTCATAAGTATTTGCTAACAATTATTCTAGTAGTACCTACTAGCTTTACAATGCAATCATTGTTTTATCAGGTTGCGTAGTTCCAATCCGTCCATAAGTGGACAATAGTGAAAGAGCACACTATATAAGGGCAAAGCAACAAGAAACACGCGACAACACCAACGCATTGACAAAGGACCGCAACCAGTGGCGCCGTCGCTCCTACACACTGTCACTTGAACATTAGGGCTGACAACACTTAGAAACTGTTATAAAGTAGATAACACAAAACGCTCCTGCTTAATTATTTTTTTATTAATCGATCGGCTTACGTTTAACTGCGTTCAACCTAGTGTTTACCGAGGGTGTGATCTAGTATAGAATACGCCTGATTTCGTCTCGTATAATTTTTACTTTTTTATACAACAACGTGATTTTGATGTGCGTATTTAATTGCATATTATGTATTTGTCAGAGAGGGTTGTTGGAAGAAAAACTTACCAAGTCGCACTAACTAACGTGGTATTTTAAAGCTATAACGACTACGGGCACCTCAAAAATAAATTAATATCGCGAAAGGCATTAACGTGGTACTTAATTTGATGAAACTGAACTGCACGGAGTGTACACGCAAGCAAATGTAATTAAGTATAATTTGGGATATCTTCTTACCTTCTACTTGTACAGCCGTAAAAAGTAGGTATTCGTTTTCCTGGATCCCGGAGTCTAAACTTATGTGTGTTGGTCCCGGAGTCTAAACTTATGTAAATACTTATGTGTGTTTCAGCTGTGCTTACCTGTCCATTGTTTTACCTGTGCATTTTTCTTAGCAGCCCTACCGTGGTCATTGAGAAATTAATCACTTTTGTCTCTAACATTGCATAGATCCATTAATTATTAAAGCTTTTGGTCCAAGCCATACACAATCTATTGAATAATGTATGACGTCATTATGCCTACTAGTGGTCGCCACTGAGCTCTGTCAAAGTTCACGGTTGTAATACCGTGTGGGCGTGAGACTACTCTTACTGTAATCAAATGTTATACAGCTTTTACTATAATCTAATGTTATGTTAATATAAATATGAAATATATTTGTTTTAATAAAAATTTAATTTAATTTTAATTTTAATTCCACTTTTATCATGCGGCCAACTAAATTGTGGAATATGCTTCTCGAGTGTATCTTTCCTGATAGTTACTATTTAGATGACTGTATTTTTTTATATACTTACATTTTTTATATTAAATCACGAGTGAATTTCTAGGTAAGCACGCTCCACCGTGGACCGCAAAAATCGATGAAATTTGAGATATTTGGCCAGTAATTTGACAACATACTTCAGATTAATTTAAAAATCTGCATTACAAGTGCGCACGCAATATTTCTTTCTAACTTAATTCTTCTTATATCTTATTCTTTTTTTATTTAAAATTGTGTGTTCACAATAAATCTGTTAAAAGTTGTTTAATTTCAACGAATATAAATAGCGAACACATAACAAACCATTTTTTTGTTTATTGACGAATGGATAATACTCCTTGACTTTATTATTAGATGAATCTCCACGTCGAATTTACTTAATGGAATTATTAACGCAAATGGCAATATTTCAGCCTATTGTGTTGTTTGTTTCATTGTTAGTTTTTACATTCAATTTTGTCCCTTATGGGGAAGGTGTTAAAATCTACTTGCAATCCGTTATACCAACATCAAAGCTGGTACTCAAGATCTAGACATAGATTCTATCTTACTGTAATAAGGCTCAAACTTGTTTTAAAGTTTATTGTAATGACGGTTATAGTTTATATTTCACGTATAGATGCTTGCGCAAGCGCGTGTCAATCATATGCATATGTCATTACCATCCGATAGTTTAGTACAGGGTTTCTCAAACTACTAGATCCACGTAATCTTATTAGACTTACAATTGTGCAAGTCGATCCACTTTAAAAAACTCATAATAATAAGAACAAATAAGCTATTTTATTGTAAAAATAAATTTTACGGGCCAGTTAATATACTACTTTTGGTAATTAATGAAGAGGGTCCTTTTTTTCTCATAAATGGAGTCGATAGAAATTCCGTTCAATTTCAATCGTAATTTAAATTCAGCGTTCAGTCCATTCCTGTATTTCGGTGTTGTCGCCATTATAGTTTAGTCAACGACAAGCAACGACAATTCTGACTTACGAAATTACGAGTTGTCATTGGTCATGAGTTCGTTCATTGTTAATTTATTTTAAGACATATATGGGTGAACTGACTACATGTTGTCGTTTGACCCCTATGATCAACTGGCGTACCCAAGGGGTAAGCGTACCCCAGACTCCAGTTTGAGAAACCTTGGTTTAGTACAATCGAAGGTTTCTACCGAAGGTTTTGCGGTTCACGAGCCACTGTGGCTTATCATCTAAGTTTTCATAGATTAGCATGAGAGGTAACAAAGTTTCCCCATTTGCCTTTGTTTAAAGAGAACTAAAATAGCTAGCCTACATATTATTAGCTGTTGTTTTGTGTTAATATACTATAACCTCTTTTTTTGAAGTCGGTTAAAAAACAATTCAATTCAGTAGTTTTAAACCAGCTCCAATCATATGGGAATTCGACTACCTGGTGAATAAAGCCGATATTTAAGTTTTAAAATTATAACATATTAGAGATATTTATATCTTATAGGTATAAGATATAAATATCTGTAAGATGTTATAATATCTTATAGGTATAAGATATTAAAACCATTACCGACAACGAGGCTGACGTTCATGAAACTAATATAAATTACAACACTGCACCTTTAACCTTCACCCATAGTGAGTGGTCACCGGTCAGACTCCTAGGTCGCAGGTATTTTCGAAATTGCGGCAACAATTTGTGTCTCGGCTCTAGGTGTTACTGACTAGCTTAGTTATGGTATTTTAAGTACAGGTTAAGGCTAGGTAAGTTAGGAATGTTAGAGTTAGTGCTTGCTTGGTTGTGTCAATGATTTATTTCTTCTGGTCTTGTGACTTTACTACACACATTTAACATGCAGTGGGCTAGGAGATTTGTGATAATGATGATGATGTAAATAATATTACTTTTGCCAAAACAAATCTAGTTTTGCCCACAATAGATGTAACTTGAGCTTTAATTATAATTCAAAATTAAATTGCTATTGCGTTTATCTCTCTTGAATTAGAAAGAACAAAACAAAAGCCAGCGAATCAATTTTGAATCACCGTAATAGGTATTTAAAAAAAAAACAGAAACAGAATAAAATTACAATATATTCGTTGACCTCATACAAGATGATCCTCATTCAAGTAGCGGGAAGACGCTGGATGCATGCCGCTGCCAATCAGTATTTTTGGAAATACATGGAAAATTTCCAAAGTCATCATTTTGTGACTACCTTCCATCATTTTGTGACACCAAATACCTTCCTTCCTATCCTTTATTTCCTACCGTAAAATTTTTACTTTGACACTCGTGTATCTCACGAGTGTTAAACTTTACATAAACTGTACTCGAATCAAATCCAATCATTGGCCTTTGCATCTGTAACAGACGATTCACGCAGTGTCATTGGCTAGGTATCAAACGTAATCTAGCACGGAAGATAAGAACCAGTGGCGGAATCGCACCAAAGAGCGCCAAGACCTCTATAAACTCATCATCATCACTCTATACATCTATGTACTTATGAATATAAAAAGTCAATACATTACATAAACGAAAATAAAAAGCAAACAATAAATTAAAATTATCACTTTTATACTTACCCGTTCAGCATCAAAAATTTCACGCAAAAGCCTTCATAAAAATAGAAATTTATCATTTATTGCGCAATGTCTAACGGACACCATAAAACCGAACTGTCACCGGCAATAACTGCTTGGATAAACAAATCAAGTAGGAGACTACGCCTGCGTAGTTTGGGCGCCGAAGTCCGCCGAACAGGTTGCAAGTGAAATGGTCAAGTGTATGATAAAGTGGGACAGCAACGTTTCAGATGCGAGAGTGGACTTCGCATCAGCGGTTTTATTGGAACTTGAATTGGTTAATGTTTTGAGCTTAATTTTAATGCGAGAGGGTTCTTATTTTTTATAGGTAATGCTTTTTTAACAGACTTTAATAAACAACATATAAAACTTGTGTAACATAAATATTACACTGAGATTTTTTCTGTAAAGCACAGAATTTGGCCCTATTTAATAGGAACAAAGTCTGTCTCTAATCTCTTTCTCTAGGAGGTTAATATTTTTATTTAATATTTACAAACTCTTGTCTTTTTATTGCGTAAGAGCTTTTTACTCGTCTCTGTCTGCAGACTATTATATACTTATTTTACTGTTGGTATCTTTTTATGAAAAATTATTTGTTACTATTTAACAATTGTCAGTTTATAATCGCAGACAACAGTCCAAATCTGTGCCTCTACTGAATAATCGAGTCTTTAAATGGTTTATGACCGTGTGAACCTCTCCAGATGCAGACCCCACCATTGTCGATGCGAACTAATGCTCTTTTCAAGCGCACTCTTTCACAAAACAAGTCAATTCTCTAAAAACTAAAATCTTTATTTGGCCGCACGTTTCTGTTATTTGTCGCGGCTCCCACAATTTGTTACGCTTAAATTCTATTTAGTCGAAATGAAAGGAAAATATTTGGCTCCGAGAAATATGTATTGTTTCAAGTTTTCTACACATCTAAGAAATTTACTCATTGTTTCGCGTAGCTCTATTTTGAATCCTTAACATTTTTCTAAGAGATTCTTTTCACGGTTCACACACTTAAACCCATTAGGGTCTTGAGTACATATTTAGAAATAATTATGAATTCCTCCGTGTGTGAGTCAGATGATTCTTTTCTCGAGGCGAATGGGCGTAAATAAATTTTAATCGAAGAGTGCTAACCTTGCTGGTATGCGCATAACCAGTGGATAATACTTACATCGGATATGCCTCTATGAAATTCGATATCCTCTCTCTTGTTAGAACTTATTTGCGGTTATGAACATCGAGAAACTAGTCTATTGCAAATTGGATGCATAGTTTATGCTTATTTTTTCCTTTATGGAAAATCTATGGACTTGAGACTTCATATTCTTAAGTGTTAAGTGATGTCGAATTGCATAATTCTTTGTTTTCTATTTTGTGCGACTATCATCAAGGATATTATCTACACAAAAAAGACACCAAGGACTGGACTAGACTAAACAAAACTGGATTTCACGAAATAAAGCAAACCGCTATAAATACAGCGCATCGCTTTATTTCGTGTATTAAAATACAATAAATTGACAAATCCTAAGATATCGTCAAACGTCTGGAAGTAATGTTAAGTGAAACGGTAGGGATAAAAGGGATAAATTATATGACAAAGAACATTAAGACAACATTCCTTCTTTTTGGAAGTCGTTTAATTAATATGCTACCTACCTAATTGAAACTTGTTGAATGCTGATAAATAAATATGAATAAGATGAATAGCGAGTATTTCAAAGATGAACATTACGCCACCGTTACCTCCTGTTCCTTATTATGCATATGCATCAGTAGAACATTTACTTAGCCATTCTTGTCTATTGCCTTCAAAACAGAATATTTGCATGGGAATCAATTAATTCCCAGCGTTGTTTTGTTGCCATAATAAATTACGTAAATGTTTATAACAGGCGATTATGTTGAAACAACATGCTTTGCTATTGCAAGCCGTGCTAGGATTCCTCTACTTCTACTACATGTAATTTTATGTATACGGTAACAGTAAACTGCATTGATTTATATAACGGACTTTTAAAAATGTACGAATATTGGTGGACAAATTCACACAACGCCATCTAGCCCAAACAAAGCAAAGCTTGTACTATGGAAACTAGGGGGTTGATAGAATACATATATACTTTTTTTTTGTAAATACATACTTATGATACATAGAAACACTCAGACACAGAATAGACATCCATGCTCATCACACAAATGTTTGCTCTGGGTGGGGATCGAACCCATGATCTACAGCAGCTTAGGAGGTAGTCGTACTACCACTGAGCCATGAGGCCTTTCAATGAATTGTTAGTTCCAAGTTAAAAGTGCTTGCAGCCCCAGAAGTTTAGTTGTACGCTGTTTTCGGCTCTGCTCTATGGTAAAACGGTACTTCTAGTAGGTACAGTAAATAAATACATAATCTAGAGATTGAGTAGTATGAGTTTCATGGTAAATTTCTTGTTGTTATACCATAAAATAGAGTTGTTGCTTTTACCCACTGTCCAAGTAGTCGGATATATTAATTTATTTGATAATTAGAAAAGAAGATACCTATAAATATTTATGTTCGTATGTTTTATCGTATTTCTATTGTTAATATTCCAATTGTATTCTGTTTTGTGTGCCTAAATAAATAAATAAAATCTAAGGTAACTAATTTAACCATCTTCCAAGGATAGTAGCGTCATGAAAATTGGCAGCTGTATGTAGTTCTGATGACAATACAATAATATGGTACTGTCGAACTGATCTGATGATGGAGCCGGAAGATATGAACTAGAACTTCATGATGGGACATCGTATCATAGCTGTGTTTGGATTTGTTAGAAAAGTCTTGTAATGAACTTTGACCACAATAATTTGTAGCGTGTTTTTTAGTTTTTTAAACTGTAATTTATTTTATGATTATGATCCTATTTAATATTATAAAAGCGAAAGTTATTCTGTCCCTCTGTCTTTTTGTTACTGGCTGAACCGACCGTTATCAAATTTAGTAGAAAGAGCCGTAATCGGGTGATGGCTTATAGTATACGTTTAATTATCTTCATTACCGTTTTTTTATCTCTAAGCGGGTGAGGCAGGGTGCAGCAAGTAGGCTATATTTTTTTTTCTTTTCAATTCATACATATGTACTTTTTAAATACCAAAAGCATTAGGACATTTTTTTTTTTTTGGATGATCGGATCTTACAATTTTCTATATCAATGGTAAACTTTGACATTTTGCTCGTATATAGTTGCGCTTGCGCATCACGTCAGAGCTTTTGTATACCGCGATACATCTATTTTGATGTGTGAATAGACTTAAATTGCCTATCGTTAACGCGAAAAGTTTATTTGAATAGGCGTGGTTACTAATAAAAATAGCAGTATTATAGCTTTTTGTGTCAAGGTTTAAAGGTTACAGCTATAATTTTAAAGGTAACGGCTATGGTTATTCGGAATGTAGATAAAAGTTTCTCTTGGTCACATTCGGTATCGTTTGTGTCTTTTTTTTTCGGGTAATCCGACTAATTAGTTTTCCGTAAACAACATTTCTTTCATACGTTTTTAAATATTACAGCCTCACAAACATTCGCGTTTGTAATATTCATGTAATGTAAATATCGCCATACATTGTTAGTCCTTTCTTTGCTTATTTGGAACAATAAAAGGAATTATGAGGAGTAAAAGTAAATATATGGATCATCATCATTATCTTGGCCAAAAGAAGTCCTCTGCTGGACATAAGCCTCCCCTATGAATTTCTTAAAAGCCCAGCAGGAAGTGGCTTGTATCCAGCGACTTCCTGCCAATTTGAATTTTTTGCCCTTTTTTCTGCCAAAAATATGTACCTATATGTCTATTTTTATGAGATATAAAAGATGAAGATCTACATAGTTACGAATAAAAAGCGCTGCCTTCGATGCGCTGAAAAAACGCGCCGTGGAGTTATATGGTTTAAATCAATTGCCTTTCCGGGGTAATATCTTCCAATATTTTAGCCGAGTGTTTTTTTTTCGTGAATTGTTTCGGGACCTGTACTTATTTTTAACGACAACTTACCTCCTTTTCTTATTATTTTTAAATGAAACGTATACTTTATGTAAAATATCAGGTGCAAACAACCATATTACTTTAGAGAAACATTAGGTATCAATGTCACCATCATATCACATTACAGCAGACATCACATTATTTAGCAGACATATAACGTACAGTCTGACATAGCACAACAACACTAAAGTGTCACATTTCGGGCCGGTCCGCTGACCGCATCGTCCGAAATTGCAGTTTGCATGCGGAATTAGGCTTTTTATGCACCTCTTGCCCTCAATTTGACCAAAACAAAAGATAATAAATCCAAATTGGTATTACATTTATAAGGCAGAGATAACTTTGAGTTTAATAGATTCGGTGTACGGTATATATTTTATGCGTCAATTCATTTTTAAGGGCAAATGCATTTATTAAATACAACAAACTACTACAAACGTACTGTTTTAAAGATTTAGATCTTTAAAGGTCTGGAGATAAATAATCCAATTGCAAATTGTTCAAGTCTGCTAGAGTATACAGCTTACAAATATTATTAGTAATTTGGATAGTATATAATGGAGAAAAGGGGCAGAGACGAAATTTCCTTTGAACTTCGACCACTAATCATGCTATAACTAGTTAGTACTTGTATTGTATTAAACTTGTATTATTATAGTGTTGTATACTTGCTTTTTACGTTATATGTAGTAAAATTTATTATTCGTTTTTGTAGGCGAATAAAAAAGTCTCATTTATAATCGCCGAAGGCTTTTTGTCTTATTTTTGGAGGTAAAGAAGGATTTTCTCAATTCATAGACATAGAAGTTACGCAAGTAAGTACTTCGCCAAGTATGATTTGTAATTGAAGCTAAAATAACAATAAAAAAAACATCCGTCTAAATGAAATTGCGTATTTTGAAATGAGTTTCTTCAGTTTGTTAAACTTTAAATAACTAACTTAAACTTTAACTAACTAGTAACAACACAACAGTATCTAACAGTAGTAGTTGTTTAGTTTTTTAACTTTACTTTAGTTCATTTTTAATTTTCATTAAATATATTATTTAACTCACAATATACATATATTTATATGTTTTATCCACAACCGTTGTTCGTTATCTCTCTGAATCTGATGAATCTTTCACTCGAACGCTGGACATGTAATTAGAATACAATATGGTTAAGAAATAAATCGTGATCGTATCGGACAGTGAATGGTCAGCGCGCAGACGCGAGCGGTCGATGATCTGCAATATATAAATCAACAATATACACATATATCTATAATACCACTTAACAGACTGCCTAATTACTCGTGTTTCATTCGCCAAATTGCTCTTCTATGTATTTAATTATTCGTATGACGCGTCGATCTGAAATAAATGTATTGCTTTTATGTAACTCTCAAAAGTCAGACTACAATTCTAAGGATAAGAATAGGGCAAATAATTTATCCGCTTACTAGTGTGCATTACCCATAGCCATGTATGTATGCAAGAGGGCCCTAATTATGATGGTAAGTGGAAGGACCGAGAGAGGGTGACCTAAAAAGTGTGGATGAAGATGAACTATGTGAAAGAGGATATATGTATGTGTAAGGGTTGTGAATGTAGAAATGGCGGCTGATAGAGTAAAGTGGCGAAAGGAAACATGCTGTGCCGACCCCACCTATTGGGTTTAGGGCAAGGAAATGATGATGACTAGTGTGCATTACCCATCAAGAGCGGACCAACATTTTATTGATTAACTAATTTAATAAAACTTTTAATTTTTTTTTAATTTAATTTGTTTAATTTTAATGGACCAAAATTTTTATATACGGATTTTTGACATTTCACTGAAAATATATCAAAATCAAATCTATAACTACTATTATATATGTATGTCTTAGTTCTAGTCGTAATCGTGTACCTAAATCATAAGAACAAATGTGCGAAAAAAACAGGTCATAGAGCTATAAAAGATTATTGCGGATTATTACGGGTACGGATCATAAAAGAAGAAAGAACGTCGTGAAGCTGAAAACGGGCTTACAAATACAATTATAATAAAAGCATTTTTTTATTTGCCATTTACTTGTCCCGAGTTAAGAAATATAAATGATAGAGTCTCTGTGTACAAAGAGCTTAGTCTGGCCATAATAAGTAGGAGATACGTAACCGGACCCCGCGCAAGCCTCTCGTGCCGTCTCGCTCACACACGTGCCCATGCCGCGCCGTCGAAGCCTTCTTGCGCCTGCGCAGCCTATCGCTGTAATACGCGCACTCGTAAACGCCGCCGCACTACCGCGCCGCGCAGACGTTTGCGTGTTTTTAACACATTTAATTACGTTTTCGAACTAAACACTTAATACACGAACTTCTCACGTACTGGATTTTAACTTGTGTTTATGAGTGAAGTTTTAAGTGAAAAAGTGAAGTCAGAGTGTAAATGAAGTGTTAGTGTAAAAGGTCTTTATCATTTTAATTTGTGTTCTAATCAAGTGAGCGGTGTTTGGATTGGAAGCGGTCATACAAGGAATTGTGTAGTCAATAGCCTTGCAGGTGACAGCTCGATATGGCTGCGGGCCGAATATACTACTGTTAATTTATTTAAATGCGTCAGCGACAACTCAGTATTGCGATATGTAAATGTGAACGTTTCAGGGTCGGTAATATATTGGAAAAAAAAATTACATGCCTGTTTGTCGCGATGTAATGCTAGACGCATATATTGCTACATTTTGTACATAGAAACTTGCGGCGTGTCTAATCTATTTCTGGCGAGAGATAGTGGTCTGTATAGTCAGGGTGCTATTTACTTACATATGTGCAGGTGTCATAATAATAGAATTGTAATCTACCGGTACTTACTCAAGAATAATATAGAAATTCGTTTAAGGGGAGCTAAATTACCGTTGGAAAACTCTGTTTTGTTGACTTAAAATAAAATGAAAAATCTTTTCAAGTTCGATATACATACATATACATATATGTATACATATACTTACATCCATGCCTAACTGCTCATAAAGGAAGGTAACTTTTCCGAATATATGGATGTTTTTATTATAGTACTATTTGTATCCTGAACTCTACGAGATCTTAAATTTTTTGCACCTCCCATCATAGTATCATAGAATAGATTTCTGTCATAGAAATTCTAATATTTACCTCCCAAGTACTTACTTTTTTACCATATCCATTATAAGTTGAAGGGTTGTATCAAACTAACATTAGTCAAACCGAGCTCACCACGTTTTACACATTCCACCGTACAAAATAAAGGCTTTGAAGTTTAAGAAGTTCCCCATCGTCTACAAAAACGCCAATTTCTCTAAAATCCTACTTAGTATAACTTATTTTGACACTATGCGCGGGAAAAGAAGCAGCTTCACATGATGTTTTACTTCGCGACTCATTTATGCTTGATAATATATCATAATGCTATAACAGACCTGGTCTATCAATGTAAACAACACCTTAATTCAATGTTAATTCAATATTAATGCAGGTGGTATAACATTTATGGGTGTATTGTGGTCTATTGTTCGCCCACATCAGACCATGCCATTTACCTACATACTGGTAAAGTTCTTGCAGACATGTATTCGCCAAAGCAACCTCCTACGCGAAGACGTCATTGATCTCATTGTGGACGACTATTTCTATAATTGCGAATACAGCCCACAGCTGATTTAAAAAAATATAGAAGCGTATAATTTCAAATCAATTTTGGTCTTGGCAAAAGTCACTGCATTTTTTTTTATAGTTCCACAGACACCGGGGTCCGTGACCTTTATCAATTTTGCTAAATATTGCTAAATACATTGTTACGGGAAGACAAGATTTTTCTGCACTTCAATTTAATAAATATAATGTAAAAAAAGATACCTTCTTCTTAATATTTGGTTTAGTGTTTACCCACGATGGAGAAATAATTTCTTAGTTACTAACATTTCACAATGAAAACTCACTCTAAATTTCGTTTCTCTAGGACTATCGATTTAGGCCGGACATTTTTTGATCACTCGGGTCAAAGTATTATATGTGTAGACTTTATTTGTACTATAAACTTTAAAAAACATGTTCAATATAATAATCGTTATCTAGTTTGGGTTAAATGCAATTTTGTAGCATTTGTAAAAACGTTTTAAGTTTTAAACGTTTTAACTTTCAAGTTCTGTGCGTTCTATCTACCTTTTTCTTCTGAGTTTCATACGTTATTTACGAGGTAGAAAATATAAATTTTAAAAAATACCATAAAGGGTCTGAAGTTTTAAGGACTCTGCTTAACAATTCTGCTAAACAACAGCCGATTGTAGGTAAATACTAAATAGTGACCTACTTATCACAAACTCGAATTGAGCACGCATTTCATTAAGAGAAAGGCCTCTTACCTTGCACTCATCATTTTGTAGAAGCATACTTCCAATTATCCGTATTTATATGATTATTTGTGATCTTCACTCAGCCAATCATGTTTTATTTTTAATGCAGACTTTTCTTTTTCTTTTGCAGGCATTTCTAAAACCGGATATGAATTGCATTCTAAGTTGCTCTTGATCTTGACCCTTACTTCTTTATAATCGCTTTTGACACAGATAACGCATAAAATCTCGTGTAATTCAACCATCGTGGTTTTATACTTACACAATTTTTTATTGCAATCGTAACCGAATTAGATGTTGCGCGTAGAACTAATCAATTCCCAACGCTGATAGTAAACCCGCAGTTCGATTGCTAGTTACTATGAACACTTGCCATAGATTGTTATTGAGTTAGTATGAGTATTGCCACAGTTTTATAAATAGTAAGTATTAATAGACGTGAAGCTAATCGCCTCTAAAGTTCATCACTCCGCGGTATCGCAGCGAACGCTCGTTTCCCGTTGCCTTATACTTGATCGATCAGTAATGGAACCCATTTGCTATATTCAAAAGCGTTGCTATAAATTGCACCCTGTAGAACTTCCTTAAAGACTACTTAGGGCCTTATTTTTACCTGTTCAAGAAGGAGGACAATTTTTTCGGATTATGTGGTATAAAGACGAATATTTATTTATTACTGCATTTAGTAAACCACTTAATGAGTTTTGTTTTTAGCGTGGCATTCAATCCGCCTTTTAAGCTATATTTTACAATCGAATGTTCATGTTTTGCCGTCTGTATTTATGTATAAAACTCTTGTTTTTACTTACTGACTCGTATTATCAACCTACAGCCTCAAACGCTGGTGTTTGAGAATTAAGTTTCAAGAATGTATTCTTCTGTAGTATAAGATCGTGCTTAAATCCACAAGATGCGGCTTAATTGTTCATTAATATACTGTATTAATATACGAGTAATATGATATTGCTCTTTGAAATAAAGTGCCACTTAAGTTTTATGATAATATTCACTTTATCTTCTTTACAGTATCTTGGAAATTACGCAGTCGTCGCTGCAAAATACGGGATTAGAAAAGTGATTGAGGTTTATTACCATTTCCAGCATAATTCCTTATTTAATTAGGTATAGTTAAAGCGGAGCTATAAATCACAAATAGCAGTAATTTATTCATTGATTAAGCTCGTGTATTTTACCCGACTACGCATTGATGGTTTGATTTTAGCAGTTTAATGTTATATACGTTTGTGTTTATTATTTTCTCTATTTTCTAAATTACTGACTTCATTTTGATAAATGTGTTGTTAATCGATGCGCCTGCTCACTCCGCGTATCATGAGTTATATAATAATATGATCTCTCAGATTATTCAATATGGTGGATTTTATAATCTAAATTCACACTTCAAAAAATATATATACAGACAAACTCTGTAAAAAATCTATAAAAGCTTTTTTCGAGTGTTTGGTAGCCAAAAAAGCTTAATGAATACATTTGCAATATGTATAATAAATATGTCATATAAAATTTTTTTTGTAGTAGCACTAAAATTGCATGACCATGAGGACGTAATTAAGGATGGTCTCAAAGCGCGCAGCTATCTCTCTCGCGCATTACAACATATTTAAACATATAAAATCACTAAGTCTCCCCATATTTATAAGGATCCCATATTAGAAAAGTGAGAGATGATTTTGTTTATTTGGATAAGAAAAAAATTAAAAATACGTATATAATTATTATTTATTTAGATAGCATTGATATTGGCGACGGAGTAGTGAAAAAACATAGGTATAGTAGCAAAATATACAAGTTAAAAGATATCAAAGATCTCGTTTCTCTCTCTCTCTCTCTGTCTCTCTCCCATCTAAATAAAAAAATCATGTCTCACTTTTCTAATATATCGAGAGAGATAGCTGCGCGCTTTGAGCCCAATCTTAAGTTTTAATTTTTCAAGCTATATCTTGTTCAATTATATATACGCAATATGTAAGTGCATACTAGTAATTCTCATATATCTTACCTTGAAAACCAGTCAATAGGTATCTCAATAGATTGTTGAATTACAATGGCTGCACTGCTGCAATGATCGATTCCGTAGAAATTAGGGTTCCGTATACAATCATAATGGACATTGTTTGTTGTCCAACACCTTGGCAACGTACGAAACCATCCAATTAAACATGTGTGAGCAACACGTGCATTCAATTTGAATCGTGAGCTATTAATGTAATAGCTTCAAATTAATTACTTTTTGGGGCTAGATTGTACTGTTTTGTTGGAGCAAAAAATATAAAATGGTTAGCAATAAAATTCTGAGTTTGTTAACTTATGCATTTAAAACATACAAAAGAACTGAAATCCATTGATGGATCCATACATATTTTTATATGCACAGCAAATTGTGGGACACGGAAATTTCTATCGAAGTATTTTATATTAAAAAAAAGTACAAGTTAGAACCTAGATACTTAACGTCTATTAGTATTATACCTAGTAAAGTAAAGTAAAAAATTTAAAGCTTGAATTTTTGTCGTCTGTGTTTTGTTACATGTCCAAAAAGTAAACAACAATGACAGTAGCTGCCAATGAAAGTTCTCATTGGCAGCTACTGTCATTGTTGTTTACTTTTTGGACATGTAACAAAACACAGACGACAAAAATTCAAGCTTTAAATTTTTTACTTTACTTTACTAGGTATAATACTAATAGACGTAACTCCTTATTGGCTGCCAATGCTGTTTACATTATAAGACATGCAAATACTCAAATGTTACATCAAAAAGTATCTACAGCTTCTAAAACGTGCTAAACCAGAGTCGTGAATAAAAGTTATGACTTGCTTCATTTCCAAGTAAGTTGGCTCAAGGTCTGTCGCAAGCGATGGAGCGATACGCAAAGAACCGCCATTTGAATGCCCGAATACGGGTACATGAAGACATCAAAAAACCGCAGCTACATTAGTCATACAGTTATTAAGTATTAAGTAAATTGGTAGAGTAATAAACTGTAACCTAAAAACTGTTTTCACAAAGCTTTGATTTTTGCCCAAGTGCTCATGATGATTAAAAAATGAGTCTTAACTCGATTGGTCCGTAGTTTGCCATTTCGGCTATCTTGTAGTCACATTACTGCATGTATCATATTATGAAAAACGCTATATATGCATTTGACTAAATAAATTATTTCTACAAATTTATAGACAGTTCAAAAATTTCACATCTGACGGGACTTGAGTCCGCATATTACAATCAGTTCTTGGGAGCCTTTACCAGTTTGGCCGCAGAGGTGTCACGTGAGGTGGTCGAAACTTCCGTACAGACAACACAACAAAAACAACACACGCTTGAAACATGTAATTACTCAGCCGGAATTTAAATTTTGCGTGATATTTATATGAATGTATTGTGGCGTGTATCATCAAAACTTTTGGAAACAATACGAAAATGTAGGAAAACTCAATGGTCCGATCTTGTAAGATTTGTTATACTATGACAATGCAATAATATGCCAGCTGGAGCCGGTCTTAAGATAGTGCCATAAACTAAGCAATTGATCTTCCTATTAGTAGATAGTAAATGAATCGATGTAGGAATAAGTTATTCGATATTTTTAAAGTGTTTTACAGACGTTTAACACCTCTCGTCAGTCTATGGATCCTGTAAAATTTACAGGATCCATTTATCGTTTCCAAAAGTATTGATGGTCACTGCGCAATACATATACGTACATATCACAAGAATTTAAATAAAATCGGCGAGCTCCATCCTCGACCACGTCGCCATTTAAAAACTTATTAACCCCGTAGCAACATTAGTCATCCGAGTTATAAGTCATAGGTTAATCGGTAGAATAAAAACTACAGAAAATCCCAACTCTTCAAGGTCTATTTCGCAAAGGATCTATGATTAACCGATGGTGTGATACTCAACACCGCCTCATGAATGGTGGCGATGTTGAAACTGCTCCCAAATGCAAGGAGATTAGTTAAGCATTTTGGCAGACAATGGGTTTTTCGTAAATTCACGTGTAAGCATATGATTAGGCGAATTTATAACCTTTTATCTGTTGTTTTCGTGGCGTGGTTAGGTTAGGTTCATTACATGTTGCATTTGTTAGGGGTTACTCAAGGCTCTTTAAGTAAACATTTTCTGCTTCGTTGGTTTTGTGAAGTTTAAGAGGTTTGTTGAGTGCGCTTGTTAATTAAATCGTTTTTTTTATCAACGGATTGCTTATTATCGCAAGTTTAAAACGGAAGAAAATTTTTAAATAAAAACTACGGGTCACTCACGTCTGTTTTAAGCCGAAATATCCGACTAAATAGTATATCTATGTAGTTTTTATTTAAAAATGTGTGAAAACCACGTTAGTTTCCATAGTAAAACGGAAAAAAATTGTTCTCTGTCCGTAAACATTATGCAATTTTGAGGTTTTCTTTTTAATATCATCGGGACTATAATGAATGACTAGGTTTTATTCTTTATTTGTCTTACTTTTGAACTGCAAGTTATAACTAAATTAAATATGTAAGTCTAGTTAGTCATGATTTATAAATTATATAAAAAATAATCATGGGAATCGACAGTATTTAAGATTTTTGTTTAGTCTTCTTCCGTTATATAGAAAAATACACGCTATTATGTTACTGTTAAGGTGTGCTTTTGTTTCTAAAGTTCCTGACCATCGAAGCCGCGTTCAGTTCGATTGAGTCATTTTAATGATCTCTTCTCCGAACTGATCCTTTCACTTCTTGAGGAAAATGTTGGTATAAAGATAAATATTCACGTTCTAAACCTCACAGAAGAATACGTTACAGGTCTTGTGTAAGCTTGATATTGATTTTCAATATCAAGATCATGTATGAAATTATGTGTAAGTGCATATTTATTAGAAGCACTGCCATTTAATTAATGTTCATATTTGCAAATTGTGTTTGCAAATTTGCATATTTAATAGACATACTAAGTAATCCAAAAACGTTTGTAGCTTAGACTTTGGGGACTCTGAGGGCCCGGATGTTCCAAAATGTAATTATTTGAGCGCGAATAAGAATTGACATATACACGCAGTAATGACAGGTGGAGTAAGGTTTTAACTGAGTAGTGGCTAAGACAAGAGAAGCGGAGCGTAGGTCGTCCAGCTGCAAGATGGGTATATTTTGTCTATCGCAGGTCAAACCTGGACTCGATTGGCGCAGGTCTGTTATTTTTGTATGACTAAACAGCTCTACCAATCGGGTCGAAATGATTACTCCTTTATAGATTATTTATATTTCTGCCTTGAAAATTGACTGCAAAACCGCAGAAAGCAAATAATTTACTATGCATAATTCATGTCTCGTGGTTTCAGCGGGTATATTTTTAATATTCATAAATTCGGTTTTTATTAGTGTTTCCTGTTCACTTTACCATTAAATGACTAGAAAACAACATCGTTTCAAGGTGGATAGGGATACTCCCAAAAACTCAAACAAAACGCAAAGCAGGTCTGCTAGAATAGATATGTACTGGGCTTCTGGGGGGTCTTTAAATCGCAAGTGAATATTTCTTTTAGACAAACGCGCTCTATCATTACCCCCTACGGTCATTCAGGGGAGTTTGTGGTTCAGAATCAGAAAATCTACAAATGACAAGCTAACTTTATGAATAGAGTCACAAAGATGCCATTTCAGGAAATGTTATAAAATCTAGTAAAATGACGTATTTCTCACAGTAAGCGAGTAGGTGTAACTGGATCGGCGGCCTGTCTTGTGAGAACGTCTCACGGTGGGTGCGCGTCGCTTCATTGGACTTTAATTAATAAATATATGTGTCTCACTTCTATATCATAGTTTTTTTGTGACACTTGATAAACGGGTGTTGAACTCTTCCAAATGTAGAGAGAGGTGTGAGATAAGAGATGCACTTTAACGTCGGTTAAGATCGCTATTATTATGTGTCACTATTATATAAGTAGTTCGAGTATAATACCATACCAGTAATATGATTACAAAATAATGCTATAGAAAAGTGTATATAGTAAAGCAGCTAAACTTATACTTAAATTATAATAAGCAATATGAGGTAATATTGACCCCTAAGTATGCCCGTCGCTTACTGTCACACCGAAGAGGTTAGGTATTCCAAAAGTTTTCCTTTTAGTGAAACCTAAGCAGACATAACGCATAACGTTATTAAACTTATTGGAAAAATATTACCTTCTTTCGTAACCTTGAAAATATTCCTTCATTGATATTCTGCGCTCAAAAAGAACACAGAAACTAGATCTCGCCCAAAACTAGACCACCGACGGTCCGAGACGTTTCAAAACCAGGCAGAGACTTAGACACGTAATTCATTCACAGAATCTGAATGCAGAATTTATGGTGAACTCAAAGATTATTCCGAATCGTGGGCGGCTCTGTTTTATTCGGCTTTCCTTGTGGGGTGATCTTAACGGACCGTTTCTTAGAACGCAGGTTTTACAACCTTAAGAGAATAGTTTAGCGTGCGCTCATTTGCATGTAGAATAATAGGCTTAGCAAGGAGACTATACAAAACTTTTTATTCATTTGTTTGTCACTTCAGTCAGCCAGTGTCAGTTTCAATGCATACTTTAATAATATGTAATTGAAACACAATTTGTCTACTTTTCGTGCTAATGTGCTAAATCTTCAGGATACAACTGAGTATTCGAATTCGATGTTTTTTAATGTGTTTGAAACCATTTCTATTTTTTCCCATTTTTCTAATATCACTATTACTTCAATGTGAAATTTGAGAATAAGCAGAAAAAAACAGAAACCTAGGTATTCATTGTTCTGATTATATAAAAAATGTGTTATGTGCCTCAGATAAATGTTTAGTAATAGAAAAAAAGTTATCCTATTGTTTAAAAAATTTACCGATTTGCTTGCGAAAATGTTGCGCTCTACAACCCTCTTAATAAATATTTGTCCTGTTCACATACATAGTTATCTAACCAAAATGAATCATATCAGCGACTGAATCATTATCTTAATATCAACTTAAGTTAATTTCAATAAGCTGTTAACATATCCGCTTCTATTTAAGATGATTCCGAAACTTGCTTTCGTAATTGGGAAAGGAAGTTGTTACTTTTCAAACAAATATAGAGCTAACATGTTTATAGCTTAACAAGTGTTTTCTCAAGTACCTTTAGAGGTTATGTAAGTTGAGTAAGGTATGCTCATGGCGTCAGTGACATGGCGTCGTCGATATCATGTTACTATTTTTTCCAATTTTCCTGTTCTATTTGAAATGCTAGTATAAAGAAATTAAAAATAGAACCTATTATTAGTTTATTAAATAATTTAAATATTTTATTATTATTTTGACGGATTCAACAGACACAATTAATTTTTTTTTGTATGTTGCTCTATTGATGTTGAGAGAGTAATGATTTTTCGATGTATGCTTATTATTATATTCAAATATAAACATATTACCTTCTTCAGCCTATATAACTTGGCCGATTTTGTTGTACGAGTTGGATCAACACTTCCCGAGTGGCATAGACTATTGTTGATCAAATATATCTCAACATATTTTGGTTGCTGTTTGCACAGTTAGGTTTTTGTTTTGTAACGAATTGTACTTGTTATATTTGAAGGTTAATTACGTCACTCGTGTCACTTTCGCCACTCGTGACACTTTTCAAGAAGTCACCAAAGCTATACCTTATGTCTTCTACCATACTGTAAACAAAGTGTTCGGTGACATATTTCAACAACCAATTAGTGACGTATTTGAGTGACCTCACTAAAACTGAGCATACGACCGACATACTTACAGATTGACTCACTTCGTGAAAGTTCATTCAAAATGCTGGAAAAAATGTAGCAATAGGTCGTAAACTACACAGATTTGATTATGTTTTATCTGCCCATCACTTTCCGAGTTGAAAGAGTCGTTTCTCATATTTGTTCATCCCTTTGACGTACCAACATTCTTCATACGTGAATCATCGAAACGCCTTTACGATAAACAAAGTAACAAAAATGAAGGTATTTTTACGCTGGCTGGGTGATGATTTCAAACGAAATGAATGGCGATAAAACTTATGATTATAATAAATTTCATTGTATACAATTAGTAAGCAGAGGTTGTTCTATTTGCAAAAATAACTAGTTAACTGGTCCAACAGTCATAAACGCTATTCCTGTTCTACAAATAGTACTTCCACATCTGCGCGCCGCGTTCGCACCACGTGCGGTTTAAAAGCTACGGATTTTCTAAAACTTTTACAGCTTTTTAGAATCTCTACTTATCGCAGAAAATAAACAAAGCCCTCACATAAAATGCGGCGATAGCGTTACGGAAAACGCTAACAAGTCAGACAGAGAGGTCGGAGAACCCACGTGGGCCAACTTAACAATAGATTACAAAAACGCGCGTACCTGGAAGGTAGCACGCCCCCGCGCCTCTCGTCTCTTCAGTTTACTTGAAAACCTCTAAGGAATCGATCGTTTGTCTCGTTGTTCTTTATGCATATTTAGTGAGCTTATCGACTCGTTACGACGTTCGTCAATAGTCGTTAAAAGTGATGTGTGTCATTAGATTTTTTAAGTAACTAATTAGTGGATGATGCATCGCGGCAGTTGCGTTCTTTATATTTAGTAGCCACCTGCTACGTGCACCGTGCACAGCCGGTGTTTTCGCGCCCAAACCGATATTATTATTCTCCCCATAGGCGAATATAATAAAAATAGGCCTCGCGCGGATGGGCATATCTTAACGTAGCGCTCGCTGAATTCAAATGAAAACTTACCAAGTACGTGTTCGGTTTACTTATCGCCATACAGAGTTCGCTGATGTGTGTTTATTTAGCTCGCAGCCATTGTCTTCGACCACGAGTGAAGTTTGAATCGTAATAAGTGAATAAAGTGGAATAAAGTGAATTCTGTGCGATGCCGATGCGGAGATGATAAAGTTTCGGTACAAGCGTAAGGAGAACAACGATGGAGGGAGCAAGACGGCGATACAGAAGCAGAAGATCGATGGTCTGCGGGATCGGGAGCTGCTCCCGCCTAAAGACATGCTGCTGCCGATGTCGGGCTCGTTGGCGGGCGTGAGGCACAACACGCTGCCGCGCGCTCGTCCGCCGCCGGTCACTATCGACCCGCCGGACCCTATCCTCAGCCCCAATACCTTGAATCTTTTTAGAGTAAGTTTTACAGCATACTTAATAGTTAAAGCAGCTAGTAAAATAAAATATTAATCTCGACTGCCATCTGTAGAGGCTCTCATTAGATGATTGGGTCAAGAATAAGATAGCTACAAAAGGCAGTCGTCATAGTCACGGCATTCATTTTCAGGGTATTCTTCTGTCTGTAGCTCCTACCGCCAGCAGTTTGAGCCTTGCCTCGCTGCCGGTGGCACCCAAGTTTTTTTTATAATATATGTTTTATATTTCTGCTGTACAAAACTTAAAAATTATTGAAAATAGTTAATAACCCTAGTAATATTCTAGAAAAAAAATCGTAGAAGTGAACTCTGATTTTCGCAATATGTATTGATTACTATTATTGTTCATTGACTTTTTTGTTAATTCTCAGCAAAAAATGCGGTCTCACAAATCTATGAATACAAGTATTTCCTTTATTTAGCCTTCATCAAGTCTGTCTATTCGCTCCATGCAAAAGACATCAACGCGCGCATCCCTTCCACGGACTTCTAGAACAAATAGAATGATTCCAATTAATGAGAGTCTTGTCGTTACTTCATTGACTATAATCGCGTATGCATTTGCTAATTAAATCACGGAACCCGTTGTCGTACTGACTAATAAGGAGAATATGTTAAAAGCTTTTTTCTATTCAGACGACTGCGGAATTCATTAATGATCATGATCCAACATTATTAAGTAAAATGTGCAAGAAAGTAATTTTAAATTGCGAACAACATTAGATTGTTATTAGAGCATAATTCAGTGTGGTAATTTGCGCGGGGCACGACACGCACTTGGCTGGTTGTTATTTTTGTTTCTATAGGTATGCAGACGTATAGGAATTTGTGTATCAAAATGATTTTTTGTTGAAGGTTTATAATACTATTGTCTCCCATTTTACATATTTGATTTATTTTAAGACGGCTCAGTTATTTTATCTCCAAAATATAGGTATGCGAGAGTGAGACAGAGGATTTAATACCGACGGCGCTTATTTGCTAAATGAATTTCATTCCAACATTGTCGAAATAAGTTAACTATGCAGAATCATTTCTATCCAACAAAGAGCCCACAACAAACATATCCAGTACAAGATGAGAATGCTAATCAAGTTAACTTTGAACTTGCATGCCAACACTCGGTCGGTTTATTTACGAAACAACCTAAAAAGAAACATTTCACGGTTGGTAAAAGGTCCGTCTTTAGCAACAAACTTCAAACCACAGGCGAAGTTTTTTAGGGTTCTGTAGCCAAGAAAGCCATAAAAGAATGTATCTATGTTCGATTTTTTTTTACATTTGGGCGTGTATTGGTTCGAATGGATTCAAATCTACATAGCATTGCACGTCAGTATCAAGGATTGTACCAGCATAGCTACGCAATTACGCAAACAAGTGCTAAGTTGGTGTAGCATTTCTGCACTTCTAGGACTGATCGGAAAGGTCGCGAATTCAAATCGAGTATGAGTACGTCAAAATAAAAACTTTAACATGATATTTTTAGTGTACTGCACTTGAAAATAAATAATGTTAAATTATTTTTATATAATTCTAAGCACATATCTAGACGTTTTTTAGATATCCATGTATTATTAATTGCATATTTCAAGTATAGCTCTATATAGACCTAATTAGAGTTTATTAGATGTAGGTATAGGTAATATATTAAATGAAACATTTTTCACTGCATTAGTAAGTGTTGGGTTATGTTTGAATTTAGTATTAGTTGTTAATAATGCTACGGCTAACTCTCGTAATTTTAAAAGCTCTCTTTGAAATCTGCCTTTTTCTTTCAACGTATCAAATTTTTTGTTTGTTTTAAAAACATAATCTATTTTGAATTTCTATGGAACCCTATCTCATGCATGTCTCGACACCTTTTTTGTTAACTCCAAACACTTGTTTCCCAATTGAATAGTCGATGTGTTCTAAAGGCAATTTACCCGTAGAATACAGAAGGCTGCATTATGTATGCGCATACGCAGAGCCTTCTCCGGTTTAACGCGCGTCCTGAATTGTCTATTGTTTTGTACTTGTACCGCTAGTGATGAGCTAACGGCAGGGAAGAAATAACACCCGAGTTACTGAAATACTCGTAACAATCTTGGAATTTGGAATTTTCAAGGCTAGAATGAATCTTAATGAATCTTCTAGACCAAGGAGCTCCATTCTCGGCAATGTAATATTTTATAATTTTCAATAATACAAGCAATTATTAGAATTTGGAGTTTGATTGACACTAGTACATCTTCTAAGCAATAAACAAATTGCGTATTTTGAAGTTGGTTTAAAAAAATATACTAAACCATAATTATTTTCTAATATCATTTTGAAAATGTTAACGATAAACGTTCATTTATTATAACTTTAACATTTAACCGCAATAACACATTAACTAATGGTAATATTCCATCATGTTTAATGTTCATATTTCACTTAGAGCTCAAAGTGTTTTCATCCATGTAGTTTCGATAGACTCCTTTCGATTCTGGTTTGTTTATTCGTAGGGTCATTTTCTCATCACTAGCAATCCCTATTTATAGTGAACATTATAACGACAATTCATTATAATGCCTATTGCTTGTTGAGTATTCAACACGCGTGTAGCGCGTCTTTGATTGTTACCCACGAATATGCATAATTTTATCTATATATCTACCTTATTTGATTATAAATATTAATATACTTATATATTCGAGGCAATATACATATAATTACTTATTTATTTTACACGCGGACCTATGCATAAAACACGTCCCAAATTGCATGTTTCTAAAAACAGGCTAGTTTGTGAGTTTGTATCTCTTATCAGTGCTTCTAAAATAGATATCCATTTGACTACCAAATCGCTTGGTGCGAACGAGGATGGAAGGATGTGGAAGATTTGACAGCTAATTTGAACTCTCGAATGTCTTAATACTATGTACTAAACGCTGTGATCCATTTATCTGTGTAGCTAAGCATTTGTTTAACTTTTGGGAGCAGTTTTTCGGTAAGATTGTATACATACAGAATAAAATGCCTGTATTATATACTGTTTTTTACCCTATTGTGGTAGTTTGTGATCCATCATGTACACAGACAGATACCCGAACCATCTTTCTGATTAAGGTTTTCTCTGTGCAACTTGTGTATAACTGTGATATTTAGTATGATATAGAAGCAAGCCTACCCGGAACTAATGCGTCTAATGTTGTGCATTTGATGTTAGTTGTGGGAACTCGGTTGGGGTGTCTTCCATTGTGTCGTGGGAACGGTAGAGCGCGCGCTCCCATGGCGCCGCCGCCGCCGCCGCCGCCGTGACCCTGCTTCTTGCAGCTTCTGTCCGCCTAGTACCTCATTGGTAATAAAAAAAAATAGGCATAAAGATAATTAATCATCCAAAAAACACAATTCAGTATAGTAGTCAGCTCAAATAAACTATAATTTACCATGCAGGTAGAAAATAAACTTTTAGCTGGAAGAATTAGCGATAAGGCTGTTGTTTCACTATTCTATTAATCTTTTAGCTAAGGTGTATACAAAGAGTGTATCTATTTATGATATCTGAAACTCTTTAACCGTTTCTAGTTCAAAGTAATGTAGTGGAAATTAGAGTACACACACTTCCCAGAGTTCGCATGAGCGACACCACACGCTAATGTTACAGTTTTTATGGCAGTTTTTGTTTACCATTAGGAAAAATGTCTACTATTTTACTGCTTTAAAAAAAGAGTTATTAAACTTATTTCTTATGTGAATGTTTCTGTATATATTTTTTTCTATAAATCGTAACTTAGTCTAATATTAAAATAATGCAATTAGTGTTTAGTTATTTCTGCGTCATTTTTATGTGATTCTTTTTTTGTTTGATATCAAATTGCTGTTTAACTTTTTGCTTGGAAAACGCAATAATTGATGTCAGACAGGTATCTCAGCAAAAAAGGCAGACGCCAAGGGCAAAAAGCATCGATTACACGGCTCTAGCCATCAAAAATTTGCTTCGGTTCACCAAACAGACTCTTGCATGTGTACTTATTTATCTTTACTAGCTTGTGAGAAGAGACAATTCAAATAAAAAATAATGATTTCCCAAATCGGTTTATAAATAACGTAGTCATGCGGAAATAAACATAAATATTGTGTATATTGAGGACCTTCTCCTTTTTTAGTCGGTTATAAAGTGAGACTAAAATGTACATCTTATATATTCCTAAATTGAAGGGTTTAATGTTAGTTGCGTGCGGTGGAGTCTTCAATCGCGTGAATAATGGAGGTAAGCTGCGTCCGCCTGCCACTCAACGGAAAACGCATCTGGTATCAATATGGAAATACGCATGAATTTTATTTCGTAGGAATAATAGGTTTAATTGATAACTTTTTTTTTATCAGCCCTGTTTGTACAAACTGTCCCACTGCTGGGAATGGGCCATCTTCTCATTGTGAGAAGGGTTAGGCCATAGATAACATATTAAAATGTAATACATATATTTAAAACAAATTATTACAGATTCAGATTCAGGTTTTATTTATTGTTAACTGTGTCTTATGAATTACATCAATGATCTTAAAATACTAATTTGGGTATCAACAGTTAAGTTCATGGCGAACATACAATAATTCAATTTATAAACATTAAAATAAAACAATTACGCTATTGAGATTAAAACTTAAAAATAATTATTATTATTATTCGAATGTCAGTAGTAATAACATATATAATGCCAAATTAATGCTGTTTACAAACAATCGGTCAATAGACTTCCAAGATATAAACATTTAAGGGGAGGGATGCTCTATCCCTCTCTCGCGAAACAACAGATTGTATTGAATTTGTATGTCGAACATGAACCATGAAGTCATCATTCGCTATTGTTTGCTCTCTCTCTGTTTACGAATTGTAGCTATTATACTATAGCTATAAACTCTAAATATAATATTATGTCCTAGTATTTTGTAGAGTTGCTACACTTAGTACCTACTGATTTTATTTTAAAGACATTTTAGAAATGTGGTACAGTGGTAACGACAGTAAAAGTGGCGGGCTCAAATCTCGCTGGATCTAATTTAGAATTACATAATATCTGTGTTATTATTAGTAAACTTTAAACATTGACTCATGTTTAGGAGTAAAACAAATGTATTTTACATCGATTTATCGAAAGTGAAATAGGTAATCATTGGCTAAGATAGGTAAACATCGCTCTGCGACCAGTAAGTAGATATACACTAGAGAATAGGTTTAGTTTACTTAGTCCTATGGAACCTAGAGGTATACCCAAATGCCGTTTGGGGCTTACTAATTTACAAGATCACCAGCTCGTGCCATTTTTTTGTAATAAAAGGGTGTAGGTACAAGCACCTCTCTGGGCTAGCAAAGCAACAGCGATGGCAGTCATGTTGCAGTTGTCCATAGGCGACGGATATCGCTTACCATCAGGCGAGCAGTCAGCCTTTCTGCTGCTTTTTTATATAAAAAAATAGTAAAAAATTCTCTTCTGGGGCGTACCTAATGAGACACTCATAGGTTATCGAATCCAAAATTTGATATCATTAGTTTCCAACAACAAATCGTGATATGATCGGAAATCATATTTCCTCTCGACTAACGGTTATGAAACACCAAGACGAGTTCGAGCGTCAAATGATCGCCTCAGCCGGGTCACGGTGTGTTTGTGACCTATACCTTCTCGTATTCGTGCCATACTGGTTTTTGTTCGGCCATTTAGGTCGCAAACAACTCTCGTCTTTATATTGGTGAAGTGAAAAGTCCGATTAGCATAACCAGGCTCTGACCAGAACTTTCCTTGCTGTATCTCAACAGCATTATATTGGAAATTCGCGCTTGTTGCCGTCTAAATGTTTTTCATTCTTTTTTATATACATGGTTACTTACATTAGGTTACATTTACACTTACATATAGCCTTACTCCCTTTCCGTTTTCAGCCACTACCATCTGCCTTACGTAGGTATATTGTCACTCCATCGTGTCTTAGGGCGTCCGACACTATGTTTGCAGACGCACAGTCTCCACTCTAAAACACGTCTATCCCAGTGGTTATCGGTTCTACGCTGCATACGCTGTTCTATTCGGTGACTCAGTTCTGTGGCGAATTATTTCGTCATATTCCTTTTTTTCCAACGGCAACCGCTATACTTATAGGTAAATGGTAGCAAAGAACAAAGGTAGTACTTATAATATGGTCTTTGATGGTAGTTACTAATAGTAATAAATGTCTCGTTTGTCCACAGGAGCTATTCACACAGCTGCAATGGTCGGCAGAGCGCGCGCCAGCCGCGGACAGCTTGCGCCGTGCGCTGGGCGGCGGCGGCGCCAGGTTCCAGCTGGGATGCATGGCAGACGCCAGCGAGTGCTTCGAGCACCTCCTGTTGCGAGTGCACGCTCACGTAGCGGCGGGGGGAGACAGGAGGGAGGACGACGCGTGCCGCGCGCCGCATTGTGTGCCGCACCGCAAGTTTGCCATGATGCTGGTCGAACAGTCTGTGTGCGGTGCTTGTCAGGCGACCTCGGAACCGCTGCCGTTTACTCAGGTAAGTTTATTATTGGGATGGGAAATTAGGTCCTGTGCGTTTTTGATATGAAACATATAAAGCGGTGGGTCAGAGCGATTGTATAGGTGTGGCGACGCGCGAATGGAGGTAGAAGCAACACTTTAAAACAGGGAAGAATAAGAAAGATATGATGTAATAGCGGAGAGTTTAAGGCAGCCTAGTGGTGAGACCGTCTGACTTGCGATCCGTAGGTCCTGGGTTCGAATCCCACTGCACGCACCTCTGTCTTTTCGAAGTTATGTGCGTATTGTTGATTGCCGCCAACTTCAAACGGTGAAGGAAAACATCGTGAGGAAACCTACATGTCTGAGAGTTCTCAATGATCTTGAAGATGTGTGAAGTCTGCCAACCCGCACTTGGCCAGCGTGGCAGACTATGGCCTAACCCTTCTCACAATGAGAAGATGGCCCGTTCCCAGCAGTGGGACAGTTTGTACATAAACCATAATTTCATCAAATTTTCTATACAAAATAGTTTCGGTGTTTCACATCCATCAGGCATCGCGCGACGACTCATTTTTATGATTAAGTACAACCTAATAAATGGTATTTTTGTAAAAATCTACCTAAGAGTGAAGAGCTGAAATGAATGGTATCTCTTCCTTTTTTGCCGCAAATGCGCACATTGATTCGACTTTCATTATAAGAACCGCTAACTAGAGATATGGTTTCTGAACTTTAAAATTCATCTATCGCCTGTTTACCAATCTTTAGAATAGATAAATGTTTAACTGTTCCAAAAAACATTTCATCATCTCAGCTACAGGAAAAGGGAGAATTTTATATCCAACAGAGGACACTGTTGGACATAGGTTTCCCTCAACGATATCAATAACGTCTTTGGCTTCCGCCCCGATTTTCAAAAATTAGGACTTTCAGTACCAGTGCCTTGCCATTTGTATGAAAGTCGTATACCTACATTTTGGCTAGAAATTTGAATTTTAAAGTGTAAGTACTAGATTTTGAGTTACAAAAAAATACCTTTCAACAAATGTCACCATCTCACCTAAATCGGTATTTGGTTCTATTATTATAAATAGCATATTTTCAATGTTTTCTCATATATATTTATATATATATTATATTGTATTTACAGATGGTGCATTATGTATCGGCCACTGCGTTGACGGCGCAGGCGGCGCTCGGCGAGCACGGCGACAGCTTCGGCCTGTTGCTGAAAAAAGCTGGCGGCATGGGAGATATTAGAGACTGCCCCGTAAGTGATAAAGACCTACCTACATAACTTGTAGCATTATTCATATTTTTATATTAAATATAGATTATTATTTTTTGACACATGGAAAGTAGACACGAAAATAGGCTTTTGGTTGACCGCCAACTCGCCTGAAGTTAAACGACTGTTGTAATCTACGATGGAGCGCGCTTTTTTCACAGGAACATATTCACTCGCGATTAAATAACTATAAACTTAAATAATTATGAGGCTAATTACAAGTTTTCGCCAATAGATTGGAATATGAAATAATACTTGAAGCTGTACACGCCTACCTACCAACCAAAACAACACTTGCATATAAAAAGATAATGAGCGGAAAAAGTAAAGATCGGTTGTTTGTATATTTGAAAAGACCCATTCAAGAAACGAATAATAACAAAACAGAATAGATAAAAACAGAATAAATTTTTATGAGATGTAATTTTTTAACTTTGAAAGTCAAGTTTAAAAGGATATTTATATATTTTTTTGTCTTTGGTACATTTACGCTATCGGGTCTTTTTAATTATTCATTGTATTAAAAAAGGGAAAAGAACATGTTACAAATATACATTTGCCTCATTTAGTTTATATTACGCTTTTCTTTCCAGAACGCTTGTGGCGCCAAAATTCAAATCTGTCGAACTCTGATGAACCGTCCCGAGGTGGTGTCTATCGGCATGGTGTGGGACTCGGAGCGTCCGTCGGCCGAGCACGTGGCCGCCGTGTACGGTGCGCTCGGCACCGAGCTTCGCCCCACCGACGCCTTCCACGCATGCGTGGACCGCGCTTGGGCCGCACGCGCCACGCACCGCCTCGTCGGGCTCGTCACCTACTACGGCAAGCACTACTCCACCTTCTTCTACCACAGCAAGTTGCACACCTGGATATACTTCGACGACGCCGACGTCAAGGAGGTGGGGCCGGAGTGGGCGCAGGTGGTGGATAAATGCCGGCGTGGCCGCTTCCAGCCGCTGTTGCTCTTGTACGCGGCCGCCGACGGAACGCCGTGTGACACGAGACACGCGCCGCGCGACGTGGTGCCCTTCCCGGCGCCGGAGCCGCGGCGGGCCGTCACGCCCGCGTCGGAGCGGCCCGCGGCCGGCACGAGCGAGCGGCGTGCGCACACGCCCGGCCCCGAGCCCGGCGACACGGCGCGGCGCGCGCACCTGGCGCGCTCGCTCAGCTCGGGCTCGAGCAGCGAGCCGGCGGAGCGGGGCCGCGCGCGCCGTGACTCCGGCAACTGGTCCGGCGACCGGAACAGCGCCTCCTCCGGCTCTTCGACGGCCGACAGCCCGTACTTGTACGCGCGCGCGCGTGGCCCCGGCTCCGTACCAAGCAGCCCCACGCGCAAGGGCGAGCTCTCGAGCGGAGGCTCCTGCGATGCCGGCTACGACTCCTACTCGCTCTCCTCCACCGACAGCCTGCCGCCACAGCAGGCGCCACGCGCGCCCTTCCAGCTCGCGCAGATCCCGGAAATAATTGCGCGCGGCGACTGCGAGGCGCTTTGCCGCGAGGCCGAGCGGCTGCTCGAGCGGTCGGCGAGCGCGGAGGCGGCCGGCGACCCCGAGGCCGCTGCGCTGCTATGCGACGCGGCCGCGGCCAAAGCGCGGGCCGCCATGGATGCGCCCTACAACAACCCGCATACGATGACCTTCGCGCGCATGAAACACAACTCGTGCCTAATGCGTGCGCGCAGCTTGCAGAGGCGCGTGGCGAGCCTCGCGCGTGCTGACCGGCCGCCACGCGCCGCCCGCGCTCCGCCCGACCCCGCGCCACCGCCCGTGCCTATCGAGATATACGCAACGCTTCCTAAGAAGAAGGGCTCTTCGAAGAAATCCCCGAAGGGCATCGAGGACGATATCGACGTAATAGGGCGCGAGCGGCCGCCGAGACACAAGTCCCGCGACGACGACAGGACGCGAGACAAGCGGTCGCGTAGCGAGGACCGCGGCCGCGCGCGCAAGGAGCCGCCCGCGCAGCTCGCCCCCGACAAGAAAGAGGAGCCACCGGCGGACGACAAGAAGAACAAGAAGCAGCACAAGATCCGCAGAAAGCTCTTGATGGGTGGCCTGATCCGGCGAAAGAACAGATCGATGCCAGACCTGACCGAGGGTGCGGACGGCGCGACCGAACCCGCCAAGGAGAAACGGGTGTCCTCCGTGGACGACGCGGAGGTCGGGCGGCGCTCCGCCGACGACAAGACGAACCTCAGCGGGTACCTGTCCGAGGGACACCTCGAGTACTCCGCGCCGAGCGTCACCAACCCGACGCTCGAGCGCAGCAAGCTCATGCGAAAGAGCTTCCATGGCAGCGCGGGTAAGATGCTGACGGCGGCTAAGGTTCCGCCGCCTCCTCCGCTCCGCACCACTTCCCAGCTATCCGCCAAGCACGGTCCGGAGCCGGGCCGGGCCGAGCCCGACGAGGACGGCGGCTTCTCTGAGCAGTTCTGCGACGAACACCACTCAATGCCCTTCGTGCGCTACGATGACGACGACCGGAACCACTACGACAGCTTTGATAACTCGGCCGAAAACTTCCACACGGTCGTCACGAAAGCTATGATCCACCAGGAACAGAGCCCCGTGAAGCGAGACCCCGTACCGAGTGCGATGCCACTCACCCATATACAAAGCCTCACGAACACTTTCGACGATGGCGTCGACGTCGTGGACTGTGCGATGCCATTGCGACCTTCACAGCCGGCGTTCGAGTTGCCGCCGTACCCGAGCCCGATGAACTCCGTCAACCACTCAAGACAGCCTAGCGAAGAGTTTCCGCCGCCTCCCTCCCCTATTAATATGACGTCTGTTCTCGATGAAATAAACCGGCTAGACCACGAAAGGAACTATCATCCGTCGCCTTCGCACAATAACAATTACTACCATATCGAAGATGGGATGCCGAAAATGCACCTTGAGCCTGCTAATACGGTTAACAGTTTGCTCAAAGAGTTGCAAGCGAAGCAGGTGGCTTTCAAACTGAAAAGGTCCGGTTCGCTCGAGGGGCAGCTGTCTAGTCCCATCGAAAGCGATAAAACGAGCGATAATAGCAATAGCGTTCGAAATATGGCGTCTCGGTTCGAGAACGGTTCCAAAAATACTGTGACAGAAAGCGACAGATCTCATGTCGCTCTCGTGGGCATGGGAAGCAATAGAAACGTTCTAAACTTGCAGCCGAACCTGTACATCCGGCGGGCGTCCTCGTCTTCGATAGATCCTAATCAGATGGAAGATGATAACATAGAGAAAATAAGCAACGATACCTATGGAGACCGGTCAAAACCGAAGAAGAAGTCGGTGTCTTTCTGCGACCAAGTGATCTTGGTGTCGACGGCCGAAGATCAAGAGGACGATAGCTACATTCCTAATCCGATCCTGGAGCGAGTATTGAAGTCTGCGATGAACAAACCTGAGCTGACGACTCTTCCTCTACAATCGGAGAAACCCTCTCTTCATCGCCAGGAGTCATTCGACAGCCAGTCTTCTCGCTCCACGATATCGTCTCTATCTCAAAACTCGGTCACCAACAACGAAGCTTCGCAGCCTGCATATAGTCAACCGCAACATGAGTACACGTCGGCTTATCAACTTGCGCAGTCGCGGATACAACAGCAATACAACACACAGAAGAGCACCGGAGTGTACGGAACCAACTCTCCAGTGCAAATGATGCAAAACCAAAACGGAAACAACAGTCAAATATACCAAGCGCTACCGAGCTTACATGCGACTAGCCCGATCCCATACAACCAGCCCCCCGCTTACACCGGCCAAAACAACGCAAGCCCACCGAACTTCAGCCAAAACCCTGCGAACAGAATGACACCCACTTCTCAGAGTCTCATGAAGCAGACGAATAACTTGCCGAGAACAGTTCCTAATACGTACCCGCACCCACCGAGCCAGCTGCACCAAATGAACCAGCCAAACAACGCTTATTACCATAGATTACCGCCGACCTCTCAACCGTCGGCGATAAATAGCAACTATAACAGCAGACCGTACAACCAGTCGCAGTACAGCCACAGCGCGCCGAGCAACCAGTCGGCTTACCAGAGCGTGCCGAGTAACTCGCCCACGTACATGGGCTACAGTAACCCACCGACGAGCTACGCAAGCTCAGAATGTTCTAGTCGCTACCCGCAACCTAATGCTCCAACACCTTCGCCTTACCAGCGCGTTCCGCCACCCCACGGAGATCTACCTTTAGAAAACTACAACAACAGCACGTATCAACCGATAAAGATGGGAAACAACTACTATCACGATTTGAACTCGACTCAGCCCCGACAAGACACACGACACTATGCAAACTCACAACCACAGAGGCCTATGTATAATCAGAATGTTAACGAGAGTACCGGTGCGCCCAATGAGCAAATGGGGCAATATCAATACAGCAGTGGATACAACCCTTATCAACACTTGCCGACGAAACAATTGCAGAAAAAGTCGGTGTCGTTCGAACCTGGGACGAAAGGTGGGACGGATTCTCCGGTGCCGCCCCAAATGTCGCCTCCTTACTCCACCGGTGAAACTAACTTCATCGCAAGTGCACCCAAATTGCCCTGTAACTTGTGCCGTAAGAAACTAGTGAACCCTCCGGCAATGTATTGTCCGGATTGTGATTTTTATATGTCCAGGTTTAAACCTAGATCGTAGCGTCTGAGACAAGACTGCAGTTTTTAGTAGTATGAGCACGTACTTAACAAGTTGAAAAATGCCGCTATGATATTATAAGCTTTAGTGTTTCTTATTTAATCAAATACTTATATGTGTAATTCATTAAAACTACTTAAATAGTGTGTATGCCTGCTTGATAGCTATTTAAAAATGCTAAATAGATAAAAAAAAATATATTGATAATGTACAGTGCAAATATAGTTTTAGATTTTAATGAAATACCCATCGGATGCCTTCTAAAACGGATCTCACTCGAGAATATTTTATTATATGAGATTAATTATTATCTAGAATGTATGTAAGTTGAAAATGTTCGATGATGATTTGTTATATTTTGGATACTTGCGAACGTGAATTTTGTACAAAAACAAAAATAATGATTACTTTATCATTAAAAATGTATTACTATTATAAATATGTATTTTATTTCCCTAGACTAGAACCCAATATATGATATTGTTTGTTGCTAGAAAATTTGCTAGTAGGTATCTATACCTAATAAAACATTAACAAAATATTTGCATAAGAGCATCTTTAGTAGTATTGTTACGCTTCGTATAATGTGGAGTTGTAACGGAACGTTCATCATCATCATCTCAGCCATAAGAAGTCCACTGCTGGACATAGGCCTCCCCAATGGATTTCCAAAAAGACCGATTGGAAGCGGCTTACATCCAGCGTCTTCCCGCCACTTGTATGAGGTCATCTGTCCATCTCGTGGCTGGTCTTCCTACGCTGCGCTTGCCGGTACGTGGTCTCCACTCGAGAACCTTTCGGCCCCATCGGCCATCAGTTCTACGTGCTATGTGCCCTGCCCACTGCCACTTCAACTTACTAATCCGCTGTGCTATATCGGTGACTTTTGTACGTCTACGTATCTCTTCATATCTGATTCGATCTCGTAGAGAGACTCCGAGCATAGCTCTCTCCATAGCTCGTTGCGTGACCTTGAGCTTCTTTATAAGGCCCATAGTTAGGGACCACGTTTCAGTGCCGTATGTCATCACTGGTAACACACACTGGTTGTAAACTTTCGACTTGAGGGACTGGGGAATATTGGACGAGAAGACGCTTTTAAGTTTCCCGAACGCTGCCCAGCCGAGTTGGATACGAAACGTTACATGACCTTATTAGGTAGGTGTCACAGACTGTAACTTTTTCATGAAAAAGCACCTGTGAGCATCGCTTCGCATAATTACTGTAAAATTACTATTTATTACACTCAAAAGTAACAATTACGATAATTTCATTATTATAAAAAATTGCACTCTGAAAGTAAATACTTTAACGACACCTTGCATATTAAAATTGGTTAAAGCTGACATCTGAGACATCTATATATTATTATGCATTTAGGAGCAAGGTATTGTGAGGCCCATATCTGCCAGTGTGGTACTGCAGTTAATCAACTCTGTCACCACGATCTCTCATGCTCGAGAAGCTTTGGTCGAATTGGTCGTCACGCGAGCCTGAATGATATCATCCGCTTTTGCCACCGCCAATGTTGCAGCTGTGCTCGAACCGAGCGGTCTTGCGCGTGACGATGGTAAAAGGCCTGACGGGATGACGCTTGTGCCATGGAAGTTCGGACGGCCCCTTGTGTGGGACGCACGTGCGTTGATACTTTGGCACCGTCTCATCTTCCTGAGACACAGAGTAGGGCTGGCGCTGCGGCTAACAAGCGACGTAAATATGTTAACCTTGGTAGAGGTTACATATTTGAGCCGTTTGGTGTCGAGACTTTGGGTCTGAGGGGAGCTCATCTCATTTTCAAAAAAAAATCTGAGCGCCTGATCGATGCGACGCGTGACCAAAATGCTGGCGCGTATCTAGCCCTAGCATTAGCATTGCCATTCAACGTGGCAATGCGGTCAGCATGCTGAGTAAAGTACGCTGCCAACTGGTAGTGGGTTTGAGCATTTGGATTGTCTTTAGACCTTTATCGGTCTGGGGTAATCGATATGCTTTTTGTGTAGTAATTAAGTTAATTGAGTCTGTATATTGTTTTGTTGTAGTTAATAAAGGCACTTGCCCCTCTATATATTCGATATTTTGCATTATTTCGTTTCGTAACAGTACCTACGCCACCTACAGTACCTAGTTTCACTCCTCTCCATCCTAAGGTTGCCTGGAAGAGATCGCTATTAGCGATAAGGCCGCCAGTTGTTACACTAGTTTTTAAATATCTTATCTTGATTGTAAGTTTCTAAGGTGTGTGTACAATAAAGAGTTTATCTATGTACGCTTGTAATTTTTGTAATCGATATACCTATTACACTATATACATAATTAGAATCTCGGAAACGGCTCCAACGATTGAAAATGAAATTTGGTTTGTAGATAGATTAGGGGACGATAAATCTATCTTGCTAGGTTTCATTTTTAGTGAACCCGGGGTTGCTCGTATTTTCAGTCATAAAAAATCCGGGTGGAGCTCGGCCGCCCAGGTACTCTAATATAATTTGCCAAATAAATTATTGCACTACACTGCCATAGTATTTAGTTTATTAAATTGTCAACAGAGGACTCTATGCCCTTCCATAAGGAGCAAGCTCGATAACTCAAGTCTGAAGTCTGCGTAATGCTGTCCATAAAGTAACTTATATATGCTGTCTGTCTTTTAACTTTTAGATCACGAATATCTACGAATCTTAATAATTTGTCAAGAATGATTTGACTATAAATAAAATTATTAGTTAATAGTTAAGTAACTAGATTCAAGTGGAGATGGGCAGGACACTGGTGACGTGAAGACGGACGTTAAAAAATGTATGGCGAAGCGAAGATTTGACTATGGCCAGTTTTATTTGACTTGACTATAGGTGACGTTAAATTAAGAGAATATAAGACAAGAACCTTAAATAAGTAAAACAGACTAATATTTAAACAACTGCCTTGAAACATTTCAAACAATAACTTAACTGTTATTGTTTGAAAGGTTTCTTCTACCTCCACAGTGTTAAAGCACGTCCTTCATTGAAGCATTAGATATATAGAGTCCTTGTGCTGAAGTCATTGATTTAAATTATAAATTGAAGTCAGTGACGTGCTACGTATGTTGAAGCTGAAGAAGAACTCGTTCCACCAAGCATGGACGTGGAGTATTTTGTTCCATGGTTCCAACTGCACGTCATTAGTTCCAACTAACTTTTTGGCAGCACTGCCTGAGTTGTCATTTCATTCGGCCAATGGACGTGTACCCATGGCTATGAATAAATAAATAAAATGTCACTTCCTACGTGCGTCACGATTTAAGCTATGTGTCAGCGTCAAGAACTTGAGCGGTGCTGCCAGGTAATATATTTTCCTTGTTTTTATGTAAAGTACAATAAAGAACTCGGAACCTGAGCATTTTTGTGGTACACTTTACTGATAAACTATCACGACTAATTGATCACGCCTATAGATTTATGGTTTATTATAGTATATTAACTTCATAGACTTAACTTAACTTCGAGATGTATATAGATGTATATCTGTCAAAAAAAATATAACCTTTAAAAAATTAACACTAACAATTTTGGATAGAATGTACTACTAACGTCATCTGTTAGAAAACCAAAGAGTTAACATCGCTTCAACAGAACTAAGCTCAATACTCAAATACATCGTAGTTTATCTACTTAATAATATTAGATGACCACTAGAATCAAGTTGTAAAATAACATGCATTTATAAGTACCTAAGTACGTTTATAACTACGCGAACCCTCACATAGCGCAGCTTTTTGCTAGTTAATCATCTTGTTTCATTTAAGCATTTTTTAATCATTCTTTTTATGCCTATTTTCAGCACTGAATGCTAATGTGATATTAGCATGATTATTATAATTTGTTGAATCACAAAACTTTTGATTTCGTGACTATATCAAAAATTAGTGAAAATAGATCGAAGGTTTCTGCCGCTGTTTTTTTTTTTTTGCAAAGTTTATTTCCAAACATCACATTGGAGGGAACACCATGCTTCGTAACCATGCGACCATCGTAATTCGACGCGACTACGAAGGGCCTCCTTTAATAGGAACTTCTTGTTTATAATTATGATGCCAAGTGTTTTTTTTTTTTTTTTTTTTTATCAGCCCTGTTTGTACAAACTGTCCCACTACTGGGAACGGGCCATCTTCTCATTGTGAGAAGGGTTAGGCCATATTCTGCCACGCTGGCCAAGTGCGGGTTGGCAGACTTCACACATCTTCAAGATCATTGAGAACTCTCAGACATGTAGGTTTCCTCACGATGTTTTCCTAGTGAAAAATTATTACATAATATTAATTAACTGAACGCTTTTTAGTGTTTTAAAAATGCATCCGTGCGAACGACAAGTTCTCCAAGATTATAAGTGTTATGCCCCCTACAGACTCACGCCGAGAAGTCTCGGCAAGAAGTCTCGTCGAGACTTCTACCGAGACTTAATAAACTGTCCACACTCACTATGTTTTCGCTCCCACCCGCTATGGACGACTGTGCAGTGTGCAGCCTTGGTAATTTGTGCAATAGCTTACTAATATACTTTGTTAAAACTTAACAAAAAGCAACGAAAAAAATAAGACCCAGACGATGGTAACAGATATACCTATTATAAACGGATAAACACGCAAGTATACTTGATTTCGCTTCCTAGTTCACACTGAGACCGAAAAAGAATGATAGTCTTTTCTTTTCTCGCCCAAGACACCCTTTGAAGCGGGCAAAAATACCGACACCGATCGGAGAACAGGTGAGCACGAGAAATTGACATAGAGAAACCTTTCACATTCACGCTTCTCGGGCGTTCTCGGGCTTTCTCGACGTGAGTCTGTATGGGCTATTACATGTAGCTCGATGTGGGAAATATCTGAATCATGTTTAGTTAGCAGAGGTAAAACAAGTTAACTAAATAATAAATTACAGTTTAAAAAACTAAAAAACACGCTACAAATTATTGTGGTCAAAGTTCATTACAATACTTTTCTAACAAATCCAAACACAGCTATGATACGATGTTCCATCATGAAGTTCTAGTTCATATCTTCCGGATCTATCATCAGATCAGTTCGACAGTACCATATTATTGTATTGTCATCAGAACTACATATAGCTGCCAATTTTCATGATGCTACGATCCTTGGAAGATGGTTAAATTAGTTACCTTAGATTTCATTACTTACAGGTCAACCTAATAAAAGCGTGTTAAAAAATACTTCATTACTCGTTTATTAAGATTAACGCTCTTTTCACAACTCTATTATTCAATCAATATTGCGCAGAGGTGTTTTTTTCTGTTGACGAATTTGGAGCTCAACAGGGGAAAATTTCGAAAGTTACATATGGCAGCTCTGAACTTCAGCCAGCTTTTTAATGGCGACCGTCGATTGCGGATGACGGGTCGTCGTCTCAAAGCTGTCATTATTTATTTAACAATTTTAGGTGTAGGTGCTGTGTTTACGTAAACATGACGGGAATTTTGCCCACATACCAACGATTCGTGAATGGAGTTCCCGTCCCGTCCATTTCTCGGCGTTCGTTTCGTCTCCGTGAGAAATATTTGATCGCTTCTGTACTTTTGACATTCGGGATTGTGTGGCTAGGGGCACTGTTTTACCTCCCAGAGTTCAAAAGTTCCAACAGTGTGAACGAAAGTGTGTACAATGTGTATAAACGTATCCAAAAGGCGGGACCTGAACTGCTTATGCCGCCTCCTCTGGCACAGAACGACGTGGGAGACTTTCCAGTAGTAGGAATTGTGCGTCACGGCGAGGAAGGTGATGACCCTCATATTGTGGAGGATCGAAATCGCTTAAAGGCCAAGATAGATGAGGACATGGCTATGAAAGTGCTCGAGAGACCCCAATTTGACATAGCACCGTCTGTGTCGTCATCGAAAGGCCCAAGTAGAGCACCTGTGGACGCTATAGAAGAACCTGCTGTGGGCCGTATTGATAAAGACATATCACCTTCGGGCCCAAAAGCGTCGAGTTCAGACAAATATGAAGTTGTAGCACTAGCCGCCGGGGCTGACCCAGCTGTCAAGCAGAAACTTGAAAAAGTCAAAGAGGTGAGTTTCTTAGTTCTGCATATAAAATTTAGATAATGCCTAGCAATCCATTAAAGTGAATTTCTTCCATTTGTCAATATTGACCAAAGAATGGTGCTACTGTATGGAGCAAATTTTTTTAAACCTGTTATTAAAAGTCCAAATCCTCTCAGAACTTTAGGTTACAATAGTTGAAAATTCATGTGTGGCAATGCAAGGCACTACTGTTGGCGCAGCTGTGCTTATTTCATTAAAGACTAGTACCCATTTTTGGCCACAATAGTTCTCTATCCAAACCGAACATAATAAACTGATAAAATCAGTGTAAATAAAGTTTGTATTGATAACAAGATGAAAGATATTGAATAGATAATTTGTTTACTTTTCATGTCAGGGTCTTAATTTAGGGTTCTTTAAAACCCAAGTGATGACTACTTCTAGATAAGTACATTCTGTTGTAGTTTCGCAACATTACTTATCATCAGGTGAGTTGTTGGTTGAGCTCAAGCCTGTTACTAAATAAATGCATAATTTAACATGCCTAATCTTTCTGTCAACAAAAGTGTACAGTTCCAATCGATAACCTATGTTCTAGCTTATCAAAACATTGATTTTACTTGCAATTCAATTGGTTCAATATTATTATTGCAATCTACTTACTAGTATGCTGGCATTGATTGCGATAACTTTTTATGACTAGAAATTCACTGCATGATAGGTTGTTCTCATGCATGTTCCGTTGAAAAATACCAAATTGTAATGATGATGACGAGAAGTAACCTGTTTCTTTTTCATAGGTGTTATCATGTTATTTAAAAAAAAAACGTCTGACTGCAAAATGTAGTCACACAACATTATGACACTGATCCCCAAATTTTTAATATATTTTTTTTAAAGTATATCCCTTATTTTTTACCAGACTGTAAGAAGGAGTGTTATGTTTTTCAAGTGTATGTATGTATGTTTCTATATATATGACAGCCTACTTAAACAGTTAAACAGTTTGACTGTTTTTTGTATGTGTGAGGTGTTGTTAGTTTCCTCTGCACTCCCTTATAATCTTTTACACCGATTGCACACATATTTTCTCACAAAAAATATACACTCTACAGCGTATCAAGCATAATGAAACTGTAAGTTAGACTGCAAGAACTGCTTTTCTGCAGTCAGATGTTTTGTTTTTTTCTTTTAATATAGATACTTGTTATTTTTCATTGAAATAACATACCTTATATCAACAAAAGTACTAACACACTGTACTGTATGACCTGCATGAAGCAAACCTTCAAAATTGTGCAGTGACTGTGACATCACAATATACTGTCAAAGTTACTCTATAAATCTACAATGTTTGAATGAAATCTGACCATTTGAAGTGGGTCAAAATCAAGTCCAAAGGTGTCAGTTACAAACAAATAAACAAACATGCATACAGGTGAAGCTACATAAATTTTACTCATGGATGTCATTTTCTTATCATGAACAACTTTCTCTTATCTTCTTTATTCTAACTGCTTTATATCATTAGCATAATTCATATAACACAGATCTAATTTAAATTTAAAAAAAACTCTGAGCCCAATTATGAAACCATGAAAAAAAATTATCATCTGTCATAGCATAGGCTTGGTCATAGGCTATAAAATTTGTTCTTAATGCCATTTTTGAAGATATAAATTGTCTGAATGTACATATGACAAATCTGAACTTTAGGAAACTTGACAACAATAATGCACATCTACCATACAAAATTCCATTTTGATTGATTCATGCTTACATCAATACATCAATTGTAGAGAAATAATAAAACTAGATTCTAATATTCTGTGTATATTGCTGGTTTGAATTAAAAGGAAATTTTATGTTAATGTTATGTTTATGTAATACTATTGTCAAGATTAATTAAGTACAGAATTATCATTATTACATACGTACATTCAATAATTTTATATCTAAATAATTATAGTTTAAATAACTGAAAAAACAGTGGGAGTCAAGCTCATCTCGCCATCGTTTTTTGGGCCTGCCTAGGGGTCTTGTGATGTTCGGTACCCAGAAAGTTGCTGTTTTTGCCCACAGGTCTTCGGGCATGCGGCAGATGTGTCCAGCCCAATTCCATTTTAAACTGGCAGCTTTTTGTCCTACATCCATGATTTTTGTTTTGGAGCGCAGCACGGAATTCCTCGGTCAATTAGTTTGACTCCAAGTATACTGCGCTCCATAGCTCTTTGGCAGACCCCGAGCTTGGACTTTTCATGTTTAGTCAGAGACCAAGACTGTGCGCCGTAAGTGAGGATAGGGAGAATGCGTATGTCCATAAGCTTCTTTTTGAGTGATAAAGGCAGCCTGCCTTTCATGAGCTCTTTCATCGACTAATAGGTTTTCCAAGCGCTTTCGGTGTGTCTAGCAACTTCTAGTTCTTGTATTTCATGGAGTAAGGAAGCTCTAAACCGAGAAAAATGGAAAGAGGGAAGAGAGGCCTTTGCCCTGCAGTGGGACAGTAATAGCTGAGAAAAAAAAAAAATGAAAAAACTGAGTTCAAAATACGCAATTTGTTTACTTGGATGATATTTTTTCAGTTATTTTGTTAATTGTAAACCAAAGTACTGAACCGATTTTAGTGAAATGTATATGGGACCACCTCTGAACCATTACCTACCAAACAAAAAAAGAATCATCAAAATCAGTAAATCAGTTGACAGTTGGCAGAGTAATTGGTGAAAAAACATACCGACGAATTGAGAACCTCCTTCTTGTTGGAAGTCGGTTAAAAAAGTGTTGTGTCCTAGTGAGACAGTGGCACCAGCCAACTCAGAGCTCTGAACATATTATGTTACATTGCATATAAAAAAAATCCATACTTTTGATCAGTTGGTAAAAACTGTAATTTTTCACACCATACTCTAACTTCTGACATCCTGCCAAAACACACAAAGGTAGAACCTACCAAGGCCACACATAATAGGGTTATACTAGCATGATCACTAGCTTCGCTAGCAATTACCCCGACCAGTCTGTAGGTATGCTAATCAAATGCCATGGACTGTGACCGTATGCTATTACAGGTTGTTATGTGCATTTTCTAGTTTTGTTTGACATCACTATTCAATTGATTTTGTCTGTTAGATTATGCAAGTTTATTTTACAGAGAAATAGATTTTTTTTATTCAGTAATATCTATTAGGAGACCACCAGCCAGATGGAGAGACAATACCATCATGTTAAAGGCCAAGAGCTAAATAATGCATAAATATGGGCATAAATGGTGAACAAAAAATGGTGTGATAAAGAAGAGGCCTACGTCCAGCAGTGGATCAATGTAAGCTAAAATGATGATGAATATTTCAGTAATTCCGGCGCAAGCCACGCTTGATTGCCGGCTCACCTCAATAAGTTGAAGTCACCGACGACGTTGCGTGATTTTAATAAACCCCCGGATGATACGTAACATAATTTCATGTCTCTATGTCGAGTTTAGGCTTGCTTGGCCGCCAACTCACCTGATGTTAAGCGATGTTGCGGTCTACGATGGAGCGTGCTTACCTAGCAAATACCGATTCACTCTCGATTTGAAGACGCTCAGAATCTCAGATTATATCTGTCTCAAGACTTGTCGGACTTGTCTCATAAGCCCTCGAATACAAATAGGTGTATAAGTTTCGATAACAGAAAAAAACCGCGACAAAAAAACGGCTGAACTGATTTTGATGAAACAGCTGAGAACACTCGATGAAATTATCTTTAAAAAAAAACTAGATCAATATTTGTCCAACCGTTTGTCACTCGTCAAACTTTTAGCACCTCTCTATTTGGGTCAGGGGTTAAAAATCGTAAATGTTTTGCTTTGTTTTGTTTGCAAATACCTACATCAAGTTTTGAAATAAACACATTGACGATTTTAATTGGTTGTGTTAACCGGACTCGCTGTAATGTTTAATATTAATAATATGCGTCGGTCATTAATTAATGGTCGCTCCGTATATTTTTCTCAAACTTTGAAGAACAGTTTATTTCTTGGCAGTAATAATTTCTTGCGATAAAATATAGGGCATCTAGAAAATCGTGATGTGTTGTCAGTTACTTTATGTAGGTAAATAGTTAGCACCTTTGCGGTTTAGTGGGCGTCCGCCACGTGGAAAATACGTATTTCAATATTACAGTACAGTTCTAATAAGCTGAGTTCATTCACATATAAATAAGTGTAGTCAGTCAGAAACACAGTATTTTGCACAGTATAAATAGGTAATAAATCCGACCCAACCAAACCAATCAATCAATCAATAATACTTAATGGATACCACTAAAGTTAGTTTTCTAGCTATTATACTCGACGTCATGACGCGACCAGAAGTAAGGCAGGACAAGATACAAATTATATTTTTCTACTTATTTATAAACCTTCTAAAGGCCAGACTACACTGCATCGTCATAACTACGCAAGTGACTGTGTCACTACTAGCTTAATAATAATAATAATAAGAATCTCGTGAAGGCTGAGAAGGACAAGCAAGCAAGGTACTCAGCAAGTACCTTGACTTGGCTCACGAGATAACCGCCATGTGGGATGTTGATTCGACGATCATTGTTCCGATAGTCGTATCGGTAAACGGTTTAATTGCGAAGAGCCTCGACCAACATCTCAAGAAGCTCTCGCTTGATAGTTGGATCAAGGGTCGGATACAAAAGGCAGTCATCCTAGACACGGCACGTATTGTCAGGAGGTTCCTTTCTCTGTAGCTCCTACCACCGGCAGCTCGAGCCCCGCCCCGCTGCCGGCGGCACCCTAGTTTTAAGTTTTTTACAATATTTATGTTTCTTTTTTATAAGTTTATATTTGTGTTGTAAAAAATTTAAAATTAAGATTATAAATAAATAAATGAGATACTTAATAATAAATAATAATTTTATATGAATATTAGTTCTGTGTGAAACTATTTCCATGCAGTACCATATTATATTTGATCAGCTGGCAAGGAGAAAGTAGGCAAATTGGATTTTCAGCGTTTTGTATACAAGTCAGTACAAATTAGAGCATATTATGACAACTTTATATTTATTGTTTATTAACATTAACAAGTAATATTAACTTATAAAAATAGTGAAAATATAATGTTTATTTTCCCTGCTAAGCCCTCTAGAAAGTACAGAATTAGTCTACAAAGATTCTATTTGATAAATCTTGGTGTCTAATCGGCAGTGAATTTGTTCGAGAGTTCGAAGAGTGCGTTTTGTCTTTGTCTGCTATTTATGTTTAGAGTATCATCATCATCTCAGCCACAAGGGGCCCACAGCTGGACATAGGTCTCCCCTATGGATTCCCATAAAGACCGGTTGGAAGCAGCTTCTATCCAACGTCCTCCTGTCACTTGTATGAGGTTGTCTGTCGACTTTGTGGCTATTCCGTGTATTTTATATGTTTAATTACAGGTCACCAACAACAGGTGTCATCATCGAGGTTCCACCCAAAACGCAAATGTTAGCTTTCTAGTCTTTCACAGCAATTTGTTTCTATTATTTACCGGAACTAATTTGGTTGTGGTCATTGACTGCCGCGACATGGTGACAGCGAGCGTGCGTGCGTGTCAGGTGAAATTACCCACTTATGCAATTACGCATTTTATGCACAGTTGGTTAAGTCTTCTCGGTCAGTAGGTGGTCTGAAAAGTACGCCGTACGAGCAAGCACTGCTTGGTGTAGAATGTAGATAGTGGTTATAATTATTATTTATGTATCTTGATAACACACAATTAATATTACTAGTGGTTGCAAGCAGTAAACATTGCAAGCACGTCTATCCAAACGAATATTATAAAAGCAAAAGTATCTATCTGTCTATTTGTCACCTTATCGTAATCAACCGGCTGAACTAATCGTTATGAAATTTGGTATAGAGATAGGTGAAGACGTGGAGACGGACATAGAGTAGATTTCATCATCATCGCCGTTTTTTATTACTATGCATATGAATCCGCGGTGGGTATTAGTAGGTAATTTATAATGGTACATAATATAATAATACGTCATATACCTTCAGGCTAGTTGTATTTACACACTATCACTTACCGGCTTATGAAGTGTGATCAAATACTATATATATATATATATACATACTACATACGTAATCTGTCGAACATTCAAAAGATATCCAAATAGTTCAAGGATGCTCGCTAGATGGCGGGAACACGAAAGCAAATTCATTCGCTTATCTATCGATTTCGATTTAGTAATAAGCTTTCCTTTCATTTATAGTTTTGTGTGTAAAATAACAACATACTTATAGGTTACTCTTATTGATAAAGATTAACAGAAGCGGTTGAAACTACGGCCGCAACATCCGGCTTAATCCAAGTATCCAATGTTAGTAATTTCCTGTTTCTTGTATTATAAAAAAAAAAACAAGTAAATCATTTAGTGTTTTTATTCCAGTTGCAGTCAATACCTATAAACTTACTAGAAATATTTATTAATTTATAATTAAAAAAAAAAAAGAAATATAACCGACGTCTTGAATAACCTCTCTCTTTCTTCGGTTAAACACACGCAGACCTTGAGCAAGACGTATGTCTGCCAGTAAAATAAATAGGTACCTACCTACTTGGATGACTATTTTACATTATTTAGCGTAAATAACTTAGATACAGTTTAAATGGTTACTCGTACTCTAGTATGAAATTAAATGCAAAGTTAAAATATTTATGTTAACCGTAAAAAGCATTTCATTAGTAATACACGAATCACTAAAATGTCATAAGAAATCATTGCTGTTATGTTTAGCTTATTATCACAATAAATATGTCTAATATTTATTTGCTAACAAACATGGTAAATACGGAAATGTTTCCCTTGGTAAGAATAAAGATATTTGAAGTGTTATTATTATTTAGTATTAGTATTGATAATACGGTTGCGGGTTTGAATTTGGTCGGATATTAATTTATTTTATTTGTGTATAAACTGAAATAATTAACTTAACTAATTTGCGTATATTTTACAATATTTTAAGACCTGAAGTTTCGGATATTTTGCAGTATCCGTGATCACAGGTGGAGCTAGATGACGGAAAGGCGAAGTTTTTTTTCCCACGATGAAAGTGGAATTAAAGCGTTTCGTTCGGATTTTTTGCACATATATCCACCATGAAACGCCTGTTCGCGTTTCTATCTCTCTGGTAGTAAAATCAAGATCTTCAGATCTTAGTGCCATAAAATATACACTTATGCAAGGAAAGCACTCCCCATATATCATGTCTCTAGGTGGCTGAGGTTGTACGTTGCCTGTCAGTCAGTCACTCAGGTACAGGCATCACGATATAGCCTTGTATAGTAAGTATTAGGAGAGACGTTAGGTAAATCACATCAGCGACCAATTCGCCATAAAAACAGATGAATACAGCTAAACATAAAAGGAATCTAGAGGTTTTTAGGGTCAGTTTTATTCCCATGACATAAAAGATCTCGCAGGATAATTGGTGAAATCGCAGGGCACTCCCGCATGTATATCTTATAAGCAGAAAGAAAAATCTCTAGCTATTTACATTGTATTGTATCAAATTTCGTATACGTACTTGTTAGTATTTTCTAGCTTTCTTGTATTGGGTAGAAGTGAATGTCGTTCACCCCGGAGCCAGACTGTGAGTAGGTTCAACGGTACCGAAACACGTCGTTAAGTTGGTGAGTAAACAGTGTGGTGAACCCAGGGTGAACCCGAGCTCACCGCCAGGGGCAATGTCACGTTTACTTCCATTCCATTACATTTGAATCCTTCCACTGATATCGTTGACATAGCGAGCTAAAGTCTCTCTACATCTACTGGCAAAATTTGTTTTCATCTCTTCGGATGTAGCTACATAAGTTGTGGATCGTAGTGCGACCAATTGGAGCTCTTATTTTTAAAATTACGTGCGATCAGTGGTTACCATTTCCACAATTGTTATTTACAATTACAATATAAATAAAAAATTTAAATAAACATACTGTATTTGAATGGTGTAAAGAGGGCATTTTTTTCTACAGTTTCAAGTTTAAAATAAAATAAAAATAGTAATCAAAGCGAAAAAATAGGTTTTCCATTAGGTACCTTGTAAGAAAAATTCTAAACACAAAAGATAAAGGAATGATCGGCCCATAGGCCAAAAGGGTTCTCCAAACATCTCTGAAGCGTTTTCATCTCAGTACAACCTTTTTACTCACCCATTACTTCACAAACGAAATGCCTAATTCTCGAAAACAGACTGATAATGAAGCGGCCGTGCGCTCTTTGTGAAATTCCTGCCTTTGTCAACAAGGTATGTTTTATGCAAAAACCTCTTGTTATTCCAGTTGGACAAATATCCAATCAGTCTGGTAGTATTCGGGCCGCTATGGCTCCGTAAATATTTGATCGGCGAAGCGGCCTCGCGACAAACACCGCCTCAATTTCTTTACGACCTGCAAGCTTGAATAAGGCGCCTATTTTGTTCACGAGAATTGCTGTGAAAAGAACACGTGGAGATTATTTTCGGATCTTTCTTCATTTATATTTGAAGTAGGTGTGACGTTTTACATTATAGTTTGTTCACAAAGTTACAGCATACAGTAGTGTTTTGTTCTAAATCCCTATTAAAAATTAAAGTAGAAAAAGTTTTATTTAACTAAAATTGCTCACTATGACTAACTATAGTTTAAAGAATTGAAAAACCGACTTCAAAAAGCGCTATTTTGTTTTAAAAACCAAACTACTGGGTTGATTTGAATACAATTTCGATGGGACCAATCTGAAAGTAGGTACATATATCGTTTAGTGCCTATGTCGTTTCAAACATTTTTTTTTTTTTAAATCGGTTTATAAATTTAAATTAAAAAAAATGAAGTTATGTGGTAACAAACATAAAAGAAAAACGAAATAAAGCACCGTATTATTAACCTTTTTTGAAGTCTAAAATGGGCCTTACCTCGCAGGGTTATGGGTATATAAAACCTGAAATAAATTTATATTTTGATTTTCCTTTTATTTGGATTTTAGTCGTTTTTATTTAAGTATATTTCTCTTGAAATAAAAATTTATTTATTTTAGTAAGTAACGCGTGAATCTATATAAAAGCACATAAAACTGCCTAGTGTGTGCTTTTTTAACCCCCGATCGAATTTGATCTTTTTTTTTTGTTGAAAAATGATTTTATCACCAGGAGTGTTCTTAGCTGTTTCACCAAAATCGGTTCGGCTGTCCTTTTGTCGGGTTTTTGAGTTTTCTAAACTTATACTAGCATTGTCTAATTTCGCCAATGTATTTTTCAGCTTCAGCTGTCTCAAATAGTCTCAATATTCGATGAGAGTTATATAATGTAAGGTACGTGTATGTGTAAATCCTAAGAATGTTGTGATTACAATACACATCTCCGCACACATTGGTATCTACTCATATTGATTTGAAACGTACGAAAACGTCTGTTCATTGAATTTGTCCTCTAACAATGAACAAAAGGAAATCAGATGAAACGTTTACTTCTTGCCATAAATTCTGTGAATAATATTTTTCTTAATTCTCTGAAGGCACGTTCTTGGGCCATTGTACGAGTTATTTGTATGAATGTTCTTTGATTGCACGCTTCGAGGAAGGTAGCCCTTGAAAAAAATAACAAAGCGCTTATGTTGAGGACAGGATGTATTCATAATACTTAGTTCGCACAGGAAATATTATGAACATTTTATACTTGTTATTATTTACTTTAAAAGAGGATATAATAATAAAACCATGGAAATTAACGTGGTTTTCACACATTTTTAAATAAAAACTACGGGTCACTCACGTCTGTTTTGAGCCGAAATATCCGAAAAAACCGAATAGCCGAATATCCGAATATATCGAAACTATAGTCGGATATTTCGGGTCAAAACAGACGTGAGTGACCCGTAGTTTTTATTTAAAAATAATAAAACCGAAAGTGTCTGTGTGTGTCCATGTCTGTTTTGATAACAGAAAGACACTACGTTTCCTCATCACCACTTTTAAGATTGAGAGGCTTGCGCTTGATCACCAACACGCCTGATGGTGAGCGTCGCACGGTTCAAGATGGAACGCGCTTGCGTAGAAGATACTTCATCATCATCATCCACAGCCTTTTCTATCCCACTGCTGGGTAAAGGCCTCTCTCTTATCATGCCATCTGTCTCGATCCTGTGCTAATCGTGTCCAGGTTCGACCCGCGATAGATACAATATCGTCCACCCATCTTGCAGCTGGACGACCTACACTCCGCTTCCCTTGCCTTGGCTACCACTCGGTCATAACCGTACTCCACCTGTCATCACTGCGTCTAGCAACATGTCCTGCCCAGTTCCATTTTAATTTCATTACCGCAATTCCAACGTCCCGAACTTTTATTAACCGTCGGATTTCGGTATTTCGAACTCGGTCTTTGAGTTTGATACCGAGCATATACCTCTCCATGGCTTTCTGCGTCACTCTAATTTTCTGCACAGCCTCATGTGTGAGTGTCCATGTTTCGGCAGCATAAGTATTGGTAGGCAGAACATATTGGTTGAAGAGTAGAGTCTTCAGACACTGTGGAATATCGTGTGGTTTGAGGATAAAGTCCATTTTCTTAAATGCCGCCCATCCAAGCTGTATACGCCTAGCAATCTCCTTCTTTTGATGTTCTATGCCAAAAGATAGAGTATGGCCCAGATAAACGTAAGAATTAACAAGACACTTATTAACTTGTAATACACCCAGGTTATACATAACTACCATTTTAATATATATTCTATGTTATGTTTGATTCAGAGAGATTTTTTTTTCTTCCTTTCACAACGCCGGGCATTTATAGTAATTATATTCATATTCATTTAATGCGTAAGTCTCATTTACATGTTAATTACTAAATAATATAAAATTGCAATTTCAATATATTAAATGTTATTGTACTGTTAGCCTCACTTTTTAGAGTTAGTTCACATCCCAGGTTATAACACTATTATTATTAACATTAACGTGAACCACCACGTTAAATATCCCGTTAATAATAATAGTGTTTTAATGAATGACCGTGATAGTTTAAAAAAGTATCCCAGGTAATATATTACATCATTATTACATATTAAATGATACCGTCACTTGTACGCTTTGTTATTTGACAAATGGCTAGCCTGTAATTCCCGTAAACAGTGTACCTATATGTAAACCATAAAAACAATCTGAGTGCAACATTCATAATTTCAACCTAATACGAATATAAGTACATGTTGGAATTTCCCACTGTTACTTATGACCTCATGTTCAGCGCTGGCTTTAATAATCGTTTATTTTACCTGTTGTACACTTAAAAAATATTATCTATTTCCGGTATATCATCATGGATTTATTACGAAAATTTTAAACATAGGCAATCGCTCTTTCTATTTACCCAATTGCCCTAGAAGGAGGATATATTTTCGAGTTGTATGTTTATATATAAATCAATAATAAATAAATATAAATATTTAAATATTTGGGGACATTTCACACAACACCATCTAGCCCAAACTAAGCAAAGCTTGTACTATGGAACTAGATGGCTGATAGAATACATATGTATATACTTTTTTTGTTGTAAATATATACATACGATACATAGAAACTCCCAGACACAGAACAAACATCCATGCTCATCACACAAATGTACCCTGGGTGGGGATCGAACCCACGACCTTTCAGTTCAGCAGGTAGACGTAAACACACTACCAACTGAGCCACAAGGCCGACATTATTTACAATATATAAGTTTATAGCCTGTAACCTTAACAGCTGTACTGATTTGATTTTGATGTGCGATGTGTTGCAATCTAAAATTACAAACTGAGTACAATAACATTTCGTATCAAATCGAGATTGTTGACCTTTGTGCTATAGTTAATTACATAAAATAAAAATCTTTGCAAAATAATAAAAAAAAGAAATTTCTGCCAACTACCTAATATAAGGAAACATGTGTACTACTGCTTATACTACCGTGATAAAGTATCTTGTCTATCTATGTTCTAAAAGTACAAAAGGGCCTAATGGCTCGAAGTGCTTCCGAGTATCGGACCTCTATTAAGATAAGATCTATATTCTATAGGATTCATTTCGGTGAGTGTGCGCAAGAGCTTCACAACCTAATTCCACCCTCCCCATTTCACTACAGGACTATCAGAAAGTCGGCACATTACCACCCATTTTTCATTGAAATCCCAAAAATCGGTATCGGATATTGACGATCCACGATCCACGATCGGTATCGGTATTGATTGGTCCACGATCTTGGTGCGTACAGAATTCTTTGTCGCCATTTCTGTTTCCTGAAAGCTACAATCTTGGAATCTTAAGACTAGAGTGAATAGATATCTTCTAGATCGACGAGCTCCATCTTTAGCCACACTATCGCTTAACATCAGGTGAGTTGGTGGTCATCGTTGATATATCTAACATTAAAGAAAATATACCAGTATGAACGAAATTTTGAATGAAACTATTACTCGTAAGGTTCTCGAGTGGAGACCACGTACCGGCAAGCGCAGCGTAGGAAGACCAGCCACGAGATGGACACATGACCTCATAAAAGTGGCGGGAAGACGCTGGATGCGAGCCGCTTCCAATCGGTCTTTTTGGAAATCCATGGGGGAGGCCTATGTCTAGCAGTGGACTTCTTATGGCTGAGATGATGATGATGATTACTTGTAAGTGTCATTTATCTAAGTCTGCAGGCATTCCTCGTAGAGGCCACGAGGGCAGCCTCGAGCAGACCCAGTTCACCCAGTTCATATTGTCAAGCGCGCTGGTAAGGTAACGGTATCCGAGACCCGCCGACACACATACGAACAAAAACGGTATCGTCGCCGTTCGCCGATCACGTAAATATCGTCACTTTCACGAAATGACCTTTTTGTCGAGATTCGAGATAGCTTTGCAACGTTTGTGCTCTCCACTCGCGTAGGTATGAATTGCGGTTTTGCTCTACTTGACTAACGCTACGACCTTTTAGTAACGCTTTTGTGATAAGATAATCATATTAATAATTTTGTTAATCTGTAATATTTTACGTACGTATGGCTCGGTACAGTATCAGCGTTTGAATCATATCTTAAACATTTTGTTCCAGTTCAATGAACTTTTTGTATGGAACAGCTCAGGCTTTTAGCGAGTTTTGAAAAGTTGTTTGCAGCTGCCTGTTTACGTGTTAATAATATTTTTACCAGTTTTGAGATGTAGTTGCATCTGCGCAATTCTATTTTGTATGTGTTACTTTTTTATGTTCAACCGACTACTACCGACTATTTCCTACAGGATTCATTTCGGGAATGTGCGCAACAGCTTTACAACCTAATTCCACCCTCCTCATTTCACTACAGGACTAGCAGAAAGTCGGCGAATTACTACCCATTTCTCGTTAAAATGCCAAAAATCCGTACTCAGCGATATCGATCCATTCCTGTTCCATTCGAAACATTCCTGTTGCGTACTGCACAAGAATAGAATTCGTTGCTGCCATCTCTGTTTCCTGAGACCTACAATCTTGGAATTTTAAGGCTATAGTGAATAGATATCTTCTAGATCGACGAGCTCCATCCTCGGCCACACCGTCGCATAACATCAGGCGAGTTATGCGACAATCGTAGATCTATAATGTATAAAAAAAACTTCAAAAAAGGAGGAGGTTCTCAATTCAACTATTTTTTTAAAAGCTTTTATTTCACTTGCCCTGTTAGTATGTGTGGGACAAATCTTGCGAGTTAAATTAGAACCACTTCCTGTCGTTAGATTAGGTTGAAATTTGGATTACTTACGTAACTTTGGTTTACTTAAATAAATTTTGAATGCAATCAAACCCACCATTTTATTAAACTATAAAATGTATATTGATATAAATAAAAGCTTGTCGCGAGATTTCAAACAACATCGTACCTATCTACTAAGTAATATTTAATTCCAACAAAAGACAGACGCGTTATCATTTGCTTAGAATTAAAGTTAGTTTGTTCTTTTGAAAAAAAAAAAAAATGTTTGTGTTCTCGCGACAAGCTTTTATTTATACCAATATAAATTTTATAATTTAATAAAATGGTGGGTTTGATTGCATTCAAAATTTATTTTCTTCGTTTTAGTGCATTTAAATAAAAGCTTGTTTTTAATTTTTTTTAATTAATATTTTTATGTTTGTTACCTCAGAACTACTGGGTGAACCGATTTTTATGATTCTTTTTTTTATTTGAAAGCTGGTGCTTCCCGTGCGGTCCAATTTCAATTTGTTCCAGTTCTAACAATGGCATTCATGAGAAGTCGGCTGCTTCAGTTTTTTTAACTATAATTATTATACTAAAATAACATGTCTGAATAAAACGCTTATTGAAACTATAGATATAGAATTCAATTTGCAAAATAAAACTCTCTATGTGTTCAAAACGTTTAGAAAAAAATAATAATTGGAAAGTACACATAAGAAAATTGACAGGCGCAACAACACACATTAAATTGTTATTAACTGTTACCTAATACGAATAACATTGTTGTGGATCACTATGATGCTTATGAATTCGAATTTGTCACTCCTCGACCTCATTCTGATCAATTCAAGAGCACGTTGTATAAGTTCTTTAGAATTAGCCATACGCACCTCAGGTAAAATCTATATTTGTTACTATTAATGAATTCCAATCATCCGTCAAATCTTAGTTCACATGCTACTTGTTTATATCTTTCACACAACCCATCCATGCCTTCTTCGGTCGTCCTTAAACCCTTTCAATCCTTTCATATACTCACACACATATACATACTCGTAATGTTCTAATTGCAGAAGCCCTTTTGACCACAGTAAAGTTTCCTTGAGCAAATGTTTATAATCATCTTAAAAGCTTTCTTTTCATCTTTCTGCACAAGGAGGAAAGGTTTTACGGGTATATATTTCTTTTATATTTCCCCTGTAGTTAAAGCAGCTAGATTTTAAATTGTCTAAGCTATAATTGGCAACCGGTTTTTTTTTTTTGGAATTCGTTATTGAAATCTTGAAATTCATAGGGTTCAGTCCGAGCCCTACTGTTCTTGTTTATCCTTCCATTGTCTATTGTTGTTCCAATCCGTAACAATTACAAGGGACTGTGTTATCACACCTGATAAAGTTAAGCACACAGCCTGGAATCGGAACTAGCTCATATGTGAGACTTAGAATACCTTTACGTGGTTAGCGATTGGTTTTCAACTTCGAGTGCAATAGTTATACAGTCGGAACTAGAAAGCACTACCACCATATTGTGGTTTCACACAGAAAGCTCAAGTTCATTGTCACGATACGAATCTACGCCCTCCAACACGAAAGTCGAACACGCAACCGACTGGACTACGCACAGAAAAGTTAACGAATACGCTTTGATTAGTATAGTGGTCGAATCGGTTCATCTAAGAAAGCCGTTGCCGCTACGAAAGTGATATCTGTCTTAAAAACTAAATAACCAATGACAGTGAAGTTTTTCTTAGTCTGGTTAGTACGATTCTAACTTCGAGAAAGGTAGTCCCGGCCGTACCTGCTGACTCACATGGCGGGGGCACGGCCGTGCCCCCAGATCTCTCGTCCACCAATTATTGTAGATTATTATAGAAAGTATGAATTGAAATTGCAAGATAAATGCATCGGTAAAAAATTGCCCTTGTCAAATGTTGGCAAACGATAACCAGTTGCAAAATATGATTTTCAGTTTTTGCAATTCGCATTCCTAACTAATATTATAAAAGTGAAAATATCTCTATCTTTTTTTTTTTTTTTTATAGAAGATAGATCTACGATTGACCACCAACTCGCCTGATGTTAAGCGACGGTGTGGCCGAGGATGGAGCTCGTCGATCTAGAAGATATCTATTCACTCTAGCCTTGAAAATTCCAAGATTGTAGGTCTCAGGAAACAGATATGGCGGCAACGAATTCCATTCTTGTGCAGTACGCAACAGGAATGTGGATCGATATCGCTGAGTACGGATTTTTGGCTATCTCTCTGTTGTTTGATATATTTTGTCGATTAAACTCCTGAAGCGATCGTTATGATTCACATAGCTGAGAATCTGATGATAGACATAGGACATTTGATCATCATGGACATGATCGCGGGCGGCACTGCAGGCCACAGCTGGTACTCCATACATACTCAGCTAGTGAAGTCACCGTCACCTTGCTAGATAACGATATGGCATTAAATTAGATTTTAGATAATCGTATAAAAAATTATTCGACTTTAGATACTTTTATGACGAATTTAAGCCTTTAATATTAAGCCGAAAGAAAGGACACGTTTTAATTTAATTTAGATGGTTTAAAATGTGAACGTGTGGTACAATCTAAGATAAGTATGTGTGCAGTAGTAAGTAACTAGCAAAAATCTGTCTGTTTCGTGTTTTTGTTTCCACAACGACAAAATCAAGCCTACTCTTCCCTTCTAACCCCTTTTCTGTTTTGTGGAGCTTCGAGTATCAACAACATAAATGGATATGTTATAAACAGAAATTCAAAAATGTCAAAATCTGACCTATGAGTATTTTGGAGCCTCATACCAGTTTGGCCGCGGAAGTTGATCACGCGAGACATCGAAAATTTTGAACAGTATTTTGACTGTATAATTAACACGAGTTTAAGTTATACAATCGCCCTCCCTCTTTCCACTTCTTCTTTCTTCCCTCTTTCATAACAGGACAAGTCAGAAAACGCATCAATATCATTTATTCTCATAGTAGTAATCCCAAGGGCTTGAAATGAGCGGTTCGATTCCACCTGCCTATATAATGTGAACTGCTTGGGAATATAATGCCTTAACTTACCATAGTTCTTGTTTCCTGGAAACTATAACATTTTAGTTCTACGTTCTTCATCTTGGCCCCAGCGTCGCGTCCCAGCACGCGACCTGGTGATTAAATGTAGACCTACTCTGTATAAACCTAAATCTGTTGTCAATACCTAAAGTAATGATTCCTTTGGCATATCGTGCCTCTACTGCTAAGTACAAATAGTTAACAACTTTGTTTAATACGGACCGGTTTGGTTGATTGGTGTCGTTGTTGTCTTCCGAATGTCGAAGTTTGTTAATTAAGCAAGACGTTTGTTTGTCAGATTGTAAGCAAGCGGGTCGGTCTGCGGCGACAGCTCCGCTAGTATATTAGTAAACGGTGTCAATCATATCGCGCGCCGTCACGGATATTTCACGGATTTGCTATATTTAGAAATAAGTCATTGAAACGTGCGTGAAATATTCAATATTTTGAGATTATAAAATTGAAAAATTTGTATTTTTTTTTATGCCTGTTCAAAACGGAGGTTTAACGCATACTTGCTTACAAAAATGTGCACTCAACAGCTTATCAAGCGTAACGAAATCGTAAGTTAAAGTGCAAAAATTGCGTTTCTGCAGTCGTGTATTTTGGTATAGATACTTGTTAGATAAAAGTCATCAAATAAAATTCAATTCGGCTGACTTTATTTATTTGATAGTTATATAATTATGTATTATGTGCCGAATAAACAATATTGTTTTTATACAAAAAAAAAACAGTAAGTTCAGTTTTACCAACTCCAATTATAAGAAAATATTATATTTGAGGGCCTGTTATTTGAACTCGAGTATTAAGTTTTTTTTTTTTAATTCATCCAGTAATTTTGTTCCGACGATTATCGTTGTTTTTATAGCATTCGTGTATGTTATATATTAATTTATAGCTTTGATCAACTGAACAATTCTTATTATTTCGAAATTTACTTTTACGGCTTTGTCTTTCGTTTCTTTGTGTTCACGGTTATTTTATTAATGTGATAATGTATTAGTATTCGAAAAACACGCTCACTAGAAAGCTAGAAGTGTTGAGTAGGTAAGTACTTTGTAGTGAGAGTCCCATTGTATCTATAATAGTTCACGCCTCGTTAAACTAAGTACCTACCATTTATTACTTACCTTACTGCAGATGGCATGAGCCAAGTACCTGTTTTGAATGAATAATTTGTAATATTTTAGAGTATTTCTTTAAACAGTGAAAACAGTTTTGTTGTAAAATAGGTAAAATTGATATCTTCTACTCCTAAACATTGTCTGAATTCGAGATTTTCTAAGTGATTGGTGCTTTGTTGCGTGAATTACGTTTTTAGCTTTTCAAATTCTATTATAGACAATGTTGTTGGGCACATTTTGCAACCATGCATTGTAGTAAAATATTACCTGTTTAGGGTTGCCATTAGATTTGTATCCGTAAGTGCAATAACAAATATTTTTTGCAATTTAAAATTGTCATCTTTTTTACCCGGCTGCGTAAGAAGTAGGGTTATGTTTTTCGAGTATATGTATGTTTGAATATATGTATGTATGGATGTATGTATATAAACTGCTTGACCGATTTTGATATGCGAGGTGTAGGTATCTATTTGTTTGAAGTCTTCTGTCCTCGTTGTGGCTAGTCTTCCTACGCTGCGCTTGCCGATGCATGGTCTCCACTCGAGAACTTTTCGGCCCCATCGGCCATAAGCTACATGCTATGTGCGCACTTTTAAATATTAGACGTTAAATCTTGACAGCCCCACAAATTTCGTTTGAATTTCGATAATTAATTCCATAACAAATCCGATGTCATGCGGGCGCTGGTACACCGCTAAACCTTCAAAGGCCTCAACGATGCCCTCAGCGGATAAAGTTCCTGCCAACTTGTTATAACTCAAACAATTCGGCAGCCCTGCGCCGCCGCTTTCGCCGACGACAAAGTTAGCTCTACCCAGAGCAAACCGAACAGTTAGTATCTCTTTTGTCATTGAAATTATATTATTGTCATATATTTGTCATATTATTATTTTGACTTTTTTTGACTGCCCTTGTGGCTCAGTTGGTAGTGTGTATACCTGCTGAACTGTAGGTCGTGGTTTCGATCCCCACCCAGGGCAAACATTTGTGTGATGAGCATGGATGTTTGTTCTGTGTCTGGTTGTTTCTATGTATCATATGTATTATTTACAAAAAAAATATATATATGTATTCTATCAGCCATCTAGTTCCATAGAACAAGCTTTGCTTAGTTTGGGCTAGATGGTGTTGTGTGAAATGTCCACAAATATTTATTAATTTATTATTTATTTATTTACATTATTATTGTCATATTGTCAAGTATTATTGAAATTATTTCTGGAATTTTATACATCTGTCATCTGTATTACAAATAGCGAAGGATGAGTCATGAAGCGTCTGAGAAAGTCGTCGTCTATGTTGGCATTCGGTCTTAATACTCTTATTCATGGTTGATTTTGTTTATATTTAATACGCCTACGGATTGCGTTTATTAAAAGCTGTACGTAACAAGTATCAATGTTAAAAGAAAAACAAAATACCCGACTGCAGAAAAGAGGTTTTTGCAGCCTAACTTATGATGTTTTTTTAATTTTGATTTACCCTGTGTCACTCCCACAACTAAGACGAATCTATTGACACCACTCACATCAAAATCGGTCCAGCCGTTTGGGCTCTAGGGCGTGTCAAAGAAATATACATACATACATACAGTCTTACGCAGTCGGGTAAAAAGTTTTACTTTCTAGCAACTGAGGAGAGTAAACAGAGTATTATATTACAGTATAGATAGTCAACTTGAAAAATTTCAAAGTGAGAAACTGATTTAGCTAGTTTTTTTTTAATTCTGTTATTGGCTAATGTTTACAACACACCCACTAACACACAGCGAAATGTTATGAACTAAATAATAAGTATCTATTTTAAAAGAAATATAAATAAGTTACTAAGTTGTGTAATTATTACGCTTGATATGTTGAGTGTACGTTTTCTCGAGAAAATATTTGCAGGGACGCTTTTCAATTTATTTAAAATCACTTATTTTTTCACAGCCTAGGAACGTAAAAGTGTAATTTATTATTATCCCATACGAAATAAAAATTGTTTTCGTAATAACGTTTACGCTTCATCATTTTCACATTGTACATTTTCATGATTTTTTGATTTGATTTGATTTCGAGAAAGTACGCGCTGTGCTCAGTACAATTTATTTTCTGACCCATTGGACGACTACTGATCATCAGAAATCATAAGATGAATTCAGATTTTGTACCTAACCTATATAGTGCTGGCGCATAAGCGTACGCGCAGACCTAAAATTTCAAATTGTACCAACTCAGCACTTACGCACGAACAACTAATATTTTACCTGCCAGTAGTATCGCCCCTACCGTTTTTATTTGCCTATTTAGGCATTAATGCAAGTGGCTTAGCCTCATGACTACGGCACGGCGCCGTCACCGTAAACTGGCGTCGTAGGAAAACCGTGTCGACACTGTGAAACAGCGACGGCGTAAAATCCAGAAATAGGGCGGACGCAGCCCTCCTCACTAGATTTACTACACAGTTTATAGACGGCCTTATAGAATAAACAGGCAGCCATTCATACCGGCGTCCTCAAAGGATCCAAAGAAGCCTGAATGGCGCATGACGGTGTGTCCGTCCGCATTAGTTCCAGCTAATCATACAACGGCGCCGCCATCCTAATGCGTGGTGTAATTAGCAACGCAACCGCCTTCGCCACCGGAACTCTTTCATTGCCCTTAATGGCCGTCAAACAGAGCGGCTCGCCATCTCGTCATACTCTCTGATGACACCCACCACCTATGGAATTCATTTTACACCAAACTAAATTAAAATATGAATAAAACCCATTAAAACCTGACACTAAAGATTTATTATTATTTTGAGCTTGTTCTGTCCCAGTGATAGGCAATGTGAATAAAAGTAATTTAAAATAAAAAATCGACTTCAAACTGAAAAGATAAAAATAATAACTTTTTTTTTTTTTTTTTATCAGCCCTTTTTATACAAAGTCTCGCCCAGCAGTGGCTGTCCCACAGAGCCATCTTCTCATTGTGAGAAGGGTTAGGCCATAGTCTGCCACGCTGGCCAAGTGCGCGTTGACAGACTTCACACATCTTCAAGATCATTGAGAACTCTCTGACATGTAGGTTTCCTCACGATGTTTTCCTTCACCGTTTGAAGTTGGGGGCAATCAACAATACGCACATAACTTCGAAAAGACAGAGGTGCGTGCCGCGGGATTCGAACCCAGGACCTGCGGATCGCAAGTCAGACGGTCTCCCGACTAGGCTGCCGGAAACTTAACATACACTTACATAACTTTTACATAATACCGCAAAATTAAATCAAAACTGGTCGTCTACCTCAGTAGGTATGCTTAAAAAAAATCGTTCTAAGCGTTAAGGCCGACAATTAAAACCTTGCCATAAGTACTTGATGTTATGTTGTTATTTCGTTATAATTTTCTTATAATTATGTGGTTTTCAATAAAGTGTTATTTAATATCTATAGAGACCTTAGCACATTCATTAAAAAAATGCCTTCACTTTGACCACTTGGTTAAGTATTATTGGATTTTGGTAAAACTCCGTCTAAACCATTTCATGTAAACGATCTATTACATATTTGTGTGTAGTCGTCGTTTATCTTGTATCGTAAATTCAATAAGTACATTGAATTAAACGGTATCGGAGTACTCTCTTCGTTGAAACAGTTTTTATGAAAAACATTTACAAGACATTCCAATGCTTGGAAGCTTTACGATAATAGTCTAGTAGTTATAATGATAGAAATACTGATGTGTCACATAGTTTACTGAGCGAGCGAGTCTTGGGCGATATTTAACTGGTTTAATTTACTTTCCTCTGTGTCGTTCTTTACCTATGTTTGTTTCCTATATAGATCGTATTTTTCAATCAATCTTGATAAAACTTTTTCGGTTTCGGTTTCCGGGTCCTATTCGAAAGAAACGTTAAATACTCAGTTCTAAGTAATATTCTGACAAGAAACTTTAAAAAAGTAGAATTAAGGGGGTAATAAGGAAGACTACCGTAGGTTTGTCCTTGATGAGAGTCGAATCCACAACCTACTGCTTAGTAGTCAGACTGCCGACTGAGCTGTGAAGCTAGTCTAATTAATATAAACACCAAAAAAAAAAACTTCTAAAAATATTATTATGTCAGTGACAGACTAGATCTGCTCAGAGTGTCAGTTCGGCGCGAACTACTTGTTTAAAGGCCGGAAACTCCATTGCTGTGATGTTCGTCCCGGGTCCGCCGTACGTCTCGTAAAAATGTTAATTTGATGGCCGACATTGCTTCACTGTTACAAACATCGCTTTATTAACCTACACGTCATTGGCATTTATTAACTCCTAAAATAGGCCGGCGGTGTCTCCTCGCCAACGCTCAATAATCTAAGATTATCTTATCTTATGAACGAACAATTTATATAAAAATAGTGAAATCTTAACAATTTAACAAAAAAAAACTTCATGTCGAAAGGAGTATACTTTTACAACGAAGTATTTGTGGTTAGACCTTTAATATCGGTTTTTATTTGAAACTTTTTGTTCAAGAAAAAAGTCGAGATGATTACCAAACATGTCAATTAAATGCAACCGAGAAAAAAATAAAACAGCGGAGCTAGATATTTGACCACAGCTCACATGGATGTTTAGTAGCCCTACGGCGATGAACTGCTGCTCTTTTTGGAAGTCCATGGGGGAGACCTATGTCTAGCAAACTTTTTGTGGCTGAGATGATGATTATGATAATGAACTGCTGGCTAGCCTGGAATGGATACATTGGTAACTAAATATATAAATTATAAACATAGCCTACATATATTCTAACTCTAGAAGTATACCTATTCTATGCTATTCCCCTTGCTAGTTGCATGGGACATGCTTACATCTAAAAACAGCAAAACACTATTTACTGAATTGCTTGTATAAATTTGGCGAAAATATGCTTATACTGTAATCATAAAAACCACGAGTTAATTGATTTATGTACCTACGTAAAACATGCTTAATTTGATTTTTACGCAGGAAGCGAACACAAATTATGCATTTGCGTATTTAATTACAATTTAAGTGTATGTTAATTTAGTAATATTTAACCGCGCCGGTAGTTTTGCCTTTCGGAGTCCACCGGTGGGCATCATAATGTATGTCTTCCGGTGCTGACCGCATCTCCGGACCTTTTGTCCACCGTTAGTGTCAATGAACCACTTGGTGCATGTCGGAAACTCGGGTCCTTGAGAGTTTCATTTTTTTTTTTTTTTATTGAAAGTAAACATACTTTATTAACAATGAAATATACAATTTTTAATCAAAATGTATATATATACATTTTTCTCATTTTTTTTTCATTTATATTGTTGATGTTTTTTTTTGGTATGAAAACGAGTTGGTCCAAGAATATGTTTTTGCAGTTGCGTTCCCTAATATTATCATCACCCTCGTTTAAAAATGCGTTATGAATTCATGGAAGAGGGCCATTTCTGCAATACGAAATCTAAACTAGACGAACTAGGTACAAAAAGGATCTGATGTCACATTGTGCAAAAATTACCTAAAAATTAAAAAGAAATATGGCATAATAATAATATGTATGGCGTAATAATAGAGCATCGAATTTTGTGACCACGGTATGTTTGAAAAACTAAAACGAAACGCTTTAGCTTCACTTTTATTGTTAACCAAACTGTGGAATATACGTGAATAGAATCCGGGTGTCTTCTAATCACGAGTGAATAGGTTTCTTCTAGGCAAGCACTTTCTGTGGTAGATTGCAAATGCGAGTTAGCGGACAAGATCAAGCTTATTATTGAATTGAATAAATAAAAAATAAAATGGAATTTGAAATAATAAATAAATACATATTTGCGGACATTCCACACAACACCATCTAGCCCGAACTAAGCAAAGCTTGTACTATGGAACTAGATGGCTGATGAAATACATATATACATTTTTTTTTGTAAATATATACATATGAATACATAGAAACACCCAGACACAGAACAAACATCCATGCTCATCACACAAATGTTTGCCCTGGGTGGGGATCGAACCCACGACCTACAGCTTTGCAGGTAGACATATTACCAACTGAGCCACAAAGCCAGTCAATATTTCGAACATGACTACATTATCCTACGGCGAGAATCGATATAACACGAGCGAACGACTAATAACACCACCTAACAACAAGTATAAGTTTAAAAAAAACAAAACCCCTAAACAAATAAAATATGGCTGAAACAATTTTGATAAAACATAGCTCGAACGAAGAACACTCTCGATAAAATTCTCTTTCAAACAAAAAAGAAAAACTAAATCAAAATCGGTCCATTCAGGTTTGAGAGCTAAGATGCACAGACAGACACATCCCTCTTTTTGGGTCAGGGGCTAAAAACCTGATTAGGTAAGTGACAATTGGTGCGACAGAGAGGACAATATTCGGAAGTTATGTCGTTCGTGTAAAATCTCGCCTAAAGAAGCTCTACACCTTCAATACTCGGATTATCCACAAATCAATTATCCTATTAAAGCCAAGGTTCAGCATTTCGCGTCCTATTTATTTCGGTCAGTACACATCAGTCTTCCTTATGTGCCAGTGGAAGACACGTCGTGTGCCACTATTTGTCTATTTTGTCTCGAGCCAGGCGACTTGTAGAGGCCATCAATCACGGCGCGATGGTGCGATAATACGCCGCTGATGGCTCCCGATGTTCGGCTAATGCGGTGTTATGCTCCTCCAGGGAACCTATTCTACCACTTTCGAGATATCTCGGTCCCTGTTCCTCTCATCAAAAATGTTATGACAGTGAGAGTGACTGAGATAATCTCGAGCGTGTGAATAGGGCTCTAGGGGCGGGCCAACAGTGATTCATAACTCGCTGTGTGTGTGACACTGGCTAACTGACATCTGACTTATCTCTATCCGTGTTGTTTTTGGCTATTTGGATAATGTGTGCGGATGTATGACTATCTTAGTTTCTGGAACATATATGTCAATGTTAAATGTTGTAATTGTAATTCCAGTGTTTGATAAAATTTTAAACGTATTTAGGTCGACTTATTTCGTTTATGAAGTCCGTTATCGTTATCAGAAAAGTCGGGCAAAAGTCATTGAAGATAAAGACTTCTATTCTAAGGAAATAAGAAAGAATGGCACGGAGAGCTCATGAATAGCCTCAGGGATAAAAGTCTAAGGAAGTCCGAGATTGCGAAACTTTATCTGAAACAGGCTTGCGTCGAGCAATACTCTGCTATTTACTGAAGCAGAGTATTGTATTGTTTAATAATTTAAAGACAGATAAATAAATTGAAACGATCTTTTGATATACTATATATTGTTGCTTCAATTCAATTTTTTTTCGTCTGTCAGCTAAATTAATTTTAATCAACGCGGTGAAAAAGATGGCAAGCACATCCTGTTTGGAATGAGAACTAGATGAGGTTCTAATTCTCATTTCAAGCAGGAAATAGGAAAATTTCTGTCTGCTGGGTGTCAGAATTTAAACTGAGAGCGTTAAGATATTCAGGCAGGCACTAGATGTACCTTTCCACCATGCTTTGATTTTCTCAAGAGGTTTTCCTTCACCGATACATCGAGACCGTTGCTGAGAGTTTATGTTTGCGCACTCCAGCACTTTGTTATTCACAACCGATTCATTGTACATCATATGTATATATCATCGCTTCAAAAACTCGCATTGTGCCAGTCAAATATACCAAAGAGTAGCTTCTGCGAACTATAAACTATTGTAAAATAACGTCAGATTCAATCATTTATTTGAATATTTCCCCGAAAAATCTGCGATGAAAACGCAAACATCAATCTGCTTAGTATGTAATCTCAGCGCTGTGAAAATGTGATGGATTATACAAAATGTTCCCTAGTGAAATCTCTGCAGGCACTTTATTCTGAAATCTTAAACGATAGGTAGTTAGCGAGCGGGCGCGGAGTGCAGCGCCCCAGCTTATCTCGCCCGTTTGTCCTACGGGAAGCTCTTTAGTCCCGATACGGGGCTCCTTCGGCTTCGGCTCAACCTTCCACGTTCCTCGCTCCTGAAACGACAGCTTTACGACTAATATCACGCGTTCGATATCAGACAACGCAATATTGTAAAGAATTCATGTATTCGAGCGAAATGTATTTGATGCCACTTACATTAGATATGTAGGTCTTGGAATAGTATTTATCTGGGGATCAACCCTCAAAACGTCGCGAGTAATATCTTTTTGCTAAATAATTTAGTTTTTGTCTAGTTCTTTCTCTTATCTGCTTGAGATATTCTTTCATTTCAACACTTATGGAAAAATAAATAGACAGATATATACTTATTCGTGGAAGACACAACAGCAAAAATACATAAAACATTACAAAAATTATAAAACAAAAAACACTGTGCCCGCCACAAACTGGTTCCAGTTCAGCATACTGCTGGCTGCGAACAGTCGGCGCTTTCCTACCATCAAAAAAAAACACAAAAAAAAAAAAGTACCACCACGACTCTGACACACTTCTCTAATTGATAGTAACATTGTGATCTAAGATGGAGCACGTGTAGTTTTACATTAATCTCATGTATGTTGATGGCGCGCAATCTTATAAAGGTACCTAGATTTTTAAAGACTTATCAAAAGCCAGAAGTAATATTTATTCATAAAATAATAATCTTTTATGCTTGTCTACGTCCATTTGCTGTGAAAAAATAATATTCCATCTTGTCTAATTCAATTATTTTCTTGTTTCAGGTAAGCCTGGCGTCTGGTGAAAAATTACTAACCATCAGGGAATCAGTTCATCTCGTCGCCATCTCAGTCCCCGAGTTAATTTTGTTACTTTCACTGCCGGTTTCTCGCACGGGGTGCTATATTGTAGCAATACGCGATTTCCGTTTCCCCGTTTCGGTATTATTTCCGTGTGCTCTATATTGCGATCAACATAAAAAAACATCTCGAGAATCGGCCGTACGCGGTCGCCGGTGGTAGACCGGCGAGGGGAGATGGATCCGGCCGACTTCCCGTGAAATATGAAACTCAGCGTTTCCTAATTCCTCCGGCCATTTTCCGAATGGAAAAATTCACTCAGCCGGCAGCCTCGAGCGATTACTCCTCTTTACGTAGTGACACGCGGTGGCGGCGGGGAAGGTCTGCTCCGCGAACGAGACCACATAAATAATCGGGAGCTTACGAATTCACCCGCCCCAGCCCGCGCTGAATATCAAAGGAACTCCGCCAAATTGATCGCGAAATGTAATGGCCTATGCGGGAGCCGGCAGATCATAATGGACATCCCTAATACCGTTAACTACCGCCAATTTTATTAATGGTACGAGACAAAGAGACCGTATTTAGCCGTTTAGCTGCAGCACTCGGGAGAGACTCGCGGTGCTCCCGAGGGTGTGTGAAACGGTGTAAGCTCTACAGCCGGAGATATCCGCAATATATTCAGAGAGTAACCGGACGATGTTGACTTGAAGTCGTAAATTAGGCTAACGCGAACGCTAGAGTCTACATAAATCGACGACTGTCCTGTCACTGTGTGGGCGCCATCGTCACCGCTCTGCTTTGAATGATTCTGACACAAAATCATATTGCTACAACAACACTTCGAATTTCTTTGTCAATCAACCGAATCCCTTTTTACCCGGCTGCGTAAAAAAGAGAGTCATGTTTTTCGAGTATTATGTGTTTTTATGTATGTGGGTATGTATGTATGTTTCTATGATACCTCCTACAGCCTATATGGCTTGACCGATTTTGACGTGTTGTTAGATTCGTCTTCAGTCCCTGAGTGTTAAGAGGCTATATTTTTTTGTATTAATAATACGACTCTCGGAAAAATAAAAAAAACTGTCTTTTTCGTATACTCCAACGAACTGTCTCGTAATTCATAAATGATTTAACTAGAATTATTCGAATGAATGCGCATATTATAATCTTTTACAGTGATTATCAAGCGTATCAAGCGTAAGGCCGCTAGTACACGGCGTATTTTAAACGCGCAGACGGAACGCGCGTCGTCTGCGCGTTTCAGCGCCGTAGATGCCGATTTTTGCGTTTTTATAGATTCGAACGCGCGTAAAACGCGATACAAACGCGCTTGTAAAGCGCGTTCGAAACTCGTTTGATGCGCGTACAAAGGGGCGGAGGAGGGGTAGAGTAGGGGCGCTCGCTCATGCCACGGCACCGCCCGCGCCGCAGTTACAGCGCGTCTGTATCGCTGTATCTGCGCGTATACGCGCAGTAGATGCACATTTCACGATCACCCCGTGTGCTTAGGTTACAAGGTTGCGTTCAAATCTCGTTTGAAGCGCGTATACGTGCGTTAGCAGCGCATCGTCTGCCCGTTTAAAATACGCCGTGTGCTAGCGGCCTAACGAAATCGTAAGTTAGATTGCAAAAACCGTTTTTCTGCAGCCGGGTATTTTGTTTTTCTTTTGATATAGATGCTTGTTTGCTCTGTATCAATGAACTAGGTACCTTAAATATCGTTCGATCCGGACAATATTAAATTCATTTCACAAAAAAGATGAAAGGAATCTTATTTGCATTGGAAGATAAGTAAATAGGTATTACGTGAACGAGTGCCAGCCGAATTCCGGAAACAAATATTAAACAAGCAATAGTTGGCAATATTCTAATATAGTACTACATACGTTCTAACTTGAGGGCGAGATTAAAGCACGCAGCTATCTTTCTCGCGCATCACAAAATTTTTAAACGTATTAAATCATTGAGCAGGGATATTAGAAAAATTAGAGCTTAATTTGTTTATTTAGAGAAGAGAAACATTTAAAAAATAGTTTTCAGATATCATTTATACTGGCGACGCAATAAGAAAAAAATCATTTTTTTTCCTCAGCCAATTTAAAAGATATCCAAGAAAAATTTGTTCATAAATATTTCTCATGTCTAAATAAGCAAATTTAGCTTTCACTTTTGTAATATCCCTATTCAATGATTTTATATGTTCAAAAAGGTTGTGATGCACGAGAGAGATGGCTGCGCGCCTTGAGGGAATCCTTAAGTACTTTCTATTGCAAATCAAATCAAATCAATTTATTTGCATTTCAGTACATCTGTCTTGTTTCTAGTCTGTCTATCTATTCTCACAGGTTTTTTCTCCCAGAAGGAGTATTGTTTGTGGAGTACATTAAGGTATTTTGTCATGTCATGTTACTGTCTCTTCGGCGTCGGGGCGCGTCCTCGGGTCCTTAACTTCGTTTAGTCACTAAGTTGATTGTGTCTACGAACACTGAACGCACCTACTGAATAGGTTTACCTATATCAGGTTCAGTATTTATGTAAACGATAGCTTGTTTATTGTGTTTATTCGCCCCTTTTCGTTTGAAGACGTTGAAAGATTAAGCAGGATCATGGTAACTGGTTATTTTCGATCTTGCATCCGAACCGATTAGGTTTTCGCCAGTACATTACGTATTTTTTCATACAATAGGGAACTATCTTCTTTTAGACGTTAACGGATTTCGATCATTCTTTTTTTACTCGACTGTACGATATAAAGGAGGCTAATGTGTTTATCATTGCCTATGTAGGTATATATATATATATATATATATATGTACTATGTCAGTGGACCGTCGAGCTATGAGTTTAATCGGTGACGATAAACTAGTTGCCAAGAAGCTACTTAGTCTCGCGCACCGCCGCAATGTAGAATGTTTGTCTATATTTTCCACCCACCCCATTTCAAAAAAAATATTCCAAAAAGCCATATACAATGTTTGACACGGAGTCTAAGTTACACACGTAGACAGTACCTACTTACATATATTTACTAACATCAAAAAGGGAAACACAAATAAGATTATTTAATCTGTATTTTGTTATTTTTAGGGTTCCGTACATCAATAGGAAAAAACGGAACCCTTATAGGATCATTTTGTTGTCCGTCTGTCCGTCTGTCCGTCTGTCCGTCCGCCCGGGTGTCAAGACCTTTATCTCGGGAACGCGTGAAGGTATCAAGTTGAAATTAAAACCATATACGCAGATCCATAGTATCTTGCTGCAGAAAGAAAAATAAAATTTCTCAGTTTTCGTTATCAAAAAGTTACAGCCGAATATGTCGTAAAAAACGCGCATTTCGACACTCACAGAGGAATCAAAACCTATGGGGTACTTCCCGTTGACCTAGAACTCTGAAATTTGGCAAGAAGCATTGTGTTAGAGTACTCATATAGGAAAAAATCCGAAAACTGGACATTTTTAATTTAATCACAAAAAAATAGTGTCTCTATGCAAGGAATGAGGGCCCAAATTTTAAAGTGAATTAACCGTATCATGTGGGGTATCATATGAAAGAGCCTCATTAGCATAAGCTAAAACAGGTTTTTAACACATTCTTCGCCCCCTGCAGACCCTTCACTTCAGCTGGGAACCAAAACTTTTTAGGCGAATTTCGATTAAGTACAGAGTGGCCGCGCAAAGCAACGTTGACTGCCTCAAACGCCGGCGATTTACTGACTACTACAAAATGAACGGGACGCTCGTTCGGATCCGAGTGGAAGGCGCCGCTACTATAGCCCCGCCCCACTCGGATCCGAGTAGTGAGCAAGGAATGTGTTAAATATTTTTACTATGTATATTTTTCGGTTTATGAAGGAAAATAAAAAAAAATTAATTCTCCCCTTTTATTTAGTTTGTACGGAACCCTCGGTGGTAGAGTCTGACTCGCATTTGTCCGATTTTTTTTCTTTTTAGTGTAGTGAATGTGTGTTCCTTTGAAGTCGGTTGTTTTTTTTTAAGTTGTTTATTGATGAATCCGCTTTTATTGCACGAGTATCATTGGGTATATAGACACAATCCTGATGACTTCGTCACTTTCTTAAACTTGACACTTTCTTGACTCGTCACTTTTCTAAACTCTAAGTGGTATCAAACTGGCGTACTCGTGAAAATTTACATTTCCTAACATGTCATCGGTATTTCAGTGTTTATCTTGCTCCTGGCATGTCTCATTTGTACCTAGTACCTGCTACGTGAAATAGACAATCCGGTTATAAAAAATCGAAATGCCGTATTTTTGGCTCCAAATACTCGTACGTATACTCCGTATAAACGCAAGTATTTTGCATTTTGCATCATAACATTTTGAAGTATTTAAAATGTTATGATGCAAAATGCTCGAACAGAATTAATCTACCTACGAGTGTATATGTAGTTGTCTACGACCTTACGATCAGGACTTTTTTCTCGAACATCATCGAGCATCGAGCTCCATCTTCGGCCACACCGTCGCTTAACATCAGGCGAGTTGGTGTTCAATCGTAGATCTATCTTGCATAAAAAAAACAACGACCTGATAATTTTATAACCTATGTGCCATTCAAATTCGTTTATTGAGATAAAAACGGAAAAAGACCAATTACAACATCTCACAATATTCAAAAATTCATCTTAAACAATTCATGTCTGAGGATTACCTACGAAATATTCATGGAGGAGTAGAAGGAGGAGGTAGGGAGGCCTTTGCCCAGCAGTGGGATATATCAGCCTAATAATAATAATAATGCGCCATGGCCATTGAACGTACCGAGGTATCCCGATCTTGTTACGATAGTTTTGACGAGAAGAGCCCAGGGCGCGCCTGCCGCTTGCCGCCCCAAACTTATCGCGGGAGATAGCCGGCCGATGCCGCCGTACGATGAATTAATTCGCCTCCCGCTATTATATGAACTCCCTAGATCGCAATAAAGATATTCCGGGGTACGGCAATGTAAGCTCCCTTTATTTCGGCATATGATCTCAAATTTTCGGTTCATTTAAAATTATTACATGCAAATTTTCTCCGATGCGCTCGTTGAACGTTTAGATTATCTCGAATTGTGGTCCTTTGACATTGAATTTCAATCTCAAAGGTAGGTATTTAAATCGCTATCTCTAAAGAAATCCCACACAGGAAAGCCAGAGGAAAAGTAAAAGCATGGTTAGAGTCCCTCTGTTATAAGGAAACGGAGAATCTTGTAAAAGTATATTATCTCAACATTTAGTGCTTCACAGTCTCACTCACAGCATAAAAACGCACACACTTACACTCTCCTCTCTACACACCACACAACCCTCCCATACGCACACATCCCTCTACTCACAGTCTAGATATATTACACAGACTTCGACACACCCTCGCACGCACACGCACTCACACAATGCATCCATGCGCCCAATATAACACGTAATTTCACCAAACCAACGGTAAACAAAATAGTTTAAATTAATCATTTAGGTATGTATAACTCATAACATTGTTTTCATAATCTATATTTCGAACATATTATTTTGTATCTATCTAGCTAGTGTATAATATCAAATTGTATTTTAATTTTTGTCATTAATAGCATTGTTAATCATGTGTAAAATGGGAACATCTGCTCTGGGCTCCCAAGATACCGGCTTAGCCGAGTTTGGGGCCCACTAACAATGCATAGCAATAGTAATTCTATTTCGGACATAAATATTTACTTTACTTACTCTAGTGAAGGCTAAAATCTATATAACGTAATGCGCGTATTATAGGTTTTGTAGTACTTGTCGGCTTCCGAATTTATGATGACGCAAACAAAGATACATTCTATATCCAATAGACGGCGCTGCTATGACTGTAAATTCGTCGTTATTACCTTCATTAATATTGTATTGTCTGGCGGTTTATTTTGCTATTTCACGACCTGAACGGTAAATAACTAACTGTTTTATCAGCAAATATGTAAAATTTCCAACTATCTACTCCACTTTATGACAATACCCTGACTTCAGTTCTTGAAACCGCTACTCACGAATATTTTCTCTACATCCCATTACTAATTAAAAACAACAAAGGAGTCTTCACCTCATTTCGAAACAGTTTGAGAAGTTGTGAAAAAACCGGATAAGTGTGCGCTGAACTCGCGTGGAGAGGGTTCCGTAATAACATAATGTATAAGAACTGAAAATTGAAACATGTTCTTCCATATTATATTCCATCTGCAAAATACGTATGGGGGGGAAATAGCAAATTTTTATCTATTTTGCTAAATTATTTTAAAATCAAATCGCTTTTTTTTAATTTTCTATTTTGCTACAATCTAGAGTACATAATCCCCATATTAAAATTCGTCAAAATCTTTGTTTGAGCCACAGAAATTCATGATTGGACCGATTAGAGCAGACGGACTGATAGACAACTGAATGCACCTAGGTATAAGTGTTCCGTTTTTTCCGTTAGAGGTGCGGAACCCTAAAAATACAAAAATGGAATGTTTACATTATGAAGCACACATTACAGGCAGGTGAAAGTGGCCCGGGTAATAACTCACAAACACATGATGGTAAGTAATCTGTTTGTAATAGTAGACGCGCCGGCTGGCTTATGTAACGTTACTCGGAAATGCCGTATTCACTTACGCACTGTGTTGTAACGATTTATTGCTTTTCCTACGTTTTCAGTACTCGAACATAATACAGGGAGAATGCATTTTTAGGGTTCCGTACCACAAAAGGAAAAAACGGAATCCTTATAGGATCACTTTGTTGTCCGTCTGTCCGTCCGTCCGGGTGTCAAGACTTGTATCTCGGGAACGCGTGAAGGTATCGTGTTGAAATTAAAACGATATACGCAGATCCATAGTCTCTTGCTGCAGAAAGGAAAATCAAATTTCTCAGTTTTCGTAAAAAAAAGTTACAGCCGAATATGTCGTGTCGTAAAAAACGCACATTTCAAGGAAATCAAAACCTATGGGGTTCTTCCCGTTGACTTAGAACTATGAAATTTGGCAAAAAGCATTGTGTACATTGTACACATGAAGGAAACAATCCGAAAACTGGACATTTTAAATTTAATTAAAGGGGCAGGGGGAATAAGATCGAGCAGATTAGATGCACACTCATGACATGTATTCGATAAAAACCGATAAACTAAAATAAAGGAATCGTTACAAATGTATGATGATGATGTAAGAAATAAACTGAGATAAGTTTACTTGTACAGACGTACTAGTGTGTGACGCGAGGGTCCAGGGGGGCAATTCAGTTATTCAAAACCGATCCGTAACTGAACCTAGTGCGAAGCATTTCCTGTCGGCTGCTATCATATTTTGATTTAGTAACGAGCGAAGGACGTGTTACGTTTCATCAAATGTGTCAATTGTATGATGACAAAAGTGACTGAAGCAAAAACACTATGGCGGCCGACGGGAAACGCTCCACATATGGTTCGGCTATGGAGCGGTCTTGAATAACAGAATTGGGCCCCAGTACACTGTCGCTTCTCACTCCGGCTGATAGATGCGGCCGGTCGCCCGCGATCACTCATCGCGGGGGATTCCGCTCGACGGATGTTACACTAGCTTTTTGCTGACACCGAGACGTAAGTCACCACATGATGGAGAATAAACTATCTGGCTGATTACACGCACTTTGAATAGCTCTAACATAAGTCGTATTGTTATGCTCTCTTTAGTATAATTCATGAGGGAGCTTCTTTGCGCCATCTCAGTAGACAAAGGTTCTCTGTATTGAATTTCTAATAATAATATTAGCGAGTCCTGTAAATTTTACTTTAATTTATAGCTACCCTAACTTTATATGTTGGCCCCAATGCTGCTCGTCTAGAAAATAGCGTTGGACTTAATACGCCAACGTTGTGGCCAACGTTATTTTTCTGGAACCGCACGTAGAACGATTGGCGTTGGAGCCACATTGGGCCAATTAATGCTTATACCCAATTAGTTTGACATACGAGAGTATTATAATCCAACAGCAACGGTATCGAAACGGTTGCCGGAGGCGGGCGGGCATCGTCATGCTCAAATTAAAGACTTTTTGAAATAAAAAAATAATTAAATACTGAACCCTACATTCATAAATCCATTCATGTAAAAATCGTAAAATATTTAGGGAAAGCAAACAATCCAGTCATGTCCGACAGGATCCAACCGGAATTGGTATTTCGTTTACATGCAAGTATTTTCTATTGCTGAAGATGGTGAAATAAAGCCTATGTTCTCCAAGATTTCAGCTCACGTCTCTAGAACTAGCAGTTTAGGCTGTACATTCAATCAGTCAGGAGAAAACCTTTTATTCACAACAATCTTTAAAAAAAAAAAATTATGACATTTGTCAGTACCACATATTTATGTAGATTCTCTGTGCCTTGTTCTATGTCTCTTTAGATCCTGTGTAGCAGCTTTTATAAGTATTAGAGATGCGCGCCTGACTGACCGATTCTGTTAATGCAGTATGAAATTCATTGATCCCAGTGATACCCATTTGCCGTATTGATAAGACTCTTAATTAAATGCATTCTTACATTAAACATTACCCCCCGAAGCGAACCGTCCTGTCTCGTTTATCGTATCATCTCTATCGTATAAGTTCAGCATTTCTAATTCGCTTTTATGTCTTCGTTTACATTTTATTTTATGCTCGTGTCCGCTCAGAATGCTCAGGTTCGCCCGTTTTGTTAGTGGAGTATTAAATGTTGTGTGACTTTTTGTGCCGCCTTTTTAAACGGCGTTGTTAAAATATATATATCAGAGTAAAGGTAGTATTCTGTGCGGCGCCACTGATGCGACAACTGCGTGCGACCGCCTAGCGCTGTCAATTCTGTCGCGCGTGAATTTCACGAGGGAAGCGGACGTCATCAGTTTAACGTAATGTAAATCAGAATAGGTAGTCGCGCCCGCGAGTCGCTGACATGCCAAATTCCATAAGTATTTTATTTATTTATTATTTCACTTTTACTAAAACTTGTCAAAAACCTCATTGAAATGAAACAAATTTTAACGGATTTATCCATATCCGTAACAATTGTGAAAACTTTAGAAAAAGTTATATGTAAAAAATCTACATAGAATTTATTTTAGTAAAAATTAGGATTTGGAATAGTTTCTGTCAAAATTACTAATTTGAAATTCTAAATTTGACATTCATTTTAGACACAAATTTATAAAATCTAATAGGTTTTTGTTAAGTGATTATTCTTACGGAGACGTTCGTGATTTTTTAAATGAAAATTTTAATGATTTACACATATTTAATATATATTTTGCTAATGTTGTATTAAGTAAATTGTATTAAGTCGCTTAAAAAAAGCTAGTATATATGTTGTCGTTTGATAATGAACGTTGTAGTGGCACAGAATAACTAATAGTACATATGGTTAAATCAAGTGTGCTCGAAAACCAAGCGTTCTTACGTTTTTACCTGCATTGGAATCGACTCATTGTCTCATCAGGCGGCTTATTCAACTTAATGGATAATTATACTGTTCGAATTAAAGCGGTAACGATTGCCAGTTAAACTTTAATTTAATTAATTCGTCAATGGTATTTTTTATCGGATACGTTTTGGACTTTGGTGTACATCAGATCTGCATGATCTTCCCCTTGTTCTTTTTACTATTAAATAGTTAGAAATTCGTCGAAAAAAGCGACATCGTTTCATGATGGATACGTACTCTAAAAACATAAATGAAACGTTTTAATTCAACTTTTGTTAATGTGGACAAAATGTATGAAACAAGCTTCTGAATTGGGTCTTCTCTTTATTGTTAGATATAATAAGGACGATGGAATCGGTTTCTAACCCTTCTCATAATGAGAAGATGGCCCGCACCCAGTAGTGGGACAGTTTGTATAAACAGGGCTGGCAAAAAAAAAACGGTTTCTTCAAGGTAGATCCATTGTATATGTACCGCAATGTAGCTTAACATCAGGTGAGTCGGCAATTGAGTGCAAGTCTATAATTTAAAAAGAAATTATGTTAAAATTTCTGATGCCGTTAAAACTATGCATGTTTAGGATAAAGGATATATATGTATGTAGCTTCTTAGATATTTTAGTTTGTTGGATATGTGTACACTCGCGTGTAATTTATAGCTGTGTTGTGATGATTAATAGAGAACTTGACACCACACTCCCAGACCGCTTGTCGTCGTCAAGTTCAGCCCCTGATTGATTGATCACGTCGCTCATTCCCAGCACGACCTCCGCTCCCCATAAAGGTACATCACTTTCTCACAGCTCCTGCACGAGAAAATTACATTTTACATTGTTTCTCTCGCTCAAATTTTTGCACGAAAGCACGTCGCAAAATTTTTATACACGCTCCCGTGAGTAGTTAACATTTACGTACCAGCCATAAAAACGATGTTTCCTGCCGCCGAAATGTATCAGTTTTATACGAGTGTGCTCTTTACACGCTTATTGTGCCAGCATCGTCGCGTCTTTCATTATGATTCAAGTTTCTAGTTTTATCAGTGGGGTAGTGGATAGTTGCATGGGGATAAGCATCCCCGGAGAGTGAGAACATTCTGCAGCTGTCATAACTGCAGAAGATATGTTGATGGCTCAATTAGTGTGCGGGTGGTGTCTTAAGGCTCCGCAAGTTGTTTCTGTGTCCCTCGCGAATATCGACGTTTACACGAGAAATTTATTACGTGAAAAACTAAATAATTACATCACAAACGTTCAACATTTTTTTATATCAATATAGGTGACCGCTAACTTGCCTGATGTTAAGCGATGTTGCGGTCTACGATGAAGCGCGCTTTAATGATTGTTTAACGTTTGTGGTGTTTTTTTCTTGTTTTTGTCGTGAAGAGTTTTTCGTAATTCAGTCATCAAAAACTTTATTAACATGTCTCATCATAATCATTTCAGCCACAAGAAGTCCACCGCTGGACATAGGCCTCCCCGATTAAAAAAACCGGTTGCACTCCGGGAGTGCCGGCAGAAGTGAAAACTAAAAAATAAAACAACACTTCATATAATAAAGTTAGTTCTAGAATAACGTACGAGTAGATGGCGCTGCCCATCCCAAAAATGCACAACGCCGCTAAAAAAGTTTTCACTTCAAAAAACAATTGAAAGCGGCTTGCGTCCAGCGTATTCCTGCCACTTGTATGTTATTATTGGTATTTTGTCCAACTTGTAGCTGCTCTTCTTACGTTACTGCCACGTCAGTACAATCCTGGATTTTTTAAGGCTAGAGTGAATATATATCTTCTAGGTCGACGAGCTCTATCCTCGGCCGCATCGTCGCTTAGCATCAGTTGAGTTGGTGGACTATCGCAAATCTATCTTGTTTAAAGAAATCTAATATCTAGTTCCTAGTAAGAAAGTAAAATTTTAATATTAAAAAATATGTTCGCTTAACATTCATAAGATAAACTGTTGCGGAAGTTCAGCTTTATTGTTGCACGACTCCCGGCCGCTAAGTTTATTGACCATCGCTAAGTTAGCTCCCGCCCAAGTACGCCACTTTGACTAAGTTTAACTTGGTAAAAGCTACGCCCTCGAAGCCTCTTTTTCTCGTTTTATTGCCAAAGTTATCTCATACGTGTCTTAACAAGTTGAAAATGTAATTTTTTTGTATTCTGGGAGAGTCCATTTTGGCCACTAAAAAGTGCGACAGAGCTTGATTTGAAATTTAAATGCAGCGTTGCAACTGTTGGCAGAATGCCTGTTTTTCGGGAATTACGAGTTCTTGTTGCGACCCGTGGTTCCCTCCACTACCCAACGGCCCCTAGAACCTATTCTACCTAGGCTTCCTCCACTTCTCTCCACACAAAATGGGGATTATTTATCTAAATTTAGCTCAGTTAACGTCACAGCCAGACTTCGCTTTATCTCTTCGCGTACTTCACGGTTTTTACGTCGTGCGTCGAGTAGGTACTTGCCTAGTCCCGATTCTTGCGTATAGTTTACCACAAAATCGTTATCGATCGTGACAATTAAACAATAAAACTAGCATAGCAATAAAACTCGGAGGGATTACTAACTTTGATGAAGTTAAAAACTCAATCGTATAATATTTTTTCCATTCCAAAACTTATTTTCATGTTATATTCATGAAATGAAGTGCTATCATTTGAGCAAACTTTTTTGCCGTTACTTAGATTCGCAAGTTTTATTATAGAATTTATCGTCTACTATTGAACTGTCTTCTATTTCACGACTTTGATCCAATATCGCGATTACATTCTCTTCGGCTTCTCTTATAACGTTTTATTTTCGAATATTTTATGGACTCCACTTTGACTGATTATTTCTATATAATATCGACGCGGTCCACGGACCAGCCCACGGGCTATGATTTATTGAAGACGACTCGACGAATATAAATGAATATTAATAAATCGGTTTCGAATGTAATATCAATACTATCAAGATTACCTTACGGGATCTAAAATAATGTATCAAGTTACGCATATTTTAATAATATTATAGACAGTTCGGAAATTAAGGAACGCGCCCTACTTATTTGGCCATGGACGCTGTAATGTGTAGCGTGCAAAAAACTAGTCTTTTTTTGCTAATTTTGCTAACAAATATAAAGGTGGCGCTATCTAAAGTTAGTAGCGCCACCTTTAAAATGCCTGAATCAGGTGCAGCAATCAGTGTGGGATCCTTACAGGTTCCAAAGGCTGATGAGATTTGTTGCACTGGTATTTTCAATTTTCAAAACTGTGGAACTCAAATAGAGGTGGGCAGGACACATTCCAAGAAGAGTAGATGGCCAGTGGACGAAGGCGGTCACAGAAGGTGGCCCAGTGGTGCGACTAGACAAGTAGGCAGACAACCATCAGGATAGAAAGACAAAATCGTCTAGTCAGAGAGCAAGAGCTGAATGGGATCAGCGCAGGACCGGAAATAATGGTGTGATAAAGAAGAAACCTATGTCCACTAGATCGATAAACGCTGAATTGATGATGATATACATATAACTGTCGTAAAACTCAAAAAATAAGAACCTACAAAATGCTAATTTTAGTTTTACAATTTAATTACAAAATAAACAAATTCCATCATATATGATGTCGTCTAGCTGTTAGATATAGTTGAGCAATAACTCGCCAACACTATCCATTATAGAAACCCTAAAGTTGGCGACACACGAAGACCCTCGCAAACTTTAAGATATTCAGTAAATGTCGCTGTCCTGTGTCCTGAGGGAGATGTTACGTGCCTGCATGCGACGCCCGAGGGCTCGCACTCGATTCGCCTACACAATACCATTTATGGCGCTGTGTAGGAAGACTCGTGGTTTCCCAATAGCTACCGTCGTGACCTCCTCGTATCGGTATGGGATTTGATTGAAATTTCCTTCTTTAAAACTTACCATGAATAATCCACTCGAAAAAAGCCTATCGAAACCACTTTCCGTGGCTAATCGCTTGACACTAGTGGTCGTGGTTTTCAATAAAAACAAGATACTTGATAGATTGATACTTTCACTGGGGACCTTAGAATTATTACTTTTTAAGATGCTACTGCATTTGTAACTCCTTTACCAAATCTCATCATACCCTCACAATATTGCAGCAAGTGAATTTGCATGCTCGGTCGCGTTCCGCTGAATGGCGAAAATTTACGAAGGGCATCCTTCGCAACACATCGAGGGATCGCTGACGGTGACACGTTCTAATAGAAAATTTTCATATTCATAAGGACGTTGAAAATTTGCATATAAAACGAGCAACTTCGCCGGTCCACCCCCTCAGCGAACCATGCTGGTTCAAGCACCCTATTTTCCATTCTCTTTCCTTGTAAGAAGTTAGGATTATTTTAGTTTACATCCAACGAGGAGATACCTATGCCAAGAGCGTCCATAACACATGATTCTAATTTGTTTCGTTCCGTAAACAAACCTGTTTACTTTAGGGAGCCGAATTATGCTCATCTCCTTTATACTGAATTCATTTTGAAGGTAACGTAAATTCTTTTAAGGGCTTAGAACGCGGAGTTTGATCCATTCATGGAAAGTTACTTTTGTCGGCGTCAAAATTCTACCTTTGAGAGATGAGATTTTAGATATCTTTTTTTCGCGAAAAAATATGATACGTACGCAACTATATATAAGAAAACTTAAAAAAAAAAAATAAGAAAACTTAGATTGCTAGATGCGAACTTTGATTTCACTTCAAAGGAATCCATTAAAATATTCGTCATATTTTTCTTATTTCCTGATGAGGTCCAGCCCGCTCGGGAATCTAATTTGGTTGTTCTGACGAGATTGCTTCTCTGTGGAAATAATTGCTACTTGTGAGCGGGAAACGGCTACACTGTTGCTGGACAGTGCTCGCTTGCGACGATTTACTTGATAGTCTTTGTAAACGATGCAAGCTTGTTTGCTTTGAAATAATATTATTTTTATATCCAACATGTAATATATAAAATAAAAATTAACCGGTAGTGTCAGAGTCAAAGTGTCATCTAATTTTCATAAACTATTAATTTTGATAGCCTAGATGCAGAATTCAGATGTTGCTACAATTAGGGTGTCTATTTACATATCGTCATACTCTGCGTTTCACATGTATGTGTGTGGGTATGTAATTACTATATGTGTATTAAGGTCATAACAGAAATTTCAATTTATTTGATCTGTAATTTTTTAGGTACGTTATATTATAAATGACCTAAATAACTAAAGATATTATTATAAATAAAAAAAAACATATTACAGATAAAAAACAGAACTCAGGTCACAGTCCCAAGGCAACGTTCCCAAAAGGCTGGCGACATTGCCTCGTTGGATAGCAATGCTAATCCGCTGACCGAGGTAAGCGCCAGCCCTTTGGTCATTTGTTCTCTCTATCAGTCGCATAGCAATTTCATTATAAAGCTGCCACGCACTTGGACCCCATGGACCTAAAGTTTCCACACCAAAAGGCAGAAATATGTAACCATCGCCAAGAGATTCATATTTCCGCCTTTTGTTGGATTCAGCAGTTGCCGCCGCCGCTCCTGCAACCTTGCAAGTAGAGGTTATGTGGGACGCCGCTAGCGTGTCAACGCAAGTAGCATCCCAAACTAGAGGCCTTCCACGGCTCCATGGAATTAATGTCATTCCATCGGGTCTCTTACCATCGTCACGAGCGATACCGTTCGGCTCAAGTATGGCCGGCACGTTGACGGTGGCAAGAGCCCTACGAATGACATCATTCAAGGAAGCGTGGCGGGACTGTCGGCCCGCGCTTCGGCGGCAGGAAAGACCGTGATGTCCTTGGCGGTCTACTGATGTTCCGCAGCGGCATTGATGGGGCTCATTTGTCTTTGCTCCAATACGCAAGCTGATAGAGAGAGCAAAAGTATTGTTGTCTAAGAGCGTCCCAATATTAGATGAGGGTAACGCTTGAAGCCAGAACCCTGATTCCTTTGCAGCAGAGGCTAGAAGTCGAGCACGATCTAATGGAGAAGATGAGTCATTTAAAAGATCATGTTGATTTTTTTTAGTTATTGGCTCATCCCAAAGCTTCTGCAAGTGTGGCTTAGCAGGGAGATTGTCATCAGGACAGATGGAGGTCCACGCGTCTGTAGCTTCAGACATAGAATAAACCTGCATATTACCCAAAGAATTTTCTATAATTTTTGAAAAGAGAGCCTTTGTACTATACACTGAAGATAAAAAAGCCGGGAGTGACACGCTAGAAATTTTGCGAATTCCTAGACCGCCAAAACGGATGGGGAGTGTGGCCTGGCTCCAGGAAGTGTCAGACATGGGGCAATTTAGAATTTTAATGAGAGTCCTTTTTAAACAATTATCTAAAGTTGACAAAAGGTCGTCAAATGACCAAAATGGGCAACATCTCAAAACATATGTTAATTTAGGTACAAAAAGACAAAATCGAATGATGTGGAAAGCCATATGAGAGTGAATTTCTGAGAGACGGTGAGAAGATTCTTCAAATTTAACTTTTTGCTTGTGTATAAACAAAGGAAATCCATCAGGGAAAATCGGGGCGCCCAGTAAATTTAAAGATTCTTTATCAAGAATCTTAATGTTTGGAGCCACAACATTGAACTTTTCTATTATTTCATTTCTTCTCGATAAACTGACTGAATCAGCAATGAAAAGTTCACATTTAGAAAAATTTAGTTCCAGACCAATGGAACTAAAATTTTCAATTAGAATCTTTAGATCTGCTAATACTGTTTCTGAATCTCCACCAATGGTGCCGTCATCTAGATACCACACGTTTAATTTTGATGTTAAAGATGAAATAATTTTATGAATAGCAAGGCTGAATATGGCAGGTCCAAGAGGGTCACCTTGTTGACATCCAGTGGTAGAAAGAATACGGTGATTTTTGTAAATTAGTGTAGAGTTCAAACCATAACATTGACACATGTAGTCATAGATTTCCGGAGTATGATTTTGAATTTCGGTAAGCAAAGTAGTTCTTGATACGGAATTGAAAGCATTTTTAACATCAACTTTTAAAACCACTTCGCCGCCGTCATTTAACAAATAAGTCCGTAGAGCATGTACCGCGGCTTCACAGCCACCTTTACTTCCAAAACCTAGTTGCACTGGTTGAAAAAGTTGGGTGAGTTTGGGTAAAATCTCTTTGCAACAAACTTTGGAAGCAATCCGCCGAAATGTACAGCCAACTGCAATTGGGCGGATGCCACCATCTTTTTTATTTAAAGCACATAAGTTTGCCCCATGTAACAAATGGGAAACATCCTCGGGAACTTTGCCGGATATTATAAGGTTAATCAAGGCAGTTATATCGATCAAAAGTGCCCTACCAGCATCCCCTGAAACACCTAATAGGTCCTTTAGATGTTGTGGACTCAGGCCATCAAGACCGCTTGCAGAACCACTCTTGAACGACATGATTGCTGCCTGGACATTCTTTTCACTGGCTTGGATTGGCTGCACAGATGGGCTTAACGGGGAAGGAATAGCAGGACTAGCACATATAGGATGTTTATCCTGTAATGCTGCAAGAGTTTCCGGAGAGTTAGGAGCAATAGAATCATCTGAAAACAGCAATTTTGCAGCGCCTTTCAAATCTCCATCGCTGACTTTGGACTCAATTTTGTGAATTAATGTATGTGAATTGGATAAGTGTGATGTATGGTTACTAGAACGTGAATATTTTTGATATGGTTGCCCAACAGTATCAAAATTATTACAATTATTCTTAAGGGATGAAGTGAGTGATTGGTTATTTGTTTTATCAGCGTGTAGAATTTGAAATGCGAAAGTCAAAAGGCTTTCCCATCTTTTTGAAGAGGTAGGATCTGAAAGTATGCTTTTAATTTTGGAGGATAAGTGTAAGGCTACAGTAATGCGCGCACCTTTAGGTATTCTTTTAACTACCGGAGTTGAAAATTTTAATGATGAGAGTGTTTGCCAGAACTGAATTGATGATGTGGAATTCGAAGTAGATGGATGTGTGGATGATGAGATGGATGCAGAAATGGATTGAGGGTGAATAGATGAATTCTGAAGAGAAGGAATTTGATTAAAATTATTATTATTCTTATGAAATCTGCCTACATGAATATTCAATCCTTTAGTACCTTTAAAAAATTTGGGCTGGGAGCACTGACCGCACTGAACATAAACTGAGTTGGGTACTGACGACGCGGACTGAGACATGGGCTCCGTTTTTGCCAAACAATAACATAACAAAGCTAAAATAAAATTAAAACTTACCAATATAAACAATAATATCATAAAAACACGCACTGACACCAAATAATGTCAAAAAAATTTGAGACTGCGCACAGGACTCCATACACCAAAGAGAGCCGTAGAGAGCCGAGAAGTGTTCAACAAAATAAAAACTTTATTGTACCGCTTACAGAAGGGTCTTTACTACGCTGTGAGAAAGGTAGAACGTAGTTTTCGTGGCACCAGTCAGGTAGCCTATCTTATGTCCTCGACGCTGACATTCTTGCTGCTGACGCTGAGCTTCCATAAAGATGTTCCGGGATTCTCCTTTAGGCTCCTACTGCTCAGGCAACTTCAGCTCAAAAATAACAGTTCAACGTCTGTACAACGCCTTTTGAAAACCGGTATTGCGCGGTATTTATTTTATGATTTTAATATTTTTAATAATTTAAGTAAGTCATCTCATTTTATTTATTTACAATAATAGCTTTAAACTTTCCAAAATAATGTTATTTTCAATATTTTGTAGAAAGAAAAGCCATTTTTTAGGTTGTTAACTTAATTTCACTGATTCTAAATTGTTTTGATTAGTTTTTCAACCTAGATTTTAACAAATGGCAGATGATAATATACCATCAATCCATTTTACCATGATATTACTAACCAAAACATTGACATATTTGACATGTAGACATGTTGTTTGACGCATTCCGTGCAAGTAATGATTAGTGAAATGGCAGGGAAAACTGAAAATTTCAATTTATTTGATTTGTAATTTTTTAGGAACTTAATTTCACTGATTCTAAATTGTTTTGATTAGTTTTTCAACCTAGATTTTAACAAATGGCAGATGATAATATACCATCAATCCATTTTACCATGATATTACTAACAAAAACATTGATATATTCGACATGTAACATGTTGTTTGACGCATTCCGTCAAGTAATGATTAGTGAAATGGCAGAGAAAACTAAATTTGACAATATCTTGAAATCAACTGTATTCATAAAATCAAAAAGTTTTAAGTTTGGCAATAAAAGCTAAATGTAAATTAGGCGTAGCTCTCATTCTCCATTTATTTATTGATAGAAAGCCAGTCTTTAATTCACGACTCAGACGTACCCGTCGTCTTTAATCTTTTGTTTCGGATTCGAAGAGTTCTTAATCTATTCAGCCATTAGGCTAACAATCACAAATAATTCAAAATCCACCAAGACTTTGTCCTTACAAACGGAATCCATTGTTTTGAAATGTAAATTCGTCTGCACTTCGGCTTCCTTTCGTTACGCGAACGGACAAGTGTGAGATGGAAATTTATTTATTGAACGATAAAAAAATCACGGCGCCGGAGCAAATATTTACATAGCCAGTAGGTGGGTCACTGACCGAAACTGACTTCCCGAAAATATCTTCTGACCGATGGTGTACGATACACACATACACATGTACCTATTTATAAAGAACTACGGGTTCAACTACGGATAGATGAAGTTTTTTTCGGTGACCCAACTTCCTTGTAAGTAAACGGTAGTGTTAACATCTCTTTGGATTAAAAAATAGGTCTATTGATCTAATTTTTTTTACTACTCATTTAAACTCGTCATAAAACTTTACACTTACACATTTAAACTCGATAATATACTAAGAAAAGATATAAAGAAAGTATTGCCATCGTGGATTTGAATTGAAAAACAAAGTTACAATAGATCCGCAAGGGTTGCAGTGACGGAGAGGCTCATAGTCATCCTACCTCGAATAGCCATCGTGGATTTTTTTATACAAACCAAGACGCTAATGTCATTTTATGCGCCTCGCTGGTGCATAGCAGCTAATGCGGGTACTAAAATTACATATATGTATGTACATGGCAATGTACTGCACTCGTCAGTACAAAAATAAATGTTTGCGTAAAAACGTCCTGCCGCTTGTTCGTGTCGGTCGGTCGGTCGTGCTTGCCCACAAACTAACCGAGTGCCATGAAATTTTAGAATTATTTATCAACTAATTTTGAGTGATTTTTTTCTACATACATACATAGTAAGAAATGCAAAAATATCGAAAACTGGTTTCAACGATTTTGACCAAATTTTGCATATTAATAACAAATTTCCAGGAATAACGAGATGTGACATCTATCTTTAAGTGACTAGTGCAGTGCGTGACTACACGGGGTTTTGAAATGCTGAAGTCCAAAACCTGGGTGGCATTGAGCTATTTCGGGCAACTTACTAAAAAAAAAAAAACATATAGTCATTTTCTATTGATTTTTGTTAAACTTAATTGTGTGTAAGTACGTTTTTGGGAGGAAATCTACTTACAGTGTCGTTATAACTTAATAAAGAAACATTCTTCAAATTTATACGCGGAACTTGAATAAGAGAGATACGGTGAACTGCGACCGCGGAGAGTGTATCTGGCACACACTTGAAATTGAAATGAATTGTTTGTGGAGGCAAGCCCGCGACTAGACTGCTCTGCGGTTTGCTCCCGCCCCGACGTAAATTGGATCCCGAATGAGATGTCTTTTTCAAACGGTCGCATGTTTGCTTGTCCACTTCTAACCGCTAGTATTCCATTTAATGATCTTTGTTTTGCGATGTTTTCTGATTGCATCGAGATTGATTGGCATATAGTAACCAATTAAATTGGTTTCCTGACACAATTTGAAAACATCCACATTATATTCATTCAGAAAGACCCATTCTTTCCGAAATCATTCTTTTACTTTTTCTTTCGAGTATGATTTGACTAAAGAGAGAAATAGATAATATTATTTTGGACCAGAAAATGATATACATATTTGTATATAATATACAATTCAAGTTGAAATGGCAGTGGGCAGGGCACATAGCCATAGCACGTAGAACTGTGGCCGATGGGGCCGAAAGGTTCTCAAGTGGAGCTGGAGACCACGCACCGGCAAGCACAGCGTAGGAAGACCAGCCACGAGATGGGCAGATGACCTCATACAAGTGGTAGGAAGACGCTGGATGCAAGTCGCTTCCAATCGGTCTTTTTGGAAATCCATGGGGGAGGCCTATGTCCAGCAGTGGACTTCTTATGGCTGAGATGATGATGATGATGATACAATTCAAATTTCCTGTCTGATCCAACGCAAAGCTAAATTGCTGCTCCTAGAGACGTGACATTTGGAGATTGTAGTCTTTACGAAGTGTAGGCCACCACCAACAAATTAACTCACGACTGCCGGTAACATCGCGAGACTTAGGCCTTCCGTACACGTGACTACTCTGAAAGCGACTCGAGTTTGATAAGCATATCATACGCGTCTATTTTAAATACAATTGGCCCCGCCATACAATTTCGTTATTGTTAGAATTAGAGCACGGTGCGATGGGTTGAAATAATGAAATTAATTAAATACATCGCAGTTGCGTATGCGTTTCAAACTGAAGTTGTATTTGAATAGTCCCGTGTGTAGAAGGTGCCCACAAGTTCTCTTGACATCTGTACTTAATGTTATCTTTGTTATTTTGTTATCATGTGGTTTTTAATAAAGTGTTATCTATCTATCTATCTATCTGTGCATGAAAGATACAGGGCTCTCGTATGAAATTTTATTGCCATTGAACAGCAAATAACAATGCGGCTCGCGCCTCGTGACTGCCCTTGCGATTTTGTCTTTCGATTAAACCACTGACATAAATCCTCGCGTATTTATTATTATCGATTCGAAACTGAATCCTAAACCTAATTTATCCGCTGAGATTGTAGTAACGTTCGATTACAGAAGAGTTATAAGGGAAATATTATTTGAAGTTTTCTCGACAAATGGTATGCCTTTATTATCTGATCATTGGAAAGATAACACACCGCGTCACATAAACAAATAATCATAGACAGTAAGATGTAAAACACACACAATATAGGTCCTGCAACTCAGTTGGTAGTATATCTGCCTGCAAAGCTGTGTAGGTCATGGGTTCGATCCCCACTCAGGATAAACATTTATATGATGAGCATGGATGCTTGTTCCGTGTCTGGGTGTTTCAATACATAATGTATTCTATCAGCCATCTAGTTTCCATAGTACAAGCTTTGCTTAGTTTGGGCTAGATGGTGTTGTATGAAATGTCCACCAATTTTTATTTATTTAAAATGATAGATGAAATCTGTTTAAACAGATGGTTAACCATAAATCCACATTTTTTTTTTGAAGATGTTCCACAAATCAATTCCAATGCCGCTTCCACTTGATTCCATAAAGGTAAGTTTGACACGGCGCGTTACAATTTCCATTGTTACAGCCAATGTCCCAGATGACTAAGCGAACATCAATGTAATATGGTTTGTTGATTTTTAGGGTTCCGTACCTCAAAAGGAAAAAACGGAACCCTTATAGAATCACTTTGTTGTCCGTCTGTCTGTCTGTCTGTCTGTCCGTCTGTCTGTCTGTCTGTCCGTCCGTCCGGGTGTCAAGACCTTTATCTCAGGAACGCGTAAAGGTATCGTATTGAAATTAAAACCATATACCTACGCAGATCCATAGTCTCTTGCTGCAGAAAGAAAAATCAAATTTCTCAGTTTTCGAAAAAAAAAGTTACAGCCAAATATGTCGTAAAAAATACACATTTCGACACTCAAGAGGGAAAAACCTATGAGGTACTTCCCGTTCACCTAGAACTATGAAATTTGGCAAGAAGAATTGTGTTATAGTACACATATGGGAAAAAATCCGAAAACTGGTTTTTTTTTATTTAATCACAAAAAAACAGTGTCACAAAAAATGCAAGGAATGAGGGTCCAAATTTTAATTTATTTATTTTATTTTAATTAACCGTATCATGTGGGGTATCATATGAAAGAGCATAATTAGCATAAGTTAAAACAGATTTTTAAATATTTTAATGATGTATATTTTTCGGTTTATGAAGGAAAATATAAAAAATATATATTATTTCCCCCTTTTATCTACTAGTTTGTACGGAATCCTCCTCGGTGGGCGAGTCTGACTGGCACTTGTCCGGTTTTTTTTTGTTGCGTTGAGCACGTTCTGTACATTTAGCGAGTTATACATAATATGCATATAGCGAGTTATATATAATAATTCAGATGAGGAGCGGTTGTGTAATTGCATACGCGAAGGTGTCTGGAGCCCGGGGTCGAGTGCTGCTCTAGAGGTGCCACATCGGCCGTGGATGGATATTGTACGTGCCTGACGCTAACTTAGCCTATTAGCGCTGGGCGCTTTGCCATTTATGGCTCGCCATTAGCTGCCAGATATGCACTATCTTCGCTAAATATTGATATATGGAAGTATTTGCAGCGCTGGTAGCTAACCAGTGATGTAAATGTTGTAGCGTGGCGTGCATTTCACATTTTGTTCATCATCTGCTTGAGTTGTTTACAAAACATCGTACAGCATATAGCATGGTGGTGGGATCTAGTGGCCTACCATTTCTAGTTGCAAATATTTCCCAAACATTTACTAGGTCGTAAATCGTTCGTCGCGCATACCAACATTAATTTTGAAGATATGGAATGACTGAATGGGTTTACAAAAAAACCGTCACATATTGCTTTTTTTTACATTACTTAAATAGATCTATGATTGACCACCGGCATCGCAAATTTTTGATAAAAAATTTATTCATATTTCATAAATGAGTTTGTGTGTCTTTTTAAGAATTAAAATAAAATTTGTTGAACATTTCTAATACCTATATAGCATTCTAGGTCTATTTAGAAATAAAATAAATTATCAACATTTTTTATAACAGTCATTTGATTATCTCCAAAAATATTAGTTTCCGCGAGAGAGACAGACGATTACCTTACAGACCTTATAGAATCTTAAGTGCATATCGACTCATGCAATTTGGCCGGAATAACTGCATACATACGAGACAAGTATCTATATTAACAGAAAAACAAAATACCCGACTGCAGAAAACCAGTTTTTAATATAATATGGGAAATATAAAAGGGAAACTTACGCAGTCGGGATATAAAAATCTTTAGGGCATTTCGGCTGTGAATTTAGACTCATGGCGGACTAGGCCTTTTTACCCTAATTTACCACACTCGTTGTATTTAAATATAAATCAAATTCAATTCATAGCCTGAAAAAAAAGGCTGGTCTTCCGTTTGTATTTAAAAGATCTTACGTGAGGAATAGGAGTATTGAAGAAGCCCTTCTCAGTCAGAATCAGTTATCATCAATCGTTACTTGCCCTTCGGAATCTCACGAATTAGTGTGCGGGAAGGGACATTTGTTACCAGTTGTATTTCTCAACAATGAACATCTGACGTACCGGAGACTGACGTGGCCTGCACCGTCAATTAGTTTCTTGCGACGGTGATTTCTGAGATAAACCGTGTTCGCTTTAATGTGCCTTTAATTTTTATTGCCGCTATCTTATCTTGTTTCAAGAAATGATTTTTAGTTAAATAGCCGCGGTTTTATCTGCAATTTTATGGGGATCATTATTTATTTCGATAATTAAAAGTAGTGTACTTTTAATTCGTAGTATACTTTGAAAATAACGAATAACGAACACGAATTTTCGCATTCGAAAATAACGAATAACGAACACGAATTTTCGCATTCATAATATATGTGTGTGATTTGATCAATAACCTTAATTTTATATTGTTAGGACTCGACTAGCTCATCGACACAATAACAGTCGATTGTCACGCCACATGCGAGTGTGCCGCGAACTGAACTTATTTGACGCACATTTCAAGTGGCAGTGAATGTCACCAGATGTTAAATCGTGGATTCGCGGCGCGATTACCACTAATGTTTGATTCCTTGGACATTAGACACTCACTTATGCCTACATACCTAAAATTATCATAATGAAATAGATATATAATTTGACAACGCCCGTGGATACGAGTTGGTAGATATGATACTCTTCGTATATCTCTATAAAATATTGGTTTATAGTTTGTATTGCACCATTCTCTCAGCGAAAATAAATTACGGTCGCCCACAGTATGATTGCTTCAAAGAAAAGAGCCTCCCATGACATAAATCAGCAATTTCTGTGAGTGTCGCTGAGCGACATTAGGTTAACCCGTCGACTTTGAAGTAGCATTGCCTTCGACAAAAGCTCCTAACGTTGTGCAATTTTCACGGAGTACGCTCTTTGTCTTAGAAAACGGATTAAACGATTTTTAAAAGCAATGCTCTTTCTTACAGAGTTTGATATTCTACTTAGATCGTTCGCATTTTATCACAAAAATCTTACCTCACTTATGGTCACTTTTCTTTCCGTAACTCACCTCAAAACAGTTTTCGAATGTGGTGGGTTAATGAAACTTAAAATAAATAAAACTAATTGACTCTTGACTCTACTGGAATATATTTTTATTTGTTTTGCTTCTTTAATCAAAAGTATATTATAAAGGAAAATCGTAAGTGCATTGCCTCTGGGCGTAGTCTATTATTTCCTCTGTGGTGTAGTCTCTCAAACCAAAAAGTTTGGTCTGGCTCTGGAGTATTTTAAGTTCGTAGAAGTTGAACTTAGTTCATTTATTAAAAGCAAGCATTTTCCTGACACTGACTTATTTTTATAGTTAACTAGCCGCATTCCTCGTTTTGCCCGCGATTGAGAAATTTTTGTGTATGTCTACACTTCACAAGGAAGGCAACCACCAGATTTCATGCATCTAGGAGTAGTGGTTTGTATAGGCAGCACGTTATCTGCCCATCAGTCAATCAGGATGAAGGCATATTATTTCTAAAGTTATAGATTTTTTGTCCTAGGTACAATACTTTATGGCGCTATTTTAATTTCTGGTAAGAAACACAATAATTACACAATTCTTTGTTAAATAAGACAATGATTTGGATTAAAATCTGGTGCTGCGTGAATGTATATTTAATGCTTTTGTTATTGTAAGCAGATATGTGCGGTTAAATTATGTGTAATTGATAGAAATTATTGCTATTGTTTTGTGAGTAATATTTATTTCAATTCAATTATGTTCTTTCAAAACAGAAACGTCGGTGATGAGAACCTATTTACCACGTCATCGACCACAGGCGAGCAGCGTAGTTTAGTGTTGAAACTTTCTGTATACTTTGCTTTACCGTATGATTTCCGAACGAAGGTTCCAAATATATATTGTATATATATATATATATATATATATATATATATATATATATAATAAATACAAGAATAAGTCGTGAACCGTTTAGAAAATGGAGAAAAGTTGTAGATGCCGGGCACGGTCTCCGTAGCCGCGACACTATCGGAAGAAGCTCTAGGTACTTCGCCTCTGCTCCAAATCGGGTGAATATTAAATTTCACACATGCATCTCTGGCTGCGTACTCCATAGTAATGTGCCACAAATTCTGGAACGCTTAGTAAATTGCATGGAACATTCCGTATTAATTAATCAAGGCTACGAATGGATTTCATTAAATTTGACTTTTGGTGCTTAATTGGCGTGAATCCTGTATTTCTTTAGTCCATGGTATTGCAATTATTCCGACTCTTCTCTATAAGTAAGAATAGTTATAGAGAATAGCCGATCAGTGGCTTAATAAAACATCACTTATTTTGGTATCAAGGTGTTCAGACACCTCCAGTTAAACCGGCACTTAGGGTGAATCTTGTAAACTTATATTGTCCACCGTATTAAATAACTGTAAGAGAACAACACACTAAAGTTACTGTTTGTGATCTATTACCGCATAAAGTAATACATCCAAATTGTAATCTTGTGATTATACTCTAATTCTGTTGGGGCGATAAGGCCTGCATTTCATATGAAAAAATCTGAACATAATCAATGTAAGCCTTGCCTGCGTTACAGTGTTGCGAATAAAATGTTGGTTCAACGCAACAATTTGCTGCGGAGTTGCGTTGTTGTGGAGATGAGTACTGAATTAGCCATTAATAACCACCACTTAGTGCTATTAAAGTCAGTTGCGTAGGTAGAGGGGAGCGACCTCACAAGCGCCACAACATATTTGTTGTTGCTCTACTGAATTCCAAGCGAATAAATTGTTGGAAGCGTTAAAGCTCAGTCTGCCATTCGGCGTTGATATAATCTAGTTGGAGATTCCGAGCACGGCGGTTGGCTGCCACGGCAATATGAAGGAATCGCTGGGTCGCCATTACAGTTACCAAATAGGGAATATTTTGTACCCGGCAGACGTGCTGCCATATAAACGTGTGGTAATAAACTGCCGTTGGGCGCTAAATTATACTGCTATGCAAGTAAGTACGTCCTGCCTGAGTCATATTGGTGTAATTGATTAAACTTTGAACTCAAATCTGTTTTATAATCCATACCAGCTGGATTTTAAATTTATGTTACAGATTGATTGACAGTAACTGCTAGATATTTCGTTATAGATCTACCTATAGACAGAAGTGCAAGCTTCTTTTAAATTAACTTGAAACCGAAACTGAGATTTTAGCTTCGTCACACGTAAGCCCGCCTCTTCCATGTAGTGAGACTATTGCAAGCGTCATCGGCATGCCGTCGACGACAACCCTCAACCCTCGTTAGGGTCTGTCCACTACGACAAATCGAGTTTTCTACAATCCTCTGTGCCTACCCTCATTGTCATTCTTGGTAAGCTAGCCACGTACTTCAAATTTACGCGGTTTTCTAAAGAGCCTAAGCTTATTTTATTACGGCTCGTCACAAGAAATGATTGCATAATTTTATTTTATCTTATTTTGAGAGAAAACAAAACATTTGTCTATTTTAAAACCCGTTCTTGAACGTTAGATTTATTGTGAACCAGTAAATCTCTTGACGTACTATGGGCAGACGATTGTGAGAGCCACTCGAGGCAGCCCTCGAAACTTTGCCAATATCTTCCCCGTTTCTCCGTCCATAGTTTTCACTTCAAACAGGCTCAATGTGAGGAGATTCTCTCCATTTTATAGTCAGCATTTAGTATTCCTGACGTCGAGTAGTCAGGTTTCACAGTGCGCTAAGCCAGCATTAGACCTTTAAAATCCCGATACTATTAGCATAGCGTCTCGTTTTATTTCCTATATAAATTAGACGCTTATTGCGACGACACCGAACGCTGTGCAGGCTCTGTGTTCAGTGCAATCAGCTGGCTTAATTTTATGTGTTTGCGTAATATCTATCTATAGGCTATGGGAATACCTACTTTACCACCGGCATGCTACCGCCGCTATTGGACTGGAAAATTGTCTTGTTGCGTTCGGATTTCGTACTCATTTGTGTGACTGTATTTCTGCGTTATTTTCATTCATATTCATAGATGCGAGTACAATACACCCGACTCTTCATTTCGTGTCAGTGGCTTGGTTTTGCTGACAGCTGTCTGTGAACGAAACTAATTGCGATTCAAAATGCGAATACCGAATTCTTCCTCGACATTGAGTGTTTTAGTGTGTGTACGAGTAAATGTGTATATATATTGTATCTTGTAGCCGTAGATTAAGTCTTGGCACCGTTAGTTAGAATCCTCTTTATATGTAGTGTCTCATATACTATATTTTACAATTCTTATTTTGTGTTCACAATATTTTATTTAGGTTTATACAATATACGGGGTTATTGCGATATCATGTACTAAGCAAAAAAATAGGTAATTGTATTCAATTTTCAATTTCAATTTCAAATCTTTATTTGTCATAAAGGCATACAATTTAATACAACGCCAGTGTATATAAAATAATTAATCCTAGCGGTACAAATATGGAAAGATGAGATGTTTATTCCAAGTGCAAAGGCTTATTTAAAACTTCAAGCATGAAAGTAAGTTGTAGGTAATTGTATTAATCATTGCGAACTGCTATAAATTAGCCCCATTGACCCCCGACAAATCAATCTAATAGCTTTTCGCGAATTTTGTGTTGCCCGCATAGAAAAACTTGTTTGTAATTATGAGTATGATGTCCTCCTTCGGTTTATCCTAATGACCCTGTTTATATATAAGTCCATATATATGTTTATATATAGTATATGTGTACACAATATTTGTATTTAGTATATTTTTAGAAATATTTATGTATGCTTAGGTTTTTACTATAGTATTTATACAAACACCACCGCCCAATAACTATATAATCTCTTACATCCTAATGTTGTCTGGAAGAGACAAAGGGCGGTCTTATCGCTGTTAGCGATAAGACCGCCCTTTGTGCCATTGTTTTATATGTGTTTTTGTTATTTTTATTCTTTTTGTGGTGTCAATAAAGTGTTATTGATTGATTGACCCTGCATAGATAGATAGATAGATAACACTTTATTAAAACCACATGATAACAAAATAACATTAAGTACTTAGAGCTAGGTTTTAATTGGCGACCTTATCGCTTAGAGCGGTCTCTTCCAGACAACCATGCAAGGACAGGAATTGTATGTTAAAAACAGCACTGGCCTATAAATAATAAAAGAACAACTAAATAAGAATGATAAGTAAACATAATATTTTACAAATTAATATATTTACACACATATATTATATATATATATATATTATTATATAATACATAACCATAAATATATACCTAAAGATAATAAACATACATACAATTACGTAAATATCTACATAAAATATCATAAACAGTCATATGTATATACATGCATGTGTCAGCTGATTTCAAAAATCTATTTTATAATTACGGTAATTGAATGTCTTCTAATTTTTTTCCTTTTTTGGGGCGATGCGTCAGTCCTATACTATAGGCATACGGCGATTGGCACATGTGCCTAAGTTTTATTTTTAATTCTTGTGCACTTAGTCTTTTATTTTCTTGGCCATAGATAATATCTTGTAACTGTGCATACATAACTACTTTAACTAGCTTTTAGATATTTTAACACTCGTGCCGTTCTATTTTAACGACCCGCATTACGTGACAGTAACATAACAGAAATTGTGGATGGTTGCATAAGTAGTTATATGGGTACTTGTTCATTTATCATGAAATCGGAATTACCCATCCACTGAAATATTTCAACGATGACAAATAAACACACTTGCAATCAATGCGAAGGCTTCTTCTTATTTCACTATAGCGTGATTAAAATGTCGAGGAGGGTGTTAGACGTTTCGCCGTATACCACCGCTACGTTCGCCATCGCGCCGCTATGAGTGGCGCAGTATGCAAATATTTGTGCGAACGACGGTATACCATGACAGAAGTATATGAGCATAGTCCTCCGAGATTGAAGTTGTCTCGCTATGACGTCATCACCATTTTAATTGAATAAATATGCGAATTCGTACCTTTGTTTTTCATATTAACCAACTTACTAGTTGTCTAAATATAGTATAAAACAATAAATCAAAGTTACGTTAGTGTGATTTTGTCAACAATACCAACATGATGTTAAAGATACATTTACCCTTTTCATAGCCTTACGCATATTTTCGTATGTTTTCCTCCCTTGGAACAGGAAATTACTGGATGAACTTCTAAATATATACGAAACAATATCTCCAAAAAATATTTTAAGCATTTTCCATAGTCCATGGATCGATTAAAATTGAAACAATATATAGTAAACAATCATGGCGTAGTAAATGAAGTTGTCAAAGCCCGTGCAAAAGCTCAAATTTGCTAAAATTGGTTTGAAAATTAGTATTATTTAATTAACCGGAAAAAAACTCACCGTATTAATAGTTCAAATAAAAATATTCCAACCGGTTTCGGGAATGTGTAATATAAATGAATCTCACGGAAGTTTTAGGTATAATTAATTAGGATTGTAAATTAATTTCAACATTTCAAAAAAAAAAAAAGTATAGTTCTAGAACGATATACGTAATTGATTAAAGAAATATGAAGCCTATTCGGTTGCAATAATTTAATGCACTCTAAAAAAAACTGTACAGCCTCATAAAATATGAATAAACCAGATCCCATGAAATTTTATCTGTTTTGGATAACGGGCGAGGATCTTATTGAAATCGGTTTATAGACACCATCTTGGCCCGTTTATGGTTGATCGCCGTAAGGATATGAATATGCTTTCCCCTGTAATGGAATTGAATGTACTCGTATAAATGTACATTTGCATCGAAATCGGCTTTGCGTTTACGTTTATCTTCGTTACTACATATATATTTAGGAGAAACGTCGCGCGCTCACTCAACATTAGTGGTAGAAAACAGTTTTCTTTTTGTGTGATAAAATGCGTAATGTACTGGTGAACTTTGCCGCGACAACAATAGTCTTATAGAAAAGTAGTATAATATTACTGTTATCTCTAATTTGTGCATCCTAATTTAATATTATAAAACCGAAAGTAGTTATTCTTGTGTCTCTCTGTCTATTTGTGACCTTTTCACGTTTAATCTGCTAAACCGATCGTTATGAAATATGACACAGATAACAAGCTGAGATAGCTAATGTTATCCATCATTACGCCGGCGAACCCGCGGATCACAACTAGTCATGTATATAAAATAATGAAAAATAAATAAATATAAAAGTAGTGTCCGAAAAAACACTATATTATCCAGCCAAAGAGCCGCCAGTCTTCGACCAGATTTGGGACTGTCAGTTCGGTGTTGACCGATTCTAGGACGAGTGCATGACCCGAGGAGGCGACTCTGACGGTTCTGAATCCGACTAACACTCCTTGACCGATTAAATTCATAAGTATTTTCGGACACAATAATTATAAAAGAGTTATCTATCTGTACTACAAATATGTTAAAATACAGTATATAAATACACCTAGTACCACATATATAAATACAGTAGTAAAATAAATAAGGCTATACAGTATAAGTCTATACAAAACTGGTATTAAGTAGATATGAATGTATATTATATTTAAACGTTCTCAAGCAATTCCTTACTGTTTAAGAGTCTCCATCTTTATATTATCAGAGCTAGTGAATAAAATGAAATCCCTGGAAGATTTCTTGAAACATCGTTTCTCAGTTAAATATTGAAGTAGCCAAAGGAATGGAGTTCCGAAAGTTTACACTAAAGATGGGCGATCCCAGAGTACTGAATAAATTTTCCTCTTTATTTTCATAGCAACTCACTCAGCAGCGGATGGAGTGTGGTTAATAAATTAGCAGGCGTTTTTAAAGCAAAATCAGATTTGTCAGAACTTTATAGAAACTGATAGATAACACAAATAACAAGTAGTCATGGGCGTACCCAGGGGGGGGCAGGGGGGGGCAGCTGCCCCCCCCCCCCCCCCCCCCCCCTGGAAGCTCGCAGAAAATGTATGAACTCGCCTAATTACCTACTAATCAAAGTTTAAATGGTGCCTTATGTGCTAACTTTTAAATAAACCGCGCAGTAGACACTGGCAAAATGCACGGTGCAATTATTATTGCCATAAAAAAACCACGCAGTGAGCAAGCGCTACAGTCGCCAGCCACCGCGCACCGCCGCGGCGACGATGACGGACGAAGAATACCGAATCTAGCTGAGCGTTCGTATTCTTGGCGGTAGGGAATTGCGAGCGACTAGCATTTATTTTATTTGACATGTTATGCTAAGGCTTTGAATCTTGAGAGCTGCGTCTTCCAAGGACAGCAAGCTGCCAACAATATAGAGCAAATCAACCAGCTGGTTCCTTAAGCGAATATTTTCGCCGATCGTTCAAAGTTATTTAATATCCTTTGCATTTTGAGCCATGTCAGTACTGTGACAACATTAACAGCAAATCAGTATATGAATACCTAAAATTTAATATTATTATTAATAGTATTATTTTTATATTATTTTTAGTAAGTAAGTATTTTTAGTAGACTGAGTAAGAAGGAGGGTTATGATTTTCAAGTGTATGTATGTATGTATATGGGTATGTTTCTATATGATCGCGTACAAGCCTAAGCGGCTTGACCGATTCTGATGTGCGAGGTGTCGTAAAACTCCAACGAGCTTTTTCGTAATAAATAAGTGATTTCACTAGAATTATTCTAAATAATGCGCCCTTATAGTCTTTTACAGCGGTACTTTGTCATAAAAACGTATGTTTGTAATTTTCTATAAAGTCATGTTTTTTAATTAGGAATAATAAATTTGCAATCAATGCATTCAAATGGCTGTATTTATAATTTTTGATAACGTAAAAGTCGTTCTAATCCCTGTCGGATATTTCATTTTTCTCTTAACATAAATACTTGTTTGGTTCATCTGGGCCACAAAACCTAGGACACGTTAACAAGATCAATGAATCAAATTATTTCCAAGATTTAATTTTAAAAACCTTCTAAATTTTCGCGCTCACTTCGCTCGCGTTTTTACTACTTGAACATAGAAATACTGTGGGCTCACTTGTATGAGAAATAAAGCATATTACTTTAAAAACACATTTTTTTTTTTTTAAAAAGTTTTAAAAATTTTCGCGCTCGCTTCGCTCGCGCTTGATTATTTCCTATTATTTTTACCCAACCACATAAGAAAGAGGGTTAAATTTATTCGAGTAAATATATGTATGTATGTGGGTATGTTTCTATAAGATCGCCTACAAGCTAGTGAACTTGCTAATACAATCAAATAATTCACAAAAAACAATCACTAAGCAAAAATTGTTTCCCAACTGTCAAGAAAGTAGCGTGTATCTTGTAGGTATGTTTGTAATTTTCTATAAAGTCATAAGTTTAAATTTAATCAGGAATAATAATTTGCGATCAATAAATTCAAATCGTTATATTTATAATTTTTTATAGCGTAAAAGTCGTTCTTATCCAGTCGGTTATTTCATTTTTCTTTTAACACAGATACTTGTATGGTTTATCTGGGTCACAAAAACCTAGGACACGCTAACAAGATCAATGAATCAAATTACTTCCAAGATTTAATTTAAATAACCTTTTCAATTTTCGCGTTTAACATTTTTCTAATTTAATATAGAAGTACTGTGGGCTCACTAATACGAGAAATAAAGCATATTACTTTAAAACATTACAAAAAATTTCGCGCTCGCTTCGCTCGCGCTATTTATTACCTATGTTTTATTATTAACCAACAAAATTATTACTCTCCCCCTCCCTCCCCCCTCCCCGCTATGTATCATGTAGGTGTTTTTGTGTAGTGTGTATGACAAAACAGCTGCGAACGATCTGACCTAAAAAATCTGACTTGCCCCCCCCTAGACCAGAAGCTGGGTACGCCCATGCAAGTAGTCATTAACATTTGTAACCCCGAGCCAAAAAGAGGGGTGTTATAAGTTTGACGTGTGTATCTCTATATTTGTGTGTCTGTGGCATCGTACCTCTGAAACGGATGGACCGATTTTGATCTAGTTTTTCTTGTTTGAAAGAGGAATTCATCGAGAGTGTCCTTAGCTATGTATATGTTTCGTCAAAATCGTTTCAGCCATTTTTTCTTGTCGGGGGCTTTTGAATTTTCTAAACGTCTAAAAATATTTGTTTCTTGTCGGTTTAAGTTTTTTTTTTTTTTTGATTATGTAGACAAGTTTACGTAAACAAAGACGCTGTCTCTTTTCTGTTTCTTTGTTTACCTGACTACTCCAAATGGTGTTTTCACTTAAGTATAGTCATGCCTTCGTGGAGTTATCTGAAAGTAGTTGTTAAACACATTTTTTAGGGTTCCGTACCTCATAGGAAAAAACGGAACCCTTATAGGATCACTTTGTTGTCCGTCTGTCCGTCTATCCGTCCGTCCGGGTGTCAAGACCTTTATCTCGGGAACGCGTGAAGGTATCGAGTTAAAATTAAAAGCATACACGCAGATCCATAGTATCTTGCTGCAGAAAGAAAAATAAAATTTCTCAGTTTTCGTAAAAAAAAGTTACAGCCGAATATGTCGTAAAAAACGCACATTTCGACACTCACAGAGGTATCAAAACCTATGGGGTACTTACCGTTGACATAGAACTCTGAAATTTGGCAAGAAGCATTGTGTTAGAGTACACATATAGGAAAAAAATCCGAAAACCGGACATTTTTAATTTAATCACAAAAAAATAGTGTCGTTATGCGAGGATGAGGTTCGAAATTTTAAAGTGAATTAACCGTATCATGTGGGGTATCATATGAAAGAGCTTAATTAGCATTAGTTAAAACAGGTTTTTAAATATTTTTACAATGTATATTTTTCGCTATAAAAAGGAAAAAAAAAAAATGATTTCCCCCTTTTATTTACTAGTTTGTACGGAACCCTCGGTGGGCGAGTCTGACTCGCACTTGTCCGGTTTTTTATTATTGTATAAGTGCTCCCAATGCTCACAATGAACGATGAAACTAATTAGCTCAAATCTAATGAAAAACGCTTATGATAAGAAATTGATGTTACATCTACATCGACACTTCAGGAATATTTTGTGCCAACTTAAAACTCCATCATGAAGCCAGCTTCATTGTGCCATATACATAGTATTATCACATTGTCCTCGAAGTTACCTACGTAAATAGACCGTTTCCAATTTTTTTACGTCTACTCGTACAAAATGCTTTAAATATAAATACAAGCATGTACAAAAGAGAAGAAAAAACAAAGTATTCGGCATTGTCTGTAAGAATAGTTACCCCAGAACCGCAATCGCAAATGCAGCTCCTTCTAAAAATGCCAAGTACTCTCTAAAGCCTCTCGGCGGCTCTCCCACAGATTAAGCTTTGCTTACTACCCTGGAAATAGTAGCCGAATGTGAGTTTTAAAGTTTACTCTAAAGATAACTCGCCGCCTTCGCTTCCTCCGACTGAGGATTAGCTTTTCCATTTCACGGTACATATACCTACCGTGTGATATTTAGCTGCACGTCCGGGTACGTTCCGTTACTTGGATGACATATTCCCTCTCTTCCCCCCCCGTTATTAGGTTAGGTTAGAAACACCTTATATTGTTTGAGTGTTGTACATACTGAAGTATCTACAAATTTATAGGCAGTTCAAAAAATTTACATCTCCAACGAGACTTGAACCCGCATTATATCAGTTGTTGAAACGCATTATTACCCTCCTTCGACAATCGGGTAAATAACGTCGCAGTCAGCATTAGATTTTTTACATGATGAACATACAACGCGTTCAACCTTAACACACTAGATGTTTAGTGATGCCAGAGTCGAAGATATCGAAGATCTTCGACATCGGCACACTTTGGATATGGATTGGCTCTCAAACGAGCCAATCTATATAGAGCCTGCCAGAACACACTGTTAAGAGTGTTTGGCGATTTCCAATATGAGGGTGACAGCTGTGGTTATCTCACAAACTTCCATTTTTTTTATTCCCACCCAGTGCTGCTCTGTTCAGCAAGTACGCAAGCGACTTAGCTAGACCACCGCTACAAAGAGATGTTTGTGATAAAAATCAACTTACCCCAAAACCCCCTCCCCCCGCCCAACCTAATTGAAGGTCGTTGTTATCTCGAATAATAATCCAAACGACAATCTCTGTCCCGCTTTCCACTTAAAAATATTTCCCTGCGAAGTTTTTGTGTAAATATTTGTAAGGAGCTTTTATTGCCCCCCTCTGGCTTAAGACGATTACTCACTGGAAGCGAGGCGGAGCTAGACCGCTGTAATTTACCGCCTCCGCAGGTGTTGCTGTAAAAATAACAGCCGCGTCCAGTGGGACCAGCCTTAACTGTCGTAACTTGTACCTCTATTACACTATTGAAATGTCGCTACGATTTTATACGACAACGTTTTTATTGAGTTGGATAGGGAGCTATTTTGCCTTCAATTCAGCGAAGGTGCGGATAGGTTACGGAGCTCTCTTTTATTGTATCCGTAGTGAGTACTCTACAAGTGCGATATTATTATTTCCTTATCCTCACATTTCAAAATAACGAGTCGAATCTGGAAGAGATTGGTATAAAGCCTAGTTTGCACTATGTTAGGTAAAGGAAATAATTTAATAGTACGGGTACGAAATACTCAGTCTGGAAACACATAAATTAATAGCGAATGTTGCCACGACGCTATAAAGCTAGTCGCTTGCACATTCGCTTCAGATAGAGTACAAACCTCCTGTAACATCTTTTAACTATCGACAAAATAGTTTTATTATACGCGCATGTAGGTCTTGTAATAAGTTTCTTAAGTCTAATCCTGATATAGACCTCTTCCACTCAAGTATAGGATCTATAAAGAAGCGACTGGGTGACAACTTTATCAATAGATATATTTCATCGTCATCATCATCATCTCAGCCATAAGAAATCCACTGCTGGACATAGGCCTCTTCCATGGATTTCCAAAAAGACCGATTGGAAGCGGCTTGCATCCAGCGTCTTCCCGCCACTTGTATGAGGTCATCTGTCCATCTTGTGGCTGGTCTTCCTACGCTGCGCTTGCCGGTGCGTGGTCTCCACTCGAGAACCTTTCGGCCCCATCGACCATCAGTTCCACTGCCACTTCAACTTGCTAATCCGCTGTGCTATATCGGTAACTTTTGTACGTCTACGTATCTCTTCATTTCTGATTCGATCTCGTAGAGAGACTCCGAGCTTAGCCCTCTCCATAGCTCGTTGCGTGTGTGTTGTCGTTGCTTCCTTATAAGGCCCATAGTTAGGGGCCACCTATATACTTGTTTCATTGTAGTTTCCCTTGTAGGTGCAAAATACGTTGTAATTGTATAATGTTATGGTATGTGACACAGTTGGAGGTTGGAACAGTAGCAGCTGTAACACAGGTATTACCTAGCACGGCTGCTCACGGAACACCCCACTGGCCAGATATACTATTTAATAGGATTAATTGTGCTTTGTTATTACAATAATTAAAATGAGGGTAGTTACAAATGTTCTATAAGTGTTTGGAAATAAATGTATTTGTATTTGTATTGTATACCTTATAAGATAAAGTATCTCCGGTACTTATGGTTTATTTAATTACGTATTTTCTTTTCGTCTTTATATAAATACCTACTATTACAAAAGTGTTCAAAATAATATATTAAATCTAATAGTGGAAATTTGTAAATGGCTGAATTGTGTTTAAGTAATCCGCTAAATCCGTTAAATCCGTTAAATCGTTAATTTCTCCAAAATTGTTAAAATAAAATAAATAAATAAAATATCGTTCTATTCTGTAGCTCTTATTTTTTCTAGATGTCCGGTTAATTCGGCAGGTCGTATTACTTTTACCATTCTATCTGAGATTGTAGAGTAGCTGACCTGGCTAGTTAGACAAGTGGCATTCTAATTTCGTGAACGCCAGTAGAATAGAAAGGAAATGTGATATGGGATTGACATTAGCTAACGAAATGCCACGTGACGGCACGTCACAGTTTCTTACAATTCTTACCATTTCGAAGCGTAAGAGTTTGTAGAAATAGAAACGTTTTCCACTTGTCTAAACCTGCAGGTGTAGTGCGAATAGGCTTGAGATTGGATTGAGTAGCGTGCAAGAATAGGGACCATGCAGTGGGCGATAACGGTCTGTAATAAAACATGATATGTTTTTCTACGCTACAAACACGTTAGATTAAAGTTGCATGTCATGCAAATCAATGTCACGCTTGACGAGGGTCCGCGGGACAGGACAGTAGGTATAGGTAACATGTATACAAGTGTAACGATCAATGTAAATTTTGTTGACCCACCAACGAGTAGCGTGGAACGGCCCTCTCTAGCGCCTATAACAGAATTATTGCGGCGAAGTAAAATCCATAAATTATTGTATTTAGTATTGCGAAGTACACCGCAAAAGCGGAAACGCGGCGGTGTTTGCGTTCCCGCGCCTACGGTACTTCCGCCTGCGCCTGTCCTGAACAAATGGAGCGGTCTGCGGTACTGTTGCAGAATGCGCCCTGTGAATGGGCTTCATTGGCCGCACTTATGCAACCGTTTATATATGGAAATGAAACGATAATATCGTTAGATAGAGCGATACAGGCAACACTATAATATAATGCGCGTCGAGTGTTGCCTGTATCGCTGATATACAGACCGACCGCTACCTATACTTATCGATCAATTTTTGATTTTGTAATGATCGTAACTATTCTTAGATTTTTTCGTTAATCATCTGAGCCCGTCAGATGTTGTCCTGCCAGTTTGGCTATTCGCTATTTTGGCCTTCGGTTTGGTTTATTAATTAGACTGATGAGATAATAACTTGATATTATACAAAAGTTACATAGAAAAAAGTGCTTTTCAAATTTTCCAAAATTTTTCAATTCTTGCTCAACTTTCTCTATGGCAAAATAACCTTACTTGGATAATTAATCATCATCATTATCGGATAATTAATATAAAATAATAATAGTTAAATCGGTTCATCTGTTCTCAAGTAAAAGCATTAATAAAGTAAATATCATTTTTACAAATCTCAACAGCATTTGATTTTATATATAAATTCAGGTCAATGCAACATACATTAATGTGTACGTAAAATAAAGGTGCTATTTCGAGCTACAGCGCAAATAACAGTACAAAAGCTGTTAAGCAATAGTGAAACGATGCTACCGCAGCCGCTACGGCGTTTGTATCTCAATCCATAGTTACATTAATTACAAATCAATCTGGACACTGGACATACGACCTCATACAGGTCACAAGAAGACGCTGCTGCTGATTCCAGGTTGCGCGCCTAGCGATTTTTGGTAATCCATAGGATAGGTCTTAGTTCAGTAATTTGAGAATTCTTATGACTGATATAATGATGACATACAAATCAGTGGTGCAACTGCAGGTGTGACGTTGCACTTGTAGTCTGCAGCATAGCTCAGAATAACACCTTAAGGCTGTTGATTATTCAAAACATTTTTTTGCTTATGATATTTTTAAATATTTGCAATGGTCTTTATACAATAGATTATTTTAAATATATACCTACTTAATAATAATTATTCAAGGTTTGCATTTTATTAAACAACAAAATTTTAGGTAGGCAGTCGCGTATACATAATTTTACAACTTCACATTTTAAAAACTTACAGTTGTTCGTGACACACACGTTCACAGACTGACAGCAAGAATTACCTAAATTTACCTAAAATCAGGAAACCTGTGTCAGTAAAGTGCCCTTGTTCTATCTCTAACATTGTAATCAGCGAGCCCGTACATGTCTGTTAGGGTCGATACAGAGGCCGCAACGACCGACAAAACCACACATCCCCACTATGAACCCCCTACTCTACCACCCGCAGCCTTAACCATCGCCATTGTCGAGCGCTTCATCCACGCTATCATTGAAATGAAATAGCTTCATTACCTTACTCCCTACCCGGACTCGATTTTAACTTCTCTTCGGGACTCGATTAAAGGTTTTATTTACATTTTCCCTTCTTTTATTCCGGAAACGTTACATTCGATGCTATTCTGCAGTCTTATCACGATCCTGCTAAATTGATGAACGTTTTGGTATCAATCTATTTATCCCGTGAAAGGTTTCGAGGGTAGTTTCACGTATATTTTCTTGTATCCTTTCTCCCGTTCGGTCCAATGGTCACGTGAAGGAGTGTGAACATATGTCTGCCCGCACCTGTCGGCTCGCACGCTAAACGCTCAGCTATAATGCCCTCCAGTCACATTTTCCCTTTTTCTACACGACTGGAACTGCTCTCTCGTCTTATTATTTTATTCTTGTTTGCCTTACTATTTTGCCGAACAAATAGATACTATTATTTTGTTTCTTTTATTTACTCGCACGTATTCGCAGATAAGTACATTTACTTATGTTTGTGTGTGATAGCGAGATTTTTTTTTCGTACCTTGCAGAATTTAATGATTTAGTAGGGAGCGCGAAGGTGCGGTTAGCTGTCATATCGTCGCCATGATAATGATAAATGTAGCCCTGCGCTAACCTCTATCAAGAATGTTTTCTGATTCCGCCGCGCTCCTCGCGCCGTCCTGCGGCGGCTCTAAACAAACGAATTTGCATTGTATACCGACACAAACGAATCCGACTCAATAACCACAACCCCAAATTTTTCCGGAATTCCGTGTAGCCGAGTTTTACAGCGCTTTGCATTAATTAATTGCTTTCGCCGCGTCATGCCTTTTAATATTTCTGTCTCGTGGATGATTTATTTTTCCCGTGTCGCATTTCGAGGTGGACGTTGGCGAGGTTGCAAAATGCGAATCTTTTCGGTGGCTATGTAATGGGCATATAACACGAGGGTCCGACATTATTGGAGATCGCTTACAAGGGTCCATGTTTGCCGGAGCATCAAGCGGCCTGTCTCCGCCACCGGCGGCTTACCTCGTTTTATTCCCGAAAGGAAGTTCTAACTTACGAAGACGGCGTATGCGTAGTGGGAAAGAAGATCGGAAAAAGCTGTCGTGTTCGTCCCGCGAGGAGTAAATATCGGCTGTACATTAGGGCGAAATCGCAGGGGGGGGGGGGGGGGGGGGGGTAACGTGTTCCGAACAAATCGAATCACGGCCCATTATGCAGATTTTTCGTAGAGAAAAACTCAAACCCTCGCTGTTACAGCTAGCCTGTCTATGTTTATAGCGGCTGAAGGTTGCTAACACTGGATATGATTTGCCATCACTTCTATGCGGTGGACCGGTATAGTATGATTGTCCAGCGTTCTTTACTTTTCAAATGTAGAAAAAAAATCTAAAAATAACTTAGATCATCGTTATTATCCTACAATACTATAGAATAGGATATCAGTCTGACTTCAACTGCTAAATATTATTCGATTTTGATGTGATTGGAACGGGTCCTTCGGATAATATTTTGGGGTAGATAACAGCTATATGCTGGTATATAAAAATAGTGTAATGTACTGGCGAAAATGGTAGAAAACAGTTTTCTTATGTCTTATACGGCAAAATGGCTGACGTACTGGCGACAATGTACGATCAAAGATCATCGTAAAGAATGTTCTTATCCTGTCGATACTGCGTATATGGAAACCCATCCAGTATTCAGAACCCCAGTGCTTCTGAGATGCGGGAGGATTTACTAGCATTCATTCACAAAAAGTTACTTTAAATCATTTCGCTATTCAGCGTTGCGAACTATCTGGATTCGGGTAGTGTTTCCGGAGTAGTATTCAAGACTTCATAATTAAAATGATTTCTCTACTCACATTAGGATTTTTTTTAAATATTTTAGTGCTATCTTCCAACGTAAGTCGGAAGCCTGTTCTACTTCTTATCTGTCACTCCAGTTCTCGCAATCGCTACATCTCGTACTTTCAACCTGTGCCTCTTTGTCATACATCATATCTCATATACCTAAGTTGGTGGGACTCCAAAGCTATTCTATTCTGTATCTATTTATCTAAGAATCTGATAAAGATGATCTGAAAGGGACCTAACCTAACCTACTTTTGAGGCGACATGTTTATAAGTCAAACTGTAATTTGACCAGGGGGGCAATTCAGTTATTCAAAACCGATCCGTAGCTGAACCTTTTACGAAGCATTTCCTGTCGGCTGCTATCATTTTTTGATTTAGTAACGAGCGAAGGACGTGTTACGTTTTATCAAATGTGTCAATTGTATGACATAAAAGTGACTGAATCAAAAAAACTATGGCGGCCGACGGGAAACGCTCCACATATGGTTCGGCTATGGAGCGGTCTTGACTAACTGAATTGGGCCCCAGGATTTTATATTGCGTTTGAAAAGCCTCCGGCATTACAGAATAACACATGCTAACTACGAGTTTACTCGCTTAAACTTAAACATCCATACTGAATGTGTGTGAACAATGACTAAAGCAAAATAATCAAAATATTTGATCAATACATAGTTATTTATTGACCATATACACTTGTTTATATTTTATAATCTATGACTTAATGCTTATAACATGTACACGTTTTCATAGCGCTATCTTATCTACTAAGAGTCCACGTGGCATGGTTAAACGCTAGTGCGTTGTATAACATTATTTAGTTCAACATCTAATAATCATTGATAGTTGGGGTTTGATAGTGGACGGTAATATTGGTTTGATAGTTTTATAATAGTCCTAAAAAACAAGTAAGAAAATTGTTATATGAAAGCATTGGTGTTTTGAAATACTTTTGTCACAATTTCATAACTAAAAGCGAAGTTTGTTACGAATGGATGGTCGAATCTCCACTCGAGGACTTTCGGCCTCATCGGCAATATTATCTTCGTGCTATGTGCCCTGCCCACTGCTACTTAGTATTATTATTCCTAGGCCACTACAAATTGCTAATCCGCTGTGGTATGTTAGTTCTTAATAATTATTATTTTCAAATCTATCAAAAGGTTTAGGCTATAGAGCGTGTCAAAAAATTTGGTATATATGTCACCGGAAAATAACAAGATCCGCAAGTTTATAAATTTCCTAAAATTTTCTATGAAATTTATAAACTTAGGTACTTACTTATCGTAGGATTCTAAACGAGAGATAAATTGTATTATTTTACGGTTAGGTTATGTTTTTTTTTTAACCTAACCTAATCTAACCATATAAATTTACCACGAGATGTCGCAAATGTGGGCGTAAAATAATACAATTTATCTCTCGTTTAGAACCCTACGAAAGTTTAAAAATTTCCTAGAAAACTTTAGGAAATTTATAAACTTGCGGATCTTGTTATCTTCCGATGACATATATACCAACATTTCCAAAAATATGACGAAGGAGGGTTCTTTCGTTAGTCGGGTAAAAAGAACAGATGGTTTCTGCGTGTACGTACGGGAGATAAAGTTACGATTACTCGAGCAACGGATTCAATCGGGGTTCGGTTTTAGTGGCGGCGCACACCGCAGTTAAACGGATAGTTGGGCCGCGACGGGGCGCGCCGATAAGTCACAGAAGAGATGTGTCGAGGAACACTTTTTACCACCACTTTATGGCTCCCTGCGAGGTTATTGTTGCCTTGACAGGGTATTTGGATGGTTATACTGTGTCAGCAAAAATCACGGTTGTAGCACAACCGTGATTTTTGATGATTGATTTTTTTTTCCTTCCCTGAAAAATACTGGGGCTTTTTTTCTTCGAAATATTTTGTTGTAAATATAGCATTAGACTAATATCCTACATTCAACGATTTGCGATAAGCAAAACCTATTTAATAGGGGCAATAAGTTTCATATTTTTTTTTTCGAAAATAGGTGGTTAATTAACTATAAACCGGGTGGGTGTCTTCAAGTCTAGAGTGAATAATATATATAAGTACTTTCTAGGTCTACGTGCTTCATCTTCGACCACAGCATCGCTTTCTATCAGGCGTGTTGGTGGTGAAACGTAGAGCTATTCTGTATTTAGAAAAAAGCTTAGTATCATCTTGTATTGAGTTTCTTTGGTAAGCTTGTCAAATTATATCTCATAGGGCAATATGGAATATGGTCAAAGAGAGAGAGGTAGAGGTCTTATGTCAAATGGTGGAGTAAATGGACTGATAATTATTATTATCAAAGACTCGGAGATTTGTGGTAACCTTTCTCACTTCTTATTCTTTTGAGACGTCCGACTATAGATTTTCGACTTGAGATTCAACCTTGTCATTTCTCTTGTTATGCTCCTGCTCGCTTGAAAGACCCGACGGATATGGCAAGTTATTGTGAGACTGAATCGTTACATAGATTTTGGTTCTAATGCCGACACCCTATGTAAATAGGGCGAATTCTGTGGCCGACACAAGTCCAATTCTATTATGAAAAAAAATAATGTGTTTCTTGTTATTGTACGTTTTGAAAGAAAATATTTTTACGGTTTACTCATGTCTATCTTTAACCGACTTCCAAAAAAAGGAGGTTATCAATTCGACCTGTATGTTTGTAATATTGTCAGAATTGCACAATTTTTGTAAATGTTAGTCTATACAAGTTTCTAAACATGTGTGCCAAATTTCAAAAGTGTATCTATGTTTGTATGTTTGTCCACGCATTACGCAGAAACTAGAAGTCTTAGAAGTCTTATTTCAAAAATACTTTTTTTTATAAAGTATCTTTCAAATTAGGAGTCACTGTAAGTTTTATCAAAATCGGTTCAGTAGTTTTCAAGATATGGGCTTTTGAACACTCACTTCGTTCATCGCAACTGTAGAGCAGTGTCTACACCTTATATTTCAATTGTTTGATAGACAGTGACATGAGCGGTAATGAGCTTTGACGACCGTTTCTAACCAACTTCAAAATAATAAATACTATTATTAAAAATAAATAAATAAAAGTAATTTGAAAAAATTAAACCGACCTCAAACTGAAAAGAAAAAAATAACAACTTTTACATAATACCGCGTGTCTGTATAGGATTTAGTTGATGATAGCTTAGGGCCTGAGACCAACATCAAAAAAATTTTTTTTGGTGTACGTACCTACTTAGGTAGACGCCCAGTTTTGATTTTCTTCGAGTTATTTCTTTCTTTTCAGTTTGAAGTCGGTTTAATTTTTCAAATTATTTTTATGAGTCAAAAGTATTTAACTATGTTTCAAAAGCATTCAGCTTTTTCGGCTCAAAATAGACGTCACGAAACCGTAATTTTATTTAAAAACAATTCTCTGAGCACTGAGTTATCAGTCATGTCTGAAGTGCTTTAGCGTAACTAATTAACCCTCTTGGCTACTGATAGTTACGACGTGGTCAAGTGTCGAGAATCGACGGAGGAGGTAGAAAGCGTTATGGTTTGTCTGTACAGGCAATAACAGTAAATCTGGAAGAGGCTCGGATTTACGCCCGTTACCGCGGCGGGCGCGGGCGGCCTGCCACTTAATTACCGCCCGTGGAGATTACCTCGCACCAATCTCGGCACATATTGCTCCACTTCGTCTCGCAGCGCGCCGAATTTACACCGCACATGTGTTTTGTTGGTACAGGATAGTAGGGAATCTGTACGGTTCGATTTAGTCTCTTTACGACTATCGATTGCTGCAACAAACTTTCCCTCAATAACAGTAGGGACTTATTATTATGATTGATTTGAGTTATTAAAATTTATTATGTCTATCTATATACATATAAACTACTTTTTTATTCGAAAATAGGCTTGCGCTTGACCACGTCAACTCACCAGGTGTTAAGCGACAGTTACGATCTACGATGGAGCGCGCTTACCTAAAAGAAACATATTCCATATTCACTCGCGATTTGAATACATCTACATTATATCTATTAGGAAAGACCGATCAGGAAGCACAATCCTTATTTTGGCGGTACGCACAATGAAAGAGGAGCCAAAGCGTTTCGTACGGATTTTAGGAATACCAAGCAATGATGCCGCTTTTTCGTGCTTCTTACTGTCCGATAGAAAAATTGTGATTAATCATTTATGTATATTTGGGATGTCATCATCATCATCATCTCAGCCATAAGAAGTCCACTGTTGGACATAGGCCTCCCCCATGGATTTCCAAAAAGACCGATTGGAAGCGGCTTGCATCCAGCGTCTTCCCGCCACTTGTATGAGGTCGTCTGTCCATCTCGTGGCTGGTCTTCCTACGCTGCGCTTGCCGGTACGTGGTCTCCACTCGAGAACCTTTCGGCCCCATCGGCCATCAGTTCTACGTGCTATGTGCCCTGCCCACTGCCACTTCAACTTATTTGGGATGTAGTTGAAATAAAATATATTTTTAATCGATGATGGGCTTAATGTAAAGTAATCGTTGTGGAGCAAGTTTATCTAAAAGAAAGCGATTCTTTCTTGATTTAAAAGACTGCCAGATTAAACTATAGAATAGAATAACTTTATTTTATATCATACAGAGTAACTTAAATATAGATAATAAACGTAACTGAATAAATAAAGGCGACCTTATCGCATAGAGCGATTAGAAATGTATATGGAGATAATGTTTCTTTTTCTTATCCAGGTTTTGGTCTATCAAATTAGATCCGGCTATTAACAATTTGTCGGATTCCGAATCGGGTCGGACACTATATCTCCATTTCTGTCATTTCTAAACAGAATGACAGAGATGGAAATATAGAGTTTCCAATCCGATTCCGAATTCGAATGATTGTTAATAGGGATATCGTACGTCTGGGGATAAAAATTGCGACTTTCCATACTGTGTAGGAAGTGTACTGCTCAAATAGCAATATCATAGCTACCTACATATCTGGATATTGTGTCGCGTATGTTCAATATCGGTGTTGATAAAAGTTCCCAACTTTCTGTATAATACCTATAAGTACAGAGAGTTCAATGGTAAGTTTTGTATGTAGGTATTTCTACGGATCATTAAGTTTCCTGTATAATTTTATTAATTCGTAATTATATTGCTTTCGTGTTTTCTCAATCGAGGAGAGTAAAGCTTTTTTTTGTTATGGTGAATAAAAACAGTTTTACTCGACATGGCATGTGTTCAATGGCATTAATGTTAAAAAAAATACTACATCCAGCATCTTCCCGCCATCAGTTCAACGTGCTATATGCCCTGCCCACTGTCACTTCAACTTCAGTTGGTGGTTAATCGTAGATCTATAATGTATAAAAAAAAACTTTCTAATCCGCTGTGCTATGTCGATAATTTTCGTACGTCTACGGATCTCGCGTATCCTAACATTTTGAAACATATACAATCATAAAGTAGGGATATTAGAAAAGTGAGACATGAATTCGTTTATTTAGATAGGAGAAATATTAAAAAAATCATTGATATCTTTTAAATTGGCTGAGGAGTAGGTAACGTTCAGAATCACTAGGTCCAGTGGGAATATAAATGTTTTTTCACTACTCCGTCGCGGTAACTCCCATTAGAATCTATAGAAGTTCTTTAGAACTGTTGAATTTTTTTAATCCCTTTAGTTCTATGGTAGTTCTATGGTAGAACTATTAAAAATAATATCTCTCATTCGTTCTAATAAACTAATAATACATGGTAATTTTCGTTAGTTCCATAGAACTGTTGGCTCATAGTCGCCAGTATAAGTGATATATGAATAAAACTTTTTTAAAATATTTCTCCTATCTAAATGAACTAATTCATATCTTACTTTTGTAATATCCCTAGCCGATGATTTTATACTTACGTTTAAAAATGTTATGATGTGCGATAGCTGCGTGCGTTGAGCGTAATAATATGGTAATTTTTCGAAAAATTTGGAGCGCCGCCTTTTTTTTTTTATCAGCTCTGTTTATACACAAACTGTCCCACTGCTGGGAACGGGCCACCTTCTCATTGTGAGAAGGGTTAGACCATAGTCTGCCACGCTGGCCAAGTGCGGGTTGGCAGACTTCACGCATCTTCAAGACCATTGAGAACTCTCAGACATGTTGGTTTTCTCACGATGTTTTCCTTCACCGTTTGAAGTTGGCGGCAATTAACAATACGTACATAACTTCGAAAAGACAGAGGTGCGTGCCGCGGAATTCGAACCCAGGACCTGCGGATCGCAAGTCAGACGGTCTCCCGACTAGGCTGCCGGAAACTTTGATATAATCAATAAAGGCGCCGGAGCGGCGCCTTTGTTGATTATAATTTTAAAGTAGTCATACAAAAAAAATGGTTGTCTGTAAAGTCGGTTTACGGGCGATAGTTTAACGTGACAACGTCATAACAAAACATTGATGAAATGGTGATGAGGATGATGTAACGGGACAATGAGCGTGACGGGACAATGAGTCATACTTTTTCGTGCGTGCAGTCGGAATTCATCGATTTATTAGACGTTGTCACGTCAAAAATTTCAAGAATGACACAACGACTTCGACGAAACTTTGTATGTAGTAATGACTGATAGTGCAGTAATAGAGGTTACGCTGATAAATTTTTTTTTTTTTTTCTTTTTTAGTAATTTCTAAGTATGCAATTGACCGGTACCAGCGACACTGCAGTCTAAATTGGAGCGCGCTTGCTTAGAAGAAACCTACTGATTCTACTATTTTCGCTATACTATTATATACTAGTGCCGCTGTATAATTTAATTTTGTATGAAAAATTACAGTGCAAACACTCGGGGCTTAGCTAAGCAATCTATTACTGGTTAGATATTGCACATGAGTTTGTCCAGAGTAAAATATTCTGTTTGCATGAATAAAACTGCATATGTGGACCAATTTTTATACCGTCGGACAAAGATCGTATATTAATCGTTCCGACCTAGTTATTGTGTTTGTACCTCGTCACCACGTGTCATTATTGTCTCCGGACTGGTCACATCTGGGCTCGTGATAATAGACGATTAGCTAATACCAAATCGCTCAAAGGCAACCTACTTTTGATTTCGTACAATGATGAGCATTGTTTCTCGCTTCTGTTTTATGCATTTATTTGTTTTGAGGCTGAAACTTTTTAGGCTTTCGTGTCTCTCAATCCGTCTTTCTGTTTTCCCTCTCCTACCTTTAAATGGCTGTATTTTGTACCATTATAGATAGAAAGTTGAAATTTTCATAATGTGTGATATTGCAGCGGATTTATGGACAAATAATAATAACAAAAACCTAAGAATTCACGGGGTCTTATAGACAAAAGTATTTTTTATGTGAATGTCTGATGTTTCTTTGAACCACCGGCCTCCGGGGCGGAGGTTCAAATCCTTCACGAGTCTTTTTGCTATTTAATTTTTTAGTTTTCACTTCTGCCGGCACTCCCGGAGTGCAACCCGTTGTTTTTTTTTTTTTTTTTTTGCTCAGAGGTTTTTGGTTTAAAAATGTATTATTAGATAGATTTCTACATACAGTGCCTGTGTATAACGGACCCCGAGCGCAGCAACATAAAAGAGAGGAGGACCGCTAATCGATATTTTTTGTATAATTTAATAATTATTGGTTGCTAATTTGCATAACCAAACATGTTTTTTAATAATTCACTGTTTCTGGTTATGCAATATCATCGATATCACAAAGAAAACCGTTGGACAGTTAAGATCTGATGGGTCAGAAGTCGCAGGTTATCGACAGAATTAGGCAATTGGTGGTTTCTTTTAACTTTTGTTCATTAAGCAACATTTAGCGGATCTAACACTTTTTTTTTTTTTTTGCTTATATTTATATAAATGTCGATAATAATCTAACTTTTAAACAAGTAAAATATAGATAAGTCGGTATGTGCTCATCATTGAAAAATAGTTTTCACCTTCCTTTCCTTTTAGTTTGCATCTTTCTTTTGTGACCAAACACGATGTGTTTCTTTCGAGAAAAAAAACATTACGTGTGAAATTAGGTTACCAAATCCGCCATATTAGATATGCAGGATTGTGAAAACGCGTTGAATGACACCCTACTTCGTAAAACGAGGCAGTAGTTTTGGTAAGTACTAGATTAGAGATAACATATCAACATACATACATACATAGACTGTTAAAATTACAGCCCATTTGTACAGTCGGATAAGAAACATTAAACTAAATAAATGAACAAATATAATCGCCTCGATATCTCTAAACTCTCAATGCGAACAAATGTTTACATTATAAAACCGTGAGTGGGCTCTATAAATGTGTATATTGATAACAACAAGTGACAAATCTTCGCGGCCATACTAGCCGATATCATTTTATATCGTTCGTTTGATTGTGGCGATCAATCGCCACCCGGCAGCGGCTACGAACGCGCGTGCGTACGCGCACTTTTAATTTTTTTTTAATTCAAATTTCGTCTTTGTATTGATAAAAAAATAGAAGTGAAAAAAATAATAATACATGATCCATAACCAAAATATTTCCAATTATCTTGTGTCTTGGTGGTGAAACTATTTAATAAAAAAAGTTATCTAAACACGTGTTGTCTAAATTTTCGCGATAAGTGTCTTACGACAATAGATCGAGATGCGTCTGGTGAATCGTTTGGTGGCGCTAGGAGCTACGTTTACGGTGATGATCGTCCTCTTCGTTCGGATGTCGGAGGTCCCATCGGGCGGGGTGCATCCGGCTGGGGCGGAGGCCCGCGCCTCTCGTCTTGTCAGAGATTCGCCCGCTAGCCCGTTGGAAGTAACGCTGCAGGCAGCCAACACAACTGACTCTAAACGATTTTATGTCAAGGAGGTGCGTTAGTGTTATGTTACAGTATGTTCAGTTAGGGAAGTAATGCGGCATTGAAAGCGCGTGCTGTCATGTCCTGTGTAATTTTGTTCCAGACCAAGGGCACTACTGTCCTTATTACATTATTAACCCCGACCCAAAAAGAGGGGTTATAAGTTGTGTGTATCTGTGTCTGTCTGCCTGTCTGTGGGTGGCATCGTAGCTCTCAAACGGATGGACCGATTTTGATCTATTTTTTTTTGTTCTATTATTTTATTGAGATTATTATATTATTATTCAGATATTTATTTATGAATCTTAAGCCTAAGTTTTTACAATATTTATATAAAAAACAATAAAAACATTATAAAAACTTTGTATATATATTATTATTATTATTTTCTTAGCTATATTTCATCAAAATCGGAACAGTTGTTTTTTCGGTCTTTTTGAGTTTTCTAAACTTATTTTGTTAAATCGAAACGTTAGTTCCAATTTTTTATGGCGATAGTTCTTTATCTAAACAGGTTATAAGATATCTTCTCTCTGTGTACTGTGTAAAGAATTTATTGGTACAATTTCTTATTACCATCCGTATCATTGGGAAAGCGAGGCACTCGTTCCGTTCTCTCTGTATATTTGTTCCCTTTCACGCTAATGTATCTGTGCAGATTATTTTGAAATTAGATGTAGAGATAACTGAAATCTTAGATAACTACATAAATAAATAATAAATAAACATATAATTTGTGGACATTTCACACAACACCATCTAGCCCAAACTAAGCAAAGCTTGTACTATGGAACTAGATGGCTGATAGAATACATATATACATATCTTTTTTTGGAAATAATACATTATGACACATAGAAACACCCAGACCCAGAACAAACATCCATGTTCATCACACAAATGTTTGCCCTGGGTGGGGATCGAACCCATGACCTACGGCACAGCATGCAGACATACTACCAACTGAGCCACAAGGCCAGTCATAGGCGTAGGCGTAGACATAGGCGTCATCATCATTATCACTAATTACAATTTTTCATCTTTAAGCACTAAACTGCGGCACTTTGTAACGTGTCATTTCAATTTCAAATTTTATTTACTTACATTCATTTTATTTTAATAAAAAATATTTTCAGACAACTAGAAATTTAGGTAGCTGACAAAGCAAATTATATTACTATTATAATAGTTTTTTTTTTTAATTTCAATATTTTGGTATTATCATTATTAGCCTATAACGTTTACTGCTAGACTATTTTTTTATATAAAAGCAGTGCATACGTAAAAATAATAGAAGGACGATGCTATGCTATACTAAACGGCATTTATTTCTTACATCAATCAGCTGGTTTTGAGTACGAGATAATTACTAAACGTAATTGGAAAGATTTCCGAATTTCAAAGATACAGTTCAATCGCTTTGATAGCCAGTTTTTTCCTCGTCCGTTGCAATAACTGTCGCCATTTGCCGTTCTCACAAAAAGTGAGCTCTATAAACCCGTCGGCGTCGTTACAAATCATAAAATTGAACTCTCGCCGTTCAGTTTAAAGTGTAATTGGTAAAGTCGCCAGTTTTTCCAAGTCATTGGCGAGTCGCCCCCGGGTTGCCGAGGACCTAATAATAATTAATGGGGCCGACGAAAGCCCGATATCCTTTCATTAGTGTCCCGTCTTTCTGCACGAAACGGCCGAGATTAAAACTTGGCCAGAACGAGAGCTTTGGCGGAGAGCTCTTTTTATAAAGACTTCGCCGGAGCAGCGCCTTTGAGATGTGGTGGTCTTTATGGCGGAATATTAGTTTGCCTGGATTATTCGTGTAGAAGAAACTGATTGGATCATATTTCAAACGCAAATTATGTATAAATTGTTTTGAGCTCTTTTTGACAGCAGATGTTGACGACCGGAAACGAACGTTTCCATTAAACAAAATAATGAAATAAGAACAGCAATGCCCTAAATGCCGTATTCGTTCTCTAACTGAACAGACTCTTAGAACCACGAGCCAGGGTTTAACTTTTAATGGTCTTGACTAAAAAGTTTTTTTGGAAACAAGTTTAAACTTTTTTGAATTTTTTGAAAATAATGAATACGTCATCATTTCCTTGCCCTTATCCCACTAGGTGGGGTCGGCACAGCATGTTTCCTTTCGCCACTTCACTCTATCAGCCGTCATTTCTACATTCACACCCCTTACACACATATTATCCTCTTTCACACAGTTCATCCACACTTTTTTTGGTCGCCCTCTCCCGGCCCTGCCGCTTACCATCATATTTAGGGCCTTCTTGCATACATGGCTACTTAGATTTTTATGAACTTTCCAAATTACATAAGCATACGTAGTTTTCATTTCATAAATAATGAAAAATACGTATGCTTATGTAATTTGGAAAGTTCATAAAAATCTAAAGACACCTCGAACGTCTGTAGTAGATTCTTTAGGAGAGCTTAGCAAAGTACCTTTGCCAGTTACTCGACCGTTCTTGCTAAGTAGAAATGTACAAACATTACTTTTTGTTATGAAAGAAATGTTTGCAGTGAAATTTGCGGGCATAACGAAATTAGATCCAGAGTGACGACTGCAATGTATTGCCACACAGAGTTTTGAACCATTGAATAAAAAAGTTTTACGTGGTATTGTGCTGGTATGGATGGAAAAGCTAGCTATATGCTCGTTGCAATACTACTGAGTTGCATAGTGAAAAACATGATCCTCCTTTTTGAACAGTCCGGTACAGAATAGGTTAGATCACAAATAAGACTCATGATCAAATTCAACCCACATCAAAATGTCGTTTCGAATAGACCCATTTCAGCGCGCGCTTATATTCCACTTTGGGTATCATGTCGTCACTCAACATGAACCCTGCTCGTACGGGATGTACTTACGAGAAAAATTTTCCTTCTATCCTTCCATTCTTAAATTTAAATATGGAATCAGTTGTCACGCGAAACAATTCCTTAAAATAATGGTTTGCCGTGCATTCGCATACAAAATAATGATTGTTATCTTTTTGTCTGATTGGAATCATAAATGGGTAGGCTTCGATGTTTATCTATTTTTACCCGACTGCGTAAGAAGGAGGGCTATGTTTCTCAAGTGTATGTTTCTATATTATTACCTCCTACAACCTAAACGACTTTACCGATTTTGATGTGCGAGGTGGCGTTAGATTCGTCTTCATTACCTCAGTGTCATAGGCTATGTATTTTTTTTGTAATTTTGGTTTTTCCAACTCTATTGAACTTTTTCGTAATAAATAAGTAATTTTACTAGAATTATTCTAAAGCATACGCATTTATAATTTTTTACAGCGACGTTACGCATATTTTCTCACAAAGATTTATACTCAACCTACTAAGTGTAACAAAGTCGTATGTTAGACTGCAAGAACCGCTTTTCTACATTCGGGTACTTTGTTTTTCTTTTATTAAAGATACTTGTTATTTTTGTATATTCTCGATGTATGATGATTATTTTTTCAAGTTTTAACTTCCACTTTAAAATAAGATTATAAACATTCAAATTTATTATTTTTCTCTTGCTCACCAAATTAAGATTTAAGGTTGATTGTTCGAATGTTGAATGTCTCGGATGTATCCTGTAGCGTAAACGTCTGACAGAATCAGTTGATGGCCAAAATTATTTTTAATATCGCTATCTCTTTCTCACAGATGATGCGGCACGCATGGAACAACTACAAGCTGTACGCGTGGGGCAAGAACGAGTTGAAGCCAATATCGAAGCGCGCCCACTTGTCCAGCGTGTTTGGAGGCGGAGACCTGGGCGCCACCATCGTGGACGGACTCGACACGCTCTACATCATGGGACTCATGGACGAGTTCAGGGAGGGACGGGACTGGGTCGCGGAACACTTCCACATCAACGAAATCGTAAGTTATATAGATAGATAACTCTTTATTAAAAGTATACAAATACAGAGAAAATATAATTATAGCTAGGCTTTTAATTGGCGGCCTTATCGCTTAGAGCGATCTCTTCCAGGCAACCGTGCACGGATAGGAAAGATGTTACATATAGTGGCCTTTAAAAGTAACTAAAAACTATGGTATTCACTAAATCAATATAGTTATAGTCCTTCCCTGTGAAGTATGAACGTGGTGAATATCTACTAAGAAAAGTTTTGCGGGTAAGCCAGCCGGAAACGGCTAGTAATACTTAAGAGTTGTAAGAATATTTAACAACAATGCTTATCCTGGAAATACAAACTACAAAATACAATACAATAATTGCATGCCTTGCTTGTTTAAAAAAAAGAGAAAAAGAATCACAAGCCAAATATTATATTTTAATTTAAATATGTTGATAACATTGCTAAAAAATCTAAAAAAACAGGGGAATGTATAGAACATTAACTAGCGAGATTGGCCTTATTGATACACATATATTTGTACAAAAGGTAATAGTTTGTTCATATGCTAAGTCATCATCATCATCATCATCATCTCAACCATAAGAAGTCCACTGCTGGACATAGGCCTCCTCCATGGATTTCCAAAAAGACCGATTGGAAGCGGCTTGCATCCAGCGTCTTTGACGTTGACTTTTGTACGTCTACGTATCTCATTTCTGATTCGATCTCGTAGAGAGACTCCGAGCATAGCCCTCTCCATAGCTCGTTGCGTGACCTTGAGTTTCCTTATAAGGCCCATAGTTAGGGACCACGTTTCAGTGCCGTATGTCATCACTGGTAACACACACTGGTTGTAAACATTCGACTTGAGGGACTGGGGAATATTGCTTAGTAATATTATAAAACCAAAAGTAATCGTCTATTGGACCCCTAGATAAGAACTCTTTCACTCTGTTTGTTACTTTTCATGGGTAAACGGCTGATCAGATCATTATTCATACACACATAATATCACGCTTATTTTCCCTTGCGAGGTAGGCTGATCGTCATAGACCATGATGCTTAGGCCGTTTGACGACACATCTGGCGGTTGTTCTTAGAGGATTACAAGATGTACAAAAAGTTGGCTTACAATGAGATGATGCTGGCGTTGGGCTGACCCCCAACGCGAGCATCATCAGCATGAAATCATTATATTGGACAACGTGATAAAGAATTATATCTGAATTAAAAAAACAGCTTTAAAAACATACGATTTGAGAAACGAAGAATCTCTTTTTTTATCTTTAAAAAATAGTCCAAAGCTTTCACAAGCCAGAGAACCTTAATTACATTTTGATCGGGCTCGTGTGCAGGGCCCAATTAAGGCTCATGTCAGTGCACTTGATTAGCGAATATCCGCATTATCTCACACTCGCTGACGATATATTACCCATTACGTGGGTCCTTCGACGTTGCACTCATCCGGATTTAATTAGAGCTTGTTTAAGGCCGACTTAAGACTTGAAAGAATAATCGTACCCTTGAAACTTAATATCGGCCATTAACATAACGAGTCGGATTTGTGGGAAATTAGTTTAACGACAGGTTGTCTTTGACCGTTTGCTTCCGACCAGATTTATTGGTACGTTAGTTTCATTTTTAGGGTTCCGTACCCAAAGGGTAAAAACGGGACCCTATTACTAAGACTTCGCTGTCTGTCTGTCTGTCTGTCTGTCTCCAGGCTGTATCCGTGATAGCTAGAAAGCTGAAATTTTCACAAATGATGTATTTCCGTTGCCGCTATAACAACAAATACTAAAAATTTAAAAAAAAATATTAAGGGGGGTCCCCATACAATAAACGTGTTTTTTTCGTATTTTTTTGCTCAATATTAAAAACGGTAACAGGTAGACGCTTCAAATTTTCACAAAATATTTACTTGTATATTACCTTTCAAAATAAATAATTAAATAACAATAAAGTAAATATTAAGGCTCCCTTACAACAAACGTAATTTTTAAGCAATTTTTACTCGATCTTAATTAACAGGTAGAAACTTGAATATTTGTAAGTAAATATTTAGAAATATATTAACTATAAAAATAAATACTTAATCTAATACATAAAAACTCACAAAATGAAAATAATCCGTGCATCTAAACGCGGTGCGAGCGCCGCGCCGCGGTGTGGTGGTGGCGCGAGCGCGAGGCGGTTGCTAAGCAACAGCCGCGCGGGTAGCGGGGGAGGTAACATCACGGAGCGAGCCGTATTCGCGCGAGCGTTGTCATGCTGCCCGGATGTGTATCGAAAACCTACCTATAAGTTTGCAATTTACTACTTGGAATTTCATTGATTTCTCGTTATTTTATACGATTTTCTATTATAAATGATAGTACGGAACCCTTCGTGCGCGAGTCCGACTCGCACTTGGCCGATTTTTTAATCTTGCCCGCAGGAATTCTGTGAACCAGAGAGGCACTTTATTTAGTGATCGCATTGCACTTCATCGCCAACTTACCTGATGTTAAGCGATGATGCGGTCCACTGATGGGGCGCGCTCTCTTAGAAGAAAACAATTGAAGATATTGACATTATATCCGTGATTTCAAGTGTCCTTCCCACCAACATTTCTCCCTGTCTTCTTATGACTCTCGATCTTTATTGTGTGGTTTCAAAGTGAAGTCTAACCGCAACTCCGGAAAATTAAAAGAAAGTAAACCTATTTAATAATTATTATTTCGAGTATAAATTACAATAAGTATGTACTATTAATTATAATAAGTTGGTACTATTTATTATATTTTTCCTCTCAAATGCAATCGTAAGAGTTGCTCTAAAATGGTATTTCTGTAAATTCAACTGAATCCACTCGAATGTTCCAGGCAGCTGAAATTCTATAAAATGCGAAATTACAGCAGAAAAATATTTCCACAAAAGCACCTTTTCATCACCTCTACACCAAGCGAGCCGACTAGGACTAATTTTCCAAGTTTTCCTTTGAAGAAGTTAAACTCTGAATACTTTCTTTCGTATTACTTCCGCCTTTTCGAGTCCAACGGTAAATACTTCGAGCTTAGTCTTTCGCTATTATATATTATATATTGCTACGTGTATCAACACGTAGCAATATTATATAGTAGCAATTGGTGAATGACTGTTAAACATAACTCCGTGACTGCTGTTTCGAATTGACACACCTTTTCAATATTGTAAACATGAGTAGTGAATTGTATAATTAACGTCTATCCAAATACGCGGGATAACATGTCGTCGTCAAATAAATATGTAGAAGAGAGAGAGAGAGAGAAAGCGATAATTATTATCATATACAGGGAAAAGCAAAGCAGGAGTGCTATGTGAATATTTTATAACACGCTTTTATTTGCCTCACTTGTAACTGGCTAAGTAAACAAATGTTGGAAGTAAAATTTTACAGATTGTTTGTCGCATTGATTTCAAACTTTACAATTGTCGATACTGATGGCAATACTATAATTAGGCTCAATTCGCATATTCGTATTTACGGTGCTAATTTGAATGAAATAAATAAATAGGAATATACGAAACAGCTCTTAGTAGTCGTGACCGCTCTGGGCGGCCAGCAGCACGTTGAAATTTCATTGTGCAGTCGAGCTACGACTGCTCGACCGATCCTTGTGTTCAATTGCTTAGTTTTCAAGTTTCCCGTATATGTATGTTCATCCTTACAGGCGTGTAACGGTCTGTGTCGTATGTTCCAGGACTCCGAGCTATCAGTATTCGAGACGACGATCCGGTTCGTGGGCGGGCTGCTCTCGTGCTACGCCCTCACCGGAGACACCATGTTCCGGGATAAGGCAGCGGAGGTCGCGGACGCCTTGCTGCCGGCCTTTGAGACGCCCACCGGGCTGCCATATGCGCTCATCAACCCCTCCACCAAGGTGAGATCGCAATATTTATGAAACCTCAAGTGCTTGCAACTGCATGGTTTTAAGTTTTGGTATAGGTGTTCCGTCGAGTTTTAGAAGTATGACACAAAGATCCCACTTCGGAAACTTTTGCGCAAATTACAATTTCTTGTCTATGTATTTGTAATGTCAAATCAGAACTGATTCCCTCTGCTCATATCTTGTATTGATCAATTCTAGAAGCGATCAAACTGTTCAAAAATGTTTGTGCCAGTATAGAAAACTGCATGAAATAAGTACGATCAGTTAGTTGATCTATATTGACTAGAAATTGATGGCGTATATAAGGAGAGAAATGGTGGAAAAAATCTCTTGTAATTGTTTTATTTTATTTTATTCTATGTTTCAAAAAAGACTCAAGCGTAAAGCTGTTGTTATTCTCTAGAGTAAAATTACCTACGACAAATAATACTTTAAACGCCCACAAACAATATACAAAAACCTATGCGTTTCTGAGTAGATATACAAACCTACAATACACACATACCTACAAAAAACTTTAGATACTACTTCTACCAGCTTCATTTTATTTGTTGCATAAATAAAGCTCTCTCTGTGACCTTGCCATTTACATACATGAATGTATTTGAATGTGCATTATAATAGTAAACACGTCACTCAAGTCCCGACCACTAAAGGAGCCAGCAACTTCAGTTAGAGTTGCTCAACAGCGATTGTTTTTTTATTCTTTTGCAAAACAAGATGTTTAGGTAGACATAGCAAGAGCTAATGAAATGTAATAGGCACGGAATTCGTGGCCCTATTTACATAGTAACATACAGTCGAAACTGTATGTTTTTTGTTTGTTTTTGTTTGTTTGGTAGGTATTACGTCAGAGGTGGTCCCATATAAATTTTCACTTATTAAGGGCGGTAAATGTCCTCTTACAAGCATAGGTGCCTTAACAAATAATCGTTAAAACCCTGTTCGGAAAAGAACTAATGTAGCATTGAGGGCGCTGCTGTCCTTATTTCATTATTCTGTTGGACAATTTTTTTATCCCGTAACGTTCCCATATATGTTTGTTTGTGTTGTTTATGTTTGTAACTTTCGACTGGGCGAACCGATTTTGATGATTCTTTTTTTATTTGAAAGCTGGTGCTTCCCGTGTGGTCGCATTTCAATTTGGTGCAGTTCTGATAATGGCATCCATGAGAAGTCGGTTGGTTCAGTTTTTTAAACTGTAATTAAAATTACATTAATTATTAGTTATTTTTTTATTTGTGTGTTGTGTTATCAATATCAATGCCCACAGTTGGATCAGCGTCACCCACTACTCATTATTATTATCGCACTCAACATACTTAGAGATAGGTGGTGGCGCGTCACTTGTGTCGACGTGGAACCAAACTCATTGTAGGTAGTGTTTACGTTCGTTTACATTAATTTGTGTAAATTCAATGCGATTAATTGAAGGGTTGTAAGTCTAAAGGGTCTGCTATTTTTTTATTAGGCATGGCACATAGATCGTATTTTTGTAATAATATTGTTTATGTTTTTTTTTGGCACTTGGTCCCTTTAGAATTACAACTCTTCAATTTGGGATTGTCTGTTTTCACAGAGTATCGAGATCGTGATTGATTAGATTAGATACTTTATTCGTTTAATCACACACAGAAGCAATATAACGATAACAATCGTATTGCAATTTCGCCTCGCGAGCCCCGCGACTGCACTCGCGTATTAATGATAAACCCTGATGATATTTATAAAATGTAGCACATGTCTGACTCTTATCTCTGCACTATCTTTCATAACGAGCAGTTCAGTCGTGAAAAGGTAACAAATACAAAAAAAAAATTGCAGAAATAGTACAATTAAGCTTAATCTACATATTTACATGATACAAGTGTTATAAAAAAAACTTGTCTTCCCGTAACAATGTATGTATTTAGCAATATTTAGCAAAATTTACAAAGGTCACGGACCCCGGTGTCTGTGGAGCTAAAAATTAAATAAAAAAAGTGTTATAAAAGTATTTAAGTCTATCGGAGTTCTATTGGACCCTGCACTAGGCATAGCCTGTATCGCAGGGGCTTGTATTAGTAGTGCGCATACTTATAACATGTTTTCATACATGGCACGGTTGGTTTCCTATTAGATGTGTCCGGTTTATAAAAGTTTACAAAAGAACTACTAATAAAATAAAAAGATAAACAATTAAAATTTATATAACTTACATATATTTCTACAAAGATATTAAAGAAAGGAAAAGAAGTGAAGTAATAACAAACCATAACTAGAAAGAGCAAGTCTATTTGAGTATTTTTAATCATTCCTCCATTTCTCTGTATGTATATACCTAGATTTTAAATAACAAAAGAGTATTTTTTTGCATTTCCTAACTGTTTTATTCCGAATATCGCGAAGTTTGCTTATTTTGTTATGTATATATGGGAATCTAAATCCGGAAGGCGTTGTGCGAAAGTTGTTGCAACAAGCGGTTACAATCACAGACAGGTTACAATAGTAGTGTCATTTCTAATATAATATAATTTTACATATTTAGGGAGTATAATGTTAGATTCCTGCTAGGTCGCCATTAAGAGAAATTTTATCACGCGATCTCCAGTACAAATAGGACAAAATTGTTGCATATTATAATATTTATATTATTTGATTTTACCTACATCAAAATGAGGAAAATAAAATTAAACGTACAAATCGTATTTTGTATTTACGGGTTTTTGCTTACCTTATGTCGTTTATTTAGTTAACGAAAACGTTCGTTAATAACGGACTAGTTGTAGCTGTGGGTATGTTCACACAGGCCCATTATACCATTTTCACGACCCGGTTTCCGTCACATAAAAGCAAGGTCACTTTTTTATTGCTTATTAGATGGACATTCGGCGTCCATCGTTCAATAGTTTACTATAGCTGTAGCTATTTTCATATTAATAATGGTCGTGAAACGGTAAGACATCGAAAGTTTGTGCTTTGTTTAACCCCATTTCCTAGGAATATATAGACAGTATAAAAATTACACACATTCGACGGAACTTAAACCCGCATATCCCGATTACTTGGGATGGTTTTTACCTGCGTAAAGAATGAGGGTAATTTTTTTCGAGTGTATGTATGTTTCTATAAGATCGCCTACAGCCTAAACGGCTTGACCGATTTTGATGTGTGAGGTGTCGTTAGATTCGTCTTCACTTCCTGAGGTTTTTTTTTGTAATAATAATAATACATCTCTCGCAGAAATGACAAAAAATGCATTTTTTCGTAATCTTCAACGAACTTTTTCGTAATAAACAAGTGATTTTACTAGAATTATTCACATGAATGCGCTTTTATAATCTTTTACAACGATTTTACGCATACTTTCTCACAAAAAAACGTACACATAACAGAGTATTAATTAGTATTAAGCGTAACAAAATAAGTAAAAGTTAACGTAAGTTAGGCAGCAAAACCTTTCTGCATTTTATTTTGTCGGGTATTTTATTTTTCTTTAAACATAGGAACTTGTTATATTTACATACTACTCTTAATTTCTCCTGCTGTAGGTAATAAAACTCGTACAAGTTGAAATTTGTTGATACCGCTAAAATTGAAACATATCTACATCTATCCAGTCCAGTTCAGCAATGGGCAATAAATGTGCCTAATTAGTGCGCAAAGTCATAGCAGCGAACGCAATCCTAAAATTTTCCTTGTATTTACTATTACTAGGTTCGAACGCGTATCAGTCGATAAGTGTGGTGGACAAACATATTTATAACTTTGGAATTTACGTGAAGTCCAGCATATCTTTGGGATTTACCTACTCATTAAATTCCAAAGAGATAATGGATTTCACGGAAGCTCTTTGTACCACAGAATACTTAATATTACAAGTAGGTACAGAATACTCACTCCTCAAATACAATTAAGTAGTCACTCTTGCTACGACGCAGTAAAGCGCCCACTGTTAGATTAGGTAATCTGTAATTTTTTCTAGTTATTTTTATTTTGTTATAAAAACCAAAATACTGAGCCGATTTTGATAAAATTATATGGGACCCTCTGGGAAGTACCTACCCTGTCAAACAAAAAAAGATTTTTGAGATCGGTTCAGGTGTCTGCGAGTAATCAGGGAACATACATAATGAAAAGATTCCGATGCATTGAAGCCTCCTCTTTTTTGGAGTTCGTTTAAAAAGGTCATCATCATCATTATTTCAGCCATAAAAAGTCCACTGCTGGACATAAGACTTCCCTATGGATTTCCAAAAAGACCGATTGGAGTCCAGCGTCATCCCGCCACTTGTATGAGGTCATCTGTTCATCATAATTTATATTAAACCTCTTTAATATAAATTATCCCCGTATATTATATTGTCGGTTGGCTTACTAATTAAGTAATATTGTTTCCAGGCAAGTCGGCAGTACCACTGGGCGGGTCCGAACAGCATCCTCTCGGAGCTGGGCACCCTCCATTTGGAGTTCACCTACCTCAGTGACGTCACTGGACGTGATGGTAAGTGTTACGCAAAGTACAAAAGGACCCAATGGCTCTTATGTGCATCAGACAATCGGTCCCCATATAAGGTAAGTGTAAAACGTGTTTGTTCACAAACGCAAAAATTGTATTACAAAAGCCATTGAGCTAGATAAAAAAAAAACTTTTGCTGTTTATTTAACGTTGTTTCTTTAACGGTTAGTTTCGCTTGAGAGCTGGTTCGAATTCCAAGATAAGTTTGGGTAAATATGTAACCCAACTGCTTAAGAAGGAGGTTAATAAATATTTCGAGTGTGGAGTGTAATATAGAAACACACTGTATGTAGAAATGTACACACAGTATGTTTATATTTCCTTCCGTAGCTTAAGGGTGCGCTCGGGGCGCGCAACTGTCTCCAGCGTCGCACTTAACATTTTTAAAATGTAAAATCAGTTGAGATATTATGAAAGTGAAATACCATTTCATTGATAAAGATACTACAAATGTGTTAAACAATGTTTTAAGGTAGGTATCGTTTATTTTGGCACAGTGATTTCGAAAAAAAAAAAGAAACAATTGTGTAAGAAACGTAATAAAAATGTTTTGTGTCTCCTCAGCCAATTTGATATTGAAGTAAGATTTTTATACTTTTCTTATTTCAGTAAACAAAATCATTTTCCTTATATCTAATGTGCCTTTTGAAAGTTTCAAATACATGAAACCGACTTATACACGATAAACCAACCAACATCAAAAACGTTAATAGAACAAAAAGTTACTGTTTTCTCTTGAAATATCAACAATTCCATACATTACATTTCTATTTCAACAGACAACAATAACTTATTACTTACAGAGGCAAGCCTATAATATGATTGTGTTCTTCAGTGTACAGACAGAAGGTGGAGCGTATCCGCGAAGTGCTGGACAAGATCGAGAAGCCAGGTGATCTGTATCCGAACTTCATCAACCCGCGCACCGGACAGTGGGGACAGAGTGAGTAATAGTGTAATTTGCAATCTGTTTTTCCTACTCGTCCTTATTAATTTACGGCCTTACCGAAAAATTATACTTAACTTTAAGCAATGCTTAACATATTTTGTCAACTTGTCCCTAACACGTAATGACACTTGCGGAAAGAAGACAGAATTTAAGACGTTCGTTAAATTTAAGTAACGTTTTTCGGTAAGGCCCTTTTTGTACAATAAATGGAGATCAGTTAGAGCTATAATTATCAAAACGATATGTGCCATGTAACAATGCCAATTGTTACATGCATTGTGTGCTGTCACGTTCATGACATCACTAACCATGACCGCAAAGCGATCACATTTTAAACGAGACAAAAAGAAAACTTCAATAACTTCGCAATTTTTTAACGAATTACACTCATCCAAAAGAATATATTAGTCTATAAATCCACGCATATTTATGCACACGCATAAATACTTTGAATGCAAATATCTCTAACGTGTTTGAACCTCATTGCGTCAAATCGTTCTAATCATCATGGGTCTTACGGAAAACGTTACTCAAATTTGATCAATGCTTAACTTAGTTTGTCAACTCGCTGTCACGTAATAATACTCGCGGAAAGAAGATAGAGAATTTGAGCCGTTGACAGATTAAAATTGAAAGTTAAGTAACGTTTTTCGGTAAGTCCGCAATTGTTGAATATCAGGGCACATGTCTCTGGGCGCGCTGGGCGACTCCTTCTACGAGTACCTCCTGAAGGCGTGGCTGATGACTGGGCAGGCGGACGACCAGGCGCGCGTCATGTTCGACACGGCCATGCAGGCGGCGCTGGACAAGATGCTGCGGGTCTCCCCCTCGGGACTCTCCTACCTGGCCGAGCTGAAGTATGGACGGATCATCGAGGAGAAGATGGACCATCTATCGTGCTTCGCTGGTAATTATGAGCTAGCTTCTCTAGGAGTGGTTAAATCTTTACCGGGGTTAAAAGATTTTGATATAAAGACCCTATGTCACCGCGCTAAAGCCTAATTTAGATTGAGAAGTCTAAAGACGTCTATTTTGCCGCTTCGAATTATTTTGAAAATCGAAATTATTTTAATCGCGTAAGGGGTCTAATTAGACCTCATTGAGCTCGGAAATTTTTGAGGACTGACGCTACATCCCGTTGATACTTTATCAAAGTTTGTACTGTATTTTTCAGGCGGTATGTTCGCGCTGGCTTCCACCACGCTTGAGAACTCTCTGTCGGAGCGATACATGGACGTGGCTCGCAAGCTGACGCACACCTGCCACGAGAGCTACGCGCGCTCCGACACCAAGCTCGGACCCGAAGCGTTCAGGTAATGTCGCTGGCGTTGACGAATGCGTCGAGCCGTTTAGGCTACAGCCGGTCTATACGAACGAAACTTTCATTTCATCTTTATTTTGCGTACTCCTAAATTGTGTAATAAGTTTCCTAAGTAATCAAGATGTATTTAGTAGACTTTAGCGTTTTAGCTTCTATAGATATAGCATACATAGATTAACTCTTTATTGTACATACCTTAAAATTAATTACTTAGGAGATTCATCACAACAGTATATAAAAAAATAACAACAAGTAACAACAACAACGGGTGGGCTTATCGCTAAGAGCGATCTCTTTTAGGCAACCATGGGTTTGGGAGTCTGCATTGTGAATAAGTTGGTTTCTTATAGGCAAGCGCGCTCCATCCTAGGATCCCTACATGACGGTCGGTAATGTTTAGCGACCATCATGTAGGTTGGCGGTAGTTTGCAAGCCTTATCTATAAATAAAAAATAAATAAATTTATTAATCTACACTAATAATATTATAAAGAGGAAAGATTTGTATTTTTGTATGTTTGATATGAAATAACTCAAAAACGACTGGACCGATTTCAAAAATTCTTTCACCACTAGAATACTTCATTATCCCTGAGTAACATAGGCTATATTTAATACTAGAAAAAAATTAGGGATCCTTACTAAAACTTCAATAATATTAAGTCGCGGGTAACAGCTAGTTAATTAATAGATAAAATTGCTGGACATTTTACACAACAACATCTAGCCCAAACTAAGCAAAGCTTGTACTATGGGAACTTGATGACTGATTAAATACAAATATACTTTTTTTTGTAAATACATACATAATTATAAAACATAGAAACACCCAGGCACAGTTCAAATATCCATGCTCATCACACAAATTTTGTCCTGGGTGTGCATTGAACCACGATATACGGCTTAGCAGGCAGACATACTACCAACTGAGCTGCTAGTAAAATACTAGTCACCTACTAGGGTTGCGCAGTTGAATAGCAAATATTATGAATCGAGATCGTCACACGTTTTTCTGAAAAGTCCGTTATTGATTATTCAAAGTCAGAACCTCTATCTCTGTTTTACTCACTCCACACTCTACATACACTACTTTCAACTAAAAACAAAATTAGTTTTTCGTTTTAAAATTAGTTTTTAGTTTTAAAAACGCATTTAGTTTTAGGGAACAAGCTATATTCTAAAAATTTCATAGCGCGATTCTAGTAGTTAAAGATGAATTTCAGTCGCCAACAGTAAACTTGTAATTCTGATTGAAACCGTAAAAATACTAAAATAAGGTTCCTTTTGGTATAGATTCTCCGGTGCGGTAGAGGCGCGCGCACAGAAGAGCAACGAAAAGATGTACCTCCTACGGCCAGAGACGTTCGAGAGTTACTTCATCTTGTGGCGTCTCACCAAGGAGCAGAAGTACCGCGACTGGGGCTGGGAGGCCGTTCAGGTGACGAAATTATCAATTAATTAACTAATAATTATGTAACTAGTTGTGATAATAACAAATTACCACTATGTGTTTTCCAAATAAAATAATTAAAAAAATAGTTTAACTTTTCGTAAGGTTACAAGTTATAAGTTTCACACCTCATTAAGAAAATACGTTTACTATTCATAACTGTCCAAATATAATAATTATCATAGTTTAAAAAAATTAAACCATCTCATACGCAATTGCGTTTTTTTAGATGACATGTTTTTAAAGTAATTTTAAATTTAAAAACCAAAAATCTGAACTGATTTTGATGAAATCTTTATGGAACCAATCTGAAAACATATACTTTCAAATAAAAAAAAAACCAAATCAGTTTATAAATGACGATGTTATTTACAAAAAAAAACGAAGAAAATGTAGAGCGGATTTTTACGTACAAAAAGAAAATTAATAAATAATCATTACAATTATTATTATATTTTGTAATCTTGAGTGATTTCGTTTATCAAATAAAAAAACTAACGATTATCAAATGAGTTTTTCTTGGCCAGAATAATTAAATGAAAAGCTAATAAATATTTGTGTTGTGTTGTGTAGGCACTGGAGAAGCATTGTCGGGTGGAAGGCGGGTACACCGGGCTCACTAACGTGTACCACCAGGCGCCGCAGGGAGACGATGTGCAGCAGAGCTTCTTCCTAGCGGAGACGCTCAAGGTAACTCAACATTTAGGTACCATGCTTACACCGACCACCTCATACAAATGGCGGGAAAACGCTGGATGCAGGCCGCTTTCAATCGATCCTTTTGGAAATCCATGGAGGAGGCCTATGTCCAGCAGTGGGCTTCTTATGGCTGAGATGATGATGATGATGAAACTAACCATATGGAAAGCCTTTGATCTCACAAGGACAGACTCTAATAAGGACAAAACTCAATTGAAGCCCAGACTAACGAATGAGTGAGTGAGTGAATGGATATTGACCCATTTTGATTGGTTGATTGCGCGAAATCGCGAAGAAGTTCACCAATAGTCAGGCTTTCTATAGTCTCGTAATGAAGTTCATGTTCAGAGTCAGACCGTTAAGGCCGTCTGTCTCGTTATCAATAAAGATTATTGAATTTCATTAAATTTAATGATAGAAATATAAATTACGAGTAGATATGTTGTAGATATGTTATATTTTAAATGTACACACCGGACGAGTTATAAATGTAACATTTATTATTATTTTGGTAAAAGTAATACTTCTATATACTTAATGACAATAAAATTTATCTATCAATCTAAGAACACTGGTTACCATGAATGTGCATTGTGCATATGTCATTTGTCGGATCTGTTTCGAGGGGATAGTAACTCGCCGCTAAGTTGTATGGTAAAATCAGTTGCAATCAGTTTACTCTGAGTGAATTCCCAAAAAAAAATCATAACTATTTTCACTTATTTCGTGATGTGACCAATACCAATGTATATTGTACCAAGGTAATTGTATATATGTATATTCACAAGGTGGACAGAATACCTCAAGCAAATGGCAGGAAGACACTGTTTTTTTTTTTTATGTGAATAAGCCCGCGTTTGACCACCAACTCGCCTGTTGGAAAGAGACGATGTGGTCGGAGATGAAGCACGCAGACTATAAGATGCCTTTAGATGCAAGCTGCTTCTTGTACTTCTTGTGGCTGAGATGATATTGATGATTCCAATATCTGTGCGTGTTATGTGTTGTATAACAGTAGTTGAATGTATTATTTGTTGTGTTTCAGTATCTATACATGTTGTTCGCCGACGACTCGCTGATATCGCTGGACGAGTGGGTTTTGAACACGGAAGCGCACCCGCTGCCGATCAAGGGACGGAACCCGCTGTACCGCGCCGCGCCGCCGTCGCCGCCCAACGCCGCGCATGCGTAGACACACCACACCAGGCCACGTATGGGTGTAGGGCATGTTGTCGTCATTCGGAACACGGTCTAAACTACAGTAGCCTGTTCAGTTAGATAACTAATGCAGCATTGAGGGCGCCGCTGTCATTATTACATTATTTTGTACAGTTGACCACAGAATGCTAAAGTAGTATATATTTGGAGACATTAGTTCCTCTTTTTTGCCGTGAGAAAGCGTTTAGCAATACGTAATAGTCGAGAGCTCAATATCAAAACAAACTTCAGTAAATGTCCTGTAAATAGTAATGTTCTATCGTAGACTATATTGTTGGCCATAGCTGGCCGAGCGTCGTCCAACACGAGGGACCAGCGTTTTTTATGAATAAAAACCTTCAAAACTGACATTAAACCGAAATGAGAGTTTAATTTCGGATTAATTCTCAGTTTTCAAAGTTTTGAGCAGAATGGTGGAGTGATGGCAAGCTTAATCAAATTGATTGCGCTACATTGGCGCTCGCCTTTGCTCGGCGAGCTATGTGTAGTCTACTTAAGAGCTTATGGGCGTTCATCCAATGAAGCAAGTGTCTTACGTGAGTGTAAGTAGCGGCAACGCGATGCTATGTGACAATATAAATCAGCTATACGTTGTCTTACTTAGACGTAACGCGTTGCGACCGCACTTGTCCTAAGTGAGCGAAAGAGATAATTTTATAGCAATGCAATGCAATATACCACCAAATACTTCACGCGACATGTGTCCTGTAAAACGTTCAACGTTAAACCTATGACACTTTTATTCTTTATCCTAATTTTTTCACGCATCCTAAGATTGCCTGGATAATATATCTATTAATCTATTATATTCTTATATGTATATTTTGTGGTGCCAATAAAGTGTTATTGATTGATTAATTGACACTCGTTTTTGTCTGTAATTGTCATCGTAGACTGCATCGCGTCTTGTCGCAGACTAACACGATAAACTAAGCCACATGCTACTGTTCAATATTTTTACGTCGATTTGTCACCTTTGTCGCTCACCTGGGACAGTGGGTGAAAGTTTAGATCGTGTTCCGTATAATACCAACAGCGCTCAAAAAATACGTGTCAACGGTTATTCGGATTCGAACATAAACACTGAAATAAACCAAGACAGTGTTGGTTATTTATATCAATTCGAAACTGTTCTAGAAGCTCTCAGCGTAATAAGTGTTAATTTAAATTTGAAATGAATTATACCGACCGCTACATCGAGCATGTCGTCCAGTTTCACCAGACAACGTCGAGTGAGCTTCAAATGCGCTTGAGTTTAACAAGTGTACAAGATATTGTGATGTACCATAAAATATACTGAACTCTTGAGAATTTACATATTTTGCATTTTTTATATTGGACAATTTGGTCATGTTTTTATGTAAGTAATTTGTTTGTAAATTATGTTTGTTGCATTCCAAAAGAAAATATAAGCTGTAATGGTTTTCAAAAATATTATTTTTTTAAAGAATTTTGAATTTTTAAACATTATTTATGGTAGAGAATGGATTTTATAATTAACATCGCCACTTTTTTTCTAAAGAAACATTTTAGAACCAAAATTACTTGTACGAGAATTAGACCACTAACTCTTATGAAATACTGTATATTATATTATTCTACTTATTGGTAATTTATATTCTTGAAAAATTGTTAGTAAATTACAGTACTAGGCAAGTAATATGGCAGTCGAATTGGCCCATACTTATACCGTAATAATTAGCAAGCTAGCTAATAGTTATAGAACGTTCAACCTGTACAAATATTTAAACAAATACGACGCTTACTGCGACGTAATAAAATTCAATTCAGCTCACACAGGCATTAAATGCTTTGTATATTATACTACAATGCGTCTCTTTCTATCGTTTAGTTTTGATCTCTTCAGACCCGATCATTTCGCCACTAAAATCTCACTATGACGAGTGATCGTATACATTTTTTTCTATTTACCTACACTTAACATACGAAGCTTTCGTCTATTTTGCCGACGTGTTAATATTACTTGCATCATACTGTATGTAGATCCTCACGGGACAAATAATGAATATAGTGCAAATATATTGAGTAGATGTCATCTACGCATATGAAATCTAAAGTCCAAGCTTAAATCAATGTTCAAATCGTCATTTGTGTATAAACTAACGAAAGTAAGCTTGAACGTCACTTTTCGTGACCACCATGCTTAAGGTGCGCGCTGCGACAAAAGTTTCTCTACACTTTTTGTCGAGCGAAAGAGAGACTTATAGAACTACGTAACCTTGTCACGTTCACGCTAGACAAAAAGTAAAGTAGAAAAAATTTCGTCGTGGTGTGCATCTTAGGCCTTCAGGTCTTTAATTGCTGTTACACTGCTTTTGACGATATTGGTTTGTGCTAGATCTGGATTTCACGTGTGGGTAATATGACTTTGCTCAAGTCAATTAGCGGAGGGGGCGTTAGTGTATATTAGCTAAGAATAGCCCTTAGACATGCTACATGTACAATATATTTATATGAGCTCTATATACCGGAGACGTTGTCATGCCAAAACGACAATTTTTTAGTTTTGCTTATACATATTTATAAATGTGTATTTAAAAAAATATCTATGGTTTCCATTAAAATTATCTATAAAACTAAATACAAGATTCAGTTAAATTCTGAATAAAAACGAAAATAAAATTTTATAATTAACATTCCAAACTATTTGAAGATATGATTTGTATTTGTGATTGGATTATATTTTACCATATAATATTGCATAAAATTGGTTTTTATATTACTAAATAATCGACTTTTAAATCAAGTTGCTGTCAAATTCATAGCAACATATGTGACTATAATTATCTTTTATATATAAAGAATTTTATATATAAAGAATTTTATATATAAAGAATATAATTATTATTTATTAATTTATTACGCATTATTTTCATTAGTGATGATTTAAACGTCGGATCTCGTATTTATAGAAAGTGTATAATCGACATATTGTTTTCATTGCTAATTTTGTATCATAATAATGTCATTTTGTTTCTAATGGGGGACATATCTTTAAGGTTGGCGATTGACCGGCCTGCGTCGGAGTTTGTTACGAGATAGCGCCGCGCACGGGCTTATATTGGCTGTTATTTGATTGTTTTTAGTCAACAGCCAATCAACCGCCGGTTCATGGCTCATTTTCTAGGAACGAACGACGAACGTCTGTGAGTCACCACTTTAATAGTTTTTAGTGTAAAATGTATGGTGTAGAGTTTGATAAGTGATTGGGTTAATTGAACGAATCTATATTTACAGAACTTGTTTGCAAATATACCTACTTACTTATAAACGCTGAATAAGTGTATTTTTAGTTAAACAATGTTTTGTTCCGTTTTCGCGCGTGTCAGTCTTTCAGTAAATAAGATTTTAACATGCGCTTATAAATATGACGGTGAGTGTGAAATTCTAATATAAATTATAACCTATATATGATGATATGCTAGGTTTTTTTCTATGTGCATTTTCTTATGCAGGCTGGTTATTGTATTGATATTTTTATAATTCTATTTTTGTGAAATAATTCGATTTTATAAGAAGAGCCCCAAAAAGTAATATTCGTAAAATTGGAATGAAAGAATTTGAATGAAGCAATATTTTGCTTTAATGTGTTGTGCATTTCAATGGGGGTTATACCGCGCTTTCTGCACCAAAATACAGCGTGACTAGGTTAAGTGTGATTAAAATTGGAATTACAGCGGCCATCTACCTAATACAAGCAAGGTCTAAACGTAATTTGTGATGCCGTATGTTAATAATATAATCATCAATATTGGACTAGCGATCAGTGACAGCTTTATAGTTACAAACTAAGAGTTCTTGTTGGTGACTAGGATGCCATTGTTATCATTGCCCCAGAATTTAAATTCTGACTAAGAAATTTGATATTAAATTTATATATGACGAAATGGAAAAATGGCATACTACTATAGCATTTTTTTAGTATGTCAAACACGAAAAACAAAAAAATACGGACTGGGTAAAGTATTTTCGAAATGACGAATGTATTTATGTACCTACAACTTTGGACAAGTAAGAAAGATAGACTTTACATCTTTTAAATTAACTACAATTATTACTGTACCAATACTGTAGGTATATTTTCCGTAATTCTTAAAGATAAAAATAATGTCCAACCTGTTTTCGTTTAAAGCTTTGAACGAAAAGCTTTATTTATTTAGTATGTGATTAATTTTATAACAAAGTTACATAATATATTTTAGTATAATTTTCTGCACTTGTTAATAAAGCATTAACAATTAACACCTTTTCCATATTTATAATTATAATAAAATTGTTTTTAAAGAAAATCTAGACGACGGCCAATTGGTACTTGCATCGTACCGATTAGGTTGTACATTACTGAATGTGACAGCTGTAAGCTGTTTTCATCCTCCTCTAACAAATATAGTGAAAGAGACGCAGACAATTCTCAAGCTTACGAATTGGTTAATTGCACAAGAAATCGATCCTTCTACACAGAGGCGTAGAATAAATCTTTTCTACCTCTGTGTATTTTCCAATAGTATTTTGAGATTAATTTTACACGATGATTGTTTACCTATTGAGGCCTGAATTCAATTATAGTGGATGTAGATGTTGTTTTTGACAAATTCGGTTTGACTATATTTGTTGAAATGAATACATTTTTCCATGATATGTGCTTCAATATAACTTTAATCCTAAAAATTTTGATGAATTTTCAGTGTAAATTTTAGGCTTTGGCAACATATAGCTAAAATTTTACAGTGTTAAATTTAACTAGATTGTAATAATAAGGTTATAATTTTTTGTGCATCCATATTTATATAATTTATATATATGTACATAAATATAGTCAAACCGATTTTGTGAAATGTAACATCTACATTAGATTTGTATTTTGTAAATTATGTAAATAACGATAGTCATAGAATTAATATATTTAGACTTAGGTTTCTGTGTGTAGGTAAATCGTTTTTAGCAAATTAGACGAAGTGTTGTGTGTATGTTGATTTTTTTGTATTTATATAACTACTTATGTAATACTGCCAGGTTGTTGTGTTTGTATGTAAAATAATTATACGATTATAAATCATTGTAATTTAATAACGGATTGAACTTTAGATCTTGCGATAGGTGTTAAAATATGTTAGCTTTCCATATATGGCATAATGATTTATCCAGTCAGAGTAAGTTTGTAACTGATTTTTTTTTGTCTTGACTCAGTATCTGTTCTTTGCACATGCAATGATGTGTAAGTTCCTCAAGGTGGAACGTTCTTCGTACAAAAATCCATTCCCCTCCAGCTAAATAGAGTATCAAAAATAAAAAAAATGCAAAGTTACTTACTATTTTTTTACGTAAATGGTTAAAAATAATTGTTTCTTATATAATATATTTTACGACCATTGTGACCAAGTAAAATATGAACTTTTGCAAAATTTGTTGAAGCAATTGAAATATTAGCATATGTTACTGGATATTCAGACACTTGATAGATAGATAGATAAACTCTTTATTGTACACCATTGAACAAATACAATATTACAAAAAACTTACAAAACTAGTGTAACAACGGGCGGCCTTATCGCTAAAAGCGATCTCTTCCAGGCAACCGTGGTATGGTGATCAATTGATAGAAAAGTAAAGCGGTTGTGCAATAGCAGAGACACTGGATATAGCTATAATATAATCATACCTAACAATCTAATACAATAAATACAAATATTGTATACGTAGGTGTATATTGAATATCACTTGATGCTCAAATAGTTGATCAAACTCAATATGTAATGGATTTTTGTGTGAACGACGCCCTACCTTAACAAATTTATTAATGCATTTTTAATTATAAACAGAGTTACACCTTAAACTGATATTATGTTACCATACAATATGTTGATTTCTTAAAGTCACCTTTTTTGGACGGTTAATCGTTTGAAAATGATATTTGATATTGAGTATAGTAAACTTATCAAACATGTGTTTATCGGTGTTACTGGATTGTACCTACTGCCTGTTATATCTACAGTGGATTGTATGTAATGTATGTAGTACTTAGCGTTTAAATAATGATGTACATTTTTCGATTATTAATAAAACATGTTTACAAATGTTGTGTTTTTCTTATTATCATTGGGCTCTATTATATTTTATATTTAATACTATTTTATAGCCAAATTTAAAGAATTATTATAGTTTTGATGTTTTTTTTGGCCCCATCATCTATCAGTTCTTCGTGCTACGTGCCCTACCCACAAAGCTTGTATTCATCATTATCATTATCGTCTCAGCCACAAGAAGTCCACAGACATAGGCCTCTCCCTCATGGATTTCCAAAAAGACCGGTTGGAAGCGGCCTGCATCCAGCGTCTTTATATATATTGTTTAATGGGAACTATATAGCTCATAGAATACCTAGATATATACTATTTTTTAAATTCATACTTATAATAGAGATAATTATTTAGACACAGAAGAAATATCCAACAACATCAATATCTCACGCGTATTGCAATCGATTTGTATCTATGAAATAGTGTGAAAACACAAAAGAAGCGCGAGTGAAAACAATTTGAAAAATAAGCACCTTTCATTTCTTAGTGAAGGGCCTCGACTAATATCTCAAGAGGCTCTTGTTAGACGGTTGGGTCAAGAGTCAGATCATTGATAAAGTATCAACTGGATGTAGCGTCAGTCCTCAAAAACGACCTAGCTCAAATTCCACCCCTTACACGATTAAATAATTCGAAGCGGCAAAATATACCTTCTAGACTTCTCAATCTAAATAAGGCTTTAGCGCGGCGACATAGTCTTTATGTCAAAATCTTTAAGTTCGTCATTGTTGATATATGAGTATCGGTCAACTCAGTATTAAAATAAAAACAAAATACCCGACTGCAGAAAAGCAGTTTTTGCAGTATAACTTCCAATTTCGTTACGCTAGATACTCTGTTGAGTGTACGTTTTTTGTGAGAAAGTATGCGTAAAATCCCTGTAAAAGATAAATGCGCATTCTTTAGAATAATTCTAGTAAAATCACTTGTTTATTACGACATAGTTCATTGGAGGTTACGAAAAAACGCATTTTATTTTATTTTTGCAAGAGACGTATTAATACTATTACAAAAATATAGCCTATGACACTAGAAATGAAGACGAATCTAACGACACCTCGCATATCAAAATCGGTCTAGCCGTTCATATTCTGTCATATAGAAACATATGTAGGTACATACCCACATACATATACCTACTCGTATACAAACATAAATACACTCGAAAAACATAACCCTCCTTACGCAGTCGGGTAAATAATACTAGTACAGTGATTCGCTAAATTCAGTTAGAGACAAGAAAAGAAGGCAGTATAATAGCGAGCCCGTAAATAGGTTGATCGGCCATCCCGTCCCCAGGCCCGTCGTAAACCGTGGAAAGGTAACGAAGCAACAACGGCAAATGTCGCGACAACGTGCTCTGCTAACATTTGCAGACGGCCAATTAGGGGACCACCCAGCACCCTGCGCCCTACGCCCTTGTTACACTACCCACTCTCTACTTTACCCTAGCTATGACACGTCTACTTATATAATAAAAATTTAAAGTTGTTGGTTCGCCATTGCGTCTCTTTAGAGTAGCTGAATAGATTTGGCTAGTTTGCTCTGACTGTACCTATGTACTATGTTAGTTTATAGGTATGTTTTTGTATTACTTCCTTCACGGCTACGGCTTTACCGATTTTGGTATGCGACTTTTAAATAATAATAAATTAATAAATATAGTCATTGCATTCACCTTTACTTCTCGAGTGACAACGGCTACATATTTTAGTTCTAGCATATGCACGGCGGTCTTTGGGACTATAGTCGGATATTTCGGCTCAAAACAGACGTGAGTGACCCGTAGTTTTTATTTAAAAAATTTAAATGTCTATTAGGTAGGTACAAATAATATTCTAAAAAAAGGTCAATTTGAATTAATTGTAGCTGTACAATTAATTCAAATTACCTTTTTTTTAGAATATTATTATTATTTAGATGTAGGTGGATTAATTTTTTTCACCTTTGGCGGGCTATATTTTGCACACATCACAACTGATAATAAATGATTCATACTCAACTGCCTAAGTTTTATTTTAAGAGACCTATTCAACGATACCCCACACAATGGGGGTGGGGTTGATAAAAAACAACCCTTCTTTATATGTATGAAGCGCAATCCCTATTTTTTATTTCTTTTGAAAATTTTACCACGACATTTTGTAGAGGTTTACAGAAACATCTACATACCAAATTCCGTTTATGTAGGGTTGATAGTCTCTGAGTAAAATTACTGTGATATACGGCCAGACGGTCATGACAAAATTATAAGGGTTTTCATAGTTACTACGGAACCCTAAAAATACAACCGAATTCAGAACCTCCTCCTTTTTGAAATCGGTTAAGAATATTGTGAGATAGTTGAAGTTTATTTAGTTGTCAAATTGCACTTAGTCAAGCACGGTGTGGATTTGATTATGCTTTCACAATTAAAAGATAGCCGGTCAATATATAAATATTGTATATAGATATGGCTGACTGTATCTACTGCGTTTTACGTAGCTGAATTCGCATAATTAAGTAAACCAAAACAAAAACTTTATCTAGTACATACAAATTATCACATGTTTTTGAATAAAAACATCCAGTTACACTACTCATGTAGGCGTAGGTTATCGTCAAACGTAGATAAATCGAGAAAATCCGTAGCTGTTTTAAATATATTTACATCATAAAGTGAAAGATTTAATAGAGCACGTATCGGTATTGCAGTTTTAAAACAAAAAAGTCGTAATATAAGTAAAAATACTTATAAAGATAAATAAAAAAAAAAAAACATTTACGTGACATGTAAAATAGTGAATAAAATAATTACAGTTTACATAATATTCTGCATTTTGTAAACTAATATGTAAGCTGTATCTTTTTAGATAGACATGAATTTATTAAGTATCTACTTTATGAAAGTTTGGCTCCATCTAGAAAATGTTATTTAATTTTATCTGTTTCGACACAGAATTCATTTACATATTACATAGTGTTTCGATTTGTCGGGCCTTGAGAATTTTCACTCTGAATTTGCCAGAAATTCTCGATTGTCATAATTTTTTTTTGACACACAATTTTTTCACCTTTGGCGGGTTATATGTTGCACATATCACATCTGAGAAAAAAGTTATCTAACCTTATTCTTATTTTAAGAGTATTTTTTAACCTATTCAACGGTATCCGACACGTTGGGGTGGCGTCACGTGACGCCACTCACTCACGTGACACCTCCGTGGTCAAAATGGTAAAGGCTCCCAAGTAGGTACAGATAGGGATATGCGGGATGAAGTCCCGTCGAATGTGAGTAATTTTGAACGGTCTGTAAATTTGTAGTACTTATCTAAGTGTGTAAAACACTCGATCGATTTATACACCCGATTTTTACTTATTTACTTTTACATCTTCAATATTAGATTTTTGTAGTATTTTAGGCGAGCAAGAAAGAGGATTTACTATCGACGGCACCTTAAGTGGCGATGTTTTCGACGATGGCACCTTAACCTGAATGATAGTTAGAATATTAGTATTAGTATTTCAGTCTAGTTAATTGTTTACGCGATAATCAAATCCAACGTTAAAGTTGAGCGACAAATATTGTTCCAATTAGTTGCAAGACCATTTTCTTTATGGGTTAGGGACGCTCCCTGTCCCCATTCGGCACCATGGCAAGGGGTAGTGGTGGTGGTGGGTCGCAACATCACAGAATATATACTAGTTTGCACGGGGGTACGGCTTAGCCATGTGCTTTCAGGAGTGCTGAAATAGTAGAGCTACGGACCAAGCGGCGAACGCGCTTTGCCTCGCGGACAGACACCCGGTGGTCAAGTCTAGAGTTAGGTTTTCTTCTACACATCCTACTATCTTCTAACAAATGTATGTCCTATTTTATAGCAATGTAATGTAACATGTAATTTTTTTAACTCAATTTTGAGATAGTACATTTCAAATAATTAGAAAGAATGCGGTGAGATTGGCTAAATAGAGAGCATAGAAGTGATTAAAGAAGAAACGTTGCAGCAATGATGCTTTTCCGGATTTTCGTGTTTGCTGCTGTCATCGCAGGTGAGTTTTAATTTTTTTTTAACGTCTAATATAAAATTACTATAATAGATGATAGTGAACCCAACTTTTGGGAACTTTTTAACTCAGAACAATAGAAAACAGGTTTTTATGGAACTTTTTGAACCTGATTATTCTCTAATCTGAGACTTAAAGATAAGATAGTGAACAATCTCTTGCAAGAATTCACTTGATTTTCCAATTACACATTATTCTATATTATATAGTACGTTCCGTCTACTTTTTTTTTGAATTGAAAGTTTTTTTGAGGTCGCTCATTCTGTCAAAAATGCAAATCCTTGTCTACAAAACTTTCTCGCTCGTTCTGTTTTACGGAATTACGAAAGCGCTTTCTCTTTCTACTTTGTAGTGGTGCGTGAATTATTAGACTGAAAGATCTTTACTATGTGATAGGAAACTTATTTATTTTGATGGCACACTAAATATGGCGATTCTTTTATTATTGCATCTACTGATTAGGTGGTATATGGCAGCTTTTTCATCGTTTCAGCCATACCATCGTTTCAAGGCAGATATTGTACCTATACAAGTAATTGCTTACTGTAAAAAAAAATATTTCAAATTTCATAACATGGTGAATACCAAAGTGACTCAAGCCAAGCAAAATTATACATATAGCCGGAATCTGTGACGGTATAATACAGCGATATTGCAAAAAATCCGTCTATGACTGAACAGATTTTGTATTGATTTTTTTATTTAGATTTTTTATTAAAGAGCTAACATAGAAGGAAAATAGAAATAGAATTTAGCTTATGCTTCGGTTTCGGCTTAATATTATATGCTTATACATCTTTAATCTATATATTAAGTAACTAAAATTTATAAAAGAGCTAAAAACGAAGTAACTAAATTTGAATCAGTCAAATAAAAAATACATAATAATATAAAATACATTATATAATAAATGTACCTACATAATGACCTAATTAAATAATGACGTATTTTTATGTCAGTTTTTTTTTTAACGTATACCAAATTTACTCAATTATAATCTCAAGGTACTGACATCAGCTTAGACATAATTTATATGTATAACTCTGACACTAGGGCTGGTCACTCAGTCTATACGAACTTACTTACTTACTAGCCGCTTAGTGCCGTTTCCCGCAGTTTTACCTGCGATCAAGAAATCCTTGCTTTATTTATACTGACACTAAGTACATACGGAAAACGCCCTCCAAATACCTATCAAGTTACAACAATTCTGTAGAAAAATGTTTATCACACTAAGAATAAATACAAGAGAAATATATATAAATATATAAATAAAATAACTTTCTGTAGAACAAATTGGTGTTACCGTCTAAATGCACGGTTATATCCGTACCGAATTTCATAACAATAAGTTCATCTGTTTGTACGTGAAAAAGTAACAAACAGACAGAGAGACAGTTAGGTACTTTCGCTTTTATAATATTTAAGAAAACTTAATGAAAACTAATCGGTTTTAGAAAATATAAAATCGGTGATTTTCCTTTTATTAAGTTGGTCACACAGCGCCTTCTAACCTCAAAAACTAAGCAAAGTTATGACTCCAACATTTTGCCGTTAAGTATAATTAGGGTAACTAATTATGTGAAAACATGCTTATTGATATATATTCATTTTTACCAGATTCTATAATATAACAAAAACTACTAATACTTATCATATCTCCCCCCCCCCCCCCCCCAAACACCCCTCCTTCTACCCTCTTCCCTTTCTCCTCCCCAATATCCCATCCTTATCCAAGGGAATCAGTGTGTGAGTAAACCGTTAGCCCCTCTGTTTTCCTAACTTTCCCTCCTCGCAAAAAAAACTTATCATTCAATAGGATTTTTGTTTTATCGAAGGTGTTTAAATAGAGACAGCGCGAGCGCTAGGGCGGAGAGCCGGAGAGCTTCCCACGTCAGGGTACGCTGCTTTTGGGTCGCTTCCGGTGAAGCTCCGGTTTACGTCACTATGACGGGAGGCCTTAATTGAACGTTAAACGACTGTTTAACCAGTTGTCAGCTGTTGAACAGACCTTAAAATAATACATTTAGATGACAATAATTACGCTCAACTATAAAGTATCTACTATTTTGTATAGGATCTGTACCAGGATTTGATTCGGGATCTTCATTTCAGTCATTCTGGATGTAAATAATACATGTGAAGAGTACCAGAATTACAAAAAAAAAATACCGGCTAAGTGCATGTTGGGCCACACAGGTTCTGCAGTTACATAATATCACAATATATGCACTTAAACAGAGCTTTTCGTTTGATACTATGAACATACGAGGTAACGGTTCAAATATTTGACTTTTCACTTTCACTTTTACATCTTTAAGTAGAATTTTTAAATTAATCTATTTTATTACTTGTTAACTTGTATATCTTATTTAGCTAATATAGTTTTTTTTTCCTAAGAAACCATACTAGAAATCTCCCGCCTCAGACGAAGAGGTAAGAGTTTTTGTTGACTACAGAACCATCCAAAAAAGTGATAAGAAATACCATTGTTTATTATTATAAGAAATAGACTAACTTGGTCACAAACTCGGCTTGTGAAGTTGTGATGAGAAATAGTGTGGCCGAGAATAAAACACGTATTATCTAGAAAAATAAGTATGCAGTATATTTTTAACTATCGACACACTACACAGTAGGAATTTTGACCACATCGTGTTAAGTAACACTGTGATTCAGAGGTCAACTTGGCATGAGAACTGGCTCTCAAGTGAGATTGTCGTAACACCTGTAGCTACAATTATTAGTAATTGAGCTATGTAGTTATAATTATTGCCGTGGAATTAGCATAAAATGGCTAACTTTTATGTCTATTCATTCTTGCTTTATCCTCAGCCACAAAGTGGCAGCTTGTTTCAATATTTTTAAGGTTATTAAGAAAGTAATTTATCTTTATCGTCTTACGACAAGTTAACTTCGAAAAATTGTTAATGTCAATTCACGTCAGTTCAACTAACTATACGAATAATAGATAATAATTATAGATTTAAATAAGATTTTTGTCTTTTCTTTATCAACTGAATTTGGTAGAGATACAAGGGTTATGTTGAAACTTGCATTTTACTAACATTCTTAAAAAAAACATTGTCTAGTCAAAAACATATTAAAATCCTCAATAACCTAGTTCAATTAAAAAATTATTCAGAAAACTATAAATCACAAAAAAGCAATCAAAACTGATCTCAAGATAATTAAGTACGAGTATATCCCAAAAAAAAAACAGTTATATCATTAGCGGCGGGCGTTTTGGCGGGAACATCATGGAAACAAGTTGTTTTATTTTATTTTCCTAAACTTGTGTTACTTTAAACTTTAATGCTATAAAAATGGTGGCTTTTAATTCATTAAGTGTTTGATCAAGTGTGTGAGGGTAGGCAAGTGAAATAAAGCGATGAAACGTTTCTTTTCACGTTGTCGGCAAAACTCCAAAGAAGCTTCAAGTAAAGTCGCCACCACTTTACTGAAGCACGAATTGAATTTAAAAATGATACGTGACTTAGATTGTGACTAAATCATTAAAAATAACTTGTTTTTTTTTTCAAGAAACTTGAAGAAATCTTAATACTTGACACTGGCAAATGCTTTAAGCGTTCAAATCTAATAATAAAAAAAGCATCCGGCGTTGATGTTCACAGGCTACGTGCGACTGTGACCCAGGGGATAAAAAAGGATAGCGCCTCTTCGGAGGCCTCATGGGTGCGAGCGTGGGAACTAAGGGGCGCTAGTATTCCTGAAGTACCAGGAACACATGAGATTAGAAGACGTAGAATAGGGCCGGGGTGTGTTGGTTATTTTTTAACAGATTCTGTGAGGTGGGGTAGGAGCGAGAGAATTTCTAAGGAGATTTTATTTTTATTCTGAGCATTGGATTTCTTGTATGTAGTCTAAAAACAAATATGCGGTAACGATTATTTTATATCGTACCGATTAGTATTTCTTTTATTTATTTATTCTCTAATTACATCACAAAATTGTATAATGTATCTAACGTTGGTAATGTATCTGATGTAGACATCTACATCATACAGAACCACTAAAGGAAATAGAATCATGCAAATAAATTTATTCTGTTACCATTGGACCACAAATTAATATGTTCTGTAACATGAAAAAATCTTTAGTTCATATTTTTGTGTAAGAAACAGCAGAGATGCTGAACATATTTTATGCGACATTAAAAAAATATTATAATAATAAATTTCACAATTCTTTGGCCAATTCTAAAATCGACTAAAATCAGCTGTTCCATACAAAAAGTTTGTCGACATCGCAAAATAACTTTTTTCTCCCGATTTATTTATTATTAAAGAATAGCATTTTTAATATTCCCCAACTATTTTTTTTATTTTTTTATTTAAGCAAATATGGAACCTAAATTAAAAAGTAAGTACTTACTAGAATTCCTTTTTGAAGTTCTTTCGGCATATCTCAAGAAAAGAGAGTCGATGGAAGGCTAATAGTGCAGGGACAGAACCCAAGTAGCACAAGAAGCAGTGTAAAAATCAGTCGTGAATGTTTCTATAGCTCAAGGGTTTTGTTAGCTCCAAGAGGTGTTCACTTCACCTCTTAAAGCTGCATATTAGCATTTCGAACCATTTAAAAACCTGTCGCTGTACAAAGGTTGGATATGGGTGTAACAACATGCTATTGTACAATTGTAATGCCTATATTTGTAGTGCACTTCACTATAACGCCGATGTACAGCCATTAGCTGTTTTTGGTGCCTTTAGTTTAACAAAAACATTTTTAAATATCACCAAAATGCCTATAGATGTTTAAGAATATATATTTTTTACCATTGTAATTCTGCATTACAAAGGGTTAACTGTGCTAGTGTCCAGCCGACAGCTCTATAAAGGGTCAAGTACACTACAATAGTTCGTTTCACTGGCCATTAGCATAACAGCATTAGTGAGGACTTAACATTGTTCACCAAGCTATTTTAGAATGTTTGATACATTTATAACCAAAAAAATATTTTTTATTTGATCATATCTACCATAACTACAGATCTATAGGTATAATAACAATTTTATTTAATTTTTTATTTATTTCTTAAAAACAATACAAATTATATTCAATTACACTTTCATCATCATCATCATCTCAGCCATAAGAAGTCCACTGCTGGACATAGACCTCCCCCATGGATTTCCAAAAAGACCGATTGGAAGCGGCTTACACTTTAACAATAATATTTACTATAAGTAATCTGAGCTGGAATATAATTCAAAATATGTGTATAAAAAAAACAATACATACCGAGCAAGTAGGGAGAAGGTACTAATTTGCAAAGCTTAGCTTATAAAGCTTTGCTTTACAAATTAACACCTTGGCATGTTATAATATATATCAATTTTAAATAATACTAATACTAAGGGGATGATCATTCAGACGAAACGTATTCGTTGCGTCTGAATCAATCGGTTTAATATAGAGGATATCTTTTATAATTTTAATATAATTGCTGAATTTGGGATCACAGACGTCTAGTTCGAAATATTTTTTTGATAACTCGTTAAACTGACGAGCCATTATCTGTATGATGTATTATTTTTTAAATGTATTTATTATTTAATAATAAAGGACATGTGTGATAACAAATCTGAGGAGTCTACTAGGGAATTATTATTACTACTACTACTTATATACTTATATAAGATTATTCTTATATAAGTATACGAAATTAAAATATGTTCTACACGTTTTTAAAGATTGCACATTATTTTTTTTTTTATCTAAGTTCATAATTTAAACCGGTGCGTCCTACATGCTGACGATAACAAAGAATTCTCAAACACTTTCTCTGCACTCTCTCAATGCTATCGGAATGAACATTATAATGCGGAGACCAGACCGGGCTACCATATTCCAAGATACTTGGCACAAGCGAGAAGTAGAGACAAGGGCGTCGCCAGCCCATGGCCCAGGGGGGGGGCAAGTTAATATTATGGAGGATGACAAAAATATGAATTGTAGGTACAGGTACAATTGCACGGCCTTAGGACTTTGATTGCTTTGCAGTTGGCTACATTTTGTTAATCTCATCTCTAGGGGGGGGGGGGGGGGGTTGGTGACGCCCTTGAGTACAAAACAAATACAAAACAACAAACGAAAAAACAAAAACAAAAGACAAAACAAAAGACAAAAGACAAAACACAAAACAAAAGACTGCGGGGCATTTTAAATTCTTTAGTGAACCTTAACACAAAACCGAGAAGTTGATTGGCGTTTGTTGTAATGTGCTCATAGTGTGGTCTGAAAGATAGCTTATCATCAAATAATATACCAAGATCTTTAGCAATGCAGGGGCGTGCTAAGACCTGACCATTAATGATGTATTCTTTTTTAAATAAAAACTACGGGTCACTCACGTCTGTTTTGAGCCGAAATATCCGACTATAGTTTAGTTTAGATTATAGTTAGACGTGAGTGACCCGTAGTTTTTATTTAAAAATGTGTGAAAACCACGTCAATTTCCATAGTAAAATTATGTATTCCTTAATAATTTTTTGACGCTTATAAGTAAACGATATGATAAAGCATTTACTAATATTCAATTGCATATGATTGGCCACGCACCAATCCGATACTACATAAAGGTGTTTTTGTAATTTCTGGCAGTCATTTTGAGTAGAGATGGCATTAAAGATTTTTAGATCATCAGCATAGAGGAGACACTGACAAGAAAGACGTTCAATAAGATCGTTGATAAAATGACAAAAAGAAGCGCCCCTAAATGGGACCGTTAAGGGACTCCAGAAGTGACCTCAACTGGTGATGAAATGTATCCCATCAACGCGACGAGTTGACTTCTATTTTTAAGTTAAGAACATCCATCGATATAAACTCCCGTGGATACCATATGATGCAAGTTTATTACAGAGCAACTTGTGATTGATTTTGTCGAATGCCTTGGAAAAATCAGTGTAAATAGAGTCAACTTGACCTGTGACACCAAAATTTTACAGAGATAGTTCTTATACTCAAGGAGGTTAGTGACCGTCGACCTATACAAATCTATGTTGTTTTTCTGAGATCATGGGCTTGATGTGATTAATAATTTCGCAAAGCAAGATAAAATACTTATTTGTCTGTAATTTACACAATTGGATAAAATTATAACCACTTTTTAAAAATTGGAATAATGTGAGCCATTTTCCAACACTTAGGGAAAACACCACTTGTTAGCGATTTATTACTTATTAATTTTACATGGTTTAACACCTAAGAAACAATAAAAATGCATTAACAACACCAAATTGTATCTTTTAAGAGAAATAATAAATTAACTTTTTATATACAACATTTTTTTATCAATATTTTATAAAACCTGCTTAATTTAGTAGCGCAGTAAAATTAAATACGCAGTAGTATTTGGGGCTAGATATAGGAATAAACTTATATACCCAAAATAAATATTATGTATAAGAGAGTGCGGTGTCTACATAAATATTTATTATTTCGTAACAAAATTTCGCAAAAATTCAATGGGAATTAAATTTACGAAATTAAACCCGTTCAAATATAATTATACGTAGTTTATTTATGTAAACGCGAGTTTTTTTAAATTAGTAGGCTTATATTAAAATTCTACCTTGTGACATGTTTGTTGTAAGCCAACCATTAAACAACTTCCTTGTGTAACTTGAGAAGGTAGGGTAGAAGGGAAGTGAAGTCCTGGACGAACCAAAGGAGCCACCTTCATTGCAACCACGACCACTCTGACAACATTTTTCGTAAGTCATTCAGTACCTACTTTTACATCAATCGATGTCGTTGTTTTACTTCTTCAAAAGAGTTGCTGTGCGCGAGCTGGACAGAATATAACAGACTACTCTACAATTGCCTAAAAAATCAACCAAAAATTAAGCAACCAATACACTAATAGCTTATATGGAACAAGCAAAAACATATTTTTCTCATTATTGTTCCCCAGTAACAAAGACGGTCAATCATCACAACATTCCTTCATAAATCCAACAGACGTCAATTTATCTTTTTATTTTATTAGCTGCAAAGGTCACCACAGTAAACGTCCCACGGCCATCCTGCCAAACGATCGGAAAAAAACCTTTTCTATTCCCGCAGAACATCTGAAAGACATTTTTGCTACTTACTCCGTTGCTATAAGGTCGAAAATGGTTTGAAAGTGGTATATTATAAGGCACGGGGTGCGGCGGCACTCCCCTGGCATTTACCCGACCATAAAAAGAAATATCTACTAAGGGCGGCACAAGGCTTGCGAAATGCCGCACCCTTCGCTCCACTAACCCGACGACCGCTGTAGGTGATTTGATTGAGTTATTAAAGGCTTTAAAACTGATGGTTAACGTCTATCTTTTTTGCCATAAAATACATGAGTAACGATGTACCTAATCAATTAACTGATGTGTTTTTGGTAGATGAATTGTTGGAGTAGCAAGTCATTTCATCAATCCTATCGAGGCAATAAAAAATAAACAGAAAAAGTGAGCTGGAAAAAGAAACCAATCTTTTTCCACATTTTTTTCCTCTAGCAAATCTTTTAGAAAAATTTGAAAAATATCTGGGCCTGAATCTCCTATTCATCTTCAAAGTTGGCATGCACTCTTTTAGGATTCCGTAATAACTACGAGGAACCCATACAAAAATCGCCATATATGTATGTTAATCTGTCTGTCCGAATGTCACAGCCATTTTACTCAGAGATTATCAACCCTACATAATCAAAATTTGGAAGGTAGATGTGTTCTTAAACTGCGATAAAATGCCGTACCAAAATTTTCAAAAAAGAGAAAAATAGGGTGGGCACTGTACACCATACATATAAATAATGGATGAATTTTTTCATCAACTCTACCCCATCGAGAAGCGTGATAGTGTGAAGGACTAACAAATACAAATGAGATTACTTGCACAGCGGCCATACCATCTAGCCCCAAACGATAAATATTTTTGAGGTTAGGTGGCGTACTGTGAAGCTGTCCAAGATAAATTTTAATTTATTTAATTATTTGTATTTACATGATGGATGAAATATCTAGAGGATGTTTCATCTGTGACACCGTGCTGAGTGAGTGAGCATGTGACTGAGCAGCCAAACACAGGAAATCCCATTAAAACTTATATATCATAATAAAGTGATAAATGCTAATGCAACAGTTACAGATAGGTTAAAAAAGAAATACATCAAACAATAAGTAACTACGGAACATTAAAAGAAAAACAAAATACTTGACTGTATATGCAGCATAAAAATGATTGTAGTAGTGTGAATATTACGTTTGATAAGATGTTGAGGGTACGTTTTTTGCGAGAAAGAATGCGCATAGTCTAAATGGCCATTTATTTAAATAATTCCTGTAAAATCACTTATTTGTCGCGGAGAATTAGACATACATACTTTGATACATACCTTCGCTTAAGAAATACAAAACCCTCCTTCGGCAGTCGGCAAAAAGAAGCTTCAAAAAAGTCGCTTTCGAAGAAAGTTTGAGTTCATTCATCAACTCGTCACACCGTAATCCAGAAACAGGAATACCCATTTTTTTCCTATAAAAATAAAATAAGCATTAAAGTTTTCAGATGCCCTTTTCGTTAGCCTCATTTGCAATCAGTGCCTAACGCAACTAGACAGTTTGAGGTCACTGATGACCTCGTCACGCCATAACCCAGAACTGTCACCCGTCATCCCGTCCCTTGTCGCCTGTCTCCTTCCCCCTCCTGCCCCCCTGAGGCCGCCCAGTGACAAATGATGGCTATTGTCTTGCTTTATTACTCAAGGGTTAGCTTGATGGTCCTGCCCCATGGGGCTGATTGTCTCTACCAAGGTTTTACAACTGTGTGTGTAATTAGTTTATTTCCTACACAGATTTTTCTCTATTTTTTAACAGACTTCAAAACAGAAGAAGTTTCTATGTTCGATTGTACCTATGTATTTTTTATGTACTTATGTTCACCGAGTACCCGCCATCCCTGAACTCGAAAAACATAACGCTCCTTCTTACGCAGTCGAGTAAAAAATAAATAACTCGTTTAGCTTTGTCTTTTGGATTAAATCTGTATTTTGTTATTTTTCCCTTTTCAATGTAGCGAATTTGTGTTATTTTGAAGTAGGTTGAATTTTTTCAATATGATGAAGGTTAACAAGTCGACTGTATTTTCTTATTTTTAACAGACTTCAAAAAAAGAAGAGGTTCTCAATTCGACTGTGTTTTTTGCATGTTTGTTACGCGAATCCTTCACCAATTATAAATCGATTTTGATGATTTTTTTTGTCTGGTAGTTCATACTTCAGAGTTGGTCCCACAACTTTTATCAAAATCGGTTCAATACTTTGGTGGTGGTAATATTTCATCCAAGTAAACGAAAATAATATAATGGAATGGAACTGGAAATAATATGTCATCCAAGTAAACGAAATTGCATAAATTGCATATATATTGAAGTCAGTTGTTTCAGTTTTTTAAACTATAATTATTTGTTTGTTAAGTACCTCATAACTCTGTCATTTATTGTCCGATTTGAAAAAATATTCTTTATTGATTTTAATCCAGAAGACTGTCTATCAAGAAGATAGTATCTATCGAGAAAACTATTTATCGAGAAGACTATCTATCGAGAAGATTTTATCTGCCGAGAAATTAAATGAAATCAAATTTGTTTGCAAGAATGTAGGTGAATATGGTCTTAGAAATTAACTACAAAATTCCATTACATTCTATCATTTCTAACGTGCAAGTTTCTGAAGCGCAAATATTTTATAGTGAATGAGTAAAATATGAATAATATTAAATTCATTTTTTTTTTAGTAAAAATAAGAGGCAAAGACGGTGTCGAGACATGTATATAGTAGGGTTCCGAGCATTTTTTTTTATCAGCCCGCGCCCAGCAGTGGGACAGTTTGTACAAACTGGCCGCACTGCTGGGCGCGGGCCATCTCCTCATTGTGAGAAGGGTTAGGCCATAGTCTGCCACGCTGGCCATGTACGGGTTGGCAGACTTCACACATTTTCAAGATCATTGAGAACTCTCAGACATGTAGGTTTCCTCACGATGTTTTCCTTCACCGTTCGAAGTTGGCGGCAATTAACAATACGCACATAACTAATGCTACCGTAGCTAATGCTGTAATTTAAAAGAAAACTTCTTGCCGAGTATTTTTTGTGTAGACTACTTTGCAAAAAGATGAATTACTTCAGTATTGTGTTTAATTATATATTTATCGCTATATCTCGAAAACTTGTAATTACAGATTATTCAAAACAATTTTCATTGAAAGTATTTAATATGGTCTACTATTATGGTTGATCATGAATTTCTAGGTCTAATAGTTACGAAATGCAGTGGGGGGCACAATTCTTTCGCCTTTGGCGGGTTATATGTCTCGCAAATTATATAATTTTAAGATACCTATTCAATGATACCCCATACAATGGGGTGGGGTTAAAAAATCATTCCTTCTTTATATATGTGTATATAGTGCCAACCCTTTTTTTATTTGACTACGGCATTTTGTAGCGATTTTCAGAGCACATCTACATTCCAAAATAAGTTTATGTAGGGCTTATAGTCTCTGATTAAAATGTCTGTGACTTACGGACAGACAGACCGACGGACATAGCGAAATTATAACGGTTTCTCCCTCATAGCTACAGAACTCTAAAACTCAGTAACTTGGCTTTTCTAGTTTTTAAATGCAATCACTTAAACACTCACTCACTCATGTTGAAATGGGCCTCTAACCTCTAACCATAAAGTAAGGTGCAACAACTCACGCGCACGATGGAGCACGCTTGAAACGTTTCACTATTCTATGAAAATATAATTATTTCATATTCCTAATGCACCTACAATATTAACTACAGTAGGTATGTAGTAGGATTTTACTATCTACTTGTCACTGTGCTGTAAGGAATAGTTAAATACTAATGTATTTTTATGAACACACTTGACCTAAATAAAATTTGTAAGCTAACATTTGCCTTCAATCTTATAAAAGCTATGTCTAAAAAATCGTAATCTCTGCCTTATAAAATTGACGTGATAAAAGATGACAAATGCTACTTAAAAACAAAATTAAAGCATGAATTACTTATGAATACTTAGAGTTGCTGTGTATCGCTCAGCGCGGCAGCCGGCAAGCGAATGCGCTGCGTGTGCGCACCTCCAGCCACGTCGCCAAATGCGGCTCGGTGCAATGCACTCCGCTGCTGCAACGAACGACCTTTACGCCTTTGTGCTTGTAGGTACTGAGTAGCAATTATACAGAGAAACATGCCACAAAGGCATTACATAAAGTCACGTCATGGTTCGTCTCACTAGCGACTATTTTTTAATGTCAATACTCTATAAGGTCATTGGTCGTACCGGCAAGCGCAGCGTAGGAAGACCAGCCACGAGATGGACAGATGACCTCATACAAGTGGCGGGAAGACGCTGGATGCAAGCCGCTTCCAATCGGTCTTTTTGGAAATCCATGGGGGAGGCCTATGTCCAGCAGTGGACTTCTTATGGCTGAGATGATGATAAGGTCATTGAACTCATCATTATGTACAACAAGTGCTGCTTAATAACAAAAATTATGGGTCATGGTAATTATAAATATTATCTTAAGATTACGAATAAAATCAGCTATTCCACTCAAATAGATTAGATTAGATACTTTATTGACCTTCTAACAGAGATTTGTTATATTAGGTAAGTCAGAATACATTATAAAAATTTAAATATAAAATATACATAATACATGCAGCGAATTCCACAGTACCAATAGCAATAGCCAGCTACAAATTACGTACTTGTGTAGAAATGAAACATACAAAAAATACTACAGTCGAATTGAGAACCTCCTCTGTTTTTGAAGTCGGTTAAAATGTATGGGGACGGAACAGCAGTTTTTTTTTTCACAATTTCAACTTTGGACCAACTTTTTTTTTTAAATATTTGTGTACATTTCACTTAACACCATCTAGCCCAAACTAAGCAAAGCTTGTACTATGGAACTAGATGGCTGATAGAATACATGTTTTTTTTTGTTGTAAATATATACATATGATACATAGAAACACCCAGACACAGAACAAACATCCATGCTCATCACACAAATGTTTGCCCTGGGTGGGGATCGAACCCACGGCACAGCAGGCAGACATACTACCAATTGAGCCAAAAGGCCAGTCGAAAGGGCTGTTAAAAGATGTACTTATATAATGTGGAGTACAATTATTATTCACTCGAACTAATGACTGAATATATGCATAATTCAAGGAGAAATAAAAAAACAGGAAAAGTGCGAGTCAAGCTCGCTCACCGAAGGTTCCGTACAAACTAGTAGATAAAAGGGGGAAGTTATATATTTTCCTTCATAAACCGAAAAATATACATGGTAAAAATATTTGAAAACCTGTTTTAGCTTGTGCTAATGAAGCTATTTCTTATGATACCCCACATGATACGGTTAAAGCACTTTAAAATTTGCATCCTCCTTCCTTGCTAAAAGACCCTATTTTTTGTGATTAAATTTTTATAAATAAGTAAATTTTTAATTTACAGTTTTCGTTTTTTTTGTGTACTATATGACAATGCTTCTTGCCAAATTTCACAGTTATATGTCAACGGGAAGTACCCCATAAGGTTGTGATTCCCTTGCGAGTGTCGAAATATACGTTTTTTGTGACGTAATTGGCTGTAACTTTTTTTATGAAATCTGAGAACTTTGATTTTTCTTTCTGCAGCAAGAAATTATGGTTTTGCGTATATGGTTTTAATTTCAACTCGATACCTTCACGCGTTCTCGAGATACAAGACTTGACAGACAGACAAACAACAAAGTCAACCTTGACAGACAAACAACAACATAAGGGTTCCATTTTTTCCTTTTGAGGTACGGAACCCTAAAAATGATGTAAATTACAGTCGATAGCAATAGCTAGTAAAGAAAATTGTTGTTGTATTTAAATTCTTTTGTGCCAATGCCTGGCAAATGCATGGGAGTAAAGCAAATGACACCGATGCATGTTATGAAAGTAACTCAACTAAAGAGCAAAACGCTTAGACTTGACTACGTCCTGTGCTGGGCATAATATGTATCCATCAGAAATGTCCGTGAAGTGAAAGACTTTGTTACTAATGTAAGAATGCGTAGGAGCTGTGAAATAGTGTAGCTCTTTCGAAGTTTATGAAGTTATTACTCTGTAATTTTCCTATTCTATGGTGTATGCCCTTCTTGTGGCTGTCATTGTGTGCAAGATAACATCTTCGTGGTGCTGCTTGCCTGGTGCAACGAGCGCGTTCCCGGCCGCTCCGCGCTGCCCACTTGGCAACCACCCGCAAACAGCACGCCCCTGGCACAGATAGATACCATACTGACCACTGTGTAAAACTAGACTTCTCTGTTGCCACCAAAACAATACCAAGAATATGCTAGCATACTATCGTGTTTAGCTGTGTGTGGTAAAGATGAGTCACATTTTCATTCAAGGAAAGTTGCTTAATCGTTTCTAATAAAAGTTGTAAAATCAGTTTGGTATAAAAATATTGCAGATATTTTTTTTAATTTTATGACGAGTAGACAATTTATGTCCTATTCCTATTTGACATCAATTTCATTTATTTTTTGCCAATTGTACCTTTTTTGTGCTCTGGCATATTTTGTAATTTGTAGGGCAGGTAGCGCGGCTTGAGTTTTGAATTCAGAATGGTTAGTAGCTTTTATTAATTTTTTTTTTTCCAGCTGAAACTGAGGTTTTGATTTCGAAAAGTTTACTTAAGGGTTTGATTGATATATCTCTGCCCATCAAGAACGAGGCATGCGCATTACAAACTCATTATGTAGCTATTCCGATACCTCTCTCCAGAGTATGCAACCCTGGTTTTACCAGATTGTAAGCTTTCAGGCAGGGAATAGCTCGGAATCCAACGCGCATTCTTTAACTTATAGTAGTAACAATGATTTAATCTGTTACTTAAGCAGATTGAATGAAACAATTTTGTCAAAAGCTATTTCACAAAAATCTTTAAAAGTTTCACGTTATTTAAATAAAACACATTACTTTGTATTGACGTGATAAATAAGTAATACCTACTACCATATATACGAGTATAATACTGGCATTTACTTTCAGTTATTAAATACTGTTAAAGTTTTCTGTGGTTCACTACTAGATGTTAGATAAGCTGACATAGAAACTACAACGTTTTCTGTGCGTAAGGGCCAAGAATTTTATTTCAAGTGCGTCGACACTGGGTCGCCCTCGGCCCTTTTGCCTTTGCTTTCCTTCGAAAGATCTCCATCTGCATTCTGATCCCCTATTACATATTCGATCTAATTACGCATAACATTATTTTTTTCTTCTTTCCACGTAAATGACACGCGTTTCGTGTGATTTATTGAACTTGACGGAGGGAAGGGGCGTGTCATGTTTAATTAGATATGTAAGTATTATGTGGGTCATAATAAATTAATCGTTGGTTGTTATTGTAACACGAGTTACTTTTATGCTACTATAAATATGAAATGTGTTTGTTGTTTGAAGTTCAATATATAAAAAAGACAAATTCCGTTACTCTTAATATGTTTCCAAAGTTCAGACGGGATTGCTCTAAAACTTTTTGTTCCCTGCGACAGAAAACGTGTCGTCTCTCCTGTCTTGTTCGAGCGGTTCGTGCCGCCCCTTGCATCCCCTGCCTATGCCTATCACCTGCCGGAACCGATACACCATGCGCTATAGCTATTGGAACTGTATTAATGGATATCGATTTCTGGTCGGAAGAGCTCCCATGCACCCATGTAGCCTTGGTACTTTCCGAACGGTTCGACATTATCGGCAATCGCCGATACGTCCTCAATACGGGAACATATCAACGTGATTCCTTCCAATAGGTACCTCTTGAACTCAGAATGGGTTCTATAGTATATATTGATTTTTAAATCAGCTGAAAATATTGGACATCGTATCATTTAATCATTAAAATGTTTGGTTTTCTGTAGGTATGTCGTGTTACGAAAAATTATAAAAGTTTTGAGCTAATTTTCCCTAATCGACAACACTTAGTCGAACAACCCCCGTCAAAAGGACTCCAATAATATCGGGAGATCGGATTATTTTGAACCTTATGATTTAGTTCAAAAAGTCGACACACATGTGTTTTTCAAATATTATTTTAATTTCAATTAGGTACATTGATGGAATCGATAACGGTTATTATTATGATTTTCGATAATTTTGAAAACGATGGCTTATTTGAACAACTTCACTGGTAAGTATTATGTGAGCTATAGAAGATTGGCAGCGCCTAATTTAGGGCTTGCCCTTTTGATGTTTCAGGCCCAACCCGCCCTCGCCGCAGGCCCGGCCATCTTGATGCTGGGAGGCGGAACCGAGTGAGGCCGCGCACAAATCTACTAGGCAATCATGAATAGATAGAAGCTTGAAAGTACTTACCTACATTCGTATGCTTTGTCGATGAAGGGCGGTATGAAGGAACCTAGGGGATTTTTAGCAGCGTTGTGCATTTTTGGGATAGGTAAAAATTTTTAAACTCGCGTCAGATCTTCAGATATAAGACGGACAGTAAGAAACCTATTCTAACGTTCTGCATTTAGAGTTCATTATTGTATGTACAAGTTTGTCCTTCTAGTATGACGTCATTATTTTAGTCAGAAACCTATTCTAACGTTCTGCATTTAAAGTTCATTATTGTATGTACAAGTATTTCCTTCTAGCATGACGTCATATCGTTGCGCCGAATGCTTATTTTCGACACATGCACGTAAGACTCGTTAGCTCAATAGGTTAGAGCACCGATATAAATTTCAATTCGTCAATCGGAGGGCGGAGGTTCAAATCCTTCACAAGTCAGTCTTTTTGCTATTTTATTTTTTAGTTTTCACTTCTGCCGCCACTAATAATATAAAACACGCCATTTACATTCTTCTGACATTAGTCGAACCGAACGGGTTTCAAAAACTAAAATGGTAAAAATAGCACTTTAACTCTTAAGTTTCTCAGAAGTGGTAACATAAAAATGTTATTAATAATATTAATATATCAAGATTTATTAATAAGTAAGTTCGTTAACAGTGTTCTGGCCTTAGTTTTACTATATAAGAAACTAAGAATCTGGCGCGTAAAAAAATTTGATTTTCATTTTTTTGTTTATAATAATAATGTTAAAAATCGTATTTAAAAGTTAAAAACAAGGAAAACCGTGCGTTTATTTTCAATAATAGGCTTGCCCTTAACTGCTAACTCACCTGATGTCAAGCGACCCTTGCGGCCTACCATGAAGGCGCTTGCCTAGAAGAAACTTATTCTCTCGCGAATTTAATATATCTATTCAGAAACACGCGTTTTGATAGCGTATTCCACATTTTGGCGTTATTCACAAATAAAAAAAATTACATTGACTTCCAAACTGAAAAGGGAGAATTAACAATTGATACATGATACCGACAAATTAAATCAAAACTGGGCGTTTACATAAGTAGATCCGTTCCCCAACTATATTTTTGAGATCGTTGCAAGGCCCTAAGCTGCAACTAAGTCCTAGACAGACACTGACCTCAAAATTATAGTTGGGGTACGTACCTACATAATATGTACATAGGTAGACGCCCAGTTTTTATTTAATTTGTTGGTATTATGTATCAGTTGTCATTTCTTCCTTTTCAGTTTTGCAGGTGATTTAATTTTGTAAAAATTATCTTTTTTTGGATGTCAATTAAAAAAAGCTTAACTTTAGCTTAGCTTTTTGTTCCAGATTTTTTAAATATATTTACTACCTTATGTCGATAACATAAACCGATGTCTTTTGAAACCATGAAAGCATGATCATTAGTCAGAGTTAAATAAATCCGCAAAAGTACAAGTTTCCCACTCACACCAAGGCTTCCGTACTCTTTCTTATGCATGACACAATATAAATAAATAAATAAATAAATATTTGTGGACATTTCACACAACACCATCTAGCCCAAACTAAGCATAGCTTGTACTATGGAACTAGACGGCTGATAGAATACATATATACTTTTTTTTTTGTTGTAAATATATACATATGATACATAGAAACACCCAGACACAGAACAAACATCCATGCTCATCACACAAATGTTTGCCCTGGGTGGGGATCGAACCCACGACCTTTCAGTTCAGCAGGTAGACGTAGACACACTACCGACTGAGCCACAAGGCCAGACAAACATGAACACACATTTAAGGAGGTTACATATTATATGATCTAAGTATTGTAAATATAATTTTACTGAAACGAAGAACGATCCACCTAATTTTAAACTATAAGGACAATTCACCAATTACATTTTATTTGTAACAAATAACTGATTTTACAGATAATATTCTTAAGAATGTTCAATTAATTACACAGTAGCTTTGGGCATACTTTCTCACAAAATTATACAATCGACAGCATATCAAACGTAAAGCAAGTGTAAGTTACCTACAGTACTAATTTTAGCTCTTATGCAATCGGGTATTTTGTTTTCCTTATACCATACTCGTATAGGTATTTATTTGTTTTTTTATTCATCTAAGTTAAATTGCCTTTATAATATGATAAAAAACAAGTATATTCGAATTAGTTCTTTTTGTTGCGACAATTTATTTTTATGCTACATAGAACTATTATTAACCACCAACTCACCTGATACGAGAATCAGGCGAGTTGGCTGACAGTGTGGCCGAGGATAGAGCTCGTCGATATAAAAGATATATATTGACTCTAGCCTTGAAAATTCTTAGATTTCAAATTCCAAGTTCTCAGGAAACAGAGAAGGTGGTAAAGAATTCCATTCCTGCGCAGTACGCATCAAGAACGTGGACCGAAATCATTGGGTACGGAATTTTGGCATTTTAACGAGAAATTAATGGTAATTTGGTAATGGATCGACTATTACTCTTTAACTTGTAAAATCTACTTAGTCGTGATAGTTTTTCCTTTAATTTCATAATATAAGCTTAAATGATTTTTTTTTATATCTCCAAGGTCTACCGTTTTCACGGTAGACCAACAATTACTCTAGCAAAAATTGCCATTTCAATGCTTTATAATTCGCATATGCAAACCCCTAAGGTTTTCAGTGTTTTTGATTATCAATCCAACGATACCTCACACAATGGGGTAGAAGAGTAAAACCAATTTATCCCACTTTACATGTAGGTTATGTAGGTTATTACCTGTTTTTTTTACATTACCTGAGGTAATGTAAAAAAAAAAATTTCAAGATTTTATTCTACGACTTTTTCAGCATATCTAAATATATCATGCGAAAGTACAGCTTTCTAGTACTTTGACATGGTATTTTTGGTGGTTTCTTTGAGCAAAGCCACGGACAGGAAGACAGAGATACAGACGGACTTAGCGAAACTATAAAGGTTCCTTGTTTACTACGGACCCTAAAAAAGTTCCTGTTCCGGTGGCTTAAGCTGGGCCATTTGGACCAGTATCTAGTCTCTAAGCCATACAATTACAAACGATTATTTAATCATCACAGATATCTACGACAACAGTTTGCAGCCGGTTATTTTTAACTGGGTCGAGTGCCGGCGCGCCCAACCTGATGGCGCAATTGTCGGCCCATTGGGCGTCGTTGCTACAATCATTCACATAGTTAATAATCTCTTTTATCTCTTTTCATTTCCCAAAATAAGAAAGAGAAAATAAAAACTGAACACATTTCAAAGGGTCTACGAGCCACCTTGCGTTAACATGCGTATCTTACTCCCTTCTTATTGGCTGGAGAAACCACGCCCAGTGCGTAACTGTACCTTGAAATTCGACAAGCCCTTGAGGAGCCCTTTAGAAACTCTTCACATTTTTTGTTTCCCTGGTGACTTGTGTTATATTATAAATAATTTAAGGGACAAAAGATATTAAAATAACGATAACAAACAAGTAAATTATAATTCGATGTAACAAATAAATAAACATTACACAAGCTTGTGGGAAATCTTCAAGGTTGAATTTCTTTGTTTTATTATACAAAATATGACCAGCTAATTAACAGCAATTAAATATGGTAATTTATTTAAAAGGGTGGCCCTTCCAACAAAGGTGTAAATGACAAGAAGGGATTCCCTTAACAAGAAATAATGGGCATGTCACTCCCAATGACTTCGTGGACTAGGAATACATGACAACTGAAGAGCTCGTATAGTTAAGGGCTTTTTGTGAACTTGCTAGCGTTGACGACCTACCAAACGCTGCCCTATGTTAAGGTAGGTTCTGAAATTATTGCTTTCTGTGTAGGAGTTATAAGTACCGCAAGCGTAAGAGAAGCATTTTCTGAATCTTCCGGTTTAGATGATCTAGGATACCTAAGCGTCTCTTCCTATGTCTCTCTTCCGCGTATAAAGCAACCTTACAAAGACAATCTCATAAAATCTACTCTTTGAAATCACGTCAAGGTCAAACATACTGAGTATTCGGTTATGCAATTTTTTCACTTTAATTTTAATAATCAAATAAATCATTTATTTATTGTCATGTCAAATACAAAGTAAAATATATAAATTGCCAAAAATCTAAGCCCTAAATCAGGCAAATAACCCGCCCTTAACTGTTCCTGGTGCAAAGTACCCATAATACTTACTGCGTTACCCCGATGAATAGCGATTGTCAGATGATTGTTTCTTTTAGTAGAGTTTGCAAACATAATAAATAATATATACACATGTATTTGGAAATAATGAAACGGTTTGCAATATAATTATCTAAGTAGTAATTATTATTACAAATTTAGAATGCTTAAAAATAATCTAACATAAAAACTGCTGAACCGATTTCTTTAAATCAAATTCCGTTTCAAACAATTCGGTCCATCCGTTTAAGTGCTATGATGCCAAAGATACAAATACACACGTCAAACATGAATAGAAAATCTTAGGAGTGGACAATTAATTTCAAAACAACATAACCTTATAACACGCTTATGAAGTCGGTTAAAAAGATAAATGATTAACAACTAGTCAGTTGAGCTGTGTGGCACATAGTCGCTTCAAGAGTTCATTTTACACTGGTGCGTGCGTTATCTAAAGTATATTACCATAATTATATTCAAGAAGTAAAAATCGAAATCGGTCAATAAGCTTACTAGAGTTAATACAAACATGCATAACTCAGATCCTTACAGTCGCGAAATATTATCTTCCTTCTTGGGCTGTTAGGTAAATAGGCCTCCAATACAAGGCAAAATGCGCGCGTCGTACTGCGATTACTGCACGACGCGACGGGCAACGTCCTGGACAAAGATGGCCTCACTTGAATCTCAAGGAACAGGAGAACATAACATCTGCGAAGGTTTTGGAATGTCAAATTCGCAGTCTTGGCATTTTTCCGAGCGCGAGGGGGTGCTCAAAGAAGATACTATAAGTTTTCACACATAGATTAATAAAATTATTTATCGGGTTTCACATTTCCGTGAAATAGAAACTTCGTAATTACATCTTTAACGTGTCTAAGATTCTGTAATTTTAAATAATGAAGTAGTATAATTGATAATATACAATGACAAATAGTGATAAGAAACATTTATTATTCCGTAAAAAAGATAATTCAACAAAAATGTAATGTACTCAACTTAAAAGCAGTCGCAAAAAATCTGCTACGACTGATTACGTAACTCTAGAAAAGACATCAACGCGCACTCGTAGCATTGTGCTACGAAAAATAGTTCAACATTTCTGTTTAGTAACCATTATTTTTGTATTGTCATCTTTTGTGCCGTATGTGATATTTTTTTTACGCGAATAAGTCCGTGTTTATCCACCAACACACCTGTTAAATAGTGACGATATGGTCGAAGATGAAACACACATACTTAGAAAATATCAAAAATATTATTAATTACTTATATACATAAAATAATTGTATTACGGAAATGTAATTCAATAATAATTAGGTAGTAAAGTTACAGCTGTATGTATGTTCATGTATTCCGACTAGCATCTTAAAATACTGATGAGAATTCGAAAATCGAAATTGGATGTTTATTGACACATCGTTACACTCTGCGTTCTGCTATATAAAGTGTCATAGTAAATCCAATATGGTAGACTACTGTAAACTAATTTATCTCTTCACATTCATGTGTTATCTTAAGGAGCGACGTTTGTTATAATTTCTTAACGTACACATGCAAGTTGGTTTCATATGTAACTTCTGTCATACCTATAAGATCTTTCTATACCCGAAGTCTCGTCCCACTGTACTCACCCCTCACTAACACATACACCCACCCTTCTAACACAACCCTGCGCCCCTGACTTCACACACACTGTCACCATATGTGACATTCGACCTCCTACCCACCTCTGATGCCTTGGTTCATATAGCCCACATGTGCAACCCTTTCCGACACGTGTGCCGCGTGTGTGACCCGCACACTATATTTTTAATTCCCTATATGTAATCAGAGAATGTTATGAAAGAAATGTGTGTGTGACTTTTCTCTATGCGGTTAGTGTAAACGTATAGATAGTCATGTGTGCATATGTGAAGCAAACGTGTGGTTCTTTGGTGGGCGAATTTGACCTTTTCACTTCTAAACTTCCTACAAAATGTGTTTACCTGAAATTTAATATTAGTCAGGCAATCATAATCTCTATCTCTTCGAATATCCTGGCATAGAAAATTTTCTTTTACATTTAAATTAACAGAAAAGCTTGTATGCGTGTCTTGGTGCACACAGCAAGTGATAAGTACACTTGGGAGTCGCTTCACCTACGCGAGTTTACATCTAAACACCTCTCTGTACGCATGTGGTCGTATCGACACCACACCACCGTCGTCCTCATACCACTCTTGTAGGCTACCACATAGTTAGTATGCACCAGAACCATAGATAACACATCAGTTTTGTATGTAACTTGTGTTTACCACAAGCATAGCAAACGTCGCACACGCCCCCGTGGCGCGCTGACATGCGTCAAGCGCGACCGTACCACCAGGCTACCAGAACGGCCGAGAGCTGCATTGTCCTACTTTTCACAGCTAAATCCATAATACTTAACTGCGGCTGCCGCACAGTTAATCAAAACCAGCATCACTAGACCTCTTAGTTTATTGACGGTCCGCCCCATTCGCCAACTACCCTACGTTATGTCGACTAAAGGCCGGCCACCGACGAAGATCAACGAATGCTGGTATATTGATAAACGACTTTGGTCTCTGTCACTCTTGCAGCTGGTTGCAGAGTTATTTACGTTGCAGTTGTGTGTGTGATGCACACAGCTAATGTATTTCATTTGTGTAGGCCTATGATAATGAGTAACGCGTATCTTTTTGTTTTAATGTTATCTCGCTCACTGAAGTTTATTTACGATATTACAAACTTTTATCTATGCGATATTTTGTCCGGGTGGACATCAATATCTTGGAAATGATCACTAGGACAAATGTCACTTGCCTGATACCACAGATTTGGTTATTTATTATACCTTTAGAAGTAATGCAATAATTACGATAGGCACCAAAGAGCTTGTCAAATGGTGGATTTCAAAAACGAATTTCGTCGGACATTTCGGACAAGAAAGCGCATGGACATTAAAATTTTCAAATGGAAAATATTGTACTTACTCCTCGGTGACAATGGCTGGCCTCACAGCTCACTAGATAATATGCCTTCCTTCTAAACTGCCTTCTGTCTATGGTTATGGGTTCGATCCTCACCCACTACAAATATTTGTGTGATAAGAGATATTTGTTCTGTCTGGGTGTATCTGAGTATCATAAGAATGTATTCATAAAAAAAGTAAATAGAATGTATTCTACTAAATATATATCTAGTTTCCATAATACAAGCTTTGCTTAGTTTCAAGCTAGATTGGTTTTGTGTGGAAAATGTCCACTACTAATTATTATTTATTCAGTTGCAAGCTCATTTATTTAGGCATCGTGAGCACTTCGAATGATATTAATAAAAGCTTGTCTCTAAAATATTTTTTATTACGTTTATAGGCATACACTAGTATAAAATGTCAGTAGGTTTAAGAATATGCAGTAGATCTTGTGGTAACCGATTCGTTCCAAATTATTACAGGATCCCCAAACTGAAATTTCACGACATTTTTATGTATTTGTAGGTTTCCGCTTAACTGCCAACTCGTCTGATGTTAAGAAACTCCGCAGTCTACGATGGAGCGCGCTTACTTACATTGATAATTTATCTCCCTTTTAAGGGAAATACCAAATTAAAAATGCCACCGACAAAAAGTCTATGGAATTCATCATGGTTTTTTTAACTCGAAAATAGATTTGCGCTTGACCGTCAACTCACGTAATCAAACTCATCTAATTACAAAGAACTCGTTATTATATAGTTTTTCAATATAGGATACTGTTTGTGTGACACCCGAGGTATGAGGTCTGTTTACCTACTTTCATGAGTCGAATCAAGGCTCGAAATTTTATAGGACATGCTTAAAACAGTTTTCATTCTCATGCAACGATTTATTCAAATGTAATTTTCAACCCTGCAGCCGTTCCGTACACCTCCCACGATTTAGGCGCGCCTGGTAGCGCGGGCTTGTGAAACGCGAACGGGTTACGAATTCCCAAGAATAAAAAAATATTTCCTACATTATTTATTTATGAACTTGAATTTATCATCCATACATAATTCATATTCAATTTATTGATAACAATCGTTACAGGTCACAAATGTTTATCATTTACAATAATTACACTTAAACGTATCCTGTAATGTACATACTTAATGTCAATTGATATAATTATTATGGAAATTATTATTTCATATAACCGAGTTTAATATGCAAGTAAAATTTCAGTATAAAGTTTATGCTATTAAAATATAAAAAATTAACATATCAAAGCAAATAATAAATATGTCAAAACAATAATAAATTATAGTAATCTCAATCATCGCCATCATCATTTCCGCTATAAGCAATCCACTACATAGGCCTCCTAAGGATTTCCGAAAAGACCGATTCGAAGCAGCTTTCATCCAGCGTCATCCCGCCACTTATAGTTCCCGTCACGTAAAAAGAACGCTGGTTTGTTCACGTTTACGAACAAATCAGCGTTCTTTTTACGTGACGGGAACTATACACGAGGTCATCTGTCCATCTCGTGGCTGGTTTTCCTACGCTGCAATTGCCGGTGCGTAGTCTCCACTCGAGAACTTTTCGCCCACATTGCACTATGTGCCCTGCCCACTGCCACTTTGACTTACTAATCCACTGTTCTATGTCGATGACTTTCGTAGGTATACGAATCTTTTCATTTCTCTAAAGCACTATTATTATTAACGGGATATTTACCGTGGTTCGCGTTAATTTTGAGCTCCCGATATAAAAAAGGCTTTTCATTTCTGATTAATCTTGCAGAGAGACTCCGAACATAGCCTTCTCTATAGCTCGTTGCGTGATCTTGAGCTTCCTAACATGGCTACTAGTTAGAAACCACGTATCAGTGCCGAATGTCATCACTGGTAACACACACTGTTCATAAACTTCCAACTTGAGGCAGTGAGGTTTAGTGGACGAAAAGACGCTTTTGAGTTTCCCGAACACTGTCCAGCCAAATTCGAGTCCGTCCAATATTTTTATGGCATAAATCCAACGCGAGCGGAATGAGCATAAAACCTTTTGACGGAAACATCCAACACAGGTTGTTAAAGGGTTAAATGTTATTACGTACTATTCTATGTATTATGTTTTCTGTAGTTTCATGCTAAAGTTTTGCTAGAGTTCAGAATGAAATGCTGTTGTTGTGAAAAATTATTCTAAGCTCCACAACAACAGAAAGAGTTACAGACGGTATTTGTGCGTAGTCATGTCAATATATTATAATTAGGTAGAGTAAATATTTAAAAAACTTATGTTTGTAGCGGTCTCACTCAATCGCTGCATAATGCACCCGATTCGAGCGTGGAAGCGTACAGATAGATGTACTTACGTTTCAACGCTTGGATCGGGCAAGTGAAATTCGCATTACGGGACGAATTTACTTTCTAACGACACACTGTTGGTCGGACAACTGTTCCCGGGCATAACATCTGGTTCGAAAGGTGTATGAAGCAACTTCATTGTGGTTATAGTTTTCCAACACACGCATCCTCCATAAACTAAGCAGGAAAAAGTACTTATCGTAAAGAAGTTTTCTCCACATCTCCCACATTCATTCAATACTAAAATGTCTACCTCCTATTAGTTAGGAGGGCCTGGTAGAGCAGACATGTGAATCGCGAACGGGTTAAGGGTGGTTCAAAACAAGTTATGGGCGAAACATTTTAGGTAACTTTTATTTATGTTTAGTTACACGGAGTCTGTACAGGATGATAGAAATAATATTAGTATATATTCAACTGCTCCTATCACGTAAACGTATGAAACTTCGATGACATGGTACATGGAGCTTTCTATGGAGGAGTCAGAAAGTTGGTATACATTAGAGCATAAGCATTGCCATTCAACGTGGCAATACGGCATCGTGCTAGGTACGCTGACAACTGGTAGTTGGTTTGAGCATTTGGATTGTTTTTAGACCTTTATCGGTCTGGGGTAATAAAGTAAATGAAAAATGGAATGAAATAATTTTATCCCGGATGTTTTGCATCCATATAAATGAAAAGTAACGTTTTGTTCACGAATATGAATTATAAAATAATAGGAACAAATTATTTTTTTTAAACTTTGTATGGTCAAACAGCTGACCCGCTGTATATAAATTTCATAAGAATTTGAACTAAAATTAAATTAATACAACATTAATTAAAACTAAATTAACCGTAAATTTCAAATAAATAAATAATTGCAAATGAACTGAATTATATTAAATTGATAATTAGATAAAAATATACATTAGTAATCGATTTGCTTTTTGTGTAGTAGTTTAGTTAGTTAAGTATGTGTAGTTTGTATTTTGTTTTATTGTAGTTTATATTTAGAACATTCAATGGGAATCATCACAAGTCACAAGAAATAAGGTAGGTGAGGTTTGTGACGTCACGGCAGTCACCAATACAGCACTTTTAAAAATGCACCCCATTTTTAAAAGTATAGTTACACTACTGTATTATTGCGAAAAGTTTCTAGTAGAACAACAGGTATAATATTTTTTGAGAGATTTTTTTATTGAGGTCACCTATAAATAAAACGATGTCATAATGACCCTCATTTAGACATAGCTGACAATTTATTATTAAAATATTTCACAACACTATTTGTTACACTATTCAAAACCAAAATGTACGTATGTAACCCTTGAATGAAATAAATTGTAGGCGGAGCTACATCTTCCGAAATACTCCAATATACCTATGAAAGCCTGGTAGAAACTGACGTCATAATACGAACCGAGGGAAATAAAAAAAAAGAAATATTGCCTTTGAAGTGCAGTGAAACTTTTATTACCTTTGTGTCATAAAAAGCTAATGGAAGCTCCCAGGCAAAGACTTCTCCCAGGGTTCTAAATTGTACTGCTCAAGTTGGTTCATTTTACGAGATGAATTTACACTAAATTTATGTAAAATTCATCTCGTTCAAAACAATATTTAAAACAACAATTTAATGTTGTTTGAAGTGGACAGTTTGTAATTTTGGTTTTTATGGCCAATGGGATATGTAAACTTGTAAACATCGTCTTTAAGCACTTATATACATAACTATCGTCCTTTTTGACTAAATAATTTTTCCTACATTTTATTTCATTCATTCATTAGGTTCATTATTTAGGAAAAATTGTGATTTTTATATCGATTTGTGTGTTTTTTTTTGCCGTGATATTGAAATAGTAGAATAACATCATATTCTTCTGTATGTGAGGCATTGTTAAGTTATTGAATCATTAAATTGGTCGACTAGGCAGGATTAGAAATCACGGTGATTCTCGGCACAAAACTTAGTAATACACAATAAATAAAATAGTTTAAAATTTTAAATCCGTCTCCATTTTTTTTTTTAAATAAGCTCATAAAATAATTCAAAGTAGTTAACAAAAGCATAAAATTAACACCAATATCGTGATATTACCGTAGTTGCACCCGTATTTAATGCGAACCTATCCTATAACTTTATCACTCAGGTGCAGCTTTCATACTTTTTTAGAGTTCCGTACCTTAATAGAAAAAAAACGGAACCCTTATAGGATCACTTTGTTTTGTTGTCCGTCTATCCATGTCCATCTGTCAAGCTCTTCTATCTCGAGAACGCGTGACGGAACGAGTTAAAATTAAAACCGTAGACGGAGATCTCTAGTTCCTTGCAGCTGTGAAAAAATCATACTTCTTAATTATCGTAAAAAAAGGTAGAGCCGTATATGTAGCAAAAACAGCATATTTCGACATTCACAAAGAAATCAAAATGTTTTTTGGCAAAAAGCATTGCTTTATAGTACCTACACATAAAGTAAAAAATCCGAAAACTGTACATTTTTAATTTAATTACAACAAAAAAAAGGCTCTTTATGCAAGGAATGAGGGTACAAATGTTGAAGTGAGTTAACCGTATCATGTGAGGTATCATATGAAAGAACTTCTTTAGCATAAGCTGAAACTGTTTTTTTTTAATTATTTTTACGATATTATGTAATTTTCGAATTATGACTAAAAATTTAAAAAAATATATAATTTCGGAAAAATAAAAAAATATATAAGAACCTTCGGTGGGCGAGTCTGGCTTGTATTTGTCCGGTTTATTTTAAGATCAGTGCGCATTAGTTCATCACCTTTCGACGCAATATACCCGCAAAAAATACATATTATATGATATTAAATATCAATTACTTGTGATCCTACGTTTAGTTTGTTTACGAAAAAAGATAAGAATAAAAGCGCGTAACTTTTTTTCTTTTTCTTCTCCCAGGTGATTCCACAAAAAAAACCGGCCATTCATTTTGTTCCCGCGGCCCCGCCCCCGACTCTACACAAAAGCTCCTAGATTTGGGACGATTTCATCTCTTCACCTTCTATATGTTCCTGGTATAAAAAGGGGGCAAACCATTGTTCTTACGCACACGCATTTTTTACGCATATTTTTTGATTAGAGAGCTTAAATAGTCCTTGCGAGGGTTAGAGAAAATATAAAATCGTGAATCCAAGATGTTTTCATAGGAATATAAAACCAATTTTTTAATAGTCAATAATGTTTGTACCAAAGTAGATTAAAATTACTGAATTGCGTAATTTACATAAAATTAAATACGCGCTACGCTAAGTAGGCTGTAGTGCAAATACTTAATGTAAGCTGTAAGTGATAAAATCGTTGATGCTTAACACGCATACATATTTTGTAGTTTATACCAGCGCTGATGTGCGCACACATGTAACCACAAGGGGAAGGATGATGTAAATGTAACATTAAACATCCTGTAGGTTCCTGCTCTCCTGTTACCAGGAACGGGAAAGTTACACGCCGTTTCGTTCCTGTTCACAGGAATTTCCCTCGGAATCCGTTACGTTACGTTATTCGTTACATTTTTTGTAAGGTATTTTGATAACCGAACGTCTCAGTAACTTAGAAAATTGTATCATAGATTCTACAACAATTCAACCCATAACATCAGCTAATGTACTATCAGTGCCCTCCATCTTCACGCGCGTAGCGATGGAGAACGATGATGATGATGAAATGTCCCTCTCCAAATCCTCAACTTTCTTTGTTTGGTTCTGAAAAAGTAACAAACAGAAAAGGAGATAGAGTCACTTTCGTTTTTTAACAGGCCACATAGCTCATTGGTAGTGTGTCTGTTATCTAAGCTATAGCCTAGGTCTTTGGTGCTACCCGCATCCCAGGACTAATATTTGAGTGAAGAGCAAGGGTGTTTATTCTGTATTTTGGGTATCTATGTATCTATCTATAATAAGTATCTCAGTGATGCTCTATTTAATGGATGTCTCAAAAATAGATATTGCCAATGGATTTTACATCAAAACATCCATGGATGTTTTGATGTTGAAAGTTGCCCAATGTGTCAATGTGCCCAATGCACCAATGTGTAAATTCTATAATGTATAAAATAAGCCCGCTAGTACTTTTGCATGAGCGTTCAATATTGTTTTCGATGTTCAAGTACACATGTCTTTTAAATTTAATTTTTTACTACAACACTTCATGCTAATCATCGGTTAACATTTGAATTATAAGTAATACACCATGTAAATTCTGGTAGAGAGACTGGATAATGCATCTAGCATTATCCCTAGTCTCTGCCCTCAGAATACCGATACAATTCTTTAGAGACAACAATGCTTTCTATCAAAATAAAACTAAGAACTCTGAGGGAATTGAACCGTAGAACGAATTTGGACATGCAGACCTGACAAAAGGCATACCACGCTTTTGTCATACAGATTACGCTAACATATCTTAGCAAATGGATATTCTTGTACTAGGTAGGTAGGTACATATAGGCACGTCACATAGGAGTCCTATATAGATTCCTCCTGGGGAAATACCACACATTTTTTTTTATTATACTACCAGACACTATACTATACTCGTATATTTAAAAGAAAAATAAAATACCCGACTGCAGAAGAGCGATTTTTGCAGTCTGACTTACAATTTAAGTAATAATGATACAAATTACAAGCAAGCTATCTCGTAACTCAGTTGCATAAAAAGTGTACTTAAACCACACCCCTATATCTATACCATGATACACGCTGACTAGAGCTATTATTCCTTGATAAGCTTCGCTTGCATTATTTTATATAGAGATGCCAGAAAGTATTTTTTTTGTGTATTTTATTGACCGAGCGAGCGACGCAAGCTAATGTCTTTATATAAGCTTGAAGTCTTGAACAAGAAATGCATACAATTATTGCAAAACATTTGTGCTCAGTAGGTCTACGTTCGCAAAACTACTGGTTAAAAATTCTTAACTACATACTTGTCTTCTATATTATTTTCTACAACTTAAACAGATCATATTGTGTAAGTGTCCCAAGATTCGTATTTAGATCGGGAATTTCAAGCCTTATTTGATATTTTGCACCCGGGGATTTTTCTGTAATAAATACACACTTTTCTGAGGTAAGGATGAAGTATGAGAAAATAATATGTGTGTATGAGTAACACTGTGTATTGACTGATGTTTATTTATAATGCAGTTTGCACGCACTTATCAATGCAATGCCCTCGCAGACATTGTGCTGCCGGTGAACGGCCTACCGTCGCCGCCTGACCGTGCGGTCGTTGCCTTATCCTTAGATATCCTTGCAGGACGATGCGTCACGCTCAATCTCTTGCCTCTCTATACTACCCTGGTACTCCGCAGGATATTTCGTCCCTTCGGGAACACGTCACGTATCCTTAAGGGACACGAGTCACGTTCCTCGCGTTTTTTCTGCGTAGGCTCGGCCCGAAACGCTTTTGTGTGGGTGAAGGAAACGCGTGTTACGAAGGCTGTAAAGGGATTTTGAGTTTGTGTGCGTGAATGCGTAGTCCCTTCGTCACAGATTATTTGAAAGTACCCAACCCACGCGTAAGGCTCTCGACAACAACTTACGTAACACAATGTTGTTGTTATTTGTGTAAACGAAGGTAGATTTTAAAGTAAAATGATTAATAGGTGATTCTCTTTATGCACGACGTACAATTTTTTTTTTTTTCTAATTAATTTATAAATATCTGGCCAAGTGCGTGTCGGGTCACACGGAAAGTAGAGTTCCGTAGTTGCACATCACAATTTATATGAACAGGGTGTCTTGTTTGATGCTATGAACTTACGAATTAATATTTATTGTTATATGTATTATAGTTTATATGTTTGCACGAAATTTTCTTTTTCTCTTTCTCTAAGTACATTTGTTAAGTTGATTACTTGAAAGTCTACTTAACGCGATAGATTTCCTTTTAATTTTCTTATAAATGCTACTACCATGTTTTTTTAGGGTTCCGTACCTCAAAAGGAAAAAACGGAACCCTTATAGGATCACTTTGTTGTCCGTCCGTCCGTCCGTCGGGGTGTCAAGACCTGTATCTCGGGAACCCGTGAAGATATTGTGTAGAAATTAAAACCATATACGCAGATGCATAGTCTCTAGCTGCAGAAAGAAAAATCAAATTTCTCAGTTTTCGTAAAAAAAAAGTTACAGCCGAATATGTCGTAAAAAACGCACATTTCGACACTCACAAGGGAATCAAAACCTATGGGGTACTTCCCGTTGACCTAGAACTATGAAATTTGGCAAGAAGCATTGTGTTAGAGTACTCATATAGAAAAAAATGCGAAAACTGGTCATTTTTTATTTAATCACAAAAAAATAGCGTCTTTATGCGAGGAATGAGGGTCTAAATTTTAAAGTTCTATAACCATATCATGTGGGGTATGCAAGAGCTTTATTAGCATATTAGCATAAGCTAAAACAGGTTTTTAAATATTTTTACGATGTATATTTTTCGGTTTATGAAGGAAAATATAAAAAATATATGATTTCCCCCTTTTATCTACTAGTTTGTACGGAACCCTCGGTGGGCGAGTCTGACTCGCACTTGTCCGGTTTTTTAACATCAATCATTAAGCTGGCAGGACAGGAGGGACACGGACGATACTTGACTCTAGAAAAAAATATAAATACTTTGCAAACGACTCCCTAATTTGAAAAAAAAAAAACATTTTTGCACACCCGCAATATTCTTGTATTACTATCCAACAGTGGGATATAGGATACCCCTAAAGATGTTGTATATGCGTAGAAAATAGCTCACCCCCACTTTACGTGTACCTACCGCAAAAAATATTTTTTTCAAAATTTTATTCTACATTTTTCTCGACGTGATGACCTTTAGATAACCATGCGATTTAGGTACCCATGGCAAATTACAGCTTTCTAGTACTATGAGTCTAAACTAAGTCGCCGACGGATGGACGGACGGACATGGCAAAACTATCAGGGTTCGTAGTTGACTACGAACGGAACTCTAAAATCGTTATCGCACACTCGTACACACAAAAAAAAGATGCTTTTACCTCGACACATTATCCGAAATAAAAGGTGAATTACCTTAATTATGAAGGTAAAAATGAATTACCGATTTCGATCATTCTTGTTATAGGTATGACTAGAAACGTAAAGTGTTTCTAATCATAACTATAATAAATTCTACGATTTGCTATAAAATAGTTTTCTCTTGTTTCTCCTCTGAAGTACTGTTACATAGTTGAATGCTTTATTCCTTTTCGTTATTCATGTACATACAGGTTAATTAGACAGGAGAAAATTGGAAACTGTATGAGAAGGTAGTATTAACTACGTAATTAACACAATGCATTTTTGTAACATTTTTGCATTTACCAAGCTTGTGAATGTTTTTGCTACCAAGAACATTAACGAAATGATTAAGTTAAATTAGTTTTTAAATGTTTATCCATAAAAATCGTACCCACTATCTTTATTACATACCAGCCTGTCAACCACTACGCCGACGCAAACAATTTCGCACAGAACGCGTGATATCAATGTAAAGTAAACATGTAAACAATCCGAGTTTACCGCGCACACAAACAATGTAGATATGTACAAAGTCAAATGTGTGAGTATGAAAAGGGAAAGGACAGAGAGCCTCCTATCAGGTTCTGCTCCCCTGCTAGTTGTTGACGTCATTCCAATGGAATCCTCATCCCTGGGGTACCTCTCGGTCATTGACCCAAGACTTGGAGCATGCGCTATCGTTTTCATCCCAAAATTCATCAGAGATGATTAGCAAATATCCGCTACAGTGATAACAGCCATAGTCTACCTTTATAAACTTTGTTTCGACTCAACTAGTTGAAGATTAAACTGTGAACTATAGACGTGTCTTGAGAATAATATTTCTTGTTTTTTTTAAATTATTTTTTAATTAAAAATTTATATAAATAAATAATTCTAAATTTAATGTTTTACAATAAAGTTACGCATCATTACAATTACACCTCCGAACTAAACAGGGGGGCAAATTAATGTGGCGCGAAACACGCCCCTTAGCATTTCGCAGGGGTGCGTAAAAGGGAGGCAGTATTATCTGTCCTTTTTTCGCCTCAGAGCTTTTGAAAGCTCCACTCTGAACTACCTGTACACAGATGCTGTCGCCCTGGTATATTCCCGCGTCAGAACCTGTGCTGTCGCTAGCCGCTTTCTCCTTCTGATGAACTTTTTTAGCAACTTGGAAGCGAGACCCCTCTCGCTTGCAAGTTGCAAGCGGGTTGTTGTATATCGTTTTTAATGATGAGCCTGCTAATTAAAATGACAAATATGAGAAAGCTCAAAATTTCATTCAAACTAATTGTTACGGGAAGTGGGTTCAGGGCTTGGAAGAAAACAACGATATACGCAAGCAAGCAGCGATTTGCGCAGATTCGTTTACGTACCGAGCGCGTCGAACACACTACTATACTGTCTCTTCACTACACTGTTCACTTCACTTTCACTTGTAACTTTTTCTTCTTCTTTTCCTTCATTCCTTTAAACCGCTTGAAACTAATCTTTTCATTCGTCATTTATTGTCATTTCTTCCAGAACATTCAATTTCGATAGTCTTTTAGCTCGGCTTTAAAACTTTATTTTTGTCATTTGTTCCGAACTTTTTAGAATTTTGACGTGATTCTTTATCTAATCGAGAAGCATTTCTTACCAGCCAAAAATCCAAACATCATAAGTGATGCCTTGGTTACAATATCTCTATAGTTGATAGTGAAAATATTTTTTTCTATGATAGCAGGAGTTTGTGACTTTGTGTGCCTGGCAATCTTAGCATCAAATTATCACATACTTTTGCCTTATTCCACATTGTTGGTCTAGCTCTAGAGCAATGACGTTTAAATTAGTGGTCTAGAGATAAAAAATACAATAGGTAGGCAGGTAGGTAGGTATATAAACTGAGCCTGCAGCCCACTGAGCCCGCGGGCTCAGTTTTGGCGCAGTTTCAAAAGTCGTAGAATTAAAATTGTTCGATACATAGAAAAACTACACTACAGCACTTAGAATTAGAAAAAGACGTTTTGATAGAAAGACGAAACGAAGTATAAGTACCTATATAATTATTTTTTTATCTATGTTATTATACCAAAATGTGCATACTGCACATTTCACTAAATTACTATTTATGGAATTTCTATATTTTTAATAATTTTCAGAGGTCTGTGGTGCGGAACGCTTTTTTGTACAAACTGGCCATATAAAATGAAACAAGTTGTAACGGATTTATCGCATACAGTTTACATAATTTTATGAGCTGACGTTTCGAACACTGCGTCAGGTCATAAAATTGTTTAAAAATATACGCGATAAATCCAATAAAAATTGTTTCATTTCAATGAGTTCGCGAAAACCTTAAAAAACAAACCCCGAAAAAACAATTTTTCTATTTTCCTATTTACCTAGTTTATACAAGAACGTTTTAAAAAGGTGTGTCAACAAGACTACGAATTAAAATACAAATACAAATCATTTATTGGTAAATTGTTATTTACAAGAACACATTTTTTTTTTTTTTTTTTTTTTTATTTAATTTTATTCTCCACAGACACCAGGGTCCGTGACCTTTGTCATAATTACAAATTATTGTTTACTAATTATCGTTACGGGAAAATGATTTTATTTTAATTTAAGTACTTATTATTATGTTGCGTGCATACCACGAGCAAACCAGCGACCCGCAAGCAGCACCCGATCACGAGTATGACGCATGTGCCAGCCATCGCCCTCCTCAACCATATGTTAGGGAAGAGGGCGACCCGCCACACGACGCCGCCGCAAGAAGGAGCCTTCGATGGTGAGCATGAATGCTCAAGGTGTGCACACAACTCTTATTTCTAACTACTGAAATACTAGTATTTCTGTGAATGCAGTCACTGGTAGAGCCCGGTTTTAGATGGGGTTTCCAGATTATCTGTTTGCCCTCGGTTGATCGGACTCTATCAGCGACTGCACTCACATCGTCTAATTACATAAATCTGTCGCCTACTCTCGGCCCAGGGCCTCCATCACCGCCGCGTTCCGATCTTTAATAGCCATCTCTAAATTGTACTCTCTGATGGTCTGCGGTGAAGCAGCCGACGCACGCAATAAATAAGCTTAATATTTAACGCAATAAAATAAGCTTAATATTTATAATTATATCGGTATAAATACTATTTTGTTCGTAGCTTCAAGCACCTAAATAAAAAGCAAAATAAAGGCTAGCAAAGCAACAGCGACGTTACTGTTGTTGCTGTTGTCTATAGGCGACGGGTATCTCTTATCATAAGGTGAGTCGTATGCCTGTTTGCTGATCTTTTCTCTCTCTGATCGTTATTGAAAAAAATATTCAAGCAACAGCCTTAAAAATATTTCAATCAATCTCTATCTAGTTCGAAGTAAAGTTTCAGAAAAAGTATAAAATAACTCTATTTATATGCCCTATTGCCGATACATTGTGATTTGCGATACATTGTATAGATAGTATTCTATTTTTAACCGGCTTCAAAAAAGAAGGAGGCTCTCAATTCAGTCGTTTTTTAAGTTTGTTTCCTCAGAACTCTGTTATTTATAAATCAAATTTCATTTCTTTTTTATTAACCTCCGACCCAAAAAGAGGGGTGTTATAAGTTTGACATGTGTATCTGTGGATCTGTCTATGGCATCGTATCTCTCAAACGGATGGATCTAGTTTTTTGTTTGAAGGAGGATTTCATCGAGTGTTGGTAGCTATGTTTCATCAAAATCAGTTCAGCCGTTTTTTGTCTTTTTTTGAGTTTTCTAAACTTATACTTGTTTAAGTACTGCTACTATACTACCTTTAGTCGAATATTATAGAAATTTCATCAAAATCCGTTCATCAATACGGTTCTAGTGTTGATTGAGCATTGAGTTAATATAACTCAATGGATTGAAGTCGGTTGTCAGTCCAAAAATATAATTATTTGGTTTCAGTACACAGATGCGCACGCATGTCCCCCTCCGCAGTGGTGACCACAACCACCACGAGCCAGCCTCCCACTTCCCCGCTCATGTCCCCGGTGACCATCACGCTGCAAGAAGCGCGCACCCCGACGCCTCCCCCTGTCTGCGCAGACGCAACCAGTACCATCAACCCGCTGGGTCGACTGCGCGTCGCCATGAGAAACGCTGGATACACGCTCAATGCTTTCTTCGACGCTTTCCTGGTCTTTTATAGTGATGAGCATTTGGTAAGTTTGGAGTGTTTGGACACTATTCATAATTTGTTCAACAACGGCAATGCAACAAGGCAAAGCAACGGGAAATGAGACTTCAGAGCGTAATTATAATATGGACATATCTTAAGGACTCGTTCAACGCGCGCAGCAATCTCTCACGCGCCTCACAACATTTTATAACATATAAAATCATTGAATAGGGTTATAGGGTTAGGGGTGGCTTTCTTTTACAGGACAAGTAGAAAGTCGGCCCACTATCACCCATACATTGTGGATTTTCCTAAAGTACGAACCAAACGGTTTAATTCTACGTTTTTGATCCGTACAGCTAAGGAATGGAACAAATTGCCGGCTTCTCTGTTCCCTGAGAGATACAATTTGGGACTTTTTAAGGTCAGAGTGAATAGGTATATTCTGGGTCTGCGTGCTTCATCTTCGACCACATCGTCGCTTTCCAACAGGCGAGTTGGTGGTCAAACGAGGACCTATTCGAAAAAAAAAAAAAAAAACAGAAAAGTGAGAGGCGAATTTGTTTATTTAGATAGGAGAAATATTTGAAAACAAGTTTTTCTTCGATATGTTTTAAATTGGCTGAGGAATTAGAAATATATGTTTTTTTCTTATTCGCCAGTATAAATGGTATCTGATTAAAACTTTCTTTTTAATGTTTCTCCTATCTTAATAAACAAATTCGCCTCTCACTTTCTAATAACCCTATTCAATTATTCGTGATAAATAAGCAATTCGTGTAATACGTACATTTATATATTAAGGAACTCGCAAACGGCTCCAACGATTCGGAGACGATAAATCGTCCAAGATAGGTTTTATTTTTAGTGAACTCGTGTTTGCTTGTATTATCAGTCATAAAAAATCTGATCGGAACTCAGTCGCCCAGGTACTTTTAATAGAGAAGGCACGATCAGAAGGATTTATATATATGAAGAAAAATTTAAATGAGACCATATTATTAAAGTTTATATTCATTTAGACATGTCATGTTAGTTAAAGTCATTTAAATAGAATGGGGCGTATTCAGAAATATAAGTTTAAATATAGCATGACAACACATTATGAATCTCGCGGCCGAAGCAATTAATGATTAACGTGTAGCATGTAGAGTACTATATACTACAAACGACTTGGTGAGTAACTAGAAGTACATATAAGTACCTACCTAATCCTTTATTGACGTGACAACGTCTAACAAATCGATGAAATGATGAATGCCGGCTGCACGCACGAAAAAGTATGACTCATTGTCCCGTTACGCTCATTGTTCCGATACATTATCATAATTTCATCAATGTTTTGTTATGACGTTGTCACGTTAAACTATCGTCCGTACACCGATTTTACAGACAACCAATTTTTTGACACGGTAACTACGAGTCAGTGCATTTATATAATATTGTCAACTTTTTTTAACAGAAAAGAATAGTCGCTAGCCTGCGTAGTTAGAACATTCTTTATTTAGTATTTTCCTCGTTAACGGTGGGACGAGTGGTCTAGTAAAAATAAATCCGTTTTTATGGAGCTCATCATATTATATACACGTTGAGGGATTCTTTGAAATTATTATAGGAAAATACCTAAAAAATATAGATTCACAATAATCCCCGATTTATAAACTAACTTCGTTCCACAGTTTCACCCGCATAGTTAAAGAAAACGCTGATGATTATGATTATGATAAGTAGCTTATGTCCGTCTCCAGGTCCACAGCTATTTCTATACTAAATTTCATAACGATCGGTCCAGCCGTTTGAGCGTATAAAGGTAAGAAACTTCGATTTTATAATATCATTATATAATTGTGCCAAATGTATTTCAAAACACCAGTAAATTCATTCATATAACAACACCAGTATATTTATTCAATATTCTTAGGTGTCTTTATGTTGTCACAAATCTTATTTTTACTGGTCTATGGAGTCAGTAAGAGAAGTAGATAAATAAAATCATTATCAGGCGAGTTGGTGGTCAATCGTTGATCTATAGTGTATAAAAAAATAATTAAAATTTTTGTTTGGTTTAGAGCGAAGAGCCAGCCCCCGAAGAGCGTCGACTGGAATACATCAGCGGATGGGACGGCGCAGGAACAGGCGTTGTGCTGGCGGACGGCGGTGCCGCCATATGGGTGCCGAGCGGGGACGTAGCACGCGCGCGCTCCACACTCACCTGCGCCTGGCTGGTGCTGGACCAGGACGACCCCGGCCAGCTAACTGTGGCCGAGTGGATTGCGGTAAAATTGTTATTCGTAAGCATTGGCGTAGCTAGGATTTTTTGATGTTGTAAAAAGCACAGGGCCAGTTTAGAGAAGCAAAATATAACCAGCACTTGTGATTTAGAACTCTAATAGGAAACGCGAGTAAAAGTCCTCTACGGCAAGCGAGGTTTGAATTAATTTATTGATATGTCAAGATATGCCTGACCATATTTTGGGTTGATTTTCTGCAAAGCCGGATCATCTGAGATGGATAACAGGCTTTCTAGGGTGGGTATCAAGTTACCTAGGCCCGTGCCCCTATCTAGCTACGCTAATGTTCGCAAGTAGGTAGCAGCGACGTATCGAGGGAGGATCAATAGACAAAAATATAACTGATCGAAATTTCCAATAACCCACTTAAAACGCACTTATACCACCTTGCTCTTTACCTTCTTTCTAAGATATTGTATCAAGTTACACACTAGGTTTAGATACCAATATCAGTTGATACTTCTTTTTTACAGTGATATTGTTGTTTCTATCAAGAAATGTATAAGCTAAAATGAAAAGACTAATTCTGTCAAAGCTCAAATGGTACAAAAGCTATAAGGGCAAAAACCTACTGAACAACAGCTGTTAAAGTGTTACTGGTTGTATCAGATCACGACACGAGACGAGCATAACGTCCACAAAAAGGAGTGGTCTATTAGTAAAATTAGAATAGAAAAGATTAACTTATAAGGTTCTTATGGCCCACATTGGGATATCACTTTTTTCATTAAACGTGCCCCTATTTACAGCGACCCTAATTACAACCTTAAGTGACTTCCACCAGGAGCGCCTTGGCCGCAATGGTCGTATCGGCGCCGATGCTCGGCTGACGTCAGTGTTGGAGTGGCAGGCGCTGGGTGCAGTACTGCAGCGTGAGGGTCTGCAGCTGGTGCACATACCGACTCTGATTGACCAGCTCTGGAACGAGGAGCCGGAGATGCATAGGCGCCGTCCTGATTACTCCAAGATCGTAGCGAGGATGCACGATCCGGAGTACACTGGTATACTTTATTATTAAATAATATGCTTGCGCGTGTCGGCCGACTCTCCTGATATTAAGAGATTTTGCGAACTACGTTAGAACGCGCTTACCTAGACACTTATTTGTAAAAAAAAACATTTTCATGCACGTACAATTTCCAGATGCTTAGCAATTCAATAAAGTATATTTTGGTAGAAGTTGATAACCAGTTGATAGATATTTCGTTTTACTCACCTTACATATTGGCAGGTGTCACTTGGCGCGAAAAAGTGTCAGCAGTACGCGAAGAGCTAAAAGCCGTGGGAGCAGATGCCATGGTGGTAACTGCCTTGGACGAGGTAGCTTGGCTGCTGAACATCCGAGGGAGAGACGTGCCTTACGCGCCGCTTCTCAAGGCATTCGTCATCGTCAGCATGAAGGATGTGAGGGTGTTCGCGCCCCCTGGGAAACTCGCCATGCCAGTGAGGGAAGCCCTGGCTGTTTACAATTGTAAATCTAATAACTGTACCAAGTAAGTATCGTTTTTAAAGTTAGTGAAGTTAACCTTATGAAAAGGTATGTATGTGTTAATAATGTTTGGTGTGAGTTAATAATGTTCAAGAATATGGGGGTGTGTGGTTACTGTGGTGGTTACCCACACACACATATTCTTGAACATTATTTAGAAAACCCTCATTATGAATCTTTAAAAGCCAACGAATACCGAAATTTTGACCGAGTCGAATGAAAAGTTACGTTCGAGCACAGAACATTTATAAGCAATAATGTATAAAGATTGATGATAAATAAATAAAAAATAAATAACAAATACTACGTAACTCAAGAATTCGGAGGTAATTTGCTTTTGGATATTTATTACTTATATGTATAGTGTAAACTCTTTTTAAGATCTTTTGATATAACGTAAACATAACTTAAAATCCTGACATTAATAACAGCTGAACCGATTTTAATAAAACAGCTATGAATACGATCAAACACATTTACAAACAAAAAACTATTCTTCTCTTTATCGGCTGGGGCTTAAAAAAAATAGTTTCAACAATTCAAAGAAATCAGAAACTAAACTTCCTGGAATTTTTACTTTGTCATACTCTTCAATTAATAACGTTAAAGATCTGTTAACGCCATCTTATCGTATCTTCAAGGGTAAACGACTACAGCACGATTTACTCCGAGCTCCGTCGCACCACAGAGGTGAAGATCCTGATCCCAGCCGCAGGCACCTTCCAACGAGGAGCCTCCGCGGCCATCGCACAGAGCGTACCGCAAGGGAAGCGCCTCTACCAGCTCTCGCCCATCATCTACCTGAAGGCGATGAAGAACAAAGCCGAGGCGCAGGGCATAAGGCGAGCGCATCTGAGGGATGCAGTTGCTATGTGCACGCTGTTTAGCTATATTGAGGTAAAAACTCGACTTGCTCATTGAGTCTGGATGAAACTGACAAGACCCTGTCAATCGCTATTTCCCGGACCTTATCACATTAGGTCTGGTCGTCACACCAAAAAGGTAGGTATGACGTCCAGACCTATCGTCACATTCTATGTATTTAAAACACTGTCAAATCAAAGCAATAATTCCAGTAGGACTAGTATAACAATGATAAATAAATTCTTCTAGGCAAGCGCGCTTCATCGTAGACCGTAACTGTCGTTTAACACCAGGTGAGTTGACGGTCAAGCGCAGGCCTATGTTCGAATATAAAGAAATGTTTTAATGTGAGTGAAAAGCTACGAATTAGTTGTTATTCGTAGGTGAAGTTAGTGAAGGGACTAGGAAATGCTAAATCGTAAAAAGGCTAATTATTATTAGGTATTTTTTTATTAAATTTCAAATTCATGTGTCCCAAATGGATAAAATTTATGATATTTTTATCTATCGAAGTTCAAATGCGATACACAATTTTAATTACTTCAGCTTCAGATGCTAGATGATCAAAAAGTGTTATTGATTCATGGTGGTTATTCAAAAAATATGAACGAAACGCTTTAATTCCACTTTTATCGTACGCACTGCAAAATGTGGAATATGTTTCCCCGAGAGATAAAGCCAGACCTCGATTGAATCGGTTTTTTCTTGATAAACACACTCCATCGTGGATCGCAACGTAGCTTACCTAACATCAAATGAGTTGCCGGTCAAGCGGAACCATGTTAAATATATTATGTACCTATATTAATTTTAAAAAACTGTCCATATCAAAATTATCTTCTCTAAAAGTTGCATTCATTGTATCTAGAACAAGAACGGGCTAGATGAGTTGTCAGTAACGAAGACCGTGGACGGCACCCGCGAGACCCAGGCCGGGTTCGTGGGGCCTGCTATGAAGACTCGCGTCGCGTACGCAGCCAACGGAGCGGATCCCGATTACCTCGCCACCAACATCACCAACCGGAGGATATATAAGAACTGCACGCTCGTCATACAGTCCGGGGGACAGTATACTGGTAAAATAAATAAATATTGGTGGACATATCACACAACAAAGCTATTACTATGGGAACTTGATGGCTTATAGAATTCATATATACTTTCTTATTGTAAATACATAGAAATACCCATACACAGAATAAACACCCATGCTCATCACACAAATGTTTGTTCTGAGTGGGGATCGAACCCACGACTTACGGTTTAGCAGGCACACATATTACCAACTGAGGTGGTAAACTGAGGCCAGTCAAAATCGAAACCGAATCCATCATTTTGTAAACTTAAACAAGAAAAAAGTGAATTTTATGGACAGTGACACGAACAAGCGTCATCGTTTCACAGTGGATATTCCAAAAACCCTAACGAAACGTTTTAATTTCACTCTCATCGTGCGGATTGCTAAATTATGGAATATGTTTCTTGAGTGGATCTTCCCCGATAGATATACGAGTATAAATTGCTTATGTCCCTTCAATGGCACTTTCACCTATCCAAATGTTTGTTTGCAATTGCTTGTTGGATGTTGGTAGGTACTCGCGAACAAAAATGTTTCAACCGATCTTGAGAAACTACATACAAGTTCTACAATTTCATATTTTTTGGCGGTGGAGATTTTTTTAGGGTAAGTTTAGTAACTACGAGGAACCCTTATAAATTCAGAATGTCTGTCTGTCACAGACATTTTATTTTTATTAATTTTATTCATAAATAAAATCTGGCAGGCAAATTTACATATATAGTAAACCGAAAAAAAGCTTTAGTAATATTTTCTAAGAGTGTTAAATAGGGATGACACTGCATAAATGTAAAGAAGGGACGACATTTTTTAACCTCAATATATCATAATCGTTATTATCGTTAAATAGGGTTTTTTAACCTTGAATAATCTGAAATAATTACTGAGAGACTTAATACTCATACCGGACTTTGAATCACTTACGTTCTAGAGGGCACCACAGCGGTAACACGCACAGTCCTCTTCGGCAACAATCCCACTGCCAAGGAGCGTCTAGCGTACACCACCGTGCTCAGGTCTCTCGTTGCCTTATCGATGCTGAGCATGCCCGCGGCGCTGCCTGCTGCACATGCGGACCCCGTGGCCAGGGCACCGCTCTGGACCCTCAAGCAGGACTACAACCATCCCACCGGACATGGGATCGGCGCCGCTTTGAACAGAAAAGAGGGTAAGGCTGTTCTAAATGTTTATTATCAAATAGCGTAAACGTTAAGGACGGATACATACCTACAATATTGTAGTACTTGTTAATGCTTTGTCACTTTTAAATCTTGTAAAAATCGGATATTTCAAATGTTTATTGGCCTTCGACAAAATGTTAGAAAGAGCAAATTTTTTTGCAGCTTTGTTTGTTTGAGGTTTCATAGCTAAAGTGTGTGATGACCTATCAAAACATTGCCGTCTTTTGCTTTCACACATATGTATAAAACCTTACCACGGCCTTACCGAAAAACGTTACTTAACTTTAAGCAATGCTTAACATATTTTGTCAACTTCTCGCTGACACGTAATGACACTTGCGGAAAGGAGACAGAGAATTTAAGACGATGCTTAAAGTTAAGTAACGTTTTTTGGTAAAGCCATATGTGTCTACCTAGCTAAGAGAACCGACGTCAGCGTAACAGGAACACAAGCTTGTAAAATAAATGATATATTTTACATTTACCTGTTTGACGATGAGGCGTTCGTCCAATCCTGTTTCGGCAGAGGGGCTTTCTTCGCCTTACCAATGTTTTATATGGTCTGATCATAAGTTTTCTCTGGTTGAGGGTTACGCTCAACTCTTAAAGTGATGCAAAGGTGGCTCGCGCCCATTTTTTACCCGACTGCGTAAGAAGAAGGTAATGTTTTTCGAGTGTATGTATGTATGTTTCTATATGATAGCCTGCAGCCTAAACGACTTGACAGATTTTGATGTGCTAGGTGTCATTTGATTCGTCTTTACTTCCAGTGTCATAGGCTATATTGTTTTGTAATAATAATAATACATCTCTTACAAAAAAATGCATTTTTCGTAACCTCTAACAAGTGATTTTACTAGAATTATTCTAAATAATACGCATTTATAATCTTTTACAGCGATTTTACGCGCTCTGCACAAGAATGGAATTCTTTGCCGCCATCTCTGTTTCCCTGAGACCTACAATCGTAAATCTGTCTTGTATATAAAAAAAACTTTCTCACAAAAAACCTACACTCCTCACCGTTTCAAGCGTAACGAAATAGTAAGTTAGACTGCAAAAACTGCTTTTCTGCAGTCGGATATTTTGTTTTTCTTTTAATATGTTATCCTGTTATCTTGTTTTTTCTGCAATTAAAGTAGGCTCATTTGAACTTATTTCTCACTTAATTAAAGAAAAAGCAAGATAAAAACGAGCGCGCGAGCCAACTTTGCATCGCATTGATTGTTAAATATAAAATGAAAATTTATTGTATATTTAATGTAGGTATGTTACAAATGGCTGCAAATTTTGTTGAATAAATAAAATTTAAATAACATCGCTAAAATCGCTCCTGACTATATGTGAGAAAACGAGATGTGAGTAATACGAAGATATAAATATGATCAACTTGAATGCTGAGCAATGTTCAATTTCCAGATCCCGTTGTCATCGACTACAGACAAGATACAAACCTGCACCCTTTCAGAGAAGGATACTTTATCACTGCCGGTATGATTTATTTGTTATATGTTTTGAAATTACCAATAACGATGTATCTATAATCAAATGTGGGCACCCAATTTCTGTTAAATAACATTATTTCATTTTTTTTTTATTTTATGAGTTTCGAGACAGACCACCACCGGCCTGATGGTCAGAAGACATCACGAAGCACATCGGATGTCAGTGGCTGAGACTCGCATATAGTACCGACAAGTACTAGTTTGTACACAACCCTCGGTGGGCGAGTCTGACTCGCACTTGTCCGGTGTTTTACTTATTTTTTGTTATATTAATGTAATTTACTATAGATAACAAAAAATCAACATTTTCTTTTTAAGAGCCCGGTTGGTACGAGCCAAAAAAAATTGGGATAAAGTTAGGAAATGTTCTGGAAGTTATGATCAAGCCCGATGGATACTTAGAGCTGCAAGAAATCACACTACTGCCATACGAACCGAAACTTATAGATAGTAACTTGCTCACAGAATACGAGGTCAGTATATATCATCGTTTTATATTTTTAAATTACCCTAAAACTCTAAGTTATGACATTTCGTAACGATTAATAAGCAGATTCACACAGACAGTGGATGATGATTTTTGTACGTCTATGAATATCATAATTACTGATGCGATCTCGCAGAGACTCCGAGCATAGCCCTATCGACATTGCACAGCAGACCAGCAAATTGAAGTGGCATTGAACAAAACACAGTAAACGCAGGACTGATAGCCGATGGGGCCCAAAAGTTCTCAAGTGGAAACCACGCATCGGCAAGCGTAGCGAAAGACGACTAGCCACAAAGTGGACAGACCACCTAGCATAAGTTGCAGCCCGGTTCCAAGGAGTCTTTTTCGAAATCTATTGAAGATGCCTATGTTCAGCAGTGGAATTCTTGTGGCTGAGTCGATGATGATAATGATGACTTATCTAATTGATTTCAACATCACCATCTCAGCCATAAGAAGTCCACTGACATATAAGCCTTCCATGAATTTTCTAAAAAGACCGATTAGAAGCGGCTTGCATCCAGCGTCATCCCGCCACTTGTAAGAGGCAATCTGTCCATCTCATGGATGGTCCTCCTATCTAATTGATGTACCTGAATACAATTTCGAATGACAGAGGTCCATGGTCGATGGCATGAGGAAAGAGAGCTGAGACCTATACTCAGCAGTGAGGTGTATGGGACTATGGATAATGATAATGGTAGTGAATACATAGAAACTTATTAAATTCTTTAGATAATATACCTACTCTCTAGTTAATTATAATCTAAATCATTTTCCAGATAAAATGGCTGAACAAGTACAACGAACGGATACGGAAGACTGTAGGCCCTGAATTAAAGCTACAGGGACTCAATGACGTGTACTATTGGATGATGAACAAGACAATCCCGTTCGAGATACCTCCCAAGACCAAGAAGGTGAAAACCAACTCAGGATTTTCTTGTGTGTATATTAAAGAACTTACTGGGGCTATGCCTGTTCTAGCAATGGCGATAATCACGATATACAATTGAATATTATGTTGAGTTCTCTTTCCAACAAAGGTTTATAAAAATTACGGTGTCATAAAATTGTAAGCTCGATTAATAATGTAATTTCAAAATGATAAATAAGCACCTATTTACCTACTATATTTTATGTTAGTTTGTGTGTTTTTTAGTAATAATTAATAAAATTAATTAATTAATTAATTGAAAAACCGACTTCAAACAGCAAGCAAGGGTAATGTTTTTAAACACCCCTGATATTTCCACTTTCTAATAAAAAAAAACATCAAATTGTTTCACACGACTGGCGAAAAAATCTAAAAATCTATATTGTATATCTAGGGGGCCATTCATTTATTACGTAAGACGATTTAGGGGGGAGAGGGGTCGACCATGTCTTATTTTTTCTTACAAGTCTTGATAGATCATACGTAAGATCACAAAAATGCGCAAAGTTAAAATTATAACTTTGAAAAAGCGCGGGCAACCGCGCGTGTGCGTATCGGTGATTGGTCAGCCTATTCTTATTTTTTCTTATATGGGGGGGGGGGGGGGGGGTCAAAAAACTAGCAAAAATAGTCTTACTTACGTAATAAATGAATGCCCCTAGGAGTTTGGATCTTTGCTTTTGCATTGTGTATTATAAATACTCGTATAATATCGTTCGTTGTTTTTAAATGATATTAAAAAATTTAAGCAAACTGTAGTACTTATTAGAAAAGCAATATGTATGCAATATAAATTAGCTTTAATTGTGGTGTAATGTTTCCTACATGTTTAAAGTATTGGAGTGTCCATTATGGTGCCTTATAAAATAAAGCAATTACACAAGCAATGAGAAAATAATTAATTAAATGTAAGTACTTAGATTTCACGCTATAAAAAACTTGCACTGAAATTATATTTAGCATCGCATATATTTTCATTTCAACGATTATTGGTTATTACATAAAATATTGTTGATTATTGGCATTAGATTTAGATTTTTGGTCATGATATGAGAGACGACATGAGGTTAAAATGCTTAAAATGTAATGTTTTTGTTGATTGGCTGTATATCTTAGTAAACTAGATATAAAAAAAATGCTTGGCCACTTCGCCTCTTTAAAAACTGGAAAAAGCCGCAGGGCTTTGTGTACACCTTTTCCATTTTTTCCAGTCATTAAGGAGGTATAAATACTGAAATTTGTCGAAAATACAAAACGGTCTGTATTTTGCTACAAATCTTATAAGTGACAATGAAGAACTGACGTCCAAGGAGAACTCTTTCTTCATTTTATCATTGTCCGCTAATATTGCTTACATAAGGTACGTAGGAAAATACAGACTTCAGGAAAAGGAGCCATTTTCATATTATAATAAAGCGTAAGTGACGGTTTATGCATATAAGTTAGGTACTTAAGTAGGTTATAAAAATAATAATAAAAACATTATTTTCTAGAAACTTATAAAAATTGATGCAAGCACCGAGTGCCTTATAAAAATAGATTGTAAAAAATTGTATTATCATATCACAAACTAACGTGTAAGTATTTTGTATGTTTTCGTAAGTGCACAATAAAAGATTTTTAATAATGTATTTAGCTGTAGACTATAACTATTTATTAAATTTGTGCCTTGGCATATTTTAGAGGGAAAAACTTAGTAATTAATTGAATGAAAGAACATAATAAATTAAGGCACTGTTCATAAACTTGGTTTAAAATGGTCTTGGGATAAAAGTGTCGTCATACAAAAATCCAATTATCACTATATAAAAACATCTGAAATTTTTGCGATAGTTTCATTCGTGCTTTTATCATCGCGTTGTCCCTTAAAAGTGGAAAAGTAGCGAGAAAATCTTATGACTAGGTGACAGAAATTGTAATATAAAAGTCACTGTGCTTCCGCGATATCTGTAGAGCTAACTATATCTAACTATATCTCCATCTTTATCATATCGATACAGAATGACAGAGATCGAATTAGTATCCGAACCCATTCCAAATGATTGTGAATATGTGCAGAACCCCTCTGTTGATATTTTAATCTCTATTTGTAAATGTATGAAGTAAATTTAGTGTCGCTTTAGCAGGTTACCAATGGTTAAATTATCATTTTGCGGAAATGTAAATAAGTATATACCCTCAAATATTGTCAAAAATGTTACAGCATGACACAACTCAGAAGTCACATTTTTTTCGATTCGACGCAAAACGTCAAAACGAAGGCGACTTCCTGCCTTTTATATGACACACGTACACTTGTATTGTCTGTCCACCTTGTACAGATCTTTCTTTGCTGTGACGTGGTCTCCACTTTTTTCGATCCTATTGGCCATCAGTTCTTCAGAATGGCCACTTCAACTTGCCGATCAGATCCGTAAGTTTACGGATCTCTTTATCTCTGATTCGATAGAACTATTGCTAATTATTACTTACTGTATTATATTCGCTTCATTCACACTAAAAATCCCCGCCTCAGTTCGAAAATTATCATTTGTACAAATTTCGGCGATGCAATGGACAAAAACAACCGGACTTCTACTACCGAAATTTCTAAGTTGTGTCAATTTGAACGCGCGCATCAATGTCATTAATTCACTGCCAAATAAAAACTAAATGGTGGAATCTATACATATCACACGCGTACACTGCGACTATGTTTATAATGAATGTGGCGAAAAGTGGAACTACATTTGGCTGTATTTTCTCTTTCGTGTTAAAAAGAAACAACCTATAACCGCGTAATCAATGACTACTGATATTAAGAGGAGGCTCAAAAGTTCCGTCGAGTATGTCAACCGGACTACTGAGCCTTAAAAGTATCATTAGTTCGGTTAACAGGACTAATCACCGAACTACTGATACTAATCCGCTCAATTCGCCTGTATTCATTATAACTTGTGTCGCATAGCACACCAAATTTCAATATATTTTAGTGTTCTTGATATGATTATAAAATGCAATAATAAAAGTATCGTGAGTTTAATAAGTGTTTTATTCCCATTGGTCCAATTCCAATGAACATACATAATCTTTACTTATAACTATAGGATTGCACAATATCCATATAATAAACAACATAAACGATAGTGGTAAACCGAGCAAAATTCACGAATACAAGTTTTCTCGTTGCGTAATAAATATATTTATTGAGATACAAATTCTAATAAAGCGCCTGAGTGGTCGCAGTTGTCTCGCTCGCGCGCATTATCTTTTTTAGATATAAAATTATTACCTGTAGGTATACACTACCTACACAGATACACTACCTTCATGAAATAATATTGCAATTTATTCAAAATACATAATGTCACTTGATAACAAAATAAACATTATTTGAAACACTAAAAACATATATAAAAATATTTTATATCTAAAAAATCGCGTGCGATCGCTATGGCTTAAGTACCCCGGCACTATAAACGCAATAATTTCCAACATAATCACTTTTTTAGTTTTACTAGGTTTACCACTAAGCATTTAAAATTAATTTCGTAAAAGAAATCATCGAATCATTCTTCCAAATATAACCTTTCGAATATTATTCGATTTATCTTTATAACAAAACAAATCAATCTCTATGTCCCTTTCCCTTCTTTATGTTTACCCTTTCTAACTTCAGTTGTGTAATTATAAAGTTGTTATATAAGTAGTGATGGATTGATTAGGAACTTTAAAAGTCAACTCGACACAAGTAGGGAAAGAAATATTTTAAAACATTATAACACTTATATTATACACAACTAAAACTACGAACACGTAGAAATGTGAAAATGCTTGAGTTACACAAATGGCACAAATATGCGGTGCTGGTACATATATTATATTTGTGCATAGAAGCACTGCATGAAACATATAAGCATAGCTTGAAAATATTAAAACAATGTTGTTTGTAAGAATATTATTTTTTTAATCAAAGTACGTTATTCATGACTATTTTGATTGATTTGTATTCGTAAATTTTCAACAATAGTTTCTACTACATTCAGTTCGGTTAGTGTAAAACAAGATTCTATAAACAGAGATGACGACGAGTGATCTTTGAAAAAGACCTCCGAATGCAATTGAAACTAAAGTAGTAAATTTCGGTTCAAAATAAATGTGAATGTTCCGTACTTCTACATAAAATGTATGACAAGCACATTCCAAACAAAATCATTTTTTTTTTTTTTTTTTTTTATCAGCCCTGTTTGTACAAACTGTCCCACTGCTGGGAACGGGCCATCTTCTCATTGTGAGAAGGGTTAGGCCATAGTCTGCCACGCTGGCCAAGTGCGGTTTGGCAGACTTCACACATCTTCAAGATCATTGAGAACTCTCAGACATGTAGATTTCCTCACGATGTTTTCCTTCACCGTTTGAAGTTGGCGGTAATCAACAATACGCACATAACTTCGAAAAGACAGAGGTGCGTGCCGCGGGATTCGAACCCAGGACCTGCGGATCGCAAGTCAGACGGTCTCCCGACTAGGCTGCCGGGAACTTCAATATTATATACGTTTTATATTAATTTTCTAAGTAACAAATTTATACAATAAGCTTGAAGCTATTCCAATTAATCGTATTTTAAATATTAAAAAAATTAGTTCCTTTAAAATAAATGTTTATTTGAAAAAAATATTTTTAACTTTTAAATGACGAAACTTTTGGCTTGATAGTGGCAAATCGAAATTTGGTCATTTATATGGCATTGAGGGAGCTGCAGTCCTTATTTCATTATTTTGTTCAATCGAGACGTTAGTTCCCATTTTTACCACAATATAGTTCTCTATCCAAACAGATTATTTTCTTGTACAATCTAGATATGGATAGGATATCGTATAGAGCATTTAATTATCGTACAAATACGATAGTTTTCGTACAAAATCCAACCCTGGCTGTAATTGTAAAGTAAGATAAATATATAAAATATTTAGACATAAATAAAAACGACACTTTACAAGTTAATCCTAAAACTTTAAGCTTCAGTCTTCAGGCTGTGTCTAAGTTATCACACGTGCTAATAATATAAGCCTCTGAAATGTGAGGCTTTCAATCTAAAATACATAAAAATTGTGCAAAGGAGCTCCTTTAATAATCGTCGGCCTTGTGGCTCAGTTGGTAGTGTGTTTACGTCTACCTGCTGAACTGAAAGGTCGTGGGTTCGATCCCCACCCAGGGCAAACATTTGTGTGATGAGCATGGATGTTTGTTGTGTCTGGGTGTTTCTATGTATCATATGTATATATTTACAAAAAAAAAAGTATATATGTATTCTATCAGCCATCTAGTTCCATAGTACAAGCTTTGCTTAGTTTGGGCTAGATGGTGTTGTGTGAAATGTCCACAAATATTTATTTATTTATTTTATTTATTTAATTGTAGAGCTAGTTCTTACTGTAGGGTAGGTGTGTTTACCATCTGTTAGTTAATTATATTAATACAAATGCATAGCCTAATATGAACAGTACTTTTAAGTTCAATTAGAGCACGCGCAAATCATTTTGATATGTATTGGCTGCGCAGTTCGTATATTAGTTATTAGTTTAAAGGCAACTGGATTTATTTATTCTTCTTTATGCCTTTTCATCATTTTTGTCTTCTATTATCTTATTAACGTCAATGAAATCCTAGTCATAGTCAAGTCCCCGTCACGCCTCAGTTAGTGGTGGTGACATTACTGAAAGCTCTGTGTGCAGTTTTGCGTACAACATGGCACGTTTTACCACTTCATTTCACTTTCCCACATCCATGCACTTGACACACTTAACGAATAAAACACGACCATTTTTACAACGATATTCGGAAGACGATTTATTTCTTTCATTTGCAATTAACACTATAATTATAGTATCGCCAGCGGAGCTCCATATTACACATCTAAATGTTTACCTACAAATACATACACATATGTAATGTAAGACACATAGACTGACAATTACGAAAATCCACCACAAAAAGCATAAGACAAATATTTTAGCGTCGCGAACTAAATGTGCATAGTTTTAGGTATATCATTATATAATCATTAATTAAAAGTACTAGGCGAAGCTTGTGACATCATAGAGCTTCGCACCAAAACTCTTTAAAAATTTATTAATTATTGAAATTAATTCTTTAAAATAGTTTAAAGTTTCGAATAAAAGCATAAAATAAATTTCTTCAAATACTAAAAAATACACATTCGTTATATTTCACTTCTTGTGGTGGTTCCGTAGAATTTACAAACATGCGTGCTGAACTGACTTAACTCCATTTTCATATAATTATATATGAAATTACATTTTATATATAAATCGTCAAAATCGTCTTATTCATAAGTGATTCAATCACGAGTAATTTCCATCTTAATACATGTTTAATTTTAAAGAATGTTTACCCGACTGTGTAAGGAGGGTTATTAGATTAATGGCATCTTAATAGACCAATATAAATAAAGGTGCAGTAATAGAATTACATAATGTCATAGAAGTAACAGAAAAATCGGCAACGTTTGAACATGCTGTATATAATTATATGTGTCCTAAAACTAACACTTTTATCTATCTTTTGCCCTTTTATAATATCACATAAATTAATCATACTACTTATTAGACACAAAAGCTATTTTTGTAATACAAAACTGATTAAAATGCAGTAACAAACAGAGTATTCGAAATGCATGTTAGTACTAAAACTAAATTAAATAAATACAACAACAAATTATAACATTATTCATCTTCTTAGGTCAACTACTTCGACGGGTAGGGTTTCATCGATCTTAATATGTGCCACATTCTGGAATAGAAACGTTGTCGATCAGATACTGACTTCACTTTTCTGACACACTTAGAACTAGTCAGGAACCCATTACATGTACCAGATTACATGTACATTTTAATATACTACATTCTATTCAAATACTACATTTTGAATTCAAGGACGCGATACAGGTGTCACAAGTTTTAGTTCCGCAAACATTGGTATCTATCTCAAGACACTGAAATGTAATTACATTGTGAACACAAACTGTCCAACTGCTGGGCGTGGGCCATCTTCTCATTGAGATAAATGTTAGGTCAGAGTCTACCACGCTGGCCAAGTTCGGGTTGGGAGACTTCATACATCTTAAGAACGTTAAAAATTATATTATTACGACATGCAAGTTTCCTCAGGATATTTACCTTCACTAATTCTCCCTTAATATATCAATAACTAGATATATACAAGAACATAGAATCGAAAAAATATTTAAAATTAATAAATAAATCTATTAAAATTTTAGTACGATTAAGTTTGCGATCGATCGTTTGATTGCACTTGTCGTGTGCGTTTGCTTCAGTGACCGGAAAAAATAAGTAGACTATTCACAGCGAGAGCCGCGAGCATGGAACAAAATACTCAAGAGAAGAAGTGCAGCTACGTAATAAGGAACGGCAAACACGCGACACTAGCGCTTTCAACTAGTCGTAGCAGAACTAAACCAAAGGCGGGAAAATTTAAAAATTTGGCATATATATGTATACGTAGATCTATATTATTTATCTATATGCCGCGAGTGAACTGCTAAACGTGACGCGGTCCCCTGCCCCCCGCTTGCACCTTACTACCCCGCAACATAACCGTAATACTGTCGCTTAACACCAGGTGAGTTGACGGTCAAGCGCAAGCCTATTTACGAATAAAAAAAAAAAAAAAAAAACTACGCATCATGATGCTTCACCTACCTCCCCATTCCGCGAGCGATATCGTCGTTGCAAATCTAAAATCTCCTATGTGGCATATTTTCGGATATTTTTAGAGTTCTTTGTTTACTACGGAACCCTAAAAACCTATAAAAATATTATAATTTATATAGGAGTAAAGTATACGTACATGAAACAGAGGCGGGTCGGCCGGATGCGGGTGGAAGCCGCTCAACCTACAGTTGGCTATGAACTGCACGCCGTAGTTGGGAGTCAGCGCGAAGTAACCCGTCCTGGGAAATGGATAAATACTGAATATATTGATAAGTTTATTTATAAAATAAATAAATTTGTTGATTTATCTGCTACAATGACATGTATTCCGTGAAAACAATTCTTAACGGATTTTTCGCGTACATTTTACATAATTTTATGACCTGACGTTTCGAACACTTTGCAGCGTCCGTGATCACAGGTGAGACTTGGGTGAGACTAGATAACAATTGTATTTTTGTTAAGAAAATATTATTAATTACAACCGCCTATTATTATTTTGCAAAACGTTCCCTATGCAGGCAGAAGACTTTCACGGTGTCAACAGGTATTGCAGATCTGTGTTAAGGCTGAGATTTTATTAATCCGATAAATCCGTTAAATAGTTATTTGTTATGCAGGGCTGCAAAGTTGGTTTTTGGGGCGAGTACTTGTATTGAAACCTGAGCAAGCGAAGGATTTTAGGATTGAACCACGAGCGAAGCGAGTGGTTCAAATATAGAATCCTGAGCGTAGCGAGGGTTTCAAAAGTACGAGATGCAAAATAACTTTGCTGCCGAGTGAAACACAAAATTTTTCACCTCACTACAGCGAGGAAAACGCTAGTCCAGTGCTGCCACCTGTGGCAGCACTGGACTAGTGGACTGTGGTCAGTGCGATTATTCAAAGAAATAAAGTTGGCGGAATGACATAAAATAAGTATTTAATGCATTTTCAGTGGACTTGCGGTATAGAAAAGTATGGAATAGAAAGGTTTGAATTTTGAAAACTCTTTCCACGCTAGCGGACAAAATGCACTTTTCCACTCAGATTTCTAATGACAAACAGAATCTTTCCGAGCTTGTGTGGTGAAAAATTGTTTTTATATACTTATAGGTGCAGCAAAAAGGCAGACGAATGATCGTAACCGATAACCGTCGCCTATGGACAACTGTTTCCTATGGACAACTGTTGCCTACGGACAACTGTTGACATTACTGTTGCTAGCCCGGAAAAGTGCATATAGACACCCTTTTAAAAAAAAATATATATAATATCAATAAGTAATTGAATATACTCACTCGTTATATTTGGGTGCGCACACGATGGCTATAGCTTCAGGCATCATTAGCTGGTAGGAGCACTGCGTGTGGAGATCCACTGACGATAGGAAAGCCGTCTGTGTTGGGTGAGTCTGATAACAAGGAATATCATCACTGCAGCGGCGGTGAATCAGATCTAGCGCACAGTTCTAGCGGCAATTTTCGCGTAATAGTAAAGTACTTTACGTGTTTTTAATACAACAGGAGAAAATTGTTATCTACCCCTAAATATAAGATTTCGTTTTTTTTAATGGCTGGAACCATTAATGGCTGTGCTTCTACGGTCTGATATTTTCGGAAATGTTGACTATTAATAATTCAAATTCGCAGTTCTCTTTATTGTGTCGCGTTCTAAAACGTTCCTCTTAAACAACTTTTAACTGATATATCATCGCATATGTTGCAAGCCGCTTCCAATCGGTCTTTTGACAGTCTATGTGGGAGGTCTATGTCCAGCAGTGGACTTCTTATAGCTGAGATGATAATGAAGTAGCGAACAACATTGCCCACTACACTCACTATCAGCTATAGTCCGTTCGCGGAGGAGAAAGAAATTTGTACAATAACCTAACCAGAGACAGATATAAACCCATCTCTGTTTCTCCAGCGTAAATATATTGCCATACAGCTCGCACACATGCAATTATTCCTGCACCGCGTCCGGACTTTAAAACTATCTAGAAAATGGGAGGCTAGTTGTACTAAAGTATGTGTTTTAAAGAAGTAATTGATGACTTCGCAATTAACATACAAGTACTCGTTGGTTAAATGTACTCACGTGTATCCAGCCGAGTGTGATGAGATTGTGTTGGTCCTGATAGTGGAATATTTCCTCCTCGTTGTTGGTGACGCATGAGTCGGGGGTGCCTGTCTGTTTGGGCACCACCACGTGAGTTATCTTCAACTGATCCCGTTCCTGAATAAATATATATAATACTTTAATAGTCCGTAGTTCGACCATCGTCCGTCTCGCTCGCACATACCCAATTTTTTTTTAAATATCAAATGACGTGAACTTATAAAAAAAATGAAGATAATAAAAGCACTTTCATCGTGCGGACTGCTACATTGTGGCATAAGCTTCCTAAGTGGGTCTTTTCGATAGATATAATCTGGGTGTCTATAAATCGCGTGTGAATTGGTTTCTTCTAGGTAAGCGCGCTCCCTCGTATACCGCAACGTCACTTAACATCAGGCGAGTTAGCGGTATTTCTACATAAAAAAATATATATATATAAATATGTAGTTCTGTGAACAGCAGAGCTTACGTGTACAAACTTTTGTATTAAGATTTCACGACCAACGACAGACTCGACTCAAAAATATCGAATAGAAACCTTCCTTGTGAAGTGTAAAAGATCTAATGAAATAATTTGTCGATCGCGTGGAAGCTAGTTATTTACAAGATAGTATAACGTACCAATATCCCGGCGAGTATGCCGCAGGTCTCGACGTTGCGCGCGGTGTTGCTCGCGGCCAGGTGAAGGAATCGCGCTAGTAGCGCCGCGGGGACCACCACCGTGCGTAGTCGGTGCGAGCCGCAAAGCGCCCCCGGGTACCCACTCTCGCTGACGGACAAAACAAAACTGTACTACAGTACTACTAACTTTGTAACTAAGAGTCCACGCCATCACTCAAAACACACTCCTTTAGACGAGACACTTCAATCGCATTCTGGCCATACACACTATTAAGGTATTCTGTGTTCTGGCAGACAATAGCGGGCCTGTCAAATTTTGTCCCGAAATTTTGTCATCTGACTTCAATGGTGGCGCGAACTATAGGTATGAGACAAAACAGCATTTAATTTTGCACCTATCAAATAAAATTGTTAAGAAAACGGGGTGAGCAAGAGTAAATCCTATAAGTATAAGGTATCAGAGATTAGCTCAACTGGCTGCGCAGTGAGCATATTTTAAGTGTTTGAGGGATGTGGAATGCGACGGGGAGTACCTCCGCCCTATCGTCCTGCAAGACTCCCCAGATGCTCAGAGACACTCATTTAGAACGCGTAGATGATAACGTCTAAATATAAACGTAAAAACGTTCTAAATGTAACGATAGCAACGGATGTAGTACCCACAAGTACGGCCTAGAGCGGTATGATCGGCGGCGAATGCAGTGATGAGGTGACCCGCGCGGCAGCCACCACGACAAAGTCGTCCGGGTACATCACGCCGTCCACCGGCGACGCTAACGGACTCACCGTCCACGCTTCCTGTTTGTATACACCAATAGATGTCGTACTCACATATGCGGCCTAGAGGGCGGTATGAGCGGCGGCGAGGGCTGATAGTGGTGGGGCGGCGCACGCGCAGGCTCCGCTGCAAAGTCGTCCGGGTACAACACGCCGTCCACCGGCGGCGCTGACGGACTCACCGCCCATGCGTCCTGAGGAATAACGTTATGGATGTTGATCATTGTTACAAGCATCGTCATAGACATGCAGGGGATATTAGAAGAGATAAAAGTATGGATCGCTCACGCCTATTTTGAGTTGGAATCTTTGAATACAGAAGTGATGTAGGATTTCCCACAAGTATTTGAGGCCATATGTAACATTCGATAGCAATAGCCATAACATATTTATTCGAAAGTAAATGGATCTGACTACCGAATGGATTTTAAGCATGTGTTTGGTACAATTTATAGACCATATAGTTAATATACATGTCATGAAAAACAAGTTTATTGAGTTAATTTCCCTTATTATTCAGGAGTCCAAGATTCTATGGTTTCAAATTATTTGGTTATTTTTCGATTCCCTCATCAAAACCGTGTCATCAGATGCTCTTAATGAAAATGCTTATAAGGACTAAACAAAATATCTTTATTTGGGTTTAAGCCATCAGGAAAGGCCAGCTTCTTGATAGCATAGTTTTACATTGTTATCCAAGTTACATATATGCTAAATCTCAGTGTGATCTGATTATAATTGTTTTAATTATAACTGTTTTCATGATTTTGACCAGACAAATACCACATGATCCTGATAAAAAAATGTGCATAACTACTCACCGGCCAGGCTTGTTGACGCACATAGTAGTAATGATTACCGTAATCCACTTTAACCATTATAGAGGTACGGTACCCAGCCGTATTGTACACATTAGTGTGCTGATACATTGCACGTTTAAAACTTTTTTACAATAATTCTACAAATGAAGTAATCAAGTAAGTAAGTTTCAAGTAATCTTTAGTCAGTTATAAAACTAATAAATAATTTTAAAACAACAATTAAAAGTTACAGAAGAGGCAGATAGCGGCGTCTGTATAGAAATTCACACCTCACTTCTATTTAGGTTTGTAAAATGTTGGTACTTGTAGCTAATTACACATTCAATAAGTTTTAGAAAGATATCAGTCAGTCTCTATTTTAAATTACACTCTCAAATATATGTAGATTACTATTGAAATTAAAGAACCATTTAAAATATCTGGTAGCTATTAGTGTGTTCTTGGCACACATCAAACTAGTATTATGTCCATGAAAATAATAATAACTACAAACAACACTTCCTTATAAATTATTAACAACAATTTTTATGATGTACAATGTACATCATACATATTAGACAAACAGTTAATACATTTTAACCAAAAAATTACAGATCTGCACTGCACTCTGATAAAATAAATTAGAATCTGGTCAGCAAAGTGAATAGTTTCCTATATCATTTATATAATAGGTTTCAATCTAAACTTGTAGAACAGGTTTTTTACATTCTCTTGAATATTTTACTGAGCTATATGTGACTTTGTACTTTTAGTTATGTGTATATTCTGAGTAAGATTGGAATGATTAGATAAAAAGAAATGTTTTTTTTTGTGAAATGTTTGAGTGAATATTGAAATACAATATGCATTTAAGATAATAACATTATTCTTCTCTGAGTTTAAAAATGAAATAACGTAAATTTGAGTATTAACGCTTTTATACATACAGTGTTATCTGTTCATTTATTAATTTCTCAAAACTAAATGACTAAACTATATTTGATGAAATTGGCCAGACAGGATATAGTTACATAAATAAATATTGGTTTACGTTTCATACAACGCCATCTAGCCCAAACTAAGCAAAGGGACTACTATGGCAACTAGACGGCTGATAGAAAACATAAATACATATATATGTCACCGGAATATAACAAGATCCGCAAGCTTACAAATTTCCTAAAATTTTCTAGGAAATTTATAAACTTTCGTAGGATTCTAAACGAGAGATAAATTGTATTATTTTACGGTTAGGTTAACTTTTTTTTTTTAACCTAATCTAATCTAACCTAACCTAACCTAATCTAATCTAACATAGCTTAACCATATAAATTTACCACGAGATGTCGCAAATTGATAAATTTACGAAAATGTGGGCGTAAAATAATACAATTTATCTCTCGTTTAGAATCCTACGAAAGTTTATAAATTTCCTAGAAAATTTTAGGAAATTTGTAAGCTTGCGGATCTTGTTATATTCCGGTGACATATATATACCTATTGTAAATACATACTTATATAATAAATAGAAACACCCAGACACAGAACAAACATCCATGCTCATCCTACAAACATTTATCCTGCGTGGGGATTGCATACAGTTTAAACTGAGGTTTTATACTACTAAATGAGCTGTGAGGCTAGTGACATAGTATTTTTTTTTTCAGCCCAAATAAGTCCGGGTTTTACCAGCAACTCGCCTGTTGGAAAGCGACGATGTCATAGAAGATGAAGCACACAGACTTATTAGAGAAGATACCTATTCAGTCCGGTCTTGAAAACACCGATATTAGACCTATCAATTTGATCAATATAATATGACTGTAGAGCTAACAAAGGAAACCATGCTGTTAGTACTAGTCTCTGTGATGGACATAGACTTCATGAATGCTGTAAATTCACAACTCAAAACTGATTCTTCTTCATATTGCCTTATAAAATTTGTTGAACTTGATAACTTGTCTACAAAATTTAACAAAGATTAATCAAGTCTTCTTAATTTATGATGATACAATTATATGTAAGTAGTTCAAAAAACTGAAAACTGACTTCTACACTTGGATTTATTATATTGGATATATTTTTATGTTTAGTTAGTTGAGTTTGTATATTGTTTTGTTGAAATAAAACTGAGTTTAATATTAATTTATTTAGCTATCATAAATGCTCATTTAAAATATGTAAATACAATATAAATATTTATCTAGTTTCTTAAATAACGTTTTTTTACTTATGTACTGGACTGATTTTGATAAATTTTATATGGGACCACCTCTAAGGATTACGTACCGATCAAAAAAAAAATCTTTAAACAATTCTTCATTGGTGGAGTAATTGCTGAACATACACAAAAAACATACATGAGAAATGTGAACCTCCTCTTTTTCTTCCATTAAAAGTTGGTTAAAAATTTAACAAGCAATTGAGAAAATCTGAAACAGTCAAATTCATAATAGCTTACCGTATGACTTAAATGTGGAGTGTTGTTGTCTTTCTTATTTTCATCAGCCTGCAGGCGCTCTGCTAATTTTGCATCATCTCTTTCTTGTTTTTTTCTCTCTTCAGCTGCCTGCCGTCGCTTCTCCTAATGTAACATTTACACAAATAGCCAAATTTAACAATTCTGTATAGCTTTTAAGTAGTACCTATCTATGATTCTATTTTTATAAAGGCTTTCCGAAATCCTGAAGACTTACGTGAATATTTCATAGTTTAATTTAAAAAAAACCTAACCAAATAATTGTTGGGGCAAATGAAAATTATGGCTAACAAATCTCATAGACAAAGAGTCTATGTTATGTCAAATCTCATAGGCAATATTGCAGCCCCACATATTTCTGCTTCATTTCTCTTTACTTTCCTTAATGCAATCATTAACCCTTCTTGCAATTTAAGTATGTTGGAGATCTATATACCCCAAAGATGAAGCAAACTAAATTAGACAAAACAGTTTATCTGAAATAATTAACATTTAGCAAACTTTTCGATTTCTATCAGAATTAGAAAGAGATTAGAAGATACTACAGAGGCAATAACTAACTTAAATTATATTGATTTTTAGTTCCTTTTTCTTTCATCTGCACTTATCTCTAGTCTGAGATTTAACCAAAAAGTTTTCCAAGTTACCTCATTAGCAATATAAGCCGCATGTTCTTTAATATAATGATCCAGTAACTTTTGCTTTAATTTCTCTGCTTTAGGCATGACCTCTTTTAGCTTAGTTTGGTTTACCGCCTTCACTTGTGCAGGTATGGAGCCATACTCTGGGTGCTTGCGGATCTTCTCCAAGAATAACGTCATGAATTTCATGTATAACATGTAAGCCTGTTCTAAGCTACCTTCTGCAAGGTACACATTCGCCATTCTAACCATTTCTAATCCCGATCGGTAGTACCTGCAACAAGAGAAATATGAAGAAAATAGAAATGTTTAACTTGTCCATGTTTCTTGACACACATAATATAGAATAATAATTCTGTAGCTTTACATATTCTGTTCAATTAACAACTATCAATAAATGATTTATCATGTTATATATAAAACAAAACAAATCCTAACTAACATTAAACTTTAATTTTTTATGCACAAACACCTGAACCAATTATTATGAAATTTGGTAGAGAAACAGCTGAGAACCTAAACTTGGTCATAAAAATGGACTATGGACTTGAGAAAAGGAAGTAGGTAGAGTTAAATACACTTGAATAGATTTTCAAAGCCCTAGTCTAACTATAGAAGCTAAATGTTTGTATTAAGCCATCATTGAAAATTCACAAACAAACATGTGAGCTGTATCAAGTTTCTTTAAAACTCGAATATAAAAAGTAAACAATCATTTCATGAGTCATTTTCGGCCTTGTTACTCATTTATAAGTAATTTTATAATCTAATTGCGTGAAGGTCGAATACTGTACCTCCTGGGAGGGACATTGGGATCCACGTCCACCATGGCACCGTAGTTAGCGAGTTGTTTTACCCTTGCTGAAGGTTCCATCGCCGCTGCATCAGGTAAATGCTTTGGACGTCGCTCCTCGACCTGCATTTCGGTAGGAAAGTAGTTTGATAAGCTGCTATTAACTTATAGAATGTCTGGTGATAAATACGAAAATATATTTGTAAAATACTTCTCAGAATCTAAATTAAACAATTTTTTGATTTGAGAAATTCAATGTTTTCATTTTATTTCCTTTTCTTTCTTCACTTGGGGGGGAGGGGGGAGGGCAATAATTGCAATATTTTTTTTAAATTGGATTTGGACCCGCTTGAAGCATTTGCGCGTGTCAAGTGTTAATTTTTTGAATAAAACAAGTTATCAATGCTAAAATCCCAATTAAAATTACGTGTAGACATTTTTCAAATTCGAGTCTTGCTTCACTAAAGTGGTGACGACTGGATACTTCTATCGAGTTTTGCTGACAACGTGAAAAGACGCGTTACGCCGTTTATTTCACTTGCGACATTCACGCACTTGATAAAATACAATACCACCAATTTTATAGCATAATTATTTAAAATAACACATGTTTACGAAAATAAAATAAAGCAACATTAAGTTTCCGTGGCTTTCCCGCCAAAACTCCGAGGCAGTAATAGAAAGTAAGGATAATAATGTGTGACACGATAACTGTGGTATTCTATGACATTGTAATGCGAAAATGTATGACACTGACAAAGCGTCATTTTGTCAATTTCTGTTATAACACAAGTATTATTTTCTGTAAGTGAAAAAGAAGGAATAGCAGTATGCTATGCAAAGAGTACTATAATATTATGTTTTTAGCTATGTTAAGTTGCCGGCAGCCTAGTCGGAAGACCCTCTGACTTGCGATCCGCAGGTCCTGGGTTCGAATCTCGTGGCACGCACCTTTATCTTTTAGAAGTTATGTGCGTATTGTTGATTGCCGCCAACTTCAAACGGTGAAAGATAATATCATGAGGAAGCCTACAGTTTGAGAGTTCTCAATGATCTTGATGATGTATGAAGTCTGCCAACCCGCACTTGGCGAGCGTGGTAGATTATGGTCTTACCCTTCTCACAATGAGAAGATGGCCAGCGCCCAGCAGTGGGACAGTTTGTACAAACAGGGCTGATAAAAAATTATTTTATAACAAACGAGAATACCTTCATAAGATAAATCCTAGTTTAGAGACAGATAATGACGGTGTAGTAGAGTCCAATTTTCTAAATTAGGTTGTTCTTCTTCGATATCAGGCTTGAGTGATGTTGTTATTTCGTATATGAGATACAATCAAGCAGATTTAGATCAGGATCAGATGGTCAGGAATAACTGCATATACATATATGGCGCCTCTCATAATAATATAATTCTTTGCCTAGCTAGTGGATTGGTTGGGTTGACTTTTAATAGGTTTTGTGCAGAGCTGAAAAAAAATACTAGCGAAAGTTATTATTCTGTATTAAGTTTCCGGCAGCCTAGTCGGGAGACCGTCCGACTTGCGACCCGCAAGTCTTGGGTTTGAATCTCGCAGCACGGCACGCACCTCTGTCTTTTCGAAGTTATGTGCGTATCATTGATTGCCGCCAACTTCAAACGGTGAAGAAAAACATCGTGAGGAAACCTACATGTCTGAGGGTTCTCAATGATCTTGAAAGATATGTGAAGTCTGCCAACCCGCAATTGGCCAGCGTGACTATGGCCTTACCTTTCTGACAATGAGAAGATGGCCCGTGCCCAACAGTGGGACAGTTTGTACAAACAGGGCTGATAAAAAAAAGAAAATTATTCTGTAAAGGACTTTCTGAAAAATGCATCGTGTCGAAATTTATGTAAGTATTAACATTTTTATTGACTGTTTTCACTATTATTGTTTTTTTTTTTTCAATTGTTGACATAATTTATTGACATCTTAAAATGTGTTATCTATGGATTTTCCAGTATGTTCGCACACCTAGCCTATGGTTGTTATTGGCTGTACAACTTTAATGATACGAGCTATGTATGTTACCCTTTAACTGGCAAATAAAGCACTGAACTGTATTCACAATCATTCGGATTCTAAATCGGGTCGGAAACTATATCTCCATCTCTGTCATTTCCATACAGAATTATAGAGATGGAGATATGGTTTCCGACCCGATTTCTAATCCGACATGTTGTGAATAGGGATATTTATAAAGTTTGTGGATAAATTTTAATTTTCAAATTCATCCACCTACTTTGACATTAAGAACCAAGTATTTAGAGTCAAATTTTAATCGTGAGATTAACTAAAAGAGTTTTCGTTTGTTTTTGTTTCAAGCAAGCCAACCATTTTTGTATTACAAATTATAGTGTTTTATTTTATTTATGACAACACGTTGACACATGAACTTTAACTTTAATTTCAACTTTTCTACGGTGTTGTCCCTCCGGTGTTGCAACTTTGCCATACATGTCAAAAGTAAAAAATCTTCTTCTTCTTTGTATTGGACCCGCATTAAAGCATTTGCCAGTGTCAAGTATTAGGATTTTTTCAAGTTTCTTGAATAAAACAAGTTGTAAATGTTCTAGTCACAATCTAAGTCACGTATACAGTCAATTTATAATTCGAGTCCTGCTTCAGTAAAGTGGTGGCGACTTTACTAGACCCTTCTATGAAGTTTTGCCGACAACGTGAAAAGACACGTTTCACTGTTTTATTTCACTTGCCCACACTCACGCACTTGATCGAACACTTAATGAATAAAACACCACCATTTTTATAGCATTAATGTTCAAAATAACACAAGTTTAGGAAAATAAAACAAAGCAACAACACGTTACTAAGACGTTCCCGCCAAAACTGAAAGTAAAAAATCAAAGACTTACAAGACTCCTAATGCGATACAAAATATTGTTCCAAAAACTTAACACCAAAATCAGGTGTTTGCTAATGACAGGTCACAAACGTCATTTAATCTTAAACGTCATCTCATCGCAATCACTTCTCATTTCTTACGGTGCCAAGATGGTGAACTGTGTTGAACAATCTTGTAAAAATTACAAACTTCTTTAAAAAACTATGGAAAACATTATCACCTTCCATCTCTAAGTAGCAAAAATATATTTCTAACAGTATAAAAAGCGAAATGAAACAAATTTTTACGTGTTTGTAGCTTATGTTCGTGTCTCACCTTCACTGGAGCATCCGTGGTCATCCACGGATGCTCCAGTGTTTGAAAAATCGGGTCTTAAATTATGTGAAATATACGCGATGAAATTGTTGAAATTTATTTCATTTCAATAAATAACATTCGCGAATATTAGTATAAAAAGCATATATGCATTTCATTTCATAAATTGATTTTATTATTTATACAAATTACTGCAAAGAATTAGAGATGGGTCGATGTAATATAAGTTACCGATAACAATTATTATTTTTACGGACTTCAAAAACGAGATTATCAGTTAGCTTATATTTTTCTTATATGTTACCCGCATGATTTCGTCATTTAAATTGATTTAAAATTCCTTTCAAATCTCAAAATCGGTCAGTAGTTTGGTTTTAAAAACAAAATTGCAAATTTTGCGGTTTCAAAAACAAATTTGCAAATTTTGCAAATTCGGTTATTCTAGTTTTGTAAACTATAATAATTATGATACGTGAATCATCATCATAATCTCAGTCATAAGAAGTCCACTACTGGATATAGGCCTCCCCCATGGATTTCTATAAAAGCCGATTGGAAGCGGCTTGCATCCAGCATCTTCCTGCCACTTGTATAAGTTCATCTGTCCATTTCGTGGCTGGTCTTCCTACGCTACGCTTGCCGGGGCGTGGTGTCCACTCGAGAACTTTTCAGCCCCATTGGCCATCAGTTCTACGTTCACTGCCACTTCTACTTGCTAATCAGCTGTGCTATGTCGATGACCTTTGTACGTGAAACATAGTATTTGATTTTACGATAAATGTTTTTTTTTTATTCTTAAACTAACACAGCACCATGATAACTATTCTGTTTAGATTTTCTAGTTGATGCTGTACAAGCAAAACATTGGGTAGATATAGTAAGGCGAAGTCAAAATGATCCTTGGTGGAAACCGAATTCTCGCTTAACACTTTGTTCAGTGAATTTCCACAATAAATGTAAATACATAACAAAAACAGGGCGCCAGCGTTTACAACAATGAGCAACCTTCAAAGGTTACTTTGAATTATAAAATCATGACATTAATAACATTTATTCAAATTTAAATTTATAGTCCCATAGAGAAGTTAGAATCACAGAATGTTCAAAATAATTTTCATTGAAAGTATTTAATATGGTCTACTATTATGGTTAAATATGTTTTTTTAGGTCTTAGTTGAGAAATGTAGGGGGGGGGGGGGGGGGGTCACAACTTTTTAACTTTAGCGAGCTATATCTCGCACATATCACATCTGAGACACGAAAGGGTGGGGGTTAAAAAAATTATCCAGTCTTTATTGTATATATGAAAAACCCAATGTCTATTTTTAATTTTTTTGAAAATTTTACTACGGCATTTTGTAGCGGCTCACAAAACACAATTATGTATAAAAATTTGTTTTTATAGGGTTAATAGTCTTCGAGTAAAATGACTGTGACATACGGACAGACAGACAGACGGACATGACGGAATTATAAGGGTTCCCCGTAGTTACTACGGAACCCTAATAAAACGATGTTTCTTGAAACATTACAAAAAAATTCAAAAGAAAAAAATGGTACCTATAATTACTTATCGATATCGATACTTTAATACCTCTTGGTCTTTCTCTGGCTTAATGTCATTAGGTTTTTTTTTATTTATTTCAGTATTGCCAGTATATGTTTTCTCAATTTCCCTGTATAATTTGTATTTACCTATACTATATTGTTTGTAAATAGGTGTGAAAATTTATTTATCCAGTAGAATTTAATCAAATTAATTTGGTCCATTACTGGTGCTACGAATTAACCATTGACATACTTATCTAACTATTGTGATAAATCCATTAGATTTCGAGAGGCAGTAATGTGTTGATGAATATGGAGGACAAAAAATAGTGCTACGTTAACCACAATGTAGGAACTCTGCTATAATAAAATAAACATTTGCTGTTTTATCCTATTTTCAAAAATGAAGTTCCGAATGAAATAGCTGGGCGTGGACCGTTGCACTCCAACAAAAAAAAACGTAATATATGTTTACCTGACTGTCAACTAATGCGAAAGCAAAAAGAACCTTCGTGATCTTAACCTACATTATGTACACATTTATCACGCGCACACACACACACACACACACACACACATACACACACACACACATACACACACACACACACGTATGTTTCGCCGTAGCATAAAAATATAGTCTTTCCAGTCACAATTACTTTGACTCTTATTCTTCTCAACAGATCGTGCACCTCAAAGTCCGTGTTAAGACCGGCTTAAAGTTTACTAAAATAAAATATGACATATCAGAGTCAAATTAAAATAAAATGAAGTTTATTGGAATAAATAACTGCGAATAACTTCTACTGAGCTACTGAGTTATTTTTTTATGAATGAGGTATTAGTCGATTCATTGCCGTTGTTATATCAGTTATATGACGTCACAATTTGTAAATTGCATGTATAAACTTATTTAATAAATACTATCATCATGAACTGTATTTTTTATTTACAAATAAAAATACATTAGATTATTTTATAAAGTGATGAAAGTGGCGCCGCTGCCTGTTTCGCTCGCTCGCGGCACCCATAGATATAAAATTATTTAAATTACTGATTTCATTTTTGATTTCAGATTTTCTTTCAGAGTCCTAAGAACACTATTACAATGTATTAACAGTAGCTGTTATTTTATATGTGATATTTTGACCGTGATAAACGTGTAACCGACAAAATTTTCACGTTTATACCTAAATTTCGGTCAAAATAACAAATATAATAATTTTATAGTTAAAAAAACTGAAACAACAGACTTCAAAGTTACTATTATTTCAGTTATATGATTGTATGAATCTCCCATGGACCATTCTGACTTTAATCATGATTACCCGATCAAATCGGGAGATATCCTGTTCAAAGGCAACTTTGTAGATAAATTTGGCAAATGGACGTGTAACTACGGTTAAAAATAAATTTATAAAAAAATGAAGTGTCAAATTGAAAAAATAAAATTGGCCCGAATTTAAAAGGCGGTTTGTATGGAGATTATCCTTCTGGGTCCTATGTAATAGGGCGAATTCTGTGTAAAAAATATAAATCAAAAGTAAGTTAAATTTTGGCGGGAACGTCATGGAAACTTGTAGTTATTTTATTTTCCTAATACTTGAGTTAAGTACTTTGAACTTCAATATTATAAAAATGATGGTGGTTTAAACTAAAAAATAAAATAGCAAAAATACTGACTCGTGAAGGATTTTAAATTTGAACCTCCGCCCTCCGATTAGCAAATTGAAATTTATATTGGTGTTCTAACCTATTGAGCTAACGAGTCTTACGTGCATGTGTCGAAAATAAGCATTCGTCGCAACGAAATGACGTCATCCTAGAAGGACAAACTTGTACATACAATAATGAACTTTAAATGCAGAAAGTTAGAATAGGTTTCTGACTAAAATAATGACGTCATGCTAGAAGGACAAACTTGTACATACAACAATGAACTTTAAATGCAGAACGTTAGAATAGGTTTCTGACTGTCCGTCTGACGATCTGACGCGAGTTTAACATTTTTAACTCATCCCAAAAATGCACAACGCCGCTAAAGAAGTTTTCACTTCAAAAATCTTCAATGAATTAATTTGTCGGTAGAGTCGCCCGTAAATCCTCTTGAATGATTAAAACGACGATATCGGTACACCGTTACGTTGTCATTATCGGTAATGTGATGGTTCAGTCTTTATAAAGTCTTTGACGTTGAGATTTTTGAATTTTATTGACATTGAATGTTATTTGACATTATCGCATGACGAAGGTATGAACAAACAAGAAGAAACAAGTTACCATCATCATCATCTCAGCCATAAGAAGTCCACTGCTGGACTTATGCCTCCTCCATGGATTTCCAAAAAGACTGATTGGAAGCGGCTTGCATCCAGCGTCTTCTCGCCACTTGCCACACGCTGCTCTTACCGTTGCGTAACCGCGTGGTCTCTACTCCAGAACTTTTTGGCCCCATCGACCATCAGTTCTACGAGTACGTGCTAAGTGCCCTGCCCACTGCCACTTCAACTTGCTAATCCGCTGTTCTATGTCAGTGACTTTTGTACGTTTAAGGATCTCTTCATTTCTGATTCGATCTCGTAGAGACTCCGAGCATAGCCCTCTCCATGGCTTGTTGCATGACCTTGAGCTTCCTTATAAGGTAGTAAGTTAGGGTCCACGTTTCAGTGCCAGTTGTCATCACTGGTCACACACACACTGCTCGTAAACTTTCGACTTGAGGCACTCAGGTATATATAACTTCAAATAGAAGGAGGTTTTTAATTCGACTATTTTTAGGGTTCCGTAGCCAAATGGCAAAAAACGGAACCCTTATGGATTCGTCATGTCTGTCTGTCTGTCATCAACTCAAATATATAAAAAAATGATTTCCCCATTTTATCTACTAGTTTGTACGGAACCCTCGGTGGGCGAGTCTGACTCGCACTTGTCCGGTTGTTTATTTTTAAAGTTTGTTTACACATAACTACGTCATAACTGCTTAGATTTTTTTTATTTGAAAGGATATACTTACTTTTAGAATGGTTCCATTGATTTTTCATCAAATTCGGTTCAGTAATTTGGTTTTTACAACAATATTGGGCAGCTCAGCAAAATACTCTAAACCGCGGACGGACGACGCGAGACGGGCGGACGAACTAGTACACAGACAGAGATGACGAAACTATTAGGATTACTTGTTTACAACGGAACCCTAAAAAACATCGACACGAAGAATGAATGCTACCTAGTCATGCAATTTAACCATAATGTCACACATCTGCTGTAATACATAAATATAATCATTAGACCATAAAAATATTATTTAATAATGTTTTCAACAATAACAATTTACAAAGAACAGAAACAGCACTTACATATCTTAAAGCAAATTAAACAAGGCACCCAAAACAGACAACCACCTAAACATAGCAATAAATATTTCAAAATATTTTGTGTGTCATCTCTGTTACAAATGCTAAATCCTGGCGAATAATATTGGGGTGGTGGTGGTATGTGGGGTTGTGGTGGTGGTATAGCCATCCGATAACAGTCGTCTCCTGGCGCTTCCAATCTGCTTATGTTACATCTCTTCCATACATGTTTTTTAACATTTGGCTTCGGTCTACATGTATTATACAACCACGAATGGAATATATCAAAATAAGGCAAAGAATTCCTCTTACACTTTTTCGATTTTTTTCGGGATGACTTTTTGCATTCCCGCAGCATCTCCCTTTTAGCATTCTTTAGTTTTGCAGCTGCTTGTAAATCAGCAAACGCTCTATTGTTTTCCTGCTTTATGCATTTCGATATCTTTCCGTGCAGTAACTTTTCTCTTTTATTATATATCTTTTCTCTTTTTTTATTGAGCTTTTCTCTTTTCAATAGTTCTTTTTCTATCTGTTTTAGTTTACTTTCCTTTCTCTTTAGATAGGATAAATAAGAATGTATTTGACAAGACGAAGAACACTTCATTTTAGGTATACAAATCTGCCCCTATTACTTAAGTTACGTACATGCCTGATTTAGTTTTGAGAAATCTTTCCTGTATTTGATACAAATTTAAGTAGTTAAAAGTAATGTGAGGATCAAACATACACAGAATTCGAGGCTCTATATCATGCAGAAGACTTAATTTGTTTGCACATATTTATTATGTTTCTAAAAAAATAGAATCCTCGCAAATAGTACAACGTTACGTTATTTGGGGTAGGCTTATTTACGATACCGTTATTTATCACCAATTTTCACACACTTCTTGCCATTTCACAATTCAAAACAACAAAACAAAACTGCTCCAGTTTTGTTTTGTTGTTTTGAATTGTTCAATAACATGCTTGTATGCATAAAACTTACGAATAATTCTATTAACACTATATCAAACAGTAATAATTATTTTGTAGTGTTTTATTATTATTTACAAAAATACAAACATTTTATAGGAAGCGTTAAAATTAAAAAAAATTACGCATTTAATTAAATTTTCTTTGAACAAAACATGTCAGTTTGACGAATTCTTTTTTTTGTAGAACTTTGTAATTATCAAAGAAAATAAAGAGAATTCAATAATAACTATCAAAAGAGTACCTAACAATCTTAGAGGAAGAATGGTCGCCGTAAAAGATTTTACTGGAAATTTATAAATAATGAGAAGTCGGTTGCTTCAGTTTTTTAAACTATAATTTAAAAAACTGAAGCAACCGACTTCTCATGGATGCCATTGTCAGAACTGAATGGGACCACACGGGAAGCACCAGCTATCAATTAAAAAAAGAATCATCAAATTCGGTTCACCCAGTCGAAAGTTATGAGGTAACAAACATAAAAAAAAACAATAAAAAAATACAGTCGAATTGATAACCTCTTTCTTTTTGGAAGTCGGTTGAAAAGGATTGAGATTAAATGTATTAAATTTTAAACGCTTGGGGCCATTCATTTATAAGACTATGTTTGCTAGTTTTTGTAATAACGATTCATTGCTGGTCCCAGAGAACCCTGAGTCTCTGAAGATATCACTCTGTCTGTCGAATTATTCATACAATAGATCAGTATCATAGATTAGTACCCACAAGAATTATTAGCATAAAGCTAAGATACCCTTGCTGATTCCTTCGGCAGTCTGCCAATACTGTCCTGTGCCAGATCAACCTACCTCGTGAATAACACATCCTTTGCGTTTCTGACCTTTGCCACATTCACGAACTGGCTTCCTGTATTTAGTGAGGTCAGCCGTCAGCGGCTTAAGCCGTGGAACCGCAGAGAAGTCAGCAACTCAGCAATCAGATTCAGAATGCTCAGAGCTGTGGTTAGAGACGCACGCTTCCGCTGCGTCTGCGCCGATGTGACGTGATTCGTGAAACGAACGGACGAATACGAAGTGATATAGTGTAAAAGTTAGTGCAAAGTGTATCGGTGTCTCGACGCAGGCGACCCCAGACTCGAAGGTATTTTTAGCAAACGCGAAACAAGCAGAACTGGTTCTTACATACATCGCAAAACTTCGCCTCAAATGGGGAATTAACACCGGCATTATAGCAGAGTTTTAATTAAACAACATTATTTCATTTCGTCAATTATATAAATATTTATAATGGTTTTATAACTTATATCTGCTAGTGTATTACCCGACTGCGCACGAAAGAGGGTTAAGCTTTTCGAGTGTATGTTTGTATGTATATAATTATCTATGCTTTTATATTATCTCCTACAGCCTAAACGGCTTGACCGATTTTGAGGTGTGAAATGGCGTTAGACTTATCTGCACTCCCTGAGTGCCATAGGCTATTTTTTGTAATAATAATAATACCGACAACTATCGCAAAAATAAAAAACCTAACCCTCCTTCTTACGCAGTCGGCGAAAAATTAAAAAATGCGGCGGTAAAAATGCGATTTCCGCAACGAACTTATTCGTTGCGGAAATCGCATTTTACAAAATTTATACTAAATAATGTTAAACTAAATAAATTATACAGTAGCTATGTACATACTTTCTCGCAAAAAACGTACACTCAACATCATATCATATCATACGTACGTAGCGTAAGTTACAATACGTGTTAAGTCGCTCTTACACAGTCGGGTATTTTGTTATTATAGGTACTTGTTTATTTACATGATGATTGGTCTTATATTTTGCATTTACTGAAACGATATATAACATCCATTTACTATTAATAAAATACCTTATTAAAGTAACCTTGGTAAGTAATACTTGGCTAATTGAACTGAGAGTCTAGTAGACATCGATTAATTCTCTATTATTTATATATTATTATTATTTTATATACTTATACTATATTATTTATTTATTCTATCTTTTTATCTACAGACCTTTATTAATATTATTTGTATAGACCAACAATAAAATAACAACAACAGTAATATTTTCAACAATTTTCGCGGCTTGTTATTTTGATTGCACATATGAACGTGTTGTTTACGCTGGAACTATTTATAGATGAAATTCTCTGCGTCGTTGCTACAGGTCTAAAAACATGAACTGTTGCTCAACTAGTAAAACGGAATGCCAAGATAAACCTATGCGAGGTTAAAATGCTTGCTTGTTTAGCCAATACAAGGTTTGGTAATTAGTTAATTACTTAATTAATTACTAAACGACGTCTTTAAGAGCAGGTTCTGTGTAAGTTCTGTAGTTCTGTAGTTACCTAAACGAAGCTACAAACTTTGACTCTACAATCTTAAAAAAATTAAACAGCTGTTTCTTATAAAGAGCAATACAAATATATAAATATCATTAACCAGCTGTAAAATATACGGGTCAATGAACTTTTTGTAGGGGACAGATGGTTCAGATGATTTCCTTCGTGAAATTTCAAAATTAGAGCACATAATACTGAAACAACGTCCTTCAGGTAAAAAGTTTTAGGTACACAAAATACAAACACTACAATACAATAATATATGCAATATTACCTAGTGGAACTGGAATTAAACTACTGATTTTGTCATGGGACTACGCCTATGAAAAAATCACTTGTTCTTAGTTCTGTTGCATTAGACTGATATGCGCGAGCGAGCGACTTAATCCCATGGTGCAGTTGTGAAAAATTGTGCAGTAAAAGGCCGATAAAAAGAGGCCGACACACGGGCAGTCAGGTCAACCATTCCATTGTGTTGTTGTGTTGTTATCAATGCCTACGTAACTAGAGGCCGGATAGATAAGAAACTCGTTACCACTACGAGAACTAAATAATGTTAACGCAGCTACGGCTGCGTTAGTTAGATTAAATATTGTAAATACATAACTTTAATGTATACATTACATTTACTACTTTTAATATAATACAATTATTTACAATTTTCACTTAGTGTGTTTTCACCTGTGCCTGTATGTACGAGTACCTACATGTACTAACTATACACAAATAATAATAAATAAAATAAAAACCAAACTACAGAATAGGTTTTAATTATTGTTTTAAAGGATCAATTTAAAAGTATATCCTTTCAAATAAATAAATTTAAAAAAAGGCTTATAAATGACGGAGTTATGCGGTACCCAAAATGTAATAGGGCGGGTCCTATGTAATAGGGCGAATTCTGTGGCGGTACCTAACAAACAAAAAAATACAACCGAATTGAGAACTTTCTCCTTTTCGGAGTCGTTTCAAAATAGTTTACAGTAATATGTTGTGTTTTGTTTTGTTGTATCAATATAATAATTCAACATATTCAAAATACGTAGTCTATGCTCATACAATATACATAGAATAAATAAAACTATTTATAAATAATTCTGTAAATAAAGATCTTAAAATCGCAGTCTAGTTTTAGTATTTAGGTATATCCATGGCTTGTCCTAGGTACCTCTATTTATATCCCATCTAAAACAGAAAAATAAAACCCAGTCAAACGACTATGGCAGATGGTAGCCCTCAAGGAGCAATGTTTTGTACATTGCATTTATGATTGTATTTATAATTATTGAAGTAAAAACTTCTTTAGCGGCGTTGTGCATTTTTGGGATGGGTAAAAAAATATTAAACTCTCGTCAGATCGTAAGACGGACAGTCAAAAACCTATTCTAACGTTCTGCATTTAAAGTTCATTATTGTATGTACAAGTTTGCCCTCGTTAGCTCAATAGGTTAGAGCACCGATATAAATTTCTATTTGTCAATCGGAGGGCGAAGGTTCAAATCCTTCACGAGTCAGTCTTTTTGCTATTTTATTTTTTAGTTTTCACTTCTGCCGGCACTCCCGGAGTGCAACCCGTTGTTTTTTTTTTATATTCACATGCTATTTGTCTGTTTCAGGAATGATGGCTGACTACAGCAAATTATGCCTGGTCGTAGCTGCACTGGGTAAGAATACAGCTTTTTCTTGAAACTAACTATTTATATTCACTTTATATAAGACTAGATGACCCGGCTAGTACTTCGTATCACCTATCAATGAGTGGACCCGATATTTTTTCTCAACGTTTAAACTTTCCCTGGACTAAGACTAACATTTTAAAACCAAAATCAGCTGAATCGGCCCAGCCGTTCTCGAGTTTTAGCGAGACAAACGAACAGCAATTGATTTTTATATATGTATATAGAGATTTAATCAAAAGAGTACCCACCCAGTACTAAATAAACCATACGCGTGACATTGTACTCACCAATGCCATCATCATCTCAGAAACAAGAAGGCCACTGCTGAACATAGGCCTCTCCCATGGATTTCCAAAATGTTTTCTGCCACTTGAATGAGGATGTCTGTCCATCTTGTGGCTGGTCTTCCTGCGCTTTGCGGCGACTCAATCAATATATTCAATATGGTCAACTTTACAATGTGCATAATTCAAAATTGTTCTATAGAATAGTTCGTTGACGAATAAATGTATGGAATGACTGATAGATTAGCTTATGGATCGCGAATTTTAGCTTACGAGTATGTGTGCCCATAGTCAAACTTGATTATGATTATTCTTGTAGTTAATAATTCTTAATTCAATAATTCTTCTGAAATTCTTTCATTTTAAACCGACTTCCAATAAAAAGGAGGATGTTCTCAATTCGTCCGAATCTTTTTTTTTATTTTTTATGTATTTACCCGATTACTCGAAGAGATATAGACCGATTTGAAAAATATTTTTTTTGTTTGAAAGAGTATCTTCCCATGTGGTCCCATAGAAATTTTATCAAAATCGGTTCAGTATTTTGGTTTTTATAACAAAATAACTTGAAAAATATGTCATCCAAGTAAGCGAATTGCTTATTTTGATGTCGCGTCGTTTTTTTTTTAGTTTTTTAGTTTTTTAAACGATTACTTGTTAAAGGTAACTAACATTTACATAGCTCTATAATCTCTTGCTACTACACCACTAGTAACTAGAGCTACCCGTCAATTTCACTAAAAGTGCCGAGGCACCCAGTTAATACAATTTGAAAAAGTCATTAATAGGCCTTCCCATATTATTATTCGAAACAGATAAGTAGAAGTTGAGAAAACTCAAAGACACCCGACAAAAGAACGGCTGAAACGTAGCTAAGAACACTCTCGACAAAATCCTATCAAACAAAAAACTAGATCAAAATCGGTCCATCCATTTGAGAGCTACGATGCCACAGACAGACACACTGATACACACGTCAAACTTATAACACCACTCTTTTTGGGTCGAGGGTTATTCAATGTATGGGTCTTATAAAAGGCTAATCGTACCTCTTCAATAAAATATAGGTGATAGTATTATGTATTGTGTTTTTTTTTGTATTGTATAATACAATACAAAAACACTTTATTGACACCATAATAAAAATAATATTAGGTACATGATTAGGTGGTTAGGTGGTTGGTTATGGTGTGGGGGTTATGGTGTGACCTTCTCTTTATAATTGTATGTGATATAAGCCTTGACAAACATTGCTAGCCTTAACAAGGGACGAGGCCCCGAGGCTACAGGGTTCTTAGTCTTACAAAGGGGCAAACAACCGCCTGGGAAACTTTCCCATGGTAGAGTTAAATGCAACCAGCATAAACTAGTACCTAGCCCAGAGCTTTTGTAGTTTTACTCGTGAATATTGCAAGCTATTTGTTCAAGTACTAGCTGACCCCGCAGTTTCGCGCGCTTAATGATGAAAAACAAATGGTAATACGATGGCGATGGGTCGAAATGATGGAATGCATGAAATACATCGCAATCAATCGCTCATCTCATTTTCAAAAATTTATCTGAGCGCCTGATTGATGCGACGCGTGACCAAAATGCTGGCGCGTATCTGGCCCAACGCATAAGCATTGCCATTCAACGTGGCAATGCGGGCAGCATGCTGGGTACGCTGCCAAGTGGTAGTGGGTTTGAGCATTTGGATTATCTTTAGACCTTTATCGGTCTGGGGTGATCGATGTGCTTTTTGTGTAGTAGTTGAGTCTGTATATTGTTGTGTTGTAGTTAATAAAGGCGCTTGCCACAAAAAAAAACAAATCATCACAAACTGGAGTTGTATTCGAGTAGTCCCGTGTGCGGAAGACCACACAAATCAGAATTTAAAATAATAGCCAGGCCATGGAATCACCGCGGGGTTCGTGAATTCCCAAGAAAGATCAGATGATGACCTGACAAAGCATGACCCCCCGCGACGCCATTCACCCGCCATTACAATTATTTTTCCGCCCACTGCGCCCCAAACAGTAATAGGATTTTACCAATAAGTAGCACTTTAAGACAATGACACCGCTACTCTGTAGGTGGAACAATAGGTATCATGCTACCGTAGTGTTGGATAATCCACTTTTGCTGTTTCACTTCGAGATGTCTTGTCGATTGGTCATGCGCTGCAGCTGGCTAAACAAGTGTTGCATAGAAAATGTGAGGCGGGTAATATATATTACTTATCTAATATTACAAAATCTTTAAGTATGTTACCCCTTATTTTATACCTACCTGGTTATATGGATTTTGAATGTGTTAGTAACGGCACTATTATTATGGCTATTATTTTATTAGCCTCCTATAAGTTTGATGTGTGTATCTGTGTGTCTGTCTGTAAACCTTCCACTTCATCAGAAAACCTTTAAACCTAGCAATCAGCTTAACGATCTTACAATGACTCTTGGTCCAACATACCTACTAATTTATTACCTACCGATTCTTTGAATAAATCTTACGTAGATGTGACTCACATTTCGACAATACTCATTCAATTTCCAAATACTCATAAGGAAGCTAAAATACAATAAGAATACGGTAATAATGATAAGTGAAGCATGCTGTAGTAAGTAGTAGTTATTAGCATAATGAATCATATCGGCCATGAATGAATGAGGTTAAATATTGAGAAGAGGTCTTATTTACCTCACCTTTGAAGGCTTTGGACTATATTAGATTGTTTTTATATAGTTGGAGTTACGTAAGGCTTATTGTTGTGATCAAGGTTGGAGACAGTATTTAAAGGTCAAAAGTGTGAAAGGAGGTTGCTAGAGTTGTGCTAGTTACATTTTATTATATTCAACCGCGATTTCTCAGTTTTCAATTCTCTTAAAACATGCTTTTTCTATGGAACAACGGACTGTTTTCGCGAATTCAGCGAATGGTCAATTGATAAATGACTAGTGTCGATGATAATGACTTAGTACCTGGGCGACCGAGCTCCACTAGGATTTTTTATGACTGAAAATACGAGCAAACCTGGGTTCACTAAAAATGAAACCTAGCAAGATTCAAAATTCAAAAATTATTTAGCATGTGGGCCTGGATACAAGGGTAAGTTGGTATTAACAATTGAGTATTCTGCCAGATCCTGCTTTGAAAGCATACAAGCAGTTAATAACATGTAATTAAGATCGATTTATTGTCCCCTAATCTACCTACAAACCAAATTTTATTAAATCGTTGGAGCCGTTTCCGAGATTCAAATTATATATAGATATATACTATATACAAGAATTGCTCGTTTTTAGGCATTAGATTAGATACGGCAATTTCTGAAGAGAAGCAGCTGGCACGCTCTACATGTTACGGAAGAAATACTGGAAGGATCCCATGCTGTCTCCATCTTTAATTATTGTAGCAATATTATTAATGCATCTATGTAAAAAAAATATGAATATTGATAATGTACACAATGTTCATATTTTCCTGCTATGGGCAGGGCACATAGCACGTAGAACTGATGGCCGAAGGGGCCGAAAGGTTCTCGAGTGGAGACCACGTACCGGCAAGCGCAGCGTAGGAAGACCAGCCACGAGATGGACAGACGACCTCATACAAGTGGCGGGAAGACGCTGGGTGCAAGCCGCTTCCAATCGGTCTTTTTGAAAATCCATGGGGGAGGCCTATGTCCAACAGTGGACTTCTTATGGCTGAGATGATGATGATGATGACACAATGTTGATGGACTTAAATAAATAAATAAGATGGTAGTATTATGATATATGAATATTAGTTCCGCTTAGCTACTACAAACATGGTGTTTTAGATTCTTAGGCGGAAGTCTGTTGAATAATAGTCTATAGAGATGATTTGATTTACGTATAAGTTTGTAGTTTTTATGCTAAAGAGTATGTTACTGGGTATAGCAATCGCTGATGATCACGGCGGCGGTGTCTCGCATATATGAAATGAAGTCTATTTTTAACCGACTTCCAAAAAAAGGAGGTTATTATTTATATTGATTTGAAGTATTTCAAGACAATATTGAATTGATTGAGAAACTCATAGATTTAATAGGAAATCTATGTATCTACTCATCTATTCATCTAAAGCACAAAGTACAAGTCGATTAATAAACTTACTAATACCTAAATGACTCTGTAACAGAGGAACAAAACAGTATTTTTACGACGAGGGCACTTATTTGAATTTGAGGCGTAAAAAGGATTTTAAAGTGTTTATAAGTAAAAAGGATAAGATAATTTAGTAGAATCCTGAGCGAAATGAGTGATTCGATAAAAACCCTCAATGTAATCATGTCTGTACATTACATCATTACTGTACCATGACATGATTACATCGAGGGTGTTACTTTATACTTTTCTAATTCTAGGAACAAACGGAACGAAACGTTGACGGAAATAATTAGATGTGATAAATGTTATTAAATGTAATTATAGCGAAAAATGTTTGTCTGTGGCCTCGGTGTGCGAGAGAAACTCGTACTTTACCGAATGTTTTTTCTTCGATGCTATAATATAATATCTCTCGAAGTAGTAGTTATATGAACATGAACAGCACTGACATGAGGGCTAATTACACAACAAATGTGCTTTATACTAAGAATATTTGTAACTTCATACATTTTCTAGAGTAGGAATAACCTAAAATACTAAGCGTTTACGGTTGCCGGTTATGGAGTATTATTATATGGGTTGTGGTGGTTTCAACCATGTTGTGATTGATAACAGTGATGATGATAATGATAAAATGTAGCTTAGGCCCATCTAATTTGATACTATTCTCAGCTACAGAGTACCAAATTTCACTATTAGTTCGGCCGTTCCATCGTCACTTTTGTAATACTAGTCTATACCTATATTTTGTTTTTATTGCCGACTTCTTCTACAAAATTATCAGACTGCTTCGTAAATTAACAAACTTTCTAGTTGCATCTTATAACAGTATTTCAGCAGCTTGCATTCTCGCCCCTTCTCTTAATTACTGCTACCGAGTCTTGTATTTTAATCACCTCGTGCTCAGCATGAATGTATCTGAATGCGACCTCAGAAGCCGCAAACGTGACCAACACACAGAATATCCAACAGTTACTATAAGAAAATGCACCGCCCGCGCGCCCGCGCCTCCTTGATACAGTAAGTTTGCAAGGAAGGCTCTGTAGCAGTGACGGATTCACACTTTTGCCGCCAGTAAGCTATTAAATTTTTGCCGCCCCTACTGATCTTGAAAATCGATACCCTAGTTCAATCTGCCGCCCCTAGGACGCTGCCGCACCTAGGCCGCGGCCTATACGGCCTATTGACAAATCCAGGACTGTAGGTAGAAACGAAGTTAGTTTTACATAGTAAAGATAAGCGAGAAAAGGTAGTCTCGACCCGACAGAACCTTCTGTCTGTTTGTGGAACACATTTTTAGGCTACATATGCCAAATTTCGTTGATGTAGGGCTGATAGTCTCTGAGTAAAATTACTGTGGTATACGGACAGACAGACATGGCGAAATTATTGACCGAGCGAGCGAGGCGTCTCTGCATCAACTGGCCAAATTTTCTTTCGTCTGTCATTTTGTTTGTATGTTCGTACTCGCGTCAAGGGCGTAATTTTGAACCAATTTTGATGAAACTTGGTATATAGGTTCTATGAATTTTTTATTTTTTTTTGTCATCGGCGATTTTTGGTAAGAGGGGTGGTTCCCATAAAAAAGGGGGAAGTTTATTGCGGCGTTAATTACCAACCAATTTTAATGATATTTGGTAGGTAGGTAAAATACACAGTTATTACAACTTGTGGTAAAAATGAACAGAATTGGTCAAGTGGTTGTCGAGATATGACAACAAACTTCAGATTGCGTGTAACAGTGAAGGCGCATGGATATGCTTGATGCATTTTAGCGCTGAATAATTTTCTTGATTTTACGTCTTCTCCAATTCTAAAATTATTATTTGTTTTTATAAGAATATACATTGTTTTTTTAATTAAGGGCATCTAAACATATCTTATTCTTTGTATTAATTGTGTATTAAAATTAAATTGATCTTTCAAGGTGCTTAGGCTTATGGAAAAAATGATTTTTGACCGTGAAATAACGTCTGTAAAATCACTTAATATTGAGAAACCAGCCAAAATTTTATATACGGCCTCCTAAGCCAACTTTATGTAGGTATTTTATACAGATGATCCAAAGTGAGCTGCAAATAAGCTCTCTCGCGAGGTCTACTGTTCGTAGAACTACTAGTATTATAAGGGTTCCTCGTAGTTACTACGGAACCCTAAAAACTGAAACAACCGACTACAAAACGCGTAGTTTTGTTTTAGAAACCAAACTATTGAACAGATTTTTATGAAATTTTGTATGGGGCCAGTTTGAAAAAATCTAAATCGGTTTATAAATAACTGAGTTATTCGGTTATAAACAACTATAACCCTCATGAGCGGGTCACCTAAAACGCTTTTAGCATTTGTAGCAAAATGTCTAACACGTGAGTGCGTGCGTATGCGTGTATGTGTCAATTCGAACGTGCGTACCTACTTCTGTGGGCATGTGTGTGCCTGTTATGTGTTGTTGTGTTGTTTCTTTACGAGCAAGGTGATATTGGTAAAATAGAAACTATTTTATATTATTACATACCAACTCTTCATGCTCTTAAAGGAAAATACTACTTTCTCATTCTAGAACGAATATAGTTACAGAAGTTGTACACATCGCAGCTTGTAACAAATGAATGAGTAAATAATAAAATAAGCTAAGCTAGTGAAAGGATTGCGACTAGCAAGATGTCAATAGATTAATAAGCAGTTACTATGCAAACAACGGCGACGGTTAGAAAATGTTCTTGCAATCGATATTGCATTACACGCGGGGTCAACAGTTCAATGCTGCTACAGAGAGCGGATAAGATAAATCTAACACCTTGGCCATCGGCTATTCTATCTATATCTTATTAGCATTATGGACTCGGACGACAATTTACATGCACTTTATTTTAGGAGAATCACAATTTATTGCTGTTGTTCATTTTTAAGGTACGTACCGTTAGTCCATGTGAATCGATATTTAAATAAGCGGCCAAATGCGTGTAGTGCCTTATGCAAAGTTTAAATGGTTCCGTAGTTGCACATCATAATTTATATGAACTTAAAATAAGGATACTAAGAACATACATACATACTACGCGTAAAACTTTTTCGGCATAACTAATACGCATATCTGCCAAATTATAGCTGTCTAGTACTTACTAACAGTCTTTGAGTAAATCCCCGGACGGACAGACAGACAGACGGACATGGCGAAACTAGTCATACTAATATTTATTTATTAGCATTCCACAAGTTTCGATTAGGTAGTAGGCAGGATATTAATTTTAGTTACATTGTGGACCCCGTCGGGCACAGCTACTAAGCAATACTATAGGGTTCCTTGTTTGCTACGGAACCATAAAAAGAAGTTAACCTAAATAAATAGTTATACATTATCCTTGAAAGAGATGTCTTTTTGAAATTGCCTCACTGTACTCAATGTAGGCAGTCCACCAAGCTGGTCTATTCCGGGAGGTCTATGAGTCCGGGTTTGTAGTTGTTGTTATAGCATGTTTGGGAACACTCAGAAACATAAGTTTCCTCACGAGGTATGTTTAATTCCACTGGGTAAGACAGAAGGAAATACCCCTTTGCTTGCGTTTTGAACCCAAACTACTGAAATGAAACGGTCTGACTTCCATGTTTTCAATAACCATATCTTGATTATATTTGCAAGACGGGTAAAAAGTATCCAAAACAGCATTTTCTTTCCAAAACGAGCTACCTACGTAGATCACGAAATGTGAAGAGGTACCTTCACATTTTCGAGTTCCATTCTCATGACAAATAGCTGTTCGTTAAAGAGATAACAGAGCACTTAACCAATTTACCAGCGGAGTGAGTGGTGAGGCTGTGTGGTCATTAGGTGTGACTTGTGGTCACAGCACACTATCCACTGCCGCCCGCGCGGCCGCAACGGCGAGCGAGCCATGTAAAATTTATGACCTCACAGCTAAGTTGGCCGTATGACTAACTTCTAAACTGGAGGTTGTGGGTTCGGTATCCACTATCCACTCAGAATAAGCATGTATGTATGTGATGTGATAAGTAAACATGATTTTCTGTGTTTGGTGTGTAGTATCATATTATGTAGATTATTGGTTATTAGTACATCCTTTTTTTGACTGGCCTCGTAGCTCAGTTGACCTATGTTTGCCTGCTAAGCTGTAGGTCTTGGGTTCGATCCCCACGCAGGACAAACATTTGTGTGATGAGCATGGATAGTTCTTCTGTGTCTGGGTGTTTCTATGTAGTTACAACAACAACAATAAAACCAGACAAGTGCGAGTCAGACTCGCCCACCGAGGGTTCCGTACAAAATAGTAGATAAAAGGGGAAAATATTTTTTTTTTTTTATATTTTCCTTCATAAACCGAAAAATATACATCGTAAAAATATTTAAAAACCTGTTTTAGCTTATGCCAATATGGTATCCCACATGATATGGTTAAATAACTTTAAAATTTGGACCCTCATTCCTTGCATAAAGACACTTTTTTGTGATTAAATAAACAATGTCCAGTTTTCAGATTTTTTCCTATATGTGTACTCTAACACAATGCTTCTTGCCAAATTTCATAGTTCTAGGTCAACGGGAAGTACCCCATAGGTTTTGATTCCCTTGTGAGTGTCGAAATTTGCGTTTTTTACGACATATTCGGCTGTAACTTTTTTTACGAAAACTGAGAAATTTTATTTTTCTTTCTGCAGCAAGAGACTATAGATCTGCGTATATGGTTTTAATTTCAACAAGTTACCTTTACGCGTTCCCGAGATAAAGGTCTTGACACCCGGACAGACGGACAGACAGACGGACAACAAAGTGATCCTATAATTACTCTTTCTAACGGTCATTTGGCGACATGCATTGTCTTAAGTTTAAGTAGTTTAAGTAGTACACATAAAGGAAAAAAATCCGATAACTGTGTTTTTAAGTTAATCACAAAAAAAAAACAAGGAATGAGGGTCCAAATTTTAAAGTGAGTTAACCGTGTCATGTGGGGTAGAATACGAAAGAGCTTTATTAGTACAAGCTAATACAGGTATACATTATTGCAACAAGTATTGAAGTATATACTTGTACCAATAATGGCTAGTACGAGATGTAGCGAATGCGAGAACTGGAGTGACAGATAAGAAGTAGAACAGGCTACCGACCTGCGTTGGAAGATAGGACTAAACTATTATAAAAAACAACGGGTTGCACTCCGGGAGTGCCGACAGAAGTGAAAACTATAGAGCAAGAAAGCAAAACAATTAAAGCGCCATTTTCCCCTCTGGAGGAACCCTAAAGAACTAAAACAACACTCATATAATAAAGTTAATTCTAGAACAACGTACTAGATGGCGCTGTATAGTCTTAAAACACGCTAACGCTTCGTGTACGGCGATGAGTAGGGGTTGTTTGTAAAACTCAACATCTTCGGGGAAAGACAAACTTGTACATACATTAATGAACTTTAAATGCAGATTTGCAGAACGTTAGAATAAGTTTCTGACTAAAATAATCCGTCCGTCTTACGAATCAGGTCACGCGACACATGCCTGTCCGAGATTAATTTTTTTACCCATCCCAAAAATGCAGAACGCCGCTAAAGAAGTGTTCACTCCAAAAAAAAAACAATAATAGCTATGGTTTTCTAACACATCAGTTCAGTTTGTGCTAATCGTTTTATTGGACAACAAGTGCCTTTTATTTATGATACTGCCTTGACTTCACAGCGAGCTTTATAGCAGCTATTAAGTTATTTATTAGGGAAGAACTTTTATATGGCTTGGAATATAGCCTGTAATCGTCTTGAACAAAGACTATATGAAGTTGATCGATTTATTGGTCATTAGATGCACCTCACTGTTTAATTTTCCGGCATTTGTAGGAATTAAATATTATGCCAACTAAGATATATAAGAATATGTAGGAGAAAAGAACAAAAGATTTGTTTGTTCTGTGGGTAGGAGTAGTTGTTTTTCTTTCTTGTAATGCTTTTAACGTACTTATATCTTAATTCTAACTAATATTAAAGAAAAGTAACTCTATATCTATCTGTTACTTTTTCGTGATTAAACAATGGAACCGATTTTTATGGAATTTGGTACATCATAGATCTAGCTGAGAACCTGGAGACGGAGCGTATTACCTAAATTTTATCATGATCATTGTCATCACGATTTTTATCACAATGCGGTTGAAAGTAGACATAAGTAATCATAACTTAAGGTTACATTAACAATGCTAAAACAAAATGTACCTACATATAACTGCCTAAACTACTACTTATATTTTTTTTATTTAGTTTTTTATCTCCACACCAGGGTCCGTGACCTTTGTCATAATTACAAACTTGTTTACTACTTATCGTTACGGGTAAACTATTTTGTTTTAATTTAAGTACTTACTTATTACTATGTTGCGTGCATACCACGAGCAAACCAGCGACCTGCAAGCAGCACCCGATCACGAGTATGACGCATGTGCCAGCCATCGCCCTCCTCAACCATATGTTAGAGAAGAGGGCGACCCGCCACACGACGCCGCCGCAAGAAGGAGCCTTTGATGGTGAGCATGAATGCTCAAGGTGTGCACACAACTCTTATTTCTAACTACTGAAATACTAGTATTTCTGTGAATGCAGTCACTGGTAGAGCCCGGTTTTAAAACTACTACATAATACAAAAAAAAAAGAAAAAAAAATCGGATTACCCCAGGTCATTGAAGATCCGAACGCTCTATCATACTACTTTTTTTACGATATAAGCAAGATATATCTACGATTGACCAACAACTCACCTGATCTCAAGTGACGGTGTGGTCAAGGAAGGAGCTCGTCGATCTAGAATATACCTATTCACTCTTTCTAGCCTTGAAAATTCCAAGATTATAGTTCTCAGGGAACAGAGATGGCGGCAAAGAATTCCATTCTTGTGCAGCACGCTTCAAGAACGTGGACCGATATTGCAGAGTCCTTCATGAAATCTAAAAGTTTTTAATGTGTTTTAATGGCTTTTCGAAAATATTTACCTAATTCTAAAATAAAGATTTCCTTAGATTTATGTTTACCTCTAGAATGAATGTCATATAACCTGTCGAATATATTGTTTTAGGTACTACTTGATAATTATAGGTACCTACATATTTGTGAAATAAGTAAAAGATATTATTGCAATGTCTGTATACCATACCTGATATGAAAATAATACCTTTTGCGGTAACTACATTATTCTATTAAAGTAGGTATAATTTAAAATGTTGCAAAATAAAATCAAAGTACGTTTTATTCAGTGCATCTGTTATAGGTCGCGGAAGTACCCACTTAGATGGTCTTCCGGTGGCCGACGTGGGAAACGATACCTATACTGCCTTTATAGAAACAAACAGAATTTACCGACGACGGGCTCTTCAGAATATGCTATATTATGTTTGTAATACAAGTAGAAAAAACAGGCTTTTTTTAACTTACAATTTTAAACTTAAAAAACAACGGGTTGCACTCCGGGAGTGCCGGCAGAAGTGAAAACTAAAAAATAAAATAGAATATAATTCGAAAGGAAATAGTTATCAAAACGATAAGTAGTAAATTGTATTTTACGTTTTTTCGTCATCCTTTTGAAGTCGGTTCGAACTACTAGTACCTCTCTATGTTATTCGGTTTCAATAATTCTTTTTTAGCTAATTTTGTGCCGTGCCGACCCGTGCATAGATACTGTAAAAGTCAGATAAAGGCTACGAACTAAAATACTAGGTCATGGGTTTTATGGGACTTGAGGGAAATTCTTATGTAGGCGTTGGGATGACCCCCTGTTCCAAGCCAACATTTCGTACATCTTACCCTCCAACCACCGTCAAATATGGCGTCAAACGATATAGGCGAGATTTTATGTATATGAAAAATATGACTGTAATGAACTGGCGAAAATTGCAATTTAACAATCCCAGCGAGACAAACCTAACGCAGACAAAGCAGCAAAATGCTAATGATAAGCTCAACTCGTTAGATGCAAATTTTGTCTCCTTGCTTTCACTTCGTAATACGGTCTTACTATCTCCATAAAATCAATGACCACGCCGATGACTCACGCCTCAATGACAGCATATTTATCAAGGTACTTACACTAAAATATTAACTCCGTGAGTTAACTTTCAGAAAACCGGATTTTAACACCGTTAAGTACACATTAGCTTTAAGGCTGGGTCTGACCTACTCGAGTGGCTGACCGGTATCCAATGTTTGCGTTTCGATAATTCTGGCTGCAGTTCAAATTAGTTAACACTTGGTTAACACTATTATAAATATTATCTTTTGGCTCGACGATAACGGTGTCTTTACTTTCACACGGTAGTTCCCGCTCCCTGGACCCAGAACTGATTTTAATTGCCTTTTTGCACATTCATACGATTAATGCAATCTCGAAATAGCTTTCTGATTATATTTTGAACATTCTACTTTCTATTTGCCGTTTTGTGAGCTACCTAATATGTTCTAGGTGTCGATTTAGAACGTACAAAGCAATCAAGTAGAATATTTCTTGATTTGTTGTCTATTAACTATTATGATACTATGTGCCCCGTTATTTTACCCGTTTCAGCCCGTTTGATCCTGAAATGGCAGCAAACATGTTATAAAACGACAGAATTACCTTCTTTGGCTTTTTACCCGACTGCGTAAGAAGGAGGGTTATGTTTTTCAAGTGGATGTATGTTTGTATGTTTCTATATGATCGCCTACAGCCCGCCTTGACCGATTTTGATGTGCGAGATATCGTTAGATTCGTCTTCACTCACTGAGTATATAACCTATGACTATATTTTTTTATAATAGTAGCAATTTATCTCTCACAAAAATAAAAAAAGCGTTATTTTTTCGTAACCTTTAACGAACTTTTTCGTAATAAACAAGTGATTTTACTAGAATATAAATATTGTGCGTTTATAATTTTTTACAACGATTTTACGCATACTTTCTCACAAAAAACCTACACTCAATTGCGTATCAAGCGTAACTAAATCGTAAGTTAGTCTACAAAAACTACTTATCTGCAGTCGGGTATTTTGTTTTTCTTCTAATATAGATGCTTGTGTAATGCCTATTAAGTTACTTGGTTATTGTTATTGGTGACAAATGGTGATAATGATGATGATGATGAAGCCTATGTAATTATCTTTTTACCAAATCTCATAACGAAATATTCTTCTGTTTGGTAGTGAAAAGGTAATAGACAGAGAGATGAGAGAGAGACATACCTACAGACGGAGATATTTCCGCTTTTATAATATTAGTGATGTATGCACTTACAATTCCCAATTAGAATAAACAATAATTGTTTTTAGGTTTATTATCTGCGAATGGAGAGAAAATTGACACGTTGAAGGCGGAAGAGCGTGTGCTGCCGAATCTTGCGAAGGAAGTGGAAGACAACAGTCGGTACAAGACTCTAGAGGCCAACGCGACAGTACTCAAGCTGTTAGTCGACGATAAGGACGGAGTGAGCAGGTCAGTAGAGATAACGTTGCTTGCTTAACCATATCTATTGCTTGAATAAATTATAAGTACCTTAGCGACCGAGCTCCACCCGGTTTTTTTATGACTGAAAATACCGGCAAACCCGGGTTCACTAAAAATGAAACCTAGCAAGATCGATTTATCGTCCCCTAATCTACCTACAAACCAAATTTCATTAAAATCGTTGGAGCCGTTTCCGAGATTCAGATTATACATATATACGAGTACATAAACATACATGCATATACCTATACAAGAATTGCTTGTTTAAAGGTATTAGATATCTTAGGATGACGCAGCTCATTGCTAGGCGAGATTTTGAGATGTGGAAGTTTAAAGTTACGGGATACTTTTATGATGAAGGTGAGTCTAATTTTCAATGTGAACTCTTATAGGGGTTAATGCCAAGGCGTTATAGGTGTGGAAAAAGGTCATGGAGACACCCCCAAGCAAATCTTAAAGTCCAAATAATAGGCGTAAAATATATGTATGTACGTATTTTGTTACGTACGTGTACGTCTATGTACTTATGTATTTTGAAATGCCATTCACAGTAATATAAGTAATGTATAAATTGATTGGCCTGCTGATTGAATAGGTTGAAGGTTACTGAACTTCTATGATTGACTTATAAGGATTTTGCATGCGCATGCTCTGCATGTACGCCCTTTCTTAATGTAGTAAGTTCTGTGGTATAAATAATACAGGGTTCATAAAACCTATCTCTAATCCACTTGTCCATCGGAAGTCTAAATTGTATTGTAATTTTTTATGTTGTATATATCAAACACCCGAACGAAAATATTTACCTAATTCTAAAATAAAAATTGTAAAGCTTTTCGTCTCTCACTCGCTGTCTCAATGGGTTTACCAAATTTTACCGAATTATACTGGTTTTTGGCGCTGGATGCAAGCCGCTTCCAATCGGTCTTTTTGTAAATCCATGGGGGAGGCCTATGTCCAGCAGTGGACTTCTTATGGCTGAGATGATGATAATGATACTGATTTCCGAACAAAACCCTTTTGATAGATCAGCTAAGTATCAGCTGGAAGCTTATGAGTCAGTGGACCGGCGAACTATGAGGTTAATTGATGTCGATAAACTAGTTACCAAGAAGCTACTTAGTCTCGAGCACCGCCGTAAAGTAGCATGTCTGTCTATATTCTACACTACATGATTCATTTCGGGAAGTGTGCGAAAGAGCTTCACGACTTAATTCCACCTTTCCCATTTCACTACAGGGCTAGCAGAAAGTCGGCGAATCACCATCCATTTCTCGTTGAAATGCCAAAAATCCGTATCTGTCCAAGTTCTTGATGCGTAGGTACCCTAGGTACCTACTGTACAAGAATTGAATTTTTTCCGCCATCTCTATTTTCTGAGAACTACAAAAAGAATCTTATCTTGGAATTATCAAGGCTAGAGTGAATAGATATCTTCTATTATTCTATATTCTAAGCTTCTAACCTATAAAAAAGCTTTTATTTAGGTCGCTTAATATCAGGCGAGTTGATGGTCAATCGTAGATCTATCTTACACAAAAAAATTATAGAAATTTGTATTGATAGAATAAAAATTCAAGTGGCTGCTGAGAGCACTTGTGTTAGCAAATGATTATTTATTTATTGCGAGTGAGCGAAGTCGCGGATATTCGAGAGAAAGTCATAAGCTTATACGATAACTTGTGTTGCGATAAAAAAAAATGTGTCAGGCTAGTTTGTGGTTAACGCGTATGCCTAAATAATAATTCTAGTTTAAAAACTGAACCGACTTCAAAATGCGCAATTTAGTTTTTAAACCAAACTACTGAACCGACTTTGATGAGTTTCTATGGGACCAACACGAAAATTACATCCCTTCAAAGAAAAATGTTTTTTTTTTCAAATCGGTTTATAAATGACGGAGTTGTGCGATAACAAACATAAAAATAAATATATCGAGAATCTCCTTTTTTGAAGTCGGTTAAGAAGGATAATGAACACACAATATTATAATTCTACATAATTCTACTTTGCCCAAAACATTTCCCTAGCCATTCAACGTGGTAATGCCGGCAGCCTAATGGGCACGTTTGGGCGGGGAAATTCCTCGTCTTAGGTTTTAACATCTAATTGTTTTTTTTTTTTTTTTTTTTTTAGTTATTAGTAACATAAGATTATATAGATTTAACTATAACAACAAGGTATTCTAAGGGAAATATTTTATGAATACCATTATTCACTCTAATTATAATTAAAGGAAAAACGTATTAAAAGACACAATTTTTGTCACCAGGACGGAGGTTTTCGATATGCTTCATTCAAGAGATGACAATGAAGAACACATGGACCTACCAACCTTCCCAGAAGATGAAGAGGATGCCAAGGCAGAAGTACCAGATCTGCCAGATTCACAAGCTGAATTCTTACAAAGTAAGATTATGTGGCAGGAAGACGCTGGATGCAGGCCGCTTCCAACCGGTCTTTTTGGAAATCCATGGGGGAGGCCTATGACCAGCAGTGGACTTCTTGTGGCTGAAATGATGATGAAGATTAAGATTAAGATGAAGATTGTTTTGTTTTGGTCACAGAACATATAATATACTGTTTATATACTTGCATAAAACATATAATATACGGTATAATAGTACTGTTTTGGTTGAACGCCGTAACCGCGCAAAATCTAAATATACAACGAATTCGATCTAAAAACAGATATAAGTGTGGCAAAAGGGCAAGGGCGTCGCCAGCCCATGGCCCTTTGGCAAGTTAATATTATGGAGGATGAGAAAAATATGATTTGTAGGTACAGGTACAATTGCACGGCCTTAGGACTTTGGTTGCTTTGCAGTTGGCTACATTTTTTTAATCACTAGGGGGGGGGGGGGCAGCTGCCCCCCTTGCCCCCCCTTGGCGACGCCCTTGCAAAAGGGTGTCAAGATGACTGATCTAGAATCGAGGCGATCAGGCGAGGTACCTATCTGTCTGGAATTAATTAAAGTTGTGTGTAGAGTGTACATGTGTGTCATATTTGTGTTCGAATGAAACTTGTGAAACGAAGGTCAGGTTTTTAACAAGCTTTTATTTAGGTTCAAGTAATATTTGTACAGGCAGCTGGACGTCAGACGTCTGAATCTTGGAAACGATATCTGGACAACTTTCACTAGTCCGATCACACGATATTTGACCAAAACGCATGATGGTAAGCAACGTAGTGGCCGAGGATATAGCTGTAGTTAGAAGTAATTCTAGCTTCGATGACAATGCAGTATGATACCTTATCTTTGGAGCTGGTTTAAAATTTGTTGAGATAGAGTGCATTTGCTTAGACATGAGAAGCAATTTTCTGTAGGTACTTACACGCAAACAAGAGGTTCCGATTAGTCGAAAAATGAACATGGGAACTCCCATCCGTCAGTTTTAGCCTTAGGTTTTTGCTCATTTTAAGCCACTTCAAAAAAGGAGGACTTTAGGAAGGAGTTAAGTTGGGTAAGTATTTTTGGAAATCCATGGGAGAGGCCTATGTGCAGTGGACTTCTTATGGCTGGGATGATGATGATGAAGTTGGGATTCGTCATTTATAAACCGTTTTAAAAAAATATTTTTTATTTATAGAATATCCTACTTTAAATTGGTCCCAAGTAGAACTAGAAATTCCTTCAAAATCGGTTCAGTGATTTGGTTTTTTAAAGAAAAAAAACATTTTAAGGATTCTGAATGGAAATGACAGTTCATTTCCATTCAGAATCCTTGAAATGTTTCTTGTTCGGCACGAAGATTTTATTTTTTATTTTTGAACACGACTACATAGGTACGTAACAAGAATTTTCAAATTTCGAACGAACGTGTAACTCACATTTGATTCGTAAGTATATGGAAATAAATCAAATTACTTATTCGTTATATCAAAATTAATCCATTCTAATTCAACATTTCCGCCTAAGAATGAAAATCGCAGCGTGCTAATTTGTGAGCTCTATACATGCTGCATAGAGTTCATTATCGCCATTACAATTTGGTAACTATCCGAGATAGAGGTGGATGCGTGAGAAACGATTATGTAAAGTTCAAGAGGTCGGAGAACGATGAATCAAGTTCAAGAGAAGCATTTGCATAACATTTGATCTGGTGCAGAAAATCGGAAGATAAGACCTCTGTGTTATATGTAGTTATGTAGTTTTTTTTATTTTATTTTATAGAAGATAGATGTACGATTGACCACCAACTCGCCTGATGTTAAGCGACGGTGTGGCCGAGGATGGAGCTCGTCGATCGAGAAGATATCTATTCACTCTAGCCTTGAAAATTCCAAGATTAGATTGGATTAGTTATTATTATTGGCGGATAACATTACAATTTTATAAGGGCCACGTCAGGGCTCTCGTCCCCGGATAACACACTCTTTCCTTATATGCATATAAGGTCCTTATAATAAGGAGTTTAGAGATTTTGTTGATTACCAATAAATTATATTCTAAGCGCCGTCAAACCAAATTAGCCCTTTCTGTACCAAATTTTGATATATTCAAAAGTAGCCCTTAATGTATTAAAATTTACAATAAAGTACCAGACACTTTAAAAATATAACCAAAGATAACATAGATTTAAAAATAAGGTGAAGTCCACACTCATATAGAGAGCGTATTACAGCGTCAAAGAAATACTTAGAAGATAGTTTACTTGGATGTTATTATAACAGTTTTTTTGTTATTTACATGACTTACACTTGGACAATAATTACAGTTTAAAAACATAAAAAATAATTATACATTACTATCTACACATTAAGACTATTAAAGATAGTTGTATATTTTCTTATTTAATCTTACACCCTAAAGTTAATTATAGGTAATGCTAGAATTTTATGTTTACCTTCATTTGCAGCGCCCTACCAGGGTATTATAACTTGTCTGTAAGAAGCTATATATGTATATATATGTGCAATAAATAAATATGTTACATTAAATACGGAGAAGCGTTAGTTAGCCCACTAAGTAATTACTTTCACAAGAAACTATCCTAGAAAATGATAAACTAAATAAAATTTACAGCAACTTTGCGCATATTTTGACATTATAAATTAAGCATAACACAAACGTAATGTACACTATAAAAAATCGCTCTGCAATCGGATAGGTATTTTGTTTTTCTTTTAATATAAATACCTACTTATTTGTTGCTTGTGAAAGATAAAGGTCTGTGGAAATGTATCATGTAGCAATTACCTAATTTTACTATAACGGATCAAATAAACCAAGGTTTAGACCCTTTTCATAATCACAGAACAGTGCCACAACTTCGGTATAGGTACTTTAGTTTTATATCTTGCTCAATGGTTATTAGCTCTTGCTACATTGTTGCTGTAAATGGAAACATACATTTTATTAGCATTATTAAATTAAGTCTAAATTTGTCACGAGCATTCAAGGCCATGTTTTAACGTAGTGTTTACCGTATTCTAACGTATTCTTTTGAAAAACAGAATAGTGGCCTAATGGTAGTAGGAGGTCACTCCTGTGCTAAAGCACGCTCCAGAGCAGCTAATGTAGTTAAACCAAAAAGGTTAGAAATTATACTCATTTGAATGCACAAATTTTTTCACAAGCCTTATGATGCATGTAACGAATTTGCCACGAAACCTAGACCTATCAAGAGGACGATGAGGACGATGACTGTATTGAAAGAACAAAAATAAGTCTGTTCTTCTCTTTGCAACCTTTTCGGTGACGTCATCGATTCTGTTTTATTCTTTTTTCGTGAATTCGCCATTCTTGTTATTTCCCAGGCACGGGTGAGTCAGTGCGCAAGGATGCCCAGAGGGTCCGGTACACGAGCGGACGCATCGAGCCGGCAGGCGAGGCGGCGGGCATCATGGTGGTCATCACATGCAGCATCGTATGCCTCGCATACACGGCGCTTATTGTCTGGCGGCGGATATACTTGTTAGTACACTTTAGCATACCTATTAATAAATCCTTACCATAGGTCTCAGCAGTGGCGTAGCTAGGCGTGGGCGAAGTGGGCCCTTGCCCACGGCCTCGCACTTAAAGGGGCCTCGCGAGGCCTCTTTAAATAAATAAATAAAAATTGATTTGAAAATAAAAGTTTTTTTTCAAATCTACATATATGCTTTTCAATATTCTCCCACCGCGCATTTATATTTTTTCACTATCATGTGAGTAGGTATGTCGTGTCAAAGTATGTTTGATAAGATAGATTTATTGGGTAGATCTTGGGAACGAATGAAAAAGGACCTCGCTGATGCGACTTTGCCCACGTCTATATTAGTCCACGCTACGCCACTGGGTCTCAGAAAAATAGTTGAATAATTAAAGCCATAGCTGGTGTAATGAATCAGACCTACATAGACTTAGAGTACACAGATATGGGGTTGAAAAGTTCCCGATAGGTTTAAATGATATGATACTTATTATGTGAAATAATTGTATAAAAAAATGAAACAGATTGTAATTTAAAAAAAAACGTAATTACCCATTTGATCAACTCTTCGTTTCACCTATCAACGCAACTCTCACGTCTATCAAACAGGATTAACTTATATATATATATCGGAAATAACGGAAGTTAACACATATAAAGCTCATTTAACCGGACAAGTGCCCATCAAATTGAAATCAACCTTATCGTGGGCGTGAAGCTTCCCACGCGTCGCCTTACACGACTATACGATTAAATCGATGAAATTGCTATCACTATCGATTACACAAAGAAATTCGATAAATGGACCAACTCTTATATTTAAAAAAAAATAAGTTGTAACTTAAATCACAATGGCTTGTGTACAAAATACGCTCGAAGTCGAAGGACCATTAAGTTTTATATATTGAAACGCGCTTGGGAGGCTTTGTGTTGGAGAGGTGAGAGGATATACCTAATGTTGGTTTGTGGTCTCCATGTACGAAGCCATTGTAAAGGTAATGCGACACCGCTGGTTGCGTAGGACGCGGTCAACGGCTAGCAAGGGAACCGGTGCGCGTGCGACGTATACTTACCTTTTAATCCTTTGAATTATTCCTGCCCACAGTCGACTCTGATGTGCTGGTTTGGGTTTTGTGCGATAACTCAATAATTATCTTAAAAATATAAATTATCCAACGGGTTCGTATATACAAAACCTCATATAAAAATAACGAGGTACGAAAAGCTATTGTGTTGGCAAGCAAAATAATTTATGTTATTAAAAACTTCATTGAAATAAGCGGCCAAGTGCGTGTCGTGCCAGACGCAAAGTAGGGTTCTGTAGGTTGCGCATTATAATTTATGTGAACTTAAAATAGTGATACTATGCGCTTCCTGAATGGGTCTTTCCGAATAGATATACCTAATCTAGGTGTCTTCAAATCGCTAGTGAATAGGTTTCTTCTAGGCAAGCGTGCTCCATCATAGACCGTAACTTTTGACTTATGTTAGTTTAAATTAAATTTGCACGAAATTTTCATTACTTACTTATTGATTTTCATTTTTTATACTTCGAATACTTGTAAGCCCAACTTAGCCGTGAATATATATATTTTTTATTTCATCATATTTGCTACTAGCATGATTTTTTTCATATCTCCAAATTCAATCGTTTAGCCAGTAGGGCCGGGACACGTGACTAACATAAATTACCACTTCAAAGCTTAATATTTCGTAAAATCCCTAAATTGCAAAATGGTTTTAGAACACCCCCAATGTTTTTTTGATTATCTGTCCAACGATACCCCACACGATGGGGTAGATGAGAATAAAATAATTCATCCCCAATTGAAGAGTAGGGGAAATACCCCCTTTTTCAAAATTTTATTCTACTTTCTGACTGACTTGCTCGGTATAACTAATACGAGTATGCATATCCAGGCCAAATTACAGCAAAACAAAGCCGCGGCCAGACATACAGACAGACGAACATGGCGAAACTATAAGGGTTCCTTGTTTACCACAGAACCCTAAAAATAGATTACCTACTTACACAAAAATTTACACGTCGAAATGAGAATTTTGTACTGTCAAATTCCGATCAAAAAGCTATAAACGTAGTAGTAGTTCTATACATACATGATGATTGCTTTTGTACGTACTAACAAATAAGTTTTCTTCTTACAGGAAGAGAAACGGACTAAAACACGAACTGCTGAGAAACGAGGAAGTTATCGCCGAGACGAGAATCGAGGTAAGTCGGTTTGTGAAATACTTTTACGATTTTCATGAAACTGTTACGTTTATTTTTATTAACAGTATGTACAAATAATGGGTAAGTCATCATCATCATCATCTCAGCCATAAGAAGTCCACTGTTGGACATAGGCCTCCCCCATGGATTTCCAAAAAAAGCCGATTGGAAGCGGCTTGCATCCAGCGTCTTCCTGCCACTTGTAATAATAATGTTAATGGGTAAGTATAGATATAATATCGGATAAAACATCATTTAAGATATAAATTCCCTATCGTACCTTTTATTTACGCAAGATAGATATACGATTGACCACCAACTCGCCTGTTGTTAAGCAACGGTGTAACGGGAGGATGGAGCTCGTCGATCTAGAAGATATCTATTCACTCTAGCCTTGAAAATTCCAAGATTGTAGGTCTCAGGAAACAGAGATACCTGCAAGGAATTCCATTCCTGTGCAGTACGCATCAAGAACGTTGACCGATATTGCTGAGTACGGATTTTTGTCATTTCAACGAGAAATGGGTGGTAATTCACAGACTTTTTGCTAGTCCTGTAGTAAAATGGGGAGGGTGGAATTAGGTCGTGAAGCTCTTGCGCACATTCCCCGAAATTTATCATACAGAATATACCTACATACATAGACAGACATGCTACTTTGCGGCGGTGTTCGAGACTAAGTAGTTTCTTTGCCACTAGTTTATCGTCATCGATTAACCTCATAGCTCGCCGGTCCACTGACTCTAAAGCTTCCAGCTGATACTTGGCTGACCCATCAAAAAGGTGGCAGCAGTACTCCATATACGATTCTACCTATGTATACCTGTACCTATAATGAGTATGACACGATGCACTTTAACATACCTTACTTACCTAAAGTAAATAAGTGCCAGCCGGCCTAGACACTATTGTAAAGGACTAAGTATTATTGTAAAGGTTTTCACTCGCAGTTAGCAGTTCCTATCAGATTGTTATCGTAACTATTCCGTGTTATCATTTTGAACCATAACATTAAGTCGTTAACGAATAGCCACCAAATACGGCTCAGCTGATAAGTAGTAGGAACCTAACAACGTGATTACTTTTTTGTGCAAGTAACACCTATTTGCAAAATAATGTTCTTTCTAGAACTTCTTAAGAGAACCATTTAACTCGTAATTGTCCTTATAGGGATTTTTTTTCGCTACACATATTAACCGATTTAGATATATGACTTTTTTTACAGGGAACCGTGTACCAATGTAACAAAATGCAAGACGCTTGCCTAACATGGGTAAGGCAAGTCGTCCGTCTGTCCGCGGCTTAACTCAGACTATCAGTACTAGAAAGGTGTAATGTCATGAACAAAGATATTAAGTCAATGTCAAAAAAGTCGTAGAATAAAATCTTGACTAATTAAATGTACTTAGAGAAGTAAGAAATTAAAAATTCGTGCAAATATCATATAAAGTAACTTAACTCGTATGTATGTTCATGGTATCCTTATTTTAAGTTCACATAAATTATGATGAGCAACTACGGAACCCTACTTAGCATAGCATGACACACACTTGCCCGCTTCTTTTATCATAAGTTCGATATTGATGATGACTTGATGTTGCACACGACTGCTATCTTGTGCGCGGCGTTTTCTCTGCAATAATTTTATCAGCCACAACGTGGAGAGAAGACCTTATTTATACAAATGGCGCCGCTTCCAACCGTTTTTTTAGGGTTCCGTACCTCAAATGGAAAAAAACGGAACCCTTATAGAATCACTTTGTTGTCCGTCTGTCTGTCCGTCCGTCCGGGTGTCAAGACCTTTATCTCGGGAATGCGTGAAGGTATCGGGTTGAAATTAAAACCATATAAGTACGCAAATCCATAGTATCTTGCTGCAGAGAGAAAAATAAAACTTCTCAGTTTTCATAAAAAAGTTACAGCCGAATATGTCGCAAAAAACGCACATTTCGACACTCACAAGGGAATCAACACCTATATGGGGTACTTCCCGTTGATCTAGAACTATGAAATTTGGCAACAAGCATTGTTATAATAGGTACACATATAGGAAAAAATCCAAAAACTGGTCATTTTTAATTTAATCCCAAAAAATAGTATCTTTATACAAGAGGGTCCAAATTTTAAAGTGAATTAACCGTATCATGTTGGGTATCATATGAAAGAGCTTCATTAGCTCAAGCTAAAACAGGGTTTTAATTATTTTTACGATGTATATATTTGCGGTTTATGAAGGAAAATCTTCCTTTTATCTACTAGTTTGTACGGAACCTCGGTGAGCGGGTTTCACTCGCACTTGTCCGTTTTTTTAATCCATTGGAGGCCTATGTAATGAATATAGTAATGGACATTTTGTGGCTGAGTTGATGATGATGATTAAAATAATCAACAACATCAGGCCACAACCGGCGAAGATATCATATACAACAAAAAAACAGGCGCAGAGAACCTTGATCGCCTTTTACAAGTCGGAAAAAATAGAACACAAACAATAGAAATTTGTGTTAAGTGTACAACAGCGGTCTACAATGATTGTAAGGTTGACCGATAAAAACGTGACCACGTTTCAGTCGTAATTAATTCTTATTTATTTTATTTTTCAGTTGTGAAGAAATGCAGATGCGGGGCCGTCGAGAAAATCTTGAAGAAAAAAGAAATCTTGCTGAAATCCGTCGCTCATTTTTAAATATGGATAAATACATTTTGGAGATGTAAAATTGCAGCGTTTGAATCCGGAAAATTACAACTAGTGACAGGAAAAACTGCAGCTTTTTGGATTTGGAAAAAAATAAGGTTATTCACGCTGTATAACGTAATTAAGTAATTTTCAAACGTATCGACGGCAACCGATGATAATAGTGCATAGAAACTATGAGACTGAGTTTTATTAGAATTTTAGAATCATAGTAAATCAATACTGGCCGAGAATTAGAAATAAAATAATAGCTAAATTTAAAAATTCCTGACACAAATTACATATTTTAATAATTATCAATATAACATGCGTCGTGGCGCCTGCTGAATTCCTTATGTGTATATCTTCTTTACATTTTGTCGAAATAATTTAAAATTTTACACTGAAAGTTAAACCGTTTCTAGATTAAATGTCATAATAATTATTTTACTAACACTGACACGAAGTATATATATTATAATTGACAGACATTAATTTAATGCAAAATAAAAAATGCACATATAGAATTTGTAAGCACGACTCTCAGATTGTTAATATCAATAACAGCTTGCAAGTCACAAATGCGTGTGGCCTTTTTTGGGTTCCGAATAATGTTCCCGTCACGTAAAAAAACGGTGGTTTATTTGTAAACGCGAACAACGTTATTTTTACGTAACGGGAACTTTATTAGTGTGAGTGGAGCTTGCATACTCCGTCCCGCACACTCCAATGCAATTGGCATATACACAAATTCTACAAATTATATTATTATAAAAATACTACATGTAAAAACTCGGGTGCACTCGTATATTGCAGCAACTATGTACATAACTTAAAGCTTAAATTTTACGAGACGGCTTATATAGTTCCGCAATCAATGGTATATTATGGATACCATTGATTGCGGGACTATTGCGTTGGAGTTTATATTATCGACGCTCCAATCGAATATTTCTATAAACATGAATGAAGGTAAGAAACACCTGACGCCACATCCTGTATGAATCAACCATGAGGTAGTGTTAGCACGACATATCAGAAATTGTAATTAATCGATTGATGTTTATACTTTGTTAGCATAATAAATGCTTTGATTCACTCATTACACTGTATTTTGTAAAAGAACAAACTAGGCTGCTTCGTTGGGTATTATTACAGTGGGCATGGACTGTGCTCGCCTGCTGAGAGTTTTTACATGTAACATCCAGAAAATACATATTTATATACATGTTTTTGTTTGAATGACCAGAGTTCCGGACAACCGTTAAATATACTGGATTAGATACATATATATTTTTGACATTTACGTTTTATACTAAGCATAGTAATATTTGTGTCTGTCAAACATATAGATTTACATCAATATTGAATATATTCGGGCCAGAGTCTAGTGCGAGTTTTCATATGTTTTTTTTAATAATTACCTACTTGATTACATTCGATTTTAACTTTACGTAAATTGTCAAATGTAGGTAGGTCTTAGGTAGGTACTTAAAATGAGTTTTGACCGGAACGTCATGGAACATGTTGTTGCATTGTTTTATTTTCCTAAATTAGTGGTTTTTAGAATGGAAATGGTATGAAAATGGTGGTATTTTATTAATTAAAGTGTTTGATTAAGTGCGTGATTGGACAAGTGAAATAAAGCAAACGTGTCTTTTCACGTTGTCGCCAAACTTCATAAAGCCTTTCAGTAGTCACCACCACCTTACTGAAGCAGGACTCTGAACTTGAAAATTACTGTGTACGTGACTTAGATTGTGACTAGAACATTTATAACTTGTTTTATTATTCAAGAAACTTAAAGAAACCTCAATACTTGACACTGGCAAATCCCTTAATCGCGTAGGTCCAATGCAAAACAGAAGAAGTACATAAACAATCGAAACCACGCCATCTGGCGATAGTTATGCTGCGTGGTTTTAATTTCATACTAATCGTAATTTACGTGAACGCGATCGAATATATAACAATATAAACAAGTATCTATATTAAAAGAAAAACAAAACAGCAGAAAAGCAGTTTTTGGAGTCTAACTTACGATTTCGTTACGCTTGATGCGCTGTTGAATATAAGTTTCTTGTGAGAAAGTATGCGTAAAACATATAAGTTATATATACATATATTCGTAATCACCGTTAAAAATTCTTTATTTTGATACCACACTCGATGTATTTTGAAAACATTTTTTTTTTTTTAGATTACTTTTTGCCGCCAAAAATCCTTTATTTTTTTATTTTATTTTATGTACCCAGTGTCACTCTCACGACTAAGACGAATCTATTAACACCACTCACATCAAAAACGGTCAAGCCGTTTAGGCTCTAGGGCGTGCCAAAGAAATATACATACATACATACAAACATACATACACTCGAAAAATATAACCTTCCTTCTTACGAAGTCGGGTAATAAAAAGGTTAGCACTAGATTCTTAGTAAAAAAAAATATGAAATAGTAGATGTCGTAGATTCTTACGAATACTCATACAATTTCTGCAAAATTCATATCGTAGAGAAATGACGTAAAGTACCTAATAATTTAATTAGGTACTCTTGTGAATGCTGCCGTTTGTCTATTTGTTACTCTTTCGCTATCATATGACTGAACCGATCTTAATGAAATTTAGAATGAAGAATTTTATTACGACATAAGAGGAACGTTGGGGGCGGAATTGTCGCTAGTAGGTATATCAGGCATTTTTCCATGCATTTAGTTATATCACATTTTTCTTTTTTAAATTTCAAACGTTAAAAAGTTTCAAATTTGTAATAAAAAAGCTAAACAAATTTTATATATCTTACCGTATGAAAAAAAATTGCAATTTTATATATCTTACCGTATGAAAAAAATTATATTAATCGAAAATGATTAAAGGAAAAATCGGCGCTCAACGACACTTAATTATATCGAAGAAAAAACCGTCAAACTGGAAAAATTAACCCTAGTTGTGATAAATATTGGCATACCTAATTTATTTTTCTTGTGATAAGTACTATTTCTTTAGCGATATAGATAAAAATCAGTCGGCATGATATCGCCCTGACCTAGATTAAGATTGTGCCATAATATTTGTGCATGTAATATCACTATGTAAACTTTAGTCAACCGTAATAATAAATCATTTGAAAATGCTTTTGAAAATATTGATGGTTATTTTATTGAAATAATTACCCTGACCTGTAGGGCTATTGTACTATTGGGCTGTGGGTAGAGGACAATACCGCGCGGATATCGCTTGGGTTTCGTTACCGCGCGCGATAGCGATCATAGAGTAACTTATATATACGGAGATATTATATAGCGATATCCGTGTATTTTGTGTAAACAATGAAATTAACGCATACCCACTCGGATCTCTCTACCGCTCGCGGTAGCGAATAACGCTCAAGTCTGAATAGGCCTTTATGCGTGTAGCGTAAGTTCTGCATTTGTGTGCGTTGCGATCGACGAATCACACGCTTGTACATTTATTTCTAGCTTGCATTTATAGATCTCAAAAAGATTTGCACATATTATACCCTATACTATGTGCATGATGTATAAAATAATCAATTGTAAGAAAATTAACCATATTCTTATTTATTATTAATTATAAACCCCGACGCAAAAAGGATGTAATCGAGTGTTCTTATGTCGTGGGTATTTAAGTTTTTTAAACTTACATGTTGTAGTCCCGTTATACCTATCATGATGATAAAAACAAATTAAAAGTGATAACAATCATTTATTGTGTTTCATTTAAGTAAAAATTAAACCATAACATCGGCAACAAAGCCTCAAAATAAGTGCATAAAAAAATCAAAACATTGAGCTTACATAAGTTACACTTACTAATCAATACTATGTATTTCTTAAGTAGGGTTAGATTTTAAATTGTAATACAAAAAAGGTAACATGATTTGATCACATTTTCATTGGTGTTCTCACACAGCATGAATTATATAATGTTATATAACATTGTAATTTATAAAATTGAAAACATATTGCAAATATGTTAGTAAAATATCTCTCGTGGATATAACAGGGATACAATTAATGATGTTATATAACATTATGCGAGTGGTGTGGCAGCACCATATTATCACGTGTGGGAGCTCACTTGGCAGGCTCGGTCGGTTTGTGTCGCACGACGACGGGACCGGTGTTGTCGCCGGTCGCTTTATTGTGAGCGCCGTGCGCACCGTCACAGTACGGCCACTGGAAATTACAGAAAAATTATATATATAAAAGCAGCTGTAAGCCGCGATGTCACCACCGTAATGGTGAAACAAGGTTAATGAATGAACGGCGATGATGATGATAAAATGTAGCCAATGTCCGTCTCCAGATTCACAGATGTATGTACCAAATTTCACGTCAATCAACTCAGCCATTTAAACGTGACAAGGTAATAGACAGAGATAGAGAAGTATTTTCGGTTTAATAATATTAATTAGGATTTAGGACGTCCGCACCGTTAAGCGGGCGTAGGAATAAGCACACATCATAATCGGAGAAGCCGTTTAGGGTGTAAGAGATCATTTAGAAACATACATACACTCGAAAAACATAACCCTCCTTACGCAGTCGGGTAAGTGGAACGCGACTACTAAAATTATCCTACAGTTGTTTAAATGATGATTAGGTACAATAAGAATAACCTCCTTAAAACCTCCTTCAACTTATAACACCTTAAAAACTGTGTAGTTTATACATCAAATCATGTAACTGATAACAATATCTTAGAGGAAAACTGATAACATAAGAAACTCATGCATGTTTATATACATTATTTAGATAAACACAGTCAATGAAATGATAGTGTCATTTTAGTTGATAACATAATTCAGCAGGGGAGTTAACAGCAAATCAAAAGTATAGAGTCCAAAAATTATAAGAAATCTTATTCTTAATCATATAATTTAAGGTCTTAATCTTTGTATGACTGAGAGTATTGTTACAGTGCGATCTTTTGCCAGCAAATTACGAGTTTTTCATACAATATGAAAATATTATTTGATTTCGATCATTCTTTTTTATTTGTCTGCGAAAGAGGGTCATGTTTTTCGAGTGTATGTATGTATGTTTCTATATGACCGCCCACAGCTGCAACAGCTAGACAGATTTCGATGTGCGACGTGTTGTTAGTTTTGTTTACTCCCTGAGTGTCATAGGCTATATTTTTTGTAACAATAATAATAAAAATTTTAAAAAAAATGCTCTTTTACATAACCTCCAACAAAAAAATTCGTAAGAAATATGTGACATTTCCAGAATAAAGAATGCGCATTTATAACATTAAACAGCAACTTTGTGCATATTTTCTCAAAAAAAACGTACACTGAACAGCATATCAAATATAACAAAATCTTAAGTTAAATATAAAACTCGTCGGGTATTTTGTTTTTTGTTTAATGTGGACACCTAGTAAATGGTTGAAACCATTGATGGTTATGCCTCTATGGTTCGCTTTTTCAAAATTTAAGTACACTTTTACTTTTTGAACATCAGTACTATAACAAAATTCGAAAAAAGCAAAACGTATTTCAGACCATATAAAAATAATTAACAAAATCATATAATATTTAGTACAAGTGGCAGGAAGGCGATGGATACAAGCCACTTCCTACCCTATGGGACCTATGTCCAGCAGTGGGCTTCTTGTGGTTGTGATAATGCTGATATAATAGTTAGGATAGAAAAGATTTCCCCTTTTGTATGAAAAAATACATAATATACTGTAAAATGTTCTTAAATAAAAAAAAAAAAAAAAAATGAAATGGTTTTTAGGATGGAGACTCAGTGATAGCTAACCAATTTTTTAATTTGCCAAACATGAATATGGTTTTATGAGAAATTCCAAGACATAACAAGAAATTGTGCAAGAAAACTTACATTTTTACTTTTCCAACATCTGCACATCACTGCTTTTTCAGTGATGTCCTCAATATCAACAAAGTCCACAACTTTTCCAAGATCCTTCCTGATGGCTGGATTTATTTGGCCGCTGCCAGCCTGCCGTGCCTTCTTTATTGTCTCGTAGGAGTAGTAAGAAATGCCTCCAATGACTACTGTGGGTGGAATCAGTGCCAGCCAATCTTTTACTGAAATTGTACAAAAACATTTTTAGTAATTTATCTTTAAACTACTAAAAAACAACCAGTAAATTTCTGCACTGCAGGATATAAGCTCATCAGCTTCTGCTGCTTGCCTATTATCACATAAATAAATATTTATAAGAAAATAAAGTTAAAAATATTATTGTCCATATTATGTACATGGATCATAATATTTTTTTGTAATTACATCTTTTCAAGAATACTAAACTAAAATGCATAAAATGCTTAAGTCATTATAGTACTAAATGTTATTGACCTTTTTCCAAAGTAGTCTAAACAAAAAATACTTCATTAGTTTTCTTTTAAATTACAGCATTAGCTACAGAACTCTACTATATGTATTTCTCAACACTATCTTGGCCACTTATTTATAAAGAGACATTAAAAGCAGATTGTCCAGATTAAGACAGCCAACACATCTACAAAAACCAGCATATTATGTGTTAAGCAGTTGCATGGTGTAATTACTTACTGTAGGTAGTTGTAACATTTTCACTGCATTGTAATTGGTTCGATTGTTAACAGCAAAGTAAGTATTGAAAGTGTGTCATTGGCAAGTTACAATGATTTTAAAATCAACTACACGACCTGTTATATGGTCGTTAGGAGATAGTTACTGTAGGTTTTATATAGCTGGTCTGTTAGTTTGCCATTAAGTTACATTGGGAATATTAATATACATGTGTTTATCGTATCAGCAACCCAAATCGTTTGAGTAGTGCGTTGTAGATAGGAATATTTTGTAGTTTTCCTCCAACTTACCTCCAAGACGGAACCAGCCTCCGATAGAGTCAGGAATAGGTAAACCAGCCAAGTAGTTCGGTATGGTAACCTTTACCAGATTCGACACAATATACATTTTAGTTACGTATTTATAACGGTTGAATAACGGTGTACCGCCACACTCACGATCACACTACTATTACTTCTATTACACAACGATTTGACTGGTTTTTTATCACAAAATAAGTTTACTTACAAAACAATCTAAACTTCTTCAGCCAATCCAGTCATTTTATTTCGACGGTATTTTACCTTTCACTTTGGATTGACTTTGACAATGACATACTTCGTATTATCTAAAAGCTGGATGATAGAGACAGCTAAATATATATTAATATATGTGCGACAGAAGTAGCAACAAACCACGCTACAACCGAAACAGTTTTTTTGACATTACTTTAACTTCATTTTTAATTTTTCCTTGTCTATGAATATGAATAGATGTGGCTGACTGTCAAGAGGTAACTTTAGCTGGTAAAATGACTGACAAGTCAAAACATGTGTTTTGGCGGGAACGTCTTAGTAACGTGTTGTTGCTTTGTTTTATTTTCCTAAACTTGTGTTATTTTGAACATTAATGCTATAAAAATGGTGGTGTTTTATTAATTAAGTGTTCAATAAAGGGCGTGAGTGTGGGCAAGTGAAATAAAGCAGTAAAACGTGTGATTTTACGTTGTCGACAAAACTCCATAGAAACTTCTAGTAAAGTCGCCACCACTTTACTAAAGCAGGACTCGACTTATAAATTGACTGTGTACGTGACTTAGATTGTGACTAGAACATTGTTTTACAAACTTGTTTTATTCAAGAAACTTGAAAAAAAAACTAATACTTGACACTGGCAAATGCTTTAATGCGGGTCCAATACAAAAAAGAAGAAGAAGAAGTCAAACATTTTTCTAGCTTAGCAACATCAAACACTCTTCTTTCAAAATCAAAACTAAAAGTTTTTTGATCTGTGGCTGTTTTCGCTTTGGTTGGGTGCGCTTGCTTTTTGTCGTGCGTTGTAACTATGAATATTTTCGTTTTTTTGGTCGAGAATTAGGTATCAGCCGTAGGCTCTCATGTAACTTTGTTATAGTGGTTCTAGTGAAATCCTTCAGTGGGGTTTATCAATGCAGCTGTACGCTGAATATGGCCGACGAAAGGCTAGTGGTCCTGAATCGTAGTGACAATTTTGGATTTGGATTCTCTCTGCTTGGTGAAGCCGGTTTGCCACATATTATTTACGAAATCGAAGAGAACTCTCCAGCGGCTCGGAGTGGTGAGGTAGGTTTTTATTGTCTCTTACCATACTTAATTTATAGCTTACTGAATGTGTATTACCTACCTACTTTTGTATATGTGCTCTCATGTCAAATTGTTAGATAAAACAGCAGGCAAACATTGCAATAAAACCCAAGACCGTAAAAAAGCAAATAAACTATTCTCAGTCTGTATAAAATATAAATGACAGTAGGTAGGTAAGTAATCAAAGCATATGTTATTGATTTAGCTATAATTTTAAATACTTATTCAGAATAAAAGTATATTTTCTGGAAAACTATTTATTACATCCCAAAAATTTAGTTCAAATACTTATAAAAATCCATACTTAACTTACATATTGCAAATAAAAGTTGACAACACATCTCAATATCATGTAAATACTTGACCTTCTTTTCAATTATTTTATGAAAAGTATAAAAAAGTGCGAGTGGCTGTACTGTGCAGTACTCTCTCAATCATAGCAGTGAGACTCCTACTCAGTCATTAGTGTCAAGGTGATCTGGCTTAAGCTAAGACAGATTATATAGGTAATTTTCTTATTGGACACTTAATTAGCCACTTGGATGGCTTAAATAAACTCTAGTTTCTGGAATGCAAACATTATTCTGACCCACATTAATTCTCATACAATAATTAAAGTATTTATTACTTTATGGGCTAGAAAGATAACAATCAAAGTTTTCTTTAGATATCTTGGAATATGAGTTGATAAAAACTAATAGATTTATTTGTGCAAATGAGAAGAATATTGCTACAAGTATATGCAGGTATTTAAATCTGAAATAGATTTCTTCTTCATCATTCTTAATGTTCAACTGCCTCTTAGGTTAACATCAGTTGGAGTATAATATCACATATACAGACAAAAATAGAATTTGTAGCATTTCTGATCAGAGCCAAAAACACCAAGTTGGCTTGCAGATTTTACTGAAACCCAAAATCTCTACTTTTCCCGACATTATTATTTTAATAACCTATAAATACTGTATTTTTTAAGCATATGTAAATAAAAAAAAAAAAAAATAAACTTCACTCTGAAGCATTAGATGTTAAATTTTGCTATACCCAGAGATTGAACTGGAAACATTACAATTGGAAGTTAATGGGGCGTGCATACCGCTGCTTAGTGATTGAATAAAAGCTTGCATTTTTTTTAATAAGTATCTATAAATTTGATATTTCTCTACCGATCTTACAATATAAATGACAACCAATGAGAGCTTGTTATAAGATATATAAAAGAGCTCTCAATGGTTACTGTATTCTAATTTTTTAATAGACCAGCTTCAAAGCATGTGTGCCAAATTTCATAAGTGAATGTATTTGTATGTTTGTCCATGCATATCTCAAAAATTATAAGTCGGATTGCAAAAATATTTTTATAGGTGGATTAGGTATAGTCCAAAGTTATATCCAAATTGGTTTTGTACTTTTCATGATATCCGGTGAACTGGCATAGACAGTTTAAATTTTAATATAAAGACATTTCAATGACGCAATTCAAATTACTGGGCGGATTTAAACAAAATTGGGTATATTTATTAATCATACTATAGCATGATATAAATAAATAAAAATATTTTACATAGATATAAAATGTTTTTTATCCCAAAACTTAAGTTTAAGTATAGTAGTGAAGTGTTTTTGATAATTAAATAAACTTACCCAGTGAATTTCAAATTTTTATTTTCCAGTAAATACCAATGAAAATACATAAATAAAAGTAATTTAAAAAAAACGTCTTAAAAACTATTCAATGAACTGAAAAGGGGGAATTAACAACAGCTATTACATAATACTCTAAAATTAAATCAAAACTGCATCTAACGAATTAGGTTGTACGTACCCCAACTATTTTTTTGAGGTTGGTGCTTATCTAAGACTTAAAGTTGATAAAAGTGACCTAGTACCAATCTCAAAAAAATCATAACACCCTTTGGACAAGTGCCAGCAGTTCATCATGAGAACAAACCTTTAAATGTCATACAATCAAGATCACTATGTAAAGTAGTCAAACAACTGAGAAATAAGACCTACATGCATTTACATTTAGCCTTACCATTTCTGGTGTCTGTATGTCAGCTATGCTTATCTATTGATGCAAGGTTCTTATTCTGCCTTGGAAGCTGTCAAACTGATTCATCTCTGTGTAGTGCTACTTTGACAGTATAATAAGGTGGCTCATTGCTTATATTCCCCAGTTTGGTCATAATTGATGTCATTAATGTTAGGACTATTAACTGGATGTTGTTTCTTATACAATAATAGAAATAATTGAATTAGATTTTTTTGAGTCATGCATTTGTGTTGAAGATATGAGATAAAATAAAATTAGGGAAAGAAGCTATTCTTTTTTCTGCCTATATTTGCTCTGAATATCTGAATCCAAAATTTTAATAAATTGTATAATAGCTGTATTTACAATTTTTGATAGCGTTAAAGTCGCTTTTTACCAGTCAGGTATTTCCTTTTAACACAGTTACTTGTTTGATTCATCTGGTCGACGAAAACCTAGGACTCGCTAACACGATCAATGAATCAAATCACTTCCCTGATTTAATATTAAAAACCTTAAAAAAATATTTTATTTTGACATGGAATTACTGTGGGTTCATTAATACGAGAAATAAAGCATATTACTATACTGTGGGTTCACTAATAGTAGAAATAAAGCATGTTTTTATAAAAACACCACTAAAATTTTCGCACTCGCTTCGCTCACGCATTATTACTATTTTGATAGAGAAGTACCGTGAGTTCACTAATACGAGAAACAAAGCATATTACTATAAAAGCACACTACTAAAATTTACGTGCTCGCTTCGTTCGCGCATACTTATTACTAATTTTGGTTAATTTAGGTCATGCAAGGGCTGAGTTCTTGTTAAAACGAAAAAAATATATATTACTACCCAAAAATAATAGAACATTTTGTTGTGACAAACTTGGTGTTCATCTGGGACATTAAAGTGCTAGAAGCCCGTTATACAGCATATTACTTACTGAAAAATAAAAATACCTTTTTTTTCGCTCGCTACGCTCGCACATTATAAGTTATGAGACAACATGTTAGATGATTGATTTGCAGTAGAATTAAGACTTACTTAGATAGATAGATAGATAGAGAAATGATTTACTTGTTTTCTGTAACACACAATTAAATCTGTAACGCACTTAGCGTAATGAAATGCAAGCATGTAAACAAGTCGCAGCGCGTTTACTGCTTGCCCGCACGTCTCGTCATTTACACACATTGCCGACTGCACAATCTGTATTTCATATAATACCTAGGCAAAGTATGAAATGAATCATATTTTATACATTACCTAAACGTTGTAGGTATTCTATGCATTGCCTAGAAGTTGTATAGAATACCCGATTATATAGATTGCCGGTAACATATACACATAAAACAAAATCGAGTAATGAGATTAGGTACCTATACCAGCTGTTAATTTACACAAGTTAGTAGGTACCTACTTAATTCTGTGCCATGTATGAATCAAAATAACATTTCCTCCCACTATTGAAAACTCTGACCTCAATAAAATATTTTTTATCAAGCCTAGCTTACTAGCTTACAAGCTTTTGCCTTGTATCGATACTCGACTCTAACAAAAAATTTCACTTTAAAACTTAATAGGTAATTCATAAATATCCACCAATGGGTTCTTATTCTTATTCGAGATGGGGGCGATAAGTCCTGCACTGACGTCCCGCTTGGGGTGTATTGTGCATTTCCCCCCGCCAGCGTCTACCCAAGCCAGCCTAGCTCCTTAAAATAATGTAGGCAGGCCTTGGGGTGCTGACGTAATAGCTCCAGTGGTGAAGATGGAAATGATGAGAATGATAATGATGATGACAGTGACAATGTGATTGCGGATGTCGATGCAAGCCGATGCTGTGGTGGCATAAGCAAGGATGAAGCCGAAGCTACCTTATGCAGTCCTGTGGAGATTCTGTCTTCCGTAGCTGCATGCCATAACACATGCTCTACCGTTTCGTTGTTCTCCAGACAGCCTCGACACAAAGGGCTGTCCGTGGCTCCTATTTTGAATAAGTGACTATTTAGTTTGCAATGCCCTGTTATAAGTCCCACAAGTAGCCGAAGATCCTGTCGTTGCAGTCTCAGTAGCGTATTGGTGGTGTTTCTGTCGAGGATCGGGAAAGCGGCCTTTGCGTGTTTGCAATCTTCTTTCTTATCCCACAGTTTCTGTTGTTCGCTCTCAGTGTGTCGACGTAGCAACTCACGGACCTCCATCACCGTGGGTTTACAGATATTTTTTACCTCGTCATTTACTGGTTTTCTGACCCATTCCTTTGCGAGTGTATCTGCCACGTTATTGCCCGTGCAGGATCCGTGGCTTCTTGTCCATCTCACTATAATCCTGTACTTACCTGCAAGTGCTTGTAGTGCAGTGTGACAGTCAGAGATAACTCTTGACCTTGTTATTGGTCTTCTAAGTGCATATAAAGTGGCAGCACTATCTATGGTGAACATGAGTATCTCTTTGTTATCCGGGTCTTCGTCAGTTATAAGAAACTCGTTTAGCCGTTCGACAGCTCTTGCGGCTAGTAGTAGGCTCATTGCCTCTGCCTGTAGAGCCGTTGTGGTTTTATTTAGGGCCATGGATTCCTCAATCCCAAGCTCCGGGGAGTGGAAGCCACAACCTACTCCTGCATCGTTCTTTGCACCGTCAGTGAATATGTTCCAAGAAGAATCCACCAATGGGTTCAGAGGAACTACTTTTTCAAAAAGTTTTTCAATTAATTATTATCCCACTAATTGTTCCACGGGTAATTATTTAGGCATTTCTTTTGAACCCATCGGTGTGTCGCGGGTGATTACAATAATCACCTCTGGCCCACCGGTGGGACCACGGGCGCTCGTAGTCACCCATCTTAACCTCAGTTCGTCCACGAGTTGTGAGTAATCCCCATAGACATACTAGCTGCAGAGTAGAGCCGGTGGGAACATGGGGTGCACACCGAAACTAGCTTCCGTTGTTAGACGTCAATCACTTTATTTCTCATAACATGACATCATATAATTTATTTGAGGAATAATGAAAACAATAGACGTAATTTCAGAAGTCGTATCCCTGACGCCGCCTGGCTGGATGCTGACGCACCGCGTCACAGTATCGGTCACAGTCAGTGCAGGCGGGTCAAGTAGCCGTCTGCCCCATATCGTAGCATCAACTAATTGTACCAAGGACAGTCAACACACTGCCTATTTATATCTATGAGGTTCATTGTTTATGCATCAAGTGTTCAGATGTTATGCCAAGAGCCTGTGTAGTGAGCACCAGCTGGTCGCAATGAATACCGTGAATTAGTTATCAATTGCCTAGTCATTTGTGAACACTGCTCCCAAGTTGGCAATTCGAATACTGCTTATTTGGTAAAATGTTGGGTAGGACAAAATAGAGTAATTTTGTATTTTTAACAGACTTCAAAAAAGTAGGAGGTTTTATGTTCGACTGTATATTTTTATGTATTTTCACCGATTATTCTGTCATGATTCCCTGAACCAATTTCTTTGTTTCTTGAATAATTATAAAGAGGAAGCGTTCGAGATGGTCCCATAATTATTTTATCAACTTTGCTCAAAGTATTCAATGTTATTAAATCTTTGATTTTGCTTTATTATTTTTTTAATGTTCCCTAGAAATGTGAATATTTTGTTTGCATACCCTAATGAAGTGTTTCAGATTATAGAGACGCAAATGTTAAGCTGATACATTTATCTTAGTTTTTTTTTTTATACCTTATAGATCTACGATTGACCACCAACTCGCCTGATGTTAAGCGACGGTGTGGCCGAGGATGGAGCTCGTCGATATAGAAGATATCTATTCACTCTAGCCTTGAAAATTCCAAGATTGCACGAAAAAGAAAAAATCCAGAAATGCACGAAAAAGTGTGAAAGTGACAAATGCTGCGGATTGTAGCATTAACATCGGCACTTTTATTATCTCCGAAGATGAAGTATTTGACAATCGGTGACAAATGACAGTCGAGTTTTGAAAAAAGTTTATACCCATGCCCATGAAGAATTTAATTAGCTTTAAAAGCCTTCTTACAACACTCGTCCAATGTGAATTGAAGTCGGCTGTTCAGTTTTTTTATAAACTATAATTACCTGTTACGACTAAAGTTAGATAGGATAATTTCAACTAGTCGGATCACGATGAAATTGGCCATTTCATATAATTATGCGGATGAATAATGGTAAAGATGAGGAAATAGGTATGTTAGTCTCCTGTTCTCGATGTTCACCTATTTCTGTACTAAATTTCAAGACGATCGGTATTACTATTTAGTTGTATAGTGAAAAGGTAACAAACTGACAGAGACTCAAAGATACTTTCGCTTGTATAGTATTAATTAGGATATATACAATATACTTAATGCGGAATAGCTTATTAAAATAATATTGAATTATTGTACTTCGATAACATTGCAATAATATATATTAAGTATTTTGTTATTAACATAATTCTACTAACTTGTAAAATGTTTTTTAAATTCTAAAGCAAGTTTACAAGTTTTCTACGAGAAGATTATGGCTTCCCATCGTACATATTCATATTCATGTTTATTCATAATAAACAATATGTTACATGTCAAATGATAAACAAGGAAGTATCTGTCTAAAAAATATTTCATTCTTTGCTTCAAGAAATTATTACACATAATTATTACAAAAGAAATAATTAAGAAATTATTACATCTTGTGTACTTGCCTTAAATAACTGATATTCTTTGTTCCTAAGTTTATAAGTGGATCGACGTCGCCAAACAAGTCCTGATAATGTCTCGGTAAAATTATTACTCAGGAATAATTTGCCTACAATGTAAAAATACACGTTTCACTACATTATTTCACTTTCTCACTTTCGTACGCGCGTTATGGTGCACCACCATTAAATAAAATAATTTTTACACCATTTAATATTCGACTGTACTCAGTTATGACCAAATAAAACAGTACGGCGACGTGATTTTCCAATGTTCCCGTCAACACTTTCAAATAATCCAAATCGCAAGTTGTTTGTGCAAAACTACGGATCGTCTGTTATGGATAGGTACATGTATGTCGCCAGTTACAACTTCCAATTACAATTTTGATGATTATTTTGATATGGTAGGTCATACTTCAGAGGTGATCACATAATTAGGGTTCCGTACCTCAAAAGGAAAAAACGGAAGCCTGATAGGATCACTTTGTTGTCCGTCTGTCCGTCTGTCTGTCTGTCTGTCCGTCTGTCCGGGTGTCAAGACCTTTATCTCGGGAACGCGTAAAGGTATCGTGTTGAAATTAAAACCATATACGCAGATTAGTATCTTGATGCAGAAAGAAAAATAAAATTTCTCAGTTTTCGTAAAAAAAGTTACAGCCGAATATGTCGGAAAAAATTAATATTTCGACACTCACAAGGGAATCAAAACCTATGGGGTACTTCCCGTTGACCTAGAACTATGAAATTTGGCAAGAAGCATTGTGTTATATTACACATATAGGAAAAATCCGAAAACTGGACATTTTTAATTAGATCACAATAAATTAGGGTCTTTATGCAAAGAATGAGGGTCCAATTTCTGAAGTGAATTAACCATATTATGTGGGGTATCATATGAAAGAGCTTAATTAGCATAAGTTAAAACAGGGTTTTAAATATTTTTACGATGTATATTTTTCAGTTTATGAAGGAAAATATAAAAAAAATATATGATTCCCCCTTTTATCTACTAGTTTGTATGGAACCCTCGGTGGGCGAGTCTGACTCACACTTGTCCGGTTTTAAAAAAAATCAAAATCGGTTCAGTATTTTGGATTTTATAACAAAATAACTGAAAAAGTATGTCATCCAAGTAAACGAATTGCGTATTTTGAAGTCGGTTTTTCAGTTTTTTAAACTTAATTATGTACGGATCTCTTCAGTTCTGACTCGATTCACTAATAAGTCGAACCGATGAAGCCGAGAAGTTCTCCAGTGGAGACTTCCACGTCTCCCCTGCAGAACTCGGCGACCAGGTCACAAGGTGGACTGAAGATCTTATATAGGTGCCCGGAAGACGATGGTTGCAGTAGGCTGCTTCCAACCGGTCTTATTACATAAACCCAAGGGAAGGCCTAACTTTGACTAACAAGCGACTACTAGTGGTTGAAATGATGATGATAATTCAACGGGTCCCATCTGTGTTGATTTAGTGTAGTAGTATTTTTTTTTACGACTTACCACCAGCTCGCCACCTAATTCTTTAAACTGCGAGTAAAAAGTAGCTTATGTCCGTCTCCAGGTCCAAAGCTACCTCTATACTAATTTTCATAACGATCGGTTCAGCCGTCTGAGCGTGTAAAGGTAACAAAATTAGCTTTTATAATATCATTATGAAATTGTGTCAAATGTATTTCAAAACACCAGTACATTCATTTAAATAACAATACTTATATATTTAGGTGTATTTTTTGTTGTCACAAATCTTATTTTTATTCACTAAGCTAAGCTGTCGTCGCCGACGACACGACGTCAGCTCATCAGCCCCCGTATTCTGAACCCATTCGGTTTCGGAATCGATTCGATTTGTATATCTCCGTCTCTGTCATTATCTATGGAAATGACAGAGACGGAGATATACAAATCGAATCGATTCCGAAACCGAATGGGTTCAGAATACGGGGGCAGGTTTAATGTCTGTCCGAATTTTACATAAACATAGTTATTTTTAAACACTGGAAAGGTCAGGAGGAGGCCTTTGACCAGCAGTAGACACTACAGGCTAACAACATAAATATAAAAAATATTTTGAAGGCGCAGTAACTGTATCGCAGTAACTATAATGTTATCTAGTAATTTCCTTGTCGGGTCAGCCAGTGCATCTACGTTATTGGACCGTGAGCTGTAGTGAAATGTCTAGCTTGTTTACTATATAAACTATATAAAAACTAACGTTTTGTTTAATAATAAATATTTGTAGACATTTCACATAACACCATTTAGCTCAAACTAAGCAAAGCTTGTACTATAGAACTAGATGGGCTGATAGTTTTTTTTTTAAATATATACATATCACATATGGTACATAGAAACACCCAGACACAGAACAAATAACCATGCTTATCACACAAATGTTTGATCTGGGTGGGGATCGAACCCACGACCTACAGCTCAACAAGCAGACATACTACCAACTGAGCCACAATGCCAGTCGAATTTATACACTGTCTTTAAGAACAGTGCGTGGAAATGCTAAAGTTAACGACATCTTATCGTTATTCTTAAAGGCTAGAAACAGGGTTAAAAATCCCTTTAATTTTGCCTTATCAGCAGTAACAAAAACACGTTTACGTGCCTTAACTGGGTATATTCATCATAACCACACGCCACCTAGACTTGTGTTGTGAGTCATTTTCGTTCGTTCAAGCAAGACGAATACCTATTTAATACTTAGTAATCTTTGCATACCGACTAACTTAAATTATACAAAAATGCTAAATGCTATAGGTATACGCTAGACGCGATTATACTCTTACGATTATACTCTTCTCATCATCATCATCTCAGCCATAGGAAGTCCACTGCTGGACATAGGTCTCCCCCATGGATTTCCAAAAAGACCGATTGGAAGCGGCTTGCATCCAGCGTCTTCCCGCCACTTGTATGAGGTCATCTGGCCATCTCGTGGCTGGTCTTCCTAGGCTGCGCTTGCCGGTGCGTGGTCTCCACTCTTCTACTGCTCGGGAAACATTTAAATAACAGTGCAAGGTTAGCATGGAACGTGACAAATAGTCTTTCCACCGTTTTATCCACCATTCAGAGAAAATAAAGTATGAACGGACCTTGATAACTAACGTAAAAACGTGTATAATAAAATAAGTATGAGCTTAGAAAACTCAAAAACCCGCGACAAAAAAAAGGTTGAACCGATTTTGATGAAATATAGCTAAGAACGCTCGATGAAATCCACTTTCAAACAAAAACACTAGATCAAAATCGATCCATCCGTTTGAGAGTTACGATGCCACAGACAGACACACAGATATGCCTGTCAAACTTATAAACCCCTCTTTTTGGGTTGGAGTTAAAAATGGTTTACCATTATGTAAGCACTATTAAAGTCTTCTGTCTCCCTATGCTAGTCCCGCCATAATAGTAATCTTTCCATGCTAGGCCAGGTGGTTCTTTGAGCAATAGAGACTGTTCAACAAATCAAATCACTTATTTTATTATGGAAACTAACGTGGTTTTTACATATTTTAAGTAAATAAAAACTACGGGTCACTCACGTCTTTTTTAAGCCGAAAAATCCGACTATAGTTTCAACCGCATTTTGCGGTATTTTTCAAAAGAACAGCGCAAACGTCACTCTCGGTGGGCCTCGTTTTTATTCAAATCACTTATTTCTGAAAATCTGACGTCAGTAGTGTTGCAAAGTTATGGACATTACAACAAATCGTCAGATTTTCTGAAATACTAGCTTAGAACAAAATCCCAATACTGGAAATAAATTGCGTAATAGACAGAATTCTGAGAAAAACTAACGAGCTATTTCGATAATATATTTATTTCAAATCAGTTCAACCATTACCGAGTTACGAAGAAAACAATAGAAAATAATAAACGTAATAATATACCCTGCGTATATGAAATATAATGTATTATTGCCTATATCAATGTAACTTGCATAATGTGTACTGTATGTGTACTGTGTGTGTAATGTGTATGTGTACACTATGGGCGTATTATAAGGTAATGTTTTTTGATTAAACATGGCTAAGAACACTCTCGATTAAATCTTCTTTCAAATAACAAAAAACTAGATCAAAATCGGTCCATCGTTGTAAGAGCTACGATGCCACAAATACACATGTCAAACTTATAACACCCCTCTTTTTGGTTCGGGGATAAAAACACCACTGTTCTATAAATTTTGTCGAAGATCAAATAAACTTTATGCATGGAACATACGAGTATGTTTCTTGCGATTTCAAGATTGGACTCATTACTAAAACATTATTGCACAGCCTTCTAAATTCCGTCATCAACCGTGATGAAGATGGAACGTAGTCTATGTCCTTCTCCGAGTTTTCAGTTAAGTGTAAGTCTCTACCACATCACTTCCAGAAACGATAGATTCACATCTTCCGCGATTACGACATGCTCATTATCTTCTTGATGTTCTCGTAATGAGGCCTATATACACACAATACAGCCTTCAAACAGAAAAATCAGTTTGTAATAGTTCAGATTAGTTTATCACTTTATTGCAAGTTTAATAAAGGTCGGCATTGACATTAAACATCCTAATCACAGGTATCATGACCAATAGTGATAACTGCGATAACAATCACCCAACTAGAGTGTCACAGTTAGTGGCTATTCGTCATCTTTCGTCGAATAGCTAATATTAATGTTTGTTATTCGATAACCGCGAATATATTCGCGGTTATGGTTATTCGGTTATCGTATCGTCTGTTAATAAACAGACGTTGTTTTTGTAATAAACCTGCGAGCTTAGAAAAGTTCATGTGATATTTTTAGGGTTCCGTACGCAAAGGGTAAAAACGGGACCCTATTACTGAGACTCCGCTGTCTGTCCGTCCGTCCGTCTGTCACCAGGCTGTATCTCATGAACCGTGATAGTTAGACAGTTGAAATTTTCACAGATGATGTATTTCTGTTGCCACTATAACAACAAATACTAAAAAACAGAATAAAATATATATTTAAGGGGGCTCCCATACAACAAACGTGATTTTTTTGCTCGATATTGTTAACGGCAACAGGTAGACGCTTGAAATATTCACTCAATATTGAGTCATATTATTCACTTTAAAAATAAATAATTAAATTGAAATAAATTTAATATTTATTTGATTAATATTTTCCCATATAACAAACGTGATTTTTTGGCGTTTTTATAGATAATGGTACGGAACCCTTCGTGCCCGACTCGCACTTGGCCGGTTTTATTTTATTCATTGTGGCGAATATTATCAGGTTTCATGTAAAATGTATGTTTTTTTTAACAATTTTAATTAACACAAAATAACACCAAACTATTTTTATTAGGGTATCCTGTTTGTATTAAGCCGAAGAAAAAAATCCAAGTTTGTTTATTCGATTTCAAAATGAACAGCGTTTTTTTTGCTATTTCCGAGTTGTGCAATATAAAATTTTGTTATTGTGACGAGTGCAATGACCTCCTTTTAGTAGTTTTAGGCTTAAAACAGAATACTTCAAATAATTCGTTTTGGTTTCCTGTATAATTATATACAGGATATAATTAGTAAGTACTCATTTTACTAATTTCTTAAAATTTTCGGTAATTACGTTAATCTCAATGCTTTCTTAAAAATGTTGGATTTCCATGCAACTTAGTAGTTAGGAAAATTGAATTTTCGATACTACTAAGAGGCTTGCATCGTTTATTACGGCATAATTTCGTAGTATCATTTTGGATGTCAAATAATTTTGGCGAATGATTCAACTAAACAAAACAAAACAAAATAAAATAAACACAAAAAATAAAAAATGCTGTAAATATACAGCGAAAACTGTATATTTTTTAGGCTCAATAGTCTTACTTTTGTTATTTTTACTTGTGTTCTCTCTTTTTGTTGTAGTGTATGGTGTATAAAAATAAAATATTTTCTTTCTTTCTTTCTTTCTTTAACTATTAACGATAGGGATCGGCGTGTATTCGCTAACCGAATATTCGTAATCTCTATTCGCGGCTACTCTAAACAAAACCTATCTATGCGTATATCTACAGAGGTGATGAACCGACAAAGTGAAAACAATCAATCATGATAGCATACCAGCTCATTTCGACAGGTTTACGTTAACACCTGATTAAACAAACCTATTCATAGAAACTGTTGCCCCTGTATATTATTATCGTACTAATCGTGTCTCCGACTATTATGTCGTCGCCCTGCCCCCGTATTCTGAACCCATTCGGTTTCGGAATCGATTCGATTTGTATATCTCCGTCTCTGTCATTCTCTATGGAAATGACAGAGACGGAGATATACAAATCGAATCGATTCCGAAACCGAATGGGTTCAGAATACGGGGGCTGTAGGTGACTCTGCCCTTCAGGCGAACGGCTGCTAGGCTTTTTTACCCGACTGCGTAAGGAGGGTTATGTTTTTAGAGTGTATGTATGTATATTTCTTTGACACGCCCTAGAGCCTAAACGGCTTGACCGATTTTGATGTGAGTGATTTTGGTGTCAATAGATTCGTCTTAGTTGTGAGAGTGACACTGGGTACATCAAAATTAAAAAAAATCATAAGTTACGCTGCAAAAACCTCTTTTCTGCAGTCGGGTATTTTGTTTTTCTTTTAACATTGATACTTGTTAACGCCGGTGTTCAGCAACAAACTTTTTTTTTTTTCAACAGACATTTAAACTATACATGTATTCTATCAGCCATCTAGTTCCATAGTACGAGCTTAGTTTAGTTTCGGCTGGAAGGTGTTGTGTGAAATGTCCACCAATAATATTTATTTATTTTATCAAGATCCTGAAAGCCCGTTGGACAACTCTTCTAATAACCGAATCTTTGTAATACTAAAGTTTATGTGTATAATAACGTAACGAATTTAACCTAATAATTTATATATCTGATAACCTAAAGGATATAATATTAAAGCAGAAACCTAACGAACCTAATCATTGTGCGGACAAATAAAACTTATGGATAACAAAGTTATGGAATCAGAAACTAGTACCAAGTATAACATCTAGAATCAGACAGTTCTATGAAACGGATTAGAATGGGCAAGTAAGTTTCAAACAAATATATTTCGTATCATATAGATAGGTTACATCAGCAACTCTACAATTAGTTCCCATTGCGTTCTATGCGTACTTACAATTTTCTACTCCTTTATCACCACCACTTCTACCAACTCAATTGAAAATTCGAAGACCTGACCTGTCATCCTAATATTATATAAAATAATAGAAAAAAAAAACTGAAAAATCGAATTAAAAATGAGCAATTTCGTTTTAAAAATCAAACTAATGCACCGATTTGTATGAAATTTCCTTGGGACCACCTGGAAAGCCATTTCAAACAAAAAAAAACCGAACAAGTGCGAGTCAGACTCGCCCACCGAGGGTTCCGTACAATCTAAAAAAAGGGGGAAATCATATATTTTTTTATATTTTCCTTCATAAACCGAAAAATATACATCGTAAAAATATTTAACACATTCCTTGCTCACCACTCGGATCCGAGTAGGGGCTATAATAGCGGTGCCTCCCACTCGGATCCGAGCGAGCGAACGTTTGAGGCCGCCCTCATTCCTTGCATAGAGACACAATTTTTTGTGATGAAATAAAAAATATCCAGTTTTCGGATTTTTTCCTATATGTGTACTCTAACACAATGCTTCTTGCCAAATTTCAGAGTTCTAGGTCAACCATAGGTTTTGATTCCTCTGTGAGTGTCGAAATGTGCGTTTTTTTACGACATATAAGGCTGTAACTTTTTTTTACGAAAACTGAATTTTTTTATTTTTCTTTCTGCAGCAAGATACTATGGATCTGCGTATATGGTTTTAATTTCAACTCGATACCTTCACGCGTTCCTGAGATAAAGGTCTTGACAACCGGTCGGACGGACAGACGGACAACAAAGTGATCCTACAAGGGCTCCGTTTTTTCCTATTGAGGTACGGAACCCTAAAAAAAAAGAATTTTCTGAATCGGACCAGGCGTCTTCAAGTAATCGGGTAATAACATACATAAAAAATATTGCGACAAATTGAGAACCTTCTCTTTTTTGCAAGTCGGTTAAAAAGCGAAAGTAACTCTTGCCTCTCTCTCTCTTTATCTGTTCGTTACATTTTCACGACCAACAGCTGAACCGATTGTTACGAAATATACGTTTTTGGAAGTGTACGTTTTTTTTGTGAAAAAGTATGCATAAAATCGCTGTAAGTAAAAGGTTATAAATGCGCATTCTTT